>CM067842.1:270912479-275912479 GCA_034509565.1 Triticum monococcum | reverse complement strand
CCATAAACCTGCAAGAGACCAACAGGAACTGGCTTCAGGAGAATTGATGTGACGCTGTAAGAACTCTGCAAATGGATGCAGACTATGAGAACCAAAATATTCTCCCACGGACATGTACCTGTGACAGCATTAAGGTGCGAGGGAAGGGGAAGAGGTCATATGCATTCTCAGAAGATTTTGAAGATAAATCAGTTTAGAAGACATTGACCTCATCGTGCGAAGACATTCACTTATAGAAAAGAAGTTGGTTCCAGATTTGTACGAACCCATAGATCAGTACAAGTGAGGAATCTAACTACTTCATGAAGCACAAGTGAATATACTAGGCAAGTTATGAGATGCAGACTGAGAGAGATCTAACTTGTGTGAATAGAAACTTCTTATGGCAGAAAGTGACCGAACTATAGGATCAAAAGAGGCTGTAAAAAGAGGTTTTACTTACCACACTTGGAACTGCTAGACGGAGTGGGCAATGAGGCCGAGCAGTTCGATCCTCCGTGCCCTAACTTGGCGACGGAAGACACCTACGGCGACGGCGGAGAGAGTGATGTCCGCGGTCGGCATGAAAACGGCGTCGGAGAGGTTGCGACAGTGAAGCGCTTCGTCGCTGGTGTCGTCGAGAGCTAGCGGTGGCGCTAGGGTTCGTGCGAGGGAGGAAGAAGGAGATAATGACCGCAGTGAGGGTGTATTTATAGTCACAGGGGTGGCACTGCGCTATTACATAGGTGCCCCTAGCGATTCACATCTGAACAGCACGTGGCCATCATGCGGAGTCTCGGGAGCAGTTCCACATCCCACGCACGCCTGGATTGTCGGGTGGTCGTTCCTACTTCTTCGGATTTCTTGTGGATGAATGAGCATTGAAAACGGTTTTAAAGTTTGTCTCTATGTCTTCTGCTGACAAGGACGCAGAGAAGACAATCGACAGTTTCAATAGGATGCATATGACTTGGAGAGATAGAATTTGAGATAGAAAGCATAGAGAGATTAGGGTCCGATCACATTCACTTAGTTCAAAAGATTCAAAACAAGAAGACTAGCTATAAGTGAATGCTGTAGAGGACAGAACACTAGTATATATATATCTATACAATCCACGTAGTGAAGATAATGATGAAGACATGTTGGGAATGAAACCAGACCAAATGTGAAGACATTGCAAGGTAACGCCGTGAGTGAAACACTTCAAAATAGAACTTTTGGTGGTGGCGTTACCCACCGTATAGGAAGTATTAGACCCAGACTCGGCGCACAATTATCGTGGCGCTCCGAAGTCAATTTCCACATTAATGTATTCACACTTAGAATGTATGTCTTCATTGATTGAAGATATACGTTACTTCGTGTGTTGCACATCTAAGTCATCAATAAGCATAAGTGTTAGGATGTGTGCCTGATCACAGGACATTTGAGGATTCCAAGATATTTAGCTCACACCGTAGCTTGCAAAATCTCTTCTCATCCAAGGGCTTGGTGAAGATATCTGCCAGTTGCTCTTCAGTGTTGACGTGTATGATATCAATATCTTCCTTTGCAACATGATCTCTGAGAAAGTGATGACGGATTTCAATGTGCTTTGTCTTCGAGTGCTGAACTGGGTTGTTGGCGATCTTGATGGCGCTTTCGTTGTCGCAGTAAAGAGGCACTTGCTTCAGATGAATGCCATAGTCCTTGAGAGTTTGCTTCATCCACAGAAGCTGAGCGCAGCAAGATCCAGCAGCAATGTATTCAGATTCAGCAGTGGAGAGGGATACACAGTTCTGCTTCTTTGAAGACCAACATACAAGTGATCGTCCCAGAAAGTGACATGTGCCTGATGTAGACTTCCGATCAACCTTATCACCAGCATAATCAGCATCCGAGAATCCAACCAGATCAAACTCTGAGGCCTTTGGATACCATAACCCTAGAGTTGGGGTGTGAGCCAAATATCGAAGAATTCGCTTCACTGCTAAGTGATGCGACTCCTTTGGTGCCGCTTGGAATCGAGCACACATGCAAACACTAAGCATAATATCTGGCCTAGATGCACATAAATAAAGCAAAGAACCAATCATGGAGCGGTATACCTTTTGATCGAACTCTTTACCATTGTCGTCAGGACCCAGATGATGTTTGGCGGGCATTGGTGTTGTGAAGCCTTTGCAGTCTTGCATACCGAACTTCTTCAGGCACTCTTTGAGATACTTCTCTTGAGATATGAAGATGCCATTGCGTTGTTGCCGTATTTGAAGACCGAGGAAGAACTTCAGCTCCCCCATCATAGACATCTGATATTGCTCTTGCATCATATATCCAAACTCCTCACTGTACTTCTGATTGGTGCAGCCGAAGATAATGTCATCCACATATATTTGGCACACAAACAGTTCACCATCATATGTGTTCGTGAAGAGAGTGGGATCTAGGGAGCCAGGTATGAAGCCTTTGCTCTTCAGGAAGTATTTGAGTGTGTCATACCAGGCCCGAGGGGCTTGTTTGAGGCCATACAGTGCCTTATTGAGCTTGTAAACCATGTCAGGATGTTTTGGATCTTCAAACCCAGGTGGTTGTGCAACATACACTTCTTCTTCAATCTTGCCATTGAGAAAGGCACTCTTCACATCCATTTGATACAAAAGTATGTTATGATGATTTGCATAGGCCAGCAGTATACGGATAGCTTCAAGTCTGGCCACAGGAGCAAATGTTTCATCGAAGTCAATGCCTTCCACTTGAGTATATGCTTGAGCAACGAGACGAGCTTTGTTTCTGACAACTTGACCATGCTCATCTTGCTTGTTGCGGTATATCCATTTGGTGCCTATTATATTGTTCTTCCGTGGATCAGGACGCTTAACTAGTTCCCATACATTGTTCAGTTCAAACTGTTGAAGCTCTTCTTGCATAGCTTGAATCCATTCAGGTTCCATGAAAGCTTCTTCAACTTTCTTGGGTTCTGTGATTGAAACGAATGCGAAGTGTCCGCAGAAATTTGCCAGTTGAGTTGCCCTTGAACGAGTTAGTGGACCAGGTGCATTGATGCTGTCAATTATTCTGTCAATCTGCATTTCATTGGCAACACGAGGATGTATAGGTCGAAGACTTTGCTCTTGCTGATCTATGTTGTCGTGGGGAGGAATGTCTTCAGGCTGAGCATTGTCTTCATGTGGATCAGGTGCTGAGATGATAAGTTCTTCTTCAGGATGAGCTTCAGAAGGTATAATTTCTCCAGTTCCCATTAGCTTGATTGATTCACTAGCTGGAACTTCATCTAGCAGATCTGGCAGTTGCTCTCTTTGTGAACCATTGGTCTCATCGAACCGCACATCCACTATTTCAACCACTTTGTAGTGAAAGAGATTGAAGACTCTGTAGGAGTGCGAATCCTTTCCATATCCAAGCATAAAACCCTCATGTGCTTTTGGTGCAAATTTTGAGGTGTGGTGTGGGTCCTTGATCCAGCATCTTGCGCCAAATACTCTGAAGTAACTGACATTTGGCTTCTTGCCAGTTAGAAGTTCATAAGATGTCTTGTTCAGAAGCTTGTGAAGATAAACACGGTTGATTGTATGGCATGCAGTGTCAATGGCTTCAGGCCAGAATTTTCTTGGAGTCTTGTACTCATCTAGCATCGTTCTGGCCATCTCAATGAGTGTTCTGTTCTTGCGTTCGACGATGCCATTCTGCTGTGGCGTGTACGGAGCTGAGAATTCATGTGTGATGCCCAAGGTATTAAGATATGTGTCAAGGCCAGTGTTCTTGAATTCAGTGCCATTGTCACTTCTGATGTGCTTTATCTTGGCGCCATAGTTGTTCATAGCTCGATTGGTGAAGCGTCTGAAGACATCCTGCACTTCAGTCTTGTAAAGGATTATGTGCACCCAAGTATATCTAGAGTAATCATCAACAATGACAAAGCCATAGAGGCAAGCAGTAGTGGAAAAAGTTGAGTAGTGAGTGGGACCAAAAAGATCCATGTGAAGCAGTTCGAAGGGTCGAGTACTGGTCATGATTGTCTTCGAAGGATGTTTTACCCTTGTCATCTTCCCTGCCTCGTAGGCACCGCATAAGTGATCTTTCTTGAACTTGACACCCTCGATGTCTATGACATGCTTCTTCTTCGCAAGGGTGTGGAGGTTCCTCATGCCAGCATGCCCAAGCCTCCGATGCCAAAGCCAGCATTCTGAAGCCTTTGCCAGAAGACATACTGCAAGCTATGGCCCTGCTGAGTAATCTACCACGTACAAATCATCTTTCCGATACCCTTCAAACACTAGAGACTTGTCAGATTCCATTAGTACCAGGCAACGATATTTTCCAAAAATTACAATCATGTTCAAATCGCAAATCATTGAGACAAACATTAAGTTGAAACCAAGGGATTCAACAAGCATGACTTTATCCATGTGTTGATCCTTTGAGATTGCAACTCTACCTAGACCGAATACCTTACTTTTACCAGTGTCAGCAAATTTGATGTGGCTCTTGTCGGATGGACGTAAGGTTGAGTCCATAAAAAGACTTCTTTTGCCAGTCATGTGATTTGTACACCCACTGTCAATAATCCATTATGAAGACTCTGAAGGCACTGGTGTCGTACCCTACAGTGCAGTTAGGGGGATAGGCTTCACGAAGAGAATTGTGAAGCAAAAACATTTGACGAACCAGTGGGTTATGAAAACTTAGATCCAGGTTAGGACTAATAGGAAGAGTAGCATGCGATTCAGGTACGAAATACATAGTGATGCCATTCGGGCATTTGATCTTGCGCTCCACAAGATTTTTACGGTCCCCAGCAATAGCGTCAGAAGATTTTGGTTTTCTGCTGGAGACCTTTCCCTGCAAAAGAGAGTTAAGCTTTCTTAACCACCCACATCTTCAAGGGTGGCTTAGAAGCAATAAGTCTAAGTGCAGCATCTGAGAATTTTGGCTTTGGAGCCCTAGCAAACAGTCTAGCAGGCGGGCAATAGTACTCATAAGAATAGGCAGAATAGTTCTTGGTCATATGAACATGACGGTTTGAAGAACCGCTCTCATATGCCCGAGTATGGTTTCCCTGCAAAACATTTGCGTTAGTGCGACTCAGGTGAGTCCTCTGTCTGTATGAAGCCTTTGGACCATATGAAGCCTTTGGTCTGAGGTTTGTCTTCTTCATGTGAGGTGTCATGAGGACATTCACAGGAAGATTCTCCAGACACGTTTTTGGAACCCAGATCTTCTTCATAGGCGGTCCATTCCTGCAGTTAGTACCAATGTACCTAGCAAACACTTCACCATTCTGATTTCTAAACAGCTTATAGTTTGCATCAAAGGATTCATTAATGATAATTGGGTTAGCACAGGTGAAGCCAGATAGATTGGATGGATCTGCTGAGGATTCCTTTGCAGCAACCCATGTGGTTTTGGGGTACTGCTTAGGTTTCCAGTAAGAGCCATCAGCATTTATTTTCCTCACGAACCCAACACCCTCTTTCCTAGGGTTTCGGTTCAGAATCTGCTTGTTGAGGACATCACATAATGTCTGATGTCCTTTGAGACTTTTGTACATCGCTGTTTCAAGCAATGTCTTCAACCTAGCATTCTCATCAGCAATAGCAGTGGCATCCTCAGCAGAGGGGTTAGTTACCACTTCAACAGTTGAAGATATTGCAACAGCAGTAGCAGTGGAACATTCAGCAACAGAAGTAGCATTATCACGCTCAATGCATTTAAGGCATGGTGGTTCAAATCCTTCCTGAGCGGAACTGATCTGTTCGGCGCAAAGTGACTCGTTTTCCTTTTGAAGATCTTCATGAGCCGCTCTCAATTTCTCAAGATCTTGCTTCCTTTGAAGATAATCATAGGAGAGCTTTTCATGAGTTGTTGAGAGAGTATCATGACGATCTTCAAGTTCCTGATACTTAATGTGAAGATTTTTTATGTCTTCAATTAAGGATTCAGATCGAGTCATTTCAGCACCCAACAGATCATCGCTTCTGTCTAACAGTTTTTGAATATGTTCCATGGCTTTCTGTTGTTCAGTTGCAATTTTAGCAAGTGTTTTGTAGCTGGGTTTTGAATCACAATCAGAATCATCATCGCTGGATGTTTGATAGTGAGTAGTGCGTGTGTTTACCTTGGCACCGCGTGCCATGAAGCAGTAGGTAGGAGTGGAGTCGTCCTTGTCATTTGCATCGGTGTTGGTGATGAAGTCATTGTCTTCAGTGTTGAATATGGACTTGGCGACGTAAGCTGTAGCCAGACTCGCAATGCCAGAATCAGATTCCTCCTCAGACTCCACCTCTGCCTCCTCAGAAGTGGATTCCTCCTCTGAATCCATTTCCTTGCCAACAAACGCACGAGCCTTGCCAGTTGAGCTCTTCTTATGTGATGAAGACTTTGAGGAAGACTTGGATGACGACTTTGAGTATTTCTTCTTCTTCTTGTCGTCAGAGTCATATTCCTTGCTCTTCTTCTTCTTTCTATTCTCATTGTCCCACTGTGGACACTCAGAGATGAAGTGTCCAGTTTTCTTGCACTTGTGACATGTTTTCTTCTTGTAGTCATGAGCAGAAGCTTCATCATTCCTTGAGCTTGATCGTGAAGACTTTCTGAAGCCTTTCTTCTTGGTGAATTTCTGGAACTTCTTCACTAGCATTGCAAGTTCCCTTCCAATGTCTTCAGGATCATCAGAACTGCTGTCAGATTCTTCTTCAGATGAGGAAACAGCTTTTGCCTTCAAGGCACGAGTTCGCCCATAGTTTGGACCATAGATATCTCTTTTCTCAGAAAGCTGAAACTCATGTGTGTTGAGCCTCTCAAGTATGTCAGACGGATCGAGTGTCTTGAAGTCTGGACATTCTTGAATCATCAGGGCTAGGATGTCAAACGAACTGTCAAGTGATCTCAGCAGCGTCTTGACGATTTCATGTTTGGTGATCTCAGTGGCGCCGAGGGCTTGAAGCTCCTTTGTGATGTCAGTGAGCCGGTCAAATGTGTGCTGGACATTCTCATTGTCATTTCGCTTGAAGCGGTTGAAGAGGTTGCGAAGACCACTAATTCTCTGACCTCTCTGGGTTGAGATGCATTCATTGACTTTGGAGAGCTAGTCCCAGACCAGCTTGGATGTCTTCAAGGCACTCACACGGCCGTACTGTCCCTTGGTCAGATGACCACAGATGATATTCTTGGCAGTAGAGTCCAGTTGAGTGAACTTCTTGACATCAGCAGTAGTGACACCTTCTCCAGCCTTGGGAACGCCGTTTTCGATGACATACCATAGGTCGACGTCAATGGCTTCAAGATGCATGCGCATCTTATTCTTCCAGTAGGGATATTCAGTTCCATCGAAGACGGGGCAAGCAGCGGAGACTTTGATTATCCCTGCAGTCGACATAGCTAAAACTCCAGGTGGTTAAACCCAATCACACATAACAAGGGAGCACCTTGCTCTGATACCAATTGAAAGTGCTTTATATCGAGTAGAGGGGGGTGAATAGGCGATTTTTATGAAAGTCTTCAAAACGTGAAGGTTATGAAGACAAATAGTACAGATATGCCTATCACTTAAGCAGCGGAAGTTAGATTACACTAGGCAAGCCATGGCCAAGTATTCAATAGAGTGAAAGCACAGGACAAATAGCTGAAGTGTAATAAGGATCAGGTAGGAAGAAGTTATGAAGCCAAACAAATCATACAGTTATGTTGTGAAGACAGAAGATAAAGCAAGCATGCAATGGCTTCACAATATGTAGCAGTAAGTAAAAGGGAAGTGAAGATGAAACCAGTGACACGCTAAAGACAATGATTTGTTGGACCAGTTCCAGTTGCTGTCACAACTGTACGTCTGGTTGGAGCGGCTAGGTATTTAAACCAAAGGACACACAGTCCCAGACACCCAGTCCTGAACACGCAGCTCAGGACACCCAGTCCTCACCGTTTTCTCCTTGAGCTAAGGTCACACAGACCTCGCCCAATCACTCTCGTAAGTCTTCAAGGTAGACTCCCAAACCTTCACGGACTTCGTTCACCGGCAATCCACAATGTCTCTTGGATGCTCAGAACGCGACGCCTAACCGGCTGGAGGATGCACAGTCCTCAAGTGTAATATGTCTTCAGATCACTCAGACAAGAAGACTTAAGTGATGCCCAATTCTCACTGGCTCTGGGTGGTTAGGGCTTTATCCTCGCTAGGTATTCTCTCTCTCAAAGGCTTCGAGGTGGGTTGCTCTCAAACGACAAAAGCCGTGCACTGCATCTGAGCAGCCAACCGTTTATGGTTGTAGGGGGTGGACTATTTATAGCCACTGGGCAACCCGACCTGATTTGTTCGAAATGACCCTGGGTCACTAAGGAATTGACACGTGTACCAACGGTTAGATTTCAAACTCACACGGCAACTTTACTTGGGCTACAAGTAAAGCTGACTTGTCCGACTCTGGACAAGATTTGCTCTCATAGTCTTCGCTCGAAGACATAGGATTTGAATTAGGCATCACTTCAGTCATTCTGATTGGTTCTCTTGGACCCCACTTAATGGCACGGTGGTTCCTATGACTCAACACAAATGAAATAAAACTACGAAGGATCTAAGTCTTCGAGTTCCATAGGCTTCACGTGGTGTCTTCTCTTGTCATAGTATTCAATGTGAATATCTTCATATACCACCATTGTCTTCAATGTCTTCATACATTTTTAGGGGTCATCTCTGGTAGTAAAACTGAATCAATGAGGGACTTCTACCTGTGTTATCCTGCAATTCTCACAAACACATTAGTCCCTCAACTAGGTTTGTCGTCAATACTCCAAAACCAACTAGGGGTGGCACTAGATGCACTTACAACGGTTATCCGGGCGGACATAATAATCAAAATTGTCAGAACAACTAGGGTGGTTACAACCAACAGCAGCAACAGTCAGGTTACCAGAGCAACCCAAAGCAGTTGAGTAGTGGGAAGTACCATGTCTTCACCACTAGCTTGGACAAGCGAGACCGGAAGGTTCAGAGGCGGGCGGTCAACTCTGTTGAACCGGCCATACCCCGTTACCTACGCTGGTCTGAACAACCAATCATATGGAGCAGAGAGGATCACCCTCCCAGGTTGATAATCTGGGTCAGTTGGCTCTGGTGGTGGCGCCTCAGGTGGGAGGTTACAAGTTCACCAAGGTGCTCATGGATGGGGGGAGCAGCATTAATATCTTGTACTATGAGACCTTCCGTCGTATGGGACTAACAGATAAAAATCTCAAACCGTCTAATACGGTGTTCCACGGTGTAGTACCTGGCAGATCAGCATATCCTGTTGGTAAGATAGCTTTGGAAGTGGCCTTTGGGGATGATCATGATTCCAGGTCGGAGATATTGACGTTTGAAGTGGTGAAAATCCAAAGTCCATATCACGCCCTGTTTGGGCGACCGGCCTACGCCAAGTTTATGGCACGGCCCTGTTATGTGTATTTGCAGCTCAAGATGCCGGGTCACAAGGGGACAATAATGGTTCACGGAAGCCGCAAAATCGCTTTGGAGTGCGAGGAAGGAGATGCGGCCTATGCAGAGTCGGTCTGTGCCACCG
Organism: Triticum monococcum; assembly: GCA_034509565.1. Lineage (NCBI taxonomy): Eukaryota > Viridiplantae > Streptophyta > Magnoliopsida > Poales > Poaceae > Triticum > Triticum monococcum. The sequence continues at coordinate 275,902,946 of CM067842.1, read as the reverse complement.
AGGAGTTGAAGTATTATAAAGACAATGTTGATCCGACGGACATGACTCCATTAAAGAAGCCAACTACGGAGCATGATCCGGCCCTGAAGTTCAAATCGGCAGCAGAAACTAAGCTTGTTGACTTCGTACCTGGCGATTCGTCCAAGCAGTTCAGCATCAGTGCCAACTTGGATCCGAAATAGGAAAGCGCGCTCATTGAGTTCATCCGTGAGAATCGGGACATTTTTGCATGGAAGCCCTCTGACATGCCAGGTGTACCGAGGCAACTTGCTGAGCACACCCTTAATGTGGATCCTAAATACAAACCGGTGAAACAGTTCCTCCGCCGGTTTAACAAAGAAAGACGCAAGGCGATTGGAGAAGAGGTAGCCAGGCTCTTAGCGGCTGGCTTTATTGTTGAAGTTTTTCACCCTGAGTGGCTTGCCAATCCGGTGCTGGTCCTTAAGAAAAACGGCACCTGGCGCATGTGTGTGGATTACACAGATCTTAATAAGGCCTGTCCAGCAGATCATTTTGCCCTCCCCTGTATTGATCAAATTATTGATGCTACGGCGGGTTGTGAGCGTTTAAGTTTTTTGGATGCATATTCTAGCTATCATCAGATCAAAATGGCAGTTAAGGACCAGGAGAAGACGGCATTTATAGCTCCCTTTGGAGCCTTCTGCTATGTGTCTATGCCCTTTGGGCTCAAGAGTGCCCAGGCAACTTATCAACGGTGTGTGCAAAATTGTCTTCACAAGCAGATTGGCCGTAATGTACATGCTTACGTGGATGATATCGTGGTTAAGTCCAGGAAGAAGGAGACTCTGATTGATGATTTGAGGGAAACCTTTGATAACCCGAGGACATACAAGATGATGCTTAATCCGGACAAGTGTGTCTTTGGTGTACCGGCGGGCAAGTTATTGGGTTTTCTGGTGTCAAACAAGGGAATTGAGGCTAATCCGGAGAAGATCACAGCCATCACCTCCCTAGCTAAACCAAAGTGTATCAATGATGTTCAACGCCTGGCAGGCCGGATTGCCGCGTTAAGCCGGTTTATCAGTCATCTTGGTGAGAGAAGGCAATCCCTTTGTATCAGATGTTGAAAAAAATGGATCAGTTTGTCTGGAGTTCCACTGCTGATGAAGCATTTGAGGACTTAAAGCGGCAATTGGCCAATCCGCCTATGCTCGCCGCTCCCATTGACAAGGAGCCATTACTGCTATATGTTGCTGCTAATGCTTGGGCGGTCAGCGTGGCTATTGTGGTGGAGCGAGCCTCCGGTTCAACGTCCGTTCTATTATATCAGCGAGGTACTCCTCGAGTCCAAGCAAGGGTATCCGCATTGGCAGAAGCTGGTGTATGGAGTTTTATGGCAAGCCGGAAGCTTAAACAATACTTCCAAGGGCACCCAATTACAGTGGTCAGTTCTTCTCCTTTGGGAGATATCATCCAGAACCGGGAAGCAACTGGCCGGATTGCTAAGTGGGCTATAGAGCTTGGGCCGCACGGTTTGAAGTATGTGCCTCGGACAGCGGTTAAGTCTCAAGCACTTGTTGATTTCATCAATGATTGGACAGAAATGCAAGCACCTGAAGAAAAGCCGGATCACACATATTGGACCATCCATTTTGACGGATCCAGGCAATTGGAAGGCTCGGGGGCTGGAGTCGTATTAACTTCCCCGCGAGGTGATAAGTTTTGTTATGTTCTCCGCTTAATGTTCCTGTCGGCGTTCTGGGAACGGGGGTCCCCAGACTTGCTTGCCTGCGGCCTGCGGCGTGGCTCAAATGGGGGCCCAACATGGCCCATCTTCATCAGCACAAGACTCAAGACCCTCGCGAGGCGGACGACACGGCGCATCCTCAGGCGTAGCCTCCTCAGGCTGGCTCGCGAGGAGACGGAGATATCAAGGCGGGGTGCCTCGTGAGGTGCCCGTGACGCAAGCCATGACGATCGAGGGTGCCAGGCGGGAGCCAGCGCGCGCAGCGTCCTTCTTTCCTCTTTGGTGCAAAGGGGGCAAGCGCAGCCGCGGAGTACCGAGGCATCCGACAAAGGTTGCCATTTCGGTGCAACGAGACCAGGACCAAGCGGACTACGAGACAGAGGTCACCATGGAGCCCAGCACGGCGTCACCGCAGGGTCTTTCGCAGGCGAAGACCAACTTTAGTCAAGATAAGAGTACTTGCTGTCCCCCTTCAAATTAGCCCGCCATTGTTGGCTGCCTTCCCGCTCGATATTTGGGAAGAGGACCAGGGCCCCTATAAATAGGGACGGCCACCCACGTAGCAAGGGGGTCGGTTCGGCGTGTGGATCCGACTAGCAAGCAGAGAGAGAGAGAGAAGGCGACGGAACTCCTCCTAGTAGTTCGCCGCCCCAGCCAAGAACAGACCCTCGTGAGGCTGTTCTTCCTTGTACTGTTCATCATCATCAGCCGCAAGAGGCAATCCATCCACCACACATTGGAGTAGGGTATTACACCACAATGGTGTTCCGAACCAGTATAAATCTTGTGTCTCTCGTGTGATTCTTTTAGTAGTTTAGATCTTTGTGAGACGGGGAGGTAGAAGGCGTGATTTCCGCGCGCACCCCAGTGTTTGAACCTTAAGGGTCTGCCGGAACCCGAAATCCGACAGTTCCCTTATACTAACAATGTAGCTGAGTATGAAGCCTTGCTCCATGGTCTCCGGATGGCTAAGGAGATGAATCTAAGTCGAGTTAAGTGCTTCGGGGACTCGAACCTCGTGGCTCAGCAAGTATCTGACACTTGGGATTCCAAGGACCCACTCATGGCAGCATATCGTCATGAGGTGGATACTGTTGCAGGTCATTTTAAGGGCTATCAGGTGGACCACATGGACCGGCGGAAAAATGAAGCGGTGGACACTTTAAGCCGGCTGGGCTCTCAGCACAAACCGGTCCCGCCCAATGTTTTCCTGGATGTGCTGCACAACCCGTCGGTCAAGATCCCTGGTGAAGCGGATTTGGCTATTCCTGATCCAGAGGTTCAATTGGTGGCAGCTCTTCATGCTATTCCAGATTGGACGCTTCCTTACCTGGCGTACAAGAACCGGGGCGAGTTACCAGAGGATGAGACTCTGGCCCGACAGATAATCCGACGATCCAAGTCCATGGCTATTATCAACGGCGAGTTGCATCATTGCAGTGTGTCAGGAGCATTTCAATGTTGTGTGTCTCCTGAAGAAGGCCGTGAAATTTTGCGTGAGATCCACGAAGGAGATTGTGGTCACCACGCCGGTTCAAAGTCTCTGGTGGCTAAAGCGTTTCGCCATGGCTTCTATTGGTTAACTGCTCATGCTGATGCGGAGGATCTGGTCAGACGATGTGATGGTTGCCAAAGGTTTTCAAGACGTGCTCATGTACCGGCTCAAGAATTGAGAATGATTCCAATTACTTGGCCGTTTGCGACTTAGGGGCTGGATATGGTTGGGCCTTTCAAAAGGTCCAAAGATAAGAAGACCCACCTCCTGGTGGCGGTTGACAAGTTTACAAAGTGGGTGGAGGCAGAACCTGTTAGCAAGTGTGATGCGGCCATGGCGGTTTAGTTCATCAAAAAAGTGATTTTCCGGTTTGGCTTTCCGCACAGTATCATCACAGATAATGGTACCAATTTGTCCAAAGGTGCCATGAAGAGTTCTGCGAACGGGAGCATATCCAGCTCGACGTTTCATCAGTGGCACACCCACAGTCCAATGGCCAAGCAGAAAGGGCTAATCAAGAGATCTTGAGAGGCATCAAACCCCAGCTCATGGTTCCTTTGCAAAGAACACCGAGTTGTTGGGTAGAAGAATTACCATCTATGTTATGGAGCATCAATACAACACCCAACAGATCAACAAGATACACACCGTTCTTCATGGTTTATGGAGCGGAGGCGGTTCTCCCCAGTGATATCCGTCATGATTCACCTCGTGTGACGGCTTATATTGAAGCGGGCAACGAGACAGCACGGCAAGATGCTTTGGACCGGTTGGATGAAGAGCGTGACATAGCAGCTGCCCGATCGGCGATTTACCAACAGGATCTTCGTCGTTATCACAGTCGCCGAGTCAGAACCAGAACCTTTCAGGAAGGAGATTTGGTGCTTCGGCTCATCCAAGATCAGACTGATATGCATAAGCTATCCCCACCTTGGGAGGGGCCTTTCGTGGTCAGCAAGAATCTGCACAACGGGTCATACTATCTGATCGATATTCGAGAGAATAAGGACTCACGTACATCAGAGGAGGAGACCAACAGGCTGTGGAACATAGCTCATCTTCAGCCTTACTATACCTGAGCCATTGGCTATACTTATGTACATATTACGACGATGTATATATTATGATTAAATATAATAAACCGGAACCTCAGCTAAAGTAGGATATCTGTTCTTTTACATCATGTGTGGTTACACGGAGTTGCTCTAAAGCGGCCTACGGTTTACCCCTTGAGTTCGCTTTTTAAAAGCATCATGTTATATCATTAGGGGTTTGGTCATGTCCGAACCAATACAATACCTCTTGATAGGCGAGAGCCACCCGATCACTTGGGGATTTGGTCACGTCTGAACCAGTCATGCCTCTTGATCGGCCTAAGGCCACAGAATATCTTGGGGGGCTTGGTCGACCCCGAACCATTGCCATGCCACTTGATCGGCATAAATGCCACGGTTTCATTTGGGGACCTGGCTGACTAGAACCATAGTTACACCTAACGGGAGCTTGGTCGTGTTCGGCCATGGTAACGCCATCTGATCAGCTCAAATAAACCTTTTTTTACAAACGATTTTGTCATTGCATTTGCTTCACACTTTTCTTTGAAAGGTTTTTCTTGCTTTTTATTGTGTTTTTTAAACCGACAAAGTTTTCAACCGGTTCACATTGTCGATTGACGGAACACGGTTCATTTCAATCCGGAGACTATTTGCCCGGTTTGATCTTTTTTGTTAACATCCTCTTATGGAGTAACACGGTGTTTATTATAACCCGGCACGGTTTACATAGTAAACTGGCGTCATATATATATGGGAGCTGATATCTCCTCCAACAGTGTGGGCTTATAAAACTCCGCTTCAAGATTGGCCAAGCCAACTTCACGCTCAACGATGGCAGGTATTATGTATCTCAAAAATTTGGTCATATACTTCAATTTTTTTAGGTGTTTTGCTTTCATGTATGCATACATCGTATTCCGCCTGACGGTACAACCGCAGTGGCACTTGAAGATTTTTTATTGTAGAAAGTACTTTGGAAAGTTCATCATCCAAAGGAAGAGCAAATAGCCTATTACAAGGCAACATCAACATCAAAAGTATCAGCTAGACTATTACAAGGCAACACGGTGCCCACAATAAGATCATTGTTTTTTTTTGCAAAGGAGAAGCAGTTTTAAACCGGCTTCCGATTCAAGCTTGGTCACCAGCTTGGCTTGATGGTTGTGGGTCATCCTGTGTCGCTTCAGCTTCAGTTGCTCTACCCAGCGGCTGGAAATCAACAGTTGTCCAGTCGATTCCCATTAATGCTTGAAAAATAGCTTCATCATGGATCAGCAACGACGGGTCAATATCGGGAGCGTAAGTATGCTTACGAATTGGAGGGATAAGATTTTCTGCTTCATGAATTGGTGCAGCTATTCGCTTGTTTTGATTGTCATATTGGGCTTGATAATGAGACAAGTCTGCTTCTTTAGCCAATTGACAAGCTAGCGGACGCACCTCCCGGTTTATTGCTCGTAGATCTGCTTCACCAAACTCTGACCCGTCTTCCTTCAAACTGGGATAGCCCTAAGCCGCTTCGATAGGATCAAAATCCGGCACCCAAGCTTTTGCCCGGATTAAAGCATTGATTGCACCAGTTCGAGTAGCAGATTTCTTCAGCTCTTCAACCCGGGCAGGAAGCACCGATAGTTTCATCAGAGTGTCCTGAATCAAGGTGGGCGCCGAATTGTTGTGGGATGCGGTACAGATGATCCGCCGTGCACCAGTGTATAGTTGTTCGACCAACGTGTAGACGGCTTTCAATTTCTTCCGCACATCTGACCCCAAGTGACCAATGCGTGTCCCTGAAATATCATAAAGGGTTAACAAACCGACAGCTCTGTAAGAAGGCAGAGTCAATTCAGAAGTCAAACTGGCTTACCAAAGATAGCAGTGGTCATGGCATGCACATGCCACTTTATGCCGGTCAGTTCATCCGCCACCAGTTTTAGTGCAGCCTCGGCATCCTCTGCTCGTTTGATTAAAGCGGACTTTTCAGTGGCCCAATCCGCCCGCTTCTTCTTGAAGCTCTCCTTAAGCTGTTCCATGGCGCTTAAAGCGCTGGCTAATTCCTCTTTTGCTTTGGAGGTTTCAACTTGTTGGGTTTTCAGGTTTTCTTGGAGATCGGCGACTTGGCTTTCTTTCGTCTTCAGCTCAGCCTAGATGCAGACAGTTATATGCTTCAACAAAACGGTACAAGGATTGAAGTACCAACCACATAACAAGTTATGCACTTGGCACTTGGGGGCTAATGCATATTCGATCTTCATCATTCAATTGCTTACAAAGTCCCAAGATCAATACAAGTATTCAACTTGGCACTTGGGGGCTAATGGCTATTTGCTCGTATATATTCTGATGCGGCAATCTCAATTACTTAAAGTACTAGTTTAACTACGCTAAGTTGAACCGGCCCTTGGGGGCTAGGAGAGTCAGCAAGAATTGAAGCATAGAAGCAGGAAAGAGCATATGGAAGTTACCTCATATTTATCTTTCATCATATTAACCAGACCGGCTTCATAGTCACGACTGGTATACACCCGGTTCAGGTAGCCGGAATGGATATCTTGGGCGTTCAGAGCAGCGTAAGTCGCCAGATCAGCATTCCACTTGCCTTTGCCAAAGGCAGCAAATTCTTCCTTGGCAGAATGTTTGGACAAAGCGACAGGATTGCTTGGCTCAGTATGGCCAGTGCCAGTAATGACAACCTCATCATCCTTGGTATCGCCGGTTTGCACTGGGGCTGTTGGCTTGTCAGTACGCTTTGTTGGACTGGTGGATTTCTCAATCTGGATGGAGCTTGCGGGCTGATTGACAGGATTCGAGGTATCAATAGGTATCTCTTCAGCAATAAGATCGTCGTCTTGCTGCGGTGGATCATTGGATATATCCTCAGGAATAGCAGCTTCAAGATCTGGCGTCTTGCTCAGTTCAAGGACGGCATCTTCTTCAGCCACTTTGTCCAGGCGAGCCTTCTTGCTTGGCCTAGGTTTGGCCCTGAAAGGAATAACAAAATCAGATACATCATATGTTCCAAGGCGATGCGCTGCAAATATTATGATAAGTATAGCTTACCCAAGCACCGTTTTGAGTGGTGGCAGCTGAGTAGCCGATGACTCGCCAGAGGATGAGTGGGAACTAACCTGGTAATCGGAGTCAGATGGATTAAGAGGTTGACGAAATCAGCCCGCTTTAGGACAAGCACTGACAAGCAAATTAGAGACCTCTGAGCGGCGTTTCCGAACCAGACTGTTCGGTAAACCGGCGGAGGTAACTACCTGGCCGCTGTGCCGAGTGGTGCGACGAGCTTCGTGCTGTTGGGTCTTCATAAGAAATTTGGGATCCAAATAAGCAAGAGGATGAGAAAATTTAACTTTCCGTTTTGCCTGACGGATTTTTAGTGAAGGCAAAGGTTCTAAATCGGAAGAGAGAATAATTATCTCTGCAGCATCAGCGTGGCTGGCTTCGGCATCATCCTGACAAATATCATCATCAATAAGACGCATGAAAAATAAGCCAAGTGAGTCAAGCCCTACCTCAAGGTCCAGATTATCCACATCATCATCAGGGGCCGGATTAGAGGATGCAGTGGTTCTTTTCCTATGAGCAGTCTTCTTCACAGCTTTAGTCTTTTGCCGGGTTGCTCTTTCCGGTTTGTCTGGTTTTTCTGGTTTCTCCTGCGGCAGTTTCTTGCTCCAAAATGGATCATTACCCTGGTTACACAGACAATGATATTAAACAATGACCAGATATATCAATAATAGATTCAGCAAAAAGAAAAATCAAAGTCTTACAGCTGGCGGTTTGTTGGTGGCACAAAAGGGAAGCAGGCCGTTTTTAGCACATATGTGTTCCGGTTCGTTCAGCATCTTATTCACCGCCTCTGTGATTTCTTCGTCGGAGAGCTGGATGTTGGAATGTGGCAGTGGGTCATCAACACTGCCAGTATACTCGCACATCAAACCGGAGCGCTGACTCAGAGGCAATATGCTCCATGATATCCAACAGCGAGCGAGATCAACCCCTGTTAAACCGTTGGCCATAAAGGCTCTGAGCTTCGACAGTTGAGGAGCATATTTGCTTCTCTCCTGGGCAGTCAACCTTGCGGAAAGGGGTGTGTATTGCTGAGCCGCTCCGGACGAAAGCCAGGCAATGGGTTCTCACCAGCAGGGGAGGTGTCTTTGCAATAGAACCATGTCTGATTCCACTCTTTGGGGTGGTTGTGCAGTTTGGCGTGAGGGTATGTGACCTCTTTCCTTTTCTGAATCGCCACGCCACCCAACTCTATATTGGAGCCGTCAGTAAACTCAGTACGGCGGTTTAGATGGAAAAGGTCTCTGAACAATTCCACTGTGGGCTCCTCTTGAAAGAACGCCTCACAAAGCACTTGGAAGTGACACATATTTGTAACAGAGTTGGGGCCAGTGTCTTGTGGATGGAGTTGGAAATCGGCTAAAACATCCCGGTAAAATTTAGAACCGGGCGGCTTAAAGCCCCGGGCTAAGTGATCTACGAAAACAACGACCTCTCCTTCTTGAGGTGTGGGAGGGCATTCTTTGCCAGGAGCCCTCCAATGGATGGTATCTTTGCTGCCTAAAGCGCCAATCAGGACTAAGTCGTCCAGTTGAGCCTCTATGACGCGAGAAGGAACCCAATTGCACTCATATACTTGCTTGGCCATGAAGAAATCTACAAGGTAGAAGGTCCCGGTTCAAAAATGCATTGATCAAGGTACATTGGTATGTGCAATGTTAAACTGGAGACAGATATATCTAAACCGGAGTTCTATGAAGCAACAACGTCTGGCGGTTCAACAAGGGGACTAATGGTATATACCGGTTTGGCAATTTTTTCTACAAAGTTAAACCGCGTGGTCTAAACATTGAAGCAGATGAGTAAGTTTACAGAAATAGATTTCACAAGACTTCTCTATAGCGACGGATCTGAAGCAAGTTTAGAAAAGAAGGAAAATATTCAAGGTTCAAAAAAGAACAGTACTAAATCAATGGGCAGAGATACATATAGATCTATAGTCTCGAAGCAGGAAACTGAAGGCGGATGCTAAAACCTACCGCTACACAGAGCAAGGATCCACAGATGCATCTAGGAGCTAGTATGTGAACATGAACAGGTGATGAACACTGCAAGAACACAAAACCCTAGAACAGACCTGTGTTGAGAAGAGTAGAAGGCTTACCAGAGTTGAGGAAGACGCGGAAGGTTGCCGCGGTGCTCTGGTGCGTTCAGGTTGATGCAGCGGCCAAGGTTGGTGCAGAAGTTGACGGCGGCGGTGGAGCTCCGAGGCTGGCGACGCGAGGAAGACAAAGAAGAAAGGCACAAAGGGGAGAAAAGAAATGACCCTTCGGTCCTATTTATAAGGCAAAGGGACATGTGTCAGGCGCGACAATCAAGGGGCCACGAAACGGAGCTGTCGCCTCGATTTCCATAGATCTATTAAACAAGGAAGCATAATGGATAGCTTCATTATGATAGGTGACGTCACTCCGGTTTACAATGACCAGAGAAGATGACATCACGGCGGTTCAACAAACTACAAGAAGATATTGAAGATGAAGATTTTTGTTAAAGGATTGACATGAACATGTTCAAATCAATCTGGGGCCTAATGTTGGGGATATTACTACTGGGCGTAAACCGGCCTACCTGGGCCGGGTTAACTTCGTCAGTAGTTAAGTATGTTAAAGCCCAAGAAGGCAGATGCGGGCTCAAGGCCCATGATCGGTTCAAGGCCTGTAGCCGTAAACCGGCGTTAGTAGTTAAACTTGTATTGTAAGTTAGGAATAAGTAGAGACCAAACCGGACACATCTATGAGCCAGTATTGGGACTTTGTGAATCGACGGGCGTCACCCGTGTATATAAGGGGACGACCCGGCGGCGGTTCAAGGACAACAGACAACAACTCGAGACATAGGCGAAGCTTGTTTGCTCCCTAGTCATCGAAAGCCCATCAATTCCATCACAACTAGACGTAGGCTTTTACCTTCATCGAAGGGGCCGAACTAGTATAAACTCTCTTGCGTCCTTGTGTCCGCTTTAACCCCTTCAAGCTAACCCGTCGTGATGGCTCCACGACTAAGTCCTTTCTCTAGGACATCTGCCGTGACAAAACCACGACACTATCTCCTCACCTTGCCTCCGTTGTTGAAGATGCATGTGTGATATGTTTGCATAAGACACACACGCTTTTTCTCTACTTTTATCGTGTGTTGTCCATGTCTCTTTCACACACGCACACACACTTTTTCACTCACTCACTCACTCACTCACTCACTCTCTCTCTCTCTCTAGTTAGGGACTCTGTCACGTCCATAAGCATATGGATGTTTTGAAAAGTCAAACCTCAGAAAAGTTTGACCAGGTATATGTGGAGAAAAACATTTACATCTGGAATGATCATTAGATTCATCACAACATGTACTTACTTCATACTATCATTTATCTTTGGTATTGTAGATATAAGTAATTTCTTAATAAACTTGGTCAAAGTTTCAAAAGTTTGACTTATAAAATGTTGGAACTACATTATCGAACGGAGGGAGTAGCTCTTTCTCTCTCTCTGCTATCTCTCACGGGCCTCCCCTCTCACTCGAACTCTCTATACCAACGGATTATACGCTCACTGTGTCAGCGTATAGCTCCGTATATTGTTTAGTTGACCAGTCAACCAATCCACATGCTGCCTTGTCAGCTCGTGCTCTGTATCTTCGTGTGCTGGCCCATGTGGCAGTGGGTGAAAATAAGTAAACTAGAGGCCCATCTGACATGCGGTGAAGTAAACAAAGTTGAAACCACTCGGGGTAGCACCCCGCACGCTAGTAAATTGAGGGCGCATTGAGGACAAACTTCTTGCGTGCGAATGACGCACTTGCGCAAACCCATCACACAACACACACCAGCACACGTGTACACCGGTGTCGCCGCCGGTTGAGATGGACGGCGAGGCAGCCAACAAGCGGAGGCGGCTCGAGCCAAAACTGCATCCGGCGAGCCTGGACTTCATCAGCAGCCTCCCCGACGACATGCTGCTCGTCATCATCGGCCTCCTCCCCACAAAATCTGCCGCGCGGATCGCCCTGCTCTTTCGGTGGTGGCGCCCCCTCTGGCGCTGCGTCCCCGTCAACCTCACCGTCGACAGCTGCCTCTGCGACAGGGATTGCAAATGCATGGCCGCAGTCTCCAAGATCCTTTCATCGCACCCTGGGCCAGCCAGACGCCTTGACATCCGCATGTTTAGTACCAACTGCAAGGTCCAACCCAAGTTCGACGATTGGTTCTTATCCCCCGCCCTAGATCAGCTCGAGGAGCTCAGCTTTGAAGCTGGACGATGTTGCTCTCTGCCGCCGTCCGTGCTCCGCCTCACGCCAACGCTGCGTCGCGCCAGCTTCAGCTCGTGCTATCTTCCCCAGATTAATGCCGCGCCCGCCCTTCTTCTCCCTCAAGTCAAGCAGCTCGACCACTTCGATGTTGTCATCTCGAAGAAGGCTATGGAGCACCTGCTCCGCAGCTGTACTGGGCTCGACTACCTTCGTCTTGAGCAGATCCACGGGTTCATTAGCCTCCACATCGCCTCGACGAATCTCTAATGGATTTATGTGTCTTGCTGGCCCCGCAACAAGACATCATTTGGGAAGAGATCACTCCAGCTGTTCCACGTTATGGTCATTGAGAGATTGCTTGTATCAGATCTAGAAGGTCCAACAAAAATCAGGGTCATTAACGCACCAAAATTGACGGCGTTGGTGCACTCGTCTGCCAAATTCTCCGAACTCTTTATTGGGTCCGTAATCTTTCAGGTACAGCACTCATCTTCTTCTCCATCTTCTTGAAATTCACATTTTTTAATTGCTTCTTGATGTATTTACGACTGTCTTCCAGAAAATGATTCCCACAAGCTTGACCCAGTCCATGCACACAGTGAAGATCTTAGCACTAAAATCTATCGGCCCCAATCTGGATCAAGTTGTTGGATTCCTTACATGCTTTTCATGCACGAAGAAGCTACTCATCGAGGTGAAACTTCTTTCCTATAAGTAAACGGTAATCACAACGTAGCTCAATTTTTTCGTAATTTTCCCAAATTACGATGACAAGTGTAGTGTTCAAAGCTGCATCTATGCACTACACCAAAAGAAATGTTTTTAGTATTTTTTCTCACGTGATCACCTGGATCATTTTTATGCTGTACTACTATAGTAGCCTAGGCTAGTCATAGTGGAAAGTAACTTAGACTACTCCAGTAACTCTATGGTTACCCTAAGAGCAAGTACTACCTCCGTCCTGGTTTACTCTTCCAATTTTGTAGTATCAAAATTTGACCATAGATTTAACTGACAAAATGTTAATGCATGTCACTAAGAACTATATCGTTGGATTCGTATTTGAACATAATTTCGAATGGTGTAGTTTTTAGTGACATGCATTGGCATTTTCTTAGGTAAATCTATGGTCAAAATTTTATACTAAATACGAGGTAGTATTCCCTCCGTCCCAAAATTCTTGTCTTACATTTGTTTAGATACAGATGTATCTAACACTAAAATGTAACTAGATACATCCGTATTTAGACAAATTTAAGACAAGAATTTTGGGACGGAGGGAGTACAAAAGTGGGCTATGTAGGCCAAAAGATGTGCCAAATTCACTTGTGATGCATTTGGCATTGATGCCCCTCCATTGCTCACCTGGTGCCCCAATCTGGATCACCTACTTTGCTCTGGTGCCAAATTAACTCACACAATGAAAAAACACTGCGTGGGAGAGAGAGAGAGGACTGAGGCAATAAAAAAACACTTGTTTGGGAGAGTCAGAGGCTGGTGTAGTTGGTTTGATTGATTTGTTTATACATGTGGGTCTGTGTGCACAGCGGTGCCAACTCTCTCACATCGCGAGAGCGGTGCCAAAATCTTTTGATTTGAAATCGATGCGTATTATGTGGCCTACTTTTGTGAAATATGGCATCGGCCACATAGTGGAAGGCAACAAATGCCCAAGCTCTTCACGTACTCCTACTTAAATGAGAGGAAACAGGAAGAGAGAGAGAGAGAGAGTGAAAAAAATATCACTAGCCAGCCAACCCTATCGTATGAGCGAATGATATTGGTACCTCTTGATGACACAACAATCTTATGCATCCAGCTGCTCTAATATGTTCTCTTCTTTTGCAGATAAAAAAAGACCCGAAAGTGAAAAATGTGCTGCACTATAACAATCTCATCGAATGCCTTGATCTCCATCTTACAGAAATTGATTTGATCGACTACCGAGGCAGCATATCTGACATTAAATTGGCCAGGTTCTTTGTTATGGAGGCAAGTGTGCTCAAGGTAATGAGGTTTGGCGTTCTCTGGCGCAACAATGAATGGCGTGCTGATCACCGCAAGCGTCTAAGCCTAAATGACAAAGTCTCCACAAAAGCTGAATTTGTTTTTGAAACATCAAGTGGCCAGAGACTCGAAAACTTATTTGCCCATTAGTGACTTGTCAGGGCGGTGGATTTTAGTTTGTACGATAATGCTGCATCCACCTAAAGTAACGAAAGTTCTTACGTAAACTTCCTAGTAATTCCCTCTTCGTAGGTGCAACATTACTCCTAACATTTGTAATATCAGTTTGAAACTTGTAATATTGTCATATCCTATTCCTGCGTTTTCAAAATCCTGCGGATCAAACAGGTCCTGAGTTGGTGATGATGTTGTGCCTCCCATCTTTCACCAATATCCCTCGGATCTAGATCTGACGCATACAAACCAAGCTTCTCCATTTTTGCAAAAAGATGCCCGCACTTGTTCCCTATTTACAAACAACTCCTTGTCTCTCACAATCAGCCCTATCTCCTCCCCACCACATCTAGAAGGCCGTGGAAAAATCCAACACGATGGCCACTGCCGGAGCCGTCCACCCCCAATCTTGGTGTTCCGTGCAATGCACGGGCATCTACGCACGGGAAATTATGTCAAACAGGGCTAGTTGTAAGCAGGCTAGCTCTACAGCCATGATGATAGTGACTGCAGACGGTGAGGCTGACTATGGTATGCCGAACATGGCGCCTATGCTCAGGTGTCATCTCCGGTGCAGGGTCTTGTCACTTCACTGTGAGGAGCAACACGTAATATTTTAACCAGCGGGTAGTACAGTGCTAGTACTCCTACTACTACATTGGTAGTACTACTACTAGTACTAGTAGCACCACCGTCTGCATTTAGGAGTACTACCACGTCCATCTGGATTTTAGTATTTGACTAGCAATATCTAGTAATGCATGTCACAAAAAATGTACTACTCCCTCTGTAAATAAATACATGGTGTTTTATTCCTATCAGCGAGAGAACTTAATGTTTTTTTGCTAACTAGAGTACTAATAGGATTACATGCAATGAACTAAACACTGCATGTCATGTTTGGTAGTCTCAAGTCATTGAAAGCATGCATGGCCCACATCTCTCATTGGTTGATATGTCACGAAATAAGAAACAAGGAGGGAGTTAATGCATCGTGCCTAAGTATTTTGGGATTATTTGGTTTTCGTAAGGTCACTTACACAACATTTTTGTTTACATGCATTAACATTTTATTAGTTAAATCAAAGGTCAAAACTTGGCGCAAAATGCAAAGGGGACCAATAAACCAGTAAACATCAAACTTCTCTCGTTTGGCCCCAACTAGAGGTCCGGTGAGATGACTATACTGCACCGGCACGGAGGGGGACACAGCTTCATTGACTTACGGCAAGTGCCTTTGGGTGAATGACACGTGGGCCCAGGGGGTGCCTGGCCCACCTATCATACAGCCAAAGGCAGGTGCAGTAGAGGGCCGAGGAGTAGTACGAAATCCTACGCACCTACGCACGCTAACCAAGGGAAAGAGTGATCACTCGAATCACAAGATCAGTTGACTAGAAGCTAAGCTAGACCCATGGAGGCGATGAGCGCGAGCATCAGCCGGCTGTGCCAGATGGTCCACGATGCTGGCCTGCGGCCCGACACCAAGGAACGTCTCTGGGTAATATTGCTTGAGGCCGCGAGGGCGGGGGGCCGCTTGGACGACAGCTTCGTCTCCTTGTTCGACGAGGTCCTCGTTGGTTTCCTCGACAAGTTCACCATCATCAAGAAGCTTGCAGACGACTTTGACGTAAACCTCCAGCCGACGTGCCCAGGCTCTGCGATGCCCGCCACCCTCAACGGGCACTATGGTGACAACCTCTTCGACTCATTGGTGGCCCTGCGACTGCCCGCCGTCGCACCGGAGAATGTCCACCTCGAGGTCACGCTCGTCACGCAGCGCCTGACGCAGCAAGACACCATCGACATAATCACCCACGTCTACGCGTAAATCGTCCACAAGGACTACTACATGCAAGAGGAGGATGATAGGATGCTAGCCTTCTTGGACTGCAAGGCAACCTTGGACGGCACTATTCAGAAGCATGTTGAGCTCGCCATCAACGCCGCTACTCCTCACACGTCGGTTGGTGACCCGGCGCACTAGGGTGTGAGGATGTCGTTCATGGATCCGTATGCATTTTTATCTTTCCGTCAAATCCATGTAGTAGTACTCCCTCCGGTCCTTTTTGGTCTGCGTTTAATAAAAATCCATTTTTCCTGCAATGCTTTGCGTATTAGTGTGTTGGGGCTGTTCTTTCCAACTTTACCCCTCCTTTATGTTCGCTCGCACGCATGCTTGCAGTTAGTCGCATCTCTCTCTCCCATGCATGTCCTTCGCGCCTTCCCAAGGCAGCCAGCCGCCTACCTCTTACTCTCCTCCCCAGTCCCCACTGGTCCCATCTCACCTTCCCATTCTCCCATCTCTGCTACATCCCATACATCTCCATGGATGAAATGCACCCATCGTGGTTGTGGTAGGATAGCCAACCCTAGTGAGACCATGGATGAAAGCTTGCTTGACGTGGACGACATCGAGCTCGCGTACCAAAGCATGCTCCCGCTCGTGGACGACGACGCACTTGTGGAAGATGGGGCGCTAACTGATCACAACATGTTGTAGCTAGGCGATGTGTTCCAGGTGTGCGGCGCGCCCGCGGACGGTGACGCACTCATGCAAGGCGGCACGCTCGCAGACTGCAGCATGCACCTGGATGACGGTGGCGTCCATGCGCTTGAGCATGTTGTACGGGTGCTGGTCGAGCTGCTAATCTATGGCGGGTTGTTCAGTTTAGGAGGGAGTTGAAAATTTTGGCGGAAATATTTCATCTGCCAAAATTAAACGAATTGTTTTGGCTCCAATTCCACCAGTATCAAGCGACGATGCTGTTCTTCTTGCCTCGGCGTTCTTCATGCTCAACCGCCATGCAATGGGTGAGAGATTGGCGCGGATGCTGAGAAAAATTTGCACACAGAGAGAGAGAGACGCATGCGCCTGCATGCAGAGATTGAGCGGAGAGAGAGAACCCGCATGCATGCAGAGAGGTGGACAAAGGAGAACGTGGGTGCGAGAATACAGGGTGTCGAGCCAATCATTGCATGCGCACAATAACTACCCAACGTCCCTTCTGTAGCAAAGCAGGGGCAAAACAGTCCGATTTTTGCTACTCTCTCCTCTCCTTAGTATGCGGGCTGAGCATAGAACGCAAAGAAAAAAGGACCAGAGGGAGTATATGATACTACAGTAATTATCTTACCTTTCGCATCAACTTCATAATTTTCGTATGTACTCCATGCATGAACGGCGCCAGAACCAAACCTCTCATTACTCTAGGCAAAATCGTTATTTTCTATCTATCGGTCGCGCCATGGAGCAGAACCAAAATTTACAAGTTACGAGTTCAAAAGGAAAAGCCTGCCGTGTTCGCGTCGCACCCCCACACGGTTGGTCCGGCACGCCGCTCAAGCAGGAATGTGTGCGGTGTTGCATTTTCACTTACAAGTGGGACAGTAGTTGAGCAACCCGACTATCAGCAAACCCCCACCCTTCCCACCACGCGATGGCTGAGAAAACAGGAGGGAGAAGAGATGGCTGTAGCACGGACTCCAAGAAAATTGCTGTTGGATGGGACTCGTGTGGGTGGCGTGTGCCGTACTGCTAGACGTGAATGCTAGTTATGGCCCATGCCACCCCACTATATCAAGCCTATATCGAGGTACGTAGAACAAATTTCCTATAGTCCGTGCTCAGCCTTCCTCTATCTCTCTTCTCAGCCAGCCAGCGGACGCGCAGAGCCCATCGTCTGTTTGCTCACATGTGGCCCCACATGTCAGTGAAAACTCAAGAGGACCCACTGAACCTGCACATCTTTCACCTCGACATGCTAGTGATGAAAAACAAATCCAATAAAGATCTTCGGTGGCCTCTTTTGGAGTTACTCAAGAGTAGTAAGATTCTATTTACAGTTTAACCCAAGATGCACATCTCGTGGCTTCAACTACCACTCTATTTTCTTTCATGACACGACCTGGATGCTGGATGTCCCACGTGTCGGCAAAAGGAGGAAGAACCCGACCAAATCTTCGGTTGTGCTCTCGGATTAGACTAGTTGTGCTAACTTCAAAAATTTATTGTGTACTCCCTCCGTACCAAAATACTTGACTTCCATTTGTCCAAAGATGGATGTACCTATATACTAAAACATGTCTAGATACATATATATTTTGACAAATAGAAGGCATGTATTGTGCAATGGAGGGAGTAGAATGGATGCAAGTTTTTGTATTGGGAAGAAGAGTACATCCATATATTGATAGAGCACAATTTAGTAGATGTTCTATCACTTTTAGCTAGCACAGAGGCTAGAGATGAGATTAGTGCACTTGTTGATACTCCTACTAGAATAGAGGCTAGACATGAGACTAGATGCGAGGAAGCAACGTCTACTTCTTTACACTCGAAGAAGAAAGAAGCACGGAAGATCGAGCCTCCGTAGATCAACAATGAATGCATCGAGAAGGCACTAATCCAACTTACAAGAGTAGTAAAATGTATTCTTGTGGTTCTTGTTTTCTTTGGTCTTGGTTTTCTAGTCAAAATTATCGTTGGAGTTGTGCAAAATGGAGGTCCGTTTGGGGTCGTGCGTTGGAGTTGGCCTTACAAGTGGGACCGCAGTTAAGGAAACCGACTATCGGCAAACCCCCACCTCGCCCGCCGCGCGATGGCTGAAGTTAGAGAAACAACGAGGTTGAAGAGATTGCTCTAGCACAGACTCCAAGAAATAATATGGTGTCAGATGGATGTCGTGGTGGTGGCATGTGTTGTACTCCTGGACGTGAATGCTTGTTCTGGCCCATGCCACCCTACTACTCCTACTACTTACTCCTACTATATAGTACTAGTATCGAGGATTCGAGGTGCTGGTTACGTACAACGAACACATTAACATATGGCTACAGTAAAAACACCCGCCCGACACGCGAAGCATGTGACGCTAGTACAAATAGTGTACTACTATTGTTGATTGGCCTCATCCAATGACCTGTTGCAATGCACGTACAATTATATATTCGGAAAATATTTTTATGCCTCGTCGCACCACTCACTCAGAGAAGCGACTCGAAAGCCATTCATAAATTTAGTAAGTTTATCACATGCATATCATTTTATTACATACAACATGTCATCAACCCACATCGACAACGAGGATACATTATAAATACTAAAGTTTTCACCACACAACAAATAACAAGCAATGAAATGAACTTCAACTCAACCATTCCTCGGCGTTGGAAACACTTGCTTTGAACCACAAGTGATTCTCTGGGACGGGCCATCGATTGTCGATCTAGAAACCAATGCAGGACTGATCATCCAGGCTGAAGCGGCCTACTATATCAGTACCAGGGTAGGGAACCACCCAAATGTCCGAGGTATAGACACAGTTGCTTCTCATAAATGGTACTAGTAACATTGTGTCAACATCAGTTGGATCGCCTTTCACCATCATCGGATAGTTTTGTCCAAGGAAGAGCGAGTTTTCTCTAAGACTATCAATTCTGTATCAGGGAGAAGGAGTTGGAGCTAGCACACTAGTATCCATCCCGAATACCATGCAACGGGTGTTGGAATAGGTCCGGAGAGTGCGACCATGGGAGACTACACCTGCTTCCTTAGCAGTAACATCATCAATGGGCTGTATACACACAAGAAGAGGTGATCCATCGGAATTAGTTGCCAGGCGCCACAAAGTATATGGGCGCTGCTTGTCCTCATGCTCGTGAGCATCACCATCGTCATCTCCCCTTGGTTATAAAAGTTTTCAAGTATAGGTGGTGGGATGTTCACAGGACCTTGGAAACACAAGAAGAAGGTTAATTGGTAAAGGGAAACTTGCTAACCCGCATGGATGTGGATGAAACAATTATAATTCTGGTGGAAGACAAACGTGCCGAAACTACGAGGATCCCATGCAAAAACAGTGCCATGAGTGGTGGCAGCAAACACAAGGCCCTCGTATTGAATTGCATCACAGTACTCATCCATGTACAAAAACTGATTTTTGAGCAATATCCATCGAGTTGAACCACCAAGGACGGCAACAAGCTTGTCGAAGATAGCAACAACTTGATAGTTGTTGTAATTCCAAGAGCGGTTGGGAACTCGACAAATTGCTATCTTCCGTAGAAGACAGTCACCATGATCATATTTGAACGTGCATACAATACCGGTGTGCTCAACCTCTAGGCAGTCTGCTGAGATTTTTGGAAGTGGAACCCGGTCACGAGTGTACACATTCACAAGTTCCCACTCGCAGTTGGACCCAATGTAAACAACCCAATCTCCATTTCTGCCCGCCCAAGCCTTGCCCTCAAGCGATGGCATCTTAACATCATACATATCATTATCAAGCGGCATCAACTGGCACAGGTCGAGGCCTCCGTCGTGCTGGCGCCAGTCATCAGGGTCACGATGAAGAAGATAGGGGAGATCAAACCGCTCCTTGACTCTTGGGTTTTTTGTAATGATGTTATTAGTTGAGTCAAGAATGGGCTTGAATGAACCTCCCATGCTAGCCGAGGTGATGACATCGCACCAATCAATGAGTTCCTCCACCATGTCATCTTTCAGATCGGGGCAAGAATAACGGGGTCATTTCCGGCCTGTTCCCTCCATGGAGATGACGATCGAACAATGGCAGAACAAAGGGTGAAGGGCTGAAGGAAAATGGAGGACGGAGAGGAAGAGCGTGCGACATCAGTTCCAAATCAAGAGGGAAAGGCAAAGAGTCGGTGGACGGTTGCGACTTGCGAGTTTGCCACGATTCACGAAGAGGCGCCCCGGCCTACACGTCCGTTCGGAAATACTCCTACTACTCGCTGTCGTCTCACTGATATGTTGGAACGGGACCACATGTCAACAAAACATGGTGTGTAATTTCTCGTGCAAAATGCGATCTGGCCTCGTTGGCCCAAGGTGCTGCATTAGTTATCGACCTTTATTTTTTTAATGGCGTGCCAATCAGTTTTGAAGCACGACTAACTAGTACTATACGCAGAGAAAATATAAACTACTCTACCACTACTCCACCTCCAGTACTAGTAGTATAAAAAAGATATATAGGCTGGAGCTTGAGCGCTTTCTTGCTAAGGGCTGCCCACTTGCTTCTCACACTACCACCCTCTCTCCAGATCTAAAAAAGACGTGCAGTGTTGACGCACTCGTCATCGGCGAGCGAGGTCACGCACTGACGACAAGGCCGTCCTCTCAGACCTAGCGCCCGCGCAGATGGCCTCCGTCCCCAAGCTTGCTGCCGTAGTGTGTGCGGAGGACGACGACCACGAGCGAAGCCACTTCCCGCCGACCCTCAGGTATGCTACCTCTTTTCGAACCATAACCTTGTTCTATTGCCCCATCTACCACGTCGTTGCATGTGGATCTTTTTCCACTCCACCATCTTCCCAATTTGCTATCCTCTGCTCTGCTGGCCACGTAGACGAAAACCATAATTTGCACTATTAAAGGAAACCCTACTTCATGCAGACTAATCCATGTCTGGGTTGAATAAGGAAAGGAAGGGAGACTGTACTGTCCAAGAGAGTAGGTATCGAACCCGCATATAGGTTGAAAAGGGGAAAATCAGTAGCTAAGGAACGAGTCTCATGTCTCTTGGTTGAAGAAGGGTAGAAAGGCATGACAACACAATAGAGAATGACCAGGTCGATTGGTTTGTTGTCCTCGCATAGGAAAAAGGTGACTAAAGAGAACAAAAATGGGACGTAATCCACATATGCTGCCTAGATATTTGTTGCTCTGGGCAACCATACCTCCCTCACCACTCTGCGTCCGTGGAGGTACATCGTACTGGTGCGCCCACTGTCCGAATGGGCCTCCCATGCTCTTATTGCCACTTTTGTTGCTGTTAGTATAACGCCAACAGTCAAGTCAAGCATTTTATTTTAGTAGAACTGCACAAAATTTTCTTAAAAGAATAGGAAAGGTCAGGAATGGCTCAGTTTTTCAGAAAAAACTATGTATGCCTTTGTGACATCATTCGCTGTTTCTTTATTTATTCCTTCAAACAGGTGGTTAGAAACTGTCTTGCTACCTTTTCCCATTAAGAAATTGGAATGCTTATATTTGTGAGTTTATGCTTCAACTAGTGCCACTTTTAGGGTAATCACACTTTCAATATCTATGCAAGCAGGGATGCTCGATTTTAGTGGAACTGCACAAAAAGTCCAACTGGTTCAACATTAGGAGCATGTTTTTTTCCAAAACTTTATATCCAATTGGTGGCACTATGAGCTGTTCATTACGAAGGTACATGGTTTGCTACTATCTTCCTACTCTTTTTGTACTGTCATTAGATAGTAATACTAGTGCTTTGCATGTGAATTTATTGGCAGGGTGGACCTACATTGGAGGTGTAGGACATGATTCAATCATTGGATGCTCAATTTCGGTTGTATCGATTTCACCTCTTCCATCACTGCGAACATGGATATCCTTGGTCTGAAGAAGAATATGCGCTATATTTCTGCTCTGAACCAGCAAATCAATTCAGTATGAAATTGTCCAGGGCAAAACATATCTGTATCAGATTGTCCAGTGCAGAACATGACAGATGCTAAGCGGAAGAGACATGTTTAAACTGAACATACAAGGTGTGGTATATGTTTACTAGATGCTTGATATTTGTGTAGACAGAGATGTCTGCCCGTTGCTATTTGGCAAACAAACAAAGTGTCCGCAATTTTGGTTGAGCTGCACAAGAGAATAGTATAGTCACTGCATGCAGTGCCATTTGAAAATAGACACAGAAAGATTGGATAGTCACTTCATGGACTGCAGAAAAGTAGTACTGTGCTATTTATTAGCCAACACTAGGTGCTTCATTGCTTTGGTCTGATTATACAATGGGCATAATTTTGCCTAAGTTAAAGTTTGTATTCCGAAAATAGTCTCGCGGTGTGATCGAGAGAAGACCAAATCATATTGCAGTGGATGTTCCTCCATCATGTGTGGTTCATTCTCATGGTTCCAGCTGTTGGTGAAACCACTTACGTTTGCAAGAGGAATTGTAGACTTCACAAAAAAATTTGTCTTTCAGTCTGTACTGAATGTTGGCCAAGAGAAGCATCCATGTTAGTAGGAAGAACAAATGTTTTTTCTAGATCTTTGCTTTTGGAGCTACATATTTGTATATGATCTGTGAATCATTGAGATGCATTAACATGTTGATCTTATGTATGGGAATCGTACTAGTTAGTCTTAGTTGTGACGCAAGATCAGAAGTGGCTGATCTTTGCTTTTGGAGCTACATATTTGTATATGATCTGTGAATCATTGAGATGCATTAACAATTACTTATTTCTGTTCGCTCAGTTTTTACAAGTTACTGACCGATCACTAGCTAGCCTACAAATGCGCTCCTGGCAGTTTTATTTGCAACACAAGATGCGAAGTGGCAGTTTTTTGAATAAAAATGCCTACCTCCGAAGAAACTGACAAGCTACACTATCGATCCTACACGAATAAAAATGCCTACCTCTGAAGAAGTTTAAGCCTAATTAATTCCGTGAGCAAAGCTGCAAGACCAAGGCATGGCAATAATTAACGGCATGTAGAAGTTTAAGCCTAATTAATTCCAGCAATTTAAGTGGCTGCATGCGTGCCCTCGGCTGCGACTTGTTGCATGCTACTTCGCGTACTGCCTGCGAGCGATTCTGAGTGCCTGCATGCAACCGGCCGTAATTAAGGCAGCTAACTGATGCGAAAAAAGATATGCTTTAATTGTTGCGGGCTTTTTAAATCCGTGGAATCAGTATTGACAAGGAGGGAGGTGATTTGAGTGCACTCGTTTGACCACCATGCCGGTGTGCGACCCAGACGGGACAGGACGACACAATCATAATTTCAGTTTCTCTAGTTTTCCACGGCAAGCTGGTGCGGTAAGCCATTATGCATTTAATTTCGATGACCGTCGCGCTACCTTCCGCCTATAAGTACTGCTTCCCGGCCTTCTCCGGTGCCACCGTGACCCAACTCGCCATATCCTCATAAGCCCCCACCGGCCCGACGTTGCTCGCCACGTCCGCCATGCCCCCGCCCATCCGCGGTAGGCGACGCCGGAGGTGGTCACCGCCGGAACTAGTGTTCGGGTTTTCACTGGAAGGTAGACGGACGGAGGAGGCATTCTATCTGTCTTTAGATGGCAATGCAGAGATCGAGGAGTTGTTGGAGCGGTACCGCATGGCGGAGGAGCAGGAGTTGTTGGAGCGCGACCGCCTTGTGGAGGAGCAGCGTATCACCGATTTGCGCTGCCAGCGGGACATAGAGCACCAGCGCACCGACGCTCTGAGTCGCGAGCAGAGCGCCCGCAACTGGGCCGACTACGTGGAGGCCGGCGCCCGGCAAATAGCCCTGGAGGCTGTCGAGCACGCACATGTTCGCGACGCCGATTTTTACTACCAGCTCGTCAAGTGGGTTTACCGCATGGAAGCCGAAGCTTCGGTGGAGCACGCCGGCATGGAAAGGGCCAACGCGTGCGAGCAACGCGCCCTAGCGCACCTCTTGCAAGTCCGAGGCGAGGCGCACGACGCCGGTGCCGGCGTTTAGCGTGTACCACAGATGGCGGCCAGCATCATCTAGTTAGCTAAGAGTAAGTTAGTACTTGTACGCTACTAGAGTATTAGTGGGAGTAGATAGTTAACTTGGCTATGATGGTTGTCAACGTGGAAGTTCAGTACTCTATATGTGGATCAGACCTGTTACTTTGCTCTAAATGTTGAACTTTCCGTTTGAACGTATGGAATGGGCTATTATTTTTTTAAATGGGTTGTATTTGTCCTCCACGGGTTTAGAGGCTGACTTGTGGGCCTAGCAAGTTGACGCGTACACAATCAGGAGATGATTGTACGTGGAGAGGATGACAGCAGAGACTCGCCAAGGTCATGGCAGTACGCAAGCAAGTGCCTCCTTATTTCAAGCCAATTTCCTCCTAGTGGATTTCTGACGTCTGGGTCCCATGCCATTGTCAACGTAGTCAATAAACGAGAGAATTGCACAACGAGCGGCTGACACCAGGGACCCAACAGCTCGCCCAGTTATTTTTGTTTTGCGTTAATTTGATAAATGCCACTCCAAATCTGGTGTATCCGAGAAATGTCACTGCAATTTCCAAACTTTGAAAAATGCCATTTCTAGTGGCATTTTTCAAAGTCTGGAGTGGCGTTTTTCAAAGTTTGCAAACTACAGTGGCGTTTTTTAAAGTTTGCAAAAATTGTAGTGGCATTTTTCAAAGTTTGGAAATTGCAGTGGCATTTTTATGAATCGCCATAATTAGAGTGGTATTTATCTAATTTGTTTTTGAGACAGAAGCAGGGTGTCAACTGGGCTGTGCGGGACACTCTGGCCTGTCTAGACAGCCTTTTATTTTATGTTTACCATAGACCAGCCCAGTAGTTTTTTGTTCTTTCTGAAAATGGCTAGCCCAGTTTTTTTGTGATTTGTCAAGTAAGTCGCTTTATCAGGCCTGTTGGGCTGCAAATCTTTCAAGACGAGGAGAGCTTCATTCGGCTGGCGGAGAAAATGGCCTATCAGAAATGGGCTGTACATTTTTAAAACACATCAAACCGACAATTAGTTTCAAATATCTTTTTTTCATTTCCAGATTTTAAATTGCATTGATATTTATGCGTGGACAATTTATTGGATTTTTTTATTGATATACATTTATTTTTAAAATCAGTTTGAATGTGACTCGAAATTTCGGGATTAAAAACAGTTTAGACCGCACCGACATATGCAAAATTTCATATAATTTTTTAACCGTGGCCACAATATGGGCTGTAATGCTAACAAAAAGAATATGGGCTCCAAAAAAACCCGTAAGAATTAGCAAATGGGCTGTAAATTATTTGAAATAATGGCAGATGGGCTGTATGCTGTTTTTCCACAGATTTGAGGCTTTCCACAGATGGCCTGTAACTGTTGGATGTCCATCCAACGGCCGTCGTGCTTCTTTTATCTCTGCTCTTCCTGCTCCAGCCTCTCAAACAAGCGCCGGCAGGACTACCTGCTCCCTCCTCCCTACGGCCGGCTGTGCTGCCACGCAGGCCACACCGCCCCACCGTACTCCCATCGCTGGCCTAGCCATCCCTCTACTCACCCACACCTGCTGTTATTCTCCGGCGACGACAGATGAACCAGTAAACCCTCGTACATCGTACTCCCCTCCGCGTGGGAAACAAAAACAACTGCCGAGTCTTCCCTGCCTCCGTGTCGTTCCCTTCCCAGGCCTCGCCGTCGTCCACCGCCCTGGTGCTCTCGGCGTGGCGTGGTCAACATGGTCAAAGACCGACATGCATCTGAAGTGGACTGTACATGGAGAGGCTGATAGCTGGGTCCACGGCCGCACACAAGGAAATGCCTCCTTATTACACGCAAAATAATGATTCCTCCACCTGACATCTGGGACCCACCGAAAGGGCCTCTGTATTTTGCGAATAAATGTTACCGCCGCTGACAGCTCGGACCCACGAGCTATATCTTCGCACGCAAGGAAGTGCCTCCTTATTACGCACAAAAAAAACGAATACTCCCCCTGCTAGCTGGGACCCAGTATAGTGGGCCTACTAAGTTGATGGGGACGAAGGGCTTTGTCAACTTAGTAAATATGCACGATTCTATCTCGACTAACCGTATGATGTCCATCCAACGGCCGTAGTGCTTCTTCAACCTCTGGTCTTCTTGCTCCAGCCGCCCAAAGCAGCGCCGGTCGTGCCGCCTGCTCTTGCCGCCCGTGGCCGACTGTGCTGCCGCGGAGGCCTCACCGCCCCCATACTACTCCCACCACTGGCCAGGCCATCCCACTCCACTCACCCACACCTCCTATTAATCTACGGCGATGATAGCGCAGCCGAACCAGTGAACCCTCGTACTCCTCTCCACGTGGGCATCCACTACCGCATCTTCCCCGGCTCCGCGTCGTCTCCTTCCTAGGCGTTGCCGACGTCCACCGCCATGGTGCTCTCGGCACGGCGTGGTCAATGTGGTCAATGACCGAATTCCATCGGAAGAATACTGTACGTGGAGAGGCTGACAGCTGGGTCCACGGCAGCCGCAAGGAAGTGCAGCTTTATTACACGGAAAATAATTATTCCTCCACCTACAGGGCCCCACCGGACGCCCACCTGTATTTCGCAAAAAAATGTTTGCCCCTGACTGCTGGGACCCACCCAAGGGCCACCGTATTTCGCGAAAAAAACGTTCCCCCTGCTGTCAGCTCGGACCCACCGGAAGTGCCTCCTTATTACGCACAAAAAAATGAATACCCCCTGCTAGCTGGGACCCACCTTGGTGGGAGGCTGACTTGTGGGCCTACTAAGTTGACGGGGACGGAGGGCTTTGTCAACTTAGTCAATATAAACGATTCTAGCTCCAGTGACCGTACGATGTCCATCCAACTGTAACATCCCAAATTTTCAATTTGGAATGTTATACACTAGATCATCATTGCATATCATATTTTATTCCATTTTGGTTGATCCTAGAAATTCTACGCGAATCAAGGACCCTCGGAGAGAGTTGGGGATTTCGTTATTTTCATATTTGAGTTTTCTCAAATTTTGAAAATAGGATCATTTGATTTTATTTATTTTATCTTCAATTATTTCTATTATCAAAATATGAGAGAGGGAATAGAATGACTTTCCCAAAATAAAGAAATATTGAGGATTTAATAAAAAATCAAATAAGATTTTATTTTGTATTTATTTGCTATTTTATTTGAATTTAGGAAAAATGCACGTTTTTCAAAATTGCATTTAGTCCCCAAATAAATGTTCATCCTGTGCGGCTTGATCTTAGAAGCCGGGGAAAATTTATTTCGGGATATTTGGAGTCCGTTTATTATTCCTTTTGTTTTTTTCTGAGCATAATTTTTTTTAAAAGTCGAACCGAACTAACTGGGTCGTGTCCGACCAGGACACCTGGCCCGGCCGGCCTTTTTATAGCCGCGAGGGCCCGACCGGAGCCGCACCCCCAGCCAAAACCCTAGCCGCCTCGATCCGCCGCCGCCGCCTCCCGCCGCCGCCGCACTGGAGCCGCGCCGCCCCACCGTCGTTCACCGGAGCCACCCGAGGTAGCCGTCGTTGCCTCGGTTTTCGCGAAGGAAACCGATCGGTTTTTTTGAAAACCTAGATCCGTTTTTTTATTTTCTCCGGTTCGGTTTATTTTTCCGTTTAGTTTATTTAGCGAGCATTCGCTCGTTCATTCGTTTTAACGAACGCGTTCATCGTTTAGATCTAGATAACGAACGTTCGTTCGTTAATCTGTTTGTCGTTTTTCTTTTTCTCGGATTTATTCCGTGATTTTTTTCTGATCGCGATTTCTGATCCGATTTTTGTTCTAGTATAACTTTTCGCTCATTTATCGGAATCAGGCGATTCAAGCGCCTAGAGTTTTGTCTCGAAACCCTATTTCCGTTTAACCAACTCAAACAAGTTTTTGCCTCTGTAAAATTTGACCTAGATCCAGAATAGTAAACAAAGCTTGTTTCTTTTACCGTTTGTCTTTCGTTGCTTCGTTCGATTTGGTTCTTTTTGTCAACCAGAGTTCTTAATTTGAAATTTCTGGTTAGATCTCTTATTTGAGTTTTACCTGTGCATTAGTTGAGTACTTATTGTATGCTTGTTTGTTTGTGATAGATTATCCGGAGTGCGCCGCTTGTTACTTCGAATCGCTAGGTTTTGCGGATCATCGGCAAGGCAAGTAACACTTTGATCATACATCCTACTACCCAGTTTTTATTGCATTAGATCAATCCTCACACATTGCATGGTTAGGATTCAATTAAATTGTGGGTTTTGGAAGTAGATGCGGTAGTACCTATCACCTGTCTTATTATCAAACTTTGGGAGTTACTTCTACGTTTGCTTATTATGCCATGCTATGCTAGTAGACGAGGATTGGGTGAGTGTATCCATGATAGATGTGAGATTGTTAAATTAATGGTTTATCTAAGGTGGCAACTTAAACACCCATCTGGGTGGATTGAGGCAGCTGGGTATTCCAGCGATTGCCTGTTTTTCTTTTGGACCGCCACCCAGGCTCAAAGGGATCATGAGATTATTCATACTAGAAAATTCCATGTGCAGCCACAAGCTACTATGGGCTCTAGCATAGTTGATTAAGTCATGCGAACTCTTACAGTGGTAGACTAGCAGATGTAGGGGAAAGTAGGTGTAACGGTCTACCCGATCGTAAGGTGCTAGCGCTTCTGAAAGACTATGTCTCGGTCATTCGTTTCTCAAACACCATGTAGTGCGAGAATCCCAGCGGAGGAGATCGAGTCTTGTGGGGAAAAGTGCGCAAACCTCTATAGAGTGTATAAACTAATCATGGTTAGCCGTGTCCCCGGTTATGGACATCTTGAGTATCTAGTACTTGGGTTATCATGTGAATCTCATCATGTTACTCTAAATAATTTTGTTGGGTTTTAATGATGATGCTTATTTGGGATTGAGAGGGTGTCTACACTCTCAATGTTTAACAACCACCATGATTGTAAAATAAAATTTATTCCTTTGTAGTAGGGAAAAATTGGCTTTACGCAAAACTGTAACCATAGCGCTTTCCACCAGCCAAATATGCATATAGTATAGTCTTATTCCTTCATTGCTCTCTATGTGTTACATTGCCAGCATATTCCATGTGCTGACCCGTTTCGGGCTGCAACGTTCATGTTGCAAACTTTTAAAACGACGAGTAAGGTGCCTTTTAGGTCGTGGTTCTATACTCAGTGATGCCGTTGGAGTTGATGGACTCACTTATCTTCCAAGCCTTCCGCTGTTATCGTTATTAGATGGCCTTAAGCCATATTTACTGTAATAAGTTCTCTTTTGAGACACTCGATGTAATAAGTGTGTGATTGCTACTCTGTTATAAATCCTTCAAGTACTGTGTGGTGTCAGCATTACTGATCCAGGGATGACACCTGAGCACAGAGATTGGACCGTTTGAGGTCTGGTTGCTACAAGAAGGTATCAGAGCACACGCTGACTGTAGGACACGACCACTAAGCTAAAGCCATAGATCACTACTCACTCTTCTCATTTTGACTTCTCATCTTTTCTACTCTTTTAGGATGGCGGATGCAAGGAGCAAGTTCACGCAACCGGATGAAGATACACCCTTTGGACGTCACTTGAAGGAAGTCACTAGATATCTGAACATAGGAGTACCAAGCTTCACCGGAACCTACAACGCCACTTTACCTGAAGAAGAGCGCTGGATGATTCAAGTTCAAGTTCCAGGAAGGACGTTCATGCTAGTCACTGAGCCCATAGAGTTTTCCTTTGATGCACCAACCTGGAGTCTAGGAAAGAGCATGGCAGCTCACATCACCATGGGACGCATTGGAGAAGTTTACCGCAATGATCTCAAGGATACTATCTACCAGATTTGTGGGCGTCGAGATGAGCACTGGAAGATGATCAACACCAGGAAGGATAGATCAGTTGCAGCTTTTATCCAGGAGTTAAACCAGCACATTCGACGCCAGGAGAACTAGATGTGCTCCGACATGATAGATCTGAAGAAGGCGAGGACAAGAATCACGGAACTGGAGGAAGAACTCAAGGCTACACGTGAAGATTATGAAGAGGAAATCGAAGTATTAGTGGAGAAGAATGATGATGTGATCAAGAAGATTGGAATATTTATTGGGAGGCCCTACACCAGTAGTAGAAGAAGAAGAACCCAAGGGGATTTGCCCAGAAGACTACATCATCATCGACGACACCAACTTGGATCCAGATGATAGCGATGATGACTATGTTGATGAAGCTGGAGCAGATATCATGGAGTCTGCAATGGAAGAATATTTCTAGTAGACCACCCCATTAGTAGTATTAGTCCACCATGTAAATATAGTAGTCCGAGCACTTTTGCGATAGTTAGATCAATTGTATGCCCTTGCTTGATTGAATGAAGTGAATTGTTTGCTTTTGCCTCATGTGCATATGGGTAGTGTTTTCTCTCTAGACCCCTCTCTATTCTTAAATCTCATCTTTTCTAAACCCTCTGATGCCTCCAAGACGTGACCCTGGATTTACCTTCCCACCGGAGCTCACCCAGTTGATCCAGCAGTAGAACACATTGATGCAGTTGCTAGTCCAGAATCAAAATCAGGGGAACAACAACAACAACCCACCACCACCACCACCTATTGATCACTTAGCCCGTTTCCTTAGGCTGAATCCGCTGGTATTTTCTAGTAGCACCGAGCCTATAGTAGCAGATGATTGGCTCCGCAAGACAGCAAGGGAGTTGACCATGGCAGGATGCACAGATGCAGAAAAGGTGAAGTTTGCCGCACATCAGCTTGAAGGACCCGCAACATCATGGTGGGAGAATTTCACCGCCACTTTCCCTATCGACACTGTCACATGGGACCAGTTCCAGCAGGCTTTCCGTACTGCCCATGTTTTAGCAGGAGCTATGGCCATGAAGAAGCGAGAGTTTCGCAACTTGTGCTAAGGAGGACTGACAATTGGCCAGTATGTGGAGGACTTTAGTAAGCTAGCATGTTATGCCCCAGATGATGTTGCTACGGATGCAGCTAAGCAGGAGAAGTTTCTGGAAGGACTGAATGATGAGTTGAGCATGCAGTTGATGGTAGCAACCTTCGACAACTAGCAGGAGTTGGTAGATCGTGCTCTCATGATTGAAGGCAAGCAACAGCAAATTGAGAACCGCAAGAGGAAGTATGGAAAAGGGAAGTACAATTCTGGAGCTCAGCAGAAGCCACATTTTACCCCTAGACCGGGAGGACATTTTCTGCATACCCATGGAGGAGGTAGCACAGACAATCACAATGGCACCAAGAATGGTAATGGGAATGGAGGAAGCAACGGCCAGAACCGTACCAACCCATCAACCCCAGCCAAGGGAGACCTGAGCCAAGTCACTTGCTTTAAGTGCTAGAAGACCGGACATTATTCCAATGAATGTCCTGAATCCCAGAATGGAAATGGCAATGGAAGCTCTAGGAAGAAGCCGAACCTTTTCAATAGGGGACAGGTGAACCACGTTAACGTGGAGGAGGTTGAAGAGCAGCCGGATGCAGTAATTGGTAAGTTTTTGGTTAAGTCATTTACTGCACTCGTTCTTTTCGATACTGGTGCATCGCATTCATACATATCAAGGGGATTTGTGGATAAGTATAACCTGCCCACCAAAGTTCTTAGAACACCTATGTTAGTAAGCCCACCAGGAGTGGAGTATATGGCTAGTAAGGGATGTTTTCAAGTGCCATTGAGTATAGGCAGGCATGTGTTTCCCTCAGATTTAATCATTTTGGAATCACGAGGTTTGGATGTAATTCTGGGTATGGATTGGTTGTCGATGTATGGAGGAAACATCTATTGCGCCTGTAAGTCAATTTTGCTTACCACCCTGGAAGGGAGAAGGATCAAGTATGTATCCCGACATGTGCCAAAAAGGACTCAAGTAAATTCGTTAACCGGAGTTGTGCAGGAGGAAGTACCAGTAGTAAAGGATTTCCCTGATGTATTTCTAGAGGAGTTGCCAGGCATGCCACCGGATAGAGATATTGAGTTTTTGATTGAGCTTTTGCCAGGCACAGGGCCAATACCTAAGAGACCATATAGGATGCCCGCAAAGGATTTGGAAGAGGTTAAGAAGCAGATTAAGGAGTTATTGGATAAAGGTTACATTCGCCCAAGTTCTTCGCCTTGGGGATCACCAGTACTTCTAGTGGAGAAGAAGGATGGATCGTTAAGGATGGTTGTTGATTATCGAGGATTGAATGAAGTAACCAACAAGAACAAGTACCCACTACCGATGATCAATGATCTGTTTGATCGATTGCAAGGAGCTAACGTATTTTCCAAGATCGATCTGCGATCAGGATACCACCAGTTGAAGATTCGAGAACATGATATACCTAAGACGGCTTTTACCACCAGGTATGGGCTGTACGAGTATACCGTTATGTCATTTGGTCTGACTAACGCACCTGCATATTTTATGAACATGATGAACAAAGTGTTTATGGAGTTTTTGGATAAGTTCGTCGTAGTGTTCATCGATGATATCCTGGTTTACTCGAAGAATGAAGAGGAGCATAAGGAGAATTTGCGTTTGGTACTTGGTAAGCTCAGAAAACATCAGTTATATGACAAGTTTAGCAAATGTGAGTTTTGGCCGAAGGAAGTTGAATTTCTCGGACACGTTATATCCGGAGAGGGTATAGCAGTAGATCCCACTAAAGTTGACACTGCAACAAATTGGGAAGCGCCAACAACAGTTGGAGAGATCCGGAGTTTTCTTGGACTTGCAGGATACTACCGGAGATTCATTGAAAATTTCTTGAAGATTGCAAAGCCTATGATGGAGTTGTTGAAGAAGGATACCATGTTCATATGGACCGAGGAATGTGAGGCCAGTTTCCAAGAGTTGAAGAAACGTTTGGTTACATCACCAGTGTTGATTTTGCCAGATCAGACCAAGGATTATGAGGTGTATTGCGACGCTTCACGTCGAGGACTTGGAGCAGTGCTTATGCAGGAAGGAAGAGTTGTTTCATA
This sequence comes from Triticum monococcum, assembly GCA_034509565.1. Classification (NCBI taxonomy): domain Eukaryota; kingdom Viridiplantae; phylum Streptophyta; class Magnoliopsida; order Poales; family Poaceae; genus Triticum; species Triticum monococcum. Next base: position 275,869,690 of record CM067842.1, on the reverse strand, counting down.
TGCCTCAGGACAGCTTAAGCCTCATGAGTTAAATTATGCCACACATGATTTGGATTTAGCAGCCGTAGTACATGCATTGAAGACTTGGAGACATTTTCTCATTGGAAACCATTGTGAGGTGTACACGGATCACAAGAGTTAGAAGTATATTTTCACGCAGAAGGAGTTTAATCTCAGGCAAAGGAGATGGTTGGAGCTCATCAAGGATTACGATATGAGATTGCATTAGCACCCCGGAAAGGCTAATGTAGTAGCCGATGCGCTGAGCCGTAAGAGCCATGTCAACACCCTAATGTCGGGAGATTTACCAATGGATTTAGCCGAAAATCTTCGTGAGCTATGTTTGGAGATAGTCCCGTGAGGCTATGTAGCAGCATTGGAGATTCAGTCTACTTTGATGGATAAGATCAGAGAAGCCCAAAGGACTAACAAGGAGATCGCTTCTATTAAGGAGAAAATGAGCAAAGGAAAAGCTAAAGGATTTCGTGAGGATGAGCATGATACCTTATGGTTTGAAGACTGTGTTTATGTGCCCAACGACCCGGTCATCAGGAACTTGATTCTGCAAGAGGCCCATGATTCACCATATTCGATTCACCCAGGAAATACCAAGATGTATTTGGATTTGAAGGATACTTTCTGGTGGACCGGAATGAAGAAGGATATTGCGGAGTATGTAGCAGTTTGTGATGTATGTCAGAGAGTAAAGGCAGAGCATCAGAAGCCAGCAGATTGCTACAGCCATTGCTAATACCCGAATGGAAGTGGGATAAGTTAGGCATGGATTTTATCACAGGATTGCCCAGAACTCGTTCAAGCTATGACTCGATTTGGGTTGTAGTCGATTGTTTGATAAAGGTAGCTCATGTCATCCCAGTGAAGACTACCTATACCAGTGCCAAGTTAGCAAAGATATACATGACCAGGATCGTGTGTCTGCATGGAGTTCCAAGGAGCATTGTATCCGATAGAGGAATCCAGTTTACCTCAAAATTCTGGAATCAGTTGCACGAAACTTTGGGTACCAGGCTAGAGTTCAGTACAGCCTTCCATCCGTAGACAGATAGACAGACCGAGAGAGTCAATCAGATTTTGGAGGATATGCTAAGAGCTTGTGCGCTAGATTACAGATCTAGTTGGGATGAGAATTTTCCATACACAGAGTTCTCTTACAACAACAGTTATCAATCCAGTTTGAAGATGGCCCCTTTTGAAGCTTTGTACGGAAGAAGGTGCAGAACACCATTGTCATGGGATGAAGTTAGAGATCGATAGTTGTTTGGACCGGATCTAATTAAGGAGTCTGAACAGAAGGTGAAATTGATTCGCGATAGGCTCAAGGTAGCCCAATCCAGGCAGAAGAGCTATGTAGATTCAAAACGCAAGGAGACAATTTACGAAGTCGGAGACCGAGTTTATCTTTGAGTATCTCCACTTCGAGGAGTTAAGCACTTTGGAGTTAAGGGAAAGTTAGCGCCACGTTTTGTAGGACCATACAAAGTTTTGGAGCGTATGTGAGAAGTAGCCTACAAGTTGGAATTGCATGAAGGATTGTCAGGAGTTCATGATATATTCCACGTTTCCCAGTTGAAGACGTGCCATGCAGAGATGGCTGATATACCGCTGAGAGATACAGTGCCGCTGGAAGCGATTCAGTTGGACGGTGATTTGACCTATGACCAGTCAAGATTCTTGAGTATGCGAGTCGAGTCACCCGCAGCAAGGTTATCAAGTTCTGTAAAGTTCAGTGGAGCCACCACACGGAGGATGAAGCCACCTGGGAACGAGAGAAAGAATTGTTGAAGGACCACCATCACCTATTTTCTAGCCAACCCGAATCTCGAGGGCGAGATTCATCTTAAGGGGGGTAGGTTTGTAACATCCCAAATTTTCAATTTGGAATGTTATACACTAGATCATCATTGCATATCATATTTTATTGCATTTTGGTTGATCCTAGAAATTCTACGCGACTCAAGGACCCTAGGAGAGAGTTGGGGATTTCGTTATTTTCATATTTGAGTTTTCTCAAATTTTGAAAATAGGATCATTCGATTTTATTTATTTTATCTTCAATTATTTCTATTATCAAAATATGAGAGAGGGAATAAAATGACTTTCCCAAAATAAAGAAATATTGATTTTATTTTGGATTTATTTCCTATTTTATTTGAATTTAGGAAAAATGCGCATTTTTCAAAATTACGTTTAGGCCCCAAATAAATGTTCATCCTGTGCGGCTTGATTTTAGAAGTCGGGGAAAATTTATTTCCGGATTTTTGGAGTCCGTTTAGTATTCCTTTTGTTTTTTTCTGAGTGTAATTTTTTTTTCAAAAGTCGAACCGACCTAACCGGGCCGTGTCCAACCAGGACACCTGGCCCGGCCGGCCTTTTTATAGCCGCGAGGGCCCGACCGGAGCCGCAGCCCTAGCCGAAACCCTAGCCGCCACGATCCACGCGCGCCGCCGCCTCCCGCCGCCGCCGCACCGGAGCCGCGCCGCCCCGTCGTCGTTCGCCAGAGCCGCCCGAGGTAGTCGTCGTTGCCTCGGTTTTCGCAAAGAAAACCGATCGGTTTTTTGAAAACCTAGATCCATTTTTTTATTATCTCCGGTTCGGTTTATTTTTCCGGTTTAGTTTATTTAGCGAGCGTTCGCTCGTTCATTCGTTTTAATGAACACGTTCATCGTTTAGATCCAGATAACGACCGTTCGTTCGTTAATCTGTTCGTCATTTTTCTTTTTCTCGGATTTATTCCATGATTTTTTCTGATCGCGATTTCTGATCTGATTTTTGTTCTAGTATAACTTTTCGCTCGTTTATCAAAATCAGGCGATTCAAGCGCCTGGAGTTTCGTCTCGAAACCCTCTTTCCGTTTAAACAACTCAAACAAGTTTTTGCCTCTATAAAATTTGACCTAGATCCATAATAGTAAACGAAGCTTGTTTCTTTTGCCGTTTGTCTTTCGTTGCTTCGTTCGATTTAGTTCTTTTTGCCAACCGGAGTTCTTAAGTTGAAATTTATGGTTAGATCTCTTATTTGAGTTTTACCTGTGCATTAGTTGAGTACTTATTGTATGCTTGTTTGTTTGCGATAGAGTACCCGGAGTGCGCCGCTTATTACTTCGAATCGCTAGGTTTTGTGGATCATCAGCAAGGCAAGTAACACTTTGATCATACATCCTACTACCCAGTTTTTATTGCATTAGATCAATCCTCACACATTGCATGGTTAGGATCTAATTAAATTGTGGGTTTGGGAAGTAGATGAGGTAGTACCTATCACCTGTCTTATTATCAAACCTTTGGGGGTTACTTCTACGTTTGCTTATTATGCCATGCTATGCTAGTAGACGTGGATTGGGTGAGTGTATCCATGACAGATGTGAGATTGTTAAATTAATGGTTTATCTAAGGTGGCAACTTAAACACACATCTGGGTGGATTGAGGCACCTGGGTATTCCAGCGATTGCCTATTTTTCTTTTGGACCGCCACCCATGCTCAAAGGGATCATGAGATTATTCATACTAGAAACTTCCATGTGCAGCCACAAGCTACTATGGGCTCTAGCATAGTTGATTAAGTCGTGCGAACTCTTATAGTGGTAGACTAGCAGACGTAGGGGAAAGTAGGTGTAATGGTCTACCCGATCGTAAGGTGCTAGCGCTTCTGAAAGACTATGTCTCGGTCATCCGTTTCTCAAACACCATGTAGTGCGAGAATCCCAGCGGAGGAGATCGAGTCTTGTGGGGAAAAGTGCGCAAACCTTTGCAGAGTGTATAAACTAATCATGGTTAGCCGTGTCCCTGGTTATGGACATCTTGAGTATCTAGTACTTGGATTATCATGTGAATCTCATCATGTTATTCTAAATAGTTTTGTTGGGTTTTAATGATGATGCTTATTTGGGATTGAGAGGGTGTCTACACTCTCAATGTTTAACAACCGCCATGATAGTTAAATAAAATTTATTCCTTTGCAGTAGGAAAAATTTGGCTTTATGCAAAACTGTAACCATAGAGCTTTCCACCAGCCAAATATGCATATAATATAGTCTTATTCCTTCATTGCTCTCTATGTGTTACATTGCCAGCATATTCCATGTGCTGACCCGTTTCGGGCTGCAATGTTCATGTTGCAGACGTTTCAGACGACGGGTAAGGTGCCTTTTAGGTCGTGGTTCTATACTCAGTGATTCCGTTGGAGTTGATGGACTCACTTATCTTCCAAGCCTTCAGCTGTTATCTTTATTAGATGGCCTTAAGCCATATTTATTGTAATAAGTTCTCTTTTGAGACACTCGATGTAATAAGTGTGTGATTGCTACTCTGTTATAAATCCTTCAAGTACTGTGTGGTGTCAGCATTACTGATCCAGGGATGACACCTGAGCACAGAGATTGGACCGTTTGAGGTCTGGTCGCTACACCAACGGTCGTAGTGCTTCTTCAACCTCTAGTCTTCTTGCTCCAGCCGCCCAAAGCAGCGCCGGTCGTGCCGCATGCTCCTGCCTCCCGTGGCCGGCTGTGCTGCCGCGGAGGCCTCACCGCCCCTACTATTCCCACCGCTCGCTAGGGCCTGCGGCGGCGGCAGCCGCACACCGCAGCCGAACCAGTGAACCCTCGTACTCCTCTCCGTGCGGGCTTCCACTGCCGCGTCTTCCCCGGCTCCCCGTCGTCCCCTTCCTAGGCCTCGCCGTCGTCCACCGCCCTGGTGCTCTCGGCGCGGCGTGGTCAACGTGGTCAAGGAATGACTTCCATCGGACATGGACTGTACGTGGAGAGGCTGACAGCTGGGTCCACGGTCGCAGCAAGGAAGTGCCTCCTTATTACGCGGAAAATAATGATTCCTCCACCTGATAGCTGGGACCCACCGGATGGGCCACTATATTTCGCGAAAAAAACATTTCCCCCTGACTGCTGGGACCCACCAGCTAAATCTTCCCACGCAAGGAAGTTTGTCCGGGCAAAAAAAAATATTTGCCTCCCTGACTGCTGGGACCCACCAGCTACATCTTCGCAGGCAAGGAAGTGCCTGGCAGTCAGGACCCACCTGGTCGAAGCGTACGTAGCGTTGTCATTCTGGTCGCGAACATGTACGTACATATATACTGGTGGATGTAGAGGTGCGTACGTGTTGTAGTAGAGGGGCGCACGTAGCATGTACACGTACGTACAATGGCCAGGGTGCAAGAAAGAAAATATGGCCACGTATGTGTACATACGGGCGGGGTCTCGAACGCCTACTCGCGCATACGTACGACCAGGGCTCGTTTACATGGCTGGGTCGGAACGGAGAAACATCTTCGTCGTGTTCATGGGGAGGCAACGGAATGCGTCATGTTCATGGGGAGGCAACGGAATGCGTCGTGTTCATCGGGAGGCAACGGAACGCGTGGGAGCCAACCGGATGGGTCGGAACGGAATGCATGGTCGTGTTCACCGGGAGGGCTTGGATGGAACAGGCGATGGAAACGAGGCCTGGCGTACCGCACAACGGAGGAAATGGACCTCCTACGTTCGGAACGGGGTCCTGTTGATCGGGAGGGGTCTGGCGTACCGCAAAACGGAGGAAACGGACCTCCTAAGTGCGAAACGGGGGTCCTATTGATCGGGAGGGGTGTGGCGTACCGCAAAACGGAGGAAACGGACCTCCTACGGTTAAAATGGGGGTCCTGTTGATCGGGAGGGGTGTGGCGTACCGCAAAACGGACGAAGCGGACCTCCTACGGTCGAAACGGGGGTCCTGTTCATCGGGAGGGGTGTGGCGTACCACAAAACGGGACTCCACGGGAGACTGTTCATCTCCACCATCGACCTCCTCCAGCCTCCACGGGCTCCTGTTCATCCAGCCTCCACCGCGCGCTACTCCACCGGCTACTGTTCAACCACCCCTCCATGGGCACCCCTCCACCGTCTACTGTTCATCCAGCCCTCCACACCACGGGGTCCTGTTCAACCACCCCTCCACGGGCACCCCTCCACCATCTACTGTTCATCCAGCCCTCCACCACACCACGGGGTCCTGTTCATCCAGAGGCAATGCCACCGCTCACTGTTCATCCAAACCCCCCGCAACGCTCACTGTTCATCCCAGAGGCAGCATTGATCAGCTTCAGTTAGCAGCAGTAGTGAAGGAATCGCTCGATCGGGTTCAGTTAACAGCCATCGATTGATCGCTCGGGTTCAATAACGCGTAGCCTACAGCGAAATTGCTCGGGTTCAGTTAGAGCCCAACGCCTTGCTCGGGTTCAGTTAGAGCCAACGCCTTGCACACACGCGCGTACGTGTACGAGAGAAATGCGCATCGCTCGGCCCCTGACATCCCACCGTAACCGGGAACTCCCCGAAATCCCCCCCTCGCTTCTACCACGGTTTTTTCTGTCATGGACGGCCCAAAGAATGTCATGCAGCCGCGTCTCCGGCCCGCCCAGGACGAAAAGCCCATTTTTTGTCATGATTTTTTGTCAAAGAAGTAGGAGCCCACCACATCTATGATGATACCGGGTTTTTTCACAACTATCGTCATATAAGTTTCATATGTATGACATAATTTTTTTTGTTCGGCCCAAAATGTCACGGATGTGTCTTTTTTGTAGTGAAGGGATGACCGAGTTTGGAATAGCTGAGCTCTGTAGTTCCCCCATCGTGAATCCAGCTCGGAAACGAGAAGTGACTTCTTTGTCCTCCTCGAAGGCATCTATCCTTTTCAAGTCGGCTTCCATCTCTTCCTCAGTTGATGGCCCAAAGTGGTCAGCATTGCTGTTTGCTCTTGGCCCCGATGTCGGATGAGACACCCGACTCTCCCCGACTGACTCTTGAGAAGACATCTTGCTCTAAATCTGCAGCAGAAACAGCTCGAAACGAAAACAGAGGATGTTTGCATGGTACGGTGGTCAAAACCTTCGGGAGATTATATAATGAATTTTTACCAACCAAAAGAAGCATCGTGCAAGAAAACCGAGTCCGGAGAGCACACGTGGTGCCCACGAGGCAGGGGGCGCGCCCAGGGGGTAGGGCGCGCCCTCCACTCTCGTGGACGCCTCGTGTCCTTCCCGGACTGCTTCTTATTTTCCTATTTTCTTAAATATTCCAAAATAGAGAAAAAATGCGATTAGAACTGTTTTGGAGTCGGTTTACTTACCGTACCTCATACCTCTTCCTTTTCGGAGTCTGAAACGTTCCAGAAAGTGTCCCTTATGTATTCCTCTAGGGTTACGCTTTCAATAACATTAGTTACAACATTTATAGGATTACATGAGATATAATGTTTGATTCTTTGACCATTCACCACCCTTGGATTCGTGCCTTCGAAGTTGTTGATTTTTATGGCACCGGAACGGTAAACCTCCTCGATGACATAAGGACCTTCCCATTTACAAAGGAGTTTGCCTACAAAAAATCTTAAATGAGAGTTGTATAACAATACATAATCACCTACATTAAACTCGCGTTTGTGTATCCTTTTGTCATGCCATCTTTTAACCTTTTCTTTAAACAGTTTGGCATTCTCATATGCCTGGGTTCTCCATTCATCAAGTGAGCTAATGTCAAAAAGCCTATTCTCACCGGCAAGTTTGAAATCATAATTGAGCTCTTGAATGTCCCAATATGCCTTATGTTCTAGTTCGAGAGGTAAGTGACATGCTTTTCCATAAACCATCTTATACGGAGACATACCCATAGGATTTTTATATGCAGTTCTATAGGCCCATAATGCATCATCAAGTTTCTTGGACCAATTCTTTCTAGATCTATTAACAGTCTTTTGCAAAATTAATTTAAGCTCTCTATTGCTCAGTTCTACTTGACCACTAGACAGTGGATGATATGGAGATGCAATTCTATGATTAACATCATACTTAGCAAGCACAAAGCACCATGAATAAAATGTGAACCACCATCAGTCATTAAATATCTAGGGACTCTAAACCTAGGAAAAATAACTTCTTTAAGCATCTTAATAGAGGTGTTATGATCAGCACTACTAGTTGGAATAGCTTCTACCCACTTAGTAACGTAATCAACAGCAACTAAAATATGAGTATATCCATTAGAGGAAGGGAACGATCCCATATAATCAAAGCCCCAAAATCAAAAGGTTCAATAACAAGTGAATAATTCATACACATTTCTTGACGTCTACTAATATACCAATTCTTTGACATTCATCACAAGACAAGACAAACTTACGGGCATCCTTGAAGAGAGTAGGCCAATAAAAACCGGATTGCAATACCTTATGTGCAATTCTGTCTCCAGCATGGTGTCCTCCATAAGACTCGGAGTGACACTTGCGTAGGATCTGTTCCTGTTCATGCTCAGGTACACAACATCTAATAACACCATCTACTCCTTCTTTATAAAGATGTGGGTCTTCCCAGAAGTAATGTCTTAAATCATAGAAGAACTTTTTCTTTTGCTGGTATGTGAAACTAGGTGGTATAAACTGAGCAACAATATAATTATCATAATCAGCATACCATGGAGCAGTACGAGAAGCATTTATCATAGCTAATTGTTCATCAGAAAATCTATCATTAATAGGTAGTGGGTCATCAAGAACATTCTCTAACCTAGATAAGTTGTCTGCAACGGGGTTCTCAGCTCCCTTTCTATCAATAATATGCAAATCAAATTCTTGTAGCAAGAGAACCCATCTAATAAGTCTAGGTTTAGCATCTTTCTTTTCCATAAGATATTTAATAGCAGCATGATCAGTGTGAACAGTTACTTTAGAATCAACAATATAAGGTATGAACTTATCACAAGCAAACACAACTGCTAAAAATTCTTTTTCAGTAGTAGCATAATTTCTTCGAGCACTGTCTAGAGTTTTACTAGCATATTGGATAACATTTAATTTCTTATCAACTCTTTGTCCTAGAACAGCCACTACAACATAATCACTAGCATCACACATAATTTCAAATGGTAGATTCCAATCAGGAGGCTGGACAATAGGTGCAGAAATCAAAGCTTTCTTAAGTATTTCAAATGCTTCTACACAATCATCATCAAAGACAAAAGGAACATCTTTTTGTAAGAGATTAGTTAGAGGCCGATAAATTTTAGAGAAGTCCTTAATGAACCTCCTATAAAAACCGACATGACCAAGGAAACTTCTTATACCTTTAATGTCCTTAGGACACGACATCTTTTCAATAGCATCAACTTTAGCTTTATCAACTTCAATACCTCTTTCAGAAATTTTATGCCCCAAGACAATACCTTCATTAACCATAAAGTGGCACTTCTCCCCATTCAAGACAAGATTAGTCTCTTCATATCTCTGCAAAACTCGATCAAGGTTGCTTAAGCAATCATCAAAAGAAGTTTCGTAAACGGAGAAATCATCCATGAAAACGTCAACAATATTTTCACAAAAGTCAGAGAATATAGCAGTCATACATCTTTGCAAAGTAGCAGGTGCATTGCATAAACCAAAAGGCATATGTCTATAAGCAAAGGTACAGAAAGGGCAAGTAAAAGTTGTCTTTTCTTGATCCTCTTTTGACACAGGTATTTGAGAGAAACCAGAATAACCATCTAGAAAGCAAAAATGTGTATGTTTGGATAATCTTTCTAGCATTTGGTCAATAAAAGGTAAATGGTAATGATCCTTTTTAGTAGCTTTATTTAATTTGCGGAAATCAATTACCATTCTATAACATGTAACAATTCTTTGTGGGATCAATTCATGTTTATCATTAGGAACAACAGTAATACCTCCCTTCTTAGGGACACAATGGACATGACTTACCCACTGACTATTAGCAACGGGATAAATTATACCTGCCTCTAGAAGCTTTAGTATTTCTTTTCTTACCACTTCTTTCATCTTAGGATTTAACCGTCGTTGGTGATCAACAACCGGTTTCACGTCTTTCTCCAATTGTATTTTGTGCTGGCATAGAGTGGGACTAATGCCCTTAAGATCATCAAGAGTATATCCAATAGCAGCACGATGCTTCTTCAGAGTTTTCAGTAATTTCTTTTCTTCATGCTCTGAAAGGTTTGCACTAACAATAACAAGATATATCTCTTTCTCATCAAGATAAGCATATTTAAGAGTATCAGGTAAAGGTTTAAGCTCAAATACGGGATCACCCTTAGGTGGAGGAGGATCTCCTAGGATTTCAACAGGCAAGTTATGCTTCAAAATAGGCCCCTGTTTAAAGAATACTTCATCTATTTCCCTTCATTCATTCATAAACATATCATTTTCATGGTCTTGCAAATATTGTTCTAAAGGATCACTAGGAGGCACGACAATAGAAGCAAGACCAATAATTTCATATTTACTATGCAATTCTTTATCATGGGGTTGTCTACAAAATTTAGCAAAATTAAATTCATGAGACATATCCCCTAAACCAATAGAAACAATATCATTATTGCAGTCTATCTTAGCATTAACAGTATTCAAGAAGGGCCTACCAAATATAATGGGAAACAAGTTATCTTGTGGGGAACCAAGAACAAGAAAATCAGCAGGATATTTAACTTTCCCACACAAGATTTCAACATCTCTAACAATCCCAACTGGTGAAATAGTGTCTCTATTGGCAAGCTTAATTATAACATCAATTTCTTCTAACTCACCAGGTGCAATATCATGCATAGTTTCTTTGTATAAGGAATGAGGTATTGCACTTGCACTAGCACCCATATCACATAAGCCATGATAGAAATGATCTCCTATTTTAACAGAAATAACATGCATGCCTACAACAGGTCTATGTTTATTTTTAGTATCGGGTCTAGCAATTCTAGCAGCTTCATCACATAAGTAAATAACATGCCCATCAATATTATCGGCTAAGAGATCTTTAACCATAGCAATACTAGGTTCAACTTTAATTTTCTCAGAGGGAGTAGGTGTTCTAGTATTACTCTTATGAACCATAGTTGAAGCTTTAGCATGATCCTTTATTCTAATAGGGAAAGGTGGTTTCTCAATATAAGCAGTGGGAACAACAGGATCATTATAAGTGATAGTCTTTTCTTCAACTTTAATAGGTGCAACTACTTTTACTTCAATGGGAGGATTATATTTAAACCACTTCTCCTTAGGGACATCAACATGTGTAGCAAAGGATTCACAGAAAGAAGCTACTATCTCAGAGTCAAGTCCATATTTAGTGCTGAATTCACGGAAAACATCGATATCCATAGAAGATTTAACACAATTGAACTTAGGTGTTATACCTGACTCATTACCTTCGTCAAGATCCCAATCTTCAGAGTTGCATTCAATTCTTTCCAATAAATCCCATTTGAATTCAATAGTCTTCATCATAAAAGAGCCAGTACAAGAAGTATCGAGCATGTAGCGATTATCGAGAGAAGCCGAGGATAAATTTTTTGAATAATAATTTCTCTTGAGAGCTCATGATTGGGGCATGAATATAACATTGACTTAAGCCTCCCCCAAGCTTGAGCGATGCTTTCTCCTTTGCAACGCCAAAAGTTATATATATAATTACGATCACGATGAACAAGATGCATAGGATAAAACTTTTGATGAAATTCCAATTTCAATCGGTTGTAGTTCCATGATCCCATATCATCACATAGCCTAAACCATGTCAATGCCTTTCCCTTCAAAGATAAAGGGAAGAACTTCTTCTTGATAACATCCTCGGGCATATCTGCAAGCTTAAGTAATCCACAAACTTCATCCACATAGATTAGGTGCAAATCGGGATGTAATGCTCCATCACTTGTGAAAGGATTAGCTAGAAGTTTCTCTATCATACCCAAAGGAATTTCAAAGTAAACATTTTCAGTAGGTTCAGTAGGTTGAGGAGCAACTCTTTGCTCTACTGGTCGGGGTGAAGATACCCCGAACAAGCCCCTCAAAGGATTATGTTCCATAGTAACAAGTGACAGTAAATTTTACCACACTATATAAATTTTTCCTCACCAAATTCCACCTACCAAAGGCGCTTCACTCCCCGTCAATGGCGCCAGAAAAGAGTCTTGATGACACACAAGTGTAGGGGATCTATCATAGCCTTTTCAATAAGTAAGAGTGTCGAACCCAATGAGGAGCAGAAGGAAATGATAAGCGGTTTTCAGCAAGGTATTCTCTGCAAGCATTGAAATTATCGGTAACACATAGTTTTGTGGTAAGGTAATTTGTAACGAGTAAAAAGTAATAAAAGTAAATAAGGTGCAACAAGATGGCCCAATCCTTTTTGTAGAAAAGGACAAGCCTGGACAAACTCTTATATAAAGGAAAGCGCTCCTGAGGACACATGGGAATTATCGTCAAGCTAGTTTTCATCACGTTCATATGATTCGCATTCGCTACTTTGATAATTTGATATGTGGGTGGACCGGTGCTTGGGTACTGCCCTTCCTTGGACAAGCATCCCACTTATGATTAACCCCTATTGCAAGCATCCGCAACTACAACAGAAGTATTAAGGTAAACCTAACCATAGCATGAAACATATGGATCCAAATCAGCCCCTTACGAAGCAACGCATAAACTAGGTTTTAAGCTTCTGTCACTCTAGCAACCCATCATCTACTTATTACTTCCCAATGCCTTCCTCTAGGCCCAAACAATGGTGAAGTATCATGTAGTCGACGTTCACATGACACCACTAGAGGAGAGACAACATACATCTCATCAAAATATCAAACGAATACCAAATTCACATGACTACTTATAGCAAAACTTCTCCCATGTCCCCGGGAACAAATGTAACTACTCACACATCATATTCATGTTCATAATCAGAGGATGTCAGGTGGTAGGAGCGACATATGCCAACGGGTGGCTTATCATTGCGGGGGCCAATAGAACGTCGCCGGTGCCTGGAAACGGGATGAGGCGAAGACATGCACGCCGGCGAATCTTACCCAGCTTCAGGGCTCTCCGGGGAGATAATACCCCTACTGCTGCTCCGCGGGGTCTCCGCATGGTTACTAAGTGCACAAGTAGCTACAATGCTCCTTGAGCTGTTTTGGGTGGAAGGAGGAAGAAGGGCTCGGCTCAGCTTGCTTCCTCTCCTTGTATTGTGTCTAGGTCTAGGAAGAGAGTCCAACCCTTTGCATGGGTGCACCGGGGGGTTTATATAGGCCTACCCCCCAGGGGTACAATGGTAATCCGACTGGGCGCGGGGCCCAGCTGTCTGTGACTATGCTCGCCGGCTTCTGGGGCCCGCCGGCTGGTGGGTCCCGCCGGCTGCCGGCTCCTGGGTCGACAGGCCGGCCCCACTGGCCAGGGCCTGGTCGGCAGCTGGTTACTGTTTCTCCATGTCGTTGACGCAGGCTTGGTCGGGGTAAGCGTGGCTACAGTAACGCCGCCCTGGCGGGCGATTACTGTAGCCCTGCCGCATCTTGTCTCCTTAATGGGCGTCTCCTTCGAGGAGGGCGGCAGGCCGGCTACATGAAGCCGGCCCTCTGTCTTGCCGGCTTGAGAGGAGGTGCGGCCGCCTTCGGCATCTCTCTGCCCGAAGGGGCCCACCGCCTCGGGGGCCACGCTGGCGACCCGTCGTGGACGGTGTCAGAGCCGCCGTGGCTACAGTGCCGCGCCGGGCGGGCCGCAGCTGCCCGCACGACGCGCTGTACTAGGCGTGCTCCGGGTTTTGGGGGTGGCAGGCTCTACTGTAGCCACGGCCCGCTTCATCATCGCGGAGTGGACGCGTACATCGCGGGTACGGCGTTGACTGCTTTATGGGAGCCGGCCTGGCAGTAGCCGGCCTTGCTGTAGCCGGCCCTGCCGTAGCCGGCCCTGCCGCAGCCGGCCCTCCGCAGCCTTCTTCAGGAGGGTGAAAAGGCGGGCCGCCCCCGAAGCCGGCCAGGAAGGTAGCCGGCTGGGGGGAGGCGGCCCAAGTCTTGAGTCTTCTTATGAGCCGGATGGGCTCATAATTTTTTCTGAGGGGCCAGGGGAAGCCGGCTGGGCTACCCATGGCTATTTACCCCGACAGTAGTCCCCAAAGGCGGGCGAGCTTCACGGTGTACGGAAGGACGGGAAGCTTGGCCGGCTTCATACCCCGAGGGGCCGACCTCGTCGTTGCAGCCGACTCCGGAGCACTTTTTGTTTATCAAGGTGGCAGTGGTTGACCTGCGGGCCGGCCGCGGGCCCCACGACGAGCCACGTGGCGGGGAAGTCCTGCCGTCGCACGCGCGCGACGGGACGCCGCCGCAGGCCCGGGCCCGCCACTCCCTGGCCTCGGCCCAGGCGCAGATCTTCTGTGGCCCGAGTATTGGGAAACGTAGTAATTTCGAAAAATTTCCTACGCACACGCAAGCTCATGGTGATGCATAGCAACGAGGGGGAGAGTATTGTCTACGTACCAACGCAGACCGACTGCGGAAGCGATCACACAACGTAGAGGAAGTAGTCGTACGTCTTCTTCCCGATCCGACCGATCCAAGCACCGTTACTCCGGCACCTCCGAGTTCTTAGCACACGTTCAGCTCGATGACGATCCTCGGGCTCCGATCCAGCAAAGCGTCGAGGAAGAGTTCCGTCAGCACGACGGCGTGGTGACGATCTTGATGTACTACCGACGCAGGGCTTCGCCTAAGCACTGTAACGGTATGATCGAGGTGGAATTTGGTGGCAGGGGGCACCGCACACGGCTAAGGAACGATCTCAAGGATCAACTTGTGTGTCTTGGGGTGTCCTCTGCCCCCGTATATAAAGGATGGAGGAGGAGGAGCTGGCCGGCCAAGGTGGGAGGCGCAGGAGGAGTCCTACTCCTACTGGGAGTAGGACTCCTCCCTCCAATCCTAGTCCAACTAGGTTTCCTCAAGAGGGAAGTGAAAGAGAGAGGTGGCCGGCCCCTCTCCTAGTCCTAATAGGACTAGGGAGAGGGGGGGAGGCGCAGCCCTATTTGTGCTGCCCTCTCACCTTTCCACTAAGGCCCATGTTGGCCCATTTGGCTCCCGGGGGGTTCCGGTAACCCTCCCGGTAATCCGGTAAAATCCCGATTTCACCCGGAACACTTCCGGTGTCCAAACATAGGCTTCCAATATATCAATCTTTACGTCTCGACCATTTCGAGACTCCTCGTCATGTCCGTGATCACATCCGGGACTCCGAACAACCTTCGGTACATCAAAATGCATAAACTCATAATAACTGTCATCGTAACGTTAAGCGTGCGGACCCTACGGTTCGAGAACAATGTAGACATGACCGAGACACGTCTCCGGTCAATAACCAATAGCGGGACCTGGATGCCCATATTGGCTCCTACATATTCTATGAAGATCTTTATCGGTCAGACCGCATAACAACATACGTTGTTCCCTTTGTCATCGGTATGTTACTTGCCCGAGATTCGATCGTCGGTATCCCAATACCTAGTTCAATATCGTTACCGGCAAGTCTCTTTACTCGTTCCGTAATACATCATCTCACAACTAACATATTAGTTGCAATGCTTGCAAGGCTTAGGTGATGTGCATTACCGAGAGGGCCCAGAGATACCTCTCCGACAATCGGAGTGACAAATCCTAATCTCGAAATACGCCAACCCAACATCTACCTTTGGAGACACCTATAGTACTCCTTTATAATCACCCAGTTACGTTGTGACGTTTGGTAGTACCCAAAGTGTTCCTCCGGCAAACGGGAGTTGCATAATCTCATAGTCATAGGAACATGTATAAGTTATGAAGAAAGCAATAGCAACATACTAAACGATCGGGTGCTAAGCTAATGGAATGGGTCATGTCAATCAGATCATTCAACTAATGATGTGACCTCGTTAATCAAATAACAACTCTTTTGTCCATGGTTAGGAAACTTAACCATCTTTGATTAACGAGCCAGTCAAGTACAAGCATACTAGTGACACTCTGTTTGTCTATGTATTCACACATGTATTATGTTTCCGGTTAATACAATTCTAGCATGAATAATAAACATTTATCATGATATAAGGAAATAAATAATAACTTTATTATTGCCTCTAGGGCATATTTCCTTCAGTCTCCCACTTGCACTAGAGTCAATAATCTAGTTCACATCGCCATGTGATTTAACAGCAATAGTTCACATCACCATGTGATTAACACCCATAGTTCACATCGTCATGTGACCAACACTCAATGGGTTTACTAGAGTCAGTAATCTAGTTCACATATCTATGTGATTAACACCCAAAGAGTACTAAGGTGTGATCATGTTTTGCTTGTGAGATAATTTTAGTCAACGGGTCTGTCACATTCAGATCTGTAAGTATTTTACAAGTTCTATGTCTACAATGCTCTACACGGAGCTACTCTAGCTAATTGCTCCCACTTTCAATATGTATCCAGATTGAGACTTTAGATTCATCTGGATCAGTGTCAAAAACTTGCATCGACGTAACCCTTTACGATGAACCTTTTTGTCACGTCCATAATCGAGAAACATATCCTTATTTCACTAAGGATAATTCTGACCGCTGTCCAGTGATCTACTCCAAGATCACTATTGTACTCCCTTGCCAAATCAGTGCAGGGTATACAATAGATCTGGTATACAACATGACATACTTTATAGAACCTATGGCCAAGGCATAGGGAATGACTTTCATTCTCTTTCTATCTTCTGCCGTGGTCGGGCTTTGAGTCTTACTCAACTTCACACCTTATAATACAGGCAAGAACTCTTTCTTTGACTGCTACATTTTGAACTACTTCAAAATCTTGTCAAGGTATGTACTCATTGAAAAAACTTATCAAGCGTCTTGATCTATCTCTATAGATCTTGAAGCTCAATATGTAAGCAGCTTCACCGAAGTCTTTCTTTGAAAAACTCCTTTCAAACACTCCTTTATGCTTTATAGAATAATTCTACATTATTTCTGATCAACAATATGTCATTCACATATACTTATCAGAAATGTTGTAGTGCTCCCACTCACTTTCTTGTAAATACAGGCTTCACCGGAAGTCTGTATAAAACTATATGCTTTGATCAACTCATCAAAGCGCATATTCCAACTCCGAGATGCTTGCACCAGTCCACAGATGGATCGCTGGAGCTTGCACATTTTGTTAGCACCTTTCAGATTGACAAAACCTTCTGTTGCATCATATACAACTCTTCTTTAATAAATCCATTAAGGAATGCAGTTTTGTTTGTCCATTTGCCAGATTTCATAAAATGCGGCAATTACTAACATGATTCGGACAGACTCAAGCATAGATACGAGTGAGAAGCTCTCATCGTAGTCAACACATTGAACTTGTCGAAAAACCTTTTGTGACAATTCTAGCTTTGTAGATAGTAACACTACTATCAGCGTCCGTCTTCCTCTTGAAGATCCGTTTATTCTCAATTGCTTGCCGATCATCGGGCAAGTCAACCAAAGTCCAAACTTTGTTCTCATACATGGATCATATCTCAGATTTCATGGCCTCAAACCATTTCGCGGAATCTGGGCTCATCATAGCTTCCTCATAGTTCATAGGTTCGTCATGGTCAAGTAACATGACCTCCAGAACAGGATTACCGTACCACTCTGGTGCGGATCTCACTCTGGTTTACCTACGAGATTCGGTAGTAACTTGATCTGAAGTTACATGATCATCATCATTAGCTTCCTCACTAATTGGTGTAGTAGTCACAAGAACAGATTTTTGTGATGAACTACTTTCCAATAAGGTTGAAGGTACAATTACCTTATCAAGTTTTCTACTTTCCTCCCACTCACTTCTTTCAAGAGAAACTCCTTCTCTAGAAAGGATCCATTATAAGCAACGAATGTCTTGCCTTAGGATCTGTGATAGAAGGTGTACCCAACAGTCTCCTTTGGGTATCCTATGAAGACATATTTCTCCGATTTGGGTTTGACCTTATCAGGATGAAACTTTTTCTCATAAACATCACAACCCCAAACTTCAAGAAACGACAACTTTGGTTTCTTGCCAAACCATAGTTCATACGGTGTCGTCTCAACGGATTTAGATGGTGCCCTATTTAACGTGAATGCAGCTGTCTCTAATGCATGATCCCAAAACGATATTGGTAAATCGGTAAGAAACATCATGGATTATACTATATCCAATAAAGTACGGTTATGACGTTCAGACACACCATTATGCTGTGGTGTTCCAGGTGGCGTGAGTAGTGAAACTATTTCACATTGTTTTAACTGAAGACCAAACTTGTAACTCAAATACTCTTTTCCACGATCAGATCGTAGAAACTTTATTTTCTTGTTACGATGATTTTCCACTTCACTCTGAAATTATATGAACTTTTCAAATGTATCAGACTTCTATTTCATTAAGTAGATATACCCATATCTGCTCAAATCATCTGTGAAGGTTAGAAAATAATGATACCCGCTGCAAGCCTTAAATATTCATCGGACCACATACATCAGTATGTATGATTTCCAACAAATCTGTTGCTTGCTCCATTGTTCCGGAGAACGGCGTTTTAGTCATCTTGCCCAAAAGGCATGGTTCACAAACATCAAGTGATTCATAATCAAGTGATTCCGAAAGCCCATCAGCATGGAGCTTCTTCATGCGCTTTATACCAATATGACCTAAACGGCAATGCCACAAATAAGTTGCACTATCATTATTAACTTTGCATCTTTTGGTTTCAATATTAGGAATATGTGTATCACTATGATCGAGATCCAACGAACTTGTTTCATTGGGTGTATGACCATCGAAGGTTTTATTCATGTAAACAGAACAACAATTATTCTGTGACTTTAATGAATAACCGTATTGCAATAAACATGATCAAATCATATTCATGCTCAACGCAAAAACCAAATAACACTTATTTAAGTTCAACACTAATCCCGAAAGTATAGGGGGGTGTACGATGATGATCATATCAATCTTGGAACTACTTCCAACACACATTGTCACTTCACCCTTAACTAGTCTCTGTTTATTCTGCAACTCCTGTTTCGAGTTACTACTCTTAGCAACTGAACCAATATCAAATACTGAGGGGTTGCTATAAACACTAGTAAAGCACACATAAATAACATGTATATCAAATATACTTTTGTTCACTTTGCCATCCTTCTTATCCGCCAAATACTTGGGGCAGTTCCGCTTCCAGTGACCAGTCCCTTTGCAGTAGAAGCACTTAGTCTCAGGCTTAGGACCAGACTTGGGCTTCTTCACTTGAGCAGCAACTTGCTTGCCGTTCTTCTTGAAGTTCCCCTTCTTCCCTTTTGCCCTTTTCTTCAAACTAGTGGTCTTGTCAACCATCAACACTTGATGTTTTTCTTGATTTCTACCTTCATCGATTTCAGCATCACGAAGAGCTTGGGAATCGTTTCCGTTATCCCTTGCATATCATAGTTCATCACGAAGTTCTACTAACTTGGTGATGGTGACTAGAGAATTCTGTCAATCACTATCTTATCTGGAAGATTAACTCCCACTTGATTCAAGCGATTGTAGTACCCAGACAATCTGAGCACATGCTCACTAGTTGAGCGATTCTCCTCCATTTTTAGCTATAGAACTTGTTGGAGACTTCATATCTCTCAACTCGGGTATTTGCTTGAAATATTAACTTCAACTCCTAGAACATCTCATATGGTCCATGACGTTCAAAAGGTCTTTGAAGTCCCGATTCTAAGCCATTAAGCATGGTGCACTAAACTATCAAGTAGTCATCATATTGAGCTAGCCAAACGTTCATAACGTCTGCATCTGCTCCTGCAATAGGTCTGTCACCTAGCGGTGCATCAAGGACATAATTTTTCTGTGCAGCAATGAGGATAAACCTCAGATCACAGATCCAATCCGTATCATTGCTACTAACATCTTTCAACACAATTTTCTCTAGGAACATATCAAAATAAACATATGAAAGCAACAACGCGAGCTATTGATCTTCAACATAGATATGCTAATACTATCAGGACTAAGTTCATGATAAATTAAAGTTCAATTAATCATATTACTTAAGAACTCCCACTTAGATAGACATCCCTCTAATCCTCTAAGTGATCACGTGATCCAAATCAACTAAACCATAACCGATCATCACGTGAGATGGAGTAGTTTTCAATGGTGAACATCGTTATGTTGATCACATCTACTATATGATTCACGCTCGACCTTTCGGTCTCTGTGTTCCGAGGCCATATCTGCATATGCTAGGCTCGTCAAGTTTAACCTGAGTATTCTGCGTGTGCAAAACTGGCTTGCACCCGTTGTAGATGGACGTAGAGCTTATCACACCCGATCATCACGTGGTGTCTGGGCACGACGAACTTTGGCAACAGTGCATACTCAGGGAGAACACTTCTTGATAATTTAGTGAGAGATCATCTTATAATGCTACCGTCAATCAAAGCAAGATAAGATGCATAAAAGATAAACATCACATGCAATCAATATAAGTGATATGATATGGCCATCATCATCTTGTGCTTGTGATCTCCATCTCCAAAGTACTGTCATGATCTATATTGTCACCGGCATGACACCATGATCTCCATCATCTTGATCTATATCAATGTGTCGTCACGTGGTCGTCTCGCCAACACTTGCTCTTGCAACTATTGCTATCGCATAGCGATAAAGTAAAGCAATTATTGGGCGCTTGCATCTTATGCAATAGATAGACAACCATAAGGCTTTTGCCAGTTGCCGATAACTTCAACAAAACATGATCATCTTATACAACAACTTATAACTCATCACGTTTTGACCATATCACATCACAACATGCCCTGCAAAAACAAGTTGGACGTCCTCTACTTTGTTGTTGCAAATTTTACGTGGCTGCTACGGGCTTAGCAAGAACCAATCTTACCTACGCATCAAAACCACAACGATAGTTTGTCAAATAGACTCCGTTTTAACCTTCGCAAGGACCGGGCGTAGCCACACTCGGTTCAACTAAAGTTGGAGAAACAGTCACCCGCAAGTCACCTATGTGCAAAGCACGTCGGGGAAACCGGTCTCGCGTAAGCGTACGCGTAATGTCGGTCCGGGCCGCTTCATCCAACAATACCGCCGAACCAAAGTATGACATGCTGGTAGGCAGTATGACTTATATCGCCCACAACTCACTTGTGTTCTACTCGTGCATATAACATCAAACCATAAAACCTAGGCTCTGATACCACTGTTGGGAAACGTAGTAATTTCGAAAATTTTCCTACGCACACGCAAGATCATGGTGATGCATAGCAATGAGGGGGAGAGTATTGTCTACGTACCAACACAGACCGACTGCGGAAGCGATCACACAACGTAGAGGAAGTAGTCGTACGTCTTCTTCCCGATCCGACCGATCCAAGCACCGTTACTCCGGCACCTCCGAGTTCTTAGCACACGTTCAGCTCGATGACGATCCTCGGGCTCCGATCCAGCAAAGCGTCGAGGAAGAGTGCCGTCAGCACGACGGCGTGGTGACGATCTTGATGTACTACCGACGCAGGGCTTCGCCTAAGCACTGTAACGGTATGATCAAGGTGGAATTTGGTGGCAGGGGGCACCGCACACGGCTAAGGAACGATCTCAAGGATCAACTTGTGTGTCTTGGGGTGTCCCCTGCCCCCGTATATAAAGGATGGAGGAGGAGGAGCTGGCCGGCCAAGGTGGGAGGCGCAGGAGGAGTCCTACTCCTACTGGGAGTAGGACTAGTCCCTCCAATCCTAGTCCAACTAGGTTTCCTCAAGAGGGAAGTGAAAGAGAGAGGTGGCCGGCCCCTCTCCTAGTCCTAATAGGACTAGGGAGAGGGGGGGAGGCGCAGCCCTATGTGGGCTGCCCTCTCACCTTTCCACTAAGGCCCATGTTGGCCCATTTGGCTCCCGGGGGGTTCCGGTAACCCTCCCGGTAATCCGGTAAAATCCCGATTTCACCCGGAACACTTCCGGTGTCCAAACATAGGCTTCCAATATATCAATCTTTACGTCTCGACCATTTCGAGACTCCTCGTCATGTCCGTGATCACATCCGGGACTCCGAACAACCTTCGGTACATCAAAATGCATAAACTCATAATAACTGTCATCGTAACGTTAAGCATGCGGACGCTACGGTTCGAGAACAATGTAGACATGACCGAGACACGTCTCCGGTCAATAACCAATAGCGGGACCTGGATGCCCATATTGGCTCCTACATATTCTACGAAGATCTTTATCGGTCAGACCGCATAACAACATACGTTGTTCCCTTTGTCATCGGTATGTTACTTGCCCGAGATTCGATCGTCGGTATCCCAATACCTAGTTCAATATCGTTACCGGCAAGTCTCTTTACTCGTTCCGTAATACATCATCTCACAACTAACATATTAGTTGCAATGCTTGCAAGGCTTAGGTGATGTGCATTACCGAGAGGGCCCAGAGATACCTCTCCGACAATCGGAGTGACAAATCCTAATCTCGAAATACGCCAACCCAACATCTACCTTTGGAGACACCTGTAGTACTCCTTTATAATCACCCAGTTACGTTGTGACGTTTGGTAGTACCCAAAGTGTTCCTCCGGCAAACGGGAGTTGCATAATCTCATAGGAACATGTATAAGTTATGAAGAAAGCAATAGCAACATACTAAACGATCGGGTGCTAAGCTAATGGAATGGGTCATGTCAATCAGATCATTCAACTAATGATGTGACCTCGTTAATCAAATAACAACTCTTTTGTCCATGGTTAGGAAACTTAACCATCTTTGATTAACGAGCCAGTCAAGTAGAGGCATACTAGTGACACTCTGTTTGTCTATGTATTCACACATGTATTATGTTTCCGGTTAATACAATTCTAGCATGAATAATAAACATTTATCATGATATAAGGAAATAAATAATAACTTTATTATTGCCTCTAGGGCATATTTCCTTCACCGAGGGGACTGCTCGCCTCCCCGCGGCCGTTACTTCGCGTCATCAAGGCGCGCAATTAACGCGGGCGTGGGGGAGATGGGCACGATCGATCCCCACGATCCCCCACGCAGCGCCTCCTCGGCTCTGGCACACGCGCCTACAAGTAGGGGGGAGGGGGAGAGGCGCAGGCCCGTTCGCTCCCCCGCTCCCCGTCCCTCCTGCTCCTCTTCTTCTTCTTCTTCTTCCTCGCGCCCGACGCAGTTTCGCGCCGCAGCCCACCCACGCCGCCATGTCTCTGGCTCTATCGAGCTCGTGGGACGGGTCCAATGTCCACGAGGACCATATTGAATTCCTCCGCCAGACCCGGCGCCTGCCCGCCGCCAACCTCGTGCAGGTGCGTCTGGCGCCCACGAAGGAGGTCTCGCCGGCGCCGGAGGAAGGCGAGCGCGTCGTCTTCCGCACGCACTTCCTCCGCGGCTTCGGCTTCCCAGCGAGTAGCTTCATGCGCTCTTTCCTCGAATTCTACAACCTCCAACCACATCACGTCACGCCCAACGCAGTGCTGCAGCTCTCGGCCTTCGTCTCGCTCTGCGAAGGATTCTTGGGGGTGCTGCCGACGCTGGAGCTTTGGGCGGAGCTGTTCGAGAACAAGCTCGGCACCGTCTCCGCCGGCGTGCCGGCTCCCTGCGGCGCCTTCATCGCGATGAAGAGGGCAAGCGACGACAACCCCTTTCCCCACATTCCTCTGATCTAGTTTGTCAAGCTTTGGCAGAAATCCTACTTCTACGTCAAGAACATCGCCCCGCACGGCGATTACGTCAATCTGCCGGCTTACGTAGCCGGCCCGCCGGCTGGGAGGCGGCGGTCTTGGGGCTACAGGTCGAAGTCCTTGTCTCCGGCTGGGAATGCCTCCATCGCCCGGCTTCGGGTGATGATCCAGTCGGAAGGCCTGCGCGCATCCGACCTGGTAGCCGCCTTCGTCGAGCGCCGGATTCTGCCCCTCCAAAGCCGGCCGCACATGATGTGCCAGATGAGTGGCCGGTTCGACCCTTGCCGGCTGAGCACATGGGAGATGCCCCATGCCGATGTGGCTCTGATGGTGAACTACATCGCCAACCTGAAGCTCACCGACGAGTGGCAATTCGGCAAGGTGCCGTACTCCCGCGCCCATCCTCCGCCTGTGGTAAGTCTTTCTTCTCGTCGTCTACCGGCTCGAGTCAGCCGGCTTCTGACCAGGCAGCTCTTCTCTTTTTCTCTTCATCAGAATCCTCTCCTCCCGCCGCCAGCCGGGGCGGCTGGAATCGATCGCGAGTATGCCCCGGACCGCACGATGGACGACCTCGACGACCCGGACCTTGCCGCAGTCGCCATGGAGGATGCCGCCACGGGGGACGCTGCCGAGCTCGGCGGCATGGGGCTCTCGGCCAGTTTCGACGACTGGCCGGATGATTTCGAAGCCGAAGAAATCCCGCGCCACCAGCCGGCAACCGACCGCCACGGCGTGGGCTCGTCTGCCGCGCCGACTGCCGGTGGTGGAAAGGGGAAACGCCGGGCCGCGCTCCCGCTCTTTGGAAGCCGGCCGAAGAAGCCGAAGGCCTCCGCCACGGCCACGAAGCGCGAGGAGGCGGCGGCGAAGGCGGCCCGCTTCCGGAAGGCGGTGAAGAAGCCTCCATCAGTTTCCGCGTAAGTCTTGTAGCCGCCTACGTGCTTGTTATTCTGAAGTCTTCCTTTACTTGAATTCTTCTCTGATTTTCTGAGCAGGGCGCCGCTCTCCCTCGAGCGAGGCCCAGCCGGCTCCGCGGTCGGGCCGAGTGCCAGATCCTTAGGGTCCCGCCGAGTGGACCCCCGCGCCGAACTTGAAGCAGCCACGGAGCGCAACGCTCGCGAGGCGCGTCGAGAGAGGGAGGCGGCAGAGCGGGAGGCGGTGGAGCGGGAGGCCGCCCAGACGGCGCCGGGGCGAGCGAGCGCGGCGGCCGAGACTCCATCGGAGCGGGCGGCCGCAGAGACGGAGGCGGAAGGCGCGCGTAGCCGGCCTCCGCTACTCGCCATCCCCCTCCAAACTTTGGATCCGGACATCCCTCTGCCCACGGCGGAGGAGATTATCCCCGAGCAGCCGCCGGTGCAGAGGGACGAAGTCTTCGAGATTTCCGTTGAGAGGACGCCGCCGGCGGCGCCAGCCGGAGCAGGCGAAGGCGGCCAATCGTCGGCGGTGCCGGAGGAGCCGGCCCGGGCCGTGCCCAAGGCCGGAGCCGGCCTTGAGATCGAGCTGGCGGCGGGCCGGCATGCCGGAGGGGGCACGGCCCCACCGGACACGCGCCGAGCCGCGGGGGCCGAGCAGACGGCAGATGCCTTGGAGGCGGCCAGCTCCGCTACGTCCGGATTGACTCCTAGCGGAGGGAGCGGCGAGCTGAACTTCGCGGCCCAAGGGGTCCGGAGCCGGCTGCAGGCACAGGCCGGCCTCCTGAGGCAATTTACTCAGGAGTTTCTATCGACGCGGTCTGCAATCCGGGTAAGTCTTCACTCGTTGACCGTTCTGGTCCTTTGGATTTTTCCCGTGGGGGTGCGCTAGCGCACCCACTGGGTGTAGTCCCCGAGATCCGGGCCGACTGCAACGCAGTCGGGTCGGATCTTACTCGACGACTATCTTTGACTATTTTTTCTGATCTCTTAGGATTATCATAATTCTCGTGCTGCCGCCTTCAACTCCCAGGCTCGGGAGCTGAGCCGGAGGATCGAAGACCTCGCCAGCAGCCGGCGTAAGTGTTTTGTCTTTATTTGTTTCTCGTGGGGGCGCGACAGCGCACCCACTGGGTGTAGTCCCCGAGATCCGGGCCGACTATAGCGCAGTCGGGTCGGATCTTACTCGACGACTTTTCCTTTGCTAACTTTTTCTCTTTATCTTTTGCTTGTGCAGAGGCCAACGCCGACCTGCGGAGGGAACTCGGCGAGGTGCAGGCCGCTCTTCGCGCCAAGGACGCCGAGTATGCTGACTTGGTTCAAGAGCGCGACCGCCTGGCGAAGAAACTGGCCGACCAAGAGGAGAGCCACAAGGCGGCCCTGCAAAAGGCGCAGGATGGCGAGGCTACCCTGAAGGCGGAGTTCGAGGCAAGGGAGGCGAGCTGGGCCGAGACGCGCCAGGCGCTGGAAGAAGGCTTCGGCCGGATCGAGGATCTCATCGATGGTAGGCCGTCCTTCTTGCTCTTCTTCCATCCACCGGCTGCCTGCGGCTTTGTTTTGACTTGTGTTTGCTATCTTGCGCAGAGTACTTTCCTGGTCAATCCGTCCTCGCCGCCCAAGCCATCGAAGCCTACTGCGAGGAGCGCCGTCAGGCCGGGGTTGTGATTCCGCCGGACGCGAATCGGACGTTGTCGGAGCAGCTCATCGCCGTCCAGGCGCGGCTGCAGCCGGCCCACCGGCTGCTCCGCCGGCTCCAACACGCCGGGGCGATGATGCTGGCCGCGCTCTGGCCCGGCCAGACAATTCCCCGCACCCAAGCCGGACGGCCGACAGGATCGAAGTCGCAGTCGGCCGCTTCGAGGCCTGGAAGGCGTCCGCGGCCCGTCTTGGAGCCGGGCGCGCACTGGAGTTCGTCCGCGCGTGGTACCCAGGGCTAAGCCTGGAGCAGCTGCGGACGTGGCGGTCAGAAGCCGACGCGGAGCAGGAGGAGGTGCGGCTGGCGATCGCGCAACGCGCCTCGACGATCGCCGAGTGCACCGACGCCAGCGTCTTTGCGCCGGAGCTCAACGACGATGGCGCCGCCCAGCCGGAGGAATGGTTCGGGCTGAACCCGGCGGACGGCGAGGACTCGACCGAGGAGATCGCCTCCAGCGACGAGGGCGAGGACGATGAGGAGGAGGACGGCGAAGACGCCGAGCCGACTAGTGAGACGGCCGACCGTCCCCCAGCCGACCGTGCCTCCAGCAACGAGCCACGCGGGAGCGCGCCCTCTGCCAGAGACGACGATCAAGCCGAGGTTGGCCAGCCGACCGCTCCTCCAGCCGGCGCGACTGCTTCCACCGCCCAGCCCGGCTCGTCTGCGGCCCCGCCGGCTTGATCTGCCGTTCCTTTTGTCCCTGTTTTACTTTTTCGGAAAATTTTAAGTTTCTGCAATTCCACCCACTGGGGGTGTATCGAACAATGTTGGATGTCGACCTATCTGGAGGCCTTTTGTGTAAATATTAATATATGCATGTGTTGGCGTTCATTCAAGTGTACTTTTTTGTCCTTAGGCTCTTTCCTTTGCCGCCTTCCCTTTTTGGGAAGGCAAGTACTTGAGCTTTCTTGGATTTGAAGCAGACTGAATGTAAGCCGGCCGGCCGGCTACTCTGGTAGTCAGTCGGCGGGAGGCAGTCAGCCGGCTTTTGTTATATATGCGAGCCTGTTTGGTCCCTAGCCGTTTTTCATGTGCGCACCCTTTCCGGCTTGTGGCTCTTGCCAGCCGGGCAGTCAGTTCTTTCAGCTGCGATTTCGGCAAGAGCCAAGCCTGGGTGTCGGCACATTACTAGTCTGACTGCGGGTAGGGCTCCTAATATAACTCTAGTCGGCCAGTCCACGGGCCGAGTCGTCGGACCCGGTACCGGACAAAATAAATGAATAGGTAATATCATATGCATGATAACTTTCATTCATAAAATAAAGGGTGGCAGTCCCCGAGTCTTTCTCGGGGAGCCTACTGTTTCGTACTTAATACAAAAGTGGGCATAACACATACTACGTTTTAACTGTAAAACTTCCGAAGGAGATTTGCGTTCCATGGTCGCTCCGACTCCTTGCCGGAGTCGTCTCTCTTGCGTGCCTTTGGCTTCTGCGCGTCGATAAGGTAGTAGGCGTCGTTGCCCAAGGCTCTGCTGATGATGAAGGGGCCTTCCCAAGGGGCTGCGAGCTTGTGCTGGCCGGCTGTTCGCTGGATCAGCCGGAGCACAAGGTCGCCCTCCTGGAAGGATCTTGGTCGGACCCTCCGGCTATGGTAGTGGCGCAAACCCTGCTGGTAGATGGCAGACCGGCTGAGGGCTAACAGCCGGGCCTCTTCCAGCAGGTCGACGTCGTCTTCTCGTGCTTCTTTGGCTTCCGTGTACATGGTTACCCGAGGCGAGTCGAACTCGATATCTGTTGGGATGACCGCCTCGGCACCATATACAAGGAAGAAGGGAGTGAAGCCGGTTGATCTGTTGGGTGTAGTGCGTAGACTCCATAGGACAGTTGGCAGCTCATCAAGCCAGCAGCCGGCTGAACGCTCCAGAGGTACGACCAGTCGAGGCTTGATGCCGGACAAAATGAGGCCATTTGCTCGCTCCACTTGGCCGTTTGACTGCGGGTGGGCGACTGACGCAAGGTCCAGTCAGATACCTTGCGCAGCCCAGAACCGTGCCAAGGCACCTTTGGCAAAGTTCGTGCCGTTGTCGGTGATGATGCTATGCGGTACGCCGTACCGGGTTGTTATATCTGCAATGAAAGTCACTGCAGTCAGCCCATTCAGCTTCTTGATCGGCTTCGCCTCGATCCACTTGGTGAATTTGTCGACGGCGACGAGCAAATGTGTCATGCCGCCGCGCGCCGTCTTTAATGGGCCCACCATATCCAATCCCCAGACGGCGAAGGGCCAGGTGATGGGAATGGTCTTGAGTGCTGAAGCCGGCATGTGTTGCTGCGAGCTAAAAAGCTGGCAGCCTTTGCAGTGTTTGACTAGCTCTTTGGCGTCGTCCAAAGCAGTCGGCCAGAAGAAACCTTGGCGGAAGGCTTTGGCGACAAGTGATCTTGATGCGGCGTGGTGGCCGCACTCTCCTTGGTGTATATCCCTGAGGATCGCGATGCCTTTCTCCTGCTCGACGCATCGCTGCAAGACTCCGGTGGCGCTGCGCTTGACAAGCTCTCTGTTGACGATTGTGTATGCTCCAGCCCGGCGCTGGACTTGTCTTGCTTCGTTTTTGTCAGCCGGCAGGTCATGGTTCACCAAAAAGTTGCGGATGGTTTGGGCCCATGATGGGGCGGCGACTTCCTCTGCCACCAATGTGGCCACAGCCACCAGGGTGGGCGGGCTGCGTAATGCAGTGCTGGAGTCGGCCGCCGCTTGCTGTGCTGAAGAAGTCCCCGGGCCGGCCACCGCAGTCCCCGGGCCGGCTACCGCAGTCCCCGGGCCGGGTGCGGCAGTCCCCGAGCCAAATATTGAAGTCCCCGGGCCGGCTGCTTGATTCTTCGAGCCGGACCCGGCCTCCTCGGGGTTAGGCAGCACGAAGATGGAGTCGGATTCCAGAGACGGCTTGATTGATGGCTTGAGGAGGCGCCGTAGGGCGACGCCGGCTGGTATTGCTTGCTGCGTGGAGCCTATTCGGGCCAGAGCATCTGCTGGCTCGTTGTCGGCTCGCGGTACATGAAGGAATTCACACCCGTCAAAGTATCCGCTGATTTGCTGCACTAGGAAGCGGTAGCTCGCCATGTTCGCGTCCTTGGCGTCCCAGTCGCCAGAAGACTGCTGCACCACCAAATCCGAGTCGCCATAGCACAGGATCCGGCGGATGCCAAGTTCCTTGGCAAGCCGGAGCCCGTGTATGAGCGCTTCGTACTCGGCTACGTTGTTGGAGGCGGCGAAGTGGATCTGCAGCGTGTATCTGAGCTTGTCGCCCTTTGGAGAGGTAAGGACGACGCCGGCTCCCAGGCCGGTGCGCATCTTTGATCCGTCAAAGTGCATGCGCCAATGGGTGGAGTCGGGCGCTGGTGGTAAGTACTGGGTCTCGGCCCAGTCGACGAGGAAGTCGGCCAGCGCTTGCGTCTTGATGGCGGTGCGGGGTTGGTAGAAGATCGTGTAGGGGGCCAGCTCGATGGCCCATTTAGCCACCCGGCCGGATGCATCCCGGCTGCCTATGATCTTGGCTAGCGGGGCAGTGCATACGACCGTGATGGGATGCTCTTGAAAGTACGGCTTCAGCTTCTTGGCGGCGAAGTACACGCCATAGCACATCTTCTGATAGTGCGGGTAATTTTGCTTTGAGGCGGACAACACCTCGCTCAGGCAATAAACCGGCCTCTGGCCCGGCTAGGCTCGGCCTTCTTCGGGGCGTTCGACCACAATGACAGTGCTGACCACCCGGCTAGTGGCGGCAATATATAGGAGCATGGGATCCTTCTCAGTCGGTGCCGCCAAGACAGGCGGCGTGGACAGCATTTTCTTCAGCTCGTGGAAAGCTTGGTCGGCCTGGTCATTCCACTCAAAGTGAGTGCTCTTCTTCATGAGGCGGTAGAGGGGGAGAGCTTTTTCTCCAAGCCGGCTGATGAAGCGGTTCAGAGAGGCCAGGCACCCGGTGAACTTCTGAATCTCTCTGAGCTTGGTTGGGACCGCCATCCTCTCGATGGCCTTGATCTTCACAGGGTTGCACTCTATGCCGCGTTCGGAGACCAGAAAGCCTAGGAGCTGGCCGGCTGGCACTCCGAACACGCATTTCTCCGGGTTGAGCTTGATTCGGAACCGGCGCAGGTTCTTGAATGTCTCCTTCAAGTCTTCCAGCAGAGTGCCACGCTTCTCCGTCTTCACCACAACATCATCCACGTAAACGTGGGTGTTCTTGCCGAGCTGCGTGAGGAGGCACTTCTGCATGCAACGCTGAAAAGTGGCGCCGGCATTCCTCAAGCCGAACGTCATAGTCAGGTAGTAGAAGGCTCCAAACAGCGTGATGAAGGCGGTCTTCAGTTGGTCATCCGGGTTCAGCTTGATCTGGTGGTATCCCGAGTAGGCATCCAAAAAGCTCAACAGCTCGCATCCGGCTGTGGAGTCTATCACTTGATCAATCCTGGGCAGAGCGAAGGGATCTTTTGGGCAGGCTTTGTTAAGGCTTGTGTAATCTATACACATGCGCCACTTGTTATTCTTTTTCAGCACGAGAACCGGGTTCGCGAGCCACTCGGGGAAGAAAACTTCCATGATGAAGCCAGCTGCAAGAAGCCGGGCTATCTCCTCCCCTACAATCCTTCTCTTCTCTTCCGACAGTCGGCGGAGGGGCTGCTTGACTGGTTTAGCATCCTCCCGCACGTGCAATTTGTGCTCGGCGAAATCCTTCGGAACACCCGGCATGTCCTTGGGGGACCATGCAAAGATATCCCGATTCTCATGGAGGAAATCGACGAGCTCGCCTTCCTATTTGCTATCCAGACTCGCCCCAATGACGGCAAACCTCTCGGGGTGCTCGGGGTCGAGCTGTATCTTCTTGGTCTCCTTGGCCGGCTGGAAAGATCCTTGGGCATCATACTCCTTGGAGTCGGCGGGTTGGTTTAGCTGCTTGCTGGCCAGGGCCACGACCCGGTCCAGCGTCTTCTTCTCTGCAGCGATCACGAGGGATTCGGCCAGCCGGCTGCTGGCCGCGGCGCAGTCGGCGGACTTCTTGTAGTCGCCGGCGATGGTGATGACACCCTTGGAGCTCGGTATCTTCATCTTGAGGTAAGCATAGTGGGGGACCGCCATGAACTTGGCTAAGGCGGGTCGACCAAGCAAGGCATGGTAAGGGCTCTCCAGGTCCACCACCTCAAACCAGATTGCTTCCCGGCGGAAATGATCCTTGCCCCCAAAGAGTACATCGATCTTGATCTTGCCGATGGGGGCACAGGACAAACCGGGTACGATGCCGTGGAACACCGTTCGAGTCGGCGCAAGCTGCTTTGCCTTGACGCCCAGCTTCTCCATGGTGTCGCGGTACAAGATGTTGATGCTGCTTCCGCCGTCGATCAGCACGCGGGAGATGCGTGCGGCGCGCGTATCCGTTGCAAGGGTGGCCTCCAGGACCAATGCGTAGGAGCCGGGGGACGGCATCACCTCTGGGTGGTCGGCCCGGCTCCAACTGATGGGTTTCTCCGACCAGTGCATGTGGCCGGCCGGGCTGGTGGCGGCCACATTGACTTCTTGTTGCTCTCGGCGCTTGCTGCGCCGGTCTTCGGGCTGGCTCATGAAGACAACATAAGATGCTTGCTCATCGGGGAACTTGTCCTGCACGGCGTCGATCGTGGGCCGGGCGGCTTTGGGCGGCGGGCCGGCAGGCGGAGTCGGCGTGAGCCCTTCGCCCTTCGAGATTCGAGCGAGCCAGTTGCATTTGCGGGTCGTGTGGTTGGCCGGCTTCGCGCTGCTGTGGAACTTGCACGGGGCGTCAAGGGTTTGCTCGTAGGAGAAGGCCGGCTGCCAAGCCGGCCGGCCGCCCTTGGGCTTCTTGGGTGCGGGCCGCCCTTCAGGCGGCGCATCTTCGACCGTGGCCACCTGCCAGCTGGCGGGAGGCGGCGCAGGGCCCTTGCGCTTTTGATCATTCTGGTGTTGGCGTCGGCCGCCGTCTCCAGCCAGCGCTTGGGGCGCCGGATTGAGCACTTTTCCGGATGCGTCCACCCGGAGCTCGGCCTTCATTGAGGAGTCGGCGGTGGCGTACTTATCGGCGATGTTCAGGAGCTCGTCGAGGGTAGTCGGCTCATCGCAGAGAAGCTTGTGTTTGAGGAGGGTGCCCTCTCGGCACCCGGCGGTGAAGTATTCGATGGCTTGCACCTCGTGCACCCCCTCGCAGGAGTTGCGGAGCTCGGCCCAACGCGTCAGGTAGTCGCGAGTGGACTCGGCTGGGCCCTGTACGCACAGGGAGAGCTGTCTGGGCTTGGGAGCCCGCTTGTAGGTGCTGGTGAAGTTGCGAACGAAGGCTTCAGTGAAATCCACCCAGCTGTTGATGCTGAGGGGCTTGAGGCTGTTAAGCCAAGTCCGTGCCGTGCCTTGCAGCATGAGGGGCACGTACTTTACGGCAACACGCCGGTTGCCATTGGCGATGCTGACGGCTGTGGAGTAGTCGGTCAGCCAATCTTCCGGCTTCACCGAGCCGTTCTACTTGGGTGTGTCTCTTGGGAGCGAGAACCCTTTGGGGAAGGGCTCGTCGCGGATGCGGGGGCCAAAGCAAGGCGGGCCGACATCGTCTTCTTCTTCTAGCGCCAGGGATCGGGCCAGGCGGTCGATCCGGTGGCGGGCATCGTTTTCGCCGACTCCCTCGCGGCGACCAAGCCGGCCGCTGAGAGTCGGGTGAGCCACTGGAGGCGGGGTAGGATATCTCTCTCCGCGAGATCGAGGCGGAGGCGGGGTGCCCCGCCATTCCATGGCTCGGGGGCGGCCGTCCGCGTCTCGCTCGATGGAGACTTCGGTCCGGCTTCGGCTGGAAGCCGGCTCTTTCTCGCGCCGCGCGCGGGTGTTGCTTGTAGTCGGCGACCGGGAAGTCGCGCCGTGTTCGCGGCGCGGGGGAGGGCTCCCCGCGCAGGCGTCGGCTTCGTGCCATCGTGCGGCTGCATCGATTAGTTGCTGGATGCGCCGCATCATGTGGGGGAGGTCTTCGGCTTCCAGGCCGTCCAGCTCATCTATTGCCGCCTGGGCGGCGTGCAGGTTCTCGAGCAGGGTGGCGTAGACCGGGCGATGCACTCCAAGTGTGTCGGCGATGACGGCGCCGCGTTGCTTGACAACGCCAGCCCGGCTAGGGCCAGCCGGAGCCGGCGTGCCGAAGGCGGCGCGGTCAGCTTCGCGCTGGTAGGCCTCGGTGAGGCGTCTTACGGAGGCCAGCCGCCGGCCCTCCGCGAGGAGGGCGAGGCGGCGTGCCTCCAGAACTTCGTCGCTGGCGTCAGCCGGAAGGGGGGCGGACAAGCCTTGGGCAACCGCGCGTGGGGTGTCGCGGGCGCCCTCGTTAGTCGGGCCGTCGAGGCCGATAACCATCACCTCGGGGGCGTCAGAATCGCGATCGCCAGCTGGAGGGAGCGGGTCGTTGTAGACCGTGACGTTGGTGGGGAAGGTATCGTAGGATGCCGTGTCGGAGTCGACGGGCATTGGGTCGGTGGAGCCAACCGACTCCAAATCCGCAGCGGGCTCGCTGGAGACGTGGAGCTGGCTGAGGAGGTTGGCGAGGTGATCTGTGCCCGCATCAAAGGCAAGCTCGTCGGAGATGCGGGCCTTGTCGAAGAGGTTGGCAAGGCCGCTAGCCGCGCAGACGTTGGCGACGCCATGCAGCGCGTCGCGACAAGCGCCATCGGGCGAGCCACGCTGGCTATGCTCGCGAGGAAGGAAAAGGGTTCCCGTCCAGAACAGGTCTCCGGACGACGGTGCACCTGGCCCCACGGTGGGCGCCAAATGTCAGGTGGTAGGAGCGACATATGCCAACGGGTGGCTTATCATTGCGGGGGCCAATAGAACGTCGCCGGTGCCTGGAAACGGGATGAGGCGAAGACATGCACGCCGGCGAATCTTACCCAGCTTCACGGCTCTCCGGGGAGATAATACCCCTACTGCTGCTCTGCGGGGTCTCCGCATGGTTACTAAGTGCACAAGTAGCTACAATGCTCCTTGAGCTGTTTTGGGTGGAAGGAGGAAGAAGGGCTCGGCTCAGCTTGCTTCCTCTCCTTGTATTGTGTCTAGGTCTAGGAAGAGAGTCCAACCCTTTGCATGGGTGCACCGGGGGGTTTATATAGGCCTACCCCCCAGGGGTACAATGGTAATCCGACTGGGCGCGGGGCCCAGCTGTCTGTGACTATGCTCGCCGGCTTCTCCGCCGGCTTCTGGGGCCCGCCGGCTGGTGGGTCCCGCCGGCTGCCGGCTCTTGGGTCGACAGGCCGGCCCCACCGGCCAGGGCCTGGTCGGCAGCTGGTTACTGTTTCTCCATGTCGTTGACGCAAGCTTGGTCGGGGTAAGCATGGCTACAGTAACGCCGCCCTGGCGGGCGATTACTGTAGCCTCGCC
Organism: Triticum monococcum; assembly: GCA_034509565.1. NCBI lineage: Eukaryota > Viridiplantae > Streptophyta > Magnoliopsida > Poales > Poaceae > Triticum > Triticum monococcum. The sequence continues at coordinate 275,835,184 of CM067842.1, read as the reverse complement.
GCATCTTGTCTCCTTAATGGGCGTCTCCTTCGAGGAGGGCGGCAGGCCGGCTACGTGAAGCCGGCCCTCTATCTTGCCGGCTTGAGAGGAGGTGCGGCCGCCTTCGGCATCTCTCTGCCCGAAGGGGCCCACCACCTCGGGGGCCACGCTGGCGACCCGTCGTGGACGGCGTCAGAGCCACCGTGGCTACAGTGCCGCGCCGGGCGGGCCGCAGTTGCCCGCACGACACGCTGTACCAGGCATGCTCCGGGTTTTGGGGGTGGCAGGCTCTACTGTAGCCACGCCCCGCTTCATCATCACGGAGTGGACGCGTACATCGCGGGTACGGCGTTGACTGCTTTATGGGAGCCGGCCTGGCAGTAGCCGGCCTTGCTGTAGCCGGCCCTGCCGTAGCCGGCCCTGCCGCAGCGGCCTTGCCGTAGCCGGCCCTCTGCAGCCTTCTTCAGGAGGGTGAAAAGGCGGGCCGCCCCCGAAGCCGGCCAGGAAGGTAGCCGGCTGGGGGGAGGCGGCCCAAGTCTTGAGTCTTCTTATGAGCCGGATGGGCTCATAATTTTTTCTGAGGGGCCAGGGGAAGCCGGCTGGGCTACCCATGGCTATTTACCCCGACAGAGGGGTATTAATATGCATAATGGATATGAACATATGATCTTCCACCAATTAAACCAACTAGGATCACCTACAAAGAGTAACCAACACTGCTAGCAACCCACAGGTACCAATCTGAGGCTTTGGGACAAAGATTGGATACAAGAGATGAACTAGGGTTTGATATGAGATGGTGCTGGTGAAGATGTTGATAGAGATTGACCCCCTCCCAATGAGAGGATTGTTGGTGATGATTTCCCCCTCCCGAAGGGAAGTTTCCCTGGCAGAACAGCTCCGCCGAAGCCGTAGATTGGTTCCGCCTCGTGGCGGCGGAGTTTCATCCCGTAAGCTAGCTTATGATTTTTTCCTCGACAAAAGACTCCGTATAGCCAAAGATGCGCATCCGAGGGCTGCCAGGGGGCCCACGAGGCAGGGGGCGCGCCCACCACCCTCGTGGACGATGGGTGGCCCCCTGCTGGTACTTCTTTCGCCCAATATTTTTTATATATTCTGAAACGTGCTCCCGTGAAGTTTCAAGACTTTTGGAGATGTGAATAATAGGTCTCTAATATTTGCTCCTTTTCCAGCCCAGAATTCCAGCTGCTGGCATTCTCCCTCTTCATGCGAACCTTGTAAAATAAGAGAGAATAGGCATAAGTATTGTGACATAACGTGTAATAACAGCCCATAATGCAATAAATATTGATATAAAAGCATGATGCAAAATGGACGTATCACTCCCAAGTGACACCTAACCAATCTAGGAGACACCACTCTCCAAAAGGTAATAGATGGTGTGTTGATGATGAACTCCTTGCTCTTGTGCTTCAAATGATAGTCTCCTCAACACTCAACTCTCTCTCACATATTTGGATTTGGTGGAAAGAAGATTTTAATGGAAAGCAACTTGGGGAAGGCTAGAGATCAAGATTCTTATGGTTGGAATGGAATATCTTGGTCTCAACACATGAGTAGGTGGTTCTCTCTCAGAAAATGTATGCTGGAAGTGTAGGCACATTCTGATGGCTCTCTCCACAAATGAAGAGTGGGTGGAGGGGTATTTATAGCCTCCACACAAAATCTAACCGTTACACACAATTTACCAAACTCGGTGGGATCGAATCAGAAAACTCGGTCAGACCGATTCAGTTCATAATGTGAGCATTAGGCATTTTGGTGGGACCGATATGATCAACTCGGTGGGACCGATGTGCTAGGGTTAGGGTAAAACCTCATGTCGGTTTGACCGATTACACAAACTCGGTGGAACAGATTTTGGTAATAAGCTAACCAGAGAGTTGGTCAAGCAAACTCGGTGAGACCAATTGCATATCTTGGTAAGGCTGAAATTATTGCAACAAGAACTAGAGAGTTTGCAATCCCATCTCGATGAGACCGAGATCCCATCGGTGAGATCGAACTGATTAGGGTTTCTGGCAGTGGCTATGTCAAGTGAACTCGGTGGCGCCAGACAGATCAAATCGGTAGGGCCAAGTTTGACTTTTTGGTTTGGGACATTGGGGCAAATCACTAAGAATTTTGAGCAAGCAGGCCATTAAGCAACACCTCATCCCCTTTTAATAGTATTGGCTTTTCCTATGGACTCAATGTGATCTTGGATCACTAAAATGAAAAAGTAGAGTCTTGAGCTTTTGAGCTTTTGCCAATCTTCTGTCCTTAGCATCTTGAAGGGGTTCCACATCATCTTGTCCACGCCACTCCATTTGTTGAACTTATCTGAAATATACTGGATAAAAGTATTAGTCCAACAAGGAATATGTTGACATTAATTACAAAAATCACCCAGGGAGCACTTGTGCTTTCAATCTCCCCCTTTTTGGTAATTGATGACAGCATACATCAAAGCTTTAGATAAAGATATAGAGAATAGCAAGTAAAGCTTTGGAAAGACATGTAACATGCATAGGCTCCCTGTCGTGGTTTTGTCACGGCAGATGTCCTCATGAAAGGACTTAGTCATGGAGCCATCACGACGGGTTAGCTTAAAGGGGTTAAACCGGACAAGGGACACGGGAGTTTTATACTAGTTCGGCCCCTTCGATGAAGGTAAAATCCTACGTCTAGTTGTGTTGGTATTGCTAGGGTTTCGATGACCAAGGAGCGAATCCGCTTTGTCTGGCTCTCGAGTTGTTGTCTGTTGTCCCTAAACCACTGTCGGGTCGTCCCTTTATATACACAAGTTGACGCCCGCCAATTTACAGAGTCCCGAGGCCGGATCATAAATGTGTCCGGCTCGGTCTCTATCCTTCCTATCTTACAATGCAAGTTACATGAGAAAGTCGGTTTACATCTACAGGACTTAACCCGCCTTTGGGCCTTGGGCCTTCGTAAAGCGCCACCATCCTTATGTCTTCATGGGCTTCTAATCTTCATAGAGTTAACCCGACTACCCCTGGCCGGTTTACGTCCAGCAGTAATATCCCCAACATTAGGCCCCAGATTGATTTGAACTTGTTCATATCGATCTTCAATCACTTAGAAAAATTCTTGCCCTAGCACCTTCGCATGGATCTTGTAAGCCACCGTGATGTCATCCTTCGAATCCGCAGTAAACCATCATGATGTCACCTATTTGTTGAAGCCGAAGATGCCCTTCATTAATGAGTATCCAATCATCGAGGCGACAACCTTATTAAATATCCATTTTTGAGCTCCTCAATTCTCGCGCCTGTCGCTTATCTGTTCGCCTTATAAATAGGGCTGAGACCCCCCTTTTCCGTTTCCTTCGCTACCTCTTCATCTCTTTTTCCTCCTCACGACACCCCTGCGCCCGAACGCCGTGCCGTCGTCAAGCTTCGTCTCTGCCTCATCCTTGGCTGCTGCATCGACCTGATCGCTCCAGAGAACCGTGACACACCTCCGCTACCTTAACAGCTTTGGCAAGTTTTCCCCCTTTTCTTCATAGATCCACTTTAGGGTTTTCATGTTCATCGGAGTTCGTCACAGCTCCGGTGGTGTTCTTCTTTTTTCTTCCAAGTAGCATAAAAAACTAACTAGATCTACTAGCTCTTCGTGCAACTTAGTTCTCATCTGAACCGGATCATCCCCTTCGTATAGAATAAACTCATCTGAACCTGATGAACTGATATCTATAACTTAGTTCTTGAATATATTCTCATTTTCTGTCACCCCTTAGATCTGAAATCACCATAAATCTGTGAAACCTGTTTCCCGCACTTAGGTATTTTTCAGATCTGTACGCTTCACACCAATATAGGCGCTTTAACTTTTTGAAGTATGATAATCCGGCAGGTACCATTAGTCCCCTTTTTAAACTGCCAATTTGTTTATACTCCGGTTTAACCGTATGCATATACCTCTGCCTCTGTTCATTCCTTATCATTCATAAATACCCTGTTGTCGGTTTACCAATTTGCACATACTTGGATTCCTTTTCCTTGTTGTACCTTATGCACCGCCATTAATGAATCATAAACCGGCATTATTTTCTTCTCAGCCTTTCACTTGCAATGGCCAAGCATTTTTATTCCTGCAACTGGGTCCCCTCCCGGGTTACTGAGGAGCAACTCAACGGAATGGTTAAGATTGGCACCTTACCAAAGAAGAATGAGATCCGGTGGCGAGTTCCTGGGTTGGAAAGTCCTCCCACCCCTAAGCAGGGTGAAGTAGTGGTGTTTGTTGATCACATAGGCTCTGGCTTTAAACCGCCCGGATCGAAGTTTTTACGAGATGTACTTGCTAGCTTTTAGCTCCATCCTCAAGATATTGCAACTTTCAAGTCTTTTGTGAAGCGTACCTTCAAGAAGAACCGACTGTTGAGCTATTCCGGGATTTCTTCCATTTGAACCGTCGCACTGAATTCATAGACGGACCCAATACAGAACTTGGCGGCGTCTCAATTCAAAAAAGGAAGGAGGTTGAATTTCCTCATGCCAAACTTCATAGTCACCCCAAAGAGTGGAATCAAACTTGGTTCTACTACAGAGACACCTCTCCGGAAGATGAAAACCCTCTGTCAGGTTATCGCGCTCACCGGCTTGCTAACACTCATCCGCTTCCGCAAAGACTAAGTGCCCAGGAATGGGCCTCGTACGCACCTCAACTCGCCAAGCTCAGAGTCTTTATGGCCAATGGTTTAACAGGTGTAGACCTCGTCCGTTGCTAGATATCCTGGAGTATCTTGCCGTTAAGTCACCGCTCCGGCTTAATGTGCGAGTATACTAGTGAAGTAGAAGACTCCCAACGTCATATCAATATTCAACTAACAGATGAAGAAGTCACTGAGTCTGTCAAGAAAATGTTGAATGAATCGGAAGCTATCTGCTGCTAAACCGGATTAAACCCCTTTTACACGCAAAACAAACCGCCTGCTATAAGTATTGTTCTTCCGCTTTACACTTGATATCCTTGGATTGTACAATCTTTGAATACCCTCTGCTTATTTTTAAATAGAGTGATGATCCGTTCTAGGAAAAGAAACCTCAAGAGAAAGCAGTGAAGCCTTCTCGTCCTAAGATGAAATCCGTCAAGAAGACCACAAAGAGAAAAGCACCTGAACCCATCGGTTTCGAGATTGATGATGACCCAGATGAACCGGAAGCAGAGGTAGAACTTGACTCACTTGGTTCACTTTGTTGGGGAACGCTGTAATTTCAAAAAATTTCCTACGCACACGCAAGATCATGGTGATGCATAGCAACGAGAGGGGAGAGTGTTGTCTACGTACCAACGCAGACCGACTGCGGAAGCGATCACACAATGTAGAGGAAGTAGTCGTACGTCTTCTTCCCGATCCGACCGACCCAAGCACCAATCTTTATGCTTCCACGACTATCACTACCGCTTAGTAATAAAGTAAAGCATTACATCGCGATTGCATTGCATACAATAAAGCGAAAACCATATGGCTCCTGCCAATTGCCGATAACTCGGTTACAAAACATGATCATCTCATACAATAAAATCAGCATCATGCTTTGACCATATCACATCACAACATGCCCTGCAAAAACAAGTTAGACGTCCTCTACTTTGTTGTTGCAAGTTTTACGTGGCTGCTACGGGTTTAAGCAAGAACTCATCTCACCTACGCATCAAAACCACAACGATAGTTCGTCAAATAGACTCCGTTTTAACCTTCTCAAGGACCGGGCGTAGTCACACTTGGTTCAACTAAAGTTGGAGAGACAGTCTTCCGCAAGCCATCTGTGTGCATAGCACGTCGAGGGAACCGGTCTCGCGTAAGAGTACGCGTAAGGTTGGTCCGGATCGTCTTGTCCAACAATACCGCCGAACCAAAGTATGACATGCTGGTAGGCAGTATGACTTGTATCGCCCACAACTCACTTGTGTTCTACTCGTGCATATAACATCAAACCATAAAAACCAGGCTCGGATGCCACTGTTGGGGAACGCTGTAATTTCAAAAATTTTCCTACGCACACGCAAGATCATGGTGATGCATAGCAACGAGAGGGGAGAGTGTTGTCTACATACCAACGCAGACCGACTGCGGAAGCGATCACACAACGTAGAGGAAGTAGTCGTACGTCTTCTTCCCGATCCGACCGATCCAAGCACCGTTACTCCGGCACCTCCGAGTTCTTAGCACACGTTCAGCTCGATGACGTTCCTCGGGCTCCGATCCAGCAAAGCGTGGAGGAAGAGTTCCGTCAGCACGACGGCGTGGTGACGATCTTGATGTACTACCGACGCAGGGCTTCGCCTAAGCACTGTAACGGTATGATCGAGGTGGAATTTGGTGGCAGGGGGCACCGCACACGGCTAAGGAGCGATTAACTTGTGTGTCTTGGGGTGCCCCCTGCCCCCGTATATAAAGGCCAGGGGCAGGGGGTTCGGCCGGCCAGGTGGGAGGCGCAGGGAGGAGTCCTACTCCCACCGGGAGTAGGACTCCTTCCCCCCAATCCTATTCCAACTAGGATTCTTGGGGAAGAAGGAGAAAGAGGGGGCCGTCCCACCTCTCCTAGTCCTATTAGGACTTGGGAAAGGTGGGGGGCGCCGGCCAGGTGTGGGCTGCCTCTTCTCTCTTTTCCACTAAGGCCCAATAGGCCCATTTACCTCCCGGGGGGTTCCGGTAACCCTCCCGGTAATCCGGAAAAATCCCGATTTCACCCGGAACGCTTCCGGTGCCCAAACATAGGCTTCCAATATATCAATCTTTACGTCTCGACCTTTTCGAGACTCCTCGTCATGTCCGTGATCTCATCCGGGACTCCGAACAACCTTCGGTACATCAAAATGCATAAACTCATAATAACTGTCATCGTAACGTTAAGCGTGCGGACCCTACGGTTCGAGAACAATGTAGACATGGCCGAGACACGTCTCCGGTCAATAACCAATAGCGGGACCTGGATGCCCATATTGGCTCCTACATATTCTACGAAGATCTTTTATCGGTCAGACCGCATAACAACATACGTTGTTCCCTTTGTCATCGGTATGTTACTTGCCCGAGATTCGATCGTCGGTATCCAATACCTAGTTCAATCTCGTTACTGGCAAGTCTCTTTACTCGTTCCGTAATACATCATCTCATAACTAACATCTTAGTTATTATGCTTGCAAGGCTTATGTGATGTGTATTACCGAGAGGGCCCAGAGATACCTCTCCGACAATCAGAGTGACAAAACCTAATCTCGAAATACGCCAACCCAACATCTACCATTGGAGACACCTGTAGTACTCCTTTATAATCACCCAGTTACGTTGTGATGTTTGGTAGTACCCAAAGTGTTCCTCCGGTAAACGGGAGTTGCATAATCTCATAGTTATAGGAACATGTATAAGTCATGAATAAAGCAATAGCAACATACTAAACGATCGGGTGCTAAGCTAATGGAATGGGTCATGTCAATCAGATCATTCAACTAATGATGTGACCTCGTTAATCAAATAACAACTCTTTGTTCATGGTTAGGAAACATAACCATCTTTGATTAACGAGCTAGTCTAGTAGAGGCATACTAGTGACACTCTGTTGGTCTATGTATTCACACATGTATTATGTTTCCGGTTAATACAATTCTAGCATGAATAATAAACATTTATCATGATATAAGGAAATAAATAATAACTTTATTATTGCCTCTAGGGCATATTTCCTTCAGTCTCCCACTTGCACTAGAGTCAATAATCTAGATTATACAGTAATGATCCTTACACCCATGGAGTCTTGGTGCTGATCATGTTTTGCTCGTGGAAGAGGCTTAGTCAACGGGTCTGCAACATTCAGATCCGTATGTATCTTGCAAATCTCTATGTCTCCCACCTGGACTAAATCCCGGATGGAGTTGAAGCGTCTCTTGATGTGTTTGGTTCTTTTGTGAAATTTGGATTCCTTTGCCAGGGCAATTGCACCAGTATTGTCACAGAAGATTTTCATTGGTCCCGATGCACTAGGTATGACACCTAGATCGGATATGAACTCCTTCATCCAGACTCCTTCGTTCGCTACTTCCGAAGCAGCTATGTACTCCGCTTCACATGTAGATCCCGCTACGACGCTTTGTTTAGAACTGCACCAACTGACAGCTCCACCGTTTAAAGTAAACACGTATCCGGTTTGCGATTTAGAATCGTCCGGATCAGTATCAAAGCTTGCATCAACGTAACCTCTTACGGTGAGCTCTTTGTCACCTCCATATACGAGAAACATATCCTTAGTCCTTTTCAGGTATTTCAGGATGTTCTTGACCGCTGTCCAGTGATCCACCCCTGGATTACTTTGGTACCTCCCTGCTAAACTTATAGCAAGGCACACATCAGGTCTGGTACACAGCATTGCATACATGATAGAGCCTATGGCTGAAGCATAGGGAACATCTTTCATTTTCTCTCTATCTTCTGCAGTGGTCGGGCATTGAGTCTGACTCAATTTCACACCTTGCAATACAGGCAAGAACCCTTTCTTTGCTTGATCCATTTTGAACTTCTTCAAAATCTTGTCAAGGTATGTGCTTTGTGAAAGTCCAATTAAGCGTTTTGATCTATCTCTATAGATCTTTATGCCTAATATGTAAGCAGCTTCCCCGAGGTCTTTCATCGAAAAACTTTTATTCAAGTATCCCTTTATGCTATCCAGAAATTCTATATCATTTCCAATGAGTAATATGTCATCCACATATAATATCAGAAATGCTACAGAGCTCCCACTCACTTTCTTGTAAATACAGGCTTCTCCAAAAGTCTGTATAAACCCAAATGCTTTGATCACACTATCAAAGCGTTTATTCCAACTCCGAGATGCTTGTACCAGTCCATAGATGGATCGCTGGAGTTTGCACACTTTGTTAGTTCTCTTTGGATCGACAAAACCTTCTGGTTGCATCATATACAACTCTTCTTCCAGAAATCCATTCAGGAATGCGGTTTTTACATCCATTTGCCAAATTTCATAATCATAAAATGCGGCAATTGCTAACATGATTCTGACAGACTTAAGCATCGCTACTGGTGAGAAAGTCTCATCGTAGTCAACTCCTTGAACTTGTCGAAAACCTTTTGCGACAAGTCGAGCTTTGTAGACGGTAACATTACCATCAGCGTCAGTCTTTTTCTTAAAGATCCATTTATTCTCAATTGCTTGCCGATCATCGGGCAAGTCAACCAAAGTCCATACTTTGTTCTCATACATGGATCCCATCTCAGATTTCATGGCTTCAAGCCATTTTTCGGAATCTGGGCTCACCATCGCTTCTTCATAGTTCGTAGGTTCATCATGATCTAGTAGCATGACTTCCAGAACAGGATTACCGAACCACTCTGGTGCGGATCTTACTCTGGTTGATCTACGAGGTACAGTAGTATCTTGATCTAAAGTTTCATGATCATCATCATTAACTTCCTCTCTTATGGGTGTAGGTCTCACAGAAACAGTTTTCTGTGATGTACTATTTCCCAATAATGGAGTAGGTACAGTTACCTCGTCAAGTTCTACTTTCCTCCCACTCACTTCTTTCGAGAGAAACTCCTTCTCAAGAAAGTTTCCGAATTTAGCAACAAAAGTCTTGCCTTCGGATCTGTGATAGAAGGTGTATCCAATAGTTTCCTTTGGATATCCTATGAAGACACACTTCTCCGATTTGGGTTCGAGCTTATCAGGTTGAAGCTGTTTCACATAAGCATCGCAGCCCCAAACTTTAAGAAACGACAACTTTGGTTTCTTGCCAAACCATAGTTCATAAGGCGTTGTCTCAACGGATTTAGATGGTGCCCTATTTAACGTGAATGCGGCCGTCTCTAAAGCATAACCCCAAAATGATAGCGGTAAATCAGTAAGAGACATCATAGATCGCACCATATCTAGTAAAGTACGATTATGACGTTCGGACACACCATTACGTTGTGGTGTTCCGGGTGGCGTGAGTTGCGAAACCATTCCACAATTTTTCAAATGTACACCAAACTCGTAACTCAAATATTCTCCTCCACGATCAGATCGTAGAAATTTTATTTTCTTGTTACGATGATTTTCAACTTCACTCTGAAATTCCTTGAACTTTTCAAATGTTTCAGACTTATGTTTCATTAAGTAGATATACCCATATCTGCTTAAATCATCTGTGAAGGTGAGAAAATAACGATATCCGCCACGAGCCTCAATATTCATCGGACCACATACATCAGTATGTATGATTTCCAATAAATCTGTTGCTCTCTCCATAGTACCGGAGAACGGTGTTTTAGTCATCTTGCCCATGAGGCACGGTTCGCAAGTACCAAGTGATTCATAATCAAGTGGTTCCAAAAGCCCATCAGTATGGAGTTTCTTCATGCGCTTTACACCGATATGACCTAAACGGCAGTGCCACAAATAAGTTGCACTATCATTATCAACTCTGCATCTTTTGGCTTCAACATTATGAATATGTGTATTACTACTATCGAGATTCAATAAGAATAGACCACTTTTCAAGGGTGCATGACCATAAAAGATATTACTCATATAAATAGAACAACCATTATTCTCTGATTTAAATGAATAACCGTCTCGCATCAAACAAGATCCAGATATAATGTTCATGCTCAACGCTGGCACCAAATAACAATTATTTAGGTCTAATATTAATCCCGAAGGTAGATGTAGAGGTAGCGTGCCGACCGCGATCACATCGACTTTGGAACCGTTTCCCACGCGCATCGTCACCTCGTCCTTTGCTAGTGTCCGCTTATTCTGTAGTCCCTGTTTCGAGTTGCAAATATTAGCAACAGAACCAGTATCAAATACCCAGGTGCTACTGCGAGCATTAGTAAGGTACACATCAATAACATGTATATCACATATACCTTTGTTCACCTTGCCATCCTTCTTATCCGCCAAATACTTGGGGCAGTTCCGCTTCCAGTGACCAGTCTGCTTGCAGTAGAAGCACTCAGTTTCAGGCTTAGGTCCAGACTTGGGTTTCTTCTCTTGAGCAGCAACTTGCTTGCCGTTCTTTTTGAAGTTCCCTTTCTTCTTCCCTTTGCCCTTTTTCTTGAAACTAGTGGTTTTGTTAACCATCAACACTTGATGCTCCTTCTTGATTTCTACCTCCGCAGCTTTCAGCATAGCGAAGAGCTCGGGAATAGTCTTGTTCATCCCTTGCATATTATAGTTCATCACAAAGCTCTTGTAGCTTGGTGGCAGTGATTGGAGAATTCTGTCAATGACGCAATCATCCGGAAGTGTAACTCCCAATTGAATCAAGTGATTATTATACCCAGACATTTTGAGAATATGCTCACTGACAGAACTGTTCTCCTCCATCTTGCAGCTATAGAACTTATTGGAGACTTCATATCTCTCAATCCGGGCATTTGCTTGAAATATTAACTTCAACTCCTGGAACATCTCATATGCTCCATGACGTTCAAAACGTCGTTGAAGTCCCGGTTCTAAGCCGTAAAGCATGGCACACTGGACTATTGAGTAGTCATCAGCTTTGCTCTGCCAGACGTTCATAACTTCTGGCGTTGCTCTTGCAGCAGGCCTGGCACTTAGCGGTGCTTCCAGGACGTAATTCTTCTGTGCAGCAATGAGGATAATCCTCAGGTTACGGACCCAGTCCGTGTAATTGCTACCATCATCTTTCAACTTAGCTTTCTCAAGGAACGCATTAAAATTCAACGGAACAACAGCACGAGCCATCTATCTACAATCAACATAAACAAGCAAGATACTATCAGGTACTAAGTTCATGATAATTTTTAAGTTCAGTTAATTTACTTAAGAACTCCCACTTAGATAGACATCCCTCTTATCCTCTAAGTGATTACGTGATCCAAATCAACTAAACCATAACCGATCATCACGTGAAATGGAGTAGTTTTCAATGGTGAACATCAATATGTTGATCATATCTACTATATGATTCACGCTCGACCTTTCGGTCTCCGTGTTCCGAGGCCATATCTGTATATGCTTGGCTCGTCAAGTATAACCTGAGTATTCTGCGTGTGCAACTGTTTTGCACCCGTTGTATTTGAACGTAGAGCCTATCACACCCGATCATCACGTGGTGTCTCAGCACGAAGAACTTTTGCAACGGTGCATACTCAGGGAGAACACTTCTTGATAATTTAGTGAGAGATCATCTTATAATGCTACCGTCAATCAAAGCAAGATAAGATGCATAAAAGGATAAACATCACATGCAATCAATATAAGTGATATGATATGGCCATCATCATCTTGTGCTTTGTGATCTCCATCTCCGAAGCATCGTCATGATCACCATCGTCACCGGCGCGACACCTTGATCTCCATCGTAGCATCGTTGTCGTCTCGCCAATCTTTATGCTTCCACGACTATCACTACCGCTTAGTAATAAAGTAAAGCATTACATCGCGATTGCATTGCATACAATAAAGCGACAACCATATGGCTCCTGCCGGTTGCCGATAACTCGGTTACAAAACATGATCATCTCATACAATAAAATCAGCATCATGCTTTGACCATATCACATCACAACATGCCCTGCAAAAACAAGTTAGACGTCCTCTACTTTGTTGTTGCAAGTTTTACGTGGCTGCTACGGGTTTAAGCAAGAACTCATCTCACCTACGCATCAAAACCACAACGATAGTTCGTCAAATAGACTCCGTTTTAACCTTCTCAAGGACCGGGCGTAGTCACACTTGGTTCAACTAAAGTTGGAGAGACAGTCTTCCGCAAGCCATCTGTGTGCATAGCACGTCGAGGGAACCGGTCTCGCGTAAGAGTACGCGTAAGGTTGGTCCGGATCGTCTCGTCCAACAATACCGCCGAACCAAAGTATGACATGCTGGTAGGCAGTATGACTTGTATCGCCCACAACTCACTTGTGTTCTACTCGTGCATATAACATCAAACCATAAAAACCAGGCTCGGATGCCACTGTTGGGGAACGCTGTAATTTCAAAAATTTTCCTACGCACACGCAAGATCATGGTGATGCATAGCAACGAGAGGGGAGAGTGTTGTCTACATACCAACGCAGACCGACTGCGGAAGCGATCACACAACGTAGAGGAAGTAGTCGTACGTCTTCTTCCCGATCCGACCGATCCAAGCACCGTTACTCCGGCACCTCCGAGTTCTTAGCACACGTTCAGCTCGATGACGTTCCTCGGGCTCCGATCCAGCAAAGCGTGGAGGAAGAGTTCCGTCAGCACGACGGCGTGGTGACGATCTTGATGTACTACCGACGCAGGGCTTCGCCTAAGCACTGTAACGGTATGATCGAGGTGGAATTTGGTGGCAGGGGGCACCGCACACGGCTAAGGAGCGATTAACTTGTGTGTCTTGGGGTGCCCCCTGCCCCCGTATATAAAGGCTAGGGGCAGGGGGTTCGGCCGGCTAGGTGGGAGGCGCAGGGAGGAGTCCTACTCCCACCGGGAGTAGGACTCCTTCCCCCCAATCCTATTCCAACTAGGATTCTTGGGGAAGAAGGAGAAAGAGGGGGCCGTCCCACCTCTCCTAGTCCTATTAGGACTTGGGAAAGGTGGGGGGCGCCGGCCAGGTGTGGGCTGCCTCTTCTCTCTTTTCCACTAAGGCCCAATAGGCCCATTTACCTCCCGGGGGGTTCCGGTAACCCTCTCGGTAATCCGGAAAAATCCCGATTTCACCCGGAACGCTTTCGGTGCCCAAACATAGGCTTCCAATATATCAATCTTTACGTCTCGACCTTTTCGAGACTCCTCGTCATGTCCGTGATCTCATCCGGGACTCCGAACAACCTTCGGTACATCAAAATGCATAAACTCATAATAACTGTCATCGTAACGTTAAGCGTGCGGACCCTACGGTTCGAGAACAATGTAGACATGGCCGAGACACGTCTCCGGTCAATAACCAATAGCGGGACCTGGATGCCCATATTGGCTCCTACATATTCTACGAAGATCTTTTATCGGTCAGACCGCATAACAACATACGTTGTTCCCTTTGTCATCGGTATGTTACTTGCCCGAGATTCGATCGTCGGTATCCAATACCTAGTTCAATCTCGTTACTGGCAAGTCTCTTTACTCGTTCCGTAATACATCATCTCATAACTAACATCTTAGTTATTATGCTTGCAAGGCTTATGTGATGTGTATTACCGAGAGGGCCCAGAGATACCTCTCCGACAATCAGAGTGACAAAACCTAATCTCGAAATACGCCAACCCAACATCTACCATTGGAGACACCTGTAGTACTCCTTTATAATCACCCAGTTACGTTGTGATGTTTGGTAGTACCCAAAGTGTTCCTCCGGTAAACGGGAGTTGCATAATCTCATAGTTATAGGAACATGTATAAGTCATGAATAAAGCAATAGCAACATACTAAACGATCGGGTGCTAAGCTAATGGAATGGGTCATGTCAATCAGATCATTCAACTAATGATGTGACCTCGTTAATCAAATAACAACTCTTTGTTCATGGTTAGGAAACATAACCATCTTTGATTAACGAGCTAGTCTAGTAGAGGCATACTAGTGACACTCTGTTGGTCTATGTATTCACACATGTATTATGTTTCCGGTTAATACAATTCTAGCATGAATAATAAACATTTATCATGATATAAGGAAATAAATAATAACTTTATTATTGCCTCTAGGGTATATTTCCTTCACACTTTTCATGCATCTCATTGAGAATGATATTCATCAGGAGGATGTTGAAGGTAGCCAAGCTGACTATGCAGAGGTAATTATCCTTTCCTCCGGTTTAGATCCTCTGCCAACACAAAAAATCCGTCAAGCAGTCCGGAAAGCAAGCTTTTCTCATCCTCTTGCTCACTTGGATCCAACATTTATTTTGAGAAGCAGCAACACGAGGCTCGCTGCACAACCCGGCACAGCGGCCAAAAGGTCAGTTCGACCGGTTTACCGGACACCCCAGTTCGAAAACGCCAATCTAAGGTCTCACCCACTTCTGACACTTCTTATCCCAAGGCAGGCTATTTCTGACAACCTCTTAATCCGTCCGATTTGAATTATCAGGTGACACCTCCTTCAGCCTCTGGCGAGTCAACAGTGACCCAACTCCCTCCTCTCAAAACCGTGGCTAGGTAAGTATTTCAACCCAATCCTTTGATGTTTCACACTTTATATGCTATGCTAACCTTTGCATCTTGTTATGTTTAGAGCCAAAGCCAGACCCATTAAGAAGGCTCGGGTGAATAACCCACCTAAAGACCATGTCGTTATTGAACCGGATCAAACTGCAAACCGGAGGGTCCAAATACTGAGGCCACATTTGATGAACCACCCCCTCAAGATAATAATGTTGATGAACAAGCAGAAGTTGACACTGCTGTGCCAGATGATGAGCCGACAAATCCAATCCGGACTGATGACAGACCTTCTAGTCCAGTGAGAACTACTGACATTTCATCAAATCCAGAAAAGGCTGCTGGAGACAAAGAAGGCAAGGTTATCATTACTGGTATTAGTCACACCTCTCCTAGCCGTCCTGTTATTTTGGCGAAACATAGTGCCAAGGAAGAGCGTGCTTCCATGGAGAAAGGCAAATGGAGCACCGATTTATCCAGCTATGCCCATCTTAGTGCTCAAGAACTCCACTCTGGTTTTCTAAACCGTCTGCACTCAAACCGTGACTATGAAGCTGGTTTGGTGAATCTGATGAAGGAGCACTATGAGGTATTTTCATCACTTTTCCTTTCGTAAATCCAATTTGTAAGTACCAACTCAAGTAGCCCTCAAGGGCCGGTTTATGATGGTAATCATAAATCGGGACTTTGTAATATCTCAACCCTTGCATACTTATCCTCCATATGTCAGGTGATACTTGGAAATAAACCGGTACTTTATCATTGTATTCCTGTAGTTTTCCTCTGGGTAGTCCCCAAGGACCGGTTTATCTTTCCAAGGTGAACCGGGATTTTGATCAATGCTCTGATTTGAAATGTACATTAGCCCCCAAGTGTCAAGGATAATGCTTGCATTGTACTTGAAACTTGTAATTTTTTTATGATAGAGCAAATAGGCATTAGCCCCCAAGTACAAAGTGCATAACTTGTTATACGCTTGGTACTTCAAAAAATACATAGCCCATTGATGATATATCTTGCCTTTGTAGGCCGAGCTGAGTAAGAAGGATGCTCAAACCGCTGACCTTCAGGAGAACATTAAATCTCAGCAAACGGAGGCTTCCAAGGTCGAGGAAGAGTTCACAAATGCCTTAGCAGCCATGGAGAAGCTGAAAGAAACCTTTAACAAAGAGCATGCAGACTGGGAGACAAAGAAGGCCGGTTTAACAAACAAGGCCGAAGACGCAGAAGCAGCCCTGAATCGAGTGGTTGAAGAACTGACCGACTTAAAACGGCAGATTAATGCCATGACCTCTGCTGTATTTGGTGAGTCTTCATATGAAGTTTTTCCAATTCATAATATCTTATCAATAGCGGGTTTACTGATGCTTTACCATGACAGGAACCCGCATCACTCATCTGGGTGCCGACATGCGGATGAAGCTTAAAGCAGCCTATACTTTGATAGAACAGCTGTATTCTGGATCCCAATGAGCCATTTTCAATGCAGCTTATAACAAGCCTCCTCCAACGCTGATAAAAGAAACCATCGAAAAGCTGGCCATGCTGCCTGCCCGGTTGGATGAACTGAAGAGATCAGCCGCAAGGTCAAGTGCTCTGACCGCGCTAATCCGAGCCAAGGCATGGATTCCAGATCTTGAACCGGCAGATATCGGCCAAGGCTACCCCAGCATGAAGGAAGATGGCACAAATTTCAACAATGATGATTTCCGAAGGCTGACAAAGGAGATGCGGCCTATAGCGAGCAAATTGGCGGATGACACAGATCTATCTCATTATCAACTGGTTTACGATGTTGAGAGGAAAAGACAGCCCGCGCCGATTCATAATGTAGAAGATCTTGTTCCGCCAATACGTAAGCACACTTACGCTCCTGACATTGACCCTTCCAACCTTATTCATGAAGAACCCGTTTTCTAGCCTTAACTAGAATCGATTGGTCAACGATTGATTTCAAGTGACTGGGTAGGGATGAGGAGAATGCGACCGCTCAAGATGACCCTCAATCTTCAAGCCGTCCAGCTAAGGAATCATAAACCGGAGGCCGGTTTATCAGTTGCAGTCTGCCACTCCTATTAAAACAATTATTCAATTTGGGCTGTTTAAAGCGCCTTGTAATAGGATAGCATGAACACTTTATCTGTCATGCCATCGAGCATGTTTGTTTTGCTTGATACTGAGAACTTGCCATGCCTTTGGGATCTATTATATGCATAGTCCATTATGGCTTTTATTTAACTTGTTCCTGCATATAAGAACTTGAAAGTGTCCTAGTGGCTTATCACTGGACGGGTCATGCTGCCCCCAAAAAATATATACATAACTTGGATGGATGACCAAGATTGTAATAACCAGATATAAAATAGATGATACCTGTGATATATCTTGTTGGCTGACCAACTGTTGGTATAGTAAGGGTGAAAACACCAATCTGGAGTATTGATGACTCCTTTCCCTCTTGCTGGTTCATGGAAAAACCATACCGGGTTACGATAACCACCGGTTTGTTCGTCTAACGCTGGTGATATCTAGCCAAAACCAGACCGGAGTAACTTACTGCCGGTTTAGAACTGATCATGTACTGATAACTGAGCGTTGAAAGCCATGCCGGGTTGTAATAAACACTGGTTTATCAGAAAATATTCATAAATCTCTTATTAAAAGATTTTAAAATAGCAAATACAAAAGAAATATGCAAGGCTTTTCATGGGATGCCAGGCCGCTGAGTTAAACCATTTTTCAAAGCCTTTTAAGATGGACCTCAATCTTTAACCAATCACCATTTTAACTTTGACAAGTTCAGGGTCTATGAGATTGACTTGTCAAACGTTCGATGGGTCATACCAGGTTTACCTAGACGGAGTGGCTTACTTAAATAAGGAAGGATAACCTGGGGTTTTAGGTGAATACACCTGGCTTCCAAGCCTGGCTTGATAGCCTATTACATGGGTGCAAGCTCGTTGTTCTTTGAGAAGCAAGGAGCCCCCAAGTAATATTTGAGCTATGCTCCGTGGTTACCTATGTTTGAGTTGTGCTTTATGCAACAGACTCTCTTTGGTTCCACATAATTTCCTTTTGGCGTTAAGCCTATCAAAAGGTTTAGCTATGGTGTAAATACAACCAAGCCCCCTAGTGATTTCCCTTTTTGGTCTTAAACTGACCAAGAGGTGTAGCTATGGTTCGAATACGACCAAGCCCCCTAGTAATGTCCTTTAAATATGTGTGGCTTTGTAGGACGGGTTAATAGAACTCCGCTTTGTAAGTAGAAGCCCCCATGGAACCACACATGATGTAACAAAGAACAGAGACCCCACTTTAGCTGAGGCTCTGGTTTATTATATAATATATACATTGTCATAAGTATGTACATAAGAAGAGCCTGTGGCTCAAGTATAGTAAGGCCGAAGAAGAGCTATATTCCATGGCCGCTGGGTCTCCTCCTCCGATTTGCGTGAGTCTTTGTGCTCTCGAACATCGATAAGGTAGTATGACCCGTTGTGCAGGTTTTTACTGACCACAAAAGGTACTTCCCAAGGTGGGGATAACTTGTGCATATTTGTTTGATCCTGGATGAGCCGGAGCACCAGATCGCCTTCTTGAAAAGTTTTGCTCTTAACCCGGCGGCTGTGATAACGTCGGAGATCTTGTTGATAAATCGCCGACCGCGCCGCTACGAGATCATGCTCCTCATCTAACAGGTCCAGTGAGTCCTGACGTGCCTTCTCATTTTCAGCTTCAACATAAGCCGCCACACGGGGTGAGTCATGACGGATGTCACTAGGGAGAACCGCCTCTACTTCGTAAACCATGAAGAAAGGCATGTAACCCGTAGATTTATTTGGTGTGGTGTTGATACTCCATAACACGGAAGGTAACTCCTCCACCCAACAACCCGGCGTCCGCTTTAAAGGAACCAGAAGCCGGGGTTTAATACCTCTCAAAATCTTGATTTGCCCTCTCTGCTTGACCATTAGACTGGGGGTGAGCCACTGACGCTACATCAAGCCTGATGTGCTCACGCTGACAAAATTCCTCCATATCACCCTTGGATAGATTAGTACCGTTATCAGTTATAATGCTGTGTGGAAAACCAAACCGGAATATCACCTTTTTGATGAATTGGACCGCCATGGCTGAATCACACTTACTGACTGGCTCTGCCTCTACCCACTTGGTAAACTTATCAACCGCCACCAACAGGTGGGCCTTTTTGTCCTTGGACCTCTTAAAGGTTCCGACCATATCTAGCCCCCAAGTTGCAAACGGCCAAGTAATTGGAATCATTCTCAACTATTGAGCCAGAACATGAGCGCGGTGTGCAAATTTCTGACAACCGTCACACCTTTTTACTAAATCCTCAGCATCAGCATGAGCCGTCAACAAATAGAAGCCGTGACGAAAAGCCTTAGCCACCAAGGACTTTGAACCGACATGGTGACCACAATCTCCTTCGTGGATCTCACGCAAAATCACACAACCTTCTTGAGGAGACACACAACGCTGAATCGCCCTTGTCACGCTATAATGATGTAACTCCCCATTGATAATGGTCATTGACTTGGATTGCCGGATTATCTGCCGGGCCAGGGTTTCATCCTCCGGTAACTCGCCCCGGTTCATGTAAGCCAGGTACGGGATTGTCCAATCCGGTATAACATGCAAAGCCGCCACCAACTAGGCCTCCGGGTCAGGAATAGCCAACTCCTCCTCTGTGGGTATCTTGACCGACGGATTATGAAGTACGTCAAGGAAGACATTAGGTGGCACCGGTTTACGCTGAGAGCCTAGACGACTTAAAGCATCTGCCGCTTCATTCTTTTGCCAGTCTATATGGTCAACTTGATAACCTTTGAAATGACCAGCCACTATGTCCTCCTCCCGTCGATATGCAGCCATGGGTGGATCCTTAGAATACCATGTGCCAGATACCTGCTGAGCCACCAGGTCTGAGTCACCGAAGCACTTAACCCGGCTTAAGTTCATCTCCTTAGCCATCCGCAGACCGTGGAGTAAGGCCTCATACTCAGCTGCATTGTTAGTACAAGGGAACATTAAGCAGAGAGCATAACAAAATTTGTCACCTCGTGGGGAAGTTAATATGACTCCAACCCCGAGCCCTCCAATTTCCTGGACCCATCAAAGTGAATAGTCCAATAAGTGTTGTCTGGATTTTCCTCTGGTGCCTGCAACTCTGTCCAATCATTGATGAAGTCCAGAGTGCTTGAGGTTTGATCGATGTGCGAGGTGTATATTTGAGCCCGTGAGGTCCAAGCTCAACAACCCACTTGGCAATCCGGCCAGTCGCCTCTCTGTTTTGGATGATATCTCCCAGAGGGGCTGAACTAACCACTGTGATAGGATGACCTTGAAAATAATGTTTGAGCTTCCGGCTTGCCATGAAAACTCCATACACCAACTTCTGCCAATGTGGGTACCTCTGCCTTGATTCAATAAGCACCTCACTGATGCAATAAACCGGCCGGTGAACCGGATACTCCTTTCCAGCCTCCTTGTGCTCCACAACAATAGCCACACTAACTGCCCGGGCATTAGCAGCCACATATAGCAATAAAGGCTCTTTATTGACCGGAGCCACAAGGACTGGCGGTTCAGCTAACCGTCTCTTCAAATCCTCAAACGCTTTATCAGCCGCATCGCTCCAGACAAAGTCATCCGTTTTCTTTAGCATATGATATAAAGGGATAGCCTTCTCCCCAAGACGACTGATAAACCATCTCAAAGCCACAATCCAGCCCACCAGACGCTAAACGTCATTGATACATGCCGGTTTAGCCAGAGAGGTGATAGCTGTGATCTTCTCCGGATTAGCCTCAATACCCCTGTTAGACACCAGAAAACCCAAGAGCTTGCCTGCAGGAACACCAAAGACACATTTGTCCGGATTAAGCATCATCTTATAAACCCGAAGGTTATTAAAGGTTTCTTTCAAGTCATCTATCAATGTTTCCTCTTTCCTAGATTTTCACCACAATGTCATCCACATATGCATGAACATTGCGCCCAATCTGCTTATGAAGACAATTCTAAACACATCGCTGATAAGTCGCCTGGGCACTCTTGAGCCCAAAGGGCATAGAGACATAGCAGAAGGCTCCAAAGGGAGTTATAAAAGCTGTCTTCTCCTGGTCCTTAACTGCCATTTTGATCTGATGATAACCGGAATAAGCATCCAGAAAACACAAATGGTCACAACCTGCCGTAGCATCAATAATCTGATCAATACGAGGGAGGGCAAAGGGATCAGCTGGACAGGCCTTGTTCAAATCTATGTAGTCCACACACATACGCCAAGTGCCGTTTTTCTTAAGAACCAACACCGGATTAGCCAGCCACTCCGGGTGAAAGACCTCCATGATAAACCCTGCGGCCAACAGCCGAGCCACCTCCTCACCGATAGCCTTACGCCTTTCTTTGTTGAACGGCGGAGAAACTGCCTGGCCGATTTAAACTTAGGATCTATATTAAGTGTGTGATCAGCGAGTTCCCTCGGTACACCTGGCATGTTAGAAGGCTTCCATGCAAAGATGTCCCGGTTCTCACGGATGAACTTGATGAGCGCCCTTTCCTATTTGGGATCCAGGTTAGCGCTGATGCTGAACTGCTTAGATGAATCGCCAGGAACAAAATCAACCATCTTAGTGTCTGTAGCCGAATTGAACTTCAATGCCGGATCATGCTCTGTAGTTGGTTTTTTCAAAGAAGTCATGTCTGCCGGATCAACATTGTCCTTATAAAACTTCAGCTCCTCTGTGGCATAAACCGGTTCAGCATAAACCGCATCACCCTCTTCACATTCCAAAGAAATCTTCCTGCTCCCATGTACTGTGATGGTCCCCTTATGACCCGGCATCTTAAGCTGTAGATAAACATAACACGGCCTCGCCATGAACTTGGCATAAACCGGTCGTCCGAACAGGGCATGATACGGACTCTTGATTTTTACCACCTCAAAAGTCAACGTTTCTGACCTTGAATCATGATCATCTCCAATATCCACCTCTAGGGCTATCTTGCCCACTGGATATGCCGATTTACCAGGCACCACACCATGAAAGACGGTGTTCCACGGCTTAAGATTCTTATCTGTCAACCCCATACGACATAAGGTATCATAGTAAAGGATGTTGATACTGCTTCCTCCATCCATAAGCACCTTGGTGAACTTATACCCCCCAACTTGAGGTGCCACCACTAAGGCTAGATGACCCGGATTATCAACCCGGGGTGGGTGATCCTCTCGACTCCATCAAATTGGTTGTTCAGACCAGCGCAAATACCGACGTACTGCCAGTTCAACAGAGTTCACGACCCTTTTATGAAGCTTCTGATCGAGTTTACACAAGCTAGTGGTGAAGACATGATATTGCCCACTATTCAACTGCTTCGGATTACTTTGATAACCTGATTGTTGTTGCTGCTGATTCCCCTAATGGTTATACCCTCCCTGATTGCCTTGATTACCATGTCTGGTTTGATTGCCTTGGAACCCTGAACCGGAGTTGTTACCTCCATAACCTGGCCCATGAAATCCACCTCCTGAACCGCCGGGTGGGCCATTGTCATATTGAAACAGATTGGAATTTTTAAACTCCCTCATAATAAAGCAATCTTTTCAAAGATGCGAGGCTGGCCTCTCCTTCTATCCGTGTTTTGGGAAAGGCTAATTTAGCAGTCGTTCAAGATTAGGACCTGACCCTCCTCCCCGTTGGGGCGGTTTACCCTTGCGACGCTGACCATTATCCTGGGCATTGGTGTTAGCCACAAAGTCCAAGCTATTGTCTGCCTTGCGCTTATCGTTGTTCTCATTACCTGTCGGATTATGTTGCTGCCCCTTGGCATTGCCGTTCTTTTTGCCCTTCCCAGGCTTGTCATCCTCAGACTCAGGGTCTTTGGTACTATCGGAATCGGCATACTTCACCAAAGCAACCATAAGGGTTGACATGTCATTGCAGTGACGTTTGAGCCTTCCCAACTTCAGTTTTAATGGCATAAACCAGCAATTGCCTTACAACATCAAAACTGTTGTATCCACGTTGATGCGGTCTGACGAATGCAAAATAGCTGAGACTCGCTTCACCCAATGTGTTGTAGACTCCCCATCCTCTTGAACATAAGCAGCCAGGTCCACAATCAACATAGGCTGCTTACAAGTATCCTTAAAATTCTGGATAAACCGGTTTTTTAACTCAGCCCATGACCGGCGGAGTTAGCCGATAAGCTCTTTAACCAAGTACGAGCTATCCCCTCCAACATCATGGTGAAGTACTTAGCACACATCGCTTCATCCACATCCAGCATCTCCATTGCCATCTCATAACTCTCAACCCATGATTCAGGGGATAAATCGGCAGTGTAATTGGGCACCTTGCGAGGGCCTTTGAAATCCTTGGGTAGTCGTACATTGCGCAAGGCTGGGGTGAGGCAAGGCACCCCTAAAGAACTGAAGACCACACCTGGCTCCACTGAGGTGGTTGGACGAACCGGAGTAGGCTGATGAGCTGTGTGCTGAGCTGCTAACTCGGCCTCTCGACGTGCTCGGCCATGATCCACCACATCATGTGCATTAGCGCCACCACCTGCTGGGTTATGCCCTCGCGGCGAGTTATGGTGACGTGCACTGCTTGACACGGCCGGTTCACCCTCAATGTGCCTGTTGTAGCTCTGACTTGGACGGGGGCGGAATGAATCCTCTCGCGACTATGCGAATAAGCCTGCTGCTGGGTTAAAGCTGTTTGAAGGAGTTCTCTGGCCCATCGTGTCTCAACCGCCACTTGGGACTCGCCGTCAATCGGGAGGGCTACCAATCGTGAAGCGGCGGCCACAATGTTATCCAACGGGTTGGAGTAATGCCCCGGGGGTGTCGAAATGTATGGAATGTTGTTCTGACGAGGCTGGTCCATCGTGCGCGGCTGAGCCGGCGCTCTTGTTACCGGTGCCTCCGTCTGGTTTATCACTGGCTAGTTACTGGTCCCCGCTCCTAGTGTGTTGAAGAGGTTTCTTGGCTCATAACCTGGCGGGAGGTGCGACTGGTATCTCGTCCTCATGACATCATCTGAGGCGCTTTGATCCAGCCTAAGCCGGTAGGCCTCAGCCTCTAACTCGGCCCGTTCTGTAGCCATCCTGGCGTTCTCTGCTGCCAGGTCCTCTTTAGCCTGAGTTATCTGATCTTTCACCCAAGGTTGTCAGAATCGTGATTCTGTTATACGATTCTACGACTTTACGATCCAAACTAACCCCTATGATTCTACGATTTTAGTTCATAGAATCTACATTTCTACGATCCTGATAGTGAAGATTCTATGATTTGCGATCTTACCATCGGAGCTCCGATCCGATTCAAAATCGCGATTCTGACAACCTTGCTTTCACCTTTGCAATCTCCGTGTTGTGCTGATCTCGGTTTGCTGCATCCACTTCTGCTGCCAGCAATGTTGCTAAAGCGTCGAACAAGTCAGACAAAACCTGAGCCGGAGGCAGCGCAGAGCCCCTGCCCCTGCTGGCGTTGCTTTTGCTGAACCGGAGATCATCGCCGCAGTGGTAGAAGAGGGCTGTGCCGGCTGTGTACCGGCCAGGAAGACCGCGACCTGGTTTGGCAGATCAAGGGGGTCTGGAATACTGTTGCCGTAGGAACCTCCACTAATCCTGCCATCCTGTAACTAGTATAGCGACTCAGTCTCTCCGGTTGAAGACTCATCATCGGAGCAGACAACGGTTTTGCCACCAGATGCCGATCCATCCTCATATTCTGCTCTGTGGATGACACCTACGAAGATGTGCTTTACGACAGGCTAAACCGGGGCAGAGCTTACACACTGAGCCGTCTCGATGGTGTTGGTGCAGATGTCCGGCTCAGGGACCGGTTCGCTGATCTTGCCGATGAAGACGTGAATTCCACCAAAGGGGACCCGGTACCCATATTCAATTGAACTGGCCTCAGGACCCCATCCCGCATCGTCGATGTAGAGCTTGCCGCGACGACTCTTAGTCATCCGGCCCACAGCGTATCCCTTGAGTCCTTCGAAGCTGCCCTTCAAGAACTCGAAACCATCATGCGATAGCCCCACGGTGGGTGCCAACTGTCGTGGTTTTGTCACGGCAGATGTCCTCATGAAAGGATTTAGTCGTGGAGCCATCGCGACGGGTTAGCTTAAAGGGTTTAAACCGGACAAGGGACATGGGAGTTTTATACTAGTTTGGCCCCTTCGATGAAGGTAACAGCCTACGTCTAGTTGTGTTGGTATTGCTAGGGTTTCGATGACCAGGGAGCGAATCCTCTTTGACTGGCTCTCGAGTTGTTGTTTGTTGTCCCTAAACCGCTGTCGGGTCATCCCTTTATATACACAGGTTGACGCCCGCCGATTTACAGAGTCCCGAGGCCGGATCATAAACGTGTCCGGCTCGGTCTCTATCCTTCCTATCTTACAATGCAAGTTACATGAGAAAGTCGGTTTACATCTACAGGCCTTAACCCGCCTTTGGGCCTTGGGCCTTCGTAAAGCGCCACCATCCTTATGTATTCATGGGCTTCTAATCTTCATAGAGTTAACCCAGCTACCCCTGGCCGGTTTACGTCTAGTAGTAATATCCCCAACACTCCCCCTACATGTATGCAATCATGTAAATATAAAGTATGAGAGCATGTGAATGCATAAGCATGACGGATCAAGCAATGAGTTACATGTATCTTGGCTATATGCATGAGAGCAAATGATGTGAATATAGGAATTGTACCTTCATGTTCACGAGTACTTCTTGCAAACAATATGTACATCAGCAAGAGATCATCATGCACATGAGTGTGATGCATATACTTACCTTGTGGTCTTGATCTGGCTTTGGAAGAGATGAACCTGAGTAAACAAGGTTAGATAACACAGATACATCTACTAGACAGAGCAAACAGTAAACCACAAGAGTACCAAGATTGGGATGACATGTAGTAAGTGAGTACTAGGTACTCTATTAGATATAGACATGTCCCCACAGGTAAAGATATGCAATGAATTCAAATATTTCCTTCCCTTAGAAGTCTTTCTCCCCCTGAATCTTATATTGAATAATGGGAGAATATAGGGAAAGGAGAATCAGAGCAAAACAAACTAGAGCACAAAAAAACATAACACAAACTAACATGTCTTTCCCCTCTTAAAGACATGCGACTTCTCTCATCTTGAATACCAAGCATCTGGGGCTCTTTGATGTGATTAAGCACTCTCCTCCTTTGAAGTATTCTCTAGCGACCAGACCTCAAACAGTCTGATCTCTGTGCATCAGTGTCATCCCTGGATCGGTAATGCTGACACGCACAATACTTGAGGATTTATAATAGAGTAGCAATCACACACTTATTACATCAAATGTCTCAAAAGAGAATTTATTACAATAAATATGGCTTAAGGCCATCTAATACGATAACAGCGGAAGGCTTGGAAGAATAAAGTGAGTCCATCAACTCCAACGGCATCACTGAGTGAAAGACAATGACCTATGGCTCCTTACTCGTCGTCTGAAAAGTCTGCAACATGAACGTTGCAGCCCGAAACGGGCCAGCACATGGAATATGCTGGCAAGGTAACACATAGAGTAATGAACAGAATAAATGCTATCACCACATGCATATTTGGCTGGTGGTAAGCTCTAGGGTTTCAGTTTTGCATAAAGCCAATTTTCCCTACAACAAAGGAATAAATTTTATTTAACTATCATGGTGGTTGTTAAACATTGAGAAGGTTCCTCCAACTCAATCCCAATTAAGCATCATCATTAAACCAAATCAAATTATATTAAGAGTGATGAGATCAACATGATAATCTAAGAACCAGATACTCAAGATTTCCATAACCGGGACACGGCTAACCATGATTAGTTTGTACACTCTGCAGAGGTTTGCGCACTTTTCCCCACAAGACTCGAATGCATCCATGGTCGGAGATTCGAGGCACAATCTTTCTGAAGCATTAACTCTCTACTCTGGATAGACAGTACCACCTACAACCCACTACATCTGCTAGTCTACCTCTTCGAGAGCTTCACACAACTTACTCAACTATGCCAGAGCCCATAATGGCTTGTGGCTGCACACGGAAGTTTCTAGCATGAATAATCTTATGATCCCTTTGAGCATGGGTGGCGGGCCGTAGGATGATCACACGGGTCCTCCGGGATATCCTTGGACAACACTGGATTCTCCAGGTGCCCACAAGCAATCCACCCAGATGTGTATTTTAGTTGCCACCTTAAGTTGAACCATTAATTAATAACTCACATCTGTCATGAATGCACTCAAACCCAATCCACGTTTACGAGCATAGTATAGCAGTATAAGCAACGTAGAAGTAACTCCCATAGGTTTGAAAAAAAATAGGTGAATAGGTACTACCTCATCTACTTCCCAAAACCCACAATTTAATCAGATCATAACCATGCAATTGTTTGAGGATTGATCTAATGCAAATAAAACTGGGTAGTAAAAGGGTATGATCAAAGTGTTACTTGCCTTGCTGACGATCCGTGAAACCTAGAGACACGTAGTAGCACGCTTCACACTCCGGGTACTCTATCGCAAACAAACAAGCATACAATACACACTCAACTAGAAGCACAGGTAAAACTCAAATAAGAAGTCTAACCAGAAAGTTCAACTTAAGAACTCCGATTTGCAAAAAGAATCAAACCAGATGAAGCAACGAAACTCAAACTACGAAAGAAACAAGATCCGTTTACTAATCTGGACTTAAGTCAAATTTTATAGTAGCAAAATCTTGTTCAAGTTGGTTAAACAGAACGAGGGCTTCGAAACGAAGATCTAGGCGCTTGAATCGCCTGATTCCGATAAACGAGCGAAAAGTTATACTAGAACAAAGATTAGGGCAGGAACCATGATCGAAAATAATCGCGGAAAAACCCTGGAAAAAGAAAACTGACGAACACGCTAATGAATGAACGTTCACTGTCTGCGGTTAACGGATGAAAACCTTTCGTTAAAACGAACGTATGAACGAGCGTTCGCTAAATAACTAAACCAAAAAAATAAAACCGATCTAAATAAAAAAACTAGAGCGCGCTACCTCAGCGAGCTCCGGTGAGGTCGGGGGCGAGGGGATCCGGCGGCGGGGTGGCGGAACGGGGCGGCGGCGGCGCTGCTAGGGGGCGAGGGCGACGCGGCGGTTCGGACGGCGGTGCTAGGGTTTCGGGAGGGGGGGGGGACTGGCGGCTTGGGCCCTCGCGGCTTTAAAGGGCCGGCCGGGCTAGTGTCCCAGGCGGACACGGCCCGGTTAGGTCGGTTGATTTTTTTAAAATAATTCCGCTCAGAAAAACAAAGAAAAGAAATACAAAACGGACTCCAAAAACCCTGAAATAAAATTTCCCCGTCCTCTAAAAATCTAATGGACATGGTGAACATTTATTTGGGCCTCTAATGCAATTTTGAAAAACGCATATTTTTCCTAATTCAAATATAATAGCGATAAAAACTCCGAATAAAATCTTATTTGATTTTAATATCAAATCTCCAATATTTCTTTATTTTGGGGAATTCATTTTATTCCCTCTCTTTTATTTTTCATAAAAGAAATATTCGAAGAGAAAATAATTAAAATTAAACGATCCTCTTTTCTAAATTTGAGAAAACTCAAATATGAAAATAACAAAATCCCCAACTCTCTCCGAGGGTCCTTGAGTTGCGTAGAATTTCTAGGATCAGGCCAAAATGCAATAAAATATGATATGCAATGATGATCTAATGCATAACATTCCAAATTGGAAATTTGGGATGTTACATATTCTCCCCCTTTTGAAGTGATTAAGCTTTGATGTGATCTCTCTGTCCCCCTTTGACATCAATTTCCAGGAAGGGATATTCTGGATTGTGAGTCAATATAGGTTTGGTCCTTGAGTTACAAAGCAAAGCAACATATAGAGTGTGATGCTGGTAGAGGACAAGAATCATTGGGTGGAGCTGGAGAAAATATGCAGGATGCAAGTGAAAAAGTGTCTGCTCAACACTGAAATCGGTAACACCAAGTTATTTACTTCGGTAGCACTGAAATGGTTCGGTTTGACAGAAAGTAGCAATTCGGTGTGTCCGGGTTCAACACAGAGACAACACTTTGTCACCTCAGCTCACGAGGCAGATAAGATATCACAAGGATTTGCATGGAATTAGCAAAAGGATTTGCAATAAATTAGATGTAGGGAATGCAGAACAGAAAAGAAAATAAAGAAATCTAGATGAAGTTTTTTTGATTAAAGAAGGGGAACAAATGTGCAAGAGACAAATGCAAGAACACAGAGAAATACCAGAGAACTTCATCTAGAGTTGGTCGGTGACAAATTCACCTATGTTAGAGTATATTGACTGAGGAGTCAAGTGAGAACACTTGATCGTAGGTCATACTCATCGTTCAAGCTCAAAATGGGGTTACCATTTTTCGTTTAAGCATTTGATGTATTCGCATCTTGTTGAGCTACATTGACCCATATCTTGGGGTAAAGCTTCTCTAAGATGGAATAACATACCTTGGGTGGTGGTGTTGATCTTGATCATGTAGTTGAACTTGTGTGGGATGCTCAAGGTTGATGTAGGTCATCAATGGTTGGGAGCACCACTTGTAGTTTGAGGTCATCTATCTACATCGGTTAGTCACGCAAGGAAGAGCTCTTGTGTATCCTAAAATGACAATCATGAAATTTGTTACCAAATGAAATTTGATATATTGAAATGGTCAAAGGATATGTTGAAGGGTTTCATGCTTCCTTGTCTTCAACCACCATATTGTAGAGACTTGGTGATGTAGAGATAGCTCAAGATGTGAGTGAGGAGCAATCTCATAGATTTAGATTCATGCAAGTACCTACAAGGGTTAGATAGCATGCAAGGGTGCAAATATATATCCAAGACATACGATCATCATCATAAGAGAAATATCAAGGAATAGTCAAAGGCTCATGCCTTGCATGTATCCAAATGGAGTTTCTACGTACTCCAAGTTTGAAGCATCAATGATGTTCAATTCACCTCTCAAATGGCAAAATACTTTCTCATCGGGCGGTTTGGTGAATATATCTGCTAATTGCTTATCGGTACGAACATGCTTAAGATCAATGTCCCCTTTAGCAACATGATCTCGAATGAAATGATGATGAACTTTAATATGCTTAGTTCAAGAATTTTGCACGGGATTATGAGCAATTTTAGTAGCACTTTCATTGTCACAAAGCAATGGAACAAGTTTCACATAGATGCCATAATCTTTAAGAGTTTGGGTCATCTAAAGTAATTGAGCACAACATGAACCGGCGGCAATGTATTACGCTTCGGCGGAGGATAAGGATATCGAGTTTTGTTTCTTGGAGGACCAAGATACAAGATATCTACCAAGAAATTGACAAGTACCAGAAGTGGACTTTCTATCAACCTTGTGCCCGGCATAGTCCGAATCGGAGTTGCCAACAAGATCAAAAGAAGACCTCTTAGGATACCAAATGCCAAAATTTGGTGTATGAATTAAGTATCACACTATCCTTTTCATTGCCTTAAGATCACATTCTTTGGGGCCTCTTGATATCGTGCACACATGCACACACATAGCATGATATCGAGACGACAGGCGCATAGATATAACAATGAACCAATCATAGAACGATAAACCTTTTGGTCAACCGATTTGCCATCCTTAGTCAAGTCAAGATGTCCACTAGTAGGCATGGGTGTTTTCATACCTTTGCTTTGTTGCATGTTGAACTTCTTGAATAAGTCCTTGGTATACTTTGTTTGATAAACAAAGGTGCCCTCATTAGTTTGCTTGATTTGCTAACCAAGGAAGAACTTGAGCTCACACATCATAGACATCTCAAACTTCTTCGACATTAGCTTCCCAAAATTTTCACTAAAATGAGGGTTAGTTGAACCAAATATGATATCATCAACATAAATTTTGTACACAAATAATTCACCATTAACCCTTTTATTAAAAAGAGTAGAATCAATCTTTCCAATCTCAAAGCCTTTCTCAATAAGGAACTTGGTCAAGCATTTATACCATGCTCTAGGAGCTTGTTTGAGACCATAAAGAGCTTTGTGAAGTTTGTAAACATGGTCGGGTTTCTTAGGATTAACAAATCCAGGAGGTTGTTTAACATAAACTTCCTCTTCAATTTCACCATTTAGAAAAGCACTTTTAATGTCCATTTGGTATAAGGTGATATCATGGTGATTAGAATAGGCAAGTAAGATGCGGATGGACTCAAGTCTAGCAACAGGGGCATATGTCTCACCATAGTCCATACCTTCGACTTGAGTGTAGCCTTGGGCGACGATACATGCTTTGTTGCGAACGAATTGTCCGTCTTTGTCTTGCTTGTTGCGAAACACCAATTTGGTACCGATGATGTTGTGGTTGTTGTCGGGCTTCTCGACCAATGTCCACACTTGGTTTCGCTCAAAGTTGTTTAGCTATTCATGCATGGCATTTATCCAATCCGGATCTTCCAATGCTTCTTCAACCTTCATAGGTTCAATGCTAGAGATGAATGAATAATGTTCACAAAAATTAGCCAAACAAGTTTTAGAGCTTAGATTCTCCCGGTTTGGATATCATTGAAAATTTGTTCAACGGGATGGTCTCTTGAGATTCTTGCTCGAACTCGTGAGAGCTTTTGCTTGGGTCGGGGTGGAACATCTTCTTCATCATATTGTTCTTCTTCTTGGCCTTCTTCATTGTTGGCGTTGTTGTTCTCTTATCGTGGTGGAGAAGGAGGTTGATGAGGTTCATCTTGGTGTACTTCCTCGTTTCTTCATCTTGGCGTGTCCCACTTGTAGATGCTTCCATGTCAACTCTTGGTTCACTTTGTCGTGAGGTAGACGCTTCCGCTTGGACGGACGAGGTACTCTACTTCACCTCCATTGGACGAATCTTGCCAATAGACAAGTCTTGGATTGCTTCCAAAGGGTCTTTATCTCCTACATTAATTGGCAATTTCTCTACTTGCGAGCCGTTAGATTCACCAAACTTCACATGTACCGTCTCTTCAACCTTTCGAGTGAAATTGTTGTAGACACGGTAAGTGTGGGAATTTGAGCCATAACCAAGAAGGAAACTTTCATGAGATTTAGGAGCAAATTTAGAACGATGATGCTTACCAAGAATGTAAAACTTTGAGCCAAATACTCGAAAGTATCCAACTTGGGGTTTGTTACCGGTGAGAAGCTCGTATGCCGTCTTGCCGAGTAGCTTGTGTAGATACAAGCGATTTGTTGCATGACAAGTCATCTCAACCGCTTCGGCCCAAAAGTGTTTTGGCATTTTGTACTCATCAAGCATCATTCTCGCCATCTCAATAAGAGTCTGGTTCTTCCTCTCAACAACTCCATTTTGTTGAGGCGTGTACGTAGCTAAGAACTCATGTGAAATTCCTTGTTCGTCAAGAAAGGTATCCACATTTGCATTCTTGAACTCCATTCCGTTGTTGCTGCAAACCTTCTTGATCTTCACTTCAAATTGATTTTGGGCCTTCCTAGCGAAGTTCTTGAAGATCTTTTGGACCTGCGATTTATCATCAAGAAAGAACACCCACGTAAATCTTGAAAAATCATCGACTATGACTAGACCAAATGAGTTTCCAATGAGACTTTTGTAAGCATTGGGACCAAAGAGATCCATATGAAGTAGCTCGAGTGGTATTCTCGTGTTCATGATGTTCTTCATGGGGTGACTCCCTCCAACTTGTTTTCCTACTTGACAAGCACTGCACAATCTATCCTTATCAAATATAACATCTTTTACTCCAAGGATATGATCACCTTTAATAAGCTTATCAAGATTTCGCATGCCCACATGACCTAACCTTCTATGCCACAACCAACCTTTAGAAGATTTAGCAATTAAGCAAGTTCTAGGTTGAGCCCTTTTAGAGAAATCAACAATGTAAAGGTCACCTCTACAGATACTGGTAAAGACCATATTGTGGTTATCTCTACGAAACACTTGGCAATCTACTTCAGTAAATAGGACATTGAAACCAATGTCAGAAAGTCTAGATACGGAAAGTAGATTATATCCAAGAGATTCAACAAGCATAACATTTTGTATGGAGCTGTCGTGTGAGATGGCCACCTTACCAAGGCCAACCACATTACCCTTTGAGTTATCACCAAAAGTGACATACTTTCGAGGGCCGTCGTTTTCAGCAAGCTCACGAAACATATCCTTATCTCCGGTCATGTGATCGGTACATCCACTATCAAGGACCCATTCCTTTCCTCCAGCCATGTAGCTGTGAAGATTAGCCATAAGACCAAAGTGTCTCATAGACTCGTGGAGATCAAAGTCACTATCATCATTCTCATCATAGTATCCATGTTCAACATCGTCTTATGATTGACCAATTCCTAGAGAGAGTGATTCATTAGATAAATGATCATCACAATATTCATCTTTATGAATTCTAATGGCTTCGGAGATGATATTGCTAATGATTCCAACATCTCCTTTGGCATGCATGAGATTAGTAAGCTCAAATAGACAATCACCAAACTTAGGATCATTGGACTTCATCTTACTCAAGGCAATATACTTATGAAGGATTTCATCTAAGTTTTGCAAGGAATAGTTTGGAAATCGTTCCTAAAGAAATTTCCATATAGTGTAGGCACAATCAAGAGTAGGCAAGCAACCAAGTAAATTTCTAGGCAAGCCTCTAGTAATAAGATTTACGGTTCTAAGGTTGCGAATCATATCAATAGACTCATCAAGGGTAGGATGCAAAGGATCAACATGAGGTGCACAAGGGCTAGTAATGTACTTGTTCATGTGATATTCATTGAAAATCTCAAGCATCTCAATTTTCCACTCATGAAAGAACTCTCCATCAAGTATAGGCACTCTACGTATAAGTCTCCCCAATGTAGACTCATCCATCTTCCTCCAAAGGTGTTTAAACCAAAGCAATGGAGAGCAATGCTCTGATACCAATTTAAAGGATCGAGAAGAGGTGTCTAGAGGGGGGTGAATAGACTCTTAACAAAGAAAAGTATCAGTTTTTTAGTTTCTTCAAGTTAAGGTGGAGTTTTAGCACAAGTTTGAACATTCACAATACATTTCAAGCAAGCGTGGCATGAGTATATGAGCAGCCGGAAGTAAAGCATGCAATTTGCGAGAATGTAAGGGGATGGGATTGGAATATGCAAACGCAATTGGAGACACGGAGATTTTTAGTGTGCTTCCGATAGGTGGTGCTATCGTACATCCACGTTGATGGAGACTTCAACCCATGAAGGGCAACGGTTGCACGAGTCCACTGAGGGCTCCACCCACGAAGGGTCCACGAAGAAGCAACCTTGTCTATCCCACCATGGCAATCGCCCATGAAGGACTTGCCTCACTAGGGTAGATCTTCACGAAGTAGGCGATCTCCTTGCCCGTACAAACTCCTTGGTTCAACTCCACAATCTTGATGGAGGCTCCCAAGTGACACCTAACCAATCTAGGAGACACCACTCTCCAAAAGGTAATAGATGGTGTGTTGATGATGAACTCCTTGCTCTTGTGCATCAAATGATAGTCTCCCCAACACTCAACTCTCTCTCACAGATTTGGATTTGGTGGAAAGAAGATTTGACTGGAAAGCAACTTTTGGAAGGCTAGAGATCAAGATTCTTGTGGTTGGAATGGAATATCTTGCTCTCAACACATGAGTAGGTGGTTCTCTCTCAGAAAATGTATGCTGGAAGTGTAGGCACTTCTGATGGCTCTCTCCACGAATGAAGAGTGGGTGGCGGGGTATTTATAGCCTCCACACAAAATCTAACCATTACACACAACTTACGAAACTCGGTGGGACCGAATCGGAAAACTCGGTTAGACCAATTCAGTTCATAATGTGACCGTTAGGCATTTTGGTGGGACCGATATGATCAACTCGGTGGGACCTATGTGCTAGGGTTAGGGTAAAACCTCATCTTGGTTTGACCAATTATACAAACTCGGTGGAACCGATTTTGGTAAGCTAACCAGAGAGTTGGTCAAGCAAACTCAGTGAGGCCGATTACATATCTCGGTAAGGCCGAAATTATTGCGACATGAACTAGAGAGTTTGCAAGACCATCTCGATGAGACCGAGATCCCATTGGTGAGACCAAACTGATTAGGGTTTCTGGCAGTGGCTATGTCAAGTGAACTCGGTGGCGCTGGATAGATCAAATCGGTAGGGCCGAGTTTGACTTTTTGGTTTGGGACATATGTGGATATGAGAAAGTGGTTGAGGGCTTTGGAGCATATCACTAAGCATTTTGAGCAAGCAAGCCATTAAGCAACACCTCACCCCTTTTAATAATATTGGCTTTTCCTATGGACTCAATGTGATCTTGGATCACTAAAATGAAAGAGTAGAGTCTTGAGCTTTTGAGCTTTTCCCAATCTTCTGTCCTTAGCATCTTGAAGGGGTTCCACATCCTCTAGTCCATGCCAGTCCATTTCTTGAACTTATCTGAAATATACTGCATAAAAGTATTATGCAACAAGGAATATGTTGACATTAATTACCAAAATCACCCAGGGAGCACTTGTGCTTTCAGCAAGCAGTAGAGAGAAGGAATCTGCCATATCGGGTTGATCAAGGGGGGGGGATTGCTTGGAAGCTTTGTTGCATAGGAAGAAGGGTCGTCGGTGACGTAGTCATACTCAGTGGCATCAATGTCGGTCTCGAGGTCTACCAGAGAAGAAGAGGGGGGAGAAATAGTAAATACGGAGCAAACAAGGCATAACATGGCAATACGCGGTGCTAGGGGTGGCCTAACGCAGTACTAGGTGATACCGTCGAAGGGGGGAAACATCCAGGAAAGTATTCCGAGTGTTTCGCGTTTTTGGACAGATGAACCAGAGGTGAAATGTTGCATGTTCGCTATGCTAGGGATGTGTGGCAGACGAACGGACCGCGTATTCAAGTTCGTCTCATCGTTCTGAGCAACTTTCATGTACAAAGTATTTTCATTCGAGTTATAAATTATTTTTTTAAAGGTTTAACCATTTTCTAAAATTGCTACAATTAACTAATTCGAAAATAATCAGAAATGGGCTGGGTGCACCCGGTGCAGTGCACCCAAAGGTGCACCAGGGGCTGAGAGGTGGGATCCAATGGCCCAGTTGACCCAGTCAACAAGGACTGGTCAATAGAGTGAATAGTGTGTGGGCGTCCCACATGTCAGTGTCCTAATAATGTCTAAACTATTTTTATTTAATTTAAAATAAGGTGGGACCGACATGTCATATACACCTAAACTAATTAATCACTAATCCTAATCTAACAGGTCCGGCTCCAGTGGATGGGCACGCACGCACGCATGCACCAGGGGGAGCTACGGCGGCCGACAAGCGGGCGGCGCCGGCGCCGGCAGAGGCGAGGCACATCTAGTGCGCGACAGGAGGCGAAAGCGGTGGCGCGGGGCTATGGGGAGCGGTCGTGCTAGGCTGCGGCGGGGCTAGGTAGAGCAGCAGCGCAGCAGCCGTGCAACAGGGGAGGCGCGGTCGCGCGCGCGGGGCATCGCCTGGGGGGGACCAGGGGCTTGCCGAGTAAGCGCGGGGCGCATGGCGTAGCCGGCAGTGGTGGGCGGCGCTCGGTCGGGGTGGCCTCGGAGAGCAGCGGCGGATGCCGACGGGGGGAAGGCACGGGGTGGCAACGAGCGGGCAGGGGCGTGGCGCTTGCGGGCAGCAGCGTGCACGCGAGGTAGGGGCGTGGCTCGGGGCGCGTCAACGCAGATGCATCGACAGGGGCATGGGAGCGAAGCTCCGGATGCGGCGGCGGCAAGCGCGGGACGATGCTAGCGGTGCTGGTGCTAGACGACTTGTACGAGCTCTAGGAAAGGTAGGGGAGGGCATGAGCTCACAGGGAAGCTCAGGGAGGTCTCGGTGAAGATGATGATGCAGTGACGGCGGCGGATCGACATGGTGGATGATGGTGGCCGAAGTTGAAGAAGAAGCTCGATCCCGACGACGCGGTCGAGTCCGGCTGGATCCAATGGACGAAGGCGAAGAGGCGAACGACGACGGAGCTTCTGGATACGACCGTAGGGCACCGGGGCGACGGCGGTCATGACAATGGTGGCGGTGTTCGTGGTCACAGCACGTGTTTAGAAGTCCGTTCTCAAGCAGATGAGGGGGGCACGATGTGGGAATGAGAGGGGATCGATCGAGAATAGGCTAGGGTTTACGATGGACATGTTTATAGGTCGTGGGGGCGACGTGGAGGCCATCCATGCTCAAGGCGGCTCGGATGCGTGCCACACCCTCCTCCGCCTCCTATAGCGTGAGGAGGGAGATGAGGGGAGGTGGGCTGGGCCACTGTAGGTTGTGTGGGCTGGGCCACTGTAGCACTAGGTTAGGTGCACCGTGCAACCTTCTAACACATTCTTTTCTGTTCTCTTATTTTCTTTACTGTTTTGTATTAACATTAGAAACTCATTGAATTTAGTTAAATATGGTATTTGGCACATAAATACTAGGCATTATTTTTATAATGCCCACAAAGTTTGGAGGCGACTGGAGTTAAGTAAGTAATTATTTATTTTGGAAAAGGACATTTTATTGACTATTGGACCATTTTTTAATTTACTAGGAATTTATTTGTGAGTCAAATTAAGTTGGTTTCAACATGATAATGATCGAGGGAATTTATTGAATCATCCGAACATTTTAGTTTCAATATTTGAAAACTTTTGTGGTTTGACTTTAACCCAAATTTGAATTTGAATCGTTTTGAACTAATGCGAGATTAACAACAGTAACCACGGTGACATGGCATCATTAACAGGGAATTACTATAGCTTAAATATCCGGGCGTCACAATTCTCTTCCACTACAAGAAATCTCGTCCTGAGATTTAAGAGGTAGTGAAAGGGGGGAAGGTTTGGTAATGAATCTAGCGGGTCTTCTCATTCTGGCTTGCTATTCCCGAAGAGGCCGACCCAATACATTGATGTCTTCTTTGCTCTGCTTCAGGTCATCATGATGAAGTCGACATCCTTTCTTCGGGAACTCCACCATACTTACAAAAGAATAAAAAGGGGGTATTCTGGGAGAACAGACCTCTGCAAGATTGACTATCTGGTCGATAACATCGGGGAAGGTGGCGGAAAGTAACTCTCGAATAGAAACTTAAGAAAATATTGAGAGCAAAGTACGGATGTATCATGGGAAGTTTTGAGCAGGCAGGAACTCGTCCGATGCCTGAAACAGGGCGTGAAAGGGGTTTAGAGCAACAAGAATAAGTATTGCGTTTGATACCAGAATAGATCACCAGGAAGGTGGCCCGTGAATTACATATGGAGCCAAGCGCGAGGAATATCTTTGGCCACATGGCTGTACAAGAGAGTCAGGTTTCGATCCTATGGAACTGTGGGTTATGGGCCCACCACGTAGATTAAAAGTAGGAAGGGCGATGTCATCTTACATGATCATGATAGCAAGGCATGTCAGAGAGTAGACTGTCAGTTATGTTGGTAGCAACATCGGTACCAAGGGCGAGGGACGAAGAGAACCATTTTCCCGCTCGTTGAACGAGGCGGTCCAATAGGCAAAGTTCTCGTCATCGGCGGTTACCGGAATGTCACGCCCAATATGCGACTCTATCCTAAAGAGTCTCGAAGGTCCCACCAAGGATAGATCCGCATATTGACATGCTTTTGCAAGGTTGATATCATTACATCAAACCATTACATAATAGATGGGGATACATACAAGGCATACAAATGCCGCAAGAATACATCAATACATCATACAAGAGAATAACATCCAACTACGGATGAAACACAAACAGAAGCTCAAATGACATCCACCCTGCTAGCCTACGCTACCGACCCAAGATTGATGAACAAGAAGAAGAACTCCAAAACATGCAAACATCGCTGTCACGTCAGATCATCGCATTACCAGTACCTGCAACTGTTGGTGTAGTAATCTGTGAGCCACAAGGACTCAACAATCCCATTGCCATGGGTATCAAGACTAGCAAAGCTTAATGGGCAAGGAAGGGGTATAGTGGTGAGGTTGCAGCAATCGACTAAGCATATATGGTGGCTAACTTACAAATACAAGAGTACGATGAGAAACTACGCAACGGTCGCAAACTAGTAACGATCAATAAGTGATCCTGAACTACTTATGTTCATACATAACCCAACCATGTTCTCCTCTCGAACTTCCTCGAAAAGAGACAGTCAAGGTTACGCAACGCAGTTGGTGTATTTTAATTGAGTTTACTTCAAGTCCTCTACCCCCAGATATTAACAAATTCCCATCTGCCACATAACCGCGGGAACGGCTCTCGAAAGTTTAAACCCCGTAGGGGTGTCCCAACTTAGCCCATGACAAGCTCACGATCCGCAGAGACAATCCTCCATCGCGGGGCCCTCCGATCATACTCGGAATCTCGATGCACAAGACATTTCGACAATGGTAAAACTAATCCAGCAAGACCTCTCGATGTACCGACCTAGCTTGATAGGAGTTGGGCGATCTCGTTCTCACGGTACACCAGATGGGACATCCTACGAGTAAAACCAGCCCTTGAGTTTCCCCGAGGTGGCCCCGCAGTCTGCCCGTTTGGGACCAACACCATCAGCACTGGCCCCCTGCTATGTCGAAAAAATCCTCGGGTTCATGACGCCCTATGCCAATTAATTATTTAGTTCAAGTATTATTATGGCAAATGTTAAAACCAATGTTGGGCCTTGCTGGAAGAGTTTTATTCAAAGTGAACTATCAAGAGGGCCCCATACCCCTCACCATGTTAGGCATGCAAAATCAAGGAACATAACAACGGTATGACAGAAACTAGGGCGGCAAGAGTGGAACAAAACACCAGGCATAACGCATAGCCTTCCACCCTTTACCAAGTATATATGTGCATTAATTAAATAAGAGATAATGTGATATCCCATGATATCCATGTCCCAACATGCAACAATCTGCACCTGCACCTGCAACTACCAACGCTATAAGGGGGGCTGAGCAAAGCGGTAACATAGCCAAACAACGGTCTGCTAGGTTGGCGGAAAAGGTTAGAGGCTATCATGGCCATTTGGGAGACTTGATAAACAAGTGGAAGGTAGCGCGACATAGCGATAGCATCGAGACAACTAGCATGGCAAAGATAGTAGTGAGATCCAAGGTGACGGTCATCTTGCCTGAAATCCCGCTAGGAAGAAGAACGAGTCCATGAAGTAGACGAACGGGCGTAGTCGATTGAATCCTCACAATCGCAACGAAACCTAGAACTAACAAGAAGAAGCAACATCGGAAGGAAGAAAACAACATGGTAAACAACCATCACATAAACATGGCATGATGCACAAACAAGTATGATGTATGCCCGGTTTAATGAGTCATGGCATGGCAAAGTGCAACAAACAACACTACAAGTTAAGTGGAACTCAATATGCAACAAGTTGCATATTAACGAAACACCACATTCGAATTATTTAGTTCACTCTCGTTTATGCACCCAACAATATTAATTGTTATTAAACATGGCCAGGTGTAAAGCATAAGCAAACTACCTATCTAGGCAAGTTTAAATGAGGCCGGAAATAACAAACAACAAATCCGGAAAATCCCCATGTGCATATTTCGAATCCGGTACTGTTCTGTCCTAAAGCATATTTTAGAGTTGTTAAACAGGAAAATAAAGTGCAACAAGTTAATCTATGCATTTTTCTACCCCATTTACATATAAAGATTATTAGATTCAGAGCTACGGTTATTTAGTTAGATATAAACCATTTTAACATGACATTTATGCAAATTAATGCAAACAACAATTTAAACATTTTTAACATGGATGAAAGTGGCATATTGTGAAACTATAGGAAATTCTAAGCATTTTACAAATTTAAAACATTTTAATCCGATGCACGGTTTGTGAGATATTAAATGCATGAACATGAGGGTCTTTTTTGTAAAACCATAAATCCCTGGATAATTGCTAAATTCGTCTAGAGGAAAAAACATGTCACGGGCCGAAACTGGCTGGCCCAACAAAGAGGAGGGGCTGTGGGCGGCCACCCATGGGCTTTAGCCTAGTCGGTGGATGTGGTTGAAGCGCGCTGGGCCTGGCGCAGATCTGGCCCAAGCGGGCGAGGGCCACGGTCAACTGGGTGACCTACTGCGCTTGCGGTCGAAGCAGATGGCGGGTCATCCTTGTTTGTCCCTGAGACACACACGCTTAGAGAGAGAGAGAGCGGTTGAAAGAGATCTCGGGGCATCACAACACTCCTCCACTTACAAGAGATCTCGCCCTAAGATCTGAGGATGGCACCGGAGAGAAGTGGAAGAGGAAGAGGTAAACCAATGTTACTTCTTCGACAAACGAGTGAAACCACGAACCTTGTGAAGTTAAACAATTTCGAGCAAAGAATACAGCAGAGATGAATGAAATTGAAAACACTCCGTTACATAAGAGGAACAAGGAACATTACGAGAACCTTGTAGGTTGAAAGACATGAAACAAGAGCTTAACGGACCAAAAATAATATGAAAGCACACTGGTATAACGAGATGGCCAAGGAGCAAGATTGGCAGGATTTGGACAGCACTCCGGCTGAAATTGGAAGGAATAGAACATTAGCTAGTCAAAAATGAGATGATCCTTCGAAGAGAGCAACAACACAATGCCTCCGGAACGAACGAATAGAAGCTAAACCAATGAAAGAAAAGAACGGAGAAGAAAATGAAAACTTCTCCCACAATTGGATTTGAAAATCATCCTTACGAAGTAGGGTTGAACGGAGTTGTTGCAAAATCAACAACGAAAAAATAAGCTTGTTATGGGCTTATGGAAAACATCTCAAAACTTGAGGTGAAAATTTGCCACTAACGAAATCAATTGATTGGTTGAGATCAACGAAAGATGAAAAACTCCTTTCGCCGAGAGGATAAGAGAACACTTGGATCATTGATAAGCACCACAAATAGTAACATTCCTTAGGGAAGGCTTTAGGTGAAATCTATACCAAGATAACTCAAACAAAGAAACTGATGGATTTGAAATATCTCATTCGTGCTAACTTGTGAATCATGAGACACGAATGGAAATTATCAAGAATGACACAACACCACCTCAAAAGATGAGATACAAAGAACTGCACTTCGGATGC
Organism: Triticum monococcum; assembly: GCA_034509565.1. Taxonomy (NCBI): domain Eukaryota; kingdom Viridiplantae; phylum Streptophyta; class Magnoliopsida; order Poales; family Poaceae; genus Triticum; species Triticum monococcum. The sequence continues at coordinate 275,792,900 of CM067842.1, read as the reverse complement.
AAGATGAAGAATGCTTGAACTCCTCAAAACAAAACATGTGTTGAGCAATATGTTTATTTTAGAGTATAGCTTGGCGGATGTTAACTTCAAGAGAAATCTTGAAGAATGAAGGAAGAGTGAAAGGAATCCTTGACGAACCACCCTGTTGAGCCTTCATGAGAACTCCGGTAATAAAAGGATGATGGAAAAGAAGCAAAGATTGAGAGAACAAGAATTGAAAGCTTGCAATGATTTAGACGGACCTTCGGGACGAAATAGTTGAGAGAGCTTTGAACTCCGAAAAGAAAAGATGAAGCATCTCGGACCAAGAATATGATATGATGAACAACTCCGTAAAGAGGAAATTAATCACTTGGATGAAACAAGAATAAGAATTAAGATATGCGTATCCATCACCAACTTAAATTGATGGCAATCAACGGATTTGGCATGCCACTTATTCTCGTTGAAAGGGGTTAAGGAGAGATATAGCGCAAACTTGGGAAAATATTCAACGAACCACCGGTATGATTTGGGAAGGACGAATGAATTGAAACGATAACCAAGGAAAAAAACTCTTCAACAAACCACTGTAAGCATCTAAAATGAACGAAGAAAAGAGAACGAAACACCGGGAAGAATCAGAGAATGAACGAAGATACTTGATTGAATTTAGATACGAGAGCACGAAGAGACCACAAGCTGACTAGGGAATAATTGAACAAAGCACTAGAAGAATATGGAGAGGAACAACGAGGCATGAATTGAGAAGAATTGCAGAAATGAAGTTGAAAGATGAGAATGAAGAAATCTTCTAAAATGTTGACCTTTGGATGATCAAGAAACGAAAGCAACTCCTGAAATGCTTTGGATGGGTGAAAAGAATTATCACAATTGATAACATTTTTTGAGGATGCATGAAGCTAGAACCATGAATCCTCAAGAGAACGGAGCAAGATTTAAGAGAAAATCTTCTTCCGTCTTCAAATGCAGAGAATGACGATGAGAAACACCACCATGAATTGTCGAGGCACTCCAGAGTAATGACGAATAGAAATATTGAGCCAAAGAGGAAAAAAATTGAAAGCGATCTTTAAGGAGGCATATGACTGATGGAATCCATTCTTACGTCACACCTTGAAAAGAATTTGGGAATAACTCCAAAAAATTAGAAGAGTCAGGTATGATCCTGGGAAAAGATTTGTGGGTTAGGGCCCACTCAAAATAAACACCTTTGAAACAATTGTAAAAGAGAGATTGCACCAGTTGAATTAAATAGCTCGAAAGAGATAACAACCTCGAAATAGCTTGAACGAATTAGCAACGGAAACATGAATCTTCTGATATATCTTTAGCACTCCGGAAGAAATGAATAGCGAGAGGTGAATGATTGAGAGGTGCACCAGCTTGGGAAATCATTGGAGAAATGAAAGGAATATGCTCAACACCGAATCTTGAATTAACTCCACCGGGAAGAAAATGAGAAGAAGAATGATGAACTTGTAAAGCATCTTCATGAGAACCACCGGGTAAGAACATTGATTGAAAATAATGAAGAGACTTCACATGAATAAAATGGATAGTTGATTTGATATCTCTGGGTCCTTGAAGAAAAAGGGTGGGAGGGCGGGAAAACAAAGGCACTTCGGGGATGGATGAAACGAACCACCTTTGGAAAATTGAGAGGTGATCTTGCGAATGGGGAAAATGATAGGATCATCTTGACAAGAAGCGAACCGGTTGGAAAAGAATTGACATGACAATCTCGATAAACAAGAAGGATTAGTATCCACATAGAAATATGAGAACACTGTTTAGAAAAGGTATGGAATCCACATTTGACTTCGAAGCAACTCGAATACAACAACACAAAACAAAACAAAGGATTGGCTTGCAGAATAAGCCGGAAACAAACATATGATAGAGATTCCGTCTGAAGTTTTCATGGTGGGGCCCGCATGGGCTTGATCGTACATCGCCATCATGTACAAGGCAGTGCACATTACATACGAAGCGTCCCCGAGTTAGCATAGCAAAGGACTCTTTAAGACACAGCAAGACCACTTTAAACCAACCGTGGATAGGCGGACCACTAGACGTCGAACCCCAATCTCATATCATGCATCTGTCGGAAAGATATCCTAGGTAACTACTTGAATTCCCACCTATTAACTCCCGGAACTTTCTGGTTATGCAATCTGGTGTTGGGGATATAGGGATGCACAAATATATCACACAACTAACAAGCCCTATGCTCTAATTGTATCCATCCTTCGACACATAACCAAGAAAACTCCGGAAATCATGTACCTCGACCTTCGAAAAGCATCCATTATACTAGCTGTTGCAATAGTCCCAAACTCGCTCCCCAGTACTGGGTGGCATCGAGGTTATCACACCACTAACTGTATAAAAGAGATTTTCGATGTCGGCAAGCTCAGGTATACCGGAACTGCAACGATAAAATTGTGACGACAACACCTCGGAGCTCAACTCCCCGGGACACTGCCACAACCCCTAAATGTCAGGAGGCACAAAGAACAATGTTCTCATCACAACAATATCGGAACGATCCCAAGATACCTGCGTGATCCTAAAAAAATTGAAGGGGAAGAGGAGTAATTCAAAACACCTACTTCAAGATTCCTTACCAGAGCGACGAAGGGACTGAGGAGTAAAAAGAATTCCTACTCGCCGATATAACTAGACTTCAAATTTTTTTCTTCTAGACTCGACAACGGCCAAACTATATGATCAAACAAGGGGGCTCCTATGGTCGGTTGAGGCTCTGATACCAACTTGTCACGCCCAATAAGCGACTCTATCCTAAAGAGACTCGAAGGTCCCACCAAGGATAGAACCGCATATTGACACGCTTTTGCAAGGTGGATATCATTACATCAAACCATTACATAATACATGGGGATACGTACTAGGCATACAAATGCCGCAAAAATACATCAATACATCATACAAGAGAATAACATCCGACTACGGATGAAACACAAACAGAAGCTCAAACGACATGCACCCTGCTAGCCTAGGCTACCAACAAGGAACCTAACCCAAGATTGACGAAGAAGAAGAAGAACTCCAAAACATGCAAACATCACTCTCACATTAAGTCATCGCATTACCTGTACCTGCAAATGTTGGTGTAGTAATCTGTGAGCCACGAGGACTCAGCAATCCCATTACCATGGGTATCAAGACTAGCAAAGCTTAATGGGTAAGGAAGGGGTATAGTGGTGAGGTTGCAGGAAGCAACTAAGCATATATGGTGGCTAGCTTACGAGTACAAGAGTAAGATGAGAAAACTACACAAACGGTCGCAAACTAGTAACGATTAATAAGTGATCCTGAACTACTTATGTTCATACATAACCCAACCGCATTCTCCTCTTGAACTTCCCTGAAAAGAGTCATTCACGGTTACACAACGCGGGTGGTGTATTTTAATTGAGTTTACTTCAAGTCCTCTACCTGCAGATATTAACAAATTCCCATCTGCCACATAACCGCGGGCACGGCTCTTGAAAGTTTAAACAATGTAGGCGTATCCCAACTTAGCCCATGACAAGCTCACGATCCGCGGAGACAATCCTCTGTCGTGGGACCCTCCGAGCAGACTCAGAATCCCGATGCACAAGAAATTTCAACAATGGTAAAACTAATCCAGCAAGACCTCCCGATGCACCAACCTAGCCTGATAGGAGCTGCGCGATCTCGTTCTCAAGGTACACCGGATGGGACATCCTACGAGTAAAACCAGCCCTTGAGTTTCCCCAAGGTGGCCCCGCAGTCTACCCATTTGGGACCAACACCATCAACACTGGCCCCCCTGCCATGTAGAAAAAAAATCCTCGGGTTCATGACGCCCTATGCTAATTAGTTATTTAGTTCAAGTATTATTATGGAAAATGTTAAAACAAATGTTGGGCCTTGCTGGAAGAGTTTTATTCAAAGCGAACTGTCAAGAGGGCCCCATACCCCTCACCGTGTTAGGGACGCAAAATCAAGGAACATAATACCGGTAGGACAGAAACTAGGGCAGCAAGAGTGGAACAAAACACCAGGCATAAGGCCGAGCCTTCCACCCTTTACCAAGTATATATGTGCATTAATTAAATAAGAGATAATGTGATATCCCATGATATCCATGTCCCAACATGGAACAACCTACAACTTCACCTGCAACTACCAACACTATAAGAGGGGCTGAGCAAAGCGGTAACGTAGCCAAACAACGGTTTGCTAGGTTAGTGGAAAAGGTTAGAGGCTATCATGGCAATTTGGGAGACTTGATAAGCAAGTGGTAGGTAGCGCGACATAGCGATAGCATCGAGACAACTAGCATAGCAAGGATAGTAGTGGGATCCAAGGTGATGGTCATCTTGCCTGAAATCCCGCTAGGAAGAAGACGAGTCCATGAAGTAGACGAACGGGCGTAGTCGAACGAATCCTCACAATCGCAACGAAACCGGGAACTAACAAGAAGAAGCAACATCGAAAAGAAGCAAACAACATGGTAAAAAACCATCACATAAACATGGCATGATGCACAAACAAGTATGATGCACGTCTGGTTTAATGAGTCATGGCATGGCAAAGTGCAACAAACAACACTACAAGTTAAGTGGAGCTCAATATGCAACGAGTTGCATATTGGCACAACACCACATTCCAATTATTTAGTTTAGTCTTGTTTATGTACCCAACAATATTAACTGCTATTAAACATGGCAAGGGGTGAAGCATAAGCAAACTATCTATCTAGGCAAGTTTAAATGAGGCCGGAAACAACAAACAACAAATCCAGAAAATCCCCATGTGCATATTTTGAATTCACTACTGTTCTGTCCTAAAGCATATTTTAGAGTTGTTAAACAGGAAAATAAAGCACAACAAGTTAATCTATGAATTTTTCTACCCCATTTGCATATAAAGATTATTAGATTCAGAGCTACGATTATTTAGTTAGGAAATAAACCATTTTAACTTGACATTTATGGAAATTAATGCAAATAGCAAGTTAAACATTTTAAACATGGGTGAAAGTAGCATATTGTAAAACTAGATGAAATTCTAAGCATTTTACATATTTGAAACATTTTAATCCGATGCACGGTTTGTGAGATATTAAATGTATGAACATGAGGGTCTTTTCTGTAAAACTGTAAATCCCTGGATAATAGCTAAATTCGTCCAGAGAAAAAAACATGTCACGGGCCGAAACTGGCTGGTCCAACAGAGAGGAGGGGCAGTGGGCGCTCACCCAAGGGCTTTAGCCCAGTCGGTGGATGCGGCAGAGGCGCGCTGGGCCTGGCACAGATCTGGCCCAAGCGGGCGAGGGTCGCGGTCAATAGGACGACTGGCTGGGCTTGCGGTCGAAGCAGACGGCGGGGTCAGCCTTGTTCGTCCCTAAGACACAAAGAGAGAGAGAGAGTGATTGAAAGAGAGGAACACAGAGGAAGACCGGAGGACGGAGAGAAGGGGTCGGCGACCTGCGCGGTCCGGCGGCGCGGCCACGCATGTGCGAGGGGAGGCGTCGGGCGCGCTGGAGACCTGCTGATCGGGTGCTGGTCGCGGCAGAGGCTCGGGGCAAGGGAGGAGCACGGCAAAGTCCAAGCAAAGGCGGGGTCAGGCAGAGGAGGCGCCCATGGCATTGAAGTTGGCGGCTTACTGGTCTGGAAGGGATGGTGACCTTGATGCAGGGGAGAGGTGGAGGCGTGGATTCAACTGGGTGGCGGAGTGGGCGACGAGGTGGAGGTCGGGGATGGCTCGGTGCAGGGGCATCTCCTCTCGATGCCAGCAGCTCGATGTAGAGCAAGAGGACGTAGGAACAGATGAAGCGGATGGTCGCGGGCATGGCGATGTCTTGGACTCCGGCGGGGCTTGCTGGAGTCGAGGAGGAAGGGATCCAGCGGCGGCTCGCTTGCTCATGCGAGGCTTGGAGCGGAGGAAGCTGTGGGAGGAGTTCGGTGAAGTGAGGTGGTCGTGGACGAGGAGGCTGCGGCATCAGACGTCGGCAGGCAAGAAGTAGAGGGCTTGGGGCTGCAGCTGTTGGCTCTTGTGGGCATGGACGACGACGGCTTCGGGCGGCCGGATGCGTCGAGGAGCAAGGGAGGAGGAGGCACCAGGCTGCGCTGGGATCGGACTAGGCTGGTGGATCTAGAGGCTGCTGGTTGCTTGGCTTGCTGGGGAAATCGCGGGAGAGGATGTGGTTAAATCGGGATGGATCCCGAGGAAGAGGTTGAGTGGGTGGCGGCGCGGTGACGGGATGGATAGGACATTGCTCCTAATATTTAGGGTTATAGTCTATTTATAGGAAGGGGTTAGCTTAGGGGCTATTCGGTCTCTCCGATCGTAATCAGACGGCCCAAAATACATAGGTTAGGAAGCCCAAACAATGAACCGAAGATACTTTAGGGATATTTGGGGATGATCCGAATCCAACGGTGATGACAGCCCGACTTAGGTTCGAGAGAGGTTTTCAGACATTGCGTGAGGGGGTATGAGAGAGGTTGACAAAGACCTGGTGCCTGCCAAAAGGCCACGTAGAGTAAGAGAGAAGAGAGCGGTCCAGTTGATATGAGAGGAGGTCAACAGTGACAAGGAAGAAACAGAAACTATGAGCCGATGCTAGTTTTCAAAAACAAATGCGGATGCAATGCATGATGCCATGATGAATGCAACAAACAAATAATTAACATTGCTGACATGCAAAACATGGGAGGCATCTGGAGCGTCGGTCTTGGGGCGTCACACGGAATGTCATCAACAGTAGAAACAGGGTCTTACTAACAGAGTGGTACCACGAGGTGTTTACATAAGAAGGGAAATATTACTGCTTATATAATATAGATCACAAGAAGGTTTAGACAAACCAATGGAAAGGAAAAGTGATTATCAGGTTTAAACAGAACAATGGAAAGGAAAACATGTATACATACATATTTTGGGGGTATATCCTTCCCAAGGACAAGCGGAGCATGATATCCATGACAAGATAGAAAGTACAAAACCATTTAAGTAAGGGGGAGGAATCTCATGATATAACCCATACAACGGTGTTAGGATAAATGATAAAGGAAATTTAGCATTGTGCTTCAAATGTTCTTACTGAAAATCGGAGTACCACACACATGCTTCAAGATAGCATTGACATGGTCATTGGGAAAAGACCAGACTTTGGATTCACAAAGGATCCATCAGGAATAACTTATAGAATAAGTCTTACAATTTCATCATGGAAGAATGACTGAACTTGCTAAAAAGAATACTATAACAATAGGTTGTAACGCCCCGGATGTAACTTTCCATAATTGTAACTCCAACTCTTGCCATTTCCGGCTATGTGATATGATATTCCCTCCGTGGTTGGGTTTTTGTCTTCGTTTCGCATTTTGTTCATGTCATGCATTTCATCTCATGTCATCATGTGCATATCATTCACATTCGTGTTCGTGTCATGCATCCTGTCATTTTCCCCGTTGTCCGTTTCGCAATCCGACACTCCCACATGCACCCGTTGCACCTCTCAAATCTCGTAAAATCTTGTTTCATGAGCGGGAGAAAAAGATTTTCGGAATGGGTCGAGATTTGTCGAGTGGCCTTGGTACATCACCGGTAGGCCGCCTGTCAAATTTTGTTCCATTTGGAGGTCGTTTGATGCCCTAACGGTTAACCAGGTAACTACAAAAGCCTCTCTCTCTTTGCAGCCCAGCACCCCTCCAAAACATCCCACTAGCCCATCTAAACCCCCTCCATGTTCTCCGTCGTTGGATGGCGATCGTATGGGCGAAAACTGCACCTCATTTGGATTCTCCTAGCTCCCCCTACCTATAAATATGCCCTCTCCCTGAATTTTTCGTCCAAAAGCCTAGATCCATTTCTTCTGCCGCACCCGGATATGTCCGCCGCCGCTGGACACACGCGTCGCCACCGCCCAGACCAATCCACGCACGCCACCTGTCCTCGCGCCGCCACCCACCCCCGCGGCCCGTGGAGCCTAGGGCGGGCCTGCGCGAGCCCGCGCCCCCGTCGTCGCCTGTCGCCGAAGCCCTAGCGCGCCCGCCGCCTGCTCGCACGATCGCCGCCGCCGCCACCATGCTGCGCCGGTGCCGCCGCACCGCCCTCCGTCGCCGGCGCGTCACCCCGCCGCCCGTCTCCGACGTCCCGCGTCCCCGCCCTCCGTCCTCCGGCCGGATGCGGCGCCGACCGGCCCGATCCATTCCTCCCTGGCCCCCCTCGAGCTCTTCCGCGACTCCGGCCGCCTTCTCCCACAAACTCTGGCGAACGACTCCAGTGATCCTCGGAATCCATGCTAGGAACCCAATATTTGAAGGTTAACCTCGTTTTCATCCCAGTCCCTGGCATTTTCAACATTTTGGGACCCTATTTGACATGCTATATCTCCATGACCATAACTCTGTTTTGCGCATATGACATATCAAAGTGTTCATATCATGATGCTCTTCATGTTAGTGCCATTTGCATGCATGTTACTACCCATATTGATGCCCTAATATTCGTTGCAAAAGATAACAGATTCACAGACTTAGAGAAAATACTAAACTAGGCAAAACAGCATCAGGTATCAATGTTTAGAGCTAGCAAACAACATGCTACATGAACATATCGTGGCAAACAAAGGCATGGCATTCTAGTACTAAAGACATAGAATAAAACTCCCTTATAGAACTTTAACCAAAGATGCATGGAAAATATGGTAGAACCCATGCAAACATGGCAAAAGATATGATTAGTTTCACACTTTGAAGAAAAACATGACATGGCAGAAACAAATTCATGATAGCAACTTTGCAAGATCATGCCACTCACCACAAAGCATTACATGGCAACACAAGGGAACCAATAGTAAGTAGACATATTCATGAATCTAAGAATGGCAAGAGCAAGTTCATAGGGTGCATGGATGACTAGCAAAACACATGGCAAAACTGAATCTCATGTTAACAATCTGCCAGCAAAAATATTTAGCAAAAGTAGAACATGGTAATGACAAGCTAGAGTACTCCATAATTGCAACCAGAAACATGAATGGATATAGAAACACCACATCTTCAAAACATTCTTAATGAACTACCTCAAAATGTGCATGGATATATTGGTAGCAACAAGTTTACATAACATCAAAGTGTAACAGGAAAATGACTTAGCAAAATACTAAGTGTCTGAAATCAGCAACATCATGCAGCCTACTTTGCATGCTTTTGCTAGTGAGTACATATCTCATAAAAATACAAGGCTTGCACCACCATAAAGATAGCATGGAGGATCTCATAAAACATATAGACATCATGCTCATAGGATGCACACACAAAATGCAACGAAAATGACAATTCAGCAAGTTATGTTAAATTCCAGTAGACAACATCATATAGCACTTTTGCAACAAAGATTAGGGCATCAATATGGACATTAACATGCATCCAAATGGCACTAACATTGAGATAATTACGAGACAAACATTTTGATATTTCATATACGCAAAACGGAGCTATGGTCATGGAGATATAGCAAGTCAAAGAGGGTCCCAAAATGTTGAAAATGCCAGGGACTTAGACGAAAAACAAGGCCAACCTTCAGATCTAATTTTCCTGGTGCAGATTTCGAGGATCGCCGAAGTTGAGGGGGAAGGCAGCCGGAGTCGCGGAAGAGCTTGAGGGGGGCCAAGGAGGAACGGATCCGGTCGGCCGGCGCCGGATTCGGCCGAAGGACGGAGGGCCGTGACGCGGGGCGCCGGAGACGGGCGGCGGGGTGATGCACCGACGACGGCAGGCGGTGCGGTGGCACCGGCGAAGCACGGTGGTGGCAGCGGTCGCGCGAGCGGGTGGCGGGCCAGCTAGGGCTTCGGCGGCAGGCAGAGGCGTGGGCGCAGGCTCGCGTGGGCCCGCTCTGGGCTCCACGGGCCAGTGGTGGTGGATGACAGCGGGCGTGGATTGGCCCGGGCGGCGGCAGCGCGCGTGTCCGGCGGCGGCGGACACGTCCGGTGGTGGCGGAAGAGATGGATCTAGGGTTTTGGACAAAAAATTTGAGGGAGAGGGCATATTTATAGGTAGGGGGAGCTAGGAGAGTCCAAATGAGGTGCGGTTTTCGCCCACACAATCGTGATCCAATGACAGAGAGCATGGAGGGGGTTTAGATGGGCTAGTGGGCTATTTTGGAGGGGTGCTGGGCTGCAAAGAGAGAGAGAGAGATAGAGAGAGAGAGAGGCTTTGGCGGTTACCCAGTTAACCGTTAGGGCATCAAACGACCTCCAAATGGAATGGAATTTGACAGGCGGCCTACCGGTGATGTACCAAGGACACTCGACAAATCTCGACCTATTCCGAGAACGTTTTTCTCCCGCTCACGAAACAATATTTGAGAGGTTACAATTATGGAAAGTTACATCCGGGGCGTTACAACACTCCACCACTACAAGAGGATCTCGTCCCGAGATCTAGGACTGAAAGAACTTCGGATATCCAGAACGGAGGTGATCCTCGCGCTCCCAGGTGGCTTCTCAGTCGGAATGGTGTGACCACTTAACTTTCAGGAATTTGATTGACTTGTTGCGAGTCTTGCGCTCGGTTTCTTCAAGAATTGCAATGGGATGCTGATGATGACATGACATGAAATGCATGACATGAACAAAATGCAAAACGAAGACAAAAACCCATCCACAGAGGGAATATCATATCACATCCAGGGCGTTACATAGGTCCTCCGCCCAGGTGTGCTAGGCATGACATCACCTTACTGGGTCTTATAAAGACCAATGCTATAACCCTTGGAAAAATGTTCCAACCATCATATCTGACCGAGATTCAGATCTGATTGGTGTCAGGATACCTCAGACTCGGGATGCCTGAGAAGAAAAGGTGCAACACAATTGATGAGATGACATTGTAAGATTTTCAGGAATGAACTATGGAAGCGAGTTCCGAAACAAGAGTTCATCATTAATCCAAGGAGAGGATGAGGAGGTGGTTGATGGATTCAGCAACATTTCGTCAATATTTCCAAAAAGATGGGTTTCCACAATTATGTGAACAAGGACATAACATTTATCATACCAAATGATATAATGATGTATGCTCGAGGAAAAACATACACAATTAAACATTGGTTGAAATGTGCACCCAAAATATGGGCTGGGTTGCACGATCAATGTTAGAATGGTGGCTTAATGAACAAAAGAATTAGAATGAAACTCGACCATTCACCTCAAAGTAATAGGGTTGCTAGAAGTTTGGAATTCACACATCATAGTTCAGTTGTCGGTATTCCGGTTAGAAACAACATGGGTACCAAGAAAGAATGGTGAGGGTGAGAAGTATCACTATACCAAGAATTCATAAGAGGTGATGAAATTCCCAAGACATTCTTTGGCATAAAAGATGGTAATACTCCAAGGTAAAGAAGAACAAATGCTGGATAGCAAGGAACTCAAGGTATACACAAAACACGAACAAGTTTGTGTTGAACGAAAGGCAATAAAGTGGTCGATGATAATACAATTCTTTGAGGGCAAGGATGGTAATTCTCATCATGAATTCAATTGTTATCCTAGAAGGAGTCAAAATGTTGATGATGACCACGACAAATTTTGTCGAGAGGCTCCACGAAGAAGCAATCGAACAACGACTGCATCAAGCAAAAGGACTGATGCAGCAAAAGATTATTGGAACCACATATACGACACAAAATTGGAATCAAGTTTGTTGTTCAAGGCAGAATGATATGTTGAGGAAAATCAAGGTAAGCTTAGCTCATTGTCGAAAGTGGTGCTCCAGGAATAAGTACCATGTAGCACAGTTAAAATCATCACTATAATGATATAGCCAAACAGGCTAGGAATGACATGATCGGGTACAAACTCGTAAGTAAAGAAGATTACTAAGAGTTGTAGAACCATAATGCGGACTCGGTTTAGTTATCGGTGTCTTTGAGTGTTTAAAAACTCGGAGCCCGTATTTTTTTTGGAATTAGTGAGTATGTAGTACTTGATGAAGAACTCATAAGAGGTTATGCAGTTCCGTGCTAATCTCGAGATACCAGGGGGTAATACTCGACGACAGATCAAAATAGAGGTTGGACTGGGGTATTTCTCTGCAGAAGACAAGTGCTTAAACTTGCACGATAAATGGTATTTAAATGAGAACATGGTTGGAACCATGATTACAAAAGGCCAGACCCCAGATATAAGATGAACTTACACCAAGGGAATAATTTCATTTAAGAGAAGCTTTAATGAGAAGATCTACATCATGTCCATGGGCATGAATACAAAGTTCAAGGTCGACTCCCACTTCTCCAATGCATAACCTTTCATTCACTTCTCACGTTCGATGAAGTTGTAGTGTTGAAATTTTATCTGGCAAAATACCAGAAGAGTATGACTCGTGAAAACTTTCGAGTTCACACATATTAAGGTAGGCATAGGTTCAACCCATTGGGGCATCGTGGAAACATATACCACAAGCTTCAATAGTAAATATCACCAGCTCGAGAGCAGAGCATGGTTGGCCAAATTAGAGAGTAGGATTTACCAATTGCATTATGTATCAAGGAAAGAACTCCATGTTTTGAGAATATGTAAGAATGGTCGGATAATAATCCACCAAAGGATCAAGCGGACAGCAAAGGATCTAATGTGAGTAACGGTACTCAACCAGAAGAAGAAAGATTGCAAGGGGTAAGATTATAGAAACAACTGACTAATTCAGAGCTCCAATGTAAAGGAATTATGATTTTCAAATCAAGGGATCAAAAGCAAACGCTCTAATTAAGGAATGATAAGTGGAGTAGGCTTAGGGGTACAATCGATGGCAATTTGATTGGTCGAGATCTGACTTATATTTAAAATGACGGCTGAGTGGGAAGGATGAATTCTAGGACGTGATTAAGGATTGAGAGCACTCACAACCTATTGAATCAACGGACTCAAAATGGTAACGACAAAGGTTGCCAATAAGATTACCAGACTTATGGGATTAATCATAATGCAAGGAAGCAAGATGTTCAAGAGCAATAGGCTATTGAGGAATCTCGGAAGATTGAATGGTATTTTGAAGACTTCTATGAAATACATAAATCAACTGGGGGTGAGTGGACACTCGTTAAGTGCAAGAAATTATCCGTAAGGGTATTCAAGTGGCTAGAACTGCAAAGCAGTAAGACAAAGTTTTCTCGGAGCAATAGAGAGAATTTTGGGGTATCTTGTAATAACAAGATCAACTGGGAATAAAAGTAAGAATGACGGGTCTATGTATTTTCCATAGGGATATTTTGGTGGTAGGGAATTGCAAAAGCAACAGGCACAAGTGTCTCAAGAGAACATCGAAGATTATCTTCGGAATCTTCTGGTGCACGAAGCAATCATCTGGAGTGAGGTGCTCTCCGAGAGAAAGTAGTAACGAGAACCTAGAGTTATAATTAGTAAAATCATTTAACCCGAATAGAAGAGAGATCAAAATCCCAGCGTATAGGTCGAGGAATAAAAGATCCTAATACCACCCAATGGCGACGTGGGCCCTTAAGCCACACAACCATGTTAGTAAAAGTTTTGCAATGACTAGACTCAACTTTGGCCAAGGAGCTGGAAAGGGGGATTCCTATAGGCAGTCGGCTCTGATACCAACTTGTGATGCCCCCGATTCAATCATACACTAATCATAAATGCAAACGTGTACGATGAAGATCAGGGACTCATGGGAAGATATCACAACACAACTCTAAAAATAAATAAGTCATACAAGCATCATAATACAAGCCAGGGGCCTCGTGGGCTCGAATACAAGTGCTCGATCATAGACAAGTCAGCGGAAGCAACAATATCTGAGGACAGACTTAAGTTAAACAAGTCGCCATAAGATGGCTAGCACAAACTTGGATACAGATCAAAAGAGGTGCATGCCTCCTGCTTGGGATCCTCCTAAACTACTCTTGGTTGTCGTCGTCGTCGGCCTACACATAGTAGTAGGCACCCTCAGTGTAGTAGGAGTCGTCGAAGGTGGCGTTTGACTCCTGGGCTCCAGCATCTGGTTGCGACAACCAGGTATAGAAAAGGAAAAAATGGGGGAGCGAAGCAGCCGTGAGTACTCATCCAAAGTACTCGCAAGCAAGGATCTACACTACATATGCATTGGTATCAATGAAATGGATAGTATTTGTGGACTGAACTACAGAATGCCAGAATAAGAGGGGGATAGCTAATCCTATCGAAGACTACACTTCTGGCAGCCTCCATCTTGAAGCATATAGAGGAGACTAGATGGTAAGTTCACCAAGTTTCATCGTATAGCATAATCCTACCCAGCGATCCTCTCCTCGTCGCTCTGTGAGAGAGCGATAGGTGATACCCCGATAGTTAAGCTACAGTAAACCCATATTAATGATGCCAGGTCGTCATAATTAAAATTTTGCAAAACCTCACTCGTTTCAAAATTATTTCAAATACAAATTCAAAAAACAAGTCAAAGTATAGTTCCATAAAACGGTGAATTAAAAATGTTCGTTAGGTTGCAAATATTCACTAAGGAATTACCATGTAGAAACCAACATCATTTGGATCACAGATAAAACCCTTGGAAATTAATAAGTTCTCCAACAGTAAATGAAATGGCCTTTGCAAAATGATTAGTTATTTATTTAACTCTAATTGCCTCCAAACTTTATGTGCCACTCCAGAATATTGTGTTTGAATTATGTGCCGAATTTCATATTTAACTAAATTCTTTTGCTTTGGCTAATAAAAAGAAAAAAATAGTTAAAATAAAACAGATAAAATAAGAAGAAGGAGCCACGTGCTGCTGGGCCTCTAGTGCACAGTGTGCAGGCCCAGCCCACAGCGAGGTCGTCGTCCTCCCTGTTCATCCCCGGCGCGGTGGATGCCGAGCGTGCATCCATGCCGTAGATGAGCAACGCAACGCTCATGCGGTGCTTCTCCGACGTCTACAAGGCCCCCCTAGATGCTGATGCAAACCCTAGCTCGAACCCTCACTCTCTCCCTCGCCATGTCCCTCTCAGATCTCGCTCGCCTGAACGCACCAGTCGTCGTGCCTCGTCGTTGGCGTGACCACCTTCCACCGTTCCAAGCTGTCCACAGGGACCACCGCTGTCGACCACCACGCCTGCTCCTGCTGGATGCCACCGGGACGCCACGTCGACGCCGCCCTCGCTGATCCCCTTCATCGAGCTCCGCCTCTGCGTCGCCGTCGATCCGCGTCACCGCGACCTCCCTGGCCTCCCCGAGCTGCTCCTCGACCCCAACTATGAGCCGCGGCGCCGGTTGCGCTCCTGCCCTCCCCTCCTAATCGCCCCTAGACGCCCAAGCCATCGTAGCCGAACCTCACCGTCATCGCTTGCCTCGACGTCGCGGACACTGGCCTCCGAGCTCGCGCCTGAGCAGTGCCTCGAGCTTCCGGGCCTCACCGGAGCTCAACGCGACCCCAACTCCCCTCCCGTGCCTCATAGCACCGGCTCTGACCTGCCCGTGCTTCGGCCATCGTCTTCGGTGGCCCCAACTCCGGCCGGTAGCACCACTCGACGCGGCATCGACTTCTCGTTCGAACGCGACCCCTGCGTCAATTTTGCTAGCCTGTAGCCAAATCCCGTGGCCTCCCGTGCGCCCCCGCCGCGTTTGTGGCCGCCGGTGGCTAAACATCGACGCCACTGACGTGGCTGGCCCTGGGGCCCACCCTGGGTCACTGTAGGTGGGTCCCGTGGGCCCTGTTGACCATGTTGACTTGGTCAACATGCTGACTGGGCCGCCCAGTACCATAGACAGATGGGTCCTACCCTTTAATTAACCAAACCACATTTTAGAATAATTAATTTAATTAGTTTAACCTAATTACCCCATGACAGGTGGGCCTAGTAGGTTAGTTGGCTAATTTAGATTAGTTCTTAACACTGTTAACCCCCATCGTCATTGACAGATGGGTCCCTGGCGTCAGCTTGACCAGTCAAACTGGCTGGTTGATTGCTGATTTCAGGGTGACGTCATGTTGACGCAATAAACATTTTCAAATTAAATTAAATATGTTATTTCCAGAAATTGTTAAAATCTATAAAAATTCATATAAAATAATCTGTAGCTCGGATGAAAATACTTTGTACATGAAAGTTGCTCAGAACGACGAGATGAATCTGATTATGCAGCTCGTTTACCTATCAGGTGCCTCTAACTGCCTGAACATGGAACATTCCCCCTCCAGTCACCTGTCTGACACAGGTCCGGAACTGAGAAAACATTCCCGATTGATTCCCCCTTCACCTATTGTTGTAGACATACGTTAGGTCACACCCGGCATGTGATAGCCTGGCTTATTAGGGATGACATACTACTCATATCAATAAGGAATTCCTTCTTTTTCGGGAGCCCATTCTGACAGAACTCCAAAGTTAAGCGTGCTCAGCTTGGAGTAGTTTCAGGATGGGTGGCCGACCGGGAAGTTGCTCCCGGGTGCGCACGAGTGAGGACAAAGTGCGTAGAAAAGACTAGTATTGATCTGTGGGGCCAGTCTAGATCCCGCCAGGAGTAACGACCACCGGCGGGTGTGTCCGGGGCGTTACAAGTTGGTATCATAGCCGACCCTCGCGGTTACACGGATGTTTGTGGACAGGTGTGTGGTCATGTTGTTCATGACGTTTGTGACCCATCGTGGCACACGGCATGGCACATGTACCGGACTGCAAGCACAGATGTATGTGCCAAGAGGGAACGTTCCTGTTGCCCGACGAGGACATCGGTTCCACTGAGTGGGGGTGTATGTGATAGCCTGGCTTGTTAGGGATGATAGACTACTCATATCAATAAGGAATTCCTTCTTTTCCGGGAGCCCATTCTGAAAGAACTCCAAAGTTAAGTGTGCTCAGCTTGGAGTAGTTTCAGGATGGGTGACCGACCGGGAAATTGCTCCCGGGTGCGCATGAGTGAGGACAAAGTGCGCAGAAAAGACTAGTATTGGTCTGTGGGGACAGTCTAGATCTCGCCAGGAGTAATGACCACCGACGGGTGTGTCCGAGGCGTTACAAGGCACATCATATTACCATGTTATGCTTTATGATGTTTTGATTGCTTTATATTTATTGTTTCTTCCCCCGAGGCCGATGATGCCCCGGTGATCGACTACGTCGACAACGACACTTCTTCCTTTTCAGCAGAGCTTGCAGGTAAGCCCCCCTTGATCAACAGAGAGGTCAGCACACCGGTCTAAATCCTAAGCGCTGGGGTCTGGGCCCATCGCCCATTGCACACATGCACGTTGCATATGCGGCCGGTGAGCAGACCTAGCAACCTCCATTACAAAGGAAGTTGCGTTACGCGGTCCAACTCGGCGTGTGCCGCTCAGTCGCTGACGTCAAGAAGGCTTCGGCTGATACCACGATGTAGAGTGCCCAAAACTGTTCCCGCGTAGTTGCTTAGTGCGTATAGGCCATTGGCCAGACTCAGATCAAATACCAAGATCTCGTTAAGCATGTTAATTGATGTAACCGCAGACGCCGACCAGGGCCAGGCCCACCTCTCACCTAGGTGATCTCAACCTGCCCTGTCGCTCCGCCACAAAAATCCACTCAGAGGACCATCGGGACAAATGTCCTTTCAGCCCCCAATCCGTGAATCACTCGCGGGTACTCTACGAGCCGACCCGACTTTAGTCACAACATGTATCATATCTAATGTATATAAGTAATATACCCACGATCACCTCCGGAGTGATCACGACCCAGTAGTATAGCATGGCAGACAGACAAGAATGTAGGGCCACTGATGGAATACTAGCATCCTATACTAAGCATTTAGGATTGCAGGTAAAGGTAACAACAATAGTAGCAAAGACATGCTATGCATCAGGATAGAATTAACAGAAAGCAGTAACATGCTACACTACTTTAATGCAAGCATTAGAGAGAAGAATAGGCGATATCGGGTTGATCAAGTGTGTGTGTGTGGGGGGGGGGGGCTTGCCTAGTTGCTGTGGCAAGGAGGGGTCGTCAACAACGTAGCCGATCGGGGCACCAGAAGCAGCGTTAGTCTCGTAGTCCACCGGAGAGAAGAGGGGGAGGAAACAATTAATACAATGCAAACAAATGCATATCGATGCATGATATGACAGGTAACGGTGCCAGGTGTGCCCTAACGCAGTAGGAGGTGATACCGGCGAAGGGGGGAAACATTCGGGAAAGTATCCCGTTTCGCGTTTTCGGACAGATGAACCGAAGGGGGAAAGTTGCATGTTCGTTATGCTAGGGATGTGTGGCGGACGAACGGGTTACGTATCTAGATTTTTCTCGTCGTTCTGAGCAACTTTCATGTCCAAAGTATTTTCATCCGAGTTACGGATAATTTTATATTAATTTTTTATGATTTAAGTGATTTCTAATTTCTGGATTTAATTTAGTTTGAAACTAAATTAGTATTTAAATGATATGGGTACACATGAAGTGTACCCAGAAGTGTGCACCTAAGGTTGACAGGTGGGGACAGTTGACTAAGTCAACTGCCCACTCAGCAGGTCCAATCAGCAGCCAACAGGGCATTGACTGGTCAAACTTGACTAGTAGGACCCAATGGTCAGTGATAGGGACTATTAACAGTGTTTTAGTTAATCTAATTAGACTAATTAGTGATGTGGGGCCAGGCTGTTGGTGGTTCATTCATCTTTTTTCTAATAGAGTTTTTTTAACCAAACTAATTAGGTAGTGAGGTGGTCCCACGTGTCATAGTCTATTCACTTAATTTGAGCTAGTTTTAAATTAGGGGGGTTTAATTTGGTGGTGGGACTCATATGACAGCCGCATAGGGTGCTGGTGCTCACAGCGGCGGGCGTGCGGTATGCCGGAGCTGGGTTGGGGCACGGCCTGTACGCGGTGGTCCTCGGGATGATGCGCACGAGCGCGTGATGCATGCCAAGGCAGAGCTATGCCCAGGGGAGTGTGGGGCGAGGTGCTGGGCAGAGGAAGGCGGGCATTGCGCAAGAAGCGCAGGCTGGCGCAACGACGAGTGGGAGCGCACTCGAGGGTGCGTCGGGTAGGACAAGCGGGCGCGTAGGTAGCGGGGTCCGAGCGCGGCAGAGGTCGATCTGTAGCAGTACGCATGTGGGAAGGCAGGGCGAAGGGGAGGCTCACATCAAGGCGTGTAGGGGGCCCATGAGAGCCGGAGGGACCCTGCCAGTGAGGTCCGGCGGCTGGACGGGCCGACAAGCTGAGGGCAAAGCAGAGGTGTGGAGGAAGAGGAGCCGCGAGGAGGAGGTCGTGGGGTGGGGCGACCTTCGGTGCGGGCGGGTGGCGGCCTCTGTAGACCGGGGAAGATGGCAGCGCTGGTGGGTCGTGCGGGCACGGCACTACTCACCGGCGACAGAGGGCCGGGCGAGCCTGAGCGGGTTCGAGCGCTCTCGCTCGTCCCTGGCGGCGCGAGGAGGGGGTCGAGGGGATTGGGCTGGGAGGAGTGGGGATCAGCTTACGGTTCGGGGGCAGTGGGGAGGGGTTAGTAGGCATGGGGTCGTTTCGGCTGGGCCAACTGGGCCGGTTGGCCCGGAGGGGGGGTCCCTTTTCTTGTTTTTTCTTTTATTTATTTTATTTCTTTTATGTTTACATTTTATTTTATTTATTATAGTTTTATCAAATTAAGTTGGAGATGTATCAAATTTATTTGCTGTTGGACCATTTATAGAATCATCTGAATATTTTAGTTTCAATATTTGAAATTTTTTGTGGTTTGCCTTTAAATCAAATTTGAATTTTAATCGTTTTGAACTAATGCGAGATTAACAATAATAACCGCGGTGACAAGGCATCATTAACAGGGAATTATTGTAGCTTAAATTTCCGGGCGTCACACATCGGGGTTGTGCATGATTTGAATATTTTATGTGATGACGATGGAGCATAGCGAGACTATATGATTTTGTAGGGATAACCTTCTTTGGCCTCGTTATTTTGAGAAGACATAATTGCTTTATTAGTACGCTTCCAGTATTATTGTTTTTATGTCAATATTAAACTTTTATTTTGAATCTTATGGATATGAATATTCTTGCCACAATAAAAAAGAATACATGGATAAATATGTTAGGTAGCATTCCACATCAAAAATTCTGTTTTTATCATTTACCTACTCAAGGACGAGCAGGAATTAAGCTTGGGGATGCTTGATACATCTCCAACGTATCTATAATTTTTTATTGTTCCATGTTATCATATTATCCATCTTGGATGTTTTATATGAATTTATATGCTATTTTATATTATTTTTGGGACTAACCTATTAACCTAGAGCCCAGTGCTAGTTTCTATTTTTTCCTTGTTTTTGAGTTTTACAGAAAAGGAATATCAAATGGAGTCCAAATGAGCTGAAAATTTACGGTGATTTTTTATGGAAAAGAAGAAGCCTGATACCTCTCCAACGTATCTATAAATTTTTATTGTTCCATGCTACTATATTATCAATCTTGGATGTTTTATAATCATTTTATAGTCATTTTATATCATTTTTTGGTACTAACCTATTGACATAGTGCCAAGTGCCAGTTGCTATTTTTTGCATGTTTTTTAAATCGCAGAAAATCAATACCAAACGGAGTCCAAATGCCATGAAACTTTACGGAGATTTTTTATGGACCAGAAGACAACTAATGGGCCATGGCTGCACCTGGGGGGGTGCTCCAAGGAGAGCACAACCCACAAGGGCGCGCCAGGAGGCCCATGCGCGCCCTGGTGGGTTGTGCCCAACTCGAATGCCCCCCAGACTGCCTCTTTGCTCTATAAATACCCCAATATTCCATACACCCTAGGGGAGTCGACAAAAATCAATTCCAGCTGCCGCAGAGTCCAGAACCACCAGATCCAATCAAGACACCATCACGGAGGGGTTCACCACCTCCATTGGTGCCTCTCGAATGATGCGTGAGTAGTTCTTTGTAGACCTTCGGGTCCGTAGCTAGATGGCTTCCTCTCTCTCGTTTGATTCTCAATACAGTGGTCTCTTGGAGATCCATATGATGTAACTATTTTTGCGGTGTGTTTGTTGGGATTAGATGAACTTTGAGTTTATGATCAGATCTATCTTTTTATATCCATGAAAGTTATTTGAGTTTCTTTGATCTCTTATATGCATGATTGCTTATAGCCTCATATTTCTTCTCTGATATTTGGGTTTTGTTTCGCCAACTTGATCTATTTATCTTGCAATGGCAAGAGGTGCTTTGTAGTGGGTTCGATCTTACGGTGCTTGATCCCAGTGACAGAAGGGGAACCGACACGTATGTATTGTTGCTACTAAGGATAAAACGATGGGGTCTATCTCTACATAGATAGATCTTGTCTACATCATGTCATCGTTCTTATTGCATTACTCCGTTTCTCCATGAACTTAATACACTATATGCATGCTGGATAGCGGTCGATGCGTGGAGTAATAGTAGTAGATGGAGGCAGGAGTCGGTCTACTAATCTTGGACGTGATGCCTATGTAACAATCATTTCTTGGATATCGTCATGATTATTTGAAGTTCCATCAATTGCCCAACAGTAATTTGTTTACCCACCGTTTGCTATTTTCTCGAGAGAAGCCACTAGTGAAACCTACGGCCCCCGGGCCTCTTTCTCATACTATTTGCCTTCGCGATCTATTTTATTTGCCTTTTATTTTTAGATCTACTAAACCAAACATACAAAAATACCTTGCTGCTATTTATTGTTATTTATTTATTTGGCATTCGATCTATCAATCTACTACAATTTATTCACGCCTGTTTGCCAATTTCTGGCGCCGCTACCCGAAAGGGGTTGACAACCCCTTTTACACGCCGGGTTGTGAGTAGTTGTTATTTGTGTGCAGGTGCTGTTTACGTTGTGTTGCTTGGCTCTCCTACTGGTTCGACAACCTTGGTTTCACATCTGAGGGAAATACCTACCGCCGCTGTGCTGCATCATCCCTTCCTCTTTGGGGAAATACCGACATAGCTTCAAGCGACATCAAAGCCCTCGAAGCAAAAGAGTTGAGCCAGAAGTGTCCCGAGTCAATGACTCGAGTGGAGGGCACCCCCACCCCCCTAGGGCATGCCCCCTAACTTGTCGCTGACTCGGAGACCCCCCCTGACTTGTCCCGATGCCAAAAATTCCTATAAATATAGAAAACCCCAGAAATAAACCTAGATCGAGAGTTCCGCCGCCGTAAGCCTCTGTAGCCATGAAAAACCAATCGGGAGCCCGTTCCGGCACCCGTCTGGAGGGGGAAACCATCACCGGTGGCCACCTTCATCATCCCAGTGCTCTCCATGATGAGGAGGGAGTAGTTCACCCTCGAGCTGAGGGTATGTACCAGTAGCTATGTGTTTGATCTCTCTCTCTCTCTCTCTCTCTCTCTCTTGTGTTCTTGATTTGACACGATCTTGATGTACCGCGAGCTTTGTTATTACAATTGGATCATATGGTGTTTCTCCCCCTCTATGTTCTTGTGATGAATTGAGTTTTACCTTTGAGGTTTCGCTATGATCGGATTGAATACTATTATGGATTTGAGATCACTTGATGTATGTGTTGCGTGGGATACCCGTGGTGACAATGGGGTATTCTATTGATTCAGTTGATGTATGTTTTGGCACTCAACTCACGGATTCCCGAGGTGACATTGGGGTAATCTATGCATAAGGTTGATGCACGTTTCCGTCCTTGTTGCTCCGGTAGAAATCTTGGGGCACTCTTTGAGGTTCTTTGTGTTGGATTGAATATTATGAATTTGAAGTTGTTTGATGCATATCGTATAATTGACCCATGGATACTTGTGGTGACATTGGAGTATCTAGGTGACATTAGGATTGATTGATGTGTGTCATATGGTGTTATTTTACTACGAACTCTAGGGCTGTTTGTGACACTTATAGGAATAGCTCAATGGATTGATCGGAAAGAATAACTTTGAGGTGGTTTCGTACACTACAAGCAATTTCATCTTATTTTCTCCGTGATAGGAACTTTGGAGTGACTTTTGTCGCACATTGAGGGATAGCCATATGATTTAATTATGTTATCATTGTTGAGAGAACTTGCACTAGTGAAAGTATGATCCCTAGGCCTTGTTTCCAAGCATTACAATATCATTTTTGCTCACTTTTGTTACTTGCTACCTTGCTGTTCTTATATTTTCAGATTACAAAAACCTATATCTACTATCCATATTACGCTTGTATCATCATCTCTTCGCCGAACTAGTGCAGCTATACAATTTACCATTGTATTGGGTGAGTTGGGGAAACAAGAGACTCTTTGTTATTTGGTTGCAGGGTTGCTTGAGAGAGACCATCTTCATCCTACAACTCCCCTGGATTGATAAACCTTAGGTCATCCACTTGAGGGAAATTTTCTACTGTCCTACAAAACTCTGCGCTTGGAGGCGGAACACGAGTCTACAAGAAGAAGGTTGCGTAGTAGACATCACACCAATAAACTAGGACTAAGAAAATAATAATGCATGTCGCCCGTAGTATCATTAGCGTACAATATAGATAAGCGACATACTTTAACCTTTGAGCGTTGCTTTGTGTTCACTGAAGTTTTAGAGCCAGACCTCGGCCCTAAATCCTCTCCGCAATGTCATCCCGGTCAAAAAAAGTTGACCCAACTGGGTTATAGCGGCGCACCAGCAGCCACCCGAGTGCCCCTCAATGTCGGCATGTTAAGGGGCTCCAACATGCAAATACGAACACACCACGCTTGAGAGACCCCCTCGGAAACATCCTTGTCCTCGAGGACGCATAGCACACCAACTAGCATGGCCTTCTCCCATGCATATTTGCATGTCGTCTTAAAATATTTGATGGAAGTACCGATGTGTCTTGCAGATGTGAGGAAGTTGGAGCGATTTACGATTTCTCCCAATGGATCGTCGTCCAATGTCTCCCAACCTGGACGAGGACGAGAAGCACCACCGCCTTTGCGAATCCATGGCAGTGGCAACAAACTTCCTTGTCCCTTTGGGAACTGGTTTACACGAGATGAGATGGTAACTACTAGGCTTCGACCCTTTCATTTTTTTTCAATGTACTCCATCCCTTCGAAATGGATGTTTTGCAGGCGCGAACCAGTGCAGTTTATATTTGAGATTAGGAGCCGGCGGGCAGTTTGTTGTACTCACTACAAAAAAAGACACATCCGTGACATTTTGGGCCGAACGGAAATTTTTTCTGTCATGCTTATGACACTTCTATGATGATAACTGTGACAAAACCCGGTATCATCATAGATGTGGTGGGCTCCGACTTCTATGACCAAAAATCAGGACAGAAAATGGGCTTTTCGTCCTGGGCAGCCCGGAGACGCAGCTGAATTACATTCTTTGGGCCGTCCATGACAGAAAAAACCGTGGTAGAAGCGAGGGCGAGGAAAATATTTGGGAGTTCCCGGTTACGGTGGGCGGTCGGGGCCGAGCGATGCACGGAGGGATTGCGTGTTTCTCTCAAACACGTAAGCGCATGGGTGCGAGGCATTGGGCTTGATACGTCTTAAACGCATCTATAATTTTTTATTGTTCCATGCTATTATCTGTTTTGGATGTTTATGGGCTTTATTATACACTTATATATTATTTTTGGGACTAACCTATTAACCGGAGGCCCACCCCAAATTTCTGTTTTATTGCCTATTTCAGTGTTTCGAAGAAAAGGAATATCAAACGGAGTCCAAACGGAATGAAACCTTCGGGAGAGTTATTTTTGGAACGGAAGCAATCCAGGAGACTTGGAGTATACGTCAGGCAATCAACGAGGCAGCCACGAGGCTGGGGGCGCGCCCTCCAACCTCGTGGGCCCCTCGTTGCTCCACCGACGTACTTCTTCCTCCTATATATATATATATATCCATATACCCCCAAACATCAGAGGAGCAGAATAGATCGGGAGTTCCACCGCCAGAAGCCTCTGTAGCCACCGAAAACCAATCTAGACCCGTTCCGGCACCCTGTGGGGGGGGGATCCCTCTCTGGTGGCCATCTTCATCATCCCGGCGCTCTCCATGACGAGGAGGGAGTACTCCACCCTCGGGGCTGAGGGTATGTATCAGTAGCTATGTTTTTGATCTCTCTCTCTCTCTCTCTCTCTCGTGTTCTTGAGGTGATACGATCTTTATGCATCACGAGCTTTGCTATTATAGTTGGATGTTATGACGTTTCTCCCCCTCTACTCTCTTGTGATGAATTGAGTTTTCCCTTTGAAGTTGTCTTATCGGATTGAGTCTTTAAGGATTTGAGAACACTTGATGTATGTCTTGCACGTGCTTATCTGTGGTGACAATGGGATATCATCTGATCCACTTGATGTATGTTTTGGTGATCAACTTGTGAGTTCCGTGACCTCGTGAACTTATGCATAGGGGTTGGCACACGTTTCGTCTTGACTCTTCCGTAGAAACTTTGGGGCACTCTTTGAAGTTCTTTGTGTTGGTTGAATAGATGAATCTGAGATTGTGTGATGCATATCGTATAATCATACCCACGGATACTTGAGGTGACATTGGAGTATCTAGGTGACATTAGGGTTTTGGTTGATTTGTGTCTTAAGGTGTTATTCTAGTATGAACTCTATGATAGATCGAACGGAAATAATAGCTTTGTGTTATTTTACTACAGACTCTTGAATAGATCGATCAGAAAGGATAACTTTGAGGTGGTTTGTACCCTACAATAATCTCTTCGTTTGTTCTCCGCTATTAGTGACTTTGGGGTGACTCTTTGTTGCATGTTGAGGGATAGTTATATGATCAAATTATGTTATTATTGTTGAGAGAACTTGCACTAGTGAAAGTATGAACCCTAGGCCTTGTTTCAACACATTGCAATACCATTTGTACTCACTTTTATCATTAGTTACCTTGCTGTTTTTATATTTTAAGATTACAAAATCCTATATCTACCATCCATATTGCACTTGTATCGCCATCTCTTCACCGAACTAGTGCACCTATACAATTTACCATTGTATTGGGTGTGTTGGGGACACAAGAGACTCTTTGTTATTTGGTTGGAGGGTTGATTGAGAGAGACCATCATCATCCTACGCTTCCCACGGATTGATAATCCTTAGGTCATCCACTTGAGGGAAATTTGCTGCTGTCCTACAAACCTCTGCACTTGGAGGCCCAACAACGTCTACATGAAGAAGCTTGTGTAGTAGACATCAAGCTCTTTTCTGGTGTCGTTGCCGGGGAGGTGAGTGCTTGAAGGTATATCTTTAGATCTTGCAATAGAATCTTTTTGTTTCTTGTTTTAGCACTAGTTTAGTTTATAAAAGAAAACTACCAAAAAATGGAATTGAGTTTGCCTCATACGCTTCATCTTTTTAATATCTTTCGCAAGAACGATGGAAAGGAAAATTGTGCTCAAATGCTAGAAGAAGAAGTCTATAAAATGTTTGGCACTAAATCTTTGAATGATGAGCATGATTGCAATGTTGTTAGCATGAACTCTTTGAATATCCATAGTACTAATGATGATTGAACTTGTCATGATGAAAATATCTCTTATAAGCATGTCGATTTTTGTGGAGTGCATAGAGTTTGCAAGTACATACCAAACAGGGAAGATAGATTTTGTAAGAGGCATAAGTATTTGGAAACTAAATGGTTGCAAGAAAGGCTAGATGTTTGTGCTGAAAATTTAAACTTTCTTAGCCGTACTTGTGAACTTTGCAATGAACGTGATCATTTCAGTACCCAATGCAAATTGTTTCATGGTCGTATCGTGTCTAAAAATTGTGATGACTTGATTTCCCTTGCACATCATAATGAACTTAGTTTGCTCTTGGGTTATGAAGAAATGAAACGTATAACTAAGGTTATTCCAGAATTTTCCCTTGATAGAGTTCTTGATTTTGATCTAGAGGAAATTTATATGTATTGTGCGGTGAATTGCATTGAAAATCCTTATATTGCCAATTACATAAAGAAAAGAAAATATAAGATGAAGAGAATACTAATGAAAGGGAAGAGATTTCCCAATATTCTCCTGTTATTTCTTATGATGAATCAGGTAACAAGGAGGAGCATTCTATTCAACCGATCTCATTAATAAGGAGCTCCAAAAAGAGGATTGAACCCACACATGATGTGAAGAAGAAAAAGAAAAGATGGAGTAGTAAAGGTAGAAAGGTATCTCTCCCAAATGATGTTGCTCCTATTTCTTATTGTGATGATGATAATTGCTATACTATTGGTGCTATCCATACTATTAATGATGAGAGTGATTATGCTATGATATGAAAAGGCCCAAGCTTGGGGATGCCATGTTTGATGAAGATGATGTTTTTGAGAATATATTTGCTGCAATTAATGTTTGTCCCAATCTTGGGGATGCTACATTTAATGAAGATGGTATTTTTAGTCTCCCAAGTTTTGATATGCAATTTTATAATGATGATAGCATGCCTCTTACTTATGATGATTATATTGATGAAAGTGGGTTTGGAAGAGTGTCAACTTTAGGAAGTAATGATCCCACTATTCTGGAGGATGTTGAATCTTATTATGATAATTATGAAAGTGGATTTGGAGAGGTCATGACTTTATTTAGTGATGATTCCACCATCTTGGAAGAGGTTTCAGTCGATTATGATAAGAACAAAGATGCTACTTATGATAATTATTGTGATGATACATATGCTATAAAAAGTAGTGATGATTACATTTATAAAACTTGTCATGATTATGATTACCCTTTTTTTTCAACATTACTCTTTTAATGTGGAAACAATTTATAGTATTCGAGTCTCTTATGATACTCCCACTATTCCGATTGAGAAGAATTTTGCTTATGTAGAGAGTAGTAAATTTTCTATGCTTGTAGATCATGAAAAGAATGCTTTATGTGATGGTTATATTGTTGAATTCATTCATGATTCTATTTAAAATTATTATGAGGGAGGAACATATGCTTGTAGGAATTGTAATAATATCAAGTTTCCTCTCTATGTGTTTAAATTTTGAAGTTATGCTTGTTTTGCCCTCCTATGCTAGTTGATTATTGTTCCCATAAGTTGTTTGCTCACAAAATCCCTATGCATAGGAAGAGGGTTAGACTTAAATGTGCTAGTCATATTCTTCGTGATGCTCTCTTTATGTTACAGTTCTTATGTTTTATGTGAGCATCATTGAAATCATCATGCCTAGCTAGGGGCGTTAAACGACAACACTTGTTGGGAGGCAACCCAACTTTATTTTTATTCATTGATTTTGTTCCTGTTTAGTAATAAATTAACCATCTATCCTATGTTATTATTGTGTTTTTTTTATGTTTTAATTAGTGTTTGTGCCAAGTAAAGCCTTTAGGATCTTCTTGGGTGATTGTTATTTGATCTTGCTGTAAAAAACAGAAAGTATGTGCTCACGAGAATAATTTTCATTTTTTTACCAGAGAGCGATAAAATACCAATTCCACTTGCAATAGATTAAGAAAAAATTGCCTAGGACTTCCTAATTTCTTAGGATTTTTGGAGTTACAGAAGTATTCGAAACCTAAAGATTACTACAGACTATTCTGTTTTTGATAGATTCGGTTCCCTATGTGTTGTTTGCTTATTTTGATGAATCTATGAGTAGTATCGGAGGGTATGAACCATAGATGAGTTGGAATATAGTAGAAATTACACCAATATGAATTTTTAATGAGTTCACAACAGTACCTAAGTGGTGATTTATTTTCTTATACTAATGGAGCTTACGAGTTTTTTGTTAGATTTTGTGTTGTGAAGTTTTCAAGTTTTGGAGAAAGATTCGATGGACTATGGAATAAGGAGTGGCAAGGGCCTAAGCTTGGGGATGCCCAAGGAACCCCAAGGTAATATTCAAGGACAACCAAGAGCCTAAGCTTGGGGATGCCCCGGAAGGCATCCCCTCTTTCGTCTTCGTTCATCGGTAACTTTACTTGGAGCTATATTTTATTCACCACATGATATATGTTTTGCTTGGAGCGTCATTTTATTTTCTTTTGTTTTTCTTGCTGTTTGAATAAAATACCAAGATCTGAAATTGTTAAATGTTAGAGAGTCTTCACATAGTTGCATAATTATTCGATTACTCATTGATCTTCACTTATATCTTTCGGAGTAGTTTGTCATTTGCTCTAGTGCTTCACTTATATCCTTTTAGAGCACGTCGGTGGTTTTATTTTGAAGAAATTGTTGAACTCTCATGCTTCACTTATATTATTTTGAGAGTCTTTTAGAACAGCATGGTAGTTTGCTTTGGTTATGAAACTAGTCCTAATATGATGGGCATCCAAGATGGGTATAATAAAAACTTTCATATAAAGTGCGTTGAATACTATGAGAAGTTTGATACTTGGTGATTGTTTTGAGATATGAAGATGGTGATATTAGCATCATGCTAGTTGAGTAGTTGTGAATTTGAGAGATACTTGTGTTAAAGTTTGTGATTCCCGTAGCATGCACGTATGGTGAACCGTTATGTGAAGAAGTCGGAGCATGATTTATTTATTGATTGTCTTCCTTATGAGTGGCGGTCGGGGACGAGTGATGGTCTTTTCCTACCAATCTATCCCCCTAGGAGCATGTGCGTAATACTTTGTTTCGGTAACTAATAGATTTTTGCAATAAGTATGTGAGTTCTTTATGACTAATGTTGAGTCCATGTATTATACGCACTCTCACCCTTCCACCATTGCTAGCCACTCTAGTATCGCACAACTTTCGCCGGTACCATGAACCCACCATATACCTTCCTCAAAACAGCCACCATACCTACCTATTATGGCATTTCCATAGCCATCCCGAGATATATTGCCATGCAACTTTCCACCGTTCCGTTATTATGACACGCTTCATCATTGTCATATTGCTTGCATGATCATGTAGTTGACATCGTATTTGTGACAAAGCCACCGATCATAAATCTTCATACATGTCACTTATGCATCGTTACACACCCTAGTACACCGCCGGAGGCATTCACATAGTCATATTTTGTTCTAAGTATTGAGTTGTAATTCTTGAGTTGTAAGTAAATAAAGTGTGATGATCATCATTATTAGAGCATTGTCCCAAGTGAGGAAAGGATGATGGAGACTATGATTCCCCCACAAGTCGGGATGAGACTCCGGACGAAAAAAAAGAAAAAGAAAGAAAGGCCATAAAAAAGGAGAAGGCCCGAAAAAAGACAGAAAAAGAGAGAAGGGACAATGCTACTATCCCTTTTCCACACTTGTGCTTCAAAGTAGCACCATGATCTTCATGATAGAGAGTCTCCTATGATATCACTTTCATATACTAGTGGGAATCTTTCATTATAGAACTTGGCTTGTATATTCCAATGATGGGCATCCTCAAATTCCCTAGGTCTTCGTGAGCAAGCGAATTGGATGCACACCCACTTAGTTTCTTTTGTTGAGCTTTCATATACTTATAGCTCTAGTGCATCTGTTGCATGGCAATCCCTACTCACTCACATTGATATCTATTGATGGGCATCTCCATAGCCCGTTGATACGCCTAGTTGATTTGAGACTACCTTCTCCTTTTTTGTCTTCTCCACAATCACCCTTCTATTCCACATATAGTGCTATATCCATGGCTCACGCTCATATATTGCGTGAAGATTGAAAAAGTTGGAGAACATCAAAAGTATGAAACAATTGCTTGGCTTGTCATCGGGGTTGTGCATGATTTAAATATTTTCTGTGGTGAATATAGAGCATAGCCATACTATATGATTTTATAGGGATAGCTTGCTTTGGCCATGTTATTTTGAGGAGACATGATTGCTTTATTAGTATGCTTGAAGTATTATTGTTTTTATGTCAATATTAAACTTTTGTCTTGAATCTTATGGATCTGAATATTCTTGCCACAATAAAGAGAACTACATGGATAAATATGTTAGGTAGCATTCCACATCAAAAATTCTGTTTTTATCATTTACCTACTCGAGGACGAGCAGGAGTTAAGCTTGGGGATGCTTGATACGTCTCCAACGTATCTATAATTTTTGATTGTTCCATGCTATTATATTATCTGTTTTGGATGTTTATGGGATTTATTATACACTTTTATATTATTTTTGGGACTAACCTATTAACCGGAGGCCCAGCCCAAATTGTTGTTTTATTGCCTATTTCAGTGTTTCGAAGAAAAGGAATATCAAACGGAGTCCAAACGGAATGAAACCTTTGGGAGAGTTATTTTTGGAACGGAAGCAATCCAGGAGACTTGGAGTATACGTCAGGCAAACAACGAGGCAGCCACGAGGCAGGGGGCATGCCCACCCCCTGGGCGCGCCCTCCACCCTCGTGGGCCCCTCGTTGCTCCACCGACGTACTTCTTCCTCCTATATATATCCATATACCCCCCAAACATCGAAGGAGCCGAATAGATCGGGAGTTCCGCCGCCAGAAGCCTCCGTAGCCACCGAAAACCAATCTAGACCCGTTCCCGCACCCTGCCGGAGGGGGGAATCCCTCTCCGGTGGTCATCTTCATCATCCCAATGCTCTCCATGACGAGGAGGGATTAGTCCACCCTCGGGGCTAAGGGTAAGTATCAGTAGCTATGTTTTTATCTCTCTCTATCTCTCTCTCGTTTTCTTGAGGTGATACGATCTTGATGTATCACGAGCTTTGCTATTATAGTTGGATGTTATGATGTTTCTCCCCCTCTACTCTCTTGTGATGAATTGAGTTTTCCCTTTGAAGTTGTCTTATCGGATTGAGTCTTTAAGGATTTGAGAACACTTGATGTATGTCTTGCACGTGCTTATCTGTGGTGACAATGGGATATCCTCTGATCCACTTGATGCATGTTTTGGTGATCAACTTGCGAGTTCTGTGACCTCGTGAACTTATGCATAGGGGTTGGCACACGTTTTCATCTTGACTCTCTGATAGAAAATTTGGGGCACTCTTTGAAGCTCTTTGTGTTGGTTGAATAGATGAAACTGAGATTGTGTGATGCATATCGTATAATCATACCCACGGATACTTGAGGTGACATTGGAGTATCTAGGTGACATTAGGATTTTGGTTGATTTGTATCTTAAGGTGTTATTCTAGTACGAACTCTATGATAGATTGAACGGAAAGAATAGCTTCGTGTTATTTTACTACGGACTCTTGAATAGATCGATCAGAAAGGATAACTTTGAAGTGGTTTCATACCCTACCATAATCTCTTCGTTTGTTCTCCGCTATTAGTGACTTTGGAATGACTCTTTGTTGCATGTTTAGGGATAGTTATATAATCCAATTATGTTATTATTGTTGAGAGAACTTGCACTACTGAAAGTATGAACCCTAGGCCTTGTTTCAACGCATTGCAATACCATTTTCGCTCACTTTTATCATTAGTTACCTTGCTGTTTTTATATTTTCAGATTACAAAAACCTATATCTACGATCCATATTGCACTTGTATCACCATCTCTTCGCCGAACTAGTGCACCTATACAATTTACCATTGTATTGGGTGTGTTGGGGACACAAGAGACTCTTTGTTATTTGGTTGGAGGGTTGCTTGAGAGAGACCATCTTCATCCTATGCCTCCCACGGATTGATAAACCTTAGGTCATCCACTTGAGGGAAATTTGTTGCTGTCCTACAAACCTCTGCACTTGGAGGCCCAAAAACGTCTACAAGAAGAAGGTTGTGTAGTAGACATCAAGGCTCTAGCTGAACCCGAGCGAGGCATTCGCCTACTGAACCCAAGCGATTGCACTGGCTACGTGTTACTAAACCCGAGCGATCGATACCCTGGCTGTTAACTGAACCCGCTCGAGCGATTCCTTCGTTACTATTGCTAATTGAAGCCTGTCGAACCCGGTGCCTCTTGATGAACAGTGAGCATTGTTGGGGGTTGGATGAATAGTTCGCGGTGGGGTTTGGATGAACAGTTCCCGGTGGGGTTTGGATGAACAGGACCCCGTGGTAGTAGTGGCCGTTGCCGCTGGATGAACAGGACCCCGATCGAGCCGGTTGGGGTGGATGAACAAGACCCCATGGAGGGCTGGATGAACATCAGCCGGTGGAGGGCTAGTTGAATAGTAGCCGATGGAGAGCTGGATGAACAGTAGCCTATGGAGGGGTGGTCGAACAGGACCCCGTGGAGAGGGCGGGTTGAACAGTAGCCGTCAGAGGCTGGATGAACAGGACCCCATGGTGAATAGTAGCTGGTGGTGTCGGTGTTCTGGGAACGGGGGTCCCCAGACTTGCCTGCCTGCGGCCTGCGGCGTGGCTCAAGTGGGGGCCCAATGCGGCCCACCTTCATCAACACGAGGCTGAAGACCCTCGCGAGGGGCCAAGCCTCACGAGGCGGACGACACGGCGCATCCTCACGCACAACCTCGTCAGGCTGGCTCACGAGGGGGCGGAGAGTTCAAGGCGGGGTACCTCGCGAGGTGCCCATGACGCAAGCCATGACGACACGGGGCACCAGGCGGGTGCCAGCACGCGCAGCGTCCCTCTTTCCTCTTTGGTGCAAAGGGGGCAAGCGTATCAGCGGAGTACCGAGGCATCAGGCAAATGTTGCCACTTCGGTGCAACGAGACCAAGACCAGGAGGACTACGAGAAGGAGGTCACCATGGAGCCCAGCGCGGCGTCATCACTAGAGCCTTTGGCAGGCGAAGACTGCTTTTTTCAGGATAGATGTACTCGTTGTCCCCCTTCAAATTAGCCCGCCATTGTTGGATCCCTTCCCGCTCAATATTTGGGGAGAGGACCAGGGCCTCTATAAATAGGACTAGCCACCCACATAGCAAGGGGTTCGGTTCGTTGGTTGGTGGGTTCGTTCGGTTCGCAAGTAGAGAGAGAGAGGGAAGCCGACTGAACTCTTCATAGCAGTTCATCACCACAGCCAAGAACAGCCCCTCGCGAGGCTGTTCTTCCTTGTATTGTTCATCCACACCAGCCCCAGGAGGCAATCCATCCACCACACACTGGAGTAGGGTATTACACCACATCGGTGGCCCGAACCAGTATAAATCTTGTGTCTCTTGTGTGTGTCCTTTGGTAGTTTAGATCCCATCGAGACGGAGAGGTTGAAGGTGAGATTTCCGCGCGCACCCCAGTGTTCGAACCTTAAGGGTCTGCCGGAACCCGAAATCCGCCATTTGGCGCGCCAGGTAGGGGTGCGCCGGAATTCGTCTTCCACCGCTCCGCTCTCCTCCGACCGTCGCATCCATGTCAGACGCTCGTCGAGCCCGCGCCGAGCGCCGGGCCGCCATCGCTTCTCACGTCGCCCAGACGGCCCCCGTCGGTGGGCGTCCTTGTCGTTCCCCGCCGCTCGCCGTCAACGCCGCCACCGGCCCGGCGGGGGGCGAGCAGCAGGCATCGTCTCAGCACCCGTCTGTGCGGCAAGACGGCCGCACCGCCACTCCGTCGCTCGCACCAGCTGGCTCTTCGTCCCGCGCGCTCCGCGCACCCTTGGAGGCTCGAGCTGCGCTCCTCGCGGCAAACGAGCTCCTGCGCTACCGTCCCATCGACGACGTCTACGAGGAATGGCTCGACCGCGTCGCCGAGCTTGTCCGCGCCGCAGGGGGCTCTTCCGCGCCATCCGTCCCTCTGCGCTGCACTCCGCCCCGCGCGGGCAACAAAGCTCCGGAGGCGCACCAGCCGCCTCCTCTCCAAGAAGATGCCGTGGCTCCAAGGCGCTTGGTCCCTAGGCGGAACCCGCTCCGTCAGGCGCCAGCGTAGCAAGAGCGAAGCTGCCAAGAAATCCCTTGCCCGCAGGGGGCTGCCCGGGCGCTCCCTGCTTCGGCACGCCGCGACCCTGCTCCAGCTCCGGCGCGTCAAGACCCCCCCTGCTCCTAGCTGCAGCGTGTGGGGACCCTCAAGACCAAGCTCTCCACCAACCAAGGCCTTTCGTGGCCACCGCGGGCTGCCACGCCTACACCACTGAGCTGCGCAGCGTCACGTGGCCCGGCAAGTTCAAGCCCGACTTGCCTCCTCGCTACGACGACACAGCCGATCCCACAGAGTTCCTCAAGCTCTATGAGCTGGGCATCGACGCTGCCGGCGGGGATGAAAAGGTCATGGCGAACTGGTTCCCCATGGCGCTCAAGGAAGGAGCTCGAACCTGGCTCCTGAATCTGGCTCCAGGCATGATCTCCTCTTGGGACCAGATGCGCGCCCGCTTCATCGCCAACTTCCAAGGTACTCGCGACCGGCTGCCTGCCGTGAGCGACATGCGCCGCATCAAGCAACAACCCAGAGAGACCCTGCAAAAGTACATCCAGCGCTTCAACAACGCGCGCCTCAAGATCCCTAGGGTGTTAGAGGAGGCCATCATCTCCACCTTCTCTGACGGCGTGCGTGACGTCAAGATGAAGGAGGAGCTGGCGATGCACGAAGACCTCCGCACCTCCCTGGAGCTATTCAACTTGGCGAACAAGTGCGCCAGGGCTGAGGAGGGACGTCTCTCCCTCCTCGAGCTGCCTGCCGCGGACCCAGAAGAGAAGAAGCCCAAGGCCAAGGACGTGAAGCGCAAGGGGGCTGCCGTACTCACGGCAGAACTAGACACCAAGCGGGGCAAGGTTCTGCCTGAACCCTCCAGAGGCAGCCGGTACTGTGTGTACCATGACCTCCACACCCACAACACCAATGAATGTCAAGAGCTCCGCGCCGTGCGAGAAGGAAGGATCAGCCGTCGCCTTGATCGTGCTGACCGGGGCTACGGCCGGGGAGGAGGAAGAAACCCAGGGCGCTGGGAAGACCGCGGCCCGCGCCAGGGGTGGTGCGACCAGCCTCACGAGGATCGCTGGCGGGACCTGCCTCGCGAGGGGGACTAGAGAGACCAGCCTCGTGAGGACCGCCCTCATGGCAACGCAGGCCTACCTCCGGTGCCGCCTCCACCAAGAAGGAACGAAGACCTCCATCAAGAAGAGGGGGCTGGGGGCTTCCAGGAGCCGCGCACGATCGCCTGCATCCTGGGCGGAGCTCAAGCCCCAGCCTCCCAACGTATCTTCAAGCAGTTTGCATGCGAAGTGAATGCAGTTCTCCCCAAGCTCGAAGCAACGCGCCCCCTCAGGTGGTCGGCGTGCCCCATCACGTTCAGCGCGGCAGACCAGCTCAAGTGCGCGGCCACTGCAGGGGTCCTCCCGATGCTCTGCTCCCCAGTCATCAGCAACGTGCAGGTCACCAAGACCCTCATCGATGGCGGGGTAGGGCTCAACATCCTGTCCGTGGAAACATTCAACAACCTCCAAGTGCCCTATGATCAGCTCCAGCCAACTAGGCCTTTCTCCGGGATCACCGACGGTTCAACAGTCCCGATCGGGCAGGTCCGCCTCCCTGTCACCTTCGGAGCCCGCAGCAACTACCGCACCGAGCTCATCGACTTCGACGTCGCCCACATCCGCCTGCCGTACAATGCCATCCTCGGGTACCCAGCGCTGGCCAAGTTCATGGCCGTGACCCACCACGGCTACAACGTCCTCAAGATGCCAGGAAGTGGCGGTGTCATCACGGTGCCCTGTGAAGAGAGAGATGTAGTGTGTTCCCTGGAGCGAGCCTTTGAGGCCGCGCTGCTAGAAGACCCTGATCGCGGAAGCAGGAGGCTTCCTGAGACGACCCCCAAGAAGAAGAAGATGTCGTCAGGCTCAGCCCCTCAGGAGGCAGGCCCCTCAGGGCCCGTGCCCCCTCAGGAGGGCCCTCCGTCCATTGCATAGGAAAGCGCGCCGGGCGCCCTCCTCAGGCAGGGCTCGGGGGCTCTCACCTGGAGGGCCACCGACCTAGCCGGAGTCACGAGGGAGGCGCTTGGGCACCATGTGGAGGCATGCTTCGCGGCACGTTTCCCTCGAGAGGGAGCCAGGCGAGGAAGACCAGACCAGCAAGAGTTCGTTTACGAGGCCATCCAGGAGCTATAGGAGACAAGGATCATGAGAGGTTGCCGCCGCTTGCCAGCCGTGGCCCTACATCCAGGCAAGGATGGTGGGTTGCGCGTCTGCGTCGACGTACCAGGGCTCAATCAGACCGCCACAACGGAGCGCCTCTGGCCCTCGCAAGTGAGGCGCTGCGGAGGTCCACCCCATAGCTATGTTCGCATGCCTTACGGCCTGCCGAGCATGGCTACGGCGTACCAGCGCCTCATGAGGGGCATCGTGGAGGCTCAGGAAGACAGGCGGTCCGCGGCCTTGGAGGAGATGGAGACAGCTCGCGAGGAGTCACCAGTGCCTCCGGAGCCTCCCCAGGCCCCGGGGCCTGGGGGCTCGTGAGGATCGGCTTCTGCAGCCCGTCAAGTCTGCTGCACCAATGCCACTACGCCGACGACATCCTCAGGTGACATCTTTCAAGTTCCGTTCTCAGTTGGGAGCACCCTCCCAGGGTTGCATCACTCCCAGGCCGCGTGTGTCCGTCCCCGCGGCATGCATCTACATTTACCGTTCCGTCGTTAGTTTGCCTTGTTGGGGGCGCCCCTCGGGCTGCATCATCCCCAAGCCGTTCGGGCCAGACCCAGCGGCGTGTATCCCCCTAGCGTTTATTTCCAACTATGCATTGCCTATCATGCTTAGCTGCATGGTGCCCGTCCGCGGCATCTTCTCTTCCCATGTCGGCCACTTGCAAGTTAAAGGGGGGGTGCTTGAGCATCGCGACTCAGGGCTCTTATTGGCTCTCCAGCCCTCACCCTCTGGCCTTGTCCATGGCATCGCGACCTGGCATACCAGCGACGGCTGAGACAAGCTCGAGGGCCGGGACCCGAGGACGTAGAGTACCGGCATCTAACCAAATTTTGCAGGGACACATCTCAAGATACGGCCCAGTGCCGGGTGCAACCCACCCAGAGTTAGGGCCTCGGGAGTCCTGCGCTGGCTCACGGGTGCCCAGATACGCCTCGCCTACCTCAACCAACAAGCTCTTGAGTGACTAACGATCGACTAATGGCCGCCGTGGCAACACCATCTTCTTTCTGTGATGACCCTACAGGATCCCTGGAGGGAACCGTGCAAGCCGAGGCCCTCACGAGGTTTCCTTCGCCCTCGCCCACGCGAACCGCTTGCACGTTAAAGGGGGGGTGCCTGAGTATCGCGACTCAGGGCTCTTACTGGCTCTCCAGCCCTCACCCTCTGGCCTTGTCCACGGCATCGCGACCTGGCATACCAGCGACGGCTGAGACAAGCTTGAGGGCCGGGACCCGAGGACGTAGAGCAGAAAGGGGAGCAGAGGCGGGGAAGAAGGGGCCTCATGAGGACCTTGCCGAGCGTTTCCGCTCCTATCCACACACGGACCCAACGGCACACCTGGAGCGGCCCCTGATCCTCAAGATAAGTTACCACCCACGGCACTGGCTGCTGCAGTACTACCGCCGCACCTAAAGCAACTCCGTACTTGCGATGTTGCTTCCCTTTCTCACTAAGTGATGGCTGCTTGGGCACCAAAGGGGACCTCCTGAGCATCGCGACTCAGGGGCTCTTACCGGACCTCAGGCCGCTCACCTCCTGGCCTTGACCACGGCATCGTGACCTGGCATACCAGCGACGGCTGACGTCGCCTTGGTACTGGGACCTGTCGGCGTAGAGCACCAAGCCCTCGTGAGGTGCGAAAGGGAAGGCTGAACTATAATGGAGTTAGCAGCTCACACGAATCCATGGCAAAGGTCATATATTAACAAACGGGACTACAGACACCTTACAAGCCCCCACGGGGCGCATTCTGATTCCTCGCAGGGAACGAACCCTAAGGGATGCTAACTACATGAGCTACTGCGGGAGACGCCATCATCAACAGTGGGCCGTCAGGCACCGGCGCCAACTCCATCCAGATCAGGGTTGGCGACGGCCTGACGCGTCCGCCCTGCTCCTGGAGCGGCGGCAGCTCGGAGGCTCGTAACTGTCGTCGCTTGTCTCCGAAGTCGCGAAGATCTCGCTGGAGCCGCTGGACCCTCGGGCGCCACTGCCAAGGGGGTGGTCGACGGGCCTAGCCCTCACCAGGGTGAGGTCCTGGTCGCCTCTCCCGCGGCAGCACTCCAGCCGGCGCCCGATCGCATCGAAGACCTTGAAGAACATCACCGCCATGCCATCATACTCCAGGTGGACCGTGAAGACGCCTCTTTCCCTGCAGACCTGGGCGATCTCCCTCTAGCCGCGGGACATGTAGACCGCGCCCGGGGCAGCGACGACGACCTCGGCATCGGTCGCGGGAGCGCCGCAGTCGGCGTGCTGCAGCTGGAGCTCCATAGGCCCCCCTGGAAGAACCATGGAGGCGAAGAAGGGAGGAAGGCGGATCCAGGACTGAAGAGGAGTGACGACGCGGAGCACAAACTCATGGGAGGAGCCCTCGACATGGACTCCAGGAGGAACCACCCACGCCTTCATAACCCGACGGCGTCGACGACGGCGCTGATAGCGGGGATCAACATCAACACCTCCGGGGCCCTCGACGTGGGCGTACAAGGGCAGCGGGAACCCCGGCGGAGCCCGCTCGCCCCAGGGCCTCGCTGCCACCAGATGGTCCTCATCGTCCCGGCTGCAATGCGCGAGTCGCTTCTTTGGCGGGAGAGGGTCTGGCCCTTCTCGAGGAGCCTTTCCCTTCTCCGCTGCAGAGAATCGGCGAATCGGAGCCATCACACCAAGACGGAGCAAGAACTGAGGCGAAGGAGAGAGCAAGAGGAGATGGACTGGACGGGCACGAGCGGTGCCGTACTTATAGCCGGCGAAGGCCAACCGCCGGTCTCCACGATCACAGGTAATCATAACACGTTCTGCATGCAGGGACTTGTCCAACTCGCGCGATCACCAAGGCGTCGTGGGGAAGCGGAGGCGCCACGTCCAATCAACCGCCACGCGGCGTCCAAGGCCGCAGGCTGTTGGGGCCCGCGGCGCTTCGCCCTTGCCCTTTCGCCTCTCGGCACGGCCAAGTCCATGCGCGCCTTGGGCCCGGGGGCTACTGTCGGCATTCTGGGAATGGGGATCCCCAGACTTGCCTGTCTGCGGCCTGCGGCGTGGCTCAAGTGGGGGCCCAGCGCGGCCCACCTTCATCAACACGAGGCTCAAGACCCTCGCGAGGGGCCAAGCCTCGCGAGGCGGACGACACAGCGCATCCTCAGGCACAGCCTCGTCAGGCTGGCTCGCGAGGGGGCGGAGAGTTCAAGGCGGGGTACCTCACGAGGTGCCCATGACACAAGCCATGACGACACGGGGCA
This sequence comes from Triticum monococcum, assembly GCA_034509565.1. NCBI lineage: Eukaryota > Viridiplantae > Streptophyta > Magnoliopsida > Poales > Poaceae > Triticum > Triticum monococcum. The sequence goes on along the minus strand of CM067842.1, from coordinate 275,752,781 downwards.
CCAGGCGGGTGCCAGCCCGCGCAGCGTCCCTCTTTCCTCTTTGGTGCAAAGGGGGCAAGTGTATCAGCGGAGTACCAAGGCATCAGGCAAAGGTTGGCACTTTGGTGCAATGAGACCAAGACCAGGAGGACTACGAGAAGGAGGTCACCATGGATCCCAGCGCGGCGTCATCACCAGAGCCTTTGGCAGGCGAAGACTGCTTTTGTCAGGATAGATGTACTCGTTGTCACCCTTCAAATTAGCCCGCCATTGTTGGATCCCTTCCCGCTCAATATTTGGGGAGAGGACTAGGGCCTCTATAAATAGGACTAGCCACCCACATAGCAAGGGGTTCGGTTCGTTGGTTGGCGGGTTCATTCGGTTCGCAAGTAGAGAGAGAGAGGGAAGGCGGCTGAACTCTTCATAGCAGTTCATCACCACAGCCAAGAACAGCCCCTCGCGAGGCTGTTCTTCCTTGTATTGTTCATCCACACCAGCCCCAGGAGGCAATCCATCCACCACACACTGGAGTAGGGTATTACACCACATCGGTGGCCCGAACCAGTATAAATCTTGTGTCTCTTGTGCGTTTCCTTTAGTAGTTTAGATCCCATCGAGACGGAGATGTTGAAGGTGAGATTTCCGCGTGCACCCCAGTGTTTGAACCTTAAGGGTCTACCGGAACCCGAAATCCGACAGGTGGAGGCTGGAGGATGTCGACGGTGGATGAACAGTAGCAGGTGGAGGCTGGAGGAAGTCGACGGTGGATGAACAATAGCCTGTGGAGGCTGGAGTGAGGCAGTAGACGGTGGATGAATAGTAGCCCATTGAGTCCCATTTTGCGGTACGCCACACCCCTCTCGATGAACAAGACCCTCGTTTCGACCGTAGGCACTCCAACACAAGTCCGTTTCCTCCATTTTGCGGTATGCCACACCCCTCCCGATCAACAACGCTCCGTTTCGATCGTAGGAGCTCGAACAAAAGTCCGTTTCCTCCGTTTTACGGTACGCCAGACCCATCCCGATGAACAGGACCCCGTTTCGACCATATGCGGTCGAACACAAGGCCGTTTTCCTCTGTTTTGCGGTACGCCAGACCCCATTTCGGCTATTCCAACCAAGCCAGTAGGCTTCCATTGAACACGACCCATTCCGACCCAGTTTGTTGCCTCCCGATGAACAGCATGCGTTCCGACCCAATCACTTGGCTCCCAGTGAACACGACGCTGTTTCCTCCATTCCGACCCAGCTAGTTGGTTGCCGATGAACAAGACGCCATTGCTGCCCTCTGCTGCCTCTCCATGTACACGAGCCTTGGCCGTATGCATGCGCGAGGAGGCTTTTGGGACCCCGCCCATATGTATGTATGTACGTGTACACAATATAGACGAGACTGCTTGAACAGCTACCGCTCCTTACTGGGCCACGGTTCACCGTGGCAGAAAGACCGATGGACCAGTATGTACATACATGTTTGTGACTAGAATGACAACACTACTTAGAGAGGATAAGGAGGCACTTCCTTGCGTGTGAAGATATAGCTGGTGGGTCCGAGCTGACAGGGGGAGGATTCTTTTTTTTTTGCGCGTAATAAGGAGGCACTTCCTTGCATGCGAAGATGTAGCTGGTGGGTTCATCTGTCAGCCTCACCGCGTATAGTCCTCTTTTGATGGCTGTCGTTCATTGACCATGTTGACCACGCCGCATGGACAGTACCAGGCGGTGGACGACAGTGAGGCAGGGAATGACGCGATGAGGCTGACGGATTTAAAGTACTTTGAAGATATATTTAAACGTCGAGCCCAGTGAAACTGGAATATGAAAATGTGAAAAAATTCAGAAATTATAAAGTAATTGCCAATTTGTTGTCTATTTTTTATATCTACAACCCATTTCATATTACTTTCAAGATTTGCAATTGTCTTGAAAAGAGTTGTAGCCCATCAGGCCGTAGAAAAATAAGTAAGCCTGGATTGGGTATTCTTTAGAAAAAATAAACTGGGCTCATTTTCACAAAGAAAAAATAGCTGGGCTGGTCATGTGGTGAACGTAAAATATAAACTCGGGCTAGACGGGCCACAGCCCAGGTGAAACCCTGCTTCGTCTCAACAATAAAAAAATCAAATACTGCTCGAGCAGCTATGTCCCAGGTGTCAGCCGATCTTGTGTTGTTCTCTTGTCCATTGACTATATATGCTAACAATGTCATGGGTCCCAAATGTCAGGAAACCACTAGGAGGAAACATTTTTTTCTATACGCTGACAATGGAGTATATATAACAAAAATGAGGAACTTCCTTGCGTACGGCCATGGACATGGTGGGCCCCTACTGTCATCCTCTCCACGTACAGTCCTCTCCCGATTCCTCTTGTTTGTTGACCATGTTGACAATGCGAGAGGGCAGCACCGCGGCGAGTGTACCAAAGAGCACGGAGGACGATGGCGAGGCCTCGGACGTCGGCGTTAAATATTTAGGAGACGGTGGGGCGGTGATGCGTGCGCTAGGCGCAGCCAGCCGTGGGAGGTGGAAGCAGGCACCCCCGCCGGCGCTGGTTTGGTTATGGCGGCTAGAGGAAGACAGGACTAAAGAAACACGACAGACTATAAAATCAGCAGGAGTACTTAACAGCCTTTACGAAAACCAGCAGGGGCTCTTAACAACCATAGCTGAAAGCAATATGAGTACTTTTACAGGTTCAACTGTACAAAGCATGCCTCGAACAGTGCTACTTTGCCTACAGTTAACCAAGGGTGAGGCCACCAAGTCCCAGGACAAGGCCCAGGCGCCACCCCGCGCATCCACAACCTTCTGAAAGCGGCTTCATCTCACAATGTGGTCAATAAACAGGATATTCGCTTTAGAGCCATGGAAAAGCATGAGCATAGCCTTCTGTCCTATTCTCTAAGATGGACGGGCCTTCATTATTTGAGAACACCCATGAATAAGTATCTTTTCACCTCCAAGGGGAATGGGGTAGGTCGACATAAACATCATGTTGTGACCAAGCGCCAGTCTGACCCAACCATGGTCAGGCATTTGTATAGGAATGATAGAACTGGGCAGTTTCTATTTCAAGAAGATCACAACTGTAAAACTGTGTATAAGCAAGAGTTTATGAACAACATGTATAACATAAAACATCTCGTACCATAAGTTTCTCAACACAGTTGGACCTGTTCAACATGTGCCATAGTGGCACACATATCCCACATGGCCTTCCACCATTGAAATGCCCCACAAGGGCCTCAAGGCTTTTAATAAAGTGTAGGAACTTGTGGATGTCGTCCCAGTCAACTTCAGGGCCATCAATAACAGTCGAGTTCTTATAGAATAACAAACGAGTAGTGTGCTTAACTTTGAAATAACCTACACGTGCCACCAATTATAAGAAATATTACTTAGAAGTAGCATCTTCGTGAGAGAAGGGAATCACAAATTGTTGCTACTTCCAAAGTTAAATTGTTATTCGTTAGACAAAATAGGTGGATTAAGAAGTAATCGAGGCAACAAGCAAGAACCAGATACAAAACTAACATGGATGAACAACTGGAACAACGTAGGGGTGGAAGATCATAGTGAAGATGAGACCAGGTTCTGCTATTTCCATCAACATTCGTGCACCAACTTTCAGTCCGTAACACTTGAGAAAGTTTATCGGCCATAAAAAAGCAGCGATCTTCTTGGTTCATGAACCCAACTCGGAACTTATATCCATGGCTTGTCTTCAATGTGACCATTAAACTGGTGTATTCAATTATGGCAATGCCGATTATCTTGAGTACATGTGTTCTGGCAGAGCAAGGAATGCACTTCAGGACAAATAATACGAGAACACAATGTATTCCCTATCCAAATCTAGAAATATTTTCCTCCTTCACGTCAGTGTTGACCATGGTACTAGTACCTCCAAATATAGCAATCCAAATTTCCAAATTAGTCGACAACATGTTAAAAAAACCGACCCTCCTAGATAGAAAAGAGGATTCTAGGAACATACTATGCACGTTTTAAAATCCTGTGTTAGGATGAGAAGGAACAAGTGTGGCGTCACACCGAGGGTCCAAAACCTGTAGGGTCCTTGCACTTTGGGAACTACAAATGAAACACACTAGATTCAGTAGGAAAAAAATGCATCAACGGCGGCGGCTGCCATCCTAGGATTGCCCGCGACCAAGGGACTTGAATTTATCGGGGATGGATGAAGAATTCATACCTGGTTCTCCATGAGAAAACAATATGCAATCGCGAGAGGGGGTTTTCTCTAAACAAGCAGATGAGGGAGAAGGGGATTTAGGCCCAGTGAAATTTGCTGCTTCGTCTGTCCAGCTTACTGCTAAAGCTGGAAAGGTGGGTTTTTTTTGTGATTTGACGGCTCATTGGGCATTACTGCGGCGCGACGAACGGGGTGAGTCTACCATGTAGTTGTGCACTCTAATTTGGTGCATGGCACGTGGACCCCATTGTCGAATGCCCCACATATCAGCGAAATGAAGGAGAAAGGTAGGAGTAACTAGTTAGTCATAAATATATTTTTGGCAGAGAGATACTCCCTCTGTAAAGAAATATAAAAATCTTTTATATCACTACTTTATACATAAGAAAAATAAAGGGGAATATATATAACATAATATGGGGGTTCAACTGAGAATATAATACTCAGACAGGCTCATGGTTTTGGACTTTGGGCCACAGGCTGGTGGGCCTGCATGTTTGGGTGCCCATGTGTTCTGCCTTAGCGCTTTTCATATTGCAAGCGATCAGTACATCACTAGTTTTAGATGCTATCGCAAGGAAAATACATAAAATTGAATAAAGCATGGCAGTTGTTAGAATGAAATCGAATGATACTTCCTAACCAGCAATCAGAGTTGCAATTATATCAATGATATCCTACATGATAAATAATACTGTCGTACTACTTATACACACAAGACACTTGTTTCACCATGCCAGATTATTACATCAAAATCTCTCGGAGGATAGATCGGTTTGGCAGTTGCGTGCTGCTACTGAAGAATTTCAAAGTTGATTTGGACCAGCTCTCCTTGTCGAGAAAGTTCGATTTTGACATCATCTCCTACCGCAAGATTTGATTTAGATTTGAACCTTGACCATCCTTGAGCATCAATCATCATGCGACCATACTTTGTACTTACGGTATATTGAGAAGGTTCATTCACACCAAGGCTGCGCATGGTAAGAGAAACTTGGCCATGGTTTCCTGGATTGTTGAACGAATCCCTCTTTGCTCTAGGAATTCTCTGTTTGCAAACAAGAAGACATACACAAACAGTTAGATCAACACAGTGAATCATGTGAAACAACATGGAAAGAAAAAAGAATGAAGAACTTGGGCAGTGAATGCTTACCAAGAAGGTGGAGATGTCGGTTTTTGTAAGGACTTTGGTGTATGTAGTGCGAACTGCAGCCTAGTCTATTGCCGGTGCAACTGCTCGTTCCATTGCCACTGCACTGGCCGGAGCACATGCAAGTGCAACTTCAAGTGTTAGTGCAGGTGCCACAGCTATTGCTGGTGCCCATGCCGATGCGACTGGTAGTGCCACCGCTGCTGCCAGAGATGGTGCTCCTTGTGGAGTAGGTGCCGGTGTCGATGCCCGATCCTCCAGTAGATCAGCCTGATCCGCTCACGCGGTCAGTGCCCAATCCTCAGGTGGATCAGGCTGAGCTCACTACAAAAAATAAACTTCTTTGATGATACATGTTTGTCATAGCAGGTCACATTTTTTGTCATGCATGTACATCCATGACGATTTTATGACAGAATCAAGATAGTCATACCTGTGTTGTCGTAGAAGTGTTCCATGACATTACCAAAATTATCATCACGGAAGTGTCCACTTCCATGACGATAAATGGCGCGTCATGGAAGTGCTTTCGTCAAGGGTAACCAACACATGGCATCCACCATAACGGGTTGCTGTTAAGCTACCGGGTTCCAGTTTGGATCAGATAACCCGTTAACAGCCCGGACCAATGGGGATTTTCCACGTGTAAAATCATCATTGGCTGGAGGAAACACGTGTTTGCTCCTTGGTGGGCCAGATGTCGTCCGTCCAATGGAGGAGACATGCCTATGGTACATGGCAGGGCCCAACAGAGGCCCATATAGGTTAAAAAGGATGGCCCAGTCAAAGGCCCGTAGTATTTACTCCGGTATTAGTGGGCCAGCCGAATAACCGCCTAGTTAAACATGGCCCATTTATGGCCCGAAGCCAGATCTGGCCCGTTAATGGTTCGCCGAATATTTGGGCCCAATTACGGCCCAGTGACATTTCGGCCTGTTAGAGGCCCGATGTAGACATGGACCCATTTCGGCCTGGAGTGTCTTTCGTCCTGGGAATGGCCCGTGCTGCCCATGGGCCATATATGGTCCGACGCGACAGCCGGCCCTCTAACGACCCGTGATAAAGGTGGCAACAGTTCAACCCAACGTGACTTTGGGCATGTTAAAGGCCTGTCATATAATTCGTTTCGTTGATGCCTATACTAAGTTTTTGGCCTCTGAAAGGCCCATGATATCAGTGAGCCAACTAAGGCCCGAGATATGTTTCGTCCTGGTAATGGCCCGTCATATAACTGGGCCAAAAAGGCTCGGTCTACATTTCAGCCTACTAAAGGCCCATCGATGACTAGTGAAAATTGAGGCCCAACTTGCATTTCGGCCTGCTAAAGGCGCATGGTTTCTTCAAGGCCGTAACAGGCCAGCAGAATATTCAGCCTGTTAATGGCCAAAGCTACTTGGGCCCAACTAAGCGCTGGGTCCACTAAAGGCCAACTAAACTTTGGGCCGAATATAGGCCTGTGTAAGGTGTGGGCCCAGCGTAAAGTGTGAATGCCCCAATGGCCTCTCAGGCCCAAGAAAGTTGCAAGCCGGCCCAAGGCCCGCTAAAAAGCAGGCCTGTTAGAGGCGAATGTTTCAGCCCAGTTGACTACATCAATTTTTTTTCAAATAGCGAATGATGGCAGTAACTAGTAGGAATTAGGAATAAATCTACTCTATATGGTAAAGAAATTACAGCATTGTAACTTAGAATAAACCTACACTATACAATAAAGGATTTATGGTATGTTACATCCACTGGGCATCGAAGTTCGCCACCAGTGATCATAAAGCGCAATGAAGAAGCGGATTACAAAATCTAGGCACCATTGCAGCGTAACAAAATAATACTAAACCAAGACCACTTCCAAGACAGTTCAAGAAAGCTTAGCCTTGCGCGGGAACTGCTACGCAAGTTGCCGAGCAAGGCTGTGAGACTGACGTAGCATGTCGGTCATAGCTTCCAGGTGTAGCTGCTTAGCAATGAGGTACTCATTGGTGTTCTCCGCAATCTTTCTTAGAGATAGGACTTCAAGTCGAAGTTGAGTTATAGAATGCCTTTCTGCTAGAACTTGGGACTGAAGAAGTCGAACTAATTCAGACAGCAAATTCTGTGAGCTTGTCTGACTGCTAGTCTCAAGTAAATTGAACACTGCATCAAGACAAGACTTTGGGGTTGTCTTGCTATCTTCAAGATGTTTTGCCTTCTTTGCTGCAATATATGTTGGGTTTGTCTCACAGCCTACAACAGACTTGTGCATGCCATCAGGCATATCACCCTAAAACAAGCAGAGATATGACATGTTTTTGCACGTGTATAAACAAATATGATAATTGTGTTGTCAATTCCATCCAATTTCAAATTATAAAATAAAGAGTACGTCCAAAATATCAATAGCATAATTTGGCATTGTTCATAATGCGGGGAGCTTCACCACACTACTGGATTACCATGTCAAAATATCAAGCATACATGAAGGGCAAAGACAATCTTTGTATCTATTTTGGTTAATGTGCTTGGCATGTTGTTCATATCATCAACCACATCAGTAAGATAAAACAAGAGATGACAAGGTGTGAATGTGGGCTGCTTCACCACACAATGGATTATAGATCCACAAAAACAAGCATAGTTATAGGGAGTATTGAGTAATGTGCATGGTATGAATAAGGAATTTGGTTTTACAAGTAAAACTTCGAACTTGCGGTTATTGTGAACATGCATTTTGATAGAAATAGCAAACTAAACAGCAGTTAAAGATAGGGAGTATGATAAAATTAAATAGTAGTTGAGGATAAAGTCTTTAGAAGGACTGACTTACATTAACAGTTAACACCAGCTTTATAACGCCCTTCTCCATTCCAAGGGAGTCAAGAATTTTAGCACAAATTCTTCTTCATAAGCATTGCCTGTACTCTACATTTTGTAGAGAGTAATTATAGATATGATAATACTGGAAGGGATAGAGGATAATGAATATAAAATGAAGATTGATGCTACATAATCAACTACCAATCCCTGGAAGTACAAGCATTACAGGAAAAATGTACTGACAAGAGCAGTGGGCTACACTTCTGCACTGGCATTGTCTGTCTATTCAACTTTTTGGTAAGATTAAATATAGATATGATATTTTTTAGTAAATGGTGGGCAAGGGAGATAAGATGCAAATTGCTACACAATGAACCAATCCATCTTCCCATAATATAAGAGTGTTTTGAACACTGGTGTATTGTACAAAACTTTCTTATATTATGGGACGGAGGGAGTAGCTGTTAATGTAAGTACAGTGATAGACGATGTTTAGTCCTTACAAGAGGAATGTAGAGCTAAACCTCTTCAAAAGCATTGGGTTGATTATAAATTTATGTAAGAGTCCATACAGATCTTATAATGTCCACCAAATGGACGATAACAAGGCTAACATGTGCAGTGATGCTACATAATCAACCAGCTATGAAAGTAAGTATGGTCATACAGGGTAAGAGGTCCTCACAAGAGCAATGCAGTGTGCAGTATAGTTGTGAGATTTTGTGGTCCCTTGAGAATTAATGTTCTTCTACAAACAGTTTTTGTACAAGTCAAACGTTAAGGCACATGCAGAAATGTAGTTCAAATTGTGATGTGATATCATAGACAGTACCTTACGCTGTAGACGAGACCAATGTGTAACAAGATTATTCCAGTCACTGTTTGATAAATGTAGCACTGGATACTTTACATAAATTATGTTTAGAGGCTTGCCATTGAAGTGCGCTTGCCTCAGGTAGGAACGATACTTCATCAACGAGTGCTTGAAAAGCGCAACCAACCCTTGCTTGTATTGACAATCCATTTTGGTCCTCACCTATTTAAAAGAATGAAATCTTGTGTCTTCTGTCAGCAGAAACATATGCAGTAATTACCATGAATAATATTAGTACATTACTTACGCGTAAGTTGCGGAGGAAGACTGGAAATTGTTCCGTGTCTGCGGTAAATCTTTCCATGAAGGAAAGATGCCCACAAAGTTCCTGACAACAATATAACTTTCGTCTTCTAAACTGGGAAGAAATGGAACATGGGTCCTATTTGCTGCAATTGGGGTTCTCTCTGGTTCGAAAAGGGATTTGACAACTGGATTTGGTGTACTCTTTGCTGGAATGGGGGTTTTGCGTCATAGAGCTAGTGCTATGTCTGCGTTTCTAGTATTTTGAAACTGGGTGGTCCACCCTAGAAGTGTATTGACAACAAATATGACAAGGCAAGCATAGATGTAGTGAATCAATCATTACTTGTGAGCTTACTAGGACAAGTATGCAGAAGTGTAACTGCAGTAAGAGACCGTCCAAAATCTGAATCAAGAAGTTGGTCTAACACTTATTGTTTGCAACTAATCGACATTAATAATTGGATATCATATTGAATGAGTAAGAAAGACAAGTAAAATTGTCAACGAACCTGGCCTGCAGTAGTAATCTGGGTCAATGTCACTACGACCAACAATAAAAAATGACTAGTGTCTATTCCTAGGGCCAAAATTTTGAAACCCTGTGAACTTTACAAGTAATAAATATTACTGAAATACATCTGAACCATTAAGTGTAGGTAGCACTCAGTACACAACAAACCCTATTGACATTCCTACCTAATGAGTAACGAATCAATTAGAAAATGGGTGATGAGGAGTGGCTGCTGAGTGTTGAGGACGTATCTCAGGATAAATCAGGTTGGCTTTGTAACATCCCAAAATTCTAAATTTTGGAATGTTATATTAAATAAATTATTATGATTGTTTGTTTGATTATTGTGTGATTGGTTGTGTGAAATTGTGTGGAAATAGAATTTTTATTTTTTGAAAGATAAATGAGAGGGAATAAAAGGACTTTCCCAAAACTTTCATCTTGCATTTTTCTTGATCTCCATGAATTCTAAGTCATCTCATCACAAGACCCTGGAGTGAAGATAATATGACTTCTTCCATTTGAAGAAATAAAAAGGGGTTTGAAAATGATGTGAATTCCATTTGAGAATATTTCAAATCAGAAACGTTATGCCACTCAAGGATTTTCATTAGAGAAGATAATAGGACTTCTAAAAAATGAGATAGAGTGGAGAGTGATGAGGAGCACTTTTGAATTTCATTTGGTTCACTTTGGGAAAGTTTTCCATTTTGAGTTTCAAAAACATTTCCATTCATTCAAATAAAATAAAGAGATAAGGAAATATGACTCCTTCAATTATCAAAAAGAAAATGGAAATGGATTATGAAACCAATAAACGTTATTTTAAAATAATACTCCCTCCGGTCCATTTTAGTTTGCGTCTAACTTTTTTGCATTTTCCCCGTATTACTCTGCGCATTCCCTTTTTCTCTCGGCGCTTTCCAATTCTACCCCTCCTCCTGCCTCTCATGCAACCAATCCCATGCATGCATTAACTGCTCTCCTTCCTACTGTTGCGCTAGTGGGGGGACAAACCAGGAGACGGGATAGGCAACCGAGGAGGACTAGCGAATTAGGCATGCACAATTATTACGGCCCAGCTCTCCGCATGCCTACAGCTTTACTCTAGCAAAGGGCAAATTAGTCCAAAAACAAAAAATGTGGCCCTCCTTGGTATCCGGGTGTGGAGTTAGGCGCTGAGTAAAAAGGACCGAAGGGAGTATTTGAAATCATTTGCATCTCATGATTTATCGCATGTTGGAGTTTTCTCGAATGTTCAAATATTATTTTTTTCACTCAAATAAAATAAAGGAGAGGGGATAAAATGACTTCCTCAAACATAAATGAGTTGGATGTTTCAAAGAAATAAATTGGAAGTCACTTTGAAGTTATTTGAAACTCATTTTCCATTCGAAGTTGTTTGAAATTCCTAATTCAAATCCAATTGGGAGTTATTTAGTTTTAATTCAAATTATTTCTCTTCTAAAAATAAATAAATGGAAATAAGGGTAAGATTATTCCCTTCAATGGAAAATTAGGAGAAAATAAATTTGAAATCATTTTGCTATTTTAAAAATGATTTTTATTGATTTTAAATGCAACAGTAGCACTGTTTGACTTTTATGATTTTTATGGAATTTAGTTGAACTTGAAAAATAGTTCATCTTATTGCTGCTATTTTTCTGAACATTTTGGTATATAATATGCCTATGTAAATATTTTACTTATTTTCCTCTGTTGTAGTTTTCTGTTCTGTTTGTTTTTAAAGAAAAAAAATCACCCAGGCGCCACCTGGACCGAAACAAGTTTCGGCCCAGGGGCAAACCATGTGGCCCAGCCAGCCATTAGGGCCCACGGCCTGCTCCCGCGCCCGAAGCGCCTTCCCGTCGCTCGCCCGCTCGTCTCTCTACCTCACTCATCTCTTCCCTATCGCTGACCCGCGGGGCCTGCTCCCCAGGTCATCCCCAACCTCCCGTAGACCACAGGATGACGCCACCGCGAGCACTCTCGAACCTACCGGCCGAAGCTCTCGGGTAGAGCTTATCCCACTGCTCCCAGCGCCCCTACCTTCGCCTATAAAAGCCCTGGGACGCCCTCGTCTAATCCCGCCCCTCCTCTGCTCTCCACATAGTCTGTAGCCGCCGCCCCGCCCATTCGGATCTCACCGGAGCCGAGCCGCCTCACCGTCGATTCTGTTGCCGGTGGTGCACCCCGGCCCCCATTCTCTTTGTCATTCGAATGCCCACACCAGCGCACTCCGTTTTGACATGGTGGTTTTGCCTCTAGGTCACCGGACCCGCTGCCTGGACAACCCACGCTCTCGCCGGAGCACCGGAGCTCCGCCGCCTACCTCCGCTCGTCCCCGACGACCCCACCACCCATCGACCCCACCAGCACGCCGCCCACGCCGCGCTCGACCTCCCTGACCACTTCTCCGCCGCTGAGGACCGCTGGAGCCGCCGCCCGACGCCCGCTGCTCTCGCCGCCGTCTCCTGTCGTCGTCGACGGTAAGCAGCCGTTCGCCCCGTTCGTTTTTACTAGTGTTAGATCGGTTAACTCCAATTTTTAATAAATCGTGCGGTTTAGTTAAATCGATCTCGGTTTTTGTTGTACTAAACCGCGGTAGCTGTTTTGCTTAGATAGCAGTCGTTCACTGTGTAAGCTTCTGCAGCGAACACTTTTTGGCCAGTAGGAATTTGCCACGTGTCAGGGGCCTGTTTGCGATAGTTTTCTTCACTGTTTAGTCCCTGTAATTAGCAGATTAGTCCCTAAACTTAGAATAGCCACAACTTTTTAACTGTAAGTCCAAATTCGACGAAACCAATGGCAAAATGTTTGTCTCGAATAGCTTTATCCAGAGAACCAACTCTGAAAACTTTTGGCCAATTTCAAATATGATTTTATTCAGGTTTGAATTCAAACTTCAATTGGCCATATCTCCTAAACTGTAGCCCCGATTGATGTCATTCTTTTGGCACCGTGTCACCGTAGCCAAACCCTACCACCTGGACCTTTGTCACTATACTTTTCACACGATTAGTATCTGTTCATGATAGTTTATTACTATGCCAAGTATGCACGATGGATCACATCACGGTTTTGCACCTTATGTCACTTCTTGTTAGCACCTAGAATTATTTGCATGCAAGTCATGTGTGTTGGATTTCCATTTGGTTTTCCGAGTCTTTTGTGTTGCCTGTTAGTGCTCTCTAGAATGATTGCTTATGTATGTTATTTTACTTTGACGATAGACTGTCCGGAGTGCGAAGCCGAGTACTATCGATCTCTAGAATTCAACTACCAATATCAAGCCAAGTTCACATTTGACCATTCTTCCAATTACCTATGTTTTATATTATGCACTTAGTCCTTTTGCGGTAGGATTGCATGGTAGGATTTATTGTTGCCAGATGGCTATGCCGTTACCTAGTAGTTCATTTGAGGTAGGTCTGATCTATACGACCTTGTCACCACCGTGTAAGTTTATTTCTGCCTCGCAAATGTAGATGTGGAATTGGGAAGTGTTCATGGTGAGACATGAGTGACAAAGTAGTAATCAGGACCAAGACTTGTAAATGAACTACCTAGGCGATATTTGGTTTGAATGGTGGCGAAGTACAGTGGGAGCATGCATGGTTAACCATGGTGGTGCACCACTAGTGGTCGGCCGCCCAGGCTCAAAGAGATCAATCGTATTCTCATGTCTAGAAGCTTGCGTGTGCAGCCACAAGCCAATATGGGCTCTGGCTTAGTTGAGTAGTTAGTGTGACCCCTTTTGGGATGGGCTAGCAGATGTAGAATGTGTTGGTGTACCGGCCTATCCGTGGGTTAAGGGGGAATACTTTCAAAAAACTATGTCTCGGTCATCCTGTTCTCAAACGCCAGGCAGTGCGAGAACTTCAAGGGAGGCGATCGAGTCTTGTGGGGAAAAGTGCGCAAACCTCTACAGAGTGTTAAAACCTAATTTATTACCGTGTCCCTGGTTACGAAAAACTTGAGCATCTAGTAGTGGAAATGCTGGGAGATCTTATCACTCTTAATTAAATAGTTGGGTTTTAAATGAAACCTTGGGAATGGATTTAGTTGGTTTTGCCAACTCATCCTATGCTGTATTGTAGTGGTAGAATAATTTCTTTTATTCTAGAGAAAAACTAGCTTTATGCAAAAACAAAACTTAGAGCTTTCCACCATCCAAATTGCATGCACAAATAGGTTCATTATTCTTATGATGTGAGTTGCCAGTACATTCAATGTACTGACCTACAGGGCTACAACGTCTTATATTGCTGGAATTTTCTACGACGAGTAAGAGTTATGTTGTAGGGTTACGGTCTACACTCAACTTGCCGTTGGTGTTGATGGGACTCCACACCCTTATGTTTGTTTCCGCTGAGACTAATGAGGTATATATATATATATATATCAGTTTTATGTTATTTATACATGTGATTACACTTTGATATATACATTGATGTACTGTGTGTGCCAGCATACCGATCTAGGGATGGCACGGATACATAGAGGCTTGACCGTTTGAGGTCGGGTCGCGACACGCTTAGTGGCTGCTGCACGCGTGAGCCCTGAACGGACTGGGAAGGTAGGCACCGCGGCACGCCCGGGGGCAGCGGTGACATTGTTGGGCGAGCGGCTCCTGACCTCTTGTTAGAGCATCTCCAGCCACGCCCCCGACACCCCCAGGCGATTTTTTACCGCCAATGGGCGAAAATCGGCCCAGTCGCGCCCCAGGAGTCCATTTTTCGCCGGGTTGGGCCGAAATAATAGCCAGCGCACCCGAGCCGAACCCGGTGCGCTGGGGGCGCCAGCACAAGCGAAAAGGGGCGTGGGGCCGCTCCGTCAGCAAGAGGAGGGCCTTTTCTCGCCGTTTCTTCCCGCTTTCCCCCGGCTTCCCTCTCATTCTCTCCATTCGTCCCGCCAATCTCCTCCTATTCCCCTCTCGACTGGCCGCCATGCCGCCGAAGGAGTACTGCTACCACTTGAACACTGCGTTGGTTTTCCCTTGAAGAGGAAAGGGTGATGCAGGAAAGTAGCGTAAGTATTTCCTCAGTTTTGGAGAACCAAGGTATCAATCCAATAGGAGATCACGCTCAAGTCCCACGCACATACACAAACAAATAAGAACCTCACAACCAACGCGATAAAGGGGTTGTCAAGCCCTTCTCGGTCACTTACGAGAGTGAGATCTAATAGATATGATAAGATAATAATTTCTGGTATTTTTATGATAAAGAGAAATAAAGATGCCAAGTAAAATAAATGGAAAAGGAAATAACTAAGTGTTGGAAGATTAATATGATGGAAGATAGACTCGGGGCCATAGGTTTCACTAGTGGCTTCTCCCAAGAGCATAAGTATTGCGGTGGGTAAACGAATTACTGTCGAGCGATTGATAGAATTCAGCATAGTTATGAGAATATCTAGGTATGATCATGTATATAGGCATCACGTCCAAGACAAGTAGACCATAACAATTCTGCATCTACTACTATTACTCCACACATCGGCCGCTATCCAGCATGCATCTAGAGTATTAAGTTCATAAGAATAGAGTAATGCTTTAAGCAAGATGACATGATGTAGAGGGATAAACTCATGCGATATGATATAAACCCCATCTTTTTATCCTCGATGGCAACAATAAAATATGTGTCGGTTCCCTTTCTATCACTGGGATCGAACACCGCAAGATTGAACCCAAAGCTAAGCACTTCTCCCATTGCAAGAAAGATCAATCTAGTAGGCCAAACCAAACTAATAATTCGAAGAGACTTGCAAAGATAAACCAATCATACATAAAAGATTTCAGAGGAGAATCAGATATTGTTCATAGATAATCTGGATCACAAACCCACAATTCATCGGATCTCAACAAACACACCGCAAAAGAAGATTACATCGAATAGATCTCCAAGAAGATCGAGGAGAACTTTGTATTGAGATCCAAAGAGAGAGAAGAAGCCATCTAGCTAATAACTATGGACCCGTAGGTCTGAAGTAAACTACTCACACATCACCGGAGATGCTATGGAGTTCATGTAGAGGCCCTCCGTGATCAATGCCCCCTCCGGCGGAGCTCCGGAAAAGGCCCCGAGATGGGATCTCTCGAGTACAGAAGGTTGCGGCAGTGGAATTAGGTTTTCATGGTGCTCCTGGATGTTTGGGGGGTACGTGGATATATATAGGAGGAAGAAGTATGTCGGTTGAGCAACAGAGGCCCCACGAGGGTGGCGGGCGCGCCAAGGGGGGTAGGCGCACCCCCTGCCTCGTGCCTTCCTCCCTTGTTTCTTGACAGCCACTCCAAGTCTCCTGGATCACGTTTGTTGAGAAAATCACATTCCTGAAGGTTTCATTCAGTTTGGACTCCGTTTGATATTCCTTTTCTTCGAAACCCTAAAATAGGCAAAAACAACAATTTAGGCTAGGCCTCTGGTTAGTAGGTTAGTCCCAAAAATGATATAAAAGTGTAAAATAAAGCCCATTGACATCCAAAATAGATAATATAATAGCATGGAGAAATCAAAAATTATAGATACGTTGGAGACATATCAAGCATCCCCAAGCTTAATTCCTGCTCGTCCTCGAGTAGGTAAATGATAAAAGAAGAATTTTTGATGTGGAATGCTTGCTAACATATTTCTCAATGTAATTTTTTTCTTTATTGTGGCATGAATGTTCAGATCCGAAAGATTCAAGATAAAAGTTTAATATTGACATAAAGATAATAATACTTCAAGCATACTAACTAAGCAATCATGCCTTCTCAAAATAACATGGCCAAAGAAAGTTATCCCTACAAAATCATATAGTCTGGCTATGCTCTATCTTCACCACACAAAATATTTAAATCATGCACAACCCCGATGACAAGTCAAGCAATTGCTTCATACTTTTGATGTTCTCAAACCTTTTCAATCTTCACGCAATGTATCAACGTGAGCCATGGATATAGCACTATGGTGGAATAGAATGGTGGTTGTGGAGAAGACAAAAAGGAGAAGATAGTCTCACATCAACTAGGCGTATCAACGGGCTATGGAGATGCCCATCAATAGATATCAATGTGAATGAGTAGGGATTGCCATGCAACGGATGCACTAGTGCTATAAGTATATGAAAGCTCAACAAAAGAAACTAAGTGGGTGTGCATCCAACTTGCTTGCTCAGGAAGACCTAGGGCATTTTGAGGAAGCCCATCATTGGAATATACAAGCCAAGTTCTATAATGAAAAATTCCCACTAGTATATGAAAGTGATATCATAGGAGACTCTCTATATGAAGAACATGGTGCTACTTTGAAGCACAAGTGTGGAAAAAGGATAGTAGCAATGTCCCTTCTCTCTTTTTCTCTCATTTTTTTATTTGGGCCATTTTTTGGCCTCTTTTTTTCCGTCCGGAGTCTCATCCCGACTTGTGGGGGAATCATAGTCTCCATCATCCTTTCCTCACTTGGGACAATGCTCTAATAATGATGATCATCACACTTTATTTACTTACAACTCAAGAATTACAACTCAATACTTAGAACAAAATATGACTCTATGTGAATGCCTCCAGCGGTGTACCGGGATGTGCAATGATGCATGAGTGACATGTATGAATAATTATGAACGATGGCTTTGCCACGAATACGATGTCAACTTCATGATCATGGAAGCAATATGACAATGATGAAGCGTGTCATAATAACGGAACAGTGGTAAGTTGCATGGCAATATATCTCGGAATGTCTATGGAAATGCCATAATAGGTAGGTATGGTGGGTTTTTTGAGGAAGGCATATGGTGGGTTTATGGTACCGTCGAAAGTTGCGCGATACTAGAGAGGCTAGCAATGGTGGAAGGGTGAGAGTGTGTATAATCCATGGACTCAACATTAGTCATAAAGAACTCACATACTTATTACAAAAATCTATTAGTTATTGAAACAAAGTATTACGCACATGCTCCTAGGGGGATAGATTGGTAGGAAAAGACCATCGCTCATCCCCGACCGCCACTGATAAGGAAGACAATCAATGAATAAACCATGCTCCGACTTCATCACATAACGGTTCACCATGCGTGCATGCTATGGGAATCACAAACTTTAACACAAGTATTTCTCAAATTCACAACTACTCAACTAGCATGACTCTAATATCACCATCTCCATATCTCAAAACAATTATCAAGTATCAAACTTCTCATGGTATTCAATGCAATTGTATGAAAGTTATTATTATTGCCATGTTGTTCTAAAGGACTCTCAAAATAATATCAGTGAAGCATGAAAGAATAATAGTTTCTATAAAACAAATCCACCACCGTGCTCTAAAAGATATAAGTGAAGCACTAGAGCAAAAACTATGTAGCTCAAAAGATGTAAGTGAAGCACATAGAGTATTCTAATAAATTTCAAATCATGTGAGTCTCTCTAAAAAGGTGTGTACAACAAGGATGATTGTGGCAAACTAAAAAGCAAAGACTCAAATCATACAAGACGCTCCAAGCAAAACACATATCATATGGTGAATAAAAATATAGCTCCAAGTAAAGTTACCGATAGACGAAGATGGAAGAGGGGATGCCATCCAGGGAATCCCCAAGCTTAGGCTTTTTGGTGTCCTTCAATTTTACCTTTGGGTGCCATGGGCATCTGTAACACCCCGGATGTAACTTACCATATTTGTACTCCGACTCTTGCCATTTTCGGTGTTAAGTTATGAGTTTCCCTTCGTGGTTGGGTTTTGTCTTCGTTTTGCATTTTTTTCATGTCATGCATTTCATATCATGTCATCAGGTGCATCTCATTTGCATACGTGTTCGTCTCATGCATCCGAGCATTTTCCCCGTTGTCCGTTTTGCAATCCGGCACTCCTACGTCCTCCGGCGCCCCCTTTTGTCTCTTTTCATGAGCGGGTGTTAAACTTTCTCGGAATGGACCGAGATTTGCCAAGCGGCCTTGGTACACCGCCGGTAGACCGCCTGTCAAGTTTCGTGCCATTTGGAGTCCGTTTGATACTCCACCGGTTAACCGGGGAACCGTAAAGGCCTCGTGTGTGTTGCTGCCCAACACACCTCCAAAGTTGCCCAATAACCCATCCAAACCTATCCCACGTCCTCCGCCGTCGGATCATGATCACATGGCCGAAAACTACACCTCATTTGGACACTCCCACCTCCTTCTATGTATAAATAGGTGATCCCCTCCTTTTTCTCACGCAGACGAAACCCTAGCGAAACTCCCTCCGCGCCGCCGGATGGCCGGACGAAACCTCCACCGCACCCGCACCAATCCTGCCCCACCACATGGCGTCTCCACCGTCCTCGCGACGCCGGCCCGCCAGGCCCGGGACGGGCCCAAAGCCCGCATGCTCCTCCGCCGCCTGCGCCTCCCCGCTCCAGCGCGCCGCTGCCGCATCGCCCGGCCGCCGCCACCGCGACCCGGCCGCCCGAGCGCCCCGCCGCCGCATTTGCTCCGCCCGCCGCCACCTCGCCTTTCGGTCGCCACCTCGTCCGCCCACCGTCGTCTCCCGCGTCTCCGGTGAGCCCCATGCATCCGGCCCTGCCATCCTTCTCCTTCCTCTCCTCCTCCCTCACCCATTCTCTCTCTGCCCTCAGGTGCTCCGGCCACCGCAAGGAAGAACTCCGGCGAACCTCGGATTCCGCACCAGATCCAGATCCATTTTCTAGGGTTGACCTCGTTTTCCCACTTTCATTTTTCTGCTATAATTTTTAGCCCTGTTCAACATTCCATAACTCCTCATCCGTCGATCCGTTTTGCATGCATGATATATCAAAATGTTCATCAAGATGTGATCTCAATTTTGTTCCATTGTGCCATGCTTGTTTGAGTCCATCTTGATGCCCAAATAGTTGATGCAAGAGTGCTATAAAATGTTAGGTGCTGATTCTTAGCAGAGTATGAGCATGCCATTTTTGCTACATTTGTTGTGTGCTGCATATGAACATGAGCTCTACATGTGTTTGGGTCTATGCCATGCCATATTTACAAGGGTGTATGCCATGTATTTTTTCGATCTTTGTGGTGACTAGCACATGCATGCAAAGTAGCTCTCGTGATATTGCTGATTTCAGAGACTTAGAATTTCACTAAGTCTTTGCTCTGCTGTTATTTTTATGCCATGTATTCATGTTGCTATAGTGAGTTCCATGCCTCTTTTGAGTATGTTTAGTAAGGATGATTTGGGCATATGGTTGTGCTCTATCCATCTATGCCCCTGTTTGCAATTATGGAGTGCCCTAGCATGACTTAATCTTGCTCTACTTTTGCTATAAAATGTTCCTGGCAGATTGTTTACATGTTAATCAAATTTTCCATGGATGTTGTAGTTGATCCATGCATGCATTAAACTTGTTCTTGCCATGGTTAGCCTTATGAACATGTCTTCCTGATGTTAATTCCTGACATGTTGTTATTTTCACTAAGTCTGTGAAGCTGATATCTTTTGCACTTTTGCCATGCTTGTTTGAACCTGCTCTTGTGTGTTTTAGCCGTAGCTCAGTGTTCATCTTTTGTCAAGCATCTTGAGTAGATCACTACCGTGTGCCTTGTTGTTATGTTGGAGTGCAGTAGCTTAGTTTCTTGTTGCATTCTAGATGGCGTCGTGCTGTTAATCGCGGAATTGTGCCATTCTTGTTTTGCTTGCCATTTGCAAATTGTGCATCTGATTCCGGTGATCTTTATATCGATTTCGACCGAAATCAACTCATCTTTCCAGCGGCGCACTTGGTTTGCCAAGTTTATGCCTTGATCAATATTTTCCATCCGGAACACGCATATGCATTGCAAATCACGTCACACATGTCATGTCATGTTTTGCATCATGTTGCTTGCGCCGTGGTTGATTGTGGTTTCTTTTGCTTGTGCTCTTGCTTTGGGTAGAGCCGGGAGATGATTACGTGATCAAGGAACCCATTGAGTACGCTTACGAGGATCAAGATTTCGTCAACTCGGAGAATTTTGCAGGCAAGATGACCATACCCTCGAAATCACTTCTATCTTTGCTTGCTAGTTGCTCGATCTATTGCTATGCCGCGATACCTACCACTTGCTATATCATGCCTCCCATATTGCCATGTCAAGCTTCTAACCCACCTTTCCTAGCAAACTGTTGTTTGCCTATGTTACCGCTTTGCTCAGCCCCTCTTATAGCGTTGCTAGTTGCAGGTGAAGATGGAGTTTGTTCCTTGTTGGAACATGATTATTGTTGGCATATCATTATTATATCTTGTTTACTTTAATGCATCTATATATTTGGTGAAGGGTGGAAGGCTCGGCCTTATGCCTGGTGTTTTGTTCCACTCTTGCCTCCCTAGTTTCCGTCATATCGGTGTTATGTTCCTTGATTTTGCGTTCCATACGCGTTGTGGATATAATGGGAACCCCTTGAGAGTTTGGCTTGAATAAAACTCCTCCAACAAGGCCCAACCTTGGTTTTACCATTTGCCACCTAAGCCTTTTTCCCTTGGGTTCCGCGGACTCAAGGGTCATCTTTATTTTAAACCCCCCCAGGCCAGTGCTCCTCTGAGTGTTGGTCTGAAGTGAGTAGACTGCGGGCCCACCTCGGGGCAACTTGAGGTTTGGTTTTACTCGTAGGATGTCTCATCCGGTGTTTCCCTGAGAACGAGATACGCGCAACTCCTATCGGGATTTCTAGGTACATCGGGCGGCTTTGCTGGTCTTGTTTTACCATTGTCGAAATGTCTTGTAACCGGGATTCCGAGTTTGATCGGGTCTTCCTTGGAGAAGGAATATCCTTCGTTGACCGTGAGATCTTGTGATGGGCTAAGTTGGGACACCCCTGCAGGGTTTTGAACTTTCGAAAGCCGTGCCCACGGTTATGGGCAGATGGGAATTTGTTAATCTCCGGTTGTAGAAAACTCGAAACTTAACTTAATTAAAATGAATCAACCACGTGTGTAGCCGTGATGGTCTCTTTTCGGCGGAGGCCGGGAAGAGAACACGGTCTCGTGTTATGCTTGAACGTAAGTAGTTTCACGATCACTTCTTGATCTTTATTGCTTCTCGACCGTGCTTTGCTTCTCTCCTCGCTCTCGTTTGCGTAAGTTAGCCACCATACATGCTAGTGCATGCTGCAGCTCCACCTCACTACCTTTTTCTACCTGTAAGCTTAAATAGTCTTGATCGCGAGGGTGTGAGATTGCTGAGTCCCCGTGACTCACAGATTACTTCCAAAAACAGATGGAGGTGCCGATGATGCTAATCCAGGGGACGCGACCGAACTCAAGTGGGAGTTCGATGAGGATTCGGGACGTTACTATGTGTCTTTTCCGGACGATCAGTAGAGGAGCCCAGTTGTGGCGATCGGGGATCTAGCATTTGGGGTGGTCTTTCTTTATTTGGTTCCGTAGTCGGACCTTGATTGTATTCTGGATGATGTAATGCTATATTTATGTATTGTGTGAAGTGGCGATTGTAAGCTAACTCTTTATCCCTTTCTTATTCAGTACATGGGATGTGTAAAGATTACCCCTCTTGTGACATGCCGACCATGCGGTTATGCCTCTAAGTCGTGCTCCGACACGTGGGAGATATAGCCGCATCGTGGGTGTTACAAGTTGGTAATCAGAGCCTTCCCCGACTTAGGAGCCCCCTACTTGATCGAATCGCTGACGTTGTTGAGTCTAGAAAAATGTTTTTGAGTCTTATTGGATTATATATATTAGAGAGTAGGATTCATTTAACTCCCAGTCCCTTCGTCGCTTTGGTGAGGCCTCCTGACGTAGAGTTTTGACTCTTCTCTTCTCAAATTTCACGAATTTTTTTAGGATCACGCGGGTATCTTGGAATCGTTCCGATGGTTTTGTGACGAGAACATTGTTCTTGGTGCCTCCTGACATTTAGGGGTTGTGGAAGTGTCCTGGGAGTTGAGCTCCGAGGTGTTGTCGTCACAATTTTATCATTGCAGTTCCGGAATACATGAGTTCGCCGACATTGAAAATCTCCTTTATGCAGTTGCTGGTGAGATAACCTCGACGCCACCTAGTACTGGGGCGGAAGTACGGGAGTATTCCCATAACTCATATAACGGATGCTTTTCGAAGGTTGAGGTAAATGATTTCCAAAGATTTCTTGGTTATGTGTTGAAGGATGGATACATCTGGATGTAGGATTTGCTAGTTTTGAGTGAGATATTATGCTTCCCCTGTATCCCCAACACCTGATTGCATAACCAGAAAATTTCGGGAGTTTCATAGGTGGGAATTCATGTAGCTCTAGTATTTCTTCCCGCAGATATTTGGTTTGTGATTGGGTAATCCTTACCAATTATTTGTTCATATCCGTACCTTGTTGATTTATTCATCTATATTTATCTAAGTGGCTTCTCATCCTATGGAAGTGTGATCATTTACTTTGGAATTCATTCGTTCATTCTTCTTTGAATGTTAAAGCTACATGTTACAATTTCGATCCACTGATTCAGCTTGAATATATGTCTTTCAAGATGCTAATGGATGCCAACCTCTTCAGGATGGCTCCGCCAACGCGTCAGAATCCGGAACCTCTGCCACCACCTCCACCTCCGGTGGTATGGCAAGCTGTCATGGCCGCCACCAACGCCAACACTCAGATGCTTTTGCAACTCTTGCAAGAGCGCAACCAAGGAAATCAAGGCCAAGGCAACAATCAAACTCAGTTTGCTACCCTCAAACAGTTCCTCGCAAACCAGCCGAAGTCCTTTAGTAACTGTGTCGAGGCCACAGACGCTGACGATTGGCTCGTGGATATCTACAAACATTTTGAGTGTAGTAATGTCAAGCCTGAGGACTTTGTCAAGTTTGCTTCATTCCAACTCAAAGACCAAGTTGCTGAGTGGTATGAACAATACAAAGATTCCAGAGGAGGTCGTGTGATTACCTGGGATGATTTCCGCCAAGACTTCAAAGCTCACCACATTCCACAAAGTGTTGCTGAGAGTAAGCGCGAGGAGTTCCGCAATCTCAAGCAAGCAGCATGTCTGTTTTCCAATACAACATCCTGTTTCAGAGGCTCGCTCGCTTTCTAAACAAGACGTCCCTGATGAGAAGAGCATGATTTACCAATTCAGAGGTGGCTCAGGGAAGATCTGCAACTAGCTCTCGTGCTTTTTGAGCCGACCAAGTATGATGAATTCTACAACATGGCACTAAAGCAAGAAGCTGCTCAGGTCAAGTGTGATGCATCTAAGAACAGAGTTAGGGATGAAGCTCCATCTTCTTCTTCAACTCAATTGGCAGCTAAGCAGCAGAAGTTCTGGTTGCCTCCTCCTCCTCCGTTTCGCCAGCCTTACCAGTAGAAGAGTAAAGGTGGCAATGGATCTTCCCACCCACCCAACCCAGGCTATCAGAACAAAGCACAGTCTCATGCTCCAAGGTCAAGTGCTCCTTATCACCGTCCGCTCTCAGAGGTTACTTGCAACCAAATGCACTATGCAACCAACAAGTGTCCGAAGAAAGGGCACTATGCAAACAAATGCTTCAACCAAAGGCGCCTTCCGCCTCCTCCTGTGAGATCTGCCAACAATGCAGTGGTCAAGCATAATCCCAAGTATGCTAAGGTCAACATGATGAACGCAGCTCAGGCAGAGGAATCTTCAGAAGTGATCATGGGTAACCTTCTAGTTAACTCTATTCCTGCAAAAGTTCTTTTTGATACTGGTGCATCTCATTCTTTCATGTCATTCCCATTTGCATTGGAGTACAATATTGACACAAAGGTTTTGTCCAAATTCATGCAAGTTGTTTCTCCGGGAAAGCTTATGACTTCTAGTTTGGTTGCTCCCGATGTCTCTGTCCAGTTTGGAGACTATAAGTTTCTGTCTTCTCCAATTGTTCTTGGCGACTCAGATATTGATCTAATTCTCGGCATGGACTGGCTTTCTAAGCACAAGGCTCAGCTTGATTGTGCTGCCAGGTAGATTCAATTGGCAAACTCTTCTGAGGGTGTGATCATCTTTGCCGCTCGGGATGATACCATTTGGCTGTTTTCTCTCAATGAGAAGGGCGAGTTGAATGCCATCTCTCACATTCCAGTCATTTGTGAATATCAAGACGCCTTTCCAGAAGAGCTTTCGGGAATGCCTCCTCGCTGGCCAGTTGAATACGTTATCAATCTTGAGCCTGGCACGGGACCTGTTTGCAAACGTCCTTACAAGCTTGGACCAGAAGAGTTGAAGGAGATGAAGAAACAACTCGATGTACAAGAGCGCATGGGTCTGATTCGACCGAGTTATTCTCCATGGGGTTGTGGTGTTCTTTTTGTCAAGAAGAAGGATGGCACGGACCGACTTTGTGTTGACTACCGTCCATTGAACAAGAAGACAATAAAGAACAAGTACCCACTTCCCAACATCAATGAGCTATTCGAGCAACTTAAATGTGCCCAAGTATTCTCCAAGATTGACCTCCGTATGGGTTATCATTAGATTCGCATTCGTGAACAAGATATCCCAAAGACAGCATTCAGGACAAGCTATGGTTCTTATGAATATACTGTCATGTCTTTCGGTCTTGTCAATGCTCCTCCAACGTTCTCTCGCATAATGAACTTCATCTTCAACCCTTACACAAATGATTTCGTCTTGGTGTATCTCGACGATATTTTGGTCTTTTCCAAGAACAAGGAGGATCATGCAAAGCATTTGAGATTGGTGCTGGACAAACTCGAAGAACATCAATTCTATGCGAAGTTTTCAAAGTGCGAGTTTTGGCCCGATGAGGTTCTCTACCTTGGCCATATCATCTCCGCCAAGGGCATTGTTGTTAATCCTGAGAAGGTGTCTGCAATTGTGAATTGGGAACCGCCTCAGAATGTAAAGCAGCTCCGCAGCTTTCTTGGGCTTGCAAGCTATTGTCGAAGATTCGTTGAGAATTTCTCTAAGATTGCAAAGCCTCTTTCCAACCTCCTCAAGAAGCATGTGAAGTATGTCTGGACGCCCGAAGGTGACATGGCTTTCAACACCCTCAAAGAGAAGTTAGTCACAGCTCCAGTTCTGACTCCTCCTGATGAATCCAAACCATTCGAAGTTTTTTGTGATGCTTCCCTGCAAGGTCTCGGTGCTGTGTTAATGCAAGAGAAGAAAGTTGTGGCCTATACCTCTTGCCAGTTGAAGCCCAACGAAAAGAACTACCCCACTCATGACCTCGAGTTGGCGGCAGTTGTCCATGCTCTTTTAACATGGAGACATCTCTTGTTGGGAAGGAAAGTGGACATCTTCACTGATCATAAGAGCCTCAAGTACATCTTCACTCAACCCAACCTCAACCTCAGACAGACTCGTTGGGTCGAAATGATTCAAGAGTATAATCCGAGTATTGAATATACTCCAGGCAAGGCCAATGTCATTGCAGATGCTTTGAGCAGGAAGGCTTACTGCATCAGTTTGATTCTGAAGCCCTTCCAACCGGACCTTTGTGAAGCTTTCCGCAAACTTAATCTCCAAGTTGTTCCTCAAGGATTACTTGCCAACCTCCAAGTCTCTCCTAATTTGGAAGATCAAATTCGTGAGGCACAACTTCTTGATGCAATGGTGAAGAAGGTGAAAATGGGATTTCCCAGAGTCAACCCAAGTACAAGTGATATCGCCTTGATGACAAAGATACTCTATTCTTTGAGGATCGAATTGTGGTTCCTAAATGTGACCTTCGTAAAGTCATTATGAACGAGGCTCACAACTCACTCCTATCTATTCATCCTCGAAGTACGAAGATGTACCATGACCTCAAGCAGTCGTATTGGTGGACTTGAATGAAGCGAGAAATTGCTCAGTTCGTGAATGAATGTGATGTCTGCAAATGGGTGAAAGAAGAACACCAACGGCCAGCTGGTCTCCTCCAACCTCTTGCTATTCCAGAATGGAAGTTCGACCATACTGAGATGGACTTCGTAACTGGTTTTCCCAAGTTCAAACGTGGAAATGATGCTATCTTTGTTGTCATCGACAAGCTTACTGTCGGTGTTCTGGGAACGGGGGTCCCCAGACTTGCCTGCCTGCGGCCTGCGGCCTGCGGCGTGGCTCAAAGGGGGCCCAGCACGGCCCATCTTCATCAACACAAGACTCAAGACCCTCGCGAGGGGCCAAGCCTCGCGGGGCGGACGACACGGAGCTTCCTCAGGCACGGCCTCGTCAGGCTGGCTCGCGAGGAGGCGGAAAGATCAAGGTGGGGTACCTCGCGAGGTGCCCGTGACGCAAGCCATGACGACTTAGGGCGCCAGGCGAGTGCCAGCCCACGCAGCGTCCTCCTTTCCTCTTTGGTGCAAAGGGGGCAAGTGCAGCCGCGGAGTACCGAGGCATCAGGCAAAGGTTGCCATTTCGGTGCAACGAGACCAATACTAGGAGGACTACGAGACGGAGGTCACCGTGGAGCCCAAGACGGCGTCATCACCAGAGCTTTGCGCAGGCGAAGACTACTTTTGTCAGGATAGTTGATACTTGCTGCCCCCCTTCAAATTAGCCCGCCATTGTTGGCTCCCTTCCCGCTCGACATTTGGGAAGAGGACCAGGGCTTCTATAAATAGGACCAGCCACCCACATAGCAAGGGGGTGAGAAGGTTAGTTGCCGGCAAGAGAGAGTAAGGCAGCTAGAGTGAGAGAGAGAGAGAGCAAGGTGGTTGAACGCCTCCCAACAGTTCATCACCCCAGCCAAGAACAGACCCTCGCGAGGCTGTTCTTCCTTGTATTGTTCATGATCATCAGCCCCAAGAGGCAATCCACCCACCACGCACTGGAGTAGGGTATTACACCACAACGGTGTCCCGAACCAGTATAAACCTTGCGTCTCTTGTGCAGTTCTTTCAGTAGTCTAGATCTTTGCGAGACGGAGAGGTAGAAGGCGTAATCTCCGCGCTCACCCCAGCGTATGAACCTTAAGGGTCTGCCGGAACCAGAAATCCGACATTTGGCGCGCCAGGTAGGGGTGCGCCGGAGTTCGTCTTCCACCGCTCCATGCCCCGTCGCATCGTCATCACCATGCCCAGCGACCAGGAGGGCAACCCCGACCCATGGGCTGCGTGGCCCGCCCGCGCAGAACCGCTCGCCTCAGGCGACCCCGTGCCCCAGGCAGCTCGCGGTCCACAGGGCGCTGCGGGCCGCGGGCGACGCGGACAGACTTCGACAACTCTCACACCGCTGCAGGCACGGTCGACAGCAAGGGCCTCCAATCACGCCGCGACCACGACACCGTACACCTGCTGGGAGCAGGCGAACTCGAGGGCCGTGCTCACAGTGGCCCGAGAGCTGCTGCGGTGCAGACTGTTGGAGGGCGGCCACGACGTGCTACTGGAGCGAGTGGCGGAGCTCCTGGGCTTCGCCGCCTCGGGGGCTCACCCCTTCTCCACCCAGCTCCCATCTCAAGCCCAAGGCGACCCGCGCGCGGGCTCCGCGCGCGCCTGCGGGCTCCAAGGCTACTCCGACGCCAGCGAAGCTGTCAGCACCGGACCGGCGGCGGCGCTGCCCC
Source organism: Triticum monococcum (assembly GCA_034509565.1). Lineage (NCBI taxonomy): Eukaryota > Viridiplantae > Streptophyta > Magnoliopsida > Poales > Poaceae > Triticum > Triticum monococcum. The sequence goes on along the minus strand of CM067842.1, from coordinate 275,724,555 downwards.
CGCCCCCGGCCCGTGAAGAATAAGGACTCAACGCGACCCACGGCCCCAGTGGGCGGCCACGCTGCCACCCTGCAGTGGGCGTGGCAGGCGGGACCGCGTGGCATGCGGGGCATCACGGCGTGGCATTCGGGATGAAGGCGCCGGAGGAATACGTGCCCCTCATGATGGACCAAGGACACCCTCACGAGAACGGACAAGGCTCGCTCCTCGGCCCAAGCTGGGGGGACGAGGCAGTAGAAGCTGAGGCCTTCCAGGAGCCTCGGGACGGTCCCGCAGGCCACGCTGGAGGCAACGATCATCGGGCACCGCCAATTCTTCAGGAGCAGGTATATGCTAACCATGGATCACAGGAGGTGCAGGTCGCCGCGGCGAGCAGCTGCCTTGCTCCCACAGTCTCCTACCCCTCGGGAGGAGGGCGCAGGGGGCTGCAGGAGAGGGGCCGAGATCCGACATCACCACCGCGGCGTTCGGAGCAAGGTGTTCTCAGGAGGTAGGCCCTCTGCTGGGGAGGTGCCTCAGGGCCTGCCCCTGGCGGAGGACCCGTGGTCGTCGGGGGAACCGCTGGCGACCGCTCTACCCCATCGGGCGGCGTCCTGGGTTCCGGTCATTGCTGATGGCACTAGAGTGTGGCGCAAGGCGGGGCCCTCATCTGGCAATATGAAGCAAGGACAGTACCTGTGAAGAAGGCTCGGTGCCTATGAAGCTCGCCGCCCCGTGACACTCTCACGTAATAATGAGTGGGGCTGTACATGCCCCAGAGTCTCAGGGGTGCCAGCCTCAGGCCCTGGGGCTCCCTCCCACGCGCAGTGGACAGCACTTAGCTCCGCGCTGGTGAGAAGATGTCCAAGACTAGACTAGGTGCCGGACGTGGCCTTTTGTCTGCTTCCATTGCCTTTCCCTTTGGCTGTAGCTTTTCCCCCGCTAGATTTAAGTTGGATTCGAATTTGAGATTTGCGTGTGCTCGGGGAAGGGGTGCTTATTCTCGTTCGAGCCATTTCTCGCGTTCTGGTTACCGCTTGGCCACAACTGCCTCCCCTCGCGAGCCCCTCGCGAGTCGGGTCAGGCCTGGCTCGTGCGCAACCCAAACCGCCGCTGTTGCTCCCTCTCGGGAGGATTTTCGGGTGCCTGCGGAGGTTGTCCTGTTTGGAAAAGGCCCAGAGCCTGTGAAGCAAGGCGAGTGCTGGTGAAGCCATCGCGTTTTGGAAAAGGCCCAGAGCCTGTGGATCAAGGCGAGTGCCTGTGAAGCCATCGCGTTTTGGAAAAGGCCCATAGCCTGTGAAGCAAGGCGAGTGCCTATGAAGCCATCGCGTTTTGGAAAAGGCCCGGAGCCTATGAAAAAGGCCAACGCCTGTGAAGCTCCCCGCCAGCGACACTCTCATATCCTACGGATTCAACTAAAGAACACCCCCGACGTCACGCCCTCCCACAGGCTGCTTCGGGGCTTGCGCGAAACAAAGGTAAACCAGCCAACCACCAGGCACGGGCGCTTGTGCAATATGACAACTACTGATACGATGAACACGGGTTTTACATGAGGGGCTTCCCCTCCCAAAATGCGCTCACAGCCATCAGGTCAAAAACCTGAGTTCTATTCATGCAGGATAAAAAAGACAGGAGCGATACACACTCAGTCGGACCAATCCCCCAATGCGTCCTCAGAAGCACCTCCCGAGCCCTCGCTGGCATCGCCGAGCTCGCCATCGTTTTCTGCGTCGCCACCAGCGGCGTCAGGGCCATTCACCGCACCGCCCTCGTCAGCAACCACGATCACGTCGTCGTCGTCTGAAGCGAAGGCCCTGACAAGGGCGTCCACGTTGTCTTCCACCCAGTGCGCCAGGTCGCCTCGGACGACCTGGGGAACTGGGGCGATGATGGCATCAAAATCAAAGTGGGAATCCATGTTCAGGAGATGACTGAAGACATGGGAAAAGGCGCGCCCGAGCAGGGCGCGGCTCCTCTCCTCCACCAACCTATCGGCCCTGGCCGACCGCGCCTCTAGCTACGTCACCACGGCGGTGAAGAATTGAAGGTTGCCAGCATAGTTGGCTGTGTGCAGCTCGCCAACAGCCGCCTCACAGATGTTGCCCAAGGGTGCGCTAGCCCTCTCCCGGAGCGTGGCGAGCATGGGGCCGTGCATGTGCTCCAGGACCTACCGCTGACATATCTCATCCGCGTTCTGGCGCACGACGCCCTCAGCCTCCTCCACCCGCTGGCGAAGGCAGAGCACCTCGACCTGGGAGGCGGCTAACTCCCCTTGCGCTACCTCAAGGGCGGCCCAGGAGGCGTCGGCCAGCTGCGTTGGCTCCTCCCGCTTGGCCCTCAAGACCGCGGTCCTCCCTTCAGCTTCAACCCGGATCAACTCTAGCCTCCCCTCGAACTCGCGCTCGAGGCCTTGGCGCGCCATCGCCACCTGACGTCCGACCTCCTCCAGGACACAAGCCTCCCGTGCGGTGACATCGTCCTCCGTCTGTGTCACCAAGCGCTCCCTCGTCTCCAGCCGCTCGTACTCGCGGGTGCGTTCGGTGGCTTCTAGCGTCAACGCTTCTTCACGCTTCAGGAGCTCAGCTGGGTCGCCGGAGGCCACCCGCATCGACGCAAGGGCCAACTCGCGCAGCTCCACTTGCTCCTCCAGTGAGTGACACCGGGCCAGGAGCTCACGAGCCCGCTCCTCCGCCGCTTCTCGCCGTCGGTCAGCTCCCCAGGCCTCCTCGGCGGCCTGGGATCGGGCCACTCGAGAGGCCTCCAGCGACGCCTTCGCCTCTTCATCGTCAAGATCGCGCTGATGGCGCGCGAGGGCGATGGCGGTCTCCAGCTCGCGCCTCCCTGCAGCCAAGCGCAGGCCCTCGGCCTCCAGCGCGCGTCCTCATCAGCAAGCTCCTCCCCAAGCAGGTTCACCGCGTCGGTCGCCCTTCGAAGGAACCCTTGGCGGCGAGCGCGGCGCTCCCGGGCGCGCTCGAGCACGTCTTCCACACCATCATCTGCCCCGAGCAAGCGCTGGGGGCCACGAATCATCGTTCCCCCTCCGGGCAGGAGGCTGGGGACTGGCGCCCTCGCGACGGCCGGGCGCGCCGCACCAGAAGCCCAGCCTGGAGCCAGCCCGTCCCCGGATGAAGGGCGCAGGAGGCGCCTCAACCAGTCGCAGTCCACGACCAGACGAGAAGCCCACGGCAGGCTGGCTATTCCCCGAGAGGGCCCGTGAAGGAAAATCGGGGGGAATGAAGGGCCGCAGTGCACCTCGGGATGGTCCACCCCTTCAGTCGCCCTCACCACAAGGGCAGAGCTGCTCGGAGCACTTGAGGATGGTAAAGGGGGCGAAGCCAAAGGAGGCGGCACCTCAGCTACTTCCGCGAGCTCGGCTGGAAGGGGCCTGCGGAGCAAAGATCAGTGAAAGCAGCAAGAGGATCAGGAGCCAGAAAGGGAGAAGACTTACTCGTTAGTGGCGAAGTACTTCCTGCGCTTCAGCACGCGACAAGGGTAGTCATCACCCAGGGCCTCCCTTTTCCTCCAGAGGGCCTCAAAGTCCACACGGAAGCGGCACCAAGAGAAGAGCGCAAGGATCAACCTGCGACGAAGACGGAGCATCAGAACAATCCACGTCAGGGGCGCCTGCCTGGCGCGTGCCGTCCATCACCTCGCCAGAAGACGCGGCTGGGGCCTCCGAGGCCTCAGCCCCGGGCGCTGGGAGCGGCTGCTTGCCACCCTCAGCCTCAGCAGCAAGGGTCCCAGGAGCTGTCCCCTCGAGAGCATCACCTAGTGCTGTCACCTCATCAGGAGCCCCCTTGGCCTCCGACGCCTCCTGCCTCCCTCACGAGGTCCCTGGAGGCCGGCGGGGCGCAGCCCCCACTCATCAAAGACGGGCATCTGCTTCACGAAGTTGGCCCTGCTCTGGCAGAGATACAACAAGGCCCCTCCCTGCCGGACGTTGCCGGGGTTGGGGTCCCCGGCCAATGTCAAGAGCGTCGACTTCAACACCTCAGGAGCCAGGTCCTCTTCCTGGAGCCTCATGCCATCCTCGCACCCACGAAAGGCCCACATCCAGCGAGAGTGGCGTTGAAGGGGAGCAACATGGCACAACAGAAACTCCTTCACCACCTTGGGCGCTGTCACGCCGAGCTTCCTCAGGAGCACGAAGCGGCGCCAGACGAAGACGAGCCGGGGGCTCTTGAGCATCTCCTGGCCCCAACCTGAATTGGGGACGGCAGGCGGGGTCGGCTCCGATAGCAGGGGCCTGGGCACCCCTGCGTCCACATACAGCCACCGCTCGCAGAACCCAACCGCGGGCAGGGGGAGCTTGAAGTCAATCCCAGAGGCCTCGGTCTCAGGCTCGGCAGCGATGCTCACTCACGCCCAGCATTGGGAAGGGTCGACAAGATGCAGCGAGAAGAAGTGGCGCGGCAAGGCAACCAAAGGAGGGATGCCCACCATGGCTTCGCAAACAAAGGCGAAGACCGAAAGGAGAGTGATGGACTCAGGACTTAGATGCATCATGTGGATCTGATAATGGGAGAGCACGACATTGAAGAAATCAGAAAAGGGGGGAACCAGACCCACCCATAGGGCATCGGTAAAACATGGGACCTCGGTAGCTGTCCTATCGATGGAGAAGTGGGGTGCGGGCCAGGCCTTGTCCTCCCGCACTCATTGAAGATGGTGGCCAGAGCCAAGCTGGCCTTGCCCAGGCACTCTTGATTGAGTATGGTCGCCTGGCCGACGGCAGAGGCCGCCGATGGCGGCACACAAGGCGGAGCCATGGGTTTCTTCCCACTCTCCTTCTTCGTCGGAGTAAGGCGATGGGAAGGAAGGGGAAGATTTGAGATTGGATTGGAGGCAGGAGCTGGCGTACGAAGGAAGGAAGAACAGGGGGCGCTCGAGCAACAGGAAGGGGAGCGGCTGTGTGCAACTACAAGTCCGCCTAGCAGGGCGCGAAATAAGGGGCGTGGGGGAACAGTGCCGCCCACGTCCCATCAACCGCCACGCGAAACCCAAGGCCGCAGGCTGTTAGGGCCCGCGGCGCTTTGCCCCTGCCCTTTCGCCTCTCAGCACGGCCAAGTCCAGGCGCGCCTTGGGCCCGGGGGCTACTGTCGGCGTTCTGGGAACGGGGGTCCCAGACTTGCCTGCCTGCGGCCTGCGGCGTGGCTCAAAGGGGGCCCAGCACGGCCCATCTTCATCAACACAAGACTCAAGACCCTCGCGAGGGGCCAAGCCTCATGGGGCGGACGACACGGAGCTTCCTCAGGCACGGCCTCGTCAGGCTGGCTCGCGAGGAGGAAGAAAGATCAAGGGGGGTACCTCGCGAGGTGCCCGTGACGCAAGCCATGACGACTTAGGGCGCCAGGCGGGTGCCAGCCCGCGCAGTGTCCTCCTTTCCTCTTTGGTGCAAAGGGGGAAAGCGCAACCGCGGAGTACCGAGGCATCAGGCAAAGGTTGCCATTTCGGTGCAACGAGACCAAGACCAGGAGGACTACGAGACAGAGGTCACCGTGGAGCCCAAGACGGCGTCATCACTAGAGCTTTGCGCAGGCGAAGACTGCTTTTGTCAGGATAGTTGATACTTGCTGCCCCCCTTCAAATTAGCCCGCCATTGTTGGCTCCCTTCCCGCTCGATATTTTGGAAGAGGACCAGGGCCTCTATAAATAGGACCAGCCACCCACATAGCAAGGGGGTGAGAAGGTTAGTTGCCGGCAAGAGAGAGTAAGGCAGCTAGAGTGAGAGAGAGAGAGAAAGGTAGTTGAATGCCTCCCAGCAGTTCATCACCCCAGGCAAGAAAAAACCCTCGCGAGGCTGTTCTTCCTTGTATTGTTCATCATCATCAGCCCCAAGAGGCAATCCACCCACCACGCACAGGAGTAGGGTATTACACCACAACGGTGGCCCGAACCAGTATAAACCTTGCATCTTTTGTGCAGTTCTTTCAGTAGTCTAGATCTTTGCGAGACGGAGAGGTAGAAGGTGTAATCTCCGCGTGCACCCCAGTGTTCGAACCTTAAGGGTCTGCCGGAACCCGAAATCCGACACTTACTAAAGTGGCTCATTTTCTTCCAATCAAAGAATCTATCACAACAGCTCAGTTGGTAGAGCTATATACCTCCAGGACTGTCTCCTTGCACGGCATTCCGCAGTTGATATCTTCAGATCGTGGAAGCATCTTTACTTATAAGTTCTGGGACTCCTTCCAGAAGGCCATGGGCATCAACATTCGCTTCAGCACAGCCTTCCATCCTCAAACTAGTGGACAAGTCGAGCAAGTCAATCAAATTCTTGAAGATATGCTCAGGGCTTGTGTCATTTCTTTCGGTATGAAGTGGGAGGATTGTCTTCCATATGCCGAGTTCTCCTACAACAATAGTTTCCAAGCGAGTCCGGGCAAGGCCCCATTCGAGATTCTCTATGGCAGAAAGTGTCGTACTCCTCTTAATTAGTCAAAGACTGGTGAACACCAACTTCTTGGCAATGACTTGATCACAGAGGCTGAAGAAATGTGCAAAGTCATCCGTGAAAATCTCAAAGCCGCGCAATCGCGCCAAAAGAGTTACTACGATAGCAAGCATCGTGACTTGGCTTTCGAGATCGGGGACCATGTCTACCTCCGTGTCTCTACAATGAAAGGTACTCGTCGTTTCGGTATCAAACGGAAGCTTGCTCCTAGATACGTGGGTCCTTTCAAGATCATTGGAAAAAGAGGTGATCTCGCCATTCAACTTGAGCTTCCTCCCAACTTTGCAAATGCGCACGACGTGTTTCAAGTGTCACAGCTTCGAAAGTGCTTCAAGACTCCTGACCGCACCATCAACTTCGAAGAGATTGATCTCCAAAAAGACATGTCTTATCATGAGCATCCCGTTGTTATTCTTGAAGAAACCGAGCGCAAGACTCGCAACAAGTCAATCAAATTCCTGAAAGTGAAGTGGTCACATCATTCCGACCGAGAAGCCACCTAGGAACGCGAGGACCACTTCCCTTCCGAATATCCGGAGTTCTTTAAGTCCTAGATCTCGGGACGAGATCCTTTCGTAGTGGTGGAGTGTTGTAACACCCCGGATGTAACTTACCATATTTGTACTCCGACTCTTGCCATTTTCGGCGTTAAGTTATGAGTTTCCCTTCGTGGTTGGGTTTTGTCTTCGTTTTGCATTTTGTTCATGTCATGCATTTCATATCATGTCATCATGTGCATCTCATTTGCATACGTGTTCGTCTCAAGCATCCGAGCATTTTCCTCGTTGTCCGTTTTGCAATCCGGCACTCCTATGTCCTCCGGCGCCCCCTTTTGTCTCTTTTCGTGAGCGGGTGTTAAACTTTCTTGGAATGGACCGAGATTTGCCAAGCGGCCTTGGTACACCACCGGTAGACCGCCTGTCAAGTTTCGTGCCATTTGGAATCCGTTTGATACTCCAACGGTTAACCGGGGAACCGTAAAGGCCTCGTGTGTGTTGCATCCCAACACCCATCCAAAGTATCCCAATAACCCATCCATACCTATCCCATGTCCTCCGCCGTCGGATCACGATCGCGTGGCCGAAAACTACACCTCATTTGGACACTCCAACCTCCTTTTATGTATAAATAGGTGATTCCCTCCTTTTTCTCGCGCAGAGGAAACCCTAGAGAAACTCCTTCCGTGCCGCCGGACATGTCCGGCCATCGCCGGAAGAAACCGCCACCGCCACCGGACACGCACCAATCCTGTCCCGCCATGTGGCGCGTCCGCCGCCCCCGCGCCGCTGGCTCGCCAGGCCCGGGACGGGCCCCCGAGCCCGTGCGCTCCTCCACCGCCTGCGCCTCCCCGCTCCAGCACGCTGCCACCGCATCGCCCGGCCGCCACCACCGCGACCCGGCCGCCCAAGCACCCCGCTGCCGCGTTTGGTCCTCCCACTGCCGCCTCGCCTTTCGTCTGCCCGCCGTCGTCTCCCGCGTCCCGGTGAGCCCCGCGCGTCTGGCCCTGCCCTCCTTCCCCTTCCTCTCCTCCTCCCTCACCCGTGCTCTCTCTGCCCTTAGGTGCTCCGGCCACCGCGAGAATGAACTCCGGCGAACCTCGGATTCCGTGCCAGATCCAGATCCATTTTCTAGGGTTGACCTCGATTTCCCACTAAGTCATTTTTCTACTATAATTTTTAGCCCTGTTCAACATGCCATAACGCCTCATCCGTAGGTCCGTTTTGCATGCATGATATATCAAAATGTTCATCAGGATGTGATCTTCATTTTGTTCTATTGTGCCATGCTTGTTTGAGTCCATCTTTATGCCCAAATAGTTGATGCAAGAGTGCTATAAAATGTTAGGTGCTGATTCTTAGCAGAGTATGAGCATTTGTCATTTTTGCTACATATGTTGTGTGCTGCATATGAACATGAGCTCTACATGTGTTTTGGTCTATGCCATGCCATATTTACAGGGGTGTATGCCATGTATTTTTGTAATCTTTGTGGTGACTTGCACATGCATGCAAAGTAGCTCTTGTGATATTGCTGATTTCAGAGACTTTGAATTTCACTAAGTCTTTGCTCTACTGTTATTTTTATGCCATGTATTCATGTTACTACAGTGAGTTCCATGCCTCTTTTGAGTATGTTCAGTAAGGATGATTTGGGCATATGGTTGTGCTCTATCCATCCATGCCCCCGTTTGCAATTATGGAGTGCCCTAGCATGACTTAATCCTCCTCTACTTTTGCTATAAAATGTTCCTGGCAGATTGTTTACATGTTAATCAATTTTGCCATGGATGTTGTAGTTGATCCATGCATGCTTTAAAATTGTTGTTCCCATGGTTAGCCTTATGAACATGTCTTACTGCTGTTCATTCCTGTCATGTTGTTATTTTCACTAAGTCTGTGAAGCTGATATCTTTTGCACTTTTGCCATGCTTGTTTGAACCCGCTCTTGTGTGTTTTAGCCGTAGCTCAGTGTTCATTTTTTGTCAAGCATCTTGAGTAGATCACTGCCATGTGCTTTGTTGTTATGTTGGAGTGCAGTAGCTTAGTTTCTTGTTGCATTTTAGATGGCATCGTGCTGTTAATCGTAGAATTGTGCCATTCTTGTTTTGCTTGCCATTTGCAAACCGTGCATCCGATTCCGGTGATCTTTATATCGATTTCGACCGAAATCAACTCATCTTTCCAGCGGCGCAATTGGTTAGCCAAGTTGATGCCTTGATCAATTTTTTCCTTCCATAGCACGCATATGCATTGCATACCACGTCCCGCATGTCATGTCATGTTTTGCATCATGTTACTTGCACATTGCACCGTGGTTGATTGTGGTTTCTTTTTCTTGTGCTCTTGATTTGGGTAGATCCGGGAGACGATTACGTGATCAAGGAACCCGTTGAGTATGCTTACGAGGATCAAGCTTTCGTCAACTCGGAGAATTTTGCAGGCAAGATGACCATACCCTTGAAATCACTATTATCTTTGCTTGCTAGTTGCTCGATCTATTGCTATGCCGCGATACCTACCACTTGCTATATCATGCCTTCCATATTGACATGTCAAGCCTCTAACCCACCTTTCCTAGCAAACCGTTGTTTGCCTATGTTACCGCTTTGCTCAGCCCCTCTTATAGCGTTGCTAGTTGTAGGTGAAGATGGAGTTTGTTCCTTGTTGGAACATGATTATTGTTGGGATATCATTATTATATCTTGTTTACTTTAATGCATCTATATACTTGGTAAAGGGTGGAAGGCTCGGCCTTATGCCTGGTGTTTTGTTCCACTCCTGCCGCCCTAGTTTCCGTCATACCGGTGTTATGTTCCTTGATTTTGCGTTCCTTACGCGGTTGGGTTATAATGGGAACCCCTTGACAGTTTGCCTTGAATAAAACTCCTCCAGCAAGGCCCAACCTTGGTTTTACCATTTGCCACCTAAGCCTTTTTCCCTTGGGTTCCGCAGACTTAAGGTTCATCTTTATTTTAAACCCCCCCCCCCCCCCGAGCCAGTGCTCCTTTGAGTGTTGGTCCGAACCGAGTAGACTGCGGGGCCACCTCAGGGAAACTTGAGGTTTGGTTTTACTCATAGGATGTCTCATCCGGTGTTGCCCTGAGAACGAGATACGTGTGACTCCTATCAGGATTTGTCAGCACATCGGGCAGCTTTGCTGGTCTTATTTTACCATTGTCGAAATGTCTTGTAACCGGGATTCTAAGTCTGATCGAGTCTTCCTGGGAGAAGGAATATCCTTCGTTGACCGTGAGAGCTTGTGATGGGCTAAGTTGGGACACCCCTGCAGGCTTTTGAACTTTCGAAAGCCATGCCCATGATTACGGGCAGATTGGAATTTGTTAATCTCTGGTTGTAGAAAACTCGAAACTTAACTTAATTAAAATGAATCAACCGCGTGTGTAGCCGTGATGGTCTCTTTTTGGCAGAGTCCGGGAAGAGAACACGGTCTCGTGTTATGCTTGAACGTAAGTAGTTTCAGGATCACTTCTTGATCTTTATAGCTTCTCAATCGTGCTTTGATTCTCTCCTCGCTCTCGTTTGCTTAAGTTAACCACCATACATGCTAGTGCTTGCTGCAGCTCCACCTCACTACCTTTTTCTACCCATAAGCTTAAATAGTCTTGATCGCGAGGGTGTGAGATTGCTGAGTCCCCGTGACTCACAGATTACTTCCAAAAACAGATGCATGTGCCGATGATGATAATGCAGGGGACGCGACCGAACTCAAGTGGGAGTTCGATGAGGATTCAAGACGTTACTATGTGTCTTTTCCGGATGATCAGTAGAGGAGCCCAGTTGGGGCGATCGGGGATCTAGCATTTGGGGTGGTCTTTCTTTATTTGGTTCCGTAGTCGGACCTTGATTGTATTCTGGATGATGTAATGCTATATTTATGTATTGTGTGAAGTGGCGATTGTAAGCTAACTCTTTATCCCTTTCTTATTTAGTACATGGGATGTGTAAAGATTACCCCTCTTGCGACATGCCTACCATGCGGTTATGCCTCTAAGTCGTGCTCCGAAACGTGGGAGATATAGCCGCATCGTGGGTGTTACAAGTTGGTAATCAGAGCCTTCCCCGACTTAGGAGCCCCGTGCTTGATCGAATCACTGACGTTGTTGAGTCTAGAAAAATGTTTTTGAGTCTTATAGGATTATATATATCGGAGAGTAGGATTCTTTTTACTCCTTAGTCCCTTCTTCGCTCTGGTGAGGCCTCCTGATGTAGAGTTTTGACTCTTCTCTTCTCAAATTTCACGATTTTTTAGGATGATGTGGGTATCTTGGAATCGTTCCGATGGTTTTGTGACGAGAACATTGTTCTTGGTGCCTCCTGACATTTAGGGGTTGTGGAAGTGTCCCGGGGCGTTGAGCTCCGACATTTAGGGGTCGTCACAATTTTATCGTTGCAGTTCTGGAATACCTGAGTTCGCCGACATTGAAAATCTCCTTTATGCAGTTGTTGGTGAGATAACCTCGACGCCACCTAGTACTGGGGCGGGAGCTCGGGAGTATTACCATAACTCGTATAACGGATGCTTTTCGAAGGTTGAGGTAAATGATTTCCGAAGATTTCTTGGTTATGTGTTGAAGGATGGATACAGCTGGATGTAGGATTTGCTAGTTTTGGGCGAGATATTATGCTTCCCCTGTATCCCCGACACCTGATTGCATAACCAGAAAGTTTCGGGAGTTTCATAGGTGGGAATTCATGTAGCTCTAGTATTTCTTCCCACAGATATTTGGTTTGTGATTGGGTAATCCTTACCAATTATTTGTTCATATCCGTACCTTGTTGATTTATTCATCTATCTTTATCTAAGTGGCTTCTCAACTTATGGAAGTGTGATCATTTACTTTGGAATTCATTCGTTCATTCTTGTTCGAATGTTAAAGCTACATGTTGCAATTTCAATCCATTGATTCAGCTTGAATATATGTCTTTCAAGATGCTAACGGATGTCAACCTCTTCAGGACGGCTCCTCCAACGCGTCAGAATCCGGAACCTCTGCCACCACCTCCACCTCCGGTGGCATGGCAAGCTGTCATGGCCGCCACCAACGCCAACACTCAGATGCTTTTGCAAGTCTTGCAAGAGTGCAACCAAGGAAATCAAGGCCAAGGCAACAATCAAGCTCAGTTTGCTACCCTCAATCAGTTCCTCGCAAACTAGCCGAAGTCCTTCAGTAACTGTGTCGAGGCCACAGACGCTGACGATTGGCTCGTGGATATCTGCAAACATTTTGAGTGTAGTAATGTCAGGCCTGAGGACTTTGTCAAGTTTGCTTCGTTCCAACTCAAAGACCAAGCTGCCGAGTGGTATCAACAATACAAAGATTCCAGAGGAGGTCATGTGATTACCTGGGATGATTTCCGCCGAGACTTCAAAGCTCACCACATTCCACAAAGTGTTGTTGAGAGTAAGCGCGAGGAGCTCCGCAATCTCAAGCAAGGCAGCATGTCTGTTTACCAATACAACATCCTGTTTCAGAGGCTCGCTTGCTTTGCTAAACAAGACATCCCTGATGAGAAGAGCATGATTTACCAATTCAGAGGTGGCCTCAAAGAAGATCTGCAACTAGCTCTCGTGCTTTTTGAGCCAACCAAGTATGATGAATTCTCCAACATGGCACTAAAGCAAGAAGCTGCTCAGATCAAGTGCGGTGCATCTAAGAAAAGAGTTAGGGATGCAGCTCCATCTTCTTCTTCAACTCAAGTGGCAGCTAAGCAGCAGAAGTTCTGGTTGCCTCCTCCTCCTCCGTTCCGTCAGCCTTACCAACGGAAGAGTAAAGGTGGCAATGGATCTTCCCACCCACCCAACCCAGGCAACTAGAACAAAGCACAGTCTCATGCTCCAAGGCCAAGTGCTCCTTATCGCCGTCCGCTCTCAGAGGTTACTTGCAACAAGTGTCAGCATAAAGGGCACTATGCAAACAAATGCTTCAACCAAAGGCGCCTTCTGCCTCCTCCTCCTGTGAGATCTGCCAACAATGCAGTGGTCAAGCATAATCACAAGCATGCTAAGGTCAACATGATGAACGCAGCTCATGCAGAGGAATCTTCAGAAGTGATCATGGGTAACCTTCTAGTTAACTCTATTCCTGCAAAACTTCTTTTTGACACTGGTGCATCGCATTCTTTCATGTCATTCCCATTTGCATCGGAGCACAATGTTGACACAGAGGTTTTGTCCAAAGTCATGCAAGTTGTTTCTCTGTGAAACTTATGACTTCTAGTTTGGTTGCTCCCGATGTCTCTGTCTAGTTTGGAGACTATAAGTTTCTGTCTTCTCCAATTGTTCTTGGCGACTCGGATATTGATCTAATTCTCGGCATGGACTGGCTTTCTAAGCACAAGGCTTAGCTTGATTGTGCTGCCATGTAGATTCAATTGACACACTCTTCTGAGGATGTGATCATCTTTGCCGCTCGGGATGATACCATTCGGCTATTTTCTCTCAATGAGAAGGGTGAGTTGAATGCCATCTCTCAGATTCCAGTCGTTTGTGCATATTAAGACGCCTTTCTAGAAGAGCTTCCAGGAATGCCTCCTCACTGGCCAGTTGAATTCGTTATTGATCTTGAGCCTGGCATGGAACCTGTTTCCAAACGTCCTTACAAGCTTGTACCAGAAGAGTTGAAGGAGATGAAGAAACAACTCGATGTACAAGAGCGTATGGGTCTGATTCGACCGAGTTATTCTCCATGAGATTGTGGTGTTCTTTTTGTCAAGAAGAAGGATGGCACGGACCGACTTTGTGTTGACTACCGTCCATTGAACAAGAAGAAAATAAAGAACAAGTACCCACTTCCCAACATCAATGAGCTATTCGAGCAACTTAAATGTGCCCAAGTATTCTCCAAGATTGACCTCCGTATGGGTTATCATCAGATTCGCATTCGTGAACAAGATATCCCAAAGACAGCATTCAGGACAAGCTATGGTTCTTATGAATATACTGTCATGTCTTTCGGTCTTGTCAATGCTCCTCCAACGTTCTCTCGCATAATGAACTTCACCTTCAACCCTTACACAAATGATTTCGTCTTGGTGTATCTCGACGATATTTTGGTCTTTTCCAAGAACAAGGAGGATCATGCAAAGCATTTGAGATTGGTGCTGGACAAACTCGGAGAACATCAATTCTATGCGAAGTTTTCAAAGTGCGAGTTTTGGCTCGATGAGGTTCTCTACCTTGGCCATATCATCTCCGCCAAGGGCATTGTTGTTAATCCTGAGAAGGTGTCTGCAATTGTGAATTGGGATCCGCCTCAGAATGTGAAGCAGCTCCGCAACTTTCTTGGGCTTGCAAGCTATTGTCGAAGATTCGTTGAGAATTTCTCTAAGATTGCAAAGCCTCTTTCCAACCTCCTCCAGAAGCATGTGAAGTATGTCTGGACGCCCGAATGTGAAGTGGCTTTCAACACCCTCAAAGAGAAGTTAGTCACAGCTCCAGTTCTGACTCCTCCTGATGAATCCAAACGATTCGAAGTTTTTTGTGATGCTTTCCTGCAAGGTCACGGTGCTGTGTTAATGCAAGAGAAGAAAGTTGTGGCCTATACCTCTTGCCAGTTGAAGCCCAACGAAAAGAACTACCCCACTCACGACCTCGAGTTGGCGGCAGTTGTCCATGCTCTTTTAACATGGAGACATCTCTTGTTGGGAAGGAAAGTGGACATCTTCACTGATCATAAGAGCCTCAAGTACATCTTCACTCAACCCAACCTCAACCCTAGATAGACTCGTTGGGTCGAAATGATTCAAGAGTATAATCTGAGTATTGAATATACTCCAGGCAAGGCCAATGTCATTGCAGAAGCTTTGAGCAGGAAGGCTTACTGCATCAGTTTGATTCTGAAGCCCTTCCAACCGGACCTTTGTGAAGCTTTCCGCAAACTTAGTCTCCAAGTTGTTCCTCAAGGATTTCTTGCCAACCTCCAAGTCTCTCCTACTTTGGAAGATCAAATTCGTGAGGCACAACTTCTTCATGCAATGGTGAAGAAGGTGAAAATGGGATTGCCAAGAGTCAACCCAAGTACAAGTGATATCGCCTTGATGACAAAGATACTCTATTCTTTGACGATCGAATTGTGGTTTCTAAAGGTGACCTTCGTAAAGTCATTATGAACGAGACTCACAACTCACTCCTATCTATTCATCCTGGAAGTACGAAGATGTACCATGACCTCAAGCAGTCGTATTGGTGGACTCGAATGAAGCGAGAAATTGCTCAGTTCGTGAATGAATGTGATGTCTGCAGAAGGGTGAAAGAAGAACACCAACGGCCAGCTGGTCTCCTCCAACCTCTTGCTATTCCAGAATGGAAGTTCGACCATATTGAGATGGACTTCGTAACTGGTTTTCCCAAGTCCAAATGTGGAAATGGTAATATTTTTGTTGTCATCGACAAGCTTACTAAAGTGGCTCATTTTCTTCCAATCAAAGAATCTATCACAACAGCTCAGTTGGCAGAGCTATATACCTCCAGGATTGTCTCCTTGCACGGCATTCCGTAGTTGATATCTTAAGATCATGGAAGCATCTTTACTTATAAGTTCTGGGACTCCTACCAGAAGGCCATGGGCATCAACATTCGCTTCAGCATAACCTTCCATCCTCAAACTAGTGGACAAGTCGAGCGAGTCAATCAAATTCTTGAAGATATGCTTAGGGCTTGTGTCATTTCTTTCAGTATGAAGTGGGAGGATTGTTCTTCCATATGCCGAGTTCTCATACAAAAACAGTTTCCAAGAGAGTTCGGGCAAGGCCCCATTCGAGATTCTCTATGACAGAAAGTGTCGTACTCCTCTTAATTGGTCAGAGACTGGTGAACGCCAACTTCTTGGCAATGACTTGATCACAGAGGCTGAAGAAATGTGCAAAGTCATCCGTGAAAATCTCAAAGCCGCGCAATTGCACCAAAAGAGTTACTACGATAGCAAGCATTGTGACTTGGCTTTCGAGATCGGAGACCATGTCTACCTCCGGGTCTCTCCAATGAAAGGTACTCATCATTTCGGTATCAAAGGGAAGCTTGCTCCTAGATATGTGGGTCCTTTCTAGATCATTGGCAAAAGAGGTGATCTCGCCTATCAAATTGAGCTTCCTCCCAACTTTGCAAATGTGCACGACGTGTTTCACGTGTCACAACTTCGAAAGTGCTTCAAGACTCCTGACCGCACCATCAACTTCGAAGAGATTGATCTCCAAGAAGACCTGTCTTATCATGAGCATCCTGTTGCTATTCTCGAAGAAACTGAGCACAAGACTCGCAACAAGTCAATCAAATTCTTGAAAGTGAAGTGGTCACATCATTCCGACCGAGAAGCCACGTGGGAACGCGAGGACCACCTCCATTCCGAATATCCGGAGTTCTTTAAGTCCTAGATCTCGGGACGAGATCCTTTCGTAGTGGTGGAGTGTTGTAACACCCCAGATGTAACTTACCATATTTGTACTTCGAATCTTGCCATTTTCGGCGTTAAGTTATGAGTTTCCCTTCGTGGTTGGGTTTTGTCTTTGTTTTGCATTTTGTTCATGTCATGCATTTCATATCATGTCATCATGTGCATCTCATTTGCATACGTGTTCGCCTCATGCATCCGAACATTTTCCCTGTTGTCTGTTTTGCAACCGGTACTCCTACGTCCTCTGGCGCCCCCTTTTGTCTCTTTTCGTGAGCGGGTGTTAAACTTTCTCGGAATGGACCGAGATTTGAAAAGCGGCCTTGGTACACCGCCGGTAGACCGCCTGTCAAGTTTCGTGCCATTCGGAGTCTGTTTGATACTCCAACGATTAACCGGGGAACCGTAAAGGCCTCGTGTGTGTTGCAGCCCAACACCCCTCCAAATTAGCCCAATAACCCATCCAAACCTATCCCATGTCCTCTGCCGTCGTATCATGATCCCGTAGCCGAAAACTACACCTCATTTGGACACTCCCACCTCCTTCTATGTATAAATAGGTGATCCCCTCCTTTTTCTCGCGCTGACGAAACCCTAGAGAAACTCCCTCCGCACCGCCGGACACGTCCGGCCATCGCCGGAAGAAACCGCCACCGCACCCGCACCAATCCTGTCCCGCCACGTGGTGCGTCCACCGCCCCCGCGCCGCCGGCTCGCCAGGCCCGGGACGGGCCCCTGAGCCCGCGCGCTCCTCTGCCGCCTACGCCTCCCCGCTCCAGCGCGCCGCCGCCGCATCGCCCGGCCGCCGCCACCGCGACCCGGCCGCCCGAGCGCCCCGCCGCCGCGTATGCTCCGCCCGCCGCCGCCTCGCCTTTCGTCCGCCGCCTCGTCCGCCCGCCGTTGCCTCCCGCGTCTCCGGTGAGCCCCGCGCGTCCAGCCCTTACCTCCTTCTCCTTCCTCTCCTCCTCCCTCACCCGTCCTCTCTCTGCCCTCAGGTGCTCCGGCCACCGTGAGGAAGAACTCCGACGAACCTCGGATTCCATGCCAGATCCATATCCATTTTCTAGGGTTGACCTCATTTTCCCACTTTCATTTTTCTACTATAACTTTTATCCATGTTCAACATGCCATAACTCCTCATCCGTAGATCCGTTTTGCATGCATGATATATCAAAATGTTCATCAGGATGTGATCTTCATTTTTTTCTATTGTGCCATGCTTGTTTGAGTACATCTTGATGCCCAAATAGTTGATGCAAGAGTGCTATAAAATGTTAGGTGCTGATTCTTAGCAGAGTATGAGCATTTGTCATTTTTGCTACATTTGTTGTGTGCTGCATATGAACATGAGCTCTACATGTGTTTTGGTCTATGCCATGCCATATTTACAGGGGTGTACGACATGTATTTTTGTGATCTTTGTGGTGACAAGCACATGCATGCAAAGTAGCTCTCGTGATATTGCTGATTTCATTAAGTCTTTGCTCTGCTGTTATTTTTATGCCATGTATTCATGTTACTACAGTGAGTTCCATGCCTCTTTTGAGTATGTTAAGTAAGGATGATTTGGGCATATGGTTGTGCTCTATCCATCCAAGCCCCTGTTTGCAATTATGGAGTGTCCTAGGATGACTTAATCTTGCTCTACTTTTGCTCTAAAATGTTCCTGGCAGATTCTTTACATGTTAATCAATTTTGCCATGGATGTTGTAGTTGATCCATGCATGCTTTAAACTTGTTCTTGCCATGGTTAGCCTTATGAACATTGCTTCCTAATGTTAATTCCTGGCATGTTGTTATTTTCACTAAGTCTGTGAAGCTGATATCTTTTGCACTTTTGCCATGCTTGTTTGAACCTGCTCTTGTGTGTTTTAGTCGTAGCGCAGTGTTCATCTTTTGTCAAGCATCATGAGTAGATCACTGCCATGTGCTTTGTTGTTATGTTGGAGTGCAGTAGCTTAGTTTATTGTTGCATTCTAGATGGCATCGTGCTGTTAATCGTAGAATTGTGCCATTCTTGTTTTGCTTGCCATTTGCAAACCATGCATCCTATTCCGGTGATCTTTATATCGATTTCGACCGAAATGAGCTCAACTTTCCAGCGGCACACTTGGTTTGCCAAGTTGATGCTTTGACCAATCTTTTCCTTCCGGAGCACGCATATGCATTGCATATCACGTCCCGCATGTCATGTCATGTTTTGCATCATGTTGCTTGCGCATTGCACCGTGGTTGATTGTCGTTTCTTTTGCTTGTGCTCTTTCTTTGGGTAGAGCCAGGAGACGATTACGAGATCGAGGAACCCGTTGAGTACGCGTACGAGGATCAAGCTTTCGTCAACTCGGAGAATTTTGCAGGCAAGATGACCATACCCTCGAAATCACTTCTATCTTTGCTTGCCAGTTGCTCGATATATTGCTATGTCGCGATACCTACCACTTGCTATATCATGCCTCCCATATTGCCATGTCAAGCCTCTAACCCACCTTTCCTAGCAAACCGTTGTTTGCCTATGTTACCACTTTGCTCAGGACCTCTTATACGTTGCTAGTTGCAGGTGAAGATGGAGTTTGTTCCTTGCTGGAACATGATTATTGTTGGGATATCATTATTATATGTTGTTTACTTTAATGCATCTATATACTTGGTAAAGGGTGGAAGGCTCGGCCTTATGCCTAGTGTTTTGTTCCACTCTTGCCGCCCTAGTTTCCGTCATACCGGTGTTATGTTCCTTGATTTTGCGTTCCTTACGCGGTTGGGTTATAATGGGAACCCCTTGACAGTTCTCCTTGAATAAAACTCCTCTAGCAAGGCCCAACCTTGGTTTTACCATTTTCCACCTAAGCCTTTTTCCCTTGGGTTCCACGGACTGAAGGGTCATCTTTATTTTAAACCGCCCGGGCCAGTGCTGCTCTGTGTGTTGGTCCAAACTGAGTAGACTACGGGGCCACCTTGGGGCAACTTGAGGTTTGGTTTTACTCGTAGGATGTCTCATCTGATGTTGCCCTGAGAACGAGATACGTGCGACTCATATCGGGATTTGTCGGCACATCGGGCAACTTTGCTGGTCTTGTTTTACCATTGTCCAAATGTCTTGTAACCAGGATTCCGAGTTTGATCGGGTCTTCCTGGGAGAAGGAATATCCTTCGTTGACCATGAGAGCTTGTGATGGGCTAAGTTGGGACACCCCTGCAGGGTTTTGAACTTTCGAAAGCCGTGCCCACGGTTATGGGAAGATGGGAATTTGTTAATGTCCGATTGTAGAAAACTCGAAACTTAACTTAATAAAAATGAATCAACCGCGTGTGTAGCCGTGATGGTCTATTTTCGGCGGAGTCCGGGAAGAGAACATGGTTTCGTGTTATGCTTCAACGTAAGTAGTTTCAGTTTCACTTCTTGATCTTTACAGCTTCTCGACCGTGCTTTGCTTCTCTTCTCGCTCTCATTTGCGTAAGTTAGCCACCATACATGCTAGTGCTTGCTGCAGCTCCACCTCACTACCTTTTTCTACCCATAAGCTTAAATAGTCTTGATCGCGAGGGTGTGAGATTGTTGAGTCCCTGTGACTCACAGATTACTTCCAAAAACATATGCAGGTGCCGATGATGCTAATGCAGGGGAGGCGACCAAACTCAAGTGGGAGTTCGATGAGGATTCGGGACATTACTATGTGTCTTTTCCGGACGATCAGTAGAGGAGCCCAGTTGGGGCGATCGGGGATCTAGCATTTGGGGTGGTATTTCTTTATTTGGTTCCGTAGTCGGACCTTGATTGTATTTTGGATGATGTAATGCTATATTTATGTAGTGTGTGAAGTGGCGATTGTAAGCCAACTCTTTATCCCTTTCTTATTCAGTACATGGGTACCCCTCTTGCGACATGCCTACCATGCGGTTATGCCTCTAAGTTGTGCTCTGACACTTGGGAGATATAGCCGCATCGTGGGTGTTACAGCATCCCCAAGCTTAGAAAATATTTACCCAAAATTTGAAAACTTCACAACCAAAATTTGAAAACTTGAAAACTTCACAACACAAAACTCAAAATAGAATATCTCATGAGCTCCGTTAGCGAAAGAAAACAAAAGACCACTTCAAGGTACTGTAATGAACTAATTCTTTATTTATATTGGTGTTAAACCTACTATATTCCAACTTCTCTATGGTTTGTGAACTATTTTACTAGCCATATATTCATCAAAATAAGCAAACAACACGAGAAAAACAGAATCTGTCAAAAACAGAACAGTCTGTAGTAATCTGTAGATAACGCAAATTATGGAACCCCAAAAATTCTAAAGTAAATTGCTGTAAGTGAGGAATTTATCTATTAGTCACCTTCAAAAAGAATTAGCTAAATAACACCTTCCAAATAAAAATGGTAGCAATTCTCGTGAGCACTAAAGTTTCTGTTTTTTACAACAAGATCAAAAAGACTTTCCCCAAGTCTTCCCAATGGTTCTACTTGGCACAAACACTAATTAAACACAAAAAACACAAGCAAAACAGAGGCTAGGTAAATTATTTATTACTAAACAGGATCAAAAATCAAGGAATTAAAATAAAATTGGGTTGCCTCCCAACAAGCGCTATTGTTTAACGGCCCTAGCTAGGCATAAAAGCAAAGATAGATCTAGGTATTGCCATCTTTGGTAGGCAATACATAAGTGGCTCTCATAATAGATTCATATGGTAATTTAATTTTATTTCTAGGTAAGTGTTCCATGCCTTTCCTTAACGTAAATTGGAATCTAATATTCCCTTCCTTCATATCAATAATTGCACCAATCGTTCTAGGGAAAGGTCTACCAAGAATAATAGGACATGAAGGATTGCAATCTATATCAAGAACAATGAAATCTATGGGCACATAGTTCCTATTTACAACAATAAGAACATCATTAATTCTTCCCATTGGTTTCTTAATAGTGGAATCCACAAGGTGCAAGTTTAAAGAACAATCATCAAAATCACGGAAACCTAGCAAATCACACAAAGTTTTTGGAATCCTGGAAACACTAGCACACAAATCACACAAAGCATAACACTCATGACTTTCATTTTATTTTTTATTGTAGGTTCCACTCATCATAAAGTTTTCTAGGGATAGAAACTTCCAACTCAAGTTTTTCTTCATAAGATTGTATCAAAGCATCAACAATATGTTTAGTAAAAGCTTTATTTTGACAATAAGCATGAGGACAATTTAGCACGGATTGTAACAAGGAAATACAATCTATCAAAGAGCAATAATCATGATTAAATTCCTTGAAATCCAAAATAGTGGGTTCATTGATATTTAAAGTTCTTAGCTCTTTAATCCCACTTTTAACAATTTTAGCATCAAGATCTAAAGACTCCGAATTTTTGGAACACCTTCTAGGTAAAGGTGGCTCATCTTCAGCCCCATCATTATCAAGATTCATATTGCAAAACAAAGATTTAATAGGGGACACATCAATAACTTTTAGATCTTCATCTTTATTATCATGAAAACTAGAAGAACACGCTTTTATAAATCAATCTTTCTTAGCACGCATCCTAGCGGTTCTTTCTTTGCACTCATCAATGGAAATTCTCATGGCTTTGAGAGAATCATTGATATCATACTTAGGTGGAATAGATCTAAGTTTCAAAGAATCAACATCAAGAGAAATTCTATCAACGTTCCTAGCCAACTCATCAATCTTAAGAAAAATTTCTCCAATCAAAGCATTGAAACTCTTTTGCGAAGTAATAAATTATTTAATATTAGATTCAAAATCAGAGGGCATATTATTATAATTTCCATAGGAATTGTTGTAGGAATTACCATAATTATTAGAGGAATTACTAGGAAACGGTCTAGAATTAAAATTACCTCTATACGCGTTATTACCAAAATTGTTCCTACCAACAAAATTCATATCCATAGATTCATTATTATTCTCAATCAAGGTAGACAAAGGCATATCATTAGGATCAGTAGGAGCACTCTTATTAGCAAACAATTTCATAAGTTCATCCATCTTACCACTCAAAACATTAATCTCTTCAATTGCATGCACTTTTTTATTAGTAGATCTTTCGGTGTGCCATTGAGAATAATTAACCATAATATTATCTAGGAGTTTCGTGTCTTCTCCTAAAGTGATTTCCATAAAAGTTCCTTCTGCGGCCGAATCTAAAAGGTTTCTAGAAGCAAAATTCAATCCGGCATAAAAGTTTTGTATAGTCATCCCAATATTCAAACCATGTGTAGGGCAATTACGTATCATTAATTTCATTCTCTCCCAAGATTGTGCAACATGTTCATGATCAAGTTGCTTAAAATTCATAATATCGTTTCTAAGAGAGATGATTTTAGCGGGAGGAAAATACTTAGAGATAAAAGCATCTTTGCACTTATTCCATGAATCAATACTATTTTTAGGCAAAGACGAAAACCAAGCTTTAGCACGATCTCCAAGCGAAAACGAAAATAGCTTCAATTTAACAATATCATTGTCCACATCTTTCTTCTTTTGCATATCACACAAATCAACAAAGTTATTTAGATGGGTAGCGGCTTCTTCACTAGGAAGGCCGGAGAATTGATCTTTCATGACAAGATTCAACAAAGCAATATTAATTTCACAAGATTCAGCATCGGTAAGAGGAGCAATCGGAGTGCTAAGAAAAATCATTGTTGTTGGTATTGGCAAAGTCACACAATTTAGTATTATCTTGAGCCATTGTGACAAGCAAGCAATCGAACACACAGGCAAAAAAGAAACGGGCAAAAGAGGCAAATAGGGAAAGAGAAGGGGAACGGAGAGAGAGGGCGAATAAAACGGCAAGGGTGAAGTGGGGGAGAGGAAAATGAGAGGCAAATGGCAAATAATGTAATGCGAGGGATAATAGTTTGTGATGGGTACTTGTTATATTTTGACTTGGTAATGGCGCCAGAAATGACTCGTTGTGGGAGTCAAATCTTGACTTGACTTGGCGCGAATCTCCCCAGCAACGGTGCCAGAAATCCTTCTTGCTACCTCTTGAGCACTGCGTTGGTTTTCCCTTGAAGAGGAAAGGGCGATGCAGCAAAGTAGCATAAGTATTTCCCTCAGTTTTGAGAACGAAGGTATCAATCCAGTAGGAGATCATCCTTAAGTCCCACGCACCTACACAAATAAATAAGAACCTCTCAACCAACACGATAAAGGGGTTGTCAAGCCCTTCTCGGTCACTTACTAGAGTGAGATCTGATATATATGATAAGATAATATTTTTGGTATTTTTATGATAAAGAGAAATAAAGATGCAAAGTAAAATAAATGACAAAGGAAATAACTAAGTGTTGGAAGATTAATATGATGGAAGATAGACCCTCGGGCCATAGGTTTCACTAGTGGCTTCTCTCAAGAGCATAAGTATTTCGGTGGGTAAACGAATTACTATCGGGCAATTGATAGAATTGAGCATAGTTATGAGAATATCAAGGTATGATCATGTATATAGGCATCACGTCTGAGACAAGTAGACCGAAACAGTTCTGCATCTACTACTATTACTCCACACATCGACCGCTATCCAGCATGCATCTAGAGTATTAAGTTCATATGAACAAAGTAATGCTTTAAGGAAGATGACATGATGTAGAGGGATAAACTCATGCAATATGATATAAACCCCATCCTTTTATCCTTTATGGAAACAATACAATACGTGTTGGCTCCCTTTCTGTCACTCGGATCGAACACCGCAAGATTGAACCCAAAGCTAAGCACTTCTCCCATTGCAAGAAAGATCAGTCTAGTAGGAAAAACCAAACTGATAATTCAAAGAGACTTGCAAAGATAAACCTATCATACATAAAATAATTCAAAGGAGAATCAAATATTGTTCACAGATAATATGGATCATAAACCCATAATTCATCGGATCTTGACAAACACACCGCAAATGAAGAATACATCGAATAAATCTCCAAGAAGATCGAGGAGAACTTTGTATTGATACCCAAAGAGAGAGAAGAAGCCATCTAGCTAATAACTATGGACCCGTAGGTCTGAAGTATACTACTCACGCATCACCGGAGAGACCATGCAGTTGATGTAGAGGCCCTCCGTGATCAATGCCCCTCCGGCGGAGCTTTGAAAAAGGCCCCGAGATGGGATCTCTCGAGTACAGAAGGTTGCGGCGGTGGAATTAGGTTTTCGTGGTGCTCCTGGATGTTTGGGGGTACGTGGATACATATAGGAGGAAGAAGTACGTCGGTGGAGCAACAGAGGGCCCACGAGTGTGGAGGGCGCGCCGAGGGGTGGTAGGCGCATCCTCGTGCCTTCCTCATTTGTTACTTGACGGCCACTCCAAGTCTCCTGGATCATGTTTGTTGAGAAAATCACATTCCCGAAGGTTTCATTCCGCTTGGACTCCATTCTATATTCCTCTTCTTCGAAACAATAAAATAGGCAAAAAACAGCAATTTGGACTGGGCCTCCGGTTATTATGTTAGTCCTAAAAACGATATAAAAGTGTAAAACAAAGCCCATTGACATCCAAAATAGATAATATAATAGCATGGAGCAATCAAAAATTATAGATAAGTTGGAGACGTATCAAGTACGTGGTCCCCCGCGCCGCGACGGGTGCGACTGCTGCCGTCGCCCAGCCGAAGCAGAGGAAGCCGAGGAGGCCGCCGTCCAAGCCCCCGGGCATGTCCAACGCCGACTGGAGGACGGAAGTTCAGCACCGGGAGGCTGTCACCACCGGCCGGAAGAACAGGGCCAACGCCAAGAAGGCCCGGGACAGCGCGGCGCTCGTGCCTGCGGCGGCAACGGATCAGGCGGAGCGCTCGGCCGAATGATACGTCTCCAACGTATCTATAATTTTTTATTTCTCCATGCTATATTATCTACTGTTTTGGACATTATTGGGCTTTATTATACACTTTTATATTATTTTTGGGACTAACCTATTAACCGGAGGCCTAACCCAGAATTGCTGTTTTTTTGCCTATTTTAGCGTTTCGAAGAAAAGGAATATGAAACGGAGTCCAAACGGAATGAAACCTTCGGGAACGTGATTTTTGGAACGAACAAGATCCAGGAGACTTGGACCCTATGTCAAGCAACCAACAGGAGGCCACGAGGTAGGGGGCGCGCCTACCCCCCCAGGCGCGCCCTCCACCCTCGTCGACCCCCTGTTGCTCCACCGACGTACTCCTTCCTCCTATATATACTTACGTACCCCCAAACAATCAGATACGGAGCCAAAACCATAATTCCACCACCATAACTTTCTGTATCCACGAGATCCCATCTTGGGGCCTGTTCCGGAGCTCCGCCGGAGTGGGCATCGATCATGGAGGGCTTCTACATCAACACCATAGCCTCTCCGATGAAGTGTGGGTAGTTTACCTCAAACCTACGGGTCCATAGTTATTAGCTAGATGGCTTCTTCTCTCTTTTTGGATCTCAATACAAAGTTCTCTCCCTCTCTTGTGGAGATCTATTCGATGGAATCTTCTTTTGCGGTGTGTTCATTGAGACCGATGAATTGTGGGTTTATGATCAAGTTTATCTATGAACAATATTTGAATCTTCTCTGAATTCTTTTATGTATGATTGGTTAACTTTGCAAGTCTCTTCGAATTATCAGTTTGGTTTGGCCTACTAGATTGATCTTTCTTGCAATGGGAGAAGTGCTTAGCTTTGGGTTCAATCTTGCGGTGTCCTTTCCCAGTGACAGTAGGGGCAGCAAGGCACGTATTGTATTGTTGCCATCAAGGATAACAAGATGTTTTTTTATCATATTGCATGAATTTACCCCTCTACATCATGTCATCTTGCTTAAGGCGTTACTCTGTTCTTATGAACTTAATACTCTAGATGCATGCTGGATAGTGGTCGATGTGTCGGGTAATAGTAGTAGATGCAGGCAGGAGTCGGTCTACTTGTCTCGGACATGATGCCTATATACATGATCATACCTAGATATTCTCATAACTATGCTTAATTCTGTCAATTGCTCAACAGTAATTTGTTCACCCACCGTAAAATACCTATGCTCTTGAGAGAAGCCACTAGTGAAACCTATGGCCCTCGGGTCTATCTTCATCATATTAATCTTCCAACACTTGGTTATTTTCATTGCCTTTTATTTTACTTTGCATCTTTATCATAAAAATACGAAAAATATTATCTTATCATATCTATCAGATCTCACTCTCTTAAGTGACCGTGTAGGGATTGACAACCCCTTATCGCGTTGGTTGCGAGGATTTATTTGTTTTGTGCAGGTGCGAGGGACTTGCACGTAGCCTCCTACTAGATTGATACCTTGGTTCTCAAAAACCGAGGGAAATACTTACGCTACTTTGCTTCATCACCCTTTCCTCTTCAAGGGAAAACCAACGCAGTGCTCAAGAGGTAGCAAGAAGGATTTCTGGCGCCGTTGCCGGGGAGGTCTACGCAAAATTCAAACATACCAAGTACCCATCACAAACCCTTATCTCCCACATTACATTATTTGCCATTTGCCTCTCGTTTTCCTCTCCCCCACTTCGACCTTGCCGTTTTATTCACCCTCTCTCTCTATCCTCCCTCTCTTTCTCTATTTGCCTCTTTTTGCCCATTTCTTGTTTGCTTGTGTGTTGGATTGCTTGCTTGTCACGATGGCTCGAGATAACACTAAATTGTGTGACTTTACCAATACCAACAACAATGATTTTATTAGCATTCCGATTGCTCCTCTTACCGATGCTGAATCTTTTGAAATTAATGCTGCCTTGCTGAATCTTGTCAAGAAAGATCCGTTTTCCGGCCTTCCTAGTGAAGATGCCGCTACTCATCTAAATAGCTTCGTTGATTTGTGTGATATGCAAAAGAAGAAAGATGTGGACAATGATATTGTTAAATTGAAGCTATTTCCTTTTTCACTTAGAGATCGTGCTAAAGATTGTTTTCATCTTTGCCTAAAAATAGTATTGATTCGTGGAATAAGTGCAAAGATGGTTTTATCTCTAAGTATTTTCCTCCCGCTAAGATCATCTCTCTTAGAAACGATATTATGAATTTTAAGCAACTTGATCATGAACATGTTGCACAAGCTTGGGAGAGGATGAAATTAATGATACGTAACTGCCCTACTCATGGTTTGAATTTGTGGATCATTATACAAAAAAATTATGCCAGATTGAATTTTGCTTCTAGAAATCTTTTAGATTCGGCCGCGGGAGGCACTTTTATGGAAATCATTTTAGGAGAAGCTACTAAACTCCTAGATAATATTATGGTTAATTATTCTCAATGGCACACTGAAAGATCTACTAATAAGAAAGTGCATGCGATAGAAGAAATTAATGCTTTGAGTGGAAAGATGGATGAACTTATGAAATTATTTGCTAATAAAAGTGTTTCTTCTGATCCTAATGATATGCCTTGTCTACTTTGATTGAGAATAATAATGAATCTATGGATGTGAATTTTGTTGATAGGAACAATTTTGGTAACAACGCGTATAGAGGAAACTTTAATCCTAGGCCTTATCCTAGCAATTCCTCTAATAATTATGGTAATTCCTACAACAATTCTTATGGAAATTATAATAAGATGCCCTCTGATTTTGAATCTAATATTAAAGAATTTATTACTTCGCAAAAGAATTTCAATGCTTTGATTGAAGAAAAATTGCTTAAGATTGATGAGTTGGCTAGGAACGTTGATAGAATTTCTCTTGATGTTGATTCTTTGAAACTTAGATCTATTCCACCTAAGCATGATATCAATGAGTCTCTCAAAGCCATGATAATTTCCATTGATGAGTGCAAAGAAAGAACCGCTAGGATGCGTGCTAAGAAAGATTCCTTTATAAGAGCGTGTTCTTCTAGTTTCCATGATAATAAAGATGAAGATATAAAATTTATTGATGTGTCCCCTATTAAATCTTTGTTTTGCAATATGAATCTTGATAATGGGACTGAATATGATCCACCTTTACCTAGAAGGCGTTCCAAAAATTCGGAGTTTTTAGATCTTGATGCTAAATTTGCTAAAAGTGGGATTGAAGAGATCAAAACTCTAGATGTTAATGAACCTACTATTTTGGATTTCAAGGAATTTAATTATAATAGCTGCTCTTTGATAGATTGTATTTCCTTGTTGCAATCTGTGCTAAATTCTCCTCATGCTTATAGCCAAAATAAAGCTTTTACCAAACATATCGTTGATGCTTTGATGCAATCTTATGAAGAAAAACTTGAGTTGGAAGTTTCTATCCCTAGAAAACTTTATGATGAGTGGGAACCTACTATTAAAATTAAAATTAAAGATCATGAATGCTATGCTTTGTGTGATTTGAGTGCTAGTGTTTCCACGATTCCAAAGACTTTGTGTGATTTGTTAGGTTTCCGTGATTTTGATGATTGCTCTCTAAACTTGCACCTTGCGGATTCCACAATTAAGAAACCTATGGGAAGAATTAATGATGTTCTTATTGTTGCAAATAGGAATTATGTGCCCGTAGATTTTATCATTCTTGACATAGATTGCAATCCTTCATGTCCTATTATTCTTGGTAGACCTTTCCTTAGAACGATTGGTGCAATTATTGATATGAAGGAAGGAAATATTAGATTCCAATTACCGTTAAGGAAAGGCATGGAACACTTTCCTAGAAAAAAAATTAAATTACCTTATGAATCTATTATGAGATCCACTTATGGATTGCCTACCAAAGATGGCAATACCTAGATCTATCCTTCCTTTTTATGCCTAGCTAGGGGCGTTAAACAATAGTGCTTGTTGGGAGGCAACCCAATTTTATTTTTATTCTTTGCTTTTTTTCTCCTATTTAGCAATCAATATTTTATCTAGCCTTTGTTTTGGTTGTGTTTTTATGTTTATTTAGTGTTTGCGCCAAGTAGAACCGTTGGGAAGACTTGGGGGAAGTCTTGTTAATCTTGCTGTAAAAAACAGAAACTTTAGCGCTTACGAGAACTGCTGCCATTTTTATTTGGAGAGTTATATTTAATTAATTATTTTTGAAGATGATTAATAGATAAATTCCTCACGTTCAGCAATTCATTTTAGAATTTTTGGGGTTCCAGATCTTGCGCTAGCTACAGAATACTACAGACTTTTCTGTTTTTGACAGATTCTGTTTTTCGTGTGTTGTTTGCTTATTTTGATGAATCTATGGCTAGTAAATAGTTTATAAACCATATAGAATTTTTAATACAGTAGGTTTAACACCAATATAAATAAAGAATGAGTTTATTACAGTACCTTGAAGTGGTCTTTTGTTTTCTTTCGCTAACGGAGCTCACGAGATTTTCTACTTTAAGTTTTGTGTTGTGAAGTTTTCAAGTTTTGGGTAAAGATTTGATGAATTATGGAACAAGGAGTGGCAAGAGCCTAAGCTTGGGGATGCCCATGGCACCCCCAAGATAATCTAAGGACACCAAAAATCCAAAGCTTGGGGATGCCCCAGAAGGCATCCCCCCTTTCGTCTACTTCCATCGGTAACTTTACTTGGAGCTATATTTTTATTCACCACATGATATGTGTTTTGCTTGGAGCGTCTTGTATGATTTGATTCTTTGCTTTTTAGTTTACCACAATCATATTTGCTGTACACACCTTTTGAGAGAAACACACATGATTCAGAAATTATTAGAATACTCTATGTGCTTCACTTATATCTTTTGAGTTATATAGTTTTGCTCTAGTACTTCACTTATATCTTTTAGAGCACATTGGTGGATTTGTTTTATAGAAACTATTGATCTCTCATGCTTCACTTAGATTATTTTGAGAGTCTAAAATAGCATGGTAATTTTCTTAAATAATCCTATTATGCTAGGTATACAAGATTAATAATAAAATTCTCTTATGAGTGTGTTGAATACTATGAGAAGTTCGATGCTTGATGATTGTTTTGAGATATGGAGGTAGTGATATTAAAGTTGTGCTAGTTGATTAGTTGTGAAATTGATAAATACTTGTGTTGAAGTTTGCAAGTCCCGTAGCATGCACGTATGGTAAACGTTATGTAACAAATTTGAAACATGAGGTGTTATTTGATTGTCCTCCTTATGAGTGGCGGTCGGGGACGAGTGATGGTCTTTTCCTACCAATCTATCCCCCTAGGAGCATGCGCATAGTGCTTGGTTTTTGATGACTTGTAGATTTTTGCAATAAGTATGTGAGTTCTTTATGACTAATGTTGAGTCCATGGATTTTACGCACTCTCACCCTTACATCATTGCTAGCCTCTTCAGTACCGTGCATTGCCCTTTCTCACATTGAGAGTTGGTGCAAACTTTGCCGGTGCATCCAAACCCCGTGATATGATACACTCTTTCACACATAAACCTCCTTATATCTTCCTCAAAACAGCCACCATACCTACCTATTATGGCATTTCCATAGCCATTCTGAGATATATTGCCATGCAACTTTCCACCATCCCGTTTATCATGACACGTTCATCATTGTCATATTGCTTTGCATGATCATGTAGTTTACATCGTATTTATGGCAAATCCACCGTTCATAATTTTTCATACATGTCACACTTTATTCATTGCATATCTCGGTACACCGCCGGAGGCATTCATATAGAGTCATACCTTGTTCTAGTATCGAGTTGTAATCATTGAGTTGTAAATAAATAGAAGTGTGATGATCATCATTTAATAGAGCATTGTCCCAATAAAAAAAGGCCAAAAAAAGAGAAGGCCCAAAAAAAGAAATGAAAAGGGACAATGCTACTATCTTTTTTTCCACACTTGTGCTTCAAAGTAGCACCATGATCTTCATGGTCAAGAGTCTCTTATTTTGTCACTTTCATATACTAGTGGGAATTTTTCATTATAGAACTTGGCTTGTATATTCCAACAACAGGCCTCCTTAAGTGCCCTAGGTCTTCGTGAGCAAGCAAGTTGGATGCACACCCACTAGTTTCTTTTTGTTGAGCTTTCATACATTTATAGCTCTAGTGCATCCGTTGCATGGCAATCCCTACTCCTTGCATTAACATCAATCGATGGGCATCTCCATAGCTCATTGATTAGCCTCGTTGTTGTGAGACTTTCTCCTTTTTGTCTTCTCCACATAACCCCCATCATTATTCTCTATTCCACTCATGGTGCTATATCCATGGCTCACGCTCATGTATTGCGTGAAGGTTTATAAAGTTTGAGATTACTAAAGTATGAAACAATTACTTGGCTTGTCATCGGGGTTGTGCATGATGAGAGCATTCTTGTGTGACGAAAGTGGAGCATGACTAAACTATATGATTTTGTAGGGATGAACTTTCTTTGGCCATGTTATTTTGAGAAGACATAATTGCTTAGTTAGTATTTTTGAAGTATTATTATTTCTATGTCAATATTAAACTTTGATGTTGAATCTTTCGGATCTGAATATTCATGCCACAATTAAGAAGAATTACATTGAAATTATGCCTAGTAGCATTCCACATCAAAAATTTTGTTTTTATCATTTACCTACTCAAGGACGAGCAGGAATTAAGCTCGGGGATGCTTGATACGTCTCCAACGTATCTATAATTTTTGATTGCTCCATGCTATATTATCTACTATTTGGACATTATTGGGCTTTATTATACACTTTTATATTATTTTTGGACTAACCTATTAACCTGAGGCCCAGCCCAGAATTGCTATTTTTTTTGCCTATTTTAGGGTTTCGAAGAATAGGAATATCAAACAGAATCCAAACGGAATGAAACCTTCAGGAACGTGATTTTTGGAACGAACAAGATCCAGGAGACTTGGACCCTACGTCAAGCAACCAACAGGGAGGCCACGAGGTAGGGGGGCGTGCCTACCCCCAGGCACGCCCTCCGCCCTCATGGGCCCCTTGTTGCTCCACCGATGTACTCCTTCCTCCTATATATACCTACGTACCCCCAAACGATCAGATACAGAGCCAAAACCCTAATTCCACCGCCGTAACTTTCTGTATCCACGAGATCCCATCTTGGGGCCTGTTCCAGAGCTCCGCCGGAGGGGGCATTGATCACGGAGGGCTTCTACATTAACACCATAGCCTCTCCGATGAACTGTGAGTAGTTTACCTCAGACCTACAGGTCCATAGTTATTAGCTAGATGGCTTCTTCTCTCTTTTTGGATTTCAACACAAAGTTCTCCCCCTCTCTTGTGGAGATCTATTCAATCTAATCTTCTTTTGCGGCGTGTTTGTTGAGACCGATGAATTGTGGGTTTATGATCAAGTTTATCTATGAACAATATTTGAATCTTCTCTGAATTCTTTTATGTATGACTGGTTATCTTTGCAAGTCTCTTTGAATTATCAGTTTGGTTTGGCCTACTAGATTGATCTTTCTTGCAATGGGAGAAGTGCTTAGCTTTGGGTTCAATCTTGCGGTGTCCTTTCCAAGTGACAGTAGGGGCAGCAAGGCACGTATTGTATTGTTGCCATCGAGGATAACAAGATGGGGTTTTTATCATATTGCATGAATTTATCCCTCTACATCATGTCATCTTGCTTAAGGCGTTACTTTGTTCTTATGAACTTAATACTCTAGATGCATGCTGGATAGCGGTCGATGTGTGGAGTAACAGTAGGAGATGCAGGCAGGAGTCGATCTACTTGTCTCGGACGTGATGCCTATGTACATGATCATACCTAGATATTCTCATAACTTTGCTCAATTTTGTCAATTGCTGAACAGTAATTTGTTCACCCACCGTAAAATACCTATGCTCTTGAGAGAAGCCACTAGTGAAACCTATGGCCCCCGGGTCTATCTTCATCATATTAATCTTCCAACACTTAGTTATTTTCATTGCCTTTTATTTTACTTTGCATCTTTATCATAAAAATACCAAAAATATTATCTTATCATATCTATCAGATCTCACTCTCGTAAGTGACAGTGTAGGGATTGACAACCCCTTATCGCGTTGGTTGTGAGGATTTATTTGTTTTGTGCAGGTGCGAGGGACTCGCACGTAGCCTCCTACTGGATTGATACCTTGATTCTCAAAAACTGAGGGAAATACTTACGCTACTTTCCTGCATCACCCTTTCCTCTTCAAGGGAAAACCAACACAGTGCTCAAGAGGTAGCACCGAACAACCTGAGGCGGCTCGCGTGGGGATGATGAATCCACCCGGCGTCCACGGCCAGTACGCACCCTAGAGCCAGCAAAGCGTCGGTTCTCCCGCCGGCTTCTCTTTGTTGCCGCAACCCTGGGGCTGCACGCGTTCGCTGGGCTACGCCGATGGGGACGCGCACAGTGGGTTCAACCCCAACATCACCTTCCCCCATGGTCACCCCTCCTAGCGCACGCCCTCGCCCGCCTTCGCCGGCGTGTAGTACCCTCCGTACACCTACTCACAGCCGGCCTACGCCTCCTCCTCGACGCCCCCTCTCCGTCGTGGCGCACTTCCCTTCTCACAAGCCTCCATGTCGCATCTCAGCGACACCAACATGACCGAAGCCGACATGGACGACATCATCATGGCAGGTTCGGCCACCGCCGTCGCGTCCCTCGGGTTCACTACCCAGGACGATACGATGGACCTCAATGGCGACATGGATGACGAGCTCGACTATGGTGAGGAGGAGCCGGATGGGAAGGAGGAGGAGGACGAGGAGGAGGAGGAGCCGGCGCCGGCGAGGAAACAGAAGAAGAAGAAGAAGAAGGGGGCGATGTAGCGCCCCGAGACAGATGTGCCAGGTGTCTTCTAGTTTTTCGCTGTTGTTGCCTTGTCATTGCTTGCGTGTCATGCATCTCTTATCATGTCATCATGTGCATTGCATTTGCATACGTGTTCGTGTCATGCATCCGAGCATTTTCCCCATTGTCCGTTTTGCAATCCGGCGCTCCTATGTCAGTCGGTGGTCCTTTTTACCTCTTTTCGTGTGCGGGTGTTAAATGTTTTCGGATTGGACCGAGACTTGTTATGCGGCCTGGGTTTACTACCGGTAGACCGCCTGTCAAGTTTAGTGCCATTTGGACTTCATTTGATACTCCAACGGTTAACCGAGGGACCGAAAAGGCCTCGTGTGTGTTGCAGCCCAACACCCCTCCAAAGTGGCCCAAAAACCCACCTTAACCTCTTCCATCATCTAGAGCATTCGATCACGATCGCGTGGCTACAAACCACACCTCATTTGGACTCTCCTAGCTCCCTCTACCTACAAAATATGTGTCCCCCTCTAAAAATTCACAAATGGAACCCTAGCCTTCCTCTACCTCGCGTCCGGACAAAACTCCCGCGCGCCCGGACATGTCCGCGCCGGAACAATCCCGCGCTGCCACCTCACCGTCACGGCCTCCTCTCTCTCCTCCCTCTGCTGCCGGCCCGCGCGGCCTGGATCGGGCCCGCGGGGCCCAACCGCCGCCACCGGCTCCCGCGGGAGATCCCGCGCCCCGCGCCGCCCCGAGGCGCGCGCGCCGCCGACCTTCGCCGGGCCGGTCGCCGCCCGCCACCGCGCCGGACGCCATGATGCCCGCCGCCTGCTCCAGCGCCGGCCGGCTCCCGCGTCCCGAGGCCGCCGTCCGCCGCCGTGCGCCGTTCGCCGCCATGTGCTGCCGCCCCGCGCCACCTCGGCCCCGCGCCTCCACTCCGGCTTCCTCCCCTTCCTCTGGCAAGTCCCGCCTCTCCGGTGAACAGATTTTCTGGCGAGACCCAGCTGCTACAGTGAACTCCGTCGATCCTCGTAATCCACGCTGATCTGGATCCAGATCTGAAAATATCTCGGTTGACTTTTCTCCCCGAAACCCTATTTTTTGCATACTTTGACATGCCATAACTCTGCATCCGTAGCTACGATTCGTGCATGTAGCATATCAAAATGTTCGTCTCGACGAGTACATCATTTAATCTCATTGCATCATTTTCGTTTGAGCTCATCTTGATGCCCGAAATGCTGTTGGAAGAGGGCTATGTGATGAATATGTCAGATCTGTTTCAGCAAATGGTCTTTTGTCATTTTTGCCATGACTAATGTATGAATGCTATGACCCTGAGCTCTACATGTGTTTTTTTATATGTCATGCCATATTTACAGGGGTGTATGCCATGTATTTTTATGATCTTTGTGGTGACTAGCACAAGCATGCAAAGTAGCTTACTCGTTGATGCTGATTTCAGGGACTTAGAATTTTACTAAGTCCTTGTCCTGATTTTATTTTTATGCCATATGTTCATGTTGTTTCCTAGTGATCCGTGCCTCTTTTGAGGATGATCAGTAAGGATGTTTTGTTAATATTGTGGTGCTCTATCCATCCATGTCTTTGTTTGCAATTATGGAGCACCCTAGCTTGAGTCAATCGAGCTCTACTTTTGCTATAAATTGTTCCTGGCAGATTGTTAACATGTTTAGCAATTTTGCCGAGGTTGTTGCTATTGATCCGTGCATGCTATGATGTTGTTCTTGCCATGCCTAGCTTCTATGTCATGTCTTCTTCATGGGTGTATTCTTAGTTTGTCATGTCATGCTCTGTAGTGAGTTCATCAAGCTCGTAAACATGCCTACTTGTTAATCTATTTGCATGCTCCAGTTTTTTTCACCAAGTCTGAATCTGTTTATGTTTCCTCTATGTTCACATGCTTGCAATTGTATTTTCTGATTCCTGTTGGCTCAAGGTCACTAAGGGACTTTTGTTATACGCTTAGAGTAGCTTCATGCCATGCCTTGCTTTGCCATGATATGTTCCTATAGTATGTAGTTTTCATGCTCTAAAGATTGCTTCCTGATGATAAATTCCTGACATGCTGTTAATTTCACTAAGTCTGAAACCTGTTATCATTTGCACTTTTACCATGCTTGTTTGAACCTGTTAATGGATGAATTAGCCGTAGCTCAGTGTTCATCTTTTGTCAAGCATCATGAGTGGATCCCTGCCATGTATTTTGTTGCCATGTTTTGAGTGCTGTAGCATATTTATCTTGATGCATTTAGAAGGCTACTTGTTGTTTATCGCAGACGGGTGCCATATTTGTTTTGCTTGCCATTTCCAATCCGTGCATCGTTTCCGGTGATCTTTATATCGATTTTGACCGAAATCAACTCCTCTTTCCAGTGGCACTCTTGGATTTCCAGGTTGAGGCCAGGTTCAATCATTCATTTCCAAATCATGCATATGCATCACATACCGCATCCTGCATATCATGCCATGTTCATGTGTTGGCTGTTTACTATGTTGTGTGCTTCTTTCCGGTGTTGCTTCTTCGGGTTGGTTCCGATAACGTCGCGTTTGTGAGGACCCGTTCGACTTCGTACGTTTGTCTTCTTCATGGACTCGCTCTTCTTCCTTGCGGGATCTCAGGCAAGATGACCATACCCTCGAAATCACTTCTATCTTTTCTTGCTAGTTGCTCGCTCTTTTTCTATGCCTATGCTGCAATACCTACCACTTGCTTATCATGCCTCCCATATTGTTAAGCCAAGCCTCTAACCCACCTTGTCCTAGCAAACCGTTGTTTGGCTATGTTACCGCTTTGCTCAGCCCCTCTTATAGCGTTGTTAGTTGCAAGTGAAGATTGGAGTGTGTTCCTGGTTGGAACATGGATTCTTGTTGGGATATCACAATATCTCTTATTTAATTAATGCATCTATATACTTGGTAAAGGGTGGAAGGCTCGGCCTTATGCCTGGTTTTTTGTTCCACTCTTGCCGCCCTAGTTTCCGCCATATCGGTGTAATGTTCCCGGATTTTGCGTTCCTTACACGGTTGGGTTATAATGGGAACCCCTTGAAAGTTCGCCTTGAATAAAACTCCTCCAGCAATGCCCAACCTTGGTTTTACCATTTGCCACCTAGCCTCTTTTTCCCTTCGGAGTCACGCTCCCGAGGGTCATCATTATTTTAACCCCCCCCCCCCCCCCCCCGGGGGGCCAGTGCTCCTCTGAGTGTTGGTCCAAACTAGAGCCCTGTGCAGCACCCCCTCGGGGAAACTCGAGGTTTGGTTTTAGTTGTATGGAGCGCTCATCTGAGTGTGCCCTGAGAACGAGATATGTGCAGCTCCTATCGGGATTTGTCGGCCCATTCGGGCGGTGTTGCTGGACTTGTTTTACCATTGTCGAGGATGTCTTGTAACCAGGATGCCGAGTCTGATTGGATTGTCTTGGGAGAAGGAATATCCTTCATTGATCATGAGAGCTTGTGATGGGCTAAGTTGGGACACCCCTGCAGGGATTTGAACTTTCAAAAGTCATGCCCACGGTTATGGGCAGATGGGAATTTGTTAATGTCCGGTTGTAGAAAAACTGAAGTTGATCTTAATTAAAATGCACCAACCGCGTGTGTTACCATGATGGTCTCTTCTCGGTGGAGTCCGGGAAGTGAACACGGTGTTGGAGTTATGCTTGACGTAGGTTGTTCTAGGATCACTTCTTGATCATAGATTCTCGACCGTGCTTTTGCCTTCTCTTCTCACTCTCTTTTGCGTATGTTAGCCACCATATATGCTAGACGCTTGCTGTAGCTCCACCTCATACCATTTACCCTTCCTATAAGCTTAAATAGTCTTGATCGCGAGGGTGCGAGATTGCTGAGTCCCCGTGACTCACAGATACTTCCAAAACCAGTTTGCAGGTGCCGATGTTACTGAGCAGGTGACGCAACCAAGCTCAAGGAGGAGCTCGTTGAAGAACGTGTTCGTTATGTTGTTCTGTTTCCAGTTGATCAGTAGTGGAGCCCAGTCGGGACGATCGGGGATCTGTGTAGCATTTGGGGTAGTCTTCTTTCATTTTGGTTCCGTAGTCGGACCTTGATTGTATCTGGATGATGTAATGCTTTATTCATGTAATTGTGTGAAGTGGCGATTGTAAGCGAACTATGTATCTCTTTCCCTTATGTATTACATGGGTTGTGTGAAGATTACCTCACTTGCGACATTACTTTCAATGCGGTTATGCCTCTAAGTCGTGCTTCGACACGTGGGAGATATAGCCGCATCGAGGGCGTTACAGGCGGCCAGGACCGGCGAGCCGCACCTCAAGTGGGCGTCCAACGAGCAAGGGTGTCTCGCTGAAGCATGGAAAGTTGTCTGCCTTGACCCGATCACCGGCACAAACCAGAGCATCGAGACTTATTGGGAGCACATCAAGGCCGAGTTCGACGAGCGCAAGCTCGTCGACCCCTCACTAGTACAGCGAGCTGCTAAACAAATGGTTTTTAACCCCTTTACGCGACAGCATTTGGAACCGTCGCCAAGTTAGTGTGTGCGATAGGGGGTCCTTCCCACACAACCCAGAAACCGGCGGGGATATGCCCTCCTGGCACACACGCTCGGCAAAATGAGGTCGTGTGCGACCGGAGAGCGCTCAAATACGGATATACGTATAGTAGAGCTAAAAAATACAATTATACGGCGAAATTGTTTCCGGTCACAAGTACATCCCACACAGTCAGTCCCCGTTAAACATTTCCATTCGTATGTACATCCCACACAGTCGCTCCAAGGAAAACGTTTCTGTTCACAAGTACATCACACACAATTTTTCCCCTTAAAACATTTGCGTTATTGAATGTATCACACATGGTCCGTAGAAGAAACTGTGTGGCAAAGGCTGTCCATCACACACAATTTTTATGTGGTAAACATTTGCGCAAGGTGGCCTAACGCAAACAGTTTTAAGAGAAAGTCGTGTGTGATTGTTCATTGACCCAACACAGTTTATTCCTAGAAACTGTGTGCATTGCCTGAGGTCATCGCCCACAGTATTTTTTCAACAACCGTTTGCAATAGAAAAACCCAATTAGCAGGCTAATTCGCCATTAGCAAGCTAATTATCCAATTATTCATAATCCATTTATTAATCTAATTGACATTTCATATTAAGCACACAATATATTTCATTTTCATAATTGAAATACATCAGAGTACAACAGCATATAGCTTCAGCACTTAGCTACCCCATTACACAACTACACCAGGACCAAGTTTCACATGCAATATCTATAACCTTTCGAAATTAGCATCATGCACGGTACATAGACAAATGTATCTTATCTAGAAAACTGCTAAAGAAGAAGGCTTATATTGAGCATTCATTGATGTTGAAGGTCTTTGTAACTTTAGGCCAGTGCATGTGGATGATTGACCGTCCATCCTTCGTCCTCTTTAGGAACACTTCAATATTGAACCATGGTGTTGTATGAATATCTTCCTCGCCTCCTGACCATATAGGTGGTTTGAGAGGTAATCATCAGTGAACTGCTTTAGAAAGGCTTGAAAACAAGGATGTGCATAAATATCTTCTCTATATTGGAAATGGGGCAAAGGAATAAAAAAGGCAAGGTATAATAGTTAGTACCATCCTATAGTGAACTGATGTCTTCTTCCTTGTGCAGACAAATATCTTGTTGTTTTTTGTCGCTAATTTCTTTATCCTAACAATCTTTCTAAGTTTCTTGACTTGACTGATATTCATGGACAACTCATTTCCCATATGCAGAAAGGGTCGAACAGTGGGTCAAAACCTCTGACAACAGGACCTACATGTGCAAGACCAAATTGTTAAAAACCAAAATATTAGAATGGTTCCTACAATTGCACAATAATGTGCTATTAGACAACGGACCATGCACGTGCTAACATCGATTGTAAACCTCAGTGCTTCCCATTGTTTCCATGCAACACATATAAGGTAGTTAGCCATCAGGTTAAGTATTTACTACAGTCAAATTCAATTTATTCCTCACATGGTATACAATAACAGAATGCACCCACAACTATTGAACATCGCATTGCAAAATTGAACCAAACAGTTAACTAAACACCACAACACAAATGAACCAAACGTTAACTGAGCACCACATTGCACAATGTATAACCAAACCAAGCATGCTTGACAACTTGGAAATATAGCACTTGTATTCGTTTCTCATGCATTTTGTAAAGATAAATTTGATTTATTTCTCACATGGGAGACAATACAAAATTGCAGCCTGAAGAATTGAACATCACATTTGTAGAATTGAACCAAAAAGTTAACTGAAGATGACAACTAATTAACAAAACAGTTAATAAGTGAGCATCACACTGCACGACATATAGAACATATACACTAGAGCAACAGATTGCATGCAAAAATTAGATAGCACAATTCACTAGAATTTGTGAAGGAAAGGCAGGAGCAGCACACGCAACGGGTAAACCGAGCATGCTTATTAACCAGCGTAGCTAGCAAACGTCAAGGTTCTCCTTCAAGATCTCGGGGTCGACATGAATGACAGCCATCGCGACCTCATCCACGCGCGCAGCCGTGATTTCCTTCTCCATTGCCAAATGCTCCTTGAGATCCTAGCTATATTGCGTGCACCATGGCTTAGGGCGACGCTTATTTAGTGGAGCGGTCAGTGATTTGGGTGCAAGGTGTCACGCTCGTGCCGGCGGTCAGGGCATGTGGGATGTGGAAGGAGGAGGAGGAGGATGGGGTTCGGGTGTGGATTACCTGCCTGGATAGGTGAGACCGGGCAACGTGAAGGGCAATCGCCGGTGAGGAGGCGGCAACGCTGCAAGCAAGGAGTGAAGGTTTCAACTTGGAAGGAAGGCGGAAACAGGGGAAATGTGGATTTTGGTAAGGGGGAGGGGGCGGGGAGGTAGATATTTCAGCGGAAGCCGAAAATTTGGAATCGCCTCAGCAAAAAAACTAACGCACAAAGTGTCATCAGACACGGTCCCTTATTCAGAACTGTGTATGCTATGTGAAGGAGGGTCGCCGGTGAGGAGGCTGTGGATTGTAGCCGACGCACCTTCTAACGTAAGCCATAGGCGTACTATACATCGACGATGCTCCAAGATATTTTGTGCTGCATCTCACACGGTTGGTGATAATAAACTATGTGCGAGCTACTTGATTTATTGTCTTGATTTGAATTACGTAATGGGTTCACAACTACAAAGGATGGTGATTGAATTGTTAGAACTTTTATCTGCAGCGAACATGCAACTATAGGTGTGTCGTCAAAAAAATTGGAATTATTCAGGGTTCGTTTGGACATTTTTTATATATTAACTTAGTATTGTAGGCATTTCAGGTGCATAATTCTAATTTCAACTACATGCACATGCTCAAGTGCATATAAACGGGCCGAAAAATCAAATATGGGTCCTTGGTTGCATGCTTAGGTCGCATGCAAGAAATGGGAATGAATGTCACACACCCTGCCACCGTCACTCGGCCGAAAACATTAAGATACCTGGTTTTCAAATTCTAGTAAATCCAAAACTCCTTTGAAATTCATGAGACTTGGCATGCTATCATGGAGCGGCATTAACATGCCATGGTAAATTTTTTGTCCCATTCGGGGCAGGTTTGGGTATAAGCTTCTCACCAACCAAAGCTTCTCATAACAAGCGAGATGGTTTCGGTAGGGAACGTGCCACCTTTGGGGACGAAACGATATCCATTGCCTCTTATTTCTTTCAATTTTTTTCGAGTGTCAACATAGAACAACAGGAGTGTCGTGTTAAATTTTGGAATTTTCGGGGTTCGTTTGGACATTTTCATAGATTAACTAGGTTTTCCACGCATTTTATGCACATAATTCAAATTTGAACTACATGCACATGCTCCAGTGCATATAAACTGGTTGAAAAATCAAATATGTGTCCTTGGTTGCATGCTTAGGTCCCATTGAAGAAATGGGAATAAATTTCACACACCCTGCCAACATCACTCGTCCGCAAACATTAAGATACCTGGTTTTTAAATTCTAGTAACTCCAAAACTCATTTGAAATTCATGAAACTTGGCATGCTATCAAGGAGCGACATCAACTTGCTATGGTAATTTTTTTCCCATCTGGGGCAGGTTTGGGTATAAGGTTCTCCAAACAAGCATGATGGTTTCGGTAGGGAACGTGCCACCTTTGGGGACGAAATGATATCCGTCGACTCTTATTGCTTTCAAAAATTTTAGAGTGTCAACACAGAACAACAGGAGTGTTGTGTTCAATTTTGGAATTTTTCGGGGTTTGTTTGGACATTTTTATACATTAACTGGGTTTTCCAGGCGTTTTATGCGCATAATTAAAATTTGAACTACATGCACATGCTCAATGCATATAAATTGGTTGAAAAATCAAATATGTGTCCTTGGTAGCATGCTTAGGCCCCATGCAAGAAAAGGGAATGAATTTCAAACACCTTGCCACCGTCACTCGGCCGCAAACATTGAGATACATGGCTTTTAAATACTAGTAAATCCAAAACTCGTCCGAAATTCATGAAACTTGGCATGCTATCATGGAGCGGCATCAACATGTCGTGGTAAATTTTTTGTCCCATTTGGGGCAGGTTTGGGTATAAGCTTCTCACAAACTAGAGCTTCAGACAACAAGCGTGATGGTTTCGTTAGGGAACGTGCCACCTTTGGGGACGAAACGATATCCGTTGCCTCATATTGCTTTCAAAAAATTTAGAGTGTCAACATAGAACAACAGGAGTGTTGTGTTCAATTTTGGAATTTTTCAGGGTTCGTTTGGACATTTAATACATTAACTGGGTTTTCCAGGCATTTTATGCACATAATTCAAATTTGAACTACATGCACATGCTCCGGTGCATGTAAACTAGTTGAAAAATCAAATATGTGTCCTTGGTTGCATGCTTAG
Organism: Triticum monococcum; assembly: GCA_034509565.1. Taxonomy (NCBI): domain Eukaryota; kingdom Viridiplantae; phylum Streptophyta; class Magnoliopsida; order Poales; family Poaceae; genus Triticum; species Triticum monococcum. Next base: position 275,681,623 of record CM067842.1, on the reverse strand, counting down.
GTCCCATCAAAGAAATGAGAATAAATGTCACACACCCTGCCAACATCACTCGTCCGCGAACATTAAGATACCTGGTTTTTAAATTCTAGTAAATCCAAAACTCGTTTGAAATTCATGAAACTTGGCATGCTGTCATGGAGCGGCATCAACATGTCGTGGTAAAAAATTTGTCCCATTTGGGGCAGGTTTGGGTATAAGTTTCTCACAAACCAGAGCTTCTCACAACAAGCGTGATAGTTTCGGTAGGAAACGTGCCACATTAGGGGATGAAACGATATCGTTGCCTCTTATTGCTTTCAAAAATTTTAGAGTGTCAACATAGAACAACAGGAGTTTTGTGTTCCATTTTGGAATTTTTCGGAGTTCATTTGGACATTTTTATACATTAACTAGGTTTTCCACGCATTTTATGTGCATAATTCAAATTTGAACTACATGCACATCATCCAATGCATATAAACTGGTTGAAAAATCAAATATGTGTCCTTGGTTGCATGCTTAGGTCCCATGCAAGAAATGGGAATGAATGTCACACACCCTGCCAACGTCACTCGGCCACAAACATTGAGGTACATGGTTTTTAAATTCTTGTAAATCCAAAACTTGTTTGAAATTCATGAAACTTGGCATGCTATCATGGAGCGGCATCAACATGCCGTGGTAAAAAAAATTGTCCCATTAAGGGCAGGTTTGGGTATAAGCTTCTCACAAACCAGAGCTTCTCACAACAAGCGTGATGGTTTCGGTAGGGAACATGCCACCTTTGGGGACGAAACTATATCCGTTGCCTCTTATTGCTTTCAAAAATTTTAGAGTGTCAACATATAACAACAGGAGTGTTGTGTTCATGTTTGGAATTTTTCAGGGTTTGTTTGGACATTTTTATACATTAACTGGGTTTTCTAGGCATTTTATGCGCATAATTCAAATTTGAACTACATGCACATGCTCCAATGCATATAAACTGGTTGAAAAATCAAATATGTGTCCTTGGTAGTATCCTTAGGCCCCATGCAAGAAAAGGGAATGAATGTCACACACCCTGCCAACGTCACTCGGCCGCAAACATTGAGATACCTAGTTTTTAAATTCTTGTAAATCCAAAACTCATTTGAAATTCACGAAACTTGGCATGCCATCATGGAGCGGCATCAACATGTCGCGGTAAAAAATTGTCCCATTTGGGGCAGGTTTGGGTATAAGCTTCTAACAACAAGCGTGATGGTTTTGGTAGGGAACGTGCCACCTTTGGGGACGAAACGATATCCATTGCCTCTTATTGCTTTTCAAAAAATTTAGAGTGTCAACATAGAACAACAACAGTGTTGTTTGCAATTTTGGAATTTTTTGGGGTTCGTTTGGACATTTTAATACATTAACTGGGTTTTCCAGGCATTTTATGCGCATAATTCAAATTTGAACTACATGCACATGCTCCAGTGCATGTAAACTAGTTGAAAAATCAAATATGTGTCCTTGGTTGCATGCTTAGGTCTCATGCAAGAAGTGGGAACGAATGTCACACACCCTACCACCGTCACTCGGCCGAAAACATTAAGATACCTGGTTTTCAAATTCTAGTAAATCCAAAACTCCTTTGAAATTCATGAGACTTGGCATGCTATCATGGAGCGGCATCAACATGCCATGGTAAATTTTTTGTCCCATTCGGGGCAGGTTTGGGTATAAGCTTCTCACCAACCAGAGCTTCTCATAACAAGCGAGATGGTTTCGGTAGGGAACGTGCCACCTTTGGGGACGAAACGATATCCATTGCCTCTTATTGCTTTCAATTTTTTTGAGTGTCAGCATAGAACAACAGGAGTGTCGTCTTAAATTTTGGAATTTTCGATGTTCGTTTGGACATTTTCATAGATTAACTGGGTTTTCCACGCATTTTATGCACATAATTCAAATTTGAACTACATGCACATGCTCCAGTGCATATAAACTGGTTGAAAAATCAAATATGTGTCCTTGGTTGCATGCTTAGGTCCCATTAAAGAAATGGGAATGAATGTCACACACCCTGCCAATGTCACTCGGCCGCAAAAAATTAAGATACCTGGTTTTTAAATTCTAGTAAATCCAAAACTCGTTTGAAATTCATGAAACTTGGCATGCTATCAAGGAGCGGCATCAACTTGCCATGGTAATTTTTTTCCCATTTGGGGCAGGTTTGGGTATAAGCTTGTCACCACAAGCGTGATGGTTTCGGTGCGGAACATGCCACCTTTGGGGACGAAACGATATTTGTTGCCTCTTATTGCTTTCAAAAATTTAAGAGTGTCAACATAGAACAACAGGAGTGTTGTGTTCAATTTTCGAATTTTTGGGGGTTTGTTTGGACATTTTTATACATTAACTGGGTTTTCCAGGCATTTTATGCGCATAATTCAAATTTGAACTACATGCACATGCTCCAATGCATATAAACTGGTTGAAAAATCAAATATGTGTCCTTGGTAGCATGCTTAGGTCCCATGCAAGAAATGGGAATTAATTTCAAACACCCTGCCACCGTCACTGGGCCGGAAACATTGAGATACATGGCTTTTAAATTCTAGTAAATCCAAAACTCGTGCGAAATTCATGAAACTTGGCATGCTATCATGGAGCGGCATCAACATGCCGTGGTAAATTTTTGGTCCCATTTGGGGCACATTTGGGAATAAGTTTGTCACAAACCAGAGCTTCGCACAACAAGCGTGATGGTTTCGGTAGGGAACATGCCACCTTCGTGGACGAAACGATATCCGTTGCCTCTTATTGCTTTCAAAATTTTTGGAGTGTCAACATAGAACAACAAGAGTGGGATTTTTTCGGGGTTCGTTTGGACATTTTAATACATTTACTGGGTTTTCCAGGCACTTTATGCGCATAATTCAAATTTGAACTACATGCACATGCTCCAGTGCATGTAAACTAGTTGAAAAATCAAATATGTGTCCTTGGTTGCATGCTTAGGTCCCATGCAAGAAGTAGGAATGAATGTCACACACCCTGCCAATGTCACTCGGCTGCAAACATTGAGATACCTAGTTTTTAAATTCTAGTAAATCCGAAACTCGTTTGAAATTCATGCAACTTGGCATGCTGTCATGGAGCGGCATCAACATGCCGTGGTAAAAAAGTTGTCCCATTTGGGGCAGGTTTGGGTATAAGTTTCTCACAAACCAGAGCTTCTCACAACAAGCGTGATAGTTTCAGTAGGGAACGTGCCACGTTTGGGGACGAAACGATATCATTGCCTCTTACTGCTTTCAAAAATTTTAGAGTGTCAACATAGAACAACAGGAGTTTTGTGTTCAATTTTGGAATTTTTTGGAGTTCATTTGGACATTTTTATACATTAACTGGGTTTTCCATGCATTTTATGCGCATAATTCAAATTTGAACTACATGCACATCCTCCAATGCATATAAACTGCTTGGAAAATCAAATTTGTGTCCTTGGTTGCATGCTTAGGTCCCATGCAAGAAATGGGAATGAATGTCACACACCCTGCCAACGTCACTCGGCCACAAACATTGAGATACCCAATTTATAAATTCTAGTAAATCCAGAACTCGTTTGAAATTCATGAAACTTGGCATGCTATCATGGAGCACATCTACATGCCGTGGTAAAAAAATTGTCACATTTGGGGCAGGTTTGGGCATAAGCTTCTCTATTACGGCGGCATAATTTTGGTTTTTATTTGTTTCTCCACTAACAGGTAGGCCCGCATAGATAGATAGATAAAGAACACGAGCTGATGAGGCGCATGCGGACTGTTTGACTACTCAACCAGACAAATACGGAGCTATACGCTGAGCTAGTGACCGTATAATCACCGTATCTCGTATACAATGATCAATGTGAGGTACCAAGACAAGTTTAATGACTGCCAATGCATTTTACTCGGTAATAAATGATGAGTATTGAAGGGGAATCAAAATTTACTACGTCTCCTGTCCTTGAGCTCTTGACAAACCAATGCACTTTGTGGTTGTCCTGCCACTCCACCCAGAGCTGTCACCAAGCGTCGTTCATGTCAACGTGCCGCACACTAACCGGTAAGGAAGCAATGGCATCCCGCCGCACTGAGTTCCTTGCCACCTACGACCGCACACAGAGTGGTAGGCAAGCGGTGGCATCCCGCCGTGCCGAGTTCATCGTCGCTCACGACCTCACACCTATGTGGGCGGAATTTGAAGCTGCCAAGGCCGAATGGGCGATAGAGCAAGAGGCGGCCAAAGCCGCACAGAGGGAGCGTAAAAGTCTGAAAGAACTCAAGAAAAGAGAGGCCCATCGCCGCAAGAAAGAAGAGGATGCACGCGCTGCTGCAGAGAGGTCGGCGGAGATCCAAGCACGGTAGGGTGTCACCGGCAAAGTCGGGAAGGAGAACGACGGCGTCTGGCCAGCATGTGAGAAGTAGTAGTACTAGTAGTTAGTGTGTGTGTGTCTGTGTCGCCCGTATGTTTGTTTAATTAATTACGAGCATGTAACAGTACTACTAATTACTACTGTAGTCTTTAGAGCAAATTACCAGTACATTAGCCTAGACTCAATGGAAAAATTCCTATCCTATGCATCTAATGGCACCTCTTTCTCTACAGGAATTGAGATGCATGTCATATCACTTCATATGACTTTCATATTCCTATAAAATTCCTAGCCTATGAACCAAAGGAGGCCTCTGCTGGAGTAAGTACTGTAGCTAGCAGTACTGCTGGTGCAGTAGTTTTCTTCAAGAAGCGGAATTCAACGAAGTCGTGATGGTTCCTTCGTCTGAGCAAATTCGCAGTGGGTAAGGTTGGGCCTGTGATTTGACGACTCATTAGTAATTACTGTGGCGCGACGACCGGGGTGACTCTCCCTTGGAGTTGTGCGGGCATGGCATGTGGACCAGGATGGTCGATGTCCCACATGTCGGCGAGTGGAAGTATTCTTTCCGATATCATGGAGCAAGGAAACTGCGTGGTATAGTATCACTAGTGATATATATTTATTTTTTATTTCTAATGAATGCTAGCGTTTCAACTCTTACAACGAAGGAGTGCCAAACACACGGCACGTGCTGGATGTCGCACACGTCAGTGAAAGAAGTGGGACATGAACAGCGTGGTAGAGCGTCTCCACTTCTGGGTCGGAGACCACACGTAGTAGTACTACTGTACTAGTGGTGTGAACGATACAAAGTGCGACCCGGAGAGAAAGACACGTCTAGTTGCAAGGTCTCGGGGCATACACGTAAACAAATATAAAACCTAATATGTGCCTCCAATTAATATAGTAGTAGTAGAGTACTTAATCGCGTACTCCATAACATCACCGGGCATTGGACGTACAACATTTAGTGGTAGTAAGAGACAAATGCCTATATGCCATGCATGTTCATACTATTTGTGCCTTTCTACTCCACTTACTGTGCTACATTACATAGGTTCGGACGCCCACTCCTGGGTACATGTCTGTCTCGTAGTTCCAGTCCCACGTGTTCTTCATATAAATGGAACGATCCTTGCCTGACACGTGCACCTTGATGCTAGATGTGTCGCGTGTTAGCAAAAGGATGAACAAAGCTCATGTAAAAAAATTAGAGTGGAAGAACATAGATTCCCGACGACCGAGAAGGAGCAAGGAACCTCGGGGTGGAGCGTCTGCACTCATAATATTTTATATTATTCTGTGATATAAAATCAACCAATCATCTCCACAATGGACTGGAAGAGTAGGAAACACGGCAGCCCAGTGTAGTTAGATCATACTAGTACATGGCTAACCCACGCTATCACCATATTTCTTGGTTTCTGTGTGACACCTATCTCTAGTAATCTAGCAGCCTGTATCGCTTCTCCCTCCTCGTCTCTCTCAAAGTGCGGTGGGCTGGCGTTTTTGCCATCTATTGAGGTCGGTTAACTCATCACATGTTAGCGACATGCCAAGAGCATTCTAAAAAAATTCCTTTCACGTTCTGTTTTCAAAAAGAAAAAATCCTTTCATGTACGAATTTGACTGTATGCTTTGAGCAACTTGCATGTCCTATACTGCTCCTGTTTGGATACTCTAAGGGCTCCTTTGATTCAAAGGATTTGCATAGGAATTTTGGAGGATTAGAATCCTTAGGAATTTTTCCTATATTGGTTGTTTGATTCATAGGATTGAATCCTATAGGATTTTTTCCTAAGTAATTTTTTGTACTACTTCCCATTGGATTTTTAGCATCCAGTCAAACCTCTTTGAAAGAATCCTTCGTTTTTCCTATGATGCAATCAAACAACCTAAACTCCTATAGGATTGAAATGAGCATGACATTTCAATCCTATGTTTTCCCTATTCCCATGTTTTTGCAATCCTAGATGGCAACCGAGTAGTCTTCGTGCATGTCTGCTGGAGTCTGGTCACATGCATGGATGAACTGATCTTCCGTGTCTTGCAGGGATCGTCTAGGTACCAACATATGTACTACTTCTATTAACTCAGCTGACTTGCAGGGCCAGGGAGTGTGCCTATGGTCGGTTCTCAATTGCAGTCCCACATGTGTGGGCAAACGCAATATGATGCGCGTTCCATTCGGAGAGCAGCGTGCCAGACCGACCGACCGTCTGGGGTGCGACGTGAACGCGATGGGCGTGTTGTATACTCCGTACATGTGTACCGCCGTTTTCTTGAGGCTTTGCTCCATGGCGCAATCCATGGATTCAAAATTAGTATATTGTACTATTTTAAAGTCGAAGGCGGGGCTTTTCCTGCGTGGTAGGTGGGGCAGTTCCGCCTAGTCGGTTCGACAGAGACGCGAGAAGATGAGGGAGTAGGCTGCTGCAAACGTAGGTCTATGTGATTTGATAGTGAGTTACTGCTAGACAGGTGGGGCCCGATGATTTGACTTTCCATTATCATTTTAACTGCGGCGCTACGACCGACTTGAGTCTCCTGATTTCTGACCACCTCCATACAGGTGCCTCTCCCGATGCTCCACCATGTAGAGGCTGGCTCTTGCTTCAGAGCCCACTCCTCCACTTTTTCCTTGCCTCTTTCCCCCAGATATGCAAAAATGCCATGTAAAGCGGGCTTATAGCCCACTATTGTACTTGATCCTATAGGTGCTAAGCCTGCCACATAGGCATTAAGTTTGATGTGGCAAGTTAATTAAGAAGAGACAGACTAGTTTGGTGACCCCAGGAAGAAACGGTGATAAGCGCGTGTACCTAGATGAAGCAAACTTAGCAACAAAAAACTAAGCACCTATGCATTCAGGACTTGAGTTGCTAAGCCATTTAATGCCCATAGCACCTCATCTAAGCACCATTTCATTGGAAGAGCTCACTCCTTGGCAAATGCAATAAATACTACAAAGAAAGGGATAGAGAGAAGTAAACAAAAAATACTCTTATAGCCAACCTTATAGCTAACCTTGTTGTATGAGTGACTAAGTGATGACTATGTATGACATGCCAACATCAGATAGCCTAACACACCGTGTTAAATCTCCAAGGGCGCGGCCACGCGAGCGAGGCGACGGTCGTGGTAGGCGTGACCATGATATGGGCTGCTAGCAGCCCTTGGATCTGAGATCGAACGGACGCATGATAAGTTGCTGAAAATTTGTAGAATAACCCTCCAGGATAGGATATTCACCCATAGGTCTAGAGTCACGCCATGCAACCGTTTGATCTCAGATCCAAGGGCTCTCGGAAGCCCGTATCATGGGAGAATGGAAAGCTTCGTATCACCTGTAATTTTCCCGATGCTTGACATTACATCGAAAGCCATTTAATTGAGTGTCGAGTAGACATGACATCTAATTGGGCCCCCATAGTACTGTGCATGAATCCATTTATCCACTAGTAAAGCCACTACTCTGCCATTCGCACGCGCCCCCCACTCGACATTTTTACGATCGATAAACCGCTCCTAGTCATCCCGTCCTTTCACGTTATGGTAGTTCCACTAATCCTAACCCTCCTCCCAAATCTATGGCGTCCCAAATCTCCATGATCGGCGGTGAGTACATGGTTAGAACCATCACCAGCGATGAGTTTGATGTCATCTACACCCGTTCTTCCGCAACGGTGAAAGAATGCCTTGCTCGCTTCAAACGCATGTTCAAACACTCAAATGATGAGTGAGTCACCGGGCTAGATGTTGAGTACACCACAGTCCTAGGAAGCAAGAAGAATCTAAAGGAGGCAGAGAAGAAGAAGCCCGCTATGATCCAGGTTTGCGTGCATGACTTATGCTTGGTCTACCACATATGCCATGCCGACGTTGAGTGCCAGGATTTTAAGAATTTCCTCAAGGACGACCGAGTCAAATTCGTTACTGTAGACTTTAGGAACGACAAGGAAATCCTGGGTCAGATAGGCCTTGTTGTAGGCGACCCCTTCGACCTCTAGAAGGAAAGACTGGTGCCCTCCCGTGATCAGCCTTCAATGCTGACCCTGGCAGGAGCCATGGTTCATCCTTTGTACGGTACATTGAAGAAACCTCCGTTCAGGTTTCATCATGCATGGGAGTGGAATGTACCAGATATAGACCACATCCACTACGCTGCAATGGATGGCTACCTTTGTTTCAATATCTACAAGGGTTGGATGAAGAGCAAGAGCCAAGTGTGCGGTTCAAGCAAAGAAGTATCGGCCAAGAGGAAGAGGGACAAGGACGAAGTCGAGGACGTGGATGAGGATTCTGAGTAAGGTGGCAGTGTCGTTGCTCATGGTGGTTCTAATGCAGTGTCTACTGGATTATTTGCTTAGTTTAATTTCAGGTGTGCTTTGTTTTATTTGAGGGGTGTGTTGTGCTGAGCCCCCAACAGAACTATGTTATGTTTCTTCTCGTTATATTTCGTACATTTCATCTTTTAGTTGGTATAGTACTACCACTTGTTTCTTCACATTATATATGTACAATATATATGGCCAACATCATATAGCCAGCAGTTTAGTTGTCAAAGAATTTCAGGGTGCTTAGTTTTTTCAAAGAATTCCAGGGTGCTTAGTTTTATTTGAGGGGTGTGTTGTGCTGGAGACCATTAACTTATCATTGTGAGAATCAGCTTTTTTTTTCATGTAACATGGTCAACGGGTTTGACGTGAAAATAACAATGTCTAATGGCATTTCTAATATAGCTGCCTTCCCTCAGATTTTTTTTACAGAGGCAACATGGAACTATATGAGTGCCCTATTAAATTTTGGAATTATTCCGGGTTCGTTTCGCCTTTTTTATACATTAATTGAGTTTTTGGTCATTTAATGTGCATAATTCAAATTTGAACTACAAGCACATGCTCCCGTGCACCAAAGTTGATTGAAAAATCACATGTGTGTCCTCGGGTGAATTTCTAGGTCACATGCAAGAAATGGGAATGAAATTCAAACATCTGGGCATCGTGGTTTGACCGAGAACATTGAGAAGCTTGGTTTTAAAATTCTTGTAAATCCAAAACACGCCTGAAAATCATGAAACTTGGCATGGTGTCATGTCATGGTACTACCATGTTGTGGTAAAAAAAATTGCTGAATAGGAACAAGTTTTGGTATAAGTTTCTTGCAAACCAGAGCTTCTCTCAAGAGGGCTTGTGGTTCAGAGAGGGAACGTGTCACCTTTGTGTGCATAATTCAAATTTTAAATACAAGCACATGCTCCAGTGCACCAAAGCTGGTTGAAAAATCACATGTGTGTCCTCGGGTAAATTTCTAGGTCCCATGCCAGAAATGGGAATGGAATTCAAACATCTGGGCGTCATGGCTCGGCTGGAAACATTGAGAAACTTGGTTTTTTAATTCCTGTAAATCCGGAACACGCATGAAAATCATGAAACTTGGCTTGGTGTCATGACATGCCACCAACATGCTGTGGTAATTTTGCTGTCCGATTTGCGAAGGCGCACACATTAACAATCAACAAAGTCATTTTGGAACAAGTGTTGTCATGTTACAATTGAAAACACAAGTACTATTGAAACCGTGGGTGTTCTATTTACCATTTACGTGCCGCCACACGTCCCCTTTTTTATTAGCGAGGAGGCGCCGTGCAGGGTAGCTATTTGAGTACGGGAGGCGTGCATGCCCTTTGACCTCCATCTGCCGTCCACCTCTCTCCCAAGGTCTCCATTAATGGCGCCCGAGCCTCTATTTAATGGCGTGGCAATGTCTCACTCGACTGAGATTTAATAGAGAAAAAATAAAATCTGAAAATAAAATTTTGCACGGATCTTGATGTAAGATTCGACGGACCTATATAGCATCTACTGCGACTTATAGCAAGACTGATGAATGTGCGGGCCGCACACGACATCAACACAACACGAGCTTCGTCTGCCTGGTGCGCATGCAGTCGGGTGAGTTGTCCAAGTATGGACACAACCAGGCGCTCATTGGTATCCGTGTCTCGACTTTGGCTGGTCATAGTGGAGTGTAGCATCGACTAGTTACTAGTCTATGTTACTAGTACCTTCATAGTGGGTAGTGTCATATAGTATATGGATAATTTAGCGACGAGCGCTCTCTATATGTACCACCTTTTTTCTTTAATTACATCTTGTTAGTTTTGCTCCATGGCACAATCCATCGATACTACTACTAGTGTACAAATGTATAGATTTTTTAAAAGGCTAGAGGGCGGGGCAGTCTAGCTTGGTCCTTTTCACGAGGGGCGACGGCCTTTGTGATTTGATGGCTCATTACTGCTGGAAGGCAGGGCCTTGTGATTTGACTGCTCGTATAAATGTGCCGACGACCTGAGGAGGAGCAAAGAACCATGCGGTATACTCAAGTTTTCCACTAGAGTACGACCGAGGAGCACGAAACACGGCAGCCGAGTGCCATATCCTCTACTCTCTACTCTTATTATATATTACTAGCAAGAGGCATTGTTCTATTGGCAATAAAGAATGATCTAATTTGCTAGTCATCTCATTTTCAGCATTGTTCTATTCATGCCTCGCAGAGAAGGTGACACGTGCGGTGAAACACCTGAAGCAAAATAAGAAACACAAGAGAAAAAGAATAAGGATGATTATCACCCCAAAAAAAGAAGGAAGATGCACACACAAGTCTGGGGTGTTGCTCTCACAACATGAAGGGTTGCTGGCCGCGGAGTCGTAACTGATTCTTCATCGCGTCCACGACCTCCATCTCCTTGCGCATCTCCTCCGCCATCTTCATCATTGTGTCCATGACGCGTGATTTCTCGACGCGAGCCTTCATCATCTGTTCCACAGCCGCATTACGTACCTTGACAACAGCCGGGTGCTCGATGCGGAGCTTCGTGAACTCCTCCTTTTGTTCCATGACGAGGGCCTGCAACATCTTCATCGAGGAACTACTATTCTCATGCAGCTTCTTCCAGCCGGCATTCTCCTCCTTCAGCAGGTCGAACTTGTGGCAGAGCTTCGCGTTGTCCTCATGAAGTTGCAGGATTTTGCTGGTCGCCTTCTTATCTGAGGCAATGCTCTTCTTCAGCGGCATCACCAAGCTGTCGGTCAACTCCCCCTGCTCATTGAGCTCAGCGGGCATGTCATCGAGGCTATCCTTCAGTAGCTCCACCAAGCCGTGGATGAACTCCTTCTGCTTATTGAGGTGCTTATTGAGCTGATCGGGCATGCCATCGAGGGATAACGACTCCTGCGCCGCCTGCCCGGCATGTTCGCCTCCGCGTCTAGGGCGCTCCTGGGAGCCATCGCCTGCCCGTGAGAGATCTTTCGAGGTCTCTGCGTGGCGGCGAGCCCCCTCTTTTTTCCGCAGCCTTGGTTGTCGCTCCCTTGTTACGAGCAGTTTTTGACCTAGAGCTCTACACACCGGCCATGGCAAGGACGGACGAAGAAGCAAGACTTATGAGGAGGAAGGTAGAGTAATTTTCGGTTAGGTAGTTCCCCTTTTTATAACCTAAGTACTAGCACTAGTACTAAAACCTTCATAGTGGGAACACGTTCAGGTTTGGTACGTACTGGTAGGTGTGAGCAGGCTTGCACTTAATTGTAGCACTAGTACTTTTGAATGTGATCGGAACAAGGTAAAGATTAATTGATGGTTTTTGGTTTCGAGGCCCGAAACAGCTCCCTATGAGTTTAGTGGAACATAAATTTCAAGTAGACTGCACTGCTCAGATGCATAAATATTATGTTACTGTCAAAAATTAGCACAAAATACGAAGGAGACCAATGGAAGTACTACTAGCAACCCATGATTTAACTACTCGCATGCGCGCAGTGGAGTAGTAATGTCTTTCTTCTGCCCTCACGTCCACTCAATTTGCATGCGTTGTATTAATTGACCATCAATGAAGTGAAGGACTTTACACACGTCAAATTATCACATGGGGTGGAGCTTGGTACAAAATTGCGTCCACCCGTGTACCCGTGTGTGCGTGCGAGGGAATGAGTGTGTGCGTGGCGTGCATGCACATCTTCGCTTTGTGCATGTACCGCCAGTGCAGCTCAGGGAGGACGAGTACATTCTTCTGGAACCAGCAGCACGTCACTGTGATCAATCCACACAAGGATGTCGCGACAATGCCTCCACATGTGCCACGTGCCCACGTGGCTTCATGAACTATTAGAGAGACATTGTGTAGCGTGTAGTTGTGTTTTGCACCTACTCGAAGTACTAGTAAGGTACACGTGCATTGCACGCATCAGATTTTGCAACCAAATTATGAATAAATACCACACTATAGCATGTAAGCTCTGAGTCATATATGCCTGATGTAGACCTTCGTTTAATTCTTATAGTTCATCTCATTCAAAATCAATTAGTTTTTTAAAAAAGCTAGGGCCTCTTTGATTCGTAGGATTTCCAAAATGCGGGAATAGGAAGAACATGGGATTAGAGTGGAATGTCGTCTTGAATCCTACAGGAAGGTACGAGTGTTTGATTGTGCATAGAAAAAACACAGAATTCTTTCAAAGAGGTTTGAGTGGATGGTATGTTTCCTATGAAATCTAGTGCAAATGAATCATATGGAAAAATTCCTATGGTTTACAATCCTATGAATCAAACAACCAAGATAGGAAAAATTCCTAAGGATTAGAATCCTCCAAAATTCCTTTGAGAATCCTTTGAATCAAAGAAGCCCTTAATCTATTTTATGATTTATGGAATTGTGCGTTGTAAAGCATAAAGTACAGACAAAGAATGGCAATTCAACTAGAAATTTTTTTTGGGCAGTTACGATACGGAAGATTCTAGAACAAAGGAGAACCACTGTTGTTTTGAGATTTGTGCATTATGCTTAAGTTCAACCATGGAGTCTGCTAGATTGTACATGTGGAAAAATCCGGTGGGGGGCTAGAAGATGGTGCGAGGACGAGGGGCCGAGTGGAGGGAGACTATGAAGGTGTGCACAACTGCGAGATTAATATTTAGAGAGAGGGGGCAAGAACGTGCGCTGTTGCGTGCAGTGGCGAAGCCATGAAAAATGTCCCATGAGCTAGGGGGCCAAGCATTGCTAATCCTTTACGAGGAGGGCCAATTCATGAACTTAAACCATTTTTACCATCAATTGTCTAATGATCATATTCATATTAGCCTTGATATATAGTGATGTTAGGGGGGCAGGGCCCTTGCTGCCCCCTTTCTTGGCCATTTTGCGCGCGTCTGACAGATGAAGCGGAAGGCATGGATGATGAGAGAGGGGCATTGGATATATAATTAATGTGGGTGTATTAGCTATATATGTAATCCTATATAGAGAGGTATAGATTGATCGATGTGGACGTGGGAAAGAGGGTGAGACCTCACTAGATATATAGATTGATCGGTTTATGTGGAAAACTATGAAAGACCTAGCTATACACAAACACACACACACACACACCCACATAGAGGAACATCGATCGTTGCGCATGCACGTTAGAGATAAAGAATGCCCGATATGATGGAGATGGGGATGCGTGTGTGTGCCTTCATGGGAGACCGACCGAAGAAAAAGATTGCATGTGTGCGATGGATAATGCCGACTGGCAGTGTGTGTGCATGCATGCACGAGAGAAAGTTAGTGGTACAATTATAAGGAGAAGACCAATGTGTGGGTGTAAAAGACTAGGTGAGGTCATAATCAATGTAAAGTTGAATTCAAATATTTGAATAAGAGATCATGATGTTTGAAACTCATGCATGCATGAATATAAAGGAGATCTGCGCGGTGTGGTTTGGAAACGAGCATGTTGCAATGTATACACATTGAACAAGGTCAGATTGGTTTGAATTTGAGATACCGATGGCAGACATCGTTTGGCCACATTGCATCCGTGCATGGACAAACTATCCTAATTGGAGATGATGGGTGGCTTTCGCATCACATATCTATATCTATACCCCTATATATATATTATATTTTATATTTTTTATATAGTGTGCGGATAACTTTAACTTTGAAAGATGGTCGTTGGATGAGGCCAATCCGATGGTGCAGAGCTGGCAAATTTGAGCACTACTGGCCGTTGGATATAATCTAGATTCCACCAGATTTTGCCACATGTACAATCTAGAAGACTCTATGGTTGAACTTAAGCATAATGCACAAACCTCAAAACACAAGCACTTCGTCTTTGTTCTAGAATCTTCCGTATCATAATTGCCCAAATGTTTTTCTACATGATTTGTTTTTACTTTATGCCTTACAACGCATAATTCCATGAATCTTAAAATAGATTAGCTTTCTTATAAAAACTAGATGATTTTGAATGAAATGAACTATAAGAATTAAACGAACATCTACATCATGCATATATGACTCAAAGCATACATGCTATAATGTGGTATTTATTCATAATTTGGTTGCCAAATCTCATGCGTGCAATGCACACGTACCTTACTAGTCTAAATGGTGTCTGTGTGTGTGTTGTGCGTGTTAAACACATTGTACGTAGTATATCATACTAGTCTAAATTGTCTTTTTTTGGGGTACACGTTAAGCATGTTCTCCTGAAATTTCAAGCCGCGCCTTGTTATGCCAAAATTTCAAGCTAGCGTCTTTGTCTATCGTGCTGCGAAACTCCCGCCTCTTCAATCCGCGCCTTGTTAGCCCGAAATATTTAAGATATATCTTTGTCTTGCTGTGCTCCGACAACTCCCTCCATCTCAACCCGCACCTTGCTATTCCAAAATTACAACGCGCGTGAAAACTCCCACCTCCTGTGAAATCCCGACACGTGAAATGCCCGTGATACCCCTGAATCAAAAGAACCGCCTCAAATCAGTGGGGGTACTTTTGTAACTTACCCCACATTTCGGACAAGCGCGTCCCTAAGCTATGGATCCCCACTCCCATCCCATCCGCCCACCCATTCGTACACCGAGGCCGGGAAAACCCACGAAGCCCCACACCCTCCTCCATCCGCCACCCAACCGGAGCCTCTTCCCCGACGACGTCGTCCATAGCAACACCTCGACGTCCCTCATCCATCGTACCGGATGAGGATCCGTCGTCGTTCTGGTCGTCCCACCGGTTCAGCCACCCCGTCCTCCACCTCCAAGGAGCTGCCCCGACGTTCCCCTCGTCTTTCGCGCCACCTCCATTCCCACACCGCCGTCTTCACTTGCACCACCGGAACAACATCATCATCACTGTTTCCTCGGATGAAGTTGCGGCCTAATCGGCGCGACCAAAGAGGTTGTACACTAATCGCCGCATTTTCTTCTTGATTCGATCTCACGGTGCTGTCGGCGCTCGGTCCCGAGCCGACACGGTGCGACTCCATCCACGCCGGCGTCGCCGGCCACTTCCTCCACAGCGTCGCTCGCTCGGCGGCAACGTCCACATCAGTAGGAGCTGCTCCTGCTTTAGCTCTCGCTCGCACTGCTGCTATGCTCTTGCTCTCGGTCCCCTGCCTGGTCTGCTCTTTCTCTTGCTGCGCGCTGCTGCTCTCGCTCTTGCTCTTGCTCGCGCTGCTGCTCTCGTCCTTGCTCTTGCTCGCGCTGCTTCTCTCGCTCTTGCTCTTGCTTGCGATGCTGCTCCAATTTAGCTACACTTTAGTCGACTGAATCGACTTTTGGGTCAGTCGATTTTCAGGGGGGGCTCGCTGGAGTTAAGGAAGAACCAGCCGCAGTGGGGAAGAGGGCTCGCCGGAGAGGTACCCCACTACCTATCTTAGGGTTCAGGGTGGGGGCGGTGGTCGCCGGCGGTGGTGGGCGGTGGCGTGGGGATCGCCGAAGAAAAGGCTCGGTATGGGGGGCCTACAGGGATGGCTGGGGCGGCGGCGGACCGGTGGTAGGGAGTGTTTTCGGGGCGGGCGGGCGGCGCACCGCCGGCCGCTGGTGGCGGGGGCGGCTGTTTAGCCGGTGGAGGCTGGCGGCTCAGGGGGTGGAGGTTGAAGATGAACTATAGGCCCTTGATTTCGTATCCAACAACTGCAAAATCGACTGACCAGAGATGAAAAAGCTAGTCGACTGACTTATAGCCTCACCTCTAGTGCGTTCAGTTTCGACAGTAAAATTCAGTTTCGACGGCAAAATTTAGTTTCGATAGTTAAGTTCAGTTTCGACAGTTAAATTCAGTTTCGACAGTTAAGTTCAGAGATGAGCGGGTGATGTATACATCTAGCACTTTGTGGTTATGTATTTTACGTCATCTATTGGAGATGCTATTAGAATTCCACTCAGGTTAACGTTGTCTCTCTTGTCCCGCTTCAGCCTCGGCGTCGCACAACTCACCGGAGCTGCTCCAACGACGAAACCCTCCATCACAGTGGAGCAGTACCTCAGGCTCGATCTCCAGACGCCTAATATCTTCTTCCCCTCCCCCGACAGCCAAGTCACCTGGAGCATCCTCACCGGCCAACCAAATCACGCTAAGATCGACATGGCTTCGCCAAAGAGGTTGCACACTTCTTGTGGTTTGACTTAATCTCAACATGCTTCTTTGCATCCTGTGATCTTCCAATTCTTGTGAACCAGACACCCAGATTGGTAGAAATCCTGTGTTTTTAAATTCTCTATTTTGCACGTGCATTCCTATCCTATTCCTGTCTATTTCCTATCCCTGCATTGTTAGAATACTCAAATTCAAACAAGCCCTTACACAATTACTTCTGTTACAGATATGTGTCAAAGAAAACCTTGTGTGGTTTGTCATGCTCCTGCGGTGCTGTGTTCCAGCCCAGCTCAGCTGCTCCAACGATGGAAGGGTTCACCACAACAGGGATCCGCTCTCCAGACTGTCTTTCGCCGCCTCGGATCTTCTTCCCCGCTGCCGGCAGCCACGACAACTGCATTACCATCATCAACTAAGCAGATGACCTTGAGGACTACACGGGTCCGCAAGAGAGGTCGCGCTCTTCCGTCTCTGCTTACATTATGCATCGCTTAATATGATGACATGCTACTTCATCGTCATGTTCACCTATTAGACTCCGACTCAGGTCCAAACTTATGCTGAAACTTGAGTTTTTAAATGGTTGTGGGGTACATATTGGGGCAACAATCAGTACTATCTATCTACTATCTGGTTAATCTCGGGTGTCTACTATGAGTTTCATGTTGGGTGCAAACAAACATTAAAGGAGCCATTACCTGTATTTTTTAACTAAAGCTATTATCTGCCTGCTATCATTTGTTTTGGGTCTATCCGCAGTTTGCTACCATCACTCTGGATTTGTGCATGCACTCCTTACATAATCTCACTATGTTTTATTCCTATGCATGTCAGTTATTGTACACAATGGAACTAAACATGTAGAGCAAAATAGACGAGCCTTGTGTGACAACAAAATTTCATGCAGATGTACCTCCATGGTGGGCGCAAAGGCAGCCCCCCATCCACCCATTTCAGATCGTAATTAAGAGGAAGATAACTGTTCTGAGGGGGATTCAGAAGTAGAAGACCACTCCTATTTACCCCATGAGGTCTTCGCTCTAACTTGGCATGCTGATCTTGGTATTATCATGCATATGGTACCTTGCATTGCTTAATGTATACATCCAAGATGTCATCTGCTTAGTTTAGACATGCTTTG
This sequence comes from Triticum monococcum, assembly GCA_034509565.1. Classification (NCBI taxonomy): domain Eukaryota; kingdom Viridiplantae; phylum Streptophyta; class Magnoliopsida; order Poales; family Poaceae; genus Triticum; species Triticum monococcum. The sequence continues at coordinate 275,663,683 of CM067842.1, read as the reverse complement.
TGTCAATGCCATCTGTTTAGTTTCTTTATCGTATATGTGAATCATGCAATGCAATCTTGTTTATCCAGGCATCATATATGTGAATTTTGCAATGCCACCCTGGTTAGCCAATCATCTTATATGTGAATTATATCATGACATCATTTTTTATTACATGTTAAATTTGTCAACAATTTTAGCACATTCAATTACTCTTCCTGTGCATCAGCCATTCGGCACGGTCATGGAAAAATCTAGAGTGGAAACAAGGTCTTCAGAGCAGACAATGCTATCTAACGAAGCGCATGTCTTGCTGGTTATAGATAGCTCCTCAGAGGAGGATTCAGAGACAGATGACCAGTCCTATCCCCCCCCCCGAGGTGCATGCTCTAACTTGGCAGGGTTATGATGCTCATATCGTGCGTATGGTATCTTGCATTGCTATGTCATTTGCTTAGTTTAGACATGCTTTGTGTGAATGCCACGTGTTTAGTGTCTAATTACCATATATGTGAATTATGCAATGCCATCTTATTGCAAGACATTATATATGTGAATTATGCAATGCTATCTTGTTGCAAGGCATTATATATGTGAATTATGCAATGCCATGTTGTTTACCAAGCGTCATATGTGTGAATTATATCATGCCGTCCTTTTCTTGTATTTCTCATTGCTTTTGTCGACAATGTTTGTATATTCAACTCCTCTTCTTGTGCATCTGCCATTTGAATTGGTGATGGAGAAATATGGAGTGAAAACAAGGTCTTCAGAGCATACAATGCTACCTGGTGAAGAAGATATCTTGCTGGTTACAGATAGCTCTTCCGAGGAGGATTCAGAGGAAGATGACCAGTCCTATTATCCTCCTAAGGTGTGTGCTCAAACTTGGCAGGGTTATATTACTCATATCATGCATATGTTGTATTGCAATGCTTAGTTTTTACATCATATACACTATATTGAATGGCATCTCCTTAGTTGACACATCATATATGTGATTGCCCTCTGCTCACTTCCTTAGTATATAAATCATATATTTGAATTATATCATGCCATGATGTTTACATAGACAGCATGTATCTGAATTATGGCATGCCAACCCATTTTCTAGAGACATAATATAGTTATATCATCTCATCCTGTTCACATAGTCATCATATTTTGAATTATGTCATTCTATCCGTGAATTATATCATGCCATCATGTTTCCATCGACGACATGTTTGTGATTTATGGCATGCCAACCACTTTAATAGACACATCGTATAGTTATATCATGTCATCTTGTTTATATAGTCATCATATTTTGAAGTATGTCATTCTATCATGTTTAGTTAGCCATCATACATGTGAAATTGTGTCATGCTATCTTGTTTAATTAGCCATCATATATGTGAAATTATGTCCTGCTATTCTGTTTGGTTAGACAACATAAATGTGAATTATTTCATGCCATGTTTTCTTCCCTACTATCCATTGCACCGGTCTATCTTACAATGTCTGTACATTCAATTACTTTTCTTGTTTATCAGCCATTTCAATTGGAGGGGGTGATGGCAGTATCTGTGGGAGTAAAAACACGGTCTTTAGAAAAGATCGTGCTACCTGTCGATGGAGATAGAACCATGGTTGTACTTGCCCAAGAACCAGCCCCACCACACATAACCCGGACTCACGCAGATTGTACCCCTACCCAGTTGGATAGAGAACCAGCTACACCCCTTCTAACCCCAACCCCAGCAGATAGTAAGCCAGTTCCCGTTGAAACAGCACCGTCTCCACCACAGAGCACCCAAACACGAGCAGTTAGTAAGGCAACTGCAGTGCCCAAAGCACGAGGAGCACCACTCCGAACCCCAAGTCAACGCTTAAAGAAGAAGAAGAATTGTTCTCAGGTCAGGTTCCGTAGCTATGGTTCATACTACTTTACTCTTGCATCACTGTATTTACTCATACCAACTAATTTCAAATTTGAAGGATGCAATTGAAACTCCAATGGCGCAACAGGTATGTTTTAAACCTGTTTCTTTAACGTGGTAGCTGTTGTAACTTGCTCTATGTTGATTTCAGTTTCAATTTAATAAACAATTATATTCTCATGCCATGCACCTTACAAGTGTTGTTATTGATGTGTAGTTTCCCACACTTATATTCTGTCTAAGCTGCTTTGTCTTAAATAGATATGATTCGAACTGTATCTATCTTGATTTGGCAACATAAACTAGAATGATATAGAACATACAGTGACCATACTACATAGATATATGTTTGTTTCATGCTGTTATCCTGTCCACCTTACTACTGAACTGGTTTACCAAAACGAGTTTCATATACTACATTGTAAACCCGTGATGTGTTTGTTTGTTTCTCTTTTAGAATGTGGATAAAATGTTGGAGAAGAGTACCCCATTATGCAATGGTACAGAAAGTAATGCAGATAAGGTTCAAGATAGTGAGACATCCCTGTTGGTCTCCAAGAAAGCTGATAAAAACTATATTGAAGACAGTGAGACAACCCCAAAGTCATGTCTTGATGTAGTGTTCGAGTTACTGGGTACTACTGCTGGCACCAGCTCTTCGAACTCGCTGCCTGGATTAGTCCGGCTTCTTGAGTCTCAACTTTAAGTTGAAAGACATCGATCAGACGTTATGTGACAGGAAGCCGAAGGACTGAGGAAGTCCCTGCAGAATTCAGATGCATACTTTCTGGTGCAACAACAAGTGCTGGAGGATTTAAGCGCCAAACAAGGGAAACTTAATAAGCTTGCTAAGCATCTTGCCAACATTATGGGTACCCAGGATATTGTTTCTTGAGCTCTTCTAAAGCGGTTTCAGTTCTGGACTTGTTTTGCTGCGGCATTTATATGCTGCTTTGTTCCCTATATTTGCATTGGTGGCGAACTTTGATGCTCAGTGGATGTAATATGTGTAATAGCCGTGATAGCCTAGCGTAAGTTGCTTGCCTATTTATTTCCTTATTGGCTTGTTTATTTGTTTTCTTGTAGTCAGTGCAGTTCTTTTTCTGCGGTTTGCTAGTGGCCGCAATAGCCTATTTTTAAAAACTAGGCCACATTAACCATGGGCTACATATTTACTATAGTTAACATGGGCCTCCTACGGGCCGTAGAAACAATGGCCCTTCTAAGGGCCATAGAAACAATGGGCCTTCTACGGGGCGTAGAAACAATGGGCCTTATATGGGTCGTAGACACAATGGGCCTTCTACGGGCCGTCAATGGGCCTTCTACGGGCCGTCAATGGGCCTTCTACGGGCCGTATGATCAGTTGGCCAAACATGGGCCAATAACAGACCACATTTTTTAATCCATCAGGCTGGTTTTATGGAGTGTGTTCAGGAGGTCTAGAATCGACCCTCTCGTCAGACTCATATTTCAGCAATAATTGTGGACAAACTAAAGGCGTTGAGGTTTGCACTGAAAAAGTGGCAAAAGGGGTTATCACATATCAAAAGGTTGCTTGAGAAGTGTAACTGGGTAATTCTTTGGTTGGACAATCTTGAGGACAGAAGATCTCTGTCCAGGCCTGAGTATAATTTCAGAAAAATCACAAAATTGCATCATGAGCGCCTATTGCACATGCAATATCTGTACTGGGGGAAGAGATGTACAATCAGGTATATCAAAGTGGGAGAGGAAAGCTCAAAATTCTTTCAGGCTATGGCAACTGAGAGATATAGAAAAAACTCTATTGCTAGTCTTTTGCTGTCTGATGGATCAACAACGTCAAACCATGACGAAATGGCCAAGGAATTCTTGTCAGCCTTCAGAAGCAGAATGGGGACAGTGAGGTCAATTTGTTTGGATGAAAACATCTTGTCCCTTATTCCTAGGGTCCAGGGTTTGGCGGTGCTCACAAAACCATTTGATATAAAAGAAATTGAGCAGGTTATCAAGGAAATGCCCATTGACAAGGCCCCTGGGCCTGATGGCTTTAATGGGCTTTTCTTGAAAAAGTGTTGGCACATAATTTCTGCTGATTTCATCTAGTTGGTTAAGGAGTTTCATGCTGGAGCAGTTCAGTTAGAGAACTTGAATGACGCATACATTACCCTGATTCCTAAGAAGCAGTCACCTGAGTGTGTAGGGGACTTTAGGCCAATTTCTCTTACCTCTGTGGGTTTGAAGTTCTGTACAAAACTGGCTGCTAACAGATTCCAACAGGAGATCACCAAATGTGTGCATAAAAATCAATATGGTTTCATAAAATCAAGAACAATCCAGGATTGTCTTGCTTGGACTTTTGAGTACATTCACCAGTGTAATCAGTCTAAGAGGCCCATCATTTTGCTTAAACTGGATTTCGAAAAGGCTTTTGATTCTATCCAGCATGAGGCTATCATAAAGATTTTAATTGCAAAAGGTTTTGATGATAGATGGAACATTTGGATTAAACAGTTGCTGTCCTCTGGCACTTCTTCTGTTCTTTTGAACGGAGTTCCTGGGAATCACTTCAAGTGTAAATGTGGAATGAAGCAGGGGGATCCCATTTCTCCCTTGCTCTTTGTTATTACGGAGGATCTCTTGCAAACATTGATAAATGATCTTCTTCAGCAAGGTCTTATTAGTAGGCCTCTGCCTACACATGACCCTGATTTCCCTGTTGTCCAATGTGTTGATGATACACTGCTTTTCTTCAATGCTGATAAAGATCAATTGGGGGCTTTGAAACGAGTTTTACACTCCTTTTCTCATGCAACTGGACTTCAAATTAATTTCCACAAATCCTCCATGTATCCCATCAATGTGACTGACCAAGATGCTTCAGATCTGGCTGCCTATTTTGGTTGTAATTTAGGCAAGATGCCTTTTACTTATCTGGGTCTGCCAGTGGGGACCACCAGGCCAAAAATTGTGGATCTTCTTCCCCTTGTGGATTGTATGGAGAGAAGATTGACAGCAAGCTCTTGGTTTTTACCTCAAGGGAGCAGATTGCAATTAGTTAATTCTGTTATCTCTTCATTGCCTATCTTCTTCCTTTGCAGTTTGTCAATTCCTCAGGGTATTTTGAAACAACTGGAAAGAATTTAGAGGCAGTGTTTATGGAGGAAGTATGGTCAGGAAAGGGGGCACTCACTGGCGGCTTGGCCGCTTGTCTGTAGGCCTAAGTCCAAGGGAGGGCTTGGAATACTGAACTTAGGTTTACAGAACGATGCTCTTCTGCTGAAACATCTCAATAAATTTTACAACAAGATGGATGTGCCATGGGTGCAGTTAGTTTGGGATTCTTACTATTTTCAGAGGATTCCACATGACACTGTTCTTTGTGGCTCCTTTTGGTGGAGAGATGTATGTAAGTTGATGGATAATTTTCGGTCAGTTACTTCGGTTGAGGTTTCTACTGGCGATACGGTTTTGTTCTGGTCTGACTATTGGCAAATTGGCGGCAGTTCAGTCCCACTGCAAGATCGATTTCCTAGGCTCTACTCCTTTTGTCTTGACAAAAATCTCTCAGTCAAGGAAGTCTTTGCGGCTAGTAGTTTCCAGGACCTTCTCTACTTACCTCTCACTGCACAAGCCTTTCAGGAATTACAGCAACTTTCTTCCCTAATGAGGTCTTTCAAGTTGGATAATACCTCCAAGGACAGCTGGAGCTGGAGACATGGCAAGAAAGCAGATTTTACTGCAAAGAGGTTTTATGATTTTGTCTATCAGCCAATGGTATCAAACCCCATTCTGGGGTGGATATGGAAAAGTTGCTGCACAATGTCGATCAAGATGTTTGCTTGGCTTGTAATTATGGACAGGTTTAACACTAAAGACATGATTCAGAGGAGGCATTGGAAGATTAATGAAGGACCAGAATGTGTTCTTTGTCCCACTGGAATTCTGGAAGACAGAAATCATCTTTTCTTCCAGTGCAATTATAGCGCTCGTGTGTGGAACTATCTACAAATTGAATGGACAGGTGGTAATGATATGGCGGGTATTGCTCGTCAAGCTAGGAAGGATTTCAACAAGCCTTTCTTTGGGGAGGTCATGTTTACGGCATGGTGGAATATTTGGAAGGTCAGGAATGATAGAGCTTTCGGGAACATCCAACCTACTTTCAGGGCATGGAGGAATGGTTTCATTCATGATCTTACTCTGCTCTCTCATCGGATCAAATGGAAATATAGAGAAGCCCTTCTTAAGTGGATTGACTTTCTTCCTCCTTGAGGAGAGTTGCTTTCTTTTCCTCTGTAATTATTAGGTATAGATTTCCCTTTCCCTGTATAGCTTGTCTTAGGGATTTTCTCTTTCTTTTCCCTCTTCATCCTCACCTTGAGGATACCTTGTATTTATTTTGGCTTTATTAATAAAATGTTGTGGGGTGCAAGCCCTGCAGTCTATGGGCTAGAGTTGAAATCGTCCGTTCATGGGCCGACCATAACGGGCCGTTGTCAATCAGTCGTATTTGATGACGCTATGAAAACGGCCCAACGTATTAACGGGCCACAAACGGGCCGACTGTAACCACATGCTGAATTTGGCCCACAAGCAGAAAATGACAATAACGGGCCGAAAGTAAACGAATGCTGGAAATGAGCCCAAGAATAAATGGGCCCTGAGAAGGCCGAAAGATAACATGGGATGGAAACGGCCCAACGGTATAATGGGCCGTTAATGGGTATAAAGTGATACACTATTCATTACGGGCTAGTTTTACCATGGGCCATTAATGGGCCGAGGGTTACTAAGGACCTCATATGGGCCGAAAGACATCATGGGCCATACATGGGCCTAAAGTTAAAATGGGCTAGAATTATATTGGACGGCCCAGATGACGCTACCGGGCCTAATTCGGATAGGCCATAAACGGGCCCTGGGTTAGCGGGATGAAAATGGGCTATATGCGAACAAGCCGTTAACAGGCTTGCCGTGGCTTTTGACCAAGTCAAACGGGCCGGCCTTTTCATAGGAATGGGCCTCTGTTGGGTCGTGCCACATGTCGATGTATCATAGGCGCTTTGGGTCCAATGAGTGGATGACATCTGTCCCAGCGGTGAGCCGACACGTGTTCCCTCCAGCCAATGATGATTTTACACGTGGAAAATCCCCATTGGTCGGGGATGTTAATGGGTTATCAGATTCAAAACCGGACCCAATAGCTTAATGGCGTTCCGTTACGGTGGATGCCACGTGTCGGTCACCCTTGACGAAAGCACTTCTATGACGCGCGATTTATTGTCATGGAAGTGGACACTTCCATGATGATCATTTTCGTAACGTCATGGAACACTTCTACGACAGCATAGGTATGACTATCTTGATTCTGTCACAAATTTGTCATGGATGTACATGCATGACAGAAACCGTGACCTACTGTGACAAACACGTATCATCATGGAAGTGTATTTTTTTGTAGTGGATGGGGTGGCGGCCACGACAACCACCTCCCGCCTTCAGGCCGCGGCAGTGGAGCTGGAGATGGCCCTAGCTTTTGATAGTGGTGTGGCGGCAATGGCGGCCGGCAACAGCTGCCGACGGGCAGTGGCGGCAGAGCATGTGGTGGGTGTTCCGCGCACACCCAACAGGGACGCGACGTGCACTACACTGCGCCGGGGACTGCGCCGTCGCCGTAGTGTAGCCTCCCGGCTGGAGCTGTCCTCTGATGACGACGGAGTGGCTGAGCAGCGATGACGGACCGGTGCCTTTGGCGATTGTGGGAGAAGCAGACAAGATAAGCTAGGGGGAGAGAGGGGAAAATGGGATGCAGGACTTGTCGGTCGTGAGGGTTTTTATAGCAGGCCGGTAAGCATTGGGATTTTGGGGGATTTCACCGAGTCAGGCTGGAAGCTTGCGCAGGAACCTGTGAGGTTGTGTGGGAACGGGCTCATCGACGATTCATTGGCGACACCGTTTGGCCAAAAGAACGCCCCCGCGCGCTGCGCAAGCTTGCACTATAAGCCGCCTGCGGCGGCGGGGTGACAAGACATGCGACAGGAGGACGAGAGGACACGTACACATACAATTAATAAAAAAATGTTTGCAATTTAATTACCTACTATACCCCCGTCCTGGTTTATAAGTAGGATTGAACTAATAAAATATGAATGCATGTCGCCAAAGATTATATCGTTGGAGTCGTATTTGAACATAGTTTCCGGCTGTACAATTTTTGTAGCATGCATTAACACTTTTTTGGTTAAATTTAAGGTTATATACCAGCAAGCGTTTTCCCGCAACACACACATCTTATTCCATCACAAACAGCTCGGATGGATCAACTGTATGCTATGTATCGCACATGCAACTCTAATCTGATTCGTGCTTGATGTCTTCGACATCGCTCGCACAGTTCATCTTCTTTGCCATATATCACTGTGTCGTCCTCTGCTCGCGTCCCTCGGCAAGCTCTGCTCACCGTTAGGCACCGCGGCGTGCTTTGTCATGTCCGTTGGCGTGCTCTGCTTGCGTCCGTCAGCGCGCTCGGCTTGTGGAAAGATTTTCCTTGCATGTTCAACTGTTATATATATATATATATATATATATATATATATATATATATATGGTTGATCGCCGTTGAGGTGACCGCGGAGCGCTCTGCTCATGTCCCTCCGCGCGCGCTCTGCCAGCGGTTGGGCGTGCGCACGATCACGTTGGGGGCCCCATATGCATGCGGTTGCGCCACACACGTTGCCACGCGATGCAGTTACGTGCGACACGATGGAGTTACGCGCTGCAAATTAGAACTGCCATCAGGGCCTGCCGATATTCCTGGCCGTCCGGCTTCCCCTTTAATTCCCGTGGCCATTATAAACTTAGTCTCTTCAACCTTTCAATCGCGCCCCACAACACAACAAGCACACCCACGACAACACATAGAGAGGGGATGTCCAGCAGCGCTCCAATGGAGTTCGGCGAGCATAGAGTGGAGACCCACGTGAGGGAGACGGATCTCTCGGTGGTGTACACCATCGACCCGGTCGTGGTGGACGACTACATCAACAGCGTTGAGCAGTTGCTTGCCGGAGACAAGTACAAGGTGGTCGGCATCGACCTCCAGTACACCGCCGGTCGTCTCAGCATAGATCAGAAGGTTTTCGTCACCAAGCTGTGCGTGCGCCACCATGTCCTCATCTACCACTACTGCATGGCCACAGAGCCTTGCGACTGTTTCAAAAGGTTTCTCAACAGCACCGACTACAAGTTCGCCATTGTGGAAACCAAAGACGATGTAAATGCGCTTAGTGTTATGGGCTTAGCCTGCAAGAACCTTATCGAAATCCGTGACCACTACAAGGTTTGGGGTAGCACAAAGAAGGATTTCCAGGACGAACTCCGCTCGGCCATCATCGACACCTACTACGAAAAGATGAAGCAAGATGCCCAGAGAACAAGCCCCCTTTCCTGGCACAGGGCCTGGATGCGGCAACTGGATGAACCTCACCTCAGGTTTGCGGCCAAGATCGTGTACACATGCTACGAGATGCACAGGCGGATCGTTGACTTGAGGAAGTGCCTTGTTACCAAAATCGACGAGCCCGGATCGAGCCACAAGCAGAGCAAGCATCACAAGAAGTAGATGATGATCAGATGATCATTTAGGCTAGTTAATCATGCATGTAATATATCGTTTACTTTATTGGTGTGTGGAAATGCCATGTGTGTAGTAGCCACCTATGTAATTATGCATGTAATAGTTTACTTTAGTGCGTGCAAATGCCATGGTTGTAGTAGCCACCTATGTAAGTGGATGTTTAATTTGGTTATGCAAGCATGTCCTTATAAGTGTGTGTGTCTATATATATATATATATATATATATATATATATATATATATATTGTTGTTCTGTATGCAACCCCATCACAAAACACAAACGTATTATTAGTAGCAACTGCCTATGTTATAATCGGTATTCACACACATTTCTGATTACAGACCTATTTGCCGCGTATCACACACATCTTGTTAAGTTGAACCGTTTCTGTTCTCATGTCTCAATGCAAACAGTTCATCCGAGTGAGCCGCATGCCGTATATCACACACACCTTCATCTGGCTGACCGTTTCTTTTGTGTTGCCTAATCACAAACAGTTCATCCGAGTAAACCGTATTCTGTATATTGCACACACCTCCATATGGCTGCCCGTTTCTTTTGTTCCTCCTCATTGCAAACAGTTAACTGAACTGAACCATATGCCCTGCATCGCACACGCAACTAAAAATCTGAACCGTGTTTGATGGCTCCACCATCAAAAACGTTTTGCACCTTTTTTGATGGTTTTTTACACCACCATCTACGATTATGGCATCGCACACAATTTCGTCGAAGGGTCTCTGATTGTAGTGTCCCGTTAGTAGCATCCTGCAGTAGTGCCTACTTCAAAGGCGTCTACATGCAGCGCGGGTCGAAGGCAATGGCGAACCACTGGTGGATCATCCAATCGGCGTGCAACAAATGACATGGGATATTCGAGGAGATCGCGGCTCGCTTGGAGAGCAGCGCCAGCATTGAGGATCGGGTATGGCATGCCGGTCTCCCACTTCTATTTGCCGTGCGTGCTATTTGTTCCTCGGCGCAGCTGGTGCAGATGTCTGCCATGTATCACCAGGACAGCAGCGACCAAGACTTCGAGTACCTCCACGTCTTCAAGAGGATTGAGAAGTGCAAGAAGTGGGTGGATGTCCGGCGCACCCTTGCCAAAGCCAAGGAGACCTACAAGCTGGATGCGCCAATGCCGGGCGCGGGCGATGGGCGCCCCAAAGGCAACAAAGGGGCCAAGATGGGGAAACACGCCGACTCGGCTACCGCGCGAGTGCAAGAGTCCATCGAGCATTGCCTCGCTGATGCATAGGCCCGGGCCGCCCTAGGTGAAGAGAAGACCGAGGCACGGTGATCGGCGCTGATGATGAACAGCGCCGTCAAGCTCGACCTACTCCGGAGCAACATCGCCGCGAAGAAGAGGAACACCGACCTGGCTTTTCTGATGGGCGAAGCGGACATGCTCCAGAGCAACGACGAGCAGCTCAAGGCATGGTACCTGGCGGAGCGCGGCCTCATCCTGAACCATCTGCCGTCGACGGCGCCGTCAACTCCCATGCCCACGTCGATGACGCCACCAATCCCGAGCGATGATACCTTTGCGACGCCCAGCAGCACAGAAGCCGCGCCGACACCACCCATCACAGAAGCAGCTCCGACACCACCAAGACCGTGCCCGCCGACTCCACCGACACCGGAGGACGACACCGTCGTTTGGTGCGTTGCCCAACGTCCTTTCTTTTTTGTATGCCAAACTTTTCATCCGATCGCCGAACTGGGCCGCTGATCGCTGGACTGGGGCGTTTTTTTGTGAGCGGGAATGATGAAGTTTGAATTTGTCGTGGCTTGGGGGTGGCACCTAGGGGCGTGGCTGGGAGCTAGATCGCCCCCAGGGGCCAATCTAGCACCGGCTCGCCCCCAGGCAGCTCTTCTTCGGTGCCCTGGGGGGCCAAACGACTGGAGATGCTCTTAGTCCAGCTCTCCTCCTAGAGTCATGCCGTCCGGGGACGGCAATTCGCTGGCGAGGCAGGCGGCTGGGGGCAAGTAGAGATCAGAAGCGCAGTAGAACGGAGGGGAATTGGGGCCTGGGCCGACCCAAAATCCCAGTGTGGGCCGCCCACCATGGGCACCCTATAGAGATACACACCCGAGCGGCGTACATGAATTTTCAAAACTAAATTAGGAACATTTAGCTGACCAATTAAACGACTCTATTTTAATAATATCAGGTTCGTATTTGAACAACTAAGCTTGTTTAGCATGATGGGTGGAGCAGTCCTATTATGACACGAAGCACGTATGATGATCGTATAGTGATCATAAAAGGGGCAAACCCTGAGCATTTTTTTGAGCAAAAGAGGGTTTCCCCTCCGATTTCTATTAAAGAAACCACCACGAAACCAACATGATAAATTAAACCCTAAGAATGATCAATTATACCCTATTATGATTGTGCCATGGCAGATTTAAAGCTGCAAACCGAAGAAATGCTATTTAGCATCCATTGTTTGCTTCAAACTAAGAACTAAATTCTAAGAGCTAAAAATAAAGTATAGTAACCAAGTTACGATCTATTTTCTGGTTGAGATCAAAAAGTTGAGGAGATATGAAGTACCACCTCTCTTGCGGCGCCGTGTAGGCATCGGGGGTGCGATGGCTATCGGTGGCGTTGAGCAGATCTAGATGGGTGCATCGGGGGATAAGTCCCATTGCGGTGGATGAGAACGTCGTGTGAGCGGCCCCGACAAAGAGGACGACGGCGCCGATGAAGCGGGAGGACGCGATGCAAGGCTCCTGGTCTGTCGCCATGGATGAGAAACGTCCATCTCTAGCAGTGGACGACGCGGTCTTGGTAGGCACTCTTGCATGGTGGAGGACGATGGTGATGGATGGGGTGGAGAACGACGACGATGGATAGGGTGGCGGACGGAGGAGGCTGGTGTGCGGATGGTGTTCTAGCGTGGACGGTGTATGAATGGGAAAATGGAGGGAGAGGTACGGGGAACCATGTTTTTGGGATGCGCCTGTCTGAAATATGGGAAAGTTACGAACTTAGCCTCCGTTTAAAAATCGGACATCTCGTCGGTTGGGGATAGGACGGTAATCTCGCATCTCGCCAATATTTGCCCAGAGCGATTTCTGGCGAGGAGAGGGTGTTTTGGCACCCACGGTTTATCGGCATTCTAGGAACGGGGGTACCCAGACTTGCCTTCCTACGACCCATGGTGTGGCTCCTTCGACGGCCTGGTATGGACTACCTTCATCATCGACAACTCAAGACCCTCGCGAGGGGCCAAGCCTCACGAGGCAGACGACGCCAAGACCTCCAGAAGGAGCGGCCTCCTCAGGCTGGCTCCTGAGGAGTGGAGATCTCTATGCAAGCCCACGCCTCGCGAGGTCCGGATGATGCAAGCCATGACGACCAAGGCCACGCGGGCGCCAGCGGGCGCAGTACAATAGTTTTCTCTTTGGTGCTAAGGAGGCAAGCGTAGGCACGGAGTCCCGAGGAATCAGCCAAAGGTTTCCATTTCCATGCAACAAGACCAATACCGCCAGGATGGTAGGACAGAGGTCATCACCGAGCCCACCACGGCGTCACGACCAGAAGCTTTGCTGGCAAAGACCACATTTCATCGGGATAAGATGTACTAGTTGCCTCCCTTCGAATTTGGCCATTGTGGGATCCCTTCCTGCCTACATTTTGGGGGAAGAGGACCAAGGCCACTATAAATATAGCCTAGCCACCACCATACAAGGGGACGGATGATTCAGATCGTCCTCTCCCTCACCAGCTCAAGAACACACCTCCTAAGGTTGTTCTCCCATTGTACTAGTTCATCCTCAGCCCACCTCGAGGCTAATCCACTGCAAAGCAGGAGTAGGGTTTTACATCGCAAGATGGCCCGAACCTAGGTAATCTATGTGAGAGAGAGTTGAGTGTTGGGGAGACTATCATTTGAAGCACAAGAGCAAGGAGTTCATCATCAACACACCGTCTATTAGCTTTTGGAGAGTGGTGTCTCCTAGATTTGTTAGGTGTCAGTTGGGAGCCTTCGTCAAGATTGTGGATATGAACCAAGGAGTTTGTAAGGGCAAGGAGATCGCCTACTTCATGAAGATCTACCCAAATGAGGCAAGTCCTTCATGGGCGATGGCCATGGTTGGATAGACAAGGTTGCTTCTCCGTGGACCCTTCGTGGGTGGAGCCCTCTGTGGACTCGCGCAAATTTTACCCTTCGTGGGTTGAAGTCTCCATCAACGTGGATGTACGATAGCACCACCTATCAGAACCACGCCAAAAATCTTCGTGTCTCCAACTGCGTTTGCACACTCCAATCCCATCACTTTACTTTCTTGCAAGTTACATGCCTTACTTTCCGCTACTCATATACTCTTGCCATGCTTGCTTGAAATGTATTGTGAATGTTTAAAATTTGGGCCAAAACTCCACCTTAACTTGAAGAAATTAAAAACTGCTACTTTTCCTTGTTGAGGGTCTAATCACCCCCCCCCCCTCTAGACACCTCTTCTCGATCCTACAATTGGTATTAGAGCATTGGTATCCATTGCTTTGGTTTAATCACCATTGGAGGAAGATGGATGAGTCTACATTGGGGAGTCTTAGACGTAGAGTGCCTATACTTGATGGAGAGTTCTTTCATGAGTGGAAAATTGAGATGCTTGAGATTTTCAATGAATATCACTTGAACAAGTACATTACTAGCCCTTGTGCACCCCTTGTTGACCCTTGCATCCTGCCCTTGATGAGTCTATTGACATGATCCGTACTCTTAGAATTGTCAATTTAATCACTAGAGGATTACCTAGAAACTTGATTGCTAGCTTTCCTGCTCTTGATTGTGCCTACACTATATGGAGATTTCTTGAGGAACGATTTCCAAACTATTCCTTTCAAAACTTAGATGAGATTCTTCACAAGTTTATTGCTTTGAGTAAGATGAATTCCAATGATCCTAAGTTTGGTGATTGTTTATTTGAGCTTAGTAACCTCATGCGTGCCAAAGGAGATGTTGGAATCATTAGCAATATCATCTCCGAAGCCATTAGAATTCATAAAGATGAACATTGTGATGATCACTTATCTAATGAATCACTCTCTCTAGTAATTGGTCAATCACAAGACGATGTTGAACATGGATACTATAATGAGGATGATGATAGTGACCTTGATCTCGATGAGTCTATGAGACACTCTGGTCTTATGGCTAATCTTCGCGGCTATATGGCTGGAGGAAAGGAATGGGTTCTTGATAGTGGATGTACCGATCACATGACCGGAGACAAGGACATGTTTCGTGAGCTTGCTGAAAACAATGGCCCTCGAAAGTATGTTACTTTTGGTGACAACTCAAAGGGTAAGGTGGTTGGCCTTGGTAAGGTGGCCATCTTACATGATAGCTCCATACAAAATGTTATGCTCATTGAATCTCTTGGCTATAATTTACTTTCTGCATCTAGACTTGCTGACTTTGGCTTCAATGTCCTATTTACTGAAGTAGATTGCCAAATGTTTCATTGAGATAATCATAATATGGTCTTTACCGGTATACGTAGAGGTGATCTATACATTGTTGATTTCACTAAACAGGCTCAACCTAGAACTTGCTTAATTGCTAAATCTTATAAAGGTTGGTTGTGGCATAGAAGGTTAGGTCATGTGGGCATTCGGAATCTTGATAAGCTTATTAAAGGTGATCATATCCTTGGAGTAAGAGATGTTATATTTGATAAGGATAGATTGTGCGATGCTTGTCAAGCAGGAAAACAAGTTGGAGGAAGCCACCCCGTGAAGAACATCATGACCACAAGAAGACCGCTCGAGCTACTTCATATGGATCTATTTGGTCCCAATGCCTATAAAAGTCTCGATGGAAACTCATTTGGTCTAGTCATAGTAGATGATTTTTCAAGATTTACATGGGGGTTCTTTCTTGATGATAAATTGCCGGTCCAAAAGATCTTCAAGAACTTTGCTAGGAAGGCCCAAAATCAATTTGAAGTGAAGATCAAGAAGGTTCGCAGCGACAACGGAACGGAGTTCAAGAACACATATGTGGATACCTGATACGTCTCCAACATATCTATAATTTTTGATTGTTCCATGCTATTATATTATCAACCTTGGATGTTTTATATACATTTATATGCTATTTTATATGATTTTTGGGACTAACCTATTAACCTATATCCCAGTGCCAGTTTATGTTTTTTTCCTTGTTTTTAAGTTTTACAGAAAATGAATACCAAACGGAGTCCAATTGACCTGCCAATTTTTGTGGATTTTTTATGGACCAAAAGAAGCCCCCGGAGTAAAAGAGTTGGGCCAGAAGCGTCCAGAGCCATCCACGAGGGTGGGGGCGCGCCCTACCCCCTAGGCATGGGCCCCTATCTCGTGGACGACTCGGAGACCCCCCTGACGTGAGACCTACGCCAAACATTCCTATAAATATAGAAACCTCCAGAAAATAACCTAGATCGGGAGTTCCACCGCCGCAAGCCTCTGTAGCCATCGACAACCAATCTAGACCCGTTCTAGCACCCTGCCGGAGGGGGGAATCCCTCTCTGGTAGCAATCTTCATCATCCCGACGCTCTCCATGACAAGGAGGGAGTAGTTCACCCTCGGGACTGAGGGTATGTACCAGTAGTTGTGTGTTTGATCTCTCTCTCTCTCTCTCTCTCTCTCTCTCTCTCTCGTGTTCTTGATTCAGCACGATCTTGATGTATCACGAGCTTTGCTATTATAGTGGGATCTTATGATGTTTCTCCCCCTCTACTCTCTTGTGATGAATTGAGTTTTCCCTTTGAAGTTATCTTATCGGATTGAGTCTTTAAGGATTGGAGAACACTTGATGTATGTCTTGCATGTGCTTATCTATGGTGACAATGGGATATCTCGTGATCCACTTGATGTATGTTTTGGTGATCAACTTGTGAGTTCCGTGACCTCGTGAACTTATGCATAGGGGTTGGCACACGTTTTCGTCTTGACTCTCTGGTAGAAACTTTGGGGCACTCTGTGAAGTTCTTTGTGTTGGTTGAATAGATGAATTTAAGATTGTGCGATGCATATCGTATAATCATACCCACGGATACTTGAGGTGACATTGGAGTATCTAGGTGACATTAGGGTTTTGCTTGATTTGTGTCTTAAGTTGTTATTCTAGTACGAACTCCAGGATAGATTGAACGGAAATAATAGCTTGGTGTTATTTTACTACATACTCTTGAATAGATCGATCAGAAAGGATAACTTTGAGGTGGTTTCGTACCCTACAATAATCTCTTCGTTTGTTCTCCGCTATTAGTGACTTTGGAGTGACTCTTTGTTGCATGTTGAGGGATAGTTATATGATCCAATTATGTTATTATTGTTGAGAGAACTTGCACTAGTGAAAGTATGAACCCTAGGACTTGTTTCGAAGCATTGCAATACCGTTTACGCTCACTTTTGTTATTAGTTACCTTGCTGTTTTTATATTTTTAGATTATGAAAACCTATATCTACCATCCATATTGCACTTGTATCACCATCTCTTCGCCGAACTAGTGCACCTATACAATTTACCATTGTATTGGGTGTGTTGGGGACACAAGAGACTCTTTGTTATTTGGTTGCAGGATTGTTTGAGAGAGAGCATCTTCATCCTACGCCTCCCATGGATAGATAAACCTTAGGTCATCCACTTGAAGGAAATTTGCTACTGTCCTACAAACCACTGCATTTGGATGCCCGACAACGTCTACAAGAAGAAGGTTGTGTAGTAGACATCAATCTCTTTTCTGGCGCCGTTGCCCGGGAGGTTAGCGCTTGAAGGTATATCTTTAGATCTTGCAATCGGATCTTTTTGTTTCTTGCTTTATCACTAGTTTAGTCTATAAAAAAACTACAAAAAATGGAATTAAGGTTGCCTCATATGCTTCATATTTTTAATGCCTTTCGTGAAAATAAGGATTCCGATAATTGTGCCAATGTTGTAACATCCCAAATTTCCAATTTGGAATGTTATGCATTAGATCATCATTGCATATCATATTTTATTGCATTTTGGTTTGATCCTAGAAATTCTACGCAACTCAAGGACCCACGGAGAGAGTTGGGGATTTCGTTATTTTCATATTTGAGTTTTCTCAAATTTTGAAAGGAGGATCATTTGATTTTAATTATTTTCTCTTCGAATATATCTTTTATGAAAATAAAAAGAGAGGCGATAAAATGACTTCCCCAAAATAAAGAAATATTGGAGATTTAATATTAAAATCAAATAAGATTTTATTCGGAGTTTTTATCGCTATTTTATTTGAATTAGGAAAAATATGCGTTTTTCAAAATTGCATTAGAGGCCCAAATAAATGTTCACCTTGTCAGGTAGATTTTTAGAGGACGGGGAAAATTTATTTTAGGATTTTGGAGTCCATTTAGTATTTCTTATATTCGTTTTTCTGAGCGGAATTATTTTTAAAAAAAGGAAACCGACCTACGGGCCGTATCCAGCCCAGACTCCTCCCCAGGCCCCTCCTTATAAGCCGCCCCTGCCCCCGCAGCCCACCGTCGCCACCCAACCCGCCCGCGCCGCCCCTGCCCTAGCGCGCCGCCAGCCACCACCGCCGCCTTCCGCCGCCGCCCGTCGGATCTCGTCGCCGTTGACCGGTCAGTTTTATTCGGCTAAAATCCTGGTTTTTATTTTTTTTTATTTTTCCGATTTAATTCATTAGATCGGTTTTTCCGTCAATTTATTTATTTTGCGGATGTTCGTCTGTTCGTTCATTTAAATGAATGTCGTTCACCCGTTAGTCACAGACAGCGAACGTTCGTTCGTTAGCCTTTTTGTCCGTTTTTCTTTTCTTGGATTTTTCGTGATTATTTTCGATCGCGATTTCTGATCCGATTTTCGTTTTAGTTTATATTTTCGCTTGTTAGTCGGAATCAGGCAATTCAAGCGCCTAGATCTTCGTCTCGAATGTAACGCCCTCGATGCGGCTATATCTCCCACGTGTCGAAGCATGACTTAGAGGCATAACCGCATTGAAAGCAATGTCGCAAGTGAGGTAATCTTCACAACAACCCATGTAATAAATAAGGGAAAGAGATACATAGTTGGCTTACAATCGCCACTTCACACAATACATGAATAAAGCATTACATCATCCAGATACAATAAAGGTCCGACTACGGAACCAAAATAAAAGAAGACTACCCCAAATGCTACACAGATCCCCGATCGTCCCAACTGGGCTCCACTACTGATCAACTGGAAACGGAACAACATAGCGAACACAAACTTCATCGAGCTCCTCCTTGAGCTCGGTTGCGTCACCTACACGGTATCATCGGCACCTGCAAACTGGTTTTGGAAGTAACTGTGAGTCACGGGGACTCATCAATCTCACACCCTCGCGATCAAGACAATTTAAGTTTATAGGTAGGGTGAAAGGTATGAGGTGGAGCTACAGCAAGCGACTAGCATATATGGTGGCTAACTTACGCAAAAGAGAGCGAGAAGAGAAGGCAAAGCACGATCGATGAACTATGATCAAGAAGTGATCCTAGAACAACCTACGTCAAGCATTACTCCAACACCGTGTTCACTTCCCGGACTCCGCCGAGAAGAGACCATCACGGTTATGCACACGGTTGATGCATTTGAATTAAGATAATTTTCAGGTTTTCTGCAACCGGACATTTAACAAATTCCCATCTACCCATAACCGCGGGCACGGCCTGCGAAAGTTCAAAACCCTGCAGGGGTGTCCCAACTTAGCCCATCACAAGTTCTCACGGTCAATGAAGGATATTCCTTCTCCCAGGATGGCCCGATCAGACTCGGAATCCCGACTATAAGACATTTCGACAATGGTAAAACAAGACCAGCAAAGCCGCCCGAATGTGCCGACAAATCTCGATAGGAACCGCACATATCTCGTTCTCAGGGCACAACCAGATAAGACTAGCTATGAGTAAAACCAACCCTCAAGTTTCCCCGAGGTGGCCCCACAGGCAGCTCAGTTCGGACCAACACTCAAAGGAGCACTGGCCCGGGGGGTTAAAAAAAGATGACCCTCAGGAGTGTGACTCCCAAGGGAAAAGTAGGTGGTGGTGAGGCAAATGGTAAAACCAAGGTTGGGCCTTGCTGGAGGAGTTTTATTCAAAGCAAACTGTCAAGGGGTTCCCATTATAACCAAACCATGTAAGGAACACAAAATCCGGGAACATAACACCGATATGACAGAAACTAGGGCGGCAAGAGTGGAACAAAAACACCAGGCATAAGGGCGAGCCTTCCACCCTTTACCAAGTATATAGATGCATTAATTAAATAAGAGATATTGTGATATCCCAACAAAATATCCATGTTCCAACAAGGAACAAACTCCAATCTTCTCCTGCAACTAGCAATGCTATAAGAGGGGCTGAGCAAAGAGGTAACATAGCCAAACAATGGTTTGCTAGGACAAGGTGGGTTAGAGGCTTGGCCCAACAATATGGGAGGCATGATAAGCAAGTGGTAGGTATCGCGGCATAGGCATAGCAAAAGAGCGTGCAACTAGCAAGCAAAGATAGAAGTGACTTCGAGGGTATGGTCATCTTGCCTGAAATCCCTCAAGGAAGAAGAACGAGTCCATGAAGAAGATAAACGGACGTAGTCGAACGAATCCTCACAAACACGACGTTATCGGAACCAACCCGAAGAAGCAACACCGGAAAGAAGCAAACAACATGGTAAACAACCATCATATAATCATGGCACGATGCGCAAACAAGTATGATGCATGTCCGGTTAAATGAGGCATGGCATGGCAAAATGCACAAACAATCCTACAAATTAAGTGGAGCTCAACATGCAACTCCGTTGCATATTGATGAAACACCACATTCAAGTTATTTAGTTCTATCTCGTTTATGTACCCAACAATATTAAATATTGTTAAACATGGCAAGAGGGTGAAGCAAATGAAAACTACCTATCTAGGCAAGTTTAAAAGAGGCCGGAACAACAAAACAACAAGTCTGGAAACTCCTCATGCGCATATTTTAGGTTTGGTACTGATCTGCCCTAAACACAATTTTAGAGTTGTTAAACATGCAAAGAGATGCCACCATGTTAAACAATGCATTTTTCTACCCCATTTACATATAAAGTTTATTAGAAACCGAGCTACGGTTAATTAGTTATGAATTAAAGCATTTTAACATGGCATAGGAGCAAATTTAACCAAACAGCATATTAAACATTTCAAACATGCATGAAAGTTGCATATTATTAAACTAGACAAAATTCTAAACAAGTTTCATATAAAGTTTGTTTAATTTGGATGCACGGTTAAAGAGTTATTATATGCATGAAGTTTAGGGCCCATACTGCAAAACTGCTAACTATGGAATAAATAGCTAAAATCGCAGATCTGAAAAGAAAAAAATGTAAGCGGGCTGAAACTGCTGGCCCAACAGGAGGGAAAGAGAAGAAAGAAAAAAAAAAGGAGGGGCGCGGGGTGCCCTCACCATGGGCTTCAGCCCGGCCGGTGGTGAGGTGGGCCGGTTGGTGCAATGGGCCTCAGCTTGGAGTGGGCACGGTCACGCGAGCGCTCGGTCAATGCGAGCACTCGAGTCAAAGCGGCTTGATGCAGAAGAGTCGTCGCTCATCTCCCTCGCTCGAACAGAGGGAGGCGGCGCTGGGGACTTGCGGAGGAACCGGCAGGCGCGGGAAGCGGCAGGTCGGCGAGGTGGAGAGCAAATCCCGGCGGTGCCGCGCCGAACAGAGGCCGATGGAGGCGGATCCGGCGACGGTTTTCCTTGCTACTGCTGTTGTCGTCGGCGGCGTGGACGTGCAAGGCGTCGGGGAAGCATGGGTGTCCATGGACAGGGGTTGGAGCTCCTGCGGGAGGTAGTCACCGACAGCGAGGTTCGTCGGGGCGGCGGGTCGCGAGGAGAAGGAGCGCTTGGGCGCTGTGCTGTTGCTGCTGCTCCTGCTGGCGGCGAAGGCGAGCTCCGGTTGGCAAGGGGACTTGGCGAAGGAACGACGATGCAGCAGGGATATGGCGAGAACGGCGCGAGAATGGAGGCAGGGCACGGATTCGGCCGGTCTTGGTAGCGTACGGCGCGACGACGAGGACAACAGCGGCCACGGCGATCTCCTGCTATAGCAAGTACAGGGACAGAGAGAGATATGAGAAACAGCAACAGGGAAGGGAAGATGCACAGGAGGAAGGAGAGGGATGGCCTGGGTGCTAGTCTTGGCAGGTTCGGGCAGCGGATGGATCAGCTCTGGTGGTGGCGCTCGGGATGAGCAGGGATCGAGGTTGGAGTTGCTTGGGCCTTGGGCGTGGCTGCGTTCGGGAAAGGCTGGGGTTGGCCCAATGGGGAATTCAAGGGAGAGGAGGTGGGTGGATCGGGGAGGATCCCGATGAGAGAGTGGCGGCGGCCGAAAGGGAAAGATGGGACAAGCCCCTAGGATCTAGGGTTAGACTGAATATATATAGCATGTGGATTTTTGGGTAGGGGCTACCTCGTCCCTCCGATCAAAATCGGGCGATTGAGAAAAAATATATTGGGAAGTCCAATTAACAAAATGGAGACGTTTTGTAGATGGGGATGATCCGGACCTAACGGTGACGACTGCTCGGGTCGGGTCCGGGACAACTCTCGGACGCGCGCGAGGGGCCTATGCACTATGCAAGGAGGGGGGTTTCGGGTCCTGGGGGTTGGTAGCAGACTGTGCAAAAAGCTTTGGGCTGAGAGAAGAGATGAGAGGCCCGGCGACTGTTTCCGGAGACCGAAAACGTCCGTCGTGTGCCCGGCTATACTGCCGCTATAGTTATCCGTTGGGGCGTCAAACGGACTCCCAATGCGATGAAATTTGGCAGGCGGCCTACCTACACTATAATAAGACCGCACACCAAGTTTCAACCCAATCTGAGAACATTTTCCGGCCACTTATAATATACTATTTCGGACATGCCGCGGGCGCGTGCAAGTGTGGCTAGGCTCAGAACGGACAACGGAAGGAACGAGGAGACCGGGACAGATGCAAGTTTTTAAAACATGATAATGCAATCCACATGATGGCATGATAAGATACAACATGCATGTAAAAGACAAGGCAACAACAGCGAATAACTGGACGACACCTGGTGCATCGGTCTCGGGGCGTTACAACACTCCACCACTACGAGAGGATCTCGTCCCGAGATCTAGAATGGCACCGGAGGGAAAACAGAAGAGAAAGAGAAGAGGTAAAACTAAGTTGCTTCTTTGACAAACGAGTGTAACCAAAGAACCTTGAAAAGGTTAAGCCATTGAAAGAAAGAATACAACAAAGATGAACGAATTTGAAAACACTCTGTTAGAAAAGATGAACAAGGATCAATACTAGAACCTTGTAGGTTGAAATTCATAAGAATAAAGGTTGCAATGAACAAGAAGCACATGCAAACACTCTGGTTGAAAGAAGGAGCACACGGAACGATAGAGATCAAATACGACAACACTCCGGTTGGAAATGGAAGGAATTGAACATGATCCTGACAAGATGAGAGGATACTTGAAAAGAGGACACAACAATCCGGTTAAATGGCATCCTTAGAACAAGGTCCTGACAAGAACAAGAAGAAGGGTTGAAGAGAGCAACAACACAATGCCTCCGGAACGAAAGAATAGAAGATAGATAATTGAAATGGAGAGTGGAGAAGAAAATGCCAACTTCTGCCACAAAAGATCTTGAAATGGCATCCTTAGGAGAAGGGTCGAACGTAGTTGTTGGGAAAAAAACCAACAACGAAAAGAGTAAGCTTGTTGTGGGCTTATGAAGAACATCTCAAAATTACGAGGTGAAATTCTGCCACTAACGGAAACGATAAATTGGATTGATATGAACAAGGAGACAAGAAGATTATTTCACTGGGAGGATAAATGAAGAACTTGGATCATTTATAAGCACCATAAATAGCAACAATCCTTAGGGAAGGCTTTAGGTGAAACATGACGCAAGATAACTCGAACGAAAAGATTGGTGGATTTAAAATACCTCATTCTTAACAACATGTGAATCATGAAACATGAACTCAGATTATCAAGAATGACATAATACCATCTCGAGAAGATAAGAGAGAACAAATGCACTCCCGGATTGCAAGAAGAAGAATGCTTGAGCTCCTTAGAAAAGAATCTCGATGACAACTTCAAGAAGGAAATAAATCCTTGATGAACCATCATGTAGAACCTTCATGAAGAACTCCAGTAACAAAAGGATAACAAAAAGAAAGAGAAGTTGAAAACACAAGGTGAAACCTTGTAATGATTTAGATGAATCCCCGTGGTGATATAATTGAGAGAGGTTGGAACTCTGGGAAAAAGAGAAGATGAACAATTGATAACGAGAATTAGTCATTGTGAACAAACTCCGGAGGAACGAATCCATCATTTGGATGAAGCAAGAATAAGAATTATGTTATGTGTATCCTTCACCAATTTAGATAGATGACAAACAACGGATTTGGCATACTACTTATTCTCGTAGAAAAGACTAAGAGAGATATAGCGCAAACTGGAGAAGATTTTCAATGAACCACCCGTAGAATTTGGAAAGAACGAATGAATCGATATGACACCAAGGAAGAGAACTCTTGAACGAACCACCGAAAGAATTGAAAATGAACGAAGAAAAGAGATGAATCACCAGGAAGAACTAGAGAACGAAAGAAGATACTAGAGAGAATTTAGATACAAGTGAACGAAGAGATCATGAGCTGATTATAGAATATTTGAATGACACATCGGTAAGATTTAGAGAATGATAGCTGAAAGCTGGAAAGAATAATTCTGAGATGATGGCCTCCGGAGAATCAAACTGAAAAGAATCTTGAATTGTTCCGGATATATGAAAAGAATTCCCACAACCGATAACAATTATGAGAGGATGACATCAAGCTAGAACCATGAATCTCTGAGAGAGCGGACAAGATATGGAGGAAAAACTCTTCTTCGGTCTTGAAAATCCTAGAAAGACGACGAGAAACACCGCCATGAATCATTTAGACACTCCAGAAGAATCAAAAGCGAAGAGGTTTAGCCGATAATGAAAAGAATTAGAAAGATCTTGGAGAAATACATATGACTGATGATGAATCACTCTTACGTCAAACTTCGAAAAGAATTTTGGGAGTCACTCCGGGAAAATAAGGCGAGTCAGGTAAGATCCTGGGAAAAAACCTGTGGGTTAGGGCCCACTCAAAAGATACACCATAGAACAATTACTTGAAAAGAGAGATTGCCCCGTTTGAATTAAGTTGCTTGAATGAGATAACAATCTCGGAATAGGTTGAACGAATGCAAAGTGGAAACACGAATCTTCTGAGATATCTTGAGCACTCCAGAACAATTGAATAGTGAGAAGTGGATGATTAAGAGGTGCACCAGCATGAGAAGGTATTTGAAACAAGGAAAAGGATATGATCAACAAAGCTTGACTTGAAAACCACCGGAGAAGAAAAAGAATTAAGAATGATGAACGTGTAGAGCATCTTCACGAGAACCACTGGGTAAGAATATTGACGGAACAGAATGGGGAGACTTCATAATCATAAGATAGATACTTGATAAATAAATCTTAGTCCTTGAAGAAAAAGGGTGGGTGGGCGGGAAAAAACAAAGGCAACTTGTAGGCGGATGAAACAAACACCGTTGAGCAGAACTGATACTTGATCTTGCGGATGTTGATCGGATCCACTTGAAGAGAAACACACCGGTGAAAAGGATTGACATGACAATCTCGATTATCAAGAAGGATTAGTATTCGCATAGGAGTATGAGAACACCATTTAGGAAAAGGAATGGAATCAACTCTTGACTTCGAAGCAACTCGAATACCACAGCTCAAAACAAAAACAAAGGATTGGCTTGCAGAATAAGCCAAAACAAACATATGATAGTGATTTTGTCCGAAGTTTTCATGGTAGGGCCTACACGGGCTCGATCGTACAGCACCATCATGTACAAGGCAGTGCACATGACATACGAAGCGTCCCCAAGTCAGCATAGCCAAGGACTCTTTAAGACACAAAGAGACCATTGTAAGACCAACCGTGGATAGGCGGACCACTAGACGTCGAACCCCAATTTCATATCATACATCTGTCGGAAAGATATCCTAAGAGCTACTTGAATTCCCACTTATAAACTCCCGAAACTTTCCGGTTATGCAATCAGGTGTTGCGGATACAAGGGAAGCATAATATCTCACCCAAAACTAGCAAATCCTACATCCAGCTGTATCCATCCTTCAACACATAACCAAGAAACCTTCAGAAATCATTTACCTCAACCTTCGAAAAGCATCCATTATACGAGTTATGGCAATACTCCCGAACTCCCGCCCCAGTACTGGGTGGCGTCGAGGATATCTCACTAACAACTGCATAAAAGAGATTTTCGATGTCGGCGAAACTTAGGTATTCCAGAATTGCAACGATAAAATTGTGACGACAACACCTCAGAGCTCAACTCCCCGGGACACTGCCACAACCCCTAAATGTCAGGAGGCACCAAGAACAATGTTCTCGTCAAAAAACCATCGGAACGATTCCAAGATACCCGCGTGATCCTAAATTTTTTTTAGTGAAATTTGAGAAGAGAAGAGTCAAAACTCTATGTCAGGATGCCTCACCAAAGCGACGAAGGGACTGAGGAGTAAAAAGAAGTCCTACTCTCTGATATATATAATCCTAAATGACTCAAAACATTTTTTTAGACTCAACAATGCCAGCGATTCGATCAAGCAGGGGGCTCCTAAGGTCGGAGAAGGCTCTGATACCAACTTGTAACGCCCTCGATGCGGCTATATCTCCCACGCGTCGAAGCACCACTTAGAGTCATAACCGCATTGAAAGCAATGTCGCAAGTGAGGTAATCTTCACAACAACCCATGTAATAAATAAGGGAAAGAGATACATAGTTGGCTTACAATCGCCACTTCACACAATACATGAATAAAGCATTACATCATCCAGATACAATCAAGGTCCGACTACGGAACCAAAATAAAAGAAGACTACCCCAAATGCTACACAGATCCCCGATCGTCCCAACTGGGCTCCACTACTGATCAAATGGAAACGGAACAACATAGCGAACACAAACTTCATCGAGCTCCTCCTTGAGCTTGGTTGCGTCACCTGCACGGTATCATCGGTACCTACAAACTGGTTTTGGAAGTAACTGTGAGTCACAGGGACTCAGCAATCTCACACCCTCGTGATCAAGACTATTTAAGCTTATAGGTAGGGTAAAAGGTATGAGGTGGAGCTGCAGCAAGCGACTAGCATATATGGTGGCTAACTTATGCAAAAGAGAGCGAGAAGAGAAGGCAAAGCACGATCGATGAACTATGATCAAGAAGTGATCCTAGAACAACCTATGTCAAGCATTACTCCAACACCATGTTCACTTCCCGGACTCCTCCAAGAAGAGACCATCATGGTTCCGCACACGGTTGATGCATTTTAATTAAGGTAATTTTCAGGTTTTCTACAACCGGACATTAACAAATTCCCATCTGCCCATAACCGTGGGCACGGCTTTCGAAAGTTCAAAACCCTGCAGGGGTGTCCCAACATAGCCCATCACAAGCTCTCACGGTCAACGAAGGATATTCCTTCTCCTCGGACAGCCCGATCAGGCTCGGAATCCCGGTTACAAGACATTTTGACAATGGTAAAACAAGACCAGCAAAGCCGCCCGAATGTGCCGACAAATCCCGATAGGAGCTGCACATATCTCGTTCTCAGGGCAAACCCAGATGAGACTAGCTACGAGTAAAACCAACCCTCAAGTTTCCCTGAGGTGGCCCCGCGGGCAGCTCAGTTCGGACCAACACTCAGAGGAGCACTGGCCCGGGGGGGTTAAAATAAGATGACCCTCGAGAGTGTGACTCCCAAGGCAAAAGTAGGTGGTGGTGAGGCAAATGGTAAAACCAAGGTTGGGCCTTGCTGGAGGAGGTTTATTCAAAGCGAATTGTCAAGGGGTTCCCATTATAACCCAACCGTGTAAGGAACGCAAAATCCGGGAACATAACACCGATATGACGGAAACTAGGGCGGCAAGAGTGGAACAAAAACACCAGGCATAAGGGCGAGCCTTCCACACTTTACCAAGTATATAGATGCATTAATGAAATAAGAGATATTGTGATATCCCAACAAAATATCCATGTTCCAAAAAGGAACAAACTCCAATCTTCTCCTGCAACTAGCAATGCTATAAGAGGGGCTGAGCAAAGCGGTAACATAGCCAAACAATGGTTTGCTAGGACAAGGTGGGTTAGAGGCCTGGCCCAACAATATGGGAGGCATGATAAGCAAGTGGTAGGTATCGCGGCATAGGCATAGCAAAAGAGCGAGCAACTAGCAAGCAAAGATAGAAGTGACTTTGAGTGTATGGTCATCTTGCCTGAAATCCCGCTAGGAAGAAGAACGAGTCCATGAAGAAGATAAACGGACGTAGTCGAACGAATCCTCACAAACACGACGTTATCGGAACCAACCCGAAGAGGCAACACCGGAAAGAAGCAAACAACATGGTAAACAACCATCATATAATCATGGCACGATGCACAAACAAGTATGATGCATGTCCGGTTAAATGAGGCATGGCATGGCAAAATGCACAAACAATCCTACAAATTAAGTGGAGCTCAACATGCAACTCCGTTGCATATTGATGAAACACCACATTCAAATTATTTAGTTCGATCTCGTTTATGTACGCAACAATATTAAATATTGTTAAACATGGCAAGAGGGTGAAGCAAATGAAAACTACCTGTCTAGGCAAGTTTAAATGAGGCCGGAACAACAAAACAACAAGTCCAGAAACTCCTCATGCGCATATTTTAGGTTTGGTACTGATCTGCCCTAAACACAATTGTAGAGTTGTTAAACATGCAAAGAGATGCCATCATGTTAAACTATGCATTTTTCTACCCCATTTACATATAAAGTTTATTAGAAACCGAGCTACGGTTAATTAGTTATGAATTAAAGCATTTTAACATGGCATAGGAGCAAATTTAACCAAACAGCATATTAAACATTTCAAACCTGCATGAAAGTTGCATATTATTAAACTAGACAAAATTCTAAACAAGTTTCATCTAAAGTTTGTTTAATTTGGATGCACGGTTAAAGAGTTATTATATGCATGAAGTTTAGGGGCCATACTGCAAAACTGCCAACTCTGGAATAAATAGCTAAAATCGCAGATCTAAAAAAACGAAAGCGGGCTGAAACTGCTGGCCTAACAGGAGGGAAAGAGAAGAAAGAAGAAAAAAAAGGAGGGGCACGGGGTGCCCTCACCATGGGCTTCAGCCCGGCCGGTGGTGAGGTGGGCCGGTTGGTGCGCTGGGCCTCAGCTTGGAGTGGGCACGGCCACGCGAGTGCTGGGTCAACGCAAGCGCTCGAGTCATAGCGGCTCGATGTATAAGAGTCGTCGCTCGTCTCCCTCGCTCGAACAGAGGGAGGCGTCGCTGGGGACTTGCGGAGGGACCGGCAGGCGCGGGAAGCGGCAGGTCGGCGAGGTGGCAAGCAGATCCCGGCGGTGCCGCGCCGAACTAAGGCCGATGGAGGCGGATCCGGCATCGGTTTTCCCTGCTGCTGCTTTTGTCATCGGCGGCGTGGACGTGCAAGGCGCCGGGGAAGCATGGGTGTCCATGGCCAGGGGTTGGAGCTCCTGCGGGAGGTAGTCGCCGGTAGCGAGGTTCGCCGGGGCGGCGGGTCACGAGGAGAAGGAGCGCGTGGGCGTTGTGCTGTTGTTGCTGCTCCTGCTAGCGGCAAAGGCGAGCTCTGGCTGGCAAGGGGACTTGGCGAAGGAACGGCGATGCAGCAGGGATACAACGGGAACGGCGCAAGAATGGAGGCAGGGCACGGATTCGGCCGGTCTTGGTAGCGTACGGCGCGACGATGAGGACAACAGCGGCCATGGCGATCTCCTGCTATAGCAAGTACAGGGACATAGAGAGATATGAGAAAGAGCAACAGGGAAGGGAAGATGCATGGGAGGAAGGAGAGGGACGGCTTGGGTGCTGGTGTTGGCAGGTTCAGGTGGCGGATGGATCAGCTCCGGCGGTGGCGCTCGGGATGAGCAAGGATCGAGGTTGGAGTTGCTTGGGCCTCGGGCGTGGCTGCGCTCGAGAAAGACTGGGGTTGGCCCGATGGGGAATTCAAGGGAGAGGAGGTGGGTGGATTGGGGAGGATCCCGATGATAGAGTGGCGGCGGCCGAAAGGGAAAGATGGGACAAGCCCCTAGGATCTAGGGTTAGACTGATATATATATATATATATATATATATATATAGGGTCGCGCTATTCGTCACCCTGGGTGAGGAATAGTTATTCTTCACCCCCTTTATTTTACCATCAATACATCGTAATTTTACATTCCGTAAGTTTTGTTTTATTTCCAACGTAAAAAGAGACCGTAAGAAAATATATAATCGTCATGAAAATATTTCATGTTATGTAAAATTACAAACGTAAAAACATAGTGGAAAATTCACATAAACTGCAAATTTTCTTGTCTTATAACCTATATTCTTATTTTCTTATACTAAATTTTACGTAGCGAATCAATAGGAATGTAACTATTTGAATTCCAAACATAATTTAATTACGAAATGATCGTAAGATTACCTCGGGTGAAGAATAACTTATTCTGCACCCTGGGTGAAGAATAGTATCACTATATATATATATAGCATGCGGATTTTTGGGTAGGGGCTACCTCGTCCCTCCGATCGAAATCGGGCGATTGAGAAAAATATATTAGGAAGTCCAATTAACAAAACGGAG
Organism: Triticum monococcum; assembly: GCA_034509565.1. Classification (NCBI taxonomy): domain Eukaryota; kingdom Viridiplantae; phylum Streptophyta; class Magnoliopsida; order Poales; family Poaceae; genus Triticum; species Triticum monococcum. Next base: position 275,633,359 of record CM067842.1, on the reverse strand, counting down.
ACGTTTTGTAGATTTTTGGGGATGATCCGGACCTAACGGTGACGACTGCTCGGGTCGGGTCCGGGACAACTCTCGGACGCGCGCAAGGGGCCTATGCACTGTGCAAGGAGGGGGGTTTCGGGGCCTGGGGGTTGGTAGTGGACTGTGCAGAAAGCTTTGGGATGAGAGAAGAGAAGAGAGGCCCGGCGACTGTTTCCAGAGACCGAAAACGTCCGTCGTGTGCCCGGCTCTACTGCCGCTATAGTTATCCGTGGGGGCGTCAAACGGACTCCCAGTGCGATGAAATTTGGCAGGCGGCCTACCTACACTATAATAAAACCGCACGCCAACTTTCAACCCAATCCGAGAACATTTTCCGGCCACTTATAAAATACTATTTCGGACATCCCGCGGGCGCGTGCAAGTGTGGCTGGGCTCAGAACGAACAACGGAAGGAACGAGGAGACCGGGACAGATGCAAGTTTTTAAAACATGATGATGCAATGCACATGATGACATGATAAGATGCAACACGCAAGCAAAAGACAAGGCAACAACAGCGAATAACTGGACGACACCTGGCACATCGGTCTTGGGGCGTTACATCGAAGCCCTCTTTCTGTTTAACCAACTTAAACAAGATTTTGCTACTATAAAATTTGACTTTAGTCCAGATCAGTAAATGGATCCTGTTTCTTTCGCAGTTTAAGTTTCGTTGCTTTGTTTGGTTTGATTCTTTTTGCAGACTTGAGTTCTTAAATTGAACTTTCTAGTTAGATCTCTTATTTGAGTTTTACCCGTGCTTCTAGTTGAGTGCTTATTGTATGCTTGTTTGTTTGCGATAGAGTACCCGGAGTGTGAAGCGTGCTACTACGAGTCTCTAGGTTTTGCGGATCATTAGCAAGGCAAGTAACACTTTGATCACACCTCTTTACTACCCACTTTTATTTCATTAGATTCAATCCTCAAACACTTGCATGATTAGTATGTGATTAAATTGTGGGTTTTGGGAAGTAGCTGAGGTAGTACCTATGCACCTGTTTATTTTCAAACCTTGGGAGTTACTTCTACGTTGCTTATATTTGCTATGCTATGCTCGTAGACGTGGATTGGGTTTGAGAGTATTCATGACAAATGTGAGTTTGTTAACTAATGGTTCAACTTAAGGTGGAAACTTAAATACACATCTGGGTGGATTGCTTGTGGACACCTGGAGTACCCAAAGTTGTTCTAGGATATCCCGGAGGACCCGTGTGATCATCATACGACCCGCCACCCAGGCTCCAAGGGATCATAAGATTATTCATGCTAGAAACTTCCGTGTGCAGCCACAAGCTATTATGGGCTCTAGCATAGTTGAGTAAGGTGCGTGAAGCTCTTGAAGAGGTAGACTAGCAGATGTAGTGGGTTGTAGGTCGTATAGTCTACCCAGAGTAGAGAGTTAATGCTTCAGAAAGACTGTGTCTTGATTCTCCGACCATGGATGTATTCGAGTCTTGTGGGGAAAAGTGCACAAACCTCTGCAGAGTGTATAAACTAATCATGGTTAGTCGTGTCCCGGATATGGACATCTTGAGTATCTGGTTCTTGGATTATCATGATTGATCTCATCACTCTTAATTTAATTTGATTGGGTTTAATGATGATGTTTAATTGGGATTGAGTTGGAGGAACCTTCTCAATGTTTGACAACTACCATGGTAGTTAAATAAATTTATTCCTTTGTTGTAGGGAAATATTGGCTTTTCGCAAAAACATATTACCATAAAGCCTCCACCAGCCAAATATGCATGTAGTGATAGCAATTATTCTTTTCATTATTCTCCCGTGTTACTTTGCCAGCATATTCCATGTGCTGACCCATTTTGGGCTGCAACGTATCATGTTGCAGACTTTTCAGACAACGAGTAAGGAGCCATAGCTCGTTGTCTTTCACTCAGTGATGTCGTTGGAGTTGATGGACTCACATTATCTTCCAAGCTTTCCGTTGTTATCGATTTAGATGGCCTTAAGCCATATTTATTGTTTTATGTTCTCTTTTGAAACATTCGATGTAATAAGTGTTTGATTGCTACTTTGTTATAAATCCTCAAGTACTGCGCGTGTCAGCATTACCGATCCAGGGATGACACTGATGCACGGAGATTAGACTGTTACAGGTTTGGTCGCTACAAGATGGTATCAGAGCACACGCTGACTGTAGGACACGACCACTAAGCTAAAAACCCTAGATCACTACTCTCTTCTCATTTCAGACTCCTCCCCATTTTCTACTCTTTAGGATGACGGATGCAAGGAAGAAGTTTGCACAACCGGATGAAGACACCCCCTTTGGACGACACTTGAAGGAAGTCAGTAGGTACCTGAACATCAGAATACCAAGCTTCACCGGGACCTACAACGCCACTTTACCAGAAGAGGAGCGCTGGATGATCCAAGTTCAAGTTCCAAGAAGGACGTTCATGCCAGTCACTAAGCCCATAGAGGTTTCCTTTGACGCACCCACCTGGAGTCTAGGCAAGAGCATGGCCGCCCACATCACCATGGGACGCATTGGAGAAGTTTACCACAAGGATCTCAACGATACTATTTACCAGATCTGTGGGCGCTGAGATGATCAATGGGAGATGATCAGCACCAGGAAGGATAGATCTATTGCAGATTTCATCCAGGAGTTAAACCAACACATTCGTCGCCAGGAGAACCAGATGTGCGCAGGCATGATAGATCTGAAGAAGGCAATGACAAGGATCACCGAGCTTGAAGAGGAGCTCAAGGCTACTCGCGAAGATTATGAGGAGGAAATCATCGTACTAGTGGAGAAGAATGACGACCTGACAAAAAAGCTGGGAGTATTCATGGGAGACCCCGCGCCAGGAAGAGAAGATGACGATTCCACTTGCCAGGAGAACTACATCATCGACGACGACACCGACTCGGACCCCGACGATAGCGATGATGACTTTGTTGATGAAGCCAGAGCAGATATTATGGAGTCTTCTACCGACCAATTTTTCTACTCAGCCACCATAACAGTAGTAGTATTCCCCCATGTATATAGTATAGTCTGAGCACTTTTGTAACGATAGTTAGACCGATTGTATGCCCTTGTTTGAATTGATTGAAGTGATATGATTGTGTTTGTCACAAGTGCATATGGGTAGTGTTTCCTCCCTTAGACCCCATTCTACTCTGTTTTCTCATCTTTTCTAAACCCATCAGATGCCTCCGAGACACGACAAGGGATTTGATCCAGCAGCAGAATGCTTTCATGCAGATACTGGTCCAGAATCAGAATCAGGGGAACAACAACAGTAACAACAATCCACCACCACCACCACCTGTTGATCACTTAGCCCGATTTCTAAGGCTGAATCCGCCTGTGTTCTCCAGTAGCACCGAGCCGATAGTTGCAGATGATTGGCTCCGCAAGATTGGAAGGGACTTGACCACTGCAGGATGCACATATGCTGAAAGAGTGCATTTTTCCTCACATCAGCTTGATGGACCCGCAGCAGCATGGTGGGAGAATTACACTGTCACCTATCCCATCGACACTGTTACATGGGACCAGTTTCAGCAGGCCTTTCGCACTGCCCATGTTTCAACATGAGCTATGGCCATGAAGAAGCGTGAGTTTCGCAACTTACGCTAAGGAGGACACACCATTGGCCAGCATGTGGATGACTTTAGCAGGCTAGCACGTTATGCCCAAAATGACGTTGCTACGGATGCAGCTAAATAGGAGAAGTTTCTGGAAGGACTAAATGATGAGCTAAGCATGCAGTTGATGGTAGCAACCTTTAATAACTACCAACAGTTGGTAGATAGAGCTCTCATGATTGAAGGGAAGCAGCAGTAGATTGACAACCGTAAGAGGAAGTATGGACATGGGAAGTATAATTCTGGAGCTCAATAGAGACCCCGCTTTACCCCAAACTCGGGAGGACCCCTTCAACATTACCATGGAGGTCACAACCACAATGGAGGGATTTCGCACAACCATAGTGGCCCCAGGAATGGAAATGGTAATGGAGGAAGCAACAGCCAAAACCGTACCAACCCTGCAATGCCCGCCAAGAAGGATCTAAGTCACATTACTTGTTTCAAGTGCGGGAAGAATGGACATTATGCCATAGAATGTACTGAAGCAAACAATGGAAATGGCAATTGAAGCTCTGGGAAGAAGCCCAACCCTTTCAACAAGGGACAAGTGAACCACGTTAGCATGGAGGAGATTGAAGCGCAACCCGATGCAGTAATAGGTAAGTTTATGATTAAGTCATCTACTGCAATCGTTATTTTTGATACTGGTGCATTGCATTCATACATATCAAGGGGATTTGTGGATAAGTTTAAATTGCCAACCCAAACCCTTAGGACACCCATGTTAGTAACCTCGCCAGGAGCAGAGTATATGGCTAGCCTTTGGTGTGATCGGTTACCATTAAGGATTGATAACTACCTGTTTCCCTCCGACCTAATAGTGTTAGAGTCACAAGGACTAGATGTGCTATTAGGCATCGATTGGTTATCGAAGTATGAAGGGAACATTGACTGCGCCAGTAAGTCGATTTTGCTTACCACCCCAGAAGGAAGAAGGATCAAGTATGTATCCCGGCATGTGCCGAATATGACTCAAGTGAATTCCTTATTAGGAGTTGTACAGGAGGAAGTACCAGTGGTGAAGGATGTCCCGGTTGTATTTCCAGAGGAGTTGCCAAGCATGCCACCGGATAGATACATTGAGTTTTTGATCGAACTTTTGCCAGGCACAGGGCCAATATCTTAGAGACCGTACAGGATGCCTGCAAAGGATTTAGAGGAAATTAAGAAGCATATTAAGGAGTTACTGGATAAAGGATATATTCGCCCACGCTCGTCACCTTGGGGATCACCAGTGCTTCTAGTGGAGAAGAAGGATGGATCGCTAATGATGGTTGTTGACTATCGTGGATTGAATGAGGTGACGATCAAGAACAAGTACCCACTGCCGATGATTAATGATTTGTTTGACCAGCTGCAAGGAGCTAAGGTGTTTTCCAAGATCGATCTGCGATCAGGGTACCACCAGCTGAAGATTTGAGAGCAGGATATACCCAAGACATCTTTTACCACAAGGTATGGGCTATATGAGTATACCGTTATGTCATTTGGTCTGACTAACGCACCTGCCTATTTCATGAACATGATGAACAAGGTGTTTATGTAGTTTTGGATAAGTTCGTCATGGTGTTCATTGATGATATTTCGGTTTATTTGAAGAACGAAGAGGAGCATAAGGAGCATTTGCGTTTGCTACTTGGAAAGCTCAGAGAACACCAGCTATATGCCAAGTTCAGCAAGTGTGAGTTTTGATTGAAGGAAGTTGGATTCCTCAGACTAGTTATATCCAGAGAAGGAATAGCAGTACACCCTACCAAGGTTGTCACTGTGACAAATTGGGCAGCACCCACGACGGTTGGAGAGATCCGGAGTTTTCTTGGACTTGCAGGATACTACCGGAGGTTTATTGAGAATTTCTCAAAGATTGCAAAGTCCATGACAGAGTTGTTGAAGAAGGACACCAAGTTCAAATGGACTGAGGATTGTGAGGCCAGTTTCTAGGCGTTGAAGAAACGCTTGGTTACAGCTCCAGTGTTGATTCTTCCAGATCATCGCAAGGATTACCAGGTGTATTGCGATGCTTCTCTTCGAGGACTTGGAGTAGTGCTTATGCAAGAAGGAAGAGTTGTATCTTATGCCTCATGATAGCTTAAATCCCATGAGTTGAATTATGCTACCCATAATTTGGAGTTAGCAGCCGTAGTGCATGCGTTGAAGACATGGAGACATTTTCTCATCGGAAACCATTGTGAGGTGTACACGGATCACAAGAGTTTGAAGTATATCTTGACGCAGAAGAAGTTGAATCTCAGACAGAGGAGATGGTTGGAGCTCATTAAGGATTATGATATGAAGTTGCATTATCATCCCGGAAAGGCTAACGTAGTAGCCGATGTGTTGAGTCGCAAGAGCCATGTTAATACACTCATGATCGGAGAGTTACCCAAGGAGTTAGCAGAGGATCTTCATGAGCTATGTTTGGAAATAGTTCCGAGAGGTTATGTAACAACATTGGAGATTCAGTCTACTTTGATGGATAAGATCAGACAAGCTCAGAAGACAGACAAGGTGATTGCCGAGATAAAAGAGAGGATGAGCAAAGGAAAAGCCAAGGGATTTCGTGAGGAGGAGCACGATACCCTATGGTTTGAGGATCACGTTTATGTGCCTAATGATCTGGAGATCAGGAAGTTGATTCTGCAAGAGGCCCATGATTCGCCGTATTCGATTCACCCAGGAAATACAAAGATGTATCTGGATTTGAAGGATAGTTTCTGGTGGACCGGAATGAAGAAGGATATTGCGGAGTATGTAACAGTTTGTGATGTATGTCAGAGAGTGAAGGCAGAACATCAGAAGCCAGCTGGATTGCTACAGCCATTGCTGATACCCGAATGGAAGTGGGATAAACTAGGCATGGACTTTATCATGGGATTACCCAGGACTCGTTCAGGCTATGACTCGATATGGGTTGTAGTTGATCGTTTGGCGAAGGTAGCTCATTTCATCCCAGTCAAGACCACGCACACCAGTGCTAAGTTGGCAAAGATATACATGACCAGGATCGTATGTCAGCATGGAGTTCCGAGGACCATTGTATCAGATAGAGGAACCCAGTTTACCTCAAAGTTTTGGAATCAGTTGCATGAGACTCTGGGAACTAGGCTAGAGTTCAATACAGCCTTTCACCCGCAGACAGATGGACAGACTGAGAGAGTCAATCAAATTTTGGAGGACATGTTGAGAGCTTGTGCGCTAGACTATGGATCTAGTTGGGACGACAATTTGCCTTACGCAGAGTTCTCTTACAACAACATCTATCAAGCCAGTCTGAAGATGGCCCCTTTCCAAGCATTGTACGGAAGGAGGTGCAGCACACCATTGTTGTGGGATGAAGTTGGAGACCGTCAATTATTTGGACCTGATTAGATTAAAGAGTCTGAAGAGAAGGTTAAGTTGATTCCCGATAGACTCAAGGTAGCCCAGTCCAAGCAGAAGAGTTATGCGGATTCTAAACGCAAGGAGACAGTTCACGAAGTTGGAGACAGAGTGTATCTTCATGTATCACCACTCTGAGGAGTGAAGCGCCTTGGAGTTAAGGGAAAGTTAGCACCACATTTTGTGGGACCATACCGTGTTTTGGAACGTATGGGAGAAGTTGTTTACAAGTTGGAATTGCCCGAAGGATTGTCAGGGGTTCACGATGTGTTCCACATTTCTCAGTTGAAGAAGTGCCACGCAGAGATGGCACATATTCCTCTGAGAGATACAGTGCCACTGGAAGCGATTCAGTTGGATAGCGACTTGACTTACGAGGAGAAACCAGTCAAGATTCTTGATTTTGCCAGTCGAGTCACACACAGCAAGGTTATCAAGTTCTGTAAAGTTCAGTGGAGCCACCATACTGAGGATGAAGCCACCTGGGAACTAGAGGAAGACCTACGGAAGGATCACCCTCACCTATTTTCTAGCCAACCCGAATCTCCAAATTTCCAATTTGAAATGTTATGCATTAGATCATCATTGGATATCATATTTTATTGCATTTTGGTTTGATCCTAGAAATTCTACGCAACTCAAGGACCCACGAAGAGAGTTGGGGATTTCGTTATTTTCATATTTGAGTTTTCTCAAATTTTGAAAAGAGGATCGTTTGATTTTAATTATTTTCTCTTTGAATATTTCTTTTATGAAAATGAAAAGAGAGGTGATAAAATGACTTCCCCAAAATAAAGAAATATTGGAGATTTAATATTAAAATCAAATAAGATTTTATTCGGAGTTTTTATCGCTATTTTATTTGAATTAGGAAAAATATGTGTTTTTCAAAATTGCATTAGAGGCCCAAATAAATGTTCACCTTGTCCGGTAGATTTTTAGAGGACGGGCAAAATTTATTTCAGGATTTTCGGAGTAAGTTTATTATTTCTTTTATTCGTTTTTCTGAGCAGAATTAATTTTTTTAAAGAAAAAAGGGGAACCGACCTACGGGCCGTATCCAACCCGGACTCCTCCCCAGGCCCCTCCATATAAGCCGCCCCCCTGCCCCCGCAGCCCACCGCCGCCTCCCAGCCCGCCCGCGCCGCCCCTGCCCTAGCGCACCGTCAGCCGCCGCCGTCTCACGCGCCCCGCCGTCGCCGCGGCCGCAGAGCCGCCACCGCCGCCCGCCATCGTCGGAGCCGCTGCCGCCACCCGCCAGATCTCGTCGCCGTTGACCGCCATTGACCGGTCGGTTTTCTTTGGTTAAAATCCCGGTTTTTTCTGGTTTAATTCGTTAGATCGGTTTTTTCGTCGGTTTATTATTTTGCGGACATTCGTCCGTTCATTTGTTTAAATGAACGCCATTCACCCATTAGTCACAGACAGTGAACGTTCGTTCGTTAGCCTGTTCATCATTTTTTTCTTTTCTCGGATTTTTCGCGATTATTTTCGATCGCGATTTCTGATCCGATTTTTGTTTTAGTTTATCTTTTCGCTCGTTAGTCGGAATCAGGCGATTCAAGCGCCTTGATCTTTGTCCCGAAGCCCTCTTTCCGTTTAACCAACTTAAACAAGATTTTGCTACTATTAAATTTGGCTTTAGTCCAGATTAGTAAACGGATCCTGTTTCTTTCGCAGTTTGAGTTTCATTGCTTCGTTTGGTTTGATTCTTTTTGCAAACCGGAGTTCTTAAGTTGAACTTTCTGGTTAGATCTCTTATTTGAGTTTTACCCGTGCTTCTAGTTGAGTGCTTATTGTATGCTTGTCTGTTTGCGATAGAGTACCCGGAGTGTGAAGCGCGCTACTACGAGTCTCTAGGTTTTGCGGATCATCAGCAAGGCAAGTAACACTTTGATCATACCTCTTTACTACCCAGTTTTATTGCATTAGGTTCAATCCTCAAACACTTGCATGATTAGGATATGATTAAATTGTGAGTTTTGGGAAGTAGCTGAGGTAGTACCTATGCACCTGTTTATTTTCAAACCTTGGGACGTACTTCTACGTTGCTTATATTTGCTATGCTATACTCGTAGACGTGGATTGGGTTTGAGAGTATTCATGACAGATGTGAGTTTGTTAACTAATGGTTCAACTTAAGGTGGCAACTTAAATACACATCTGGGTGGATTGCTTGTGGACACCTGGAGTACCTAGTGTTGTTCTAGGATATCCCAGAGGACCCGTGTGATTATCCTACGGCCCGCCACCCAGGCTCAAAGGGATCATAAGATTATTCATGCTAGAAACTTCCGTGTGTAGCCACAAGCTATTATGGGCTCTAGCATAGTTGAGTAAGTTGCATGAAGCTCTTGAAGAGGTAGACTAGCAGATGTAGTGGGTTGTAGGTGGCATAGTCTACCCAGAGTAGAGAGTTAATGCTTCAGAAAGACTGTGTCTCGAATCTCCGACCATGGATGTATTCGAGTCTTGTGGGGAGAAGTGCGAAAATCTCTGCAGAGTGTATAAACTAATCATGGTTAGCCGTGACCCCAGTTATGGACATCTTCAGTATCTGGTTCTTGGATTATCATGATTGATCTCATCACTCTTAATTTAAATTGATTGGGTTTAATGATGATGTTTAATTGGGATTGAGTTGGAGGAACCTTCTTGTAATGCCCTTGATGCGGCTATGTCTCCCACGTGTCGAGGCACGACTTAGAGACATAGGCGCATTGAAAGCAATGTCGCAAGTCGGGAATCATTACACAACCCAAGTACATATATAATATAAAGGGGGAATAATAATAATAGTTGGCTTACACTCGCCACATCACATCGAAGTACATAAATAACATCCATCATACAACACTCATGGCCCGGCTATGGCGCCAAAATAGAAAAGACCCCCAACAAGCGACTAATCCCTGAATCGAACCCCGAATAGGCACCACTACTGATCATCCGGAAAAGAAACATAGTATCGCTGAGAGTCCTCGTCGTACTCCCACTTCAGCTCGAACGCGCCATCCGGAGGAGTATCATCGGTCCCTGCATCTGGTGTAATAGTAATCTGTGAGCCACAAAGGACTCAACAATCTCGCACCCTCGCGATCAAGACTATTTAAGCTAAATAGGTAGGAAAGGGGTAATGTATGTCGAGCTGCAGCAAGCGACTAGCATATATGGTGGCTAACTTATCCGCAAAGTAGAGCGAGAAGAGAAGGCAAAGCACGAGCGGAAACTAAATAAAGCAGACTACGCAAACATAACTCCAACGCCGTGTCCACTTCCCGGACTCCGCCGAGAAGAGGCCATCACAGCAACACACGCAGTTGATTCATTTTAATTAATTAAGTTCAAGTTATCTACAACTAGACATTAACAAATTCCCATCTGCCCATAACCGCGGGCACGGCTTTCGAAAGATCAATCCCTGCAGGGGGGTCCCAACTTAGCCCATAACAAGCTCTCACGGTCAACGAAGGAATAGACCTCCACCCAGGACCCACCGATCAGACTCGGTATCCCGGTACAACAAGATGAATCGACAGGTCAAAACTAGTCCAGCAACACCGCCCGAATGTGCCGACAAATCCCGATAGGAGCTGCACATATCTCTTTCTCAGGGCACACTCAGATGAGCCAGACGTCGGGTAGGCCAGCCCAGGGTTGCCCCTGGTAGCCCCGGACATCGCTCGGTGGGACCAACACCCAGAGGAGCACTGGCCCGTGGGGGCTAAAATAAAGATGACCCTCGGGCTCCGGAAACCCAAGGGAAAGAAAAGGGTAGGTGGCAAATGGTAAAACCAATGTTGGGCATTGCTGGAAAAGCTTTAATCAAGGCGAACTATCAAGGGGTTCCCATTATAGCCCAACCGCGTAAGGGACGCAACAATCCGGGAACATAACACCGATATGACGGAAACTAGGTCGGCAAGAGTGGAACAAAACACTAGGCGAGAGGCCGAGCCTTCCACCCTTTACCAAGTATATAGATGAGTAAAGATAACATAGCAATATAATGATATCCCAACAAGTAAATAAATGTTCCAACAAGGAACGGCTCCAATCTTCACCTGCAACTAGCAACGCTATAAGAAGGGGCTTGAGCAAAGCGGTAACCTAGCCAATCAATGGTTTGCTAGGACAAAGGTGGGTTAGAGGCTCAATCATGGCAATTGGGAGGCTGACAAGCAAGTGGTAGGCATCGTAGCATTGGCAAAGCCAAAGAGCGAGCAACTAGCATAGCAAAGATAGTAGTGATTTCAAGGGTGTGATCATCTTGCCTGCACAGTTGTCAGAATTGACTGGATCCTCAAAAGCAAACTCAACGGGCTCCTCGTTAGCGAACTCGTCTCCCGGCTCTACCCAACAACACAAACAAGCAACAAGGATACCATCAACCACGTGCAAAGGCAACCAATACGATGCAAAGATGATATGCTATGCGGGATGCGATGCGGGATGCAAAAATGCAACATGTAACAGGAAATGCATGAACCTGGCCTCAACTTGGAAAACCAAGTGTGCCACTGGATAGAGGGGAAGAAATCCCCTGAAAACGATATAAAGATCAGGGCAATCGGAGCTACGGTTTAGAAATGGCAAGCGATTTACTAAACGAACCGATCTGCAATTTACAGCAAGTAGGCTCCTAAATGCAACAAAATGAACATGCTACAGCCACCCAACATGAAAACAAATTGAATGGAAGTGATGTACTCATCAAGCTTAACAAATCATCATTCATCCATTAAGGGCTTCAAACAAGCATGGCAAAACTGAATAAGCAAAACAGATTTCAGACTTAGCGAAAACTGGGACATGCTGAAATAATAACTCACGGAGGCATGTAAACGAGCTCGATGCTCTCACTACGGTGCAAGTCATGGCAAGGCAAGCATATATCCATTAAGAAGGCACAAAATGCTAGCTATACATGGCAAGAACAATGGCATAGCATGCATGGATCACTAGCAATCACTCCGGCAAAATCGCAAAAGAGTTCACGATCTGCCCCAAACAGCAACTATCCAAAAGTTGAGCTCGATTGAGTCAACCTAGGGTGCTCCAACATAACAAGTAAAGACATGGATGGATTAAGCACAACAAGCATAACAAATCACTCTTACTGATCATCCTCAAAAGAGGCACGGATCACTAGGAAACAAGCCGGACATATAGCATCGTGAACTAAAACGGCCCAGACTTTGTGATTTTCACTAAGTCCCTGAAATCGATAATCTCAGGTAGCCCTCTTCGCAAGCTTGCACAAGACAACACACACATCCTAAAAATACATGGAAGGCACCACTGGAAATAAGACAACATGCTTAACAATTCATCCCAAAGGGGCACAGGCATATCATGGACGGATTAAACATGGCAAAAATGACAAAAGTGCATGTTGAACTAACGGATCTGCAATTTAACTCAACATGCCTCCTTCCAACAGCATTTTGGGCACCAAGATGACCTCAAATGCAAATGATTCAATGGAATGAAATGATGTACTCGTCGAGACGAAGATTTTGACATATCATACGCCCAAAACGGAGCTATGGATGAGGAGATATGGCAGGTCAAAGTAGCAAGAAAAACTAGGGTTTCGGGAGGAGAAAGTCAACCGAAAATATCCCAGATCCAGATCTGGATCGGGCACGGATACCGAGGTCGCCGGAGTTACTGTTCACGGCCGGTGGGCGCGGATGCCGAGGCGGCGGCCGGCGGGGTCGGCGGCGTCATTCGCGGCGGCGGACGGCGGGGAGGCGGAGAGGCGCGTCGGCGGACGGCGGCGTCGGGCGCCGGCGATGAGGAGCGCGGCGGCCGGTCGGGGCGGAACGCGGCGGCCGGTCGGGGCGACGCGCCGGAGTGGCAGCGGCGGCGGCGGCCACCCGCGTCGGGGAAGAGAGGCGCGAGGCGCTCGGGAGAGGAGGCACGGGGCGCTCGGCTGGGCCGCGGGGGCTTCCCACGGGCCTGGCGGGCCGGTCGGCGGAGATGTGGGCGCGCCCACGTGGCGCGCTGTGAGTGGCGGCGGTGAGCAGAGCGGACAACGTCCGGCCGGGTCGGACACGTCCGGCCGGTCGCGAGGGAAAAATTAGGGTTTCGAGGTGGGAGACGGGATCCGAAAATGGAGGGGGTATAAATAGGCATAGAGGGAGCTAGGAGAGTCCAAATGAGGTGCGGTTTTCGCCCACACGATCGCGATCGAACGACCGAGACGATGGAGCTGAGTTTGGTGGGTTTTGGGCCAAAATGGAGGGGTGTTGGGCTGCACACATACGAGGCCTTTTCGGTCCCTCGGTTAACCGTTGGAGTATCAAACGAAGTCCAAATGACCCGAAACTTGACAGGTGGTCTACCGGTAGTAAACCAAGGCCGCATGGCAAGTCTCGGCCCAATCCGGAAATGTTTAATCCCCACACACGAAAGAAAGCTAGAAGTGGCCACCGGAGGAGAACGAAGCGCCGGAATGCAAAACGGACAATGGGGAAAAATGAACATGTATGCAAATGCAATGCACGTGATGACATGATATGAGATGCACGAAAACAAAAACAACACACGGAGACGAAGACCCAAACCCGAGAATTAAATATAACTTAATGCCGGAAACGGCAAGAGTCGGAGTACAATTGGGGAAGGTTACATATGGGGCGTTACAACACTCCACCACTACGAAAAGATCTCGTCCCGAGATCTAGGACTGAAAGAATTCCGGGTACTCAGAACGGAGGTGATCCTCGCGTTCCCAGGTAGCTTCACGGTCGGAATGGTGTGACCACTTTACTTTGAGAAACTTGATTGACTTGTTGCGAGTTTTGCGTTCAATCTCTTCAAGGATTGCAACTGGGTGCTCACGGTAGGAGAGATCTTCTTGGAGCTCAATGTCCTCGAAGTTGACGGTGCTCTCAGGCGTCTTGAAGCACTTTCGGAGTTGCGAGACATGGAACACATCATGAACATTGGCAAAGGTTGCAGGAAGCTCGAGTTGATAGGCGAGGTCGCCTCTCTTGCTGACGATCTTGAAAGGCCCAACGTATCTGGGGGCAAGCTTCCCTTTGATACCGAAGCGACGAGTCCCTTTCATAGGAGAGACGCGGAGGTAGACATGATCTCCGATCTCAAAAGCCAAATCACGGTGCTTGCTGTCATAGTAGCTCTTCTGACGAGATTGGGCTGCTTTGAGGTTATCACGAATGACCTTGAACATTTCTTCTGCCTCTGTGATCAGGTCATTACCCAGCAGCTGACGTTCACCGGTTTCAGACCAGTTGAGAGGTGTACGGCACTTCCTACCATACAGAATTTCAAAAGGGGCCTTGCCGGAACTTGCTTGGAAACTGTTGTTGTACGAGAATTCAGCATAAGGAAGGCAATCCTCCCACTTCATGCCGAAGGAGATAACACAAGCTCTGAGGCAAATCTTGCAAGGGCAACTCATGCTTAGAAACAAATGGTCTCGAGATGAAACAATGCGAAGCACCCGTGTCAAAAAGAACTTTTGCAGGAATATCATTAACAGGAAGGTTACCCATAATCACATCTGACAAATCCCCTGCCTGGGCTGCGTTCATCAAGTTGACCTTGGCGGACTTGGGGTTATGCTTGACCACAGCTGTACTTGCCGATCTGACAGGAGGAGGAGGAGGAAGACGCCTCTGGTTAAAACACTTGTTGGCGTAGTGACCCTTCTGTTGGCACTTGTTGCACGTGACCTCTGAGAGCGGACGGTGGTACGAAGCACTCGATCTTGGAGCTTGAGACGAAGTCTTGTTCTGAAAGCCTGGGTTGGGTGGGTGGGAGGAACCACTGCCACCTTTGCTCTTCTGCTGATACGGCTGACGGAACGGAGGAGGAGGAAGCCAATACTTCTGCTGCTTGGCCACTTGAGTAGAGGACGAAGACGTAGTGTCTCTGACTCGCTTCCTGGAAGCGTCACACCTGAGCTGAGCAGCCTCTTGCTTCAGTGCCATGTTGTAGAACTCATCGTATCTCAGCGGCTCGAAGAGGACAAGAGCGAGCTGAATTTCTTCACGAAGACCACCCCTGAACTGATAGATCATGCTCTTCTCATCAGGAACATCCTGCTTGGCAAAACGGGCGAGCTTCTGGAACAACTTGTTGTAGTCATAGACAGACAAAGAGCCTTGCTTCAGATTGCGGAATTCTTCACGTTTGCTTTCAGTCACACTTTGAGGAATGTGATGAGCTCGAAAATCACGACGGAAATCATCCCAAGTGATCAAACGTCCACCTCTGGAATCCCGGTACTGCTGAAACCACTCTGCGGCCTGACCCTTGAGCTGGAAAGACGCGAACTTGACGAAATCTTCAGGTCTGACGTTGCTACATTCAAAATGCTTGCCCAGATCGACTAACCAATCATCAGCATCGGTAGCCTCAACACAGTTGCTGAACGTCTTTGGACCATTTGCGAGGAACTGATTCAGAGTTGCAAACTGGTTCTGGTTGTTGCCTTGATTCGCTTGACTGCTTTGATTCCGCTCTTGGATGATTTGCATGATCAGCTGAGTATTTGCATTAGTAGCAGCCATCACAGCTTGCCATGCTTCCGGAGGAGGCGGAGGTGGCGGAGGATCTTGATTCTGGTTCTGACTGGTGCTCTTAGCGGGAGCCATCCTGAAGAGGTTGACCACCATTAGCACACAAATAGAGAAATATTGAAGGTGAAACCAACGGAATGAAAATTGCAACATAAAGTCTTCACATCCGAACAAAATGAACGAATGCACTTCTCTTGAAGTGGTCACATATTCCTAAATTGCGAAGCCACGAAGAATCAGGTAGAAGAGGTACATCAACGAGGGATGGAATCAACCTATGACGTCGACGAAGAACGAATACCACAAATCGAAATAAAACCAAGGGTTGGCTTGCGGAATAAGCCGGAACAAACACATGATAGAAATTTCGTCCGAAGTGTTCGTGGTAGGACCTACACGGGCTCGACCGTACAGCACCATCATGTACAAGGCAGTGCACATGACATACGAAGCATCCCCGAGTCAGCATAGCCAAGGACTCTTTAAGACACAACGAGGCCACTGTAAAATCGACCGTGAATAGGCGAACCACTAGACGTCGAACCCCAATTTCATATCACACGTCTGTTGGAAAGATATCCTAAGGCTACTTGAATTCCCACCTATGAAATTCCCGAAACTTTCCGGTTATGCAATCAGGTGTTGAGGATACAGGGGAAGCATAATATCTCACCCAAGCTAGCAAATCCTACATCCAGCTGCATCCATCCTTCAACACATAACCAAGAAACCTTCGGAAACCATCTATCTCAACCTTCGAAAAGCATCCGTTATACAAGTTATGGCGATACTCCCGAACTCCCGCCCCAGTACTGGGTGGCGTCGAGGTTATCTCACCAACGAACTGCATAAAGGAGATTTTCGATGTTGCGCACATATCTCAAGTATGCCAGAATTGCAACGATAGAATTATGATGACAGCACCTCAGAGCTCAACTCCCCGGGACACTTCCACTAAACCCCTGACAGGAGGCACCAAGACAGTATTCTCATCATAAGCCATCGGAACAAATCTAAGATACTCGCGTGATCCTAAAAATTTTTTAGTGAAATTTGAGAAGAGAAGAGTCAAAACTCTACGTCAGGATGCCTTACCAGAGTGATGAGGAGACTGGGAAGTAAAAAGAATTCCTAAGCTCTCCGATATATAATTCCTAAGGACTCAAAACATTTTTCTAGACACAACTCGGCTGCTAGAAACGATCATGCAATGGGGCTCCTAAGGTCGGGGAAGGCTCTGATTACCAACTTGTAACGCCCTTGATGCGGCTATGTCTCCCACGTGTCGAGGCACGACTTAGAGACATAGGCGCATTGAAAGCAATGTCGCAAGTCGGGAATCATTACACAACCCAAGTACATATATAATATAAAGGGGGAATAATAATAATAGTTGGCTTACACTCGCCACGTCACATCAAAGTAAATAAATAACATCCATCATACAACACTCATGGCCCGACTACGGCGCCAAAATAGAAAAGACCCCCAACAAGTGACTAATCCCTGAATCGAACCCCGAATAGGCACCACTACTGATCATCCGGAAAAGAAACATAGTATCACTGAGAGTCCTCGTCGTACTCCCACTTCAGCTCGAACGCGCCATCCGGAGGAGTATCATCGGTCCCTGCATCTGGTGTAATAGTAATCTGTGAGCCACAAAGGACTCAGCAATCTCGCACCCTCGCGATCAAGACTATTTAAGCTAAATAGGTAGGAAAGGGGTAATGTATGTGGAGCTGCAGCAAGCGACTAGCATATATGGTGGCTAACTTATCCGCAAAGTAGAGCGAGAAGAGAAGGCAAAGCACGAGCGGAAACTAAATAGAGCAGACTACGCAAACATAACTCCAACGCCGTGTCCACTTCCCGGACTCCGCCGAGAAGAGGCCATCACGGCAACACACGCAGTTGATTCATTTTAATTAATTAAGTTCAAGTTATCTACAACCGGACATTAACAAATTCCCATCTGCCCATAACCGCGGGCACGGCTTTCGAAAGATCAATCCCTGCAGGGGGGTCCCAACTTAGCCCATAACAAGCTCTCACGGTCAACGAAGGAATAGACCTCCACCCAGGACCCACCGATCAGACTCGGTATCCCGGTACAACAAGATGACTCGACAGGTCAAAACTAGTCCAGCAACACCGCCCGAATGTGCCGACAAATCCCGATAGGAGCTGCACATATCTCTTTCTCAGGGCACACTCAGATGAGCCAGACGTCGGGTAGGCCAGCCCAGGGTTGCCCCTGGTAGCCCCGGACATCGCTCGGTGGGACGAACACTCAGAGGAGCACTGGCCCGTGGGGGCTAAAATAAAGATGACCCTCGGGCTCCGGAAACCCAAGGGAAAGAAAAGGGTAGGTGGCAAATGGTAAAACCAATGTTGGGCATTGCTAGAAAAGCTTTAATCAAGGCGAACTATCAAGGGGTTCCCATTATAGCCCAACCGCGTAAGGGACGCAACAATCCGGGAACATAACACCGATATGACGGAAACTAGGTCGGCAAGAGTGGAACAAAACACTAGGCGAGAGGCAGAGCCTTCCACCCTTTACCAAGTATATAGATGAGTAAATATAACATAGCAATATAATGATATCCCAACAAGTAAATAAATGTTCCAACAAGGAACGGCTCCAATCTTCACCTGCAACTAGCAACGCTATAAGAAGGGGCTTGAGCAAAGCGGTAACCTAGCCAATCAATGGTTTGCTAGGACAAAGGTGGGTTAGAGGCTCAATCATGGCAATTGGGAGGCTGACAAGCAAGTGGTAGGCATCGTAGCATTGGCAAAGCAAAAGAGCGAGCAATTAGCATAGCAAAGATAGTAGTGATTTCAAGGGTGTGATCATCTTGCCTGCACAGTTGTCAGAATTGACTGGATCCTCAAAAGCAAACTCAACGGGCTCCTCGTTAGCGAACTCGTCTCCCGGCTCTACCCAACAACACAAACAAGCAACAAGGATACCATCAACCACGTGCAAAGGCAACCAATAAGATGCAAAGATGATATGCTATGCGGGATGCGATGCGGGATGCAAAAATGCAACATGTAACAGGAAATGCATGAACCTGGCCTCAACTTGGAAAACCAAGTGTGCCACTGGATAGAGGGGAAGAAATCCCCTGAAAACGATATAAAGATCAAGGCAATCGGAGCTACGGTTTAGAAATGGCAAGCGATTTACTAAACGAACCGATCTGCAATTTACAGCAAGTAGGCTCCTAAATGCAACAAAATGAACATGCCACAGCCACCGAACATGAAAACAAATTGCATGGCAGTGATGTACTCATCAAGCTTAACAAATCATCAGGATTGAGGCATCGGCAAATTCATCCATTAAGGGCTTCAAACAAGCATGGCAAAACTGAATAAGCAAAACAGATTTCAGACTTAGCGAAATTAACGCTAGTCTGAAATTTCAGACCACGATGCTCTCTTCGGAGCAGCAAAACAACATGAAGGAAAACCTGAACATGGCAAGTAAGAGCATGGAATGGAGCTACTCAACAAGCTTAACAAAACACCCAAAATGACCTGGGGCCAAAAGGGTTCACAAAATACTCTACCGAGCACACGAACATCGATGAAACACAAACAGTTTTCAGACTTAGCGAAAACTGGGACATGCTGAAATAATAACTCACGAAGGCATGTAAACGAGCTCGATGCTCTCACTACGGTGCAAGTCATGGCAAGGCAAGCATATATCCATTAAGAAGGCACAAAATGCTAGCTAGACATGGCAAGAACAATGGCATAGCATGCATGGATCACTAGCAATCACTCCGGCAAAATCGCAAAAGAGTTCACGATCTGCCCAAAACAGCAACTATCCAAAAGTTGAGCTCGATTGAGTCAACCTAGGGTGCTCCAACATAAAAAGTAAAGACATGGATGGATTAAGCACAACAAGCATAACAAATCACGCTTACTGGTCATCCTCAAAAGAGGCACGGATCACTAGGAAACAAGCCGGACATATAGCATCGTGAACTAAAACGGCCCAGACTTAGTGATTTTCACTAAGTCCCTGAAATCGATAATCTCAGGTAGCCCTCTTCGCAAGCTTGAACAAGACAACACACACATCCTAAAAATACATGGAAGGCATCTGTGGAAAGAAGACAACATGCTTAACAATTCATCCCAAAGGGGTACAGGCATATCATGCACGGATTAAACATGGCAAAAATGACAAAAGTGCATGTTGAACTAACGGATCTGCAATTTAACTCAACATGCCTCATTCAAACAGCATTTTGGGCACCAAGATGACCTCAAATGCAAATGATGCAATGGAATGAAATGATGTACTCGTCGAGACGAAGATTTTGACATATCATACGCCCAAAACGGAGCTACGGAAGAGGAGATATGGCAGGTCAAAGTAGCAAGAAAAACTAGGGTTTCGGGAGGAGAAAGTCAACCGAAAATATCCCAGATCCATATCTGGATCGGGCATGGATACCGAGGTCGCCAGAGTTACTGTTCATGGCCGGTGGGCGTGGATGCCGAGGCGGCGGCCGGCGGGGTCGGCGGCGTCGTTAGCGGCGGCGGACGGCGGGGAGGCGGAGAGGCGCGTCGGCGGACGGCGGCGTCGGGCGCCGGCGATGAGGAGCGCGGCGGCCGGTCGGGGCGGAACGCGGCGGCCGGTCGGGGCGGCGCGCCGGAGTGGCAGCGGCGGCGGCGGCCACCCGCGTCGGGGAAGAGAGGCGCGAGGCGCTCGGGAGAGGAGGCACGGGGCGCTCGGCTGGGCCGCGGGGGCTTCCCGCGGGCCTGGCGGGCCGGTCGGCGGCGATGTGGGCGCGCCCACGTGGCGCGCTGTGAGTGGCGGCGGTGAGCGGAGCAGACAACGTCCGGCCGGTCGCGAGGGAAAAATTAGGGTTTCGAGGTGGGGGACGGGATCCGAAAATGGAGGGGGTATAAATAGGCATAGAGGGAGCTAGGAGAGTCCAAATGAGGTGCGGTTTTCGCCCACACGATCGTGATCGAACGGCCGAGACGATGGAGCTGAGTTTGGTGGGTTTTGGGCCAAAACGGAGGGGTGTTGGGCTGCACACACACGAGGCCTTTTCGGTCCCTCGGTTAACCGTTGGAGTATCAAACGAAGTCCAAATGACCCGAAACTTGACAGGCGGTCTACCGGTAGTAAACCAAGGCCGCATGGCAAGTCTCGGCCCAATCCGGAAATGTTTAATCCCCACACACGAAAGAAAGCTAGAAGTGGCCACCGGAGGAGAAGGAAGCGCCGGAATGCAAAACGGACAACGGGGAAAATGCTCGAATGCATGAGACGAACATGTATGCAAATGCAATGCACGTGATGACATGATATGAGATGCACGAAAACAAAAACAACACATGGAGACAAAGACCCAAACCCGAGAATTAAATATAACTTAATGCCGGAAACGGCAAGAGTCGGAGTACAATTGGGGAAGGTTACATATGGGGCGTTACACTTCTCGATGTTTAACAACTACCATGATAGTTAAATAAATTTATTCCTTTGTTGTAGGGAAATATTGGCTTTTCGCAAAAACATATTACCATAAAGCCTCCACCAGCCAAATATGCATGTAGTGATAGCAATTATTCTTTTCATTATTCTCCCGTGTTACTTTGCCAGCATATTCCATGTGCTGACCCATTTTGGGCTGCAACGTATCATGTTGCAGACTTTTCAGACGACGAGTAAGGAGCCATAGGTCGTTGTCTTTCACTCAGTGATGCCATTGGAGTTGATGGACTCACGTTATCTTCCAAGCCTTCCGCTGTTATCGATTTAGATGGCCTTAAGCCATATTTATTGTTTTATGTTCTCTTTTGAGACATTCTATGTCATAAGTGTAGGATTGCTACTCTGTTATAAATCCTCAAGTAGGGGTGGAAAGTGGTAGCGGATAATCCGAAATATCCGATATTCGTATTCGAGAAAATGCCTATTCGTATCCGAAACATCCGCATCCGAACCAAAATGGAAATGGAAATTATCCGTATCCGAATTTATTAAACAAATAAAAAATAAAATATGGTAGGAGATTTTGACACAAATATGGATATGGAAGTGGATATATCTGTATCCGAATAAGATTATGGGAGGTAATTTTTAAAATTCTAGGCCCAATATTC
This sequence comes from Triticum monococcum, assembly GCA_034509565.1. NCBI lineage: Eukaryota > Viridiplantae > Streptophyta > Magnoliopsida > Poales > Poaceae > Triticum > Triticum monococcum. The sequence continues at coordinate 275,611,631 of CM067842.1, read as the reverse complement.
CAATTATCCAACATAAAAGCCAAATAAGTTGTCAAATTTTACTCTTTATATGATTAAACTGATAAATTATTATGCATTACAATAGTATTTATACATAAACCTATTTATCATTGACTTATTGTATGTCACAAGTTGATTATTTTAGGTCACATAGCTATCGACTAATTTACTTAAGCAATATGTTGATATTATTCGTATCCGTTCCGAATCAAGAAAATATCCGATATGTATCAGTATTCGAATAATATCCGAGCTGCATCCGTATCCGATAATATCCGTATTCGGATTCGTATTCGTTTTGAAAATACAAAAATGGAAGTGGTAAGAGCACTATCCGATCTGCATCCGATCCGTTTCCACCCCTATCCTCAAGTACTGTGCGTGTCAGCATTACCGATCCAGGGATGACACTGATGCACGGAGATCAGACTGTTTGAGGTCTGGTCGCTATAAAAGTGTTAGAAGAAGAATGTATTAAAATGTTTGGCACTAAATCTTTGGATGATGAGCATGATTGCATTGTTGTTAGTATGAATTCTTTGAATACCCATGATGCTAATGATATGCAAAGCCACAAGCTTGGGGGTGCTATGTTTGATGAAGATGATATTTTTTGTCCCCCAAGTTTTGATAAGCAAATTTATTATGATGAAAGCATCCCTCCTATCTATGATTATTATTGTGATGACACGTATGGTATAAAGAATAATGATATCCATGAAACTTGTCATCTTGCTTTCAATTTTCCATCACACAATAGTTATTTTGTTGAGTTTACTCCCACTATTCCGAATGAGAAGAATTTTGCTTATGTGGAGAGTAATAAGATTTATATGCTTGGGGATCGTGAAAAGAATGCTTTATGTGATGGTTATATTGTTGAATTCATTCATGATGCTACTGAAAATTATTATGAGGGAGGAATATATGCTCGTAGGAATTGCAATAATACAAGTTTCCTCTCTATGTGCTTAAAGTTTTAAAGTTATGCTTGTTTTGCCTTCCTATGCTAGTTGATTATTGTTCCTATAAGTTGTTTTCTCATACAATCCCTATGCATAGGAAGTGGGTTATACTTAAATGTGCTAGTCATATTCTTCATGATGCTCTCTTTATGTTTCAATTCTTATCTTTTATGTTAGCATCATTGAAATCATCGTGCCTAGCTAGGGGCGTTAAACATTAGCGCTCGTTGGGAGGCAACCCAATTTTATTTTTGTTCTTTGCTTTACGTTCCTGTTTAGTAATAAATAAATCATCTATCCTCTGTTATGATTGTTTTTTTTATGTTTTAATTAGTGTTTGTGCCAAGTAAAGCCTTTAGGATCTTCTTGGATGATTGTTATTTGATCTTGCTGTAAAAAACAGAAAGTATGCGCTCACGAGAATAATTTACAGTTTTTACCAGAGAGCGATAAAATACCAATTCCACTTGCAGTAGATTAATAAGAAAATTTCCTAGGACTTCGTAATTTCTCAGGATTTTTGGAGTTACAGAAGTATTAGAAACCTACAGATTACTACGGACTATTCTGTTTTTGACAGATTCTGTTTTCTTTGTGTTGTTTGCTTATTTTGATGAATCTATTAGTAGTATCGGAGGGTATGAACCATAGAGAAGTTGGAATACAGTAGATATTACACCAATTTGTATTTAGAATGAGTTCACAACAGTACCAAAAGTGGTTATTTATTTTCTTATATTAACAGAGCTTACGAGTTTTCTATTGAGTTTTGTGTTGTGTAGTTTTCACGTTTTGGGTAAAGATTCGATGCACTATGGAACAATGACTGTCAAGAGCCTAAGCTTGGGGATGCCCAAGGCACCCCAAGGTAATATTCAAGGACAACCAAGAGCCTAAGATTTGGGATGCCCCGGATGGCATCCCCTCTTTCGTCTTCGTTTAATCGGTAACTTTACTTGGAGCTATATTTTTATTCACCACATGATATGTGTTTTTGCTTGGAGCGTCATTTTATTTTATTTTGTTTTTCTTGCTGCTTTAATAATATACCAAGATCTGAAATTCTTAAATGTGAGAGAGTCTTCACATTGTTGCATAATTATTGGACTACTCATTGATCTTCACTTATATCTTTCTAAGTAGTTTGTCGTTTGCTCTAGTGCTTCACTTATATATTTTTAGAGCATGGTGGTGGTTTTATTTTATAGAAATTATTGATCTCTCATGCTTCACTTATATTATTTTGAGAGTCTTTTATAATAGCATGGTAATTTGCTTTGGCTATAAAACTAGTCCTAATATGATATGCATCCAAGATGGGTATAATAAAAACTTTCATATAGAGTGCATTGAATACTATGAGAAGTTTGATACTTGATGATTGTTTTGAGATATGAAGATGTTAATATTAGAGTCATGCTAGTTGAGTAGTTGTGAATTTGAGAGATACTTGTGTTAAAGTTTTTGATTCCCGTAGCATGCACGTATGGTGAACCGTTATGTGATGAAGTCGGAGCATGATTTATTTATTTATTGTCTTCCTTATGAGTGGCGGTCGGGGATGAGCGATGGTCTTTTCCTACCAATCTATCCCCCTAGGAGCATGCACGTAGTACTTTTTTTAGATAACTAATAGATTTTTGCAATAAGTATGTGAGTTCTTTATGACTAATGTTGAGTCCATGGATTATACGCACTCTCACCCTTCCACCATTGCTAGCCTCTCTAGTACCCCGCAGCTTTCGCTGGTACCATAATCCCACCATTTACCTTCCTCAAAACAACCACCAAACCTACCTATTATGGCACTTCCATAGCCATTCTGAGATATATATTCCCATGCAACTTTCCACCGCTCCGTTTATTACGACACACTCCATCATTGTCATGTTGCTTTGCATGACCATGTAGTTGACATCGTATTTGTGGCAAAGCCACCATTCATAATTATTTCATACATGTCACTCTTGATTCATTGCACATCTCGGTACACTGCCGGAGGCATTCATATAGAGTCATATTTTGTTCTAAGTATCGAGTTGTAATTCTTGAGTTGTAAGTAAATAAAAGTGTGATGATCATCATTATTAGAGCATTGTCCCATGTGAGGAAAGGATGATGGAGACTATGATTCCCCCATAAGTCGGGATGAGACTCCAGACAAAAAAATAGAAAAAAGAGGCAATAAAAAGAAAGAAAGAGAAGGGAAAAAACAAAAAAAAAGAGAGAAAAAGAGAGAAGGGGCAACGCTACTATCCTTTTACCACACTTGTGCTTCAAAGTAGCACCACGATCTTCATGATAGCGAGTCTCCTATGTTGTCACTTTCATATACTAGTGGGAATCTTTCATTATAGAACTTTGCTTGTATATTCCAATGATGGGCTTCCTCAAAATACCCTAGGTCTTCGTGAGCAAGCGAGTTGGATGCACACTCACTTAGTTTCTTTTTGAGCTTTCATACACTTATAGCTCTAGTGCATCCGTTGCATGCCCTACTCACTCACATTGATATCTATTGATGGGCATCTCGATAGCCCGTTGATACGCCTAGTTGATGTGAGACTATCTTCTGCCTTTTGTCTTCTCCACAACCACCATTCTATTCCACCTATAGTGCTATGTCCATGGCTCACGCTCAAGTATTGCGTGAAGATTAAAAATTTTTGAGAGCATCAAAAGTATGAAACAATTGCTTGGATTGTCATCGGGGTTGTGCATGATTTAAATATTTTGTGTTATGAAGATAGAGCATAGCCAGACTATATGATTTTGTAGGGATAGCTTTCTTTGGCCATGTTATTTTGGGAAGACATGATTACTTTGTTAGTATGCTTGAAGTATTATTATTTTATGTCAATATTAAACTTTTGTCTTGAATCTTATGGATCTGAATATTCTTGCCACAATAGAGAACATTACATTGATGAATATGTTAGGTAGCATTCCACATCAAAAATTCTGTTTTTATCATTTACCTACTCGAGGACGAGCAGGAATTAAGCTTGGGGATGCTTGATACGTCTCCAAGGTATCTATAATTTTTGATTGTTCCATGCTACTATATTATCAACCTTGGATGTTTTATATGCATTTATATGCTATTTTATATGATTTTTGGGATTCACCTATTAACCTAGAGCCTAGTGCCAGTTTCTTCCTTGTTTTTGAGTTTTACAGAAAAGGAATACCAAACGGAGTCCAATTGACCTGCCAATTTTTGTGGATTTTTTATGGAACAAAAGAAGCCCCCGGAGTAAAAGAGTTGGGCCAGAAGAGTCCCGAGCTATCCACGAGGATGGGGGAACGCCCTACCCACCTAGGCGTGGGCCCCTATCTCGTGGACGACACAGAGACCCCCCCCCCCTAACATGATACCTACGCCAAAAATTCCTATAAATACAGAAACCTCCAGAAAATAACCTAGATCGGGAGTTCCGCCACTGCAAGCCTCTGTAGCCATCGAAAACTAATCTAGACCCTTTTCGGAACACTGCCGGAGGGGGGAATCCCTCTCCTGTGGCAATCTTCATCATCCCGGCACTCTCCATGACGAGGAGGGAGTAGTTCACCCTCGGGGCTGAGGTTATGTACCAGTAGCTATGTGTTTGATCTCTCTCTCTCTCTCTCGTTCATGATTCAGCACGATCTTGATGTATCACGAGCTTTGCTATTATAGTTGGATCTTATGATGTTTCTCCCCCTCTACTCTCTTGTGATGAATTGAGTTTTCTCTTTGAAGTTATCTTATTGGATTGAGTCTTTAAGGATTTGAGAACACTTGATGTATGTATTGCATGCGCTTATATGTGGTGACAATGGGATATCACGTGATTCACTTGATGTATGTTTTGGTGATCAACTTGCGAGTTTTGTGACCTTGTGAAGTTATGCATAGGGGTTGGCACACGTTTTCATCTTGACTCTCTGGTAGAAACTTTGGGGCACTCTTTGAAGTTCTTTGTGTTGGTGGAATAGATGAATCTGAGATTGTGTGATGCATATCGTATAATCATACCCACGGATACTTGAGGTGACATTGGAGTATCTAGGTGACATTAGGGTTTTGGTTGATTTGTGCCTTAAGGTGTTATTCTAGTACGAACTCTAGGATAGATTGAATGGAAAGAATAGCTTCGTGTTATTTTACTACGGACTCTTGAATAGATCGATCAGAAATGATAACTTTGAGGTGGTTTCGTACCCTACAATAATCTCTTCGTTTGTTCTCCGCTATTAGTGACTTTGGAGTGACTCTTTGTTGCATGTTTAGGGATAGTTATATGATCCAATTATGTTATTATTGTTGAGAACTTGCACTAGTGAAAGTATGAACCCTAGGCCTTGTTTCGAAGCATTGCAGTACCGTCTACGCTCACTTTTGCTATTAGTTACCTTGCTGTTTTTATATTTTTAGATTACAAAACCCTATATCTACCATCCATATTGCACTTGTATCACCATCTCTTCGCCGAACTAGTGCACCTATAAAATTTACCATTGTATTGGGTGTGTTGGGGACACAAGAGACTCTTTGTTATTTGGTTGCAAGGTTGTTTGAGAGAGACCATCTTCATCCTACGCCTCCCACGGATTGATAAACCTTAGGTCATCCACTTGAGGGAAATTGTATACTGTCCTACAAACCTCTACACTTGGAGGCCCAACAACGTCTACAATAAGAAGGTTGTGTAGTAGACATCAATACCTTTCCTGACGAAGAAGGGATTTCACATGAGTTCACGGCTACGTACACGCCTCAACAAAATGGAGTTGTTGAGAGGAAGAACATGACTCTTATTGAGACGGCGAGAACGATGCTTCATGAGTACAAGACGCCAAAACACTTTTGGGCGGAAGCGGTTGAGACAACTTGTCATGCAACAAACTGCTTATATCTTCACAAGCTACTCAGCAAGACGTCATACGAGCTTCTCACCAAGCAACTGCCAATTGATGTAGGAGACAAAGACCCTTCAGAAGCAATCTCAGACTTGTCTATTAGCAAGATTCATCCAACGGAGGTGAAGGAGGGTACCTCGTCTGTCTAAGTGGAAGCTTCTACCTCACGACAAGGTGAACCAAGAGTTGACATGGAGGCATCCACAAGTGGGACATGCCAAGATGAAGAAAACGAGGAAGAACACCAAGATGAACCTCATCAACCTCCTTCTCCAGCTCGACAAGAGAATGACAACGTCAACAACAAAGAAGGCCAAGAGGAAGAACAAGATGATGAAGAAGATGTTCCACCCCGACCCAAACAAAAGCTCTCACGAGTTAGAGCAAGAGTCACAAGAGACCATCGCGTCGAGAAAATCTTCAATGATATCCAAACAGGGAGAATCACTTGCTCTAAAACATGTTTGGCAAATTTTTGTGAACATTACTCATTCATCTCTAGCATTGAACCTATGAAGGTTGAAGAAGCATTGGAAGATTCGGATTGGATAAATGCCATGCATGAAGAGCTACACAACTCTGAGAGGAACCAAGTGTGGACATTGGTCGAGAAGCCCGACAACAACCACAACATCATTAGTACCAAATGGGTGTTTCGCAACAAGCAAGTCGAAGATGGATAAGTCGTTTGCAACGGCACGTCTCGTCGCCCAAGGCTACACTCAAGTCGAAGTATGGACTATGGTGAGACATATGCCCCCGTTGCTAGACTTGAGTCCAACCGCATCTTACTTGCCTATGCTAATCAACATGATATTATCTTTTACCAAATGGACATTAAAAGTGCTTTTCTAAATGGTGAAATTTAGGAGGAAGTTTATGTTAAAAAACCTCCTGGCTTTGTTAATCCTAAGAAACCCGAACATGTTTACAAACTTCACAAATCTCTTTATGGTCTTAAACAAGCTCCTAGAGCGTGGTACAGATGCTTGACCAAGTTCCTTATTGAAAAAGGCTTCGAGATTGGAAAAAAGATTCTACTCTTTTTACTAAAAGGGTTAATGGTGAATTATTTGTGTGCCAAATTTATGTTGATGATATCATATTTGGTTCAACTAACCCTCCTTTTAGTGAAAAGTTTGGAAAGCTAATGTCGGAGAAGTTTGAGATGTCTATCATGAGTGAACTCAAGTTCTTTCTTGGTTTATAAATCAACAAAACTAAGGAGGGTACCTTCGTTTCCCAGACAAAGTATACCAAGGATTTATTCAAGAAGTTCAACATGTAAGAATTCAAAGGTATGAATACACCCATGCCTACTAGTGGACATCTTGACTTGACCAAGGATGGCGAGCCGGTTGACCAAAAGGTTTATCGCTCTATGATTGGTTCATTGTTATATCTATGTGCCTCCCATCCCAATATTATGCTAAGTGTGTGCATGTGTGCACGATATCAAGCGCCCCCCAAAGAATGTCATCTTAAGGCTGTGAAAAGGATAGTGAAACACTTAATTCATACACCAAATTTTGGCATCTGGTATCCTAAGAGGTCTTCTTTTGATCTTGTTGGCTATTCCGACTCGGACTATGCCAGAGACAAGGTTGATAGAAAGTCCACTTCGGGTGCTTGTCAATTTCTTGGTAGATCTCTTGTGTCCTGGTCCTCCAAGAAACAAAACTCGGTATCCATATCTACCGCCGAAGTGGAATACATTGCTGCCAGTTCATGTTGTGCTCAATTACTTTGGATGACCCAAACTCTTAAAGATTATGGGATCTATGTGAAACATGTTCCATTACTTTGTGACAATGAAAGTGCTATTAAGATTGATCACAATCCCGTGCGACATTCTCGAACTAAGCATATTGAAGTTCATCATTATTTCATTCAAGATCATGTTGCTAAAGGGGACATTAAGCTTAAGCATGTTCGTACCGATAAACAATTGGTGGATATATTCACCAAACTGCTTGACGAGAAAGTATTTTGTCATTTGAGAGGTGAATTGAACATAATTGATGCTTCAAACTTGGAGTAGAAACTCCATTTGGATACATGCAAGGCATGAGCCTTTGACTAATCCTTGATATTTCTCTTATGATGATGATCATATGTCTTGGATATATTTGCACCCTTGCATGCTATCTAACTTGTAGGTACTTGGATGAATCTAATTCTATGAGATTGCTGCTCACTCACATCTTAAGAAATCTCTACATCACCAAGTCTCTAAAATATGGTGGTTGAAGACAAGGAAGCATGAAACCTTTTCAACATATCCTTTGACAATTTCTCCATATCAACCTTCATTTGATATCAAATTTCATGATTGTCATTTTGGATACACAAGTGCTCTTCCTTGCAAGACTAACCCATGTAGGTAGATGAACTCAAAACTACAAGTGGTGCTCCCAACTCTTGATGAGCTACATCAACCTTGAGCATCCCACACAATTTCAACTACATGATCAAGATCAACACCACCACCCAAGGTATGTTATTCCATCTTAGAGAAGCTTTACCCCAAGTCATGGGTCAAAGCAGCTCAAGAAGATGTGAATACATCAAAATGCTTAAACGGAAAATGGTAACCCCATTTTGAGCTTAAACAATGAGTATGACCTACGATCAAGTGTTATCACTTGACTCCTCAGTCAATATACTCTAACATAGGTGACTTTGTCGCCGACCAATTCTAGATGAAGTTCTCTAGTGTTTCTCCGAGTTCTTGAACTTGTATATTGCACATTTGTTCCCCTTCTTTAATAAAAAAATTCATCTAGATTTCTTTAATTTCTCTATTCATTTCTTCATTCCCTGCGTCCAATTCATTGCAAATCTTTCAGTTAATTCCTTGCAAATCCTTGTGAGATCTTATTTGCCTAGTGAGCTGAGATGACAACTGTTTTCTCTCTATATTGAACTCGGCCTCACCGGTTTGTCTTTTCTGGTCTAACCAAACTACTTTGGTGCCACCGAAGAAAACAACTCGGTGTTACCAGTTTCAATGCTGAGGAGACACTTTTCCATTTGCATCCTGCATATTTGTTCCAGCTCCACTCAATGATTCTTGTCCTGTACCTGCATCACATTCTATATGTTGCTTTGTCATGTGACTAAACGACCAAACCTATTCTACTCACACTCCAGAAGATCCCTTTTTGGAAATTGATGTCAAAGGGGGAGAGAGAGATCACATCAAAGGGGGGAGTGCTCAGTCACATCAAAGGGAGATATACCACATGTTCTTGTTATTCAAGAGGAGAGAAGTCACATGTCTTTAAGAGGGGAAATGCATGTTAGTATGTGTTATGACTGTGTTATTTGTTATGTTTTTCTTGTTTTTCTCCGATTTTCTTTTTCCTATCTTCTCCCATTATCCATGTAAGATTCAGTGGGAGAAAGACATCTAAGGGAAGGAAATATTCGAATTCATTGCATATCTTTATTCTTTGGGGACATGTCTATATCCAATAGAGTACCTAGTACTCACTCTCTACATGTCATCCCAATCTTGGTAATCTTGTGGTTTGCTGTTCTTGCTCCGTTTAGTAGATGTTTCTGTGTTATCTAACCTTGTTTACTCAGGTTCATCTCTTTCGAAGCCAGCTAAAGACCACAAGGTAAGTATATGCATCACACTCATGTGCATTATGATCTCTTGCTGATGTACATATTGTTTGCAAGGACTCATGAACATGAAGGTACACTTCCTATATTCACATCATTTTCTCTGATGCATATAGCCAAGATACATGTAACTAATTGCTTCCTCTGTCATGCTTATGTATTCACATGCTCTTATATTCAATATTTACATGATTGCATACATGTAGGGGGAGCCTATGCATGTTACATGTCCTTCCAAAGCTTTACTTGATATTCTCTATATCCTTATCTAAAGCTTTGATGTATGTTGTCATCAATTACCAAAAAGGGGGAGATTATAAGCACAAGTGCTCCCTGGGTGATTTTGGTAATTAATGTCGACATATCTCTTGTTGGACTAATACTTCTATCTTGTATATTTCAGATAAGCTCAACAGTGGAGTGGCTTGGACAAGAGGATGTGGAACCCCTTCAAAATGCTAAGGACAAAAGATTGGCAAAAGCTCAAGACTCTACATATTTCATTTTAGTGATCCAAGATCACATTGAGTCCATAGGAAAAGCCAATCCTATTAAAGGGGGAAGAGGTGTTTCTTAATGGCTTGATTTCTCAAAGTGCATAGTGACATGCTCCAAATCCCTCAACCACTTTCTCATATCAATATGCCCCAAACCAAAAGTCAAACTCGGCCCCACCAATTTGATCTATCCGGTGCCACCGAGTTCATTTGACATAGCCACTCCCAGAAACCCTAATCAGTTTGGTCTCACCGATGGGATCTTGGTCTCACCAAGATGGGCTTGCAAACTCTCTATTACCTATTGCAATAATTTTGGTCTCACCAAAATATGCAAATCGGTCCCACCGAGTTTGCTTGACCAACTCTCTGTTTTGCTTATTACCAAAATCGGTCTCACCGAGTTTGTGTAATCTGCCAAACCGAGTTAAGGTTTTACCCTAACCCTAGCACATTGGTCCCACCGAGTTGATCATATCTGTCGCACTAAAAATCCTAACGTTCACATTTTGAACTAAATCGGTCTGACCGAGTTTCTTGATTTGGTCCCACCAAGTTTGGTGAATTGTGTGCAACGACTAGATTTTGTATGGAGGCTATATATACCCCTCCACCCATCCTCCATTCATGGAGAAAGCAATCAGAACGTGCCTGCACTTCCACCATTCATTTTTGAGAGAGAACCACCTACTCATGTGTTGAGACTAAGATATTCCATTCCAACCACAAGAATCTTGATCTCTAGCCTTCCCCAAGTTGCTTTCCACTCAAATCATCTTTCCACCACATCCAAATCTATGTGTGAGAGAGAGTTGAGTGTTGGGGAGACTATCATTTGAAGCACAAGAGCAAGGAGTTCATCATCAACACACCATCTATTAGCTTTTGGAGAGTGGTGTCTCCTAGATTGGTTAGGTGTCACTTGGGAGCCTCCTTCAAGATTGTGGAGTTGAACCAAGGAGTTTGTAAGGGCAAGGAGATCGCCTACTTCATGAAGATCTACCCAAGTGAGGCAAGTCCTTCATGGGCGATGGCCATGGTGGGATAGACAAGGTTGCTTCTTCGTGGACCCTTCATGGGTTGAGCCCTCTGTGGACTCGCGCAACCGTTACCCTTCGTGGGTTGAAGTCTCCATCAACGTGGATGTACGATAGCACCACCTATCGGAACCACGCCAAAAATCTACGCGTCTCCAATTGCGTTTGCACACTCCAACCCCATCCCTTTACTTTCTTGCAAGTTACATGATTTACTTTCCTCTGCTCATATACTCTTGCCATGCTTGCTTGAAATGCATTGTGAATGTTTAAATTTTTTGCTAAAACTCCACCTTAACTTAAAGAAATTAAAAACTGCTACTTTTCCTTGTTGAGGGTCTAATCACCCCCCTCTAGACACCTCTTCTCGATACTACAGCCGTGGGTCTCAGAGCTTTCATCCCTGCCTTGCGGTGGGTGAATTGGCCACCCAAGTTCAGGCTAGAGGTCCGCCTCGTCACAACGGCGTGGTGGACCCGGTGGGGTTTCTCCAGGCATATGCAGAGGTTGTTTTTGTGGCCGGAGGCGACGACAAGGCCATGGAAAACTGGCTACCCATGGCCCTTACGGGCATGCCGCGCACCTGTCTCATGGGCTTGTCGGAGTCTTCAGTGGCCTCCTGGGAGGAGATGCGTGGCCTCTTTATCATGCGCTTCGCAGCGCCAGCGCCTCAAGCTGTCGCGTCCCTCCTCGTCCGCTCACAGGCGCTGGCCTCAGACCGCCACGTCAAGCAGTTCTTTTGCCAAGTGGGCGCCACCCACTTACATCGAGGAGCGCCACTAGGATGGGCGGCGCCAATGGCCGACCTCACCTTTGACTCAAGGGACCACCCCGCAGCCACGGCCGGTGCTGGCGCGCTCCCGATGCTTTGCACCCCCACCATTTGCAACGTGGCAGTCACCAGGACCCTCATCGACGGCGGCGCTGGCCTCAATGTCCTCTCCATGGAAGCGTTCGGCCTGCTTCACATGCCCCACGGCCGGCTCCGCCCCACCAAGGCTTTCTCTGTAGTCATCGACGGTTTCACCTGCCCCCTAGGGCAGATCCGCCTCCCCGTCACATTCGGCACCCGCGACATCTACCGCACCGAGCTCACCAACTTCAACATCGCCCGCATTGGCTTGCCGTACAACGCCATCCTCGGGTACCTGGCCTTGGCCAAGTTCATGGCGGCAACCCACCCTGGTTACAATCTCATGAAGATGCCGAGAAGCAGCGGCATCCTCACTGTGGTGGGGGACACCAAGGATGCGCTATCGTCCCCCAAGCACGCCTTTAGAGCCGCAACGGCTATGCGTCCAAGCAAGGAGGGAGCCACGGAGGCCCCGGGGGCTGCACCAGCCAAAAAGAAGCAGTTGTTATCTCAAGACCGGGCCGAGACGAAGCAGGTGCCAATCGACAAGGACGGGGCATCGGGCTCCACCTTTACCATAGGTGCCGGCCTCCCTCCGGACCAAGAAGAGGCGCTGGTTGGTTTCCTACGCGCGAACAAGGATGTGTTTGCATGGGAGGCGGCGGATCTGGCCGGGGTTCCACGTGGAGTAATCGAGCACCACTTGATGGTGTGCCCCAACGCGCGACCAGTGAAGCAGAAGGCGCGACAACAAGCTCCGGAGAAGCAGTCGTTCATCACTCAGGTGACCCGCAAGCTATTGGAGGCTGGTGTCATTCGGGAAGTGCGGCACACGGACTGGCTCGCGAACCCAGTCATCATCCCCAAGAAGGGCGGGAAGGAGCGCATGTGTGTCGATTTCACCAACCTCAACAAGGCCTACCCTCAAGACCCTTTCCCTCTCCCATGCATCGACCAGATCGTCGACTCCACCGCCGAGTGCGATCTACTGTGCTTCCTAGATGCCTTCTTGTTGGGGAACATAGTAATTTCAAAAATTTCCTACGCACACGCAAGATCATGGTGATGCATAGAAACGAGAGGGGAGAGTGTTGTCTATGTACCCTCGTAGACCGGAAGCGGAAGCGTTATGACAACGCGGTTGATGTAGTCATACGTCTTCACGACCCGACCGATCAAGCACCGAAACTACAGCACCTCCGAGTTCTAGCACAAGTTCAGCTCGATGACAATCCCCGGACTCCGATCCAGCAAAGTGTTGGGGAAGAGTTCCGTCAGCACGACGGTGTGGTGACGATCTTGATGTTCTACCTTCGCAGGGCTTTGCCTAAGCACCGCTACAATATTATCGAGGAGTATGGTGGAGGGGGGCACTGCACACGGCTAAGAAAACGATCACGAGGATCAACTTGTGTGTCTATGGGGTGCCCCCTGCCCCCGTATATAAAGGAGTGGAGGAGGGGAGGGCCGGCCCTCTCTATGGCGCGCCCTAGGGGAGTCCTACTCCCACCGGGAGTAGGATTCCCCCTTTCCTAGTCCAACTAGGAGTCCTTCCATGTAGTAGGAGTAGGAGACAAGGAAGGGGAATAGGGAAGAGAAGGAAGGAGGGGGCGCAGCCCCTCCCCCTAGTCCAATTCGGAATAGGCTTTGGGGGCGGGGGGGGGGGGGGGCTGCCTCTTCCTCTCCCCTAAAGCCCAATAAGGCCCATATACTTCTTCTCCCGTATTCCCGTAACTCCCCGGTACTCCGAAAAATATCCGAACCACTCGGAACCTTTCCGATATCCGAATATAGTCATCCAATATATCGATCTTTACGTCTCGACCATTTCGAGACTCCTCGTCATATCCCCGATCTCATCCGGGACTCCGAACTCCTTCGGTACATCAAAACTCATAAACTCATAATATAACTGTCATCGAAACCTTAAGCGTGCGGACCCTACGGGTTCGAGAACAATGTAGACATGACCGAGACATGTCTTCGATCAATAACCAATAGCGGAACCTGGATGCTCATATTGGATCCTACATATTCTACGAAGATCTTTATCGGTCAGACCGCATAACAACATACGTTGTTCCCTTTGTCATCGTTATGTTACTTGCTCAAGATTCGATCGTCGGTATCTCAATACCTAGTTCAATCTCGTTACCGGCAAGTCTCTTTACTCGTTCCGTAATACATCATCTCGCAACTAACTCATTAGTTGCAATGCTTGCAAGGCTTATGTGATGTGCATTACCGACAGGGCCCAGAGATACCTCTTCGACAATCGGAGTGACAAATCCTAATCTCGAAATACGCCAACCCAACATGTACCTTTGGAGACACCTGTAGAGCTCCTTTATAATCACCCAGTTATGTTGTGACCTTTGGTAGCACACAAAGTGTTCCTCCGGTAAACGGGAGTTGCATAATCTCATAGTCATAGGAACATGTATAAGTCATGAAGAAAGCAATAGCAACATACTAAATGATCGAGTGTAAGCTAATGGAATTGGTCAAGTCAATCACATCATTCTCCTAATGATGTGATCCCGTTAATCAAATAACAACTCTTTGTCTATGGTTAGGAAACATAACCATCTTTGATTAACGAGCTAGTCAAGTAGAGGCATACTAGTGACACTCTGTTTGTCTATGTATTCACACATGTATTATGTTTCCGGTTAATACAATTCTAGCATGAATAATAAACATTTATCATGAAATAAGGAAATAAATAATAACTTTATTATTGCCTCTAGGGCATATTTCCTTCACTTCTCGGGCTATCACCAAATCAAGATGGTAGTGCAGGATGTCGAGAAGACCGCCTTCCTAACCCCGTGTGGGGTATACTACTACACATGCATACCATTTGGGTTGCGCAATGCGGGGGCGACCTTCCAGCGATTGATGCATATCGCCTTAGGACAACAGCTTGGGAGGAACGCTGAGGCATACATCAACGACATAGTGGTGAAATCTCAGGAATCAAGAACTCTTATCGAGGACCTGGAGGAGATATTCACCATCCTACGCCAAGTGAAACTGCGGCTGAACCCGGAAAAATGTGTGTTTGGGGTTCCGTCTGGAAAATTGCTGGGCTTCCTGGTGTCGCACAGAGGGAACGAGGCTAACCCAGAGAAGGTCAAGGCCATAGAAAGGGTGAGCCCGCTGCAAATCCTCAAGGAGATGCAGAAGCTAGCGGGCTGTGTAACCATGCTCGAGCGCTTTATCTCCAAGCTGGGGGAGCGCGCCCTCCCATTCTTCAAGCTGATGAAAAAGAAAGGCCCGTTTGAATGGACTTCGGAGGCTGACGCTACCTTCCAAGACCTCAAGAGGTACCTCACCAGCCCACCAGTGATGGTAGCACCGCGCCTCCTCGAACTTTTGGTGTTGTACCTGGCCGCCACACCTCACGCTGCCAGCGCAACGCTGGTGGTGGTTCGGGAGGAGCACCCAATCAAGGGCTCGCAGGGAAGAACCCCGCACCCGGTTGGGGCGCCGCAGACCTAGGACGGCACTCCTGAGGCCTTGGCCGCCATGCCAGTGAACGACGCTCCTGAAGCCTCGGCCGCCCCGCTAGTCAATGGGGCTCCCAAGGCTCCGGCCACTCCACCAGACAACGAGACTCTTGAGGGCGGGGTTCCTAAGGTCATAGCTACCTCGACAGATGACAAGGCCCTGGGGACCCTCAGCCTCAGGAGGCGCAAGACTCCGCCAATGCCCCCACCCTTGTCGAGCACCTGGTATACTTCATCAGCACGGTGCTACGTGATGTGCGGGCTCGCTACCCCATGCCCCAAAAGCTCCTGCTCGCGCTCCTCGTCACCTCGCAAAACCTGCGCCACTACTTCCAAGGCCACCCCATCAAGGTGGTCTTAGCTTACCCTTTGGAGAGAGTGCTCTGGAGCCCTAATGCCACAGGGAGGGTCACCGAATGGAACATCGAACTGCAGGCATTCGGAGTTCAGCACCACCAGAGTCATCAAGAGTGCTGCCCTCGCCGACTTCGTGGAATAATGGACCGACGTTCCTGACCTGGAGGTGGGTGAGGATCGCTCCCTCTCGCCGGGAAGCGAGGCACCAGATGGTTGGATCATGTACTTCAACGGTGCATTCACACGACAGGGCGCGGGGGCTGTAGCCGTGCTCATCTGGCCCACCCAGGAGAAGCTCTACTATGCCGTGCAGCTCTGCTTCCAGCAGGGCGAGAAGGTCTCCCAAAACATCACGGAATACGAAGGCCTGATTGCCGGCATCGGCATTGAGAGTGAGGCGCCTCACCATCAGGGGCAACTCCCAGCTCCTCGTCAACTTCTCCAACAAAGCGCACAAGCCGAAGGACGAGCACATGGGGGCATACCTCGAGGAGGTACGCAAAATTAAGAAACAAATCTTGGGCCTGGAATTGCAGCATGTGCCATGCAACACGAAAAAGGAGGCAGACGATATCGCTAAGAGGGTGTCTCGGCACCTGCCTTAGGAGCCTGGTTTCTTCGAGGAGAGGCTCTTCAAGCCATAGGCAGCTCCCCCCGCCGCGAAACGAGCGTCGCTGCAGGAGGAGCTCCTCCAGCGACCCTCTCAGGCGCCCCAGCTTACGGCCCGACCTTGAGAGCCCACCTACTCCTCGCGCTTGATCCTCTGGAGGGGTGCTGGACCGAGGAGTTCAAGGCATACCTGCTCCAAGGCACCCTGCCCGAGAAGGAGGAAGACGCAGAGCGTGTGGCCCGCCGGGCCACCGTGTACTGCATCCAGGACGGTGAGCTCTATCGGAGACAGCCAAATGATGTCTCTCTAGGATGCATCTCCAGGGAGCAGGGATGCGAGCTGTTGGCTGACATACATGGCGGGGACTGCGGGCATCACTCTTCATTGTGTACCCTCATGGGCAAGGCGTTCCGCAGCGGATTCTACTGGCCCACGGCATTCAATGATGCCACCCAACTGGTAAGATCCTGCGAGGCCTCTCGGTTTCATGCCAAGCAGATCCACTAGCCTGCCCAGAGCCTCCTGACCATCCTGCTCTCATGGCCGTTCACTGTCCGGGGGCTGGACATCCTAGGCCCGTTTCCTCGAGCGTCCGGGGGCTACCGCTCCCTCTATGTCGCCATCGACAAATTCACCAAGTGGGCGGAGGTGGAGGCCATCCGCACCATCCCGGTTGGCTCAACCGTCAAGTTGATCAAGGGTCTCGTGAGTCGATTTGGGGTTCCCAATCGCATCATCACCGATAATGGCTCATAGTTCATCAGCAACCTTTTCGAAACATATTGTGCTAACCTTGGAACGTAGATATGCTATGCCTCGGTGGCACACCCTAGGAGCAATGGCTAGGCCGAGCACGCTAATGCAGAAGTCTCGAGGGGCCTCAAGGCAAGAACCTTGAAGAAGAAGCTCGAGGCCTGCGGCAGGGGCTGGTTCGACGAGCTCGAGTCTGTGCTGTGGTCCATCCGCACCACCGCGACCAAGCCGATGGGCAAGACTCCGTTCTTCCTTGTCTACGGAGATGAGGTGGTTCTCCCTCATGAGGTCAGGCATCGCTCCACGTGGGTCTTGGCGTTTGACGAGGCACGCCAGGATGCCACGCGGGGCATGGACCTCGTGCTGGGGGAGGAACGTTGCCGCCATGCCTCACTTCGAGCTGCGAGGTACCAGCAGGCACTGCGGCCATAACACTGCTGCAGCATCCGTTCTAGGACGCTCGATGTGGGTGGTCTCGTCTTGAGGCGGGTGCTCTCCAGGGAAGGGCTGCATAAGCTCTCGCCCATGTGGGAGAACCCATTCAGGATCACCCGTGTCTCCAAGCCTGGCGCCTAGAACATCCAGCACCTCTGGAAGTTCTACCCATGAAGCAAGGCCCCACGCATGTGAAGGTATCTGCTCGTGACACTCTCACATAATAATGAGCTGGGGCTGTACACACCCCGGAGTCTCCTGCGGTCGCCCCTAGGCCTCACGGGGGCTCCCACCCACATACTAGTGGAGGCCCCATGCTTCCGCTGGTGGGAAGACATGTAGATTAGTCTAGGTGCCGGATGCAGCTGTTCTTTGCTTGCTTTTTGTAGCTGGTTTTCAACTTCTTGAATGAATTTGGAGTTTTCGCGTCTTTCATTCGTCAGAGTTGGAATTTTCTCTCTTGTTCATTCGCCTTTCCTCTTGCCCCAAGAAGAGGGGCAGTTGCCTGTCGGTCCTCCTCGCGCGTCCCACATGTGGGGGCTAGGCAGGTGTGTAGCCTTGGCTCTCCCGTAGCCACTCCTCGCCGAAGCCTTGTTGCCCATAGCTCTGACGTCCTTAATCCTCATGAGACGCTCTCGAACGAGCTCGTGGGCATGTGCACCCTCTTAAGTCCGTGCCTCCGGGCAACGCAATGTGGTGCACCAGCCACAACCAACCCTTGCTTGGGGGCTCGTGCGAGGTAGGACGAGGCGTCTCGTGAGGCCTTCTAAAAAACAAACTCTGCAGCTATACAACATCTCCTGACGACCAACGGCTCCTGAGTCATCTGGAAGGAAGCCCTCGAGGGATACAGCAAGCAAGGTGCGCTCTCGCGACATGGGAGACTACCACAAGCACATCGAGCTAAGTTACCCTGACCGCACCTAGTAGAAACACAACTATCACGACACAACATCAAAGTAGCAAACATAATATAGTGGCGCAAGCGCCGCGGTTCATTCAACACCAAATGCAGGAGAAAGGAAAGGAAAAACAAAAGCAGGCCACACGACCATAGCAGCTCCCGAGGCCAAGCTCCAGCAATGCCTAAAGCTCAGTCCGAGCCTTCCTCCCTCTTCATCGGAGCACGACGGCGGGATGGCCCATCGGCTTCCCCGTTTCGAGCCTGGCGGCGCGGTGGTTTGTCGTAGACGCCGCTGCTGGTGCTCTCGCTAGAGGGGGAGCCACCACTTCTGGAGGTGGCATGACCATCGCCAAGGGCAAGCTCACCCTCGTCGTCGTTGCGGCCATCGCCAAGGCCAAGATCATTGTTGCTACTGCCATCCTCGGGGCAGCACCTCGCACGACGGCCGTCTTCCCCAAACACCCTCACGTAGAGGGTCGCGAGGCCCTCATACTTGAAGTGGAGGGTGCACCTCCCGCTCAGGCCCCGCGCGCAGGCGAATGCCTGCCAACCGCGGGTCAAGGACATGTTGCCCATGGCGGTGACTTCAACCCCCGCCCACGAGGCTCTGCAGCAGCAGCCGTCAGCCTGCAGCCAGAGACCATCAAGCCCCACGGTTCGCAGCGCACCCGTGAAGAAGCGCCGGAGCGGGAGCCAGGTGCCAGTGGGCCTCTCCGACCACACGACTAACTCTGGGAATGCGTCCACCGAGTGGGAGCACGACAGAGGAGGCCCGGGCGACCATGGCGTGCCGTCCCCCATCGCAGGAGCTAGCTCATCCTCGGCGTCCCCCATCGCAAGAAGAAGCACCGCCGCGGCCGCCAGTAGCGATGCCTGCTCTCGGAGAGGTGCGCCCGAGTCCCCAAGGGGCCACCGCCGGGGTCGCGACGTACTTGTGGGGACGTCCATGGCCTCTCTTGGGCAGCGACGAACCCGGTCCCTCCTTGGGGGCCTTCCCCTTCGCTACGACGGAGAACTTCCTCGTCGGCGCCATGAACACTTCAGTGAGACGAAGAGACAAGGAAGGATAAGAGGATGCGGGCAGCAAGAAGATGGAGATGAGCAAGGGGGGCTCCGCCCCTCTCCCTATTTATAGCCAGAGGGAGGCCAACCACCGGCATCCATGATCCTCGGTTGTGATGATCTTTTTGCATGCAACATGCACTAGTCAGGTCGAACAGTTGCCGAGGCAGCATGGGGAAGCGGAGATGCCCTCGTCTCATCAAGTGACATGCGTCGACCAAGGCCGCAGGCGGTTAGGGCCCGTGGCACTCCGCCCTTGCCCCTTGGCTTCGCCTCAAAGCCAAGTCTGAGCGCGCCCTAGTGCGTTGTGGTCCCCACATGGGCCCCTCACTTGCATCTTCATCCCACATCATCACTTACCTCTAGAAAAAAATCTCCATTGCTCTCTCTCTCTCTCTCCCGTGTTCTTGAGCTCAAACCCGTGGATTTCGATCTCTTTGCTCGAAGCTCTGTTTCTGAAACTTTTTTGGGGGATTCTTGCTTGGTATGTGACTCCACCGTTTGTCCAATTAGTTTTTGCGTTAGTGGTCTATATTTTCAATAATTAGCTACTCTTAGTGCTCCTGTAGATGTGCTTTCATGTTAAATTCTTACTGTTCTAAGTAGTTTGAATTCTTGTTTTGGCGTCTATGTATGCCTATGAGTAGTTGCTCTCAATCTTATAAAGTTTTGTTGACAAATTTATGTCACCCCAAAAATTTTATATTCAGAAAATTGTACATGGACATGAATATCTTCAGGAAGTTTGGCTCTAGGAAGAACTCCAAGGGTGTTAGTGGGGAGTCTTCTGACAATGATCTCCACCCTTGGAGGTTGGCGGAGGTATGATCGTGCGAATGGCCGCACACCCCGTTCCTGGAAGAAACTGGAATTCTTGGGGAGTTCATGCAATATGTTGAAACGCCGGCCTCATCGACTTCATCGCAGATGAGTGTGACCAGCACCAAATCCTCACAAATATCTTTGTTTAGAGCTTTACTTTCCTACCTAGGAATAATCCTCCCGAAGTGAGCTTCGATTTATATGCTGAAAACCATTAGATACCACTTACTGAATTTTGTGATATATGCTTGATCCCCTCTGATGGGAGCTTAGCCGAGCCTAGGCCGACTGGGTTTGAGGATTTTTATCGCACTTTGACAGTGGGAGATGAGAGAGGGGTGTCAGCCACCATGGCCACTAGCATACACTTTCCTGTCATTCACTATTTTGCTTTATTTGTTGCTAAGTGCTTGCTTGCTAGAAGAAAGTAGGTGCGCTTAGTGCACCAGACTTCACTGTTTTACGCTGAGCACTAGAGGGAGACAACACTCATAGCTTGGGAGCTATTGTGGCTCGTCGCCTCCATCTTAATAAATCACAGGGTGAAATAGATGGTGGGATTTTTGCTACTCGTTTGGTGGCTCACTTCGAGGACGAGATATGCCCTCATGATTACCCTCTGACCAAGGTTCACCTAGACCGGGCAGCCATGGAACACCATCATTTTCTTGCATGAGATTATCCTCATATCCCCATTCCTTATAACCTGGTTTTTAGCATTAAAACTCACAATATTATTCCACTGCCTACACCTGCTCTGTTTGATGCTGCTGCCACGGGCGGATATAGGATCATGCCTGCGGACATCATCGCCTACTGGAACACTCAGGCTACTACGGAGGCGGCACATCAGGAGCCCCAGCAGTGGGACGAGTGGATGCCCGCTCCTCAACACACCTACTACCCTCCAAGCTACTGATCGACTACCAAGTTAGGCCAAAAGCCTAAGCTTGGGGGAGTACATGTTTCCACTGACTTTACATTCATGTCCACTTATTACATTTGTCGGTGCCCATACTTTTTCATTGTATCATCCATGCTTAGATTTATTTTCTTGCTTTCTTCTTGTGTGTTTGAAAAACTTTAGAAAAACCAAAAAAATTAGTTGTAGCTAGTTTACTTTCTATGCATGGTTAGCTGTAGTATTAAAAACAAAACCCAAAAAGATTTCCTTGTTCTTCTTTTGCTTGTTGGGAGCTTTCCCGTGTAAATAGTTTTTCTTGTTTTTTCTTTTCCCTTATTTGCTTGTTAAAGAAAACCAAGAACTCCAAAAATATTTGAGTGTGTTTCTCTGAATTTATTTTCTTTCTATTCGAGTTGTACCGAGGAGAAGACCACGATGAAAATGTTGAGTGGCTCTCATATGAATAACTGTTGAACTAATAAAGAGCACATTTTACCTTGTCTTCTCCTGCTGAATAAAATGTTTGCATATTCCAACTTAGTCCATGGAAGTCTTGCACTATTATTATTTTCTTATCATTTGGTCATGCAAGTGAAAGGCAATAATAACAATATTCGATGAACTGGTCGTGGCAGAGACAAACTGGTATGAACTTGACTTGTTTTGTCTGTGGAAATATGTTTAACCTAGTATCCATGCTTCAGCCCATTATGATTAAACATGTTTGCAATGACAATTAGATATTATAGTTTCTCATGACATGCATAAGTAGCTGGGAGTTGATAATGATTTATCTTGTATATCAACATAGCGTTAAAATGATTGTGATGTAGTATGATGATATGGTATCCTCTGAATGTTCAAGTGGCTTGACTTGGTACATGTTCATGCATGTAGTTGAATCAAAACCAACATAGCCTCTTTAATATTTATGTTCATGGTGTTCATATCCTACTCATGCTAGTGCCTAATGTTACTTATGCATAATGCATGGTTATGATCGTTCTTGCTCTCTAGCTGGCCGCTTCTCAATCTAAATTGCAAGCCTTCGCCTGTACTAAGTGGGGACTCTTCTTATGCATCAAAAACCTTGAACCCAAAGTTATTCCAGATGAGTCCACCATACCTACCTCTATACGGTATTAGCCTGCCATCCTAAGTAAATTTGCATGTGCCACCTCTAATAACTTCTAAAAATTATGCGCTTTGTGTGCCTGGATCGTTCATGGAACGACAGGAGGTGGTCGGTATCTTCCATGCTAAGCGGGTTATTCTCAAGTCGAGTGGTTATTCACTCATCGTACTACGAGAAAAGGGCGGTAATAGGGATGCCCAGTCCCAAACTACAAAATACGAAAATAGTTAATCGCTCGAATAATCAAACAAAAACTCCCAATGGAGTCAAAACCTTTACTTTTATCGCTTGGGAACCGCCACTAGCCTATTTAGCATGGGAGATATTGATAACTGATGGTCATGAAGTAAATGAGAAGGGTGCATGTCTCAAAGTATCATTTACCCCTGTTTTAAAAATTGAGCTCTGGCACCTCTGCAAATCACTGCTTCCCTCTATGAAGGGACTATCTATTTACTTTTATGTTGTGTCACCACCTTCTAAAACAAGCGCCAGAAACAAAGTAGAGCACAGTTGTCATGATTTATGCATTGTGTGTAGCTAAGTTGGGTGCGTCATGACTGGATCTTTTCTATCATGAATTACAATGTTTAGGCGCTGCTTGAACTTTGGAGGTGCTCTGCATTTATGTTTTGCGGTCCCAGAAAGGGTTAGCGAGATACCACTATTGTCATATTATATCATAGTTGTGTTGACAACGTGTTGCTGTTTGAGATATCTTATTATTGCTTGCTAGCTGATTATGTCATTGATATGAGTCATTATAATCTTTAAGAATTATTGTCGACATGGTTAGTTATAATGTTGGCAGAAAACCTGGGTGCTATTCAAGCTTATTTATGCAAACAAGAGCAAAAGAGTTCGTAAAAGTTTTTCTTTTCAATTTCAGTTTATCAACTAAATTGCTTGATGACAAGCAAAGGTTTAAGCTTGGGGGAGTTGATACGTCGCCAACGTCTCTACTTTTTCTAACGCTTTTCCTCTTGTTTTGGACTCTAATTTGCATGATTTGAATGAAACTAACCCCGGACAGACGCTGTTTTCAGCATAACTACCATGGTGTTGTTTTTGTGCAGAAATAAAAGTTCTTGGAATTGAATGAAACTTTGCGAGGATTTTTATATCAATAATAAGAATTTCTGGAGCCAAGACCTACCACAAAGGGGCACCTGGGTGGGCACAACCCACCATGGCGCACCCCCTCTCCTAGCATGACCAAGTGGGTTGTCCCCGCCTGGTGGCCCCGCAGACTCTGACTCCAACGCTACAAAATCCTATTTTTGGAGAAAAAATCAGTGAGAAAGAATTATCACGATCCACGAGACGGATCCGCCACCAAGCCATGTTCTTCCTCGGGAGGGCAGATCTGGAGTCCGTTTGGGGCTCTAGAGAGGGGGATCTTCGTTATTCGTCATCACCAACCCTTCTCCATCTCTAATTCCATGATGCTCCCCACCGGGAGTGAGTAATTCCTTCGTAGGCTCGTTGGTCGGTAAGGAGTTGTGTAATGCCCCGGACACACCCGCCGGTGGTCGTTACTCTTGGTGGGATCTAGACTGGCCCCAAAGATCAATACTAGTCTTTTCTGCGCACTTTGTCCTCACTCGTGCGCACCCGGGAGCAACTTCCCGGTCGGTCAACCATCCTGACACTACTCCAAGCTGAGCACGCTTAACTTTGCAGTTCTGTCCGAATGGGCTCCTGGAAAAGAAGGAATTCCTTATTGATATGAGTAGTCTATCATCCCTAATAAGCCAGGCTATCACATACACCCCCACTCAGAGGAACCGACGTCCTCGTCAAGCCACAGGAACATTCCCTCTTGGCACAAACGTCTGTGCTTCTAGTCTGGTACATGTGCCATGCCGTGTGCCACGACGGGTCACAAACGTCATGAACAACATGACCACGCACCTGTCCGCAACCATCCGTGTAACCGCGAGGGTCGTCTCTGATACCAACTTGTAATGCCCTGGACACACCCGCCGGTGGTCGTTACTCCTGGCGGGATCTAGACTGGCCCCACAGATCAATACTAGTCTTTTCTGCGCACTTTGTCCTCACTTGTGCGCACCTGGGAGCAACTTCCCGGTCGGTCACCCATCCTGACACTACTCCAAGCTGAGCACGCTTAACTTTGCAGTTCTGTCCGAATGGGCTCCCGGGAAAGAAGGAATTCCTTATTGATATGAGTAGTCTATAATCCCTAATAAGCCAGGCTATCACAAGTTGGATGAGATTCATCATGTAATTGAGTTAGTTTTGTTAGGGCTTGATCCCTAGTATCCACTATGTTCTTAGATTGATGTTGCTATGACTTTCCATGCTTAATGGTTGACACTTTGGGCCCGGGTGCCATGATTTCAGATCTGAACCGTTTATGTTATCATCATTATATCCATGTTCTAGATCTGATCTTGCAAGTTATAGTCACCTACTACGTGTTATGATCCGGTAACCACGGAGTGACAATAACCGAGACTTCTTCCAGTGATTACCGTAGTTTGAGGAATTCATGTATTCACCATGTGTTAATGCTTTGTTCCGGTTCTCTATTAAAAGGAGGCCTTAATATCCCTTACTTTCCAATATGGACCCCGCTGCCACAGGAGGGTAGGACAAAAGATGTGATGCAAGTTCTTTTAATAAAGCACGTATGACTATTTACGGAATACATGCCTACGTTATATCGATGAACTAGAGCTAGTACCTAATAGCCTTAGGTTATAACTATCGCATGATGAATATCATCCAACAAATCACTGATCCAATGCCTACAAACTTTTCCATATTGTTTTTGCTAAGTGACTACTGCTATCATCATTGTTACACTTGCTACAAAATTACTGCTATCACTGTTATTGTTACTATTGTTGTTGTCACTAGTATCAAAACTATCAAACTACTTTGCTACTGATCACTTTGCTGCAGATAATTAATCCCCAGGTGTGGTTGAATTGACAACTCAGCTGCTAATACCTTCAAATATTTTTTGGCTCCCCTTGTGTTGAATCTATAAATTTGGGTTGAATTCTCTACCCTCGAAAACTCTTGCGATCCCCTATACTTGTGGGTTATCAATAACCCAATCTCTCGTAGATTGTACAGCTACTGTGATGGATAGAGAACCAGCTTCACCCAATCTAACCCCATCCCCAGCAGATAGTAAGCCAGTTCATGTTGACACAACACCATGTCCACCACAGAGCTCCCAAACAAGAGCAGTTAGTAAGGTAGCTCCAGTGCCCAAAGCGCCAATACTACCACAGTGAACCCCAACTCCACCACTTAGTACACCTATTCCTATGGAGGAAGCACAACCATCTAGTCGTAGTTTAGCATCTATCGCATTTGATGTTGTTAAATCCTATGTGCGTATCTTCCCATCATGGAAATATTATACTGAAGATGTAGAAAAATGCCAGTTGCATGTGTTTGTCCAGGAGTTATGTGTAAGTAATGTTATTCATGGCAATTAATTTGCTTCGTCCCATACATTCTACCTCCATGATAGTTATAATACAGTAAAATTTCTCATTTTTCTCTATATAGAAGGACCGATTTGGAAACTCAGGATGAGGCAACCTGTGCTAATACATCTGCTATCTTCAAGAATTCTTGGTGGTAGTATCAGAATTACCTGAAGAAAACGTACTTCACTGGCAAAGAAACTCATCAAATTCCC
Source organism: Triticum monococcum (assembly GCA_034509565.1). NCBI lineage: Eukaryota > Viridiplantae > Streptophyta > Magnoliopsida > Poales > Poaceae > Triticum > Triticum monococcum. The sequence continues at coordinate 275,585,565 of CM067842.1, read as the reverse complement.
TTACGTTCTCGTGAGACACATTTACTGGACGATGACTGGGAACGCCTTGTTCTGTACTGGTCCCGAACCAAGAATGTGGTTAGTTCTATGAGCTCATTTTGTATTTTTAAGTACTATATTCTTGCGTCCTACTGTACTCTGTTCATGTAGAACAAGTGCTTAAACCTGAAGAACAACTGTTCTCATTTAAGATTCCATTGCTATCGTGCATACTGCTTTGCTCTTGTATCACTGTATTTACTCAGACAAACTTATTTTTAGAGTGAAGGATCCAATCGAAACTCCAATGGCACAACCGGTACGCATGTTTCTTTAACAGGTTTGCTCTTATCAATAGCTCTATTGATTTCAATTTCAATTATGTATACAGTTGACTTCTCATATCATGCACATTACTAGCATCACAACAGAGCCAATAGTGTTGTTGTACATGTAGACCCGTGGTACCCATCTGAAATCTTGTTATGCCATGTAGTTTCCCACGCTTTGTATTCTTTCAGTGCTGCTTTGTCCTGAACTAATATGATTTGAACCGTGTCTGTTTTTTGATTTGGCAAGACAATGCAGTGACCATAGGACATAGATATATGTTTGTTTGATGCTTCTATTATGTAGTACTTGTTAATAGATGACTTGATAGTTTAATCCTGTCCACCTTACTAATGAACTGGTTCATCGAAATGAGTTTCACATACTAGTACATGCTAAACCTGTTATGTGTTTGCTTGTTTCTTCTTTTAGAATGCTGACAGAATATTGGGGAAGAGTGCCTTATTAAGCAATGGTAAAGGAAGTAATGCAGATAAGGTTCAGGATAGTGAGACATCCTTGTTGGTCTCCAACAAAGCTGATAAAACATCTAAGGAAAACTATCTTGAAGACAGTGAGATAACTCCAAAGTCCTGTCTTGGTTTAGTGTTCGAGTTACTAGCCACTACTACTTGCACAAGCTATTCAAACTCATTGTCTGAATCATTTCGGTTTCTTAAGTCTCAACTATAAGCTGAAAGACATCGATCAGCTATGCTGTGACAAGAAGCAGAAGGACTGCGGAAGTCCCTGGAGCATTTAGATGCATACTTTCTGGTGCAACAACAAGCGTTGGATGATTTTAGCGCCAAACAAGACAAAGCTAATAAGATTGCTAAGCTTATTGCCATCATGGTGCATATCCAGGATAACGTTTCTTGAGCTCTTCTGAAGTTGTTTCTCTTATGGACTTGTTGTGCTGCCGCGTTTATTTGCACTTGTGGCCAATTTTGACGGCCAGTGTATGTAATATGCTGCTTTGTTCCCTATATTTGCACTAGTGGCGAACTTTGATGCCTAGTGGATGGAATATGTGTAATAGCCGTAATAGCCTAGCGTTAGTTCCTTGCTTATTTATTTCCTTATTGTCTTGTTTAGTTGTTTGCGTGTAGTCACTGTAGTTCCTTTTCTGCATTTTTCTAGTGGCCACAATAAACTAGGCCAAAATAACCATGGCAACACACTAACCGTTGTGACCATGGTCCTGCTACCTGTTGTAGTAACCATGGCCCTCCACGGCTTGTATGGTCCATGGGCCTTCCACGGGCCGTAGGATCCATGGGCCTTCTATGGGCTGTCTCATCTATGGGCCTTCTACGGGCCGTATAATCGTTTCGCCAAACATGGGCCGGACTATTCGTGGACCAATGACGGACTGCAAAACGGGCCATAAACAGGCTAGAGTGGAAATCATCTGTTTTATGGCCCGATCATAACAGGCCATTAATAGGCCATAATTGATGATGCTATGAAAACATCCCAACGTGTTAACGGGCCACAAGCAAGCCGACTATAACCACGGGCTGAATTTGGCTCACAAGCTGAACAGGCCAATAACAGACCGTAAGTAATCGAATTACGGAAATGGGCCTAAGAATAAATGGGCCCTTAAAAGGCCGAAAGTTAACACGGGCCGGAAATGACTGACGGACTAATGGGCCGTTAATGGGTATAAAGCGATACACTGTTCATTACGGGCCAGTTTCACCACGGGCCGTTAATGGGCCAAGATTTACAAAGGGCCTCATATGGGCAGAAAGACGTCATGGGCCAAAAGTTACAATGGGAAGGAATCATACTGGACGGCCCAGATGACGCTACTGGGACTAATTCGGGTAAGCCATAACGGGCCATGACCTAGCGGGCTATAAATGGGCTAAGTGCTAATAGGACGTTAACAGGCTTTCTATGGGCTAGCCCGCTACCTCTTTGACCAAGTCAAACGGGCCGGCCTTTTCACCGGAATGTGCCTCGTTGGGTCGTGCCACATGTCGACATATCATAGGTGCCTCCTATCCAATGAGTGGATGACATCTGTCCCAACAGTGAGCCAACACATGTTTCCTCCGGCCAATGATAATTTTACACGTGGAAAATCCCCATTGGTCCGGGCTGTTAACAGGTTATCGAATCCAAAACCGGATCCGATAGCTTAACGGTGACCCGTTGCGGTGGATGCCATGTGTCGGTCACCCTTGACGAAAGCACTTCCATGATGCTCCATTTATCGTCATGGAAGTGGACACTTCCATGATGATAATTTTGGTAATGTCATGGAACACTTCTATGGCAACACGGGTATGACTATCTTGATTCTGTCATAAAATGATCATGGATGTACATGCATGATAGAAAATGTGACCTACTGTGCCAAACATGTATCATCACGGAAGTATATTTTTTTTGTAGTGTCGAGACTACCAAGCACGACATGCAGTGGTTAGTTCATTGCATGTAGTGCTATTAATTAGCAAATAAACATTAAGTTCTCTTGTTTTTCCCTCCTTGGTCACGGTGCAGAACCAAAGATGACTTATTCTCCTAGACGAAGGGAGTAGATGGTCAAAGTTTGACACAAAATTAATGCATTGGTAAACATAATTTTTTGAGGAAAATGAATGCATTAATTGAGTGTTTTTGCAAACTACAAAATTTATTCCACCACTAACCATCTACCGTGGTTGATGAAATTTTTGAATTGAGCCCTACTAGTACTCCTACTGTAGGATCGAATGCCGAGAGTCAGAAGGGGGGTTGAATGACGACCTTGAAAATTTTAACCTCTTAAATTTTTTGCACGATAGTTACGGAAAAACTATGATGCTCGGAATAGAGGAATATACAGCGGAAACAAAATATGTCTGTCAAAACAGACTGAAACTAGTCCAACAATTCTCAAATCTTGACTTGAGAGCTCAAAGAATAATAAGCACTGGAAAAGTGTACTGGAAAAATTAGTGCTTAATTAGACCAAGAGGTTACACGACAAGGTTATAGGCTAATCAAATGGGAGCTACTTAACCCAAAAGACTAACACGCACTAGCACAAGACACTAGTACTTAACTTGCACGTACTAGCATAATACTTTTTCAATGGAGAAGAACTACACTACCTGGAGCTGATTTCACTAGACGAGAATCTGTAGCACATACAGCAGCTAGACTAGCAACTAACTGAAATCCACGATTTTAGTTCTACCGATTTGGACTGACCAACTCTGCTATCCTAAAGACGAACGACAGATAGCTGAAGATGAACTAAAACCTGAGAAAATTACGGCAAGCATAAAAATAGAAGGGAGCGAGCCAGTAGCATCTGCGGATGCTCTTCCGTTCGACAGAGAACGCCAAGAAAATTGCTAGAAATACAACGACCCCAAATTGAAACAAGAACAGAGGACGAACTCAGTATGAACTCGCACAAAATAACTCACCAAAGATAAAATCTTGCGCCATCCCCAGGAACCCATGAATAAATTGAACAACAACCGGATTTAAGGCTAGGGATGGATGCATATGAATTTAGACATGATTTTCCATCACGGAAAACCCATTATAGCCAAGGAATTGCAGGGACAAAATTAGTACAGCAGAAAAACGAGATTTGCAAGGACAAACAGCAGACCTCAACAATAGCAAGGCTGGGAACAATTTGAGGATTTATTTGTCAGATTTCTGGAGTTACAAGCCTCTCTCACATAGGCTAAATCCCACACAGGAAGCTCTCTCTCAAATGTGCGGCGGCTGCTCTGTTTTTCTCCTCCTAGCAGCGGCTACTCTATCTTACGCCAAGAGATAACCTAGCAGCTTACATATAAGGCTGGATGAGCCTTCCACCGCCATTGAATGGGCCATGGTTCCCACCGAATGGGCCAAGCCCAAAACACTAAAACAAATAGCCATTTTTTACTTAGCCACTTGTAAATAACACTTTCCACTCTTAAGCAACACCACAATCACTCTCTTGGTTTGCTTCTTAGTGGATTTTGGTAAACATACCAAAATAACGTTCACTTGACATGATCTTCTCGTTTGCCTCCATATAGTCCTTGTCCAAAACTTGTGCGTTGCTTTGAGCGGCACGATCCCGCACAACGTCCATGGTCACATCTTAGCTCTTCAAGCCTTATGCCAACCATCCTCATTGTCGACTACCGTCGCACTCATTGGAACCTGCACACAATGGAAATAAGCAACTATTGCGAACACAAACTTCCTGAGCTTGACCCAAGTCAATCCAAATTAACAGTTTAATACAATCAACGCCATCCAGATAAGTCACATAAAATAGATCAGGTCCTTGATCCAACAAACTAGGATTTGCAACCCCACTAAAATAACTCTCAAAGCGAGCAAAAACATTGGCAATATAATCATCACAAAATTAAGGGTATCACCACATGGACTCACAATCTCCCCCTTGATGTTTATATTGCCAACCCAGCTCTCAGGAAGAAAAAAATAGAGTTTTAGTTTTAACAGAGAGAAGGAAAGTTGCAAAATCACACTTGGTCCTAAAGAAAAAAAATGTAGACATGACCAAGTGGACAAGGTGGAGAGTGAAGCTAACACCCGGATCCAAAGCTTCACTTCCAACAAAAAACTCATCAGAGAGAAATCAACCTTGTTTTCACAAGTTCACAAGGGAAAGAACCAAGATTTTTTTTAAATATGAATGGCTCCCCCTAACTCCCCCTCAACTTGTGTACATACTGAGACTCATACAGTGCTCAATTTGCAACATATGCACTGTCCTATTTCTCCCCCTTTGGCATTATAAGCATCAAGGGAGATGCCTCCCCCTCAATTTATGCATATGAGAAAACATCAAGATCGAGCATGTATGCATGAAGTGGAATTTATGCAATTGTACGAGCATTGAAGATTATTCAGTTGAAGCACATGAGATAGAAATGCTACTAGGCCATGATAAGTAAGAGCTCATCTAGTCATACTAAGACATATAGAGAAAATCCTTGAGCTAGATGCAACAAGACATTCAAGTTGTTAGTAACTTTAGTTTTCACACATGATGAGTTCTTATGTAGGCAAACACATGGAAAAGAGACTAAACATTGCAGGGCATTACAACCTAGCGCTAAGCAATGACTAGGAGGCACACCCGATCAAAAATGGAACCTTCTCGCTGTGCTGATCATCACACAAGAAAAGTGCCACCTCCTGCACGAGTAGGCACCTTGAGTGATTAAGCCAACACAAAATGATACACTTAGAAATTCTATGAAAAGGCACAAGCAAGGTACCACCTCCTGCATGAGCAGGCACCTTGAGTGATTTTATTTTGATTTTATGAAAAGGCACGAGCAAAGTACCACCTCCTGCACGAGCAGGTACCTTGAGTGATTTGATTTTGATTTTATGTTAAGTCACAAGCAAAGTACCACCTCCTGCACGAGCAGGTACCTTGAGTGGTTTGATTAAGAAAGTATGGAATAGGCACAAGCAAAATACCACCTCCTGCACGAGCAGGTATCTTGAGTGATTCTTCACAAAAAATGCAGATAAAAAGTAACTCATGAAAGCAAGACTAGGGACTTGACAAGACAGTAGACCATATCCGACCCGAGCCGCATAGGTCTAAGCAAAACAAGTCTCTAGTGGTTCCAGGTGTGATATTAAATGGAGTCCAAACTAGCTAGCCACAACATAGATCAGAGTTGCAATACAAAGCACAAGTAGATTCTCAAGTCAAGGTGATCAACTAGCATAGAACTCATCATATGGTCAACATGTTTATTTAGTTCAACTTCATTTCTAATTAAAAGTAGCATGCAAAGGGTTATCCATATATGGAAAACCATGACATGATGAGCTAGACAATAAGCATAACATGGCCAAGAGCAACTTCATTATGAACATTTCTTCAACAAAAGAATCATCAAATCTCAAAGGTATCATACATATGATGCAAGGTGCAATATGATACATATGAACAAAGAAAAAACACAAACTCCCCCTTCACAAGATCCCATAAGGGCCGACGACCTCCAAATCTCCCCGCAAAGAAGCAAAACGACTAACATCCAAAGGTTTGGTAAAAATATTGGCAAGCTAATGCTCAGTATCAACATACATGAGCTCTATATCACCTTTCTCCACATGGTCTCTTATGAAGTGGTAGCGCAGCTCAATGTGTTTAGTTCTAGAATTTTGGACTGGATTCTTAGCAATACTTATCGCACTAGTGTTATCGCAGAAAAGTGGAACAGAAGAAATGAAAATCCCAAAATCCTGTAAAGTAGAAGAGATCCAAAGAATCTGACTACAACTGCTCGCAGCTGCTACATACTCTGCCTCGGCTGTGCTCTGTGCTACACTAGATTGCTTCCTAGAAGACCAAGAAATAAGGGAAGTACCTAGAAAGCGACAAGTGCCAGAAGTGCTCTTGCGGTCTATCCTACACCCACCAAAGTCTGAATCTTCAAACCCCCTAACTCCTAAACCAGAAGAACTAGAAAACCATAGGCCAAAATCAGGTGTTCCTTGGAGGTACCTTAAAATGCGTTTGACGGCTTGCTTATGGGAGTCTCTTGGGGAAGCCTGAAAATGAGCACACAGGCACACCGCAAATTGTATGTCTGGCCTCATTGCAGTCAAGTACAGTAGTGAGCCAATCATGCTTCTGTATTCTCGCTGGTCCACCACCTCACCATTTTCATCTACATCAAGTATTGTGGCAGTGGACATTGGGGTATGGAGTGGCTTGGAATCGTTCATCCCAAACTTCTTTAACATGTCCTTCGTGTACTTGCCTTGATATACAAAGGTGCCCTGCTTTGTTTGCTTGATTTGTAGTCCAAGAAAGAAGGAAAACTCACCCATCATGGACATCTCAAATTCATCACTCATGTGTTTGGAAAACTTAGCACAAAGAGCATTAGACGAGCCACCAAATATGATATCATCTACGTAAATTTGCACTATAGGTAGTTCATTATGACGCCTAAGAGTGAACAAGGTCTTATCAGCTTCATCCATTTTAAAACCTTTCTTGATTAAAAACCCTTTGAGCCTATTGTACCAAGCTCTAGGGGCTTGCTTAAGACCATAAAGAGCTTTCTGCAATTTATAGACATGGTTTGGGAGCTTGTCATTTTCAAAACCAGGGGGTTGTTTTACATAAACTTCTTCATCAATGAAACCATTTAGAAAAGCACTTTTGACATCCATTTGAAATAACTTAAAACCCTTGGAAGCAGAGTAAGCAAGTAAAATACGTATCGCCTCCAACCATGCAACAGGTGCAAAGGTCTCATCAAAATCAAAACCCTGAATTTGAGAATAACCTTGAGCAACTAGGCGAGCCTTGTTGCGAACAACTTGGCCGTCCTCTCCCTATTTTATTTTGAAAACCCACTTGGTTCCAATAACATTTATACTCTGGTCAAATGGGGTTTTTACAAGTTGCCATACCTTCTTTCTCTCAAAGTTCTCTAACTCCTCATGCATTGCCCTAATCCAGTTTTCATCTTCTAATGCATGGCTAACATCTCGGGGCTCAAAAGATGCAACAAATGCAGTATGTGCAAAGTCTGAGAAATGAGTGGACCTAGAGCGCAAACTACGCTCAGAGATGTTGCCGATGATCAGATCTGGTGGGTGAGCATGATGAAGACGTAGAGATCCCTAAAGGACCTCAGAAGCAGGTGAGGAAATAGTTGTGGTAGCCTCTGCCTCAGCTGAAGTGGAGGTAGGATCAGAAGCCATCGATGTTGAGGGTACGGATGTTTTAGATGAAGTACTAGGTACATGACCATCTTCCATTGGAACAGACGTGGTAGCAGGTTCTGCGGCAGGTGCAAGGGATATGGGGTTTTGTCCCACACCATCCTCATTATCTTCTTCAACAAATAAGGTTTCAGAAACTTGTGGTGTACCTGAAAACTCGGGTCTAGCTGGGCTAGCCTCATCAAAAGTTACATCGCAAGTCTCTACCACAAGGTTAGATTCTAAATTTAAAACACGATAGCCCTTCATGTGAGCAGGGTAACCAAGAAAGATACCATCAGAAGTGCGCGACTCAAACTTGTCGAGCAGGCCCTTCTTTAGGATAAAACACTTGCAACCAAACACCCGCAAATGAGAAATATTAGGCTTTCTACCAAATCTCAAGTCATAAGAGGTCACTTTCAAGGAACTCCGAAGAAAAACACGATTTGACACATAGCAAGCTGTACTAATGGCTTCAGCCCAATAATGCCGCGGTGTGCCAAATTCATCAAGCATGGTCCTTTCCATCTCCACAAGAGTTCTATTTTTCCTTTCCACAACACCATTTTGTTAAGGTGTGCGGGGAGAAGAAAATTGGTGCTCAATTCCTCTCTCAGCAAGGAAATCAGCAAAGGAAGAATTTTTGAACTCCAAACCATTATCACTACGATTAGTTTTCATCTCACCTGGAAATACATTGAATAGCCTTAAAGCCAAATCATGAAAATGATTGAATGCTTCCGATTTATGATCCATAAAGAAAACCCAAGAGTGTCGAGAAAAATCATCTACGATGACAAGCACGTACCACTTCCCACCAGCTGACCGGACCCGAGCTGGACCAACTGTGTCCATATGTAACAATTGAGCGGGCCTGGTTGTGTTCACCAGATTGATTGGAGGGTGAGAGGAAGAGACTTCCTTTCCATGCCGGCATGGGGCACACAAAAATGTCCTTTGTGGCTTTGAGCTTAGGCAAACCTCGCAAAAGATCAAGGCTGCCAATTCGAATCAGGTGGTCAAAACCAACATGCCCCAAGCGACGATGCCACAACTAAAACTCACTCATCTTAGAAGAGGCCACAAAACACCGTGGACCAGAGGATAAAAGCACTCCAAAATCAGCACCAAAGATTTTACCAACATGAGAAATACCAAAAACAAGATCACCAGTAGAGTCAAGAACACGAGAAGCAGATTTCTTGAAACGAACCTCAAAACCCTCATCAAGAAGCTGTGAAACTGAAATCAAATTATAACTCAACTTACTTACAAGGGCTACATCCTTGAGAAGACAGTTCTCGTTGACTCGGACTGTTCCTTTGGCCACAATGCAACCCTGTGCATCATTCCCAAAAGGGATCTTTTCATCACCAGACGCTTTGCAGAGGGAGGCGAACCATTTGGTATCACCAGTCATGTGGCGTGAACACCCAGAGTCAATAAGCCACTTGTTCGCCAAACCCTCACAACCAACCTACACAAAAGAGCGACAACGAAGTGACTCAGTACTGGGATTAGTAAGTAAACATTTTTTTAATCCAGTACTGGGTCACTGCCTTTGCAGGAGCAGAAATACATGTGTTATTAGCATGCAATGCAAGGCCATCTTGATACCTACAATTTTGTTGACCTCTACCCCTAGTAAATCGGGCTCTGGAAGCGGTCTCGTTGGATTTAAAATAGTCTCTCCTACCTGAGCCATGCAAGTACTCACTCTGACAATGTGTGTTAGAAACATGCAGCGCACGAGCCTGTCGTTGCATGCCCCTAAGAGCACGTATACAAGATCTACGTTCATCTCTAAGTTTTTTGAAGCAAAACTCAGCAAGGTGTCTAGTCTTGTGGCAATAGGTGCACTGGTAAACTATTCTCTCTTTTTCAGCATGAGAACCAGTGGAAGGAGAAGTACCCTTGTCATTTGGACTCATGGGCAAAAGTTCCCCAGACTGAAAAATTGTCGCTCTCTCATCCTCATGGACCAAGATAGCTCCATCACTTCGAATGCCTATGGGTTCTGGAGGGTTGTTCCTAGAATCTTCCACAAAGTCAAAACCAAGACCTAGACCTTTACTCACCTTTGACTTATCTAAAATCATGTTTAATCTTTTCTCACCACTTGAGAGCTTTTCTAGGGTCGTCTTGAGGTAAGTTACTTCTTTTGCATAGGAAGCACATGATAAACACTCTTTTAAGGAGGACACCCTCACAGCTCTCCCATATCTATCCTTGTAGGCCTGAATCTCAAGTTTTAATCCCTCACAAGACACACAATCTACACTCACATGATTTGCAACACCCTTGCCAAACCTGACCCAAAACGCTTCATGCATTGCAACAAGATCATTCTCAAGTATGGTACAAAAGGTACAAGCAGTAACAGAACTAGAAGAAGCATCACAAGAATTAGTAGGTTTCTTAGAATTTGAAACTTTAACAAGATCATATTTCTTATAGAGTTCACTGAGATGAGCTCCTAATTCCTCAACTTCTTCGAGTTTAGGACAATTTACACAATTTTTAGGAGCACGCACATCTAGGATCATTTGATTGAACTTTTTAACCCTATCATCAAAGTATTTGCACTTCAAACAAGAAGGAGGATTCTCTGCATCAAAAAGCATGTGTTCAAGATTCTTAATTTTAGTATTTAATTTATCACAGTTTGGGCAGGCACAGTCTAGAACTTTAGGAATAGACATAGGTGTATTTTCAACACAAAGGGAGCAAGGGCTCAACTTAACATCATCAAGTTCATTTCTAGCATATTCAAGCAACTGTGACATACTAGCATGAGTATTCCTAGCAAGTTCTAATTCAGCATGCAACACATCACATCCAGCACAATCATCAATATCATGAGAAGGCACACTAGCAGTAGCATCCTTCAGTGTAGTGATTTCAAGTGTGAGAGAATCAATTTGAGCAAGATTATCATTTATGGTGCGCGTACATTTTTAAGGAGTTTTGCTTGCATTTATGGTGCGCGTACATACTCAGCATATAATTCATCATAAGACATTTGTACCTCATCCGTGTTGTCGTTCTCCTCATCAGCCTCATGAGCCATAAAACACATGCCGGTGAGCCGATCAGCCGCCTTCTTCTTTGTATCCTTCCCTTTGGGAGAAGGAGGATCATCCTCACCACTCTGGTCAGAGTCGATGTCGCTTAAATCTACTGCAGATTGTAGACCCGAAGCAATTGCAGCAACCATCTTCTGAAGATGCTTCTCAGCCTTTGGCCGGAACTTGGTTTCATGGCGAGAGAATGACTTCTCCTTGATGTAGTTGTTCTCGCCACCGCTATTTTCACCATAATCTTTGAGATTTGGACAAGCAGACTTGTAGTGTCCCTGCACACCACACTCAAAACAGATTTTTGTGTGTTTGCCTTTCCTTTCTCTCACGTTTTTATAAGCTCGAGAAAAACGATGGACAAAAATAGCAAGATCATCCTCAGGCAAAGATTCAAGTTGTTCATCAGAGACTGAAACCAAACAAGCAAGTGAAAAACCAGAAGATGGACCACTGCCAGACTCAGAAACACTAGAGGGACCATGTGCAGTTTGGCATTCACTACCAACTACTGCAAGAGTCCTATTCCTAGGTGGGTTTCTACCTTCACTGGCTATTTGGTGAGTTTTAAGCTTGGAGAACAACATGTCTACAGTGAGCTCATCAGGTTTATGGGACTCTTGAATAGCGATCTTTCTCATCTCATAGATTGGGTCAAGAGAGTTTAGGATGTGTCTAGCTTTCTCAGAATCATTGTACACAACCTCGACACCCCTCAATTTTCCAACTATGATCTCAAACCTACCAAACATGTCCTCTAGAGACTCACCAGGCAACTACTCAAATTTGTTGTACTCGGCTTTGTAAATGTCCTGACGAGCTGTCTTAATCTCAGTAGTGCCCTTGTGGTAAGTGATGAGAGTGGACCAAATTTTGTGAGCAGTGTCTAGGTGTGCAACACGCTCATGCTCTCTCCTATCCAAACCTGACAAGAGAATGTTAATAGCTTTGGAATTATTTTCAACATCAACTATATTCTCAGGACCAACACGAGCAGGTATTGCAAAATCTCGCACAACAATTTGCCATATTGCATAGCTTTGAGCCTCAAGAAATGTTTTCATGCGAGACTTCCAAAACGGCTAGTCACTCCTAGAGAACAGAGGAGGATGCGACGGGTTCGCAAATGGCTCCATGGCTCAAGAGCTGATTAAGGCTACCGATGAGCCAACCGGGCTCTGATGCCAATTGTAGGATCGAATGCCGGGAGTCAGAAGGGGGGTTGAATGAGGACCTTGAAAATTTTAACCTCTTAAATTTTTTGCACGATAGTTACGGAAAAACTATGATGCTCGGAATAGAGGAATACGCAGCGGAAACAAAATATGTCTGTCAAAATAGACTGAAACTAGTCCAACAATTCTCAAATCTTGACTTGAGAGCTCAAAGAATAATAAGCACCGGAAAAGTGTACTGGAAAAATTAGTGCTTAATTAGACCAAGAGGTTACACGGCAAGGTTATAGGCTAATCAAATGGGAGCTACTTAACCCAAAAGACTAACACGCACTAGCACAAGACACTAGTACTTAACTTGCACGTACTAGCATAATACTTTTTCAATGGAGAAGAACTACACTGCCTGGAGCTGATTTCACTAGACGTGAATCTGTAGCACATACAACAGCTAGACTAGCAACTAACTGAAATCCACGATTTTAGTTCTACCGATTTGGACTGACCAACTCTGCTATCCTAAAGACGAACGACAGATAGCTGAATATGAACTAAAACCTGAGAAAATTATGCCAAGCATAAAAATAGAAGGGAGCGAGCCAGTAGCATCAGCGGATGCTCTTCCGTTCGACAGAGAACGCCAAGAAAATTGCTAGAAATACAGCGACCCCAAATCGAAACAAGAACAGAGGACGAACTCAGTATGAACTCGCACAAAATAAATCACTAAACATAAAATCTTGCGCCATCCTCAGGAACCCATGAATAAATTGAACAACAACCGAACTTAAGGCTAGGGATGGATGCATATGAATTTAGACATGATTTTCCATCACGGAAAACCCATTATAGCCAAGGAATCGCAGGGACAAAATTAATACAACAGAAAAACGAGATTTGCATGGACAAACAGCAGACCTCAACAATAGCAAGGCTGGGAACAATTTGAGGATTTATTTCTGAGATTTCTGGAGTTACAAGACTCTCTCACATAGGCTAAATCCCACACAGGAAGGCTGGATCAGCCTTCCACCGCCATTGAATGGGCCATGGTTCCCACCGAATGGGCCAAGCCCAAAATACTAAAACAAATAGCCATTTTTACTTAGCCACTTGTAAATAACACTTTCCACTCTTAAGCAACACCACAATCACTCTCTTGGTTTGCTTCTTAGTGGATTTTGGTAAATATACCAAAATAACCTTCACTTGACATGATCTTCTCGTTTGCCTCCATATAGTCCTTGTCGAAAACTTGTGCGTTGCTTTGAGCCGCATGATCCCGCACAACGTCCATGGTCACATCTTAGCTCTTCAAGCCTTATGCCAACCATCCTCGTTGTCGACTACCGTCGCACTCATTGGAACCTGCACACAATGGAAACAAGCAACTATTGCGAGCACAAACTTCCTGAGCTTGACCCAAGTCAATCCAAATTAACAGTTTAATACAATCAACGCCATCCAGGTAAGTCACATAAAATAGATCAGGTCCTTGATCCAACAAACTGGGATTTGCAACCCCACTAAAATAACTCTCAAAGCGAGCAAAAAACATTGGCAATATAATCATCACAAAATTAAGGGTATCACCACATGGACTCACACCTACATTATTGGCGCCGGGTGCCTTGGCCAATGTTTCATCTTGTTGGACAGGATGAGCGTAGAGGCATAGGGATACTGTAGATAGGAAGTATTCGCGATCCATTATTCCCCGTCTCGATCAGAGAAAACTATTCAACTAGTCTTCACAGTGAAGTGACAATAAAAGTTGCAGCAAATGGGATACTTAACTAATAAGCTGAACCAGTGTGTTGGTGTTACTAAATCAGCCTTACCCAGTACAGCCATCATGTTTGTCAGTGTAGAATGCTTCCACAAATATGCCTACGCACCTCTCTCCTCCATTAACTAACATATGGGCCCTCTTGAGGTAGACCCACATGTCATCGGCATAACTATTTACACTCCGAATGACAGTATATCCTGGTAGTAGTACTAGTAGAATTGAGTTTTAATGCACTTTCTTCCCCGTCTTTGACTCTTCTTCCCCCTCCTTATTCCTCCTCTCTTCCCCATTGTCGGCCGCAGACCATTTCCCCCCGCTCACTGCTCGCCCGCCCACGCCATCTTCCTTGGTAGCTCAAGCGTACCATATTCCCCTGCTCACTTCTCGGCCACACACGCCATCTTCTTTGCTCACCCGCCCGAATCCACTTCCCCGCTGGCTCGCAGGCACCGAAAAACCCAATCACTCAGCACCCTAAAAATCTCAATGACAGAAGCGACTGTCACGCAAATCCGCAATTGGAATCCCCTCCCCGATGTTCTCTTGGAGCAGATCTATAATCGTATGGACCTGCTCAGCACCGTCCGTCTGGCCGCATGCTCGGTGTCTTTGTACCGTCTACTCGTCTGCAACCGACCGTCCCTTTTTAAGACACCCTGCTTACTGATGCCCGATCCTCGCAGGTGGCCCCAACACCGACTTGACGATCCTACGGAGGTTGCCGTGGCGCCCCTCGACATGCTACCACTACCCGTCCACCTGTCCTTCATGCGCGACCACTATAGGGCATGCGTGAAGGCCAACTAGATCACCCTCATCCACCAATCCGATATTCCGTGGCATCTCATGGATATCTACACCCAGCGAGGGATCACCATTGCATCGTTGGATACCGCCGCCATCGAGCCTCGTGGCCCGCTGGACGCTCCTACCTACTACGCACGAGACGCTCGAGCTTTTGGCTCGACCTTTGTTTGCTCAAGGTTGTAATCGGCGAAGTGCCCACACCATCAGAAGACTACATAGATTACAAGCTCATCGCCTTGTTCAACATGGGATTAGTCTATCTGGAATCCGGTCACCATACATGGCTATGGCTCATCGTCAATCCCGTTGAGCCAACATTTCTGTCTGATGCTATAGTGCACGATGGCATCATTTACACAGTTGACGTATAGATTGGCTGCCTATACTGGTGGAATCAATCATCGTGTAATTATTCTATCTCATCTCATCTTTACCTTTTGAATACGACTTCCTGTTGATTGTTACAAATTTGGAATATATAGTAGGTCTATAACCACATCATTGCTATATGTGCCTCTCATTTCCTAGATTTTTATGACCACACATGTCATTGTTAGAGTTGATATGAGAACAATTGGCATCTAATGAGTGTTATAATAGATATTATGAGTATAACCTCATGATTGCTACATGTTACTCTCATTTCCAAGATTTTAATAACAACGCATGTTATTGCTTAGAGTTGATATGAGAACAATAGTAAGTGCTATGGTAGAATATGAGTAGGCCCTGTCATAGCTGTTTTCATCTCATTGTCATATGATGTTTAAGCCATGACATATTGCTAGAATATGAAAGCAACTGGCTTATTTTTAACTTGGGGTATGATTATGACCATGACCTTGCAATTCTCTGTCTATGATATGTGTGGCTGTTATAATCAGTGGTGGAGCATGCCAGAGTTGTTTGGGGGGGCCATGTACAATATATGAGTTAGTGGGGGTGCCAAGCACACAAATATTCATAATCTAAACTATCTCTCAAAATATCTGTGCATGCATGTGACAATCTTAGGGGGGGTGCACAACCCCCCAACAATGCACTAAGCTCCGCCATTGGTTATAATAATCTTAATTCCACACATACTCTGAACATGATTGTATATTTTTGTCCTTCTAGTCTCCAATTTGATTTGTTGCAACAGAAGCAAATGCGCTGGCCTTCATGATTCTAGGACCTGGAATCATACCAGTCGATGAGTGGTAGTTTATCGCTCGTTCAGCTGACGACAGTCATTTGATGCTCATTTGCACGTACCAAATTGACCAAACAATTACGTCATACCACATGTAGTACAATGCATGTGGCATTCGTGACATTGATGGCTATGGGTGCTTCATGTTCGAGAAAGATCCCAGGTCCGTTGGGCCAGGCGTATTCAACTAGAGGCGGGTTTACAACCTCGGCAACCACTCCATGTTCCTCGGGCTCAATTATCCGATCATCCAACCAATCATCGATCATATCGTCGGCGATGATTACCATGCTATGCAACTTCCATTCGCGAGGGGGAACTGTGTTGACACATCATACCATGGGTTTCATGAATCACCATACACAGCTTGTTGCCAGATAATCTTTAGTGTGTGAAAGGCATCAAGCTTCCATGCGATGGATGGCTTTTGCAAACCCGACATGCGGCGATGTGGTTCATGCCAACACCAAATATGCACAACTTAATTCGTATTGATATCTAGAACGAGCCATGTATCCTGCTACTATAGCATGATCGTCTTTTGTTGGATATTATGTAATGTTGTTAGTTTGAAGCACTCCTCTGGTTTGAAGGATAGATACTTTTCTGCGATCAAGTGCATCCTAAATCACTTGCGTAGGATGTACTGATAATGATGATGGAGATGCTGTGTAGAAGCCATATATCCTACGCAGCATCCACCAAACTGAAGGAAATATGCCCTAGAGGCAATAATAAAGTTATTATATATTTCCTTATATCATGATAAATGTTTATTATTCATGCTAGAATTGTATTAACCGAAAACATAATACATGTGTAAATACATAGACAAACAGAGTGTCACTAGTATGCCTCTACTTGACTAGCTCGTTGATCAAAGATGGTTATGTTTCCTAACCATAGACATGAGTTGACATTTGATTAACAGGATCACATCATTAGGAGAATGATGTGATTGACTTGAACCATTCCGTTAGCATAGCACTTGATCGTTTAGTTTCTTGATGTTGCTTTCTTCATGACTTATACATGTTCCTATGACTATGAGATTATGCAACCCCCGTTTACCAGAGGAACACTTTGTGTGCTACCAAACGTCACAATGTAACTGGGTGATTATAAAGGTGTTCTACAGGTGTCTCCAAAGGTACTTGTTGGGTTGGCGTATTTCGAGATTAGGATTTGTCACTCCGATTGTCGGAGAGGTATCTCTGGGCCCTCTCGGTAATGCACATCACCTAAAGCCTTGCAAGCATTGCAACTAATAAGTTAGTTGCAAGATGATGTATTATAGAACTAGTAAAGAGACTTGCTCGTAACGATATTGAACTAGGTATTAAGATACCGACGATCGAATCTCGGGCAAGTAATATACCGATGACAAAGGGAACAAACGTATGTTGTTATGCGGTCTGACCGATAAAGATCTTCGTAGAATATGTAGGAGCCAATATGAGCATCCATGTTCCTCTATTGGTTATTGACCGGAGACGTGTCTCGGTCATGTCTACATTGTTCTCGAACCCGTAGGGTCCGCATGCTTAACGTTACGATGACAGTTTCATTATGAGTTTATATATTATTATGTACCGAAGGTTGTTCGGAGTCCCGGATGTGATCACAGACTTGATGAGGAGTCTCGAAATTGTCGAGACATAAAGATCGATATATTGGACGACTATATTTGGACACCGGAAAGGTTCCGGGTGAGATTGGGACAATACCGGATCACCGGGAGGTTATCGGAACCCCCCGGGAGGTATATGGGCCTTATTCGGCCTTAGTGGAAAGGAGGGGAAAGGAGCAAGAGAGGGGGCGCCCCCCCCCAAGCCCAATCCGAATTGGGAGGGGGCGGACCCCCCTTTCCTTCCTCCCTCCTTCCTCTTCCTTCCCTCTCCTACTCCTAATAGGAAAAAGGGGAGTCCTACTCCCTGTGGGAGTTGGACTCCCCCTTAGGGCGCGCCACCCTCCTTGGCCGGCCCCCTCCTCCACTCCTTTATATACGGGGGCAAGGGGCACCCCATAGACACAACAATTGATCATTGATCTCTTAGCCGTGTGCGGTGCCCCCCTCCACCATAATCCTCGATAATATTGTAGCGGTGCTTAGGCGAAGCCCTGCGATTGTAGAACATCAAGACCGTCACCACACCGTCGTGCTGATGGAACTCATCCCCGACACTTTGCTGGATCGGAGTCCGGAGATCGTCATCGAGCTGAACGTGTGCTAGAACTCAGAGGTGGCGTAGTTTCCGTGCTTGATCCGTCGGGCCATGAAGACGTACGACTACATCAACCGCGTTGTGCTAACGCTTCCGCTTTCGGTCTATGAGGGTACGTGGACAACACTCTCCCCTCTTGTTGCTATGCATCACCATGATCTTGCGTGTGCGTAGGAATTTTTTTGAAATTACTACGTTCACCAATAGTGGCATCCGAGCCTAGGTTTTATGCGTTGATGTAATATGCACGGGTAGAACACAAGTGAGTTGTGGGTGATATAAGTCATACTGCTTACCAGCATGTCATACTTTGGTTCGGCGGTATTGTTGGATGAAGCGGCCCGGACCGACATTACACGTACGCTTACGCGAGATTGGTTCTACCGACGTGCTTTGCACACAGGTGGCTGGCGGGTGTTAGTTTCTCCAACTTTAGTTGAACCGAGTGTGGCTACGCCCGGTCCTTGCGAAGGTTAAAACAACACCAACTTGACAAACTATCGTTGTGGTTTTGATGCGTAGGTAAGAACGGTTCTTGCTAAGCCCGTAGCAGCCACGTAAAACTTGCAACAACAAAGTAGAGGACGTCTAACTTGTTTTTGCAGGGCATGTTGTGATGTGATATGGTCAAGACATGATGCTAAATTTTATTGTATGAGATGATCATGTTTTGTAACCGAGTTATCGGCAACTGGCAGGAGCCATATGGTTGTCGCTTTATTGTATGCAATGCAATCGCGCTGTAATGCTTTACTGTATCACTAAGCGGTAGCGATAGTCGTGGAAGCATAAGATTGGCGAGATGACAACGATGCTATGATAGAGATCAAGGTGTCGCACCGGTGACGATGGTGATCATGACGGTACTTCGGAGATGGAGATCACAAGTACAAGATGATGATGGCCATATCATATCACTTATATTGATTGCATGTGATGTTTATCTTTTATGCATCTTATCTTGCTTTGATTGATGGTAGCATTATAAGATGATTTCTCACTAAATTTCAAGATAAAAGTGTTCTCCCTGAGTATGCACTGTTGCCAAAGTTCGTCGTTCCCAGACACCACGTGATGATCAGGTGTGATAAGCTCTACGTCCATCTACAATGGGTGCAAGCCAGTTTTGCACACGTAGAATACTCAGGTTAGACTTGACGAGCCTAGCATATGCAGATATGGACTCGGAACACTGAGACCGAAAGGTCAAGCGTGGATCATATAGTAGATATGATCAACATATTGATGTTCACCATTGAAAGCTACTCCATTTCACGTGATGATCGGTTATGGTTTAGTTGATTTGGATCACGTGATCACTTAGAACATTAGAGGGATGTCTTTCTAAGTGGGAGTTCTTAAGTAATATGATTAATTGAACTTAAATTTATCATGAACTTAGTCCTGGTAGTATTAGCATATCTATGTTGTAGATCAATAGCTCGCGTTGTTGCTTCCCTATGTTTATTTTGATATGTTCCTAGAGAAAACTAAGTTGAAAGATGTTAGTAGCAATGATGCGGATTGGATCCATGATCTGAGGTTTATCCTCATTGCTGCACAGAAGAATTATGTCCTTAATGCACCGCTAGGTGACAAACCTATTGCAGGAGCAGATGCAGATGTTATGAACATTTGGCTAGCTCAATATGATGACTACTTGATAGTTTAGTGCACCATGCTTAAACGGCTTAGAATCGGGACTTCAAAGACGTTTTGAACGTCATGGACCATATGAGATGTTCCAGGAGTTGAAGTTAATATTTCAAGCAAATACCCGAGTTGAGAGATATGAAGTCTCCAACAAGTTCTATAGCTAAAAGATGGATGAGAATAGCTCAAGCAGTGAGCATGTGCTCAGATTGTCTCGGTGCTACAATCGCTTGAATCAAGTGGGAGTTAATCTTCGAGATAAAATAGTGATTGACAGAATTCTCTAGTCACCATCACCAAGTTAGTAGAACTTCGTGATGAACTATAATATGCAAGGGATAATGGAAACGATTCCAAGCTCTTCGTGATGCTGAAATCAATGAAGGTAGAAATCAAGAAAAGCATCAAGTGTTGATGGTAAACAAAACCACTAGTTTCAAGTAAAGGGACGAAGGGAAGAAATGGGAACTTCAAGAAGAACGGCAATGTCAGGACCCTGATTCCATGTCACATCGATCTAGCCGGTAACACCTCATATCACTTTGCGGCCTCACGCACGGTATTCCCACGGGTGTCACCTTACCATGGCCCGGGACCGTTTGCGCCTTTTGGATCACGTATATGACAGTGTCGCTAGCATCCATATGACAGAGAACCCGGGTCAACATGGCTAGTCGTGAACCAAAAGCGGCACCAACCTATGGGGACAGGCATACATGAATCACATCGAGCATGTCGGTCAGCAGCGTGTGAATCCGGGCTGTAGCACCGGGCTAACAGGACTCCGGGAACCCGGGCTGTAGCAGGCTAGGCAGGACTCCGGATGTCACCGCGTGACATTTCCTCGAAGGGACAGACACAAGAATGAAGTGAAACACATGCCGGCCAGTCAAGTGTCCTCAGCTGTAGTGCTGGGCTAGCAGGACTCAGGTGAACCGGGCTGTAGCGGACTACTATGGCTCATGGAAGCACTAGACTACATTTCCCCACAAGAGAGGCTGCCAAGGATAAACAACTAGATTGTCGGGTCCCACACATACCAAGCATTTCAATCATACACATAATATGCTCGATATGTGTAAATACAACATGGCATCACAACATAACTCTACGACTCAAGCATTTATTCATTAGGCTCCGAGGAGCGAGATATTACAAACATGGGTCTCATGACCCAACAATCATAGCATACAAATCAAAGCACATGCGGAAGCTTAACATGTCTGAGTACAGACATCTACAAATGAAAAAGGCTAGGAAGCCTGACTATCTACCAGATCCTGCTGAGGGCACAAGATCGTAGCTGAGGTAGCAAGCTAAACGTCGAAGCCCACACGGAACTACTAGCGAGACTGACGTCTCTCTGCAAAACATAAATTAAGCAAACGTGAGTACAAATGTACCCAGCAAGACTTACATCAGAACTATCTACATAAGCATCGGTATCAATAAAGGGGGTGGTGGAGTTTAACTGCAGCAAGCCAGCTTTGACTCAGTGGCTAACCTGAACTACGACTGCAAGCAACTCTTTTGTGGTGGCGCACACGAGTCCACATATTCACCATTCAATACACCACTATGGATCCGCTCCCGTCTCCCTACGAGAAGGCCATCCATAGCACTCACACTTATCTTACGAGTTTTAGAGTATCCACTTTCACTTTTCTATGAACTATTATAAGCAACCCAGAAGTCCTTTACCGCGGACACGGCTATTCGCATAGATCATTTGTAACCCTGCAGGGGTGTACTTCTTCACACACGCTCTCGCCACTTACCACCATGTACACGTCGTGTATCTCGGCAACCTTCAAGCGGAAGCCTGGCGAGGGAGTCGGCCACGACCTGACTAACCACACAAGTCTCTAGTCCAGGTTTATCGCCTATTTGGGTTCCATCCGCGAGGAGATCCGACCGGAGTTTCGCTCACAGCCCCAAACGATGTGTGCAGGGTTCCCGAGACACCAAATGGGCGCCCGATACACCTTGCCACGGTGTATCTACCACATCATAGCCCACCCCTAGGGTCAGCGCTATGTACGGCCGCCAACACATATCCTACAAACACCAGAAACTAGTTGCAACTCCTGGACAGAGGACAAGGGCGGTTAATGTCAGGACCCCGATTCCAAGCCACATCGATCTAGCCGGTAACACCTCATATCACTTTGCGGCCTCACGCACGGTATCCCACTGGTGTCGCCTTACCATGGCCCGGGACCGTTTGCGCCTTTTGGCTCACGTATATGATATTGTCGCTAGCATCCATATGACAGAGAACCCGGGCCGACATGGCTAGTCGTGAACCCAAAGCGGCACAGACCTATGGAGACAGGCATACATGAATCACATCGAACATGTCGGTCATCAACGAGTGATTCCGGGCTGTAGCACTGGGCTAACAGGACTCCAGAAGTCACCGCGTGACATTTCCCCGAAGGGACAGACATAGGGACGAAGTGAAACACATGCCGGCCAGTCAAGTGTCCTGAACAGTAGTGCTGGGCTAACAGGACTCCGGTGAACCGGGCTGTAGCGGACTACTATGGATCAAGGAACACTAGACTACATTTCCCCATAAGAAAGGCTGCCAAGGATAAACAACTAGATCGTCGGATCCCACTCATACCAAGCATTTCAATCATACACACAATATGCCCGATATGAGTACATACAACATGGCATCACAACAAAACTCTACAACTCAAGTACTTTATTTAAAGGCTCCAGAGAGCCATACATAACATGTCATACAGATAGGGGTCACATGACCCGACACTCAAGTCATATAATCATACAAGCACATGCGGAAGCAACTAGTCTGAGTACAGACTCTAAAAAGAAAGAAGGCTTCTCGAAGCATGTCTATCTACATAGGGCCCTCCATGGCCGGGATCACCACCTGGGTGGCTAGTCACAAGTCGATGTCAAGGTCTACATAAAACCTATCGGAGGGGGCAGTGTTGTCGTCTGAAAACAATAAATAAGCAAACATGAGTACAAAGGTACTCAGCAAGTCTTACATCAGAACCTACTATACATGCTTATTCTCAAGAAGGTGGTGGGGTTATGCAGCAAGCCAGCTTTGACTCTTGGCTAAGCTATCCTACGGAACCTCTCTAGTAAAATAGTTTTGCACATGAGTCCACTACTCACCAACACAATACTCCACCGGGGATCCTCCCTCGTCATCGTACGAGAGGGCCATCCTCGGTACTCACACTTATCTTGAGTCTTTTAGTAGTAACCATTAACTTGTCTATGAACTATATAGGCAACCAAGTAGTCCTTTACCGCGGACGCGGCTATTCGAATAGTTTTATACCCTGCAGGGGTGTACTTTGTCACACATGTTTCCACCACTTAGCGTCTGCACACGACATGTGCTCGGCAGACTTCAAGCGAAAACCAACGTGGGTGTAGACCATGACCTAACTAACCTCACAAGTCTCTAGTCCAGGTTTATCGCCTATTCAGGTTCCATCTGCAAGGAAATCCGGCCGGGGTGTCCTCAACGGCCCCAAACGATGTGAACAGGGTTCCCGAGACACCAAACGGGTGACTCGGTACACCGTGCCACGGTGTATCTACCGCAACATAGCCCACCCCTAGGGTCAGCGCTACGCACGGCCGTCAACACATGTCCTACAAATACCATAAACTAGTTGCAACTCCTGGACAGAGGCGAGAGGTGTCAGTAAGTCGAGCGGGGTCATATTTCAGGGCCCAATGTGTGGTAGTAGCTGAATCTTAAATCACGCATACAGATCTCAGTTCTTAGGGACGGTCTCAATGAAACAACCCACCATGTACTCCAGATGGCCTCTCATCAATACCTTTACCAAAACATGTTCATCACATCCCTCACAATACCAACATAAGCATTTCACTCTAGCCCATCACCCGGATGAACCAGACCTGACACAACTCTAAGCATAGCAGGCATAGCAAGGTAGGAATCACAAAACATGGCTCAATCAACTCCTACACATGTTAGTGGGTTTCATCTAGTTACTGTGGCAATGACAGGTCATGCAGAGGATAAGGGTTCAACTACCATAGCACACAGCAGTTTGAATCGCGTTGTCTTAATGCAGTAAACAAGAGCAGAAGCGGGAACATGGGTTTGTATCGGGATGATCAATGGGTTGCTTGCCTGATGGAGTGGTAGCGGGATACTGCCCTTCAGTTGGATACTCGTGAATATCCTCGGAGGCAGGACCTACCACGAAGAACACATCGGAACATGATCAACACATGACGATATGCAACAATATGATGCATGCTATGACATGGCAATATGATTGTGTCTTGGCCTAATGCAAGCTAAAATAGAAGGGGATGAACTCATTTGAATCAAGGATTCAAATATTAGCTCATTAAACATGGCATTTATAGTGCATTACCTTATTCTGCTTAAACAGCAAGGTAAACTTGGTTTTTCATGCATGAAACCATTACAGATGGATAGATTGAATTTTTCTAATAATTTTTCATATATAATTTATCTCATTTGGAGCTATGGTTGAATTTCTATGAATTTTTTAAGTTTGAACTATTTTATGGAATTTCCTGAATAAGAATAAATCCAGAAAATCAATTACTGCGTCAGCAACGCGTCAGGGTGACGTCAGCAGGTCAAAGGCACCAGCCAGGTCAAACCTGACTGGTGGGGCCCACTGGTCAGTGTCTCTGTGCACTAACTACGTTTAGTTAGCCTAATTAACTGGCAGGGCCCACTAGTCAGTGGCTATACTAATTAAACTAACCTATTTAGTTAGCACTAACAAGGTAATTAGTCGGGCGGGGCCCGCATGTCGGTGAGAGAGAGGGGGGGAGGTCAACCCACGTCAGCAGGTCAACCTCGCCGGTCAGTGGGTCAAAACCTGCTGGCGTTTAGCCGCCGGCGAGGCCAGACGCGGTGGCGCGCTGCGAAAATCGCCCACAGGGCACCAATTGATGCGCGGAGAGCAGCTACGGTAACTGGGGACGAACCGCGGCATTTGGTGGTGGTGGTTGGGCTCGGGGTGGCCGGAAACGATGCTGGCGACGACCTTGGCGGTCGCCGGAGTTCGGGCGTGGTTGAATCCGACGCTACAGGGCACGGCGAGGCGCGGGGAGTGGTGCGTTAGGTTCCCGGGACTGCGCTGAGCACGGTGGTGTGCCTGGCTTCAAGCCACGATGGCCCTGGCCACGACGGCGACGAGGCACGGCGCCGGCGAGCTTCGGCCGCGGTGGAAATCAGAGCTACAGGGCGCAAACGAGCAAGGGGAAGGTGGGGATCGAAGGACAAGCTCACGGGGAGTGCAGCGGTGGTCTCAGCGGGCTCGGGGACGGGCTGGAGAAGAAGTGAGGTCGCCGGCGATCTCGGATGCCCGAGGTTGAAGACGAGGGCGAAGGCGGCGTTGCAGGGCTTCCGGCGAAGCATGGCTCAGTGGGGAGGACGAGGGAGTTGAGGCGGAGCTGATGGACTCGTCGGAGGGGCGAGGGGAGGTCTCTAGCGGCGACTACGGCGATCGGCGGCGAGGGGTGCACTCAGCCATTACGGGAGAGGATGAGGGAGACGAGGGGGAGAGTGAGAGAGGACGAGAGGGGGTCGAGGGGGTCTCGTGGCGTCTCTGGGCGCCTCCCAGCGTCGGCAGAAGCAGGAGGTGGCCGGCGCGTGGCGAGCACGCGCCCCTGCCTCCTGGGGCGAGGTAGGGGGTGACTGGCGCTGGCCAGTCGGCTGGGCCGAGCCAGGTAAGGCCCAAGTGGCTTCTTTGTCCCTTTTTTTATTTTTGTTTTCCTTTTCTATTTTTCTGTAGCTTTAGGGCTTTATTAAAAATACCTAGGCACTTTATAAAATCCTGAAAATAATTGTGGGCTCTGTTGGAATTATTCCTAAGAGCAAACATTTATTTCTAGAATTATTTGAGCATTTGAATTATTTTATAGCATTTAAATGCCCAAATTCAAATATTTATGATTTAAATCAATGACCTTCTGTTGACCTAGAAAAATGTGCACCTATTTTCCCAGAGGTTCTAACCCAAGGCAAAGAGGGTGAACATTTTAGAAGGGCATTTCAGGTTCATTGAAATTATTTTTAGTAAACCCTAGTTGATTTCAGGGGGGTGGTGCTGGGGGTTCTGCCTTCCCCATTTCAAGTTTTTGATGAAAGTAAACATGATGCACACTCTAATGCATGGACTAGCTAGGGTGTGACAACTCACCCCCACTCAAAAGAATCTCGTCCCGAGATTTAGGATCCTCTGGAAAGAAGGTGGGGTACTCGAGTCGAAGACGATCTTCCCTTTCCCAAGTGGCTTCTTTCTCGGAATGGTGTGACCATTGAACCTTGAGAAACTTGATATTATGACGTCGAGTGGTATGCTCGGCTTGATCAAGGATACGAATGGGATATTCCCGATAAGAGAGGTTATCTTGTAGATCAAGCGTTTCGTGGTCCACTCCACGGATAGGATCAGCGAAGCAACGCCTGAGTTGTGAAACGTGGAAGACATCATGAACTCTGGAAAGATGCGGAGGTAGTTCCAATTGGTAGGAAACTTCTCCTCGTTTGGCAAGAATGCGAAAGGGTCCAATGTAACGAGGAGCCAATTTGCCTTTGATACCGAAACGATGGGTTCCCTTTAATGGGGTAACCCGAAGGTAAGCCTTCTGGTCAACTTCATAAGTCATAGGCTTATGTTTACGATCATATTGACTCTTCATAAGCCTCCCTTCTTTTCCGGAGGGCCTCAAAGTCCATGCGGAAGCGGCCCAAGAGTTGGGCGCAGGGATCAACCTGCGACGAAGACAGAGCGTCAAGGCGATCTGCGTCAGAGGTGCCCGCCTGATGCGCGCTGCCAATCGCCTCGCCAAGAGAAGCAGCTGGAGCCTGAGGGGCCTCATCCACAGGCGCTGAGGGCAGCTGCTTGCCACCCTCAGCCTCAGCGGCACGGGCCCCAAGAGCTGCTCCCTCATGAGCATCGCCATGCGCTGTCACCCCGCCGGGAGCCCCCTCGGCCTGTAGCGCCTCATGCCTCCTTGCTCCGCCGCTTGAGGAACAGTCGCCGTGGCCGACTGGAAGGGCAGTCACCATCACTGGGTTCTCGTGAGGTCCCTGGAGGCCTGCGGGGCGCGACCCCCACTCATCAAAGATAGGCATCTGCTTCACAAAATCGCCCCTGCTCTGGCAGAGGTACAGCAAGGCCCCACCCTGCAGGATGCTGCCAAGGTTGGGGTCCCCAGTCAGGGTCAAGAGCGCTGTCCTCAGCACTTCAGGCGTCAGGTCCTCTTCCTGGAGCCTCATACGATCATCGCGCCCGCTGAAGGCCCACATCCGGCGGGAGTGGCATTGGAGAGGAGCAACGCGGCGTAGTAGGAACTCCTTCACCACCTTGGGCGCTGTCACGCCAAGCGACCTCAAGAACGCGAAGCGGTGCCAGACGAAGACGAGCCGGGGGCTCTCAAGCGTCTCCTGGCCCCAGCCCGAATTGGGGACAGCAGGCGAAGTTGGCTCCGATAGCAGGGGGCTGGGCACCCCTGCATCTACATACAGCCACCGCTCGCGGAACCCAGCCACGGGCAGAGGGAGCTTGAAGTCAATCCGAGAGGCCGCTGTCTCAGACGCGGCAATGAAGCTCACGCATGCCCAGCATTGGGTAGGGTCGACAAGGCGCAGCGAGAAGAAGTGGCGCAACAAGGCAACCGAAGGAAGGATGCCCATCATAGCTTCGCAAACAAAGGCGAAGACCGAAAGAAGGGTGATGGATTCAGGACCCAGATGCATCATGTGGATCTGATAGCGGGAAAGCACGGCATTGAAGAAATCGGAAAAGGGAGGACTCAGACCCGCCCACAGGGCGTCGGCGAAATACGGGACCTCAGTGACTATCCTGTCGATGGAGAAGTGGGACGCGGGCCAGGCCATCGTCCTCCCGCATTCGTTGAAGATAGTGGCCAGAGCCGAGCTGACCTTGCCCAAGCCCTCGGCAGGGGCCACCAACGGTGGCGGACAAGGCGGAGGCACGGGTTTCTTCCCTCTTCCCTTCTTCATCAGAGCCATGGCAATGGGAAGGGGGGATGGGGGAAGTTCGAGATTGGGTTGAAAACAGAAGCTGGAGTTCGAGCGGAGGAAGGACAGAGGGCACTCGAGCGACAGAAAGGGGAGCGGCTGTGTACAACTACGAGTCCGCCTAGCATGGCGCAAAACAAGGGGGGCGTGGGGGAACAATGCCGCCCACGTCCAATCAACCGCCACACGGCACCAAAGGCCGCAGGCTGTTAGGGCCCGCGGCGCTTCGCCCTTGCCCTTCCGCCTCCCTGCACGGCCAAGTCCGGGCGCGCCTTGGGCCCGGGGCCTACTGTCGGCGTTCTGGGAATGGGGGTCCCCAGACTTGCCTGCCTGCGGCGTGGCTCAAAGGGGGGCCCAGCATGGCCCATCTTCATCAACATGGACCCAAGACCCTCGCAAGGGGCCAAGCCTCGCGGGGCGGATGACACGAAGCTTCCTCAGGCACGGCCTCATCAGGCTGGCTCGCAAGGAGGCGGAGAGATCAAGGCGGGGTACCTCACGAGATGCCCGTGACGCAAGCCATGACGACCAAAGGCACCAGGCGGGCGCCAGCCCGCACAGTGTCCTCCTTTCCTCTTTGGTGCAAAGGGAGCAAGCGCAGCCGCGGAGTACCGAGGCATCAGGCAAAGGTTGCCATTTTGGTGCAACAAGACCAAGACCAGGAGGACTGCAAGACGGAGGTCATCGTGGAGCCCAAGACGGCGTCACCACCAGAGCTTTGTGCAGGTGAAGACTACTTTTGTCAGGATAGCTAGTACTAGCTGTCCCCCTTCAAATTAGTCTGCCATTGTTGGCTCCCTTCCCGCTCGATATTTGGGAAGAGGACCAGGGCCTCTATAAATAGGACTAGCCACCGTAGTAGGAAGGGAAATCGAAATCCGAGAGAGAGAGAAGGGTGACTGAACTCCCCCTAGTAGTTCGTCCCCCCCAGCCAAGAACAGACCCTCGCGAGGCTGTTCTTCCTTGTATTGTTCATCATCATCAGCCAAGAGGCAATCCACCACACCACACACTTGAGTAGGGTATTACACCACAATGGTGGACCGAACCAGTATAAACCCTGTGCCTCTTGTGTCGTTCTTCCCATAGCTTAGATCTTAGCGAGGCGGAGGGGTGCAGGAAGGTAGGAGGCGAAATCTCTGCGTGCACCCCAGTGTTCGAACCTCAAGGGTCTACCGGAACCCGAAATCCGACACGTTCATTCAGTCCCATTCCCCCACTTCTTCCGGAGGCATTGTGATGTCACTCTCTTCAAACCCTCTTATTGTTCTTGTCAGGATCATGTTCTTTTCGTGTTTATCCATTTAACTGGAGTGTCGTGCCCTCTTTTCAAGTTCTCTCATCTTATCAAGTTTTTGCGTCCCTTCTCTCATGGAGTGCGGTTCAAATTATATCATTATTAATCCTTCTCTATCTTGACTTAACCGGAGTGCTTCCAATATATATCTTGCCCTTCAACCTCAAGGTTTTTCGCAATGTTCTTGTCCCTCCTTGTTAACGGAGTGTTTTCTTCTTTGTTCACCTTCATTGTATTCTTTTTTTGAATTTGTTCAACCTCTCAAGGTTATTTGGTTTCACTCGTTTGTCAAAGGAGCAACTTAGTTTTACCTCCTCTCATTCTCTTCCGTTTTCCCTCCGGTGCCATTCTAGATCTCGGGACGAGATCCTCTCGTAGTGGTGGAGTGTTGTAATGCCCCGAGACCGATGTGCCAGGTGTCCTCCAGTTATTCGCTGTTGTTGCCTTGTCATTGCTTGTGTTTCATGCATTGCATATAATGTCATCATGTGCTTTTCATTTGCATACATGTTCGTCTCATGCATCCGAGCATTTTCCCCATTGTCCGTTTTGCATTCCGGCGCTCCGTTCTCCTCCGGTGGTCATTTCTACCTTTCTTTCGTCTGCGGGTGTTAAACATTTCCGGATTGGACCGAGACTTGCCAAGCGGCCTTGGTTTACTATCGGTAGACCGCCTGTCAAGTTTCGTACCATTTGGACTTCGTTTGATACTCCAACGGTTAACCGAGGGACCGAAAAGGCCTCGTGTGTGTTGCAGCCCAACACCCCTCCAAAGTGGCCCAAAACCAACCTAAACCTGCTCCATCATCTCGGTCGTTCGATCACGATCCCGTGGCCGAAAACAGCACCTCATTTGGACTCTCCTAGCTCCCTCTACCTATATATATGTGATCCCCTCCCCAAAAGTCGCGGTACAAACCCTAGATCTTACCTCTCTCCGCGCCGCCGGACATGTCCGCCTGCCGGCGGACGCGTCCACCTAGCCGGCCACCTCACCCGGCCCAATGAGGGCGTGCCACCTCAGCGCCGCCGCTCCCGCGCCCAATCGCGCCATGCCACTTGGCGCCCCACCGCCCGCGCCTGGCACCGGCCAGCGAGGCCCATGCCTAGCCCGCGGGGCCCGTCCTCTTCGCCGCCGCTCGCGCCTCCCACCGGCCCACAAGGCCCATGCCTGGCCCGCGGGGCCCGTCCTCTTCGCTTCCGCCCGGCTGTGCGCCTCCCGCGCTGGGTCGCCGCGTCGTTCGCCGTCCGCCAGCCGGAGCTCGCCGGAGCACCCACGCCTCCACGACGCCGGTCGCCGCTGCCGCCTTGGAGCTCGCGCCTCATGCCACGCTGGAGCTCCGCCGCCTTGCTGGCGTCGTCCGCCGGTGCCGCCCCCATATGCTCGCCGGAGCCCGAGCTACCCCGCCGGAGTTCGTCCTCGAGTTCGCCGGAGTTACTCCGGCCGGATCCGGAGAGAGTGGGATGAGATCCACCACTTCCCCGATCCAAGCGTCTTCGTCCCGATCCGGAACCACCCCGTCCCGGATCTCCTCGTCCGCCCGTTGACTTTTCCCGGAGAGGTCTATATTCCACCAAGTCCCCGGAATTCCCTGATTCATATGCACATGTTCATCGCATCGTAACTTTGCATCAATAGCTCCGATTCATGCGTGTAGCATATCAAAATGTTCGTCTCAGAGAGTACATCATTTCATCTCATTGCATCATTTTCATTTGAGTTCATCTTGATGCCCGAAATGCTGTTGGAAGAGAGCTATTTGAGTTGATTGTCAGATCTGCTGCACCAAATAGCTATTTGTCATTTTTTCCATGATTAATGTGTGCATGATATGCCCATGAGCTCTGCATGTGTTTTGTTATATGTTTTTCCATCTATACAGAGGTGCAACCCATGTATTTTTGTGATGTGTGGGGTGACTAGCACAAGCTTGCAAAGTGGTGCATTCGTTAATGCTGATTTCAGGGACTTAGCATTTTCACCAAGTCCTTGATCTGTTTATCTCATTATGCCATATGTTCATGTTGTTTCCTAGTGATTCGTGCCTCTTTTGAGGATGATCAGTAAGGATGTTTTGTTAATCTTGTAGTTCTCTATGCATCCATGTCTTTTTTTGCAATTATGGATCACCCTAGCTTGAGTCAATCGAGCTCTACTTTTGCTATTTCGTGAATCTGGGCAGATTGTCTACTTGTTAGCGATTTTGCCAAGGATGTTGTAGTTGTTCCCTGCATGCTATGTTATTGTTCTTTCCATGTCTAGCTTGCATTTTGTGTATTCTTGATGGGTGTATGCTTAGATTGTCATGACTTGCTTTGTAGTGAGTGCATCGAGCTCGTAAACATGCCTACTTGATATCTGTTTCAGCATGCTCCAGTTTTCACTAAGTCTGAGAACTGATTATGTTTTTGCCATGTTCACATGCTTGCAAATGTATTTTCTGATCCCTTTTGGCTCAAGGTCACTAAGGGACTTTTGTTAAGCTCTTTGAGTAGCTCCATGCCAAGCTTTACTTTGCCATGTTAATTTCCTGTAGCATATAGTTTTCTTGCTCCAAAGTGGGCTACCTGATCTGAAATTCCAGACAAGTGTTAATTTCACTAAGTCTGAAATCTGTTTACCAAATGCACTTTTTCCATGCTTGTTTGAACCTGTTAATGGATGAATTGGCCGTAGCTCAGTGTTCATCTTTTGTTAAGCATCATGAATGGATCCCTGCCATTTATTTTGTTGCCATGTTTGAGTGTTGTAGCATGTTCATCTTGTTGCATTTAGATGGCTACTTGCTGTATATCGTAGACCGTTGTCATATTTGAAATGCTTGCCATTTCCAAACCGTGTCTCCGATTCCGGTGATCTTTATATCATTTTCAAGTGAAATCATCTCACCTTTCCAGTGGCACACTTGGATTTCCAAGTTGAGGCCATGTTCAATCATTTCTTGTCAAATCATGCATATGCATCACATACCGCATTCCGCATATCATACCATGCTCATGTGTTGGTTGTTTACTATGTTTTGTGCTTCTTTCCGGTGTTTGCTTCTTCGGTTTGGTTCCGGTAACGTCGCGTTTGTGAGGACCCGTTCGTCTACGTCCGTTTGTCTTCTTCATGGACTCGTTCTTCTTCCTTGTGGGATTTCAGGCAAGATGATCATACCCTCGAAATCACTTCTATCTTTGCTTGCTAGATGCTCGCTCTTTTGCTATGCCTATGCTGCGATACCTACCACTTGCTTATCATGCCTCCTATATTGTTGAACCAAGCTTCTAACCCACCTTGTCCTAGCAAACCGTTGTTTGGCTATGTTACCGCTTTGCTCAACCCCTCTTATAGCATTGTTAGTTGCAGGTGAAGGTTGGAGCTTGTTCCATGTTGGAACATGGATATTTTGTTGGGATATCACAATATCTCTTATTTAATTAATGCATCTATATACTTGGTAAAGGGTGGAAGGCTCGGCCTTATGCCTGGTGTTTTGTTCCACTCTTGCCGCCCTAGTTTCCGTCATATCGGTGTTATGTTCCCGGATTTTGCGTTCCTTACGCGGTTGGGTTATAATGGGAACCCCTTGACAGTTCGCTTTGAATAAAACTCCTCTAGCAAGGCCCAACCTTGGTTTTACCATTCTCCACCTAGCCTTTTTCCCTTGGAAGTCGCGCATCCCGAGGGTCATCTTTATTTTAACCCCCCGGGCCAGTGCTTGTCTAAGCGTTGGTCCAAACTAGATCCCCTTGCAGCGCCACCTCGGGGAAACTCGAGGGCTGGTTTTAGTTGTACGGATTGCTTATCCGGTGTTGCCCTGAGAACGAGATATGTGCAGCTCCTATCGGGATGTCGGTGCATCGGGTGGTCTTGCTGGACTTGTTTTACCATTGTTGAGGATGTCTTGTAAAACCGGGATGCTGAGTCTGATCGGAATGTCTCGGGAGAAGGAATATCCTTCGTTGACCGTGAGAGCATATGATGGGCTAAGTTGGGACACCCCTGCAGGGATTTGAACTTTCGAAAGCCGTGCTCGCAGTTATGGCAGATGGGAATTTGTTAATGTTCGGTTGTAGAAAACCTGAAGTTGACCTTAATTAAAATACATCAACCGCGTGTGTAACCGTGACGGTCTCTTCTCGGCGGAGTCCGGGAAGTGAACATGGTGTTGGAGTTATGCATGACGTAGGTTGTCTAGGATCACTTCTTGATCATGCTTTTATCGACCGTGCTTTGCCTTCTCTTCTCGCTCTCATTTGCGTATGTTTGCCACCATATATGCTAGTCGCTTGCTGCAGCTCCACCTCATACCTTTACCTTACCAATAAGCTTAAATAGTCTTGATCGCGAGGGTGCGAGATTGCTGAGTCCCCGTGGCTCACAGATACCTCCAAAACCAGCTTGTAGGTGCCGACGAGTCCATGCAGATGACGCAACCCAGCTCAGGAGGAGCTCATTGAAGATCTTGTCCTTTGTGTTGTTTCGTTTCAGTCGATCAGTAGTGGAGCCCAGTTGGGGTCCATCGGGGACTTTGTCGCATTTGGGGTTCTTCTTTTATTTTGGTTCCGTAGTCGGACCTTGATTGTATTTGGATGTTGTAATGCTTTATTCATGTAATTGTGTGAAGTGGCGATTGTAAGCCAACTATGTATCTCTTTCCCCTATGTATTACATGGGTTGTGTGAAGATTACCTCACTTGTGACATTGCTTTCAAAGCGGTTATGCCTCTAAGTCGTGCTTCGACACGTGGGAGATATAGCCGCATCGAGGGCGTTACAAAACCAGAATCAGAGCCTTCCCCGACCTTAGGAGCCCCCACTGCTTGATCGTTTTTAGCAGCCGTTGTTGACTCTAGAAAAATGTTTTGAGTCATTTAGGAATTATATATCGGAGAGTTTATGCATTCTTTTTACTCCCCAGTCTCCTCATCGCTCTGGTAAGGCATCCTGACGTAGAGTTTTAACTCTTCTCTTCTCAAATTTCACAAAAAAAATTTAGGATCATGCGGGTATCTTGGAATCGTTCTGATGGTTTTGTGACGAGAACATTGTTCTTGGTGCCTCCTAACATTTAGGGGTTGTGCCAGTGTCCCGGGGAGTTGAGCTCCGAGGTGTTGTCGTCACAATTTTATCGTTGTAGTTCTGGAATACCTGAGTTTAGTTTCGCCGACATCGTAAATCTCTTTTATGCAGTTCGTTGGTGAGATAACCTCGAAGCCACCCAGTACTGGGGCGGGAGTTCGGGAGTATTGCCATAACTTGTATAACGTATGCTTTTCGAAGGTTGAGGTAGATCATTTCCGAAGGTTTCTTTGTTATGTGTTGAAGGATGGATATAGTTGGATGTAGGATTTGCTAGTTTTGGGTGAGATATTATGCTTCCCCTGCATCCCCAACACCTGATTGCATAACCGGAAAATTTCGGGAGTTTATAAGTGGGAATTCAAGTAGCTCTTAGGATATCTTTCCGATAGATGTATGATATGAAATTGGGGTTCGGCGTCTAGTGGTCTGCCTATTCACGGTTGGTTTTACAGTGGTCTCGTTGTATCTTAAAGAGTCCTTGGCTATGCCGACTCGGAGATGCTTCGTATGTCATGTGCCCTGCCTTGTACATGGTGGTGCTGTACGATTGAGCCCGTGTAGGACCCACCATGAAAACTTCGGGCAAAATCTCTATCATATGTTTGTTCCGGCTTATTCTGCAAGCCAATCCTTTGTTTTGTTTTGAGTTGTGATATTCGAGTTGCTTCAAAGTCAAATGTTGATTCCATACCTTCCCCAAATGGTGTTCTCATACTCCGATGTGAATACTAATCCTTCT
The DNA here is from genome assembly GCA_034509565.1 of Triticum monococcum. NCBI lineage: Eukaryota > Viridiplantae > Streptophyta > Magnoliopsida > Poales > Poaceae > Triticum > Triticum monococcum. The sequence continues at coordinate 275,550,435 of CM067842.1, read as the reverse complement.
CGGTCATCGAGATTGTGCTGTCAATCCTTTTCAACCGGTGTGTTTCTCTTCAAGTGGATCCGATCACTTCAACATTCGCAAGGTTAATTATCAGTTCTTCTCAACGGTGTTTGTGTCATCCGTCTCCAAGTTGTCCTCGTTTTTCCTGCCCTCCCACCCTTTTTCTTCAAGGATTCAGATTTCTTAATCAAGTATCTTTTTATTCATGTGAAGTCTCTTCATTCTTTTCTTTCAATATTCTTATCCGGTAATTCTCATGAAGATTCTAACGGAGCTTCAAGTTCGTCATTCCTCATTCCTTTTCTTCTCCGATGGTTTCAAGTCAAGCTTTGTTGATCATATCTTTTTCCCGTTTCAATGCTTACTTATGCCGGTGCACCTCTTAATCTTCCCCGCTTGCTATTCTTTTGTTTCGGAGTGCTAAAGATATCTCAGAAGATTCGTGTTTCCACTCTTAATCCGTTCAAGCTATTTTGAGGATGCTATCTCATTCAAGCCTTTTAATTCAACCGGTGCAATCTCTCTTTGAATCATTTCAACGGTGTTTCTCTTGACTGGGCCTAACCCACAGGTCTTTTCCCAGGATCTTACCTGACTCTTCTTATTTTCCCAGAGCTATCCTAAATTCTTTTGAAGTTTGACCAAAGAAGAGTTTTACCTCCATACCGTATCCGTTCTTTCAGAGATTCATGGTGCAAATTCGAGGCCTTCCTCTCATAATTGTTTGATTGTGAGAATTCTTTTGTCCATCTGGAGCAATTCAGGAGCCTTTTCAGTTTGTTCATCCAGAGCTCATCATCTAAGATTTATTCATTCTCAGCTTTCATCTATCATTCTCCAAATCTTACCGATGCGTCGTTCAAGTGTTCTCTAATCAGGTCATCATCTCTTCGTTCTCATATGTCAAAAATTCTTTCAAGTATCTTCGTTTATTTGCCAATTCTTCCCGGTGTTTCTTCATGTTTTAATCGTTCTTTTTCAATTCTGACGGTGGTTTGATCAAGATTCCTCTTCTTATGTTATCATACTTCCGTTCTTTCAAATCCTACCGATGGATCATCGAAGACCTTTCCAAGTTAAAGCTATATCTATCTTAATCCTTTCTACGAGAATAAGTAGTGTGCCAAATCCGTTGATTGTCATCAATTTAATTGGTGAAGGATACGCATAACGTAATTCTTATTCTTGCTTCATCCAAGTGATTAATTCCTTATTCCGGAGTGGTTCATCATACACATTCTTGGTTTCAAGTGCTCATTTTTCTTTCCCGGAGTTCCATGCTCTCGCAAATATGTTATCACGGAGATCTATCTAAATCATTACAAGGTTTCACCTTGTGTTTTCAACTTCGCTTTCTTTTCGTTATCCTTTTGTTACCGAAGTTGGCCATGGAGGCTCTACATGATGGCTCATCAAGGATTTTATCCTTTCTCGAAGGGTTCATGGAGGTTCTTTTCTAAGAGCTCAAGCATTCTTCATCTTGCTATCCGGAGTGCAATTCTTTCTTCCATATCATTGGAGGTGGTATTATGTCATTCTTGATAATTTGAGTTCATGTTTCTCATGATTCACTTGTTGTCAAGATTGAGATATTTTATATCCATCAATCTCGTCATTGGAGTTATCTTGGGTTATATTTTACTTAAAGCCTTCCCTAAGGATGGTTGCTATCTATGTTGTTTATAGATGACCCAAGTTATTCATCTATCCTCTCAGTGAAATAACTTTCTCGACTTCTTGTTCATATCAATCCAATTTTGTTTGGCAGGTTGTCACCTCATGATTTGAGATGTATTCCATAAGACCATATCAAGCTTATTCTTTTCATTGTTGGTTTTCCAACAACTCCGTTCTAACATTTGTTGTAGCGTGCTCTCTCTAGACCTTGTTTTTCTCCCCCGTTCATTCAGTCCCATTCTCCCACTTCTTCTGGAGGCATTGTGATGTCGCTCTCTTCAAACCCTCTTATTGTTCTTGTCAGGATCATGTTCTTTTCGTGTTTATCCATTTTACCGGAGTGTCGTGCCCTCTTTTGAAGTTCTCTCATCTTATCAAGTTTTTGCCTCCGTTCTCTCACGGAGTGCGGTTCAAATTATATCATTATTAATCCTTCTCTAGTTTTACTTAACCGGAGTGCTTCCAATATATATCTTTCCCTTCAACCTCAAGGTTTTTTGCAATCTTCTTGTCCCTCCTTGTTAACGGAGTGTTTTCGACTTTATTCACCTTCGTTGTACTCTTTTTTTGAATTTGTTCAACCTCTCAAGGTTATTTGGTTTCACTCGTTTGTCAAAGGAGCAACTTAGTTTTACCTCTTCACTTTCTATTCCGTTTTCCCTCCGGTGCCATTCTAGATCTCGGGACGAGATCCTCTCCTAGTGGTGGAGTGTTGTAACGCCCCGAGACCGATGTGCCAGGTGTCCTCTAGTTATTCGCTGTTGTTGCCTTGTCATTGCTTTCATATCATGTCATCATGTGCTTTTCATTTGCATACATGTTCGTCTCATGCATCCGAGCATTTTCCCCATTGTCCGTTTTGCATTCCGGCGCTTCGTTCTCCTCCGGTGGTCATTTCTACCTTTCTTTCGTCTGCGGGTGTTAAACATTTCCGGATTGGACCGAGACTTGCCAAGCGACCTTGGTTTACTACCGGTAGACCGCCTGTCAAGTTTCGTGCCATTTGGACTTCGTTTGATACTCCAACGGTTAACCGAGGGACCGAAAAGGCCCCGTGTGTGTTGCAGCCCAACACCCCTCCAAATTGGCCCAAAACGCACCTAAACCTCCTCCATCATCTCGGTCGTTCGATCACAATCGCGTGGCCGAAAACCGCACCTCATTTGGACTCTCCTAGCTCCCTCTACCTATATATATGTGATCCCCTCCCCAAAAATCACGGTACAAACCCTAGATCTTACCTCTCTCCGCGCCGCCGGACATGTCCGCCCGCCGGCGGACGCGTCCACCCAGCCGGCCACCTCACCCCGCCCAATTAGGGCATGCCACCTCAGCACCGCCGCTCCCACGCCCAATCGCGCCATGCCACTTGGCGCCCTGTCGCCCGCGCCTCCCACCGGCCCGCGAGGCCCATGCCTGGCCCGCGGGGCCCGTCCTCTTCGCCGCCGCCCGGCTGCGCGCCTCCCGTGCTAGCTCACCGCGCCGTTCGCCGTCCACCAGTAGACTTCATATCCGATGTTGTGCACCTTTATGGTGTCCCATACAGCATCATCACTGACAACGGCTCCAATTTCACAACCGACGAGGTAAAAGCCTGGTGTACTAATCTGGGTATTAAACTAGATTATGCCTCTGTCTACCACCCACAAACCAACGGTCAAGTCGAACGCGCCAACTATCTTATTATGAGCGACATCAAATCCAAACTAGTGCGGTCTTTAAAAGAACCAGACAAGCACTGGGGCGAGGAGCTCAACTCCGTACTCTGGGGGCTACGGGCCATGCCCAATCGTATATCGGGTACACACCATTCTTTGTGGTGTATGGTGCAAAGGCCGTATTGCCCTGCGATATTATTCACGACTCACCTAGAGTGCATATGTACGAAGAGAGAGAAGCCAAGCTCGATCGGCAGGACAGCCTAGATGCCCTGGAGGAGGAATACGATGTCGCAAAAGCCCGTTCAGCAGTTTACCAACAGCAGGCTCGAAGATATCAAAGCAGAGAAGTACGGGCCAAGACTTACAACGTTGGCGAACTCGTTTTACGGCTCCCGGAGAAGAAAAAGGACAAACTCAAGCCCAAATGGGAGGGTCCCTTCATAATTGTCGAAGTTCCCACTGGAGGAGCGTACTGTCTTGGCAATGCATCAGACAATCACCTCGAGCAGAACCCCTCGAACGCGGCCAGACTCCAGAGGTTCTACGCCTAGTGCTACACCCCTTATTCGTCTCCTCCTCCCCTGTAGTGCTACACCCGAGTACTTTCTACTTTTTTCGCTTTAAAGCTTTGATGCGGCTAGACCGCACACCATTGGCACATACATCTTTCAACATGTATGCCACTTGTACGTGGGGGCTTCTCGGATAGAAGTTGTTTTCATTCCTTGAGCATCAAGCTCCTCACATATGAGTTTTTCCATATGTACCTTTTCTTTGCCATTATATGCATCGATATGACTTAAGTTTTGGCCAAGCTGGGTTGCCTGGCTCATGTGCTTATGCCCTACGTTCCCGTTAGTTCGGCTAGGGCATAAAGGGAGCACCTCTCCGATTGTTACCACCGGGTCATCTGGATGTGTACTTCAGACTGGGTGAACCCGGAAGCTAGCATCCTTAAGGGAATATTCGGTCGGTGAATTAAAGATGTTTTTTACACTCACTCCGCTATGCACCCCCAGAAGTTATACAAACAGTGGTGCTCACACCACAATTCGGACATGCGCATTAAATGCATACACACCTAGGGAAAGGAACCCTTAACGGAACTATTCTCTCTGGAAGATGTTTCTTACGATATCAATGTAATATAACATAGCTAGCCAGAAACAACTTGTCTGTTCAAGCAACTATGACCCCTACGCCTAGTTTTCCAGGCATACCCCGCCATATTCGGCTGCGACGGTATTCGGAAACACTCCGCACCTTCGGGACCGGAGGTTGAAGAAAAAAGGTCTTCCATGACAAATGATATATAATTCGGCTAGATGAGGAAAGTACATAGTCGCTTGGACTCGAACACCTCCTCTTCTATACCTTCCAACAGGCAATCTAACTTACAATCCTGTTGGGAGTATTTGGCGGCCACCTCTACTTGGTTCTACAATAAACTTACAGGAATTTATTCCCCATTCGACCCTAGCGGTCCGACACGAGCCACGTGATTAGGATCCAGCTTGGTATATCCCGTCTTCACCATGGCCCAGGCCTCTCATGCGCCCTCCCGGCAAGCCGATATCTTCCACAGTAGGATACGCCGTCGTGCCCCCTTGAACAGCTCTACCAGCTCCTCCATGCTTCCTGGAGGGGTGTCGGATGGCCATAAAGCATTGGCCAGACTCTGCATCGCCTGCCGAGCTTGCTCGTGCAACCGCGACAGCCCTTGTAGTAGATCACTCGATGATCCAGACACCTCCTCTTCAGGGCGGTTCGTCAAAACACCTGCAATTACAGCTTAATCAGCTATAGTTACCTCCAAAGCTGTTATAAAACAACAGTGGACACATACTGAATATGCCGCCTCGCAGCTTCTTGTTCTCCCTCACGGAGTCAGCTAGCTGAGCTTGTCGTGGTTCTAAATCTGACAGTGATGTAGGTGGTAGGTATGGACAGGCAAGATCTTAGCTATGGAGAAGTTGTACGCACGCAAGGTTTCCGAGTTCAGGCCCTTCTCGGAGTAAGTAATAGCCCTACGTCTCGGAGCCCGGAGGCGGTCGACTGGATTATGCATGTATGAATTACAGGGGTGCGAACCCTTGTCTCGGAGGAGGGGGTGGCTTATATAGAGTGCGCCAGGACCCCGGCCAGCCCACATTACAAAGGGTTCAATGTACATTCAGGCAGGGCGTTACTGGTAACGCTAGTAATAAAGTGCTATGATGACCATAAAAGCTGCTTAATGACCGACCGTTAGCGTGCAGAGTGACTTTGGGTCTCCTGGCCGTCGAGTGTTTGGATCTTGGTCGAGTGATTGCTTCTTGTTCGAGTGTCTTCGAGTCTGTCGAGTGGAACACCTCCAAGTCGATTGAAAGGTGATTTCTTCTAGAGATGTCCTCGGGTAGGGCAGTTAGGACAGGTCCATGACCCTACCCTAGGTATATAGCTTCATCATTAGCCCCCGAATGGATCGAGGTTTGAGTGGGGAAGGAGTTGAGAACTTCTCCGACTCGTTTTTCATGCCATGAGCATATCTTGTTTCGGATCAATGGACCTAAGTGATGACAGCAACTTCCTTTTCAGTCGCCTTGATCCATTCTTAATTCTTCGTCGGGTGAGTTTCTTTACTTGTAAGGCTTCGAGTGACGGTGCGGAGGAGATCTTGGGTCTAACAAGTTGTTTGCTGCCTACAGATTTCGTGGGATCTGAATTTTGGGAAGCGCGCGGGACGGGGGAGGCCGCAGTAATCGGAGGGGATAGAGCGGAGCCGCCTCGATCCCCGCGCCACCTTTTTCGCCATGTATCGCGCGCGCGATCGTTACGGGATTTGACAGAGCCACCTGGGCCTACCCGTCAGCCACTTGGAAGCGGCCTCATATAAGGCGTTGGACCGAAGTCTCCCGAACGGTGCGTTCCCATTACCTCTTCTCCTCTTCACGCCCCTCCGCTGCGCTCGCTCTCGCCCCAGCGCCACCGCTCCGTACGCGTCTCGCCGGCGACAATGGGGAAGGATAAGGCGGCGGCTCTAGAGTGGGCAAAGAAGGTGATGGCGAGGTAGAAGTGGAAGGCGACCAGCCGGGGCGGATCTTCCTCGCGGACCGGCCTGCCGAAGGGCTGGATCCAGGGCGACTGGATCCACTCGAGGATCAACCAAGAAGACTCAACGACCTGGCCGAAGGGGGGGGGTGATCCCCTATGACTCGGCGCGGCTTCCGGGGAAGGAATCTGAGCCGCAACCTTGGGAGGGTGAGTGTGTTCTTGCCACACACGTCGACCGTGGATTTTCCTTGCCTCCTCACCCTTTCTTTCGAGGGTTTCTGAATTTCTTTGGGGCACAACTCCACCATTTTACCACCAACTCAATCGTTTATCTCGCCGCTTTCATTTCTTTGTGTGAGAATTTCCTAGGTTGCTGGCCTCACTGGGGTCTTTTCAAGCATATTTTCACTTGTCGCTCCCAGATAGTGAAAAAGGCTAATCCGAGTGACGAGAGGACCCAAGTGATCCAGATGTGTGGGGGTCTTGGCATCCAGACGAGAGGGAAAAGCTCCTTTCCGGCCATGATTCTTCCTGACTTAGTTCGCGGATGGCAGTCGACCTAGTTCTACTGTAAAGACCAGTCGATGCCAGGGCAATCGACTGGCCTCCGTCCCTTTACCATGGACCGAGTGAGGAAACCCTCCCCTTTGAAGGCGCTCCCGGAGGAGAAGGCGCACGTGAGGGTGTTGGTCAATCGAGTGCTCCAGCTTATTCATGACGGGGTCACTGATATGGAACTCTTGGAGGTCTTCCTTCAGCGACGCATCCAGCCTCTCCAAGCCCGAGACCATTCGATGTGGATGTGTTCGGGTCTTGAAGACTCCACTCGGATCCACCCGGAGGAGGTCGACGACGACACACTGGAGAATTGGCTGTCGGGCATTGCCGGGAACAAGGACAACCCCAGGGGAGCTAGGAGAGTTCGTCCATTCGACCAGTCTCATGCAACACAGAAGGTCTGATTCTGAGTTTTTGCTTGTAATCTGAATTCACTCGCGTAGCTGCCTATACTGCATCGACTGACTTTGTTCTCCCTGCTTTCTTTCAAGCCATTATTGAAATGTATTCAATGTCCAACAGGGAGCAAGAGCAAGCTCTGGAAGGCGAGGCGAGTGGCAGCGACAGTGGCGAGTGGACTTCCGACGGTGAAGGGGATGGAGGAAGCGACGACTCAAGTGATGGAGAAGAAGTCGAGTCGCCCCCTCGCAGGGAGAGGCGATCCAAGCTTGACCAAAAACAGCCCAGTGCCCGCGAAAAGGCAACTGCTCAGGCTGGTCAGTCTTCGAAGCATCCTCGGATCCCTTCTCCAACCCCGACTAAGAAGGTGCCAAAGCACCCCAAAGTTGCAGAGCCGAAGACTCGGAAGGCGTTGCCAAAGATCAAGATTGATATCCCCGTCGCTTCGCGTGAGTGTCTCTCTTTGTATTCACTCGACGCTCCACGTTGTTTGTTTTTCTTGTTTTAACTGGACGAGCTTTGGAACTGTCAGCGCTGCCACTTTCGGGACCTCAGCTTACAGGGAGGATGATGAGGTGATGGAGGATGCGGTCACTTCTAATCAGGGTATGATTTCTGCCATACTGCCTTTGTTCGGTCGATTCAACTGCAATGTGCATCATTGGGTGATGTAATTTTGGCAATTGAACTTTGCACAGCTCCCAACATTATTGACCTCCCTGATGATGATGAAGAGCCCGATAGGCCTTTGACGAGGAAGAATAGGCGAGCTCCTGCAAGCGAGGCGCTACAGTCGATGCCAAGGGCGGAACCAGTCGTTCAATACGCTGGCGAAGTTAATCGGGGTTCTATTACCTTCGCTGTGCCACTGTCGAGTGCCTTGCCTTCTTCGTCGACTGCTCAGGCCCCTGTCAACCCGCCTTCAGTTTTTGCGACCCATCATGTTCCAGAGGACGAGGTGAATGCTGCTAGGGAAGCCATACGCCAGGCGGGCATTATGATGGAGAAGATGAAGACGGTGCGGGACGCTAGCCAAGCCACCTATGATGCCAGCTCGGCTCTCCAGAGCAACTTTCAGGTTAGTTGGTCGCCGCTTGTTCTGTTAGGATATGCTATCTGAAGACTCTTTCCGACAATCTTTGCATCTGTACACCCACTGGGTGCGTCGATTGAATTTTTGGATTAGTGGGGGCACGCTGAGTGCACCCACTGGGTGTAGTCCCGGAGACTACGGTGGACTGCTGGCAGTCGACTGTAGTTTTTGTATTTTGTCGAGTGTAAACCGAACTGATAGTTTGTCTCTTCCAGTCGGACGGGTCGAGTGGGGTCAGAACCGGTGGGGGCACGCCAAGTGCACCCACTGGTAGCAGTCCCCGAGACCGCGGTCGACTGCTGGCAGTTGACTGTGGTCTGAGTTCTTTCTCTCTCTTTTTTTACTCCCTGCACTCGACTCCAGCGGGCCGGTCGAGTGGGATCAGAACCGGTGGGGGCACGCAAAGTGCACCCACTAGGTGTAGTCCCCGAGGCTATGGTGGACTGCGGGCAGTCGACCGTAGCCTTAGTACTTAATGTCTTTGTCATTTTTGCTATGGAATAATTTCTCCCCTTTGATTTCAGAAATCTTGTGATCTTGGAGATCGCTTCGCTGATTTGGAGAGGCAGCAGATTCAACCGAACCTTGACTTGGAGTTGGCCAGGACAAAGCTACAAAAGGTCAAAGACGTCCCCGCTGGTAAGACGGGTTTGTCGACTGGTCAGTTTTAGGCTTGAGTACCCTTCTGCTATTCCTAAATCAATCGTCATTTCTTTGCAGAAAAACTAAGACAAGCTCTGGTGAAGAAGGATCAGGATTTGGCTGCTGCTCGCAAGGAGGCTGACGACAGGACCGCTCTGGCTGAACAGAAACTGGCTTCGGTTGGCCAGTTGGAAGAAGAGAATACCAAGCTGAAATCTGCTCTGAACGAAGCCAACAGGGAGTGTACACGCTGGAAGAAGGATAACCTCAACCTGGGCAAGAAGATGGAAGGCATCGCTCGCAGGAGGGACGATCTGGAGAGCTATTTGAGGAGCCTTGCCAAGAAGTTGTTCATCAAGCTTGAAGGGCCATTTCTCTTTCTTCTTCCAGGAGGTCGACTGCATCCTGCCGGGCATGTTCTATTTCATCTTCAGAGTAGAGCTCGACTCGGGGAGCGTTGTGAAGCAGGTCACTCGGCAAGACTGCCTCGGCTCCGTAGACCAGAAAGAATGGGGTTCTTCCGGTCGATCGGTTCGGGGTTGTCCTCAATCCCCAAAGGACTGATGGAAGCTCGTCAACCCATGCACCTGCTGCGTGCTTGAGATCGCGCATCAATCGGGGCTTCAGTCATTTGAGAATGAGGTTGTTTGCCCTTTCTGCTTGGCCATTCGACTGGGGATGAGCGACCGAAGCATAGTCGACTCGGATACCCTGAGAGGCGCAAAAGGCCCTGAATTTGTCAGAATCGAAGTTTAACCCATTGTCGGTGATGATGCTGTGCAGAACTCCATATCTGAATATCAACCCTCTGACAAAACTGATAGCAGTGCAAGCATCAAGATTCTTGTTAGGCTTGGCTTCAATCCATTTGGTGAACTTGTCGACTGCTACTAGCACATGAGTGAAGCCGCTCCTGCCCGTTCTCAGCAGTCCAACCATGTCCAGCCCCCAAACAATGAAGGGCCAGACGAGTGGAATGGTTTTTAGGGCTGACGTGGGCTTGTGCGACATATTGGAGTAATACTGACATCCTTCACACTTGTCGACTATTTCTTTTGCCATTTCATTGGCTCTTGGCCAGTAGAATCCTGCTCGGTATGCTTTAGCCACAATGGTTCGAGAGGACGCATGATGACCGTAGGTCCCCGAGTGGATATCATCAAGGATCATCTGACCTTCTTTTGGTGTAATACACTTCTAGCTGACCCCAGTCGCGCTTTTTCTATATAACTGTCCCTTTATGACTGTAAAGGCCTTGGATCGACGGACGATCTATCGAGCCTCTTCTTCGTCCTCTGGGAGTTCTTTCCTTAGGATGTACGCGATGTACGGTACTGTCCAGACGGGAGTGATGGCCAAGACTTCCATGATCAGGTCGACCACACCTGGAATTTCAACTTCAGTCGGATCCGTGGCACTTTTCGGCCGCGGGGCCTCTTCGGTGAAGGGATCCTCCTGAACTGATGTTGTGTGGATGTGTTCCAAAAACACATTCCTGGGAATGGCTTCTCTTTTGGAACCTATTTTTGCCAGATCATCAGCTGCTTGATTTTTTAGTCGGGGTACGTGATGAAGCCCTAACCCCTCGAATTTCTTCTCCAGCTTCCTCACTGCATTGCAATAACCAGTCATGGCTGGACTTTTGACATCCCATTCCTTCATCACCTGATTAACCACCAAATCTAAGTCGCCATAGACCATGAGGCGACGGACGCCGAGTGAAATGGCCATGCGCAACCCATATAAAAGTGCTTCATATTCTGCCTCGTTATTGGAGGAATCAAAGTGGATTTGAAGAACATATCTGAGTTTATCTCCTCTGGGGGAGACCAACACCACTCTAGCACTGGAACCATTCAGCATCTTGGAGCCGTCAAAGAACATAGTCCAATGCTCCGAGTGAACCTGAGTCGGCAGCTGCTGTTCAATCCACTCGACGACGAAATCTGCGATTGCCTAGGACTTGATAGCTTTCTTTGCCTCAAACTTGATATCTAGGGGAAGGAGTTCAATCGCCCATTTTGCCACTCAACCAGTTGCATCCCTGTTATGCAGGATTTCTGACAATGGAGTGTCGCTGACGACTGTAATGGAATGATCAGAGAAGTAGTGAGCAACTTTCTTTGTGATCATATAAATCCCGTATACAAGCTTCTGATAGTGAGGGTATCTTTGCTTCGATGGGGTCAAGACTTCAGAAATATAATATACTGGGCGCTGAACTTTGAAGGTTTTCGCTTCTTCTTCCCGCTCGACCGTAAGCACCGTACTAACAACTTGTCCTGTGGCTGCAATGTAAAGCAGCAAAGGTTCCTTGCTGATTGGGGCAGCAAGCACCGGATGGGTGGAGAGCAGAGCTTTGAGCTCTGCAAACGGCTGCATCAGCTTCAGGAGTCCACTCGAACTTGTCGGACTTCTTCATCAATCGGTAAAGAGGCAATGCCTTTTCACCGAGACGAGATATGAATCGACTTAGGGCGGCCAAGCAACCAGTAAGCTTCTAGACGTCGTGCACTCGCACAGGAATTTTCATTCGGAGTATAGTGCCAATTTTTTCTGGATTGGCGTCGATTCCCCGTTCGGAAATGAGAAAACCGAGTAATTTTCCGCCAGGAACTCCGAATGTACACTTTGATGGATTAAGCTTGATATCATACCTCCTGAGGTTGGCAAAGGTTTCAGCAAGGTCAGTCAGCAGGTCGGAACCCTTCCGTGACTTGACCACAATATCGTCCATGTATGCTTCCACATTCCGACTAATTTGAGTGAGTAAACACTTCTGAATCATCCTCATGAATGTGGCTCCGGCATTCTTGAGGCCGAACGACATGGTAACATAACAGAAGAACCGGAATGGAGTGATGAAAGCTGTCTTGATCTTGTCAGGTCCATACAGACGGATTTGATGGTACCCAGAATAGGCGTCTAAAAAAGACAGTCGCTCACATCCCGCAGTCGATTCGACTATCTGATCGATGCGGGGGAGAGGAAAATGATCTTTTGGGCAGGCCCGATTGATATGTTTAAAGTCAATGCACATGCGAAGTGACTTGTCCTTCTTAGGGACCATGACAACGTTGGCGAGCCACTCGGGGTGGAAGATTTCTCGGATGAACTCCGCTGCTAAGAGCCGAGCCACCTCCTCGCCAATGGCCTTTCTTTTCTGGACGGCGGACCGTCGGAGATGTCCCTTGACAGGTTTTACCTTTGAGTCGACTCTTAGGTGGTGCTCAGCCAGCCCCCTGGGAACACCTGGCATGTCAGAAGGCTTCCATGCGAAAATGTCCCAGTTCTCACGGAGGAACTGGATGAGCGCTTCTTCGTATTTGGAGTCAAGTGTTATCGAGATATGAGTTGGAGCAGCGCTGGGGTTCGTCGGGTGGATGTGAGCTGTCTTCGTATTGCCAGTCGACTGAAAAGCTGATTCTGTAGCGGGCTTCTTGGCTCGCAACAAATCACTCGGGTCTACAGTCTTCTGGTATTCCTGTAACTCCACCACTGCCATCTGAGCATCGGTGATCTTCGAACTTTTCTGAAAACATTCTTCCGCTTTCTTTCGATTGCCCGTAATAGTGATCACACCTTTTGGGCCTGGCATCTTCAATTTGAGATACACATAACATGGTCGGGCCATGAAGCGTGCATAAGCCGGCCTGCCCAAAATAGCGTGGTAGGCACTCTGGAAGTCTACAACTTCAAATGTCAACTTTTCCTGGCGGTAATTCTTGGAATCACCGAAAACCACATCAAGAGCAATCTGGCCGAGTGATTTAGCCTTCTTCCCGGGAATGACTCCATGGAAACTCATGTTGCTGGCACTGAGTCTAGACATCGGAATGCCCATCCCTTTCAATGTCTCAACATATAATATGTTCAAACCACTACGCCATCCATCAAGACTTTGGTCAGTCGAGTGCCTTCAACAACTGGGTCGACCACCAATGCTTGCCTCCCAAGGGTGGCGATGTGCGTTGGGTGATTGGACTGGTCGAATGTTATGGCAATCTGAGACCACTTTAGATAATTGGGTGTCGCCGGAGCAACCATATTCACCTCTCGGGTGATAACTTTCAGTCGACTTTTGCTTTCAACATCAGCAAAAATCGTCAGGGTGGAATTGACCTGGGGGTATCCATCATCACTATCCTCCTTGTCCTCAACTTTGTCCGACTGCTTTTCCTTATCTTTGGGTTGCTTGCCCTGGAACTGCTGGATCAAAAGTCGACACTATCGAGTGGTATGTTTCGGGTAAATGAAATTACCCTCTTCATCTTTCTTTGTGTGGATGTGACACGGCAAATCCAACACATCATTTCCGTCTTGGTCTTTAACTTTCTTGGGGTTCCAAGGCCCTTTGGGTTTCCCCTTAAATTTTCCTTGAGTCACAGCCAAGGCTTCCCCAGGAGCAGGTGGCTCGGCTTTCGCTTCTGTTTCCGTTTGGAATTTTCTCCGGCTTCTTGAGCGACTAGCTTGAGCTTGCCACTCCTGAGGCGATCCTTGTCGGATTTCGGGTTCCGGCAGACCCTTAAGGTTCGAACACTAGGGTGCGCGCGGAGATTACGCCTTCTACCTCTCCGTCTCGCAAAGATCTAAGCTACTAAAAGAACTGCACAAGAGACACAAGGTTTATACTGGTTCGGGCCACCGTTGTGGTGTAATACCCTACTCCAGTGTGTGGTGGGTGGATTGCCTCTTGGGGTTGATGATGATGAACAATACAAGGAAGAACAGCCTCGCGAGGGTCTGTTCTTGGCTGGGGCGATGAACTGCTGGGAGAAGTTCAGCCACCCTTTCTCTCTCTCTCTCTCTCTCTCTCTCTCTCCCTCTCTGCTTCTCACCGATCCCCCAGTCCCCTTCCTATGTGGGTGGCTGGTCCTATTTATAGGGGCCCTGGTCCTCTTCCCAAATATCAAGCGGGAAGGGAGCCAACAATGGCGTGCTAATTTGAAGGGGGACAGCAAGTATCAACTATCCTGACAAAAGTAGTCTTCGCCTGCGCAAAGCTCTGGTGATGATGCCGTCCTGGGCTCCACGGTGACCTCCGTCTCGTAGTCCTTCTGGTCCTGGTCTCGTTGCACCGAAATGGCAACCTTCGCCTGATGCCTCGGTACTCCGCGGCTGCGCTTTCCCCCTTCGCACCAAAGTGGAAAGGAGGACGCTGCGCGGGCTGGCACCCGCCTGGCGCCCTGAGTCGTCATGGCTTGCGTCATGGGCACCTCGCGAGGTACCACGCCTTGATCTCTCCGCCTCCTCTCGAGCCAGCCTGACAAGGCCGTGCCTGAGGAACCTCCGTGCCATCCACCTCGCGAGGCTTGGCCCCTCGCGAGGGTCTTGAGTCTTGTGTTGATGAAGATGGGCCGTGATGGGCCCCCTTTGAGCCACGCCGCAGGCCGCAGGTAGGCAAGTCTGGGGACCCCCGTTCCCAGAACGCCGACAGTAGCCCCCGGGCCCAAGGCGCGCCCGGACTTGGCCGTGCCGAGAGGCGAAAGGGCAAGGGCGAAGCGCCGCGGGCCCTAACAGCCTACGGCCATGGGCGCCGCGTGGCGGTTGATTGGACGCAAGTGCTTCAGCAACCGCGCAGGTTGATAAAGTAGCGGCATCTGCCCAGGCTTTATCTTTTGCTTACTCCGGTTGCTGCTCAGATCCCCTTTCTTGCGCCTCCCCTTTCTTCCTCCAAATTTCCAGATCTACTCCGGCTGCGTGACCTAGGAAGCCATGGCGCCTCACCAGCCTCCGGCCGAAGCTTGGTACTCACCTGCTCTGGACCTGCTGAACGTGTCCAAGGCTGGCCTTGCTCAGCTGCGCCAGATGGCGGAGGCGCAGGGCATCAATGGGGCGCAGGTGTTCAAGGCCGGCTCCGCCACCCCTGAGGGCCGAGGGAGCACCTTTTATCCTCTCTTTGTGAGCTCCATTGCTATGGGCCTGGTGCCTCCCTTCTCCGAGTTTTTCTTCTCCGTCCTCCGCCATTGGCTCTGCATCTCCACCCCAACTCCGTCCTTCTTCTAGCGATCTTCTCTTACTACTGCGAGGCCCACGTAGGGGTGCAGCCTTCAGTGGCCTTGCTGCGCCACTACTTCTCCCTCCGGGTCTCTCGCGGTTCTCCTTCCGCGTGCGCGGGCTTCGTCACGTACGGTGGCACCATTGCCATCTCGAATCCCGAGAAGAGGATTGAGGGCTTCAGGAGCAAGTGGGTCTTGGTAGATGCCGGGTGCGTCCATCCTAGGCTGATCTTGCCCGCGGAGCCGCCCACGAGCTCCGGCGATTGGGGCCGAGCGGAGCTCACGGACCCCCGCGCGAAACTGGTGTTGGAGAAGATGGACGCGGACCTGAGGCCGGCCAGCACGGCGGCGGTGAAGTTGACCGGTGCGTTGCTGCTGAAGGAGTTCTTGGAGCACCAGCTGGCTCCACTCTGGCGGTACTCACCTCCGATGTGGAGGCCTCATCCGAGCCCCGCGTCCTTCAGCAACGAAGATTTGGCCGCGGTCCTCCAATCTCTGGTCGGGGGCGAGGTGGCAAGGTTGGAGGGCGCTCCCAAGCCCTTGTTCCTTCGCGACGACTGGGAGCAGGTGGTGAAGTCCATGCCCGTTTTTAATGGGGACGGGATCGTGCCCATGGCGGCTTCCGAGGGACTGGTGGACGTGCCCTCCGGCGACTCCAGCAAGGAGGAGGACGAAGAGGAGTGGGGAAAGGGGCCCGACTCCGAGGCGACCGACGGACAATCGAGGGCTCCCCTCCCCCGGCGCAGGCCCCGCAGTCTCCGCCTTTCTTCGAGTGATGATGACGAGGATGAAGATGAGCAGGTCGGCGGGAGCTTGCCCCTAATCCCGAAGAAGGACAGGACCGGGCTGATCTCCCGCGGCTCTGCCCCTGCCCTGAGGCAGTCTGCAGACGCGCCTTCTGCTTCCGAGGTTGACCCTTCCAGCCGGCTGTCAGGCTTCAAGTTTGGCCCGAGGCTGCCCGAGCTCACCGGCAATGACCCGTAAGTGCTTGACCCTTGTCTTTATTTCCTGTTCCGCTGCTGAGGCTTAACGTTCGCATCTCTTGAATAGGCTGGCGCCCGCGGTGAAGAAGCTGAAGGGGGCTCCTGAGGCTCCAGCCGTGGCAGCGCCTCCGCCTGTGGAGGAGGGTGACCGTGGCGCGCGGGCTTCTCCCGCCCGGTCGTCCTCACGGGGCCTGGCCGAGCTGGCTGGGGCGAGCTCAGCCCCCATGGCCCAAGTGACTCCTGCGGTGCCTTTGCCCACTGCCGCCGGCACAGCCGCTGGGGCGCAGCTGGCTCCGCCTCGGGACGCTGTGGTCTTGCCGTCGCCACCTTCTTCCCCTGTTCCGCCGACTGTTGTTTCTCCAACTCCTCCTGCCGTCCTGGAGCGTGCTGTTGCTGGACTGGACCGACTGCGGCAGGATCTTCTGGGCGCCGACCCTCACCTGGTGGCCGGGCGCTTGGAGCTGGCCTCAGGATGGATTCGCTCCGATGCCTTGATCTGGGCAGCACTGGTTCAAGCCTTGACGGCCTGCGACAAGGATAGGCAGGCCATCCTTGAGACGAAGGCTGCTCGTGACGCAGCCCTGGGGGAGGTGGTTAAAGTCCGCGATCATTGCAAGGCGCTGGAGGACGAGCTGCAAGGCCTGCGGGACCAGCTCGCGAAAGAGGTTCATCTTCGTCAGGAGCAAGAGGAAGGCATGAAGGCTCGCGAGGTGGCCATCGAGGGCCAGGAGGCCAAGCTCAAGAAGTGCCGCGGCCGCCTAGGTGCGCTGGGGAAGGAGCTGGAGGCGACGAAGGTCGAGCTGGACAGCATGGCCAAGGTTCTTGCCGAGGATCGCGTGGCCTTCGCAGACATGGAGAAGAAGGCTCGTGCTTCGCTGAAGATTCTCTACGCCAGTGGCCTGGAGAGCCCGCTAGCCGGCACCGAGGACGGCCCCGCCAAGCTGCTTCCCTTCCTGGTTCGTGCTCTTGAGGATGTCACCCTTGGCCTTGGCCCCACGGCCGAGGCCGAGGAGCGTGTCTTGTCTTCTGCTGCGCTGACGCGGGTCTTGACCCACATCTACCTTTGCGACCCCAGCACTGACCTCGATAGCCTGCTGGAGCCAGTAAGCGGCGAGGGTGCTGCCACCGCTGCTGAGGCCATGAAGGGTCACGCGGAGGCTCTACTGGGGAAGTTCTGGGCCTTCAGCACCAAGTCGAAGCAGGATGCTTCCGGCCCTGCTGCTCCATGAGGCGGGGCCACCCGTGCTGCTCCACCGCCGCCAAGTGACTCCGCTACTGCTCCTGCCCTGCTTTTAATTCTTGCACATGCATCATGCCTCGGGGAGGCATTTAAACTTGCGTTTGGTGTTGAGACGATAGTATGGACTGTAATATTTGCTTTTAAGTTCCTTGAATTTTATGCTTTTCTTCCCTACTTGCTTGTGTTCTACGCCGGCAAAGCCCGGCCCCGCGCGTACCTCACCCAGCATTAGCCCCGACCGGAAACCAGGACGGGACCAAAGGAGTGAGGGGCTACGGAGCTAGTTAGGCTCCTGAGTCGCGATGCTCATGAGTCCCCCTTGGCGCACGAACAACAAGTAGGGAGGTGTGATGTAGGTGAATCTTCCGTTTTACGTCTGCAGAGCCCGACTCCGCGTGTGCCTCACCCAGCATTAGCCCCGACCGGAAACCAGGACGGGACCAAAGGAGTCAGGGGCTACGGAGCCAGTTAGGTTCCTAAGTCGCGATGCTCCGGAGTCCCCCTTGATGCGCAAATAGCAAGTGATGAGGTGAGATGCAAGTGGGACCACCGTTCTACGTCTGCAGAGCCCGGCCCCGCGCGTGCCTCACCCAGCATAGCCTTTCGGAACTAAGGAGTGAGAGGCTACGGGACCAGTTAGGCCCCTGAGTCGCGATGCTTAGGGGTCCCCCTTGACGTGCAAACGGCCTTCATACCTTGGCTCCGCTCGGGGAGAGACACGCGACGAACCAGGCCCGAGGGGCCTGGCTGGGCGGCGTACGTCCGGGCGTGACCCAGGCACAGCCCCCGTGCCCAGCCCCCTCGCGCGGCGCTCCCGAGGGGAGGCGTTGCAATGAGGCTAGACACTGAGCTCTGGGCTCCCTGAGGTTGATGCGGCCCGGGGGCCACCCTCAGTTGTTTATCACCAGCGCGGAGCATAGCGCTTCCGCATGTGTAGGGGCATAGCCACTACTCGGCAGTGTCGTCACCCACCGCGGAGCATGGTGCTTCCACTGGTACGTGGGAGGGGGCTCCCCTCTGGGAGGAGCCCCCGGGGCGTGTACAGCCCCGCCCTGACACGTGGCCGGCACGGTAGGGCTAGGTGAGGTGTATCTGGGCACCCGTGAGCCAGCGCGGGACTCACGGGGCCCTACCTCTAGGCGGGTTGTGCCTGGCACTAGGCCTTATCTTGTGCTGTGTTCCTGCAAATTTGGTTAGATGCCGGCACTCTACGTGCTCGGGTCCCGGCCCTCGAGCTTGTCTCAGCCGTCACTGGTATGCCAGGTCGCGATGCCGTGGACATAGCCAGAGGGTGAGGGCTGGAGAGCCAGTAAGAGCCCTGAGTCGCGATCCTCAGGTACCCCTCTTTAACATGCAAGTGGTCGACATGGAGAAGAAGAGATGCCGTGGACAGGCATCGAGTAATCACGCATGATGGGCGAATGCATAGCCGGAAATAAACGCAAGGGAGATACATGCCGCTGGGCCTGGCCCGAGCGACTTGGGGATGATGAAGCCCGAGGGGCGCCCCCAACAAAGCAAGCTAACGACATAGAAATAAAAAGGGATACATACCGCAGGGACGGACCCACGCGGCCTGGGAATGATGCAGCCCTGGGAGGGCGCTCCCAGCTGTAAATAAACTTGTAGGATGTCACCTGAGGGTGCAGAGGGCGAAGGGGTGTTGGTGCAGCAGACTCGGTAGGCTGCGGAAGCCTATCCTCACGAGCCCCCAGGCCTAGGGGCCCCGGGAGGCTCTGGAGGCACTGGTAGATCTTCGCGAATCATCTCCATCTCCGCCAGGGCTGCGGAATGCCTGTCTTCTTGAGCCTCCACGATGCCCCTCATGAGGCACTGGCGCGTAGCAACCGCGCTCGGCAAGCCGTAAGGCATGCGAACGTAGCTGTGGGGCGGACCCCCGCAGCGCCCCACTCGCGAGGGCCAGAGGCGCTCCATCGTAGCAACTTGGTTGAGCCCTGGTACGTCGATGCAGATGCGCAGCCCACCATCCTCGCCTGGATGGGGAGCCCCAGCCGGTAGACGGCGGCAACCTCTCATGATTCTCGATTCCTGTAGTTCTTGAATGGCCTTGTCGACGAACTCCTGCGGGTCTGACCTTCCTTGCCTTGCTCCTTCTTGAGGGAAACGTGCTTCGAAACACGCCTCCACGTGGTGCCCAAGTGCCTCCCTCGTGGCCTTGGCCAGGTCGGTGGCCCTCCAGGGAGAGCCCCCGAGCCCTGCCTGAGGAGGGCGCCGGGCGCGCTTTCCTATGCGATGGAAGGAGGTTCCCCCTAGGCAGATGCGGGCCCTGAGGGGCCCGCCTCCCGAGGGGTCGGTCCGGATGATGTCTTCTTCTTCTTGGGGGTTGTCTCGAGAAGCCTCCTGCTTCCGTGATCCGGGTCTTTCAGTGACGCAGCCTGAAAGGCTCGCTCCAGGGAACACACTGCATCCTTCTCTTCACAGGGCACCGTGATGACTCCGCCACTTCCTGGCATCTTGAGGACGTTGTAGCCATGGTGAGTCATGGCCATGAACTTGGCCAGCGCTGGGTACCCGAGGATGGCGTTGTACGGCAGGCGGATGTGGGCGACATCGAAGTCGATGAGCTCGGTGCGGTAGTTGTCTCGTGCCCCGAAGGTGACAGGGAGGCGGACCTGCCCAATCGGGACCGTGGAGCCGTCGGTGATTCCGGAGAAGGGCTTGGTTGGCTGAAGCTGGTCGTAGGGCACTTGGAGATTGTTGAATGTTTCCACGGACAGGACGTTGAGCCCTGCCCCACCATCGATGGGTCTTGGTGACTAGTACATTGCTGATGACTGGGGAGCAAAGCATCAGAAGGACTCCTGCTGTGGCCGCGCACTTGAGTTGATCCGCTGAGCTGAATGTGATTGCACATGCCGACCACCTGAGAGGGCGCGTTGCTTCAAGCCTGGGGAGGGCTGCATTCACCTCGCGGGCAAACTGCTTGAAGATGCGTTGGGAGGCTGGGGCTTGAGCTCCGCCCAGGATGCAGGCGATTGTGCGTGGCTCCTGGAAGCCCCCAGCCCCCTCGTCTTGATGGCGGTCCTCGTTCCTCCTTGGCTGAGGCGGCAGTGGAGGGAGGCCTGCGTTGCCCTGTGGGCAATCCTCACGAGGCTGATCCCTCCAGTCCCCCTCACGAGGTAGGTCTCGCCAGCGATCCTCGCGAGGCTGATCGCGCCACCCGTGGCGCGGGCCGCGGTCTTCCCAGCGTCCTACATTTCTTCCTACTCCTCAGCCGTAGCCCTGATCGGCGCGGTCGGGACGACGGCCGATCCTTCCTTCTCGCACGGCGTGGAGTTCTTGGCATTCGTTGGTGTTGTGGGTGTGGAGGTCGTGGTACACACAGTACCGGCTGTCCCTGGTGGACTCAAGCAGATCTTTGCCCCGCTTGGTGTCTGGTTCTGCTGCGAGCACGGCAGCCCCCTTGCGCTTCACGTCCTTGGCCTTGGGCTTCTTCTCCTCTGGGTCTGCGGCAGGCAGCTCAAGGAGGGAGAGGCGTCCCTCCTCAGCCCTGGCACACTTGGTCGCCAAGTTGAACAGCTCCAGGGAGGTGCACAGGTCTTCATGCATCGCCAGCTCCTCCTTCATCTTGACGTCGCGCACACCATCAGAGAAGGCCGAGATGATGGCCTCCTCGGACACCTTGGGGATCTTGGGGTGCACGCTGTTGAAGCGCTGGATGTACTTTTGCAGGGTCTCTCCGGGTTGTTGCTTGATGCGGCGCATGTCTCTCACGGCGGGCGGCCGGTCGCGAGTACCTTGGAAGTTGGCGATGAAGCGGGTGCGCATCTGGTCCCAGGAAGAGATCATGCCTGGAGCCAGATTCAGGAGCCAGGTGCGAGCTCCTTCCTTGAGCGCCATGGGGAACCAGTTCGCCATGACCTTTTCGTCCCCGCTGGCAGCTTCGATGCCCAGCTCGTAGAGCTGGAGGAACTCTGCAGAGTCAGTCGTGCCATCGTAACAAGGAGGCAGGTCTGGCTTGAACTTGCCGGGCCACGCGACGCTACGCAGCTTGGTGGTGTAGGCACGGCAGCCTGCGGTGGCCACGAAAGGCTTCGGCTGCTGGAGAGCTTGGTCTTGAGGGTCCCCATGCGCTACAGCTAGGAGCAGCGCCGGGTCTTGGCGTGCCGGAGCTGGAGCAGGATCGCGGCGTGCCGAAGTAGGGAGCGCCCTGGCAGCTCCTTGCGGGCGAGGGACTTCTTGGCAGCTCCGTTCTTGCTGCGCCGGCACCTGACGGAGCGGGTTCCGCCCTGGGGCCACGCGCCTTGGAGCCATGGCGTCTTCTTGGAGAGGAGGCGGCTGGTGCGCCTCCGGAGCTTCGTTGCCCGCGCGGGGCGGGGTGTGGCGCAGAGGAACGGACGGTGCGGAAGAGCCCCGTGCGGCGCGGACAAGCTCGGCGACGCGGTCGAGCCACTCTTCGTAGACGTCATCGACGGGGCGGTAGCACAAGAGCTCGTTTGCCGCGAGGAGCGTAGCTCGAGCCTCCAAGTGTGCGCGGAGCACGCGGGATGAAGAACCAGCTGGTGCGAGCGATGGAGTAGCGGTGCGGCCGTCTTGGCGCACAGATAGATGCTGAGACGACGCTTGCTGCTCGCCCCCCACCGGGCCAGTGGCGGCGTTGACGGCAGGTGACGGGGAACGATGAGGACGTCCGCCGACAGGCGCCGTCTGGGCGACGCAGGAAGCGATGGCGGCCCGGCGCTCGGCGCGGGCCCGACGTGCGTCGGACATGGATGCGACGGTCGGAGGAGAACGGGGCGGTGGACGACGAATTCCTGTGCACCCCTACGTGGTGCGCCAAATGTCGGATTTCGGGTTCCAGCAGACCCTTAAGGTTCGAACACTGGGGTGCACGCGGAGATTACGCCTTTTACCTCTCTGTCTCGCAAAGATCTAAGCTACTGAAAGAACTGCACAAGAGACACAAGGTTTATACTGGTTCGAGCCACCGTTGTGGTGTAATACCCTACCCCAGTGTGTGGTGGCTGGATTGCCTCTTGGGGATGATGATGATGAACAATACAAGGAAGAACAGCCTCGCGAGGGTATGTTCTTGGCTGGGGCGATGCACTGCTGGGAGGAGTTCACCCACCTCTCTCTCTCTCTCTCTCACTCTCTCTGGTTCTCACTGATCCCCCAGTCCCCTTCCTATGTGGGTGGCTGGTCCTATTTATAGGGGCCCTGGTCCTCTTCCCAAATATCGAGCGGGAAGGGAGCCAACAATGGCGGGCTAATTTGAAGGGGGACAGCAAGTATCAACTATCCTGACAAAAGCAGTCTTCGCCTACGCAAAGCTCTGGTGATGACGCTGTCCTGGGCTCCATGGTGACCTCCGTCTCGTAGTCCTCCTGGTCCTGGTCTTGTTGCACTGAAATGGCAACCTTTGCCTGATGCCTCGATACTCCGCGGCTGCGCTTGCCCCCTTTGCACCAAAGAGGAAAGGAGGACGCTGCGCGGGCTGGCACCCGCTTGGCGCCCTGAGTCGTCATGGCTTACGTCACGGGCACCTCGCGAGGTACCCCGCCTTGATCTCTCCGCCTCCTCTCGAGCCAGCCTGACAAGGCCGTGCCTGAGGAAGCTCCGTGTCATCCGCCTCACAAGGCTTGGCCCCTCGCGAGGGTCTTGAGTCTTGTGTTGATGAAGATGGGCCGTGATGGGCCCCCTTTGAGCCACGCCGCAGGCCATAGGCAGGCAAGTCTGGGGACCCCCATTCCCAGAACGCCGACAATCCTCATCTTCACCATTAGCGTACCTGGTGGCAATCTCCATCATCCGATTCAGAGACATATCTCCGGTTCGACCAAACTTCAGATTCAGTTCTTTGTACTTAACGCCTTCTTTGAAGGCACAAACTGCTTGGTGGTCGGGCACATTCTCAACTGTGTGATGCAACGTGATCCACCTCTGGATGTAATCCCTCAAAGTTTCATTCGGCTTCTGCACGCAAGATCGCAGTTCCGTCAGCCCTGCCGGTCGTTTGCATGTTCCCTCAAATGTGGTGACAAACACTCGGGCGAGGTCTTCCCAAGTGTAAATGCTGCTGGGTGCCAACTGATTCAGCTATGCTCTAGGCGAGCCCTCCAACATGAGAGGCGGATGCTTCATGGCCACTTCATCATTGCCGCCGCCAATCTGGACGGCCACTCGGTAGTCTTCAAGCCAAGTATCGGGTTTGGACTCACCAGTGAACTTGCTGACTCCAGTCGCCAACCTGAAGTTGGGAGGCATCACAGTGGCCCTGATGGCTCTGCTAAAGCACTCTGGCCCCAAAATGTGTACTCTGCCGCTGGTAGGTGCATCTCTGTCGTGACCTTCTCGGTGAGCTCTGTTCCTGTCGACCAAACCTTGAATGAGAATGGATCTCGCATCAAAGCCTGGTTCCCTGGGGTCGACTGGAATCCTTGGCCCAACACTATGACGGTGCCTGTCATCTTGTCGTCGAGGCGCATACGACCCGCTCCTTGGGGGAGGGGTGGGCACTCGACGTCGATCATCACGATCCAATCGGTGATCATACTGCTCATGGTTCCCGTATGGATTACGTCCGTCGCCACGTCCCTCACACCTCGGAGGCGATCTCCGGCTATGGGCGGACTGGACTGTGTCTGCAGCAACGGATCTGCTATGAATCCTGTTCCGTGACTAAGAAACAGCGGAATTCTGGTCTCCTGCTGCCCGGAGTAACACATTGATTTGCAGCAAGCCTCTGCCAGCCTCCGACTGGGAAGGCTGAATCGACTCTGCTATGCGGGCTGCAGCTACTAAATTCTGAATCGGAGTTTGATATACCTGCGGGGGCGGGAAGAGCTGACGTCGACTGGATTCGGGAACCCGTTGTCGTGCACGCTCATCGAGTGCTCGCTGGAGGTTCTGTAGTCGAGTGTTCTCGGCCAAGTTTGCCAGGCGCGCATCTTCCAAGGCACAAGCCTCGGGGGTTTCTCCAACGATAGGAGTGTGCAGTGCATCGATGTTCCGGTGGCGAAGTTCTTCTCTCTGCAGCAACGTGAGAGGCTCGGGAAGATACTCTCCATGGGGACGCGACGGGTCGCCTCCACCTGCGCCTCCGTCGGTGCGGGTAAAACCGGGAGGACTGGGCGGTCCATCGACTATCAGAACCTCCGCCGCCGGATCGCTGCTGTCGCACTCGAATGCGTCTCTGCCCAGCCAGTCGACAGGCCGAACAGGCCGTAGAGGGATTCATCGGGCTCGATCACCATGACTTGAGGGGTGGCCGACTGGCGTGCCACCGCGTGTCTCACCCACCGCTGAAGTCTCGACCGACTGGAGCGCCAGCGCCGGCGGGAAACAGGGAGGGAGGACAACACAGGAGCCGACCGATAGGGGGTTGACGGTTGCCGCAGGAGAACGCCGCGGACGCACGCTCTAAAGTGCGTTGCCCCGCGGACAGGGAGTGCGTCCACGTCGAGCGGGGCCTCCTGAAGCCACGCGGAGTCATCGGCGATGAACGTGAGTGCGCCGAGACGGATCTAGCGGCCCTCCACCAAAACTCCACTGAAAACCATGATGATTCGGGTCGGAAAAGATCGGAACTCCTCCAACAAAATGCTAAAACACCTGCCCCAAGGTGGGCGCCAACTGTCGTGGTTCTGAATCTGACAGTGATGTAGGGGGGTAGGTATGGAGAGGCAAGATCTTAGCTGTGGAGAAGTTGTACCCAAGCAAGGTTTACGAGTTCAGGCCCTTCTCGGAGGAAGTAGTAGCCCTACGTCTCGGAGCCCGGAGGCGGTTGACTGGATTATGCGTGTATGAATTACAGGGGTGCGAACCCTTGTCTCGGAGGAGGGGGTGTCTTATATAGAGTGCGCCAGGACCCCGGCCAGCCCACATTACAAAGGGTTCAATGTACATTAAGGCAGGGGTTACTGGTAACGCTAGTAATAAAGTGCTATGATGGCCCTAAAAGCTATTTAATGACCGACCGTTAGCGTGCGGAGTGACTTTGGGTCTGCTGGCCGTCGAGTGGTTGGATCTTGGTCGAGTGATTGCTTCTTGTTCGAGTGTCTTCGAGTCTGTCGAGTGGAACACCTCCAAGTCGATTGAAAGGTGATTTCTTCTAGAGATGTCCTCGGGTAGGGCAGTTAGGACAGGTCCATGACCATACCCTAGGTACATAGCTTCATCTGAGCTCGCACATATTTCAGTTCTTCGCCCAGTTTGGCATTCGAGTCCTGGAGTTTCTTCTTCTCTTGGACGACCGTTGTCAATACACGCTTGCCCACCGCTACTTGCATTTTGGCTCCGCATTCTTTGCTTCGAGCGGCATCCAGTTGCTCTTGTACTTGGTCTAACAGCCGAACACAAAGATTAACACCCGGATCCGCACTATCGGCGTATCATTCTGAATTTTCAATAGAAGGAAACATTGCCGGGAGATGCCTTGTATTTCTCCAGTTCGGCATTGGTAGCAAGCAGCCGGCGCTGACACTTTTCCAGCTCCTGAGCTAGCTGGGTGTTCTTCTCTGTAAGCACCTGGTAACACATTGATCCTTAAATCAGTTGTTTCAACTCCTTGAAGTCTCAGGGGCTACTGGTTATCATAGTCAGACAATTTTTTTTACCTACACATCTTTCAAATGTTGCTTTGTGGCCCTATTAATCCCATCTCGAGCAGCTCAGATATACGCATCGGTCGAGTTGAAGGCGTTAAACAACTCCTCTGAAAAGCCAGGGTCCCGTAAAATGGCCCGGTGACGCCGATGATTCATCGCACTTTCCACTTCCTAGTTGGTAACGGATACATTATCCGAGTCCTCGGCCGGAGGACAGTCCGGCTTCACCTCCGTATCAGCCCTCGTCTTCATGGTAGGACTTGAATCCTGGCTGCGGGAAGTACGGCTGCTCGAACCTCCGGATACAGCCCGGCATCTTTCTCCTGACAAATGGATAACAGGAAGGTCACGGTTGGGCGTGACTGCTTAGGTGCAGGTTGGCGGATTCATACCTCTTCGATGAAGGCACGCCCGTATCTTCGTCTGCCTTCCTCTTGGAAGGCTTTCCCGGCGTGGGGACGCACTCTTCGGAGGTACCCTGGGAGTAGTACGGTGCGCCGAACCCTTCCCCTTTGGAGCACAAGATGGTGCGGTGGGTAAGAAGGAAGGAGAAATCTCTTTTCGAATAAGGTGTGTTCGGATCCCTTACATGTGAAGCTGGAAGAAGACCGGGGTAGTTGGCGATGATGGCCACCTTTGTGCCATCGTAGCTCGTCAGGTAAAACACCCCCTCCGCAAGCACCACAAATGTATCCGGATCCTCTTCGATCCTGGGATCAAGCTCCCGGTTGTGATCCTCCGGCTGTGGGGCGGGACTACAAAATCCCTCAATGACTTTTCGCCAGTGCTGTCATAGGCGGACAAAGTTAAAAAGTTTATCAAAGGCAATCCGAAGATGGAAGGAGTAAAAACAGAGGGGTTGGGCCTTACCCAGCTGGGAGGGTTGTACATAGAATACCCATATCTGAATTTGATGCGGAGAAATTCCTTTTCCTCCCCTTTGAACAGTTTGGCTAATGTTTTAGCCAAAGCGGCAGGGGCATCCAGACCTTTCTGGCCGCAGCGAGAGGCGTCGTCCTCCCTATTGAAGTGCCACATTGGGAGCTCACTGTATTGGAGTGGCTCAACCCCTCGTGTTATGCAAATCGCTTTAACCTCAACTATTGTGAGTCCGGACTGAGTGAGCTCTTTCATCCTCCCCATCAGCTGACGAACCTCCGTGCCATCTACCTCTTCGAGACTCCGGGGAGGCCAAATGTGGCGTTTCTTCAGTGGGACGCGCGCAAATTCGGGAAGACCCTTTCGAACCGGGTCGGGAAGCGCAACGTCCTCTATATAAAACCATTCAGAGGGCCAGTCATCATGTGCCTTCCTTGGTGTACCGGATGGGTATCCGGTATCGACGACGTGCCATACTTCGGCACCGCCCACTTCAAATATTGACCCTTCGTGATTACGCGGGATGAGACAAAACAGCTTCCTCCACAACTCGAAATGAGCCTCGACGCCCAGGAAAAGTTTGCATAAAGCAACGTAACCCGCAATGTGCAGAATAGAGACCGGAGTGAAGTTGTGCAGCTGGAGGCCATAGTACTCTTGGAGCCCTCGGAGGAACAGATGGATAGGAAATCCAACGCTTGTTAATAGGTAGGGGACCAAACACACTCGGTCTCCCCCGGATGGATTGGGGAAGACCTCTGCCTGAGTCCCCTCATTGAAGGAAGCTAGCCCTGCTCGAACAGGGACTAGATTTGCGTCGGGAAGGTATCCCTGCCTTTGCAACTTCATCAAACGTCTATAAGACACGGAACACTTCTCCCACTCACCATTCTCTAGGCCGGGATGAGCGGAGGAGCTGGGGACGCTAGCCATGCTGGAATGGTTTCTCCTATGTAGTCTCTGGGGATTTCTTCTGCGCAGCGCTGAATTGATCTAGGATCCAATCTCGTTAAATAGGCGCTCTTCCTTGGATGGATGAGGTGTTATTCGTAAAAAACACCCTGACTTTCCACATTCACTTGACACATGGAGGATGAACATTATTCAACGCCCAGAAGCCAAGGAGGCGACATTAGGGTCAATGGCCGAATACATTACTTGGAGATCATTGAAGGGGGGACTCGCCTTGCAATGCCGAACATAACATGTGTGCAGAGCACTTCGCTATTGAAGAATGGTTCGGGGGCTACTGAGGGAGTCCTGGACTAAGGGGACCTCGATCGTCCGGCCTGTTATCTATGGGCCGGACTAATGGGCTGTGAAGACATGAAGACCGAAGACTGCACTGTGTCCGGATTGGACTCTACTTGGCGTGGAAGGCAAGCTTGGCGACCGAAGATTCCTTCTTATGTAATTGACTCCATGTAAACCCTAGGTTCCCTCGGTGTCTATACAAACCGTAGGGGATAGTCCGGAAAGGACAACACATATACTCATTACCATATTCATAGGCTAGACTTCCAGGGTTTAGCCATTACGATCTCGTGGTAGATCAACTCTTGTAACACTCATATTCATCAAGATCAATCAAGCAGGAAGTAGGGTATTACCTCCATAGAGAGGGCCCGAACCTGGGTAAACATCGTGTCCCCTATCTCCTGTTACTATCGAACCTAGACGCACAGTTCGGGACCCCTACCGGAGATCCGCCAGTTTAGACACCGACACACCTTGCATAGATATCTCCGCTCCTCAGGAGCCAACCTAGCGAGGCCACCCCTGGGGAGGTCTTGGTGTCGTCTGCCTCGCGAGGCTTCACCCCTCACGAGGGTCTTGAGTGGTTGCTGGTGAAGATGGGTCATACCATGCCGTTGGTGGAGCCACGCCCTTGGCCGCAGGCAGGCAAATCTCGGTACCCCCATTCCCAGGACACCGACAATAGCCCCTGGGCCCAAGGTGCGCTCGGACTTGGCTTCGAGGTGAAGCCAAAGGGCAAGTGTGGAGCGCCGTGGGCCCCAACCTCCTACGGCCTCAATGGAAGCATGGCGATAGATAGGTCGTGGGCGTCTCCGCTTCCCCACGCTGCCTAGGCAACTGTCCTTAGCTGACAAAAGGTTGGCACGCGTCGCATGGCTTTCATTGCCTTCCTTCTCCTGGCTCCAGATCCCCTTTCTCATTCTTGCCCTGAGAGACTCCAGATCCACACGAGCCCCTCTCTGAGCTTGCATCCAATAGCGTCCAACAAGGCGAAGGACATGGACTCGCCTTCCTGGTACGAGCCAGCCTTGAGTGCGCCTAGGATCTCTGAGAAGAACCTCGCCGCCATGCGCCTGATGACGGCGGACAACACCAACAAGGGGGGAAAGGCCGTGCTTCGGGCTGGCTCTGACGAGGCGGAGCACTCAGGCAATACCTTCTATCCCTTCTTCATGAACATCATCGTCGTGGGGATGGTCCCTCCTTTCTCTGACTTCTTTTGTGCCGTCCTCAGCCACTACAAGCTGCATGCCCTTCATCTCCATCCCAACTCCGTCCTCCTCCTGTCGATCTTTGCCTTCTATTGCGAGGCATTTGTGGGGGTGACGCCATCCATGGCATTGCTTCTCCACTTCTTCTACCTCCGGCTCAAGGAGGGCCATTGCTCAGGGTGCGCCAACTTCGTCGTGGCCAACGGGACCAACGTGATCTTGAAGGCCGGGAAGAAGGCCGAGGGCTTCAGGAGAAAGTGGGTCATGATGGACGCTAAGTGCGTCCACCCGCGGTTGGTGCTGCCGATAGAGATGCCCTCGCCTCATGATAGTTGGCTCCGTGCAAGGCTTACCGACCCTCGGGCTAAGCAGGTGCTGGAGAAGATGACTGCCGTCCTGAAGCCTGATGACCCGAGGGCGGAGAAGCTAAAGGGGGCCATGCTCGTGAAGGAGTTCCTGGCGTAGCGCGTTGCCCCGCTCCAGGCATGCTTACGCCCCTTGTGGAAGCTTGGCAGCGAAGGGGAAGACCTGCGACTGCGCCCGGACGCCTTGTTCGAAGAGGGGCTGGGAGCGGACATCCGTCCCTTGGTCGGGGACGATCTAGGTTACCCGCCGCCATCCCTGTCTTCGATGGATGTGGGCTCGTGCCGCCGGCGCCTTCTGAGGCCACGGAGGAGGCGACCCCAGTACTGGTATCTTTTGATGATTCTGACGAGGAGGAGAGGCCTAACTCGGAGGCGACCCTGGAAGGGGAAGGGGAGACCTCCCCTCTTGCGGCAGATCTCCTCCGAGCCCTCCCGAACGATGACGAGGCCGGCGACCATCCGGTGAGGGAGTCCTAGGCCCCCGCCGGAGTTACTATGAGGTCCAGGGGCACCCCCCCCCCAAGAAGCCGTCGGCCGGGGTCCCGACGAAGAGCAGGTCGGCGCTGGTCTCCCGAGGCGGCGCCCCTGTTTGATGTTGTCCGGTGCTGCCACAGGGCCGGCTGCCGCGACCTTGTCTGCTCCTGGGACTCGCGGGCCGGTGGCCCGGGCTGCGAGGCCTCCGGGCTCCGCGCTTCTGAAGAGGCCGAGGGACTACGCCGCCGTGGACCAGTTAGTACCTTGCCTTGA
This sequence comes from Triticum monococcum, assembly GCA_034509565.1. Lineage (NCBI taxonomy): Eukaryota > Viridiplantae > Streptophyta > Magnoliopsida > Poales > Poaceae > Triticum > Triticum monococcum. The sequence continues at coordinate 275,520,121 of CM067842.1, read as the reverse complement.
TTTCGTTTCTGCTTCTGCCGCTGCTTCTTGATGCTCTCCTTATGCGCCGTTAGGCCGACGTTGGTGGAGAAGAAGAAGAGAGAGGGAGCGACCGCACACCCTCTGGCGCGGAGAGGCAATGACGGTGCCCATGCCTCTCCATCCCGGTCGTCCTCGCAAGGTGCAGAGGACCATCGTCCGGAGAAAACAGCCTCACTAGCCCAGCCAGCTCCGGAGGCGTCCGCCTCCAACTCGCCGGCCGAGGTCCTAAAGGCTCAGGAGCCCCCGACCCCTTCTTCTGTTGCCGCCGACTCGCAAGCGGTGATTCTGCCTCCTTCTCCTCCCATCATAGCGCCGGTCCACAATCCAGCTGCTTCACTAGACGCTCTGGAGGAGGCTCTTGGCGTGATGCCCAGCTTCGGGGTGACCTTTGAGGCATCGACCGTCGTTTGGCATCAGGGCGCCTGGAGTTGATCTCGGGGAGGCTGCGGTGGGATGCGTCTGTGAGGGCAGCCTGGGGTCAGGCCACGGTAGCTTCCGAGGAGGGCAAGCGGACTGTCGACCAGGCCGCAGCTGCCCGCGAGGTGGCGTTGAAGGATGCCGAAGCTGCCAAGGAGCGTTGCTAGGTAATGGAGGCGGAGCTGGAGACCATGCGCAATGAGCGCGCGACCGAGGCTCGCGATCGCAAGGCGGAGGACGAGAAGATGAAGGCCCGGGAGGACGCGATCGCTGGTCATGATGCTGAGCTGGAGTAGCTGGCGCAGGCGTAGGCCGTCGAGCGTGACCGCTAGAAGAAGCTGGAGGAGGAGGTGGAAACAGAGAAATTAAGGCGATGGTGCTTGCCGAGGATCACGAGGCCTTCAAATCTCTTGAGGAGAGGTCCCACAAGGCGCTGCAGGGGCTCTACGAGAAGGGTTTGGAGAAGCCTTTGGTGACTGTCGGTGTCAAAACCGGCGGATCTCGGGTAGGGGGTCCCGAACTATGCGCCTAGGACGAATGGTAATAGGAGGCAGGGGACACAATGTTTTACCCAGGTTCGGGCCCTCTTGATTGAGGTAAAACCCTACGTCCTGCTTGATTAATATTGATGATATGGGTAGTACAAGAGTAGATCTACCACGAGATCAGAGAGTCTAAACCCTAGAAGCTAGCCTATGTTATGATTCTATGTTGTCCTACGGACTAAAACCCTCCGGTTTATATAGACACCGGAGAGGGTTAGGGTTACACAAGGTTGGTTACAAAGGAGGAGATATCCATATCCGTATTGCCTAGCTTGCCTTCCACGCCAAGTAGAGTCCTATCCGGACACGAGACGAAGTCTTCAATCCTGTATCTTCATAGTCTAACAGTCCGGCCAAAGGATAAAATCCGGCTGTCTGGAGACCCCCTAATCCAGGACTCCCTCGATAGCCCCTGAACCAGGCTTCAATGACGATGAGTCCGGCGTGCAGTATTGTCTTCGGCATTGCAAGGCGGGTTCCTCCTCTGAATACATCACAAAAGAATTTGAATACGAGGATAGTGTCCGACCCTGCAACATAAGTTCCACATACTTCCGTAGAGATAATAATTTTTTCACAAATCTAATTTGCTGACTTGTTTTTACAGTACGACGTTATGTCATGGCCCGATGATTATTCGAACCATTTCCTTTAACTAGCCCCGCACATAACGCGAGGCAGTTTTTTGACACGTCTTGTCAAAGCAGAGATCGTGTCCCCATATTACGGGATTCTCATCAATACGGTCGTGGGTAACCCAACCGTGTCTAGGACTCCTAGATTATAGGTAAGTCCCAAACGGCTACGGAGAGGACGCTTGATATTCACCCTCTTTATAAAGGGACAAGGTTTTCGCTTTTTCCCTCTCGTGCTCAATCGAACCCCTCCCCCGCCTCGAGTTCTAACACCCAAAGCCCAGGTCAGGTGCTCCGGATTTTCAATCATGTCCGGATCCAGCCTTCAAGGCCGGTGGATGCCCTCCTCCGTCACAGAAGAGGATATCAAGAAGTTGAGGGAGGCCAGATACCTGACCGCTGAGGTTTCGCATCCGCTGCTTGCTCGAGGGCAGGTTGTCCCCACTCCCGAACCCGGTGAGAACGTCATGTTCATCTCCCACTTCCTCTGAGGCCTAGGCCTCACTCTGGATCCCTTCGTCAGGGGTTTGATGTTCTATTGCGGGCTAGATTTCCACGATCTAGCTCCGGACTCCTTTCTCCACATATTGACATTTATTGTTGTGTGTGAGGCCTTCCTCTGCATTACCCCTCACTTCGGCCTATGGCTCAAGACCTTCGAAGTGAAGCCGAAGATGATCGAGGGGCAACATGCAGCGTGCGGAGGCGCGTTAATAAGCAAGACGGCAGGAGCTCCCTGGCCGAAAGGTTCCTTTCCAGAGGAGTCCGAATTATGGCAACGGGAGTGGTTTTATGTCACGGCTCCCAGAAGTGCCAAGTGGGCGGCTGCCCCCGCTTTCCGCTCGGGCCCCCCACCACAACTGATGTCATGGATTAGCAGAGGTCTGAGCTGGGGCCCAGCCAAGGGCGTGCCTATACTGCAAAGCCACATTCAAGATCTCTTCGAGGGAGATTTTAATTTGGTTGTGGTAATGCAAGTTATGCTGGTTCATCGAGTCCAGCCTTGCAAACGCCGGCCCCTTCACTTGTGGGAGTTCAAACCAGAAGGACCGCGTGCCATTCAAAGTTTCTTCGGCCTGACGCCCGAGGAGATGTACAAGTCATTCTTCGGACCTCAAATAGAGTGTCCGGATACTACCGAGGACGTGGGCCTGAGCAGGAACCGCGCCGCCGAACAAGTAAGAAATCCTCTAGCCGAACACACCGTCTTTTATTCATGAAGTTATTTATGAGAGATCACTCTTTGACCAGGACTGGCTAACAAAGGCAAAGGTGATTCGGTGTTCGGCCCCCCTCCTTGAGGGTTTGGAAAATCCGGTTTTGGAAAAGATGCTCGAGCTCGCACCTTGCCCGGAGCCCTCGAAGGAAGATACAGGGGGGAATAATATGGGCGGAAGCGGCCCCCCATCGCTACTAGTTCCAACCGAGGGAATGAGCACCTCCATAAAGGAGGATAACTGGGGGAGGAAGAGGACTGCTTCCAAGGATCCGGAAGCCGAGGCCTCCAAACGGGACAAGAAGTCTCCAACAGAGGGTCCTGCCTCAGGGGGTGCTCTTGCCGCACAAAGTCCACGGTGGGATCAGCCCTCCAACGAGTCGTAAGTGATCCAAAAAATACTTTAATAGTGAAGGTATACCATCTTTCTTCTAAGAAAATAACCGCTGCATATATCTTGCAGTTCGGGTCTTAGCCCCTCTCAGCTGAGCTCGTCTTCGGGGGATCTTCTTCCGGAGATGATGGAGAGCGAAACGCCTCCCCCGGACTCCTCCGCTCAAGAAGCGGGCGACCCCGAAGTGTCGTCACGGAGGGCCTCTCCGGATCTGGTGAGGCCAGAAAATAATCCCATAGACCCCCGATGTCCCCAGTGTCCGGCTCTCGAAGAGAGCAAACAAAAGAGTCCGGCACCGTCTGGTATGCGGTCGGAAGTTCTGAGGGAGCTGGTGGGGCGAGCGGCCATCTCAGAAGAACACTGTACGTTGATGGGTACGGTGATGGAGAGAATTTCGTCCGCCGAAAGCGGATTACATGAAGCCTTTATGAGTCTACTGACAGGCTTTGAGGTACGTGAGATAATATGTGATAGTACCGCACATGTTAGGTGTGCCCTGTGTAGATAGTAGCCCTTGAGACTCTGGTTGTCGTCGAGAATGGCGGGGAACAGAGGATCATAGTCCCAGGCAATAACCAGACTGCCTTTATGTGCAGGTGGTGGAAGCTCCGGTGGCTAGCCGGACTAGTGAGTTTGCCGAATTAAAACGACAACTGGATGCGGCAGACGCCGACATCGAGCTTGTTAACAAGCAGGTTGACGAATCATAGGGTAAGTAACGTTTTATGGTGAATGTCACACAATAAGAGCAGCATGATGCCAGTATCTTTAATATGTTGTGACTGAAGACGGAGCTGCCACCGTCGAGACCCTTCAGGCGGAGCTCGCCCGAGCCAAGGAACAAGCGAGGGTTAGTATTGCAGCTATTGTGAAGGCGGCCGAGGAGTTAAGAGCCGAGAAGGCCACCCATTGTGAAAGCAAAGAAAAGATGGCCAAGATGGCCGTAGAATTAAAAGGCACTGCCGACCGTTGCCAGTTCCTTGAAGAGGAGAACCGAGTGAAGGTAGCGGACATGGAGAAGGCCACTATCGCGACCAAAGACATTCGCTCTGCTATGAGGGCGAAGAAGGAGGAGTTGCACGAAGCCGGGGATATTGCGGCTGGGAAGCCCTTTCTGCTGCGGAGGAAGTTCGGAGATCCGCGGTATGCCCCTCTGGATCACTGTGGAGTTCGGCAGACTCATATATGGACTTGGCGGCGAGCACTGTCGATGCGGTCGAATACTTCCAAGATCAATCAGGTCGTGAAGTGGACAAGCTATTCTGGTCACAATTCAACGTTCCAGAGCGTCCGCTTCCCTTGACTGATTGGCTAGCCGAATGGGCCGAACTTAATAGGTTGTCCGGACTCGCCATAAGGACTGTTGTAGATCATTTGTGGCCGGAGAAGCCGAAGCCGAACAACTATTTTAGCTTAGTGCAGCAGTTCCTTGGCGCGGTGCCGCGCATCAACGCGATGAAGAGGTCGGCGTGCATAGAAGGCTCACGGATGTCCTTTGCCCGCGTCAAGGCATACTGGGCAGAGATGGATGCTACCACTGTTGCAGCGCAAGGTTCGGCCATGGGCCGAGTAGCTGCCGAGCACTATTTTGAAGAGGTTCTTGAGGGTGCTCGTTTGACAGAGTCCTAGTGCTCGAAGAATATTATGTTTGAATGACATGTATTCCCATTGTAAACACTATGTTTTTATGAAATATAGTAAGGTTGTATTTATACTTTTGCCGAAAGTAATGTGATGCCTCTTGTGCGGTCGTTTATGTATATATGTATATAACCTGAAAGATTGCAGTCATTGGCTTCAACCCCCACGCATATAATGTGGAGGTGCTCGCAAAAAACGCGTGTTCACACTTAACCCAATGTCTTGGTCCTATTAAGGAGGTGATAGCGCAGCGAACGAGGCAACGGGACTATAATGCTTTAACACTTTCACTTAGCCATAGGAGTTTGACAGTAGGGCTACTAGATAGCCCCTGGTGGCTCCGCACTCTCCCGATCTCGGGGTGCGTACATGCCTGGCCTGAAAACGGCCCTTCATTAAGGAGGAGGAATTCTAACATTCTGGTAGGTCATCGAGTGGTTGACCAGTCTCACGCTATATCATGACAATCAGTTGTCGGCTTTCTCTACTGAGGTGCTCGTCCGGATGAACCAAGGCACAATCGCAGTAGTTCTCCTAGTGCTACCTTAGCCGATAAAGCGGAATGTAAGGCACCAAAACACAGGAGCCGGGCAAACCCAACATTTGACCAAAGACAATGATTCGGAGCTGATGCATATAAGGCCAAACTCGCGACGCCGAACACTCCCTAAGGTATTCGGTCTTTATGGTATAGACCGGGCCTAAATAGTGCCCTTTGTAAGAAGCCCCTTGTGTCTAGGTACGTGCATTACTCTCACGTGGCCACATGCGAAGACGTCAACATCCTTCTCAATTGTACTAAGAATTCAAGGGATGTGTATCCACAAGAGACAGTAAAAAAGGTTTACGTAGGGTCTTAATCTAAAAAGAATCCTTGGAGCGGGTCCCTGCTGCACATCTGCGCCTGTGTCTCCGTTGTGCCGTATCCTGGACGGGTGTAGCACGATGATCATCTGTAAGAGAGAGGAACTTAGGTGAAAAAAGTTGTCATGCAAAAAGATAGTTTTTAAAGAAACCATGTATAACTAGAAATGAGTAGAAATTGCCACTTGTCTGCGCGCGTTGAGCCCCTTGTATTTGTAATAGGGGTGTGGCCATCAATCCGGTACAAATTACATATAGCAGCGCCGGACTCGTCTAACCGCGTCCGTGGTCTTGACGACCTATCAAATGCTTTAGTTGGTGAGGCCGTTTTTAGTGTGCCGCTACCAAGGTAGTCGCATTCTCTTCGGTGCACAAAGATCTCTTAATGCTTCCGTTCACTGTAATGATGCCACGTGGACCCGGCATCTTGAGCGTGAGGGAAGCATAATGCGGTATTGCATTAAAGCGAGCAAAAGCTTCATGTCCAAGTAGTGCTTGATAACCGCATTGGAACGGAGCAATGTGGAAGGTTAAATGTTTGCTACCGGAGTTATCGGGGAGGCCGAATATAACCTTTAGTAGCAGGAAGCCCGTGAAGTGAGCCCCTGGGCCTGGCTTTACTCCTTTAAAGGTAGTGTTGCTATGGCAAATTTTCGTTGGGTCTATCCCCATTTCGCGGATTGTATCCTGGTATATCAGGTTTAAACTGCTGCCACTGTCCATCAGGACTCGTGCAAAGTGGTATCCGTCAATTATTTGGTCTAATACCAGGGGAGCCCATCCTGCCCGCCGGATACTTGCTGAGTAATCATGATGGTCGAAAGTGACCGGTTGAGACGACCAGTGGCAGGGTTTCGCGGTGATAGGCCCTTGGGCATATTTATCTGGAAGGGCCGCTTTGCTTCCCTTGATCACATGTAATATTTTGACTGTTTTGATTTTTGATGGAAACTTCTTTTGTTCCCCAGTGACTTGCTTGAGAGGCTCATCCTCATCTTCGCTTGGTGTATCCTCCCCCTTGTGTACGGCGTTGAGCTTGCCGGACTGCTTGAAGACCCAACATTCTCTGTGGGTATGATTAGCGGGTTTACCAGGGGTGCTATGGATCTGACATACCTGGTCCAGAATTTTGTTCAGGCTGGACAGTTCATCTCTGGCACCTTTAGAGGGCGGCTTTTTTGACCTGGCCAAGAGCTTCGGAATCCGGTGTTTACCACTGTGCTCTTCGGGCCGTCTTCTTTATTCCGACGCTTATTATTTTTGTCGCGTCGTGATTTCCCGTTTTCATCTCTAACTTCGGATGTGCTTGGGTCACTGGTGCTGCATCTGGCTAGCCAGCTGTCCTCACCCGCGCAAAAGCGGGTCATGAGACTTGTTAATGCTGCCATTGTTCTCGGCTTTTCTTGGCCGAGGTGTCTGGCAAGCCATTCGTCGTGGACGCTATGCTTAAAAGCTGCCAAGCCTTCGGCGTCCGGGCAGTCAACTATTTGGTTCTTCTTAGTAAGAAACCTGTTCCAAAGCTTTCCGGCTGACTCTCCGGGCTATTGAGTTATATGACTCAAATCGTCCGCATCTGGGGGTTGGACATAAGTCCCTTGAAAATTTGCCCGAAAAGCGTCATCGAGCTCTTCCCAGCTTCCAATGGAGTTTTCGGGAGGCTTTTAAGCCAGTGCCGAGCTGGCCCTTTGGGCTTGAGGGGTAAGTACTAGATGACGTGGAGATCATCTCCTTGATCCATATGGATATGGAGGATATAGTCCTCAATCCAGACCCCAGTGTTTGTTGTTCCGTCGTATGCCTCTATGTTTACGGGTTTGAATCCCTCTAGAAATTCATGGTCCAGCACCTCATCGGTGAAACATAGGGGGTGTGCGGCACCCCAGTATCTGGGTGTACCGTGTTGTTCTGATGTTTGTTTTGGTACATCATATGGTGGGGCGCGCTTGCGTGGTCCATAGATGGATCTGGTTGCGCTGTCCTTTTGGTGCGAGCCCGTGTGTGGATCGCGTATTGGCTTGTGAGTGGCGTTGTTTGCCGCTCCATGTTGGCCGTGAGGTCGTCTATCCGGCCAGGTGGCCGTTTTGATTTTTGGTTGTGGGGGATCTAGGGCCTCCTCATCGAATTCGGGTAGCAACTTCCGCTTCGGGTAGCTCTTGGTGGGGCGATTACCACCATACTTCGCCGCTGTGTTGAGTACTTTAGTCCATCTGATTTGGAGTGTGTCCTGCGCAGCCTTGAGCCTTTGCTTCTGCTTTTTCACACTCCTCACGGTGGCAACAAGCCTTTGACGGGCATTCTGCTGCTCCAGGTGCCTGTCCGCCATTATGTCATTCGGACTATTATCTTTGACAAAATTGGTTTGTTCGGTTTGATTCTCCGTATTGCCGTGGTCCGGCAGTTGTTCGCCCTGCTCCAACGCTGGGTCTGTATGATCGTTATTTCTGCCGAGGCGGGATTTGGGGCGGTGCTTACGTCGCCGCTTTGACTGCTTCTCAAGGGGACAAGCCTTCGTTGTGTCCTTCCGTTCCTCGTTGTCGTCTTCTTTTGGTGTGTCCACCATGTATACGTCATATGATGAGGTGGACGTCTGGCGCCCTATGGGCGATTGTTCCTCTTCGCCTCCTGCATCGTCATCCATACCGTCGATGTCTTCGGGGTCGAAGTCGAGCATGTCGGTTGAGTCATCGACAGTGGCTACCAAGTGGGTGGTGGGTGGGCCTCGAATTTCTTCGTCGTCCGCATCCCAGTCCTGCCGGACATAGTTCGGCCAGGATTCTCCTATCAAGGAGATAGACCTTAACGAGTTCAGTATGTTGCCAAAGGGCGAGTGCTGAAAAATATCCGCGGAGGTAAACTCCATGATCGGCGCCCAATCGGATTCGATAGGAACGGGCGTAGGCGGTTCGGAGTCCGTGGTCGGAGAAGGATCTGGCAGTTTAACAACACGGCTCTCGTGTAAGGCAAGGTTGATGTTCGGCCCGATCGCCCCTGAGGGTAAGGCCTCCATGGCGGGGTCCATCCACCCGTTCGCGGAAGGCGCAACTGGCTCCGAATTGAGGGTCGGAGCGGCTGCCGGTGCGATCTCCTTAACACTGTCCGATGGGAGAGCTAAGTCATGCTCATCGTGACCGCGTGGCGCACAAGGTAGAGGCTCAAAATCCGTCGAAGATCAAATCTCCACGGATATCGGCCGTGTAATTTAAGCTTCCAAACCTGACCTGGTGGCCAGGGGCGTAACTTTCCATCTGCTCCAGATGGCCAAGCGAATTGGCCCGCAGTGCAAAGCCGCCGAGCACGAAGATCTGTCTAGGGAGAAAAGTTTCACCCTGGACCACATCGCTATCGATGATAGTAGGAGCCATCAAGCCTAACGGCGATGACATAGAGGAACTCTCAATGAAAGCACCAATGTCGGTGTCAAAAACGGCGGATCTCGGGTAGGGATCCCGAACTATGCGTCTAGGCCGGATGGTAACAGGAGGCAGGGGACACAATTATTTACCCAGGTTCGGGCCCTCTTGATGGAGGTAAAACCCTACGTCCTGCTTGATTAATATTGATGATATGGGTAGTACAAGAGTAGATCTACCATGAGATCAGAGAGGCTAAACCCTAGAAGCTAGCCTATGGTATGATTGTATGTTGTCCTACGGACTAAAACCCTCCGGTCTATATAGACACCGGAGAGGGTTAGGATTACACAAGGTCGGTTACAAAGGAAGAGATATCCATATCCGTATTGCCTAGCTTGCCTTCCACGCCAAGTAGAGTCCTATTCGGACACGAGACGAAGTCTTCAATCCTATATCTTTATAGTCTAACAGTCTGGCCAAAGTATATAATCCGGCTGTCCGGAGACCCCCTAATCTAGGAGTCCCGCAGTGACTGATGACGACGGCCCCGCCCAACTACTTCCTCAGCTCGTGACAGAGCTCGAAGATGTTGTCGATGGAATCGGCCCCATGGTGGAGGGGAAAGCTTGCGAGCTTTCCTCATCGGCCCTGACGCGTGTCCTTAGCCACCTTCACCTTCGCGACCCCAACGCCGACCTTTGTGTCCTGCTCGAGCCTGTGGATGAGGGGCGTTGTGAAGCCGCTGCAAAGGCCGTGAAGGGCCAGGTGGAGGCCTTGCTGAAGAAGTTCCTTGCCATCGACTCCTCGCCTCCAGCCGACGGTGCCGCCGATCCCTCGACCAAGGCCGACGACACGGGTGACAGCGATGTTGCCGACGAGCGGGCGCTTCCGGATGACGGTGTCCAAGGTTGAAGAGGAGGCTCGCTGGTAGGCGATGGTGCTCCTTCCTACTTTTACTTTCCTGCGACATGCGACGTGCCTCATGGAGGCGTTAAAACTCTTGTTTGGTGCTTAAGGAACAACATGTTTAGTGTTATCTCGTTAAGATTCCACAACCTCCTTCTCGTTTGCTTGATGTTCTACATTGGCAGGGCCCGACCACGCGCATACCTCAGTCGCTGTTGGACCGTCTGGATCACCAGGATGAGACCAAGAGGTGAGGGGCTACGTGGCCAGTTAGGCTCCTGAGTCGCAATGCTCATGAGTCCCCCTTGACGCGCAAACAGCCTGCAAAGGGGAGATGCGAAAGTAGGCCTTAGTGTTCTACGTCGGCAGAGCTTGACCCCGTGCATTCCTCAGTCGCCGTTGGACCCTACGGGTCACCAGAACGGGACCAAGGGGTCAGGGGCTACATGGCCAGTTAGGCTCCTAAGTCGCGATGCTCAGGAGTCCCCCTTGACGCGTAAACGGACCTTCATACCTTTCCTCACCGAGGTCCCGCTCGGGAGGGGCGCGTGATGTCCAGGTCCGAGGGACCTGGCAGGGCGGCATACACTAGGCGTGACCTAAGCATAGCCCTCATGCCCAGCCCCCTCGCGCGACTCTCCCGAGGGGAAAGCGTTGCGGTGTGGCTGGACACTGAGCGGGATGGCTCCCTGAGGTTGATGCGGCCAAGGGGCCGCCCTCAGTTGTTTATCACCAGCGCGGAGCATAGCGCTTCCGCACTTGCACGGGCATAGCCGCTCCTCGATCGTGTCGACTGCCAGCGTGGAGCATGGTGCTTCCACTGGTGCATGGGTGAGGGATCCCTCTGAGTGGAGCCCCCGGGGCATCTACAGCCCCACCCTGACACATGGCTTGCACGGTAGGGCTAGATGGGGTGTGTCTAGGCACTCGTGAGCCAGTGCGGGACTCATGAGGCCCTACCTCAAGGCGGGTTGCGCCTGGTCTTGATTCTTGATGGTTGTGGTGGGCCTGCAAGATGGTTAGGCAACCTGCGCCAGACGAATCTCCTGAGGCAATCACATGATAAGGCCAAGCACCAACGACCCCAGGAGGTGAAGTGAACAGGGCTGGCCCGCCAGGCAGAGCTCAATCGTTGGGTTTATCGACGCTGCAGGGACGGAGCCGAGTACAGACGTCATGCCTAGTCTTCTCATGCGAAAATTCTAAAGAAAGACGGCCAGCGCGAGGCTCCCGTGGTGGCGGGGCACTGGCTCGCGCGCCCTGGTTTGTCCATCCGCGATTAGCCCATGCGAGAACAAGGCACCAAGGGCCATGGGAGGTGACTTACACGAGAGCGGGCCCGCGAGCCAGAGCTTAGCCTCTTGGGTTTGGCGACGCTGCAGGGACGGACCCGAGCATAGACGCCGTGCCAGTCCTTAATCATGGGGCAGTCATGGGCGGGCTTGCAAGGATGTGCAACATTCATGGTATCGCAGTACTGGACAAGCAGGAGATAATCATAAGGCAATTCATGCAAGAGGCAAACTAGTTCAGATAGATGCAGGAACGATACACGCCACTGGGACGTACCCGAGCGGCCTGGGGATGATGCAGCCCGTGAGGCGCTCCCAACAAAGTAAGCTCAAGATGCAAAAGCACACACGCCGCAGGGACAGGCCCACGCGACTTGGGGATAATGCTGCCCGAAGGGAGCCCCTCACGCTGGAGTGGTGTCGGGGCAGTTGAAGACGCGCGCCGAAGAGGTTGCTCTTCATGAGCCACCAGGGTCCTGAGCCTCAGGAGGCTCCACAGGCATAGGTGGCTCCTAAAGAACTGTTGTGATCTCCACCAGGACAGTGTGATGCCTGGCCTCCTTAGCCGTATGGTCCTTGCGTCTTGAAGCTCGTGAATCACCTTGGTGATGAACTCCTGAGCACAAGGTGTTGCCCACTTCAGGGAAATGTGCAGAACGCCTCCACATGGTGCCCGAATGCCTCCCTCATGAAGACGGCTAGGTCTGAGGCCCTCCAGAAGAGAGCCCCCGATCACAGCACGAGGAGGGCGCCGGGCGCCCCTTCCTATGTAAGGGAAGGAGGCGCCGCATCTGCGGGCGCAGGTCCTGAGGTGGTGCCGCCCTCTTGAGGCCCTTGACAGGGTAGCTGCCTCTTCTTGGGTTTGGCGTCAGGAGGGTACAGGGTGCCTTCCTTGTCGGGGTCTTCGGCTGTTGTAGCCTGGTAAGTGCGCTCGAGGGAGCACACCATGTCTCTTTCCTCGCAGGCGACCGAGATGACGCTGCCACTCCTTGGCATCTTGAGGACGTTGTAGCCGTGGTGGGTCACTGCCATAAACTTGGCCAAGGCTGGATACCCAAGGATAGCATTGTACGACACGCGGATGTGGGCGACATCGAAGTCAATGAGCTCGGTGCGGTAGTTGTCATGATGGCCGAAGGTGACAGGGAGGAGGACCTGCCCTATCGGGGTGGTGGAGCCGTCGGTCACTCCTGAGAAAGGCTTGGTAGGATGGAGCTGATCGTAGGGCACCTGAAGGCTGTCGAATGTCTCGACGGATAGGACATTGAGTCCCGCACCACCGTCGGTGAGGGTCTTGGTGACTTGAACGTTGCTGATGACAGGTGAGCAGAGCATCGGGAGGGTGCCGGCAGTTGCCGCACACTTGAGCTGGTCCGCCGAGCTGAAGGTGATGGCGCACTTGGACCACCTGAGCGGGCGTGCGGCCCCAAGCCTGGGAAGGGCCGCGTTCACCTCGCGAGCAAACTGCTTGAAGACATGCTGAGAGGCTAGGGCTTGAGCACCACCCAAGATGCAGGCGATGGCGCGTGGCTCCTGGAAGCCCCCACCCCCCTCATCCTCATGGTGGTCGTCGTTTCTCCCTTGTGGCGGTGGCAGCAGACGGAGGCCAGTGTTGCCATGAGGGTGGTCCTCACAAGGCTGCTCCCTCCAAGGGCCCTCGCGAGGCAGGTCTTGCTAGTGGTCCTCATGAGGCCGGTCACGCCACTCCTGGTGAGGGTCACAGTCGTCCCAACATCCTCCACTTTGTCCACCTCCTCGGCCGTAGCCTCGGCCGTTGCACTCGGGGCGTCGACCGAAGTGCCCATCTCACATGGCCCTGAGCTCCTGACAGTCACTGGTGTTGTGGTTGTGAACATTGTGAAAGGTGCAGTGGGCGGTTGGCCCTGGATGATACGGGGTGGTCGCGGCCACGCTTCATTTCTGGCTCCGTCGCGAGCACGACAGCCCCCTTGCGCATTACGTCCTTGATCTTTGCCTTCTTGTCCTCCTGGTCAGTAGCTGGGAGCTCGAGGAGAGAGATGCGCCCTTTCTCAACCCTTGCGCACTTGGTTGCCATGTTGAATATTTCCAGGGCCGAGCATAGCTCCTCGTGGATGGCGAGCTCCTCCTTCATCTTGACGCTGTGGATTCCATCGGAGAACGCAGAGATGATGGCCTCGTCCGTCACCTTGGGAATCTTGAGGCGAACGTTGTTGAAGTGCTGGATGTACTTCTCCAGGTTTTCCCCCGGTTGGTACTTGATGCATCGTAGGTCGCCTGTGGCCGGCGGGCGGTCGCGAGTGCCTTGGAAGTTGGCGACGAAACGCTCGCGCATCTCGCCCCAAGATGAGATCGATCTCGCGGGCAAGTTCAGGAACCACGAGCGCGCGCCATCCTTGAGGGCCATGGGAAACCAGTTCGCCATGACCTTCTAATCTCCATTGGCTACCTCGATGCTCAGCTCGTAGAGCTACAAGAACTCCACGGGGTCGGGGGTGCCGTCGTAGTGCGGAGGCAGGTCTGGCATGAACTTGCCTGGCCAGACGACAGTGCGCGGCTCAGGAGTAAAGGCACGGTAGCCTGCTGTGGTCACTAGAGGCCGTCGCGGTGGCGGAGCCTGATCCTCACATCCACACACCGCCGCCAGAGGCGGCGCGTGGTCTTGATGCAATGGCGCTGGTAGTGCAGGAGCGTTTTCTTGCGGCCTCGGGACTTCTTGGCAGCTTCCTTCTTCATGCGCGGGCGCCCGGCGTGGCAGGCCACGCCGCGGGATCACGCACCTTGGTGCGAGGGCGTCGTCTCGATGCGGAGGCGGTGGAGGCACTCCGTGATCCGCGTGTCTTGGTGCGTGTCAGATAACGGGTTCTGGCAAAAGCCTCAAGGTTCGAACACTGGGGTGCGCACGAAGGTTTTCTCCCTATCGATCCACGCCCTAGCTATCTAAGATCTCGCGGACAAACTCGACGAACTCGCAACACATGTAACGCCCTGGATGTAAATTTGCATAATTGTAACTCCAACTCTTGCCATTTCGGGCTTTACGATATGATATTTCCTTCATGGTTTGATTTTGCTTTTCGCTTTGCTTTTTGTTCATGTCGTGCATTTCATCTCATGTCATCATCATATAGTGCATATTCATCTCATGCCATCCTTGTCTTATTGCATCTTATTCTTGCATGCTCAACAAATGCCTTGAGATGCCCATAATATTGTTCTATGCATCACAACCTCCTCCTTCCCTCTACTTCCTTCTTTTGACAAGTGCCACTTTACCTTCTCTTTTAATGTTCATCTTCTCCCTTTCAATCTTGCACCATGTGTAAATCCTCTCTGCCAATTTTCAACTCATTTGAATATGTTTTGGTTAGGTTAAAAATTGACTCAAGTTTGAATTTAATTCAAACTTGATTTAATGTTCTTCCTTTAAAAATACCCAAAGCAATTTATTCAAATGGCCCATAATTCCAGGAGCTTGAGGGTATTTTTTATATCTGCAAAACTGCTCTCCTAGCCCCTGGCCTTTTTATTTTCCTTGTAGCTGCTTATTAGTTAAACAGCAAATAAAGGGAAGGGAAAAGGCCTTACCTGGGCCTCCCGCAGCCAGCAGCCCACCTAGGCACCATAGCTAGGCGCAGCCCAGCAGCCCATCCAGCCCACGCGTACAGAGGCGTCGTCAACCTACTGTACGGCGCACATCCAGCATGTGGACGTCGACAACCTCATTGATTTGACGGCCGTCCGGCGTCCCTAGCCCCTATATATCATGTCCTAGACCTAACCCTATCCTCCCTCAACCGATCCCCCCTCCCCTTCTTCCCTCTCCGCCGCCAGGTGAGCCTCCACGCCCATGCCATCGCCCTGCCCACCGTGCTCCGGCCGAGATTGAGCTCGAGCTCAGGGAAGCTCGTCGCCGCGCCTCCGACCCCCTCGGCAGTCGTGGAGAGGAACGCCAAGTCCCTCTTCGTCCCTTGCCACCACGCCCGCACCGCCACGGCCTCTGGATCGACCTCTCCGACCTGTCTCCTCCCTCTTCTTCATGGACCGGAAGACCGCCAAGTTCCGCGCGCCCTCGCTTCGTCTCTGCCGCGTCTTCTGCCTCGTCTTCATGTCCTGGGGGCACTAGGTGAGCAGCTTCCCCTCCCTGCTCCGTCCCATCGCGCATCGGTCCCCGTAGATGTTGTTACGTCCCTGCCAATGCCGCGTACTCTGTGCTCCGGCCAAGGCTGGTGCTTACTTTCATGTTTGCGGTTGCCCGTGCATCACTCTACTCCGGATCCCTAGTGTTCTTCACCACACGCATGCAGCAACGTCAGTGCCTCGCCTCCATTCGCGCACATGCTTAGGGCCTTGCCCATCTCCTACCCGAAACCTCGCCATCGCCTGAGGCGACCACGAGCTCGTCCTCGAGAGAACTCGCGCGCGCACACCCTGCAGTTGGTCCGCATGCACACACACACACACACACACACACACACACACACACACACACACACATCTATACCCCATTCCGCACGCCCACCGTGGCTCTGCATTGCAAGCCGTCGCCGTCTAGCTCGTCACTGCCGGCGCCGGTGATTTTTTGTGTTGTCATGGCAAAAGGCTCGGCCTTCTGGCTCTGGTTCAAAAGGAACCAGGCGCCCACTCCATAAACAACTGCCCTCCTTAGCACAGTGGTTGACCACGCATGCCCGCACCGGGGAGACCCGGGTTCGATCCCCTGAGGGCGCGGTTTAATTCCCCCTTTTTCTTGCAATATGCGTGAGGATGACAGACGCGTCCCACCTGCCATACACACACACTGCAGAGCCCCACTCATCATCCTCTCTGTCCACACGCCCCTCTCCACACCCACACTCCTGCCAGCTCAGCACCCCGGGCCCCCTCGTCATTGAGAGTGGTTGGCCCAGCCCGTGTTCCCTGTTGTTTTAATTTCTTTTGCATATTTACATGGAATGCCATGATCTTGCATTGCTCATATTTAAATAACCGTGCATCGGATTAAAATGTTTTATATATGAAAAATTCTTAGAATTTCATCTAGTTTCATAATATGCAATTTTCATCCATGTTTAAAATGTTTAAACCTGCTGTTTGTTTAATGTTGCTTAAATGCCATGTTAAAATGAAATATTTCATAACTAATTAACCGTAGCTCCGAATTTAATAAAATTTATATGTAAATGGGGTAGAAAAATGCGTAGTTTAACATGGTGCGCTCTTCCTGCATGTTTAACAACCCTAAAATATGGTTTAGGGCAGAACCGTACCAAATTCATAAATATGCATGTGGGGATTTCCGGAATTGTTGTTTGTTTATTTCCAACCTCATTTAAACTTGACTAGATAGTTAGTTTATTTATGTTTCACCTCTTGCCATGTTAATCAACATTTAATATTATTGGGTACATAAACGAGATCGAACTAAACAATTTGAATGTGGTGTTCCGTCAATATGCAACGAGTTGCATATTGAGCTCCACTTAACTTGTAGTTTTGCTTGTGCACTTTGCCAAGCCATGCCTCATTAAACCGGACATGCAACATACTTGGTTGTGCATCATGCCATGATTATGTGATGGTTGTTTACCATGTTGTTAGCTTCTTTCCGGTGTTGCTTCTTCGGGTTAGTTCCTATAACGTCGTGTGTGTGAGGATCCGTTCGACTACGTCCGTTTGTCTTCTTCAAGGACTTGTTCTTCTTCCTTGCGGGATCTCAGGCAAGATGACCATACCCTCGAAATCACTTGTATCTTTGCTTGCTAGACGCTCGCTCTATTGCTATGCCTATGCTACGATACCTACCACTTTATTATCATGCCTCTCATATTGCCATGTCAAGCCTCTAACCCACCTTGTCCTAGCAAACCGTTGTTTGGCTATGTTACCGCTTTGCTCAGCCCCTCTTATAACGTTGTTAGTTGCAGGTGAAGATTGGAGTTTGTTCCTTGTTGGAACATGGATATTATGTTGGGATATCACAATATCTCTTATTTCATTAATGCATCTATATACTTGGTAAAGGGTGGAAGGCTCGGCCTTATGCCTGGTGTTTTGTTCCACTCTTGCCGCCCTAGTTTACGTCATATCAGTGTTATGTTCACGGATTTTGCGTTCCTTACGCGGTTGGGTTATAATGGGAACCCCTGGACAGTTTGCCTTGAATAAAATCCTCCAGCAAGGCCCAACCTTGGTTTTACCATTTGCACTAACAACCTATAACGTTCCCTTGGGTTTTCACGAGCCCGAGGGTCATCTTTATTTTAACCCCCCCCCCTGGGCTAGTGCTCCTCTGAGTGTTGGTCCGAAACGGGCAGCTTGCGGGGCCACCTCGGGGCAACTCGAGGGTTGCTTTTACTCGTAGCTTGACCTATCTGGTATGCCCTAAGAACAAGATATGTGCAGCTCCTATCAGGATTTGTCGGTACATCGGGCGGCTTTGCTGGTCTTGTTTCACCTTGTCGAAATGTCTTGTAACCGGGATTCCGAGTCTGATCGGGTCTTCCCGCTAGAAGGAATATCCTTCGTTGACTGTGAGAGCTTGTGATGGGCTAAGTTGGGACACCCCTGCAGGGATTTGAACTTTCGAAAGCCGTGCCCGTGGTTATGGGCAGATGGGAATTTGTTAATGTCTGGTTGTAGAAAACCCAAAGTTGATCTTAATTAAAATACACCAACCGTGTGTGTAGCCATGATGGTCTCTTTTCGGCGGTGTCCGGGAAGTGAACACGGTGTTGGTGTAATGCTTGACGTACGTTGTACTAGGATCACTTCTTGATCATAGTTTCTCGACTGTGCTTTTGCCTTCTCTTCTCGCTATTATTTGCGTATGTTAGCCACCATATATGCTAGTCGCTTGCTGCAGCTCCACATCATACCTTTGCCCTTCCTATAAGCTCAAATAGTCTTGATCGCGAGGGTATGAGATTGCTGAGTCCCCGTGACTCACAGATACTTCCAAAACCAGCTTGCAGGTGCCGTTGAACCATGCAGGTGACGCAACCGAGCTCAAGGCGGAGCTCTATGAAGATCTCGTTCTTTGTGTTGTTCCGTTTTCAGTTGATCACTAGTGGAGCCCAGTTGGGGTCAATCGGGGATCTGTGTAGCATTTGGGGTAGTCTTCTTTTATTTTGGTTCTGTAGTCGGACCTTGATTGTATCTGGATGAATGTAATGCTTTATTCATGTATTGTGTGAAGTGGTGATTGTAAGCCAACCATGTACCTCACTTGCGACATTGCTTTCAATGCGGTTATGCCTCTAAGTCATGCTTCGACAGGTGGGAGATATAGCCGCATCGAGGGCGTTTCAACACAGAATGACACAAGATTTTATACTGGTTCGGGCCACCGTTGTGGTGTAATACCCTACTCCAGTGTGGTGGTGGTGTATTGCCTCTTTGGCTGATGATGAACAGTACAAGGGGAAGAACAGCCTCCTGAGTTTGAGGTGTTCTTGTCCTCTCTTTTCGTTGCCCCCTCTACTGTGGTGGCTAGTTCTACTTATATAGGCCCTGGTCCTCTCCCCAAATATTGAGCGGGAAGGGAGCCAACAATGGCCAGTTTGAAAGGGGACAACTAGTACAACTTATCCTGACAAAAGTAGTCTTCGCCTGCAAAAGGCTCTGGTGATGACGCCGTCTTGGGCTCCATGGTGACCTCCGTCTTGCCGTCCTGTTGGTCTTGGTCTCATTGCACCGATATGCAAACCTTTGCTTGATGCCTCAGTACTCCGTGCCTGTGCTTGCCCCCTTGGCACGAAAGAGGAAATGAGGACACTGCATGCACTGGCACCCGCCTGGCGCCCACCTGGTCTCGGTCGTCATGGCTCACGTCATGAGGACCTCGCGAGGTTTGCCTTGCCTTGGTCTCTCCGCCCGTCGCGAGCCTGCCTGGCGAGGCCGCTCCTGAGGAGGTCTTGCGTCGTCCGCCTCGTGAGGCTTGGCCCCTCGCGAGGGTCTTGAATGCCTTTGTCGATGAAGATGGGCCGTATAGGCCTGCCAGCCCAGCCATGCCGCGGGCCGCAGGTAGGCGAGTCTGGGGATCCCCATTCTTAGAACACCGACAGTAGCCATCGGGCCCAAGGCACGCTCGGGCTTGGCTTCGAGGCGAAGCCAAAGGTCAAGCGTGGAGCGCCGCGGGCCCCAAAAGCCTGCGGCCTCGGTTGACGCTTGGAGGTCGATTGGACATGGGCGTCTCCGCTTCCCCACGCTACCTCGGTAACTGCCCGACTTGACAAGTCCCTGCGACATACAAGGAAAACCATCATTACCTATGATCGTGGGGGCGCTGGTTGGCCTTCTCTTTCTATAAATGAGGAAGGGGTGGAGCCCCCGTCCCCCACTTCTTCCGTTTCTGTCTGCTTCTTCCTCCTCTGCTCCACTGCTAGCAGCAACTTCAATGGCGCCGATCCGTAGGTTTCCGGCTAAGGAGAAGGGAAAGGTTCCCCTCGACGTGCTAGCGTTGCTCCCACCGAAGAAGAGGTCGGTCCACCGTTGCGACGTCGCGGAGATGCAGGTGGTGACTAGGCCTTGGTGCGAGCGGCCTCCTCCTAGGTATCCATTTCCCTTGTATGCCCAAGCCGGGGGCTCGGGAGGAAGGAGCAACGGGCTCCGGCGTGCGGACCGCGGCCAATGTCGACGCGCTGCGGCGATGAGTACCGTCGCTCCTGGAGTCCATGCCGCGGACTCCTCATGTGAGCTCGTCCTGTGGGCGGTGATGCCCCCAAGCTACTGGATCCGCTTCCCATGCTTCTTTTCCAACTTGATGCCTCCAAGGGGGCTCTCGAGCTCTGGTTCCAGCATGCCAACTGCGATGCTCCGACGTCCGGAGCAGTGGTTGAAGCAATCTCCACCGGCAAGATCTTCATGACCCACGGCTGGGGCGAGGTCGCGTGGGTTTGTCGTGCGGAGGGCGCCCTCGCGATCCACTTCGAGTACGATGCGCCTCCATGCTATTCTTCAAGGTCTTCGATGTGGAGGGCCGCCGCTTGGAGTGTTGCCCTGAACGGGGGTGCCAGGATGAGGCGCGCCCCACTCGCGGCTGCTCTAGCAGCAACGATTCTTGGGAGTCCAGCGGTTCTCCTGAGCTCTACGAGACTCTGGAGATGAGCGACGACAGCTATGTGCCCCCGAGCTCTCGCCGCGCATGGAGCAGGGTGCAAAGTCCGGCCACCGCCGTCGCTGATCTAGATGGGGTTGGCGCCGGCTTCCCGCGGCCCACTGTTGATGATGGCGTCGGCCGCTAGGGCGTGTAGATAGGATTCTCCTAGGTTCTCGTCTTTTGTTCCCTGCTGTCAGCGTTCTGGGAACGGGGGTCCCAGACTTGCCTGCCTGCGGCCCACGGCACGGCTAAGCCAGCAGGCTGTACGGCCCATGTTCATCAACAAGGCATCCAAGACCCTCGCGAGGGGCCAAGCCTCGCGAGGCAGACGATGCAAGACCTCCTTAGGAGTGGCCTAGTCAGGCAGGCTCACGAGGAGCGGAGATATCAAGGCGGGGCAAACCTCATGAGGCTCTCGTGACGTGAGCCATGACGATCGGCATCAGGCGGGCGCCAGTGCGCGCAGCGACCTTCTTTCCTCTTCGGTGCTAAGGAAGCAGGCGCAGGCGAAGAGTACCGAGGCATCAGCCAAAGGTTGCCATATCGGTGCAACGAGACCAAGAACAAAAGGACGGCAAGACGGAGGTCATCGTGGAGCCCAAGATGGCGTCACCACCAGAGCCTTTCGCAGGCGAAGACCACTTTTGTTAGGATAGCTTGTACTAGCTGGCCCCCTTTGACTTTACCCGTCGTTGTTGGATCCCTTCCCGCTCAAATTTTTGGGAAGAGGACCAGGGCCTATATAAGTACAGCTAGCCACCACCATAGAGAGGAGGGCAGATCACTCTCACCCGCACAAGTGAGCCAAGCACAAGAACACCTCAATCTCAGGAGGCTGTTCTTCCCCTTGTACTGTTCATCATCAGCCCAAGAGGCAATCCACCACCACCACACTGGAGTAGGGTATTACACCACAATGGTGGCTCGAACCAGTATAAATCCCGTGTCTTTCTGTGTTGCGAGTTCGTCCGTGAGATCTTAGCGAGCTAGGGCATAGATTGGTAGGAGGGAAAGACTTCATGCGCACCCCAGTGCTCGAACCTTAAGGGTTTGCCAGAACCCCACATCTGACATTTGGCGCGCCAGGTAGCCGTGTGCCGTAGCTTCCCTTCCATCATTTCATCGCTCCATCATCTCCATGGCGGACGCTCGCCATGCTCGAGCTGAGCGTCGGGCTACCCTCACGGCCCGCGTTGCTCAGACGGCTCACATCGGTGGGCCACCTCGTCGTTCTTCGTCTCCCGCCGCTAACACTGCCACCGGCCCGACAAGGAACAAGCAGCAGGCGTCCTTGCTGCATCCTTCGGTACGGCAGGACGGCTGCACCGCCACTCCATCGCTGACCCTGGCCGGTTCTTCGTCTCACGCACGCTGCGCTCCCATGGAGGTGCGGGCCGCACTCCTTGCCGAAAACGAACTCCTTATCTACCGCCCAGTCGACGATCTCTACGAGGAGTGGCTCGACCGCGTCGCCGAGCTCGTCCGCGCCGCAGGGGGCTCTCCGGCGCCGTCCCTCTCTCTACCTCACCCTCAGCCAGCCACGGGCGACGATGCCCATGGCGTGCCTCCACCACCTCTGCCCCAAGGCGTTGCCTTGGCAGCAAGGCACGCGGCCCCGCAGCGTGATCTGCCACGCCCCGTGCCCACGCATGAAGAGAGAAGCTGCCAAGAAATCCCTCGGCCGCAAGAAGCTGCACCCGCGCTTCCCGCGCCACCTCGTCAAGACCATGAACCGCCTGCGGCAGCACTGCGCGGACCTCGTCAAGACCAAGTTCCACCTCCGAAGCGGGCCCCAGCAACCACGGCCGGCTGTCGCGCATTCACCCTCGAGCTACATAGCGTCGCCTAGCCAGGCAAGTTCAAGCCGGATCTGCCGAGCATCGAAGTGGACAACGGCGATGAGAAAGTCATGGCGAACTGGTTTCCCATGGCTCTCAAGGATGGGGCCCGTCGGCATTCTGGGAACGGGGGTCCCCAGACTTGCCTGCTTGCGGCCTGCGGCGTGGGTCAAGTGGGGGCCCAGCACGGCCCATCTTCATCAACACGAGGCTCAAGACCCTCGCGAGGGGCCAAGCCTCGCGAGGCGGATGACATGGCGCATCCTCAGGCACAGCTTCATCAGGCTGGCCCGCGAGGAGGCGGAGAGTTCAAGGCGGGGTACCTCGCGAGGTGCCTATGACACAAGCCATGACGACACGGGGCACCAGGCGGGTGCCAGCGCGCGCAGCGTCCCCCTTTCCTCTTTGGTGGAAAGGGAGCAATCGTATCAGCGGAGTACCGAGGCATCAGGCAAAGGTTGGCACTTCTGTGCAACGAGACCAAGGCCAGGAGGACTACGAGACGGGGGTCACCATGGAGCCCAGCGCGGCGTCATCACCAGAGCCTTTGGCAGGCGAAGACTGCTTTTGTCAGGATAGATGTACTCATTGTCCCCCTTCAAATTAGCCCGCCATTGTTGGATCCCTTCCCGCTCAATATTTGGGGAGAGAACCAGGGCCTCTATAAATAGGACTAGCCACCCACATAGAAAGGGGTTCGATTACTGGTCGTTCGGTCCAGACGACGGGAGAGAGAAAAGGCATAGAGAGAGAGAGGGTGACCGAACTCTTCACAACAGTTCATCACCTCAGCCAAGAACAGACCCTCGCGAGGCTGTTCTTCCTTGTATTGTTCATCCTCACCAGCCCCAGGAGGCAATCCATCCACCACACACTGGAGTAGGGTATTACACCACATCGGTGGCCCGAACCAGTATAAATCTTGTGTCTTTCGTGCAGCTCTTTTAGTAGTTTTAGATCCCATTGAGACGGAGAGGTTGAAGGTGAGATTTCCACGCGCACCCCAGTGTTCGAACCTTAAGGGTCTGCCGGAACCTTAAATCCGACATTTGGCTCGATGGCCTAGGAGCGGGCCACTCGGGAGGCCTCCAGCGACGCCTTCGCTTCTTCATCATCAAGGTCGCGCTGGCGGCGCGCATGGGCGACGGCGGCTTCCAACTCGCGCCTCCCTGCAGCTAGGTGTAGGCCCTCGGCCTCTAGGCGAGCATCTTCAGCGGCAAGCTCTTCCCCAAGCAGGTCCACCGTGTCGGCCGCTCGTCGAAGGAACCCTTGGCGGCGTGAGCGGCGCTCCCGAGCGCGCTCAAGCACATCTTCCATGTCATCATCCTCCCCAAGCAGGCGCCGGGGGCTGCAGGTCATCGTTCCCCCTCCGGGCAGGGGGCTGGGGGCTGGCGACCTCCCAACGGTCGGACGCGCCATATCAGAAGCCCGACCAAGGGCTAGACCGCCTCTAGATGAGGGGCGTAGGTGGCGCCTCAACCAGTCGCAGCCCAAGACCAGACGGGATGTACCCGGTAGGCTGGCTATCCCCTGAGAAGGCCCGCGAAGGAAAAGCGCGGGGAATGAAGGGCCGCAACGCACCTCGGGACGATCCACCCCATCGGGCGCCCTCACCACGAGGGCAAAGCTACTCGGAGCACTTGAGGATGGCGGAGGAGGCGAGGCCGAGGAAGGCGGTGCCTCGGCGACTCCCGCGATCTCAGTTGGAAGGGGCCTGCGGAGCAAGAATCAGCGAAAGCAACAAGAGGATCGGGAGTCAGAGAGGAAAAAGACTTACTCGTCAGTGGCGAAGTACTTCCTGCGCTTCAGCACGCGACAAGGGGAGTCAACACCCAGAGCCTCCCTCTTCATCTGGAGGGCCTCAAAGTCCACGCGGAAGCGGCCCAAGAGAAGAGCACAAGGATCAACCTGCCGCGAGGACGAGGCACCAGGACGGCCCGCGTCGGGAGCGCCCGCCTGGCACGTGCCACCAATCACCTCGTCGGAAGCCGGGACCAGGGCATCCAGGGCCCCGGCCCCGGGCGCTGGGAATGGCTGCCTACCACCTTCAGCCGCAGCAGTACGGGCCTCAGGAGCTGTCTCCTCACGAGCGGCCTCAGGCGCCGCACCCTCCTCCGGAGCCGCCCCCTCACGAGCGGCGCACAACGCTGCCCCCTCCTCCGGAGCCTCCACGGCCTCAGGCGCCTCCTTCCTCCCTTCTCCGCCGCTTGAGGAGGAGTCGCCTTGGCCGATTGGGAGGGAGTCACCACTACAGGGTTCTCACGAGGCCCTTGGAGACCGGCGGGGCGCAGCCCCCACTCGTCGAAGTCAGGCATTTGCTTCACAAAGTCAGCCTTGCTCTGACAGAGATATAGCAAGGCCCCGCCTTGCCGGATGTTGCTAGGATTGGGGTCCCCGGCCAAAGTCAGGAGCATCGACTTCAGCGCTGCGGGGGCCAGGTCTTCTTCCTGGAGCCTCATGTCGTCCTCGCGCCCCCGGAAGGGCCACATTCGGCGAGAGTGCCGCTGCAGGGGAGCGACACGGCACAATAGAAACTCCTTCACCACCTTGGGCGCTGTCACGCCGAGCTTCCTCAGGAGTGCGAAGCGGGGCCAGACAAAGACAAGCCGAGGGCTCTTCAGCGTCTCCTGGCCCCAACCCGAATTAGGGACGGCAGGTGAGGTCGGCTCCGATAGCAGGGGGCTGGGCACCCCCGCGTCCACATACAACCATCGCTCACGGAACCCGGCCGCGGGCTGGGGGAGTCGGAAGTCAATTCCAGACGCCTCGGACATAGGCTCGGCAGCAAAGCTCGCGCATGCCCAGCGTTGGGAAGGATCGACAAGACGCAGTGAGAAGAAGTGGCGCAGCAGGGCGACCGAAGGAGGGATGCCCACCATGGCTTCGCAAACAAAGGCGAAGACCGAAAGGAGGGTGATGGACTCAGGACTGAGATGCATTAAGTGGATCTGATAATGCGAAAGCACAACATTGAAGAAATCGGAGAAAGGGGGAACCAGACCCGCCCACAAGGTATCGGTAAAACATGGGACCTCATTGGCTGCCCTGTCAATGGAGAAGTGGGACGCGGGCTAGGGGGTCATCCTTCCGCACTCGTTGAAGACGGTGGCCAGGCTGAGCTGTCCCTGCCCAGGCACTCTTGGTTGAGCACAGTCGATCGGCCGACTAGAGGGGCCACCGTTGGCGGCGCACAAGACAAAGGCATGGATTTCTCTGCTCTCTCCTTCCCCGTCGGAGCCATGGCGATGGGAAGGAGGGGGGGATTCGAGATTGGATTGAAGGCAGGGGGAGGCGCTCGAAAGAAGGGAGAACAGAGGACACCCAAGCAACAGGAAAAGGGACGGCTGTGTACAACTACCAGGCCGCCTAGCCGGGCGCACAATAAGGAAGCGTGGGGGAACGGTGCCGCCCACGTCCAATCAACCGCCACACGGCGCCCAAGGCCACAGGCTGTTAGGGCCCGCGGCGCTTCGCCCTTGCCCTTTCGCCTCTCGGCACGGCCAAGTCCATCGCGCCTTGGGCCCGGGGGCTACTGTCTGCGTTTTGGGAACGGGGGTCCCTAGACTTGCCTGCCTGCGGCCTGCGGCGTGGCTCAAGTGGGGGCCTAGCGCGGCCCATCTTCATCAACACGAGGCTCAAGACCCTCGCGAGGGGCCAAGCCTTGCGAGGCTGACGACACGGCGCATCCTCAGGCACAACTTCGTCAGGCTGGCTCGCGAGGAGGCGGAGAGTTCAAGGCGGGGTACCTCGCGAGGTGCCTATGACGCAAGCCATGACGACACGGGGCACCAGGCGGGTGCCAGCGCGCGCAGCGTCCCCCTTTCCTCTTTTGTGCAAAGGGAGCAAGCGTATCAGCGGAGTACTGAGGCATCAGGCAAAGGTTGCCACTTCGGTGCAACGAGACCAAGGCCAGGAGGACTACGAGACAGGGGTCACCATGGAGCCCAGCGCGGCGTCATCACCAGAGCCTTTGGCAGGCGAAGACTGCTTTTGTTAGGATAGATGTACTCGCTGTCTCCCTTCAAATTTACCCGCCATTGTTGGATCCCTTCCCGCTCAATATTTGGGGCGAGGACTAGGGCCTCTATAAATAGGACTAGCCACCCACATAGCAAGGGGTTCGATTCCTGGTCGTTCGGTCCAGACGACGGGAGAGAGAAAAGGCATAGAGAGAGAGAGGGTGACCGAACTCTTCACAACAGTTCATCACCTCAGCCAAGAACAGACCCTCGCGAGGCCGTTCTTCCTTGTATTGTTCATCCTCACCAGCCCAAGGAGGCAATCCATCCACCACACACTTGAGTAGGGTATTACACCACATCGGTGGCCCGAACCAGTATAAATCTTGTGTCTTTCGTGCAGCTCTTTTAGTAGTTTTAGATCCCATTGAGACGGAGAGGTTGAAGGTGAGATTTCCGTGCGCACCCCAGTGTTCAAACCTTAAGGGTCTGCCGGAACCCGAAATCCGACAGGGCCCACTCCTGGCTCCTGAACCTGCAGCACGACTCGATCTCCTCCTGGGACGAGATGCGCGACCGCTTCGTCGCCAACTTCCAGGGGACTCGCGACCGCCCGCATCAAGCAACAACCAGGAGAGACCCTCCAGAAGTACATCCATCGCTTCAACAACACCCTCCTCAAGATCCCCAAGGTCACGGATGAGGCCATCATCTCCGCATTCTCTGACGGCGTCTGCAACGTCAAGATGAAGGAAGAGCTCGCTATCCACGAGGCGGTCTGCACATCTCAGGAGCTGTTCAACCTAGTGACCAGGTGCGCAAGAGTTGAAGAGGGCCGCCTCTCTCTCCTCGAGCTGCCAGCCGCAGGCACAGAGGAGATGAAAGCCAAGGCCAACGACGTGAAGCACAAGGAAGCAGCAGTGCTAGCAGTGAAGCCCGAAACCAAGCGGGGCAGAGACCAGCCCGAGTCATCCAAGAAAAGCCAACCGTTCTGCGCCTTGCACAACCTGAACACCCACAACACCAGCGACTATCAAAAGCTCAGAGCCATACGAGAAGGACGCTTCGGTCGACGCCCCGAGTGTGGCGACCAGGGCTACGGCCGCATAGGAGGACGTGGAGGCGGACGTTGGGACGACCGTGGCTCGCGCCAGGAATGGCAAGACAGGCCTCGACCGCTGGCAGGACCATCCTCGCGAGGGGGCTGGAGGGACCGGCTTCGTGAGGATCGCCCCCAAAGCAACGCCGGTCTTCCCCCACTGCCGCCACCAAGAAGGAACGACGATCACCATCAGGACGAGGGAGATGGGGGCTTCCAGGAGCCGCGTGAAATCACCTGCATCTTGGGCGGCGCCCAGGCCCCAGCCTCTCAGCGCATCTTCAAACAGTTCGCCCGCGAGGTGAACGCGGTGCTCCCCAAGCTCGAGGCCACGCGCCCACTCAAGTGGTCCCAATGCGCCATCACTTTCAACTCCGCAAATCATCTCAAGTGGGCGGCAACCGTCGGCGCCCTCCCGATGTTGTGTTCCCCAGTCATCAGCAATGTGCAGGTTACCAAGACCCCCATCAACGATGGTGCAGGGCTCAAGGTCCTGTCCGTTGACACGTTCGACAACCTCCAAGTGCCCTATGAGTAGCTCCAGCCTACCAAACCTTTCTCAAGAGTGACCGACGGTTCCACCACACCGATAAGGTAGGTCCGCCTGCCTGTCACCTTCGGGGAGCGCAAGAACTACCA
The DNA here is from genome assembly GCA_034509565.1 of Triticum monococcum. Taxonomy (NCBI): domain Eukaryota; kingdom Viridiplantae; phylum Streptophyta; class Magnoliopsida; order Poales; family Poaceae; genus Triticum; species Triticum monococcum. The sequence goes on along the minus strand of CM067842.1, from coordinate 275,492,223 downwards.
CACCGAGCTCATCTACTTCGACATCGCGCACATCCGCCTACCGTACAACGCCATCCTTGGGTATCTGGCCCTGGCCAAGTTCATGGCAGTCACCCATCATGGCTACAACGTCCTCAAAATGCCAGGAAGTGGAGGAATCATCACGGTCCCATGTGAAGAGAGAGACGTGGTGTTCTCCCTCGAGCACGCCTTCCAAGCTGCAGCAATCAACGACCCCCACAACAGAAGTGAGGGCCCTTCAGAGGCCATCCCCAGGAAGAAGTAGCCATGCCGCGCATGACCTTAGGAAGATGGCGTCGCGGCAGGAGCCTCATCATGACCAGCGTCCGTCCCAGGGGCGCCTCCCTCCATCGCATAGGAAGGCGCGCCCGGCGACCTCCTCAGGCAGGGATCAGGGGCTCTCTTCTGGAGGGCCTCAGACCTTGCCAACCTCGCGAGGGAGGCGTTTGGGCACCACTTGGAGGCGTGCTTCGCGGCACGTGTCCCTCAGGAGAGCACGGGGGAAGGAGTGCCTACCACTCAGGAGTTCGTCACCAAGACCACTCAGGAGCAGCAGGACGTAAGAGCCATGCGCGGCTACGGCCGTTCATGAGGCATAGCTCCCCATCCTGGCGAGGATGCTGGGCTGCGTGTCTGGATCAATGTCCCGGGGCTCAACAGGGCCGCGCCTCAGGAGCGCTTCTGGCCTTCGCGTGTGGGCTGCTGCAAGGGCCCGCCACACCGCTATGTTCGCATGCCCTTCGGCTTGCCGAGCGTGGCGTCAGCCTATCAGCGCAATATGTTGCGCGTCCTGGTGGCTCTGGAGGCCTGGTACCATGTCGTACTGGAGGAAATGGAGACAGTGTTCAGGGAACCTCCCGAGCCCCTAGAGCCTCCCGAGGCTTAGGGCTCCGGTGGCTCATGAAGAATCATTTCTTTGACGCACACCTGTAGCTGCACCAACTCTACTTCGTCTACAGAACCACGTGACATCTTCCAAGCTCATTTAGCTGGGAGCGCCCCTCGGGCTGCATTATTGCCAGGCCGCGTGGGTCCGTCCCTGCGGCATGTACCCCTTTTGCTTATGTCTTTAGCCTACCTTGCTGGGGGCACCCCTCTGGCTGCATCATCCCCAAGCCGCTCGGGCTAGACCCAATGGCATGTATCTTCTTGCATTTACCCAAGTCGATTTGTCTTCCCTGCTTAACCTGCCTACGGTTATCACCTGCTCGATCATCGCCTCCCACGGGGCCTCCTCATAGGCACGGTGCTGGTGCATGGGCCCATCCCTGCCATGTCGGCAAATCTAAGCGGTTGAGCTCTCGCTCGCAGCACGCCCCGCGCACGTCACCTCACCAGGCCCTCAGTGCCTTCACTTAATCCAGAGCAACCAGCGGCAGGTTGGCAGCTGTAACGACAAACCGTGTTTCTTCTTGTGCCTGTTCGCAGGGATCCCATGGGAAGGATAGCAGGCGGCACCGTGAGTCTCCTTTTCTCCTGTGCAATTCGCTTGCGCATTAAAAGGGGGGCTCTGGAGCATCGCGACTCAGGAGCTCTTACTGGCTCTCCAGCCCTCACCCCCTGGCCTTGACCACGACATCGCGACCTGGCATACCGGCGGCGGCTGAGCTCGCTCGAGGGACGGGACCTGAGGACGTAGAGCACTAAGGAGAGCATGGGGGAGGGGAAGTCGTGTGGGCCTGCCTAGCTATGCCGCACAAGTTGGCGCGCAGCCCTAGCGCAATGTCAGGATTCCCCTCGAAGTAAACAAGAAAAGTTCCACCCTCAGATCAAGTAAATTCTTGGGCCTAATGGTCACTCACGCCTTGTCGCAACCCCGTTGCGGCCACGTCAACTCCATGTGTTCCCTCACCATGGCCGCTTGAGCGCTCAGGGGGACCTCCCGAGCATCGCGCCTCAGGGTCTCTTACTGGACCTCGGGCCACATACCTCCTGGCCTTGACCACGGCACGCGACCTGGCATACCAGTGATGGTTGTAGCCTGCCTGGGGACCGGGACCTGTTCGCGTAGAGCAACAAGCTATCGCGAGGAAGGAAAGGGGGTACTGAGCCTAAACGGGATGCACGTTCGCCAAATTTTCATAACAAGGAAGATAAGGACAAAAGGCATTACAGACCCTTACATGCCCCCTCGGGGCACTCCATGATTCTTCGCAGGGAACAAAAGCAGAAACTAAGGGGGTTCCTATCTACACCCTCCCGCAGCGGACGCCATCATCAACAGTGGCCCACGGGAGGATGGCGCCTACCCCATCCAGATCAGCAGCGGCGACGGGCGGACGCCGTAGCTCTGCTCTGAGCGCAGCGAGAGCTTGGGGGCACGTAGCTGTCATCGCTCGTCTCCGGAGTCTCATAGAGCTCGGGAGAGCTGCTGGACTCCCAAGGGCAACTTCTGCTGGAGTGGCCGCGAGCGGAATGCGCTTTAGCCTCGCGCTCCTCTCCAGAGCAGCACTCCAAGCGGCGGCCCTCAGCATCGAAGACCTTGAAGAAGAGCGTGGAGATGCCGTCGTACTCAAAATGGGTCGCGAGGGCGCCCCTCGCACGGCAGACCCTCGCGATCTCGCCCTAGCCATGAGTCATGGAGATCTTGCTGGTGGAGACCGCTTCGATCTCTGCTCCAGTCACCAGAGCGCTGCAGTCCGCGTGCTGCAACCAGAGCTCGAGAGGCCCCCTCGGCGGCATCACGTTAGAGAAGAACCGTGGGAAGCGGATCCAAGAGCTTGGAGGCATCGGCGCCCACAGCACCAGCACGCGTGAGGTGTCCGCGGCGAGGATTCTGGGGATGACAGCGCACGTCGCCATGGCGCGGCGACCCCGAGCGCGGCGCGGGCGACGCTGCTTGTCGCTCCGTCCTCCTGAGCCCTCGGCTCGGGCATACAAGGGTAGCGGATACCCCGGAGGAGGCCGCTCGCACCAGGGCCTCGTCACCACCTGCATCACCACTTCATCACGGTGATGAATCGACCTCTTCTTTGGCGGAAGTGGCCCCGGATCACCCCGGTGGGGCCTTTCCCTTCTCTTCGGCGGAGAACCTTCTGATAGGCGCCATTATTGTTAGTAGTGGAGCAAGGAGGAAGAAGCAAGCGAGCAAGGAAGAGATGGCCGATGGGGGCTCAGCCCCCTCCCCATTTATAGCAAGAGAAGGCCAACTGGCACCTCCCACGATCGAAGGTAATGATGGTTTTCCTTGCATGTCGTAGGGACTTGTACAGTCAAGAAGTTGTCGAGGCAACATGGGGAAGGGGAGACACCCACGTCCAATCAACCACCACGCGTCAACCAAGGCCGCAGGCTTTTGGGGCCCGCAGCGCTCCGAACTTGACCCTTGGCTACGCCGCGAAGCCAACCCTGAGCGCACCTTGGGCCCGGGGGATACTGTTGGCGTTCTGGGAACGGGGGTCCCTAGACTTGCCTGCCTGCGGCCCATGGCGTGGCTAAGCCAGCAGGCTGTACGGCCCATCTTCATCAACAAGGCATCCAACACCCTCGCGAGGGGCCAAGACTCGCGAAGCGGACGATGCAAGACCTCCTTAAGAGTGGCCTAGTCAGGCAGGCTCACGAGGAGCGAAGACATCAAGGCGGGGCAAACCTCACGAGGCTCTCGTGACGTGAGCCATGATGATCAGCGCCAGGCGGGCGCCAGCGTGTGCAGCGTCCTTGTTTCCTCTTTGGTGCTAAGGAAGCAAGCGAAGTGTACCGAGGCATCGGGCAAAGGTTGCCATATCGGTGCAACGAGACCAAGACGAGAAGGATGGAAAGACAGAGGTCATAGTGGAGCCCATGACAGCATCACCACCAGAGCCTTTCGCAGGCGAAGACCACTTTTGTCAGGATAGCTTGTACTAGCTGTCCCCCTTCGAATTTGCGCGCCGTTGTTGGTCCCTTCCGGCTCAATTTTTGGGAAGAGGACCAGGGCCTATATAAGTAGAGCTTGCCACCACCATAGAGAGGAGGGCATATCACTCTCACCCGCACAAGTGAGACGAGCACAAGAAAACCTCAACCTCAAGAGGCTGTTCATCATCAGCCCAAGAGGGAATCCACAACCACCACACTGGAGTAGGGTATTACACCACAAGGGTGGCCCGAACCAGTATAAATCCCGTGTCTTTCTATGGTGCGAGTTCATCGAGTTTGTCCACGAGATATTAGCGAGTTAGGGCGTAGATTGGTAGGAGGGAAATACTTCGCGAGCACCCCAATGTTCGAACCTTAAGGGTTTGTCGGAACCCCACATCCGACACCCGCGAGGAATCAAGAAGTACCCCGTGGGGGCGTGTAAAGAGTCCGCAATGTCTTTTGTTGATATTATCCCAATTATGGAAGTCTTGTGAGTGCAAGTCCTGTTTAGACTCGGTCTTCCCTTTCCAATCTCACGACAGCTTGTTGCTCTACGCTGACAGGTCCCGGTCCCCACGCAAGCTTCAGCCATCGCTGGTATGCTAGGTCGCGTGCCGTGGTCAAGGCCAGGAGGTGAGCTGCCCGAGGTCCAGTAAGAGCTCCTGAGGCGCGATGCTCAGGGGTCCCCTTTAGCGCTCTAGCAGCCGTGGTAAGATAAGAAAGGGAGGCAACGTTGCCACAACAGGTCTGCGGCGAGCGTGTCCCCTAGGTACCAATGATTAGTTGATCTGAGCTCGTGACTTATCTTGGTGGTCCGGGGTCGATTCTTCGTGATGCGCCAGACCTGTGCGCGAACATCCGCAGTGTAGCTAGGTCAGGCCCATACGAGTCCTCCCCCTTTCAATGCTCTCCTTTGTGCTCTACATCCTCAGGTCCCGGCCCTCGAGCGAGCTCAGCCACTGTTGGTATGCCAGGTCGCGCGCCATGGTCAAGGCCAGGGGGTGAGGGCTGGAGAGCCAGTAAGAGCTCCTGTGTCGCGATGCTCAGGATCCCCCCTTTGAACATGCAAGCGGATTACTTGGAAGAGGTGGGAGATTGCGGTGCTGCCTGGTGTTATCCTCATGAGATTCCTGCGAGCCAGCACAAGGAAGAACACGATCTGCCGTTATGGTTGCCAGCCTGCCGCTGGTTGCTCCGCGAGGGGGAGAAGGCATAGAGGGCCCGGTGAGGTGATGTGCGCGGGCATGCCGCGAGCCAGAGCTCAACCGCTCAGGTTTTTCGACGTGGTAGGGAGGGACCCATGCACCAGCGCCGTGCCGGCGTGAGGAGGCCCCGTGGGAGGCGATGATTGAGCAGGTAGTAATCATAGGTAGATCAAACATGAGAGTAGAAGGCTTAAATAAGTGCATGGGAGATACGTGCCACTGGTTCAGGCCCGAATAGCTTGGGGATGATGCATCCCGAGGGGCGCCCCCAACAAGGTAAGCTAAAGACATAAAACACTAGTAGAAAAAGGGCCATTTGTCCCGGTTCCTGAACCGGGACTAAAGGGTCGTTACTAAAGCCCTAGGCCTTTAGTCCCGGTTCTTACACAAACCGGGCCAGATGGGCCTCCACGTGGCCGGTGCTGTGAGCCCAGGAAGGAGGCCCTTTGGTCCCGGTTGGTGGCACCAATCGGGACCAATAGGCATCCACGCATCAGCTGTTCAGGGGCTAGGGTTTTTGTTTTTTTCTGAAGGGGGGGGGGATTTGGGGGTTTTGTATGGTTAATTAAGGTGTTTCATATATTGTGTTTGGTAGCTAATTAATTAATAGAGAGAAGTGTCCTCTCTTATCTCTGTGCTTGGTCGATGCTACGTACTATATGTATAGAGAGCACTCGACACGCTAGCTAGTAAGCAAAAATGAACGAAACAGAAGATCGTCATGAACATATGCATACAGAGAGAAGTGATATTGACCTCTCCTTATCCGAGAGATTGGTTGAACAACAAGTTTTCGTATATCTATCCGACGCTACTGGCTACATATATACAATATAAGATCTCTTACAATATAATCCCCTAATTATATATGAACACATGGTCCACATGGTAATCTCCATCTTTATCGATCACATGGTCAAGAAAGAATGCCGCCAATTCCTCTTGAATTCCTCGCATGTGATCTGGTGCTAGGAGTTCATCCCGCATCCGAAACATCTAATATGAGGAAGGGGGTCAATACATATATATGAATGAATGAAACTCAACACAAAAGATGGTAATAATGTAAAATTCTGAATATTATTGCTTACGCACTTCATATTGTTTTTTAGTGTAGCCCCGCTCACAGGTCGTGTGGAAGATGGACTCGCAAACATAGTATCCACATTAATTATTCCCGGCTTCCTGCGACAACCACTTTACAAGAAATAGAGGTCAATCAAACTAATAAGCAAGCATGCTAAATGGTATTGATGAAAATAGCACTTGAATCACTAGGAGATGCACGGAACACGCTACATGTACTTACTTTCGGGTGTTTAAATTCCAGCTTCTTCGGCAGTCCCAGAGCTTTTGAGGTGAATTTTTTCCAAACCCTGCCATACAAATAAAACAATTACTTGATACCGGGAAGTCAACAAAGTTGCCGATATGGTGTGATAATGATCGGTTTAACTTACTTCTCAAGAATTTGAGTCATGTCCGCATACTCATTGGGATATTTTCGTCTCGAGTCTAAGACGGTTACTAGTCCCTGCTCGATCTTATTTTCTAGGAGAATATAGTGGAACCTGCGCACGCATGCATAACTCATCAATTACATTACTATAACCTTGACTAATAAGGGAAACCGAATATGCACAAGAAAGTAACACTCACTTGAAGTTGTAAGGAAAGAGTATTATAGCTTTGTTTTGATTTAATACCAACGATCGTAGCAAGTTGGCCTTGGTATCTTTTTCTGAAATTGAACCAAATATGCATCTATGATATTTGGGTTAATGAACCCAATATCACCGATTTTTCTTTTCTTCAATTCGGCAATCTTCAATCTGCATAATATAGTGAGGATAATTATAAATACATGCAATGAAAGAGCTAACCTATATATAGAGACTTAATTACATAAGTAGTACTTACAGACAGCAGCAAGTGACCGTTAGTTTATCGAGGGCCTTCTGATAAAAACTGGAAGAACTCCTCAAATGGAACATTCAACAGATCGGTTCCAACGAGGTCATGCTCCTCTTTAACTCTCAGTGTCAAATTATTCGTCCCCCAGACTCTCTGCAGGTTTTCATGTACCAATCATGGAATCTTCGCATCATCATTGTTAGAGACCTTTCATCTATGACGAGAGGATTCCCGTACTCGTATCTGTGTCCGTCCACCTCCAAGAATTCATAATGTACATCATCGGGCAGGTAATCTTCAAGATTGTTATAACCAGGCACCATCCTTGAATCATTAGCGACGATATGGCTAGACACCTTAACCGAGTTGGGCCATTTTTTCCCATCTCGTCGTTCAGCTAACCTTTGATCACTGACAGTACTTCCTGACCGCTCCGCTTTGATAAATAACCTTGTAATAATGCGCTCATAGTTGCCTTTTAGCAGAGACTTTGGTGGTTTCTTAAGGGCTTCCACAGTGCGCTTCGCTTTCACCGGATCTATCTTCTCCTCCAGAGGTGGATGTTTCTTTGCTTTCACCCCTTCAAAGAAGTTCCTCACTTTGTCTCGCACGATCTTCTCGTTTTCCTCTGGGGTCCTCTCGTATGGTAACTTCTCCGGAGTCTTCAGAGAAGGACCTAATCTGTTTTGCCTCCCGCCTCTAGCTGTACTGCTAGACACCAGAGCAGACGGAGCGGCTGCGGCTGTCTTCTTTCCTTGCTTACGAGGCGAAGGAGGAGGACTATGACGCGCCGGAGCAGCCGGAGCGGTGGTGGGTCTCTTCCGCCCTTGCTGACGAGGCGGAGAAGGAGTAGGCTGGCTGCTCGGGCGCGTTGGCGCAGGCGGAGTGCCGCCACGCGCCGGAGAAGGAGGCTGAGTGCCCTGATCACTCGCCGGAGGAGGAGTCGGAGTACCCCGACTCACCGGAGGAGGAGGAGGCGGCGGAGGCATCCAGTTCGGAAGGTTGATGTAACGCCCCGAGACCGATGTGCCAGGTGTCCTCCAGTTATTCGCTGTTGTTGCCTTGTCATTGCTTGCATGTCATGCATTGCATATCATGTCATCATGTGCATTTCATTTGCATACATGTTCGTCTCATGCATCCGAGCTTTTTCCCCGTTGTCCATTTTGCAATCCGGCGCTCCTATGTCACCCGGCGTCCGTTTCTACCTCTTTTCGTGTGCGGGTGCTAAACATTTTCGGATTGGACCGAGACTTGTCATGCGGCCTTGGTTTACTACCGGTAGACCGCCTGTCAAGTTTCGTGCCATTTGGACTTCGTTTGATACTCCAACGGTTAACCAAGGGACCGAAAAGGCCTCGTGTGTGTTGCAACCCAACAACCCTCCAAAGTGGCCCAAAACCCACCAAAACCTCCTCCACCATCTCGGCCGTTCGATCACGATCGCGTGGCCGAAAACCGCACCTCATTTGTACTCTCCTAGCTCCCTCTACCTATATATTTGTGTCTCCCTCCGAAATTCGCGGTCTAACCCTAACCTTCCTCTACCTCATTTCCGCTCCCGCGCCGGACAATGTCCGCGCCGCTGTTCCCGACCAATCCGCGCCGGCCACATCACCCTTGCCACCTTTCTCTCTCCTCCAGCCCCACCGCCGGCCCGCGTGGCCCGGATCGGGCCCGCAGGGCCCAACCGCTGCCGCCCGAGCGCCTGCTCCCCTGCCGCTGCCGCTGCGCTCGCCGCCGGCCGCCGCCTCCACCGCGCGCCGCCTCCCGCTTGCCGGCTGCCGCCGTTGTCACCCGGCCCGAGGCGTCGCTCCTCCGCCACCATCGCACAACTCCGACACCGCCGCAGCCCGCCGGCGCCGCCCTCCGCCGTCCCCGCGTTGACTTTTTGCGGAGGTAAAATTTCACTAAGTCCCTGGAATTTCCAGATTCATGTGCCAAGTTCATCATGCCATAACTCTGCATCCGTAGCTCTGTTTTGAGCATGTAGCATATCAAAATGTTCGTCTCGATGAGTACATCATTTCATCTCATTGCATCATTTTCATTTGAGCTCATCTTGATGCCCGAAATGCTGTTGGAAGAGGGCTATGTGAGGAATTTATCAGATCTGTTTCAGCAAATGGCATTTTGTCATTCTTGCCATGATTAATGTGTGCATGCGATGATCCTGAGCTCTACATGGCAAAGAAGCTAGACACGGCAAGAACAACAACATAGCATGCAATGAGATGTATGCTTAGTTTGTCATGCCATGCTCTGTAGTGAGTGTATCGAGCTCGTAAACATGCCTACTCGTTAACTGTTTTGCATGCTCCAGTTTTTCACTAAGTCTGAATCTGTTTATGTTTTTGCCATGTTCACATGCTTGCCGTTGTATTTTCTGATCCCTTTTGGCTCAAGGTCACTAAGGGACTTTTGTTAAGTGCTTTGAGTAGCTTCATTCCGTGCCTTGCTTTGCCATGATATGTTCCTGTAGCATGTAGTTTTCATGCTCTAAAGTGTGCTTCCTGATAATAAATTCCAGACTTGTATTAATTTCACTAAGTCTGAAACCTGTTATCGTTTGCTCTTTTGCCATGCTTGTTTGAACCTGTTAATTGATGAATTAGCCGTAGCTCAGTGTTCATATTTTGTCAAGCATCTTGAGTGGATACCTGCCATGTATTTTGTTGTCATGTTTGAGTGCTGTAACACATTTATCTTGATGCATTTAGTAGGCTACTTGCTGTTTATCACAGACCGGTGCCATATTTGTTTTTCTTGCCATTTGCAAACCGTGCATCCGATTCCGGTGATCTTTGTATCGATTTCAACCGAAATCACCTCACTTTTCCAGTGGCACTTTTGGATTTCCAAGTTGAGGCCAGGTTCAATTATTCCTTGTCAAATCATGCATATGCATCGCATACCGCATCCCGCATATCATACCATGTTCATGTGTTGGGTGTTTACTATGTTGTGTGCTTCTTTCCGGTGTTGCTTCTTCAGGTTGGTTCCGATTATGTTGCGTTTGTGAGGACCCGTTTGACTTCGTCCATTTGTCTTCTTCATGGACTCGTTCTTCTTCCTTGCGGGATCTCAGGCAAGATGACCATACCCTCGAAATCACTTCTATCTTTGCTTGCTAGTTGCTCGCTCTTTTGCTATGCCTATGCTACGATACCTACCACTTGCTTATCATGCCTCCCATATTGTTAAGCCAAGCCTCTAACACACCTTGTCCTAGCAAACCATTGTTTGGCTATGTTACCGCTTTGCTCAGCCCCTCTTATAGCGTTGTTAGTTGCAGGTGAAGATTGAAGTTTGTTCCTTGTTGGAACATGGAGATGTTGTTCCTTGTTGGAACATGTTATTTGTTGGGATATCACAATATCTCTTATTTAATTAATGCATCTATATACTTGGTAAAGGGTGGAAGGCTCGGCCTTATGCCTGGTGTTTTGTTCCACTCTTGCCGCCCTAGTTTCCGTCATATCGGTGTTATGTTCCCGGATTTTGCATTCCTTGCGCGGTTGGGTGATAATGGGAACCCCTTGACAGTTTGCCTTGAATAAAACTCTTCCAGCAATGCCCAACATTAGTTTGACCATTCGCCACCTAGCCTCTTTTTTCCCTTGGGAGTCGCGTTCCTGAGGGTCATCATTATTTTACCCCCCGGGCCAGTGCTCCTCTGAGTGTTGGTCCAAACTAGAGCCCCGTGCAGTGCCCCTCGGGGAAACTCGAGGTTTGGTTTTAGTTGTATGGAGACCTCATCTGAGTGTGCCCTGAGAACGAGATATGTGCAGCTCCTATCGGGATTTGTCAGCACATTCGGGCGGTGTTGCTGGACTTGTTTAACCATTGTCGAAATGTCTTGTAACCTGGATGCCGAGTCTAATCGGAATGTCTTGGGAGAAGGAATATCCTTCATTGATCGTGAGAGCTTGTGATGGGCTAAGTTGGGACACCCCTGCAGGGTTTTTAACTTTCGAAAGTCGTGCTCGCGGTTATGGGCAGATGGGAATTTGTTAATGTCCAGCTGTAGAAAACCTGAAGTCGACCTTAATTAAAATACATCAACCGCGTGTGTAACCGTGATGGTCTCTTCTCGGTGGAGTCCGGGAAGTGAACACGGTGTTGGAGTTATGCCTGCCGTAGGTTGTTCTAGCATCACTTCTTGATCATAGTTGTTCGACCGTGCTTTTGCCTTCTCTTCTCGCTCTCTTTTGCGAATAGGTTAACCACCATATATGCTAGTCGCTTGCTGCAGCTTCACATCATACCTTTACCTTACCCTTGAGCTTAAATAGTCTTGATCGCGAGGGTGTGAGATTGCTGAGTCCCCGTGACTCACATATACTTCCAAAACCAGCTTGCAGGTGCAGATGAGGCAACCAAGCTCAAGGAGGAGCTCGATGAAGATTTTGTCCTTTGTCTTGTTTCGTTTCTAGTTGATCAGTAGTGGAGCCCAGTTGGGGTCGATCGGGGGACCTTGTCACATTTGGGGTTGCTCTTTATTTTGGTTCCGTAGTCGGACCTTGATTGTATTTGGATGTTGTAATGCTTTGTTCATGTATTGTGTGAAGTGGCGATTGTAAGCCAACTATGTATCTCTTTCCATTATGTATTACATGGGATGTGTGAAGCTTACCTCACTTGCAACATTGCTTTCAATGCGGTTAAGCCTCTAAGTCGTGCTTCGACACGCGGGAGATATAGCCGCATCGAGGGCGTTACATTTGTTGAGCTCCTTCCGCCATAGGCATGGAGTCTTCAGAGAAGAACCCAGCCGAGTCTCCCATTCATCGGTAGGGTGGTCAAGCTCGAGGTCCTCAAATCCTTCATCCACCATCACCCTAGCATATCCTTCTAGAATCGGCCGGCAGTGAAAAGTTGCGCCAGGTTCAGGAGGTGCAACAGAGCCAACAGCCTCCTTGACTTTCAAATTCTTCCATTGCGTCATATGGTGCCAATTTTGAGACTCAGCGATTAAGTCCATGGGGTAGCTAGCAGGAGCCGTGAAGACAGGCTCCAGCTGCTGCAGCTCGATGGAAGCCACGTTGCTTCTCCGCTGAGATGGCAGGGTAGCTTCGGGGGAAGCTTCGGCGGGTCGCTTGTTGCGATCTGCTTCTCGTTGCTCTATCGCTTGTACCCTTGCGTGCAGCGCCCAAATTTGGTCTGCTCCACTTTCTTCCTCCTCTCCTGGCATTTGTAACCGCCTGCGTCCGGAAACCCAGCATTCCACAAAACGGAGCCTGGCATGCCTCATGTCCATCCAGGGTGCTCAGGATTCCCGAGGGCCATTATGAGCTCGTCGTTCTCTTGGTCTGGAACGAACATCCCTTGCTGCGCTGCCTCGATATACTCCCGAAGCCTCATGGCGGGTATTCTCAGTTGCTCGTCCGTCCAATCGGACTTCCCTGATACAGGGTCCAAGGATCCATCAACCCCGAAGAACCAAGTCCGGCAACGGTCTAGCCAGTTCCTCATCTCTGGTTTGACCCCTTTATCAATCAGGTCATTCTCAGCCTTGGCCCATAACGGTCAGGGTTTGAGGTAGCCACCTGACCCCGTGCGATGGTGATGCTTCTTCTTCGCAGCATTTTTCTTGTTTGTCACCGACATCTTCTTACTCTTGTCCGATGTGTTGTGGGCCACAAATGTGGGCCAGTGATCTCTGATCTTCTTATACTGGCCGATGAATTCTGGTGTCTTGTCTTTGTCGACAAATGATGTTTTCGGCTCATTCTTCCACCTCCTGAATAGTTCTGCCATCTTCTTAAGAGCATGAGACTTGATCAATTGCTCTTTAACTGGCTTCTACGGATCCTCCTCTGTCAGTAGGGTGAAAGTTGCCTTCTGCGCGGTCCAAAGATCATCTTTTTGCATATCGAAGACATAAGACACCTCGGGGTCTTCATTCTTAGGCTTTAACCATTGGTGGATACTGATCGAGATCTTGTCCCTAACAAGAACCCCGCACTGAGCAGCAAATGCTTCCTTTGTCCAGATGGGTTCAATCGGCATGCCATCACGCACGATTGCTGTGGTCTCAAACCTTTCATCCGAGAGCAACTTTTTCTTCGGGCCTCGTCTCTTTAGTGAAGTTGTGCTCGATCCAAAGGGCTAGAAAAAAGAAGAAAGATGAGAGTTAATTAATATGTGTACATATACCAAAACAATGAATGCATCAGTTAGCTTGTCAGCACAGGATTAACAAATATATATACCTGGCCGGACTCGATTCGGTCACCGGAGCTGTCATCACGGTCTCCTTCTTGCACCGGCATTGGGTCGCCAGAGAAATCATAATCATAGCCTGCTTCTTCACCCTGTCCTTCCAGACCATCGGTTTTGTTGAGAAACGGCATGACGGCATCACTTCCTTGTGCGATTATGTCCCCCAACACCGCTTCTGTTGCTTCATCTCGGGGGCGCTCCATAGTTTCTACAAATATTTACAACATGGCAATTATTACTGAAACATGACAAATGGATATATTAGTGGCAAATGTGGAACTAGCTAGCTAATCACAATAAGGGATCATATTAGTGGCCTCGACGCTGCTTCTCTAGGGTTTGGGGTGGCCTCGGCAACACTTCAAGGGTTTGTGGTGGCCTCGACAACGCTTCAAGGGCATGGGGTGGCCTGGACGACAACGCTCTTTTAACTTGGTAAATTTGGGTGGCCTCGAGAGAGTTTGTCGGGTAGGGGCACGGCGGGAGGGGGTAGGAGACCGACATTGTTTATTCTAGGGTTTGGGTCTCCTCGAGAGTTTTGGTCAAGCGAGAGGGCCGGGGGTGCTCCCGTGGTATAAGTTATCACAGTCGAGAGGGGGTATATCGACAACGACGACATACGACGAGCCCTCGACCCTCGAACCCTCGACGACCCTCTACCCTCTACCCTAGCTAGTTCCCAACCCTCGCCCCTCGAACCCTCGGCGACCCCCCTCCCTCCTCCTCATGTCAAAGTTATCGGGGAGGGGGTATATCGATAACGACATACCCGATAAAAATAAGAAAAGGAAGAAGAAGAAAAATAAGAAGAAAAAAGACAGGAGAAGAAGAAAGGAATAGAGGAGAAGAAGAAAAATATATTCTATTTTTTTCTTCTTCTCCTCTATTCCTTTCTTCTTCTCCTCTTTCTTTATCTTTTTTCCTCTTCTTATTTATTTCTCCTCTTCTTCTCCTTTTTCTTTTCCTTCTTCCTAAACTAAACATAAACTAAAATAATCCTAAAACTAAATGAAACTTCTCCTCCTCCCTTTTTATTTCTTCTTCTTTTTTTTCATCCTAAAACTTTATGAACAAAATTACAACAGAAGTAAAAATAAAAATTCTATGACAAAATAAAAATTCTATGAACAAAATTACAACAGAAAAAATCATAATTTTTTTATAAAAAATGACATATTCTTTGCATATGAACATACAAACATTTGCATATTCTACAATAATATCACCAAAAAAAATCTATGAATAGAAAAAAATCCTAACTTTTGCATATGAACATACAGACATCATCATCATCATCTACTACTACTACAAAATGAACAAAAAAATAAATATATATATGTGAACATGGGGCCTGCTTCGTCGTCGGCGTCGGGGCGGGGCGAGCGGCGGCGAGGTCGGGGCAGGGCGCTTGGCGTGCGCGACGGCGAGGTCGGGCCGGGCAGCGCGCGGCGAGCTTGGGATAGGGCTCGGCGAAGGCGAGGTCGGGGCAGGGTGCGGTGAGACCGGGGCTAGGGCGACGACAATGACGGAGACGGGGGCACGCAGCAGCCTGGCGTGTCGATGTCGTTGGTGTTGTCGGGGCGGAACTGCGAGATGACAAGTGAAAATGTTCACAAGTCCTTCTTATATACCCAGAGCATTGGTTCCGGTTCATAGCACAAAACCGGGACCAATGCACCCTTTAGTCCCGGTTGGTGCCACCAACCGTGACAAAGGTTAGTTTTCGGCAGCCCAAAGGGCGTGAAGCAGTGGCCTTTGGTTCTGTTGGTGCCACCAACCGGAACCAAAGGCCTCATGCTCCCTGTGGCCAAAACTTTAGTCCCACCTCGCTAGTTGAGAGGGGCGCGTAGTGGTTTTAAGCCCCACTGCCGCACCCCTCTCAAGCTCCTCTCGATTGCTGGATTACGGGCCTAATTGTCACTGCTATGCCTGATGGGCCTACTTGGCCTGAATCATGGCCCGTGGTAGGGTGTCTAGTCGTATTCAGGCCGTGGTGGCCCAGTAGTTGTTACTTTTTTTGTTTCTTTATTTTTTTGTTTCTACTTACAACAACTAGTAAGCCGCACGTGCAACGCACATCTCCATCAGGATACAAAATTATTATTTTGAATATATAATAATACTAAAATAGTGGAGTTTTCATCAAAACAATGGATACAATTCAACAAATGTTTTTTATTGATCATTAAACGCAATTGTAAAGACCTCTATTTCAACCAGTGGCGGATCCACCAATGATTTTAATTTTTCAAATATATTTATTTTGATGTTACTATAGCTGTAATTTATTCAATTAGTTGGTTTACACAAAAATAAAAAGGAAAATGTATTGTTATGTCATTGCCAGTGCCATGGGTTGGCTGCATCGCCCTGTCCTTAGGAGATGGATGATAATTTCCACCATCTAGAGAAGCATCTGGAGAAGACTGATCGAGTTCACACCATGTAATTTTACAATGAAATAAAATAATTTGGTCTGTCATATATAAGAATCAAATTACCTATGTAACAGGGAAGTTAGCTAGATACCTATCACGTCAAGTTAAAGAAATTTGCAGCAGGAAGGTGCGGCTGAATAAGAAGTTGAAGAAAGACACTGATAAGCGATGGTAAGATTCTTTAAAATTCATTAGCCTGCATGATTCTCGTCCTATTTGTTAAGAGAACAAGCAAAACCCAAAGAAAAATACATCAAAAACTCAATTTACATCTAGACATGGAATAATAATGGGTATGTTTGGTTTGAGCCCCATGTAGCATTGCCAAAATTTGGCATGGCCAAAGCAAGGGCATAACCCAGATATTGGAAAGTCTCGTTGTTTGGTTTGTAGCCATGTGACCTACCTTTTTCTGGCAAAATCAGAGGTTTCCATTTGATTGAAGCCAAAAGACTTCAAAACATTTGGCAACATATATTGGTCTGTGTGTGGTTTGGTACTAAAATTCAGAGGCAAGTATTAAAACCAATCTCTATCTATAAGCTCCATGTGCTAATTCGATATGTACTGGAGTATGACATGCAATGGAACTTATAATAGTACCGTTGCAAGCCAGACTAACTGAATTTTCAGTCGACATAGTTTATACATATATTATTCAATTTAATAACATCAGACATAATATACAACATGCATCAGCTTTGTTGCCTCGTCAGTCTAATACATGTACTGTCAACAAGATGGATGGATGCAATTTCAAGCTCTAATCAACAAAAATGACAGATGATCAATTGTGTTCAACGTTTAGGAACTAAGGATGCCACAAGTTCAAAATTCTATGCTTCATGGAATCAACATGCATGTGTCCTCAAAACACAAAGAATCAATTATTTGGTAAGTTATAATTCAGATCTAGCTAACAGCGGGATAAATCATGCCAATATTTTGTAAGACCGGGTTTGGTAGTGATCCAAGCGTACCCAAAATGCTCAACCTTTGGCCGGTGATCCAAATATATCCAAACAACCGAGCTCCCACAGCTAAGTTGCCACAGCCCCATAGGCTGGCGTCGGCGTCGGCGCCGTGCACTGCCTCTCGCCGGATACCTTGGTCTCTGGAGGGCCACCATTGAGGCTGTCGCGCCCCTGCCCTTCCTCCTCGGCTATTAGCAACAATTGACTGTTAGCATGCAGTCATCAAGTTAGCAAAGACACAATATCTTGGAAGAGGATTAGAGGAATATTTTACCTGAATTTTGTTGTTGCATTTGAATGCTCTGCACACTTCTGAAGCTTTTATATGATTTTGAAAAACAAAACTATGATTACGAAACAGAAGCATAAGCTTTTGCCTCATCGATTAGTAATCAAACAAAAACTGGGATTCAGAAAATAGATACTGAGAGATAGCAAAGGAATTGTAATAAATAAAATTTTATGTTTCCATGCCGGGAAGCAGTATAGCACAATGCTTTGATCTAGAGAATTAGGCAAGACTAATCACCATACTGAATCAAAGTAGCAGTGGTTTTCGGTGTTCAATACAAGTGTATATGGGGAGATGGTGACATGGACGCTATTGTTGGATTTCCGTTAGTAGTAGATGAATAAATGGCCAAGATAATTAGCATAATTCAAGAGGAGATGGAGAACCTAGTGGTTGCACTAGTAGAAAAAAGGTCAAATGTTCAGCTCAGTAGTCCTGGTTTGTATTTGAGCCGGCACTAATGTGACCAATAATGCCGGTTCCAATGGCTAGGCGAGCAGCGCTCATTGGTACCGGTTCGTGGTGAACCTTTAGTACCGGTTCATGCCACGAACCGGTACTAAAGAGGTGGTGGCCTTTAGTACAGGTTGGTGGCTCCAACCGTTACTAAAGACCCCCCCCCCCATTTAGTACGGGTTGGTGGCTCCAACCAGTACTAAAGGTGGTGGCCTTTAGTACCGGTTGGAGCCACCAACCGGTACTAAAGATGGTGCGCTGCCACCCGCAGTGCATAATGTTTAGTCCCACCTCGCTAGTTGAGAGGAGCTCGCACCGGTTTATAAGCCCCGCTGCGGCTACCGTGTCGAGATCCTCTCTAAGAAGGCCTTTGTGGGCCTATTACAAGTCTTCTGCCCTGTGGGGCTTACTGGGTCGTACGGGCATGCATCCTAGCCCAACAAGAGGTTGGGTTTCTAGTTGTATGCAGCCGTGCCGGCCCAGTTGGCGGGCTGTTTTTGCTTTATTTCAAAAAAAACAACCAACCGGGACTAAAGGTCCCCAAGACCACGGCGCGCCTCGTGCCACGTGGTGGACCTTTGGTCCCGGTTCGTGTTGAACCGGGACTAAGGGGGGACCTTTAGTGCCCACCCTTTAGTACCGGTTCCAGAACCGGTATTAAAGGTCCTTACGAACCAGTACTAAAAGTCGTTTTTCTACTTGTGTTGCCTTGCCGGATGCCTTCTCCGATGCTTGCCACCATGCCTCCGACGCTGGTGTGTGCACGCGCGCGTCGCCTTGTTGCATTACGGTTCCATTCAATGCGTAATGCATCGTGTTACTGCAACGACGTGTGCCGTGTGGCCGTTGAAACTAATCATACACACGCATGCGTACAAACCAGATCAAAGATTAGGTGTTACCGGCAAGCTCCTGCGACCTTCTCGATCTAGATCGTCGTCTCAAGCCTACAAATGCACATGTAGCTTATACACAGAGATTGGGTACAGAGGAGAACGACCATGGGGGCCGATGTGGGAGGCGCAAGAAGGTGATGCGCCCCGGTGGTACTGCTGTCCTGATCAAGGGCGCGTACGGCCTCGGAGCGGAGGAGAGGAAACCGGGGCTATGCGGATGGATGAGGGTATCAACCCCCGCGGTGAAGGGTGCGTCGGCTCCCGCTGTGAAGGGAGGAACGGCGGGCGGTTGCCGTGTTGTAGGTTTGTGGCGTCTGTTGGGGAGAAAGGTCGTGTTTCGCAGCATTTTTTTAACGGTGGTGAGGGTTAGCGATTGATGGGTTAGTGGGCTTAATGTGTGGCTTGCAGTGTTAAACACTGGAGGATTAAGAGCCATTAGATTTTCATGATGGATGGACGTGATTGTTTGGATTTGGCCCTCTCTTCCTTTTATAGTGGTAGTAGAAAAAACTTATTGTTGCTATTTTTATTTATTTTATTAAAGTTTATTTATTTTAATTTTATAAAGTTTATTTTGTTTCTACTTCTTTATTTTACAAAAGTTTATTTTATTTATTTTGTTTCTGCTTATTTATTGTATCAAATTTTAATTTGTTTTATTTTGTTTCTACTTATTTATTTTATTAAAGTTTATTTTATTTTATTTTGTTTCTACTTATTTATTTTATTAAATTTTAATTTATTTAATTTTGTTTCTACTTATTTATTAAAGTTTATTTTGTTTCTTTCTACTTTTCATCTTTTGAACAGAAAATACTTTGATAATTTCAGTGGCATGAATTTTATATAATTTTAGTTTAAAAAATACTAGAGGTTTATAAAAGCTTTTTAGACCATTGCTTTTGCTCTTAGAGTTTTATAAAACTTTTTTAGTTAATTTTCTTTTTGCATGGTATCATCATTTCATCCACATAGCATGTGCAAGAAAGTAGAGAAGGTTATGGCAAAAACTTGATGCACTTCGTGTACAAAACGGACAATCTGTTTCGAAGTATGAGGGTTTCATATGGAAAATCGTCTGTTACAAAGGGATTTCATTTTTTTGAAATTATTTGAACTCCAGACTTTTTCTATGTTCAAAATGCACCATTCAAAGCCACATCATCAATTTTCAACCCTGTCTGACTTCATTTGTTATCTTTCATGCATTTACTGATTGTTTTGAGCTATAAGACCCTGAAATTGAAAAGCATTTCAAATGAACTATGAAAAGGTTGAAAGTTGGCATGGTATCATCATTTCACCCACATAGCATGTGCAAGAAAGTAGAGACGGTTACGGCAAAAACTGGATGCACTTCGTGCACAAATCGGACAATCTCTTTCGAAGTATGAGGGTTTCATACGGAAACTCGTCTGTTACATAGGGATTTCATTTTTTTTGAACTTATTTGAACTCGAGACTTTTTCTGTGTTCAAAATGCACCATTCAAAGCCACATCATCAATTTTCAACCCTTTCTGACTTCATTTGTTATTTTTCATGCATTTACTAATTATTTTCAGCTATAAGACCCTGAAATAGAAAAGCATTTCAAATTAACTCTGAAAAGGTTGAAAGTTGGCATGGTATCATCATTTCACCCACATAGCATGTGCAAGAAAGTAGAGAGGGTTACTGCAAAAACTGGATGCACTTCGTTTACAAAAATGGACAATCTCTTACGAAGTATGAGGGTTTCATACGGAAACTCGTCTGTTACAAAGGGATTTCATTTTTTTTGAACTTGTTTGAATTCCATAGTTTTTCTGTGTTCAAAATGCACCATTCAAAGCCACATCATAAATTTTCAACCCTTTCTGACTTCATTTGTTATTTTTCATGCATTTACTAATTATTTTGAGTTATAAGACCCTGGAATTGAAAAGCATTTCAAATGAACTCTGAAAAGGTTGAAAGTTGGCATGGTATCATCATTTCACCCACATAGCATGTGCAAGCAAGTAGAGAAGGTTACGGCAAAAACTGGATGCACTTCATGTACAAAACGGACAATCTTTTTCGAAGTATGAGGGTTTCATACGGAAACTCGTCTGTTTACAAAGGGATTTCATTTTTTATCTTGTTTGAACTCCATAGTTTTTCTGTGTTCAAAATGCACCATTCAAAGCCACATCATCAATTTTCAACCCTTTCTGACTTCATTTGCTATTTTTCATGCATTTACTGATTATTTTGAGCTATAAGACCCTGAAATTGAAAAGCATTTCAAATGAACTCTGAAAAGGTTGAAAGTTGGCATGGTATCATCATTTCACCCACATAGCATGTGCAAGAAAGTAGAGAGGGTTACGGAAAAAACTGGATGCACTTCGTGTACAAAACGGACAATCTCTTTCAAAGTATGAGGGTTTCATACGGAAATTCGTATGTTACAAAGGGATTTCATTTTTAACTTGTTTGAACTCCATAGTTTTTGTGTGTTCAAAATGGACCATTAGAGCCACATCATCAATTTATTACATGTAGCTCTCATGAATAGATAAGTGACCAAATTAATAGAAGTTCATCATCACATTAAAAACAAAGTGCATACATAGTTCTCATTGAACAACATGTAGCTCTCCAGAGCATCTAGTTAAACCATACATTGAAACTATGTAAAACCTTTCAATGCAACAACAAATGCGATCATAATCACAACCAAGGTAAAAATTGATCCAACGGCATAATGATACCAAGCCTCAGTATGAATGGCATATTTTCTAATCTTTCTAATCTTCAACCGCATTGCATCCATCTTGATCTTGTGATCATCGACGACATTCGCAACATGCAACTCCAATATCATCTTCTCCTCCTTAATTTTTTTATTTTTCCTTCGGGTAATTGTTTTCTTCTTCAACTAAATTTAACCTCTCGACAACAGGGTCGGTTGGAATTTTCGGTTGAACTACCTCCTACATAAATAAAATCTATGTCACCTTGGTTGGCATAATTGTCAAAAAAAATAAATGAAGCAAATAGTTATAAAAATATAATATATACCACATCTGAATCATAGACAGGACGAGGGCCGACGGAGGCGGATACCAAAACCATCGCACTATATAATAACAAGTAATAATAAAAGTTAGAAAATTAGACAAGTATCTATCTAAAGTAAGAATTATTTTCTTTCAAAAATAAGATAAGAACAAGAGGATCACCATGGTGGTGCCGGTGACGAGATCGGCGTGGGCGATCGACGGCGGTGAAGACGGGCACGGGACGTGACAGACTGCTAAACCTATGCAAATCTCGGGGAAAATGGAGCTTGGAGGTCGAGCTTCAAGAGGACAAAGCTTAACTAGCATGGCTCGGGCATTTCATCGAACACCTCATGTGCATAGGAGGTGAGCTAGAGCACCCAAATGCCCTCTCCTTGCCGGCCAAAAAAAATAGAGCACTGTGGAGTGCTCTGCTGCGGCGACGGGCAACTCATTTGTCCCGGTACATGGCTGGAACCGGGACTAAAGCCCAGCCTTCTGTCCCAGTTCGAGCCTAGAACCGGGACCAATGTTTGTGGCCCAGGAGCGAGGCCCATTGGTCCCGGTTCATGCCTAGAACCGGGACAAATGGGTCCATACGAACTGGGACCAATGTGAAGGAAATATGCCCTAGAGGCAATAATAAAGTTATTATTTATTTCCTTATATCATGATAAATGTTCATTATTCATGCTAGAATTGTATTATCCGGAAACATAATACTTGTGTGAATACATAGACAAACTAAACGTCACTAGTGTGCCTCTAGTTGACTAGCTCGTTAATCAAAGATGGTTATGTTTCCTAACCATAGACATGTGTTGTCATTTGATTAACGGGATCACATCATTAGGAGAAAGATGTGATTGACATGACCCATTCCATTAGCTTAGCACCTGATCGTTTAGTATGTTGCTATTGCTTTCTTCATGACTTATACATGTTCCTATGACTATGAGATTATGCAACTCCCGTTTGCCGGAGGAACACTTTGCGTGCTACCAAATGTCACAACGTAACTGGGTGATTATAAAGGAGCTCTACAGGTGTCTCCAAAGGTACATGTTGGGTTGGCATATTTCCAGATTAGGATTTTGTCACTCCGATTGTTGGAGAGGTATCTCTGGGCCCTCTCGGTAATGCACATCACATAAGCCTTGCAAGCTTTGCAACTAATGAGTTAGTCGTGAGATTATGTATTATGAAACGAGTAAAGAGACTTGCCGGTAACGAGATTGAACTAGGTATTGAGATACCGATGATCGAATCTCGGGCAAGTAACATACCGATGACAAAGGGAACAAAGTATGTTGTTATGCGGTCTGACCGATAAAGATCTTCGTATAATATGTGGGAGCCAATATGAGCATCCAGGTTCCGCTATTGGTTATTGACTGGAGACGTGTCTCGGTCATGTCTACATTGTTCTCGAACCCGTAGGGTCCGTACGCTTAACGTTACGATGACAGTTTCATTATGAGTTTATATATTTTGATGTACCGAAGTTTGTTAAGAGTCCCGGATGTGATCACGGCCATGACGAGGAGTCTCGAAATGGTCGACATAAAGATTGATATATTGGACGGCTATATTTGGACACCGGAGGTGTTCCGGGTGATTTCAGAGAAAACCGAAGTGCTGGAGGGTTACCGGAACCCCCCGGGAGAAGTAATGGGCCTTATGGGCCCTAGTGGAGAGAGAGAGGGGCGGCCAGGGTGGGCCGCGCGCCCCCTCTCCCTCTGGTCTGAATTGGACTAGGAGAGGGGGGCGGCGCCCCCCTTTCCTTCTTCCTCTCCCCCTTCCTCTCCCCCTCCTAGTAGGAGTAGGAAAGAGGGGAGTCCTACTCCTACTAGGAGGAGGACTCCTCCTCCTTGGCGCGCCCCAAGGGCCGGCTGGCCTCCCCCCTTTGCTCCTTTATATACAGGGGCAGGGGGGCACCTCTAAACACACAGGTTGATCTTCGTGATCATTTTCTTAGCTGTGTGCGGTGCCCCCCTCCACCATACTCCTTGATAATATTGTAGCGGTGCTTAGGCGAAGCCATGCGATGGTAGAACATCAAGATCGTCACCACGCTGTCGTGCTGACGGAACTCTTCCCCGACACTTTGCTGGACCGGAGTCCGGGGATCGTCATCGAGCTGAACATGTGCTAAAACTCGGAGGTGTCGTAGTTTCGGTGCTTGATCGGTCGGGCCGTGAAGACGTATGACTACATCAACCGCGTTGTCATAACGCTTCCGCTATCAGTCTACGAGGGTACATAGATAACACTCTCCCCTCTCGTTGCTATGCATCTCCATGATCTTGCGTGTGCATAGGAATTTTTTTTGAAATTACTACGTTCCCCAACAGTGGCATCCGAGCCTAGGTTTTATGCGTTGATGTTGTGCACGAGTAGAACACAAGTGATTTGTGGGCGATATAAGTCATACTGCTTACCAGCATGTCATACTTTGGTTCAGCGGTATTGTTGGATGAAGCGGCCCGGACCGACATTACGCGTACGCTTACGCGAGACTGGTTCTACCGACGTGCTTTGCAAACAGGTGGCTGGCGGGTGTCAGTTTCTCCAACTTTAGTTGAACCGAGTTTGGCTACGCCCGGTCCTTGCGAAGGTTAAAACAACACCAACTTGACAAACTATCATTGTGGTTTTTGATGCGTAGGTAAGATTGGTTCTTGCTTAAGCCTGTAGCAGCCACATAAAACTTGCAACAAGAATGTAGAGGACGTCTAACTTGTTTTTGCAGGGCATGTTGTGATGTGATATGGTCAAGACATGATGCTAAATTTTAATGTATGAGATGATCATGTTTTGTAACCGAGTTATCGGCAACTGGCAGGAGCCATATGGTTGTCGCTTTATTGTATGCAATGCAATCGTGCTGTAATGATTAACTTTATCACTAAGCGGTAGCGATAGTCGTGGAAGCATAAGATTGGCGAGACGAAAACGATGCTACGATGGAGATCAAGGTGTCGCGCCGGTGACAATGGTGATCATGACGGTGCTTCAAAGATGGAGATCACAAGCACAAGATGATGATGGCCATATCATATCACTTATATTGATTGCATGTGATGTTTATCTTTTATGCATCTTATCTTGCTTTGATTGACGGTAGCATTTTAAGATGATCTCTCACTAATTATCAAGAAGTGTTCTCCCTGAGTATGCACCGTTGCGAAAGTTCTTCGTGCTGAGACACCACGTGATGATCGTGTGTGATAGGCTCTACGTGAAATACAACGGGTGCAAAACAGTTGCACACGCGGAATACTCAGGTTATACTTGACGAGCCAAGCATATACAGATATGGCCTCGGAACACGGAGACCGAAAGGTCGAGCGTGAATCATATAGTAGATATGATCAACATAGTGATGTTCACCAATGAAACTACTCCATCTCACGTGATGATCGGACATGGTTTAGTTGATTTGGATCACGTGATCACTTAGAGGATTAGAGGGATGTCTATCTAAGTGGGAGTTCTTTAGTAATATGATTAATTGAACTTAAATTTATCATGAACTTAGTACCTGATAGTATCTTGCTTGCTTATGTTTGATTGTAGGTAGATGGCCCGTGCTGTTGTTCCGTTGAATTTTAATGCGTTCCTTGAGAAAGAAAAGTTGAAAGATGATGGTAGCAATTACATGGGCTGGGTCCGTAACTTTAGGATTATCCTCATTGCTGCACAGAAGAATTACTTCCTGGAAGCACCGCTGGGTGCCAGGCCTGCTGCTGGAGCAACACCAAATGTTATGAACGTCTGGCAGAGCAAAGCTGATGACTACTCGATAGTTCAGTGTGCCATGCTTTACGGCTTAGTATCGGGACTTCAACGACGTTTTGAACGTCATGGAGCATATGAGATGTTCCAGGAGTTGAAGTTAATATTTCAAGCAAATTCCCGGATTGAGAGATATGAAGACTCCAATAAGTTCTGTAGCTGCAAGATGGAGGAGAACAGTTCTGTCAGTGAGCGTATACTCAAAATGTCTGGGTATAATAATCACTTGATTCAATTGGGAGTTAATCTTCCAGTTGATTGTGTCATTGAAAGAGTTCTCCAATCACTTCCACCTAGCTACAAGAGCTTCGTGATGAACTATAATATCCAAGGGATGGTTAAGACAATTCCCGAGCTCTTCGCAATGCTGAAAGCTGCGGAGGTAGAAATCAAGAAGGAGCATCAAGTGTTGATGGTCAACAAGACCACTAGTTTCATGAAAAAGGGCAAAGGGAAGAAGAAGGGGAACTTCAAAATGAACAACAAGCAAGTTGCTGCTCAGGAGAAGAAACCCAAATCTGGACCTAAGCCTAAAACTGAGTGCTTCTACTGCTAGCAGACTGGTCACTGGAAGCAGAACTACCCCAAGTATTTGGCGGATAAGAAGGATGGCAAGGTGAAGAAAGGGACTACAGATTAAGCGAAGATTGGCTAAGGACGAGGTAACAATGCGTGTGGGAAATGGTTCCAAAGTCATTGTGATTGCGGTCGGCATGCTACCTCTACATCTACCTTTGGGATTAGTATAAGACCTAAATAATTGTTATTTGGTGCCAACATTGAGCATGAACATTATATCTGGATCTTGTTTGATGCGAGATGGTTATTCATTTAAATCAGAATAATGGTTGTTCTATTTATATGAGTAATATCTTTTATGGTCATGCACCCTTGAAGAGTGGTCTATTCTTATTAAATCTTGATAGTAGTGACATATTCATAATGTTGAAGCCAAAAGATGCAGAGTTGATAATGATAGTGCAACTTATTTGTGGCACTGCCGTTTAGGTCATATCGGTGTAAAGTGCATGAAGATACTCCATACTGATGGGCTTTTGGAACCACTTGATTATGAATCACTTGGTACTTGCGAACCGTGCCTTATGGGCAAGATGACAAAAACACCGTTCTCCGGTACTATGGAGAGAGCAACAGATTTGTTGGAACTCATACATACAGATGTATGTGGTCCGATGAATGTTGAGGCTCGTGGCGGATATCGTTATTTTCTCACCTTCACAGATGACTTAAGCAGGTATGGGTATATCTACTTAATGAAACATAAGTCTGAAACATTTGAAAAGTTCAAAGTATTTCAGAGTGAAGGTGAAAATCATCGTAACAAGAAAATAAAATTCCTACGATCTGATCGTGGAGGAGAATATTTGAGTTACGAGTTTGGTGTACATTTGAAACAATGCGGAATGGTTTCGCAACTCACGCCACACGGAACACCATAGCGTAATGGTGTGTCTGAATGTTGTAATCGTACTTTACTAGATATGGTGCGATCTATGATGTCTCTTACTGATTTACCGCTATTGTTTTTTTGTTATGCTTTGGAGACGGCCGCATTCACGTTAAACAGGGCACCATCAAAATCCATTGAGACGACGCCTTATGAACTGTGGTTTGGCAAGAAACCAAAGTTGTCATTTTTGAAAGTTTGGGGCTGCGATGCTTCTGTGAAAAAGCATCAACCTGATAAGCTCGAACCCAAATCGGAGAAATGTGTCTTCATAGGATATCCAAAGGAAACTATTGGACACACCTTCTATCACAGATCCGAAGGCAAGACTTTTGTTGCTAAATTCGGAAACTTTCTAGAGAAGGAGTTTCTCTTGAAAGAAGTGAGTGGGAGGAAAGTAGAACTTGATGAGGTAACTGTACCTGCTCCCTTATTGGAAAGTAGTACATCACAGAAACCGGTTTCTGTGACACCTACACCAATTAGTGAGGAAGCTAATGATGATGATCATGAAACTTCAGAACAAGTTACTACTGAACCTCGTAGATCAACCAGAGTAAGATCCGCACTAGAGTGGTACGGTAATCCTGTTCTGGAAGTCATGCTACTAGATCATGATGAACCTACGAACTATGAAGAAGCGATGGTGAGCCTAGATTCCGCAAAATGGCTTGAAGCCATGAAATCTGAGACGGGATCCATGTATGAGAACAAAGTGTGGACTTTGGTTGACTTGCCCAAAGATCGGCAAGCAATTGAGAATAAATGGATCTTCAAGAAGAAGACTGACACTGACGGTAATGTTACTCTCTACAAAGCTCGACTTGTCGCAAAAGATTTTTGACAAGTTCAAGGGATTGACTACAATGATACCTTCTCACCCGTAGCGATGCTTAAGTCTGTCCGAATCATGTTAGCAATTGCCGCATTTTATGATTACGAAATTTGGCAGATGGATGTCAAAACTGCATTCCTAAATGGATTTCTGGAAGAAGAGTTGTATATGATGCAACCAGAAGGTTTTGTCGATCCAAAGGGAGCTAACAAAGTGTGCAAGCTCCAGCGATCCATTTATGGACTGGTGCAAGCCCCTCGGAGTTGGAATAAACACTTTGATAATGTGATCAAAGCATTTGGTTTTGTACAGACTTTTGGAGAAGCCTGTATTTACCAGAAATTGAGTGGGAGCTCTGTAGCATTTCTGATATTATATGTAGATGACAAATTACTAATCGAAAATGATATAGAATTTCTGGATAGCATAAAGGGATACTTGAATAAGAGTTATTCAATGAAAGACCTCGGTGAAGCTGCTTACATATTGGGCATTAAGATCTATAGAGATAGATCAAGATGCTTAATTGGACTTTCACAAAGCACATACCTTGACAAAGTTTTGAAGAAGTTCAAAATGGATCAAGCAAAGAAAGGATTCTTGCCTGTGTTACAAGGTGTGAAATTGAGTAAGACTCAATGCCCGACCACTGCAGAAGATAGAGAGAAAATGGAAGATGTTCCCTATGCTTCAACCATAGGCTCTATCATGTATGCAATGCTGTGTACCAGACCTGTTGTATGTCTTGCTATAAGTCTAGCAGGGAGGTACCAAAGTAATCCAGGAGTGGATCACTGGACAGCGGTCAAGAACATCCTGAAATACCTGAAAAGGACTAAGGATATGTTTCTCATATATGGAGGTGACAAAGAGCTCATCGTAAATGACTACGTTGATGCAAGCTTTGACACTGATTCGGACGATTCTAAATCGCAAACCGGATACGTGTTTACATTAAATGGTGGAGTTGTCAGTTGGTCCAGTTCTAAAGAAAGCGTTGTGGCGGGCTCTACATGTGAAGCGGAGTACATAGCTGCTTTGGAAGCAGCAAAGAAAGGAGTCTGGATGAAGGAGTTCATATCCGATCTAGGTGTAATACCTAGTGCATCGGGTCCAATGAAAATCTTTTGTGACAATACTGGTGCAATTGCCTTGGCAAAAGAATCCAGATTTCACAAGAGAACCAAACACATCAAGAGACGCTTCAATTCCATCCGGGATCTAGTCCAGGTGGGATACATAGAGATTTGCAAGATACATACGGATCTGAATGTTGCAGACCCATTGACTAAGCCTCTTCCACGAGCAAAACATGATCAGCACCAAAGCTCCATGGGTGTTAGAATCATTACTGTGTAATCTAGATTATTGACTCTAGTGCAAGTGGGAGACTGAAGGAAATATGCCCTAGAGGCAATAATAAAGTTATTATTTATTTCCTTATATCATGATAAATGTTTATTATTCATGCTAGAATTGTATTATCCGGAAACATAATACTTGTGTGAATACATAAACAAACTAAACGTCACTAGTGTGCCTCTACTTGACTAGCTCGTTAATCGAAGATGGTTATGTTTCCTAACCTTAGACATGTGTTGTCATTTGATTAATGGGATCACATCATTAGGAGAAAGATGTGATTGACATGACCCATTCCATTAGCTTAGCACCCGATCGTTTAGTATGTTGCTATTGCTCTCTTCATGACTTATACATGTTCCTATGACTATGAGATTATGCAACTCCCGTTTGCCGGAGGAACACTTTGTGTGCTACCAATGTCACAACGTAACTGGGTGATTATAAAGGAGCTCTACAAGTGTCTCCAAAGGTACATGTTGGGTTGGCGTATTTCGAGATTAGGATTTTGTCACTCCGATTGTCGGAGAGGTATCTCTGGGCCCTCTTAGTAATGCACATCATATAAGCCTTGCAAGCATTGCAACTAATGAGTTAGTTACGAGATGATGTATTACGAAACAAGTAAAGAGACTTGCTGGTAACGAGATTGAACTAGGTATTGAGATAACGACGATCGAATCTTGGGCAATTAACATACCGATGACAAAGGGAACAAAGTATGTTGTTATGCGGTCTGACCGATAAAGACCTTCGTAGAATATGTGGGAGCCAATATGAGCATCCAGGTTCCGCTATTGGTTATTGACCGGAGACATGTCTCGGCCATGTCTACATTATTCTCGAACCCGTAGGGTCTGCACGCTTAACGTTACAATGACAGTTTCATCATGAGTTTATATATTTTGATGTACCGAAGTTTGTTCGGAGTCCCGGATGTGATCACGGACATGACAAGGAGTCTCAAAATGGTCGAGACATAAAGATTGATATATCGTACGGCTATATTTGGACACCGGAAGTGTTCCGGGTGATTTCGGAGAAAACCGGAGTGCCGGAGGGTTACCGGAACCCCCCCGGGAGAAGTAATGGGACCTAGTGGAGAGAGAGAGGGGTGGCCAGGGTGGGCCGCACGCCCCCTCACCCTCTGGTCTGAATTGGACTAGGAGAGGGGGGCGGCGCCCCCCTTTCCTTCTCTCTCCCCCCTTCCTTTCCCCCTCCTAGTAGGAGTAGGGAAGAGGGGAGTCCTACTCCTACTAGGAGGAGGACTCATCCTCCTTGGCGCGCCCCAAGGGCCGGCCGGCCTCCCCCCTTTGCTCCTTTATATACGGGGGTAGGGGGGCACCTCTAGAGACACAAGTTGATCTTCATGATCGTTTTGTTAGCCGTGTGCGGTGCCCCCCTCCACCATACTCCTCGATAATATTGTAGCGGTGCTTAGGCGAAGCCCTGCGACGCTAGAACATCAAGATCGACACCATGTCGTCGTGCTGACAGAACTCTTCCCTGACACTTTGCTAGATTGGAGTCCAGGGATCGTCATCGAGCTGAACGTGTGCTAAAACTCGGAGGTGCCGTAGTTTCGGTGCTTGATCGGTCGGGCCATGAAGACGTACGACTACATCAACCACGTTGTCATAACGCTTCCGCTATCGGTCTACGAGGGTACATAGATAACACTCTCCCCTCTCATTGCTATGCATCACCATGATCTTGCGTGTGCGTAGGATTTTTTTTTGAAATTACTACGTTCCACAACACAATGTCCACTAGGCCCCGGCCGCCCCCCTGGGCTAAAGAACCGGGACGCATGCCCCCATGGGTCCTGGTTCGTGACTAAACCAGGGCTAATGGGCTTGCCGTGCCCGAACCAAAGCCCTGTTTTCTACTAGTGAAAAGGGATACATGCCACAGGGACGGACCCACGCGGCCTGGGAATGATGCAGCCCGAGGGGCGCTCCGAGCTAAATGAACTTGGAAAGATGTCACCTAGTCATGTTGACGAAGTCGAGTTGGGGCAGCTGAAGGTGCACGGCGAAGGGGTTGCTCGTCACGAGCCACCGGAGCCCTGAGCCGCTAGGATGCGCCGCAAGTTACGCTGGTAGTCAGATGGCACGCTCGGCAGGCCAAAGGGCATGCGAACGTAGCTATGTGGTGGGCCCTCGCAGCGTCCCACGCGCGAAGGCCAAAAAAGCTCTTGAGAAGCGACCCTATTGAGCCCTAGAACGTCGATGCAGACACGCAGCCCGGCATCCTCACCTGGATGGGAAGCTGCGTCTCGTGAGCAGCGGTCACCGCGCATGGCCCTTGCGTCTTGCAATCCCTGGGTGGTCATGGTGATGAACTCCTGAACGGTGGCCGATCCTTGCCCTGTTCCTTCCGGAGGGAAACGTGCCGTGAAGCACGCCTCCAAGTGGTGCCCAAGCGCCTCCCTCATGATGTGGGTAAATTCTGAGGCCCTCCAGAAGAAAGCCCCCGAGCCCTGCCCGAGAAGGGCGCCAAGCACGCCTTCCTATGCGATGGAAGGAGGTGCCCGTGGAGTGGGCGCTGATCCTGATGAGGCTCCGGCTGAGGCACCATCCTCCTGAGGTCCTGCACATCGCAGCTGCTTCTTCTTCTTGGGGATGGCCTCAGGAGGGCCATTGCCCTTGCTGTCGGGGTCGTCAATTGTTGCAGCTTGGAAGGCATGCTCGAGGGAGCACACCGCATCTCTTTCTTCACATGGGACCATGATGATCCCGCCGCTTCCTGGCATCTTGAGGACATTGTAGCCGTGATGGGTCACCGCCATGAACTTGGCCAGGGCTGGATACCGAGGATGGCATTACACGGTAGACGGATGTGCACGACGTTGAAGTCGATGAGCTGGATGCGGTAGTTCTTGCGTTCTTTGAAGGTGACAGGGAGGCGGAGCTGCCCTATCAGTGTGGTAGAATTGTTGGTCACTCCTGAGAAAGGCTTTGTGGGCTGAAGCTGGTCATATGGCACTTGGAGGTTGTCGAACGTGTCGACGGACAGGACGTTGAGCCATGCGCCGCCATCGATGAGAGTCTTGGTAATTTGCACGTTGCTGATGACTGGGGAGCAAAGCAATGGGAGGGCGCTAGCGGTAGCTGCGCACTTGAGCTGGTGTGCCGAGTTGAACATGACGGGGCACTAGGACCACCTGAGCGGGCGTGTGGCTTCGAGATTGGGGAGAACTGCATTCACTTCATGAACAATTTGCTTGAAGATATGCTGCGAGGCTGGGGCCTGGGCTCCGCCCAAGATGCAGGCAATAGCACGCGGTTCCTGGAAGCCCCCCAACCCCCTCATCTTGATGGTGTTCATCATTTCTTCTTGGCGGTGGTGGCAGCGGAGGGAGTCCGATGTTGTCGCGAGGACGATCCTCACGAGGTTGATCCCTCCAGGCGCCCTCGCGAGGCTGATCCAGCCAGCGGTCCTCGCGAGGCCAGTCACGCCACTCCTGGCACCAGCCACGGTCGTCCCAGCGTCCGCCACCACGTCCTCCTTCTTAGCCGTAGCCCCGGTCGCCACGCTCGGGGCGTCGACCGAAGCGTCCTTTGCGAATGGCTCTGAGCTCTTAACATTCACTAGTGGTGTGGGTGTTCAGGTTGTGGTAGGCGCAGAATGGACGGCTGCTCTTGGATGACTCTGGTTGGTCTCTGTCGTGCTTGGTGTTTGGTTCCGCTGCGAGCACGGCTGCTCCCTTGCGCTTCACATCCTTGGCTTTGGATTTCTTCTCCTCTGGGTCTGGAGCAGGGAGCTTGAGGAGGGAGAGGCGCCCCTCCTCAGCCCTAGCACACTAGGTCGCGATGTCGAATAGCTCCAGGGTTGTGCACAGCTCCTCGTGGATGGCGAGCTCCTCCTTCATCTTGATGTCACGGACGCCATCAAAGAACGCAGAGATGATGACCTTGTCGGTCACCTTGGGGATCTTGATCCGTGCGCTATTGAAGCGCTGAATGTACTTCTGCAGGCTCTCTCCTAGTTGTTGCTTGATGCGGCGCAGGTTGCCCGCGACCGGGGGCGGTCGCGAGTGCCATGGAAGTTGGCGATGAAGCGGTTGCGCATTTTGTCCCAGGAGGAAATTGAGCCTGGAGGCAGGTACAGTAGCCAGGAGTGGGCGCCCTCCTTGAGAGCCATGGGAAGCCAGTTCGCTATGACTTTCTCGTCGCTGTTGGCTGCTTCGATGCTCAGCTCGTAGAGCTGCAAGAACTCCGCGGGGTCGGGGGTGCCGTTGTAGCGAGGAGGCAAATCCGGCTTGAACTTGCCCGACAAGGCGATGCTACGCAGCTCGGGGGTGAAAGCGCGGCAGCCAGCTATGGTCACCGGGCCCGCCTTGGGGGCACAGCTTGGTATTGATGCGGTCCATGCCCTGCCGCTATAGGTGGCGCGTAGTCTTGCCGCCGCAACCAGTCCTGGCGCGAGCAGCGACATAGCGTTTTTTGCGGTCGAGGGACTTCTTGACAGCTTCTTTCTTCTCACGCGGGCGCGGGACGCGACGTGTCGCGTCGCGGAGATGCACGCCTTGGCGCCAGGGTGCTTTCTTGGGGCAGAGGTGGTGGAGGCGCTCCATGAGCTACGTC
Source organism: Triticum monococcum (assembly GCA_034509565.1). Lineage (NCBI taxonomy): Eukaryota > Viridiplantae > Streptophyta > Magnoliopsida > Poales > Poaceae > Triticum > Triticum monococcum. The sequence continues at coordinate 275,458,903 of CM067842.1, read as the reverse complement.
GCCCGTAGCTGGCGGAGGGCGAGGCGGACAGTGGGACGACGCAGGAGAGCCCCCTGTGGCGCGGACAAGCCCGACGATGCAGTCGCGCCAGTCCTCGTAGATGTCGTCGACCGGGCGATAGCGCAGGAGGTCATGTGCCATGAGGAGCGCGGCCCGTGTGTCCATGGGAGGGCGACTTGCATGGGAAGAAGAACTGGCCGGGGTCAGCGATGGAGTGGCGGTGCGGCCGTCCCGCCGCACCGAGGGGTGCAGTGAGGATGCTTGCTACTCGTTCCCTGCCGGGCCGGTGGCGGCGTTGGCTGTAGGTGATGGGGAACGACGAGGTGGCCCGCCAACGGGAGCCGTCTGAGCGACGTGGGCGGCGAGGGCAGCCTGGTGCTCAGCACGAGTGCAGTGCGTGTCTGCCATGGAGACGACAAAGCAACGGGGCGCGGAGCGACGGAAGGAAGCTTCGGCCCACCCCTACCTGGTGCGCCAAATGTCGGATCACGGGTTCCGGCAAAACCCTCAATGTAAGAACACTAGGGTGCGCGCGAAGGTTTTCTCCCTATCGATCCATGCCCTAGCTCTCTAAGATCTCGCGGACAAACTCGATGAACTTGCAACACAGAAAGACACAAGATTTATACTGGTTCGGGCCACCATTGGGGTGTAATACCCTACTCTAGTGTGGTGGTGGTGGATTGCCTCTTGGGCCGATGATGAACAGTACAAGGGGAAGAACAGCCTCCTAAGGTTGAGGTGTTCTTGTGCTCTCTTTTTGTTGTCCCCTCTACTGTGGTGGCTAGTTCTACTTATATAGGCCCTGGTCCTCTCCCCAAATATTGAGCAGGAAGGGAGCCAACAACGACCAGTTTGAAAGGGGACAGCTAGTACAACTTATCCTAACAAAAGTAGTCTTAGCCTGCAAAAGGCTCTGGTGATGACGCCGTTTTGGGCTCCATGGTGACATCCATCTTGCCGTCTTGCTGGTCTTGGTCTCATTGCACCGATATGGAAACCTTTGCTTGATGCCTCGGTACTCCGCGGCTGCACTTTCACCCATGGCACCAAAGAGGAAACGAGGACATGCGCGCGCTGGCGCCCGCCTGGTCTCGGTCGTCATGGCTCACGTCACGAGGACCTCGCGAGGTTTGCCTTGCCTTGGTCTCTCCGCCCCTAACGAGCCTTCCTAGCGAGGCCGCTCTTGAGGAGGTCTTGCGTCGTCCACCTTGTGAGGCTTGGCCCCTCGCAAGGGTCTTCAATGCCTTGTCGATGAAGATGGGCCGTACAGGCCTGCCAGCCCAGCCATGCCATGGGCCGCAAGCAGGCAAGTCTGGTGACTCCCATTCCCAGAACGCTGACAGTGCGAGGGCGCCATCTTGACGCGGAGGCGGCGGAGGTCCTCCGTGAGCCACATCGTCCGCGGCTAGAGGTGGGCGAGGCAGCGAGAGGGATGGTGCAGGAGAGCCTCCAACAGCACCGACGAGCTCGGCGATGCGGTCCAGCCAGTCATCGTAGAGATCATCGATCGGGCGGTAACGCAGGAGCTCGCGTGCCATGAGCAACGAGCCAGCCAGAGTCAGCGACGGGGTGGCGGTGCATCCGTCCCACCGCATGGAGGGTTGCAGCGATGAAGCCTGCTGCTTGTTCGCTGCCAGGCCGGTGGCGGCATTGGCAGTGGGCGATGGAGAACAGAGGGCAGGTCCGCTAACAGGCGCCGTCTGAGCAATGCAGGCGGCGACTGTGGCCCGGCGCTCAGCACGGGCTCCGCGAGCGTCAGACATGGATGCGGTGGGAGCAGTGGAGCACGAATTAACGAAAGAAAGGCTTCAGCGCACCTCTACCTGGCGCGCCAAATGTTAGATTGCGGGTTCCGGCAAACCCTTGAGGTTCGAACACTAGGGTGCACACCAAGAATCTCTCCCTAGCTCACTCTCACAACGATCTCTAGGCCTAGCTCGCCGAACCCAAGGTACAAGTGACACGAGAGTTTATACTGGTTTAGGCCACCGTTGTGGTGTAATACCATAATCCAATGTGGTGTGGTGGATTGCCTGGTGGGCTGAGGATGACCTATTACAGTGGACGAACAACCTCCTAAGGAGAGGTGTTTTTGAGCTCAATGAGCTGGTGTGCTTGGGCATGGTCCGAATGATCCGTCCCTTGCTATGGTGGTGGCTAGCCCTATTTATAGAGGACCTGGTCCTCTTCCCTAATGTTTAGGCGGGAAGGGATCCCACAACGGCCAATTTTGAAGGGAGACAACTAGTACAAGTTATCCTGACGAAAGGTGGTCTTCGCCTGCCAAAGGCTCTGGTGGTGATGCCGCCATGGGCTCCGCAGTGACCTTTGTCCTCCCATCCTGCTGGTCTTGGTCTTGTTGCACTGATATGGAAACCTTTGCCTAATGCCTCGGGACTCCTCGCCTTTGCCTACTTCCTTAGAACCAAAGAGGAAAATGGCACCCTGCGCCCAATGGTGCCCACCTGGCCTTGGTCATCATGGCTCATGTCACGCGGACCTCGCGAGGTGCCCCTTGCATAGATATCTCCGCTCCTCAGGAGCCAACCTAGCGAGGCCGCCCCTAGGGAGGTCTTGGTGTCGTCCTCCATGCGAGGCTTGGCCCCTTGCGAGGGTCTTCAGTGGTTGTTGGTGAAGATGGGCCTTACTAGGCCATTGGTGGAGCCACGCCCTGGGCCGCAGGCAGGCAAGTCTGGGTACCCCTGTTCCCAGGACGCCGACAGAGTCACCCTCAAGAACTCTCTAGTTCTTCTTCTTCGGGATCCACATAAACTTGATGGGAATCCTTGGAGTTGTAGTCATACTTGATGAAGTAGAACTTCATGTAGTCTTGGGAACCCACTTGACCAAGGCCTTGGGAGGTTATTCAAATGCATCAATATCCTCTTGAAGCTTGTCCTTGCCTTTTTTCTTGTGGCCTTGTGGTAGAAGATCATCTTGAGCGTATGTTCCCTTGAAAGAAGTAGGATCATACTTCTCTTGTTGAGGAACAAACTACGTCTTGGGGTATTCATCTTCTTCCCACTCAACTCCATTGGCATTGAACTTTTGTTCCAAACCAACACCTTGATTTTTCCGGTGCCTTCCTTGCTTGTGCACAATTTCCTCAAATTGCTTACTTCCGGCAAGGCTCTTGTAAACACCTTTCTCTATGATTCCCTTCAATAAGCTATTTTCTTGCTCAAGTGTAACTTGTCTAAAAGAGTCATTAGTGGAATCAAGAGAACTACTAGAAGCAACAACGTTGGATTTAGCATGATTAGTGTTACTACTAGAAGAAGAATCTTTCTTACTCTTGTTGCTAGATTTTACTTATGGCATGTAAGTAGAGAGGAGTAAATGCTTGGCTATGTAAGAAGAACTTTTCGTATGAAGATCATCATTGGTTGCTTTTAAGAACCCATGCTCTTTCTCTAGATTGAGCTTTTCAAAGCGTAGCCTCTCATGAGTCTTCAAAAGCTCTCGATGATCTTTGAAGGTAGTTTCATGAGCTAACATAAGAGTGTTTAGTTCTTTAGTTAGACGCCCAATCTCCTTCTTATCATCGTCATTTGTTTTATCTTCATTAGCATGATTAATAGCAAGTTCATCACAGTTTTCATCACTAGATTTGTCAACAAGTAAATCATCAGCAGCTAGCAAATCATCTTCATCACTATTCAAATCAACATACTCGGGGTGTCATACCTTTGGGCATTTAAACATGAAGCATCTTCCAATTCCTTCATTCGGTGAGTCAAATATGTCATAGGAGTTGGTTGACTCAAGTGCTAGACCGGCAACACCTTCATCTTGAGTATATTCGGAGTCGGAGTGATAAGTTCTCTCGGAGTGATGGTCGGAGTCGGAGCCGGATACCCATTCACCAAGAGTTTGATGTCTTTGTTTTGTGTAGCTCCTTGATGACTTGTCCTTCCTCTCTGAATCCTTGCTTCTGCGTGAGGTTCTTCGTTCATAATGATCATCTCTACTCCTTCTCTCTCTTGGAGGTGATTCTTCTCTTCTATTTCTCCTTTGTGGTGAGTCTTCTATTCTTTTGTAGGGAGCCGTACACTCATTGGAGTAGTGTCCGAGTCTTCCACAATTGTAGCAATTTTTCTCACGACTAGAAGATTTTTTGTCACTGTAGGACCTTGACTTGGAACTCCTTTCTTTTCTTCCACTCTTGTAGAACTTGTTCAAATTCTTCACCATTAGGCTCAATTCCTCATTGAAGACTTGTTTCTCACTTGATGATGTTGGAGCATCACTTGAGGCTTTGCAAGTACCACTTGACTTGTTGTGAAGCTCTTCTTTATCCTTGAGTGACATCTCATGAGCAACAATTCTTCCAATGACTTCCGTTGGCTTGAGATCTTTGTAGTTGGGCATCATTTGGATCAATGTGCACATGGTATCATAGTTTCCAGCCAAGGCTCTTAGGATCTTCTTGATGATGAATCTGTCGGTCATCTATTCACTTCCTAAGACGGCAATCTCATTTGTGATGAGAGCAAGCATAGAGTACATTTCTGTGACACCTTCACCATCCTTCATTTTGAATTTGTCAAGCTGACTTTGAAGCACATCCAATTTGGATTCCTTGATGGAGTCAGTACCTTCATCCATATCAATCAAAGTATCCCAAATTTCCTTTACATTCTCAAGACAGCTGATTTTTTTGAACTCTTCGGGGCACAATCCGTTGAAGAGGATATCACAAGCTTGAGCACTGTATTGCATCATTCTCAATTCTTCCGTGGTAACTTCATGATTCGGTTCTCTCCCATCGAAGAATTTACCTTGCAAGCCAATACACACAATAGCCCAAATGGCGGGGTTATGTCCAAGAATATGCATTTTCATCTTATGCTTCCAACTAGCAAAATTAGTACCATGAAAGTAAGGACCTCTATGGTGGTAATTTCCCTCACTAGATTCCATACTCTCCTAGGTTGTGAAACCAATCCTATGATCACCAAAGCTATGGAAATGGAGACCAAAGCTCTAATTCCACTTGTAGGATCGATAGTATGTCTAGAGGGGGTGATTAGACTACTTTACCAAATAAACCTAGCCTTTTCCCAATTTTAAGTTTTGGATTTTTTTAGCAAATTAGCACAAGGCAAGCAATCAACCTACACATGCAAGTATAAGAGTATAGCAACAGAATGTAAATCATTGCATATGAAGGTAAAGGGGAGGAGTTTAGATGGAGCAAACGCAATGTACACACAGAAATTTTTGGCGTGGTTCCGATAGGTGGTGCTATCATACATCCACGTTGATGGAGACTTCAACCCACGAAGGGTAACGGCTGCGCGAGTCCACGAAGAAGCAATGTTGTCTATCCCACCATGGCCATCGCCCACGAAGGACTTTCCTCACTTCGGTAGATCTTCACAAAGTAGGCGCGAGTCTCCTTGCCCTTACAATCTCCTTCATTCCACTCCACAATCTTGACGGAGGCTCCCAAGTGACACCTAACCAATCTAGGAGACACCACTCTCCAATAGGTAATATATGGTGTGTTGATGATGAACTCCTTGCTCTTGTGCTTCAAATAATAGTCACCCCAACACTCAACTCTCTCTAATAGATTTGGATTTGGTGGAAAGATGATTTGAGTGGAAAGCAACTTGGGAAGGCTAGAGATCAAGATTCTTGTGGTTGGAATGGAATATCTTGGTCTCAACACATGAGTAGGTGGTTCTCTCTCAAAAAATGTGTGCTGGAAGTGTAGGAATGTTCTGATGGCTCTCTCCCCGAATGGAGGAAGGGTGGAGGGGTATATATAGCCTCCACACAAAGTCTAACCTTTACACTCGTGAGACCGAATACACAAACTTGGTCAGACCGATTCCGTTCAAAATGTGAGCGTTAGGATTTTTGGTGGGACCGATTTCATTAGACTTAGGGCATAACGTAATCTTGGTGAGACTGGTCACATGAACTAGGTGGAACGGATTTCTGTAATAGGCAAACAGAGATTTGGTCAGGAAAACTCGGTGGGATCGATCGCTCATTTCGGTGACACCGAATCATTACAAAAGAGAAACAAAGAGTTTGCATTGCGAACTCGGTGGGACCGATCGCTCATCTCGGTTAGATCAAAATGTTACAAAGGGAAACAGAGAGTTTGCAATCCCATCTCGGTGAGACCGAGATCCCTATCGGTGAGACCGAACTGATTAGGGTTTCTGGCTATGGCTATGTCAAATGAACTCGGTGCAGCCGGATAGATCAAATCGGTGGGGCCAAGTTTGACTTTTGGTTTGGGACATATGTGCATATGAGAAAGTGGTTGAGGGCTTTTGGAGCATATCACTAAGCATTTTGAGCAAGCAACCCATTAAGCAACACCTCATCCCCTTTTAATAGTATTGGTTTTTCCTATGGACTCAATGTGATCTTGGATCACTAAAATGAAATTGTAGAGTCTTGAGCTTTCTCCCAATATGTGTCCTTAGCATTTTGAGGGGGCCACATTCCTAGTCCATTCCATGCCAATCAATGAACTTTCTGAAATGATCATCTCGAAAGAGCATTAGTTCAATGAGCTATATGTTGTTAGGAATTACCAAAACCACCCAGGGATAGTTGCAATTTCACCTTTTCACTGACACGAGAGATGAATCAACTCAATGCAGCCAAACAACATGTAAGGTTCTGAACATCATGCACACGCACGGGGCATTTCATTCGGAGAATTGCTCCAATCTTTTCTGGGTTTGCATTGATCCCTCATTCAAAAACGAGATAACCGAGTAACTTTCCTCCTGGGACTCCGAATGTACAATTGCATGGATTGAGCTTGATGTCATATCTTCTTAGATTTGTGAAGGTTTCAGCAAGGTCGGTCAGCAGGTCGGAACTCTTGTGTGACTTGACCACGATGTCGTCTATGTAAGCTTCCATGTTCCGACTAATTTGAGTGAGCAGGCACTTCTGAATAATGCGCATGAACGTGGCGCCAACATTCTTGAGACCAAAAGGCATGGTGATATAGCAAAAACACCTGAAAGGGGTGACGAAGGCCATTTTTATTTCATCGGGCCCATACAAACGGATCTGATGGTACCCAGAATAGGCATCCAAAAAGGATAAACGCTCACACCCCGTAGTCGAGTCGACAATTTTATCGATGCGGTGCAGAGGGAAATGATCTTTCGGGCAGGCCTGATTGATGTGCTTGAAGTCAATACACATACGGAGTGAATTATCTTCCTTAGGAACTATGATGACATTGGCGAGCCACTCGGAGTGGTATATCTCGCGGATGAACTCAGCTGCCAAAAGCCGAGCCACCTCTTCGCCAATTGCCTTCCTCTTCTCCACGGCGGACCGACGGAGGTGTTCCTAGACAGGTTTTGCTTTCAGGTCGACACACAATCGGTGCACAGCCAGTCCCCTGGGTACACCCGGCAAGTCAGATGGTTTCCATGCGAAGATGTCCTAGCTCTTACGGAGGAACTAGATGAGTGCTTCTTCCTATTTACTATCGAGTGTTGTTGAGATGTCAGTCGGAGCAGCATTGAGGTCTTTTGGGTGAATGTTGATAGGCTTTGTTTCTCCAGCCGACTGAAATGCGGACTCTGAAGCAGGCTTCTTAGCTCGCAACAAATCACTCGGATCTGCATTCTTCTTATATTCTTTCATCTCTACTCCTGCCATCTGCTCGTCAGCAATCTGTAAGCCTTTCTGAAGACATTCCTCTGCTCTTTGCCGATTCCCTATGACCGTGATCACTCCTCTGGGCCTTGGCATCTTGAACTTAAGATATATGTAACACAGCCGAGCCATGAAACGAGCATATGTGGTTCTGCCAAAAATTGCATGATATGCACTGTGGAAATCTACCACCTCAAACGTCAACTTCTTGCGATAGTTCTTTGAATCACCGAAAACCACATCAAGGGTGATCTGACTGAGTGAATCTTCTTTCTTTCCTAGGATGACTCCGTGGAATCACATATTTCTCTCACTGAGCTTGGACATCAGAATTCCCATCCCTCGAAGGGTCTCAGCATACAGAATGTTCAATCCACTACCACCATACATGAGAACCTTAGTCAGTCGGGTGCCCCCAACGATTGGGCCGACCACCAAGGCTTGCCACTCGGGGTAGCAACGTCCGCTGGGTGATCGGGTTGGTCGACTGTAATGGGAGTTTTCGACAACTTCAAATACGTCGTAGTTGCCGGAGCAACCATGTTTACTTCTCTGTTGATAACTTCCAGTCGACTTTTGCTCTCGATGTCAGCAAAAATCACCAAAGTAGCATTGACATTGGGGTAACCATCATATTCTTCCTTCTCTTCCTCCTTATCAGAGTCCTTCTATGGGGGCGGGCCCTCTCGGAACTGCTGAATCAGGAGTCGACATTGTCGAGTGGTGTGCTTGGGTAAAATCAGGTTACCCTCCTCGTCTTTCTTCGTGTGTATGTGACCTGGCAAATCTAGAACATCGGTGCTAGACTGATCCTTCACCTTCTTGGGCAACCAAGGCCCCTTAGTTTTTCCTTTCAATTTTCCTTGATTCAGAACTGCAGCCTGGGCGGGACCTGAAACTTCAGGTTTACACTTTTGCTTCCGACCGGATTTTCCACCTTCGGTGTCTTGGGCAACTGGTTTTCCCTTTCCCCTACGGAGTCGGTCTTCCTCTTCTCCGTTAGCATACCGAGTGGCTATTTCCATCATTTGGGCCAGACACATGTCTCTGGACCGACCCAATTTTAGCTTGAGCTCTTTGTATCGGATGCCCTCTTTAAAGGTGCAAACTGCCTGATGCTCTGATAGATTTTCTACCGTATGATGAAGGGTAGTCCATCTTTGGATGAAATCTCTCAAAGTCTCATTTGGCTTTTGAACGCAGTGTTGCAATTCAGTCAGCCCAGCAGGTCGCTTGCAGGTGCCCTCGAATGTTTTGATAAACACTCGGGCTAAATCTTCCCAACAGAAAATACTTCCATGGGCCAACTGATTCAACCAAGCTCTGGCCGAACCCTCAAGCATCAGTGGGAGGTGCTTCATGGCTACATCATCATTGCCTCCACCATTCTGCACTGCCACTCGGTAATCTTCCAGCCATGTGTGAGGCCTCGACTCACCATGAACTTACTCACGCCCATCGCCAATCTGAAGTTGGGAGGGATCTCAGTAGCTCGGATGGCTCTACTAAAACACTCGGGGCCAAAAACAAACACTCTGCTACCAGTCAGACGGTCTTTGTCATTTACTTCTATGTGCACCCGGCCTCTGTCGACCAAACCTTATACGAGGAGTCACCTCGCATCAAAGCCAGGCTCTCTCGGGTCGATCAGAGCCCTCCGCTCATCACCATATGGGCACCTGTCATCATACCATAGGGGCACGTACGATCCACCCCTCAGAGGGGTGTAGGCACTCGACGGTGGTCATCACGGGGATATCGATGATCATACTACTCGTGGCCCCGACCTAGATACTGATCATGGCGACGACCACGGTCCTCGTGCCACGGAGGCGATCTTGGACTGTTTGCTGACTGTACTATGTCTGCAACCACAAACCTGCTACGAATTCTGTTGTCCGACTGAGAAACAGCCGAGTTTTGTTCACCTGCTACTCGGAGCAGCGCTTGGATCTGCAGCAAACCTCTAGCAGCTTCCGAACGAGATGGCTGAATTGACTCTGCTATACGTGTTGCCGATGCAAGGTTTTGGACCTTAGTGCAGTATACCTAAGGTTCAGTCAGAAACAGTTGTCGTTGCAGTCGACTGGATTTAGGGATCTGCCGACGAGCATGTTCGTTGAGTGAATGTTGGAGATTTTCCAGACGTGCATGCTCAGACAAGGTGGCCAGGCGCATAGCCTCCAGAGTCCGAGCCTTAGAGGTCTCCCCAATGATGGGGGTATGGAGTGCCTGCACGTTGCGACAATGCAGCTATTCCCTCTGCTCTGAAGTGAGGGCTTCGGGATGATATTCGTCGTGACCACGCGACGGACCACCGCCGCCATCACTGCTGCCGCCACGACGGAACCCAGGAGGGCTACAGGGCGAGTCAACCAAGAGAACTTCTGCCACAGGGTTGCTGCTTCCGGACTCGGAAAGAGTATCCACGGAACCAGTCAATAGGTCAAATGGTCCGTATAGAGATTCATCGGGCTCAATAGCCGCAACTTGAGGGGTGGCCAATTGGCAAGCAACCGCATGCTTCACCCACCGTTGGAGCCGTGATCGACCGGATCGCTTGTGACGGCGTACGGCGGGGAGGGCGGATACCGCGGGAGCCGACCAATACTAGGTCGAGGGGTGCCACAGGAGGACGCCGCAGGCACTCACACAGAAATGCGCCGCCCCGCGGACGGGAAGGGCCTCGATGTTGAGGTGGTCTTCTTGGAGCCAGGCGGAGTCGTCGGCGATGAAAACGAGTGCACCGAGACGGATCTCGTGGCCCAAAGACAAACCACTGCCGGAAACCATGTTGATGGAGATCGAAAAAACTACAACCTCACCGGAAGTCGCTAAGACTCCTGCCCCACGATGGGTGCCAACTGTCGTGGGAGTAAGTCTGACAGTAAGGATAGGGGTACGAAGGAGGTGGCAAGGACCTAGCTACGGCGAGGTTGCACACACGAGGTTTACGAGTTGAGGCCCCTCTCGGAATAGGTAACAACCCTACGTCTCAGTGCCCTGAGGCTTGTCGACCGAAATATGAGTGTGAGTTACAGGCGATGTGAACCCTTGTGCCAGAGGAGGGGGGTGGCTTATATAGAGTGCGCCAGACCCCTCCAGCCCTCAATAACATAGGGTTCAATGTAAGTTAATGCAGGGGCGTTACTGGTAATGCCTGCTATAAATGACTATTATTGACCTTTAGGACTACGGAGTGAACGCCGGGCCGTTCCCATCCTGGGGTCGCTTTAGATCTTCTGTACTCCCAGTGATTCTTCGTATGGTCGAGTGACTATTTTGGTCGAGTGGAATTGGGGTATCCGAGTGGAATAGCTAGTCGAGTGAATTGCACTCCTAGGTGATTTCGGTCAATATCTTTTGTTGTACTTTGAATGCCTTTGACTCTAGGGCAGTGTTCTTGGGTAGGGAATCTAGGTCAGGCCTATGACCCTACCCTAGGTACATGTCATCATCACACGTCGCAGGACGGGTGTCATCTGTAGGCATTTCTTGTAGAAAGAGGCCACTATGTGGCAAATGGCTGCCACTTAGTCACTTTACGGCTTGACGCCGCACTGATTGATGATGTGGGCCGTGGCAGAGTGGTTGGGTGAGGTGGTTTTGCCTCCGCGAGCCCCTGGCAGGCCCTGCCGGGGTGTCTTGGGCACCGTCTTCTGGGGTGGCCCCGCCCCTGCCGAGCTTGTCTGCCCGACAAGGGAGGCCTTTCTACTGATGGTATCTTGTTTCTCTGGCTTGATCTTGGTCCTCTTGATCTGCATGCTGGTCCTTTGAATATTTTGGTCTCTTGAACTCTGGCTTGGTTTGGTGCCTCAATCCTATTCCCATGCATGTGCATAGACTGGGCAACAGACCCAGGGTTTGCTGCACCGACAGAAGCCCCGGGGCCTGCCCTGATCGCGCTGCCAAGCATCGTCGGGGTAGGCCCTAATAAGTGCACAGGGAGGGGTGCTGAAGAGGCTGGTCTCTTGAGGTCTTCTTTGCTTCTTCATTAATCTTGAGCTTGGCTCATTTTCCGATTTCCCCATGCGTCCTACAAAGCCAATAGTGGTGGCGCCGCCCTTGTAATGGCCCGTGAATGACTTTAACACACGGGGTGGAAACTGCCAATTCACTCTTCCCACAACACCCTTATCCTCAGCCGCGTATGCGGCATGCATCGCATAGGGTAGGTAATGGAGGCGCGTGGCGTGGAAGAGCATCAAGGCGAGGGCCCGATCTTCTTGAATTGGCGCGGGAGGACAACGGTCTCCCGTTGAGGGAGAGGCTCCCCTCCCTGGCCTGCCTATAAGAGGAGGGGCGAAGGGAGGGCAGAGTCACTCATCCTTGCACTCCCCCTCCTATTTTTCTGCTTCTCGCTGGTTATGTCAAAGGGAAGAGCCTGGGCCAGCCTCGGACTCTTGGTTGAGGCTTGTGTTGCTGGTGCTCGGAGAGTGAGCCTGGTCCTTGCTGTGGTGAATCTTTTGGCGCCTCCGGGGCCCGCCCAGGAGGCAGGGCTGGAGATCATTGGTAATCCCAACACTGCCCCTCCCGGAGGTCTTGGGGATGATGTCGACGAGAGGCGCACATTCCTACCCGCCAAGGTGGGGAGCGGTGCGCCTCAAGCCCCCTGGCCGTCCAGGTCACTGGCCGTCTCCCCGGAGATGGTGCCGGACCTTGAGGCCGGCGCTCCCCAGGAATGGTGTTGACGAATATGAAGCCAGGGGAGAAGGATAAGGCGGGAGGAAGGCCCTCTAGTCAGAGTACGATAGCATCAACGTGCCAGTCTCGTACTGGCGACCTACTACCCGTCTGTATGTCTCTTCCCCTTTCCCTAGTGCCGTCATCACCATTTTCCTTTGGCACTTCCACTTCCTCCGGTGGTCTTCCAACTGGTCCTGGAAGTGGTGACTAGGGGGCGTTGTGTGCTCCTTCCGCCTTCCTCCTTCACAGCCTCACGACTCCCGATCTTGTCATGCTGCGTTTGGCAGGCCCTGACGGGATCAGGGTATTATTGTGCCGGCGCGTGTCCTGCCCTCTTCTCTTCCCACCACACTACCTGGGACAAGAGGGATAGGGAGAGGACTTTATGGAGCACTTATTCTTTTTTCAATCTTAAACATGTAGGCATTTTCCAAATTTTAATTCAAATAATGTAATCTCTCCAGTCCATGTTTGCTTTCTGTAATGCTTGTACTTGTATTATCAGCATATTAATGAAAAAGATGAACCTTGTGGGGAACCCATGCATGTATATGTCCATGCAGAGGTGGGATGCCTCCTTAGTGTAAATAAACGAGTTTTCCCCGACAGGCTATCCTGCCGGCACCCTTTTTCTTGCCAGAGAACTGTGTCTACCAGGCAAAAAATAAAGGGACCAGCCCCCCGCCAACTCCTTTTTACCAAAGGCCCCTATGACCATCCCGACCGAAGCAGCGGTCGAATCAAGGATGGGAGCACCTAAGTCTCAAAAGAGTGACGAGGTTTTCTCATGCACAAGTTATAGCTTACAGATCCCTAATGGACAAGAGGTAGAACTTATCTGTTTGGCTTGCCGGGGATCGCAGTGCCGGGCTATCTTCTCAACTCCTTGTAGAAGCCAAATTCATGGTAGGAACCTGCAGCTTCATGCAGATGAGAATGATGCAAGATGAGATCCTATCTATATGCATATGCAAATGCTCATGAAATGCTTATGCAGTGAGCTTGGAATGCTCATGCATGCATGCAACTTGGTCGGGGGCCCCAACACTTCATTTATTTTTCTCTTGCACGAGGTCATCGCCATTGCTTTGTACACGGGGTTACATGCAGCTGAGGCAAGGCCTGTACAAAAGGGTGGCTACCGGGTAGGGCCCGACAACCGCGCCTTATGGGTATAACTTGCGGAGATGCTCAATATTCCATGAGTTTTGCAATTGAATGCCATCTCCGGTCTCCAAACGGACTGCGTCAGGTCTGGTGACTCGTACTACCTGGTAAGGACCTTCCCACTTTGACGTCAACTTGTTTGTACCCTTGGTGGACTGAACGCGCCTAAGGACAAGGTTGCCTTCCTCAAAACACTGGGCATGAACCTTGCGGCTATGATAGCGACGCAGGGCTTGCTGATAGAGTGCAGCACGCATAGCAGCCCAGAGACGGTTCTCTTCGAGTAGCACAGCGTCGTCACGCTGGTGTTGATCTTGCGCTACTTCATCGTAGGCAAGCACTCGAGGGGCCCGTAAATGAGTTTCGTGGGGATAATAGCTTCTGCCCCATAGACCAGGGAGAAGGGAGTATGCCCGGTAGCTCGATTTGGTGTCGTTCTGAGGGACCAGAGAACTACTAGCAGCTCATCGATCCACCGACTGCCGTGCTTCTGCAGCGTATCAAAGGTTCTTGCCTTGAGTCCTCACAGCACTTCAGCGTTCGCCCACTCAGCTTGTCCATTGCTTCTGGGATGTGCAACAGAGGCAAATGAGATCTTGCATCCAAGGGAATGAACATATTGCATGAACGCGCGGCTCGTGAACTGGGTGCCGTTGTCAGTAATGGTCCTTGCCAGGACTTCAATATGGCACACCAATTCTTTCAAGAACTTGATAGCTAACTGGGCAGTCACCTTTATCACGACAGTCAATTCTGGCCACTTTCTAAACTTGTCGATAGCAACGAACAATAATTCAAAGCACCCGATTACTCGGGGGAAGGGGTTGAGGATATCGAGCCCCCAGACCAAAAAGGCCATGATAAAGGGATTGTCTAAGAGCCTGGGCAAGCAAGTGGATGTTCTTGGAATGGAAATGACAGGCTGCACATTTGGTGACTAGCTCGACCGCATCATGGATGGCTGTGGGCCAATAAAATCCTTGCCGGAATGCTTTCCCAACTAATGCCTTGATCTAATGTGGGAGCCACACATGCCTTTTTATCCTTAGTGGCAACAATAAAAATACGTGCCTCGCCACCCCTACTGTCACTGAGTGAGGACACTTCAAGATTGAACCCAAAATACAGCACCTCTCCCATAGCAAGATAGATCAATCTATTCGGCCAAACCAAATCCATAGATGAGAGAGAAATACAAAGTTATCTTAATCCTGCATAAAAGACTTCAGAAAAGACTCAAATAATATTCATAGATAATCTAATCATAAATCCACAATTCATCGGATCTAAACAAACGCACTGCAAAAGAAGATTACATTGAATAGATCTCCAAGAACATCGAGGAGAACATTGTATCGAAGATCAAAGAGAGAGAAGAAGCCATCTAGCTACTAGCTATGGACCCGTAGGTCTATGGTAAACTACTCACACACCATCGTAGGGCAGCAAGGACGGTGTAGAGACCCTCCATGATTCAAGCATGATGACCCACAAGTATAGGGGATCTATCATAGTCCTTTCGATAAGTAAGAGTGTCGAACCCAATGAGGAGCAGAAGGAAATGACAAGCAGTTTTTAGAAAGGTATTCTCTGCAAGCACTAAAATTATCGGTAACAGATAGTTGTGTGATAAGATAATTCGTAACGGGTAACAAGTAACAAAAGTAAACACAGTGCAACATGGTGGCCCAATCCTTTTTGTAGCAAAGGACAAGCCTGGATGAACTCTTATATAATGCAAAGAGCTCCCAAGGACACATTGGAATTGTCGTCAAGTTAGTTTTCATCATGCTCATATGATTCACGTTTGTTACTTTGATAATTTGATATGTGGGTGGACCGGTGCTTGGATGCGGCCCTTCCTTGGACAAGCCTCCCACTTATTATTAACCCAAATCGCAAGCATCCGCAACTACGAAAGAAGAATTAAGGTAAACCTAACCATAGCATGGAACATATGGATCCAAATCAGCCCCTTACGAAGCAATGCATAAACTAGGGTTTAAGCTTCTTTCACTCCAGCAACCCATCATCTACTTATTACTTCCCAATGCCTTCCCCTGGGCCCAAATAATGGTGAAGTTTCATGTAGTCGACGTTCACCTAACACCACTAGAGGAAAGACAACATACATCTCATCAAAATATCGAAGAATACCAAATTCACATGATTACTTATAACAAGACTTCTCACATGTCCTCAGGAACAAACGTAACTCCTCGCAAAGCATATTCATGTTCATAAGCAGAGGAGTATTAATTATCATTAAGGATCTGAACATATGATTTTCCACCGAATAAACCAACTAGCATCAACTACAAGGAGTAATCAACACTACTAGCAACCCACAGGTACCAACCTGAGGTTTTGGGACCAAGATCGAATACAAGAGATGAACTAGGGCTTGAGAGAAATGGTGCTGGTGAAGATGTTCATGGAGATTGACCCGCTCTCGATGAGAGGATCATTGGTGATGATGATGGCTTTGATTTCCCCCTCCCGGAGGTGTGTTTCCCTGGTAGAACAGCTCCGTCGGAGCCCTAGATTGGTTCTGCCTAGGTTCCGCCTTGAGACAGCGGTCCTTCGTCCCGAAAGCTTCCTTCTTATTTTTTCTAGGTCAAAACACACCAATTAGCAGAAGATGGGCATCGGAGGCCTACCAGGGGGCCCACAAGGATGAGGCGTGCCCAGGGGGTAGGGCGCGCCCTCCACCCTTGTGGCTGCCTGGTGGACCCCCTCTGGTGCTTTCTTCGCCAAATATTTTTATATATTCCAAAAACATGCTTAGTGAAGTTTCTGCACATTTGGAGTTGTGCAAAATAGGTCTCTAATATTTGCTCCTTTCTAGTCCAGAATTCCAGCTGCCGGCATTCTCCCTCTTCATGTAAACCTTATAAAAATAAGAGAGAAAAGGCATAAATATTGTGATATAATGTGTAATATCAGCCCATAATGCAATAAATATCAATATAAAAGCATGGTGCAAAATGGACATATCAAATCCCCCTCCGGCAGAGTACCAAAAAATGCCCCAAGATGGGATCTCACGGGAACAGAAGCTTGCGGCGGCAGAAAAGTATTATGCAGTCTGTCGCTTTTATTTCTGCCATATCACAAGTTCGTATAAAGCTTGTTTTCTTCACACTAATAGATCATACATATTTAGACAGTATTTTATTTTCTTGCACCGATGACAACTTACTAGAAGGATCTTACTCAATCCATAGGTAGGTATGGTGGACTCTCATGGCAAAACTAGGTTCAGGGATGTTTGGAAGCACAAGTAGTATCTCTACTTGGTGCAAAGAATTTGGCTAGCATGAGAGGGAAAGGCAAGCTCAACATGTTGAATGATCCATGACAGTATAACTTCTATTCGGATATAAGAAAACATAACCCATTATGTTGTCTTCCTTGTCCAACATCAACTTCTGAGCATGCCATATTTTAATGAGTGCTCACAATTATAAAAGGATGACCAAGATAGTATATT
The DNA here is from genome assembly GCA_034509565.1 of Triticum monococcum. NCBI lineage: Eukaryota > Viridiplantae > Streptophyta > Magnoliopsida > Poales > Poaceae > Triticum > Triticum monococcum. The sequence continues at coordinate 275,441,904 of CM067842.1, read as the reverse complement.
TATATGTGAATCCTCTCTTTATTTATTACTTCCTATTAATTGCAACAATGACCAAAACTATGTTTGCCAACTCTGAACAACTTTTATTCATCATACTCTTTATATGTGAAGTCATTATTCTCCATAAGATCAATATATGAACTTTTTATTTCTTTCTTTTATTTAATTACCTCAAGACCATAGCAAGAAAGCAAAGCCCTTGACTCAAAACTATTCTTTATTATATATCTCACAAACTTGAGTACATAGATAGAGATCGAAACAAAACTAAAAGCTAGATCATACTAAAACTTTATTCTACTAGATCAAGATATAACCAAAAGGATCGAACTAAGAAAACGATAAAGATAAAGGTGTGATGGTGATACGATACCGGGGCACCTCCCCAAGCTTGGCAGTTGCCAAGGGGAGTGCCCATACCCATGTATTTAGATCTCTTTCTTCGGGGGTGGTGATGATGGAGTTGTTGATGAAGTAGGTTGGTCATCCATCTTCCAAGGCATAGGCTCACCATCTTAGAAAGATAAGCGGGTCTTCGGGATCCTTGAATCTGTAGCCAAACTCATCCTCTTGAATCTATATGCATACTCACAGTTTTGTTTTTGCAGGTCATAGATCTAAGCTTGGAGGTGCTCAATTTTCTCATGAAGCATGAAGATGGCCTCCTAAATGCTCTTGGGATCCAGCTTGTGCTCGTTGGTGAACTCCGTGATAATCATGTGACTGGCGGTGAGTCCATGTTCCACCATCCCTTGACACTTGAAAACTTGCTGCTCCATTGCTTCGAGTCTTGTCTCCACGCTTCCGGTCTTCTTTGGCCCCTCAACATCGCGGATGTGCAGCACCCCCTCACGCATCTCAATGGCTTGAGGGTGTCGCAGCACCTCCGCAAAGTAGGGGTTGATGACCTTCTTGACAAGTTGTCCATGGGGCCGCTTGGAGATGTCATGGTGATTGAAATATGTCAGAAAAATAGCTCGAAACAAAAATAGGAGATATTGTCGTGGTACTATGTTCAAAACATTCGGGAGATTACATAATGAATTTTATCGACCAGAAGGAGTATCGTGCAAGAAAACAGAGTCCGGAGGGAACACGAGGTGGCCACAAGGACGGGGGGCATGCCCTCCACCCTTGTGGTGGCTTTGTGTCTCCTTTGGACTACTTTTAATTTTCATAATTTTTTTAATATTCCAAAACAGAGAAAAGTTATCATTGGAAATGTTTTGGAGTCGGTTTACTTACCGTACCACATACCTCTTCATTTTCGGAGTCCAAAACGTTTTGGAAAGTGTCCCTTATGTACTCCTCCGGTGTTACAGTATTAATTATATCGGTCGCAACATTTATGGGAGTACTAGAGATATAATGTTTGATTCTTTGTTTGTTTACCACCTTTGGATTTGAGCCTTCGGCGTTGTTGATTTTTATGGCATCAGAATGATAAACCTCCTCGATGATGTAAGGGCATTCCCATTTAGAGAGAAGCTTTCCTGCAAAAAATCTTAAGCAAGAGTTGTATAGAAAAACATGATCACCTACATTAAACCCACGCTTTTGTATCCTTTTGTCATGCCATCTTTTAAATTTTTCTTTAAACAACTTGGCATTCTCATATGCTTGGGTTCTCCATTCATCAAGTGAGCTAATGTCAAATAAACTCTTCTCACCGGCAAGTTTGAAATCATAGTTGAGCTCCTTAATAGCCAATATGCCTTATGTTCTAGTTCAAGAGGTAAATGACATGCTTTTCCATAAACCATTTTATACAGAGACATACCCAGAGGATTCCTATAAGAAGTTCTATAAGCCCATAATGCGTCATCAAGTTTCTTAGAACAATTCTTTCTAGATCTATTAATAGTCTTTTGCAAAATTAATTTAATCTCTCTATTTCTCAATTTTACTTGATCACTAGACTGGGGACGATATGGAGATGCAATTCTATGGTTAACATCATATTTAGCAAGAATTTTATGGAAAGTACCATGAATAAAATGTGAACCACCACCAGTCATTAAATATCTTGGGACTCCAAACCTCGGAAAGATAAATTCTTTAAGCATCTTAATAGAACTGTTATGATCAGCACTACTAGTTGGAACAGCTTCTACCCACTCGGTAACGTAATCAACAACAGCTAGAATATGTGTATACCCATTAGAGGAAGGAAAAGGTCCCATATAATCAAAGCCCCAAACATCAAATGGTTCAATAACAAGGGAATAATTCATCGGAATTTCCTGACGTCTACTAATATTACCAATCCTTTGGCATTCATCACAAGACAAGACAAACTTATGAGCATCCTTGAAGAGAGTGGGCCAATAGAAACCGGATTGCAATACCTTGTGTGCAGTTCTATCTCCAGCATGGTGTCCTCCGTAAGCTTCAAAGTGGCATTGCGTAGGATCTGTTCCTATTCATGCTCAGGTACACAACGTCTAATAACACCATCTACTCCTTTATAAAGGTGTGGACCATCCCAAAAGTAATGTCTTAAATCATAGAAAAACTTCTTCTTTTGCTAGTATGTGAAACTAGGTGGTATAAATTTAGCAACAATATAATTAGCATAATCAGCATACCATGGAGTATTACGAGAAGAATTTATGACATTTAATTGTTCATCGGGAAAGATATCATCAATAGGTAGTGGGTCATCAAGAACATTTTCTAACCTAGACAAGTTGTCTGCAACGGGATTCTCAGCTCCCTTTCTATCAAAAATATGCAAATCAAATTCTTGTAGCAAGAGAACCCATCTAATAAGTCTAGGTTTAGCATCTTTCTTTTCCATAAGATATTTAATAGCAGCATGATCAGTGTGAACAGTTACTTTAGAATCAAGAATATAGGGTCTAAACTTACCACAAGCAAAAAATAACTACTAAAAATTCTTTTGCAGTAGTAGCATAATTTATCTGGGCACTGTCTAGAGTTTTACTAGCATACTGAATAGCATTCAATTTCTTATCAACTCTTTGTCCTAGAACAACACCAACAGCATAATCACTAGCATCACACATAATTTCAAAGGGTAAGTTCCAATCAGGCAGTTGCACAATAGGTGTAGAAATCAAGGCTTTCTTAAGTATTTCAAATGCTTCTACACAATCATCATCAAAAACAAAAGGAACATCTTTTTGTAAGACATTGGTGAGAGGCCTAGAAATTTTAGAGAAGTCTTTAATAAACCTCCTGTAAAAACCAGCATGACCAGGGACACTTCTTAGACCTTTGATACCTTTAGGACACAACATCTTTTCAATAGCATCTACTTTAGCTTTATCAACTTCAATACCTCTTTCAGAAATTTTATGCCCCAAGACAATGCCTTCATTAACCATAAAGTGGCATTTTTTCCAATTGAAGATGAGATTAGTTTCTTCACATCTCTGCAAAACTCGATCAAGGTTTCTTAAGCAATCATCAAAAGAAGTTTCGTAAATGGAGAAATCATCCATGAAAACCTCAACAATCTTTTCACAAAAATCAGATAATATAACGGTCGTACATCTTTGAAAGGTAGCAGGTGCATTACATAAACCAAAAGGCGTATGTCTATAAGCAAAGGTACCAAAAGGGCAAGTAAAAGTGGTTTTCTCTTCGCCCTCTTTTGACACGGGTATTTGAGAGAAACCAGAATAACTATCTAGAAAGAAAAAATGAGTATGTTTGGATAGTCTTTGTAGCACTTGATTGATAAAAGGTACAGGGTAATGCTCTTTTCTTATAGCTTTATTCAATTTGCGAAAATCAATTACCATTCTATAACCTGTAACAATTCTTTATGGAATCAATTCATTCTTATCATTAGGAACAACAGTAATACCTCCCTTCTTAGGGACACAATGAGCAGGACTTACCCATTGACTATCCGCAATAGGATAAATTATACCTGCCTCCAGATGATTTAATATTTCATTTCTTACCACTTCTTTCATCTTAGGATTTAACCGTCGTTGTTGATCAACAACTAGTTTAGCATCTTTCTCCAATTTTATTTTTGCTGACATAGAGTGGGACTAATGCCCTTAATATCATCAAGAGTATATCCAATAGTGGCACGGTGCTTCTTTAGAGTTTTCCATAATTTCTTTTCTTCATGCTCTGGAAGGTTAGCACTAGTAATAACAGGATATATCTTCTTTTCATCAAGATAAGCATATTTCAAAGTATCTGGTAATTGTTCAAGATCAAACACGGGATCACCCTTGGGTGGAGGAGGATCCCAAAGGATTTCAACAGGGAAATTTTGTTTCAAAATAGGACCTTTATTAAAGAATACTTCATCTATTTCCCTTCTTTCATTCATAAACTTATCATTTTCATGGTCTAGCAAATATTGTTCTAAAGGATCAGCAGGAGGCATGGCAATAGAAGCAAGACCAATTATTTCATCCTTACTAGGCAATTATTTATCATGAGGTTGTCTACAAAATTTAGAGAAATTAAAATCATGAGACATATCTCCTAAACCAATAGTAACAATATCTTTCTCGCGGTCTATCTTCGCATTAATAGTATTCAAGAAAGGCCTACCAAATATAATGGGACAATAGTTATCTTGTGGGGAACCAAGAACAAGAAAATCAGTAGGGTATTTAATTTTCCCACACAATACTTCCACATCTCTAACAATCCCAATTGGTGATATAGTATCTCTATTGGCAAGCTTAATAGTAACATCAATATCTTCTATCTCAGCAGGTGCAATATCATTCATAATTTCTTCATACAAGGTATAAGGAATTGCACTCACACTAGTACCCACATCACATAAGCCATGATAACAATGATCTCCTATTTTAACAGAAACAACAAGCTTGCCAACAACAGGTCTATGTTTATCTTTCATATCGGGTTTAGCAATTTTAGCAGCTTCATCATAGAAATAAATACCATGCCCATCAATATTATTAACCAAGAGATCTTTAACCATAGCAATATTAGGTTCAACTTTAATTTGCTCAAGGGGTGTAGGTGTTCTAGAATAACTCTTACGAACCACAGTTGAAGCTTTAGCATGATCCTTTATTCTAACAGGAAAAGGTGGTTTCTCAATATAAGCAGTAGGAACAATAGGATCAACATTATAAGTAATAGTTTCTTCTTCAGCTTTAATAGGTTCAACTACTTTAACTTCAATGGGAGGATGATATTTAAACCACTTCTCCTTAGGGAGATCAACATGAGTAGCAAAAGATTCACAGAAAGAAGCTAACATCTCATAGTCAAGTCCATATTTAGTGCTAAAATCACGAAAAGCATCGGTATCCATAAAAGGTTTAACACAATCAAACTTAAGGTTTATACCTGACTCTTTACCTTCTTCGAGTTCCCAATCTTCAGAGTTGTGTTTAATTCTTTTCAATAAATCCCATTTGAATTCAATATCCTTCTTCATATAGGAACCAGTACAAGAAGTATCGAGCATCTTTTAATCATTATTAGAAAGCCGAGCATAAAAATTTTGAATATTAATTTCTCTTGAGAGCTAATGATTGGGGCTTGAATATAACATTTACTTAAGTCTCCCCCAAGCTTGAGCGATACTTTCTCCTTCACGAGGCAATATATATATATATATATATATATATAATTCCGATCACGATGTACCAGATGCATAGGATAAAACTTCTGTTGAAATTCCAATTTCAATCGGTTGTAGTTCCATGATCCAATATCATCCAATAGCCTATACCATGTCAATGCCTTTTCCTTCAAATATAAAGGGAAGAAATTCTTCTTGACAACATCCTTGGGCATACCTGCAAGCTTAAATAATCCACATAGATTAGGTGCATATCAGGATGTAATGTTCCATCTCCTGCATAAGGATTAGCTAGCAGTTTCTCTATCATACCCGAAGGAATTTCATAATAAATATTTTTTAGTAGGTGTAGTAGGTTGAGGAGCAACTCTTTGCTCTTCCGGTAGAGGTGAAGATACCCCGAACAAGCCCCTCAAAGGATTATTTTCCATGGTAACAAGTGACAGTAAATTTCAGCAAACTATATAAATGTTTCCTTTCCAAATTCCACTTACCAAAGGCACTTCACTCCCCGACAATGGCACCAGAAAAGAGTCTTGATGACCCACAATTATAGGGGATCTATCGTAGTCCTTCCGTTAAGTAAGAGTGTCAAACCCGGCGAGGAGCAGAAGGAAATGACAAGTGGTTTTCAGTAAGGTATTCCCTACAAGCACTAAAATTATTGGTAACAGATAGTTGCGGGTAACACGTAACAAAAGTAAAAATAGTGGAGCAAGGTGGCCCAATCCTTTTTGTAGCAAAGGACAAGCCTGGACGAACTCTTATATAATGCAAAGAGCTCCCAAGGACACATGGGAATTGTCGTCAAGTTAGTTTTCATCATGCTCATATGATTCACGGTCGTTACTTTGATAATTTGGTATGTGGGTGGACCGGTGCTTGGGTGCTGCCCTTCCTTGGACAAGACTCCCACTTATGATTAACCCAAACTGCAAGCATCCACAACTACGAAAGAAGAATTAAAGTAAACCTAACCATAGCATGGAACCTATGAATCCAAATTAGCCCCTTACGAAGCAACACATAAACTAGGGTTTAAGCTTCTATCACTCTAGCAACCCATCATCTACTTATTACTTTGTAGTGCCTTCCCCTAGGCCCAAATAATGGTGAAGTGTCATGTAGTCGATGTTCACCTAACACCAGTAGAAGAAAGACAACATACATCTCATCAAAATATCGAACGAAACCAAATTCACATGATTACTTATAACAAGAATTCTCCCATGTCCTCAGGAACACACATAACCAGAGGAGTATTAATTATCATTAAGGATCTAAGCATATGATCTTCCACCGAATAAACCAAGTAGCATCAACTACAAGGAGTAATCAACACTATTAGCAACCCACAGGTACCAATCTGAGGTTTGGGGACCAAGATCGAATACAAGAGATGAACTAGGGCTTGAGAGAAGATGGTGCTGGTGAAGATGTTGATGGAGATTGACCCCCTCTCGATGAGAGGATCATTGGTGATGACGATGGATTCGATCCCTCCCTCCCGGAGGGATGTTTCCCCGGTAGAACAGCTTCGCTTGAGCCCTAGATTGGTTCTGCTCGGGTTCCGCCTCGAGATGGCGGCGCTTCATCCCGAGATCTTCCTTATTATTTTTAACAGGTTAAAACACACCAATTAGCAGAAGATGGGCATCGGAGGCCTGCCAAGGGGCCCACATGGACGGTGGGCACGCCCAGGGGATAGGGTGCGCCCTCCACCCATGTGGCTGGCTGGTGGCCCCCCTCACATGCTTTCTTCGCCCAATATTTTTTATATATTCCAAAAACATGCTCCGTGAAGTTTTAGGCACAAGGAAAAAAACAGAAACTTGCACTAGGCACTAGGTTAATAGGTTAGTCCCCAAAAATGATATAAAATAGCATATTAATGCATATAAAACATCCAAGATAGATAATATAATAGCATGGAACAATCAAAAATTGTAGATACGTTGGAGATGTATCAAGCATCCCCAAGCTTAGTTCATGCTCGTCCTCAAGTAGGTAAATAATAAAAACAGAGTTTTGATGCGGAATGCTACCTAACATGTTTATCAAGTAATCTTTCTTATTGTGGTATGAATATTCAGATCCATAAGATTCAAAACAAAAGTTTAATATTGACATAGAAACAATAAAACTTCAAGCATACTAATAAAACAATCATGGCTTTTCAAAATATCATGGCCAAATAAAGTTATCCCTGCAAAATCATATAGTCTTGTCATGCTCTATCTCCATCACACAAAGTATTTATCATGCATAACCCCGATGACATGCTAAGCAATTGTTTCATACTTTTGACATTCTAAAGCTTTTTCAACTTTCACGCAATACATGACCGTGAGCCATGGATGTTGCACTATGGGTGGAATAGAAGGTGGTAGTAGACAAAAAGGAGAAATAAGTTCTCACACCAACTAGGCAAATTAATAGGCTATGGAGATGCCCATCAATTGATATTGGTGCAGGTGAGTACGGATTGACATGCAACAGAAGCACTAGAGTTATAAGTGTATGAAAGCACAAAAGAAAACTAAGTGGGTGTGCATCCAACTTGCTTGCTCACAAAGACCTAGGGCATTTTGAGGAAGCCCATCATTGGAATATACAAGCCAAGTTCTATAATGAAAAATTCCCACTAGTAATATATGAAATTGACAACATAGGAGACTCTCTATCATGAAGAACATGGCGCTATTTTGAAGCACAAGTGTGGAAAAGGATAGTAACATTGTCCATTCTCTCATTTTCTTCTTCTTCTTTTTTTGGCTCTTTGGCCTCTCTTTTTTAATATATTTTGGGATCTTTGGCCTCTTTTAAAGATTTTTTTATATTTTGGGCTCTTTGGCCTCTTTTTTATATTAAGTCCGGAGTCTCATCACGACTTGTGGGGGGGTCATAGTCTCCATCATCCTTTCCTCACATGGGACAATGCTCTAATAATGATGATCATCACACTTTTATTTACTTACAAGTCAAGAATTACAACTCGATACTAGAAAAAAAGTTATGACTCTATATGAATGCGTCTGGTGGTGTAACGGGATGTGCAATGATCTAGCATGGCATGTATAAAAATAAGAATGGTGGCCAAGCCACAAATACTATGTGTACGGTCGAAAGTATGTCTAGAGGGGGGTTGATTAGACTACTCGACCAAATAAAAATCCACCATTTTCCAAATTTTAGTTGTGCGCGGATTTTAGCAATTAGCACAAGTCAAGAAAACAACCTACACATGCAATTCTAAGAGTATAGCAGCGGAAATGAAAACATTGCATATGAAGGTAAAGGGAAGGGTTTTGAAAAGGCAAACGCAATGGAGACACGGAGATATTTGGCATTGTTCCGATGGGTGGTGCTATCGTACATCCACGTTGATGGAGACTTCAACCCACAAAGGCCAACGGATGCGCGAGCCCACGGAGGGCTACGCCGACGAAGGGTCCATGAAGAAGCAACCTTGTCTATCCCACCATGGCCATCTCCCACGAAGGACTTGCCTCACTCGGGTAGATCTTCACGAAGTAGGCGATCTACTTGCCCTTAAAAACTTCTTGGTTCAACTCCACATCTTGACAGAGGCTCGCAAGAGACACCTAACCCATCTAGGAGACACCACTCTCCAAAAGGTAATAGATGGTGTGTTGATGATGAACTCCTTGATCTTGTGCTTCAAATGATAGTCTCCCCAACACTCAACCATCTCTCTCAGATTTGGCTATGGTGGAAGAGTGATTTGAGTGGAAAGCAACTTCGGGAAGGCTAGAAATAAAGGTTGAAGTGGTGGGAATGGATTCTCTTGATCTCAACACATGAGTAGGTGGTTCTCTCTCAGAAAATGTATGCTGGAAGTGTAGGCACATTCTTATGGTCCATCACAAATGGAGAAGGGGTGGAGGGGTATATATAGCCTCCACACAAAATCCAACCGTTATACACATTTGACTCATATCGGTGGGACCGAATGGTTAAACTCGGTGGCAATGATTAGTTCAAAAAAATTGAATGTTAGGAATCTCGGTGGGACCGACTGGAACAGCTCGGTGGGACCAATGTGCTAGGGCTTAGGGAAAACCGCATCTTGGTGGCACCAATCGCATCAACTCGGCGAGACCGAAGTGAAGCAATAAGGCTACAAAGAGTTGGTCAAGCCATCTCGGTGAGACCGATTGCTATTTCGATGAGACTGAAATAATTGCAATAGGCAACAGAGAGTCGGCAAGGCTATCTCGGTGAGACCGAGATCTGTATCGGTGTGACAGAAATGTTACGGTTTCTGGGTATGGCTATGTCATATGAACTCGATGGCTCCTGGTAGAAACAATCGGTGGGGCCGAGTTGGAGTTTAGGGTTTTAACATATTTGGATGGAGAAACTGCTAAGGGTTTTGGAGCAATATCACTAAGCATTTGAGCAAGCAAGACATTAGGCAACACCTCATCCCCTTTTAATAGCATTGGCTTTCCTATTGAGTCAATGTGATCTTGGATCACTAAAATAAAGATGAAGAGTCATGAGCGTTTACCAATATTTTTCCTTAGCATTTTGAGGGGTCCACATCTCTAGTCCATGACATGCCATTCATTGAACTTCCTAAAATATTTATCTTGAATGAATATTAGTTCAATGAGCTATATGTTGTTATGAATTACCAAAACCAGCCGAGGATTAGTTGCACTATCTCCCTCTTTTTGGGAATTGTTGACAACACATAGATCAAATCTTCGACAAAAGATAAAATGAATGAAATACATTGTCGCTTTGAGAAGTATGTGATAAGCAAGAGCTCCCCCTAAATTTGTGCATTATTTGGAATTTGCGTTTGAATGCAAATGCTCAATCGATTAGGATCATGGGTCACTCTTCCATGTCACATACATCTTGGTGGAGCGCACAAAATTATAAACAGTGAAATATTGCACGCATCACCAACTACATAAGTGAATGATCATACACAAATAATCATGGATATATGCATAGATCACACACTAAGCGTAATATGATCAATCATACGACCACACAAAGTATCTCATGAGCATAAAAAAATAAGTAGAACAAACCAAATAGACAAAGTAGCAACTGCAATAAAAACCAATGAGCAAAAGAATGAGAGACACACTCTCTCGAAGGCTATGATCTATACACTTTCTCCCCTTTTGGCAACAAGTTACCAAAAATCCTGAAAAAGTATAGTGTTATATGGCACTCTAGGCATGATCTCCAGGAGCTCCTAAAGGAGTCTTCTGGCTTGTTGCTTCGGTGTGCATAGATGGTGTTGAGAGAACTGCTTCTGCAAATGCCTCGGCTGATGCCTGCTAAGCTGGTGGTGTTGATGCTGGGGGTGGCACTAGAGCAGTGGTGGCCGATGCAGAGTAGGTAGTCCTGGTGTCTGCTACTGGCACAGCTGAAGACCTTCGTTCCCTTGGCATGGTTTGAAACCTCTTAGTGGTAGTATCCTCATTGCCATCTTCATCATCATCTCTCAGCTTCTCCACAATAGATTGTGTCTCTGTGACCCTGACATCAAGATTGTACATTTTTTCCTCCACTATCCTCTCTAGGCTCTGCTGGTTCTTGGCTAAGTTGGCCAAACTTTTCTCAATCCTCAGTGTTGCTTCTAGTAGATATGTCAACTGGTCTTGCTTTGATTTGAGATTGACTATTGAAGCATTGGGTGCATTTGTTGCCTTTGCTACTGTTGCTGCCCTTGCCTTCTCTTGAGCCTCAACTAAAGTTGGATGTGAAGCGTCCATCACCACTTCATTATCTTTGAATTTTGGCCAAAGAGGAAGGTGTTCACTATCAAGTAGATATGTATTTGTACCAACTTTGGAGTTGATAAGCATCTGGATGTGTGGTGCATATCCACATGACCTCTTTTGGTCAGCAGTTGTCCTCTTGATTGTTTCAACAATCATGCTCATGACTTTGAACTTATGTGAAACATCAAACAAATGGAGCAGGTTCATGGAGTGGCCAAGAATCATCCCCTCATCTCCTGACTTGAGAAACAAGGTGTGCCTCAAAATATGGTTTGTGGTGGCCAAACTAGCAAGCAAATAGTATATGAATCCAAACTTGTGAGTGCCCAAATCCTTGTCAGGAATGCTCTTGTACATGTGTGCCATAGTGTTGTGATCCATCATGACATTCCCATATACATCAACATCATTGTCACCTTCCTTTAGGGCATTAATGAGAGCAGCCCACTCAGAGATAGATGACTGGTATCTTATGCCCTCAGTCATCCACACAATTCTGCCATCCGGATAAAATTGTGTTGTGGAGTAGAACTGAATCACCATCTCATCATTCCATTTTGTAAGATTTTTTCCAAGAAAAGCATCAATTCCTGTAAGCCTGAAGCTCTCATGAACACGGGGGAAGTAATCTTCATTTGTATCTATGTACTTCTAGTCCACCCATTTCATGTTGCTTACAATGGGCTTCTTGTCAAGCACCACTGTCTCATAAAAATCTTACTGTTCTCGGGATGGAAACGATAGTCACAAGCTGTTCTTATCCTTGTAGAATAGGGATCACTTTTGCTCCAGTCTCTTAGACCTTTGTCCTTTCTGAGCTTCATATTTTCAGCAACTGGATGTGCATCATCATGATCTGGAACCTTTAGCTTCAACTTTCTCGACACTAGTGGCTCTTCCTCCTCTTGAACTTCTGGCACTGGGGTCTTGTTCTTTTTAGCAGCTAGTATGTTCCTTGTTGACCTCTTGGGTGCAGTAGCCTTAGGCTTAGGCTTGGGCTTAGATGGAGCACCAGCTGACTTCATGGCATCTGCCATGAGCTTCTAAGTTTGGCAGGAGGTGCAGCTGGTTCCTCTTCCTCCTCTTCTTGATCATCCACTGTCATAGATGGTCCACCAATCACTCTGACAATGGTATTCTTCACTTTCTCTTTCCTATTTTTGTTTCCAGCAGCAGCTTCTTCTTCTTCTTATGTTTGCTCAAGAGTGAATTCCATGGTCTCTTGTGGAACAATTGATTTTCTAGCTTTAGATATAGGAACCCTCTTGGCTAGAGCTTTCTTCTTGAGACCTGATTTAGTAGCATCTGCGATGTGATACGTCTCCATCGTATCTAATTTTCCAAACTTTTTTAACCTTGTTTGGACTCTAATTTGCATGATTTGAATGGAACTCACCCGAACCGACGCTGTTTTCAGTGGAATTGCCTTGGTGTTATTTTTCTGCAGAAATAGAAGTTCTCGGAATGACCTGAATCTTTACGGATAATATTTTTGGAATAAATAAAAAATATTGGAAAGAGAATTAACTAGAGGGGACTCATCGGCTGTCCACAAGGGTGGAGGGCACCCCCTAGGGCGCGCCCCTGCCTTCTGGGTCCCCTGGACCTCCACCGACCTCAACTCCAACTCCATATATTGACTTTTGGGGAGACAAAAATAAGAGAGAAGGATTCATCCCGTTTTATGATACGGAGCCGCTGCCACCTCCTGTTCTTCATCGGGAGGGCAGATCTAGAGTCCATTCGGGGCTCCGGGGAGGGGAATCCGTCGCCATCATCATCACCAACCTTCCTCCATCACCAATTTCATGATGCTCACCGTTGTGCATGAGTAATTCCATCGTAGGCTTGTTGTACGATGATGGGTTGGATGAGATTTATGATGTAATCGAGTTAGTTTTGTTAGGGTTTGATCCCTAGTATCCATTATGTTCTAAGATTGATTTTTCTATGACTTTCCTATGCTTAATGCTTGTCACTAGGGCCCGAGTGCCATGATTTCAGTTCCGAACCTATTATGTTTTCATGAATATATTTGTGTTCTTGATCCTATCTTGCAAGTTGCAGACACCTATTACGAGTTATGATCCGCATACCCCAAGGTGACAATAATTGGGATTCTTTATGGTGATTGCCATAGTTTGAGGAGTTCATGTATTCACTAAGTGCTAATGCTTTGGTCCAGTTCTCTATTAAAAGGAGGCCTTAATATTCCTTAGTTTCCATTAGGACCCCGCTGTCACGGGAGGGTAGGACAAAAGATGTCATGCAAGTTCTTTTCCATAAGCACGTATGACTATATTCGGAATACATGCCTAAATTATATTAATGAATTGGAGATAGTTCTGTGTCACCCTAGTTTATAACTGTTGCATGATGAATGCCATCCGACATAATTATCCATCATTGATCCATTCACTATGAGCTTTTCACATATTGATCTTTGCTATGTTTCTTTGCCGTTGCTACTGTTACAATTGCTACAAAACTGCTACTTTTACTTTTGCCATTGTTACCGTTACTTCCATACTACTTTACGACAAAATACTTTGCTGTAGATATTAATTCTTTTAGGTGTGGTTGAATTGAAAACTCAGCTGCTAATACTTCAAAATATTCTTTGGCTCCCCTTGTGTCGAATAAATAAATTTGGGTTGAATACTATACCCTCGAAAATGGTTGCGATCCCCTATACTTGTGGGTTATCAAGACCTTTTTCTTGCGCCGTTGCCGAGGAGCATAGCTCTATTCTCTGAGTCACTAGGGATTTATATCTGTTGACCACTATGAGGAATTTTAAACATACTAGAACAAATATTTTTCCCTCTACTACGAGGGGAAGTAAGGAACTGCCATCTAGCTCTGGACTTGATTCACCTTCTGTTTTGAGTAAGCTTGTGACACCTACACCTACTGTTGATTCTGATATGTCGCATGTTATTGATGATGCTACTTCTACTATGAATGATGCTTACTTTGCTTGATAAAACTGTGCCACTGGGTGAATTACTTGATGAACATCCTGCTAGAGTTAGAACTATTGATTATGCTGAAGATGATGCTATTTTTGAAACTGATGAAATTATTGAAACTGAAAACTTTGAAACGCCTGATAAGACTAGCTCTCCTAGATATGAACTTCCTATTATGCCTGAGGGTTATGTTATGGATGGAGGGGTAGCTAGGGACTTTCTTGCTTGTCAGGATTTACATGATCTTAAGAAATTATTATGCAAGTGGAAAGAAAAGTCTTTGAATGCTAGAATGCAATATGATCCTAAGTTTGCGACTTCACCTATCTTTGTTATTGATAGGGATTATAAATTATCTATCGATCCTGAGTTAATTACGTTGGTTGAATCTGATCCTTTCCATGGTTATGAATCTGAAATTGTTATGGCACATCTTACTAAATGGAATGATATAGCCACCCTATTTGCTCACGAGGAAAAAAATTCGCTATTACTATATTCTTAAGTTGTTTCCTTTCTAGTTAAAGGGTGATGCTAAGTTCTGGTTTAATTCTCTTTCTCCTAGTTGTGTGCGTAGTCCCCAGGATATGATTTACTACTTCTCTGAAAAATATTTCCCTACTTATAACAAACAGGCTGCTTTAAAGGAAATATTTAACTTTGTGCAATTTGAAGAAGAGAGTCTCCCACAAGCTTGGGGGAGGCTTCTCCAATTACTTAATGCTTTGCCTGATCATCCTCTCAAGAAAAATGAAATACTTGATATCTTTTATAATGGACTAACCGATGCTTCTAGGGAGTACCTAGATAGCTGTGCTGGTTGTGTTTTCAGGGAACAAACTGTTGATCAAGCTGAGTTGCTATTGAATAATATATTGAGTAATGATAATGATTGGACACTCCTTGAACCTACTCCTAAGCCAACTCCGAAGAGAAGAGGTATTTCTATTTCTCGGTCCTGAAGTTATGCAAGAGGCAAAGAAATATATGAAAGAAAAAGGTATTAAAGCTGAAGATGTTAAGAATTTACCACCTATTGAAGAAATACATGGTCTTGATAACCCGACATAGGTAGTAGAGGTAAATTCTCTCTATAGGTTTGATGAAGGTATATTCCTCATAATAAGTCTGCTAGTCAATGCTCTGATGAGTTTGATAATTTCACTATTAAACAAGAAAACTTCAATGCTTATATTAGTAGACAATTGAAACGTAATGCTTACATGCTTGATTGCTTGGTTGATTATATGAGTAGAACTGTTAGTGATCTTAAGATTATTAGTAGAACAAGTACATAAGGCACGGGATGACTTGCTCAATGAGCTGAATAGCAAGAACGATGATAATGTTGTTAGGGTTATGACTAGAGGTGGTAAGATCACTCAGGAACGTTTGTATCTTGAGGGCCATCCTAAGAGAATTGAGAAAGATTCTCAGAGCATTCATACTGATGCACCTAGTCCAAGTAATAAAAATAAAAAGAAAATTGATAGGACTTTGCATGCTTCTAGTGAACCCGTTATAGACACACCTGAGAATCCCAATGATATTTCTATTTCTGATGCTGAGACACAATCTGGTAATGAACATGAACCTAGTGCTAATGTTAATGATGATGTTCATGTCGATTCTCAACCTAGTAATGATAATGATGTGGAGGTAGAACCTGTTGTTGATCTTGATAACCCACAATCAAAGAATCAACGTTATGATAAGAGAGACTTCATTGCTAGGAAACATGGTAAAGAAAGAGAACCATGGGTTCAAATAGCCATGCCCTTTCCTCCTAAACCATCCAAAAAAGGGATGGTGAGGATTTTGAGCACTTTGTTGAAATGCTTAGACCTGTCTTTTTGCATATGCGCTTGACTGATATTCTGAAAATGTCTCCTTATGCTAAGTATATGAAAGATATTGTTAGAAATAAAACAAAGATACCGGAAGCTGAAATTTCCACCATGCTTGCTAATTATAATTTTAGGGGTGGGATACCAAAGAAACTAGGAGACCCAGGAGTACCAACTATACCATGCTCCATCAAAAGAAACTATGTTTAAACTGCTTTATGTGATCTTGGAGCCGGTGTTAGTGTTATGCCTTTCTCTTTGTATCGTAGACTTGAATTGAATAAGTTGACACCTACTGAAATCTCTTAGCAAATGGCTGATAAATCAACTGCTATACCCATCGGTATTTGTGAGGATGTGCCTGTTGTGGGTGCAAATGTTACTATCTTAACGGACTTTGTTATTCTTGATATTCCCGAGGATGACAGCATGTCAATCAACCTTGGTAGACCCTTTTTTAATACTTCAGGGGCTGTTATTGATTGCACCAAAGGCAATGTCACTTTTCATGTTAATGGTAATGAGCATACAGTAAACTTTCCAAAGAAACAACCTCAAGTTCATAGAATCAATTCTATTGGAAAATTTTCAACTATTACTATTGGAGGTTTTGAATTCCCTCTTCCTACTGTCCGAAAGAAATATGATATTCTTATTGTTGGGGACATGCATGTCCCCGTTGAGGTAACCTAGTGTTATTCGAAAATTCTCCAGTTTCATGTCATTCGGAAGAAGTTTGTTAATAAGACTTGATCAACCTTGTTAACGGATTCCTTTTGATGGGCATGAGATGGATGAACTTAGAAAGCACAAATTTATGTACCTACTTTTTAACTTCTGTTATTTAGAATATATAAAGAAAAAATGGTATTACTCATCTGTTTTCTGAATTATCCGTGCAATAAAAAATGCCTCAAAAATAAAAGTTCTCCAAATGCCCTGAAAATTTAGTATGATTTTTTATAGAATATTTATGAATTTTTGGCACTGAGAACACACTAGGGGAATGCACCTGTGGACCATGAGGGTGGAGGGCGTGCCCTACCACCCTGGGCGCGCCCCCTGCCTTGTTGGTCCCACGTAGGCCGCCTCACTTATTCCAGCACCCATCCACTCTTCATCTTCCTCCAGAAAAAATTATCCCGTTGCTCAAACACGTGTTCTAGCTCATCTTGCTGCCATTTTTGATCTCCTTGTGCAAAGCTCCATTTGCGAAACTGTTTTGGGGACTGTTCTTCGGTATGTGACTCCTCCAATGGTCCAATTAGTTTTTGTTCTAGTGCTTTATTTATTGCAATTGTTTTGCTGTTGTGGTGACCTTGTTCTTGAGCTTGCATGTCAAATTTATATGGCCCAAAGTAGTTTTGATGCATGATGTAGCCCCTAGGCACTTGTAGGAGTAGTTGCTATGAATCTTGTTGAGTTTGGTTCACTTTTATTTTGAGTCACTAAAAATTTCAGAAATTTTTCAGAGGAAGAAAAATGTTTAGGAAAATTTACCAAGTTGGTTCCTCAAGGAAGCAACCCCCAAGGCGCGCGATGCGTGAACCATATCTTGAACCACCAAAGGAAGCTCAAGTACGGCCTTGCGAATGGCCATCAGATCAATTCATTGTTCATGCAAGTTTCAAGGAGGAGTTTGATTTGTACATACAAAATTCTGAACTTGAGGGCTTTGTTTCAGATAAGTGTCATCAATACTATCAACTCACCAATTCATTTGTGCAAAGATTTAAATTTACATCCCAGCACAATACTTATACTGTTTTATTTGATCTATATGATAAATCGTATACCATGGACCTTTAAGATTTTAGTGATGCATGAAAAATTCCACTAGGGGGCATTCTTAGTGACACTCGCAAAACTGAGTATAATGATTTCCTTGCTAGCATTATTGTGGGAGAAACTAGAAATATTACACAAGCTTCCATGGGGAGCATTCATTTTCCTGTCATACATTATTTTGCTCTCTTTATAGGAAGATGCATTAATAATGGTAAACATGATCATGGCCACCTTTGTGCATGGGACCTTAGTGTCCTCAAGTGTGTGATAACGGGTGATAAATGATATAACTTGGGGACTATTAATGTAAGCAGGTTACACCTTAATGCTAAGGATGGAGATTTCTTTGGTGGGATTTATGCCACCCGCTTAGGTAATTATCTCGGGGTACCCAGAAAGGGGAATGACATTGAGTTACCACCTTATTTCCTTGATTATAATGCTTTGGTACGCTACCAGTTTCTTGTGAGGAACGAACAGTCCCTCCTGTACCGACTAATATTTGACTGGCAGCATGTTGTCCATATTACCCTTCCTGCTCCTGCCTTCTTTAACTTTTAGGTAAAAGGGAGATATTTTATAACTAGAGAGGAGGCAAACAAGTATGAGAGATAGGTGGAGGCCGCTCGCCTCCATGCTACATCACTTCAGGCAGTAGCTGCCACATCCCAGTGTGTCGTGGAGTTGACACAGCAGATGTCCTAGAAGAAGGACTTAGTCGTGGAGCCATCGCAACTAGGTTAGTTTAAATGGGTTAGATGGGACAAAGCATTCAGGGAGTTTATACTGGTTCGGCCCCTTGTGGTGAAGGTAAAGGGCTACTCCAGTTTGGGATTGTATTGCTTGGGTTTCAATTACCAGGGAGGGAATACGCTTTACCTAGTTCTCGATCTCTTTTTTCTTGCCCTAAACCACCGTCGGGTCATCCCTTTATATACACAGGTAGACGCCCGGCGGCTCACGGAGTCCCGGCCGGCTCATACACAACGTGTCCGGCTTGGTGACTAACTAGGCTTGCCTTACAAAACAAGTCATAAATATATGGCGGTTCACCCTCTTGGGCCTCAAGTTACCACTGGGTCTTGGGCTGTGAATGGGCTTGTATGATCCTCCATCTTCATTGGTAAGCCGCTAGTGGTATGACCCGGCCCCTCCTGGGCGGTTCATATCCAGTAGTTATATCCCCAACATTAGGCCCCAGGTTGATTTGAACTTGTTGATGTCAATCCCCAATACCTGATTTGTCAAAATCTTGCATCGCTTATTTGATGAACTTTGTTGTAACCCGCCATGACGTCAGCTCTTAAAATCTTCTTAAATCACCATGACATCATCTCGCATTAACTTTGCATGAGACCCAGGATATCTTCACTGATCCTTATCTTAATAAACATCCCGAAAATCGAGGCGTCCATATAGCAACATGATGATTTCGGCCTCCTCGATTCTCGCGCATGCCTTGTACTCACCCCCTTATAAATAGGGACAGGGGTCTTTATCATTTTCCCCTTGCTTCCTCCTTCGTCTTCCTCGTTCCCATAGCCGCACCAGTACTCGAGCTCCGCAATCGCGACCTCTGCCCGCTGCGTCAACCCAGGCCGCTGCATCAACCTGATCGTACCAGAAAACTCCGGCGCGCCACCGCTGCTCCTCGTCACCTGTAAGTGCTCCTCCCCTTTCATCTCGGATATTTATTAGGGTTCGGGCCTTTCGTTAGTGTTCTTGCCGTTCCTGCATTGTTTCCATGAACTCTGATAGCTTTTAATCTGGATGGCCATAAATCTTGTGCGGAAGTAGTTTTAACATCATCATTAGAATAGCATCTCTCCATATAAGATCACACCCGAGCATCAAAGCTTTCCACTGCCGCCACCTTAGGTTTAATTTCACTGTCTTTTCTGAATTGCCATAGATCCGAAATTATAGCTTTAGCTTGTGAAAACTATTTGTCCACCACTTAATAAATTTTTCAATTGATAGATTCGAAGCACCAAAACTGCCATGGCGGCTTATGACAGTAACCATGACCCATCATATAACATTAGGCCCCGTTTAAGCCGCCATCATCCACCCAAGATAATAATCCGGCAATATCCTTCTAGTTTAACCAGGCCGGCTTATTCATCCTCATTTCAATCCTCCGCTTTAACAATCCGCATACTCCGAATTGTATCTTCATAACCATTAACCTTGTTCAGTGGTGTAAAAAATAACTTGTAAGTCGCCAAACACTTGTCGGTTTAATAACATCTTTGAATCGCCTTATGTAGGTCATGCACACAGTCATGACTAAGACTGTCACTTCATGTGACTGTGTCCCATCCATTGTTAATGAGGCAATGCTCCAATGGTATGTGAAGATTGGCTTTTTGCCGGCAAAAACATCATTCACCAGCGTGCTCCAAAACCTAACAAAGTCAAACCTCAACCATAGGACGATGAAGTTATCATTTTCACTGATCACATGAACCGGGGCTTCTCACCGCCCGGGTCAAAATTCTTCCGTGATGTTCTACATTTTCTACAACTTCATCCCCAAGACATCGGACCCAATTCCGTTTCCAACATCTACAATTTCCAAGTATTTTGTGAAGTATACCTTCAAGAAGAACCTAGTGTTGACCTCTTTAGAGAATATTTTTACTTGAACCGCCAAAATGAAGTCACCAACGGGCCTAGCCAAGAACTTGGAGGAATCTCAATTCAGCGATGCAGAGACGCCATTTTCCCATATGCTCAGCTTCCAAGCCATCCCAAGGATTGGAATCAAACTTGGTTCTACTGCAAAGATACCTCTCCTGCTGATGAAAACCCTTTTCCAGGCTTCCGTGATCAGCTGCTCAACCTGAAACACCCTCTTACCGACCAGCTTACCACTACTGAACGGGCCAAACTCGCACCTACCTTCTCAAAGGTTAGGGCATTATTGGGAAATGGATTAACCGGGGTTGATCTGGTTCGGTGTTGTGTCGCTTGGAGGATCATACCTTTAAGCCGTTGTTCCAGTTTAATGTGTACATATACTGGCAACGCCAAAGATCCACTACGTTGTAATTCAACGTGTTTGTCTGATAAAGACATCAATGAGATGATCAAGACTCTTCTCAATGAAAGCTTGGAGAGCTGCAGTAAAGTGGGTCTGAATCCCTTCTACACACTTAACCCGGCACCGGATGTAAGTCTGTCCGATTTATATACTTTACTTCATTGTTCATAGAACCTGGAAATCCCTAACCTTTATTATAATTTTTCGCAGGCTGGATCCTCTTTTTGGGATAAGAAATATGATGAGAAAGCCGCCAAGAAGGCCAGGGCTAAGACCAAAGCCATGAAGAAGAACAAAAAGAAATCCAGTGCTTCTAATATGTTTAACTTGGACGATGACAATGAGTCGGAGGTAGACCTTGATTCCATTGGCTCTTTTTTCATCCATCTTATTGACACTGATTTCTATCAGGATCATGCAGAAACTAGCCAGGCGGGTGATGACGAGGTAACTATTATTTTCTCTAACTCAGAGCCCTTGCCAAGACAGAAAATTCGACGAGTGATCCGTAAAGTAAGGTTTTCTAACCCTTTAGCTCACTTGGATCCCAACTTTATTTTGAAGCAACAACATCATGAGAACCGGCGCAAAACCCAGACCAGTGGAGGCGGAGAACTTTCCTCTGTCTTACCTAATACGCCAGCACCACGCAAAAGCCAGAATGAGGTACTTCAAAATTCTAACTTTATTTATTCTAAAGTAGGTCTTATTCATCAAGCCTTTAATGCTTCTGACTTAAATTACCAGGGGTCCTCTCACTCTTCGTCTGGCGATTCATCTCAGACTTTGCTTCCGGCTTTCAAGATTGCCCCTGGGTACCAACTTTATCTGTGTTTTTCAACATCACTAGACTCATACTGACTTTTTGAATCCTCTTGTAGCGGGAAAGCAAAGCCTAGTAAAAAGGCCAAAATTAACAAGCCCACAGAAGACCCCAAGCCTCATGAACCAGAGAACAAGCTCCAATATCTGAGGCCTCAGTGCAACACCCGGAGGAACCTGCTGACGACCTGCCACCAGAAAACCGTGGTGCCTCTGCTGATCATCCAGTTGCCGATCCCTTGGGTGCTGAATGGCCAAGCCCAATCAAGCCTTCCGAACCAAACACTAAGGAAGTTCTGATCACTAGCACTGGTTTTCAAGAGAACCGGGGAATCCCATTGCTCTTGCAAACCACTCTGCCAAGTAAGAATTGATCGAGAGGCACAAGGTCAAATTTGACATGGCCAATTATTCTCAATTGACTATTAGTGAAACCCTCTCCGATTATCTGAATCAAGTACATAGCATGCATCAGAAACATGAGGTATCAATCCTTGCTCTCATAAGAGATATATTCCTTTAGCCCCTAAGTCTACTGAATATGATAGAATAAAGTATACTATAGACTTGTGTAGATTGCCTTTTAGCTGTGCATCTGTGTCAAAACATGTAGCCCCTAAGGGCCGGCATAAACTTATAAAGATAAGCTGGGACTTTCAAAAACCATCTTTATGCATGTAACCCCTAGGGCCAGCTTAAACTATTAGGTTGAGCCGGTTCTTTAGCTAATAGCGATCAACTTTGCAGCTGTAGTCCCCAAGGGCCGGTTGAATCCATCTGAATAAACCAGGACTTATCACTGTTAAAAAATCTCATCCAGTCACCCTTGCAAATCGGGCAACTCAAACAAATGATGAACCGGGGTCATCTGCCATTACATCATAAAATAAAGTTTGCATCCATTAGCCCCCAAGTGCCAAGTGTTATTGCTTGCAAAGGGCTTGGGGCTTATAAATATATACTACTTCATAAAGAAACTTTCTGCACCCATTAGCCCCCAAGTGCCAAGTCCTATTGCTTGCAAAGGGCTTGGGACTTTATCAATATATATTGTTTCATAACTGTGCATATTTGTTTTGACCTTTTATTTTAGGAAGCATCCAGTCAATTTCAATCTCAGCTGACTGATTTGAAAACCCGGCTTGAAGCACAAGATGCTGAAACCTGGAAGGCTGACTCCAAGTTCAAGTCTAGCTTGAATGAAAATGAAAATCTCAAAACTGAGTTTAATACTAAGAGAGCCACCTGGGCTGAAGAGAAAGATGCATGATCCAGAGGGCTGAAAAAGCTGAGGCCTCACTCGAGGAGGTTACCACTGAACTTACTTTCTTAAAGCATCATATCAATTAGATGACCTTTGCTATCTTTGGTAAGATCTTTTATAGTGCAATGACTTTTCCATCCTCCATGTGGTAAACCGTCAGGTGACTTAATCATAATATGCCATCCAGGTCCGAGAAGAAGCAACCTTGGGAAGGAAATGTTGATTAAGCTCAAGGCGGTTTACACATTAGTTGAATAACTATATACTGGAACTCAGCGCACAATAGCCACCATCTCCCTAAGCAAGGAAGCACCATCTCTTCTTAGCAATATCTTAAGCCAACTTTCTGTCTTTCCTGCGAGGATTGAGGAGAATAAACGGTCTGCTGCTAGAGCCGGTGCCATTACGGCTTTAAGCCGGGCAAAGGCATGGCAGTCAGAATTAGACCCGACCGAGCTAGCCACTGGCTGCCCCAGTTTAAAATAGGACGGGTCTCCTTTTGACAAGAAAGACTTTGCTGCTTGTGTGAAAGAGATGCGTCCATTAGCGAGCCTGCTTGCTGAAGAAACATGTTTGTCCAAATACCAGGCGGCTTATACCGCCAAAAACCAGAAAATGCCTACACTGGCTTACAAGATTGCAGATCTTATCTCTCCAATCCGTCAGCACACTTTTGACCCTAAAATTGATTCGTCTGAGTGTCACGTCCCTAATTCTGGTTTGCTTTGGGCTAGCTAGTCATGTGTGAATCATGTTTAAAATTCAATGAATTTGAAATGGGGACTTGTGAAAGCCTCACAATCATTTTGAAAATGATCAAGATAAAAATTGCTTCAATTTGGCCCAAGAAAATGTTCCTGTTTTTCTCAAATAATATTGGCTAGAGTGAAAATTCCAAGCAATATTTTTAGGAGCTCAGAAACATTTATTTTGGCCATTTGGATTAACTCAATAATTATTTTCTTTGGATTTATATTTAATATATATTAAATATAACTCCAATAATTATGGAAGTTTGTGAGTGGCTTTGTATATATTTTAGCAAGCCATATAATAACCTACAGAATTTATTAAAATGATTTAGTGGCTAAACTAAATCAGAACAAAGGAAAGAAAATAGGAAAAGAAAAACAAAATGGAATCTGAGAGGGAGAGAGAACTACCTGGGCCAACTTACCTATCCTTCCAGCTCACCTGGTGGCCCAGCTGGCGGCCCAGCCCACCAGGGGCTCCCGTGTCTTCTCCTTCCTCTGCCAGAAGGACCGAGGCGCGTGGGCACAGCACGCCGACATGCGCACTGCCACCTCCTGCCTGCTTGCCCCTGCTGGACTTGTCCCCGAGCGCCACACACTCCCCCTCGACCGCCTGCACCTCTCCTCTCTCCCTCTCGAGCACTCTCCCCACCTCTGCTTCTCTCTCTCACCTGCGCCGAGCCCTGTTGTCGCTGCCGCTCGCTGTTGTCGTGGCCATAGCCACTGCCTCGCCTCGCCAACATGCTCAGAGGCTCCGCCTGGACCCCCTATTTCTTCCACCCCGAGCCACGACACAGCGGGAGCCCCACATCGCCGCCACGAGTCGTCTTCCCCGAGCACGGCCACCGGACGCCATCGACAAATTCGCCGCTTCCAGGTCGACCCCGAGCCCACTGAGGTGCGCTTCGACCTCCCAGTGAGCCTCGCCGTTTTCCCCTCTCTCCCCAAGCTCATTTGCCTCCCCTAGCTAGCCTAGCCACCGCACCCGAGAGCTTCGCCCCACCGGCCATGGCGTCGCCGTGGCCATAGTCGCTACAGCTCGCGGACATGCGTTCCATCGTGCTCAGCGTGCTCCAAGGAAGCCATATCACTGCTCATCTCTCTCTCCCCTACACCGTAGCGTCGCGCTGGTCGAGCCCGTGCTCCGGCCGCCGCTGACCTTGATGCCATCGTCACCTCCGCCATCCCACGGTCTCTTGTGTGTTCCATTGGATGCGCAAGAGCCCGGGCTTTGCACCGGTGGTCTCGGCCGCTAATTTAGTCACCGGAGGGAAAATCCGAGCTCCTCCGTCGTCTTGGCCTCGCCGGTGACTCAATGCCGTCAGGGTTTGACCCCTGTTTGACCTCCCCTGCGTCCTGAAGTGTGGGCCCAAGCCCCTGTTTAGTTAACTCTAGATTAATTAGAACTAACTAATTTAGACAACTAAACAAGTCACTGACATGTGAGCCCCGCCCTGCTAACAGCCTGGTTAGGGTTAGTCTAACACTAACTAACTCAGTTAGTGGACTCAGTCATTGACCAGTGGGTCCCACTGGTCAGGTTTGACCTGGCCGACCCAGTTGACCTGCTGACGTCACACCTATGTCATGCTGATGCAGTAAAGCATTTTCTGGATTTAAGTTTATTCAGAAAATTCCAAAAAATAGCCAAAACTTCAAAAATTCATATAAATTCAACCGTAGCTCAGATTGAAATAATTTATATATGAAAAATTATCAGAAAAATCAAATCTATCAATCTGTACCATATTCATGCATGTTAGAACAACTTATGGCTGCTATTTAGGACAAACTAAGTGAATGGCATCTGAATTTTAACATATGGGGTTTGAATTTGAACCTAGGGTTCAAACCAACTTCATTTAATATGGTTGCTAGTTGCATTAGTTCAATCAACAACATATTGCCATGTCATGAGCATGCATCATATTGTTGCATTGAATTGATTGTGTTTCTTCCATATTTGCCGGTATTGTCCCCTCTCAGTAAACGGTTCCGGCGATGAGTTCGATGACACCGATGAAGAGCTATACTATCTTCAGAAGTGCCAGGCAAGCAAAAACCCCTTGTTCATTCCGATACAATCACACTCTCTCGCTCCTGCTCTCTTTTACTGCATTAGGACAACAACGATTCAACTGTTACATGCTGCGGTAGTTGAACCCCTTTCCTCTGCATGACCTGTCATTGCCATAGTAAATAGATGAAACCCACTAGCATGAGTAGGAGTTGTTTGAGCCCTGATGTGCCTACTCGTTCATGTTTGTTTGTGATGCCTGCTACTGCTTAGAGTGGAGTCAGGTATGATTCATCGGGGATGAATCGGAGGTGTGTAAACATGTCCTACTGTTGAGAGCTAAGTGTGTGAACACGATTTGGTAAAGGTAGCGGTGAGAGGCCATGTAGGAGTACATGGTGGGTTGTCTTATTGAAGCTGTCCTCAGGAACTGAGTTCTGTGTTTGTGATCCATGAAACAGTTACTACCACACATTGGGCCCGAAACAAATGGACCCTCTTGGCTTCTTGATCACCCTTGTCCTTTGTCCAGGAGTTGCAACTAGTTTCTGGTGTTTATAGGATATGTGTTGGCGGCCGTGCGTAGCGCTGACCCTAGGGGTGGGCTATGATGCGGTAGATACACCGTGGCCGGGCATGCCGGGTGCCCGTTTGGTCTCTCGGAACCCTGTACACATCGTCCGGGGCCGTATGTCGAAACCTCGGCCGGACTCCCGGCGGATGGAACCTGGATAGGCGATAAACCTAGACTAGAGACTTGAGTGTTTAGGTAGGCCATGGCCGACACCCTCGTTGGGCTTCCTCTTGAAGGTTGCCGAGTACATGTCGTGTAAACGGCAGTAAGTGGTGAGAGCGTGTGTGAAGAAGTACACCCCTGCAGGGTTAACATCATCTATTCGAATAGCTGTGTCTGCGGTAATGGACTTCTGGGTTGCCTATAACAGTTCATAGACAAGTGTAAGTGGATACTCTAAAACTCACAAGATAAGTGTGAGTGCTATGGATGGCCTTCTCGTAGGGAGACGGGAGCGGGTCCATAGTGGTGTATTGAATGGTGAATATGTGGACTCGTGTGCGCCACCTCAAAAGAGTTGCTTGCAGTCTTAGTTCAGGTTAGCCACTGCGTCAAAGCTGGTTTGCTGCAGTTAAACTCCACCCCCCTGTTGATACCGATGCATATGTAGTTAGTTCTGATGTAAGTCTTGCTGGGTACATTTGTACTCACGTTTGCTTAATTTATGTTTTGCAGAGAGACTTCAGTCTCGCTAGTACATCCGCGTGGACTTCGATGTTTAGCTTGATACCTCAGCTACGATCTTGTGCCCTCGGCAGGATCTGGTAGATAGTCAGGCTTCTTAGCCTTTTTCATTTGCAGATGTCTGTACTCACACATGTTAAGCTTCCGCATGTGCTTGATTTTTATGCTATGATTGTTGGGTCATGAGACCCATGTTTGTAATATCTTGCTCCTCGGAGCCTAATGAATAAATACTTGAGTTGTAGAGTTATGTGGTGATGCCATGTTGTATTTACACATATTGAGCATATTGTGTGTATGATTGAAATGCTTGGTATGTGTGGGATCCTACAATCTAGTTGTTTATCCTTGGCAGCCCCTCTTATGGGGTAATGTAGTCTAGTGCTTCCATGAGCCATAGTAGTCCGCTACAGCCCGGTTCACCGGAGTCCTGCTAGCCCAGCACTACTACTCAGGACACTTGACTGGCCGGCTTGTGTTTCACTTCGTTCCTGTGTCTGTCCCTTCAGGGAAATGTCACGCGGTGACATCCGGAGTCTTGCCTAGCCTGCTACAGCCTAGTTCACCGGAGTCCTATTAGCCCAGTGCTACAGCCCGAATTCACACGCTGCTGACCAACATGCTCGATGTTGATTCATGTATGTCTGTCCCCATAAGTTAGTGCCACTTCGGGTTCATGACTAGTCATGTCAGTCCGGGTTCTTTGTCATATGCATGCTAGCGACACTATCATATACGTGAGCCAAAAGGCGCAAACGGTCCCGGGCCATGGTAAGGCGATGCCCGTGGGAATACCGTGCATGAGGCCGCAAACTAATATGAGGTGTTACCGGCTAGATCGATGTGACTTGGAATCGGGCTCCTGGCAGCTTTGGTATCAGAGCCTGACTGCATGTAGGATTACCAAGCCAAACTGGTCGAAGTTGTGTCTAGAAATGCTTTAGTTATATAAGGGAATTGATTGTGGAAGGGAACGTAAGGCTCTTTTCACTCCTTATATCTCATGCCCTCTGATCTGAGTCACCCTCTTCCTTTCTACATGGTTAAGAAACTAGGCCTTCTCATCTATCTATCAGGATGACGTGTTACTAACCCGTTGACTTATAGGATTGATGGATTCATGCCGCAGTTCAGTTTCCAGTACTTCCGTGTGTTCATAATTGGTCTCGGAACCTTGATATTGTGATGTTCAGTGGTTATGCCACCATTTTCCAGGATGTCTCAAATCTTTTCGAGCATTTACAACCGTTATGCTGTCCGAGTCATCCCAGGTTTCTAAGTAGTCTGATGCATTTGCAAACCCCTTCCTCCTATTCCTGATGTCCATTTGGGCCAGATTAGTCACACTAATCGGTGAGTTGAGGTACTTTATTGCCTCGACATATATGTTGGAGCTATTACTATGACCCTAGGTGTTTTAGGGAGTCACCTAGTAATCTAGCCATGTTTTGTGTTCCGGTGTGATGATTCTGGCCACCATTCTCGAAAGCGTACCGTGATGCCATGTAGTGGTAGGTATTCTATTCATGGGTTCTTGAACCCGAGATTCACCCTACTTATCTCATGTTGATAGTGTAGCTAGTTCCTTTAGGATATTAGGAACCTTTGCGATAGTCCTCAAGGTTCATGGTACATCCTTCTTCCAATCATCATGAACCATTCTTGCCAGGAGCTCTTTTGAAACAAAAGGTCACGACAGAGTGCTCCTGATGAGTTCTCCATTCTATGTTGTGACTCTGCCAACCCTTCCTTCCTGCATGGGTTATCCGGAAGAAATATGTTGAACTCATTCGACATACTAATCTATGCAACCACAACTCAGAAAGTTATATGTTCCTTTGAGTTGTCCCCCTTCCGTTATATTCCGACCTTCATCTATCAATTGATAGTCAAGAGTATCTGAGCATTCGTTCATCGGTGCCTATTATTCTTTTGGTCCATCGATCCATTCTATTTTAGAATGACTAGGAGAAACAAACTCTAGTACCTCATCCATTTCTAGGATTGGGTCAAAGCAGTTGTATTTCGCAGATCAAATGCAATCAAGCTATTGGTCTGTTCTACCCTGAAGTACTATCCACTTTATGTTAGGAATGTCATGAGAATTGCACCTTCCCTTATGAATTCTTGACGTAGTGATACTTATCGCCATCATTAATCATTCCTCGGTGTCGTGCTGTCGCAGCCGGAATACCGACAAGTGAATCATGATGTGTGAAATCAATACTCCTAGCAACCCTTTGCTTGGTAGTTAATGGACATTAATATCATTCTTAGTGTGCTGATTATTGAATCATCACCCTAAGGTTGATCGTGCTACCTAGTCCTTATTACCTGGTGCACTCTTCGATCAACGGGTTAGGATTTTGCCAAACCCTTGCTCTTTTGATCATATTGTCTTGCCCTGAAAAGCAAGATTGTTCTCGAGCTTAGTAACATATCGGTGGTTCGTGATTTTCCGAAGATCTTCTCGGAAGTATTACCTGGCTGTCACCTGACCGCTATGTTCAGTTCATGATTAAGTTGGTTTTCTTATAAATCGCCCCTTCTCCAAGAATCTGTGTTGGATATCCCTGAGCTAGTGGGTTGAGCTGGACAACAACTTGGAGAATTGGAAGATAAAAGCTTGTCTGACTTAGTTCATGTTAAGGGATATCTTCTGTGTGTGTGTGAGAGTTGAACAAAGATGATATCTCCATCAATTGGTCCTCGTGATCAGTTGTTGGATCTATTGCCTTGTCAAAACTTTGACTTGAGTATGGGCTATTGTCAAGTCAAAACAGAACCAACGATGTTCGTAATGTTGTCTTACCGTGGTTGATCCCTCGAGCATACACCATTACATCTTGTGGTCTGACCAATACTATCATCGTGTTCACATGATGGTGGAAGTCCAGTGATATGGAAATTCTGATGAGTTGTTGTTGAGCCCATCAGCAGCATTTTTTCTCCCCCATGATTCATGTTGAACATTAACCTAGTGTTGGAAACTTTATAAGCAATGCCTTCGTGATCTGTTCATGAAGCTTATGCTTGGATGGAAGAAGTGACTTCCTCGAATTCATGTGCATTTGGTGCAAGTTGCCGCCGTGAGTTTGAGAAAGATTGTTTTTGTTTCCCCTGGTACCATCCCAAGTCAGTTATGCATGTGTCAATGTATTCTATGGTTTGGTAGATTAATTACCTCCACTCCATATGTATTCCCTAGCACACCAAGCCACTGATTGACTTGTTCAAGGCAAAGAAGTCTATGCTTGGGATCTAATCCATGGACTTGCGAAAGACTTCAAAATCCTTGATGATGGTTCCCCACCTGAACTTGATAGTATTTTATTATAAGACTACTACGTGGTCATGCTCGTCTTGGATAGCGTGTTCACAGGGTTGTAGCAGAACCAGCTCATGTTTTGGAGCTTGCTATCTTAGTTCATTCCTCGAGAATCTCGCAACGCCATCTCATCGACTTGTGTTGAAACTCTTCTTTTCAGACATGTGAGTCTGAAGTATCCTGTTTTCTAACCAGATCTGAATCTCAGGCAGATATGATGGTTGGAGCATTCGTGACATTTGCATTTTTTCCCACCTTGCACTGCCTTCTGTCAATCTCCCGTGGACTGTCCTTCTTAGCAATTGTTGTCCAGGATCATCCTCAAAGTGGTCCTGTCATGGGTCCCATCCATTCCAGATGATAAGCAAAAATCATCCGTTGTGTTGTCTTCAACAAGGTAGTCCACATCATCCATTCTAGTCCGAGTATGTCATTCTCTCGAACTCCTTCAAAAGATTGATTGTGATTGCCTTAGGCTGGTATAAAGAGTTTCAATGATCTTTGTATCAAAAGTAATTCTTTTTGCCACTTAAGGGAATAGCTCTACGTGTCACCTTCCCTAAGGTGCCCCATTATGGAATCATGGCAATTTTTTTCCTTGCTACTTTGAAACCCTCGTCAAATTGTTTCTTCCGTCCCACTTGATGCATGTTTTGCCTCTCAGCTCCAGAGATGTTTTATATCTCACCCCAAGAGTTGATCTTGAGTTGCCCGATCTTCGAGAAGATCGATTCCCGTAGAGTTCATGTCCGTTGTCATCGTGTTGGATGAAAATCTCGAAAGCGAGGATGTCAAGATCGACATGATGCAATGAATCAACATCTTCGAGAAGGGCAATCAGATCGTGAAAATTCGTTATTGGTGTTCCCTCTGTCTTCTTACCTCACGTCTTGAATCTCGGGACGAGATTCTTGTTTAGTGGGGTGAGTTGTCACATCCCTAATTCTAGTTTGCTCTGGACTAGCTAGTCATGTGTGCATCATGTTTAAAATTCAATGAATTTGAAATGGGGACTTGTGAAAGCCTCAGAATCATTTTGAAAATGATCAAGATAAAAACTGCTTCAATTTGGCCCAAGAAAATGTTCCTGTTTTTCTCTAATAATATTGGCCAGAGTGAAAATTCCAACCAATATTTTTAGGAGCTCAGAAACATTTATTTTGGCCATTTGAATTAACTCAATAATTATTTGCTCTGGATTTATATTTAATATATATTAAATATAACTCCAATAAGTCTGGAAGTTTGTGAGTGGCTTTGTATATATTTCAGCAAGCCATATAATAACCTACAGAATTTATTAAAATGATTTAGTGGCTAAACTAAATCAGAACAAAGGAAAGAAAATAGGAAAAGAAAAACAAAATGGAATCAAAGAGGGAGAGAGAACTACCTGGGCCAACTTACCTGTCCTTCCAGCCCACCTGTTGGCCCAGCTGGCGGCCCAGCCCACCAGGGGCTCCCGTGTCTTCTCCTTCCTCTGCCAGAAGGACCGAGGCGCGTGGCCACCGCACGCCGGCACACGCACGACCACCTCCTGCCTGCTTGCCGCTGCGTGAGTCGTCCCCGAGCGCCACGCACTCCCCCTCGACCGCCTGCACCTCTCCTCTCTCCCCCTCGAGCACTCTCCCCTCCTCTGCTTCTCTTTCTCACCTGCGCCGAGCACCGTCGTCGCCGCCGCTCGCTGTTGTCGTGGCCACAGCCACTGCCTCGCCTCACCAACACGCTCAGAGGCTCCGCCTCGACCCCCTCTTTATTCCACCCCGAGCCATGCCACCGCGGGAGCCCCACATCGCCGCCACGAGTCGTCTTCCCCGAGCACGGCCGTTGGACACCATCGACAAATTCGCCGCTTCCAGGTCGACCCCGAGCCCACTAAGCTGCGCTTCGACCTCCCAGTGAGCCTCGCCGTTTTCCCCTCTCTCCCCAAGCTCGTTTTGCCCCTAAAATTGATTCGTCTGAGTGTCACGTCCCTAATTCTGGTTTGCTTTTGGCTAGCTAGTCATGTGTGCATCATGTTTAAAATTCAATGAATTTGAAATGGGGACTTGTGAAAGCCTCACAATCATTTTGAAAATGATCAAGATAATAATTGCTTCAATTTGGCCCAAGAAAATGTTCCTGTTTTTCTCAAATAATATTGGCCAGAGTGAAAATTCCAACCAATATTTTTAGGAGCTCAGAAACATTTATTTTGGCCATTTGAATTAACTCAATAATTATTTGCTTTGGATTTATATTTAATATATATTAAATATAACTCCAATAATTCTGGAAGTTTGTGAGTGGCTTTGTATATATTTTAGCAAGCCATATAATAACCTACAGAATTTATTAAAATGATTTAGTGGCTAAACTAAATCAGAACAAAGGAAAGAAAATAGGAAAAGAAAAACAAAATGGAATCACAGAGGGAGAAAGAACTACCTAGGCCAACTCACCTGTCCTTCCAGCTCACCTGGTGGCCCAGCTGGCGGCCCAGCCCACCAGGGGCTCCCGTGTCTTCTCCTTCCTCTGCCAGAAGGACCGATGCGCGTGGCCACCGCACGCCGGCACGCGCACGGCCACCTCCTACCTGCTTGCCGCTGCTGGAGTCGTCCCCGAGCGCCACGCACTCCCCCTCGACTGCCTGCACCTCTCCTCTCTCCCCCTCGAGCACTCTCCCCTCCTCTACTTCTCTCTCTCACCTGCGCCGAGCACTGTTGTCGCTGCCGCTCGCTGTTGTCGTGGCCACAGCCACTGCCTCGCCTCGCCAACACGCTCAGAGGCTCCGCCGCGACCCCCTCTTTCTTCCACCCCGAGCCACGCTACGGCGGGAGCCCCACATCGCCCCCACGAGTCGTCTTCCCCGAGCACGGCCGCCGGACGCCATCAACAAATTCGCCGGTTCCAGGTCGACCCCGAGCCCACTGAGGTGCGCTTCGACCTCCCAGTGAGCCTCGCCGTTTTCCCCTCTCTCCCCAAGATCGTTTGCCTCCCCTAGCTAGCCTAGCCACCGCACCCGAGAGCTTCGCCCCACTGGCCATGGCGTCGCCGTGGCCATAGTCGCTACAGCTCGCAGACATGCGTTCCATCGTGCTCAGCGTGCTCCCAGGAAGGCATATCACTGCTCATCTCTCTCTCCCGTACACCGTAGCGTCGCGTCGGTCGAGCCCGCGCTCCGGCCGCCGCTGACCTTGACGCCGTCATCGCCTCCAGGCATCCCACGGTCTCCTGTGTGTTCCATTGGATGTGCAAGATCCTAGGCTTCGCACCGGTGGTCCCGGCCGCTAATTTGGTCGCCGGAGGGCAAAATCCGAGCTCCTCCCTCGTCTCGGCCTCGCCGGTGACTCAGTGCCGGCAGGGTTTGACCCCTGTTTGACCTCCCCTGCGTCCTGACGTGTGGGCCCAAGCCCCTGTTTAGTTAACTCTAGATTAATTAGAACTAACTAATTTAGACAACTAAACAAGTCACTGACATGTGGGCCCCGCCCTGCTGACAGCCTGGTTAGGGTTAGTCTAACACTAACTAACTCAGTTAGTGGACTGAGTCACTGACCAGTGGGTCCCACTGGTCAGGTTTGACCTGGCTGACCTAGTTGACCTGCTGACATCACACCTATGTCATGCTGACGCAGTAAAGCATTTTCTGGATTTAAGTTTATTCAGAAAATTCCAAAAAATAGCCAAAACTTCAAAAATTCATATAAATTCAACCGTAGCTCATATTGAAATAATTTATATATGAAAAATTATCAAAAAATCCAATCTATCAATCTATACCATTTTCATGCATGTTAGAACAACTTATGGATGCTATTTAGGACAAAACTAAGTGAATGGCATTTGAATTTTAACATATGGGGTTTGAATTTGAACCTAGGGTTCAAACCAACTTCATTTAATATGGTTGCTAGTTGCATTAGTTCAATCAACAACATATTTCCATGTCAGGAGCATGCATCATATTGTTGCATTGCATTGATTATGTTTCTTCCTTGTTTGCCGGTATTGTCCCCTCTCAGTAAACGTGGTTCCGGCGATGAGTTCGATGAAACCGATGAAGAGCTATACTATCTTCAGAAGTGCCAGGCAAGCAAAACCCCCTTGTTCATTCCGATACAATCACACTCTCTCGCTCCTGCTCTCTTCTACTGCATTAGGACAACAATGATTCAACTGTTACATGCTGCGGTAGTTGAACCCCTTTCCTCTGCATGATCTGTTATCGCCACAGTAAATAGATGAAACCCACTAGCATGAGTAGGAGTTGTTTGAGCCCTGATGTGCCTACTCATTCATGTTTGTTTGTCATGCCTGCTATTGCTTAGAGTGGAGTCAGGTATGATTCATCGGGGATGAATCGGAGGTGTGTAAACATGTCCTATTGTTGATAGCTAAGTGTGTGAACACGATTTGGTAAAGGTAGCGGTGAGAGGCCATGTAGGAGTACATGGTGGGTTGTCTCATTGAAGCCATCCTCAGGAACAGAGTTCTGTGTTTGTGATCCATGAAACAGTTACTACCACGCATTGGGCCCGAAACCAATGGACCCTCTCGGCTTCTTGATCACCCTTGTCCTCTGTCCAGGAGTTGCAACTAGTTTCTGGTGTTTATAGGATATGTGTTGGCAGCCGTGCGTAGCGCTGACCCTAGGGGTGGGCTATGATGCGGTAGATACACCGTGGCCGGGCATGCCGGGCGCCCGTTTGGTGTCTCGGAACCCTGTACACATCGTCCGGGGCCGTATGTCGAAACCTCGGCCGGACTCCCGGCGGATGGAACCTGGATAGGCGATAAACCTGGACTAGAGACTTGAGTGTTTAGGTAGGCCATGGCCGACACCCTCATTGGGCTTCCTCTTGAAGGTTGCCGACTACATGTCGTGTAAATGGTAGTAAGTGGTGAGAGAGTTTGTGAAGAAGTACACCCCTGCAGGGTTAACTTCATCTATTTGAATAGCTGTGTCTGCGGTAATGGACTTCTGGGTTGCCTATAACAGTTCATAGACAAGTGTAAGTGGATACTCTAAAACTCGCAAGATAAGTGTGAGTGCTATGGATGGCCTTCTCGTAGGGAGACGGGAGCGGGTCCATAGTGGTGTATTGAATGGTGAATATGTGGACTCGTGTGCGCCACCTCAAAAGAGTTGCTTGCAGCCTTAGTTCAGGTTAGCCACTGAGTCAAAGCTGGCTTGCTGTAGTTAAACTCCACCCCCCTGTTGATACCGATGCATATGTAGTTAGTTCATATGTAAGTCTTGCTGGGTACATTTGTACTCACGTTTGCTTAATTTATGTTTTGCAGAGAGACTTCAGTCTCACTAGTAGCTCCGCTGGACTTCGACGTTTAGCTTGATACCTCAGCTACGATCCTGTGCCCTCGGCAGGATCTGGTAAATAGTCAGGCTTCTTAGCCTTTTTCATTTGTAGATGTCTGTACTCAGACATATTAAGCTTCCGCATGTGCTTGAGTTTTATGCTATGATTGTTGGGTCATGAGACCCATGTTTGTAATATCTCGCTCCTTGGAGCCTAATGAATAAATACTTGAGTCGTAGAGTTATGTTGTGATGCCATGTTGTATTTACACATATTGAGCATATTGTGTGTATGATTGAAGTGCTTGGTATGTGTGGGATCCTACAATCTAGTTGTTTATCCTTGGCAGCCTCTCTTATGGGGAAATGTAGTCTAGTGCTTCCATGAGCCATAGTAGTCCGCTACAGCCCGGTTCACCGGAGTCCTGCTAGCCCAGCACTACTACTCAGGACACTTGATTGGCTGGCATGTGTTTCACTTCGTTCCTGTGTCTGTCCCTTCGGGGAAATGTCACGCGGTGACATCCGGAGTCCTGCCTAACCTGCTACAGCCTGGTTCACCGGAGTCCTGTTAGCCCAGTGCTACAGCCCGGATTCACACGCTGCTGACCTATCGGATTTCGGGTTCCGGCAGACCCTTATGGTTCGAACAGTGGGGTGCGCACGGAAACCTCGCCTTCAACCCCTCCGTCTTGATGGGATCTAAACTACCAAAAGAACTGCACGAAAGACACAAGATTTATACTGGTTCGGGCCACCAATGTGGTGTAATACCCTACTCTAGTGTGTGGTTTGTGGATTGCCTCCTGGGGCTGGTGAGGATGAACAATACAAGGAAGAACAGCCTCGCGAGGGTCTGCTCTTGGCTGGGGTGATGAACTACTATGGGGAGTTCAGCCACCCCTCTCTATCTCTCTCTTTCTCTCTTCCTCTCTTCCAGATCCCAACTGACCAACCGACCCCTTGCTATGTGGGTGGATAGTCCTATTTATAGAGGCCCTGGTCCTCTTCCCAAATATTGAGCGGGAAGGGATCCAACAAGGGCGGGCTAATTTGAAGGGGGACAACGAGTACGTCTATCCTGAAAAAAGCAGTCTTCGCCTGCCAAAGGCTCTGGTGGTGACGCCAGGCTGGGCTCCATGGTGACCTCCGTCTCGTAGTCTTCCTGGTCTTGGTCTCGTTGCACCGAAGTGGCAACCTTTGCCTGATGCCTCGGTACTCCGCGGCTGCGCTTGCCCCCTTTGCACCAAAGAGGAAAGGAGGATGCTGCGCGCTGGCGCCCGCCTGGCGCCTCGAGTCGTCATGGCTTGCGTCATGGGCACCTCGCGAGGTACCCCGCCTTGAACTCTCCGCCTCCTCGCGAGCCAGCCTGAGGAGGCTGTGCCTGAGGATGCGCCATGTCATCCGCCTGGCGAGGCTTGGCCCCTCGCGAGGGTCTTGAGCCTCGTGTTGATGAAGATGGGCCGCGCTGGGCCCCCACTTGAGCCACACCGCAGGCCGCAGGTAGGCAAGTCTGGGGACCCCCATTCCCAGAACACCGACAGTAGCCCCCGGGCCCGTGGCGCGCATGGGCTTGGCCGTGCCGAGAGGCGAAAGGGCAAGGGCGAAGCGCCGCGGGCCCAAACAGCCTGCGGCCTCGGGCGCCGCGTGGCGGTTGATTGGACGTGGGTGCCTCAGCAACCACGCAGGTTGGTAAAGGAGCGGCATCTGCCCAGACTTCGCCTTTTGCTCTCTCTGGTCGTCGCTCAGATCCCCTTTCTTGCGCCTTCCCTTTCTTCCTCTAAACTTCCGTATCAACTCCAGCTGCGTGACCTAGGAAGCCATGGCGCCTCGCCAGCCTCCGGCCAAGGCTTGGTATTCTCCTACTCTGGACCCGCTGAATGTGTCCACGGCTAGCCTTGCCCGGCTGCGCCGGATGGTGGCGGCGCAGGGCATCGACGGGACGGAGGTGTTCAAGGCCGGCTCCGCCACCCCCGAGGACCGAGGGAGCACCTTTTATCCTCTCTTTGCGAGCTCCATTGCTGCGGGCTTGTTGCCTCCCTTCTCCGAGTTCTTCTTCTCCGTCCTCCGCCATTATAACTTGCAGGCTCTCCACATTCACCCCAACTCTGTCCTTCTCCTGGCGATCTTCGCTTACTACTGCGAGGCCCACGTAGGGGTGCATCCCTCGGTGGCCTTGCAGCGCCACTACTTCTCCCTCCGGATCTCTGGCAGTTCTCCTTCCGCGTGCGCGAGCTTCATTGTGAAGGAAATATGCCCTAGAGGCAATAATAAAGTTATTATTTATTTCCTTATATCATGATAAATGTTTATTATTCATGCTAGAATTGTATTAACCGGAAACATAATACATGTGTGAATACATAGACAAACAGAGTGTCACTAGTATGCCTCTACTTGACTAGCTCGTTAATCAAAGATGGTTATGTTTCCTAACCATGGACAAAAGAGTTATTATTTGATTAACGAGGTCACATCATTAGTTGAATGATCTGATTGACATGACCCATTCCATTAGCTTAGCACCCGATCGTTTAGTATGTTGCTATTGCTTTCTTCATGAATTATACATGTTCCTATGACTATGAGATTATGCAACTCCCGTTTGCCGGAGGAACACTTTGGGTGCTACCAAACGTCACAACGTAAATGGGTGATTATAAAGGAGCATTACAGGTGTCTCCAAAGGTAGATGTTGGGTTGGCGTATTTCGAGATTAGGATTTGTCACTCCGATTGTCGGAGAGGTATCTATGGGCCCTCTCGGTAATGCACATCACCTAAGCCTTGCAAGCATTGCAACTAATATGTTAGTTGTGAGATGATGTATTACGGAACGAGTAAAGAGACTTGCCAGTAACGAGATTGAACTAGGTATTGGGATACCGACGATCGAATCTCGGGCAAGTAACATACCGATGACAAAGGGAACAACGTATGTTGTTATGCGGTCTGACCGATAAAGATCTTCGTAGAATATGTAGGAGCCAATATGGGCATCCAGGTCCCGCTATTAGTTATTGACTGGAGACGTGTCTCGGTCATGTCTACATTGTTCTCGAACCGTAGGGTCCGCACGCTTAAGGTTTCGATGACAGTTATATTATGAGTTTATGAGTTTTGATGTACCGAAGGAGTTCGGAGTCCCGGATGAGATCGGGGACATGACGAGGAGTCTCGAAATGGTTGAGACGTAAAGATCGATATATTGGACGACTATATTTGGACATCAGAAAGGTTCCGAGTGATTCGGGTATTTTTCGGAGTACCGGGTAGTTACGGGAGAAGTAATGGGCCTTGATGGGCTTTAGTGGGAAGAGGAAAAAGGCTGCTGCGCCCCCCTCCCCTCTAGTCCGAATTGGACTAGGGAAAAGGGGGCCGGCCACCTTTCCTACTCCTCCACTTCCTTCTCCCTTCCTCTCCTCTTGATGGACTCCTACTAGGACTTGGAGTCCTAGTAGGACTCCCATCCTGGCCGCACCAATAGCCTTGGCCGGCCTCCTCCTCCTCCATCCTTTATATACTGAGGCAGGGGGCACCCCATAGACACACAAGTTGATCCACGTGATCGTTCCTTAGCCGTGTGCGGTGCCCCCTGCCACCATATTCCACCTCGGTCATATTGTGGCGGTGCTTAGGCGAAGCCCTGCGACAGTAGAACATCAAGATCGTCACCACGCTGTCGTGCTGAGGGAACTCCTCCCCGAAGCTTTGCTAGATCGGAGCCCGGGGAGTGTCATCGAGCTGTACGTGTGCCAAGAACTCGGAGGTGCCGGAGTAATGGTGCTTGGATCGGTCGGATCGTGAAGACGTACGACTACATCAACCGCGTTGTGCTAACGCTTCCGTTGCGATCTACCAGGGTACGTAGATCATACTCTCCCCCTCGTTGCTATGCATCACCATGATCTTGCGTGTGCATAGGAAATTTTTGAAATTACTACGTTCTCCAACACATTGCGTATGGCAGCACCATTGCCATCTCGAGCCCCGGGAAGAGGGCTGATGGCTTCCGGAGCAAGTGGGTCTTGGTGGATGTCGGGCGCCTCCACCCTCGGCTGATCTTGCCTACGGAGCAACCCATGAGCACCAGCGACTGGTGCCGAGCGGAGCTCACGGATCCCCGCGCGAAGCCGGTGTTGGAGAAGATGGACGCGGACCTGAGGCCGGCCAACATGGCGACGGCGAAGTTGACCGGTGCGTCGCTGCTGAAGGAGTTCCTCGAGCACAAGCTGGCCCCGCTCCGGGAGTACTCTCTTCCAATGTGGAGGCCTCATCCGTGCCCCGAGGCTGTGGACGAAGAAGATGTGAGCGCGGTTCTTCAATCTCTGGTCGGGGGCGAGGTGGCAATGTTGGAGGGCGCTCCCAAGCCCTTGTTCCTTCGCAGCGACTGGAAGCAGGTGGTGAAGTCCATGCCTATTTTCAACGGGGACGGGCTCGTGCCCGCGGCGTCTTCTGGAGGTCCGGTGGACGTGTCCTCCGGCGACTCCAGCGAGGAGGAGGGCGAAGAGGAGCGTCGAGAGGGGCCCGACTCTGGGGCGACCGACGGAGAGTCGAGGGCTCCCCTCCCTCGGCGCTCGCCCCGTACTCTCCGCCTTTCGCCGAGCGATGATGATGATGATGATGACGATGTCGTGCTGGGCGGCGGGAGCTCACCCCCGATCCCGAAGAAGGACAGGACCGGGCTGATCCCCGGCGAGTTTGCCCTTACCCCGAGGCAGTCGGCAGTCGCGCCTTCTGCTTCCAAGGTCGACCCTTCCAGCCGGTTGTTTGGCTTGAAGCTGGGCCGGAAGCTGCCCGAGCCCACTGACGATGACCTGTAAGTGCTTGATCCTTGTTCTTTTGTTTCTTGTTCCACTGACGAGGCCTGATGATTGCTTCTTTTGAGTAGGTGGGCGCCCGTGGCGAAGAAGCCGAAGCAAGCTCCTAAGGCTCCATCCGCGGCAGCGCCTCCGCCTGTCAAGGGGGGTGATCGCAGTGCGCGGGCTTCTCCTGCCCGGTCGCCCTCGGGAGGTCTGGCCATGTTGGCGGGGGCGAGCTCAGCCCCCATGGCCCAAGCAACTCCTGAAGCGCCTTCGTCCGGCACCGCCGCTACGGCCGTGGAGACGCAGCGGACTCCGGGTCGGGACTCGGCGGCCTTGCCGCCGCTACCTTCTCCTCCTGTTCTGCTGGCTGTTGCTTCCTCAGCTCCTCTTGTCGTCTTGGAGCGTGCCGATGCTTCTCCGTCTTCTTCCTCCATCTTGGAGCATGCCGCTGCTGAACTGGACCGGCTGCGGCAGTACCTTCTCGGCGTCGACCCTCGCCTGGTGAACGGGCACCTGGAACTGGCTTCGGGGTGGATTCACTACGATGCTTCGATCCGGGCAGCGCTGGTACAGGCCTCGACGGCCTGCGACCAGGAGAAGCGGGCCGTCCTTGAGGCGAAAATTGCTCGTGACGCGGCCCTGGGGGAAGTGGTCAAAGCCCGCGATCGCTGCAAGGCGCTGGAGGACGAGCTGCAAGGCTTGCGGGGCCAGCTCGTGGAGGAGGTTCGCCTTCGCCAAGAGCGGGAGAAGGGGGCGAAGGCGCGTGAGGCGGCGCTCGAGGGCTCGGAGGCCAAGCTCAAGAAACGCCGCGAGCGTCTAGGCGTGAGGAAGAAGGAGCTGGAGGCGACGAAGGCCGAGCTGGACGCCAAGGCTCAGGTCCTCGCCCAGGATCGCGTGGCCTTCGCAGACATGGAGAAGGACGCCCGCGCTTCGCTGAAGATGCTTTACAAGAGCGGCTTGGACAACCCGCTAGCTGGTGATGAGGACGGTCCCGCCAAGCTACTTCCCTTCCTGGTTAAGGCTCTTGGGGATGTTGCCCTTGGCATCGGCCCCGCGGCCGAGGCCGAGGCGCACGTCCTGTCTTCGGCTGTGCTGACGCAGGTCTTCGCCCACATCTACCTCCGCGATCCCAACACCGACCTCGACGGCCTGCTGGAACCGGTGAGCAGCAAGGGTGCTGCCGCCGCTGTTGAAGCCGCGACGGGGCGCGCGGAGGCGCTGCTGGAGAAGTTCCGGTCCTTCAGCACCAGGCCGAAGCAAGGCGCTGCTGACCCTGCCGTTCCACGAGGCGAAGCCACCACCGACAAGTGACTCCGTTCCATCCCTGCTCTTCCTTCAGTTCCTGCACATGCATCATGCCTCGGGGAGGCATTTAAACTTGCGTTTGGCATTGAGATGACAGTATGGACTGTAATATTTGCTTTTAAATTCCTTGAGTTTTATGCTTTTTCTTCCCTACTTGCTTGTGCTCTACGCCGGCAGAGCCCGGCCCCGCGCATGCCTCACCCAGCATTAGCCCCGACCGGAAACCAGGATGGGACCAAAGGAGTGAGGGGCCACATGACAAGTTAGGCTCCTGAGTCGCGATGCTCAGGAGTCCCCCTTGGCGCGCGAACAATAAGTAGGGAAGCGTGATGTAGGCGTGTCTTCCGTTCTACGTCTGCAGAGCCCGACTCTGCGCATACCTCACCCAGCCTAGCCTTTCGGAACTAAGGAGTGAGGGGCTACGGAGCCAGTTAGGCCCCTGAGTCACGATGCTCAGGAGTCCCCCTTGACGCGCGAATAGCAGGTGATGAGGCGAGATGTAAGCGTGGCTACCGTTCTACATCTGCAGAGCCCGGTCCCGCGCGTACCTCACCCAGCATAGCCTTTCGGAACTAAGGAGTGAGGGGCTACGGGACCAGTTAGGCTCCTGAGTCGCGATGCTCAGGAGTCCCCCTTGACGCACAAACGGCCTTCATACCTTGGCTCCGCTCGGGGAGAGACGCGTGACAAACCAGGCCCGAGGGGCCTGACTGAGCGGCGTACGTCTGGGCGTGACCTAGCCGTAGCCCCCGTGCCCAGCCCCCTCACGCGGCGCTCCCGAGGGGAGGCGTTGCGATGGGGCCAGCCACTGAGCTCTGGGCTCCCTGAGGTTAATGCGGCCCGGAGGCCACCCTCAGTTGTTTATCACCAGCGCGGAGCATAGCGCTTCCGTATGTGTATGGGCATAGCCGCTCCTCTAAAGTGTCGTCAGCCAGCGCGGAGCATGGTGCTTCCACTGGTACGTGGGAGGGGGCTCCCCTCCGGGAGGAGCCCCCGGGGCGTATACAGCCCCGCCCTGACACGTGACCGGCACGGTAGGGCTGGGTGAGGTGTATCTGGGCACCCGTGAGCCAGCGCGGGACTCACGAGGCCCTACCTCTAGGCGGGTTGCGCCCGGCACTGGGCCGTATCTTGGAATGTGTCCCTGCAAAATTTGGTTAGATGCTGGTACTCTACGTCCTCGGGTCCCGGCCCTCAAGCTTGTCTCAGCCGTCGCTGGTATGCCAGGTCGCGATGCCATGGACAAGGCCAGAGGGTGAGGGCTAGAGAGCCAATAAGAGCCCTGAGTCGCGATGCTCAGGCACCCCCCCCTTTAACGTGCAAGTGGCCGACATGGGAAGAAAAGATGCCGCGGATGGGCACCATGCAGCTAAGTGTGATAGGCAATGCATAGTTGGAAATAAACGCTAGGGGGATACACGCCGCTGGGTCTGGCCCGAACGGCTTGGGGAT
Organism: Triticum monococcum; assembly: GCA_034509565.1. NCBI lineage: Eukaryota > Viridiplantae > Streptophyta > Magnoliopsida > Poales > Poaceae > Triticum > Triticum monococcum. The sequence goes on along the minus strand of CM067842.1, from coordinate 275,398,622 downwards.
GACGCAGCCCGAGGGGCGCCCCCAACAAGGCAAACTAACGACGGAAAGGTAAATGCAGATACATGCCGCGGGGACGGACCCACGCGGCCTGGGAGTGATGCAACCCTGGGAGGGTGCTCCCAGCTAAGAACGGAACTTGAAAGATGTCACCTCAGGATGTCGTCGGCGTAGTGGCGTTGGTGCAGCAGACTTGACGGGCTGCAGAAGCCGATCCTCACGAGAGGCCCCGGGGCCTCGGCAGGCCCCGGAGGCACTGGTGACTCCTCGCGAGCTGTCTCCATCTCCGCCGTGGCCGCGGAACGCCTGTCTTCCTGAGCCTCCATGATGCCCCTCGTGAGGCGTGGGCACGCCGGAGCCACGCTCGGCAGGCCGTAAGGCATGCGAACACAGCTGTGGGGTGGACCTCCACAGCGCCCCACTCGCGAGGGCCAGAGGCGCTCCGTTGTGGCGATCCGATTGAGCCCTGGTACATCGTCGCAGACGCGCAGCCCACCATCCTCACCTGGATGTGGGGCCACAGCTAGTGAACGATGGCAACCTCTCATGATCCTTGTCTCCTGTAGTTCTTGAACGGCTTTGCTGATGAACTCGTGCTGGTCTGACCCTCCTTGCTTGGCTCTTCCTTGAGGGAAACGTGCTTCGAAGCACGCCTCCACGTGGTGCCCAAGCGCCTCCCTCGTGATTCTGGCTAGGTCGGTGGCCCTCCAGGTGGGAGCCCCCGAGCCCTGCCTGAGGAGGGCGCCGGGCACGCTTTCCTATGCGATGGAAGGAGGGTCCCCCTGGGCAGAAACGGGCCCTGAGGGGCCTGCTTCTTGAGGGGCCGAGCCTGACGACGTCTTCCCCTTCTTGGGGGTGGTCTCGGGAAGCCTCCTACTTCCGCGATCTGGGTCCTCTAGCGACGCGGCTTGATAGGCTCTCTCCAGGGAACACACTGCATCCTTCTCTTCACAAGGCACCGTGATGACGCCGCCACTTCCTGGCATCTTGAGGACGTTGTAGCCGTGGTGAGTCGCAGCCATAAACTTGGCCAGCGCGGGGTACCCGAGGATGGCGTTGTACGGCAGGCGCATGTGGGCGACGTCGAAGTCGATGAGCTCGGTGCGGTAGTTGCTGCGAGCCCCGAAGGTGACAGGGTGGCGGACTTGCCCGATCGGGACTGTGGAACCGTCGGTTCTCCCGGAGAAAGGCCTGGTTGGCTGAAGCTGGTCGTAGGGCACTTGGAGGTTGTTGAATGTTTCCACAGACAGGATGTTGAGCCCTGCCCCGCCATCGATGAGGGTCTTGGTGACCAATACGTTGCTGATGACTGGGGAGCAGAGCATCGGGTGGACTCCTGCAGTGGCCGCGCACTTGAGCTGGTCTGCCGAGCTGAACGTGATGGGGCACGCCGACCACCTAAGGGGGCGCGTTGCTCCGAGCTTGCGGAGAACTGCATTCACTTCGTGGGCAAACTGCTTGAAGATACGTTGGGAGGCTGGGGCTTGAGCTCCGCCCAGGATGCAGGCGATCGCGCGTCGCTCCTGGAAGCCCCCAGCCCCCTCGTCTTGATGGCAGTCTTCGTTCCTTCTTGGTGGAGGCAGCAGCGGAGGTAGGCCTGCATTTCCATGAGGGCGATCCTCACGAGGTTGATCCCTCCAGTCTCCCTTGCGAGGCAAGTCCCGCCAGCGGTCCTCGCGAGGCTGGTCGCGCCACCCCGGGCGCGGGCCGCGATCTTCCCAGCGTCCTGGGTTTCTTCCTCCTCCCCGGCCATAGCCCCGGTCAGCACGGTCAGGGTGACGGCCGATCCTTCCTTCTCACACGGCGCAGAGCTCTTGACATTCATTGGTGTTGTGGTTGTGGAGGTCATGGTACACACAGTGTCGGCTGCCTCTGGAGGGTTCGGGCAGATCCTTGCCCCGCTTGGTGTTTGGTTTTGCCGTGAGTACGGCAGCCCCCTTGCGCTTCACGTCCTTGGCTTTGGGCTTCTTCTCTTCTGGGTCTGCGGCAGGCAGCTCGAGGAGGGAGAGACGTCCCTCCTCAGCCCTGGCGCACTTGTTCGCCAAGTTGAACAGCTCCAGGGAGGTGCAGAGGTCTTCGTGCATCGCCAGCTCCTCCTTCATCTTGACGTCACGCACGCCGTCAGAGAAGGCGGAGATGATGGCCTCCTCGGACACCTTGGGGATCTTGGGGCGCGCGCTGTTGAAGCGCTGGATGTACTTTTGCAGGGTCTCTCCGGGTTGTTGCTTGATGCGGCGCATGTCGCTCACGGCGGGCGGCCGATCGTGAGTACCTTGGAAGTTGGCGATGAAGCGGGCGCGCATCTGGTCCCAGGAGGAGATCGTGCCTGGAGCCAGATTCAGGAGCCAGGTTCGAGCTCCTTCCTTGAGCGCCATGGGGAACCAGTTCGCCATGACCTTTTCATCCCCGCCGGCAGCCTCGATGCCCAGCTCATAGAGCTGGAGGAATTCCGCGGGGTCAGTTGTGCCGTCGTAGCGAGGAGGCAAGTCCGGTTTGAACTTGCCGAGCCACGCGACGCTGCACAGCTCGGTGGTGTAGGTGTGGCAGCCCGCGGTGGCCACGAAAGGCCTCGATTGGTGGAGAGCTTGGTCTTGAGGGTCCCCACGCGCTGCACCTAGGAGCAAGGCGGGGTCTTGGCGTGCCGGAGCTGGAGCAGGGAGCGCCCGGGCAGCCCCCTGTAGGCGAGGGATTTCTTGGCAGCTTCGTTCTTGCTGCGATGGCGCCTGGCAGAGCGGGTTCTGCCCAGGGGCCAGTCGCCTTGGAGCCATGGCATCTTCTTGGAGAGGATGTGGATGGTTCGCCCCCGGAGCTTCGTTGCCCGCGCGGGGCGGAGTGCGGCGTAGAGGGACAGACGGCGCGGAAGAGCCCCCTGCGATGCAGATGAGCTCGATGACGCGGTCGAGCCACTCCTCGTAGACATCGTCGATGGGGCGGTAGCGCAGGAGCTCGTTTGCCGCGAGGAGCGCAGCCCGAGCCTCCAATGGTGCGCGGAGCGCGCGGGACGAAGAGCCAGCTGGAGCGAGTGATGGAGTGGTGGTGCGGCCGTCTTGCAGCACAGACGGGTGCTGAGACGATGCCTGCTGCTCGCCCCCCGCGGGCCGGTGGCGGCGTTGACGGCGGGCAACGAGGAACGACGAGGACGCCCACCGACGGGGGCCGTCTGGGCGATGCGGGAAGCGATGGCGGCCCAGCGCTCGGCGCGGGCCTGACGAGCGTCAGACATGGATGCGACGGTCGGAGAAGAGCGGAGCGGTGGAAGACGAATTCCGGCGCACCCCTACCTGGCGTGCCAAATGTCGGATTTCGGGTTCCGGCAGACCCTTAAGGTTCGAACACTGGGGTGTGCGTGGAAACCTCGCCTTCAACCCCTCCGTCTCGATGGGATCTAAACTACCAAAAGAACTGCACGAAAGACACAAGATTTATATTGGTTCGGGCCACCAATATGGTGTAATACCCTACTCCAGTGTGTGGTTTGTGGATTGCCTCCTGGGCTAGTGTGGATGAACAATACAAGGAAGAACAGCCTCGCGAGGGTCTGCTCTTGGCTGGGGTGATGAACTGCTATGGGGAGTTCAGCCACCCATCTCTATCTCTCTCTTTCTCTCTTCCTCTCTTCCAGATCCCAACTGACCAACCGACCCCTTGCTATGTGGGTGGCTAGTCCTATTTATAGAGGCCCTGGTCCTCTTCCCAAATATTGAGCGGGAAGGGATCCAAGAATGGCGGGCTAATTTGAAGGGGGACAGCGAGTACGTCTATCCTGACAAAAGCAGTCTTTGCCTGCCAAAGGCTCTGGTGGTGACGCCGGGCTGGGCTCCCTGGTGACCTCCATCTCGTAGTCCTCCTGGTCTTGGTCTCGTTGCATCGAAGTGGCAACCTTTGCTTGATGCCTCGGTACTCCGCGGCTGCGCTTGCCCCCTTTGCACCAAAGAGGAAAGGAGGACGCTGCGCGCGCTGGCGCCCGCCTGGCGCCTCGAGTCGTCATGGCTTGCGTCATGGGCACCTCGCGAGGTACCCCGCCATGAACTCTCCGCCTCCTCGCGAGCCAGCCTGAGGAGGCTGTGCCTAAGGATGCATCGTGTCGTCCGCCTCGCGAGGCTTGGCCCCTCGCGAGGGTCTTGAGCCTCGTGTTGATGAAGATGGGCCGCGCTGGGCCCCCACTTGAGCCACGCCGCAGGCCGCAGGCAGGCAAGTATGGGAACCCCCGTTCCCAGAACGCCGACATGACCGACATGCTCGATGTTGATTCATGTATGTCTGTCCCCGTAAGTTAGTGCCACTTCGGGTTCATGACTAGTCATGTCGGCCCGGGTTCTTTGTCATATGCATGCTAGCGACACTATCATATATGTGAGCCAAAAGGCGCAAACGGTCCCGGGCCATGGTAAGGCGACACCCGTGGGAATACCGTGCGTGAGGCCGCAAACTGATATGAGGTGTTACCGGCTAGATCGATGTGACTTGTAATCGGGCTCCTGGCAGCTTTGGTATCAGAGCCTGACTGCATGTAGGATTACCAAGCCAAACTGGTCGAAGTTGTGTCTAGAAATGCTTTAGTTATATAAGGGAATTGATTGTGGAAGGGAACGTAAGGCTCTTTTCACTCCTTATATCTCATGCCCTCTGATCTGAGTCACCCTCTTCCTTTCTACATGGTTAAGAAACTAGGCCTTCTCATCTATCTATCAGGATGACGTGTTACTAACCCGTTGACTTATAGGATTGATGGATTCATGCCGCAATTCAGTTTCCAGTACTTCCGTGTGTTCATAATTGGTCTCGGAACCTTGATATTGTGATGTTGAGTGGTTATGCCACCATTTTGCAGGATGTCTCAAATCTTTTCGAGCATTTACAACCGTTATGCTGTCCGAGTCATCCCAGGTTTCTAAGTAGTCTGATGCATTTGCAAACCCCTTCCTCCTGTTCCTGATGTCCATTTGGGCCAGATTAATCACACTAATCGGTGAGTTGAGGTACTTTATTGCCTCGACATATATGTTGGAGCTATTACTATGACCCTAGGTGTTTTAGGGAGTCACCTAGTAATCTAGCCATGTTTTGTGTTCCGGTGTGATGATTCTGGCCACCATTCTCGAAAGCATACTGTGATGCCATGTAGTGGTAGGTATTCTATTCATGGGTTCTTGAACCCGAGATTCACCCTACTTATCTCATGTTGATAGTGTAGCTAGTTCCTTTAGGATATTAGGAACCTTTGCGATAGTCCTCAAGGTTCATGGTACATCCTTCTTCCAATCATCATGAACCATTCTTGGCAGGAGCTCTTTTGAAACAAAAGGTCACGACAGAGTGCTCCTGATGAGTTCTCCATTCTATGTTGTGACTCTGCCAACCCTACCTTCCTGCATGGGTTATCCGGAAGAAATATGTTGAACTCATTCGACATACTAATCTATGCATCCACAACTCAGAAAGTTATATGTTCCTTTGAGTTGTCCCCCTTCCGTTATATTCCGACCTTCATCTATCAATTGATAGTCAAGAGTATCTGAGCATTCGTTCATCGGTGCCTATTATTCTTTTGGTCCATCGATCCATTCTATTTTAGAATGACTAGGAGAAACAAACTCTAGTACCTCATCCATTTCTAGGATTGGGTCAAAGCAGTTGTATTTCACAGATCAAATGCAATCAAGCTATTGGTCTGTTCTACCCTGAAGTACTATCCACTTTATGTTAGGAATGTCATGAGAATTGCACCTTCCCTTATGAATTCTTGACGTAGTGATACTTCTCGCCATCATTATTCATTCCTCGGTGTTGTGCTGTCGCAACCGGAATACCGACAAGTGAATCATGATGTGTGAAATCAATGCTCCTAGCAACCCTTTGCTTGGTAGTTAATGGACATTAATATCATTCTTAGTGTGCTGATTATTGAATCATCACCGTAAGGTTGATCGTGCTACCTAGTCCTTATTTCCTGGTGCACTCTTCGATCAACGGGTTAGGATTTTGCCAAACCCTTGCTCTTTTGATCATATTGTCTTGGCCTGAAAAGCAAGATTGTTCTCGACCTTAGTAACATATCGATGGTTCGTGATTTTCCAAAGATCTTCTCGGAAGTATTACCTGGCTGTCACCTGACCGGTATGTTGAGTTCGTGATCAAGTTGGTTTTCTTATAAATCACCCCTTCTCCAAGAATCTGTGTTGGATATCCCTGAGCTAGTGGGTTGAGCTAGACAACAACTTGGAGAATTGGAAGATAAAAGCTTGTCTGACTTAGTTCATGTTAAGGGATATCTTCTGTGTGTGTGTGTGTGTGTGTGTGTGTGTGTGTGTGTGTGTGTGTTGAACAAAGATGATATCTCCATCAATTGGTCCTCGTGATCAGTTGTTGGATCTATTGCCTTGTCAAAACTTTGACTTGAGTATGGGCTATCGTCAAGTCAAATCAGAACCAACGATGTTCGTAATGTTGTCTTACCGTGGTTGATCCCTCGAGCATACACCATTACATCTTGTGGTCTGACCAATACTGTCATCATGTTCACATGATGGTGGAAGTCCAGTGATATGGAAATTCTGATGAGTTGTTGTTGAGCCCATCAGCAGCATTTTGTCTCCCCCATGATTCATGTTGAACATCAACCTAGTGTTGGAAACTTTATAAGCAATGCCTTCGTGTTCCGTTCATGAAGCTTATGCTTGGATGGAAGAAGTGACTTCCTCGAATTCATGTGCATTTGGTGCAAGTTGCCGCCGTGAGTTCGAGAAAGATTGTTTTTGTTTCCCCTGGTACCATCCCAAGTCAGTTATGCATGTGTCAATGTATTCTATGGTTTGGTAGATTAATTACCTCCACTCCATATGTATTCCCTTGCACACCAAGCCACTGATTGACTTGTTCAAGGAAAAGAAGTCTATGCTTGGGATCTAATCCATGGACTTGCGTAAGACTTCAAAATCCTTGATGATGGTTCCCCACCTGAACTCGATAGTATTTTATTATAAGACTACTACGTGGTCATGCTCGTCTTGGATAGCGTGTTCACAGGGTTGTAGCAGAACCAGCTCATGTTTTGGAGCTTGCTATCTTAGTTCATTCCTCGAGAATCTCGCAACGCCATCTCATCGACTTGTGTTGAAACTCTTCTTTTCAGACATGTGAGTCTGAAGTATCCTGTTTTCTAACCAGATCTGCATCTCAGGCAGATATGATGGTTGGAGCATTCCTGACATTTGCATTTTGTTCCCAGCTTGCACTGCCTTCTGTCAATCTCCCGTGGACTGTCCTTCTTAGCAATTGTTGTCCAGGATCATCCTCAAAGTGGTCCTGACATGGGTCCCATCCATTCCAGATGATAAGCAAAAATCATCCATTGTGTTGTCTTCAACAAGGTAGTCCACATCATCCATTCTAGTCCGAGTATGTTATTCTCTTGAACTCCTTCAAAAGATCGATTGTGATTGCCTTAGGCTGGTATAAAGAGTTTCAATGATCTTTGTATCAAAAGTAATTCTTTTTGCCACTTAAGGGAATAGCTCTACGAGTCACCTTCCCTGAGGTGCCCCGTTATGGAATCATGGCAAATTTTTTCCTCGCTACTTTGAAACCCTCGTCAAATTGTTTCTTCCATCCCACTTGATGCATGTTTTTCCTCTCAGCTCCAGAGATGTTTTATATCTCACCCCAAGAGTTGATCTTGAGTTGCCCGATCTTCGAGAAGATCGATTCCCGTAGAGTTCATGTCCGTTGTCATTGTGTTGGATGAAGATCTCGAAAGCGAGGATGTCAAGATCGACATGATGCAATGAATCAACATCTTCGAGAAGGGCAATCGGATTGTGAAAATTCTTTATTGGTATTCCCTCTGTCTTCTTACCTCACGTCTTGAATCTCGGGACGAGATTCTTGTTTAGTGGCGGTGAGTTGTCACATCCCTAATTTTTGTTTGCTCTGGACTAGCTAGTCATGTGTGCATCATGTTTAAAATTCAGTGAATTTGAAATGGGGACTTGTGAAAGCCTCAGAATCATTTTGAAAATGATCAAGATAAAAACTGCTTCAATTTAGCCCAAGAAAATGTTCTTCTTTTTCTCTAATAATAATGGCCAGAGTGAAAATTCCAACCAATATTTTTAGGAGCTCAGAAACATTTATTTTGGCCATTTGAATTAACTCAATAATTATTTGCTTTGGATTTATATTTAATATATATTAAATATAACTCCAATAAGTCTGGAAGTTTGTGAGTGGCTTTGTATATATTTTAGCAAGCCATATAATAACCTACATAATTTATTAAAATGATTTAGTGGCTAAACTAAATCAGAACAAAGGAAAGAAAATAGGAAAAGAAAAACAAAATGGAATCAGAGAGGGAGAGAGAACTACCTAGGCCAACTTACCTGTCCTTCCAGCCCACCTGGTGGCCCAGCTGGCGGCCCAGCCCACCAGGGGCTCCCGTGTCTTCTCCTTCCTCTGCCAGAAGGACCGAGGCACGTGGCCACCGCACGCTGGCACGCGCACGACCACCTCCTGCCTGCTTGCCGCTGAGTGAGTCGTCCTCGAGCATCACACACTCCCCCCTCGACCGCCTGCACCTCTCCTCTCTCCCCCTCGAGCACTCTCCCCTCCTCTGCTTCTCTCTCTCACCTGCGCCAAGCGCCGTCGTCGCCGCCGCTCGCTGTTGTCGTGGCCACAGCCACTGCCTCGCCTCACCAACACGCTCAGAGGCTTCGCCTCGACCCCCTCTTTCTTCCACCGCGAGCCACGCCACCGCGGGAGCCCCACATCGCCGCCACGAGTCGTCTTCCCCGAGCACGGCCGTTGGATGCCATCGACAAATTCACCGCTTCCAGGTCGACCCCGAGCCCACTGAGCTGCGCTTCGACCTCCCAGTGAGCCTCGCCGTTTTTCCCCTCTCTCCCCAAGCTCATTTGCCTCCCCTAGCTAGCCTAGCCACCGCGCCCGAGAGCTTTGCCCCGCCGGCTATGGCGTCGCCGTGGCCATAGTCACTACAGCTCGCGGACGTGCGTTCCATTGTGCTCAGCGTGCTCCCAGGAAGCCATATCACTGCTCATCTCTCTCTCCCGTACACCATAGCATCGCGCCGGTCGAGCCCGTGCTCCGGCCGCCGCTGACCTTGACGCCGTCGTCGCCTCCGGCCATCCCACGGTCGCCTGCATGTTCCATTGGATGCGCGAGAGCCTGGGCTTCGCACCGGTGGTCTCGGCCGCTAATTTGGTCGCCGGAGGGCAAAATCCGAGCCCCTCCGCCGTCTCGGCCTCGCCGGCGACTCAACGCCGGCAGGGTTTGACCCCTATTTGACCTCCTATGCGTCCTGACGTGTGGGCCCAAGCCCCTGTTTAGTTAACTCTAGATTAATTAGAACTAACTAATTTAGACAACTAAACAAGTCACTGACCTGTGGGCCCCGCCCTGCTAACAGCCTGGTTAGGGTTAGTCTAACACTAACTAACTCAGTTAGTGGACTGAGTCACTGACCAGTGGGTCCCACTGGTCAGGTTTGACCTGGCCGACCCAGTTGACCTGCTGACGCCACACCTATGTCATGCTGACGCAGTAAAGCATTTTCTGGATTTAAGTTTATTCAGGAAATTCCAGAAAACAGCCAAAACTTCAAAAATTCATATAAATTCAACCATAGCTCAGATTGAAATAATTTATATATGAAAAATTATCAGAAAAATCTAATCTATCCATCTGTACCATTTTCATGCATGTTAGAACAACTTATGGCTGCTGTTTAGGACTAACTAAGTGAATGGCATTTGAATTTTAACATATGGGGTTTGAATTTGAACCTAGGGTTCAAACCAACTTCATTTAATATGGTTGCTAGTTCCATTAGTTCAATCAACAACATATTGACATGTCATGAGGATGCATCATATTGTTGCATTGCATTGATTGTGTTTCTTCCTTGTTTGCCGGTATTGTCCCCTCTCAGTAAACGTGGTTCCGACGATGAGTTCGATGAAACCAATGAAGAGCTATACTATCTTCAGAAGTGCCAGGCAAGCAAAACCCCCTTGTTCATTCCAATACAATCCCACTCTCTCGCTCCTTCTCTCTTTTACTGCATTAGGACCACAACGATTCAACTGTTACATGCTGCGGTAGTTGAACCCCTTTCCTCTGCATGACCTGTCATTGCCATAGTAAATAGATGAAACCCACTAGCATGAGTAGGAGTTGTTTGAGCCCTGATGTGCCTACTCATTCATGTTTGTTTGTCATGCCAGCTACTGCTTCCAGTTGAGTCGGGTCTGATTCATCGGGGATGAATCGGAGGTGTGTAAACATGTCCTACTGTTGAGAGCTAAGTGTGTGAACACGATTTGGTAAAGGTAGCGGTGAGAGGCCATGTAGGAGTACACGGTGGGTTGTCTCATTGAAGCCGTCCTCAGGAACTATGTTCTGTGTTTGTGATCCATGAAACAGTTACTACCACGCATTGGGCCCGAAACCAATGGACCCTCTCGGCTTCTTAATCACCCTTGTCCTCTGTCCAGGAGTTGCAACTAGTTTTTGGAGTTTACAGGATATGTGTTGGCGGCCGTGCGTAGCGCTGACCCTAGGGGTGGGCTATGATGCGGTAGATACACCGTGGCCGGGCATGTCGGGCGCCCGTTTGGTGTCTCGGAACCCTGTACACATCGTCCGGGGCTGTATGTGGAAACCTCGGCCGGACTCCCTGCGGATGGAACCTGGATAGGCGATAAACCTAGACTAGAGACTTGAGAGTTTAGGTAGGCCATGGCCGACACCCTCGTTGGGCTTCCGCTTGAAAGTTGCTGAGTACATGTCTTGTAAACGGCGGTAAGTGGTGAGAGCGTGTGTGAAGAAGTACACCCCTGCATGGTTAACATCATCTATTCGAATAGCCGTGTCCGCGGTAATGGAATTCTGGGTTGCCTATAACAGTTCATAGACAAGTGTAAGTGGATACTCTAAAACTCGCAAGATAAGTGTGAGTGCTATGGATGGCCTTCTCGTAGGTAGACGGGAGTGGGTCCATAGTGGTGTATTGAATGGTGAATATGTGGACTCATGTGCGCCACCTCAAAAGAGTTGCTTGCAGTCTTAGTTCAGGTTAGCCACTGAGTCAAAGCTGGCTTGCTGCAGTTAAACTCCACCACCCCCCTTGTTGATACCGATGCATATGTAGTTAGTTCTGATGTAAGTCTTGCTGGGTACATTTGTACTCACGTTTGCTTCATTTATGTTTTGCAGAGAGACTTCAGTCTCGCTAGTGGTTTCGCGTGGACTTCGACGTTTAGCTTGATACCTCAGCTATGATCTTGTGCCCTCGGCAGGATCTGGTAGATAGTCAGGCTTCTTAGCCTTTTTCATTTGTAGATGTCTGTACTCAGACATGTTAAGCTTCCGCATGTGCTTGATTTGTATGCTATGATTGTTGGGTCATGAGACCCATGTTTGTAATATCTCGCTCCTCAAAGCCTAATGAATAAATACTTGAGTCGTAGAGTTATGTTGTGATGCCATGTTGTATTTACACATATCGAGCATATTGTGTGTATGATTGAAATGCTTGGTATGTGTGGGATCCGACAATCTGGTTGTTTATCCTTGGCAGCCTCTCTTATGGGGAAATGTAGTGTAGTGCTTCCCACTACAAGAAATATGTCAACTTGTGACCACCACTATTGGTCACTGAAAGGTCATAGTTTTTCATTTGCGACCTTTTTGTGACCAAAAACAGAAGGTCAAAAGCTGGCGGTCATAAACTGACTATAGCGACCTTCTCTGTGAGAAGGTCGTAGACGTTTACGACCAAAATAAGCCTATTGTTGTGTTTTGGTCACTAGCTGTCTGCCCAGGCCACGTAGGCATCCAGCGTGGCAAGCTGATGTGGCACAAGATTCAGCCCGGTCCGATTCGGCATTTTACATGGGCCGAGCCCATTAATTCAGCCTTTTAGGATTTTTTTCCTTGTTAATTCTGGTCCGCTTCATGGGCCAAGCCCAACGTTGTAGCCTTTTTTAGTGTTGGCCCGTGGCCTTTTATCATTTATTGCTTTTCTATTTTCAGCCATTATATATTCAAGCTGGTCCCACTAGTCAGATGGGTCCCACTTGTCATGATCATCTCTCAAATTGGTCCCACATATCAGAAATGTACAAATTTGACAGATTATTTCCATAAGTGGACCCATTTGTCAAGTTTCCATTTCACAAGTTTTCAGATCACATACATAATCAAAAAGAACACATAAATTTCATCAAATATACCACTAAATAAATCTATTACAATCTTTACAACACATATATGCTAACAATATGCTACTCTTCACTAAGTAGAACTTGACGGCTTCACACTTGCTTCACACTTCACACTTGAGCATCTGTAAAAGAGGAACAACCACAAATTTAAATCTCAATTGCAGTATAGGCCATATGTAGAAGCATTTCAAAGTTGAAACAACATCAATTAAACACATGTGCACAGAAACATAGGAGTCAAAATGCAGTATAGGACCAGGACAAGGAAACTCCTGTTATCAAATCAACACACAGCTTGTAGCAAAACAGCAACAGAATACATTATAACAAGAGCATCATGCTGGAAAGAAACAGCATAGAAACATGTGGATATCTCATGTGAGCATCATGCTGTGGTTTTATTAAACAATGATACATCAACAGAATACAATATCTTCAATGCAAATTATGGTACTTGTAGCAAAACAGTTTGAAACAACAACTACACAATACATTATAACGAGAGTAAGCTTGAATCAAACATTGACAGATTGCTGCTAGTGCATACTACTATGATTCACACTAGAGCAAATTTTCAGAAGAACAAATAATGAAAACTGTGCAAATCCTCAAGAACTGGTACTTGCTGTACCAGGAATAGGTACTTGCATACTGAAGTTTTCAGAAGAACAAATAACTGAAGCGATTATTCATGAACATGCGTATTAAAGGAACGAGAACAGAAAATTTTCAGTAGCACTTGTCATTGGAATTCAGAAGCATTTATCACACAAATTCAGAACTGGAGGTAAGTGATGAGGCAGCAATGGAATAATGACCTCCTGCCAGCTGTCAAGTGGAAGATGATCCATAGACAAGAAAAGTGCCAAGATTCTGGAAGAACAAAAAAATCAGTATAATTAATTAGATTCTGCTGCTAAGTGCCAAGTCTCAAGGAGGCCAACACACGGGAGCGGTCCTGAGAAGGAACAAAAAAATTATCAGTAACATGGTTTGGTTTACTATGCCAACCAGGTATCTCATATAACTAAGTATGCTTCTATGGAAACTAAGCTCTTGTTTGACAAGTCCCAACACCTGCTATGCTAGAAAATCAAGGAATTTGTGCAAACGCCACATAGCGCTGTTGCAACTTCTTACTACCATATTTAAAATCCAATGAGTTATTAATCAAAACTAAACCATTTCAGCAAAGAAAAGTGGAAACATTAATTAAAGTAGCCTGTGTGGTTATTATACAAATTACAATCACCTACTTCATTAAGGAAATTACAGTTCTGCTCTTAATAGTATGCGCTTTAGAATTCCTATTTCCAAATATCTCTGTCAGCGTACTAATCACCCATTAGTGCAATAGGTACTCGTTAGTCCAGATTTTGCCTTGGATTAAAGGTGATATAAGGAGGAAACATTGCGCAGGCACATGACAGTAGATGACTTAATTAGGTAGTACTAAAATGACTTGCAACACATAACAAGATTTGCATGAACAGGTAAAACCTAGCAAGTACTTGTACTAGGATGTTGTCCATCCAACAGAGACAACAGGATAGCAGTACACAAAAACATAACCATGTATTCAGGCTAAGAAAATCTTGACAGCAAACAACAGCCATGGTGATATGGGATGCATCAATGCTTAGGGGATTAATTCATCATATTAGTAGCTAGGGAACCATCAGTATCATAGAGAGCACATATATGAGCCAAAAGCTAATTAACCGAAAGTAATGCCCAGCTAGACCAAAAGCTGGATTAGTCGAAAGCACATATACGAGCCGTGCCATCGAGTCCCGCAGCCACCAACTCGCGCCGCTCGCCGCCGCGGTCACCACCTTCTTCGTCGACGCGGCGGTGCTGCCAGACCTACAAAAAACAAAGGAGGTCTCTGGAATCAGGTGATGGAATCAGACGAATGGACATCAGACTTGCCAACTAGTTAACTATGGCATGCTACAAAAACATTTCATTAACAAATTTGATTCAGGAACTAGCTTATTGAGTATGACAAAAATGCTTAGAATAAAAATCATTTCAAGAAATGCTGAAGTAGCTAAAAAACAAATGCTGGAAAATAAAAATAACATATTTAAAAATGAGGCTATAGCTGGGCACATTGGACCGGAGCATATGGATGTGATCCAGTCAAAAAGACCAGACACAGGCTAGCCATTGCTAGCAACTACGTAGTACTAGCAAATGGTACATGCTTCACATGTGAGAATGTACACAATTTTATAACTGATGTTATGCTCCATGCTCAGCCATTAAGATACATGACCCCTAGTTACTAAAAAAACTCATTTCAAACACAAGAACAGAAGAAAGTTTGGGAGCATGCAGTTGGATTTGCTGTGGAGCATGTGTGTGTAATACGTACTAGCAACAAAATGAAGTGCCGATTGGAAAATTCCCCATCGACGGGTGAGAGCTGAGAGGATGATTTTGCATGGGAGGGAGTGGAGTGGTGAAAAGTGTACAGTGATGCTCTTATTGCCGGCTTTGACATAGAAGAATGCAAACTGAATAAAAATGACTTAGTTCGTCCACTTGAATAAGAATAGCAAGTCATGAAGCTACTGGCGCCCACACACAGATAATGTGTATAGAAATGGTAGCTAGAAACTGACCGAGTACCATGTGAATGATATTTATAGATGATTCATGAAACGAATATGCCCCCTGAATAGTTATTAACAGGACTTAAAAGTGTATAAGAATGGTTCATCTTTCATTCTAAGATGTGTGCAACATTGCCATCCTTCAGAAGGAAGCTACAGGGAGTCTCAAGGAAATTAAACCCGCAAAGAGGCCGTGATGGAGTCATGAGGAAAATGTGCAGAAAATACTACAACCACATTTCCTCATTTCACCATCACATATCCACATCCCCTGTGCAGGTGGAATTTGTCTTATCCATCTTCATAGTGGCTCCCTTACATGCCAACCACACACGCACCAATAAACCTTGACGCAAATATGACTGTAGCATATACTCTATACCACAGTAGCAATCAGTGGCAATCGTGCAACCAAGTTGAATAAACTAGAAACCCCTAAAAATTATTTGTAAGTGGAACCAGTGATTGTCATAGGATCCAACTTCTCCACACGTACACCTCAACTAATTCTACGAACTGCTGAACTAATGGCACGACTAAGTAAGGCCCAAACGAGGCTTCGATCTGAATTTGGGAGCAGTAAACTGCTGATTCCGAACAAGACGCGTGCACACATAGCTTAGTGGAATTGAGCTACGCAGGACTCAAATCTGCGTGACGGGAACAACTGATAACACTATGCAGATGCGACGGGAAATTAAGAAACAGAGAACACCTAGGTGCTCCAGTGGCGAAAAGCAACGGCCAGGAATAGAATCGGATAATAGATCCTTGCATACAGCTAAGAAATAAAGTTGAGGTTCTCACGTTGTGGTCGAGGAACTTGAGGAGATCGAGCGGCACAGCATGGTAGCGGTCGTAGACGGGGCCGACGACGGCCTTGACGGTCCCCTAACGTAGTCGACACCGGGGCGGAGCGGGCCGGCGCCCTGCTTGGCATACGCGTAGGATGCGGCGACCAGCAAGACAGCCTGCGCGGCCGCCTGCTGCACAATCTCGAGCTACCTCAGCCTGGCCTCCTCCTCCTCGGGCGTCCTCTCCACCGTCACATCCTCCTGCGCGCGCGCCAACAAACCACAATCAGCACCAAATCAAGGAAGACGAAGAACTTTTTCGATCGAGTCGATTTCGCTGCTAGGGTTTCAAGGATTCGGTGGATGTATTGGGCGACGCGATCTTGTTCCCCATCACCGCCGCGGTGCCCCTCTGCCTCCACCGAGAGGGCGGACACACACACGCCCATCTCCATGGTGTAGTGAAGGATGGTGAGTCCGATGACGCGCGCAGTGGATGGGCGCGGGAGAGGGTGGAGCAGCGGCGCTTGGGGGGTGGGGCTCGAGCTCCGCAAGAGGGAGGTGGCCAACGCACCCAAGAATGGAGACAGAGGTCGGGGCCAGGAGGGCGAGTGGTTTTGACTTGGATTGGATTTGGGAGGGAGAAGGGGGCAGCGGCGGCTGGAGTGGGTGGGGATCTGAGTTAGGGTTTGGGTGGTTGGACTGCGTGTGGGACGAGGGATGAGAGGGTGAGGTGGGTGTGGGCCATTGGATCTGTGAGTATCTGGCGGTCTCGGATGCTTGATCCGCGTGAACATGTCCAGGACCAATAAGAAGGAAGTATAGGCTTTGATGATGTTATGACCATGTAAATTAGTCTTAATCGATTAACAATAAGCAAAGAACTACGAGTCAGCCAGATGATTTTGTCTAGAAATCATCCGCCTAGCTAGCCACCCGATCTGTGCATTGGCTATCATTCGATCACATCAATATGTCACGACAGCACCAAGCATGAAAAAGCTCCATTGCAGCGTCGAGGAGATCCAACGCAGCAGCACGACGCTCGGCGGTAAGTTCCCTTCTCTTTTTATGACAATGTTTAAGTACAGTTCCCTCAAATAACTAGAGGGAGTTTCATACTAGGTGGGATTTTCGACGATTCACTACGAAGCGGGTCAAATTTTAATTACAGCTGCCTCATAGTTTGCTCAAATGATTCCATATTTCGCACAAGTTTGCATCTTGGAATGGCAAACAATGTTGCCTAAGGAAGTTTTCATTTTCTTTGGACGAAAAAACCATTTTCCATTTTTCGAGTGCCCAATAGGAGGTTTTTTTGTGAAGGACCTCCCATACATTTGTTGCAAAATTGGACCGAATCATTTTTCTAAAATACTAGGCCATATTTAATGCACAATTGACCAAATGGTTGGGTGTAAAAAGTTTTGATCCACCTCTCGTGAAAAAGACAAATATTCGCCGATTCAGCTAGAAGCTGGTCAAATTTGAACTGTAGCTGCCATCTAGTTTGCTCTTTATTTTTTCCAAAAATCATTTCTAGGTACATAAGTATCTATTTTATCAGAGAACACCAAAAAATTCCAAGATTCAACCACTAGCTAGGAACGGCCATTCCTGCCATTTTGACCGCATTTTGAAACGGGCATAAAAATTCAAAAAAATCAAAAAAATGGGAAACCTTCGCATTGTGTCATTATATGTGGCCAAGTTCCCAGGAAAAATAACAAAATTGTAATACGACAATTATTTTAAAAAAGTGTTCTCAGAAACGAGCTATCACGTGTGGAGATCATTGGCTTTCAAGCCAAATGATCAATCTTATGGCCACATTCATGGCATAGTTTGTTCAAATGATCTCATATGTGTGCACAAGGGTGCATATTGGAATGGCAAACAATGTTGCATAAGGAAGTTTTCATTTTCTTTGGACGAAAAAACCATTTTCCATTTTTCGAGTGCCCAAAAGGAGGTTTTTCTGTGAAGGACCTCCAAAATAATGGTTGCAAAATTGGACCAAATCATTTTTCTAAAATACTAGGACATATTTAATGGACAATTGAAAAAATGGTTGGGTGTAAAAAGTTTTGATCCACCTCTCGTGAAAAAGACAAATTTTCGCCGATTCAGTTGGAAGCGGGTCAAATTTGAATTGCAGCTGCCTCATAGTTTGCTATTTATTTTTTCCAAAAATCATTTCTAGGTACATAAGTATATATTTAATCAGAGAAGCACCAAAAAAATTCCAAGATTCAACCACTAGCTAGGAACGGTCATTCCCGCCGTTTTGACTGCCTTTTGAAACGGGCATAAAAAATTCAAAAAAATCAAAAAATTGGGAAACCTTCGCATTGTGTCATTATATGTGGCCAAGTTCCCAGGAACAATAACAAACTTGTAATACTGTAATTATTTTAAAAAAAGTGTTCTCAGAAACGAGCTATCACGTGTGGAGATCAATGGCTTTCAAGCCAAATGATCAATCTTATGGCCACATTCATGGCATAGTTTGTTCAAATGATCTCATATGTGTGCACAAGGGTGCATATTGGAATGGAAAACAATGTTGCATAAGGAAGTTTTTATTTTCTTTGGACCAAAAAACCATTTTCCATATTTCGAGTGCCCAAAAGGAGGTTTTTTATGAAGGACCTCCAAAATAATGGTTGCAAAATTAGACCAGATCATTTTACTAAAATACTAGGACATATTATTTTGACCAAAGAACAGTAGGGTAAATCCCCTACTATGAGTCATTTTCATTTATAAAGAAATTGTCCAAATTACATAATCAAAAAGGTTGTTGAGGGGACAACCAAGAGAATACACTCTAGGGGGAAGAAAGAAAAAAGATAATTGGAAAATTAAATATTATCTATCCAAGAGGACATGCCCTCTTTTAGAGTTGGTTTAGCCCTCAGCATGGTCATTTTGAAATATCTGACAAAGTCAATCTTGCAGTCATTTATTGAGCAAGGAATCCCTTCAAAGATCATCCCATTCCTTTGGTTCCATATGCTCCTACAACCAAGTATCATGATTTCCATGAAGTGGTCAATTTTATATCTGTGTTTAGCATCAATAATCATATTGTTGATCTCCATATCTGAATTCCATTCAAATCCAATGTTCCACCAGAATCCTTGACTAAATGGACAAGAGAATAGCAGATGGATCCTGTCTTCATTGTCTTCACTGTTGCATAGAACACATACAGTGGAATCTAGGTGCATGCCTTTTCTGGTCAAAAGGTCACATGTATTTTCCTGTCATTTAGCATGAGCCAACAGAAAAATTTATGTCTTGGAAGACAACATGATTTCCATATCCATTTAAATGTGTCAGCAGCATCTTCACCATTCATAAGGTATCCATAGATCTTTTTTGTAATATTCTTATTGTTACCCCAATTGAAAGTCCATATGTCTTTGTCATCTGTATTTCTAATATTGTTTAATTCACCTGATAGAGAGTGGAGTTGCTGACGAGCTTGAATGGAGAGTGGAAGTTGGAACAGACTATAAATATTATCCAGTTCCTTGGCTTCTTTGATTGATATGCTTTCCGTTAGATTGAAAGAGTGAAGCTCAGGGTATTTGATCTTACTAATATCCCCATTCCATATGTCATCCCATAGTAACTTAGTGCAACCAGATTTGATGTCACAAGTAGTCATTTCCCTGAAGTAGTCGTACATCTTCATGCAATCTTTCCACCAAAAGGATCCTTTGCTTCTGTTGTAATGATGGACCTCTTTGTTGTGATAGTGAGCTTCCCAGATTAGCTTTACCCATTGGACATCCACTTTGTTATAGAATTTGAACAGGTGCTTTATGAGTAGAGCTTTATTTTGTTCTCTCAAATTCAACACCCCTAGACCTCCTTGCTGTTTGGTCTTGCATATCATCTCCCAGCTGGCCAGGCATTTACCACTTTTATTGATTTCATTTCCATACCAAAGAAAATTTCTGCTTGGTTTATCCACATGGTCCAGAATGGTGACATGGACTTTAAGAGAGCACATAGCAAATATAGGCATAGATGCAACAACAGAATTAACATAAGTGAGTCTCCCTGAATGGTTCATGAACCTGTTAATCCCTGCTAATCTCTTATCAATTCTGGATATAACTGGAATTAGATCATGAACAGAGGGCTTAGTGGTGCCCATAGGTAGTCCAAGGTATGTGAAAGGAAGACTTTCAACTTTACAGCCAAAAGAGCTTGCAAGATTGTTGATTGATTGTTGATCCATATTTATTGGAATCATGGATGATTTACTGTAGTTAACAAATAGCATAGTGGACATACTGAATAGGTTTAGCAGGTATTTGAGATGCCTGAGTTGTTCTGCATCAGCAGGCTTGATCAATAGAGTATCATCAGCATATTGAATAATAGGGTAGTCAAGGCCATAAGCCTGATTTGTGGGTAGAGTGATTTCCCCATTTGCCCAAGCAACATTAATAATAGTCTGGAGAAGGTCAGCGGCAATGATATATAGTAGTGGAGAGTGGGGATCTCCTTGTCTGACTCCTCTTTTGCATATAATTTTTTTCCCAGCAACACCATTTAATAGGACAGATGTTGATGCAGTGTTGAGTATATTGGTTACCCATTTTATCCATCTTGGACCAAAACCCTTAGCTTTCAACATAGTAGTAATAGCATTATATTCAATCTTATCAAAAGCTTTCTCAAAATCAAGTTTGAGAATGATGATAGGTTTTCTAGACTGATGGCATAGATGAATGTATTAGAATGCAAATCCCAAGCAGTCCTGAATATTTCTCCCTTTTATGAAACCATATTGATTCTGATGAATGACAGAGGTAATGATTTTCTGAGCTCTGTGGCCCTAAGTTTCGTGATGATTTTAAGAGGAAGGCTGACCAGGGAAATGGGTCTGAAGTCATTCATGCCAATAGGATTAGTAATCTTTGGGATGAGAGTAATAAAAGCTGTATTAATGCTCTGAATATCAATGTTTCCCTCAAAAAATCCCATATCATAGTGTAAATATCTTGTTTGATAATATCCCAACATTTCTTCAGAAATAAGCCATTAAAACCATCAGGCCCTGGAGCTCTGTCAGAGTGGATATCTTTAATAACCTGGTCAATTTCATCCATGGTAAAAGGTGCCTCAAGTTCAGATAAATCTTTAGGTTGAATAAGTTACTCAAGGTTGAATAACATAGGGGGGTTGATAGCTTTTCCCAATCTATCTTTGTAGGACTTCCAAATAATGGCAGCCTTGTGATCATGATTTTGGAAAGGAGTCCCATCTTCATCTTGCAAAGAAGTTATGAAATTCTTCCTGTAGCTTTGGGTGGCCATGGCATGAAAAAATTCAGTATTTTCATCATCAAGCTGAATACTCCTCATCTTAAACCTGGATTTCCAATATATCCTTTTTACTTCCAGTAACTTGGCTATGTTATTCTTGATAATAGTTCTGAAGTTTGATTCAATAGTGCTTATATTCCTTTGATCCTCAATGCCATCAATCATAGATAGAACATAGTTGCAAGCAGAAATATTGATATTAAGTTTTGAGAGATTTTTGCTCCACTTTTTTAAACCCATTCTGTGGCATTTGAACCTGGCTGCAGTATCCTTGGCAGAATTTGTCAATTGTTGATTTCTGTTCCAACACTGAATGACAGTCTCATAAAACCCATCAAATTCAAGCCAATAATTCTCAAATCTGAATATAGACGATTTTGGAATATCACTGCCTGTCTGGATATGAATAGGAATATGATCTGATGCGACTCTAGCAAGAGGGTGTGCTAAAGTATTTGGGAAGGTCAGGGTCCAGTTGGCAGAAGTAAAAATCCAGTCAAGCTTTTCCAGAAGTGGTGAGTCCTGCATGTTAGACCAAGTGAAATTCCTACCCTTGATAGGTATTTCCGCAAGATCCTGTTGTTGAATTAGGCTGTTAAATAAAAGCATATTATTGGTGTCTCCTCCTGGTCTGTTTCTGTCAAGTGGGCTCCTTATTAAATTGAAATCCTCCATTAAAATCCAATGATCCATTTGAGAAGCATCTATATTGTTCAACCAATCAAAAAATTCAGTTTTGTCATCATTGTGGCAGGGTCCATAAATATTGCTGATGAAGAAAATGTTCCCAGATAAATTGCATGTTAATCTCACAGTGATTTGATATGTATTTTGACTGACTACAGTTCCAGTAAAGAGACTGCCATTCCATATAGTGATAATTCCTCCTGATAGGCCAACAGACGCAGTATATGCAAATTGATTGAATCTTCTAGGCAAAAAATTTCTGAGGTAAGATTGGTCAAAATAATCTCGCTTAGTTTCTTGCAAGCAAATAATGCCACAGTTGCTTTCTTTGATTTTTGCTCTAACATTATCCCATCTAATCTGGGAGTTAATTCCTCTGACATTCCAATTTAGGATGTTCCAGTTTCTATTCATTGATCAAATTAGTATGACAGTGATTATATTGGATAGACTTAATCATATCCAGAGAAACAGGGTAACAATCATAGGATGTGATGCAATAAGGTAGCCATGTGATCTGATAACCCAAACTGCTCAGAAACATCTGACACATACTTAATTGACCATTCAGACCTCTTAAATAAAAATATAAATAGTGCATGATGTTCCACTCACAAGCATATAATATGGAGTTTAACTCCTTACAACCCAAATACTTAATAAAAACTGATAAAATAGTCCAAGAGCAGATAAAGAAAACACACTCTCTGCAAACTTCCTTGATCTTGATATAACAAGACCAATTAGAGCAACTAGAATCTTTATTGATGGCCCAGCTTGGCCATCAGCTTCTCTTCAGAGACCTCCTCAGGAGGAATCATGCACTGCATAGTAGCAAGAGCTTGGATAGTTCCAAGTGGAGGTTCAGGAGGTGGAGGAGCAGTTGGGTCTCTGACTTCATGTTCAAACTCGGAGTTCAGATTCTTCTGACAGTTACCGACGTTCCTTGCTTTGTTTGCAGCAGCTTCATTCTGAAAATCCACACTCAGACCAGCAATGCGGCGGCTACGGCGCAGGTCGTTTACATCCAGTGGAGCATTGGCCTTCTTCCTTTTGTTGATCACCTGCACTGGGGGTATGGCAGGAGGAGCGACTGGTTCCTTAGGCAGTCCCTGTGTTGCCTCAGCAGATGGTGAGTTTGGATTACTAGCCATAAAATCAAGCATGGCAGGTGACATGTCAGACTCATGTCCATGCAACAGGGCAGCTGAGGAAGAACCAGGGACATCCAGCTCTTCAGAGATCATAACAGAGGGGATGAACGGTTCCGGTGGTGTTTCAGTAACAACAGTCAGCAGACATTTCTTCACAGGACCATGGACATCATCAACATTGAATAATTGGACACAGGTACTGACTACAGCAACACCATCAAGCATATCAAGGACCTCAGGTGCATTGGAGATAATTTTTGACATCATGTCATGTAGAGCAATAAATGCATCAGCAGCTTCAATAGCAGGTTGGTATGGCTGATCCTGATGAGCAATCACAGGGTCCTGGGGCGGGGTGTTAACCATGGGGATGTCAGCTTGTGCATCTTCAGGGGCATGGTGGGCAGCAGGCGCAGCATGAGGGTTTTCATTATGATCAAACTCAGCATCATGCCAAATACCACCAAATGGAGCATGAGGCATAGGATGCAAGACACCGTCAGGTGGGATCGGATCCTCATCACCACCCATAGCCCCAAGGAGTTTAGTTGACAGAATATACACGGCACTAGTCCAAGATTGCCCATGGCCATAATCATCTAAGCGTTCACATATGACATGACTGACAGGTATTTCCAAAAGATCAGGCACTCTAATCTTGACCAGTATGCGAGCTCTATTGGATAAATCTCTATTCCAAACTAAGAACTTAGCAAACCCACTGATAGACTCATGGACCTTGTCTGGCCTCCATGCCTCAAGAGGGAAATTGACCATCATGATCCAAACATCATGGGAGAAAGTGCAGTCTCGATAGTTGATACCTCGGTCATGACGGATCACACGTAGAGTCGAGTCGCCTATGAATTAGGGACTGTTGGCAATAGCAGTGTCGATGTCGCAGGCGTGTTGGAAGCGGACGAGTGCGGCCCCCATGCTGCACTTGGACACCTCAGCAATGCGGAAACCACACTCATGGTCGAGATAGTGACGAATGAGCATGGCGTCCGTGTCGAACTGGTTGGGGTCCGGCGGCGGGGCGAGGGAGATGATGGCCCACTCCCCCGATTGGACCAGAGCTTCTCCGCCAAGGTAATGGTAAGATCGACGACGGCGTTCTCCATGGGCTTCGATGATGGAAGTACCGGGTGGAAGGAGCGGGAGGGGGTCACATGGGTAGGTTGCCATGGTGGCGGAGGAAGTTGGGGCGACAAAGGAGAAGCACGACGGAGCAGAGCAGGGGTGTAATGAGGTGCAGGGGGTTTGGCAGGCTTGGCGGTCGAATAGAGGGGGAGGGGTGGGGTTTTGGGGAGACGAGTCGTCAACCGGGTAATCGGGTACTGGTGTGGCCGGGCGAGGTGGAGTTTGGTGGGATTTCACCCGATAGACAAGGGTTTTGATTTTGGATAAAAGGCAGAAACGGGAGATATGCCCGTAACGAAAACAAGATCGGCATCTAAACTGATTTTTGCAATCAATACGCAGGTGAACAGAGGAAAGCATTTATCGCAGAAAGATAAAATATGAGGTTGTTGATGGCCAGGTGGGTCAAGCTCGATGCGGTGGGCTGGAGTGGGTCGTTGGTTGGAGACGGAAGTGGGCTGGGCTCCAGCCAGGGTGGAGGTGGGCTGTGGTGGATCAGTAGGCCTCGTAGTATGGTCGCTGCGGATAGAATTTTGAATAGCGAGGATCCCACTCGCCGTTGGCACGTGATCCGAGGTTGACGGGATATTGTTGACGGCAGCCGGAGTTGAGCATGGAGGTGGGATGGGTGGACGCCAATCACCGATGGGAACAGAGTTTGCGCCGGTTAGAAGACCTGGAGTGGCTCTGGAGACCGTGGTCCATTCGTGATCTAGCTCATCAAGCCAAAGATTATATTCTCTAGTCCATGAAGGACCACCAAAACCCCATAGGTGAAAATGACATGAAAAACTAGGGCATCGAAAAGATCTTAAGCGATAGATCATAAATCCAACCGCCTTTGATATAACAGAGAACTTGAAAACTTGTCCATGAATGTGAGAAACATTGAGATGAGCTGGTGATCCCCCAATGCAAGACTCTAGGGCTAGGCTAACGTGTTCAACATTCAAGGGGAAAGAAGAATGGCTAAAGGAGACCACCAGATGAAATGCGTGGTTGGGATCAAGGCAATGAACAGAGGTGGAGAATCGGGCTCTAACCTTGTTGGCAATTTCCACCCCCGGAGAAAGGTCCAGGAGGGGCGGCACATCTTGGCCGGAGGGATTCACAGAGAGGGAGCACCATGGATCGCCGTTGGAGTCGCCCAGGGAGTCGCCAGAGGGGTGGTGGAGGGGGGAGCCATCCTCAAAATTCTACGCAACTCAATCATACTAGGACATATTTCATGCACAATTGACAAAATGGTTGGGTGTAAAAATTTTGGATCCACCTCTCATGAAAAAGACAATTTTTTGT
This sequence comes from Triticum monococcum, assembly GCA_034509565.1. Lineage (NCBI taxonomy): Eukaryota > Viridiplantae > Streptophyta > Magnoliopsida > Poales > Poaceae > Triticum > Triticum monococcum. The sequence goes on along the minus strand of CM067842.1, from coordinate 275,373,337 downwards.
CGATTCAGCTGGAAGCGGGTCAAATTTGAACTGCAGCTGCCTCATAGTTTGCTATTTATTTTTTCCAAAAATCATTTCTAGGTACATAAGTATCTATTTAATCAGAGAAACACCAAAAAAATTCCAAGATTCAACCACTAGCTAGGAACGATCATTCCCGCCGTTTTGACCGCATTTTGAAACGGGCATAAAAAATTCAAAAAATTGGGAAACCTTCGCATTGTGTCATTATATGTGGCCAAGTTCCCAGGAACAATAACAAACTTGTAATACTATAATTATTTTAAAAAAAGTGTTCTCAGAAACAAGCTATCACGTGTGGAGATCAATGGCTTTCAAGCCAAATGATCAATCTTATGGCCACATTCATGGCATAGTTTGTTCAAATGATCTCATATGTGTGCACAAGGGTGCATATTGGAATGGCAAACAATGTTGCATAAGGAAGTTTTTATTTTCTTTGGATGAAAAAACCATTTTCCATTTTTCGAGTGCATAAAAGGAGGTTTTTTTGTGAAGGACCTCCAAAATAATGGTTGCAAAATTGGACCAAATCATTTTACTAAAATACTAGGACATATTTAATGCACAATTGACAAAATGGTTGGGTGTAAAAAATGTTGATCCACCTCTCGTGAAAAAGACAAATTTTCGCCGATTCAGCTGGAAGCGGGTCAAATTTGAACTGCAGCTGCCTCATAGTTTGCTATTTATTTTTTCCAAAAATCATTTGTAGGTACATAAGTATCTATTTAATTAGAGAAACACCAAAAAAATTCCAAGATTCAACCACTAGCTAGGAACGGTCATTCCCGCTGTTTTGACTGCATTTTGAAACGGGCATAAAAAATTCAAAAAAAAATAAAAAAAGGGAAACCTTCGCATTGTGTCATTATATGTGGCCATGTTCCTAGTAAAAATAACAAACTTGTAATACTGCAATTATTTTAAAAAAGTGTTCTCAGAAACGAGCTATCACGTGTGGAGATCAATGGCTTTCAAGCCAAATGATCAATCTTATGGCCACATTCATGGCAGAGTTTGTTCAAATGATCTCATATTGTGCACAAGGGTGCATATTGGAATGGCAGACAATGTTGCCTAAGCAAGTTTTTATTTTCTTTTAACAAAAAAACCATTTTCCATTTTTCGAGTGCCCAAAAGGAGGTTTTTTTTTGTGAAGGACCTCCAAAATAATGGTTGCAAAATTGGACCAAATCATTTTTATAAAATACTAGGACATATTTAATGCACAATTGACAAAATGGTTGGGTGTAAAATGTTTTGATCCACCTCTCGTGAAAAAGACAAATTTTCGCCGATTCAGTTGGAAGCGGGTCAAATTTGAACTGCAGCTGCCTCATAGTTTGCTATTTATTTTTTCCAAAAATCATTTCTAGTTACATTATTACCTATTTAATCATAAATACATGGTTTCGTGGCGATACATCGAGGTTTAGGCGGTGGCCGAGGCCCCCAACTCTAGAGCGTGTAAACTCGCATGCCCGCCGCGTGGTCACCGCGTGACCGTGGCATTGCCATGTGTTCTGGGCAGCCTAGGCATGTCTAGTGGGTTGGGCACTCCCCAGGTAGGTGCTAGGAAGAAAATTACAACATAAGATTCTCACGAGGAGACCGATCGATGCTCAAACATGAATTAGCAGCCAAGTGTTTGATTAGCAGTACGGGAAATGCACATGGCCAATGGGCGTGAGTTTTGGCTGAGGATGATCATATACTAAGGAGAATGTCTTCACAAATTTTTAGTTCGAAAGGAGGATCCTTGGTGGTACTTGCTTTGCAAAGTACCACGCTGGACAAAAATATGAATGTTGAAGCTGGGCTCAAAATAATGAATGGAGTGAGCTGAAATTTCGTGGAGGATGGTTATTTGGGCATAGGAAAGCATTGTACAAAATTGATACCATTTGGACATGCCAAAGTAGTACTTCCTTCACAATGCTCTTCTATGGACAGAAACTTGGGAAAACTAGTGAGAGAGATTGGATGAATGAAATGAGCTCAAAATTGGTGTAGGTAAGTTACTTAGGTATGGTCATGCGCTGGTAAATTTTCAGATCATTTGGGTAAGCGTAGCTAGTACTTACTTCACAAAGCTTCTCTCGAGGTAGAAACATTGGAAATTTCCCAAGAAAGATTTACTAGGAAAATTGAGCTGAATATTATCATGTGGCAACGATTTGGGTATGGAAGAGTGCCCGAAAAGTTTGAGGGTAATAGGAGGGGTCTATATAACACTTGCTTTGCAACGTGCCAATTTGGCCATAAAATATAAATTGAACCTGGGCTCACATAGATGGTTTGACTGAGCTGCAATTTGGAGGAGGTTGATATTTTGGGCATATGAAGGAACTGCATAAATTTCATGTCATTTAGAGATATAAAAAAGGTACTTCATTCACAAAGCTTCTAGGTGAACAAAAAACTTTGGAAATTTGCCGAGGAAGATTTGCTAGGCAAATGGAACTGAATTTTGTCCTGCGGTAATAATTTGGATAGGAAAGAGTGCCCAAAAATTCCAAGGGCAATCAAGAATATATAAATAGCACTTCCTTCATAAAGTGTTGTTGTGAACAGAATAGGAAAATGAATATTGTTGAATTAGTTTTGAACTAGGCAAGGAAGGATTTTTACATATTTGATGAAGATATGCCCCAAAGAATTTATGAGATTTTTTTGGGAATTTTGGGAATGATATAAATATAGGTTGCTTCACAACCTAGGGCAAAAACTGCCACATGGACATGACACATAGGCAAAACTGAAGAGATGGCGCCTAGTCATCACAACCCACCACAATCTACAAGGCTATGACCATCTATATTGGTCATTAACAACTAGAAATAAGGAATTGTACTAGCACTGTTTGCTTTGTGACCATTTCGTGTAAGGAAATTACGACCTTTCTGACCAAAATGGTCGCAATGGTTTAGGGTTTGGAGCCCCCTGAACAGCTTTTGACCAATTGGTCTAAAATGGTCATAAATTTATGACCAATTCTTTGAGGGTCACTGACAGAAGGTAATAAGTTGACATATTTCTTGTAGTGTCCATGAGGCATAGTAGTCCGCTACAGCCCGGTTCACCAAAGTCCTGCTAGCCCAGCACTACTGCTTAGGACACTTGACTGGCCGGCATGTGTTTCACTTTGTTCCTGTGTCTATCCCTTCGGGGAAATGTCACGCGGTGGCATCTGGAGTCCTGCCTAGCCTGCTATAGCCCGGTTCACCGGAGTCCTGTTAGCCCAGTGCTACAGCCCGGATTCGCACGCTGCTAACCGACATGCTCGATGTTGATTCATGTATGTCTGTCCCCGTAAGTTAGTGCCACTTTGGGTTCATGACTAGTCATGTCGGCCCGGGTTCTCAGTCATATGGATGCTAGCGACACTATCATATATGTGAGCCAAAAGGCGCAAACGGTCTCGGGCCCTGGTAAGGCGACACCCGTGGGAATACCGTGCACATAAATAGATAACAAGTGCCGTGGCGGTTTACCCTAGGGCGGGTCATAGTACCCAAAAAACCACTGATGACTAAATAATCCATAGTCAGGGCCGGTTTGTCAAACCTTCATATAATCATAAATAAATATCATACCTGTGATATTTGTTCATACTGTCGACTTATCATGTGCCGTGTAGTAAGGGTAATAGCCCAAAGACAGAACTACAATGCCCTATTCAATTTATTCATACCGTCGGCTTACTGCACCGCATGCAGCAAGGGGTAGCATCCCAAAACATAGAGTACATCGCTCTAAGTAAATAATCATTATACCGTGCTGACTAAAAGTCTGTAACCAGGCTGGGTTAATAACACTCGAATAAAGTCATGCATGAACCATAAGGCAGCATGGCCCTCATCGGTTTTCAACCATGCATTGATATGTCACAAGAGATGAATCTCAAAACGTGTTCAAATCAAATATAAATCAGAAACACAAGGCTTTCATAGGCTGCCAAGCCTCAAAATCAAGTGTTGTTCAAGGGCCGCACAACCACTGAGTTAAACTTTCATTCAGACCTTGTAAGCCGAGCCTCACATGACCAATCGCCGTTTTAACTTTGACAAGTTCAGGGTCTTTATAAGATTGACTGTCAAGAGTGCGGTAACTCATTCCAGGATTACCTGGGCGGAGTGGCAGACTTACAAAGGCAGGATAACCCAGATTTTTTGGTGAATACACCTGGCGTCCAAGCCTATTACAGGGGTCAACAAAGCTCTGTTCATTAACAAAGAGCTCCCAAGTAATGTTTCATTACACGCGTACAAGCCAGATTAGGAGGGTAGTCATAGCTATGCTCAATGAGCAGGAAGCCCCCAAGTAATTGGTAATCATGGCATACAAGCTAGGTCAAGAGGATAGTCATAGCTATGCTCAATGAGCAGGAAGCCCCCAAGTGATCATATGAAGTAACAATAAAGACTCATTATTCTCATAAATGAAAAGACAGAGGCCCTGAATTATCAGGGATGCCGGTTTTATTATATTCATCATAATATATACATTGTCAAAATATGTACATCACAAGAGCCGGTGGCTCATGTGTAATAAGGCCGAAGATGGCCAATATTCCACGGCCAGTGGGTCTCCTTATTTATATTTTTGGTGACTAGAAAGGGCCCTTCCCAAGGTGGGGATAGCTTGTGCATATCAGTTTGATCCTGGATAAGTTGGAGCACCAAATCGCCTTCTTGAAAGGTCCTGGTTTTAACCCGGCGGCTATGATAACGGTGTAAATCTTGCTGGTAAATCACCGAACGAGCCGCCTCAAGGTCACGCTCCTCATCCAATAGGTCAATAGCATCCTGACGTGCTTTTTCATTATACGCTTCAACATAAGCCGCCACACGGGGCGAGTCGTGACGGATGTCACTAGGGAGAACCGCCTTTGCTCCGTAAACCATGAAGAAAGGCGTGTAACCCGTAGATCTGTTGGGGTGGTATTGATGCTCCATAACGCTTAGGGTAATTCCTCCACCCAACAACCAAGTGTTCTCTATAAAGGAACCATAAGTCGGGGATTGATGCCTCCCAAAATTTCTTGATTGGCTCTCTCAGCTTGACGATTGGACTGGGGGTGAGCCACGGATGACACATAAAGTCGAATATGCTCTCGTTAACAAAACTCTTTCATAGCACCTTTAGACAGATTATTGCCATTATAAGTTATAATGCTATGGGGAAAGCCAAAACGGAAAATCACCTTCTTGATGAACTGAACCGTTGTTGCCGCGTCACACTTACTGACCGGTTCTGCCTCAACCCACTTTGTGAATTTGTCAACCGCCACCAAAAGATGGGTCTTTTTATCTTTGGACCGTTTAAAAGGTCTAACCATATCTAGCCCCCAGATAGCAAACGGCCAAGTAATTGGAATCATCCGCAATTCTTGAGCGGGAACATGAGCTCGTCTTGAAAATTTCTGACAGCCATCACATTTACTGACCAAATCTTCTACATCAGCATGAGCCGTCAGCCAATAAAACCCATAAAAAAAGCCTTGGCCACGAGAGACTTAGAGCCGGCATGATGACCACAATCTCCTTCATGAATCTCTAGTAGGATCTCACGTCCTTCTTCAGGAGAAACACAATGTTGAAACGCCCCTGTAACAATGTGATGATGCAACTCTCCATTGACAATAGTCATTGACTTAGACCATCAGGTTATCTGCCAGGCTAAAGTTTCATCTTCAGGTAACTCGCCCCGGGCCATATAAGTCAAATATGGAACTGTCCAATCAGGAATAGCATGGAGAGCCGCCACCAATTGTGCCTCGTTGTCAGGAATAGCAAGATCTTCCTCCATAGGCAATTTGACTGAAGGGTTATGCAGAATATCAAGGAAAATGTTAGGTGGCACTGGCTTACGCTGGGACCCTAACCGGGTCAAAGCATCATCCGCTTCATTTTTCCTGCGATCAACATGTTCCACTTGATAACCTTTGAAATGACCAGCAATAGCATCAACCTCGCCACGGTAAGCCGCCATGAGTGGAACCTTAGAATCCCAAGTGCATGAAACTTGGTGAGCCACTAAATCTGAGTCATCGAAACACCTCACCCAGCTTAGATTCATCTCCTTAACCATCCGAAGACCATGGAGTAAGGCTTCATACTCAGCTGCATTGTTAGTACAAGGGAACATCAATCTTAAGACATAACAAAATTTATCACCTCATGGGGAAGTCAAAATAACTCCAGCCCCCGAGCCTTCTAGATGCCTGCCATCAAAGTGAATAGTCCAATATGTGCTATCCGGCTTCTCCTTGGGCATCTACAGTTCTGCCCAATCATTGATGAAATCCACAAGTGCTTGAGACTTGATGGTTGTGCGAGGCATATACTTGAAACCATGGGGTCCAAGTTCAATGGCCCACTTGGCTACCCGACCTGTGGCCTCTCTGTTTTCAATAATATCGCCTAAGGGAGTAGAACTAACCATAGTGATGGGATGACCAAGGAAATAATGCCTGAGCTTTTTGACTGGCCATGAACACCCCATATAACAGCTTTGTCAATGCGGATACCTCTGCTTGGACTCAATGAGAACCTCATTGATGTAATAAACCGGACGCTGAACCAAATACTCCTTCTGTGATTCCTTCCTTTCTACAATGATTGCCACGCTGACAGCTCGGCTATTGCCAGCCACATACAACAACAAGGGCTCTTTATCAATGGGAGCAGCAGGAACCGGTGGTTCGGCTAACTATTTCTTCAAGGCTTCAAACGCTTGATCAGCAGCATCACTCCAGACAAAGTGATATGTTTTCTTCATCATCGGGTATAGAGGGATAGCTTTTTCTCCCAACCGGCTTATGAACCAGCTCAAGACTACAATACGACCCACCAGATGCTGAACATCATTAATAAATGTCGGTTTAGCCAAGGAAGTGATAGCCTTGATCTTTTCCGGGTTAGCTTCAATACCTCTTTCGGAAACAAGAAAACCCAAGAGCTTGCCTGCTGGCACACCGGAGACACATTTGGCCGGGTTAAGCATCAACTTGTAGACCCGGAGATTGTCAAAGGTCTCCTTCAGATCATCTATCAGGGTTTCCTTCTTCCTGGATTTCACCACAATATCATCCACATAAGCATGAACATCGTGCCCAATTTGATTATGAAGGCAACTTTGCACACACCGTTGCTAAGTCGCCTGGGCACTCTTGAGCCCAAAAGGCATAGACACGTAACAGAAGGCTCCAAAGGGAGCAATGAAAGTTGTCTTCTCCTGGTCCTTAACCGCCATCTTGATATGACGATAACCAGAGTAAGCATCCAAAAAGCTCAAACACTCACAACCTGCCATAGCATCAATGATATGATCAATACGGGGAAGAGCGAAAGGATCAGCCAGGCAAGCCTTGTTTAAGTCTGTGTAATCCACACACATATGCAAAGTACCATTTTTCTTAAGCACCAGCACCAGGTTAGCAAACCACTCAGGATGAAAAACTTCAACAATAAACCCAGCCTCCAAGAGCCGGGCCACTCCTTCACCAATGGCCTTGCGCCTTTCTTCATTGAAACAGTGAAGGAATTGCTTGACCGGTTTAAATTTTGAGTCAATATTGAGAGTGTGCTCAATGAGTTCCCTCGGTACACCTGGCATGTCTAAAGGTTTCCATGCAAAGATGTCCCGGTTCTCACGGATGAACTCAATGAGCGTTGTAATGCCCTCGATGCGGCTATATCTCCCACGTGTCAAGGAACGACTTAGAGGCATAACCACATTGAAAGCAATGTCGCAAGTTAGGAAATCATCACACATCCCATGTACATAAATAATATAAAGGGGAGGTACATAGTTGGATTACACTCGCCATGTCACATCAAAGTACATAAATAACATACATCATCCAAACACTCATGGCCCGACTACGGCGCCAAAATAAAAGACAACCCAACAAGCGACATAGGTCCCGATCACCCCAACTGGGCACCACTATTGATCATCAGGAAAAGACACATAGTAACGCTGAGAATCCTCGTCGTACTCCCACTTGAGCTCAAGCGCGCCATCTGGAGCTGTATCATCTGTCCCTGCATCTGGTGTAATAGTAATCTGTGAGCCACAGGGACTCAGCAATCTCGCACCCTCGCGATCAAGACTATTTAAGCTTAATAGGTAGGAAAGGGGTAATGTAAGTGGAGCTGCAGCAAGCGACTAGCATATATGGTGGCTAACTTATTCGCAAAAGAGAGCAAGAAGAGAGAGCAAGGCGCGAGCGAGGAACTAGAGAGCAACCTGCGCAAACATAACTCCAACACCGTGTCCGCTTCCCGGACTCCGCCGAGAAGAGGCCATCACGGCAACACACTCCGTTGATTCATTTTAATTAATTAAGGTTCAAGTTATCTACAACCGGACATTAACAAATTCCCATCCGCCCATAACCGCGGGCACGGCTTTCAAAAGATCAATCCCTGCAGGGGGTCCCAAATTAGCCCATAACAAGCTCTCACGGTCAACGAAGGAATAGACCTCCACCCAAGACACACTGATCAGACTCGGTATCTCGGTACAACAAGACGATTCGATAGGTTAAAACAAGTCCAACAACACCGCCCGAATGTGCCGACAAATCCCGATAGGAGCTGCACATATCTCGTTCTCAGGGCACACTCAGATGAGCAATCCGTACAACTAAAACCAGCCCTTGAGTTTCCCCGAGGTGGCGCTGCACGGGGCTCTAGTTCGGACCAACACTTAGAGGAGCACTGGCCCGTGGGGGGCTAAAATAAAGATGACCCTCGGGCTCCGAAAACCCAAGGGAAAAAGGGGGGTAGGTGGCAAATGGTAAAACCAATGTTGGGCATTGCTGGAAAAGCTTTAATCAAGGCGAACTATCAAGGGGTTCCCATTATAGCCCAACCGCGTAAGGGACGCAAAATCCGGGAACATAACACTGATATGACGGAAACTAGGGCGGCAAGAGTGGAACAAAACACTAGGCGAGAGGCCCAGCCTTCCACCCTTTACCAAGTATATAGATGCATTAAGATAACATGGCAATATAATGATATCCCAACAAGTAAATAAAATTTCCAACAAGGAACGGCTCCAATCTTCACCTGCAACTAACAATGCTATAAGAGGGGCTGAGCAAAGCGGTAACATAGCCAATCAACGGTTTGCTAGGACAATGGAGGGTTAGAGGCTGAACATGGCAATTGGGAGGCTGACAAGCAAGTGGTAGGCATCGTAGCATTGGCATAGCAAAAGAGCGAGCAAACTAGCATAGCAAAGATAGTAGTGATTTCGAGGGTATGATCATCTTGCCTGCGCAATTGTCAGAGTTGACTGGATCCTCACAAGCAAACTCAACGGGCTTCTCGTTAGCGAACTCGGCTCCCGGCTCTACCCAACAACACAAACAAGCAACAAGGATACAATCAACCACGTGCAAACTCCATCAATAATATGCAATGATGATATGCTATGCGGGATGCAAAATGCAAGACGTGACAGGAAATGCATGAACCTGGCCTCAACTTGGAAACCCAAGTGTGCCACTGGATAGAGGGGATGAAATCACTTGAAAACAATATAAAGATCATAGGAATCGGAGCTACGGTTTGGAAATGGCAAGCGTTTTACGAAATGAACCGGTCTGCGATTTACAGCAACTAGGCATCTAGATGCAATGAAATGAACAGGCTACAGCCACCAAACATGACAACAAAATACATGGCAGGGATGTACACAAGATGCTTAACAAAACACTAGCACTGAGCCACGGCCAAATTCATCCATTATGAGGTTCAAACAAGCATGGCAAAAACGCAAATGCATAACAGATTTCAGACTTAGTGAAATTAACACTAGTCTGAAATTTCAGCTGACGAAGCTCTCTTCGGAGCAGCAAAACAACATGATACTCAACCTGATTATGAAAAGTAAGAAATGGCATGGAGCTACTCAACAAGCTTAACAAAACACCCAAACTGACCTGGGCCAAAAGGGTTCACAAAATACTCTAACGAGCACACGAACATAGCTCACGCACAATCAGTTTTCATACTTAGTGAAAACTGAGACATGCTGAAATTTAACTCAAGAAGGCATGTAAACGAGCTCGATGCACTCACCATGGTGCAAGTCATAGAAAGGCAATCATACATCCATAAATAAGGCACAAAATTCTAGCTAGACATGGCAAGAACAATGGCATAGCATACACGGATCACTAACAATAGCATCGGCAAAATCGCAAACAAGTTGACGATCTGCCCAGATTTACCACGAAGCAATAGTAGAGCTCGATTGACTCAAGCTAGAGCACTCCACATATGCAAACAAAGACATGGATGGATAGAGCATAACATGAGTAACAAAACTCCCTTACTGATCATCCTCAAAAGAGGCACGGATCACTAGGAAACAAGCTGAACACATGGCATCATGAACTAAAATATCCCAGACTTAGTGAAATCCACTAAGTACCTGAAAACAGAATTCTCAGGTGCCTCTCTTTGCAAGCTTGCACAAGTCACCACACACATCCTAAAAATGCAAGGTTGGCACCTCTGGAAAGAAGGCAAAATGCTTAACAATTCATCCCAAAGACTCACAGGCATATCATGCACACAATAATCATGGCAAAAATGACAAAAGTCTATGATGAACTAACGGATCTGCAACTTAACTCATGAAGGCTCCTTCTAACAGAATTTTGGGCATCAATATGAACTCAAATGAAAATGATGCAATGGAAAGAAATGATGTACATGTCGAGACGAAGATTTTGATATATTATATGCCCAAAACGGAGCTACGGATGCGGAGATATGATCAGTCAAAGATTGCTCGAAAAATTAGGGTTCGGGATAGAAAGTCAACCCAATTCTCAGATCTAGATCCGGATCCGGCCGGAGTTACTGTAGCAGCAGCGCACGAACCGAGGTTCGCCGGGTTCTCGCCGGAACAGGGGAAGAAGAGGAGGCCGGGGCGCTGGATCCGGCCTCGGGCGCCGCGGTGGAGGCGGTGGTCCGCGGTGGTGGCGGCGGTCCCGACTGGCGACGAGGACGGAGGGGAGCGGCGCGGTGGTCGGCGTTACGGCGGCTCGCCGGAGAGGCGCACGACGGCGGGACGCAGCCGGACGTAGGGAAGAAGGCGCGGGCGCGGGCGAGCTGGATCTGGCCCGTGGGGGCGAGGAGCGGGCCTCCCGCGGGCCGGCGGGCTTCGGCGGCGGCGGAGAGCTGGAGCGCCACGTGGCGGCGCGCGGTTGGCGGAGGCGCGCGGCGGCGGACGTGTCCGGCGCGGGCGGACAATGTCCAGCGCGTCGGAGGGGACTTTAGGGTTTCGGAGGAGAGGGGAGATCTGAAAACGGGAGGGGGTATTTATAGAGGTAGTGGGAGCTAGGAGTGTCCAAATGAGGTGCGGTTTTTGGCCACGCGATCGTGATCGAACGCTCTAGGACATGGAGCAGAGTTTGGTGGGTTTTGGGCCAAATTGGAGGGGTGTTGGGCTGCAACACACACGAGGCCTTTTCGGTTCCTCGGTTAACCGTTGGAGTATCAAACGAAGTCCAAATGGTACGAAACTTGACAGGCGGTCTACCGGTAGTAAACCAAGGCCGCATGACAAGTCTCGGTCCAATCCGGAAATGTTTAATCCCCACACACGAAAGAAAGCTAGAAATGGCCACCGAAGGAGAACGAAGCACCGGAATGCAAAACGGGCAACGGGGAAAATGCATGAGATTAACATGTATGCAAATGCAATGCACGTGATGACATGATATGAGATGCATGAAAACGAAAACAACACACGGAGACAAAGACCCGAACCCGAGAAATAAATATAACTTAACACCGGAAATGGCAAGAGTTGGAGTACAAATTGGGAAAGTTATATCTGGGGGCGTTACAAGCGTGCTCTCCTATTTCTGATCCAAATTAACACTGATACTAAACTGCTTGGATGAATCGCCAGGAACAAAGTCAACTAGCTTAGTATCATCAGCTGATTTAAATTTCAACAAGGGGTCATGCTCTGTGGTTGGCTTCTTCAAAGATGTCATATCGGTCGGGCCAACATTATCCTTGTAAAATTTCAACTCTTATGTTGCACAGACAGACTCAACATAAGCAGCATCACCTTCTTCACACTCCAAGGCTATCTTCTGACTCCCATGCACTGTAATAGTACCCTTGTAACCCGGCATCTTAAGGTGCAAATAAACATAACACGACCTTGCCATGAACTTAGCATAAGTCGGCCGCCCAAACAGAGCATGATAAGGGCTCCTGATTTTAACCACCTCAAAAGTCAACATCTCCATCTGGAATCATGATCATCACCAAAGGCCACTTCCAAAGATATCTTGCCCGCTAGATATGCCGACTTACCAGGCACCACGCCATGAAAAACAGTGTTCGATGGCTTATGATCTTTGTCAGTCAAGCTCATGTGACAAAAGGTTTCATAGTAAAGAATGTTGATGATGGTGCCCCCATCCATGAGTACCTTCGTGAATCTGTACCCTCCAACCTAAGGCGCCACCACCAGAGCTAAGTGGCCCGGATTATCAGCCCGGGCCGGGTGATCCTCACGGCTCCAAAGGATAGCATGTTTAGACCATCGTAAGTAATGGGGAATTGTCGGTTCAACTGTGTTCAATGCCCTTTTATGGAGCTTCTGATCCCGTTTACACAAACTCGTGGTGAAGACGTGGTATTGTCCACTATTCAACTGCTTCAGGTTACTCTGATAACTAGACTACTACTGCTGATTCCCTTGACCAGACTGCTGATTAAAACCACCCTGGTTGCCTTGGCCCTAGAAACCAGAATTTGAACCGCCACCACCAAAACTAGGACCATGAGAGCAGGATCCTGAGCCGCCATTGGTTCCATGATTGTTCTGGAAAAAATTGGAATTTCTATACTCCTTCATAATGAAGCAATCCTTCCAGAGGTGAGTGGCCGGCTCTTCATGCGTACCATGCTTTGGGCAAGGCTGATTCATCATCGCCTCAACGTTGAATTTAGGGCCTCCAAACCGAGGTGGGGGTTTTCCCTTGTGACGCTAATGATTACTCTGCGTATTGGTGTTAGCCACAAAATCCAAGCTTCCATCAGCCTTGCGCTTACCATTGCCGCCTTGACTTGCCGAGTTATTCTGCTCTTCTTTCCCTTACTCAGATTCTCATCATCAGAATCGGGGTCCTTGGTACTACCAGAGTCGGCATATTTAACTACAGCTTCCATTAGCTCCCCCATGTAATTACAGTGGCGTTTAAGCCGCCCCAGCTTCTGCTTCAACGAAAGGAAACGACAATTCTTCTCCAAGATCAGGACTGCTGATCCAGAATTAATACTATCCGAAGAATGTATAACGACTAAGATCCGGCGTACCCAATGGGTTGTTGACTCGCCCTCACCTTGGACACAAGAATCCAAATCCAGGATTGACATAGGATGCTTGCATGTGTCATTAAAATTCTGGATAAACGGGCCTTCAACTCTGCCCATGACTTAATGGAATTAGTAGGAAGCCCTTTCAACCAAGTACGAGTCGGCCCATCCAACATCATGGTGAAATACTTAGCACATGCAGCATCACTGACATCCAACATCTCCATGGCCATCTCATAGCTTTCGATCAAAGTCTCTAGGGGTTGATCCGACGTGTAATTAGGCACCTTCCAAGGGCCCTTGAAATCTTTGGATAGACGCTCGTTGCGAAGATCCAGTACCAAACATGGCACACCCAGGGTTCTAGAGGTCACTCCTGCCTCCACAGATGTTGATGGATAAACCGAAGATTGCTATTGAGCCGCCATCTGAGCCGCCAGTTCTGCCTCTCGATGCGCTCTGCCCTGATCCACTAAAGGCTTGGCATTATTACCACCGCACGCCGGGTAATGCCCACGAGACTGGTTATGACGCTGTTCACCGCTTGAAACTGCGAGCGATTCGATATGCCTGCTATAGCTCCGGCTTGGACATGGGGTTGAATGAATCCGTTCGCGGCTATACAAATAAGCCGCATGTTGAGCTACAGCCATCTGAAGGAGCTCTCTGGCCCTTCGCTTCTCTATCACGACTGGAGACCCGCCTTGTACTAGAAGAGCTGCCAATCGTGATGGTGCGGTAAGCATATTATCCAAAGGATTAGAATAATGACCCGGTGGTGTCGGCACATGCTGAGACGGAGTCACATCCAGACGAGGCAGATCCATCACGTGCGGCTGAACCAGCGCTCCAGTCACACGCGCTTCGACCGCCCGGTTCACCATCGGCGGGTCGCTGGTACTTGCAGCTGGCGTGTTGAAGAGATTTCTCACATCATAAACCAAGCGTAAACGACTCTGGTGCCTCCTCCTCATGACCTCATTTGAGGCGTTTTGATCCAATGTGATCCGGAAAGAGTCTGCCTGAATCCGTTGTGCCTGGGCCTCCAAAGCAGCTCGTTCCATAGCCATCCTAGCGTTTTCAGCCGTCAGCTCTTCCTTGGCTTGAGCTATCTCATCTCGCAGCTTTGCCACATCCACCTTGTGTTGTTCCTGGTTGTCTGGGGTTAGCTCCACCCCCATCAAAGTCGCCAATGCATCCAATAACTCTGTCAAAGCTTGAGCCGGTAGGAGTGCAGTACCACTAGCAACAACCATCATCGCAGCAGCTGAGCTTGGGGTAATAGCCACGGCGGTTGATGAACCGAGCACCGGCAGTGTACCGGCCATGAAGATCGCAACCCTGTTCGGCGGCTCATAGGGTTCTAGAATACTATCGCCATCGGAATAGGCCCCAAGCCGGCCGTCTTGCAATTGATGCATTGAAATAGCCTCGCCTGTGGACGATTCACCATCAGAATAGATGGTCGTCTCACGACGAGACACAATACTTCCTCAAGTTCTGCCCCATGGATAAAACCAACAAAGGCGTGCATCGCGGCGGGTTGAACTCGGGAGGATCATGCACGCTGAGCCGTCTCGATGATATCGGTGCAAGTGTCTAGCTCAGGACCCGGTTCGCCGATCTTGCCAGTGAAGACGTAGATTCCGCCGAAGGGGACCCGGTACCTGTACTCAATTGAGCCGGCCTTGGGGCCCCAGCCTGCATCGTCGATGCTGAGATTTCCATGATGACTCTTGGTCATCCGGCCCACACCGTATCCCTTGATCCCTTCAAAGCTGCCCTTTAAGAACTCGAAACCACCGTGCGCTAGCCCCACGGTGGGTGCCAACTATCACGGAGTTGACACGGCAGATGTCCTAGTAGAAGTACTTAGTCGTGAAGCCATCACAACTAGGTTAGCTTAAAGGGGTTAGACGAGACAATGGACTCGGGGAGTTTATACTAGTTCGACCCCTTGCAGTGAAGGCCTACTCTAGTTTCGGATTCTATTGCTTGGGTTTCGATTACCAGGGAGCGAATACGCTTGACCTAGTTCTCGATCTCTTGTTTCTTTCCCTAAACCGCCGTCGGGTCGTCCCTTTATATACACAGGTAAACGCCCGGCGGCTCACAGAGTCCCGGCCGGATCATACATAGCGTGTCCGGCTCGATGATTACTATGCTTGCCTTACAAAACAAGTCATAAACATATGCGGTTCACCCTCTTGGGCCTCAAGTCACCACTTGGTCTTGGGCCATCAACGGGCTTGTATGATCCGCCATCTTCATTGGTAAGCCGCCAGTGGTATGACCCGGCCCCTCCTGGGTGGTTCACATATAGTAGTTATATCCCCAATATAGTATGACCTCGACTACAACTTTCGATATCCGCCAGGCCAGCCGTGGCCATAGACCAACTTAGGCCAAAAGCCTAAGCTTGGGGGATTATGCATTTCTCACCGACATTACATTCATGTTCACACACTCATTCCAGTTGTCGGTGTTCATACTTTTTAATTGTATTATCCATGCTAGTTCATTTTGTTTTTCCCACTTTCTTCTCGTGTCTTTGAAAAACTTTGAGAAAATCCAAAAATATTAGTTGTAGTTCCTTTTTATTTTTCCTATCCTTGTTTAGTAGTAGTATTAAAGAAAACCCAAAAAGATTTCTCGTTCTTCTTTTTGCTTGTTGGGAGCTTTCCTGTGTAAATAGTTTTTTCTCGTTCTTGTTTTAATTTCTTCAAAAAATCAAAATCTCCAAAAACATTTCAGTGTTTTTCTTTGAAACTCCTTTTCCTTTCTTTGGGTCGAGAGGAGAATACCACGATGAAAATGTCGAGTGGCTCTCATATGCATTATTGTTGATCTAACAAAGAGCCCATATTATCTTGTCTTCTCCTTTGAATAAATGTTTCCAGATTCCAGCTTAGTCCAATGCACGTGCACTATTATTATTGTCCACACCATTCAGTCATGCAAGTGAAAGGCAATAATGACGACATATGATGAAATGATTGAGATGAGGAAAAGCTGGTATGAACTCGACCTATTTTGTTTCTGTATATATGATTAGTTCATCATTCTTGATTCAGCCCATTATGAATGAAACATGTTTGCAATGACAATTGGAGATTATAGTCACTCATGCCATGCTTAATCCGCTTGGAGTTTATAATGGTTTAACTTGAATGCCAACATGCTTTTAAAATGGTTGTGATGTAGTATGATAGAATGGTATCCTCCTTTGAATGATTTGAGTGGCTTGACTTGGTCACGCATGTAGTTGAATCGAAATAAACATAGCCTCCTTGATATTTATGTTCATGGTGATTTATATCCTACTCATGCTTGCACTCAATGTTGTTTAATCTCAAGGCATGTTTATGACTGTTGTCGCTCTCTAGTTGGTCGCTCCCCAATCTTCTGCTAGCCTTCACTTATACTAAGCGGGAATACTGCTTGTGCATTCATTTTCATAAAGCCAAAGTTGTTCCACATGAGTCCACCATACCTACCTATATGTGATATTTACCTGCCATTCCAAGTAAATTTGCATGTGCCAAAATCTAAGCCTTCAACTAATAATCTATTTTGTATGCCCGAATCGCTCATGTAGAGACTAGGGGTTGTCAGTATCTTCCATGCTAGGTGGGTTATTCTCACTGTCGGTGTCAAAACCGGTGGATCTCGGGTAGGGGGTCCCGAACTGTGCGTCTAAGGCAGATGGTAACAGGAGGCAGGGGACACAATGTTTCCAGGTTCGGGCCCTCTCGATGGAGGTAATACCCTACTTCCTACTTGATTGATCTGGATGATATGAGTATTACAAGAGTTGATCCACCCCGAGATCGTAGAGGCTAAACCCTAGAAGCTAGCCTATGATTATGATTGTTGTTGTCCTACGGACTAAACCCTCCGGTTTATATAGACACTGGAGGGGGCTAGGGTTACAAAGAGTCGGTTACAAGGGAGGAGATCAACATATCTGAATTGCCAAGCTTGCCTTCCATGCAAAGGAGAGTCCCACCCGAACACGGGATGAAGTCTTCAATCTTGTATCTTCATAGTCCAACAGTCTGGCCAAAGTATATAGTCTGGCTGTCCGAGGACCCCCTAATCCAGGACTCCCTCAATAGCCCCTGAACCAGGCTTCAATGACGATGAGTCCGGCTCCTAGATTGTCTTCGGCATTGCAAGGCAGGTTCCTTCTCCGAATACTCCATAGAAGATTTTGAACGCAAGGATCGTGTCCGGCTCTGTAAAAAAATTCCACATATTACCGTAGAGAGTATATTATTCCACAAATCTTAATATGCTGACAACTTTTTATAATGTGACATCACGCTATGGCCCGGTCATTATGCGAACCGGTTTTCTCAACCAGCTACTGCACATATTGCGAGGCGGTTTTCTTGGCACGTCTTGTCGAAGCAGAGATTGTGTCCCCTTATCACGGGATTCTCATCAATACGCGTGTGGGTAACCCAACCGCGCCATCAATCACGACACTTGGGAAATAAGTGAGTTTACCAGGCACATGGGGAGGCGCAGAATCCATGCTTCCTTTATAAGGGGATAAGGACTCCCTTTCGCACCCATGCTTTCTTCTTCCCGATCCATTCCCCTTCGCCCGAGCTCCAGCGCCCGAGCGTTCATCTTCTCTGCCCACAAAGGCCTTCCAAAAATGTCCGGATCCGGAGCAGGAGGTAAGTGGATGGCCTCTACCGTCCAGGAGAAGCATATCAAAAAGCTTGAGGAGGCTGGGTATCTGGCCAAGAAAATCGGCCACCATCTCCCGAAGGCAGGACAGATCGTCCCTACTCCGGAACCCCAAGAGAGGGTTGTATTCCTCCCTCATTTTTTCCGTGGGCTAGGGTTTCCCCTCCACCAGTTCATTCGCGGCATCATGTATTATTACAGGATCGATTTTCATGATCTATCCCCCAATTCCTTCCTCAACATCTCGACATTCATCATCGTGTGTGAGGCTTTTCTCCGCATCTCGCCACACTTCGGCTTATGGCTGAAGATCTTTAATGTGAAGCCCAAGGTGGTGAGCGGCGAGCAAGCCGAGTGTGGGGGCGCCATGGTGAGCAAGATGCCCAACATCACATGACCAACAAGTACTTTTAATGATTCCGTCAAAGAGTGGCAACAGCAGTGGTTTTACATCACTGAGCCGCGTGACACGGAATGGGCCGCTGCTCCAGAGTTCTGATCCGGAGCCCCCCTGCGGCTTACGTCCTGGACCAAGAAGGGCCTGAACTGGTCTTTGTCCGATGAACTGTCTATGCTCTAGACGCGCGTTAAAGATATGGAAGACAACAAAATCAAACTTGTCAATGTAGTCCAGGTGATGTTAGTTCGCCGGATCCTGCCATGTGAGCACCGGACTTGCAATCTATGGGAATTCGATCCGGCCAAGCACCAGACCCTGAGAAAGCTCTTTGGCTCCTTGCGCGAAGACATCTGGAAGGTGCTCTTCAAGTCCGGCAAATCATGGCCGGACTCGGCCAAGAACCGTGGGTATCAACTGTCCCGCCCTGCAAGCTCGGTAAGTTTTTATGCGTTTTACCCGCATAACCCAAGGGAAATGCTTGATGTGTTTTCCTCAACTCCCCTATGGCTGGACGAAGAAGGCGGGGCGGATACACTGTCCAGCCCCGTTGCCCGAAGAGACGGCCGGCCCACTTCTGACGAAGATGCTGGTCCCGGCACCGTACAAGGCGCCGAAGAAGAAGACCGAGAAGAAGGCCAAAAAGACCCGGGGCGGCCTTCGTCGCCGCGGCACTTCAGACACAATATCCCAAGGCTCCAACGTCCGTTCTGCTTCCAAGGAGGACGACGAGGAGGAGGAAGACGAATCCCCAGCGGGGGGGGGGGGGGGAGAAAGAAGAGGGCGGCCTCCATACACTTGTAGGCCGAGTCGCCTAAAAGGAGAAAAGCTCCTCTTCCGGAAGAGTCCACTTCCGCCGCCGATAGCAGCCCGGCATGGGATCCCAGGGCCCAGCCCCTGGTGAACTCGTGAGCATAAAATCCATACACGTTTATGCGTCCAGACTCATCGTGGCATAATATTTTAACCTGAGCTATATTTTTTGTAGTCCGGCGAGGTCCCGCACCGAAGGATCCTCATCAGAGGATTTGTTGAGCTCGGATGCTATGGAGAGCGGGACGCCCCCGAAGGCTCCTTCCCCGAAACATGTGAATAACGCCGAGGCTTCGTCCTAGAAGGACCCCGACCAAGGAGGGGGGAAGAGATCGTGAAAGCGGCGCATGGAGGTCAAACTTCGGGGGCCGGAGACATGGGGGAGAAGATTCCCATGGGAGTCGACGATGAGAGCCATCTTGAATTCGGCTCCCAGCCGGACGCAATTCCGGAGACCAATACGGCTCCAGAAACAAGAAGGTAGCCTTCCTCGGCTAGAGGGGGGGCGTGCCTGTTCCACCGGCAATCTCTGTCCAGCCAGAGGTGCCGGATGTTTTGTTGGCGGCGCTGAAGAGCGCCTCGATCATCGATGAACACCGTGGCCTGATGGGTGGGGTGATTAAGGAGATTCAGTCTGCTGAGAGTGGACTGAACGAAGCCTATATCAGCCTTATAAGAGGTTTTGGGGTATGTTTTATGAGATTTCGAAGAGTGTCATAGTATGGATAGTAGCCCCTGATACACTGTTCGGTGCAAGAAAGGACAGGACAAAGGATCAATTTTATGTTCGCATGAAGACTCACTTGATGAAATCTATCTCTCTTCTTTTATAAGCAGGCGTCTACAGCGGCTGCTGCCTCTCATGCTGCGGAGGTCTCCGGACAGAATCGAAGTCTGGAGCGGGCCGAAGAAGAACTTGGCCAGTTGAAAAGGTAGTTGGAAGAAAAACAAGGTATGCGCAAGCCTTGTTCGCGTTCAATGCGAACAAATTCTCAGCATGATAAAATATGTTTCATTATTTGCGCCAGGGGCGATTACCGAAGTCGAGGCTCTGAGGAAGGCTGTTGCCGAGGCCGAGGAAAAGGCAGCCACAGAGCAGACTCTTCGTGAGAAGCACGAGGCCAGGGTTATTGAAGCTGAGCAGGAGCTTCCAGAGTCCGTGAAGAAATGCGAGACCTTGGAGCAGAGTCTAACGAAGAAAGAATCCGAACTCGCCAGGGCTCATCAGGCCGCACGCGATGCCCAGGGGGAAACCCAAGGTGCCCCGCAGGAGATCCAAGAGGCAAGGACGATCGCGGCGGGTAAGGCTTTTTCCATGTAAAGCAAGTATTTGGGGAGAAAATCATGTTTCTAATTTTGAGTTCGGATTTCTCCAGGGGTATTTGTGGGACTACCCCGCAGCATATCGGATGCCGGCCAATTCTACCGAGCCGAAGAAGGGAACATTGTGGATAAGCTCTTCTGGTCGCAGTTTCCGGCGCTGAATTATCCGGTGCCTTTTGCTGATCAACTGGAATAGCTGATCGAACTACATAGGGCGGCCGAACTAGCCATGAAGGATTTGATTATCCGGCTATAGCCTACCGAGCCAATTCCAGGCAGCTACTTTGGGCTCGTGAGGCGGCTTGTGAGTGCCTGCCCTCGACTTGACATCATCAGGCGGTCGGTCTGTATAGAGGGTGCATGAATTGCCTTCGCCTGCGGAAAGGTGCACTGGGGGAAGATGGATGCTGAAAAGCTGATGACCAAGGGACCGCCAGTGGGGAAGGAGCACCGCAAGCCCGAATTATATTATGAAAGTGTCCTGAAAGGATCCTTCCTTGAGGCGAAGCAATGCACCAAGGACATTATATTTCCATGAATGCAATCATGTTCTCCTTTGTAATTTTGAACAAGGTCATTTCTATTATTTATTGCCTGTTATTTAAGAGTTTATCCTCCTGCATGGCTATTTTACATATTAATCCTAAGAGTTTACCGGTCGTCGGCTTCTGCCCCCATGTAGGAAGTACATGGGTGTTTGGGATAAAACTGATCACTCTTTATCCCAGTTTTGGGCCCTTCGAAGGAGGTGTTCAGCACAACGAACCAGGCAATCGGACTATAGGGCTTTATCACTCTCACTTAGCCATAGGAGCTTTATAAAAGGAAGGTAGGCGCAGCCCCTGGTGTTCGGAAGACCGCACGAGGGGCTATATAAGCACCTGATCGGAAGAAAAGCCGATCCATCGCACGCTGCATTGGTTATGGCATTATGCGGGAGAAATCCTTAAAGATTTTACAACCTCTTGAATAGGTGAATAGCTCTTGCCGTATCATGATAGTCAGTTTTCGGTTTTCTCTACTGAGGTGCTCGCCCAGAAGAACCGGGACACATTCGCAGTAGTTCTCCCTATGCCGCCATCGACGATATAGCGGAACGTAAGGCATCAAAACATGGGAGTCGGGAAAACCCAACATTTGACCCAAGACATGATTTGGAGCTGATGCATATAATGCTATAAGTTCGGGGTGTCGAACTTCCATGAAGGTGTTCGGATTTTATTGCCGTATTATGGGTAAAACGAAGCCCCTGGCATATTTAAAGCATATCGCGGTGTACGAATGCCACTTGACAAAAGAATTTCAATAAGAAATAACAGCAGAGAAGTGTTATATAAATCCACATGTTGTATTTGAATAGTACGTCGATCCGTGTGAGTACAGGTAATGTGATAAAAAAGAAATATGACTGTGGAACCTGCTGAGACCAGGGGTAAGAAGTTGTGTGCGGATCCGGAGTATAGTCGGATGGTCATCGCGGGGAATATCTAACGATTCCCTTGCGCATTTGAGCTGCTTCCATATCACCAGTCCTGGTCTGCGCAAAGTTGAACCTGCAAAAAAATGTAAGAAATGCTTGTGTGCCGCATAGCGGTTGAGCCGTGGTATGTGGCATGTCCCGACTTTCGCCGGAGTGTTTAATTGAGCTCTGGACGAGCCGGGCTATCCTGTCGCGAAGTAGTTCAAAGTCCTTTGGCGGTGTCCGGGAGTTGGGCCGTCGACTCGAGGTTCGGTTGGAAGGTGCCACTTGTAGCTTCTGCTGTTAAAGCAATGGTATAATCCTTAGTGCCGAGGGATACATAGGCCTTGCCATTAACCGTGATGACGCCGTGCGGACTAGGCATCTTGAGATTATGGTAGGCATAATGTGGTACCGCGTTGAATCGAGCGAGTGCGGTTCGTCCGAGAAGTGCCTGATAATCACCGCAAAAGGGGACGATGTCGAAGATTAACTCTTGGGCACGGTAAATGTCTAGTGATCCGAAGACCACCTCAAGGGCGATGGAGCCCGTACAGCTGGCCTCAACACCTGGTATAATGCCGCTGAAGGTGGTTTTAGTAGGCTTGATCACCGAATGATCGATGCCCATCTTGCGGACTGTGTCCTGGTAAAGCTGGTTTAAACTGCTACCTCCATCCATAAGGACTCGTGTGAGGTGGAACCCGTCAATTATTGGGTCGAGGACTAGTGCGGCTGGATTGCCCTGATTGGTGTTAACCGGACGATCCGTGTGGTTGAAGGTGATCGGCCCTAGTTTATACCATGGGATGACTAGTTCCGTTAAGTCGACATCCCTAAGGGTGTGCGTCTGGTCCGGGTTGGTAGTGTAGGTGCCATTTACCACGTTCACCATTTGGATTTGTGGGGGGAATTTCTTTTGCCCTCCTGTACTTGGTGATCTGGGCTCCTCGTCGCCATCGTCACTTTGAGGCCCCTTATCTTTGTTTTTGGCACCTGACATGCCGACTTGTTTGAAGACCCAACATTCTCTGTTGGTATGTTTGGCTGGTGTTCCTGGGGTGCCATGAATTTGGCATGGGCGGTCGAGTATGTGGTCCAGACTGGACGGACCCGAATTGTCATTTGTGAGTGGCCCGTTCCGCTGACTGGGCGTAGAGCCCCTAAATCCGGCATTGACTATTGTATCTTTGGCGTTTCCACCATTTTTGCGGCGCTTGTGTTTGTTGCGTTGTTGTTTGCCGTTGCTACCTCTGGCTTCTGATGTGCCAGGGTTTCTTGTTGTGTTGTTGCTACGGGCCAACCAGCTATCTTCGCCCGCACAAAAGCGGGTCATGAGTGTCATGAGAGCTGCCATGGATTTTGGCTTCTCTTGGCCGAGATGTCGGGCGAGCCACTCGTGACGGATGTTATGTTTAAAGGCCGCTAGGGCTTCGGCATCCGGACAGTCGACAATTTGGTTGTTTTTAATTAGGAACCGCATCCAGAATTTCCTAGCTGACTCTCTAGGCTGCTGTGTTATGTGACTTAAATCGTCAGCATCCGGTGGCCACACATAAGTGCCCTGGAAGTTGTCCAGGAATGCGTCTGCCAGGTTCTCCCAGCTTCCGATGGAGTTTGCCGGCAAGCTATTCAGCCAATGCGAGCCGGCCTTTTGAGCTTTAGCAGGAGATACTTTATGGCGTGTAGATCATCCCCGCAGGCCATGTGAATATGGAGGAAGAAATCCTCTATCCATACCGCGGGGTCTGTGGTGCCGTCATATGATTCAATGTTTACGGGTTTAAACCCTTCTGGGAATTCATGATCCATTACTTCATCAGTGAAGCATAGGAGTGTGCGGCGCCTCTATGCCGGGCTACATCACGACGCAGTTCATACGACTCTTGTATGTTGTGTTCGGCCTGGCCGGACTTGCTTTTAGTATATCCGGCGTGACGGTTGTCGTCACGTGTTGGGGCGCACCCCCGTGATCCGTAGACCGATCTTTTATGTCCCGATTTGTTTTCCAATACTTCTCGTAGGTCCTGCGTGTTACCCCGGGCCTTGGTATTTTTGTTTGACTAGCAACGGGGTGCGGTCTGGACTTCGGGCTGATATGCCGTTTTGTCTCGGCCACGGGGTGGCCGGCCAGCCGCATCATACACTGGTAGTCTAGGTTTTAATGCTTCCTCCTCGAGTTGGGGTAGCAACCTACGCTTTGGGTAACTTTTTGTTGGGCGCTCGAGTTCATATTCCTCAGCTGCCAGCACCTCGGTCCATCTATCCGCTAGCAGATCTTGATCAACTTGAAGCTGTTATTGCTTTTTCTTCAGGCTTTTTGCTCTGGCTATAAGCCGGTGCTTGAAGCGCTCCTGCTCGACGAGATCCTCAGGCATGACAAATTCTTCGTCGCCGAGGCTCACCTCGTCATTGGAGAGGGGCATGTAATTGTCATCCTCTGATTCTCCATCTGTCGCCTATTCCTTAGGGCTAGCTTGCCCATCCTCCCGCTTGAAGCCTGGCTGGAGGGGATTGTCTTCGTCTTCGGCACTGTCTACAGCGTTATTGTCTCTTGTGCCGGTATCGCTGCTTTTGCTATGGCGGGGCTTAGAGCGGCGCCGATGACGCCGGTTCTTCAATTGCTTCTCGAGGGGATTATCCTCTGTTGCCTTATTGCCATCGCTTTCTTTGGGGTGTCCACCATGTATATATCATATGATGAGGTGTCTGTCTAGTGCCCTATGGGCGGTGGTTCCTGTTCTTCTCCCGCATTGTCGTCCATACCCTTGATGTCTTCGGAGCCGAAATCGAGCATGTTGGTTAAGTCGTCGACAGTGGTTATTAAGTGGGTGGTGGGTGGGGAATGAATTTCTTTGTCGTCCGCTTCCCACTCAAGCCGGACATAGTTCGGCCAAGGGTCTCCTGACAAGGAGAGAGACCTTAATGAATTCAGCACGTCGCCCAAGGGCGAGTGCTGAAAGATATCCGCGGAGGTAAACTCAATGATCAGTGCCCAATCATATTTGATAGGAACGGACACAGGTGGTTCAGAGCCTGTGGCCGGGGACAAATCCAAGGGTCCGGCAACACAGGTCTCTTAGGGGGTAAAGTCAGTATTAGGCTCTATCGCCGCTGAGTGTGCGGCCTCTGTGGCGGGGTGCATCCACCCGTCCTCGGATGGCACGATCTGCTCCGGATCGAGGGCCGAAGATACCACAGGTGTGATTTCCTGAACACTATCTGGCGGCAGAGCTAAGTCATGCTCGTTCTGACTGTGCGGCGTGAAGGAAATATGCCCTAGAGGCAATAATAAAGTTATTATTTATTTCCTTATATCATGATAAATGTTTATGATTCATGCTAGAATTGTATTAACCGGAAACATAATACATGTGTGAATACATAGACAAACAGAGTGTCACTAGTATGCCTCTACTTGACTAGCTCGTTAATCAAAGATGGTTATGTTTCCTAACCATGGACAAAAGAGTTGTTATTTGATTAACGAGGTCACATCATTAGTTGAATGATCTGATTGACATGACCCATTCCATTAGCTTAACACCCGATCGTTTAGTATGTTGCTATTGCTTTCTTCATGACTTATACATGTTCCTATGACTATGAGATTATGCAACTCCCGTTTACCGGAGGAACACTTTGGGTACTACCAAACGTCACAACGTAACTGGGTGATTATAAAGGAGTACTACAGGTGTCTCCAAAGGTAGATGTTGGGTTGGCGTATTTCGAGATTAGAATTTGTCACTCCGATTGTCGGAGAGGTATCTCTGGGCCCTCTCGGTAATACACATCACACAAGCCTTGCAAGCATTATAACTAAGATGTTAGTTGTGAGATGATGTATTACGGAACGAGTAAAGAGACTTGCCAGTAACGAGATTCAACTAGGTATTGGATATCGACGATCGAATCTCGGACAAGTAACATACCGATGACAAAGGGAACAACGTATGTTGTTATGCGGTCTGACCGATAAAGATCTTCGTAGAATATGTAGGAGCCAATATGGGCATCCAGGTCCCGCTATTGGTTATTGACCGGAGACGTGTCTCGGTCATGTCTACATTGTTCTCGAACCGTAGGGTCCGCACGCTTAACGTTACGATGACAGTTATTATGAGTTTATGAATTTTGATGTACCGAAGGTTGTTTGGAGTCCCGGATGTGATCATGGACATGACGAGGAGTCTCGAAATGGTCGAGACATAAAGATTGATATATTGGAAGCCTATGTTTGGACATCGGAAGTGTTCCGGGTGAAATCGGGATTTTATCGGAGTACCGGGAGGTTACCGGAACCCCCCGGGAACCAAATGGGCCTTATTGGGCCTTAGTGGAAAGGTGAAAGGGGCAGCCCAAGGTGGACTGCGCGCCTTCCCCCCTCCCCTAGTCCTATTAGGACTAGGAGAGGTGGCCGGCCCCCTTCTCCCTCTCTCTCTCTCTCGAGGAGTCCTATTAGGAATAGGATTGGGGGGGGGGAGTCCTACTCCCGGTAGGAGTAGGACTCCTCCTGCGCCCTCCTCTCCTTGGCCGGCAAGCCCTCCCCCTGGCAACCTTTATATAGGGGGCAGGGGGCACCTCTAGACACACAAGTTGATCATTGAGATCGTTCCTTAGCCGTGTGCGGTGCCCCCTGCCACCAAATTCCACCTCGATCATATCGTTGTAGTGCTTAGGCGAAGCCCTACGTCGGTAGTACATCAAGATCGTCACCACGCCGTCGTGCTGACGGAACTCCTCCCCGAAGCTTTGCTGGATCGGAGCCCGGGGATCGTCATCGAGCTGAACGTGTGCTAAGAACTTGAAGGTGCCGGAGTAACGGTGCTTGGATCGGTCGGATCGGGAAGAAGACGTATGACTACTTCCTCTACGTTGTGTCAACGCTTCCGTTGTGATCTACAAGGGTACGTAGATCAGACTCTCCCCCTCGTTGCTATGCATCACCATGATCTTGCGTGTGCGTAGGAATTTTTTTGAAATTACTACGTTCCCCAACACGGCGCACCTAACACAGGCTCGAATCCATCGAAGATCAAGCCTCCGCGGATGTCGGCAGTATAGTTTAGGTTTCCAAACCTGACCCGACGGCCAGGGGTGTAGCTCTTGATCTGCTCTAGATGGCCAAGCGAGTTGGCCCACAGTGCGAAGCCTTCGAATACGAACATCTGTCAGGGGAGAAAAACCTCACCCGGGATCGCATCATTGCCGATGATCGAAGGAGCCATCAAACCTTATGGTGACGGCATAGTGGAACTCTCAATTAAAGCACCAATTTCGGTGTCAAAACCGGCGGATCTCGGGTAGGAGGTCCCGAACTGTGTGTATAAGGCGGATGGTAACAGGAGGTAGGGGATACAATGTTTACCCAGGTTCGGGTCCTCTCGATGGAGGTAATACCCTACTTCCTGCTTGATTGATCTTGATGATATGAGTATTACAAGAGTTGATCTACCACGAGATCGTAGAGGCTAAACCCTAGAAGCTAGCCTATGATTATGATTGCTTTTGTCCTAAGGACTAAACCCTCCGGTTTATATAGACACCCGGGGGGGCTAGGGTTACGCAAAGTCGGTTACAAGGGAGGAGATATACATATCCGAGTTGCCACGCTTGCCTTCCACGCAAAGGAGAGTCCCACCCGGACACGGGACGAAGTCTTCAATCTTGTATCTTCATAGTCCAACAGTCCGGCCAAAGTATATAGTCCGGTTGTCCGAGGACCCCCTAATCCAGGACTCCCTCACTCACAATGAGTGTTGATTCACTTGTCATTCATGAGAAAGTGGCTGGTATTCGGGATGCCCAGTTCCATGCTCAAATCAAATCAAAATATAGATTCAAACAAAACTCCCCTAGGACTGTTGTTTGTATGGACGGTAACCATTGTTTTGGACCAGCCGTGGAATGTGCTTGTTGGTGGAGGGGGGGTAAAGAATTTACCATTTTGTTTGGGGACCGCCTATAATGTATCTAGCACGGCACATATCGAGATCTCTTGGTTGTTATGTTGACAATAAAATCATACCGCTCAAAATATTATTCATCTCTGTTTCAAAAAGCTCGAGCTCTGGCACCTCTGCAAATCCCTGCTTCCCTCTGCGAAGGGCCTATCTATTTACTTTTATTGTTGAATCATCATCCTCTTATAAAAAGCACCAGTTAGAGAGTACTACTTTCATTTGTATGTGTTGTTATTAATTGATATTGAGTATCACTGTGACTGGATCTCTTTTGCCATGAATTACAATGTCTAGTCAGTCCTTGATCTTCAGGGGTGCTCTACATCTATGTTTTGCTATCTCAGAAAGGGCTAGCGAAATACCATCTTGTTATATCATATCATGATTGTTTAGAAAAAGTGTTGTCATACGACATTTATTATTATTACTCGCTAGTTGATTATGTCAGGACCCCGATTCCAGGCCACATCGATCTAGCCGGTAACACCTCATATCACTTTGCGGCCTCACGCACGGTATCCCACGGGTGTCGCCTTACCATGGCCCGGGACCGTTTGCGCCTTTTGGCTCACGTATATGACAATGTCGCTAGCATCCATATGACCGAGAACCCGGGCCGACATGGCTAGTCGTGAACCCAAAGCGGCACAGACCTATGGAGACAGGCATACATGAATCACATCGAACATGTCGGTCATCAACGAGTGGTTCCGGGCTGTAGCACTGGGCTAACAGGACTCCGGGGATCCCGGGCTGTAGCAGGCTAGACAGGACTCCGGAGATCACCGCGTGACATTTCCCCGAAGGGACAGACATAGGGACGAAGTGAAACACATGCCGGCCAGTCAAGTGTCCTGAACAGTAGTGCTGGGCTAGCAGGACTCCGGTGAACCGGGCTGTAGCGGATTACTATGGCTCGAGGAGCACTAGACTACATTTCCCCATAAGAAAGGCTGCGAAGGACAAACAACTAGATTGTCGGATCCCACTCATACCAAGCATTTCAATCATACACACAATATGCCCGATATGAGTACATACAACATGGCATCACAACAAAACTCTACAACTCAAGTACTTTATTTAAAGGCTCCAGGGAGCCATACATAACATATCCATATAGGTAGGGTCACATGACCCGACACTCAAGTCATACAGTCATACAAGCACATGCGGAAGCAACTAGTCTGAGTACAGATTCTAGAAAGAAAGAAGGCTTCTCGAAGCCTGTCTATCTACATAGGGCCCTCCATGGCCTGGATCACCACCTGGGTGGCTAGTCACTCGTCGACGTCAAGGTCTACGTAAAACCCATCGGAGGGGGCAGTGTTGTCGTCTGAAAACAATAAATAAGCAAACATGAGTACGAAGGTACTCAGCAAGTCTTACATCAGAACCTACTATACATGCTCATTCTCAAGAAGGTGGTGGGGTTTATGCAGCAAGCCAGCTTTGACTCTTGGCTAAGCTATCCTACGGAATCTTTTAGCAAAATAGTTTTCGCACACGAGTCCACTACTCACCAACACAATACTCCACCGTGGATCCTCCCTCGTAACCTGCGAGAGGGCCATCCTCGGTACTCACACTTATCTTGAGTCTTTTAGTAGTATCCATTAACTTGTCTATGAACTGTATAGGCAACCAAGTAGTCCTTTACCACGGACGCGGCTATTCGAATATTTTTATACCCTGCAGGGGTGTACTTCGTCATACACGCTTTCACCGCTTACCGCCGTCTACACGACATGTACTCGGCAACCTTCAAGCGGAAGCCCAGCGAGGGTGTCGGCCACGGCCTACCTAAACACCTAAGCCCCTAGTCCAGGTTATCGCCTATCCAGGTTCCATCCGCAGGGAGTCCGGCCGAGGTTTCCACATACGGCCCCGAACGATGTGAACAGGGTTCTCGAGACACCAAACGGGTGACTCGGTACACCGTGCCACGGTGTATCTACCGCAACGTAGCCCACCCCTAGGGTTAGCGCTACGCACGGCTGCCAACACATATCCTACAAACACCAGAAACTATTTGCAACTCCTGGACAGAGTACTAGGGTGGTAAGAAGCCGAGAGGGTCCATTTGTTTCGGGCCCAATGTACGGTAGTAACTGCATCTTAAATCACACATACAGATCTCAGTTCTTATGGACGGCCTCAATGAAACAACCCACCATGTACTCCTACATGGCCTCTCATCGATACCTTTACCAAAACATGTTCAACACATCCCACATATTACTGGCACAAGCATTTCACTCTAGCCCATCACCCAGATGAACCAGACCTGACACAACTCTAAGCATAGCAGGCATAGCAAGGTAGGAATCACAAAACATGGCTCAATCAACTCCTACACATGCTAGTGGGTTTCATCTAGTTACTGTGGCAATGACAGGTCATGCAGAGGATAAGGGTTCAGCTACCGTAGCACACAGCAGTTTGAATCGTGTTGTCTTAATGCAGTAAACAAGAGCAGGAGCAAGAACATGGGTTTTATCGGAATGATCAATGGTTGCTTGCCTGATGGAGTGGTAACGGGATACTGCCCTTCAGTTGGATACTCGTGAATATCCTCGGAGGCAGAACCTACCACGAATAACACAACCGAGCACAATCAACACATGACGATATGCAACAATATGATGCATGCTATGACATGGCAATATGGATGTGTCTTGAGCTAATGCAACTAGCTATGATTTAAATGAAGTTGGTTTGAGTACAAGATTCAAATTCCAACCCCATATATGATTATTTAAATGCCCTTTATTTGTTTTGTCCAAAACAGAGGACAAACATTGTTCAAACATGCATGAAAATGGTACAGATGGATTCCTTGAATTTTTCTGATAATTTTTCATATATAATTTGTCTCATTTGGAGTTATGGTTGAATTTCTATGAATTTTTGAAGTTTAGGCAATTTTCTGGAATTTTCTATATAAAATTAAATCCAGAAAAGGAGTTATTGCGTCAGCATGACATCACCCTGATGTCAGCAGGTCAACTGGGCGCCTCCAGGTCAAACCTGACCAGTGGGGTCCACTGGTCAGTGACACAATCAACTAACTAAGTTAGTTAACCCTAACTAACTTAGTTAGCCGGGCGGGGCCCGCATGTCAGTGGCTCACTAATTAGCTAATTTTATTAACACTAATTAACTAACATTAATTAAGAAGGCGCCTGGGCCCACACGTCAGTGAGTCAGGGGGGCGTCAACCCAGCCGACCTGGGGTCAAAACACGCCGGAGTTGACCCCGGCTCGTCGCCGGCGAGGCCAGAGATGGTGGAGGGGCTCGTAAATCCTCCTCCGGCGACCAAATGGCCAGCGCAGGGCATCTACGCGGAGCTAGGACTCGCCCGCATCCATCTGTGGACACGGCAGGGGCTGAGATGGCCCGCGCTCGCCGGAGGCAAGCTCGCGGCGATGGCCGGAGTTAGGGGCTGGTGCGGGTTAGCGCTAGGGGGCACGGCACGCCGAATGGGTGGTTGCGTTAGGCTCCTGGGGACGCGTTGAAGATGGTGGTGCGCTCGGACGTGGGCTTGCACGGCCGTAGCCACGACGGCGTCGAGGCTCAACGGCGGCGAGCTTCGGGTGCTCGCGGGGCAACGGCTACGGGGCGAAATCGACGGCGTGGCTAAGGGGAAAAGGACCGGGAGCTCACAGCGGTGCCGTAGGGGTGGCTAGCGGGCTCGGGGGTGACCTTGATGGCGCGAATCGACGGCGAGGAGCTCGGGTGGCCGAGGTTGAAGAAGAGCTCGAAGTCGACGATGCAGGGCTTCCGGTGGGGCGTGGTTCGGTGAGGGGGTCGAGGACGACGTTGCAGAGCTCGTATGCACAACCGAGGGGCGAGGGGGTGGCTGTGGCCGTGGTGGTTCTCGTCGGCGGCGACCGCCGCGTTCTGTGGAAGAGGGGGGGAGAGCCAGAGGAGGGGATGAGCACGGGGGAGGGGAATGAGAGGGCCAGGGGGTGCGTGGCCGTCTCCATGGCATTGGGAGGGAGCCCGGAAGCAGGAGGTGGCGCGCAGGGGGGGAGGTGGCGCGCGCGCGTGCCGGCGAGCGCCGGGCACACGCCCGCGTCCTTCTGTCCGAGGAGGGGGACGACAGGAGGCAGCGGGGTGGGCTGGGCCGCCAGCTGGAGATGGGCCAGGTAAGTGGCCCATGGCCTTTCCCCCTACGCCTGCGACTGGGGCCCCTGAGGCTCCAGCTGCTTCTCTCGGGGAGACGATTGGCGGTGCAGATCAGGCAAGCGCCCCTGATGCTGATCGTCTTGATGCTCCATCTTCATCGTAGGTCGATCCCTGCGCCCGACTCTTGGGCCGCTTCCGTGTGGACTTTGGGGCCCTCCGGAAGAGAAGGGAGGCCCTGGGCGACGGTTACCCTTGTCGCCTGCTGAAGCGCAGAAAGTACTTCGCCACTGATGAGTAAGCCTTTTCCTTTCCCTGCTCCCGATCCTTCTGTTGCTCTTACTGACCCTTGCTCCGCAGGCCCCTTCCAGCCGAGCTTGCTGAGACGGCTGAGGAGCCGCCCCCTTTGGCTTCGCCCCCTCCACCGTCCTTGAGCGCTCCGAGCAGCGGAGCCCTTATGGTGAGGGCGATCGAAGAGGCGAACCATCCCGAGGCGTGTCGTGGCCTCGTGCACCTCGCGATCCTCCTTCGCGAGCCTTCTCGTGGCATAGCCCACCTGCCATGGGCTTCTCGCCTGGTCGTGGACTGCGATTGGCCGAGGCGCTTCCTGCGCTCTTCTCCTGAGGTCGGGCTGGCCCCAGGCCGGGCTTCTGACGCGGCGTGCCCGGCTGTCGCGAGGGTGCCAGTTCCCAGCCCCCAGCCTGGAGGGGGAGTGCTGACTTGCAGCCCCCGGCGCTTTCTTGGGGCAGATGATGGTGTGAAAGATGTGCTTGAGTGCACTCGGGAGCGTCGCGCTCTCCGCCAAGGATTCCTTTGAAGGGCGACTGACGTAGTGAGCCTGCTTGGCGAGGAGCTTGCTGATGAAGATGCGTGCCTTGAGGCCGAGGGCCTGCGCCTGGCTGCAGAGAGGCGCGAGCTGGAGGGCGCCATCGCCCTTGCGCGCCATTAGCATGACCTTGATGAAGCAGAGGCCAAGGCATCATTGGTGGCCTCTCGGGAGGCCCGGTCTCGGGCTGCCGAGGAAGCTCGGGAGGCTGACCGGCGGCGAATGGCTGCGGAGGAGCGGGCTTGGGAGCTCCTGGCCTGGTGCCACTCGCTGGAGGAGCAGGTGGAGCTGCGCGAGGCAGCCCTCGCGTCGATGAAGGTGGCCTCAGGTGACTCGGCGGAGCTCCAGATGCGTGAGGAGGCGCTGACGTTGGAAGCCGCCGAACGTACCCGCGAGTACGAGCGTCTGGAGACAAGGGAGCGCTTGGTGATGCAGGCGGAGGACGATGTCGCTGCACAGGAAGCCCGTGTCCTGGAGGAGGTCGGATGTCAGGTGGCGATGGCGCATTTGAACCTCAAGCACGAGTTCGAGGAGAAGCTGGGGTTGATCTGGGCCGAAGCCGAAGGCAGGACTGCTACCCTGAGGGCCAAGCTGGAGGAGGTGACGCGGCAGGCCGATGCTTCCCGGGCCGCCCTTGAGGTGGCTCAAGGTGAGCTAACCACCTCCCAGGCCGAGGTGCCCCTTCTTCGCCAGCGGGTGGAGGAGGCTTAGGTCGTCACGCGGCAGAATGCGGACGAGATACGTCAGCGGCGGCTCCTGGAGCATGATCACGGCCCTATGCTCTCCACGCTCCGGGAGAGAGCCAACGCGGCCTTGGGCAACATCTGCGAGGAGGCCGTCGGCAAGCCGCACGCAGTCAACTATGCGGGCAATCTCCAGTTCTTCACTGATGTGGTGACGCAGCTGGAGGCACGGTCGATCAGGGCTGACAGGTTGGTGGAGGAGAGGAGCCGCGCCCTGCTCAGACGTGCCTTTTCTCGCATCTTCAGCCATATCCGGAGGATGGATCCCCACTTCGATTTTGATGCCGCCATCGCCCCAGTCTCCCAGGCCATCCAAGGCGAGCTGGCGCACTGGGTGGAAGACAATGTGAAGGCTCTTATCAGGGCCTTCGCCTCGGACAACGACGACGCGATCGTCGCGGCCAACGAGGGTGGCGTGATGGGTGGCCCTGACGCCGCTGGTGGCAACGCGGACAGCGATGGCGAGTTTAGCGACGCCAGCAATGGCCCCGGTGGTGATCCTAAGGACGCATTGGGAGATTCATCCGACTGATTGTGCATCATTCCTGCTTCCTTACCCTGCATGAGTAGAACTCAGGTTTTGGCCTGATAGCTGTGAGAGCATTTTGGAGGGGAGGCCCTCAAGTAAAACTTGTGTTTATCGTATCTGTAGGAGCTACATTGCCCATGCGCCCGTGCCAAGTGGTTGGCTTAAGCGACGCGCTGGTCAGCTAGTTTACCTTTGTCCCGTGCTGGCCCAGGGGCAGCCCGCAGGAGGCTGTGGTGCCCTGAGTGTTTCCTGATTGAATCTGTTGGACCTCTAGTAAGATGCCCTCTTGAGAGGACGTGGCGGCGGCAGTCTAGGCTGCGCGCAAGCTAGGCCTGACCCGGCTCGCGAGGGGCTCATGAGGGGAGGCAGCTCAGGCGAAGCGGTAACCGAAAGACGAGAAATTGCTCGAACGAGACTAAGCACCCCTTCCCCAAACACACGCAAATCTCAAATTCGAATCCAACTTGAATACAGCGGGGGAATGCGACAACCAAAGCGAAGAGCAACGAAAGCAAACAAAAGGCCGCGTCCGGCACCTAGTCTAGTCTTGGACGTCTTCTCACCAGCGCGGACCTAAGTGCTGCCACTGGGCGTGGGAGGGAGCCCCAGTGCCTGAGGCCGGCACCCCTGAGACTCCGGGGCGTGTACAGCCCCACTCATTATTACGTGAGAGTGCCACGGGGCGGCGAGCTTCACAGGCACTGGGCCTTCTTCACAGGTACTGGCCTTGCTTCATATCGCTAGATGAGGGCCCCGCCTTGCGCCACACTCTAGTGCCATCAGCAATGACCGGAAACCAGGACGCTGCGCGATGGGGTAGAGCGGTCGCCAACGGTTCCCCCGACCACCATGAGTCCTCCGCCGGGGGCAGGCCCTGGGGCACGTCCCCAGCGGAGGGCCTACCTCCTGAGAACGCCTTGCTCCGAACGCTGTGGTGGTGATGTTGGATCCCTGCCCCTCTCCTGCAGCCCCCTGCGCCCTCCTCCCGAGGGGTAGGAGACTGTAGGAGCGGGGCAGCTCCTCGCTGTGGCAACCTGCACCTCCTGCGATCCATGGTTAGCGTATACCTACCCCTGGAGAATTAGCGGTACCCGATAATCGTTGCCTCCAGCGTGGCCAGTGGGACCGTCCCTGGGCTCCTGGAAAGGCTCAGCTTCTAGTGCCTCGTCCCCCCAGCTTGGGCTGAGGAGCGAGCCTTGTCTGTTCTCGTGAGGGTGTCCTTGGTCCATCATGAGGGGCACGTATTCCTCCGGCGCCGTCACCCCGAATGCCACGCCGTAATGCCCCGCATGCCATGCAGTCCTGCCTGACGCGCCTACCGTGGGGTGGCAGCGCGGCCGCCCACTGGGCCGCGGGTCGCATTGAGTCCTTCTTCTTCGCGGACCGGGGGCGGGGGTAGCGCCGCTGCCGGTCTAGCGCTGACAGCTTCGCTGGCGTCGGAGTAGCCTTGGAGCCCGCGGGCGCGCGCGGAGCCCCTGCGCGGGTCGCCCTGGGCTTGAGATGGGAGCTGGGTGGAGAAAGGGTGAGCCTCCAAGGCGGCGAAGCCTAGGAGCTCTGCCACTCGCTCTAGCAGCACATCGTGGCCGCCCTCCAGCAGTCTGCACTGCAGCAGCTCTCGGGCCACCGTGAGCGCGGCCCTCGAGTTCGCCTGCTCCCGGCGAGTGTACGGCGTCGTGGTCGCGGCATGATTGGAGGCCCTTGCTGCCGACCGTGCCTGCCGCGGTGTGAGAGCTATCAAAGCCTGTCTGCGTCGCCCGCGGCACGCAGCGCCCTGCGGACCGCGAGCGGCCTGGGGCACGGGGTCGCCCGAGGCGAGCGGCTCTGCGCGGGCGGGCCACGCCACCCATGGGTCTGGGTTGCCCTCCTGGTCGCCGGGCATGGTGATGACGACGTGACGGGGCACGGAGCGGTGGAAGACGAATTCCGGCGCACCCCTACCTGGCGCGCCAAATGTCGGATTTCGGGTTCCGGCAGACACTTGAGGTTCGAACACTGGGGTGCGCGCGGAGATTTCACCTCCTGCCTACCTGCACCCCTCCGCCACGCTAGGATCAAAACTATCAAAAGAACAACATAAGAGACACGGGGTTTATACTGGTCCGGGCCACCGTTGTAGTGTAATACCTTACTCCAGTTTGTGGTGGGTGGATTGCCTCTTGGGCTGATGATGACGAACAGTACAAGGAAGAACAGCCTTGCGAGGGTCTGTTCTTGGCTGGGGCGATGAACTGCTGGGAGGAGTTCAGCCACCTCTCTCTCTCTCTCTCTCTCTCTCTCTCTGTTTCCAACCTCTCTACCCAGAGACCCTTCGACCTCCACCCCCTTTTGCTATGTGGGTGGCTGGTCCTATTTATAGAGGCCCTGGTCCTCTTCCCAAATATCGAGCGGGAAGGGAGCCAACAATGGCGGGCTAATTTGAAGGGGGACAGCAAGTATCAGCTATCCAGACAAAAGTAGTCTTCGCCTGCGCAAAGCTCTGGTGATGACGCCGTCTTGGGCTCCATGGTGACCTCCGTCTCGTAGTCCTCCTGGTCTTGGTCTCGTTGCACCGAAATGGCAACCTTTGCCTGATGCCTCGGTACTGCGCGGCTGCGCTTGCCCCCTTTGCACCAAAGAGGAAAGGAGGACGCTGCGCGGGCTGGCACCCGCCTGGCACCCTGAGTCATCATGGCTTGCGTCACGGGCACCTCGCGAGGTACCCCGCCTTGATCTCTCCGCCTCCTCATGAGCCTGCCTGATGAGGCCGTGCCTGAGAAAGCTCCGCGTCGTCCGCCCCGTGAGGCTTGGCCCCTCGTGAGGGTCTTGAATTTGTGTTGGTGAAGATGGGCCGTGCTGGGCACCCCTTTGTGCCACACCACGGGCAGCAGGCAGGCAAGTCTGGGGACCCCCGTTCCCAGAACGCCAGCAGAGAGTGGTCCCGATTATTGTCACTTCGGGGTTGCCGGATCATAACACATAGTAGGTGACTATAGACTCGTAAGATAGGATCAAGAACTCACATATATTCATGAAAACATAATAGGTTCATATCTGAAATCATGGCACTCGGGCCCTAGTGACAAGCATTAAGCATAGCAAAGTCATATCAACATCAATCTCAGAACATACTGGATACTAGGGATCAAACCCTAACAAAACTAACTCGATTACATGATAAATCTCATCCAACCCATCACCGTCCAGAAAGCCTACGATGGAATTACTCGCGCACGGCGGTGAGGATCATGAAATTGATGATGGAGGAAGGTTGATGATGATGATGGCGACAGATTCCCCTCTCCGGAGCCCCGAACGGACTCCAGATCAACCCTCCCGAGAGGTTTTAGGGCTTAGCGGTGGTTCCGTATCGTAAAACGCAATGAATCCTTCTCTCCTATTTTTTTCTCCCCGAAAGCAAATATATAGAGTTGGAGTTGAGGTTGGAGGATCTACAGGGGGGCCACGAGGTAGGGGGCACGCCTAGGGGCAGGTGCGCCGCCCACCCTCATGGCTAGGGTGTGGGCCCCCTGGTCTTCATCTTTTGCAAGGATTTTTTATTATTTCCAAAAAGACGTTCCGTGAAGTTTCAGGTCATTCCAAGAACTTTTTTTCTGCACATAAATAACGCCATGGCAATTCTGTTGAAAACAGCGTCAGTCTGGGTTATTTCCATTCAAATCATGCAAGTTAGAGTCCAAAACAAGGGCAAAAGTGTTTGGAAAAGTAGATACGACGGAGACGTATCAGTCCCACTTGTGGATGCTTCCGTATCAACTCTTGGTTCACCTTGTCGTGAGGTGGAAGCTTCCACTTGGACGAACGAGATACTCTCCTTCACCTCCGTTGGACGAATCTTACCAATAGACAAGTCTTGGATTACTTCCGAAGGGTCTTTGTCTCCTACTTCAATTGGCAATTGCTCTACTTGCGAGCCGTTAGATTCATCAAACTTCACATCTATCGTCTCTTAAACTTTTCGGGTGAAATTGTTATAGACACGGTAAGTGTCAGAATTTGAGCCATAACCAAGTAGGAAACCTTCATGAGATTTAGGAGCAAATTTAGAACGACGATGCTTATCAAGAATGTAGCACTTTGAGCCGAATACTCGAAAGTATCCAACTTGGGGTTTGTCACGGTGAGGAGCTCGTATGCCGTCTTGCCGAGTAGCTTGTGAAGATACAAGCGATTTGTTGCATGACAAGCTGTCTCAACCGCTTCCACCCAAAAGTGTTTTGGAGTCTTGTACCCATCAAGCATCATTCTTGCCATCTCAATAAGAGTCCGGTTCTTCCTCTCAACAACTCCATTTTGTTGAGGTTTGTACGTAGCCGAGAACTCGTGTGAAATCCCCTCTTCGTCAAGAAAGGTATCCACATTTGCGTTCTTGAACTCCGTTCCATTGTCGCTCCGAACCTTCTTGATCTTCACTTCAAATTGATTTTGGGCCTTCCTAGAGAAGTTTTTGAAGATCTTTTGGACCTACGATTTATCATCAAGGAAGAACACCCACGTAAATCTTGAAAAATCATCGACTGTGACTAGACCAAATGAGTTACCACCGAGACTCTTGTAGGCATTGGGACCAAAGATATCCATGTGAAGTAGCTCGAGCGGTCTTCTCGTGGTCATGGTTCTTCACGGGGTGACTCCCTCCAACTTTTTTCCTACTTGACAAGCACTACAAAGTCTATCCTTGTCAAATATAACATATTTTACTCCAAGGATATGATCACCTTTCATAATCTTGTCAAGATTTCGCATGCCCACATGACCTAGCCTTCTATGCCACAACCAGCCTTTCGAAGATTTAGCAATTAGGCAAGTTCTAGGTTGAGCCTTTTTAGTGAAATCAACAATGTAAAGATCACCTCTTCGTATACCGGTAAAGACCATTTTATTATTATCTCTACGAAACACTTGGCAATCTACTTCAGTAAATAGGACATTGAAACCAAAGTCT
Source organism: Triticum monococcum (assembly GCA_034509565.1). Lineage (NCBI taxonomy): Eukaryota > Viridiplantae > Streptophyta > Magnoliopsida > Poales > Poaceae > Triticum > Triticum monococcum. The sequence continues at coordinate 275,334,115 of CM067842.1, read as the reverse complement.
GCAAGTCTAGATACGGAAAGTAAATTGTAGCCAAGAGATTCAACGAGCATAACATTTTGTATGGAGCTATCATGTGAGATGGCCACTTTACCAAGGCCAACCACCTTTCCCTTTGAGTTATCACCAAAAGTGACATACTTTCGAGGTCCATTGTGTTCAGCAAGCTCACGAAACATATCTTTGTCTCCGGTCATATGATCAGTATATCCACTATCGAGGACCCATTCCTTTCCTCCAGCCATGTAGCCGCGAAGATTAGCCATAAGACCAAAGTGTCTCGTTGCATCATCAAGATCATAGTCACTATCATCATCCTGATCATAGTATCCATGTTCTATATCGTCTTGTGATTGATCAACTCCTAAAGAGGGTAATTCATTAGAAGTCTGACCGTAACAATGTTCATCTCTATGAATTCTAATGACTTCAGAATGATATTGCTAATGATTCCAACATCTCCTTTGGCACTCGTAAGATTAGTAAGCGCAAATAAGCAATCACCAAATTTGGGGTCATTGGAACTCATCTTACTCAAGGCAATAGAGTTATGGAGAATCTCATCTAGATTTTTTAAGGAATAGTTTGGGAATCGTTCCTCAAGGAATCTCCATATGGTGTAGGAACAATCAAGAGCAGGCAGGCTATTAAGCAAGTTTCTAGGCAAACCTATAGTGATTAAATTGACAGTTCTAAGAGTACAGATCATGTCAGTAGACTCATCAAGGGTAGGATGCAAAGGATCAACATGAGGTGCACAAGGGCTAGTAATGTACTTGTTCAAATGATATTCATTGAAAATCTCAAGCATCTCATTTTTCCACTCATGAAAATACACTCCATCAAGAATAGGCACTCTACGTCTAAGACTCCCCAACAGAGACTCATCCATCTTCCTCCAAAGGTGTTTGAACCAAAGCAATGGAGACCAAAGCTCTGATACCAATTGAAAGGATCGAGAAGAGGTGTCTAGAGGGGGGTGAATAGACTCTAGTCAAGAAAAGTTGCAGTTTTTAACTTCTTTAGGTTTAAGTAGAGTTTTGGCACAAGTTTAAACATTCACAATACATATCAAGTAAGCATGACAACAGTATATGACCAGCGGACAGTAAAGCATGCAAGTCGCAAGAATGTAAAGGGATGGGATTGGAGTGTGCAATCGCAATTGGAGACACGGAGATTTTTGGCGTGGTTCTGATAGGTTGTGCTATCGTACATCCACGTTGATGGAGACTTCAACCCACGAAGGGTAACGGTTGCGCGAGTCCACGAAGGACTCCACCCACGAAGGGTCCACGAAGAAGCAACTTTGTCTATCGCACCATGGTCGTCGCCCATGAAGGACTTGCCTCACTCGGGTAGATCTTCATGAAGTAGGCGATCTCCTTGCCCTTACAAAATCCTTGGTTCAACTCCACAATCTTGACGGAGGCTTCCAAGTGACACCTAACCAACCTATGAGACACCACTCTCCAAGAGGTAACAAATGGTGTGTTTATGATGAACTCCTTGCTCTTGTGCTTCAAATGATAGTCTCCCCAACACTCAACTCTCTCACACAAGATTTGGATTTGGTGGAAAGATGATTTGAGTGGAAAGCAACTTGGGGAAGGCTAGAGATCAAGATTTATGTGGTTGGAGTGGAATATCTTGACCTCAACACAAGTGTAGGTGGTTCTCTCTCAGAAAATATATGTTGGAAGTATAGGCATGTTCTGATGGCTCTCTCTATGAATGAAGAGTGGGTGGAGGGGTATCAATAGCCTCCACACAAAATCTAACCGTTACACACAAATCACCAAACTCGATGGGACCGAATCATACAACTCGGTCAGACCGATTTGGTTCAAAATGTGACCGTTACGGTTTTTGGTGGGACCGATATAATCGACTCGTTGGGACCGATGTGCTAGGGTTAGGGTAAAGCCTCATCTCGGTTTGACCGATTACACAAACTCGGTAGGACCGATTTGGGTAATAAGCAAAACAGAGAGTTGGCCAAGCAAACTCGGTGAGACCGATTGCATGTCTTGGTGGGACCGAAATTATTGCAATAGGCAACAGAGAGTTTGCAAGCCATCTTGATGAGACTGAGATCCCATCGGTGAGACCGAATTGATTAGGGTTTATGGTAGTGGCTATGCCAAGAAAATTCGGTGGCGCCAGATAGAAAGTTTCGGTGGGGCCGAGTTTGACTTTTGGTTTGGGACATATGTGGATATGAGAAGGTGGTTGAGGGCTTTGGAACATATAACTAAGCACTTTGAGCAAGCAAGCCATTAGTCAACACCTCATAGTCTCTTAATAGTATTGGCTTTTTCTATGGACTCAATGTGATCTTGGATCACTAAAATAAAATGTAGAGTCCTGAGCTTTGTGCTTGAGCCAATCCTTTATCCTCGGCAACTTGAAGGGGTTCCACATCCTCTAGTCCATGCCACTCCATTGTCAAACTTATCTAAAACATACTAGGTAGAAGCATTAGTCCAACAGGAGATATGTTGGCATTAATTACCAAAATCACCCATAGAGCACTTGTTCTTTCAGTATGGGCAGAGTGGATGAGCATCATAAGAAGCAGATGGTTTTTCAAAAAAATGAATAAAAACTGTAGTTTTAGTTTTCTGCAGAATGCATTTTGGAGCTACCTATATGAACATCTCAATGACACCAAAGCATTAACTGAGTCTAAACACACAAGATCGGCTAGACCGAGTCGTGGTTCGATGGCTCCGAGATGGTAGGGTTTCATAGAGATTCTACTGTCGATCTAACTGATTAGTACATTTCAGTGGCACCGAGATGTACTTAGTGCAATGGCCAAAGCCAATTGATGGGATCGAAAGTTTCATTTCGGTTGAACCGAGATGAGTTCGGCAGAAACCTAACTCTATTTTCTTTACTTGAAATCTAATCGAATGGAGCTTTTCAGTTGTTAGAATGATTTCAAACGTGGCAAGATACATGGCATTATCCTTGTGCTTAGAATTGGAAGGTGATAGCACAAGGAGATCGAATCGTACCCTAATTCAGTGACGATCCTCTATGGTGGCAAAGGCAGTGTAGATTCCTGTTGACGGCAATGGAGACCGGCGGCGAAGGCACATAGGTGAATACAGTGACGATCTGGAGACCAAGGGGGCAGCAGCAAATGGGCGCGGGCTCGAGTGGTTTGAAGAAGTTCTCAACCGTACGGTTCCGCTGAATATATACCCATGTGCTGTCGGTGGCACCAAATGGAATGTTTTGGTGGTGTCGAGATGCAAAACTACATGCAGTTATTGTAACTCGGTGGGACCTAGTCATTCTAATCGGTATCACCGAGATGAAAACCTAGATCAGTCTAGTGCTTTCGGTGTGACCGAGTTGGAATTGTTGGTCTGACCGAAATGCACAAGAAGGTTTTGGAAAGCAGCCCTTGACGAATCGGTGGCTCTGAGTGCTCCTTAGCCGTAGGGTCCGAATAAGACTTGTTCAATTTTTTGTGATGTAGGATGAATAGAGTTTGAGATGAGAAAAGCATTGATAGCTAGAGAAGGTTCTTAGTCATTCTTGTCCATCCATTTGGCCAATGAAAAGCGGGACAATCAAACCAACAAATGGATGTCCTCGAATGGAGAAACTATGCAACCAACATGCTCGCACAACAAGATAGCAAATGAAATATGTGGCAAAGCATGCACAAACAATTCTAGCATCTATCAAGCAATTGGCGATGACTAGGCCATCTATATGTGAGTATATTGACTTAGGAGTCAAATGAGAACATTTGATCATAGGTCATACTCATCGTTTAAGCACAAGTGGGGTTACCACTTTTACATAAAGCATCAATGTGTTCACATGATTAGAATTGCTTTAGCTCAACTTTTTAGAGCAAAGCTCCCCCTAGATGTGATATCCCCCCTAAGAAGGATCAACTAACCTTGGGTTTTGTCGATGATGACTTCATGTAGATAGTGAAGATGTGAATGCTCTATGTTGATGTAGATCATTTGGATCAAACCATTGGAGTGTTGCACTTTCAATACCTACAGAGGTTAGTCCCACAAGGAACATACAATGATATCCATCAACATAGAGTGAATTGCACATATGATGATGTCCGTTAAAGCATTAGGTTACCTTGTCCCTCGTCTTACCAACAAGAGGGTTTGTGACTCCATGACCTAGTGCAAGATATGAAAGTTGATTGCACAAGTCCTTGCCAAAATGAATATGAGTGCAGTATGTTGGTGGAGTCACCCTCAAGAACACTCTAGTTCTTCTTCTTTGGGATCCACATAAACTTGATGGGAATCCTTGGAGTTGTAGTTGAACTTGCTGATGTAGAGCTTAACGTAGTCTTGGAAACCCACTTGACCATGGCCTTAGGAGCTTATTCAAATAACTCAATCTCTTCTTGAAGCTAGTCCTTGACTTTTAGCTTGTGGTCTTGTGGTGGAAGATCCTCTTGAGCTTGTGTTCCCTTGAAAGAAGTGGGATCATACTTCTCTTGTTGAGGAACAAACTTTGTCTTGTGGTATTGATCTTCTTCCCACTCAACTCCATTGGCATTGAACTTTCGTTCAAAACCAACACTTTGATTCTTCCATGCCTTCCTTACTTGTGTAAAATTTCCTCAAATTGCTTTCTCCCGGTAAGGCTCTTGTAAACACATTTCTCTGTAATTCCCTTCAATAAGCTATTTTCTTGCTAAAGTGTAACTTGGATAAGAGAATCATTAGTTGGATCAAGGGAATTACTACAAGCAACAATATTGGATTTAACATTGTCGGTGCAACAAACATTAGCGTTTGCCGACCGAGCTCGTGCGCAGGAGAACAAACATTCATACATCCAGCACCAACATATAATGCAAAGTCAAGCCAGAGAATCCACTCTTCGTGGGAGCAAGGAGTGCATCAAGAATGCCAAGCCAACATACAAGACAAAGATTCCAAGAGAAGTGTCTTTTGCTTTCTAGGTGAGGTCGGCAAGGTTGATGTATTAGATAAAACAGGATCAAGCCGCGCCAGCCGCATCTCCAGGACGGCCGGAGACCAAAGCACGCACCTCTCCAAGAAGGCCCGGCAAGCCCTGCCCCCGGCAGGCACATGCCAATTACCACCGCTCCACCGCACCATGACGCCACTCACTTATCAATGCGGTGTCGAGCCCCCCAGCCGACTAAGTGGCTCTCACTAAGCACGTGGCGGTTTGCTAGAAGACATATCATGCCGGATTGACACCCGTCCAGGGGCGTGTCAAGATGTCAAACAGAAGCTGGCTAAGCGGCGATATAAGCATGCCGGGGATGCATCCCTGCACGCCACCTAAGGAAGCATTTATGGCATTTTGTCCTAAGTGCCAGAGTTAGGTATGATAGCACTATCAGCTATCTAATCACAAGATAATGTCTGTTTTTCCACTGTGTTTACCCCTTGAGCTATAAAAGGTGGTCCAAGGCAACCTAGAGAGGGATTCAGATCTTTTCACACTTGTACTCGCATAGCAGCTCTCCCCGAGGCCATCTTGCCAGGTTTGGGCGCTGCGTGTCGTCGTGTTCCTCTATCCAATCCACCAAACCAAGAGTAGGGTTTTATGCTTCTCAGCGGCCCGAACCTGGGTAAAAACCACCAGAGTCTGGTCATCGCGCTGCTTCATGGCCTATGCTCTTTGTGCAAGATGATCTCCCCTCTGTCCAACCACAAGGGGCCTATGACCCCATAGGTGATCGTGTCCACCCATGACATATTTGGCGCACCATGTAGGGGGCAATCGCTTGCGCGAACCCGAAGTTGTGAACAGTGCATCGATCTTCATCATCTTCTTCTTCGTCCTCGTCTTCTGCATCCATGGTGCCCAAGAAGAACCCGGCGTGACCGCACAACCATCCACTTTGAAGGGCCCCTCGCGCGCAGCCGCGGACACCGTAGGCGCCGCCACGACGTTGGATGAGGCGGGTACCGCGGGTGACGCGACCGACGCAAGCGGCGCCGTCGTTGTGCCTCCCGTAGCCAAAGCCGGAATGGAAAACACCGGGGTTGGGCAGCATCAGCAGTGTCCTGACGAGCTTGGCCCAAAATCTGCGGGTGGAGGGAAAGCCGCGTCTTTACCTCCTTGCCACGCTAGGGGACAAAGTCGCAACAACGGCGCACACTAAGGCGCAAGCCGTGATCCTCCAGTTGTGCTCACCACAGGCGCAGCTACAAGACGCATAACTTAGCCAGAGCAAGACGAGCAGGGCGAAGCGCCGAACGGGGCCGCGGCCCCCAAGCACGGCCTACTCATCGCTAGGCCGCCTTGGCAATTGGTTTGTAGCAGCAAGAACGCGGCGATGCTGCTGCTAGTTCTACCAGGAGTCGAGCAACGTCGCGGTCTACCTTGTTAACCATTCCAAGCACAGTCACAGAAGCAATGGCGCGGGCCCAACTCCTGTTGAATTTTCCACCGGTGCCAGACAAGATGGATGAGTGGAGAGCCACCATCCAGAGCTTGATTGGCTTTGCTGAAGGCGGTAAATCGCAGCATGCGGAACCGTCCCGATGCGTGTGGACAATGACAGCGGCCCGGACTGATGGCCATGTAGAGTGGGCTACTCCAAAAGTGCAATCCCGTCCACGACAACAGGCCCAGTGGAAGCCTCAGCAAACTCAACTTGTCGACGAACCCGACGAGATGTCGATGGCTTCATCTGGCCCACAAACCCGTCGGGATCAGCGGTGGGTTCTGGAAGACCGGTGGAAGGAAGATGTGTGCGCACCATAGAACGACGCCGGGAGGCACACCGTCAATCCAATAGACGCAATGGCCCAGATGTTGACGAACCCATGCCCATTGTCGGTGGGTATTTGCCTTACGAGGTTGGGTGCCCTGCCTTCACTCGTGAGCTGCAGCAGGTTCGCTGGCCATCTGCCCGAGCCTTCAAGTCTGAACTACCAGAAAAAATACGATGGAAAATTAAACCCGATAGAGTTTTTGGGCATCTACGCTATTGCCGTCCAAGCCGCCGGGGTAGAGATGAGAAGGTGCTTGCCAACTATTTCCCTTTGGCACTCAAGCCAAATGTGAGATCATGGCTGATGCACCTGTCGGAAAAGTCCATTTTATCATGGGCTGGCTTATGCAATGAGTTTGTTAGCGCCTTCATAGGTGGCCACCAAAAGCATGAACAGCCCAATGATTTGCAAGTCCATCCGCAAAAGGAAGGGGAGGATTTGCGTAAATATATACAAAGGTTCAATCGAGTACACTGTAACATTCCAGAGATACACCAAGCAGTCGCGGTTGCCCCATTCCATTCGAACATGCGCAATAGATGTCCGGCTGCCCAAGACCGTCAACGAGTTGCACACCTTGGCGGATAAGTGTGCTTGGGCTGAAGAAGGAAGGTGACTCCACGAAGAGGAGGCTGGCATCGATATGATGATGATGATGCCGCCAACCCAAGTAGGAGAAACCAGAGGTGCAATAGGAAGCACAAAGAGAAGGCAGTGTTGGCCGTTGAGAGCTCTGGTGATGTTAGTGCTGGCAACAAGGCCAAAACCGAGGCCCCGGCAAGGGAGCTACCATGTCCGCTGATTGCTGGGAGGCCGTGTAAGCAGAGAAAGTCGGGCAATCCGATGTGTTGGTGATATAACTATTGGGTATCACCCGCCTAGGAGGGGCCGGGTCATACCGCTGGCGGTTTATAAAAAGCAAGGCCCATGAAAATGTTGAAGATGGCGGTTCATGAAGCAGGCTTACTGAAGGCCCGAAACCGGAAGGCGACTTAAATCCCACATATGTAAACCGCCATATATGTACGACTTGTGTTATAAGGCATACGTAGTTAGTCATCAGGCCGGATACGTTGTGTATGAGCCGGCCGAGACTCCGTGGGCCGCAGGGCGTCAACCTGTGTATATAAAGGGACGACTCGGTAGTGGCTTAGGATAAGAAACAAGAGATCAAGAACTAGGTCAAGCGTATTCTCTCCCTGGTAATCGAAACCCAAGCAATACCACCTCAAACTGGAGTAGGCTTTTACCTTCACCGCAAGGGGCCGAACCAGTGTAATCTCCATGTGTCCTTTGTCCCGTTTAACTCCTTTAAGCTAACCTAGTTGCGATGACTCCATGACTAAGTCCTTCTCCTAGGACATCTGCCGTGACACTTCCATGACAGTTGGCGCCCACCGTGGGGCCTGCGCACGGTGGTTTCGAGTTCTTACAGGGCAGCTTTGAAGGGACCGAGGGATATGTTGTGGGCCGAATGGCCAAGAGTCGTCGTGGCAAGCTCTACATCAATGACGCAGGTTGGGGCCCCAAGGCCAGCTCAGTCCAATACGGGTACCAGGTCCCCTTCGGCGGAATCCGAGTTTTCATCGGCAAGATCGGCGAACCGGGCCCTGAGCCGGACATCTACACCGACATCATCGAGACGGCTCAGCGTGCATGACCTGCCCGGGTTCAGCCCGCCGTGAAGCGCGCCTTCATTGGGTTCATCCATGGGGCGGAATTTGTGGACGGATCTGTGTCTGGTGGTGAGACGGCCATCTATTCTGATGGTGAGTCGTCCACGGGCGAGACCAATTCATTGTACCAACTACAAGACAGTCGGCTTGGGGGCTATTCCGACGGTGATAATATTCCGGATCCCTATGAGCCGCCGAATAGGGTTGCAATCTTCATGGCTGATACACAACCAGCGCTAGGTTCAACAACCGTTGCGGCTATGACCTCAAGTTTCATGGCTGCGGCTGGTGCTAGTGGCTCTGCGTGCCCGCCGGCTCATGTTCTCACCAAATTACTGGAGGCTTTGGCGACTCTGATGGGGGTGGAGGTAACCCCGGACAATCAGGAACATCACAAGGTGGATGTGGCTAAGCTGCAAGATGAGATAGCTCAATCCAAGGAAGAGGTGGCAGCTGAGAATGCTAGGATGGCTACAGAACAGGCTGTTTTGGATGCTCAGGCACAACAGATCCAGGTGGATTCCTTCCGGCTCACGTTGGATCGGAACACTTCAAATGAGGTCACGAGGAGGAGTCACCGGAGTCATCTACCCCCGGCTTACAAACCAAGGAACCTCTTCAATACGCCTCGAGCAGGAACCGGTGACCCGCCGGTAGTAAACCGGATGGTTGAAGCGCCTGGGGCAGGAGCACTGGTTCAGCCAAGCATGATGGGCTCTCCACGTGTGAATAATACCCCACCTCAGCATGTTTCAACGCCACAAGGTCATTACTCTAATCCGTTGGACAATATGATCGCTGCGGCATCGCGTTTGGCGGCTCTACCAGTTGAAGGCGAGTCTCCAACAGCGATAGAGACACGCCGTGCCAGGGAAGTCCTTCAAACGGTAGTGGCTCAGCAGGCGTCTTATTCCTATAGCCACGAGAGGATTCACTCAACTCCTCATCCAAGCCGGAGTTACAACAGACACATTGAATCACCAATGGTTTCAAGCAGTGAGCGGCGCCGTAACCAGCCTTGTGGGCATGACCCGGCGTGCGGTGGTGCCAATGCTCAAGCTCTGGTGGATCGGGGCAGAATGCTTCGGGAGGCCGAGCTGGCGACTCAGCAAACTACTCATCAGTATTCTCCGGCTTATCCGACACCTTCGATGGAGGCAGGCGTGACCTCTAGAACCTTGGGCGTGCCATGTTTGGTGCCAGCTCTGCGTAACGAGCGTCTAGCCCAGGATTTCAAGGGTCCTCGTAAGGTGCCTAACTACACGGCAGATCAACCCCCTGAAGCTTGGCTTGAAAGTTATGAGATGGCAATGGAGCTGCTGGATGTTGGAGATGTTGCATGTGCTAAGTACTTCACGATGATGTTGGATGGGACGACCCGTACTTGCTTGAAAGGGCTGCCTGCCAACTCCATTGGGTCATGGGCCAAGTTAAAAGCCTAGTTTATCTAGAATTTTAAAGACACGTGCAAGCAGCCTATGTCAATTGTGGATTTGGACTCTTTCGTCCAAGAAGAGGGCGAGTCAACAAACCATTGGGTGCGCCGGGTCTCAGCCATCCTTCACTCATCGGATCATATCTATGCCGGCTCAGCAGTTCTAATGTTGGAGAAAAACTGTCGTTTTATGCCTCTTAAGCAGAAGCTGGGGCAGCTCAAACGCCACTGTAGTGACATGGGGGAACTAATGGCAGCTCTGATCAAGTATGCTGACTCTGATAGTACCAAGGACCCCGAGTCTGATGAGGAAAGTCCGGGTAAGGGAAAGAAGAGTAGCAACAGCAAAGGGCAGCAACATAACCCGGCAAATAAGGGGGGGCAATGGTAAGAGCAAAGCTGATAGTAGTTTGGACTTTGTGGATAACACCAATACGCAGAATAATGGTCAGCGTCGTATGGGAAAACCAAACCCTCGGTTTGGTGGACAAAATTTCAATCTTGAAGAGATGATGAATCAGCCCTACCCAAAGCATGGTACACGGGAAAAGCCGGCCGCTCACCTCTGGAAGGATTGCTTCAGTATGAGAGAATCCAGAAATTCAAGATTCTTTCAAAATAATCATGGGTCAGGCGGTGGCTCGGGACCCGGCTCTCATGGTCTGGGTTACGGTGGTGGCGGTTCTAGTTCCGATTTCAGGGCCAAGGCAATCAGTGTGGTTTTAATCAACAGTCTAGTCAAGGGAATCAACAACAGTCTGGTTATCAGAGTAATCCGAAGCAGTTGAACAATGGAAAATACCACATTTTCACCACGAGTCTATGTAAGTAGGATCAAAAGCTCCATAAAAGGGCAGTAAACGCAGTTGAGTCGGCAATCCCCTGTTACTTGCAATGGTCTGAACACCCTATTATTTGGAGCCATGAAGATCACCCAGCCCGGGTTGACGACCCGGGTCACTTGGCTTTGGTGGTGGCTCCTCGGGTTGGAGGATACAAATTCACTAAGGTGCTCATGGATGGAGGTAGTAGCATTAACATCCTTTATTATGACACTTTTCGTCGCATGGGATTAACTGATAAAAATCTTAAGCCATCGAATATTGTTTTTCACGGTGTGGTGCCTGGTAAGTCGGCATATCCAGTGGGCAAAATATCTTTGGAGGTTGCCTTTCGAGATGAATATGATTCCAGATCAGAGACATTGACCTTTGAAGTGGTTAAAATCAAGAGCCCTTATCATGCTCTGTTTGGGCGGCCGGCTTACGCTGAATTTATGGCATGGCCTTGTTATGTATACTTACAGCTTAAGATGACGGGTCACAAGGGCACCATCACAGTGCATGGAAATCGCAAAGTAGCCTTGGAGTGTGAGGACGACGACATTACTTACCCTGAATCTGTTTGTGCAACAAAGGAATTGAAATTTTACAAGGATAATGTTGACCCGGCGGATATGACGTCTTTGAAGAAGCCAAAACCACAGAGCATGACCCCATGTTGAAGTTTAAGTCGACAGATGACACCAAGCTAGTTGACTTTGTTCTTGGCGATTCATCCAAGAAGTTCACCATCAGTGCTAATCTGGATCTGAAATAGGAAAGCGCGCTCATCGGGTTCATCCGTGAGAACCGGGACATCTTTGCATGGAAGCCTTCAGACATGCCAGGTGTACTGAGGGAACTCCCTGAGCACACTCTCAATATTGATCCAAAGTTTAAACCGGTCAAGCACTTCCTTCGCCGTTTCAATGAAGAGAGGCACAAGGCTATTGGAGAAGAAGTGGCCCTGCTCTTGGTGGCGGGGTTTATCGTTGAAGTTTTTTATCCTGAGTGGTTAGCTAGCCCGGTGCTGGTACTTAAGAAAAACGACACCTCGCGAATGTGTGTGGATTATACGGAGTTAAACAAGGCTTGTCTAGTTGATCCCTTTGCTCTCCCCCGTATTGATCAGATTATTGATGCTACGGTGGGTTGTGAGCGTTTGAGCTTTTTGGATGCTTATTCTGGTTATCATCAGATCAAGATGACAGCTAAGGACCAGGAGAAGACATCCTTTGTTACTCCCTTTGGAGCCTTCTATTACGTGTGTATGCCTTTTGGGCTCAAGAGTGCCCATGCGACTTACCAGTGGTGTGTGCAAAATTGCCTTCATGATCAGATTGGGCACACTGTTCATGCTTATGTGCATGATATTGTGGTGAAGTCCAGGAAGAAGGAGACCCTGATAGATGATTTGAAGGAGACCTTTGAAAATCTCCGGGTTTACAAGATGATGCTTAACCCGGCCAAGTGTGTTTTTGGTGTGCCATTAGGCAAGCTCTTGGGTTTTTGGTTTCGGAATGAGGCATTGAAGCTAACCCAGAGAAAAATAAAGGCTATCACCTCTCTGACTAAACTGACATGCATCAATGAAGTTTAGCGTTTGGCGGGTCGTATTGCGGCCTTAAGCCAGTTCATAAGCCAGTTGGGTGAGAAGGCCATCCCTTTGTACCAGATGATGAAGAAGACATATCACTTTGTCTGGAGTGATGCTGCTGACCAAGCATTTGAGGCCTTGAAGAAACAATTGGCTGAGCCACCCGTTCTTGCTGCTCCCATTGATAAAGAGCCTTTGTTGCTATATGTGGCTGCCAATAGCCGAGCTGTTAGTGTAGCCATTGTAGTGGAAAGGAAGGAATCAGGCAAGGAGCATCCGGTTCAACGGCCGGTTTATTACATCAGTGAGGTGCTTATTGAGTCCAAGCAGAGCTATCCACATTGGCAGAAGCTTGTATATGGGGTGTTCATGGCTAGTCGAAAACTCAAGCAATATTTTTTGGGTCATCCCATCATTATGGTTAGTTCTGCTCCTTTAGGGGATATTATTCGAAACAGAGAAGCCACAGGCCGGGTGGCCAAATGGGCCATTGAGCTTGGACCTCATGGATTAAAGTATATGCCTCGAATAGCCATCAAGTCTCAAGCACTTGTGGATTTAATAAATGATTGGACAGAGTTGCAGATACCTGAGGAGAAGCTGGGTAACACATATTGGACTATTCACTTTGATGGATCCACGCAGTTGGAGGGCTCGGGGGATGGAGTTGTCTTGACTTCCCCACGAGGTGATAAATTTTATTACATCCTCTGGTTGATGTTTCCTTATACTAACAATGCAGCTGAGTATGAGGCCTTACTCCATGGTCTTCAGATGGCTAAGAAGATGAACTTAAGCCGGGTGAGGTGTTTCGGCGACTCAGATCTAGTAGCTCAGCAAGTTTTTAGCACTTGGGATTCTAAGGATCCTCTCATGGCGGCTTATCACCAAGAGGTTGATGCTATTGCTGGTCACTTTAAAGGTTATCATGTTGAACATGTTGATCACGGGAAAAATGAGGCGGCTGATGCTTTGAGCCGGTTAGGGTTCCAGCGTAAGCCGTTGCCACCTAACACTTTCCTGGATATTCTGCATAACCCTTCAGTCAAACTGCCTACGGAGGAAGATCTAGCTATTCCTAACCCGGAAGCGCAATTGGTGGCAGCTCTTCATGTTATCCCTGATTGTACAGTATCGTATTTGTCTTATATGACACGGGGCGAGTTACCTGAGGATGAAACTTTGGCCAGACAAATAACCCGACGGTCTAAGTCAATGACTATTGTCAATGGAGAGTTGCATCATCGCAGTGTCATAGGGGCATTTCAATGTTTTGTTTCTCCTGAGGAAGGTTGTGAGATTCTACGAGAGATTCATGAAGGATATTGTGGTCATCATGACGGCTCTAAGTCTCTCCTAGCCAAGGCTTTTCGTCATGGGTTTTATTAGCTGAAGGCTCAAGCTCATGTAGAGGATTTGGTCATTAAATGTGATGGTTGTTCGAAATTTTCACGGCGAGCTCATGTGCTGGCTTAGGAATTGAGGATGATTCCAATTTCTTGGCCGTTTGCAGTCTGGGGGCTTGATACGGTTGGGCCTTTCAAAAGGTCCAAGGATAAAAAGACCCAACTTTTGGTGGCGGTTGACAAGTTTACAAAGTGGGTTGAAGCGGAGCGAGGTAGTAAGTGTGACGCGGCGACGGCGGTTCAATTCATAAAAAGGTGATTTTCTGTTTTGGCTTTCCCCACAGGATTATAACGGATAATGACACTAATCTGTCCAAAGGCACTATGAAAGAGTTTTGTCAATGAGAGCATATTCGACTTGATGTATCATAAGTGGCTCGCCCCTAGTCCAATGGTCAGGTTGAGAGAGCCAATCAAGAGATTTTGCGAGGCATCAAGCCCTGGCTTATGGTCCATTTGCAAAGGATGCTGGGTTGTTGGGTGATGAGTTACCCTCAGTGTTATGGAGTATCAATACTACGACCAACAGATCTACGGGTTACACGCCTTTCTTCATGGTATACGGAGTAGAGGCGGTTCTCCCTAGTGACATCCCTCATGATTCGCCCCGTGTGGCAACATATGTTGAAGCTGATAATGAAAAAGCACATCAAGATGCACTTGAATTGTTGGATGAGGAGCGTGGCCTTGCGGCGGCTCGTTCGGTGATTTACCAGCAAGATTTACGCTGTTATCACAACCGCCGGGTTAAAACCGGAACCTTTCAAGAAGGCGACTTGTTGCTCCGGCTTATACAGGATCAGACTGATATGCATAAACTATCCCCACCTTGGGAAGGTCCCTTTGTGGTCAGCAAAAATCTGAACAATTGGTCATACTACCTTATCGATGTTCGAGACCACAAGGACTCACGCACGTCAGAGGAGGAGACCCGCCGGCCATGGAATATTGCTCATCTTCGGCCTTATTACACCTGAGCAACTAGCTCTTATGATGTACATATCTTGATAATGTATATATTATGATGAATTGATAAAGCTGGCATCCTTGATAATTCAGGCCCTCTGTCATTTCATTTTCAGAATAATGAGTCTTGATTGTCACTTCATATGGTCACTTGGGGGCTTTCTACTCATTGAGCATAGCTATGTGTACCCTTTTGATCTGGCTTGTACGCCATGATTACTAAATACTTGGGTGCTTCCTGCTCCTTGAGCATAGCTGTGATTACCCTATTACTCCTGCTTATATGCCTGGAATAACATATTACTTGGGGGATCTTTGTTCAACGGACAAAAGTTTTAATGACCCTTGTAATAGGCTTGGAAGCCACGGGTATTCACCTAAAAACCCGAGTTATCCTGCCTTTTAAGTCTGCCACTCCGCCTAGATTGACTGGAATGACCCTCTGTACTTTTGACAAGTCAATCTTATACATAGCCTGAACTTGTCCAAAGTTAAAACAATGATTGGTCATTTGAGGCCCGACTTATAAGGTTGAGTGAAGGTTTAACTCAGCGGCTGTGTAGCCCCTTGAATGCACTTGATTTAAAAGGTTTGGCAGCCTGTGAAAGCCTTGTTTTTTGTCTTTTGATTTATATTTGACTTGAATATTTTTTTAAGTTCATATTTTGTGACATGTTTGGGCACCAATGAGAGCTATGATGCCTTATGATTCATATATGAACTTATCCGGAGTTTATTAACCCAGTCTGGCTTTGGATATAAGTCGCCAGTGTATGATGATCTTATATGCTTGGAAGCACTGTGCTCTAAGTTTTGGGACGTTACCCCTGCTGCATACGGCGTTATAAGCCGGCGGTATATGTTAATGGAAAAGGACATTGTGCGCTCCATCATTTGGGTTATAACCCTTCCTGCACAGGTATGATAAACCAGCAGTGTGAGTAAATATCATAGGTATGATATTTTGTTATGTCTGTATAAGGATATGATTGAAATGGCCCTGGTTATGGACTGCTTTTAGTCACCGGTGGTTTTTATACAGCATTATGACCCGCCCTGGGATAAACCGCCAGGGTACTTGTGATCTGTTTGTGCGCAGGTAAAATAATAAATATGGTCCGCATAGTTGATACAATCATGCGCACAAGTGGCAGATCCCCAATTTGCAGATCAACAGTGTCATGCAAAACAAAATGTGCATGATGGCACAACAGATCAAACGTTTAACTGGCCTATTACAAGGCCTACAATGGCCCAAGAAGGATAAGTGTTTTCATGATGCAAGTAACAAAGCTTTATGGTGCATAAGCCGGTTCATGATTCCCGACGGATTGAAGCCTCCAGGTCATCTTGTGTTTCTTCTTCCTCTTTGGCTCCTTGATTATCCATCAGCTGGAAGTCAGGCACAGCCCAGTTGATACCAGTCAACACTCAAAACACAGCTTCTTCATCAATAAGGTTTGATGGATCAATGTCTGGAGCGAAGGTATGCTTACGAATTGGCGGGATGAGATCTGTAATCGGTGCCTTCACCTTCTTATTATCAGCATCATAAGCCGCCTGATACTGTGATAGCTTGGTCTCTTCAGCCAGCCGGGTTGCCGACGGACGCATTGATTTTACTATATCTGGAAAATCATCTGCACTGAAGGGTGTCCTATCTTCTTTTACACTTGGGCAACCGTTGGCCAGATCCTTCGGGTCAAGATCTGCTTACCATGCTTTAGCCTGGCTTAGGGCACTTAAAGCACTGGCTCTAGTAGAGGCTCGTTTCAGCTCTTCAATCCTCTTGGGCACTACTGACAACCTTTCCAATGTCTCCTCGATATGAGTAGGCGGCCGTTTTTTGTGCAAAGCAGCATCAATGGTCTGTTGAGCGCCAGAATATAATTGTTCCACCAGAGTAGATGGCCTTCAACCGGACGTGCGTGTTTGAGCCCAAATTGATGCTCCGAGAGCCTGTGTCAGTTCACTTATTAATAATCTGGCACAGTTTATAGCAGATTCATTGGGATGAATGGAATCAGGATTAATTCTTACCGAAGATAGCTAGTGACATCTTATTGATTTGTTGCCTTAAGCCGGACAATTCATCAGTCACCGGCTTAAGAGCGGCTTCAACTTCTTCTGCTCTTTTCAGTAGAGCCGCCTTTTTAGTTTCCCAACTATCTTTGTTAGCATTGAAGTTCTACTTGAGCTGCTCAATGTTTTCCAAGGAAGTCCTCAATTCTGATTGGGCCTTGGATGTTTCAGATTGTTGAGTCTTTATGTTAGCCTTCGGATCATTGAGCCGTCAGTCATTCTCAGAAAGTTCATCCTGTGATATAAGCATGGACAGATATCATGAGTATGATTATTGATTAAAGTCCCAAGCACAATACAAGTATTTTCCTTGGCACTTGGGGGCTAATGTATATTACTCTTAAGAATTTTTTGAAGTCCCAAGAACAATAAAAGTATTATACTTGGCACTTGGGGGCTACTGCATGTTTCTCTTTGTTAAAAAAGAATCATCAACTGACCCGGACGAATGATGTAATCCAGTTTATAAAGACTACAAATTGGATTGATGACTTCAACCAGGATGGTTAGTCCCGATTTATTCATCACTAATTAAATCGGCCCTTGGGGGCTACTCGGGCTAATTTGATTTTTGTTACTTAAAGTCTGGGCTCAATATGCTAGTTAAACCGACCCTCGGGGGCTACAGCTGCAAAGTTCATTTCTACCATTTAAAGTCTCGGCTTAACAAGATGGTATTAGACCGGCCCTTGGGGGATACTAGTGATGATTTGTGATTCTTTATGGAAATTTGAAAGTCTACAACATATTAAAAATTCTGTCATATCCTATAGTCTTGGCGGCTAATGGTCAGGTAATTATGAAAGAGAATAGTGATTGAATTACCTCATAGCGTTCCTTCATCAAATTAACCAAGTCGGCTTCAAAGTCATGGCTAGTGTATAGACGGTTCATATAACCAGAGTGGATGTCTTGGGCATAGAATTGGGCATAGCTCTCTAAATCTACCTTCCAGTTGCCTTTATCTTCAGCAAAAATTTCTTCTTTGGCACTGTGCTTAGATAAGACAGTGGGGTGACCCGGTTGCTGTGAAACCAAACCCGGTGACGACTACATCGTTAGTTTTTTCATCAGAAGGCTTAACCAGCCTTGGCGGCTTAGAGATGGCTGGCTCAGCATCCATATGGTCTTTGGAGACTTCATGGTCTTGAGGTGGCGGATCATCAATAATATCTTGAGCAATTGGGTGAGAGAGTTCTGGTTGTTGTTGCTCCGGCTCAGATGGATTGATATCGTCGACTGGCTTATTCAGCTTCGCCTTTTTGTTGGGTTTAGCCTGGCCCCTGAAAATAAGAAGTATAAAGAGGTCAGTATAATAATCAGGCATAAGGTTTTAGTGATTGAATGTACTCTTACCCACGTACAGTCTTGAAAGCTGGGTTTTGAGTTCCCGTTGAATCGCCAGAGGAGGAATGAGAAGCCCCATGATAGTTTGAATCAGACGGGTTAAGAGGTTGTCGGAAATAACCTGCCTTGGGATAAAGTATATCAGAAATATGTAAGACCTCTGGGCGGCGTTTGCGAACTGGCGTGTTTGGTAAGCCGGAGGAAGTAATCACACCACCACTATGCCGGGTGGTGCGACGAGCTTCGTGTTGTTGTTTCTTCAAAAGAAAGTTGGGATCCAAGTGAGCTAGAGGGTGAGAAAAGCTTACTTTCCGGCTTGCTTCTTGGGTTTTCTATGTTAGCAGAGGTTCTGAGCCAGAGGAAAGAATAATTACCTTTGTGTCGTCTTGATAACATTCGTTGTCAATGATATGTATAAAAAATGAGCCAACTGAATCTAGTTCTACCTCTGATTCATCATCATCAATATTTAAGCCGGTGGTCTCGGTGGTCTTCTTCTTGGCAGGCCTTTTGGTGACTTTGGTTTTAGTACGAGCCGGTTTAGCCATCTTATCTTGAGGTTTCTTCTTCCAAAATGGGGAATCAACATGTGGAAGTCAAAAAAGGTTATAAGTAGGCATAACTGTTGCAAACATGATTGAACGAAAGGTGTGCAACACTTACAGCTGGCGGCTTGTTAAAGGTATAGAAAGGACTAAGTCCTGTTTTACTCCATTCCTTTTGCAGGCTCGTACATCAATTTCTTGGTGGCTTCGGTAATTTCTGCATCAGTCAGTTGAATGTCGCAGTGGCGCTGGGGATCTTGTAAGTCACTAGTATATTCACACATTGAGTCGGGGCGACCGCTTCATGGCAAGATGCTCCATGACACCCAGCACCGAGCAAGGTCAATGCCGGTTAGGCCATTAGCAATGAAGGCCCTAAGCTTTGAGAAGGCCGGTGCATATTTGGCCTGCTCCTTTGCGTTCATTTTGGGGGAAGTGGATGTGTGTTGCTAAGCCGGTGGTCGCGGTATAACGCCCATGATGCGCCTATATCTCCCACCTGTCGAGGCATGACTTAGAGGCATAACCGCATTGTGGTTTTGTTAAAAGAAGGGTCATCTTCACACAATCCCATGTAATGAACAAGAAAGCAATAAAGAGAGGGTTGGCTTACAATTTCCATTTCACACAATACTTAAATAAATCATACATCATCCAAGATACACACATAGACCGACTACGGTCAAATCCAAATGAAAAGAAGATAACCACAAATGCTAGATCCCCGATCGTCCCAACTGGGCTCCACTACTGATCATCAGGAAACAAAAACATAGTAGCAGCGAAGGTCCTCGTCGAACTCCCACTCGACTTTGGTAGCATCACCTTCACTGGCATCACCAGCACCGGCAACTGTTTTGGTAGTATCTGTGAGTCACAAGGACTCAGCAATCTCACACTCACGAGATCAAGACTATTTAAGCTTATGGGTACGAAGTGGTAATGAGGTGGAGCTGCAGCAAGCGCTGAGCAAATATGGTGGCTAACATACGCAAATAAGAGTAAGATGAGAAGCTACGCAGCGGTGGTGAAACTAGAAGTGATCAAGAAGTGATCCTGAAACTACTTACATTCAAACATAACCCAAAACTGTGTTCACTTCCCGGACTCCGCCGAAAAGAGACCATCACGGCTACCGACATGGTTGATGCATTTTAATTAAGTCAAGTGTCAAGTTCTCTACAACCGGATATTAACAAATTCACATTTGCCACACAACCGTAGGCACCTCTCGAAAGTTTATAGCCTACAGGGGTGTCCCAACTTATCCCATCACAAGCTCTCACGGTCAACGAAGGATATTCCTTCTCCCAGAAAGACATGATCAGTCTCGGAATCCCGGTTACAAGATGTTTTGACAATGGTAAAACAAGACAAGCAAGTACGCCCGAATGTGCCGACAAATCCCGATAGGAGCTGCACATATCTCGTTCTCAGGGCACACCGGATGGGCAAGACGTCGGGTTGGCATAGACCCTGGTTGCCCAGGGGGCGCCGACATCGCCTAGGTTGGACCAACACACAGAGGAGCACTGGCCCGGGGGGTTTAAAATAAAGATGACCCTCGGGTCCGCGGAACCCAAGGGAAAAAGTCTTAGGTTGTTAGGCGAATGTAAAACCAAGGTTGGGCCTTGCTGGAGGAGTTTTATTCAAAGAGAACTGTCAACGGGGTCCCATAACCCCAACCGCATAAGGAACGCAAAATCAAGGACATAACACCGGTATGACGGAAACTAGGGCGGCAAGAGTGGAACAAAACACCAGGCATAAGGCCGAACCTTCCACCCTTTACCAAGTATATAGATGCATTAATTAAAATAAGAGATATTGTGATATCCCAATATATCCATGTTCCAACATGGAACAACCTGCAAATCACCTGCAACTAGCAACACTATAAAAGGGGCTGAGCAAAAGCGGTAACTTAGCCAAACAACAGTTTGCTAGGAAGGTGGGTTAGAGGCTTGTCATGGCAATATGGGAGGCATGATATAACAAGTGGTAGGTAGCGCAACATAGCGATATAACGAACAACTAGCAAGCAATGATAGAAGTGATATCGAGGGTAATGGTCATCTTGCCTGAGATCTCGCAAGGAAGAAGAACGAGTCCATGAAGAAGACAAATGGACATAGTTGAACGAATCCTCACAAACGCAATGTTACCGGAACTAACAAGAAGAAGCAACACCGGAAAGGAGCAAACAAAATGGTAAACCAACAAGCATAAACATGGCATGATACACAATCAAGTATGATGCATGACCAGTTTAAAGAGGCATGGCATGGCAAAGTGCAACAAACAATACTACAAATTAAGTGGAGCTCAATATGCAACGAGTTGCATATTGATGAAACACCACATTCAATTATTTAGTTCTCTCTCAGTTATGTACCCAACAATATTAAATGTTGCTAAACATGGCAAGAGGTGAAACATATATAAACTAATTATTTAGGCAAGTTTAAATGAGGCCGGAAAAAAACAAACAACAATTCCGGAAAATCCTCATATGCAAATTTATGGATTTGGTATTGTTCTGCCATAAACCATATTTTAGAGTTGTTAAACATGCAAGATGAGTGCACCATGTTAAACTAGGCATTTTTCTAACCCATTTACATATAAAGTTTATTTAAATCCGAGCTACGATTAATTAGTTATGAATTAAATCATTTTAACATGGCATATGAGCAAATTATATGCAAACATCATTTTAAACATTTTTAACGTGGATGAAAGTTGCATATTATGAAAGTACATGAAAAACTAAGCATTTTACATATATAAATTTATTACATGTGATGCACGGTTGGTGAGATATGACATGCATGAAACTTAGGGGGTTTTCTGCAAATCTGGTAAACTCTGGATAATGCTAAAATCGCACAAAGAAAAAAAACACCTACTGGCCGAATCTAAAGCATGTTGGGCCAGCAGAAGAAAAACAAAAGAGGCGCTGTAGTGGGGCCTCACCATGGGCCAAGCCCAGGTCGATGGAAGAGGTGAGGCCGGCAAGGGGCCTTGCTGGAGGCGGTGCTGGGCCGCGGCTAGAGAGGAGGCTGGCCCACGTGCTGACCCATGGTCAACGCGACCATGAGCAGGCGAGCGGGACGAGCCCCTCTGCTCGTCCCCGAGCCGGTGCATGGCGGTAGCGCCACCAGCTGCGGCTGGGTATCCGGCGAGGCGCGAGGACAGCGGGGAGGCCGGGAACGGGCAGGACGATGGTGGGGCATCTAGATCCGGTGGATTGACGGCAGGGTCGATGTGGTGCTCGAGCTCGGCGGCCGTGGGGGTCCCTGTTCATGGCGGCAGAGAGAGGGATGGGAGAGGAGGCAGGAGAAAGAAGACGGGCAGGTAAGGAGGAGCAGGGCGGCGGGGTCCGGCCTGGGGGGGGGGGGGTCCACCGCCGGAGCCCGACGTCGACAAGATCTCTGATGGCGGGGTCGGCGAGGTGCGAGGGGAGCTGCGGGCGATGGAGTACCCGATCCAGATTGGGATCGAGTGGGAGGCCTTGGGCGCGGGCCGTGGCGCGGTTCCAGACCCAGGCGGGCCTCGCGTGGGCTCCGTGGGCCTCGGCGGTGGGAGGCTCTCAGGGGGGCACGTGGCGGCGCCTGAGTGGTTGTGGCGGGTAATGGAAGGTGAGGTGGCGCGCGGGGGTTTGTCGGGACGGTGGCTGAGCGGCGGCTCGGTGGATTTGGCGGCAACAACTGGCAGTGCATGGGTGGCCGAGCGCAGAAATTGAGGCGAGGGTGGCGGCTGCAGGATAGGGAAGGGTAGGGGCTAGGCCAGGGCTCCAAAATAGGCAAGATGGGGGTCTATTTATAGAAAGGGGGCTAGGATTAGGGGTTTCGAAGCCCTCCGATCACGATCGGACGGTTCCGGACGCAAGGAGGGGTAGGTTGGGCCTAGAGGATGGTAGTGGGATGTGGACAGAGGCCTTGGGCTAAGAGGAGAGAAAAAAAGGAGAGGCCCGGTGGCAGTTTTCGGAGACCGAAAACGTCCGACGATTTGACCGACTATAATGTCGCTATAGTTATCTGATGGGGCATCAAACGAGCTCCGAATGTGACAGAACTTGATAGGCGGTCTATCTACACTATAATAAGACCGCACGCCAAATTTGGTCCCATTCTGAGAACATTTTTTGGCAACTTATAAAATAATATTTTGGACATGTCGCAGGCGCATGCGAGAGTGTCTGGGCTCAAAATGGACAACGGAAAGAACTGGGAAACCCGGAGAGATGCAAGTTTTTAAAACATGTAGATGCAATGCGGATGATAACATGGCAAAAATGCAACACACAAACAAATGACATGGCTACGATGGCGAATAATTGGGAGACACCTGGCGCATCGGTCTCGGGGCGTCACACGCGGTAACCCGGCAGAGAATACTCGTCTGATGGAGAAGTGTCTTTACAATAAAAAGGAGTTTGGTTCCAATCTTTGGGGTGACTCGGCGGCTTGGCGTAGGGAAAGTTGACTTCTTTCCTCTTCCGAATGGAGATCCCGCCGAGTTCCAAGCTGGGCCCGTCAGTAAACTCTGTCTGACGGTTTAAACAGTAAAATTCTCTGAACAATTCAACGGTGGGCTCTTCTTGAAGATAGGCTTCACAGAAGACTTGGAAATTGCAAATATTGGATACAGAGTTGGGCCCAATGTCTTGAGGGTGAAGTTGGAAGAAATGAAGCACGTCGCGGAAAAACGTTGAGCCGGGCGGGCTGAACCCCCGGCTCAGGTGGTCAGTAAAGACAATCACTTCTCGGTCCTTGGGTGTTGGATGGTTTTCTTCACCAGGGACCCTCCAATGGATATCTTCTTTCTTGGCTAGGGCACCAGTTGGACCAAAATTGTCCAGGTCCTCTTCAGTGACCTGGGATTGGACCCACTTGCAAGAGGTATATGTCCTGGCCATTTTTTCAATGATTTGAAAGGAAGATTATGCCGGTTTAAGGTTATATGGTCAAGCCGGCTATCGGCTTCAAAGTAAAAAAATAATGAAGCATGCATAGATGTTAAACCGGAGGATGGCATTGAAGGTACAAAGATAAGCTATTGGCGGCTTAAGAGGGGACTAATGGTACCTGGCGGGTTACGGTTTCTGAGTTAAGCCGCCTGTACAAATATTGATTTCACAGATCTAAGAATGGGAAAATTGCGAAGTGTTGGAGAAACAGATTTCATAGATTGATACTACAATTTTGGATCTACGACACTTCAGAGAATGGAAAATATTTAGACCTAAGTTGTAGTATGTGAGTAGTTCATGTGTCAAGATTGGTTTTCTTATGCAAGGGATATGTCCTAATAACAAAAATGAGTACCACGACTACCGCGCGCAGGAGGGTACTATGTTTGAATCTAAAGTTACAAGCTACAGCGAAAGACGAGGATGAACTTCGACGAACTCGTGGAAACCCTAATGGGGTATAGAGGAAAGGGAAGGAGGAGAACTCACCAGAGCTGTTGAACAGCGGAGGCACGCAGACAAATTTTGGTCAAATCAGGTTGATGCAGCGGCTGTTGTCGAGGTGGTGGCGAGAGTCGACGGCGGCGGCAGAGCTCTGGTGTTGAAGCGACACGAAGAAGATGGAGACGAGAAGGCAAGGGGGAAAATTGAAAGGGACCCCTGGCCCTATTTATAACGTCGAAAGTATAAGTGACATGTGCGGGAATCAAGGAGGCCAAAAAATGGATATGTGGCAGCACAGACGCCTCGATTTTCAGGAACTTATTGAAAAAAGGATATATATATATATATATATATATGTGTGTGTGTGTGTGTGTGTGTTGAGATTTTGTCCTTGCATAATATTAATGACAGGTGATGTCATGGTGGGTTATCACA
Source organism: Triticum monococcum (assembly GCA_034509565.1). Taxonomy (NCBI): domain Eukaryota; kingdom Viridiplantae; phylum Streptophyta; class Magnoliopsida; order Poales; family Poaceae; genus Triticum; species Triticum monococcum. Next base: position 275,309,628 of record CM067842.1, on the reverse strand, counting down.
ATCCTAGGAGATGACGTCATGGCGGGTTACAAGATCTTGCAATAGCAGACGAAGAAGGATTTTTGCTAAGTGTTGAAAGATTGATACGAACAAGTTCACATCAACCTGGGTCCTAATGTTGGGGATATAACTATTGGGTATGACCCGCCCAGGAGGGGCCAGGTCATACCGCTGGCGGTTCCTAAAAAGCAAGGCCCATGAAGATGCTGAAGATGGCGGTTCACAAAGCAGGCTAACTGAAGGCCCGAAATCTGAAGGCGACTTAAAGCCCACATATGTAAACCGCCATATATGTATGACTTGTGTTGTAAGGCATACGTAGTTATTCACCGGCCCGGATATGTTGTGTATGAGCCGGCCGGGACTCGTGAGTCGCTTGGCGTCAATCTGTGTATATAAAGGGACGACCTGCCGTCGGCTTAGGGTAAGAAACAAGAGATCAAGAACTAGGTCAAGCGTATTCGCTCCCTGATAATCAAAACCCAAGCAATACCACCTCAAACTTGAGTAGGCTTTTACCTTCACCGGAAGGGGCCGAACCAGTATAAAATCCCTGTGTCCTTTGTCCCATTTAACCCCTTTAAGTTAACCTATTTGTGATGGCTACACGACTAAGTCCTTCTGCTAGGACATCTGTCGTGACAATTCCATGACACGACGGGCCATACAGCAAAATCCACCACACCAAAGGCCATGGTCTCCAAGAGTGCCACCAGGTTGAGTAGCTTGTTAAGAAACAAAGGGCTGAATACGAGAAGCGTGATAGGGACAAAGGCCAAGAGGGTGCTGGAAGAAAAGGTCGTAGGGGTAGAGGGGGCCGCCGTGGCAAGGCCCCACAGCAAAAGGAAAAACCTACTGGAGGCCGTGAAAAGAAAGAAGGAGATGATGGGAGTGATGAAGAGGATGAGGAAGAAACCAGCGAGCAAGAATTCCAAAAGGCAACCAAAGCCATGTGTGTTGATGGGGGTGCATCTTTGCACTCCTTTCATCGCCGGCTCAAGCAGTGGGTGTGTGTGGTCAATGTCGTGGAGCCAGCTGTAGACTCCAAAAGGCCACTCAAATGGTCCTGCATGCCTATCATCTTTGACTTGGAGCATCACCCTGACCGTACCACTGCGGTTGGGTGTTTGTCGTTGTTGGTTTCCCCGACAATCCGCAACCTGAACGTAACAAAGATGCTAGTTGACGGTGGGGTTGGGCTGAACTTAATGTCCCCAAGAGTGGTTGGCAAGCTGCAGATCCCTGATGAGGATCTCAATGCTACGGCTCTGGCAAAATTCATGGCAGCATCCCGTTATGCCTACAACAACTTGAAGATGCTAGGGCCGATGGGTATCATCTCCATTCCGTCAGATAAGAAAGATGCAATTATATGTGTGGACAAGATGTATCGGCACACGGTAGCAGCTGAGGCCACAGAAGCCCCAGCTCCCGCCAAGGAAACAAAAAGGTGAAGAATACTAGCAGGGATGCCGGCAAGGACTCCGGGAAGCGCGCCTCTTCGGAGTGCGCCACGCCTGTTGACGACCTGCCGGAGAGTTCCACTAGAAAAAGACCCAAGGTTGCTTTACTTGCTGTGAAAAGGGTCCTAGCAAGGTAGGATGGCATTGACGGTACATTCACCATGAGTGCCACACTTGATGACAAATAGGAAAGTGCACTCTTTGCCTTCCTGTGGGCGAATGTCGATGTATTTTCTTGGCAACCATCTGACATCCCTGGTGTTCCCAGGAAGATAATCGAGCAGCACCTGGTTGTCTGTCCTCACGCTTGGCCCGTCAAGTAGAAGGTCGGAAAGCAAGCCTTAGAGGAGCAGTAGTTCATTGCCAAGGAAATCAAGAAACTTGAAGCAGCTGGTTTGGTCAGAGGGGTGATGCATCCAACTTGGTTAGCAATCCAATGGTAGTGTGCAAGGCAAACGGGAAATGGATGCTCTGCATTGACTTCACGGACTTAAACAAAGCATGTCCAAAAGACCCTTTCCCCCTGTCGCGCATTGATCAAATTGTTCATTCCACTTACAGATGTGATTTGCCTTCCTTCTTAGAAGTGTACTCCAGGTACCAGCAGATATTTATGGCCAAGGAAGATGAAGAGAAAACCGCGTTCATGACTCCATGTGGCATGTACTGTTTGTGCGTATGCCTTTCGGGTTAAAGAGCGTCGGATCCACTTTCACGAGGGCAGTACAGATTGGTTTCGAACCCCAACTGCATAGAAACATGGAAGCTTATATGGATGATATAGTGGTCAAAACCATGGATAGATCAACACTCATTCAAGACTACGAAGAGACCTTTGCAAACTTGCGCAAGATCAATTTGAAGATAAACCGTGAGAAATGTGTGTTTGGTGTCCCATTCGGCAAGCTCCTTGGTTTCTTTGTGTCCCAACGGGGAATAGAGGCCAATCCTGACAAGATCAAAGCAATCTAACAAATACAAGAACCTAAGACTGTCAAGGACGTAAGGCGTTTGGCTGGATGCATTATCGCACTGAGTTGGTTCATCTCCAAGCTGCCGAGTGCACCTTGCCTTTTTTCAAAATCTTGAAAAAGCTGGCACGATGAAGTGGACCCAGGAAGCAAAAGCAGCACTGCAAGACCTGAAAGCTTACCTTTCCTATGCTCCAACCTTAGTCGCACCAAAACCGCAAGAGCTGTTGTTGGTTTACTTAGCTGCAACAAATCAAGTGGTCAGTGCAGCGATGGTGTAACGCCCCGAGACCGTTATGCCAGGTGTCTCCCAGTTATTCGCTGTTGTTGTATTGTCATTCGCTTGCGTGTTGCATCTTGTCATTGCATCATATGCATTGCATCATCATGTTTTCAAAACTTGCATCCGTCCGGGTTCCCCCAGTTCCGTCCGTTGTCCGTTCCGAGCCCAGACACACTTGCACGCGCCCGTGGCACGTCCGAAATAGTATTTTATAAGTGGCTGGAAAATGTTCTTAGATTGGGATGACATTTGGCGTGCGGTCTTATTTTAGTGTAGAAAGACCGCCTGTAAATTTCATCGCGTTTGGAGTCCGTTTGGCGCCCCAACGGATAACTATAGCGGTATTATAGTCGATCTATCGTCGGACGTTTTCGGTCTCCGAAAGTGTTGTCGGCCTTTCTCTCTCTTCCCTCCCTAGTCCGTCAACACAATCCACAACCTAACCTCTCTCGTCAGCCCGCGGCCCTCCTCGCGCGCGCGTCTGATAGCTGTCTCGGACCCGACCCGGGCAGTCGTCACCGTTGTGTCTGGATCATCACCAAACATCTACAAAACATCACCGTTTTCTTATTTGGCCTCCCTAGCCTATTTTTCCTAACCGTCCGATTTTGATCGGAGGGACGAGGTAGCCCCTAACCTAAACCGTGATGTATATATACTCCACTCCTAGTCTATTTGGACAAACCCTAAAATATAGGGACTTATCCCGTCGAGCCGCCGCCATCTACCTCGGGATCCCTCCGGATCCAATTCCACCAACCGAAGCCGCCTCCTCCTTCCTCATTTTCCCCATCGGGCCAACCATCCCCTCTCCCTCGATTCACCCTTTCCCGCAGCTCCTCCCCAAGGCTTCTAGATCGAGCGAGATCGAGCTCACGACCCTGCCGCCTCCAGAGAAAGTCGCCGGCGACCACCTGCAGTAGGACCTGCGCCCCTGCCTCTCCTTCCCTCGTCCTTCTCTCCTCCCTCTCTCACCTGCTCTCTCTGTTCGTGCAACAGAGATCCTCGAGGGGTTTTGCACTGGCCATCCTCGCCTCCTGCGCCCGGACGTCGTCGTCCTCGAGCTCCTCGAAGCATTCCCGCCTACCTCGTCGCCGGGAGACGCCCGCGCCAGGTCCACCGCTGCCTCCGTCCTCTGCTTATAGGACGAGGCGCCCGCTCACCCGCATCTCACGTTGACCACACCCCGCCTGCTTTCCCTTCGGCCTCCTCAAGTCCTGTCCGCCCCGCCTCCTCCGCTCGCGTTTCTGGTGAGCCCCAGTCGTATCGTGCCACCTCCGCTCCTCCTTGTTGTCTCCTGGAGTCGCCGTGCCCTGCCGCTGCAAGCCCCACCACGATGAACCACTGTGTCCCCCCTACTTCGTCAGAGCACAAGAGACGCCAAGCCGCGTTGACCGATCACGGCGGTCCATCTTCGACCGAAGCAAGGCATGCCCAGCGCTGCTCGCCGCCATCCGCCAAGCTCCTCGCCGCCTCACCAAGTCCCCTTCCTCGCCATCACATGCAGTGGCCTCTGCTTCCTCTACAACAAGCAGGTCGCTCGTCTCGCGCCCTACGCATTGACCAGTCTCTGTTGCGTCCCGATCGAGTGCCTGGGCCGGCCTTGCCTTGTGCTTCATCGCGGCCCAGCAAGGCGTTGAGGCCCAGCCTCTCCACCAGCCTGCCTCCTCTCCGAAAGGGTCGAGGCCCAATGTGAGGAGCTTATCCAGCCCAGCTCGGTTCCGTTTCAGCCCATGTCTTTTTTCCCTCTCTGCGAATTTAGTATTTATCCAGGATTTTCCAGTTTTGCAGAAAAACCATAGACTCCATGCATTTTAAAACTCAACAACCAGGCATCATATGTAAAAACATTATATATGAAAAATGCTTAAAATTTTGTCTAGTTTCATAATTTGCAATTTTCATCCATGTTTAAAATGTTTAAATTGATGTTTGCATATATTTTGCCATATTTCCATGTGAAATGATTTATTTCATAACTATTTAACCGTAGCTCCAAATTTAATAATCTTTATATGTAAATGGGGTAGAAAAATGCAAAGTTTAACATGGTTCACTTTATTTGCATGTTTAACAACCCTGAAATTGTGTTAGGGCAGAACAGTACCAAATTCATAAATATGCACATGTGGATTTTTCGGACATGTTGCTTGTTGTTCCGGCCTCATTTAAACTTGCCTAGATAGGTAGTTTTACTATGCTTCACCTCTTGCCATGTTTAACAACATTTAATATAGATGGGTACCTAAACGAGAGAGAACTAAATAAGTCATGTGGTGTTTTCTTCAATATGCAACTCTGTTGCATATTGATCTCCACTTAATTTGTAGTGTTGTTTGTTGCATTTTGCCATGCCATGCCTCATTAAACCGGACATGCATCATACTTGGTTGTGCATCGTGCCATGCTTATGTGGTGGTTGTTTACTATGTTGTGTGTTTCTTTCCGGTGTTGCTTCTTCGGGTTGGTTCCGATAACGTCACGTTTGTGAGTATTAGTTCGACAACGTCCGTCTATTTTCTTCATGGACTCGTTCTTCTTCCTTGCGGGATTTCAGGCAAGATGACCATACCCGCGAAATCACTTCTATCTTTGCTTGCTAGTTGCTCACTCTTTTGCTTTGCCTATGCCGCGATACCTACCACATACTTTATCATGCCTCCCATATTGCCATGTCAAGCCTCTAACACACCTTGTCCTAGAAAACCGTTGTTCGGCTATGATACTGCTTTGCTTAGCCCCTCTTATAGCATTGCTAGTTGTAGGTGAAAATTGGAGTTTGTTCCATGTTGGAACATGATTTATTGTTGGGATAACACAATATCTCTTATTTTATTTAATGCATCTATATACTTGGTAAAGGGTGGAAGGCTCGGCCTTATGCCTGGTGTTTTGTTCTACTCTTGCCGCCCTAGTTTCCGTCATACCGGTGTTATGTTCCTTGATTTTGCGTTCCTTACGTGGTTGGGTTATAATGGGAACCCCTTGACAGTTTGCTTTGAATAAAACTCCTCCGGCAATGCCCAACCTTGGTTTTACCATTTGCCACCTAAGCCTTTTTCCCTCGGGTTCTGCAGACTCAAGGGTCATCTTTAATTAAACCCCCGGGCCAGTGCTCCTCTTAGTGTTCGTCTAACTTGTCAGCCGCCGGTGGCCACCAGGGGCAACTCTGGGCTAGCCTACCCGAAGTTTGGACAGTCTAGTGTGCCCTGAGAACGAGATATGTGCAGCTCCTATCGGATTTGTCGGCACATCCGGGTGGCTTTGCTGGTCTTGTTTTACCATTGTCGAAATGTCTTGTAACCGGGATTCTGAGCCTGATTGGGTCTTCCTGGGAGAAGGGATATCCTTCGTTGACCGTGAGAGCTTGTGATGGGCTAAGTTGGGACACCCCTGTAGGGTTTTGAACTTTCGAAAGTCGTGCCCACGGTTATGGGCAGATGGGAATTTGGTAATGTCCGGTTGTAGAGAACTAGACACTTAACTTAATTAAAATGCATCAACCGCGTGTGTAGCCGTGATGGTCTCTTCTCGGCAGGGTCCAGGAAGTGAACACGGTGTTGGAGTTATGCTTGAACGTAGGTTGTTCTAGGATCATTTCTTGATCATAGATTCTCGAACGTGCTTTGCCTTCTCTTCTCGCTCTCATTTGCGTAAGTTAGCCACCATATATGCTAGTGCTTGCTGCAGCTCCACCTCATACGTTTTCCCTACCTATAAGCTTAAATAGTCTTGATCGTGAGGGTGTGAGATTGCTCAGTCCCCGTGACTCACAGATACTTCCTAAACCAGCTTGTAGGTGCCGATGATATCGTGCAGGTGACGCAACCCAGCTCAAGGAGGAGCTCGATGAAGATCTTGTTCATTGTGTTGTTTCCGTTTCCAATTGATAAGTAGTGGAGCCCAGTTGGAGCGATCGGGGATCTGTAGCATTAGGGTAGTCTTCTTTTATTTTGGATCCGTAGTCGGTCCTTGATTGTATCTGGATGATGTAATGTTATATTCTGTATTGTGTGAAGTGGCGATTGTAAGCCAACTATGTACCTCTTTCCTTATTCAGTACATGGGATGTGTAATGATTACCCCTCTTGCGACATTGCTTACAATGCGGTTCTGCCTCTAAGTCGCGCTCCGACACGTGGGAGATATAGCCGCATCGTCGGCGTTACAAGTTGGTATTAGAGCCTTCCCCGACTTAGGAGCCCCCTGCTTGATCGAATAGCTGACGTTGTTGAGTCTAGAAAAAATGTTTTGAGTCTTATAGGATTTTATATATCGGAGAGTAGGATTCTTTTTACTCCTTAGTCCCTTCTTCGCTCTGGTGAGGCATCCTGACATAGAGTTTTGACCCTTCTCTTCTCAAATTTTCAATAAAATTTTTTAGGATCACGCGGGTATCTTGGAATCATTCCGATGGTTTTGTGACGAGAACATTATTCTTGGTACCTCCTGACATTTAGGGGTTGTGGCAGTGTCCCGGGGAGTTGAGGTGTTGTCGTCACAATTTTATCGTTGCAATTCTGGAATACCTGAGTTTCGCCGACATCGAAAATCTCTTTTATGCAGTTGAGATAACCTAGACGCCACCCAGTACTGGGGCGGGTGTTCGGGAGTATTGCCATAACTCGTATAACGGATGCTTTTCGAAGGTTGAGGTAAACGATTTCCGAAGGTTTCTTGGTTATGTGTTGAAGGATGGATACAGCTGGATGTGGGATTTGCTAGTTTTGGGTGAGATATTATGCTTCCCCTGTATCCCCAACACCTGATTGCATAACCGGAAAGTTTCGGGAGTTTTTAAGTGGGAATTCAAGTAGCTCCTAGGATATCTTCCGACAGATGCATGATATGAGATTGGGGTTCAACGTCTAGTGGTTCGTCTATCCACGGTTGGTTTACAGTGGTCTCATTGTGTCTTAAAGAGTCCTTGGCTATGCCGACTTGGGGACGCTTCGTATGTCATGTGCACTGCCTTGTACATGATGGTGCTATACAATCGAGCCCGTGTGGGCCCCACCACGAAAACTTCGGATGAAATCTCTATCATTTGTTGATCATATCCCCTTTTCCTCATTTCCAATACCTTCTCATGCCAGTGCACCTCATAATCATTCACTTCTCGCTATTCATTTGTTCCGGAGTGCTGAAGATATCTCAGAAGGCTCGTCTTGTCATCCAAGATCCGTTCAAACTATTTCAAGGTCTTTTCTTATTCAAAGCCATTAAATTCAACCGACGCAATCTATCTCTTAAATCATTCAACGATGTTTTCTCTTGAGTGGGCCCTAACCCACAGGTCTTTTCCAAGATCTTACCTGACTCTTCTAATTTTCCCAGAGCTATCCTAAATTCTTTTCCAAGTTTGACGTAAGAATGAGTTATCATCAATCAAATGCTTTCTCCAAGATCATTCAAATTCTTTTCATCGTTGGTTCGACCTTTATAATTTTTCATTCCGGAGTGCCTCAACAATTCATGGTGGTGTTTCTCATCGTCATTCTCAACATTTGAAGTCCGAAGAAGAGTTTTTCCTCCATATCTTATCCATTCTCTCAGAGATGCGTGATTCTAGCTTGTTACCATCCTCTCATAATTGTTTTCAATTGTGACAATTCTATTCATCCATCCGGAGCATTTCATGAGTTGTTTTTTTTCTTTTCTTTCCTTTGGAGCCCATCATTTCAGAAGAATTATTCATTCCAGCTTTCAGCTCACTTTCTCTAAATCATACCGGTGCATCATTCCAATATCCTCTAATCAGCTAGTGATCTATTTGTTCTCATGTATCTAAATTCCTTCAAGTATCTTAACTTGTTTTTTTCAATTCTTACCGGTGTATTGTGCATGTGCTATGTTCATTTTTAATTCTTACGGTGGTTCATTCTGAATTTCTCTTCCTTCGTTATCATATTGATTTATTCATTGCTTCCATCCTACCGGTGGTTCGTTGAAGATTTTCCCAAGTTGCGCTATATCTATCTTCATACTTTCTACGAGAATAAGTGGTATACCAAATCCGTTTGCTTGTCATCAAGTTAATTGGTGAAGGATACGCATAACATAATTCTTACTCCTGTTTCATCCAAGTTTTTCATTCCTTATTCCAGAGGCTCATCAAATTCTCGGTTTCATTTGTTTCATCTTTTGTTTTCCCGGAGTTCCAAGCTCTCTCAATTATATCGTCGTGAAGATCCATCTAAGTCGTTGTAAGGTTTCACCCTGTGTTTTCAACTTCTTTTCCTTTCGTTTGATCATTCTTTTATTATTGGAGTTCTTTATGAAGGCTCTTCATGATGGTTCATAAAGGATTTAATTCCTTCTCGAAGTGTTCATTGAGATTCTTTTCAAGGGAGCTCAAGCATTCTTCATCTTGCAATCTAGAGTGCAATTCTTTTTACCTTATCTTTTGAGGTGGTGTTATGTCATTGTTGACAATTTCCCTTCATGTTTCATGATTCAAAAGTTGTCAGGAATGAGATATTTAAACCCATCAATCTCTTCATTGGAGTTATCATGTGTCATGTTTCACCTAAAGCCTTCCCTAAGGATTGTTGCTATTTTGGTGCTTATAAATGACCCAAGTTCTTCTTTTATCCTCCCGGTGAAATAAGTTTCTCGTTCCTTGTTAATATCAATTCAATCTATTGTTTTCGTTAGTGGCAGATTGTCACCTCGTAATTTGAGACGTATTCCATAAAACCATAACAAGCATACTCTTTTCGTTGTTTTTCCAACAACTCCGTTCTAGCATTTGTTGTAAGCGTGCTCTCTCAAGATCTTGTTTCCCTCCGTTCATTCCATTCAATTCTTACATTTGTTCCGGAGGCATTGTAATGTTTCTCTTCTCAATCATCATCTCGAATGCTGAGGATCGTGTTCTTTTCGTGCTTATCCTTTTAACCGGAGTGTCGTGCCCTATTTTCAAGTTCTCCCCATTCTATCAAGTTTTGCCTCCCTTCTCAACCAGAGTGCTATCTGAAATCTTTCTTACCCATTGTGTCTTTCTTTCAATAGTTTCAGAGGCACTGTGTTGTTGATTTCATCAAGTATCTTCTCAACTTTTCAAGCTCATCTTCAATTCCTTACATTTAAAGTCGGAGTGTTTTCCAAATTATATCATTCTTAATCCTTTTCTATCTTGTTTTAATCGGGGTGGTTTCAATAGTTATCTTGCCCTTCCACCTCAAGGTTTTTTCGCAATGTTCTTTGTTCCTCTTTTCTAAAGGAGTGTTTTCGACATTGTTCACCTTCGTTGTATGCTTTCTCGAATTTGTTCAACCTCGCAAGGTTCTTTGGTTTCACTCATTCGTCAAAGAAGCAACTTAGTTTTACCTCTTCTCTTCCTCTTCTGTTTCCCTCCGGTGCCATCCTAGATCTTGGGATGAGATCCTCTCGTAGTGGTGGAGTGTTGTAACGCCTCGAGACCGTTGCGCCAGGTGTCTCCCAGTTATTCGTTGTTGTTGTCTTGTCATTCACTTGCATGTTGCATCTTGTCATTGCATCATATGCATTGCATCATCATGTTTTCAAAACTTGCATCCGTCCGGGTTCCCCAAGTTCCGTCCGTTGTCCATTCCGAGCCCAGACACACTTGCACGCGCCCGCGGCACGTCCGAAATATTATTTTATAAGTGGACAGAAAATGTTCTCGGATTGGGATGAAAGTTGGCGTGCGGTCTTATTTTAGTGTAGGAAGACCGCCTGTCAAATTTCATCGCGTTCGGAGTCCTTTTGACGCCCCAAAGGATAACTATAGCGGCATTATAGCCGGTCTATCGTCGGACGTTTTTGGTCTCCAAAAACTGTTGCTGGGCTTTCTCTCTCTTCCCTCCCTAGTCCGTCTACACAATCCACAACCTAACCTCTCTCGTCAGCCCGCGACCCTCCTAGCGCGCGCGTCTGATAGTTGTCCCGAACCCGACCCGGGCAGTCTTCACCGTTGTGTCCGGATGATCCCCAAAAATCTACAAAACATCACCATTTTCTTATTTGGCCTCCCTAGCCTATTTTTCCTGACCGTCCAATTTTGATCGGAGGGACGAGGTAGCCCCTAACCTAATCTGTGATGTATATATACTCCACTCCTATTCTATTTGGACAAACCCTAAAATATAGGGACTTGTCCCGTCGAGCCGCCGCCATCCACCTCGGGATCCCTCCGGATCAATTTCCACCAACCGAAGCCGCCTCCTCCTTCCTCGTTTTCCCCATCGGGCCAACCATCCCCTCTCCCTCGATTCACCCTTTCCCGCAACTCCTCCCTAAGGCTTCCAAATCGAGCGAGATCGAGCTTGCGACCCTGCCGCCTCTAGAGAACCTCGCCAGCGACCACCTGCAGCAGGACCTGCGCCCCTGCCTCTCCCTTCCTCGTCCTTCTCTCCTCCCTCTCTCACCTGCTCTCTTTGTTCGTGCAACAGAGAGCCCCAGGGAGTTTTGCACTAGCCATCTGATACGTCTCCAACGTATCTGTAATTTTTGATTGCTCCATGCTATATTATCTACTATTTTGGACTATATTTGGCTTTATTTCCACTTTTATATTATTTTTGGGACTAACTTATTAGCCGGAGGCCCAGCCCAGAATTGAAGTTTTTTGCCTATTTCAGTGTTTCGAAGAAACGGAATATCAAACGGAGTCCAAACGGAATAAAATCTTCGGGAACGTGATTTTCTCACCGAACGTGATCCAGGAGACTTGGACCCTACTCCAACGAGTCAAAGAGGAGGTCACGAGGGTGGGGGCGTGCCCCCCTAGAGCGCGCCCCCTTCCTCGTGGGCCCCTCGGTGCTCCACCGACATACTCCTTCCTCATATATATACATACGTACCCCCAACCGATCAGAACAGGAGCCAAAAACCTAATTCCACCGCTGCAACTTTCTGTATCCACGAGATCCCATCTTGGGGCCTATTCCGGAGCTCCGCCAGAAGAGGGCCGTCATCACGGAGGGCTTCTACATCATCATAGCCTCTCCGATGAAGTGTGAGTAGTTTTACCTCAGACCTTCGGGTCCATAGTAAGTAGCTAGATGGCTTCTTCTCTCTTTTTGGATCTCAATACAAAGTTCTCCCCCTCTCTTGTGGAGATCTATTCGATGTAATCTTCTTCTTTTTGCAGTGTGTTTGTTGAGACCAATGAATTGTGGGTTTATGATCAAGTCTATCTATGAATAATATTTGAATCTTCTCTGAATTCTTTTATGTATGATTGGTTATCTTTGCAAGTCTCTTCGAATTATCCGTTTGGTTTGGCCAACTAGATTGGTAGTTCTTGCCATGGGAGAAGTGCTTAGCTTTGGGTTCGATCTTGCGGTGTCCTTTCCCAGTGACAAAAGGGGCAGCAAGGCACGTATTGCATCGTTGCCATCGAGGATAACAAGATGGGGTTTATTTCATATTGCATGAATTTATCTCTCTACATCATGTCATCTTGCTTAAGGCGTTACTCTATTTTTAACTTAATACTCTAGATGCATGCTGGATAGCGGTCGATGAGTGGAGTAATAGTAGTAGATGCAGAATCGTTTCGGTCTACTTGTCATGGATGTGATGCCTATATACATGATCATGCCTAGACATTCTCATAACTATGCTCAATTCTGTCAATTGCTCAACAGTAATTTGTTCACCCACTGTAGAATACTTATGCTCTTGAGAGAAGCCACTAGTGAAACCTATGGCCCCGGGGTCTATTCTCATCATATCAATCTCCATCACTTTAATCTTGCTTTGCTTTTTTACTTTGCTTTTACTTTTTACTTTGCATCTCTATACCAAAAATATTATATCTATCACATCTCACTCTCGTAAGTGACCGTGAAGGGATTGACAACCCCTAATCGCATTGGTTGCGAGTAGCTATCATTTTGTGCAGGTATGACGGACTTGAGCGTGGCCTCCTACTGGATTGATACCTTGGTTCTCAAAAACTGAGGGAAATACTTACGCCACTCTGCTGCATCATCCCTTCCTCTTCGGGGAAAACGAACGCAAGCTCAAGACATAGCAAGAAGGATTTCTGGTGCCGTTGTCGGGGAGTCTACACAAAAAGTCAACTTACCAAGTACCCATCGCAATCCCTATCTCTCGCATTACATTATTTGCCATTTGCCTCTCGTTTTCCTATCCCCCACTTCACCCTTGCCGTTTTATTCGCCCTCTCTCTCTATCCTCCCTCTCTTTTCTGCTTGCCTTTTTGTTTGCCCGTGTGTTGGATTGCTTGTTTGTTGTGATGGCTCAAGATACTACCAAATTGTGTGACTTCACCAATACCAATAATAATGATTTCCTTATCACTCCGATTGCTCCTCTTGCTAATATTGGATCTTGTGAAATCAATGCTGCTTTGTTGAATCTTGTTATGAAAGGTCAATTCGCCGGCCTTCCTAGCGAAGATGCCGCTACTCATCTGAATAGCTTCGTTGATTTATGTGATATGCAAAAGAAAAAAGATGTCGATAATGATGTCATTAAATTGAAGCTATTTCCTTTTTCTCTTAGAGATCGTGCTAAAGCTTGGTTTTCGTCTTTGCCTAAGAATAGTATTGATTCTTGGAACAAGTGCAAAGATGCTTTTATCTCTAAGTATTTCCCTCCCGCTAAGATCATCTCTCTTAGAAATGATATTATGAATTTTAAGCAACTTGATCATGAACATGTTGCACAAGCTTTGGAGAGAATGAAATTAATTATACGTAATTGCCCTACTCATGGTTTGAATTTGACAATGATTATACAAAATGTTTATGCCGGATTGAATTTTCTTCTAGAAATCTTTTAGATTCGGACGTGGGAGGCACTTTTATGGAAATCACTTTAGGAGATGCTACTAAACTCCTAGATAATATTATGGTTAATTATTCTCAATGGCATACTGAAAGAGCTTCTAATAAAAAAGTGCATGCGATAGAAGAAATCAATGTTTTGAGTGGAAAGATGGATAAACTTATGAAATTATTTGCTACTAAGAGTGTCTCTTCTGATCCTAATGATATGCCTTTGTCTACTTTGATTGAGAATAACAATGAATCTATGGATGTGAATTTTGTTGGTAGGAATAATTTTGGTAACAACGCTTATAGAGGGAATTTTAATCCTAGGCCATATCCTAGAAATACTTCTAATAATTATGGGAATTCCTACAACAACTCTTATGGAAATTATAATAAGATGCCCTCTGAATTTGAGAATAGTGTTAAAGAATTTATGAATTCACAAAAGAATTTTAATGCTTTGCTTGAAGAGAAATTGCTTAAACTTGATGATTTGGCTAGGAACGTTGATAGAATTTCCCTTGAGGTTGATTCTTTAAAGATTAGATCTATTCCTCCTAAGCATGATATCAATGAGTCTCTCAAAGCCATGAGAATTTCCATTGATGAGTGCAAGGAAAGAACCGCTAGGATGCGTGCTTCCAAAGATGCCTTTATTAAAGCGTGTTCTTCCAATTCCTATGAAAATCAAGATGAAGATCTAAAAGTTATTGATGTGTCCCATATTAAATCTTTTTTGCAATATTAATCTTTATGAAACTGAATATGATCTTCCTTTACCTAGAAGGCATTCTAAAAATTCGGAGTATTTAGATCTTTATGATGAAATTGATGAAAGTGGGATTGAAAGAAATAAAAATCTAGATGTTTCTAAACCCACTATATTGGATTTCAAGTAATTTAATTATGAAAGTTGCTCTTTAATTGATTGTATTTCCTTGTTGCAATCCGTGCTAAATTCTCCACATGCTTATAGTCAAAATAAAGCCTTCACCGAACATATTGTTGATGCCTTGATGCAATCTTATGAAGAAAAACACCAGGGCCTCTTTCCTCCTCCCTTTTCTGCTCACTCGTAGGGGTCCAGACCCCCACAAAGGGGGAACTTGAGTTGAAAGTTTCTATCCCTAGAAAACTCTATGATGAGTGGGAACCAACTATTAAAATTAAAATTAAAGATCATGAGTTTTATGCTTTGTGTGATTTGGGTGCTAGTGTCTCCACTATTCCCAAAACTTTGTGTCATTTACTAGATTTCCGCGATTTTGATGATTGCTCTCTAAACTTGCATCTTGCGGATTCTACTATTAAGAAACCTATGGGAAGGATTAATGATGTTCTTATTGTTGCAAATAGGAATTATGTGCCCATAGATTTCATTGTTCTTGATATAGATTGCAATCCTTCTTGCCCTATTATTTTTGGTAGATCTTTCCTTAAAATGGTTGGTGCGATTATTGATATGAAGGAAGGGAATATTAGATTTCAATTTCCATTAAAAAGGGCATGGAACACTTTCCAAGAAATAAAATAAAATTACCATATGAAACTATCATGAGAGTCACTTATGGATTGCCTACCAAAGATGGCAATACCTAGATCTATCCTCGCTTTTATGCCTAGCTAGGGGCGTTAAACGATAGCGCTTGTTGGGAGGCAACCCAATTTTATTTTTATTCCTTGCTTTTTGCTCCTTATTAGTAATAAATAAATTATTTAGCCTCTGTTTTGGTTGTGTTGTTTGTGTTTAATTAGTGTTTGTGCCAAGTAGAACCGTTGGGAAGACTTGGGGAGAGTCTTGTTGAACTTGCTGTAAAAAACAGAAACTTTAGCGCTCACGAGAACTTCTTTAATTTTTATTTGAAGAGTGATATTTAGTTAATTCTTTTTGCATATGATTAATAGATAAATTCCTCACGTCCAGAAATTTATTTTCGAATTTTTGGGGTTCCAGATCTTGCACTAGCTACAGATTACTACAGACTGTTCTGTTTTTGACAGATTCTATTTTTCGTGTGTTGTTTGCTTATTTTGATGAATCTATGGTTAGTAAAATAGTTTATAATCCATAGAGAAGTTGGAGTACAGTAGGTTTAACACCAATATGAATAAAGAATGAGTTAATTACAGTACCTTGAAGTGGTCTTTTGTTTTCTTTCGCTAACGGAGCTCATGAGTTTTCTATTTTGAGTTTTGTGTTGTGAAGTTTTCAAGTTTTGGGTGAATTCTTTTGATGGATTATGGAATAAGGAGTGGCAAGAGACTAATCTTGGGGATGCCCATGTAACCCCCAAGATAATCTAAGGACACCAAGAAGTCAAAGCTTGGGGATTCCCCGGAAGGCATCCCCTCTTTCGTCCACTTCCATCGGTAATTTACTTGGAGCTATATTTTTATTCACCAACATGATATGTGTTTTGCTTGGAGCGTCTTGTATTATTTGTGTCTTTGTGTCTTAGTATGCCACAATCATCCTTGATGTAGAAACCTTTTGAGAGAGCCATATATGAATTAAAATTTGATTGAATACTCTATGTGCTTCACTTATATCTTTTGAGCTAAGTAGTTTTGCTCTATGTGCTTCACTTATATCTTTTGAGCTAAGTAGTTTTGCTCTATGTACTTCACTTATATCTTTTGAGCATTATAATTTTGCTCTATGTGCTTCACTTAGATCTTTTAGAGCACGGTGGTGGATTTGTTTTAAAGAAACTATTGATCTCTCATGCTTCACTTAAATTATTTTGAGAGTCTTTTAATAGCATGATAATTTGCTTAATAATAATATGCTTGGTATTCAAGATTTGTGAAACTTTCTTTTGAGTGTGTTGAATACTAAGAAAATATTGAAACTTGATAATTGTTTTGAGATATGGAGGTGATAATATTAAAGTCATGCTAGTTGAGTAGTTGTGAATTTAAAGAATACTTGTGTTAAAGTTTGTGATTCCCGTAGCATGCACGTATGGTGAACCGTTATGTGATGAAGTCGGAGCATGATTTATTTATTGATTGTCTTCCTTATGAGTGGCGGTCAGGGATGAGCAATGGTCTTTTCCTACCAATCTATCCCCCTAGGAGCATGCGCGTAATACTTTGCTTTGATAACTTCTAGATTTTTGCAATAAGTATATGAGTTCTTCATGACTAATGTTGAGTCCATGGATCATACGCACTCTCACCCTTCCACCTTTGCTAGCCTCTCTAATACCGCACACCTTTTGCCGGTATCATACACCTACCATATACCTTCCTCAAAATAGCCACCATACCTACCTATTATGGCATTTCCATAGCCATTCCGAGATATATTGCCATGCAACTTTCCACCATCAAGTTCATCATGACACATTCATCATTGTCATATTGCTTAGCATGATCATGTAGTTGACAGAGTATTTGTGGCAAAGCCACCGTTCATAATTTCTTCATACTTGTCACTCTTGATTCATTGCATATCCCGGTACACCGCCGGAGGCATCCATATAGAGTCATACTTTGTCTTAGAATCGAGTTGTAATCATTGACTTGTAAATAAATAAAAGTGTGATGATCATCATTTAATAGAGCATTGTCCCAAAAAAAAGAGGAAGGCCAAAGAAAAAAAAGAAGGCCCAAAAAAAGAGAAAATAAATAAAAAGGGGCAATGCTACTATCCTTTTACCACACTTGTGCTTCAAAGTAGCACCATGATCTTCATAGTAGAGAGTCTCTCATGTTATCACTTTCATATACTAGTGGGAATTTTACATTATAGAACTTGGCTTGTATATTCCAATGATGGGCCTCCTCAAGTGCCCTAGGTCTTCATGAGCAAGCAAGTTGGATGCACACGCACTAGTTTCTTTTGTTGAGCTTTCATACATTTATAGCTCTAGTGCATCCGTTGCATGGCAATCCCTACTCACTCACATTGATATCTATTGATGGGCATCTTCATAGCCCGTTGATATGCCTAGTTGATGTGAGACTATCTTCCCCTCCTTTTTATCTTCTCCACAACCACCATTCTATTCCACCTATAGTACTATATCCATGGCTCACGCTCATGTATTGCGTGAAGATTGAAAAAGTTAGAGTATGAAACAATTGCTTGGCTTGTCATCAGGGTTGTGCATGATTTAAATACTTTGTGTGGTGAAGGTGGAGCATAGCCAGACTATATGATTTTGTAGGGATAACTTT
This sequence comes from Triticum monococcum, assembly GCA_034509565.1. Taxonomy (NCBI): domain Eukaryota; kingdom Viridiplantae; phylum Streptophyta; class Magnoliopsida; order Poales; family Poaceae; genus Triticum; species Triticum monococcum. Next base: position 275,291,954 of record CM067842.1, on the reverse strand, counting down.
CTTTGGCCATGTTATTTTGAGAAGACATAATTGCTTTGTTAGTATGCTTGAAGTATCATTATTTTTATGTCAATATAAACTTTTGTCTTGAATCTTTCGAATCTGAATATTCATACCACAATTAAGAAGATTTGCATTGAAATTATGCCAAGTAGCACTCCGCATCAAAAATTCTCTTTTTATCATTTACCTACTCGAGGATGAGCAGGAATGAAGCTTGGGGATGCCAGATATGTCTCCAACTTATCTATAATTTTTGATTGCTCCATGCTATATTATCTACTGTTTTGGACTATATTGGGCTTTATTTTCCACTTTTATATTATTTTTGGGACTAACCTATTAACTGGAGGCCCAGCCTAGAATTGCTGTTTTTTGCCTATTTCAGTGTTTTGAAGAAACGGAATATCAACCGGAGTCCAAACTGAATAAAATCTTCGAGAACGTGATTTTCTCACCGAACGTGATCCAGGAGACTTTGACCCTACTCCAAGGAGTCAAAGAGGAGGTCACGAGGGTGGGCCCCCCCCTAGGGCGCGCCCCCTGCCTCGTGGGCCCCTCGGTGCTCCACCGACGTACTCCTTCCTCCTATATATACATACGTACCCCCAAACGATCAGAACAGGAGCCAAAAACCTAATTCCACCGCCGCAACTTTCAGTATCCATGAGATCCCATCTTGTGGCCTGTTCCGGAGCACCGCCGGAAGAGGGCCGTCATCACGGAGGGCTTCTACATCATCATAGCCTCTCCGATGAAGTGTGAGTAGTTTTACCTCAGACCTTCGGGTCCATAGTTCGTAGCTAGATGGCTTCTTCTCTCTTTTTGGATCTCAATACAAAGTTCTCCCCCTCTCTTGTGGAGATCTATTTGATGTAATCTTCTTCTTTTTGCGGTGTGTTTGTTGAGACCGATGAATTGTGGGTTTATGATCAAGTTTATCTATGAATAATATTTGAATCTTCTCTGAATTCTTTTATGTATGATTGGTTATCTTTGCAAGTCTCTTCGAATTATCCGTTTGGTTTGGCCAACTAGATTGGTAGTTCTTGCCATGGGAGAAGTGCTTAGCTTTGGGTTCGATCTTGCGGTGTCCTTTCCCAGTGACAGAAGGGGCGGCAAGGCACGTACTGCATCGTTGCCATCGAGGATAACAAGATGGGGTTTATTTCATATTGCATGAATTTATCTCTCTACATAATGTCATCTTGCTTAAGGCATTACTCTATTTTTAACTTAATACTCTAGATGCATGTTGGATAGCGGTCGATGAGTGCAGTAATAGTAGTAGATTCAGAATCGTTTCGGTCTACTTGTCACGGACGTGATGACTATATACATGATCATGCCTAGATATTCTCATAACTATGCTCAATTCTGTCAATTGCTCAACAGTAATTTGTTCACCCACCGTAGAATACTTTGCTCTTGAGAGAAGCCACTAGTGAAACCTATGTCCCCCGGGTCTATTCTCATCATATCAATATCCGTCACTTTAATCTTGCTTTGATTTTTACTTTGCTTTTATTTTTACTTTCCATCTCTATACCAAAAATACCAAAAATATTATATCTATCAGATCTCACTCTCGTAAGTGACCGTGAAGGGATTGGCAACCCCTAATCGCGTTGGTTGCGAGTAGCTATCGTTTTGTGCAGGTATGAGGGACCTGAGCATGGCATCCTACTGGATTGATACCTTGGTTCTCAAAAATTGAGGGAAATACTTACGCTAGTCTGCTGCATCATCCCTTCCTCTTCGGGGAAAACCAACGCAAGCTCAAGACGTAGCACCATCCTCGCCTCCTGCGCCCGGGCGTCGTCGTCCTCGAGCTCCTCGAATCGTTCCCGCCTACCTCGTCGTCGGGAGAGGCCAGCGCCAGGTCCACCGCCGCCTGCGTCCTCTGCTTCCAGGACAAGGCGCCCGCTCGCCCGCATCTCACGTTGACCGCGCCCCGCCTGCTTCCCCTTCGGCCTCCTCATGTCCGGTCCGCCCCGCCGCCTCCGCTCGCGTTTCAGGCGAGCCCCGGTCGTATCGCGCCACCTCCGCTCCTCCCTCTCGTCGCCTAGAGTCGTCGCGCCCTACCGCTGCATTCCCCGCCGTGATGAACCACTGCGTCCCCCCTGCTTCGTCAGAGCACAAGAGATGCCAAGCCACGTTGACCGATCCCGGCGCTCCATCTTCGACCGAAGCAAGGCATGCCCAGTGCCGTTCGCCGCCATCCACCAAGCTCCTCGCCGCCTCGCCAAGTCCCCTGCCTCGCCATCACATGCCATGGCCTCTGCTTCCTCTACAACAAGCAGGTCGCTCATCCCGCGCCCTGCGCGCTGACCAGCCGCTGCTGCATCCCGATTGAGTGCCTGGGCCGGCCTCGCCCTGTGCTTCATCGCGGCCCAGCAAGGCGTTGAGGCCCAGCCTCTCCACCAGTGTAACGCCCTCGATGCGACTATATCTCCCACGTGTGGAGGCACGACTTAGAGGTATAATCGCATTGAAGGCATATGTCGCAAGTGAGGTAATCTTTACACAACCCATGTAATACATAAGGGAAAGAGATACATAGTTGGCTTACAATCGCCACTTCACACAAATACATGAATAAAGCATTACATCAATCAAATACACCCAGGGTCCGACTACGGAACCAAAATAAAAGAAGAACCCCAAATGCGACAAAGGTCCCCGATCGACCCCAACTGGGCTCCACTACTGATCAACTAGAACGAAACAACATAAAGGACAACATCTTCATCGAGCTCCTCCTGAGCTTGGTTGCGTCATCTGCACGGACTCATCGGCACCTGCAAACTGGTTTTGGAAGTATCTGTGAGCCACAGGGACTCAGCAATCTCGCACCCTCGCGATCAAGACTATTTAAGCTTATGGGTAAGGTAAAGGTATGAGGTGGAGCTGCAGCAAGCGACTAGCATATATGGTGGCTAACTTACGCAAATGAGAGCAAGAAGAGAAGGCAAAGCACGGTCGATAAAAGTATGATCAAGAAGTGATCCTGGACTACCTACGTCAAGCATAACTCCAACAACCGTGTTCACTTCCCGGACTCCGCAGGAAAGAGACCATCACGGTTACACACGCTGTTGATTCATTTTAATTAAGGTCAAGTTCAGGTTTTCTACAACCGGACGTTAACAAATTCCCATCTGCCCATAACCGCGGGCACGGCTTTCGAAAGTTCAAATCCCTACAGGGGTGTCCCAACTTAGCATATCACAAGCTCTCACGGTCAACGAAGGAATAGACCTCCACCCGAGACGTTCCGATCAGACTCAGTATCCTAGTACAACAAGACATTTCGACAGGGTAAAACTTAACCAGCAACACCGCCCGAATGTGCCGACAAATCCTGATAGGAGCTGCACATATCTCTTTCTCAGGGCACACTCAGATTGTCTTAGGTACGGGTAAGCCAGCCCAGAGTTGCCCCTGGTGGCCACCGGTAGCTGACAGGTGGACCAACACTCAGAGGAGCACTGGCCCGGGGGGGTAAAATAATGATGACCCTTGAGCCGGCCGACTCAAGGGAAGAAAAAGACTAGGTGGCAAATGGTAAAACCAATGTTGGGCATTGCTGGAGAAGCTTTACTTAAGGCGAACTGTCAAGGGGTTCCCATTATAGCCCAACCGCGTAAGGGGCGCAAAATCCGGGAACATAACACCGATATGACGGAAACTAGGGCGGCAAGAGTGGAACAAAACACCAGGCATAAGGTCGAGCCTTCCACCCTTTACCAAGTATATAGATGCATTAAGATAACATAGCAATATAGTGATATCCCAACAAGTAAATAAATGCCCCAACAAGGAACGGCTCCAATCTTCACCTGCAACTAACAATGCTATAAGAGTGGCTGAGCAAAGCGGTAACATAGCCAATCAACGGTTTGCTAGGACAATGGTGGGTTAGAGGTTCAACATGGCAATTGGGAGGCTAACAAGCAAGTGGTAGGCATCGTAGCATTGGCATAGCAAAAGAGCGAGCAAACTAGCATAGCAAAGATAGTAGTGATTTCGAGGGTATGATCATCTTGCCTAAAATCCCGCAAGGAAGAAGAACGAGTCCATGAAGAGGATAAACGGACGTAGACGAACGGATCCTCACAAACGCGACGTAATCGGAACCAACCCGAAGAAGCAACACCGGAAAGGAGCAAACAACATAGTAAACAACCATGACATGATCATGGCATGATGCACAACAAGTATGATGCATGTCCGGTTTAAGTATGCATGGCATGGCAAAAGCACAAACAATCCTACAAATTAAGTGGAGATCAATATGCAACGAGTTGCATATTGATGATACACCACATGACTTATTTAGTTCTCTCTCGTTGATGTACCCAACAATATTAAATGTTGTTAAACATGGCAAGAGGTGAGGCATAACAAAACTACACCATCTAAAAAATTTAAATGGGGCCGGATATAACAAATAACGAATCCGGTAAATCCCCATATGCATTTAGCAATTTAACGCAACAACAATTTTAAGCATTTTAATTGTTGTTATTATGATGCGGATGACATATGCAAGTTTTAAGCAATTTTATGAAAATGTTGACAAGAGCATTATGAAGCATTTTTCGTCATGGCGGAAACGAAAAAAGGGGGCTACGGCAACGACAACATAAATGGTGCCACGGCAACATTCCAGTTCCGATAACTCGATTGAGATGTCGGTGCAAAAGAAAGTGTGGAGAGCGTGCCATGCAAGATGGTGGGGTGATCCCGGTAACCGGGTTCCCACAAGATGGTGGCATGACAAAAGAGGAGCATCACAACGAACAATCGCAAATGGTGCAAACACGCGGTTCATCTCATCACCACACAACATTCGTTCTCGGAAGGTCGTCTCGGGGTTATACCTTCGAAGCGTGCATCTCAAAGTGAATCGGTTCGGAGGGGAAGTAGTCATTCTCGCGACGGTAGTGGTTCATGTTTCGAAGAGGAAGTAATTGTTCATGTTCCGTAGATGTTCGGTGTCACGACAAGGAACTTGACGTCCACGGGGTCTTCGCGGGTGGACGGTAGTGGTACACATTTTGTAGACGTTCGAGCCATCTATAGCGGTACTTGATGAATCCCGAAACGGACTTGGCGTCTTCGTGCGTAGGGGTACTTGGCGTTTCCGGAGACGACGGTAGAGGTACTTGACGCGTCGTTGTGGTACTTGGCAAAAACCACAGAGAAGATGCTTGGCGGTCCTGGTATGGTCTTGGCGTCCATGTAGTCTATCTTGCAGATCTTGACGGTCCAACACAAAACATCACAAGGGGCCTCGGGGCGGCGGCAGCAAGGAGACGATGATGGTGGTGAGCGGCATAGGCTCGCCGGAGAAGCTGGTGGTGACTGGGCGCGACGCGATGGGGCCCCTGGTCGCCGTAGAGGAAGCAGAGGATGGCGCAGGTCCGGCAACGACGGAGAACGGCAGGATGCGGCGAGGAGGAGGCCGCAGGTGACCGGATGCTGCTTGTCTGGCGCTCGGGAGGACACGAGCAGGGGCGTCCTTGTTTCTGAGGAAGCGCTCGGGGTCGGCTTGGGGTTCGAGCTCTTCTTGACTGGATCACGGAGGGAGCAGGAGGCAGCGGGGCTTGACGGAGGGAGCTTGCGAGGGAGTCCTGGCCTGGCAGAGCCGGCCATCCATGGCGGGCCAAGGTCACCGGCTCGACGGAGGCGGTGGAACGTCGCGAGGCAGGGGCGCCGGAGTTGACCTCCAGGCTGGGGCTCGATGGCGGCGGCGAAGACAAGGAACGTGCGGCGGCGAGGGTGTGTGACCATGGGGATCGGGATCCCTCTCGCTAATGCGATGCGTGTGATGCATGGTGGCGGCGCGAGGGAAAGAGCGAAGGGAGAGGTGCGCGACAGGGATCGGGTGTGGGAGATCGAGAGAGAGAGAGAGAGAGAAAGGATCACGACGAGAGGAGGGGGTCGAGCGAGGCCGCAGCGCTCGCTGACTCTGGCGGCGCGAGGGAGAGAGTCCAGAAGCGCCTAGGGTTAGGAGGGATATGGGCCTTGGGCCAAAAGGTCAAGGGTTGGCCTTGTTGGGCTGGGCTAAAAGGAAGACTAGGAAGAGAGAAGGAGAGGGCCAGCCTAGAAGGCTAAATTGGGCACCCAATAAAAAAAATAAAAAAAATAAAGAGAACTTTGGATAACAGAAAGAGAGAATTAGAAAAGGACTTAGACCAACAGGGATATTTTCCTTGGACCAAGAAAAAATGAAGGATTTAACCAAAAAATGGTTGGAAGAGGTTTCGGCAAACTAGGTCCACACTCATTTGAATTTAATTCAAATGGGTTCTAATAGGAAGTGGGTGCTAGGACGGTCCAAAAATGATTGAGAATCTCGGTGGAGCTCCGGAAAAATAGAGAAAGGATATATAACAAAGTTAGAGGCCAAAAGTTGTGATAACAAAGGCATTGAGATTTTGCAAGTGTGTTAAGGTGAATTCCAAAACAATGGATTTATAAATATAGCTCCCTAATAATAGTAGGAGACTTTTATATGTTATAAAGAGAATTTCACCATGTGAACTCCCTCGATTTAAATGGATCGAAGATCCACACAATTTATTTAGAAGAGTTATAAAATTAATGATATGATGGCTTGATGACATGATGCAATGCAAAAATAAAAGGAGCAAGCAAAAAAAATGAAACACACGGAGAAACCCGGAACCTATGGAAGGAATCTGAAGCTCCGGTCTTGGGGCGTTACAACACTCCACCACTACGAGAGGATCTCGTCCCGAGATCTAGGATGGCACCGGAGGGGGAAAACGGAAGAGGAAGATAAGCGGTAAAACTAAGTTGCTTCTTTGACAAACGAGAGAAACCAATGAACCTTGAGAGGTTGAACAAATTGAAAGAATAATACAATGGAGATGAGCGAGATTGTGAACACTCCGTTAGGTAAGAGCAACATAGAATACGACAAGAACTAAGAGGTTAAGTGACAAGATAGATATTGACACCACTTCGGTTAAAACAAGATAGAGAAGGAATAAGAATGATATAATTTGGACAACACTCTGACTGTAAATAGAAGGAATTGAACATGAACTTGACAAGATGAGAGGATACTTGATGAGATCAACAACACACTGCCTCCAGAACTATTGAAAGAATGGCACAAGGTGTAAGAAAGATTTCCGGTTGAGAAGGAAGGCAAAACTTGACAGAATAGGGAGAACTTGAAAAGAGGGCATGACACTCCGGTTGGAAATGGATAAGCATGAAAAAAACACGGTCCTGACAAACCAAGAAGTTGAGTGAAAAGAGAAACATCACAATGCCTCCGGAAGAAAGAATAGAAGATAGATCATTGGAATAAAAGAATGGAGAAGAAAATGCCAACTTATGCCACAAATGAGCTTGGAAAGCACCCTTCCAAGAAGGTTAAAACGGAGTTGTTGGAAAACCAACAACGGAAAGAATAAACTTGTAGTGGGCTTATGGAAAACATCCCAAAACTATGAGGTGAAATTCTGCCACTAATGGAAACGATAGATTGGATTGGTATGAACAAGAAGACGAGAACTTATTTCACCGGGAGGATAGATGAAAAACTTGGATCATATATAAGCACCATAATAACAACCATCCTTAGGGAAGGCTTAAGGTGAAATATAACCCAAGATAACTCCAATGACGAGATTGATGGATTTAAAATACCTCATTCTTAATAACATGTGAAGCATGAACTCAAATTATCAAGAATGATGTAAAACCACCTCCAAAGATACGATAGACAGAAATGCACTCCAGAAAGGAAGATGATGAAAGCTTGAGTTCCCCTGAACAGAATATTGATGAACACTTCGAGAAGGAATTAAATCCCTTATGAACCATCATGTAGAGCCTCCATGAAGAACTCTGGTAATAAAAGAATGATCCAAAATAATTGAATGATGAAAAGAATAAGATTGAAGCCTCGCAATGATTTAGATAGAGATCTCCGTGATAATATAATTGAAAGAGGTTGGAACTCCGGGAAAAAAGACAAGGCATCTCGAACTGAAAATATGATATGATGAACCACTCCGGAAAAAGGAATTAATCACTTGGATGGAACAAGAATAAGAATTATGTTATGCGTATCCTTCAACAATTTAATTGCTGCCAAGCAACGGATTTGGCATACTACTTATCCTTGTAGAAAGATTAAGATAGATATAGCGCAAACTTGAGAAGGTCTTCAACGAACCACCGGTAGGATTGGAACAATGAATGAATTGATATGATAACGAATGATGAGAACTCTTGCACGAACCACCGTAAGAATTAAAATGACCGAAGGAAAAATAAAGAAACACCGGAAGAATTAAGCAAATGAACGTAGACGCTTGAGAGAATATGGATACATGAGAGCGAAGAGATCACGAGCTGATAAGAGATCACTTGATGCACCGGTAAAATTTGGAGAATGATAACTGAAAGCTGAGAATGAAAAATCCTGAAATAATGGCCTTCGGAGAATCAAACTGAAAAGACTCTTAAATTTGCACCGGATGGATAAAAAGAATTCTGACGATCAAAACAATTAGGAGAGTATGACCTTGAACTAGAACCACCAATCTCTGAGAGAACGGATAAGATATGGAGGTAAAACTCTTCTTCGGTCTTCAAAATCCGAGAATGACGACGAGAAACACCACCATGAATTATTTAGACACTCCGGGAGAATCAAAACGAAGAGGTTGAGCCAACGATGAAAAGAATTTAACCGATCTTGGAGAAAGACATTTGACTGATGACAATTCATTCTTACGTCAAACTTTAGAAAAGAATTTGAAAAGCTCCGGAAAAATAAGAAGAGTCAGGTAAGATCCTGGGAAAAGACCTGTGGGTTAGGGGCCCACTCGAAAGAAAACACCGTTGAACGATTTAAAAGAGAGGTTGCACCGGTTGAATTAAATGACTTGAATGAGGTGACATCCTCGAAAGATCTTGAACGAAAACAGAGTGGAAACAGGAATCTTCAAGATATCTTGAGCACTGCGGAACACTAGAATAGCTAGCGGTGAAAGATTATGAGGTGCACCGGCATGAGAAGGTATTTGCAACGAGGAACAAGATATGACCAACACCGAAAGGTTGAATTGAATCCACCGGAGAAGGAAAATGAGTAAAGAGTGACGAACTTGAAGCTCCGTTAGAATCTTCATGAGAATCACCGAATAAGAACAAGAAGGAAAAGAATGGAGAGACTTCACACCAATAAGATGGATACTTGATTAAGATAACTGAGTCCTTGAAGAAAAACAAAGGGAGGGAGGGTGGGAAAGAAAACAAAGACAATTTGGAATGGATGGAACGAACACCTTTGAGAAGAAGTGATAATTGATCTTGCGGAAGTTGAAATGATCGAAATCACTAGAAGAGAAACACACCGGTGAAAAAGGATTGACATGACAGTCTCGATTATCAAGAGGATTGGTATTCACATCGACATATGAGAACACCATTTAGAAAAGGTATGGAATCAACATTTGACTTCGAAGCAACTCGAATACCACAACTCAAAACAAAAACAAAGGATTGGCTTGCAGAATAAGCCGGAACAAACATATGATAGAGGTTTAGTCCGAAGTTTTCGTGGTGGGGCCTACACGGACTCGATCGTACAGCACCATCATGTACAAGGTAGTGCACATGACATACGAAGCGTCCCCGAGTCAGCATAGCCAAGGACTCTTTAAGACACAATGAGACCACCGTAAAACCGACCGTGAATAGGTGGACCACTAGACGTCGAACCCCAATTTCATATCATACATCTGTCGGAAAGATATCCTAAGAGCTACTTGAATTCCCACCTATGAAACTCCCGAAATTTTCCGGTTATGCAACTAGGTGTTGGGGATACAGGGGAAGCATAATATCTCACCCAAACTAGCAAATCCTACATCCAGCTGTATCCATCCTTCAACACATAACCAAGAAACCTTCAGAAATCATCTACCTCAACCTTCGAAAAGCATCTGTTATACAAGTTATGGCGATACTCCCGAACTCCCGCCCCAGTACTGGGTGGCGTCGAGGTTATCTCAGCAACGAACTGCATAATAGAGATTTTCGATGTCGGCGTACTAAGCTTGGGTATTCCAGAACTGCAACGATAAAATTATGACGACAACACCTCAAAGCTCAACTCCCCGGGACACTTCCACTAAACCCCTGATAGGAGGCACCAAGACAGTGTTCTCATCATAAGCCCATCGGAACGATTCCAAGATACCCGCGTGATCCTAATATTTTTTAGTGAAATTTGAGAAGAGAAGAGTCAAAACTCTACTTCAGGATGCCTTACCAGAGCGATGAAGGGACTGGGAAGTAAAAAGAATTCCTAAACTCTCCGATATATAATTCCTAAATGACTCAAAACATTTTTTCTAGACACAACTCGGCTGCTAAAAACGATCAAGCAATGGGGGCTCCTAAGGTCGGGGAAGGCTCTGATTACCAACTTGTAACGCCCTCGATGCGACTATATCTCCCACGTGTCGAGGCACGACTTAGAGGCATAATAGCATTGAAGGCATATGTCGCAAGTGAGGTAATCTTTACACAACCCATGTAATACATAAGGGAAAGAGATACATAGTTGGCTTACAATCGCCACTTCACACAAATACATGAATAAAGCATTACATCAATCAAATACACTCAGGGTCCCACTATGGAACCAAAATAAAAGAAGAACCCCAAATGCGACAAAGGTCCCCGATCGACCCCAACTGGGCTCCACTACTGATCAACTAGAACATAACAACATAAAGGACAAGATCTTCATCGAGCTCCTCCTGAGCTTGGTTGCGTCATCTGCACGGACTCATCGGCACCTGCAAACTGGTTTTGGAAGTATCTGTGAGCCACAGGGACTCAGCAATCTCGCACCCTCGCGATCAAGACTATTTAAGCTTATGGGTAAGGTAGGTTTGAGGTGGAGCTGCAGCAAGCGACTAGCATATATGGTGGCTAACATACGCAAATGAGAGCAAGAAGAGAAGGCAAAGCACGGTCGATAAAAGTATGATCAAGAAGTGATCCTGGACTACCTACGTCAAGCATAACTCCAACAACCATGTTCACTTCCCGGACTCCGCCGGAAAGAGACCATCACGGTTACACACGTTGTTGATTCATTTTAATTAAGGTCAAGTTCAGGTTTTCTACAACCGGACGTTAACAAATTCCCATTTGCCCATAACTGCGGGCATGGCTTTCGAAAGTTCAAATCCCTGCAGGGGTGTCCCAACTTAGCCCATCACAAGCTCTCACGGTCAATGAAGGAATAGACCTCCACCCGAGACGTTCCGATCAGACTCGGTATCCCAGTACAACAAGACATTTCGACAGGGTAAAACTTAACCAGCAACACCGCCCGAATGTGCCGACAAATCCCGATAGGAGCTGCACATATCTCTTTCTCAGGGCACACTCAGATTGTCTTAGGTACGGGTAAGCCAGCCCAAAGTTGCCCCTGGTGGCCACCGGTAGCTGACAGGTGGACCAACACTCAGAGGAGCACTGGCCCGGGGGGGGGGTAAAATAATGATGACCCTTGAGCCGGCCGACTCAAGGGAAGAAAAAGGCTAGGTGGCAAATGGTAAAACCAATGTTGGGCATTGCTGGAGAAGCTTTACTTAAGGCGAACTGTCAAGGGGTTCCCATTATAGCCCAACCGCGTAAGGGGCGCAAAATCCGGGAACATAACACCGATATGACGGAAACTAGGGCGGCAAGAGTGGAACAAAACACCAGGCATAAGGCCGAGCCTTCCACCCTTTACCAAGTATATAGATGCATTAAGATAACATAGCAATATAGTGATATCCCAACAAGTAAATAAATGTCCCAACAAGGAACGGTTCCAATATTCACCTGCAACTAAAAATGCTATAAGAGTGGCTGAGCAAAGCGGTAACATAGCCAATCAACGGTTTGCTAGGACAATGGTGGGTTAGAGGTTCAACATGGCAATTGGGAGGCTGACAAGCAAGTGGTAGGCATCGTAGCATTGGCATAGCAAAAGAGCGAGCAAACTAGCATAGCAAAGATAGTAGTGATTTCGAGGGTATGATCATCTTGCCTGAAATCCCGCAAGGAAGAAGAACGAGTCCATGAAGAAGATAAACGGACGTAGACGAACGGATCCTCACAAACGCGACGTAATCGGAACCAACCCGAAGAAGCAACACCGGAAAGGAGCAAACAACATAGTAAACAACCACGACATGATCATGGCATGATGCACAACAAGTATGATGCATGTCCGGTTTAAGTATGCATGGCATGGCAAAAGCACAAACAATCCTACAAATTAAGTGGAGATCAATATGCAACGAGTTGCATATTGATGATACACCACATGACTTATTTAGTTCTCTCTCGTTTATGTACCCAACAATATTAAATGTTGTTAAACATGGCAAGAGGTGAGGCATAACAAAACTACACCATCTAAACAATTTAAATGTGGCCGGATATAACAAATAATGAATCCAGTAAATCCCCATATGCATTTAGCAATTTAATGCAACAACAATTTTAAGCATTTTAATTGTTGTTATCATGATGCGGATGACATATGCAAGTTTTAAGAAATTTTATGAAAATGTTGACAAGAGCATTATGAAGCATTTGTCGTCGTGGCGGAAACAAAAAAAGGGGGCTACGGCAACGACAACGGAAATGGTGCCACGGCAACATTCCAGTTCCGATAACTCGATTGAGATGTCGGTGCAAAAGAAAGTGTGGAGAGCGTGCCACGCAAGATGGTGGGGTGATCCCGGTAACCGGGTTCCCACAAGATGGTGGCATGACAAAAGAGGAGCATCGCAATGAACAATTGCAAACGGTGCAAACACGCGGTTCATCTCATCACGACAAAACATTCGTTCTCGGAAGGTCGTCTCGGGGTTACACCTTCGAAGCGTGCATCTCGAAGTGAATCGGTTCGGAGGGGAAGTAGTCGTTCTCGCGACGGTAGTGGTTCATGTTTCGAAGAGGAAGTAATTGTTCATGTTCCGTAGATGTTCGGGGTCACGACAAGGAACTTGACGTCCACGGGGTCTTCGCGGGTGGACGGCATTGGTACACGTTTCGTAGACGTTCGAGCCATCTATAGCGGTACTTGATGAATCCCGAAACGGACTTGGCGTCTTCGTGCGTAGGGGTACTTGGCGTTTCCGGAGACGACGGTAGAGGTACTTGACGCGTCGTTGTGGTACTTGGCAAAAACCATAGAGAAGATGCTTGGCGGTCCTGGTATGGTCTTGGCGTCCATGTAGTCTATCTTGCAGATCTTGACGGTCCAACACAAAACATCACAAGGGGCCTTGGGGCGGCGGCAGCAAGGAGACGATGATGGTGGTGAGCGGCATAGGCTCGCCGGAGAAGCTGGTGGCGACTGGGCGCGACGCGATGGGGCCCCTGGTCGCCGTAGAGGAAGCAGAGGATGGCGCAGGTCCGGCGACGACGGAGAACGGCAGGATGCGGCGAGGAGGAGGCCGCAGGTGACCGGATGGTGCCTGTCTGGCGCTCGGGAGGACACGAGCAGGGGCGTGCTCGTTCTGAGGAAGCGCTCAGGGTCGACTTGGGGTTCGAGCTCCTCTTGACTGGATCACGGAGGGAGCAGGAGGCAGTAGGGCTTGACGGAGGGAGCCTGCGAGGGAGTCCTGGCCTGGCAGAGCCGGCCATCCATGGTGGGCCAAGGTCACCGGCTCGACGGAGGCGGTGGAACGTCGTGTGGCAGGGGGCGCCGGAGTTGACCTCCAGGCTGGGGCTCGATGGCGGCGGCGAAGACAAGGAATGTGCAGCGGCGAGGGTGTGTGACCATGGGGATCGGGATCCCTCTCCCTAATGCGATGCGTGTGATGCGTGGTGGCGGCGCGAGGGAAAGAGCGAAGGGAGAGGTGCGCGACAGGGATCGGGTGTGGGAGATCGAGAGAGAGAGAGAGAGAGAGAGAGAGAGAGAGAGAGAGAGAGAAAGGATCACGATGAGAGGAGGGGGTCGAGCGAGGCCGCAGCGCTCGCTGACTCTGGAGGCGCGAGGGAGAGAGTCCAGAAGCCCCTTGGGTTAGGAGGGATACGGGCCTTGGGCCAAAAGGTCAAGGGTTGGCCTTGTTGGGCTGGGCTAAAAGGAAGACTAGGAAGAGAGAAGGAGAGGGCCAGCCTGGAAGGCTAAATTCGGCACCCAATAAAAAAATAAAAAAAATAAAGATAACTTTGGATAACAGAAAGAGAGAATTAGAAAAGGACTTAGACCAACAGGGATATTTTCCTTGGACCAAGAAAAAATGAAGGATTTAACCAAAAAATGGTTGGAAGAGGTTTCGGCAAACTAGGTCCAGACTCATTTGAATTTAATTCAAATGGGTTCTAATAGGAAGTGGGTGCTAGGACGGTCCAAAAATGATTGAGAATCTCGGTGGAGCTCCGGAAAAATAGAGAAAGGATATATAACAAAGTTAGAGGCCAAAAGTTGTGATAACAAAGGCATTGAGATTTTGCAAGTGTGTTAAGGTGAATTCCAAAACAATGGATTTATAAATATAGCTCCCTAATAATAGTAGGAGACTTTTATATGTTATAAAGAGAATTTCACCATGTGAACTCCCTCGATTTAAATGGATCGAAGATCCACACAATTTATTTAGAAGAGTTATAAAATTAATGATATGATGGCTTGATGACATGATGCAATGCAAAAATAAAAGGAGCAAGCAAAAAAAAATGAAACACACGGAGAAACCCGGAACCTATGGAAGGCATCTGAAGCTCCGGTCTTGGGGCGTTACAACCAGCCTGCCTCCTCTCCGAACGGGCCGAGGCCCAATGTGAGGAGCTTTCCCAGCCCAGCTCGGTTCCGTTTCAGCCCATGTCTCTTTTCCCTCTCTACGAATTTAGTATTTATCCAGGATTTTCCAATTTGCAGAAAAACCCTAGACTCCATGCATTTTAAAACTCAACAACCGGGCATCATATGTAAAAACATTATATATGAAAAATGCTTAAAATTGTGTCTAGTTTCATAATTTGCAATTTTCATCCATGTTTAAAATGTTTAAATTGATGTTTGCATATATTTTGCCATATTTCCATGTGAAATGATTTATTTCATAACTATTTAACCGTAGCTCCAAATTTAATAATCTTTATATGTAAATGGGGTAGAAAAATGCATAGTTTAACATGGTTCACTTTCTTTGCATGTTTAACAACCCTGAAATTGTGTTAGGGCAGAATAGTACCAAATCCATAAATATGTACATGAGGGTTTTCCGGACTTGTTGCTTGTTGTTCCGGCCTCATTTAAACTTGCCTAGATAGGTAGTTTTACTATGCTTCACCTCTTGCCATGTTTAACAACATTTAATATTGATGGGTACCTAAACGAGAGAGAATTAAATAAGTCATGTGGTGTTTTCTTCAATATGCAACGGATTGATCTCCACTTAATTTGTAGTGTTGTTTGTTGCACTTTGCCATGCCATGCCTCATTAAACCGGACATGCATCATACTTGATTGTGCATCATGCCATGCTTATGTGGTGGTTATTTACTATGTTGTGTGTTTCTTTCCGGTGTTGCTTCTTCGGGTTGGTTCCAATAGCGTTGCATTTGTGAGCATTCGTTCGACTACGTCCGTTTATCTTCTTCATGGACTCGTTCTTCTTCCTTGCGGGATTTCACGCAAGATGACCATACCCTCGAAATCACTTCTATCTTTGCTTGTTAGTTTCTCGCTCTTTTGCTTTGCCTATGCCGCGATACCTACCACATGTTTTATCATGCCTCCCATATTGCCATGTCAAGCCTCTAACCCACCTTGTCCTAGCAAGCCGTTGTTTGGCTATGTTACCGCTTTGCTCAGCCCCTCTTATAGCGTTGCTAGTTGCAGGTGAAGATTGGAGTTTGTTCCATGTTGGAACATGATTTATTGTTGGGATAACACAATATCTCTTATTTTATTTAATGCATCTATATACTTGGTAAAGGGTGGAAGGCTCGGCCTTATGCCTTGTGTTTTGTTCCACTCTTGCCACCCTAGTTTCCGTCATACCGGTGTTATGTTCCTTAATTTTGTGTTCCTTACGCGGTTGGGTTATAATGGGAACCCCTTGACAGTTTGCTTTGAATAAAACTCCTCCAGCAAGGTCCAACCTTGGTTTTACCATTTGCCACCTAAGCCTTTTTTCCCTTGGGTTCTGCAGACTCAAGGGTCATCTTTATTTAAACCCCCGGGCCAGTGCTCCTCTGAGTGTTGGTCCAACTTGTCATCCGCCGGTGGCCACTAGGGGCAACTCTGGGCTGGCCTACCAGAAGTTTGGACAATCCGGTGTGCCCTGAGAACGAGATATGTGCAGCTCCTATCGGGATTTGTCGGCACATCCGTGTGGCTTTGCTGGTCTTGTTTTACCATTGTCGAAATGTCTTGTCACCGGGATTCCGAGCCTGATCGGGTCTTCCTAGGAGAAGGAATATCCTTCGTTGACCATGAGAGCTTGTGATGGGCTAAGTTGGGACACCCCTGCAGGGTTTTGAACTTTCGAAAGTCGTGCCCGCGGTTATGGGCAGATGGGAATTTGGTAATGTCCGGTTGTAGATAACTTGACAGTTAACTTAATTAAAATGCATCAACCGCGTGTGTAGCCATGATGGTCTCTTCTCGGCGGGGTCCGGGAAGTGAACACGGTGTTGGAGTTATGCTTGAACGTAGGTTTTTCTAGGATCACTTCTTGATCATAGATTCTCGAACATGGTTTGCCTTCTCTTCTCGCTCTCATTTGCGTAAGTTAGCCACCATATATGCTAGTGCTTGCTGCAGCTCCACCTCATACCTTTTCCCTACCTATAAGGTTAAATAGTCTTGATCGCGAGGGTGTGAGATTGCTGAGTTCCCGTGACTCACAGATACTTCCAAAACCAGCTTGCAGGTGCCGATGATATCGTGCAGGTGACGCAACCAAGCTCAAGGAGGAGCTCGATGAAGATCTTGTTCATTGTGTTGTTTCCGTTTCCAGTTGATCAGTAGTGGAGCCCAGTTGGGGCGATCGGGGATCTGTACCATTAGGGGTAGTCTTCTTTTATTTTGGATCCGTAGTCGGTCCTTGATTGTATCTGGATGATGTAATGTTATATTCTTGTATTGTTTGAAGTGGCGATTGTAAGCCAACTATGTACCTCTTGCCTTATTCAGTACACGGGATGTGTAATGATTACCCCTCTTGCGACATTGCTTACAATGCGGTTATGCCTCTAAGTCGTGCTCCGACACGTGGGAGATATAGCTGCATTGTGGGCGTTACAGCTAGTGGCGCAGCGAGACATGGATGAAGAAGCAACCACAACAACTGGCCCCATTCGGAGATGGAGCCGATGCACCCGTGATAGGACTTGACACAAACCAGGGGGAGGCGAGGCAAGCCAGTGAAGGTAATCCCAAGGTCATGGCAAGGAAGAATGTGGTGCAGCGGCCAGTGTACTTTGTCACCTCCCTATTACATGGGGGCAGGTCGATGTACTCTGGAGTACGAAAGCTGATCTTTGGCCTTATCATAGCCTCGAGGAAGCAACACCACTACTTCCAAGCCAACGAGATCACAGTTGTTACCCGTTTTCCACTACAGCGCATATTGAGGAACCCCGGAGCCACATGCAGAATAGTCGAGTAGGCACTAGAGTTGTCAAGCTTTGGCTTAAAATATGAGAGCACCTCAACTATTGAGAGCAGGGCTTTGGAGGAGTTCATTGCAGAATGGATGCCCACTCTAGACAAAGAAGTACCAGAGACAATTCTCCCTTGCAAAGAAGCGCCTCAAGAGTGGATCATGTATTTTGATGGCACTTTCTTGCTGCAGGGCGCCGGAGCCGGCGTGCTTCTTGTCACGCCCACCAAAGAGCATCTCAAGTATGTGGTTCAAATACACTTTCCCTATGAAAAGGCCACAAAGAACACTGCTGAGTACAAGGGGCTCCTTGCTGGACTCGGAATTGCAGTGGAGTTGGGATTCAAGAAACTAACTATCTCATGGTGAGGAAAGTCAACAAAGATTATCAGAGTCTGTTGATGGAGGCTTATGTGGAGGAGGTGAGAAAGCTGGAAGAGCACTTTGACGGATTACAATCAGAGCATGTGCCATGTGCGGAAAATAGGATCGCTGATCACTTGTCAAAGTGCGCCGTGCAAAAGCTCCCTGTGGAACCAAGGACTTTTGTCCTCCATCTAACCCAACCGTCTGTGTCCCCTTCGACGATGAATAGAAAAAGGAGAAAGTTGGACTCCGACAAGCATTTCCCAGCAGGACTTCACCAAACTGCTGGTAGAGAGGCTGCCGAGGACAACCTCTCTTTGGTCGGTGAGCAGCACCCTCCTGCAGAACCACACGTTCTTGAGGTCGAGGTGAGCGCTCCCACGAATAAGGAGGTGCCTTTAGTCCTTGTTGTCGAGCCCCAGGCTCCAACTTGGGCACAACACATAGTCCATTTCATTCAAACAGAAGAGCTTGCCGAAGGGCAAGAAGAAGCTAAAAAAGTAGCCCGACGGTCCAACATGTACCAGTTTGTCAATGACACACTGTACAAAAAAAGGCCAAATGGTGTGAAATTGAAGTGCATTTGTCGGGGAGATGCAATGAAGCTGTTGGCAGAGATACACAGGGGTGTGTGTGGCTCTCACATTGGATCAAGATCCCTAGTCAGAAAGGCCTTCCGGCAGGGTTTCCATTGGACCACAGCCCTCCAGGATGCAACTAAGCTAGTCACCAAGTGTGCAGCCTGCCAATTCCATTCCAGAAACATTCATCAACCAGCTCAAGCTCACCGGATGATCCCTTTACCCTGGCCATTCTCAGTATGGGAGCTCGATATCTTGGGCCCCTTCCCCTGTGCTGCTGAGGGCTTTGAATTCTTGTACATAGCAATCGACAAGTTTACAAAGTGGCCTAAGGTCGAGCCTGTGAGGAAGGTGACTGCACAATCAGATGTCAAGTTCTTGAAAGGATTGGTGTGCTGCTTTGGAGTACCCAACAAACTGATTACCAATAACGGCACCCAGTTCACGAGCTGCACCTTTACGCATTACATCCAAAGCCTTGGAAGAAAGGCCTCCTTTGCCTCTATTCCTCATCCACAAAGCAAAGGGCAATATGACAGGATGAATGCCGAAGTGCTGCGCGGGCTCAAGACGAGAACTTTTGATAAGTTGCAAAAATGTGGCAAGCGCTTGATTAATGAACTGTTGGTCGTTCATTGGTCCCTCCGGCCAACCCAAATTGAGCTACCAGCCAAACTCCCTTCTCCATGGTGTATGGGGCAGAAGCAGTGCTCCCGAGGGAACTCATATATGGGTCACCTTGAGTACTTGCCTACGATGAAGTAGAGAAAGAGAAGATACGGCATGTCGTTGTCGTGCTCCTCGAGGAAGATCATCTCCAGGCCACTGTGTGTGCTTCATGCTACCAGCAAGCCCTGCACTGCTATCATAGCCGCAGGGTTCATGCCCGGAGCCTTGACGAAGGCGACCTTGTCCTTAGGCGCGTTCAGTCCGCCAAAGGTGCCAACAAGTTGACGCCAAAGTGGGAAGGCCCTTACCGGGTAGTACAAGTCACCCGACTTGGCGCGGTCCGTCTAGAGACCGAAGATGACATCAAAATGCAAAACTCTTGGAATATTGAGCATCTTCGTAAGTTCTACCCGTAAGGCGCGACTGTCAGGCCCAGTCCCCGCCAACCACCTTTTTTACAAGCCTTACCGATGTGCATGTAACCCTTTGTACAAAGCCAGGCGCAGATCCTGTGCATGCACCAATAAAGCTAACCATTGCATCATACCATCAATCTGCATGTTCTTATGCATGTTTATGTTGTTGTGTCATTGCCTTTAAGTTTTTAGAGATTTGTTAAAGCACTTGGTGGACCCATGGGTCCTTCTTACTTCACTCTTTCCTTCTCTCTTGCCCTGGAAAATAGAAACCTTTTGTTCTAAGGTGCTCGGCCATCAGGAAGATAAGAGAGATGGGCAAGAAGACAAGGGTAATGACTGCCCACCTGTGACAGCCTGGTTTTTGCCCTCCTTTATTTTCCTGATTTTCAGTTGGATTGATTTTGAATTTGGAGTTTTTGAATCCTTTCATATGGACATAAACACTTGGGTACCCCTTGTCTTTCACCCAAGAGTCCCATTTCCCTCTCTAACCATCATTCCCCCTCTGGTTCATCTCAAAATAATATTTGGAATATTTTTCCTTAATGAAAAATATCCATTTCCCTCTCTTAAACCCTAGCTAGATCAATGTGCCCCAAAGCAACCCCAATTTTTCTTCCCCACAAAAATCTGAGAAAATCCATAAATATTCTTGGAACCCTAGGGCACCTTCCCGAGCAAAAATATTGCATGACTTTTTGGAATATTTTTGCTACAGAAAATATTTTCTCTTCCAGACAGAAATGGTAGTTTCAACAGCCACTACCATTTTACTTCCTCCTTTGGGGCTGATTTTTCTTGTGGATCATCACCTTAGTAGATAATTGCTACCCTTCAAAACTCAGCTCCCAACTCCCAGCCGTTTGACCACAATAAGCTCTCAAAGTTACTGATCACAAACTTACTAGGCTTGTGAAATCTTTTCTACTGCGTCTGGATCCAAACCAAAGTGTGGTAACATTCAAAACTACCACGAACAACATGCCAGACATGAAGTTCGGGCTTAGGTCGGCATGAGGTCAGAGTTCACGCGGTGACCGCGTTCGTCTAGGCGTGCTGGCATGCGGCCGACGCGCTCTACGACACGCCCGAGCCTCTGTTGATAGCGTACTTGCTTCCCCGCCTGCCTAAGCGTGCCAAACCTCGCCCCCATCTTCATCTTAGCCCCATTAAGTCTCCCCTGGAACTCGTCGACGCTGGAGCTCGCCGCAGCAAGCACGGGCACAGTCTGGCCAACAAAATAGTGCGGTGCACACTGTGCTCGTCGTCACCCCAGTGCCCCTGTGCTCGTCCCCGTTCGCCCACAGTCCCCGCGTGAGCTCCGTCTCCATCTCCCTATCTCCCTAACGCCGCTCGTCACCGGGCGTCGTATCCATGTGTCCACCGGCAGAGCCTGAACCCCCCTCGAAGCTCAGCTATAAATAGAGCCCTCCCCCAGCCTCCTCGAGCATCATCCACCACTCTCAAACACTCCACAACCTTGTAGAAGACCGTAGCCCGGCCAGGCAGGCCGCGGGCCGCCGTCCCCGAGCTCGAGCTCGCCGGCGATTCCCTCGGGTCGTTCCCGTAGCTCCGGCCCCTCCCAGGCCTGGGCAACCCTTCCAGGGCCTCCGCCACTCTGCGGTGTTGTCGTTCTGCCTGGTTGGAACCCCTGGAGTTGCCTCTGCTCGCCGTCGTCTTCGTCTCCGGCGAGATCTGCTCCCTGTCTCCGCTAGAGAGGAAGATTCTGACGCCGTCCGACCACCCCTAGCTACTCTACGGGTACGGGCAGGTACGCCTCAGTCTCCTCTCTCGATCCCTCCCTCTAGTTTTGGCCAAGGAGACCTCGTCGCCGGCATTTGCTCCGGCGAAGCCGTGCCACCCGTGTCTCGCTTCCCCTCTCCCCCTCATCTGCCTAGCGGGGCCCGCTAGTCAACCACTCAGTACGCGCGCGAAGCGATACGAGTGGTGGTGCCCCGAGGCTTTACGCCTTCAACGTTACCCCCCCCCCCTCCAGTCTATTTTATTTAAATTCAAATTTCATTTATATCCAGAGAGCTTCAAACAGCTATAACTTTTCAACCATAAGTCCAAATGAATTGATTCTTTTTGCATTGTGTTCTTTGCAAAGAAATCTAGCAGGTCACCAAAAATGGGATTTTCCCCTGCTGCCTAGATTTTATGGTGAATTTTAGAAGGGTTCTTGATGATTTCTTTTTGTGTTTGTAATTGTTTTCAGAGCAGTGAGGGTTGTCTTGAGGATCACCGGGAGGCTTGTGAACCTCATCTGCACTAAGGCAAGCCACAACAACATTTTCATGGTGCCATTGCAAGATTTGTGATTTTCCTACTTGAATGAATGATTTAATCCATGCATATAGATCATTATTGTGTTATTCATATTCTGTTAAGTGCTAGTCCAAGTTAATATGCTTGTGTTACAGAAAGTTTAGAGCCAACTAAGTTGATAAAGAGACTAGAATTTATTTTCGCTATGGTAGAAATAATATGGTTATGGATATAAGTAATTAATGAAGTTATTTTCTTGCATGAGAATAATGATAAAACTTGTTAGAAAAGATTATGTTTAATGTGAGGTTAATTCTTGACTAGAGGAGTGTTAAGAGTTGTTGTTGGTTATGCTTAGTGTGGATATAGTTGACTCGGTCTTTTCCGGTATTATGTGATGCATATGTTATTGTTGCACTTCTTAGCAAACTGTGACACCGGTTATTTTCAATTTAAGTTGAACCTGATAATAATACAACTTGAATATATCGTTGACCGGGTCATGGTGCCACTGAATCAAGTTTTTCCTAGCGCAACCACATTTGCCTGTATGGGAAGGCCTTTATTCGGTCCGTTGTCATGCCTTTGGTCGGTGCCTCCAACGAGGGATGGTTATCGGCGTGCGGTACCCTGGCCCTCTAAGCAGACATAACCTTGTGTGCCCGCTATTGATATTTTTGGTACCGGTCCCCATGAGGGACGGTCCCCGTGAGGGACATTTGGCCACGACGGTGGTCATCGCGTCTTTGGTAGACATGGGGCCACCCAGGACTAGCCCAGTTGGGAGTGGGTCGGAGTGGCCGAGAGAGTGTCATGGCAATGGAGTGATTTCATTGGAATGTCGTTGGTCCACCCGAATGGGAGTACGAGGCCATGGGTTCCGTGGTGTGGGTACAGTGCACTACCTCTGCAGACTGTATTAATCTATCGATAGCCGAGTCCACGGTTACGGACACGCTCGAAAGTAGGTCACACCATGGGTCAACATTTAATAAAATTTGCACACTAAGTTATGAACTCTGCACTGTTAATGATGGCGGGAAGGCCATCGGGTTGGACATGATCAAGTGTTGGTCGTGGTTGTGATCGCCGGAAGGATCATTGTTTTAGACCTAGTATGGGTCGTGGTTGTGATCGCCGGAAGGATCAGTGTTTTAGACCTAGGATGGGTCGTGGTTGTGCTCGCCGGAAGGATCATTGTTTTAGGCCTAGTATGGGTCGTGGTTGTGATCGCCGGAAGGATCACGAGATATTCCTGGTTAAGATGTTGAGGTTCATACGGTGGTAATCCAAGAAGTGGTCAGCGTTGGTAAGAGGAATTTTTCCTCACAAGGATATGATCACAGCATGTTGGATATATTGTTGCATTATTAATAATTGGTTAAATGTCATGATATTGTTTGTCATTATGTTTATGTCTGTTGTGAGCTTGCAAGTACATTCAATGTACTGACCTGGCGTGTCATGACAGATTTCAGGAAAATCCTTGTTGGAGAGGAGTGATGTCCGAGTCTAGATCGTGTCCACATCGGTGTCCCTGTCCTATGGAGCTTCCGCTACGACATTGTTCCGTTGCCGCTTAGTTGTTAAGATCGAGGCCTTTATGTTCACTAAATAATGTACATATTGTTCAGCCGCCCCGTGCGTGCCGCTTGGCCTCGCTACATGTTGTAACATAAACTTTGATCCGCTAACATCAATAAAGTGGTTGTTTTCTGTACCAAGATGTTGTGTGTTACCAGAAGACATGGTCTCTGGGATGGTAATGCATGGTAAACCGGTTGCTCTGAGCCGGGGTGCCACACCACCATACTCCAAGAAAGGGATAAAACTCAAAAGATAAGGTCAAACTACGTGCTCCAAGCTTAGTGCTATTTTCTTCTTCTTCTTTAAGGAAATTGTAACGTCCCGGATGTAACATTCCATAATTGTAACTCCAACTCTTGCCATTTCCGGCTAAGTTACATGTTATATCATCTGTGGTTGGGGTTTTGTCCTCATTTTGCTTTTTGTTCAGGTCATGCATTTCATCTCATGTCATCATGCGCATCCCATTTGCATTCATGTTCGTCTCATGCATCCGGTAGTTTTCCTCGTTGTCCGTTTCGAAATCCGACATACAAACATGCACCCATTGCACCTCTCAGATCTCCTTTCGTGAGCAGGAGAAAGACGTTCTCGAAATGGGCCGAGATTTGCCGACTGACCTTGGTACACCACCGGTAGGCCGCCTAACAAATTTCGTTCCGTTTGGAGGTCGTTTGATGCCCCAACGATTAACCGTGTAACCGCCGAAGCCCATCTCTCATTGCAGCCCAGCACCCCTTCACAACAGCCCACTAGCCCATCTAAACCCCCTCCATGCTCTCCGTCATTGGATCATGATCGTGTGGGTGAAAATCGCACCTCCTTTGGACTCTCCTAGCTCCCTCAACCTATAAATAGGCCTCTCCCCCCGAAATTTGCGGACGAAACCCAAGATCCACCTTCCCCCCTCCGCGCCGGACACGTCTGCCGCTGGCCGGACGCAACCGCCACCGCTCACGCCTAATCGGCGCTCGACATGTTAGCTCGCGCGTCAGCCCTCTGTCGCTGGCCCGTCGAGCTCGGATCGGGCCCGCGCGGCCCGGATCGGCCGCCGTCGCCTCCCATGACCCGCGCCCGAGGCCCGTCGCCGCACCTGAGTGCCGCCGCCTTGCTCCGTGCAACCGCCGGCATCGACCGCGCTGCGACGCCGCCCACCGACATCGTATCCGCCTCTCCCAGTCGTCAGCCGGAGCGCCGCTCGGCGGAGCGTCGTCCTGCCTCGCCGGTGTCAACCTCTCCGCCCGAATCCTCCCCGCGCCCGATCTGCTTCGCCGAACACGTCCGCTCCGTTGACTTTCACGAGGTTCAAATCTCACTAAGTTCCTGTTTCTGATCATCATGTGTGCTACTTTACCATGTCATATCTCCATGCTCGTAGCTCCGTTTTGCGTGCATGATATATCAAAATGTTCACCTAGTGATGCTCTTCACGCCAGTGTCATTTGCATGCATGTTTTCCATTTTTATGCCCTAATCATCATTGCAAAAGTGCTAAATGATGTTGTCTGCTGGAATCCATCATAACTTGTTGATTTGTCATTTTCATAGCATTTTGTGCGTGCATCCTTTGAGCACCATGTCTACATGTTTTCAGAGCACCTTCCCGCCATCTTTATAGTGGTGCAAGCCTTGCATTTTGATGAGCCCTGTGGTGACTAGCAGAAGCATGCAAAGTAGGCCACATGATGTTGCTGATTTCAGAAAGTATTTCCCGCTAAGTCTTTTCCTGTTACATTATGTTGCTATGTTGACTTGTTGCCACAAGTAGATCTATGCATATTTTGATGAAGTTCAGTAAGAGTGTTTTGAAGATATGGTTATGCTCTATCCATTCATGCCTCTGGTTGCAATTATAGAGTAGTGTAGCTTGTCATTACCATGCTCTACTTGTGCTAAATATTGTTGTTGTCAGTTTGTTAACAGGAAGTTCATTTTTGCCATGTGTGTTGCTAGTGATCCATGCACCCTATGAACTTGCTCTTGCCATATTTAGCTTCATGATTGTGTCTATTTACTGTTGGTTACCTTGAGATGCCATGAAATGCTTTGTGGTGAGCTGCATGAGCTTGCAAGTCACTATCATGAATCTGTTTCTGCCATGCCATGTTTTTCTACCAAGTCTGAATCTGTTCATATCACTTGCCATGTTTGCATTGATGCTACCATATTTTCTGTGCATCTTTGGCTCAAGTTCAGTAAGGGAGTTTTGTTCATTGACTTTAGTACTAGCATGAAATGCCTTTGTTTTCCATAATATGTTCCTGTAGCATGTAGTTTGCTAGCTCTAAACATTGCTACCTGATGTTGTTTCTGTCAAGATCCATGAAAAACTGCTAAGTCTGTAACCTGATTCTCATTTGCATTTTTGCCATGTTGATTTAGGCTTGTTCTAGTGAGTTATAGCACGAGCTCAGTGTTCATGATTTGTAGAGCTTCACTTGTACATCACTGCCATATGCCTTGTTGCTATGTTGGTGTGTCGTAGCACAGTTTCATGATGCATTTTAAGTGTTATGATGCTGTTAAGTGCAGTGTTGCATTGTTCTTGTTTTGCTCGTCTTTTGCAAACCTTGCATCCGTTTCCGGTGATCATTATATCGATTTTGACCGAAATCACTCAATCTTTATAGTGGCATGCTTGGTTTTCCAAGTTGATGACATGATCGTCTTTTCCCTTCCGGAGTACCCATATGCATTGCACATCATAGCTTGCATCCCATGCCATGCCTTCCATCATGTTGCTTGTGCATTGCACCATGATTGATTGTTGTTTCGTTGCTTGTGTTCTTGCTTTGGGTAGAGCCGGGAGACAAGTTCATGAACGAGGATCCTATCGAGTATGTTTACGAGGAGCAAGCTTTCGACAACCCTGAGAACTTTGCAGGCAAGATGATCTACCCCCGATATCACTTCCATCTTTGCTTTCTAGTTGTTCGCTCTATCTCTATGTCACGCTACCTACCACTTTTTTATCACGCCTCCCATATTGCCATGTCAAGCCTCTAACCCACCTTCCTAGCAAACCGTTGTTTGGCTATGTTACCGCTTTTGCTCAACCCCTCTATAGCGTTGCTAGTTGTAGGTGCCTTGCAGGTTGTTCCATGTTGGAACATGGATATGTTGGGATATCACAATATCTCTTATTTAATTAATGCATCTATATACTTGGCAAAGGGTGGAAGGCTTGGCCTTTTGCTTGATGTTTTGTTCCACTCTTACCACCTTAGTTTCTGTCATACCGGTGTTATGTTCCTTGATTTTGCGTTCCTTACGCAGTTGGGGTTATGGGACCCCCTTGACAGTTTGCTTTGAATAAAACTCCTCCAGCAAGGCCCAACACTAGTTTTACCATTTGCCTAATAACAACTAAAATACTTGCATAGGGACTTTCCGGACGCCGTGGCCTTAATCAACAACCCGGGCCAGTGCTCCTCATGAGTGTTGGTCCAAACTGGGCAGACTACGGGGCCGCCTCGGGGAAACTCGAGGTATTTGGTATATACCTATAGGCTGACCCATCCGGTGTACCCTAAGAACGAGACCGCGCACCTCCTATCAGGCTAGGTCGGTGCATCGAGAGGTCTTGCTGGACTTGTTTTACCTTTGTCGAAATGTCTTGCAACCGGGATTCTGAGTCTGATCGGGTTGTTCCGGGAGAAGGAATATCCTTCGTTGATCGTGAGAGCTTGTGATGGGCTAAGTTGGGACACCCCTGCAGGGTTTAAACATTCGAGAGTCGTTCCTGTGGTTATGTGGCAGATGGGAATTTTTTTAATATCCGGTTGTAGAGAACTTGACACTTGACTTAATTAAAACACACCAACCGTGTGTGTAACCATGATGGTCCCTTTTCGACGGAGTTCGGGAAGAGAACATGGTGGGGTTATGTTTGAATGTAAGTAGTTTAGGATCACTTCTAGTTTACGACCGTTGCGTAGTTTGTCATCTTACTCTTGTACTCGTATATTAGCCACCATATTTTCTTAGTGCTTGCTGCAACTCCACCCCATAACCACATCCTACCTATAAGCTTAAATAGTGTTGAGGTCGAGGGTTTTGAGATTGCTGAGACCTCGTGACTCACAGATACTACCAAAACAGTTGCAGGTGCCAATGATACCGATGCAGGTGATGCAGCCGAGCTCTAGTGGGAGTTCGACGAAGACCTTGGCCATTACTATGTCTCTTTTCCGGATGATCAGTAGTGGTGCCCTGTTGGGACAATCAGTATTTAGCATTTGGGGTTGTCTTCTTTTCTTTTGGATTCGTCCATAGTCGGACTATGTGTGTACTCTAAATGATGTATGAATTTGGATCATTGTGTGACGTGGCGAATTTAAGCCAACTATTTATATCCTTGTTCTTGTACATGACATTGTGTGAAGATGACCCTTCTTGCGACAAAACCAAAATGCGGTTATGCCTCTAAGTCCTGCCTCGACACGTGGGAGATATAGCCGCATCTTGGGAGTTACAGAAATCATCTCTATCCCTTTGGATGTGTGCAATGGAACCCTTCACGCGATGGAAACCCTTGTCAGGACGAGCCGCCCCCTAGTCCTTATCGCTTGATACATCTCCAACGTACCTATAATTTTTTTATTGTTCCATGCTATTATAATATCTGTTTTGGATGTTTAATGGTCTTTAATATGCTCTTTTATATTAATTTGGGACTAAGCTATTTACCGAAGGCCCAGTGCCAGTTTCTGTTTTTTTTGCCTATTTTAGAGTTTCGTGGAAAAGGAATACCAAACGGAATCCAAACGGAATGAAACATTCGTGATGATATTTCTTGGACCGAAAGCAAACCAGAAGACTTGCAGTTGAAGTCTAGAACTCCGCGATGTGGCCACGAGGTGGGAGGGCACGCCAAGGGGGGTAGGCACGCCGCCCACACTCGTGCGCCCCTCGTAGCTCCACTGACATATTTCTTTCGCCTATATATACTCTTATACCCTAGATCGATCGTAGAGAGCCACGAAACCACTTTTCCACTGCCGCAACCTTCTGTACCCGTGAGATCCCATACTGGGGCCTCTTCTGGCGATCTGCCGGAGGGGGAATCAATCACAGAGGGCTTCTACATCAACACCATAGCCTCTCCGATGAAGCGTGAGTAGTTTACCACAGACCTTTGGGTCCATAGTTATTCGCTACATGGCTCCTTCTCTCTCTTTCATTCTCAATACAAAGTTCTCCTCGATGTTATTGGAGATCTATTCGATGTAATACTCTTTGGCGGTGTGTTTACCGAGATCTGATGAATTGTGGGTTTACGAACCAGATTATCTATGAATATTATTTGGTTCTTCTCTGGATTCTTATATGCATGATTTGATATCATTGCAAGTCTCTTCGAATTATCGGTTTATTTTGGCCTACTAGATTGATCTTTCTTGCAATGTGAGAAGTGCTTAGCTTTGGGTTCAATCTTGCGGTGTCATTTCCCAGTGATAGTAGGGGCACCAAGGCACGTATTGTATTTTTGCCATCGAGGATAAAAATATGGGGTTTATATCATATTTCTTGAGTTTATCCCTCTACATCATGTCATCTTGCTTAAAGCGTTACTCTGTTCTGATGAACTTTATACTCTAGATGCATGCTGGATAGTGGTCGATGTGTGGAGAAATAGTAGTAGATGCAAAATTGTTTCGATCTACTTGATACGGAGGTGATGCCTATATTCATGATCATTGCCTTATATATCTTCATAACTATGCGCTTTTCTATCAATTGCTTGGTAGTAATTTGTTCACCCACCATAATACATGCTATCTTGAGAGAAGCCACTAGTGAAACCTATGGGCCCTGGGTCTCTTTCTTATTATATTGCATCTCTTTTATTTACATCGCATCTCGTTTACTATTTTGCAATATTTACTTTCCAATCTATAAAACAAAAATACCAAAAATATTTACTTTACTATCTTTATTAGATCTCGCTTTTGCGAGTGACCGTGAAGGGATTGACAACCCCCTTATCGCGTTGGTTGCAAGGTTCTTGATTGTTTGTGTAGGCAATAGGTCACTTGTGTGTGTGTCTCCTACTGGATTGATACCTTGGTTCTCAAAATTGAGGGAAATACTTACGCTACTTTGCTGCATCACCGTTTCC
Organism: Triticum monococcum; assembly: GCA_034509565.1. NCBI lineage: Eukaryota > Viridiplantae > Streptophyta > Magnoliopsida > Poales > Poaceae > Triticum > Triticum monococcum. The sequence continues at coordinate 275,262,250 of CM067842.1, read as the reverse complement.
ACTTCAAGGGAAAACCAAGGCATACTCAAGAGGAAGGAAGAAGGATATGTGGCGCCCTTGTCGGGGAGATCTACACCAAGTCAAGACATACCAAGTACCCATCATAAACTCGTGTCCCTCGCATTACATTATTTGCCAGTCGCCTCTCGTTTTCCTCTCCCCCACATCTAAAATGATTTTTGAAAACCTTTGCCTTTTCTTCGCCCCTCTTCCATTCGCCTCTTTCCGCTTGCCTCTTTTGTGTTCGTTATTAGTGTGGCTTGTTGCCATCATGTCTAAAACTGGGGAGGTTATCATTGAAAATGATAGTAGTAACGATGGGGAAACTTTGATGCTTTTGATAATCCTCATGAAGAACCTACTATTTTACACACTAAAAAGATTCGCATTGGTAGTGGTAATATTATTGGAAAAGGGGTTATTCAAGATTTCTTTACTTGCGTCGGTGCTTTGCCCACTATGGGTGGGTCTATTCTTCATAGAATTAGTAGTATTACGGATGCTATATCTTTGCTCGTGGTTGAACTTGAAAGACAATTTATCCACATGCATCCTTGGATACATAGGATTTTTATAGAATGTCCAATACTGAGCATTTTTCTGTTAAGCGAGCAGCTACCATCTTTTTAGCTCGTGAGTTCAGATTTATAATAAAAGAGTCCAACAAAAATTTTGCGCATTATAGGGTGGATGCTGGCCGTCCTCCCATAGAAGCAATCATTTTTAATCAAGAAGACATAATGCATTTACGATCTGTAGATCATGTTGCTTATAATGAAAACCTTAGAAAAAGGTTCCTACCGATGTTCTAGTTGACAGGATTTCTGAACTTAATGATAATTTTGCTATTCAGAACAACGGGTTAGGTTTTTCTCTTGAACAAAGCCTCATGACTTTTTGCCAAAAGAATGCTTATAATGATGAGTTGGTTGTGCAATATGAGGGTCCAAAGGAGGAACCAATACCTCCCGAGCTTGATCTTGGGGACTTTCGTCCCATTAAATTTAGCCCTTTTGATTACTTTTGCCTACCACAAAGAAAACTTGCTTCTGAACGTAGGGAGTATGGGATGAGTTTTCGCGATTTGCCTTATCATTATTATGGCAATACCTAGATCTATTCTTGTTTTTATGCCTAGCTAGGGGCGTTAAACGATAGCGCTTGTTGGGAGGCAACCCAATTTTATTTTTGTTCTTTTCTTTTTGCTCCTGTTTAGTAATAAATAATTCATCTAGCTTTCTGTTATGATTGTGTTTTTATGTTTTAATTAGTGTTTGTGCCAAGTAAAGCCTTTAGGATCTTCTTGGGTGATTGTTGTTTAATCTTGCTAATAAAAACAGAAAGTATGCGCTCACGAAAATAATTATCATTTTTTACCAGAGAGAGATAAAATAACAATTCTAGCTGAAGTAGATCAATATACTTTTTATCCTGGTCTTCCTAATTTTTCAGAAGTTTTGGAGTTACATAAGTATTCGAAACCTCCAAATTGCTACAGACTATTCTGTTTTTGACAGATTCTGCTTTTCGCATGTTGTTTGCTTATTTTGATGAATCTATGGCTAGTATCTGGGGGTATGAACCATAGAGAAGTTGGAATACAGTAGGTTTAAAACCAATATAAATAAAGAATGATTTCATTATAGAAGCTTAAAGTGGTGGTTCATTTTCTTATACTGACAGAGCTCATGAGATTTTCTGTTGAAGTTTTGTGTTGTGAAGTTTTCAAGTTTTTGGGTAATGATTTGATGGATTTTGGAACAAGGAGTGGCAAGAGCCTAAACTTGGGGATGCCCAAGGCACCCCAAGTTAAAATTCAAGGACAACCAAAAGCCTAAGCTTGGGGATGCCCCGGAAGGCATCCCCTCTTTCGTCTTCGTCTATCGGTAACTTTACTTGAGGCTATATTTTTATTCACCACATGATATGTGTTTTGCTTGGAGCGTCTTGTATGATTTGAGTCTTTGCTTTTTAGTTTAACACAATCATCCTTGCTGTACACACCTTTTGGGACAGACAGGCATAAATCGGAAGTTATTAGAATACTCTATGTGCTTCACTTATATCTTTTCAGCTAGATAATTTTGCTCTATGTGCTTCACTTATATCTTTTGAGCTAGATAATTCTTCTAGTACTTCACTTATATATTTTTAGAGCACGGTTGTGGTTTTATTTTATATAAATTAGTGATCTCTCATGCTTCACTTGTATTATTTTGAGAGTCTTCAAGAACAGCATGGTAATTTGCTTTCTCTATAAAACTAGTCCTAATATGATGGGCATCCAACATGGGTATAGTAAAAACTTTCATATAAAGTGTGTTGAATACTATGAGAAGTTTGATGCTTGATGATTGTTTTGAGACATGAGGATGGTGATATTAGAGTCATGCTAGTTGAGTAGTTGTGAATTTGAGAAATACTTGTGTTGAGGTTTGCAAGTCCGGTGGCATGCATGTCGTGGAATTGCATGACAGATGTCCTAGTGTGAGGACTTAGTCGTGGAGCCATCGCAATGAGGTTAGGTTAAAGGGGTTAATCAGGACAAAGGACACGAGGAGTTTATACTGGTTCTGCCCCTTACGATGAAGGTAAAAGCCTAGTACAGTTGTAGGTGGTATTGCTAGGGTTTCGATGAGCAGGGAGCGAATATGCTTGACCCGGCTCTCAATCTGTTGTTTCTTGTCCTAAGCTGCCGCTAGGTCGTCCCCTTATATACACCGGTTGACGCCCTGTGGGCTACAGAGTCCTGGCCGGCTTATAAAACGTATCCGGCTCGGTGACCTTTCTTTCATGCCTTACATTACAAGTTTACATACGTGGCGGTTTATATCCATGGGCCTTAAGCCGCCTTCGGGTCTGGGCCCTCTACCAAGCCAATCTATGAACCACCATATGTTCTTGGGCTTCATTTTAATGAATCGTCATAGGGATGACCCGACCCCTCTAGGCGGGTCCTACCTAATAGTTATATCCCAACATTAGGCCCCAGGTTGATTTGAACTTGTTCATATTAATCTTCAAGACTTAGAAAAATCCTTCCACATCTGCTGCGAAAACCTTATAACCCGCCATGATGTCATATCCAAGAATTTTGGAAACCTGCCATGACGTCATCTTTAACGGATCTTTATCTTAATGTCTTTCCAAAAATCGAGGCATCCAATTAGCTGGACAACCATCATTTGGCCTCCTCGTCTTTCGCGCCTGCATGTTTTCTGTTTCCTTATAAATAGGACCATAGAGTCATCTTCCATTCTTCTCCTTATCCTTTCTTCCTCCTCGCAGTGCATCGACCTGCACGAGCCTCGCCGCTGTCGACCTCCATCTCCAACCTCAACTCCGCCCGCTGCATCGCCCTGAATAGGCCAGAAAACTGCGGCGCCATACCGCTGTCCTAACAGCATTAGTAAGCCCTCTTTCCTTCATCATAGATCTGTCATTAGGTTTTGTCGATGCAACACCCCAAGACCGATGTGCCAGGTGTCTTCCCGTTATTCGATGTTGTTGCCTTGTCATTGCTTGCGTGTCATGCATTGCATATCATATCATCATGTCCATTTCATTTGCATACGTGTTTGTCTCATGCATCTGAGCATTTTCCCCGTTGTCCGTTTTGCAATCTGGCGCTTCGTTCTCCTCCGGTGTCCCTTTCTACCTCTTTTTCGTGTGCAGGTGTTAAACATTTCCGGATTGGACCGAGACTTGCCAAGCGGCCTTGGTTTATTACCGGTAGACTGCCTGTCAAGTTTCGTATCATTTGGACTTCGTTTGATGCTCCAACGGTTAACCGAGGGACCGAGAAGGCCTCGTGTGTGTTGCAGCCCAACACCCTTTCAATTTGGCCCAAAACCCACCAAAACCCTCTCCATTATCTCGGTCATTCGATCACGATCGCGTGGCCAAAAACCGCACCTCATTTGGACTCTCCTACCTCCCTCTACCTATATATATGTGCAACCCTCCGAAATTCGCGGTCTAACCCTGGCCTTTCCCTACCTCGCGCACCAGACAAAGATCCCACCACCCGGACATGTCTGACCACCGCCTCCGACGAATCAGACGACGCCACTTGTTCCCGCGCCTCCCTCTCTCTCCTCAGCCCCGCCGCCAGCCCGCGGGACCTAGATCGGGCCCGCGCGAGCCCACACCGCCGCCGTCGTCCGCCCGCATCGCCCCGCCTCCTCACCGGACCTGCGCCGCCTCCCGCTCGCAGGCGAGCCCTTCGCTGCCCCGGGCGCCATCGCCGGCGTGCCTACCGCCGCCCGAGTGCCGCCGCCGCCGCAATGCTCAGCTCCGCCGCCAAGTCCGCGGCCAGATCCGCCCCGGCGCCTCCACCGACGACCCCGCCGCCTCCACCTGGCGACCGGCCTCGCTGCCGCCCTCCTCTCCGTCGACGGGACCAGATCCGGCGAGCTCCCTCCGGCGCCGGTGAACAGTACCCCGACGTCCAACCTCGGTTCGCGTGCCATGAACAGTAAACCCTAGATCTGAGAGGTTGATTTTTCACTAAGTCCTCGGAATTTCCTAACCCATGTGCTCCTGTTCATAGCATCATATCTCCGTATGTGTAACTCCGTATTTGACATATAGCATATCAAAATGTTCGTCTCAGAGAGTACATCATTTCATTCCATTGCATCATTTTCATTTGAGTTCATCTTGATGCCCGAAATGCTATGAGTAGGAGGCTACTTGAGATAATTGTCATATCTGCTGCTCCATTTACGTTTTTGTCATTTTTGCCATGATTATTGTGTGCATGATATGCCCTGATGCTCTACATATGTTTTGTTAATGGTTTTGCCATCTTTCCAGAGGTGCAACCCATGTATTTTTGTGATGTGTGTGGTGACTAGTGCAAGCTTGCAAAGTGAGGCACTTGGTAATTCTGTTCTCAGGGACTTAGCATTTCAACTAAGTCCTTGAGCTGTTTAGTTCATGATGCCATATGTTCATGTTGTTTCCTAGTGATCCATGCCTCTTTTGAGGATGATCAGTAAGGATGTTTTGTTAATCTTGTAGTGCTCTATCCATCCATGTCTTTTTCATATATGGAGCACCCTAGCTTGAGTCAATCAAGCTCTACTTTTGCTACTTTGTGTATCTAGGCAGATTGTCAACTTGTCTGCAATTTTGCCGATGATGTTATAGTTGATCCGTGCATGCTATGTTATTGTTCTTGCCATGTCTAGCTTGCATATTCTGTGTTCTTGATAGATGTATGCTTAGCTTATCATGACTTGCTCCATAGTGAGTGCATCGAGCTCGTAAACATGCCTACTTGAGTTATGTTTTCAGCATGTGCCAGTTTTCACTAAGTTTGAAAACTGATTATGTTTTTGCCATGTTCACATGCTTGCAAATGTATTTTGTGATCCCTTTTGGCTCAAGGTAACTAAGGGACTTTTGTTAAGCTCTTTGAGTAGATCCATGCCATGTTTTACTTTGGCATGTTCAGGTCCTATAGCATGTAGTTTTGTTGCTCCAAAGAGGGCTACCTGATCTGAAATTCCAGACAAGTGTTAATTTCACTAAGTCTGAGATCTGTTTACCATATGCAGTTTTGTCATGCTTGTTTGAACCAGTTAATGGATAAATTGGCCGCAGCTCAGTGCTAGACTTTTGTTAAGCATCTTGAATGCATCCCTGCCATGTATTTTGTTGCCATGTTTGAGTGTTGTAGCATGTTCATCTCACTGCATTTAGATGGCTACTTGCTGTAAATCGCAGAACGGTGTCATATTTGAATTGCTTGCCATTTCCAAACCGTAACTCCGATTCCGGCGATCTTTATATCGATTTCAACCAAAATCACCTCACCTTTCCAGTGGCACTCTTGGATTTCCATGTTGAGGCCAGGTTCATGCATTCCTTGTCCAATCATGCATATGCATCGCATACCGCATCTCGCATATCATACCATGTTCATGTGTTGGTTGTTTACTATGTTGTGTGCTTCTTTTCCGGTGTTGCTTCTTCGGGTTGGTTCCGGTAACATTGCATTTGTGAGGACCCGTTTGTCTACGTCCGTTTGTATTCTTCATGTACTCGCTCTTCTTCCCTGCGGGATTTCAGGCAAGATGATCATACCCTCGAAATCACTACTATCTTTGCTTTGCTAGTTGCTCGCTCTTTTGCTATGCCTATGCTGCGATACCTACCACTTGCTTATCATGCCTCCCATATTGTTGAACCAAGCCTCTAACCCACCTTGTCCTAGCAAACCGTTGTTTGGCTATGTTACCGCTTTCCTCAGCCCTCTTATAGCGTTGTTAGTTGTAGGTGTAGATTGAAGTTGTTCCTTGTTGGAACATGGAGATGTTGTTCCTTCTTGGAACATGTTTACTTGTTGGGATATCACAATATATCTTATTTTATTAATGCATCTATATACTTGGTAAAGGGTGGAAGGCTCGGCCTTATGCCCGGTGTTCTGTTCCACTCTTGCCGCCCTAGTTTCCGTCATATCGGTGTTATGTTCCTAGATTTTGCGTTCCTTACGCGGTTGGGTAATAATGGGAACCCCTTGACAGTTCGCCTTGAATTAAAACTTCTCCAACAATGCCCAACATTGGTTTTACCATTTGCTACCTAGCCTTTTCTTTCCCTTGGGTTCTGCAGACTCAAGGGTCATCATTATTTTACCCCCCCCCCCCGGGCCAGTGCTCCTCTGAGTATTGGTCCAACCTGTCAGCTGCCGGTGCCCACCAGGGGCAACTCTGGGCTGGCCTACCCGTACCTAGGACAATCTGAGTGTGCCCTGAGAAAGTGATATGTGCAGCTCCTATTGGGATTTGTCGGCACATTCGGGCGGTGTTGTTGGTTTAGTTTTATCCTGTCGAAATGTCTTGAAGAACCGGGATACCGAGCCTGATCGGAACGTCTCGGGAGGACGCCTATTCCTTCGTTGACCGTGAGAGCTTGTCATGGTCTAAGTTGGGACACCCCTGCAGGGATTTGAACTTTCAAAAGCCGTGCCCGCGGTTATGGGCAGATGGGAATTTGTTAATGTCCGGTTGTTGAAAACATGAAGTTGACCTTAATTAAAATACATCAACCGCGTGTGTAACCGTGATGGTCTCTTTTCGGCGGAGTCCGGGAAGTGAACACGGTGTTGGAGTTATGCTTGACGTAGGTTGTTTTAGGATCACTTCTTGATCATACTTTTATTGACCATGCTTTGCCTTCTCTTCTCGCTCTCATTTGCGTATGTTAGCCACCATATATGCTAGTCGCTTGCTACAGCTCCACCTCATACCTTTACCTTACCCATAAGCTTAAATAGTCTTAATCGCGAGGGTGCGAGATTGCTGAGTCCCCGTGGCTCACAGATACTTGAAAAACCAGTTTGCAGGTGCCGATGAGTCCGTGCAGATGACGCAACCAAGCTCAGGAGGAGCTCGATGAAGATCTTGTCCTTTGTGTTGTTTCTTTCTAGTTGATCAGTAGTGGAGCCTAGTTGGGGTCGATCGGGGACCGTGTCGCTTTTGGGGTTCTTCTTTTATTTTGGTTCCGTAGTCGGACCGTGATTGTATCTGGATGATGTAATGCTTTATTCATGTAATTGTGTGAAGTGGCGATTGAAAGCCAACTATGTATCTTTTCCCCTTATGTATTACATGGGTTGTGTGAAGATTACCTCACTTCCGACATTGCTTTCAATGCGGTTATGCCTCTAAGTCATGCTTCGACACATGGGAGATATAGCCGCATCAAGGGCGTTACAAGTTGGTAATCAGAGCCTTCCCCGACCCTAGGAGCCCCCACTGTTTGATCGTTTTTAGCGGCCGAGTTGTGTCTAGAAAAATGTTTTGAGTCTTCTAGGAATTATATATCGGAGAGTTTAGGAATTCTTTTACTTCCCAGACTCCTCATCACTCTGGTAAGGCTTCCTCACATAGAGTTTTGACTCTTCTCTTCTCAAATTTCACTAAAAAAATATTTTAGGATCACGCGGGTATCTTGGAATCGTTCCGATGGTATTATGATGAGAACATTGTCTTGGTGCCTCCTGTCAAGGGTTTTGTGGAAGTGTCCCGGGGAGTTGAGCTCTGAGGTGTTGTCGTCATAATTTTATCGTTGCAATTCTGGAATACCTGAGTTTAGTACGCCGACATCGAAAATCTCTTTTATGCAGTTCGTTGGTGAGATAACCTCGACGCCACCCAGTACTAGGGCGGGAGTTCGGGAGTATTGCCATAACTTGTATAACGGATGCTTTTTGAAGGTTGAGGTAGATGATTTCCGAAGGTTTCTTGGTTATGTGTTGAAGGATGGATACAGCTGGATGTAGGATTTGCTAGTTTGGGTGAGATATTATGCTTCCCTTGTATCCCCAACACCTGATTGCATAACTGGAAAATTTCGGGAGTTTATAAGTGGGAATTCAAGTAGCTCTTAGGATATCTTTCCGACAGATGTATGATATGAAATTGGGGTTCGACGTCTAGTGGTCCACCTATTCATGGTCGGTTTTACAATGGTCTCGTTGTGTCTTAAATAGTCCCTGGCTATGCCGACTCGGGGACGCTTCGTATGTCATGTGCACTGCCTTGCACATGATGGTGCTGTACGATTGAGCCCGTGTAGGCCCCACCACGAAAACTTCGGACGAAATCTCTATCATATGTTTGTCCCGGCTTATTCTGCAAGCCAATCTTTTGTTTTGCTTTGAACTGTGGTATTCGAGTTGCTTCGAAGTCAAATGTTGATTCCATACCCTTTCCCAAATGGTGTTCTCATACTCCGATGTGAATACCAAAACTTCTTGATCATCAAGAGTCAAATGTCAATCTTTTTCAATCGGTGTGTTTCTCTTCAAGTGGATCCGATCATTTCAACATCAGCAAGTTCAAGTATCAGTTCTTCTCAACGGTGTTTGTTTCATCCATCTCCAAGTTGCTTTTGTTTTTCCCGCCCACCCACCCTTTTTCTTCAAGGATTCAGATTTCTTAATCAAGTATCCATTTTATTGATGGGAAGCCTCTCCATTCTTTTCCGTCAATGTTCTTACCCGGTGGTTTCCATGAAGATGTTCTACTAGTTCGTCACTTTTCATTCTTTTTCTTCTCCGGTGGATTCAAGTCAACATTGTGGATCTTATCCCTTTCCTCATTTCAAGGCTTTCTCATGCCGGTGCAATTCTTAATCGTTCACCTCTCGCTTGCCATTCTTTTATTCCCGAGTGTTCAAGATATCCTGAAGATTCGTGTTTCCACTCTGCTTTCGTAATCCTTTCAAGCTCTTTTGAGGTTGTTATCTCATTCTAGTCATTTAATCTTACCGGTGCATTCTCTCTTTTAAATCGTTCTACGGTGTTTCTTTTCAGTGGGCCCTAACCCACAAGTCTTTCCAGGATCTTACCTGACTCCTCTTATTTTCACGGAGCTATCCTCAAATTTCTTTTCGAAGTTTGATGTAAGAATGAATTATCATCAGTCTCATGTTTTTCTCCAAGACCTGTCGAATTCTTTTCATCGTTGGATCAACCTCTTCGTTTTGATTCTTCCGGAGTATCTAAATAATTCATGGTGGTGTTTCTCGTCGTCATTCTCGGAATTTTGAAGACCGAAGAAGAGTTTTTCCTCCATATCTTGCCCCATTCTCTGCCATCCTCTCATAATTATTTTTCGATTGTGAGAATTCTTTTCACCTATCCGGAGCAATTCAAGATTATGTTCAGTTTGATTATCCGGAGCCCATCATTTCAGAAGATTTATTCATTCTCAGCTTTCAGCTATCATTCTCCAAATTTTACCGGTGCTTCGTTCAAGTGATCTTTAATCGGCTCGTGATCTCTTCGTTCTCATGTATCTAAATTCTCTCAAGCATCTTCGTTCATTTGCTAAATTCTTCCCGGTGTCTTCCTTATCTTTTCTTTGTTCATTTTTAATTCTCACGGTGGTTTGTTCAAGATTTCTCTTCCCTATCAATTTATTTGTTGTTTCTATTCTACCGGTGGGTCATTCTAGATTCTCTCAAGTTATCGATATCTCTCTTAATCCTGTCCACGAGAATAAGTAGTGTGCCAAATCCATTGTTTGTCTTCAATTAAATTGGTGAAGGATACGCATAACATAATTCTTATTCTTCTTTCATCCAAATGATCAATTCCCTATGCCAGAGGTTCATCAAATTCCTGATTTCATTTGTTTCATCTTCTCTTTTTCCGGAGTTCCAACCTCTTTCATTTATATTATCATGGAGATCTCTATCTAAATCATTGTGAGGCTTCAATCGTATTATTTTCATCAATCAATTATTTTTGATCATTCTTTTACCGGAGTTTTCATGAAGGTTCTACATGATGGTTCATCAAGGATTTTATTCCTTCTCGAAGTGTTCATCGAGATTCTTTTCAGAGGATCTCAAGCATTCTTCTTCTTGCTATCCAGAGTGCAATTCTTTCTACCTTATCATTGGAGGTGGTATTATGTCATTCTTGATAATTTGAGTTCATGTTTCATGATTCACATCTTGTCAAGAATGATGTATTTTAAAACCATCAATCTCTTCATTGGAATTATCTTGGATTATTTCACCTAAAGCTTTCCCTAAGGATTGTTGCTATTTATGGTGCTCATAAATGAATCAAGTTCTTCTTTTATCCTCCCGGTGAAATAAGTTTCTCGTCTCCTTGTTCTTATCAATCCAATTCTTTTTCCCGTGAGTGGCAGGTTGTCACCTCATAATTGGAGATGTATTCCATAAGACCATATCAAGCTTATTCTTTTCATTGGTGGTTTTCCAACAACTCCGTTCTAGCATTTGTTGTAAGCGTGCTCCCTCGAGATCATGTTCCCCTTCGTTCATTCCATTCTTATATTTGTTCCAGAGGCATTGTGATGTTGCTTTCTTCAACCCATCTTCTTGTTTTGTTAGGATCGTGTTCTTTTCTTGGTTTATCCAATTAACTGGAGTGTTGTGCCTTTTTGCTCAAGTTCTTTTCAGTTTATCAAGTTTTTCATTTCTTTTCAACCGGAGTGCTGTCTGAGATCTTTCTTACCCCTTGTTCCATTCATTCAATAGTTCCGGAGGCAGTGTGTTGTGATTTCATCAAGTATCTTCTCATCTTATCAAGATCTTATTCAATTCCTTTTTTTCCAACTGGAGTGCTGCCTAAATTTGTTTTTCCTTGTTCCTCTTTTCTAACAGAGTGTTTTCCACTTTGTTCATCTCCATTGTCTTTCTTTTCTTAAAATGGCTCAACCTTTCAAGGTACTTTGGTTTCACTCATTGGTCAAAGAAGCAACTTAGTTTTACCTCTTCTCTTTCTCTTCCGTTTCCCCTCCGGTGCCATTCTAGATCTCGGGACGAGATCCTCTCGTAGTGGTGGAGTGTTGTAACGCCACGAGACCGATGTGCCAGGTGTCGTCCCGTTATTCGCTGTTTTTGCCTTGTCATTGCTTGCGTGTCATGCATTGCATATCATGTCATCATGTGCATTTCATTTGCATACGTGTTCGTCTCATGCATCCGAGCATTTTCCCCGTTGTCCGTTTTGCAATCTGGCGCTTCGTTCTCCTCCGGTGTCCCTTTCTACCTCTTTTTCGTGTGCGGGTGTTAAACATTTCCGGATTGGACCGAGACATGCCAAGCGCCCTTGGTTTATTACCGGTAGACCGCCTGTCAAGTTTCGTATCATTTGGACTTCGTTTGATGCTCCAACGGTTAACCGAGGGACCGAGAAGGCCTCGTGTGTGTTGCAGCCCAACACCCTTTCAATTTGGCCCAAAACCCACCAAAACCCTCTCCATTATCTCGGTCATTCGATCACAATCGCGTGGCCAAAAACCGCACCTCATTTGGACTCTCCTACCTCCCTCTACCTATATATATGTGCAACCCTCCGAAATTCGCGGTCTAACCCTAGCCTTCCCCTACCTCGCGCACCAGACAAAGATCCCACCACCCGGACATGTCTGACCGCCGCCTCCGACGAATCAGACGACGCCACTTGTTCCCGCGCCTCCCTCTCTCTCCTCAGCCCCGCCGCCAGCCCGCGGGACCCAGATCGGGACCGCGCGAGCCCACACCGCCGCCGTCGTCCGCCCGCATCGCCCCGCCTCCTCACCGGACCTGCGCCGCCTCCCGCTCGCAGGCGAGCCCTTCGCCGCCCCGGGTGCCATTGCCGGCGCGCCTCCCGCCGCCCGAGTACCGCCGCCGCCGCCATGCTCAGCTCTGCCGCCAAGTCCGCGGCCAGATCCGCCCCGGCGCCTCCACCAGCGACCCCGCCGCCTCCACCTGGCGACCGGCCTCGCTGCCGCCCTCCTCTCCGTCGACGGGACCAGATCCGGCAAGCTCCCTCCAGCGCCGGTGAACAGTACCCCGACGTCCAACCTCGGTTCGCGTGCCATGAACAGTAAACCCTAGATCTGAGAGGTTGATTTTTCACTAAGTCCTCGGAATTTCCTAACCCATGTGCTCCTGTTCATAGCATCGTATCTCCATATGTGTAACTCCGTATTTGACATATAGCATCTCAAAATGTTCGTCTCAGAAAGTACATCATTTCATTCCATTGCATCATTTTCATTTGAGTTCATCTTGATGCCCGAAATGCTATTAGTAGGAGGCTACTTGAGATAATTGTCATATATGCTGCTCCATTTAGGTTTTTGTCATTTTTGCCATGATTATTGTGTGCATGATATGCCCTGATGCTCTACATATGTTTTGTTAAGGGTTTTGCCATCTTTCCAGAGGTGCAACCCATGTATTTTTGTGATGTGTGTGGTGACTAGTGCAAGCTTGCAAAGTGAGCCACTGGGTAATTCTGTTCTCAGGGACTTAGCATTTACACTAAGTCCTTGAGCTGTTTAGTTCATGATGCCATATGTTCATGTTGTTTCCTAGTGTTCCGTGCCTCTTTTGAGGATGATCAGTAAGGATGTTTTGTTAATATTGTAGTGCTCTATCAATCCATGTCTTTGTTTGCATATATGGAGCACCCTAGCTTGAGTCAATCAAGCTCTACTTTTGCTACTTTGTGTATCTGGGCAGATTGTCAACTTGTTTGCAATTTTGCCGATGATGTTATAGTTGATCCGTGCATTCTTTGTTATTGTTGTTGCCATGTCTAGCTTGCATTTTGTGTGTTCTTGATAGATGTATGCTTAGCTTATCATGACTTGGTCCATAGTGAGTGCATCGAGCTCGTAAACATGCCTACTTGAGTTATGTTTTCAGCATGTGCCAGTTTTCACTAAGTCTGGAAACTGATTATGTTTTTGCCATGTTCACATGCTTGCAAATGTATTTTGTGATCCCTTTTGGCTCAGGGTAACTAAGGGACTTTTGTTAAGATCTTTGAGTAGCTCCATGCCATGTTTTACTTTGTCATGTTCAGGTCCTGTAGCATGTAGTTTTGTTGCTCCAAAGAGGGCTACCTGATCTGAAATTTCAGACAAGTGTTAATTTCAGTAAGTCTGAGATCTGTTTACCATATGCAGTTTTGCCATGCTTGTTTGAACCTGTTAATGGATGAATTGGCCGCAGCTCAGTGCTAGACTTTTGTTAAGCATCTTGAATGCATCCCTGCCATGTATTTTGTTGCCATGTTTGAGTGTTGTAGCATGTTCATCTCATTGCATTTAGATGGCTACTTGCTGTAAATCGCAGAACGGTATCATATTTGAATTGCTTGCCATTTCCAAACCGTAACTCCGATTCCGGCGATCTTTATATCGATTTCAACCGAAATCACCTCACCTTTCCAGTGGCACTCTTGGATTTCCAAGTTGAGGCCAGGTTCATGCATTCCTTGTCCAATCATGCATATGCATCGCATACCGCATCTCGCATATCATACCATTTTCATGTGTTGGTTGTTTACTATGTGGTGTGCTTCTTTTCTGGTGTTGCTTCTTCGGGTTGGTTCTGGTAACGTCGCGTTTGTGAGGACCCGTTCGTCTACGTCCATTTATCTTCTTCATGGACTCGTTCTTCTTCCTTGCGGGATTTCAGGCAAGATGATCATACCCACGAAATCACTACTATCTTTGCTTTGCTAGTTGATCGCTCTGTTGCTATGCCTATGCTGCGATACCTACCACTTGCTTATCATGCCTCCCATATTGTTGAACCAAGCCTCTAACCCACCTTGTCCTAGCAAACCGTTGTTTGGCTATGTTACCGCTTTGCTCAGCCCTCTTATAGCGTTGTTAGTTGCAGGTGAAGATTGAAGTTGTTCCTTGTTGGAACATGGAGATGTTGTTCCTTGTTGGAACATGTTTACTTGTTGGGATATCACAATATATCTTATTTTATTAATGCATCTATATACTTGGGAAAGGGTGGAAGGCTCGGCCTTATGCCTGGTGTTTTGTTCCACTCTTGCCGCCCTAGTTTCCGTCATATCGGTGTTATGTTCCCGGATTTTGCCTTCCTTACGCGGTTGGGTAATAATGGGAACCCCTTGACAGTTCTCCTTGAATTAAAACTTCTCCAACAATGCCCAACATTGGTTTTACCATTTTCCACCTAGCCTTTTCTTTCCCTTGGGTTCTGCAGACTCAAGGGTCATCATTATTTTACCCCCCCCCCCCCCCCCCGGGGCTAGTGCTCCTCTGAGTGTTGGTCCAACCTGTCAGCTGCCGGTGGCCACCAAGGGCAACTCTGGGCTGGCCTACCCATACCTAGGACAATCTGAGTGTGCCCTGAGAAAGAGATATGTGCAGCTCCTATCGGGATTTGTCGGCACATTCGGGCGGTGTTGTTGGTTTAGTTTTATCCTGTCGAAATGTCTTGAAGAACCGGGATACCGAGCCTGATCGGAACGTCTCGGGAGGAGGTCTATTCCTTCGTTGACCGTGAGAGCTTGTCATGGGCTAAGTTGGGACACCCCTGCAGGGATTTGAACTTTCGAAAGTTGTGCCTGCGGTTATGGGCAGATGGGAATTTGTTAATGTCCGGTTGTAGAAAACATGAAGTTGACCTTAATTAAAGTACATCAACCGCGTGTGTAACCGTGATGGTCTCTTTCCGGCGGAGTCCGGGAAGTGAACACGGTGTTGGAGTTATGCTTGACGTAGGTTGTTTTAGGATCACTTCTTGATCATACTTTTATCGACCGTGTTTTGCCTTCTCTTCTCGCTCTCATTTGCGTATGTTAGCCACCATATATGCAAGTCGCTTGCTACAGCTCCACCTCATACCTTTACCTTACCCATAAGCTTAAATAGTCCTGATCGCGAGGGTGCGAGATTGCTGAGTCCCCGTGGCTCCCAGATACTTCCAAAACCAGTTTGCAGGTGCCGATGAGTCCGTGCAGATGACGCAACCAAGCTCAGGAGGAGCTCGATGAAGATCTTGTCCTTTGTGTTGTTTCTTTCTAGTTGATCAGTAGTGGAGCCCAGTTGCGGTCGATCGGGGACCGTGTCGCTTTTGGGGTTCTTCTTTTATTTTGGTTCCATAGTCGGACTGTGATTGTATCTGGATGATGTAATGCTTTATTCATGTAATTGTGTGAAGTGGCGATTGTAAGCCAACTATGTATCTTTTCCCCTTATGTATTACATGGGTTGTGTGAAGATTACCTCACTTGCGACATTGCTTTCAATGCGGTTATGCCTCTAAGTCGTGCTTCGACACGTGGGAGATATAGCCGCATCGAGGGCGTTACAGTCGATGTTCGTCGGTGTTCGTCAGTGTTCGTCGCCGCCCTTCTTTCTCCTTGTTTAGTTCCATGGGTTAGATCCAAAAACCATATGAATCTTGTGCGGTAGTAGTTTTAGCACTTGTTTTTTACACTAGAATGTATCCCCATCGCGACAGATATCCTCTATGGCACCTCTACTTTTTCCACTGTCACCTCTGTAGATTTCGAATTTATTTCCTTTTTCTGAACAACAGTAGATCCAAATTTGTAACCTCAATCTGCAGAACCTGTTTGTCCCAACACTTAGTAAATTTTACTATTGGTAACTCTTCAATATCTTAGTCATGGCGGCTTATTCCAACGGTTTATCATTACTTCATATATCATTAGCTCTTACTTATGCCGCCATTCTGGACATATACTGCAATTGTTGATTTGTATCCCACCAATTAATCTAAGCCGGCAAATTATTTCCTTTTAGGCTTTCCTTTCACCAAGCCGCCAAATACGATGACGACTTGTAACTGGGTTCCTTCCATCGTCACTGAGAGCACCTTGAAGGATTTTGTCACTTTGGATACTTACCAAAAAAACTGTCATGCATTATCGTGCTCCTGACCCGGCCGAAGAGAAAACTCAGCCAAAAGATGGTGAAGTTATTGTCTTTACTGATCATATGAACCGGGGCTTCTTGCCGCCCAGATCAAAATTCTTTAGGGATGTCCTGCACTTCTTCAAACTCCATCCGCAAGATATTGGACCCAATTCCATATCAAATATATGTAACTTCCAAGTTTTTTGTGAGGTATACCTTCAAGAAGAACCTAGCGTCGAGCTTTTCAGGGAATACTTCTACCTGAACCGCTAGAACGAGTACATCAATGGTCCCAGCTTGGAACTTGGCGGGATTTCAATTCAACGCAGACGAGATGCCATCTTCCCTCAAGTAGTCCTGCCAAGCCATCCCAAGGACTGGAATCAAACAAGGTTCTATTGCAAAGATATCTCATTGTTTGAAGAAAATCTGATGTCGGGTTATCATGCTGAGCGTCTCGACGGAAAGTACCAACTCCCTAATAAACTTACCCCTGCCGAACGCAAAAAACATGTCCCTGCAATCAGAAGAGTTCAAGCCTTGCTAGGGAATGGTTTAACCGGAGTCGACTTAATCCGCTGCTGGGTCGCATGGCAGATCATACCTTTAAGCCGTCTATCCGGCTTGATAGGTACATACACTGGAGGAACAGATGATCCCTTATGTCATAGCTCTCTGCGTCTGACTAAAGAGGGCATCGTTGAGATGGCAACTATGGTTGTAAACAGCAAATATGAAGACAACAACCAAGTGGGTTTGAACCCTTTCTGCAAGCTTAATCCGGTGCTAGAGGTAAATCTTTTGACTTCTTTTTTCCTTTAGTAGTTTAAACATTGCATGAACTTCAACATGTTATCCTTCTACACACTAAATCTAACTTCTGGAAGGCCAAATATGACCATGAGGCTGCCAAAAAGGCTAAAGCTGCTGCGAGAGCCGCCAAAAAGACCGTCAGGAAGTCTAAGAAGAAACCAAGTGCCTCTGAATTGCTTAAGCTGGATGATACATCTGAGTCGGAGGTAGCCCTTGACTCTCTTGGCCTATTTTTTAACAACCTTATTGACACTGACTATTGCCAGGATGACACGGGGGCCAGCCAGGCAGTTGAAGAAGAGGTAACTATTATTTCCTCCGACTCAGAACCTTTACCAAGGCAGAAACTTCGGCGGGTAACCCGGAAAGTAAGGTTTTCACACACCTTGGCTTATTTAGATCCTCATTTTCTTTTGGAACGACAGCAACATGAGAGCTGCCGCCAGACCCGGACCGATGGAGATGACGATTTATCCTCCGGCTTACCAAACACTCCTCGGAAACGCCAAAACGAGGTTCTTTTTAACCTTAACCCTTGTATTTACCAACGAGTTACTTTTATTAATCGCTCAATTTTGATTCCATCCTTGCAGGAGATTTCCCGTTCGTCCTCTGGCGACTCATCGCAAACTCAACTGCCGGCTTTCAAGACTGCCCCTGGGTAATAATAAATATCTTTCTTCTATACCTTTATATCTTTATCATTATACTGACTTGTCCAAATTCTTTTTAGCGATCAAGCGAAGCCCAAAAAAGCAAAGGTGACAAAACTAGCCGAGGATCCGAAAGCTGCTGAACCGGATCAGCCAACCCTTGTACTAGAACACCCTGAACAACCAGAAGATCCTGCTGTCAATGCTCGACCGGATTTACCTGAGCCGTCTGTGACGAAACCACTATTGATCCATCGATTACTGAACCGCCAAGCTCAGCTAACCCACCAGAGACTCATGGTGATGACGTTTTGATCACTGGCACCAGATTCGTTGAACCGAGAAATCCAACTGTACTAGCGAGACACTCCGCCAAACAAGAAGTCATGGAAAGACAAAAAAGTAAGGTTTGATGTCTCCCACTATGCTCACTTAAGTATTAGTGAAGTTTTATCTAGCTATGTCAGTCAGGTGCATTCTGGCCATGACTTGGAGATTGAAATGGTGAAGCAAATGCACCAGAAGTATGAGGTACATCATCCGGCTTATATCTATATCCTGCCAGCCCCCAAGTCTTTTGATTATGATAAAATTGAATAATCTGTAGGCTTGAAATGTTTATAAGCTTCTGTTCTAGACTCCCTCCAAGTCCGGTTAAAAAACTTTAAACCGGATTGTGATGAGAGCATAATTTTGCATTGCATATCCCCCGTGAGTCGGCTGGGACTGTCAACAGCACACCCGGTTCATCCTTAAAAAGAAAACAACAAAGTGCATTAGCCCCCAAGTGCCAAGTGTTGTTGCTTGCAAAGCACTTGGGACTTTTTTTAGAAAGAGCCATTTCCTTTGAAAAATTGCGTTGACAGACATTAGCCCCCAAGTGCCAAGTGTTGTTGCTTGCAAAGCACTTGGGACTTTTTTGTTGTAATCTGCCATGAAACTTGAAAAAATTGGGTTGTATTCAGGCTGCTACCACTGAATTGGAAACTCAATTGAATGAGGCCAAGACCTGGCTGGCGGCTTAGGAGATTGAGACCAAAAAGGCTGAATCAAAATTTCAGTTTAGTGTGTCTGAAACCGAAAAATTGAAGACCAGATTTACTGCAGACAAAGAGGCTTAGGCAAAGGAAAAGACGGTCATGATTCAGCGTGCTTAGAAAGCCGAGGCGGCTCTAGAAGAGGTTACCACTGAACTCACCGGCCTAAAGAACCATGTGTCTCATATGGTTTCTGCAATCTTCGGTAGTTCACCTTGTTATTTACCCAAATTGAGTATTTGTCATCATAATGTAAGCCGCCCCTTTAACCAATTGTGTAAACTTTGCAAGTCCCAGGAGTAGCAATCTGAGCAAGGATACACTGGTGAAGCTCAAGGAGTTTTACACGCTTGTTGAGCAATTATACACTGGAGCTCAGCGGACTCTTGCCACTATCTCCCCGGCGAATCAAGGACCAAATCTATTAAGTGATGTCTTGAAGAAACAGTCCATCTTGCCCACCAGGTTCCAAGAAATCAAGCAATCTTGTGCTACAGCCGGAGCAGTGACAGCCTTGAGTCGTGCAAAAGCCTGGGTACCGGAATTAGACCTGGCAGACGTAGCGAGCGGCTATCCTAGTCTCAAGGAAGATGGAACGCCTTTTGACCAACAAGACTTTGCTGCCTGCCTCAAAGAGATCCTTCCTCATGCTACAATCATTGACAAAGAGACCAACTCACCAAATATCAGTCGGGTTACGATGCAGATAACCAGAAGATGTCGACTCCCTCATATAAAGTGATGGACTTAATTCCACCCATTCGTAAGCACACTTTCGCCCCTGGTATTGATTCGTCTGATCTGATTGACGATGAAGTTGTGTTCATCGCCTTGCGTGGCTTTGATTGGTCCAAACCGCACTTCCAGATGGTGGAGGAGGAAGACGAACCGGCAAGGGATGAATCGCAACCTTCGAGTCAGCCAGGCCAAGATTCATGAATTGGGGCCGGTTTATTATCTGCTCGTTGCGATACTTAAAAACAATCATCTTTTTGGGCACCAAGCTCCTTGTAATAGGCTATCTTTAAAACTTCTTGTTCTGCTATGCCATCGTGCATATTGTGCTGTTCATGACACTATTTATCCGCTATGCGAAGATATGCCATATATGCTTGATGATATTATCAATTTTGAATCTGTTCCTGCATACAACAGGTGAAAAGTGTCCTGGCGGCTTACCACTCGACGGGTTATAAGTCCCCAATATAATCTTATCATGATTTATAACCAAGACTGGACTAAATAATAATCATATATGATTAAAAATATGTCATACCTGTGATATTTGATCACACTTGTTGGTTTACCAAGCCAGTGCAGTAAGGGCGATAACCCAAGACTTTGGACACTGGTAATTATCAGAGATTGCCATCTTATGAACAAAGCCAGACCGGGTTAATAAATACCGGATATTATCTTTATTTCATACTGACGACTTATAGTCGAACACCAGGTCGGGTTAATAAACACCAAATGTTTTCTCATACTGGCGACTTATAGTCAAAGACCAGGACAGGTTAATAAACACCGGTGATTTACCATAAAGCTTTATAAGTCTTATCAAATAAACCTCAAAAATAAAGAATCTATTGAAGACAAACCAGAAGCGGGGCTTTTCATGGGCTGTCAGACCCAAAACGAGGCTTTTCATGGGCTTCTAGGCCACTGAGTTAAACCATTTTACAAACCTTATAAGATGGACCTCACATTAACCAATCGTCGTTTGAACTTTGACAAGTTCAGGGTCTGCATAAGATTGACTTTTCAAACATTCGGCGGGTCTTTCCAGGATTACCTAGGCGGAGTGACTTACTTAAAAAGGCAGGATAACCCGGGGTTTTAGGTGAATACACCTGGCTTCCAAGACTGGCTTTTATAGCCTATCACAAGGTTATAGACTCTTTGTTCTTTAGAACAAAGGAGCCCCCAAGCAATATTTTGAGCTGCGCTCAAGGGGTACCTATGTTTGAGTTATGCTTTTGCAACAGACTCCCTTTGGTCCCGTTAATCTGGGTAGCAAGTCCCCAAGTTTTTTATGTGGCTTATAAGCCGGATCAAAGGGTAATCATAACTTTGCTGTATAAAGCAGAAGCCCCCATGTGACCAAAAACTCATTATTTAAAGAGGAAAAAATGACAGAGGCCCTGCTTTAGCAGGGATGCCGGCTTTATTATATCGATCATAATGTATAGATTGTCAAAATATGTACATTGGAAGAGCCAATGGCTCAAGTGTAGTAAGGCCGAAGATGAGCAATATTCCACGGCCAGCGGGTCTCTTCCTCCGACGTGCATGAATCCTTGTGGTCTCGAACATCGATAAGGTAATATGACCCATTGTTCAGATTCTTATTGACCACAAAGGGTCCTTCCCAAGGTGGGGATAACTTGTGCATATCAGTCTGATCCTGGATAAGCCGGAGCACTAGATCACCTTCTTGGAAAGTTCTAGTTTTACCCCGGCGGCTGTGGTAACGACGCAGATCTTGCTAGTAAATCGCTGGATGAGCCGCCGCGATGTCACGCTCTTCATCCAACAGGTCAAGTGCTTCCTGACGTGCTTTTTCATTATCAACTTCAACATAAGCCGCCACCCGAGGTGAGTCATGACAGATGTCACTAGGGAGAACCGCCTCTGCTCTGTAAACCATGAAGAAAGGCATGTATCCCGTAGATCTGTTAGGGGTGGTATTGATGCTCCATAACACGCAAGGTAACTCCTCCACCCAACAACCCTGCGTTCTCTGCAGGGGAACCATAAGTCGGGGCTTCATGCCTTTCAAGATCTCTTGATTGGTTCTCTCGGCTTGACCATTAGATTGGGGGTGAGCCACTGACGACACATCAAGCTGGATGTGCTCATGTTGACAAAATTCTTCCATAGCACCTTTAGAGAGATTAGTGCCATTGTCTGTTATGATGTTGCGTGGAAAGAAAAAACGGAAGATCACCTTCTTCATGAATTGAACCGCTATTGATGCATCACACTTACTGATTGGCTCTGCCTCAATCCACTTAGTGAACTTATCAACTGCCACCAAAAGGTGGGTTTTATTATCCTTGGATCTTTTGAAAGGCCCAACCATATCAAGCCCCCAGACTGCAAACGGCCAAGTAACTGGAATCATCCTTGATTATTGAGCTTGCACATGAGCTCGTTGTGAAAATTTCTGACATCCATCACACCTTCTGACCAGGTCCTCCGCCTCAACATGAGTTGTTAACCAGTAAAATCCATGACGAAAAGCTTTAGCCATGAGAGATTTTGAACCGGCATGATGACCATAGTCTCCTTCATTAATCTCATGCAGGATCTCACAGCCCTCCTCTGGAGAAATACAACGTTGAAATGCTCGTGTGACACTGCGATGATGTAACTATCCATTAACAATTGTCATTGACTTGGACCGCCGGGTTATCTCCCTGGCTAAAATTTCATCCTTAGGTAACTCGCCCCGGGTCATATAAGCCAAATAAGGAACTGTCCAATCCAGAATTACATGAAGAGCCGCCACCAACTAAGCCTCCGAGTCAGGGATAGCCAAATCCTCCTCTGTAGGTAACTTGACTGACGGATTATGCAAAACATCAAGAAAAACGTTAGGCGGCACCGGCTTACGTTGAGAACCCAACCGGCTTAAAGCATCCGCCGCTTCATTTTTCCTCCGGTCAACGTGCTCCACTTGATAACCCTTGAAGTGACCAGCCATAACATCCACCTCTCGCCGATAAGCCGCCATGAGTGGATCCTTAGAATCCCAAGTACCAGAGACTTGTTGAGCCACCAAGTCTGAGTCACCGAAGCACCTAACCCGGCTTAAATTCATCTCCTTAGCCATCTGAAGACCGTGGAGCAAGGCCTCATACTCAGTTGCATTGTTAGTACAAGGAAACATCAAACGGAGAACATAACAAAATTTATCACCTCGAGGGGAAGCGAGAACAACTCCAGCCCCGAGCCCTGCAATTGCCTGGACCCATCAAAGTGAATAGTCCAATGCGTGTTATCTGACTTTTCGTCGGGCATCTGCAGCTCTGTCCAATCATTAATGAAATCCACCAGTGCCTGAGACTTGATAGCCATGCGAGGTACGTATTTTAACCCGTGAGGTCCAAGTTCAATAGCCCACTTAGCAACCCGGCCAGTCGCTTCCTTGTTTTGGATGATATCTCCCAAAGGAGAAGAGCTAACCAAAGTGATGGGATGACCCAGAAAATAATGTATAAGCTTCCGGCTAGCCAAGAACACCCCATGTACAAGCTTCTGCTAGTGCGGATATCTCTGCTTCGACTCAATAAGCACCTTACTGACACAGTAAACCGGCCTTTGAACAGGATATTCCTTGCCGGCCTCCTTCCTTTCTACCACAATGGCTACACTGACAGCCCGGCTATTAGCAGCCACATATATCAACAAAGGCTCCTTATCAACAAGGGTAGCAAGCAAGGGCGGCTCAGCCAGTTGTTTCTTTAAGTCCTCAAAAGCTGCATTAGCGGCATCACTCGAGATAAAATTATCTGTCTTTCTCATCATCTGATACAGAGGGATGGCCTTCTCTCCTAACCGGCTTATGAATCGGCTCAAAGCCGCAATACAACCCGCCAGACGTTGCACATCATTGACACGCGCCGGCTTAGCCAGAGAAGTGATGGCTTTGATCTTCTCCGGATTAGCTTCAATTCCTCTATTAGACAACAAAAAACCGAGGAGCTTGCCTGCCGGCACACCAAAAACACACTTGGTCGGGTTAAGCATCATCTTGTAAACCCGGAGATTATCAAAGGTTTCCTTCAAATCATCTATCAATGTCTCTTTCTCTCTAGATTTCACCACAATGTCATCCACATAAGCATGAACATTACGCCCAATTTGGTTATCAAGCCAATTTTGCACACATCTCTGATAAGTCGCCTGGGCACTCTTGAGCCCAAAAGGCATAGACACGTAGCAAAAGGCTCCAGAGGGAGTAACAAAGGTTGTCTTCTCCTGGTCCTTAACTGTCATCTTTATCTGATGATAACCAGAATAAGCATCCAAAAAACCCAAACGCTCACAACCCGCCATAGCATCAATAATCTGATCAATACAAGGGAGAGCAAAAGGATCAGCCAGACAAGCCTTGTTTAAATCCATCTAGTCCACACACATACGTCAAGTGTCGTTCTTCTTAAGTACCAGCACCGGGTTAGCCAACCACTCAGGATGGAAAACTTCAATGATAAACCCAGCTGCCAAGAGCCGGGCTACTTCTTCTCCAATGGCCTTCCATCTCTCCTCATTAAAACGGCAAAGAAAATGTTTGACGAGATTAAACTTTGGATCAATATTAAGAGTGTTCTCAACGAGTTCTCTCGGTACACCCGACATGTCTAAAGGCTTCCATGCAAAGATGTCCCGGTTCTCACGGATGAACTCCATGAGCGCGCTTTCCTATTTCGGATCCAGGTTAGCACTGATGATGAACTGCTTGGATGAGTTGCCAGGAACAAAATCTACCATCTCGGTATCATCTGCTGATTTAAACTTTAAAACTAGATCATGCTCTATGGTTGGCTTCTTCAAAGATGTCATATCTGTCGGGTCAACATTGTCCTTGTAAAAATTTAACTCCTCCATTGCACAAACCGACTCAGCATAAGCCACATCCCCTTCTTCACACTCCAGAGCTATCTTACGGTTCCCATGCACTGTAATGGTTCCCTTGTGACCCGGCATCCTGAGCTGCACATACACATAACATGGCCGCGCCATAAACTTGGCATAAGCCGGTTGTCCAAACAGAGCGTTATATGGGTTGTGGATCTTAACCACTTCAAAGGTCAGTGTCTCTGACCTAGAGTCATGATCATCTCCAAAAACAACTTCTAGAGCTATCTTGTCAACTGGATATGTAGACTTACCAGGTACCACGCCATGGAAAATAGTGTTTGACGGCTTAAGATTTTTATTAGTCAATCCCATGCGACGGAATGTTTCATAATAAAGGATATTGATGTTGCTCCCTCTGTCCATGAGTACCTTGGTAAACTTATACCCTCTGACCTGAGGTGTGACCACCAAAGCCAAATGACCCGGATTATCAACCCGGGGCGGGTGATCTTCCAAACTCCACATGATGGGCTGCTCAGACCAGCGCAAGTAACGGGGAACCGCCGGCTCAACGGCATTGACTACCCTCTTATGAAGCTTCTGGTCATGCTTACATAAGCTAGTGGTGAAGACATGATATTGTCCACTATTCAACTACTTCGGGTTGCTCTGATAACCAGACTGCTGTTGTTGACCCCCTGATTATTCTGCTGGTTGTAACCACCCTGGTTGCTGTGATTATGTTGATTTCCTTGGAATCCAGAATTATAACTGCCACCGCCATAACCCGGACCGTGAGAGCCGGATCCAGAACCGCCACCTGGCCCATGATTGTCATGAAAAAGATTGGAATTATTGTACTCTTTTCATAATGTGACAATCCTTCCAAAGGTGCCCGGATGGTCTTTCTCGCATACCATGTCTTGGGCAGGGCTGATTTAACATCTGTTCAAGATTGATACCGGATCCTCCGACCCATGGGGGTGGTTCACCCTTGCGACGCCAACCATTATTCTGTGCATTGGTGTTAGCCACAAAGTCAAAACTATTATCAGCCTTGCGCTTACCGTTGCCTCCCTGGTTCGCCGGGTTATGCTGCTGCCCCTTAGCATTGCTGCTCTTCCTTCCCTTCCCTGGGTTTTCATCATCAGACTCGGGGTCCTTGGTACTATCAGAGTCAGCATGCTTAACCAGAGCCCCCATGAGCGTCCCCATGTCATGGCAATGATGTTTGAGCCGCCCTAGCTTCTGCTTTAGGGCTGTGAAACGACAATTGTTCTCCAACATCAACACTGCTAAGTCGGCATTGATGCGATCCGACGAGTGCAAGATTGTTGAGACCCGGCGCACCCAATGGGTTGTTGACTCATCTTCTTCTTGAACACAGGAGGCCAGATCCACAATTGACATGGGCTGTTTACATCTGTCTTTGAAGTTCTGGATGAATCGGGCCTTTAACTCGGCCCATGACCTGATGGAATTAGCTGGGAGCCCCTTCAACCAAGTACGGGTCGTTCCTTCCAACATTAGGGGGAAATATTTAGCGCATGTAGCCTCGCTGACATCCAGTAATTCCATAGCCATCTCATAACTCTCAACCCATGCCTCGGGACTTAAATCAGCGGTATAGTTAGGTACCTTACGAGGACCTTTGAAATCCTTGGGCAGGCGCTCATTACGCAGATCCGGCACTAAGCATGGCACGCCAAAATTTCTAAAGGTTACAAATGCCTCCATAGAAGTAGTTGGACGAACCGGAGTGGGTTGACGGGCCGCATACTATGCCGCAAACTCGGCCTCTCGACGGGCTCTTCTTTGATCCACCACATTCTGAGCATCAGTGCCACTGCCCGCCAGGTTATATCCACGGGGCGGGTTATGGTTCTGTCCACTGCTTGACACCACCGGCTCATCCAGATGTCTGCTGTAACTTCGGCTCGGGCGAGGGGTGGCATGAATCCTATCATGGCTGTAAGAATAAGCCTGCTGCTGGGTCAGTGTTGTTTGAAGAAGCTCTCTAGCCCTCCGTGTCTCGACCGCCGTTGGCGACTCACCATCAACCGGAAGAGCCGCCAGTCATGACGCCGTAGCGATAATGTTATCCAAAGGGTTATAATAATGACCCGGTGGCGTCGGCACGTGTTGCAGCGGGTTATTGTTCTGACGAGGCGGGTCCATTGTGCACGGCTGAACCGGCGTACCCATCCCAGGTGCTTCAACCCGGTTTTCTACTGCCGGGTTAATAGTTCCTGCTCCTGGCGTGTTAAAGAGATTACTTGCCTCATAAACCGAAGGCAGACGAGTCTAATGCCTCCTCCTCATGACTTCATTGAAAGCGTTCTGATCTAGCATGAGCCAGTGATGTCTACTACACAACCTTCTTCTTGTAGACATTGTTGGGCCTCCAAGTGCAGAGGTTTGTAGGACAGTAGCAAATTTCCCTCAAGTGGATGACCTAAGGTTTATCAATCCGTAGGAGGCGTAGGATGAAGATGGTCTCTCTCAAGCAACCCTGCTACCGAATAACAAAGAGTCTCTTGTGTCCCCAACACACCCAATACAATGGTAAATTGTATAGGTGCACTAGTTCGGCGAAGAGATGGTGATACAAGTGGTATATGGATGGTAGATAATAGTTTTTGTAATCTGAAAATATAAAAACAGCAAGGTAGCGAATGGTAAAAGTGAGCATAAACGGTATTGCAATGCTAGGAAACAAGGCCTAGGGTTCATACTTTCACTACTGCAAGTCCTCTCAACAATAATAACATAATTGGATCACATAACTATCCCTCAACATGCAACAAAGAGTCAATCCAAAGTCACTAATAGTGGAGAACAAATGAAGAGATTATGGTAGGGTACGAAACCACCTCAAAGTTATTCTTTCCAATCAATCCGTTGGGCTATTCCTATAAGTGTCACAAACAGCCCTAGAGTTTGTACTAGAATAACACCTTAAGACACAAATCAACCAAAACCCTAATGTCACCTAGATACTCCAATTTCACCTCAAGTATCCGTGGGTATGATTATACGATATGCATTACACAATCTCAGATTCATCTATTCAACCAACACATAGAACCTCAAAGAGTGCCCCAAAGTTTTTACCGAAGAATCACGATGAAAACATGTGCCAACCCCATGCATAGGTTCATGGGCGGAACCCGCAAGTTGATCACCAAAACATACATCAAGTGAATCACGTGGTATCCCATTGTCACCACAGATACACATGACAAGACATACATCAAGTGTTCTCAAATCTTTGAAGACTCAATCTGATAAGATAACTTCAAAGGGAAAACTCAATCCATTACAAGAGAGTAGAGGGGGGAGAAACATCATAGGATCCAACTATAATAGCAAAGCTCGCAATACATGAAGATCGTATCACCTCAAGAACAGGAGACAGAGAGAGAGAGATCAAACACATAGGTAATGGTACATACCCTCAGCCCCGAGGGAGAACTACTCCCTCCTCGTCATGGAGAGCACCAGGATGATGAAGATGGACACCAGAGAGGAATTCCCCCTCCGGCAGGGTGCCGAAACGGGTCTAGATTGGCCTTTGGTGGCTACGGAGGCTTCTGGCGGCGGAACTCCCGATCTATTGTGCTCCCCGATCTTTTTAGGGTATATGGAGATATATAGGCGGAAGGAGTACGTCAGGGGAGCCACAAGGGGCCCACGAGGGTGGAGGGCGCGCCCGTGGGGGTGGGCGTGCCCCCCCCTACCTCGTGGCCTCCTCGAAGCTTCCCTTACGTGGACTCCAAGTCTCCCGGGCTTCTTTTGATCCAAAAATAAGTTCCGTGAAGTTTCAGGTCAATTGGACTCCGTTTGATTTTCCTTTTCTGTGATACTCTAAAACAAGGAAAAAAACAGAAACTGGCACTGGGCTCTGGGTTAATAGGTTAGTCCCAAAAATCATATAAAATAGCATATAAATGCATATAAAACATCCAAGGTTGATAATATAATAGCATGGAACAATCAAAAATTATAGATACATTGGAGACGTATCAGCATCCCTAAGCTTAATTCATGCTCGTCCTCGAGTAGGTAAATGATAAAAACAGAAATTTTAATGTGGAATGCTACCTAACATAATTTTAATGTAATTCTTCTTAATTGTGGCAAGAATATTCACATGCATAAGATTCAAGACAAAAGTTTAATATTGACATAAGAATAATAATACTTCAAGCATACTAACAAAGAAATCATGTCTTCTCAAAATAACATGGCCAAAGAAAGCTATCCCTACAAAATAATATTCTGGCTATGCTCCATCTTCACCACACAAAATATTTAAATCATGCACAACCCCAATGACAAGCCAAGCAATTGTTTCATACTTTTGATGTTCTCAAACTTTTTCAATCTTCAGGCAATACATGAGCGTGAGCCATGGACATAGCACTATAGGTGGAATAGAATGGTGGTTGTGGAGAAGACAAAAGGAGAAGATAGTCTCACATCAACTAGGCGTATCAATGGGCTATGGAGATGCCCATCAATAGATATCAATGTGAATGAGTAGGGATTGCCATGCAACGGATGCACTAGAGCTATAAATGTATGAAAGCTCAACAAAAGAAACTAGTGGGTTTACATCCAACTCGGTTGCTCACGAAGACCTAGGGCATTTTGAGGAATCCCATCATTGGAATATACAAGCCAAGTTCTATAATGACAGATTCCCACCAGTATATGAAAGTGACAACATAGGAGACTCTCTATCATGAAGATCATGGTGCTACTTTGAAGCACAAGTGTGGTAAAAGGATAGTAGCATTGCCCCTTCTCTCTTTTTCTCTCATCATTTTTATTATTATTTTTTACTTGGGCCTTCTCTTTTTTAAGGCCTCTTTTTTTCTCTCTTTTTTTATTTGGTTTTCTTTGGCCTCTTTTATTTATTTATTTTTCGTCCGGAGTCTCATCCCGACTTGTGGGGTAATCATAGTCTCCATCATCCTTTCCTTACTGGGACAATACTCTAATAATGATGATCATCACACTTTTATTTTTCTTACAACTCAACAATTACAACTCAATACTTAGAACAAGATATGACTCTATATAAATGCCTCCGGCGATGTAACGGGATATGCACTGGTGCATGAGTGACACGTATGAAAGAATTATGAATGGTGGCTTTGCCACAAATACGGTGTCAACTACATGATCATGCAAAGCAATATGAAAATGATGGAGCGCGTCATAATAAATGGAACGGTGGTAAGTTGCATGGCAATATATCTCGAAATGGCTATGGAAATGCCATGATAGGTAGGTATGGTGGCTGTTTTGAGGAAGGTATATGGTGGGTTTATGGTACCGGCGAAAGTTGCGCGGTACTAGAGAGGCTAGCAATGGTGGAAGGGTGAGAGTGCGTATAATCCATGGACTCAACATTAGTCATAAAGAACTCACATACTTATTGCAAAAATCTATTAGTTATAGAAACAAAGTACTACGCGCATGCTCCTAGGGGGATAGATTCGTAGGAAAAGACCATCGCTCGTCCCTGACCGCCACTCAGAAGGAGGACAATCAATAAATACATCATGCTCCGACTTCTTAACATAACGGTTCACCATACGTGCATGCTACGGGAATCACAAACTTCAACACAAGCATTTCTCAAATTCACAACTACTCAACTAGCATGACTCTAATATCACCATCTTCATATCTCAAAACAATCATCAAGTATCATACTTCTCATAGTATTCAATGCACTTTATATGGAGGTTTTTATTATATCCCTCTTGGATGCCCATCATATTAGGACTAGTTTCACAACCAAAGCAAACTACCATGTTGTTCTAAAGACTCTCAAAATAATATAAGTGAACCATGAGAGATCTATTATTTCTATAAAATAAAACCACCACCGTGCTCTAAAAAGATATAAGTGAAGCACTAGAGCAAATGACAAACTACTCCGAAAGATATAAGTGAAGATTAATGAGTAGTCGAATAATTATGCAACTATGTGAATACTCTCTAACATTTAAGAATTTCAGATCTTGGTATTTTATTCAAACAGCAAGCAAAACAAAAGTAAATATAATGACGCTCCAAGAAAAACACATATCATGTGGTAAATAAAAATATAGCTCCAAGTAAAGTTACCGATGAACGAAGACAAAAGAGGGGATGCCTTCCGGGGCATCCGAAAGCTTAGTGAAAGTGCGTTATATCGACTAGAGGGGGGTGAATAGGCGATTTTTATGAAAGTCTTCAAAACATGAAGGTTATGAAAACAAACAGTACAGATATGCCAATCACTTAAGCAGCGGAAGTTAGATTACACTAGGCAAGCCATGGTCAAGTATTCAATAGAGTGAAAGCACAAGACAAGTAGCTATAGTGTAATAAGGATCAGGAAGGAAGAAGTTATGAAGCCAAACAGATCAAACAGTTATGTTGTGAAGACAGAAGATAAAGCAAGCATGCAATGGCTTCACAGTGTGTGACAGAAAGTAAAAGGAAGTGAAGATGAAACCAGTGACACGCTGAAGACAATGATTTGTTGGACCAGTTCCAGTTGCTATGACAACTATATGTCTGGTTGGAGCGGCTAGGTATTTAAACCAAAGGACACATAGTCCCGGACACCCAGTCCTGAACACGCAGCTCAGGACACCCAGTCCTCACCGTTTTCTCCTTGAGCCAAGGTCACACAGACCTCGCCCAATCACTCTGGTAAGTCTTCAAGGTAGACTCCCAAACCTTCACACACTTCGTTCACTGGCAATCCACAATTTCTCTTGGATGCTCAGAACGCAACGCCTAACCGGCTGGAGGATGCACAGTCCTCAAGTGTAATAAGTCTTCAGATCACTCAGACACGAAGACTTAAGTGATGCTCGATTTACTCTAGCTCTGGGTGGTTAGGGCTTTTCTCCTCACTAGGAATTTTCTCTCAAAGGCTTCGAGGTGGGTTGCTCTCAAACGACAAAAGCCGTGCACTGAAATCTAAGCAGCCAACCGTTTATGGTTGTAGGGGGTGGACTATTTATAGCCACTGGGCAACCCGACCTGATTTGTCCAAAATGACCCTGGGTCACTAAGGAACTGACACGTGTAGCAATAGTCAGATTTCAAACTCACACGGCAACTTTACTTGGGCTATAAGCAAAGCTCACTTGTCCAACTCTGGACAAGATTTGCTCTCATAGTCTTCGCTCGAAGATATAGGTTTTGAATTAGGCATCACTTCAGTCATTCTGACTGGTTCTCTTGGACCCCACTTAACAGTACGGTGGTTCCTATGACTCAACACAAATGAAATAAAACTATGAAGAATCTAAGTCTCCGAGTTCCATAGGCTTCACGTGGTGTCTTCTCTTGTCATAGTCTTCAATGTGAATATCTTCAAGTACCACCATTGTCTTCAATGTCTTCGTACATTTTTAGGGGTCATCTCTGGTAGTAAAACCAAATCATTGAGGGACTTCTACCTGTGTTATCCTGCATTTCTCACAAACACATTAGTCCCTCAACTAGGTTTGTCGTCAATACTCCAAAACCAACTAGGGGTGGCACTAGATGCACTTACAATCTCCCCCTTTTTGGTGATTGATGACAAACTAGTTGAAGTTTTCAACGGGGAATATAATTTGTGAAATTGTAAAGGAATTTTCTTCATAAGCTGCAAGGGCTCCCCCTGAAGATGTGCATATAAGTAATTTGCTTCTGGAACGCAAATGCACATGGTAGGTTGTACTTGTGGAAATCCACTTCAACTTATGATGACAATCCGCCATGCATGTAAAAGTATATGAAGAGAATGACATGCATAATGAAAAATGGACGTCTGCGAAATGATATAAGTGCGGAAATTATCGTCGTACATGCGGAATTTATCTTCGCAAAAACATAGTGGCAAACAAGTAGCAGACGACCATCGAGTTTAAGTGTTACAACTCAAAGAACCAAATGTAGCAAAACGAGAGTTGTAAGCACGAAGCAAAATGTAGCAAAATATAAAGCACCCGCCCATATTGACCCGCTTGAAGACTATAAACATCATATGCTTCTCCCCCTTTTGTCAGTGATGACCAAAAAGGTTTGAAGACATAGAGTTTTCTACGCGTTCCCAGGCGCAGCAGGGTCGGTGGAGGCATTTGGTGGTGCTGAAGAGCTTGGTGCAGGGTCGACGCGCGCTGAAGGAGGTGGTGGTGATGTAGCGTCGTCTTCTTCCTCGATGATTCTTGCAGTCACGGTGGCAGCAGAGGAAGAGAACTCAGAATCTTCAAGGGATGGAGTTCCGCGCAGCACAGCTCTTCTCGGGGTGTGGAGTCAAACTTGAATCTCTCTCTGAAGCCATCCTCATGAAGATCAGCTTCAGGGCACAGCATTGTGAGGCCTTTCCATGTGCGGCGACAAGTTTCATGAGCAACGAATGCATTCTTGGTGGCAAGATTTCTGATGCGATTGACATCCACTAAGAGGCTTTTCATCTGTCTCTTCAACCAGTCGTGATGCCTATCTTGCTTTTGGTGAAGGGCCACAAGAAGCTCTCGGTCATTGAGGGCACGAGCGCGCTTCTTGGGTCGCTGAGCAGTTGCACTGTCAATGGCTTCAGTGGATGCAGGTGCATGTGTAGTGCCAGCCAACGGGTACACCCTGGAGATGGCTTCAACACCTTCAACGTTCTGCGTGAAGCTCTGGTGTTCTGCATTCTGAAGACTTAAGGGTTGCTTGGCAGGCTCAGGATATACAGCTTCAGCAGAGGTGTCCACATCTGGCAAGAAGATCCGATGGTTGCGGGCTGAGGGCTGATAGGAAATCGCAGAATGAAGCTTGATCAGCCGCATAACCCAAGGAGCATAAAACTTCAAGCCAAATAAATCTGAGCCGGATGCCGCAAGCTGGCGTATGAAGAAGTCCTGCGCATTGAAGCATTTGCCATGAAGGATGTAGAATATGAGAGTCTTCATTGCACCCTCAACCTTGGCATGTGGAGAGTGTCCCTTGATGGGCCAGAGAGTCCGCCTGATGATGTGATATATGGTTCTGGGCAGGTACTCTAAGTCTTCAACGAAGAACTCAGTTGGATAGGGTGCATCATGGGGCAATGGCTTCATTATTGAAAGCATCTGACTCATATTTGGTTCAGACCTCTGAAATATGCTTTCAATTGCTTCAGCATGTAATTGGCAGCCTTCTTCGAAGAATTCGCCAGGAGTGGGTAGGCCGGTAAGCTCAATGATATCAAATGCATTGGCTTCGTGATGGACATTGCCGGTCATCCACTCGAGGATCCAAGTCTTCGGATCTCTGTTGTATCCTTTAATGTGGAGGGTGGCATAGAATTGAAGCAGAAGCTCTTCATTCCAGTGCTCTTCATCAGTTACGAACTGCAGCAGACCCACTTGCTTAAAGCAATCCAAAGCTTCCTCCAAACAGGGCAGTCCAGCAATGGCTTCAACATCAAGGCGCTTGTGCGGGAAGATGCGCTGAGGATAGCTCCAGAACCTATCAGATACAATCCTTTCCCTTGAATAGGGGTTCGTGGAGCTGTTGAAGAACGTGTTGTCGGCCTTGAAGCTAGTGATGTTGAAGGAACCAGGAGCTGATGCAGGACCTAGGAACCTTGGCAGTCGAGGGATTGGCGTCTGGACCTGAGGCCTGTGCTCAACATGGTAATCAAATTGAGGACCTGCAGCAGACTCAGGAACAGACGTATCTGGATCAGGAGCTTCACTGTCTTCAGAAGCTTTGGGTGGGGAGGGCGCCACATTGGCTTCGGTGTTGGTTGTGGCAGCCTCAACATTTTTAGCCTCCACTTGTGTAGTTGGAGGGACAGACTCCGGCACGTTCTCCTGGAGAATGGTTTCTTGTTGGAGCGGGGGAGATGGAGCTTGTGGTACTTCTTCATGCTCTTCGGCTGATGCACCCGGAATGTCATCAGCAGAGTCCTGAGGCCTTGGACCTTTGCGAAACCTGCGAAATGCAGACGACGCTTGTGGAGTTGGAGTGGGCTGGACCTCACATTCTTCTTCCACTTGTGGGCGATCCGCCCATGATGCATCTTGTGTAATTGGCGTCAGAGGACGACCAATGCTGATGAGTTCGCTTGTCTCAAGCTGAGGAAGGGCTGCATCATCTTGTACATGGTCCTGATGACCAATGTCTTCAGCAGCGATGGGGTCGGCTGCTGGAATATCTTCAGCTTCAGGAGCCTCTATGGGAGCAGGCTCATGAACTGTCAGCTGACGATCTGCGTTAGGGTAGATGACAGATAGGGGTTCAACTAGCAAGGGCTCTATGGGAGCAGCCCGAGCTTTCTTGATCTTGCGCTTCTTCTTGGTGGGGTCAGAAGGAGAGGCTTCAGAATGTTTCCTCTTCCTTGCTTCAGCTTCGGCTGTCCGTGTCTTCTTGAGCTCTGAAGCGGTTGACCGGCTCTTTGGCTTCGAGCCAGTCGTAGCAGTGGGGAAAACAGTCGGAACAGCCTCTTCCCTTGGTGCCTCTGGTTCAGCCACAGCAGGCTTCTTCTTTTTCTTCACGGCCATCTTGGGGTCGATGCTGGGACGCCCAAGTGCCTTGCGCTTCTCGGCCTCATTGTAGGCCTGCACACAGCGATCAGCCAGAGTCTTCATTCGCTCCCGCGAACCATGAGCTTCTGCACGTTTCTTCAGAAAGTTTTCCTTTAACTCGTGCAACATGATCTTGAAGTCCTTGACTTCTTGGACGCTGAGCCTGGCCATATTCTGCTTGAACTGAGCCTTTTCAAAATCAATTTTTTGCTTCAGTTCAACAATGCACTGGGCAATTGCAAGTTCTGAAGCAATAGCGCCTTGGAAGGCAACGCTGAGGCCAATGGGCAGCTGCAGATCATCGAAGTTGATATTTGGTGTAGCAAACCACTCATCGATGAAGTTGTGGATGATTGCTACATCAAACAGAGGCAGATTGTTGAAGATTTCAGCCTCCTCCTTGCTCTTGATGAGATGCTCAAGAGCGTCATCTCCAAGATCTTCATCGCTGGATAGATCAATAGTTTCGCTGCGCAAAATGGCAGCAGATGTGAGCTCTTTGCCTGTGTGTGGCTGAGGCTTCTTGGCTTCCTGGGGCTTGGAGACTCGTGATAAGTCTTCAGACTGCACACTGGCTTCAGGAGGTGCAGTTGCCAATGGCTTCGCTCTTGAGATTTTGGGTGAAGGGGCCGGCTTGAAAGCTTTTGGCTTCTTCATTTGCTTTGGCTTCGGCGCAGCAGGCGCTTCATCAGACTCAGTGTCTGCTGGAGGGTCATTCACGGCAGTCCCTTGGACTAGGATGCGGGTGATGAGGCCTGCAAGATTGGCATACGGACCGATGATATTGGGTTCGGCGTCGCGTGTGCCATCCGCCCTTGGAGAGGAGGGACTAGGGTTGAAGTCTAACCCCAACTTCTTCTTGTTTTGCTTCACAGAGTTCTGGGCAAACTGAAAGTTGCGCTTGAATAGATGGTCATCGCGACACCAGAGGAGAGATGACGGATGTGCTTCAGCTGGCTGTGGTCCTTGGACCATGCATGGGTAGAAGCCTTGAGCAATGGCTTCGTCTCTGGACCTGGGTACGAGATTTTTGTATAGTACGTCTCCCCACGGTCTCTTGATGGCGCACTTCTCCGCATACTCCTGAGTGACGAAGCGGTAGTGGAACCATTGTTCTACCCAATATCTTCGAATCCATTGGATTCGAGTCTTGCACTGACCATAGTTCTCTTCAAGGTCTGTTTTATACATCTCTGCCAGTTCATCAGGCAGATCTTTGGATGTTTCCCCACGTCTCTGTCTGCCCCCCTTCCTTGCTGCTGTTTCTGAAGCCATAAACCTTAACTTGGAAGGCTTCAAGATGTTCAAAGGCTTCAAAGGCTTTCGTTTGCTTGACCAACAGGAACTGGCTTCAGGAGAGTTGATGTGATGATGTAAGTACTCTGCAAATGAATGCAGACTATGAGAACCAAAAGATTCTCCCACGGACATGTACCTATGACAGCATTAAGGTGCGAGGGAAGGGGAAGAGGTCATATGCATTCTCAGAAGATTTTGAAGATAAATAAATTTAGAAGATATTGACCTCATCATGCGAAGACATTCACTTATAGAAAAGAAGTTGGTTCCAGATTTGTACGAACCCATAGATCAGTACAAGTGAGGAATCTAACTACTTCATGAAGCACAAGTGAATATACTAGGCAAGTTTTGAGATGCAGACTAAGACAGTTCTAACTTGTGTGAATAGAAACTTCTTATGGCAGAAAGTGACCGAACTATAGGATCAAAAGAGGCTGTAAAAAGAGGTTTTATTTACCACACTTGGAACTGCTAGACGGAGTGGGAGATGAGGCAGAGCAGTTCGATCCTCCGTGCCCTAACTTGGCGACGGAAGACACCTACGGCAACGGCGGAGAGAGTGATGTCCGCGGTCGGCATGAAAACGGCGTCGGAGAGGTTGCGGCAGTGAAGCGCTTCGTCGCCGGCGTCGTCGGGAGCTAGCGGTGGCGCTAGGGTTCGTGCGAGGGAGGAGGAAGGAGAAGGAGATAATGACTGCGGTGAGTGTGTATTTATAGTCACAGGGGCTGCACTGCGCTATTACACAGGTGCCCCTGGAGATTCGCATCTGAACAGCACGTGGCCATCATGCGGATTCTCGGAGGCAGTTCCACATCCCATGCACGCCTGGATTGTCGGGTGGTCGTTCCTACTTCTCCGTATTTCTTGTGGATGAATGAGCATTGAAAACGGTTTTAAAGTTTGTCTCTGTGTCTTCTGCTGACGAGGACGCAGAGAAGACATTCGACAGTTTCAATAGGATGCATATGACTTGGAGAGATAGAATTTGAGATAGAAAGAATGGAGAGATTAGGGTCCGATCACATTCAGTTAGTTCAAAAGATTCAAAACAGGAAGACATAGCTATAAGTGAATGCTGTAGAGGACAGAACACTAGTATATATATATATCTATATAATCCACGTAATGAAGATAATCATGAAGACATGTAGAGATTGAAGCCAAACCAAATGTGAAGACATTGCTAGGTAACGCCATGAGTGAAGCACTTCAAAAATAGAACGTTTGGTGGTGGCGTTACCCACCGTATAGGAAGTATTAGACTCAGACACGGCACACAATTATCGTGGTGCTCCGAAGTCAATTTCCACATTAATGCATTCACACATGTCTTCATTGATTGAAGATATACGTTACTTTGTGTGTTGCACATCTAAGTCATCAATATGCATAAGTGTTAGGATGTGTGCCTGATCACAGGACATTTGAGGATTCCAAGATATTTAGCTCACACCGTAACTTGCAAAATCTCTTCTCATCCAAGGGCTTGGTGAAGATATCTGCCAATTGCTCTTCAGTGTTGACGTGTATGATATCAATATCTTCCTTTGCAACATGATCTCTGAGAAAGTGATGACGAATTTCAATGTGCTTTGTCTTCGAGTGTTGAACTGGGTTGTTGGCGATCTTGATGGCACTTTCGTTGTCGCAGTAGAGAGGCACTTGCTTCAGTTGAATGCCATAGTCGTTGAGGGTTTGCTTCATCCACAGAAGCTGAGCGCAGCAAGATCCAGCAGCAATGTATTCAGATTCAGCAGTGGAGAGGGATACACAGTTCTGCTTCTTTGAAGACCAACACACAAGTGATTGTCCCAGAAAGTGACATGTGCCTGATGTAGACTTTCCATCAACCTTGTCACCAGCATAATCAGCATCCGAGAATCCAACCAGATCAAATTCTGAGCCCTTTGGATACCACAATCCTAGAGTTGGGGTGTGAGCCAAATATCGAAGAATTCGCTTCACTGCTAAGTGATGCGACTCCTTTGGTGCCGCTTGAAATCGAGCACACATGCAAACACTAAGCATAATATCTGGCCTAGATGCACATAAATAAAGCAAAGAACCAATCATGGAGCGGTATACCTTTTGATCGAACTCTTTACCATTGTCGTCAGGACCCAGATGATGTTTGGCTGGCATTGGTGTTGTGAAGCCTTTGCAGTCTTGCATACCGAACTTCTTCAGGCAATCTTTGAGATACTTCTCTTGAGATATGAAGATGCCATTGCGTTGTTGCTGTATCTGAAGACCGAGGAAGAATTTCAGCTCCCCCATCATAGACATCTGATATTGCTCTTGCATCATATATCCGAACTCCTCACTGTACTTCTGATTGGTGCGGCCGAAGATAATGTCATCCACATATATTTGGCACACAAACAGTTCACCATCATATGTCTTCGTGAAGAGAGTGGGATCTAGGGAGCCAGGTATGAAGCCTTTGCTCTTCAGGAAGTATTTGAGTGTGTCATACCAGGCCCGAGGGGCTTGTTTGAGGCCATATAGTGCTTTATTGAGCTTGTAAACCATGTCAGGATGTTTTGGATCTTCAAACCCAGGTGGTTGTGCAACATACACTTCTTCTTCAATCTTGCCATTGAGAAAGGCACTCTTCACATCCATTTGATATAAAAGTATGTTATGATGATTTGCATAGGCCAGCAGTATACGGATGGCTTCAAGTCTGGCCACAGGAGCAAATGTTTCATCGAAGTCAATGCCTTCCACTTGAGTATATCCTTGAGCAATGAGACGAGCTTTGTTTCTGACAACTTGACCATGCTCATCTTGCTTGTTGCGGTATATCCATTTGGTGCCTATTATGTTATGCTTCCGTGGATCAGGACGCTTAACCAATTCCCATACATTGTTCAGCTCAAACTAATGAAGCTCTTCTTGCATTGCTTGAATCCACTCAGGTTCCATAAAAGCTTCTTCAACTTTCTTGGGTTCTGTGATTGAAACGAATGCGAAGTGTCCACAGAAATTTGTCGGTTGAGTTGCCCTTGAACGAGTCAGTGGACCAGGTGCATTGATGCTGTCAATTATTCTGTCAATCTGCACTTCATTGGCAACACGAGGATGTATGGGTCGAAGACTTTGCTCTTGCTGATCTATGTTGTCGTGGGGAGGAATGTCTTCATGCTGAGCATTGTCTTCATGTGGATCAGGTGCTGAGATGATAAGTTCTTCTTCAGGATGAGCTTCAGAAGGTATAATTTCTCCAGTTCCCATTAGCTTGATTGATTCACTGGCTGGAACTTCATCTAGCACATCTGGCAGTTGCTCTCTTTGTGAACCATTGGTCTCATCGAACCGCACATCCACTGTTTCAACCACTTCGTAGTGAAAGAGGTTGAAGACTCTGTAGGAGTGCGAATCCTTTCCATATCCAAGCATAAAGCCCTCATGTGCTTTTGGTGCAAATTTTGAGGTGTGGTGTGGGTCCTTGATCCAGCATCTTGAGCCAAATACTCTGAAGTAACTGACATTTGGCTTCTTGCCAGTTAGAAGTTCATAAGATGTCTTGTTCAGAAGCTTGTGAAGATAAACACGGTTGATTGTATGGCATGCAGTGTCAATGGCTTCAGGCCAGAATTTTCTTGGAGTCTTGTACTCATCTAGCATTGTTCTGGCCATCTCAATGAGTGTTCTGTTCTTGCGTTCGACGATGCCATTCTGCTGTGGCGTGTACGGAGCTGAGAATTCATGTGTGATGCCCAAGGTGTCCAGATATGTATCAAGGCCAGTGTTCTTGAATTCAGTGCCATTGTCACTTCTGATGTGCTTTATCTTGGTGCCATAATTGTTCGTAGCCCGATTTGCGAAGCGTCTGAAGACATCCTGCACTTCAGTCTTGTAAAGGATTATGTGCACCCAAGTATATCTAGAGTAATCATCAACAATGACAAAGCCATAGAGGCAAGCAGTAGTGGAAAAGGTTGAGTAGTGAGTGGGACCAAAGAGATCCATGTGAAGCAGTTCGAAGGGTCGAGTAGTGGTCATGATTGTCTTCGAAGGATGTTTTGCCCTTGTCATCTTCCCTGCTTCACAGGCACCGCATAAGTGATCTTTCTTGAACTTGACGCCCTCGATGCCTATGACATGCTTCTTCTTCGCAATGGTGTGGAGGTTCCTCATGCCAGCATGCCCAAGCCTCCGATGCCAAAGCCAGCATTCTGAAGCCTTTGCCAGAAGACATACTGCAAGCTGTGGCCCTGCTGAGAAATCTACCACGTACAAATCATCTTTCCGATACCCTTCAAACACTAGAGACTTGTCAGATTCCATTAGTACCAGGCAACGATATTTTCCAAAAATTACAATCATGTTCAAATCGCGAAGCATTGAGACAGACATTAAGTTGAAGCCAAGGGATTCAACAAACATGACTTTATCCATGTGTTGATCCTTTGAGATTGCAACTCTACCTAGACCCAATACCTTACTTTTGCCAGTGTCAGCAAATGTGATGTGGCTCTTGTCGGATGGACGTAAGGTTGAGTCCATAAAAAGACTTCTTTTGCCAGTCATGTGATTTGTACACCCACTGTCAATAATCCATTCTGAAGACTGTGAAGACGCTGGTGTCGTACCCTACAGTGCAGTTAGGGGGATAGGCTTCACGAAGAGTATTGTGAAGCAAAAACATTTGACGAACCAGTCGGTTATGAAAACTTAGATCCAGGTTAGGACTAATAGGGAGAGTAGCATGCGATTCAGGTACGAAATACATAGTGATGCCATTCGGGCATTTGATCTTGCGCCCCACAAGATTTTTAAGGTCCCCAGCAATAGCGTCAGAAGATTTTGGTTTTCTGCTAGAGACCTTTCCCTGCAAAAGAGAGTTAAGCTTTCTTAACCACCCACATCTTCAAGGGTGGCTTAGAAGCAATAAGTCTAAGTGCAGCATCTGAGAATTTTGGCTTTGGAGCCCTAGCAAACAGTCTAGCAGGCGGGCAATAGTGCTCAATAGGCAGAATAGTTCTTGGTCATATGAACATGACGGTTTGAAGAACCGCTCTCATATGCCTGAGCATGGTTTCCGTGCAAAACATTTGCGTTAGTGCGACTCGGGTGAGTCCTCTGCCTGTATGAAGCCTTTGGACCATATGAAGCCTTTGGTCTGAGGTTTGTCTT
Source organism: Triticum monococcum (assembly GCA_034509565.1). NCBI lineage: Eukaryota > Viridiplantae > Streptophyta > Magnoliopsida > Poales > Poaceae > Triticum > Triticum monococcum. The sequence continues at coordinate 275,220,962 of CM067842.1, read as the reverse complement.
CTTCATGTGAGGTGCCATGAGGACATTCATAGGAAGATTCTCCAGACACGTTTTTGGAACACAGATCTTCTTCATAGGCGGTCCATTCCTGCAGTTAGTACCAATGTACCTGGCAAATACTTCACCATTCTGATTCTTAAACAGTTTATAGTTTGCATCAAAGGATTCATCAATGATAATAGGATTAGCACAAGTGAAGCCAGATAGATTGGATGGATCTGCTGAGGATTCCTTTGCAGCAACCCATGTGGTTTTGGGGTACTGCTCAGGTTTCCAGTAAGAGCCATCTACATTAATTTTCCTCACGAACCCAACACCCTCTTTCCTAGGGTTTCGGTTCAGAATCTGCTTCTTGAGGACATCACATAATGTTTGATGTCCTTTGAGACTTTTGTACATCCCTATTTCAAGCAATGTCTTCAACCTAGCATTCTCATCAGCAATAGCAGTGGTATCCTCAGCAGAGGGGTTAGTTACCACTTCAACAGTTGAAGATATTGCAACAGCAATAGCAGTGGAACATTCAGCAACAGAAGTAGCATTATCACGCTCAATGCATTTAAGGCATGGTGGTTCAAATCCTTCCTGAGCGGAACTGATCTGTTCAGCGTAAAGTGACTCGTTTTCCTTTTGAAGATCTTCATGAGCCACTCTCAATTTCTCAAGATCTTGCTTCCTTTGAAGATAATCATAGGAAAGCTTTTCATGAGTTGTTGAGAGAGTATCATGACGATCTTCAAGTTCCTGATACTTAACATGAAGATTTTTTATGTCTTCAATTAAGGATTCAGATCGAGTCATTTTAGCACCCAACAGATCATCGCTTCTGTCTAACAGTTTTTGAATATGTTCCATGGCTTTCTGTTGTTCAGTGGCAATTTTAGCAAGTGTTTTGTAGCTGGGTTTTGAATCACAATCAGAGTCATCGTCACTAGATGTTTGATAGTGAGTAGTGCGTGTGTTTACCTTGGCACCGCGTGCCATGAAGCAGTAGGTAGGAGTAGAGTCGTCCTTGTCATTTGCATCGGTGTTGGTGATGAAGTCATTGTCTTCAGTGTTGAAGATAGACTTGGTGACGTAGGCTGTAGCCAGACTCGCAATGCTAGAATCTGACTCCTCCTCAGACTCCACCTCTGGCTCCTCAGAAGCGGACTCCTCCTCTGAATCCATTTCCTTGCCAACAAACGCAAGAGCCTTGCCAGTTGAGCTCTTCTTGTGTGATGAAGACTTTGAGGAAGACTTGGAAGAAGACTTTGAGTATTTCTTCTTCTTCTTGTCGTCGGAGTCATATTCCTTGCTCTTCTTCTTCTTTCTGCTCTCATTGTCCCACTGTGGACACTCAGAGATGAAGTGTCTAGTTTTCTTGCACTTGTGACATGTTTTCTTCTTGTAGTCATGAGCAGAAGCTTCATCATTCCTTGAGCTTGATCGTGAAGACTTTCTGAAGCCTTTCTTCTTGCTGAATTTTTGGAACTTCTTCACTAGCAATGCAAGTTCCCGTCCAATGTCTTCAGGATCATCAAAACTGCTGTCAGATTCTTCTTCAGATGAGGACACAGCTTTTGCCTTCAGGGCACGAGTTCGCCCATAGTTTGGACCGTAGATATCTCTTTTCTCAGAAAGCTGAAACTCATGTGTGTTGAGCCTCTCAAGTATGCCAGACGGATCGAGTGTCTTGAAATCTGGACGTTCTTGAATCATTAGGGCTAGGATGTCAAACGAACTGTCAAGTGATCTCAGTAGCGTCTTGACGATTTCATGTTTGGTGATCTCAGTGGCGCCGAGGGCTTGAAGCTCATTTGTGATGTCAGTGAGCCTGTCAAATGTGTGCTGGACATTCTCATTGTCATTTAGCTTGAAGCGGTTGAAGAGATTGCGAAGAACACTGATTCTCTGATCTCTCTGGGTTGAGATGCCTTCATTAACTTTGGAGAGCCAGTCCCAGACCAGCTTGGATGTCTTCAAGGCACTTACACGGCCGTACTGTCCCTTGGTCAGATGACCACATATGATATTCTTGGCAGTAGAGTCCAGTTGAGTGAACTTCTTGACATCAGCAGCAGTGACACCTTCTCCAGCCTTGGGAACGCCGTTTTCGACGACATACCATAGGTCGACGTCAATGGCTTCAAGATGCATGCGCATCTTATTCTTCCAGTAGGGATATTCAGTTCCATCGAAGACGGGGCACGCAGCGGAGACTTTAATTATCCCTGCAGTCGACATAGCTAAAACTCCAGGTGGTTAAACCGAATCACACAGAACAAGGGAGCTCCTTGCTCTGATACCAATTGAAAGTGCGTTATATCGACTAGAGGGGGGTGAATAGGCGATTTTTATGAAAGTCTTCAAAACGTGAAGGTTATGAAGACAAACGATACAGATATGCCAATCACTTAAGCAGCGGAAGTTAGATTACACTAGGCAAGCCATGGTCAAGTATTCAATAGAGTGAAAGCACAAGACAAGTAGCTGCAGTGTAATAAGGATCAGGAAGGAAGAAGTTATGAAGCCAAACAGATCATACAGTTATGTTGTGAAGACAGAAGATAAAGCAAGCATGCAATGGCTTCATAGTGTGTGACAGAAAGTAAAACGAAGTGAAGATGAAACCAGTGACACGCTGAAGACAATGATTTGTTGGACCAGTTCCAGTTGGTGTGACAACTGTACATCTGGTTGGAGTGGCTAGGTATTTAAACCAAAGGACACACAGTCCCGGACACCCAGTCCTGAACACGCAGCTCAGGACACCCAGTCCTCACCGTTTTCTCCTTGAGCCAAGGTCACACAGACCTCGCCCAATCACTCTGGTAAGTCTTCAAGGTAGACTCCCAATCCTTCACAGACTTCGTTCACTGGCAATCCACAATTTCTCTTGGATGCTCAGAACGCGACGCCTAACCGGCTGGAGGATGCACAGTCCTCAAGTGTAATAAGTCTTCAGATCACTCATACACGAAGACTTAAGTGATGCCCAATTTACTCTGGCTCTGGGTGGTTAGGGTTTTCCTCCTCGCTAGGAATTTTCTCTCAAAGGCTTCGAGGTGGGTTGCTCTCAAACGACAAAAGCCGTGCACTGAAATCTGAGCAGCCAACCGTTTATGGTTGTAGGGGGTGGACTATTTATAGCCACTGGGCAACCCGACCTGATTTGTCCGAAATGACCCTGGGTCACTAAGGAACTGACACGTGTACCAACGGTCAGATTTCAAACTCACACGGCAACTTTACTTGGGCTATAAGCAAAGCTGACTTGTCCGACTCTGGACAAGATTTGCTCTCATAGTCTTCGCTCGAAGATATAGGTTTTGAATTAGGCATCACTTCAGTCATTCTGACTGGTTCTCTTGGACCCCACTTAACAGTACGGTGGTTCCTATGACTCAACACAAATGAAATAAAACTACGAAGAATCTAAGTCTCCGAGTTCCATAGGCTTCACGTGGTGTCTTCTCTTGTCATAGTCTTCAATGTGAATATCTTCAAGTACCACCATTGTCTTCAATGTCTTCGTACATTTTTAGGGGTCATCTCTGGTAGTAAAACCGAATCATTGAGGGACTTCTACCTGTGTTATCCTGCAATTCTCACAAACACATTAGTCCCTCAACTAGGTTTGTCGTCAATACTCCAAAACCAACTAGGGGTGGCACTAGATGCACTTACACTTAGGCTCTTGGTTGTCCTTTAATATTACCTTGGGGTGCCTTAGGCATCCCCAAGATTAGGCTCTTTCCACTCCTTATTCCATAGTCCATCGAATCTTTATCCAAAACTTGAAAACTTCACAACACAAAACTTAACAGAAAACACGTAAGCTCCGTTGGCGAAAGAAAACAAAACACCACTTCAAGGTACAGAAATGAACTTATTCTTTATTTATATTGGTGTTAAACCTACTGTATTCCAACTTCTCTATGGTTTATAAACTATTTTACTAGTCATAGATTCATCAAAATAAGCAAACAACACACGGAAAACAGAATCTGTCAAAAACAGAACAGTCTGTAGTAATCTAAATCAAACGTATACTTATGTAACTCATAAAATTCTCCAATAAATTTCTGGACGTGAGGAATTTATCTATTAACCGTCTGCAAAAATAATTAACTAAATAGCACTGTCCAATAAAAAATGGCAGCAATTCTCGTGAGCGCTAAAGTTTCTGGTTTTTACAGCATGATCGCAAAGACTTTCCCCAAGTCTTCCCAAAGGTTCTACTTGGCACAAACACTAACTAAAATCATAAAACCACTTATAAACAGATTCTAGATGAATTATTTATTACTAAACATGAGTAAAAATCAAGGGACAAAAATAAAATTGAGTTGCCTCCCAACAAGCGCTATCGTTTAACGCCCCTAGCTAGGCATGATGATTTCAATGATGCTCACATAAAAGATAACAACTGAAACATAAAGAGAGCCTCATGAAGAATATGACTAGAACATTTAAGGCTAACCCACTTCCTATGCATAGGGATTTTGTGAGCAAACAACTTATGGAAACAATAATCAACTAGCATAGGAAGGTAAAACAAGCATAAATTCAAAATTTTAAGCACATAGAGAGGAAACTTGATATTATTGCAATTCCTACAAGCATATGTTCCTCCCTCATAATAATTATCAGTAGCATCATGAATGGATTCAACAATATAACCAGCATCTAAAGCATTCTTTTCATGATCTACAAGCATAGAATTTTTATTACTCTCCACATAAACAAATTTCTTCTCATGAATAATAGTGGGAGTATCATAAGAAACTCGAATACTATAAATTGTTTCTACATTAAAAGAGTAATGTTCAGAAAAGGGGTAACCATAATCATGACAAGTTTTATAAATATAATCACTACTTCTTATAGCATAAGTATCATCACAATAATCATCATAAGTAGGAGGCATGCTATCATCATTATAAATTTGCATATCAAAACTTGGGAGACTAAAAACATCATCTTCATTAAACATAGCCTCCCCAAGCTTGGGACTAACATTAATTGCAGCAAATATATTCTCAAAAACATCATCTTCATCAAACATAGAATCCCCAAGCTTGGGCCTTTTCATCTCATAAGCATAATCACTCTCATAATTAATAGTATGGATAGCACCAATAGTATAGCAATTATCATACTCTTCCAAGCAAGTGCCAAAAAGATTTTCAAGATCATAAGAAGTATCATTATCTTCCAAAATTATATTTTCATGAGGCACAATAGTAATAGGAGCAGCATTATTTGGGGGAGATATCTTTTTACCTCTCTTCCTTTTTCTTTTCTTCTTCTTCACCACATCATGTGTGGGTTCAATCCTCTTTTTTGAGCTCCTTATTAATGAGATTGGTTGAATAGGAGGCTCCTCCTCGTTACCTGACTCAGCATAAGAAATAATAGGAGGGTATTGGGAAGTCTCTTCCCTTCATTAGTATTCTCTTCATCTTCTATTTGTTTTCTTTTCTTTATGTAATTGGCAATATAAGGGTTTTCAATGCAATTCACCGCACAATACATATAAATTTCCTCTAGATCAAAGCCAAGAAGTTTATAACGGGAAAATTCTGGGAGATCCCCAGTTATATGTTTCATTTCTTCGCAACCCATAAGCAAGCTAAGTTCATTATAATGTGCAAGGGAAATCAAGTCATCACAATTTTTGGACATGATTAGATCGTTAAACAATTTGCATCAGATAGCTAAATGACCACTTTCATTGCAAAGTCCACAAGTACGGCTAAGAAAACTTAAATTTTTAGCACAATCATCTAGTATTTCCTGCAACTATTTAGTTTCTAAGTACTTATGCTTCTTGCAATATCTATCTTCCCTTTTTGGTGTGTACTTACAAACCCAATGCACTCCACAAAAATTGACATGTTTATAGGAGACATTTTCATCATAACTAGTGCAATCATCATTAGTATCATGGATATTCAAAGATTTCGTACTAACAACATTGCAATCATGCTCATCATTCAAATATCTAGTGCCAAACATTTTAATGCATTCTTCTTCTAACATTTTGGCACAATTTTCCTTTCCATCATACTCACGAAAGATATTAAAAAGATGAAGCATATGTGACAAACTCAATTCCATTTTTTATATAGTTTTCTTTTATAAACTAAACTAGTGATAAAACAAGAAACTAAAAGACTCGATTGCAAGATCTAAAGATATACCTTCAAGAGCTAACCTCCCCGTCAACGGGGCCAGAAAAGAGCTTGATGTCTACTACACAACCTTCTTCTTGTAGATGTTGTTGGGCCTCCAAGTGTAGAGGTTTGTAGGACAGTAGAAAATTTCCCTCAAGTGGATGACCTAAGGTTTATCAATCCGTAGGAGGCATAGGATGAAGATGGTCTCTCTCAAGCAACCCTACAACCAAATAACAAAGAGTCTCTTGTGTCCCCAACACACCCAATACAATGGTAAATTGTATAGGTGCACTAGTTCGGCGAAGAGATGGTGATACAAGTGGTATATGCATGGTAGATAATAGTTTTTGTAATCTCAAAATATAAAAACAGCAAGGTAACGAATGGTAAAAGTAAGAATAAACAGTATTGCAATGCTAGGAAACAAGGCCTAGGGTTCATGCTTTCACTAGTGCAATTCCTCTCAACAATAATAACATAATTGGATCACATAACTATCCCTCAACATGCAACAAAGAGTCACTCCAAAGTCACTAATAGCAGAGAACAAACGAAGAGATTACGGTAGGGTACGAAACCACCTCAAAGTTATTCTTTCCAATCAATCCATTGGGCTATTCCTCTAAGTGTCACAAACAGCCCTTGAGTTCGTACTAGAATAACACCTTAACACACAAATCAACCAAAACCCTAATGTCACCTAGATACTCCAATGTCACCTCAAGTATCTGTGGGTATGATTATACGATATGCATCACACAATCTCAGATTCATCTATTCAACCAACACATAGAACCTCAAAGAGTGCCCCAAAGTTTCTACCGGAGAATCACGACGAAAATGTGTGCCAACCCCTATGCATAGGTTCATGGGCGGAACCCGCAAGTTGATCACCAAAACATACATCAGGTGAATCACGTGGTATCCCATTGTCACCACAGATACGCATGGCAAGACATACATCAAGTGTTCTCAAATCTTTGAAGACTCAATCCGATAAGATAACTTCAAAGGGAAAACTCAATCCATTACAAGAGAATAGAGGGGCGAAGAAACATCATAGGATCCAACTATAATAGCAAAGCTCGCGATACATCAAGATCGTATCACCTCAAGAACACGAGAGAGAGAGATCAAACACATAGCTACTGGCACATACCCTCAGCCCCAAGGGAGAACTACTCCCTCCTCATCATGGAGAGCACCGGGATGATGAAGATGGCCACCGGAGAGGGATTCCCCCTCCGGCAGGGTGTCAAAACAGGTCTAGATTGGCTTGTGGTGGCTACGAAGGCTTCTGGCGACGGAAGTCCCGATCTATTGTGCTCCCCGATCGTTTTAGGGTATATGGAGATATATAGGCGAAAGGAGTACGTTAGGGGAGCCACGAGGGGCCCACGAGGGTGGAGGTCACGCCCCCTACCTCGTGGCCTCCTTGAAGCTTCCCTTACGTGGACTCCAAGTCTCCCGGCCTTCTCCTAATCCAAAAATAAGTTCCGTGAAGTTTCAGGTCAATTGGACTCCGTTTGATTTTCCTTTTCTGTGATACTCTAAAACAAGGAAAAAAACAGAAACTGGCACTGGGCTCTGGGTTAATAGGTTAGTCCCAAAAATCATATAAAATAGCATATAAATGCATATAAAACATCCATGGTTGATAATATAATAGCATGGAACAATCAAAAATTATAGATACGTTGGAGACGTATCAGCCGGTAAGATTGTGACTGAATCCGTTCTGCTTGAGTATCCAAAGCGGCCCGCTCCTCGGCCATCCTGGTGTTTTCTGCATTTAGCCCCTCCTTGGCCTGTGCTATCTCATCACGCACTTTTGTGATTGCCGCATTATGTTGATCCTGATCCGTCGGGTTAACCACCGCAGTCAACAGCGATGTCAGCTTATCCAGTAAGTCGGTTAAGATCTGAGCCGGTGGGCACTCAGGGCCTCTTGCCCCAGCAGCTGCTGCTGCTGGCCCGGAAATCAGTTCTACCACTATTGATGAGTGCTCCACGGGCTGTGTACCAGACATGAAGATTGCAACCCGGTTCGGCGGCTCACAGGGGTCCGGAATACTGTCGCCATCGGAACAACCCCCAAGCCGGTCGTCTGGCAGTTGGTACAATGACTCGGTCTCACCGGTGGATGACTCGCCATCAGAGTGAACGATGGTCTCACCACCAGATGTCGATCTATCCTTAGATTCCACTCCATGAATAAATCCCATGAAGGCACGTTTCATGGCAGGCCGAACCCGGGCGGGTCTCGCACGCTGAGCCGTATCGATGATGTCAGTGCAGATGTTTGGCTCAGGGCCCGGTTCGCCAATCTTGCCGATGAAGATGTGAATTCTGCCGAAGGGGACCCGGTACCCGTACTCAATTGAGCCGGCCTCGGGGCCCCAGCCTGCGTCATCGATGTAGAGCTTGCCGCGACGACTCTTTGTCATCCGGCCTACTATGTATCCCTTGATCCCTTCAAAGTTGCCCTCTAAGAACTTGAAACCATTGTGTGATAGCCCCACGGTGGGCGCCAACTGTCGTGGAATTGTCATGGAAGATGTCCTAGTGTGAGGACTTAGTCGAGCAGCCATCACGATGAGGTTAGCTTAAAGGGGTTAATCAGGACAATGGACACGAGGAGTTTATACTGATTCGGCCCCTTATGGTGAAGGTAAAAGCCTAGTCCAGTTGTAGGTGGTATTGCTAGGGTTTCGATGAGCAGGAAGTGAATATGCTTGACCCGGCTCTCGATCTATTGTTTCTTGTCCTAAGCCGCTGCTAGGTCGTCCCCTTATATACACGGGTTGATGCCCTGCGGGATACAGAGTCCCGGTCGTCTTATACAACGTATTCGGCTTGGTGACCTTTCTTTCATGCCTTACATTACAAGTTTACATACATGGCGGTTTATATCCATGGGCCTTAAGTCGCCTTCGGGTCTGGGCCCTCTACCAAGCCTATTTATGAACCAACATATGTTCTTGGGCTTCATTGCGATGAATCGTCATAGGGATGACCCGGCCCCTCTAGGCGGGTCATACCTAATAGTTATATCCCCAACAATGCACGTATGGTAACTATTGTGTAACAAATTTGAAGCATGAGGTGTTTCTTTGATTGTATTCCTTATGAGTGGCGGTCGGGGATGAGCGATGGTCTTTTCCTACCAATCTATCCCTCTAGGAGCATGCACGTAGTGCTTGGTTTTGATGACTTGTAGATTTTTGCAATAAGTATGTGAGTTCTTTATGACTAATGTTGAGTCCATGGATTATACGCACTCTCACCCTTCCACCGTTGCTAGCCTCTCTAGTACCCCGCAACTTAAACTGACCATTTACCTTCCTCAAAATATCCACCATACCTACCTATTATGGCATTTCCATAGCCATTCCGAGATATATTGACATGCAACTTTCCACCGTTTCGTTTATTATGACACGCTCCATCATTGTCATACTTCTTTGCATGACCATGTAGTTGACATCATATTTGTGGCAAAGCCCCCCTTCATAATTTTTTCATACATGTCACTCTTGATTCATTGCACATCTCGGTACACCACCGTAGGCATTCATATAGAGTCATATTTTGTTCTAAGTATCGATTTGTAATTCTTGAGTTGTAAGTCAATAAAAGTGTGATGATCTTCATTATTAGAGCATTGTCCCATGTGAGGAAATAAAAAAAGAGAAAGGCCAAAGAAAAAAAGAAGGCCCAAAAATAGAGAGAAGGGACAATGCTACTATCCTTTTTCCACACTTGTGCTTCAAAGTAGCAACATGATCTTCATGATAGAGAGTCTCTTATTTTGTCACTTTCATATACTAGTGGGAATTTTTGTTATAGAACTTGGCTTGTATATTCCATCAATGGGGTTCCTCAAAATGCCCTACGTCTTCGTGAGCAAGCAAGTTGGATGCACACCCACTTAGTTTCTTTTGTTGAGCTTTCATACATTTGTAGCTCCAGTGCATCCGTTGCATGGCTATCCCTACTCACTCACATTGATATCTATTGATGGGCATCTCCATAGCCCATTAATACGCCTAGTTGATGTGAGACCATCTACCTCCTTTTTGTCTTCTCCACAACCACCATTCTATTCCACCTATAGTTCTATGTCCATGGCTCACGCTCATGTATTGCATGAAAGTTGAAAAAGTTTGAGAATACTAAAGTATGAACCAATTGCTTGGCTTGTCATCGGGGTTGTGCATGATTTGAATACTTTGTGTGATGAAGATGGAGCATAGCTAAACTATATGATTTTGTAGGGATGAACTTTCTTTGGCCATGTTATTTTGAGAGCACATGATTACTTCGTTAGTATGCTTGAAGTATTATTATTTTTATGTCAATATTAAACTTTTGTCTTAAATCTTTTGGATCTGAACATTCATGCCACAATAAAGAAAATTACATTGATAATTATGTTAGGTAGCATTCCACATCAAGAATTCTGTTTTTATCATTTACCTACTCGAGGACGAGCAGGAATTAAGCTTGGGGATGCTTGATACGTCTCCAACGTATCAATAATTTTTTGATTGTTCCATGCTATTATATTATCTGTTTTGGATGTTTAATGGGCATTAATATGCTGTTTTATATTATTTTTGGGACTAACCTATTAATCGGAGGCCCAGTGCCAGTTTTTGTTTTTTTGCCTATTTTAGAGTTTCGCAGAAAAGGAATACCAAACGGAATCTAAACAGAATGAAACCTTTGCGATGATCTTTCTTGGACTGAAAGCAAACCATAAGACTTGGAGTTGAAGTCTGGAACTCCGCGAGGTGGCCACAAGGAAGGAGGGCACTCCGCTACCCTCGTGGGCCCCTCGTAGCTCCACCAACGTACTTCTTTCGCCTATATATACTCTTATACCCTAGATCGATCGCAGGGAGCCACGAAACCACTTTTCCACCACCGCAACCTGCTGTACCCATGAGATCCCATCTTGGGGCCTCTTCCGGCGATCTGCCGGAGGGGGAATCTATCACGGAGGGCTTCTACATCAACACCATACCCTCTCCGATGAAGCATGAGTAGTTTACCATACACCTTCGGGTCCATAGTTATTCGATAGATGGCTTCTTCTCTCTCTTTGATTCTCACTACAAAGTTCTCCTCGATGTTCTTGGAGATCTATTCTATGTAATACTCTTTTGCGGTGTGTTTGCCGAGATCCGATGAATTTTGGGTTTATGAACAAGATTATCTATGAATATTATTTGGTTCTTCTATGAATTCTTATATGCATGATTTGATATCTTTGCAAGTCTCTTCGAATTATCGGTTTAGTTTGGCCTACTAGATTGATCTTTCTTGCAATGGAAGAAGTGCTTAGCTTTGGGTTCAATCTTGCGGTGTCCTTTACCAGTGACAATAGGGGCAGCAAGGCACGTATTGTATTGTTGCCATCGAGGATAAAAAGATGGGGTTTATATCATATTGCTTGAGTTTATCCCTCTACATCATGTCATCTTGCGTAAAGCGTTTCTCTGTTCTTATGAACTTAATACTCTAGATGCATGTTGGATAGAGGTCGATGTGTGGAATAATAGTAGTAGATGCAGAATCGTTTCGATCTACTTGATACGGACATGATGCCTATATTCATGATCATTGCCATAGATATCTTCATAACTATGCGCTTTTCTATCAATTGCTCGATAGTAATTTGTTCACCCACCGTAATACATGCTATCTTGAGAGAAGCCACAAGTGAAACCTATGGCCCCTGGATCTCTTTCTTATTATATTGCATCTCTTTTATTTACATCGAATCTCGTTTACTATTTTGCAATCTTTACTTTCCAATTTATATGTCACAGCCCTAGCTTAGTCTTTGCTTGCCCTTGCATGATCATCATGTCATCATGTTTAAATTCATATGAAACTTGAATTGAGGAAAGTGGAAGCCTCAAAATTTTAAATATGGGGCAAGAACCCTGAAAATGCATTCAGTGAAGCCAAAATGCCCTAAAATAGTTTTGGTAATTTTGGAAAGAGCTATACATCAATCCAAAATTCTGGAACAATTTTATGGAATATTTTGGGACATTGAATTTAAATCATATTATATTTGAATTTGGATCTATATTCTTAAATATATAGAATATATATTCAAATAACTTTGAAATATTTTATGTGCATCGGGAACAATCCAGTTAGCAATATAAAAATATTCAAAGGTTTATTGGCACTGTTTGGATTCTGTTTTGAATTTAAAAACAATGGCAAAAGAAAAGAAAAAAACAAACAAAATAGAAAGAAAAATAGAAAAAGGACACAGAGAGAGAGAGAGAGAAAAGCACAGCCACTTACCTCGCCGGCCCAGCTGGCTGGCCCAGCCCACCAGTGGCTTACCAGTCATCTTCAACCCCCGCCGACCGAAGCAGCTGTGTGCTGGACGCGCGCGCGTCAACGCCACCTCCGACTTCGTGCTGTCCCCCGCGCCCCCATTCCTCTCCCCTCGCCAGGGAGATGCCCAGAGCTCTCTCCCCCTCTCCCCTTTCTCTCTGGTTCCTCCCTCTCTCCCCAGCGCTCGCGCCGCAGCCACCCGAGCAGAGCTCTATCGCCGCCGTCCACTGCCGCCTCGCCCACAGAGCCTCCCTCACAAAGCTAGCGTGCCCATCGGCTCCGCCTCATCACCATACGCCGATAAGACAACGACCACGACCTCGAGAGCCCCTCATCACAGGCATTTTCGTCGTCTTCAAGCTTCAGCACCGACGACCGCTGTTGCCGAATTCGCCGCCGGTAGGACGTCCCCGAGCCCACTTACCCTCCCTACGAACTCGCGGTGAGCCCCGAGTCGTTTTCCCCTTCTTCCTTGGCCGTGTTTGACCTCTAGGCCATAGCCCCGCCTTGGCCGAACTCCGGCCGCCGCCCAACATGCCACCGCCGTGGCCACCGTCACCTAGAGACGCAACCGAGCGCATCATAGCGCTCAGCGCATCACTAGGTGCCTGTAGCACCGCTCCGCACCTCCTAGCAATGACCCCGAGCTCGCCCAAGCTCCGGCAGCCGCCAACGAAGTCGCCGGCGTCTTTTCCGACCACCCCGAGCCCAAGCACCACCACCACTTGATGCGGCAGCCCCCCAGCATCACGTAGAAGCCCTCCGCCGGCCATTTGGTCGCCGGAGGAGGAATCCCGCACCTCGCCGCCGCGTCTGGCCTCGCCGGCGTCGAGTCGCTGGTGGATTAGCCCGGGTTGACCAGGGATTTGACCCCCCTGGGTCACTGACATACGGGCCCCGCCCGGCTAACCAAGTTAGTTAGGGTTAATCTAAATTAAATTAGTTAGTTAGCCACTGACATATGGGCCCCACTGCCTAACTAATCGACTAACAATAATAGATTAAGGTTAATCTAATTACAGCTGGCCCACGCGTCAGCTTTGACTATGCTGACATGTACGTTGACCCGGACCCACTGGTCAGCCTGTGTCCCTGCCCTATTACACTAACGTGCGGGTCCCACTTGTCATGTTTGACCTGGACCGCGCCCAGTTGACCTGCTGACGTCATGATGACGCAGTGCTGGCGCAGTAAAGTTTTCTGGAATTAAAATAAATCAGAAATGATGTGTAAATTTCAGAAAATACCCCAAACTTCTAAAAATCATCGAAAATCAACTGTAGCTCAGAATTAAATAATTTATATATGAGGAATTATCAGAAAAATCTAATCTATCCATTTATGCTACTTTCATGCATGATCAACCAACTTATACCCATTGTATAAGTGAAAACATAATAATAGCATTTTAAATGCTAAATATGGAGTTTGCATATGAACCTTTGGTCCATATGGACTTCATTTAAATTGTTGCTAGAAGCATTAGTGCAAATCATAACATTATTGCCATGTCATGATCATGCATCATATTGTGCATTGCATTGATTGTGTTCTTTCTTAGTTGCCGGTGTTTGTCCCCGATGACACCGATGAAGAACTATATTATCTTCAGATGTTCCAGGCAAGCAAAACCCCCTTGTTCATACTGATACAATCCCACTCTCTCGCTCCTGCTCTCTTTTACTGCATTAGGACACCAGCGATTCAACTATTACATGCTGCGGTACTTGAACCCCTTTCCTCTGCATGACCTGTCATTGCCATAGTAAATAGATGAAACCCACTAGCATGAGTAGGAGTTGTTTGAGCCCTGATGTTCCTACTCATTCATGCTTGTTTGTCATGCCTGCTACTGCTTAGAGTTGAGTCAGATCCAATTCATCGGGGATGAATTGGAATGTGGTGAACATGTCCTACTGTGTGTGAGCTAAGTGTGTGAACACGATTTGGTAAAGGTAGCGGTGAGAGGCCATGTAGGAGTACATGGTGGGTTGTCTCATTGCAGCCGTCCTCAAGAACTGAGTTCTGTGTTTGTGATCCATGAACAGTTACTACCACACATTGGGCTCCGGGCGCTCCAAGCTCTGTCGACTTATTAATCAACTCGATCTTTGTCCAGGAGTTGCAACTAGTTTCTGGTGTTTGTAGGTAGTGTTAGTAGTCTACCAAGTGGCACCCGGTACAGGTGGGCTTGGGACAGACTAGGCACAGTGGCCCGGTGTACCAAGTGGCACCCGGATGGTGGGCTTGGGAACCCTGTACACATCGTCTGGGGCTGTGAGCGACACCCCGGCCGGATCTCCTTGCGGATGAAACCCGAATAGGCGATAAACCTGGACTAGAGACTTGTTGGTTAGTCAGGTCGTGGCCGACTCCCTCGACAGGCTTCCGCTTGAAGGTTGCCGAGATACACGACGTGTACATGGTGGTAAGTGGCGAGAGCGTGTGTGAATAAGCACACCCCTACAGGGTTATCATTATCTATTCGAATAGCCGGATTCCTCGGATATGGAAACTTGGACCCCTTGCATAGTTCATAGACAAGTGAAAGTGGATACTCTAAAATGCGCAAGATAAGCGTGAGTGCTATGGATGGCATTCTCGTAGGGAGACGGGAGCGGATCCGTAGTGGTGTATTGATATGGTGAATATGTGGACTCGTGTGCGCCACCTCAAAAGAGTTACTTGCAGTCGTAGTTCAGGATAGCCACCGAGTCAAAGCTGGCTTGCTGCAGTTAAACTCCACCACCTCTTTGTTGATACCGATGCATATGTAGATAGTTCTGATGTAAGTCTTGCTGGTTACATTTGTACTCACGTTTGCTTATTTTATGTTTTGCAGAGAGACTTCAGTCTCGCTAGTAGTTCCGCGTGGACTTCGACGTTTAGCTTGTTACCTCAGCTACGATCTTGTACCCTTGGGAGGGTCTTGTAGATAGTCAGGCTTCTGAGCCTTCTTCATTTGTAGTTGTCTGTACTCAGACAAGTTAAGCTTCCGCACGTGCTTGTTGTTTGTATGCTCTGAATGTTGGGTCATGAGACCCATGTTTGTAATATCTCGCTCCTCGGAGCCTAATGAATAGATACTCTGAGTCGTAGAGTCTTGTTGTGATGCCATGTTGTATTGCACATATTGAGCATTTTGTGTGTATGATTGAAATGCTTGGTATGTGTGGGATCTGACAGCCTAGTTGTTTATCCTTGGTAGCCTCTCTTATGGGGAAATGTAGTCTTGTGCTTCCATGAGCCATAGTAGTCCGCTACAGCCCGGTTCACCGGAGTCCTGCTAGCCCAGCACTACTGCTCCGGAACACTTGACTGGCCGGCATATGATTCACTTGGTTCATGTGTCTGTCCCTTCGGGGAAATGTGACGCGGTGACATCCGGAGTCCTGCCTAGCCTCCTATAGCCCGGTTCACCGGAGTCCGGTTAGACCAGTGCTATAGCCCGGATTCGCACGTTGCTGACCGACATGCTCGATGTTGATTCATGTATGCATGTCCCCGTAAGTTAGTGCCACTTTGGGTTCACGACTAGTCATGTCGGCCCGGGTTCTCTGTCATACGGATGCTAGCGACACTTTCATATACGTGAGCCAAAAGGCGCAAATGGTCCCGGGCCATGGTAAGGCGACACCCGTGGGAATACCGTGCGTGAGGCCGCAAAGTGATATGAGGTCTTACCGGCTAGATCGATGTGACTTGGAATCGGGGTCTTGACAGCTTTGGTATCAGAGCCTGCCTGCCTGTAGGATTACCAAGCCAAACTGGTCGAAGTTGTGTCTAGAAATGCTTTAGTTATATAAGGGAAGTGATTGTGGAAGGGAACGTAAGGCTCTTTTTACTCCTTATCCTCATGTTCTTCTGATCTGAGTCATCTTATCTTTTCTACGGGGTTAAGAACTAGGCTTCTCTTCTATCTCTGAGGATGACGTGTTACTAAACCGTAGTTGCCTAGGATTGTTGAGTTCAAGCCTCAGTTCAGTTCCTACTACTTCCATATGTTCATAGCTGGCCTCAAAACCTTGATATTGTGATGTTGAGTGGTTATGCCACCATTTTTGCAGGATGTCTCAAATCATTTTGAGCATTTACAGCCGTTATGCTGTCCAAGTCATCCCGAGTTTCTAAATAGTCTGATGCACTTGCAAATCTCTCCTCC
This sequence comes from Triticum monococcum, assembly GCA_034509565.1. Lineage (NCBI taxonomy): Eukaryota > Viridiplantae > Streptophyta > Magnoliopsida > Poales > Poaceae > Triticum > Triticum monococcum. The sequence goes on along the minus strand of CM067842.1, from coordinate 275,204,270 downwards.
ATGTTCCGTTGTATTTTGGGCCAGATTAAGAACACTAATCGGTGTGTTGAGGTACTCCTTTGCCTTGATGTGTATGTTGGAGTTAGTATTATGACCCTAGGTGTCCTCGAGAATTTAGCAATGTTTTCGTATCCCCAGTGTGATGATTCTGGCCATCATTCTTGAAAGCATCCCGTGATGCCATTTGGTAGTAGATATTCTACTTTTGGGTTCTTAAGCCCAAGATTCACCCTACTTGCTTCATGTTGATAGTGTTGCTAGTTCCTTTAGGATATTAGTAACCTTGCAATAGACCTCGAGGTCTGTGGTATTTCCTTCTTCCAAATACCATGAAGTGCTTATGGCAGAAGTTCTTTTGAACCAAAAGATCACAACCAGAGTGCTCTTGATGAGTTCTCCGTTCTACATTGTGACTCTGCTAGTTCTACCTTTCTGCATGGGTTATCCGAAAGAAATATGTTGAACTCGTTCGGCATACTAATCTATGCATCCACAACTCAGAAAGTATATGTTCCTTTGAGTTGTCCCCCTTCAGTTATATTCCGACCCTCATCTATCACTTGATAGTCAAGGGTATGTGTGTGATCGTGTTCATCGATGCCTGCCATTCGTGTGGTCCGTCAAGCCGTTCTATTTCAGAAGGAATAGGACAAAAAAACTCCAGAACCTCATCCATATCCAGGATTGGGTCAAAGTAGTGGTATTCCGCAGATCAAATGCCAAACCAGCTTTTGTTCTGTTCTACCTTGGAGTATTACCCTATTTATGTCGAGAATGTCATAGGAATTGCTCCATCTCTTATGAATTCTTGATGCAGTGATACTTCTCACCGTCATCATTCATTCCTCGGTCCTCGTGTTGTTGTAACCGGAATGCCGAAAAGTGAACTGTGATGTGTGAAATCAATACTCCGAGCAACTCGTTGCTTGGTAGTAAATGGACAATATTCTCATTCTTAGCATGTTGGTTATTGAATCATCATTCTAAGATAGATTGTGCTACCTAGCCCTTATTTCTGGTGGACTCTTCGATCAATGAGTTAGGATTATTCAATCCCTTGCTTATTTGATCATATCATCTTGCCTCCAAAGCACGATTGCTCCCGAGCTTAATAACATTTCGGTGGTTCGTGATTTTCCGAATATCTTCCCGGAAGTATTACCAGGTTATCACCTGACCGCTATGTGGAGTTCGTGATCAAGTTGGTTTCCTTATAAACCACCCCTTCTCCAAGAATCCGTGTTGGATATCCCTGAGCTAGTTGGTCGAGCTAAACAACAACTTGGAGAGTTGGAAGATAAAAGCTTGTCTAACTTAGTCCATTCCGAAGGGATATCTGTGGTGTGTGTGTTTAAGCAAGATGAAATCTTCATCGATTGACCTTTGTGTTTAGTTGTTGGATTTATTGTCTTGTTGAAACTTTAATTTGAACATGGGCTATCGTCAAATCAAATCAGAACCAACGATGTTCGTAATGTTGTCTTACTCGTGGTTGTTTCCTCGAGCATACACCATTATATCCTTTGCGTCTGAACAATGCTATCATCTTGTTCACATAGTCGTGGGATTCCATTTATATGGAAACCTGGATGAATTGTTGTTGAGCCCATCGACAACATCCTTATCCTTTCCATGATTTATGTTGAACATTAAGCTAATGTTGGAAACTTTGTAAGCAATTCCCTCGTGTCTCGTTCATGAGGTATATGTTTGGATGAAAGAAGATACTTCCTCTAAGTCACGTGCACTTGATGTAAGTTGCCGCCGTGAATTCGAGAAAGTTTGTTTTTTGCTTCCTCTAGAATCATCCCAAGTCAGTCATGCATGTGCGAAGTATTCTATGGTCTGATAGACTGATCATCTTCATTCCAGATGTATTCCCTAGCACACCAAGCCAATGATTGAATTGTTCAAGGAGAAAAAGTTCCTTTTTAAGAGCTAACCCAGGCTTAATCAAGGACTTCGTTATCCGCAATGATGGTTCCCCACCTGAACTCGGTAGTGTTTTGTTGTAAGACTACTACGTGGTCATGCTTGTCTGGGACAGCGTGTTCACATGTTTGTAGCAGAACCAGCTCATGTTTTGGAGCTTACTACCATAGTCCATTTCCCGAGAATCTTGCAACGCCATCTCATTGATTGGTGTTGTAAACTTTCATTTTCTTCTAGACTCAATGGGTCTGAAGTATCCTATTTCTAACCAGATCTGAACCTCAGGCAGATATGATGGTTGGAACATTCCCACCATTTGCATATTGTTCCCAGCTTGCACCCCATTGTGACAATCCTACCATGGGTTGCCCTCTCGGTAATTACTACTCAGGATTATCTTCAAAGTGGGCTTACCATGGGTCCATCCATCTCCAATGATAAGCAAAAATCACTCATTGTGTTGTCTTCAACAAGGTAGTCCACATCATCCATTCTAGTGTGAGTATGCCATTCTTTCGAACCTCCTTGAACGATCGTTTGTGATTGTCTTAGGCTGGCATAAAGAGTTTCAATGATCATTATATCAGAAGTAATTCTTTTTGCCACTTGAGGGAATAGCTGTATGAGTCACCTTCCCTGAGGTGCCCCGTTAGGTAATCATGGCAATTATTTCCTCGCCACCTTTACACCATCCACCATCTTTCTAAGCGTGGAATTGTTGCCCACCAAATCAAACCCTGTCGTTTGTTCTTCCATCCCTCTTGACGTGTTTTGTGCCTCAACTCGAGATGTTTCAACATCTCATTCTTCAAGTTGATATTGTATAGCTCGATCTTCGAGAAGATCAATCCTAGTAGAGTTTCTTTCCGTCGTCTTCGTGTGGATGAAGATGTCAAAAGAGAGGATGTCAAGATCAACGTATGCAACAAATCAACAACCTTACAAGGTGCAACCTGGATCGTGAAGATTATGCTAGTTTGTGTTCCCTATTCACCTTACCCTACACTTGAATCTCAGGACGAGATTCTTGTGTTAGTAGGGGTGAGTTGTCACAACCCTAGCTTAGCCTTTGCTTGCCCTTGCATGATCATCATGTTTAAATTCACGTGAAACTTGAATTGAGGAAAGTGGAAGCCTCAAAATTTTAAATATAGGGCAAGAACCCTGAAAATGCATTCAGTGAAGCCAAAATGCCCTAAAAATAGTTTTGGTAATTTTGGAAAGAGCTATACATCAATCCAAAATTCTGGAACAATTTTATGGAATATTTTGGGACATTGAATTTAAATCATATTATATTTGAATTTGGATCTATATTCTTAAATATATAGAATATATATTCAAATAACTTTGAAATATTTTATGTGCATCGGGAACAATCCAGTTAGCAACATAAAAATATTCAAAGGTTTATTGGCACTGTTTGGATTCTGTTTTGAATTTAAAAATAGTGGCAAAACAAAAGAAAAAACAAACAAAACAGAAAGAAAAATAGAAAAGGAAAGAGAGAGAGAAGCCCAGCCAGATACCTGGCCGGCCCAGCTGGCTGGCCCAGCCCACCAGTGGCTTGCTAGTCATCTTCAACCCCCGCTGACCGAAGCAGCTGCATGCTGGACGCGCGCGTGTCAACGCCATGTCCTGCTTCGCGCTGTCCCGCGCGCCCCCATTCCTCTCCCCTCGCCAGGGAGATGCCCAGAGCTCTCTCGCGCTCTCCACTTTCTCTCTGGTTCCTCCCTCTCTCCCCAGCGCTCGCGCCGCAGCCACCCGAGTGGAGCTCTGTCGCCGCCGTCCACTGCCGCCTCGCCCACAGAGCCTCCCTCACAAAGCTAGCGTGCCCATCAGCTCCGCCTCATCACCATACGCCGACAAGCCAATGACCACGACCTCGGGAGCCCCTCATCGCTGGCATCTTCGTCATCTTCAAGCTTGGGCACCGGCGACCGCCGTCGCCGAATTCGCCGCCGGCAGGACGTCCCCGAGCCCACTTACCCTCCCTACGAACTCGCGGTGAGCCCCGAGTCGTTTCCCCCTTCTTCCCTGGTCGCGTTTGTCCTCTAGGCCATAGCCGCGCCTTGGCCGAACTCCGGCCGCCGCCCAACAAGCCACCGCCGTGGCCACCGTCACCTAGAGACGCAACCGAGCGCGTCATAGCGCTCAGCGCATCACCAGGTGCCTATAGCACTGCTCCGCACCTCCTGTCGTGCCTCCTAGCGATGACCCCGATCTCGCCCGAGCTCCGGCAGCCACCAATGTCATCGCCGGCGTCTTTTCCGACCGCCCCGAGCCCAAACACCACCACCACTCAACGCGGCAGCCCCCCAGCATCACGTAGATGCCCTCCGCCATCCATTTGGTCGCTGGAGGAGGAATCCTGCACCTCGCCACCGCGTCTGGCCTCGCCGGCGTCGAGTCGCCGGTGGATTAGCCCGGGTTGACCAGGGATTTGACCCCCCTGGGTCACTGACATACGGGCCCCGCCCGGCTAACCAAGTTAGTTAGGGTTAATCTAAATTAAATTAGTTAGTTAGCCACTGACATATGGGCCCCACTGCCTAACTAATCGACTAACAATAATAGATTAAGGTTAATCTAATTGCAGCGGGCCCACGCGTCAGCTTTGACTATGCTGATGTGTACATTGACCCGGACCCACTGGTCAGCCTGTGTCCCTACCCTATTACACTGACATGCGGGTCCCACTTGTCATGTTTGAACTGGACCGCGCCCTGTTGACCTGCTGACGTCATGATGACGCAGTGCTAATGCAGTAAAGTTTTCTGGAATTAAAATAAATCAGAAATGATTTGTAAATTTCAGAAAATACCCCAAACTTCTAAAAATCATAGAAAATCAACCGTAGCTCAGAATTAAATAATTTATATATGAAAAATTATCAGAAAAATCTAGTCTATCCATTTATGCTACTTTCATGCATGATCAACCAACTTATACCCATGTATAAGTGAAAACATAATAATAGCATTTTAAATGCTAAATATGGAGTTTGCATATGAACCTTTGGTCCATATGTACTTCATTTAAATTGTTGCTAGATGCATTAGTGCAAATCATAACATTATTGACATGTCATGATCATGCATCATATTGTGCATTGCATTGATTGTGTTCTTTCTTAGTTGCCGGTGTTTGTCCCCTCTCGGTAGACGTGTATTGACGATGTGATCGATGACACCGATGAAGAACTATATTATCTTCAGAAGTGCCAGGCAAGCAAAACCCCCTTGCTCATTCCGATACAATCCCACTCTCTCGCTCTTGCTCTCTTTTACTGCATTAGGAAAACAGCGATTCAACTGTTACATGCTGCGGTAGTTGAACCCCTTTCCTCTGCATGACCTGTCATTGCCACAGTAAATATATGAAACCCACTAGCATGAGTAGGAGTTGTTTGAGCCCTGATGTGCCTACTCATTCATGCTTGTTTGTCATGCCTGCTACTGCTTAGAGTTGAGTCGGGTCCGTTTCATCGGGGATGAATTGGAATGTGGTGAACATGTCCTACTGTGTGTGAGCTAAGTGTGTGAACACGATTTGGTAAAGGTAGCGGTGAGAGGCCATGTAGGAGTACATGGTGGGTTGTCTCATTGCAGCCGTCCTCAGGAACTGAGTTCTATGTTTGTGATCCATGAACAGTTACTACCACACATTGGGCTCCGGGCGCTCCAAGCTCTCTCGACTTATTAATCAACTAGATCTCTGTCCAGGAGTTGCAACTAGTTTCTGGTGTTTGTAGATAGTATTAGTAGTCTACCAAGTGGCACCCGGTACAGGTGGGCTTGGGATAGACTAGGCACAGTGGCCCGGTGTACCAAGTGGCACCCGGATGGTGGCTTGGGAACCCTATACACGTCGTTTGGGGCTGTGAGCGACACCCCGGCCGGATCTTCTTGCGGATGGAACCCGAATAGGCGATAAACCTGGACTAGAGACTTGTTGGTTACTCATGTTGTGGCCGACTCCCTCGCCAGGCTTCTGCTTGAAGGTTGCCGAGATACATGACTTGTAGATGGTGGTAAGTGGCGAGAGTGTGTGTGAAGAAGTACACCCTTGCAGGGTTATCATTATCTATTTGAATAGCCGGATTCCTCGGATATGGAAACTTGGACCCCTTGCATAGTTCATAGAGAAGTGAAAGTGGATACACTAAAATGCGCAGGATAAGCGTGAGTGCTATGGATGGCATTCTCGTAGGGAGACGGGAGCGGATCCGTAGTGGTGTATTGATATGGTGAATATGTGGACTCGTGTGTGCCACCTCAAAAGAGTTACTTGCAGTCGTAGTTCAGGATAGCCACCGAGTCAAAGCTGGCTTGCTGCAGTTAAACTCTACCACCCCTTTGTTGATACTGATGCATATGTAGATAGTTCTGATGTAAGTCTTGCTGGGTACATTTGTACTCACGTTTGCTTATTTTATGTTTTGTAGAGAGACTTCAGTCTCGCTAGTTGTTCCGCGTGGACTTCGACGTTTAGCTTGTTACCTCAGCTACGATCTTGTACCCTTGGGAGGGTGTTGTAGATAGTCAGGCTTCTGAGCCTTCTTCATTTGTAGTTGTCTGTACTCAGACAAGTTAAGCTTGTGCACGTGCTTGTTGTTTGTATGCTCTGAATGTTGGGTCATGAGACCCATGTTTGTAATATCTCGCTCCTCGGAGCATAATGAATAAATACTCTGAGTCATAGATTCTTGTTGTGATGCCATGTTGTATGGCACATATTGAGCATATTGTGTGTATGATTGAAATGCTTGGTATGTGTGGGATCCGACAACCTAGTTGTTTATCCTTGGTAGCCTCTCTTATGGGGCAATGTAGTCTTGTGCTTCCATGAGTTATAGTAGTCCGCTACAGCCCGGTTCACCGGAGTCCTGCTAGCCCAGCACTACTGCTCCGGAACACTTGACTGGCCGGCATGTGATTCACTTCGTTCCTGTGTCTGTCCCTTCGGGGAAATGTCATGCGGTGACACCCGGAGTCCTGCCTAGCCTGCTACAGCCCGGTTCACCGGAGTCCTGTTAGCCCAGTGCTACAGCCCGGATTCGCACATTGCTGACTGACATGCTCGATGTTGATTCATGTATGCCTGTCCCCGTAAGTTAGTGCCACTTTGGGTTCATGACTAGTCATGTCGGCCCGGGATCTGTGTCATATGGATGCTAGCGACACTATCATATACGTGAGCCAAAAGGCGCAAATGGTCCCGGGCCATGGTAAGGCGACACCCATGGGAATACCGTGCATGAGGCCGCAAAGTTATATGAGGTGTTCCCAGCTAGATCGATGTGACTTGGAATCGGGGTCCTGACATTATACAACAAAAATACCAAAAATGTTTACTTTACTATCTTTATTAGATCTCACTTTTGTGAGTGACCGTGAAGGGATTGACAACCCCTTATCACGTTGGTTGCAAGGTTCTTAATTGCTTGTGCTGGTACTAGGTGACTTGTGCGTTGTCTCCTACTGGATTGATACCTTTGTTCTCAAAACTGAGGGAAATACTTATGCTACTTTGCTACACCACCCTTTCCTCTTCAAGGGAAAACCAAGGCATGCTCAAGAGGTAGCAAGAAAGATATCTGGCGCCGTTGCCGGGGAGATCTACGCCAAGTCAAGACATACCAAGTACCCATCATAAACTCTTCTCCCTCGCATTACATTATTTGCCATTCGCCTCTTGTTTTCCTCTCCCCACTTCTAAAACGATTTTCAAAAACCTTTGCCTTTTCTTCACCCCTCTTCCATTTGCCTCTTTCCACTTGCCTCTTGTGTGTTCGTTCTTAGTGCAGTTTGTTGCCATCATGTCTGAAACTGTGGCGGTTATCGTTGAAAAGGATAGTAGTAACGATGGGGGGAACTTTGATGCTTTTGATAATCCTCATGAAGAACCTACTATTTTACACACTAAAAAGTTTCAGATTGGTAGTGGTAATATTATTGGAGAAGGAGTTATTCAAGATTTCTTTACTTGCGTTAGTGCTTTGCCCACTATGGGTGGGTATATTCTTCATAGAACTAGTAGTCTTGCGGATGCTATATCTTTGCTCGTGGTTGAACTTGAAACACAATTTATCCACATGCGTCCTTGCATACAAAGGATTTTTCTAGAATTTTCCAATATTGAGCATTCTTCTGTTAAGCGAGCAACTACCATGTTTTTAGCTCATGAGTTCAGATTTATAATAAAAGAGGCCAACGAAATTTTAGCGCATTATAGGGTGGATGCTGGCCGTCCTCCCATAGAAGCAATCCTTTCTAATCAAGAAGACATAATGCGTTTACGATCTTTAGATCATGTTGGTTATAATGAAATCCTTAGAAAAAAGGTTCCTACCGATGTTCTAGCTGACAGGATTTCTGAACTTAATGATAATTTTGCTATTCGGAACAATGGGTTAGGTTTTTCTCTTGAACAAAGGCTCATGACTTTTTGCCAAAAGAATGCTTATAATGATGAATTGGTTATGCAATATGAGGGGCCAAAGGAGGAACCAATACGTCCCGAGCTTGATCTTGGGGACTTTCGTCCCATTAAATTTAGCCCTTTTGATTACTTTTGCCTACCACAAAGAAAACTTGCTTATTTAATGTATGGAGTATGGGATGAGTTTTCGCGATTTGATTTATCATTATTATGGCAAAACTTAGATCTATTCTTGTTTTTATGCCTAGCTAGGGGCGTTAAACAATTGGGCTTGTTGGGAGGCAACCCAATTTTATTTGTGTTCTTTCCTTTTTGCTCCTGTTTAGTAATAAATAATTCATCCAGCTTATGTTATTATTGTGTTTTTTATGTTTTAATTAGTGTTTGTGCCAAGTAAAGCCTTTAGGATCTTCTTGGGTGATTGTTGTTTGATCATGGTGATAAAAACAGAAAGTATGCACCCACGAAAATAATTTATCAATTTCTACCAGAGAGCGATAAAATACCAATTCCAACTGCAGTAGATCAATATACTCTTTATCCTAGTCGTCCTAATTTTTCATAATATTTGGAGTTACAGAAGTATTCAAAACCTCCAGATTGCTGCAGACTGTTCTGTTTTTGACAGATTCTGTTTTTCGCGTGTTGTTTGCTTATTTTGATGAATCTATGGCTAGTATCGGGGGGTATGAACCATAGAGAAGTTGGAATACAGTAGGTTTAACACCAATATAATTAAAGAATGAGTTCATTACAATACCTTAAAGTGGTAGTTTATTTTCTTATACTAACGGAGCTCATGAGATTTTCTGTTGAAGTTTTGTGTTGTGAAGTTTTCAAGTGTTTGGGTAAAGATTTGATGTATTTTGGAACAAAGAGTGGCAAGAGCCTAAACTTGGGGATGCCCAAGGCACCCCAAGGTAAAATTCAAGGACAACCAAAAGCCTAAGCTTGGGGATGCCCAAGGCACCCCAAGGTAAAATTCAAGGACAACCAAAAGCCTAAGCTTGGGGATGCCTCGGAAGGCATCCCCTCTTTCGTCTTCATCTGTCGGTAACTTTACTTGAGGATATATTTTTATTCACCACATGATATGTGTTTTGCTTGGAGAGTCTTGTATGATATGAGTCTTTGCTTTTTAGTTTACCACAATCATCCTTGTTGTACACACCTTTTGGGAGACACACGCATGAATCAGAATTTATTAGAATACTCTATGTGCTTCACTTATATCTTTTGAGCTAGATAATTTTGCTATATGTGCTTCACTTATATCTTTTGAGCTAGATAATTTTGCTCTAGTGCTTCACTTAGATCTTTTTAGCTAGGGCAGACCTACGTTGGTCCAGCCGGTGTCACTGGACACCGGGTAGAAATCCAGCTTACGTTATGTATAGTACGCAGTTTGGGCCTTGGACACGAGTAAAAACTATAGATGGACACCTGTTGAAACGAGCTAGAGACAGAGAAACACATGGCGAGGACTCAGCGCAGCTGCATCCCATCCCGCTGACGATTATTTGAAACCTGCCGTGCTCTCTGTAGGTACGTGCCTAACATGGGCCGGTTGTGCTACTGCATGCCCGCTTCCACTTAGTCGCGCGGTCGCCAGTCACCAACCGGCGGTCGGCGAAAAAATGACACCATCCGCCAGCCCTTGCCCTCGCCCGGCGGTCGGCTCTCACTTAACGTGTACCTATCTCAAATTCCTGTTGCCTAAATTACATGGTTAGAGTTTTCAAATTTATCGGTATTACAATGGAGAATCAGATTGTGATTTGATAATTTTCCTCACATCTATTTTGAATTTTAGAATATTTCTCGACCATATGCGATGGCAGTGAGACACAATTTTGAGTAACTTTTAACTCTACAACTGTATAGTTCAGTCAATATATATTTTGCATCCATAGCAGTTGTGAACCTGTGATAATATATTAAGCGGCAAATTATATGGGAATTTTTGTTGCGGTCACTGATCAAATTATTTTAGTTGGTCATCATATTTGTTTTTATTGTTTGGGTTTCTTCTGTATATAATCAATGAAAATTTCAAGGGAAATGCTTCATTTTGATAAGGATTTATATCGTCGAACATTTTAGGTTGTCGAGTTTGGTGTACACGTGGACAGCGGGTGGTTTTTGTTTTGGGTCCGCCCCTGATTTTTAGAGCATGGTGGTGGTTTTATTTTATAGAAATTATTGATCTCTCATGCTTCACTTATATTATTTTGAGAGTCTTTTAGAACAGCATGGTAATTTCCTTTGGCTATACAACTAGTCCTAATATGATGGGCATCCAAGATGGGTATAATAAAAAGTTTCATATAAAGTGCGTTGATAACTATGAGAAGTTTGATGATTGATGATTGTTTTGAGACATAAGGATGGTGATATTAGAGTCATGCTAGTTGAGTAGTTGTGAATTTGAGAAATACTTGTGTTGAGGTTTGCAAGTCCCGTAGCATGCACGTATGGTAACCATTGTGTAATAAATTTGAAGCATGAGGTGTTTCTTTGATTGTCTTCCTTATGAGTGGCGGTCGGGGACGAGAAATAAGTATGTGAGTTCTTTATGACAAATGTTGAGTCCATGGATTATACACACTCTCACTTTTCCACCGTTCCTAGCATCTCTAGTACCACGCAACTTTCGTCGGTACCATAAACCCACCATTTACCTTCCTCAAAACAACCACATACCTACCTATTATGGCATTTCCATAGCCATTCCGAGATATATTGCCATGCAACTTTCCACTGTTTTGTTTATTATGACACGCTCCATCATTTTCATATTGCTTTGCATGATCATGTAGTTGACATCATATTTGTGGCAAAGCCACCATTCATAATAGTTTCATACATGTCACTCTTGATTCATTGCACATCCCGGTACACTACCGGAGGCATTCATATAGAGTCATATTGTGGGAGGTGAAGAGGGCAAAGGGGGCGCCTGGGCAGAAGCCCAGCCTGACCCCGTCATGGCCTGCAGGACGCATCCTGACAAGATCGGGAGGGTGACGCCCCGGCAGGGAGGGTGAAGATGACGGACTGAAGGAGCGGCTAGGCGATTCCCTGGTGACCACCTCCAGGACTATAGGAACACGGTAGGAGGGGCACCGGCATGGAAGACGAAGTCGGAGTCCACGAGGAAGCCTGTCAGGGTCCAGCTAGAGGAGGCTGAGACATCCACACCCAACGCCCCGGCAAATCGCTCTGCCGAGGAGAAGACCAGGTGCAGATGATGGTTGTAAGTGCATCTAGTGCCACCCCTAGTTGGTTTTGGAGTATTGACGACAAACCTAGTTGAGGGACTAATGTGTTTCTGAGAATTGTAGGATAACACAGGTAGAAGTCCCTCATTGATTCGGTTTTTCCTACCAGAGATGACCCCTAAAAATATATGAAGACATTGAAGTCAAAGGTGGTATGTGAAGACATTCACATTGAAGACTATGACGAGAGAAGACATCGCGTGAAGACTATGGAGCGCGAAGACTTAGCAGTTTCGTTGTTCTGTGTTTTTCTTTGTTGAGTCATAGGAACCACCATACTGTTAAGTGGGGTCCAAGAGAACCAGTCAGAATGACTAAAGTGATGCTTAACCAAATCTTGTCTAGAGTTGGATAAGTCATCTTTGCTTGTAGCCCAAGTAAAGTTGCCGTGTGTGTTTGAAATCTGACTGTTGGAACACGTGTCAGTTCCTTAGTGACCCAGGGTCATTTCGGACAAATCAGGTCAGATTGCCTAGTGGCTATAAATAGCCCACCCCCTACAACCATAAACGGTTGGCTGCTCAGAGTTAGAGTATGGCTTTTCTCGTTTGAGAGCAACCCACCTCGAAGCCTTAATGATTCAAGAACGTCCTGATTTCAGGAGTTAGATAAACGGTTGGCTGCTCAGAGTTAGATAAACAGTTGACAGTTCGTTTGACACCCTAGCCCTGATGATTCAAGAACGTCCTGATTTCAAGACACTCGATCCATCTGACATACTTGAGAGGCTCAACACACACGAGTTTCAGCTTCCTGAGAAAAGAGACATCTACGGTCCCAACTATGGGCGAACTCGTGCCTTGAAGGCAAAAGCTGTCTCCTCGTCTGAAGAAGAATTTGACAGCAGTTCTGATGATCCTGAAGACATTGGAAAGGAGCTTTCTATGCTTGTGAAGAAGTTCCAAAAATTCACCAAGAAGAAAGGCTTCAGAAAGTCTTCACGATCAAGCTCAAGGAATGATGAAGCTTTTGCTCATGACTACAAGAAGAGAACATGTCACAAGTGCAAGAAACCTGGCCACTACATCTCTGAGTGTCCACAGTGGGACAATGAGAACAACAAGAAGAAGAAGAGCAAGGAGTATGACTCTGACGACAAGAAGAAGAAGAAATACTCAAAGTCTTCTTCCAAGTCTCTTCCTCAAAGTCTTCATCACACAAGAAGAGCTCATCTGGCAAGGCACGTGCGTTTGTTGGCAAGGAAATGGATTCTGGGGAGGAGTCCGCTTCTGAGGAGGCGGAGGTGGAGTCTGAGGAGGAGTCCGATTCTGGCGTTGTGAGTCTGGCTACAGCATACGTTGCCAAGTCCATCTTCAACACTGAAGACAATGACTTCATCACCGACACCGATGCAAATGACAAGGACTACTCCGCTCCTTCCTACTGCTTCATGGCACGCGGTGCCAAGGTAAACACATGCACTACTCACTATCAAACATCTAGTGACGATGACTCTGATTGTGGTTCCAAACCCAGCTACAAAACCCTTGCTAAAATTGCAACTGAACAACAGAAAGCTATGGAACACATTCAAAAACTGTTAGAAAAAAGCGATGATCTGTTAGACGCTGAAATGACTCGATCTCTGTCCTTAATTGAAGACATAAAAAATCGTCACGTTAAGTATGAGGAACTTGAAAGTCGTCATGAAACGCTCTCAACAACTCATGAAAGGATTTCCTATGATTATCTTCAAAGGAAGCAAGATCTTGAGAAATTGAGAGCGGCTCATGGAGATCTTCAAAAGGAAAACGAGTCACTTCGCACCGAACAGATCAGTTCAGGCTACGAAGAAGATCTGGGTGCCGAAAAGGTGTTTGGAGAATCTTCCTGTGAATGTCATCATGACACCACAGGTGAAGAAGACAAACCCCAGACCAAAGGCTTCATATGGTCCAAAGGCTTCATACAGACAGAGGACTCACCTGAGTCGCACTAACGCAAATGTTTTGCAGGGAAACCATACTCAGGCCTGTGAATATGAGCGTGTTTCATCAAACCGCCATGTTCATAAGACGAAGAACTATTCTACTTATTCTTATGAGTACTATTGTCCACCTGCAAGACTTTTTGCTAGGGCTCCAAAGCCAAAGTTCTCAGATGCTGCACTTAGACTCATTGCTTCGCAGCCACCCTTGAAGATGTGGGTGGCTAAGAAAGCTTAACTCTCTTTTGCAGGGAAAGGTCTCCAGCCGAAAACCAAAATCGGCTGACGCTATTGCTGGGGACCTTAAACATCTTGTAGGGCGCAAGATCAAATGCCCAAATGGTCTTATTATGTAGTTTGTTCCTGAGTCGCTTGCTACTTACCCTATCAGTCCTAACCGTGATCTAAGCTTTCATAATCCACTTGCTGGTCAAATGTTTATGCTTCACAATTCTCTTCATGAAGCCTATCCCCCTAACTGCAATGTAGGGTACGACACCAGCAGCTTCAGAATGGATTATTGATAGTGGGTGTACAATTCACATGACTGGCAAGCGAAGCCTTCTCATGGACTGAACCTTACGTCCATCTGACAAAAGTCGCATCACATTTGCTGACACTGGTAAAAGCAAGGTATTGGGTCTAGGTAGAGTTGCAATCTCAAAGGATCAACACATGGATAAAGTCATGCTTGTTGAATCCCTTGATTTCAACTTAATGTTTGTCTCAATGCTTTGCGATTTAAACATGATTGTGATATTTGGAAAATATCGTTGCCTTGTTCTAATGGAATCTGACAAGTCTCTAGTTTTTGAAGGGTATCGGAAAGATGATTTGTACATGGTACATTTCTCAGCGGGACCACAACTTGCCGCATCTCTTCTAGCAAAAGCTTCTAAATGTTGGCTCTGGCATCGGAGGCTAGGGCATGCTGGCATGAGGAACCTCCACACTCTTGCAAGGAAGAAGCATGACATAGGCATCGAGGGCGTCAAGTTCAAGAAGGATCACTTATGCGGTGCCTGTGAAGCAGGAAAGATGACGAGGGCCAAGCATCCCTCGAAGACAATCATGACAACAACTCAACCCTGCGAACTGCTCTAGATGGATCTTTTCGGTCCCACTCATTACTCAACTCTTACTACTACTGCTTGTCTCTATGGCTTTGTCATTGTTGATGATTATTCAAGATATACTTGGGTGCATATAATCCTCTACAAGACTGAAGTGCAGGATGTCTTCAGACGCTTCGCAAATCGAGCAATGAACAACTATGGCGCCAAGATAAAGCACATCAGAAGTGACAATGGCACTGAATTCAAGAACATTGGCCTAGATACATATCTTGATACCTTAGGCATCACACATGAATTCTCATCTCCGTACACGCCACAGCAGAATGGCATCGTCGAATGCAAGAACAGAACACTTATTGAGATGGCCCGGACGATGCTTGATGAATACAAGACTCCAAGAAAATTCTGGCCGGAAGCCATTGATACTGCACGCCATATCATCAACCGTGTTTATCTTCACAAGCTTCTGAACAAGACATCCTATGAGCTCCTTACTGGCAAGAAGCCAAACGTCAGTTACTTCAGAGTATTTGGCGCCAGGTGCTGGATCAAGGATCCACATCACACTTCAAAATTTGCACCAAAAGCACATGAGGGTTTTATGCTTGGATATGGAAAGGGTTCGCACTCCTACAGAGTCTTCAACCTTTTTCACTATAAAGTGGTAGAAACAGTGGATGTGCGGTTTGATGAGACGAATGGCTCACAAAGAGAGCACCTGCCAAATGTGCTAGATGAAGTTCCATCCAGTGAATCAATCAAACTTATGGGAACTGGAGAAATCATACCGTCTGAAGCTCAGCCTGAAGAGGAACTTATCATCTCCGCACCTGATCAACCTGAAGAAAATGCTCAGCCTGAAGACAATCCCTCTAACAATGACAATGATCAGCAAGAGCAAAATCTTCGTCCTGTACATCCTCGTGTTGCAAATGAAGTACAGATTGAGAGAATAATTGATAGCATCAATGCACCAGGTCCACTCACTCGTTCAAGGGCAACACATCTAGCAAATTTCTGTGGGCACTTCACATTTGTCTCAATATCTAAACCCAAGAAAGTTGAAGAAACCTTCTTGGAACCTGAATGGATTCAAGCTATGCAAGAAGAGCTTCAACAGTTTGAGCTGAATAATGTATGGGAACTGGTTAAGCGTCCTGATCCTCGCAAGCACAATATAATAGGCACCAAATGGATATATCACAACAAGCAAGATGAGCATGGTCAAGTTGTCAGAAACAAATCTCGTCTCGTTGCTCAAGGGTACACTCAAGTTGAAGGGATTGACTTCGATGAAACATTTGCTCCTGTGGCTAGACTTGAAGCCATACGCATACTGCTGGCCTATGCAAATCATCATAACATTCTTCTATATCAAATGGATGTGAAGAGCGCCTTTCTCAATGGCAAGATTGAAGAAGAAGTGTATGTTGCACAACCGCCTGGCTTTGAAGATCCAAAACATCCTGACATGGTGTACAAGCTCAACAAGGCACTGTACGGCCTCAAACAAGCCCCTCAGGCTTGGTATGACACACTCAAATACTTCCTAAAGAGCAAAGGCTTCAAACCCGGTTCCCTTGACCCCACTCTCTTCATGAAGACATATGATGGTGAACTGTTTGTGTGCCAAATATATGTGGATGACATTATCTTCGGCTGCACCAATCAGAAATACACTGACGAGTTTGGATATATGATGCAAGAGCAATATCAGATGTCCATGATGGGTGAGCTAAAGTTCTTCCTTGGTCTTCAAATACATCAGCAATGCAACGGCATCTTCATATCTCAAGAGAAGTATCTCAAAGATTGCCTGAAGAAATTTGGGATGCAAGACTGCAAAGGCTTCACGACTCCAATACTAGCCAAACATCATCTGGGTCCCGACGACAATGGTAAAGAGTTCGATCAAAAGGTATACTGCTCCATGATTGGTTCTTTACTTTATCTATGTGCATCTAGGCCAGACATTATGCTTAGTGTTTGCATGTGTGCTCGATTCCAAGCGGCACCAAAGGAGTCGCATCACTTAGCTGTGAAGCGAATTCTTCGATATTTGGCTCGCACCCCAACATTAGGATTATGGTATCCAAAGGGCTCAGAGTTTGATCTGGTTGGATTCTTGGATGCTGATTATGCTGGTGACAAGGTGGATCGCAAGTCTACATCAGGCACATGTCATTTTCTGGGACGATCACTTGTATGTTGGTCTTCAAAGAAGGAGAACTGTGTATCTCTCTCCACTGCTGAATCTGAATACATTGCTGCTGGATCTTGTTGCGCTCAGCTTCTATGGATGAAGCAAACACTCAAAGACTATGGCATTCATCTGAAGCAAGTGCCACTCTATTGCGACAATGAAAGTGCCATCAAGATTGCCAACAACCCAGTTCAGCACTCGAAGACAAAGCACATTGAAATTCGTCATCACTTTCTCAGAGATCATGTTGTGAAGGAAGACATTGATATCATACACGTCAACACTGAAGAGCAATTGGCAGATATCTTCACCAAGCCCTTGGACGAGAAGAGATTTTGCAAGTTACGGTGTGAGCTAAATATCTTGGAATCCTCAAATGTCCTGTGATCAGGCACACATCCTAACACTTATGCATATTGATGACTTAGATGTGCAACATATGAAGTAAAGTATATCTTCAATCTATGAAGACATACATTCTAAGTGTGAATACATTAATGTGGAATTTGACTTTGGAGCGCCACGATAATTGTGCGCCGTGTATGGGTCTAATACTTCCTATACGGTGGGTAACGCCACCACCAAATTCTTCTGTTTGAAGTGTTTCACCCATGCATTACATCTGCTATGTCTTCACATTTTGTTTGTCTTCATTCTCAACTTGTCTTCATGATTATCTTCACTATGTTGGTTTGATTGTCTTTCTCACATATATATATATATATATATATATATATACTAGTGTTCTGTCCTCTACAACATTCACTTATAGCTATGTCTTCTTGTTGAAACTTTTGAACTAAGTGAATGTGATCGGACCCTAACCTCTCTATGCTTTCTATCTCAAACTCTATCTCTCCAAATCATATGCATTCTATTGAAACTGTCGAATATCCTCTCTGCTTCCTTGTCAGTAGAAGATAAAGAGACAAACATTAAGTCCATTTTCAATGCTAATTCCTTCACCTGAAACCCAGAGAAGTGGGAACGACCACCCGACAATCCAGGTGTGCGTGGGAACGTGGGACAACTCCAAGTATGTTGCATGTTTGCCACGTGTTCCTCAGATGTGAACCGCCAGGGGCACCTGCGTAATTGCGCTGTGCCGCACACTTCCTTATAAATACATGTCCCCTGCGGTCAAGAAAACCGTCTTCCACCTCTCCACCTCGTCAAACCCTAGCGCCCCCGCTAGCTCTCGACGATGCCGGCGACGAAGCGCTTAGCTGCCATGACTTCTCCGACGCCGTCCTCACACCGGCCGCGAACATTGTCTTCTCCGCTGCCGCCGTAGGTGTTCTCCGTCGCCAAGATAGGGCACGGTGGATTGAACTGCTCGGTCTCCTACTCTTCCCATCTAGCAGTTCTTTGCGTGGTAAATATAACTCTATTTTTACCATCTTTTTGATCCTCAAAGACTCATCATGTTTGCCAAAATAAGTTTCTGCCTATACAATGTTAGATCTATCCTGTCTGCATCTCATACTGCCTAGAATATTCACTTAAGCTTCATATCTAGTTAGATTCCTCACTTGTACTTATTCATGGATTCGTACAAATCTGGAACCAACTCTCAACATATAAGTGAATGTCTTCGCATGATGAGGTCAATGTCTCCTAAACTGATTTATCCTCAAAATCTTCTGAGAATACATATGACCTCTTCCCCTTCCCTCGCATCTCTAATGCCGTCACAGGTACATGTCCATGGGAGAATCCCTTGGTTCTCATAGTCTGCATTCGTTTGCAGAATTCTTACAGCATCACATTAACTTTCCCGAAGCAAGTTCCTGTTTGTCCAGCAAGCGAAAGCCTTTCAAGCCTTTGAACGTAGTGAAGCCATTCAGTTTGAAGTTCATGGCTGCGGAGAAATCAGTAAGGAAGGGTGGCAGACGGCGTCGTGGGGGAACGTCAAAAGATTTGCCTGATGACCTCTTAGAGCTTTACAAGACAGATCCCGAAGAGGATTACAATCAGCGCAAGACCCGAATCCAATGGATTCGAAGATATTGGGCAGAACAATGGTTCAAGTACAGGTTTGTGACCCAGGAATATGCTGAGAAAAATGCCATCAAAAAACCATGGGGAGACATCCTATACAGAAATCTTCAACCCAGGTCCAGAGATGAAGCCATTGAACAAGGCTTCTATCCCTGCATGGTCCGTGGACCACAGCCTGTGGATGCACACCCATCGTCATTGCTATGGTGTCGTGACGACAATCTGTTCAAACGCAACTTCCAGTTTGCCAAGAATTCGTCTAAGCAAAACAAGAAGTCATTGGGACTAGACTTCAACCCTGGCCCTTCTGCTCCCCGTGCTGATGGCACCCGCGAAGCTGAACCCAATCTTGTTGGGCCCTTATACAACCTGGAAGGTCTCATCACACATATCATGGTTCAAGGGACAGCCATGGATGAACCTGCAGATGACGCTGAATCTGATGAAGCGCCTGCACCACCGAAGCCAAAGAAACAGAAGCAGCCTAAAGCTTCAAAGCCTGCCTCAGCACCAAAAATCTCACGGGCAAAGCCACTGGCTACTGCACCTCCTGAAGACAGTGTGTAGTCTGAAGATTTGTCACGCATCTCCAAGCCCTTGAGAGTAAAGATGCCTTTGCAAAACACCAGCCAAGAACTGACTATTGCTGCTATTCTGCGCAACGACGCCATTCATCTATCCAGCGATGAAGATCTTGCACATGACGCTCTTGAGCAACTGATCAAGAGCAAAGAAGAAGCAGAAATCTTCAACGATTTGCCTCTCTTTGACGTGGCAATCATCCACAACTTCATTGATGAGTGGTTTGACACGCCCAACCTCAACACTGAAGATCCGCAACTTCCAATTGGCCTCAGTGTCGCCTTCCATGGCGCCATTGCTTCAGAGCTAGCTCTAGCTCAGTGCATCGTTGAACTGAAGTAAAAGATCGACTTTGAGAAAGCTTAGTTCAAGAAGCACATGGCCAAGCTCAGCGTGCAAGAGGTCAAAAACTTCAAGATCATGCTGCACGAGCTCAAAGAAGCCTTTCTCAAGAAGCGTGAAGAAGCTCAAGGTTCTCGTGAGCGCATGAAGAGCATGGCTGGCAAGTGTGTGCAAGCCTACAATGAGGCTGAGAAGCGCAAGGCTCTTGGTCATCCTGGCATCGATCCCAGGATGGCTGCAAAGAAGAAGAAGAAGCCAGCTGTGGCCGAACCCGAAGCACCAAGGCAGGAAGCACATCCCATTGTCTTCCCAGCCAGCATGACTGGCTTGAAGCCAAAGGTCAAGTCAACCGCTTCAGAATTAAAGAAGACGAGGAATGCTGAGGCTGAAGCGAGAAAGCGGAAACATCCTGAAGCCTCTGATGCTGCTCCCTCCAAGAAGAAGCGCAAGACATAGAAGGATCGGGCTGCTCCCATAAAGCTCTTAGTTGTTGAACCTATCTCCAGGGTTCGCCCTGCAGCTGAACATCAAGAGCGCCAACTGATTGTCCATGAGCCTGCTTCCACAGACGCTCATGAAGCTGAAGACATTCCAGCAGCTGATCCCACCGCTGCTGAAGACATTGGTCACCATGACAATGTTGAAGATGATGTAGTTCTTCCTCAGATCGAGCACCAAATGGTATCATCGCCTGTGCTTACGCACAACGAACTCATCAGCATCGGTCGTCCTCTGACGCCAATTGCTCAGGATGCATCATGGGCTGATCACCCACAACAACAAGTCACACCACCCCGGCAAGAAGAAGAAGATGACCTTGAGGCCCAGCTAACTCCATCTTCAAAGGCATCGCCAGCATTACGCAGGCTTCGCAAAGGACCAAGGCCTCAAGTCTCTCTTTAGAGCGTTCCAGAAGGAGAAGTGCCTCACCAATCTATTGCACGTCAAGTGTTTCAAGATGCCACTCCTACTGTGAATGTCTCTGAGTCTGAGGCTAAAGCTGCTGAAGACATTCCGGCTGCATCAGCCGACGACACACAAGAAGAAGAACGTGTCCCTACTCCCCCCCCCCATTACTGAAGAAGCTGTTCTTGAGGAGAACGTGTCTGTGCCCGACCCTCCAGCTCATCAAGTGGAGGTTGAGAATCTTGAGGCTGCCACCACCAACACAAAGGAAGCCAATGACGTAGTCATGGCTGAAGCAAATGTGGAGCCTGCACCAACCAATGTGCCAGAAGTCAATGAAGCAAATGATGCAACTGCTCCTGTTCCTGCACCTGCTACTGGTCCTCAGTTCGACTATCACGTTGAGCACAAGCCTCGGGTACAGAAGCCAATGCCAAGGTTGTCCAGGTTTCCAAGTCCTGCATCGGCACCCGGATCTTTTAATGTTAACGGCTTCAAAGCAGACAACACCTTCTTCAATAGCACCAAGAACCCCTACTCAAGGGAAAGAATATCTTCTGATCGGTTCTAGAGCTATCCACAATGAAGTTATTACTCATGCATTCTATACAATCAAGGTCGCATTTTCCCTCATATGCGTCTTGACACAAAAGCCATTACTGGTCTGCCTTGCTTGGAAGAAGCTCTGGATTGCTTCAAAGAGTTTGGATTGTTGCCGTTCGTCACCGACAAAGAGCACTGGAACGAAGAATTGCTGCTCCAATTCTATGCCACTCTTCACATTCGTGGCTACAACAGAGATCCAAAGACTTGGGTCCTTGAGTGGATGACCGGCAATGTTCATCACGAAGACAAAGCCTTTGATATCATTGAGCTCACTGGTCTACCCACTCCTGGAGATTTTTATGAACCTGGTTGTCAGCTTCACAGTGCAGCTATGGAGAGCATCTTTCAGAAGCCTGAACCAAACATGAGTCAGATGCTTAGCATAATGAAGCTTTTGCCTCCAGATGCTGCATATCCTATGGAGTTCTTTGTTAAAGACCTTGAGTATCTGCCACGCACTATCTATCACATTATAAGGCGAACTCTCTAGCCCATCAAAGGACATTCTCCACATGCAAAGCTGGAAGGTGCAATGAAGATTTGGTCTTTTATATTCTTCACGGCAAATGCTTCAATGCACAAGACTTCTTCATCCGCCAACTTGCTGCATCAGGATCTGATCTTTTTGGCTTGAAGTTTTACGCTCCATGGATAATGCGGCTGATCAAACTACACTCGGCTGTCTCATATCAGCCCTCTGCTCGCAATCATCGGATCTTTTTGCCTGACGTTGATATGTCCGTTGAAGCCATCTATCCAGAGCCTGCCAAGGAGCCTCTTAGTCTTCAGAATGCTGACCATCAAAGCTTCTCTCAAAACATTGAAGGAGTTGAAGCAGTCACTCGTGTTTATCCTCTGGCTGGTACTACACGTGCACCTCATCGTGCCCTCACTGAAGCCACTGAAAGCACCATTGCCCAACGACCCAAAAAGTGATCGCGTGTTCTCAATGACCGAGAGCTTCTGGTTGCCCTTCATCAGAAACATGATAGGCATCATGACTAGCTGAAGCGCCAAATGCAAAGCTTCTTGGTGGACGTAAATAGGATTCGCAATCTTGCCACCAAGAATGCCTTTGTTGCCCATGAAACATGTCGGCGTACATGGAAAGGACTGACGCTTATGTGCTCTGAGGATGATCTTCAAGAGGATGGCTTCTCTGAACGCTTCAAGTTTGACTCCACACCTCCAAGAAGGACTGCGTTGCGACGAACTCCGTCTCTTGAAGACTCTGAGTTCTCTTCCTCCGTGGCAACTGTGAATGCCAGAGTGATCGATGACGAAGACGATGCCACTTCACCGCCCCCTACTTCTGCACACATCGACACTGCCCTGAGTTCATTTGCACCGCCTAACAGCACCGACGACTTTGCTGCTTCATCTACTCCTCATGGGAACGAGTAAACGCTCTATGTCTTCAAACCTTTTTGGTCCTTACTGACAAAAGGGGGAGAAGCATATGAGTTTGATAGTCTTCAAGCGGGTCCATATGGGCGGTTGCTTTATATTTTGCCTAGTGTTTACAACTCTCGTTTTGATACATTTGGTTCTTTGAGTTGTAACACTTAAAACTCGATGGTCGTCTGCTACTTATTTGCTATTCTGTGATGCGATGATAAATTCCGCATGTGCGACAATAAATTCCACACTTAGATCATTTTGCAGACATCCATTTTTCATTATGCATGTCAATATCTTCACATATTTTTTTGCATAATGAATTGTCATCATAAGTTGAAGAGGATCTCCACAAGTACAACCTGCCATGTGCATTTGCATACCAAAAGCAAAGTACTTATATGCACATCTTCAGGGGGAGCCTTTGCCACTTATGAAGACAATAACCTATCCTTTACAATTTCACATATTTTCCGTTGAAAACTTCAACTAGTTTGTCATCAATCACCAAAAAGGGGGAGATTGTAAGTGCATCTAGTGCCACCCCTAGTTGGTTTTGGAGTATTGACAACAAACCTGGTTGAGGGACTAATGTGTTTGTGAGAATTGCAGGATAACACAGGTAGAAGTCCCTCATTGATTCGGTTTCTCCTACTAGAGATGACCCCTAAAAATGTATGAAGACATTGAAGTCAAAGGTGGTATGTGAAGACATTCACATTGAAGACTATGACGAGAGAAGACATCGCGTGAAGACTATGGAGCGCGAAGACCTAGCAGTTTCATTGTTCTGTGTTTTTCTTTGTTGAGTCATAGGAACCACCGTACTGTTAAGTGGGGTCCAAGAGAACCAGCCAGAATGACTAAAGTGATGCTTAACCAAAATCCTAAGTCTTCGAGTGAAGACTATGAGAGCAAATCTTGTCCAGAGTTGGATAAGTCAGCTTTGCTTGTAGCCCAAGTAAAGTTGCCATGTGTGTTTGAAATCTGACCGTTGGAACACATGTTAGTTCCTTAGTGACCCAGGGTCATTTCGGACAAATCAGGTCGGGTTGCCTAGTGGCTATAAATAGCCCACCCCCTACAACCATAAACGGTTGGCTGCTCAGAGTTAGAGTACGGCTTTTGTCGTTTGAGAGCAATCCACCTCGAAGCCTTTGAGAGAGAATTCCTTGCGAGGATAAATCCCTAACCACCCAGAGCCAAAGAGTGTTAGGCATCACTTAAGTTTTCCTGTCTGTGTGATCTGAAGACTTATTACACTTGAGGACTGTGAATCCTCCAGCCGGTTAGGCGTCGCGTTCTGAGCATCCAAGAGTCATTGTGGATCGCCGGTGAACGAAGTGTGTGAAGGTTTGGAAGTCTACCTTGAAGACTTACCAGAGTGATTGGGTGAGGACTGGGTGTCCTTAGCTCAAGGGGAATAAGGTGAAGACGAGGTCTTCTGAGTTGAATCTCAGCCTCCCTAACCAGACGTACAGTTGTCACAGCAACTGGAACTGGTCCAACAAATCATTGTCTTCGAAGAGTCACTAGTTTCATCCTTCCCTTCCCTTTATTTACTGTTGGTCCTTGTGAAGTCATTGTATGATTGCATTATCTTCTGTCTTCACTGAGTGACTGCTTGTTCTGATTGGCTTCACAATATCTTCCTACCTGATCCTTACTGCCTAGCTTCTATTTGTCATTGCGCTTTCACTTTATTGAATACTTGACTATGGTTTGCCTAGTGTAGTCTACCTTCCGCTGCATGGTAATAGGTTTATTTCTATCGGTTGTCTTCGAAACTTCCATGTTTTGAATACTTTCATAAAAATCGCCTATTCACCCCCCTCTAGTCGATCACTAGCACTTTCAATGGTGCCGTCGGCGCCTCGCTGACGGTGACGGTGCGACTGGCGCCCAGGTAGACTCCGAGTCACCGTCCTCCCATTCAGTGTCGTCGTCTTGGCCATCAGTGTCCTCTTCGTCGATGTCACTTGAGGAGGAGCTTGAATCGTAAGTTGAGCTCTCCGTGCAGCATCCTAAGCAAGCACCCGAAGGCCCGAAGACCTTGATGGATAGTAGATCTGCCTCCATTAACTTAAAATGGAGGACGTTCCCCTCCGCCAAGGTGTGGGCACGTGTGAAGGTTTTCCAGCCGCGACGGAGAAGCATCACATGAGGTGCAGGGAACTCAACCCGTACGGCTGTTCAACCTCTACTACACTTGCAAAAGGGGTGGGAAGTCGAAGGCGGTTGCGCGGGGGTTCGCGCAGCCTAACATTTAACTCCAGCGCCGTATCTCCAACATGGCCTTCCATTGGCACTGGAGCGGCTGGAGGAGGAGTAGCCGAGCCGCTGCCGCATCCTCCCTGAAGGAAATATGCCCTAGAGGCAATAATAAAGTTGTTATTTATATTTCCTTATATCATGATAAATGTTTATTATTCATGCTATAATTGTTTGAACCGGAAACTTAGTACATGTGTGAATACATAGACAAACAGAGTGTCCCTAGTATGCCTCTACTAGACTAGCTCGTTAATCAAAGATGGTTAAGTTTCCTGACCGTAGACATGTGTTGTCATTTGATGAATGGGATCACATCATTAGAGAATGATGTGATGGACAAGACCCATCTGTTAGCTCAGCATAATGATCGTTTAGTTTTATTGCTATTGCTTTCTTCATTACTTATACATATTCCTCTGACTATGAGATTATGCAACTCCCGAATACAGGAGGAACACTTTGTGTGCTATCAAACGTCACAACGTAAGTGGATGATTATAAATATGCTCTACAGGTGTCTCTGTTGGTGTTTGTTGAGTTGGCATGGATCGAGATTAGGGTTTGTCACTCCATGTATCGAAGAGGTATATCTGGACCCTCTCGGTAATGCACATCACTATAAGCCTTGCAAGCAATGTGACTAATGAGTTAGTTGTAGGATGATGCATTACGGAACAAGTAAAGAGACTTTCCGGTAACGAGATTGAACTAGGTATGATGATACCGACGATCGAATCTCGGGCAAGTAACATACCGATGACAAAGGGAATGACGTATGTTGTTATGCGGTTTGACCGATAAAGATCTTCGTAGAATATGTAGAGGCCAATATGAGCATCCAGGTTCTTCTATTTCTTATTCCAGAGATATGTCTCGGTCATGTCTTGTGGGGACCCCGACTCATAGGTCGAGATCACCGAATGCACGTGTACAGTGATCCCAGAGATCAATGCTTACTGAACACACAGAAGCTGAATAACAAGAGTCTTACATCCATACATACCGTCTTACACAAATTATGACCATTATGGTCAAGTCTTACATAGATAAGGCCTTAAGGGCTGAACATCAAATGAAACATAAGCAGCGGAAATCTTCGTCGATAAGTAGAACCCATGCCATCTGCCTTAACCCTACAGGCATTCTGACTGGGAAACGTCCTAGTTCGCATGATCGTCTTCAAAGAACTCTTCTTCGAACTCCTGTTCTTCCATGCCTGGCCAATTAAATAACCAGTGGCAAGCCAGTGAGTACTTTGAATGTACTCGCAAGCAACCCATGTTTTGGTTCAAGGTACAACAATGCATGATATAGGTAAATTTTGCGGAAAGCTAGTTTTTGAGTGCAATGACATGTTCAACAACTCGTAAGACATGCATCAGGAGAATTCAAGTAACCATGAGGACGGGTTACAAATATCAACATAAATAGAGTGGGCACCAACCCAACTCAATCATGTCAAGTCCTTTGACTTGACCCAAGTAGTGGTATCAACATAAAAGGAGTGGACACCAACCCAACTTAATCATGTCAGGTCTTTTGACTTGACCCGGGTAGTTCTTCTCACTTAACCAAACACTCACACTGGTTTGAAAACATGTGGACGTAGTTTAAGCAGCACCGCCCAATTGTCCTTGACCATGGACACGGCTATTCGAATAGTTTTACACTCTGCAGCGGTTGCACACTTTACCCACAAGATCCGGGGAACTTCTGTGTCATCCACGACCCGCGGTACCTCAAGTACCCGGGGTAAGCACCCGATCACTATCTTTCCCTAGACGACACTAACAAGGAGTCCACTCGTTGTTCCGTATCCTCACGATGCACATCATACGATACTCACTCGAGATTGTGACATCTGAGAGGGGACACAACGGTGTATCCGGTGCCCTGTGAAAACAGTCATGGCCGCCCTACCTGGCATGACCCCGTCCCGAGAGAAAGCACCAACTCTCCCCCGTCACTAGTAATGCAGGCTCCAAGATAGTATCATCCTAAGTAATCAATAATGCCCTTTCCCATATAAGGGTAGAGTGGTTGCGCATGTAAGGTTGGGACAGTCGACAAATCTTAAATCTAATCCGTTTTCGAAAAACAACACACACACTTGCCTCAGTACACCACTTTGTCATCAAGTGGTTACCCATCTCATTGCCTCCCTCGGGCATAAGTGGCACCCGACGGGGTTTTCAAAAAGTCCTTTGAAAGTACTTGTCTCCATCACCATGCATTTTCCTGTCCCTTTTTGCATAGCACTACTTTAGCATTCTATCTATTCCCATCGGCATAACCCTCATAAGGAGGTAGGGTCATGCACAATGCAAGTATCAACAAGGAGGGAATGAAGGCAACCCACCAAGTGGCTACCCTCTCATCATGATTCCGATGCAACAATAATAAAGTGCCATATGAAATGCATAAAAAGGGTTTCATAGACATGGTCAAAGGGCTGCTTGCCTGGCTCAACAAGGTCTTCTGGGTCTTCAGAGTCTTCTGGTCCAACTCCTTCGTCAGCAACGCAATCTATCATCGCAAAATAATATCGAGACAATAAGGCAATAATAAAACAGAAAAACCAAAGTGCTCACAAAAATGTCAACTCATTTTTGTTAAAAACTAGGTTGAAAACTAAGAAGGGAAAAATTCCTAGTTTTGGATTTGGTGCAGCAGAATGGGAGAAATGGATTTACAAAGGCATATTTAAATGCTTAAAATCACATTTAAATATTTACAGTGAAGCAAAGTTTGTTGGATTTGAATGAAAGTTGCACCATTAAATAGGTTGCAATATTTTGGGAATTTAGGAATTGGAATTAATTTATTTGGGCATACATTTTATCCTGTGGAATTTTTGCAAGATTCCAGAAAAAGAAAAAGGGGAAGAAGCATTGTGCCTGCTGGGCCAGAACAGCCGCAGCGTAGCAGGCCCAGCCGAGCCAGCGCATAGCGCGCGCGCCCGCCCACCCATTTTAAACCTGACGGCCCGGGCCCGCAGGTCAGAGAGAGAGAGGGGCGCGGGAACGAGGGAAAGGATGACAGGCGGGGCCCACCTGTCATCACTAACCCGTGGACAGGGGGGCCGCGGTGCTCACCGACGATGATGGAGGCCACGGCGAGCTCCGGCGAGTGCGGGGATGGCTTCAGGGGACTGCCGCACGTCGGTGGGTGGTGGACTTGGCCGGCAGGGGTGCCTGGTTCACCGGCGACGAGGGGCTGCGGCGGAGGAGCTTCAGGAGGTGGTGACTCTGGCCGTTTCCGGCAGCTACAGAGAGGGGAAACAAGGGGGAAAGGATCAGAGGGATGCAGGGGTTCCAGATCGAGGCCGAGGAGGAGCGGGGGAGGCCTATACCTCGCGAACTCCGGCGAGCCGAAGCGGCAGAGCTCGAGCTTGATCTCGAGCTCGGGCGGCTCTGGAGAGGAACTAGGGGTGCAGGGGGAGGGTTCGGTGGTGCAGAGAGTGAGTGGTGAGGAGAGAAGGGCTCGGGGAGGCCCCTAAATAGGCGAACGGTGAGGTCCAGTAGACCCGTGCGCCGGCGAGCTCACGCTCGTCGCTGTAGGGCTCGGGAGGAGCTGGCGCCGTGTCTGGGGCGTTCCTGGGCGTGGACTACGCCCAGGGGAAGAAGAGAGGGAGGGAGCAGGGGGGCCAGAGGCGCGCGCGTGTGAGCCGCACCATTGGCACGCTCGGGCGGCCTCTGTTCGCTAGCGCGGAGGCACGGGGAGGAGGAGAGAGGAGGGGGGCGACAGCGTAGCGTGTTGCGGACGTCGAGGTGACCTCGGGGGACACGAGGGGGAGAGCCGAGGTGGCCGGATGTGGCTGGAAGGGGGCGGCTACAGTGCGGGAGCGCACTGTAGCGCGCTCCAGAGCGCCCAAATGGCATGCCATGGCATATTATATGCCTTGTGGGCGCGTCCACTGATGTCTGGCAGCTCTAGGAGGGAGTAAAGAAGTGGGGAGGGGCATTGGATGCTCTGGATGGCCACTGGGGTGAGGAGGGAGGTGAGGAAGAGGGGTACAGGGGCTGTCCAGAGAGAGAAAGTAAGGGTTTCACCCCCAAATAATTGACCTGGGGTCTTGCCATTGCTACTGGAGGTATAAGGTGACTAGATTAAGCTCTGGTAAAAAGTTGAGCTTACCAAGAATAGTGGAAGGGGTCAAAACAGTGGTTTTTGCAAAATGTCAAAAGGAGTTTGATAATGGTTTGGGCAAGCAAATGAACTCCAATTGCCATGATACTTAACAGGATGGAATTACACTTAGAAATAGGGTGTGCCACCAAATTTGAGCTCATTTGGGAAAAGTTGCCAATGTAACTTTGGCAAACCCTAGAAATTAGCAGAAATGGACTTGTGTAGATCTAGTTGAGAAAATCACTTCTCCTTGATGCACCACTTGGTGTGGTGGCCTCATTTGGTCATGTGAACATGATCACAAAAGTTGAGGTCAAGGAGAGAAAGTTGGTAGTACAAACTTGCTCAAACTAGGTTCTGAACAGAAAGGGCTATGGGGCATTTTGGTGGACCAAAATGACCTTGATTGAAGTGACGTTTTGCAAGATCATCACAATATGCATTTGTGACTTGCTGGATTTTTCTTGGATTTTTGTGGAAATATTTCCTGTAGAAATATTTCAAATCCTTGAAATGAGCAAAAACAGTTTTGGGAGGTTTTGTCCAATATTTTGATCATAACCATGTGTTGAAACTCATATATATGGAAAATATATGTCCACTGAGTTTTCCTAAATTTTCTCAAATATTTTTGAAACATTAAAATAATTTTAACTTATTAAAGACCATTTCTGGCCTTAAGAAAAAACCTTTAAATAAAATAGGAAAATAACTTTTAAAATTATATTTTTGTGGTTTATGGGAATCCTATATCTAATAGGTTTCAAATATACTTTTTGAAAGATTTTTACTTCCCTGAATTAAGTACTTGCAGTACAAATCTTCATTCAGGGGTTTTTGGAAAACTAATTTTTGAAAATACTTTTTGGCCAAATTATTTTTGTAAGAAAATACTATATTGCTCTATACACATGGCATGATCATTGGGCAGAAGTTTGGGGCAAGGAGATTAAGTATAGAAGGTGGAGTTGTGTTGACTTTAAAGAGCACTTGAAAAAAAACACAAAGAGAAAGCCAACTCCAAATAAAAGCCAAATAATGCAAAGGTTTTTGTTGGTCCAAATTTTCATGCTTTATTAATGCAAATGAAGAGCTACAAAATGCAGGGTGTGACATGTCTACATAGTTCTCAAACCCATAGGGTCCGCACGCTTAATGTTTGATGGCGATTTGTATTATGAGTTATGTGATTTGATGATCAAAATTTGTTCGGAGTCCCGGATGAGATCACGGACATGACGAGGAGTCTCGAAATGGTTGAGAGATAAATATTCATATATTGGAAGGTTACATTCAGACGTCGGAATGGTTTCGGGAACTTTCGGAGTACCGGGGGTTACCGGAACCCCCCTTCCCCCGAAAGAGAATGGGCCAACATGGGCCTTAGTGGAGGAGAGAGGGACGGCCATAGGAGGTGGCGCAAGCCTCAACTGGATCAAGAGCTCGAGGGACGTCATCGTGCTGAACGTGTGTTGAACACGGAGGTGCCATACATTCGTTGCTAGGATCGGTTGGATCATGAAGACGTTCGACTACATCAACCGCATTACTAAACGCTTCCGCTTTCGCTCTACGAGGGTACGTAAACACACTCTCCCCTCTCGTTGCTATGCATCTCCTAGATAGATCTTGTGTGATCGTAGGAAAAAATTTGAAATACTGCATTCCCCAACAGTGGCATCCGAGCCAGGTCTATGAGTAGATGTTATATGCACGAGTAGAACACAAAGAGTTGTGGGCGATAATAGTCATACTGCTTACCGCCAACGTCTTACTTTGATTCAGCGGTATTGTTGGATGAAGCGGCCCAGGCCGACATTACATGACCGCGTTCATGAGACTGGTTCTACCGATGTGCTTCGCACATAGGTGGTTGGCGGGTGTCTGTTTCTCCAACTATAGTTGAATCGAGTTTGACTACGGCTAGTCCTTGTTGAAGGTTAAAACAGCACACTTGACGAAAAATCGTCGTGGTTCTGATGCGTAGGTAAGAAAGGTTCTTGCTAGAAGCCCATAGCAGCCACGTAAAACTTGCAATAACAAACTATAGGATGTCTAACTTCTTTTTGCAGGGCATGTTGTGATGTGATATGGTCAAGACCTGATGAGATATAATTTTTTGTATGAGATGATCATGTTTTGTAAAAGTTATCGGCAACTGGCAGGAGCCTTATGGTTGTCACTTTATTGTATGAAATGTAATCGCCATGTAATTTCTTTACTTCATCACTATGCGGTAGCGATAGTCATGGAAGAAATAGTTGGCGAGACGACAACGATGCTACGATGGAGATCAATGTGTCATGCCGGTGATGATGGAGATCATGATGGTGCTTTGGAGATGGAGATCAAAGGCACAAGATGATGATGACCATATCATGTCACATATATTGATTGCATGTGAGGTTTATCCTTTATGCATCTTATTTTGCTTAGTATAGAGGTAGCATTATAAGATGATCCCTCACTAAATTTCAAGGTACAAGTGTTCTCCCTGAGTATGCACCATTGCTACAGTTCATCGTGCCGAGACACCACGTGATGATCGGGTGTGATAAGCTCTACGTTCACATACAACGGGTGCAAGCCAGTTTTGCACATGCAGAATACTCGGGTTAAACTTGATGAGCCTAGCATATGCAGATATGGCCTCGGAACACAGACCGAAAGGTCAAACGTGAATCATATAGTAGATATGATCAACATAGTGATGTTCACCATTGAAAACTACTCCATCTCACGTGATGATCGGACATGGTTTAGTTGATATGGATCACGTGATCATTTAGATGACTAGAGGGATATCTATCTAAGTGGGAGTTCTTAACTAATATGATTAATTGAACTTTAATTTATCTTGAACTTAGTACCTGATAGTATTTGCATGTCTATGTTATTATAGATCAATGGCCCGTGCTACCGTCCCCTTGAATTTTAATGCGTTCCTAGAGAAAGGTAAGTTGAAAGATGATGGTAGCAACTACATGGACTGGGTCCATAACTTGATGATTATCCTCATTGCTGCACAAAATAATTACGTCATGGAAGCACCGCTAGGTGCAAGACCCGCTGCAGGAGCAACTCCGGACGTTGTGAACGTCTGGCAGAGCAAAGCTGATGACTACTTGATAGTTCAGTGTGACATGCTTTACGGCTTAGAATCGGGACTTCAAAGACATTTTGAACGTCATGGAGCATATGAGATGTTCCGGGAGTTGAAGCTAATATTTCAAGCAAATGCCCGAATTGAGAGATATGAAGTCTCCAATAAGTTCTATAGCTGCAAAATAGAGGAGAACAATTATGTCAGTGAACATTTACTCAGATTGTTTGGGTACCACAACCACTTGACTCAACTGGCAGTTAATCTTCCTGATGATAGTGTCATTGACAGAGTTCTTCAATCACTGCCACCAAGCTACAAAAGCTTCATGATGAACTATAATATGCAAGGGATGGATATGACAATTCCCGAGCTCTTCGCAATGCTAAAGGTTGCGGAGGTAGAAATCAAGAAGGAGCATCAAGTGTTGATGGTTAACAAGACCAGTAGTTTCAAGAAGAAGGGCAAAGGGAAGAAGGAGAACTTCAATAAGAATGGCAAGCAAGTTGCTGCTCAAGTGAAGAAGCCCAACTCTATACCTAAGCCTAAGACTAAGTGCTTCTACTGCAAAGGGACTGGTCACTGGAAGCGGAACTGCCCCAAGTATTTCACGGATAAGAAGGATGGCAAAGTGAAAGGTATATTTGATATACATGTTATTGATGTGTACCTTACTAATGCTCGTAGTAGCGCCTGGGTATTTGATATTGGTTCTGTTGCTCATATTTGCAATTCGAAACAGGGGCTACGGATTAAATGAAGATTGGCTAAGGACGAGGTGACGATGCGTGTGGGAAATGGTTCCAAAGTCGATGTGATCGCAGTCGCCACGCTACCTCTACATCTACCGTCGGGATTAGTTTTAGACCTAAATAATTGTTATTTGGTGCCAGCATAGAGCATGAACATTATATCTGGATCTTGTTTGATGCGAGATGGTTATTCATTTAAATCAGAGAATAATGGTTGTTCTATTTATATGAGTAATATATTTTATGGTCATGCACCCTTGATGAGTGGTCTATTTTTGTTGAATCTCGATTGTAGTGATACATATATTCATAATATTGAAGACAAAAGATGCAAGGTTAATAATGATAGTGAAACCTATTTGTGGCATTGCCGTTTAGGTCATATTGGTGTAAAGCGAATGAAGCAACTCCATGCTGATGGACTTGTCGAATCACTTGATTATGAATCACTTGATGCTTGCGAACCATGCCTCATGGGCAAGATGACTAAGACTCCGTTCTCCGGAACAATGGAGCAAGCAACTGACTTATTGGAAATAATACATACTGATGTATGCGGTCCGATGAGTGTTGAGGCTCGCGTCGAGTATCATTATTTTCTGACCTTCACAGATGATTTGAGTAGATATGGGTATATCTACTTGATGAAACATAAGTCTGAAACATTTGAAAAGTTCAAAGAATTTCAGAGTGAAGTGGAAAATCATCGTAACAAGAAAATAAAGTTTCTATGATCTGATCGTGGAGGTGAATATTTGAGTTATGAGTTTGGTCTTCATTTGAAACAATGTGGAGTAGTTTCGCAACTCACGCCACCTGGAACACCATAGCGTAATGGTGTGTCCGAACATCGTAACCGTACTTTATTAGATATGGGGCGATCTATGATGTCTCTTACTGATTTACCGCTATCGTTTTGGGGTTATGCTTTAGAGACGGTTGCATTCACATTAAAAAGGGCACCATCTAAATCCGTTGAGACGACACCATATGAACAGTGGTTTGGCAAGAAACCTAAGCTGTCATTTCTTAATGTTTGCGGTTGCGATGCTTATGTCAAAAAGCTTTAACCTGATAAGCTCGAACCCAAATCGGAGAAATGTGTCTTCATAGGATACCCAAAGGAGACTGTTGTGTCGGTGTCAAAACCGGCGGATCTCGGTAGGGCGTCCCGAACTGTGCGTCTAGGCCGGATGGTAACAGGAGGCAGGGAACACGATGTTTTACCCAGGTTCAGGCCCTCTTGATGGAGGTAAAACCCTACGTCCTGCTTGATTAATATTGATGATATGGGTAGTACAAGAGTAGATCTACCTCGAGATCGAGGAGGCTAAACCCTAGAAGCTAGCCTATGGTATGATTGTTGTCTATGGAGTTGATGAAGTTGTCCTACGGACTAAAAACCCTCCAGTTTATATAGACACCGGATAGGGTTAGGGTTACATAGAGTCAGTTACAATGGTAGGAGATCTTAAATATCCGCATCGCCAAGCTTGCCTTCCACGCCAAGGAAAGTCCCATCTGGACACGGGACGAAGTCTTCAATCTTGTATCTTCATAGTCTAGGAGTCCGGCTGAAGGTATAGTCCGGCTACCCGAACACCCCCTAATCCAGGACTCCCTCAGTAGCCCCTGAACCAGGCTTCAATGACGACAAGTCCGGCGCGCAAATTGTCTTCGGCATTGCAAGGCGGGTTCCTCCTCCAAGTCCTTCATAGAAGATTGTTAACACCAAGAGTAGTGTCCGGCTCTGCAAAATAAGTTTCCACATATTGCCATAGAGAGAATAATATTAACACAAATCCAATCTGCTGACGTACTCCGCAGTGCGCCATCACACTACGGCCAAGTCCTGTACTCGAATCGTTTTTACTTTTCCTCAGCATGTTTTGCGAGGCGGTTTCCTTGGCACGTCTTGTCAAAGCAGAGATCGTGTACCCCCCTATTACGGGATTCTCATCAATACGGATGTGGGTAACCCAATCGAGCCTGTTAGCATGTTTTCTCGATTAAAGGCGAGTCCTTAATGGTTACGGGGAGGGCTCCTGGTATTCAGCCTCTTATAAAGAGACCAGGGCCTTATCTTTTCTCCAACAAGTTTGCCCGTCGCCTTGAGTTCTAGCACCCTAGGCTCCAGATTCCGGGCGCCTCGGACCTTCGACAATGTCTGGTTCCGACCTTCAAGGCCGATGGATGCCCTCCTCCGTCACGGAGGAGGACGTGCTAAAGTTAAGAGAGGCTAAGTTCCTGACCGGCGAAATTTGGCATAGGTTTCCTGCTCAAGGGCAGGTCATCCCCAGTCCCCAGCCCGGTGAGAGCGTGGTGTTCATGTCTCACTTCCTTCGGGGGTTAGGCTTCCCAATGGATCCCTTTGTGAGGGGACTGCTGTTTTACTACGGGTTGGAATTCCATGACTTAGCTCCGGAGTCCATCCTCCATATCTCCTCGTTTATCATTGTGTGCGAAGTGTTCCTCCATGTTAACCCTCACTTCGGACTATGGCTCAAGACCTTCAAAGTGGAACCGAAGATGATCGAGGGACGGCATGCAGAGTGCGGAGGCGCTATTATAAACAAAAATGATGATGCTCCGTGGCCTGAGGGCTCTTTTCAAGAGGAGCTAGGCTTGTGGCAACGAGAGTGGTTTTATATCACCGCTCCCCGGAGCACCAAATGGGTGGCGCCTCCTGCCTTTCGCTCGGGTCCCCCACCACGTCTGGCGTCGTGGGTCAACAGAGGGTTGGATTGGGGTTTACCCAAAGACGTGCCCTTGCTACAGGGCCGCATTAAAGATCTCTTGGAAGGAGACCTCAGCTTGGTCAAGGTGACGCAGGTCATGCTGATTCGCCGAATATTGCCCGGCAAACGTCGCCCCCTTCGCCTGTGGGAATTTAATCCAGAGGGACCGCGAGCTCTCCAAAACTTCATGGGCGCAACGCCCGCGGAGATGTATAAATTGTTCTTCGGATCACAGGAGATGTGTCCGGATTCGACCGAGGACGCAGGCCTAAGCCGCAATCGCCTAGATACTCAAGTAAGCAACCTTGTGCCCGGACCTTCTATCCGTATAGTTGTCATAAACTTGCCCCTAAAAGAGCCATCCTTTTAAACAGGAGTGGATAGCGAAGGCAAAGCTGATCAGGTGTCCAGCTCCCCTTCCTGAAACCAGGCCGGATCTCGTGCTAGTCAGGATGCTGGAGATAATGCCTTCGGATGGGGGGGACAAGGAATCTATGGCCTCCTCGAAGGAGGCTGTTCCGAAGGGACGAACCGACGATTCCCCTCCTAAGGGAAAGAAGAGAGCCGCCTCTGATGATCCAAAAACCATGGCCGTGAAGCGGGGGAGAAAATCCTCGTCAGAGGGTCCGACGCCGGAGAGTTCCTCGGCCGGACTACACCCTCAAGGGGATTAGCTCTCCAGCGAGCCGTAACTAGAGAAAGATTTTACATTTGAGGGATGAGGGAAATCCTTGATTTATGTCTGAGAAGATTAACCAAACTTTTACCTTGTAGTTCGGCCCTCAGCCCTTCTCAGCAGAGCTCGTCTTCGGGGGATCTTCTTCCGGAGATGATGGAGAGCGGGACGCCCCCCTTGCCGTGCCGCCTAGCGAGGCAGGCGACCCTGAGGTGTCGTCGTGGAGAGTTTCTCCGAATCCGGCAGGGGCGGAAGATGGCTATGTGGCCCCCTGAGGTTCTCCGCGTCCAGCCTTCGAAAGAGCTGAAGATTCTGGTGCTCGGTCGGAGGAGCTGAAGATTCTGCTGGGGCGAGCTTGTATCTCAGAGGAGCACCGTGCACTGATGGGCATGGTGATTGGAAGGATTTCATCCGCAGAGAGCGGATTGCATGAGGCCGTCAAAAGCTTACTGACAGGTTTCGAGGTACATTAGATAATGTATACTTTTGTCAGTTGCGCGTGAATAAGATGCGCCCTGTGTAGAGAGTAGCCTCTGAGACTCTGCGCATCGTCAAGAAATGACGGCACGCGGAGGATCATAATCCCAGGTCTAAGATGTCGCCTTTGAATGTAGGCGGCAGGGTGTCCAAAATTGAGCCGAACTGACGATTTTGCCGAACGAAAGCGCCAACTAGACGTGCCAGATGCCGACATCACGCTTGTCAATAAGCGGCTGGATGAGACTCAAGGTATGTAATTCCTCGGGCGACATCGGGTAAGAATAGTTTTATGCATGTGTCTTACGATGTGTGTGCTTGACGCAGATGGTGCGGCCGCCGTGGAGAGTCTTAGGGAAGAACTTGCCCGAGCTAAAGAATAAGCCAGCGAAAGTGATGCGACCGCCAAGAAATCCCTTGAAGAGCTGAGAGCCGAATAGGCTGCTCATTGCCGAAGCAAGGAAGAGATGGCCGAGATGGCTGAAAAGTTAAAAGGCGCTACAGACCGTTGTAGACTTCTTGAAAAAGAAGACCAGGTGAAACAGACGGACTTAGAGAAGGCCGCTACCAATGTCAAGGACACGCGCTCTGCGATGAGAGCTGCGAAGGAGGAGCTGCGTCAGGCCGAACAGATTGCGGCTGGAAAGCCCTTTATGTTGCGAAGGAGATTTTGCGATCCGAAGTTTGCTCCGTTGGACCGAATGTGGAGTGTGGAGGATGCCTATCTGGATTTGGCAGCGAGTGCTGCTGATGTGACCGAATACTTTCGAGATCAAAAGGATCGCGAAGTGGAAAAGCTTTTCTGGTCGTAGTTTCACAATCCAGAGCATCCACTGGCAGTGGACAATCGTTTGGCTCAATGGGACGAACTGAATAGGTTGTCCGGACTTGCCATGAAGTACGTCATGGGTTATCTGTGGCCGGGGAGATCGGAGCCGAAGAGCTATTTCGGCTTGGTGCAGCAATTCCTTGACACGGTGCCACGTATAAATGCAATGAAGAGGTCAGCATGCATAGAGGGCGCACGGATGGCTCTTGCCCGTGTTTAGACATACTAGGCGGAGATGGAGACCACCGTTGTTGCGTCCCGAGATTCAGACAAAAGCCGAGTACACTCCGAGCACTATTTTCAGGAAGTCCTTGAAGGCGCTCGTGTAATAGAGACGCAGTGCTCGAAAGATGCTATGTTATGATAGCATATGTAATTATAAAGTAATATTTTGATAAACTATAGTGGTCTTTTTTATACTTGTGCCTCAAGTATGGTAAACACCTTCTATGCGGCCATTTTAAGATATATATATATATATATATATGTATGTATGTATGTATGTATGTATGTATAGAATCTGAAAGATGGCAGTCGTTGGCTTCAGCCCCCACGCACATAGTGCGGGGGTGCTCGCAGAAAACGCATTTTCACACTTAGCCCAACGTCTTGGTCCTACAAAGGAGGTGATAGCGCAGCGGGCCAGGCAACCGGACTATAATGCTTTAACACTTTCACTTGGCCATAGGAGTTTGAAAATGAGACTCTTTAGGTAGCTCCTTGGTGGCAACTGCGCTCGTCCGAATTTGGGGCGCGTATGTGCCTGACCGGGAAGCGGCCCTTCGTTAAAGTGGAGAAATTTGATAGATTCCGATAGGTCATCGAGTGGCTGAGCAGTCTCACGCTACATCACGACAGTCAGTTTTCGGCTTTCTCTACTGAGGTGCTCGCCCTGGCCGAACCGGGGGCACAATCGCAGTAGTTCTCCTGGTGCTACCTTAGCCGATAGAGAGGAACATAAGTAGCCGAACTCAGGAGCCGGGCAACCCGACATTTGACCAAAGACATGATTCGGAGCTGATGCATATAATGCCAAAACTCGCGACGCCGAACACTCCCTAAGGCGTTCGGTCTTTATGAGTGTGGGCCAAACAACACTCTTCATTAAAAAAAAGAAGCCCCTAGTGTCCAGGTACGTGCGAAAATTCTGACGTGGCCACATGCCAAGACGTCAGCCTCCTCCTTGGTTATACCAGAAAAAACCAGGGGATGTGTAGCAACAAGAGACAGTAAAAAAGGTTTACGTAGGGTCTTAATCTAAAAAGAATCCTTTAGGACGGGTCCCTACTGCACGTCTGCGCCTGTGTCTCCATTGTGCCATATCCTGGACGGGCGCCGCACGACGTTCATCTGTAAAAGAGAGGAATTGAGTTGAAAATGGGTCGTACCGAGAAAGTTTAAAATAAACAAAGTGTAAAGTAAAATATATAAAATTGAGCTTTATTGTCTCTTATTGTATATGCATGGAGCCCCTAGTGCGGGGGTATATGGCCACTAAGCCTGCATCAATGATGATTTTGTACCGAACTCGTCTATCCGCGTTCGTGGTCTTTAATGACCTATTTTGAAGTTTTTTGGCCGGTGAGGCCATTTTGCTGTGAGGCTGTCAAGGCGGCCGCACAGTCCTCCGCTTGGGGAGGCGCACTTTAGTGCTGCCCCTTCAAAGAGATGATGCCTCGTGAACCGGGCATCTTAAGCGTAATAGATGCATAATGCGGTATTGCGTTAAAGCGAGCGAAAGCTTCACGTCCCAGTAGTGCTTGATAGCGACTTGAGAACGGGGCGATATGGAAGGTCAGCTTTTCGCGGCGAAAGTTATCGGCAGAGCCGAATATGACTTTGAGCCGGAGACAACCCATACCACGGGTGTCCGGACCAGGTATTTCCCCTTGAAAGGAGGTTTTGCTGCGGCGGATTCTTGCTGGGTTTATCCTCATGTGCTGGATTGTATCCTAATATATCAGGTTTAGTCCATTGCCGCCGTCCATAAGGACATTTGAAAACTGGAGTCCGCCAATTATTGGATCGAGTATCAGGGCGGTCCAGCCTGCATTCTTGATATTTCTAGAATAATCTAGCTGGTTGAAGATGATCGGTTTTGACAACCAGTGGCCGGACCCTTTGGGGATGGGCCGTGTGGTGTGTACCTTTACGGGTGCCGCACGTTTTGTTATGTGAAGTGAGTTCACTATTTTTACTTCCTGTGGGAAGTTCTTTTGTTTCCTGGTACTCTGCTTTTGGGGTTCGTCCTCGTCTTCGCTTGGTATGTCGAGCCCCTTGTGTTCGGCATTGAGTCTGCCGGATTGTTTGAAAACCCAACAGTCTCTGTGGGTATGGTTAGCAGGCTTCCTGGGAGTACTGTGTATCTGACATATCCTGTCCAGGATTTTATTTAGGTTGGATGGATCGTCCCTGTTATCCTGGGGGGCGATTTTGCCTCATTTTGTTGTGAGCCTTTGAATCCAACATTGACTGCCGTGCTCTTCGGACTTTTATCCTTAGTCCGGCGACGGTCCTTGTTGCGTCGTGGTTTTCCGTTTCCATCCCTTGTTTCGGATGTACTTGGGTCGCTGGGGCTGCACCTTGCCAACCAGCTGTCCTCTCCTGCACAAAAGCGGGTCATGAGGTATGTTAGTGTGGCCATTATTCTTGGCTTTTCTTGGCCGAGGTGTCTGGTGAGCCATTCGTCTCGGACGTTATGCCTAAAAGCTGCTAAGGCAGTCGACTATCTGATTCTTTTTGGTGAGGAATCTGTTCCAGAACTGCCGAGCTGATTCTCCGGGTTGTTGAGTTATGTGACTAAGATCGTGCATTCGGAGGGCGGACATAGGTCCCTTGAAAATTTGCTCGGAAAGCATCCTCGAGCTCTTCCCAACTTCCAATTGTGTTTTCAGGAAGGCTTTTGAGCCAATGCCGGGCTGGCCCTTTAAGCTTAAGGGGTAAATATTTTATGGCGTGGAGATCATCTCCTCTAGCCATGTGTATGTGGAGGATATAATCCTCGATCCAGACTCCAGGGTCTGTTGTTCCATCATATGCCTCTATATTTACGGGTTTAAATCCCTCTGGAAATTCATAGTCCAGGACCTCATCGGTGAAACATAGAGGGTGTGCGGCGCCCCTGTATTTGGGTGTGCCGGATTCTGATGATGGCTTTATTCCATTGCTTGCACGAGCTTGCTTTCTTGGCCCATAAGTGGACCTGACTGGGCCATGGTGCGAATCCTTAAGTGGGTCGCATGCCGATTTAAGTGCGGCGCCGCTTGCCGCTTTATGGGGTCGTCTATCCGACCGTGTGGCTTTCTCATTTTTTGAATGCGAGGGCTCTAGGGCCTCTTCGTCGAATTCAGGTAGTAGCTTTCTTTTCGGATAGCTTTTAGTGCGGCGACTGTCGCCGTACTTATCTGCGGTATTAATTACTTTGCTCCATCTAATCCGGAGTGCATCTTCTGCTATTTTTAGCTTCCGCTTCTGCTTTTTCAGGCTGCGTGCAGTTGCAACGAGCCTCTCGTGGAGATTCTTCTGCTCCATGGGTTTATCCGGCGTGAGGTCGTCCGGAATGCCATTTTCGCCGGAGGAGGGATGTTCGGTTTCTCCCTCCGCGTTGCCATGTTCGGACGGTTGCTCTAAGGCCTGCTCTTCCTGCTCTATGGTTGGGTTTTTATAGAGGCGGGGCTTGGGTCGGCATTTACGCCGATGCTTTGATTGCTTTTCGGGGGGTCTATCTCCCATTCCTTCCCCTTTTTCCTCGTTGTCGCTTCCTTTAGGGGTATCCACCATGTACACATCATGAGATGAGGTGGCTGTCCAATGCCCTATGGGCGTTGGTTCGTCTATATCTCCTGCATCGTCATTCATGCTGTCGATGTCTCCAGAGTCGAAGTTCAGCACATCATTTAAATTGTCGACAGTGGCTACCAAGTGGGTGGTGGGTGGGCTTTGAATTTCTTCATCGTCCGTATCCCATCCTCGCTGACCGTAATCCGGCCAGGGCTCTCCTGATAAAGAGCGAGACTTAAGAGAATTCAGGATGACGCCAAAAGGCGAGTGCTGAAAGATGTCTACGGCGGTGAACTCCATTATCGGCGCCCGATCGGATTCGATTGGCAGGGGCGCGGGGGGTTCGGAGTCCGGGGAGGAGTCCGAATCCTCGGAGTCACGGGCCATGCAAAGTGCAGGGCTAGTGTTTGGCTCGATGGCCTTTGAGATCGCAGTCCCCGAGGTGGCGTTCGACCGCTCGTCCTCGATTGGCGCAATAGGCTCCGAGTTAGAGGTCGAAACCGAAGCATGAGCGGCCTCCAGGACACTGTTCGGGGGCAGAGCTAGATCATGCCCCTCGAGATAGTGCGGCGCGCTTGGCCGTGGCTCGAATCCGTCGAAGATCAAGTCTCCGCGGATGTCAGCCGTGTAGTTTAAGCTTCCAAACCTGACTTGATGGCCAGGGGTGTAGCCTTCGATCTGCTCCAAGTGGCCAAGAGGATTAGCCCACAGAGCGAAGCCGCCGAAGACGAAGATCTGTCCGGGGAGAAAAGTCTCACCCTGGACCGCATCGTTGTTGATGATCAGAGGAGCCATCGGGCCTAAAGGCGACGACACAGAGGAACTCTCAATGAAAGCACCAATGTCGGTGTCAAAACCGGCGGATCTCGAGTAGGGGGTCCCGAACTGTGCGTCTAGGCCGGATGGTAACAGGAGGCAGGGAACACGATGTTTTACCCAGGTTCGGCCACTCTTGATGGAGGTAAAACCCTACGTCCTGCTTGATTAATATTGATGATATGGGTAGTACAAGAGTAGATCTACCACGAGATCGAGGAGGCTAAACCCTAGAAGCTAGCCTATGGTATGATTGTTGTCTATGGAGTTGATGAAGTTGTCCTACAGACTAAAAACCCTCCGGTTTATATAGACACCGCATAGGGTTAGGGTTACATAGAGTCGGTTACAATGGTAGGAGATCTTGAATATCCGCATCGCCAAGCTTGCCTTCCA
Organism: Triticum monococcum; assembly: GCA_034509565.1. Taxonomy (NCBI): domain Eukaryota; kingdom Viridiplantae; phylum Streptophyta; class Magnoliopsida; order Poales; family Poaceae; genus Triticum; species Triticum monococcum. The sequence goes on along the minus strand of CM067842.1, from coordinate 275,161,600 downwards.
CGCCAAGGAAAGTCCCATCCGGACACGGGATGAAGTCTTCAATCTTGTATCTTCATAGTCCAGGAGTCCGGCTGAAGGTATAGTCCGGCTACCCGAACAGCCCCTAATCCAGGACTCCCTCAGGTACACCTTCTATCACAGATCCGAAGGCAAGATATTCGTTGCTAAGAATGGATCCTTTCTAGAGAAGGAGTTTCTCTCGAAATAAGTGATTGGGAGGAAAGTAGAACTTGATGAGGTAATTGTACCTTCTCCCTTATTAGAAATTAGTTCATCACAGAAATCAGTTCCAATGATTCCTACACCAGTTAGTGAGGAAGCTAATGATGATGATCATGAAACTTCTGATCAAGTTACTACCAAACCTCGCAGGTCAATCAGAGTATGATCCGCACCAGAGTGGCACGGTAATCCTATTCTGGAGGTCATGTTACTTGACCATGATGTCCCTACGAACTATGAGGAAGTGTTGATGAGCCCAGATTCCGCGAAATGGATTGAGGCCATGAAATCAGAGATGGGATCCATGTATGAGAACAAAGTGTGGACTTTGGTTGACTTGCCCGATGATCGGCAAGCCATAGAGAATAAATGGATCTTCAAGAAGAAGACTGACGCTGACGGTAATGTTACTGTCTACACAGCTCGACTTCTTGCGAAAGGTTTTCGACAAGTTCAAGAAGTTGACTATGATGAAACCTTCTCACCCGTAGCGATGCTTAAGTCTGTCAGAATCATGTTAGCAATTGCCGCATTTTATGATTATGAAATTTGGCAAATAGATGTCAAAACTGCATTCCTTAATGGATATCTTAAAGAAGAGTTGTATATGATGCAACCAGAAGGTTTTGTCGATCCTAAAGGTGCTAAGAAAGTGTGCAAGCTTCAGCGATCCATTTATGGACTGGTGCAAGCCTCTCGGAGTTGGAATATATGCTTTGATAGTGTGATCCAAGCATATGGTTTTATACAGACTTTTGGAGAAGCCTGTATTTACAAGAAAGTGAGTGGGAGCTCTGTAGCATTTCTAATATTATATGTGGATGACATATTGTTTATTGGAAATAATACTGAATTTTTGGATAGCATAAAAGGATACTTGAATAAGAATTTTTCAATGAAAGACCTCGGTGAAGCTTCTTATATATTGGGCATCAACATCTATAGAGATAGATCAAGACGTTTAATTGGAATTTCACAAAGCACATACCTTGATAAAGTTTTGAAGAAGTTCAAAATGGATCAGTCAAAGAAAGGGTTCTTGCCTGTGTTACAAGGTGTGAAGTTGAGTCAGACTCAATGCCCGACCACTACAGAATATAGAGAGAAAATGAAAGTCATTCCCTATGCCTCAGCCATAGGTTCTATCATGTAAGCAATGTTGTGTACCAGACCTGATGTGTGCGTTGCTATAAGTTTAGCAGGGAGGTACCAAAGTAATCCAGGAGTGGATCACTAGACAGCGGTCAAGAACATCCTGAAATACCTGAAACGGACTAAGGATTTGTTTCTCATTTATGGAGGTGACAAAGAGATCGTCCTAAATGGTTACGTCAATGCAAGCTTTGACATTGATCCGAATGACTATAAGTCCCAAACCGGATACATATTTATATTGAATGGTGGAGTTGTTAGTTGGTGTAGTTCCAAGCAGAGCGTCGTGGTGGGATCTACGTGTGAAGCAGAGTACATAGCTACTTCGGAAGCAACAAATGAAGGAGTCTGGATGAAGGAGTTCATATCCGATCTAGGAGTAATACCTAGTTCATCGGGTCCAATGAAAATCTTTTGTGACAATACTAGAGCAATTGCCTTGGAGAAGGAATCCCGATTTCACAAGAGAACCAAGCACATCAAGAGACGCTTCAATTCCATCCGTGATTAAGTCAAGGAGGGAGACATACAGATTTGCAAGATGCATACGGATCTGAATGTTGCACACCTGTTGACTAAGCCTCTCTCACAAGCAAAACATGATTCACACCAAGACTCCATGGGTGTTAGAATCATTACTATGTAATCTAGATTATTGACTCTAGTGCAAGTGGGAGACCGAAGGAAATATGCCCTAGAGGCAATAATAAAGTTGTTATTTATATTTCCTTATATCATGATAAATGTTTATTATTCATGCAAGAATTGTATTAACCGGAAACTTAGTACATGTGTGAATACATAGACAAATAGAGTGTCCCGAGTATGCCTCTACTAGACTAGCTCGTTAATGAAAGATGGTTAAGTTTCCTGAGCATAGACATGTGTTGTCATTTGATGAACGGGATCACATCATTAGAGAATGATGTGATGGACAAGACCCATCCGTTAGCTTAGCATAATGATCGTTTAGTTTTATTGCTATTGCTTTCTTCATGACTTGTACATATTCCTCTAACTATGAGAATATGCAACTACCGAATACTAGAGGAACACTTTGTTTGCTATCAAACCTCGCAACGTAACTCGGTAATTATAAAGATGCTCTAAAGGTGTCTCCAATGGTCTTTGTTGAGTTGGCATAGATCAAGATTAGGATTTGTCACTCCATGTATCGGAAAGGTATCTATGGACCCTCTCGGTAATGCACATCACTATAAGCCTTGCAAGTAATGTGAGTAATGAGTTAGTTGTGGGATGATGCATTACGAAATGAGTAAAGAGACTTGCCTGTAATGAGATTGAACTAGGTATGATGATACCGATGATCGAAACTCGGGCAAGTAACATACCGATGACAAAGGGAATGACGTATGTTGTTATGCGGTTTGACCGATAAAGATCTTCGTAGAATATGTAGGAGCCAATATGAGCATCCAGGTTCCGCTATTGGTTATTCACCAGAGATATGTCTCGGTCATGTCTACATAGTTCTCAAACCCATAGGGTCCGCACGCTTAATGTTCGATGACGATTTGTATTATGAGTTATGTGACTTGATGACCGAAGTTTGTTTAGAGTCCTGGATGAGCTCACAGACACGACGAGGAGTCTCGAAATGGTCAAGAGGTAAAGATTCATATATTGAAAGGTTACATTCGGACACCGGAATGGTTTCGGGAAGTTTCGGATAAGTTTCGGAGTACAGAGTACCGGGGGTTACCGGAACCCCCCCCCCCCCCCCCGGAAGATAATGGGCCAACATGGGCCTTAGTGGAGGAGAGAGGGCTGGGCATAGGAGGTGCCCCCCATGCCAATCCGAATTGGACAAGGGGTGGGGGAGGCACCCCCTATCGGTGGAAACGACACCTATGGGATCACTAGGATCCCTTCTACGGTTGGCGGGCGCGGGGTTGTGCAAAGAGCGGGTCTAGTGGCCAGCACAAAGATCGTTTACCCAGGTTCGGGCCACAAGGATGCGTAATACCCTAGTCGTGCTTTACTGTATATTTGAGTGTTCTTGAGCTTTCGAACTAGGTGCGGTGCGTGGGTAGTCCGAAAGATCCTAATCCTTCTCCAATACGCCTCGGGCCTCCTTTTATAGTCAAAAGGGTTCGCCATAGTGGCACACGAGAGGTGGAAAGGTATACAGTAGTTAAGTCTATCCTCTGGCACCGTTGGACAAACACATTTAATGCGTTGCCGACGTGCCCTTCTTGCTTTATCGGGGATGGTAAGGAAGCTCGTCCTAGCTATCGCCGCCTCGCCTAGCTCTGACGCGCGTCCGAGTTGATGAGGCGTTGTAGTGCAATGTTGGCTGGCTGCTGGGCTGGCGCGATGCCAGAGTATTCGTGAAGATCTGCATGCCACCATGTAGGAGTTTGCTGAATTGGCCTGGAGGCCACGCGTCACCACATAGGTGCCCGCCCAGCTGGTTGGGCTGGCAGCTGTACGGAGACGGCGGTGGAGTCTTGGCAGACGTGGGCCTGGATGTGGCCCCGGAGTTTTCCTTGGCAAGGGTCTTGCCGCGGCCCCGTCAAGGGTCTTTTCGCGGCATCGCGGTCGTCCCCAGCAAGGATCTTGCTGGGGGTCTCGTGGATTTCCTCGGCAAGGATCTTGCAAAGGGTCGTCGTCTTCTAGTCTTGTGTGTTTATGATCTTCACAAAGATTTGTATGTCACCATGGAGGTGCCTCATGAGCCTTGGTTCCAATGTGGTTGATGGCGTTGGGACCCTTGGGCTCAAGGGTGGTGCGCTCTACTGGCGTTGGGCAAGTTGCCCCTGCAAGGCTCTTGCCGGGGCTGCGGAGGCCGCCCCGGCAAGGCTCTTGCCGGGGGAGTCCACCTCGCCCTCTTGCTCTTTGTGTGTCTGGTCTTGGCATTGTTCCGGTTGTCTTGTGGTTTTGCTTCCTCTGCCCTGCTTGGTGTGGCCGCGGGTGCGGCTCTAACTGTCCGCGCACAAGTAAAGGGGCACAAAAGAGAGCCCCTACTTTTGTGCACCGACAGGAGCCCCGGGCCTAGGCCATACATAAGCGTGATGCGTTGTTGGGCTAGGCCCAAAACGGTGCATGGGCATGCGGGGCCGAGTATTACTGTCGTAACTTTCTCGCCCGTCGCACTTCCCCACGACCCATGGTGAATGCACAATGCGAGGGTCGTGCGTGACATGGGGGTCATGCGTGGGGCGGTTGCTTCCCTCACGCGTCATATCACAGTGAATATTAAAGAGGCAGCCCGCGCCTTCCCCATAAGAAAAGGGAAAACCGCGGGCGCGCCGCTCATTTACACTCTGCGTCTCTCCAATTTCGGAACCGCCGTCCCCCCTTCTTCTTCCTCAAGCGAAAAAAGCCAAAACTCCTGCCTCCATCCGCGGCCGCCGCGCCCCTATTGCCCCCAATCTCCCACTTCTCCATATTCTTCACCTCTTTCCCGGTCGCCATGGCACCCAAAACAAGTAAGGGCAAGGGAGTGGCCAAGGACGCTGAGGAGAAGGAGATGCCGAAGAGCTAGTCAGCGGCACTTTGGACGTAGCTTGCCTCCTTCCCCTCGACGGTTGATGCGGTCCACCTCAGGGACTACTTCAAGCATCTTTGGGGAGCGAAGACGACGGGGCATCCGGCCACGCACATCATCCCCGCCGATTCTTCCAACGCCGACCCGAATAGTTATCCTTTCTTCGTTGACTACTTCTCCTGCGGGCTCCGCCCCCCTTTCTCTGACTTTTTCAACGATGTCATGCACACCTTCGGCTTCCATCTTCTTGATTTCACGCCGAATGTCTTGGCGTGCATGGCCCTCTTAGCCCACCTCTGCGAGGGCTTCGCCGAAATGCTTCCCAGCACGGCGCTCTTCTGCCAATATTTCTTTCCCCGTATCCAGGCAGGGGTGCCATCTCTGGCTGTGTCACCTGGATCCCACGGAACCAGGAGAAGGGAACATATCCAGAGGGTGCCCAGAAGGATTGGTGGGAGGAGTGGCGGGGTCGGTGGCTATGGATTGAGGAGGAGGATCCGCAGGATTTCTGCCAAGTTCGTCAGAGCCCGCCAGTCCATTGCAAGGACTAGAGTGACGTCGACGCCGATGACAAAAAGCTCACGATCGCTACTACCAGAATCCATCGCCTCACCATGGTCGGGCTCACCCTTGAGATGATTGGGGCCGATTTCATCCGCCGCTGCATCGCCCCACTGCATAACAAGGAGAGGTCGGCCTGGCTCTTCAGGAATACGGCCGATGTCATGAGGCTTTGCCCTGGTTTGAAGCACAACTTCACGGTGAGGGGGCACGCGCATTTTTGTCAGAGGCTTTTCCAGCTCGATGTAGGTGATGACGGCAGGGCTGAGAGAGACGGCAAGGCCGCGAAGGCCGTCAAGGGGCCTCTGTTCGGGTTGCCTATGGGAGTGGCCCCATTGAGCAACAACTCTCGTCAAACCGATAGCATCACCATGATGCCGGACTTCAACGCACACGGCCTTGATCCAAGTTGGGCCGAGCCGGAGGAGGAGCAAGTGCAGGAGTTCTTTGACAACCTGTCGAAGAGGTATGTCCGCGATGAGCCACTGCTTATCAAGGACACCACCAAGGAGGAGCTAGACTACATCGCCGCCAGGGCAGCGAAGGCGGCGCTTGCCAGGGAAGCAGGCAGCGTCGACCACATGGAGAACGAGGCCGAGGCAGCCATGGAGGAGGAGGAGCTTGCCAGATGAGCAGAGCCTGCTGGGGAGGTCAGCAGCGCCGGCACCGGGGCCCCTCTCATCGAAGATGTGGTCGAGGATTCGACCGAGGAAGAGGTCGGTGCTGATGACCCTCCGGCAACGGGGAGAAAGTGTGTCCTGCGGCGGGCCAGCTCTGGTGAGCCGGTCCAGCCCAGCAGGACCGGGCAGTGGAAAGAGGCCCAGGGGGAGTCCATGTGCCTGACAAGGGCCGCGGCAGCAAGGAAGGTGGTGGAGGCCGCGGTGGCAAAGAAGAAAGTGACCGCTTCTTCTTCGTCCAAGCGTCACCGGACTCCATCCCCTTCCCCTCCTCCTGCAGACGTCGACACGGAGGTCGTCTTCGATCTTGGGTCCCTCAGCCGAAGGAGGAAGAGGAAGGCAACGGAAGAGGGGGTGGAGGATGAGTAAGCATCTTGCCTTTCATCATCTCCGTTCCTTCAGACCGCGTTGGTTTCCTTGACTAGGTTTTACTCTTGCAGGGATATGGAGACGTTGGCCCAGAGGGTGGCGAAGAGGGACAGGGCCTCGATGGGCGGCCAGGCCCCGGCGGGCACCTCGAGTACGCTGGTGGTGGTGGTGGTGGAGAGCAGCCCGGACAGTAGCCCCAGGCACAACCCCCAGCGTGCATTCACCACTCGCTCCCCATCAACGTGTATTGGGGTATGATCCCTGGCGCTGACCTTGCCGTGGTTGCAGGAGGAGGACGCAAGAAGGAGGAGCCACTAAGGGCCACCCCCAACATGCCGCCCCCATCAACCACGCCGCCCTGAGGGGCGTCCCCAGCAAGGGTGCCAAGCACCGAGACCATGGGCACGGAGGAGGAGGAGGCAAACCGGGCACCGGTGGCTCCGTCCCGGCACCGAATGTTCGCGAGGGGGGGGGCACTTCTTCCCAGCCCGGCACGGGTGAGTTAATTGCCCTCTGTCCCTATTCTTGCTTCTTCTTTTCAAACCTTGGTCTTGGCTTCGCCTCATTCCCCTCCTCGGTATCCAGACCCTTCCCCGGCGGACCGGGAGGACATTGACACCATCATTCAGGAGGTCACCAGGGATGTCGAGGACGAGGCCGCCAAGATCACCACCGAGGAGGCCACCAAGGGTGCTGCTGAGGATGCCACGAAGGGGCGTGCTGGGGAGACCGGCAGGGCTGCTGCCGAGGAGGCCGGCAAGGGGCCTGCCTGGGAGGCTGGCATGGCAAGGCCACTGCATAGTAGGGGTGGTTGACGACCAACCTTCCTCCTCCACTGCCTCTGGCTCGGGCAAGTACCTGAAGGGGAGCGATGACCTGTTCGTCCACCTCCCAGGGACGGCGAGCACCAGGGCACCCACCGAGGGGGAGGTGTTTGATGGCGAGGTGCTCGCCGCCGCCGGGCTTGAGGTTGTTGATGAACCGAGTGCCGGTGGCGGTGGTTCCCAGGAAGAGCGGCTCCTCAAGGCCATGAGCGCCAACTTCCAGAAGCTCCAGGCACTTCACCATGCCCGCCTGGACAAGGCCAAGTCCAGGATGGCAGCGGTGGGAATGGCGGAGGCGGATCTCAAGGAGCGCGTCGCCGAGACGCAGGCTTGGTTCCGCCAGGCCTGTGAGGAACTAAAGACCGCCCAAGATCTGCTGGCCGAGCACAAGCAGGAGCTTGTCCTAAAGCAGGCCGATGTCGAGAAGGCCCAGGAGGCGGTGAAAGCGTAGGCCGCTAAGGACGAGGCCGCTTGGCACTAGCACCAGGCCGTGTTGAACTCCCAGTAGGAGGACCTTGCCGCTCGTGAGGAGAAGCTCGCCGCGACACTACGCGGAAAGGATGAGGAGGTCAAGAAGCTTGTCATGCATCAGACCCGGGAGCTGCAGCAGAGGCACGAGGAGGCACTCAATGCTCAGGCCCAGGTCCAGGCCGACAAGGTGAACGAGCTCGAGGTGGAGCGGGACCGGCTGAAGAAGCAGGTCCTAGAGCTGACGGAGGAGAGGGATGCAGACAAAGGTGCTTTGGCTGACGCGCAGGCCATAGTCCTCGACAAGGTCGAGCTGCTCTCCAAGGCCAATGACTCCATCAGGGACCTGAAGCTGAATCTGGAGGGCCTCGAGGGGACGCTTTCGGAGGTCAGGGCCCGGGAGGAAACCCTGACCAAAGATCTGGAGGCCGAGAGGCAGCTGCGGAGGAACGATGCCTCCAACCACGCGGATTTTGTCAAGGGTGAAAACCTCTGGACCAGCCGCCTCGCCGACATCGCCGGCAAGATCACCATGCAGCTGGCTACCATGGGGATGCCGAATGTGACGTACGCCCCGGAGCCAATCGTGAGTCCCAACGCCAAGCTGACCCTGTTCTTCGAGGGCATTCTTGGAGCCCTAGAGTAATTCCGCTCCAACAGAGCGACCTCCGTGGCCAATGAGGCCCGGAAGCTTTGCCGGGGTGCCCTGACCAAGATCCTTACCACAGGTGGCATACTAGAACCCCAACCTCGACTTCAACACCACGCTAGAGAGCTTGCCGGAGGGTGTGGACCTCGCGGCGCTCAAAGAGCGTATCGAGCCCATCATCAGCCGCGTTGACGGAGTTCGGAGGATAGAGGGCCAGTGCCGGGACTAGGCACCCCGTTTCTCATCGGCGCTGCAGGTTCATGACCAAGACAATTTTTATCTTTAGTTAGAACCGCAGCGACAATTGGTGTAATATAACTCTGCAATACTTTGAGACGATGCATGTTATTTTCCTGTTCGATCTTTCTTTGTATGTACACCCTATGCTCAATTGGATAGGCTTGCCGGTGCACGAACCCAGGCTGCGGTGTTTCGAGGATGGATCCTCACAACCGGCTGGGTGTGCTTGTGGCCAAGTAAACCACCTTGCCGTTCTCAGCACGACCGCTTGAACTGTTGAGCGGACTCGAAACAAAACAAGGGCGTTGCCAATAGCGGGAAGGCCACCTTGCCGTTCTCGACGCGGCTGCCCGAACTATTGAGCGGACTCAAAACAGAACAAGGGCGTTGCTAATAGAGGAAGGCCCCCATCGCGTGCAGGTTTTTCATACCAAGAGTAGGATCTTCGAGGAAAACAACCTTATACATAAAAGAATTACTCAAAGTTTCGAATGACCTAGCTTTTCTGTCGCCGCGCGAGCGTTTACTGCATCCGCAAATTATGCCACTTGTCTGGTCATCTTCTTCCTTGGAGTGACGACCACGATCAAGCCGCTGCGCCAACTAGACCTGATTTTCACAGTGGTGCCCCCCTACCTGGCGCGCTAGAGATGTCGGTGGAAATGAAACCTATGGAATCACTGGGATCCCTTCTACAGTTGGCGGGCGTGGGGTTGTGCAAAGAGCGGGTCTAGTGGCTAGCACAAAGATCGTTTATCCAGGTTCGGGCCGCAAGGATGCGTAATACCCTACTCCTGCTTTACTGTATATTTGAGTGTTCTTGAGCTTTTGAACTAGCTATGGTGCGTGCGTAGTCCAAAAGATCCAAATCCTTCTGCAGTATGCCCCGGGCCTCCTTTTATAATCAAATGGGGTCGCCACAGTGGCACATAGGAGGTGGAAAGGTATACGGTGGTTAAGTCCATCCTCTGGCACCGTTGGACAAACGCATTTAATGTGCTGCTGACGTGCCCTTCTTGCTTTATCGGTGATGGCAAGGAAGCTCGTCCCAGCTGTCGCCGCCTCGCCTGGCTCCAACGCGCGTCCGAGTTGATGAGGCATTGTAGTGCCACGTTGACTGGCTACTGGGCTAGCGTGGTGGCAGAGTCTTCATGAAGATCTACATGCCACCACGTAGGTGTTTGCTGAATTGGCCCGGAGGCTGTGCGTCGCCACGTAGGTGCCCGCCCAGCTGGTTGGGATGGCAGCTGTATGGGGATGGCGGTGGAGTCTTGGCAGACGTGGGCCTAGCTGTGGCCCCGCAGGTGTCCTTTGCAAGGGTCTTGCCGCGGCATCACGGTCGTCCCTGGCAAGGATCTTGCCAGGGGTCTCGTAGATTTCCTCGGCAAGGATCTTGTCAAGGGCTGTCCTCCTCTGGTCCTCATCTGATCTTGTGTGTTTATGATCTTCAGAAAGATTTGTATGTCACCATGGAGGTGCCTCCCGAGCCTTGGTTCCAATGTGGTTGATGGTGTTGGAACCCTTGGGCTCAAAGGTGGCGCGCTCTGCTGGCGTTGGGCAAGTTGCCCCCGCATGGCTCTTGTCGGGCCTGCGGAGGCCGCCCCGGCAAGGGTCTTGCCAGGGGAGTCCACCTCGCCCTCTTGCTCTTTGTGTCTCTGGTCTTGGCATTGTTCCGGTTGTCTTGTTGTTTTGCTTCCTCTCCCTGCTAGGTGTGGCCGTAGGCGCGGCTCTAACTTTCCGCGCACAAGTAAAGGGGCACAAAAGAGAGCCCCTACTTTTCTGCACCGACACACCCCCTTTCCCTCTCCTACTCCTTCTCTCTTTCCCCCTTTGCTACTCCGAAAAGGAAAAAAAGGAGAGGGAATCCTACTAGGACTAGGGATTCCTAGTAGGACTCCCCACACTTGGTGCGCCCTAGGGGGGCGGCCTCCTCCTCCTCCCCCTTTATATACGGAGGTGGGGGCACCCCAAAGGCACAACAGACATCTCTTAGCCATGTGCGGTGCCCCCCTCCATAGTTTACCACCTCGGTCATATCGCCGTAGTGCTTAGGCGAAGCCCTGCACCGGTAACTTCATCATCACCTTCGCCACGTCGTCATGCTGACGGAACTCTCCCTCGTCCTCAACTGGATCAAGAGCTCGAGGGATGTCATTGTGCTGAATGTGTGCTGAACACGGAGGTGCCGTACGTTCAGTGCTAAGATCGGTTGGATCATGAAGACGTTTGACTACATCAACCGCATTACTAAACGCTTCCGCTTTCGCTCTATGGGGGTACGTAGACACACTCTCCCCTCTCATTCCTAGGCATCTCCTAGATAGATCTTGTGTGATCGTAGGAAAGTTTTTGAAATACTGCATTCCCCAACACTCCCCGGCCCCGAGCTACACGCCGGCCATGGCCACGTCCTGTGGCTCCACCTTGCGCACGGAATCCTGCCCCCACGTCCCCTACTAGGGCAGGGACATGATGCCGAGAGGAAGCCCTTGTGGCCACCGCCGGAGCTCGACCGCACCCTCTCCCGTCACCATGGTGGTAGAGGGGCACAAGAGGAAGAAAGAGATGCATGGGTGAGCCCTTTTTGTCCACCTCTGTGCTCCCTTTTTATAGTGGAGTGTGGCAGGGGGCTGGCTCCCCAGTACCCCATGGCAACCGCCCCGCTCCACCAATCCGGTCCATCTGTGTCACTGGCGATGTCCAGAAACGCCGACCACCCTCCTACGCCTATCCATGCTGCCGAGCTTTCTTCCATGGCACTCATTCTCACGCCCTACGCATCCACCACAAACCCTGCGCAATGCATGCATCGTACATGGCAGAAACGGCAGGGGTAATGGGATGAGTAAAATGGCAGTTACCTCCCCAAACCACGCAGACACTACAATCAACTCCCTGTGAACGTGGGCGTCCCATGGACCGTTACGTGGGTAGCCCCACGCCGTTCAGCACAACTCGTGGGGAAACCGGGAACTAACTCTATTTCAGGTTAATGAAGAAGCAAAGAATGTCTCAGAAACATGGATACGGTCGCATCTTGGTCAGGACGTCTGCCTACGCGTTGTTAGGGCCTACCCCAATGATGCTTAACGGGACATGTGGGCCAGGCCCAGGGGCTACTGTCAGTGAAACAAACGATCGCGTTTGCTGACCGAGCTCGTGCGCGGGTGTACTAACGTTCATACATCCAGCACCAATGTATAACGCAAAGTCAAGCCAGAGAAGCCGCTCTTCGTGAGATCAAGGAGCGCATCAAGAAGAACAAGAAAACATACAAGACAAAGATTCCAAGAGAAGTGTCTTTTGCTGGCCAGGTGAGGCCGGCAAGGTCGATGCATTAGATAAGAACAGGACCAAGTCACGCCAACCGCGTCTCCGAGACGGCTGGAGACCGAAGCGTGCACTTCTCCAAGAAGGGCAAGAAAGCCCTGCCCCCGCCAGGAACATGCCGATTACCACCGCTCCACCGCACCATGACGCTAGTCACTTATCGATGCGGTGCGTCGAGCCCCCTAGGTGACTAAGTGACTCTCACTAAGCACATTGCGGTTTGCTGGAAGACAAATCATGCCCGATTAACACCCGTCTAGGGGCGTGTCAAGATGATAAGCATAAGTTAGCTAAGCGGTGATATAAGCTTGCCGGGAATGCGTCCCCGCACGCCACCTAAGGAAGCATTTATGGAATTTTGTCCTAAGTGCCAAAGTTAGGTATGATAGCATTGTTGGCTATCTAATCACATGATAAAGTCTATTTTTCCACCATGGTTACCCCTTGAGCTATAAAAGGAGGTCCAAGGCAATCTAGAGAGGGATTCGGGTCTTCTCACACTTGTACTCGCGTAGCAGCTCTCCCCGAGGCCATCTTGCCGTGTTGTGGCACTGCGTGTCGTCGTGTTCCTCTGCGAGTAGGATTTTACGCTTCTCAGTGGTCTAAAACTGGGTGAAAACCACTAGTCTCGTCGTTGTGCTGCTTCATGTCCTCCGCTCTTTGTGCAACGTGATCTACCTCTGTCGAACGACAAGGGGCATGTGGCCCCATAGGTGATCATGTCCACCCACGACAAACATGGTTATTGTTACTAGTAGAGAAGAATCTTTCTTGCTCTTGTTGCTAGATTTTACTTGTGGCATATAAGTAGACAAGAGGATACGTTTCACAAGATAAGAAGAAATCTTCTGTCGAAGATCATCATTGGTAGCTTTTAGAAACTCATGCTCTTTCTCTAAATTTAGCTTCTCGAAGCGTAGCTTCTCATGCGTCCTTAAGAGCTCTTTATGATCCTCTAGAGTTGTTTCATGAGCTAACTTAAGAGTGTTTAGTTCTTTAGTTAGACGCTCAATCTCCTTCTTATCATTGTCTTTAGTTTCATCTTGATTAGCATGATTACTAGCAAGTTCATCATAGTTTTCATCACTAGTGTTGTCAACCAGTAAATCATCATCACCTAGGAAATCATCTTCACAACTATTAAAATCAACATACTCGGGGTGTAATACCTTAGGGCCTTTAGCCATGAACCATCTTCCAATTCCTTCATTTGGTGAGTCAAATATGTCGTAGGAGTTGGATGACACAAGTGTAAGACTGGCAACACCTTCATCTTGAGTATAGTCAGAGTCAGAGTGATAGCTTCTCTCGGAGTAGTTGTCGGAGTCAGAACCGGATACCCATTCACCAACATGAGCTTGATGTCTTCGTCTTGTGTATATCTTTGATGACTTGTCCTTCCTTTCTGAATCCTTGCTTCTATGAGAGGGTCTTCGTTCGTAATGATCATCTCTACTCCTTCTCTCTTTTGGCGATGATTCATCTCTCCTACTCCTCCTTTTTGGTGAGTATTCTCTCTTCTTGCAGGGAGCCGTACACACATTGGAGTAGTGTCCGGGTCTTCCACAATTGTAGCAATTACGATCACGACTAGACAATCTTTTGACATTGTAGGACCTTGACTTGGAGCTTCTCTCTTTGCTTCTATTCCTGAAGAACTTGTTGAAGTTCTTCACCATTAAGCTCAGTTCTTCATTAGAGACTTGCTTCTCACTTGATGTTGTAGGAGCATCACTTGAAGCTTTGTAAGCACCAATTACTTGTTGTGGAGCTCTTCCTTATCCTTGAGTGACATCTCATGAGCAACAATTCTACCAATGACTTCCGTGGGCTTGAGATCTTTGTAATTGGGCATCATTTGGATCAATGTGCACACGGTATCATACTTTCCATCCAAGGCTCTTAGGATCTTCTTGATGATGAACTTGTTGGCTATCTCTTCACTTCCTAAGCCGGCAATCTCATTTGTGATGAGAGTAAGCCTAGAGTACATTTCAGCAACTCCTTCACCATCCTTCGTCTTGAACTTGTCAAGTTGACTTTGAAGCACATCCAACTTGGATTCCTTGCCAGACTCGGTACCTTCATGCATATCAACCAAAGTATGCCAAATTTCCTTTGCATTCTCAAGGTGGCTGATTTTTTTGGATTCTTCAGGGCACAATCCATTGAAGAGAGTATGGCAAGCTTGAGCACTGTATTGCAACATTTTCATTTCTTCCACTGTTGCATCACGATTCGTTTCTTTCCATCCTCGAAGAAATCACCTTGCAAGCCAATACGCACAATAGCCCAAACGGTGGGGTTATGACCAAGAATGTGCATTTTCATCTTATGCTTCCAATTAGCAAAATTCGTATCATAAAAGTAGGGACCTCTACGGTGACAATTTCCCTCACTAGACGCCATGCTCTCCTAGGTTATGAAACCAAGGCTATGATCACCAAAGCTATAGAAATCAAGGCAAATAGATACCAAAGCTCTAATACCACTTGTAGGATCGAAAGTATGTCTAGATGGGGGTGATTAGACTACTTGACCAAATAAAAATCTATCATTTTCCCAATTTTAGTTGTGGGCAGGTTTTAGCAATTAGCACAAGTCAAGAAATCAACCTACACATGCAACTATAAGAGTATAGCAGCGGAAAGTAAAACATTGCATATGAAGGTAAAGGGAAGGGTTTGGAGAAGGCAAATTCAATGGAGACATGGAGATTTTTGGTGTGGTTCTGGTAGGTGATGCTATCGTACGTCCACGTTGATGGAGACTTCAACCCATGAAGAGTAACGGCTGCGCGAGTCCATGGAGCACTCCACCCATGAAGGATCCACGAAGAAGCAATCTTGTCTATCCCACCGTGGCCATCGCCCCCGATGGAATTTCCTCACTCAGGTAGATCTTCACGAAGTAGGCGGTCTCCTTGCCCTTACAAACTTCTTGGTTCAACTCCACATCTTGACGGAGGATCCCAAGCAACACCTAACCAATCTAGGAGACACCACTCTCCAAAAGGTAATAGATGGTGTATTGATGATGAACTCCTTGCTCTTGTGCTTCAAATGATAGTCTCCCCAACACTGAACTCTATCTCAGATTTGGCTATGGTGGAAGAGTTATTTGAGTGGAAAGCAACTTGGGGAAGGCTAGAAATCAAGGTTCAAGTGGTGGGAATGGATTTTCTTGATCTCAATACATGAGTAGGTGGTTCCCTCTTAGAAAATGTATGTTGGAAGTGCAGGCACATTCTGAGGGCTCTCTCACAAATGGAGAAGGGAGTGGACGGGTATATATAGCCTCCACACAAAATCCAACCATTATACACATTTGACTCATATCGGTGGGACCGAATGGTTAAACTCGGTGGCACTGATTAGTTCAAAAAATGTGAATGTTAGGGATCTCGGTGGGACCGACTGGAAAAACTTGGTGGGACTGATGTGCCAGGGCTTAGGGAAAACTGCATCTTGATGGCACTGGTAGCATCAACTCGGTGAGACCGAAGTGAAGCAATAAGGCAACAGAGAGTTGGTCAAGCCATCTCAGTGAGACCGATTGCTATTTCGGTGAGACTAAAATAATTGCAATGGGCAACAAAGAGTTGGCAAGGCCATCTCGGTGAGACCGAGATCCATATCAGTGTGAACGAACTATTAGGGTTTCTGACTGTGGCTATATCATATGAACTCGATGGCTCCGGGTTGAAAAAATCGGTGGGGCCGAGTTGGAGTTTAGGGTTTTTACAGATTTGGATGGAGAAAGTGGCTAAGGGTTTTGGAGCAATATCACTAAGCATTTGAGCAAGCAAGCCATTAAGCAACACCTCATCCCCTTTTAATAGTATTTGTTTTCCTATGGACTCAATGTGATCTTGGATCACTAAAATAAAGATGAAGAGTCTTGAGCTTTTACCAATATTTGTCCTTAGCATTTTGAGGGGTCCACATCTCTAGTTCATGCGATGCCATTCATTGAACTTCCTGAAATATTTATCTTGAATGAATATTAGTTCAATGAGGTATATGCTGTTTTGAATTACCAAAACCACCCAGGGATTAGTTGCACTTTCACTATGCCAACTACATGATCATGCAAAGCAATATGACAATGATGATGCATGTCATAATAAACGGAAAGGTGGAAGTTGCATGGCAATATATCTCGGAATGGCTATGGAAATGCCATAATAGGTAGGTATGGTGGATGTATTGAGGAAGGCATCTGGTGGGTTGATGCACCGGTGAAAGTTGCGTTGTATTAGAGTCTAGCAAAGGTGGAAGGTTGAGACTGTGTTTAATCCATGGACTCAACATTAGTCATAGAGAACTCACATACTTAGTGCAAAAATTTATTAGCCCTCAAAACAAATTACTAATATGCATGCTCCTAGGGGGATATATTGGTAGGAAAAGACCATCGCTCGTCCCCGACCTCCACTCATAAGGAAGACAATCAAAAATAAATCATGCTCTAACTTCATCGCATAACGAGAGACCATACGTGCATGCTTCGGGAATCACAAACCTTACACGAGTATTTTTATTAACCCACAATTACCAACTAGCATGACTCTAATATCACCATCTTTATATCTCAAAATAATTGCAAGGAATCAAACTTCTCAAATACTCAATGATCTACATGAATGTTTTTCTTATATCTCTCTTGAATACCCATCATATTAGGACCAAATTCATAACCTAAGAAAAATTACATACTATTTTTAAGACTCTCAAAATAATATAAGTGAAGCATGAGAGTTCATATTTCTACAAAATAAAACCACCGTCGTGCTCTAAAAATATATAAGTGAAGCCCTAGAGCAACTGCCTAGCTCAAAAATATAAGTGAAGCACATAGAGAATTCTAATAAATTCAGGATTAATGTGTGTCCCTCTCAAAAGGTGCGTACAGCAAGGATGATTGTGGAAAACTAAAAATCAAAGACTCATATAATACAAGACGCTCCAAGAAAAACACATATCATGTGGTCAATAAAAATATAGCCTCAAGTAATTTTACCGATGGATTGAAGACAAAAGAGGGGATGCCATCCGGGGCATCCCCAAGCTTAGATGCTTGGTTGTACATTACACAAAATCGTAGGTGGCATCTAGGAATTCCAGTGCACTACATTAGACTCACTTAGAGTGCCTGCTAGTCCAGCACACAGAGTCATGGCTAGTTTATGCTACGCACACAATGTTAATTGGTGGTTTAAATATGCGCAAGGGATATGCAATGTATTATCATGTAGAGATGTCTAAAATTAGCCGTGTCAACTTGCAGATAGGGTTACGCAATGAAAAAGTACAAGATGTATGTGGCAATTTCATGGAACATGGCAAAAAAGGAGAGGCAGCAGTGAGCCTATATAGTGTGCTATGGTAGGTCACTCCGGCCCAGTTCTTTTGCAGGATTCTCCCAGAATCTTCCCCTCTGTAGCTTCTCCTAGAATTTTTGACCCCCTTCTATTTTACAATCCTACCTAATTAGACCCTAACTAGGTAGGATTGTAAAACAAATGGGGCTCAAAGATTCTGGGAGAATCTGGGCAGGGGTTAGATTCTGGGAGAATCTGGCAAAAGAACTAGGCCTCCATTGCAATCATCGTGACGTGTTATTTGTATGTCAGTTCTATTGGCCAAGTTTCTAAAGGACAGTTATTTCGAGTTATCCTAAGAAAATAAGCTCCAGGTAATAAGCCAACCAGTTCTTTTCATTGCCTGCCATTTCAGCTTATCTGTGGTATGATTAGTGAAAAGTCTAGATTGCATTATATTTTGTCATTCTGCAGCCTATATGAAAATTAATTTGACTTGCAAACATCACAAATTGAACCTAGTGTAGTAATTAATATGATAGGAAAACAGACCATCAATATTTGTTCAAAATGCAAATACAAAGATACCATCTACTTGGCACAATCTACTTTGGTCAATGTCTTCCATAGAGATCCCATTGCCTATTTTAAACGAGGAAAGCATGACCTCAATTTAAATGAAGAACAATAATTTATCAAAATTCGATGGTCCAAGTGGCTGGTTATTATCATATAGCAGCACCACCTGAAAGCATCATATAGCAATAGTAGCTCATAGCAACTCATCATACAGCAGCAGCAGTGTGCAATTCATCATATACTAGCAGTAGCTCCTAGCAATTCATCATATAGTAGCAGTAGGAGCAGCTCATAGCAATTCATCATATAGCAGCAGCAGGAGCAGCTCATAGCAATTCATCATATAGCAGCAGCAGCTTATAGCAACTCACCATATAGCAACAGGAGCAGCTTATAGCAACTCACCATATAGCAGCAGCAGCTCATAGCAATTCATCATATAGCAGTAGCAGCTCATAGCAATTCATCATATAGCAGCAGTAGGAGCAGCTCATAGCAATGCATAATATATAGCAGCAGCAGAAGCAGCTCATAGCAATGCATCATATAGCAGCAACAGAAGCAACTCATAGCAATACATCGTATAGCGGATCAGAATGGAAATTTGGCAAAAAAATCATAGGAGATCCTCATCTTGTTGGATGAGCTCAACCTTTAACAACACCTCAAGGCCACGTCCTGGGAGGAGGGGAGGGGGAATGAGGTGCCTTTTGCCGTAGGGTGGCATCGGCCGTAGTTGTGCGGCGCCCGCCAGAGTAGTGCGTTGGACGGACCACGGCGGAGCAGCTGCTGGAGACCATGAGAATGAGGGGCGGCGCCAGAGGGAGGAGCAGCTGGGGAGATTTGGCCCTACCCGCCGGCCATGTAGCCTACCTGGACAGAGCATCATCGAGGAGCAAGCCAGATGGGACCAGTGGTGACGGCTCGCTGGAGGAAGCCTAGCGCTGCAGGCAGGGGATGGAGGTAGAGGGAAAGGTGAGAGGAGATACAAGCGGGCAAGGCAATGAACGCTTTCGTGTTTGTTTTTACTTGAGGGTCAGGTGTGACATAGGCATGAGCAGTGGCATTTTGAGTGTAATATAGGCACACAACAAAGTCATTTCACTATTCCCCTTCCCTTCAATTCTTAGTGAGCTTCTACCCAAAACACCCCCTCCAAAGCGAAATAAGTTAAACCCAAGCCCATAACTCAAAAATGGCATCTTTACATATTTTATGGCTTATTTTGACAATAAGCTATGAAAAGGCGGAATATAACTAGCCCTTAACCTGCAATTCACTTGTGCGTGCAATGATGAATCATCCATGCCTACTATAAGGTACATTTAGGCATCATCATACATGGCATAACCTAATACATGTGCATTTCATTATATAATCTGGAATATGCAATATTTATGTTAGTTCATACGTGGCACATGATGTTTAAATGCCCCTTAAAGCTGGTTAGTCGAATGATCGTCTTTAAGCCTCCTTCTATGCTTCTTTTCTTGATATGTAAGATTTGCTCACACATTTGTTCAATTGCTTGTTTGTGTCAGCCAGCCATACTAGCACTGTTTCCTTTGATTACTTGTTGTTCTTGACCTAACAGAGCTTGTCAACGATTTAAACACTAAGGGTTGCTGTAGTGGGAGATTGTATAACTAATAGGTGACATAAAGGTTTTGGTTGTACACTAAAGTAGGCTCTCCAAGAGTACCTGGAGATCCAGTTCGAAGGTATGCCTAGTTTTTACATAGTGCACACATAGTAAATGTTCATTTCATTGTGTGCAAGAGATGTAGCATGTTTCAATATGTGGTGTTGTTTTGTTATAATATCATCCTTTTGTGTTGTTTACAGACTAGAAAGTATGCATATTTATCTTCCAAGGGGACCAATAACTAGCTTGTGTCACCTTGCAGAGGGGGTGCAATGAAGATAAGACTGAGGATTTCCAAGTACAAGATGTTAGGAAGAGGAGCCTTGCAAGAGAAGGAGGAGCAGCGCTGAGCCTGTTCAACCAGTTAAGGTAAGTCACATTGTATTAAAATTACCAGGACATCCTATTTGTCTGACATTGTGCTTGTGTAGGGTTCTTCACCTGTAACACAGTCATTAGGTCATTGATTAAAAACCCCTCCACTCACTACTATATGATGTTCTAACTTTTTTGTAAATCAGATGTATGTAAACACATTTTAATGTATCTATTCACTCATTATGGATGTAGTCTACTTTTAAATATCTAAAACATCTTCTACTAGTGAACAGTGCGAAACTGCTTCCTGCCATGGTAGAGTTGTCGGTGTCATAAATGTCATAACCAAACGCATATTCACATCATTAGCCTCCCTATCATTACTAGGATATTGATTACATACTAGTCGAGATACTTCATTGGGGCCAAACAATATTACATTACTTGCTCCTTTATATAGTAAATTTAGCTAGGCCATGGATGTTATTGAGGCGTGCATGTATGCATGCTGTCAACTCAACAGTTCAATTGCTTGTTTGTTTCAGGCATAGTTAAATTGCTCTTTTCAATTGCTTTATTTGTCCTCAGTTAATGAGATGCCCAAACAATGATGCCTGATGTTGCGTACTTGTATAACTATTAGTTGACATAATTAAAGGCCTTACCATTTAATTACTCTGTCAAAGTGTGCCTGAAGCTTTGAAGTCTATTAACCAACTATTACTGCCTGAGGCTCACAATCTAGTTTATACTAGGCTAATGATTGCATAGTTTTGCTTGTTGTAGTAGTTTTGTATGATTCCCTCTGTTGTTCATTATGCTCCCTTGATAACCCACAAGTATAGGGGATCGCAACAGCTTTCGAGGGTAGAGTATTCAACCCAAATTTATAGATTCGACACAAGGGGAGCCAAAGAATATTTGAAGGTATTAGCAGCTGAGTTGTCAATTCAACCACACCTAGAGATTAATTATCTACAGCAGAGTGATTAGTAGCAAAGTAGTTTGATAGTTTTGATAGTAGTGACAGTAGCAACGGTAACAGTAAAAGTGATATCAGTAATTTGTAGCAAGTGTAACAGTGATGATAGCAATAGTAAGTTAGTAGAAACAATATAAGATATATTCGTAGGCATTGGATCGTTGACTTGTTGGATAACATTCATCATGAGACAGTTATAACCTAGGGCGATATAGCACTAGCTCCAGTTCATCGATACAATGTAGGCATGTATTCCATAAATAGTCATACATGCTTTATTAAAAGAACTTGCATGACATCTTTTGCCCTACCCTCCCGTGGCAGCGAGGTCCATATTGGAAACTAAGGGATATTAAGGCCTCCTTTTAATAGAGAACTGGAACAAAGCATTAACACATAGTGAATACATGAACTCCTCAGGCTACGGTCATCACCGGGAGTGGGCCCGGTTGTTGTCACTCTAGTGTTGCCGGATCATAACACATAGTAGGTGACTATAACTTGCAAGATTGGATCTAAAACATGGATATAATGATGAATTCATAAACGGTTCAGATCTAAAATCATGGCACCCAGGTCCAAAGTGATAGGCATTAATCATGGCAAAGTCATAGCAACATGAATCTAAGAATATAGTTGATACTAGGGATCAACCCTAACAAAACTAACTCGATTGCATGATGAATCTCATCCAACTCCTCACCGACCAGCGAGCCTACGAAGGAATTACTCACTCCCGGTGGGGAGCATCATGGAATTGGCGATGGAGAAGGGTTGGTGATGACGAAGAACAAAGATCCCCCTCTCCGGAGCCCCAAACAGACTCCAGATCTGCCATCCCGAGGAATAATAGGGCTTGGCGGTGGCTCCCTCTTGTGGATCGCGATAATTCTTTCTCTCTGATTTTTTTTGGAAATATGTGAATTTATAGTATCAGAGGGGTCATCAACGGGGCAACCAGGTGGGTACAACCCACCTGGGCGCGCCAGGAGAGGGGGCGCGCCCTGGTGGGTTATGCCCACCCAGGGGCCCCTCTCCGGTGGGTCTTGGCTCCATAAATTCTTATTATTGGTATAAAAAATCCTCGCAAAGTTTTGTTCCATTCCGAGAACTTTTATTTCTGCACAAAAACAACACCATGGTAGTTCTGCTGAAAACAGCGTCAGTCCGGGGTTAGTTTCATTCAAATCATGCAAATTAGAGTCCAAAACAAGAGGGAAAGCATGAGAAAAAGTAGATATGTTGCAGATGTATCAACTCCCCCAAGCTTAAACCTTTGCTTGTCCTCAAGAAATTCAGTTGATAAACTGAAAGTGAGAAAGAAAAACTTTTACGAACTCTTTTGGTCTTGTTTGCATAAATAAGCTTAAACAACACCCAGGTTTTCAACCGGCATTATAAATAACCATGTCAACAATAACTCTTAAAGATTATAACGACTCATATCAATGACATAATCAGCTAGCGAGCAATAATAAGATATCTCAGACGGCAACACGTTGTCAAAACAACCATGATATAATATGACAATAATGGTATCTCGCTAGCCCTTTCTGAGACCGCAAAACATAAATGCAGAGCACCTCCAAAGTTCAAGCAGCGACTAAACATTGTAATTCATGGTAGAAAAGATCCAGTCATGATGCACCCAACATTAGCTACACACAATGCATAAATCACGAGAGCTGTGCTCTACTTAGTTTCTGGCACTTGTTTTTAGAAGGTGGTGACACAACATAAAAGTAAATAGAAAGTCCCTTCGCAGAGGGAAGAAGTGATTTGTAGAGGTGCCAGAGCTCAGTTTTTAAAAGTGAGATAAATGATATTTTGAGACACGCACCCTTCTTATTCACTTCACGACCATCAGTTATCAACATCTTCCATGCTAAGCAAGCTAGTGGTGGTTCCCAAGCAGTAAAAGTAAAGGTTTTGACTCCATTGGGAATTTTTGTTTGATTGTTTAGGTGTAACACCCACGATGCGGCTATATCTCCAACATGTCGGGGCACGACTTAGAGGCATAGCTGCATGGTAGGTTTGTCGCAAGAGGGGTAATATTCACACAATCCCATGTACTGAATAAGAAAAGGATAAAGAGTTGGCTTACAATCACCACTTCACACAAAACATAAATATGTCATACATCATCCAGAATACAATCAAGGTCCGACTACGGAACCAAAATAAAAGAAGACAACCCCAATTGCTAGATCCCCGATCGTCCCAACTGGGCTCCACTACTGATCAACCGGAAAAGACACAAAACAACGATGAAGATCTTCATCGAGCTCCCACTTGAGCTGGGTTGCGTCACCTGCACTGGTATCATCGGCACCTGCAACTGTTTGGAAGTATCTGTGAGCCACAAGGACTCAGCAATCTCACACCCGCGAGATCAAGACTATTTAAGCTTATGGGTAGGAAAGGGTAGTGAGGTGGAGCTGCAGTAAAGCACTAGCATATATCTCCAACATGTCGGGGCACGACTTAGAGGCATAGCTGCATGGTAGGTTTGTCGCAAGAGGGGTAATATTCACACAATCCCATGTACTGAATAAGAAAAGGATAAAGAGTTGGCTTGCAATCACCACTTCACACAAAACATAAATATGTCATACATCATCCAGAATACAATCAAGGTCCGACTACGGAACCAAAATAAAAGAAGACAACCCCAATTGCTAGATCCCCGATCGTCCCAACTGGGCTCCACTACTGATCAACCGGAAAAGACACAAAACAACGATGAAGATCTTCATCGAGCTCCCACTTGAGCTGGGTTGCGTCACCTGCACTGGTATCATCGGCACCTGCAACTGTTTGGAAGTATCTGTGAGCCACAAGGACTCAGCAATCTCACACCCGCGAGATCAGGACTATTTAAGCTTATGGGTAGGAAAGGGTAGTGAGGTGGAGCTGCAGTAAAGCACTAGCATATATGGTGGCTAACTTACGCAAATAAGAGCGAGAAGAGAAGAAAAGCAATGGTCGTGAAGCTAGAAATGATCAAGAAGTGATCCTGAAACTACTTACGTTCAAGCATAACACAAGAACCGTGTTCACTTCCCGGACTCCGCCGGAAAGAGACCATCACGGCTACACATGCGGTTGATGCATTTTAATTAAGTTAAGTGCCAAGTTCTCTACCACCGGATATTAACAAATTCCCATCTACCCATAACCGCGGGCACGGCTTTCGAAAGTTCAAAACCTGCAGGGGTGTCCCAACTTAGCCCATCACAAGTTGTCACGGTCAACAAAGGATATTCCCTCTCCCGGGAAGACCGGATCAGTCTTGGAATCCCGGTTACAAGACATTACGACAATGCTAAAACAAGACCAACAAGACCGCCCGATGCGCCGACATCCCGATAGGAGCTGCACATATCTTGTTCTCAGGGCAACACCGAATGAACACTACGTACAACTAAAACCAACCCTCAAGTTTCCCTGAGGTGGCGCTGCAAGTGGCTCTGTTCGGACTAACACTTAGACAAGCACTGGCCCGGGGGGGTTAAAATAAAGATGACCCTTGGGTTGGCCGACCCGAGGGAAGGGTATGTGGTGGTGAGGCAAATGGTAAAACCAAGGTTGGGCCTTGTTGGAGGAGTTTTATTCAAAGCGAACTGTCAAGGGGTCCCCGTAACACCCAACCATGTAAGAAACGCTAAATCAAGGAACATAACACCGGTATGGCGGAAACTAGGGCGGCAAGAGTGGAACAAAACACCAGGCATAAGGCCGAGCCTTCCACCCTTTACCAAGTATATAGATGCATTAATTAAATAAGAGATATTCTGATATCCCAACATATCCATGTCCCACCATGGAACAAACTTCATCTTCACCTGCAACTAGCAACGCCATAAGAAGAGCTGAGCAAAAGCGGTAACATAGCCAAACAACGGTTTGCTAGGACAAGGTGGGTTAGAGGCTGGACAAGGCAATTTGGGAGGCATGATATATCAATTGGTAGGTATCGCAGCATAGCAATAGAGCAAACAACTAGCAAGCAAAGATAGTAGTGATTTCGAGGGTATGGTCATCTTGCCTGAGATCCAGAAGGAAGAAGAACGAGTCCATGAAGAAGACAAATGGACATAGTCAAACGGATCCTCACAAACGCGACGTTTTCAAAACTAACCTGAAGAAGCAACACCGGAAAGAAGCAAACAACAAAGTAAACAACCACCACATAAGCATGGCATGATGCACAACCAAGTATGATGCATGTCTGGATTAATGAGGCATGGCATGGCAATATGCACAAACAATAACACAAATTAAGTGGAGCTCAATATGCAACGAGTTGCATATTGACGAAACGCTACATGACTTATTTAGTTCTCTCTCGTTTATGTACTCAACAATATTAAATGTTGGTTACCATGGCAAGAGGTGAAGCAAAAGTAAACTACACATCTAGGCAAGTTTAAATGAGGCTGGAACAACAAATAACAAATCCGGAAACTCCTCATGAGCATATATTAGATTTGGTACTGTTCTGTCCTGAAGCATATTTTAGAGTTGTTAAACATGCAAGATGAGCACACCATGTTAAACTAGACATTTTTCTACCCCATATACATATAAAGTTTATTTAAAGTGGATCTACAGTTATTTAGTTATGAAATAAAGCATTTTAACATGGCATTATGCAAAATAAACACAAACAACATTTTAAATATTTTAAACATGCATGAAAGTTGGATATTATGAAACTATACAAGATTCTAGGCATTTTTCATATATAAATCATTTTAATATGATGCACGGTTGATGAGTTAATAAATGCATGAACTCTAGGGACTTTTCTGCAATTCTGCCAATTCCCTGGAAATTAGGAAATTCACAGAACTGGAAAAAATAGAGAACTGGGCCGAATCTGGATAGATCTGGGCTAACAGAGAGGAGGGCTGGGGCTCACATAGCTGGGCCATGCCCAGTTCGGTGGGAGGAGGTCGGGCAAGCTGGCTGGGTGAGGAGGCCCGCTCGGCCTTGCGACCTGGCATGGGAGGCCGAGCGAGACTGGGTCAACGGGCCCCGGGGTCAACGGCAGCTGCAGCACTGTGCTCGACTCCTCTCGAGCAGCGTAGGGGAAGAAGCGGATGCAGCATGGACTTGGCGCAATGCAGGGCTTGGCAAAGACGCCGGCAGCGGCGGAGCTGGTGCGAGGGGAGGCGATGGAGCTTACCTGGGTGGTTGCTGGTCTCCCGCGGCACGTGGGGAAGACGACGCACGCGACGGAACAAAGAGGGCGCGAGCAAGGCTCTCGTCGAGGTTGCAGAGGTCCATGGTGTGGCTCCCGGCGACGTGGACGACGCGAGAACGAGCGGATCCAGGCGTGGGGTGCTCGTTCCTGACGGCAGAGAGTGAGATCCGGCCAGAGAGCTCGCACGGCAGCGGTTGGGTTCATGCGGGCGAAGCAGAGGACAACGTGGAGCTCATTCCCGAGCAGAGGACGACGGCAGACTTGGCGCAAGCTCCCGGCGATGGGGTGGGGCCTGCTCCGGCGAGATGCAAGCAGAGGAGGCGACGTGGGTCGACGTCCTCCTGGACGACTGGACCGAGGGAGCTTGGAGTCCCCGATCTGCGCGGGGACGAGGAGGTGGCACGCGAGATGGAGCTCAAGGCGATCGTGGCTGCAGGGGAGGGGCAACGGGCAGAGGAGCTTGACGCGGGGTCTTGGGGCACCGGTGAGGTGGCGAGGTTCGGCCACGACGGGGATGACTGCCTGAGCTGCTGCCCCGGTTGGCGGCATCGAGATGATGGAGCTCGTGCTCCTGGACGATGGGAGGCTCGGGGCTTGAGCGGGGGAGGCTGTGCTTGGAGGCGAAGCGCTCGATCCATCGCGATGCTCGGGCGGCTACGTGCAAAACTAGGGATCTGGTTGGAGGTTGCGTTTGGTGGGGATGGATCCCGAGGGGAAGAATGAGAGCGGTGGCGGCGCGGATGGGACTGGGTGGATGGGACGGCTAGGCCTAGGGTTGCCCTGGTATTTATATAGAAGGTGGGTGTTGGTTAAGGGAGATTTGGACCCTCTGATTGTAATCAGACGATCAAGAATAAATAGCTTAGGAGAGTCCAATGAGAAACCGATGACGATTTAGGGATGTTCAGAGATGTTCTGGACCCATCGGTAACGACAGCCCGGTTCAGGTTCAGGGAAGTTTCAGACGCGCGAGAGGGGTCTAAGCACTGCGCAAAAAAGGGTAGGCTGGGCCTAGGTGGATTGTGAAGAGGAGTTGGGCTGAGAGGAGAAAAGAGAAGGAGTGGCCGGGCGGCAGTTTCGGGGACCGAAACGTCCGACGAATAAACCGACTATAATGCCGCTCTAGTTATCCGTTGGGGCGTCAAACGGACTCCGAATGCGATGAAACTTGGCAGGCGACCTACTGACAACATAACAACACTGCACGCCAACTTTCATCCCATTCTGAGAACATTTTCCGGCCACTTATAAAAATAATATTTTGGATGTGCCACGGGCGCGTCCAAGTGTGTCTGGGCTAAGAACGGATAACGGAAAGAACTGGGGGAACCCGGGTGAATGCAAGTTTTGAAAACAAGATGATGCAATGCACATGATGACATGGCAAGACGCAACACGCAAGCGAATGACATGGCAACAACAGCGAATAACTGGAAGACACCTGGTGCAACTGTCTCGGGGCGTTACAACACTCCACCACTACGAGAGGATCTCATCCCGAGATCTAGGATGGCACCGGGGGAAATAGAGGAGGAAGAGATAAAACAAAGTTGCTTCTTTGACAAACGAGTGAAACCAAAGAACCATGAGAGGTTGAACAAATTGAAAGAAGGAATACAAGGAAGATGAACAAAGTTTAAAACACTCCGTTAGAAAAGAGGGACAAAGAACATTACGAGAACCTTGTGGGTTGACAGACATAAGAAAAAGGGTACAATAGATAAGAAGTACATGCAAGCACTCCGGTAGAGACGAGATGTACAAGGAACGATAAGGATCAATACGACAACACTCCGGTAGAAACAAGATAGAGGAGGAAAAAGAATGATATAATTTGGAAAGCACTCCGACTGAAAATGGAAGGAATTGAACATGAAGTTGACAAGATGAGAGGATACTTGATGAAATCAACAACACACTGCCTCCGGAACTATTGAAAGAATGGCACAAGGGGTAAGAAGGATTCCAGACAGCACTCCGGTTGAGAAGGGAGGCAAAACTTGATAAGATGAAAGAACTTGAATGAAGGACACAACACTCCGGTTGAATGGATAAGCATAAGGAAAGAACATGATCTTTACAAAATGAGATGATGGGTCGAAGAGAGTTACATCACAATGCCTTCAGAACAAATGAGTGGAATGAAAAGAACGGAGAAGAGAACATCAACTTCCACCATGAATGAACATGAAGGAGCCTTCCTGCAAAGAAGGGTTCAACGGAGTTGTTGGAAAATCAACAACAAAAAGAATAATCTTGTAGTGACCTTATGTAAAACGTCTCAAAATTATGAGGTGAAATTCTGCCACTAACGGAAACGACAGATTGGATTGATATCAACAAGGAGACGAGAAACTTATTTCACCGGAAGGATAAATAAAGAACTTGGGTCCTTTACAAGCACCATAAGTAGCAACAATCCTTAGGGAAAGCTTTAGGTGAAATATAACCCAAGATAATTCCAATGAAGAGATTGGTGGGTTGAAAAGATGTCTTGAGCGAAGAGAAAATGACGGATTTAGATATGTCACTCTTGAAAAACTTGTGAATCATGAAACACGAAGGGAAAATTGTCAAGAGTGACATAACACCACCTCAGAAGATAAGGTAGAACGAATTGCACTTCGAAATGCAAGATGAAGAGAGCTTGAACTCCTCAAAACAAGACATGTGTTGAACACCATGTTTATCTTAGAGTATATCTTGGCAGATCAAAACTTCGAGAGAAATTTTGACGAACAATTGAAGAATGAAAGGAATCCTTGATGAACCACCATGTAGAGCCTCCATGAAGAACTCCGGTAACAAAATGATGATAAAAAGAAAGAGAAGTTGACAACACAAGGTGAAGCCTTATAATGATTTAGATGTCTCAGTGGTGATATAATTGATAGAGCTTGGGACTCCGAGAAAAGAAAAAATGGAACAATTGAAATCGAGAATTTGATGAACCTCCGGAATAAGGAATTAATTTACTTGGATGAAACAAGAATAAGAATTGCATTATGCTTATCCTTCACCAATTTAAATTGATGACCAGGAACGGATTTGGCATACTACTTATTCCTCTTGAAAATATTGAAGAGGGATATAGCTCAACTCACGGATCACCGGTAGAATTTATGAGAGAATAGGTGAATTGATATGATAACAAGAGAAGATGAATCTTGAATGGACCACCGTAAGAATTGAACATGAAAGTAGGAAAAGCACAATTCATCGGGAAGAATTGGAAATGAACAAATATACTTGGGAGAATTTAGATACAAGAGAACGAAGAGATCACGAGCTGATTAGATAATACTTGAATGATGCACCGGTATGATTTGGAGAACGAGAGCTGAAAGTTGGAATGAATAATTCTGATACGATGGGCTCCGGAGAATCAAACTGAAAAGACTCCTGAATTGCTCCGGATGGGTGAAAAGAATTCTCATGGTCGAGAACAATTATGAGAGGATGGCAACAAGTTAGAGCCATGAATCTTGAGAGAACGGGTAGATTTGGAGGAAAACTCTTCTTCGATCTTCAAATCCGAGAATGATGACGAGAAACACCGCCATGAATTGTTGAGATACTGCTGGAAGACGAATAGGAAGGTTGAGCCAACGATGAAAATAATTTGGAAGATCTTGGAGAAAAACATATGACTGATGATAATTCATTCTTACGTCAAACTTGGAGAAGAATTTGATAGTAGCTCCAGAAAAATAGAAGAGTCAGGTAAGATCCTGGGAAAGGACCTGTGGGTTAGGGCCCACTCAAAGATACATGATTGGAATGATTTGAAGAGAGATTGCACCGGTTGAATTAAATGGCTTGAATGAGATAACAATCTCGAAAGAGCTTGAACGAATACAGAGTGGAAACACGAATCTTCGCGATATCTTCAGCACTCTGGAACTATTGAATAGTGAGAGGTGAATGATTAAGAGGTGCACTGGCATGAGAAAACATTTAAAACGAGGAAAGTATATGATCGACAAAGCTTGAATTGAATCCACCGGAGAAGAAGAAAATTGAAGAATGATAAACTTGAGGCTCCGTTAGTATCTTCCTGAGAATCACCGGATAAGAACATTGACGGAACTGAATGGAGAGACTTCTCACAAATAAAAGGATACATGATTAAGAAAGTTGAATCCTTGAAGAAAAAAGAAAGGGTGGGAGGGCGGGAAAAACAAAAGCAACTTGGGAACGAATGAAACGAACAACGTTGAGAAAAGTGAGATTGGATCTTGCGGATGTTGAAAATGATCGGATCCACTTGAAGCGGAACACGCCGAATGAAAAGGATTGACATGACAATCTCGATTATCATGAAGGATTAGTATTCACATAGAAATATGAGAACACCACTTAGGGGAGGTATGGAATCAACACTTGACATTGAAGCAACTCGAATACCACAACTCAAAACAAAACAAAGGATTGGCTTGCAGAATAAGCCGGAAATAAACATATGATAGATCCCATATCGTATCATGTGTCTATTGGAAAAATTATTCTAGGAGCTACTTGAATTCCCACTTGTAAACTCCCAAAACTTTCTGGTTATGCAATCAGGTGTTGAGGATACAGGGGAAGCAAAATATCTCACCCAAAACTAGCAAATCCTACATCCAGTTGTATCCATCCTTCGACACATAACCAAGAAATCTTCGGAAATCATTTACCTCAACCTTTGAAAAGCATCCGTTATACGAGTTATGGCAATACTCCCGAACTCCTGCCCCAGTAGTGGGTGGCGTCAAGGTTATCTCACCAACAACTGCATAAAAGAGATTTTCGATGTTGGCGAACTCAGGTATTCCAGAACTGCAACGATAAAATTGTGACGACAACACCTCGGAGCTCAACTCCCCGGGACACTGCCACAACCCCTAAATGTCAGGAGGCACCAAGAACAATGTTCTCATCACAAAACCATCGGAACGATTCTAAGATATCTGCGTGATCCTAAAAAAATTTCATGAAATTTGAGGAGAGGAGAGTCAAAACTTCTACGTCAGGAGGCCTCCCCAAAGCGACGAAGGGACTGAGGAGTAAAAAGAATCATACTCTCTGATATATATATATATATATATAATCCTAAGACTCAAAATATTTTGTTCTAGACTCAACAACGTCAGCGATTCGATCAAGCAGGGGGCTCCTAAGTTGGGGAAGGCTCTGATTACCAACTTGTAACACCCATCATGCGGCTATACCTCCCACGTGTCGGGGCATGACTTAGAGGCATAGCCGCATGGTAGGTTTGTCGCAAGAGAGGTAATCTTCACACAATCCCATGTACTAAATAAGAAAGGGATAAAGAGTTGGCTTACAATCACCACTTCACACAAAACATAAATATGTCATACATCATCCAGAATACAATCAAGGTCCGACTATGGAACCAAAATAAAAGAAGACAACCCCAATTGCTAGATCCTCGATCGTCCCAACTGGGCTCCACTATTGATCAACTGGAAAAGCCACAAAAGAATGATGAAGATCTTCATCGAGCTCCCACTTGAGCTGGGTTGCGTCACCTGCACTAGTATCATCGGCACCTGCAACTGTTTGGAAGTATCTGTGAGCCACGAGGACTCAGCAATCTCACACCCGCGAGATCAAGACTATTTAAGCTTATGGGTAGGAAAGGGTAGTGAGGTGGAGCTGCAGCAAAGCACTAGCATATATGGTGGCTAACTTACGCAAATAAGAGCGAGAAGAGAAGCAAAGCAACGGTCCTGAACCTAGAAATGATCAAGAAGTGATCCTGAAACTACTTACGTTCAAGCATAACACAAGAACCGTATTCACTTCCCGGACTCTACCGGAAAGAGACCATCACGGCAACACACGCGGTTGATGCATTTTAATTAAGTTAAGTGCCAAGTTCGCTACAATCGGATATTAACAAATTCCCATCTACCCATAACCGCGGGCATGGCTTTCAAAAGTTCAAACCCTGCAGGGGTGTCCCAACTTAGCCCATCACAAGCTCTCATGGTCAACAAACAATATTCCTTCTCCTGGGAAGACCCAATCAGTCTTGGAATCCCGGTTACAAGACATTTCGATAATGCTAAAACAAGACCAGCAAGACCGCCCGATGCGCCGACATCCCGATAGGAGCTACACATATCTCGTTCTCAGGGCAACACCGGATGAACACTACGTACAACTAAAACCAACCCTCAAGTTTCCCCAAGGTGGCGCTGCAAGTGGCTCTGTTCAGACCAACACTGGCTCGGGGGGTTAAAATAAAGATGACCCTCGGGTTGGCCGACACGAGGGAAGGGTAGGTGGTGGTGAGGCAAATGGTAAAACCAAGGTTGGGCCTTGCTGGAGGAGTTTTATTCAAAGCAAACTGTGAAGGGGTCCCCATAACACCCAACCGTGTAAGGAACGCAAAATCAAGGAACATAACACTGGTATGATGGAAACTAGGGCGGCAAGAGTGGAACAAAACACCAGGCATAAGACGGAGCCTTCCACCCTTTACCAATTATATAGATGCATTAATTAAATAAGAGATATTGTGATATCCAAACATATCCATGTCCCACCATGGAACAAACTTCATCTTCACATGCAACTAGCAATGCTATAAGAAGGGCTGAGCAAAAGCGGTAACATAGCCAAACAACGGTTTGCTAGGACAAGGTGGCTTAGAGGCTGGACAAGGCAATTTGGGAGGCATGATATAGCAAGTGGTAGGTATCGCATCATAGCAATAGAGCTAACAACTAGCAAGCAAAGATAGAAGTGATTTCGAGGGTATGGTCATCTTGCCTGAGATCCCGCAAGGAAGAAGAACGGGTCCATGAAGAAGACAAACGGACGTAGTCGAACGGATCCTCGCAAACGCGACATTTTCGAAACTAACCTGAAGAAGCAATACCGGAAAGAAGCAAACAACAAAGTAAACAACCACCACATAAGCATGGCATGATGCACAACCAAGTATGATGCATGTCCGGATTAATGAGGCATGGCATGGCATATGCACAATCAATACTACAAATTAAGTGGAGCTCAATATGCAACGAGTTGCATATTGACAAAACGTCACGTGACTTATTTAGTTCTCTCTCGTTTATGTGCTAAACAATATTAAATGTTGGTTAGCATGGCAAGAGGTGAAGCAAAAGTAAACTACACATCTAGGCAAGTTTAAATAAGGCCGGAACAACAAACAACAAATCCGGAAACTCCTCATGAGCATATATTAGATTTGGTATTGTTCTGTCCTAAAGCATATTTTAGAGTTGTTAAACATGCAAGATGAGTGCACCATGTTAAACTAGGCATTTTTCTACCCCATTTACATATAAAGTTTATTTAAAACGGAGCTACGGTTATTTAGTTATGAAATAAAGCATTTTAACATGGCATTATGCAAAATAAACACAAACAGCATTTTAAACATTTTAAACATGCATGAAAGTTCGATATTATGAAACTAGACAAGATTCTAGGCATTTTTCATATATAAATCATTTTAATATGATGCACGATTTGTGAGTTAATAAATGCATGAACTCTATGGACTTTTTTGCAATTCTGCCAATTCCCTGGAAATTAGGAAATTCACAGAACAGGAAAAAAAGAGAACTAGGCCGAATCTGGATAGATCTGGGCTAACAGAGAGGAGGGCTGGGGCTCACATAGCTGGGCCATGCCTAGTTCGGTGGGAGGAGGCCGGGCAGGCCGGCTGGGTGAGGAGGCCCGCTCGACCTTGCGACCTGGCATGGGAGGCCGAGCGAGGCTGGGTCAACGGGCGCCGGGGTCAACAGCAGCTGCAGCACTGCGCTCTGCTCCTCTCGAGCAGCGTAGGGGAAGAAGCGGATGCAGCACGGACTTGGCACGATGCAGGGCTTGGCAAAGACATCGGCTGTAGCGGAGCTGGTGCGAGGGGAGGCGATGGAGCTTGTCGGGGTGGTTGCCGGTCTCCTGCGACGCGCGGGGAAGACAACACACGCGACGGAACAGAGAGGGCGCGAGCGAGGCTCTCGTCGAGGTTGCAGAGATCCATGGTGTGGCTCCCGGCGACGTGGACGAGGCGAGAATGAGCGGATCCGGGCGTGGGGAGCTCGTTCCTGACGGCAGAGAGGGAGATCCAGCTAGAGAGCTTGAACGGCAGTGGCAGGGTTCATGCGGGCGAAGCAAAGGACGGTGTGGAGCTCGTTCCCGAGCAGAGGACGACGGCGGACTTGGCGCAAGCTCCTGGTGACGGGGTGGGGCCTGCTCCGGCGAGATGCAAGCAGAGGAGGCGGAGGTCGAGTGGCGCGGGAGTAGCATCGCGCGGCGACGTGGGTCAACGTCCTCCTGGACAGCTGGAGCGAGGGAGCTTGGAGTCCCCGATCTGCGCGGGGATGAGGAGGTGGCACGCGAGGTGGAGCTCAAGGCGCTCGTGGCTGTAGGGGGGGGGGGGGCAACGGGTAGAGGAGCTTGACGCGGGGTCTTGGGGCACTAGCGAGGTGGTGAGGTTCGGCAACGACGGGGGTGACCGACTGAGCTGCTGCTCCAGTTGGCGGCAGCGAGATGATGGAGCTCGTGCTCCTGGACGGTGGGAGGCTCGGGGCTTGAGCAGGGGAGGCTGTGCTTGGAGGTGAAGCGCTCGATCCATCACGATGCTCGGGCGGTTGCGCGCAGAATCAGGGATCTGGTCGGAGGCTGCATTTGGTGGGGATGGATCCCGAGGGGAAGAATGAGAGCGGTGGTGGCACGAATGGGACTGGGTGGATGGGATGGCTAGGCCTAGGGTTGCCCCGATATTTATATAGAATGTGGGTGTTGGTTAAGGGTGATTTGGACCCTCTGATTGTAATCAGACGATCAAGAATAAATAGCTTAGGAGAGTCCAATGAGAAACCGATGACAATTAAGGGATGTTCGGAGATGTTCTGGACCCATCGGTAACGACAGCCCGGTTCGGGTTCGGGGAACTTTCAAACGCGCGAGAGGGGTCTAAGGACTGCACAAAAAAGGGCAGGATGGGCCTAGGTGGACTGTGAAGAGGAGTTGGGCTGAGAGGAGAGAAGAGAAGGAGAGGCCCGGCGGCAGTTTCGGGGACCAAAACGTCCGACGAATAAACCGACTATAATGCCGCTCTAGTTATCTGTTGGGGCGTCAAACGGACTCCGAATGCGATGAAACTTGGCAGGCAACCTACTGACAACATAACAACACTGCACGCCAACTTTCTGCCCATTTTCTCTTGAGATGGCGAGTGAATAAACACTCGACCTGAGAATAACCCACTTAGCACAGAAGATATCGACCACCTCCTGTCGTTCCATGAACGATCCAGGCACACAAAACGGATAATTTTTTATGAGTTTTTAGAGGTGGCACATGCAAATTTACTTAGGACGGCAGGGTAATACCGTATATAGGTAGGTATGGTGGACTCATCTGGAATAAGTTTGGGTTCAAGGTTTGTGATGTACAAGCAGAATCCCCACTTAGTATAGGAGAAGGCTAGCAATTTAGATTGAGAAGCGGCCAGCTAAAGAGCAACAATGATCATAACCATGCATTATGCATAAGTAACATTGGACACTAGCATGAGTAGGATATGAACACCATGAACATAAATATTATAGAGGCTATGTTGGTTTTGATTCAACTACAGGAACGAACATGTACCAAGTCAAGCCACTTGAACATTCGAGGAGGATACCATATCATCATACTACATCATTGTCATCTTAATGCTATGTTGATATCCAAGATAAATCATTATTAACTCCCAGCTACTTATGCATGGCATGAGAAACTATAATCTCTAATTGTCATTACAAACATGTTTAATCATAATGGGCTGAATCATGGGCACTAGGTTAAACATATTTACACAAAACAGGACAAGTCGAGTTCATACCAGTTTCTGTTTGCGACGGCCAGTTCATCGAATGTCCTGATTATTGCCTTTCACTTGCATGACCGAATGATATGAAAATAATAATAATAGTGCAAGAGTGCCATGGACTAAGCTGAAATCTGCAAACATTTTATTCAACGGGAGAATACAAGGTAAAATGGGCTCTTTATTAGTTCAACAATTATTCATACGAGAGCCACTCAACATTTTCATTGTGGACCTCTCCTCGGTACAACTCAAATAAAAGAAAAGAATTTCATAGAAACACACTGTAATATTTTTGGAGTTTTGGGTTTTCTTAAACAAGCAAATAAAAGGGGAAAACAAAAATGAGAAAAACTCTTTACACGGGAAAGCTCCCAACAAGCAAAAGAAGAACAAGGAAATATTTTTGGGTTTTTTCTTTTTAATACTATTAAGCATGCATAGAAAGTAAATTACTACAACTAATTTTTTTGGTTTTTTCTATAGTTTAACAAACACACAGAAAGCAAGAAAATAATCTAAGAATGGATGATACAATGAAAAAGTGTGAGCACCGACAAATGGAATGATATGTGAAGAATATAATGTCGGTGAGAGACACGTACTCGCCCAAGCTTAGGCTTTTGGCCTAACTTGGTAGTCAATCAATAGCCTGGAGGGTAGTAGTCAGGGTACTGAGGAGCGGGCATCCACTAATCCCACCGTGGAGGTGCCTGTGCAGCCTCAGCAGAAGCCTAAGCGTTCCAGTAGGCGAGGATGTCTGCAGGCATAATCCGGTATCCGCCCCTGGCAACAGACTCAAACAGAGCAGGTGCAGGGAAGGGGATAACATCACGAGTGTCAACGCTATAGACCAAGTTATAAGGAATGGCAATATCAGGACGATCATGTGCAAGAAAGTGATGGTGATCCATGGCTGCACGGTCTAGGTAAACTGCGGTAAGAGGGAAATCATGAGGGCGTATCTCAACCTCGAAGTGAGCCGCCAAACGAGTAGCAAAAATCCCACCGTGTATTTTCCGTTGAGATTTATTAAGATGGAGGCGATGAGCCACAATAGCTCTCAAGCTATACACCCTCTATTGCATGATGTAAAACAGCAAGGTCGGGTGAACTAAGTCGACCCACCTTCTCCCTAGCAAGCAAGCATTTCGTAATAAAAAGTGCAAAGTAACGAACAGCAGGAAAATGTAAGCCACCGGCAGTGATGGCCGACAGTCTTCTCTCATCACCCACTGTCAAAAGTGCGACAAAAATCCTCAAACTCGGCCGGCCCAGGCTCCGCCAAGCTCCCATCAGACGGGGTCATACATATGTCACAAAATTCAGTAAGTGGTATCTAATGGTTTTCAGCATATAAATCAAAGCTCACTTCGGGAGGATTATTTCTAGGCAAGAAAGTAAAGCCCTGAAGAAAGATGTTTGTGAGGATTTGGTGCTGGTCACACTCATTTGCGATGAAGACGGTGAGGCCGACGTTGGCAATGAATTGCATGAACTCCTCATGAATTCCAGCTTCTTGCAGGAACGAGACATGCGGCCATTCGCACGGTCATACCTCCGTCAACCTTCGAGGGTGGAGATCATTGTCAGAAGACTCCCCAATAACACCCTTGGAGTTCTTCTTTGAGCCAAACTTCCTGAAGATATTCATGTCCGTGTACAATTTTTCCTATGAACAAGAATCTGAATTTTTAGTTCACAAAATTTTCCAACAAAACTTCACAAAATTGATATCAACTACTCATAGGGATACATAGAGGTCATAGCAAGCATTCAAACTACTTAGAAAAGTAAGAATTGAACATGCAAGCACATTTACAGCAACACCAAGAATAGCTATTTATTCAAAGTATAAACCACTAAAACAAAAACTAATTGGACAAATGGTGGAGTCACATACCAAGCAACAATCCCCTGAAACAGTTTCAGAAACGGGGCTTCGAGAAAAGAGATCGAAAATGGCAGCAAAATGAGCAAGAACATGGGAGAGAAAGAGCAATGGGCAATTTTTTCTGGAGGTAAGTGATGATGTGGTATGAAGAGGTAAGTGAGGGGGACCACAACCACCAGGGCGCGCCTGGGGACCTCCCTCTGATGTTATTTGCACCAAAAATTCTCAAATATTCAGAAACAAATCGTATTAAATTTTCAGGGCATTCTAAGAACTTTCATTTTTGGGTCATTTTTTATTGCACTGGAAATTCAAAAAACAGACAAAACATGGCATTTTATTTTATTTAACTAATGGAAACAGAGAATAAAAAGTAGGGACGAAAAATAGTGCTTACTAAATTCATCAACTTCATACTGTTCAAAAATGATTCATTAAGAAGGTTGATTAGATCTTATTAACAACCATTTTCGATAAGCATGAAACCGAAGAACTTCCGTAAATCACTAAGTTGCCTCAATGGGGATATGCATTCCCCAACAATAAGCATTTCATATTTATTTTTGACAGTAGGTAGAGGTATTTGAAAACTTCCAATAATGACTGTCGGAGATTTTTAAATAACATTAATACCATTCACTTGGAATTGTTTCTTCGGAAAGTGCACCGTATGCTCATTGCCATTAATATGAAAAGTGACTTTTCTTTTATTGCAATCAATAACAGCCCCTGCAGTATTCAAGAAGGGTCTACCAAGGATAATCGACATGTTGTCATCCTCGGGCATCTCAAGTATAACAAAGTCAGTCAAAATAGTAACATTAGCAACAACAACGGGCACATCCTCACAGATACCGATTGGTATGGCAGTTGATTTGTCAGCCATTTGCAAAGATATTTCAATAGGTGTGAGTTTATTCAAGTCAAGTCTTTTATATAAAGAGAAATGCACAACACTAACACCAGCTCCTAAGTCACACAAAGCAGTTTTCACATAATTATTTTTGATAGAGCAAGGTATAGTTGGTATTCCCGGATCTCCAAGTTTTTTAGGTACTCCATCTTTAAAAGTATAATTAGCAAGCATAGTGGAGATTTCAGCTTCCGGTATTTTTCTCTTATTTGTGATGATGTCTTTCATATACTTTGCATATGGAGGCATTTTCAAGATATCAGTCAAGCGAGTACGCAGAAAGACTGGCCTCAGCATTTCAGCAAAGCATTCAAATTCTTCATCATCATTCTTTTTAGTTGACTTGGGTAGAAAAGGCATAGGTTTTTGAACCCAGGGTTCTCTTTCTTTACCGTGTTTTCTAGCAACAAAGTCTCTTTTGTCGTATCTTTTATTTTTAGGTTGTGGGTTATCAAGATCAATAGGTGGTTCTATCTCAACATCATTATCTGGTTCTTTTTCATTGGTTGGTTGAGAATCTTCATGAACCTCGTCATTATCTTTTTCATTATCATTAGGTGAGTGTTCATTACCAAATTGAGTTTCAGGATCAGAGATAGAATTTTCGTTATCTTTATCAGGAGGTTTTTTTATTTCAAATTCACTAGAAGTGTGCAAAGTCCAATCATTTTTCTTTTTCTTCTTGTTTCTAGAAGAACTAGGTGCAATAGTGTTGGCTCTTTGTGAGTCTTGTTCAATTATTTTTGGGTGTCCCTTAGGATAAAGTGGTTCCTGAGTCATTTTACCTCCTCTAGTTGCAACTCTAACAGCAAAGTCATGCATATTGTGATTCATTTCATCAAGCAATTCTTTTTGAGATTTAGCAACTTTTCTAATTGAGTTTGAACCATATAAGCATGTTTTCCAACACCTCTAACATCATTTGATATTCTCAATAACAAGTCACTCAAGCGAGCAATCATATCATAATTGTATTTCAATTGTCTCATAACATTTGCATTGAAGTGATCTTATTTTCTAATGTACCTTTCAAACTCATAAAGGCATTGACTAGGATGCATATTGTGAGGATTATCATTATCATTAAACTTCATAAGAGAATCAACCTCTACCACCTTAGGCCTTGGTGGTGTATTAAGCCCATGTATTTCTTAAATAGGAGGTAAATTTTTAACATCGTCGGCTTTAATACCTTTTTCCTTTATAGATTTCTTTGCCTCTTGCATATATTTGGGACTGACATATAATATACCCCTCTTTTTCAGAGTGGGTTTAGGCGGTTGTTCAGGAATAGTCCAATCAACATAATTTTTCAATACGTTATTCAATATTTCTTCAGCTTGACCAATAGTTCGTTCCCTGAAAACACAACCAACACAACTATCTAGGAAGTCCCTAGAAGCATCGGTTAGTCAATTATAGAAGATATTAAGTATTTCATTTTTCTTAAGAGGATGATCAGGCAAAGCATTAAGTAACTGGCAAAGCCTCCCCCAAGCTTGCAGGAGATTGTCTTCTTTAGTTTGAGCAAAGTTAAATATTTCCTGTAAGGCAGCTTGTTTTATATGAGCAGGAAAATATTTTTCAGAGAAGTAATAAATTATATCCTGGGGACTACACACACAACCAGGAGCAAGAGTCTTGTACCAAGCTTTAGCATCACCGTTTAATGAGGAAGGAAATAATTTGAGAATAAAGTAATAACGAGTTTTCTCATCATGAGTAAAAAGGGTGGCTATATCATTCAACTTAGTAAGATGTGCGACAACAGTTTCAGTTTCATAACCATGGAAAGGATCAGATTCAACCAAAGTAATCAACTCTGGGTCGACAGAGAATGCATAATCCTTATCATCAATAAGATAGGCGAAGTAGAAAACTTATGATCACATTTCATGCTAGCATTTAGATATTTTTCTTTATACTTTTGTAGTAATTTCTCTAGATCATCTCTATCATTACAAGTAAGAATATCTCTAGTTGCTTCTTCACTCATAACATAACCTTTCGGTACCTTAGGCAATTCATATCTAGGAAGGCTAGTTCTAGCAGGTGTTTGAGGAGTTTCAGTTTCAAGCTCATCATCAGATTCAACAACATCATGTCGTATAACTCTAGCAAGTTGTTTATCAAGAAATTCACCAAGTGGCACATCATCATTATCAAGTAAGGTACTAGCATCATCATAAGCATCATTCATAGTATAAGTAGCATCATCAATAACTTGCGACATATAAGAATTAATAAAATGTGGTGGTGTTGCAAGTTTATTCATAACAAAAGGTGAAACTAAAGTAGAATTGGATGGCAGTTCCTTACCTCCCCTCGTCCTTGAGGGAAATATCTTAGTCTTTGGATCCTTTAGATTCTTCATAGTGGTAATATGATAATAATCCCAAGTGACTCAACAAATATAGCTATGCTCCCCGGCAACGGCGCCAAAAAAAGGTCTTGATAACCCACAAGTATAGGGGATCGTAACACTTTTCGAGGGTAGAGTATTCAGCCCAAATTTATAGATTCGACACAAGGGGAGCCAAAGAATATTTGAAGGTATTAGCAGCTGAGTTGTCAATTCAACCACACTTGGAGATTAATTATCTACAGCACAGTGATTAGTAGCAAAGTAGTTTGATAGTTTTGATAGTAGTGACAGTAGCAATGGTAACAGTAACAGTGATAGTAGTAATTTGTAGCAAGTGTAACAGTGATGATAGCAATAGTAACTTAGCAGAAACAATATGAGATAAATTCGTAGGCATTGGATCGGTGACTTGTTGGATGACATTCATCATGAGACAGTTATAACCTAGGGTAATACGGCACTAGCTCCATTTCATCGATATAATGTAGGCATGTATTCCATAAATAGTCATACGTGCTTTATTAAAAAAACTTGCATGCCATCTTTTGTCCTACCCTCCCGTGGCAGTGGGGTCCATATTGGAAACTACGGGATATTAATGCCTCCTTTTAATAGAGAACCAGAACAAAGCATTAACACATAGTGAACACATGAACTCCTCAAACTACGGTCATCACCAGGAGTGGGCCCGGTTGTTGTCACTCCGGGGTTGCCGGATCATAACACGTAGTAGGTGACTATAACTTGCATGATCGGATCTAAAACATGGATATAATGATGAATTCATAAATGGTTCAGATCGAAAATCATGGCACTCGAGCCCAAAGTGACAAGCATTAAGCATGGCAAAGTCATAGCAACATCAATCTATGAACATAGTGGATATTAGGGATCAAGCCCTAACAAAACTAACTCAGCTACATGATGAATCTCATCCAACTCCTCACCGACAAGCGAGCCTAAGAAGGAAATACTCACTCCCGGTGGGGAGCATCATGGAATTGGCGATGGAGAAGGGTTGGTGATGATGAAGACGAAGATCCCCCTTTCTGGAGCCCCAAACAGACTCCAG
The DNA here is from genome assembly GCA_034509565.1 of Triticum monococcum. Taxonomy (NCBI): domain Eukaryota; kingdom Viridiplantae; phylum Streptophyta; class Magnoliopsida; order Poales; family Poaceae; genus Triticum; species Triticum monococcum. Next base: position 275,119,432 of record CM067842.1, on the reverse strand, counting down.
ATCTGCCCTCCCGAGGAAGAACAGGGCTTGGCGGCGGCTCCGTTTCGTGGATCGCAATAATTATTTCTCCCTGATTTTTTCTGGAAATATGTGAATTTATAGTATCAGGGGGGTCGTCAGCGGGGCCACCAGGTGGGTACAACCCACCTGGGCGTGCCAGGAGAGGGGGCGCACCCTGGTGGGTTGTGCCCACCCAGGGGCCCCTCTCTGGTGGGTCTTGGCTCTAGAAATTCTTATTATTGGTATAAAAAATCCTCGCAAAGTTTTGATCCATTCCGAGAACTTTTATGTCTGCACAAAAACAACACCATGGTAGTTCTGCTGAAAACAACGTCAGTCCGGGGTTAGTTTCATTCAAATCATGCAAATTAGAGTCCAAAACAAGAGGAAAAGCGTGAGAAAAATTAGATACGTTGGAGACGTATCATCCCTAAGACTTTAATTGAGCTATAGAATGGACAATTGCTTCCTTACTTATACGCAACGTACTGTCTAAATTTGTAACATGTATGTGTTTTGGATTTGGCCCCAACATCATGCTCCTCTGCAGAGAGATTTCTATATGCGGGATGCATAGACTACCATTTTTATAATTTTTAAAATATCACTGCTTATGCTTCATGACGTGTGATACGTCTCCAACGTATCTATAATTTATAAATTATTCATGCCATGTTTACAATAATTTTATATGGTTTTGGTATGATTTGCATGGAGCTAACCCAGACTGACATTGTTTTCAGCAGAACTACCATGGTGTTGTTTTTTGTGTAGAAATGAAAGTTCTCCAAATGAGCTGAAACTTTTTGACGATTTTTTTGGAACAAAAGAGACCCCCCGAAGCTTCGTGAAAGGACCAGAAGGTGAAGGAGTAGGGCACAAGACACCAGGGCGCGCCTAGTGGGCCAGGCTTACGCCGGTGGGTTATGCTCACCTCGAGGCCCATCTTAGCGTGAAACCAACGCCAAAAAATCCTATAAATAGAGAAACCATCAGGGGTAACCCTAGATCAGAAGTTCTACCACCGCATACCTCTGTAGCCACCGAAAACCAGTCTAGACCCTGTTCCGGCACCCGCCGAAGGGGGAAATCATCATCGGTGGCATCTTTATCATCCTGGTGGCCACCACAATGAGGAGGGAGTAGTCCACCCTCGGGGCTGAGGGTTTGTACTAGTAGCTATGTGTTTAATCTCTCTCTCTCTCTTGTTCTTGAGATGGCACGATCTTGATGTATCGCGGCTTTGTTAATATAGTTGGATCATATGGTGTTTTCCCTTCTCTATCTTGTTGTGATGAATTAACTTTTTCCCTTTGAGATTTTGTTGTTATCGGATTGAATACTTTTATGGATTTGACAGCACTTGATATATGTCTTGCATATGAATACTCGTGGTGACAATGGGGTATTATTTTGATTCACTTGATATATGTTTTGGCACCCAACTTGCGGATTCCTGAGGTGACATTGGGGTAATCTATGCATAGGGGTTGATGCACGTTCTTGTCTTTGTTTCTCCGGTAGAAATCTTGGGGCACTCTTTGATGTTCTTTGTGTTGGATTGAGTATTATGAATCTGAAATTATTTTGTGTTATTTTAGTATGAACTCTTGGATAGATCGATCAGAAAGAATAACTTCGAGGTGGTTTCGTACCCTACAAATGATTTCTTCTTTTGTTCTCCGCTAGATAGGAACTTTGGAGTGATTCCTCGTTGCACGTTGAGAGATGGTTATATGATCCAATTATATTAGTATTGTTGAGAGATTGCACTAGTTAAAGTACGGACCCTAGGCGTCATTTTTAAGCATTGCAATACCGTTTTTGTGCCCGTTTACTATTTGCTACCTTATTGTTTTTATTTATTCAGATTATAAAAATATATTTCTACCATCCATATTACACTTTTATCACCAGCTCTTCGCCGAACTAGTGCACCTATACAAATTGCCATTGTATTGGGTGTGTTGGGGACACAGAGATTTCTTGTATTTGATTGCAGGGTTGCTTGAGAGAGACCATCTTCATCCTACGCCTCCCATGGATTGATAAACCTTTGGTCATCCACTTGAGGGAAAATTGCTACTGTCCTATAAAACTCTGTGCTTCGAGGCCCAACACGTGTCTAAAAGAATAAAGTTGCGTAGTAGACATCAACGTTTAACATTATTGTTAGTCCTGTTTTATCATGTACAAAATAGTCTGTCTTGCTCTCTTCACTGTTGCAACTATATTTTTGCCCAAGTCATGCGTACTTACAAAAACATTTCAGGATCAAGTGATATCAACACAAAGATCTACGAGCAATGCGGCATGGCCGTTACCAAATGATTATGGATTGGAATTGGAATGTGCTGATGTTCTCGAGCATCAACTAGAGGTGGCAAGACAACGTGTACATGATTCTCAACGGGCAATCAACAAGTTGAGACTATACTTGCAGGTATTAGATGCAGGAGTCAAAAAATGAAACGAGACACTTAGGTAACCACGAAGGAACTGGAGATTTTGCAGACTGAAATTTGTGCTATCCGAATCCGGCCAATCCTATTTTCTGAAGAGATTATAGTTCAGATGGTAAGTTTTGTTGATGTATGAGCTTTATTTGCCCAGTGTATGTAATTTTTTTGTTTATGTATGCTTTATTATTAGTGGTGCCGAAATATAATGCCCAGTGGGTATAATCGGCTGTAATTTCTTTATTGTATAGTGTAGGATTATTCTACGTTTCTATGCCTTAGTCTTTTTATTGTATAGTGTATGTTTTTAGAGGTGATAGTATAGAGTAGGATAATTCTTTGAATATGCTATATCGTTGAAATATGGGCCAACATGCCCAAACATTTTGTGAACGTCATACGAACGAACAAACATGTGTAGTCAAAGTGGGCCTTAATTGGGCTGGTCAAAATAATATTTAGTGGATCCCAGATGATGTGGCTTACCGTAACAACGAATCTTAGAAGGCCGTTAACAGGCCGAGAACTCGATAGGGCCGTATAAATGGAAATGGACCGCGAGCCTCTACAGGCCAAAATAAATTTTAATTTTGTCTCGGCCCTTTTACTTTACGGGCCATTAAGAGGTCGAAGTGTTATGGGCTAGAGGAGGCTCGGTTTGCAATCTAGGCTTTTCACAGGCCGAGAGTCGCGTCGGGCTAAAATTTTTCCCTGCGGAACGTGGGCACCTAATGGACCCAAAATTAGGTTGCACAGTCAAAGCCCCAACTATTGTGCGGGTCGTTAACAGGCCAAAAGACAAAATGGGTTAGGAATTGGCCCATTTATCAAATGGGTCGAGGACAAGCCTAAAATCACAACAGGCTAGAAGTTGGCCCAACTACACAATGGGCCGAGAAAAGGCCGAAAGACGTTCTTGGCCGTTAACGGGCTGGAATTGACGATGAGCTACTAACAGGCCGAAAGAAGCTCGGATCGTAATTGGGCCCAAAAACATAATGGGCCGTTAACAGACTTGTTAGAATTAATTAACCATGTATTAATTATGGGATCAATCACTGCTTGTACTAACTGCAGCAGTTATAAAACCGCCACGTCGGTTCCTGCCGAACAGGCACCTCCTCTAAAGAGACACCTTTTTCAATGATATCCTTTCCCTTGTATAAATAGCAGATGTTGTCTAAGAAAGAAGATAGTTGATTAGCCTTCAAAAAAAAAGAAGATAGTTGATTCGTTTTCCTCTCAACATGTTATCACGCACGCCTCTACCGAGAGCAGGAACGAGATTCTCTAACATCACGAAGGGATGTTAGGGAAGCTACAGTACCCTAACATCCCTTCTTCACATCCATATGATTAAGCCTAAAATGACTTGAATTAATTTACAAATTACAAATCTACTGTATACATTTACAAAAATTACATACAAACAAAATTATGGTACAATAAAATTAATTCCTTGGTTAGAGGATCCAAGAAGAAGAACGGCGAGACTAGTGCACGTCGGTTGGGGCGACGCCCTCCGGCGTTGATGAACCGGTGGCCCTCGGCCACTCGAACCAAGCGGCCGACGCGAGCCCGGATCTGGTGTTCTTCCCCTGCGCCTCCACACACATCCACGCTGCCGTTCCTCCCGTCGGGACGCCGGATGGCAGCGGCCAACAGTCGGCGCACTTCGTGAACGCACTTCACCACACAGCATCAGGCCCTTCAATCGGGGACGCGACCTTACTTTCCTAATTCTTTCTAGATAGAGATATGGTCTGTGTGCAAACGCCAAAAGCCAACCGAATCGATGTATTCATGGCTGTATGGAGAATCAGTAGATAACCTTATTTCTTTACCAAGGACATCAGACCTCAAAACTTGCCGCACGGCCGCGCCTCGTCGCCGGCCATGGCCGCGCCCGCGCTGCGCCCGTCCGCGCCGCCAGACTCGCTCCCTCCGTGCCGTGCCCCAGACCACGGCCTCCGCGCTGCGACGCGCCCCCGCGCTCGGTCGCCCGGCTGCGCTCCCTCCTGCCCGTGGTGCTCGAAGAACAGACCGATGCCAACGCAGGCTGGAGCAGCATCGTCGAGAGGCTTTACGGTCGAACCATGGCCCCCATTGACCGCCGCGCCGGGACTTGAGCACCGGCCTGCCGGACGAGGTCGTCATAAGCGACGACGAGGCCGCGGCGCTACCGTCTCCAACCACTGCGGTTGTTGAACCGATGTGGTTGTTGACGCGGACACTGCTGGGCCGTTGCGCCTGCCGTCTCCGACGCCAGCCACTCCTCCGCCTGCGCCACGCTCCGGCGCCCGCCGCCGTCTGATGGCCCTCGGCCTTCTCCTAACGACCTCGCCGTCGAGCAGCCGCTCCGGCCGCACTGGTACATGGAGCCCCTGGAGCGAGAACGATTTCTATGGTAGTCTCCATGAGTGGGTGTTGGAGCACGGGAGATTTCCATCTCTGGTGGGGATTTGTTTCCTTATCTCTTCGGTTGACCAGACCGCGCGCTGCCACACATGCCTTCACGTTGCATACGCGCATGTGGCTGGTAATTAAGCCATGGCCCATGAGTGGCTAAAACATGTCGTCTATCACATTTCAGCTTTTAGTTGACTTGTGATTTAACAGTATTTTTAAGCGATGGTTAAGTTCCCGCTTTAAACTGTTATAAAATCAATACATCTAGTACTGTCTTCTGTTGAATATACAATATATTTCAGATCCTAAATTGATGTTATATATCTTCATGTTTAACACGTGTCAAGATTAATTACATCTATTTGCAATTGAGATTTTTAATCTTTTGCAAAAATAAATTAAGTATTTCTACGGTACTGTTTCTTTGTTGAGTACAATGTATTTCGAAATATTTCTATGATGTATCAATTTCCATGTTAAACACATGTCGAGATTAATACGTCTATTTGCAATTGAGATTTTTAATTTCTTGCTATGCAAAATTCAAGGTGTCATCCTTAGCAATTTGAGATTCACACTAATGATTTCGAGCCACCTTCTTGAAATCTATTAATTTTGCAACATTAAGATGTATTTATATTACGCAATCTGTAATATAAATAAACTACCGGTTTTTCACGGGAGATGATGTGTTCTATGTGTTTACCACATTGTCATTCTTCATGAACTTGTCATAGCGGTCGAGATTGATTTCTCCCGCACAACAAACTTGTAAATTTTTGACAATAACATCTCCTTCATTATATTAGGAAAACACAAGGTAATGAGTTGGATCTACTGCGCATGTGCAGACTATCTCCATTACTGTGAGATCTGTATGATCTTCAATGTGTTATGTTCCCACAATTGAGGTTGAGCATTTTCAAGTTATACACTTGAGTCAAAATTTTGCATTCTTATTACAAAACCATGATTGTTTCTAATTTATTTCTTATAAATTAATTATCTCTGGCTTGCCCATATAAGTAATTCGATGGCTAACAATTCGAGGCTCTTGCCCTCAATGGCCACAACTTACTTAAGCGGGTCATGGACATCAAGATCAGTCTTGCATCCCATGGGATAGCGCGTGCAATCCAAGCCACGCCACCGGGATGCAAAGGACCTCAAGGGTAATGGTTTGAAACTAACTTCAAACCCTCAACTTGACACCATCAAGCTGTCACGAGACCCTATGAGCATGGAGAGCATAATGGTTGACTATCCATCAACCGACATGTTTGGAGACTATACATTTAGTCCCTTAATCTCCTTAGTGATCTATTTATTTATGTCCATTTATAATGTTCTAATAAGAACATGATTATTGTTGTCATCATATATTGTATATCACAATATACCGTATCAACACTTCGATACAAATACATTTGTACGTATTCTATATATCTGACAGTGATTTTCATATTGAGAATCTTCATGTCTATATATAGATTCCTACGGGAGTTAATCCGATGAAAAATAATATGTGCCTTGTGGACATATGCACCACAAACTCTATATTCGTGGAAGTGAAATGTTTCCATTCTCATAGAGAGAAAGGAGATATTTTAAAATCGCTAGACACGATGAGGTATTTGTTGGCTCAACTCGAGTCACACTTACTATCCCTGTGGGTACTCGAATAACGTCGGGATGCTTTATTTCTTCCCAGGTATAACTCGTACCCTACTAAACTATGGATGTATCTGTCAAAATAATTCCCATACTGAAATTTATGATGACAACAAAGAGAAATATCTTCTCATTATCATATGCAACGGATATGGCAAACACATTATCTATGTATCATCTGGGTTGTACTACACATACTACAGAACCCGTAGCACATGTTGCATGCGAGATAGTTTTCCAGAGTGTCTTTTGCATGACAAACTTGGCATTCCAGCTTTGGTCATCATTGAAATTGGGTTGAAACCGAAACTATCAACAATTCCAATGGTTTATGCTTATTATGATGCTAAATTCTAACAATATTTGGATTTTGTGTGCACTACATGTGACACAGGGAGGCAAATTTTAAGGCCCGCACACCTTAAAGTGTATGCCTATAACGCCCTCGATGCGGCTATATCTCCCACATGTCGAAGCACGACTTAGAGGCATAACCGCATTGAAAGCAATGTCGCAAGTGAGGTAATCTTCACACAACCCATGTAATACATAAGGGAAAAAGATACATAGTTGGCTTACAATCGCCACTTCACACAATACATGAATAAAGCATTACATCAACCAGATACAATCAAGGTCCGACTACGGAACCCAAAATAAAAGAAGACTACCCCAAATGCTACACAGATCCCCGATGGACCCCAACTGGGCTCCACTACTGATCAACTGGAATGAAACAACACAAAGGACAAGGTCTTCATCGAGCTCCTCCTTGTGCTTGGTTGTGTCATCTGCACGGTTCAGCGGCACCTGCAAGCTGGTTTTGGAAGTATCTATGAGTCACGGGGACTCAACAATCTCACACCCTCGCGATCAAGACTATTTAAGCTTATAGGAAGGGTAAAAGGTATGAGGTGGAGCTGCAGCAAGCGGCTAGCATATTTGGTGTCTAACATATACGCAAAAGAGAGCGAGAAGAGAAGGCAAAGCATGGTCGAGAATCTATGATCAAGAAGTGATCCTAGAACAACCTACGTCAAGCATAACTCCAACACCGTGTTCACTTCCCGGACTCCGCCGAGAAGAGACCATCACGGTTACACACGCAGTTGATGTATTTTAATTAAGGTCAACTTCAGGTTTTCTACAACCGGACATTAACAAATTCCCATCTGCCCATAACCGCGGGCACGGCTTTCGAAAGTTCAAATCCCTGCAGGGGTGTCCCAACTTAGCCCATCACAAGCTCTCACGGTCAACGAAGGATATTCCTTCTCCCAAGACAATCCGATCAGGCTCGGCATCCAGGTTACAAGACATCCTCGACAATGGTAAAACAAATCCAGCAACACCGCCCGAATGTGCCGACAAATCCCGATAGGAGCTGCGCATATCTCGTTCTCAGGGCACACTCAGATGAGACTAGCTACGAGTAAAACCAACCCTCAAGTTTCCCCGAGGTGGCCTCGCAGGCACCTCGGTTTGGACCAACACTCAGAGGAGCATTGGCCCCGGGGGGGTTAAAATAAAGATGACCCTTGAGTCTGCAGAACCCAAGGGAAAGAAAAAGGCTAGGTGGCGAATGGTAAAACCAATGTTGGGCATTGCTGGAGAAGTTTTATTCAAGGCGAACTGTCAAGGGGTTCCCATTATAACCCAACCGCGTAAGGAACGCAAAATCCGGGAACATAACACGGATATGACGGAAACTAGGGCGGCAAGACTGGAACAAAACACCAGGCATAAGGCCGAGCCTTCCACCCTTTACCAAGTATATAGATGCATTAATTAAATAAGAGATATTGTGATATCCCAACAAAATATCCATGTTCCAACATGGAACAAGCTCCAATCTTCACCTGCAACTAGCAATGCTATAAGAGGGGCTGAGCAAACCGGTAACATAGCCAAACAACGGTTTGCTAGGACAAGGTGGGTTAGAGGCTTGGTTTAACAATATGGGAGGCATGATAAGCAAGTGGTAGGTATCACAGCATAGGCATAGCAAAAGAGCGAGCAACTAGCAAGCAAAGATAGAAGTGATTTCGAAGGTATGGTCATCTTGCCTGAAATCCCGCAAGGAAGAAGAACGAGTCCACGAAGAAGACAAACAGACGTACATGAACGGATCCTCACAACAGGACATTATCGGAACTACCCGAAGAAGCAACACCGGAAAGAAGAAAACAACATAGTGAACAAACATCACATAAGCATGGCATGATGCATAACCAAGTATGATGCATGTCCGGTTTAATGAAGCATGGCATGGCAAAGTGCACAAGCAACCCTACAAATTAAGTGGAGCACAATATGCAACGGAGTTGCATATTGAAGAAAACACCACATGACTTATTTAGTTCCCTCTCGTTTATGTACCCAACAAGATTAAATGTTGTTAGCATGGCAAGAGGTGAAGCAAAAGTAAACTACACAATTTAAACAATTTAAATGGGGTCGGATATAATAAACAACAAATCCGGTAAATCCCCATATGCAATTACCAATTTGGTGCAACAACAATTTTAAACATTTAAATTTTATTATCATGATGCGAATGACATGTGCAAGTTTTATGCAAGTTTTAAAGAAAAAGTAGACATGAGCATTATGAAGAATTTGTCACCATGGTGGAAAGGAAAGGGGTGCCACGGCAACGATAACGGAAACGGTGCCACGGCAACATTCCGGGTTCCAGAAACTTGATTGAGATGCCGGTGGAAAAGAACAAGTGTGGCGGGAGCGTGTCATGTGATGAACGGTGGGGTGCTCCCGGTTACCGGGTTCCCACGAGACGACGGTATGGCAACGGGGAACATGCAAGAAACATGTCGGGCACGGTGCAAACGCGAGCATATCATACAACACACATGCATTCGTTCACGGGCGTCGTCTCGGTGGTTATACCTGCGAAGCGTGCATTATCGGAGGGTTTCAAGTTCGATGGGTGTAAGGGAAGTAGACGTTCTCGGGACGTTCGGTAGTGGAAGTAGGGGACATGACGACGGTAGAGGTACTCGTGATCTTGGCGGCGGTAGTCGTTCACGTTCTTAGTTGCACAATTTCCGTAGATGCTCGGGATCACAGCGAGGGACTTGACGTCCACGGAGGCTTCGATGGTCGACGGTAGTTGTTCTCGTATCGTCGTGGTACTTGGCGATTTCGGAGACGGTGGAAGACAAACTTGGCGGTTTTCGTTGATCTAGTACTTGGCGTTATCTCCGGTTCGGTGATCGTTTTAGGCGTCGGACGTCGAGGTCTCCGGCCGTAGTGGTACTTGGCGAATCCCGAAATGGTCTTGGCATCTTCGCGCATAGGGGTACTTGTTCGTTTACTCCACGGTCTTGGCGAATCCACGCGATGGTAGTGGTACTCGCGAAGAGGTACTTTGTAGTCTCGACGACGGGCATACACGTTTTCATAGATGAACTTGACTGATTCGAGGGATCTGAGTGTCGCGGTACTTGGCAAAAAAAACATGTCGACATACTTGGTGATGTTCCCTGTTCAGTGGTCGTTGGACTTGGCGTCCCGGCCTGTAGTCGTTCGGGCTTCGTGGAAGAACTTGACGCTCACGGGGTCTCGGTCATGCCTCGGTCTTGCGGGCAGTGAGGGAAGGAGCAAGGGCTCGCTGGGACTTGGCGCAGGCTGCATCCCGCAACGAAGCAGAGAGGAGACGAACGGCAGTGCTCAGAGGAGGCTAGGCGGAGGTGCGGCGGCCGTTTGCTGAGGAAGGCCGGCAAGACATGGAGGTCAAGGTCTTGCGGGCCATGCCGGGCGACGGGCGCGGCTTGGGGAGGCACAGACGAAGCAAAATCCAGCGGCGGCGAGGCGTCGACGCGGGGAAGCGGATTGGGAGGATGGGACAGGGAGGCTGGCGGCGCTGGAGGATGGGATTGGGGAAGAGGTTCGAGGGGAGAGGGTGAGTGGGATCGAGGGAGATGGAGTGGCTGCGAGGGAGAGATGGGATCGAGGCCCCTGGTGTGATGTGTGCCTCTGGCGACGGCGGGAACAAGCAGGAGGGGTCGAGAGGGAGATGGCGGGAGACGGGCATTGAGGCTAGAGTTTACAGCGGGGCGTGGCTGGGCCTTAGAGGCCGGCTCGGTAGTGAAGGAAGTGGCCAGAGGCCTGGCTGGGCTGCTGGGCTCTCTTATCCTTCTCTCTTATTTACCCAAACAGTAAAAAAATAGGAAGAAAGGAAAGAGAGAAAGGAAAAAGGTTAGAGAACGGACTTTGGCATGCGGATAATGTTCCCGGGCTCTCAAAAATGAGCTTGAACCAGGAAAAAATGGAAGTGGGCATGACCGAAAGTTTAAATTCAAACTTGTTTGAATTTAATTCAAAATGGTTTGAACTAGGACTTGGTTTTTGAAGTGTCCAAAAATGTTGAAATTTTTGGCGGAACCTCGGCAAAAGGGAAGAGAGATGCGGGCAAGGTTTTGAAGTCAAACTTGAAGTAGAAAAGACATGGGGAATATTTGCAAGTGTGTTTATGGGTGATTCCAAATTATTGGAATATAATTTTATAGCTCCCTAATATTAGGGTATATGTTGTAAAGAGAATCACCACGTGAATTCCCTCGGTTTAAATGGACCGAAGATCCATGCAACTTATTTAGTTGAGCTTTAGAACGGGTTGCATGATGACATGATGCAATGCACATGAAGCAATGATGAATGCAACGAACCAAACAAATCACATGAAGAATCACGGAAACCCTCGAAGGAATCTGAAGCTCCGGCCTTGGGGCGTCACAACACTCCACCACTACGAGAGGATCTCGTCCCGAGATCTAGAATGGCACCGGAGGGAAAACGGAAGAGAAAGAGGTGAGGTGAAACTATGTTGCTTCTCTGACAAACGATTGAAACCAAAGAACCTTGCGAGGTTGAACAAATTCGAGAAAAGAATACAACGAAGGTGAACAAAGTCGAAAACACCCCGTTAGAAAAGAGGGACAAAGAACATTGCGAAAAACCTTGAGGTTGAAGGGCAAGATATATATTGAAACCACTCCGGTTAAAACAAGATAGAGAAGGATTAAGAATGATATAATTTGGACAGCACTCCGACTGTAAATGGAAGGAATTGAACATGAATTTGAAAAGATGAGGGGATACTTGATGAAAACAACAATACACTGCCTCCGGAACTATTGAAAGAATGGCACAATGGGTAAGAACGATTTCAGGCGGCACTCCGGTTGAGAAGGGAGGCAAAAACTTGACAGGATGGGAAGAACTCAAAAAGCGGGCACGACACTCCGGTTAAAAGGATAAGGACGAAAAGAACACGATCCTGACAAAACAAGAAGATGGGTTGTAGAGAGCAACATGATAATGCCTCCGGAACGCAGGGAAACAAGATCTTGGGAGAGCACAGTTACAACAAATGCTAGAACGGAGTTGTTGGAAAACCAACAATGAAAAGAATAAGCTTGATATGGTCTTATGGAATACATCTCAAATTATGAGGTGACAACCTGCCACTCATGGGAAAAAGAATTGGATTGATATGAACAAGGAGACGAGAAAATATTTCACCGGGAGGGTAAAAGAAGAACTTGGGTCACTTATAAGCACCATAAATAGCAACAATCCTTAGGGAAGGCTTTAGGTGAAATATAACCCAAGATAACTCCAACGAAGAGATTGATGGATTGAGAAGAGCTCATGCTCGAAGAAATTGATGGGTTGAAAAGATGACTTGAGTGAAGAGAAAATGATGGATTTAAATATGCCACTCTTGGAAAACTTGTGATCCATGAAACACGAAGGGAAATTATCACGAATGACATAACACCACCTCAAAAGATAAGATAGTAAGAACTGCACTTCCGAATGCAAGATGAAGAATACTTGAACTCCTCTGAAAAGAATCTTGATGAACACTTCAAGAAGGAAATTAAATCCTTGATGAAACATCATGTAGAACCTTGATGAAGAACTCCGGTAACAAAAAGAATGATCAAATGAAAGGAAAGAGAAGTTGAAAACACAAGGTGAATCCTTGTACCTATTTAGATGAATCTCCGCGACGAGATAAAGAGAAAACTTGGAGCTCCGGAAAAGAAGGATGAACAAATGGAAACAAGAATTTTGATGAACCTCCGGAATAGGGAATTAAATCACTTGGATGAAACAAGAATAAGAATTACATTATGCTTATCCTTCATCAATTTTTAATTGATGATGAGCAAACGGATTTGGCATACTACTTATTCTCATTGAAAAGGATTAAAATAGATATAGCGTCAACTTGGGAAGGTCTTCAACGCACCACCGGTAGGATTTGGAAAAATAACTAATGAGTTGATATGATAACAATGGAATAGAATCTAGAATGAATCACCATAAGAATTAAAAACGATTGAAGAAAAGCTAAAGAAACACTGGGAAGAATTAGAAAATAAACGAAAATGCTTGAGAGAATTTAGATCCCTGAGAACGAAGAGATTACGAGCTGACTAGAGAATCCTTGATTTAAGCTCCGGTATGATTTGGAGAATGATAGCTGAAAGCTGAGAATGAATAAACCTAAATTGATGGCCTCCGAAGAATCAAACTGAAAAGAATCTTCAATTTCTCCGGATAGGTGAAAAGAATTCTCACAATCGGAAAACAATTATGAGAGTATGGCATTTAAGCTAGAACCACGAATCTCTGAGTGAGCGGATAAGATATGGAGGGAAAACTCATCTTTGGTCATCAAAATCTGAGAATTACGACGAGAAACACCACCATGAATCGTTTAGGCACTTCGGAAGAATAAAAAACGAAGAGGTTGAGCCAACGATGAAAAGAAATGAAAGATCTTGGAGAAAGGCATTTGACTGATGACAATTCATTCTTACGTCAAACTTCGAAAAGAATTTTAAGGATATCTTCGGGAGAATTAGAAGAGTCAGGTAAGATCCTAGAAAAAGACCTGTGAGTTAGGGCCCACTCAAGAGAAAACACCGTTAGAATGATTAAAAAGACAGATTGCACCGGTTGAATTAAAAGGCTTGAATGAGATAACATACTCAAAATAGCTTGAACGGATTAAGAGTGGAAACACGAATCTTCTGAGATATCTTTAGCAATCTGGAACAAAAGAATAGTGCGAAGTGAATGATAAAGAGGTGCACTGACATGAGAAAAGCATTGCCAAAATGAAAGGATTATACTCAATACCAAAGCTTGAATTGAATCCACCAGAGAAGAAAGAGAACGAATAATGATGAACTTGAAGCTCCGTTAGAATGTCCCTGAGAATCACCGGATATGAATATTGACGGAAAAGAACGGAGAGACTTCTCAGCAATAACAAGATATTTGATTAAGAAATCTGAGTCCTTGAAGAAAAAGGGGTGGGTGGGTGGGAAAACAAAGGCAACTTGGAACGAATGAAGCAAACACCATTGAGAAGAACTTATAATTGATCTTGGTAATGTTGAAATGATCGGATTCACTTTAAGAGGAACACGCCGGTTGAAAAACAATTAACATGACAAGAACACCATTTGGGGAAGGTATGGAATCAACATTTGACTTCGAAGCAACTCGAATATCACAACTCAAAACAAAACAAAGGATTGGCTTGCAGAATAAACCAGAACAAACATATGATAGAGATTTCGTCTGAAGTTTTCGTGGTGGGGCCTACACGGGCTCGATCGTACAGCACCATCATGTACAAGGTAGTGCACATGACATAGGAAGCGTCCCCAAGTCAGCATAGCTAAGGACTCTTTAAGACACAACGAGACCACTGTAAACCCAACCGTGAATAGGCGGACCACTAGACGTCGAACCCCAATTTCATATCATATATCCGTCGGAAAGATATCCTAAGAGCTACTTGAATTCCCACTTATAAACTCCCGAAATTTCCCGGTTATGCAATTAGGTGTTGGGGATACAGGGGAAGCATAATATCTCACCCAAACTAGCAAATCCTACATCCAACTGTATCCATCCTTCAACACATAACCAAGAAACCTTCGGAAATCATTTACCTCAACCTTCGAAAAGCATCCGTTATACGAGTTATGGAAATACTCCCGAACTCCCGCCCCAGTACTGGGTGGCGTCGAGGTTATCTCACCAACAACTGCATAAAAGAGATTTTCGATGTCGGCGAAACTAAACTCAGGTATTCCAGAACTGCAACGATAAAATTATGACGACAACACCTCGGAGCTCAACTCCCCGGGACACTGCCACAACCCCTAAATGTTAGGAGGCACCAAGAACAATGTTCTCGTCACAAAACCATCGGAACGATTCCAAGATACACGCGTGATCCTAAAAAAAATTAGTGAAATTTGAGAAGAGAAGAGTGAAAACTCTAAGTCAGGATGCCTCACCAGAGCGATGAAGGTACTGAGGAGTAAAAAGAAGTCCTAACTCTCTGATATATATAATTCCTAAATGACTCAAAACATTTCTAGACTCAATAACGCCAACGATTCGATCAAGCAGGGGCTCCTAAGGTCGGGGAAGGCTCTGATTACCAACTTATAACGCCCTCGATGCGTCTATATCTCCCACGTGTCGAAGCACGACTTAGAGGCATAACCGCATTGAAAGCAATGTCGCAAGTGAGGTAATCTTCACACAACCCATGTAATACATAAGGGAAAGAGATACATAGTTGGCTTACAATCGCCACTTCACACAATACATGAATAAAGCATTACATCAACCAGATACAATCAAGGTCCGACTATGGAACCCAAAAGAAAAGAAGACTACCCCAAATGCTACACAGATCCCCGATCGACCCCAACTGGGCTCTATTACTGATCAACTGGAACGAAACAACACAAAGGACAAGGTCTTCAGTGACCTCCTCCTTGAGCTTGGTTGCGTAATCTGCACGGTTCAACGGCACATGCAAGATGGTTTTGGAAGTATCTGTGAGTCACGGGGACTCAGCAATCTCACACCCTCGCGATCAAGACTATTTAAGCTTATAGGAAGGGTAAAAGGTATGAGGTGGAGCTGCAACAAGCGGCTAGCATATTTGGTGTCTAACATATACGCAAAAGAGAGCGAGAAGAGAAGGCAAAGCACGGTCGAGAATCTATGATCAAGAAGTGATCCTAGAACAACCTACGTCAAGCATAACTCTCCGCCGAGACGAGACCATCATGGTTACACACGCGGTTGATGTATTTTAATTAAGGTCAACTTCAGGTTTTCTACAACCGGACATTAACAAATTCCCATCTGCCCATAACCGCGGGCACGGCTTTCGAAAGTTCAAATCCCTGCAGACGTGTCCCAACTTAGCCCATCACAAGCTCTCACAGTCAACGAAGGATATTCCTTCTCCCAAGACAATCCGATCAGGCTCGGCATCCAGGTTACAAGACATCCTCGACAATGGTAAAACAAATCCAGCAACACCGCCCGAATGTGCTGACAAATCCCGATAGGAGCTGCACATATCTCGTTCTCAGGGCACACTCAGATGAGACTAGCTACGAGTAAAACCAACCCTCAAGTTTCCCCGAGGTGGCCCCGCAGGCAGCTCGGTTTGGACCAACACTCAGAGGTGCACTGGCCCGGGGGGGGGGGGTTAAAATAAAGATGACCCTTGAGTCTGCAGAACCCAAGGGAAAGAAAAAGGCTAGGTGGCGAATGGTAAAACAAATGTTGGGCATTGCTGGAGGAGTTTTATTGAAGGCAAACTATCAAGGGGTTCCCATTATAACCCAACCACGTAAGGAACGCAAAATCTGGGAACATAACACAGATATGACAGAAACTAGGGTGGCAAGAGTGGAACAAAACACCAGGCATAAGGCCGAGCCTTCCACCCTTTACCAAGTATATAGATGCATTAATTAAATATGAGATATTGTGATATCCCAACAAAATATCCATGTTCCAACATGGAACAAGCTCCAATCTTCACCTGCAACTAGCAACGCTATAAGAGGGGCTGAGCAAAGCGGTAACATAGCCAACCAACAGTTTGCTAGGACAAGGTGGGTTAGAGGCTTGGTTTAACCATATGGGAGGCATGATAAGCAAGTTGTAGGTATCGCAGCATAGGCATAGAAAAAGAGCGAGCAACTAGCAAGCAAAGATAGAAGTGATTTCGAGGGTATGGTCATCTTGCCTGAAATCCCGCAAGGAAGAAGAACGAGTCCACGAAGAAGACAAACGGACGTAGATGAACGGATCCTCACAACACGACGTTATCGGAACTACCCGAAGAAGCAACACCGGAAAGAAGCAAACAACATAGTGAACAAACATCACATAAGCATGGCATGATGCACAACCAAGTATGATGCATGTCCGGTTTAATGAAGCATGGCATAGCAAAGTGCACAAGCAACCCTACAAATTAAGTGGAGCACAATATGCAACGGAGTTGCATATTGAAGAAAACACCACATGACTTATTTAGTTCCCTCTCGTTTATGTACCCAACAAGATTAAATGTTGTTAGCATGACAAGAGGTGAAGCAAAAGTAAACTACACAATCTAAATAATTTAAATGGGGCCGGATATAACAAACAACAAATCCGGTAAATCCCCATATGCAATTATCAATTTGGTGCAACAACAATTTTAAACATTTAAATGTTATTATCATGATGCGAATGACATGTGCATGTTTTATGCAAGTTTTAAAGAAAAAGTAGACATGAGCATTATGAAGCATTTGTCACCGTGGTATAAAGGAAAGGGGTGCCACGGCAACGATAACGGAAACGGTGCCATGGCAACGTTCCGGGTTCCAGAAACTCGATTGAGATGCCGGTGGAAAAGAACAAGTGTGGCGGGAGTGTGTCATGTGATGAACGGTGGGGTGCTCCCGGTTACCGGGTTCCCACGAGACGACGGTATGGCAACGGGGAACATGCAAGGAACATGTCGGGCACGGTGCAAACGCGAGCATATCATACAACACATATGCGTTCGTTCACGGGTGTCGTCTCGGTGGTTATACCTGCGAAGCATGCATTATCGGAGGGGTTCAAGTTCGATGCAGTGTAAGGGAAGTAGACGTTCTCGGGACGTTCGGTAGTCGAAGTAGGGGTACATGACGACGGTAGAGGTACTCGTGATCTTGGCGGCGGTAGTCGTTCACGTTCTTAGTTGCACAATTTCCGTAGATGCTCGGGATCACGGCGAGGGACTTGACGTCGACGGAGGCTTCGAGGGTCAACGGTAGTTGTTCTCATATCGTCGTGGTACTTGGCGATTTCGGAGACGGCGGAAGACGAACTTGGCGGTTTTCATTGACCTAGTACTTGGCGTTATCTCCGGTTCGGTGATCGTTTTAGGCGTCGGACGTCGAGGTCTCCGGCCGTAGTGGTACTTGGCGAATCCCGAAATGGTCTTGGCATCTTCGCGCATAGGGGTACTTGTTCGTTTACTCCACGGTCTTGGCGAATCCACGCGATGGTAGTGGTACTCGCGAAGAGGTACTTTGTAGTCTCGACGACGGGCATACACGTTTTCGTAGATGAACTTGACTGATTCGAGGGATCTGAGTGTCGCGGTACTTGGCAAAAAAACATGTCGACATACTTGGTGATGTTCCCTGTTCAGTGGTCGTTGGACTTGGCGTCCCGGCCTGTAGTCGTTTGGGCTTCCTGGAAGAACTTGACGCTCACGGGGTCTCGGTCATGCCTCGGTCTTGCGGGCAGTGAGGGAAGGACCAATGGCTCACTGGGACTTGGCGCCGGCTGCATCCCGCAACGAAGCAGAGAGGAGACGAACGACGCTGCGGGTCAAAGCAAAGGACGTAGTCAACGCAGCCGGGACAAGCAGCGAGGTAGAAGAAGCAAAACTCCGGCGACGAGGTGCAGCAGCGAAGCTTTGAGCTCGGCCAGCAGCGTTCAGAGGAGGCTAGGCGGAGGTGCGGTGGCCATTTGCCCAGGAAGACCGGTGAGCCATGGAGGTCGAGGTCGCCAAGGAAGGGAGGCAGCAGGGGCATGGCGATGCTGATGGCCTCGCGGGCCATGCCGGGCGACGGGCGCGGCTTGGGGAGGCGCAGAGAAGCGAAGTCCAGCAGCGGTGAGGCGTCGACGTAGGGAAGTGGATCGGGAGGATGGGACAGGGAGGCTGGCGGCGCTGGAGGATGGGATCGGGGAAGAGGTTCGAGGGGAGAGGGTGAGTGGGATCGAGGGAGATGGAGTGGCTGCGAGGGAGAGATGGGATCGAGGCCCCTGGTGCGATGCGTGCCTCTGGCGGCGTTGGGAACAAGCAGGAGGGATCGAGAGGGAGATGGCGGGAGACGGGCATCGAGGCTAGGGTTTACAGCGGGGCCTAGCTGGGCCTTAGAGGCCGGCCCGGTAGTGAAGGAAGTGGCCAGAGGCCTGGCTGTGCTGGTGGGCTCTCTTCTCCTTCTCTCTTATTTACCCAAACAGTAAAAAAATAGGAAGAAAGGAAAGAGAGAAAGGAAAAAGGTTAGAGAAGGGACTTTGGCATGCGGATAATGTTCCCGGGCTCTCAAAAATGAGCTTGAACCAGGAAAAAAATGGAAGTGGGCATGACCGAAAGTTTAAATTCAAACTCGTTTGAATTTAATTCAAAAGGGTTTGAACTAGGACTTGGTTTTTGAAGTGTCCAAAAATGTTGAAATTTTTGGAGGAACCTCGGCAAAAGGGAAGAGAGATGCGGGCAAGGTTTTGAAGTCAAACTTGAAGTAGAAAAGACATGGGGAATATTTGCAAGTGTGTTTATGGGTGATTCCAAATTATTGGAATATAATTTTATAGCTCCCTAATATTGGGGTATATGTTGTAAAGAGAATCACCACGTGAATTCCCTCGGTTTAAATGGACCAAAGATCCATGCAACTTATTTAGTTGAGCTTTAGAACGGGTTGCATGATGACATGATGCAATGCACATGAAGCAATGATGAATGCAACGAACCAAACAAATCACATGAAGAATCACGGAAACCCTCGAAGGAATCTGAAGGTCCGGCCTTGGGGCGTCACAATGCCTAACCGCTCCGACTCCTTGAATGCATCAAGTTGGGGTAAATGGCTCTTCCCAACCATTGAGTGGACTATTCAGTATTCCATGGTTCTAGAAGACATATCTACATGATGGTCTTAAGTGTGTGCTTTATTCACACGAAACCATTGGCTCATTATCCTGACAATCATTTCAAGCAAATCGAATGGACATCATTGCAAAATTCTCCTTGAGTGCCTTCTCTTTGGCCCTCGAATTGAAGTTTAGCAGTTTGTCCTAATGTCTAGACTCAAAATGATTTAGTAGTATCCTATCCAAAGAGTTAAGCTCATTGCATTATCTTTACTTTGTAATTGCAACTTACCAACTTTACGTTGGAGTCATGCAGTTTTACACGCTCATGACAGAACTGCATAATATTATTCCCCTCTATCTTTGATATGTGGATATCTACCAAGTATTTCCTATCTGTGGTAATTCGGTTGCATACTGATATCACCACCCGGCATAAATCATTGGTACCTCAACATATAGTTGGGATCTATGTGAGGAATAATTGTATTACCGTCAATACCTCAAGCCCCTCACAAGGGGAGTTATTCAAGGCCAGTATGTTGATTCAATGAGGAACATTTCCAGGCATTAGGGGGAGACTTCAAGTACCATAAAGAATGCCAGGAAATTAGTGGAATGTTCAACACATTTCTGCCTCAAATCCATGTACTCAAAAATCTAAACCATGCATTCAGAACATTTGCAACACATTGCAAATAACCTGCCAGATTCATTTGCTGACTATAAAGGTGTCACACAATCCTACAATCCTACAAAATATGCCTGAAAGAGTGAAGGTACTAATAAGAATCACTCCACTCCCCGTTCGAAGCAATAGGAGGAGATGTATGGTAATAATACATCAGGACTTAGCTTCTTGCAAGCAAGGATATCAAGGCCTGTGAATCAGTAAATGCAAGTCAACTTCACGTTGACAGACACCTAATGGGTAGTATACACCTAGTGGACGGGAAACCTGCACCAACCTAGGTCATAGTGCACACAATGACCGGGACATCGGAATACCCAACTCAATCGCATTGGGAAATCGCGAGCAGTCACCATGTGTAACTGTCACAGCCCTAGAATAATTGTCTGCAATAGTTGCATATGCATCCATGCATATCATGCTTAAATTTCATGGAATTTGAAATGGGGATTGTTTCAAACCCTAGCATCAAAGGAAATCAAATAGGTTCAACCTAAAATATTTTCAATGAACCCAAAATGCCTTAAAAAATGTTCATGATTTATGGAAAAGGTGAAAACCTTAACCAGAGATGATCCACAATTTTCCACGACATTTTGGTCTTGAATTAAATCAATACTTATGTGAATTGGAGATATAAATTCCTATAAATACGTTTATAACTCCAATAATTCTGATAACTTGTGAGTGCCTCTAAATATTTTGTATCAGGCCACATAATAATTTTCATAAGCTAAACAAATGATTTGGGTTATAAACTAGATGATAACAGAAAAATAAAATAGCAAACAAAAACAAAGAGAAAGAGAGACAAAGAGACTTATCTGGGCCATTTACCTGCAGCAGCAGCCCAAGAGCCAGCCCAGCCCACCAGGGGCAAGGCTATCTTCAACCTTGTGCCTACTGGCAGCCAGCGCATG
The DNA here is from genome assembly GCA_034509565.1 of Triticum monococcum. Classification (NCBI taxonomy): domain Eukaryota; kingdom Viridiplantae; phylum Streptophyta; class Magnoliopsida; order Poales; family Poaceae; genus Triticum; species Triticum monococcum. The sequence goes on along the minus strand of CM067842.1, from coordinate 275,098,271 downwards.
CGCGTGAGCGTCCACCTCCTACTTCGCCATGTCGACGCCTCCTTCCTCCCAACCCCGCGCCCAGGAGACGTGGACGAGGCCCGTGCTGACCCCCTTCACTCTCTGGTTCTCTCTCCCTCCGCTCCCGCGCTCTCCCTCATGGCCGAAGCCGCCATGGCCACACCGCCGAGAACCACCGCCGTCCTCGTGCCACCCGAGTTGTTCCCGAGCTCCGCCACGTCGCCTGCTACCTCTCCGTCAAGCAATGCGTCGCCGGGCGCCTTGTGGAGCTGTCACCGCCGTCGTGTTCATCGTCAGTCGCCTGAGATTGCCGTCGTCGTTCCGGCCGCACTAGACCTCCCCCGGGCTCGCCAACGACGCCTCTGGATGCGCTGTGAGCCGCGCTACCGTTCCCCCTTGCTCCCACATTTGCTTGCCTGTCCTAGCTATCGCGCCGCTCGAAGCAGAACTCCGGCCGCCGCCGAAAGCTCCGCTCCGGTGAGCTCCGGCATCCCTGCCGCCTAACACCTGCTCCCCTGGATGCGGGCGAGCCCTGGCTACACCCCGGTGGTCTCCTCGCGTCCAGCCGCCGCTCGTAGCGTAGGTCCGGCGAGTTGCCGCAGCGGTATTGGTCGTCGCCGGCCGAACTCCGGCGATAGCCGACGTGGCGAGGTCATTAGCACTAATCCGCGCCAGCTAGACCACCCCTAGACACTGACCGCGGGCCCCACAGCGGGTCAAAGTAGATTTCAACGCGGGATTAACCTCTGTCTCACTTACCAGCGGGCCCCATTGGTCAGATTTGACCCTGGCTGGCCCGTTTACTCGCTAACGTAGTGCTGACATCATGCTGACCCAATTAATCGTTTCTGGATTTTAAATAAATCAGTAATGGTTTATTTAATTCAGAAAATGTGTAAAACTTCTAAAAACATAGAAATTCAATGGTAACTCCAAATGAAATAATTTATATATGAAAAATGATCAAAAAAATCCAAAGAATATGTTTATGCCATGTTCATGCATGTTTGAGCAAGGTAAATCCACTATTTAGGATAAAACATAATTAGGGTAAATTTGAAACATAGGTTTGGAGTTGGAGTTTGCAGTAGTTTGAGTTCCACTTCAATTAAAATGACTTGCTGTTGCATTAGATCAATTCAGTACCTTAATATGTCATATCATTCATTTGCTTGTGCATTGCATTGAATTGAATGTTGTTTCTGTTCCTCTGTCGGTGGTTGTTTCCTCTTAGTAGACGATGTTTCCGACAACGTGATCGATGACACCGATGAAGAGCTATAGTATCTTCAGAATTGCCAGGCAAGCAAAAACCCCTTGTTCATTCCGATACAATCCCACTCTCTCACTCCTGCTCTCTTTTACTGCATTAGGACAACAATGATTCAACTGTTACATGCTGCGGTAGTTGAACCCCTTTCCTCTGCATGACCTGTCATTGCCACAATAAATAGATGAAACCCACTAGCATGAGTAGGATTTGTTTGAGCCCTGATGTGCCTACTCATTCATGCTTGTTGGTCATGCCTGCTATTGCTTAGAGTTGAGCCAGGTCCAATTAATCGAGGATGAATTGGAATGTGGTGAACATGTCCTACTATTGAGAGCTAAGTGTGTGAACATGATTTGCTAAAAGGTAGCGGTGAGAGGCCATGTAGGAGTACATGGTGGGTTGTCTCATTGAAGCCGTCCTCACGAACTGAGATCTGTGTTTGTGATCCATGAACAGTTATTACCACACATTGGGCTCCGGGCACTCAAAGCTCTCTCAACTTATTAATCAACCCGATCTCTGTCTAGGAGTTGCAACTAGTTTCTGGTGTTTGTAGGTAGTGTTTGTAGTCTAGCAAGTGGCACCCGGTACAGGTGGGCTTGGGATAGACTAGGCATCGGGGTCGGGTATGCCAAGTGTCGCCCGTTTGGTGGGCTTGGAACCCTGTACACATTGTTTGGGGCCATGAGCGACACCCCGGTCAGATCTCCTTGCGGATGGAACCTGAATAGGCGATAAACCTGGACGAGAGACTACTGTGGTTAGTCAGGTCGTGGCCGACTTCCTCGCCAGGCTTCCGCTTGAAGGTTGCCGAGATACACGACGTGTACATGGTGGTAAGTGGCGAGAGCATGTGTGAAGAAGTATACCCCTACAGGGTTAACATCATCTATTCGAATAGCCGTGTCCACGATAAAGGACTTCTGGGTTGCCTGTACAGTTCATAGACAAGTGAAAGTGGATACTCTAAAATGCGCAAGATAAGCGTGAGTGCTATGGATGGCGTTCTCGTAGGGAGACGGGAGCGGATCCATAGTGCTATATTGATATGGTGAATATGTGGACTCGTGTGCGCCACCTCAAAAGAGTTACTTGCAGTCGTAGATTAGGATAGCCGCCGAGTCAAAGCTGGCTTGCTGCAGTTAAACTCCACCACCCCCCCTTTGTTGATACCGATGCATATGTAGTTAGTTCTGATGTAAGTCTTGCTGGGTACATTTGTACTCACGTGTCCTTAATTTATGTTTTTGCAGAGAGACTTCAGTCTCGCTAGTAGTGTCCGCATGGACTTCGACGTTTAGCTTGTTACCTCAGCTACGATCTTGTGCCCTCGGCAGGATCTTGTAGATAGTCAGGCTTCTCAACCTTTTCCATTTGTAGTTGTCTGTACTCAGACAAGTTAAGCTTTCACATGTGCTTGCTGCTTGTATGCTCTGTATGTGGGGTCATCCGACCCATGTTTGTAATATCTGGCTCTCCGGAGCCTAATGAATAAATACTTTGAGTCATAGAGTTATGTTGTGATGCCATGTTGTATTTGCACATATCGAGCATATTGTGTGTATGTTATTGAAATGCTTGATATGTGTCGGATCCGACAACCTAGTTGTCTATCCTTGGTAGCCTCTCTTATGGGGAAATGTAGTCTGGTGCTTCCACTTAGCCATGGTGGTCTGCTACAGCCCGATTTACCGGAGTCCTGCTAGCTAGTTACTACTGCTCCAGAACACCTAGACTAGTCGGCATGTGTCCCACTTTGTTCATGTGTCTGTCCCTTCGGGGAAATGTCACGCGGTGACTTCCGGAGTCCTGCTAGCCTGCTACAGCCCGGGTTTCCGGAGTCCTGTTAGCCCAGTTGCTATAGCCCGGATTCACACGCTGATGACCGACATGTTCGAGGCTGGGTCATGTATGCTTGTCCCCGTAAGTTAGTGCCACTTTGGGTTCACGACTAGTCATGCCGGCCCAGGTTCTTTGTCATATGGATGCTAGGGAAACTATCGTATACGTGAGCCAAAAGGCGCAAATGGTCCCTGGCCAAGTAAGGTGGCACCCATGGGAATACCGTGCGTGAGGCCGCAAAGTGATATGATGTGTGACATGCTAGATCAGTGTGACCTAGAATCGGGGTCCTGACAGCTTTGGTATCATAGCCTGACTGCCTGCTGGATTACCAAGTCAAACTGCTCGAAGTCGAGTCTAGAAATGCTTTAGTTATATAAGGGAATTGATTGTGGAAGGGAACGTAACGCTCTTTTTACTACTTTACCTTATGCCCTTCTGATCTGAGTCATCCTCTTCTCTTCTATGGGGATTAAGAACTAGGCTTCTCATCTTTCTATCAGGATCACGTGTTACTAATCGGTAGACTTGTAGGATTGATGGATTCAAGCCTCAGTTCAGTTCCTACTACTTCTATGTGTTGACAGTTGATCTCGGAACCTTGATATTGTGATGTTAAGTGGTTATGCCACCATTTTATACGATGTCTCAAATCTTTTTGAGCATTTACAGCCATTATGCTATCCGAGTCATCCCAGGTTTCTAAATAGTCTTATGCATTTGCAAATCGCTTCTTTCTGTTCCTGGTGTCCCTTTGGTCTAGTTCAACCACACTAATCGGCGAGTTGAGATACTCTATTGCCTTGACATATATGTTGGAGACATTATTATGAACCTAGGAATCTTAGAGAACCACCCATAATCTAGCCATGCTTTATATTCCCAGTGTGATGATTCTGGCCACAATTCTAGAGAGCATCCCATGATGCTACTTAGTAGTAGGTATTCTACTCCTGGGTTTCTGAACCCGAGATTCACCCTACTTACTTCATGTTGATAGTGTTGCTAGTTCCTTTAGGATATTAGTAACCTTTGTGATAGTCCTCGAGGTCCGTGGTATTTCCTTCTTCCAAATATTATGAACTGCTTATGGCAGAAGTTCTCTAAACCAAAAGATCACAACAAAAGTGTTCTTGATGAGTTCTCCATTCTTATTGTGACTCTGCCAAATCTACCTTCTACATGGTTTATCCGTAAGAAACATGTTGAACTTTGTTCGACATGCTAATCTATGCATCCACAACTCAGAAAATCATATGTTCCTTGAGTTGTCCCTCTTTAGTTGTTTTCTGACCTCCGTCTATCATTTGATAGTCAAGAGTATGCGTGCATTCGTTCATCGATGCCTATTATTCTTGTCGTCCATTAAGCCATTCTATTCCGGAATGACTAGGAGAAACAAACTCCAGTACCTCATCCATCTATGGGATTGGGTCAAAGTAGTTGTATTCCACAGATCAAAATGCCAATCCAGCTTTTGTTCTGTTCTACCTTGGAGTGCTACCCTCTTTATGTCGGGAATATCATAGGACTTGCACAACCTCTTATGAGTTCTTGACATAATGATACTTCTCGCCATAACTATTCATTCCTCGGGCATCGTGTTATTGTAACCAGAATGCCGACTGATGAATCATGATGTGTGAAATCAATACTCCTAGCAACCCCGTTGCTTGGTAGTAAATGGAAAATGATTTCATTCTTAGTGTGTTGACTATTGAATCACCACTCTAAGATTGATCGTGCAACCTAGTCCTTAGTTCCGGTGGACTCTTCGATCGATGAGTTAGGATTTTGCCAAACTATCGCTCTTTTGATCATATCATCTTTCCTTGAAAGGCAAGATTGTTCTCGAGCTTAGTAACATATCGGTGGTTCATGATTTTCCGGATATCTTCACAGAAGTATCACCAGGTTATTCCCTGGCCGTTATGCTGAGCTCATGATCATGTTGGTTTTCCTCCAAACCACCCATTCTCCAAGAATTTGTGTTGGATACCCCTGAGCTAGTTGGTTAAGCCAAGAAACAACTTGGAGAGTTGGAAGATAAAAGCTTGTCTGACTTAGTTCATGCTAAGGGATATCTTTTTGTGTGTGTGTGTGTGTGTGTGTGTGTGTGTGCGTTGAAGAAAGATGATATCTCCATCTATTGGTCCTTGTGATCAGTTGTTGGATTTATTGCCTTGTCAAAACATTGACTTGGGTATGGGCTATCGTCAAGTGAAATCAGAACCAACGATGTTCATAATGTAGTCTTACTCGTGGTTGATCCCTCGAGCATACACCATTACATCTTTTGGTCTGACCAATGCTATCACCGTGTTCACATGATGGCGGAAGTCTAGTGATATGGAAATTTCGATGAGTTGCTGTTGAGCCCATCAACAGCATTTTGTCTCCCCACGATTCATGTTGAACATCAACCTAGTCTTGGAAACTTTTTAAGCAATTCCATCGTGATTCCATTGATGAAGCTTATGCTTGGATGGAAGAAGTGACTTCCTCGAATTCATGTGCATTTGGTGCAAGTTGCCGCCATGAGTTTGAGAAAGATTGTTTTTGTTTCCTCTAGTACCATCTCAAGTCAGTTATGCATGTGCGAATGTATTCTATGGTTTGGTAGATTAATTACCTCCACTCCATATGTATTCCCTAGCACACCAAGCCACTGATTGATTTGCTCAAGGAAAAGGAGTTGTTGTGCGAATACTAGTTCATGCACAAGATTCCAATATCTTCGATGATGGTTCCCCACCTGAACCTGGTAGTGTTTTGTTGTAAGACTACTATGTGGTCATGCTTGTCTTAGACAGCGTGTTCACATGTATGTAGCAGAACCAGCTCATGTTTTGGAGCTTGCTATCATAGCTCATTTCCCGAGAATCTCGCAACGTCATCTCGTCGGTTTCTGTTGCAAACTTTCTTTTCCAGAAATGATGTCTGAAATACCCCGTTACCAACCTGATCTGAATCTCAGGCAGATATGATGGTTGGAACCTTCCCAGCATTTGCATTTTGTTCCCAGCTTGCACCCATCTTTGTGCCATTTTCCCATGGGCTGCCCTTCTGAGTAATTGTTGTTCAGGATCATCTTCATAAGTGGTCCTACCATGGGTCCCATCCATTTCCGATGATAAGTAGAAATCATCCATTGCATTTTCTTCAACAAGGCAGTCCACATCATCCATTCTAGTCTGAGTATGCCACTCTTTTGAACTCCGTCAAATGATCGATTGTCATTTGCCTTAGGATGGTACAGAGAGTTTCAATGATCATGATATCAAAAGTAATTCTTTTTGCCACTTAAGGGAACAGCTCTACGAGTCACCTCCCCTAAGATGTCTCATTATGGTCTTAAGGGCAATATATCTCCTCGCTACTCTGAAACTAGTGCACCATCTTATTCAAGCATGGAATTGTTTCCTACCAAATTGAACCTCCATCATCTGTTTCTTCCATTCTTGTCGATGTGTGTTTTGTGTCTCAACTCAAGAGATGTTACTATGTCTCATTTAGTGTGTTGATCGTGAGTTGCTCGATCTTCGAGAAGATCGACTCTTTAGAGTTTCTATTTCTTCTCATTGTTGTGTTGGATGAAGTTCTCAAAGCAAGTCATCGAGATCAAGATGATGCAACGAATCAACATCCTCGAGAAAGAGCAATTGGATCATGAAGATTGTGTTAGTCCGTGTCCCCTCCGTCTTCTTACCTCGCATCTTGAATCTCGGGACGAGATTCTTGTTTAGTGGGGGTGAGTTGTCACAGCCCTAGAATAATTGCCTGCAATAGTGGCATATGCATCCATGCATATCATGCTTAAATTTCATGGAATTTGAAATGGGGATTGTTTCAAACCCTAGCATCAAAGGAAATCAAATAGGTTCAACCTAAAATATTATCAATGAACACAAAATGCCTTCAAAAATGTTCATGATTTGTGGAAAAAGGTGAAAACCTTAACCAGAGATGATCCACATTTTTCTAGGACATTTTGGTCTTAAATTAAATCAATACTGATGTGAATTTGGAGATATAAATTCCTATAAATACGTTTATAACTCCAATAATTCTGAAAACTTGTGAGTGCCTATGAATATTTTGTATCGGGCCACATAATAATTTTCAGAAGCTAAACAAATGATTTGGGCTATAAACTAGATCATAATAGAAAAATAAAATAGCAAACAAAAACAAAGAGAAAGAGAGACAGAGAGACTTATCTGGGCCATTTACCTGCAGCAGCAGCCCAAGAGCCAGCCCAGCCCACCAGGGGCAAGGGTGTCTTCAACCTTGCGCCTACTGGCAGCCAGCGCACGCGCCCGAGCGGCCACCTCCTGCTTCGCTGTGTCGACACCTCCTTCCTCCCAACCCCGCACCCAGGAGACGTGGATGAGGCCCGTGCTGACCCCCCTCACTCTCTAGTTCTCTCTCCCTCCCGCTCCCTCTCTCTCCCTCATGGTCGAAGCCGCCATCACCACAACGCCGAGAACCACCGACGTCCTCGTGCCGCCCGAGTTGTTCTCGAGCTCCGTCACGTCGCCTGCTACCTCTCCGTCAAGCCGTGCATCGCCAGGCTTCCCGTGGAGCCGTCACCACCGTCATCTTCATCGTCAGCCGCCTGAGTTCGCCGTCGTCAGTCCGGCCGCACCGGACCTCCCCAGGGCTCGCCAACGATGCCTCTGGATCCGCTGTGAGCCCCACTACCGTTCCCCCTTGCTCCCACGTTTGCATGCCCGCCCTAGCTGCCGCGCCGCTCGAAGCCGAACTCCGTCCGCCGCTGAAAGGTCCGCTCCGACGAGCTCCGGCGTCCCCGTCGCCTTCCACCTGCTCCCCTGGATGCGGGCGAGCCCTGGCTATGCCCCGGTGGTCTCCGTGCATCCAGCCGCCGCTTGTAGCACAGGTCTAGCGAGTTGCTGCCGCGGTATTGGTCATCGCCGGCCGAACTCCGGCGATAGCCAACGTGGCAACATCATTAGCACTAATCTGCGCCAGCTAGACCACCCCTAGACACCGACTGCAGGCCCCACAGCGGGTCAAAGTAGAAGTCAACGCGGGATTAACCTCTGTCTCACCGACCAGCGGGCCCCGCTGGTCAGATTTGACCCTGGCTAGCCCGTTGACTCGCTGACACAATGTTGACGGCATGCTGACGCAATTAATCATTTATGGATTTGAAATAAATCAATAATGGTTTATTTAATTCAGGAAATGTTTAAAACTTCTAAAAACATAGAAATTCAACTGTAACTCCAAATGAAATAATTTATATATGAAAAATGATCAGAAAAATCCAAAGAATCTGATTATGCCATGTTCATGCATGTTTGAGCAAGTTAACTCCAGTGTTTAGGATAAAACATGATTTGGGTAAATCTGAAATATAGGTTTGGAGTTGGAATTTCAAGTAATTTGAATTCCACTTCAATTAAAATGACTTGCTGTTGCATTAGATCAATTCAGTACCTTAATATGTCATATCATTCATTTGCTTGTGCATTGCATTGAATTGAATGGTGTTTCTGTTCTCCTGTCAGTGGTTGTTTCCTCTTAATGGACGATGTTTCCGACAACGTGATCGATGGCACTGATGAAGAGCTATACTATCTTCAGAAGTGCCAGGAAAGCAAAACCCCCTTGTTCATTCTGATACAATCCCATTCTCTCGCTCCTGCTCTCTTTTACTTCATTAGGACAACAATGATTCAACTTTTACATGTTGCGGTAGTTGAACCCCTTTCCTCTGCATGACCTGTCATTGCCACAGTAAATAGATGAAACCCACTAGCATGAGTAGGAGTTATTCGAGCCCTGATGTGCCTACTCATTCATGCTTGTTTGTCATGCCTGCTACTGCTTAGAGTTGAGTCAGGTCCAATTCATCAGGGATGAATTGGAATGTGGTGAACATGTCCTACTTTTGAGAGCTAAGCGTGTGAACATGATTTGGTAAAGGTAGCGGTGAGAGGTCGTGTAGGAGTACATGGTGGGTTGTCTCACTGAAGTCGTCCTCAGGAACTGAGTTCTGTGTTTGTGATACATGAACAGTTACTACCACACATTGGGCTCCGGGCACTCCAAGCTCTCTCAACTTATTAATCAACCCGATCTCTGTCCAGGAGTTGCAACTAGTTTGTGGTGTTTGTAGGTAGTGTTAGTAGTCTACCAAGTGGCACCCGGTACAAGTGGGCTTGGGATAGACTAGGCACCGTGGCCGGGTATGCCAAGCGTCGCCCGTTTGGTGGGCTTGGAACCCTGTACACATCGTTTGGGGCCGTGAGCGACACCCCAGCCGGATCTCCCTGCGGATGGAACCCGAATAGGCGATAAACCTAGACGAGAGACTAGTGTGGTTAGTCAGGTCGTGGCCAACTCCCTCGTCAGGCTTTCGCTTGAAGGTTGCCGAGATACACGACGTGTACATGGTGGTAAGTGGCGAGAGCGTGTGTGAAGAAGTACACCCCTGCAGGGTTACCATCATCTATTCGAATAGCCATGTCCGTGATAAAGGACTTCTGGGTTGCCTGTACAGTTCGTAGACAAGTGAAAGTGGATACTCTAAAATGCGCAAGATAAGCGTGAGTGTTATGGATGGCGTTCTCATAGGGAGACGGGAGCGGATCCATAGTGGTGTATTGATATGGTGAATATGTGGACTCGTGTGCGCCACCTCAAAAGAGTTACTTGCAGTCGTAGTTTAGGATAGCCACCGAGTCAAAGCTGGCTTTATGCAGTTAAACTCCACCACCCCCCTTTGTTGATACTGATGCATATGTAGTTAGTTCTTATGTAAGTCTTGCTGGGTACATTTGTACTCACGTTTGCTTAATTTATGTTTTTGCAGAGAGACTTCAGTCTCACTAGTAGTTTCTGCATGGACTTCGACGTTTAGCTTGTTACCTCAGCTACGATCTTGTGCCCTCGGCAAGATCTTGTAGAAAGTCAGGCTTCTCAGCCTTTTCCATTTGTAGTTGTCTGTACTCGGACAAGTTAAGATTTTGCATGTGCTTGCTGCTTGTATGCTCTGTATGTGGGGTCATCAGACCCATGTTGTAATATCTGGCTCTCTGGAGCCTAATGAATAAATACTTTGAGTCATAGAGTTATGTTGTGATGCCATGTTGTATTTGCACATATCGAGCATATTGTGTGTATGTTATTGAAATGCTTGGTATGTGTGGGATCCGACAACCTAGTTGTCTATCCTTGGTAGCCTCTCTTATGGGGAAATGTAGTCTGGTGCTTCCACTGAGCCATGGTGGTCTGCTATAGCCCGGTTTACCGGAGTCCTGCTAGCCCAGTTACTACTGCTCCAGAACACCTAGACTGGCCGGCATGTGTCCCACTTCGTTCCTGTGTTTGTTCCTTCTGGGAAATGTCATGCGGTGACTTTCGGAGTCCTGCTAGCCTACTACAGTTTGGGTTCCCGGAGTCCTGTTAGCCCAGTTGCTACAACCCAGATTCACACGCTGATGACCGACACGTTCGAGGCTGGGTCATGTAAGCATGTCCCCATAAGTTAGTGCCACTTTGGGTTCACGACTAGTCATGTCGGCCCAGGTTCTTTATCATTGTGACGCCCCCCATTTGACCGTACACTAATCATACACGCAAACGTGTACGATCAAGATCAGGGACTCACGGGAAGATATCACAACACAACTCTACAAATAAAATAAGTCATACAAGCATCATATTACAAGCCAGGGGCCTCGAAGGCTCGAATACAAGAGCTCGATCATAGAAGAGTCAGCGGAAGCAACAATATCTGAGTACAGACATAAGTTAAACAAGTCTGCCTTAAGAAGGCTAGCACAAAATGGGATACAGATCGAAAGAGGCGCAGGCCTCCTGCCTGGGATCCTCCTAAGCTACTCCTGGTCGTCGTCGGCGGGCAGCACGTAGTAGTAGGCACCTCCGGTGTAGGAGGAGTCGATATCGACAGTGGCGTCTGGATCCTGGGCTCCAACCTCTGGTTGCGACAACCAGGTAGAAGGGATAGGGGAAAAGAGGGAGAAAGCAACCGTGAGTACTCATCCAAAGTACTCGCAAGCAAGGAGCTACACTACAAATGCATGGGTAAATGTGTAAAGGGCCATATCGGTGGACTGAACTGCAGAAAGCCAGAATAAGAGGGGGATAGCTAATCCTGTCGAAGACTACGCTTCTGGCCACCTCCATCTTGCAGCATGTAGAAGAGAGTAGACTGAAGTCCTCCAAGTAGCATCGTATAGCATAATCCTACCCGATGATCCTCTCCTCGTCGCTCTGTTAGAGAGCGATCACCGGGTTATATCTGGCACTTGGAAGGGTGTGTTTTATTAAGTATCCGGTTCTAGTTGTCATAAGGTCAAGGTACAACTCCGGGTCGTCCTTTTACCGAGGGACACGGCTATTCGAATAGATAAACTTCCCTGCAGGGGTGCACCACATACCCCAACACGCTCGATCCCATTTGGCCGGACACACTTTTCTGGGTCATGCCCGGCCTCGGAAGATCAACACGTCGCAGCCCTACCTAGGCACAACAGAGAGGTCAGCACGCCGGTCTAAATCCTATGGCGCAGGGGTCTGGGCCCATCGCCCTTTGCACACCTGCACGTTGCGTACGCGGCCGGAAGCAGACCTAGCCTATTGGCTTTCCAGTCCAATCCGGCGCGCGCCACTCAGTCGCTGACGTCACGAAGGCTTCGGCTGATACCACGACGTCGGGATACCCATAACTGCTCCCACGTAGATGGTTAGTGCGTATAGACCAAATGGCCAGACTCAGATCAAATACCCAGATCTCGTTAAACGTGTTAAGTGTCCGCGAACGCCGAACAGGGCCAGGCCCACCTCTCTCCTAGGTGGTCGGAACCTGCCCTGTCGCTCCGCCACAAAGTACAGTCGGGGGCCGTCGGGAACCCAGGCCCACCACTACCTGGGTGGAACCACCTGCCCCTTCAGCCCCCATCTCCGAACAGTACCACAGGTAATGTAACAGTGTAAAGTATATAGTATATGCCCGTGATCACCTCCCGAAGTGATCACGGCCCAGTAGTATAGCATGGCAGACGGACAAGAGTGTAGGGCCACTGATGGAACACTAGCATCCTATACTAAGTAGTAGGATAGCAGGTAAAGGTAACAACAGTAGCAGCAAGGACAGGCTATGCATCAGTATAGGATTAACGGGAAACAGTAACATGCTACACTACTCTAATGCAAGTAGTATAGAGAAGAGTAGGCGGTATCTGGTGATCAAAGGGGGGGCTTGCCTGGTTGCTCTGGCAAGGAGGGGTCATCTTTAATGTAGTCGAACACACGGACATCGGCAGCGGCCTCGGAGTCTACCGGAAAGAAGTAATGGAGGGGGAACACAATAAATAACAAAGCAATCAAATGTAACACAAAGTAAGACGCGGCAATACGTTGTGTTAGGGGTGACCTAATGTAGGGATAGGTGATACCGACGAAGGGGGGGAAACATTCGGGAAAGTATCCCCGGTGTTTCGGGTTTTTGGGCAGATGAACCGGAGAGGGAAAGTTGCGTGTTCACTATGCTAGGAATGCGTGCCGGACGAATGGGCTGCGTATCCGGGTTCGTCTCGTCGTTCTGAGCAACTTTCATGTATAACACTTTTTCATCCGAGTTACGGTTTATTTTCTATGAATTTTCAAAGTTTTTAAAAGATTTTGTTATTTATTTTTAATTTGAATTGACCAAGTCAATTTGACTAGTCAAAAGGACATGTGTGGCCCACGTGTCATAGACTATTTACCTAAACAAATAAATAAGTCTAACTTATTTAAAAAGGGGGGTCCTACATGTCATCTACCACTAGACTAATCTTAGCACTAAAATAATACTACTAGCTAAACCTGGTACTAACAAGGGCCGGCCACAGCCCATCCGGCCACACGCACGGCACACACACAGCATGCAACGCACGGTGCTAGAGATTAAAACTGTTTTTTTGTTAACAAAAGGTAGCATTTTGTGATTTTCATAGTATTTAATATATGCATCAAATGAATTTGGTCTAGTGGGATAAAATGGAGTTTGTCAAGTATACTACCCGCACATATTTATTTTAGCTATGTTGAGTTTGTTTAGATCCTGTTTTGAGGCTGTCTAGGGGGCTAACCAGTGCAGTTTTAGAATAGCTAGCTGCTGCTACAGTAATTGAATGTTACTGTAGCAGCGCTACACTAGTAGCAGCAGCGTTACAGCAAGCAATGGGGCTCGGGGCAGCGATGCAGCAGGTGGGCTGCGGCGAGGCACGCGGGCGAGCGAGGCGCCGGCGCGGCAGCAGGGGCAAGCGGGTGCGCGTGTGGCGGCAGAGACTGCAGGCGGAAGGGCACGGGCGCGGCCACGCACGAGCAGGCGAGCGCGAGACCACGCGGGCGTTGGCTGGATGTGGCGGTAGGGCTGCGGTGAGCAACGGGGCAGCAGCAGGGACCACGGGCGCGTGTGGCCATGGCGCGGCAGGCGCATGCGCGGGCGGGCGCGGGGCACGGCCAGGGCCCGGGCTGGCAATCAGGGGCACACGCGAACGCAGCCATGCGCAGGCGAGCGCACACGGACACGAAGCTTCGGCCATGGCGGTCGGACTCGCGGGGATGACGATACGGCGACAGATCGAGGGGGAAAAGCATGAGAATCGGGGGAGGATCTCACTGCAGTGTCGGACATGAGCTCGAGGTGGCCGGGGACGGACCGGGGACGAGGCAATCGACGGCGGCGGCTGGTGATGGACGCGTTGAAGACGACGGCGATGGCAAGCGTACGGGGCCTTCCCGGTCCAATCCCATGACGAAGACGAAGCAGGCGATGGTGGTGAAGTTCCTGGGCATCTCCGGGTGGCTTGAGGTGCATGGTGGCCGCGTCAATGGCGATGGTGAGTCGACGACCGCGTCGGGCGTTAAAGGAAAATAAAGGGGACGAGCGAGGGGAGGGGAGGAATGGGGGCTAGGTTTTCGGGGAGGGGGCAACGCCGTCTTAACCATCGGGGGAGCCGTGGGATGGCCGGCACGTGCCAAGGCGCCATGGATGCCCTCCACGCACTCCCTGCTTCCCTGTAGCTGGAGGTAGAGGAAAATGGAGGTGGGCTGGGCTTCAGTGTGGGGTGTTGGGCCAAAGTGCACATTGGCTTTAGTTTTCTCAATACTCTTAGCTATTTTGTATTTTCTGCTACTGTTTTGCATCAAGTTGGGCCACCAAATGATTTTTTTGCTTTGAACAAAACTTTGCACATAAATCTAACACAATAGGTAAGAGTGGCACAAAAAAAGTTTGAGTTCTATTTGAATTCATTTGATTTTTTTTTGAATTTAAAGGTGATGGGTAGGTGTTGTTGGGTCAATTCAAAATTAGCTAGAGGCATTTTTCGAGTTCCTAATAATGTTGGTTTCTACATGATAATTCCTTAGTGAATATTTGCAGTCCAACGAACATTTTTGTTTTACCATTAGAAGAAATAATAACTTCACTTGGAATTTAAATTTGATTTTGAATCGGGTTTGGATCAAAGTGAGGATTAGCAAATTAACTGCGATGACATGGAAGCATTAGGAGGGGATCGCTGTAGCTTAATTATCCGGGCGTCACAATTCTCCTCCACTACAAGAAATCTCGTCCCGAGATTTAAGAGGGGAGTAAGGGGGAAGAATGGGTTATGAAATTCTAACAATTCTTCTTGGTCTTGGTTGCTCTTCCCGAAGTAGTAGATCCTCCTCGTTGAAGTATTTATTTCCCTACTCTAGGTCATCCTGATGAAGTCGGCATCCTTGCTTCGAGAACTCCATCGTACTTATGAAAGAATAAACGGTGGGTATAATCCGGGAGAACGGACCTCTGTAAGGTTGACTATCTAGTAGCTAACATCGAGGAAGGTGGCGGAAAGTAACTCTCGAACTAAAACTTAAGAAAATATTGAGAGTAAAGTAAGGAGGTACCATGAGAAGTTTCAAGCGGGTAGGCAATCGTTCGTTGCCTGAAACAGAGTGTGAAAGGGGTTCAGAGCAACGGAAATAAGTATTGTCTTTAATACCAGAATTGAGGAACACACGGAAGGTGGTTCGCAAATTACATACGAAGTCAAGTTCTAGGAATAACTTTGGCAACAGGGTGTATAGGAGAGTCAGGTTTCGATCCCGGGACCTGTGGGTTATGGGCCCACATGTGGGTTAAAAGTAGGAAGGGCGGTGACATCTTGCACGATCATGTAAGCAAGGCATGTCAGAGGATTGCCTGTCATTTATGTCGGCAACAACATCGGTACCAAGGGCGAGGAACGAAGAGAACCATTTTCCTGCTCGTCGAAACGAGGCGGACCAATAGGCAAGGTCCTCGCCCATCGGTGGTTACCGGAATGTCAACAACAATAGTAACAGGGTCTTACTGACAGAGTCATACGCTGAGGTGCTTATAAAAGCAGTGACGTATTACTGCTTAGATCATATAAACCTCAAGAAGGTTAAACAGAACAATGGAAAGGAAAATGTGATTATCAGATTAAACAGAACAATGGAAAGGAAAAATGTGTTTAAGCACATATTTCAGGGGTATATCCTTCCCAAGGACAAGCAGAGCATGATATCCATGTCAGGATATAATGTAGAAAACTCTTTAGGTAAGGGGAGAGAAATTTCATGACATTACCCATATAGCAGTGTTTGGATAATTTAGCAGGAAACATTTAGCATTGGCTTCAAATGTCCTTGTTGGAAATCGGAGTACCACAAACATGCTTCGAGATAGCATTGCATGGTCTTCAAGCAAGTTCAGTCTTTGGAAACAAAAAGGGTCCATCAGGAAGAACTTATAAAATAAGTCTTACAATTTCCTCATGGAAGAAAGGATAGCCTGGCTGAAAAGGGAAACTATAACAATTGGGCCTCCGGCCAGGTGTGCTAGGCATGACGTCACCTTACCGGGTCACATAAGGACCATTGTTGTAACTCTCGGAAATATGTCCAAACCATCATATCTGACCTAGATTCAGATCTGATTAGTGCCAGGATACCTCCGACTTAGTAAGCCTGAGAAGAAAAGGTGCAACACAATTGACGAGATGACAATGTAAGATTCTCGGGAAATGAACTATGAAGTGATTTCCGTTAACAAGAGTTCATCATTAATCCAAGGAGAGGACGAGGAGGTGGTTGATGAAATCAGTGAGAATTCATCGAGATTAACAAAAGATGGATTTCCACAACTATGTGAACAGGGAGATAACATTTGTCAGATCAAACAGTACAATATAATGATGTATGTTCGAGGAAAACATACACAATTAAACATGGGTTGAAAGGTGCACCCGAAATAAGGGTTGGGTTGCACGACCAATGTCAGAATGGTGATTCAATAATCAATAGTCTAAGAATGAACGGATATGGCAAGAAGTAGCACTTGTACCAAGAATGCATAAGAGGCGGTGAAATTCCCACAGCATTCTTGACATAAAAGGCGAAATATCCAAGGTAAAGAAGAACAATGCTGGGTAGCAAGGAACTCAAGGTATAACACAAAACACGAACAAGTTTGTGTCAAACGGAAGGCAATAAAGTGGTAGATGATAAAACAAATCATCAAGGGCAAGGAGGGTATTTCTCATCATGAATTCGATATAAATCTTGGAAGAGCTCAGGATGTTGCTGATGACCACGACACCTTTGTCGAGAGATTTCATGAAGATGTAATCGGTCGGCGATGACATCAAGTCAAATGATGATGCAGCAAAAGTCAAATAATACTTGAAGAAAAACTCATAAGAAGTTATGCAGTTCCGTGATAATCTCGAGATACCAGAGGGGGTAATACTCGATGACGGATCAAAGTAGAGGTTGGACTGGGGTATTGCTCTACAGAAGACAAGCGCTTAAACTTGCCCGAGAAATGGGATCAAAGAAGAACATATGGTCGGAACCACGATTGCAAGGATCAATTCACAGATACCAAATGATATTATATCAAGGGGATAGTTATTATTTACAAGAAGCTTCCATGATAGGATATACATTGTGTCCATGGGCATGAACACAAGTTCAAGGTCGACTCCCACTTCTTCAGTGTATAACCTTTCATTCACTTCTCTTTTTCGAAGAAGTTGTAGGGTTGAATTATCTGGCAAAATACCAGACGACTATGACTCGTGAAAACTTTCGAGTTCACACATAATATGGAAGGCATAGGTTCAACCCATCGAGGCATCTTACGAGCATATACCACCTTTTGAGGAATAAATAACTCAAGCTCGAGAGTAGAGTATGCTGGAGAAAGCAAATGATACAATTTACCAAAGGCATTATATACCCATGGAAAGGCTCACAAGGTTATTCAATATGAAGCACCATGTCGGATAAAATCCAACAAAGGAACCGATGGTCCACAAGGGATATGATGTGAGCATCGGTACTCAACCAGAGGAAGAAGAATGCAAGTAGACCTGATTATAGAAACAACTGACTAATTCAAAGTTCACATGCAAAAGAATTATGATTTCCAAATCAGGGGATCATAAGCAGCGCTCTGATCAAGGATGGATAAGTTGAGTAGGCTTAGGGGTACATTCGATGGCAATTTGATTGGTCGAGATCCAGCTCATGTACAAATTGACACTGAGTCGGAAGAATGAATTCAAGGATTCGACTGAGGAATGCGAGCATTCGCATCTTATTGAATCAATGGTCTCAAAAGGGTAGTGGCAAAGGATGCCAATAAGATTACTAGACTTATGGGATTAACCAAAATGTAAGCAAGCAAGAATTTCAAGAGCAATAGGCTCCTGAGGATTTTTGGAGGATCGAATAGTATTTCGAAGACCATTGTGAAACACATGAACAACTTGGGATGAGTGGATACTCGACAAGTGCGAGGATTTAATTGAAGGGGTATTCATGTGGCAAGGAACTGCTAGGCAGTAGGCACACAATATTCTCGAAACAATCGAAAAGACATCGGAGTATCTTGTAATAACAAGATCAATGGGGGATGACCGTATGAATGGCAAGTGTAAGTAGTTATCCATAAGGATTTATCGGTGGTCGGGAATAACAAAAGTGATGGGCACAAGGTCTCGAGAGGAATAGCAAAGAGTATCTTCGGAATCTTCTGGTGAAGCAGGCCATCATCTGGAATGAAGGGGCTCTCCGGGAGAAAGTATTTACGAGAACCTAGAGTTAGAGTTAGCAAAACCATTTAACCCGAATAGAAGAGAGGTCAGGGCCCTAGAGTAATGGCGAGGAATAAAAGATCCTAATACCACCCAAATGGCGACGTGGGCCCGTAAGCCGCACAGCCATGTTAGTAAAAGTTTTGTAATGTCTAGACTCGACTTCGGCCAAGGAGTGTGGAAGGGGGATTCCTACAGGCAGTCGGCTCTGATACCAACTTGTGACGGCCCCGATTTGACCGTACACTAATCATACACGCAAACGTGTACGATCAAGATCAGGGACTCACGGGAAGATATCACAACACAACTCTACAAATAAAATAAGTCATACAAGCATCATATTACAAGCCAGGGGCCTCGAAGGCTCGAATACAAGAGCTCGATCATAGAAGAGTCAGCGGAAGCAACAATATCTGAGTACAGACATAAGTTAAACAAGTCTGCCTTAAGAAGGCTAGCACAAAATGGGATACAGATCGAAAGAGGCGCAGGCCTCTTGCCTGGGATCCTCCTAAGCTACTCCTGGTCGTCGTCGGCGGGCAGCACGTAGTAGTAGGCACCTCCGGTGTAGGAGGAGTCGATATCGATAGTGGCGTCTGGATCCTGGGCTCCAACCTCTGGTTGCGACAACCAGGTAGAAGGGATAGGGGAAAAGAGGGAGAAAGCAACCGTGAGTACTCATCCAAAGTACTCGCAAGCAAGGAGCTACACTACAAATGCATGGGTAAATGTGTAAAGGGCCATATCGGTGGACTGAACTGCAGAAAGCCAGAATAAGAGGGGGATAGCTAATCCTGTCGAAGACTACGCTTCTGGCCACCTCCATCTTGCAGCATGTAGAAGAGAGTAGACTGAAGTCCTCCAAGTAGCATCGTATAGCATAATCCTACCCGATGATCCTCTCCTCATCGCTCTGTTAGAGAGCGATCACCGGGTTATATCTGGCACTTGGAAGGGTGTGTTTTATTAAGTATCCGGTTCTAGTTGTCATAAGGTCAAGGTACAACTCCGGGTCGTCCTTTTACCGAGGGACACGGCTATTCGAATAGATAAACTTCCCTGCAGGGGTGCACCACATACCCCAACACGCTCGATCCCATTTGGCCGGACACACTTTTCTGGGTCATGCCCGGCCTCGGAAGATCAACACGTCGCAGCCCTACCTAGGCACAACAAAGAGGTCAGCACGCCGGTCTAAATCCTATGGCGCAGGGGTCTGGGCCCATCGCCCTTTGCACACCTGCACGTTGCGTACGCGGCCGGAAGCAGACCTAGCCTATTGGCTTTCCAGTCCAATCCGGCGCGCGCCACTCAGTCGCTGACGTCACGAAGGCTTCGGCTGATACCACGACGTCGGGATACCCATAACTGCTCCCACGTAGATGGTTAGTGCGTATAGACCAAATGGCCAGACTCAGATCAAATACCCAGATCTCGTTAAATGTGTTAAGTGTCCGCGAACGCCGAACAGGGCCAGGCCCACCTCTCTCCTAGGTGGTCGGAACCTGCCCTGTCGCTCCGCCACAAAGTACAGTCGGGGGCCGTCGGGAACCCAGGCCCACCACTACCTGGGTGGAACCACCTGCCCCTTCAGCCCCCATCTCCGAACAGTACCACAGGTAATGTAACAGTGTAAAGTATATAGTATATGCCCGTGATCACCTCCCGAAGTGATCACGGCCCAGTAGTATAGCATGGCAGACGGACAAGAGTGTAGGGCCACTGATGGAACACTAGCATCCTATACTAAGTAGTAGGATAGCAGGTAAAGGTAACAACAGTAGCAGCAAGGACAGGCTATGCATCAGTATAGGATTAACGAGAAACAGTAACATGCTACACTACTCTAATGCAAGTAGTATAGAGAAGAGTAGGCGGTATCTGGTGATCAAAGGGGGGGCTTGCCTGGTTGCTCTGGCAAGGAGGGGTCATCTTTAATGTAGTCGAACACACGGACATCGGCAGCGGCCTCGGAGTCTACCGGAAAGAAGTAATGGAGGGGGAACACAATAAATAACAAAGCAATCAAATGTAACACAAAGTAAGACGCGGCAATACGTTGTGTTAGGGGTGACCTAATGTAGGGATAGGTGATACCGACGAAGGGGGGGAAACATTCGGGAAAGTATCCCCGGTGTTTCGGGTTTTTGGGCAGATGAACCGGAGAGGGAAAGTTGCGTGTTCACTATGCTAGGAATGCGTGCCGGACGAATGGGCTGCGTATCCGGGTTCGTCTCGTCGTTCTGAGCAACTTTCATGTATAACACTTTTTCATCCGAGTTACGGTTTATTTTCTATGAATTTTCAAAGTTTTTAAAAGATTTTGTTATTTATTTTTAATTTGAATTGACCAAGTCAATTTGACTAGTCAAAAGGACATGTGTGGCCCACGTGTCATAGACTATTTACCTAAACAAATAAATAAGTCTAACTTATTTAAAAAGGGGGGTCCTACATGTCATCTACCACTAGACTAATCTTAGCACTAAAATAATACTACTAGCTAAACCTGGTACTAACAAGGGCCGGCCACAGCCCATCCGGCCACACGCACGGCACACACACAACATGCAACGCACGGTGCTAGAGATTAAAACTGTTTTTTTGTTAACAAAAGGTAGCATTTTGTGATTTTCATAGTATTTAATATATGCATCAAATGAATTTGGTCTAGTGGGATAAAATGGAGTTTGTCAAGTATACTACCCGCACATATTTATTTTAGCTATGTTGAGTTTGTTTAGATCCTGTTTTGAGGCTGCCTAGGGGGCTAACCAGTGCAGTTTTAGAATAGCTAGCTGCTGCTACAGTAATTGAATGTTACTGTAGCAGCGCTACACTAGTAGCAGCAGCGTTACAGCAAGCAATGGGGCTCGGGGCAGCGATGCAGCAGGTGGGCTGCGGCGAGGCACGCGGGCGAGCGAGGCGCCGGCGCGACAGCAGGGGCAAGTGGGTGCGCGTGTGGCGGCAGAGACTGCAGGCGGAAGGGCACGGGCGCGGCCACGCACGAGCAGGCGAGCGCGAGACCACGCGGGCGTTGGCTGGACGTGGCGGTAGGGCTGCGGTGAGCAACGGGGCAGCAGCAGGGACCACGGGCGCGTGTGGCCATGGCGCGGCAGGCGCATGCGCGGGCGGGCGCGGGGCACGGCCAGGGCCCGGGCTGGCAATCAGGGGCACACGCGAACGCAGCCATGCGCAGGCGAGCGCACACGGACACGAAGCTTCGGCCATGGCGGTCGGACTCGCGGGGATGACGATACGGCGACAGATCGAGGGGGAAAAGCATGAGAATCGGGGGAGGAGCTCACTGCAGTGTCGGACATGAGCTCGAGGTGGCCGGGGACGGACCGGGGACGAGGCAATCGACGGCGGCGGCTGGTGATGGACGCGTTGAAGACGACGGCGATGGCAAGCGTACGGGGCCTTCCCGGTCCAATCCCATGACGAAGACGAAGCAGGCGATGGTGGTGAAGTTCCTGGGCATCTCCGGGTGGCTTGAGGTGCACGGTGGCCACGTCAATGGCGATGGTGAGTCGACGACCGCGTCGGGCGTTAAAGGAAAATAAAGGGGACGAGCGAGGGGAGGGGAGGAATGGGGGCTAGGTTTTCGGGGAGGGGGCAACGCCGTCTTAACCATCGGGGGAGCCGTGCGATGGCCGGCACGTGCCAAGGCGCCATGGATGCCCTCCACGCACTCCCTGCTTCCCTGTAGCTGGAGGTAGAGGAAAATGGAGGTGGGATGGGCTTCAGTGTGGGGTGTTGGGCCAAAGTGCACATTGGCTTTAGTTTTCTCAATACTCTTAGCTATTTTGTATTTTCTGCTACTGTTTTGCATCAAGTTGGGCCACCAAATGATTTTTTTGCTTTGAACAAAACTTTGCACATAAATCTAACACAATAGGTAAGAGTGGCACAAAAAAAGTTTGAGTTCTATTTGAATTCATTTGATTTTGTTTTGAATTTAAAGGTGATGGGTAGGTGTTGTTGGGTCAATTCAAAATTAGCTAGAGGCATTTTTCGAGTTCCTAATAATGTTGGTTTCTACATGATAATTCCTTAGTGAATATTTGCAGTCCAACGAACATTTTTGTTTTACCGTTAGAAGAAATAATAACTTCACTTGGAATTTAAATTTGATTTTGAATCGGGTTTGGATCAAAGTGAGGATTAGCAAATTAATTGCGATGACATGGAAGCATTAGGAGGGGATCGCTGTAGCTTAATTATCCAGGCGTCACAATCATATGGATGCTAGCGACACTATCGTATACGTGAGCCAAAAGGCGCAAACGGTCCCTTGGCAGGTAAGGTGGTACCCTTGGGAATACCGTGCGTGAGGCCGCAAAGTGATATGATGTGTTACATGCAAGATCGGTGTGACCTAGAATCGGGGTCCTGACAGTAACGATATTTGCATCAACTATATATTGATATATAGACTCTGGAGTATCACATAACCGGAAGTCTACATTTGCCGACATACATTTCTCAACTAGATTGAAAAAACCTTTCAAGTGATTCAGATCCAAAGACCATGGCCATGGCAAAGTGTGAACAACACTTGGACTGAACTCAAGCAAAGGGTATAATCTAGGTAGAAATAATTTTGCTCAATAATGGGAAGGTATTCATAAGCAATACCAACACCAGTTTTCTTCTCAAAATAGAATTGAGAACAACAAGGTGGTGAAACATGGAGCAAGTATTGTAGCACAAGGGTTCATGCAGATACCTAACTATTCTCCAGAGGTGGAATCTCTTTATGATAACTTATATCATTGGCAGCATAAAATCATCTATCTTTGTAGTTGATAGATGTAGTGATTACATATCCATGTGGATCGCTAGATTCAGACATATATGATTGATTCCCAATGGAATCTCAATTCTGAATAGAAATACAAAATGCAACATATATGTGTAGAATAAGTAAGTCACCATACGACTTATTGTTGTCGGTACATATGGTACAACCGGCGTAGTGGGTTCCTTATGCACAAGGATTACTCCTACAATGATGATTATCCATATTTGTGTGTCTGCAATGATGACACATGTAATCATCTAAATGACGGAGTTTAAAATGAAGGATTTGGGTAAACCAAAATACTGCTCGTTACTACAACTTAAGCACATTCATTCATACATTATGGTTTACTATGTTGTCTATATCCAAAATATATTGGAGAAATTCATTGTGGACAAATCTTATCCATCCATAACTCTCATGGTAGTTCATTCTCTAGACGTAGAGAAAGATCGATTTAGACCAAGATATGATGGAAATGAGATATTGGGACTCAACGTTCCATAAGCCATTGGATCCACCAAATACAATTGGTTGGTACTCAAGAATATCTTTCGGTATCTCCAAGGCATCAAACATCTTTTCCTGGTTTTTCAGTTTCATAGAAATGTGAACACAGATATCATTGGATACATCGATCAGATCCCCAATATGTCAGATCATAGACAAGCTTAGTGTTCCTACTAGGTGTGGTAGCCCTCTCATGAAGAGTCTTCGAAACAGACATCATGGCTACATCCACCAACCATTATCTCAAAGATAATGTTGCCTGTGTTGCCCGGATGCAAACAGGTTACATAATAAGCAATATCACTATATTGCATATCTTGTAAGTCAAATCATGTGACTGATTTGTTCACCAAGTCTCTCCCAACTTCTACATTCTGGAAATATGTTCATGGAATTGGTATATGACGGCTTCGAAATTTGCAAGAATCAGGGGGAGTATCTTCCTGAATTGTTCCTGTTAAAAAGCATCATATTATACTCCTTTTCCCTTCATGAGTTTACTTTATAGGTTCTCATGAAGGTTTCTAATGAGGTAATATCAACACAAGACCATATGTCATATTTTCCGTTTTCCCCACCGGGGTTTTTATTGAAGTATATATGACATCATTGTCCTTTAATTCTATGGGTTTTTCTCATATTGAGTTAAACAGACAATAATCATTATATGTTGCAGCATTTTCTCCTTATTTTTCCTACTGGGTTTGAAGGAGTTTTGGCAACATATCAAACACCTCTATCCTCATTTTTCCCACATGGTTTTGGATGAAACTTTATCAAGATGATGTCTGCTCACAAGATCAAGCATTGATTAGGGGGGGGGTGTTAGACTTAATTAACCATGTGTTAATTATGGGATTAATCCCTACTTGTACTAACTGCAGGCAGTTGTAAAACCGTCGCGTCGGTTCCTACCGAACAGGCACCTCCTCTGAACTGACACCTTTTCCAATGGTGTCCTTTCCCTTGTATAAATAGCAGATGGCATGTAGTAAAGAAGATAGTTGATTCATTTTCCTCTCAATAGGGTAGAAACTAATGATGGGCTGGAAATTGTCAAATCTAGAATGGGCCTTTGATGGGTCGATTCTGTGTAACTTGTATGCGCCGTGCTTGTGAATGGGCCTGACTCAAGTAGGCCGCTAATGGGTCGGCCTGCTTATTTTGACAGGCCCGGCCTTCTAGCCTGAATGGGCCACTGTTGGGCCGAGACACCTGTCGACGTATCATAGGCGCATCCCTTCCATTCGCTGGATGACAACTGTCCGAACGCGGGCCGACACATGGATCTGCCGACGAATTAGAATTTTACACATGGAAAATCTCCAATGGTACAAGCTGTTAATAGGTTATTGGATCCAAACCGGGACCCGATAGCTTAACAGCGGCCCGTTATGGTGGATGCCAGTTTCGGTTACCCTTGATGAAAGCATTTCTATGGCGCATGATTTAGGCATCGAGGTGGACACTTCTGTGATGATAATTTTGGTAATGTCATGGAACACTTCTACGACAGCATCGGTATGACTATCTTGATTCTGTCATAAAATCGTCATGGATGCACATGCATGACAGAAAATGTGACCTACTATGACAAACACGTATCATCGTGGAAGTGTTTTTTTAGTGTGGTGTTGTGGCTTTGGACATTGTGGAAGACACATAATGGGTGGTTGCCCCTAGGAGGCTCTTCGTGGTCACGGCCATTGTCGGAGTAAATAGCCATGGGTAGCCTAGCCGGCTTCCCCTGGCCCATCAGAAAAAATTACGAGCCTGTCCGGCTCTCAAGAAGACTCAAGACCTAGGGCCACCTCCCCCCTCTGCCGGCTACCTCCTAGGCCGGCTTCGGGGGCGGCCCGCCCTTTACCCTCATGAAGAAAGCTGTGGATGGCCGGCTACGAGAAGCCGGCTACAGCAAGGCCGACTCCAAGAGGCCGGCTCCCATAAAGCAGTCAAAGCCGTACCCGCAATGTACGCGTCCACCCTGCGATGATGAAGCGGGGCGTGGCTACAGTGGAGCCTGCCACCCCCAAAACCCGGAGCACGCCTGGTATAGTGCGCCGTACGGGCAGCCACGGCCCGCCCGACGCGGCACTGTAGCCATGGCGGCTCTGACGCCGTCCACGACGGGCCGCTAGCATGGCCCCCGAGGCGTTGGGCCCCTTCGGGCAGAGAGATATCGAAGGCGGCCGCACCTCCTCCCAAGCCGGCAAGATAGAGGGCCGGCTTCCCATAGCCGGCCTGCCACCTTCCTCGAAGGAGACGCCCATTAAGGATACAAGACGCGGTGGGGCTACAGTAATCACCCGCCAGGGCGGTGGTACTGTAGCCACGCTTACCCTGACCAAGCCTGCGTCAACAGCACGGAGCAACAGTAACCAGCCACCGACCAGGCTCTGGCTGGTGGGGCCTGCCTGTCGACCAAGGAGCCGGCAGCCGGCGGGACCCACCAGCCGGCGGGCCCCAGTAGCCGGCGCAGAAGCCGGCAAGCATAGCCACAGACAGCTGGGCCCCGCGCCCAACTGGATTACCATTGTATCCCCGGGGGGGTAGGCCTATATAAACCCCCCGGTGCACCCATGCAAAGGGTTGGATTCTCAAGTTAGACCTAGACACCATACAAGGAGAGGAAGCAAGCTAGCTGAGCCCTTCTTCCTCCTTCCACCCAAAACAGCTCAAGGAGCATTGTGTAGCTACTTGTTCATTTAGTAACCATGCGGAGACCCCGCAGAGCAGCAGTAGGGGTGTTATCTCCCCGAAGAGCCCTGAAGCTGGGTAAGATCAGCCGGCATGCATGTCTTCGCCTTATCCTGTTTCCAGGCACCGGCGATGTTTTATTGGCTCCCACAATGATAAGCCACCCGTTGGCATATGTCGCACCTACCACCCGACATTTGGCGCCCACCGTGGGGTCAGGTGCACCATCGTCCGGAGACCTGTTCTGGACGGGAACCCTTTTCCTTCCCCGCGAGCGTAGCCAGCCCGGCTCGCCCGATGGCGCTTGCCACGACGCGTTGCATGGCGTCACCAACATCTGCGCGGCGAGTAGCCTCGCCGACCTCTTCGACAAGGCCCGCATCTCCGACGAGCTTGCCTCCGATGCGGGCACCGACCACCTCGCCAAACTCCTCGGCCAGCTCCACGTCTCCAGCGAGCCCGCTGCGCATTTGGAGTCGGTTGGCTCCACCGACCCGATGCCTGTCGACTCTGACACGGAATCCTACGACACCTTCCCCACCAACGTCACAATCTACAACGACCCGCTCCCTCCGGCCGGCGATCGCGATTCTGACACTACCGAGGTGATGGTTATCGGCCACGACGGCCCGACTGACGAGGGCGCCCGCGACACCCCATGCGCGGCGGCCCATGACTTGTCTGCCCCCCTTCCGGCTGACGCCAACGACGAAGTACTGGAGGCGCGCCGCCTCGCCCTCCTCGTGGAGGGCCGGCGGCTGGCCTCCGTAAGACGCCTCACCGAGGCCTACCAGCGCGAAGCTGACCGCACCGCCTTCGGCACGTCGGCTCCGGCTGGCCCTAGCCGGGCTGGTGCTGTCAGGCAACGCGGCGCCGTCATCGCCGACACGCTTGGAGTCGATCGCCCGGTCTACGCCACTTCGCTCGAGAACCCGCGCGCCGCCCAGGCGGCCGTAGACGAGCTGGACGGCTTGGAAGCCGAAGACCTCCCCCACATGACGTGGCGTATACAACAACTAATTGATGCAGCCGCTCGGTGGCACGAAGCCGACGCCTGCGCGGGGAGCCCTCCCCCGCGCCGCGACCACGGCGCGACTTCCCGATCGCCGACTACGAGCAACACCCGCGCGCGGCGCGAGAAAGAGCCGGCTTCCAGCCGAAGCCGGACCCAAATCTCCATCGAGCGAGACGCGGACGGCCGCCCCCGAGCCATGGAATGGCGGGGCACCCCGCCTCCGCCTCGAGCTCGTGGAGAGAGATACCCCACTCCGCCTCCAGTGGCCCACCCGACTCTCAGCGGCCGGCTTGGTCGCCGCGAAGGAGTCGGCGAAAACGACGCCCGCCACCGGATCGACCGCCTGGCCAGATCCCTGGCGCTGGAAGAAGAAGACGATGTCGGCCCGCCTTGCTTTGGCCCCCGCATCCGCGACGAGCCCTTCCCCAAAGGGTTCTCGCTCCCAAGAGACACGCCCAAGTACAACGGCTCGGTGAAGCCGGAAGACTGGCTGACCGACTACTCCATAGCCGTCAGCATCGCCAATGGCAACCGGCGCGTTGCCGTGAAGTACGTGCCCCTCATGCTGCAAGGCACGACATGGACTTGGCTTAACAGCCTCAAGCCTCTCAGCATCAACAGCTGGGTAGATTTCACTGAAGCCTTCGTTCGCAACTTCACCAGCACCTACAAGCGGGCTCCCAAGCCCAGACAGCTCTCCCTGTGCGTACAGGGCCCAACCGAGTCCACTCGCGACTACCTCACGCATTGGGCCGAGCTCCGCAACTCCTGCGAAGGGGTGCATGAGGTGCAAGCCATCGAATACTTCACTGCCGGGTGCCGAGAGGGCACCCTCCTCAAGCATAAGCTTCTTTGCAACGAGCCGACTACCCTCGACGAGCTCCTGAACATCGCCGACAAGTACGCCACCGCCGACTCCTCGATGAAGACCGAGCTCCGGGTGGACGCAACTGGGAAAGTGCTCAATCCGGCGCCCCAAGCACCGGCTGGAGATGCCGGCCGACGCCAACACCAGAATGATCAGAAGCGCAAAGGCCCTGCGCCGCCTCCCGCTAGCCGGCAGGTGGCCACGGTCGAAGACGCGCTGCCTGAGGGGCGGCCCGCGCCCAAGAAGCCCAAGGGCGGCCGGCCGGCTTGGCAGCCGGCCTTCTCCTACAAGCAAACCCTTGACGCCCCGTGCAAGTTCCATAGCGGCGCGAAGCCGTCCAACCATACGACCCGAAAGTGTAACTGGCTCGCCCGAATCTCCAAGGGCGAAGGGCTCACGCCGACTCCGCCTGCCGGCCCGCCGCCTCCGGCTCCGCCGCCGAAGGCCACTCGGCCCGCGGTCGACGCCGTGCAGGACGAGTTCCCCGACGAGCAAGCATCTTACATTGTCTTCACGAGCCAGCCCGAAGACCGGCGCAGCAAGCGCCGAGAGCAACAAGAAGTCAATGTGGCCGCCGCCAACCCAGCCGGCCACATGCATTGGTCAGAGAAATCCATCAGCTGGAGCCGGCCCGACCACCCAGAGGTGATGCCGTCCCCCGGCTCCTACGCTTTGGTCCTGGAGGCCACCCTTGCGACGGACACGCGTGCCGCGCGCTTCTCCCGCATGCTGATCGACGGTGGAAGCAGCATCAACATCCTGTACCGCGACACCATGGAGAAGCTGGGTGTCAAGGCAAAACAGCTTGTGCCGACTCGAACGGTGTTTCACGGCATCGTACCCGGCTTGTCCTGCGCCCCCATCGGCAAGATCAAGATCGATGTACTCTTTGGGGGCAAGGATCATTTCCGCCGGGAAGCAATCTGGTTCGAGGTGGTGGACCTGGAGAGCCCTTACCACGCCTTGCTTGGCCGACCCGCCTTGGCCAAGTTCATGGCGGTCCCCCACTACGCGTACCTCAAGATGAAGATACCAAGCTCCAAGGGCATCATCACCATCACCGGCGACTACAAGAAGTCCGCCGACTGCGCCGCGGCCAGCAGCCGGCTGGCCAAATCCCTCGTGATTGCCGAAGAAAAGAAGACGCTGAACAGGGTCGTGGCCCTAGCCAGCAAGCAGCTAAACCAACCCGCCGACTCCAAGGAGTATGATGCCCAAGGATCTTTCCAGCCGGCCAAGGAGACCAAGAAGATACAGCTCGACCCCGAGCACCCCGAGAGGTTTGCCGTCATTGGGGCGAGCCTAGACAGCAAATAGGAAGGCGAGCTCGTCGATTTCCTCTGTGAGAATCGGGATATCTTTGCATGGTCCCCCAAGGACATGCTGGGTGTTCCGAAGGATTTCGCCGAGCACAAATTACATGTGCGGGAGGACGCCAAACCAGTCAAGCAGCCTCTCCGCCGACTGTCAGAGGAGAAGAGAAGGATCGTAGGGGAGGAGATAGCCCGGCTTCTTGCAGCCGGCTTCATCATGGAAGTTTTCTTCCCCGAGTGGCTCGCGAACCCGGTTCTCGTGCTGAAAAAGAATAACAAGTGGCGCATGTGTATAGATTACACAAGCCTCAACAAAGCCTGCCCAAAAGATCCCTTCGCCCTGCCCAGAATTGACCAAGTGATAGACTCCACAGCCGGATGCGAGCTGTTGAGCTTTTTGGATGCTTATTCGGGATACCACCAGATAAAACTAGACCCGGATGACCGACTGAAGACCGCCTTCATCACGCCGTTTGGAGCCTTCTGCTACCTGACTATGATGTTCGGCTTGAGGAATGCCGGCGCCACTTTTCAGCATTGCATGCAGAAGTGCCTCCTCACGCAGCTCGGCAAAAACGCCCACGTCTACATGGATGATATCGTGGTGAAGACGGAGAAGCGTGGCACTCTGCTGGAAGACCTGAAGGAGACATTCGAGAACCTGCGTCGGTTCTGAATCAAGCTCAACCCCGAGAAATGCGTGTTCGGAGTACCGGCCGGCCAGCTCCTAGGCTTTCTGGTCTCCGAACGCGGCATCGAGTGCAACCCTGTGAAGATCAAGGCCATCGAGAGGATGGCGGTCCCAACCAAGCTTCAAGAGATTCAGAAGTTCACCGGGTGCCTGGCCTCTCTGAACCGCTTCATCAGCCGGCTTGGAGAGAAAGCTCTCCCTCTCTACCGCCTCATGAAGAAGAGTACCCACTTTGAGTGGAATGACCAGGCCGACCAAGCTTTCCACGAGCTGAAGAAAATGCTGGCCACGCCGCCTGTCTTGGCGGCGCCGACTGAGAAAGAGCCCATGCTCCTTTATATTGCCGCCACTAGCCTGGTGGTCAGCACCGTCATTGTAGTCCAACGCCCCGAAGAAGGCCGAGCCCAGCCGGTCCAGAGGCCGGTTTATTACCTGAGCGAGGTGCTGTCCGCCTTGAAACAGAACTACCCGCACTACCAGAAGATGTGCTACGGCGTGTACTTCACCGCCAAGAAGCTGAAGCCGTACTTTCAAGAACATCCTATCATGGTCGTATGCACTGCCCCGCTGGCCGAGATCATAGGCAGCCGGGATGCATCCGGCCGGGTGGCTAAGTGGGCCATCGAGCTGGCCCCTTACACGATCTTCTACCAACCCCGCACCGCCATCAAGTCGCAAGCACTGGCCGACTTCCTCGTCGACTGGGCCGAGACCCAGTACTTACCACCGGCTCCTGACTCCACCCATTGGCGCATGCACTTTGACGGATCAAAGATGCGCACCGGCTTGGGAGCCGGCGTCGTCCTTACCTCTCCTAAGGGCGACAAGCTCAGATACATGCTGCAGATCCACTTCGCCGCCTCCAACAATGTAGCCGAGTACGAAGCGCTCATACACGGGCTCCGGCTTGCCAAGGAACTCAGCATCCGCCGGATCCTGTGCTATGGCGACTCGGATTTGGTGGTCCAGCAATCTTCTGGCGACTGGGACGCCAAGGACGCAAACATGGCAAGCTACCGCTTCCTAGTGCAGCAAATCAGTGGATACTTCGATGGATGTGAATTCCTCCATGTACCGCGAGCCGACAACGAGCCAGCAGATGCTCTGGCCCGAATAGGCTCCACGCGGCAAGCAATACCAACCGGCGTCGCCCTACAACGCCTCCTCAAGCCGTCCATCAAGCCGTCTCCGGAATCCGACTCCATCTTCGTGCCGCCTAACCCCGATGGGGCCGGGTCCGGCTCGAAGAATCAAGCAGCCGGCCCGGGGACTTCAATACTCGGCTTGGGGACTACAGTACCCGGCTCGGGGACTGCAGTAGCCGGCTCGGGGACTGCCGCACCCGGCTCGGGGACTGCGGTACCCGGCTCGGGGGCTGCGGTACCCGGCTCGGGGACTGCGGTAGCTGGCCCGGGGACTTCTTCAGCACAGCAAGCGGCGGCCGATTCCAGCACTTCATTACCCAGCCCGCCCACCCTGGTGGCTGTAGCCACATTGGCGGCAGGGGAAGTCGCAGCTCCATCATGGGCCCAAACCATCCTCAACTTTTTGGTGAACCAACATCTGCCGGCTGACGAAACCGAAGCGAGACAAGTCCAACGTCGAGCCGGAGCATACACAATCGTCAACAGAGAACTTGTCAAGCGCAGTGTCACCGGAGTCTTACAGTGATGCGTCGAGCAGGAGAAAGGCATTGCAATCTCAGAGATATACACCAAGGAGAGTGCGGCCACCACGCCGCATCAAGATCACTTGTCGCCAAAGCTTTCCGCCACGGTTTCTTGTGGTCGACTGCTTTGGACGACGCCAAAGAGCTAGTCAAACACTGCAAAGGCTGCCAGCTTTTTAGCTCCAAGCAACACATGCCGACTTCGGCACTCAAGACCATTCCCATAACATGGCCCTTTGCCGTCTGGGGACTGGATATGGTGGGCCCATTCAAGATGGCGCGCGGAGGCATGACGCATTTGCTCATCGCCGTCGACAAATTCACCAAGTGTATTGAGGCGAAGCCGATCAAGAAGCTGAATGGGCCGACTGCGGTGACTTTCATTGCAGATATAACAACCCGGTACGGCATACCGCACAGCATCATCACCGACAACGGCACGAATTTTGCCAATGGTGCCTTGGCACGTTTTTGCGCCGCACAAGGTATCCGGCTGGACCTTGCGTCCGCCGCACACCCGCAGTCAAACGGCCAAGTGGAGCGAGCAAATGGCCTCATCCTGTCCGGCATCAAGCCCCGACTAGTCGTACCTCTGGAGCGTTCAGCCGGCTGTTGGCTCGATGAGCTGCCGGCTGTCCTATGGAGTCTGCGTACTACCCCAAACAGATCAACCGGCTTCACTCCTTTCTTCCTTGTATATGGTGCCGAGGCAGTCATCCCAACAGACATTGAGTTCGACGTGCCTCAGGTAACCATGTACACGGAAGCGGAAGCCAAAGAAGCAAGAGAAGACGGCGTCGACCTGCTGGAAGAAGGCCGGCTATTAGCCCTCAGCCGGTCTGCCATCTACCAGCAGGGTTTGCACCGCTACCACAGCCGGAGGGTCCGACCAAGATCCTTCCAGGAGGGCGACCTTGTGCTCCGGCTGATCCAGCGAACAGCCGGCCAGCACAAGCTCGCAGCCCCCTGGGAAGGTCCCTTCGTCGTTAGCAGAGCTCTAGGCAACGATGCCTACTACCTCATCGACGCGCAGAAGCCGAAGGCACGCAAGAGAGATGACTCCGGCAAGGAGTCGGAACGACCATGGAACGCCAATCTTCTTCGGAAGTTTTACAGTTAAAATGCAGTATGTATCGCGTCCACTTTTGTATTAAGTACGAAACAATAGGCTCCCCGAGGAGGACTCGGGGACTGCCATCCTTTATTTTATGAATGAAAGTTATCATGCGTATGGTATCGCCTGTTCATTTATTTTGTCCGGCACCGGGTTCGACGAGTCGGCCCGGGGACTAGCCGACTGGAGTTATATTAGGAGCCCTACCCGCAGTCAAACAAGTAATGTGCTGACACCCAGGCTTGGCTCTTGCCGAAATCGCAGTTCGAAGAACTGACTGCCCGGCTGGCAAGAGTCATAAGCCGGAAAGGGTGCGCACACGAAAAACGGCTAGGGACTAACATGCTTATATAACAAAAGCCGGCTTGCCGCCTCCCGCCGACCGCCTACCAGAGTAGCCGGCCGGCCGGCTTACATTCAGTCTGCTTCAAATCCAAGAAAGCTCGAGTACTTCCCTTCCCAAAGAGGGAAGGCGGCAAAGGAAAAAGCCTAAGGATAAAAAAGTGCACTTGAATGGAAGCCAACACATGCATACAATAATATTCACACAAAGGACCTCCAGAGAGGTCAGCATCCAACATTGTTCGATACACCCCCAGTGGGTGGAATTGTGGAAACTTAAAATTTTTCTAAAAAGCAAAAGCAGGAACAACAGGGACGACAGATCAAGCCGGCGGGGCCGCCGACGAGCCGGGCTGGGCGGTGGAGGCGGTCGTGCCGGTTGAAGGAGCGGTCGGCTAGCCAACTTCGGCCTGATCATCACCTCCGGCAGAGGGCGCACTCCCGCGCGGCTCGTTGCTGGAGGCACGGTCGGCTTGAGGGCGGTCGGCCGTCTCACCAGTCGGCTTGGCGTCTTCGCCGTCTTCTTCCTCGTCGTCCTCACCCTCGTCGCTGGAGGCAATCTCCTCGGCCGAGTCCTCGCCTTCCGCCGGGTTCAGTCCGAACCACTCCTCCGGCTGGGCGATGCCGTCATCACTGAGTTCCGGCGCGAAGACGCTAGTGTCGGTCCACTCGGCGATCGTCGAGGCGCGCTGCGCGATCGCCAGCCGCACCTCCTCCAGCTCCGCGTCGGCCTCCAACTGCCAAGTCCGCAGCTGGTCCAGGCTTAGCCCTGGGTACCATGCCCGGACGAAATCCAACGCACGCCCGGCTCCAAGACGGGCTGCTGACGCCTTCCAAGCCTCGAAGCGGCCGACTGCGACCTCTAGCCAGTCGACGGTCCGACTTGGGGTGCGGGGAATCACCTGGCCGGGCTAGAGCGCGGCCAGCACCTGTGCCCCAACACGTTGGAGCCGGCGGAGCATCCGATGGGCCGGCTGCAGTCGCGCTTGGATGGCGATGAGCTGCTCCGACAGCGTTCGATTTGCATCCGGCGGAATGACAACTCCAGCCTGACGGCGCGCCTCGCGATGGGCCTCGATGGCTTGAGCAGCGAGGACGGAGTGGCCGGGAAAGTAATCTGCGCAAAGTAACAAGCACAAGTCAGAATAAAAACCCCAGGCGGCCGGCAGATGGAGGAAGGGTAAGAAAGGCGGCTTACCATCAATCAGATCTTCGACTCGGCCGAAACCTTCCTCCAGCGCCTGGCGCGTCTCGGCCCAGCTCGCCGCCTTGGTCTCGAGCTCCGCCTTCAGGGCAGCCTTGCCGTCCTGCGCCTTCTGCAGGGCCGCCTTATGGCTTTCCTCCTGGTCGGCCAGTCTCTTGACCAGGCGGTCGCGCTCCTGAACCAAGTCGGCATACTTGGCGTCCCTGGCACGAAGAGCGGTCTGCACTTCGCCGAGCTCCCTCCGCAAGTCAGCGTTGGCCTCTACATGAGCAAAAGACAAAGAGAAAAAGTCAGCAAGGGAAAGGTCGTCAAGGAAGATCCGACCCGACTGCTCAGCAGTCGGCCCGAATCTCAGGGACTACACCCAGTGGGTGCACTGTCGCGCCCCCACGAGAGACAGATAAAAGCAATATACTTATGTCGGCTGCTGGCCAGGTCTTCGGTCCTCCGGCTCAGCTCCCGAGCCTGGGAGTTGAAGGCGGCGGCACGAGAGTTGTGATAATCCTAAAGATCAGACAGAAAACATAGTTAAGATAGTCGTCGGGAAAGATCCGACCCGACTGCACTGCAGTCGGCCCGGATCTCGGGGACTACACCCAGTGGGTGTGCTAGCGCGCCCCCACGGAAAAAATCAGAGGACCAGAGCGGTCGACAAGTAAAAAACTTACCCGGATTGCGGACCGCGTCGACAGAAACTCCTGAGTAAATTGCCGCAGGAGGGCGGCCTGAGCCTGCAGCCGGCTCCGAACCCCTTGGGCCGCCACGTTTAGCTCGCCACTTCCTCCGCTGGGAGTCCACCCGGACGTGGCGGAACTGGCCGCCTCCAAGGCTTCTGCCGTCTGGTCGGCACCCGCGGCTTGGCGCGTGTCCGGCGGGGCCGTGCTGTCTCCGGCGCGCTGGCTCGCCACCAGCTGAATTTCAAGACCGGCTCCGGCCTCGGGTGCGGCCCGGGCCGGCTCCTCCGGCACCGTCGACGACTGGCCGCCTTCGCCCGCTCTGGCTGGCGCTGCCGGCGGCGTCCTCTCCGCGAAGACCTCGAAGAGCTCATCCCTCTGCACCGGCGGCTGATCGGGGGTGATCTCCTCCGCCGTGGGCAGTGGGATGTCCGGATCCAAGGTGTGGAGGGGGATGGCGAGCAACGGAGGCCGGCTATGCATGCCCTCCGCCTCTGCCTCCGCGGTCGCCCGGTCCG
Source organism: Triticum monococcum (assembly GCA_034509565.1). NCBI lineage: Eukaryota > Viridiplantae > Streptophyta > Magnoliopsida > Poales > Poaceae > Triticum > Triticum monococcum. The sequence continues at coordinate 275,062,576 of CM067842.1, read as the reverse complement.
AGGGAGTCTCGGCTGCCGCGTCCGCTCGCTCCGTCGCCGCCCGGGCGGCCTCCCGCTCCGCCGCCTCCCTCTCTTGTCGCGCCTCGTGGGCGTTCCGCTCCGTGGCTTCTGCAAGATCGGCGCGGGGGTCCACGCGGCGGGGCCCTGAAGATCCAGCACCCGGCCCGACCACAGAGCCGCCTGGGCCTCGCTCGAGGGAAAGCGGCGCCCTGCTCGGAAATCGGAGAAGAATTAGAACAAAAGAAGACAACAAAAAACAAGTACGCAGGCGGCCAAAGGGCTTACGAGGAAACCGCTGGAGGTCGCTTCACCGCCTTCCGGAAGCTGGCCGCCTTCGCCGCCGCTTCGTCTCGTTTCGTGGCTGCGGCGGAGGCCCTCGTCTTTTTCGGCCGGCTGCCGAAGAGAGGAAGCGCAGCCCGGCGCTTCGACGTTCCACCACCGGCAGCCGGCGCGGCGGACGAGCCCGCGCTGTGACGATCGGTTGCCGGCTGGTGGCGCGGGATTTCTTCGGCGTCGGCGTCATCCGGCCAGTCGTCAAAACTGGCCGAGAGCCCCGTGCCTCCAGGCTCGGCGACGTCCCCCTTGGCGGCGTCCTCCATGGCGGCCGCGGCCAAATCCGGGTCATCGATATCGTCTACCGTACGGTTCGGGGCATACTGGCGTTCGACTCCTGCCGCCCCGGCTGGCGGGGGAAGAAGAGGGTTCTGATAAAAAAAGAGAAAGGAGAAGAGCCGCCCGGTCAGAAGCCGGCCGGCACAAGCCGGCTGATGACAGAAAGAAGGACTTACCACAGGCGGAGGATGGGCGCGGGAGTACGGCGCCTTACCGAATTGCCAGTCGTCGGTGAGCTTGAGGTTGGCGATGTAGTTCACCATGAGCGCTACCTCGGCATGGGGCATCTCCCATGTGCTCAGCCGGCAAGGGTCGAAGCGGCCGCTCATCTGGCATAGCATGTGGGGCCGGCTCTGAAGGGGAAGGATCCGGCGCTCGACGAAGGCGGCCACCAAGTCGGCTCCGCGCAGGCCTTCTGACTGGATCATTACCCGAAGCCGGGCGATGGAGGCGTTCCCGGCCGGAGATAAGGACTTGGACCGGAAGCCCCAAGACGGCTGCCTCCCAGCCGGCGGGCCGGCTACGTAAGCCGGCAGGTTAACGTAGTCTCCTTGCGGGGTGACGTTCTTGACGTAGAAATATGATTTCTGCCAGAGTTTGACCGATTGGATTAAAGGGATGTGCGGGAAGGGGTTGTTGTCGCTTGACCTCTTCATCGCGATGAAGGCCCCGCAGGGGGCGGGCACGCCGGCGGTGACGGTGCCGAGCTTGTTTTGGAAGAGCTCCGCCCAAAGCTCCAGCGTGGGCAGCACTCCCAAGAAGCCTTCGCAGAGAGAGACGAAGGACGACAGCAGCATCACCGCGTTGGGCGTGAGGTGATGCGGCTGGAGACGGTAGAAGTCGAGGAAGGAGCGCATGAACCCACTCGCCGGGAAGCCGAAGCCACGCAAGAAATGCGTGCGGAAGACGACGCGCTCGCCTTCCTCTGGCGCCAGCGAGATTTCTGCCTCCGGCGCCAGCCGAGCCTGCACGAGGTTGGCGGCGGGCAGGCGCCGGGTCCGGCGGAGAAACTCTATGTGGTCTTCGTGGACGTTGGACCCGTCCCACGAGCTCGACAGCGCCATGGACATGGCGGCATGGGCGGGCTGTGACGGGAGGCTGCGTCGGGCGTGAAGGAAGAAGAAAGGAAAGAAGCGCAAGGAGGGATGGGGAGCGGGGGAGCGAGCAAGCCTTTGTCTCTCCCCCTCCCCCTCCTACTTGTAGGCTCGTGCGCCGGAGCCGAGGAGGCACGGCGTGGGGGATCGTGGGGATCGATCGTGCCCATCTCCCCCACGCCCCGCGTTAATTGCGCGCCTTGAAGACATGAAGAAACGGCCGCGGGGAGGCGAGCAGTCCCCTCGGGCCACAGAAGATCTGCGCCCGAACCGAGGCCAAGGAGTGGCGGGCCCGGGCCTGCGGCGGCGTCCCGTCGCGCGCGTGCGACGGTAGGACTTCTCCGCCACATGGTCCGTCGTGGGGCCCACGGCCAGCTCGCGGGTCAACCACGTTCATATTAATAAACAAGAAAGTTTTCCGAAGTTGGCCTACGACGGCGAGGTCGGCTCCTCAGGGTATGAAGCTGGCCAAGCTTCCCGTCCCTCTATCCGCCGTGAAGCTCGCCCAGCTTCGGGGACTACTGTCGGAGTAAATAGGCATGGGTAGCCTAGCCGGCTTCTCCTGGCCCATCAGAAAAAATTACGAGCCTGTCCAGCTCTCAAGAAGACTCAAGACCTAGGGCCGCCTCCCCCCTCTGCCGGCTACCTCCTAGGCCGGCTTTGGGGGCGGTCCGCCCTTTACCCTCATGAAGAAAGCTGTGGATGGCCGGCTACGAGAAGCTGGCTACAGCAAGGCCGACTCCAAGAGACCGGTTCCCATAAAGCAGTCAAAGCCGTACCCGCAATGTACGCGTCCACCCTGCGATGATGAAGCGGGGCGTGGCTACAGTGGAGCCTGCCACCCCCAAAACCCGGAGCACGCCTGGTACAGTGCGCCGTACGGGCAGCCACGGCCCGCCCGGCGCGGCACTGTTGCCACGGCGGCTCTGACGCCGTCCACGATGGGCCGCCAGCGTGGCCCCCGAGGCGGTGGGCCCCTTCGGGTAGAGAGATATCGAAGGCGGCCGCACCTCCTCCCAAGCTGGCAAGATAGAGGGCCGGCTTCCCATAGCCGGCCTGCCACCTTCCTCGAAGGAGACGCCCATTAAGGATACAAGACGCGGCGGGGCTACAGTAATCGCCCGCCAGGGCGGCGGTGCTGTAGCCACGCTTACCCCGACCAAGCCTGTGTCAACAGCACGGAGCAATAGTAACCAGCCACCGACTAGGCTCTGGCCGGTGGGGCCTGCCTGTCGACCAAGGAGCCGGCAGCCGGCGGGACCCACCAGCCGGCGGGCCCTAGTAGCCGGCGCAGAAGCCGACAAGCATAGCTACAGACAGCTGGGCCCCGCGCCCAGCTGGATTACCATTGTACCCCCGGGGGTAGGCCTATATAAACCCCCCGGTGCACCCATGCAAAGGGTTGGATTCTCAAGTTAGACCTAGACACCATACAAGGAGAGGAAGCAAGCTAGTTGAGCCCTTCTTCCTCCTTCCACCCAAAACAGCTCAAGGAGCATTGTGTAGCAACTTGTTCATTTAGTAACCATGCGGAGACCCCGCAGAGCAGCAGTAGGGGTGTTATCTCCCCGGAGAGCCCTGAAGCTGGGTAAGATCCGCCGGCGTGCATGTCTTCGCCTTATCCCGTTTCCAGGCACCGGCGATGTTTTATTGGCTCCCACAATGATAAGCCACCCGTTGGCATATGTCGCACCTACCACCCGACAGCCATGCTTCATCTCAGACTCCGTAGCTAGCACGGCGGGGCCCTTACGCTTTACTTCTTTGGCCTTGGCCTTCTTGTCTTCAGGATCGAGCTCCGGGAGGTCAAGGAGGGAGAGGCGGCCTTCTTCAGCCCTTGCGCACTTGGTCGCCAGGATGAATATCTCTAGGGTCGGACACAGGTCCTCGTGGATGACGAGCTCCTCCTTCATCTTGACATCCCGGACGCCATCAGTGAACGCCGAGATGATGGCCTCGTTTGACGCCTTTGAGGTCTTGAGGCGAACGCTTGTAAAGCGCTGGATTTATTTGTGCAAAGTTTTGCTCGGCTGCTGCTTCACGCGCCGCAGGTCACTTACTCTAGGAGCGTGGTCATGAGTGCCCTGGAAGTTGGCGATGAAGGCTCGCGAAGCTCGTCCCAGGAGGAGATTGACCCCTCTGGGAGGTTTAGGAACTAGGAGCATGCGCCGTCCTTGAGGGCCATGGGGAACCAGTTGTCCATAACCTTCTCATCACCGCTCGCCGCTTCGATGATGGGCGTGTAAAGTTGGAGGAAATCTCCGGGGTCGGGGGTGCCATCATAGCGCGGAGGCAGATCTGGCTTAAACTTGCCGGGCCACACGGCGCGGCTCCGGGGTGAAGGCACGGCAGGCCGCCGCGCTGACAGGCACGTCGCGCACTCGGGGAGCTCGGTCCTGACACCCACGCACCACAGGCTCTGGTAGCGCAAGGTCTTAGTGATGGCGCTGAGGCACTGGGAGCGCGCACGCATCGGCCTGCGGCCGCTACACCACCTGGCAGCTTCCTTCATCTCTTGTTGACGTCCCGCACTGTGGGTCGCGTGAGGGCGCATCACGCCTGGGCTCCAGGTCAGTGTTGCGCCGAGGAGGAGGCGGAGGAGGAGGCGCGCCGTGAGCCACATCGCCCGCCTGGGATGGCGAGGGAGGCAGCGAGCGGGACTTCCAGGAGCCTCGCCGGCGGCGTTGACGAGCTTAGTAGTGTGGCCGAGCCAGTCATCGTTCACGGGGCAATAATGCAGGACCTCGCATGCCATGAGCAGCACAGCCTGTGTGTTCACCGTCGCACAGCAAGCATGGGAGGACGATGTCGTGGCCGATGTGGGCGATGGAGTCGCGGTGAGGCCATCACGCCGCATAGAAGGTGGTGGCGACGAATCCTGCTGCTCGCGAGCAGCAGGGTCAGTGGCGGCATTAGCCACAGGGGAGGCAGAGCGGCGAGGAGCCTTGTTGCCCGCGGGTGCTATCTGGGTGACACGGGCGGCCCGGCGCACGGAGTGGACACGGCGAGCGTCGGCCATGGGAGCGACGGAATGGAAGGGAAACGGAAGGTGGAAGAAGGGCTTTGACACGCCCCTAGCTGGCACACCAAATGTCAGATTTAGGGCTCCGCGGGCCCAAGAAAGGTTCGAACTGTGGGGCGTGTGCAAAGAACTCAACCTATCCAGCCTACCAGCTTGTCGCCCTAGAGCCTAGCTTGATTCGCATGAACAAGGAAGAAGATGACACAGTAGTTTACCTAGGTTCGACCCACCTTGTGGTGTAAGTCCCTACTCTAGCTTTTTGGTGGATTAGCCTCTCGAGGGGCTGAGGATGAACTAGTACAAGGGATGAACCACCTCGCGAGGTTCAAGGGTGAGGGAATGAGTCGACCCCCTTCTACGGTGCTGGCTAAACTATATTTATAGTGGCCTCGGTCCTCTTCCCCCAAAATGTAGGCGGGAAGGGATCCCACAGTGGCCAATTTGAAAGAGGACAAGTAGTACATCTTATCCTGATGAAAGGTGGTCTTCGCTTGCAAAGCTTTTGGTTGTGACACAGCGGTGGGCTCGACAATGACATCCATCCTGCCGCGCTGGTGGTCTTGGTCTCATTGCACGAGAATGGAAACCTTTGTCGGATTCCTCAGGAACCCACACATGTCCTTGCCTCACCAAAGAGGAAAGTGCCTCCTCTGCACCTGCCTGCCTTGGTCTTCATGGCTTGTGTCATGGTAGCCTCATGAGGCTGGGTACCTGCATAGGAATCTCCGCTCCTCGAGAGACCGCCTAGGGAGGCCACTCCTTCGGGAGGTCTTGGTGTCGTCCGCCTCGCGAGGCTTGGCCCCTCGCAAGGGTCTTGTCTTAGCAGTCTTGTAGATGGGTCGTACCAAGCCGTCGAGTGAGCCATGCCGTGGGCCATAGGCAGGAAAGTCTGGGTACCCAGCTTCCTAGAACGCCGACAGACTTTTTATGGTGTGTTTGTTGGGATCCGATGAATTGTGAGTTTATGATCAGATCTATCCATGAATATTATTTGAGTTTTTCTGAACTCTTTTATGCATAATTATTATAGCCTCATATTTCTTCTCTGATTTATTGGTTTGGTTTGGCCAACTAGATTGATTTATCGTGCCATGGGAAGGGGTGCTTTGTGATGGGTTCGATCTTGCGGTGCTCAATCTCAGTGATAGAAAGAGACATGACACGCATGTATCATTTCTATTAAGGGTAACAATATGGGATTTATTTTATCCGTTAATTTATCTTGTCTACAGCATGTCATCTTGCTTAAGGCATTACTCCCTTCTTTCATGAACTTAATACACTAGATGCATGCTGGATAGCGTTTGATGTGTGGAGTAATAGTAGTAGATGCAGAATCGTTTTGGTCTACTTGTCTCAGACGTGATGCCTATATACATGATCATTTCCTTGGATATCATCATAATTATTTGCTTTTCTTTCAATTGCCCAATATTAATTTGTCTACCCACTGTATGCTACTTTCTTGAGAGAAGCCTCTAGTGAAAACTATGGCCCTCAGGTCAATTTTCTATCATATATTAAAACCAAAAATACCTTGCTGAAATTTTATTTTATTTATTTTGTTTTGTGTTTTTGTCAGACTTATCAATCAAAAACTATATCTTTTAATCTTACTCGTAACCGTAGAGGGATTGACAACCCCTCTACGCATTGGGTTGCAAGTATTGGTTGTTTGTGTGCAGGTGTTATTTACATAGTGTTGCTTGGTTCTCCTACTAGATTGATAACCTTGGTTTCATAACTAAGGGAAATACTTATCTCTATTGTACGGCATCATCCTCTCCTTGTTGGGGAAATCCCAACGCAGCTCACAAGTGGCAGTGGAGTCTTCTTTAGACTGTGTTGAGATCTCAAACCTCGTGGTTTTTTGATTTTTTTGCTTGTGTTTAATTGGCTTGAGATACTCTTATTTGCTTTCCGTGGTGTGGTTGTGAGCTACTCGTTGTTAGTTCGTGAGACTCTATTTATTTATCATGGATCCTATATTTGCTTATTATGCTTATGATATTATTGTGTTGTCTCACGATACTTTCTCGCCGCACCTTTGCATGAGATCTAGGCACCATTATAGGATTTAGTTTGTTGATCTCATGTCCTCATATGTTTGTGCCTGATGCATACTCAAGCATATCATTTTATTCTTGCACACATATAGGGGGAGCTCCTATGATCAACCATTGTCGCGTGGCTACTTTCTTAGTTGTATCTTTGATGCAATGTCCTAACCATGTTGCCATCAATGCACCAAAAAGGGGGATATTGAAAGTGCAAGTGTCACTTAAATTATATTTTGGTGTGATGACAATTAGTGGAACTAATATCGGTTGCTAAAGTTTATCCCAGGATATTGGTTCCAAGCTATTCTTTATGGAGGTGTGTGACCCCCCCCAATTCAAAAAGATCAAAGGTGTGGTTTTCCGGTGATTTGAAGGTTTTCTTTTTGGTTCGACTCGAGTCTTAAGAAAGATCGCACTATTAAGAGGGGTCTTCGTGGATTCATGTCATGTGGGAATGCCATTGTCAAAACCTATACACTAGCCTTCCCACTCCTACCACCAAATATCCGTAGTGTGCTAGTTGTGGTATCCAGGAAGTGTGCAACAAGTGTTTTCTGGATACCCCGTGCGCACATGATCTTTTGACCCTCGTGCGCACGGGGTAGTCAGGAACTTCTTGGGTACCCCATGCGCACGGGGTCTTTTGACCCCCCGTGCACACGGGGTACTGCATAACTCCCTGGGTACCCTTGCGCACGGGGTGCTACGTAAGTTCCGGGATACCCCGTGCACACGGGGATGACTTAGCCCATGCGTAGAGGGTCCAACGGGCAAAAATAGTGACCCAACCAACAACACTATATATAACCCCCTTCTTCCTACTCCATGCCTAACCCTAATGTCTTGTTGAGCTCCACCATTGCTACACCTCATTTTGCTCAATACTCTCAATCCCTCCACCCAAAATTGTTGAAACTTTGGGGATTGGGAGAGCAAGACCTGATCTACACTTTGACCAAACAAAATCGCATTCCCCGCAATATTCATCCACCATGGACTTGTTACTCTTGGAGCTTGGGCTCATACGCAACTAGAAGTTCCTCCGGAAGCTTCCTTGGTTGTGGTGTGCTTCGGAGAAGTTTGTAAAGGTGTGGTGGTCGCCTTCAAGACCAACCCCAAGTGATTCGAGGCTCATCCGTTGGGGGTGACTTAGAAGATATTACGGTGAGCCTTCGGTAGCATTCCGCAAGCTTTGGCTCCGGCACCACTCTAACGGAGAGTAGCTCTTCCCGAAGGAAGAGTGAACTTTGGGACAAAATCCGCGTCCTCGTCTCACTTGTGGTTAATCCTTTACTGCACTTTACTTTGCTTTATATGCTTGTTGGCTTGCTAATTAATTTGTTGTCTAGCATATTTAGCTTTAAGCTTGCTTGTCATATAGGTTGTGTTCACCTAGTTGCATATCTAGTGAACCCTATTTGTCCGCTAAACCTAAAAATTGACAAGAAAGATTAAAACTTGTAGTCTCCTATTCACCCCCCTTCTAGTCGACTGTATCGATCCTTTCAGCTTTCTTATCTTAGCGAACTCGGTAGAGGCCAGTGGGGCCTGGGCGAGTTCCACGTTTGCTACTTCGGCCTAGTAGGCCATCTTTGTGCTCCCCCGGATAGTGATTGTGCCATTAGGGCCAGGCATCTTGAGCTATAGGTAGGTGTAGGACGGGACCACCATGAACTTCAGATAGGTGGGCCTGCCCAAGATCGTGCGATAGCCGCTCTAGAAGGGGGCGACCTCGAACTGCATTGTTTCTCTTTAGTAGTTCGACTCGTCTCCAAAGATGACCTCAAGTTTGATTCGGCCTAAAGGGTGCACCGGGTGGCCCGGCACCACTCCGTGGAAGCCCACGTCCGACCTCCGTGGTCCCGCCAAGGAGATCTTCATCTTCTCCATGGTATCAGTGAAGATGACATTGAGGACACTTCCTCCATCCATCAGGACGCGTGTGAGATGGCAGCACCCAGAGATGGGATCTAGTACTAGGACTTGTTTGCCTGGTTGCACGATGTCTTTGGGGTGGTCCCCGACGTCGAAGATGATCGTCTCTTGGGACAATGATAGTCATGAGCTGGTCGTGTCCTCTACCGCGTAGATCACGCGTCTAGTGAGCTTCTAGTTTCAGCACGTGTTAGCCATTGTGAATATCATGTTCACGGAGGTCTCATAGGACACCCCCGTGGCACCAGCGAGATAGTGTGATACGTCTCCAAGCGGGGTGATCGAGTCGACGATAGACCTCTTAGGCCTTCCCTTGCCTATCGTACATGTGTTTAACGTAGCGGGAGGGTGAGATGTTGAGAAATTGCCCCGATCTGTCAGCGGCCGGCTTAAAAGGCCGAACGTGATGATTTGGCATGGCAAGAGATTGCCAGCCTTTGATGATTCTCCAAGCCGGGTTCGCTCCGATCAATGCCACCCGTGCTTGGCGTGCCAACTGACGGAGCGAATTCTCGTTAGATCCCTCAGTAGGGTTCATGACGAGACCGTAAGTACCGGAACAGAGTCTGTGCACACAGTTTACCCAAGTTCGGGCGTTAGAATAGTAATACCCTGCATCCTGCTTTGTCTTAGTATTCATGGTGAGGGGTTACCTCGTGTAGAGGATTACAATGGTGTTTGATATGTCTATCGAGAGTTTGTTCTAGATGGGATCCCTAATGAGGGCCCTAGACCTCCCTTTATATAGACATGAGAGGTCTAGGGTTTACACGAAGAAGATATCGGATTGATCTGGCCACCGTCGTCTGCCTTGGGGTACATGTTTGTCGCCCTCTCCTTCTTTTGATGCTCTGTGGGCCTAGTGGGCCTTGATAAAGGTCGAGGCTGGGCTCCTTTCCGTTAGTCACCCTAGGTGTAGGACCCCGTCACGTGGCCCCTACACACCCTTCCAGTGCTGGACGAAAAACCACTCCGATGGCGACTCCGATAATGAAGGTGACGATGACAAGGTGCCATCGGATAAGGAGGTCACGCGTACGAGACCACTGTCGAGTACCTTGCGTAATTTAGTTTGTATTTTTACAATTTAGTTTTAACTTGTCTGATTTTGTCCGATTTGCATGTAATATACCGAATTCTTAAATTTCGTCTTTTTTAGAAAACGTTGCGTATATTCAACTTAAGGAAATCATACAAGACCCCATACATACACAGAGACATCCAAAAGGAAACATAAGAGACACGTCCAATAACACAACAGCAAAGAGCGCCCCTAGAAAAGACAAAATTATAATTTGGTCCCTAGAGACCTCAGAGCTAAGCCGCCTAACAGCCTGCCACTCACCCCTTTGCCATCAAAGCCGCCGAAGATGAAGGGGATAGACCTCCATCTGACATAAATCATGGAGCACCTCTTCGCGCAATACGCACTTTGATCACCGATGAGATGGTTTGCCGTCGAGCAACGAAACCATATCTGTTCGAGCACGTCGGCGAGGGAGAGCCTCGGAGCACTTCCTACTCCAGATCTGCCACCTACCGCTGATAATTCAGGGCAGCCATGCCGGATCTGCCTGTCTCGGACCTCCATCCTTGTGCCTTACTTGAGTTCGATCTACAAAAGTCATTAACGCTGCACACGGAAGGAACAATGGCACTGGACTGCTCCAGCACGGGATGTCCCGCTCTTCTCACTGACATTGGAGCTGACGTTGACGCGACGAGGACGAAGGCAGAGAACAAAAGTCCATGGTGCTTCCACCACCGTCGCCTCGGCAGCAGCACTCGGAAGCCTTAACCTCACCGTCCCGCAGGGGTGGCACGAATCTACGACCCACACCTCTCTGACGACACCGCGAAAGACATCGTTGTGGCTACGCAGGAGATGGGGCAAACCCGATTAACGCGGCGTCGCTGCCACCAGAGCGACACCACACACATTACTAACCCTATGTACACGCCAGGCGTGAGTTGTTGGGGTTCCCCATCCCTTCCGCCGCCGTTGGAGCAGCCAGCGGAGGGAAGGGGAATCCTCGGGATCGCCGGCGGATGGAGGGAGGACGCGGTCGCCTCTTGGTCTCCTCACGCACTCCTGTAGCAGGGGAAGGGGAATAGGCCCATTCCAGTGAGGTTGGGGCCCTTTTTTCAATTCGCGTTTGAAATGTGGCGTACATTTTCTGCATGCGGTTGGATGGCCAGCTCCACTAACACACCTTTGGCCTTCTCCTGAGGAGGCCACCCTAGTTGGCCCACCCCTGGCCTTGTTCAGTTGGTCGCTGAGGCAACGTGAATGTCGGGCGGATGTTTCCATGGTGGTCCTAGACCGGTACTCGGCCCCTCCCAAAGTCAGGTCCACGTCAACGAATGCCGCCTTGCATGGCGCGTTCCGGCTATCCCGGCGCGGCTCCGCCTTGTTGGTCGTTGTCCTGTGCATGTGAGAGGATGATGATCCACCACCACGTTAAAGGTAGTGGAGGATGCGGCCGCGCATGCTGGCGGTGACGTTGTCGGGCTGCTCCTTCACCGGAAGCCACCAAGGCAGTGATGACGGCTTCTCCTTCACCCCTTTCATGTAATGTCTGATTTCTAAGGTGTAGTTGAGTGATGGGGATGGGGAATCCCTTGAAGCAGCGTCTGATTTAGACAACATGGTGGCGCGAGGGTGGGGGTGAGCAGCTCCTTGATGCGGTGGCACCATGGTGAGCGCGGATCCTCCTTGATGTGATGATGGCGGCGCCGAGCTACGCTCGCGGGGACCTCTCGGTCGCGAGCTCCATCATCCAATCGAACTCCTCACCGATCTGGGCCACTGATACGTCTTGAACTTACTACTCCCTCCGTCCCAAAATAAATGTTTCAAGCTTAGTACAGAGGGAGTATAATTCTAATTGGTTCATGCTTTTTTTCTCCAATACGCCAAGCTGGTGTATAATTGCATTGATAGGTAGACAGAATACAAGGGTTGAGGACTCCTAGCTCGTACACTACGAGGCGTGCCAGGGGTCCTCATGAGCAGCAGAAGAGGGTTGCTCGGCCTAGTTACAATTGGGTTTACAGCGCGACGATTACAGCTTGGATTCCTTTGGCACCGGTAGTGGCCCAGGTGCGCATGTCATCGTGGATCTAAGCAAACAAGTAGCTAGTGGAGGGTTACCTTAGGTCGAAGATCCAAGTGTTGCGATGCTTCCAAATGGCAGCTGACCAACGGCACCAGGGACAGAAGGGAATTTCGGAGCGACACCGGGATGGAGCTAGTAGCGTCTCTCCACCAGTCGTAGAGGGTGAGGTCGCCGTTGGGAGGGCTGGCGGTGATTTTGCACCAAGCTAGAGTGGAATGCCAAATCTCCCTGGAGAAAATGTAGGCAGCAAGGAGGTGGTGGATGTCCTCGGGGTCCTGATCACAGATGACGCAACGAGGAGGGTGGGCCAATTCCTGCTTGGCTAATCTCTCAGCCTTCCAACTGCGGTTATGCTTGGCGAGCCACATGAAATTTTTTGTTAGGATTTAATTAAGACATTAAATTGAAGGGAAATCTCCCCTTGTCCTAACCGTCACTCCGCAACAACCGCGTCCCCCGATGCACTGTTCGGGAACGGACGTGTCCCTCTGTTGCGTCCTCTCAGATTGTATATAAGCCTCATCATTAATGAAAGAGAACAACAGTTCGATTCATTTTGTCTCTCGCTCTAGAAATCGACTCGCAATACGTTATCAGCACTGCTCTCCGGTGAGAGGATTCTGACGAGAAGAATAGGACAAACAGGCAAAAGGACAGGCCCTCTGGTGCATGGCATGAGGAGGCCTCATCCTGCCTAGCGGCATGGCGCATGTCTTTAGCTGTCCCGTGGCCCTGCAGCCTCGACCTCCTGCACCAGCCTGAAGCGGCCATAGCCCCGGCGAGGCGAGTCCCTCGACACCCTCTTTATGTGGCTTTCTTCATAGGCAATAAAAGAGAAGAACAAAGATGGATCAACCGGAGAACCAGAAGCGCAAATCAAAAAATCAAGTCACGAACAACCAACGTCTTGACTCTCCAGTTCATCTACAAAGCGTACAGATCAATATTATTGATCTTAATTGGTACATCATCAAGTGATGCTGTTCTATTTGTTTTGGGACTATCTATTCTACATCCAGATGAAATCCAATTCGCTTTCAGCCATATTTTCCGTCCAACTAACGGTTGACAACTGTCCCCTGTCCCTTGTCCTCTGTTTTTCATTTCTTCCCCAGCTTTTAAATAGACTAACGGGTCCACAACTAAACCTTTACCAACCCGGATAGAAAAGCAGCTACAAATAGGAAATCAAAGAAGCACACTGATACAGCCAAAAGAAACTCCATGACCGAACAAAAAAGCAGCTAAAGCAAAACCACACTAATTTCTACCATGCCCACTAAGAATTACAGTGTAAAGTGCATTAAAAATGACACTGCAAAATGCACTAAAATGACATTGTAAATCCACCAACAATCCAAATAGTTTGCTAAGATTAAACATTAATAATTATAGTGTAATATTAAACATACAGACCACTACTAAAACCAAAAATACTGCTATGCTCAGCTTGATTGCTACTTGGCATTGCCTCACTTGCTGAACCTCACTTGGATTACATGCTAGTAAAATAAGAACTCAGCCACCATTTGTGCTAGGACCGCGCACATTCTGAACCTCACTTGGCATTGCCTCCCTACACATAGAAATTCAAAGAGACCCAGATATTAGTAAAAAGAAAAGAGAAGCTAAAAGGAGAATAAGAAAATGAAACAAATGACAAGGCAAGTAAAGAACATGCATTACGAAAGAAATTAGTTACGAAAGAGTTGTCGCAACTGTTCATGGGGCTGAAAAACATGTCATTCGCATATCTGATCCTAAGATTTGGAATGTCTGCACTGGAGAAAAGGTTTGCCATCTGAGTTCTTGGTGTGAATATCTCCATATACATAAATGTTAAGACACCACAATCATCACTGAAAATATACAAAAGAACACAAAAAAAGAAAATTAGACCGTTCATACAAATCTATATAACAAATAAACAAGAACATGAAAAGGCAGAAAAAACATAAATACCGATTATCTTGCTTAGGGACAGCTGGGTACAACACATTGAACTCTTCAAAGTTAATCCTTTTATGCATCATAGGAGTGATGTAAGTATCCCAAAGCCCAATGAAATTATGAATCTGTGTTGCAACTAAAAAAATTTAGGAAATGCATACCAAACCAATTTACTGTACAAAAGAGCTATCGGTAGACTCAAGAAAAAAACTAAAAGTGCTCTAGAGCAAAGCAATGGATACTAGTACAAATGGTGCTAAGATTTACAAGTAAAACCACTAAGAATTGCACTGTAAAGCCCACTAACAAAACCAATAAAATAGTTATAGTGTAAATCAATGATAGTTACACAGTAAAAATCCAAAAAATGAGAATTACACTATATATCCACTAAGATATTACAGTGTAAATACTTTGAGATTTACAGTGAGAATTGCACTTCCACTAAGAGATTTACACTAAAAGATATTACAGTGTATCAAAACAAGATAATTACACTGCATCAAACAAGACTATTACAGTGTAAAATCATTTAGAGCTACACTAAAAAATTACAGTGTCAAATACTTTGAGAATTACACTGTATCAAACAAGAACATTATAGTGAGAATTACACTTCCAATAAGAGAGTTACACTAAAAGATATTACAGTGAATTTTTTTTTGAGAATTACACTGCCACTAAGAGAGTTACAGTGTAAATCTTCTGAGAATTGCACTATAAAAATCCAGTGCAAACTCTTACACTGTAAAATAAGATAATTACATTGCAAACCACTAAGAGAGTTAAAGTGTAAATCTTTTGAGGATTAGTTGTAAAAATGCACTGAAGATACAGTGCAAATTCTTTGAGAATTACACTGTAAAACAAGATAATTACAGTTGCATTTGAGAGAAACAAGTATAATTACATTGCAAACCGCTAAGAGAGTTACAGTGTAAATCTTTTGAGAATCACACTGTAAAAATCCACTAAAAGATACAATGTAAATCCTTTGAGAATTACACTATAGAACAAAACATAATTACTGTCTAAAATACTTTGAGAATTGCACTGTAAAAAGTACAGAACTCACTAAGGAATTATAGTGCAAAAATACTATAACAATTACGCTGTAAAACAAAAGATAATTAGAGTGTAAAAACTTTGAGAATTACACTACAAATCTTTTGATAATTACACTGCAAAAACTTTGAGAGAACTCACTAAGGAATTACTGTAACACCTCGGATATGACTTTCCCAATTTGTAATCCAACTCTTGTTGTTTCCGGCTTTAAGTTAATTTATTTTCTCGGGTTCGGGTCTTTGTCTCCGTGTGTTGTTATCGTTGTCATGCATCTCATATCATGTCATCATGTGCATTGCGTTTGCAGACGTGTTCATCTCATGCATTCGAGCATTTTCCCCGTTGTTCGTTTTGCATTCCGGCGCTTCGTTCTCCTCCGGTGGTCATTTCTATCTTTGTTTCGTGTGTGGGGATTAAACATTTCCGGATTGGACCGAGACTTGCCAAGCGGCCTTGGTTTACTACCGGTAGACCGCCTGTCAAGTTTCATATCATTTGGACTTCGTTTGATGCTCCAACGGTTAACCGAGGGACCGAAAAGGCCTCGTGTGTGTTGCAGCCCAACACCCCTCCAATTTGGCCCAAAACCCACCTAACTCTGCTTCATCATCTAGAGCGTTTAATCACGACCGCGTGGCCGAAAACCGCACCTCATTTGGACTCTCCTAGCTCTTCCTATGCCTATTTAAAGGCCCCCCGATTTTCGGATCCCCTCCTCCCCGAAACCCTAAAAATCCGTCTCCGCTAGCATTGCCGCGCCGGCGAGCTCGAGGCCCGGCGACCCAGCCGCCTTGCCCGGCCTCGCCCCGCTGCCTCTCCGCCATCACGCAGCTCCGGCGAGCTCGACCTCCTCACCGCCCCGTGAAGCTCCGGCGCCGGCCATCCTCGTAGGTTGCGCCACGATCCAGATCTGGATCGTCTACAGTAAACCCTAATTTTTCGCGAGGTGGTTTTTTGCTCTAAGTCCTGAAATCGTAGATCCATGTGCCCTTCTTCACAGCCTCGTAACTTTGCATCCGTAGCTCCGACTCATGCATATAGCATATCAAAATGTTCGTCTCAGAGAGTACATCATTTCGTTCCATTGCATCATTTTCATTTGAGTTCATATTGATGCCCGAAATGCTGTTAGAAGAAGGCTACTTGAGATAATTGTCAGATCTGCTACTCCATCTTAGACATTTGTCATTTTTGCCATGATTATTGTGTGCATGATATGCCCATGAGCTCTACATATGTTTTGTTAAGGGTTTTGTCATCTTTCCAGAGGTGCAACCCATGTATTTTTGTGATGTGTGTGATGACTAGTGCAAGCTTGCAAAGTGGTGCACTTGCTAAATCTGTTTTCATGGTCTTAGTAATTCCACTAAGTCCTTGAGCTGTTTAGTTCATGATGCCATATGTTCGTGTTGTTTCCTAGTGATCCGTGCCTCTTTTGAGGATGATCAGTAAGGATGTTTTGTTAATTCTGTAGTGCTCTATCCATCCATGTCTTTGTTTGCAATTATGGAGCACCCTAGCTTGAGTCAATCGAGCTCTACTTTTGCTACTTTGTGAATCCGGGCAGATTGTCAACTTGTTTGCAATTTTGCCGATGATGTTATAGTTAATCCGTGCATGCTATGTTATTGTTCTTGCCATGTCTAGCTTGTATTTTGTGTGTTCTTGATAGATGTATGCTTAGCTTTCCATGACTTGCTCCGTAGTGAGTGCATCGAGCTCGTAAACATGCCTACTTGAGTTATGTTTTCAGCATATCCCAGTTTTTCACTAAGTCTGAAACTGATTATGTTTTTGCTATGTTCACATGCTTGCAAATGTATTTTGTGATCCCTTTTGGCTCAAGGTCACTAAGGGACTTTTGTTAAGCTCTGTGAGTAGCTCCATGCCATTCTTAATTTGCCATGTTCAGGTCTTGTAGCATATAGTTTTGTTGCTCCGAAGAGGGCTACGTGATCTGAAATTCCAGACATTCACTAAGTCTGAGATCTGTTTACCATATGCATTTTTGCCATGCTTGTTTGAACCTGTTAATGGATGAATTGGCCGTAGCACAGTGCTAGACTTTTGGTAAGCATCTTGAATGCATCCCTGCCATGTATTTTGTTTCCATGTTTGGGTGCTGTAGCATGTTCATCTCATTTCATTTAGTTGGCTACTTACTGTAAATCGCAGATCGTGGTCATATTTGAATCGCTTGCCATTTCCAAACCGTAACTCCGATTCCGGTGATCTTTATATCGTTTTCAAGCGATTTCATCTCATCTTTCCAGTGGCACACTTGATTTTCCAAGTTTAGGCCAGGTTCATGCATTTCCTGTCATATCTTGCATATGCATCCCGCATCGCATCCCGCATAGCATATCATCATTGCACCATCTTGTTTGATCCTTGCACGTGGTTGATTGTGTTCTTGTTGCTTGTTTGTCTTGTTTGGGTAGAGCCGGGAGATGAGTTCGCTAACGAGGAGCCCGTTGAGTTTGCTTTCGAGGATCCAGTCAACTCTGACAACTTTGCAGGCAAGATGATCATACCCTCGAAATCACTACTATCTTTGCTATGCTAGTTTGCTCGCTCTTTTGCTATGCCAATGCTACGATTCCTACCACTTGCTTTCAAGCCTCCCAAATTGCCATGTTCAGCCTCTAACCCACCATTGTCCTAGCAATCCGTTGATTGGCTATGTTACCGCTTTGCTCAGCCCCTCTTATAGCGTTGTTAGTTGCAGGTGAAGATTGGAGACCGTTCCTTGTTGGAACATTTATTTACTTGTTGGGATATCATTATATTGCCATGTTATCTTAATGCATCTATATACTTGGTAAAGGGTGGAAGGCTCGGCCTCTCGCCTAGTGTTTTGTTCCACTCTTGCCGCCCTAGTTTCCGTCATATCGGTGTTATGTTCCCGGATTTTGCGTTCCTTACGCGGTTGGGTTATAATGGCAACCCCTTGATATTTCATCTTGATTAAAGCTTTTCCAGCAATGACCAACCTTGGTTTTACCATTTGCCACCTAGCCTCTTTTTCCCTTGGGTTTCCGAAGCCCGAGGGTCATCTTATTTTAAACCCCCTCGGGCCACTGCTCCTCTGAGTGTTGGTCCAAACAGAGCCACTTGCAGCGCCACCTCGGGGCAACTCGAGGGTTGGTTTTAGTTGTACGTAGTGTTCATCTGAGTGTGCCCTGAGAACGAGATATGTGCAGCTCTTATCGGGATTTGTCGGCACATTCAGGCGGTGTTTCTGGATTAGTTTTAACCTGTCGAAATTTCTTGAAGAACCGAGATACCGACTCTGATCGGAACGTCTTGGGAGGAGGTCTATTCCTTCATTGACCGTGAGAGCTTGTCATGGGCTAAGTTGGGACTCCCCTGCAGGGATTTGAACTTTCGAAAGCCGTGCCCGCGGTTATGGGCAGATGGGAATTTGTTAATGTCCGGTTGTAGATAACTTAAACATTAACTTAATTAAAATGAATCAATCGTGTGAGTTACCGTGATGGCCTCTTCTCGGCGGAGTCCGGGAAGTGGACACGGTGTTGGAGTAATGTTTGCCGCAGGATTGCCCTCTTTAGTTATGCGTTCGCGCTTTGCCTTCTCTTCTCGCTCTCTTTTGCGAATAGGTTAGCCACCATACATGCTAGTCGCTTGCTGCAGCTCCACATATATTTACCTTGCCTTACCTTTTAAGCTTAAATAGTCTTGATCGCGAGGGTGCGAGATTGCTGAGTCCCTGTGGCTCACAGATTACTATTACACCAGATGCAGGGACTGATGATACAGCTCCAGATGGCGCATTTGAGCTCAAGTGGGAGTTCGACGAGGACTCTCAGTGTTACTATGTTTCTTTTCCTGATGATCAGTAGTGGTGCCCAGTTGGGGTGATTGGGACCGTGTCGCATGTTGGGTTGTCTTTTATTTTGGCACCGTACTCGGGCCATGAGTGTTTGGATGATGTATGTTATTTATGTACTTGATTGACGTGGTGAGTGTAAGCCAACTATGTTATCCCTTTTATTCATCTATATTACATGGGATGTTTGTGATGATTGCCTGACTTGCGACATATGCCTTCAATGCGATTATGCCTCTAAGTCGTGCCTCGACACGTGGGAGATATAGTCGCATCGAGGGTGTTACAAGTTGGTAATCAGAGCCTTCCCCGACCTTAGGAGCCCCCACTGATTGATCGTTATTAGCAGCCGAGTTGTGTCTAGAAAAATGTTTTGAGTCATTTAGGAATTATATATCGGGAGTTTAGGAATTCTTTTTACTTCCCAGTCTCCTCATCGCTCTGGTAAGGCATCCTGACATAGAGTTTTTGACTCTTCTCTTCTCAAATTTCACAAAAAAAATTAGGATCACGCGGGTATCTTGGAATCGTTCCGATGGTTTTATGATGAGAACATTGTCTTGGTGCCTCCTGTCAGGGGTTTAGTGGAAGTGTCCCAGGGAGTTGAGCTCTGAGGTGTTGTCGTCATAATTTTATCGTTGCAGTTCTGGAATACCTGTGTTTAGTACACCGACATCGAAAATCTCTTTTATGCAGTTCGTTGGTGAGATAACCTCTACGCCACCCAGTACTGGGGTGGGAGTTCGGGAGTATTGCCATAACTTGTATAACGGATGCTTTTCAAAGGTTGAGGTAGATGGTTTCCGAAGTTTTTCTTGGTTACGTGTTGAAGGATGGATACAACTAGATGTAGGATTTGCTAGATTTGGGTGAGATATTATGCTTCCCCTGTATCCCCAACACCTGATTGCGTAACCGAAAAGGTTCGGGAGTTTCATAGGTGGGAATTCTTGTAGCTCTAGTTCTTCTTCCACGGATATTGGTTTGAGATTGGGATTTCTTACCGATTATTCGTTCTTGATCCGTACCTTGTTGATTTATTTTCTTCTACCTAATTCTACGTGGCTTCTCAATTTATGGATATGTGACCATTTCAAGAGGAATGCATTCGTTCATTTTGTTTGGATGTGAAGACTTTATGTTGCAATTTTCATTCCGTTGGATTCAGCTTCAATATTTGTCTATCAATGTGCTAATGGATGTCAACCTCTTCAGGATGGCTCCTCCAACACGCACGACTCCGAATCCTAATCCGCCACCACCTCCACCTCCTCCGGAGGCATGGCAAGCTGTGATGGCTGCAACCAATGCAAACACGCAGTTGATCATGCAAATTCTTCAAGAGCGCAATCAAGGCAACCAAGGGAATCAAGGCAACAATCAGAATCACTTTGCTACACTCAACCAGTTCCTTGCTAACGGGCCAAAGACTTTCAGCAATTGTGTTGAGGCAACCGATGCTGACGATTGGCTTGTGGATCTATCCAAGCATTCTGAGTGAAGTAACGTCAGGCCTGAAGATTTCGTCAAGTTCGCTTCCTTCCAACTCAAAGATCAAGCTGCAGAGTGGTTCCAGAAGTACAAGGATTCCAGAGGTGGACGTGTGATCACTTGGGATGAATTTCGTCAAGATTTCCGAGCTCATCACATCCCTTAGAGTGTGACTGAAAGTAAGCGGGAGGAATTCCGCAACCTGAAGCAAGGCTCTTTGTCTGTCTATGACTACAACAAGTTGTTCCAGAAGCTCGCTCGCTTAGCCAAGCAGGATGTACCTGATGAGAAGAGCATAATATACCAGTTCAGGGGTGGTCTCAGAGAAGAAATTCAGCTAGCTCTTGTTCTCTTTGAGCCCTTGAGATACGACGAGTTCTACAACATGGAGTTGAAGGAAGAGGCTGCTCAGTTGAGGTGTGATGCTTCCAAGAAGCGAGTCAGAGACACTACTCCTTCTTCCTCTACTCAAGTGGCCAAGCAGCAGAAGTATTGGCTTCCTCCTCCTCCGTTCCGTCAGCCGTATCATAAGAGCAAAGGTGGCAGTGGTTCTTCCCACCCACCCAACCCTGGCTTTTAGAACAAGACTTCATCTCAAGCTCCAAGATCGAGTGCTCCGTACCACCGTCCGCTTTCAGAGGTCACGTGCAACAAGTGCCAACAGAAGGGTCACTATGCCAACAAGTGTTTCAACCAGAGGCGTCTTCCTCCTCCTCCTGTCAGATCGGCAAGTACAGCAGTGGTCAAGCATAACCCCAAGCACGCCGAGGTCAACTTGCTGAATGCAGCTCAGGCAGAGGACTCGCCAGATGTGATCATGGGTAACCTTCCTGTTAACGATGTTCCTGCAAAAGTTCTTTTTGAAACTGGTGCATCGCTTTCTTTTATTTCAACTCCATTTGTGGCCAAGCATGATTTTGTGACCGAAAGGATTCCTGTTCCGTTGAAGATTGTGTCTCTGGGCAAGCAAATGACTTCTTACAATTGCGTCCCGGATGTCTCTATCACGTTGGGAGATTACAAGTTTCTCTCTTCTCCGGTGGTTCTTGGTAACTTAGATATTGATCTTATTCTCGGAATGGATTGGCTTACTAAGCACAAGGCGCATCTTGATGGTGCAGTCAGGCAGATTTAATTGACTCATTTGTCTGACGATGTAATTGTCTTTGCCGCTCGGGATGATACTATCCGTCTGTTTTCTCTCAATGAGAAGGGTGAACTGGATGCTATCTCGCAGATTCTAGTCGTTTGCGAATATCAAGACATCTTTCCAGAAGAGCTTCCAGGAATGCCTCCGCATCAGCCAGTTGAATTCATTATTGATCTTGAGCCCGGTACGGAACCTGTTTGCAAGCGTCCTTGCAAGCTCAGACCTGAAGAGTTGAAGGAGCTGAAGAAGCAACTCGATGTTCAAGAAAGAATGGGTCTCATCCGGCCTAGTTCTTCTCCGTGGGGTTGTGGTGTTCTTTTTGTGAAGAAGAAGGATGGAACGGACCGACTTTGTGTTGATTACCATCCATTGAACAAGAAGACCATCAAGAACAAATACCCACTTCCCAACATCAACGAGCTGTTCGAACAACTCAAAGGTGCCCAAGTATTCTCCAAGTTTGATCTTCGTATGGGTTATCATCAGATTCGAATCCGTGAGCAAGATATTCCCAAGACGGCTTTCAGGACAAGCTATGGTTCATACGAATACACTGTCATGTCTTTTGGCCTCGTCAACGCTCCTCCGACGTTCTCTCGCATGATGAACTTCATCTTCAACGCCTACAACAATGACTTCGTGTTGGTCTATCTTGATGACATTCTGGTTTTCTCGAAGAACAAGGAAGATCATGCCAAGCATTTGCGGTTGGTTCTCGATAAGCTGAGGGAACACCAGTTCTACGCCAAGTTCTCCAAGTGTGAATTTTGGCTCGATGAGGTTCTTTATCTTGGTCATATCATCTCTGCCAAGGGCATTGCCGTGAATCCTGAGAAGGTGTCTGCAATTGTGAATTGGGAACCTCCTCAGAACGTGAAGCAACTCCGTAGCTTCCTCAGTCTTGCAAGCTACTGTCGAAGATTCGTTGAAAACTTTTCTAAGATCGCGAAGCCTCTCTCAAATCTTCTCCAGAAGCACGTCAAGTATGTTTGGTCTCCGGAGTGTGATATTGCTTTCAACACTTTGAAAGAGAAATTGATCACTGCTCCAGTTTTGACTCCGCCTGATGAATCCAAACCGTACGAGGTCTTTTGTGATGCCTCTCTCCAAGGTCTTGGCGCAGTATTGATGCAAGAGAAGAAAGTTGTTGCTTATACCTCTCGCCAGTTGAAGCCCAATGAGAAGAACTACCCCACTCATGATCTCGAGTTGACGGCAGTTGTGCATGCTCTTTTGACTTGGAGCCATCTCTTATTGGGAAGAAAAGTGGACATTTTCACTGATCACAAGAGTCTCAAGTACATCTTCACTCAGCCTAATCTCCACCTCAGGCAAACTCGATGGGTCAAAATGATTCAAGAGTATAATACGAGTATCGAGTATACTCCAGGCAAGGCCAATGTGATTGCTGACGCATTGAGAAGGAAGGCTTATTGCAACAGTCTGATTCTCAAGCCTTATCAACCCGAGCTTTGTGAAGCTTTCAGCAAACTTAATCTACAAGTGGTTCCTCAAGGTTTCCTCGCCAACCTTCAAGTCTCTCCTACCTTGGAAGACCAGATTCACCAAGCCCAGCTTCTTGATGCTATGGTGAAAAAGGTGAAGATTGGGATTGCCAAGAGTCAACCCACGTACAAGTGCTACCGCCTTAATGACAAGGACACTCTCTTCTTCGAGGATCGTATTGTTGTTCCCAAAGGTGAACTTCGTAAAGTGATCATGAACGAGGCTCACAATTCTCTCCTCTCCATCCACCCTGGGAGCACGAAGATGTATCAGGACCTAAAGCAGGCTTATTGGTGGACTCGAATGAAGCGCGAGATTGCTCAGTTCGTGAATGAATGTGATGTCTGCAGAAGAGTGAAGGCAGAACACCAAAGACCAGCTGGGCTCCTCCAACCTCTTGCCATTCCAGAATGGAAGTTTGACCACATTGAGATGGACTTCGTGACTGGGTTTCCAAAGTCCAAGCGTGGCAATGATGCTATATTCGTTGTCATCGACAAACTCACTAAAGTGGCTCACTTTCTGCCTATCAAAGAGTCAATCACTGCAGCTCAATTGGCGGAACTCTATACCTCTCGAATTGTCTCTCTGCACGGTATTCCTCAAGTGATATCTTCAGACCGTGGCAGCATCTTTACCTCCAAGTTTTGGGATTCTTTTCAGAAGGCCATGGGCACCAACATCTGCTTCAACATAGCTTTCCATCCTCAAACTAGCGGTCAAGTCGAGCGTGTCAACCAGATTCTTGAAGATATGCTCAGGGCTTGTGTGATCTCCTTCGGCATGAAGTGGGAGGATTGTCTTCCTTATGCTGAATTCTCCTACAACAACAGTTTTCAAGCAAGTTTGGGCAAGGCCCCATTCGAAATTCTGTATGGCAGGAAGTGCCGTACCCCTCTCAACTGGTCTGAAACCGGTGAACGTCAGCTTTTGGGAAATGACTTAATCACAGAGGCAGAAGAAATGTGCAAAGTCATTCGAGATAAACTCAAAGTAGCCCAATCCCGCCAGAAGAGCTACTATGATAGTAAGCACCGTGATTTGGCTTTCGAGATCGGAGATCATGTTTACCTCCGCGTCTCTCCTATGAAAGGGACTCATCGCTTCGGTATCAAAGGGAAGCTTGCCCCAGATACGTGGGACCTTTCAAGATTGTCAGCAAGAGAGGCGACCTCGCCTATCAACTCGAGCTTCCTTCAAACTTTGCAAATGTTCATGATGTGTTCCATATCTCTCAGCTCCGAAAGTGCTTCAAGACTCCTGACCGCACCGTCAACTTCGAGGACATTGAGCTCCAAGAAGATCTCTCCTATCGTGAGCACCCCGCTGCTATCCTTGAAGAGACTGAACGCAAGACTCGCAACAAGTCGATCAAGTTCCTCAAATTCAAGTGGTCACACCATTCCGACCGTGAAGCTACCTGGGAACGCGAGGATCACCTCCGTTCTGAGTACCCGGCATTCTTTCAGTCCTAGATCTCGGGACGAGATCCTTTCATAGTGGTGGAGTGTTGTAACACCCCCGATATGACTTTCTCAATTTGTAATCCAACTCTTGCCGTTTCCGGCTTTAAGTTAATTTATTTTCTCGGGTTCGGGCCTTTGTCTCCGTGTGTTGTTATCGTTGTCATGCATCTCATATCATGTTGAAAGTGCAACTATCCCTAGGTGGTTTTGGTAATTCATAACAACATATAGCTCATTGAGCTAATGCTATTCCAAGATGATCATTTCAGGAAAGCTCAATGATTGGCATGGCATGGATGGTGAAAGTGGAACCCTCAAAATGCTTAGGACAAAGGATTGGCTCTAGCTCATATGCTCAAGACTCTTCATTTTACATTTTAGTGGTCCAAGATCACATTGAGTCCATAGGAAAAGCCAATACTATCAAGGAGGGATGAGGTGTTGCTTAATGAGCCTCTTGCTTCATGTGCTTAATGATATGCTCCAAAATCCTCAGCTACTTTCA
Organism: Triticum monococcum; assembly: GCA_034509565.1. NCBI lineage: Eukaryota > Viridiplantae > Streptophyta > Magnoliopsida > Poales > Poaceae > Triticum > Triticum monococcum. The sequence continues at coordinate 275,037,748 of CM067842.1, read as the reverse complement.
CTTATCCACATTTAACCGAAACCCAAAGCCAAACTCGGCCCTACCAATTCTTTCAACCCGGCGCCACCGAGTTTCACTTATCATAAGCCATTGCCAAACCCTAAGCAAATCGGTTCTACCAATAGGGATCTCGGTCTCACCGAGAAGGAATGCAATCTCTCTGTTTCCTTTTCGTAACTTTTCGGTCTCACCGAAAGAGCGGATCGGTCCAACCGAGATTGCAATGTAAACTCACTGTTTCCTTTTCGTAACATTTCGGTCTCATCGAGAAGAGCGAATCGGTCCCACCAAGTTCACCTGACCAACTCTCTGGTTAGCTTATTACCAAAATCGGTCTCACTGAGGTTGTGTAATCGGTCTCACCGAGATTACGTTATGCCCTAACCCTAACCATATCGGTCCTACTGAGTTGCATGTCAGTCCCACCGAAAATCTCTAACGGTCACTAGGTTTACTATTTTGGTCCGACCGAGTTTGTTGATTCGGTCCCACCGAGATTGGTAAATTGTGTGTAACGGTTGGATTTTGTGTGGAGGCTATATATACCCCTCCACCTCCTCTTCACTCGTGGAGAGAGCCATCAGAACACATCTACACTTCCAACTCATATGTTCTGAGAGAGAACCACCTGCTCATGTGTTGAGGCCAAGATATTCCATTCCTACCATATGAATCTTGATCTCTAGCCTTCCCCAAGTTGCTTTCCACTCAAATCTTCTTTCCACCAAATCCAAATCCTGTGAGAGAGAGTTGAGTGTTGGGGAGACTATCATTTGAAGCACAAGAGCAAGGAGTTTATCATCAACACACCATTTGTTACTTCTTGGAGAGTGGTGTCTCCTAGATTGGCTAGGTGTCACTTGGGAGCCTCCGACAAGATTGTGGAGTTGAACCAAGGAGTTTGTAAGGGCAAGAAGATCGCCTACTTCATGAAGATCTACCGCTAGTGAGGCAAGTCCTTCGTGGGCGATGGCCATGGTGGGATAGACAAGGTTGCTTCTTCGTGGACCCTTCGTGGGTGGAGCCCTCCGTGGACTCGCGCAACCATTACCCTTTGTGGGTTGAAGTCTCCATCAACGTGGATGTAGGATAGCACCACCTATCCGAACGACGGGAAAAACATCCGTGTCTCCAATTGCGTTTGAATTCTCCAAACCCTTCCCTTTACATTCTTGCAAGTTGCATGCTTTACTTTCCGCTGCCAATATACTCTTTGCATGCTTGCTTGAATTGTGTGATGATTGCTTGACTTGTCCTAAAATAGCTAAAATCTGCCAAGAACTAAAATTGGGAAAAGGTTAAGTTTTTATTTGGTCAAGTAGTCTAATCACCCCCCTCTAGACATACTTTTGATCCTACAAGTGGTATCAGAGCCTTGGTCTCCATTTGCTTTGATTTCCATAGCTTTTGGTGGTCATAGCCTTGGTTTCACAACCTAGGAGAGTATGGCGTCTAGCGAGGGAAATTATCACCATAGAGGTCCTTACTTTGATTGTACTAATTTTGCTAGTTGGAAGCATAAAATGAAAATGCATATTCTTGGACATAACCCCGCCGTTTGGGCTATTGTGTGTGTTGGTTTGCAAGGTGGCTTCTTTGATGGGAGAGAACCAAACCGTGAAGCTACCGCGGATGAGTTGAATATGTTGCAATACAATGCTCAAGCTTGTGATATTCTCTTCAACGGATTGTGCCCCGAAGAATTCAACAAAATCAGCCGTCTTGAGAATGCAAAGGAAATTTGGGACACTTTGATTGATATGCACGAAGGTACCGACTCCGTCAAGGAATCCAAATTGGATGTGCTTCAAAGTCAACTTGACAAGTTCAAAATGAAGGATGGTGAAGGTGTCGCTGAAATGTACTCTAGGCTTGCTCTCATCACAAATGAGATTACCGGCTTAGGAAGTGAAGAGATGACCGATAGATTCATCATCAAGAAGATTCTAAGAGCCTTGGATGGAAAATATGATGCCGTGTGCACATTGATCCAAATGATGCCCAATTACAAAGATCTCAAGCCAACGGAGGTAATTGGAAGAATTGTTGCTCATGAGATGTCACTTAAGGATAAAGAGGAACTTCACAACAAATCAAGTGGTGCCTACAAAGCCTCATGTTAAGCCCCTACATCATTAAGTGAGAAACAAAACTTCAATGAAGAATTGAGCTTAATGGTGAAAAACTTCAAAAAGTTCTACAAGAGTAGAAGCAAAGATAGCAGCTCCACGTCAAGGTCCTACAATGACAAAAGATCTTCTAGTCGAGAGCGAAACTGCTACAATTGTGGAAGACCCGGACACTATTCCAATGAGTGTACGGCTCCCTACAAGAGAAGAGAAGACTCTCCAAAAAGAAGAAGCAAAAGAGAAGAATCACCACCAAGAGAGAGAAGGTGTAGAGATGATCGTTATGAACGAAGATACTCACGGAGAAGCAAGGATTCGAAAAGGAAGGAAAAATCATCAAGGAGGTACACAAAACGAAGACATCAAGCTCATGTTGGTGAATGGGTATCCGGCTCCGACTCTGACAACCACTCCGAGAGAAGTTATCACTCCGATTCCGAATCTACTCAAGATGAAGGTGTTGCCGGTCTAGCACTTGTGTCAACCAACTCCTACGACATATTTGAATCACCAAATGAAGGAATTGGAAGATGCTTCATGGCCAAAGGTCCTAAGGTAACACACCCCGAGTATGTTGATTTTAATAGTGATGAAGATGACTTGTTAGGTGATGATGATTTACTTGTTGACAACTCTAGTGATGAATACTATGATGAAACGTTAATTAATCATGCTAATCAAGATAAAACGAATGACAATGATAAGGAGAAGATTGAGGCTCTAACTAAAGAACTAAACACTCTTAAGTTAGCTCATGAAACTATCTTCGAAGATCATCGAGAATTTTTAAGAGCTCATGAGAAGTTATGCTTTGAAAAGCTCAATCTTGAGCAAGAGCATGAGTTTTTAAAGGCAATCAATGATGATCTCCACAAGAAAAGTTCTTCTTACATTGCCAAGCGTTTACTCTTATCCACTTACATGCCTCAAGTCAAGTCTAGTAACAAGAACAAGAAAGATTCTTCCTCTAGTAGTAACAATGATCATGCTAAATCCAATATTGTTGCTTCTAGTAGTTCTCTTGATTCCACTAATGATTCTCTTAGCCAAGTTACACTTGAGCAAGAAAATAGCTTATTGAAGGGAAATATAGAGAAAGGAGTGTACAAAAGCCTTGCCGGGAGTAAGCAATTCGAGGAAATTGTGCGCAAGCAAGGAAGGCACCGGAAGAATCAAGGTGTTGGTTTTGAATGAAAGTTCAATGCCAATGGAATTGAATGGGAAGAAGATCAATACCCCAAGACAAAGTTTGTTCCTCAACAAGAGAAGTATGATACTTCCTTCAAGGGGACACAAGCTCAAGATGATCTTCCACCACAAGACTACAAGCAAAAAGGCAAGGACAAGCTTCAAGAGGAAATTGATGCATTTGAAGAAGCTCCTAAGACCTTAGTCAAGTGGATTCCCAAGACCACTTCAAGTTCCACTTCATCAAGTATGACTACAACTCCAAGGATTCCCATCAAGATGGTGTGGATCCAAAATAAGAAGAACTAGAGAGTTCTTGAGGGTGACTCCGCCAACATACTTCACTCTTATCATTTTGGCAAGAACAAGTGCAATCAGCTTCCACATCTTGCACTAGTTCAAGGAGTCACAAACCCTCTTGTTGGTAAGACAAGGGACAAGGTAACCTAAAAGTTTTCATGGACATCATCTTGTGTGTGCATCACTCTATGTCTATGGATATCCTTGTTTGTTCCTTGTGGGACTAACCCATGTAGGTATTGAAAGTGTAATTCACTCAAATGGATAGCTCCAAGTGATCTACATCAACATTGAGCATCCACATCTTCAACATCTACATGAAGTTATCATCGACAAAACCCAAGGTTAGTTCATCCCTCTTTGGGGGGATATCACATCTAGGGGGAGCTTTACTCTAAGACTTGAGCTAAAGCAACTCTAAAGATGTGAACACAACAATGCCTTATGTAAAAGTGGTAACCCCACTTGAGCTTAAACGATGAGTATGACCTATGATCAAGTGTTCTCACTTGACTCCTAAGTCAATATACTCATATATAGATGACCTAGTCATCGCCAATTGCTTGATAGATGCTAGAATTGGTTGTGCATGCTTTTTCACATATTTCAATTGCCATTTTATTGTGTGAGCATGTTGGTTGCATATTTTACTCATTCGAGGACATCCACTTGTTGTTTTGATTGTTTGCTTTTATTTCCTTTTGCCAAGTGGATGGACAAGAATGCCTAAGAACCTCCTCTAGCTATCTATGCTTTTCTCGTCTCAAACTCTATTCATGCTACATCACAAAATTTGATCAAGTCAGATTCGAACCACTCTGTGTGAGGAGCACTCGGAGTCCCCGATTCGTCATAGACTTAAATTTCCAAAACCTCTTTGTGATTCTCGGTCTGACCGATATCCTACTTTCGGTCCTACCGAGATCATTAAGTTGATCTGAATTTTTGATCTCGGTGCAACCGATTTGAACCATTCGGTCACACCGAGTTGCAATAATTGTATACAGTTTTGCATCTCGGTGCCACCGAGTTGTTCCACTCGGTCACACTGACAGGGTCGGGCTATATATAGTCACGGGCAAAAATTTGGAAATTTCTCCGAACCCCTTCGCTCGCGCGAGAGCTCGCTCTGCCAACGTGGACTCCGGATCATCTCCTCGCCGCCAGCCGCCTCCAGTCGCTGGTCTCCATCGCCGTCAACGGAATTCAACCCCGCCGTTGACGCCATAGCGAGTCTCCGCCGAACTAGGGTATGGACTCTATCTTTGTGCTATCCCCAATCTGATTCCTAGCACATTGTGATCTTATTGTTTCTAGCCACGATTGAAACACTCCTATCTAGTCAATGCGTTCATAGAATAGGATTGATTTGAAAATTTTAGGGTTAGGTTTCCGCCGAAACCATCTTGGACCCACCGAGCTGAAAAACTTAGTCCCACCGATTTGGCTCATGCCATTGCACAAGTGAGACTCGGTCTGACCGAGAATTACTAATCGGTGTGACCGATTTTGGAACTTTGTGAAACCCTAGCAGTCTCGGTGCCACCGAATTGTGACTCGGTCTGACTGAGTTCACTAGTTTAGGTCCCAAAACTGCTTCGGTATCACCGAGCTTAAAAATCGGTAGATCCGAGATGATTTCAGTGGGAAACTAAAACTAAGATTTTGAATCATTCTTTTGCAAAAATCTCTGCATTTTGTGATGCTCATCCACTCTACCTCATCTATAAATTATTCACAGGGTCAGCAGTCAGCTTGTTCATCATGTCAGATCAGAGTGACAGCCAGAATGTGTCAGAACAGCAAGTGCACATGAGTGAGGGCACTAATCCCTCTAGTTCTTCAGATGTAGGCAGCAGGAGCACCCCTAGCAACCTGCCAAAAGCTGCCACCAGGCAAAGGAAGAAGAGAACCTCAGACTCAGAGGATGAAGACTATGTGGCAGAAGAGGAAGCAACTTCCAAGAGAGTTGTGCTCAAGAAGGAATATGGCCCAGCACAGAGCACAAAGCCAGGGATGAAAGACAAAAGGCCAGCAGGTAGGCAGCCTATGCCAAAGGCCAGAGCTTCAACTCAGATTCCTGAAAAGCCTGAACCCAAAGAGCTAGCTGCAGAAGGGAAGAAGAGGAAGGAGAGGATCAAAAAGACCACTGCTAGAGTGCTTGGGAGATCCTCAATCATGAGAGATTCTGAAGAGGAAGAGGAAGAAGAGGTTGCTGCTCCAGCACCTAAGATATAAAAGCTGATGGGTGATGCTATAAGATCAGGGGCTACTGCATCCAAGCCCAAGGAAGCACCCAAGGCTGCATCAAAGTCCAAGACAGCTCCAAAGAGGAACACAAGGAGCATACCAGCTGCTGAGAAGAACAAGGCCCCAGTGCCTGACATTGCTGAAGAAGAAGAAGGTCAAGTGCTCAGGAAGCTTAAGCCCAAGATCCCAGACCATAATGATGCTCATCCTGTGGCTGAGGACATGAAAATCAGAAGAGATTCAGGGCTCAGGAAGTGGAGAGAAGCAGATCCATATGCTTCAAGGAGAAGAACTGCTATTGATTACAGGTTTCACACCAAGGAACAACAAGATTTTTATGAGACAGTACTGCTAGATAAGAAGCCCATAGTGTGTGACATGAGATGAGTTGATTGGAAATATATCAAGGAAAATCAAGAGCACTATCCTGGAGTGTATGACAGCTTCAATGCTTGTGGAGTAGCATACTTTGTTGGCCAGAAGCTCACAAAGTGGAATGAAGAGCTGATCATGAAATTCTACTCCACAGCACATTTTTATCCAGATGGCAGAATTGTGTGGATGTCTGAGGGTACAAGGTACCAATCAACTGTTGCTGAGTGGGCACAGCTCATCAATGCCCCAGAGGAAAATGAAGATGACTTAGACATATATGCCAAGAAGAAGATGGACCACAACTCTATGTCCAACATGTACAAGGAAATTCCAAACAAGGCACTTGATACGTTCAAGTCTGGCTCAGTACATTATCTTCTGTCAGGGCTGCCAACCATTAACTGGATCCTTAGGCACACTTTATTGCCCAAGTCAGGTGATCACAAGATGATCAGAGGCCATGCAATAAATTTGCTTCATATATTTGATGTGCCACAGAAGTTCAAGGTGATGAGCCTCATGGTAGAGACCATTAAGAGGACAGCAGCTGATTAGAAGAGGAGCTGTGGATATGCCCCACAAATCCAAGAGTTAATCAACTCAAAGATGGGCATAGGCATATACCTACTGGACAAGGAACACCTGCCCATCCATCCAGACTTTGAGGACAATCAAGTTTTCATGAATGAGAATGAACCATCATCTGCACAAGCACAAGCACAGAAGGAGAAGGCAAGGAAGGAGAAAGCTGCCAAGATGCCAACTCAAGAGGAGGCATCTAAGTATTTCTTGAAAACCAAGCAGGAGTAGCTTAGTTACTTGATTGCATCCACACTGAGGATTGAGAAAGGACTGGCCACCCTCACTCAGAATCAGCAGAGCTTAGAGAGGATCATAAAACAAAAGTTCTATGACATAGATGTCAAAGTAACAGAGATTCAGTCTGCAGTGGAACAACTTCAAGATGACATGCAGGAGAGGAGAGGGAAGACTACAACTGATGCATTTGCCAGAGTGCCATGAGCTCTGAGGTCGACTGCAGTGCCAGTTCCTGACACCAGAGCCACCACCTCAGCTCCAGCCACAGCACCAGCCCAACCAGCTCCAGCATCTACTTCAGCTCCAACTCCAACCACGTCTACAGAAGCCTTCGTCCGTGGAGTGATCCAGACTCCACCACCACTAGAAGATCAAGCCTGAGAGTCAATCTAACACTATGCATTTTCTAGGAACTTTTTGGTAACTTGTTGCCAAAGGGGGAGAAAAATGTATAGATCATAGGCTTCGAGAGAGAGAGTGTTGCTTTTATTCTCTCTTGCTTTATTTGGTGTTTTTCAAACTTTGTTTGCTTTTGGTTGAGATAATTTGATATGCTTGTGAGACATTGATGATCATGTGTTTGATCATAAGCTACACTTATGCATGCTTGATATATCCTATCTATCTTATGTGATCATTCACTTTCTTTGGTGATGAGTGCATGTATTTCATTCTTATCTTTTTGAGCGCTCCACCAAGATGTATGTGACATGGAAGAGTAACCCATGACTCTAACTCTTTGTGCATTTGCAGTCCAAAGCAAATTCTTAAATATGCACAAATTTAGGGGGGGCTCTTACTTATCACATACTTCTCAAAGCAACGATATATTTCATTCTTATTATTACTTGTCGAAGCTTTGATCTATATGTTGTCATCAATTACCAAAAAGGGGGACATTGAAAGTGCAACTATCCCTAGGTGGTTTTGGTAATTCATAACAACATATAGCTCATTGAGCTAATGCTATTCCAAGATGATCATTTCAGGAAAGCTCAATGATTGGCATGGCATGGATGGTGAAAGTGGAACCCTCAAAAATGCTAAGGACAAAGGATTGGCTCTAGCTCATATGCTCAAGACTCTTCATTTTACATTTTAGTGGTCCAAGATCACATTGAGTCCATAGGAAAAGCCAATACTATCAAGGAGGGATGAGGTGTTGCTTAATGAGCCTCTTGCTTCATGTGCTTAATGATATGCTCCAAAATCCTCAGCTACTTTTACTTATCCACATTTGACCTAAACCCAAAGCCAAACTCGGCCCTACCGATTCTTTCAACCCGGCGCCACCGAGTTTCACTTATCATAAGCCATTGCCAAACCCTAAGCAAATCGGTTCTACCGATAGGGATCTCGGTCTCACCGAGATGGGATTGCAATCTCTCTGTTTCCTTTTCGTAACTTTTCGGTCTCACCGAAAGAGCGGATCTGTCCCACTGAGATTGCAATGTAAACTCACCGTTTCCTTTTCGTAACATTTCGGTCTCACCGAGAAGAGCGAATCGGTCCCACCGAGTTCACCTGACCAACTCTCTGGTTAGATTATTACCAAAATCGGTCTCACCGAGGTTGTGTAATCGGTCTCATCCAGATTACGTTATGCCCTAACCCTAACCATATCGGTCCTACCGAGTTGCATGTCAGTCCCACCGAAAATCTCTAACGGTCACTAGGTTTACTATTTCGGTCCGACCGAGTTTGTTGTTTCGGTCCCACCGAGATTGGAAATTGTGTGTAACGGTTGGATTTTGTGTGGAGGCTATATATACCCCTCCACCTCCTCTTCACTCGTGGAGAGAGCCATCAGAACACATCTACACTTCCAACTCATATGTTCTGAGAGAGAACCACCTGCTCATGTGTTGAGGCCAAGATATTCCATTCCTACCATATGAATCTTCATCTCTAGCCTTCCCCAAGTTGCTTTCCACTCAAATCTTCTTTCCACCAAATCCAAATCCTGTGAGAGAGAGTTGAGTGTTGGGGAGACTATCATTTGAAGCACAAGAGCAAGGAGTTTATCATCAACACACCATTTGTTACTTCTTGGAGAGTGGTGTATCCTAGATTGGCTAGGTGTCACTTGGGAGCCTCCGACAAGATTGTGGAGTTGAACGAAGAAGTTTGTAAGGGCAAGGAGATCGCCTACTTCGTGAAGATCTACCGCTAGTGAGGCAAGTCCTTCATGGGCGATGGCCATGGTGGGATAGACAAGGTTGCTTCTTCGTGGACCCTTCGTGGGTGCAGCCCTCCGTGGACTCGCGCAACCGTTACCCTTCGTGGGTTGAAGTCTCCATCAACGTGGATGTAGGATAGCACCACCCATCCGAACCATGGGAAAAACATCCATGTCTCCAATTGCGTTTGTATTCTCCAAACCCTTCCCTTTACATTCTTGAAAGTTGCATGCTTTACTTTCCGCTGCCAATATACTCTTTGCATGCTTGCTTGAATTGTGTGATGATTGCTTGACTTGTCCTAAAATAGCTAAAATCTGCCAAGAACTAAAATTGGGAAAATGTTAAGTTTTTATTTGGTCAAGTAGTCTAATCACCCCCCTCTAGACATACTTTTGATCCTACACATTTCATCATGTGCATTGCATTTGCATACGTGTTCATCTCATGCATTCAAGCATTTTCCCCGTTGTTCGTTTTGCATTCCGGCGCTTCGTTCTCCTCCGGTGGTCATTTCTACCTTTCTTTCGTGTGTGGGGATTAAACATTTCCGGATTGGACCGAGGCTTGCCAAGCGGCCTTGGTTTATTACCAGTAGACCGCCTGTCAAGTTTCGTATCATTTGGACTTCGTTTGATGCTCCAACGGTTAACGGAGGGACCGAAAAGGCCTCGTGTGTGTTGCAGCCCAACACCCCTCCAATTTGGCCCAAAACCCACCCAACTCTGCTCCATCATCTAGAGCGTTCGATCATGATCGCGTGCCCGAAAACCGCACCTCATTTGGACTCTCCTAGCTCTTCCTATGCCTATTTAAAGGCCCCCCGATTTTCAGGTCTCCTCCTCCCCGAAACGCTAAAAATCCGTCTCCGCCGCCGCCGGACGTGTCCGGACGGAGCCGGACAACGTCCGGATCCCACCGCCGCCAATCACCGCCTGCCACGTCATCCGCCGCCGCCTCCACTCCCGCCGGCCCGCCCAGGCCCGAGGCGGGCCCTCTCCCGCCCCTCACCGGGCCACCCCACGCGCGGCCGCCCTTCGCCTCGCCCGCCACGCTGCCTGGCCGGAACCGCGCCGCCACCGCTCCGTCTCCGGCGAGCAGCCGCCGCCCCACGCCTCCACCGCGCGCCGGCCACCGCCGCCAACTCCGGCCGCCGCCAAGCGTTTCCGCGCCGGCAAGCTCGAGGCCCGGCGACCCCGCCGCCACGCCCGGCCTCGCCCCACCGCCTCTCCGCCGTCACGCAGCTCCGGTGAGCTCCACCTCCTCACCGCCCCGTGAAGCTCCGGCGCCGGCCATCCTCGTAGGTTGCGCCATGATCCAGATCTGTATCGTCTATAGTAAACCCTAATTTTTCGCGAGGTGGTTTTTTCCTCTAAGTCCTGAAATCGCAGATCCATGTGCCCTTCTTCACAGCCTCGTAACTTTGCATCCGTAGCTCCGATTCATGCATATAGCATATCAAAATGTTCGTCGCAGACGGTACATCATTTAGTTCAATTGCGTCATTTTCATTTGAGTTCATCTTGATGCCCGAGATGCTGTTAGAAGAAGGCTACTTGAGATAATTGTCAGATCTGCTACTCCATCTTAGACATTTGTCATTTTTGCCATGATTATTGTGTGCATGATATGCCCATGAGCTCTATATATGTTTTGTTAAGGGTTTTCTCATCTTTCCAGAGGTGCAACCCATGTATTTTTTTTGATGTGTGTGATGACTAGTGCAAGCTTGCAAAGTGGTGCACTTGCTAAATCTGTTTTCAGGGTCTTAGTAATTCCACTAAGTCCTTGAGCTGTTTAGTTCATGATGCCATATGTTCGTGTTGTTTCCTAGTGATCCGTGCCTCTTTTGAGGATGATCAGTAAGGATGTTTTGTTAATTTTGTAGTGCTCTATCCATCCATGTCTTTGTTTGCAATAATGGAGCACCCTAGCTTGAGTCAATCAAGCTCTACTTTTGCTACTTTGTGAATCCTAGTTGTACGTAGTTGTACGTAGTGTTCATATGAGTGTGCCCTGAGAACGAGATATGTGAAGCTCCTATCGGGATTTGTCGCCACATTCGGGCGGTGTTGCTGGATTAGTTTTAACCTGTCGAAATGTCTTGAAGAACCAAGATACCGAGTCTGATCGGAACGTCTTGGGAGAAGGTTTATTCCTTCGTTGACCGTGAGAGCTTGTCATGGGCTAAGTTGGGACTCCCCTGCAGGGATTTGAACTTTCGAAAGCCATGCCCGCGGTTATGGGCAGATGGGAATTTGTTAATGTCCGGTTGTAGATAACTTAAACATTAACTTAATTAAAATGAATCAATCGTGTGAGTTACCGTGATGGCCTCTTCTCGGCGGAGTCCGGTAAGTGTACACGGTGTTGGAGTAATGTTTGCCGCAGGATTGCCCTCTTTAGTTATGCGTTCGCGCTTTGCCTTCTCTTCTCGCTCTTTTTGCGAATAGGTTAGCCACCATACATGCTAGTCGCTTGCTGCAGCTCCACATATGTTTACCTTGCCTTACCTTTTAAGCTTAAATAGTCTTGATCGCGAGGGTGCGAGATTGCTGAGTCCCTGTGGCTCACAGATTACTATTACACAAGATGCAGGGACTGATGATACAGCTCCAGATGGCGCGTTTGAGCTCAAGTGGGAGTTCGACGAGGACTCTCAGCGTTACTATGTTTCTTTTCCTGATGATCAGTAGTGGTGCCCAGTTGGGGTGACCGGGACCGTGTCGCATGTTGGGTTGTCTTTTATTTTGGCGCCGTACTCGGGCCATGAGTGTTTGGATGATGTATGTTATTTATGTACTTGATTGACGTGGCGAGTGTAAGCCAACTATGTTATCCCTTTTATTCATCTATATTACATGGGATGTTTGTGATGATTGCCTGACTTGCGACATATGCCTTCAATGCGATTATGCCTCTAAGTCGTGCCTCAACACGTGGGAGATATACTCGCATCGAGGGTGTTACAATTACAGTGCAACATCTTTTGAGAATTACATTGTAAAAACAAGATAATTAAATTTGCATTTGAGAGAAACAAGTATAATTACAGTGCAAACCATTTTGAGAGTACACAATTCACTAGGGAATTATAGTGCAAAATCATTTTGAGAATTACACTGTAAAACAAGAAAATTACATTGCAAAAACCAATTGAGAGTTATTGTGTAAAATCATAAAAAATAATAAGATTTACACTGTAAAATACCACTGAGATACAGTGGGAAAACGAAAAAAATGGGAATTACAAAGTAAAAGAGGACTAGAACAAAGCAGGAGCATTAAAAACTATTCGTGTAGTAAAGAAAAATTACCAGCTCATCATATCTCTGTGATACGATCCGTAAGCCGAATCAAGAAACACAAAAGTTTTATCTTTGATGGAAACGACAAATGAGAACCAGTGCTCATTGAGACCAATAGGGAAGTACAACTGAAATTAAGAATCAAATCAGTAAAAGAACATCTAAAAATATACTCCCTCCGTTCCAAAATAAATGTCTTGAGCTTAGTACAAGTTTGTACTAGAGCTAGTACAAAGTTGAGACACTTATTTTGAGACGGAGGGAGTAGGAAACAAACAAATAAAAATGGAAGGAATATGGGGCAAACAGTAGACTAGTTTGGTTGCTGGGTAGGTGATGTTGAGCGAGGAAACAAGCCGTACAAGCAAATCAAAGGGATCTGAACTGAAACAAAAAGCAGCCCATCCAATAGGGACATGCACAGGGACCTGAACTGAAACAAACAACAGGCAAAGTGAAATAGACAACTAGCCGAATTCAACCAGACAATCTAGCTCACAGGACAAACGAGATCTGACACTAGAAGTGAAACATTACTCAAATTTACAGTTCGGGACCACTTTCACGGATGCGAAAATCCAACACTTAACTAGCGCATGCAGGCACAACAGAGAACACTTACATGCTAAACAAAAAATAGAATTACAAAACCCACTAAGACTTACAGTGCAACACGCCTAAGAATTACACTAAATACAATGTAAATCCATTGGGGATTACACTTTACAATCCACTAGAAATTATAGTGTAAACCCCCCTAAGAAAATACAATGCAAAATCTACTAGGAATAACTATGTAAAATTAGTCACAATTACACTGTAAATCCATAGAAAATTACACTGCAAATGCACTTGAAATTACATTGTAAAAACAAATGGGAAATATCCACTGACAAAAGAAGAGAACCACAACAAATTCAGAAACACAACAAATTCTACTGACCCATTCATATAGTACTGCTGCATTGTAAAAACTACAACCACGCAACCATGCAAGTGGATGTCAGCCTAGGGGAAACATGCATGCACAACCTAGGGATAGATCACCATCGCATACTACTACAACTAAACAAACCAACCTAATCAAAAACCACCCCAATACATAACAACACCGCTGTTATAGATCAAATCAAAACTAACAGTGAAACCCCCTCATGGAGCACCACTCTAGTTACCTCGGCCTGCCCATGGACATGGACGAGCGGCCTACGAACGAGAAACTCGAACTACCTCCCCCTACCACAAGGCACTCCGCCGCCGAAATCCGCCATGGCAAACGAGATTCAAACCCAGAAACGGCGGAACCTCACACATCTACACGAACGATGCGGGGAAATACACATAGATCTAACTATCAAAACCCTAAAACTACCAATCAAAATCTACGAAACAAAAGAAAATCGAGAAAAATTACCGAATCAGATGAACAAAAATCGGCAGGAGGCGGGAAATTGGGGCCGTGGTTGGTGCGGGGCGAGATATCCCGCAGACAACCGACGGGAGGTCGAGCGGGGCGCGGAGGCAGTCGGGGAGTGGGACAAAGAGTGCAGATGAGTCACCAACAACCAACTGCATTGATCGCCGAGAGGGAGATCCAAATCGCCATGGCTATCTCTCCCAACCTCTGTTCTAGGGGATGCATGTGTGAAATGGCAAAGAGGAAATGACGAGGATGGGAAGAGACAGAGGAAGCCACAGATGGGGGATAGCGAGTGGAGCATAACGGGTCGGATTGAAAAATTTAGCGGGCCTGATAAGAAAATTCAGCGCCCAAAAAAGGACGGGGAAAAAAGAAAAACCACGAATCACGGCGCAACAGAATGTATGGCTCAGGAAACGGATGAAGACGAATAATTTTCACCCGGATGAAAATTAGCAATTCTGTTTGTTTTTCTCATCCGGCACTAACTGCCATGGTGATGTGGTCTCCTGTCCAAGACCGGAGGCAGCGACTTCGGCTCGCATCCACGACATTGACGACTTTCGACTGCAAATAGCGCGAACGCTCCATCTGGCACGCTTCTCAGTGTCGCCCTCATGCGCGTGACCATGGCTATCGGCCTGCTACAGTCCGAGACGGTGGCGGCTCCCAGCGCAGAGCAAGCAGCGGCCCATGGCTTGACCGTGCTATTTGCGGCGCGGCCACAGCCATCCGCCCTGGCGTCGTGCTTGGCCACTGGACGCCCTCCCGCTGCGCACGACGTATGCGGCAGCCTCGATGCACGACCGCGGCTTCCTGCGGCGCGGAAACGACGGGCGTTTGGCGCGGCTGCACCGTCCAGCGCGCCGCAAGAGCGCAGCGGCCTCCATCCTAAAGCACATGGCGACCATCGACCATCGACCACGTCGCTGCTCGTCCCTTGGCGCCGGCGTGAGCGGCTCCTCAACGCTGCAGTCGTCGATGTCGATGCAGCCGCCCCCACACCTGGCCGTGTGTCGCACCCCGTGGCCGGCAGCGGTGGTTGCTTCCATGGGGAACAGCGCAAGAGAGATAAGGGATATTTTGCATCATGGTCTCTACAGTTGCAGGAATTCGCAGAACAGACCGAAACAGTGGTCTAGGCTAATTTTGCACAATACCTTTCTATTTTGGTGAGTTTGTAAATTTGTCCTGCTAATAGTACTATTTACTAGTATTTGCCTGTCTTAGACCCTGTTAATTACTATATTTTCTGTTGAGTTTTAGAATTCCAAAAATATTTCTATGTTGATACTTGACATGTTCAATGTGTTTACCACATATCAAATTCTCTAGAACATGTTTTCCGCGATTAAGATTAAGTTTTCTCGCATAACAATATAGATTTGCGATTGAAAATTATTATTTTCCCACAAAACAATCTCATTGCGATTGAGATCAATTTTCTCTCGCAAATTATTAATTCAGCTCGCTAAATTATCTTACAACTTGATACAAGACCATCTCATTTTAATTTGAGGTATATACAATTCAAGTTTTCCACTTGAACATCAAGTTTGCAACATCATTATTATTCACTACATTAGTAGCATTTTTCTGTTGAGTACCGAGATGCATTCCAGATCTTAAGTTGATGTAATACTTTTCCACGTTTATCACGTGTTGATATTAATTATGTCCATTTGCAATTGAGATTTTTTTAATCTCTTACGAAGATAAATTCAGTACCTCTGCAGTACTGTTTCTCCGTTGAGTATGAGGTATTCCGGAATATTTCTATGATGTATTTATTTCCATGTTAACCACATGTTGAGATTAATACGTCTATTTGCAATTGAGATTTTCAATTTCTTGCTAATACGGATGCAAAATTCAAGGTGATTTCTTCAAATTGATGCTTGAGATCACAAGGTAGTCATATGGATCTACTGCATACGCAGATTATCGTTGACTACTGATAAAGCCTATATTTTTGTCGTTTCGACATTATGATTGATTTGCAAAGTGCTCTCCCACACATTTTACTAAGTCATGACATAAGCCATTAGGAGTGAGTATCTACTGATTTCATCACATTATGCTTCCTATGTTGCTGATCTACTCCATTTTGGAGATTACCTTCAAGGTGTCATACTTAGCAATTGGATATTTACACTAATGGTTTCAAGCCAACTTCTTGAAATTTCCATTGATTTTGCTAAGTTCATTACAACACTAACCATGATGGTCTTTAATTTACTAACTGTAAATTAATTATCTCTAGTTCACCCATAGAGGTAACATATGGCTATAGAGTTTGAGGCATTCGCCCTCAATGGCCACCACTGTCCTATCTAGGCCATGGACATCATGATTGCTCTTGTGTCTCGTGGGATAATGTGTGCAATCCTAGATTCACCTCTGGTCAGGATCACACCACTAACAGAAAAATAGTGTCTTATATATCATAAGGCATTAGATTAAGACCTCAGCATCTGGTTATTCTGTATCAGCAATTCCTAGGATACAATGAACCTCAAGGGCAAAGGTTTGAATCTTACTTCAACCTTCAATCCGACATCACCAGCTGTGAGCATAGAGAACATGATGGTTGAATATGCCTCAATCAACATGTTTGAAAACTTGGTCTAGTGATCAATATAATTTATGTCCATTTCTGATGTTGTAGTAACAACATAATTATTGTTGTCATCATATATTGTATATCACAATATATTGTATCAACACTTTGGTACAAATATATTAATATGTATTCTATATATATTTGACAAAGATTTTTATATTAAAAATCTTCAAGTGTATATATAGATTTCTATGGGGTTCAACCTGATGTAGGATTATATGTGCCTTGTGGGCATATGCACCACAAACTCTATACTCAGGAAAGTGAAATGTTTCCACTCTCGCTGAGAGAAAAGGAGAAATTGTAACTATTGCTAGACACGATGAGGTAATTGTTGCATCAACTCGAGTCATATTTACTATTCCTGTGGGTACTCAAGTAATGTCAGGATGCTTTATTGCTTTCAATTTTAACTCCTACCCTACTAAACTATAGAGGTATCCGTCAAAGTAGTTTCCATAGCGAAACTTATGATGACAACAAAGAGAAATAACTTCTCTTTTTGCCATATGCAACGGATATGGCAAGCACATTCTCTGTGTATCATCTGGATTGTACTACACATACGACACAACCCGTAGCACATGTTGTGTACGAGATAGTTTTTCAGAGTGTCTTGTACATGACAAAACTTGGCATACTCGCCTTGGTCATCAAGACATTGGGTTGAAAACGAAACTAAGCAATGCAATAGTTTATGATTAATATGATGCTAAATTCTAATAACATTTGGATTTTATGTGCACTACAAGTGACACGGGGAAGCTAATTTTAAGTCCCGCACACCTTAAAGTCCAGCTGAACCACTCAGACTCCTTGAATGCATCAAAGTTGAAGTAAGTGGCTCTTCCCAGCCATTGAGTAGACTATTCAGGTATTCCATGGTTCCAAAAGACATATCTAAATGCTCGTCTTAAGTGTGTGCTTTATTCACATGAAACCATTGGATCGTTATCTTGACATCGATTTCAAGCAAATCGAATGGATAACATTGTAGAATTATCCTTGAGTGCCTTCTCTATGGCCTTTGGATTGAAGTTTAGCAATTTGTCCTAATGTCTAGACTCAAAATAGTTTGGTAGAAACCTATCCAAAGAGTTAAGCTCATTGCATTATCTTTACTTTAGAATTGCAACTTACCGACTTTACGTTGGAGTCATGCAGTTTTACACACCCATGATAGAACTACATACTATTGTTCCCTCTATCTTTGTTATGTGGTAACCTACCAAATATTTCCCATCAGCGATAATTCGGTTACATGCCGATATCACCACCCGGCATACATCATTGGCCCCTCAACATATAGTTGGGATATATGTGAGGAATAATTGTATTTCCGTCAATACCTCAAGCCCCTCGCATGGGGAGTTATTCAAGGCCAGTATGTTGATTCAATGAGGAACATTTCCAGGCATTAGGGGGAGATTTCAAGTACCATAAAGAATGCCAGAAATTAGTGGAATGTTTAACATATTTCTGCCTCAAATCCACGTACTCGAAGATCTGAACCATGCGTTCAGAAGATTTGCAACACATTGCAAATAACCTTCCAGATTCATGCGAAAGTATGTTGAAAGAGTGGAGGTACCAGCAAAATCCGCTCCACTCCCCATTCAAAGCAACAGGGGGAGATATATGGCAGAAGTACATCAGGATTCAGTTTCTCGCAAGCAAGGATATTAAGGCCCATGAATCAGTAAATGCAAGTCAACTTCAAGCTGACAGACACCTAATGGGTAGTATACACCCAGTGGAAGGGAAACCTCCACCAACCCAGGTCATAGTGCACACAATGACTGGGTCATCGGAATACCCGACTCAATCGCATTGGGAAATCGCGAGCAGTCCCCATGGGTAACGATATTTCCATCAACCATATATTGATATATAGATTCTGGAGAATCATATAACCGGAAGTCTACGATTGTCGACATACGTTTCTCAACTAGATTGCAAAAACCTTTCAAATGATTCAGATCCAAAGACCATGGCCATGGCAAAGTGTGAACAACACTCGGACTGAACTCAAGCAAAGGGTATAATCTAGGTAGAAATGATCTTGCTCAATAATGGGAAGGTATTCATAAGCAATACCTACACCAGTTTTCTTCTGGAAACAGAATTGAGAACAACGGGGTGGTGAAACAAAGAGCAAGTATTGTAGCACAAGGGTTCACGTAGATACCCAACTATTCTCTAGAGCTGGAATCTCATTCCGATAACTTATATCATTGGCAGTACAAAATCATCTATCTCTGCAGCTGATAGATGTAGTGCCTACATATCCATGTGGATCACAAGATTCAGACATATATGATTGATTCCCGATGGAATCTCAATTTTGAATCGAAATACAAAATGCAACATACATTGTGTAAATTCAGTAAGTCACCATATGACTTATTATTGTGAGTACATATGGTACAACTAACGTAGTGAGATCCTTATACACAAGGATTACTCCTACAATGATGAGTATCCATGTTTGTGTGTCTGCAATGATGACACATGTAATCATCCAAATGATGGAGTTTAAACTGAAGGATTTGGGTAAACCAAAATACCGCTCGTTACTACAAATTGAGTACCTTCATTCATACATTATGGTATACTATGTTGTCTATATCCATAATATATTGGAGAAATTCATTGTGGAAAAATCTTATCCATCCGTAACTCTTATGGTAGTTTATTCTCTAGATGTAGAGAAAGATCTATTTAGACCAAGAGATGATGAAAATGAGATATTGGGACTCAACATTCCATAATGCCATTGGATCCACCAAACACAATTGGTTGGTGTCAGATGTGGGGTTCTGGCAAACCCTTAAGGTTCGAACACTGGGGTGCACGCGAAGTCTTTTCCTCCCGCCGATCTATGCCCTAACTCGCTAAGATCTCGCGGATGAACTCCACGAACTCGCAACACAGAAAGACACACGATTTATACTGGTTCGGGCCACTTTTGTGGTGTAATACCCTACTCCAGTGTGGTGGTGGTGGATTGCCTCTTGGGCTGATGATGAACAATACAAGGGGAAGAACAGCCACCTGAGGTTGAGGTGTTCTTGTGCCTGGCCAACTGATACGTCCATTTTGCATCATGCTTTTATATCGATATTTATTGCATTATGGGCTGTTATTACACATTATGTCATAATACGTATGCCTATTCTCCATTATTTGATAAAGAGGGAGAATGTCGGCAGCTAGGATTCTGGGCTGGAAAAGGAGCAAATATTAGAGTCCTATTCTGCACAGCTCCCAAAGTCCTGAAACTTCACGGAAGATGTTTTCAGAATATATAAAAAATACTCAGCAGAAGGAATTCACCAGGGGGGCCACACCCTGCCCACGAGGGTGGGGGGCGCGCCCTACCCCCCTGGGCGCGCCACTACCTCGTGGGCCCCTTGGTGGCCCTCCGGTGGCCATCTTCTGCTATATGAAGTCTTTCGACGGGAAAAAAATAGGAAGCCATCTTCTCGGACGAAACTCCGCTGCCACGAGGCGGAACCTTGGCGAAACCAATCTAGGGCTCTGGTAGATCTGTTCTGTCGGGGAAACTTCCCTCCGGGAGGGGGAAATCATCGCCATCGTTATCACCAACGCTCCTCTCATTGGGAGAGGGCAATCTCCATCAACATCTTCATCAGCACCATCTCCTCTCAAAACCCTAGTTCATCTCTTGTATCCAATTCTTGTCTCCAAGTCCGGGATTGGTGCTAGTAGGTTGCTAGTAGTGTTAATTACTCCTTGTAGTTGATGCTAGTTGGTTTAATTGGTGGAAGATCATATGTTCAGATCCTATATGCATATTAATACCCCTTCGATTATGAACATGTTTATGCTTTGTGAGTAGTTACGTTTGTTCCTAAGGACATGGGAGAAGTCTTGCTATTAGTAGTCATGTGAATTTGGTATTCGTTTGATATTTTGATGAGATGTATGTTGTCTCTCCTCTAGTGGTGTTATGTGAACGTCGACTACATGACACTTCGCCATTATTTGTGCCTAGAGGAAGGCATTGGGAAGTAATAAGTAGATGATGGGTTGCTCGAGTGACAGAAGCTTAAACCCTAGTTTATGTGTTGCTTCATAAGGGGCTGATTTGGATCCATATGCTTCATGCTATGGTTAGGTTTACCTTAATACTTTTGTTGTAGTTGCGGATGCTTGCAATAGAGGTTAATCATAAGTGGGATGTTTATCCAAGTAAGGGCAGCACCCAAGCACTGGTCCACCGACATACCAAATTATCAAAGTACCGAACGCGAATCATATGAGCGTGATGAAAACTAGCTTGATGATATTCCCATGTGTCCTCGAGAGCGCTTTTTTCTATATAAGAGTTTGTACAGGCTTTTCCTTTGCTACAAAAAGGATTGGGCCACCTTGCTGCACTTTATTTACTTTTGTTACTTGTTGCTCGTTACCAATTATCCTATCACAAAACTATCTGTTACCACTTATTTCAGTACTTGCGGAGAATACCTTGCTGGAAACCGCTTATCATTTCCTTCTGCTCCTCGTTGGGTTCAACACTCTTACTTATCAAAAGGACTACGATAGATCCCCTATACTTGTGGGTCATCAAGACTCTTTTCTGGCACTGTTGCCGGGGAGTGAAGCGCCTCTGGTAGGTGGAATTTGGTAATGAAAAATTTATATAGTGTGCTGAAATTTACTGTCACTTGTTACTATGGAAAGTAATCCTCTGAGGGCTTGTTTGGGGTATCTTCACCCCGACCAGTAGAACAAAGAGTTGCTCCTCAACCTACTCAACCTACTAAAAATGAAAATGAAAATGTCTGCTTTGAAACTCCTTTGGGTATGATAGAAAAACTGCTAGCTAATCCTTTTTAAGGATATGGAACAAAACATCCTGATGAGCATCTGAGATATGTGGATAAAGTTTGTGGATTATTTAAGCTTGCAGGTGTACCCGGAGATGTTGTTAAGAAGAAGGTCTTCCCTTTATCTTTGAAGGGAGATGCATCAACATGGTATAGGCTATGTGATGATATGGGGTCTTGGAATTGCAAACGATTGAAATTGGAATTTCATCAGAAGTTTTGTCCTATGCATCTTATTCATCGTGATCACAATTATATATATAATTTTTGGCCTCGCGAAGGAGAAAGCATCGCTCAAGCTTGGGGGAGGCTTAAATCAATGTTATATTCATGCCCCAATCATGAGCTCTCAAGAGAAATGATTATTCAAAATTTTTATGCTCGGCTTTCTGATAACAATCGCACCATGCTTGATACTTCTTGTGCTGGCTCTTTTATGATGAAGACTACTAAATTCAAATGGGATTTATTGGAAAGAATTAAACGCAACTCTGAAGATTGGGACCTCGACAAAGGTAAGGAGTCAGGTATGACACCTAGGTTTGATTGTGTTGAATCTTTTATGGATACCGATGTTTTCCGTAAATTTAGCACTAAATATGGACTTGACTCTGAGATAGTAGCTTCTTTCTGTGAATCTTTTGCTACTTATGTTGATCTCCCCAAGGAGAAGTGGTTTAAATATCATTCTCCCATAGAAATAAAAGTTGTTGCACCTATTAAAGTTGAAGAAAAGACTATCACTTATAATGATCCTATTGTTCCTACTTCTTATATTCAGAAACCAACTTTCCCTGTTAGGATAAAGGATTATGCTAAAGCTTCAACTGTGGTTCGTAAAAGCAATATTAAAACTTATACACATCCTGAGCAAGTTAAAGTTGAACCTAATATTGCTATTGTTAAAGATCTCTTGTTTGATAATATTGATGGGCATGTTATTTATTTCTGTGATGAAACTGCTAGAATTGCTAAACCTTGTGCTAAAGATAAACCTAGACCTGTGGTAGGCATGCCTGTTATTTCTGTTAAAATAGAAGATCATTGTTATCATGGCTTATGTGATATGGGTGCCAGTGCTAGTGCAATACCTATTAGCCTATATAGAGAAATTATGCATGATATTGCACCTGTTGAGTTAGAAGATATTGATGTCACAATTAAACTTGCCAATAGAGATACTATTTCACAAATGTGAATTGTTAGAGATGTTGAAGTCTTGTGTGGGAAAACTAAAAATCCTGTTGATTTTCTTATTCTTGGTTCCCCACAAGATAGCTTTTGTCCCATTATTTTTGGTAGACCCTTCTTAAATACTGTTAATGCTACCATAGATTGCAAAAGGGATGTTGTTACTATCGGTTTAGATGATATGACTCATGAATTTAATTTCTCTAAATTCAGTAGACAACACCGTGAAGAAGAATTACCTAGTCAGGATGAAATTATTGGTCTTGCTTCTATTGCCGTACCTCCTAGTGATCCTTTAGAACAATATTTGCTAGACCATGAAAATGATATGTTTATGAATGAAAGAAGGGAAATAGGTGAAGTATTCTTTAAACAGGAACATATTCTGAAACACAATTTGCCTGTTGAAATCCTAGGGGATCCTCCTCCACCCAAGGGTGATCCCATGTTTGAGCTTAAACCGTTGCCTGATACTCTTAAATATGCTTATCTTGATGAGAAAAAGATATACCCTGTTATTATTAGTGCTAACCTTTCAGAGCATGAGGAAGAGAGATTATTGAAAACTCTGAAGAAGCACCGTGCTGCTATTGGGTATACTCTTGATGATCTTAAGGGCATTAGTCCCACTCTATGTCAACATAAAATTAATTTGGAAGAAGATGCTAAACCAGTTTGTGATCATCAATGATGACTGAACCCTAAAATGAAAGAAGTGGTAAGAAAGGAGATACTAAAGCTCCTTGAGGCAGGTATAATCTATCCCATTGCTGATAGTCAGTGGGTAAGTCCTGTCCATTGTGTCCATAAGAAGGGAGATATTACTATTGTTCCTAATGATAAAAATGAATTGATTCCTCAAAAAATTATTACAGGTTATAGGATGGTAATTGATTTATGCAAATTAAATAAGGCCACGAAAAAGGATCATTACCCCTTACCTTTTATCGATCAAATGCTAGAAAGATTATCTAAACATACACATTTTTGCTTTCTAGATGGTTATTCTGGTTTCTCTCAAATACCTATGTCAGCTAAGGATCAATCAAAGACTACTTTTACTTGCCCTTTTGGTACTTTTGCTTATAGATGTATGCCTTTTGGTTTATGTAATGCACCTGCAACCTTTCAAAGATGCATGATGGCTATATTCTCTGACTTCTGTGAAAAGATTTGTGAGGTTTTCATGGATGATTTCTCCATTTATGGTTCTTCTTTTGATGATTGCTTAAGCACCTAGACCGAGTTTTGCAGAGATGTGAAGAAACTAATCTTGTCTTGAATTGGGAAGAGTGCCACTTTATGGTTAATGAAGGTATTGTCTTGGGGCACAAAGTTTCTGAAAGAGGTATTGAAGTTGATAAAGCTAAGGCTGATGTTATTGAAAAGATGCCATGTCCCATGGACATCAAAGGTATAAGAAGTTTCCTTGGTCATGCCGGTTTTTATAGGAGGTTCATTAAGGACTTATCCAAAATTTCTCGGCCTCTGACTAATTTATTACAAAAAGATATACCATTTGTCTTTGATGATGATTGTGTAGAAGCATTTGAAATACTTAAGAAAGCATTGATCTCTGCACCTATTGTTCTGCCACCTGATTGGAATTTACCCTTTGAAATTATGTGTGATTCTAGTGAATATGCTGTAGGTGCTGTTCTAGGGCAAAGAGTTGATAAGAAACTAAATGTTATTCAATATGATAGTAAAACCCTAGACAATGCTCAAAGAAATTATGCTACCACTGGAAAATATTCTTAGTAGTTGTATTTGCTTGTGATAAGTTCAGACCTTATATTTTTTGTTCTAAAGTAACTATTCACACTGATCATGCTGCTATTAAATATCTTATGGAAAAGAAATATGCTAAACCTAGACTTATTAGATGTGTTCTCTTGCTACAAGAATTTGACTTACATATTATTGATAGAAAGGGAGCGGAGAACCCCGTTGCAGACAACTTGTCTAGGTTAGAAAATGTGCTTGATGACCCACTACCTATTGATGATAGCTTTCCTGATGAGCAATTATATGTTATAAATGCTTCTCATACTGCTCCATGGTATGCTGATTATGCTAATTACATTGTTGCTAAGTTTATACCACCTAGTTTCACATACCAGCAAAAGAAAAAGTTCTTCTATGATTTGAGGCATTACTTTTGGGATGACCCACATCTTTATAAAGAAGGAGTAGATGGTATTATTAGACGTTGTGTACCTGAGCATGAACAGGAACAGATCCTACGCAAGTGTCACTCCGAAGCTTATGGAGGACACCATGCTGGAGATAGGACTAGACATAAGGTATTGCAATGTGGTTTTTATTGGCCTAGTCTCTTCAAGGATGCCTGTAAGTTTGTCTTATCTTGTGATGAATGTCAAAGAATTGGTAATATTAGTAGACGTCAAGAAATGCCCATGAACTATTCACTCGTTATTGAACCATTTGTTGTTTGGGGCTTTGACTATATGGGACCCTTTCCTTCCTAATGGTTATACACATATTCTAGTTGCTGTTGATTACATTACTAAGTGGGTAGAAGCTATTCCAACTAGTAGTGCTGATCATAACACTTCTATTAAAATGCTCAAAGAAGTTATTTTTCCAAGATCTGGAGTCCCTAGATATTTAATGACTGATGGTGGTTCACATTTTATTCATGGTGCTTTCCGTAAAATGCTTGCTAAATATGATGTTAATCATAGAATTGCATCCCCTTATCACCCTCAGTCTAGTGGTCAAGTAGAATTGAGTAATAGAGAGCTCAAATTAATTTTGCAAAAGACTGTCAATAGGTCTAGAAAGAATTGGTCCAAGAAACTTGATGATGCCTTATGGGCCTATAGAACTGCATATAAAAATCCTATGGGTATGTCTCCGTATAAAATGGTTTATGGAAAAGCATGTCACTTACCTCTCGAACTAGAACACAAGGCATATTGGGCTATTAAAGAGCTCAATTATGATTTTAAACTTGCCGGTGAGAAGAGGTTATTTGATATTGGCTCACTCGATGAATGGAGAACCCAAGCCTACGAAAATGCCAAGTTGTTTAAAGAAAAAGTTAAAAGATGGCATGATAAAAGGATACAAAAGCGTGAGTTTAACGTAGGTGATTATGTATTGCTATACAACTCTCGTTTAAGATTTTTTGCAGGAAAACTTCTCTCTAAATGGGAAGGTCCTTACGTTATCGAGGAGGTCTATTGTTCCGGTGCCATAAAAACCAACAACTTCGAAGGCACAAATCCAAAGGTGGTGAACGGTCAAAGAATCAAACATTATATCTCAGGTAATCCCATAAATGTTGAAACCAATATTATTGAAACCGTAACCCCGGAGGAATACAAAAGGGACACTTTCCGGAACACTTCAGACTCCGAAAAGGAATAGGTATGTGGTACGGTAAGTAAACCGACTCCAAAACAGTTTTAAGACAATATTTCTCCGTTTTGGAATATTTAGAAAAATAGAAAAATAAGAAGCAGTCCGGGAAGGACACGAGGGCTCCACGAGGGTGGAGGGCGCGCCCCCTACCTCGTGGGCACCTCGTGTGCTCTCTGGACTCCGTTTTCATACACGACACGTATTTTGGTCGGTAAAAATTCATTATATAATCTCCCGGGGGTTTTGACTCCCGTATCACGCAATTATCCTCTGTTTGTGTTTCGAGTTGTTGCTGCTGCAGATTAGAGTAGGATGTCTTCGCAAGAGTCAGTCGGGGAGAGCCGGGTGTCTCATCCGGCACTGAGATCAACGACAAACAACCACTTTCACCTCTTTGGGCCAGCAACAGAGGACAAGATGGAGGATGATTTGAAGAGGATAGATGCCATGGAAGAGGATCAAGAAGTCACTTCCCGCCTCCAAGCTGGATTCACAATGGGAGAACTGTAGAGCTCGGCTATTCCAAACTCGGTTATCCCTTCCAATGTTAGATTTCTTTCTTATGAGAATATGAAAAAGAGTGTCACTAGTTCTCCCGCAGCTATGCAGCACCCTTGGGTGTAGGGAGCTTTGGCTGTTACAGGAAAACTCTGAAAGGAAATAATGGACCTCAAGCAGCAAGTCAACAAGCTTGAGTAGGAGAATCGTATCTTGAGGGGCATCATTGCCAAGAACATCACATCACCATCCCCGAAAAGAAAGACATAATCACATGGGTATGGGCACTCCCCTTGGCAACTTCCAAGCCTGGGGGACTGCCCCGGTATCATATTACCATCACTTTTATCTTTACTGTTTTTCTTAGTTCGATCCTTTTGGAAATATTTTGATCTAGTAGAATAAAAGCCTTTAGTATGATCTAGTTGTGAGTTTTGCTTTATGATCCTTCTATGTAATCGAGTCTATGAGCTATATATAATAAAGATTAGTGTTGAGTCAAGGGCTTGATTATTTTGCCATGATCTTAAGTGAATAAAAGAGAAGAGAAATAAATAAAAAAGAAACAAAGAGATCATGTGAATCTTATGGAGAGTAATGAGCTCACAATGAAAAGGTATGATGAATAAAAGTTGTTGAGAGTTGACAAACATAGTTTCGGTCATCGTTGCAATTAATAGGAAGTAATAAAAAAGAGAGGTCTTCACATATAAATATACTATCTTGGACATCTTTTATGATTGTTAGCACTCATTAAAATATGACATGCTAAAGAGTTGACATTGGACAAGGAAGACAACGTAATGGGTTATGTTTTCTTACATCCGAGATAAATTCTTCGATCCTCCAACATGTTGAGCTTGCCTTTCCCCCTCATGCTAGCCAAATTCATTGCACCAAGTAGAGATACTACTTGTGCTTCCAAATTCCCTTAAAACCAGTTTTGCCATGAGAGTCCACCATACCTACCTATGGATTGAGTAAGATCCTCCAAGTAAGTTGTCATTGGTGCAAGCAATAAAAAGTTTCCTCTCTAAATATGTATGACTAATTAGTGTCAGAGAAAATAAGCTTTATACGATTGTGTGATATGGAATAAATAAAAGCGACAGACTGCATAATAAAGTTCCATATCACAAGTGGCAATATAAAGTGACGTTCTTTCGCATTAAGATTTTGTGCATCCAACCATAAAAGTGCATGACAACCTCTGCTTCCCTCTGCGAAGGGCCTATCTTTTACTTTTATCTCCTACCTTATATAAGAGTCATGGTGATCTTCACCCATCCTTTTTACATTTCATCCTTTGGCGAGCACAGTATGTTGGAAAGATCCTGGCATATATGGCTAATTGGATGTGAGTTTTCATGAACTATTATTTTTGACATTACCCCTGAGGTAAAACGTCGGGAGGCAAAACTATAAGCCCCTATCTTTCTCTGTGGCCGATTAAAACTCCATACCCATAAGTATTGCGTGAGTGTCAGCAATTGTGAAAGACTATATGATAGTTGAGTATGTGGACTTGCTGAAAACCTCTTATACATTGACTCTTTCCTATGTTATGATAAATTGCAATTGCTCCAATGACTGAGATTATAGTTTGTTAGTTTTCAATGAAGTTTACGATTCATATTTGAAATTGTGATTGAATTACTACTCTAGCATTAGAGATTATATGACAAGAATTATATAAATTGTTGTTCTAAGACTGATCATGAAGCCCTCATGTCCGTATTTTATTTTTATCGACACCTCTGTCTCTAAACATGTGGACATATTTTTCGATTTCTGCTTTCGCTTGAGGACAAGCGAGGTCTAAGCTTGGGGGGAGTTGATACGTCCATTTTGCATCATGCTTTTATATCGATATTTATTGCATTATGGGCTGTTATTACACATTATGTCACAATACTTATGCCTATTCTCTCTTATTTTACAAGGTTTACATAAAGAGGGAGAATGCCGGCAGCTAGGATTCTGGGCTGGAAAAGGAGCAAATACCTATTCTGCACAGCTCCAAAAGTCCTAAAACTTCACAAAAGACGTTTTAAGAATATATAAAAAATACTCAGTGGAACGAATTCACCAGGGGGCCACACCCTGCTCACAAGGGTGGGGGCGCGCCCTACCCCCCTGTGCACGCCCCCCTACCTCGTGGGCCCCCTGGTGGCCCTCCGGTGGCCATCTTCTGCTATATGAAGTCTTTCGATGGGAAAAAATAGGAAGCCATCTTCTTGGACGAAACTCCGCCGCCATGAGGCGGAACCAATCTAGGGCTCCGGCAGAGCTGTTCTGTCGGGGAAACTTCCCTCCAGGAGGGGGAAATCATTGCCATCATCATCACCAACGCTCCTCTCATCGGGAGAGGGCAATCTCCATCAAAATCTTCATCAGCACCATCTCCTCTCAAAACTCTAGTTCATCTCTTGTATCCAATTCTTGTCTCCAAGTCCGGGATTGGTGCTAGTAGGTTGCTAGTAGTGTTAATTACTCCTTGTAGTTGATGCTAGTTGGTTTAATTGGTGGAAGATCATATGTTCAGATCCTATATGCATATTAATACCCCTCTGATTATGAACATGTTTATGCTTTGTGAGTAGTTATGTTTGTTCCTAAGGACATGGGAGAAGTCTTGCTATTAGTAGTCATGTGAATTTGGTATTCGTTCGATATTTTGATGAGATGTATGTTGTCTCTCCTCTAGTGGTGTTATGTGAACGTCGACTACATGACACTTCACCATTGTTTAGGCCTAGAGGAAGGCATTGGGAAGTAATAAGTAGATGATGGGATGCTCGAGTGACAGAAGCTTAAACCCTAGTTTATGTGTTGCTTCATAAGGGGCTGATTTGGATCCATATGTTTCATGCTATGGTTAGGTTTACCTTAATACTTTTGTTGTAGTTGCGGATGCTTGCAATAGAGGTTAATCATAAGTGGGATGTTTGTCCAAGTAAGGGAAGCACCCAAGCACCGGTCCACCCACATATCAAATTATCAAAGTACGGAACGCGAATCATATGAGCGTGATGAAAACTAGCTTGATGATATTCCCATGTGCCCTTAGGAGTGCTTTTTTCTATATAAGAGTTTCTCCAGGCTTGTACTTTGCTACAAAAAGGATTGGGCCACCTTGCTGCACTTTATTTACTTTTGTTACTCGTTGCTCATTACAAATTATCCTATCACAAAACTATCTGTTACCACTTATTTCAGTACTTGCAGAGAATACCTTGCTGGAAACTGCTTATCATTTCCTTCTGCTCCTCGTTGGGTTCGACACTCTTACTTATCGAAAGGACTACGATAGATCCCCTATACTTGTGGGTCATCACCAACTTGTGTGGCTGGGGATGATCTAAGATCTCGTTGTCCCCCTTCCCTATGGTGTTGGCTAGTCCTACTTATAGAGGCCATGATCCTCTTCCCAAATCTTGAGTGGGTAGGGAGCCAACAATGGCGGGCAAATTTGAAGGGGGGCAGCTAGTACAAGCCATCCTGACAAAAGTGGTCTTCGCCTGCCAAAGGCTCTGGTGGTGACGCCGTCTTGGGCTCCACGATGACCTCCGTCTTGCCGTCCTTCTGGTCTTGGTCTGATTGCACCAAAATGGCAACCTTTGCCTGATGCCTCAGTACTCCTCGCCTGCGCTGGTTTCCTTAGCACCAAAGAGGAAACAAGTACGCTGCGCGCGCTGGCGCCCGCCTGGTGTCGATCGTCATGGCTCACGTCACGAGAGCCTCGTGAGGTTCGCCTCGCCTTGATATCCCCGTTCCTCGTGAGCCTGCCTGACTAGGCCGCTCCAGAGGAGGCCTTTTGTTGTCCGCCTCGCGAGGCTTGGCCCCTGTAACACCCTCGATGCGACTATATCTCCCACGTGTCGAGGCACGACTTAGAGGCATAATCGCATTGAAGGCATATGTCGCAAGTGAGGTAATCTTCACACAACCCATGTAATATAATAAGGAAAGAGATACATAGTTGGCTTACACTCGCCACTTCACACAATTACATGAATGAAACATTACATCATACCATTACACTCAAGGTCCGACTACGGAACCAAAATAAAAGAAGAACCCCAAATGCGACAAAGGCCCCCCGATCGACCCCAACTGGGCTCCACTACTGATCAACTAGAACGAAACAACACAAATGAACAAGGTCTCCAACGAGCTCCTCCTGAGCTGGGTTGCATCATCTGCACGAACTCATCGGCATCTGCAAGCTGGTTTTTGAAGTATCTGTGAGCCACGGGGACTCAGCAATCTCGCACCCTCGCGATCAAGACTATTTAAGCTTATGGGTAAGGTAAAGGTTTGAGGTGGAGCTGCAGCAAGCGACTAGCATATATGGTGGCTAACATCCGCAAATGAGAGCGAGAAGAGAAGGCAAAGCACGGTCGGTAAAAGTATGATCAAGAAGTGATCCTGGACTACCTACGTCAAGCATAACTCCAACAACCGTGTTCACTTCCCGGACCCCACCGGAAAGAGACCATCACGGTTACACACGCGGTTGATTCATTTTAATTAAGGTCAAGTTCAGGTTTTCTACAACCGGACGTTAACAAATTCCCATCTACCCATAACCGCGGGCACGGCTTTCGAAAGATCAATCCCTGCAGGGTGTCCCAACTTAGCCCATGACAAGCTCTCACGGTCAACGAAGGAATAGACCTCCACCCGAGACATCCCGATCAGACTCGGTATCCCAGTACAACAAGACATTTCGACAGGGTAAAACTAAACCAGCAACACCGCCCGATGCGCCGACATCCTGATGGGAGCTGCACATATCTCGTTCTCAGGGCAACACCGGATTGTCTAAACTTCCGGTAGGCTAGCCCAGAGTTGCCCCTGGTAGCCACCGGCGGCTGACGGTTTGGACCAACGCTTAGACAAGCACTGGCCCGGGGGGGTTAAAATAAAGATGACCCTCGGGATGCGCGACTCCCAAGGGAAAAAAAGGCTAGGTGGCAAATGGTAAAACCAATGTTGGGCATTGCTGGCAAAGCTTTACTTAAGGCGAATTGTCAAGGGGTTCCCATTATATCCCAACCGCGTAAGGGACGCAAAATCCGGGAACATAACACCGATATGACGGAAACTAGGGCGGGAAGAGTGGAACAAAACACCAGGCATAAGGCCGAGCCTTCCACCCTTTACCAAGTATATAGATGCATTAATTAAATACGATATATAGTGATATCCCAACAAGAAAACAATGTTCCAACAAGGAACGATCTCCATGTTCCAACAAGGAACAAAACTTCAATCTTCACCTGCAACTAACAATGCTATAAGAGGGGCTGAGCAAAGCGGTAACATAGCCAATCAACGGTTTGCTAGGACAATGGTGGGTTAGAGGCTGAACATGGCAATTGGGAGGCTGACAAGCAAGTGGTAGGCATCGTAGCAAGGGCATAGCAAAAGAGCGAGCAAACTAGCATAGCAAAGATAGTAGTGATTTCGAGGGTATGATCATCTTGCCTGAAATCCCGCAAGGAAGAAGAACGAATCCATGAAGAAGACAAACGGGAGTAGACGAACGGATCCTCACAACACGATGTTATCGGAACCAACCCGAAGAAGCAATCACCGGAAAAGAAGCACACAACATAGTAAACAACCAACACGTCAACATGGCATGATGCACAAACGAGTATGATGCATGTCCGGTTTAATGAAGCATGACATGGCATGGCAAAGTGCACAAACAACACTACAAGTTAAGTGGAGCTCAATATGCAACGAGGTGCATATTGACGGAACACCACGTCAATTATTTAGTTCTCTCCCGTTTATGTACCCAACAATGTTAAATGTTGTTAAACATGGCGAGAGGGGAAACATGATGAAACTATCTAACCTAGGCAAGTTTAAATGAGGCCGGAAGCAACGAACAACAATTCCGGAAAATCCTCATGTGCAATTATTAGGTTTGGTCCTGATCTGTCCTAAACACAATTTTAGAGTTGTTAAACATGCAAGATGAGGCCACCACGTTAAGCTAGGCAAAATTCTACCCCATTTACATATAAAGTTTATTAAAATCGGAGTTACGGTTATTTAGATATGAATTAAAGCATTTTTAACATGGCATTTAAGCAAAATTAACCAAACATCAATTTAATCAATTTTAATTGTTGTTATCATGATGCGGATGACATGAACAAGTTTTAAGCAATTAATGCAAAAAGTTGATAAGAGCATAATGAAGCATTTGTCATCGTGGCGGAAACGAAAGGGGTGCCACGACAACGAATCCGAAAGTGATGCCACGACAACATATCGGTTCCGGTAACTCGATCGAGATCCCGGTGCAAAAGAAAAAGTGACGGGAGCGTGACACGCGATAGAAGGTGGGGTGATCCCGGATACCGGGTTCCCACAATATGGTGGCAAGGCTAAAGAGGGGCAACGTGCACCGAACAACTCCGACACGGAGCAAACACGAGCATTTCATACATCACACATGCATTCGTTCACGGCGGTCGTCTCGAGGGTTATACCTTTGAAGCGTGCGTTATTGGAGCGCTTCGGTTCAAGCGGGGTAGAGGAAGTAGACGTTCTCGCACGCTCTAGGGTCGACGGTAGAGGTTCTCGCGACGGTAGTCGTTCACGTTCGTTCGGAGAGGTACTTGCGACGGTAGTTGTTCACGGCGGTAGTGGAACTTGACGGATCCGATGCCTCCGAACGTAGTGGTACATGCTCGTTCTTCGGAGGGGTACTTGACGGGTCCGAATCCTTTCGGGGTGGTCGTGGTACTTGGCGATTTCGGAGACGGCGGAAGACGAACTTGGCGGTCCTCGTTGACCTAGTACTTGGCGTTTCCCGGTTCGGTGACCGTTTTCGGCATCGGACGTCGAGGTACTTGGCGGATCCGGTCTTGGCGTGCGAACGAACACAGCACAATGTACAGGTGTAGTGGTACACACACGTAGATAAACTTAACGGGTCGTCGTCATCCTGGTACTTGGCGTACTTGATCGGGGCAGCAAAACATAATCGAACTTGGCGGACGCAAGCAGCAACATGGGGCTGGCAGAGGCGACGCGGGGCCCCTGTAGAGGGCTGAATCAAGCAATGGGCGAGGCGGGTCTTGGCGCTGGGTCATGGCTTCACGGGCCTGGCAAGGTGGTGGTCATCGACGGCGGACGGACTTGGCGAGGACGCAGGCGGCTGGCGGCGCTCCGGCGAGGCCAAGGCAGAGGAGGGACTGCGCGAAACAGGCCCCGAATGGGACGGAGACGACGGGTCCAAGGCGAAGGTCGCCGGAACTGACAAAGAACATGGCCGGAGCGGTGGCGTGGCTCGCCGTTGACGAGGAAGAAGCAAGGCGCCGGACTTGTAGCAGGGGCTGCCAGAGGTTGGGGCTCAGCGACGGCGTCCATCACCGGAGGCGCTGGTGGAAGGAGGAGGCGGGGCGCGGGGCTCGCGCTGGTGTGGGCGCTCCTGGTGGCCGCCGACGGCGGCGGTTGTCGACGGGAGAGGACCCGGGCGGTGAGTGAGGAGAGCAGCAGCAGAGCAGCTCGGGCGCGGGGTTGCAGGGCGGCGGAGCCCCGAGCTCGGCTAGGCGCGGCCATGGAGGACGTCGGCGCCGAGGCGGGGCGATGACAGGGGAAATGGGGTCGGGTCCCCTGGTGAGAGCGAGAGGGGGAGGCGGCCATGGCGCACGGAGGAGAGGTCGACGGGAGAGGGAGATCGAGGGGATCGGGAGATGGGAGATGGGGTTCGAGCGGGATCGAGGGAGATGATGGGATCGACCCCTGGTGCGATGCGTGCGTGAGGCGAGAGGGAGAGGGAGATCGGTTCGATCGACTCCCTGGCGGCGCGAGGGAAAGAGAGGGGATCGAGGGAACGGGCTCCCTGACGGCTAGGGTTACGAGGGCACAAGGCTGGGCCTTGGTGATGGATGGGCCGACCGGTCTTAGGCTGGGCTGCCAAGAACAAACGGGCCGGCCTAGAGTTTGGCCAAGGGAGACCTAGGGAGGCCGGCCTGGACTGGGCTACTCTCTCCTACTCCTCTCTAATTCTCTTTTACTTCTTTATTTCCCAATTTAACAAATAAACCGAGGAATAAGAAATGTAGGGAGAGATAGGAGAAGAATTTGAGCAGGGCGCCAATTTTCT
The DNA here is from genome assembly GCA_034509565.1 of Triticum monococcum. Lineage (NCBI taxonomy): Eukaryota > Viridiplantae > Streptophyta > Magnoliopsida > Poales > Poaceae > Triticum > Triticum monococcum. Next base: position 275,003,084 of record CM067842.1, on the reverse strand, counting down.
TGGACTCATAAAAATGAGCTTGATCCAAGAAAAATACATTTGGCACCATTTGGAAGGATTGCATTCGAACACATTTGAATGTGATTCAAATGAGTTTGAATTAGGAAAACATTTTTGGAGAGTCCAAAAATGTTCGGAATATTGGTGGAGCTCCGGAAAATGACGAAAGAATTTACGGACTAAGTTCGAGGCCAAGGGTTGTGATAACAAAGCCATTAGGATTTGCAAGTGTGTTTCGGTTAATTCCAAGAGAATGGAATATTTATTATAGTAGCTCCACTAATATCGGGAGGATATATTATAAAGAGAAGTCATCCTTCCCTCGAATTAAATGGATCGAAGACCCACACAAATTATTTAGTTGAGATGCAAAAGATTATGACATGATGACATGATGCAATGCACATGATGACGGACATGATGCAACACGCAAGCACATGACAACGCAACAACATCGAATAACTGCACGACACCTGGCACATCGGTCTCGGGGTGTTACAACACTCCACCACTACGAGAGGATCTCGTCCCGAGATCTAGAATGGCACCGGGGGAAAAAAGAAGAGAAAGAGAAGAGGTAAAACAAATTGCTTCTTACCAAAGAGTGAAACCAAAGAACCTTGCGAGGTTGAACAAATTCGAGAAAAAGGATACAACGAATGTGAACAAAGTCGAAAACACTCGTTAGAAAAGGGGGACAACGAGCATTGCGAAACCCTTGAGGTTGAAGGAAAGATAAATATAGAAAACACTCCGGTTAAGGAAGGGGATCAAGGAAGACCAAAATTCGGGCAGCACTCCGGTTGAAAAGAAAAGGAATTGAATAAGGTCTTGTTAAGATGAGAAGATACTTGATGAAATCACCACACACTGCCACCGGAACTATTGAATGAATGGAACAATGGTTAAGAAAGGTTTCAGACAGCACTCCGGTTGATAAAGGATGTAAAACTTGATAAGATGAGAGAACTGGCATGAAAAACACAACACTCCGGTTAAATGGATAAGCATGATAAAAACAAGATCCTGACAAGAACAATAAGAAGGTTTGAAAAGAGCAACATCACAATGCCTCCGGAACAAAAGAATAGAAGATAGATAATTGAAATAAGGGAATGGAGAATAAAATGCCAACCTCTGCTACGAGTGAGCTTGAAAAGACATCCTTAGGATACGGGTCGAACGGAGTTGTTGGAAAACCAATAACGACAATAATAAGCTTGATATGGTCTTATGGAATACATCTCAAAATTGTCAGGTGACAACCTGCCACTCACGGGAAAAGAATGAACAAGGAGACGAGAACTTATATCACCGGGAGGATAAATGAAGAAACTTGGATCATATATAAGCACCATAATAACAACCATCCTTAGGGAAGGCTTTAGGTGAAATATAACCAAAGATAACTCCAATTAAGAGATCGATGGATTTAAAATACATCATACTTAACAACATGTGAATAATGAAACTTGAACTCAAATTATCAAGAATGGCATAATACCACCTCGAAAGATACGGTAGAAAGAAATGCACTCCGGATTGCAAGATGAAGAAAACTTGAGCTTCTTAGAAAAGAATCTCAATGAACACTTTGAGAATGAATTAAATCCTTGGTGAACCATCACGTAGAGCCTCCATGAAGAACTCCGGTAATAAAAGAATGGTTCAAAATAATTGAATGATGAAAAGAATAAGATTGAAGCCTCGCAATGATTTAGATAGAGATCTCCGTGATAATATAATTGAAAGAGGTTGGAACTCCGGGAAAGAAAGATGAGCACTTGAACCCAAGAATTTAATCATCGAGAACAAACTCCGGTAAACAAAAGGATGAACAAACGGAAGGAAAAAGAAGTTGAAAACACAAGGTGAATCCTTGCAATGATTTAGATGGACCTCCGTGGAGATGTAATTGTGAAAGCTTGGAACTCTTGGGAAAGAAAAGATAAAGCGTCTCGAGCCAAGAATGTGATATAATGCACCTCCGGAATAAGGAATTAAATCACCTGGATGGAACAAGAGTAAGAATTACATTATGCTTATCCTGCACCAATTTAAATTGATGACAAACAACGGATTTGGCATATTACTTATCCTCGTAGAAAGGATTAAGATAGATATAGCGCAAACTTGAGAAAGTCTTCAACGAACCACCGGTAGGGTAGAAACAACGAATAAATTGATAAGGAAGAGAAATCTTGAGCAAACCACCGTAAGAATTAAGCATGAGCAAAGAGAAGATAAAGAACACACCGGGAAAAATTAGCAAATGAATGAAGATGCTTGAGAGAATTTAGATACAAGTGAATATAATAGGTCATGGACCGATTAGAGATCACTTGAACGCTGCACCGGTAAAATTGAAGAACGAGAGCTGAAAGCTGAGAATGAATAAATCTTAGATGATGGACTCTGGATAACCACTGACAAGACTCTTGAATAGCTCCGGATGGGTGAAACGAATTCTCACAATCGCAAATAATTATGAGAGGATGGCAACAAGACAGAATCGCGAAACTTGAAGAGAATGGAGCAAGATTGAGAGAAAAATCTTCTTCGGTCTCCAACATCTAAGAATTACGACGAGAAACACCACCATGAATTGTTTAGACACTCCGGAAGAATCAAAACGAAGAGGTTGATCCAATGATGAAAAGAACTTGAAAGATCTTGAGAAGACATTTGACTGATGAAAAATCATTCTTACATCAAACTTGGAAAAGAATTTAAGAATACCTCCGGGAAAAAAGATGAGTCAGGTAAGATCCTGGGAAAATACCTGTGGGTTAGGCCCACTCAAAAGAAACACCGTAGAACGATTTAAAAGAGAGGTTGCACCGGTTGAAAAAGGCTTGAATGATAACATCCTCAAAATAGCTTGAACGGATTAAGAGTGGAAACAGGAATCTTCGAGATATCTTGAGCACTCCAGAATAAATGAATAGCGAGAAACGAATGAATATGATGAGCACCGGTATGATAAAGCTTCTGAAACGAGGAAAAGGATATGATCAACACCGAAGGCTTGACTTGAATCCACTGGAGAAGGAAAATGAGTAAAGAGTGACGAGCTTGAAGCTCCGTTAGAAACTTGATGAGCAACACCGGGTAAGAATATTGAAGGAAAAGAATGGGGAGACTTCACATGAATAAAATTATACTTGATTAAGACATCCGAATCCTTGAAGAAAAAGGGGTGGGTGGGCGGGAAAAACAAAGGCGACTTGGAGATGGATGAAACAAACACCGTTGAGAAGAAATGATAATTGATCTTGCGGAAGTTGAGATGGACGGATCCACTTGAAGAGAAAACACGCCGGTGAAAAGAATTAACATGACAATCTCGATTATCATGAAGGATTAGTATTCACATAGGAATATGAGAACACCATTTGGGGAAGGTATGGAATCAACATTTGACTTCGAAGCAACTCGAATACCACAACTCAAAACCAAAACAAAGGATTGGCTTGCAAAATAAGCCGGAACAAACATATGATAGAGATTTCGTCCGAAGTTTTCATGGTGGGACCTACACGGGCTCGATCGTACAGCACCATCATGTACAAGGCAGTGCACATGACATACGAAGCATCCCCGAGTCAGCATAGCCAAGGACTCTTTAAGACACAACGAGACCACTGTAAAATCGACCGTGAATAGGCGAACCACTAGACGTCGAACCCCAATTTCATATCATACATCTGTCGGAAAGATATCCTAAGAGCTACTTGGATTCCCACCTATGAAACTCCCGAAATTTTCCGGTTATGCAATCAGGTGTTGAGGATACAGGGGAAGCATAATATCTCACCCAAGCTAGCAAATCCTACATCCAGCTACATCCATCCTTCAACACATAACCAAGAAACCTTCGGAAACCATCTACCTCAACCTTCGAAAAGCATCCGTTATACAAGTTATGGCGATACTCCCGAACTCCCGCCCCAGTACTGGGTGGCGTCGAGGTTATCTCACCAACGAACTGCATAAAGGAGATTTTCGATGTCGCGCACATATCTCAAGTATACCAGAATTGCAACGATAGAATTATGATGACAAAACCTCAGAGCTCAACTCCCCGGGACACTTCCACTAAACCCCTGACAGGAGGCACCAAGACAGTGTTCTCATCATAAGCCATCGGAACAAAACCAAGATACTCGCGTGATCCTAAAAATTTTTTTTAGTGAAATTTTGAGAAGAGAAGAGTCAAAACTCTACGTCAGGATGCCTCACCAGAGCGACGAAGGGACTGGGGAGTAAAAAGAATTCCTAAGGTCTCCGATATATATAATTCCTAAGGACTCAAAACATTTTTCTAGACACAACTCGGCTGCTAAAAACGATCAAGCAATGGGGCTCCTAAGGTCAGGGAAGGCTCTGATTACCAACTTGTAACACCCTCGATGCGACTATATCTCCCACGTGTCGAGGCACGACTTAGAGGCATAATCGCATTGAAGGCATATGTCGCAAGTGAGGTAATCTTCACACAACCCATGTAATATAATAAGGAAAGAGATACATAGTTGGCTTACACTCGCCACTTCACACAATTACATGAATGAAACATTACATCATACCATTACACTCAAGGTCCGACTACGGAACCAAAATAAAAGAAGAACCCCAAATGCGACAAAGGCCCCCCGATCGACCCCAACTGGGCTCCACTACTGATCAACTAGAACGAAACAGCACAAATGAACAAGGTCTCCAACGAGCTCCTCCTGAGCTGGGTTGCGTCATCTGCACGAACTCATCGGCACCTGCAAGCTGGTTTTTGAAGTATCTGTGAGCCACGGGGACTCAGCAATCTCGCACCCTCGCGATCAAGACTATTTAAGCTTATGGGTAAGGTAAAGGTTTGAGGTGGAGCTGCAGCAAGCGACTAGCATATATGGTGGCTAACATCCGCAAATGAGAGCGAGAAGAGAAGGCAAAGCACGGTCGGTAAAAGTATGATCAAGAAGTGATCCTGGACTACCTACGTCAAGCATAACTCCAACAACCGTGTTCACTTCCCGGACCCCACCGGAAAGAGACCATCACGGTTACACACGCGGTTGATTCATTTTAATTAAGGTCAAGTTCAGGTTTTCTACAACCGGACGTTAACAAATTCCCATCTGCCCATAACCGCGGGCACGGCTTTCGAAAGATCAATCCCTGCAGGGTGTCCCAACTTAGCCCATGAAAAGCTCTCACGGTCAACGAAGGAATAGACCTCCACCCGAGACATCCCGATCAGACTCGGTATCCCAATACAACAAGACATTTCGACAGGGTAAAACTAAACCAGCAACACCGCCCGATGCGCCGACATCCTGATGGGAGCTGCACATATCTCGTTCTTAGGGCAACACCGGATTGTCTAAACTTCCGGTAGGCCAGCCTAGAGTTGCCCCTGGTAGCCACCGGCGGCTGACGGTTTGGACCAACGCTTAGACAAGCACTGGCACGGGGGGGTTAAAATAAAGATGACCCTCGGGATGCGCGACTCCCAAGGGAAAAAAAGGCTAGGTGGCAAATGGTAAAACCAATGTTGGGCATTGCTGGCAAAGCTTTACTTAAGGAAAATTGTCAAGGGGTTCCCATTATAGCCCAATCGCGTAAGGGACGCAAAATCCGGGAACATAACACCGATATGACGGAAACTAGGGCGGCAAGAGTGGAACAAAACACCAGGCATAAGGCCGAGCCTTCCACCCTTTACCAAGTATATAGATGCATTAATTAAATACGATATATAGTGATATCCCAACAAGAAAACAATGTTCCAACAAGGAACGATCTCCATGTTCCAACAAGGAACAAAACTTCAATCTTCACCTGCAACTAACAATGCTATAAGAGGGGCTGAGCAAAGCGGTAACATAGCCAATCAACGGTTTGCTAGGACAATGGTGGGTTAGAGGCTGAACATGGCAATTGGGAGGCTGACAAGCAAGTGGTAGGCATCGTAGCAAGGGCATAGCAAAAGAGCGAGCAAACTAGCATAGCAAAGATAGTAGTGATTTCGAGGGTATGATCATCTTGCCTGAAATCCCGCAAGGAAGAAGAACGAATCCATGAAGAAGACAAACGGGAGTAGACGAACGGATCCTCACAACACGACGTTATCGGAACCAACCCGAAGAAGCAATCACCGGAAAAGAAGCACACAACATAGTAAACAACCAACACGTCAACATGGCATGATGCACAAACGAGTATGATGCATGTCCGGTTTAATGAAGCATGGCATCGCATGGCAAAGTGCACAAACAACCCTACAAGTTAAGTGGAGCTCAATATGCAACGAGGTGCATATTGATGGAACACCACGTCAATTATTTAGTTCTCTCCCGTTTATGTACCCAACAATGTTAAATGTTGTTAAACATGGCGAGAGGGGAAACATGATGAAACTATCTAACCTAGGCAAGTTTAAATGAGGCCGGAAGCAATGAACAACAATTCCAGAAAATCCTCATGTGCAATTATTAGGTTTGGTCCTGATCTGTCCTAAACACAATTTTAGAGTTGTTAAACATGCAAGATGAGGCCACCACGTTAAGCTAGGCAAAATTCTACCCCATTTACATATAAAGTTTATTAAAATCGGAGTTACGGTTATTTAGATATGAATTAAAGCATTTTTAACATGGCATTTAAGCAAAATTAACCAAACATCAATTTAATCAATTTTAATTGTTGTTATCATGATGCGGATGACATGAACAAGTTTTAAGCAATTAATGCAAAAGGTTGATAAGAGCATAATGAAGCATTTGTCATCGTGGCGGAAACGAAAGGGGTGCCACGACAACGAATCCGAAAGTGATGCCACGGCAACATATCGGTTCCGGTAACTCGATCGAGATCCCGGTGCAAAAGAAAAAGTGACGGGAGCGTGACACGCGATAGAAGGTGGGGTGATCCCGGATACCGGGTTCCCACAATATGGTGGCAAGGCAAAAGAGGGGCAACATGCACCGAAAAACTCCGACACGGAGCAAACACGAGCATTTCATACATCACACATGCATTCGTTCACGGTGGTCGTCTCGGGGGTTATACCTTTGAAGCGTGCGTTATCGGAGCGCTTCGGTTCAAGCGGGGTAGAGGAAGTAGACGTTCTCGCACGCTCTAGGGTCGACGGTAGAGGTTCTCGCGACGGTAGTCGTTCACGTTCGTTCGGAGAGGTACTTGCGACGGTAGTTGTTCACGGCGGTAGTGGAACTTGACGGATCCGATGCCTCCGAATGTAGTGGTACATGCTCGTTCTTCGGAGGGGTACTTGACGGGTCCGAATCCTTTCGGGGTGGTCGTGGTACTTGGCGATTTCGGAGACGGCGGAAGACGAACTTGGCGGTCCTCGTTGACCTAGTACTTGGCGTTTCCCGGTTCGGTGACCGTTTTCGGCATCGGACGTCGAGGCACTTGGCGGATCCGGTCTTGGCGTGCGAACGAACACAGCACAATGTACAGGTGTAGTGGTACACACACGTAGATGAACTTAACGGGTCGTCGTCATCCTGGTACTTGGCGTACTTGATCGGGGCAGCAAAACATAATCGAACTTGGCGGATGCAAGCAGCAACTTGGGGCTGGCAGAGGCGACGCGGGGCCCCTGCAGAGGGCTGAATCAAGCAACGGGCGAGGCGGGTCTTGGCGCTGGCTCGTGGCTTCACGGGCCTGGCAAGGTGGTGGTCATCGACGGCGGATGGACTTGGCGAGGACGCAGGCGGCTGGCGGCGCTTCGGTGAGGCCAAGGCAGAGGAGGGACTGCGCGAAACAGGCCCCGAATGGGACGGAGACGACGGGTCCAAGGCGAAGGTCGCCGGAACTGACAAAGAACATGGCCGGAGCGGTGGCGTGGCTCGCCGTTGACGAGGAAGAAGCAAGGCGCCGGACTTGTAGCAGGGGCTGCCAGAGGTTGGGGCTCAGCGACAGTGTCCATCACCGGAGGCGCTGGTGGAAGGAGGAGGCGGGGCGCGGGGCTCGCGCTGGTGTGGGCGCTCCTGGTGGCCGCCGACGGCGGCGGTTGTCGACGGGAGAGGACCTGGGCGGTGAGCGAGGAGAGCAGCAGCAGAGCAGCTCGGGCGCGGGGTTGCAGGGCGGCGGAGCCCCGAGCTCGGCTAGGCGCGGCCATGGAGGACGTCGGCGCCGAGGCGGGGCGATGACAGGGGAAATGGGGTCGGGTCCCCTGGTGAGAGCGAGAGGGGGAGGCGGCCATGGCGCGCGGAGGAGAGGTCGACGGGAGAGGGAGATCGAGGGGATCGGGAGATGGGAGATGGGGTTCGAGCGGGATCGAGGGAGATGATGGGATCGACCCCTGGTGCGATGCGTGCGTGAGGCGAGAGGGAGAGGGAGATCGGTTCGATCGACTCCCTGGCGGCGCGAGGGAAAGAGAGGGGATCGAGGGAACGGGCTCCCTGACGGCTAGGGTTACTAGGGCACAAGGCTGGGCCTTGGTGATGGATGGGCCGACCGGTCTTAGGCTGGGCTGCCAAGAACAAACGGGCCGGCCTAGAGTTTGGCCAAGGGAGACCTAGGGAGGCCGGCCTGGACTGGGCTACTCTCTCCTACTCCTCTCTAATTCTCTTTTACTTCTTTATTTCCCGATTTAACAAATAAACCGAGGAATAAGAAATGTAGGGAGAGATAGGAGAAGAATTTGAGCAGGGCGCCAATTTTCTTGGACTCATAAAAATGAGCTTGATCCAAGAAAAATACATTTGGCACCGTTTGGAAGGATTGCATTCGAACACATTTGAATGTGATTCAAATGAGTTTGAATTAGGAAAACATTTTTGGAGAGTCCAAAAATGTTCGGAATATTGGTGGAGCTCCGGAAAATGACGAAAGAATTTACGGACTAAGTTCGAGGCCAAGGGTTGTGATAACAAAGCCATTAGGATTTGCAAGTGTGTTTCGGTTAATTCCAAGAGAATGGAATATTTATTATAGTAGCTCCACTAATATCGGGAGGATATATTATAAAGAGAAGTCATCCTTCCCTCGAATTAAATGGATCGAAGACCCACACAAATTATTTAGTTGAGATGCAAAAGATTATGACATGATGACATGACGCAATGCACATGATGACGGACATGATGCAACACGCAAGCACATGACAACGCAACAACATCGAATAACTGCACGACACCTGGCGCATCGGTCTCGGTGCGTTACAGCCCCTCGCGAGGGTCTTGGATGCCTTGTTGATGAAGATGGGTTGTATGGCCTGCTGGCTTAGGTACGCAGCGGGCCGCAGGTAGGCAAGTCTGGGGACCCCCATTCCCAGGACGCCGACAGTAGCCCCCGGGCCCAAGGCGCGCTCGGGCTTGGCTTCGCGGCGAAGCCAAGGGCCAAGTACAGAGCACAGCGGGCCCTAAAAGCCTGCGGCCTCGGTTGACGCGTGGCGGTTAATTGGACGTGGGCGTCTCCACTTCCCCATGCTGCCTCGGCAACTGCGCGATTTGACGAGTCCATGCGACATGCAAGGAAAACGATCATTACCTATGATCGTGGGAGGTGCCGGTTGGCCTTCTCTTGCTATAAATGGGGAGGGGGCGGAGCCCCCATTGCCCATCTCTTCCTGCCTTGCCCTTGTATTCTTCCACGCTCCATTGCTTGCTGTGCCACCTATAGCGCCACGAAGGAAGTTCTCCGCCGCTGAGAAGGGGAAGGCCCCTCGCGAGGGGCCCGGCTCGCCAGCACCCAAGCGTGTGCGTGGCCGTACGTGCAAGCATGCCACGTCCCCTGTCGCGGCCCACTGTCAGAGCGGCACCACGGCACGCGGAGGGGGTAGTCCCAGCCATGGCGATCCAGTTGACGAGGGGAGGCATGCTTTCGTGGCGCAGCCCCCCCCCCCCCCCCCCGTCCATGTTTCCACACGGTGGAGGCATCGCCGGAGTTTGTCGTCTGGTCAGAGAATCCGTTCGGCAACTGGCTCCAACTTCCGTGCTTCTTTGCTGACGAGCTGGCGGCCTCTGGTCCAGGTGGACTCTGGCTGTAGGCAGATGGTTGCTGCAGCAAGGCCTCTTGGGTTGTAGTCGTGACTTCCGCTGCGGGCAACATAGCCCTGGCCCGTGGTTGGCAGACGTTCGCCCGCACGCACGGCTTGGGCCGGCGGTGCGCCCTCCACTTCAAGTACGACGGCGAATCAACCCTCTATGTGAGGGTGTTTGGGGAAGATGGTCGCCGCGCCGGGTGCTGCCCCAAGGCGAACGATGGTGAGGAGGTGCTTAGTCTCAGGGACGGTCGCGATGAGGATGAGGACGAGGTCGCGGTGAGGAGGTGCTTAGTCTTGTTCAGCTACGGCGGCTCTTCCTCTGGTGACAGCTCCAGCAGCAGTGGCCACGACCAGCTGCCGCGCCCACTTTGAAGGCGGCAGTGGGTCATCTCGTCGCTGCGCCTCCGTGAAGCGCAAAGAAGGATCCGGCTAGGCTCAGGGTGCCGCTAGGGGTCTGCCTCCGCAGATTGTCGCAATGCTGATTTTGTTTTACTCTTTTTCCTGCATCAAGAATGTAACCAGTTTGGGCCCTGGGGGGCGTGTATCAAACTATGGTTCCTCGGTTGTGGCACCATGCGTGTTGTGTCGTTATTTGTGCAAAGATAACTTAACCTGGTATATTTGGGACGCCCTCTTCCTCGCGAGGCGCTCATTTCCTCGCGTCCATCTTGCCTCGGTGGCCTGCATTTGCTCGGGAACTGCAAAAGCTCGTTAGGAAGCGCGTTAAAAGATTTGTTGTTCGCCCTAGCCCTGACCTAGTGCCTTGTATCGCGGTACCCGGGAGGCACGGACTAGGAGAGGCATGCTAGCTTTTGGGCTCGAACGGAGAGGCACGCCAGATTTTGGGCTCAAACGAGGGTGGCTCGTGAGAAGTCAGAGAAGGGAGAAAATGCTCGCGAGGGCACCTTCCCAGCCCCCTCGTGAGGCATGCGGGATGGAGAACACGAGCTAACCCGAGCCAAAAAAACGCAGCGAGAGGCGAGGGGGTCAAATCAGCAAGGAATGCCAAAAGCAAATTTCGATTAAGGAAAAGGAAGCCAAATGCGGAAAGCAAATGAAAAGCCACGTCCGGCACCTATTCTAGTCTTTAAGTATTCTCACCAGCGCGGAGCTAAGTGCTGCCACTAGGCGTGGGCGGGAGCCCCAGGGCCTGAGGCCGGCACTCCTGAGACTCCGGGGCGTGTACAGCCCCAACTCATTATTACGTGAGAGTGTCATGGGCGGCAATTCTTCACAGGCACCGGGCCTTCTTCACAGGCTCTGGGCCTTTCTTCATAGGCTCTAGGCCTTGCTTCACAGGCTCTGGGCCTTGCTTCATGGGTAAAACTTCTGGAGGTGCTAGATGTTCCAGGCGTTTTGGACTGGTACTCTGTCTTGTGTCTCCAGGAGCACGGCGTCAGGCCTTGAGATGTGGACGACCATGAATGGGCCCTCCCACATTGGTGAAAGCTTATGCAGCCCTTCCCTGGAGAGGACCCGCCTCAGGACTAGGTCTCCCGTCTCGAGTGTCCTAGAGCGGATGTTGCGGCAGTGGTATCGCTGCAGTGCTTGCTCGTACCTCGCCGCCCGTAGGGCAGCTTCGCGGCGATGTTCCTCCCCCAACATGAGGTACATCCCCCGCATAGTGTCCTGCTGCGTTTCGTCGAACGTCAGGACCCATGCGGAGCGATGCTTGACCTCGTGAGGGAGGACCGCTTCAGCTCCGTAGACGAGGAAGAATGGAGTCTCTCCCGTTGGCTTGGTGGTGGTGGTCCAGATGGACCACAGTATGGATAGGAGCTCGTCGTGCCAGCCCCTGCCGTAGGCCTCCAGCTTCTTCTTGAATGTCCTGGTCTTGAGGCCCCTCAGGACCTCCGCATTAGCATGTTCGGCCTGACCATTGCTCCTGGGGTGGGCCACCGAAGCGTAGCAGATCTGCGTTCCAAGGTTAGCACAGTAGGTTTTGAAGAGGTTGCTAGTAAACTGCGAACTGTTTTCTGTGATGATGCGGTTGGGGACCCCGAAGCGGCTCACGAGGCCTTTGATGAACTTGACAGCAGAGCGGGCTGGGATGGTATGGACGGCTTCCACTTCCACCCACTTGGTATACTTGTCGATGGCGACGTAGAGGTAACGGTAGCCCCTGGCGCCCGAGGGAACGGGCCTAGGATATCCAGCCCCCAGACCGCGAATGGCCATGTGAGTAGGATAGTTTGAAGGCCCTGAGCAGGTTGATGGATTTGCTTGGCGTGGAATTGGCAAGCTTCGCAAGACTTCACCAGCTCGGCTGCGTCGTTGAGTGTTGTAGGCGAGTAGAATCCACTGCGGAACGCCTTGCCGACGAGGGTCCGTGACGACGAGTGGTGTCCACAGTCCCCGCCGTGTATGTCAATTAGCAACTCCCTTCCTTGGTCGCTAGATATGCAGCACAGTGTGACATCGTTCGGTCGCTTCCTATATAACTTGCCATCTTGGATACAGTATGACGTGGCTTGCCGGGCCACGCGCTCCGCCTCCTCTTCCTTCTCCGGCAACGTCCTGTGCGTTAAGTACTCCTTAAATTCCTTGGTCCAGCATTCCTCCTGGGGCTCGAGCGCCAAGAGCAGCCGAGCTCCGGAGGTCGGTCCACAGGCCGGGGCTCCCGCAGCCGAAGGCTAGGGGAGCTCCTCCCGAGGCTGAGTCATGCTTGAAAGAGGTGGCGCAGCTGATGGCTTGAAGAGCCTCTCGTCAAAGACACCTGGCTCCTGCGGTTGCCGCTTGGATGCTCTCCTGGCGATGTCGTCGGCTTCCTTGTTGGTGCCCCGGGGCACGTGCTGCAGTTCCAGGCCTGAGAACTGTTTCTCCATCTTGCGCACCTCTGCGAGGTAGGCCTCCATATGCTCGCCTTTCGGCTCATACACCTTGTTGGAGAAGTTGACGAGGAGTTGTGAGTCGCCTCTGACGGTGAGGCGCTTCACCCCTAGGGCCCCTGCAGCCTTCAGGCCGGCTATGAGGCCTTCGTATTCTGCGATGTTGTCGGAGACCTTCTCGTCGTGCTGAAAGCAGAATTGCACGGCGTAGTAGAGCTTGTCTTGGGTGGGCGAGATGAGCAATGCTCCAGCCCCCGCGCCCTAGTGTGCGAAGGTGCCATCGAAATACATGATCCAACCGTCCGGAGCCTCACTTCCTGGGGAGGTGGACCGGTCTTCTCCTTCCTCCAGTGTCGGGGCATCCGTCCATTCAGCCGCAAAGTCAGCAAGTGCGGCCCCCTTGATAACCCTTGTAGTGCTGAACTCCAACTGGAACGCTTGCAACTCAATGTTCCACTCTGCGACCCTTCCAGCTGAGTTAGGGATCCTAAGTATCCTTTCCAGCAGGTAGGCTGAGATGACCTTGATGGGGTGGCCCTGGAAGTAGTGTCACAGCTTGCATGAGGCCACCAGGAGCGCAAGCAGGAGTTTCTGGGGCATGGGGTAGCGCGCTCTCGCATCCCGTAGTACGGTGCTGACAAAGTACACCGGGTGTTCGATGAGGGCCGGCACGCTGTCGAGGCTCGGGTCCTGCGGAGATCGGGGCATATCCTGAGGAGGAAGGGTCCCTGAGACTCGACTGTCCTTAGGAGCTTTTGCGATGCCACCCTGCCGAGCTTGGCCTTCCACTGCTGATGCCTTTGTTGCGCCTTCCTGACCCCGCGCTACTTCAGCCTTGGCCTGGCGGGGTGCGCCCTTGGCTTGGCACTCCTCCCGGGCCACCACCAATGCCGCGCTGGCGGAGTACGGGGTGGCAGTGAGGTAGAGTACCAGAGGCTCGAGGGGCCGTGGTGCCACCATCACTGGGGGCTAGTAAGGTATTTCTTGAGGTCTTGGAAGGCTCGGTCGGCCTCCGGGTTCCACTCGAACGGGCCCTTCCTCTTCATGAGCTTGAAGAATGGTAAGGCGCGCTCTCCCAGTTTGGAGATGAAACACCCTAACGCGGTCACCCGCCCTACCAGCTTCTGCATCTCTTTGAGGGTCTGCGGCGGGCTCATGTCCTCGATAACCTTGACCTTCTCCGAGTTTGCCTCGATCCCCCTGTGGGATATGATGAATCCCAGTAGCTTGCCGGAGGGGACACCGAACACACACTTCTCCGGGTTGAGCCTTAAGTTTACTTGGCGCAGGCTCTCGAAGGTCTCCTCCAAGTCTTGAATCAATGTCCTTGCCTCGTGAGACTTGACCAGTATGCCATCGACGTAAGCCTCTGCGTTCCTCCCGAGCTGCCATCCTATAGCGATGTGCATCAACCACTGAAAGGTCGCGCCCGCGTTGCGCAGCCCGAAGGGCATGCAGGTGTAGCAGTACACCCCCACATGGTGTTAGGAAGGCCGTCTTCTCCACATCTTCCACTGGCATCTTGAATTGATGATACCCTAAGAACGCATCCAGGAAGCACAGCAGGACACACTCGGCGGTGGAGTCAACGATCTGGTCGATGCGCGGGAGTGGGAACGGGTCTTGAGGGCAGGCTTTGTTAAGATTAGTGAAGTCGACGCACATCCGTTCCTTCTTGCATTTTTTTCGGCACCACGATAGGGTTCGCCAGCCATTCGGGGTATCGGACCTCTCGGATGGCACCTGCCGCTTCCAGCTTGCGTGTCTCTTGGACGATGAAGGCCTGCTTCTCAGTGGACTGCCGCCTCGCTCGCTGCTTCATGGGGCGGATGTTGGGGCATACCCTTAGATGATGTTGGATCACCTCCCTCGGGACCCCTACCAGCTGATTGGGCTCCCACGCGAATATCTCCTTGTTCGCACGCAAGAACCTCACCAGGCCTTCTTCTTGTTCCGGGTCAAGGCCGACTCCTATGGTAAAGGTGGCTCATGAAGACCCGTCCTCGCTGACCGATACCTGCTTGGTTTCTGCCTTATCCTGGGTGAACAACTGCTTCTTCTTGGTGGGCGCGGCCTCCCTAGTCGCGGGGGCACCGACATCGGCGGCTTGTGCTGCTGCCGCGGTCTTGAAGGCGAGCCTGAGCGCCATCACGGCCTCCTTAGTGTCCCCCTTGATGGTGAGGACGCCCTTGCTCCCTGGAATCTTCATGAGGTTGTAAGCTGGGTGAGTCGTCGCCATGAACTGAGCGAGAGCCGGGTACCCGAGGATGGCATTGTACTGGAGACCGATGCGAGCAATGTCGAAGTCCACCAGCTCGGTGCGGGAAACCAAGTTTCTCAATATTTCCAGTCGAGCCATGATGACCAGATGTTTGAATTTCATTCCCATTTCTTGCATGGGACCTACAAATTCATCCAAGGACACACATGTGATTTTTCAACCAACTTTGGTGCACTGGAGCATGTGATTATAGTTCAAATTTGAATTATGCACATTAAATGCCCATAAACTCAATTATTGTATAAAAAGGCCAAACAAACCTGGAATAATTCCAAATTTTAACACGACACTAATATGGTTCTATGTTGCCTCTGTAAAAAATCAAGGGGGGGAGATAGCGTATATCATTTCACACACAAAGGTGACACGTTCCCCCTCGAGAACCACGGGTCTTCTTGAGAGAAGGTCCGGTTTGCATGAAGATTACACCAAAACTTGTCCAAATTAGGCCAATTTTTTTACCACAACATGTTGGTGCCATGAAATGACACCATGCCAAGTTTCATGATTTTCATGCGAGTTTTGAATTTACAGGAATTTAAAAAACCAAGTTTCTCAATGTTATCGGCCGAGCCACGGCGCCTACATATTTGAATTTCATTCCCATTTCTTGCATGGAACCTAGAAATTCATGCAAGGACACACATGTGATTTTTCAACTAACCTTGGTGCGCTGGAGCATGTGCTTGTAGTTCAAATTTGAATTATTCACATTAAATTCCTAGAAACTCAATTAATGCATAAAAAGGTTCAAACGAACCTGTAATAATTCCAAATTTAAACACGACACTCATATAGTTCTATGTTTTCTTTGTTAAAAATCAAGGAGGGGGCAGCGTATGTCGTTTCGCACACAAAGGTGATATGTTCCCTGTCGAAACCACATGCCTTCTTCATAGAAGCTACAATTTACAAGAAGCTTATGAGAAAACTTGTCCCAATTCGACCAATTTTTTTCCACAGCATGCTGGTGCCATGAATTGACACCATGCCAAATTTCATGATTTTCAGGCGAGTTTGGGATTTATAGGACTTTAAAAACCAAGTTTCTCAATGTTTTTGGTCGAGCCACGACACCCGGAAGTTTGAATTTCATTCCCATTCTTGCATGGGACCTATAAATTCACACAAAGACACACATGTGATTTTGGAACAAACTTTGGTGCACTGGAGCATATGCATGTAGTTCAAATTTGAATTATGCACATTAAATGCATGGAAAATCAATTCATGCAGAAAAATGCCAAACGAACTCTGAATAATTCCAAATTTTAACACGACACTCACGTAGTTCCATGTTCACTGTAGATAAATGTTCCATGAATTCATACACCATCCTTTCCCTCTGTAACACCATTTTGTCTTTCAAGACATAATGCAAAAATCAGGTATACCACAAACAGTTTACTAGAAAGAGTCGTGTGGGATGCGATATAAAATATCTTGGTGCACCATCTTGGCTGGCTTACGCAGGAAGCTTCGTCGTCTACAGTCCACCGCCCGCGCTTAAACCACACTTGCGCGCAAGTTTCTCGCGACACCGAGTGAAATTTTTCTGCCACCATAGAAATATCTATCTCCCCGCCCCCTCCCTCCCACCAAAAGCCAAATTTCCACTGTTCCTCCTTGCTTTCCAAGTTCAAACCTTCGCTGCTGCTTACTGGCAGCTCAGTCTCCTCATCGGCGACCCTTCTTCTTCCAGCTCAGCCTCCTCGCCAGCGACCCTTCTTCTTGCAGCGCCGCCTCCTCGGCGACGACCCTTCTTCTTACAGCGTTGTCTCCTTGCCGGCAACCCTTCTTCTTGTAGCGCCGCCTCATCGCCATCGACCCTTCTTCTTGCAGCGCCGCCTACTCGCCGACGACCCTTCTTCTTACAGCGTCGTCTCCATGCCGGCGACCCTTCTTCTTGCAGCGCCGCCTCATCGCCATCGACCCTTCTTCTTGCTGCGCGGCCTCCTCACCGGCGACCCTTCTTCTTGTTCCGCGGCCTCGTTGATATGGTTAGGTAATACACACCCCACCGACACCATCATCCTCCTGCCTCGTCCCACATGGCCGACTAACAGTGCGACACCTTCCGCCGAAATCACTGGCCCCACCCTCCAATTAAGCGCCGCCCACAGCCATTTTGCACGCAGTATAAGGTGGAGCTCAGTAGCATCTTGCAGCGGAGAAGCAAATCGCGGTCGCACGCGTGGACGAGGTCTCTATGGCTGCCTTGTGTGCGGACCACCAAATCTTGGAGGAGCACCTCGTTTTTAGGCCACCATCGACACCACCACACGGTTGTCTACTTTATAATATAGCTCCTGCTGTTTTTCTCGAGTCCACCACTAGTGCCTTCTAGTGATTTGTCCTCTGTAATGTTAATATGCAATCTGATATTTTAAAATGTAATGTTTAGTTAACATTTTGGTCCAAAAATTGCTACATTTCGCAGTACTGTTCTCAAGCATTCTTTGTTTTGTTAACTGTCTTATCTTCTAGTACATGTTTCTATTTTGCAATGTCATGCTTCGTTAACTGTTTTGGTTCATTTGGTCCGCTGTCCATTTAACTGTTTGGTTCAATTCTGCAATTTCATCTTCGTTTGTTGTGGGTACAATTTTGTATTGTTATGCATGTGAGAAATAAATCGAATTTGGCTGTACTCAATACATATTCTACTAATAGTATGGAAACTCCCAGTTAACCTGATCAAGATCTTCCTTATATGTGTTGTAGGAAAACAATGGGTGACACTGTGGTTTACCATCGAGGTGTGCTCATGCATGGTCATTTCGCTAATAGCACATTATTGTGCAGCTGCATGAATCATTCTAATATTTAGGTTTGTGACAATTTGGTCTTGCACATGTAGGTCCTACTGTCAGAGGCTTAGACCCACTGTTCGGCCCATATTGCATATGGGGAAATGAGATGTCCATGTGAATATCATTCAAGTCAAGAAACTCAAAAAGATTGTTAGGATGAAGAAACTTGCGGCGAATAATCGCAAGATCTTTGTTTGCACAATGAAGAAGACATCAGTCAACTATAGGATGGTACTAATTCTTTTACCTTGTTTTTACCCCTTGTGCCCTTTCAAATTTTATAACAGTTATTTATGCATATCTTTGTTTTCAGTACTTTCCAAAGCACTTCACCGATGATTACCTCTCAAACCACCTGCATGGTCTAGAGGCGAGGAAGGTATTCATTCAACACCCAGGGTGCAATATTGAAGTCTTCCCGAAGAGGATGAATGTTGGCCTGGCAATTATCCATAGCCACTGGCCTAAAGTTGCAAGGACGTTCAACATCACTGAAGGCTCAATATTTGTCTTCTTCTTTTGTAGTTTCCTAGGTGAGATTCATATGTCTATTTACCGTGTATGATGCTACTTTTCCAAAGGTTTTCGATGTTGCATGTGAAACTTGGTGTTGTTGTGTAATGGCATGGCTAGCTCTATCCCTCTTTGGTGTAACTAAGTGCTGAAGTTATCTGATGTGATTCAATATGAAATCCGGGTTACCGTTATACGGATATGAAATATCCCGTGTGTTTTTATGAGAAATGTCAATTTGATTACTAGATGGATTATCAATAATATGCTAATTACCCTGGTTATTGGGGTTTTCGATTGCAGACGGTTACTCAGCCAACACCATGGGCGATGAACTCAACTAACCCACATGGTTTCTAGAACGTAGGCATGCTGGATCAACTAACAATAACACATGACTTCCAGCAAAGAATTGTTTGCGTTAGGCCACCTTGCACAAACATTTCCACACAAAAACTGTATGTGATATACATATGAATGGAAACATTTTTATGGGATTCACTGTGTTGGATGTACATACGAACGGAAACGATTGGGCTTCGATGCCTTGCCCGATCACACACGAGCTCATTTTGCCGCCGCCTATGTGGCCGGAGGGCCTATCCCTCACGGTTTCCTGGCCGTGTGGGAAGGACCCCCTATCACACACACTCACTAGGCGATGGTTTAAAACTCCGTCACAGAAAGGGGGTAAAAACCATTTGTATAGCATGTCTCTGCACTGGTGTGCATACATACACAAAAGAGACACAAACCAAAGAATGTGTGTGCGTGGTAAATGTACACATCATCCATCATGATGTGTATGTGCACATGTTAGTTAGCACAAGATAATCAATGATAAAAATAATTGAAGCATTGTATATGAACATGTCATCCATCACGAAAGGATAGTTGTTATGTATGACACGATGGGGATGCAAATTGAGCATACAAATATATGGCACATAAATATCATGTTCATTCATTGCGAGCATATTGTGGACACAATTATTGGGATCATGCAATGGATGGGATGGATCAAAATCTCCTAACATGTGTGAGGAAACTATGGGGGTCTCCTCATGATCAATATCAGAAACATCATATGGAGAAAATGGACAACATCCAAAACAGTGCATATCCGAAGCTAGGTGGGCATGGCATGGCATATGAGATAAATGATGCAAAGGGAGCATATCAATACCATCAGCAAAAAAGTAAATGTCAATAACCATGGGCTTGTCATCTATGCCATAAGTGCAAATTGGGTTTATTTTAATGGCATATGCATAGTCACTACAATGAGATTATAAATATGACATATGGTTGATCTCACGCGTAGCATATGACAAGTCAAGCGGATTGTTAAACATGATGTGACCGAGATAATTATCACAAGAAATCCTATGCAACATGGCATCACAACTAATAGACTCCACATGGCAATCATCAAACTCATCATAAATGGGTAAATCATCGCATGGGAAAGTCGAACTAGCATGAAGCATGGCAATAGGTGGATCAACATCATGCAAGCAATCAATGTCAAGATAGTCCACTCGTGGGACAAGAGCATCACCTTCACCTATGCCACCTTTCTCATTCCACTCAAGTGGTGTAGGTGAGGTGGTAAAGACCAGGTCATGGTCATCATCTTCATCTTGATGGAACCATGTGGGGGTGCATAATATTCCTCCATGGCCATCATTTTGTCCAATGGAAGGACGAAGTCATAGAGGATCGGCGCATCATCATATATGGGACCTAGCACCAAATGAGAAGACACAATAGAGGTAGAGGTTAACTTGTTAGAGTTCAAAGTGACCTCACATGACCTATCAACTATTACACTCTATCTACGTGGTGGCTCACTACCTCTCTCAAATTATGTGCACTCAAAGTCAAATATTGTGGGGTCACTCATCTCACTCAAGTTGTGGGGGTCGTGGCTCTCCTCACATGGGAATTGGGGCAACCCATCATATGTGGGGCTAGTGGTGAACTCTCTCTCTCTCACTGTCAATATGGTGGCATAAGTCACTCAAGTCATCATCATACGTCACCATGGGCGTGGTGAAATGCTCAACCATCTCGTCATTGTCGCCATGGATGAAGGCCAAAGATGGCACATCATCACTCTTGCCTCCTAAGATGGAAGCATCATCCTTGCTTGTCACCATGTTGCGCGCCTCCAAAGCATGTTACTTTAGAGGCTCCATAGTCGTAGTCATTGTTGTGCCGTGTTCAAAAAGAGTCATGGTAGACTTACCATCATCAATGCCACAAAGAGGGATGGCGGTGAAGTCGAACTTGGGATAGGACATCTTGGTGTTACTATCCTCACGCTCGTTGTTGTGGAGCTTGGTCGTCGCGAAGTGTTCTTGGGGTGGAGAAGCCTTGGCCTTCATATGTTCTTGTTCCGCCTTGAGAGCACCAATGTAGAGCTCGTCGAGGGACTTGTTGTTCTCGTGGAAGATAGTTTTGGAGATGTCATTGTTCAATCCCATCATGAAGTGGAACTTCATCCAAATGAGTCGTCCATGCCGGCTCTTCGCAAGGATTTCTTCATACACTTGAAGTACTTGTCGAGGGACTTGGATCCTTGTATGGTGTTCTCCAATTGGAGTTGAAGATGTTCCATGTAGGTGGAAGGCACAAACTCTCGCTGCATAGCTTTCTTCTTCTTAGGCCAACTCACGTCGAAGGTCTTCAAAGGTGTGTGAAGACACCATGTCGACACATAGTTGTGGAAGTTACTTGTGGCGCACTTCACTTGGTCTTCCGAAGGGACTTGAGGTAGTCGTCCATCTTGCGCTCCCACTCAACATACTCCTCGGGGTGGTGAGTCCCATAGAAAGGAAGCTCGTGGTCGGTGTTGAGGTCGTAGTAGCTCGTGGAAGTCGCGGACTTGAGCTTGGGGAGCTTCTCTTGAGGTGCTTGTGGGCGAAGATGCCGCATGTCCATAGGCGAAGATGCCTTGAAGTCGCTTGGCGAAGATTCCAATGTAGATGGTGATGTCGTAGAGTAGTTGTTTGTGTTGAGCTCTTGACCTTCACGTTCGTGTCGGTGATGGTGTCGATGCCGATGTGACCTTGCCCAAGATGGTAGCTCAGAAGCATGTGTACTTGAGCGTCTTCTTGAAGATGATGAAGATTTCTTGTAGGACTTTATTAGGGCCTTGATCTCCTCCATTTGAGCATCCATCTTGGCGTCTGAGTTGTTTTTCATGGCATCAAACTCGTTGTTGTTGTTGTTGTAGACCTAAGGAGATGTACTTTGCCTATCCATCACAAGACTCGAGTAGAGGTGAGTACAAAATGAGATAAACAACACCAAGCTACCTTTTCCCAAAGTTGAGGATGTGTGTCGTTTCACTCAATGTGAAATGAAAGAATACTGTAATTGGTACCGGACTTGCTCACTCACACCTACAAAGTAAATATTATCGAGTGGCTTGGATAGGACAAGTGGCACAAAACTTTGATGCAATTGTTAGTAAGAGTCAATAATGTTGAAATACATTCACAAACTCGCAAGTGAAACAAGTAGACCAATAGAAATGAATGGCACACGGAAACGCACACATGGATAGATAAATGGTGTCGTGTAAACAAGGAATGAGCACAAAATGTGGAATCCACAGAAAATGCTCTTGTTTGCAGAACTATAGAGAGACGCTAGCAAGATTGCTCAATAGGCGGATACGACACTTGTGCACAACCTATAAGAAGCAAAAATGTAACAACTTCTATCCCAAGTATGCTATGTATATATGATTCCTAGTGTTTCTCACACGATGATCCAAGATGATCAATGTTGGAAATTTGGTATGCAATGAGGTATGATGCTATGGCTATTGCTTACAAGCTCTTTGTTTTTCTCTTTGCTTAAAAGCTTATTCTCTCTATTTTTTTATATGGCCACTATGCGAAATGCACGAACCAAGATAGCAATTGTATGAAGATATGAAGATAACAAGATGCGAAATGCGGGAATAATCTTGTGACACGAGAGATGATATGAAGATAACAAGATGAGGATACCAAGATGATATTGTATGTATGCAATGGAAGGTGTGGATCACTAACGTGCACATGTAACATTGTCGACAATACTCAATGGCTAGTCTCGATAGGCAAGTGACGCAAAAATGGGCTAGGGGTTAATAATTCAATGGCAAGAATGAATGTACAATGATGAGATTCCATGATACCAAGATGATATAGAGGTTACTGTTGTTGCTTATGGATAGGGTGTAAAAATGGTGAAGGTGGTCAATGTCAAACCCTTGACAAAGTTGAGCGGCGGTGTTGATGATGCCGAACAGTTCCTAGTTAGCCGAAATAGCCTAGGAAACGGAAAACCGCAAACTCAAAATCTTCGAAGGCAAATGTCAAATGGTGGCAGCGAAATGCAGTGGTGGTTTTGAAGTTGAGAATGTGGAAGTGGTGATGGTGGTTGATGAAGAATAAACCGTCCCTAAGTAGCCGAAACACCTTAGGAGACTCAAATCACAACTCAAACAAACACAAATGCAATGGGGAATAAAAAGGATTAGATTGCGGAAAGCGATGGTAGTAATGCAGATGATGTGGTGAAGTCCCTAGGCAAAGATGCCAAAGTTCCAAAATTTTGATTGAGTCAAATGATGTTGGAAGTATTTTTGTGGGATGAGGGATGTCAATACCTTCAAAATGAGCTAAAGAACGTCGAAAACGGACTCCGGGTGAATTAGTTATGGCCAAAACAAAAATCTATGAGTGTCCGTTTTAGGGTTACCCGGACATCCGGGAGGAGGTCCACCTGATCCAGGCTATGGCCAGATGATCCGGGTTCGTCATCTCTGATTTTGTTTTTCGAGTGCGTGGGTTATCCGGTGTCGGTGCAACAAACCCTGGGTCTGTTGCCCAGACTGTACACAGGCATAGGAACAGGATTGAAGCACCAGCCTAGATCAGAGTGCAAGAACCCCAGAGGTTCGAAGGACCAACATGCAGATCAAAGGGACCAAGATCAAACTAGAGAAGTAAGATATCGTCAAGAGAAAAAGCCTCTCTTGCTGGGTAGGCGAGCCCGGCAAGGGGCGAGGCCAGCTCCAGAAGGAGACAACCAAGGAACCCAAGTAGGGCCTGTCGGGACTCACAAAACCACTCTACCACGATCCACGTCGTTGATCAGTGCGGTGTCAAGCCGCAAAGTTATTAAGTGGCAGACATTCACCACATGGCAGCCATTGTCTACTGGAGAAACCCTTAGACGACACCCGTCCTACGATGTGTCAAGCGACGCATTAAGCGGTGCATTTAATGCACCCTATCAGCCCGCAGAGTTAGGTATGATAGCACTGTTTGCTATCTTATCAGTGCGTAATGACTACTTTGCCACTATTGTAATCCCTTGACCTATAAAAGGAGGCCCATGGCAACCGTCGAAGGGGTTAGAAGGTTGGATAACTCAAACCCCCATACGTGCGTAGTCGTTGTTGCCCCAAGGCAACCCCTGCCGGGCAAGTGTGCTACGCTCCGCCACCCCCTTTCCACCATCAATCCACCAAAGCAGGAGTAGGGTTTTATGCCTCGCGTCGACCTGAACCTTGGTAAAATTGCATGTGTGATCTCTACCATGCTGCCCCACGCCCATCTGCTCTTTGTGCAACGCACCACCCCCCTGCCGAACCAGCAAGGGACCTCCTAATCCCATAGGTGGTCGTGGTTTCCCGCGACATCTTTGGCGCGCCAGTTAGGGGGCTTGCTCGCATGAACCTGAAGGAACGTGCAGCGCGTCGACTTCAATACCATCTTCATCTTCGATGACTCCTTTGACCATGGCGCCCAAGAAGAAACCCGGTCCTTTGGCTCACCCATCCACCTCGAAGGCTCCGCCACCCGCGGCCTCCAGCGCTGCGGGGGGTGCGGAGGCACGCGAGGACGCGGACACTGCTGGGGGAGTGGTCGGAGCATGCGGCACTGTCACCACTTCCCCTGCAGCCGACGGAGGAGCAGGAGGCGCCGGAGGAAAGCAGCATCAACAACACCCTGACGGCCATGCTCCCAAAGGTATGGGTGAAGGGGTTACTCCATCTGCGTCCCTTTCCCCCACCGATGGGCACAACTGAAGCAATGGCGACCGGACCAGGGCGAACCGCCGCCCTCCGTCCGCTCCTGCCACGGGTGCGGCCACCGTGCGTGCGCCCCCTCCGGAACGGGTCGACCAAGCTGCTGCACCCGGCGGAGCCGCCTGCGCTCGAGCGCCTTCGCCGCACCATGTCCAAGTGGTTGCCTCGCAAAAGCAGCAGGGGCGCAGTATTGCCGCCATCGGCACCGTCAGGAGCCGAGCGATGGTACGATCGACTTCATCGTTATCCATGCCAAGTACGGCCTCGGCGGCCATGGCGCGGGCTCAACTGCTGGTATGGTTTCTGCCAGCGGCCGAGCAGATGGACAAATGGTGTGCCACCATCCGAAGCCTGCTCGGTTTCACTGAAGCTAGGGGCTCACAGCGAGATGGCCCTCCACGACCTCCCCAAGCGACAGCACCAGCTCATGATGTTGACCGTACGGAAGGGGCCATCCCTGCGGTGCAGTTCTCGCCGTGGCAGCCAGCGCGAGCGTAACAGAATCAAGACTCCGACGACGTCTCAATGGCCTCTTGAGACCCTCGAGCACGTCCAGGCCAACGACGAGCCCCGGAGGATAGGCAGAGACGAGACACGGGCGTCATCATCGAGCAAGGCCATGACGACCTCCACCGGACTGACGGGTACAATGGCCCTAACGTCGACGAGCCCGTGCTCGGTATTGGCGGGTGCCTACCTTTTGAGGTTGGCTTCCTTTGCTCATGAGCTGCGGCAAGTCCGTTGGTCGTTCGTTCGCATGTTCAAGCCATAAATACCTGAGAAGTACGACAGGAGGTTGAACCCAGCAGAGTTCCTGAGCATCTACACCATCGTTGTTCGGGATACCGGGGGAAGAGATGAGAAGGTGTTTTCCAACTACTTCCCTTTGGCCCTCAAGTCCAATGTGAGGTATTGGGTGATGCACCTACCGGAGAACTCCATTTTTTCATGGGCTGACCTGTGCCATGAGTTCAGTGGCGCCTTCACGGGCGGCCATCAAGAACCTGACAGGCCCAACGACTTGCAGCTTTTCCAACAGAAGGAAGGAGAAACCCTCCAGAAGTATTTACAGAGATTCAGCAAAGTTCATAGAAATATCCCAAATATCCATCCGATAGCCATAATAGCTGCCTTCCATTCCAATGTGCACAACCGTCGTATTCATTCCAAGATGAACGTAAAGTTGCCCAAGACTATGAACGAGCTTTACACTCTGGTAGATAAGTGTGCCCGAATGGAGGAGGGAAGGAAGTTGGCCGGAGAGGAAGGTTGCACCAATGTTGATTTAGAGGATGATGATGAATCAACTAGTCAGAAGAAGAGCAAGAAGCACAGTAAGAAGCGGAGAGATAAGGCGGTGATGCCTGTTGAAGGATTGGGTGTGCCTAGTACCGGCAATAAGGCCAAAGCTGACGCAACCGGCAAGGATGCTGCTGTGTGCACTGACTGCAGGGAAGCCGCTACTGCCGAGAAAGTTGGGAAAGGTGATGGGCCGTACTGTAAGATTCACCAGACCAAGGACCATGACCTTCAAGAGTGTTATAATGTCGAACAGCTTGTCAAGAAACAGAGAGCAGACTATGAGAAGTTTGATAAGGAAAAAGGTTAGAATGTTGCTGGCGGTAAGGGTTGGGGCGGTGAAGTATATCACCCTAGAAAACCCTTTTGGAACCAAGGAAGGCCCGCCAAAGGTCGAGAGAAGGAAAACTGTGATGGAGGGTGAGGGAGTCCTGGACTATGGGGTCCTCGGGCATCCGGCCTGTTAGCCATGGGCCGGACTGATGGGTTGTGAAGATATGAAGACCGGAGACTACACTCGTGTCTGGATGGGACCCTCCTTGGCGTGGAAGGCAACCTTGGCGACTAAAGATGTAGATTCCTTTCTTTGTAACCGACCTTGTGTAACCTTAGATCCTCTCGGTGTCTACATAAACCGGAGGACTTAGTCCGGAGGGATATAATGTAATGCCCTCGGTGCGGCTATATCTCGTACGTGTTGAAGCACGACTTAGAGGCATAACCGCATTGAAAGCAATGTCGCAAGTGAGGTAATTTTCACACAACCCATGTATTACATAAGGGGAAAAGATACATAGTTGGCTTACACTCACCACTTCACACAATACATGAATAAAGCATTTACATCAACCAGATACAATCAGGGTCCGACTACGGAACCAAAATAAAAGAAGACTACCCCAAAAGCTACACAAACCCCCGATCGTCCCAATTGGGCTCCACTACTGATCAACTAGAACGAAACAACACAAAGGACAAGATCTTCATCGAGCTCCTCCTAGAGCTTGGTTGCATCATCTACACGGTTCAACGGCACCTGCAAGCTGGTTTTGGAAGTATCTGTGAGTCACGGGGACTCAGCAATCTCACACCC
Organism: Triticum monococcum; assembly: GCA_034509565.1. Taxonomy (NCBI): domain Eukaryota; kingdom Viridiplantae; phylum Streptophyta; class Magnoliopsida; order Poales; family Poaceae; genus Triticum; species Triticum monococcum. The sequence continues at coordinate 274,976,148 of CM067842.1, read as the reverse complement.
TCGCGATCAAGACTATTTAAGCTTATGGGTAAGGTAAAGGTATGATGTGGAGCTGCAGCAAGCGACTAGCATATATGGTGGCTAACCTACGCAAATGAGAGCAAGAAGAGAAGGCAACAGCACGGTCGAGAAACTATGATCAAGAAGTGATCCTAGAACAACCTACGTCAAGCATAACTCCAACACCGTGTTCACTTCCCGGACTCCGCTGAGAAGAGACCATCACGGTTACACACGCGGTTGATGTATTTTAATTAAGACCAACTTCAGGTTTTCTACAACCGGACATTAACAAATTCCCATCTGCCCGTAACCACGGGCACGACTTTCGAAAGTTCAAAACCCTGCAGGGGTGTCCCAACTTAGCCCATCACAAGCTCTCACGGTCAACGAAGGATATTCCTTCTAGCGGGAAGACCCGATTAGGCTCGGAATCCCGGTTACAAGACATCCTTGACAATGGTAAAACAAGTCCAGCAAGACCACCCGATGCGCCGACATCCCGATAGAAGCTGCACATATCTCGTTCTCAGGGCACACCGGATAAGCTAAGCGTATGGGAGCCAACGTAACCCAAGTTGCCAAGGGACGGCCCCGCATGGTGCTCTGGGTTGGACCAACACATAGACAAGCACTGGCCTGGGGGTTTAAAATAAAGATGACCCTCGGGATGCGCGACTCCCAAGGGAAAAAGGCTAGGTGGCGAATGGTAAAACCAAGGGTAGGCCTTGCTGGAGGAGTTTTATTCAAAGCAAACTATCAAGGGGTTCCCATTATAACCCAACCGCGTAAGGAACGCAAAATCCGGGAACATAACACCGATATGACGGAAACTAGGGCGGCAAGAGTGGAACAAAACACCAGATATAAGGCTGAGCCTTCCAACCTTTACCAATTATATAGATGCATTAATTAAATAAGAGATATTGTGATATCCCAACAAGTAAACATGTTCCAACAAGGAACAACTTCTCCATGTTCCAACAAGGAACAAACTTCAATCTTCACCTGCAACTAACAACGCTATAAGAGGGGCTGAGCAAAGCGGTAACATAGCCAAACAACGGTTTGCTCGGACAAGGTGGTTTAGAGGCTTGGTTTAACAATATGGGAGGCATGATAAGCAAGTGGTAGGTATCGCAACATAGGCATAGCAAAAGAACAAGCAACTAGCAAGCAAAGATAGAAGTGATTTCGAGGGTATGGTCATCTTGCCTGAAATCCCGCAAGGAAGAAGAACGAGTCCATGTAGAGGACAAACGGACGTAGTCGAACGGGTCCTCACAAACGCGACGTTAACGGAACCAACCGGAGAAGCAACACCGGAAAGAAGCACACAACATAGTAAACAATCACCACATAAACATGGCATGATGCACAACCAAGTATGATGCATGTCCGGTTTAATGAAGCATGGCATGGCAAAGTGCAACAAACAACACTACAAATTAAGTGGAGCTTGCATATTGAAGAAAACACCACATGACTTATTTAGTTCACTCTCGGTTAGGTACCCAACAATATTAAATGTTGATTAACATGGCAAGAGGTGAAGCATAAAGAAACTATATATCTAGGCAAGTTTAAATGAGGTTGGAAATAACAAACAACAATTCCGGAAAAACCCCATATGCATATTTTAAGGTTTGGTACTGTTCTGCCCTAAACCATATTTTATAATTATTAAACATGCAAGATGATACCACCATGTTAAACTAGGCAAAATTCTACCCCATTTACATATAAAGTTTGTTAAGTTTGGAGCTACGGTTATTCAGTTATGAAATAAATCATTTTAGCATGGCATTATGCAAAGTAGACACAAACAGCATATTACACATTTTAAACATGTATGAAAATTGGATATTATGAACCTACACAAAATTCTAATCATTTTCCATATAAAGTTTGTTTAAATATGATGCACCATTTGTGAGTTATTAAATGCATGGAGTTTAGGGGCTATACTGTAAAACTGCAGTTTTTTGGATAAAAGAGAAAATCACAGCGCATGGGAAAAAATAGAAACGGGCTGAATCTGGTGCAAGTTGGGCCAACTAAGAAAGAGAAAAAAACAAAAGAGGCGCTGCTGGAGGGCGTCTCACCATGGGCCAAGGCCCAGTTCGGGTGAGAGGGCAGGAGTGTGGGTGTGGAGAGGGGTGTGTGGACAGAGAGCATTGAAAGGACATGTGGTGCTCCCATGTGTGGTTTTGGTAATTGATGACAATCTCTATGGACTAACAGTTGCCTTGAGTTATATTTGAAGGATTTGTCCATAGGATTGTCTTGAAGTCCATGTGTTGGTTTCAAGGAGTTTATGAGATGGCCAAAGTGCTTTTTAAGGAATTATCCAAAGATTGGTCATGTGTGAGTTGAGATGGCCAAAGTGCTTTTCAAGGAATTATCCAAAGATTGGTCATGTGTGAGTTGAGCTTATTGCAAGCATGTCTTGAAGAAGAAGACTGTGTGATCATTCATGTTTACCTTCAAGACATCATCCAAATGAAGAGAGTTGGAAAGATTCAATGTTGATCAAGACTAAGTCAAGAGTGAATCAAGTTGATCAACTCACAAAGCATAGAAGAAGTACCGAGAGGGATCAAGTGATCCCATGGTATGGTAAGCATTGTCCATTATGCTTTGTGTACTAACCCATGGTCTACGTGAGAGTTCTTTGTGGGGTTAGGTATGTTTCCATGGTGTTGCGTCAAGAGGAAGATCTCATACAACCCATGGAGGATGACATCAAGTGGTGATCGTCATCAAGTTTGCAGTGTGCAAGTTCAAGTGGAGCAACTCGAAGAGTGGCTCACCCATAATGGTGTATGGGGGAGCAATCAAGCTTGAAGCTTGTTGTCCATTGTGGTGTCAATGGAATTGTGAAGATGTGCCAAAGAGTGGCTCACCCATAGTGGAGTATGGGGAAGCAATCAACTAGAATTCATCGAGCCAACACAATCAAGAAAGGTGGTCCAACTTGAGGAAGTCAAGATCGTCATCATCTAGCTCAAGTGGACTATGTGCAAGGCAAAGGTTTGCCCTTGATAGGTTTTCTATTTTACCGGTCTCATAGTGGTAGTTGGGAGACCGAGTTGTAGGATCGATTGCCGTACTATTAAGGGGGGCTCTGTAGGGAGTAGCTTGATCGTATCATTAGCCGAGAGCTCAAACCATTGCATCCTTGCATCATCTTTCTTGGTTCTTGTTTGGTTCCATATTTTGAGTATTAGAGCTTATGGTCATCTTGATGACAAGCTTGAGTTCATCGAAAACGGAGTTCGCATTCATCTTCTATGATGTTTTCGGTGTTGGAGGTTTTACCGGTCTTTTCTGAGGAAGGGTTCTCACCATTTTATTATGGTCCTTTTCTCATTTGCTTCTTCTTGATATTTCTCTCAAGATTGTGTTAGCCCTTGTCGTTAGCTTTCCAACAAACTTGGTTTCGTTGAATTCGGAGCTTGTATGCGAAAGTTGTGGCTGTTTTGATATTGCATGTTTTACACAGAGAGGTTGTACCGCCCCATGGAGAGGTTGTACCGCTTGACCGGTACAACCGGTGTTTGGAGCGGTTGTACCGCTCTAGAATTGGTCCGGAGGTTGTACCAGTCATGTACCGCTCTACCACCGGACTGGTCTCTGTTGTGGTGCGGTTGTTGGGCGGTTGTGGGCCGGTTGTACCGCTTATTGCCTGTTACCGGTTGTACCGGTGCTCATAGAGGTTGTACCGCTCCTATGTTGTTCTATACATAACGGGCAGATTCGTGGGGACCTATTTAAGGGCGTCTTCGTCCCCAATGGTTCCCTATCTCTTGAGCTCGTTTTTGCCCCCATTGTTGACCTTCTTTGAGCTTGCTAACTCTCAATCCCTCCATGGATTCTTGCTAGTTTTTGAGGGAAAAGAGAGAGGAGATCTAGATCCACATTTCCACCAATCACTTTCTCCTCTATGTGAGGGGAATCCCTTGGATCTAGATCTTGGAGTTCTTGGTGTTCTCCTTCTTGTTATTCCTCTCATTTTCCTCCCTAGCATTAGTTGCTCCGGTGGGATTTGAGAGAGAAGGACTTGTGCACTCCGTGTGCCCTTGCCATTGCATTTGGTGCATCGGTTTGAGTTCTCCACGGTGATACGTGGAAGTGAAGTTTGAGAAGCTTATTACTCTTGGATGTTTGGGCACCCTAGAGCTTGTTCCTCTTGGGTGCCTTGGCGCCCTAGACGGTTGGTGGTGTTCGGAGCTCAATCATTGTGGTGTAAAGCTCCGGGCAAGCGTCGGGGTCTCCAATTAGGTTGTGGAGATCTCCCCGAGCAATTTGACGGGTACCGGTGACCGCCCCCAAGGGTTGCCAAAGTGTACGGGTTCGGTGACCGCCCCCAAGGGTTGCCATTAGTACGGGTTCGGTGACCGCTCTCAAGGGTCCCTTAGTGGAATCATGGCATCTTGCATTGTGCGAGGGCGTGAGGAGATTACGGTGGCCCTAGTGGCTTCTTGGGGAGCATTGTGCCTCCACACCGCTCCAAACGGAGATTAGCATCCGCAAGGGTGTGAACTTCGGGATACATCGTCGTCTCCGCGTGCCTTAGTTATCTCTTACCCGAGCTCTTTACTTATGCACTTTACTTTGTGATAGCCATATTATTTCTTGTCATATATCTTGCTATCACATAGTTGCTTATCTTGCTTAGCATAAGTTGTTGTTGCACATAGGTGAGCCTAGTTGTTTTAGGTTTTGTGCTTGACAAATTAACCGCTAGGTTTATTCCGCATTTGTTCAAGCCTAAATTGTAATTATTTTAAAACGCATATTCACCCCCCCTCTAGGCGACATCCATGATCTTTCAATTGGTATCAGAGCCTCGTCTCTCTTTATACGGATTAACCGCCTAGAGAGTAAGGATGTTGACTAGGGGATTAGGATTCTCTGACACTCTTAGTTTCGATGGCACAAATTTTGATGTTTGGGTAATTCCCATGCTTAATCTCTTTAGGGTCATGGACCCAAATTTAGAGCGAATTGTAGATATGGGTTTTTCTCCTCCAAAGGATCCCCAAAGATTATCTTTAGAGGATGAGAAAAACTCTTATCTCAATGCTCAAGCTTCTAATGTGCTTTTCTATGCTTTGAGCAATGTAGTTATATTTCAGCTCATGCCATTTCAGGATGCTCATGAGTTGTGGACAAAGCTTCAAGATAAATATGGCGTGTCCAAGTTTTGTGGGGATGATTGTTCTCCCTCCACCTCCGGCCATGTTGAGTTCCCAACTTCTTCTACTTCACCTACATGTGGTTTGCCACAAGGTAATGAAATGGTGAGTAGTGTTGGTCATTGCAATGATGATAGTATGCTTATTGTGGATGATACTTCATCACTATCTTATTGTAATGCATCTTCTTTCGACTTTAACACGTCAAGCACCATACATGTTTCGCACGCTTGTGTTGATAGTCCGTGCATATCTTGTAGAAATTGTTTGACTAAATCTCATGATGATATGCTTGCCATATCTTGTTGCCATGATAAAAATGCATATATTTCCTCGAATTATTGTGCCTACAATGTAGAGGAAACCCAACACCCCATGGAACAAGATGTGGTCTTGAATGGTGCTTCAACGGATCCTACATCATCAACTATTGCATTTTGCCTTATGGCCAAGGCTTCAAAGGTATCTCCCACTTTGAATCCCAATATATCTTGTGATGATATTGATGATGGCAAGAGTGATGATGATGTTGATTATGATGAAGAGAATTATGATGTTGCCTCCTTAAAAATTAAGGGGGAAACGATTTTTAAAGCTCTTCTTAAGAATAAAATTGCTAGTTCCAACTTCATGGAAATCATGTCTATTGCTATTGAGGGCAAGAAATGTATTGATGAGTTGGAATCTCGTCTTGAGGAGCATGAGGTCACCATTGATCAAATGAAAGGTCATGAGCGTGATTACGCTAATGAGATTGCGGACCTCTCTCAAGCTCTTGAACTTGAACAAACCACCAAGAAATCTCTTGAGGAGACTTTTGCTCTAGAATTATCTAGAGTGAGGGAATCTCGTGATAGAGCTCTTGAGGTGGCCAATGATTTTGAAACTAAAAATGAGGAGCTTAAAGTTGTGCATGCTAAACTCCTTGAGGACTTTGAGCACCTCGAAAATGGCTCAAGGGTCGTTAAGGGTGAGCTCATCAAACTCACCGAGTCTCATGCTCAACTTAAAGCTTCTTATTCAAAAGAGCTTGCCAAGTTGTCTTCTCCTCTTGTTGCTAATGATGATGCTTGTGCTACTAACTCTATCTATTGTGAAGCATCCATATTGAAGGAGAATGTTGAGCTTCGGGCTCAACTTGAGTTGCTATCTAGCAATTATGGGAAATTGGAAGAAAAACATGAAAAGCTCTCAAGCTCTCATGATGATCTTCTAGTATCCCATAATGAGCTAAAGATATCTCATGAGGCCATGCTTTCTATGGTAACATCTAGTGAGCCTCATGTGGATACTAGCACTAATTCTAGTCAAAATGCTATATTGCCATGTGCTAGTCCTTGTAATTCATCTACTCACAATGTTGGTACATCTTGTGATGAATTGCTTTCCTTGCCTTGTTGCTCTAACAATGAAGCTTATACTTCCTCTAGTACTTGTGTTGAGACTAACCATGTAGAGGAAATCAAAGAGCTCAAGGCCCAAGTCACTTCTTTGAAGAAAGACTTAGAAAAGAGTCATGAAGGGAAATCCACACTCAATAATATCTTGAGTGTGCAAAAATCCCCCAATGACAAAGGTGGACTTGGATTCAACTCCAACAAGAAGAAGAAGTCCAAGGTGAACAAAAGGAAGGGCCAAGAACAAGTCAAGAATTCGGCCAATATTGTTTGCTTCAAGTGCAAAGTAGAAGGGCATCATGTTAGATCTTGCCCATTGAAGAAGAAGCCCATTAGTGACAAGCAACAAGGGAAGCGGCCACAAGTACACTCTCATTCTCAACCTCAAGTTGAAGAAAAGCCTCTTCCCAAGAAGACTCAAGCTTATGCTTCTCAAGTTGAGAAATCAAGTGAGAAGAAAGTGAAGAGTAGACGTTGCTACCTATGTCGCGAGAAAGGTCACCTCGCCTCTTCATGCACTAGTGGTAACTTATCCAACCCAATTATTATTGATGATGTCTATTCTCTTGGGAAGGATAAGGTTGGCAATGTGGTTGCCAAGTTTGTTGGTACTCAAAGTGGTTTGAAGCAAAGAACCATTTGGGTAGCCAAGCCTATTGTGACTAAGCTCTTAGGACCCAACTTGGTTGGGGAGCAACAAGCTCAAACTTGATCAATAGGTGATGTTGGAGGTCATTGGAGACTTGGCTATATTATGAAGAATTAAGGGTACTTCATCATTCTTATTGTCTCAAGCCAAGTCAATTGAATCATCAAGATTATATCTTATATCCAATGTGCCTCCTTGCGGTAACTTGTACCTCAATTGCTTACATTGAAAGTTACTTGCCCCCTTGCATGTTTTGGTTTTGTTCCTTGCATGTGTTTGTATATGTTGTGCTTCCAACTTGATTATCTTGATCAATCAAGTATGTGTGTGTTGGTTTGCACATCATGTACATGTGTGTCGTTCGTTGAGCCTTTGTGCATCTTGGTCATATCTTGGTTGGCTCTTGTGAGAGATTAATGTAATATCCCATTGTGGGGGAGTGATGTGCTTTGTGCACCTCACAATCCTATAAATGTGTGTACATGAGGAATGCCATCTAGTATTGATATTACAAGATTATCTAGTCGCTATGTGGTATGTCTTCTCATGAGAAATTCAAATTCTAAATAGTCCATTAATTATCTCTTGTTGGATCCTTTAATTGCCTCTTGTCTATCTTTAATTGGTATCACATTATGGGGGAGTAATATTCTAGGTGTATATTACTAGCCTAGAAAATGTGTACATTTGAGATATTGTCACCTAGAGTTGATATTGTTAATTATCTTGTTCCTAGGTGGCATGTTAGCTCTACAAGTTGCAATTTGCTTTTTGTTTGGTGTGAATATGATGTCGGATATCCTTGCTATCTACCACCAGGAATTATTTCCGTTTACTTCTTGTCTTTTGACAATTGGTACTCACTTTTGTGGTAGAATTTATTGATCATCTTTACATTGGCCTTTGCTTTTTATTTGCCCTTTCTCTTGCCAAGGATTGTATCAACTCCCTTTGTCTTCCATACCACGTGGATCTTGTTTATTTCTTGATCTTGTCTAGTGTTTTCTAGATATAGTGAAAGTGGTGATCCCACCTTGTGCATTTTGTATTCAAATGCAATTTCTCTATAATGCACTAGTCTTGGGGGAGCTATCATATTTTCTATAAAACACTCATCTTGTGATCCTTATCAAGTGTGTGTTGGCGGAAGGCAAGTCGTTTCTTTTGGGTACTTTGTGCCATCATGAAACTTTGTAGAGAGCTTGGTTTGTTTGGAACCATCCTCTCTTTTGGGGGTTTGATATCCTTTATTTAGTGGGTACCAATGGATATCTCATTCCTTGATGTATCTTTTATTGATATCCTCCAAGTGATAATTTATTCATTTGGTATCTTTTCTTCACTTGGTATTTCTTTGTTATTTGGTATCAGTTCTTGATAGTCTTGAGCATGCATATTAACTTCGTGTAGTATCTTTGGCATGATTTCTTTCTTTGACCCAATATATAGGGGAAACTCCACCAAGTCTCAAATTGGATGAGATGTGCGTGAAATTCATTTTCGTATCTATATGAACATTTTTATGTGGAGTTTGTCCTATGTATTGTTGGTTCTCTAACTCTTTGGTCTCAATGAGTTTGGGTACCATTTTGTTTGTCTTGTTATTCTAGGAACAATTGGAGATACATTGGATGCTCGGCTCACTCACAAGGAAGGTGTTGTCATCATGTGCTTATTGGAGTCGAGCTAGGATGATCAATGAACTACTATCTACCTTCAATTGGTATCTACTACATCCTTCCAATGTTAACTCGGTAATAAGTATATTTATATTCTTCATGCACACATTTCTTGCATCAACCTTGTGTAGGTTGCATCTTAGCAGGATTTTCATTCCATCTTGTGATACTTTTTTCCTTTCTCAAAGCATCTCAACGATGATCTCATGTTGCTAGTTGTGATGTCTTTGATAGTCGTGTAGTAGGAATTCATTTGTATACAATAAGACTATATCTAGCCATGTGCTATGCTTTCAAGCAAATATCTTATTGGTATATTTATGATTTCCTTGTGGATATCTTGTTCCTCGTGTTGCAACTATTTCGGGTGTACATCCTTCTTTGTAGATATATATCATCATGATTTCGTCTACCTAGAATCTTATACACTTGAGAGAAGTTGCATATCTAGTTGATATCCTTTCTTTCACCACCACCTTGTCTTTCTCTTGGTATTTCTTTGGTGGCTCCGTGAAAGCTTTTGCCTTGAATGCGTGTCTTTTCTCGTTGCATCTTGATGCACTCTTGTGTGGTGAAGATTATTTTCGACCGTGCTTATCTTTACGAGGCTTTTGCCATCTTAATTGGTATCCCTCGTCTTGATGAGGCTTTCATCTTCTATCTTCACCACGGGTTGTCACAAGCATATGTTCTTTATATGCTTATTAGTAAGCTTGTGAACCCATTTACTTGTTGTGTGTGGGAATGATAGGCCTTGCACCATGTTGTCTCATTCTTTCAAGACTTTATTGATGCTTAATGCTCATCCGTACATTAGTCTTCTCAAGTGCATTGCCTTGACTCTCACACATCATTTTGGTTGAGCCCATTCTTAAGTTGCCTCTTTCACTTGTTGCTCAACCATGTGTTTGTTTCAAGTACTAGGCTTAGTTTCCTATATGCTCACTTGCACTTGTTAGTTTTTATTGATTTTGGTGAAGCTATGATCCTATTGTATGCACTTTGTATCCAAATACAAATATTCTTATGTGTGCACAAATCACGGGGAGCTTCCCTAGTTTCTTTAGAACACTCCTTTGCTCATATCATAATATGTTTTATTCACGTGGCTCGTAGGATCTTTGGTCTAGTTGGTTCAATTGGTATCTTTTGACAGCTTGCTTCAATTGGTATCTTTTGGTTGCTTGATTGCTTATGTCTCTCTTTGTTTTGTCCTTGTGGCATATCATTCCTTTAGCAATCTTGGTGCCTCAATATAGTTGGTCTTCCTCCCAGTATTACCATTGGATATGTGTATAAGTGTATTGCATTCCACTCTCTTGTTGAGAAATACACAACTTATGGAGGAACACAATTTATATTGGCCTTCTAAGCTTTTCGCCCATTTTGGCAATCGATGCCAATGGGGGAGAAGTTTCAGAGAGTTTTGTGGATAAGTTTAGAGAGTTTTTTCTTCTTGCTTTTGTTTCATACCTAAGCATTTGCATCTCATACACATGCATTGTTGGTTGTTGCATTGCATGGTGATAAATAATTCCTTATATAAACTCTCTTTAAAATGATTGTCATCAATTACCAAAATGGGGGGGATTGAAAGGACATGTGGTGCCCCCATGTGTGGTTTTGGTAATTGATGACAGTCTCTATGGACTAACGGTTGCCTTGAGTTATATTTGAAGGATTTGTCCATAGGATTGTCTTGAAGTCCATGTGTTGGTTTCAAGGAGTTTATGAGATGGCCAAAGTGCTTTTTAAGGAATTATCCAAAGATTGGTCATGTGTGAGTTGAGATGGCCAAAGTGCTTTTCAAGGAATTATCCAAAGATTGGTCATGTGTGAGTTGAGCTTATTGCAAGCATCTCTTGAAGAAGAAGATTGTGTGATCATTCATGTTTACCTACAAGACATCATCCAAATGAAGAGAGTTGGAAAGATTCAATGTTGATCAAGACTAAGTAAAGAGTGAATCAAGTTGATCAACTCACAAAGCATAGAAAAAGTACTGAGAGGGATCAAGTGATCCCATGGTATGGTAAGCATTGTCCATTATGCTTTGTGTACTAACCCATGGTCTATGTGAGAGTTCTTTGTGGGGTTAGGTATGTTTCCATGGTCTTGCGTCAAGAGGAAGATCTCATACAACCCATGGAGGATGACATCAAGTGGTGATCGTCATCAAGTTTGCAGTGTGCAAGTTCAAGTGGAGCAACTCGAAGAGTCGCTCACCCATAATGGAGTATGGGGGGGCAATCAAGCTTGAAGCTTGTTGTCCATTGTGGTGTCAATGGAATTGTGAAGATGTGCCAAAGAGTGGCTCGCCCATAGTGGAGTATGGGGAAGCAATCAACTAGTCTTCATCGAGCCAACACAATCAAGAAAGGTGGTCCAACTTGAGGAAGTCAAGATCGTCATCATCTAGCTCAAGTGGACTATGTGTAAGGCAAATGTTTGCCCTTGATCGGTTTTCTATTTTACCGGTCTCATAGTGGTAGTTGGGAGACCGGGTTGTAGGATCGATTGCCGTACTATCAAGGGGGGCTCTCTAGGGAGTAGCTTGATCGTATCATTAGTCGAGAGCTCAAACCATTGCATCCTTGCATCATATTTCTTGGTTCTTGTTTGGTTCCATTTTTGAGTCTTAGAGCTTATGGTCATCTTGATGACAAGCTTGAGTTCATCGAAAACGGAGTTCGCATGCATCTTCTGTGATGTTTTCGGTGTTGGAGGTTTTACCGGTCTTTTCCATGGAAGGGTTCTCACCATTTTATTATGGTCCTTTTCTCATTTGCTTCTTATTGATATTTCTCTCAAGATTCTGTTAGCCCTTGTCGTTAGCTTTCCAACAAACTTGGTTTCGTTGAATTCGGAGCTTGTATGCGAAAGTTGTGGCTGTTTTGATATTGCCTGTTTTACACAGAGAGGTTGTACCGCCCCATGGAGAGGTTGTACCACTTGACCGGTACAACCGGTGTTTGGAGCGGTTGTACCGCTCCAGAATTGGTCCGGAGGTTGTACCTGTCATGTACCGCTCTACCACCGGACTGGTCTCTGTTGTGGTGCGGTTGTTGGGCGGTTGTGGGCCGGTTGTACCGCTTATTGCCTGTTACCGGTTGTACCGGTGCTCATATAAGTTGTACCGCTGCTATGTTGTTCTGTACATAACGGGCAGATTCGTGGGGACCTATTTAAGGCGGTCTTCTTCCCCAATGGTTCCCTATCTCTTGAGCTCGTTTTTGTCCCCATTGTTGACCTTCTTTGAGCTTGCTAACTCTCAATCCCTCCATGGATTTTTGCTAGTTTTTGAGGGAAAAGAGAGAGGAGATCTAGATCCACATTTCCACCAATCACTTTCTCCTCTATGTGAGGGGAATCCCTTGGATCTAGATCTTGGAGTTCTTGGTGTTCTCCTTCTTGTTATTCCTCTCATTTTCCTCCCTAGCATTAGTTGCTCCGGTGGGATTTGAGAGAGAAGGACTTGTGCACTCCGTGTGCCCTTGCCATTGCCTTTGGTGCATCGGTTTGAGTTCTCCACGGTGATACGTGGAAGTGAAGTTTGAGAAGCTTATTACTCTTGGGTGTTTGGGCACCCTAGAGCTTTTTCCTCTTGGGTGCCTTGGCGCCCTAGACGGTTGGTGGTGTTCGGGGCTCAATCATTGTGGTGTAAAGCTCCGGGCAAGCGTCGGGGTCTCGAATTAGGTTGTGGAGATCGCCCCGAGCAATTTGACGGGTCCCGATGACCGCCCCAAGGGTTGCCAAAGTGTACGGGTTCGGTGACCGCCCCCAAGGGTTTCCATTTGTACGAGTTCGGTGACCGCCCTCAAGGTTCCCTTAGTGGAATCATGGCATCTTGCATTGTGCGAGGGCATGAGGAGATTACGGTGGCCCTAGTGGCTTCTTGGGGAGCATTGTGCCTCCACACCGCTCCAAACGGAGATTAGCATCCGCAAGGGTGTGAACTTCGGGATACATCGTCGTCTCCGTGTGCCTCGGTTATCTCTTACCCGAGCTCTTTACTTATGCACTTTAGTTTGTGATAGCCGTATTGTTTCTTGTCATATATCTTGCTATCACATAGTTGCTTATCTTGCTTAGCATAAGTTGTTGTTGCACATAGGTGAGCCTAGTTGTTTTAGGTTTTGTGCTTGAAAAATTAACCGCTAGGTTTATTCCGCATTTGTTCAAGCCTAAATCGTAATTATTTTAAAACGCCTATTCACCCCCCCTCTAGGCGACATGCACGATCTTTCAAGCATGACGAGTGGGGTCCCACTGTCATAGAGACCAAAATGGTAAAAATTGGGCACTTCGCAAGTGGCCCGACGGGGATTCGAACCTGGGTCTGCAAGGTAAGTGGGAGAGGATCCAACCACTGGACTAGGATCAGGGGATTTGAATAAAGGTGCGGTCGAGCTGCTCTTAAACAGTTAGGGGCCCTGGCTTGGCTTCTTCTACGGAAACAGAGGAGATGGCCTCATCGCGGGCGAGCAACGACGGCACGGCATGACTCCGTATGTGGCGGCAGGCGTGTGGGAAGGAGCAGCAGTGCTGATCCCAGGCGCTGGAAGGCTAGGAGCGGCAGGGCGCTCAAGTCCGAGCTTGACTCGGCTCGGGCATGCAGACATGCGTAGAGGCAGGGAAGGGAAAAGCGGCGAGGCGGCAGGTCCTGCTACTGCAGAGAGAGTGGCGTGAGGAGAGAGGCCATGGCAGGGACAAGTGAAAAGAGAGGAAGGTGAGGAGGAGTAGGAAGGAGAACCAAGGAGGAAGATGGCCGCGATGGGGCGTCCTGCTCGTGGCTGGGTCGTCGGCGCAGGGACGACAACGGCACCGGATTCGGGCGGCGGGACTTGGGGCTCCATGTCCATGGCGAGGAGTTCCATGGGCGGCTGCGTTGTTCGGTTCCTACAGGGGAGGCGAGGTGATGGAGACCCCGGCAGCGCAACTGCTATGGGTTGGAGCTAGGACCTCCATGGCGGCGCTGCGAGACAACAGAGAGAGAGAGAGAGAGAGAGCACCGTGAGAGAGAGAGAGAGAAGAGAGAGCAGGTGGGGAATGAAGGGAGCAGGGCACGGCGGGCTAACTTATCTCCGGTGAGGTCCGATCTCCGGCGGGGATGAGAAGGCGTCGGGGTCCTCTCCCGCTTGGGATCGAGCGAGGAGGCAGAGGAGGCCCTCATGGCTGTTGGATGGATGGATTTGTGGATCTGGAGGTGAGCTCTAGTGGTTGGCTTGCTGGTGATCCCGAGGGAAATGGAGAGGGTGCCGGCGGCGTGGGAAATTGGAGGAGAAGGTGGACGAGGGGATCAGGGAGGATCCCGAGGAAGGAGGAGACTTGTTCGAGCACTCCGGTTGGGCTGGTGGGGAGATCGAGGAGAAGGAGATGGTTTCGGTTGGTGGTTTGGATCGGATCTGGGGGGATCCCAAGAGAGAGTGGCGGCGGCGCTAGGGTAGGAACCGTAAAATTAGGTGGTTTGTCTAGATATATATAGTAGGTTGGTTTGACTTAGGGGTATATCGCCCCTCCGATTGTAATCGGACGGACGAGAAAAATAGGCTAGGGAGTCCAAATAAGAAAACGATGATGTTTTGCAGACATTTGGGGATGATCCGGACACAACGGTGGCGACTACTCGGGTCTGGTCCGGGACAACCTTTCGGACGCGAGGAGGGCCGCGGGCTGACAAGAGAGGTTAGGTTGGGCCTGGTGGTAGGTAGTGGACTGTGCAGAAGGCCTCAGGCTGAGATAAGAGAAAAGAGAGAGGCCCGGCGACTGTTTCCGGAGACGGAAAACGTCCGACGTTAGACCGGCTATAATGCCGCTATAGTTTAACGGTTGGGCTATCAAACGAACTCTGAATGCGATGAAACTTGACAGGCGGTCTATCTACACTAAAATAAGATCGCACGCCAACTTTCATCCCATTCTGAGAACATTTTCCAGCCACTTGTAAAAATACTATTTCGGTCGTGTTGCGGGCACGTGCAAGTGTGTCTGGGCTCAGAACGGACAACGGACGGAACTGGGAGACCCGGACTAATGCAAGTTTCGAAAACATGAATGATGCAATGCGGATGATGACATGATCAAAAGGAACACACAAGCAAATGACATGGCAACGACAGCGAATAACTGGAGGGCACCTGACGCAATGGTCTCGGGGCGCTTCAACACTCCACCACTACGAGAGGATCTCGTCCCGAGATCTAGGATGGCACCGGAGGGAAAAAGAAGAGGAAGAGAAAAGGTAAAACTAAGTTGCTTCTTTGACAAAAGAGTGAGACCAAAGAACCTTGAAAGGTTAAGCAATCTCCGAGAATAGAATAAACAGAGATGAACGAAGTTGAAGACACTCCGTTAAGAAAGAGGAAAAGAAAGAGCCGATTCGGGTAGCACTTCGGTTGAAAAGAGATGAAAGACTTGATAAGGCGAAAAGAACTTGAGCAAAAATGTCACAACACTTCGGTTAAAATGAGATAGAGAAGGAATAAGAATGATATAATTTGGACAGAACTCCGGTTGAGAAGGGATGCAAAATTTGACAAGATGAGAGAGCTCGAAAGAAAACACGACACTCCGGTAGAATGGATCAGCAAAGAAAAGAACACTATCATGACAAAACAAGAAGATGGGTAGAAGAGAGCAACATCAGAATGCCTCCGGAACAAAAGAATAGAAGAAAGATAATTGAGATAGGAGAATGGAGAAGAAAATGCCAACTTCTGCCACAAAAGAGCTTGAAGAGGCATCTTTAGGAGAAGGGTCGAACGGAGTTGTTGGAAAAAACCAACAACGAAAAGAATAAGCTTGATATGGTCTTATGGAATACATCTCAAAATTATGAGTTGACAACCTGCCACTCACGGGAAGAAGAATTGGATTGGTATGACCAAGGAGGCGGAAAAATTATTTCACTGGGAGGATACATGAAGAACTTGGATCATATATTATCACCATTAATAGCGAAATCCTTAGGGAAAGCTTTAGGTGAAATATCACCCAAGATAACTCAAATGACGAGATTGATGGATTTAAAATATCCCATTCTTAACAACATGTGAATCATGGAACATGAACTCAAATTATCAAGAATGACATAATACCACCTCAAATGGTACTGTAGAAAGAATTGAGCTCCGGATAGCAGGAAGAAGAAAACTTGAAGTATTTCTTGGCGGATCATAACCTTCGAGAGATATATTGAAGAACAATTGAAGAATGAAAAGAATCCTTGGCGAACCATCATGAGGAACTCCGGTAATAAAAAGGATGATCAAACAAAAGGAAAGAGAAGTTGAAGACACAAGGTGAAACCTTGTAATGATTTAGATGGATATCCGTGATGAGATAAAGTGGAAAACTGGAACTCCGGAAAAGAAAGAAGAACAAATGAGATCGAGAATTTGATGAACCTCCGAAATAAGGAATTGAATTCACTCGATGAAACAAGAATAAGAATTACATAATGCTTATCCTTCACTAATTAAATTGATGACAATCAATGGATTATTGCATACTACTTATTCTCGTAGAAAGGGTTAAGATAGATCTAACGTCAACTTGAGAGAAGTCTTCAACGAACCACCGGTAGGATAGAAATAACAAATAAATTGATATGATAAATGAAAGAATGGAAACTTGAATGAACCACCGTAAGAATTAAAACGATCAAGGAAAAGATAGCGAAACACTGGGAAGAATTAGAGAATGAATGAAGATGCTGGAGGGAATTTAGTTACATGTGAAACGAATAGAACACGAACCGATTTAGAGAATATTTGAATGATGCACCGGTGAGATTTGGAGAACAATAGTTGAAGGCTGAGAATGAATAAATCTTCTGAGATGATGAGCTCCGGAGAAACAAAATGAAAAGACTCTTGAATTGCTCCGGATGGGTGAAAAGAATATCTCACAATTGAAAACAATTATGAGAGGATGACATGAAGCTAGAGCCATGAATCTTGAAGAGAATGGAAAAGATTAAGAGCAAATCTTCTTCGGTCTTCAACTGCAGGGAATGACGATGAGAAACACCCCCATGACTTATTTAGACACTCCAGAATAATCAAAAGGAAGAGGTTGAGCCAACGATGAAAAGAATTTGAAAGATCTTGGAGAAACCATCTAACTGATGATAATTCATTCTTACGTCAACTTTTAAAAGAGTTTAGGATAGCTCCGGGAAAATTAGAAGAGTCAGGTAAGATTGTGGGAAAAGACCTGTGGGTTAGGGCCCACTCAAAAGAAACACCGTTGAAAAGGTCGCTTGGAAGATAGATTGCACCGGTTGAATTAAAAGGCTTGAATGAGAGAACATCCTCGAAAGATCTTGAACGAATGTAGAGTGGAAAACATGAATCTTCGAGATATCTTGAGCACTCTAGAACAAATGAATAGTGAGAGGTGAATGATAAAGAGGTGCACCGGTAAGAAAAGGTATTTGAAACGAGGAAAAAGGATATGATCCACAAAGCTTGACTTGGTCCCACCGGAGAAGAAAAAGAATGAATAATTGTGAACTAGAAACTTCGTTAAAATCTTCATGAGCATCACCGGGTAAGAAAATTGATTGAAAAGAAAGAAGAGGCTTCACATGAATAATATGGATAGTTTTTAAGAAATCTTAGTCCTTGAAGAAAAAGGGTGGGAGGGTGGGAAAACAAAGACAACTTGGGATGCATGAAAATGAGCACCATTGAGAAAGCTGAGATTGGATCTTGTGGATGTTGAAAAGATCGGATCCACTTGATGAGAAACACATCGGTGAAAAGGATTGACATGACAAACTCGATGATCGAGAAGGATTAGTGTTCACATCGGGGTATGAGAACACAAATTGGGGAAGGTATGGAATCAACATTTGACTTCGAAGCAACTTGAATACCGCAACTCAAAACAAAACAAAGGATTGGCTTGCAGAATAAGCCGGAACAAACATATGATAGAGATTTCGTCCGAAGTTTTTCGTGGTGGGGCCTACACGGGCTCGATCGTACAACACCATCATGTACACGGCAGTGCACATGACATACGAAGCGTCCCCGAGTCGGCATAGCCAAGGACTCTTTAAGACACAACGAGACCACTGTAAAACCAACCATGGATAGGCGGACCACTAGACGTCGAACCCCAATTTCATATCATACATCTGTCGAAAAGATATCCTAAGAGCTACTTGAATTCCCACTTATAAACTCCCGAAACTTTCCGGTTATGCAATCAGGTGTTGGGGATATAGGGGAAGCATAATATCTCACCCAAAACTAGCAAATCCTACATCCAGCTGTATCCATCCTTCAACACATAACCAAGAAACCTTCGGAAATCGTCTACCTCAACCTTCGAAAAACATCCGTTATACGAGTTATGGCAATACTCCCGAACTCCCGCCCTAGTACTGGGTGGCGTCGAGGTTATCTCACCAACAACTGCATAAAAGAGATTTTCGATGTCGGCGAAACTAATCTCAGGTATTCCAGAACTGCAACGATAAAATTGTGACGACAACACCTCGGAGCTCAACTCCCTAGGACACTGTCACAACCCCTAAATGACAGGAGGCACCAAGAACAATGTTCTCGTCACAAAACCGTCGGAACGATTCCAAGATACCCGCGTGATCCTAAATATTTTTGGTGAAATTTGAGAAGAGAAGAGTCAAAACTCTACGTCAAGATGTTTCACCAAAGCGATGAAGGGACTGAGGAGTAAAAAGAATTCCTAAACTCTCTGATATATATAATCCTAAATGACTCAAAACATTTCTAGACTCAATAACGCCAGCAATTCGATCAAGCAGGGGGCTCCTAAAGTCGGCGAAGGCTCTGATACCAACTTGTAACGCCCTCAATGTGGCTATATCTCCTACGTGTCGAAGCACGACTTAGAGGCATAACCGCATTGAAAGCAATGTCGCAAGTGAGGTAATGTTCACACAACCCATGTATTACATAAGGGGAAAAGATACATAGTTGGCTTACACTTGCCACTTCACACAATACATGAATAAAGCATTTACATCAACCAGATACAATCAAGGTCCGACTACGGAACCAAAATAAAAGAAGACTACCCCAAAAGCTACACAGATCCCCGATCGTCCCGACTGGGCTCCACTACAGATCAACTAGAACAAAACAACACAAAGGACAAGATCTTCATCGAGCTCCTCCTAGAGCTTGGTTGCGTCATCTACACGGTTCAACGACACCTGCAAGCTGGTTTTGGAAGTATCTGCGAGTCACGGGGACTCAGCAATCTCACACCCTTGCGATCAAGACTATTTAAGCTTATGGGTAAGGTAAAGGTATGATGTGGAGCTGCAGCAAGCGACTAGCATATATGGTGGCTAACCTACGCAAATGAGAGCGAGAAGAGAAGGCAAAAGCACGGTCGAGAAACTATGATCAAGAAGTGATCCTAGAACAACCTACGTCAAGCATAACTCCAACACCGTGTTCACTTCCCGGACTCCACCGAGAAGAGACCATCATGGTTACACACGCGGTTGATGTATTTTAATTAAGACCAACTTCAGGTTTTCTACAACCGGACATTAACAAATTCCCATCTGCCCATAACCACGGGCACGGCTTTCGAAAGTTCAAAACCCTGCAGGGGTGTCCCAACTTAGCCCATCACAAGCTCTCACGGTCAACGAAGGATATTCCTTCTAGCGGGAAGACCCGATCAGGCCCGGAATCCCGGTTACAAGACATCCTTGACAACGGTAAAACAAGTCCAGCAAGACCACCCGATGCGCCGACATCCCGATAGGAGCTACACATATCTCGTTCTCAGGGGACACCGGATAAGCTAAGCGTACGGGAGCCAACGTAACCGAAGTTGCCAAGGGACAGCCCCGCACGGTGCTCTGGGTTGGACCAACACTTAGACAAGCACTGGCCCGGGGGTTTAAAATAAAGATGACCCTCGAGATGTGCGACTCCCAAGGGAAAAAGGCTAGGTGGCAATGGTAAAGCCAAGGTTAGGCCTTGATGAAGGAGTTTTATTCAAAGCGAACTGTCAAGGGGTTCCCATTATAACCCAACCGCGTAAGGAACGCAAAATCCGGGAACATAACACCGATATGACGGAAACTAGGGCGGCAAGAGTGGAACAAAACACCAGGCATAAGGCCGAGCCTTCCACCCTTTACCAAGTATATAGATGCATTAATTAAATAAGAGATATTGTGATATCGCAACAAGTAAACATGTTCCAATAGGGAACTTCTCCATGTTCCAACAAGGAACATACTTCAATCATCACCTGCAACTAACAACGCTATAAGAGGGGCTGAGCAAAGCGGTAACATAGACAAACAACGGTTTGCTAGGACAAGGTGGGTTAGAGGCTTGGTTTAACAATATGGGAGGCATGATAAGAAAATGGTAGGTATCGCAGCATAGGCATAGCAAAAGAACGAGAAACTAGCAAGCAAAGATAGAAGTGATTTCGAGGGTATGCTCATCTTGACTGAAATCCCGCAAGGAAGAAGAACGAGTCCATGAAGAAGACAAACAGACGTAGTCGAACGGATCCTCACAAACGCGACGTTAACGGAACCAACCCGAAGAAGCAACACCAGAAAGAAGCACACAACATAGTAAACAACCACCACATAAACATGGCATGATGCACAACCAAGTATGATGCATGTCCAGTTTAATGAAGCATGGCATGGCAAAGTGCAACAAACAACACTACAAATTAAGTGGAGCTCAATATGCAACGGAGTTGCATATTGAAGAAAACACCACATGACTTATTTAGTTCACACTCGGTTAGGTACCCAACAATAATAAATGTTGATTAACATGGCAAGAGGTGAAGCATAAAGAAACTATCTATCTAGGCAAGTTTAAATGAGGTCAGAAATAACAAACAACAATTCTGGAAAAACCCCATATGTATATTTTAAGGTTTGGTATTGTTCTTCCCTAAACCATATTTTATAGTTATTAAACATGCAAGATGATGCCACCATGTTAAACTAGGCAAAATTCTAATCCATTTACATATAAAGTTTGTTAAGTTTGGAGCTACGATTATTTAGTTGTGAAATAAATCATTTTAGCATGGCATTATGCAAAATAAACACAAACAGCATATTACACATTTTAAACATGTATGAAAATTGGATATTATGAACCTACACAAAATTCTAATCATTTTTCATATAAAGTTTGTTTAAATATGATGCACCATTTGTGAGTTATTAAATGCATGGAGTTTAGGGGCTATACTGTAAAACTGTAGTTTTCTGGATAAATGAGAAAATCGCAGCGCATGGGAAAAAATAGAAACGGGCTGAATCTGGTGCAAGTTGGGCCAACTGAGAAAGAGAAAAAAACAAAAGAGGCGCTGCTGGAGGGCGTCTCACCATGGGCCAAGGCCCAGTTCGGGTGAGAGGGCAGGAGTGTGGCTGTGGAGAGGGGTGTGTGGACAGAGAGCATGACGAGTGGGGTCCCACTATACTGTAAAACTGCAGTTTTCTGGATAAATGAGAAAATCGCAGCGCATGGGAAAAAATAGAAACGGGCTGAATCTGGTGCAAGTTGGGCCAACTGAGAAAGAGAAAAAAACAAAAGAGGCGCTGCTGGAGGGCGTCTCACCATGGGCCAAGGCCCAGTTCGGGTGAGAGGGCAGGAGTGTGGCTGTGGAGAGGGGTGTGTGGACAGAGAGCATGACGAGTGGGGTCCCACTATCATAGAGACCAAAATGGTAAAAATTGGGCACTTCACAAGTGGCCCGATGGGGATTCGAACCTGGGTCTGCAAGGTAAGTGGGAGAGGTTCCAACCACTGGACTAGGATCAGGGGATTTGAATAAAGGTGCGGCCGAGCTGCTCTTAAACAGTTAGGGGCCATGGCTTGGCTTCTTCTACAGAAACAGAGGAGATGGCCTCGTCGCGGGCGAGCAACGATGACACGGCATGACTCTGTATGCGGCGGCAGGCATGCGGGAAGGAGCAGCAGTGCTGATCCCAGGCGCTGGAAGGCGTGGAGCAGCAGGGCGCTCATGTCCGAGCTCGACTTGGCTCAGGCATGCGGACATGCGCAGAGGCAGGGAAGGGAAAAGCAGCGAGGCGGCAGGTCCTACTACTGCAGAGAGAGTGGCGTGAGGAGAGAGGCCATGGCAGGGACAAGTGAAAGGAGAGGAAGGTGAGGAGGAGTAGGAAGGAGAACCAAGGAGGAAGATGGCCGTGATGGGGCGTCCTGCTCGTGGTGCTCGACGCAAGGAGGTTCGGTGACTCACGCGATGCAAGAGAAAACTACGCGCGTGGCTGGGTTGTCTGCATAGGGACGACAACGGCACCGGATCCGGGCGGAGGGACTTGGGGCTCCATGTCCACGGTGAGGAGTTCCATGGGCGGCGGCGTTGTTCGGTTCCTGCAGGGGAGGCGAGGTGATGGAGACTCCGGCAGCGCAGCTGCTACGGGTTGGATCTAGGACCTCCATGGCGGCGCTGCGAGACAACAGAGAGAGAGAGAGAGAGCGGCATGAGCGAGAGAGAGAGAAAAGAGAGAGTAGGTGGGGAATGAAGGGAGCAGGGCACAGCGGGGTAACTCATCTCCGGCAAGGTCCGGTCTCCGGCGGGGATGAGAAGGCGTCGGGGTCCTCTCCCTCTTGGGATCGAGCGAGGAGGCAGAGGAGGCCCTCATGGCTGTTGGATGGATGGATTTGTGGATCTGGAGGTGAGCGCTAGTGGTTGGCTTGCTGGTGATCCCGAGGGAAATGGAGAGGGTGCCGGCGGCGTGGGAAATTGGAGGAGAAGGTGGACGAGGGGATCAGGGAGGATCCCGAGGAAGGAGGAGACTTGTTCGAGCGCTCCGGTTGGGCTGGTGGGGAGATCGAGGAGAAGGAGATGGTTTCGGTTGGTGGTTTGGATCGGATCTGGGGGGATCCCGAGAGAGAGTGGCGGCGGCGCTAGGGTAGGAACCGTAAAATTAGGTGGTTTGTCTAGATATATATAGTAGGTTGGTTTGACTTAGGGGTATATCGCCCCTCCGATTGTAATCGGACAGACGAGAAAAATAGGCTAGGGAGTCCAAATAAGAAAACGATGATGTTTTGCAGACATTTGGGGATGATCCGGACACAACGGTGGCGACTGCTCGGGTCTGGTCTGGGACAACTTTTCGGACGCGCGCGCGAGGAGGGCCGCGGGCTGACGAGAGAGGTTAGGTTGGGTCCGGCGGTAGGTAGTGGACTTTGTAGAAGGCCTCAGGCTGAGAGAAGAGAAAAGAAAGAGGCCCGGCGACTGTTTCCGGAGACCGAAAACGTCCGACGTTAGACCGGCTATAATGCCGCTATAGTTTAACGGTTGGGCTATCAAACGAACTCTGAATGCGATGAAACTTGACAGGTTGTCTATCTACACTAAAATAAGACTGCATGCCAACTTTCATCCCATTCCGAGAACATTTTCCGGCCACTTGTAAAAATACTATTTCGGACATGCCGCGGGCACGTGCAAGTGTGTCTGGGCTCAGAACGGACAACGGACGGAACTGGGATACCCGGACTAATGAAAGTTTCGAAAACATGAATGATGCAATGCGGATGATGACATGATGAAAAGCAACACGCAAGCAAATGACATGGCAACGACAGCAAATAACTGGAGGACACCTAGAGCAATGGTCTCGGGGCGCTACATATACACACTATCATAACCATACAAGCTAGGCCTCTAGGGTTTAGCCATTATAATCTTGTGGTAGATCAACTATTGTAATACTCATATTCATCAAGATCAATCAAGCAGGACATAGGGTATTACCTCCATAGAGAGGGCCCGAACCTGGGTAAAACATTGTGACCCCTGTCTCCTGTTACCATTGACCTTAAATGCAGAGTTCGGGACCACCTACCCGAGATCCACCGGTTTTGACACCAACATTGGTGCTTTCATTGAGAGTTCCACTGTGCCGTCATCAAGAGGTTTGATGGCTCCTTAAACCATCTACAACGACGTTGCCCAAGGGGGAGTTTTCCTCCCCGGACAGATCTCCGTGTTCTGCGGATTCGCTCTGCGGGCCAACTCGCTTGGCCATCTGGAACAGATCGAAAGCTATGCCCCTGGCCATCAGGTCAGATTAGGGAGCTTGAACTACGTTGCAGACATCCGTGGAGTTGATCTTCGCCGGATTCGAGACCGCGGCTACCACTCCTAGTCACCCCGAGGGACATGACCTAAATCTGTCATCGGACCGCATCCAGGAGATAGCTCCCATAACCGCTCTGACCTTAGATCAAGAGCAGACCGCGCCATGCAAGGACGGGAGGCTCGACCCCACCGCGGAGGCCACAAATTCCACGACGTTGGAGCCACACATAGACTTGATCTCACATGATACATGTGCCACCGGAACTCCGGACTCGTTTCCGGCCGTAAGTTCTGAACCATGTGAGCCCGCGGACACCGAACTTGATCGTTTATCGATCTTCGAATTTAGCACCGTAGATATCTTCTAGCACTCGCCTTTGGGCGACATGCTAAACTCATTAAAGAACCTGTCCTTGACGGAGGACTCACAACCGAACTATATCCGGTTCGAACAAGGGGCTGACGACGGAGAATTTTTCTCCCCACCCGCCACCCACTTTATAGCCACGGTTGAGGATTTAATCGACACACTTGATTACGACTCCGAGGACATCGATGGTATGGATGACGATGACAGAGAAGAAGAGGCCCAGAACCCGCTGTTCACCGGACGCTGGACGACCACTTCCTCGTATGATGTATACATGGTGGATGCACCAAAGTAGAACATCGGCGATGACAAGGAAGATCCAGCTGAGGATAAACCTTCCGAAACACAATCCAAGCGTCGGCGTCAGCGGCGCCGCTCTAAGTCACGCCGCAGTAAAGACAGCAACACCGGCACAGGAGAAGATAACACTCCAGAAGGTGCCGAAGACAACAAACACCCCATTGAAACAGCTAATGAACAAGATGAACAAGAAGATGGGCAGGTTAGCCTTGGTAAACAGACCACGCACAAAGACTCAGAGGACGGAAGTTATCTTCCGCTCTCCAAGGATGAGGTGAGCCTCGGCACCGACGATTTCATCGTGCCTGAGGAACCTCTTGAGCAGGAGCGCTTCAAGCGCCAGCTAATAGCCACTTCAAGGAGCCTGAAAAAGAAGAAGCAAAAGCTTCAAGCTGATCAAGATCTGCTCAACGATAAATGGACCGACGTACTAGCAGTTGAAGAATACGGCCTCAAGCGCCCAACCAAAAGCTACCCAAAGCGCAAATTGCTACCTCAGTTTGACAGGGAGGCGCCAGAATACATACCACCATCGTACAATGCGGCTGACCGACCACCACGTGGCCGGGACAAAACGGCAACTCACGCCGAACACCAGCCTGCCCCGCCTCATCGCACGGGTAGGGGTAAATTAGCCCACGGCCATACATATGACCTCCAGCAAAACCTGAACAATAAAGCAGGACATACCAAATCAATCTATGGATCTCGACGACGTGCCTCGACACGCGACGATGGCCACCTATTCAGATGTGACAAACTTAGTCATGCATGTGCTGAAAACCGTAGACGGACTCCATCAGAGCTACATCGCGATACGACCCGATATAGAGGCGCTGCACAACCTCACTGCTTCACTGATGTGGTCATGGATCATGAATTCCCAGAAGGGTTTAAACCCATGAATACAGAATCATACAACGAAACCACAGACCCCGCGGTGTGGATCGAAGACTTCATTCTCCACATTCATATGGACCGCGGTGATGACCTCCATGCCATCAAATACCTCCCTTTAAAACTCAAGGGGCCAGCTCGGCACTAGTTAAACAGCCTCCCTGAAAATTCTATCGGCAGCTGGGAGGACTTGGAAGAAGCCTTCCTCGACAACTTCCAAGGTACATATGTCCGGCCACCAGACGCCGATGACTTAAGCCACGTAGTTCAACAACCTGGAGAATCTGCCCGGAAATTCTGCACTAGGTTCATAACTAAAAAGAACCAAATCGTCGATTGTCCGGATGCCGAAGCCCTAGCAGCCTTCAAACACAGCATCCACGACGAATGGCTCGCTCGCCACCTCAGCCAAGAAAAGCCAAAATCCATGGCGGCCCTCATGGCACTCATGACCCGCTTTTGTGCGGGCGAGGACAGTTGGTTGGCCCATAGCAAAAACAATGCAAGCGACGCTGGCACCCCTGAAGTTGAAAATAAGAAAGACAAGTCTCGATGGAACAGATACAAGCATCGAAACAACAATGGAAACACCAAGGATACGGCATTCAATGCCAGATTTAGTGGCTCTAAGTCCGGTCAGCGGAAGAAGCCGTTCCGAAAGAACAATTCAAGCCCATCCAGCTTGGACCGCATACTTGATCATCCGTGCCAGATTCACGGCACCCCGGAAAAACTACCCAATCATACAAATAGAGATTGTTGGGTTTTTAAACAGGCCGGCAAATTAAACGTCGAGAACAGGGAAAAGGGATCACAAAGCAAGGACGATGACGAAGAGCCCCGGCAAGGAACACAGGGGGACAGAAGAAGTTTCCCCCTCAAGTCAAAACGGTGAACATGATATACGCTACCCACATCCCCAACAGGGAGCGCAAGCGTACGCTCAGGGATGTCTACGCGATAGAGCCAGTCGCCCCAAAATTGAATCCATGGTCGTCATGCCCGATCACTTTTTATCGCTGGGATCATCCGACCGGTATCTGTCACGGTGGCTTAGTTGCACTGGTCCTAAACCCAATAATCGATGGGTTCCACCTGACTCGTGTCCTTATGGATGGAGGTAGCATCCTCAATCTGCTCTATCAGGATACAACGCGAAAATTGGGCATTAACCCATCGCGAATCAAGCCCACCAGGACTACCTTCAATGGAGTCATACCGGCTGTAGAGGCCCACTATACGGGCTCAATCACACTAGAGGTTGTCTCCGGATCTCTAGACAACTTACGAAGCGAGGAGTTAATCTTCAACATCGTCCCCTTCCGCAGCAGCTATCACGCACTGCTCGGACGAACTACATTTGCTCGATTCAATGCAGTACCACACTATGCTTATCTCAGGCTCAAGATGCCCGGTCCACGCGACATCATAACGGTCAATGGAAATACGAAACGCTCCCTCCATACAGAAGAGTACACAGCTGCCTTAGCAGGAGAAGTGCAGAGCGGCCTTCTCAAGCAGAACCTTAATTCGGCTGCCGATCCCACGAACATCGTTAAGAGTGTCTGAACTACTCTGTAGCAGGAGAGCTCGGCTCGTCAGGAGCTCGACTAGCAATCTGGCTTCCGTCTTAGTCCCGATAAAGTGGCGGCATTCATGCCGCGCGTACATAACCACGCACTCAAAATCCCATGGGCATCGATGGAGGCATAGCTAGCTTGTGGTCCATAGTACGGCTTAACCGACATCGGATACACACATACTTTCACTTTTACTTGTTTCCTTTTCAGGTCTCAATCACACAGGCCCCATCTACTGGTCTGGTCATCGGTCCTCTTGAAGGATAAACACACCAAGACGACGAGAAACACAGACATATGGGGGACTTTTTAGGTGATTCCGTTAACGATAACTCTACCTGTTTTTCAGGGCCCACATCCAGCTCTCCATTGGTTTCGGCATGTCAAATAGACTGTTGCTTATCACACTACCTATATCAATGCGCCTTAACATACTAATTAAATTACAATGAGAACAGTTTGCTGCTAGAGGTTTAGGACACCAGCTTTTTACCTTTATACCTTTTTTGTTTTCTTTCTCTTTTTCAGCTCCCCTGCAGATAACCCTATCAGGTAGCACCTGTACACTTTGGTACGTTTGATGTTTGCCAGGGGCTTCATAGCACCCCATGTTATGACACCAAAAGTCGGAACACTTTTTATAAAGTATAGTTCGGCACCCCGAATTTAGCATTATATGCATTGGCTCCGAATCATGTCTTTGGTCAATAGTTGGGTTGCCCTGCTCCTGTGCTTGCTACCTTATGTTACGCTATATCGGCTAAGGTAGTAAAGGGGGAACTACTGCAATTGTGCCTTGATTTATCCAAAGGAGCACCTCAGTAGAGAAAGCCGAAAACTGACTGTCATGATGCGGCGAGAGCAAGTCGCTGTTCAGAGGTTACAAATCGTTGGAGATTTCTTCCGCATTACGCGAAGGATCGGTACTTCCCGATCAGATGCTTATAGCACTCTAGTTCGGATACTAGGGGCTGCGCCCATGTTTTGATTGTAAAAACTCCTATGGCTAAGTGAGGTCGTTCAAGCCGCATAGTCTGGTTGCCTGGTTCATTGCGCTAAACAACTCCTTCATGGATCATATAATTGGATCAAGATTGTTTAGATTCCATCCCGAACACCCCCGTACTACCTACGTGGGGGAAGAAGCCGGCGACTGGCCAACCCTCAGATTTCATACAACACAGCCGCACAGGAGGAAAAAATTAAAACATAACAAGCATTATATTACACAACATCGTTGATTCATGTTACTGGACAGGATAATACGAATACTTTCATGGGAATATAACATCCTTCGCACATTGCTCCGCCACAAGGTGGGATCCCGCCAGGACACCATCAAAATATAACTCGGGATGGCGGTGCTTCTTGCCCTCAGGAGGCCCCTCGGTCATCAGCTTCCTGGCATCCATCTTCACCCAGTGCATCTTGACACGGGCAAAGGCCATCCGGGCACCTTCAATACAGACCGACCGCTTTATGACCTCAAGCCGTGGGCAGGCACTAACAAGCCGCTTCACAAGTCTGAAGTAGCTGCTAGGTATCGGCGGGGCAGGCCATTGTCGGACTATCAGATCCTTCATGGCTAGCTCGGCTGCCTTGTGCAGCTCGACCAGCTGTTTCAGCTGGTCGCTGAAGGGCACCGGATGTTCTGGTCAAAGATATTGAGACTAGAAAAGCTTCTCCGTAGAACTCCCTTCTTCAGCTCCATAGAACTTAGCAGCATCTGATACGCTGCGCGGCAAATACGAAAACGCCCTGGAGAGCTCCAAATTCGGGTAAGTAAAAGGAATGTTTCCTTCATAGACTTGCTTTGCATAATGAAAGCCTTACCCGCCGCGATCTTCTTGGCCGCCTGGATTTCCTGAAAGGCGCTCTGGGCGTCGGCTCAAGCCTCTTGTGCACTCTGGTGGGCCATCGCAAGTTCGGACGCTTGCGTCTTAGAATCATGCTCCAAGGACTCGTACTTCTTGACGGCATCCTGGAGCTCTTGCTGGACCTCGCTGACCCAGGCCTCGTGTTTCTCGCGTGCGGCGCGCTCCTTGGCCGCTTTGTCCTCGGCCTCAGCTAACGCCTTCTTGAGGGAAGCCACCTCGGTCATGGCCCCTAATAAAATTCATGACACTTTAGTCAGCACGGAACACTCATCCTTCCTAAATACACACACAGGTCACTTCATACCTTCGCTGTCCTCCAGATGCTTCTTCATGAGGACGAGCTCTTCTTCAGCCCGCTCCAGGCTCTGCTTCATGCCGGAGACCTTCGCAGTGTGAGCGGCAGTAGCCAGCAGCGACACCTGCTTATTCACATAGACATCTTATGTTAGACTCCTGCGAAAATTATGTTTGGTCCTCTGTTCGGCTTTTTCTTTTTGAACATCGAATAGAGCATCAGGGGCTACTGTCTACACTGTGATATCCTTTCTACAATTACACTACTTGCCTCAAAGCCTGTTAAAAGGCTAGCGCAGGCCTCGGTCAGTCTGCTTTTGGCAGACTGAAGCTTCTCAATTACCATGCCCATAAGGACACGGTGCTCACCCATAATGGAAGCGCCTCGCAGCGCTTCCAGCAGATTATCCAGTGCCCCGGGTTGGACAGGGGTCGCCGGCGGAATATGCATACCCCATTCTTTCGAACGAGGTTGCGTGCCGGATTTGGGAGCCGCATCAA
The DNA here is from genome assembly GCA_034509565.1 of Triticum monococcum. Lineage (NCBI taxonomy): Eukaryota > Viridiplantae > Streptophyta > Magnoliopsida > Poales > Poaceae > Triticum > Triticum monococcum. The sequence goes on along the minus strand of CM067842.1, from coordinate 274,946,292 downwards.
TCTCCGGAATCAAGTCCGCCTGAGGGCCGGACTGAACACGGCCCTCCTCACCACCAGTCTCCATGGGGATCGGCTCCTGCTGGTGTCCTGCGACGGAGGCATCACCTTCTGGCGCCTCCTGAGCCTCTCCCGGGCCCAGGGAAGTCCTTCGGGACAACACCTCTGCGTTGTCCTTGGCCTTGGGGGAGTGAGCGGGCGGCGGTGACACGCTGGCCATCTCCTTTGAATCTAGCGAACCCTCTATCGAGGATCGTAGGGAGCTGTCATGGGCTGGACTTGATGGCATAATTTAAACATATCAATATTACAAAATGGAAAGGCCAGGCATTTGGGCGTCCGTAAGGTTTTTTGTACTTACGAGGCGGCCCGAGGCTTGGTCTGGGGCATTCGCTCCGGACTGCTATCGACATCCCACGCGGAGTTATCCGCAAGGGAGCCCTTCTCCCTCTTGGGCGCCTTCGCCTCCAAATTTGGGGAGGCCCCCTTTTCTCCCCCTAGGGGGAGTCGCTCTCTTCCTCCTCCTTGTCGTCGTCTTCAGTGGCGGAAGAGGGAATCCCATCTTCGTACGTCACGTCTGAAGCACCTTTTCGGCGAAGGCCACTCCGGACCCCCTTGGCCGTTTTCTTGGCCTTCTTCTCCGGCACATCAAAAGGCACCAGAAACAACATCTTCGTCAGAAGCAGGGTCTCTTGGTCTTCGGGCAGCGGAGCCGGACAGTTAATCTGCCCCACTATGTCGATCCAGGCCTAAAAAATTGATAGGAAGGCTTAGACTCCTTCTCAAAATATGCCAGTAAAGGCTATACCTTGAAAACATGAAAGAACTTACCGAATTAGCCTGGCGTTTTAAGCTGAGCCCGCGATCCTCGGTCGTAGGCAGTGGTGGCTCATCGGCCTTGAAGAGCACTTTCCAGATGTCTTCGTGCGTCGTGCTGAAGAGCTCTAGCAGCATATGGTCCTTGGCCGGATCGAACTCCCACAAATAGCTAGTCCGGCGTTGGCACGGAAGGATCCGGCGAATGAGCATAACCTGGATCATGTTGAGAAGTTTGATTCTCTTGGTTATCATTTTTGGATGCATGTCTGGAGCCTAGTTAGCTCATTTGAAGAACCCCAGGTTAGGCCCTTCTCTTGCCAGGAGGTGAGCCGCAGCGGAGCTCCGGATCAAAATTCGGGGGCCGCGACCCAGTTGGTGTCACGCGGTTCGGTGATGTAGAATCACCCTGACTCCCACCCCTTCACCGTCTCTAGAAAGGAGCCTTCGGGCCATGTGACGTTGGGCATCTTGCCCACCATGGCGCCTCCGCATTCTGCTTGTTGGCCTCTCACCACCTTAGGCTTTACATTGAAGGTCTTCAGCCATAGGCCGAAGTGAGGTGGGATGCGGAGAAAGGCCTCGCAAACGACTATAAATACTGAGATGTTGAGGATAAAGTTGGGGGCTAGATCATGGAAGCACAACCCTCTCATGGGGCTCTGGGGTAGGGACGATCTGTCCCTTGGTTGGGAGACAGTGAATGATCTCCTTGGCCAGGTATCCGTCCTCTCGGAGCTCCTTGATGTCTTTCTTCTTAACAAAGGAGGCCATCCACTTGCCACCAGCTCCGGATCCGGACATGGTAGGACTGCTTTCTCCGGCGGGGGAAGCTAGAGCTTGGGCGCTGGAGCTCAAGAATGGATGGGCAGAGGAAGGAGAAGGTAGGGGTGAGAGAGTATGAATCCTTATCCCCTTATAAAGGCCGCGAACGTCAAACGCCTTCATATTCGCCTTAAAACTCGCCTATTCCCAAGGACCGTGTAAACGGCACGGTTGGGTTACCCACACCCGTATTAATGACAATCCTGTAATAAGGGGACACGATCACTGCTTCGTCGAGACGTGCCAATGGCAACCGCGTCTCAAAACGTGGGGCGGTAGATGAAAAACAGTTCGGAATTATGATCGGACAGATGTGATGTCATGTTATGGAAAGTTGTCAGCAGATTGGACTCGTGTAAAATTATATTCTCTCTGCGGTTGTGTGTGGTGTGTGTTACATGTCCGGACACGTCGATATGTCCAAAGACTATTTTGGAATTCGGTAGGAGGAACCCACCTTGCAATGCCGAAGACATGCCTACGCATCGGATACCTTGTCATTGAAGCCAGGTTCTGGGGCTACTGAGGGAGTCCTAGACTAAGGGGTCCTCGGGCGTCCGGTCTGTTAGCCATGGGCCGGACTGATGGGGTGTGAATATACGAAGACCGGAGACTGCACCCGTGTCTGGATGGGACCCTCCTTTGCATGGAAGGCAAGCTTGGAGACTAAATACGTAGATTCCTTTCTTTGTAACTGACCTTGTGTAACGCTAGATCCTCCCGTTGTCTATATAAATCAGAGGACTTAGTCCGGAGGGATATACACACTATCGTAACCATACAAGCTAGGCCTCTAGGGTTTAGCCATTACGATATCGTGGTAGATCAACTCTTGTAATACTCATATTCATCAAGATCAATCAAGCAGGACGTAGGGTATTACCTCCATAGAGAGGGACCGAACCTTGGTAAAACATTGTGTCCCATGTCTCCTGTTATCATCGACCTTAGATGCACAGTTCGGGACCCCCTACCCGAGATCCGCCGGTTTTGACACCGACATTGGTGCTTTCATTGAGAGTTCCACTATGCCATCATCAAGAGGTCCGATGGCTCCTTCAGCCATCTACAATGATGCTGCCCAAGGGGGAGTTTTCCTCCCCGGACAGATCTTCGTGTTCGGCGGCTTCGCTTTACGGGCCAACTTGCTTGGCCATCTGGATCAGATTGGGGAGGTTGAACTATGTTGCGGACATCCGTGGAGACTTGATCTTCGCCGGATTCGAGACCGCGGCTACCACTCCTGGTCACCCCGAGGGACATGACCTAAATCTGTCATTGGACCGGATCCTGGAGACCGCTCCTATAACCGCTCTGACCTTAGATCAAGAGCAGATTGCGCCATCCAAGGACGGGAGGATCGACCCCACTGCGGAGGCCACAGATTCCACAGCATTGGAGCCGCACATAGACTTGATCTCACACAATACCTGTGCCACCGGAACTCCGGACTCGTTTCCGGCCTTAAGTTCCGAACCATGTGAGCCCGCGGACGCCGAACTTGATGTTTATCGATCTTCGAATTCAGCACCGAAGAGAGATTGTAGGGACTCCAGAGTGTTCCATCATCAAGAGATCCAAAGTTGCTGCACCCCAAGTGAAGAAGGTCCCGACAGGGCTGGCTGGCATTGATGGTACTTTCAATATCAGCAGGACCCTCGATGACAAATAGTAAAGCACACTCGTTGCCTTCGTGCGGGCAAATATCGATGTGTTTGCCTGGCAACCATCCGATATCCCCTGTGTTCCGAGGGTGGTAATCAAGCACCACCTTGGTGTCTGCCCACATGCCCAACATGTCAAGCAGAAAGTCCGGAATCCGGCCTTGGAGAGGCAATAGTTCATTGCAGAAGAGATCAAGAAACTTGAGGCGGCTGGTTTGGTCAGAGGAGTGTTACATCCGACATGGTTGGCAAATCCGGTGGTAGTCCGGAAGGCTAACGGGAAGTGGAGGCTTTGCATAGGTTTCACAGATCTCAAGAAGGCTTGCCCGAAAGACCCATTTCCCTTGCAGCGTATCAACCAGATAGTGGATTCCACTTCAGGTTGTGATTTGCTCTCTGTTCTGGACGCATACTCTAGGTATCACCAAATCTTCATGTCCAAGGAAGATGAAGAGAAGACATCGTACTACTTTGGCCGCATGCCATTCGGATTAAAGAGTGTTGAGTTGACTTTTGCAAGGGCAATCCAGATTGGTTTTGAGCCATGGTTGCACAGAAATATAGAAGCCTATATGGATGATATTGTTGTCAAGACAAAGGATAGTGCCACTCTTATTCAGGATTTGGAGGAGATATTTCATAATCTGCGCAACATCAATGTGAAGCCCAACCCGGAGAAGTGTGTACTTGGTTTTCCCTCCGGCAAGCTGCTTGGGTTCTTTGTATCCCATCGCGGGATCAAAGCCAACCCCGACAAGATCAAGGCCATCGAGCAAATCCAAGCGCCAAGGATAGTTAAGGATGTGAGGCGTCTAACATGATGTGTTGCCGCACTAAGCAGATTCATCTCCAAGTCTGCCGAGCGCACCCTACTGTTTTTCAAAATTTTGAAGAAGGCCGGTCCTATGAAGTGGACCCTAGAAGCGGATGCAGCTTTGCAAGAATTAAAGGCCTACTTGTCCCTCTGTGCCTACCTTTGTTGCTCCCAAACCCCAGGAGTTGTTGTTGCTATACTTGGCGGCAACCAACCAAGTGGTCAATGCGGCCTTGGTAGCGCAGGGAGAAGTGGATGAGGCAGAAAGTGAGCAACGACCGGCAGAATCAGAGAAAGATCAGGACATCGAGGCGCACGACAACAAGAGCAACACCAAGGACGCGGCAAGGAAGAAAGTGGTGCAGCGCCTAGTGTACTTTGTTAGCTCCCTATTACTGGGGGCTAGATCGAGGTACTCTGGTATGCAAAAGTTGATTTTTGGTCTCATCATGGCCTCAAGGAGACTGTGCCACTACTTCCAAGCCCATGATATCACAGTTGTCACTCGTTTCCTATTGCAAAGGATACTATGAAACCCTTAGGCTATCGGCAGAATAGTGGAGTGGGCTTTGGAGTTATCCAGATTTGGTTTGAAGTTTGAGAGCACATCAACTATTCAGAGCAGGGCGTTGGCAGAGTTCATTGCAGAATGGACGCAAACCCCTGATGAGGAAGTGATAGAGATAGTTATCCCTGGCAAGGAGTCTCCCCAAGAATGGATTATGTATTTTGATGGTGCTTTTTCCCTACAAGGTGCAGGAGCTGGCGTGCCTCTTGTCGCCCCCTCCGGGGAGCACTTGAAGTATGTCGTCCAAATGCATTTTGCCCGGGAAGAAGCCACCAACAATACAACTGAGTATAAAGGGCTCCTTGCCTGGCTCAGGATTGCAGCTGAATTAGGAATTATGAAGCTGATTATTCGAGGAGATTCAACTCGTGGTGAGACAAGTCAACAGGGATTATCAAAGTCCATTAATGTAGGCATACATCGAGGAAGTGAGCAGATTGGAGGAGCGCTTTGACGGATTGCAAACAGAGCATGTACCCAATGTGGAAAACAACATAGCTGATCATCTGTCAAAGTGTGTTGCGCAGAAGCTTCCTATGGAACTAGGGACATTTGTTCTCCCCTCACTCAGCCCTCTGTATCCCCGTCAACAATGGCCCGGAAGAGGAGCAAGTTGGACTACAGTAAGCCTCTCCCGGTAGAGCCGTCCGCTCCTGGAAAAGGCCCTACTGGAAACAACTCCTCACAGCCTATCGGACCACCCCCTCTAGCCCGACCCATGGACCCTGAGAACGACGCTGGTACTCCCACAACAGAGGAGGTGCCGCTAGTCCTGGTTGCCGAGCCCCAGGCTCCAACTTGGGCAAGACACATTATCCACTTTCTCCAAACCGGAGAGCTTCCCGGCAACCAAGATGAAGCTGAAAAAGTAGCCCAGCGGGCCAGTATGTATCTGTAACACCCCGGATGTAATTTACCATATTTGTATTCCAACTCTTGCCGTTTCTAGCACTAAGTTATATTATTTCCTTGTTGTCGGGTTTTTGCCTTCGTGTTTTTTGTCTTTGTCATGCATCTCATATCATGTCATCATGTGCATTTTCATACGTGTTTGTCTCATGCATCCGAGCATTTTCCCCATTGTCCGTTTTGCATTCCGGCGCTCCTATGTCCTCCGGTGGTCCTTTTTACCTCTTTTCATGTGCGGGCGTTAAACATTTCCGGACTGGACCGAGACTTGTCATGCGGCCTTGGTTTACTACCGGTAGACCGCCTGCAAGTTTTGTACCATTTGGACTTCGTTTGATACTCCAATGGTTAAACGAGGGACCGAAAAGGCCTCATGTGTGTTGCAGCCCAACACCCCACCAAAGTGGCCCAAAACCAACATAAACCTCCTCCATCATCTAGATCGTTCGATCACGATCGCGTGGCCGAAAACCGCACCTCATTTGGAACTTCCTAGCTCCCTCTACCTCTATAAATAGGCCTCCTCTCAAAAATCCCGGGTCTTCTTCCCCTAACCCTAGCCTTTTCCCCGTAGCGTGTCGGACATTGTCTGAACCGCGCCGGACACCGCAGCGCGCCGCCCGCAAGTAGTAGCACGCTGCCACGTGGCACGCCGGCTCTTCCCCGCGCGCTCGGCGGCCCGTCTGCTCCCTCCGCCGCCGCGGATCGGCGCCGCCTCCCCGCCTCTTTGCCAGGTCGCCGCCCACCGCCCGGCGCCGCCGCGCGCTCCGGCGACCACCGCCTGCTCCGACAACCACCACCGCGCCCCGCGCCGCTCCACCGCGCCGGCGCCGCGCCCCCTCGCCGGCGCCACGTCGCCCGCTCCGCCCCGGCCTCTTCTTCCGGTGGCTCCGGCGAGCCCAACTCCGGCCACCGCGGCCATTAACTCCGGCGAGCACCTCGGGCTCCGGTTGACCTCTTTTGCCCTAACCCTAATGTTTTTTGCATATTTCATCATGCCATAACTTCCTCACCGTAGCTCCGATTCGTGCGTGTAGCATATCAGAATGTTCGTCTCGACGAGTACATCATTTCATCTCATTGCATCATTTTCATTTGAGCTCATGTTGACGCCCGAAATGCTATCGGAAGAGGGCTATGTGATGATAGTTTCAGATCTGTTTTAGCAAATACACTTTTGTCATTTTTGCCATGATTAATGTGTGCATGCTATGATCCTGAGCTCTACATGTGTTTTGAAGAATGCCATGCCATCTTTACAGGAGTGTATGCCATGTATTTTTGTGATCTTTGTGGTGACTAGCACAAGCATGCAAAGTAGCTTACTCAATGATGCTGATTTTAGGGACCTAGAATTTCACTAAGTCCTTGCCCTGTCATTATTTTTTATGCCATATGTTCATGTTGTTTCCTAGTGATTCGTGCCTCTTTTGAGCATGATCAGTAACGATATTTTGTGGATATTGTTCTGCTATATCCATATATGTCTTTCTTTTTCAATGATGGATCACCCTAGCTTGAGTCAATCGAGCTCTACTTTTGTTATAAAATGTTTCTGGCAGATTGTTAACATGTTTTGCAATTTTGCCAAGCTTGTTGTTGTTGACCCGTGCATGCTATGTTGTTGTTCTCTCCATGTCTAGCTTCTATGCCATGTCTATTTGCTGGGTGTATGCTTATTTTGCCATGCAATGCCTCGTAGTGAGTGCATCGAGCTCGTAAACATGCCTACTCATTATCTGTTTTGCCATGCTCCAGTTTTTCACCAAGTCTGAATCTGTTTATGTTTTTGCTATGTTCACGTGTTTGCAATTGTATTTTCTGATCCCTTTTGGCTCATGGTCACTAAGGGACTTTTGTTATATGCTTTGAGTAGCTTCATGCCATGCCTTGAGTTGCCATGATATGTTCCTGTAGCATGTATTTTTCGTGCTCTACACATTGCTTCCTGATGATAAATTCCTGACATGCTGTTAATTTCACCAAGTCTGAAACCTGTTATCTTTTGCACTTTTGCCATGCTTGTTTGAACCTGTTAATGAATGAATTAGCCATTGCTCAGTGTTCATCTTTTGTCAAGCATCATGAGGGGATCCCTCCCATGTATTTTTTTTTTGCCATGTTTGAGTGCAGTAGCTTAGATATCTAGATGCATTTAGGAGGCTACTTATTGTTAATCACAGACCGGTGCCATATTTGTTTTGCTTGCCATTTCCAAACCGTGCATCCGATTCCGGTGATCTTTATATCGATTTCGACCAAAATCAACTCCCCTTTCCAGTGGCACTCTTCGATTTCCATGCTTGTTTGGGTAGAGCCGGGAGTCGAGTACGTGAACGAGGAGCCCGTTGAGTACGCTTACGAGGATCAAGACAACTATGAGAACTTTGCAGGAAGATGACCATACCCTTGAAATCACTTCTATATTTGCTTGCTAGATGCTCGCTCTTTTGCTATGCCTATGCTACGATACCTACCACTTGCTTATCATGCCTCCCACATTGCCATGTCAAACCTCTAACCCACCTTGTCCTAGCAAACCGTTGTTTGGCTATGTTTCCGCTTTGCTCAGCCCCCTCTTATAGCGTTGCTAGTTGGAGTTGAAGATTGGAGATCGTTCCTTGTTGGAACATGTTTATTGTTGGGATATCACCATATTATCTTGTTTATATTAATGCACCTACATACTTGGTAAAGGGTGGAAGGCTCGGCCTTATGACTGGTGTTTTGTTCCACTCTTGCCGCCCTAGTTTCCGTCATATCGGTGTTATGTTCCCGGATTTTGCGTTCCTTGTACGGTTGGGTCATAATGGGAACCCCTTGATAGTTCGCCTTGAATAAAACTCTTCCAGCATGGCCCAACATTGGTTTTACCATTCGCCACCTAGCCTTTTTCCCTTGGGTTTCGCGGACTCAAGGGTCATCTTTATTTTAACCCCCCCCCCCCCGGGGGGGGGGGGGCAGTGCTTCTCTAAGTGTTGGTCCAACTAAGCGATGTCCGGGGCTACCAGGGGCAACTCTGGGCTGGCCTACCCGACGTCTAGCTCATCTAATTGTGCCCTAAGAACGAGATATGTGTAGCTCCTATCGGGATTTGTCGGCACATTCGGGCGGCTTTGCTGGTTTAGTTTTACCATTGTCGAGGATGTCTTGTAACCGGGATGCCGAGTCTGATCAGATTGTCTTGGGAGAAGGAATATCCTTCGTTGACCGTGAGAGCTTGTGATGGGCCAAGTTTGGACTCCCCTGCAGGGATTTGAACTTTTGAAAGCCGTGTCCGCGGTTATGGGCAGATGGGAATTTGTTAATGTCCGGTTGTAGATAACCTGAAACTTAACTTAATTAAAATGCACCAACCGCGTGTGTAACCATGATGGTATCTTCTCGACGGAGTCCGGGAGGCGAACACGGTGTTGGAGTAATGTTTGACGTAGGTTTTTCTAGGATCACTTCTTCATCATAGTTGTTCGATCGTGCTTTTGCCTTCTCTTCTCGCTCTCATTTGTGTATGTTAGCCACCATATATGCTAGTCGCTTGCTGCAGCTCCACATCATACCTTTACCTTACCTATAAGCTTAAATAGTCTTGATCGCAAGGGTGTGAGATTTCTGAGTCCCCGTGACTCACAGATTACTTCCAAAACCAGATGCAGGGACCGATGATACCGCTCCAGATGATATGACCGAGATCAAATGGGAGTTCGATGAAGACTCTCGTCATTACTACGTGTCTTTCCCAGATGATCAATAGTGGTGCCCAGTTGGGGCGATCGGGGACTATGTTGCATTTGGGGTTTATCTTCCTTTTGGTTCCGTAGTCAGACCTTGAGTGTAATTGGATGGATGTAATGTTATTTATGCATTTGTGTGACGTGGAGAGTGTAAGCCAACTATGTTACTCCTTTTCCCTTATTGTATTACATGGGTTGTTGTGAATATTACCTCACTTATGACATTGCTTTCAATGTGGTTATGCCTCTAAGTCGTGCTTCAACGCATGGGAGATATAGCCGCATCAAGGGCGTGACAAGTTGGTATTCAGAGCCTTCCCCGACCTTAGGATCCCCTGCTTGATCGAATCGTTGGCGTTGTTGAGTCTAGAAAAATGTTTTGAGTCGTTTAGGATTATATATATCGGAGAGTTAGGAATTCTTTTTACTCCTCAGTCCGTTCGTCACTCTGGTGAGGCATCCTGACATAGAGTTTTGACTCTTCTCTTCTCAAATTTCACTAAAAAAAATTTAGGATCACGCGGGTATCCTGGAATCGTTCCGATGGTTTTGTGACGAGAACATTGTTCTTGGTGCCTCCTGACATTTAGGGGTTCTGGCAGTGTCCCGGGGAGTTGAGCTCCGAGGTGTTGTCGTCACAATTTTATCGTTGAGATTCTGGAATACCTGAGTTTCGCCGACATCGAAAATCTCTTTTATGCAGTTGTTGGTGAGATAACCTCGACGCCACCCAGTACTGGGGTGGGAATTCGGGAGTATTGCCATAACTCGTATAACGGATGCTTTTCGAAGGTTGAAGTAAATGATTTCCAAAGTTTTCTTGATTATGTGTTGAAGGATGGATACAGCTGGATGTAGGATTTGCTAGCTTTGGGTGAGATATTATGCTTCCCCTGTATCCCCAACACTTGATTGCATAACCGGAAAGGTTCGGGAGTTTCATAGGTGGGAATTCTTGTAGCTCTAGTTCCTTCTTCTCCGGATATTTGGTTTGTGATTGGGTAATCCTCACCAAGTATTTGTTCTTGTCCGTACCTTGTTGTTTTATTCTTCTACCTCTATCCAAGTGGCTTCTCAATTTATGGAAATGTGACCATTTCAATTGGAATTCATTCGTTCATTTTTTCGGATGTGAAGACTATATGTTGCAATTTCGATCCATTTGATTCAGCTTGAATTTATGTTTGTCAAGATGCTAATGGATGTCACCCTCTTCAGGATGGCTCCTGCTAAGGGTAAGAATCAGAATCAGGATCCGCCACCACCACCTCCACCTCCGGAGGCATGGCAAGCTGTGATGGCCGCTACCAATGCAAACACGCAGTTGATCATGCAAATTCTGCAAGAGCACAACCAAGGGAATCATGGCCATGGCAACAATCAGAATCAGTTTGCTACACTCAACTAGTTCCTCGCTAATCAGCCAAAGACCTTCAGCAATTGTATCAAGGCCTCAGACACTGATGATTGGCTCGTGGATATATGCAAGCATTTCGAGTGCAGCAACGTCAGGCCTGAGGACTTTGTCAAGTTTGCCTCCTTCCAACTCAAAGACCAAGCTGCAGAATGGTTTCAGCAATACAAAGATTCCAGAGGAGGCCGTGTGATTACCTGGGATGAATTCTGTCAAGACTTCAAAGCTCATCACATTCCTTAGTGTGTTGTTGAAAGAAAGCATGAGGAATTCCACAACCTGAAGCAAGGTAGCTTATCTGTTTACCAGTATAACATTTTGTTCCAGAGGCTCGCTCGTTTCACCAAGCAAGACGTCCCTGACGAGATCAGTTCAGGGGTGGCCTCAGAGAAGATCTCCAACTAGCTCTCGACCTTTTTGAGCCCAAGAAGTACGATGAGTTTTACAACATGGCAATGAAGCAAGAGGCTGCCCAACTGAAGTGCAATGCTTCCAAGAAGCGAGTCAGAGATGCGACTCCTTCTTCCTCAACTCAAGTGGCTTCTAAGCAGCAAAAGTATTGGCTGCCTCCTCCTCTGTTCCGTCAGCCTTATCAGCAGAAGAGCAAAGGTGGCAGTCGATCTTCCCAACCACCCAACCCTTGTTTTCAGAACAAGACTTCGTCCCAAGCTCCAAGATCAAGTGCTCCATATCATCGTCCGCTCTCGGAGGTCACGTGCAACAAGTGTCAGCAGAAGGGTCACTATGCCAACAAATGCTTCAATCAGAGGCGTCTTCCTCCTCCTCCTCCTCCTGTGAGATCTGCTAGTACCGCAGTGGTCAAGCATAACCCCAAGTCTGCTAAGGTCAACTTGATGAATGCAGCTCAAGCAGAGGACTCGTCGGATGTCATCATGGGTAACTTTCCTGTTAACGATATTCCTGCAAAAGTTCTTTTTGACACTGGTGCATCACATTGTTTCATCTCGAGACCATTTGTATCTAAGCATGAGTTGCCTTTACAAGATTTGCCTAGGCAGTTATCAGTTGTTTCTCCGGGTAAATTCATGAATGCAAGCGCTATGATCCCGGATGTTACTATCATGTTGTGCGACTATAAGTTTCTACCTCTCAAGTGTTCCTTGGTAACTCGGATATCGATCTTATTCTTGGAATGGATTGGCTTTCTAAGCACAAGGCGCACCTTGATTGTGTTGGCAGGCAGATTCAATTGACTCATTCGTCTGAGGTTGTAATTGTCTTTGCCGCAAGGGATGATACCATCCGACTGTTTTCTCTCAATGAGAAGGGTGAGCTGGATGCCATCTCTCAAATTCCAGCCGTTTGCGAATATCATGACGTCTTTCCAGAAGAGCTTCCAGGAATGCCTCCGCACCGGCCAGTTGAATTCATCATCGATCTTGAGCCTGGCACTAAACCTGTTTGCAAATGTCCTAACAAGCTTGGACCTGAAGAGTTGAAGGAGCTGAAGAAACAACTCGATATTCAAGAGCGAATGGGTCTCATCCGACCTAGTTCTTCTCCGTGGGGCCGTGGAGTTCTTTTTGTGAAGAAGAAGGATGGAATGGACCGACTTTGTGTCGACTACCGTCCATTGAAGAAGAAGACCACAAAGAACATGTACCCACTTCCCAACATCAATGAGCTGATTGAACAACTCAAAGATGCTCAAGTATTCTCCAAGCTTGATCTCCGTATGGGCTATCATCAGATTCGCATTCGTGAAGAAGATATCCCCAAGACAACATTCAGAACAAGCTATGGTTCATATGAATACACTGTCATGTCTTTCGGCCTCGTCAACGCTCCTCCAACATTCTCTCGCATGATGAATTTCATCTTCAACGCCTACACAAATGACTTCGTCTTGGTCTACCTCGATGACATTTTGGTCTTTTCCAAGAACAAGGAGGATCATGCCAAGCACTTGCATTTGGTTTTGGATAAGCTCAGAGAACATCAGTTCTATGCGAAGTTTTCAAAGTGCGAGTTTTGGCTCGATGAGGTTCTCTACCTTGGGCATATCATCTCTGCAAAGGGCATAGTGGTGAATCCTGAGAAGGTGTCTGCAATTGTGAATTGGGAACCACCTCAGAATGTGAAACAACTCCGCAGCTTCCTTGGGCTCGCAAGCTATTGTCGAAGGTTCATCGAGAACTTCTCAAAGATCGCGAAGCCTCTTTCCAACCTTCTCTAGAAGCATGTGAAGTACGTCTGGTCTCCTGAATGTGACATTGCTTTCAACACCCTAAAAGAGAAGTTAGTCACTGCTCCAGTTCTGACTCCTCCCGATGAATCCAAACCGTTTGAGGTCTTCTGTGATGCTTCCCTTCAAGGTCTTGGTGCAGTGTTGATGCAAGAGAAGAAAGTTGTGGCTTATACCTCTCACCAGTTGAAGCCCAACGAAAAGAACTACCCCACTCATGACCTCGAGTTGGCGGCAGTTGTGCATGCTCTTTTAACTTGGAGATATCTCTTATTGGGAAGAAAAGTGGACATCTTCACTGATCATAAGAGTCTCAAGTACATCTTCACTCAGCCTAATCTCAACCTCAGGCAGACTCATTGGGTCGAAATGATCCAAGAGTATAATCCGAGTATCGAATATACTCTTGGCAAAGCCAATGTAATTGTTGACGCATTGAGCAGGAAGGCTTACTGCAACAGTTTGATTATCAAGCCTTACCAACCCGAGCTTTGTGTAGCTTTCCGCAAACTCAATCTGCAAGTTGTTCCTCAAGGATTTCTGGCCAACCTACAAGTTTCTCCTACTTTGGAAGATCAGATTCGCGAGGCTCAAATTCATGATGCTATGGTGAAGAAGGTGAAGATTGGGATTGCCAAGAGTCAACCCAAGTACAAGTGCTAGCGTCTTGATGACAAGGATACTCTATTCTTCGAGGATCGCATTGTTGTGCCTAAAGGTGATCTTCGTAAAATTATTATGAACGAAGCTCACAATTCACTCCTCTCTATCCACCCTAGAAGTACAAAGATGTACCATGACCTCAAGCAGTCGTATTGGTGGACTCAAATGAAGCGTGAGATTGCTCCGTTCGTGAATGAATGTGATGTCTGCAGAAGAGTGAAAGCAGAACACCAACGACCAGCTGGTCTCCTCCAACCTCTTGCCATTCCAGAATGGAAGTTTGACCATATTGAGATGGACTTCGTGACTGGATTTCCAAAGTCCAAGCGTGGCAATGATGCTGTCTTTGTTGTCATCGACAAACTCACTAAAGTGGCTCATTTTCTTTGTATCAAAGAATCCATCACAGCAGCTCAGTTGGCAGAGCTATATACCTCCCGGATTGTCTCTCTGCACGGCATTCTGCAGTTGATATCTTCAGATCGTGGAAGCATCTTTACCTCTAAGTTCTGGGATTCTTTTCAGAAGGCCATGGGCACCAACATCCATTTCAGCACAGCTTTTCATCCTCAAACTAGTGTCCAAGTCGAGCGTGTCAATCAAATTCTTGAAGATATACTCAGGGCTTGCGTCATCTCCTTCAGTATGAAGTGGGAAGATTGTCTTCCATATGCCGAGTTCTCCTACAACAACAGCTTCCAAGCGAGTTCGGGCAAGGCCCCATTTGACATTCTCTATGGCAGGAAGTGTCGTACTCCTCTTAACTGGTCAGAGACTGGTGAACGTCAACTTCTTGGCAATGACTTGATCACAGAGGCAGAAGAGATGTGCAAAGTCATTCGTGATAATCTCAAAGCCGCGCAATTGCGCCAGAAGAGTTACTATGATAGCAAACATCGTGACTTGGCTTTCGAGATCGGAGACCATGTCTACCTCCGCATCTCTCCAATGAAAGGTACTCGTCGCTTCGGTATCAAAGGGAAGCTTGGCCCTAGATACGTGGGTCCTTTCAAGATCGTCAGCAAGAGAGGTGATCTCGCCTATCAACTTGAGCTCCCCTCCAACTTTGCAAACATGCACGACGTGTTTCACGTGTCTCAACTCCGCAAGTGTTGCAAGACTCCTGACCGCACTGTCAACTTCGAAGACATTGATCTCTAAGAAGACATGTCTTATCATGAGCACCTAGTTGCTATTCTTGAAGAAACTGAGCGCAAGACTCGCAACAAGTCAATCAAATTCCTCAAAGTCAAGTGGTCACAGCATTCCGACCGTGAAGCCACCTGGGAACGTGAGGATCACCTCTGAGTACCCGGAGTTTTTCCAGTCCTAGATCTCGACACAAGATCCTTTCGTAGTGGTGGAGTGTTGTAACACCCTGGATGTAATTTACCTTATTTGTATTCCAACTCTTGCCGTTTCTGGCACTAAGTTATATTATTTCCTTGTTGTCGGGTTTTTGCCTTCGTGTGTTTTTGTCTTTGTCATGCATCTCATATCATGTCATCATGTGCCTTGCATTTGCATACGTGTTCGCCTCATGCATCCGAGCATTTTCCCCGTTGTCCGTATTGCATTCCGGCGCTCCTATGTCCTCCGGTGGTCCTTTTTACCTCTTTTCGTTTGCGGGCGTTAAACATTTCCGGATTGGACCGAGACTTGTCATGCGGCCTTGGTTTACTACCGATAGACCGCCTGTCAAGTTTCGTACCACTTGGACTTCGTTTGATACTCCAACGGTTAACCGAGGGACCGAAAAGGCCTCGTGTGTGTTGCAGCCCAACACCCCTCCAAAGTAGCCCAAACCCCACCTAAACCTCCTCCATCATCTAGATCGTTCGATCACGATCGCGTGGCCGAAAACCGCACCTCATTTGGAGCTTCCTAGCTCCCTCTACCTCTATAAATAGGCCTCCTCTCGAAAATCCTGGGTCTTCTTCCCCTAACCCTATAGCCTTTTTCCCCGCAACGCACCGGACATTGTCCGAACCGCGCCAGACACCGCAGCGCCATCGCCCGCAACCATTGGCACGCTGCCACGTAGCGCGCCGGCTCTCCCCCACCGCGCAGCCCGCCGAGCCCGCACCAGGCCCCCGCGGCCCGTCTGCTCCCTCCGCCGCCGGGGGTCGGCGCCGCCTCCCCGCCTCTTCGCCAGGTCGCCGCCCACCGCCCGGCGCCCCCGCGCGCTCCAGCGACCACCGCCCGCTCCGACGACCACCACCGCGCCCCGCGCCGCTCCACCGCGCCGGCGCCGTGCCCCCTCGCCAGCGCCACGTCGCCCGCACCGCGCCGGCCTCTTCTTCTGGTGGCTCCGGCGAGCCCAACTTCGGACGTCCCCCGCATCAAGTCCGGCCACCACGGCCATTAACTCCGGCGAGCACCTTGGGCTCCGCGTGCTACAGTGCCCCGGATCCAGATCTGGATCGAATCCGGTTGACCTCTTTCGCCCTAACCCTAATGTTTTTTGCATATTTCATCATGCCGTAACTTCCTCACCGTAGCTCCGATTCGTGCGTGTAGCATATGAAAATGTTCGTCTCAACAAGTAAATCATTTCATCTCATTGGATCATTTTCATTTGAGCTCATCTTCATGCCCGAAATGTTGTTGGAAGAGGGCTATGTGATGATAGTTTCAGATCTATTTCAGCAAATGCACTTTTGTCATTTTTGCCATGATTAATGTGTGCATGCTATGATCCTAAGCTCTACATGTGTTTTGAAGAATGCAATGCCATCTTTACAGGGGTGTATGCCATGTATTTTTGTGATCTTTGTGGTGACTAGCACAAGCATGCAAAGTAGCTTACTCAATGATGCTGATTTCAGGGACTTAGAATTTCACCAAGTCTTTGCCTTGTCATTATTTTTTATGCCATATGTTCATGTTGTTTCCTAGTGATCTGTGCCTATTTTGAGCATGATCAGTAAGGATGTTTTGTAGATATTGTTGTGCTCTATCCATCCATGTCTTTGTTTGCAATTATGGAGCACCCTAGCTTGAGTCAGTCGAGCTCTACTTTTGCTATAAAATGTTTCTGGCAGATTGTTAACATGTTTTGCAATTTTGCCAAGCTTGTTGTTGTTGACCCGTGCATGCTATGTTGTTGTTCTTGCCATGTCTAGCTTCTATGCCATGTCTATTTGCTGGGTGTATGCTTAGTTTGTCATGCAATGCCTCGTAGTGAGTGCATCGAGCTCGTAAACATGCCTACTCGTTATCTATTTTGCCATGCTCCAGTTTTTCACTAAGTCTGAATCTGTTTATGTCTTTGCTATGTTCACATGCTTGCAATTGTATTTTCTGATCCTTTTGGCTCACGATCACTACGGGACTTTTGTTATATGCTTTGAGTAGCTTCATGCCATGCCTTGCGTTTCCATGAGATGTTCCTGTAGCATGTAGTTTTCGTGCTCTAAACATTGCTTCCTGATGATAAATTCCTGACATGCTGTTAATTTCACTAAGTCTGAAACCTGTTATCTTTTGCACTTTTGTCATGCTTGTTTGAACCTGTTGATGAGTGAATTAGCCCTAGCTCAGTGTTCATATTTTGTCAAGCATCATGAGAGGATCCTTGCCATGTATTGTTTTGCCATGTATTGTTTTGCCATGTTTGAGTGCAGTAGCTTAGATATCTTGATGCATTTAGGAGGCTACTTGTTGTTAATCGTAGACCGGTGCCATATTTGTTTTGCTTGCCATTTCCAAACCGTGCATCCGATTCCGGTGATCTTTATATCGATTTCGACCGAAATCAACTCCCCTTTCTAGTGGCACTCTTGGATTTCCAAGTTGATTCCAGATTCAATCATTCCTTTCCAAATCATGCATATGCATCACATATCACATCCTGCATGTCATACCATGTTTGCATCATGTTGCTTGAGCTTTGCACGTGGTTGATTGTGTTCCTTTTTGTTTGTTGATCTTGCTTGGGTAGAGCCGGGAGTCGAGTACGTGAATGAGGAGCCCATTGAGTACTCTTACAAGGATCAAGACAACTCTGAGAACTTTGCAGGCAAGATTACCATACCCTCGAAATCACTTCTATCTTTGCTTGCTAGATGCTCGCTCTTTTGCTATGCCTATGCTACCATACCTACCACTTGCTTATCATGCCTCACACATTGCCATGTCAAACCTCTAACCCACCTTGTCCTAACAAACCGTTGTTTGGCTATGTTACCGCTTTGCTCAGCCCCCTCTTATAGCGTTGCTAGTTGTAGGTGAAGATTGGAGATCGTTCCTTGTTGGAACATGTTTATTGTTGGGATATCACCATATTATCTTGGTTATCTTAATGCGCCTATATACTTGGTAAAGGGTGGAAGGCTCGGCCTTATGCCTGGTGTTTTGTTCCACTCTTGCCGCCCTAGTTTCCGTCATATCGGTGTTATGTTCCTGGATTTTCTGTTCCTTACACGGTTGGGTTATAATGGGAACCCCTTGACAGTTCGCCTTGAATAAAACTCTTCCAGCATGGCACAACATTGGTTTTACCATTCGCCACCTAGCCTTTTTCCCTTGGGTTTCGCGGACTCAAGGGTCATCTTTATTTTAACCCCCCTGGGCCAGTGCTTCTCTAAGTGTTGGTCCAACTGAGCGATGTCCGGGGCTACCAGGGGCAACTCTGGGCTGGCCTGCCCAACGTCTGGATCATCTGAGTGTGCCCTGAGAACGAGATATGTGCAACTCCTATCGGGATTTGTCGGCACATTCGGGCAGCTTTGCTGGTTTAGTTTTACCATTGTCTAGGATGTCTTGTAACCGGGATGCCGAGTCTGATCGGATTGTCTTTGGAGAAGGAATATCCTTCGTTGACCATGAGAGCTTGTGATGGGCTAAGTTGGGACTCCCCTGCAGGGATTTGAACTTTCGAAAGCCGTGCTCGTGGTTATGGGCAGATGGGAATTTGTTAATGTCCGGTTGTAGATAACCTGAAACTTAACTTAATTAAAATGCACCAACCGCGTGTGTAACCGTGATGGTCTCTTCTCGGCAGAGTCCGGGAAGCGAACACGGTGTGGGAGTAATGTTTGACATAGGTTGTTCTAGGATCACTTCTTGATCATAGTTGTTCGACCGTGCTTTTGCCTTCTCTTCTCACTCTCATTTGCGTATGTTGGCCACCATATATGCTAGTCGCTTGCTGCAGCTCCACATCATACCTTTACCTTACCTATAAGCTTAAATAGTCTTGATCGCGAGGGTGTGAGATTGCTGGGTCCCCATGACTCACATATTACTTCCAAAACCAGATGCAGGGACCGATGATACCGCTACAGATGATATGACCGAGCTCAAATGGGAGTTCAATGAAGACTCTCGTCGTTACTACGTATCTTTCCCAGATGATCAGTAGTGGTGCCCAGTTGGGGCGATCGGGGACTATGTTGCATTTGGGGTTTATCTTCCTTTTGGTTCCGTAAGTCGGAACTTGAGTGTAATTGGATGGATGTAATGCTATTTATGCATTTGTGTGACGTGGCGAGTGTAAGCCAACTATGTTACCCCTTTTCCCTTATTGTATTACATGGGTTGTTGTGAAGATTACCTCACTTGCGACATTGCTTTCAATGCAGTTATGCCTCTAAGTCGTGCTTAGACACGTGGGAGATATAACCGCATCGAGGGCGTGACAGTATTAGTTTGTCGATGACACTCTGTACAGAAGGAGGCCCAACTATGTGAAATTGAAGTGTGTCTGCTGGGAAGAAGGAAAGGAACTGCTGGCTGAGATTCACATAGGAATGTGCGGCTCCCACATTGGATCAAGGGCATTAGTTGGGAAAGCATTCCGGCAAGGATTCTATTGGCCCATAGCCCTCCAAGATGCGGTCGAGCTAGTCACGAAATGTGAAGCCTGCTAGTTCCATTCCAAGAAAACACACCTGCCTACCCAAGCCCTTCAAACAATCCCTCTATCATGTCCATTTTCGGTCTGGGGGCTCGATATCCTCAGCCCCTCCCCCATAGCAATCGGGGGCTTTGAATTCTTGTTTGTTGCCATCGACAAGTTTACAAAGTGGCCGGAAGTGATTGCCGTGAGAAAGGTGACTACTCAATCAGCTATCAAGTTCTTTAAAAATTGGTGTGTCATTTTGGAGTTCCGGCAAGGATCATCACCGACAATGACACCCAGTTCATGAGCCATGCCTTCATGCAATATGTTCATGCCCTCGGATAGAAGATCTCATTTGCCTCTGTGGCACACCCCCGGAGCAATGTAAAAGCTGATAGGGCGAACGCTGAAGTGCTGCGCGGACTCAAGACAAGAACTTTTGATCTGCTGTGGAAGCACGACAGGTGGTGGATTGAGGAGCTGCCAATAGTTCGCTGGTCCCTCAGAACAACACCAAACGGACCTACCGGGCAGACTCCCTTCTCCCTGCTCTATGTGGCAGAAGCTGTTATCCCCATGAAACTCATTTATGGGTCCCTCGAGTGCTTGCCTACCATGAAGTAGCGCAAGATCAGCACCGGCGTGACGACGCTGTGCTACTCGAGGAGAACCGTCTTCGGGCTGCTACGCGTGCTGCATGCTATCAGCAAGCCCTGCATCGCTAGCATTGTCGCAGGGGTCATGCCCGGTGTTTTGAGGAAGGTGAGCTTGTCCTCAGGCGCGTTCAGTCGGCCAAGGGTTCAAAAATGTTGTCACCGAAGTGGGAAAGCCCTAACCGGGTAGTACGAGTCAACAACCGGGCATAATCCGTTTGGAGACCAGAGATGGCACTCAGTTGCAAAGCTCATGGAATATTGAGCATCTCCGCAAGTTTTACCATAAGTCGCGGCTGTCGGGCCCTGCCCGGCAGGCACCCTTTTGTACAGGCCTTGCCTCAGCTACATGTAACCCCTTGTACAAAGCCAGGGCGATGGCCATGTGCAAGAGAAAATAAATAAGTGCTAAGGGGGGCCCTGACCAAGATCTGCATGCATGCATGAGCATTCCAAGATCACTGCCTAAGAATTTCATGAGCATCTGCATATGCATAAAGATATGATTGCATCATGCATTCATTCTCATTTACATGAAGCTGTAGGTTCCTGCCGTGAACTTGTCTTCGACAAGGATATGAGGAGATTGCCTGGCACGATAATCCCCGGCAAGCCAGCCAGATAAGCTCTACCTATTGTCCGTTAGTGCTTTGTAACCTATAACTTGTGCATGAGAAAGCATCACCACTCTTTTGAGACTTAGGTGCTCCCATCCCTGATGCGAATGTTGCTTCGGTCAGGATGGTCGCAGTGGTCTTTCGTAAAAAGAAGTCGATGTGGGGCTAACCCCTTTGTCTATTGACCGGTAGATGAAGCTCTCCGGCAGACAGAAAGGGTGCCGGCAGGATAGCCTGCCAGGGAAAAACTCGTTTATTTATATTAAAGAGGCATCTCACCTCTGCATGGACATACACATGCACGAGTTCCTGGAAAGGTTCATAGTTTCATTAATACGCTAATACAAGTACAAGCATTACAGAACACAAACATGGACTCAAGAGATTGCATTATTCGAATTAAAATTTGGCATGTGCATGCAGATTTAAGATTGAAAAAAGATAAGTGCTCCGTAAACTCCTCTCCCTGTCCCTCTTGCCCCAGGTACTATGGTGGGACGAGAAGAGGACGGGTGATGCGCTGGCACAATGCCACCCCCATCCTTGTCAGGAACTGGCAGGCGCAGCCTCACAAGATCGGGAGTGGCGAGGCTATGAAGGAGGAACACGTGTGGAGCACCTTGCTGACCCCCTAGTCACCACCTCCAAGGCTAAACGTGGAGCTCTAGCACAGGAACCAGCAGAGGCGGACGCCGGGGCCCATCCAGGAGACCCCTTGGGGAGGTGGAAGCACCATATGGGGACAAGCCTTTTCTCGGCGGCCGGAAGAAACGGTGATGACCGCACTGGGAAAAGGGGGGAAGAGCCAGATAGATGGGCAGCAGGTTGCTAGTATGAGACGAACGCGTCGATGCGGTCGTGCCCCTACTGGCTGACCTACCTCCCGTCTTCTGCTTCTCCCCTGGCTTCGTCTTCATCAACACCGTTCCAAGGGAAGACCGAGACTCCAATCCGGCACCTTCCTCGGAGAGACAACGAGCAGCCAAGACGGCTTGGGAGCTTGAGGCGCACCGCTCCCCACCTTGGCGGGCAGGAAGGTGCGCCTCTCATCGACATCAGCCCTAAGATTCCGGGAGGAGCAGTGCTGGGATTACCAACGATCTCCAACCCCACCTCCCGGCCGAGCCTCGAAGGAACCAAGAAGGTCGTCACACCAAGGACCAGGCTCACTCCTCGAGTATCAACACCAGCGTGTGGCGACATTAACCACAACCAAGAGCCCGGGGGCTAGCCCCAGGCCCTTCCCTCCGACATAAACTGGTAGAAGGAAAAGATAAGAAGAGGAGGAATGCGAAGATTGGTGACTCTGCCCTCCTCTGCCCTTCCCTTTTTATGGGCGAGGTGAGGCGGGGAGCTACTCCATCAACGGGCGGCCACCGTCCTCCTCTGCCAATTCAAGACGACTGGGCCATATCCTTGATGCTCTCCCGCACCACGCGCCTCCGTTACCTACCCCGCACTATGCATGCGGCATACATGGGCAAGGACAAGGGCGTGGTGGGAAGAGTGAATTGGCCGTTTCTACCTCGTGCGATAAATTCATTCACGAGCCATTACTGGAGCGACCACACCACTATTGGCTTTACGCGACGCGCGGGGAAATCGGAAACTAGCCTGGGATCAAGGCTAATGAAGAAGCGAAGAAGATCTCAAGAGACCAGCCTCTTCAGCCACTGTGTTTTGGCACCCACCAGGCTTGAATCCAGGGAGGTGAGAGGCGGAGGCGGTTATGTCATGTTTGAGTGAAATTACAAGCCTACCCCTATCGATACCTATAGAAATCAAGCCAATAATTTCCATCTCGCAGATTTTGGTTTTAGGCGGTTACTGTGAGTTTCGTTGCTTCGTCCAATTTTTTGGAGAAAAAGATTGCATGTTTACCTTGCCAACTCAATTCAAATCAACTTTGTATTCTTCTTTTTTCGGGCAGGATCCATTTCGTATTTGAATACAAGTCTATATACGTCATTTTATATATATACTTTCAAAAGCACACCAAAGAATTATGCTCCTTTATATATAAAATATGATTTACAAATGTAATGATCTCAAAATCATAAGGTTGAATTCAAATTTTTTAAACCAAATTGTGTTCAACATTGAGTTCAAACTTTTGAAACCAAATTATGTCCAACTCAAATGTATGGAATGGTAATATCAATAGGTTAAATAACATACAAGCGCGCAAATTCAAATTGGTATGCATGTTTGATAGATCAATTTTGGTTCGAGTATGAATTACATGTATCATCATCTTGAATTCAAATATGTGAATCCATTTTATGTTGACATCTTATATGCATGCAACTAAATATTTGGATCTCCTTTCACATCCATCTCTCTCACTCCTCCTTCATCTAGCTATCACTCTCTTTTCTCCATCTCACCTGCACACTCACTACATGATTCTCACTTTTCTGCAAACACGGTCTCTCGCCGTCTCCCTTGAGAAGTCTCACACTCTCTCTATCTTTACATATTACATGGTTTTCATTATCTCTCATGTCTATCATTCTCTATTATCACTATAGATACCTAAGCTTTATTTTTCACTGTGACACACAATCTCACTTGTCTTTAACTTTGTCTTTCTCTCTAGGGTTCTTCCACGCACCATGTATCTTTCTAGATATAACTCCTACCACTAAAATTACTCTCTCCCGCACACACACACCATTTGTTGGGGTCTCCTTTCCGTCTTCGTCTTCATTCCAAAACTGACATTATTCATTTGTTTACCAATTAGACAAACTCTCTCTCCCCCCTCTCTATCCCTCCTACTCACACACAAGTCCCACTTTAGAACCCCCTACCGACTAACTTCACACACACACAACACTTGCTTTTGCACCCCGACTCGTATCTTTCTCACAAACATTGCCGACCAGCCTCTAGATAGGTTTATCCATCTACCGCACAATCTCGCTTCCACTCTCTCGTATACGTCTCTCTCACGCTCCATGTATCTATGTAGAATTGTTGTCACTTCTTGAGACACGCCCTCTCGATCATGCACACACATACTATCACCTCATTTTATGGTAATAGCTCTTGCACACACACACACTCTTCGTGTCTTTGTCATACACGCAATCTATCCTCCTCCTATCTCCCTCTCTCCCACACATACACATGCGCTTTTTGCAACAATATCACACTTCTCGAATCTTGAAACCAACCACATTCCTCCCTTATCTCATCAAAACAACCAAAGGAATATATTTTGAGTGAAACATAATATATTTTTAGTGATATATGTATATCAAAACTAGACTATTTTCTATCAAATTGCTGAATATCTATTACTCTACTTTGGATGCATTGCAACGTGTTGGCACAAGGCTTGTTATTATTGTATTGTGTTTTGGACACTAGACAAACACTGGAGTACATATACCAAGAGAAGAGGCGCACACACACACAGTTGGTCTCTCGCTGTCTCACACACATGAGAGTAATGTAAGGCATGGTAAACAAATAAACCCGTAGGTACACGATTGCTGCATGCGCAGGTGCCGGGTACGTGGTGGAGAGCACCTTTGTAGGAATAGTCAGCTCGCGTGATAATTTGATCCATAGGAGTTGATGGCCAGGGACCATAGGTGAACGACCTAGAGGCGGTGGCTCGCCAGTCGCGACTGATTATGTTGGCACGTTTAAAATAACATTTTTAGCGGGATAAGAGTTTCGATTTTGAATGTTGCATTATACTATTTTTTAGAACGATTGGTATTGATCGAAAATGGAATTCATCACTACTACCTCCGTCCTGGTTTACTAGTCCCCATCGTATTTTGGGTCAAAGCTTGTCCACGAATTTTACTTGTAAAATGTGAATGCAAAGTGAGATTTTTCTTATACCAAACAAAAGAGGACCGAAGGGGGTACTTTCTCTCACACGGATGCGACCTCTCACTGGTGCAGGCATTAAACCGGTGCACCGTCCAAGAGGGCCCCACTCACTGCACACCAGGCTGAACATGACTCCTCGCCGCATTCAACCGGCTTTCAGACTGCCCCGCCTACCTTCATTGAATCCGCGCGTGTGCCAGCAACATGTCCTTCCATGAACCGGCTGACATTTTAGAACACAACGCCGGTTGGCTCCTCTTGTCCGCCCGCTATTTAAACAAGGCCAGACGCCTGGCAGGAACAACACCACACCGTCGCTCCCCATATCCTCCTTGCACCATTTTCTCCACACTCTCCATAGCATCCGGCGAGCAGGAATATGAGTTCTCCGACATAAAAGTCGGCTGGGTGCCCCGACAAGCCAGGCAACTCACTGCTCGACCTCCCTCTCCGCCCCAGGTCGTCAATACCATGGGTGAGGCTGCAGGCGGGCAAGCGGAGGAGCAAGCCACCACTCCAAGATGGCCCCTAGTGCATCAACTTGATGCTCCAAGTCTACTTGCAAAGGAGTGGCCAGTTGCTACATGCCGGCACATGGGGGACCATGATGTCCTGTGCACCGTGGTTGGCTGTGCCATCATATGCAAACATTTGCAGAACCGCGGCATGCCGACGGAGGTGGCAAACACGTCTACGGCCGCCGCCGACACTGATGAATGGTAGACCACGGGAGCCACCGTAATGAGGACATGGCTACCATAGTTAAACGCACAACCCCTCCTACTACACCTATTGGACTAATTACTAGACCTCATGCACACTAGTTAAATTATCAGCTACTTTTGTTTCTTTGTAATGTTTCTAATGTTCATAAGAATATGGTGTTGCCTAACTTAGATACATTTGTGTTGCTTACAATTGAGGGGCCTAGCATGGACAAGAAGGATGAATATTGGAGCATGATCAAGCATGGAGATGAAGGTGCGTGCGAAGAGAACAAGAATGGAGGTGCCAGTGGAGATTTCCGCACTTTGAAGCCACCATGATGACATTAGGAAGATGGATGAAATATACAAGATGGCCTTTCATACGTTTCGTCCATAGTTTATTATTGGTGTTGCATCACTTTATTTGTGGGCCAGGCCCATGTAATTTTGAAATACTACTTCATAGGCTATTTTTAGAGTCCGTATTATAGGGTAGATGACTCAGGAGGTGCTTTAGTCCCACCTTGCCAAGGGTGGACAAAATCCCCTCTCTTTTCCCCTATAAATACAGCTCTTAAGGCATCCTTTAGACTGGGGTTTTGTTTAGATTAAAAGTTCTCCATAGCTGCAACTTCATGTACTTCATTTGTATTCAAAGACGAGACCAAGATGTCATAGAATCCCCACCTTATTCAATAAAGCTTTCATCTTATATTTGCAATATCTGGATTGCAATATCAATTTCTTGCTTGCTCTTTGTTTGCTTGAAGGAAATAGACCCTCGTGGTTAGGTTGATCATGCCCTGGCGTGGTCAATAACCTCTTGGAGTTAGATCGTCAAATTCTACTCCTCTGAAAACAATAATCACCATCTCATCGGAAGACGGCACACCTTTGCCTCTATCACGCTGCTGCTCCAAACCCATGAAGGCCACGATCGGTGTGCTGCCTGGTTTGGCTCAAAACATCGTGGACCCTAGCTGCGCCCGACATTAGAAATTATACCTGCTTCCAGAAGTTATTCACGTTTAGTTAAAAAATGTCCAAATATAATTAATTTCGTATGGTCTTGTGTTGTTGTGCTCGCAATGGTAGTAAGAACTAGATATTTTTATTTATTTATAATTCTCCTCACATTTATTTCTTTGAGGTGAATCATGGTTGTGCACATTATCTATGAATGTGAAGACATCTGTGAACATGAGTTTAATGTGGAAGTTGAACTTGGAATGTTGGACTTGCTTGTGAACTATACCATGTCTAATGGTTCGTCTGTTATTGTTCGGAAAGTAATGGATGTTATTACATGATCTGGAAAAAATATATTTTGTGCCACTTCTCGGCATCATAGACTTACATACATCTCAGTAGATTCACGGACATCACAACAGGCATGTTGACTGGATAAACATTTAAACCTAGCTATTATAAATGAAAATTTCTATTGACAACAGTTTTAGGTAGTAGGAGATGCCTAGCCTACTCTACCCCTGCTAGCTTCTTCCTAGATTCTTCCATCTCTTCTTTGTCTAGGGTGAAGAGAGCATCTGATTGCTCTTTTTTGCTTCTTCAGGAACACAGCTACATTCTCAAGGGTTGTTGCACGCTTTCTTCAGCCTTTACTAGAGCAACAAGGAAACGAATAGTTAATGACTCCACTTGGCTTGTGAGTAATCGAACATCATCTGGGAATTTGCACCCTGTGTCCAATCTGGCATCATTAGGGAATTGGCACCTTGTGTGTACTCTAGCCTCATTTTGGAAACATGATCTCAAGGTTGACCATACTTCCCTCCTTGCAGGAACTGCTTCCTAACATGAAGAAGTTACTTATTTTTTAGATCAATAGTCAGAGCTCCCTAGATCCATTAAGTAGAAGCCTGATGAACATGACTATGAGAAGTGAATTCAAAAGGAGAAATATAAAAACAGACTCCAAGGTGAGAACACCCACTTCCTACATCATGCTAAAAAGGAAAGCATTAGGACAATTAAGACTGTGCTTATTACATATCAAGCAGAGCCAGCTTATAGAAACTACGACATATACATTGAAGAACACAAGGCTAACAGAAATAGAAAAATAGCAGAGGGGTGCTCTAAGCCAAGGGTTGCTACAGCAAAACAATCGGCAACCAGGTGATCTCCAAGGCGTGTGTAGGCGCGTTTGACTGACTAGCTTAAACACTAAATTACAAAATGTTCATCCTATGCCATGGTGGGTCCACTGAGTAAATTGACATCCTACAAATGATTGAGAGCCTAATCAAGTGTATATGAATTTTTTTGTCTCGCCTATTATTGTTTAATAATCTACCACATTGTTGTATTGCATGGCAAGAACCATTGCCAAGCAGACAACATGGTTTGACGTTGATTTCATCTCGGGGCTTCCTAGGGCCTGGCTTGGTCCTGTGTTCACTATTGTTGCCAGACACATACCATGTCAAAGTAAAAAAATGATTAAAAGAGGGGGCTCCCTCCGGTTTCATTAACGAAATCATCAAGGACACACAAAACATACACCACTGCTAGTCAGGTTCTCAATGTCAAAGTAATTGAAAGGTTGTTACTTACCAAAGTTCATTTTACAGGTTTGGTGCAGCTCCTTTTTAACTTGCGATGTTCCTTGAAGATGTCCCCAACATCCCATATTTGGTCTTCATTGCTCCTCTGCATGTTCGCGTTCGTAGTTTTCAAATCTCAACATGGCAAGAACAATATAGTAATACTAAGGCATCTTGTGGGCAACATTAAAGCACTCATCTGCCATGTTAGCACGAGTGATTTTTAATATCCTGCTATGTGGCTCTTCAACTTCACTAGAACTACATTGTGGTTTCATTTTGAGTGAATATAACAGGAGGATCACCTCCCTGCTATTCTAAAAAACTTTCCATCATTGAGACACTACTGGTTATAGATGAAGAACCTACCCAAGCATAATGCAATACAGGAGCGACCCACAATTCCAAGATGATATTCTCTTGGACAATGCAAGCTATAACCAATTACTTTTACGGGAACAATAGCAGCCAGGAAATTTGAAGGGTAGATATGAACATAATCAGAACTGCACATGTACTGCTAAGAGAATCAATATACACATTACCAATTGAGGAGGAGTACAAAGGTCGCGGCGGCGCCTGTGCACCATGGTCGGCAACGAGAGTCAGTTCATTCTCAAAGACGGTGGTGTTGCTGCACTTGGCGTCGGCTTTTGACAAGTACATCCGAGACCGTGGAAGACGGCGCCAGGGAAGCGACTCCCTGTATGATGGCGACGGTGTCGGATTTCGGGTTCCGGCAGACCCTTAAGGTTCGAACTTTGGGATGCGCACGGAGATCTTTCCCCTACCGACTCGCGCTTCTATGGCTCGCAAGAAATCTAGGCTAGAAAGAAGAACACACAAAGGACATGAGGTTTATACTGGTTCGGGCCACCGATGTGGTGTAATACCCTACTCCAGTGTGTGGTGTGGTGGATTGCCTCAGGGGCTGATGATGAACAATACAGGGGGAAGAACGGTCTCGCGAGAGGTGTTCTTGAGCTGGTGCGGTGTGTTCTACTCGGTATGGATCCCCTCCCTCTATGGTGGCTAGTCCTACTTATGGAGGCCCTGGTCCTCTTCCCAAAATGTGAGCGGGAAGGGCGCCAACAATTGGCCATTTTGAAGGGGAACATCTAGTACAAGTTATCCTAACCAAAGGTGGTCTTCGGCTGCCAAAAGCACTGGTGATGATGCCGTCTTGGGCTCCACGATGACCTCCATCCTGCCGCTCTGCTGGTCTTGGTCTCGTTGCACCGGAATGGTAACCTTTGCCCAATGCCTTGGACTGTGCTTGTTCCCTTTGCACCGAAGGGGAAACAAGGACACTGCACAGGCCGGTGCCCGCCTGGCGCGCGCCTGATCTCGATCGTAATGGCTTGCGTCACGGGCTCCTCGCGAGGTGCCCCTGCCTTGATCTCTCCGCCTCCTCGTGAGCCTGCCTGATGAGGCTGCTCCTGAGGAAGCTTCCCGTCGTCCACCCTGCAGGTCTTGGCCCCTCGCGAGGGTCTTGAGTTTGAGCTGATGAAGCAGGGCCGCACTGGGCCCCCACTCGAGCCACGCCGCAGGCCGCACGCAGGCAAGTCTGGGGACCCCCGTTTCCAGAATGCCGACAGTAGCCCCCGGGCCTGAGGCGCGCCCAGGCTGGGCCTAGCAAAGATGCGAAGGGGCAAGCGCGAAGTGCCGTGGGCCCCAATAGCCTGCGGCCTTGGGCGCCGCGTGGCGATAGATTGGACATGGGCATATGTGCTTCCCCATGATGCCTCGGCAACCGCACGACTTGACAAGTCCCTACATGCAGAGAAATGGGTCATGATTACCTATGATCGTGGTGGTCGGCGGTTGGCCTTCTCCAGCTATAAGTACGGGACTGTGCGAGCCTCGTTAGCGTATCCCTTTCTGCTACTCCTTTTCTTCTTCTTGGCTACTCGCCATTCCCATGGCTCCGCCGAAGAGATTCTCGGCCGCGGAGAAAGGAAAAGCTCGTCCGGCAGGGCCAGACTCCCCACCGACCAAGCGCGGCCGGGGCCACCCTCGCAAGCACCCCGCGGTCCCCGTAGTGGCTTCCCGTGGCCATGGAGGCGGTTCCCTGCGCGGTGGTGAGCGCCCGGTTGCCGATGGGAGGTGATGACCAGGATGAAGACGGCGGCAGGCGTGTAGGCGGCGGCGCTCGGGGCCGCGCTTTCGCTCGGCGGAGGTGATGCCGGAGTTCGTCGTGTGGTCGGCGGACCCGACTAGCACCTGGCTCCAGCTCCCCCGTTTCTTCGTAGGTGAACTGCCGGCCTGCGCTCGGGGCGGCCTCTGGCTTCAGGCAGATGGTTGCTGCAGCAGGGCCTCCTGGGCTTCGCTGGAGGTCTCCGCTTCTAGGAATGCGGTCCTAGCCCGCGGCTGGCAAACGTTTGCCCGTGCGCGCGGCCTGAGCGGTGGTGCACCCTGCACTTCAAATTCGATGGCGACGCCACCCTCTATGTGAGGGTGTTCGGGGAAGACGGTCGCCGCGCTGGGTACTGCCCCGAAGACGATGGCCGCGGCCGCCTGCCCAGCCCCGGTGCTGACCAGGATGAAGACGGCGGCAGGCGTGTAGGCGGCGGCGCTCGGGGCTCGCCAAGCTTTGGCGACACTTTCTCAGGCAGCAGCTCCTCCAGCGGTGGCCGCGACCAGCCCCCGCACCGTCGCGCCCGCCTGGGTGAAGGTAGCGGGTCAGCCCGCCGTCGCGCCCTGGTGAAGAGAGAGGATGGATCTGCCTGAGGCCCCAGAGGCAGCTCGAGCTTTTGCCGCAAGTTGGTGCCGAGCAAGTCATGCCCATTTTGTTTTTCTTCTTTCCCTGCGCAGACAAAGAAGGTACTATAGGGCCCTACGGGGGCGTGTTAGAACTATTGCTGTTGATCATCGTGCTGCTTCCGCTATTTCTGTGCTATGTTTCCGCGTCGCGTGCCCATGTGCGGGAATTATTTAGCTTAGTGTGGCTTGACGCGGTCCTCGCCTCCCGAGGCTGAGGCCTCGCCGCGCGCTTCATGTCCTGCAAGGATTGGCAGGAGGAGTAGCCTTCGGTGTGGTTGTGGGGGCAATCAGCCCAGGTAATGTTCTCGTGTCACGATGCCCGTGGGGCACGGACTAGGAGGGGTGCTCCCACAGCGGACCCGGACAGGAAAGCTTCAAACGATCGGGGAAGAAAACACTCGTGAGGGCGCCCGCGAACCCCCCTCGCGAGATTTGTGAGAGAAAACGAGGCAAGTGAGTGAAAAAGATAAAGTGTCACAAGCCTGGGACGGCAACAGCTCCAGTAAAACTTCAAACAGGAACGAACAAGCCAACTGCAGAAAGCAAATGAAAAAGCCGCGTCCGGCACCTATTCTAGTCTTCGACGTTTTCTCACCAACGCGGAGCTAAGTGCTGCCACTGGGCGTGGGCGGGAGCCCCCGAGGCCCGAGGGCGGCACTCCGAAGACTCCGGGGCGTGTACAGCCCCACTCATTGTTACGTGAGAGTGTCACGGGCGGCGAGCTTCACAGGCACCGGTCCTTCCACAAAACGCGGCAGCTTCACAGGCATTGGCCTTCTTCACAGGAACTGGGCCTTTCCCAAAATGCGGCAGCTTCACAGGCATTGGCCTTCTTAACAGGCACCGGGCCTTTCCCAAAATGGGGCAGCTTCACAGGCATTGGCCTTCTTCACAGGCACCGGGCCTTTCCCAAAATGCGGCAGCTTCACAGGCATTGGCCTTCTTCACAGGCACCGGGCCTTTCCATAGGCGCTAGGCCTCGCTCAGGGATAGAACCTCCGCATATGTTGAAGGTTCCACACGTTCTGGACGGGTACCCCCTCCAGGGTCTCCTAGCGCGCGAAGCCAGGCCTAGAAACATGAACAACCTTGAATGGGCCCTCCCACTTGGGAGAGAGCTTGTGCAGCCCCTCCCTGGAGAGAACCCGTCTGAGCACGAGGTCCCCTACCTCAAGAGTTCTAGGGCGGATGTTGCGGTAGTGGTATCGCCGCAGCGCCTGTTCATACCTTGCCGCTCGTAGCGCGGCTTCTCGACGGCGTTCCTCCCCCAGCACGAGATATGTCCCCCGCATGGCGTCCTGCTGCGTCTCATCGAACGCCAGGACCCGCGCGGAGCGATGCCTGACCTCATGAGGGAGGACAGCCTCTGCTCCGTAGACGAGGAAGAACGGGGTCTCGCCAGTCGGCTTGGCTGCGGTTGTGCGGATAGACCACAGCACGGACTGGAGCTCGCCGTACCAGCCCCTGCCGCAAGCCTCCAGCTTCTTCTTGAAGGTCCTGGCTTTGAGGCCCCTCAGGACCTCTGCATTGGCTCACTCGGCCTGGCCGTTACTCCGGGGGTGTGCCACCGAGGTGTAGCATATCTGCGTTCCAAGGTTAGCACAATACGTTTTGAAGAGATTACTGGTGAATTGTGAACCGTTGTCGGTGATGATGCGGTTAGGCAACCCAAACCGGCTCACGAGACCCTTGATGAACTTGACTGCGGAGCCTGCTGGGATGGTGCGAACAGCTTCAACCTCAGCCCACTTGGTGAACTTGTCCACAGCGACGTAGAGGTAGCGATAGCCCCCTGGCGCCCGAGGGAACGGGCCCAGAATGTCTAGCCCCCAAACTGCGAACGGCCACGAGAGGGGTATAGTCTATTGACCCCCCGCCGGTTGATGGATCTGCCTAGCATGGAACTGGCAGGCCTCGCAAGCCTTCACCAGCTCAACGGCGTCGCTGAGTGCTGTGGGCCAGTAGAATCCATTGCGGAACGCCTTGCCAACGAGGGTTCGCGACGATGAGTGGTGCCCATAGTCTCCGCCGTGTATGTCCGCCAGCAGCTCCTTCCCTTGCTCTCTGGAGATGCAACGTGGGGACACGTCATTCGATCGCTTCCGGTAGAGCTCCCCATCCTTGATGCAGTAAGCCGTGGCCTACCGCGCTACACGCTTTGCCTCCTCCTCGCTCTCCGGTAGGGTCCCTTGCATCAAGTAGTTCTTGAGCTCTGTGATCCAACACCCTTCCTGAGGCTCTAACGCCAGGAGCAGGCGTGCCCCTGAAGCCAGGCCGCAGGCCGGAGCTCCCGAGGTAGGCGGCTGAGGGAGCTCCTCCCTTGGTTGCACCGTGCTCGATAGTGATGGTGCCGCCGAGGGTTTGAAGAGCCGCTCCTCGAAGACGCCAGGCTCCTGAGGAAGCCACCTGGATGCCCTCTTGGCAATGTCATCAGCCTCTTGATTGGTGCCGCGAGGCACATGCTGCAACTCCATCCCCCAGAACTGCTTCTCCATCTTGCGAACCTCAGTGAGGTAGGCTTCCATGTGCTCATCCTTTGGTTCTTATATCTTGTTGGAGAAGTTGACGAGGAGTTGTGAATCGCCCTTGATGATGAGGCGCTTTACACCTAAGGCGATTGCGGCTTTCAAGCCTGCTATTAGGCCTTCGTACTCTGCTATGTTGTTGGAGACCTTTTCTCCGTGCTGGAAACAGAGCACGGCGTAGTAGAGTTGGGTAGGGGATACGAGAACTGTGCCAGCTCCCGAGCCGTGTCGGGAGAATGCCCCATCGAAGTACATGACCCAGCCGTCTGGTGCCTCACTTCCCGGGGAAAGTGATTGGTCCTTGCCTGCCTCGAGACCCAGTGCTTCTGCCCATTCTGCCATGAAATCCGCAAGTGTGGCTCCCTTGATGACTCTTGTCGTACTGAATGCTAGCTAAAATGCCTGTAGTTTGATGTTCCATTCAGCGACTCTTCCAGCTGAGTTGGGGCTCCTGAGTACCCTTTCCAAGGGGTATGCTGAGACGACTTTGATGGGATGGCCTTGGAAATAGTGTCGCAGCTTGCGTGAGGCCACTAATAGCGCAAGGAGGAGTTTTTGAGGCATGAGGTACCACGCCCTTGCATCCCGTAGCACAGTGCTGACGAAGTACATGGGATGCTCGACGAGGTTGAGGGTGCTGGTGCAGCTTGCATCCTCCAAAGGTCGAGGCATCTCCTGAGATGGTGGAGCCCCCAGTGATTGAGGATCGCTGAAATGCATTCGATGAGTTTACATGTCGGGTATCCGAGGAGCCCCTTTAAGTTTCCGGCCTTTATCAATGCCTTGTTATTTTTATGCCACACCTCGGGTTTGAAGTTGTTCCCGGGAGGCAGTGTCCTCTTGCGTCTGAGCTCTAACGCCGGACTGCATTCGAGGTATCTTTTGCAGCCGAGCTCCAACGCCGAATTGTATCCGAGCTCCAATGCCGGACTGTGTCCAAGCTCCAACGCCGGACTATATCCAAGATGTCATAGATCATCTTGGTCAAAAAAAGTTGAAGGAGTTTAGCCGAGCTTAATGCCGGAAATGCCATCTATGGAGCCAGCCACTAGCGCTCGAGCTTTATGCGGACTGCTTCGGAGGTGGTGCACCACCCCAACTGTGGGCCGATTTTTTGTCAATATTTTTTATTGGTGCAATTTATTCTCTGCTGAGATATATAGCCAGTAGCCCTCAAGGTGTGTATCGGTCTAAAACCCGAGATGCACCTGAAGGATGACGTAAGACCGCTGATCCCAGTAGCCGCTGAGACTCTGGTTGATTTGCAAAATTGTTCTGAGGATCAAGTCCTAGCTCGGCAGAATACTTTGGGACACTAAAAGCGGCGTGCTTGGTCCTCGAGACTCAGGTTGGGTGCGGCCGACCAACCCGAGGAAAAAATCTCCTCAGAAACTATATTGCACATAAAATTTTCTGCATTGGACAGGCAATGCAGTAGCCCCCGAGACACTGGTCGGGTGGCAACACCAGATCAGGGGATCGATGTGCCCCTTTAATTCTTGTAAATAATAAGCCCGAAGCCCAGTAGCCCCCGAGCCTTAATGCGGGCACGGGTGGCCGAATTAAGGATCGATATCCATAGTAAAATCACAAATTATGTGTAATGACTCTATGTATCCAAGTACTTTACATCATTAATGCTCGGATCCGCATTGTACAAAACTTTGTTGACCGACCATGGGCTTCCACCTCCTTGGGCAGTAGCCAAGGAGTGTTTGTCCTACTTTATAAAGCATTTATGAGGGCAAAGATTTACGACAAACAAGGCAATCTGGCCATATGGTTTTATAAACAAAGGTACGCAGAGAGATATGCTATATTACTATTTAACATAAGAAATGTCTTCCAAAGTAAATAGTCCCGCTATCGGTTCCTTTCTTTGGGTTGTCATGCTAAGCATGATCATGAAACCTCAGCTCTAATGTAAGAGCAAAATATTGAGGATTTAGTTTGGGAGGCCAGTTACTAGCCCCCGGTAGTGTTCGGCGACAGTCGAGGTCAAGCCGTAAACACTTCGGGCATTGTTATGAATGGCCCGTCATTTAACACCGTCATTGGATTGCTGACCAGTTTATGCTTATTGTGACAGTCAGTTTTCGGCTTTCTCCACTGAGGTGCTTAACCATGTGAGCTGGAAGCACAATCGCAGCGGTTCTCCATTTGCACACCTAGCCGAACAAAGCGGAACGTAGGAGGCAAGCGCAGGAGCCGGGCAACCCAACTATTGACCGAAGGCACAATTCGAAACCAATGCATATATAGTGAGATCCGAGAATGTTTTTGCCGAATCTATAAAGGTGTCCGGCATTGCACTGCAAGACTTGTGTTGAAAACACACAAATAGTTTAAAAGTGCCAAAAGCTTGGAAAACCAAAAAACGTCAGTAAAAACTTGACGTCCGAACAAGATCAAGTGTCCGGTGCCAATCCGAAAATTGGTCTTAGAAAAAATGCTTCTGTCGTGCTTTAACATGACACATCCTATCTCAAGACTCCAAGTGGGTCAGCCTACGGCTTCAACCTCCTATCCCGAAGGCAGAGTACTTCTCATTAGGCCAATTTAGCAAACTAAACTCGAGCGGCTTTGAGAGAGAAATTAGGCTCCCCGGCTAGTGACCACACACTCGTGTCGAAAAAAGGAGTGATGAATAATAATAGTAATAAAAACTTTGCAACGACTAAGAAGAAGAACACTTATTACAAAATGGCTCATATAAATTTAAGAGCCCCAAGTGACTTGGGTAAAAGAATTTTATGTATAATGATTGTATGTACCGAAGTACTAATATCATATCTTTGTTCACCCGAACTTTAAACGCGTCTTAACCGACCGTCGGCTTCTCCCTCTTCGGTCAAGGACCGAAAAGTGTTATGTACTCCACCTGTCGAGAATATCAACGGTGTTTCTGATAACCAGGCAACCGGGCCATAAGGCTGTAATAGACAAAGCGTGCTCAAGGAACTTATGCTATATTACAGATGAAGTGTAAGAAGCATCGTCGAAGAAAATAGTACCCCCACCGATACCTTTCTTCAGTGCTCATTATTATTATGAGACTTGTGCAATAGATTTTTTGTACTCATGAGTTCCGTTGTGTGTCGACCATGATTGAAAACAATAAGAGCGCTAGCTTCCGGCTTCACCCAGTCTAAGGTCAGAGCTCGGAGGACCCGGTCATGACAATTGCAGAGGTGCTCCCTTTACTCCCTAACCGAACAATCGGGAACGTAGGGGTAAGCACAAGAGCCAGGCAACCCAGCTTGCAAATCGCTTAAGTCAATATGGTGCATATTGTGGCGTAATACACGAATAAGGAACGAACCGTACAAGTATAATCATATGCAAGAGGAAAAGCTTCAAAAAGGAAGCCCCCAAGTAAACTGGGTATCTGAATTTGTGCGTCAAAAACAAAGTTTGTACAAGGAAATTTTTTACAAGCAACTTTTTGTCTAAAAAAGGTATAATGCTTGGTCGAACCGAACACAAGTTAAAAAATTTAAAATTTCGAGCATGAAGGCAACTTAGCTGGTTAATGTGTTCGGTATTGATGACGCGGCCCGAGCTTGATGCGGGACAAGGTTCCATCCCCCAAGCCGGTCCCAAGGTGGTGGAGCAAAGAGCTCGACACTCCGAAGTGGTGACATAGCATGGTCAATGCGGGCCGGCAGAGTGATGCCGAAGTCCCTGGCATAGGGTAATGAAGTGTTGACAAAGCCCCCCATCTAGCCGAGGTGACGTGGTATGTCAGTACGCCGAGTTGACGATACTGCCCAATCCGGATCATTTTCCTATGCACGAAAATAGTGCAAACCGGAGATAATAGTAATAATAATAATTAAAAAATCGTTGCATAATAAATAATTTATGCAAAGTGAGTAATAAAAGAAATATGGCCTGGTGCCGAAGTCAATGTCGATGCAGGGCGTCGGCGTGATGCGGTAAAGGCGTGGCAAAGCCTGAATTCACAAGTCGGTCCGAGTTCCGGATGCAGCATTCGCCGGACTATGTACGGAGACTGACCGAGCCACCATGCGACCGTCGTTAATGCGGCCACCATTTGATAGACCTGTGTACATATGATGGACAAACCAGAGTAATAATTCCTTGGGAAAAATGGACCTAAACAAGCAAAAAAATAGTAGGATTAATAGCACCTGCTTTATTTGTTGTAGCAATCCGAAGGAAGGTGATTCCCAAAATTGGGACTCGATCTGCACACCCATTGCCTGATGGGCGATAAAACGACGGCATGGCAATGCTGGCAAAGGTTGGCTTGCTGAAGCAAAGCCCTCGGTCCAGCTAATCGTGACGATGCTGGTCGGCTGATGACGCCAAAGTCACCGGAGTAGGTTGATGAAGAGATGATGAAGCCCCCGGTCCAGCCTAGATGTCGAAGCCTCGATGTCACCGATGAGTCGAAGTAGGTCGGCGTGATGGACACCAGCTTGAAGAAGCAACAGTGCGG
This sequence comes from Triticum monococcum, assembly GCA_034509565.1. Taxonomy (NCBI): domain Eukaryota; kingdom Viridiplantae; phylum Streptophyta; class Magnoliopsida; order Poales; family Poaceae; genus Triticum; species Triticum monococcum. The sequence goes on along the minus strand of CM067842.1, from coordinate 274,908,691 downwards.
CCCTGTCGATGCAGGTCGTGACGTGGTCAATGCTGGCTTGATGAAGTGACCGTGCGGCGATGCCGGTATGCCCGCTCACTGTAATCCGTGGGGCGGTGATGTTGGTGATGATTTATCCTTCGCGATGCCGGACTCTAGTTCGGCTTGCCGAGATGATGATCTGAAGAAGTTGAGCTCGGCTCAACAAAGTGACGACGTGTTTAGTGCAGGTCGGCAGCCCTAGAGCAATATTGCCGGACTGGTTTGACACCAGCATGATGATGAAGATGACCCCAGGGAAGGTTTAACAATTTACAGGCACGTGTTTAAAAACAACGCACAATACCCTAGAAGAGAATTCCTCTAAAAAGGTTGTCCAATATCACGTTCCTAAAGAAACATGAATTCGGGTCGGATCCGTATTCGCGCAGAAAACGGATCCGAAAATTGGTCCACACATCGGAAGGTTCCCGGAGTTTGAACCGTCGGATCGAGCTGAAATTTGGAGGGGTGGTAGATATTGGAATTCCGCAGTAGATGAACGGTTGGATCTTTCAAAGGCCCTCCGAGCTGGGCTCTGGAGACCACGCCCTAAACTCGTCCACATTCCCGTCCAGATTTGACAGGGCTCCGGTATATCGTAGATTGTCGGAGATTCCTCCATCGGAACTCGACGAAATTTTACATGGCAGTTACAGACGTAATTCTGCACTATTCCACCAAAGCAATCGTCAAACCGACGCTCGAGGAGGTTGTGACAGTGAATACAAGTTCGCTGTCCATAAAAACAGCATGGCCGCCCGAGGGCAATGTTGATGTTGAGCCCTCGAGCTCCATGGATGACTCCTCTATGATCATGATAGAGATCGGAGTTGATGTTGAAGAAGGTCCCCATCCGAACATGATGATCAGAGATGGAACACGGTCCTCGGTCAAGCCAAGGTGACCAGTCAAGCCGGCGACGAAGATGCCGGCGTCGCAGTTGACCTGCGGGCGAGCCATTGATCCTTTTGCCGATCACACAGCGGAACTCTTAATGAAAGCACCAATGTCGGTGTCAAAACCGGCGGATCTTGGGTAGGGGGTCCCGAACTGTGCATCTAAGATCGATGGTAACAGGAGGCAGGGGACACGAGGTTTACCCAGGTTTGGGCCCTCTTGATGGAGGTAATACCCTATGTCCTGCTTGATTGATATTGATTATATGAGTATTAGAAGAGTTGATCTACCACGAGATCGGAGAGGCTAAACCCTAGAAGCTAGCCTATGGTATGATTGTTGTATATCCTCTATCGACTAGCCTGGCCTCGGTTTATATAATGCACCAGAGGCCTAGCATAACAAGAGTCCTAGCCGAATACGCCGGTGGGGAGGAGTCCTTGTCTTGATCACCAAGTCTTGTGGAATCTTCCATGTATGCGGCAACTGTCCGAACTGACCCACGAGTATACGGCGACGGGGGTCCTCGGCCCAATCTAATAGATCGGGAGATGACGTGGTGAGTACCCCCTTGTCCAGGACACCGTCAGTCATCCTCCGCAATATCTAGCTTTCACTGCAGTTCGGCCACTTCTGTATTCCGGACAGCCACAAGAGGGGAAGCAGCCTGTATTTCAAATTAACCCAAGGTTAATACCTGAGCATATCTCTTTGATCCTCCGATCGCTTCCTTCGGAAGACAATCCGAGTCTCGGGGGCTACTGCATATACAACATGTGCATTCTGTCAATAAAATTCAATTGACAAAGCTACATCACAAACCTCAAAACCTCTTAGACGGCTCGTGAAGGCCTCGTTCAATCCACTCTTCGCGGATAGAACCCTTTTGACCACCATAGCCATCAAGGTATGGTGCTCTTCTGAAATGGATGCTCGTCGTAGCAAGCCCGTCAGCATTTCCAGCGCTCCTGGGTCTTCGGAAACCTTCGCCGGAGTATGGCATTCCTGTGAAGGAACCCGCTTACTTGCCTCCAGAATCGTCTTTGGCTGTAAACCGGACAGTTCGGGGACGCCAGTCTTGATCCCGGAACCCCGAGTGACAGAGGCACCGCCTTCGGGTAATGCCTTCTTCGTTTCCTGTACTACTTGGTGTTCGAGAGGAGCCCTTCAGGACAATACCTCGGTATCATCCCCCTATTGGGCAATGAGGCCGGAGAAGGCGTGTCACTCTCGATCATCTCTGGAAGAAGATCTCCCGAGGAGGAGGACGATTGAGAAGCACCAGGCGTTAATCTGCATGGACGAACATATATCGGATGATTACTTCACTAATAGGAAAAGAATGAGGTGCATTTAAAGTACCCCAGCCTTGCTTACGGTTTGCCTCGAGGTTCATCCTTGTCATCAAGCTCTACGACAGCCTCACTCGTCTGGCCCAAGCCGCTCGACGATAACGTTTTTCCTCTCTTGGAAGGCTTCCCCTCCTGATCTTCGGAGGCCACCCTCTTCTTGCCCTGGAGGGCTCCCTCTGCACTCTTACCCTTGGGCAAAAGAATTTTTGTTTCCCCGAATGTAGACACCTGGTACGGTGTCGGCATCAGCATTCTTGTCAGCAGGGCTTTCGAGAAAGGCGCCGGACACCAGATTAGCACCGCTTTCTTTATCCAGTCCTATACAGGGACGGATTGTTCAGTATCTTGTTAACAGATGCCTGAATGGAAAGTGCTCGGATTCGAGTAATTACCGAAGTGTCCGGATGATTGCAGTCAAGACCAACGTCTTCGGTGGTGTCCGGCCATTGCTCTCGTTCCCTGAAATATAATTTCCTCATTCCTTCATGCGTAGTGCCGAAGAAGTGTTGTAGAGTCCGCCACCCTTCTGGGTTAAAATCTCACATACGAAGAGGCCGCCGCTGACATGGCAGGATCCGGCGGACTAGCATTACTTGAACGACGTTCACAAGATCGATGCCCTTCTCGGTATGGCTTCGGATGCGACTTTGCAAAGTATGCACTTCATCGACGGATCCCCAGTCCAATCCCTTATTGACCCATGAAGCGAGCTGAATTGGAGCACCGGGTCGGAACACAGGTGTAGCCGCCCACTTGGGGCCCCGCGGCTCATTGATATAAAACCACCCCTGCTGCCATAGGTCGGGAGATTTGGCGAAAGATCCTTCGGGCCAAACCGAGCCGGTCAGCTTGCCTATTATGACGCTGCCGCACTCTGCCTGCTCCTCCTTTGCACCTGTGGCCTCACACCAAAGGTCTTGAGCCACAAACCAAAGGGCGGAGGAGTCCGGAGTAAGGCCTCACACGCGACAATAAATGTTGAGATTAGGAGAATAGAGTCCGGGGCCAGATCGTGAAAATCTAGCCCATAGTAGAACATGAGCCCCCGGATGAAGGGGTTAAGCGCGAACCCTAGCCCGTGAAGGAAGTGGGATACAAATACTACCCTCTCGCCAGATCTAGGGGTCGGTATGACTTGCCCTTGTGCCGGAAGCTGATGAAAGATTTCCGGTGTCAGATACCTCGCTACGCGGAGCTTCGCGATATCCTCCTTTATTACAGAAGAAGCCACCCACCGGCCCTGATGGTTGGATCCGGACATGACTAGGGCTAGTGGCGATTGGAACTTGAGGGTTGGTACTTGGGGTGGATGGGGTTGAGGAAGTAGCAAGCACAAGGGGAGAAGACGAGACTGGGTCTCTATATAAAGGCCCCGAATACTGGGCGTCTCCCCCGGGGTCTCTGAACTTACCTCTCACCAAGGGGTTGTACCCGGGGGATGGTTGGGTTACCCACACCTGCACTAATGAAAATCCCATAAATAGAGGGACACGATCTCTGCCTTGACAAGACGTGCCAGTAAAACCATGCCCCGAGACGTGGGGCGGCTCGCTAGCCGACGGTTGGAAATAGTAACCGGGCAGGCATGATACGACGTCGTGAAAAGTTGTCAACAAGTTGGGCTCGTGGGATATTATATTCTCTGCAATTATGTACATAGGTCCAGATATACTTACTTCATCCGAAGACTATTCTGGAATTCGGAAGGAGGGAACCCACCTTGCAATGCCGAAGACAAATCTGCGCGTTGGACTCCTTGTCATTGAAGCTAGGTTCATGGGCTACTGAGGGAGTGCTGGACAAAGGGGTCCTCTGGCGTCCGGCCTGTTATCCATGGGCCGGACTGATGGGTTGTGAAGATCGAAGACCATACTCATGTCCGGATTGGACTCTACTTGGCATGGAAGGCAAGCTTGGCGACCGATGATGCCATCTTATGTAACCGACTCCATGTAAACCCTAGATCCCATCAGTGTCTATATAAACCATAGGGGATAGTCTGAAAAGGACAACACATATACTCATTACCATACCCACATAGGCTAGACTTCTAGGGTTTAGCCATTACGATCTCGTGGTAGATCAATTCTTGTAATACTCATATTCATCAAGATCAATCAAGCAGGAAGTAGGGTATTACCTCCATAGAGAGGGCCCGGACCTGGGTAAACATAGTGTCCCCTGTCTTGTGTTACCATCGATCCTACACACAAAGTTCGGGACCCCCTCCCGAGATCCGCCGGTTTTGAGACCGACAGCAGCTACCTCCCCTATTTCCTTCTCTTGGGTGTTGCTCGTCAGTTTAGTTGTATTGATTTGATGTGTGTGGTCCCATAAATTTAACATATGCTTCACTTGAGAACTTGTATGATATGTTGTTGGCTGCTAAAGTGGACCTTGAACCAACGAATCTACCATACACACTATTGCAGATGCTCTAACCAAGCTCCCATAAGAGCACTCATCAATATGTTGTCTCCGCCGTTGCGCATGCGTATAGTCGTCGCAGTACTATACAATGCAATACTATCGCTGCCATGTGGGACTCGGCCCCACATGTCATCGGCACTACAACACCGTATAGTACTACATATTAACTCAACCCCTCGCCCACTCATGTCGTCTGCAGTCCCTCCTCGCGATGCCATCTACGCCCGCAACGCACGGTGGCTACAGTGGCGGAAGCTGGTCGCGCCCGCGCTGAGCCGCAAACCGGGTGTGGATGGGGAATTTACCTTCGAGACCTTGAATGCCACATGGATCATGCAATCTGAAGGAACAATTTGGGTTAGTCGACTCTTGTAAGTCGTTTGATGCAACATGGACGGTCAGAAGGGCTTCTTCAACCTCCGAGAATGATGCATTGTTCATCATCTCTCTCAATCATTGTGTCACCAGCCCGCCACATGCCTAACTGCCTATCGCTGCTGCCCGGCCCTGCCCTGAACCGCCTGCCACTGCCATGCTCCCCCACCCCAGCCACCTATTTAACCCCGGGCACGATCCATTTTTCTGGCGAACTTCATTCCACACTAAAAACTCATAAGATAGATCATGGGCACCCTGCCACCCTAATATAGATACAGGGGTAGCTTATTTGCCATTTTCTTACTTCACTTTGCTGAACTTCTTCTTTCACAAATCGAATGACCCAAATTATACTTCTAGTACAGTAGGAACACAAAGAAACGAGTAGTAGTACCAACTACAAGAACAACAGTAGTAAGAAATACTAGAATGTACTAAAGAGTTCAAATAACGAGAAAGAACATAACATAGTTCAGTTGGGGGCTCAGCACAACACACCCTTGAAATAAAACTAAGCAACTAGTCCGCTTGACACTACAGTAGAAACAGCATGCGCAACGGGACTACCACCGTGCTTGGAGTCCTCGTGCACGTCCTCGACTTTGTCCTCGTCCCTATTCCTCTTCCTCTTCGCCGACACTTCTTTGCTTGATCCAACCCTTGTAGATTTTTAAACAATGGTAGGCATCTGTTGCTGCGGACACAATGTGATCTTCATGTATTGTCTTCGACTCCCATGCATGATGAAACTTGGTGTGATGTTTCTTCAGTTCATCGTACGAAGGATCAATCATGGCTACTGCCAGGGTCGGCATTGAAGGATGAGAGGAGGACATCAGGCTTTTGTTCTAGAGATCGAAGGGCTGGCCTACAACGAGGCCTATCCGACCCAGGACTCTCCTGTCATTTGTAAAGCCTACAGTAATGAATTTCACTCTTTTGTCCTTGAGGGAGACCTCAAAATCCAGGCACCTAACGTTGGCATGGAATATGTGGTAGACCAAGCAAACGTTATGTACGCAAACCTGGATCACGGCGAGCTTTTTCATCTCTTCCTCCTTTAGAAGATTCTCCTTTTCCAGGTCTGTGGTGTACTCAATATCTAGTCCAGCGACCCACTCATCCTTTGAACTTTTGAACATGTGTAGGAAGCAACCAAGGCATGCTTCCCGTCGTGGATCTACGAATGTAGATGATGATGAACTCATCATCGTTGATGGTTCTAACATTGTACTCACTGCTGATCATAGAGATTTGGGAGGCCATGGATTTTGGAGGCGGGTTAGGAGAAGTGGAACTGGTGTAATGTGAAAGGACGGGACGACTGGGAGCGAACTATTGCAAGGTAGAAGATGGGGATGATTAGGGCGTGCGAACCGCATGGGATGGTGGCTTGCCCGGTGGATAAATGGTTGCATGCCCCCAAAGAGTTCTCGAGTACTATGCTGGACCCACTAGATGTCATGTCTACTAGACCTACGTAATAGGCCTGATGGCATAGCTTTTGTGTGTTCGCACGCCATGCCGGCGCGAGCATGTAACTTTCACCTAATTTCATCAACCATCGCGCCTCCCACGACAGCCGCCTCCGTCGCGCGGTCGCGCCCTTTGAGACTTCAGACGGCTATAAATGAGCCATTTTTTGCCTACCCCGCATGCATGATTCTCCCTCTAGTCCTTTTTACTATGCATATTATATTTTTTTCAAGTCAAAGTTTGCAAAGTTTGACCAAATTTATATTAAAAATAGAAATATCTACAATACCATATATATATATATATTCTGAAACTACATTTCATAATGAATATAAAATATTGATTTGACATTGTGAATGTTTATACATTTTTCTATAAGTTTGGTCGAAGTAGAGGTACTTTGACTTGAGACAAAATTTATACAAACTATGTAGACTAGTTCCTCCGTCCAGGTGGGTTATGATATTGCCATGTTATATACAGTCATCGGAACAAGGTTAGCTATATGATTCCTTGATAGAGGCAAAGGTGTCCCGTCTTTCAATGAGATGGTGGCTATCGTTTTGGAGGAAGTCGACTTTGATGATCCGACTACGAACGTGCGAGGATGTCGTGCCTTAGCAATTGCTAAACCAACTCCGAGAGGTTATTAATCAAGCCGGAGCATGATCAACCTGACCACGAAGGTCTGTTTCCAGCAGGCAAACGAAGAACAAGCAAGAAACTAAGATTGCAATCGGGATAGTGCGAATATAAGAGGAAAGCTTTATCGATCAAGGTGGGGTTCTGTGACGCCTTTGTCTGGTTGTTGAACACAAACGAAGTATGCGAAGTTGCAGCTATGGCAAACTCTAATCTAAACAAAACCCAAAGTCTAAACGACGCGCTAAGGGTTGTATATATGGAGGAAGAGGGGGGAATTTCGTGGCCCTTGGAGGAGGGGTCTGAAACCAACCCTAACTCTTGTTTCCCCACACATACAGACTCTAAAAACAGCCTATACTCAAGTATTTCGAAATTACATGGGCCTGGCCCAATAATAAGGTGATGCAGCACCTATAATAGCCTCTGGACAAAATTTATGAAGTGACATCTTGTATATTTCGCCCAAGGCTTCACGCACCCATTATGGTGGCTTCAAAGTCCTGAAATCATCACTTGTAACTTCGTTCTTGTTCCCCTTGCGCATGCCATCATCTCCATGCTTGATATTGCTCCAATGATCATCCTTCTTGTCCAAGCTAGGCCCTTCATTTGTAAGAAAGACAAATGTATCCAATTTAGGCAGCATCATAGTCTCACAAACATTAGAATCATTACCAAGAAACGAAAGTACCTGGTAATTTAATTTGTGTGCACGAGCTCTAGTAATTGGTCCTGTATATGTATCAGTAGGGGCTGTGGGTGTAACTTTGTCAGTGATGTCCTCATCATTCCTACTACCTCCCTTCTAGTTTATATGGCTCGATTCAAAATTCTCACATACACGTACCAAGATAGAGGCGGTGGAGTAGTTTTCCTAGTGTGCAAAAGTAATCAACTACTGCTCTCGTTCTCCACAAAAATTGTGTTTACCAATGCATTATTGCATTGGATGCATGCATGAACAATAAATGATAAAGAATTTTTACATGCATTAATCAATATTCTCTTAATCCTTGCATGCAATAATTTAGTGCACCTTGAAATCTGAACATGTGTGGAGCATGTATGTTCTTAATGACTTGAGACTAGCTAGCCCGACATGCAGTGGTCGGTTTATTTCATGCAATGATATTAATTAGAAAATCTGTTGTCAACACCTTGGTCGTGGTGCACAACGTAATAAGACGACTTATGCACCGTTCCACATACCTGTAGGAAGCCTATTCGCCTCAAAATATTTTCATGTCCATGTGTGAAAATAATCCGCATGCTTAACTCTCCTTCTCCCTTTGTCAGTCCCATCACTCCTCCCCGTGTGAAAACAATCTGCAAGCATGATCCCCCCCCCCCGCACTCATCCAATCCATTGTGACCAGTAATATTTCTGCGCCTCCCCTCCCCCGTAATTTACTCCAACAAAAATATGTGCACCTAGCTATTACGTCAATCACGCAACATATCTTACGTAGGTGTGGCATTGCTCGCTATAAATAATGCACCTCCCATGGCATTCGGAAGAATGCTCACATTAATCGCCTTTATCTCCTCCCCCTCCCTCTCTATTACGGATCCATCAACCACCATGGCATCACCCCTCCCTAGCCCTAGGCGCCCCTAGCTGCACCGCGCGGTGGATCACGCGTCGCCGTTTCATTCCTTACCGCCACTAGTCAAGGAGGACACGTCGGTGTTCCGTTCCTCGCTGCCACTAGTGGAGGATAAAATGTCAGCATTCCGCTCCTCGCTGCGATGCGTCGAGGGTCACGTGTCAGTGTTCCCAGTCTCGCCACCACACGCATCGGAGGACGCCTTGGCTCCCCTCTACGAGGAGAATGTCATGCCGCTCATGGAGCCCCCTCCCCCCAGCTTGGAGGAGCTTTGGAAAGAAATTGAGGTCGCCTTGTGGTAGGATTTGCTTTCGGTAGAATGTGCCAAAAGAGAGGTGGCGAAGAAGGTTGTGGAAGAGAAGCGCGCCGCAAAGGATGGTGCCTTGCAGGCCTATGTCGCATCCGAGAGAGTCAGGCAATTGGCTCTTTGGAATAAGGCTCATGCGAGGGCCATGTGGGTGGTGGAGGACGCCCGCGCCAAAGCCCTGAGTGTAGTCGGGCTCAAGCACCTTTTCGGCGTCCTGGGAACGGGGGTACCCAGACTTGCCTACCTGCGGCCCACGGCGTGGCTCCATCAGCAGCCCGGTACGACCCAGTTTCAGCAGCAGCGACTCAAGACCCTCGCGAGGGGCCAAGCCTCGTGAGGGGCCAAGCCACGCGAGGCGGACAACACCAAGACCTCCCTGGGGGCGGCCTCACCAGGCTGGCTCCCGAGGAGCAGAGATATCAAGGCAAGGTGCACCTCGCGAGGTTCACATAACGTGAGCCATGACGACCAAGGCCAGGCAGGCACCAGCGGGCGTAGTGTACCAGTTTCCTATTTGGTGCCAAGGGGGCAAGCGCAGGCGTGGAGTCCTGAGGGATCAGGCAAAGGTTTCCATATTGGTGCAAAAGGACCAAGACCGCCAGGACGACAGGACGGAGGTCATCGCGGAGCCCACTACAGCGTCACCACCAGAGCCTTTGTAGGCAAAAACTACTTTTGTCAGGATAACTTGTACTAGTTGTCTCCCTTTGAATTTGGCCGTTGTGGAATCCCTTCCCACCTACATTTGGGAAGAGGACCAAGGCCAATATAAATAGGACTTAGCCACCACCCTAGAAGAGGGGAGATCAGATCATTCAGACCATCCTCACACCCACCAGCTCATTGAGCTCAAGAACACCTTACCTCCTGAGGCTGTTCAGCCACTGTACTAGTTCATCCTCAGCCCCTCGAGGCAATCCACCACAGAGCTGGAGTAGGGTATTAAACCGCAAGGTGGCCTGAACCAGGATAAAACTGTTGTGTCTGTGGTCCCTTGGGTTCGTCGAGCTAGGCCGTGGAATCGTTGGGCCAGCAGGTTGGGGAGAAGGAGTTCTTCGTACGCACCCTAGTATTTGAACCTCTCAAGTGTCTGCAGAGCCCGAAATCCGACATTTGGCGCACCAGGTAGGGGTGCATCGAAGCTTCTCACCCGTCGATCGACTCGCTGCCGCCCCACTGTCTCCATGGTTGATGCTCGCTGAGCCCATGCTGAGCGTCAAGCCGCTCTCGCCACGCGCGTCGCCCAAACAGTGCCCATCGGTGAGCCTCCCCGTCGTTCTCCATCACCTGCTGCCAACGCCATCACCGGCCCGGTGGAGCATGAGCAGCAAGGTTCGTCACAGCATCCCTCCGTGTGGCGGGACGGATGCACCGCCACGCCGTCGCTTCCCGGCCGGCTCGTCGTCCCACGCTCGTCATGGCCCAGCGAACGCGCAAGCTGTGTTGCTCATGGCGCGTGAGATCCTGCGCTACCGCCCCATCGAGGACCTCTATGAAGACTGGCTGGACCGCATCGCCGAGCTAGTTAGCGCGGCTGGGGGCTCGCATGCACTATCCCTCTCGTTGCCTCGTCCGCCGCCTGCTGCGGGTGATGTAGCCCATGGAGCGCCTCCGCCACCTCCTCGTCAGGACGTCGCCCTCGGTCCAAGACGCGTGGCCCCGCGGCGTGACCCCGTGGCATGACCCTCTACGCCGGGCGTCCGCAGAGGAAGAAGAAAGCTGCCGGGAGATCCAATGGCCGCAAGGAGGTGCTCTAGCGCTCCATCCACCACCACGTCTAAACCACGCGCTGCCTGCAGCACTGGTGCACGAGCACCAAGATCAGGCTCCACCTCCACGCCGGGCTCCGGTGACCACAGCGGGCTGTCACACCTTCAACCCTGAGCTACGCAGCATCGTCTGGCCAGGCAAGTTCAATCTTGACCAGCCTCCAAGCTACGACGGCACCCTCGACCCTACGGAGTTCCTGCAGCTCTATGAGCTGGGCATCGAGATGGCCAACGGTGACAAAAAGGTCATGATAAATTGGTTCCCCATGGCCCTCAAGGATGCGCGCACTCGTGGCTCCTGAATCTGCCCGCGGGATCGATCTCCTCCTAGGGTGAGATGCATGAGTGTTTTGACGCCAACTTCCAGGGCACTCGCGACCGCCCGCCTGCCGTGGGTGACCTACAGTGCATCAAGCAGCAACCTGGGGAGACCCTGCAGAAGCACATCCAGCGCTTCAACAGAGTTCGCCTTAAGATCCCCAAGGTTTCTGACGAAGTCATCATATTGGCGTTCTCCGACAACGTCCGTGATGTCAAGATGAAGGAGGAGCTTGCCATTCACAAGGACTTGTGCACGGATCTAGAGATGTTCAACATGGCTAGCAAGTGCGTGAGAGATGAGGAGGGGCACCTCTCCCTCCTTGAGCTTCCAGCTGCCAACCCAGAAGATAAGAAGGCCAAAGTCAAGGACGTGAAGCACAAGGGGGCTGTCATGCTCGCGACCGAACCAGAGATGAAGCGCGGCTGCGACCACCCAGAGTCGTCCAAGAGCAGCCATCCATTTTGCGTCTTCCACAACGTACACAGCCACAACACCAACGAATGTCAAGAGTTCAGGGCCATCTGCGATGGGCCCCTCGGTCGATGCCTCGAGCGCATTGATCGAGGCTACGACCGCGGAGGAGGCAAAAGTGGAGGACATTGGGACGACCGCGGCCCACGCTAGGAGTGGCACGACCAGCCTCGCGAGGATCGCTGGCAAGGCCATGCTTGCAAGGGCGCCTAGAGAGACCAGCCTTGTGAGGACCGTCCTCAGGGCAATGTCGGCCACCCTCCGCTGCCACCACCACCAAGGAGGAACGACGACCACCGCTAGGATGAGGGGGTTGGGGGCTTCCAGGAGCGTAACACCATCGCCTGCATTTAGGGTGGCGCTCAGGCCCCAGCCTCCCACCACATCTTCAAGCAGTTCGCTCGTGGGGTGAACAGGGCCCTCCCCAGGCTCGAGCCCACACATCCGCTCAGGTGGTCCAAGTGCACCATCACCTTCAGCTCGTCCGACTAGCTCAAGTGCGCGGCAACTACCGGCGCTCTCTCGATGCTTTTCTCACCCATCATCAACAATGCTTTTTCACCAAGACCCTCATCGATGGTGGTGCGGGGCTCAATGTCCTTTCCATCGAGACGTTCCACCGCCTCCATGTGCCGTATGATCAACTGCAGCCCACCAAGCCCTTCTCAGGCATGACCGATGGCTCCACCACCCTGATACGGCAGATCCGCCTCCCTGTCACCTTCGGCCAGCACGACAACTACCGCACCGAGCTCATCAACTTCGACGTCGCTCACATCTGCCTCCCATACAATGCCATCCTTGGCATTCCGGGCTTGGCCAAGTTCATGGCAGTGACCCACCATGGCCACAGCATCCTCAAGATGTCGGGGAACCGCACATCATCATGATCGCCTGCGAGGATAAGGACATGGTGTGCTCCCTCGAGCGCGCCTATCAGACAGCGAAAATTGAAGATCCAGACAACGATGGCGCCATCTACCCTCCTAAGGTCATTCCCAAGAAGAAGTAGGTACATCGCCAAGATCCTCAGGAGAGCGGTGTCTACAGCGGCACCGCCTCAGGATCTGCACCCATGGATGGGGCGCCTCCCTCTCGTGCATAAGAAGGTGCGCCGGCGCCCTCCTTAGGCTGGGCTCGGGGGCTCTCTTCTGGAGGGCCTCTGACTTAGCCAATGTCATGAGGGTGGTGCTCGGGCACCACATGGAGGCATGCTTCATCGCACACTTCCCTCACGAGGGCACTAGGCACAAGGGGCTAGGTGCTCAGGAGTTCATCAACAAGACGACCGAGGAGCTTCAAGAGGCGAGAGCCATGCATGGTGACCATTGCCTACCGCCTGGCGTGGCCCCTTGTCCTGGCGAGGACAACGAGCTGCGCGTCTGCGTCAACATCCCTAGGCTCAACAGAGCCGCAACCCAAGAGCGCTTTTGGCCTTCACGCGTTGGTCGGTGTGAGGGCCCATGACGGTGTGCTGGACTAGGGGGTACTCACCACGTCATCTCCCGATCTGTTAGATTGGGCCGAGGACCCCCATGGTCGTATACTCATGGGCTAGTTCGGACAGCTGCCGCATACATGGAAGATTCTACAAGACTTGGTGATCAAGACAAGGACTCCTCCCCACCGGTGTATTCGGCTAGGACTCTTGTTATCCTAGGCCTCTGGTGCATTATATAAACCGAGGCCAGTCTAGTCGATAGATCATATACATACAATCATACCATAGGCTAGCTTCTAGGGTTTAGCCTCTCCGATCTCGTGGTAGATCAACTCTTGTACTACCCATATCATCAATATCAATCAAGCAGGACGTAGGGTTTTACCTCTATCAAGAGGGCCCGAACCTGGGTAAAACATCATGTCCCCTGCCTCCTGTTACCAACGATCCTAGACGCACAGTTCGGGACCCCCTACCCGAGATCCGCCGGTTTTGACACCGACATTTGTGCTTTCATTGAGAGTTTTGTTGTGTGATCGGCAAAAGGATCGATGGCTCGTCTACAGGTCAACTGCGATGCCGGCATCTTCGTCACCGGCTCGACTGCTCACTTTGGCTCAACCGAGGACCGTGCTCCATCTCCGATCATCATGTTCGGACGAGGGCCTTCATAAACATCAACTCCGATCTCTATCAAGATCAAGGAGGAATCATCCATGGAGCTCGGGGGCTCAATGTCAACATTGCCCTCGGGCGACCGTGCTGTTTTTCCGAATAGCAAACTTGTATCTGCTGCCACCACCTCTTAGAGCATCGCTTTGACGATCCCTTTGGTGGAATTGTGCGGAATTGAGTCTACAACAGCCATGCAAAATTTCGTCGAGTTCCGATGGAGGAATCTTCGACAATCTACGATATACCGGAGCTCTGTCAAATCTGGACGGGAATCTGGACGAGTTTAGGGCGTGGTCTCCAGAGCCTAGCTCGGAGGTCCTCTCGAAGATCCAACAGTTCATCTACTGCGGAATTCCCGTATCTACCGCCCCTCCAAATTTCAGCTCGATCCTACGGTTCAAACTCCGGGCACCTTCCGATGAGTGGATCAATTTTCAGATCCATTTTCTGCGCGAATACGGATCCAACCCAAATTCATGTTTCTTTATGAACGTGACATTGGACAACCTTTTTAGAGGAATTCTCTTCTAGGGTATTGTGCATTGTTTTTAAACACGTACCCATAAATTTTTAAGCCTCCCCTAAGGTCGCCTTCATCATCATGCTGGTGTCAAACTAGTCCGGCGATATTGCTCCAAGGCTGCCGACCTGCGCTAGACACATCATCACTTTGTTGAGCCGAGCTCAACTTCTTCGGATCATCATCTCGGCAAGCCGAACAAGAGTCCGGCATCGCGAAGGATAAATCATCAACAACATCGCCGTCCCACGGATCACACGGAGCGGGCATACCGGCATCACCGCACGGTCACTTCATCAAGCCGGCATCGACCATGTCACGACCTGCATCGGCAGGGCCGCACTATTGCTTCTTCAAGCTGGTGTCCATCACGCCGACCTACTTCGACTCATCGGCTGACATCGAGGCTTCGACATCTCAGCTAGACCGGGGGCTTCGCCATCTCTTCATCAACCTACTCCGGAGACTACGGCGTCACTAGCCGACCAGCTCCGTCACGTTAGCTGGATCGAGGGCTTTGCCTCGGCGAGCCAACCTTTGCCAGCATCGCCATACGGTCGCTTTATCTCCCATCAGGCAATGGGTTTGCGGATCGAGTCCCAATTTTGGGAATCACCTTTCCTCGGATTGCTACAACAAATAAACCAGGTGCTATTAATCCTAGTATTTTTGCTTGTTTGGGTTTATTTTTCCCAAGGAATTATTACTCTGATTTGTCCATCCTCTATACACAGGTTGTAACGCCGTCGATGCGGCTATGTCTCCCACGTGTCGAGGCACGACTTAGAGACATAGGCGCATGGAAAGCAATGTCGCAAGTCGGGAATCATTACACAACCCATGTACATATATAATATAAAGGGGAAATAACATAGTTGGCATACACTCACCACGTCACATCAAAGTACATAAATAACATCCATCATACAATCGCTCATGGCCCGACTATGGCGCCAAAATAGAAAAGACCCCCAACAAGCGGCTAATCCCTGAATCGAACCCCGAATAGGCACCACTACTGATCATCAGGAAAAGAAACATAGTATCGCTGAGAGTCCTCGTTGTACTCCCACTTCAGCTTGAGCGCGCCATCCGGAGGAGTATCATCGGTCCCTGCATCTAGTGTAATAGTAATCTGTGAGCCACAAAGGACTCAGCAATCTCGCACCCTCGCGATCAAGACTATTTAAGCTTAATAGGTAGGAAAGAGGTAATGTGAGTGGAGTTGCAGCAAGCGACTAGCATATATGGTGGCTAACTTATTCGCAAAGGAGAGCGAGAAGAGAAGGCAAAGCACGAGCGGAAACTACATAGAGCAGCCTACGCAAACATAACTCCAACGCCGTGTCCACTTCCCGGACTCCGCCGAGAAGAGGCCATCACGGCAACACACGCAGTTGATTCATTTTAATTAATTAAGTTCAAGTTGTCTACAACTGGACATTAACAAATTCCCATCTGCCCATAACCGCGGGCACGGCTTTCGAAAGATCAATCCCTGCAGGGGGTCCCAACTTAGCCCATAACAAGCACTCACGGTCAACGAAGGAATAGACCTCCACCCAGGACCCACCGATCAGACTCGGTATCCCGGTACAACAAGATGATTCGACAGGTCAAAACTAGTCCAGCAACACCGCCCGAATGTGCCGACAAATCCCGATAGGAGCTGCACATATCTCTTTCTCAGGGCACACTCAGATTGTCCAAACTTCCGGTAGGCCAGCCCAGAGTTGCCCCTGGTGGCCACCGGCGGCTGACGTTCCGGACCAACACTCAGAGGAGCACTCGCCCGTGGGGGGCTAAAATAAAGATGACCCTCGGGCTCCGGAAACCCAAGGGAAAAAAGGGTAGGTGGCAAATGGTAAAACCAACATTGGGCATTGCTGGAAAAGCTTTAATCAAGGCGAACTATCAAGGGGTTCCCATTATAGCCCAACCACGTAAGGGACGCAACAATCCGGGAACATAACGCCGATATGACGGAAACTAGGGCGGCAAGAGTGGAACAAAACACTAGGCGAGAGGCTGAGCCTTCCACCCTTTACCAAGTATATAGATGAGTAAAGATAACATAGCAATATAATGATATCCCAACAAGTAAATAAGTGTTCCAACAAGGAACGGCTCCAATCTTCACCTGCAACTAACAACGCTATAAGAAGGGCTGAGCAAAGCGATAACATAGCCAATCAATGGTTTGCTAGGACAAAGGTGGGTTAGAGGCTCAATCATGGCAATTGGGAGGCTGGCAAGCAAGTGGTAGGCCTCGTAGCAATGGCAAAGCAAAAGAGCGAGCAAACTAGCATAGCAAAGATAGTTGTGATTTCAAGGGTGTGATCATCTTGCCTGCACAGTTGTCAGAATTGACTGGATCCTCAAAAGCAAACTCAACGGGCTCCTTGTTAGCGAACTCGTCTCCCGGCTCTACCCAACAACACAAACAAGCAACAAGGATACAATCAACCACGTGCAAGGGCAACCAATAATATGCAAAGATGATATGCTATGCGGAATGCGATGCGGGATGCAAAATGCAAGACGTGACAGGAAATGCATGAACCTGGCCTCAACTTAGAAAACCAAGTGTGCCACTGGATAGAGGGGAAGAAATCCCCTGAAAACGATATAAAGATCATGGCAATCGGAGCTACGGTTTAGAAATGGCAAGTGTTTTACTAAACGAACCGATCTGCAATTTACAGCAAGTAGGCTCCTAAATGCAACAAAATGAACATGCTACAGCCACCAAACATGAAAACAAATTGCATGGAAGTGATGTACTCAAGAAGCTTAACAAATCATCAGGACTGAGGCATAGGCAAATTCATTCATTAAGGGCTTCAAACAAGCATGGCAAAACTGAATAAGCAAAACAGATTTTAGACTTAGCGAAATTAACGCTAGTCTGGAATTTCAGACCACAATGCTCTCTTCGGAGCAGCACAACAACATGATGCAAAACCTGAACATGGCAATTAAGAGCATGGCATGGAGCTACTCAACAAGCTTAACAAAACACCCAAAATGACCTAGGGCCAAAAGGGTTCACAAAATACTCTACCGAGCACACGAACATCGATGAAACACAATCAGTTTTCAGACTTAGTGAAAACTGGGACATGCTGAAACTATAACTCACGGAGGCATGTAAACGAGCTCGATGCACTCACTACAGTGCAAGTCATGGCAAGGCAAGCATATATCCATTAAGAAGGCACAAAATGCTAGCTAGACATGGCAAGAACAATGGCATAGCATGCATGGATCACTAGCAATAACTCCGGCAAAATCGCAAAATAGTTCACGATCTGCCCAAAACAACAACTATCCAAAAGTTGAGCTCGATTGAGTCAACCTAGGGTGCTCCAACATAACAAGTAAAGACATGGATGGATTAAGCACAAAAATAATAACAAATCACTCTTACTGATCATCCTCAAAAGAGGCACGGATCACTAGGAAACAAGCCGGACATATAGCATCGTGAACTAAAACATCCCAGACTTAGTGATTTTCACTAAGTCCCTGAAATCTGTAAACTCAGGTAGCCCTCTTCGCAAGCTTGCACAAGACAACACACACATCCTAAAAATACATGGCAGGCACCTCTGGAAAGAAGACAACATCCTTAACAATTCATCCCAAAGAGGCACAGGCATATCATGCACGGATTAAACATGGCAAAAATGACAAAAGTGCATGTTGAACTAACGGATCTGCAATATAACTCATGATGCCTACTTCCAACAGCATTTTGGGCACCAAGATGACCTCAAATGCTAATGATGCAATGGAACGAAATGATGTACTCGTCAAGACGAAGATTTTGACATATCATATGCCCAAATCGGAGCTACGGATGCAAAGATATGGCAGGTCAAAGTAGCAAGAAAAATTAGGGTTAGGGGATGCAAAGTCAACCCGAATCGGATCTGGATCTGGGATCCGGCGGTTACTGTAGCGGCGCGCGAACCGAGGTTCGCCGGAGTGGCTGACCGGAGCCGAAGGAGAGGCGGGGCCGGCCAGATCGGGCCTTGGGCGCCGCGGTGGCGAGGTCCGGGCGGCGGGGCGAGGCCGCGGCGGCGGTGGTGCCGGCCGGCGACGAGGACGGAGGGGAGCGGCGCGGTGGCCAGCGATGCGGCGGCTCGCCGGAGAGGCGCACGGCGGCGGGGCGGCGGCCGGACGCGGGGAAGATGGCGGCGGGGCGCGCGGGATGAAGGCGGCGGCGGCTCGGGCCTCGGGGCTCTCCCCGGGCCGAGCGGGCTTCGGCGGCGGCGCGGGCAGGCCGCCACGTGGCGCTCGGTGATTGGACGTGGGGCGCCGGCGGACGTGTCCGGTCAGGCGGCGGACATGTCCGTCGATGGCGGGGAGATGTTTTTTTTAGGGTTTGGACGGGGGAGAAGAAGAGATCCGAATGGGGGGGGTATTTATAGGCATAAGTGGAGCTAGGAGAGTCCAAATGAGGTGCGGTTTTCGCCCACACGATCGTGATCGAACGACCGAGACGATGGAGCTGAGTTTGGTGGGTTTTGGGCCAAAATGGAGGGGTGTTGGGCTGCACACACACGAGGCCTTTTCGGTCCCTCGGTTAACCGTTGGAGTATCAAACGAAGTCCAAATGACCCGAAACTTGACAGGCGGTCTACCGGTAGTAAACCAAGGCCGCATGGCAAGTCTCGGTCCAATCCGGAAATTTTTAATCCCCACACACGAAAGAAGGCTAGAAATGGCCACCGGAGGAGAACGAAGCGCCAGAATGCAAAACGGACAACGGGGAAAATGCTCGAATGCATGAAATGAACATGTATGCAAATGCAATGCACGTGATGACATGATATGTGATGCACGAAAAACAAAACAACACACGGAGGCAAAGACCCGAACCCGAGAATTAAATATAACTTAATGCCGGAAACGGCAAGAGTTGGAGTACAATTCGGGAAGGTTACATATGGGGCGTTACAACACTCCACCACTACGAAAAGATCTCGTCCCGAGATCTAGGACTGGAAGAACTCCGGGTACTCAGAATGGAGGTGATCCTCGCGTTCCCAGGTAGCTTCACGGTCGGAATGGTGTGACCACTTGACTTTGAGAAACTTGATTGACTTGTTGCGAGTTTTGCGTTCAGTCTCTTCAAGGATTGCAACTGGGTGCTCACGGTAGGAGAGATCTTCTTGGAGCTCAATGTCCTCGAAGTTGACGGTGCGCTCAGGCGTCTTGAAGCACTTTCGGAGTTGCGAGACGTGGAACACATCATGAACATTGGCAAAGGTTGCAGGAAGCTCGAGTTGATAGGAGAGGTCGCCTCTCTTGCTGACGATCTTGAAAGGCCCGACGTATCTGGGGGCAAGCTTCCCTTTGATACCGAAGCGACGAGTCCCTTTCATTGGAGAGACGCGGAGGTAGACATGATCTCCGATCTCGAAAGCCAAATCACGGTGCTTGCTGTCATAGTAGCTCTTCTGACGAGATTGGGCTACTTTGAGGTTATCACGAATGACCTTGCACATTTCTTCTGCCTCTGTGATCAGGTCATTACCCAGCAGCTGACGTTCACCGGTTTCAGACCAGTTGAGAGGTGTACGGCACTTCCTACCATACAGAATTTCAAATGGGGCCTTGCCGGAACTTGCTTGGAAACTGTTGTTGTACGAGAATTCAGCATAAGGAAGACAATCCTCCCACTTCATGCCGAATGAGATAACACAAGCCCTGAGCATATCTTCGAGAATCTGGTTGACACGCTCGACTTGACCGCTTGTTTGAGGATGGAAAGCAGTGCTGAAGCGAATGCTGGTGCCCATGGCCTTCTGAAAAGAATCCCAGAACTTGGAGGTGAAGATGCTGCCACGGTCTAAAGATATCACTTGAGGAATACCGTGCAGACAGACAATTCGAGATGTGTAGAGCTCCGCCAATTGAGCTGCAGTGATTGACTCTTTGATAGGCAGGAAATGAGCCACTTTGGTCAGCTTGACGATGACAACGAATATAGCATCATTGCCACGCTTGGACTTAGGAAACCCAGTCACGAAATCCATTTCAATGTGGTCAAACTTCCATTCTGGAATGGCAAGAGGTTGGAGGAGACCTGCTGGCCTTTGGTGTTCTACTTTCACTCTTCTGCATACATCACATTCATTCACAAATTGAGCGATCTCGCGCTTCATTCGAGTCCACCAATAAGTTTGCTTCAGATCTTGATACATCTTCGTGCTCCCAGGGTGGATGGAGAGGAGAGAGTTGTGAGCCTCATTCATGATCACTTTACGAAGTTCACCTTTGGGCACAACAATTCGATCCTCGAAGAAGAGAGTGTCCTTGTCATCAAGTCGGTAGCACTTGTACTTGGACTGACTCTTTGCAATACCAATCTTCACCTTTTTCACCATAGCATCAAGAAGCTGGGCTTGGCGAATCTGGTCTTCCAAGGTAGGAGAAACTTGAAGGTTGGCGAGGAAACCTTGAGGAACAACTTGCAGATTAAGTTTGCGGAAGGCTTCACAAAGCTCGGGTTGATAAGGCTTGAGAATCAGACTGTTGCAATATGCTTTCCTGCTCAAAGCGTCAGCAATCACATTAGCCTTGCCTGGAGTAAACTCGATACTCGGATTGTACTCCTGAATCATCTCGACCCATCGAGTCTGCCTGAGGTTGAGATTAGGCTGAGTGAAGATGTACTTGAGACTCTTGTGATCAGTGAAAATGTCCACTTTCCTTCCCAAGAGAAGATGTCTCCAAGTCAACAATGCATGCACAACTGCCGCCAACTCGAGATCATGAGTGGGGTAGTTCTTCTCATTAGGCTTCAACTGGCGAGAGGTATAAGCAACAACTTTCTTCTCTTGCATCAGTAGTGCACCGAGACCTTGGAGAGAGGCATCACAAAAGACCTCATACGGCTTGGCTTCATCAGGCAGAGTTAGAACTGGAGCAGTGATCAATTTCTCTTTCAAAGCGTTGAAAGCAACATCACACTCCAGAGACCAAACGTACTTGACGTGCTTCTGAAGAAGATTTGAGAGAGGCTTCGCGGTCTTGGAGAAGTTTTCAACGAATCTTCGGCAATAACTTGCCAGACCGAGGAAGCTACGGAGTTGCTTCACATTCTGAGGAGGTTCCCAATTAACGATTGCAGACACCTTCTCAGGATCCATGGAAATGCCCTTGGCAGAGATAATATGACCAAGATAAAGAACCTCATCGAGCCAAAACTCACACTTGGAGAACTTGGCGTAGAATTGATGTTCCCTTAGCTTGTCAAGAACCAAACGCAAGTGTTTGGCATGATCTTCCTTGTTCTTCGAGAAAACCAGGATATCGTCGAGATAGACCAAAACAAAGTCGTTGGTGTAGGGGTTGAAGATGAAGTTCATCATGCGAGAGAACGTCGGAGGAGCGTTGGCGAGGCCAAAAGACATAACAGTGTATTCATATGACCCATAGCTTGTTCTGAACGCCGTCTTTGGAATATCTTGTTCACGAATGCGAATTTGATGATAACCCATACGGAGATCAAGCTTGGAGAATACTTGGGCACCCTTGAGTTGTTCGAACAGCTCATTAATGTTGGGAAGTGGGTATTTGTTCTTGATGGTCTTCTTGTTCAATGGACGATAATCAACACAAAGTCGGTCCGTTCCATCCTTCTTCTTCACAAAAAGAACACCACAACACCACGGAGAAGTACTAGGCTGAATAAGACCCATCCTTTCTTGAACATCGAGTTGTTTCTTCAACTCCTTCAACTCTTCGGGGCCGAGCTTGTAGGGCCGTTTGCACACCGGTTCCGTACCGGGCTCAAGTTCAATAACAAATTCAACCGGCCGGTTTGGAGGCATGCCTGAGAGTTCTTCAGGGAAGACATCTTGATACTCACAAACAACCGGAATCTGCGAAATAGCATCCAATTCACCCTTTTCATTGAGAGAGAACAACCGGATGGTATTATCCCGAGCAGCAAAAACAATTACTTCCTCAGATGAATGAGTCAGTTGAATCTGCTTGGCTGTGCAATCGATGTGAGCTTTATGTTTAGAGAGCCAGTCCATCCTAAGAATGAGGTCGATATCAGAATTACCAAGAACCATTGGAGAAGCCAAGAACTTGAATTCACCCAACATGATGGAAATATCCGGAATCTCCTGATTGGCGAGCAAACATTTACCCGGAGATACCACTGCTAACGGACTATGCATCGCTTGGGAAAAGAACTCATGCTTAGATGCAAAAGGCTTCGAGATGAAACAATGCGATGCACCAGTGTCGAAAAGAACTTTTGCAGGAATATCATTAACATGAAGGTTACCCATGATCACATCTGACGAATCCTCTGCTTGAGCTGCATTCACCATATTGACCTTGGCGTGCTTGGGATTATGCTTGACCACAGCTGTACTTGCCGATCTGACAAGAGGAGGAGGAGGAAGACGCCTCTGGTTGAAACACTTGTTGGCATAGTGACCCTTCTGTTGGCACTAGTTGCACGTGACCTCTGAGAGCGGACGGTGGTACGGAGCACTCGATCTTGGAGCATGAGACGAAGTCTTGTTCTGAAAGCCTGGGTTGGGTGGGTGGGACGAACCACTGCCACCTTTGCTCTTCTGCTGATACGGCTGACGGAACGGAGGAGGAGGAAGCCAATACTTCTGCTGCTTGGCCACTTGAGTAGAGGACGAAGACGTAGTGTCTCTGATTCGCTTCCTGGAAGCATCACACTTGAGCTGAGCAGCCTCTTGCTTCAGTGCCATGTTGTAGAACTCATCGTATCTCAGCGGCTCAAAGAGGACAAGAGCGAGCTGAATTTCTTCACGAAGACCACCCCTGAACTGATAGATCATGCTCTTCTCATCAGGAACATCCTGCTTGGCAAAACGGGCGAGCTTCTGGAACAACTTGTTCTAGTCATAGACAGACAAAGAGCCTTGCTTCAGATTGCGGAATTCTTCACGTTTGCTTTCAGTCACACTTTGAGGAATGTGATGAGCGCGGAAATCACGACGGAAATCATCCCAAGTGATCAAACGTCCACCTCTGGAATCCCGGTACTGCTGAAACCACTCTGCGGCCTGATCCTTGAGCTGGAAAGACGCGAACTTGACGAAATCTTCAGGTCTGATGTTGCTACATTCAAAATGCTTGCCCAGATCGACTAACCAATCATCAGCATCGGTAGCCTCAACGCAGTTGCTGAACGTCTTTGGACCATTTGCGAGGAACTGATGCAGAGTTGCAAATTGGTTTTGGTTGTTGCCTTGATTCGGTTGACTGCTTTGATTCCGCTCTTGGATGATTTGCATGATCAGCTGAGTATTTGCATTAGTAGCAGCCATCACAGCCTGCCATGCTTCCGGAGGAGGCGGAGGTGGCGGAGGATCTTGATTCTGGTTCTGACTGGTGCTCTTAGCGGGAGCCATCCTGAAGAGGTTGACCACCATTAGCACACAAATAGAGAAATATTGAAGGTGAAACCAACGGAATGAAAATTGCAACATAAAGTCTTCACATCCGAACAAAATGAACGAATGCACTTCTCTTGAAGTGGTCACATATTCCTAAATTGCGAAGCCACGAAGAATCAGGTAGAAGAGGTACATCAACGAGGGATGAAATCAACATATGACGTCGAAGAAGAACGAATACCACAATTCGAAATAAAACCAAGGGTTGGCTTGCGGAATAAGCCGGAACAAATACATGATAGAAATTTCGTCCGAAGTGTTCGTGGTAGGACCTACACGGGCTCGACCGTACAGCACCATCATGTACAAGGCAGTGCACATGACATACGAAGCGTCCCCGAGTCAGCATAGCCAAGGACTCTTTAAGACACAACGAGGCCACTGTAAAATCGACCGTGAATAGGCGAACCACTAGACGTCGAACCCCAATTTCATATCACACATCTGTTGGAAAGATATCCTAAGGCTACTTGAATTCCCACCTATGAAATTCCCGAAACTTTCCGGTTATGCAATCAGGTGTTGGGGATACAGGGGAAGCATAATATCTCACCCAAGCTAGCAAATCCTACATCCAGCTGCATCCATCCTTCAACACATAACCAAGAAACCTTCGGAAACCAACTATCTCAACCTTCGAAAATCATCCGTTATACAAGTTATGGCGATACTCCCGAACTCCCGCCCCAGTACTGGGTGGCGTCGAGGTTATCTCACCAACGAACTGCATAAAGGAGATTTTCGATGTCGCGCACATATCTCAAGTATGCCAGAATTGCAACGATAGAATTATGATGACAACACCTCAGAGCTCAACTCCCCGGGACACTTCCACTAAACCCCTGACAGGAGGCACCAAGACAGTATTCTCATCATAAGCCATCGGAACAAAACTAAGATACTCGCGTGATCCTAAAAAAAATTTAGTGAAATTTGAGAAGAGAAGAGTCAAAACTCTACGTCAGGATGCCTTACCAGAGCGATGAGGAGACTGGGAAGTAAAAAGAATTCCTAAGCTCTCCGATATATAATTCCTAAGGACTCAAAACATTTTTCTAGACACAACTCGGCTGCTAAAAACGATCAAGCAATGGGGCTCCTAAGGTCGGGGAAGGCTCTGATTACCAACTTGTAACGCCCTCGATGCGGCTATGTCTCCCACGTGTCGAGGCACGACTTAGAGACATAGGCGCATGGAAAGCAATGTCGCAAGTCGGGAATCATTACAC
The DNA here is from genome assembly GCA_034509565.1 of Triticum monococcum. NCBI lineage: Eukaryota > Viridiplantae > Streptophyta > Magnoliopsida > Poales > Poaceae > Triticum > Triticum monococcum. The sequence continues at coordinate 274,883,684 of CM067842.1, read as the reverse complement.
AACCCATGTACATATATAATATAAAGGGGAAATAACATAGTTGGCTTACACTCGCCACGTCACATCAAAGTACATAAATAACATCCATCATACAATCACTCATGGCCCGACTACGGCGCCAAAATAGAAAAGACCCCCAACAAGCGACTAATCCCTGAATCGAACCCCGAATAGGCACCACTACTGATCATCAGGAAAAGAAACATAGTATTGCTGAGAGTCCTCGTCGTACTCCCACTTCAGCTCGAGCGCGCCATCCGGAGGAGTATCATCGGTCCCTGCATCTGGTGTAATAGTAATCTGTGAGCCACAAAGGACTCAGCAATCTCGCACCCTCGCGATCAAGACTATTTAAGCTTAATAGGTAGGAAAGGGGTAATGTGAGTGGAGCTGCAGCAAGCGACTAGCATATATGGTGGCTAACTTATTCACAAAGGAGAGCGAGAAGAGAAGGCAAAGCACGAGCGGAAACTACATAGAGCAGCCTACGCAAACATAACTCCAACGCCGTGTCCACTTCCCGGACTCCGCCGACAAGAGGCCATCACGGCAACACACGCAGTTGATTCATTTTAATTAATTAAGTTCAAGTTGTCTACAACCGGACATTAACAAATTCCCATCTGCCCATAACCGCGGGCACGGCTTTCGAAAGATCAATCCCTGCAGGGGGGTCCCAACTTAGCCCATAACAAGCTCTCACGGTCAACGAAGGAATAGACCTCCACCCAGGACCCACCGATCAGACTCGGTATCCCGGTACAACAAGATGATTCGACAGGTCAAAACTAGTCCAGCAACACCGCCCGAATGTGCCGACAAATCCCGATAGGAGCTGCACATATCTCTTTCTCAGGGCACACTCAGATTGTCCAAACTTCCGGTAGGCCAGCCCAGAGTTGCCCCTGGTGGCCACCGGCGGCTGACGTTCCGGACCAACACTCAGAGGAGCACTCGCCCGTGGGGGGCTAAAATAAAGATGACCCTCGGGCTCCGGAAACCCAAGGGAAAAAAAGGGTAGGTGGCAATGGTAAAACCAACATTGGGCATTGCTGGAAAAGCTTTAATCAAGGCGAACTATCAAGGGGTTCCCATTATAGCCCAACCGCGTAAGGGACGCAACAATCCGGGAACATAACGCCGATATGACGGAAACTAGGGCGGCAAGAGTGGAACAAAACACTAGGTGAGAGGCCGAGCCTTCCACCCTTTACCAAGTATATAGATGAGTAAAGATAACATAGCAATATAATGATATCCCAACAAGTAAATAAGTGTTCCAACAAGGAACGGCTCCAATCTTCACCTGCAACTAACAACGCTATAAGAAGGGCTGAGCAAAGCGGTAACATAGCCAATCAATGGTTTGCTAGGACAAAGGTGGGTTAGAGGCTCAATCATGGCAATTGGGAGGCTGGCAAGCAAGTGGTAGGCATCGTAGCAATGGCAAAGCAAAAGAGCGAGCAAACTAGCATAGCAAAGATAGTAGTGATTTCAAGGGTGTGATCATCTTGCCTGCACAGTTGTCATAATTGACTGGATCCTCAAAAGCAAACTCAACGGGCTCCTCGTTAGCGAACTCGTCTCCCGGCTCTACCCAACAACACAAACAAGCAACAAGGATACAATCAACCACGTGCAACGGCAACCAATAATATGCAAAGATGATATGCTATGCGGAATGCGATGCGGGATGCAAAATGCAAGACGTGACAGGAAATGCATGAACCTGGCCTCAACTTGGAAAACCAAGTGTGCCACTGGATAGAGGGGAAGAAGTCCCCTGAAAACGATATAAAGATCATGGCAATCGGAGCTACGGTTTAGAAATGGCAAGCGTTTTACTAAACGAACCGATCTGCAATTTACAGCAAGTAGGCTCCTAAATGCAACAAAATGAACATGCTACAGCCACCAAATATGAAAACAAATTGCATGGAAGTGATGTACTCAAGAAGCTTAACAAATCAGCAGGACTGAGGCATAGGCAAATTCATTCATTAAGGGCTTCAAACAAGCATGGCAAAACTGAATAAGCAAAACAGATTTCAGACTTAGCGAAATTAACGCTAGTCTGGAATTTCAGACCACGATGCTCTCTTCGGAGCAGCAAAACAACATGATGCAAAACCTGAACATGGCAAGTAAGAGCATGGCATGGAGCTACTCAACAAGATTAACACAACACCCAAAATGACCTGGGGCCAAAAGGGTTCACAAAATACTCTACCAAGCACACGAACATCGATGAAACACAATCAGTTTTCAGACTTAGTGAAAACTGGGACATGCTGAAACTATAACTCACGGAGGCATGTAAACGAGCTCGATGCACTCACTACGGTGCAAGTCATGGCAAGGAAAGCATATATCCATTAAGAAGGCACAACATGCTAGCTAGACATGGCAAGAACAATGGCATAGCATGCATGGATCACTAGCAATAACTCCGGCAAAATCACAAAATAGTTCACGATCTGCCCAAAACAACAACTATCCAAATTTTGAGCTCGATTGAGTCAATCTAGGGTGCTCCAACATAACAAGTAAAGACATGGATGGATTAAGCACAACAAGCATAACAAATCACTCTTACTGATCATCCTCAAAAGAGGCACGGATCACTAGGAAACAAGCCGGACATAGAGCATCGTGAACTAAAACATCCCAGACTTAGTGATTTTCATTAAGTCCCTGAAATCTGTAAACTCAGGTAGCCCTCTTCGCAAGCTTGCACAAGACAACACACACATCCTAAAAATACATGGCAGGCACCTCTGGAAAGAAGACAACATGCTTAACAATTCATCCCAAAGAGGCACAGGCATATCATGCACGGATTAAACATGGCAAAAATGACAAAAGTGCATGTTGAACTAACGGATCTGCAATATAACTCATGATGCCTACTTCCAACAGCATTTTGGGCACCAAGATTACCTCAAATGCAAATGATGCAATGGAATGAGATGATGTACTCATCGAGACGAAGATTTTGACATATCATATGCCCAAATCGGAGCTACGGATGCAAAGATATGGCAGGTCAAAGTAGCAAGAAAAATTAGGGTTAGGGGATGCAAAGTCAACCCGAATCGGATCTGGATCTGGGATCCGGCGGTTACTGTAGCGGCGCGCGAACCGAGGTTCGCCGGAGTGGCTGACCGGAGCCGAAGGAGAGGCGGGGCCGGCCGGATCGGGCCTTGGGCGCCGCGGTGGCGAGGTCCGGGCGGCGGGGCGAGGCCGCGGCGGCGGTGGTGCCGGCCGGTGACGAGGACGGAGGGGAGCGGCGCGGTGGCCGGCGATGCGGCGGCTCGCCGGAGAGGCGCACGGCGGCGGGGCGGCGGCCGGACGCGGGGAAGATGGCGGCGGGGCGCGCGGGATGAAGGCGGCGGCGGCTCGGGCCTCGGGGCTCTCCCCGGGCCGAGCGGGCTTCGGCGGAGGCGCGGGAAGGCGGCCACGTGGCGCTCGGTGATTGGACGTGGGGCGCCGGCGGACGTGTTCGGTCAGGCGGCGGACATGTCCGTCGGTGGCGGGGAGATGTTTTTTTTAGGGTTTGGACGGGGGAGAAGAAGAGATCCGAATGGGGGGGTATTTATAGGCATAAGTGGAGCTAGGAGAGTCCAAATGAGGTGCGGTTTTCGCCCACACGATCGTGATCGAACGACCGAGACGATGGAGCTGAGTTTGGTGGGTTTTGGGCCAAAATGTAGGGGTGTTGGGCTGCACACACACGAGGCCTTTTCGGTCCCTCGGTTAACCGTTGGAGTATCAAACGAAGTCCAAATGACCCGAAACTTGACAGGCGGTCTACCGGTAGTAAACCAAGGCCGCATGGCAAGTCTCGGTCCAATCCGGAAATGTTTAATCCCCACACACGAAAGAAGGCTAGAAATGGCCACCGGAGGAGAACGAAGCACCGGAATGTAAAACGGACAACGGGGAAAATGCTCGAATGCATGAGATGAACATGTATGCAAATGCAATGCACGTGATGACATGATATGAGATGCACGAAAAAGAAAACAACACATGGAGGCAAAGACCCGAACCCGAGAATTAAATATAACTTAATGCCAGAAACGGCAAGAGTTGGAGTACAATTCGGGAAGGTTACATATGGGGCGTTACACAGGTCTATCAAATGATGGTCCCATTCACGACGGTCGTGTGGTGCTTCGGTCAATTTCCGTACATAGTCCGGCGAACGCCGCATCCGGAACTCGGACCGACCTGTGAATTCAGGCTTTGCCACGCCTTTACCGCATCACGCTGACGCCCTGCATCGACTTTGACTTCGGCGAAAATGATCCGGGGACTTCGTCGTCACTTTGTCGGTCTGCATTGACCATGCTATGTCACCACTTCGGCATGTCGAGCTCTCCGCTCCGCCACCTTGGGACCGGCTTGGGAATGGAACCTTGTCCCGCATCAAGCTCGGACCGCGTCATCAATGTCGAACACATTAACCAGCTAAGTCGCTTTCATGCTCAAAGTTTTAATTTTTAACTTGTGTTCGGTTCGACCAAGCATTATACTTTTTTGGAAAAAAGTTGCTTGTAGAAAATTTCCTTGTCCAAACTTTGTTTGTGACACACATATTCAAATACCCCGTTTATGGTGGCTTCCTTTATGAAGCTTTTCCTCTTGCATATGATTATACTTGTACGGATTCGTTCCTTGTTAGTGTATTACGCCACAATATGCACCATATTGACTTAAGCGATTTGCAAGCTGGGTTGCCTGGCTCCTGTGCTTACCCCTACGTTCTCAATTGTTCGTCTAGGGAGTAAAGGGAGCACCTCTGCGATTGTCACGACCGGGTCCTCCGAGCTCTGACCTCAGACTAGGTGAAGCCGAAAGTAGCGCTCTTATTGTTTTCAATCATGGTCGGCACACAACGGAACTCATGAGTACAAAAAATCTATTGTACAAGTCTCATAGCAATAATGAGCACCGAAGAAAGGTACCGGTGGGGGTACTATTTTCTTCGGAGATGCTTCTTACACTTCGTCTGTAATATAGCATAAGTTCCCTGAGCGTGCTTTGTCTGTTACAGCCTTATGGCCCGGTTGCCTGGTTATCAGAAACACTGTTGATATTCTCGACAGGTGGAGTACATAACACTTTTCGGTCCTTGACCGAAGAGGGAGAAGCCGACGGTCGGTTAAGATGCGTTTAAAGTTCGCTTGAACAAAGATATGATATTAGTACTTCGGTACATACAATCATTATACATAAAATTCTTTTACCCAAGTCACTTGGGGGCTCTTAAATTTATATGAGCCATTGTATAATAAGTGTTCTTCTTCTTAGTTGTTGCAAATTTTTTATTACTATTATTATTCATCACTCCTTTTTTCGACACGAGTGTGTGGTCACTAGCCGGGGAGCCTAATTTCTCTCTCAAAGCCGCCAGAGTTTAGTTTGTTAAACTGGCCTAATGAGAAGTAGTCCGCCTTCGGGATAGGAGGTTGAACCTGTAGGCTGACCCGCTTGAAGTCTTGAGATAGGATGTGTCATGTTAAAGCACGACAGAAGCACTCTTTTTTAAGACCAATTTTCGGATTGGCACCGAACACTTGATCTTGTTCGGACGTCAAGTTTTTATTGACGTTTTTTGGTTTTCCAAGCTTATGACACTTTTAAACTATTTGTGTGTTTTCAGCGCAAGTCTCGCAGTGCAACGCCGGACACCTTTAGAGATTCGGCAAAAAACATTCTCGGATATTGCTATATATGCATCGGTTTCGAATAGTGTCTTCGGTCAATAGTTGGGTTGCCCGGCTCCTGCACTTGCTCCCTATGTTCCGCTTTGTTCGGCTAGGCGTGCAAAGGGAGAACCACTGCGATTGTGCTTCCAGCTCACATTGTTAAGCACCTCAGTGGAGAAAGCCGAAAACTGACTGTCACAATAAGCGTAAACTGGTCAACGATCTGATGATTGTGTTAAATGACGGGCCACTCATAACAATGGCCGAAGTGTTTACGGCTTGACCTCGACTGTCGCCGAACACTACCGGGGGCTATTAACTGGCCTCCCATACTAAATCCTCGATATTTTGCTCTTACTTTAGAGCTGAGGTTTCATGATCATGCTTAGCATGACAACCCAAAGAAAGGAACCGATAGCGGGACTATTTTCTTTGGAAGACATTTCTTATGTTAAATAGTAATATACATATCTCTCTGCGTACCTTTGTTTATAAAACCGTATGGCCAGATTGCCTTGTTTGTTGTAAATCTTTGCCCTCATAAAGGCTTTATAAAGTAGGACAAACACTCCTCGGCTACTAGCCGAGGAGGTGGAAGCCGATGGTCGGTCAACAAAGTTTTGTAAAATGCGGATCCGAGCATTAATGATGTAAAGTACTTGGATACATAGAGTCATTACACATAATTTGTGATTTTACTATGGATATCGATCCTTAATTCGGCCACCCGTGCCCGCATTAAGGCTCGGGGGCTACTGGGCTTCGGGCTTATTATTTACAAGAATTAAAGGGGCACATCGATCCCCTGATCTGGTGTTGCCACCCGACCAGTGTCTCGGGGGCTACTGCATTGCCTGTCCAATGTAGAAAATTTTATGTGCAATATAGTTTCCGAGGAGATTTTGATCCTCGGATTGGTCGGCCGCACCCAACCTGAGTCTCGAGGACTGAGCACGCCGTTTTTTGTGTCCCGAAGTATTCTTCCGAGCTAGGACTTGATCCTCAGGCCGATTTTGCAAATCAACCTGAGTCTCAGCGGCTACTGGGATCAGCGGTCTTACGTCATCCTTCGGGTGCATCTCGGGTTTTAGACCGATACACACCTTGAGGGCTACTGGCTGTATATCTCGGCAGAGAATAAATTGCACCAATAAAAAATATTGACAAAAAATCAGCCCGCGGTCGGGGTGGTGCATCACCTTGGAAGCAGTCTGGCATAAAGCTTGTGCGCTAGCGGCTAGATCCATACAGGGCATTTTCGTCATTAAGCTCAGCTAAACTACTTCAACTTTTTTGGACCAAGATGATCTATGGCATCTAGGATATAGTCTGGCATTGGAGCTCGGATACATTCCGGCGTTGGAGCTCGGATACATTTCGGCGTTGGAGCTCAGAAGCAGTCCGGCATTGGTGCTCGGCTGCAAAAGATACCTCGAATGCAGTCCGGCGTTAGAGCTCGAACGCAAGAGGACACTGCCTCCCGGGAACAACTTCAAACCCGAGGTGTGGCCTAAAAATAACAAGGCATTGATAAAGGCCGGAAACTTAAAGGGGCTCCTCGGATACCCGACGTGTAAACTTGTCGAATGCATTTCGGCGATCGTCAAGATCGAAGATGGGAAGATTTGTTGAACCAGTTTCCAAGACCGACAACCGAAGATGAAGAACAGTTCGGAAGAATCGAGGAGCGTCTCTAACTTGAAGACCGGTTCAGGGGGCTACTGACGGTGTCCTGGACTAGGGTGTACTCACCACATCATCTCCCGATCTGTTAGATTGGGCCGAGGACCCCCATGGCCGTATACTCATGGGCCAGTTCGGACAGCTGCCGCATACATGGAAGATTCTACAAGACTTGGTGATCAAGACAAGGACTCCTCCCCACCGGCGTATTCGGCTAGGACTCTTGTTATCCTAGGCCTCTTGTGCATTATATAAACTGAGGCCAGCCTAGTCGATAGATCATATACATACAATCATACCATAGGCTAGCTTCTAGGGTTTAGCCTCTCCGATCTCGTGGTAGATCAACTCTTGTACTACCCATATCATCAATATCAATCAAGCAGGACGTAGGGTTTTACCTCCATCAAGAGGGCCCGAACCTGGGTAAAACATCGTGTCACCTGCCTCCTGTTACCATCGATCCTAGACGCACAGTTCGGGACCCCCTACCCGAGATCCGCTGGTTTTGACACCAACAGCCCACCTCACAACTACGTTCGCATGGCTTTCGGCTTGCCGAACGCGGCTGCCACCTTCCAGCGTCGCCTGTGAAGCATCGTGGCTGCTCACGAGGCCAGGCACTGCGCGGTCCTGGCGGAGGTGGCAACGGTTCTTCGCGAGCCTCCCGAACCTCCAGAGCCTCCCAAGGTTCAAGACGAAGGAGGCTCGGCAGGAGCAACCTCTTTAGGGCGCATCTTCAGCTACTTCAACATCTCTTCAGCAACGGTGCCAGGTGAAAATTTTAGTTATTCAGTTGTGGGCACCCCTCGAGCTGCATTATCCCCAAGTCGCATGGGCCTATCACGGCATGTATCATTTTGCATCTTTGGTTTACCTTGTTGGGGGTGCCCCTCGGGCTGCATTATCCCCAGGCCGTGTAGGGTCCGTCCTTGAGGTATCTATCGTTCTTACATCTATCTGGACTAGCTTTACCTCCTTCTATTAGTTACTTTAAGATTACTACATGCATGCCTGGTACTTTGATACCATGAATGTCATACGCCCTTGCAAGCCCGCCCGCGACCGCCTCATGATTAAGGACTGGCACGGCATCTATGGTCGGGTCCGTCCTTGTAGTGTCACTAAATCCAAGAGGCTGAGCTCTGGCTCGCATGCCAGCTCTTGTGTACGTCACCTCCCATGGCCCTTGGTGCCTTGTTCTCGCATTTTCTAATCGTAGGCGGGCAAGCCAGGGCAAGCGACCCGGTGCCTCGACACCACGGGAGCCGCACGCCGGTTGTCTCTCTTCGGGATTTTCTCATGAGAAGACTGGGCACGGCGTCTGTGCTCGGGTCCATCCCTGCAACGTTGATAAACCCAACGACTGAGCTTTGTGTGGTGGGCCAGCCCCGTTCACGTCACCTTGTGGGGTTGTTGGTGTTTGGCCTTCTCATGTGATCACCTCAGGAGATTCATTCGGCGTAGGTTACCTAACCATCTTGCAGGGCCATCACAACTATCAAGAATCAAATTCGAGAGCAACTCGCCTTCAGGTAGGGCCTCGTGAGTCCCGCACTGGCTCATGAGTGCCCAGACACACCTCGTCTAGCCCTGCCATGCAAGCCACGTGTCAGGGCGGGGCTGTACATGTCCCGGGGGCTGCACTCAGAGGGAGCCCTCACCCACGCACCAGTGGAAGCACCATGCTCCATGCTGGCAGTAGACACGGTCGAGGAGCGGCTATGCCCATGCATGTGTGGAAGCGCCATGCTCCACGCTGGTCATAAACAACTAATGGCGGCCCCATGGCCGCATCAACCATAGGGAGCCACCAGGCTCAGTATCTAGCCTCGTCGCAACACTTTCCCCTTGGGAGAGTCACGCAAGGGGGCTGGGCACTGGGGCTACACTCAGGTCATGCCTAGCATACGCCACCCTACCAGGTCCCTCGGACCTAGTCGTCGCGCGCCCCTCCCAAGCGAGACCTCGATGAGAAAAGGTATGGAGGTCTATTTGTACGTCAAGGGGGGCTCCTGAGCATCGCGACTCAGGAGCCTAACTGGCCACGTAGCCCCTTGGTCTTGTCCTCATGATCCGGACGACCCAATGGCGGCTGAGGTACGCGCGGGGTCGGGTCCTGCCGACGCATAACGCTAAGGCCTACTCTCACATCTCCTTCCCACGGGCCGTTTTTGCGTCAAGGGTGACTCTTGAGCATCGCGGCTGAGGAGCCTAACTGGTCACGTAGCCCCTCACCCCTTGGACTCGTCCTGGTGATCCGAACGACCCGACGACGGTTGAGGTATGCACGGAGTCGGGCCCTGCTGACGTAGAACATCAAGAAAGCGGGAAGGAAATCGCAAAATCCTAGCAAAAATTATTACAAAAAACGATGTCTCTTAAAAGCATGGACACATAAAGTTTTAACGCCTCCATGAGGCACGATGCATGTTGTACGAAATAAAAATGGAGGGAAGTGCTGCCTGCGAGCCCCTGATTCAGCCTTGGGCACTGCCACCGCAAGCGAGGAGTGCCCCGTCGTCAACAACATCGCTGTCACCTGTACCATTGGCTGTGGTTGTAGGTTTGGTGGTGCCGTCAATTGGGGGCACAGGGTCGAGGGCGAGGAACTTCCGCAGGAGAGCCTCCACTTGATCCTTCACGGCTTCGGCAGCAACGGTGCGGTGCACCTCGTCCACGGGCTCAAGCAGAGCTCCAAAGTCGGTGCTGGGGTCACGAAGATGGATGTGGCTAAAGATGCGTGTTGCTGACCGGCCTCTCGCTCATCCCGTAATGGGGGCTACACATGATGGCACGGTGCTTGTGCTCGGGTCCAAACCTGCAATGCTGATAAACCTGTGCGATCGAGCTCTGGCTCGCGGCCCGCTCCACACACGTCACCTCACCAGATCCTCAGTGCCTTCATCTTATTGCGGAAAGAACAGTGGCAGGATGATAACCCACAAGTATATGGGATCGCAACAGTTTTCGAGGGTGGAGTATTCAACCCAAATTTATTGATTCGGCAAAGGGAGCCAAAGAATATTCTCAAGTATTAGCAGCTGAGTTGTCAATTCAACGACACCTGGAAACTTAATATCTGCAGGAAAGTATTTAGTAGCAAAGTAATATGATAGTAGTGGTAATGATAGCAAAAGTAACGGTAGCAAAAGTAATGTTTTTGGTATTTTGTAGTGATGATAACAATAGCAACGGAAAAGTAAATAAGCGAAGAACAATATATGGAAAGCTCGTACGCAATGGGTTGGTGATAGAGAATTATGCCGGATGCGGTTCATCATGTAACAGTCATAACCTAGGGTGACACAGAACTAGCTCCAATTCATCAATGTAATGTAGGCATGTATTCTGAATATAGTCATACATGCTTATGGAAAAGAACTTGCATGAAATCTTTTGTCCTACCCTCCCGTGGCAGCGGGGTCCTAGCGGAAACTATGGGATATTAAGGCCTCCTTTTAATAGAGTACCGGACCAAAGCATTAACACATAGTGAATACATGAACTCCTCAAACTATGGTCATCATCGGAAGTGGTCCCGATTATTGTCACTTCGGGGTTGCCGGATCATAACACATAGTAGGTGACTATAGACTTGCAAGATAGGATCAAGAACTCACATATATTCATGAAAACATAATAGGTTCAGATCTGAAATCATGGCACTCGGGCGCTAGTGACAAGCATTAAGCATAGCAAAGTCATAGCAACATCAATCTCAGAACATAGTGGATACTATGGATGAAACCCTAACAAAACTAACTCGATTACATGATAAATCTCATCCAACCCATCACCGTCCAGCAAGCCTACGATAGAATTACTCACGCACGGCGGTGAGCATCATGAAATTGGTGATGGAGGATGGTTGATGATGATGATGGCGACGGATTCCCCTCTTCGGAGCCCCGAACGGACTCCAGATCAGCCCTCCCGAGAGAGTTTAGGGCTTGGCGGTGGCTTCGTATCGTAAAACGCGATGAATCCTTCTTTCTGATTTTTCTCTCTCTGAACACGAATATATAGAGTTGGAGTTGAGGTCGGAGGAGCTCCAGGGGGCCCACGAGGTAGGGGGCGCGCCCCCCACCCTCATGGCTAGGGTGTGGGCCCCCTGGCCTTGATCTTTTGCCAATATTTTTTATCATTTCCAAAAATACGCTCCGTGGAGTTTCAGGTCATTCCGAGAACTTTTGTTTGTGCACATAAATAACACCATGGCAATTCTACTGAAAACATCGTCAGTCCGGGTTAGTTCCATTCAAATCATGCAAGTTAGAGTCCAAAACAAGGGCAAAAGTGTTCGGAAAAGTAGATACGACTGAGATGTATCAACTCCCCCAAGCTTAAACCTTTGCTTGTCCTCAAGCAAGTTAGTTGACAAACTGAAAGTGATAAAGAAAAACTTTTACAAACTCTGTTTTCTCTTGTTGTTGTAAATATGTAAAGCCAGCATTCATGTTTTCAGCAAAGATTATGAACTAACCATATTCACAATAATGCTTAGGTCTCATGTTTACTCATATCAATGGCATAATCAACTAGTGAGCAATAATAATAAATCTCGGATGACAACACTTTCTCAAAACAATCATAATATGATATAACAAGATGGTATCTCGCTAGCCCTTTCTGAGACCGCAAAACATAAATGCAGAGCACCTTTAAAGATCAAGGACTGACTAGACATTGTAATTCATGGTAAAAGAGATCCAGTCAAGTCATACTCAATGTAAACTAACAGTAATGAATGCAAATGACAGTGGTGCTCTCCAACTGGTGCTTTTTAATAAGAGGATGATGACTCAACATAAAAGTAAATAGATAGGCCCTTCGCAGAGGGAAGCAGCGATTTGTAGAGGTGCCAGAGCTCGGTTTTGAAATAGAGATGAATAATATTTTGAGCGGTATACTTTCATTGTCAAGATAACAACCAAGAGATGGCGATATCTTCCATGCTACACAGATTATAGGCGGTTCCCAAACAGAATGGTAAAGTTTATACTCCCCCTCCACCAACAAGCATCAATCCATGGCTTTCTCGAAACAACGAGTGCCTCCAACTAACAAGAGTCCCAGGGGGAGTTTTGTTTGCAATTATTTTGATTTGATTTGCATAAAGCATGGGACTGGGCATCACGGTGACCAGCCATTTTCTCGTGAGTGAGGAGCGGAGTCCACTCTCTTGAGAATAGTCTGCCTAACATGGAAGATACGGACAACCCTAGTTGATACATGAGCTATTCGAGCATACAAAACAGGATATTTATTTGAAGGTTTAGAGTTTGGCACATACAAATTTACTTGGAACGGCAGGTAGATACCGTATATAGGTAGGTATGGTGGACTCATATGGAATCACTTTGGGGTTTATGGGATTGGATGCACAAGCAGTATTCCCACTTAGTACAGGTGAAGGCTAGAAAAAGACTGGGAAGCGACCAGCTAGAGAGCGACAACAGTCATGAACATGCACTAAAATTAATCAACACCGAATGCAAGCATGAGTAGGATATAATGCACCATGAACTTAAATATCGTAGAGGCTATGTTGATTTTGTTTCAACTACATGCGTGAACATGTGCCAAGTCAAGCCACTCGAATCGTTCAAAAGAGGATACCACCCTATCATACCACATCACAACCATTTTAATAGCAAGTTGGCACGCAAGGTAAACCATTATAAGCTCCTGGCTAATTAAGCATGGCATAAGAAACTATGATCTCTAATTGTCATCACAAACATGTTTATTCATAATAGGCTGAATCAGGAACGATGAACTAATCATATTTACAAAAAAAGAGGTCGAGTTCATACCAGCTTCTCCCATCTCAATCAGTTCATCATATATCATCATAATTGCCTTTCACTTGCACGACCGAACGACGTGGATAATAATAATAATAGTGCACGTGCATTGGACTAAGCTGGAATCTGCAAGCATTCAATAAATAGGAGAAGACAAGGCAATATGGGCTCTTTTGTCAGATCAACAATAATGCATATAAGAGCCACTTCAACAATTTAATCATGGTCTTCTCCTATCAACCCCCAAAGAAAAGAAAAGAAATAAAACTATATACACGGGAAAGCTCCCAACAAGCAAAAGAAGAACAAGAAATCTTTTTGGGTTTTCTTTTTAATTACTACTACAAGCATGGAAAGTAAACTAATTAAAAACTACAACTAATTTTTTTGGTTTTTCTTAAGGTTTATTAAACACACAAGAAGAAAGCATAAAAAGGAAATAAACTAGCATGGGTATTACAATGAAAAAGTATGAGAACCAACATCTAGCAATGAGTGTGTGAACAGGAATGTAATGTCGGTGGGAAATACGTACTCCCCCAAGCTTAGGCTTTTGGCCTAAGTTGGTCTATGGACACGGTTGGCCTGGCAGGTATCCATAGTAATAGTTGGGGTCGTACTGCGAAGAAGAAGACTCTAATTGCCACTGGTTGGCAATCATCTCCGGATCCCACTGGTAATTAGACTGTCGTGGAGGATCAACTTGTGGTTCCGACTCTGGCTCTGTGGCTGATGTAGGGTTCCGGTAGGCGTGAATAGCCTCCAACGGAACAAGGTACTTGCCTGCAGATAAATCAAACAAGGAAGGAGCAGGTAGGGTAATAGTCTCATGATGATGTTTATCAAAGAGCAATTTATATTTGAGCTCATTTTCCCTATTCTTAACAATAAAATCGTGTGCTACCATACTCTTATAATCTAAATGAACAGGAGGCAGCAATTTTTCTTCCTTCTCATAATGCCTAATAGGTATGTTAAAATGTGCAACTAGGCGCGAGGCGAAGATGCCTCCAAAGACGGGGCCCTTAGTACGGTTAAGATTTAACCGCTTTGCAATAATAGCACCCATGCTGAATGTATCATCACGAAATGAGGCGTGGCACAAAATAACAATATCAGGGGCACTCGGGTTTCCATAGTTTTCGTGTCGAATTAAGCATCTACTAGCAAATATAGCAAAGTAACGTAGAACAGGAAAGTGTATGCTAGTATTTCATGCATCGGAAACCTTCCTCGTTTCCCCTACAGTGATGGTATCAATAAACCCATCCACATCGCCACGATGTGGTTCCTCTATGATGCCCTCGAAAGGGATCAAACAACCCGACAAAAATCATGAAGTGACATCTCCTTGTGCTCATCATATAAATAAAACTCCACCATAGGTGGTGAGCTCCTAGCATGGAAATGAAAGTTTTGCACAAATAAATTGGTAAGTAAGAGATACTGTTCGCGCTGGTCATGGAGGAAGGCGGTGAGGCCTGCATTCTCAGCCAGTTCATAGAAATCATCATAAATCCCGACTGCTCTCAAGAAATCATCACAAGGCCATTCACACGGCTGAACCTCCGTGATGTGATGCAGATTATATTTGGGCTTCTTTGCTTCTTCATTTTGCTTTTCCTTCGAGCTTCGGCTCGATGAGCCCCTCAAAAATCTCTTCATTATTTTCTGAAAAATTCTGAAATTTTTAGTAACTTCAAATAAAAGTGAACCAAACTCAACAAAGTTGATAGCAACTACTCCTACAAGTGCCTAGAGCCTATATCATGCATCAAAACTACTTTGAACCACATAAATTTGACATGCAAGCTCAAGAACAGGGCCACCTAAGAAGCAAAATATGCAATGAATAAAGCACTAGAACAAAAACTAATTGGACCATCAGAGGAGTCACATACCAAGGAACAATCCCCCAAAGCAGTTTTGTGAGAGGTGCTTTGAGCAAGGAGATCAAAAATCGCAGCAAAATGAGCTAGAACTCGTGCTTGAGCTGGATAATGGTGTTTGTGGGAGGAAGGGGTGTGTGGGTGCAGGAATAAGTGGAGGAGGGCCACCGTGGGCCCACGAGGCAGGGGGTAGAGCACGCCCTCCACCCTCGTGGCCAGGTGGATGCCCCCCTGCTATGTTCTCAGTGCCAAATATTCTCAAATATTCCAGAAAAAAATCATATTTAAATTTCAGGGCATTTGGAGAACTTTTATTTTCGGGGTATTTTTATACTGCACGGATAATTCAGAAAACACACAAAAAAATACTATATTATTTTATCAAATATAAATAATAGAAAGTAAAAGGAGGGTATAGAGAGTTGCGTTTTCTAAATTAATCCATCTCATGATCATCAAAACGAATCCATTAACAAGGTTGATCAAGTCTTGTTAACAAACTCATTCCAAATAACATGGAACCGGAGAATTTTCGAATAACACTAGGTTACCTCAACGGGGATATGCACATCCCCAACAATAAGAATATCATATTTCTTCTTGATAGTAGGAAGAGGAAATTCAAAACCTCCAAAAATAATCGATGGAATTTTTCTAATAGAATTGATACTGTGGATTTGAGGTTGCTTCCTCGGAAAGTGTACCGTATGCTCATTACCATTAACATGAAAAGTGACATTGCCTTTGGTGCAATCAATAACAGCCCCTGTGATAACCCACAAGTATAGGGGATCACAACAGTTTTCGATAAGTAAGAGTGTCGAACCCAACGAGGAGCTAAAGGCAGAACAAATATTCCCTCAAGTTCTATCGACCACTGATACAACTCTACGCACGCTTGATGTTCGCTTTACCTAGAACAAGTATGAAACTAGAAGTACTTTGTAGGTGTTGTTGGATAGGTTTGCAAGATAATAAAGAGCAAGTAAATAAAAAGTAGGGGCTGTTTAGATAAAGACACAACTAAGTTAGGTTTAGTAGAGAGCTTGTTGTTACGAGAAAGTTATTTGTCCCTAGGCAATCGATAACTAGACCAGTAATCATTATTGCAATTTTATATGAGGGAGAGGCATAAGCTAACATACTTTATCTACTTGGATCATATGCACTTATGATTGGAACTCTAGCAAGCATCCGCAACTACTAAAGATCATTAACGTAAAACCCAACCATAGCATTAAAGCATCAAGTCCTCTTTATCCCATACGCAACATCCCCCTTACTCGGGTTTGTGTTTCAGTCACTCACGCAACCCACTATAAGCGAATCATGAATGTATTGCAACACCCTACAGAGGGGATCCCTCACGCTTGCGTGACACGGAGAGCACCATAGGACAGCACCAATAATAAAACATGCAACTCAAACCGATCTTGATCATCAAATAGCCCATAGGAAAAAACGGATCTACTCAAACATCATACGATAGCCATACATCATTGGGAAATAATATATAGTGTTGAGCACCATGTTTAAGTAGAGATTACAGTGGGTAAGAGAGAGGTTACACCGCTGCATAGAGGGGGGGAGAGTTGGTGATGATGGCGGTGAAGTTCTTGGTGAAGATTGCGGTGATGATGATGGCCCCCGGTGGCACTCCGGTGCCACCGGAAGCGAGGGGGAGAGAGCCCCCCTCCTTCTTCTTCTTCCTTGACCTCCTCCCTAGATGGGAGAAGGGTTTCCCCTCTGGTCCATGGCCTCCATGGCATGGGAGGGGCGAGGGCCCCTCCGAGATTGGATCTGTCTCTCTGTCTCTCTCTGCTTCTGCGTTCTCAGATTCTACCCCTTCACCGTTTTATATATTCCCGGAGATCCGTAACTCCGATTGGGCTGAAATTTTAACACGATATCTATCCGGATATTAGCTTTCTTGCGGCGAAAGAAGTGCATCAACCTCCTTACAGGGTGGCCACGAGGGTCAGGGGCGCGCCCCCCTGCCTCGTGGCCCCCTCGGGCATCGTCTCGCGTGGATTTTTCTTCCCAAAAATCATATATAATCCAATAAAAATCTCCGTCAGTTTTTATCCCGTTTGGACTCCGTTTGATATGGATATTCTGCGAAACAAAAAACATGCAACAAACAGGAACTGGCACTGGGCACTGGATCAATATGTTAGTCCCAAAAATAGTATAAAAAGTTGCCAAAAGTATATGAAAGTTGTAGAATATTGGCATGGAACAATCAAAAATTATAGATACGACGGAGACGTATCAGCATCCCCAAGATTAATTCATGCTCGTCGTCGAGTAGGTAAATGATAAATAAGATTATTTTTGATGTGGAATGCTACCTAGCATAATCTTGATCATGTAATCTAATCATGGCATGAATATTAAGACAGGAGTGATTCAAAGCAATAGTCTATCATTTGACATAAAAACAATAATACTTCAAGCCCACTGATAAAGCAATCATGTCTTTTCAAAATAACAAGGCCAAAGAAAGTTATCCCTACAAAATCATATAGTCTGGCTATGCTCCATCTTCACCACACAAAATATTCACATCATGCACAACCCCGATGACAAGCCGAGCAATTGTTTCATATGTTTGATGTTCTCAAACCTTTTCAACTTTCACGCAATACATCAGTGTGAGCCATGGACATAGCACTATAGGTGGAATAGAATGGTGGTTGTGGAGAAGACAAAAAGGAGAAGATAGTCTCACATCAACTAGGCGTATCAACGGGCTATGGAGATGCCCATCAATAGATATCAATGTGAGTGAGTAGGGATTGCCATGCAACGGATGCACTAGAGCTATAAGTGTATGAAAGCTCAAACTAAAACTAAGTGGGTGTGCATATAACTTGCTTGCTCATGAAGACCTCGGGCGTTTGAGGAAGCCCATCATCGGAATATACAAGCCAAGTTCTATAATGAAAATTCCCACTAGTATATGAAAGTGATAACTCAAGAGACTCTCTATATGAAGAACATGGTGCTACTTTGAAGCACAAGTGTGGTAAAAGGATAGTAACATTGCCCCTTCTCTCTTTTTCTCTCATTTTTTTATATATATTTTTTTAATTTTTTTGGGGCCTTCTCTTTTTTCGGCCTTTCTCTTTTTTTATTTTTTTTCGTCCGGAGTCTCATCCCGACTTGTGGGGGAATCATAGTCTCCATCATCCTTTCCTCACTGGGGCAATGCTCTAATAATGATGATCATCACACTTTTATTTACTTACAACTCGATATTACAACTTGATACTAGAACAAAGATATGACTCTATATGAATGCCTCTGGCGGTGTACCGGGATGTGCAATGATCTAGCGTAGCAATGACATCAAAAAACGGACAAGCCATGAAAACATCATGCTAGCTATCTTACGATCATGCAAAGCAATATGACAATGAATGCTCAAGTCATGTATATGATGATGATGGAAGTTGCATGGCAATATATCTCAGAATGGGTATGGAAATGCCATGATAGGTAGGTATGGTGGCTGTTTTGAGGAAGTTATATGGTGGGTTTATGGTACCGGCGAAAGTTGCACGGTACTAGAGAGGCTAACAATGGTGGAAGGGTGAGAGTGCGTATAATCCATGGACTCAACATTAGTCATAAAGAACTCACATACTTATTGCAAAAATCTATTAGTCATCGAAACAAAGTACTAAGCGCATGCCCCTAGGGGGATAGATTGGTAGGAAAAGACCATCGCTCGTCCCCGACCGCCACTCATAAGGAAGACAATCAATAAATCATGCTCTGACTTCCTTACATAACGGTTCACCATACGTGCATGCTATGGGAATCACAAACCTCAACACAAGTATTTCTAATAATCCACAACTACCCACTAGCATGACTCTAATATCACCATCTTTATATCGCAAAACTATTGCAAGGAATCAAACATATCATATTCAGTGATCTACAAGTTTTATGTCAGATTTTATGACTAACCATGTGAATGACCAATTCCTGTCATCTCTCTAAATAGATATATGTGAAAAAAGAGAGTTCAATTCTTTCTACAAAAGGTATGACCACGCTCTAACAAGTATAAGTGAAGCAAAAGATCATTCCACAAATGGCGGTTTTCTATGTAAAGAGAAACAGGCAATCCAAACTTCAAATGATATAAGTGAAGCACATGAAGCATTCTATATAGCCATACTCAAAAGATATAAGTGAAGTTCATAGAGCATTCTATAAATCAACCAAGGACTATCTCATACCAGCATGGTGCATAAAATAAAAATAAAAACTAAATGCAAAAGATGCTCCAAGATTGCACATATCACATGAACGAAACGAATCCGGAAACATACTGATAACTGTTGAAGAAAGAGGGGATGCCTTTCGGGGCATCCCCAAGCTTAGATGCTTGAGTCTCCTTGAATATTTACTTGGGGTGCCTCGGGCATCCCCAAGCTTGAGCTCTTGCCTCTCTTCCTTCTTCTCACATCAAGACCTTCTCGATCATCGAACACTTCATCCACACAAAACTTCAACAGAAAACTTGGTAAGATCTGTTAGTATAATAAAGCAAATCACTACTCTAAGTACTATTACAAACCAATTCATATTTTTTTTGCATTGTGTCTACTGTAATATAACTTTTCCATGGCTTAATCCACTAATATAAATCATTAGTTTCATCAAAACAAGCAAACTATGCATCAAAAACAAAATCTGTCTAAAACAGAACAGTCTGTAATAATCTGAACATTCACCATACTTTTGATACTTGAAAAATTATGCCCAAAATATTAAAAATAAACAATTTGTATAGGAAGACATCGCAAAAAGAATCAGAACCATTTGATGTTCCAGCTAAAAATGTAAAATCGCGCACTACAGCCAAAGTTTCTGTCCTGCACCGTACAAACCATCAAGCAAATGTAAACATCCTAAAGGCAGACCTTGGCACATTATTTTTATAATACAATGGAATTGTACAAGGGGATAATTATTTTTATTGAAAAGTTCCTGTAATAGAGATTCACAAAGTTGTCGTGAGCATGAACAAAGTTCAAGGAGCTCTCCTACTTCAACAATGCTTGTCTCTCTCACTTTCACTTTCCTTTTTGAAAAAGTTTTGGGTTCCCCTCTTTATTTTTGTTGTTTTAAAACTATATGAAAGCACTAAAAAAAATAAATGACTCTCTAAAACTTCCGGGTTGTCTCCCTAGCAGCGCTTTTCTTTAAAGCCATTAAGCTAGGCATATAGTGCTCAAGTAGTGAATCCACCCGGATCCCAAGGTATATCAAAGCCAATTTTAATTAACAATGATTTGTAATCTAGTAGTGATCACAAAGTAACATATATAATGTAATAAAGAAGTATAACTCTCTTCCTATGCATCGGCATGTCATAAAAGAACAATTCATGCACACATATTAAAGGCCAATGCATAGTATAAACAGTTTCTTGCAATTTTGTTGTATTGGAAACATAGAGAGGTGGAGATATAGTTCCTCTCTCATAATAATTGCAAGTAGGAGCAGCAAGCACATGCATATTATATCTATCAAAATCATCATGTGTAGTAGTAAAACGCAACCCATCAATGTAATCCTTAATAAGGGCAAACTTCTCCGATATAGTGTAGTCGGGAGAATTCAAAAAGATAATAGGACTATCATGTGTGGGTGCAATAGCAAAATTTTCATGTGTGGGTGCAATTTCATCTCCATAAGCATAATTCATATTGGCATCTTGGCCACAAGCATAGCAAGCATCATCAAAAAGGGATATTTCAAAAGAATCAACGGGATCATAGCAATTATCATAGCATTCATCCTTTGGTAAGCATGAAGGCAAATTAAACAATGTATGAGTTGAAGAGTTACTCCCATTAGAAGGTGGGCATGGGTGATCAATCCGCTCTTCCTCCTTTTGTTCTTCGCTCTCCTCATCTTTTTCATCCAATGAGCTCACAGTTTCATCAACTTCTTCTTCCATAGACTCCTGTAAAATATTAATCTCTTCTTGGACAGCGGAGACTTTCTCAATGAGTGCATTAATATCGTAATTGTATTCATAATTCTCATAACAATATTTAAGGATAGCTAAATTTTCAGGTCTATAAACCGAATCATCAAAGTCTTCAAACTCTTTAAACATAGATTCAATTTCATAAGCACCCATAAAAGCAACAAATTCTTCTATTTGTTCCAAATCATAGTAATCATATATACCATTAGCATAAGAAGCTAAGGTTTTATTATCATTAAATTTGCATGAAAAGGGAAGGTGTGGAGCCTTCACCCTAGAGCAACAAGTATAATCATATCTCAAGCATAGTTGCCTAGCATACCAGTTCAATGTATGAATTTGATCCCATAATAATTTCCCTTTTGTGTCAAGCGGTAATCCCTAAAGTATTCACATTGATCCAACGTTACTCCCATTACATAATTGAATGGGGTTTTCTCAGGATTATTAAAGTAGTACATAATATCTTTCACATAACCAGCATCGAGGGTTTTAGGCCCATCTCCATGAGCAGAAAGTACACCTAATTTTTTCGGTATTTCGTGTTCCATATCCATAACTAAAGATAAAGAACAACTAAGAATAGCAAATAAAAATTACTTAGTGATAAAGCAAAATAGCACACACGAGAATATTCACCCCACGCTATTGCTCCCCGGCAACGGCGCCAGAAAAAGGTCTTGATAACCCACAAGTATAGGGGATCGCAACAGTTTTCGGTAAGTAAGAGTGTCGAACCCAACGAGGAGCTAAAGGCAGAACAAATATTCCCTCAAGTTCCATTGACCACCGATACAACTCTACGCACGCTTGATGTTCGCTTTACCTAGAACAAGTATGAAACTAGAAGTACTTTGTAGGTATTGTTGGATAGGTTTGCAAGATAATAAAGAGCAAGTAAATAAAAAGTAGGGGCTGTTTAGATAAAGACACAACTAAGTTAGGTTTAGTAGAGAGCTTGTTGTTACGAGAAAGTTATTTGTCCCTACGCAATCGATAACTAGACCGGTAATCATTATTGCAATTTTATATGAGGGAGAGGCATAAGCTAACATACTTTCTCTACTTGGATCATATGCACTTATGATTGGAACTCTAGCAAGCATCCGCAACTACTAAAGATCATTAAGGTA
The DNA here is from genome assembly GCA_034509565.1 of Triticum monococcum. Lineage (NCBI taxonomy): Eukaryota > Viridiplantae > Streptophyta > Magnoliopsida > Poales > Poaceae > Triticum > Triticum monococcum. Next base: position 274,861,439 of record CM067842.1, on the reverse strand, counting down.
AAACCCAACCATAGCATTAAAGCATCAAGTCCTCTTTATCCCATAGGCAACAGCCCCCTTACTCGGGTTTGTGTTTCAGTCACTCACGCAACCTACTATAAGCGAATCATGAACGTATTGCAACACCCTACAGCAGGGATCCCTCACGCTTGCGCGACACGGAGAGCACCATAGGACAGCACCAATAATAAAACATGCAACTCAAACCAATCTTGATCATCAAATAGCCCATAGGACAAAACGGATCTACTCAAACATCATAGGATAGCCATACATCATTGGGAAATAATATATAGCATTGAGCACCATGTTTAAGTAGAGATTATAGTGGGTAAGAGAGAGCTTAGACCGCTGCATAGAGGGGGGGAGAGTTGGTGATGATGGCGGTGAAGTTGTTGGTGAAGATTGCAGTGATGATGATGGCCCCCGGTGGCACTCCGGTGCAACCGGAAGCGAGGGGGAGAGAGCCCCCCTCCTTCTTCTTCCTTGACCTCCTCCCTAGATGGGAGAAGGGTTTCCCCTCTGGTCCATGGCCAACATGGCATGGGAGGGGCGAGAGCCCCTCCGAGATTGGATCTGTCTCTCTGTCTCTCTCTGCTTCTGCGTTCTCAGATTCTACCCCTTCACCGTTTTATATATTCCCGAAGATCCGTAACTCCGATTGGGCTGAAATTTTAACACGATCTCTATCCGGATATTAGCTTTCTTTCGGCGAGAGAAGTTTATCAACCGCCTTACGGGGTGGCCACGAGGGTCAGGGGCGCGCCCCCCTGCCTCGTGGCCCCCTCGGGCATCGTCTCGCGTGGATTTTTCTTCCCAAAAATCATATATATTCCAAAAAAATCTCCGTCAGTTTTTATCCCGTTTGGACTCCGTTTGATATGGATATTCTGCAAAACAAAAAACATGCAACAAACAGGAGCTGGCACTGGGCACTGGATCAATATGTTAGTCCCAAAAATAGTATAAAAAGTTGCCAAAAGTATATGAAAGTTGTAGAATATTGGCATGGAACAATCAAAAATTATAGATACGATGGAGACGTATCACCCTGCAGTATTCAAAAAAGGTCTTCCAAGAATAATAGACATACTATCGTCCTCGGGGATATCAAGAATAACAAAGTCCGTTAAAATAGTAACGTTTGCAACCACAACAGGCACATCCTCACAAATACCGACAGGTATAGCAGTTGATTTATCAGCCATTTGCAAAGATGTTTTAGTAGGTGTCAACTTATTCAAATCAAGTCTACGATATAAAGAGAGAGGCATAACACTAACACCGGCTCCAAGATCACATAAAAGCAGTTTTAAATAGTTTCTTTTAATGGAGCATGGTATAGTGGGTACTCCTGGATCTCCATGTTTCTTTGGTATTTCACCTTTAAAAGTATAATTAGCAAGCATTGTGGAAATTTCAGCTTCCGGTATCTTTATTTTATTAGTAACAATTTCTTTCATGTACTTAGCATAAGGATTCATTTTGAGCATATCAGTTAATCGCATACACAAAAAAGATAGGTCTAATCATTTCAGCAAAGCACTCAAAATCCTCATCATCCTTTTTCTTGGATGGTTTGCGAGGAAAAGGCATGGGTTTTTGAACCCATGGTTCTCTTTCTTTACCGCGTTTCCTAGCAACAAAGTCTTTCTTATCATAATGTTGATTCTTTGATTGTGCGTTATCAAGATCAACAGCAGGTTCAATTTCTATATCATTATCATTGCTAGGTTGAGCATCAACATGAACATTATCATTAACATTATCACTAGTTTCAGGTTCATTACCAGATTGTGTTTCAGCATTAGAAATAGAAATATCATTTGGATTCTCAGCTGTTTTAGCTATAGGTTCACTAGAAGCATGCAAAGTCCTATCATTTTTCTTTTTCTTCCTTTTAGAAGGACTAGGTGCATCTATATTATTTCTATGAGAATCTTGCTCAATTCTCTTAGGGTGTCCTTCAGGATACAAAGGTTCCTGAGTCATTTTACCAGTTCTAGTAGCCACTCTAACAGCATAGTCATTATTCTTACTATTCAATTCATTGAGCAAATCATTTTGAGCCTTAAGTACTTGTTCTACTTGAGTGGTACCCATAGAAGATGTTTACTAATAAGTTTAAGTTCACCTTTGACTTTAGCCGTATAATCACCCAAGTGTTCAAGCATATCAACACTGTGTTTTAATTCTCTACCAAAATAAGCATTGACGTCTTCTTGCTTAACCATAAATTTATCAAACTCATCTAAGTATGGGCTAGCAAACTTAGTAAATGGGATTTCAACTTTATCATATCTATAGAGAGAATTTACCTTTACTACCTGTGTCGGGTTATCAAGACCATGTGTTTCTTCAATAGGTGATGGATTAAAACCATATATTTCTTCAATAGGCGGTAAATTAAGACCATGTATTTCTTCAATAAGAGGTAAATTCTGGACATCTTCAGCTTTAATACCCTTTTCTTTCATAGATTTCTTTGCCTCTTGCATATCTTCAGGACTGAGAAATAGAACACCCCTTTTCTTCGGAGTTGGTTTAGGAATAGGCTCAAGAGTTGGTTCAGGAAGTGTCCAATTATTTTCATTTTTCAACATATTATTCAATAGAATTTCAGCTTCATCCAGTGTTCTTTCCCTGAAAACAGAACCAGCACAACTATCCAGGTAATCTCTGGAAGCATCGGTTAGTCCATTATAAAAGATATCAAGTATTTCATTTTTCTTAAGAGGGTGATTAGGCAAAGCATTAAGTAATTGGAGAAGCCTCCCCCAAGCTTGTGGGAGACTCTCTTCTTCAATCTGCACAAAAATTATATATATCCCTTAAGGCAGCTTGTTTCTTATGAGCAGGGAAATATTTAGCAGAGAAGTAATAAATCATATCCTGGGGACTACGCACACAACCAGGATCAAAAGAATTAAACCATATCTTAGCATCACCCTTTAATGAGAACGGGAATATTTTAAGGATATAAAAGTAGCGAGTTCTCTCATCATTAGTGAACAGGGTGGCTATATCATTTAATTTAGTAAGATGTGCCACAACAGTTTCAGATTCATAGCCATAAAAAGGATCAGATTCAACCAAAGTAATTATATCAGGATCAATAGATAATTCATGATCCTTATCAGTAACAAGGATAGGTGAAGTAGCATAAGCAGGATCATATTTCATTCTAGCATTCGGAGTTTTTTGTTTAAGCTTAGCTAATAATTTCTTAAGATCACTTATATCATTGCAAGCAAGAAAGTTTCATTTAGTTTCTTCATCCATAACATAGCCCTCAGGCACAACATGTAATTCATATTTATTAGGAGAGCCTTCATAATCACTTTCATCAGTATTATCAGTTTCAATAATTTCATTCTCTCTAGCCCTAGCAAGTTGTTCATCAAGAAATTCACCAAGTGGCATAGTTGTATCAAGCATAGAAGTAGTTTCATCATAAGTATCATGCATAGTAGAAGTGGCATCATCAACAATATGCGACATATCATAATCAATAGCAGAAGCAGGTTTAGGTGTCGCAAGCTTACTCAAAACAGAGGGTGAATCAAGTGCAGAGCTAGATGGCAGTTCCTTAACTCCCCTCGTAGTTGAGGGATAAATCTTAGTTTTTGGATATCTCAAGTTCTTCATAATGATAAGTAGATATAAATCCCAATTGACTCCAAATAGAGCCATGGTCCCCGACAACGGCGCCATAAAATAGTCTTGATAACCCACAAGTATAGGGGATCACAACAGTTTTCGAGGGTAGAGTATTCAACCCAAATTTATTGATTCGACACAAGGGGAGCCAAAGAATATTCTCAAGTATTAGTAGCTGAGTTTTCAATTCAACCACACCTGGAAACTTAATATCTACAGGAAAGTATTTAGTAGCAAAGTAATATGATAGTAGTGGTAACGATAGCAAAAGTAACTGTAGCAAAAGTAATGTTTTTGGTATTTTGTAGTGATGATAACAATAGCAACGGAAAAGTAAATAAGCGAAGAACAATATATGGAAAGCTCGTAGGCAATGGATCGGTGATAGAGAATTATACCGGATGCGGTTCATCCTGTAATAGTCATAACCTAGGGTGACACAGAACTAGCTCCAATTCATCAATGTAATGTAGGCATGTATTCCGAATATAGTCATACGTGCTTATGGAAAAGAACTTGCATGACATCTTTTGTCCTACCCTCCCATGGCAGTGGGGTCCTAGCGGAAACTAAGGGATATTAAGGCCTCCTTTAATAGAGTACCGGACCAAAGCATTAACACGTAGTGAATACATGAACTCCTCAAACTACAATTATCACCAGAAGTGGTCCCGATTATTGTCACTTCGGGGTTGCCGGATCATAACACATAGTAGGTGACTATAGACTTGCAAGATAGGATCAAGAACTCACATACATTCATGAAAACATAATAGGTTCATATCTGAAATCATGGCACTCGAGCCCTAGTGACAAGCATTAAGCATAGCAAAGTCATAGCAGCATCAATCTCAGAACATAGTGGATACTAGGGATCAAACCCTAACAAAACTAACTCGATTACATGATAAATCTCATCCAACCCATCACCGTCCAGCAAGCCTATGATGGAATTACTCACGCACGGCAGTGAGCATCATGAAATTGGTGGTGGAGGATAGTTGATGATGACGATGGCGATGGTTCCCCTCTCCGGAGCCCCGAACAGACTCCAGATCAGCCCTCCCGAGAGAGTTTAGGGCTTGGCGGTGGCTCCGTATCGTAAAACGTGATGAATCCTTCTCTTTGATTTTTTTTCTCTCCGAACATGAATATATAGAGTTGGAATTGAGGTCGGAGGAGCTCCAGGGGGCCCACGAGATAGGGGCGCGCCCAGGGGGGCAGGCGCACCCCCCACCCTCATGGCTAGGGTGTGGGCCCCCTGGCCTTGACCTTTTGCCTATATTTTTTATTATTTCCAAAAATACACTCCGTGGAGTTTCAGGTCATTCCGAGAACTTTTGTTTCTGCACATAAATAACACCATGGCAATTCTGCTGAAAACAACGTCAGTCCGGGTTAGTTCCATTCAAATCATGCAAGTTAGAGTCCAAAACAAGGGCAAAAGTGTTTGGAAAAGTAGATACGACAGAGACTTATCACAAGACAGCGAACGCGATTATAGGTTATGCTCTCCTATCAAACTAGCCCACAGGAATCTCCAGAGCTCAACTACAGGCGACCTTGCCGGCCGCCCCTTTTTACGCGATTCACTTGCACGTTAAAGGGGGGCCCTGAGCATCGCGCCTCAGGAGCTCTTACTGACTCTCCACCCCTCACCCCCTAGCCTTGACCACGGCATCGTGACCTGGCATACCAATGGCGGTTGAGCCTCGCTCAAGGGTCGGGACACGAGGGAGTAGAGCATTCAGATGAGCAAGGAAAGGGGAGACCGGCGTGGCCTACCTAGTAGCATCACCGCTGAAGCACGAATCAGGCCTTGTGCAAGGAGTCACCACAGGCTTGCCAAAAGATAAGTCACCCATGCGTAATGAAGTGAATCTCTCCGTCTGAAGCCTTTGGCCCTTATAAACTCGCTCCGGTAGTACTTCTTTCCTTTTAGGCCTCCAAGGAGCTGCTTGCACGCAAAAGGGGGCCTCCTAAGCACCGCACCTCGGGAGCTCTTACCAAACCTCAGGCCGCTCACCTCCTGGCCTTGACCACGGCATCGTGACCTGGCATACCAGCGACAGCTGAAGCCTGCCTGCGGACTAGGACCTGACGGCATAGAGCGCTAAAGCAACCGCAAGGACGAAAAGGGGGAGTGATGCCTGAGCGAGACACGCAGCAGCAATCTCATGTTAAGAACAATAAGTGGTGGAACAAAAGCATTACAGATTCTTTACATACCTCTACGGGGTTCGTTACGATTCCTCGAAGGGAACAAAAGAAGAACAGCCTCAAGAAGCCCCGACTACGAGCACCACCACCGACACCATCATCAACAGTGGTCCACGTGAGGCCGACGCCAACCCCATCTAGATCATCGTCAACGCCGAACGGAGGTGGTTGCAGCGCTCCGGGAACGGCGAGAGCTCGGGGGCACGTAGCTGTCATCGCTCGACTCTGGAGACTCGCTAGGCTCGGGAGAGTCGCTGGATTCCCAGGAGTCATAGCTGCTGCTGGAGGAGCTGTCGGCGGTACCAACGATAGGCACTGCGCCCATCGCCTCACCATGCTGGCGGACTCCTCCGGGGCAGCACTCCAGGCGGCGGCCTTCCTCGTCGAAGACCTTGAAGAATAGCATGGAGGCGTCGTGATACTCGAAGTGGATGGCGAGGGCCCCCTCCGCGCGGCAGGCGCGGGTGACCTCGCCCCATCCATGAGTCATGAAGATCTTGCTGGGGGAGAAGACCTCAACCTCCACCCCCGTGGCTAGACTGCAGCACCCAGCGTGCTACAGCCACAGCTCGAGCGGCCCCCTCGGCAGCATCTCTTTGGCGAAGAACTACGGGAACCGGATCCACGTGCACGGTGACATCGCCGCCAACATCACGAACTCATGCGAGGAGGCTTCGGCGTGGGTTCGCAGGGCGGACGGCCACACAGCCCCAGCCTGGTCCTCGCGGCCGCGGCTCACACGGCGTGAAGCACTGCCACCTTCTTCCAAGCCTAGCGCCCGAGCGTACAAAGGGAGTGGGAAGCCAGGGTGGCCGGTCGTACCAGGGCCGCGTCACGTCCTGTCTCACCCCGACATCGCGAGGGCGTCGGGACCTTTTCTTCGGCGGAAACAGATCACACACTACGAGGGCGATATTTCCTTTTTCTGCTGCAAAAAACCTCCTGATCGGTGCCATGGGTGCTTAGGCAAGTTAGCAACATGGAGGGACCAAGAGGAAGAAGAAGGAGCGGACTACGAGAAGAAAGAGATGAGCAAGGGGGCTCCGCCCCTTCCCACATTTCTAGCCAGGAGGAGGCCAACCGCCTGCCACCATGACCGCACATAATGATGATTTTCCTCTACATGCAGCGGAGTCTCGTCAAGTCGGACGGTTGCCGAGGCAGCATGGGGAAGCGGAGGCGCCAACGTCCCATCAATCGCCATGCGTCGATCAAGGTCGCAGGCGATTGGGTCCCATGGCGCTCCGCACTTTCCCCTTGGCTTCGCCTCGAAGCCAAGCTCAAGCACGTCTTGGGCTCGGGGGCTACTGTTGGCATCCTGGGAATGGGGGTCCCAGACGTGCCTGCCTGCGGCCCACGGCGTGGCTCCATCAGCGGCCGATACGGCCTAGTTTCAGCAGCAGCGACTCAAGACCCTCGCATGGGGCCAAGCCTCACTAGGCGGACGACACCAAGACCTCCCTGGGGACGGCCTCACCAGGCTGGCTCCCGAGGAGCAGAGATATCAAGGCAAGGTGCAGCTCGCGAGGTTCATATGATGTGAGCCATGACGACCAAGGCCAGGTAGGTGCCAATGGGCGCAGTGTACCAGTTTTGCCTTTGTTGCCAAGGGGGCAAGCGCAGGCGCGGAGTCCCGAGGGATCAGGCAAAGGTTTCCATATTGGTGCAACAAGACCAAGACTGCCAGGACGACAGGACGGAGGTCGTCATAGGGCCCACTATAGCATCACCACCAGAGCCTTTGTAGGCAAAGACTACTTTTGTCAGGATAACTTGTACTAGTTGTCTCCCTTTCAATTTGGCCATAGTGGGATCCCTTCCAGCCTACATTTTGGAAGAGGACCTAGGCCACTATAAATAGGACTTAGCCACCACCCTAGAAGGGGGGAGATCGGATTATTTAGACCATCCTCACACCCACCAGCTCATTGAGATCAAGAACACCTCACCTCCTGAGGCTATTCACCCACTATACTATTTCATCGTCAGCCCCTCGAGGGAATCCACCACAAAGCTGGAGTAGGGTATTATACTGCAAGGTGGCCCGAACCAGGATAAATCTCTATGTCTCTCATTCTTTGAGTTCGTCGAGGTGACATTGGAGTATCTAGGTGACATTAGGGTTTTGGTTGATTTGTGTCTTAAGGTGTTATTCTAGTACGAACTATAGGGTTGTTTGTGACACTTATAGGAATAGCCCAATGGATTCATTGGAAAGAATAACTTTGAGGTGGTTTCATACCCTACCATAATCTCTTCGTTTGTTCTCCGCTATTAGTGACTTTGGAGTGACTCTTTGTTGCATGCTGAGGGATAGTTATATGATCCAATTATGTTATTATAGTTGAGAGAACTTGCACTAGTGAAAGTATAAACCCTAGGCCTTGTTTCCTAGCATTGCAATAGTATTTTTGCTCACTTTTACCATTAGTTATCTTGCTGTTTTTATATTTTGAGATTACAAAAACCTTTATCTACTATCCATATACCACTTGTATCACCATCTCTTTGCCGAACTAGTGCACTTATACAATTTACCATTGTATTGGGTGTGTTGGGGACACAAGAGACTCTTTGTAATTTGGTTGTAGGGTTGCTTGAGGGAGACCATCTTCATCCTACGCCTCCTACAGATTGATAAACCTTAGGTCATCCACTTGAGGGAAATTTGCTACTGTCCTACAAACCTCTGCACTTGGAGGCCCAACAACGTCTATAAGAAGAAGGTTGTGTAGTAGACATCAAGCTCTTTTCTGGTGCCGTTGTCGGGGAGGCAAGGAAAGCGGCACTAACACCCCGTCAACTAAGCTCTTTTCTGGCGTCGTTGCTGGGGAGGTTAGCGCTTGAAGGTATATCTTTAGATCTTGCAATCGAATCTTTTTGTTTCTTGTTTTAGCACTAGTTTAGTTTATAAAAGAAAACTACAAAAAAAATATGGAATTGAGTTTGCCTCATACGCTTCATCTTTCTAATATCTTTCGTGAGTATGATGGAAAGGAAAATTGTGCCAAAGTGTTAGAAGAAGAATGCATTAAAATGTTTGGCACTAAATCTTTGAATGATGAGCATGATTGCAATGTTGTTAGTATGAACTCCTTGAATATCCATGGTACTAATGATGATGCACTAGTTATGATGAAAATGTCTCCTATAAACATGTCAATTTTTGTGGAGTGCATTGGGTTTGTAAGTACACATCAAATAGGGAAGATAGATATTGCAAGAGGCATAAGTACTTAGAAACTAAATTTTTGCAAGAAAGGCTAGATGATTGTGCTGAAAATTTAAATTTTCTTGGCCGTACTTGTGGACTTTGCAATGAACAGGGTCATTTAGCTATCAGATGCAAATTGTTTCATGATATAATCATGTCCAAAAATTGTGATGAGTTGATTTCCCTTGCACATTATAATGAACTTAGCTTGCTTATGGGTTGCGAAGAAATGAAACATATAACTGGGCATCTTCCAGAATTTGCCCGTTATAAACTTCTTGGCTTTGATCTAGAGGAAATTTATATGTATTGTGCGGTGAATTGCATTGAAAACCCTTATATTGCCAATTACATAAAGAAAAGAAAACAAATAGAAGATGAAAAGAATACTAATGAAAGGGAAGAGACTTCCCAATACCCTCCTATTATTTCTTATGATGAATCAGGTAACGAGGAGGAGCCTCCTATTCAACCAATCTCGTTAATAAGGAGCTCCAAAAAGAGGATTGAACCCACACATGATGTGGTGAAGAAGAAGAAGAAAGGAAAAAGGAAGAGAGGTAAAAAGATATCTCTCCCAAATAGTGCTGCTCCTATTACTATTGTGCCTCATGAAAATATAATTGTGGAAGATAATGTGTGGCACTTGCTTGGAAGAATATGATAATTGCTATACTATTGGTGCTATCAATACTATTAATGATGAGAGTGATTATGCTTATGATATGAAAAGGACCAAGCTTGGGGATGATGTGTTTGATGAAGATGATGTTTTTCAGAATATATTTGCTGCAATTAATGTTTGTCCCGAGCTTGGGGAAGCTATGATTAATGGACATGATATTTTTAGTCTCCCAAGTTTTGATATGCAAATTTATAATGATATTGTGATGATACTTATGATATAAAAAGTAGTGATTATATTTATAAAACTTGTCATGATTATGGTTACCCCTTTTTTGAACATTACTCTTTTAATGTGGAAACAATTTGTAGTGTTCAAGTCTCTTATGAATTATGATACTACCACTATCCCGAATGAGAAGATATTTGCTTATGTGGAGAGTAGTAAATTTTCTATGCTTGTAGATCATGAAAAGAATGCTTTAGGTGGTGGTTATATTGTTGAACTCATTCATGATGCTACTGAAAATTATTATGAGGGAGGAATGTATGCTTGTAGGAATTGCAATAATATCAAGTTTCCTCTCTATGTGCTTAAAGTTTTGAAGTTATGCTTGTTTTGCCTTCCTATGCTAGTTGATTATTGTTCCCATAAGTTGTTTGCTCAACAAATCCCTATGCATAGGAAGTGGGTTAGACTTAAATGTGCTAGTCATATTCTTCATGATGCTCTCTTTATGTTTTAATTCTTATCTTTTATGTGAGCATCATTAAAATCATCATGCCTAGCTAGGGGCGTTAAACGATAGTGCTTGTTGGGAGGCAACCCAACTTTATTTTTATTCCTTGCTTTTTGTTCCTGTTTAGTAATAAATAATTCATCTAGCCTCTGTTTAGATGTGGTTTTATTCTTTTAATTAGTGTTTGTGCCAAGTAGAACCTTTGGAAAGACTTGGGGAAAGTCTTGTTGATCTTGCTGTAAAAAACAGAAACTTTAGCACTCACGAGAATTGCTGCCATTTTTTTATTGGAGAGTGATATTTAGTTAATTCTTCTTGAAGTTGATTAATAGATAAATTCCTCAGGTCCAGAAATTTATTTTAGAATTTTTGGGGTTACAGAAGTATACGTTTGATCCAGATTATTACCTTGTTCAAGAATTCATCCGATTAACCAGTTAACTTGCCGATTAATCCCTACTCGTAGGGTCACCGAGTAGCCGATAAACTGAAAAATTGTTCGATTAATTGATTAAATGGCCGATTAACTTGTCGATTCGCCGATTAATCCCCTACTCGCCAGTCAACCGAGCAGCTACCAGTTAACGATTTCCTCAACAATGGATTATTATAGACTGTTCTGTTTTTGACAGATTCTGTTTTCTATGTGTTGTTTGCTTATTTTGATGAATCTATGAGTAGTATCGGAGGGTATGAACCATAGAGAAGTTGGAATACAGTAGATATTACACCAATATGAATTTAGAATAAGTTCGCAACAGTACCTAAGTGGTGATTTATTTTCTTATACTAACAGAGCTTACAAGTTTTTTGTTAAGTTTTGCGTTGTGAAGTTTTCAAGTTTTGGGTAAAGATTCGATGGACTATGGAATAAGGAGTGGCAAGAGCCTAAGCTTGGGGATGCCCAAGGCACCCCAAGGCAATATTCAAGGACAACCAAGAGCCTAAGCTTGGGGATGCCCCGGAAGGCATCCCCTCTTTCGTCTACTTCCATCGGTAACTTTACTCAGAGCTATATTTTTATTCACCACATGATATGTGTTTTGCTTGGAGCGTCATTTTATTTTCTTTTGTTTTGCTTGATGTTTGAATAAAATACCAAGATCTGAAATCTTAAATGTTAGAGAGTCTTCACATAGTTGCATAATTATTCGACTACTCGTTGATCTTCACTTATATCTTTCGGAGTAGTTTGTCATTTGCTCTAGTACTTCACTTATATCTTTTTAGAGCACGGTGGTGGTTTTATTTTGAAGAAATAGATGAACTCTCGTGCTTCACTTATATTTTTTGAGAGTCTTTAGAATAGCATGGTAGTTTGCTTTGGTTATGAAACTAGTCCTAATATGATGGGCATCCAAGAGGGATATAATAAAAACTTTCATATAAAGTGCATTGAATACTAAGATAAGTTTGATACTTGATGATTGTTTTGAGATATGGAGATAGTGATATCAAAGTTGTGCTAGTTGAGTAGTTGTGAATTTGAGAAATACTTTTTTTGAGGTTTGCAAGTCCTGTAGCATGCACGTATGGTGACCTTGTGTAACAAATTTGAAACATGAGGTGTTATTTGATTGTCTTCCTTATGAGTGGCGGTCGAGGATGAGCGATGGTCTTTTCCTACCAATCTACCCCCCTAGGAGCATGCGCGTAATGCTTGGTTTTTGATGACTTGTAGATTTTTGCAATAAGTATGTGAGTTCTTTATGACTAATGTTGAGTCCATGGATTATACGCACTCTTACCCTTCCATGATTGCTAGCCTCTTCGGTATCATGCATTGCCCTTTCTCACATTGAGAGTTGGTGCAAACTTCGCTGGTGCATCCAAACCCCGTGATATGATACGCTCTTTCACACATAAACCTCCTTATATCTTCCGCAAAACAGCCACCATACCTACCTATTATGGCATTTCCATATCCATTCCGAGATATATTGCCATGCAACTTTCCACCGTTACGCTTATTATGACATGCATCATCATTGTCATATTGCTTTGCATGATCATGTAGTTGACATCATATTTGTGGCAAAGCCACTGTTCATAATTTTTCATACATGTCACACTTGATTCATCGCAATCCTGGTACACCGCCGGAGGCATTCATATAGAGTCATATCTTGTTCTAAGTATCGAGTTGTAATTCTTGAGTTGTAAGTAAATAGAAGTGTGATGATCATCATTCATAGAGAATTGTCCCTAAAAAAAAGAAAACAAAAGAAAACAAAAGAGAAAGGCAAAAAATGGGGGCCAAATAAAAAAAGGAAAGGCCAAATAAAAAAAATAAAAGGGACAATGCTACTACCTTTTTTCCACACTTGTGCTTCAAAGTAGCACCATGATCTTCATGATAGAGAGTCTCTTGTTTTGTCACTTTGATATACTAGTGGGAAATTTTCATTATAGAACTTGGCTTGTATATTCCAATGATGGGCCTCCTCAAGTGCCCTAGGTCTTCGTGAGCAAGCAAGTTGGATGCACACCCACTTAGTTCTTTTGTTGAGCTTTCATACATTTATAGCTCTAGCGCATCCGTTGCATGGCAATCCCTACTCCTTGCATTGACATCAATTGATGGGCATCTCCCTAGCCCATTGATTAGCCGCGTCGATGTGAGACTTTCTCCTTTTTGTCTTCTCCACATAACCCCCTCATTATACTCTATTCCATCCATAGTGCTATATCCATGGCTCACGCTCATGTATTGCGTGAAAGTTGAAAAAAGTTTGAGATTACTAAAGTATGAAACAATTGCTTGGCTTGTCATCGGGGTTGTGCATGATGAGTCTTGTGTGATGAAAATGGAGCATGACCAAACTATACGATTTTGTAGGGATGAACTTTCTTTGGCCACGTTATTTTGAGAAGACATGATTGCTTAGTTAGTATGCTTGAAGTATTATTATTTTTATGTCAATATTAAACTTTTGTCTTGAATCTTATGGATCTAAACATTCATACCACAATTAAGAAGAATTAAATTAAAATTATGCCAAGTAGCACTCCGCATCAAAAATTCTGTTTTTATCATTTACCTACTCAAGGACGAACAGGAATTAAGCTTGGGGATGCTGATACGTCTCCAACTTATCTATAATTTTTGATTGCTCCATGCTATATTATCTTCTGTTTTGGACATTATTGGGCTTTATTATCCACTTTTATATTATTTTTGGGACTAACCTATTGACCCAGAGCCCACTGCCAGTTCCTGTTTTTTCCCTTGTTTCAGTGTTTCGAAGAAAAGGAATATCAAACGGAGTCGAAACGGAATGAAACCTTCTGGAGAAGTTATTTTTCGAAGGAAAGCAACCTGATAGACTTGGAGTGCACGTCGAGAAAGAAACGAGGGAGCCACGAGGTAGGGGAGCGCGCCCACCCCCCCACCCCCCCCCCCCCCCCCCCGCCCCCGGGCGCGCCCTCCACCCTCGTGGGCCCCTCGTGGCTCCCCTGATGTATTTCTTCTGCCTATATATATCCATATACCCTAAAACGATCGAGGAGCACAATAGATTAGGAGTTCCGCCGCCAAAAGCCTCCGTAGCCACCGAAAGCCAATCTAGACCCGTTCCGGCACCCTGTCGGAGGCGGAATCCCTCTCCGGTGGCTATCTTCATCATCCCGGTGCTCTCCATGACGAGGAGGGAGTAGTTCTCCCTCGAGGCTGAGGGTATGTACCGGTAGCTATGTGTTTGATCTCTCTCTCTCTCTCGTGTTCTTGATTTGGCACGATCTTGATGTATCGCGAGCTTTGCTATTCTAGTTGGATCTTATGTTCTTTCTCCCCCTCTACTCTCTTGTAATGGATTGAGTTTCCCCTTTGAAGTTATCTTATCGGATTGAGTATTTAAAGATTTGAGAACACTTGATGTATGTCTTGTCGTGCGTATCTGTGGTGACAATGGGATATCACGTGATTCACTTGATGTATGTTTTGGTGATCAACTTGCAGGTTCCGCACATGCATGAACCTTTGCATAGGGGTTGGCACACGTTCTCGTCGTGATTCTCCGGTAGAAACTTTGGGGCACTCTTTGAGGTTCTATGTGTTGGTTGAATAGATGAATCTGAGATTGTGTGATGCATATCGCATAATCATACCCACGGATACTTGAGGTGACATTAGAGTATCGAGGTAACATTAGGGTTTTGGTTGATTTGTGTCTTAAGGTGTTATTCTAGTACGAACTCTAGGGCCATTTGTGAAACTTATAGGAATAGCCCAATGGATTGATTGGAAAGAATAACTTTGAGGTGGTTTCGTACCCTACCATAATCTCTTCGTTTGTTCTCCGCTATTAGTGACTTTGGAGTGACTCTTTGTTGCATGTTGAGGGATAGTTATATGATCCAATTATGTTATTATTGTTGAGAGAACTTGCACTAGTGAAAGTATGAACCCTAGGCCTTGTTTCCTAGCATTGCAATACCGTTTGTGCTCACTTTTACCATTTGTGCTCACTTTTACCATTAGTTACCTTGCTGTTTTTATATTTTCAGATTACAAAAACCTTTATCTACTATCCATATACCACTTGTATCACCATCTCTTCGCCGAACTAGTGCACCTATACAATTTACCATTGTATTGGGTGTGTTGGGGACACAAGAGACTCTTTGTTATTTTGTTGCAGGGTTGCTTGAGAGAGACCATCTTCATCCTACGCCTCCTATGGATTGATAAACCTTAGGTCATCCACTTGAGGGAAATTTGCTACTATCCTTGTCGGCGTTCTGGGAACGGGGGTCCCCAGACTTGCCTGCCTGCGGCCTACGGCGTGGCTCAAAGGGGGGCCCAGCATAGCCCATCTTCATCAACACAGACCCGAGACCCTCGTGAGGTGCCAAGCCTCGCGGGGCAGACGACACGGAGCTTCCTCAGGCACGGCCTCATTAGGCTGGCTCGCGAGCAGGCGGAGAGATCGAGGCGGGTACCTCACAAGGTGCCCGTGACGCAAGCCATGACGACCAAGGGTGCCAGGCGGGCGCCAGCCCGCGCAGTGTCCTCCTTTCCTCTTTGGTGCAAAGGGAGCAAGCGCAAGCGAGAGCATCAAGCAAAGGCACCCGTTTCGGTGCAATGAGACCAAGACCAGTCCAACGGCAGGGACGAAGTCATTGTGGAGCCCAAGCCAGCGTCACCACCAGAGCCTTTGGCAGGCGAGGACCAACTTTCGTCAGGATAAGTGTATCAGATGTTCCCCTTCAAAATGGCCAATTGTTGGCCCCCTTCCCGCTCAATATTTGGGAAGAGGCCCAGGGCCTTTGCCTATAAATAGGACTAGCCACCCACAAGGTACGACGACGAGGAGGAAGGTCGGATTCAGAGAGGAAATCAGAGAGAGAGAGAGAGAGAGAGAGAGAGAAGGGTAACTAAACCCCTCCTAGCAGTTCATACCCACAGCCAAGAACAGACCCTCGCGAGGCTGTTCTTCCTTGTATTGCTCATCACCAACAGCCCAAGAGGCAATCCACCTCACCACACACTGGAGTAGGGTATTACACCACAACGGTGGCCCGAACCAGTATAAACCCTGTGTCTCTTCTGTTGTTCTTTCCATAGCTTAGATCTTGGCGAGGCGGAGGGGTACAGGCAGGTAGTAGGCGAAATCTCCGCGCGCACCCCAGTGTTTGAACCTCAAGGGTCTGCCGGAACCCGAAATCCGACATTTGGTGCGCCAGGTAGGGGTGCGCCGGAATTCGTCTTCCACCACCCCGTTCTCCTCCGACCATCGCGTCCATGTCTGACGCTCGTCGGGCCCGCGCCAAGCGCCGGGCCGCTCTCGCTTCCCACGTTGCGAAGACGGCTCCTGTCGGCGGGCGCCCTCGCTGTTCCCCGTCACATGTCGTCAACACCGCCACCGGCCCAGCGGGGGACGAGCAGCAAGCGTCGTCTCAGCATCCGTCCGTGCGGCAAGACGGCCGCACCGCTACTCCCTCGCTCACCCCAGCTGGTTCTTCGTCCCGCGCACTCCACGCACCCATGGAGGCTCAAGCTGCGCTCATCGCGGCAAACGAGCTCCTGCGCTACTGTCCCATCGACAACGTCTACGAAGAATGGCTCGACCGCGTCGCTGAGCTCGTCCGTGCCGCAGGGGGCTCTCCTGCACCGTCCGTTCCGCTGCGCCGCACCCCGCCCCGCGCGGGTGACGAAGCTCCGGGGGCGCCCTAGCCGCCTCCTCCTCAAGAAGGCGCCATGGCTCCAAGGCGCGTGGCCCCTGGGTGGAACCCGCTCCGTCAGGTGCTAGCACGGCAAGAGCAGAGCTGCCAAGAAGTCCCTCTCCCGCAAGAAGCGGCCCGGGCGCTCCCCGCTCCAGCACGTCGCGACCATGCTTCTGCTCCCGCACGTCAAGACCCCGCGCTGCTCCTAGCTGTAGCACGTGGGGACATGCAAGACCAAGCTCCCGTCACCCAAGGCCTCCCGTGGCCACAGCAGGCTGCCGTGCCTTCACCGCCGAGCTACGCAGCGTCGCGTGGCCCGGCAAGTTCAAGCCAGACCTGCCTCCTCGTTACGACGGCACGGCCGACCCTGCGGAGTTCCTCCAGCTCTATGAGCTGGGCATTGAAGCTGCCAACGGAGACGAGAAGGTCATGGCGAACTGGTTTCCCATGGCGCTCAAGGACGGGGCATGCACCTGGCTCCTGAACCTGGCTCCAGGCACGATCTCCTCCTGGGACGAGATGCGCACCCGCTTCATCGCCAACTTCCAAGGTACTCGCGACCGGCCACCCACCGTGAGCGGCATGCGCGGCATCAAGCAACAACCCGGAGAGACCCTACAGAAGTACATCCAGCGCTTCAACAACGCACGCCTCAAGATTCCCAAGGTGACCGAGGAGGCCATCATCTTAGCCTTCTCCGACGGCGTGCGCAACGTCAAGATGAAGGAGGAGCTGGCGATGCATGAAGACCTGTGCACTTCCTTGGAGCTGTTCAACTTGGCAACCAAGTGCGCCAGGGCTGAAGAAGGGCGTCTCTCCCTCCTTGAGCTGCCTGCCGCAGACCCAGAAGAGAAGAAGCCCAAGGCCAAGGATGTGAAGCGCAAGGGGGCTGCCGTGCTCGCGGCAGAACCAGACACCAAGCGGGGCCGAGATCAGCCCAAACCTTCCAAGGGCAGTCGGTACTGTGTGTACCACGACCTCCACACCCACAACACCAACGAATGTCAAGAGCTCCGAGCCGTGCGAGAAGGAAGGATCGGTCGTCGCCCCGACCACGGTGACCGGGGCTATGCTTGAGGAGGAGGAAGGAACGCAGGACGCTGGGAAGACCGCGGCCCGCACCAAGGGTGGCGCGGTCAACCTCGCGAGGATCGCTGGCAAGACCCGCCTCGCGAGGGAGACTGGAGGGATCAGCCTCGCGAGGATTACCCACAAGGTAACGCATGCCTCCCCCCGCTGCCGCCGCAGCCAAGAAGAAACGAATACCGCCATCAGGATGAGGGGGCTGGGGGCTTCCAGGAGCCGCGCGTGATCGCCTGCATCCTAGGCGGGGCTCAAGCGCCAGCCTCTCAACGCATCTTCAAGCAGTTCGCCCGCAAAGTGAATGCAGTCCTCCCCAAGCTCGAAGCCACGCGCCCTCTCAGGTGGTCGGAGTGGGCCATCACGTTCAGCTCAGCAGATCAGCTCAAGTGTGCGGCTACAGCTAGAGTCCTCCCGATGCTTTGTTCCCCAATCATCAGCAACGTGGTGGTCACCAGGACCCTCATCGATGGCGGGGCAGGGCTCAACGTCCTATCCGTGGAAACATTCAACAATCTCCAAGTGCCCTACAACCAGCTTCAGCCGACCAAGCCATTCTCCGGAGTCACCGATGGCTCCATGGTCCCGATTGGGCAGGTCCGCCTCCCTGTCACCTTCGGGGCACGTGACAACTACCGGACCGAGCTCATCGACTTCGACGTCGCTCACATTCGCCTGCTGTAGAACGCCATCCTTGGGTACCCTGCGCTGGCCAAGTCCATGGCCGTAACTCACCACGGCTACCACGTCCTCAAGATGCCAGGAAGTGGCGGAGTCATCACGATGCCCTGTGAAGAGAAGGACGTGGTGTGTTCCCTGGAACGAGCCTTTCAGGCCGCATCACTGGAAGACCCGGCTCGCGGAAGCAGGAGGCTTCCCGAGACCGCCCCCGGGAAGAAGAAGACATCGTCCGGCCGGGCCCCTCAGGAGGCAGGCCCCTTAGGGCCCGTGCCTGACCAGGGGGAACCTCCTTCCATCACATAGGAAAGCGCACCCGGCGCCCTCCTCAAGCAGGACTCAGGGGCTCTCCCCTGGAGGGCCACCGACCTGGCTAAGGTCACGAGGGAGGCGCTTGGGCACCACATGGAGGCGTGCTTCGAAGCATGTTTCCCTCAAGAAGGAGTAAAGCAAGGAGAGCCAGACCCTCAGGAGTTCGTCAGCAAGGCCATTCAGGAGCTACAGGAGTCAAGAGTCATGAAAGGCGGCCGCCGCCTACCAGCTGTGGCTCCCCATCCAGGCGAGGATGGTGGGCTGCGCGTCTGCATCGACATACCAGGGCTCAATCGAGTCGCCTCTCTGGAGCGCCTCTGGCCCTCGCGAGTGGGGCGCTGCGTAGGTCCACCCCACAGCTACGTTCGCATGCCTTACGGCTTGCCGAACGCGGCCGCCACGTACCAGCGCCTCATGAGGGGTATCATGGAGGCTCAAGAGGCCAGGCGCTCCGGAGCCCTAGCGGAGATGGAGATGGTCTGCGAGGAGCCACCAGCGCCTCCGGAGCCTCCCGAGGCCCCTGGGCCTAGGGGCTCGTGAGGATCGGCTTCCGCGGCACACCGAGTCTGCTACACCAACACTCCTTCATCCTCAACATCATCAGGTGACATCTTGCAAGTTTCATTTCCAGCTGGGAGCGCCCCCAGGGCTGCATTATTCCCAGGCCGTGTGGGTCCATCCCTGCGGCATGTATCCCTTTTATTTCATGTTGTTAGCTTACCTTGTTGGGGGCGCCCCTCGGGCTGCATCATCCCCCAAGTCGCTCGGGCCAGACCCAGCGGCATGTATCCCTTTTGCGTTTATTTCCGGCTATGCGTTCGACCCACCATGCTTGATTATTTGATGCCTGTCCACGGCACCTCTTCTTCTCCATGCCGACCACTTGCACATTAAAGGGGGGGTACCTGAGCATCGCGACTCAGGGCTCTTACTGGCTCTCCAGCCCTCACCCTCTGGCCTTGTCCACGGCATCGTGACCTGGCATACCAGCGACGGCTGAGACCAACTCGAGGGCCGGGACCCGAGGACGTAGAGTGTCGACATCTAACCAAATTTGCAGGGACACATCACAAGATAAGGCCTAGTGCCAGGTGCAACCCGCCTAGAGGTAGGGCCCCGTGAGTCCCCCGCTGGCTCACGGGTGCCCAGATACACCTCGCCAGGCCCTACCGTGCCAGCCACGTGTCAGGGCGGGGCTGTACATGCCCAGGGGGCTCCTCCTGGAGGGGAGCCCCCTCCCACATACCAGTGGAAGCACCATGCTCTGCGCTGGCTGACGACACTGCCGAGGAGCAGCTATGCCTGTACACATACGGAAGCACTATGCTCCGCGCTGGTGATAAACAACTGAGGGTGGCCCCCGGGCCGCATCAACCTCAGGGAGCCCAGAGCTCAGTGTCTAGCCTCATCGTAACGCCTCCCCTCGGGAGTGCCGCGCGAGGGGGCTGGGCACGGGGGCTGCGCCTGGGTCACGCCCAGATGCACGCCACCCAGCCAGGCCCCCCCGGGCCTGGTTCGTCGCGCATCTCTCCCCGAGCGGAGCCAAGGTATGAAGGCCGTTCGAGCATCAAGGGGGACTCCTGAGCATCGCGACTCAGGAGCCTAACTAGTCACGTAGCCCCTCACTCCTTAGTTCCGAAAGGCTAACGCTGGGTGAGGTATGCGCGGGGCCGAGCTCTGCAGACGTAGAACGGTAGATCCACCCACATCTCACCTCCCTACTTGTTGTTCGTGCGCCAAGGGGGACTCCTGAGAACCGCGACTCAGGAGCCTAACTTGTCACGTAGCCCCTCACTCCTTGGTCCCGTCCTGGTTTCCGGTCGGCGCTAACGCTGGGTGAGGTATGCGCGGGGCCGGGCTCTGCCGGCGTAGAACATAAGCAAGTAGGAAGGAAAAGCGTAAATTTCAAGGAATTCAAAAGCAAATGTTACAGTCCGCACTGTTATCTCAATGCCAAACGCAAGTTTAAATGTCTCCCCGAGGCATGATACATGTGCAGGAATTAAAGACAGGATAGGAGCCACAACGGAGTCACTTGTCGGCGGTGGAGCAGCACGGAGTGGGTTCGCCTCATGGAGCAGCGGGGTCAGCAGCGCCTTGCTTCGGCTTGGTGCTAAAGGCCCGGAACTTCCCCAGCAGAGCCTCTGCGCGACCCTTCACGGCCTCGGCAGCGGCAGCGGCACGCTCGCCACTTACTGGCTCCAGCAGGCTGTCGAGGTCGGCGCCGAGATCGCAAAGGTAGATGTGGGTGAGGACCCGCGTCAGCGCAGCAGAAGACAGGGCACGCGCCTCGGCCTCGGCCGTGGGGCCAAGGCCAAGGGCGACATCTTCAAGAGCACAAACTAGGAAGGGAAGCAGCTTGGCAGGGCCGTCCTAGGCGCCAGCCAGCGGTCTCTCCAGGCCGCTGTCGTAAAGCGTCCTCAGCGAGGAGCGAGCCTTCGCCTCCATCTCCGCAAAGGCCACGTGGTCCTCGGCAAGAACCTGGGCCTTGTCGTCCAACTCAATCTTCCTCGCCCCCAACTCCTTCTCCAGCGTGCCTAGGCGGTCACGGCGCTTCCTGAGCTTGGCCTCCTGGCCCTCGACGGCCGCCTCGCGAGCCTTCACGCCTTCTTCTTGCTCTTGGTGAAGGCGGGCCTCTTTCACGAGCTGGTCCCGCAGGCCTTGCAGCTCGTCCTCCAGCGCCTTGCAGCGACCACGGACGTCGACCACCTCCCCCAGGGTTGCGTCACGAGCAGCCTTCGCCTCAAGGACGGCCTGCCTCTCCTCATCGCAAGCCATCAAGGCCTGGACCGGCGCCGCCCAAATCGAAGCGTCGGAGCGAATCCATCCTGAAGCCAGCTCCAAGCGCCCGGCCACCAAGCGAGGGTCGGCGCCAAGAAGATCCTGCCGCAGCCGGTCCAGCTCAGCAGCAGCATGATCCAGAACGGCAAGAGGAGTCAGAGAGACAACAGTCGGTGGAGTAGGAGGAGAAGGCAGCAGCGCGACCACAGCATCCTGAGGCGGAGCCTGCTGTGCCCTAACGGCTGTAGTGGCGGCAGCAGGCAAAGGCACCTTGGGAGTCACTTGGGCCATGGGGGCTGAGCTCGCAGTAATAGGCGAAGATTGCCAGGAGAAGGACGGAGTTGTGGTGGAGATGCAGAGCCTGTAGCTTATAATGGCGGAGGACAGAGAAGAAGAACTCGGAGAAGGGAGGCACCAGGCCAGCAGCAATGGCGCTTACAAAGAACGGATAGAAGGTGCTCCCTTGGCCCTCAGGGGTGGCGGAGATGGCCTTGAACACCTTCGCCCCGTCGATGCCCTGCGCCGCCGCCATCCGGCATAACCGGGCGAGGCTCGCCTCCGACACGTTCGGCGAGTCCAGGGCAGACGAGTACCAAGCTCCGGCCGGGGACTGACGAGGCACCATGGCTTCCTAGGTCACGGTCGAAGCAGATCTGGAAATTTTGGAGGAAGGAAGGAGAGGCGCAAGAAAGGGGATCTGAGCAGCAACCGGAGAAAGCAAAAAAGCAAAGCCTGGGCAGATGCCGCTCCTTTATCAACTCGCGCGGTTGCAGAGGCACTCACGTCCAATCAACCGCCACGCGGCGCCCAAGGCCGCAGGCTGTTAGGGCCCGCGGCGCTTCGCCCTTGCCCTTTCGCCTCCCTGCACGGCCAAGTCCGGGGGCGCCTTGGGCCCGGGGGCTACTGTCGGCGTTTTGGGAACGGGTCCCCAGACTTGCCTGCCTGCGGCCTACGGCGTGGCTCAAAGGGGGGCCTAGCACAGCCTATCTTCATCAACACAGACCCAAGACCCTCGCGAGGGGCCAAGCCTCGCGGGGTGGACGACACGGAGCTTCCTCAGGCACGGCCTCATCAGGCTGGCTCGCGAGGAGGCGGAGAGATCAAGGTGGGGTACCTCACGAGGTGCCCGTGACGCAAGCCATGACGACCAAGGGTGCCAGGCGGGCGCCAGCCCGCGCAGTGTCCTCCTTTCCTCTTTGGTGCAAAGGGAGCAAGCGCAGGCGAGAGCATCAAGCAAAGGCACCTGTTTCGGTGCAACAAGACCAAGACCAGCCCAACAGCAAGGAGGAAGTCATTGTGGAGCCCAAGCCAGCGTCACCACCAGAGCCTTTGGCAGGCGAGGATCAACTTTAGTCAGGATAAGTGTACCAGATGTTCCCCTTCAAAATGGCCAATTGTCGGCGCCCTTCCCGCTCAATATTTGGGAAGAGGCCCAGGGCCTTTGCCTATAAATAGGACTAGCCACCCACAGGGTACAACGACGAGGAGGAAGGTCGGATTCAGAGAGGAAATCAGAGAGAGAGATAGAGAGAGAGAGAGAAGGGTAACTGAACCCCTCCTAGTAGTTCATCCCCCCAGCCAAGAACAGACCCTCGCGAGGCTGTTCTTCCTTGTATTGCTCATCACCATCAGCCCAAGAGGCAATCCACCACACCACACACTGGAGTAGGGTATTACACCACAACGGTGGCCCGAACTAGTATAAACCCTGTGTCTCTTGTGCTGTTCTTTCCATAGCTTAGATCTTGGCGAGGCAGAGGGGTACAGGCAGGTAGTAGGCGAAATCTCTGCGCGCAACCCGGTGTTTGAACCTCAAGGGTCTGCCGGAACCCGAAATCCGACAGTCCTACAAACCTCTGCACTTGGAGGCCCAACAACGTCTACAAGAAGAATGTTGTGTAGTAGACATCAGTAGTCAGGGAGGAAGCACCCGAGCTTCTTGAAAGGCTTCAGGTCCAGACGCTGAGCGAGTAGCAGTGCTCGATATCATCCCGCATGATTGGCCCATGGTAGAACATCCCTGTTGGTTCGAGGACCTGCTTCATGATCACTTGGTCAAGTTCACATTGTACATGATAAAACTCAGCTCTGATTCGATGATCTGGTGTCTTTCCTTTGCTTGTGGTCCAGTTGACAATCTCGGCATCGTTGGTAGTAGCTGACATGCGAAGGTGTTGATTATCCCTTCTATACTCGAGCAGGTGATGCATGAGGTAAAATCCATCAGCCTTACTGGTGTGCGGTTGCTACATGCAGCTGAAGTCGGTCTTATGGACGAAAGCCAGCCCATTCTGCTTGTACTTTTTCACCTTGATATATCCACCAGACAGCCTGAAGGTTAACAGGGCACTATCTAGAACACTCTTTATGTGCTTGTAATCCTTTTTCTTGAGGTTCTTCAATGAGTCCAAGTACATCGCATGGGCGTATTCTGGGTACAGAACGATGAGGGCGGCACCCCCTGTCGGTGTCAAAACTGGCGGATCTCGGGTAGGGGGTCCCGAACTGTGCGTCTAGGCCGGATGGTAACAGGAGGCAGGGGACACGATGTTTTACCCATGTTCGGGCCCTCTTGATGGAGGTAAAACCCTACGTCCTGCTTGATTGATATTGATGATATGGGTAGTACAAGAGTAGATCTACCACGAGATCAGAGAGGCTAAACCCTAGAAGCTAGCCTATGGTATGATTGTTGTTCGTCCTACGGACTAAAACCCTCCGGTTTATATAGACACCGGAGAGGGCTAGGGTTACATAGAGTCGGTTACAATGGTAGGAGATCTACATATCCGTATGGCCAAGCTTGCCTTCCATGCCAAGGAAAGTCCCTTCCGGACACGGGACGAAGTCTTCGATCTTGTATCTTCATAGTCCAGGAGTCCGGCCGAAGGTATAGTCCGGCCATCCGGACACCCCCTAATCCAGGACTCCCTCAGTAGCCCCTGAACCAGGCTTCAATGACGAAGGTCTCAAAGACTGTTTATTGTTTCTACTTGGTAGACTTTGGCAAGGCTGTGGAGTGTTCTTTTTCGCATGTTATTTGATGCGAAGGTCTCGAAGACTGTTAATACCGTATTGGTGTCTCTGGGGTGGCTTTATGTGGCTTCCGGTATTAGGAGGTTTTCGCCAATTTTGGCCACCTGCCGGAGTATCCAACATGCTCTAAGGCTGTGAGTTGGTGTGGCGTCCTATGTACTATGAATTTTATAGGGTCCATTAAGCCATCCTTCCAGTACGGTTCCATGCCCTGTAGAGGGTTTTTGCCTTTTGGTGTTTGGCCCGGGTGTCTGGCGATGATGCACCCTTTTATTTCGGACTGGGCTTGCATTAAGGGTCGGATTGTCCCAAAATTTTGTTTCGGTTTTCCGGGCGCTTTCCATCGCACAGTACTTTCATACTATGGACGCTAAGTCAACAAAGCGTGTAATATCACGGCGACTTATGGCGTTGAGTATTCCCTTGTCCGTGCAATTATTGCAGAAGGATGAAATTGCGTCTTCCTTACGACAGCCCTTTATCATGTGCATAACCAGGAGGAATCTGGCCCAGTAATGATGTAATGTTTCTTCGGGCTCTTGCCTGATTAGGGATAGATCGCTAATGTTCGGGTGGGTGGGTGGAATTGAATCCGAAGCCTTACCCCTTCTGAGGCTCGGAGGCCGAGGAATTTTTGAACTCGAAAGTTTGGATTCCTGGATGTCGTCCAATGAATCCAGTTCGTCGCGTGATTCTCGGTTCAGGTCTTGAGTGATATCCTCCCCTCCGCGGACATCCGGCTTGGAGGGATCGAGAATCCGGACGTAGCGAGTCCTTAGGATAGATGTAGGGTCGCCGCACTATCCCTCTACCACGGCAACGTGATGGGTGGCTTGGGGAGAGTTAATCTCTCTCAGATCGGTTTTAGGCCCAATCTGGTCGTAATCCGTAGCGACTCCCAGGGCGGCGAAGCGATCCAAGAGCTCGTTTACGGAGGAAAGCTCTATTGGATTTAACTGCTCGGCAAGTTCCGAGTTGACATGAAGATTGTTTTCAATGGCTCGAGAGGTCACCGTCGGCGTAGAAGCCGAACAGGTGGTCATAAGAAAACCACCTAGCCGGAGGGTTTGGCCGACAGCCAAAGCTCCCTTAGCAACGGTGCCGTCTTTAAAGACGGGGCGAGGCATCCTTCCTGGTGGCGACGACATAGAGGAACTCTCAATGAAAGCACCAATGTCGATGTCAAAACCGGCGGATCTCGGGTAGGGGGTCCCGAACTGTGCGTCTAGGCCGGATGGTAACAGGAGGCAAGGGACACAAAGTTACCCAGGTTCGGTCCCTCTCGATGGAGGTAAAACCCTACGTCCTGCTTGATTTAATATTGATGATATGGGTAGTACAAGAGTTGATCTACCATGAGATCAAAGAGGCTAAACCCTAGAAGCTAGCCTATGGTATGATTGTAGATGTGTATATCTCCCTACGGACTAAAACCCTCCAGTTTATATAGACACCGGATAGGGTTAGGGTTACATAGAGTCGGTTACAATGGTAGGAGATCTGAACATCCATATCGCCAAGCTTGCCTTCCACGCCAAGGCAAGTCCCTCCCGGACACGGGACGGAGTCTTCAATCTTGTATCTTCATAGTCCAGTAGTCTGGCTTGAAGGTATAGTTTGGCTATCCGAACACCCCCTAATCCAGGACTCCCTCAGTAGCCCCCGAACCAGGCTTCAATGACGATGAGTCCGGCGCGCAAATTGTCTTCGGCGTTGCAAGGCGGGTTCTCCTCCAAATTCCGTGTACCTATTGAATAGTGTCCAGTTTCTTGTAAATGTAATGCTCCTTGGCTTCTATGCCCAATAATGGCCATTTTCCATGTGTCAAATGAATATGAAAAGTCAGGGTGTTTTTTTATATTTACACCCCTAGCCGCGTGAATGAGCCGCCTATTTAAGGCGACGCGGATTTAGATCCAAACCACACCTTCTCCCCTCCGCGAGTATTCATCAGAGCGTATCCGACAGAGGTCCATTCAATCATGGCCGGCTGCCGCAGCTCCTCCTCTCGCCCTTCCAGCCCTCAGCCTGGAGATTGGAAGAGGTGCTCCATCCCGCACAGCGAGCTAGTGACGCTCCAGGCCAAGGGATTTCTCCCCCCGGCCTATATGGTCCCGGTTCGAGCTAGACTTGCCACCTATAATGGCGGAGAGCAAGCGGAGAGCGCCCCCAATCCCTCCAAAGGAGAGCGGGTATGCCTTGTCCCTTACTTAATAAGAGGGCTCGGGTTTCCAATTCATCCGTTTCTCCGGGGGCTCCTAGAGTTCTATGGCCTCCAGCTGCACAACCTCACGCCTGCCTCCATATTGCATATCGCGGGCTTCTTAGCCCTTTGCAAGCTGTTTTTGGGCTGCGAGGCTCATTTCGCGTTGTGGAAAAAAGCTATTATGCCTCGTGCCCCGTTCTAAGAAGGGGTCAATATATCAAGTGGGTGGAGCCGAAGTGTGGCGCATCGCCGGGACCGGATATCTATCCGGAACCCCAAAGAAGGCGTCCGAGGACTGGCCTTCAGAATGGTTTTATATAGAGGACGTCCCGCTGCTGGATCCTGTCCGGATCGGCCTCCCTGAGTTCGACAGTGCTCCCCTAAAAAAGCGCCTAAGCTGGCGTCCACGGAGCCCTCAGAGGGAAAGTGACAGGGACGTTCTTTACCTGATGGGCCGGATAAGATTGTTAACTCATTCCAGATTGACCATGATCGGGGTCATGGCCGCATGCATCATGCGAGGGGTGCAGCCGCTCCAGTATAGAGGGCGCCCCATGTGGGACTTCAACGGGGAGGACGACGCCACCCGCCACGGCTGTAAGTGGTCGGATTCAGCTGCCGCCCTAATAAAGACCTTGTCCGCTTTGTACAAGGGAGAAGAGGAGGAATTTCTTTGCGTCAACCCGCAGGGTGGATTTTCTATGTACAATCCCCCAAGTTGGGTAAGTGGACACTTTTACTTGCCCATCCGTTTTATATTCCCATTGTTAAATATTCAGTCTAACGACTTCAACGCAGGAACTGCGCCATGCTGTTAAAGAAATAAACAGCCCTCCTCCACAACCCGAGGACCCGGGACGGTCCCTTGACCCAGCCTCTTAAGAGGATCCGGACTTATCTGTGGAGCTGATTGATGGGGTGTTTCATCAATTGAGCAAGGACAACGCCTTGGTGGCCATTACGGCCGATTACCCAGGGCTACTCCCAGCCTCACAGGTAACTGAGACCGAAGTCCCAGCACTTTGAAAAGGGATCTATCCTCGCATGTTTTCGATTGCCGTATGACAACCGTGTTTTGTAGGGGAGGTCCCCGAGACGGGAGGCCGAGCCTGCAGTGACTAGCCAACGAGGGGCGGCAAGGCCCCGTGGGCTGAAAAGAAGTGCGGTCCGGACTGAGACGCCGGCGCAAAGGTATAGCGCGCCATCTTATTCCCAGATGTTATTCCTTCGAGGCATATTAACGCTCGTGTTCTCTTCAGGACGAAGAGACCTCGCCGGACTATATCCAGAGAGGCTGCCAATCGCGCCTGCACCAGCCAGGCTCCAAAGCCTAGTCCGGAGGCGGAGGCAAACACGAGGCCCGCACCGGACGCTCCTCCGACAGAGGATGCGGACAGGCTGTCTGCCACCAATTCCGAGGTGGAGAGTGCCATGAACCACAGGCGTCGCCGGACAGTTCTTCACGACGCCTGTTTCTCCCAAGAGGCATTGGATGCCTTCAATTCGGGAGATGCGTACCTCCGTGCCGCTCAAAATGGTCTAGCCAGAGCCACGGAGCAATATGTAAAAGACATACGGGTAAGAAAATTTTGGTAATTATATATATATACCAGTAGCCCCCGAGACTTGAAACAGTTATAATAACTAATTTAAGGATCATCTGTTATGCAGGTTGTTACAGAAAAGAATACCCTGCTGTCCCAGGAGCTGGAAGAGTGCAAAGCCCAACTTGAGGCCGCACTAGCCGCGGCAGGGGAGCCCAAGGAGACCCCCTCTGGTAATATACGCTTTGAAAGATAAGTATTTTGCGAAGTGCGGCATGGGTGCAAATCTGACAAATGAAATTGTAGATGGCGCCGGATTAAATCCGAAAGAGCAACGATCTCCAAGATGCCAACACCAAGCTGGGCGTTGAACTGAAGGATGTTCATGCCCAGCTGTTGGACTCCATGAAGGAGAATCAGCGGCTTCGACGTGGCATATATAGTAAGTGCTTAAATGAACTTTGAAAAAAGAGTTCGGCGAGGAAGTCGACTAACAGAGGAATGTATGTAGGTATGCTAACAGGTCGTCCTGCAGAGGAAATGCCCCGTTCTACGGGTGACCTTCTTCTCTAGCTCTCACAACTGCACGGGCGAGTTCGGCAGGTGATGCAAAGCGTCGCCCAGGCCTTGTGGCCATCCGTCTCCATGCCCGAAGGCCTTGGAGAGCTTGTAGAGAAGCTGAAGGGAGCGCGGCGGCGCTTCCGATTGTGGAAGATGTCAGCCTGCCATCAAGGCGCCAGGGAGGCCTGGGCCATGGTGAAGACGCGGTACACGAAGGCTAACCCAAACCACATGGCCGAGGTCGGACCCGTGGGGCCCGATGGGAAGGAGATCCCTGTGAGCTTAGTATGCGGCCAAGTAGAATTGGCCGCAAAGTATTCCCAACAGGACTGTAAACTGGACATCCTGTTAGATGGTATTGAAGAGGAATACAATCAGTCAGATTCACTATGTAATTATAATTGACATGTGTAATGCCTTCTAGCCATATTGTAGATCGTTTGTCATGGCCGACCTTTTTGCTTCAACCTCGGGACCTGACGGTCCGGAGTCTGTCTGAATACCCTCGCGGTTATATAAGAACCGGGGTTAGCATGGAGACCAGGCGTAGGGGTCATTAGTGCTTGAACAGAAAAGTGCCCAACTAGTTACGTTATATTACATGGTTAATAAGAAACATCTTCCAGGGAGAATAGTTCCGTTAGGGGTTCCTTTCCCTGGGAGGCATGCCCTAAAGTGCATGTCCATTCTGCGAAAAGAGGCGCAGGAAAAGCATCTGGGGGCGTATAGGTAAAATAAAAAAAGATCATCTTTAGTTCACCGACCGAATATTCCCTTAAGAACGCTAGCTTTCAACTTCACCCAGTCTAAGGTACACATCCGGCTGACCCGGCAGTAACAATCTGTAACACCCTCGATGCGACTATATCTCCCACGTGTCGAGGCACGACTTAGAGGCATAATCGCATTGAAGGCATATGTCGCAAGTCGGGTAATCATCACAAACATCCCATGTAATTTAGATAATGAAAAGGGACAACATAGTTGGCTTACACTCGCCACGTCAATCAAGTACATAAATAACATACATCATCCAAACACTCATGGCCCGACTACGACGCCAAAATAAAAGAAAGCCAACATGCGACATGGTCCCAATCACCCCCAACTGGGCACCACTACTGATCATCAGGAAAAGGAACATAGTAACGTTGAGAATCCTCGTCGTACTCCCACTTGAGCTCGAGCGCGCCATCTGGAGCTGTATCATCTGGCCCTGCATCTGCTGTAATAGTAATCTGTAAGCCACAGGGACTCAGCAATCTCGCACCCTCGCGATCAAGACTATTTAAGCTTAATAGGTAGGATAAGGTAAATATATGTGGAGCTGCAGCAAGCGAATAGCATATATGGTGGCTAACTTATCCCCAAAAGAGAGCGAGAAGAGGAGGCAAAGCGCGAGCGAGAAACTAGAGAGCAACCTGCGCAAACATTACTCCAACACCGTGTCCACTTCCCGGACTCCGCCGAGAAGAGGCCATCACAGTAACACACTCGGTTGATTCATTTTAGTTAAGTTTATGTTCAAGTTATCTACAACCGAACATTAACAAATTCCCATCTGCCCATAACCGCGGGCACGGCTTTCAAAAGTTCAATCCCTGCAGGGGAGTCCCAACTTAGCCCATGACAAGCTCTCACGGTCAACGAAGGAATAGACCTCCACCCGAGACATTCCGATCAGACTCGGTATCCCGGTACAACAAGACATTTTGACAGGTTAAAACAAGACCAGCAACACCACCCGAATGTGCCGACAAATCCCGATAGGAGCTGCACATATCTCATTATCAGGGCACACTCAGATGAGCGCTCCATACAACTAAAACCAAACCTCGAGTTTCCCCGAGGGGGCACTGCACAGGACTCTAGTTCGGACCAACACTCAGAGGAGCACTGGCCCGGGGGGGTTTAAAATAAGATGACCCTCGGGCTCCAGAAACCCAAGGGAAAAAGAGGCTAGGTGGCAAATGGTAAAACCAATATTGGGCATTGCTGGAAAAGCTTTAATCAAGGCGAACTATCAAGGGGTTCCCATTATAACCCAACCGCGTAAGGAACGCAAAATCCGAGAACATAACACCGATATGACGGAAACTAGGGCAGGAAGAGTGGAACAAAACACTAGGCAAGAGGCCGAGCCTTCCACCCTTCACCAAGTATATAGATGCATTAAGATAACATGGCAATATAATGATATCCCAACAAGTAAATAAATGTTCCAACAAGGAACGGTCTCCAATCTTCACCTGCAACTAGCAACGCTATAAGAGGGGCTGAGCAAAGCGGTAACATAGCCAATCAACGGTTTGCTAGGACATGGTGGGTTAGAGGCTGAACATGGAAATTTGGGAGGCTGACAAGAAAATGGTAGGCATCGTAGCATTGGCATAGCAAAAGAGCGAGCAAACTAGCATTGCAAAGATAGTAGTGATTTCGAGGGTATGATCATCTTGCCTGCAAAGTTGTCAGAATTGACTGGATCCTCGAAAGCAAACTCAACGGGCTCCTCGTTAGCAAACTCGTCTCCCGGCTCTACCCAAACAAGACAAACAAGCAACAAGAACACAATCAACCACGTGCAAGCTCAAACAATAAGATGCAATGATGGTATGCTATGCGGGATGCATATGCAAGATATGACAGTAAATGCATGAACCTGGCCTCAACTTGTAAAACCAAGTGTTCCACTGGAAAGATGGGATGAAATCGCTTGAAAACGATATAAAGATCACCGGAATCGGAGTTACGGTTTGGAAATGGCAAGCGATTCAAATATGACACCGGTCTGCGATTTACAGCAAGTAGGCATCTAAATGCAATGAGATGAACATGCTACAGCACTCAAACATGGCATCAAAACACATGGCAGGGAAGCATTCAAGATGTTTAACAAAATTCTAGCACTGAGCTATGGCCAATTCATCCATTAGGAGGTTCAAACAAGCATGGCAAAACCGCAAATGGTAAACAGATCTCAGACTTAGTGAAATTAACACTTGTCTGGAATTTCAGATCATATAGCCCTCTTCGGAGCAACAAAACAACATGCTACAGGAACTTAACATGACAAAGAAAGACATGGCATGGAGCTACTCAACAAGCTTAACAAAAGTCCCTTAGTGACCTTGAGCCAAAAGGGATCACAAAATATACTAACAAGCACACGAACATAACAAAAACATAATCAGTTTTCAGACTTAGTGAAAACTGGGACATGCTGAAACATAACTCACGAAGGCATGTTTACGAGCTCGATGCACTCACTACGGAGCAAGTCATGGCAAGACAAGCATGCATCCACTAATAAGGCACAAAATGCAAGCTAGACATGGCAAGAACAATGGCATAGCATGCACGGATCAACTACAATAACATCGGCAAAATCGTAAACAAGTTGACGATCTGCCCAGATTCACAGCGAAGCAAAAGTAGAGCTCGATTGACTCAAGCTAGGCTGCTCCATATATGCAAATAAATACATGGATGGATAGAGCACTACAATATTAACAAAACTACTTTACTGATCATCCTCAAAAGAGGCACGGATCACTAGGAAACAACATGAACATATGGCATCATGAACTACACAATCCCAGGACTTAGTGAAAACTACCAAGTCCCTGAAAACAGATTTACCGGGTGCCTCACTTTGCAAGCTTGCACTAAGCACCACACACATCACAAAAATACATGGGTTGCACCTCTGGAAAGATGACAAAACCCTTAACAAAACATATGAAGGACTCATAGGCATATCATGCACACAATAATCATGGAAAAATGACAAAAGTCTAAGATGAACTAGCAGATCTGACAATTAACTCACGAAGCCCTCTTCTAACAGCATTTCGGGCATCAAGATGAACTCGAATGAAAATGATGCAATGGAATGAAATGATATACTCTTTGAGGCGAACATTTTGATATGCTATATTCCCAAATCGGAGCTACGGATGCGGAGATATAGCGTGATGAAGATTGCATAAAAATCAGGAGGAGAGGGGAAAAAGTCAACCCTAAAAATTCCAGATCTCAGATCTGGCGTGGATTACGAGGTTCGCCGGAAGTCCTGTTCGCCGGAGACGAAGAACTCGCCAGAGAGAGCCGTCGGCGTCGAGGAAGCAGGCCGGAGCTCGGAGACGGGGTGTAGAAGCTCGCTGGCCGGAGCTCGGGGACGTCGATGGCCGGAGTAGGCGTCTGGCGCGGGCGGTGGTCGGGTCGCCGGCGATGAGCGGGCTGGGTGGTGCGGTGGCGGCGCCGGTCGCCGGAGGGTTGGAAGAAGGCGGCGCAGGCTGTCCGGGCGGCGGGGCAAGAGGCAGGCGGCGGCGGGGTGGTTCTGGGCCGGGAGGGCTCGCTGCGGGCCTCCCGGGCCGGCGGTGCGCGGAGTGTGGTGGCGACAGGTGTCGGCAGCGGACTGGCTGAGGCGGCGGCGGCGATTTCATCCGCTAGGAGGCGGACATGTCCGGCGGCGGCGCGAGTGGTTTTTTAGGGTTAGGGGAAGGGGATCCGCGAATTTTCGGGGAGAGGCCTTTATATAGGCATAGAGGGAGCTAGGAGAGTCCAAATGAGGTGCGGTTTTCGGCCATGCGATCGTGATCGAATGCTCTAGATGATGGAGCAGAGTTAGGTGGGTTTTGGGCCAAAATGGAGGGGTGTTGGGCTGCAACACACACGAGGCCTGTTCGGTCCCTCGGTTAACCGTTGGAGCATCAAACGAAGTCCAAATGGTATGAAACTTGACAGGCGGTCTACCGGTAGTAAACCAAGGCCGCATGACAAGTCTCGGTCCAATTCGGAAATGTTTAATCCCCACACACGAAAGAAAGCTAGAAATGACCGCCGGAGGAGAACGAAGCGCCGGAATGCAAAACGGACAACGGGGAAAATGCTCGAATGCATGAGATGAACACGTATGCAAATGCAATGCACATGATGACATGATATGAGATGCATGATGACGATAACAACACACGGAGACAAAAACCCGAACCCGAGAAAATAAATTAACTTAAAGCCGGAAACGGCAAGAGTTGGATTACAAATTGGGAAAGTTATATCCGGGGTGTTACAACACTCCACCACTACGAAAAGATCTTGTCCCGAGATCTAGGACTGAAAGAACGCCGGGTACTCAGAACGGAGGTGATCCTCGCGTTCCCAGGTAGCTTCACGGTCGGAATGGTGTGACCACTTGACTTTGAGAAATTTGATTGACTTGTTGCGAGTCTTGCGTTCCGTCTCTTCAAGGATAGCCACGGGGTGCTCACGATAAGAGAGATCTTCTTGGAGCTCAATGTCCTCGAAGTTGACGGTGCGGTCAGGCGTCTTGAAGCACTTTCGGAGCTGAGAGACATGGAACACATCATGAACATTTGCAAAGTTTGACGGAAGCTCGAGTTGATAGGCGAGGTCGCCTCTCTTGCTGACAATCTTGAAAGGTCCCACGTATCTAGGGGCAAGCTTCCCCTTGATACCGAAGCGACGAGTCCCTTTCATAGGAGAGACGCGGAGGTAAACATGATCTTCGATCTCGAAAGCAAAATCACGGTGCTTACTATCATAGTAGCTCTTCTGGCGGGATTGGGCTGCTTTGAGGTTATCACCAATGACTTTGCACATTTCTTCTGCCTCTGTGATTAAGTCATTACCCAGCAGCTGACGTTCACCGGTTTTAGACCAGTTGAGAGGGGTACGGCACTTCCTGCCATACAGAATTTCAAATGGGGCCTTGCCCGAACTTGCTTGAAAACTGTTGTTGTAGGAGAATTCAGCATAAGGAAGACAATCCTCCCACTTCATGCCGAAGGAGATCACACAAGCCCTGAGCATATCTTCAAGAATCTGGTTGACACGCTCGACTTGACCGCTTGTTTGAGGATGGAAAGCTGTGCTGAAACGGATGTTGGTGCCCATGGCCTTCTGAAAAGAATCCCAAAACTTGGAGGTAAAGATGCTGCCACGGTCTGAAGAGATCACCTGAGGAATACCGTGCAGAGAGACAATTCGAGAGGTGTAGAGTTCCGCCAATTGAGCTGCAGTGATCGACTCTTTGATAGGCAGAAAATGAGCCACTTTGGTGAGTTTATCAATGACAACGAATATAGCATCATTGCCACGCTTGGACTTTGGAAACCCAGTCACGAAGTCCATTTCAATGTGGTCAAACTTCCATTCTGGAATGGCAAGAGGTTGGAGAAGACCAGCTGGCCTTTGGTGTTCTGCCTTCACACTTCTGCAGACATCACATTCATTCACGAATTGAGCAATCTCGCGCTCCATTCGAGTCCACCAATAAGCTTGCTTAAGGTCCTGATACATCCTCGTGCTCCCAGGGTGGATGGAGAGGAGAGAATTGTGAGCCTCATTCATGATCACCTTACGAAGTTCACCTTTGGGCACAACAATACGATCCTCGAAGAAGAGAGTATCCTTTTCATCAAGGCGGTAGCACTTGTACTTGGATTGACTCTTGGCAATCCCAATCTTCACCTTCTTCACCATAGCATCAAGAAGCTGGGCTTGGGCAATCTGGTCTTCCAAGGTAGGAGAGACTTGAAGGTTGGCGAGGAAACCTTGAGGAACAATTTGTAGATTAAGCTTGCGGAAAGCTTCACAAAGCTCGGGTTGATAAGGCTTGAGAATCAGACTGTTGCGATACGCTTTCCTGCTCAAAGCTTCCGCGATCACATTGGCCTTGCCTGGAGTATACTCGATACTCGGATTATACTCTTGAATCATTTCGACCCATCGAGTTTGCCTGAGGTTGAGATTAGGCTGAGTGAAGATGTACTTGAGACTCTTGTGATTAGTGAAAATGTCCACTTTTCTCCCTAATAGAAGATGTCTCCAAGTCAAAAGAGCATGCACAACTGCCGCCAACTCGAGATCATGAGTGGGGTAGTTCTTCTCATTAGGCTTCAACTGGCGAGAGGTATAAGCAACAACTTTCTTCTCTTGCATCAATACTGTGCCAAGACCTTGGAGAGAGGCATCACAAAAGACCTCATACGGCTTAGATTCATCAGGCGGAGTCAGAACTGGAGCAGTGATCAATTTCTCTTTCAAAGTGTTGAAAGCAATATCACACTCCGGAGACCAAACGTACTTGACGTGCTTCTGGAGAAGATTTGAGAGAGGCTTCGCGATCTTAGAAAAGTTTTCAACGAATCTTTGGCAGTAGCTTGCGAGACCGAGGAAGCTACGGAGTTGCTTCACGTTCTGAGGAGGTTCCCAATTCACAATTGCAGACACCTTCTCAGGATTCACGGCAATGCCCTTGGCAGAGATGATATGACCAAGATAAAGAACCTCATCGAGCCAAAATTCACACTTGGAGAACTTGGCGTAGAACTGGTGTTCCCTTAGCTTATCAAGAACCAAACGCAAGTGCTTGGCATGATCTTCCTTGTTCTTCGAGAAAACCAGAATGTCATCGAGATAGACCAAAACGAAGTCATTGGTGTAGGGGTTGAAGATGAAGTTCATCATGCGAGAGAACGTCGGAGGAGCGTTGACGAGGCCAAAAGACATGACAGTGTATTCATATGACCCATAGCTTGTCCTGAAGGCCGTCTTGGGAATATCTTGCTCACGGATTCGAATCTGATGATAACCCATACGGAGATCAAGCTTGGAGAATACTTTGGCACCCTTGAGTTGTTCCAACAGCTCGTTGATGTTGGGAAGTGGGTATTTGTTCTTGATGGTCTTCTTGTTCAGTGGACGGTAATCAACACAAAGTCAGTCCGTTCCATCCTTCTTCTTCACAAAAAGAACACCACAACCCCACGGAGGAGAACTAGGCCGGATGAGACCCATTCTTTCTTGCTCATCGAGTTGTTTCTTCAGCTCCTTCAACTCTTCAGGTCCGAGCTTGTAAGGACGCTTGCACACAGGTTCCGTACCGGGCTCAAGATCAATAACAAATTCAACTGGCCGGTGCGGAGGCATTCCTGGGAGCTCTTCTGGAAAGACGTCTTGATATTCGCAAACGACTGGAATTTGCGAGATAGCATCCAATTCACCCTTCTCATTGAGAAAAAATAGACGGATAGTGTTATCCCGAGCGGCAAAGACAATTACATCCTCAGACGAATGAGTCAATTGAATCTGCCTGGCTGCACAATCGAGATGCGCCTTGTGCTTAGAAAGCTAGTCCATCCCGAGAATAAGATTGATATCCAAGTCACCAAGAACAATTGGGGAAGGAAGGAACTTGTAGTCGCCCAAGGTGATAGTAACTTCCGGAACGCAGGTGTTAGCTGTCATCTGCTTGCCCGGTGACACAATTTGCAAGGCACTTTGCAGATACTGATAATCACACTCATACTTTGATGCAAAAGGTTTGGAAATGAAACAATGCGATGCACCCATGTCAAAAAGAACTTTTGCAGGAATATCATTAACAGGAAGGTTAGCCATGATCACATCTGACGAGTCCTCTGCCTGAGCTGCATTCATCAAATTGACCTTGGCGTGCTTGGGGTTATGCTTGACCACAGCTGTACTCGCCGATCTGACAGGAGGAGGAGGAGGAAGACGCCTCTGGTTGAAAGACTTGTTGGCATAGTGACCCTTCTGTTGGCACTTGTTGCACGTGACCTCTGAAAGCGGACGGTGGTACGGAGCACTCGATCTTGGAGCTTGCGATGAAGTCTTGTTCTGAAAGCCAGGGTGGGAAGAACCACTGCCACCTTTGCTCTTCTACTAATACGGCTGACGAAACGAAGGAGGAGGTAGCCAATACTTCTGCTGCTTGGCCACTTGAGTAGAGGAAGAAGGAGTAGCATCTCTGACTCGCTTCTTGGAAGCATCACACCTCAACTAAGCAGCCTCTTGCTTCAGTGCCATGTTGTAGAACTCATCGCACCTCAACGGCTCAAAGAGAACAAGAGCGAGCTGAATTTCTTCTCTGAGACCACCCATGAACTGGTATATCATGCTCTTCTCATCAGGTACGTCCTGCTTGGCAAAGCGGGCGAGCTTCTGGAACAACTTGTTGTAGTCATAGACAGACAAAGAGCCTTGCTTCAAGTTGCGGAATTCCTCGCGCTTACTTTCAGTCACACTCTGAGGGATGTGATGAGCTCGGAAATCTCGACGAAAATCATCCCAAGTGATCAGACATCCACCTCTGGAATCCTTGTACTGCTGGAACCATTCTGCAGCTTGATCTTTGAGCTGGAAGGAAGCGAACTTGACGAAATCTTCAGGCCTGACGTTGCTGCATTCAAAATGCTTACATAGATCCACCAGCCAACCGTCAGCATCGGTTGCCTCAACAAAATTGCTGAACGTCTTCGGCCCATTAGCAAGGAACTGGTTCAGTGTAGCAAAATGATTCTGATTGTTGCCTTGATTCCCTTGATTGCCTTGATTGCGCTCTTGGAGAATTTGCATGATCAACTGCGTGCTTGCATTGGTTGCGTCCATCATAGCTTGCCATGCCTCCGGAGGAGGTGGAGGTGGTGGCGGATCAGGATTCGGAGTCATGACTGGTGCTC
The DNA here is from genome assembly GCA_034509565.1 of Triticum monococcum. Classification (NCBI taxonomy): domain Eukaryota; kingdom Viridiplantae; phylum Streptophyta; class Magnoliopsida; order Poales; family Poaceae; genus Triticum; species Triticum monococcum. Next base: position 274,823,112 of record CM067842.1, on the reverse strand, counting down.
TTAGCGGGAGCCATCCTGAAGAGGTTGACCACCATTAGCACATAGACAGATAAATGAAGCTGAATCCAACGGAATGAAAATTGCAACATAAAGTCTTCACATCCGAACAAAATGAAGGAATGTAATCCTCTCGAAATGGTCACATATCCATAAATTGCGAAGCCACGTAGAATTAGGTAGAATAAGTTAATCAACAAGGTACGGATCAAGAATGAATAATCGGTAAGAAACCCCAATCTCAAACCAATATCCGTGGAAGAAGAACTAGAGCTACAAGAATTCCCACCTATGAAACTCCCGAACCTTTCCGGTTATGCAATCAGGTGTTGGGGATACAGGGGAAGCATAATATCTCACCCAAACTAGCAAATCCTACATCCAGCTGTATCCATCCTTCAACACATAACCAAGAAACCTTCGGAAACCATCTACCTCAACCTTCGAAAAGCATCCATTATACAAGTTATGGCGATACTCCCGAACTCCCGCCCTAGTACTGGGTAGCGTCGAGGTTATCTCACCAACGAACTGCATAAAAGAGATTTTCGATGTCGGCATACTAAACTCGGGTATTCCAGAACAGCAACGATAAAATTATGATGACAACACCTCAGAGCTCAACTCCCCGGGACACTTCCACTAAACCCCTGACAGGAGGCACCAAGACAATGTTCTCATCACAAAACCATCGGAACGATTCCAAGATACCCGCGTGATCCTAAAAACAATTTAGTGAAATTTGAGAAGAGAAGAGTCAAAACTCTACGTCAGGATGCCTTACCAGAGCGATGAGGAGACTGGGAAGTAAAAAAGAATTCCTAACTCTCCGATATATAATTCCTAAAAGACTCAAAACATTTTTCTAGACACAACTCGGCCGCTAAAAACGATCAATCAGTGGGGGCTCCTAAGGTCGGGGAAGGCTCTCATTACCAACTTGTAACACCCTCGATGCGACTATATCTCCCACATGTCGAGGCACGACTTAGAGGCATAATCGCATTGAAGGCATATGTCGCAAGTCGGGTAATCATCACAAACATCCCATGTAATTTAGATAATGAAAAGGGACAACATAGTTGGCTTACACTCGCCACGTCAATCAAGTACATAAATAACATACATCATCCAAACACTCATGGCCCGACTATGGCGCCAAAATAAAAGAAAACCCAACATGCGCATGGTCCCAATCACCCCCAACTGGGCACCACTACTGATCATCAGGAAAAGAAACATAGTAACGCTGAGAATCCTCGTCGTACTCCCATTTGAGCTCGAGCACGCCATCTGGAGCTGTATCATCTGGCCCTGCATCTGGTGTAATAGTAATCTGTGAGCCACAGGGACTCAGCAATCTCGCACCCTCGCGATCAAGACTATTTAAGCTTAATAGGTAGGATAAGGTAAATATATGTGGAGCTGCAGCAAGCGACTAGCATATATGGTGGCTAACTTATCCCCAAAAGAGAGCGAGAAGAGGAGGCAAAGCGCGAGCGAGAAACTAGAGAGCAACCTGCGCAAACATTACTCCAACACCGTGTCCACTTCCCGGACTCCGCCGAGAAGAGGCCATCACGATAACACACTCGGTTGATTCATTTTAATTAAGTTTATGTTCAAGTTATCTACAACCGGACATTAACAAATTCCCATCTGCCCATAACCGCGGGCACAGCTTTCGAAAGTTCAATCCCTGTAGGGGAGTCCCAACTTAGCCCGTGACAAGCTCTCACGGTCAACGAAGGAATAGACCTCCACCCGAGACATTCCGATCAGACTCGGTATCCCGGTACAACAAGACATTTCGACAGGTTAAAACAAGACCAGCAACACCGCCCGAATGTGCCGACAAATCCCGATAGGAGCTGCACATATCGCATTCTCAGGGCACACTCAGATGAGCACTCCATACAACTAAAACCAAACCTCGAGTTTCCCCGAGGGGGCGCTGCACAGGACTCTAGTTCGGACCAACACTCAGAGGAGCACTGGCCCGGGGGGGTTTAAAATAAGATGACCCTCGGGCTCCAGAAACCCAAGGGAAAAAGAGGCTAGGTGGCAAATGGTAAAACCAATGTTGGGCATTGCTAGAAAAGCTTTAATCAAGGCGAACTATCAAGGGGTTCCCATTATAACCCAACCGCGTAAGGAACGCAAAATCCGGGAACATAACACCAATATGACGGAAACTAGGGCGGCAAGAGTGGAACAGAACACTAGGAGAGAGGCTGAGCCTTCCACCCTTCACCAAGTATATAGATGCATTAAGATAACATGGCAATATAATGATATCCCAACAAGTAAATAAATGTTCCAACAAGGAACGGTCTCCAATCTTCACCTGCAACTAGCAACGCTATAAGAGGGTCTGAGCAAAGCGGTAACGTAGCCAATCAACGGTTTGCTAGGACATGGTGGGTTAGAGGCTGAACATGGCAATTTGGGAGGCTGACAAGCAAATGGTAGGCATCGTAGCATTGGCATAGCAAAAGAGCGAGCAAACTAGCATAGCAAAGATAGTAGTGATTTCGAGGGTATGATCATCTTGCCTGCAAAGTTGTCAGAGTGGATTGGATCCTCAAAAGCAAACTCAACGGGCTCCTCGTTAGCGAACTCGTCTCCCGGCTCAACCCAAACAAGACAAACAAGCAACAAGAACACAATCAACCACGTGCAAGCTCAAACAATAAGATGCAATGATGGTATGCTATGCGGGATGCAATGCGGGATGCATATGCAAGATATGACAGGAAATGCATGAACCTGGCCTCAACTTGGAAAACCAAGTGTGCCACTGGAAAGATGGGATGAAATCGCTTGAAAACGATATAAAAGATCACCGGAATCGGAGTTACAGTTTGGAAATGGCAAGCGATTCAAATATGACACCAGTCTGCGATTTACAGCAAGTAGGCATCTAAATGCAATGAGATGAACATGCTACAGCACTCAAACATGGCATCAAAACACATGGCAGGGAAGCATTCAAGATGTTTAACAAAAGTCTAGCACTGAGCTACGGCAAATTCATCCATTAGGAGGTTCAAACAAGCATGGCAAAAACGCAAATGGTAAACAGATCTCAGACTTAGTGAAATTAACACTTGTCTGGAATTTCAGATCATATAGCCCTCTTCGGAGCAACAAAACAACATGCTACAGGTACTTAACATGACAAAGAAAGACATGGCATGGAGCTACTCAACAAGCTTAACAAAAGTCCCTTAGTGACCTTGAGCCAAAAGGGATCACAAAATATACTAACAAGCACACGAACATAGCAAAAACATAATCAGTTTTCAAACTTAGTGAAAACTGGGACATGCTGAAACATAACTCACAAAGGATGCGGAAATATAGCATGATGAAGATTGCATAAAAATTAGGAGGAGAGGGGGGAAAGTCAACCCTAAAAATTCCAGATTTCAGATCTGGCGCGGATTACGAGGTTCGCCGGAAGTCCTGTTCGCCGGAGACGAAGAACTCACCGGAGAGAGCCGTCGGCGTCGAGGAAGGAGGCCGGAGCTCGGGGACGGGGTGGAGAAGCTCGCCGGCCGGAGCTCGGGGACGTCGGTGGCCGGAGTAGGCGTCTGGCGCGGGCGGTGGTCGGGTCGCCGGCGACGAGCGGGCTGGGCGGTGCGGTGGCGGCGCCGGTCGCTGGAGGGTTGGAAGAAGGCGGCGCAGGCTGTCCGGGCGGCGGGGCAAGAGGTAGGCGGCGGCGGGGTGGTTTTGGGCCAGGAGGGCTCGCTGCGGGCCTCCCGGGCCGGCGTCGCGCGGAGTGTGGTGGCGACAGGTGTCGGCAGCGGACTGGCTGAGGCGGCGGCGGCGATTTCGTCCGCTAGGAGGCGGACATGTCCGGCGGCGGCGCGAGTGGTTTTTTAGGGCTAGGGGAAGGGGATCCACGAATTTTCGGGGAGAGGCCTTTATATAGGCATAGAGGGAGCTAGGAGAGTCCAAATGAGGTGCGGTTTTCGGACACGCGATCGTGATCGAACGCTCTAGATGATGGAGCAGAGTTAGGTGGGTTTTGTTCCAAAATGGAGGGGTGTTGGGCTGCAACACACACGAGGCCTTTTCGGTCCCTCGGTTAACCGTTGGAGCATCAAACGAAGTCCAAATGGTACGAAACTTGACAGGCGGTCTACCGGTAGTAAACCAAGGCCGCATGACAAGTCTCGGTCCAATCCGGAAATGTTTAATCCCCGCACACGAAAGAAAGCTAGAAATGACCACCGGAGGAGAACGAAGCGCCGGAATGCAAAACGGACAACGAGGAAAATGCTCGAATGCATGAGATGCAAATGCAATGCACATGATGACATGATATGAGATGCATGACGACGATAACAACACACGGAGACAAAAACCCGAACCCGAGAAAATAAATTAACTTAAAGCCGGAAACGGCAAGAGTTGGATTACAAATTGGGAAAGTTATATCCGGGGTGTTACACAAACGCAGAGGTGCTCCCTTTACCAACTAGCCAAACAATCGGGAATGTAGGGGTAAGCACAGGAGCCAGCCAACCCAGCTTGTCCAAAACTTAAGTCATATCGATGCATATCATGGCGAATAAAAGGTACATGCGGAAGTGTGACACATGTGTTGGGCATGAAGCCCGTATAAATAAGCTTCTGTTTAAAGAAGCCCCCAGGTTTAATCAGCGCGGATAGCGCGTCATTTTATGAGCCTTTAAAGGCTATAAGAGAGAGAGAGAGAGAGAGAGAGAGAGAGAGAGTCGGTGTACTAAAGTAGGGGTACCTTAGTATCCCGAACTTGTGCACGGGCAGTCGTAGCGACCCGCGGCAAGGCTTGCCGGGCGACCGCCAAGACCCTCCATGGTTCCTTTAGGAGCCATTCAAGAACAAAGTATCCAAGGCCCCGACAAGAGGAGCTTGCCGGGAAGGCTACTCGAAGCACAGAGACCCCGGCAAGAGGAGCTTGCCGGGAACGAGACAAGGCCCCGGCAAGAGGAGCTTGCCGGGAAGGATACGAGACCCCGGCAAGAGGAGCTTGCCGGGGAGACCAACCACAGCATCTCGAGAAGCTCGCTGCGGCGCACTGCGCGCCCCGACAAGGCCCGGTGAGCGACAAGCTCCCAGACGCGACAAGACAACATCCGCGGCAAGGCGCTTGCCGCGGCAAGCTACTACCCCGCAGTCCGCGCCTCAGCCCACCCACCAACGTGTTACCCTGGGACCATTCCTGGCGTACGTGGCGGGAGGCTGTGCAGCCGGGGGCATGCGGTGGCAAGCAAGCGCTGACAAGGAGCCATCATGGCAAACTGTGGCGCCCCTGACGGTCCCTTTCCGCCCCGTCTAAGCGATGCAGACAGGCATTTAATGCCTTTGTCCCCTGCCGTCAAGGTTAGGTAGGATACGTCTGTTGTAGGTGGTGGATCCAACTACCACCCCTTTTACATTTTTACCCTCACCTCTATTGCCACGTGTCGATGACCCCTTAGACATATAAAAGGAGGCCCATGCGCAACAGAGAGGGGGGAGGACGGCCATTCTCACGCTCGGTCTCGCCAGCTACTTGAGTGTACTGTAGCACTCGCCGCTCCCGAGCCAAAAACTCAATACAACCACCAAAGCAGGAGTAGGGTTTTACGCATCCGTGCGGCCCGAACCTAGGTAAATCGATCGTCTCGCTCGTGTGTTTCGCCTCGATCTGCTCTTTGTGCATCCACCGCCCCCTATCGAACCAAAAGGGGCTCGGTCCGCCGATCCCCATAGGTGTGCGAGGGATCAGACACCCCCGACATCTTTGGCGCGCCAGGTAGGGGGCGCGTCGAGGTTGTGCGAACCTGACCGGCGTTCGCACGAGCCGAATCTTCATCGTCTTCATCAACATGCCGCCGAACAAGAAGGCTTCGGAGGTAGCCGCTCCGTCTGCGCCGAGCCCGCCATCGCCGGAGCGGACGGCTGGTGGAGCAGGCGCCGGCGGAAGAGCGGGCGCCAACGGGGAGACTCGTGGCGCTGCCAGGTCCAAGGACCAGGCTGCACCGCACGTCGGCGGCGCGGTTGCCTCCCACAACGACCGCGCGCACTCCAAGACCTCGGCGTCCGTACACGCACCGCGCCCGTCCCAGGAGGCGCGGGACCAGCAGCGTCATGGTACCCATGGTACCATACGTCTGCTGGGCCAAGATCAAGCTGGCGGATCCCGGAGTGCTCAGGATCAGCATGCACGCCAACATGCTGGCGCGAGCGTGGCGCGGTAGCTTGGATGGGATGTTGCTCCTTCTAACGCAGTTAGGAGTCCGAGCATATCTCGCTCCTCGCACCGTTCGCTGCCGCTGCCCACCACTCCGGTGGAAGCGTTGGCGCGTGCCCAGCTGCTCCTAGACTACCCTCCAGCGCCAGAGAAGATCGATGACTGGAGGGCCACTATTCAGAGTCTCATCGGCTTCGCCAACGGCGACAACCCGCAGCAGCCGAGTGCATCGCTGCCGTGGCAAGTCAGCCAGGCGCGAGCCGGTGGCGACAAGACCGGCGAGGGTGCAACCACTGTGCACTCTCCGCCCCGAAGGCCAAGATCACCGACTCACCAGATCCACCTCGACAGCTACTCCACCGCGTCGTCAGATCCGCGAGCTCGTCGTGATCAACGCCAAGTTCTTCATGAGAGACAGCAAGAAGACGCTCGAACACGCATCAAGCGCCAAAGGGAAACGCGGCGTCAATCAGACCTGCGCGATGGGCCCTCTGTTGACGTGCATGCACCCGGAGAGCCAGGTAACTTGCCGTACGCGGCAGGTTGTCCTGCGTTCACCCGTGAGCTGTGGCAAGTCCAGTGGCCCAACCAGAAGCATTTCAAGCCAGACGTGTCAGAGAAGTATGACGGCAAGTCGCACCCGTCGGAGTTCCTCAGCATCTACACCATTGCGGTGCAGGCTGCCGGGGGGCGAGACGACAAGGTCCTTGCCAACTACTTCCCGCTCGTGCTCAAGCCCGAAGTCAGATCCTGGCTCATGCACTTGCCGGACAACTCCATATCCTCTTGGGCGGACTTGTGCCATCAGTTTGTCGGCGCCTTTACAGGCGGCCACAAACCACATGGCCAAGAGAGTGACCTCCACCTGCTTGCCCAGAAGGAAGGAGAACCCCTGCGCAAGTATATCCAGAGATTCAGCCGCGTGCAGCGCAACATCCCAGACATCCACCCTGCCGCGGTTATCAGCACGTTCCATCAGAACGTGCGTAATCGCAGGATGCGGGAGGAGATGGTGATGAGCAGGATCAGGGACGTCAGCGAGCTGTACGCCCTGGCCGACAAGTGCGCACGCGCTGAAGAAGGGAGGAAACTCCCCGGAGAGGATGCTGGAGCAGGGGAATCTGACAGCAAGGATGCCGCCCCGGCAAGGAAAAACCGGAGGCGCAACAGGAAGAAGAGCGGCAAACAGGTACTAGTCGTTGAGCAGTCCAGCGGTGACGGCCCCGCCAAGCAAGCCAGAGTTGGCAGCTCCGGCAAGGAGGTTGCCGCGTGCACCAACTGCCAGGCTGTGGCGGCCGCCGACAAGCAGGGCAGCTCCGACAAGCAGTACTGCAAGATCCACCGCACCAAGGGCCATGATCTCCAGAACTGCAAGAGGGTCGAGCAGCTTGTCCAGCAACAAAAAGCTGAGTACGAGCGGCGCGACAAGGAGAGAGCCCAAGGAGGCGATGGAGAAGCCGGCAAGAAGCGCGCTGGCCCGGGAGGAAGCCGCGGCAAGGCCAAGCAACGGCAAGGAGACAGACCTCCCCGCGGCCGCGACAAGGACGAAGACGAAGACGACGACGAAGACATGGATGATGTTGAGAACAGCGAGCAGGAGTTTCAGAAGGCTACAGAAGTCTTGTGTGTTGATGGTGGCGCCTCTCTGCATACTTCCCACCGCCAACTCAAACAGTGGCTCCGGGAAGTTAATGCGGCAGAGCCACCTGTCGAATCACGCAAGCTTCTGAAGTGGTCCAGCACGCCCATCGTCTTTGACATTGAGGACCACCCTGATCGCACAACTGCGGTCGGGTGCTTGCCGTTGTTGGTTTCGCCAACAATCCGCAACCTCAAGGTCGCCAAGATGCTAGTTGACGGCGGGGCCGGCCTAAATCTGATCTCCTCCGCTGTGCTCCAGAAACTCCAGATCCCGGACAGCGAGCTCGAAGAGACCGGTACGTTCCAAGGAATTAACCCGGGAAGGAGCAAGCCGATGGGAAAAGTCGCGTTGCCGGTAACATTCGGTAGCGAGATGAACTTCAGGACTGAGAGGGTCACTTTCGACGTTGCCGATTTCCCATTGCCCTACAATGGCATATTCGGCCGTCCAGCGCTCGCCAAGTTCATGGCAGCCTCTCACTATGCCTACAACATGCTCAAGATGCCAGGCCCGATAAGCGCCATCTCTGTCCCTGGCGACAAGAAGGATGCCCTTATCTGCGCTGACAAGATCTACCGGGAAGCTGCTGCCGCGACGGACCGCGAGGCACTTGCCGTTGAAGCTCCCGGGGAGAAGAAGAAGACTAAGTCCGGCAAGAGCTCTAGTGCCCACTCCGGCAAGCACGCCTCTTTGGAGTGCCATGCTGCCGTCGAGGATGCGCCATCGAGCTCCACCGGCAAGAAGACCAAGTCCGGCAAGAGCTCTGATGCCTACTCCGGCAAGCGCGCCTCTTTAGAGTGCTGCGCTACCGTCAAGGACGCACCATCGAGCTCCACCGGCAAGAGTAAGAAGACGATGGCAGCTCCACCACTTACCAAGAAGGTGCCCGCCAAGGAGGACAGCACTGGTGGTACCTTCACCATCAGTGCCACGCTTGACCCTAAATAGGAAAGCGCGCTCGTTACTTTCCTGCGGGCGAATGTCGACGTGTTTGCATGGCAACCGTCTGACATCCCCGGTGTTCCCAGGAAGGTAATTGAGCACCACCTTGCCGTTTGTCCTCATGCGCGGCCCGTCAAGCAGAAGGTCAGGAAACAGGCGGTGGAGCGCCAAGAATTCATAGCCGAAGAAATCAAGAAATTGGAAGCAGCAAGCCTCGTCAGAGGGGTGCTCCATCCCACGTGGTTGGCCAATCCGGTTGTAGTGCGCAAGGCAAACGGGAAGTGGAGGCTTTGTATTGACTTCACTGATGTTAATAAAGCTTGTCCCAAAGATCCATTTCCCTTGCCGCGCATTGACCAGATTGTTGACTCCACAGCCGGATGTGAGTTGCTTTCATTTCTTGACGCGTATTCAGGATACCATCAGATCTTCATGGCAGAAGAGGATGAGGAGAAAACCGCATTCATTACTCCATGTGGCACGTACTGTTTCGTACGGATGCCTTTCGGATTAAAGAATGCTGGTTCAACATTGGCCAGAGTAGTCCATATTGCTTTGAAGCCACAGATACACAGAAATGTAGAAGCTTACATGGATGATATAGTGGTCAAAAGCAAAGACAGGGCAACTCTGATCCAAGACTTAGAAGAGACTTTTGCAAATCTGTGCAAGGTCAACCTCAAGCTCAACCCCGAGAAGTGTGTGTTTGGAGTCCCTTCCGGCAAACTTCTCGGGTTCTTTGTGTCTCGGCAGGGAATCGAAGCCAACCCCGACAAGATCCGGGCCATTGAGCAGATCGAAGCACCAAAGCGCATCAAGGATGTACGGAAGCTTGCCGGCTGCGTAGCTGCTCTTAGCAGGTTTATCTCTCGGTTTGCTGAGCGCGCCCTGCCCTTTTTCAAAATTTTGAAAAGGGCAGGTCCAATGAGATGGACTCCAGAAGCGGAGGCTGCGTTGCAAGACTTGAAGAGATACATGTCCTCCACTCCAACACTTGTCGCACCTAAACCACAAGAGAAGTTGTTGTTGTACATAGTGGCAACCAATCAAGTGGTTAGTGCTGCGTTAGTAGCAGAAAGGGAGGCCGACGATGAGCCAGCGGCCGCGGCAAGCACATCCAGCGACAAGCAGGGGGCTTCCCCGACAAGCTCTGGTCCCGACAAGCAAGGGTCTGCGCAGATGCAAGAGGAGATACAGAAGAAAATGGTGCAGCGCCCAGTTTACTTTGTCAGCTCCCTTTTACAAGGGGCTAGGTCAAGGTACTCTGGTGTGCAGAAGCTGCTTTTCGGCCTTCTCATGGCCTCGAGAAAGCTGCGCCATTACTTCCAAGCACACGAGATCACAGTTGTCACTCGCTTTCCGCTGAAGAGGATATTGCAAAATCCAGAAGCAACAGGCAGGATTGTCGAGTGGGCACTGGAACTGTCAAGCTTTGGCCTCAAGTTTGAGAGTACATCAACAATCCAGAGTAGAGCATTGGCAGAGTTCATAGCAGAGTGGACGCCAACTCCAGACGAAGAAATTCCGGAGACGAGCATCCCCGCCAAGGAAGCAAGCAAAGAGTGGCTCATGTACTTTGACGGTGCCTTCTCGCTGCAAGGCGCCGGTGCTGGTGTACTGCTTGTCGCACCCACCGGAGAGCACCTCAAGTACATAGTCCAGATGCACTTTCCCAAGGAGCAAGCGACAAACAATACTGCAGAGTATGAAGGCTTGCTTGCCGGTCTCAGGATCGCGGCAGAACTTGGGATTAAGAAGCTCATTGTCAGGGGTGACTCGCAGCTTGTCGTCTGCCAAGTGAACAAAGATTACCAGAGTCCGTTGATGGAAGCTTACGTTGATGAAGTGAGGAAGCTGGAAGAGCGCTTTGACGGCCTGCAAATGGAACATGTTCCAAGAGCTGAGAACGACATTGCCGATGGCCTGTCAAAGTGCGCAGCGCTTAAGTTACCTGTGGAACCAGGGATCTTTGTGCTCAAGCTGACTCAGCCATCCGTAACACCATCAACTGGACAGAGCAAGAAGAGGAAGTTGATCTCTGGTGACTATCTTCCGGCAGAGCTCCCCGAAGCCGCCGCCAAGAAGGTCCCCAAGATCAACGCCCAGAGTGCTGGGGAGCAGTCTACTCCGGCAAACCCCAGGGTTTGTTCTGTTGCAGCAGACACTCCCGGCAAGCTCTGCTCCAGCAAGCTTGTCGGGGAACGTCAAGCTCCGGCAGAGTCGCAGGCTCTTGCCGTAGAAGCGGACGTTCCCGCAGCAGCAGATGTGCCTTTAGTCCTTGTTGTCGAGCCACAGGCTCCGACATGGGCGCAGCAGATTGTCCGCTTCCTTCAGACAGGAGAGCTTCCTGAGGAACCAGAAGAAGCGGAAAGAGTAGCCCGGTAGTCTAGTATGTACCAGTTTGTCGATAACACACTGTGCAGAAGAAGACTCAATGGTGTGAAATTGAAGTGTATTCCTCGGGAAGATGGACAGAAGCTGTTGGCAGAGATACACGGAGGCATATGTGGTCACCACATTGGCGCGAGAGCTCTTGTCGAAAAAGCATTCCGGCAAGGCTTCTTCTGGCCGACAGCCCTCCAGGATGCAACTGCACAAGTAACCAAGTGTGAAGCGTGCCAGTTCCATTCCAAGCAGATACACCAGCCAGCTCAAGCTCTCCAGACGATCCCTTTATCCTGGCCATTTTCGGTCTGGGGGCTCGATATCCTCGGCCCCTTTCCCCGAGCTGTCGGGGGCTTTGAGTACTTGTATGTTGCAATCGACAAGTTCACAAAGTGGCCGGAAGTGGAACCAGTGAGGAAGGTGACGGCGCAGTCCGCGGTCAAGTTCTTCAGGTCGATTGTTTGCCGTTTCGGAATCCCTAACAGGATAATCACCGACAACGGTACACAATTTACGAGCCGCACCTTCATGCAGTACGTCCAAGATCTCGGCGCCAAGGTCTGCTTTGCTTCTGTCGCTCACCCAAGAAGCAACGGCCAAGCTGAGAGGGCAAATGCTGAAGTGCTGCGCGGGCTCAAGACCAGAACCTTCGACAGGCTGCACAAGCGCGGACGCAACTGGATCGAGGAGCTGCCAGTGGTTCTTTGGTCGATCAGGACGACGCCAAATCGAGCCACTGGACAGACACCCTTCGCTCTAGTCTATGGAGCGGAGGAAGTTATCCCCACGGAACTCATATATGGGTCACCTCGAGTGCTCGCTTATGATGAGCTTGAGCAAGAGCGGCTGCGGCAAGATGACGCGCTGCTCCTTGAGGAAGATCGTCTCCAGGCTGCTGTGCGAGCCGCTCGCTACCAGCAAGCTTTGCGCCGCTATCATAACCGCAAAGTTAACGCCAGGAGTCTCGAGGAAGGCGACCTTGTTCTTCAGCGTGCTCAGTCCGCCAAGAATTCCAGCAAGTTGACGCCGAAGTGGGAAGGCCCTTACCGGGTGAAACGAGTCACCAGGCCTGGCGTTGTCCGCCTGGAGACCGAAGATGGCGTACCAGTGAGCAACTCCTGGAATATCGAGCTTCTCCGTAAGTTTTACCCGTAAGGCGCGGTTGTCGAACCCTGTCCGGCAACCACCCTTTTGTACAAGTCTTGCCGCTGTTGCATGTAATCCTTTGTACAAAGCCAGGCGTAGACCCTGAGCACAAGATAATGAAGCGCTGGCGCCCAGAGTTATAGCATGCATGCTAGGTCGAGTCGAGTCCTCGGTTAGGGTTGATAGTGCCTAACAGCAGCTAACCCCTAACTTAGAGGTCGAGTGTGCATCCCTTTGCCTTTCCTTCGTTTCTTTTGGTTCGCAGGGCTTGCATATCCTTGCCGGACCGCATGATGACGAAAAGGAGAAGAAGGACGTGCCGGCATCTAGACCCCGGCAAGCCAGTGTTGCCGGGGGCTGCAAGTACCAAGGTTCACCCACGGCAAGCCAGAGTTGCCGGGGGCTGCAATCTCAGATAAGTCTTTCATCCCTCTTCATGCATTCTCTTATGGACTGGGAATACGAAACCTCGTTTCTTCCCGAAGCTACCGTGCTCCCTTAGCTCTGGGCCCTGGGGCCCGAGGGCCAAGTTTTGGTCGTAGTCGCGGCAGCAAAGGGGATGAAACGAGGGGCTGCACCCGCCTCGTCCCTGCCTCCGTCAAAGGCGTGAGAAAGGTCGAGCGGCGTGGGAAGACGGCAGGGCATGTTGCCGGGGAAGGAGTGTCTATCTGAAAGATACCAAGGATTCGCTCCTTGGCGTGGGTTCTACCCGTGAGGCAAATGACCCGGCAAACATCCCCTTTTCATTAAAAACATTCCGCGCAGGTACAGTCCATAGAGAATGAAAAACATGAAAGAGAGGATTACAAGTTTTAAATGCAACTAAGGCCTGAAGGCTTACAAATTAAAAAGATAAGATGCCCGTAATCCCTTTCTTGTCCCTCTCTTCAGGAGGTAGGTCAAGGAGGCGAGAAGGGCAAAAGGAGCGCCTAGGCGAACTACGGGTGCCAGAAGACACCAAGAGAACATCCCGGGGGCCGTCAAGGCTGGACGGTGATGGCGGCACCGGAAGCAGGGCTCGAAGACGAGGCGGCAGGACGTCAGCACGCTGTCGAGGGCACCACGCCCTCATACTCCGGCTTGACGGCCTTGCCGCCAGCCCTCTTCCTCTTCCGCAGCCTCCCTACGCCAGCCGCCCAAGGAGACGCCCCCGGGGAGTTCAAGGAGCCGGCGACACGGATGATGGGGTTGCCGGTGCCGCACGGAGCGGCGCCCGACACCTAGTCGGACCCGCCATCCTGCCGCCCGCTCCCCTCGTCGTCGCTGTCGCTCCCCTCCTCGTCACTCTCGCTCGAGGAGGAGCCTTCGCTATCGGAGGAGCTTTCCACGCAGCACCGGGCCCGGACGCCGAAGCACCCGAAGACCTTGACGGAGAGGAGATCGCCCTCCACCAACTTAAAGTGGAGGGTGAGCCCCGGCGTCAAGCTGTGGATGCGGGCGAACGTCTTCCACCCTCGGCCAAGATACATCACGCCGGGGGCTGGGAATTCGGCGCGGACCCGCGTACCGCTGATCCCACAGCCCCTCATCTGCAGTCTCAGCGTCTCGGGCGGGTCCAACTCCACCACTTCCGCAAACGGATCTGGGAGTCAGAGGCGACGATGAGGCGCCTGGCGCAGCCTAACGAAGATCTCGCAAGGGTCGTCCCCAGCATGGGCCACCGCGGGAAGAAGAGCCGCCGGCGGAGGCGAAGCCGACGCGCCGCCTCGTCCACCTCTTCCCCGAGCGCCACGGCCTCGTCCTCGACCTCGTCCACGACCTCACCCCCTCCCTCTTCCCCTTACGGCTGGCTCCGCCACCACGGGTGCGGGAGAGGGAGGGATGCGCTGCCTGGCGGCAACCCTTGCCGCCACTGACGAAGGACCAGGGTTCCCTTTCTCCATGGCGAATGGGAGGAAGGGGAGCAGAAGCTGGAGGAAGAAGGAGATGGGAGAATGCGGGCTTCCATCCTCCCCTCTCGCTCTTTATAGAGGAGCGGGGTGGGGGCTCGGCCGCCCCGCTCAGCGAATCAAGACACGGGGAGAGCAGGGAGCTGGGGCCGACCCGCTCCCTCGACCCGTGACGGCCCGGTTTCCCGCCTCCGTCGCCCGCGACCCCAAGTGCATGGGAGCCGCGTGGCTGGCGTGCGGAACCGAGGCGTCGCAGAACCCCACCTTAATCAATTAAGCTTTCATCTTATATTCGCAATATCCAGATTGCAATCTTAGTTTCTTGCTTGTTCTTCATTTGCCTGCAGGAAACAGACCTTCGTGGTCAGGTTGATCGTGCTCCGTCATGGTCAATAACCTCTCGGAGTTGGTTTAGTGATTGCTAAGGTGCGACGTCCTCGCACGTTCGTAGTCGGATTTTCAAAGTTGACTTCCTCCAAAATGATAGCCACCATCTCATTGAAAGATGGGACACCTTTGCTTCTATCACTTCTTCTTTAGCGCAAGTCGCATTGAATTTTTCAAAGTCCTCTTCCGTTATTGACGGATTATCAGAATGAATCTTGGACCACGGTTCATTCTCCGCAATCGCTTTTTTCACCCGACTTTCCAGGCGCACAAGTCATTGGTGAACGTCACCATCGCCTTGTCGTTTATCTTTGTCATGGCAACATCATCCCATGGCTCTTTAAATTTTCTTTCATCCCGACCGGGGAATAGGAACCTATTATGCAACTTCTTTAGGAGCATGTTCTTCATATGTGGTATCTTCTTCAACTTCTCGTCGTTGATGTTGGCGGTTTCCCTGAGGATGCATCCTAGTTGATTGCCCCAGCACGAGCGCGCTTCCTCCGGCGTCGTTGGCTCTAACTTCTTGGGGTGCATCTCTGTGACCACAAAATTTGTCTGATGCCGAGCTTGTTTGGTCTCCTTGACCTCTTCTACTTCGGTGCTTTACCGGCTACGACAACATCGTTGCCGATCTCGGGGGTGGTGTCGGTGCTGTTGCCAGTGTCGATGTCGGTGTTGGTGCCACTGCCGCCACCATGCAACCCTATCTGGTGTTCGTCCAGGTAATCGAAAAAGTGATTTGCTGCCTCGATGGGGTCTTCTTCAAGGCGAGCAGAACCCCCGGCTTCGGCGTGGGTAGACATGTTTCCTATTCAAAAATTGTAAATAAAAGATATAATGAAGAGAAAAGGGGGCCTATATTTGGTCGGAATGTTGATTCATTCCCCTTCTGGCCAATCCCGGGCACTCCATATGTCCTAGTTTCTAGCACAAGTCATGCCCAAAATCATAGAAATTTTCGGCATGACCTTTGCTAAAAAGTGGACATATGGAGCGCTTGAAATTTGCCAGAACAGAAATGAATCAACATTCCGTCAAAACATAGGCCACTCGGATATTTTTCAACAATTGGCACAAGTTCATATAACAGATTTGATGTTATCATCAAGAGAACATGGCAACATCATATAACCGATTTCCAGGACTTAGCAAATTAACCAAGTGTTAAAATAGCAACATTGTATAGGCTACTTTGCATGCTTGTGCTAGTCACGACAGGGCATATCATGCTCCTAAAACATCATCTAGGGTTTTATTTCCTACTGTTTTTTATTTGCTACTGTTTTTCCTAAATGATCTCTCTCTCTCTCTGCTACTGACCTAAACAAAAATTTGCTACTATTTTTAGTGCAATTTGCCACTGTTTTTTATTTATAGCTATTTTATATACCTACAAAAATTGCCTAGCTAACTTTTACTTATAGCTATTTTATAAACCTACAAAAAATATTTGTAGCTAGGCAATTTGCTACTGTTTTCTATTTATAGTTTTAAAAAGACCATTGTTTTATTTATAGCTAAAAATGTCCATTGATTTTGCAATTTTAGGGTGCTACTGTTTTTGATAAATTTCCTAGCTACAAATAATTTTCTACTATTTTTTATTTCCTAGCTAGATGCTATTGTTTTTTATTTTACTAATTTTGTTTAAAGCAGCAACAACATCACCTAATTTTGCGGTTAAAGAAATTTCTATAACTTTTGCCTTATGAACCCTAGAACCCTAGAAATTTTCTTTGCTAATAAATATTTTGTCCTAATAAAAATTACTAAATTGAACCCTAAAATTGATTTCAACTGCCTACCTAATTGAACCCTAAATTGAAAACCTAGTTTCATTTCTAAAAAAAGAAAACCGAATAGACAAAGATAGGGGGAGGTGGCGGTAGGGGTCGGCAGTACCTGAAGGGGTCAGAGCGGCGGCGACGCGAACGAGGAGGAGGTCGGAGCGGCGACGACGCATAGGAGGAGGCCGAAGTGGCGACGGTGCAGACGAGGAGGGGGTTGGAGCGGCGGCAGCGCAGACGAGGAGGAGGTCGGAGCGGCGGGCAGGGGCTCGGGTCGGCGTCGAGGCTAAGGGCGGGCAGGGGCTCTGGCTGGCATCGTGGTCCAAGTCGAGGGGCGATGGCCAGCAGGCAGTGGCGGCGGCGGCGCGCGACAGCAGAGAGGAGGGGGAGGTGGCAGTGTGGGGGGAATGGGACTTGGCAAAATTTTGAGCCCGCGCGCGTGGTGGTTAACTCAAAATAGCAGTAGCGCTGGTTTAGGTAGCTATATTGCTGGTTCCCAAACTAGTGCTACTGCTAACTATTCCAATTTGAAATTTTTTATTTCTAAAATACAAATAGCAGTAGCGCTTGACCAATATCCAGCGCTATACAAACAACGTGTTGCGTGGTGAACTGCCCGCCGTTGTCGTCGTCGGCCGCTGGGAGCGCCATTGGGGCCACGGGGAGCGCCATTGGAACCGCTGGTTGTCCTCTCTGTATGTGTCCTCGTGGGTGTGCTTATTGTGCCGTATGAGATGATAGATGAAGGTAAATGGCCACAGGAATAAAAGGGGCCGGTCGGCATGGATTCTCGGCGCGCCCGCATGGCAGTTTTTCCAATGGGTAACTTCATCATCGCGCTGCGCACAGCGCAACCGCATGCACACGAACGTGCGTGATCATGCACCAGCCCCAAACACTGGCAGCGCGCGTGGAGGGACGAGGGCAGTGCACCCAGAGGGACGCGAGAGCAGAGCACACACAGTGGGACGCGAGCAGAGTGCGTCGCGGCCGCCTGAACCGCAAGCAACCACACACATAGAGCAGTTGAACACAAAGGAAATGGTCACCTACAAGCCGTCGACAGTTGCGTCGCTGGGTAGAGAGTGGTCGTGTGCTACTACCTCCATCTAGTCTATTGTCCCCTTTATATTATGTGCCATACTTTGCCCTCAAATTTAAACAACAAAATGTTAATGCATGTTATAAAAATTATATAATTGGAAACTATATTCAAATACGAATCCAACTATATAATCTTTGGCGACGTGCATTCGTATTTTATTAGTTAAATCATACTTATAAACTAGGACGGGGGTATAGTAGGTAATTAAATCACAAACATTTGTTTATTAACCGTGTATGTACATGGCCTTTCACCCTCCTTTCACACGTCTTGTCACCCCGCTGCCGCAGACGGCATACAATGCAAGCTTGCGCAGCGGTTGGGGCATTCTTTTGGCCAAACGGTGGCACCAATGATTCGTCGGTGAGCCCGTACCCGTGCAACCTCGCAGGTTCCCGTGCAAGCTTCCTACCCTACTCAGTGAAATCCCCCAAAATCCCAATGCTTACCAGCCTACTATATAAACCCTCACGGCCGGCGAGTCTTGCGTTGCATTTTCCCGTCCCTCCCTCTAGCTTATCTTGTCTGCTTCTCCTACAATCGCCAATGGCACCGGTCCGTCATCGTCGCTCAGCCACTCCGCCGTCATCAGAGAACAGCTCCAACTGGGAGGCTACACCATGGAGGCGGCACAGTCCCCGGCATAGTGTAGTGCACATGGCGTCCCTGTTGGGTGTGCGCAGAACACCCACCACACGCTCCGCCGCCGCTGCCCATCGGCAGCTGTTGCCGGCCATCGTTGCCGCCACACCACCTTTGAAAGCCAGGGCCATCTCCCGCTCCACCACTGCGGCCTGAAGGTGGGTGGTGGCCATCGTGGCCGCCACCCCACTGCCGGCCACCATGGCCATCACCCGCACCTCCACCGTGGCCCAAAGGCGGGAGGTGGTGGTCGTGGCCGCCACCCCATCGCCGGTCGCCGTGGCCGCCAGCCCACCGTCGACCGCCGGGGTCATCACCCGCTCCGCCACTACCGCCCGAAGGCGGGAGGCGGAGGTGGATGCCCGCACGTGCGTCAGCGACCTTGCACGCTACACCGAGTTCCTACGGGAGGAGGAGGAACGCCTCGTCGAGCACGCAAAGAGCCTTACCGCCGCCGTGGCCGCAGCACATGCTGCCTGAGAGGCGAGGAATTAGGAGATCTACGAGGAGAACCACCACTTCGAGAGGGGTCTTCTAGAGCGGCAGAGGGCATTCAAGGTGAGTGTCGCTGAAGCTGCAGCAGCGGCAGGCACCATATTGCAGTTGTCCAACTCGTCGGTAGGCTCCTCCTCCTTTGCCTCTTATTGACCGCGCTCAGCACAGGAGAGAGGCAGCCGAAAGTAGTACAAAGCCCCTTCGTAGTAGTAGTAGTAGTAGTAGTAGTAGTAGTAGTAGTAGTAGTAGTAGTAGTAGTAGTAGTAGTAGTAGTAGTAGTAGTAGTAGTAGTAGTAGTAGTATTTAGGGGCTATTTTGTTCAATTCATCTAACTATTGAAGTGGTGGAACTATACAACGTACTTAAAATTAGCTAGTATATAGAGTGGAACTAGCTATTTTAGTACGTGGTTGGCAAAAATTAGGGAAAAGTTTGGTCGGTTCAGCTGTCGAGTTGAACTGTTTGTATAAATTAAGAACGACTGCTTAATCTACGAATGAAATATATGCTTAATTACTGAATTTTAGTTGCAAAAATTAGATACCGCTAGTGATTTTTAGCTTCATATTTTGACAAATCGCAGTGTTACAGCGTTGAGAAATGGCAATGTTACTAGATCAACAAATGTCAATCTTTCTAGTTTGACAAATGGCAACGTACCCAATATGACAGATGCAAATCTTACCAAATTATTTGTGGTTGCACACGGGTAATCCAAAAGAACCGTTTGCTTTGAAGAGCTGCACAAATCCTGCTCTCACTTTGCATACAGGTGTTCTGTCTAAAACATTTGTGATCAAGTGCTGCACAAATCCTGCTCGGCACATTTTCCCTTGGCTTCCTAGGGAAGCTGTCGGTTTGCATACGGGTGTTCTAACTAAAACGTTTGCGATGAGTGTTTTATATTTAAAAACCATTGACGTTTTTTTCAAAAGAAAATCATTTGATAAGTCTGTACATTAAGGGAGAAAAATGAAAGTTTTCTCAAACCATATCTTTCATTCAGTCATACTGCAAATTTATATACATATGATCAAGATACATTATTAAACCCAAGAAAAAACTATTTCCGGCGGCGGCGGAGGAGGCGTGTCGCGTCGTCATTGTCGTCCTCCGGGACGCCGTTGTTGAAGTCTTCAATGCGGCGCTGAGAGGTAGCGTTCGACGACGGCATCCCATGCTGCAGAGGGGGTGCACACACAGAGAGGAAGGTGGGCGGCCATGGAAGTCAAAGGGCTCACTTCCTAGTGAGCCTGCGCGGCGTATAGCTCGCACACTTCCTGGTGAGCCTGCGCATTCCAGGACAGCTTGCACGCCTCTCGGTCAGCCTGCACACCGGATTGCGCTCGCATGCATCCCGTTCAGTCAAGGTCAAGCAGCTATCCGCGCGGCACCTCCCACAGCCAATAAAACCAAGACATGTGGCGTCACGTGAATGGTTAACAGAATGCACACGGTTTGAATTATACAAACAATTGAGATATTAAAGTGGCAGCTATTTTTTCAAAATGCCTTTGTTGGCTGTCATTATTCGAGTGCGCCTTCTCTCAAAATGGACACGAAAAATACCACAGCATGTCGGGTGCCATTCCATGATAGCATGCCAAGTTTCATGAATTCCAAACGAGTTTTGGATTTACTAGAATTTAAAAATAAAGTATCTCAACGTTTTTCCGACAATCAATGGTGCCCCGGTGTTTGAAATTCATTCCCATTTCTTGCATGGGACCTAAGCATGCACCCGAGGACACAGATTTGATTTTTCAACCAATTTGTATGCACTGGAGCATGTGCATGTAGTTCAAATTTGAATTATGCATATAAATCCATTGAAAACTCAGTTAATGCATACAAATGTCCAAATGAACCCTGAAAACTCACAAAAATTGACACAACACTCCTGTTGTTCTATGTTGAGACGAGAAATTGTTTGAAAGCAATAAGACAAAATGGATATCGTTTTGTCCCCAAAGGTGGGACGTTCCCTACCAAAACCATCATTCTTGTTGTGAGAAGCACTAGTTTGTGAGAAGCATATACCCAAACCTGCCCCAAATGGCACAACAATTTTACCACGGCATGTTGATGCCGCTCCATGATAGCATGCCATGTTTCATGAATTTCAGACGAGTTTGAGATTTACTAGATTTTAAAAACCAGGTATCTCAATGTTTTGCCGACAATCAACGGTGCCCTGCTGCTTGAAATTCATTCCCATTTCTTGCATGGGACCGAAGCATGCACCCAAGGACACATATTTGATTTTTCAACCAATTTATATGCACTGGAGCATGTGCATGTAGTTCAATTTTGAGTTATGCACATAAATGCATTAAAGAGTTAGTTAATGAATAAAAATGTCCAAACGAACCACAAAAAATCACAAAAATTGACACAAATAGTCCTGTTGTTCTATGTTAACACGAGAAAAGTTTTGAAAGCAATAAGAGGCAATGGATATCGTTTCATCCCCAAAGGTGGGACGTTCCCTGCCGAAACCATCATGCATGTTGTGAGAAGCTCTGGTTTGTGAGAAGCATATACCCAAACCTGCCCCAAATGGAACACAAATTTTACCACGGCATGCTCATGCCACTCCATGATAGCATGCCAAGCTTCATGAATTTCAGACGAGTTTTGGATTTACTAGAATTTAAAAATAAATTATCTCAATCTTTTGCCGACAATCAATGGTGCACTCGTATGTGAAATTCATTCCCATTTCTTGCATGGGACCTAAGCATGCACCTAAGGACACATATTTGATTTTTCAACCAATTTATATGCACTGGAGCATGTACATGTAGTTCAAATTTGAATTATGCTTATAAATACATTGAAAACTCAGTTAATGCATAAAAATATCCAAACAAACCCCGAAAAATCAAAAAAATTGACACAACACTCCTGTTGTTCTATGTTGACACGAGAAATTTTTTGAAAGCAATAAGAGGAAATGGATATCGTTTCGTCCCCAAAGGTTGGACGTTCCCTACCGAAACCATCACTCTTGTTGTGAGAAGCTCTGGTTTGTGAGAAGCATTTACCCAAACCTGCCCCAAATGGGACAAAAATTTTACCATGGCATGTTAATGCCGCTCCATGATAGCACGCCAAGTTTCATAAATTTTGGACGAGTTTTGGATTTACTAGATTTTAAAAACCTGGTATCTCAATGTTTTTCCGGCAATCAACGGTGCCCTGGTGTTTGAAATTCATTCCCATTTCTTGCATGGGACCTAAGCATGCACCAAAGGACACATATTTGATTTTTCAACCAATTTATATGCACTGGAGCATGTTCATGTAGTTCAGTTTTAAATTATGCACATAAATGCATTAAAGAGTCAGTTAATGAATAAAAATGTCCAAACGAACCCCGAAAAATCACAAAAATTAACACAACAGTCATGTTGTTCTATGTTGCCACGTGAAAAAGTTTGAAAGCAATAAGAGGAAATGGATATCCTTTCATCCCCAAAGGTGGGACGTTCCCTACCGAACCATCATGCTTGTTGTGAGAAGCTCTGGTTTGTGAGAAGCATATACCCAAACCTGCCCCAAATGGGACACAAATTTTACCATGGCATGTTCATGCCGCTCCATGATAGCATGCCAAGTTTTATGAATTTCACACGAGTTTTGGATTTACTAGAATTTAAAAATAAAGCATCTCAATGTTTTGCCGGCAATCAACGGTGCACTCGTGTTTGAAATTCATTCCCATTTCTTGCATGGGACCTAAGCATGCACCTAAGAAACATATTTGATTTTTCAACCAATTTATATGCACTACAGCATGTGCATGTAGTTCAAATTTGAATTACACATATAAATACATTGAAAACTCAGTTAATTCATAAAAATGTCCAAACAAACCCCGAAAAATCACAAAAATTGACACAACACTCCTGTTGTTCTATGTTGACACGAGAAATTTTTTGAAAGCAATAAGAGGAAATGGATATCGTTTCGTCCCCAAAGGTGGGACGTTCCCTACAGAAACCATCATTCTAGTTGTGAGAAACTCTGGTTTGTGAGAAGCATATGCCCAAGCCTGCCCCAAATGGGACAAAAAATTTACCATGGCATGTTGATGCCGCTCCATGATAGCACGTCAAGTTTCATGAATTTTAGATGAGTTTTGGATTTACTAGAATTTAAAAACCAGGTATCTCAATGTTTTGCCGGCAATCAACGCTGCCCTGGTGTTTGAAATTCATACCCATTTCTTGCATGAGACCTAAGCATGCACCCGAGGACACAGATTTGATTTTTCAACCAATTTGTATGCACTGGAGCATGTGCATGTAGTTCGAATTTGAATTATGCATATAAATACATTGAAAACTCAGTTAATGCATAAAAATATCCAAACAAACCCTGAAAAATCTCAAAAATTGACACAACACTCCTGTTGTTCTATGTTGACACGAGAAATTTCTTGAAAGCAATAAGAGGAAATGGATATCGTTTCGTCCCCAAAGGTGGGACGTTCCCTACCGAAACCATCATTCTTGTTGTGAGAAGCTCTTGTTTGTGAGAAGCATATACCCAAACCTACCCCAAATGGGACAAAAATTTTACCATGGCATGTTGATGCCGCTCCATGATAGCACGTCAAGTTTCATGAATTTTAGATGAGTTTTGGATTTACTAGAATTTAAAAACCAGGTATCTCAATGTTCTGTCGGTAATCAACGGTGCCCTAGTGTTTAAAATTCATTCCCATTTCTTGCATGGGACCTAAGCATGCACCCGAGGACACAGATTTGATTTTTCAACCAATTTGTATGCACTAGAGCATGTGCATGTAGTTCAAATTTGAATTATGCATATAAATCCATTGAAAACTCACTTGATGCATAAAAATGTCCAAACGAACCCTGAAAAACACAAAAATTGACACAACAGACCTGTTGTTCTATGTTGACATGTGAAAAAGTTTGAAAGCAATAAGGGGAAATGGATATCCTTTCGTCCCCAAAGGTGGGACGTTCCCTACTGAAACCATCATGCTTGTTGTGAGAAGCTCTGTTTTGTGAGAAGCATATACCCAAACCTGCCCCAAATGGGACAAAAAGTTTACCATGGCATGTTGATGCCGCTCCATAATAGCATGCCAAGTTTCATGAATTTTAGATGAGTTTTGGATTTACTAGGTTTTAAAAACCTGGTATCTCAATGTTTGCCGGCAATCAATGGTGCCCTGCTGCTTGAAATTCATTCCCATTTCTTGCATGGGACCGAAGCATGCACCCAAGGACACATATTTGATTTTTCAACCAATTTATATGCACTGCAGCATGTGCATGTAGTTCAAATTTGAATTATGCATATAAATACATTGAAAACTCAGTTAATGCATAAAAATATCCAAACAAACCTCGAAAAATCACAAAAATTGACACAACACTCCTGTTGCTCTATGTTTACACGAGAAATTTTTTGAAAGCAATAAGAGGAAATGGATATCGTTTCGTCCCCAAAGGTGGGACATTCCCTACCGAAACCATCATTCTTGTTGTGAGAAGCTCTGGTTTGTGAGAAGCATATACCCAAACCAGCCCCAAATGGGACAAAAATTTTACCATGGCATGTTGATGCCGCTCCATGATAGCACGTCAAGTTTCATGAATTTTAGATGAGTTTTGGATTTACTAGAATTTAAAAACCAGGTATCTCAATGTTTTGTCGGCAATCAACGATGCCCTGGTGTTTGAAATTCATTCTCATTTCTTGCATGTGACCTAAGCATGCACCCGAAGACACAGATTTGATTTTTCAACCAATTTGTATGCACTGGAGCATGTGCATGTAGTTCAAATTTGAATTATGCATATAAATCCATTGAAAACTCAGTTAATGCATAAAAATGTCCAAACGAACCCTGAAAACACAACAATTGACACAACAATCATGTTGTTCAATGTTAACACGTGAAAAAGTTTGAAAGCAATAAGAGGAAATGGATATTCTTTCGTCCCCAAAGGTGGGATGTTCCCTACCGAAACCATCATGCTTGTTGTGAGAAGCTCTGGTTTGTGAGAAGCATATACCCAAACCTGCCCCAAATGGGACAAAAAATTTACCATGGCATGTTGATGCCGCTCCATGATAGCATGCGAAGTTTCATGAATTTTAGATGAGTTTTGGATTTACTTGATTTTAAAAACCTGGTATCTCAATGTTTGCCCGCAATCAACGGTGCCTTGCTGCTTGAAATTCATTCCCATTTCTTGCATGGGACTGAAGCATGCACCCAAGGACACATATTTGATTCTTCAACCAATTTATATGCACTCGAGCATGTGCATGTAGTTCAAATTTGAATTTTGCACATAAATGCATTGAAAACTCAGTTAATGCATAAAAATGTCCAAACGAACCCCGAAAAATCATAAAAATTCACACAACAGTCCTATTGTTCTATGTTGACATGACAAAAGTTTTGAAAGCAATAAGAGGCAATGGATATTGTTTCGTCCCCAAAGGTGGGACCGAAACCATTATGCTTGTTGTGACAAGCTCTGGTTTGTGAGAAGCATATACCAAAACGTGCCCCAAATGGGACAAAAAATTTACCACGGCATGTCGGGTGCCATTCCTTGATAGCATGCCAAGTTTCATGAATTTCAGACGAGTTTTGGATTTACAAGAATTTAAAAATAAAGTATGTCAATGTTTTGTCGGCAATCAACAGTGCACTAGTGTTTGAAATTCATTCCCATTTCTTGCATAGGACCTAAGCATGCACCTAAGGACACAGATTTGATTTTCAACCAATTTATATTCACTGGAGCATGTGCATGTAGTTCAAATTTGAATTATTCATATAAATGCATTGAAAACTCAGTTAATGCATAAAAATGTCGAAACGAACGCCGAAAAATCACAAAAATTGACACAACAGTCCTGTTATTCTATGTTGACATGAGAAAAGTTTTGAAAGCAATAAGAGGCAATGGATATCGTTTCGTCCCCAAAGGTGGGACGTTCCCTACCGAAACCATCATGCCTGTTGTGAGAAGCTCTAGTTTGTGAGAAGCATATACCCAAACCTGCCCCAAATGGGACACAAATTTTACCATGACATGTTCATGCCGCTCCATGATAGCATGCCAAGTTTCATGAATTTCAGACGAGTTTTGGATTTACTAGAATTTGAAAATAAATTATCTCAAACGTTTGCCGGCAATCAACGGTGCACTCATGTTTGAAATTCATTCCCATTTCTTGCATGGGACCTAAGCATGCACC
Organism: Triticum monococcum; assembly: GCA_034509565.1. Taxonomy (NCBI): domain Eukaryota; kingdom Viridiplantae; phylum Streptophyta; class Magnoliopsida; order Poales; family Poaceae; genus Triticum; species Triticum monococcum. Next base: position 274,797,206 of record CM067842.1, on the reverse strand, counting down.
TAAGGACACATATTTGATTTTTCAACCAATTTATATGCACTGCAGCATGTGCATGTAGTTCAAATTTGAAGTATGCATATAAATACATTGAAAACTTAGTTAATGCATAAAAATATCCAAACAAACCCCGAAAAATCACAAAAATTAACACAACACTCCTGTTGATCTATGTTGACACGAGAAATTTTTGAAAAGCAATAAGAGGAAATGGATATTGTTTCGTCCCCAAAGATGGGACGTTCCCTACGGAAACCATCATTCTTGTTGTGGGAAGCTCTGGTTTGTGAGAAGCATATACCCAAACCTGCCCCAAATGGGACCAAAATTTTACCATGGCATGTTGATGCTGCTCCACGATAGCACGTCAAGTTTCATGAATTTTAGACGAGTTTTGGATTTACTAGAATTTAAAAACCAGGTATCTCAATGTTTTGCCGGAATCAACGGTGCCCTGGTGTTTGAAATTCATTCCCATTTCTTGCATGGGACCTAAGCATGCACCCGAGGACACAGATTTGATTTTTTCAACCAATTTGTATGCACTGGAGCATGTGCATGTAGTTCAAATTTGAATTATGCATATAAATCCATTGAAAACTCGGTTAATGCATAAAAATGTCCAAACGAACCCCGAAAAATCACAAAAATTGACACAACAGTCCTGTTGTTCTATGTTGACACGTGAAAAAGTTTGAAAGCAATAAGAGGAAATGGATATCCTTTCGTCCCCAAAGGTGGGACGTTTCCTACTGAAACCATCATGCTTGTTGTGAGAAGCTCTGGTTTGTGAGAAGCATATACCGAAACCTGCCCCAAATGGGACACAAATTTTACCACGGCATGTTCATGTCGCTCCATGATAGCATGCCAAGTTTCATGAATTTCAGACGAGTTTTGGATTTACTAGAATTTAAAAATAAAGCATCTCAATGTTTTGTCGGCAATCAACGGTGCACTCGTGTTTGAAATTCATTCCCATTTCTTGCATGGGACCTAAGCATGCACCTAAGAAACATATTTGATTTTTCAACCAATTTATATGCACTGCAGCATGTGCATGTAGTTCAAATTTGAATTATGCATATAAATACATTGAAAACTCAGTTAATGCATAAAAATATCCAAACAAACCCCGAAAAATCACAAAAATTGACACAACACTCCTGTTGTTCTATGTTGACACGAGAATTTTTTTGAAAGCAATAAGAGGAAATGGATATTGTTTCGTCCCCAAAGGTGGGACATTCCCTACCGAAACCATCATTCTTATTGTGAGAAGCTCTAGTTTGTGAGAAGCATATACCCAAAGCTGCCCCAAATGGGACAAAAATTTTACCATGGCATATTGATGCCGCTCCATGATAGCACGTCAAGCTTCATGAATTTTAGACGAGTTTTGGATTTACTAGAATTTAAAAACCAGGTATCTCAATGTTTTGCCGGCAATCAAGGGTGCCCTCGTGTTTGAAATTCATTCCCATTTCTTGCATGGGACCTAAGCATGCACCTGAGGACACAGATTTGATTTTTCAACCAATTTGTATGCACTGGAGCATGTGCATGTAGTTCAAATTTGAATTATGCATATAAATCCATTGAAAGCTCAGTTAATGCATAAAAATGTCCAAATGAACCCTGAAAAATCACAAAAATTGACACAACAGTCCTGTTGTTCTATGTTGACACGCGAAAAAGTTTGAAAGCAATAAGAGGAAATGGATATCCTTTCGTCCCCAAAGGTAGGACGTTCCCTACAGAAACCATCATGCTTGTTGTGAGAAGCTCTGGTTTGCGAGAAGCATATAACTAAACCTGCCCCAGATGGGACAAAAAATTTACCATGGCATATTGATGCCGCTCCATGATAGCATGCCAAGTTTCATGAATTTTAGATGAGTTTTGGATTTACTAGATTTTGAAAACCTGGTATCTCAATGTTTGCCGGCAATCAATGGTGCCATGGTGTTTGAAATTCATTCCTATTTCTTGCATGGGACCTAAGCATGCACCCAAGGATATAGATTTGATTTTTCAACCAATTTATATGCACTGGAGCGTGTGCATGTAGTTCAAAATTGAATTATGCACATAAATGCATTGAAAACTGAGTTAATGGTTAAAAATGTCCAAACGAACCCGAAAAATCACAAAAATTGACACAACATTCTTGTTGTTCTATGTTGACACGAGATAAGTTTTGAAAGCAATAAGAGGCAGTGGATATCATTGTGTCCCCAAAGGTGGGACGTTCCCTACCGAAACCATCATGCTTGTTGTGACAAGCTCTGGTTTTGAGAAGCATATACCCAAACCTGCCCCAAATGGGACAAAAAAATTACCATGGCATATTGATGCCGCTCCATGAAAACATGCCAAGTTTCATGAATTTCAGACGAGGTTTGGATTTACTAGAATTTAAAAACCAGGTATCTCAATGTTTTGCCGGCAATCAACGGTGCCCTGGTGTTTGAAATTCATTCCCATTTCTTGCATGGGACCTAAGCATGCACCCGAGGACACAGATTTGATTTTTCAACCAATTTGTATGCACTAGAGCATGTGCATGTAGTTCAAATTTGAATTATGCATATAAATCCATTAAAAACTCAGTTAATGCATAAAAATGTCAAAACGAACCCTAAAAAATCACAAAAATTGACACAACACTCATGTTGTTCTATGCTGACACGAGTAAAAATTTGAAAGCAATAAGAGGCAATGGATATCGTTTCGTCACCAAAGTTGGTACATTCCCTACAGAAACCATCGTGCTTGTTGTGAGAAGCTCTGGTTTGTGAGAAGCATATACCCAAACGGGCCCCGAATGGGACAAAAAATTTACCACGTCATGTTCATGCCGCTCCATGGTAGCATGCCAAGTTTCATGAATTTCAGACGAGTTTTGGATTTACTAGAATTTAAAAAACCAGGTATCTCAATGTTTGCGGCCGAGTGACGGTGGCAGGGTGCTTGACATTCATTCCCATTTCTTGCATGGGACCTAATCATGCAACCAAGAACACATATTTGAATTTTCAACCAATTCATATCCATTTGAGCATGTGCATGTAGTTCGAATTTGAATTATGCACATAAATGCATTGAAAACTCTCGATTAATGCACGAAAATGTCCAAACGCGCCCCAAAAAATCCCAAAAAATAACACAACAATCTTGTTGTTCTATGTTGACACTAGGAAAAGTTTTGAAATCGAGAAGAGGCAATGGATATCGTTTCGTCCAGAAAGGTGAAACATTCCCTATCGAAACCATCAGGCTTGTTGTGAGAAGCTCTGGTTTGTGAGAAGCATATACCCAAACCTGCCCCAAATGGGACAAAAAAATTACCACGGCATGTTGATGCCGCTCCATGATAGCATTCCAAGTTTCATGAATTTCGGATGAATTTTGGATTTACTAGAATTACAAAAGCAAGTTTGTCGACGTTTGCCGAAGAGCCACAGTGCCATGGTGTTTGAATTTCATCCCCATTTCTTGCATGGGACATAATCATAAAACCCATGGACACACATATGATTTTACAACCCATGTTGGTGTTGTGGAGCGTAGCAGAAATTCAAAATTTTCCTACGTGTCACCAAGATCTATCTATGGAGAGACTAGCAACGAAGGGAAGGAGAGTGCATCTACATACCCTTGTAGATCGCTAAGCGGAAGCGTTCAAGTGAACGGGGTTGATGGAGTCGTACTCGTCGTGATTCAAATCACCGATGACCAAGTGCCGAACGGACGGCACCTCCGCGTTCAACACACGTACAGCCCGGTGACGTCTCCCACGCCTTGATCCAGCAAGGAGAGAGGGAGAGGATGAGGAAGACTCCTTCCAGCAGCAGCACAACGGCGTGGTGGTGATGGAGGAGCGTGGCTATCCTGCAGGGCTTCGCCAAGCACCACAGAAGAGGAGGGAGAGAGAGATGCAGGGCTGCACCAACGAGAGATCTAATCGCGTGTTGTGGGCAGCCCTATGGCCTCATATATATAGGGGAAGGGGAGGGCTGCGCCCCCTCTAGGGTTTCCACACCCTAGGGGTGGCGGCCAGCCCTAGATGGGGCCAAGGGTGGCGGCCAAGAGGGGGAAGAGGGGAAGGAACCCACTAGGTGGGCCTTAAGGCCCAACTGGACTAGGGTTTGCCCCCTCCCACTCATCCTTGCGCCTTGGGCCCCTTGTGGGGGGCGCACCAGCCCTCCTAGGGGCTGGTCCCCTCCCACACTTGGCCCACGCAGCCTTCTGGGGTTGGTGGCCCCACTTGGTGGACCCCCGGGACCCTCCCGGTGGTCCCGGTACGTTACCGATAAACCCCGAAACTCTTCCGGTGTCCAAAACAGGACTTCCCATATATAAATCTTTACCTCCGGACCATTCCGGAACTCCTCGTGACGTCCGGGATCTCATCCGGGACTCCGAACGACATTCGGTAACCACATACTAACTTCCTTTATAACCCTAGCGTCATCGAACCTTAAGTGTGTAGACCCTACGGGTTCGGGAGACATGCAGACATGACCGAGACGTTCTCCGGTCAATAACCAACAGCGGGATCTGGATACCCATGTTGGCTCCCACATGTTCCACGATGATCTCATCGGATGAACCACGATGTCAAGGACTTAATCAATCCCGTATACAATTCCCTTTGTCTATCGGTATGATACTTGCCCGAGATTCGATCGTCGGTATCCCGATACCTTGTTCAATCTCGTTACCGGCAAGTCTCTTTACTCGTTCCGTAACACATCATCCCGTGATCAACTCCTTGATCACATTGTGCACATTATGATGATGTCCTACCGAGTGGGCCCAGAGATACCTCTCCGTCACACGGAGTGACAAATCCCAGTCTCGATTCGTGCCAACCCAACAGACACTTTCGGAGATACCTTTAGTGCACCTTTATAGTCACCCAGTTACGTTGTGACGTTTGGTACACCCAAAGCATTCCTACGGTATCCGGGAGCTGCACAATCTCATGGTCTAAGGAAATGATACTTGACATTAGCAAAGCTTTAGCATACGAACTACACGATCTAGTGCTATGCTTAGGATTAGGTCTTGTCCATCACATCATTCTCCTAATGATGTGATCCCGTTATCAACGACATCCAATGTCCATGGTCAGGAAACCGTAACCATCTATTGATGAACGAGCTAGTCAACTAGAGGCTTACTAGGGACATGGTGTTGTCTATGTATCCACACATGTATCTGAGTTTCCTATCAATATAATTCTAGCATGGATAATAAACGATTATCATGAACAAGGAAATATAATAATAATCAATTTATTATTGCCTCTAGGGCATATTTCCAACAGTCTCCCACTTGCACTAGAGTCAATAATCCAGTTCACATCGCTATGTGATTAACACTCAAGGTCACATCACCATGTGACTAACACCCAAAGAGTTTTACTAGAGTCAATAATCTAGTTCACATTTACCATGTGATCAACACTCGATGAGTTCTGGGTTTGATCATGTTGCTTGTGAGAGAGGTTTTAGTCAACGGGTCTGAACCTTTCAGATCCGTGTGTGCTTTACAAATCTCTATGTCATCTCCTAGATGTAGCTACCACGTTCTATTTGGAGCTATTCCAAATAACTGTTCTACTTGGAGCTATTCTAAATTGTTGCTCCATTATACGTATCCGGTATCTCTACTCAGAGCTATCCGGATAGGTGTTAAGCTTGCATCGACGTAACTCTTTACGACGAACTCTTTTACCACCTCCATAATTGAGAAAATTCCTTAGTCCACTAGTTACTAAGGATAACTTTGACCGCTGTCCTGTGATCCATTCTTGGATCACTCTTGTACCCCTTGACTGACTCATGGCAAGGCACACTTCAGGTGCGGTATATAGCATAGCATACTGTAGAGCCTATGTCTTAAGCATAGCAGACGACCTTCGTCCTTTCTCTCTATTCTGCCATGGTCGAGCTTTAAGTCTTAACTTCGTACCTTATAACTTAGGCAAGAACTCCTTCTTTGACTGATCCATCTTGAACACCTTCAAGATCATGTCAAAGTATGTGCTCATTTGAAAGTACCATTAAGCGTTTTGATCTATCCTTATAGATCTTGATGCTCAATGTTCAAGTAGCTTAATCCAGGTTTTCCAATGAAAAACACTTTCCAAACAACCCTACATGCTTTCCAGAAATTCTACGTCATTTCTGATCAACAATATGTCAACAACATATATTCATCAGAAATTCTATAGTGCTCCCACTCACTTCTTTGGAAATACAAGTTTCTCATAAACTTTGTATAAACCAAAATCTTTGATCATCTCATCAAAGCATACATTCCAACTCCGAGATGCTTACTCCAGTCCTTAAAGGATTGCTGGAGCTTTGCATACTTATTAGCATATTTCAGGATAGACAAAAACTTTCCGGTTGTATCACATACAACCTTTCCTCAAAAATCGTCGAGGAAACAATGTTTTACATCCTATCTGCAGGATTTCATAAATGATGCAGTAATTGCTAATATAATTCCAACAGACTCTTAGCATCGCTACGAGTGAGAAAGTCTCATCGTAGTCAACTCCTTGAACTTGTCGGAAAACATCTTAACGACAAGTCGAGCTTTCTTAATGGTGACACTTACCATCATTGTCTGTCTCCCTTTTAAAATCCATCTGTACTCAACAGCCTTACGACCATCGAGCCATTCTGCCAAAGTCTACACTTTGTTTTCATACATGGATCCTCTCTCGGATTGTATGGCCTCGAGCCATATATCGGAATCCGGGCCCACCATCGCTTCTCCATAGCTCGTAGGTTCATTGTTGTCTAGCAACATGACTTCCAAGACAGGACTACGTACCACTCTGAAGTAGTACGCATCCTTGTCATCCTACGAGGTTTGGTAGTGACTTGATCTGAAGTTTCATGATCACTATCATAAGCTTCCACTTCAATTGGTGTAGGTTCCACAGGAACGACTCTTTGTGCCCTGCTATACACTAGTTGAAGTAACGGTTCAATAACCTCATCAAGTCTCCACCATCCTCCCACTCAATTCTTTCGAGAGAAACTTTTCCTCAAGAAAGGACCCGATTCTAGAAACAATCCCTCATTGCTTTCGAATCTGAGACAGGAGGTATACCCAACTGTTTTGGGTGTCCTATGAAGATGCATTTATCCGCTTTGGGTTCGAGCTTATCAGCCTGAAACTTTTTCACATAAGCGTCGCTGCCCCAAACTTTTAAGAAATGACAGCTTAGGTTTATCTAAACCATAGTTCATACGGTGTCATCTCATTGGAATTATGTGGTGCCCCTTTTAAAGTGAATGTGGTTGTCTCTAATGCCTAACCCATTAACTATTGTGGTAATTCGATAAGAGACATCATGGTATGCATCATATCCAATAGGGTGCAGTTATGATGTTCGGACACACCATCACACTATGGTGTTCCAGGCTGTATCAGTTGTGAAACAAATTCCACAATGTCTTAATTCTGTGCCAAACTCGTAATTCAGATATTCATCTCTATGATCATATCATAGATACTTTATCCTCTTGTCACGACGATCTTTCAACTTCACCCTGAAATTACTTGAACCTTTCAATAATTCAGACACGTGATTCATCAAGTAAATATACTCAACATCTACTCAAATCATCTGTGAAGTAAGAACATAACGATATCCACTACATGCCTCAGCACTCATTGGACTGCACACATCAAAATGTATTACTTCCAGCAAGTTGCTTTCTGGTTCCATTTTACTGAAACCGAGGCGTTCAGTCATCTTGCCCATGTGGTATGATTTGCATGTCTCAAGTGATTCAAAACCAAGTGAGTCCAAACGATCCATTTGCATGGAGTTTCTTCATGCATATACACCAATAGACATGGTCTGCATGTCTCAAACTTTTCAAAAACGAGTGAGCCCAAAGATCCATCAACATGGAGCTTCTTCATGCGTTTTATACCGATATGACTTAAGTGGCAGTGCCACAAGTAGGTGGTACTATCATTACTATCTTTGGCATGAACATGTGTATCACTACGATCGAGATTCAATAAACCATTCATTTTAGGTGTAAGACCATCGAAGGCATTATTCAAATAAACAGAGTAACCATTATTCTCCTTAAATGAATAACCGTATTGCGATGGACATAATCCAATCATGTCTATGCTCAACACAAACACCAATCTCGATGGTAGAGGGAGCGTGCGATGCTTGATCATATCAACATTGGAAACGCTTCCAACACATATCGTCAGCTCACCTTTAGCTAGTCTCCGTTTATTCCGTAGCTTTTATTTTGAGTTACTAACACTTAGCAACCGAACCGGTATCTAATACCCTGGTGCTACTAGGAGTACTAGTAAAGTACACATCAACACAATGTATATCCAATATACTTCTATCGACCTTGCCAGCCTTCTAATCTACCAAGTATCTAGGGTAATTCCGCTCCAGTGGTTGTTCCAATTATTCCAGAAGCACTTAGTCTCGGGTTTGGGTTCGACCTTGGGTTTCTTCACCAGAGCAGCATCTGATTTGCCGTTTCATGAAGTATCCCTTCTTGCCCTTGCCCTTCTTGAAACTAGTGGTTTTACTAACCATCAACAATTGATGCTCCTTCTTGATATCTACTTTTGCGGTGTCGAACATCGCGAATATCTCAAGGATCATCATATATGTCTCTGATATATCATAGTTCATCACGAAGCTCTAGCAGCTCGGTGGTAATGACTTCGGAGAAACATCATTATCTCATCTGGAAGATCAACTCCCACTCGATTAAATGAATGTTGTACTCAGACAATCTGAGCACAAGCTCAACAATTGAGCTTTTCTCCCTTAGTATGTAGGCTAAGAGAATCGTCGGAGGTCTTATACCTCTTGACGTGGGCACGAGCCTGAAATCCCAATTTCAGCCCTCAAAACATCTCATATGTTTCGCGACGTTTCAAAACATCTTCGGTGCCTCAACTCTAAACCGTTTAACTGAACTATCATGTAGTTATCAAAACGTGTATGTCTGATGTTCGCAACATCTGCAGACGACGTTCGAGGTTCAGCACACTGAGCGGTGCATTAAGGACATAAGCCTTCTATGAAGCAATGAGGACAATCCTCAGTTTACGGACTTACTCCGCATAATTGCTACTATCAACTTTCAACTAATTTTCCTCTAGGAACATATCTAAACAGTAGAACTATAGCGTGAGCTACGACATAATTTGCAAAATCCTTTTGACTATGTTCAGGATAATTAAGTTCATCTTATGAACTCCCACTTAGATAGACATCCCTCTAGTCATCTAAGTGATTACATGATCCGAGTCAACTAGGCCGTGTCCGATCATCACGTGAGACGGACTAGTCAACGTCGGTGAACATCTTCATGTTGATCGTATCTTCTATACGACTCATGCTCGACCTTTCGGTCTTCTGTGTTCCGAGGCCATGTCTATACACATGCTAGGCTCGTCAAGTTAACCCTAAGTGTTTTGCATGTGTAAAACTGTCTTACACCCGTTGCATGTGAATGTAAGGATCTATCACACCCGATCATCACGTGGTGCTTCGAAACGACGAACTGTAGCAACGGTGCACAGTTAGGGGAGAACACTTCTTGAAATTTTTTATGAGGGATCATCTTATTTACTACCGTCGTACTAAGCAAATAAGATGTATAAACATGATAAACATCACATGCAATCAAATAGTGACATGATATGGCCAATATCACTTTGCTCCTTTTGATCTCCATCTTCGGGGCTCCATGATCATCATCGTCACCGGCATGACACCATGATCTCCATCATCATGATCTCCATCATCGTGTCTTCATGAAGTTGCCTTGCCATCTATTACTTCTACTAATATGGCTAATGGTTAGCAATAAAGTAAAGTAATTACATGACGTTTAAGTTGACACGCAGGTCATAAATAAATAAAGACAACTCCTATGGCTCCTGCCGGTTGTCATACTCATCGACATGCAAGTCGTGATTCCTATTACAAGAACATGATCAATCTCATACATCACATATATCATTCATCACATCCTTTGGCCATATCACATCACATAGCATACCCTGCAAAAACAAGTTAGACGTCCTCTAATTGTTGTTTGCATGTTTTTACGTGGCTGCTATGGGTTTCTAGCAAGAACGTTTCTTACCTACGCAAAGACCACAACGTGATATGCCAATTGCTATTTACCCTTCATAAGGACCCTTTTCATCGAATCCGATCCGACTAAAGTGGGAGAGACAGACACCCGCTAGCCACCTTATGCAACTAGTGCATGTCAGTCGGTGGAACCAGTCTCACGTAAGAGTACGTGTAAGGTCGGTCTGGGCCGCTTCATCCCACGATGCCGCTGAATCAAGATAAGACTAGTAACGGCAAGCATATTGAACAAAATCAATGCCCACAACTACTTTGTGTTCTACTCGTGCATAGAATCTACGCAATAGACCTAGCTCATGATGCCACTGTTGTGGAACATAGCAGAAATTCAAAATTTTCCTACGTGTCACCAAGATCTATCTATGGAGAGACTAGCAACGAAGGGAAGGAGAGTGCATCTACATACCCTTGTAGATCGCTAAGCGGAAGCGTTCAAGTGAACGGGGTTGATGGAGTCGTACTCGTCGTGATTCAAATCACCGATGACCAAGTGCCGAACGGACGGCACCTCCGCGTTCAACACACGTACAGCCCGGTGACGTCTCCCACGCCTTGATCCAGCAAGGAGAGAGGGAGAGGATGAGGAAGACTCCTTCCAGCAGCAGCACAACGGCGTGGTGGTGATGGAGGAGCGTGGCTATCCTGCAGGGCTTCGCCAAGCACCACAGAAGAGGAGGGAGAGAGAGATGCAGGGCTGCACCAACGAGAGATCTAATCGCGTGTTGTGGGCAGCCCTATGGCCTCATATATATAGGGGAAGGGGAGGGCTGCGCCCCCTCTAGGGTTTCCACACCCTAGGGGTGGCGGCCAGCCCTAGATGGGGCCAAGGGTGGCGGCCAAGAGGGGGAAGAGGGGAAGGAACCCACTAGGTGGGCCTTAAGGCCCAACTGGACTAGGGTTTGCCCCCTCCCACTCATCCTTGCGCCTTGGGCCCCTTGTGGGGGGCGCACCAGCCCTCCTAGGGGCTGGTCCCCTCCCACACTTGGCCCACGCAGCCTTCTGGGGTTGGTGGCCCCACTTGGTGGACCCCCGGGACCCTCCCGGTGGTCCCGGTACGTTACCGATAAACCCCGAAACTCTTCCGGTGTCCAAAACAGGACTTCCCATATATAAATCTTTGCCTCCGGACCATTCCGGAACTCCTCGTGACGTCCGGGATCTCATCCGGGACTCCGAACGACATTCGGTAACCACATACTAACTTCCTTTATAACCCTAGCGTCATCGAACCTTAAGTGTGTAGACCCTACGGGTTCGGGAGACATGCAGACATGACCGAGACGTTCTCCGGTCAATAACCAACAGCGGGATCTGGATACCCATGTTGGCTCCCACATGTTCCACGATGATCTCATCGGATGAACCACGATGTCAAGGACTTAATCAATCCCGTATACAATTCCCTTTGTCTATCGGTACGATACTTGCCCGAGATTCGATCGTCGGTATCCCGATACCTTGTTCAATCTCGTTACCGGCAAGTCTCTTTACTCGTTCCGTAACACATCATCCCGTGATCAACTCCTTGATCACATTGTGCACATTATGATGATGTCCTACCGAGTGGGCCCAGAGATACCTCTCCGTCACACGGAATGACAAATCCCAGTCTCGATTCGTGCCAACCCAACAGACACTTTCGGAGATACCTGTAGTGCACCTTTATAGTCACCCAGTTACGTTGTGACGTTTGGTACACCCAAAGCATTCCTACGGTATCCGGGAGCTGCACAATCTCATGGTCTAAGGAAATGATACTTGACATTAGCAAAGCTTTAGCATACGAACTACACGATCTAGTGCTATGCTTAGGATTAGGTCTTGTCCATCACATCATTCTCCTAATGATGTGATCCCGTTATCAACGACATCCAATGTCCATGGTCAGGAAACCGTAACCATCTATTGATGAACGAGCTAGTCAACTAGAGGCTTACTAGGGACATGGTGTTGTCTATGTATCCACACATGTATCTGAGTTTCCTATCAATACAATTCTAGCATGGATAATAAACGATTATCATGAACAAGGAAATATAATAATAATCAATTTATTATTGCCTCTAGGGCATATTTCCAACAGTTGGTGCACCGGAGCATGTGCATGTAGTTTAATTTTGAATTGTGCACCTCAAATGGCTAGAAAACCAATTTAATGTATAAAATGTTCAAACGGACCCTGAATAATTCCAATTTTTTTCCGACACACATATAGTTGCATGTTCACTGCAGATAAAAGGTATAGCAATTCAAACATCGTACATTGCCACTGTGACCCCATTATGTAATTCAAATCAAGATGAAAAATCAAGTAGATCGCACACATTTTATTATCACCAACCGTGTGAGATGCAGCACAAAATATTTTGGAGCACCGTCGGTGTGTAGTACGCCTATGGCTTATGCGAGAAGGTGCGTCGGCTACAGTCCACAGCCGGCGTCTCAAGCACACTAGCTCTCTCCCCAAATATCATTTCACTGTTCAATCGTCGCCGGTGAAAGATAGGCACGTGGACCTGCGTCGTGAGGGCAACTTCGGTGGCCCACTCCGGCAAGAGCGCGGCCGCAGCCGCCATGCGTGTGCTGACAAGGTGCATGAGCGCGGCCGCAATCTGCGACCTGGCGGCCAAGGCAGCCCAAACGGCTGTTGTTGCTTCTCAGGTGGCGGCAGCAACATCTGCCTCGGGGATAGCAACTGGCGAGAGCGGCACAACAACTGTCTGCTGCGTAGCAGCGGCCTTAGCCCTGATGGAGGCCGCCCACGACCATGTCGAGGCTGCCCACGCCCAGCTCCTGGCGGTCAAAGCACAAATGAATGAAGCTTCTCCGACAACGGTCGGCAAGCCATGGCCGAAGAGCTGGCTATCGCCGAGAGTGTTCGAGCAGCCATCTGTTCCTCCGCCGCATACCTTGCAACAACGAAGCCCGTCCAAGCCCAGATCGGGGCTGCCAACGCCCAGCTCATGGCGGCCTTTTCCAAAGAGAGGCAGACGCGATGGTGAGATGCTTGCCGAGTATGGTGCGATGGATTCCATGGAGCCCCTTCTCCAGGAGACCATCGGGCGCGAGCTGGACATGGAGGCGGCAGCGGAGATCGACGAACACTAGCCGTAGTAGTACTCTTTGTTTTGTTTAATTAAGAGTGTCGGTCTTTACTTTGTTAGAGTAATGTTTAGGTCAGCTAGCTCTGTTTAATTGCTGAACTTGCTCGATTAAGAAGTGTGGATGTGTTGTAGTCTCCTTTGTGTACCCAAATTATGCAATGACGTGGATGACCATTGTAACCATCGAAATTCAAACCAAAACATTTTATGTTCAAACTCATCACACATGGGTTAAGCTATCTGAATCATTTGTGATGTTCACATATCGTACACAGTTCTGAATAAGGGACCGTGTCTGCTGACACTTTGCGTGTGAGTTTTTTCGCTGAAGCGATTCCAAATTTTTGGCTTCCGCAGAAATATCTACCTCCCCACCCCTCCTCCTTACCAAAATCCACATTTATCCCATTTCTGCCTTCCTTTCCTAGTTGAAACCTTCACTCCTTCCTTGCAGCGCCGCCTCCTCGCTGGTGACCCTCCTTCACGCTGCTCAGCCTTGTCTATCCAGGCAGGTAATCCACACCCGACCCCCGTCCTCCTCCTCCTTCCACATCCCACATGCCCCGACCGCCGGCGCGAGCGCAACACCTTCCACCCAAATCATCGACCCCTCCACCAAATAAGTGCCGCCCTAAGCCATGGTGCACGCAGTATAGCCAGGATCTCAAGGAGCATTTGGCAGCGGAGAAGCAAATCATGGCCGCACGCGCGGATGAGGTCACGATGGCTGCCATTCATGCCGACCCCCAGATCTTGGAGGAGCACCTTGCCATTTGCTAGCTACGCCAGTTAAGCATGCTCGGTTTATCCGTTGCGTGTGCTGCTCCTGCCTTTCCTTCACAAATTCTAGTGAACTGTGCTATATAATTTTACCATGCAATATGTTGCTCTAGTGTATATGTTCTATATGTCGTGTAGTGTGGTGCTCACTTATTAACTGTTTAGTTAATTAGTTGTCGTCTTCAGTTAACTGTTTGGTTCAATTCTGCAAATGTGATGTTCAATTCTTCAGGCTGCAATTTTGTATTATCTTCCATGTGAGAAATAAATCGAATTTATCTTTACAAAATACATGAGAAATGAATACAATTGCTATATTTCCAAGTTGTCAAGCATGCTTGGTTTGGTTATACATTGTGCAATGTGGTGCTCAGTTAATGTTTGGTTCATTTGTGTTCTGATGTTTAGTTAACTGTTTGGTTCAATTCTGCAATGTGATGTCCAATAGTTGTGGGTGCATTCTGTTATTGTATACCATGTGAGGAATAAATTGAATTTGGTTGTAGTAAATACATGAGAAATAATCTGATGAATCTGCAATGTGCTTATTTTTCATCAACATATTTTACAGATAGCATGTGAACCCTTACTTAACCTGCTGACTAACTACCGTATATGTGTTGCAGGGAAACAATGGGAAACACTGAGGTTTACAATCGAGGTTAGCACGTGCATGGTCCGTTATCTAATAGAACATTATTGTGCAATTGCAGGAACCAATCTAATATTTAGGTTTTTAACAATTTGGTCTTGCACATGTAGGTCCTGCTGTCAGAGGTTTTGACACACTGTTCGACCCTTTTTGCATATGGGGAAATGAGTTGTCCATGAATATCAATCAAATCAAGAAACTCAGAAAGATTGTTAGGATAAAGAAATTAGCGACAAAAAACAACAAGATCTTTGTCTACACAATGAAGAAGACATTAGTTCACTACAAGATGGTACTAACTATTATACCTTGCCTTTTTTTATTCCTTTTGCCCCATTTCCAATATTGAGAAGATATTTATGCACATCCTTGTTTTCAGGCCTTTCCAAAGCAGTTCACTGATGATTACATCTCAAACCACCTATATGGTAAGGAGGCGAGGAAGGTTCTCATACAACAGCCATAGTTCAATATTGAAGTATTCCTGAAGAGGACGAAGGACGGACGATCAATCATCCACAGGCACTGGCCTAAAGTTGCATAGACCTTCAACAGGAATGAAGGCTCAATATTCGCCTTCCACTTCACCAGTTTTCCAGATGAGATGCATCTGTCTATATACTACATTTCTTGTTTTCTCTTTTCTTTTTAGATTTATTTTGTTTTTATTTTGTTTCTATTTTTCCATAAAAGATTATCAAAATCTACGTAAAATTGTTCAAAATTTTAGAAAATCAGAAAATATTCATGTCTTTTTGTTTCTTTTTAATTTTCGAAAAATTGTCTGAGTTTTTCTCTAAAAATCCCTTTCCAAAAAATGTTTGCAAATTACAACAAAACATCATATTTTTCGAAAAATGTGTTTCACAAACTGTCTGAAAACTTTTGAAAATGTTTGTCTTTTGAGAAAAATGTTTAAATTTTTGAAAACTATGCAGATTACTTGTCGCGTGTGCCGAAGGTGACAGGGAGGCGGATATGTCCCAGGGAGTGGGTAGCTCCACCACCCACTCCCGAGAAGGGCTTACTGAGGCCGAGCCGCTCGAGTGGCATGTGGAGAAGGCTGAAGGCTTCCACGGAGAGCAAGTTGAGGCCAGCACCACCGTCGATGAGGGTCTTGGTGACGGCCACATTGCAGATGGTGGGCATACAGAGCATCGGGAGCATTCCAGAGCCGGCGGTGGAGTCGGGGTGGTCTTCTGAGCCGAAGGTAAGGTCGGCCTCTAGCGCAGCCCAGCCCGGCGGAGCCCCCGGGCGCCTGGAGGTGGCCTAGATCTGACAGAGGAACGGCTTGGTGTGGCAGTCTGATGGCGGTGCTTGAGAGCCGCCCAGCAAGGCCGCGACTGTGCGGTGCGCCAGCACCGCGTAGCGAGCAGTGAAGAGGTCGCGGAGCTCCTCCCAAGATGCCACCGTGGATCCGGGAAGGTTGAGCAGCCAAGTGCGTGGCTCGCCGGTGAGGGCCATGGGAAGCCAGTTGGCCATGACCTTGTCATCATCCCCGGCTTCGAGGACGGCCTCCTCGTACGCAAGCAGGAAAGCTAACCGGTCCACTGCGCCGTCGTAGCGCGGCGGCATCTCTGGCCTGAACTTGGGCGGCCACTGCGCCCGCTGCAGGGCGAGGGCCAGGGCTTAGAGCCACCTGGCCCCGTTGTCAACGCCGACTGTCGGAGTCGGCGGCAGGGTGCCTGCCATGTGGGCGAAGCGCGGTGGCGACGGAACGTAGATCGATGGAGGGGAAGCTACGACGCACCCCTACCTGGCGCGCCAAATGTCGGATGTGGGGTTCCGCCAAACCCTTAAGTTTCGAACACTGGGGTGCGCGCGAAGTCTTTTCCTCCCGCTGGTCTATGCCCTAACTCGCTAAGATCTCGCGGATGAACTCGACGAACTCACAACACAGAAAGACACAAGATTTATACTAGTTCGGGCCACCGTTGTGGTGTAATACCCTACTCCAGTGTGGTGGTGGTGGATTGCCTCTTGGGCTGATGATGAACAATACAAGGGGAAGAACAGCCTCCAGAGGTTGAGGTGTTCTTGTGCCTGGCCAACTTGTGTGGCTGGGGATGATCTAAGATCTTCTCGTCCCCCTTGCCTATGGTGATGGCTAGTCCTACTTATAGAGGCCCTGGTCCTCTTCCCAAATCTTGAGCGGGAATGGAGCCAACAATGGCAGGCAAATTTGAAGGGGGCAGCTAGTACAAGCCATCCTGACAAAAGTGGTCTTCGCCTGCCAAAGGCTCTGGTGGTGACGTCGTCTTGGGCTCCACGATGACCTCTGTCTTGCCGTCCTTCTGGTCTTGGTCTGATTGCACAAAATGGCAACCTTTACCTGATGCCTCGTTACTCCTCGCCTGCGCTGGTTTCCTTAGCACCAAAGAGGAAACAAGGACGTTGCGCGCGCTGGAGCCCGCCTGGCACCCGCCTGGTGTCGATCGTCATGGCTCACATCACGAGAGCCTCATGAGGTTCGCCTCTCCTTGATATCTCTGCTCCTCATGAGCCTGCCTGACTAGGCCGCTCCAGAGGAGGCCTTGTGTCGTCCGCCTCATGAGGCTTGGCCCCTCGCGAGGGTCTTGGATGCCTTGTTGATGAAGATGGGTCGTACGGCCTGCTGGCTTAGCCACGCAGCGGGCCGCAGGCAGGCAAGTCTAGGGACCCCCGTTCCCAGGACGCCGACAGTTGGTACTCAAGAATATCTTTCGAGATCTCCAAGGCATCAAATATCTTGTCCTGGTTTTTTAGCTTCACAGAAATGTGAACACCGATATCATTGGATACATCGATCAGATCCCCACTATGTCAGATCTTAGACAAGCTTAGTGTTACTACTAGGTGTGGTATCCCTCTCATGAAGAGTCTTCAAAACAGACCTCATGGCTACATCCACCAACCATTATCTCAACGATAATGTTTCTTGTGTTGCCCGGATGTAAAAGGTTACATAATAAGCGATATCGCTATATTGCATATCTTGCAAGTCAAACCATATGACTGATTTGTTCATGAAGTCTCTACCAACTTCTACATTCCAGATACATGTTCTTGGAATTGGTGTGTGATGGCTTCGAAATTTGCAAGAATCGGGGGGAGTATCTTCCTGAATTGTTCTTGTTCAATGCATCATATTATACTCTTTTTCCCTTCATGAGTTTACTATACAGGTTCTCATAAAGGTTTTTAATGAGGTAATATCAACATAAGATCATATGTCATACTTTCAGTTTTCCCCACCGGGGTTTTTAGGAAAGTATATATGACATATTTATTATTCTCTTGATTCTATGAGTTTTCTCATATTGAGTTAAAGGAGATAATAACCATTATATGTTGCATAATTTTCTCCTTATTTTTTCCACTCGGTTTGAAGGAGTTTTGGCAACATATTATACTCCTCACATTTTTTCCACTGGGTTTTCAGAGGAGGCTCTTTTCAACATGATGATATGGCATGGACAAGAGTAGATTAGGGGGAGTGTTAGGATTTAATTAAGACATTTAATTGAAGGGAAATCTCCCCTTGTCCTAACCGTCCCTCCGCAACAACCACATCCCCCGATGCGCTATTCAGGAACGGACGTGTCCCTTTGTTGCGTCCTCTTAGATTGTATATAAGCCTAATCATTAATGAAAGAGATCAACAGTTCGATTCATTTTGTCTCTCGCTCTAGAAATCGACTCGCAATAATTTTGACATTGGTTGGGGCCCAACCCTTCCATGTCAGCCTCCAATCCATGTCCGCAATGGAGCCTTGGAAGAGAGCCATGTGGCAAGATGAGGCCGAGTAGGTGCCACCATCTGTCCATCGCTAGTGAATGCGGTCCTGGTCGGTGGATAGGGTCACCTGCAGAAGACGCCTCCAAAGGTAGATATACTCAACAGTAGCCTCAACGCCAAGTGTGTCGCGGATGTCCTGGATCCAATCTCGGTTGAGGAGTCCCTCATGAACCAGACGCTTGTTGCGGCATCTCTGAGGGACCAAAGTGATCAGGATCGGTGCGATCTCGGCAGTCGATTTTTCGTCCAGCCAATGATCAGTCCAGAATCGGCAGGTAAGTCCATTACCAATGGTCCAAGAGGTGGATGCACGGAAGATGTCTCGCACGTCGGCGTCGGCGGGTAGGCGGAGATGGTGCCATGGCCGCGTGGGGTCGGTGATGCGCAGCCAAAGCCAACGAGTCTGGAGAGAAATGCTAGTGCGTTGAATGTCACGCACGCCTAGGCCCCCAAGTTCGAGTGGGCGACACACCTTCTGCTAGTTCACCAGGTAGTTGCCCGAATGGGCCTCCTTGCGCCCATGCCATAGAAAATCATGGATTAGTCAGTTGACGAGCTTCGGGATGGAGGGAGAGAGGGCCATGGCCAGTAAAAGGTGGACTAGCATGGTGCTCAGGACGTGGCGTACTAGGGCAAGCCGCTCGCCACGAGATAGTAGGCAGGCCTCCCAAGTACCGAGGCGCTTGGCCATTTTCTCCACAAGGGGTAGCAGCACTGATGTGGGAACGTTCCTGATCGAGAGTGGAAGTCCAAGGTACTGGATGGGGAAATTCGTGGTCTGGCAAGAGAGCGTCTCATCGGCCCTGGTGGCTGAATCATCCGTGCAACAAATGGGTGTCACAGAGCATGTTGCAAAGTTGGTCTTGAGGCCCAAGGCTTGGCCAAATAGCTTTAGGATGCCCTGTACCACCCAGAGGTCATGGTCGTCGGGGTGACAGAACAGGACGACGTCGTCCGCGAAGAGCAAAATACTGGGTATGGCGTGCCTGCTCATGAGGCGGTGAAGAATGCCACGACTCATGGCGTGCTGGACCAGAGTGTTGAGCACGTCAATGACCAGGACGAATAGCATGGGCAAAATGGGGTCACCTTGCCTCAGTCCGCTGGCATGGTCAATGGGTGGTCCGGGGGTTCCATTGATGAGCACTCTTGTGGAGGAAGTCGATAGGAGAATCGCCGCCCAAGCACACCATCTTCGCCCAAAGCCAAGGTGACGAAGGACCTCGAAAAGGAAAGGCCACGATACCGCGCCAAAGGCCCGGGCAATGTTGAGCTTGAGGAGAACTCGCAGTGCCTTGAGATTATGCAGGAGACGCGCAGTTTGTTGAACCAGCATGAAGTTGTCATGCACATCATGGCCAGCGATAAACGTGCTCTGGTTGGCAGACACAATGCCGCCGAGACACGGGACAGCCTCAGAGAGAGCACCTTCGTGAACAACTTGGCCAAGAGATGGATCAGGCTGATGGGGCGATAGTCGAAGAGCGAGGAGGCGTCGGCCTTTTAGGGAGCAGAGTGAGAAGCGCTTCGTTAAGTTTGTGGAACCCACAACTATTCATCAGGTAAAGCTTGTGGAAGACATCACAGATGTCATGCTTAACTATGTCCCAGCATGCGTGAAGAAACTCCGCGATGAATCCATCTGGGCCAGGAGCCTTTCCAGCCAGTAGCCGCTTGACGGCCGCCCAAATCTCGGACTCAGAGAATGGCGCGTCAAGGCTGGACATGTCGGAGGCCGGATGGTGTATGGCCTGGAGATCAATGGAAGAGTTGAGGGGCTCGTGGGAGCCAAAGATCGAGGTGAAGTGCTCGAAGGCCATACGACTCATGTTAGCGTGGTCTGAGACTAGATTTTCATTACCATGAAGTTGGAAGATGTGGTTCTTCTGCCAACGATGCGCAGCGTGGATCTTCGGGAAAGTTGTGCTCGTGTCGCCTTCATGGAGCCATCGGAACCAAGTGCGCTGGCGCGCAATCGACCTCTCAAGGGATGTGAGGCCCAGGTATGCACACTTGGGGCGTGTTTGGTTGCCGTTTGCTACAGGGCCTGCATCGCATACACTTCCCAAACCAGTCTGGTTGAGCAAAACAGGCCCTAATACGCCATCTGCCAGTTGTTTGGTTGCCTGCATCTAGTGTCCCTGCATTAGGTAATACCCAGGTGCACTTTGTTTGGTTGCCTACATTGACCCGAGCAACACATGAACACGGCATTTGGTTGCATACGGCGTACATGTTGTGCTTACCTTGTACCCTAGTTGGTGAGCTTACCCACACCGAGCGCACCAACGCCACAGCACAACAATGGCGATGAACTGGGCAAGGATGATGAAGTTCTTCAGCTTCAGCCCAAACTGACGATGCACCTTGACACCTCCAACCTTGCAACTTTCGACACTGCTGCTGTGCGTTCGCACCTAGTTGGATTAAGCTTGTTCTGCTGCCTGCCTAGTCTTGAACCCTCTATGGGTGGTGTTGCTATAAGATGTCACTTGTGCATTGGCCTCTTCCCATGAACTATAAACCCCTGGGACCTTACTGATGAACACGGCATACCACTTGCCCTAGCAATGCACAAGAGCAAGAGTTGAAGCAGCAAATCAATGGAGCACACAAGTAGCAAGTAAAGTAGCACACAAAAAACAATGGAGCAGAAGAGAAGTAAAGCATGCATGATCATACGGCATAGCAAGTTCTTCCTAGCACTACCTTGGTGTTAACCTACCACCACATCCAAAAGAGGGTGTTGTCCTACCACCGCAAGTTCATCATCAGCGTGAGGGGTTAGTATATACCACCTCACCAAAATATACAGACCATGAAATAGTTTTTGAGCCCTAGCTACACAAAATGTACGTCGTCATCGTCATCATCGTCGTCGTCGCCACCGCCATCGCCGTCGGGGATCATGCACGCTCACAGGCAGCACTACTCTAGTAGTAGTGCTTGCCCAGCCAGATCCTAAGCCACAGCACCCTATGAGCATCGGACATGGCAACGAACCCAACACCCTGGGCCTTGTTGTCAAGCAGGTGGCTGAGAGCTGCCATGAGAGCCTCGTTGCTGAAGCCACCCTGGGTCATGACAGCGCCATACAGGTCAGGGTGGACGTCGAGGGGGTTTGCACTCCCTGATGGCTGTTGCCACCTCCTTCACCGCCTCAGTCATGCTGCAGAAGACATTGATCTCCTCCTCCATCAGGCCTCCTCTCTTCCTCTTCCTATCATGGACGGGGTCAAATGGCTTGTCGAAGGACTTCGCAGTGGGCTTGTCAGGGCCATTGAGGACCTCGACGTCTGGGGTCCCAAGGAAGTCTGGCATGGGAGAACCAAGAGGCTCCCCCGAGCCCATGGCATGCTTCCTAGGTGCCAGCCCGAAGGAGAAGATGTGCTGCATCTAGTTGTAGTTCTGTATGGGTGTGTTGAGGAACTCAGCATCCCTTGGGTGGTCCTAAGAATGAAACACAAGTGTTGTTAGTTGTGATTAGGAGTAGGCAATGGTGGACAGTATGAAAAGGAAGAGGGCTGTGAGCTAACCGCGACATGGCCGGCGTAGTGCTCTGCCTCCACTCCTATGGAGCAAGTGTTCTCATCCCATGAGGCACCGCTAAGGTCTCTCAGCCTGGACACTTGGATCCATCGACTTCTCCACTTCCTCAGGTGGTTGTACACCTGGGTGGCAGACACCTCTTTCCCACAAAACACGAACACCTGCTTCGCAACGGTGTTCAAGTGCACCTCCTTGAAGCCCTTGTCAGTCCTAACTCCACTAGAGATGAGCTCACACATGTTGTTCAGCACAAACATGGACATGAACGGCTGTCACTTCATGTTGTTCCACCTACCATCCTTCTTTTCCTTTGCTGCTGCTAGCTTGAGTGCAGCAGCAGCAGCAGTAGTTGGCTCAACGAGCACTACTGGCACATAGAGGAAATTAGAGGCGAACACCTCTGAATCAGGTGCCATCTGGCACATAGGCTGCGAGTCCTCGACAAACGATGGAGCAAACTGGCTGTCGGACAAGACAAGGGCCTGACTAAGATCCTGTGCCTGCGTGGTCATGTCCTACAATCGTAGCACGCATTGACAGTAAGCATAGCACACAACATACCGGGCAATCCATGAAAGCAGAAGCATACATGTACATGGTTCATCACTATCATAGTAAGCACATGCTTCATCGCTACCCTACCGAACAATATATGAGCAGGAACATACAACTACAATAAACAACATGCTACAAATGGACAACTAATAGCTACAAATCACAGATCTAAGCATGATTCAATACAAGCACAAGGTTCAACTTCAAACTCTACTACTAATATAGCCTACCACATGCTTGAACATCTAGCCCTACCACAAATTGCAATCGCGGCATAGCAATCAACCATATCAGCTCACAGATCAGACCACTAATCAACCATGCATCTAGATCAAACCCTAGCTGCAGCTCAGATCTAGCTAGAAGGAACAGAGAGAAAGAGGATTGAACTCACAGAGGCCATGGCTGCAGCTTGAGGATGAGGGGGACGGTCGTGGAAGATCAACGCTGGCCGGTGAAGGAGCGCCGACGCCGTGGACCGCCGGCCGATGAAGATGCGCCGCTTACCTGGTCGTTGGTGCCAATGCGTGTCGGTGGGAAAGCTCGAACGGAGGGAGAATGGTGGCGGGAGTTGGGGCGGTGAGGAAGGGGCTAAATAGGGGTGGACTCGGCGGGAGGTGAGCCGAAATCCTCCCGCCGATTTTTCGGCGACGCGGGCGAGCTCGCTCCATCTCCCCTGCTCGCACGAGGGGAGAAGCGCGTCGCCCTCCCCTGCCTCGCACGAGCCAGGCTCACGAGCTACTGCCGATTCGAGCGTTTCCCATGGGCCTGGCCTGGACGTGCTTTAAGTTCCGTGCGATGCGGGCCGCACAGTGAAAGCAGGCAACCAAACGGGCCACTTTATTTCCGCGCGGGCCAGGGTGGGCCTAATGCGGGCAACCAAACACGCCCTTGAGTCTACGGTGCAGCCAGGACTCGGCGTCGGAGTATGCGAGACCAGATTTCCGTTCCCAATTGTTTCATGTTGGATATTATAATATCACTTTTGGATATGTGTAGACATTTAGGGTGTTAGTTTTGATGGACGGTATTGGTGACCCTATGTGTATATACTAGCTTATGGTTACACTAGTGATGGCTTGATTTTGCTTTCGTGTGTGCTACGGAAAAAATTGATGTGATGTCCAAATACGTGTGTAAATTGCATGTGTGTTGTGTTTGGTTGAGCTTTTGGATCCAACTTCTGGCTTTTGGAAGCTAAAGGCTAACCAAAGGGTGAAAAGCAGAAGTTACAAAAGTTACAGCTTCTCCGTAGACCGTAGTGTATTTCTCACAGCCAGTGCACCCGCAACTTCAGCGTGGCGTTTTTAGATGTCCCCTCGAAATTGCAATTTATTTACCTATCATGCCACTCCCAGGTCATACCCTTTGTTCTTTTCTTCTCAGTAGATGACTCGTTGCGTCAATGGCACAAAAGGCAAGCGGGAGCCAAGTATTGTGAGAATATTTAGACACCCAAGTCGAAAACCAAATGTGGCCGACACTCCCGCATCCTCTGCTTGGAAGCTGCCTTTTCTCACCAGATCTAATATAGATGCATGATTCTTCAAGAGCAAATTTCAGAGAAAATATAAAGCATGGAAGGCTTTAAGTTGTACTATTGAGACCATACCACCATATCTTCATTTAGTTTCTTTGGAAATCTAAAGGTCTAAGAGGATGGTACATGTGAGAAGCTGTGAATCCATAACAAAAAATTAAACTAACTTCCAAACAAACATTTCAAGTTTGGAAGCCACAAAGAAGCAGCCCAGATCTCTCATTGTAGCGCGGGTACGTGTCCGAGCGGGAGGGAACCACCTCCACCGCCGTCGTGCGGGAGGCCCGTGCCTAAGGCACCATCGCGGTAACCGTCCGGACGCGGCAGCAAGGCATGTCGGGCCACCCCTGGCCCAGCCAGATCCGAAGCGGGCCCGTTAAGCCCCGCCGGCCGCGATGCAGCAAGCCGGCGTCGCCGCCGGCGGCACCCAGCCACTCGTCGTGTCTCCCCCGCCTCCCAGAGGCCATGCCGGAGACCATCCCCGCCGCCGGCCCGCCCAGGCCCAGATGGGGCCTAAAGGGCCCAGATCTGGGCCGAGCGGACGACGCCAGATCCTCCCCCCCCCCCCCCGCCGCCCAGCTGCTCGCCTGCATGGGCCATGGAACCCCGCCGCCACGCCAGACTGTCGCCGCCTAAATGCACCCCCCGGAGCTGCTCCGCCCACGCCGGAGAGCGACCGAGAGGGGAAGGGCCAAGAGGCCGCCGCCACCAGCAGCCCCGAGGCCAAGCCGGCCGCAGGCGCCGACGACGGGAAGGGAGGAGGCCTGGCACGCGGCCGGTCTCCCGCGGGGGGGGGGGGGGGGGGGCGACGCGGTCGTGAGAGAGTGTCTAAGGAAATATTCTAGTATCACGTAATAGAGAGAAATGCATCCATCCCATAATTTTTCAACACCTAAATCCACGAAATCCAACCGAAGGAAATCATGGCAAAAGCATGCGATGTGGCTTACGTCTCCGAGAAGGACTTCTTGGCATTCTTGTGCAGGTTGGACACAGCAATCCTTGGTGCGAGCTGTAGAAGAACCACACAGGCACCTTCCTTCACCTTGCCCTTGGGAGGAGGGGGCAACACTTGCAGTGCCGCGACAAGGCTTTGCGAACGCCGCCGGCGAGAGGGCGCAGCAGAGGGCGTCGAGAGTGGAAGCGGTCTCCGCCTCGGCACGGGCGTAGTGATGGCGTGACTCGAGGTTTTATATATTTTCAAACATATCCAGCCATAAAATCATATGCTTCTTGATTAACAAAATGAACACACAATTAAGCGGGCATAGGAGGTGTGCAATCATGTACTGACAAAAATCGGAGGGGTTAGATTATGTTCAGATGAGATAAATCATCAAGGTTCCAATGATAGAAAACGTTGGGACCGATGCATTGATTAATGTTACAGCACACAGGCAAGCGAGACATCTTTTTTGTCCCTCTGTCCCTGCTATTTGAAAACAAGGATCCCCACTGATAGAAAGATGCCAAGGAGAACCAGAATAAGGACAATAAGCAAAGTAAACATTTGAAAAATAAGAACAGAGCATCTTCAAGACTACCTATGTATTCATTCAGAAAATCAGAAGCACCTCAACTAACAATTGAAAAAGGTGCCTGAAATACAATCCCATACATTCTACATGAAGCTATTGGCATAAATAACAACCAAGGCAAAATCAAAAGAAATAAAAATTTGTGCAGTACATAATACTTTTAGGAGATCAGGTGTACAGTCCCATACAAATATGAGGCATGTGTCATAGAGTACAATCTCTAGATTCAAAAGAGTTGCATGATACCTATATGTACACAGTTCCTAATGCATTCACATATTTTTCTTACAACCCATACGATAATCCAAACAAGGTTTTTCTTTCTTGACATTTATCAGGAGAAAAAATGCAGTATAGTATACCCAAGGAATAAAGTAAAAAATAACAAAAGAATGTCTAGTACTAACACCACGAGCTTAGAGCATTATGTGTGTTGTTGTACAAATGAAACAACCTTGTAACATTGGTACAGTCGTGCTGCCTACACACAACAAGATAATCCTTGTTAATAAATCCCCCATTACAAGAAACAAAAGATGGTTCATATAAGCAAGCACAACATTAA
Source organism: Triticum monococcum (assembly GCA_034509565.1). Lineage (NCBI taxonomy): Eukaryota > Viridiplantae > Streptophyta > Magnoliopsida > Poales > Poaceae > Triticum > Triticum monococcum. Next base: position 274,770,956 of record CM067842.1, on the reverse strand, counting down.
TTTAAGTCAACTATGTGTTCCCATGCTACATTCGTAAGATTTGTCTAGCTCTGTGAATGGTGTCAATTTTCAGCTCATCTTTATTCTACAACATGCATATATTATACAAAACAAATGGATAAGCAAAAATAAATGAAAAGGTACAAATGGTCATTAGCAAGATAAATCGAGAATAGCTGAATATTTACTTGTTAAATACACGTGATAGGGAACATAGAGGTCCTTTGATACATATATCTTGAATAACCAGATGATCGATTTGAAAGTACAGCGGTCATATTTGCTGGAATGGGCTTTGGACGGGGCGGACGATCGGGCGACCGCCGGAGGCGCCGCCGGAATCCTCGTCGCGGACTGCTGATCTGCCGCTGTCATCACTGATCGCCTCGTCCTCGTCATCTCTCGCGGCACAGCCTGATCCAGATCCGTGTGAGGCGGATGGGCGTGCAGAGGAGGGATTGCGTTGGGCTGTGCATTTCCGAGAGGGTCATGGGGAATGGATCAGCGGGCGTCTGCATCATTCTTCGGCATCTCGCTGGACGGCGTTGCTGGATATGGACAACGACGTCCGCGCCGGTGATTATGCTACGATCGGTGACCAGGTGAAGATAGGATCTAAATTGTGTATTGATATTTATGATGTGGTTGTGGATCATCGTATGCAGATGGTTGCGGAAGTGGTGAATCCGATCGAGATTCTTGACTCGTCCTCGGAGTCTGGCGGAGGGAAGCAGGATCGGCGGATTGGAGGTCGTTTCTGGGTTCTCACTATGGCGACGACGATGAGGACGGCGATGAAGGAAACTGCGTCAGGGAGCCGCCAGAGTTGTATCTGCCGATGGTTGATGCACCTGATCCTGGCGGTGAGCCGGAGAGACAAGGATCAAGAGCTGATGACAAGATCAATTTGGATCACCGGATAGTTCACCGGAAAACGACGGCATCTGTGATCCGGCCATGGAAAGGGCCGGTACCCAAGGTATGTCTTGCACCAATCACATTATCGGACTTCTGGAGTACGGATTCTTGGACAAAAGTGACTTGAAAAAAGAAACGGAATGGCCGGGCGGCGGCGCAGCCGCCGGCGCCAGCGCATGTCTGGGCGGTCGAGATCCAGGCGGCCAGGAGAGCACGTTTGAATCAGCTATTGGGCCAGGTTGGGCCTGCGGTTGATGATGCCGATACAGAGGCGGACATGCCTGGGTATGTGGCCCAACATTAGACCCCCGTACCGAAGCCTACCTACGTGATCCCTGACCCAGCGTGTGATGTTCCTGTGGATGTATCGATCGGTCCGCCTCAGGAACTGATCGCTAGGGTTCGTCGTTCGACTACTCCTGGGTTTCCTAAGCTGGGTGCCGGTCGCGCTGCTAGGGTAACCAGGCCGCTAGGTGACGCCATGGTAGGGCGTGGAGTACCGCCACCAAAGCATGGGGCCGTGCCCCCGGCACATGTTCCAGCGCGAGCCAACTTGGCCGCGGCCCAAGGCCGGGCCGTCGTGAAACAGCCGGCGCAGACCGGCCCGGCCGCCGGCCGAGGCGGCGACTTTGCTGCCGGGCGGAGCGACGCCCAGGCCGCCGGAAGGGACGGTGCCCAAGGTGCAGGACGGGGCGTTGCTCCGGTTGTTCAAGTTGCCGGGCGGGGCAGGGCTCCGGTTGTTCTACTTGCCGGGCGGGGCGGTGCCCTGCGTACCGGGCACGGCAATGGTCCTGCTGGCGACGCCGGGCGTGGCAATGGCCCCGGTCATGATGGCTATGGCGGTGGCGGGCGGAACTACGGTGGTGACAGCTTTCGTTACAATCGCTATGGACAGTGGGGCGATGATGGCTATGATGCGTATGGCGAGGGGCTGCATCGTGGCTCTTCGTCGGGCGGTGGACGAGGTTTTGGATGGTATAATGAGGGCGGAGCGGGACGCGACTTTCAAGGTCCTCCCGGCAATTTTGTCGAGGGGGTGGCTGGCCCAACAGACCGGTATAACCGGGGAGCGCACCGTACATTCCGAGGTGGGCGAGGAGGGGGTCGACGCCCGCCTCCCCCGCGGCCTCCTATTCATCCTGTTGATACGACAGCAACAGCACAGGCCGATATTGATACGGTGCAGACGGTCAAGACTTCTCTTCGGGACAGTATTATCGATGTCAGTATTCCGGTGACCAGTACCGTGGTTGCTAAGGTCGGTGACGAGGGTTCTGATAAGGGTCCGGACAAACGGAACGGGGAAAGCTTTCAAAGTGGGCTATTAAGAAAAAGAAGCTTCCGTGTTATCGATGTGGCCAGCCGGGACATTTTACGGCAGAGTGTACCACCGAGTTATGTGATTATTGCTCTAGATCGCAGCATACAACCGGTGAGTGTCCGTTGCTTTCTGGCCCCAAGCCGGTGGTCAATATCTATGGGGTTTGCTGTGAGGAGCTCATGTTTTTTGAGTCACTAGATGTGGCACCGGTGACGCATGTGCAAGTGACTTCTTACCCCGTGGTTGTCAAGGTGACCAATGGGACTTTAACTGAGGCACAGATTGTGCGACAGTTGCAGGATTTAGTGCCAGGCAACCATCGGTGGGACCTTGTCAGGTTGGAGGCCCAGACTTACAAGGTTGAGTTTCCCACTAAGGAGGATCAGATGCATACCCTTAAGTATGGCATGTGCAGAGTTCAGAGCACCAACGTTATCCTCGCCTTTGATGAGTGGAAGGAGAAGGAGCCCGAGGGTACACCTTTAGAGAAGGTCTGGGTTCGCTTCTATGGTGCACCTTGCAAGTATATTAATCATTTCACGATAGCTTGGAGTTTGGGTTCTATCATTGGTAAGATGGAATAGATTGACATGCCTTTTACTCGGGCACATGGAGCAGCGAGGTTGCTAGTCAGTGTAGTCAATTTGGAGTTCGTACCGGATGTTGTCAAGTGGACGCGTGTTGGGGTTACCTATGTACTTGAGCTTGATATTGAGGAAACACCGATACCGCAGGAGGGAGATGAGGTTCAGGATATGGATACAACTGAGGGTGATGGTGCACCCGGGAATCATGACAAGGGGCCGGAGAACACACCACGTGAGCCGGCTAAGGAGCCGCAATCACAGGGCATGACAGATACGTCCTCTAAGGAGGCGTCTCCCTCCACGACACCGATGACCTCACTTCGGTATGGTTCTTTTGGAGCACGATCTGCCCCCAGTCGGTTATGGAGCAACAGAGTTGAGGCGGATAATCCAGAGGAACTAGAGTTACCAGGAGTGATGCCCCTGCTGTTGGTTCTTGTCCATCTCCGAGGTTTGATTCCGGACCACATCACTCGTCGAGCTGCGCGCTACCGTTGGTGTGGGGGCGGTGGGTAGGAGGCCCGCAGTCCTAGCCCACCCGTAGCGGTTCCTACTCCTAGGGGGAGGGGCGCGGGCTGGAGGCCCGTGACGTCCTTTCCCCTCAGGCCAGTCTGAGGCGTCACGACCAGGAGCGCGGGCAAGAGGCCCGCACATCTCCTTCTCCGACGTCAACTCCACGTCACGCTGACGGCTTGGGGGAATGAGACTGTTGAGAAGGTGGCTCCACGGTCTCCTTCTCTAACTCCTATGGCTGATGGTACCCGCTTGACCACGCCTTGCCCCTCTTCACCGGCAATTAGGGAAGGCAGTCGGAGCGGGGACCGCACGCCTCGGGAGAGGACCACGGAGGAGCTTGTCTCTTTCGGCGGCATTTCTGATCCGGTCACGGCTCGCAGACGGATCAGCGGTCAGATCCAGGGCCAGCCATATGCGGATGACCTGCAGCTAGCGCGCGCCAAGAGGGCGGCCATGCTTCGTGATGTGGAAGAAACTACAGGTATGTCTTTTGATAAGAGTCGTTCAATTATGCATTTTACCGAGCATGAGATTGTTGATAAAGCAAACGACTTAGGGGTTACTTTGGGTTCAACTGATATAGAGATAGCGAAGTCTGTTAATGACATGTTAGATTTAGAAGCCGAGAGGGCTTCTGAAATAATTCGGAACCTTGCATCAGTTAAACCAATGAATAACGATGACATGAATAATCTAGGAATTGTAGCCCTGGGAAGCTTTTGTAATAATCTCTTACCTAATGAGGAGGCCGACGATGAGGAGGGGTCTGAGAATATGGACATTGTAGAGCCCATGAGGGAGGGCGTTATCCAGTATTATGTCGACCCTACGTTTCCGGAGGGTGCTGAGGTGAAGCCTAAGCGACCCTGGAAACGGAAGATTTATCCTACTTCGGCGGTGCGTACAAGTGCTAGGGTCAAGCTTAAAAATAAATTCCACGATGACTTATGAAAGGAATCTTTTGGAATAGCAGAGGTCTAGTTGACTTGGCTAAACGAAGGTTCCTGGCTGAGACAACGGTAGAGCAAAATTTAGACTTTATTGCGCTTTTCGAAACTAGACGAGATAACTTCACCTCACAGTTCCTTGGAACTCTTTCCGGTGGAATTGATTTTGATTGGCATGTCTTACCTCCTAGAGGAAGATCTGGTGGGATCTTGCTAGGGGTTTGGTGTGCAACACTCGAGGTGCTTAATGTGGTCAGGGGAGACTTTACGGTCAAATTTCGGGTGAGATCCAAATTGGATGGATTCTGATGGTCTCTTGTGGTTGTATATGGAGCAGCACAACCCGAATTCAAACCAGATTTTTTAGCTGAGTTGGTACTGATTTGTGGCGATGAATCCTTGCCAATCCTAGTGGGGACTTTAACATTATTCGAAGGAGAGAGGAAAAGACAATGATAATTTTGATGGACGATGGTCTATGATGTTCAACATGATTATCGAGAGTCTTGATTTGAGAGAATGAGCCCACCGGTAGACAATTTACTTGGGCCAATTCGTTGCCCATTCCGACTTATGAGAAGTTGGATAGGGTACTCGCCAGTGTCGAATGGGAACAAAAGTACCCTTTAGTATCGGTTCATGCGATGCATAGAGGGATCTCCGATCATACACCTCTTCTTGTAGACTCGGGAGAGGCTACCCATGTCACAAATAAGAACGCTTTCTCTTTCGAACTAGGTTGGTTCGAGAAAGAAAACTTTTTGGAGATCATTGCACGCGAATGGGCGAAACCTGTTAGCGGTAGAACTAGCATAGAGAGGTGGCATAATAAGATCAGACATCTGAGACAGTTTTTGCGAGGTTAGGCCAGAAATGAGAGTGGGATATACAAGGAAGAGAAAGAACGCCTTGCTCATTTAATTGAGACTTTAGATTTAAAAGTCGAAAGTAATCCCCTTATGATTACTGAGCAACACTCCAAGTCCGAAGCTGAGCAAGGCTTACGCGCTCTTCTTAGAGAAGAAGAGCTCAAGTGGGCACTGCGTGTTAAAGTGCTTAAGGTTGTCCAAGGGGACGATAATACACAATTCTTCCATATGGTTGTGAATGGTAAACATAGGAAGAAGAAAATCATACAGCTCGAACAGGACGAGGGGACAATTATAGGGCATGCGAATCTGAAAGCATATATCTCTAATTACTATAAGCAACTTTTTGGGCATCCGGAAGCAAGCACGGTGGCCCTAGATGATGTTGGGGATCGTAGCAGAAATTTAAAATTTTCTACGCATCACCAAGATCAATCTATGGAGTAATCTAGCAACGAGGGGAAGGGGAGTGCATCTACATACCCTTGTAGATCGCTAAGCGGAAGCGTTACAAGAACGCGGATGAAGGAGTCGTACTCGTAGCGATTCAGATCGCGGTTGATTCCGATCTAAGCGCCGAACAACAGCGCCTCTGCGTTCAACATACGTGCAGCCCGGTGAGGTCTCCTACGCCTTGATCCAGCAAGGGAAGAAGGAGAGGTTGGGAAGACTCCGTCCAGCAGCAGCACGACGGCGTGGTGGTGGTGGAGCGCGAAACTCCAGCAGGGCTTCGCCAAGCACTACGAGAGACGAGGAGGGAGAGAGGTAGGGTTGCGCCAACAGGGGAAGAACTTCATGTGTTGGGCTGCCCCTTTGCCTCCACTATATATAGGGAAGAGGGAGGGTTGCGCCCCCACCTAGGGTTTCCACCCTAGGGGTGGCGGCAGCCCCAATCCCCATCTGGGGTGGTGGCCAAGTGGGGGGAGAGGGAGGCGCACCAGGCATGGGCCTTAGGGCCCATCTGCCCTTAGGGTTTGCCCCCCTCTTCTCTCTAGGCGCATGGGCCTTGGTGGGGAGGTGCCCCAGCCCACCTAGGGGCTGGTCCCTTCTCACACTTGGCCCATGTATGCCTCCAGGGCCCTGGTACACTACCGGTGATGCCCGGAACACTTCCGGTGGCCAAAACCACACTTCCTATATATCAATCTTTACCTCTAGACCATTCCGGAACTCCTCGTGACGTCCGGGATCTCATCCGGGACTCCGAACAACATTCGGTAACCACGTACATACTTTCCATATAACCCTAGCGTCATCGAACCTTAAGTGTGTAGACCCTACGGGTTCGGGAGTCATGCAGACATGGCCGAGACAAATCTCCGATTAATAACCAACAGCGGGATCTGGATACCCATGTTGGCTCCCACATGCTCCACGATGATCTCATCAGATGAACCACGATGTCAAGGATTCAATCAATCCCGTATACAATTCCCTTTGTCTATCGGTACGATACTTGCCCGAGATTCGATCGTCGGTATCCCGATACCTTGTTCAATCTCGTTACCGGCAAGTCTCTTTACTCATTCCGTAACACATCATCCCGTGATCAACTCCTTGGTCACATTGTGCACATTATGATGATGTCCTACCGAGTGGGCCCAGAGATACCTCTCTGTTACACGGAGTGACAAATCGCAGTCTCGATTCGTGCCAACCCAACAGACACTTTCGGAGATACCCGTAGTGCACCTTTATAGCCACCCAGTTACCTTGTGATGTTTGGCACACCCAAAGCACTCCTACGGTATCCGGGAGTTGCACAATCTCATGGTCTAAGGAAATGATACTTGACATTAGAAAAGCTTTAGCATACGAACTACACGATCTTGTGCTAGGCTTAGGATTGGGTCTTGTCCATCACATCATTCTCCTAATGATGTGATCCCGTTATCAACGACATCCAATGTCCATGGTCAGGAAACCGTAACCATCTATTGATCAACGAGCTAGTCAACTAGAGGCTTACTAGGGACATGGTGTTGTCTATGTATCCACACATGTATCTGAGTTTCCTATCAATACAATTCTAGCATGGATAATAAACGATTATCATGAGCAATGAAATATAATATAATAATAACCAATTTATTATTGCCTCTAGGGCATATTTCCAACAGATGAATCTATTTTTGGAGATATACCTCAACTTCAGGTAGAGGAGAATGATATTCTATCTGCACCATTTACTGAGAAGGAGGTTTTGAATGCCATCTCACAAATGAAACTGAATAAAGCATCGGGACCAGATGGGTTTCCAGCTGAATTCTATAAGAAATGTTGGCATATTATTAAGAATGATCTTATGCCTATGTTTCATGACTTCTTTAGTGGCCATCTCGAGCTGTTTCATCTTAATTTTGGCCTGATTACATTGTTACCCAAAAAAGAAGAAGTAGTTCGGATTGAACAATTTAGGCCAATGCCTTCTTAATGTGAGTTTCAAAATCTTCACAAAGGTTGGTACCAATAGATTGACTCAAATTGCCCATTCAGTGGTACAACTGAGTCGGACGGCGTTCATGCCAAGGCGACACATACTTGAAGGGGTTGTCGTGCTACATGAAATGCTTCATGAAATCCATTCGAAGAAGCTAGATGGGGTTATCTTCAAAGTGGATTTTGAGAAGGCATATGATAAAGTTAAATGGCCTTTCCTTCAGCAGGCAATGTGCATGAAAGGATTTAGTGAGGCTTGGCGGAACCAAGTGGGTTCTCAAGTCCAGAATGGTAGTGTCGGAATCAAGATTAATGATGATATCGGCCATTACTTCCAGACACATAAGGGTTTGAGACAAGGAGATTCTATGTCTCTCTCTCATTTAATATAGTGGTCGATATGTTGGCCATTCTATTGGCAGAGCCAAACAGCATGGTCAGGTGGAGGATTTAGTTCCTCATTTGGTCAATGGAGGAGTCTCTATCTTGCAGTACGCCGACGACACTGTCTTATTCATGGAACATGACATTGCTAAAACGCGCAATATGAAACTTATATTGTGCCTTTTCGAACAATTGTCTGGATTAAAGATAAACTTTCACAAAAGTGAGTTGTTCTGCTTTGGGAAGGCCAAAGACGAGCAAGACACATATAGACAATTGTTCGGGTGTGAATTAGGGTCGTTACCATTTAGTTATTTGGTCATACCAATTCACCACCGTAAGTTGTCTAATAAAGAATGGAAGTGTATCGAAGATTGAATTGAGAAAAAGTTGAGCTGCTGGAAGGGTAAGCTTATGTCTTATGGAGGTCGGCTAGTGCTGATTAATTCGGTATTGACCAGTATGCCGATGTTCCTACTCTCTTTCTTCGAAATCCCTAAAGGGGTACGAAAGCGACTTGATTTCTTCAGATCTCGTTTCTTCTGGCAGTCAGATGAGGCCAAAAGGAAATACCAACTGGCGCGATGGGATATCCTTTGCCGGCCAAAAGACCAGGGGGGGCTTGGTATTGAGAACTTAGAAATCAAGAATAAATGCCTCATGAGCAAGTGGCTCTACAGGTTGGGGACAGAGCCGGAGGGCATATGGGCACAACTTTTGCGCAATAAATACTTGCAGTCGAAAACGCTCGCCCAGGTTACCATGAGACCAACTGACTCGCCATTCTGGAAAGGGCTTATGAGAGTGAAGGATTTATTCTTTTGTAGGGTCAAATTCTTGGTTGGCAATGGGATATCAACAAGATTTTGGGAGGATACATGGTTAGGAGCAACACCCCTGGCCGTCGGTATCCCACCCTTTATAATATTGTACAACGCAAGGAGGATTACGTAGGTACCGTGTTCCAAACAATCCCCTTGAATATCCAGTTCAGGCATGCGTTGGTTGGTCAGAGATGGACTGCTTGGTTGCACTTGGTTCGAAGATTGATAGATGTTCGACTCTCAGACCAGTCGGATTCGATGCAATGGACATTAACTAAGAATGGAGGTTTCATGGTGAAATCGTTTTACATAGATTTGATTAATTCTGCCCAATCTCGCGATCGTTGCATATTTGGAAGATTAAGGTTCCCTTGCGAATTAAAAATTTTATGTGGTTTGTCCACAAGCAAGTTATACTCATTAAGGACAACTTAATCAAGAGGCGATGGGTAGTTTACGTTGTTGTTTTTGTGATCATGATGAAACAATACAACACTTATTCCTTGAATGCCCCCTCGCTAAATTGCTTTGGAGAACTATTCATATTGCCTTCAATATCACTCCTCCAGCTAACATAGAATCGTTGTTTGGAACATGGTTAGCTAGGGTTGAACAGGATACTGCTGCTCGTATTCGGATTGGAATATGTGCGCTTTTGTGGGCTATCTGGAACTGTAGGAATGATTTGATTTTTAACAGACAACACACTTTAACTTTCTTGCAGGTTATCTTCAGAGCTACCGCCTGAATCCATACATGGTCCTTACTCACTCCTGCGGACTCCAGGGAGCCTTTGGATACTGGGTGCAACCAATGGGAGATGGTAGCACGGGGTATATTCAACCGGTTCGGATGGCGGTCGCATAACAGGATAGGAGTCTAGGGAGCTTATCCTCTTTTTTGCCTTACCGGTTGTACTTATTTATTTATTTTTGCTTTTGCTCCGCTTGCGAGCTGTAATACCTTCATGACTTTGGGATACTTCGAGACTTTTTAATAAGATGGATGCATGCATCATTATGATGCAGAGGCCGAGGGTACGCCTCCATTTCCAAAAAAATATTAGTGTGCCCGTTGTATCAGTTTTATGGTTGGAATACAGTCTCCCTGCATAAAAGTAGATCCAAACAGCCAAGCCAAATGTTCAAAAGGTCTATGTATGTAACTAAATCAAACACATGCTACTCTCCCAAGCACGATCTGGTTCACAAGAATTAGATACAAATTATTTAAATAAACAAATGGGAAACACATGCTAATCTCCCAAGCAAAACTAGAAACCTGACTCAATGACCGGAGGCCAAGTTCACATATGCTCCAGATATGATTCCCCCCAATTTTCTGCAACCAAAATGGAAGTGCATGATTAATTTAGCATTAGGTACAGGCACACATTTAACAAGTGACAATCCTAACTTGGGTTTTAGAGGCAAGAAAAAGTCAAAAATTGAACATGTGCGCATGACTAATTTAGTAGCAGGCACAATGTACAACCACATACTTAATAGGGGACAGTCCTAACCTTGGTTCAGAGGGAAATGGTTGAAGAACAAACACGTCTCCCTTCCTCCTTGTTCGATTCATCACTCCCCCACTTAAAAAAACAGATTGACATAGTTCAATAATAAGAATAGTAGCACATTGTTTCATAAGATTTTATATGACAGAAATTTAGACGGGCTAAACTAAAAAAAAGCTAGAGCTGTGTAGGCATGGAAGAAGAAGAAACCGAGCGGAGTAGGATATCACCAGGAGCTTAGGCGTTTGGGGCGAGAGACTACCCGCTCACCAGATATGAGCAGGTACTCTAGATCTTTGTCTGATGCAGTTGTTTGCTGCGTATTCAAGAAGACACTTATTAATATGTTTGTATTGCACGACTTCTCCTAGAGAATAGCTGCACAAATGCAATTCTGAAGTCCAAAGTAACTAAGGTATGAGTCATCGACACCTACCAAGGTTCTGAATTTCTGTAAGCAATACTTCCACTTTGGATTAGAAACATCAGTTTTAGTACTTTAGTAGTTAGTTTTATTTATATAAATATGCAGGAATGTAGTCGTCAGTTTTAGTACTTTAGAGAGTATGAGCTTCTGTAATTCATGGTGAAAATTCATCTCTATGGTGACACAGTGTGCATCAGTTCAACTGATTTAGTTAACTTGTCCATATTGGGCACGAGGTCTTGCAGCCTCCTTAGCTTCTTGCTATTACTTGCTCTTCTTTCCCAAACATCATAAGCAAGAAAAATATTCAGTACAAACATGTGGCACCAAGACAAACACCAAAAATATTGCAGGAAACTAACTAACCCTCTAAGCGATGCTTCGTGGGTAAGTGGCGCAGCCATGCTTGGTGCAGACTGTGCAGGCGATGAAGTCCTGATGCAGGTGCAGATAGTCGTCCATGACGGGCATGTCCAAATACGTGGTCGACATGCCAAACTGAATTTGGTCCAAAGTGTTAGTAGAAGTGTAGCATTAAACAATTGATGGGAAGCAGAGTGCGGATGGATGTGAAGTGTATACATGTGAAGCTTATCCTACTTGGGATTCGATTTTGCTGAGGCTGGTGATCATGCCACCATCGCTGTCGATGAGCACCTTGGCCATCTTGCTTCCGGGTGTGGAGAACATGATATTGGAGTTGGTGTCGTCCGAGGAGCTCATGGAGAAGCTCCTGGAGAGGTCGTTGGAGCCGTTGTCGACCGTGATCCTCTCACCGACGTCGGCCGACGGCATTGGCGAGGGCATGGCCATCCCCATCTCCATGTGGCATAATGTCCTGCTGCCACGAGTAGCTCCACACCTACATATTAATTGAGAGATCTCCACATCAGTGAATTCTGAACTTGTCTAGAAAGCTAACAGTATTGGGGGATCAAAGAAATAACAAAAAGTAATATACTTTGTAGTCACATAAGCCATACCATGAAAGGACATGAGTAGCACCTGGCTTTGTTGAATTGGAAGAAATCATGTTAAAGTATGTATTCCCTTTAAACCAGCAGTCTCTCTTCACCTTATTAGAAGAGAGTAAATTCCTTTCCCCTCCTATGTGACATCTCGAACTTGACATCCTTACTGCCATAAAATTTATCCTCTAAATCCCCATCCCACCAGACAAGCTGCACACACACACACAAAATTAAAATCTCTTTATACTATTGGGATCGTAATCAAACATTGTAAATACATATAAACAAAAAGAATATGCAAACCTAAGAAAATTGTGCAAGAAAATTCAGAGAACTATAGGGGGAAACACGAACCTGGGACGGTGCTCGACCAGGATGGGCTCTTGCGCCGTCACATGAGTAGTACCTGACTTTCTCGTTCCCCAATGTCGTCCTCCTGTTGTGGCCGCGGGGGCGGTGCCGATGTGTGTGCTAAAGAAGGTCACGACCCTATGGTGGCCATCTCTCAGGGTCATTCTCCTTTTAATATGGGCACGACGGAGGAGGTGAAGCCCAATTTCAAGACTCCACCAAGCTAGGCGTGTCGTTGTTATTTTTAATAATTGTGAGTTTTGGCCTGGTTTTGGGCCTATCCAACCAAGTCAGGTCGAGGCCCATTAGGCTGGGCGCCTCACCCCTCCATATAAGGAGTTGGGGCGCATTAGGTTTAGGGGGTGGAGAATTTTAGTCGAAAACTATCGAGTTGTGTTTCCTCGGTGAAGCATCCCTCTAGGGACGGCGATGTCGTTTATCTAATAAAGATTGTTGCGGAGGTTCTTGTGTTTAGCAAGGATTATCATGCTTTGGTTTGAGGCGTGGTGATCTTCATCATGTTGCTTGCTGGATTTGTTTCCTCGTCTTTAGGTTACGTGGATTACTCCCGTGATTAGAAGTTTTTTCTATTTTATTGTCTTGCGGTGAAAGATCAGGCAAAAACTATAGGATCATCACGTTGATCCTTATTATGTGGTATCAGATTACTGGGTTTCTCACCGCGAGGTCATCCTGTTGAGATTGCATCGTTGCCGCCAGTCTGTTCTGCGGAGAGTTCTCATGGATCATGGTGCAATTTGCTATTTGGCGAGGAGATTAGTGGCGGCAAATTCGCGAGGGCCGAGCACGCTTGGATCTGTGTCTCGGCGGAGAGTTCGTCTTCCAGTCAGATCAAACTGAGGGCGTCGGTGCTATCAATTTTCCTTGTGATCTCAGCGAGGTTTGGTCGCTCAGATAGGAAGGACGCGTTGTTTTCGGCTGACTCCGGATTTTCATGAAGCAGAGCGATTTGGTTGGTACGTGATGGAGTACTAGTTTGTTTTGGAGTTCTGTGATCAGCTTGCTGGATTTTTAAATTAGTTAAATCCTAATTAGTTAAGGCAGGAGAGAGAAGATTCTCTTGTTTCAGTCCGTTTGGAAACCAACTTACGGTAGAGTCGAGCTCATGGTAAAAAAAATGCAATTTTATTATCTGTTCGCCAGATCGGGAAGATGGCTCCACATGGTTTTCTCGGTTGGATGAGAATTCTAAGGAACGTGCTCGGGCTGAGATAGCTGATATACAAAAGATCATTAAAGAGATGTGGGCGGAATTAAAAAAGCCCATTACAGTTTTTCCCGCGCATACTGTGCAGCATTCTGCGAAGGTAATTTCCAAGGACACATCCATGGTGAAGATAGATGATGTTAACAACGACAACAAGGCAAAGACAACACGTACTGGTTCTAAGGAGGACAAGGCTGATGTTGATTTTGGTGGACGATGTTGTACCATTGAGTGGGTTGAATATGCAACTCAAGAGGGTACATGATGAAGCTTGCAAAACAGTTGACAAGGGTCAGCGGTGGAGTTTATTTCAGACTCAGTGTATGATTAAAGGCAAAGCATGCAAGTTGATGATTGATGGTGGTAGCTGTACTAATGGCATAAGCAAGGCAATGGTGGCATCATTGGGGTTGTCCACATGGCGTATTCCTGAACCTAAGCATCTTGAGTGGTTGAATAGATGTGGTATGCTGAAGGTTACTCATAAAGTGCGTGTGCCATTTACAGTTGGTGACTATGTTGATGTGGTAGAATGCGATGTGTTGTCATTGGAGGTGTGTGGGCTGTTACTTGGACGTCCATGGCAGTATGATCGCAATGTTACACATGCTGGGAGAGCAAATGCATATTCTTTTGTGCATGATGGCAAACAACAGACTTTAAAGCCTATGAAGGATGATCAAATAAAGTCTAATGTGGAGCTGGTGGTACACAAGGAGAGGTTGCGCAAGGCTAAGCCGCCAAGGTTAGCTAAGCTACAGCATGAGGAGCATGATGCACAGAGCGACATTGTTGATATTGCTTCAGCTATACCTGTAGATGACAAGCATGTTGTTCTTGTTAGTGACAAGCCAGTTGAAGTACAGCCTCTTTCTGATGAGAGGAAGGATGTTGTAGCATGTGTTATAATTCTAGTCTGTGTTGACACAGGTGTTCAGACTGATGATATTTGTGCTGATCATATCCCAGTGCATGAGGTGCTTCGGAGCGACAAGCGCAGTTTTGTTAGCACACCTGCGAGGCGTTTTGTTGGAGCAGCAGTGCGGATGCACAAAGGCAAGGATGGACATGTTCGTCAGTTGTGTGGCCCAGGCATTACTCATCTTTTGCAGGGTAGTGCAAAGCAGGTTCATATTCAGAAACAAAGGGCTCCAGCAAAGGTGGACAAGAATAAGGTGGTGGCGCCTATGCCCAGGCGTGTGTGGAGAAGAAAGGCACCCACAGCTGAACCAAGTCGAGCAGACCAAGAGGGAGGATTTGGAGTGGTAGGCAGGCGAGACTTGAAGATGGCGAAGACGCGTGATGCTTTTGTTGATATCACGCCACCCTTTCCATTAGACCCTCACACGTTGAGGACAACGCTTTTTGAAGGGGGGGGAGATGATATGGGCACGACGGAGGAGGTGAAGCCCAATTTCAGGACTCCGCCAAGCTAGGGGTGTCGTTGTTATTTTTAATAATTAGATTTTTAATAATTGTGAGTTTTGGCCTGGTTTTGGGTCTGTCCAACCAAGTCAGGTCGAGGCCCATTAGACTGGGCGCCTCACCCCTCCATATAAGGAGTTGGGGCGCATTAGGTTTAGGGGGTGGAGAATTTTAGTCGAAAACTATCGATTTGTGTTTCCTCGGTGAAGCATCCCTCTGGGGACGGCGATGCCGTTTATCTAATAAAGATTGCTGCGAAGGTTCTTGTGTTCAGCAAGGATTATCGTGCTTTGGTTTGAGGCATGGTGATCTTCATCACGTTGCTTGCTGGATTTGTTTCCTCATCTTCAGGTTACGCGGATTACTCCCATGATTAGAAGTTTTCCTATTTTATTGTCTTGCGGTGAAAGATCGGGCAAAAACTATAGGATCATCACGTTGATCATTATTACCTTCTCCCATATTTGCTTGCTTGCTCCCTGCCTGCTCCACCAAGCGGACAAACTCAAGCCTATGGGGAACAAGAAAAACGATGAATAGATCAATTTAACTGGCAGCAAACGAACTAATTTTCTTGGTGGTGAGGGCTCACGAATTGGGGAGGATAAAAGCACTTGCTCCATGGTGGCTCCCAGACGACGCAGCGCTCACGGCAGCCCGTGCTCTAGCTCGCCTCCTTGTCGAGCCTGTCACTGCCGCTGGTTTCCCCCGCGCCACCTCTTCTTCCTCTTTTCTGGTCTCCCCCATGCCGCCTCCTCTTCCTTTTTTCCTCCAGCGGCAGCGTAGTCCCCCAGTGGCTTCTTGGTGGTGAGCGCTCACGATTGGGGAGGAGAAGAGGAGCCCATGGCTTCTTGGTGGTGAGGGCTCACGGATTGGGGAGGAGAAGAGGAGGCGGCGGACTGGGAGGGGGAGGAGAGGAGGCGGCGGACTAGGGAGGAGGAGGAGAGGAGGCGGATTGGGGAGGAGGAGAGGAGGCGGGGATTGGGAGAATTGGGGGTGAGAGGAGGTTGTCGATAGGCTAGGGTTTCCACCGTGTTTGCTTGTACGTGAAATTACTAAAATGCCCTTGGCGGGCCACCAAATTTATAGCGGTGATAGCAGCACTGTTCATAGCGATTTAGGGACAACGTGGCTGGCTTCATCTGGCCTAGCACTTCTTGAACGTTTATATGTTCAATGGTATCAGAGGAACACAGACAGAACACGCCTGAGTCCCGCTCGACCTCATGACATGCGCGCCACGATAGTCTAGGGTTTGGCCGCTGCCGCCCCTGCCTCTACTGCTTACTCCGGCGACACTCCACATCCGGCAGGTATAGTTTTCCCTCCTCCCTCACCCCCCCCCCCCCCCCCTCATCCCATGGTGGTGGCCGGCCGGCGGTCCGACAGCTCCGGCGCCGATGCACTGGCCCTTCTCCTCCATACTCCTCCCTCCCTTTGCCCCCTATGGTGGAGGTCAGGTCGTCCCGTGCCTCCTCAATCTGGTGTCCGTGAGGGACGGGGCAGGTCCGACCGTCCGCCGGCGCCTGTGAACTGGGACTCCTTCCTCCTCTCTCCTCCCTCCACCCTCCATCACTCATCCCCATCCATCCTTTTCTAAAAAAAATCTCTGATCATGCATATTCCTGTTTTCTGTTTTTTTGTGATTTGATGATTAATAGTCATAGAGAGAATTCCTTATTTAATACTGTCTTAAAATTTGTTGCCTTATTTGACATTGAAAAACTTTTTCTTCCTTATTTAACATCAAGTCTAAATTTTATGCCTTTTACGACAAGCTCGTCCATTTTTAGCCTTAACAGTGTTAAATGACAGCTAAAAAGACCTATTTACCCTTCATATGGTATGTGACAAAATTTTAGCTTATACTATGTGTATCAGGCCGGCTCGTTTTGTGGCGTTGTATCCGAGTGCTTGCCGGCCCGAGAACTTTTTTTAAGTTGTTGATTGCTTTTGAGAGATAGCTAACCGCTTATTCCAAGCGGTAGCCCGAGAACTTTTCGAGCAAATGGGTTCCGTACGAAGCTAGCACATACAGATCAAGAATCAAGCAGGCAAGCATGTGAGATCGATTCTAGTTGGACATGTACTGATATATACGGAGTAGCACCGAGCGTCACCAGTGCGGCTGCTTAAGCGCCACCCCTGCACCAAAAACACGAACGATACGTTCTTCTGGGCATCAACTCATGACTCACATGCATGTGTTTCTCGCATGTGGGGATCAGCCATCAACGTCCTCGATCAATTAGTTAGCTTTTTCCTGAAAAAAAATACTAGTTAGCTTTTGATGTGAGAATTCAAAGCCAGCTTCGATGTGTATGTCAACCCCAACCGCCACGGCATCAGCACCCCTGCCTGTCCGAGCGAAGGGACTATCTGTATGCATCGTTCGTATCAGCTGCCATCAGTTCAGAGCACAAGAAGCTTTGCGGCCAGCCGCATCGGAGGCCAAGAGGTGCGAGCAGCACCAGTACGCGTGGCGGCAGCGTCCAGCCGTACGAATTGTCCACGGTGTTTGTCGGTGACGTACACAAAACGAGTCGGTGCTTGTCGGTGATGTACACAAAACGAGTCGGCCGGATACATACATAAACATAACATTTAGGTCACATTCCACATAAAGGGTAAATAGATCTTTTCAGGTATCATTTAACATCTTTAAGGCTTAAAATGGGCAAAAGTGTTGTAAAGGGCATAAAATTTAGGCGCAGTGTTATATAAGGAAGAAAAAGTTTTTCAGTGTTAAATAAGGAATCAAAATTTAAAATAGTGTTATATAAGGAATTTTCTCATAGTCATAGGTTGTAGTATGTTATTACAGTATCATTAGTACTTGTTGCATATTGCTACTCTCTATGCATTTTCAAGATTATGTATGAATGGATTGGCCAGCAATGGCCCAATTTTTGTCATGGTTTATATCTTTTGCTACGTAATTGCTTGATGTGCATATTGATCGGTCATTGGCCAGTAGTACCAATGTTAAAGTTTTGTATAGATGTGATGCCGATGATGAGTATGTACTTAGCACTGGAGGTGGCACGAACACAAGCAGACCCGGTTGAAGATGAGGAGAACGAAGACAGCATGACAATATTCGTAGCTCATGCTTGTCTAGCAATGGCAACATAAGTTTAGCTATGTTGATGGAGGTCATCCCCATGTGAACCATACTGTGTTTTGTATGATGCATGTCTTTGTAATAATATTATAGGAACACTATCTATTTAAATGTAGTTGTTCAATTGTGTATGTGTGAGCTATAAATCGCTTACATTGTCATATTTTTTTTGTGTAAAATGATCATCCAATTTCCTACAATGTACATGTCACTACTTTAAATTAGCATTTAAACATATTCACTCAACTGCCAAGGCATTACAGACAATTCACAATCAAATCTGCAGTTTTATGGTTGTTTTAACCAAACAGCCTCTAGCTTGTCTATAGTTGCATTTTCACAGCAGCTCAATCCATTAAGCTACGTGTAAAGGGCGGCCAATCAGTTATGCCACGTGACGTAAGTGGTTGACCGCGGCGTGTAATCTTTTGAATTTTTTAGATGAAGGCGTGAATTTCTTTTTTAAAAGAGGTGAGGACCTCTGGTATTTTCTAAATGAAGGGTTGATAGACTGCAATGGTAATTTTTTTTTCCTTTTTTACTTTGTGAAGGTGAGGATTTTTCTAATATGTTTTTTTTAGATGCGAGGACTTTATGTATCTTTTTAAAATAGAAACATGCACATACTGTCCTCTCAAGCAGCGGCGCCACAGATGACGCTCACTTTAAACAGAGGAGAATTTTTTTGGAAGAGACGCACATACATCTTATAAGTGCACCTAAAAACAGATTATGAGGGATTTGATTTTAGAGTTTTGTGTCGTGCTCAGGGCAGCAACTAGATGCTTTTTTTGAGGGGCGTTTTGGCTCTCGGGTCCAGGTGATCCTGATATCTGGGCCGTCCAGATGAGCTCTGGGATCTGTGTGAGGCATTATTAAATTCGATATACCGTACAGAATAAGAGGGGAATACACAGTGGCGGGCCTTGTACGTACGATGTCAGATGACGGGCGGCAACGTCTGTGGAGTCGCCGTTAACGACGGGCAAAATGAATGCATCCCCGTCCACCAGCTTCGGCCCCTGTTTTCAGCGAAAGGGGATCGAGCCGAGTAAAAATTAGAGCCGGAGGGCGGCGTCGGTGGCGGCTGCATCGGCGGCATTCTCGCACACTGATTCCCTGCTCGCATCACCGGACGTGGTCTCCGATTACTGCTGGCGCAGCCGTGGCGATGGATTTTCCCGTCACTCCGATGGACAGGTAAGAAATCAATCCTTGTACATAAATGTTCTTCGTTCCCATTTACGATCCAGCATCAAAACAAGTTTAGAGCTTCGATCCAACGTGCTCAGGTTGCCCATATTCCCGGATGAGGCGGCTAGCGCGGCGGCCCTAATTGAATTGATTGGTGGTGCTGGTCGTGCGGAAAAGGAATTAACCAACGGATCTGGCGGGGCGGTGGTCGGAGGATTTGGGCGCAGCTCAGCTGGGCAGTTCGGGGGTGGTGCTATGTGCGGCGAGGAAACAAGTGTGGCTGCCAGCGGCGCTGCCGTGTCAACGCAAACGCCGTTGACCAGGGCGGCGTTGAAGCACATTTTGATGGAGATCAGGGCGCTGTGATTCAAGATCGAACAGGAAGTGGCGATGGAGGCTCTGCACAATCGACTGGCAAGGTGGATCCCCAAGCCCCTGGATGGACCAAGAGGTAATTGGGATTTTCTGTAGAACTGCATTCTGTACCTTGCAACCGTAGTTGGAATGATGCCCTGTTTATTTTAGTTTGTTATGCTGGCTAGTGAATTGTCAGTTTGATAAAAACCATTGTTTGGGGACTTCTTGCTGATGGCGGAGAGAGCTGCGGCCCTGAGGCCTTCTGTTGGTGGCCGGGTATCAAGCATGACCAAGCTAGCAATGGCGACGGACTTCCCCGTACACCAATAGACAGGTAAGTGTGGCATTATCCCAGGGGCGGCGCAAGATTGTTTTTTGTTTCGATCCGGGGCGCCGCCGCAGCCTGATTGTTGATGAAATCTCTAAGTGCAGGCTACCTATCTTTGCCGACGAGGCATGCAGCGCAGCTAAATCATTTTTATCTTGTGTGCAATTGAATTATGCTTTCTATTTGTACAAGTGGTGCTTGATAAAAGTTGCAGAATGTTCCTGATTAAAACAAATGTGTGCACAGCCTGCTGCTGGTTGCTATTTCTAATACCGCAGCTGCATGTACAAGTGGTGCTTGATAAAAATTGCGGATGATATACAAGGGTTCTAGTTCCTAAATAGAAATCCAGAAACTTTCTGGTTGATTTTAATCTATTTTGTTTTGTTTGGTTCAGTGTTAGAGTTGGAAAACACCTGCCGGACGCCTTGTCCAGAAAAGAGTTGGCGCCCTACCGCAGACGATCCGCGGATACACGGACAACCTCGGTGGTCATTTAGTGGAAACTGAGAGTGTGTTGACATTCGACTCTCTCGGAGAAGATTGGGAGCACGGATTTGGGATAAGATATGGGAAAAGCAGGCTCAATGCTGAGAAGACCAAGTGTATGCAGGAAGTTGTCTGCAGGTGCTCTGTAAGTGATTAGATAGTTTTCTAATGGCAAAACAATTTTGTTATTTATTTTCTTGCGATTCATATTACATATGCATGAAACATCTTTTTCTCAGTCCTTTAAATTGAAGCAAAATAATATATGTCGTGGAATGCAGGGGAAGCCAATAAAAGAAAACGGCAGGGCTTGCCGTTGTGAGTGCCCGGCTATGATCAGATTGCTTCGGACACACGACAACGGGTGGTACATAGCCGAACACAGGGTGAATCACAACCACTCGCTGACACCTACATGTGGCGAGAAGGTGAATTGGCCGGCCCACATCAAATTGATGTCTACATGAAGGATCTGGTAAAACAGTTATAAATAATAGCAAGTTTTTGCGGGTAGACACATTGGCTGGCATTTGTGCTCCTGAGAAGAAGTGAAATGCAGGACAGCCGACAAACAGCCGTGATAAAGCACCATATGAGGAGTTGAGTATGAGAACTACATTTTGCAGCATCTGCAGAGGTAAGAGGCATAAGAAGACCACCCGTCGACAGAGAGATGATTTGCCGAAACAACCAAGGAAGGAAGCAAAATGCAGCAACTGTGGTGCGGCGGGACACAGGAAAAATAATTGCACGAACCCTGAAGGTGTTAAGCTGCAAATTGGGCCTGCATGGCTAGGGATAGCAGATTTAAGACTCAATTTGCAAACAAACAAATGTTTTATGATTGAGGCAAGCTTGTGTGGGCAGGCTGTGCATATATCCCAGCTAGTGGTCGAGTTGCTCTATAAAAGTGCAGATCCATTAGCTGGGTCTCTCTCTGAGGCCATTTTCAATCGTGTGTGGAACCAATTTGAAGAAAAGGATATCGTTGGGAGAGGGGGTGGCGCAGCAGTGTTGCCAGGAGGAAGATGGCTCCATCCATCAGCTGGTCGAGCTCCGGTGTCCTCACGTCAGGCTTGGCTTGGAGTGCTGACAACGAAGCATTCTACATGGTATGCACCCAGATCCGCTTCATCTGCTGGGATATATCTAGGTTTGGTCCTATTGCAAATTGTTGATCTTCAATCTGCTGCATTAATACTGGGAGGGGTCAGTTGATGGTGTCTTCAGCCATGGTCTTGACCCTTGAGGGGGAGAACGCTGTCGGTGGACCAGACCTGCAAGCAAACCATCTATCCGACCAGAACGGGGAAGCTGCAGCCGACTCCAGAGAGGACGGTGACCACGGCATAGAGCCATAGAGGTTGTGGCAGAGCTTGATCCCGACGCCGACCATCTGCTTGGCGAGGCGGGGCAGCCTGTTCTGTAAGAATATGACGAGTTTGTGATGGTTTGGTAAGCTGACGAAGATTCAGAGGGTGAAGAAGTGGCAAGCCACAAGCGTCCCCGCCTGTGCTAGACGCTAAATCAAGTCAATGGACCAGTTGGCTAGAACTAGAAATTAAGTGCGTGTATTTTGTGTTTACGCCTCTGTGTATTTTGCTGGAAGCTTAGTGTGTCCATTGCTGGGAGGAACTGTCTCTAAATTAGTTGTTATTTTTTAGGGAGATTATAGTTGTTATTATTGTAGAGTAGTAGCCGACGTGAGTGTGGACTAATGTTTAACGGAATCAATAACTCCCGAACGAGCCAGGTTTTAGCAAATCCTCCCGCGGAGCGTTCAGGATGATTCTGGGCCGCCCGAACGAGTTTCATTGTTTTCCCCCTCCCCCTGGACACCACTCCCCCACTCTTCTTTTTCGTCGCCGGATTTGAAGACGGCCGGCCAAATCAGGCCGCCGGGACGGCGCGCTGTGCTGGAGATGTGTTGGGCCGGCTGCGTGTGGCCCAGTCGAGCGGCGGATTGGTGCAGCGTCGAGCGGGACGAGCAGGCGAGCTCCTGCTGAATGCAGAGGAAGCAGAGGTCGGCGTCAGTGGACTTGGCGAAGGGCGCGACGAAGGCGAGTTCGGGAGGGCGTGGAGGAGCGGATCCGGCGCAGGGAGACTGTTCCCGGCGGCGGCGATGGATCTGGAGGACAGTGGAGCTCCATGGCGGCGGCGTTCGGGCCGGCGCGGCGGAGATGGCCGACCAAATCATGGTAAAGCGCGGCCACCTGGAGGCGACGGCCACGGTCGCGTGTTCTTCGAGCTCAGCGTCCATGGGCGACGAGACCCTCCTCCTCGTCTTCTCCGTCCTATTGGACGCCGCCGACCTCGTCTGATGCGCGGCCGCCGGGAGGCGACGACGCCATCCTGCACTGTGGCGCCCTTCACGACCATAAGCTGCTCATGGGCAACGGGCACATCCTCCTCGTCTTCTTCGGCCGCTCAAGTGCCGCATTTGAATATAGTCTTAGTGAACAGGTTCAACTTTTTGTGTCACTAGCTCAGCACTGATGGTGATTCAATTTTTTAAGCCCAGTCCATATGTTGCAATTTTTGTGTGATTCATTTTCTCAGTTGTTCATGAATTTGCAGAAACTGTTTACTTATTGTTGTCATGCTAATTGACAAATATTGCATGACAAACTTTTATACTAGAAATTATAGTTGATGGTATCTTAAAATATGTTTTATGCCATGCAAACACAAAATATGTTGCCATGTCGCCTCAACTTCTGCAGTCATTCTAAATTAAATTATTTTTGACCATGGCAAAACATCATAATAAGTTGCCATGGAAACACAAAGTATGTTGCCGTGTCGGAATCATGTTTTCTTTGCCATGACAAGAAAAATATAATATGGTTTGCCATGTTCTGAAGCTGTTAGTACTATTTCCATGGCAATTTAGGCCCCGTTTGATAACAAAATATTTTCTAAGGCCTCTTTTGGTTTATAGGGTAGGAAAATCATAGGAATAGGAAAGTCATAGGAAATAAGATGACATGTACCTGAAATCTTATGAGTAGGAATAGGAAAGGAGATGCTCTTTGGTTCACATCATAAGATTTTTTCCATTAAGTCTAGGCTAATGTTTATTCTCCTATGAAAGGATAGGAAGAATTCCTCCACAGGAATAGGATTTCATTCCTACAAACCAAAGGGCTCTAAAGGAATTTTTTCTATAGAAATCCTATCCTATGAAATTCCTACACGATTTCTCTAAACCAAAGGAACAGTAAGTATTCCCGGAATACTATAGTTTTTTATAATACTGTAGTTTTTATTACAAAGGGTTGTTTAGCTGTCTCTAAAAACTGTGATTTAAATACTTTAATTTTTGACAAACCACAGTATTTTCTCTGCATTAAAAAAAGAACCCCATACCTCTCTTTTTTTTTAAACTGGGCTCACTGAGAAAAGAGTCCCTCGCTCATACTTTCTTCTCCACACGCCTCATGTCCACGACTGTTTTATTAGGATCTTCTGCTTGATGATCTAGTTAGCTCGCTTCCCTTTGGTGCTCCAAATTACAGCCAACCACAAAATCATTTTGAAGACGTTGTTGCCGTCCGGATAGCCCAGCTAGAATACGTGTCTTCTACGCTGTGTGCATGGCTGTTCTTGGTGCATGGCCGAGTAATTGCATAAAATGGCTAGCTAACTAGAAAAACACGTGTGTTTGCAGCTGCTAATGGTTTTAGCTAGCTAATTTTGTGTCGCTGAAAACGGGATAGCCAAACAGGTTGTCTGTATTAGCAATACCACAAAATATTCTGTTGTGTTAAAACCGTGGTATTTCATACCTACAGGCTAAATTATTGTAGTTTTTGATACTTAGGTTTTTGGGATACTTCGCTATCAAACACAATGTTCTTCTCAACAAACTGTTGCAATTCGTTTGTAAAAATTCCATGGCAATTTTTGTAAATTTCACATGGCAATTTTCTGAAATTTGTGTTAGCTAGAACATGGCAAATTAAACTAAAATTAGTTTAATTTGCCATGTGAATAAAAGTATTTTTGCCATGGAAAAAGTAGATTAAATTTTCCATGTGAATAAAAGTATTTTTGCATGGCAACATAGAGTAAATTTTGCCATGGAAAATTAAACGAAAATTTGCCATGTGAATAAAAGTATTTTTGCCATGGAAAAATAGAGTAAATTTGCCAAGTGGATAAAGGTATTTTTGCATGGCAAAATAAAGTAAATTTTGCCATGGCAAATTAAACTAAAATTTGCCATGCGAATAAAAGTATTTTTGCCATGGTAAATTAAACTCTTTGCCATGTGAATAAAAGTTTTTTGCCATGGAAGAATAATGTAAACTTTTGCCATGGCAATAATAGAGTAAAATTTGCCATGTCAAATTAAACTAAAATTTGCCATGGGAGTAAAAGTATCCCATGTAATTTTTGCCATCAAAAAAATAGAGTAAATTTTGCCTTGGCAAATTAGACTAAATTTTTTGATGCGAATAAAAGTATATTTTTGCCATGGAAAAATAGTGTAATTTTTGCCATGGCAATTTTTCTGTTCTTGACTTTCTGATTTGTGTGCAATTACCAGCTTTTTAATACTTGGGTCTTTTGTGTGCATACGTTGGGACATTTTTCTGGCCCACTTTCTTGAACCTGGACGTATCGACAAGGTTGCTCGTGAAGGAGGGGTTCGGGCTAGAGCGTTCCCAAATTGAACAATTCTGTTCGGTGGAGGGCGCTTCGAGATCGAATGTTTCTGTTCGGTCCAGCGCCTGCGCATGCCGAACGTTTGGTCCTTATCAAGGTCCATGTCTAATTATACGAGATTACATCAAAATACCTGATGCTGTTAAGCTGCAAAATGCACCTTGTACTTGTCTAGCTGTATCGATGGAGGTGGTGGTGGGGGCAGCTAGAGTACCCACGGGCGACTCGGTTTGGCCCAATGTTTGTACCAACGACGGCGTTAGCGAGCCATCGCATTGAGCGGTACTGTTGCGTGGGCCACAGGTACTGTTTTTCTATTAGAAATATGAAACCAAATACTCCCTCCTTCTCTATTTATAGGGCTTATTTCAAAAATTTCGGTTTTCCGTTTTATAAGTCTCAATTTGATTGTTTAATCACATGCTTAGATTTCAAGGTGCATTAATTCATTGCATGCAAGGATTATGAGAAACTTGACCAATGGATGTATTTCATGCATGCATGCATTGCAATTAATGTATTGGTAAACATTATTCTTTAAAGAAAACGAGCGCATTAATTGAGTGATTTTACAAACCACGAAAATTATTTCATCACTCATCATTCACCTTGATTGGTGAGATTTTTGAATTGCGGCCTATAAAACTAGCCACAATGGGTAGCAATATAGACTAGTAACATGTCCATTTTACTAGTCTATGTTACTACGAGAGAGGACGTCCTACTCGCAGCGGCATCTGAAACCATATATCTAGCCGCACACTTCATCGAGCTGATCCATGCATTGACTAGCTGTGGAAATGACCCTGGAGTCATACATCGCTATATACAAACGAATACGATGGCCACGTCAAGCTAGGTTGGCTCATCCCCTGCGGGTACGCATCTGACATAAGGACTTTTGTACCATGTGGGCCCGGTTTGGTTTTACTAAAGCGTCTGGGTGACATAGACTAGGTTGCGTGTACCTACGTTAGTTGGTCCTCTGTTCTCACCAGTTGCACCTAGCACGTGGACCTGCTCGAACTGAAAAAGGGCCGCCTGAGGTCCGGCTGGATCTACTCATGGCGAATCCCAGCCCAGAACGATGGCACCGGCGACGGGCAAGAGATGAGTAAAACTCTTCTTTTCTATGTTCCGTTGTTGGTCGGCGCCGGTCTTGCAGATGGACATGAGCCGGTTAATTTGTTGGGCGAAATAAGGAAGGGAGCTAGAGCGCTAGACGAATTGGGGACGAGATCTTACCTTGCTGCGTGGGGGAGTGCGCTTGCGACGTAGCCCGGAGAAATCAAGAAAACCTTCGATGCGGCGAGCAATGCACCTTGTTTCATCTACAGCTGTGTGGGAGAGGTTCTGCATTCAATGCGGGTGCGGCTAGAGGGTGGGGTTGGATTTTTCAACGTAGCGTGTGCAGGCTGCCTCTCCGACAAGATGTCGTGGGTCATTCTGACCGCGCAGTGTTAAAGTATTTCCTTTTATTCATATCTCATGTAATAAGAATGTAATCATATGTAATAGGAATGTAATCTTACCGAATCCTTGTTGTATATTTCGGTTGGGATCTCTCTGATTCACCTTGATTATCAAGGCATGTAATTCCTATATATATGTGAATACAAGGCGCCCTTGAGGTGACGTGAATTACACAGCAATACTAGTTTTTCTTGGTATCAGACTGTTGGGGAACGTTGCAGAAAACAAAAAAAATTCCTACGTTTCACCAAGATCAATCTATGGAGTCAACTAGCAACGAGAGGAGAGTGCATCTACATACCCTTGTAGATCGCAAGCGGAAGCGTTCAAGAGAACGGGGATGATGGAGTCGTACTCGCCGTGATCCAAATCACCGATGACCAAGTGCCGAACGGACGTCACCTCCGCGTTCAACACACGTACGGAGCGGATGACGTCTCCTCCTTCTTGATCCAGCAAGGGGAAGGAGAGGTTGATGAAGATCCAGCATCACGACGGCATGGTGGTGGATGCAGCAATGATCGCAGCAGGGTTTCGCCGAGCTTCTGCGAGAGGGAGAGGTGTAGCAGGGGAGAGGGAGGCACCAAGACTTGAGGTGCGGCTGCCCTCCCTCCCCCCCTTATATAGGCCCCCTGGGGGCGCCGGCCCTGGAGATGGGATCTCCCAAGGGGGGCGGCGGCCAAGGGGGGTGGAGTGCCCCCCAAGGCAAGTGGAGGCGCCCCCACCCTAGGGTTTCCAACCCTAGACGCAGGGGGGCCCAAGGGGGGCGCACCAGCCCACTATGGGCTGGTTCCCCTCCCCACTTCAGCCCATGGGGCCCTCCGGGATGGGTGGCCCCACCCGGTGGACCCCCGGGACCCATCCGGTGGTCCCGGTACAATACCGGTGACCCCGAATCTTTCCCGATGGCCGAAACTACATTTTCTATATATAATTCTTCACCTCCGAACCATTCCGGAACTCCTCGTGACGTCCAGGATCTCATCCGGGACTCCGAACAACTTTCGGATTACTGCATACTCATATCTCTACAACCCTAGCGTCACCAAACCTTAAGTGTGTAGACCCTACGGGTTCGGGAGACACGTAGACATGACCGAGACGGCTCTCTGGCCAATAACCAATAGCGGGATCTGGATACCCATGTTGGCTCCCACATGCTCCTCGATGACCTCATCGGATGAACCACGATGTCTAGGATTCAAGCAACCCCGTATACAATTCCCTTTGTCAATCGGTGCGTTACTTGCCCGAGACTCGATCGTCGGTATCCCAATACCTTGTTCAGTCTCCTTACCGGCAAGTCACATTACTCGTACCGTAATGCATGATCCCGTGATCAACCACTTGATCACATTGAGCTCATTATGATGATGCATTACCGAGTGGGCCTAGAGATACCTCTCCGTCATACGGAGTGACAAATCCCAGTCTCGATTCGTGCCAACTCAACAGACACTTTCGGAGACACCTGTAATGTACCTTTATAGTCACCCAGTTACGTTGTGACGTTTGGCACACCCAAAGCACCCCTACGGTATCCGGGAGTTGCACAATCTCATGGTCTAAGGAAATGATACTTGACATTCAGAAAAGCTACAGCAAACGAACTACACGATCTTTGAGCTAAGCTTAGGATTGGGTCTTGTCCATCACATCATTCTCCTAATGATGTGATCCCGTTATCAATGACATCCCCATGTCTATAGCCAGGAAACCATGACTATCTGTTGATCAACGAGCTAGTCAACTAGAGACTCACTAGGGACACATTGTGGTCTATGTATTCACACATGTATTACGATTTCCGGATAATACAATTATAGCATGAATAATAGACAATTATCATGAACAAGGAAATATAATAATCATTTTATTATTGCCTCTAGGGCATATTTCCAACAGTCTCCCACTTGCACTAGAGTCAATCATCTAGTTACATTGTGATGAATCGAACATCCATGAAATTCTGGTGTTGATCATGTTTTGCTCTAGGGAGAGGTTTAGTCAACAGATCTGCTACATTCAGGTCCGTATGTACTTTACAAATTTCTATGTCTCCATTTTGAACATTTTCACGAATGGAGTTGAAGCAACGCTTGATATGCCTGGTCTTCCTGTGAAACCTGGGCTCCTTGGCAAGGGCAATAGCTCCAGTGTTGTTATAGAAGAGAGTCATCGGCCCCGACGCATTAGGTATGACTCCTAGGTCGGTAATGAACTCCTTCACCCAGACTGCTTCGTGTGCTGCCTCCGAGGCTGCCATGTACTCCGCTTCACATGTAGATCCCGCCACAACGCTTTGCTTGCAACTGCACCAGCTTATTGCCCCACCATTCAAAATATACACATATCCGGTTTGTGACTTAGAGTCATCCAGATCTGTGTCGAAGCTAGCGTCGACGTAACCCTTTACGACGAGCTCTTCGTCACCTCCATAAATGAGAAACATGTCCTTAGTCCTTTTCACGTACTTCAGGATATTCTTGACCGCTGTCCAGTGTTTCTTGCCGGGATTGCTTTGGTACCTTCCTACCAAACTTACGGCAAGGTTTACATCAGGTCTGGTACACAGCATGGCATACATAATAGGCCCTATGGTTGAGGCATAGGGGATGACACTCATCTCTTCTATATCTTCTGCCGTGGTCGGACATTGAGCTGAGCTCAATTTCACACCTTACAACACAGGCAAGAACCCCTTCTTAGACTGATCCATATTGAACTTCTTCAATATCTTATCAAGGTATGTGCTTTGTGAAAGACCTATGAGGCATCTTGATCTATCTCTATAGATCTTGATGCCTAATATATAGGCAGCTTCTTCAAGGTCCTTCATTGAAAAACTCTTATTCAAGTAGGCCTTAATGCTGTTCAAAAGTTTTATATCATTTCCCATCAAAAGTATGTCATCTACATATAATATGAGAAATGCTACAGAGCTCCCACTCACTTTCTTGTAAACGCAGGCTTCTCCATAAGTCTGCATAAACCCAAACGCTTTGATCATCTCATCAAAGCGAATGTTCCAACTCCGAGATGCTTGCACCAGCTCATAAATGGATCGCTGGAGCTTGCATACCTTGTTAGCATTCTTAGGGTCGACAAAACCTTCCGGCTGCATCATATACAGTTCTTCCTTAAGGAAACCATTAAGGAATGCCGTTTTGACGTCCATTTGCCATATCTCATAATCATAGAATGCGGCAATTGCTAACATGATTCAGACGGACTTCAGCTTCGCTACGGGTGAGAAAGTCTCATCGTAGTCAACCCCTTGAACTTGTCGATAACCCTTAGCGACAAGCCGAGCTTTATAGATGGTCACATTACCATCCGCGTCTGTCTTCTTCTTAAAAATCCATTTATTTTCTATGGCTCGCCGATCAACGGACAATTCAGTCAAAGTCCATACTTCGTTTTCATATATGGATCCTATCTCGGATTTCAGGGCTTCCAGCCATTTGTCAGAATCTGGGCCCGCCATCGCTTCTTCATAGTTCGAAGGTTCACCGTTGTCTAACAACATGATTTCCAAGACAGGGTTACCGTACCACTCTGGTGCGGAACGTGTCCTTGTGGACCTACGAAGTTCAGTAGCAACTTGATCTGAAGTTTCATGATCATCATCATCAACTTCCTCTCTAGTCGGTGCAGGCACCTCAGGAACATTTTCTTGAGCTGCGCCACTTACCGATTCAAGAGGTAATACTTCATCAAGTTCTACCTTCCTCCCACTTATTTCTTTCGAGAGAAACTCTTTCTCTAGAAAGGACCCATTCTTGGCAATAAAGATCTTGCCTTCGGATCTGAGGTAGAAGGTATACCCAACAGTTTCTTTAGGGTATCCTATGAAGACGCATTTTTCCGACTTGGGTTCGAGCTTTTCAGGTTGAAGTTTCTTGACATAAGCATCGCATCCCCAAACTTTTAGAAACGACAGCTTAGGTTTCTTCCCAAACCATAATTCATATGGTGTCGTCTCAACGGATTTCGACGGAGCCCTATTTAAAGTGAATGCGACAGTCTCTAAAGCATAGTGTAACGCCCCGGACACACCTGCCGGTGGTCGTTACTCCTGGTGGGATCTAGACTAGCCCCATAGATCAATACTAGTCTTTTCTGCGCACTTTGTCCTTACTCGTGCGCACCCGGGAGCAACTTCCCGGTCAGTCACCCATCCTGAAACTACTCCAAGCTGAGCACGCTTAACTTGGGAGTTCTGTCCGGATGGGCTCCCGGAAAAGAAGGAATTCCTTATTGATATGAGTAGTCTATCATCCCTAATAAGCCAGGCCATCACATAGACCCCCACTCAGAGGAACCGACGTCCTCGTCGGGCCACAGGAACGTTCCCTCTTGGCACAACCGTCTGTGCATCCAGTCCGGTACATGTGCCATGCCGTGTGCCACGACGGGTCACAAACATCATGAACAACATGACCGCGCACATGTCCGCAACCATCCGTGTAACCGCGAGGGTCGGCTCTGATACCAACTTGTAACGCCCTGGACACACCCGCCAGTGGTCGTTACTCCTCGCGGGATCTAGACTGGCCCCACAGATAAATACTAGTCTTTTCTGCGTACTTTGTCCTCACTCGTGCGCACCCGGGAGCAACTTCCCGGTCGGTCACCCATCCTGAAACTACTCCAAGCTGAGCACGCTTAACTTGGAAGTTCTGTCCGGATGGGCTCCCGGAAAAGAAGGAATTTCTTATTGATATGAGTAGTCTATCATCCCTAATAAGCCAGGCCATCACACATAGCCCCAAAATGATAACGGTAAATCGGTAAGAGACATCATAGATCGCACCATATCTAATAGAGTGCGATTACGACGTTCGGACACACCATTACGCTGAGGTGTTCCAGGCGGCGTGAGTTATGAAACTATTCCACATTTTCTTAAGTGTGTGCCAAATTCGTGACTCAAGTATTCTCCCCCATGATCTGATCGCAAGAACTTGATTTTCCTGTCACGTTGATTCTCAAGCTCACTCTGAAATTCCTTGAACTTTTCAAACGTCTCAGACTTGTGTTTCATTAAATAGACATACCCATATCTACTCAAGTCATCAGTGAGGGTGAGAACATAACGATAGCCACCGCGAGCCTCAACACTCATTGGACCGCACACATCAGTATGTATGATTTCCAATAAGTTGGTTGCTCGCTCCATTGTTCCTGAGAATGGAGTCTTAGTCATTTTACCCATGAGGCATGGTTCGCACGTGTCAAATGATTCGTAATCAAGAGACTCTAAAAGTCCATCTGCATGGAGCTTCTTCATGCGTTTGACACCTATGTGACCAAGGCGGCAGTGCCACAAGTATGTGGGACTATCATTATCAACCTTACATCTTTTGTTATTCACACTATGAATATGTGTAGCATTACGCTCGAGATTCATTAAGAATAAACTATTCACCATCGGAGCATGACCATAAAACATATCTC
This sequence comes from Triticum monococcum, assembly GCA_034509565.1. Lineage (NCBI taxonomy): Eukaryota > Viridiplantae > Streptophyta > Magnoliopsida > Poales > Poaceae > Triticum > Triticum monococcum. The sequence continues at coordinate 274,739,134 of CM067842.1, read as the reverse complement.
TCATATAAATAGAACAACCATTATTCTCGGATTTAAATGAGTAGCCATCTCGAATTAAACAAGATCCTGATACAATGTTCATGCTCAAAGCTGGCACTAAATAACAATTATTGGGGTTTAAAACTAATCCCGTAGGTAAATGTAGAGGTAGCGTGCCGACGGCGATCACATCGACCTTGGAACCATTCCCGACGCGCATCGTCACCTCGTCCTTCGCCAGTCTTCGCTTATTCCGCAGCTCCTGCTTTGAGTTACAAATATGAGCAACCGCACCGGTATCAAATACCCAGGAGCTACTACGAGTACTGGTAAGGTACACATCAATTACATGTATATCACATATACCTTTTGTGACGCCGGCCTTCTTGTCCGCTAAGTATTTGGGGCAGTTCCGCTTCCAGTGACCACTTCCCTTGCAATAAAAACACTCAGCCTCGGGTTTGGGTCCATTCTTTGGCTTCTTCCCGGCAGCTTGCTTACCGGGTGCGGCAACTCCCTTGCCGTCCTTCTTGAAGTTCTTCTTACCCTTGCCTTTCTTGAACTTAGTGGTTTTATTCACCATCAACACTTGATGTTCCTTTTTGACTTCTACCTCTGCTGATTTCAGCATTGAATATACCTCAGGAATGGTCTTTTCCATCCCCTGCATATTGAAGTTCATCACAAAGCTCTTGTAGCTTGGTGGAAGCGAATGAAGGATTCTGTCAATGACCGCATCATCCGGGAGATTAACTCCCAGCTGAGTCAAGCGGTTATGCAACCCAGACATTGTGAGTATGTGCTCACTGACAGAACTATTTTCCTCCATCTTACAGCTGAAGAACTTGTCGGATACTTCATATCTCTCGACCCGGGCATGAGCTTGGAAAACCATTTTCAGCTCTTCGAACATCTCATATGCCCCGTGTCGCTCAAAACGCTTTTGGAGCCCCGGTTCTAAGCTGTAAAGCATGCCGCACTAAACGAGGGAGTAATCATGAGCACGTGTCTGCCAAGCGTTCATAACGTCTTGGTTCTGTGGGACGGGTGCGTCACCTAGTGGTGCTTCTAGGACATAATCTTTCTTGGCAGCTATGAGGATGATCCTCAGGTTCCGGACCCAGTCCGTATAGTTGCTGCCATCGTCTTTTAGCTTGGTTTTCTCTAGGAACGCGTTGAACTTGAGGACAACGTTGGCCATTTGATCTACAAGACATATTGTAAAGATTTTAGACTAAGTTCATGATAATTAAGTTCATCTAATCAAATTATTCAATGAACTCACACTCATATAGACATCCCTCCAGTCATCTAAGTATAACATGATCCGAGTTAACTAGGTCGTGTCTGATCATCACGTGAGACGGATTAGTCAATATCGGTGAACATCTTCATGTTGATCGTATCTTCTATACGACTCATGTTCGACCTTTTGGTCTTCTGTGTTCCGAGGCCATGTCTGTACATGCTAGGCTCGTCAAGTCAACCTAAGTGTTTGCATGTGTAAATCTGTCTTACACCCGTTGTATGTGAACGTTGGAATCTATCACACCCGATCATCACGTGGTGCTTCGAAACAACGAACTGTCACAACGGCCACAGTTAGGGGGAACACTTTCTTGAAATTATTATGAGGGATCATCTTATTTACTACCGTCATTCTAAGTAAACAAGATACAAAAACATAATAAACATCACAAGCAATCAAATAATAGTGACATGATATGGCCAATATCATATAGCTCCTTTGATCTCCATCTTGGGGCTCCATGATCATCTTGTCACCGGCATGACACCATGATCTCCATCATCGTGTCTCCATGAAGTTGCTCACCAACTATTACTTCTACTACTATGGCTAACACGTTTAGCAATAAAGTAAAGTAATTTACATGGTGTTTCTCAATGACACGCAGGTCATACAAAAAATAAAGACAACTCATATGGCTCCTGCCGGTTGTCATACTCATCGACATGCAAGTCGTGATTCCTATTACAAGAACATGATCTCATACATCACATATATATCATTCATCATTCATCACAATTTTGGCCATATCACATCACATGACACTTGCTGCAAAAACAAGTTAGACGTCCTCTAATTATTGTTGCAAGTTTTACGTCGTTGCAATAGGGTTCTAGCAAGAAGGTTTTCTTACCTACGTAAAAGCCACAACGTGATTTGTCAACTTCTATTTACCCTTCATAAGCACCCTTTTCGTCGAATCTGCTCCAACTAAAGTGGGAGAGACAGACACCCGCTAGCCACCTTATGCAACTAGTGCATGTCAGTCGGTGGAACCTGTCTCACGTAATCGTACGTGTAAGGTCGGTCCGGGCCGCTTCATCCCACAATACCGCTGAAGCAAAATAAGACTAGTAGCGGCAAGAAAGTTGACAACATCTACGCCCACAACAAATTGTGTTCTACTTGTGCAAAGAGAACTACGCATAGACCTAGCTCATGATGCCACTGTTGGGGAACGTTGCAGAAAACAAAAAAATTCCTACGTTTCACCAAGATCAATCTACGGAGTCAACTAGCAACGAGAGGAGAGTGCATCTACATACCCTTGTAGATCGCGAGCGGAAGCGTTCAAGAGAACGAGGATGATGGAGTCGTACTCGCCGTGATCCAAATCACCGATGACCAAGTGCCGAACGGACGGCACCTCCGTGTTCAACACATGTACGGAGCGGATGACGTCTCCTCCTTCTTGATCCAGCAAGGGGGAAGGTGAGGTTGATGAAGATCCAGCTGCACGACGGCGTGGTGGTGGATGCAGCAATGATCGCAGCAGGGCTTCGCCAAGCTTCTACGAGAGGGAGAGGTGTAGCAGGGGAGAGGGAGGCGCCAAGACTTGAGGTGCGGCTGCCCTCCCTCCCCCCCTTTATATAGGCCCCATGGGGGGCGCCGGCCCTGGAGATGGGATCTCCCAAGGGGGGGCAGCGGCCAAGGGGGGTGGAGTGCCCCCCAAGGCAAGTGGAGGCACCCCCACCCTAGGGTTTCCAACCCTAGGTGCAGGGGGGCCCAAGGGGGGGCGCACCAGCCCACTATGGGCTGGTTCCCCTCCCCACTTCAGCCCATGGGGCCCTCCAGGATGGGTGGCCCCACCCGGTGGACCCCCGGGACCCATCCGGTGGTCCCGGTACAATACCGGTGACCCCGAATCTTTCCCGATGGCTGAAACTACACTTCCTATATACAATTCTTCGCCTCCGAACCAGTCCGGAACTCCTCGTGATGTCCAGGATCTCATCCGAGACTCCGAACAACTTTCGGATTACTACATACTCATATCTCTACAACCCTAGCGTCACCGAACCTTAGGTGTGTAGACCCTACGGGTTCGGGAGACACGTAGACATGACCGAGACGGCTCTCCGGCCAATAACCAACAGCGGGATCTGGATACCCATGTTTGCTCCCACATTCTCCTCGATGATCTCATCGGATGAACCACGATGTCGAGGATTCAAGCAACCCCGTATACAATTCCCTTTGTCAATCGGTACGTTACTTGCCCGAGACTCGATCGTCGGTATCCCAATACCTTGTTCAGTCTCGTTACCGGCAAGTCACATTACTCGTACCGTAATGCATGATCCCGTGATCAACCACTTGATCACATTGAGCTCATTATGATGATGCATTAGTGAGTGGGCCCAGAGATACCTCTCCGTCATACGGAGTGACAAATCCCAGTCTCGATTCGTGCCAACTCAACAGACACTTTCGGAGACACCTGTAATGTACCTTTATAGTCACCCAGTTACGTTGTGACGTTTGGCACACCCAAAGCACCCCTATGGTATCCGGGAGTTGCACAATCTCATGGTCTAAGGAAATGATACTTGACATTCAGAAAAGCTACAGCAAATGAACTACACGATCTTTGAGCTAAGCTTAGGATTGGGTCTTGTCCATCACATCATTCTCCTAATGATGTGATTCCGTTATCAATGACATCCCCATGTCTATAGCCAGGAAACCATGACTATATGTTGATCAACGAGCTAGTCAACTAGAGGCTCACTAGGGACACATTGTGGTCTATGTATTCACACATGTATTACGATTTCTGGATAATAAAATTATAGCATGAATAATAGACAATTATCATGAACAAGGAGATATAATAATTATTTTATTATTGCCTCTAGGGCATATTTCCAACACAGACTACACCAATCCATCCTCCTTCTCTCACGTCGCCAGCCTCCAGACCTCTCGCCGCCACACCATGACCACCTCATCCAGCACCAGCAGCTCTCTCTCCTCCCCGACGTTCCCTGCCACCACCAACACCACCACCAGTGCCATGATCTCGGTCGTCCTACCCACTGCTGCATCGCCGGCTGTGAACGTCGCCAGCGTGCGTACTCACGTTCCCGTCACCCTAGACCTCCATGCTTCCAACTTCACCAAGTGGAGGATGCTAGTTCGCGTCCTTCTAGGCAAGTACAATCTGCTCTCCCACGTCAATGCCGTCACTGCCGAGGTGGACCGGACCCCGGATTAGACTCGCGAGGACTATATTGTCCGCTCGTGGCTTTACAGGTCCATCTCCGACGAGATTCTGGACATTATTATGGCGGAGGACCAAACTACTCAGGAGGCCTGGACGCTCATCTCCAATCTTTTCCTGGACAATCAGTTGACCCGCGCGGTCTACCTCTAGGCGGAATTCCGCGGCCACGTCCAAGGCGATCTCTCCATCACCGCCTACTGTCACCGTCTGAAGGCACTCTCCGACGCCCTGAGCGATGTCGGCACTCCCGTCTCCGACCAAACTCTCGTCCTCAACTGCCTTCGAGGGCTCAATCCGCGCTTCTCGGACATCACGACTATCGTGACTATGCAGAACCCACTTCCGTCTTTCAGCCAGACGAGGTCCCTACTGACTCTCCGCAAGACTCAACTCGCGAACTCCATCGCGATTGGGATCCAGACTGCCCTCTATGGCAGTATGCCCCCCCATGGCACCGGCGGCTCCAACTCCTCTGGTCACCACCGCGGGTCAGACCGCGGCGACGGCGCTTGGCATGGCAACAACAACGGGGGCAGCGCCTCTGGTGGGAGCCGCAACGGCGGCAACTAGAAGAAGAAGAAGTCCGGCGGCGGCGGCAACACTGGCGGGGGATACAGTGGCAGCGGCCGCTCCAGTTCTCTCGACAACAACTCCTAGCGTGGGGCATCCTCCTCGATTGGCCCCTGGGTCTGTTTCAACCCGTATATGGGGCAACAATTCTAGGCGGGGTCGTAGCCGTTCCAGGCCCCCATCATGACACGGGCTAACTCCAGCGCAGGCCTCCTTGGGCCGCGCCCTCCAGTGCTGCCGCCGGCCCAGGCGTTCACCTCTCTCGCGCCCCTGCATGGCCAGGCATTCGGCACGAACGCTCCATCGATTCCCGGCTACGGCGGTGCACCAGCGTGGGACTGCTCGGCTCTTCTTGCTGCCCTGAACAACGCCGCTACACCCTCGACCGTTGCTGAGTGGGTCATGGACTCCGGAGCCACCGCACATATGGCCTCCGACCCCGGTATGCTCCACACTCTCATTCCTTCCTCCTCTTCTTCTACTGTCACCGTGGGTAATGGCTCCACCTTGCCCATTGTCACACCCTCGATGCGACTATATCTCCCACGTGTCGAGGCACGACTTAGAGGCATAATCGCATTGAAGGCATATGTCGCAAGTGAGGCAATCTTCACACAACCCATGTACATATATAATATAAAGGGGGAATAATAATAATAGTTGGCTTACACTCGCCACGTCACATCAAAGTACATAAATAGCATCCATCATACAATCACTCATGGCCCGACTACGGCGCCAAAATAGAAAAGACCCCCAACAAGCGACTAATCCCTGAATCGAACCCCGAATAGGCACCACTACTGATCATCCGGAAAAGAAACATAGTATCGCTGAGAGTCCTCGTCGTACTCCCACTTCAGCTCGAGTGCGCCATCCGGAGGAGTATCATCGGTCCCTGCATCTGGTGTAATAGTAATCTGTGAGCCACAAGGACTCAGCAATCTCGCACCCTCGCGATCAAGACTATTTAAGCTTAATAGGTAAGGAAGGGGTAATGTGAGTGGAGCTGCAGCAAGCGACTAGCATATATGGTGGCTAACTTATACGCAAAGGAGAGCGAGAAGAGAAGGCAAGGCACGAGCGGAAAAACTACATAGAGCAGACTACGCAAACATAACTCCAACACCGTGTCCACTTCCCGGACTCCGCCGAGAAGAGGCCATCACGGCAACACACGCAGTTGATTCATTTTAATTAATTAAGTTCAAGTTGTCTACAACCGGACATTAACAAATTTCCATCTGCCCATAACCGCGGGCACGACTTTCGAAAGATCAATCCCTGCAGGGGGGGTCCCAACTTAGCCCATAACAAGCTCTCACGGTCAACGAAGGAATAGACCTCCACCCAGGACCCACCGATCAGACTCGGTATCCCGGTACAACAAGATGATTCGACAGGTCAAAACTAGTCCAGCAACACCGCCCGAATGTGCCGACAAATCCCGATAGGAGCTGCACATATCTCTTTCTCAGGGCACGCTCGGATAGGTCAAGCTACGAGTAAAACCAACCCTCGAGTTTCCCCGAGGTGGCCCCGCAGGCTGCCTGGTTCGGACCAACACTCAGAGGAGCACTGGCCCGTGGGGGGCTAAAATAAAGATGACCCTCGGGCTCCGGAAACCCAAGGGGAAGAAAAGGGTAGGTGGCAAATGGTAAAACCAATGTTGGGCATTGCTGGAAAAGCTTTAAACAAGGCGAACTATCAAGGGGTTCCCATTATAGCCCAACCGCATAAGGGACGCAACAAACCGGGAACATAACACCGATATGACGGAAACTAGGGCGGCAAGAGTGGAACAAAACACTAGGCGAGAGGCCGAGCCTTCCACCCTTTACCAAGTATATAGATGAGTAAAGATAACATAGCAATATAATGATATCCCAACAAGTAAATAAATGTTCCAACAAGGAACGGCTCCAATCTTCACCTGCAACTAGCAACGCTATAAGAAGGGGCTTGAGCAAAGCGGTAACATAGCCAATCAATGGTTTGCTAGGACAAAGGTGGGTTAGAGGCTCAATCATGGCAATTGGGAGGCTGACAAGCAAGTGGTGGGCATCGTAGCATTGGCAAAGCAAAAGAGCGAGCATACTAGCATAGCAAAGATAGTAGTGATTTCAAGGGTGTGATCATCTTGCCTGCACAGTTGTCAGAATTGACTGGATCCTCAAAAGAAAACTCAACGGGCTCCTCGCTAGCGAACTCGTCTCCCGGCTCTACCCAACAACACAAACAAGCAACAAGGATACAATCAACCACGTGCAAAGGCAACCAATAAGATGCACAGATGATATGCTATGCGGGATGCGATGCGGGATGCAAGAATGCAACATGTAACAGGAAATGCATGAACCTGGCCTCAACTTGGAAAACCAAGTGTTCCACTGGATAGAGGGGAAGAAATCCCCTGAAAACGATATAAAGATCATGGCAATCGGAGCTACGGTTTAGAAATGGCAAGCGTTTTACTAAAAGAACCGATCTGCGATTTACAGCAAGTAGGCTCCTAAATGCAACAAAATGAACATGCTACAGCCACCCAACATGAAAACAAATTGCATGGTAGTGATGTACTCATCAAGCTTAACAAATCATCATGACTGAGGCATAGGCAAATTCATCCATAAAGGGCTTTAAACAAGCATGGCAAAACTGAATAAGCAAAACAGATTTCATACTTAGCGAAATTAACGCTAGTCTGAAATTTCAGACCACGATGCTCTATTCGGAGCAGCAAAACAACATGAAGCTAAATCGTACCATGGAAAATAAGAGCATGGCATGGAGCTACTCAACAAGCTTAACAAAACACCCAAAATGACCTGGGGCCAAAAGGGTTCACAAAATGCTCTACCGAGCACACGAACATCGATGAAACACAATCAGTTTTCAGACTTAGTGAAAACTGGGACATGCTGAAATATATCTCACGGAGGCATGTAAACGAGCTCGATGCTCTCACTACGGTGCAAGTCATGACAAGGTAAGCATATATCCATTAAGAAGGCACAAAATGCTAGCTAGACATGGCAAGAACAATGGCATAGCATGCATGGATCACTAGCAATCACTCCGGAAAAATCGCAAAAGAGTTCACGATCTGCCCAAAACAGCAACTATCCAAAAGTTGAGCTCGATTGAGTCAACCTAGGGTGCTCCAACATAACAAGTAAATACATGGATGGATTAAGCACAACAAGCATAACAAATCACTCTTACTGGTCATCCTCGAAAGAGGCACGGATCACTAGGAAACAAGCCGGACATATAGCATCGTGAACTAAAACGGCCCAGACTTTGTGAAAATCACTAAGTCCCTGAAATCGGAAATCTCAGGTAGCCCTCTTCGCAAGCTTGCACAATACAACACACACATCCTAAAAATACATGGAAGGCACCTATGGAAAGAAGACAACATGCTTAACAATTCATCCCAAAGGGGCACAGGCATATCATGCACGGATTAAATATGGCAAAAATGACAAAAGTGCATGTTGGGTTAACGGATCTGCAATTTAACTCAACATGCCTCCTTCCAACAGCATTTTGGGCAACAAGGTGACCTCAAATGCAAATGATGCAATGGAATGAAATGATGTACTCGTCGAGACGAAGATTTTGACATATCATATGCCCAAATCGGTGCTATGGATGAGGAGATATGAGCGGTCAAAGTAGCAAGAAAATTTAGTGGGAGAGGGAAAAGTCAACCTAGTCCGAAATTTCAGATCTAGGGTTTACTGTAGCAGTGGCGGCGGGCACTGTAGCAGCTCGCCCGAGCTCGCCGGAAATGGCCTTGGCGGCGGCCGGCATGGAGGAGGGAGGCCGGAGAGGACGACGCGGGGTTCGCCCGAGGCGGCGGCGGCGCTGCTCGGCGAGGGCGGCGGCTTGCCGCGACGAGGGGCGGCGCGGTTCGGCGAGAGGAGGCGCAGGTGGCGCGGTCCCGGCGCGGTGGTGCGGCGATGGCGATGCGGCGGCGCCGGTGGCCGGAGTCGGAGAGGACGGCGGCGCGGAGGGAGCGGGTCGCGGGCCCGGGCGGCGCTGGACTGCGGGCGGCGGCGCGGGCGAACCGGGCCGCGGGGGCCGGCTCCGGGCTCCCCGGCCCGCGGCGGCGGCGGCCTACCAGGAGGCGACACGTGGCGGCGGCGGGAGGAACCGGACACGTCCGTCGGCGCAAATTTTGTCCGGCGGCGGCGGGATCTGGGATTTTTTAGGGTTTCGAGAGGGGGAGAGATCCGAAAACGGGGGGGTGTATTTATAGGCATAAGTGGAGCTTGGAGAGTCCAAATGAGGTGTGGTTTTCGCCCACACGATCGTGATCGAACGACCGAGACGATGGAACTGAGTTAGGTGGGTTTTGGGCCAAAATGGAGGGGTGTTGGGCTGCACACACACGAGGCCTTTTCGGTCCCTCGGTTAACCGTTGGAGTATCAAACGAAGTCCAAATGACCCGAAACTTGACAGGCGGTCTACCGGTAGTAGACCAAGGCCGCAAGGCAAGTCTCGGTCCAACCCAGAAATGTTTAATCCCCACACACGAAAGAAAGCTAGAAATGGCCACCGGAGGAGAACGAAGCGCCGGAATGCAAAACGGACAACGGGGAAAATGCTCGGATGCATGAGATGAACATGTATGCGAATGCAATGCATGTGATGACATGATATGAGATGCACGAAAAACAAAACAACACACGAGGCAAAGACCCGAACCCGAGTATTAAATATAACTTAATGCCGGAAACGGCATGAGTCGGAGTACAATTGGGGAAGGTTACATGTGGGGCGTTACAACACTCCACCACTACGAAAAGATCTCGTCCCGAGATCTAGGACTAAAAGAACTCCGGGTACTCAGAACGGAGGTGATCCTCGCGTTCCCAGGTAGCTTCACGGTCGGAATGGTGTGACCACTTGACTTTGAGAAACTTGATTGACTTGTTGCGAGTTTTGCGTTCAGTCTCTTCCAGGATTGCAACTGGGTGCTCACGGTAGGAGAGATCTTCTTGGAGCTCAATGTCCTCGAAGTTGACGGTGCGCTCAGGCGTCTTGAAGCACTTTCGGAGTTGCGAGACGTGGAACACATCATGAACATTGGCAAAGGTTGCAGGAAGCTCGAGTTGATAGGCGAGGTCGCCTCTCTTGCTGACGACCTTGAAAGGCCCGACGTATCTGGGGGCAAGCTTTCCTTTGATACCGAAGCGACGAGTCCCTTTCATAGGAGAGACGCGGAGGTAGACATGATCTCCAATCTCGAAGGCCAAATCGCGGTGCTTGCTGTCGTAGTAGCTCTTCTGGCGAGATTGGGCTGCTTTGAGGTTATCACGAATGACCTTGCACATTTCTTCTGCCTCTGTGATCAGGTCATTACCCAGCAGCTGACGTTCACCGGTTTCAGACCAGTTGAGAGGTGTACGGCACTTCCTACCATACAGAATTTCAAACGGGGCCTTGCCGGAACTTGCTTGGAAACTGTTGTTGTACGAGAATTCAGCATAAGGAAGGCAATCCTCCCACTTCATGCCGAAGGAGATAACACAAGCCTTGAGCATATCTTCAAGAATCTGGTTGACACGCTCGACTTGACCGCTTGTTTGAGGGTGGAAAGCAGTGCTGAAGCGAATGTTGGTGCCCATGGCCTTTTGAAAAGAATCCCAGAACTTGGAGGTAAAGATGCTGCCACGGTCTGAAGATATCACTTGAGGAATACCGTGCAGAGAGACAATGCGAGAGGTGTAGAGCTCCGCCAATTGAGCTGCAGTGATTGACTCTTTGATAGGCAAGAAATGAGCCACTTTGGTGAGCTTATCGATGACAACGAATATAGCATCATTGCCACGCTTGGACTTAGGAAACCCAGTCACGAAGTCCATTTCAATGTGGTCAAACTTCCATTCTGGAATGGCGAGAGGTTGGAGGAGACCTGCTGGCCTTTGGTGTTCTGCTTTCACCCTTCTGCAGACATCACATTCATTCACGAATTGAGCGATCTCGCGCTTCATTCGAGTCCACCAATAAGTTTGCTTCAGGTCTTGATACATCTTCGTGCTCCCAGGGTGGATGGAGAGGAGAGAGTTGTGAGCCTCATTCATGATCACTTTACGAAGTTCACCTTTGGGCACAACAATTCGATCCTCGAAGAAGAGAGTGTCCTTGTCATCAAGTCGGTAGCACTTGTACTTGGACTGACTCTTTGCAATACCAATCTTCACCTTTTTCACCATAGCATCAAGAATCTGGGCCTGGCGAATCTGGTCTTCCAAGGTAGGAGAAACTTGAAGGTTGGCGAGGAAACCTTGAGGAACAACTTGCAGATTAAGTTTGCGGAAGGCTTCACAAAGCTCGGGTTGATAAGGCTTGAGAATCAGACTGTTGCAATATGCTTTTCTGCTCAAAGCGTCAGCAATCACATTAGCCTTGCCTGGAGTATACTCGATACTCGGATTGTACTCTTGAATCATTTCGACCCATCGAGTCTGCCTGAGGTTGAGATTAGGCTGAGTGAAGATGTACTTGAGACTTTTGTGATCAGTGAAAATGTCCACTTTCCTTCCCAAGAGAAGATGTCTCCAAGTCAACAATGCGTGCACAACTGCCGCCAACTCAAGATCATGAGTGGGGTAGTTCTTCTCATTTGGCTTCAACTGGCGAGAGGTATAAGCAACAACTTTCTTCTCTTGCATCAGTACTGCACCGAGACCTTGGAGAGAGGCATCACAAAAGACCTCGTACGGCTTGGTTTCATCAGGCGGAGTTAGAACTGGAGCAGTGATCAATTTCTCTTTCAAAGCGTTGAAAGCAACATCACACTCCGGAGACCAAACGTACTTGACGTGCTTCTGGAGAAGATTTGAGAGAGGATTTGCGATCTTCGAGAAGTTTTCAACGAATCTTCGGCAATAACTTGCAAGACCGAGGAAGCTACGGAGTTGCTTCACATTCTGAGGAGGTTCCCAATTAACGATTGCAGACACCTTCTCAGGATCCACGGAAATGCCCTTGGCAGAGATAATATGACCAAGATAAAGAACCTCATCGAGCCAAAACTCACACTTGGAGAACTTGGCATAGAATTGATGTTCCCTTAGCTTGTCAAGAACCAAACGCAAGTGTTTGGCATGATCTTCCTTGTTCTTCGAGAAAACCAGGATATCATCGAGATAGACCAAAACAAAGTCGTTGGTGTAGGGGTTGAAGATGAAGTTCATCATGCGAGAGAACGTCGGAGGAGCATTAGCGAGGCCAAAAGACATAACTGTGTATTCATATGACCCATAGCTTGTTCTGAACGCCGTCTTCGAAATATCTTGTTCACGAATGCGAATTTGATGATAACCCATACGGAGATCAAGCTTGGAGAATACTTGGGCACCCTTGAGTTGTTCGAATAGCTCATTAATGTTGGGAAGTGGATATTTGTTCTTGATGGTCTTCTTGTTCAATGGACGGTAATCAACACAAAGTCGGTCCGTTCCATCCTTCTTCTTCACAAAAAGAACACCACAACCCCACGGAGAAGTACTAGGCCGAATGAGACCCATCCTTTCTTGCACATCGAGCTGTTTCTTCAACTCCTTCAACTCTTCGGGTCCGAGCTTGTAAGGCCGTTTGCACACCGGTTCCGTACCGGGCTCAAGTTCAATAACGAATTCAACAGGCCGGTTTGGAGGCATGCCTGGGAGTTCTTCAGGGAAGACATCTTGATACTCACAAACAACCGGAATCTGTGAAATAGCATCCAATTCACCCTTTTCATTGAGAGAGAATAACCGGATGGTATTATCCCGAGCAGCAAAGACAATTACTTCCTCAGACGAATGAGTCAGTTGAATCTGCTTGGCCGCACAATCCAGCTGAGCTTTATGTTTAGAGAGCCAGTCCATCCCAAGAATGAGGTCGATATCGGAATTGCCAAGAACCATTGGAGAAGCCAAGAACTTGAAATCGCCCAATGTGATAGAGACATCTGGCACCTCCAGACTTGCAATCAATCGTTTGCCAGGAGAAACAATATCCATTTGTTTACCCAAATGCGAAGAAACGAACTCGTGCTTGGTAAAAAATGGCTTAGACATGAAACAATGCGATGCACCTGAATCAAAAAGAACTCTTGCAGGAATATCATTAACAGGAAGGTTACCCATGATCACATCTGACGAATCCTCTGCCTGAGGTGCATTCATCATATTGACCTTGGCGTGCTTGGGATTATGCTTGACCACAGCTGTACTTGCCGATCTGACAGGAGGAGGAGGAGGAAGACGCCTCTGGTTGAAACACTTGTTGGCGTAGTGACCCTTCTGTTGGCACTTGTTGCACGTGACCTCTGAGAGCGGACGGTGGTACGGAGCACTCGATCTTGGAGCTTGAGACGAAGTCTTGTTCTGAAAGCCTGGGTTGGGTGGGTGGGACGAACCACTGCCACCTTTGCTCTTCTACTGATACGGCTGACGGAACGGAGGAGGAGGAAGCCAATACTTTTGCTGCTTGGCCACTTGAGTAGAGGACGAAGACGAAGTGTCTCTGACTCGCTTCCTGGAAGCATCACACCTGAGCTGAGCAGCCTCTTGCTTCAGTGCCATGTTGTAGAACTCATCGTATCTCAGCGGCTCGAAGAGGACAAGAGCGAGCTGAATTTCTTCATGAAGACCACCCCTGAACTGATAGATCATGCTCTTCTCATCAGGAACATCCTGCTTTGCAAAACGGGCGAGCTTCTGGAACAACTTGTTGTAGTCATAGACAGACAAAGAGCCTTGCTTCAGATTGCGGAATTCTTCACGTTTGCTTTCAGTCACACTTTGAGGAATGTGATAAGCGCGGAAATCACGACGGAAATCATCCCAAGTGATCAAACGTCCACCTCTGGAATCCCGGTACTGCTGAAACCACTCTGCGGCCTGATCCTTGAGCTGGAAAGATGTGAACTTGACGAAATCTTCAGGTCTGACGTTGCTACATTCAAAATGCTTGCCCAGATCGACTAACCAATCATCAGCATCGGTAGCCTCAACGCAGTTGCTGAACGTCTTTGGACCATTTGCGAGGAACTGATTCAGAGCTGCAAATTGGTTCTGGTTGCTGCCTTGATTCGCTTGACTGCTTTGATTCCGCTCTTGGATGATTTGCATGATCAGCTGAGTATTAGCATTAGTAGCAGCCATCACGGCCTGCCATGCTTCCGGAGGAGGCGGAGGTGGCGGAGGATCTTGATTCTGGTTCTGACTGGTGCTCTTAGCGGGAGCCATCCTGAAGAGGTTGACCACCATTAGCACACAAATAGAGAAATATTGAAGGTGAAACCAACGGAATGAAAAATGCAACATAAGTCTTCACATCCGAACAAAACGAACGAATGCACTTCTCTTGAAGTGGTCACATATTCCTAAATTGCGAAGCCACGAAGAATCAGGTAGAAGAGGTACATCAATGAGGGATGGAATCAACATATGACGCCGAAGAAGAACGAATACCACAAATCGAAATAAAACCAAGGGTTGGCTTGCGGAATAAGCCGGAACAAACACATGATAGAAATTTCGTCCGAAGTGTTCGTGGTAGGACCTACACGGGCTCGACCGTACAGCACCATCATGTACAAGGCAGTGCACATGACATACGAAGCATCCCCGAGTCAGCATAGCCAAGGACTCTTTAAGACACAACGAGGCCACTGTAAAATCGACCGTGAATAGGCGAACCACTAGACGTCGAACCCCAATTTCATATCACACATCTGTCGGAAAGATATCCTAAGGCTACTTGAATTCCCACCTATGAAATTCCCGAAACTTTCCGGTTATGCAATCAGGTGTTGAGGATATAGGGGAAGCATAATATCTCACCCAAGCTAGCAAATCCTACATCCAGCTGCATCCATCCTTCAACACATAACCAAGAAACCTTCGGAAACCATCTATCTCAACCTTCGAAAAGCATCCGTTATACAAGTTATGGCGATACTCCCGAACTCCCGCCCCAGTACTTGGTGGCGTCGAGGTTATCTCACCAACGAACTGCATAAAGGAGATTTTCGATGTCGCGCACATATCTCAAGTATGCCAGAATTGCAACGATAGAATTATGATGACAACACCTCAGAGCTCAACTCCCCGGGACACTTCCACTAAACCCCTGACAGGAGGCACCAAGACAGTATTCTCATCATAAGCCATCGGAACAAAACTAAGATACTCGCGCGATCCTAAAAAAATTTAGTGAAATTTGAGAAGAGAAGAGTCAAAACTCTACATCAGGATGCCTTACCAGAGCGATGAGGAGACTGGGAAGTAAAAAGAATTCCTAAGCTCTCCGATATATAATTCCTAAGGACTCAAAACATTTTTCTAGACACAACTCGGCTGCTAAAAACGATCAAGCAATGGGGCTCCTAAGGTCAGGGAAGGCTTTGATTACCAACTTGTCACACCCTCGATGCGACTATATCTCCCACGTGTCGAGGCACGACTTAGAGGCATAATCGCATTGAAGGCATATGTCACAAGTGAGGCAATCTTCACACAACCCATGTACATATATAATATAAAGGGGGAATAATAATAATAGTTGGCTTACACTCGCCACGTCACATCAAAGTACATAAATAGCATCCATCATACAATCACTCATGGCCCGACTACGGCGCCAAAATAGAAAAGACCCCCAACAAGCGACTAATCCCTGAATCGAACCCCGAATAGGCACCACTACTGATCATCCGGAAAAGAAACATAGTATCGCTGAGAGTCCTCGTCGTACTCCCACTTCAGCTCGAGCGCGCCATCCGGAGGAGTATCATCGGTCCCTGCATCTGGTGTAATAGTAATCTGTGAGCCACAAGGACTCAGCAATCTCACACCCTCGCGATCAAGACTATTTAAGCTTAATAGGTAAGGAAGGGGTAATGTGAGTGGAGCTGCAGCAAGCGACTAGCATATATGGTGGCTAACTTATACGCAAAGGAGAGCGAGAAGAGAAGGCAAGGCACGAGCGGAAAAACTACATAGAGCAGACTACGCAAACATAACTCCAACACCGTGTCCACTTCCCGGACTCCGCCGAGAAGAGGCCATCACGGCAACACACGCAGTTGATTCATTTTAATTAATTAAGTTCAAGTTGTCTACAACCGGACATTAACAAATTCCCATCTGCCCATAACCGCGGGCACGGCTTTCGAAAGATCAATCCCTGCAGGGGGGGTCCCAACTTAGCCCATAACAAGCTCTCACGGTCAACGAAGGAATAGACCTCCACCCAGGACCCACCGATCAGACTCGGTATCCCGGTACAACAAGATGATTCGACAGGTCAAAACTAGTCCAGCAACACCGCCCGAATGTGCCGACAAATCCCGATAGGAGCTGCACATATCTCTTTCTCAGGGAACGCTCGGATAGGTCAAGCTACGAGTAAAACCAACCCTCGAGTTTCCCCGAGGTGGCCCCGCAGGCTGCCTGGTTCGGACCAACACTCAGAGGAGCACTGGCCCGTGGGGGGCTAAAATAAAGATGACCCTCGGGCTCCGGAAACCCAAGGGGAAGAAAAGGGTAGGTGGCAAATGGTAAAACCAATGTTGGGCATTGCTGGAAAAGCTTTAAACAAGGCGAACTATCAAGGGGTTCCCATTATAGCCCAACCGCGTAAGGGACGCAACAAACCGGGAACATAACACCGATATGACGGAAACTAGGGCGGCAAGAGTGGAACAAAACACTAGGCGAGAGGCCGAGCCTTCAACCCTTTACCAAGTATATAGATGAGTAAAGATAACATAGCAATATAATGATATCCCAACAAGTAAATAAATGTTCCAACAAGGAACGGCTCCAATCTTCACCTGCAACTAGCAACGCTATAAGAAGGGGCTTGAGTAAAGCGGTAACATAGCCAATCAATGGTTTGCTAGGACAAAGGTGGGTTAGAGGCTCAATCATGGCAATTGGGAGGCTGACAAGCAAGTGGTAGGCATCGTAGCATTGGCAAAGCAAAAGAGCGAGCATACTAGCATAGCAAAGATAGTAGTGATTTCAAGGGTGTGATCATCTTGCCTGCACAGTTGTCAGAATTGACTGGATCCTCAAAAGCAAACTCAACGGGCTCCTCGCTAGCGAACTTGTCTCCCGGCTCTACCTAACAACACAAACAAGCAACAAGGATACAATCAACCACGTGCAAAGGCAACCAATAAGATGCACAGATGATATGCTATGCGGGATGCGATGCGGGATGCAAGAATGCAACATGTAACAGGAAATGCATGAACCTGGCCTCAACTTGGAAAACCAAGTGTGCCACTGGATAGAGGGGAAGAAATCCCCTGAAAACGATATAAAGATCATGGCAATCGGAGCTACGGTTTAGAAATGGCAAGCGTTTTATTAAACGAACCGATCTGCGATTTACAGCAAGTAGGCTCCTAAATGCAACAAAATGAACATGCTACAGCCACCCAACATGAAAAAAATTGCATGGCAGTGATGTACTCATCAAGCTTAATAAATCATCATGACTGAGGCATAGGCAAATTCATCCATAAAGGGCTTCAAACAAGCATGGCAAAACTGAATAAGCAAAACAGATTTCAGACTTTGCGAAATTAACGCTAGTCTGAAATTTCAGACCACGATACTCTCTTCGGAGCAGCAAAACAACATGAAGGTAAACCTGAACATGGCAAGTAAGAGCATGGCATGGAGCTACTCAACAAGCTTAACAAAACACCCAAAATGACCTGGGGCCAAAAGGGTTCACAAAATACTCTACCGAGCACACGAACATCGATGAAACACAATCAGTTTTCAGACTTAGTGAAAACTGGGACATGCTGAAATATATCTCACGGAGGCATGTAAACGAGCTCGATGCTCTCACTACGGTGCAAGTCATGACAAGGAAAGCATATATCCATTAAGAAGGCACAAAATTCTAGCTAGACATGGCAAGAACAATGGCATAGCATGCATGGATCACTAGCAATCACTCCGGAAAAATCGCAAAAGAGTTCACGATCTGCCCAAAACAGCAACTATCCAAAAGTTGAGCTCGATTGAGTCAACCTAGGGTGCTCCAACATAACAAGTAAAGACATGGATGGATTAAGCACAACAAGCATAACAAACCACTCTTACTGATCATCCTCAAAAGAGGCCGGATCACTAGGAAACAAGCCGGACATATAGCATCGTGAACTAAAACGGCCCAGACTTAGTGAAAATCACTAAGTCCCTGAAATCAGAAATCTCAGGTAGCCCTCTTCGCAAGCTTGCACAAGACAACACACACATCCTAAAAATACATGGAAGGCACCTATGGAAAGAAGACAACATGCTTAACAATTCATCCCAAAGGGGCACAGGCATATCATGCACGGATTAAATATGGCAAAAATGACAAAAGTGCATGTTGGGTTAACGGATCTGCAATTTAACTCAACATGCCTCCTTCCAACAGCATTTTGGGCAACAAGATGACCTCAAATGCAAATGATACAATGGAATTAAGTGATGTACTCGTCGAGACAAAGATTTTGACATATCATATGCCCAAATCGGAGCTACGGATGAGGAGATATGAGCGGTCAAAGTAGCAAGAAAATTTAGCGGGAGAGGGAAAAGTCAACCTAGTCCGAAATTTCAGATCTAGGGTTTACTGTAGCAGTGGCGGCGGGCACTGTAGCAGCTCGCCCGAGCTCGCCGGAAATGGCCTTGGCGGCGGCCGGCGTGGAGGAGGGAGGCCGGAGAGGACGACGCGGGGTTCGCCCGAGGCGGCCGCGGCGCTGCTCGGCGAGGGCGGCGGCTTGCCGCGATGAGGGGCGGCGCGGTTCGGCGAGAGGAGGCGCGGGTGGCGCGGTCCCGGCGCGGTGGTGCGGCGATGGCGATGCGGCGGCGCCGGTGGCCGGAGTCGGAGAGGACGGCGGCGCGGAGGGAGCGGGTCGCGGGCCCGGGCGGCGCTGGACTGCGGGCGGCGGCGCGGGCGAACCGGTCCGCGGGGGCCGGCTCCGGGCTCCCCGGCCCGCGGCGGCGGCGGCGGCCTACCAGGAGGCGACACGTGGCGGCGGCGGGAGGAACCGGACACGTCCGTCGGCGCAAATTTTGTCCGGCGGCGGCGGGATCTGGGATTTTTTAGGGTTTCGAGAGGAGGAGAGATCCGAAAACGGGGGGGTGTATTTATAGACATAAGTGGAGCTAGGAGAGTCCAAATGAGGTGCGGTTTTCGCCCACACGATCGTGATCGAACGACCGAGACGATGGAACTGAGTTAGGTGGGTTTTGGGCCAAAATGGAGGGGTGTTGGGCTGCACACACACGAGGCCTTTTCGGTCCCTCGGTTAACCGTTGGAGTATCAAACGAAGTCCAAATGACCCGAAACTTGACAGGCGGTCTACCGGTAGTAGACCAAGGCCGCAAGGCAAGTCTCGGTCCAACCCGGAAATGTTTAATCCCCACACACGAAAGAAAGCTAGAAATGGCCACTGGAGGAGAACGAAGCGCCGGAATGCAAAACGGACAACGGGGAAAATGCTCGAATGCATGAGATGAACATGTATGCGAATGCAATGCACGTGATGACATGATATGAGATGCACGAAAAACAAAACAACACACGGAGGCAAAGACCCGAACCTGAGAATTAAATATAACTTAATGCCGGAAACGGCATGAGTCGGAGTACAATTGGGGAAGGTTACATGTGGGGCGTTACACCCATCTCTCACACCGGCGACACATCTCTCAATATTTCCGCTCGCTCTCTTCTTCTTCGCAATGTCTTAGTTGTTCCTACTATTGTCAAAATTTTACTTTCCGTCTGTCGTTTCACTATTGACAATCTTTGCTCAATTGAATTTGACCCGTTCGGCTTTTCTGTGAAGGACCTTCACACCAAGGCCATGATTCTTCGCTGCAATAGCCTCGGTGACCTTTATGTCTTCCCATCCGCGGTCCTCAACCACCATGCCCATGGACTCCTCGCCACCACCACCACCACCGAGCTATGGCATCATCGCTTAGGTCACCCGGGACGCGACGCCATGTCCCAACTTCATAAGAACTCCTTTATCTCATGTAATAAAGCAGCCACACATGTTTGTCATGCATGTCAACTTGGCAAACACGTGCGCTTGCCCTTCGCTAGGTCTACTTCAATAAGCGTCGAACCTTTTAAGTTGATTCATTGTGATCTTTGGACTTCACCGCTTTTAAGCAATTCTGGTTTCAAATATTACCTCATTATTGTCGACGATTTTTCCCACTTCATGTGGACGTTTCCCCTTCGCCACAAATCTGAAACCGCCAACACTCTACTTAACTTTGTTGCTTATATACGCACACAGTTTTCCTGGCCTCTTGTTGCTATGCAAGCCGACAACGGAACCGAGTTTCTCAACTCCACGGTCACCAACTTCTTCTCCACCCACGGCATTCACCTTCGCCTCTCGTGTCCATACACGTCCGCCCAAAATGGCAAGGCCGAACGTGCCATCCGCACCATCAATGACGTCGTTCGTACACTTCTTTTCCAGTCTTCTATGCCACCTTCCTACTGGGTTGAAGCCCTTGCCACGGCCACGTATCTTGTCAATATTCGCCCCTCCCAATCCATTGGCTTTGCGGTGCCCTACATACGCCTCCACGACACTCCACCGAACTACGCCGCGCTCCGCGTCTTCGGTTGCCTCTGTTATCCCAACCAGTCTGCTACGGCCACAAATAAACTCTCTCCACGGTCTACAGCTTGTGTCTTCCTAGGATACCCAAGCAACCACAAAGGCTATCGCTGCCTTGATATTAGCACTCGTCGAGTCATTCTGTCCCGCCATGTGGTATTTGACGAGACCATATTTCCCTTCTCCTACTCCCAGGAGCGTCCAGCTGATCCCATCGCCACACTTGATTTTCTACTAGACCTAGCAGTCACGCAGCACACACCAAACATGCATGCATCCTCGCCTCCTGCCATGCATGGCAACAGCAGCGTTGCACACACTCCTAGCCCCACGCCCCACAACGCCGCACCCGGGGCCACACCTCGCAATATCCCGCTCAGCTCCCCAGCACGCCTGCAACCCACCCAACCACCCAGGTTTCCCGCGCGCGCAACCCGCCCTACATGCGCACCCACAACCCGCCATGCATGACGGCTCTTCGCCTCCCTCCGTGTATGACCGGCCAAACACAACTCCTGCCGTGGTTTCTACCCCACCAGGTCCACCACCTTCTCCCTCTAGCGCCGCATCCAACTCTAGTGACCCATCTCCTCCGGTTGTAGTTCACCGGCCTCCGTCACCATCTAATACCCATACCATGGTCACTCGAGCGAAACGTGGTCTCTTCCAGCCCATCGACCGTCTCAACCTTCAGGTTTCCCACTCCACTCCTTCTCCTATTCCTAAAACATACCGGGGAGTACTACATGACCCGCACTGGCGTCGTGCTATGAACGAGGAATTTGATGCTCTTGTTGCTAACCGGACGTGGTCTCTTGTTCCACATCCTCCTCGTGCTCATGTTGTTTCAGGAAAGTGGATCTTCAAACATAAATTTCACTCGGATGGCAGCCTTGCACGGTACAAGGCACGATGGGTCGTACGTGGCTACTCTCAACAACCAGGCATTGACTTCGATGAGACTTTTAGCCCTGTTGTGAAGCCCGCCACGATCCGTATTGTTCTCAGTCTTGCCGTCTCCCAGTCCTGGCCGATCCACCAGCTCGATGTTAAGAACGCATTTCTCCATGGCAATCTTAACGAGGAGGTTTACTGTCAGCAGCCCCCAGGCTTCGTCGATGCTCGCTGCCCAGATTATGTGTGCCGCCTACACAAATCTCTCTACGGTCTCAAGCAGGCGCCGCGTGCTTGGTACCAACGGTTCGCAGTGTTTGCACATCGGCTTGGCTTCATTGCTTCCAAGTCGGATGTCTCTCTATTCATTTACAAGCGTGGACACGATCTTGCCTACATCCTCTTGTATGTGGACGACAGTGTCATCACCGCGTCCACGGACGAGCTCCTTCGACGTCTCACACAGCAGCTTCATGCAGAGTTTGCCATGACAGACCTCGGCACCCTATCATTTTTCCTCGGCATCTCCGTCACTCGGACCTCCTCTGGCATGGTCCTCTCTCAACGACAGTATGCGTTGGATCTTCTGCAGCGCGCTGGCATGATTGACTGTCACCCGTCGGCCACCCCTATTGACACTAAGTGCAAGCTCTCAACTCAGGATGGCCCTCTTCTTTCCGATCCCACGGAGTATCGGAGTTACGTTGGTGCTTTGCAGTATCTCACCCTGACACGTCCAGACATCGCGCACGCGGTTCAGCAGGCCTGTCTGTACATGCATGCACCCCGAGAGCCTCACATGCACTTGGTCAAGCGTATTCCCCGCTATATCAAGGGCACCCTTGATCTCAGCTTGCATCTCTCCAGCTCATCCTCAGTGGCACTTACTGCTTATTCTGACGCTGATTGGGCGGGGCGTCCTGACACTAGGCGCTCAACGTCTGGGTACTGCGTTTATCTTGGTGATAACCTCGTCTCTTGGTCGTCTAAACGACAGACCACCGTGTCTCGCTCGAGTGCCGAGGCGGAGTATCGCGCAGTTGCTCATGTTGTGGCCGAGTGTTGCTGGATTCGTCAGTTGCTTGGTGAGCTTCATCACCCCCTGGCGACTGCTACTGTTGTTTTTTGTGACAACGTTAGTACTGTCTACATGGCCTCTAATCCGGTTCAGCATCGTCGCACCAAGCACATTGAGATTGACATCCACTTTGTGCAGGAGAAGGTGTCGCTTGGTGAGGTCCGGGTTCTTCATGTACCATCCTCACATCAGTATGCTGACATTATGACAAAAGGATTATCCTCGCAGCTCTTCTCCGAGTTTCGTTCCAGCTTATGCTTGCTACCGTACGACGCACAAGCTGAGGGGGGATGTTAAAGTATTTCCTTTTGTTCATATCCCATGTAATAGGAATGTAATCACATGTAATAGAAATGTAATCCTACCGAATTCTTGTTGTATATTTCGGTTGGGATCTCTCTGATTCATCTTGATTAGCAAGGCATGTAATTTCTATATATGTGAATACAAGGCGTCCTTGAGGTGGCGTGAATTACACAGCAATACTAGTTTTCTCGTAGCCACTGGCATGGACGCTAGTGCACGGCTCGCACTGCATGCCTCGATGATTGATGCATGTAGGCCGCATCGCTGCTATTAGCTTAACAAATGTGGAATGTGTTTTCCTTTAATTCAACGTTAATTTCCAAATGAGGTTACATGATGGCGTTACAAGCATTGGTCATTTTGCCCAACGAAAAAACAAGCGACACGCTGCCCACTTGGTGAACAAATAGTCTTTTCTAAATAATAATACGTTTATTTTGCAGCCGGTCCTTCGGCGTCCGTCACGTTCGGCCTTCCCTCTGCTTCATTGCTGCCCGCCTGCTGTACAACATGTGCGAGTGTGCACTCTGTCTTATGGTGCATGGTGTTTAAATAGGAAGAAAAGGTTACGTTAAACAGTGCTTCGGGCAACAGCCTTGGTGTCAGACTGTCAGGTCGTACCGCCAGCGTGCTCCAATCTAATATGCATATACGTTGCCATCTCAAAGTCCACCGTTTCCTATACTCTAACTAGCATGCCATGCTGATGCGAATCGCGAAGGGCCATGCACCGTTGATGCCGTGCGTTCATATGCCGCTGCATGCAGGCCTGCACTTCTCATGTTACTGCCTCATGAAAAATAACATAGGTGTGATAACATGAAACACTTCATTTATTAGACTAGCCATAATGAAGAGCAATATACACTAGTAACATACACATTTCATTAGATTATGTTACTATCTTTATAATGGGTAGTAACTTAAATGTGGTAACATGTAAAGATTCATTTATTATATTATAGATTCATATTGCATTGGGACATGTGATGTTACAGTAACTAGCTAAGTTACTACAACTAGCTCTCTCCTCATTAACTCATTACCACATAAGCAAATTTGCTGAGTTGGACCCGATGTTACTGCTGAAGTTACTCCCACTGTGACTAGTCTTAGGCTATATACACATCTTGACTTGATATGTGTGATGTTACTCATACTAGTAGTAACTAGCTATGTGACTACTTTCATCTCTTTCTTCATTTATTGCATACCACATTATTTATTTAATCTAGATATGTGTGATGTTATTACTATCTATGTTACTTCCATTATGGGTAGTCTAAACCGGAAGAGAGGTAGCACCGAATTTTTGTCAAAAAGAATCACTGCTCAATGAAATTGCCAGTAAAGACCTCCTCTAGATAAAATTGACAAAAAAGACCCCCTCAACTGTGACGATAGGCGCGCCAGCCAACACATGGCACCTGCCGCCGGATTGGTTTAGCAATGCATATTGACGCATACATTGGTTTAGCAATGAGCTACTCTATGCATTGGATTAGTTATGCCGAGCGGGAGCTGGATCGGAACGGGAGACAGGAGGTGGGCCCTGTCGCCACTGCGCGATGCGGCAGCTCGAGACACGTGCTGCTGCTGTTGCGCGCCCAACAGGTCCCACGTGTTGGCTGATGCGCCTATCGTCACGGTCACCCGCGTGTGTTTCGGCGGTCATCCGCGTTGACACATGCATTGGTTTAGCAATGAGCTACTCTATGACGTATGGGTCCCATGTGTTGCTAGAAATTTATGACAGAAAAAACATAATCAACATTAGACTCTATTTGTAGAGTTTATCGCGGAGAATACAATGATGCAAATAGATTGAAGAGGAATAATCATCAAAAGAGGGCGATATGCACGTACAAAAGCTAGCCAGATTTGTAGTTCATATACACCCAGTCGTCTCATAGATGCATTGCTCTCTCTTTTAAATATTTTATATGCAGAAGAGGTGCCGTGTGCTGTCTAGACGTCTGTCAGGCCAAAAAGAAGGTGCCACCGCTCCCTAAGGCGACAGGGGCCACCTCCTATCGGTCCAATGGCGGCAGGGGCTGCCGCCTCCGCACGTGACAGGCACGCCACCAGGCAAAGCTCAAATAACGAGGCATGTGTGACCGGAGAGCCGAATTGCATTTTTTTTCTTTTATTGTACGCTGCTCACCGAAAAGAATTAACTTAGTTGCACGACTCATTTATCTATTAATGTGTATTTTTGTGTATCATATCTTCTACTCTCTCCTACCATCGCCTAATGCGTTTTTCAAAACGGTCTTTGACTATTGATAAAATTAATAGTACATGACATGCATAATGCAAAAATTATATCATTGAAATCTCCTTTCACATACGAATTTTGACGATGTGCTTTATGTAAGTTGCATGTTATATCATTTAATCAAAGTTAACCTCGAAAAACGCATTAGACCCTACTCCCCCGTCCGGTGAAGAGTGAACATCTAGAGATTTTAGGACAAATTATGGAGTGAAGTAAAAAATGCATTGGAAAAGTGCAAGTCATCATCTCTCCCCTCTTTAATTAACCAACTACCAATGAGCTAAGTGCATGTAGAAATTAAGAAGACAATGTGTAGCTTTTTATTGGTCTTGATTACCATGTGATGAGAGAGAAGTGTTTTTTTCTACTTTAAAGTGCATTGGGAAGATAGAAGTACACTCTTTTGTGGACAAATTTTAAAGCCAAACGTTCACTCTTTACCGGACGGAGGGAGTACATAGATAAAGAAGGGGGTATCAGTTTAGTTGTTGCATTGTAAATTTGTGAATTTTTTCATCATTATTGAATCTCAATAACAATTACATCAATTTTAACGCTTTATTTGTGAGAAACGACAAGAATCACAAAACCCCAACAGTATCACGCCTCCACCTTCCCCCCTCCTGCTTTCTTACCCTCCACCTCGTCTCGATGTCTGAAAGACGATGCCAGTGGCTATTCCCCCCCTGCTTTCGTACCCTTAATCTAGGTACTCCCTCCGTCCTTAAAAGAGTGTATCTTCAACTTTGTTGAAGAGTAAAACTATTTAAAAGTTTGATATGTTTGTGCAAAAATATATCAATATTTATGAAATTAAATAGATATATGATGAAAATATTATATCATTACCAAACGCTACTAATTTGACAGCATAAATATTACTCCCTCCGTTCCTTGATATAGGGTGTATAGTTTTTTGTGAAAAAATTCAGATTGTAAGGTGTATTCCTTTAGTTGACTCTTTTACCCCTACAGAAGCTACAACCCACGCATGACCTTCCTAGAAAAAAGGAGAAGGCAAATCCCCATCTCGTATATGATGTGCATGCGTGCTGTAGTTTTGTTAGGAAAGAGAAGATTGCATGCACTAGTGCATATCCCGCCGGGCTTTAGATTTATAGAGAAAAATCTTCTACCGTCCTTTTATTCATTCTTTTGTGTGAACCAATCTGTCTGCCTCTCTTTTTCGCTCACATGGAGAATCAACACGACACGAACTCCTATCCGTCGACCACCTCGCATCCCATGCAGCTGGGAACTTCTCTTCTCAACGAGGAGGATACCAAGCTGGTGGACTGTGCTCCCAAGGACGGGGAGAAGGTGAAGCCTCTGACTTCCGTTCCATCAGGAAAAGATGAGACGAAGCCGGCGGCCATGCCATGCTTGGAGTGTCATCAAGTGGCTGGAACAATGAAGCACCCAGTAATTAATTGGCTGACAAACATGGGTTCGTACGTGTGTTCGGGCTGCGGCGAGACTCAAGTTTTGTTCGAGCCGCCGTCAAACGAATCTTCACCGAGCAACTCCGAGAATAAATGCAGTGACGATGAAGAGCATGGAAGCGACTCGGACGCGGGATTCAAAATTAGGGAGTTTGTGAAAATGAAGTACACGTCCGCAGACATGTAATAGTTGATCGACAACATAAATAAATTTATCGTGGTACCTCTATTTTGTTGATCTTTTGCATAAATAAATTTATTGTGGAACCTCTATTTTGTGGATCTTTTGTCCGAGTACTTCTATTATTGCGAGTGACTGTAAAAAAAGCATGAAGCCAAGATTATTGAAACATTGCCATCCGGTTACATTATTCAATCCAACTGAAGAAACCCATCCACTAAAGATTATTGATGACACTGTCGTATACTCTACTAAATTCGATTATATTATTCAAGACCATTGCACGGCAAACACTAAGAATTGAATGGCGATCACTAAACATCAGGTAGGGATTCAATGGCATCATTAACAATGTTTGCAGCACATTGTAGTGCCACCGGGAGATCGCTGAGCCTCTCTCTCACAGCCTTGCGCATGTGCGGAACTTTGTAGCGGTTTCCTCCAAATTGCTTCAAGACTTCTATCATGCAGGATTGGAGAGTGAGGAAAATTCTGTTGCTTCTCTCAGCTGGATACTCATCGAATGCCTGCTGCACCTTCAACACAATGCCCTCAATAGAACCTGCACAAATTGACAAATTCAGTGCGATTCAAAATTAATCGTATTAAAAAAATTCTAAGTTCTAGTGATACCTGGAGACAACTTCTGAAAAAGAGCCTGGAGCGCTGCAAAAAAACCTAAATCTAGAATATTTAGGTCAGGGGAGTTTGGAGGCTGGCATGTGAGACGGATGTCCCATCCTTCAGCTTGAGCCGCGGCGACAAACTCCGGATCATCTAAAGGGATGTGGGTCTTTGCATTATCCTGCTGTACATATATTGGCATGCCACGCTCAGCCGGAGGCCATCTCGCCCTTATGGCGGGAATAAGAAAATTAATCATGTACTCCCGGACTACATTTTGAGTAACCGCGGGGAGTACTTTGGTGACCTGCGCAACGCAAACAATTAGTCACCATGTTAGATATACTTTGTGGATCAAAAACAAATTACTCATCATGCAAATACAGCGGTCATTACCATGGTTCCAGCATCTCTGTTCTTGCTTTTTCTCTTTGCCGCTTCTTGGTATGTGAAGGGCCAAATCCCAAGTTTTCCATCAAAAATCATCGTGCCGTTCGCATCAAAGCGTGGCCGAGCGACCGCGGCCAAAAACATCACCTACACAAGAATATCTACTATCATGCCAATCTTAACAATACAAATATTAAAATTAAAGAAAAAACACATTTCTGACCTTCTCAATGAAATTTTTGCTTTGCGTGCTACGGTATGGATCTTCTTCATCGATCGCCAAATAGTAATTCTGGCTACCGCGTGAACGGTAGAACCATTTCTCGTCAATGTGAATGACGTTGTACATCTCTTTGAATTTGGGATCCTGAGGAACAGTATGCTCATCAAACATTGACAAGCAAAACCGTACTCGTCCTACCTTGTTTTCATCCGTCAATGTGGATTTGATGGCATTTGTGTGACGCCTCAACAGGCCCTCCTTCAAACGACGCCATAATGTCGTCTTCGCCATGTGCAACTCATTTGCCAAATCTTTAAGAGTTGTTCTTTTCCTCAAATCCACTTGTTTGATAACCTCTGGATCGAATTCTATCCTCTTGCGGCCGCAGTTTTTTGCCCGTTTGTTTTCCAATGCGTGTATTCCACCGGCTTCCTTGCATTTCTTCCACCAGTTTTGCACTGTCCGCTGAGGTATGCCTGTAAGGTCAGACACCTCTTTGGACACTCCTGGACTCAATACCCCAGCTTTGGTCCTCTCTAGAACCATAGCATATACAGTATGCTTCTCATGGAGTTGATACCACCTTTTCCTAATCATTGTACCATTGGCATCTGCAGATTATATTGATGATTAAGCAATGTTCATTGTGCACCTATAGATTAAATTGATGATTAAACAATGTTGGTTACAGTTTACCTGAGGCTCCTCCATTCCCATCGCCTTCCACATTGGTATCTTCCTCTTGTTCTTGTTCTACATGCTCCTCAGAATCACCAAGTTCAGCATTCTCTTGTGCTTCTGCAATCAAATTATGCTTACAAATTTGGCACATGCAGCACTGAGAATATAAAAGGTGAATATGTGCGAAAGTAGCACCAGAAACACGTGATCTGCATGTACGCATGATCTACATGTACAGCTGATATGCATCTACACATGATCTGCTTGTACTGATCCTACTAGCATGATTAACTAGCACGATGTTCAGATTATGGACTACCTTGAGTTGGACTAAGATTCCTACTCTCCTAGTCCTACACCTGATGAACTACACATAATCTAATCAGTTATGGTCAATATCTACACTATCGTACTGCTGTATCTAATCAGAACAGAACTATTACTGCATGTAATCAGGAGGTATCAGGAGTATAACTGTTGCATCAAATCAGTTATGGACATGAACGACACCTAGTGCTGCATCTAATTAGAACTACACCATGAAAAAAAACTGCAACACCAATATTCAGAATATGGACGACGTACGTACCTTGAGTTGGACAGTGAACAGGCCACCTAGTCACCGGATTAGGGCCACGCCTTGACCCCGCAAGTCCAAGCCGGTGTCCACCGCGTGCATGCCCGTCATCCTCCCTGCCGCCTCCCTCACCGTTTCCTCCCGCCATTGCTCGGTTGACGACTGAACCTACACGCTGAGCAAGTCCTGATCGGCCTATGCCTCCTCGTCCAAGTCCTGATCGAACAACGTTTCCTCGTCCATGTCCCACGCCCGGACCCCTTACTCCACCTGCTAGGCCAAGCCTTCGTCCCCAACGTTGATGGGAACTCTCTGCCAGGTCTTCATCTATGATGACACCAGAACTCAATCAGCTAGGGAAGAACGGATGCAAGAATGGATGAACCAAATTGGACATACCTCGGTCGGATACGACCCACTCGTAGTCGTAGTTCAACTCGGCCGCATCCTCCTCCGCCTCGTTGCCAAGGCCATCCCAGTTGATCCACTCGTAGCGGCGACCAGCCATTGGAGATGGCGACCAAGAAAGAGAGATGGCGAGCGGGGGACAGGGATGGCGATCGGGAGAGAGAATGATGAGATGGCTAGGTGGGGAGGGGAGGATTTCACTGGTAGAAAAAGGGCCTATAGTCCCGGTTCGTAAGGGCCTTTAGTCCCGGTTCCTGAACCGGGACTAAAGTGTCGGTACTAATACCTCCCACCTTTAGTCCCGGTTCAATCCAGAACCGGGACTAAAGCCCCTCCACGTGGGCAGTGTGCAGAGCCCAGTCAGGAGACTCTTTGGTCCCGGTTGGTGGCACCAACCGGGACCAATAGGCATCCACGCGTCAGCATTTCTGTGGCTAGGGTTTTTGTTTTTTTTTGAAAGGGGGGGGGGGTTGGGGGTTTTGGGGGGTTAATTTAGGTGTTTCATATATTGTGTTAGCTAGCTATAATTAATATAGAGAAGTGTCCTCTCTTATGTCCGTGCTTGGTCGACGCTACGTACTATACATACGTATAGAGAGGACTAGACACGCTGGCTAGCTAGTAAAGCAAACGAAGGAAACAGAAGATCGTCATGAACATATATGCATACAGAGAGAAGTGATATCGACCACCTCTCCTTCTCCGAGAGATTGGTCGAACAACAAGTTCTCGTATATCTATCTGACAGTACCGGCTACATACATACAGTAATTATCTCTTACAAATATAATCATACGGACTCAGGTTTAACATAGAATTCTCCGTCTTCAGGGATCACGTGGTCAAGAAAGAATGCCGCCAATTCCTCTTGAATTGATCGCATGCGAGCTGGTGCTAGGAGTTCATCCCGCTTCCGAAACATCTAATTTGAAGAAGGGGGTCAATACATATATATATATATATATATATATATATATATATATATATATATATATATATGAATGAATGAATGAAACTCAACACAAATGATGGTAATAAAATAAAATTGTGAATATTGTTATTTACGTACTTCATATTGTTCGTTAGAGTACCCGCCCCGCTCACACGTCGTGTGGCGGATGGACTCGCAGATGTAGTATCCACAGAAATCATTCCCTTGTTCCTGCCACAACCACTTTACAAGAAATAGAGGTCAATCAAACTGATAAGCAAGAATGCTAAATGGTATTGATGAAACTAGCGCTTGAATCACTAGGAGATGCGCGGAACATGCTACTATAGTACTTACTTTCGGGTGTCTAAATTCCAGCTCCTTCGGCAGTCCCGGAACTTTTTTGATGAGTTTTCTCCAAACCCTGCCGGACAAAGAAAACAATTACTTGATATCAGGAAATGAACAAAGTTGCTGATATGGTGGATAATGATCGATTTAACTTACTTCTTGAGGATTTCAGTCATGTCTGCATAGTCCTGGGGATCTTTTCGTCTTGAGTCTAAGACAGTTACTAGTCCCTGCTCAAGCTTAATCTCTAGGAGAATATAGTGGAAACTGCACACGCATGCATAACTCATGAATTACATTACTATAACCTTGACTAATATATAAGGGAAACCGAATACGCACAAGACAGTAACACTCACTTGAAGTTGTAAGGAAAGAGTATTATATCTTTGTTTTGATTTATTACGAACGATTGTAGCATGTTGGCCTCGGTAGCTGCGGCATGAAGTTTAACCTCAGTTGCATCTATGAGATATGTGTTAATGAACCCAATATCACCGACTTGTCTTTTCTTCAATTCGACGATCTTCAATCTGCATAATATAGTGAGGATGATTATAAATACATGCAATGAAAGAGCTAAGCTATATAGAGAAACTTAATGACAGAAGTAGTACTACTTACAGACAGTAGCAGGCGATCGTTGTTTTATCGAGGGCCAATTGATTGAAAAACTGATAGAACTCCTCAAATGGAACAGGCAACAGATCAATTCCAACGAGGTCATGCTCCTTTTTAACTCTCACATACAAAGTACTCCTCCCCCTAGAGTCTCTGCAGATTTTCAAGTACCAATCATGAAATCTTCGCATCATCGTTGATAGAGATCTTTCATCTTTGATGAGAGGCTTCCCGTACTCGTATCTTTGCATCCGCATGTCCATGGGTTCATAATGTACTTCGTCGGGCAGGTAATCTGCAAGATTATTATAACCGGGCACCATCCTCGGGTCATTAGCGACGTTGTGGCTAGGCACCTTGAGCGGGGGGCATGATTGCTTCGCTTGTTTGCCGAGCTGGGCAATTTGTTTCCCAGCTCGTCGTTTTTTCAGCCTTTCATCACTGACAGTAGTTTCCGACCGCTCCGCTTCGGCAAATTCCTTTCCAATAATGCGGTCATAGTTTTCTTTCGGCGGATCAGACTTTGGTGGTTTTGTCAGGGCAGCCAGAGTGCGCTTCACTTTCACCCCATCTACCTTCTCCTCCG
This sequence comes from Triticum monococcum, assembly GCA_034509565.1. Lineage (NCBI taxonomy): Eukaryota > Viridiplantae > Streptophyta > Magnoliopsida > Poales > Poaceae > Triticum > Triticum monococcum. Next base: position 274,706,807 of record CM067842.1, on the reverse strand, counting down.
GAGGTGGATGTTGCTTTGCTTTCACCCCTTCAAAGAATTTCCTCACTTCTTCTCGCGCGATCTCGGCGTTCTCCTCCTGGGTCCTCTCGTATGGTAACTTCTCTGGAGTCTTCAGAGAAGGACCGAATCTATATGTCCTCCCGCCTCTGGTTGTACTGCTAGACGCCGACCGAGCAGACGAAGCGGTTGTCTTCTTTACTTGCTTAAGAGGCGGAGGAGAAGGACTACGACCCGCCGGAGCAGCTGGAGCGGCGGCAGGTCTCTTCTGCCCTTGCTGACGAGGCGGAGAAGGAGGAGGTTGGCTGCTCGGGCGCGTCGGCGCAGGCAGAGACGGAGGCGGAGTGCCGCCACGCGCCGGAGAAGGAGCCGGCCGAGGGCCCTGATCGTCACTCGCCGGAGGAGGAGGCGGTGGAGGAGGCGGAGTGCTCTGACTCGCCGGAGGAGGAGGAGGAGGCGGAGGCGTCCAGTTCGGAAGGTTGATGAGGTCCTTCCGCCATAGGCATGGAGTCTTCAGAGCAGACCCCAGCCGAGTCTCCCCTTCACCGGTAGGGTGGTCAAGCTGGAGGTCCTCAAATCCCTTCGTTATCTCATCCACCATCACCCTAGCATATCCTTCTGGAATCGGCATGCAGTGAAAAGTTGCGCCGGGTTCAGTAGGATAAACAGAGCCAACAGCCGCCTTGACCTTCAAATTCATGCATTGCATCATAAGGTGGCAATTTTGAGACTCCGTTATAGCATCCACAGGATAGCTGGCAGGAGCCGTCAAGGCATGCTGCAGCTGAAGCTGCTCGGTGGAAGCCACGCTGCTTCTGCGCTGAGATGGCGGGGTAGCTTCGGGGGAGGCTTCGGCAGTACGTTTGCTGCGATTTGCTTCTCGTTCCTCTATCGCTTGTACCCTTGCGTGCAGCGCCTGCAGTTCGATCTGCTGCACTTTTTTCCTCCTCTCATGGGATTTGTAACCGCCTGCGTCCGGAAACCCAACATTCCATGGAACGGAGCCTGGCGTGCCTCGTGTCCATCCAGGGTGCTCAGGATTCCCGAGGGCCATTGTGAGCTTGTCGTGCTCTCTGTCTGGAAAGAACGTCCCTTCCTGCGCTGCGTCGATATAGTGCTTAAGCCTACTGACTGGTATGTCCATTTGTTCGTTCGTCCAAATGCATCCCCCTGTTTCAGGGTCCAAGGTTCCGCCAGCCCCGAAGAACCAAGTCCGGCAACGGTCTGGCCAGTTATATGTCTCTGGTCTGATCTCTTTATGAAGCAGATCATTCTCAACCTTGGACCACTTAGGCCGGGCTACGAGGTAGCCACCTGACCCCGTGCGATGGTGAAGCTTCTTCTTCGCGGCATTCTGCTTGTTTGTCGCCGACATCTTCTTACTCTTTTCCGATGTCTTGTAGGCCACAAATGCGGGCCAGTGATCTCTGATCTTCTCATATCTGCCCTTAAATTATGGTGTCTCTTTTTTATCGACAAACCTATTGAGCTCTTTCTTCCACCTCCTGAATAGATCTGCCATCCTCTTCAGAGCAAAAGACTTGATTAATTTCTCTTTAATTGGGTTCTCTGGATTATCCTCTGGCGGTAGGGTGAAATTTGACTTCAGCTCAGTCCAAAGATCATTTTTCTGCATATCATTAACATAAGACACCTCAGGGTCTTCTTTAGCCGGCTTAAACCATTGTTGGATGCTTATCGGGATCTTGTCCCTAACCAGAACCCCGCACTGAGCAACAAATGCCCTCTTTGTCCGGAGGGGTTCAATAGGTTGGCCGTCGGGCGCGATTGCTGTGATCTCAAGCTTTTCATCCGAGCTCAACTTTTTCTTCGGGCCTCATCTCTTTACCGAAGTTGTGCTCGATCCGGAGGGCTAGAAAAAAGAACAAAGACTTAATTAATATGTGTACATACCAAAACAATGAATGCATCAATCAGCTAGTCAGCATAGGCTTAACTAATATATATACCTGGCCGGACTCGGTTCGGTCACCGGAGCCGTCATCACTTTCTCCTTCTTGCACCGGCATTGGGTCACCAGCGTCGTCCTCATGTTCTTCTTCTTGCACCGGCATTAGGTCACCGTAGCCAGCTTGTTCACCCTCTCCTTCCGGACCATCGATGATATCGTTGAGATAGTACGAGACGGCATCACTTCCTTCTGCGATTATCTCCCTCAACAACGCTTCTTTTCTTGCTTCGTCTAGGGCGGTGTCCATAGTTTCTACAAATATTTACAACATGGCAATTATTATTCAAACATGACAGATGGATATATTAGTGCCAAACGTAGAACTAGCTACCTAATCATAGTAAGCTATCGGGAGGGGGTATATATCGACAACGACGACACTACATCTATATATGTCCCTCGATGACCCTCGTTCCTGATAAAAAAAGAGGAAGAAGAAGAAAAAAGAGGAGAAGAAAGAATAGAGGAGTTCGAAGAAGAAGAAAAAAGAGGAGAAGAAAGAATAGAGGAGAGAACTCCTCTATTCTTTCTTCTCCTCTTTTTTCTTCTTCTTCCTCTTCTTTTTTTATCCTCTTCTTCCTCTCATGTTCGAGAGGAATAGTGGAGAAGAAGACAAAACTATTCCTTTCTTCTTCTCCTCTTCTTTTTCTTCTGTTTTCTTCTTCTTATTTATTTCTCCTCTTCTTTTCGGTAGAGGAAACCCTAAATAGCTAGCAAGTATCATGGGTGTGAGATACATGTGGCCTTCGGTGTCGGACACTACATCCACGTCCCACAAGTGACGTGGGCGTCGAAGCCCGCGCCACTTGTGGGATGTGGATGTAATGTCCGACACCGACGGTACATGTATCTCACACCGACGATACTTTCTATTTAGGGTTTCTCCTCTACCACTCGGCGGCCCTCTCGACGACCCTCGTTCCCGATAAAATAAAGAGGAAGAAGAAGAAAAAAAAAAGAAGAGAAGAAAGAATAGAGGAGAAGTCTCCTCTATTCTTTCCTCGCCTCTCTCATGAATGTCCGGCGTTCTCGACCCCCCTCCCCCTCCCCACGTGTCGAAGAAAAAAAAGAAGAAAAAAAAGAGGAGAAGAAGAAAGGAATAGAGGAGAAAAGAGAAAAATAGAATAATTCTATTTTTCTCTTTTCTCCTCTATTCCTTTCTTCTTCTCCTCTTTTTTTTCTTCTTTTTTCTTCTTCTTATTTATTTCTCCTCGTCTTCCTCTCCCCTCTCGGTGACCCTAGACCCCCTCTCGACCCTCGACCCCTAGGCGACCGTCGACCCCTCTTTTTTTTTCTTCCTCTTCTATTTTATCCTCTTCTTCCTCTACCGCTCGGCGACCCTCGACGACCCTCGTTCCCGATAAAAAAAGAGGAAGAAGAAGAAAAAAAAGAGGAGAAGAAAGAATAGAGGAGAAGTCTCCTCTATTCTTTCTTCTCCTCTTTTTTCTTTTCTTATTCCTCTTCTTTTTTATCCTCTTCTTCCTCTCATTATATTTTCTACGAATGTTCTATATACATACATCCATCGATATCATTCCATACATACATATACATCTACATTATATATGAACAAAAAATATCAAAATTCATCATACATACATACATCTACAGTATATATATATGAACAAATATCAAAATTCATCATACATACATACATACATACATCTGCAAATTCAGGAGTAGGGGAAGGAAGGAAGGGGGTAGGAGGCGGTAGCTACCTCTCCCGGAGGGGTCGGGGAGGAGACGCGGGCGGCCGGCGTCGGGGGCGACGGCGACGAGGACGGGCTCGGGGTCGGCGAGGGCAGGGCGACGGCGGGGCGCGCTCGGCGGCGGCAGACAGGCTCGGGGGCGCAGGGGGTGCTCGGGGACGCAGGGGGTGCTCGGGGGCGCAGGGGGTGCTCGGGGCGGCCGGTGTCGGGGGCGACGGCGACGAGGACGGGCTCGGGGTCGCCGATGGCAGGGCGACGGCGGGGCGCGCTCGGCGGCGGCGGATAGGCTCGGGGACACAGGGGGTGCTCGGGGACGCAGGGGGTGCTCGGGGCGGCCGGCGTCGGGGGCGACGGCGATGAGGACGGGCTCGGGGTCGGCGAGGGCGAGGGCGACGGCGGGGCGCGCTCGGCGGCGGCGGACGGGCTCGGGGGCGCAGTGGGTGCTCGGGGGCGGTGGACGGGCGGCCGGCGACGAGGACGGCGCGGGCTCACGGAGGGCTCGGCGGCGACGAGCCTGGCGGCGTCGTTGGAGGAGAGGACGAGGAGATCGATCGAACTGAATCGAGAATTTCACAAGTCCAGCTTATATACCAAAAGCATTGGTCCCGGTTGGTGCGACGACCCGGGACTAATGCACCCTTTAGTCCCGGTTGGTGCCACGAACCGGGACCAAAGGCCAATTTTCGGCAGCCCAAAGGGCGGGAAGCGGCGGCCTTTGGTCCCGGTTGGTGGCACCAACCGGGACTAAAGGGGGGCATTGGTCACGGTTGGTGCCACGAACCGTGACCAATGCCACCTTTAGTCCCGGTTGGTGCCACCAACCGGGACCAATGCCCTTGTGCGCCCCGGGTCCAAAATTTTAGTCCCACATCGCTAGTTGAGAGGGCTCTGGAGTGGTTTATAAGCGCTGCTGCGCCCACCCTCCTGAGCTCCTCTCAACTGCAGGCTTTCGGGCCTAACTTGTCATTGCAATGCCTGTGGGCCTACTGTGCCTGCTGCGGGCCTGAATCCTGGCCCATGTAGGGTTTCTAGTCGTATTCAGGCCGTGGAGGCCCAGTAGATGGCATTTTTTTTCTTTTTTTTTCTACATTTGTTTTATTTTTTTATTTTTTGCTTTTAGGTCACAAAAATTATAAACTTTCTATTAGTGCCATTAGTTTTAAATTTTAAATAGTTTAAATTTGAATTTTTAAAAATTTGTGTGAATCACTAGTTTATGAATAACTTTACTATAAAATTAGAATTTTTTTCTATTTATTTTTTATTTCTACTTAAAACTAAATACTTACAGTTTTTTTGTGATTTCTTTTTGCTTTTAGGTCACAAAAATTATAAACTTTCTGTTAGTGCCATTAGTTTTAAATTTTAAATAGTTTAAATTTGAATTTTTAAAAATTTGAAGAATATTATAGTTTTATTTTAGTTTAATTACTTACAGTTTTTTAGTGATACTTATAGTTTTATTTTACTTATAATTTATTTTTTTTATTTGTACTAAATACTTATAGTTTTAAAATGCACCATATTTTTTTTACTATGAAGTTAGATCATCTGTTACAAAGGGATTTCATTTTCTTGAACTTATTTGAACTCCATATTTTTTCTGTGTTCAAAATGCACCATTCAAAGACACATCATCAATTTTCAACCCTTTCTGACTTCATTTGTTATTTTTCATGCATTTATTGATTTTTTTGAGCTATAAGACCCTGAAATTGAAAAGCATTTCAAATAAACTCCGAAAAGGTTGAAAGTTGGCATGGTATCATCATTTCACCCACATAGCATGTGCAACAAAGTTGAGATGGTTACGGCAAAAACTGGATGCACTTCGTGTACAAAACGGACAATCTCTTTCGAAGTATCAGGGTTTCGGATGAAAGATCATCTGTTACAAAGGGATTTCATTTTCTTGAACTTATTTGAACTCTATATTTTTTCTGTGTTCAAAATGCACCATTCAAAGACACATCATCAATTTTCAACCCTTTCTGACTTCATTTGTTATTTTTCATGGATTTATTGATTTTTTTGAGCTACAAGACCCTGAAATTGAAAAGCATTTCAAATGGACTCCGAAAAGGTTGAAAGTTGGCATGGTATTATCATTTCACCCACATAGCATGTGCAACAAAGTTGAGATGGTTACGGCAAAAACTGGATGCACTTCGTGTACAAAACGGATAATCTCTTTCGAAGTATCAGGGTTTCGGACGAAAGATCATTTGTTACAAAGGGATTTCATTTTCTTGAACTTATTTGAACTCCATATTTTTTCTGTGTTCAAAATGCACCATTCAAAGCCACATCATCAATTTTCAACCCTTTCTGACTTCATTTGTTATTTTTCATGGATTTATTGATTTTTTTGAGCTATAAGACCCTGAAATTGAAAAGCATTTCAAATGAACTCCGAAAAGGTTGAAAGTTGGCATGGTATCATCATTTCACCCACATAGCATGTGCAACAAAGTTGAGATGGTTATGGAAAAAACTGGATGCACTTCGTGTACAAAACGAACAATCTCTTTCGAAGTATCAGAGTTTCGGACGAAAGATCATCTGTTACAAAGTTGGCATGGTATCATCATAATAGTTGCGGGAGAAAGTCTTCACTTTTTCTTCGCTTGTGTCATTTGCTTATTGCGCCGTAACCATGGATAATCTTCATTGTTTATCAGGATGCTTGGGTCACCCTTGACATTGAAGGGAGGAATTTCATGAAACTTTTCATAATCTTCAGACATGTCTGTCTTGCCGTCCACTCCCAGGATGTCCCTTTTTCCTGAAAGAACTATGTGGCGCTTTGGCTCATCGTATGATGTATTCGCTTCCTTATCTTTTCTTTTTCTCGGTTTGGTAGACATGTCCTTCACATAGATAACATGTGCCACATCATTGGCTAGGACGAATGGTTCGTTAGTGTACCCAAGATTTTTCAGATCCACTGTTGTCATTCCGTACTGTGGGTCTACCTGTACGCCGTCGCCAAACAGAATGACCCATTTGCACTTAAACAAAGGGACCTTAAAATCAGGTCCGTAGTCAAGTTCCCATATGTCCACTATGTAACCATAATATGTGTCCTTTCCGCTCTCGGTTGCTGCATCAAAGCGGACACCGCTGTTTTGGTTGGTGCTCTTTTGATCTTGGGCGATCGTGTAAAATGTATTCCCATTTATCTCGTATCCTTTGTAAGTCAATACAGTCAAAGATGGTCCCCTGGACAACAAGTACAACTCATCACAAACAGTGTTTTCACCTCTGAGACGTGTTTCCAACCAACTGCTGAAAGTCCTGATGTGTTCACATGTAATCCAGTCGTCGCATTGCTCCGGGTGTTTGGAGCGCAGACTATTCTTGTGTTCATCGACATACGGGGTCACCAAGGTAGAGTTCTGTAGAACTGTGTAGTGTGCTTGAGACCAAGAATATCCGTCCCTGCATATTATTGAGTCTCTTCTAAGAGTGCCTTTTCCAGTCAGTCTCCCCTCATACCGCGATTTAGGGAGACCTATCTTGTTAAGGCCAGGAATGAAGTCAACACAAAACCCGATAACATCCTCTGTTTGATGGCCCATGGAGATGCTTCCTTCTGGCCTAGCGCGGTTACGGACATATTTCTTTAGGACTCCCATGAACCTCTCAAAGGGGAACATATTGTGTAGAAATACGGGCCCCAGGATGACAATCTCGTCGACTAGATGAACTAGGACGTGCATCATGATATTGAAGAAGGATGGTGGGAACACCAGCTCGAAACTGACAAGACATTGCGCCACATCACTCCTTAGCCTTGGTACCATTTCTGGATCGATCACCTTCTGAGAGATTACATTGAGGAATGCACATAGCTTCACAATGGCTAATCGGACGTTTTCCGGTAAAAGCCCCCTCAATGCAACCGGAAGCAGTTGCGTCATAATCACGTGGCAGTCATGAGACTTTAGGTTCTGAAACTTTTTCTCTGGCATATTTATTATTCCCTTTATATTCGATGAGAAGCCAGTCGTGACCTTCATACTAAGCAGGCATTCAAAGAAGATTTCTTTCTCTTCTTTCGTAAGAGCGTAGCTGGCAGGACCTTTATACTGCTTCGGAGGCATGTCGTCTTTTTCGTGCAAACGTTGCAGGTCCTCCCGTGCCTCCGGCGTATCTTTTGTCTTCCCATACACGCCCAAGAAGCCTAGCAGGTTCACGCAAAGGTTCTTCGTCACGTGCATCACGTCGATTGAGGAGCGGACCTCTAGGTCTTTCCAGTAGGGTAGGTCCCAAAATATAGATTTCTTCTTCCACATGGGTGCGTGTCCCTCAGCGTCATTCGGAACAGCTAGTCCACCGGGATCCTTTCCAAAGATGACGTAGGGTAAATCATTGACCATAGCAAGCACGTGATCACCGGTGCGCATGGCAGGCTTCTTCCGGTGATCTGCCTCGCCTTTGAAATGCTTGCCTTTCTTTCGACATTGATGGTTGGTTGGAAGAAATCTACGATGGCCCAGGTACACATTCTTCCTGCATTTGTCCAGGTATATACTTTCAGTGTCATCTAAACAGTGCATGCATGCGTGGTATCCTTTGTTTGTCTGTCCTGAAAGGTTACTGAGAGCGGGCCAATCGTTGATGGTCACGAACAGCAACGCCTTAAGGTTAAATTCCTCCTGTCTGTGCTCATCCCACGTACGTACACCGTCTCCATTCCACAGCTGTAAAAGTTCTTCAACTAATGGCCTTAGGTACACATCAATTTCGTTGCCGGGTTGCTTAGGGCCTTGGATGAGAACTGGCATCATAATGAACTTCCGCTTCATGCACATTCAAGGAGGAAGGTTATACATACATAGAGTCACGGGCCAGGTGCTGTGATTACTGCTCTGCTCCCCGAAAGGATTAATGCCATCCGCGCTTAAAGCAAACCATACATTCCTTGGGTCCTTTGCAAACTCATCACAGTACTTTCTCTCGATTTTTCTCCACTGCGACCCGTCAGCGGGTGCTCTCAACTTCCCATCTTTCTTTCGGTTCTCACTGTGCCATCGCATCAACTTGGCATGCTCTTCGTTTCTGAACAGACGTTTCAACCGTGGTATTATAGGAGCATACCACATCACCTTTGCAGGGACCCTCTTCCTGAGGGGCTCGCCGTCAACATCACCGGGGTCATCTCGTCTGATCTTATACCGCAGCGCACCGCATACCGGGCATGCGTTCAGATCCTTGTATGCACCGCGGTAGAGGATGCAGTCATTAGGGCATGCATGTATCTTCTCCACCTCCAATCCTAGAGGGCATACGACCTTCTTTGCTGCGTATGTACTGTCGGGCAATTCGTTATCCTTTGGAAGCTTCTTCTTCAATATTTTCAGTAGCTTCTCAAATCCTTTGTCAGCCACAGCATTCTCTGCCTTCCACTGCAGCAATTCCAGTACGGTACCGAGCTTTGTGTTGCCATCTTCGCAATTGGGGTATAACCCTTTTTTGTGATCCTCTAACATGCGATCGAACTTCAGCTTCTCCTTTTGACTAATGCATTGCGTCCTTGCATCGACAATGACCCGGCAGAGATCATCATCATCGGGCACATCGTATGGTTCCTCTTGATCTTCAGTAGCTTCACCCGTGGCAGCATCATTGGGCACATCGTCTGGTTCCTCTTGATCTTCACCAGCTCCCCCCGTTGCAGCATCACCGTATTCAGGGGGCACATAGTTGTCATCGTACTCTTCTTCTTCGCCGTCTTCCATCATAACCCCTATTTCTCCGTGCCTCGTCCAAACATTATAGTGTGGCATGAAACCCTTGTAAAGCAGGTGGGAGTGAAGGATTTTCCGGTTAGAGTAAGACCTCGTATTCCCACATTCAGTGCATGGACAACACATAAAACCATTCTGCTTGTTTGCCTCAGCCGCATCGAGAAACTCATGCACGCCCTTAATGTACTCGCGGGTGTGTCTGTCACCGTACATCCATTGCCGGTTCATCTGCGTGCATTATATATAATTAAGTGTCCAAATTAATAGAAGTTCATCATCACATTAAAACCAAAGTGCATACATAGTTCTCATCTAACAACATATAGCTCTCCAGAGCATCTAATTAATTAAACCATACATTGAAACTATGTAAAACATTTCAATGCGAAAACAAATGCGATCATAATCGCAACCAAGGTAACAATTGATCCAACGGCATAATGATACCAAGCCTCGGTATGAATGGCATATTTTCTAATCTTTCTAATCTTCAAGCGCATTGCATCCATCTTGATCTTGTGATCATCGACGACATCCGCAACATGCAACTCCAATATCATCTTCTCCTCCTCAATTTTTTTTATTTTTTCCTTCAACAAATTGTTTTCTTCTTCAACTAAATTTAACCTCTCGACAAGGTCGGTTGGCATTTCCGATTCACATACATCCTAGATAAATAAAATCTATGTCACGTTGGTCGGCATAATTTTCATAAACAATAAATGAACCAATAGTTATAAAGATAATATACATACCAAATCCGAATCATAGACAGGACGAGGGCCGACGGGGGCGGCTACCAAAACCATCGCACTATATAAGATGCAATAATAAATGTAAGAAAATGATACAAGTATCTATCTAAACATACAAGTAAGAATATTTTTCCTTTCAGAAAGAAGATAAGAATAAGAGGCTCACCACGGTGGTGTCGGTGATGAGATCGGCGCGAGTGATCGACGGCGGTGAAGACGGGGACGGGGCGTGACGGACCGCTAAATCTCGACAAATCTCGAGGAAAATGGAGCTTGGAGGTCGAGCTTCGAGAGGAGAAAGCTTAAGTAGTGTGGCTCGGGCATTCCATCGAACACCTCATGTGCATAGGAGGTGAGCTAGAGCACCACAAAGGCCTCTCCCCCTCGGCCAGAAAAAACAGAGCACTGTGCTCTGCTCTTGCGCGAGAGGGTATATATAGGCAATTCATTGGTCCCGGTTCGTGGCATGAACCGGGACTAAAGGGCAGCCTTTGGTCCCGGTTCAGGCCACCAACCGGGACCAATGGTGGTGGCCAAGAGGGAGGCCCTTTGGTCCCGGTTCGTCCCACCAACCGGGACCAAACGGTCCAGACGAACTGGGACCAATGGCCCACGTGGCCCGGCCGGTCCCTTGGGCTCACGAACCGGGACCAATGCCCACATTAGTCCCGGTTCAAGACTGAACCGGGACTAATGGGCTGAGGTGGCCTGGACCATAGCCCCTTTTTCTACTAGTGTTTATAGCCATTGTCTTTCCCTCCCCTGCTAAAAATTTTCCGTGAGCAAAATCTTCAGGAATTTTGAATTTGGCCGAGGCTTTTGCCTTTATGCAGCGCGGGAGAGGGTAAAGAAGCTGCGTGCGCTCACTCGCGGAAAATGCGCAGGGACGATGGAGAGGTAGCGATCAGGGGAGAATAAGTCAGAGAGATATTGTGGGATTTGTGTTGGGCTTAATAAGGAAGAAAACTGCCAGCGATAGAGAGGATCGTGATTTGCCTAATTTTCTCTCTAGTCTCACATGTTTGCACCAGGGGCTTTTACGTCCAAAACCAACGAAAATTCCCCTCCCAGCCTATGCGTTAATATTCGTGCAAAAAAACTATACACCCTATATCAAGGAACGGAGGGAGTAATATATTATTATATAAATACAGTCAAACATAAAGAGATTTGACTTTTCAAGGAAGTTGAAAATACACTCTTTGAAGGACGAAATAAGTATTTCCCGATTTGAAGGGTACAAAAGGCTCATGAAAAAACCAAAAGGTATACATAAGCAGAGCTTCAAATTTTGACATTTTATGGAGCCATAAATATATGCACACCGATAACTGAAGAAAAGGACATCAAAAAGCATCAAAGCATTTAAAACAATAATCAGCACACATCGAGGACTACTTAAATCATTCAAATTTCACATAGCACAGGCACATAGCAAATAGTTCAACAGGCATGCCTGGACGTTCAGCCACAGAAAGGTAGCAAAATTTGACGGTCGAAAAGACTCCAGCATAGGACAGGTTCTACAGGACATAACACCACGTAAGTTTAACGGTAGCGGCGGAGGGAGACGGTCTGGTTCCTCTTCCAGGTGGCTCTCCTCGAGGGCCTGTTCTTGTGGTGGCGGTGACCCTTGCCACGCAGACCACGGAATTTCTTTCCTGCAGAGGTGAGACCACGCAGCTCACGGTGCTTGTGCACAGGCTTGCAGAGCCAGTTGATCCTTGGATCGTTGCGGACAGCGCTGTGAGCAATATCAACAAGGATGACCTCAAAGTACTTGTAGGTGGAGTCCTACATCACAAGAAATGGAAAAGCAGAGAAATTGATAAGGTCAGAATAATAATTCTCAGTCATTTCAACAAATTTCAGCAATGAACAAATGCTATACCTCATTCACCCAGTAGGAGTTGAGGACACGAAGACCACCAAGCCTGCGCCCAGCTCTTTCCTCAGCAACAGACCTCTTGTTCCTCTGGAACTTGAGTTGGGTAATACCCTGGTGCTTGGGCTTGCCATAAACAATACCCTTGGGCACTGGGCGCTTCCTGCCACCACGTCTCACACGGATACGGTAGACCACATAACCCTGGAAACAAGAAACATAGGTAGTCAGCTAAGGGAAAACACCAAGCAATTATAACATGGAGAAAAGACTGCAAAGCAATAAGAATTAAAGAGACAAACATCTGTTATTGGACTAAAATTCAGAGGAAACAAACTATGGAGCAATTTAACCAAATGGTACTCGTAATATCTAATGCCTTCACGAGTTAGTATAAACCCAAGCAACTTATGGCGTATATGCGAACATACTTGAGTGTGTACGAATCACATAGAAACAGGCATCTAAATGATTAGAGTAAACCATGTCAGCGCCACACAAGTTTCAGGAACAATAGACTGAATGACATTGTGCAAATTACATCTCAGAAACACGTGTGCAATTAAGGAAAGCTGTTAAAACATACAAACATGTGATCAGGGCATCACAGTTGTAAAGTGAGATCCGTTCCAAGACAAACTGCCGTTTATGTGCAATTAAGGAAAGCTGTTAAAACATACAAACATGTGATCAGGGCATCACGGTTGTAAAGTCAGATCCGTTCCAAGACAAACTGCCGTTTATTATTGCAGAAGAATGGCATATAACTTGCATCAACTAAAACTAAACCATGCTTCGACGAGACAGAAAAAGCTACATTTTCCACGCACAACGAACAAAAAAAATACATACGAAGAAAACTATATACATAAGACAGCAATCACAAACATAGTCAGCATGATTTTTTTTCACGCCTAGCCATGGCATCGTAGAAGGAACAAAGAGAGGATCGGATCTAAGAGATAAACCAAACCTGTTTGGCCTTGAAGCCGAGACGGCGTGCCCGGTCGGGGCGGGTGGGCCTGGTGATGCGGACGATGGCGGGCTGCTGCCTGTACTCCCAGCAACGCACGCGCTGCACGAACCTCATCACGTCGGACTGCTTCCTCCTCCATAGCTCCGACACGAACTTGTACGCGCCTGCCACGACGAATCCATCACAACGAGTGCGCGATAATACGTGCGAGAAGGCAAACAGGCGAGATTGCGGGAGAGAGAGGAGCTGGTAGACGGAAGGGCTCACCCATGGCTGCGGCTGCGGCGGCAGAGGGCGGAGGCGGCGGGAAACGGGAGTGTGTGGTGACTTAGGGTTTCGAAGATGCGGGGAGAGCGGTCTTATATCGAGGAGATGGGCGCGTGGTGGCCGTCGGATGGGCTAGGGTTCTGGAATGGTCGGCCGTCAGGGGTCCAGTGTGCTTTCATGGGCCAGGAAATAGGCTTATCTCCGTGGCACCTGGGCCTAGCAAAACGTCGCGGCACATTATTTGTGCACGAAAACTATTTCCTTTCAAATATAACTTCGACCTAAGAGCTCAATAAGACATCTCGTTACAGTGACCTAACCTGCAGGTCCTATGAATCAGCAATGAAATGCGACAGCAGAAGCGACGGCTCCTCCCCGCTGCCAAACTCCACCCAAAGATCCTTCTCGTCGTCGCACTCGCAGGCGGCAGTGGTGGCCTCGATGGCGCCTCGAGCACTCATAGATGCAGGAGTGTGAATCTCGACCCTCAGGAAGCAGTGCGGTGATTCGATTGGGGGGGGGGGGGGGGGGTGAAACAACCGTGGGGGAACTTTGGCGAGCAGGAGAGGATTAGAGGGAGAATTGTGGAGCTCATCTTGCCCCGCCCATGACCGCCAACGCAACAAAATCAAGGATCTCTCCCCCGAGCGCCTCCTCTCCATACTGTGTTGGCAAGGAGGCGAAAGAGCGATCGCGGCGGCTGCACCGGCGGCGAAGGGGTCGGGGTAGCACCTGATTTCCTTCGTCTAATGTAGAGTCACTAGATTTTCCTTGGTCCATGGAAGCTCGCAACCGCAGTTGTCTCGCTTCCCCAAACCGCATTTTCATTATCTTTCCATGTGTGCTGGGGCCGCGAAATCGACACGAAGACACAAAGTCATACGCGAACGACACGAGGGGTCCAGCCGTCTAGTCCCAGCCGAGAGACATCGCGCCTTCCGTCTAACATGTGGTAGTCCAGAGCGCTCAAGGAAGCCCTCCCACCTGGAGTGCTCACATCGGTGTATTCCTTGGGAGCTTGGAGTTTTAAAGGACTAGTAACGAGGCACTGCACGTGGGGGCCTCCCATATGGCGTAGCACGTGCCACGGAGTGGACACGCGCACCCCTGGCTGCCCCCGCGCGCCCATTTTGGGTCGGCCCATAAGCGGCAGCGGGAAAGCCCCCTATTGTCTTGTTTCATTTTTTTCTTAAATAATTCGGGAATTCGAAAACTTTTCAAAATTCAAAAAATAATGTGAATTTTTAAAAAGCTTGTCAAGCCAGAAATGCCCCAGAATTTGAATAATGTTTATGAATTTGGAAAATTGTTCACGATTTCAGAAAATGTTCATTATTTCAAAAAAGGCTATTGAATTTGGATATTAATGAAAAAAATGAATTTACCGAACATTTTTAAACATTATGGTGAAATTGTTTTGAATATGATGAACATTTTATTAGTTAGATGAGAAAAAGTTGAAAACACATGGATGAATTGTTTTGAAATATGATGGTTTTTTTTAAATCGATGAACAAATTTCGAATTTGATGAACATTTTTTAAATGATGAATAAAATTTAAATTTGATGAGTTTTTTAAAAATCAATTAACAAACTTCGATTTTGATGAACATTTTTTAAAATGATGCACATTTTGAATTTTATGAACAAAATTTGAATTTTTATGAACATTTTTAAAATCCTGATTTACACATTTTGAACTCAATGAACAAAATTTAAATTCAAATGAAGATTTTTTTGAGTTCAATGAACAAAAAAATGTTCATGGATTTGAAAAGAAAATTCACAAAAAAATGGTGAACAAATAAAGAAAAAAAGAAAAGGGAAAGGAAGAACAAAAAAGAAAAAAAAGAAAAATGAATGGAAAATAGAAAAGGGAACAAAAAAAGAAGAAAGAAAAAACAAGAGAAAAAAGGAAACAAGAAAAACTAGTTCAGGGAAGGTCCTAGAACCTTCCCAAAACCGGTTGGGGTGAATCCCGAGTTCGATGGGCCGGCCCATGGAAAATCCAACGCTCGAGGGGGGTGCGCACTTTGTCAATAGCCGGCGACCTACGCCGTATAGAAACCACTCTGCACTTGTTGACCAAATTAAACATAACAATCTTTATCTTCGCCTTTTTTACGGGATAATCTTTAGCTTTACCTAATAATAAAGCACGGTCGCTTCTGTCCGCTCACTGTCACGGCATTTTTGTAGAAAAGTCTCTGAGTTTTTTGGTATTCAACCTGCGGTCCTATTTTAAGTGGTTATATGAGAAAACGTTTAGTTCTTACAAAGGACCCTGCATTTTCGGGTATTCAACTCGCGGTCCCTTTTTAAGTGGCTAAAATCTAAGAAACGTTTCATTCTTGCAACAAGGTCCATGAATTTTTTAGTATTCAACCCACAATCCAGCAAAGATGGCGCTTGAGCGAGCATGGCGCTTGAGCGGTAGAGATTGGCCATGGTGGTCGCGTGACGCAGCAAGAGGAGGGTGTCGAGGTGCAGCTGAGTTGATGTCTAATGAAAAGAGACGAATAGGGCACTAGTGTGGTGTCGGACGGGGTTGAGCCATGCGATGGCGCCATGGGCGGAGGCAGTCGGAGCTGCGCGTCATGGCATAGAACAAGAGGAGGAGGAGCATGGAAAGAAGAAGAAGGCGAATGGATG
Organism: Triticum monococcum; assembly: GCA_034509565.1. Classification (NCBI taxonomy): domain Eukaryota; kingdom Viridiplantae; phylum Streptophyta; class Magnoliopsida; order Poales; family Poaceae; genus Triticum; species Triticum monococcum. Next base: position 274,690,840 of record CM067842.1, on the reverse strand, counting down.
AGAGTAGAGGTCGGAGAGGCGGCAGCCTCACCGAAGTGGTGAATGCGCGAGGGTGGCGGTGAGCTGGATTGAGGGGTGTCGGGCACTTTGCCTCTCCTTGTGACGGCACTGAGAGGAGATGGGGATCGGGAGGCTGATGGGATCGAGCTAGGTTAGCGTAGTGGGGTTGGCTGGGCTTTAGGGGTTAAGTTGGCCGGCGTGTGAAAAATATGAAGAAAAGGAAGGAAGGCTCCTGCGTAGGGCGTCCATAAATTTAGCGAATCATCCATGATCAAAGGAATTAAGAAGGCTGGCGCACAGTGCGAGCAAATTAAATGGATTCGCCCATAATTTAAGGGAGTTAAAGAAGAATTAGGAAGAAGAGAGCATGGTATGGCAAGTGGATTGATCATAATTAGTGGAATGCATGTTGCATGATGCCTTAAATAGCATGCTTGTATGGATAGGTACAATAAAATACCTAGAAAGACTAGGCCTAAGATAACGTTATAAGCATGGCCCTAAAATTGATTCTATCTTCAACGACAACCCTAAAAGCATTGTTGGGCCAAAAAGTTGCATTCTTTTCTCACTTGAGGCTAAAATACACCTCCTACTGATCACAAGTGATGAAGAAAGTTTGTCTTGATGCAAAAATTGCTACAAATGATGCTAACTGGGGACCACTAGCAGCTTTAAATCCAAAAACATTGCGTATGAACGCTCAGATAGTGCGGAACTGCCAGAGTTGGCCACACCCCAGGCTTAGGGGGCCTACTGTGTTGCGCATTGAGATTCCAAAATTCTATTATTTTATCACATTAGGTTGTTTTTGAATTACTGATAAACCGTTATGGTGTCATTGTATTGCGGCGGTGTACATTTTCATAAACCATCGCTTTCTTCATATGAACATAGGTATGTTTGCACATACAATTCTCACTAAACATGAGTATAGCTCAGTTTTCTCTTCTTTTGCAATGCACGAGCACAAGGGACGCATCAATTTTCTCTCCCGTTGCAACGCATGGGCATTCGTGCTAGTATGAAATTAGACGACCGAGGCACTATCAGATACTTATCTAGTCTTACCATTCCCTGTGGGTTTAGATAGGACAGGTTATTTCCAGGTTTTGGTGGATCGAGTTATGAAAAGAATTATGGAGTGGAAGGAAATGCAACTTTCAACCGAAGAAAGGAAGTGCTACTCAAATCAATTGTACAGGCTATACCATCTTATGCAATGTTGGTTTTCAAAATTCCAAAATAGATCTGTAAAGGAATTACAAACACGTTGTCACTTTGTTGGTGGGGTTGATAACCCACAAGTATAGGGGATCATTTGTAGCCTCCTTCGATAAATAAGATTGTCGAACCCAACGAGGAGCTAAAGATAGAACAAATATTCCCGCAAGTTCTATCAACCACCGATACAACTCTACGCACACTTTATGTTTGCTTTATCTAGAACAAGTGTAAAACTATTTGGTAGGTGATAGGACAAGTTTGCAAGAATAAAACTAGAAGTACTTTGCGAGAATAAAACTACGAGTAAATTGCAAGGAAATAATAGTAGGTAGCTTTTGTCAACAAGAAAGTCATTTGTCCCTAGGCAATCGATAACTAGACCGGTAATCATTCTTGCAATTTTATATAAGAGAGAGGCATGAGCTAACATACTTACTCTACTTGGATCATATGCACTTATGTTTGGAACTCTAGCAAGCATCCGCAACTACTAAAGATAATCAAGGTCGTAAAACCCAACCCTAGCATTAGGTATCAAGTCCGCTTTACTCCCACACGCAACAATCCACTTATCCATGCTCAGGCTTCTATCACTCCAGCAACCGACAATAAGCAAATTATGAATGCATTGCAACACCCTACAGCGGGCACCCCTCGCGTTTGCGCGAGACGGAGGGCGCCATAGGACAACACCATAATAAAATATACACCCAAACCAACCACGATCATCAATTTGCCCATAGGACAAAACGGATCTACTCAAACATCATAGGATAACCACATATGATTGGGAAATAATATATACTATTTCGCACCATGTTTAAGTACATCGGGGAGACGGGGTGTTACACCGCTGCATAGAGGGGGAGAGAGTTGGTGTTGACGGCAGTGAGGTTGTTGATGTAGATCGTCGTCACGATGATGAAGGAAATATGCCCTAGAGGCAATAATAAAGTTGTTATCTATATTTCCTTATATCATGATAAATGTTTATTATTCATGCTAGAATTGTATTAACCAGAAACTCAGTACATGTGTGAATACATATACAAACAAAGTGTCCCTAGTATGCCTCTACTTGACTAGCTCGTTGTCAAAGATGGTTAATTTTCCTAGCCATAGACATGTGTTGTCATTTGATGAACGGGGTCACATCATTAGAGAAGGATGTGATGGACAAGACCCATCTGTTAGCTTAGCACTATGATCGTTTAGTTTATTTCTATTACTTTCTTCATGACTTATACATGTTCCTCAGACTATGAGATTATGCCACTCCCGAATACCGGAGGAAGACCTTGTGTGCTATCAAACTCCACAACGTAACTGGGTGATTATAAAGATGCTCTACAGGTGTCTCCGATGGTGTTTGTTGAGTTGGCATAGATCGAGATTAGGATTTGTCACTCCGTGTATCGGAGAGGTATCTTTGGGCCCTCTCGGTATGCACATCACTATGAGCCTTGCAAGCAATGTGACTAATGAGTTAGTCACGGGATGATGCATTACGGAACGAGTAAAGAGATTTGCCGGTAATGATATTGAATTAGGTATGATGATACCAAAGATCGAATCTCGGGCAAGTAAAATACCGATGACAAAGGGAACAACGTATGTTGTTATGCGGTTTGGCCGATAAAGATCTTCATAGAATATGTAGGAACCAATATGCATCCAGGTTCCGCTATTGGTTATTGACCGGAGATGTGTCTTGGTCATGTCTACATAGTTCTCGAACCCGTAGGGTCCGCACGCTTAACATTCGATGACGATTTGTATTATGAATTATGTGATTTGATATACCGAAGTTTGTTCAGAGTCCTGGATGAGATCACGGACATGACAAGGAGTCTCAAAATGGCTGAGAGGTAAAGATTCATATATTGGAAGGTTGCATCTGGACATCGGAATGGTTCCGAGTGGTTCGGGCATTTTTCCGGAGTACCGAAAGGTTACCGGAACCCCCCGGGAGAAGTTATGGGCCATAAGAGGGAAGCACACCGGCCTACAAGGGGCTAGTGCACCCCCCTTGGGCAGGAGGCCGTTAGGACTAGGATAAGGGCCCCCTTTCATTCTCCTTCTCCCTTCCCCCTTTCCTACTCCGTGTCGGAGCTGGAATCCTACAAGGACTAGGGAGTCCTAGTAGGACTCCACACCTTGGCGCGCCCCCTTAGGGCTGGCTGCCTCTCCCTCTCCCTCCTTTATATACGGAGGCAAGGGTACCCCAAAGGCACACAAGTTGATCTTTAGCCGTGTGCGGTGCCCCCTCCACAGTTTTACACCTCGGTCATATTGTCGTAGTGCTTAGGCGAAGCCTTGCATCACTAACTTCATCATCACCGTCGACATGTCGTCGTGCTGACGGAACTCACCCTCGGCCTCAGCTGGATCAAGAGTACGAGGGACATCACCGAGATGAACGTGTGCAAATTACAGAGGTGCCGTGCGTTCGGTACTTGATCGATTGGATCGCAAGACATTCGACTCCATCAACCGCGTTGCTAAACGCTTCCGCTTTCGGTCCACGAGGGTACATAGACACACTCTCCCCTCGTGTTGCTATGCATCTCTTATATAGATCTTGCGTGATCGTAGGATTTTTTTGAAATACTGTGTTCCCCAACAATGGCATCCGAGCCAAGTTTATGCGTAGATGTTATATGCACGAGTATAACACAAAGAGTTGTGGGCGATAATAGTCATTCTGCTTACCACCAACGCCTTACTTTGATTCAGCGGTATTGTTGGATGAAGCGGCCCGGGCCGACATTATGTGCCCGCGTTCATGAGACTGGTTCTACCGACGTGCTTTGCACACAGGTGGCTGGCGGGTGTCTGTTTCTCCAACTTTAGTTGAAGCGAGTTTGACTACGCCCAGTCCTTGTTGAAGGTTAAAACATCACACTTGACAAAAAATCATTGTGGTTTTGATGTGTAGGTAAGAACGGTTCTTGTGTAACACCCACGATGCGGCTATATCTCCCACGTGTCGGAGCACAACTTAGAGGCATAACCGCATTGTAAGCATGTCGCAAGAGGGGTAATCTTTACACATCCCATGTACTGAATAAGAAAGAGGTACAGAGTTGGCTTACAATCGCAACTTCACACAATACATAAGTATAGCATTACATCATCCAGATACAATCAAGGTCCGACTACGGAACCAAATAAGGAAAGACAACCCCTAATGCAAAAGATCCCCGATCGCCCCGACTGGGCTCCACTACTGACTGAAAGGAAACGAAACAAAACACAATGAACACGTTCTTCATCGAGCTCCCACTTGAGCTCGGTTGCGTCACCTGCACTGGTATCATCGGCACCTGCAAGCTGGTTTTGGAAGTAAACTGTGAGTCACGGGGACTCAGCAATCTCACACCCTCGCGATCAAGACTATTTAAGCTTATGGGTAGGAAAAGGTGGTGAGGTGGGGCTGCAGCAAGCACTAGCATATATGGTGGCTAACATACGCAAATGAGAGCGAGAAGAGGAGCAAAGCACGGTCGATAAACTATGATCAAGAAGTGATCCTAGAACTACTTATGTTCAAGCATAACACGAGACCGTGTTCACTTCCCGGACTCCGCGGAAAGAGACCATCACGGCTACGCATGCGGTTGATGCATTTTAATTAAGTTAAGTTTCAAGTTCTCTATAACCGAATATTAACAAATTCCCATCTGCCCATAACCGCGCGCACGGCTTTCGAAAGTTCAAAACCCTACAGGGGTGTCCCAACTTAGCCCATCACAAGCTCTCACGGTCAACGAAGGATATTCCTTCTCCCAGGAAGACCCGATCAGACTCGGAATCCCAGTTACAAGACATTTCGACAATGGTAAAACAAGACCAACAAAGCCGCCCGAATGTGCCGACAAAACCCGATAGGAGATGCACATATCTCGTTCTCAGGGCACACCGGATGAGCAATTCGTACAACTAAAACCAACCCTCAAGTTTCCCCGAGGTGGCGCTGTAAGGGGCTCTAGGTTGGACCAACACTCAGAGGAGCACTTGCCCGGGGGGTTTAAAATAAAGATGACCCTTGAGTCTGCAGAACCCAAGGGAAAAGGCTTAGGTGGCAAATGGTAGAACCAAGGTTGGGCCTTGCTGGAGGAGTTTTATTCAAAGCGAACTGCCAAGGGGTTCCCATCATAACCCAACCGCGTAAGAAACGCAAAATCAAGGAACATAACACCGATATGACGGAAACTAGGGCGGCAAGAGTGGAACAAAACACCAGGCATAAGGCCGAGCCTTCCACCCTTTACCAAGTATATAGGTGCATTAAAATAAACAATATATAATAATGATATCCCAACAATAATCCATGTTCCAACATGGAACAAACTTCATCTTCACCTGCAACTAGCAACGCTATAAGAGGGGCTGAGCAAAGCAGTAACATAGCCAAACAACAGTTTGCTAGGACAAGGTGGGTTAGAGGCTTGACATGGCAATATGGGAGGCATGATATAGCAAGTGGTAGGTATCGCGGCATAGCAAAAGAGCGAGCAACTAGCAAGCAAAGATAGAAGTGATTTCGAGGGTATGGTCATCTTGCCTGAAATCCCGCAAGGAAGAAGAACGAGTCCATGAAGGAGACAAACGGACGTAGTCGAACGGATCCTCACAAACGCGACATTATCGGAACTAACCTGAAGGAGCAACACCGGAAAGAAGTAAACAACATAGTAAACAACCATCACATAATCATGGCATGATGCACAACCAAGTATGATGCATGTCCGGTTTAATGATACATGGCATGGCAAAGAGCACAAACAAAAACTACAAGTTAAGTGGAGCCCAATATGCAACGAGTTGCATATTGATGAAACACCACATCAATTATTTAGTTCACTCCCGATTAGGTACTCAGCAATATTAAATGTTGGTTAACAAGGCAAGAGGTGAAGCATAATAAAACTATACCGACTAAACAATTAAAATGGGGCCGGATATGACAAACAACAAATCCGGTAAATCCTCATATGCATTTACCAAATTAATGCAAACAACAATTTACACATTCTTGAAGTTGTTATCATGATGCGGATGACATGTGCAAGCTTATGCAAATTTTATGAAAAAGTTGACATGAGCATGATATGAAGCATTTTGTCATCGTGGCGGAAACGAAAAGGGGTGCCACGGCAACGACAACAGAAATGGTGCCACGGCACATTCAGATGATCCGGCAATTCATGGAAAGGCCAGTGCAAAAGAATAAGAGTGCGGAATATGCAAGAGTGATGGGGAGTGATCCCGGATCCTGGGTGTCCCATGAGTTGGCGACAAGGGAACGAGTGACATTTTAGACGCGGTGCAAACACGAGCATCTCAAACATCGCAAGCATTCGTTCACGGACATCGTTTCGGGGTTATACCTTCGAAGTGTGCAAACGAGACGGTTCGGGTTCGGTTCAAAGTAGAGGAAGTAGACGTTCTCGCGACGGTAGTGGAAGTAGTGGTACATGTTCGTTTTCAGAGGGGTATTTGACGAATCCAACGTCCTAGGGGCGACGGTAGTTGAACACTTGATTTTGTCGAACCCACGTCGACAATAGAGATACAGACGTTCTCAGGGTACTTGTCGAACCGGTTTTGGTGTAGATGTACATGGCAAATGTAGTGGTACTCGGCGCCTTATCGAACCCAAAGCGACGGTAGTTATACATATTTCGTAGACGTTCGGGTCTTCAATAGAGGTACTTGTTACATCTCCAGGTGTAGTGGTACTTGTCATAATCTGAGACGGTCTTGGCGATACAGCGATCGTAGAGGTACTTGGCGATGTTTCCATGAAGCAACAAACGAAGCACCCGCAAACAAAATCAACCAATGCCCCGGTGCTCTGTATGAAGGTCGATGCACTTGTGGCCGAACAGAAGAGGAAACAAGGCGTCCCGATGAAGCATGGAGGCGGCGCCAGGGGCTTGCGACGGGGTCGGTAGGCGCGGGAAACAGCGGGTCGGCGAGGTGGCGAGTGGATTCTGGCGGATCGAGGGGTGGCCAGACCTAGTGTTTCCCGGTGACGGCAATCTCCGGGGTGCTCTGGTGGTTCCCCATGGGGTAGAACAGAGAGAGCGAGAGAGTTAAAAGAGAGAGATATAGGAGAAGGAAAAAAAGCGGCGCATCGACGGGACCTGCTGGCGAGGCATTCATCTCCTCGAACACGCCTGCAGCTGAAGACGAGAGGAGGGCAGGCGACCATCATTTCCTCGCAACAGCGGGGCGACGGAGCACAAGGGGAGCTCGAAGGCGAGCAATGGAAGGTGCGCGGGGGGGGGGGGGGGGGGGGGGGGGGTTGTGGTCGTCGGCCTCCTGGCAAGGTGAAGGCGGCGACGCGAGCAAGAGGGAGACTGCAGGGGCGCCTGGTCATCGGGGTTGGGGCTCGGGCGAAGCGGCAGTGCGGATGCCGGGGAAGCGGCGGACGACGACGGCGGGCTTGCGAAACGAGGCGGCAGCTGCGAGGCATCGAGGAGGCAAAGGGGAACGAGATGAAGCAGAGCAGCGTGGGGATCGGGCGTGAGGAACGCGCTCGCTATCTCCTGGCGGCGCAAGGGGAAAAACGAGAGAGAGGAGGGGGTCGGGTAGGCTTAGGAGGGAGTGGGCCTGTGAGGATGGGCCTAGGTGGGCCGGCCTGTCTGCTGGGCTAGCTACCACGAATAGAAGGGGAGGGAGAGAGAAAAGAGTTGGGGCCTGACAGAAAAGAAAGGTTCTCCTTTCTTTTTTTATAATTCCAACACAAGAAGGGAAAAAAAGGAAGATTACAAATTTATTTGAAAGGTCAAATAAATTCGAATCAAGCTGGAATTTGGCATGCGGCTACTAGGACATATATCAAAGCACCACAACTAGAATTGGAGTGAGCAAGATTGCAAAGTTTCAAATTAAAAGCATTTGAATTTAATTCAAATGGTTTGAACAAGGGGGGATTTTTGAAGCGCCCAAAAATGTTAAGATTTTCGGAGGAGCCTCAATAAATGGAGAAGGAATTGTCGGCAAGGTTTCGGGATCAAGTCGAAGTAGCAAAGGCATCGGATTATTTTTGCAAGTGTGTTGTGATAAATTCCAAAATAAAGGAATATTTGATATAGCTCCCTAATATCAGGAGGATATGTTATCAAGAGAATCATCATGTGAAATCCCTTGGTTTAAATGGACCGAAGATCCATGCAATATATTTAGTTGAGATAAAAAATGACATGATGACATGATGCAATGCAAATGATGCAATTATGAATGCAACAAGCAAAAACAAATCACACAACGAATATCGGAAACCCTGGAAGGCATATGAAGCTCCGGTCTTGGGGCGTCACATCTTGCTAGAAGGTCGTAGCAGGCACGTAAAACTTGTAACAACAAAGTAGAGGACGTCTAACTTGTTTTTGCAGGGCATGTTGTGATGTGATGTGGTCAAGACGTGATGAGATATAAATTGTTGTATAAGATGATCATGTTTTGTTAAAGTTACCGGCAACTGGCAGGAGCCTTATGGTTGTCTCTTTATTGCATAAGATGTAAGCGCCATACAATTGCTTTACTTTATCGCTATGCGATAGCAATAGTTGCAAACGCAATAGTTGGCGAGACGACCATGTGACGGCATGTTGATAGAGATGAAGATGATGGAGATCATGGTGTCATTCCGGTGACGATGGAGATCATGGCGGTACTTTGGAGATGGAGATCAAAGGCACAAGATCATAATGGCCATATCATGTCACATATTTTGATTGCATGTGATGTTTATCTTTTATGAATCTTATTTTGCTTAGTGCGACGGTAGCATTATGAGATGATCCCTTACTAAAATTTCAAGGTATAAATGTTCTCCTTGAGTATGCACCGTTGTGACAGTTCGTCGTGCCGAGACACCACGTGATGATCGGGTGTGATAAGCTCTACGTTCACATACAACGGGTGCAAGCCAGTTTTGCACACGCGGAATAGTCGAGTTAAACTTGACGAGCCTAGCATATGCAGATATGGCCTCGGAACACTGAGACCGAAAGGTCGAACGTGAATCATATAGTAGATATGATCAACATAGTGATGTTCACCAGTGAAAACTACTCCATCCCACGTGATGATCGGACATGGTTTAGTTGATATGGTTCATGTGATCATTTAGATGACTAGAGGGATTTCTATCTAAGTGGGTGTTCTTAAGTAATATGATTAATTGAATATTAATTTATCATGAACTTAGTCCTGATGGTATCAGAATATCTATGTTGATCAATAGGTCGCGTATAGCTTCACTGTTTTATATTTTGATATGTTCCTAGAGAAAACTAAGTTGAAAAATGATAGTAGCAATGATGCGGACTGGGTCCGTGATCTGAGGATTATCCTCATTGTTGCACAGAAAAATTATGTCCTTAATGCATCGCTAGGTGACAGAACTATTGCATGAGCAGATATAGACATTATGAACGTTTGACAAGCTCAGTATGATGACTACTTGATATTTTAGTGCACCGTGCTTTACGGCTTAGAACTGGGACTTAAAAAATGTTTTGAAATGCCATGGAGCATATGAGATGTTCCAAGAGTTGAAATTGGTATTTCAGACTCATGCCCGAGTCGAGAGGTATGAGACCTATGACAAGTACTTTGCCTACAAGATGGAGGAGAATGGCTCTGCCAGTGAGCATGTACTCAGAATGTATGGGTAGTGCAATCACTTGAATCAAGTGGGAGTTAATCTTCCAGATAAGATAGTGATTGACAGAGTTCTCTAGTCACTATCACCAAGCTACTAGAACTTCGTGATGAACTATAATATGCAAGAGATGACGAAAACGATTCCCGAGCTCTTCGCGATGCTGAAATCGGCGGAGGTAGAAATCAAGAAAAGTATCAAGTGTTGATGGTTGACAAGACCACTAGTTTCAAGTAAAAGGGCAAGGGAAAGAAAGGGAACTTCAAAAAGAATGACAAGCAAGTTGCCACTCCCATGAAGAAGCCCAAAGCTAGACCCAAGCCTGAAACTGAGTGTTTCTATTACAAAGAAAATGGTCACTGGAAGCGGAACTGCCCCAAATACTTGGCGGATAAGAAGGATGGAAAAGTGAACAAAAGTATATATGATATACATGTTATTGATGTGTACTTTATTAGTATTCATAGTAGCCCCTGGGTATTTGATACTGGTTCAGTTGCTATGATTAGTAACTTGAAACATGAGTTATAAAATGAACAGAGACTAGTTGAGAGCAAGGTGACGATGTGTGTTGAAAGTGATTCCAAGGTAGATAATATCACCATCGCACACTCACTTTACCTTTGGGATTAGTGTTGAACCTAAAATAAATGTTATTTGGTGTTTGCATTGAGTATAATATGATTGGATCATATTTATTGCAATACAGTTATTCATTTAAGTCAAAGAATAATTGCTATTCTGTTTACATGAATAAAACCATCTGTGGTCATACACCCAAGGTGAATGGTTTATTGAATCTCGATCGTAGTGGTACATATATTCATGATATTGACGCCAAAAGATGCAAATTTGATAATGATAGTGCAAAATACTAGTGGCACTGATGTTTAGGTCATATTGGTGTAAAGCACATGAAGAAACTCCATGCTGATGGGCTTTTGGAATCACTTGATGCTTGCGAACCATGCCCCATGGGCAAGATGACTAAGACTCCGTTCTCCGGAACAATGGAGTGAGCAATGGACTTACTAGAAATAATACATACTGATGTATGCGATCCAATGAGTGTTGAGGCTCGCGGCGGGTATCGTTATTTTCCGACCTTCACAGATGATTTGAGCAGACATGAGTATATCTACTTAATGAAACACAAGTCTGGAACATTTGAAAAGTTCAAAGAATTTCAGAGTGAAGTGGAGAATCATCGTAACAAGAAAATAAAGTTTCTACGATCTAATTGCGGAGATGAAATATTTGAGTTACGAGTTTGGCCTTCAGTTCAAACAATGTCGAATAGTTTCACAACTCATGCCACCTGGAACATGATACGTCTCCAACGTATCTATAATTTATGAAGTATTCATGATGTTACTTTATCATTCTTGGGTGTTTTACAATCATTTTATAGCAACTTTATATCATTTTTTGGGACTAACCTATTGACCCAGTGCCCAGTGCCAGTTGTTGTTTTTTGCTTGTTTTTTACATCGAAGAAAATCAATATCAAACGGAGTCCAAACACCGCGGAACTTTTTTGTGGATTTTTTATGGGCCAGAGCAGCACCTGGGGGGGCCCGACGGGGGCACAACCCACGAGGGCGCGCCAGGCCCCCCTGACACGCCCAGGTGGGTTGGGCCCACCTCAGTGGCCTCCCGTACCCCTTCTTTGGACTATAAATTCCCAAATATTCCGAAACCCATCGGGGTTAACCTAGATCAGAAGTTCCGCCGCCGCAGGGATCCGTAGCCACCGAAAACCAATCTAGACCCATTTCGGCACCCTTCCAGAGAGGGGAATCATCTCCGGTGGCAATCTTCATCATCCCGGCGGCCACCACGATGAGGAGGGAGTAGTCCACCCTCGGGGCTGAGGGTTTGTACCAGTAGCTATGTGTTTAATCTCTCTCTCTCTCTCTCCCTCTCTCGTGTTCTTGAGATGTCATGATCTTGATGTATCGCGGGCTTTGTTAATATAGTCGGATCATATGGTGGTTTCCCCTCTCTATCTTGTTGTGATGAATTGAGTTTTTCCCTTTGAGATTTCGTGGTTATCGGATTGAATACTTTTATGGATTTCAGAACACTTGATATATGTCTTGCAATTGAATACTCGTGGTGACCATGGGGTATCGTATTGATTCACTTGATATATGTTTTTGTCACTCAACTTGCGGATTCCCGCGGTGACATTGGGGTAATCTATGCATAGGGGTTGATGCATGTTCTTGTCCTTGTTTCTCCAGTAGAAATCTTAGGGCACTCTTTATAGTTCTTTGTGTGGATTGAGTATTATGAATATGAATATGCTTTGGTGCTATTCTAGTACGAACTCTAGGATAGGTCGAACGGAAAAAATAGCTTTGCATTATTTTAGTACGAACTCTTGAATAGATCGAACGGAAATAATAGCTTTGAGGTGGTTTAGTACCCTACAAACAATTCCTATCTTTTGTTCTCCGCTAATAGGAACTCGGGAGTGATTCTTCGTTACACTTTGAGGGATAATTATATGATCCAACTATGTTAGCATTGTTGAGAGATTGCACTAGTGAAAGTACAGACCCTAGGCCTTGTTTTTAAGCATTGCAATACCGTTTTTGTGCTCGTTTACTATTTGCTACCTTGCTATTTTTAATTATTTAGATTATAAAAATACATTTCTACCATCCGTACTTCTATCACCATCTCTTCGCCGAACTAGTGCACCTATACAATTTGCCATTGTATTGGGTGTGTTGGGGACACAAGAGATTTCTTGTATTTGGTTGTAGGGTCGTTTGAGAGAGACCATCTTCATCCTACACCTCTCACGGATTGATAAACCTTAGGTCATCCACTTGAGGGAAAATTGCTATTGTCCTACAAAACTCTGTGCTTGGAGGTCCAACACATGTCTACAAGAATAAAGTTGCGTAGTAGACATCAAGCTCTTTTCTGGTGTCGTTGCCGGGGAGCTGAGTGCTTGAAGGTATATCTTTAGATCTTGCAATTGAAACTTTTAGTTTCTTGTTTTATCACTAGTTTGGTTTATAAAATAAAACTACATAAAAATGGAATTGAGGTTGCATCATATTATTTGTCATCTCTATAATATCTTTCTTGAAAATGATGGTTCAGAAAATTGTGCTCAATTGTTAGAAGAAGAAGTCAATAAAATGGCTGGCACAAAATATTTGAATGATGAGCATGCTTGCAATGTTGTTAGTATAAATTCTTTGAATATCCAAAATGCTAATGATGATTGCACAAGTCATGACAAAAATGTTTCTTATAAGCATTTCACTTTTTGCGGAGTGAATTGGGAGTGCCTTTGCACACCAAAAAGAGAATATAGATTTTGTAAGAAGCATAAATATTTAGAAACAAAAAGGTTGCAAGAGAGGCTAGATGATTGTGCTTAAAGATGTATGTTTTTTGCCATCCTTGTGAACTTTGCAATGAACATGGTCATTTAAATCTCCAATGCAAATTCTTTCATGATCAAATCGTGTCCAAAAATTGTGATAACTTATTTACCCTTGAGCATCATAAAGAGCTTAGTCTTCTTTTGGGGTACGAAGAAATGAAACATATAACTAATGTTTTTCCAAATCCCAAGAGATTTCTAGAATTTGATCTAGAGGAAATTTATATGTTTTGTGTGGTAAATTGCATTGAGAGTCCTTATATTGCCAACTACCTAAAGACAAGAAAACAAATGGAATATGAAGAGAGTACTAATGAAAGGGAAAATATTTCCCAATACCCTCCTAGTGTTTATTATGATGAATCAGGTAATGAGGAGGAATTTCCTATCCAATCAATCTCGTCAACAAGGAGCTCGAAAAAATTAATTGAACCCACACATGATGTGGTGAAGAAGAATAAAAGAAGAAAGAATAGAGGTAAAAGGCATCTCTCCCAAATAATGTTGCTCCTATTATTGTTGTGCCCCATGAAAATGAATCAAAAATTATTGTGGAAGACGACGAACTTGATGATGATTTTGTTATGCCTATTGCTTGTTGTGATGATTATGATTGGGAAGATAATGATACTTCTTATAATCTTGGAAATCTTTTTGGCACTTGCTTGGAAGAATATGATAATAATGTTTGCTATACTATTGGTGACATTCATGCTATTTGATAAGAATGATTGTGATGATATGCAAAACCACAAGCTTGGGGATGCTATGTTGATGAGTATGATATGTTTGAAGATTTATTTGCTGGAAATAATGCTTGTCCTAAGCTTTAAGCTTGGGGATGCTTTGCTTAATGAATATAATCCTTTGATTCCTTCTACTTTCGATAAGAAAATTTATTATGATGATGGCATGCCTCCTATTTATGATGGTTACATTGATGAAAGTGGGTTTGGAAGAGTGTCAACTCTAGGTAGTAGTGATCCCACTATTTTGAGGGTGTTGAATCTTATTACAATATTTATTAAAGTGGATTTGGAGAGGTCATGTTACGCCCGGGTAATCATGCTACAGTAATTCCACGCTAATGATGCCACGTCACCTCGGTTACTGTTATTAATCTCGCGGTGGTTCAAAAACGGTTCGGATTCAAATTTAAAATCAAGTCAAACAATTAAAGTCTTCAAAAGTCAAAACTAAAATGTTCTTGATGTGCAAATAAATCATGGATATTATTGGTGGAGTAACGACATCTTTATCAAATATTTAAATACCCTTAAGTGATTAAAACAACATCAAAACAATTAGTTATACTCCTAAAATATTTTACCAAATACTAAACTATTTTTATTCTGAGGTAAAACTTCTTAGAACAGTGGATTAATTTGACACACTATTTTTGGAGCTATTTTCATATTTTACTAAACCAAAAATATAGTGCAACTAAAATAAAAGAGAAATGAATAAAAGGTAAAACAAAAAATAACAAAAAAAAGAGAACCCCCGGTCTCTGGCCCAGCAGACCACAGCCCTACTGGGCCAACCACCGGCCCAACCGGCCTCACTCATTCTCCTTATCCCCCCACCCGGTGAGACCCCGAACCCCCACGCACCCACTTGCCCCCCCCCACATCGCCCTCCCCCCGCTGGATCTGGATCGGGGCGATGCCCCCGACGACAACGCCCGCGTCCGCTGCCGCCCGAAGGCCTCCCCGTCGCCGGACCAGCACGCCGTCGCTGCTCGTCATCGTCGCCCGGAGCTCCTCTGCCTCGTCCTCCACGTCTCCCTGTTGGGGAACGTAGTAATTTCAAAAAAATTCCTACGCACACGCAAGATCATGGTGATGCATAGCAACGAGAGGGGAGAGTGTTGTCTACGTACCAACGCAGACCGACTGCGGAAGCGATCACATAACATAGAGGAAGTAGTCGTACGTCTTCCCGATCCGACCGATCCAAGCACCGTTACTCCGGCACCTCCGAGTTCTTAGCACACGTTCAGCTCGATGACGATCCTCGGGCTCCGATCCAGCAAAGCGTCGAGGAAGAGTTCCGTCAGCACGACGGCGTGGTGACGATCTTGATGTACTACCGACGCAGGGCTTCGCCTAAGCACTACAACAATATGATCGAGGTGGAATTTGGTGGCAGGGGGCACCGCACACGGCTAAGGAACGATCACCAAGGATCAACTTGTGTGTCTATGGGGTGCCCCTGCCCCTGTATATAAAGGATGGAGGAGGAGGAGCCCGGCCAAGGCAAAGGTGCGGCCAGGATAGGGAGTCCTACTAGGACTCCAAGTCCTAGTAGGAGTCCACCAAGAGGGGAGGAAGGGAGAAGGAATAGGAGGAGTAGGAAAGGTGGCCGGCCTCCTTTTCCCTAGTCCAATTCGGACCAAAGGGGAGGGGGGCGCAGCAGCCTTTTCCTCTTCCCACTAAAGCCCATCAAGGCCCATTACCTCTCCCGTATCTACCCGGTACTCCGAAAAATACCCGAATCACTCGGAACCTTTCCGATGTCCGAATATAGTCGTCCAATATATCAATATTTACGTCTCGACCATTTCGAGACTCCTCGTCATGTCCCTGATCTCATCCGGGACTCCGAACTCCTTCGATACATCAAAACTCATAAACTCATAATACAACTGTCATCGAAACCTTAAGCGTGCGGACCCTACGGTTCGAGAACAATGTAGACATGACCGAGACACGTCTCCGGTCAATAACCAATAGCGGAACCTGGATGCCCATATTGGCTCCTACATATTCTATGAAGATCTTTATCGGTCAGACCGCATAACAACATACGTTGTTCCCTTTGTCATCGGTATGTTACTTGCCCGAGATTCGATCGTCGGTATCCAATACCTAGTTCAATCTCGTTACCGGCAAGTCTCTTTACTCGTTCCATAATACATCATCTTGCAACTAACTTCTTAGTTGCAATGCTTGCAAGGCTTATGTGATGTGCATTACCGAGAGGGCCCAGAGATACCTCTCCGACAATCGGAGTGACAAATCCTAATCTCGAAATACGCCAACCCAACATCTACCTTTGGAGACACCTGTAATGCTCCTTTATAATCACCCAGTTACGTTGTGACGTTTGGTAGCACCCAAAGTGTTCCTCCGGCAAACGGGAGCTGCATAATCTCATAGTCATAGGAACATGTATAAGTCATGAAGAAAGCAATAGCAACATACTAAACGATCGGGTGCTAAGCTAATGGAATGGGTCATGTCAATCAGATCATTCAACTAATGATGTGACCTCGTTAATCAAATAACAACTCTTTTGTCCATGGTTAGGAAACATAACCATCTTTGATTAACGAGCTAGTCAAGTAGAGGCATACTAGTGACACTCTGTTTGTCTATGTATTCACACATGTATTATGTTTTCGGTTAATACAATTCTAGCATGAATAATAAACATTTATCATGATATAAGGAAATAAATAATAACTTTATTATTGCCTCTAGGGCATATTTCCTTCAGTCTCCCACTTGCACTAGAGTCAATAATCTAGTTCACATCGCCATGTGATTTAACAGCAATAGTTCACATCTCCATGTGATTAACACCGATAGTTCACATCATCATGTGATTAACACCCATAGTTCACATCGCCATGTGACCAACACCCAAAGGGTTTACTAGAGTCAGTAATCTAGTTCACATATCTATGTGATTAACACCCAAAGAGTACTAAGGTGTGATCATGTTTTGCTTGTGAGATAATTTTAGTCAACGGGTCTGTCACATTCAGATCCGTAAGTGTTTTGCAAGTTCTATGTCTACAATGCTCTACACGGAGCTACTCTAGCTAATTGCTCCCACTTTCAATATGTATCCAGATTGAGACTTTAGATTCATCTGGATCAGTGTCAAAAACTTGCATCGACGTAACCCTTTACAACGAACCTTTTTGTCACGTCCATAATCGAGAAACATATCCTTATTTCACTAAGGATAATTCTGACCGCTGTCCATTGATCTACTCCTAGATCACTATTGTACTCCCTTGCCAAATCAATGCAGGGTATACAATAGATCTGGTATACAGCATGACATACTTTATAGAACCTATGGCCAAGGCATAGGGAATGACTTTCATTCTCTTTCTATCTTCTGCCGTGGTCGGGCTTTGAGTCTTACTCAACTTCACACCTTATAATACAGGCAAGAACTCTTTCTTTGACTGCTCTATTTTGAACTACTTCAAAATCTTGTCAAGGTATGTACTCATTGAAAAAACTTATCAAGCGTCTTGATCTATCTCTATAGATCTTGAAGCTCAATATGTAAGCAGCTTCACTGAAGTCTTTCTTTGAAAAACTCCTTTCAAACACTCCTTTATGCTTTACAGAATAATTCTACATTATTTCCGATCAACAATATGGCATTCACATATACTTACCAAAAATGTTGTAGTGCTCCCACTCACTTTCTTGTAAATACAGGCTTCACCGCAAGTCTGTATAAAACTATATGCTTTGATCAACTCATCAAAGCGTATATTCCAACTCCGAGATGCGTGCACCAGTCCACAGATGGATCGCTGGAGCTTGCACATTTTGTTAGCACCTTTTGGATTGACAAAACCTTATGTTGCATCATATACAACTCTTCTTTAATAAATCCATTAAGGAATGCAGTTTTGTTTATCCATTTGCCAGATTTCATAAAATGCGGCAATTACTAACATGATTCGGAGAGACTCAAGCATAGATACGAGTGAGAAGCTCTCATCGTAGTCAACACCTTGAACTTGTCGAAAACCTTTTTGCGACAATTCTAGCTTTGTAGATAGTAACATTACTATCAGCGTCCGTCTTCCTCTTGAAGATCCATTTATTCTCAATTGCTTGCCGATCATCGGGCAAGTCAACCAAAGTCCAAACTTTGTTCTCATACATGGATCATATCTCAGATTTCATGGCCTTAAACCATTTCGCGGAATCTGGGCTCATCATCGCTTCCTCATAGTTCGTAGGTTCGTCATGGTTAAGTAACATGACCTCCAGAACAGGATTACCATACCACTCTGGTGCGGATCTCACTCTGGTTTACCTACGAGATTCGGTAGTAACTTGATCTGAAGTTACATGATCATGATCATTAGCTTCCTCACTAATTGGTGTAGTAGTCACAAGAACAGATTTTTGTGATGAACTACTTTCCAATAAGGTAGAAGGTACAATTACCTTATCAAGTTTTCTACTTTCCTCCCACTTACTTCTTTCAAGAGAAACTCCTTCTCTAGAAAGGATCCATTATAAGCAACGAATGTCTTGCCTTAGGATCTGTGATAGAAGGTGTACCCAACAGTCTCCTTTGGGTATCCTATGAAGACATATTTCTCCGATTTGGGTTTGAGCTTATCAGGATGAAACTTTTTCTCATAAGCATCGCAACCCCAAACTTCAAGAAACGACAACTTTGGTTTCTTGCCAAACCATAGTTCATAAGGCGTCGTCTCGACGGATATAGATGGTGCCCCTTTTTTTTAACGTGAATGCAGCTATCTCTAATGCATGACCCCAAAAACGATAGTGGTAAATCGGTAAGAAACATCATAGATTGCACTATATCCAATAAAGTACGGTTATGACGTTCGGACACACCATTATGCTGTGGTGTTCCAGGTGGCGTGAGTAGTGAAACTATTTCACATTGTTTTAACTGAAGACCAAACTCGTAACTCAAATACTCTTTTCCACGATCAGATCGTAGAAACTTTATTTTCTTGTTACGATGATTTTCCACTTCACTCTGAAATTCTTTGAACTTTTCAAATGTTTCAGACTTATGTTTTATCAAGTAGATATACTCATATCTGCTCAAATCATCTGTGAAGATCAGAAAATAATGATACCTATCACGAGCCTCAATATTCATCGGACCACATACATCAGTATGTATGATTTCCAACAAATCTGTTGCTTGCTCCATTGTTCCGGAGAACAGCGTTTTAGTCATCTTGCCCAAAAGGCATGGTTCGCAAGCATCAAGTGATTCATAATCAAATGATTCCGAAAGCCCATCAGCATGGAGTTTCTTCATGCGCTTTATACCAATATGACCTAAACGGCAATGCCACAAATAAGTTGCACTATCATTATTAACTTTGCATCTTTTGGTTTCAATATTATGAATATGTGTATCACTACGATCGAGATCCAACGAACTTGTTTCATTGGGTGTATGACCATCGAAGGATTTATTCATGTAAACAGAACAACAATTATTCTCTGACTTTAATGAATAACCGTATTGCAATAAACATGATCAAATCATATTCATGCTCAACGCAAAAACCAAATAACACTTATTTAAGTTCAACACTAATCCCGAAAGTATAGGGGAGTGTGCGATGATGATCATATCAATCTTGGAACTACTTCCAACACACATCGTCACTTCACCCTTAACTAGTCTCTGTTTATTCTGCAACTCCTGTTTCAAGTTACTACTCTTAGCAACTGAACCAATATCAAATACTGAGGGGTTGCTATAAACACTAGTAAAGCACACATCAATAACATGTATATCAAATATACTTTTGTTCACTTTGCCATCCTTCTTATCCGCCAATCACTTGGGGTAGTTCTGCTTCCAGTGACCAGTCCCTTTGCAGTAGAAGCACTTAGTCTCAGGCTTAGGATCAGACTTGGGCCTCTTCACTTGAGCAGCAACTTGCTTGCCGTTCTTCTTGAAGTTCCCCTTCTTCCCTTTGCCCTTTTCTTGAAACTAGTGGTCTTGTCAACCATCAACACTTGATGTTTTTCTTGATTTCTACCTTCGTTGATTTCAGCATCACGAAGAGCTTGGGAGTTGTTTCTGTTATCCCTTGCATATTATAGTTCATCACGAAGTTCTACTAACTTGGTGATGGTGACTAGAGAATTTTGTCAATCACTATCTTATCTGGAAGATTAACTCCCACTTGATTCAAGCAATTGTAGTACCCAGACAATCTGAGCACATGCTCACTAGTTGAGCGATTCTCCTCCATCTTTTAGCTATAGAACTTGTTGGAGACTTCATATCTCGCAACTCGGGTATTTGCTTGAAATATTAACTTCAACTCCTGGAACATCTCATATGGTCCATGACGTTCAAAACGTCTTCGAAGTCCCGATTCTAAGCCATTAAGCATGGTGCACTAAACTATCAAGTAGTCATCATATTGAGCTAGCCAAACGTTCATAACGTCTGCATCTGCTCCTGCAATAGGTCTGTCACCTAGCGGTGCATCAAGGACATAATTCTTCTGTGCAGCAATGAGGATAAACCTCAGATCACGGATCCAATCCGTATCATTGCTACTAACATCTTTCAACATAATTTTCTCTAGGAACATATCAAAAATAAACACAGGGAAGCAACAACGCGAGCTATTGATCTACAACATAATTTGCAAAATACTACCAGGACTAAGTTCATGATAAATTTAAGTTCAATTTAATCATATTACTTAAGAACTCCCACTTAGATAGACATCCCTCTAATCCTCTAAGTGATCACGTGATCCAAATCAACTAAACCATAACCGATCATCACGTGAGATGGAGTAGTTTTCAATGGTGAACATCGTTATGTTGATCATATCTACTATATGATTCACGCTCGACCTTTCGGTCTCCGTGTTCCGAGGCCATATCTGCATATGCTTGGCTCGTCAAGTATAACCTGAGTATTCTGCGTGTGCAACTGTTTTGCACCCGTTGTATTTGGACGTAGAGCTTATCACACCCGATCATCACGTGGTGTCTGGGCACGACGAACTTTGGCAACGGTGCATACTCAGGGAGAACACTTCTTGATAATTTAGTGAGAGATCATCTTATAATGCTACCATCAATCAAAGCAAGATAAGATGCATAAAAGGATAAACATCACATGCAATCAATATAAGTGATATGATATGGCCATCATCATCTTGTGCTTGTGATCTCCATCTCCGAAGCACCGTCATGATCACCATCGTCACCAGTGCGACACCTTGATCTCCATCGTAGCATCGTTGTCGTCTCGCCAATCTTATGCTTCCACGACTATCACTACCGCTTAGTAATAAAGTAAAGCATTACATCGCGATTGCATTGCATACAATAAAGCGACAACCATATGGCTCCTGCCAGTTGCCGATAACTTGGTTACAAAACATGATCATCTCATACAGTAAAATTTAGCATCATGCCTTGACCATATCACATCACAACATGCCCTACAAAAACAAGTTAAACGTCCTCTACTTTGTTGTTGCAAGTTTTACATGGCTGCTACGGGCTTAAGCAAGAACTCATCTCACCTACGCATCAAAACCACAACGATAGTTTGTCAAATAGACTCCATTTTAACCTTCTCAAGGACCGGGCGTAGCCACACTCGGTTCAACTAAAGTTGGAGAGACAGTCGCCCGCAAGCCATCTATGTGCAAAGCACGTCGAGGGAACCGGTCTCGCGTAAGCATACGCGTAAGGTTGGTCCGGGTCGTCTCGTCCAACAATACCGCCGAACCGAAGTATGACATGCAGGTAGGCAGTATGACTTGTATCGCCCACAACTCACTTGTGTTCTACTCGTGCAAATAACATCAAACCATAAAACCTAGGCTCGGATGCCACCGTTTGGGGAACGTAGTAATTTCAAAAAATTTCCTACGCACACGCAAGATCATGGTGATGCATAGCAACGAGAGGGGAGAGTGTTGTCTACGTACCAACGCAGACCGACTGCGGAACCGATCACACAACATAGAGGAAGTAGTCGTACGTCTTCCCGATCCGACCGATCCAAGCACCGTTACTCCGGCACCTCCGAGTTCTTAGCACACGTTCAGCTCGATGACGATCCTCGGGCTCCGATCCAGCAAAGCGTCGAGGAAGAGTTCCGTCAGCACGACGGCGTGGTGACGATCTTGATGTACTACCGACGCAGGGCTTCGCCTAAGCACTGCAACAATATGATCGAGGTGGAATTTGGTGGCAGGGGGCACCGCACACGGCTAAAGAACGATCACCAAGGATCAACTTGTGTGTCTATGGGGTGCCCCCTGCCCCTGTATATAAAGGATGGAGGAGGAGGAGGCCGGCCAAGGCAAAGGTGCGGCCAGGATAGGGAGTCCTACTAGGACTCCAAGTCCTAGTAGGAGTCCACCAAGAGGGGAGGAAGGGAGAAGGAATAGGAGGAGTAGGAAAGGTGGCCGGCCCCCTTTTCCCTAGTCCAATTCGGACCAAAGGGGAGGGGGGCGCAGCAGCCTTTTCCTCTTCCCACTAAAGCCCATCAAGGCCCATTACCTCTCCCGTAACTACCCGGTACTCCGAAAAATACCCGAATCACTCGGAACCTTTCCGATGTCCGAATATAGTCGTCCAATATATCAATCTTTACGTCTCGACCATTTCGAGACTCCTCGTCATGTCCCCGATCTCATCCGGGACTCCGAACTCCTTCGGTACATCAAAACTCATAAACTCATAATACAACTGTCATCGAAACCTTAAGCGTGCGGACCCTACGGTTCGAGAACAATGTAGACATGACCGAGACACGTCTCCGGTCAATAACCAATAGCGGGACCTGGATGCCCATATTGGCTCCTACATATTCTACGAAGATCTTTATCGGTCAGACCGCATAACAACATACGTTGTTCCCTTTGTCATCGGTATGTTTCTTGCCCGAGATTCGATCATCGGTATCCAATACCTAGTTCAATCTCGTTACCGGCAAGTCTCTTTACTCGTTCCGTAATACATCATCTCGCAACTAACTTCTTAGTTGCAATGCTTGCAAGGCTTATGTGATGTGCATTACCGAGAGGGCCCAGAGATACCTCTCCGACAATCGGAGTGACAAATCCTAATCTCGAAATACGCCAACCCAACATCTACCTTTGGAGACACCTGTAATGCTCCTTTATAATCACCCAGTTACGTTGTGACGTTTGGTAGCACCCAAAGTGTTCCTCCGGCAAACGGGAGCTGCATAACCTCATAGTCATAGGAACATGTATAAGTCATACAGAAAGCAATAGCAACATACTAAACGATCGGGTGCTAAGCTAATGGAATGGGTCATGTCAATCAGATCATTCAACTAATGATGTGACCTCGTTAATCAAATAACAACTCTTTTGTCCATGGTTAGGAAACATAACCATCTTTGATTAACGAGCTAGTCAAGTAGAGGCATATTAGTGACACTCTGTTTGTCTATGTATTCACACATGTATTATGTTTCCGGTTAATACAATTCTAGCATGAATAATAAACATTTATCATGATATAAGGAAATAAATAATAACTTTATTATTGCCTCTAGGGCATGTTTCCTTCACTCCCTCGCCGCCTCGCCTTTTCCCGACTCCTCCCCATCGGTCTCCTGCGCACCTCGCCATCCGACGCCGCGCCGCTGCGTCCCGAGGTCGTCGCCGTCACGCCATCGCCGGACTGCCTCCCCGTCGTCCTCTTCTTCGCCTACTCGTCCCCGTCCTCCCCAACAACTCCCGCTGCCCGAACCCCTACGCCTCCCTGTGAGCTCCCCCTCTCCTCCCCTGTCCTCCGCGCGCACGCGCGCACGCCCCGCGGCCTCATCCTGTGCTCGCCGCGCCGTTCCGCACGCGCACGCTACCGCGCACCGCGGCCCCTCCCAGCGCCCGCTCGCGCTCCGCCGTGGCATCCCCAGCCATGGCCACGCATCGGCCGCGGCCTTTGCCACACCCGCAGCGCGCCTCGCGCCGCCGACCCGCCGTTGCCTCGCCGCCCCCCGCACTGGCCTCCCCCTGTCTCCAGCCGCTGGCCACGTTTGGCTGCGCCCGCGCCTTGGTCGTGCTGGCCGCGAGCCCCGTACCTGCTTGCGCTCACGCGCCCCGTAGCGCTCGTCGCCGCCTCCGCTCCATATGCCCTCCCGTGGCGCAACCCGGGGCGGCCCTTCTGCCGCCGCCGCCGCCGGCCGGCTGCACCAGCCGCGCCCCTCGGCCCTGCTCCTGCTACGCCTCGCTCCTGGGCGGGCTGCGGCTTCGCCCGCAGCCGCGCCCGCATGCCCGACCCGCTATGGCCCCTCTAGGCCACTGCCAAACGGGGCCCACGCCCCCCAGAACAAAAAAGGATTTAAAAAATAAAAATAAATAAATAATAATTAAATAAATAATAATAATAATTAAATTAATTAAGTAAGGAATTATTTAAGTTAATTGATCTTAATTAGATTAACCAAATTAACTAATTAGTTTAATTAAACAGTAATTAGATTAGTTAAACATTAATTAGGCTAAACAGTCAATGACCAGTGGGACCCACACGTCAGCGATCCAGTCAACACCTCTGTTGACTGCTGACGTCATGCTGACGTCAGCAAACACTGTTTTGGATAATGTTGAATTAAATTAATTAAATAAATTCTAAAAATGATTTAAAACTTTAGATAATCATATAAAATATTCCGTAGCTCAGATGGAAAAACTTTGTACATGAAAGTTGCTCAGAACGACGAGACGAACCCGGATACGCAACCCGTTCGTCCGCCACGCATCCCTAACCTATCCAACTCGCAACTTTCCCCCTCTGGCTCCTTTGCCCAAAAACGCGAAACGCCAGGGATACTTTCCCGGATGTTTTCCCCCTTCACTGGTATCACCTCATACCGCGTTAGGGCACGCCTAGCATCACGCTTTGCTTTGTCATGCATCGTTATGCATCTGTTTGCATTGTATTTATTGTTTCTCCCCCCTCTTCTTCCGCTAGACACTGAGACCGACGCCGCTGCTACCCAGTATGACTACGGAGTTGACGACCCCTCTCTCTTGCCAGAGCAACCAGGCAAGCCCCCCCTTTGATCACCAGATATCGCCTACTCTTCTCTATACTGCTTGCATTAGAGTAGTGTAGCTTGTTACTCCTTTCCGTTATTCCTATCCTGATGCATAGCCTGTCCTTGCTACTACTATTGTTACCATTACCTGCTATCCTACTGCTTAGTATAGGATGCTAGTGCTCCATCAGTGGCCCTACACTCTTGTCCGTCTGCCTTGCTATACTACTGGGCCGTTATCACTTCGGGAGGTGATCACGGGCATATACTATATACTTTACACAGTTACATTACCTGTGATACTGTTCGGAGATGGGGGCTGAAGGGGCAGGTGGCTCCATCCCGGTAGAGGTGAGCCTGGGTTCCCGACGGCCCCCGATTGTTACTTTGTGGCGGAGCGACAGGGCAGGTTCAGACCACCTAGGAGAGAGGTGGGCCTGGCCCTGGTCGGCGTTCGCGGATACTTAACATGCTTAACGAGATCTTGGTATTTGATCTGAGTCTGGCCACTGGCTTATACGCACTAACCATCTACGCGGGGACAGTTATGGGCACTCGACGTCGTGGTATCAGCCGAAGCCTTCGTGACGTCAGCGACTGAGTGGCGCGCGCCGGGTTGGACCGCGTAACACAACTTCCTTTGTAATGGAGGTTGCTAGGTCTGCTCTCCGGCCGCGTTCGCAACATGCAGGTGTGCAATGGGCGATGGGCCCAGACCCCTACGCCATAGGATTTAGACCGGCGTGCTGACCTCTCTGTTGTGCCTAGGTAGGGCTGCGACATGTTGATCTTCCGAGGCCGGGCATGACCCAGAAAAGTGTGTCCGGCCAAATGGGATCGAGCGTGTTGGGTTATGTGGTGCACCCCTGCAAGGAAGTTAATCTATTCGAATAGCTGTGATCTTCGGTAACAGGACGACTTGGAGTTGTACCTTGACCTTATGACAACTAGAACCGGATACTTAATAAAACACACCCTTCCAAGTGCCAGATACAACCCGGTGATCGCTCTCTAACAGGGCAACGGGGGAAGGATCATCGGTTAGGTTTATGCTATGCGATGCTACTTGGAGGACTTCCGTCTACTCTCTTCTATATGCTGCAAGACGGAGGCTGCCAGAAGCGTAGTCTTCGAAAGGACTAGCTATCCCCCTTATCCCAGCTTTCTGCAGTTCAGTCCACATATAATAGCCTTATTCCAGTTGATACCAATGCATACATATGTAGTATAGCTCCTTGTTTGCGAGTACTTTGGATGAGTACTCACGGTTGCTTTCTCCTTCTTTTCCCCCTATCCCTTCTACCTGGTTGTCGCAACCAGATGTTGGAGCCCAGGAGCCAGACGCCACCTTCGACGACTACTACTACTACTCGGGAGGTGCCTACTACTACGTGCTGTCCGCTGACGACGACCAGGAGTAGTTAGGAGGATCCCAGGCAGGAGGCCTGCGCCTCTTTCGATCTGTATCCCAGTTTGTGCTAGCCTTCTTAAGGCATACTTGTTTATCTTATGTCTGTACTCAGATATTGTTGCTTCCGCTGACTCGTCTATGATCGAGCTCTTGTATTCGAGCCCTCGAGGCCCCTGGCTTGTAATATGATGCTTGTATGACTTATTTTATTTGTAGAGTTGTGTTGTGATATCTACCCGTGAGTCCTTGATCTTGATCGTACACATTTGCGTGCATGATTAGTGTAAGATTAAATCGGGGGCGTCAAAAGTTGGTATCAGAGCCGACTGCCTGTAGGAATCCCCCTTCCACACTCCTTGGCCGAAGTTGAGTCTAGACATTACAAAACTTTTTACTAACATGGCTGTGTGTCTTACGGGCACACGACGCCATTGGGTGGTAGTAGGATCTTTTATTCCTCGATCTATACTCTGGGACTCTGATCTCTCTTCTATTCGGGTTAAACAATTTTACTAACTCTGACTCTAGGTTCTCGATAATACTTTCTCCCGGAGAGCCCCTTATTACAGATGATTGTCTGCTGCATCAAAAGAGTCCGAAGATACTCTCCGATGTTCTCTTGACACTTTATGGTGTCGCTTTTGCAATTCCCCTCCGTCGATAAACCCCTATTGATAACCACGTATACGCACCATTCATACAATGCTTCCCAGTTGATCTTGTTATAACATGATACACCGAAATTCTCTCTATTGTTTCGAGAATCCTTTGAGCTTACTCCCTTGCTGTTCTCTGTCACCTGAATACCCCTATGGATAATTCTCGCACTTATCGAGTATCCGCTCATTCCCAGTTGTTCATGTGTTTCGCCAAAGACTTCAAAATATCATTCGATCTTTTGAAAATCCCGAGCAGCCTATTGTTTTTGAAATTCTTGCTTGCTTGAATTATGGTTAATCCCATAAGTTTCGTAATCTTATTGTCCTCCCTTCTCTTTATCATTTTAAGTTCGTTGATTCAATATGTTGAGGATGCCCGCATTCCTCAGTTGAATCCTAGGATTCATCCTTCCGGCTCAGACGTCATTTGGATATGAGCTGGTTCTTGACCAATCGATGCCTTGATCGTTTGTGCTTCTAAGTCTATTGAGCTTATTCATTTTCGATCAGAACGATTGCTTCTGATCCCTTGATTTGGAAATCATAAAATTTTCTTGCATTGAGCTTTGAGTTAGTTAGTTGTTTCTATCAGCTGATCCCCTTGCATTCTTTCTTCTTCTGGTAAAGTACCGATACTCACATCAGCTCCGTTGTGGATCGTCAGATCCATTGTTGGATTTCATCTGACATCGCCCTTAATATTCAATAACCTTGTGAGCCTTTCCACTGGTATGTAATGCCTTTGGTATATTGTATCCTCTGCCTTGTCAACCATGCTCTACTTTCGAGCTTGTGTTATTTACCCCTGAAGTTTGTGATATATGTTCCTAAGATACCTGATGGTTTGAACTAATGCCTTCCCCTAATCTGTGCTAACCCGGAAGATTTCACGGGTCATACTTATCTGGTATTGCACCAGGTAAAACTTTCAACAACTAATGTCATTTTCAAAATACGAGAGGTGAATGAAAGGTTATGCATTGAAGAAGTGGGAGTCGACCTTGAACTTTGTGTTCATGCCCATGGACACGATGTAGATCTTATCATTAAAGCTTCTCTTAATTTTTTTCCCTTGGTATAAGTTCTTATATCCGGGATCCGGCCTTTTGCAATCGTGGTTTCGACCATATGTTCTTCTTTGACCCCATTTCACGGGCAAGTATAAGCACTTGTCTTCTATGGATCAATACACCAGTCCAACCTTTACTTTGATCTCCCGTCGAGTATTACACCATGGTACCTCGATAATATCAAGTACTGCATAACCTCTTATGAGTTCCTCGTCAAGTACTACATTCTCACTGATTCCAAATTTTTCACGGGTACTCAAAAAACCGATAACTGAACCGAGTCCGCACTACGGTTCAACAACTTTTGGTAATATTCTTTACTTACGAGTTTGTACCCGATCACATCCTTTCTACCCTATTTGGCTATATCATTACTGTGATGATTTTAACTGTGCTACCTGGTCCTTATTCCCGGGGCACAACTTTCGACGATGAGCTAAGCTTACGTCGATCTTCCTCATCATACCACTTTGCCTTAAACAACAAGCTTGGTTTTGAGTTTGTGTCGTACCCTTGGGTTCAATAACCTTTCGCTTCATCATTCCTGTGGCTTGATGTCATCACCGACCGATTACATCTTCATGAAATCTCTCAACAATTGTGTCGTGACCATCATCGGCATTCTGAGCTTTTCCAGGATGTTAATTGAGTTCATTATGAGAAATACCATCCTTGCCCTCGATGATCTGTGTTATCATCGACCACTTTATTGACTTCCCTCCAACACAAACTTATTCGTGTTTTGTGTTATACTTTGAGATCCTTGCTATCCAGCAATTCTTCTTCTTTACCTTGGAATATTACCATCTTTTATGTCAAGTATGTTCTGAGAATTTCACCACCTCTTATGAATTATTGATGCAAGTGATGCTTCTCACCATCACCATTCTTTTCATGGCCCCCGTGTTCCAACCGGAATACCGACAAATGGATTGTGATGTGAAAAATCCAAAACTTCTAGCAACCCTATTGCTTGTAAATTAATGAATGATAGATACATTCTTTGTGTATTGGATATCGAATCACCCTTCTATCATTGATCTTGCTATCTAAGCCCATACTTCGGGTGCACCGTTCAACCAATGTTTAAATTGTGTATGTTTTCCTCGAGCATACATCATTATATCATTTGATCCGACAAATGTTATCTCCTTATTCACATATCTGTGGAAATCCATCTTTTTGGATACCTCGTTGAATTATCGCTAGGTCCATCAGCCACCTCCTCATCCTCTCCTTGGCTTAATGATGAATCCCTTCGTGTATCCAGAGTCTGACCTTTGCTTGAATACCATGTCAATGCTTCTTGAAGCATGTTTGTGGTACTCTGATCATCGATAAGAACATTTGAAGCGCCATGCTGAATTTCCTTTATCAATTATTCAAACACCGTTGTTTGGGTAATGTCATGAACTTCCTCTTGCCTAACCTAAATGGTTTTCTACGTTATATCCTGTCGTGGATATCATGCTCTGCTTGTCCTTGGGAAAGATATACCCCTGAAATATGTGTTTAAACACATTTTCCTTTCCATTGTTCTGTTTAATATGATAATCTTAGTTTCCTTTCCATTGGTTGGTTTAACCTTTCTTGAGGTCTATATAATCTAAGCAGTATTATTCTCCTGCTTATGTAAACACCTCGGTGTACAACTCTGTCAATAAGACCTTGTTTCTACTGTTGACGACATTTCGGTAGCCACCGATGGACGAGAATCTTGCCTATTGGTCCGCCTCGTTCAACGAGCAGGAAAATGGTTCTCTTCGTCCCTCGCCCTTGGTATCGACGTTGTTGCCGACATAATCGACAGGCTACCCCCTAACATGCCTTGCTTGCATGATCACGCAAGACGTCTCCGCCCTTCCTACTTTTAACCCACATGGTGGGCCCACAACCCACAGTTCCACAGGATCGAAACCTGACTCTCCTGTACCCCCTGCTTCCAAAGTTATTCCTCCCGCATGGACTCGTATGTAATTCATGAGCCACCTTCCAATGAGATCATCAATTCTGGCATCGGACACAATAGTTGTTCCGTTGCTTTTGAGACCCTTTCACCTTCTGGCTAGGCATTGAATGATTGCCTGGTTGCTTGAAACTTCTTATTGTACCTTCGAACTTTACTCTCGATGTGTTTTATTTGTTCAACTCGAGAGGTACTCATATGCTCATTCGTGGGTTAATCCCAGATTATTACCCTCATAGCATTCTGTCGTTGCCGATCTGCCCCGTTACCTATTCGTAAGTACGATGAAGATCCCGAAGAAAGGATGCCTACTTCATCATGATGACATGAAGCAGAGAAATGAATACATCAACGTAGTGGATCGACCGCTTCGAGAAGAGCAACCAAGATCGAGAAAACTCGTTAGAATTTCGTAACCAAATTCCCCTCACTTCCCCTCTTAAATCTCGGGATGAGATTTCTTGTAGTGGAGGAGAATTGTGACGCCCGGGTAATCATGCTACAGTAATTCCACGCTAATGATGCCACGTCACCTCGGTTACTGTTATTAATCTCGCGGTGGTTCAAAAACGGTTCGAATTCAAATTTAAAATCGAGTCAAACAATTAAAGTCTTCAAAAGTCAAAACTAAAATGTTCTTGATGTGACAAATAAATCATGGATATTATTGGTGGAGTAACAACATCTTTATAAAATATTTAAATACCCTTAAGTGATTAAAACAACATCAAAACAATTAGTTATACTCCTAAAATATTTTACCAAATACTAAACTATTTTTATTCTGAGGTAAAACTTCTTAGAACAGTGGATTAATTTGACACACTATTTTTGGAGCTATTTTCATATTTTACTAAACCAAAAATATAGTGCAACTAAAATAAAAGAGAAATGAATAAAAGGTAAAACAAAAAAAATAACAAAAAAAAGAGAACCCCTTGGTCTCCGGCCCAGCAGACCACAGCCCTACTGGGCCAACCACCGGCC
This sequence comes from Triticum monococcum, assembly GCA_034509565.1. Lineage (NCBI taxonomy): Eukaryota > Viridiplantae > Streptophyta > Magnoliopsida > Poales > Poaceae > Triticum > Triticum monococcum. The sequence continues at coordinate 274,659,608 of CM067842.1, read as the reverse complement.
CAACCGGCCTCGCCCACTCTCCTTATCCCCCCACCCGGTGAGACCCCGAACCCCCACGCACCCACTCGCCCCCCCACATCGCCCTCCCCCCGCTGGATCTGGATCGGGGCGACGCCCCCGACGACCACGCCCGCGTCCGCTGCCGCCCGAAGGCCTCCCCGTCGCCGGACCAGCACGCCGTCGCTGCTCGTCATCGTCGCCCGGAGCTCCTCCGCCTCGTCCTCCACGTCTCCCTCGCCGCCTCGCCTTTCCCCGACTCCTCCCCATCGGTCTCCTGCGCACCTCGCCATCCGACGCCGCGCCGCTGCGTCCCGAGGTCGTCGCCGTCACGCCATCGCCGGACTGCCTCCCGTCGTCCTCTTCGTCGCCTACTCGTCCCCGTCCTCCCCAACGACTCCCGCCGCCCGAACCCCTACGCCTCCCTGTGAGCTCCCCCCTCTCCTCCCCTGTCCTCCGCACGCACGCGCGCACGCCCCGCGGCCTCGTCCTGCGCTCGCCGCGCCGTTCCGCACGCGCACGCTACCACGGCCACTCCCAGCGCCCGCTCGCGCTCCGCCGCGGCATCCCCAGCCACGGCCACGCATTGGCCGCGACCTTTGCCACACCCGCAGCGCGCCTCGCACCGCCGACCCGCCGTTGCCTCGCCGCCCCCCCGCACTGGCCTCCCCCTGTCTCCAGCCGCTGGCCACGGTTTGGCTGCGCCCGCGCCTTGGTCGTGCTGGCCGCGAGCCCCGCACCTGCTTGCGCTCGCGCGCCCCGTAGCGCTCGTCGCCGCCTCCGCTCCATATGCCCTCCCGTGGCGCCACCCGGGGCGACCCTTCTGCCGCCGCCGGTCGGCTGCACCAGCCATGCCCCTCGGCCCTGCTCCTGCTGCGCCTCGCTCCTGGACGGGCTGCGGCTTCGCCCGCAGCCGCGCCCGCACGCCCGACCCGCTATGGCCCCTCTGAGCCACTGCCAAACGGGGCCCACGCCCCCCAGAACAAAAAAAAGGATTAAAAAAATAAAAAAATAAAAATAATAATAATTAAATAAATAATAATAATTAAATTAATTAATTAATTAAGGAATTAATTAAGTTAATTGATCTTAATTAGATTAACCTAATTAACTAATTAGTTTAATTAAACAGTAATTAGATTAGTTATACATTAATTAGGCTAAACAGTCAATGACCAGTGGGACCCACACGTCAGCGATCCAGTCAACACCTCTGTTGACTGCTGACATCATGCTGACGTCATGAAACACTGTTCTTGATAATGTTGAATTAAATTAATTAAATAAATTCTAAAAATGATTTAAAACTTTAGATAATCATATAAAATAAAACCGTAGCTCGGATGGAAAAACTTTGTACATGAAAGTTGCTCAGAACGATGAGAAGAACCCGGATACGCAGCCCGTTCGTCCGCCACGCATCCCTAACCTATCCAACTCGCAACTTTCCCCCTCCGGCTCCTCTGCCCGAAAACGCGAAACGCCGGGGATACTTTCCCGGATGTTTTCTCCCTTCACCGGTATCACCTCATACCGCGTTAGGGCACGCCTAGCATCACGGTTTGCTTTGTCATGCATCGTTATGCATCTGTTTGCATTGTATTTATTGTTTCTCCCCCCTCTTCTTCCGCTAGACACCGAGACCGACGCCGCTGCTACCCAGTACGACTACGAAGTTGACGACCCCTCTCTCTTGCCAGAGCAACCAGGCAAGCCCCCCCTTTGATCACCAGATATCGCCTACTCTTCTCTATACTGCTTGCATTAGAGTAGTGTAGCTTGTTACTGCTTTCCGTTATTCCTATCCTGATGCATAGCCTGTCCTTGCTACTACTATTGTTACCATTACCTGCTATCCTACTGCTTAGTATAGGATGCTAGTGTTCCATCAGTGGCCCTACACTCTTGTCCGTCTGCCTTGCTATACTACTGGGCCGTGATCACTTCGGGAGGTGATCACGGGCATATACTATATACTTTACACAGTTACATTACCTGTGATACTGTTCGGAGATGGGGGCTGAAGGGGCAGGTGGCTCCATCCCGGTAGAGGTGGGCCTGGGTTCCCGACGGCCCCCGACTGTTACTTTGTGGTGGAGCGACAAGGCAGGTTCAGACCACCTAGGAGAGAGGTGGGCCTGGCCCTGGTCGGCGTTCGCGGATACTTAACACGCTTAACGAGATCTTGGTATTTGATCTGAGTCTGGCCACTGGCTTATACGCACTAACCATCTACGCGGGGACAGTTATGGGCACTCGACGTCGTGGTATCAGCCGAAGCCTTCGTGACGTCAGCGACTGAGTGGCGCGCGCCGGGTTGGACCGCGTAACGCAACTTCCTTTGTAATGGAGGTTGCTAGGTCTGCTCGCCGGCCGCGTTCGCAACGTGCAGGTGTGCAATGGGCGATGGGCCCAGACCCCTGCGCCATAGGATTTAGACCGGCGTGCTGACCTCTCTGTTGTGCCTAGGTAGGGCTGCGACGTGTTGATCTTCCGAGGCCGGGCATGACCCAGAAAAGTGTGTCCGGCCAAATGGGATCGAGCGTGTTGGGTTATGTGGTGCACCCCTGCAGGGAAGTTAATCTATTCAAATAGCCGTGATCTTCGGTAACAGGACGACTTGGAGTTGTACCTTGACCTTATGACAACTAGAACCGGATACTTAATAAAACACACCCTTCCAAGTGCCAGATACAACCCGGTGATCGCTCTCTAACAGGGCAACGGGGGAAGGATCATCGGTTAGGTTTATGCTATGCGATGCTACTTGGAGGACTTCCGTCTACTCTCTTCTATATGCTGCAAGACGGAGGCTGCCAGAAGCGTAGTCTTCGAAAGGACTAGCTATCCCCCTTATCCCGGCTTTCTGCAGTTCAGTCCACATATAATAGCCTTATTCCAGTTGATACCAATGCATACATATGTAGTATAGCTCCTTGCTTGCGAGTACTTTGGATGAGTACTCACGGTTGCTTTCTCCTTCTTTTCCCCCTATCCCTTCTACCTGGTTGTCGCAACCAGATGTTGGAGCCCAGGAGCCAGACGCCACCTTCGACGACGACTACTACTACTCGGGAGGTGCCTACTACTACGTGCTGTCCGCTGACGACGACCAGGAGTAGTTAGGAGGATCCCAGGCAGGAGGCCTGCGCCTCTTTCGATCTGTATCCCAGTTTGTGCTAGCCTTCTTAAGGCATACTTGTTTATCTTATGTCTGTACTCAGATATTGTTGCTTCCGCTGACTCGTCTATGATCGAGCTCTTGTATTCGAGCCCTCGAGGCCCCTGGCTTGTAATATGATGCTTGTATGACTTATTTTATTTGTAGAGTTGTGTTGTGATATCTACCCGTGAGTCCTTGATCTTGATCGTACACATTTGCGTGCATGATTAGTGTACGATTAAATCGGGGGCGTCACAGGTCATGACTTTATTTAGTGATACATCCACTATTTTGGAAGAGGTTTCAATTGACTATGACAATGAAGTTGCTATCTATGATGATTATTATGATGACATCTATGCCATAAAGAGTGATAAATCTTCTATGCTTGTGCATCATGAAATGAGTGTTATACGTGATAGTTATATTGTTGAATCCATTCATGATGTTTCTGAAAATTATTATGAGGAAGGAACTTATGCTCTTACAAATCTCATTAATATCAAATTTCTTCTCTATGTGTTGATTGTTTTGAATTTGCACTTGTTTTGCCTTCCTATGCTAGTTGATTCTTGCTCCCAAAAGTTATTTGCTCACAAAATCCCTATGCATAGGAAGTGGGTTAGGCTTAAATGTGCTTGCCATGTGTTTCATGATGCTCTTATTATGTTTCAATTCTTATCTTATATGCGAGCATCATCAAATCATCATGCCTAGCTAAAAGGCATTAAAGAAAAACGCTTGTTGGGAGACAACCCAACACTTTTACCTACTTTTTTTGTGTGTTCACATGATTAGGCTACTGTAGTAATCATGTTTTATTGCTTTTGTTTCAATAAAGTGCCAAGTAAGACCTTTGGGATGGCCTACGGTGATAGTTGATTTGATCTTGCTGAAAAACAAAAACTTTTGCGCTCGGGAAAACAATTCTCATTTTTAACAGAAGCGTGATAAAATGACAATTATTTTTGCTGAAAATCAATAGAAAAATTTCTCATGTTGTCCTAATTTTTCAGAAATTTTGGAGTAGCAGAAGTATGGTTTTGAGTACAGATTACTACAGACTGTTCTGTTTTTGACAGATTCTGTTTTCAACGCATAGTTTGCTTGTTTTCTAGTTTCCATGGCTTATATTGCTCAATATAAATTGTGAAAATGATATGCTATAGTAGGAATTGTGTGAGAAAAATTATGAATCTTGTCTTTGGCAGTACCAAAAGTGGAATAGTTTGCTCTTTATCGTACTAACCTATCTCACGAAGTTCCGTTAAGTTTTGTGTGATTGAAGTTTTCAAGTTTTGGGTGAGATATCGATATGAGGAGAATAAGGAGTGACAAGAACTTAAGCTTGGGGGTGCCCAAGGCACCCCCAAGGAAATATTCAAGGATTATCCAAGCAACTAAGCTTGGGGATGCCGCGGAAGGCATCCCCTCTTTCGTCCCCAACATTATCGGTAACCTCACTTGGAGCTATGTTTTCATTCGTCACATGATATGTGTTTTTCTTAGAGCGTCAATTTATTTTGTTAGTTTCTTGCTGTTATTTATAATAATGTTTTGCATCTTTTATTTTAGTAAAAGTGGCAATGATAGCCTTTGTCATGCTATTTTGCAAGTATACATGCTGCTGTTTGAAAACAAAAAGTTTACCGCTGTTGCAAAAATTCCCTAGAAAAGTCAGAATGTGATAAAATGTTGAAACTTTTTGCAAAATGAGATCAGATAAATTTTATACAGTGTGGTAAATTTTCATAATTTTTGGAGGTTAATAAGTATTTATACTCTTGCATTCTTTACAAACTGTACTATTTTGGCAGATTGCTATTATGTTTGCATTGTTTGCATATGTTTGCTTGTTTAATGATTCTATTTGCAGATAGGAGTATTAAATATGCAGAGGCATTTAGTGTGCAATGTTGAATAATAATTTTAATGATTTTCTACAGTAGAGAATGATAAGGTTTTTGCATTGGTTTATACTAACTTATCTCACGAGTTCTTGTTGAGTTTTGTGTGGATGAAGCTTTCGGGATTTAGGAAAACCGTGATATGAGAGGAATTAAGGACACACAAAAGCTCAAGCTTGGGGATGCCCAAGGCACCCCAAGATAATATTTCAAGAGGTCTCAAGCATCTAAGCTTGGGGATGCCCCGGTAGGCATCCCACATTTCTTCTTTAACAATTATCGGTTAGTATCGATTGAGCCTAAGTTTTTGCTTCTTCACATGATGTGTGCTATCCTTAGATTGTCATTTTTTGCTTGCTAATAAGATACTTAGATCTTAAAGTTTTTAAACAAAATAGAGTCCTCAAATAGTTGCTAGAGAGGCTATGTAAGCGGCATTCACATCCCGTCAACGAAGCTCTTTTCTATGTCATTTACTCTTGTGCTTCACTTATATCCTATGAGTACATTGTTGAATAAATTGAATGTCATGAAGTTGAAATCATATCATGCCTGGTGGTAGCTTCACATTGAGTTTAGAAAGTGAAATCTTTTGAGGCTTGACAATCAAAATATTGGTCATACAAGCAATTCATGAATAATTAGTATAAGGAAGAGAACTTTCACATATAAATACACTATCATGGAAATCTTTTGTGATCGTGAGCCCCCATCAAAATATTATATGCCAAAATTGTTGACGTTGGACAAGTAAGACAACATAATGGTTTATGTTTGTTCATATTCACATAGAAGTCATATTGTCATAGATCCTTCAACATGTGGTGCTTGCCCCCCATCTTTGCTAGCCAAAAATTCCACACCAAGTAGAGATACTACTTGTGCATCCAAAAACCCTTAAACCCAAATCCTATTTTCAGGAGTCCACAATACCTACCTAAGGATTGAGCAAGATCCTTCAAGTAAGTTGTCATCGGTGCAATAAGGCAATAAAAATTGCTTCTAAAAGTGTGAGATCATTTAGTGTAAGAGAAAATTGAGCGTTGTACGAACTTGTGATGGCAAAGTAATAAAAGCGACGGACTGCATAATAAAGGTTGCTATCATAAGGGGCAATACAACGTGACGTTCTTTTGCACTAAGGGGTCGAGCATACAAACAAATAAGCTCATGTCAACCTCTGCTTCCCTCTGCGAAGGGCCTATCTTTTACTTTTATGTATTTACTTTTATGCAAAGAGTCAAAGTTTTTCTCTCTATTCCTTTTTATTTTTCTCTTTTGGCAAGCATCATGTGGTGAGGAAAGATCTAGGCACATATGTCCAGTTGAATATGGGTAGCATGAGTTATTATTGTTGACACTGATGACCCACAAGTATAGGGGATCTATCGTAGTCCTTTCGATAAGTAAGAGTTTCGAACCCAACGAGGAGCAGAAGGAAATGACAAGCAGTTTTCAGTAAGGTATTCTCTGCAAGCACTGAAATTATCGGTAACAGATAGTTTTGTGATAAGGTAATTCATAACGGGTAACAAGTAACAAAAGTAAACAAGGTGCGGCAAGGTGGCCCAATCCTTTTTGTAGCAAAGGACAAGCCTGGACAAACTCTTATATAAAGGAAAGCGCTCCCGAGGACACATGCGAATTATCGTCAAGCTAGTTTTCATCATGCTCATATGATTCGCGTTCGTTACTTTGATAATTTGATATGTGGGTGGACCGGTGCTTGGGTACTGTCCTTCCTTGGACAAGCATCCCACTTATGATTAACCCCCCTCACAAGCATCCGCAACTACGAAAGAAGAATTAAGGTAAACCTAACCATAGCATGAAACATATGGATCCAAATTAGCCCCTTAGGAAGCAACGCATAAACTAGGGTTTAAGCTTCTGTCACTCTAGCAACCCATCATCTACTTATTACTTCCCAATGCCTTCCCCTAGGCCCAAACAATGGTGAAGTTTCATGTAGTTGACGTTCACATAACACCACTAGAGGAAGACAACATACATCTCATCAAAATATCGAACGAATACCAAATTCACATGACTACTTATAACAAGACTTCTCCCATGTCCTCAGGAACAAACATAACTACTCACAAATAATATTCATGTTCATAATTAGAGGGGTATTAACGTGCATAAAGGATCTGAACATATAATCTTCCATCGAATAAACCAACTAGCATCAACTACAAGGTAATCAACACTACTAGCAACCAACAGGTACCAATCTGAGGTTTTGAGACGAAGATCAGATACAAGAGATGAACTAGGGTTTGAGAGGAGATGGTGCTAGTGAAGATGTTGATGGAGATTGACGCCCTCCCAATGAGAGGATCGATGGTGGTGACAATGGCGACGATTTCCCCCTCCCGGAGGGATGTTTCCCCGGCAGAACAGCTCCGCCGAAGCCCTAGATTGGTTCCGCCTCGAGACAGCGGCGCTTCGTCCCGAAAGCTTCCTTCTGATTTTTTTCCAGGGCAAAAGACACCTTATACTAGAAGATGGGCATCACGGGGATTCCAGGTGGCCCACGAGGCATGGGGCGTGCCCAGGGGGGGGGGGGGGGGGGTAGGGCGCGCCCTCCACCCTCGTGGACAGTAGGTGGCCCCCCTCTGGTGCTTTCTTTGTCCAATATTTTTAATATATTCCAAAATAGACTTTCTAGAGTTTTAGGACTTTTGGAGTTATGCAGAATAGCTCTCTAATATTTGCTCCTTTTCCAGCCCAGAATTCCAGCTGCCGGCATTCCCCCTTTTCATGTAAACCTTGTAAAGTAAGAGAGAATAGGCATAATGTCCATTTTGCATCATGATTTTATATCGATATTTATTGCATTATGGGTTGTTATTACACATTATTTCACAATACCTATGCCTATTCTCTCTTATTTTACAAGGTTTACATGAAGAGGGGGAATGCCGGCAGCTGGAATTCTGGACTGGAAAAGGAGCAAATATTAGATACCTATTCTGCACATCTCCAAAAGTCCTGAAACTCCACGGGAGCATTTTTCAGAATATAAAAAAAATACTAAGTGCAAGAAGTACCAGAGGGGGACCACCCACCAGCCACGAGGGTGGGGGGCGCGCCCCTTCCTCATGGGCTCCCTGGTGGCCCTCCGATGCCCATCTTCTGCTATATAAGGTCTTTCGTCCGAGAAAAAATCATAAGCAAGCTTACGGGATGAAACTCCGTCGCCACGAGGCGGAACCTTGGCGGAACCAATCTAGGGCTCCGGCGGAGCTGTTCTGCCAGGGAAACTTCCCTTCAAGAGGGGGAAATCATCACCATCGTTGTCGGTGTCAAAACCGGCGGATCTCGGGTAGGGGGTCCCGAACTGTGCGTCTAGGCCGGATGGTAACAGGAGGCAGGGGACACGAAGTTTTACCCAGGTTCGGGCCCTCCCGATGGAGGTAAAACCCTACGTCCTGCTTGATTAATATTGATGGTATGGGTATTACAAGAGTTGATCTACCAGGAGATCAGAGAGGCTATACCCTAGAAGCTAGCCTATGGTATGATTGTTGATGTGTATGTTGTCCTACAGACTAAAACCCTCCGGTTTATATAGACACCGGATAGGGTTAGGGTTACATAGAGTCGGTTACAATGGTAGGAGATCTGAATATCCGTATCGCCAAGCTTGCCTTCCACGCCAAGGAAAGTCCCTTCCGGACATGGGACGAAGTCTTCAATCTTGTATCTTCATAGTCCTGGAGTCTGACTGAAGGTATAGTCCGGCCATCCGGACACCCCCTAATCTAGGACTTCCTCAGTAGCCCCCGAACCAGGCTTCAATGATGATGAGTCTGGCGCGCAGATTGTTTTCGGCATTGCAAGGCGGGTTCTCCTCCAAATTCCATGTACCTGTCGAATAAAGTCCAGTTTCTTGTAGATGTTGCGCTCCTTGGCTTCTACGCCCAATAATGGCCGCTCCCCACGTGTCAAATGAATATGAAAGGTCTGAGTGTTTTTACATTCACACCCCTAGCCGCGTAAACAAGCTGACCTATTTAAGAAGACGAGGATTTAGATCCAAACCACACCTTCCCCCTTCGCGAGTGTTCATCAGAGCGCATTTGACAAAGATCCATTCCACCATGGCCAGCCGTCGCGACTCCTCCTCCCGCCCTCCCAGCCCCAAGCCTGGATATTGGGAAAGATGCTCCATCCCGCATAGCGAGTTGGTGACGCTCCAAACCAAGGGATTTCTCCCCCCGGCCTATATGATCCCGGTTTGAGCCGGTCTTGCCGTCTATAACGGCGGAGAGCAAGCGGAGAGCGCGCCTAATCCCTCTAAGGGAGAGCGGGTGTGCCTCGTCCCTTATTTAATAAGGGGGCTCGTATTTCCAATCCATCCATTTCTCCGGGGGCTGCTGGAGTTCTACGGCCTCCAGCTACATCATCTCACGCCTGCCTCAGTATTGCATATCGCGGGCTTTGTAGCCCTCTATGAGCTGTTCTTGGGTGTTGAAGCTCATTTCGGACTGTGGAGGGAGCTATTTTGCCTTGTGCCCCATTCCAAGAAGGGGTCTATGTATCAAGTGGGCGGAGCCGAAGTATGGCGCATCGCCGGGACCGGCTATCTGTCCAGAACCCCAAAGAAGGCGTCCGAAGACTGGCCCTCAGAATGGTTTTACATAGAAGACGTCCCGCTGCCGGATCCTGTCCGGATCGGCCTCCCTGAATTCAACAATGCTCCCCTAAAGAAGCGCCTAAGCTGGCGCCCATGGAGCCCTTAGAGAGAAAGTGACAGGGATGTCGTTTACCTGATGGGCCAGATAAGATTGTTAGCTCATTCCGGATTAACCATGATCAGGGTCGTGGCCGCATGCATCATGCGAGGGGTGCAGCCGCTACAGTATAGAGGCCACCCCATGTGGGATTTCAATGGGGAGGACGACACCACCCGTTACGGCCGTAAGGGGCCGGATTCGGCTGCAGCTCTAATAAAGACCTTGTCCGCTTTGTACAAGGGAGAAGAGGAGGATTTACTCCGCGTTGACCCAAAGGGTGGATTTTCCATGTACAATCCTCCAAGTTGGGTGAGTGATCACATCTTGCCCATCCGTTTTATATCCCCATTGTTTAAATGTTTAATCTTAGTGATTTCTATGCAGGAACTGCGCCAGGCTGTTAAAGAAATAAACAACCCTCTTCCACAACCCCAGGACCCAGGACGGTCCCTCGACCCTGACTCGCAAGAGGATCCGGAGCTTTCGGTGGATCTGATTGATGGAGTGTTCCATCAATTGAGTAAGGACAGCGTCCTGGTGGCCATTACAGCCGATTATCCAGGGCTAATTCCGGCCTCCCAGAAACGGGAGGCCGAACCTGCGGCGACAAGCCAACGAGGGGCCGCAGGGTCCCGTGGGCAGAAAAGAGGTGCAGTCCGGACTGGGGCGTCAGCGCAAAGGTATGGCGCACCCCTTATCCCAGGTGTCGTACTTTCAGGGCATATTACCACTTGTGCTCTCTTTAGGATAAAGAGACCTCGCCAAACTATATTCGGAGAGACCGCCAATCGCGCCTCCACCAGCCAGGCTCCAAAGCCTGGCCCGGAAGCGGGGCCGAACACATGGTGCGCACCAGACGCTCCTCCAATGGAGGATGTGGACAGGTTGTCTGCCACCAACTCTGAGGTGGAGAGTGCCATGAAGTACAGGCATCGCCGGACAGTTCTTCGCAATGCGTGTTTCTCCCAAGAGGCGTTAGATGCCTTTAAGTCGGGAGATGCGCACCTCCGTGCCGCTCAAAATGGTCTAACCAGAGCCACGGAGCAATATGTAAAAGACATACAGGTAAGAAAATTTTGGTAATTATATATACCAGTAGCCCCTGAGACTTGAAACAGTTAAGATAACTGATTTAAGGATCATTTTATGAAGGTTCTTACAGAAAAGAATTCCCTACTGTCCAAGGAGCTGGAAGAGTGCAAAGCCCAACTTGAGGCCGCACTAGCCGCGGCAGGGGAGCCTAAGGAGGCCCCCTCTGGTAATATACACTTCGAAAGATAAGTGTTTTGCGAAGCACGGCTTTGGTGTGAATCTGACAAATGAAATTGCAGATGGCGCCGGATTAGATCCGGAAAGGCAACACGTCCTACGCCAGCTAAAGGCTGGTGAGAGGGTGCTGTTAAAGGTGATGGGGGAGAAGAACTATCTCCGAGATGCCAACACCAAGCTGGGCGTCGAGCTGAAAGATGTTCGTGCCCAGCTGTCAGATTCCGTGAAGGAGAATCAGCGGCTTCGGCGCAGCATATTTAGTAAGTGCTTGAACGAACCTTTTGAAAGAAAGTTCGGCGAGGAAGTCGGCTAACAAAGCAATGTCTATAGGTGTGCTGATAGGTCGTCCTGCAGAGGAGATGCCCGGTTCTATGGGTGACCTTCTTCCCGAGCTCTCGCAACTGCTTGATCGAGTTCGGCAGGCGATGCGAGGCGTCGCCCAGGCCCTGTGGCCATCCGTCTCCATGCCCGAAGGTCTTGAAGAGCTTGTGGAGAAGCTAAAAGGAGCACGGCGGCGCTTCCGATTGTGGAAGATATCAGCCTGCCATCAAGGCGCTAGGGAGGCCTGGGCCATGGTGAAGACGTGGTACGCAAAGGCTGACCCCAACCACATGGCCGAGGTCGGTCCTATAGGGCCCGATGGGAAGGAGATCCCTATAAGCTTAGTATACGGCCAAGTAGAGTTGGCCGCAAAGTATTCCCAGCAGGACTGTAAATTAGACAGCCTGTTAGATGGTATTGAAGAGGAATATGATCAGTCAAAATGACTATGTAATGTAATTGACATTTATGATGCCTTCTAGCCGGATTGTAGATCGTTTGTCATGGCCGACCTTTTTGCTTCAGCCTCGGGACCTGACGGTCTGGAGTGTGTCCGAATTCCCATGCGGTTATATAAGAACCGGGGAATGCATGGAGACCAGGCATAGGGGTCATTAGTGCGTGAACAAACAAGTGCCCGACTAGTTATGTTATATTACATGGTTAGTAAGAAACATCTTCCAGGGAGGATAGTTTCGTTAGGGGTTCCTTTCCCTGGGAGGCATGCCCTAAAGTGCATGTCCATGCTGCAAAAAGAAACGCAGGAAAAACATCCAGGGGCATATAGATAAAAATAAAAAAGATCATCTTTAATTCACCAACCGAATATTCCCTTAAGAACGCTAGCTTTCGGCTTCACCCAGTCTGAGGTACACGTCCGGCTGACCCGGTAGTAACAATCGCAGAGGTGCACCCTTTACCACCTAGCCGAACAATCGGGAACGTAGGGGTAAGCACAGGAGCCAGGCAACCCAGCTTGGCCAAAACTTAAGTCATATTGATGCATATAATGGTGAATAAAAGGTACATGCGGAAGTGTGACACATGTGTTGGGCATGAATCCCGTATGAATAAGCTTCTGTTTAAAGAAGCCCCCAAGTTTAATGAGCGCGGATGACGCGTCACTTTATGAGCCTTTAAGGGCTATAAGAGGGAGAGAGAAGAAGAAGGAGAGAAATGCAAGACAGAAAATATATAAAAAATGGACAGAGGAAGGAGAAGAACATAGAGTTCGGCGCTAGGCATAGAATCTTCGGAGACGGGCTGCATTCCATGGGTTCGGCTCGAGTCGGTTATCCGATGCATCTCGCAGGCGGTACGCTCCACCAGTCAGGACTTGGTCAATTATGAAGGGACCTTCCCACTTGGGCTTGACTTTGTCCCTTTTCTTGTCCGGTAGCCGTAGAACTAATTCACCAACGTTGTAAGTTTTGGCCCGTACTTCTCTGCTTTGGTATCTTCAAGCCTGCTGTTGATAGAATGCGGAACGGGCTTTTGCCACGTCACGCTCCTCCTCCAATGCGTCTAAGCTGTCCTACCGATCGAGCTCGACTTCTCTTTCTTCGTACATGCGCACTTGAGGTGAGTCATGGATTATGTCGCAGGGCAAAACTGCCTCTGCGCCGTACACTATAAAGAATGTTGTGTATCCGGTGGTGCAATTCGGCGTGGTCCGCAGCCCCCAGAGTACGGAGTCGAGCTCCTCTACCCAGTGCGTGTTAGATTCCTTGAGGGACCGCACTAATCTGGGTTTAATGCCGCTCATGATAAGGACATTTGCATGTTCGACCTGGCCGTTAGTTTGTGGGTGATAGACGGAAGCATAGTCGAGCTTGATACCCATGTTTTTGCACCAGTGTTTTACCTCGCGGCCGTGAAGTTCGTGCCATTGTGAGTGATGATGCTGTGAGGAACGCCGTAACGGTGTACAACCCCGGATATAAAGTCTATCACACGTCCGGATTCAGCCGTCTTAACAGGCTTGGCTTCTATCCATTTGGTGAACTTATCCACCATGACCAGTAAGTATTTGTGCTTGTGGGTTCCGCCTTTAAGGGGTCCAACCATGTCAAGCCCCCAGACCGCGAAGGGCCAAGTAATGGGGATAGTTCGGAGGGCGGTGGGTGGCATATGGCTTTGGTTTGCAAAGAGCTGGCAACCAGTGCATCGTTGGACTAAGTCCTGAGCGTCTGCCTAGGCCGTCGGCCAATAAAAGCCTATATGGAAGGCCTTGCTTACAAGGGACCGAGCTGCAGCGTGATGACCGCCCAGCCCGGCATGAATTTCAGCCAGGAGGTTCCGCCCCTCCTCTTCGGAGATGCACCTTTGAAGGACTCCGGTAGTGCTTTTCTTATAAAGCTCTCCCTCATGGACTCTGTAGGCTTTGGATTGCCGCACTATGCAGCGTGCCTCATTTTGGTCCTCAGGGAGTTCCTGCCTAGTGAGGTAGGCGAGGAATGGTTCTGTCCACGGGGCGACGACGGCCATTATTACGTGGGCTGAAGGTGTTATTTCATTGGCAGAGCCTCCGATTGTGTCAGGATTTTCGGTGTCGGGCAGTGTGGTTGGGTCCGGGGCGTTATTGTTCGGCTCCCCTTACCATACTACGGATGGCTTGAACAACCTTTCCAAGAAGATGTTGGGGGGGGGGGGGACTGCATCGCGTTTTGCGCCGATGCGTGCCAGGACATTTGCCGCCTGATTGTTTTCCTGGGCTATATGGTGAAATTCAAGCCCCTCGAACCGAGCTGACATTTTTAGGATGATGTTGCGGTAGGCTACCATTTTTGGATCCTTGGCATCAAAGTCTCCATTTATTTGGGATATTGCGAGGTTCGAGTCCCCGCGCACCTCTAGGCGTTGAATACCCATGGATACTGCCATCCGGAGACCATGTAAAAGGGCCTCATATTCGGCTGCGTTGTTGGAGTCCGTGTACATAATCTGGAGTACCTATTGGACTGTGTCTCCTGTGGGGGACGTCAAAATGACGCCAGCCCCCAGTCCGGCCAACATCTTGGAGCCGTCGAAGTGCATGGTCCAATTTGAATATGTGCTGTACTCTTTAGGGAGTTCGGCCTCCGTCCATTCTGCGATGAAGTCAGCCAAGACTTGCAACTTGATGGCTCGCCGTGGCTTATAAGTTATGTCGAACGGGAGGAGCTCAATGGCCCATTTTGCAATCCAGCCCGTTGTGTCATGGTTGTTTATAATATCGTTAAGTGGTACTTCCGAGGCTACTGTTATTGAACACTCTTGAAAGTAGTGTCGTAGCTTCCGGGATGCCATGAATACCGCGTACGCGATCTTTTGATAATGCGGGTACCGTGATTTGCAAGGGGTGAGGACAGTGGACACATAATAGACCAGCTTTTGAAGAGGGAATCTGTGTCCATCCGCTTCTCGTTCGACGACGAGCACTGCGCTTACAACCTGATGTGTTGCTGCAATGTATAATAGCATTGGTTCACCAATATTTGGCGCGGCTGGGACTGGGTTTGTTGCAAGTATGGCTTTTATCTCCTCGAGTCCGGCCGTGGCTGCATCCGTCCATTCGAAGTGTTCGGTGCGCCGAAGGAGGCGGTAAAGGGGTAGGGCCTTTTCTCCCAAGCGGGAGATAAAGCGGCTTAGAGCCGCCACGCATCCGGTTAACTTTTGTATTTGTTTGAGGTCCTTTGGGATATCCAGTTACGACATAGCTCGGATCTTGGCTGGATTTGCTTCCATTCCTCTACCGGATACAATGAAGCCCAAGAGCTTTCTGGCTGGAACGCCAAAAACGCATTTTTCCGGGTTGAGCTTGATGTCGTATGTTCGGAGGTTATCAAATGTGAGCCTCAAGTCGTCTACTAGAGATTCGACATGTCTTGTTTTGACGACCACATCATCTACATATGCCTCCACTATTTTGCCGATCTGGCTTGCCAGACATGTATGAATCATGCGCTGATATGTTGCGCCGGCGTTTTTGAGCCCAAAGGGCATTGTGTTGAAGCAGAATGGGCCGTATGGTGTGATAAATGCCGTTGCGTATTGGTCTAATTCTGCAATCCTGATTTGATGGTAGCCGGAATATGCGTCGAGGAAACACAACGAATCGTGTCCTGCGGTAGCGTCGATAATTTGATCGATGCGGGGGAGGGGGAAGGGATCCTTTGGGCAAGCCTTGTTAAGGTCTTTAAAATCAACGCACAGGCGCCAGGATTTGTCCTTCTTTGGTACCATCACCAGGTTTGCTAGCCAGTCCAGATGTTTTATATCTTTGATGAATCCGGCCTCTAATTGCTTTGCTAGCTCCTCTCCCATAGCCTGTCTCTTAGGTTCCGAAAAACGCCGAAGAGCCTGTTTGACAGGTTTGAATCCTGTTTGGATATTTAAGCTGTGCTCGGCCAGCCTGCATGGGATTCCTGGCATGTCTGAAGGGTGCCAGGCGAAAATGTCCCAGTTTTCTCATAGGAACTCTCGCAGTGCGGTGTCTACATCAGGGTTTAACTGTGCCCCGATGGAAGCTGTTTTATTTGGGTCGATTGGATGGACTTGGAATTTGACTATTTCATCCACCGGTTTAAAGGAGGTGGACTTTGATCTTTTGTCGAGTACCACATCGTCCCTATTCACCATAGAGTGCAGCGCAGTCAGTTCCTCAGCCGCTAGGGCTTCAGATAGTACCTCGAGGGCCAGTGCGGCTATCTTGTTTTCGGCGCGGAGTGCTATGTCTGGATCACTAGCGAGAGTGATGATCCCGTTAGGCCCGGGCATTTTGAGCTTCATGTACCCGTAATGGGGTATTGCTTGGAAGATTGTAAACGCTTCCCACCCTAACAGAGCGTGATAACCGTTGTTGAACGGAGCCACATGGAACGTGATCTCTTCGGACCTGTAATTATCCGGCATGCCGAACATCACATCTAGTGTGATTTTTCCTGTACAGCACGCTTCTCGACTGGGGATTATTCCTCTAAAGGTTGTGCTGCTTCGCTCAATGCGGTTCCAGTCTATTTCCATTTTTTGAAGAGTTTCCTCGTAAATGAGGTTCAATCCGCTGCCGCCGTCCATGAGTACCTTGGTAAGACGAAAGCCGTCCACTATTGGGCTGAGGACCAATGCGGCTGGTGCTCGGGCTGTTCGGAATCTAGGTTCATCACTAGCGTTGAAGGTAATAGCCATGTCACTCCATGGGTTTATTGTTGCTACTTGATAGACTTCGGCAAGGCTGCAGAGTGTCCTTTTTCACATATTATTTGATGCGAAAGTCTCGAAGACTGTTAATACCGTATGGGTGTCTCTGGGGTGGCTTTCTGTGGCCTCCGGAATTAGGAGGTTTTCGCCAATTTTGGCCACCTGCCGGAGTATCCAACATGCTCTAAGGTTGTGAGTTGGTGTGGCGTCCTCTGTACTGTGAATTTTACAGGGTCCGTTAAGCCATCCTTCCAGTACGGTTCCATGCCCTATAGAGGGTTTTTGCTTTTTGGTATCTGACCTGGGTGTATGGTTATGCTGCACCCTTTTATTTCGGACTGGGTTTGTATTTAGGGCCGGATTGTCCCAAAATTTTATTTTGGTTTTCCAGGCGCTTTCCATCGTACAATACTTTCATACAATGGACGCCAAGTCAGTGAAGCGTGTGATATCACGGTGACTTATGGCGTTGAGTATTCCCTTGTCCGTGCAATTATTGTAGAAGATTAAGATTGCGTCTTCCTCGCGGCAGTCCCTTAGCCTGTTCTTAACCAGGAGGAATCTAGCCCAGTAATGATGTACTGTTTCGTCGGGCTCTTGCCTGATTTTGGATACATTGCATATGTTGGGGTGGGTGGGTGGGTGGAGTTAAATCGGAAGCCTCACCCCGTCTACGGCTCAGAGGCCGAGGAATTTCCGAACTCGAAAATTTGGATCCCTGGTCATTGTCCAATGAATCCAGCCTGTCGCCTGACTCTAAGTTCAGGTCTTGAGTGATATCCTCCCCTCCGCGGGTATCCGGCTTGGAGGGATCGGGAATCCGGACGTAGCGAGTCCTTAAGATAGACGAAGGGTCGCCGCACTGTCCCTCTACCACGGCAACATGATGGGTGACTTGGGGAGAGTTAATCTCTCTCAGATCGGTTTTAGGCCCAATCTGGTCGTAATCCGTAGCGACTCCCAGGGCGGCGAAGCAATCCAAGAGCTCGTTTATGGAGGAAAGCTCCATTGGATCTAACTACTCGGCGAGTTCCGAACTGACATGAAGATTGTTTTCGATGGCTCGAGAGGTCATCGTTGGCGTAGAAGCCGAACAGGCGGTCATAAGAAAACCACCTAGCCGGAGGGTTTGGCCGACAACGAAAGCTCCCTTAGCAACGGTGCCGTCTTTAAAGACGGGGCGAGGCATCCTTCCTGATGGCGACGACACAGAGGAACTCTCAATGAAAGCACCAATGTCGGTGTCAAAATCGGCGGATCTCGGGTAGGGGGTCCCGAACTGTGCGTCTAGGCCGGATGGTAACATGAGGCAGGGGACACGAAGTTTTACCCAGGTTCGGGCCCTCTCGATGGAGGTAAAACCCTACGTCCTGCTTGATTAATATTGATGGTATGGGCATTACAAGAGTTGATCTACCAGGAGATCAGAGAGGCTAAACCCTAGAAGCTAGCCTATGGTATGATTGTTGATGTGTATGTTGTCCTACGGACTAAAACCCTCCGGTTTATATAGACACCGGATAGGGTTAGGGTTACATAGAGTCGGTTACAATGGTAGGAGATCTGAATATCCGTATCGCCAAGCTTGCCTTCCACGCCAAGGAAAGTCCCTTCCGGACACGGGACGAAGTCTTCAATCTTGTATCTTCATAGTCCTGGAGTCCGGCTGAAGGTATAGTCCGGCCATCCGGACACCCCCTAATCCACGACTCCCTCAATCGTCATCACCAACGATCCTCTCATCGGGAGGGGGTCAACCTCCATCAACATCTTCACCAGCACCATCTCATCTCAAACCCTAGTTCATCTCTTGTATCCAATCTTTGTATCCAAACCTCAGATTGGTACCTGTGGGTTGCTAGTAGTGTTGATTACTCCTTGTAGTTGATGCTAGTTGGTTTACTTGGTGGAAGATCATATGTTCAGATCCATTATGCATATTAATACCCCTCTGATTATGAACATGAATATGCTTTGTGAGTAGTTACGTTTGTTCCTGAGGACATGGGAGAAGTCTTGCTATTAGTAGTCATGTGAATTTGGTATTCGTTCGATATTTTGATGAGATGTATGTTGTCATCCCTCTAGTGGTGTCATGTGAACATCGACTACATGACACTTCACCATTGTTTGGGCCTAGAGGGATGCATTGGGAAGTAATAAGTAGATTATGGGTTGCTAGAGTGACAGAAGCTTAAACCCTAGTTTATGCGTTGCTTCGTAAGGGGCTGATTTGGATCCGTATGTTTCATGCTATGGTCAGGTTTACCTTAATACTTCTGTTGTAGTTGCGGATGCTTGCAATAGGGGTTAATCATAAGTGGGATGCTTGTCCAAATAAGGACATCACCCAAGCACCGGTCCACCCACATATCAAATTATCAAAGTACTGAACGCGAATCATATGAACGTGAAGAAAACTAGCTTGACGATAATTCCCATGTGTCCTCGGGAGCGTTTTCCTTCATATAAGAGTTTGTCAAGGCTTGTCCTTTGATACAAAAAGGATCGGGCCATCTTGCTGCACCTTATTTACTTTTATTACTTGTTGCTTGTTACAATTTATCTTATCACAAAACTATCTGTTACCGATAATTTCAGTGCTTGCAGAGAATACCTTGCTGAAAACCGCTTATCATTTCCTTCTCTTCCTTGTTGGGTTCGACACTTTTACTTATCGAAAAGGCTACGATAGATCCCCGACACTTGTGGGTCATCAAGACTCTTTTCTGGCGCCGTTTCCGGGGAGTGAAGCGCCTTTGGTAAGGAAAAATTTATATAGTGTGCTGAAATTTACTGTCACTTGTTACTATGGAATATAATCCTTTGAGGGGTTTGTTCGGGGTATCTTCACCTCGTCCGGAACCACAATTAGTTACCCCTCAACCTACTGAACCCACTGAAAATGTTTACTTTGAAATTCCTTCGGGTATGATAGAGAAACTGCTAGCTAATTCTTTTGCGGGAGACAGAACATTGCATCCTGATTTACACTTAATCTATGTGGATGAAGTTTGTGGATTATTTAAGCTTGCAGGTATGCCTGATGATGTTATCAAGAAGAAGGTCGTCCCTTTATCTTTGAAGGGAGATGCATTGACATGGTATAGGCTATGTGATTATATGGGATCATGGGACTATAAGCGATTGAAATTGGAATTTCATCAGAAGTTTTATCCTATGCATCTTGTTCATCGTGATCGTAATTATATATATAATTTTTGGCCTCGCGAAGGATAAAGCATCGCTCAAGCTTGGGGGAGGCTTAAGTCAATGTTATATTCATGCCACAATCATGAGCTCTCAAGAGAAATGATTATTTAAAATTTTTATGCTCGGTTTTCTGACAACAATCGCTCCATGCTCGATACTTCTTGTACTGGTTCCTTTATGATGAAGACTATTGAATTCAAATGGAATTTATTAGAGATAATTAAATGCAACTCTGAAGATTGGGATCTCGACGAAGGTAAGGAGTCAGGTATAACACGTAAGTTTGATTGTGTTAAATCTTTTATGGATACCGATGTTTTCCGTAAATTTAGCACTAAATATGGACTTGACTCTGAGATAGTAGCTTCTTTCTGTGAATACTTTGCTACTCATGTTCATCTCCCTAAGGAGAAGTGGTTTAAATATAATCCTCCCATTGAAGTAAAAGTAGTTGCACCTATTAAAGTTGAAGAAAAGACTATCACTTATAATGATCCTATTTGTTCCTACTGCTTATGTTGAGAAACCACCTTTCCCTGTTAGAATAAAGGATCATGCTAAAGCTTCAATTATGGTTCATAAAAGTAACATTAGAACTTATGCACCCCCTGAGCAAGTTAAAGTTGAACCTAATATTGCTATTGTTAAAGATCTCTTGGCTGATAATATTGATGGGCATGTTATTTACTTTTGTGATGAGAGTGCTAGAATTGCTAAACCTGGTGCTAAAGATAAACATAGACCTGTGCTAGGCATGCCTGTTATTTCTGTTAAAATAGGAGATCATTTTTATCATGGATTGTGTGATATGGGTGCTAGTGCTAGTGCAATACCTATTTCATTATACAAAGAAATTATGCATGATATTGCACCAACTGAGATAGAAGATATCGATGTTACCATTAAGCTTGCTAATAGAGATACTATTTCACCAATTGGGATTGTTAGAGATGTTGAAGTCTTGTGTGGGAAGGTTAAATATCCTACTGATTTTCTTGTTCTTGGTTCCCCACAAGATAGCTTTTGTCCCATTATATTTGGCAGACCCTTCTTAAATACTGTAAATGCTAAGATAGACTTCAATAAGGATATTGTTACTATTGGTTTGGGTGATATGTCTCATGAGTTTAACTTCTCTAAATTTCGTAGACAACCCCGTTATGAGGAATTACCTAGTAAGGATGAAATTATTGGTTTTGCTTCTATTGCTATGCCTCCTAATGATCCTTTAGAACAATATTTGCTCGACCATGAAAACGATATGTTCATGAATGAAAGAAGGGAAATAGATGAAGTATTCTTTAAACAAGGACCTATTCTTAAACACAACTTGCTTGTTGAAATCCTAGGGGATCCTCCTCCATCCAAGGGTGATCCCGTGTCTGAGCTTAAACCGTTACCCGATACTCTTAAATATGGTTATCTTGATGAAAAGAAGATATATCCTGTTATTATTAGTGCTAACCTTTCAGAGCATGAAGAAAAGAAATTATTGAAAACTCTGAAGAAGCACCGAGTTGCTATTGGATATACTCTTTGATGATCTTAAGGGCATTAGTCCCACTCTATGTCAACACAAAATAAACTTAGAGAAGGATGCCAAACCAGTTATTGATCACCAATGACGGCTGAACCCTAAGATGAAAGAAGTGGTAAGAAAGGAAATATTAAAGCTCCTCGAGGCAGGTATAATTTATCCCATTGCTGATAGTCAGTGGGTAAGTCCTGTCCATTGTGTCCCTAAGAAGGGAGGTATTACTGTTGTTCCTAATGATAAAGATGAATTGATCCCGCAAAGAATTATTACAGGCTATAGGATGGTAATTGATTTCTGCAAATTAAATAAAGCTACTAAAAAAGATCATTACCCTTTGCCTTTTATTGATCAAATGCTAGAAAGATTATCTAAACATACACATTGTTGCTTTCTAGATGGTTACTCTAACTTCTCTCAAATACCCGTGTCAGCTGATGATCAAGCAAAGACCACTTTTACCTGCCCTTTCGGTACTTTTGCTTATAGACGTATGCCTTTTGGTTTATGTAATGCACCTGCTACCTTTCAAAGATGCATGACGGCTATATTCTCTGACTTTTGTGAAAAGATTTGGGAGGTTTTCATGGACGATTTCTCCGTTTATGGATCCTGTTTTGATGATTGCTTGAGCAACCTTGATCGAGTTTTGCAGAGATGTGAAGAAACTAATCTTGTTCCGAATTGGGAGAAGTGCCACTTTATGGTTAATGAAGGTATTGTCTTGGGGCATAAAATTTCTGAAAGAGGCATTGAAGTTGATAAAGCTAAAGTTGATGCTATTGAAAAGATGCCATGTCCCAAGGACATTAAAGGTCTAAGAAGCTTCCTCGGTCATGCCGGTTTTTATAGGAGGTTCATTAAGGACTTCCTAAAAAATTTCTTGGCCTCTGACTAATCTATTACAAAAAGATATTCCTTTTGTCTTTGATGATGATTGTGTAGAAGCATTTGAAATACTTAAGAAAGCATTGATTTCTGCACCTATTGTTCAACCACCTGATTGGAATTTACCCTTTGAAATTATGTGTGATGCTAGAGATTATGCTGTAGGTGCTGTTATAGGACAAAGAGTTGATAAGAAGCTGAATGTTATCCAATATACTAGTAAAACCCTAGACAGTGCCCAAAGAAATTATGCTACTACTGAAAAATAATTTTTAGTAGTTGTATTTGCTTGTGATAAGTTCAGACCTTATATCGTTGATTCTAAAGTAACTGTTCACACTGATCATGCTGCTATTAAATATCTTATGGAAAAGAAAGATGCTAAACCTAGACTTATTAGATGGGTTCTCTTGCTACAAGAATTTGATTTGCATATTATTGATAGAAAGGGAGCTGAGAACCCCGTTGTAGACAACTTGTCTAGGTTAGAAAATGTTCTTGATGACCCACTACCTATTGATGATAGTTTTCCTGATGAACAATTAAATGTCATAAATGCTACTCGTACTGCTACACGGTATGCTGATTATGCTAATTATATTGTTGCTAAATTCATACCACCTAGTTTCACATACCAACAAAAGAAAAAGTTCGTCTATGATTTAAGACATTACTTTTGGGATGACCCACATCTTTATAAAGAAGGAGTAGATGGTGTTATTAGACATTGTGTAGCTGAGCATGAACAGGAACATATCCTACGCAAGTGTCACTCCGAGGCTTATGGAGGACACCATGCTGGAGATAGAACTGCACATAAGGTATTCCAATCCGGTTTTATTGGTCTACTCTCTTCAAGGATGCCCGTAAGTTTGTCTTATCGTGTGATGAATGTCAAAGAATTGATAATATTAGTAGACGTCAAGAAATGCCTATGAACTATTCACTTGTTATTGAACCATTTCATGTTTGGGGCTTTGATTATATGGGACCATTTCCTTCCTCTAATGGGTATACACATATTTTAGTTGCTGTTGATTACGTTACTAAGTGGGTAGAAGCTATTCCAACTAGTAGTGCTGATCATAACACCTCTATTAAGACGCTAAAAGAAGTTGTTTTTCCGAGGTTTGGAGTCCCTAGATATTTAATGACTGATGGTGGTTCACACTTTATTCATGGTGCCTTTCGTAAAATGCTTGCTAAGTGTGATGTTAATCATAGAATTGCATATCCTTATCACCCCCAGTCTAGTGGTCAAGTAGAATTAAGTAATAGAGAGCTCAAATTAATTTTGCAAAAGACTGTTAATAGATCTAGAAAGAATTGGTCCAAGAAATTTGATGATGCATTATGGGCTTATAGAAAACTGCATATAAAAATCCTATGGGTATGTCTCCGTATAAAATGGTTTATGGCAAAGCATGTCACTTACCTCTTGAGCTAGAACATAAGGCATATTGGGCCATTAAAGAACTCAATTATGATTTCAAACTTGCAGTGAGAAGAGGTTATTTGACATTAGCTCACATAATGAATGGAGAACCCAGGCCTATGAGAATGCCAAACTGTTTAAAGAAAAAGTTAAAAGATGGCATGACAAAAGGATACAAAAGCGTGAGTTTAATGTAGGTGATTATGTATTGCTATACAACTATCGTTTAAGATTTTTTGCATGCAAACTTCTCTCTAAATGGGAAGGTCCTTATGTTATCGAGGAGGTCTATCGTTCTGGTGCCATAAAAATCAACAACTTTGAAGGCACAAATCTGAAGGTGGTGAACGGTTAAAGAATCAAACATTATATCTCAAGTAATCCCATAAATGTTGAAACTAATATTATTGAAACCGTAACCCCGGAGGAATACATAAGGGACACTTTCCGGAACGTTTCAGACTCCGAAAAGGAATAGGTACGTGGTACGGTAAGTAAACCGACTCCAAAACAGTTCTAATGGTAATATTTCTTCGTTTTGGAATATTTAAGAAAATAGGAAAATAAGAAGCAGTCCGGGAAGGACACGAGGCTTCCACGAGGGTGGGAGGTGCGCCCTACCCCCTGGGCGCACCCCCTGCCTCGTGGGCACCTCGTGCGCTCTCCGGACTCTGTTTTCTTGCACGATACTTCTTTTGGTCGGTAAAAATTCATTATATAATCTCCCGAAGGTTTTGACCACCGTATCACGCAAATATCTCTTGTCTTTGTTTCGAGCTGTTTTTCTGACAGATCTAGGTTGTCATCTCGTCTTCAAGTGCCCCCAAGGACAAGTTCTTCGAGAAGGTCATCAACCCCTACCTCGCGGAGGTGCTACAACACCCTCAAACTATTGAGATGCGTGAGGGGCTGTTGCACATCCGTGATGTTGAGGGACCAAGGAGGACCGGAAGCACGGAGGCAAGGCTCGAGGCATTGGAGCAACAAGTTTTCAAGTGTCAGGAGATGGTGGAGCATGGACTCGACTCCAATCACATTATGATCACGGAGTTCACCAACAACCACAAGCTGGACGTCAAGGACATTGGGGAGGCCATCTTCAAGCTTCATGAGAAAATCGAGCACCTCCAAGCCCAGATCTATGACCTGCAAAATCAAAACTGTGAGTATGAATATAGGTTCAAGAGGATGAGTTTGGCTGCAGATTTGAGGATTCAGGAGACTCGATCATCCTTCTATGATTGTGAGCCTATGCCTTGGAAGAGGGACGACAAGCCTACATCATCAACAACTCCACCTTCTTCACCAACAAAGAAGAACCGAGTATCTAGTATGGGCACTCCCCTTGGCAACTGCCAAGCTTGGGGGAGTGCCCCGGTATCGTATCACCATCACTTTTATCTTTACCGTTTTTCTTAGTTCGATCCTTTTAATAATATCTTGATCCAGTAGAATAAAGTTTTAGTATGATCTAGTTGTGAGTTTTGCTTTTATGATCCTTCTATGTAATCGAGTCTGTGAGCTATATATAATAAAGATTAGTGTTGAGTCAAGGGCTTGATTATTTTGCTATGATCTTGAGGGAATTGAATAAAATAAAAGAGAAGAAATAAAAAGAAACAAAGAGATCATATGGATCTTATGGAGAGTAATGAGCTCACATATAAAGAGTATGATGAATAAAAGTTGTTGAGAGTTGACAAACATAGTTTTGGTCATCGTTGCAATTAATAGGAAGTAATAAAGAAAGAGAGGTTTTCACATATAAATATACTATCTTGGACATCTTTTATAATTGTGAGCACTCATTAGAATATGACATGCTAAAGAGTTGACGTTGGACAAGGAAGACAACATAATGGGTTATGTTTTCTTACATCTGAGATAAATTATATTGTCATGGATCATCCAACATGTTGAGCTTGCCTTTCCCTCTCATGCTAGCCAATTTCTTTGCACCAAGTAGAGATACTACTTGTGCTTCCAAATATCCCTAAACCCAGTTTTGCCATGAGAGTCCACCATATCTACCTATGGATTGAGTAAGATCCTTCAAGTAAGTTGTCATCGGTGCAAGCAATAAAAATTGCTCTCTAAATATGTATGACTTATTAGTGTGGAGAAAATAAGCTTTATACGATCTTGTGATGTGGAAGAAATAAAAGCGACGGACAGCATAATAAAGGTC
This sequence comes from Triticum monococcum, assembly GCA_034509565.1. NCBI lineage: Eukaryota > Viridiplantae > Streptophyta > Magnoliopsida > Poales > Poaceae > Triticum > Triticum monococcum. The sequence continues at coordinate 274,633,770 of CM067842.1, read as the reverse complement.
CATATCACAAGTGGCAATATAAAGTGACGTTCTTTTGCATTAAGATTTTGTGCATCCAACCATAAAAGCGCATGACACCTCTGCTTCCCTCTACGAAGGGCCTATCTTTTACTTTTATCTTCTACCTTACATAAGAGTCATGGTGATCTTCACCTTTCCTTTTTACATTTTATCCTTTGGCAAGCACAATGTGTTGGAAAGATCCATATACATATATAGCTAATTGGATGTGAGTTTTCATGAACTATTATTGTTGACATTACCCTCGAGGTAAAACATTGGGAGGCAAAACTATAAGCCCCTATCTTTCTCTGTGTCCGATTAAAACTTCATACCCATAAATATTGCGTGAGTGTTAGAAATTGTGAAAGACTAAAAGATGGTTGAGTATGTGGACTTGCTGAAAAGCTCTTATATTGACTCTTTCCTATGTTATGATAAATTGCAATTGCCTCAATGACTGAGATTAGAGTTTGTTAGTTTCCAATGAAGTTTATGATTCATACTTGAAATTGCAATTGAATTGTTACTTTAGCATAAGAGATCATATGACAATATATATATATATGTTGTTGTTGTTGTTCTAAGAATGATCATGATGCCCTCATGTCCGTATTTTATTTTTATCAACACCTCTATCTCTAAACATGTGGACATATTTTTTGATTTCGGCTTTCGCTTGAGGACAAGCGAGGTCTAAGCTTGGGGGAGTTGATACGTCCATTTTGCATCATGCTTTTATATCGATATTTATTGCATTATGGGTTGTTATTACACATTATGTCACAATACTTATGCTATTCTCTCTTATTTTACAAGGTTTACATGAAGAGGGGGAATGCCGGCAGCTGGAATTCTGGGCTGGAAAAGGAGCAAATATTAGAGACCTACTTTGTACATCTCCAAAAGTCCTGAAACTCCACGGGAGCACTTTTTAGAATATATAAAAAATACTGAGCACAAGAAGTACCAGAGGGGGGCCACCCATTAGCCACGAGGGTGGGGGCGCGCCCCCCTGCCTCATGGGCTCCCTGGTGGCCCTCCGATGCCCATCTTCTCCTATATAAGGTCTTTCGTTCGAGAAAAAAATCATAAGCAAGCTTATGGGACGAAACTCCGCCGCCACGAGGCGGAACCTTGGAGGAACCAATCTAGGGCTCCGGCGGAGCTGTTCTGCCGGGAAAACTTCCCTCCGGGAGGGGGAAATCATCACCATCATCATCACCAACGATCCTGTCATCGGGAGGGGGTCAATATCCATCAACATCTTTACTAGCACCATCTCATCTCAAACCCTAGTTCATCTCTTGTATCCAAACCTCAGATTGGTACCTGTGGGTTGCTAGTAGTGTTGATTACTCCTTGTAGTTGTTGCTAGTTGGTTTACTTGGTGGAAGATCATATGTTCAGATCCATTATGCATATTAATACCCTCTGATTATGAACATGAATATGCTTTGTGAGTAGTTACGTTTGTTCCTGAGGACATGGGAGAAGTCTTGCTATCAGTAGTCATGTGAATTTGGTATTCGTTCGATATTTTGATGAGATGTATGTTGTCATCCCTCTAGTGGTTTCATGTGAACGTCGACTACATGACACTTCACCATTGTTTGGGCCTAGGGGGAGGCATTGAGAAGTAATAAGTAGATGATGGGTTGCTAGAGTGACAGAAGCGTAAACCCTAGTTTATGCGTTGCTTCGTAAGGGGCTGATTTGGATCCATATGTTTCATGCTATGGTTAGGTTTACCTTAATACTTTTATTGTAGTTGCGGATGCTTGCAATAGGGGTTAATCATAAGTGGGAAGCTTGTCCAAGTAAGGACATCACCCAAGCACCGGTCCAACCACATATCAAATTATCAAAGTACCGAACGTGAATCATATGAACGTGATGAAAACTAGCTTGACGATAATTCCCATGTGTCCTCGGGAGCGTTTTCCTTCATATAAGAGTTTGTCAAGGCTTGTCCTTTGCTACAAAAAGGATTGGGCCATCTTGCTGCACCTTATTTACTTTTATTACTTGTTGCTCGTTACAATTTGTCTTATCACAAAACTATCTGTTACCGATAATTTCAGTGCTTGCAGAGAATACCTTGCTGAAAACCGCTTATCATTTCTTTTTGCTCCTCGTTGGGTTCGACACTCTTACTTATCGAAAAGGCTACGATAGATCCCCTACACTTGTGGGTCATCAGACGTATCAGACATACCCTTGAGGTGAATACGTTGGGAGGCAAAATTATAAGCCCCTATCTTTCTATGTGTCCGGTTGAACGTTTTGCTCATGTGTACAAGGTGAGTGTTAGCAATCATAGAAGACTATATAATGGTTGAGTACGTGGAGCTCTTACTTAAACTCCGTTGAATAAGTTGAATTGCAATTGCTTGGTGACTAAGAACATAGGTTGTTGAGTTTCAAGAGAATTCATTGTTTGAACCTTACATGTGAATTCGTTGCCACTATATCATGAGAAAGTTTATGAGAAGAATTGCTGTTATGATGCTACGAAAAGTGATTGATGATGTCTACTACACAACCTTCTTCTTGTAGACGTTGTTGGGCCTCCAAGTGCAGAGGTTTGTAGGACAGTAGCAAATTTCCCTCGAGTGGATGACCTAAGGTTTATCAATCTGTGGGAGGCGTAGGATGAAGATGGTCTCTCTCAAGCAACCCTGCAACCAAATAACAAAGAGTCTCTTGTGTCCCCAACACACCCAATACAATGGTAAATTGTATAGGTGCACTAGTTCGGCGAAGAGATGGTGATATAAGTGCAATATGGATGGTAGATATAGGTTTTTGTAATTTGAAAATATAAAAACAGCAAGGTAACTAATGATAAAAGTGAGCGTAAACGGTATTACAATGTGTTGAAACAAGGCCCAGGGTTCATACTTTCGCTAGTGCAAGTTATCTCAACAATAATAACATAATTGGATCATATAACTATCCCTCAACATGCAACAAAGAGTCACTCCAAAGTCACTAATAGCGGAGAACAAACGAAGAGATTATTGTAGGGTACGGAACCACCTCAAAGTTATTTTTTCTGATCGATCTATTCAAGAGTCCGTAGTAAAATAACATGAAGATATTCTTTCTGTTCAATCTATCATAGAGTTCGTACTAGAATAACACCTTAAGACACAAATCAACCAAAACCCTAATGTCACCTAGATACTCCAATGTCACCTCAAGTATCCGTGGGCATGATTATACGATATGCATCACACAATCTCATATTCATCTATTCAACCAACACAAAGAACTTCAAAGAATGCCCCAAAGTTTCTACCGAAGAGTCAAGACAAAAACGTGTGCCAACCCCTATGCATAAGTTCACGAGGTCACGTAACTCGCAAGTTGATCACCAAAACATACATCAAGTGGGTCACGTGATATCCCAATGTCACGATAGATAAGCACATGCAAGACATACATCAAGTGTTCTCAAATCCTTAAAGACTCAATCTGATAAGATAACTTCAAAGGGAAAACTCAATCCATCATAAGAGAGTATAGGGGGAGAAATATCATAGGATCTAACTATAATAGCAAAGCTCGTGATACATCAAGATCGTGCCAAATCAAGAACAAGAGAGAGAGAGGTCAAACACATAGCTACTGGTACATACCCTCAACCCCGAGGGAGAACTACTCCCTCCTCATCATGGAGAGCACCGGGATGATGAAGATGGCCACCGGAGAGGGATTCCCCCCCTCCGACAGGGTGCCGGAACGGGTCTAGATTGGTTTTCGGTGGCTACGGAGGCTTCTAGCGGCGGAACTCCCGATCTAGGTTATTTTCTGGAGGTTTATGTATTTATAGGAATTCTTGGCGTCGGTCTCACGTCAAGAAGGTGCCCGAGTCGTCCACAAGGTAGGCCCACGCGCCCGGGGGGTGGGTGCGCCCCCACCCTCGTGGACGGCCAGGGACTCTTCTGGTGCAACTCTTTTACTCCGGGCTCTTCTTTTGGTCCATAAAAAATCGTCAAAAATTGGCACGTCAATTGGACTCCGTTTGGTATTCCTTTTCTGTAGAACTCAAAAAACAAGAAAAAAACAGAAACTGGCACTGGGCTCTAGGTTAATAGGTTAGTCCCAAAAATCATATAAAATAGCATATAAATGCATATAAAACATCCAAGGTTGATAATATAATAGCATGGAACAATAAAAAATTATAGATACGTTGGAGACGTATCAATTGAAATTATCATTGATCAAACTTATGCACTTTGCTAGTGTTCACACTTCATAAATTATTTCTTTTACCATTTACCTACTCGAGGATGAGTAGGAATTAAGCTTGGGGATGCTGATATGTCTCCAACGTATCTATAATTTATGAAGTATTCATGCTGTTATTTTATCATTCTTGGGTGTTTTACAATCATTTTATAGGAACTTTATATCATTTTTTGGGACTAACCTATTGACCCAGCGCCCAATGCCAGTTGCTGTTTTTTGCTTGTTTTTTACATCGTAGAAAATCAGTATCAAACGGAGTCCAAACACCGTGAAACTTTTTGTGGGTTTTTTATGGGCCAGAAGACTCCCGATGGGCCAAAGCAGCACCTGGGGGGTGCCCCGAGGGGGGCACAACCCACCAGGGCACGCCAGGGCCCCCTGGTGCGCCCAGGTGGGTTGTGCCCACCTTCGTGGCCTCCCGTACCCCTTCTTTACAGTATAAATTCCCAAATATTCCGAAACCCTTCGGGGTTAATCTAGATCAGAAGTTCCGCCGCTGCAGGGCTCCATAGCCACCGAAAACCAATCTGGACCCGTTTCGGCACCCTGCCGGAGGGGGGAATCATCTCCGGCAGCCATCACGATGAGGAGGGAGTAGTCCACCCTCAGGTCTGAGGGTTTGTACGAGTAGCTATGTGTTTAATCTCTCTCTCTCTCTCTCTCTCTCTCTCTCGTGTTCTTGAGATGTCATGATCTTGATGTATCGCGGGCTTTGTTAATATAGTCGGATCATATGGTGTTTTCCCTCTCTATCTTGTTGTGATGAATTGAGTTTTTCCCTTTGAGATTTCGTGGTTATCGGATTGAATACTTTTATGGATTTGAGAACACTTGATATATGTATTGCAATTGAATACTCGTGGTGACAATGGGGTATCGTATTGATTCACTTGATATATGTTTTTGGCACTCAACTTGCGGATTCCCGCGGTGACATTGGGGTAATCTATGCATAGGGGTTGATGCACGTTCTTGTCCTTGTTTCTCTAGTAGAAATCTTGGGGCACTCTTTGTAGTTCTTTGTGTGTATTGAGTGTTATGAATATGAATATGCTTTGGTGTTATTCTAGTACGAACTCTAGGATAGATTGAACGGAAAAAATAGCTTTGCGTTATTTTAGTACGAACTCTTGAATAGATCGACCGGAAAGAATAGCTTTGAGGTGGTTTAGTACCCTACAAACAATTCCTATCTTTTATTCTCCACTAATAGGAACTCGGGAGTGATTCTTCGTTACACTTTGAGGGATAATCATATGATCCAACTATGTTAGCATTGTTGAGAGATTGCACTAGTGAAAGTACGGACCCTAAGCCTTGTTTTTAAGCATTGCTATACCGTTTTTGTGTCCGTTTACTATTGTCTACCTTGCTGTTTTTAATTATTCATATTATAAGAATATATTTCTACCATCCGTATTACACTTTTATCACCATCTCTTCGCTGAACTAGTGCACCTATACAATTTGCCATTGTATTGGGTGTGTTGGGACACAAGAGATTTCTTGTATTTGGTTGTAGGGTCGTTTGAGAGAGACCATCTTCATCCTACACCTCTCACGGATTGATAAACCTTAGGTCATCCACTTGAGGGAAAATTGCTACTGTCCTACAAAACTCCGTGCTTGGAGGCCCAACACGTGTCTACAAGAATAATGTTTCGTAGTAGACATCAGAACACCACAACCTAATGGTTTGTCTGAATGTCGTAACCGTACTTTATTAGATATGGTGCGATCTATGATGTTTCTTACCGATTTACCACTATCGTTTTGAGGTTATGCATTAGAGACAGCTGCATTCACGTTAAATAGGGCACCGTCTAAAAATCCATTGAGATGACACCGTATGAACTATGGTTTAGCAAGAAACCTAAGCTGTCGTTTATTAAAGTTTGGGGTTGCGATGCTTATGTGAAAAAGTTTTTCAGCCTGATAAGCTCAAACCCAAATTGGAGAAGTGCGTCCTCATAGGATACCCAAAAGAAACTGTTGGGTACACCTTCTATCGCAGATCCGGAGGCAAGATCTTTGTTGCTAAGAGTGGATCCTTTCTAGAGAAGGAGTTTCTCTCGAAAGAAGTGAGTGGGAAAAAGTAAAAATTGATAAGGTAATTGTACCTTCTCCCGAATTGGAAAGTAGTTCATCACAGAAATCAATTCCAGTGATGCCTACACCAATTAGTGAGGAAGTTAATGATGATGATCATGAAACTTCAGATCAAGTTACTACCGAACCTCGTAGGTTAACCAGAGTACGTTCCGCACCAGAGTGGTATGGTAATCCTGTTTTGGAAGTCATGTTACTAGACCATGATGAACCTACGAACTATGTGGAAGCGATGATGAGCCCAGATTCCGCAAAATGGCTTAAGGCCATGAAATCTGAGATGGGATCCATGTATGAGAACAAAGTATGGAGTTTGATTGACTTGCCCATTGATCGGTGAGCCATTCAGAATAAATGGATATTCAAGAGGAAGACGGACGCTGATAGTAGTGTTACTATCTACAAAGATTTAATTGTCGCAAAAGGTTTCGACAAGTTCAAGGTGTTGACTACGATGAGATTTTCTCACTCATATCGATGCTTAATAGTCTGTCTGAATCATGTTAGCAGTTGCCGCATTTTATGAAATCTAGCAAATGGATATCAAAACTACATTCGTTAATGTACTTATTAAAGAAGAGTTGTATATGATGCAACCAGAAGGTTTTGTCAATCCTAAAGGTGCTAACAATGTGTGCAAGCTCCAGCGATCCATCTATGGACTGGTGCAAGCATCTCAGAGTTGGAATATACGCTTTGATGAGTTGATCAAAGCATATAGTTTTATACGGACTTCTGGAGAAGCCTGTATATATAAGAAAGTGAGTGGGAGCTCTGTAGTATTTCCGATATTATATGTGGATGACATATTGTTGATGAGAAAGGATACTGAATTTCTAGATAGCATAAAAGGATACTTGAATAAGATTTTTTTCAATGAAAGGCCTCGGTGAAGCTGCTTACATATTGGGCATCAAGATCTATAAAGATAGATCAAGATGCTTCATAAATTTTTCAATAAGTACATACCTCGACAAGTTTTTGAAGTAGTTCAAAATGAAACAGTCAAAGAAGGAGTTCTTGCCTGTGTTGCAAGGTGTGAAGTTGAGTAAAGACTCAAAACCCGACCACAGCAAAAAATAGAAAGAGAATGAAAAGTCATTCCCTATGCCTCAGTCATAGGTTCTATAAAGTATGCTATGTTGTGTACCAGACCTATTGTATACTGCTACCTCTTGAGCACTGCATTGGATTTCCCCGAAGAGGAGAGGATGATGCAGCAAAGTAGTGTAAGTATTTCCCTCAGTTTTTGAGAACCAAGGTATCAATCCAGTAGGAGGCTACGCGCGAGTCCCTTGTACCTACACAAAAACAATAGCTCAACGCAACCAACGCGCTTAGGGGTTGTCAATCCCTTCACGGTCACTTACGAAAGTGAGATCTGATAGAGATGATAAATAATATTTTTGGTATTTTTGGTATAGAGATGCAAAGTAAAAAGTAAAAGCAAAGTAAAAGCAAAGCAATAATAAAGTGATGGAGATTGATATGATGAGAAAGAGACCCGGGGGCCATAGGTTTCACTAGTGGCTTCTCTCAAGATCATAAGTATTCTACGGTGGGTGAACAAATTACTGTTGAGCAATTGACAGAATTGAGCATAGTTATGAGAATATCTAGGTATGATCATGTATATAGGCATCACGTCCGAGACAAGTAGACCGACTCCTGCCTGCATCTACTACTATTACTCCACTCATCGACCGCTATCCAGCATGCATCTAGAGTATTAAGTTAAAAATGGAGTAACGCCTTAAGCAAGATGACATGATGTAGAGGGATAGTTTCATGCAATATGATAAAAACCCCATCTTGTTATCCTCGATGGCAATGATACAATACGTGCCTTGCTGCCCCTTCTGTCACTGGGAAAGGACACCGCAAGATCGAACCCAAAGCTAAGCACTTCTCCCATGGCAAGAAAAACCAATCTAGTAGGCCAAACTAAACTGATAATTTGAAGAGACTTGCAAAGATAACCAATCATACATAAAAGAATTCAGAGAAGATTCAAATATTATTCATAGATAGCTGGATCATAAACCCATAATTCATCGGTCTCAACAAACACACTGCAAAAAGAAGATTACATCGAATAGATCTCCACAAGAGAGGGGGAGAACATTGTATTGAGATCCAAAAAGAGAGAAGAAGCCATCTAGCTACTAACTATGGACCCGTAGGTCTGAAGTAAACTACTCACACTTCATCGGAGGGGCTTGGATGATGATGTAGAAGCCCTCCGTGATCGATGCCCCCTCCGGCGGAGCTCCGAAACAGGCCCAACATAGTCCAAAATAGTAGATAATATAGCATGGAGCAATCAAAAATTATAGATACGTTGGAGACGTATCAAGCATCCCCAAGCTTAATTCCTACTCGTCCTCGAGTAGGTAAATGATAAAAAGAGAATTTTTGATGCGGAGTGCTACTTGGCATAATTTTAATGTAATTCTTCTTAATTGTGGTATGAATATTCAGATCCGAAAAATTCAAGAAAAAAGTTCATATTGACATAAAAATGATAATACTTCAAGCATGCTAACTATGCAATTATGTCTTCTCAAAATAACATGGCCAAAGAAAGTTCATCCCTACAAAATCATATAGTTTAGTCATGTTTCATTTTCGTCACACAAGAATGCTCTCATCATGCACAACCCCGATGACAAGCCAAGGAATTGTTTCATACTTTAGTAATCTCAAACCTATAAACTTTCACGTAATATATGAGCGTGAGCCATGGACATAGAACTATGGGTGGAATATAATATAATGAGGGGGGTTATGTGGAGAAGACAAAAAAAGAGAAAGTCTCTCATCAACGAGGCTAATCAATGGGCTATGGAGATGCCCACCGATTGATGTTAATGCAAGGAGTAGGGATTGCCATGCAACGGATGCACTAGAGCTATAAATGTATGAAAGCTCAACAAAAGAAACTGGTGGGTGTGCATCCAAATTGCTTGCTCATGAAGACCTAGGGCACTTGAGGAGGCCCATTGTTGGAATATACAAGCCAAGTTCTATAATGAAAAATTCCCACTAGTATATGAAAGTGATAACATGAGAGACTCTCTATTATGAAGATCATGGTGCTACTTTGAAGCACAAGTGTGGTAAAAAGATAGTAACATTGTCCCTTCTCTCTTTTTCTCTCATTTTTTGGGCCTTTTCTTTTTTATGGCCTTTCTCTTTTTTGGGCCTTCTCCTTTTTATGGCCTTTCTTTTTTTTATTTCTCACTTGGTACAATGCTCTAATAATGATGATCATCACACTTCTATTTATTTACAACTCAATGATTACAACTCGACACTAGAACAAAGATGACTCTATATGAATGCCTCCGGCGATGTACCAGGATATGCAATGAATCAAGAGTGACATGTTTGAAAGAATTATGAATGGTGGCTTTGCCACAAATACTATGTAAACTACATGATCATGCTAAGCAATATGACAATGATGAATGTGTCATGATGAACGGAATGATGGAAAGTCGCATGGCAATATATCTCGGAATGGCTATGGAAATGCCATAATAGGTAGGTATGGTGGCTGTTTTGAGGAAGATATAAGGAGGTTCATGTGTGAAAGAGCGTATCATATCACGGGGTTTGGATGCACCGGCGAAGTTTGCGCCAACTCTCAATGTGAGAAAGGGCAATGCACGGTACTGAAGAGGCTAGCAAGGATGGAAGGGTGGGAGTGCGTATAATCCATGGACTCAACATTAGTCATAAAGAACTCACATACTTATTGCAAAAATCTACAAGTCATCAAAAACCTCAGCTCTACGCGCATGCTCCTAGGGGGATAGATTGGTAGGAAAAGACCATCGCTCGTCCCCGACCGCCACTCATAAGGAAGACAATCAAATAACACCTCATGTTTCAAATTTGTTGCATAACGTTTACCATACGTGCATGCTACGGGACTTGCAAACTTCAACACAAGTATTTCTCAATTTCACAACTACTCAACTAGCATGACTTTGATATTATTACCTCCATATCTCAAAACAATCATCAAGCATCAAACTTTTCTTAGTATTCAACACACTCATAAGAAAGTTTTATTATTAATCTTGCATACCAAGCATATTAGGATTTTAAGCAAATTACCATGCTAATAAGACTCTCAAAATAATCTAAGTGAAGCATGATATATCAATAGTTTCTATAAAAAAATCCACCACCTTGCTCTGAAAGATATAAGTGAAGCACATAGATCAAAACTATAAAGCTCAAAAGATATAAGTGAAGCACATAGAGTATTCTATCAAATTCCAAATCATGTATGGCTCTCTCAAAAGGTTTGGACATCAAGGATGATTGTGGTAGACTAACAAGCAAAGACTCAAATAATAAAAGACGCTCCAAGCAAAACACATATCATGTGGTGAATAAAAATATAGCTCCAAGTAAAGTTACCGATAGAAGTAGACGAAAGAGGGGATGCCTTCCGGGGAATCCCCAAACTTTAGCTTTTAGGTGTCCTTAGATTATCTTGGGGGTGCCATGGGCATCCCCAAGCTTAGGCTCTTGCCACTCCTTGTTGCATAATTCATCAAATCTTTACCCAAAACTTGAAAACTTCACAACACAAAACTTAAAGTAGAAAACCTCATGAGCTCCGTTAGTGAAAGAAAACAAAAGACCACTTCAAGGTACTGTAATGAACTCATTCTTTATTTATATTGGTGTTATAACTACTGTATTCCAACTTTTATATGGATTATAAACTATTTTACTAGCCATAGATTCATCAAAATAAGCAAACAACACACGGAAAACAGAATCTGTCAAAAACAGAACAGTCTGTAGTAATCTGTAGCTAGCGCAAGATATGGAACCCCAAAAATTATAAAATAAATTTCTGGACGTGAGTAATTTATCTATTAATCATCTTCAAAAAGAATTAACTAAATATCACTTTCCAAATAAAAATGACATCAGTTCTCATGAGCGCTAAAGTTTCTGTTTTTTACATCAAGTTCAACAAGATTTTCCCCAAGTCTTCCCAACGGTTCTACTTGGCACAAACACGAATTAAACACAAAAAACATAACCAAAACAGAGGCTAAATAATTTATTTATTATTAAACAGGATCAAAAAGCAAGGAATAAAAATAAAATTGGGTTGCCTCCCAACAAGCGCTATCGTTTAACGCCCCTAGCTAGGCATAACAAGCAAGAATAGATCTAGGTATTGCCATCTTTGGTAGGCAATCCATAAGTGTCTCTAATGATAGATTCATATGGTAATTTTATTTTCTTTCTAGGGAAGTGTTCTGTGCCCTTTTTTAATGGAAATTGAAATCTAATATTCCCTTCCTTCATATCAATAATTGCACCAACCGTTCTAAGGAAAGGTCTAGCAAGAATAATAGGGCAAGAAGGATTGCAATATATATCAAGAACGATAAAATCTACGGGCACATAATTCATATTTGCAACAATAAGAACATCATTAATTCTTCCCATAGGTTTCTTAATAGTGGAATCCGCAAGATGCAAGTTTAGAGAGCAATCATCAAAATCACGGAAATCTAGAAAATCACACAAAGTTTTGGGAATAGTAGAGACACTAGCACCCAAATCACACAAAGCATAAAAATCATAATCTTTAATTTTAATTTTAATAGTAGGTTCCCACTCATCATAAAGTTTTCTAGGGATAGAAACTTTCAACTCAAGTTTTTCTTCATAAGATTGCATCAATGCATCAACGATATGTCCGGTAAAGGCTTTATTTTGACTATAAGCATGAGGAGATTTTAGCAAGGATTGCAGCAAGGAAATACAATCAATTAAAGAGCAATTTTCATAATTAAATTCCTTGAAATCTAATATAGTGGGTTTAGCATCATCTAGGGTTTTATTTCTTTTAATCCCACTTTTATCAATTTCATCATCAAGATCTAAATACTCCAAATTTTTAGAACACCTTCTAGGTAAAGGTGGATCATATTCAGTCCCATCATTATCAAGATTAATATTGCAAAACAAAGATTTAATAGGGGACACATCAATAACTTTTATATCTTCATCATTATTTTCATAGGAACTAGAAGAACACGCTTTAATAAAGGCATCTTTCATAGCACGCGTCCTAGCGGTTCTTTCCTTGCACTCATCAATGGAAATTCTCATGGCTTTGAGAGACTCATTGATATCATGCTTAGGAGGAATAGATCTAAGCTTTAAAGAATCAACATCAAGAGAAATTCTATCAACGTTCCTAGCCAAATCATCAATCTTAAGCAATTTTTCTTCAATCATAGCATTAAAATTCTTTTGCAAAGAAATAAATTCTTTAATATTAGATTCAAAATCAGAGGGCATCTTATTATAATTTCCATAAGAATTGTTGTAGGAATTACCATAATTATTAGAGGGATTACTAGGATAAGGCCTAGGGTTGAAATTTCCTCTATACGCGTTGTTACCAAAATTGTTCCTACCAACAAAATTCACATCCATAGATTCATTATTATTCTCAATCAAAGTATACAAGGGCACATCATTAGGATCAGAAGAAACACTCTTATTAGCAAATAATTTCATAAGTTCATCCATCTTTCCACTCAAAATATTAATTTCTTCTATCGCATGCACCTTTTTATTAGTAGATCTTTCAGTATGCCATTGAGAATAATTAACCATAATATTATCTAGGAGTTTAGTAGCATCTCCTAAAGTGATTTCCACAAAAGTGCCTCCCGCGGCCGTATCTAAAAGATTTCTAGAAGCAAAATTCAATCTGGCATATTTTTTTTTGTATAATCATCCACAAATTCAAACCATGAGTAGGGCAATTACGTATCATTAATTTCATTCTCTCCCAAGCTTGTGCAACATGTTCATGATCATGTTGCTTAAAATTCATAATAGTGTTTCTAAGAGAGATGATCTTAGCGGGAGGAAAATACTTAGAGATAAAAGCATCTTTGCACTTGTTCCATGAATCAATACTATTTTTAGGAAAAGATGAAAACCAAGCTTTAGCACGATCTCTAAGCGAAAAAGGAAATAGCTTCAATTTAACAATATCATTATCGACATCTTTCTTCTTTTGCATGTCACACAAATCAATGAAGCTATTAAGATGGGTAGCGGCATCTTCACTAGGAAGGCTGGAGAACGGATCTTTCATGACAAGATTCAGCAAAGCAGTATTAATTTCACAAGATTCAGCATCGGTAAGAGGAGCAAACGGAGTGCTAAGGAAATCATTATTGTTGGTATTAGTGAAGTCACATAATTTAGTATTATCTTGAGCCATCGCGACAAACGAGCAATCCAACACACGAGCAAAAAAAAGCAAACGAGCAAAAAGAGGCAAATAGAGAGGGAGGATAGAGAGAGAGAGAGGGCGAAAAAAACGGCAAGGGTGAATTGGGGGGAGAGGAACACGAGAGGCAAATGGCAAATAATGTAATTCGGGAGATAGGGATTGTGATGGGTACTTGGTATGTTGACTTTTGCGCCGACTCCCCGGCAACGGCGCCAAAAATTCTTCTTGCTACCTCTTGAGCACTGCGTTGGATTTCCCCGAAGAGGAGAGGATGATGCAGCAAAGTAGCGTAAGTATTTCCCTCAGTTTTTGAGAACCAAGGTATCAATCCAGTAGGAGGCTACGCGCGAGTCCCTTGTACCTACACAAAAACAATAGCTCAACGCAACCAACGCGCTTAGGGGTTGTCAATCCCTTCACGGTCACTTACGAAAGTGAGATCTGATAGAGATGATAAATAATATTTTTGGTATTTTTGGTATAGAGATGCAAAGTAAAAAGTAAAAGCAAAGTAAAAGCAAAGCAATAATAAAGTGATGGAGATTGATATGATGAGAAAGAGACCCGGGGGCCATAGGTTTCACTAGTGGCTTCTCTCAAGATCATAAGTATTCTACGGTGGGTGAACAAATTACTGTTGAGCAATTGACAGAACTGAGCATAGTTATGAGAATATCTAGGTATGATCATGTATATAGGCATCACGTCCGAGACAAGTAGACCGACTCCTGCCTGCATCTACTACTATTACTCCACTCATCGACCGCTATCCAGCATGCATCTAGAGTATTAAGTTAAAAACGGAGTAACGCCTTAAGCAAGATGACATGATGTAGAGGGATAGTTTCATGCAATATGATAAAAACCCCATCTTGTTATCCTCGATGGCAACGATACAATACGTGCCTTGCTGCCCCTTCTGTCACTGGGAAAGGACACCGCAAGATCGAACCCAAAGCTAAGCACTTCTCCCATGGCAAGAAAAACCAATCTAGTAGGCCAAACTAAACTGATAATTCGAAGAGACTTGCAAAGATAACCAATCATACATAAAAGAATTCAGAGAAGATTCAAATATTATTCATAGATAGACTGGATCATAAACCCACAATTCATCGGTCTCAACAAACACACTGCAAAAAGAAGATTACATCGAATAGATCTCCACAAGAGAGGGGGAGAACATTGTATTGAGATCCAAAAAGAGAGAAGAAGCCATCTAGCTACTAACTATGGACCCGTAGGTCTGAAGTAAACTACTCACACTTCATCGGAGGGGCTTGGATGATGATGTAGAAGCCCTCCGTGATCGATGCCCCCTCCGGCGGAGCTCCGGAACAGGCCCCAAGATGGGATCTCGTGGATACAGAAAGTTGCGGTGGTGGAATTAGGTTTTTGGCTCCGTCCCCGATCTTTTGGGGGTACGTAGGTATATATAGGAGGAAGAAGTACGTCGGTGGAGCTTCGAGGGGCCCACGAGGTAGGGGGGCGCGCCCTCCACCCTCGTGACCGCCTCGTGGCTTTCTTGACGGAGGGTCCAAGTCTCCTGGATCTTATCTGATGAGAAAATCACGTTCCCGAATGTTTCATTCCGTTTGGACTCCGTTTGATATTCTGTTTCTCCGAAACACTGAAATAGGCAAAAAACAACAATTCTGGGCTGGGCCTCCGGTTAATAGGTTAGTCCCAAAAAGAATATAAAAGTGGGAAACAAAGCCCAATATAGTCCAAAACAGTAGATAATATAGCATGGAGCAATCAAAAATTATAGATACGTTGGAGATGTATCATATACCTTAGCATGATTTTGGCAAGGGAGTATGTCGGTGTCAAAACCGGCGAATCTTGGGTAGGGGATCCCGAACTGTGCGTCTAAGGCGGATGGTAACAGGAGGCGGGGGACATGATGTTTACCCAGGTTTGGGCCCTCTTGATGGAGGTAATACCCTACGTCCTGCTTGATTGATCTTGATGATATGAGTATTACAAGAGTTGATCTACCACGAGATCGTAGAGGCTAAACCCTAGAAGCTAGCCTATGGTATGATTGTTGTTGTCCTACGGACTAAACCCTCCGGTTTATATAGACACCGGAGGGGGCTAGGGTTACATAGAGTCGGTTACAAGGGAGGAGATCTACATATCCGTATTGCCAAGCTTGCCTTCCATGCCAAGGAAAGTCCCATCCGGACACGGGACGAAGTCTTCAATCTTGTATCTTCATAGTCCAACAGCCCGGCCAAAGGATATAGTCCGGCTGTCCAGAGACCCCCTAATCTAGGACTCCCTCCGTAGCCCCTGAACCAGGCTTCAATGACGATGAGTCCGGCACACAGATTTATCTTCGGCATTGCAAGGCGGGTTCTTCCTCCGAATACTCCATAGAAGATTTTGAATAGAAGGATAGTGTCTGACTCTGCAAAACAAGTTCCACATACCACCGTAAAGAGAATAATATTTCCACAAATCTAATCTACTGACACGTTTAGCAACATGACATCATGCCATGGCCCGGTCATTATTCGAACCGTTTTTCTCAACCAGCACTACACATATTGCGAGGCGGTTTTCTTGACACGTCTTGTCGAAGCATAGATCGTGTCCCCTTATCACGGGATTCTCATCAATACGGGTATGGGTAACCCAACCGCACCATCAATTACAACGTTTGGGGAATAAGCGATTTTACCAGGTAAGTGGGGAGGCGCATCACCTCTTCCGCCCTTATAAAGGGACAAAGATTCACCCCTTTTACCCATGCCTTCTTCCACCTTGCTTATCCATTCTCGCACACTCGAGCTCCAGCGCCCAAGTTCGCGTCTTTCTCCTCAAACCAGTCCAAACATGTCCGGAGCGGGAGGCAAGTGGATGGTCTCCTCCGTCATGGAGGAGAACATGACAAAGCTACATGAAGCCGGATATCTGGCCGCGGACATCGCGCACCGGTTGCCAGATGCGGGGCAGATCATCGCTATGCCTGAACCCCATGAGAGGGTAGTTTTCCTTACCCACTTTGTTCACGGACTGGGATTTCCCCTTCACCCTTTGTCCGCGGGCTCATGTTCTACTACAGGCTGAATTTTCATGATCTGGCCCCCAATTTCATCCTCAATATCTCGGCGTTTATCGTCGTGTGCGAGGCCTTCCTCCGCATCAGGCCCCACTTCGGCCTGTGGCTGAAGACCTTCAATGTTAAACCGAAGGTGGTGGTCGACCAGCAAGCAGAGTGCGGAGGCGCCATGGTGGGAAAAATGCCTAACGTCACCTGGCTCGAAGGCTCCTATGTGGAGACCATAAAGGGGTGGCAATCGGGGTGGTTCTATATCACCGAGCCGCGTGACACAAACTGGGTGGCGGCCCCCGAATTTCGATCTGGAATCCCCACGCGGCTCACTTCCTGGAAAGAGAAGGGCCCTGTCCTGGGGTTCCCCGGTAGAGCTGACCGGACTCTAGACCTACATCAAGAACATGATGAGGAAGAAAATCAAGCTCATCAACGTGGTCCAGGTCATGCTCTTTCGCCGGATCCTCCCGTGTCAATGATGGGTATTCAATTTGTGGGAGTTCGACCCGACCAAGCACCAGACGCCGTGAGAGCTCTTCGACATGACGCACAAGACGTCTGGAAGGTGCTGTTCAAGGGCGCCGAGGTACCTCCTCCCCTTACCGAGGACCGCGGACTCAGCGCAAAGCGCCATGCCAATCCGGTAAGTTTTTTATATCCCACAGGATATTTATTTGCCCCAGTTTAATCATGTGCGGGATCTAATCTTCCATGCCATTAACAGGACTGGGTAGAGACAACAGAGTAGATCGATTGCCCAGCCCCCTGCCTGAAGATCCCGTAGATGCTCTCCTAACGTAGGTGCTGGTTCCGGCGCCTTACGAGGTGCCGGTTGTCGGTGTTCTGGGAACGGGGGTCGCCAGACTTGCCTGCCTGCGGCCTGCGGCGTGGCTCAAAAGGGGGCCCAACCCGGCCCATCTTCACCAGCACAAACCCAAGACCCTCGTGAGGGGCCAAGCCTCACGGGGCGGATGACGCGGAGCTTCCTCAGGCACGGCCTCGTCAGGCTGGCTCACGAGGAGGTGGAGAGACCAAGGCGGGGTACCTCACGAGGTGCCCGTGATGCAAGCCATGACGACCAAGGGCGCCAGGCGGGTGCCAGCCCGCGCAGCGTCCTCCTTTCCTCTTTGGTGCAAAGGGGGCAAGCGCAGCCGCGGAGTACCGAGGCATCAGGCAAAGGTTGCCATTTCGGTGCAACGAGACCAAGACCAGGAGGACTACGAGACGGAGGTCATCGTGGAGCCCGAGACGGCGTCATCGCCAGAGCTTTGTGCAGGCGAAGACTACTTTTGTCAGGATAGCTGATACTAGCTGTCCCCCTTCAAATTAGCCCGCCATTGTTGGCTCCCTTCCCGCTCGATATTTGGGAAGAGGACCAGGGCCTCTATAAATAGGACCAGCCACCCATAGAGCAAAGGGGGGTTGGAAGGAGGAGGCTCTTTAGAGAGGGGTTTCGATCAGAAAGAGAGAGAGAGAGAGAGACAGAGAGAGAGAGAGAGAGAGAAAGGTGACTGAACTCCTTCCAGCAGTTCATCGCCCCAGCCAAGAACAGACCCTCGCGAGGCTGTTCTTCCTTGTATTGTTCATCATCATCAGCCCAAGAGGCAAACCACCACACCACACACTAGAGTAGGGTATTAAACCACAATGGTGGCCCGAACCAGTATAAACCCTGTGTCTCTTGTGTTGTTCTTTCCATAGTTTAGATCCTAGCGAGGCGGAGGGGTGCAGGTAGGTAGGAGGCGAAATCTCCGTGCGCACCCCAGTGTTCGAACCTCAAGGGTCTGCCAGAACCCGAAATCCGACATTTGGCGCGCCAGGTAGGGGTGCGTCGGGATTCGTCTTCCACCACCCCGTTCTCCTCCAACCATCACGCCCATGTCTGACGCTCGTCGGTCCCGCACCGAGCGCCGAGCCACGCTCGCTTCCCGCATCGCCCAGACGGCCCCTGTCGGCGGGCGTCCTCGCCATTCCCCGTCACCTGCCGTCAACGCCGCCACCGGCCCGGTGGGGGACGAGCAGCAAGCATCGTCCCAGCATCCGTCCGTGCGGCAAGATGGCTGCACCGCAACTCCCTCGCTCACCCCGGCTGGATCTTCGTACCGCGCGCTCCGCGCGCCCATGGAAGCTCGGGCTGCACTCAACGCGGCAAACGAGCTCCTGCGCTACCGCCCCGTCGATGACGTCTACGAAGAATGGCTCGACCGCGTCGCCGAGCTCGTCCGCGCCGCTGGGGGTTCTCCTGCGCCGTCCGTTCCGCTGCACCGCACCCCGCCCCGCGCGGGCGATGAAGCTCCGGTGGTGCCCCGGCCGCCTCCTCCTCAGGAAGGCGCCATGGCCCCAAGGCGCGTGGCCCCTGGGCGGAACCCGCTCTGTCAGGTGCCAGCGCGGCAAGAGCAGAGCTGTCGAGAAGTCCCTCGCCCGCAAGAAGCTGCCCGAGCGCTCCTTGCTCCAGCACGTCGCGACCATGCTCCTGCTCCCGCACGTCAAGACCCCGTGCTGCTCCCAGCTGCAGCGCGTGGGGACATGCAAGGCCAAGCTCTCCGTCACCCAAGGCCTCCCGTGGCCACAGCAGGCTGCCGCGCCTTCACCACCGAGCTACACAGCGTCGCGTGGCTCGGCAAATTCAAGCCAGACTTGCCTCCTCGCTACGACGGCACGGCCGACCCTGCGGAGTTCCTCCAGCTCTACGAGCTGGGCATCGAAGCTGCCAACGGAGACGAGAAGGTCATGGTGAACTGTTTTCCCATGGCGCTCAAGGACGGGGCCCGCACCTGGCTCCAGGCACGATCTCCTCCTAGGACGAGATGCGCACCCGCTTCATCGCCAACTTCCAAGGTACTCGCGACCGGCCACC
Organism: Triticum monococcum; assembly: GCA_034509565.1. Lineage (NCBI taxonomy): Eukaryota > Viridiplantae > Streptophyta > Magnoliopsida > Poales > Poaceae > Triticum > Triticum monococcum. The sequence continues at coordinate 274,614,180 of CM067842.1, read as the reverse complement.
CGCCATGAGCGACATGCGCCGCATCAAGCAACAACCCGGGGAGACCCTGCAGAAGTACATCCAGCGCTTCAAAAACGCACGCCTCAAGATTTCCAAGGTGACTGAGGAGGCTATCATCTCAGCCTTCTCCGACGGCGTGCGCGATGTCAAGATGAAGGAGGAGCTGGCGATGCATGAAGACCTGTGCACTTCCTTGGAGCTGTTCAACTTGGCAAACAAGTGCGCCAGGGCTGAGGAAGGGCGTCTCTCCCTCCTCGAGCTGCCTGCCGCAGACCCAGAAGAGAAGAAGCGCAAGGCCAAGGATGTGAAGCGCAAGGGGGCTGCCGTGCTCGCGGCAGAACCAGACACCAAGCGGGGCAGAGATCAGCCCGAACCTTCCAAGGGCAGCCGGTACTGTGTGTACCACGACCTCCACACCCACAACACCAACGAATGTCAAGAGCTCCGAGCCGTGCGAGAAGGAAGGATCGGCCGTCGCCCCGACCACGGTGACCGGGGCTACGGTCGAGGAGGAGGAAGGAACGCGGGACGCTGGGAAGACCGCGGCCCGCACCAAGGGTGGCGCGGTCAGCCTCGCGAGGGAGACTGGAGGGATTAGCCTCGCAAGGATCGCTCGCAAGGCAACACAGGACTCCCACCGTTGCCGCCGCAGCCAAGGAGAAACGAGGACCGCCACCAGGACGAAGGGGCTGGGGGCTTCCAGGAGCCGTGCGCGATCGCCTGCATCCTGGGCGGGGCACAAGCCCCAGCCTCTCAGCGCATCTTCAAGCAGTTCGCTCGCAAAGTGAACACAGTCCTCCCCAGGCTCAAAGCCACGCGCCCTCTCAGGTGGTCGGCGTGCGCCATCACGTTCAGCTCAGCAGATCAGCTCAAGTGTGCGGCTACAGCCGGAGTCCTCCCGATGCTTTGTTCCCCAATCGTCAGCAACGTGGTGGTCACCAAGACCCTCATCGATGGCGGGGCGGGGCTCAACATCCTGTCCGTGAAGACATTCAACAACCTCCAAGTGCCCTACAGCCAGCTTCAGCCAACCAAGCCTTTCTCTGGTATCACCGACGGCTCCACGGTCCCGATTGGGCAGGTCCGCCTCCCTGTCACCTTCGGGGCACGCGACAACTACCGCACCGACCTCATTGACTTCGACGTCGCTCACATTTGCCTGCCGTACAACGCCATCCTTGGGTACCCAGCGCTGGCCAAGTTCATGGCCGTAACTCACCACGGCTACAACGTCCTCAAGATGCCAGGAAGCAGCGGAGTCATCACGGTGCCCTGTGAAGAGAAGGACGCGGTGTGTTCCCTGGAACGAGCCTTTTAGGCCGCGTCACTGGAAGACCCGGATCGTGGAAGCAGGAGGCCTCCCGAGACCGCCCCTAAGAAGAAGAAGACATCGTCCGGCCCGGCCCCTCAGGAGGCAGGCCCCTCTGGGCCCGTGCCTACCCAGGGGAACCTCCTTCCATCGCGTAGGAAAGCGCGCCCGGCGCCCTCCTTAGGCAGGGCTCTGGGGCTCTCCCCTGGAGGGCCACCGACCTAGCTAGGGTCACGAGGGAGGCCCTTGGGCACCACATGGAGGTGTGTTTCGAAGCACATTTCCCTCAAGAAGGAGCAAGGCAAGGTGATCCAGACCCTCAGGAGTTCGTCAGCAAGGCCATTCAGGAGCTACAAGAGTCAAGAGGCATGAAAGGCGGCTGCCGCCTACCAGTAGTGGCTCCCCATCCAGGCGAGGATGGTGGGCTGCGCGTATGCATCGACGTACCAGGGCTCAACCGAGTCGCCTCTCTGGAGCGCCTCTGGCCCTCGCGAGTGGGTCGCTGCGGAGGCCCACCCCACAGCTACGTTCGCATGCCTTACGGCTTGCCGAGCGCGGCTGACATGTACCAGCGCCTCATGAGGGGCATCACGGAGGCACGAGAGGCCAGGTGTTCCGCAGCCCTGGCAAGGATGGAGATGGCCCGCGAGGAGCCGCCAGCGCCTCCGGAGCCTCCCGAGGCCCCTGGGCCTGGGGGCTCGTGAGGATCGGCTCCCGCAGCCCACCGAGCCTGCTACACCAACGCTCCTTCGTCCTCAACATCATCAGGTGACATCTTTCAAGTTTTATTTCCAATTGGGAGCGCCCCCCAGGGCTGCATTATTCCCAGGCCGCGTGGGTCCGTCCCTGCGGCATGTACCCCTTTTTTATTCCATGTTGTTAGATTACCTTGTTGGGGGCGCCCCTCGGGCTGCATGACCCCCCCATCGCTCGGGCCTGACCCAGTGATGTCCGCATTCCCAGCATCTATTTGAACGGATCCACTCCTTCGCGGCTAATGTGTTTTACCTAGTTGCCTGCTCAGCCGACGCCAACTAACGGACCTGCTCCCAAACGGCACGACGCTTGCGCATGGGTCCGTCCCTGCAGCGCCGACAAACCTGGATGGCTGAGCTCTGGCCGCGGCAGCCCCGCATAGCGTCACCTCGTCAAGCCTTGAGTGCCTCACTACCCCTCGGAAGCAACCAACGGATGACTGTTAATTGTCATGGCAACCCCTTGTTTTTTCTATGATGGACCTGCAGGACCTCCTGAAGGAGCTGCGTCAGGCGAGGCTCTTGCGGTGTCTCCTTCACTCTCGTCCACGCGAACCGCTTGCATGTTAAAGGGAGGGGGGGGGGGGTGCCTGAGCATCGCGACTTAGGGCTCCAACCGGCTCTCCAGCCCTCACCCTCTGGCCTTGACCACGACATCGTGACCTGGCATACCAGCGACGGCTGAGACTCGCTCGAGGGCCGGGACCCGAGGACGTAGAGCAGAAAGGGGAGCAAAGGCGAGAGGGAAGAGACACATGAGGACCTCGCCGAGCAACGTCGCGCCTGCCGATGCACGGGCCCGGCGACACACCAGAGAGCGACCCCTGATCCTCGAGATAAGTCATCACCCGGAAGCGCCAGCTACCGTGGCACCATCCCCGCACCTAATGCTATCCCTTTTTAGCGATGCCGCTCCCCTTTCTCACCAAACGATGGCTGCTTGGGCGCCAAAGGGGACCTCCTGAGCATCGCGACTCAGGGGCTCTTACCGGACTCCGGGTCGCTCACCTCCTGGCCTTTACCACGGCATCGCGACCTGGCATACCAGCGATGGCTGAAGCCGCCTTGGGACTGGGACCTGTCGGCGCAGAGCACCATGCCCTCGTGAGGTTCGAAAGGGAGGACTGAGCTAAGACGGAATGAGCAACTCGCGCAATTCTACGACAAGGGTTATATTAACAAAACAGGATCACATGCACCTTACAAGCCCCCACGGGACGCGTTTTTGGTTCCTCGCAGGGAGCAGATCCTAATGGGACGCAAACTACGTGCATCCCTACAAAAGACGCCATCATCAATAGTGGGCCGTCAAGCATCGACGCCAACCCCATCCAGATCAGAGTCGGCGGCGGCCTGACGAGCCCGCCCTGCTCCAGAAGCGGCACCGGCTCGGGGGCTCGTAGCTGTCGTCACTCGTCTCCGGAGTCGCTGGAACCTCCGACGTCTCCACCGCCTAAGGCTCCCTTGGCGAGCCCAGTCCTCGTTGCAGCAGGGTCCTGGCCACCTTCCCCGGGGCAGCACTCCAGCCGGCGCCCGCTCGCATCGAAGACCTTGAAGAGCATCACCGAAGCACCGTCGTAGTCCAAGTGGATCGCGAAGACGCCCCTTGTCCTGCAAACCCGGGCGATCTCTCTCCAGCCCCGAGTCATGAAGACCTCACCCGAGGCAACGACCGCGACCTCTGCGTCGGTCACGAGGGTGCTGCAGCCGGCGTGCTGTAGCCAGAGCTCCAGGGGCTCCCCCTGCGGGATGACGGAAGCGAAGAAGGGAGGAAGGCGAATCCAAGACTGAAGAGGAATGGCGATGAGGAGCACGAACTCTTGGGAGGAGCCCTCGGTGTGGACCCCAGGGGGGACGACCCACACCTTCGTGACCCGTCGGTGCTGACGGCGGTGCCGCCCTTGGCGGTCAGCATCAGCTCCTTTGGGGCCCTTGACGTGGGCGTACAATGGAAGCGGGAACCCCGGTGGCGCCCGCTCGCACCAAGGCCTCGACACCACCTGAAGGGCCCCCTCGTCCGGGTCACGGGGGACGAGCCGTTTCTTCGTCGGGAGTGGGTCTGGTTCCTCTCGGGGAGCCTTTCCCTTCTCTGCCGTCGAGAACCGGTGGATCGGAGCCATCGCAGCAAGACGAAGCAAGGATCGGGAAGAAGGAGAAGCAAGGAGGGATGGACTGGAAGGGCGCGCGCTATTCCGTACTTATGGCCGGCGAAGGCCAATCGCCGACCTCCACGATTGCAGGTAATCATGACCCACTTTGCATGCAGGGACTTGTCCAGTCTGTTCGGTTGTCGAGGCGCCACGGGGAAGTGGAGGCGCCCACGTCCAATCAACCGCCACGCGGCGCCCAAGGCCGCAGGCTGTTAGGGCCCGCGGCGCTTCGCTCTTCTCTTCTGCCTCCCTGCACGGCCAAGTCCGGGCGCGCCTTGGGCCCGGGGGCTACTGCCGGCGTTCTGGGAATGGGGGTCCACAGACTTGCCTGCCTGCGGCCTGCGGCGTGGCTCAAAAGGGGCCCCAACGCGGCCCATCTTCACCAGCACAAACCCAAGACCCTCGCGAGGGGCCAAGCCTCGCGGGGCGGACGACGTGGAGCTTCCTCAGGCACGGCCTCGTCAGGCTGGCTCACGAGGAGGCGGAGAGACCAAGGCGGGGTACCTCATGAGGTGCCCGTGATGCAAGTCATGACGACCAAGGGTGCCAGGCGGGTGCCAGCCCGCGCAGCGTCCTCCTTTCCTCTTTGGTGCAAAGGGGGCAAGCGCAGCCGCGGAGTACCGAGGCATCAGGCAAAGGTTTCCATTTCGGTGCAACGAGACCAAGACCAGGAGGACTACGAGACGGAGGTCATCGTGGAGCCCTGTAACACCCCGGATATGACTTTCCCAATTTGTACTCCAACTCTTGCCGTTTCCGGCCTTAAGTTATTTTATTTTCTCGGGTTCGGGTCTTTGTCTCCGTGTGTTGTTATCGTTGTCATGCATCTCATATCATGTCATCATGTGCATTGCATTTGCATACGTGTTCGTCTCATGCATCCGAGCATTTTCCCCGTTGTCCGTTTTGCATTCCGGCGCTTCATTCTCCTCCGGTGGTCATTTCTACTTTTCTTTCGTGTGTGGGGATTAAACATTTCCGGATTGGACCGAGACTTGCCAAGCGGCCTTGGTTTACTACCGGTAGACCGCCTTTCAAGTTTCGTATCATTTGGACTTCGTTTGATACTCCAACGGTTAACCGAGGGACCGAAAAGGCCTCGTGTGTGTTGCAGCCCAACACCCCTCCAAGTTGGCCCAAAACCCACCTAAACCCTCTCCATCACCTAGAGCGTTCGATCATGATCGCGTGGCCGAAAACCGCACCTCATTTGGACACTCCTAGCTCTTCCTATGCCTATTTAAAGACCCCCTCCGAAATTCTCCTTCTCCTCCCCCGAAACCCTAGTCCCCTTCGTCTCCACGCGCCGGCGGACGATTTTCCGTCCGACCTGACACGTCCGAGTCTGCCGCCGCCGCCACGTGGCGCTCCGCCATTCGCTCGCCGTCCCGGCCCACATCGCCGCCCCGCCGACCCGCCGGGGCCTGGATCGGGCCCTCCCGGCCCGGGACGCCGCCGCCGCCACCCGCGGGCACCCGAGCCCCGCGCCGCCGCTCGCCACATCGCCGGGCGCCGTGCGCCGCCCGGCGACGACCTCGCCTCTCCTCTCCTCGCCTCGCCTCGCCGCCACCCCGCGCCTCGCTGGAGCGCGCGCCGCCGCCGCCCTTGCCGCGGATCCGGTCGGGCCGGACCGGATCCGGCCGTCCCCGACCTCCCCGGCCATCCTCCGGCGCCGCCCCGCCGCCACATCGCCGGCAAAGCCACCGGCGTCGCCGTTGACCTCAAACCCTAGATCCGGAGGTCGAATTCTACAAAGTCCCCAATTTTTTCCAGTTTCATGTGCTCCTGTTTGTCGTGCCGTAACTTTGCATCCGTAGCTCCGATTTGGGCATATAGCATATCAAATTGTTCGTCTCAGAGAGTACATCATTTCATTCCATTGCATCATTTTCATTTGAGTTCATGTTGATGCCCGAAATGCTGTTAGAAGAGGGCTACTTGAGATAATTGTCAGATCTGCTACTCCATTTAGCTATTTGTCATTTTTGCCATGATTATTGTGTGCATGATATGCCCATGAGCTCTACATATGTTTTGTTAAGGATTTTGTCATCTTTCCAGAGGTGCAACCCATGTATTTTTGTGATGTGTGTGGTGACTAGCACAAGCTTGCAAAGAGAGGCACTTGGTAATTCTGTTTTCAGGGACTTAGCATTTCCACTAAGTCCTTGAGCTGTTTAGTTCATGATGCCATATGTTCGTGTTGTTTCCTAGTGATCCGTGCCTCTTTTGAGGATGATCAGTAAGGATGTTTTGTTAATCTTGTAGTTCTCTATCCATCCATGTCTTTGTTTGCAATTATGGAGCACCCTAGCTTGAGTCAATCGAGCTCTACTTTTGCTACTTTGTGAATCTGGGCAGATTGTCAACTTGTTTGCAATTTTGCCGATGATGTTATAGTTGATCCGTGCATGCTATGTTATTGTTATTGCCATGTCTAGCTTGCATTTTGTGTGTTCTTGATAGATGTATGCTTAGCTTATCATGACTTGCACCGTAGTGAGTGCATCGAGCTCGTAAACATGCCTACTTGATATCTGTTTTCAGCATGCTCTAATTTTCACTAAGTGTGAAAACTGATTATGTTTTTGCCATGTTCACATGCTTGCAAATGTGTTTTCTGATCCCTTTTGGCTCAAGGTCACTAAGGTACTTTTGTTAAGCTCTTTGAGTAGCTCCATGCCATGATTTACTTTGGCATGTTCAGGTCCTGTAGCATATAGTTTTGTTGCCCCGAAGAGTGCTATCTGATCTGAAATTCCAGACAAGTGTTAATTTCACTAAGTCTGAGATCTGTTTACCATATGCATTTTTGTCATGCTTGTTTGAACCTGTTAATGGATGAATTGGCCGTAGCTCAGTGCTAGACTTTTGTTAAGCATCTTGAATGCATCCCTGCCATGTATTTTGTTGCCATGTTTGAGTGCTGTAGCATGTTCATCTCATTGCATTTAGATGGCTACTTGCTGTAAATCGCAGAACGTGGTCATATTTGAAATGCTTGCCATTTCCAAACCGTAACTCCGATTCTGGCGTTCTTTATATCATTTTCAAGCGATTTCATCTCATCTTTCCAGTGGCACACTTGGTTTTCCAAGTTGAGGCTAGGTTCTTGCATTTCCTGCCACATCTTGCATATGCATCCCGCATAGCATACCATGTTTGCATCCTATTGTTTGATCCTTGCACGTTGTTGATTGTGTCCTTGTTGTTTGTTTGTCTTGTTTGGGTAGAGCCGGGAGACGAGTTCACTAACGAGGAGCCCGTTGAGTTTGCTTTCGAGGATCCAGTCAACTCTGACAACTTTGCAGGCAAGATGATCATACCCTCGAAATCACTACTATCTTTGCTATGCTAGTTTGCTCGCTCTTTTGCTATGCCAATGCTACGATGCCTACCACTTGCTTTCAAGCCTCCCAAATTGCCTTGTTCAGCCTCTAACCCACCATGTCCTAGTAAACCGTTGATTGGCTATGTTACCACCTTGCTCAGCCCCTCTTATAGCGTTGTTAGTTGCAGGTGAAGATTGGAGACCCTTCCTTGTTGGAACATTATTTACTTATTGGGATATCATTATATTGCCATGTTATCTTAATGCATCTATATACTTGGTAAAGGGTGGAAGGCTCGGCCAATCGCCTAGTGTTTTGTTCCACTCTTGCCGCCCTAGTTTCCGTCATATCGGTGTTATGTTCCCGGATTTTGCATTCCTTACGCGGTTGGGTTATAATGGGAACCCCTTGATAGTTCGCCTTGATTAAAGCTTTTCCAGCAATGCCCAACCTTGGTTTTACCATTTCCCACCTAGCCTCTTTTTCCTTTGGGTTTCCGGAGCCCGAGGGTCATCTTATTTTAAACCCCCCCAGGCCAGTGCTCCTCTGAGTGTTGGTCCAACTGAGCGATGTCCGGGGCTACCAGGGGCAACTCTGGGCTGGCCTACCCGACGCCTGGCTCATCTGAGTGTGCCCTGAGAATGAGATATGTGCAGCTCCTATTGGGATTTGTCGGCACACTCGAGCGGTGTTGCTGGTCTTGTTTTAACCTGTCGAAGTATCTTGAAGAACCGAGGTACCGAGTCTGATCGGAACGTCTCGGGAGGAGGTCTATTCCTTCGTTGACCGTGAGAGCTTGTCATGGGCTAAGTTGGGACTCCCCTACAGGGATTTGAACTTTCGAAAGCCGTGCCCGCGGTTATGGGCAGATGGGAATTTGTTAATATCCAGTTGTAGATAACTTAAACATTAATTTAATTAAAATGAATCAACTGTGTGAGTTACCGTGATGGCCTCTTCTTGGCGAAGTCCGGGAAGTGGACACGGTGTTGGAGTAATGTTTGCCGCAGGATTGCCCTCTTTAGTTATGCGTTCGCGCTTTGCCTTCTCTTCTCGCTCTCTTTTGCGAATAGGATAGCCACCATACATGCTAGTCGCTTGCTGCAGCTCCACATATATTTACCTTGCCTTACCTATTAAGCTTAAATAGTCTTGATCGCGAGGGTGCGAGATTGCTGAGTCCCTGTGGCTCATAGATTACTATTCCACCAGATGCAGGGCTTGATGATACAGCTCCAGATGGCGCGCTTGAGCTCAAGTGGGAGTTCGACGAGGACTCTCAGTGGTACTATGTTTCTTTTCCTGATGATCAGTAGTGGTGCCCAGTTGGGGGTGATTGGGACCATGTCGCATGTTGGGTTGTCTTTTATTTTGGCGCCGTAGTTGGGCCATGAGTGTTTGAATGATGTAATGCTATTTATGTACTTGATTGACGTGGCGAGTGTAAGCCAACTATGTTATCTCCCCTTTTATTAATTATATTACATGGGATGTTGTGAAGATTGCCTAACTTGCAACATATGCCTTCAATGTGATTATGCCTCTAAGTCGTGCCTCGACACGTGGGAGATATAGTCGCATCGAGGGTGTTACAAGCCCGAGACGGTGTCATCGCCAGAGCTTTGCGCAGGCGAAGACTACTTTTGTCAGGATAGCTGATACTAGCTGTCCCCCTTCAAATTAGCCCGCCATTGTTGGCTCCCTTCCCGCTCGATATTTGGGAAGAGGACCAGGGCCTCTATAAATAGGACCAGCTACCCATAGAGCAAAGGGGGGTTGGAAGGAGGAGGCTCTTTAGAGAGGGGTTTCGATCAGAAAGAGAGAGACAGAAAGGTTACTGAACTCCTTCCAGCAGTTCATCGCCCCAGCCAAGAACAGACCCTCGCGAGGCTGTTCTTCCTTGTATTGTTCATCATCAGCCACCCAAGAGGCAATCCACCACACCACACACTGGAGTAGGGTATTACACCACAACGGTGGCCCGAACCAGTATAAACCCTGTGTCTCTTGTGTTGTTCTTTCCATAGTTTAGATCCTAGCGAGGCGGAGGGGTGCAGGTAGGTAGGAGGCGAAATCTCCGCGCGCACCCCAGTGTTCGAACCTCAAGGGTCTGCCGGAACCCGAAATCCGACACCGGTGAAGAAGGACAAGAAGAAGCCCACGGGGACCCGAAAGGGTCTCCGACGCAAGGTTATATCGGAATCATCGTCCGATAACTCCGAAGCGCACTCCTTCCACGAAAATGAGGAGGAGGAAGAGGAAAGTTCTCCCCCCAGCTGGGGGAGACAAGAAAAGGAAGGCCGCCCCAACCGGGGAGGCCGAAGGGTCCAAGAAGGGAAGGACCCTCCTTCTGGACTGCTCCATGATGGCCGCCTACAGCGGCGACGAGTGGTTACCCAGGGACAAGCCCCTGGCGAAGTCGTAAGTATCCGGACACCATAGTAATTCATGGTATGTTTTATTGCACTCCTTCTCCTTACGCCTAATATGATTATGCAGAGCGTCCCGAGCCTGTCTCGACGTATCTTCGTCAGACGGTTCTTTGGACTCGTCGACTATGAATAGCGATTCACTTCCGACCGCCTCCACCCCTTGCCCTACGGACAACATCGAGGTGTTGTCTCAAAAGGCACCGAGCCGATGGGAGGTAGTCCTGGGGGTGCCTCGAGGCGACCTTCTGGACCCTGGGCGCAAAGGGAGCAGGACTCCCACGGGCTCCAAGTTCGGTCCCCAGCCGAACACTGCGCCGGTACCTTCGATGGTTCCGGACTGCGGCAGGCGATCCCCCGTTAAGAGGGGCAAGCCACCCGTGCCGGTGGACTCTGTCCATCCAGAGGCACCGGACAACTTGCTGGAAGCGCTTCGTGGCGCTTCCATCGACGAAGAGCACTGCACTATCATGAGTGCGGTGATCGAGAAAGTTCAGTCCACCAAAAACGGACTAACCAAAGCTTGTGCCAGCCTCCTAACAGGCTTTCAGGTAAGCAAAAAATATAGGAAAATATTACCACATAGACAGTAGCCCCTGATGCTCTGTTTGGTATCGTGAACGAAGGCCGAATAGAGGATCAAATAATGACTCATGAGTCTAATCAGAATATGTCTATGTGCATATGCAGGCTTCACTGCTGGCTGCTGCGGCACATACTGCGGAGGTCGCTGCACTGAAGCAGGACCTTGAGCGGTCCGAGGAAGAGCTCGGCCTTACCAAGAGGCAGCTCGAGGAGAGCAAATGTAAGTAATACCTTGTCTATATATTAAAAAGAAATTCGGTTGTAAAGTAATAGGATCATCATGAATTTGCCAGGGGCCACGACCGAGGTGGCGACCCTGAAGAAGGCGCTGTCCGAGGCAGAAGACAAAGCGGCCAAGGAGCGCATTGAGCGGGAAAAGCAAGAAGCCCGGGTAGGCGAGGTGCAGCAAGAGCTCGAGGCTCTCGCCAAAAAACACGAGTCCTTGGAGCTTAACTCTAAGACGCGAGAGTCCGAGCTTGCGAAGGTGCTCGAAAGCGCACGGAGCACGAAGGCTGAAGCCCACAAGGCCCTCCAGGAGATTGATGCGGTGAAGAAGATAACAGCAGGTAAGGCATTCATTATGCAAAGCAAGCACGTGAAGGAAACTTTCCTTTTACTTACCCGAATTCAGAGCTCTCCAGGAGTGTTCGCAGGTCTTCCCCGCAGTGTACTGGATGCCGTGGAGTTTTACCGAGCTGAGGAGGGGAGCTCGACGGAAAAGTTGTTCTGGTCCCAGTATACTGGGACCGAACACCCAATGCCCTTGAGCGACCAGCTGAAGCAACTGGTCGAGCTTCACAAGGCGGCCGAACAGGCCATGAAGGGTCTTATAGTCCGGATGTGGCCTGGTGATCCCCTGCCTAGCAGCTACTTCGGTCTTGTGAGGCGGCTTGTGGATGCTTGCCCACTGCCTGAAGTCATAAAGCGGTCCGTCTATATCGAGGGTGCGCGCAGGGCTTTTGCCCGGGTGAAGGTGCACTGGGCGAAGCTGGACGCCGTAAAGCTGGTGAAGGAGGGGCCGCCGGAGGGCAAGGAGCATCGCTGCCCCTAAATGTATTATGACAGTGTCGTGAAGGGTTCTCGCCTTGTGGCGGAGGAATGTGCTAGAGATGTAATTTTTGAATGAACATGCTCATGTGATCCTGTAATGTGAATCGAGTTCATTTGCGCTATGCAATGCTTTTTGATTTTAAAATATTACCTTCTGTGCGGCCGTTTATAAATTCTGAGATTTGGCCAGTCGTCGGCTTCTTCCCCCATGTAACTAGTACTGGGGTGTTCGGGATAAATCTGAGCATTCTTTATCCCAATTTTGGGTCCTTCGAGGGAGGTGTTCAGCACAACGAACCAGACAATCGGACTATAAGGCTTTATCACTCTCATTTAGCCATAGAAGTCTACAATTTTAAATTTTGGCGAAGCCCCTAGTATTCGGAAGGCCAAATTTGGGGCGCTATATATGCCTAAGTCGGGCAAGGCCGACTCCTCGCCTGAAGCGGCAAAAGTCTTTAAGGACTTAAGACCTCTCGAACAGCGACCGGCTCTCGCCTTATCACGACAGCCAGTTTTCGGCTTTCTCTACTGAGGTGCTCGTCCGGAAGAACCGGGACACAATCGCAGTAGTTCTCCCAACGCTACCTTAGCCGATATAGCGAAACGTAAGGTACCAAAACATGGGAGCCGGGCAAACCCAACTATTGACCCAAGACATGATTCGGAGCTGATGCATTTAATGCTATAAGTTTGAGGTGCCGCACTATTGAAAGTGTTCGGACTTCTCACGCCGTATTATGGGGTAAATGAAAGCCCCTGGCGTACTAACCATACTAGAATGTACGGGTGCAAGTTGTCATAAATGAACATATAAGAAAAAAGGGATGGATAATGCAATAATAGACTAATGCTATGCATTGTTATTTAAATAATACGTCGAAGTGTACTGATACAAGTAGTGCAATAAGCAAAAAATAGGACCATTTGACATGTCCTATCCAAGGGAAGCTGCATATGGGTAGTAAAGAGCTGGTATATCTATTGTTATTAGAGACCACCTGGGGGTTCCCTTGTACGTCTTAGCTTCTTGCCTCCTTGGTTGTTCCTTCCTGTAATGTGTCCGGCAATCATACTGCCGGAAAGGGATTCCAGAGAGTAAGGCCCTGAAAGAGAAAAAAATGGTAAAGGCATGCAACCCCTAGGGCGGTTAAGCCGCATTGCGGGACGTGCCCTGATCGTGCCCCCGCCTATGCCCATGGCATTTTCAGTGCGTAATTATGTACGTGCGGCACGGATTTCGTTGCTTGACTGGGACTGGGACGGGGGCCGAATTGCTAGGCGAGCTCTGAACGTGCCAGGCGACCCTGTTGCAGGTTACTCCGGACTCACTTGACGGTGTCCGAGGGTTGGATCGCCGAATTGGCGGTTTGCCTTAAAAGGCCGCTTTGTGCTTCTGCCGCGAGGGCCGCAGTGTGCTCTTCCGTGCGAAGCAAGTGTTCTGTGTTTCCATTGACTGTTATGACCCCCTAGGTCCTGTCATCTTGAGCTTGAGGTATGCATAGTGCGGTACCGCATTGAATTTTGCAAATGCGCTTCGCCCGAGCAATACATGATAGCCACTACGGAACAGGATGATATCGAAGATTAACTCCTCGCTTCGGAAGTTGTCCGGAGATCCGAAGACCACTTCTAGTGTGATTGAGCCCGTGCAACGGGCCTCTACACCTGGGATGGCGCCCTTAAAGGTGGTTTTGGTGGGTTTGATCCTCGAGGGATCTATACCCATTTTGCGCACTGTATCCTGATAGAGAAGGTTCAGGCTGCTACCGCCATCCATAAGGAATCGAGTGAGGTGAAATTCGTCGATGATGGGGTCTAGGACCAATGCGGCGAATCCGCCATGACGGATACTAGTGGGGTGGTCCCTGTGATCGAAGGTGATCGGACAAGAGGACCATGGGTTGAACTTTGGGGCGACGGGCTCCATCGCATAGACGTCCCTTAGTGCACGCTTCCGTTCCCTATTGGGAATGTGGGTTGCGTATATCATGTTCACCGTCTTCACTTGTGGGGGGAACCTCTTCTCTCCTCCCGTGTTCGGCGGCCGGGGCTCCTCCTTGTCATCACTATGCAGCCCCTTGTCCTTGTTTTCGGCATTCAACTTGCTGGCCTGCTTGAACACCCAACATTCTCTGTTGGTGTGATTGGCTGGCTTATCGGGGGTGCCGTGGATTTGACACGAGCGATCGAGTATGCGATCCAAACTGGACGGGCCCGGAGTACTTCTTTTGAATGGCTTTTTCCGCTGACCGGATCTAGAGCCTCTGAATCCGGCATTGACTGCCGTATCATCGGCGTTATCACCGTTGTTGCGGCGCTTGTGTCTGTTACGACGTGGTCTTCCGTCAGCATCTTTTGTATCCGAAGTGCCCAGATTCCTTGATGTGTTGTTGCTGCGAGCCAGCCAGCTATCCTCGCCCGTGCAAAAGCGGGTCATGAGTGTCGTGAGGGCCGCCATAGACTTCGGCCTCTCCTAGCCGAGGTGTCGGGCGAGCCACTCATCACGGATGTTATGCTTGAATGCCGCTAAGGCCTCTGCATCGGGATAGTCTACAATTTGGTTTTTCTTAGTTAGGAACCGTGTCCAGAATTGCCTGGCCGATTCCCCTGGCTGATGAGTTATATGGCTCAAGTCATCAGTATCTGGTGGTCGCACATAAGTGCCCTGGAAGTTGTCAAGGAATGCATCTTCCAAATCCTCCCAACTGCCGACGGAGTCTGCTGGCAAGCTATTCGGCCAATGCCGAGCTGGTCCTTTAAGTTTTAGTGGGAGGTACTTGATGGCATGCAGATCATTACCGCGAGCCATGTGGATGTGGAGGAGGAAATCCTCAATCCATACAGCGGGATCTATTGTACCATCATACGATTTGATATTTACAGGTTAAAAACCCTCCGGAAATTCATGATCCATAACTTCATCAGTGAAGCATAGGGGGTGCGCGGCGCCTCTGTGCCGGGCTATATCACGACGCAATTCATATGAATCTTGTCTGCTGTATTCGGCCAGGCCGGATTTACTTTTAGTGTATCTGGCGTGACGGTCATCGTCACGTGTTGGTGCGCCCCCCCGTGATCCGTAGATCGATCTTGCATGTTTTGCCTTGTTTTCCAATATGTCTCACAGGTCCCACGTGTTGCCCTGGGCCTTGGTATTTTTGTTTGATTAGCGGCGGGGTGCGGGATGGACTTCGGGCTGAAATGCCTCTCTGTCTCGGCCATGAGGTGGCCCGTCAGCCGCATCATACGCTGGTGATGTGGGTTTCAATGCTTCCTCCTCGAGGTGAGGTAGCAACCTGCGCTTTGGATAACTCTTGGTTGGGCGCTCGAGTTCGTATTCCTCGGCTGCAAGGACTTTGGTCCATCTATCTGCTAGCAAATCTTGACCAGCTCGAAGCTGTTGTTGCTTTTTCTTGAAGCTATTTGCTGTGGCTATAAGCCGGCGCTTGAAGCGCTCCTGCTCGACGGGATCCTTAGGCACGATTAATTCTTCATCGCCGAGGCTCGCCTCGTCTTCGGAGAGAGGCATGTAATTGTCCTCTTCCAATTCTCCATCTGCTGCCCACTCTGGAGGGCTAGCTTGTTCACCCTCCCGCTCTAAATCATGCTGGAGGGGATTGTTGTCTTCAGCACTATCCGGAGTGTTATTGTCTCTTGTGTCGGTATCACTACTTTTGCTATGGCGGGACTTAGAGCAGCGTTGCTGACGTCGACGCTTGGGTTGCTTCTTGGAGGGGTCATCCTCCGCTGCCTCGTCGCCATTGCCTTCTTTGGGCGTGTCCACCATGTATATATCATATGATGAGGTGGCGGTCCAGTGCCCTGTGGGCGGTGGTTCCTGTTCGTCTCCTGCATCACCGTCCATACCGTCGATGTCTTTGGAGTCGAAGTCGAGCATGTCGGTTAAATCGTCGACACTGGCTACTAAGTGGGTGGTGGGTGGGGAGCGAATTTCTTCGTCGTCCGCATCCCATTCTAGCCGGACATAGTTCGGCCAAGGTTCTCCTGACAAGGAGAGAGACCTTAATGAATTTAGCACGTCTCTGAAAGGTGAGTGCTGAAAGATATCCGCAGAGGTGAACTCCATGATCGGCGCCCAATCGGATTCGATAGGCATGGACACAGGCGGCTCGGAGTCTGTGGCCAGAGATGAATCCAATGGTTCGGCAACACGGCTCTCGTAAGGGGTGAAGTCATGTAACGCCCTCGATGTGGCTATATCTCCCACATGTCGAAGCATGACTTAGAGGCATAACCGCATTGAAAGCAATGTCGCAAGTGAGGTAATCTTCACACAACCCACGTAATACATAAGGGAAAGAGATACATAGTTGGCTTACAATCGCCACTTCACACAATACATGAATAAAGCATTACATCAACCAGATACAATCAAGGTCTGACTATGGAACCAAAATAAAAGAAGACTACCCCAAATGCTACACAGATTCCCAATCGTCCCAACTGGGCTCCACTACTGATCAACTAGAATGAAACAACACAAAGGACAAGATCTTCATCGAGCTCCTCCTTGAGCTTGATTGCGTCACCTGCTTGGTAATATCGGCACCTGCAAACTGGTTTTGGAAGTATCTGTGAGTCACGGGGACTCAGCAATCTCACACCCTTGCGATCAAGACTGTTTAAGCTTATAGGAAGGGTAAAGGTATGATGTGGAACTGCAGCAAGCGACTAGCATATATGGTGGCTAAACATACGCAAATGAGAGCGAGAAGAGAAGGCGAAAGCACGGACGAACAACTATGATCAAGAAGTGATCCTAGAACAACCTACGTCAAACATAACTCCAAAACCGTGTTCACTTCCTGGACTCCGCCGGAAAGAGACCATCACGGTTACACACGCGGTTGATGTGTTTTAATTAAGGTCAACTTCAGGTTTTCTACAACCGGACATTAACAAATTCCCATCTGCCCATAACCACGGGCACGACTTTTGAAAGTTCAAATCCCTGCAGGGGTGTCCCAACTTAGCCCATCACAAGCTCTTACGGTCAATGAAGGATATTCCTTCTCCCAAGACAATCCGATCAGGCTCGGCATCCAGGTTACAAGACATTTCGACAATGGTAAAACAAGTCCAGCAACACCGCCCGACTGTGCCGACAAATCCCGATAGGAGCTGCACATATCTCGTTCTCAGGGCACAGTCAGATGAGCTCTCCATACAACTAAAGCCAAACCTCGAGTTTCCCCGAGGGGGCGCTGCACAGGGCTCTAGTTTGGACCAACACTCAGAGGAGCACTAGCCCGGGGGGGGGGGGTAAAATAATGATGACCCTCAGGAGTGCGACTCCCAAGGGAAAAGAAAAGGCTAGGTGGCGAATGGTAAAACCAATGTTGGGTATTGCTAGAGGAGTTTTATTCAAGGCGAACTGTCAAGGGGTTCCCATTATAACCCAACCGCGTAAGGAACGCAAAATCCGGGAACATAACACCGATATGACGGAAACTAGGGCGGCAAGAGTGGAACAAAACACCAGGCATAAGGCCGAGCCTTCCACCCTTTACCAAGTATATAGATGCATTAATTAAATAATAGATATTGTGATATCCCAACAAAATATCCATGTTCCAAACATGGAACAAGCTCCAATCTTCACCTGCAACGAACAACGCTATAAGAGGGACTGAGCAAAGCGGTAACATAGCCAAACAACGGTTTGCTAGGACAAGGTGGGTTAGAGGCTTGGATTCAAAAATATGGGAGGCATGATAAACAAGTGGTAGGTATCGCAGCATAGGCATAGCAAAAAAGCGAGCAACTAAGCAAGCAAAGATAGAAGTGATTTCAAGGGTATGGTCATCTTGCCTGAAATCCCGCAAGGAAGAAGAAACGAGTCCATGAAGAAGACAGACGGACGTAGTCGAACGGGTCCTCACAGACGCGACATTATCGGAACCAACCCGAAGAAGCAAACACCAGAAAGAAGCACACAACATAGTAAACAACCAACACATGAACATGGTATGATATGCGGGATGCAGTATGTGATGCATATGCATGATTTGGAAAGGAATGATTGAACCTGGCCTCAACTTGGAAATACAAGAGTGCCACTGGAAAGGCGAGGTGATTTCGGTTGAAATCGATATAAAGATCAACGGAATCGGATGCACAGTTTGGAAATGGCAAGCAAAACAAATATGGCACCAGTCTGCGATAATCAGCGAGTGGCCAACTAAATGCATCAAGATAAATATGCTACAACACTCAAACATGACAACAAAATACATGGCAGGGATCCACTCAAGATGCTTTACAAAAGATGAACACTGAGCTACAACTAATTCATCCATTTACAGGTTCAAACAAGCATGGCAAAAGTGCAAATGATAACAGGTTTCAGACTTAGTGAAATTAACACAAGTCTGGAATTTATCATCAGGAAGCACACTTTAGAGCATGAAAACTATATGCTACAGGAACATATCATGGCAAAGCAAGACATGGCATGAAGCTACTCAAAGCACTTAACAAAAATCCCTTAGTGACCCTGAGACAAAAGGGATCAGAAAATACAATTGCAAGCATGTGAACATGGCAAAAACATAAACAGATTCAGACTTAGTGAAAAACTGGAGCATGCAAAATAGTTAACGAGTAGGCATGTTTACGAGCTCGATGCACTCACTACGAGGCATTGAATGACAAAATAAGCATACACCCATCAAGAAGACATGGCATAGAAGCTAGACATGGCAAGAACAACATCATAGCATGCACGGATCAATAGCAACATCCTCAGCAAAATCGCTAAACATGTCAACAATCTGCCAGGATCACTTTATAGCAAAAGTAGAGATCGATTGACTCAAGCTAGGGTGCTCCATAAATGCAAACGAAGACATGGATGGATAGAGCACCACAATGTTAACAAAACATTCTTACTGATCATCCTCAAAAGAGGCACGGATCACTAGGAAACAACATGAACATATGGCATAACGACAAAATCAGGACAAGGACTTGGTGAAATTCTAAGTCCCTGAAATCAACATTACCGATTACGCTACTTTGCAAGCTTGTGCTAGTCACCACAAATATCACAAAAATACATGGCAAGCACCCCTGTAAAGATGACATGGCATATAACAAAACACATGTAGAGCTCAGGATCATAGCATGCACACATTAATCATGGCAAAAATGACAAATAGCTATTTGCTGAAACAGATCTGACAAATTCATCACATAGCCCTCTTTCAATAGCATTTCGGGCATCAAGATGAGCTCAAATGAAGATGATGCAATGAGGTGAAATGATGTACTCGTCGAGACGAACATTTTGATATGCTACACGCACGAATCAGAGCAACGGTGATGCAGTTATGTCATGATGAACAATGCATAAAAATAAGCAGATCTGGGGACTTGGTAGATTTTCACCTCGCGGAAAAAAATAATGGGCCGGAGGAAGCGGGCCGGATCTGGCCTGCGAGGCCCATGTGGAGAGGTCAACGCAGCGCTTGCGGTCGCCCTCCCGATCCGATCTGGATCGAGGAGCATGGCATCGCCGGCGGGCGCCGGCTCGGACTCCGGCGAGTGGGAGCTTGCTCCGGCGAGGGGGACCTCCGGCGGAAGGAGCGGGACGCGCCGGAGTGAAGAGGTGGCAGGGAGGAGCTGGGCGGCACGGGGCGGGGCTCCGGCGCATGCGGCGGCGGTTGCCGGCGCCTCTCTGGTGAAGTCCGGTGAGGGGAGGCGGTGGCCGGCGGACGCCGGATGGCGGGAAGACGGCGACGCGACATTGCGTCGGTGTTGGGCAGCGGAGAAGCGACGTGTGGGCGGCGGCGCGCAGATCCGGGCCCGGGCGGACCCTCGATGGGTTTCCCCGGGCCACGCGATGGAGGAGGTTGGCAGCGCCACATGGCGGCGCGCGAGTGGAGGAAGGAGGCAGCGGAGACGACGTGGCGGCTCGTGATAGGTCCATGCGACGTGGCTGGAGGCGGCGGACGCGTCCAACGGTGGAGTGGACATGTCCGGCGGCGCTGAGGGAGGAGTTTTAGGGTTTCGGGGAAAATATCCGAAAACGAAAAAGAAGGGGTCTATTTATAGAGGTAGAGGGAGCTAGGAAGCTCCAAATGAGGTGCGGTTTGCGGCCACGCGATTGTGATCGAACGACCGAGATGATGGAGAGGTCTTAGGTGGGTTTTGGGCCACTTTGGAAGGGTGTTGTGCTACAACACACATGAGGCCTTTTCGGTCCCTCGGTTAACCGTTGGAGTATCAAACGAAGTCCAAATGGCACAAAACTTGACAGGCGGTCTACCGGTAGTAAACCAAGGCCGCATGACAAGTCTCGGTCCAATCCGGAAATGTTCAACAACTGCACACGAAAAGAGGTAGAAAGGGACACCGGATGACATAGGAGCACCGGATTGCAAAACGGACAACGGGGAAAATGCTCGGATGCATGAGACGAACATGTATGCAAATGAAATGCACATGATGACATGATATGAGATGCATGACATGCAAGCAATGACAAGGCAACAATAGCGAATAACTGGAGGACACCTGGCACATCGGTCTCGGGGCGTTACAAGTCAGTATCCGGCTTTACCGCCACTGAGAGTGTGGCCTCCATGGCGGGGTCTATCCACCAGTCCTCGGATGGCACAATTTGCTTCGGATTGAAGGCCGGAGTAGCTGCAGGTGTGATTTCCCGAACACTGTCCGACGACAGAGTTACGTCATGCTTGTCGTGATTGTGCGGCGCACCTGACATGGGCTCGAATCCGTTGAAGATCAAGTCTCCGCGGATGTCGGCAGTGTAGTTTAAGTTTCTGAACCTGACCTGATGGCCAGGGGCATAGCTCTCGATCTGCTCCAGATGGCCAAGCGAGTTGGCCTGCAGTGCGAAGCTGCCGAATACGAAGATCTGCCCGAGGAGGAAAACCTCACCCTGGACCGCATCATTACTGATGATCGAAGGAGCCATCAAGCCTTACGGTGACGTCACAGTGGAACTCTCAATGAAAGCGCCAATGTCGGTGTCAAAACCGGCGGATCTCGGGTAGGGGGTCCCGAACTGCGCATCTAAGGCAGATGGTAACAAGAGGCGGGGGACACGATGTTTACCCAGGTTCGGACCCTCTTGATGGAGGTAATACCCTATGTCCTGCTTGAATGATCTTGATGATATGAGTATTACAAGAGTTGATCTACCATGAGATCGTAGAGGCTAAACCCTAGAAGCTAGCCTATGGTATGATTGTTGTTGTCGTACGGACTAAACCCTCTGGTTTATATAGACACCAGAGGGGGCTAGGGTTACACAGAGTCGGTTACAAGGGAGGAGATCTACATATCCGTATTGACAAGCTTGCCTTCCATGCCAAGGAAAGTCCCATCCGGACACGGGACGAAGTCTTCAATCTTGTATCTTCATAGTCCAACAGTCCGGCCAAAGGATATAGTCCAGATGTCCGGAGACCCCCTAATCCAGGACTCCCTCAGAGTACAATAGTGATCTAGGAGTAGATCACTGGACAACGGTCAAAATTATCCTTAAGAGGACTAAGGAAATATTTCTCGGTTATGGAGGTGATAAAAGAGTTCGTCGTAAAGAGTTACGTCGATGCAAGATTTTGACACCAATCTAGATGAATCTAAGTCTCGATCTAGATACATGTTGAAAATGGGAGAAATTGGCTAGAGTAGCTCCATGCAGAGTATTGTAGACATAGAAATTTGCAAAACACATACATATCTTAATGTTGCAGACCCGTAGACTAAACTTCTCTCACAAGCAAAACATCATCACTCTCTGGGTGTTAATCACATAGTGATGTGAACTAGATTATTGACTCTAGTAAATCGTTTGGGTATTAGTCACATGAAGATGTGAACTAATCACATAAAGATGTGAACTATTGGTGTGAAATCACATGACGATGTGAACCAGATTATTGACTCTAGTGCAAGTGGGAGACTGAAGGAAATATGCCATAGAGGCAATAATAAAGTTGCTATTTATATTTCCTTATATCATGATAAATGTTTATTATTCATGCTAGAATTGTATCAACCGGAAACTTAGTACATGTGTGAATAGATAGACAGACAAAGTGTCCCTAGTATGCCTCTACTTGACTAGCTCGTTAATCAAAGATGGTTAAGTTTCCTAGCCATAGACATGTGTTGTCATTTGATGAACGAGATCACATCATTAGAGAATGATATGATGGACAGGACCCATCCGTTAGCTTAGCACTATGATCGTTTAGTTTATTGCTATTGCTTTCTTCATGACTTATACATGTTCCTCAAACTATGAGATTATGCAACTCCCGAATACCGGAGGAACACCTTGTGTCCTATTAAACATCACAACGTAACTGGGTGATTATAAAGATGCTCTACAGGTGTCTCCAATGGTGTTTTTTGAGTTGGCATAGATAGAGATTAGGATTTGTCATTCTGTGTATCGGAGAGGTATCTCTGGGCCCTCTCGGTAATGCACATCACTATGAGCCTTGCAAGCAATGTGACTAATGAGTTATTCACGGGATGATGCATTACAGAACGAGTAAAGAGACCTGATGGTAATGAGATTGAACTAGGTATGATGATACCAACGATCGAATCTCGGGCAAGTAACATACCGATGACAAAGGGGACAACGTATGTTGTTATGTGGTTTGACCAATAAAGATCTTTGTAGAATATGTAGGAACCAATATGAGCATCCAGGTTCCGCTATTGGTTATTGACCGGAGATGTGTCTCGGCCATGCCTACATAGTTCTTGAACCCGCATGGTCCGCACGCTTAACGTTTGATGACGATTTGTATTATGAGTTATGGGATTTGATGTACCAAAGTTTGTTCGGAGTCCCGGATGAGATCACGGACATGACAAGGAGTCTCAAAATGGTCGAGAAGTTAAGATTCATATATTGTATGGTTGCATTTGGACATCGGAATGGTTCTGAGTGGTTCGGGCATTTTCTCCGGAGTACCGGGAGGTTACTGGAACCCCCAGGAGAAGTTATGGGCCTTATGGGCCATAAGAGGGAAGCACACCAGCCCAAAAGGGGCTGGTGCGCCCCCCCTTGGGCAGGAGGCCGATTAGGACTAGGAGAAGGGGGTCGGCCCCCCTTTCCTTCTCCGTCTCCCTTCCCCCTTTCCTACTCCGTGTGGGAGGTGGGATCCTACTAGGACTAGGGAGTCCTAGTAGGACTCCACACCTTGGCGCACCCCCTTAGGGCCGACTGCCTCTCCCTCTCCCTCCTTTATATACGGAGGCAGGGGCACCCCAAAAACACACACATTGATCTTTAGCCATGTGCGGTGCCCCCTCCACAGTTTTACACCTCGGTCATGTTGTCCTAGTGCTTAGGCGAAACCCCGCGTCACTAACTTCATCATCATCGGTGACACACCGTCGTGCTGACTCGGCCTCAGTTGGATCAAGAGTACGAGGGATGTCACCGAGCTGAACGTGTGAAGACCGCGGAGGTGTCGTGCTTTCGATACTTGATCGGTTGGATCACGAAGACGTTCTACTACATCAATCCCGTTACTAAACGCTTCCGCTTTTGGTCTACGAGGGTACATAGACACACTCTCCCCTCTCGTTGCTATGCATCTCCCAGATAGATCTTGCGTGATTGTAGGATTTTTTTTGAAATACTACATTCCCCAATAGATGATTGCCCCGGCGACGCTCCGGCGCCACCGTTAGTAGGTTAGTCCCAAAAATGATATAAAAGTGTAAAATAAAGCCCATTAACATCCAAAATAGATAAAACAATAGCATGGAGCAATCAAAAGTTATCGATATGTTGGAGACGTATCAGAGTATTCAACCCAAATTTATTGATTTGACACAAGGGGAGCCAAAGGATATTCTCAAGTATTAGCAGCTGAGTTGTTAATTCAACCACACCTGAAAGACTTAATATCTGCAGCAAAGTATTTAGTAGCAAAGTAGTATGGAAGTAATGGTAACAGTGACAAAAGTAACATTAGTAGTTTCATTGCAGTTGTGATAGTAGTAGCGGAAAATTAACGAAGCGAAGATCAATATGTGAAAAGCTCGTAGACAATGGATTAATGATGGATAATTATGTAGGATGGCATTCATCATGCAACGGTTATAACATAGGGTGACACAGAACTAGCTCCAATTCATCAATATAATGTAGGCATGTATTCCGAATATTGTCATACATGCTTATGGAAAAGAACTTGCATGACATCTTTTGTCCTACCCTGTCGTGACAGCGGAGTCCTATTGGAAACTAAGGGATATTAAGGCCTCCTTTTAATAGAGTACCGAACCAAAGCATTAGCATTAAGTGAATACATGAACTCCTCAAACTACGGTCATCACCGGGAGTGGTCCCGACTATTGTCGCTCCGAGGTTGCCGGATCATAACACGTAGTAGGTGACTATTGACTTGCAAGATACGATAAGGAACACAAATATATTCATGAAAACATAATAGGTTCAGATCTAAAATCATGGCACTCGGGCCCTAGTGACAAGCATTAGGCATAGCAAAGCAACATCAATCTTAGAACATATTGGATACTAGGGATCAAACCCTAACAAAACTAACTCGATTACATGGTAAATCTCATCCAACCCATCACCGTCCAGCAAGCCTACAATGGGATTACTCACGCACGGCGGTGAGCATCATGAAATTGGTGATGGAGGATGGTTGATGATGACAATGGCGATGGATTCCCCTCTCCGGAGCCCCGAACGGACTCCAGATCTGCCCTCCGAGGAAGAACAGGGCTTGGCGGCGGCTTCATATTGTAAAACGCGATGAATCCTTCTCTCTAATTTTTTTTCTCCCCAAAAGTGAATATATGGAATTGGGGTTGAGGTCGGTGGAGGTCCAGGGGGCCCACAAGGTCGGAGGGTGCGCCCCCACCCTTGTGGCCAGGGTGTGGGCACCCTTCTGTTGATTCTTTTGCCAATATTTTTTATTAATTCCAAAACTTATCTCCGTGAAGTTTCAGGTCATTCTAAGAACTTTTTATTCTGCAGAAAAGTAACACCATGGCAATTCTGCTGAAAACAGCGTCAGTCTGGGTTAGTTCCATTCAAATCATGCAAGTTAGAGTCCAAAACAAGGGCAAAAGAGTTTGGAAGTTGATACAACGGAGACATATCAACTCCCCGAAGCTTAACCCATTTGAAATGATCGATATAGCTTTTTTGACTATATACTACAAGGCAACAGCCTCGCATCCCTTTATTGAAAAGAAATAGAGAAGTTACAAATTTACAAGCAGAAGAAAGGAAATACTTACAAAGAGGTCTAGGAAAGGGTAGCTATCCAAGATATTAAGCTATCTTTATATTTACATCTAATTCTATGAGACAAAAGAGAAATGTCATGGATAAAGTTCCACCTCCAAGATCTAAATGAGGCTGCTCATTTCTTAAGATCTTCCCATTCCTTTGTGTCCAAACATTCCATGAAGCAGTGAAGACGACCTTTGTGAAAAAGGAAGAGCAAAATCCCTCCTAGCTGACTGAGCCATCTCATATGTGGTCTGGTTCGGCTGAACAGTCCAAGAAATTCCAAGATAGTTCCAAACCCTTTGACTGAAGTTGCAAGCAAAGAAAAGATGAGCCCGATCTTCATGGGTAGCACAGTGGCATAGCACACATGTGTCATCCTGGATGATCCAGTGTCGGCGCCGCATCATATCCCTGGTATTCAAACGGTCCATTAAAAGAAGCCAACCAAACACCTTGGACTTGAGCGTGCATGCACACTTCCAAATCCATTTGAAAATGGGATCAACCACTAGGTGGGAGAAGCAGGACTCATAGTAAATCTTTGACTTAAAATCACCAGATTAAGATGGCCATTTCCAAATGTCCTTCCTCTCCTCATAGTTCTCGAACCCGTATGGTCCGCATGCTTAACGTTCGATGTCGATTTGTATTATGAGTTATGTGATTTGATGTACCGAAGTTTGTTCGGAGTCCCGGATGAGATCACGGACATGACAAGGATTCATATATTGTAAGGTTGCCTTTCGACATCGGAATGGTTCCGAGTGGTCCGGGCATTTTTTCCGGAGTACCGGGAGGTTACCGGAACCCCCGGGAGAAGTTATGGGCCTTATGGGCCATAAGAGGGAAGCACACCAGCCCAAAAGGGGCTGGTGCACCCCCCTTGGGCAGGAGGCCGATTAGGACTAGGAGAAGGGGGCCGGCCCCCCTTTCCTACTCCGTGTGGGAGGTGGGATCCTACTAGGACTAGGGAGTCCTAGTAGGACTCCACACCTTGGCGCGCCCCCTTAGGGCCGACTGCCTCTCCCTCTCCCTCTCCCTCCTTTATATACGGAGGCAGGGGCACCCTAAAGACACACACTTGATCTTTAGCCGTGTGCGGTGCCCCCCTCCACAGTTTTACACCTCGGTCATGTTGTCCTAGTGCTTAGGCGAAACCCTGCGTCACTAACTTCATCATCATCATCATCATCGCTGACACACCGCCGTGCTGACTGAACTCACCCTCGGCCTCAGTTGGATCAAGAGTACGAGGGATGTCACCGAGCTGAATGTGTGCAGACCGCGGAGGTGTCGTGCGTTCGGTACTTGATCGGTTGGATCACGAAGACGTTCGACTACATCAATCCCGTTACTAAACGCTTCCGCTTTCGGTCTACGAGGGTACATAGACACACTCTCCCCTCTCGTTGCTATGCATCTCCTAGATAGATCTTGCGTGATCGTAGGATTTTTTTTGAAATACTACGTTCCCCAATAGATGATTGCCCCGGCAACGCTCCGGCGCCACCGGGAGAGAGGGGGAGAGAGAGCCCCCCTTCTTCTTCTTCTTCTTCTTCCTCCTCCTCCTTGGCCTCCTCCTACATGGGAGGAGAGTTCCCCCTCTGGTCCATGGCCTCCATGGCAGCGGAGGGGCATGAGCCCCTCCTAGATTGGATATATCCCTTTGTTCTCTTCTGTTTCACGTTCCCATTTTCTGGCCCTTCACCGTTTCTTACCCGGAGATCCATAACTCCGATTGCGCTGAAATTTTTACACGTTTTTTTCCATAAATTATCTTTCTTGCACCTGAAGAAGGGACCCAACAGACTCACGGGGAGGACACAAGACACTTGGGCACGCCAGGGGGTGCCTGACACGCCCTGGTGGGTTGTGGAAGCCATGGGCCTCCGTTAGCATTGATTCCTCCACCCAAAAATCACATATATTCTGAAATAATTCTCCGTAAATTTTTATCACGTTTGGACTTCGTTTGATATGGATATTCTCCGAAACAAAAACATGCAAGAAACAAGAACTGGCACTCGGGATTGTATTAATAGGTTAGTCCAATAAATCATATAAAATATTGCCAAAAACATGTGAAAGTTGTGTAATATTGGCATGAAACAATCAAAAATTATAGATACGACGGAGACATATCAGCAACCCCAAGCTTAATTCCTGCTTGTCCTCGAGTAGGTAAATGATAAAAAAGATATTTTTTGATGTGGAATGCTACTTAGCATAATCTTGATCATATATCTAATCATGGCATGAATATTAAGACACGAATGATTCAAAAGCGATAGTCTACAATTGGACATAAAGACATCAATACTCAGGCATCAACAAACAATCATGTCTTTCAAAATATCAATCCTAAAGAAAGCTATCCCTACAAAATCATATAGTCTTGTCATGCTGTGTCTTCTTAACACTAAGTATTTATCATGCACAACCTTGGTGTCAGCTAAGTAATTGGTCCATACTTTTTAACGCACTACAACTTTTTCAACCCTCACGCAATACATGAGCGCGAGCCATGGATATAGCACTACGGGTGGAATAGAGTATGATGATATGGGTAAATATAGAGAAGACAAAATAGTAAGAAAGTCTCACATCGACGCGGCTGACCAACGGGCTATGGAGATGCCCATCAATTGATATCAATGCGAGGAGTAGGGATTGACATGCAACGAATGCACTAAGAGCTATAAGTGTATGAAAGCTCATCATGAAAACTAAGTGGGTGTGCATCTAATCCTATAATGAAAAATTCCCACTAGTATATGAAAGTGACACCATAGGAGACTCTCTATATGAAAAACACGGTGCTACTTTGAAGCACAAGTGTGGAACTAGCATGCCCCCTTCTCTTCCTTCTTTCTTTCATTTTTTCTTTTTCTTTTTCTTTTTTCCTTTTTCTTATTTTTTCTTTTTCTTTTTTCCTTTTTCTTATTTTTTCTTTTTCTTTCTTTTTCTTTTTTTTCCGGAGTCTCATCCCGACTTATGGGGAAATCATAGTCTCCATCATCCATTCCCCACTGGGACAAATGCTCTAATAATGAGAATTGATGATCATCACACTTCTATTTACTTACAATTCAATACCTATAACAAAATATGACTCTATATGAATGCCTCCGGCAGTGTAGCAGGATGTGCAATGATCTAGCGTAACATGTATAAAAATGATGCACGATGGCTAAGCCACAACTACTATGTCAGCTATATAATCATGCAAAGTAGTATGACAATGAATGCTCAAGTCAACAAAATGGAAGAGGTGGAAGTTGCATGGCAATATATCTCGAAATTGCCATGGAAAGTCCATAATAGGTAGGTATGGTGGCTGTTTTGAGGAAGATATAATAAGGCCTATGTGTGACAGAGCGTATCATGTTGTTGGGAAACATAGCATGAAATTTCAAAAAAATTCCTATGCTCATGCAAGATCTATCTAGGAGATGCAAAGCAATGAGAGGGGGAGAGTGTGTCTGATAAGCCACAAGTATAGGGGATCGCAATAGTTTTTGAGCGTAGAGTGTGCTACCTCTTCAGCACTGCGTTGGTTTTCCCTTGAAGAGGAAAGGGTGATGCAGTAAAGTAGCATAAGTATTTCCCTCAATTTTTGAGAACGAAGGTATCAATCCAGTACGGGATCACGCTCGAGTCCCACACACCTACACAAACAAATAAGAACCTCGCAACCAACACGATAAAGGGGTTGTCAATCCCTTCACGGTCACTTACGGGAGTGAGATCTGATAGATATGATAAGATAATATTTTTGGTATTTTTATGATAAAGAGAAATAAAGATGCAAATTAAAATAAACGACAATAGAAATAGCTAAGTGTTGGAAGATTAATATGATGGAAGATAGACCCGGGGGCCATAGGTTTCACTAGTGGCTTCTCTCAAGAGCATAAGTATTACGGTGGGTAAACGAATTAATGTCGAGCAATTGATAGATTTGAGCATAGTTATGAGAATATCTAGGTATGATCATGTATATAGGCATCACGTCTGTGATAAGTAGACCGAAACGATTTTGCATCTACTACTATTACTCCACACATCGACCGCTATCCAGCATGCATCTAGAGTATTAAGTTCATAAGAACAGAGTAATGCTTTAAGTAAGATGACATGATGTAGAGGGATAAAATCATGCAATATGATATAAACCCCATATTTTTATCCTCGATGGCAACAATACAATACGTGCCTTGCTGCCCCTGCTTTCACTGGGAAAGGACACCGCAAGATTGAACCCAAAGCTAAGCACTTCTCCCATTGCAAGAAAGATCAATCTAGTAGGCCAAACCAAACTGATAATTTGAAGAGACTTGCAAAGGTAAACCAATCATACATAAAAGAATTCAGAGAAGAATCAAATATTGTTCATAGATAATCTAGATCATAAACCCACAATTCATCGGATCTCGACAAATACACCGCAAAAGAAGATTATATCGAATAGATCTCCAAGAAGATCGAGGAGAACTTTGTATTGAGATCCAAAGAGAGAGAAGAAGCCATCTAGCTAATAAGTATGGACCCGAAGGTCTGAAGTAAACTACTCACACATCACCGGAGAGGCCATGGAGTTGATGTAGAGGCCCTTCGTGATCAATGCCCCCTCCGGCGGAGTTCCGAAAAAGGCCCCAAGATGGGATCTCTCGGGTATAGAAGGTTACGGCGGTGGAATTAGGTTTTCGTGGTGCTCCTGGATGTTTGGAGGGGGGGGTACGTGGATATATATAGGAGGAAGAAGTACGTCGGTGGAGCAACGAGGGGCCCATGAGGGTGGAGGGCGCGCCTAGGGGGGTAGGTGCCCCCCTGCCCCGTGGCATCCTCGATTGTTTCTTGACGCCCACTCCAAGTCTCTTAGATCATGTTTGTTGAGAAAATTACGTTCCCGAAGGTTTCATTCCGTTTGGACTACGTTTGATATTCCTTTTTGGCGAAACTCTAAAATAGGCAAAAAACAACAATTTGGGGTGGGCCTTTGGTTAGTAGGTTAGTCCCAAAAATGATATAAAAGTGTAAAATAAAGCCCATTAACATCCAAAACAGATAATATAATAGCATGGAGCAATCAAAAATTATAGATACATTGGAGACGTTGATGTAGTCATGTACCTACGGTAGGGACACAGACCCGTCCTAAGAGCCCTACCGTAAGACATCCTTAGAGGAAGTCACCTTTCAGACAACTCGGAGATATCCCACTCGACGGATTGAAGACACTCGACCAAGAGCTGTCACTCGACCAAGGAGCCAACCACTCGACTGCCAGAAGACCTCAAGTCACTCCGTGGGCAAACGGTCGGTTATTAAGTAGCCTTTATGATCATTATGACGCTTTATTAGGGACGTTATCAGTAACGCCCACCTTAAATGTACCTTAAACCCTACATTACTGAGGGCAGGAGAGGGCTGGCGAACTCTATATAAGCCACCCCCCTCCTTAGTATCAAGGGTTCGCACCCCTGTCATCTTACTCACGCATAATCCAATCGACCGCCTCCGGGCACCGAGACGTAGGGCTGTTACTTCCTCAGAGAAGGGCCTGAACTTGTAAACCTTGCGTGCTTACAACTTCCCAATAGCTAAGGTCTAGCCTCTTCATACATACCCCCTACCTCACTGTCAGACTTAGAACCACGACAGTTGGCGCCCACCGTGGGGCATTAGTCTTAGCGCCTAATTGGAGAAGTTGCGATTTTTCCGATCCACTCGATCATGTTTTCCTGTGGAGCTTTGGCGGAGGGCCGCGAGATCCGTCTTGGCCGACTTGCTTTCATCGCCGACGACTCCGCTTGGCTCCAGGAGGCGCCGCTTGACGTCGACGCACTCCCCGTCCGCGGTGCGACGCACTTCCGCGCGTGCGTGTGTGGCGTCCTCCTGAGGCAGCCATCGACCCCATATCGGTCGACTCCCGTGCCATCTCCCCGTCCTGTCTCCCGCCAGCGCAAGCGCTCGGGTCGGTCGAGACTCCAGCGGTGGATGAAGCGCGCCGTGGCCCGCCAGTCGGCGACCCAGCAGGTCGCTGCAATCGAGCCTGACGAATCCCTTTGCGGCCTGTTCGATCTGTCGACTGGCTCCATGGAGTCCTCTTCCGAGTGCGACAACAGCGACCCCCTGGCGGAGGTCCTGGCGGTCGAGGGGACACGTAGTCCCCCCGGATTCCCTCGCGCTGACGATGGTGCCGACAGGGGCGATCCGTCGCACCCTCACGACGAATACCTCCCCGAGCCTCTCACGTCGTTGCAACGGGAGGAGCTTCGTCGCCGGAACATGGACGCACTCTACACACCTATTATTGGAGAAACCCCCGAGGCTCGGGCCTTGGAGGATGCGCGCTTGGCTAATCTAGCCGAGCGCACTCGACTGGGGAATCTACAGCGGGCTCTCGATGAGCGGGCGCGTCAGCGGGCTCCCGAGTCCAGTCGACGCCAGCAGGCTCCCGAGTCCAGTCGACGCCAGCAGGCACCCGAACCCAGTCGACGGCAGCTCTTCCCGCCACCACAGGTGTACCGAACTCCGGTTCAGAACCTGGCTGCCGCGGCCCGCATAGCGGAGTCGATCCAGCCCTCCCAGTCGGAGGCCGGAAGAGGATTGCTGCAGATCAGAGCATTGCTCCGAGCAACGGGGAATCAGAATTCCGTCGTCTCTCAGTCGCGGGACAGGATCCACAGTCGATCCGTCGCAACGGAGACCGTCCAGTCGGCTCACAGCCCGAGATCGCCCCCGAGGCGTGAGGGGCGTGGAGACCGGCACGATCGGTATAGGGGGAACGAGCAATATGATCACCGACTCGACCGTGATGATGGGCGTCGGGTGCCGTCCCCTCCTCCGCGGAGTGGCTCATATGCACCTCAGCATCGAGACGACAGGCGCCCTCATCACACTGGGCGGAGGATCCCAGTCGACCCCAGAGACCCAGGCTTTGACGCAAGATCCATCCTCGTTCAAGGTCTGGTGGACAGGAACAGGGCTCATCGAGAGGGCCACAACAGAGATACGCCCATCGGCAGCAGGGCACACGCCTCGGGTCCTGAGTGTTTCAGTCGAGCCATCAGAGCCGCGGTGATCCCACCCAACTTCCGGCTGGCGACTGGAATCAGCAAGTTCACCGGCGAGTCCAAGCCTGACACGTGGCTCGAGGATTACCGAGTGGCTGTGCAGATCGGCGGCGGCAACGACGAGGTGGCCATGAAGCATTTACCCCTCATGTTGGAAGGCTCAGCAAGGGCGTGGCTGAATCAGCTGGCGCCCAGCAGCATTTACACTTGGGAGGATCTCTCCCGAGTGTTTGTTACAACCTTCGAAGGGACATGCAAGCGCCCCGCAGGCCTTACGGAGCTGCGGTCTTGCGTACAGAAGCCGAATGAAACACTGAGGGAATACATCCAGAGGTGGATCACACTGCACCACTCGGTCCAGAATGTGCCTGACCATCAAGCAGTCTGCGCTTTCAAGGAAGGAGTCAAGTACAGGGAGTTGAATCTGAAATTTGGCCGGACCGGAGAGATGTCCCTTAATCGGATGATGGAAATTGCCACCAAGTACGCTAATGGAGAAGACGAGGACCGACTCCGAAGCGGCAAACTTAAGTCAGTCGCCCAAGAAACCAGAGGAAACTCCAGTCGGAAGCAGAAGCGGAAGGCCGAGCCAGCCGCTCCCGGGGAGGCCCTGGCCGTGGCCCAGGGAAACTTCAAGGGGAAACCCAAGGGCACTTGGAAGCCCAAGAAAGTCAAGGATCAGGATGGGAATGATGTTTTGGATTTGCCATGTCACATCCACACCAAGAAAGATGAAGAGGGTAATTTTATTTACCCCAAACATACCACTCAACAATGCCGGCTCCTGATCCAACAGTTTCAGGGCAAGCAGCCCAAGGATAAAGAGAAAGAGCCAGACAGGGTTGAGGACAGGGATGATAGTGACGATGGATACCCCCAGGTCAATTCCACCCTGATGATTTTTGCCGATGTCGAAAGCAAAAGTCGACTGAAAGTCATAAACCGGGAGGTGAACATGGTTGCCCCGGCAACTCCCAGTTACCTAAAGTGGTCCCAGACGGCCATCACGTTCGATCAATCCGATCATCCAACACACATTGCCACCCCTGGGAGGCAAGCTTTGGTGGTCGACCCAGTTGTCGAAGGCACTCAACTGACCAAAGTCCTGATGGACGGTGGCAGTGGCCTGAACATACTGTACGCGGAAACCTTGAAAGGAATGGGCATTTCGATGTCCAGACTCAGCACCAGTAACATGAGCTTCCACAGAGTCATTCCTGGGAAGAAAGCCGAGTCACTCGGCCAGATTGCTCTTGATGTGGTTTTCGGTGATTCAAAGAATTACCGCAAGGAAAAGTTAACGTTTGAAGTTGTGGACTTCCAGAGTACTTATCACGCCATCTTGGGCAGGCCGGCTTATGCACGCTTCATGGCTCGACCATGCTACGTGTATCTTAAATTAAAGATGCCTGGTCCCAAAAGGTGTGATCACTGTTACAGGCAACCGGAAGAAAGCAGAAGAATGTTTCCAGAAGGGATCAAAGATCGCCGACGCTCAGATGGTAGTAGTCGAGCTGAAAGAGTACCAAAAGACTGCCGACCCGAGTGAATTGCTGCGGGCTAAGAAGCCTGCCTCCGAATCAGCTTTTCAGTCGGCCGGCGAAACGAAGACGGTCCACATTCACCCGACCGACCCCGACGCAGCTCCGACTCACATCTCAACAACACTCGACTCCAAATAGGAAGAAGCGCTCATCCAGCTCCTCCGTGAGAACTGGGACATCTTCGCATGGAAACCCTCTGACATGCCCGGAGTTCCCAGGGGGCTGGCTGAGCACCGCCTGCGAGTCGACTCAAAGTTCAAACCCGTGAAGGAACATCTGCGGCGGTCCGCCGTCCAGAAAAAACAAGCTATCGGGAAAGAAGTGGCTCGGCTCTTAGCAGCTGAGTTGATTCGAGAGATCTACCACTCCGAGTGGCTCGCCAATGTTGTCATGGTCCCCAAGAAGGACAAGTCACTCCGCATGTGCATTGATTTCAAGCATATCAATCGGGCCTGCCCGAAAGATCATTTTCCTCTCCCTCGCATCGACCAAATTGTCGACTCAACTGCGGGATGTGAGAGATTGTCTTTTCTAGATGCCTACTCCGGGTACCATCAGATTCGTCTGTATGGGCCCGACGAAATCAAAACAGCTTTCATCACTCCATTCGGATGCTTCTGTTACGTCACCATGCCGTTCGGCCTCAAGAACGCCGGAGCCACATTCATGAGAATGATCCAGAAGTGTTTACTCACTCAAATCAGTCGGAATGTGGAGGCGTACATGGACGATATCGTAGTCAAGTCCCGAAAAGGTTCCGACCTACGGGCTGACCTT
This sequence comes from Triticum monococcum, assembly GCA_034509565.1. Classification (NCBI taxonomy): domain Eukaryota; kingdom Viridiplantae; phylum Streptophyta; class Magnoliopsida; order Poales; family Poaceae; genus Triticum; species Triticum monococcum. The sequence goes on along the minus strand of CM067842.1, from coordinate 274,579,876 downwards.
GCTGAAACCTTCGCCAACCTCAGGAGGTACGATATCGAGCTCAATCCGTCAAAATGCACTTTCGGAGTTCCAGGTGGCAAGCTACTCGGTTTTCTCATTTCCGAACGGGGAATCGACGCCAATCCTGAAAAAATTGGCACCATACTCCAGATGAAGCGTCCCGTACGTGTGCATGATGTCCAAAAACTTACAGGCTGCTTGGCCGCCTTAAGTCGATTCATCTCTCGACTCGGTGAAAAAGCGTTGCCTCTTTACCGACTGATGAAAAAGTCTGACAAGTTCGAATGGACTCCAGAAGCTGATGCAGCATTTGCAGAGCTCAAAGCTCTGCTCGCCACCCAGCCGGTGCTAGCTGCTCCAATCAGCAAAGAGCCTCTGCTGCTTTATATTGCAGCCACGGGACAAGTTGTCAGTACAGTACTTATGGTCGAGAGAGAAGAGGAAGGGAAGGCCTTCAAAGTTCAACGCCCTGTTTATTATGTGTCTGAAGTTTTGACCCCTTCAAAACAAAGATACCCCCACTACCAGAAGCTTGTATATGGGATTTACATGACCACGAAGAAAGTTGCACATTATTTCTCTGACCACTCCATTACAGTCGTCAGCGACGCCCCATTATCGGAGATCCTGCATAACAGAGATGCAACTGGTCGAGTGGCCAAGTGGGCGATTGAACTCCTTCCTTTAGACATCAAGTTTGAAGCGAAGAAAGCCATCAAGTCTCAAGCGATCGTGGATTTTATCGCCGAGTGGACTGAACAGCAACTTCTGACTCAAGTTCACTCGGAACACTGGACTATGTTCTTCGATGGATCCAAGGTGCTGAATTGTTCGGGCACGGGGGTAGTTCTGGTCTCCCCCCGAGGAGATAAGCTCAGATACGTTCTCTAGATTCCCTTCGATTCCTCCAATAACGAAGCAGAGTATGAAGCACTTTTATATGGGTTGCGCATGGCCATTTCACTCGGCGTCCGTCGCCTCATGGTCTATGGCGACTCAGATCTGGTGGTTAATCAAGTGATGAAGGAATGGGACGTCAGGAGTCCGGCAATGACTGGGTACTGCAATGCAGTATGGAAGCTAGAGAAGAAGTTCGAGGGGTTGGAACTCCACCACATCCCCCGACTGAAAAACCAGGCAGCTGACGATTTGGCAAAGATAGGCTCCAAGAGAGAAGCCATTCCAAGCAACGTGTTCTTGGAACACATTCACTCGCCGTCAGTCCAAGAAGATCCTTTCACAGAAGAAGCCCCGCAGCCGAAAAGTGCCGCGGACCCGACTGAAGTTGAAGTGCCTGCAGTAGTCGACCTAATCATGGAAGTCTTGGCAGTTACCCCCGACTGGACGATACCATACATTGCATATATCCTAAGGAAAGAACTCCCGGAGGACGAGGAGGAGGCTCGACAGATCGTCCGCCGATCTAAGGCCTTCACAGTCATAAGGGGACAGCTGTACAGAGAAAGTGCGACCGGAGTCGGCCATAAATACATAACGCCAGAAGAAGGTCAAATAATCCTCAACGATATCCACTCGGGAACCTGCGGTCACCATGCGTCCTCTCGGACCATTGTGGCTAAAGCATACCGAGCTGGATTTTATTGGCCAAGGGCAAATGAGATGGAAAAAGAGATAGTCGACAAGTGCGAAGGCTGCCAGTACTACTCCAACATGTCACACAAGCCCGTGTCAGCCCTGAAAACCATTCCGCTCGTCTAGCCCTTTGCCGTCTGGGGATTGGACATGGTCGGCCCCTTGAGAACGGGCAGGAGTGGGTTCACTCATGTGCTTGTGGCAGTCGACAAGTTTACCAAATGGATCGAAGCTGAGCCCATAAAGAGCCTTGACGCTAGCACCACTATCAGTTTCATCAGAGGGTTGACATTCAGATATGGAGTCAAACACAACATCATCACTGATAACGGGTCAAACTTTGATTCGGACGAATTCAGGGTATTTTGCGCTTCTCAAGGCACACGAGTCGACTACGCCTCAGTCGCTCACCCCCAGTCGAACGGACAGGCTGAGAGGGCAAATGGTCTGATCCTCAAAGGGCTAAAACCTCGGCTGATGCGCGATCTCAAGCACGCGGCAGGCGCTTGGGTCGACGAGCTTCCGTAAGTGCTGTGGGGATTAAGGACTACCCCTAACCGGTCGACTGGAAGGACCCCGTTCTTTCTGGTTTATGGAGCCGAAGCTGTCCTGCCAAGCGATCTCCTTCACAATGCGCCTCGAGTTGAACTTTACACAGAAGATGAAGCAGAGCAGGCCCGGCAAGACGCAGTCGACCTCTTGGAGGAAGAAAGGGAGATGGCAATGATCAGATCAACCATTTACCAGCAGGACTTGCGTCGATTCCACGCCCGGAATGTGAAGAGTCGAGCCTTTCAAGAAGGAGATTTGGTCCTCCGAGTGGATCAACAGAAACCTCACAAGCTCGCTCCCACTTGGGAAGGCCCCTTCATCATCACCAGAGTCCTCGACAACGGAGCATATCACCTTTACAATGTTGATCGACAAATCGACGAACCCCGAGCTTGGAACGCGGAGCTTCTCCGCCCCTTTTACACTTAAGTCCGCTCTCAAACCAGATGTAATAAGAAAAACTCCTAAGGTTCATTTTTATCAGAAATAAGAGTGTTCCAATAATTGTTGTCACTGTTGTATGTATCCGAAATCCCCCAGTGGGTGACTTAGCTACGAATCCGGTTCGCCTAAGTTTGAAAAATCCTACCGAGTGGAGAGCAATCCTCCCACTCGGGGGGCTTAGCTGCAGTTCAGCACTCGCCTAAGTTCTCCACGAAGAGACTTAGCTGCAGTCAGACACTCGCCTAAGTTTGAAAAATCCTACCGAGTGGAGAGCAATCCTCCCACTCGGGGGCTTAGCTGCAGTTCAGCACTCGCCTAAGTTCTCCACGAAGAGACTTAGCTGCAGTCAGACACTCGCCTAAGTTTGAAAAATCCTACCGAGTGGAGAGCAATCCTCCCACTCGGGGGCTTAGCTGCAGTTTAGCACTCGCCTAAGTTCTCCACGAAGAGACTTAGCTGCAGTCAGACGCTCGCCTAAGTTTGAAAAATCCTACCGAGTGGAGAGCAATCCTCCCACTCGGAGGCTTAGCTGCAGTTCAGCACTCGCCTAAGTTCTCCACAAAGAGACTTAGCTACGGTCAGACACTCGCCTAAGTTTGAAAAATCCTACCGAGTGGAGAGCAATCCTCCCACTCGGAGGCTTAGCTGCAGTTCAGCACTCTCCTAAGTTCTCCACGAAGAGACTTAGCTGCGGTCAGACACTCGCCTAAGTTTGAAAAATCCTACCGAGTGGAGAGCAATCCTCCCACTCGGGGGCTTAGCTGCAGTACAGCACTCGCCTAAGTTCTCCACGAAGAGACTTAGCTGCAGTCAGACACTCGCCTAAGTTTGAAAAATCCTACCGAGTGGAGAGCTCCGCCACAAATACAATGTACAACAACGGGGTGTGGGTCGACTGCCACCTTCTCCCGAGAGCTCCGCCACAAATACAATGTACAACAATGGGGTGTGGGTCGACTGCCACCCTCTCCCGAGAGCTCCGCCACAAATACAATGTACAACGACAGGGTGGGGGTCGGCCATCAAGCCTCTCACGACAGTTCCAGACCACGGAGACATTCAACAAAAATAAAGTTCGGATAAAGCTTAAAAGGCCCCGGGCCCCGAATCAAAGTACTCGAGCCCTCAGCTCGGCAGAGTTTAAACGATTACAAGTCCACTCGGCATTCCGAGGCTAATTTAAGGAAAGGCATAAAAAGTTTTCTCACTCCTCAAGAGGAGGGCTGGCAGGAGCGACGAACTCATCCAGGTCGATTCCGTCCGCAATGCGAGTAGCTGCAGCGATGAAGGTCTCCATGAAGTCCTGGAAGCTGTGCCTCTTGGTATTGGCGACTTGGATGGCGGCCAGCTTTTCTTCTCGCGCCTCCTTGCAATGAACGCAGACTAAGGATAGAGCCACGTTAGCGCCGCACCGGGCAGAGGACTTCTTCCACTCCTGCACTCGATCGGGGATTTTGTCAAGTCGAGCCATAAGAGACTCGAGATCATTCTGGAGCGCGGATTCTGGCCAAAGTGTCGAGTCGATCCGCGACACGGCAACCTTCAGTCGAGCCAAGTAATCCACGGCGCCGTCGATTCGAGATTCCAGTCGGAGCAGGTTCATGGCAGTATCGTCTTTCACCGGAGAATTGATTGGGTCCAGACCCGTTTCGATCCGCCCGGTCTCCTCTTCGAAGTTCTGACAGAATTCTGCACACAAGACCTAAAGATAAGCCAACGATCACAAGATTGAGTCGACACAAAAAGTACAAAACAGTCAAAATTAGACGTGCACCTTCAAGTTTGATGTACAGCCTCTTGGCGAGGCTCCTCAGGTAGCTCTCCAGGTCGTCCCTCCTACGGGCGATGCCTTCCATCTCCTCGCCCAAGAGGAGGTTCTTCTTCTTCCAACCGGCAGTCAGCTTGTTGGCATCAGTCAGAGCGGTCTGCAACCTAATGTTCTCTTGTTCCAACTGGTCGATCGAAGCCAGCTTCTGTTCGGCCAGAACCATCTTGTCGTCAGCCGCCTTGCGGGCAACAGCCAGGTCCTGGTCCTTCCTCGCCAAAGCTCTTTCCAATTCTCCTACAAAGAAACGGCGATTGAATCGGAAACAGCAAAGGAATGCCCAAGTCCGAAAACAAAATCAGTCGAGAAAGTCGCTTTACCTGCGGCGCCCTCCCTGACCTTCTGCAACTCCGTCCTGGCCAGCTCTAGATCAAGGTCCAGTTGGATCTTCTGTTTCTCCAATTCAGCATAACGAGCGGCAAGTTCGCAGGATCTCTGCAAAAGGAAAAACCAGCCGACAGACGTTCGAAATAAGTTGCTTCCGAGTAACTAAGGAACAATGGCGACGTTTTAAGACCACAGCCGAATCAAAAACATTCGACCGTAGTCTCGGGGACTACACCCAGTGGGTGCACTCAGCGTGCCCCCACTGGTTCGACCAAAAAAAAACGATTGCCCACAGTCGACAGGACACGGACCACTCGACCTGGCAGACCAAACCGAATGAAGAAGTACGGATTCACAAACACAATATACAGACTACAGTCGACTGCCAGCAGTCCACCGTAGTCTCGGGGACTACACCCAGTGGGTGCACTCAGCGTGCCCCCACTGGTTCGACCAAAGAGAAAACACACCCAGTGGGTGTACAAGTACGGATACAAAGATCTTCAAAAAGGAAAGAGAGAGAGAAAGACTCTTCAAACAAACAAACATCAAGTCAACTGACCTGGACGTTACTCTGAAGCGCCGAACTCGCGTCGTAAGCCACCTGGCTGGCCTCCCGAGCCTTCTTCACCTATTCCATCATGACCCCTGCCTAGTGTATGGCCTCCTTCGCAGCGGCCACTTCGTCTTCAGGGACAGAGTACGCGACAAAGAGTGAGGTCGGATCGGCAGTCGACGCCGAGGGCTGCGCACTCGACAGGGGATTGGCAGTCGGATTGGCAGCCGACGCCGAGGGCTGCGCACTCGACAGGGGATTGGCGAAGGACACAGAGGCCCGAGGGGCATCGCCGCCGTCCCGAGCCGCGGCCTCAGGCGCCAGAGCAGGCTGGGGAGCCCTGTCAGTCGACGGCCTCTTGGTCCTCCCTATCCTCAGCGGCTCGTTGTCATCGTCATCCGGGAGGTCAATAACTTGAGGAGGAGCTGCAGGAAGAACTTTCAATCGACCAGAATTGCAAGAAACGACCAAGCCAACTCAAAAACAAAACGTCGATGATCGTACCAGGGTTGGAGGTTGCAGCGTCCCCCATCTCTTGGTCGTCATCCTTGGCTGAGACCTCGGAGGTAGCAGCACTGCAAATTTCGAAGAATCAGCCAGTTCAGCATAATGAGTCGACTGAGGATCTGTCCTCCAATCGACGAAAGAAGTCAAGGCTTGTTACCCGGAGATGACAGGGACAGTTATCTTCATCTTCGGCAAAGTCTTGGGCGGCTTGGACTACGTCGTGCGCGGTTGCTTGGGAACCTTCCCAGTCGGTGTTGGAGAAGAGGTCCGAGGGCGTTTCGACGATGGCCCGACGGAGGCACTCGCCTGACCAAGTCCCTGCGCCGGGTCGTGCACGAGCTTGGATCGCCTCTCTGGGCGGGGAGGTTCGGCCTCTTCCTCCTCCTCCTCGCTGGAGAAGATGTCATCGCCTTCCTCTCCTTCGCCGTCTGACTCCCACTCGCCCTGGTCGTCCCCGCTCTCACCTCCGCTCCCCTCACCTTCCTCAGTCGACCCCCGCGCCCCATTGGGCGTCGAATACATCTCAGTAGTCGCCTGAAAGACAGCAGGCAAAATGGAAAGTCAGTCAACTCGTTCAAAAGAAGACCAATGCAGAAAGCAAGATTTCAGTCGGAAACATAAAGACACACCTGGTCGACCTCATATGAGCTGTCGAGTGGAATGACCCTCCTAGCTCCTCGGGGGTTGTCTTTGTTCCCTGCAATGCTTGACAGCCACCCCTCCAACATCTCGTCGGTGACCTCCTCCGGGTGGATCCGAGTGGAGTCCTCGAGGCCGGAGTACAGCCACATCGGGTGGTCCCGGGCCTGGAGTGGTTGGATTCTCCTCTTGAGGAAGACTTCGAGCAGGTCCATCCCTGTCACGCCCTCGCGGACAAGTTCGACCACTCGACCCGCCAGTGTCTTGACCTGGGCCTTTTCTTCGGGCGTCACCTTCAGAGAAGCCGGCTTTTCGGCTCGGTCGAGGGTGAAGGGTGGAAGTCCAGTCGACTGCCCTGGGGTCACTTGATCCTGGCAGTAGAACCACGTTGCCTGCCACCCTCGAACTGACTCCGGAAAGGTGATGGAGGGAAAACAACTTTTCCCCCTTGTCTGGATCGCCAAACCCCCGCACAGCTGGATCACCTGTGTCCTCTCGTCACTCGACTTAGCCTTCTTCACCGACTGAGAACGAACGGTGAAGATGTGCTTGAAAAGTCCCCAGTGTGGGCGGCACCCCAGGAACGCCTCACACATAGAAATAAAAGCAGCAAGGTAGACTATGGAATTCGGAGTGAAGTGATGGAGCTGCGCCCCGAAGAAGTTCAGGAAATTGCGGAAAAAGAGTGGGGCGGCAGAGAGAAACCACGGTCAATGTGAGTCGCCAGGAGAACGCGCTCACCGTCGCGTGGCTGGGGCTCGATTTCTCTCCCCGGCAGACGCGCCGCCTTGTGGGGGATGACTCCTCCCTCGACCAGGTCATCGAGGTCCTCCTGACGAAGCACCGAGGGCATCCAGTCGCCCTGGATCCACCCCTTGGGCAGGGCCGTCCGAGAGGAAGAACCCTCGCGCGCAGACTTCTTTCCTTTCCCCGCCGCCGCCGCCTTCTTTGCGCGCTGCAGTGCGGTCGTCTTGCCCTTCACCATTGTCGCCGGCGAGGTCTCGGGCTGGTTTTGTGGTGACGGGGCAAGAGCAAAGGAAGCGGAGGAGACGACGGAGAAACAGAGGAGGAAGAGGAAGAGATGAGCATGCGTACTGAAGAGGGGCTCCGGGCCAACTATTTATAAGGGGCCGCTCCCGAGTGGCTGGCAGGTAGGCCCGAGCTATCCAGTCAAATCCCATGGCAGGCGCGCGCACTATACGTGGCGAAAAAGGCGGCGCGGGGATCGAGGAGCCTTCGCACTATCGCTCCCGATTACTGCGGCCGCCCCCGTTCCGCGCGCTTCCCAAAAAATCCGAATCCCGCGATCTCCGCCAGCTGCAGAACAACTTGACGAAACGGCAATCCCACGCGCGCCAGCGCTCGATGCCTCGCAGGTGAAGAAATCCATTCGACGAAAGACCTGGAACGGATCAAGACGATTGAAAAAGGTTAATGACGTCATCCGTGACAGTCGACCTAGAATGAAGCACCCATAATAACCCGAGGGGTCGGATGAAAAGGTCCCTAACCTCTTTTTCCACTCCAGCCTCGATCCGTTCGGGGGCTAATGATGTCGTCATGTACCTACGGTAGGGACACGGACCCGTCCTAAGAGCCCTACCGTAGGACATCCTTAGAGGAAGTCACCTTTCAGACAACTCGGAGATATCCCACTCGACGGATTGAAGACACTCGACCAAGAGCTGTCACTCGACCAAGGAGCCAACCACTCGACTGCCAGAAGACCTCAAGTCACTCCGTGGGCAAACGGTCGGTTATTAAGTAGCCTTTATGATCATTATGACGCTTTATTAGGGACGTTATCAGTAACGCCCACCTTAAATGTACCTTAAACCCTGCATTACTGAGGGCAGGAGAGGGCTGGCGAACTCTATATAAGCCACCCCCTCCTCAGTATCAAGGGTTCGCACCCCTGTCATCTTACTCACGCATAATCCAATCGACCGCCTCCGGGAACCGAGACGTAGGGCTGTTACTTCCTCAGAGAAGGGCCTGAACTCGTAAACCTTGCGTGCTTACAACTTCCCAATAGCTAAGGTCTAGCCTCTTCATACATACCCCCCTACCTCACTGTCAGACTTAGAACCACGACAGACGTAACAAGTATCCCCAAGCTTAATTCCTGCTCATCCTCGAGTAGGTAAATGATAAAAAAGAATTTTTGATCTGGAATGCATTCTAACATATTTCTCAATGTAATTTTTGTTTATTGTGGCATGAATGTTCTGATCCGGAAGAATCAAGATAAAAGTTTAATATTGACATAAAAATAATAATACTTCAAGTATACTAACTAAGCAATCATGTCTTTTCAAAATAACATGGTCAAAGAAAGTTATCCCTACAAAATCATATAGTCTGGCTATGCTCTATCTTCACCACACAAAATATTTAAATCACGCACAACCCCGATGACAAGCCAAGCAATTGTTTCATACTTTTGATGTTCTCAAACTTTTTCAATCTTCATACAATATATCAGCGTGAGCCATGGACGTAGCACTATATGTGGAATAGAATGGTGGTTGTGGAGAAGACAAAAAAGGAGAAGATAGTCTCACATCAACTAGGCGTATCAACGGGCTATGGAGATGCCCATCAATAGATATCAATGTGGGTGAGTAGGGATTGCCATGCAACGGATGCACTAGAGCTATAAGTATGTGAAGGCTCAACAAAAAAGACTAAGTGGGTGTGCATCCAACTCGCTTGCTAATGAAGACCTAGGGCATTTTGAGGAAGCCCATCATTGGAATATACAAGCCAAGTTCTTAATGAAAAATTCCCACTAGTATATGAAACTGACATCATAGGAGACTGTCTATCATGAAGATCATGGTGCTACTTTGAAGCAAAAGTGTGGAAAAAAGGATAGTAGCATTGTCCCTTCTCTCTTTTTCTCTCTTTTTCTTTTTCTATTTTGGGCCTTCTTTTTATGGCCTTTCTCCCTTTTTTCGTCCGGAGTCTCATCCCGACTTGTGGGGGAATCATAGTCTGCATCATCCTTTCCTCACTGGGACAATGCTCTAATAATGATGATCATCACACTTTAATTTACTTACAACTCAAGAATTACAACTCGATACTTAGAAAAAAATATGACTCTATGTGAATGCCTCCGGCGGTGTACCAGGATGTGCAATGATGCATGAGTGACATGTATGAAGAATTATGAATGGTGGCTTTGGCACAAATACGATGTCAACTACATGATCATGCAAGCAATATGACAATGATGAAGCCTATCATAATAACGGAACGGTGGAAAGTTGCATGGCAATATATCTCGGAATGGCTATGGAAATGCCATAATAGGTAGGTATGGTGGCTGTTTTGAGGAAGGTATATGGTGGGTGTATGATACCGGTGAAAAGTGCGCGGTATTAGAGAGGCTAGCAATGGTGGAAGGATGAGAGTGCGTATAATCCATGGACTCAACATTAGTCATAAAGAACTCACATACTTATTGCAAAAATCTATTAGTTATTGAAACAAAGTATTACGCGCATGCTCCTAGGGGGATATATTGGTAGGAAAAGACCATCGCTCGTCCCCGACCGCCACTCATAAGGAAGACAATCAATAAATAAATCAAGCTCCGACTTCATCACATAACGGTTCACCATACGTGCATGCTACGGGAATCACAAACTTTAACACAAGTATTTCTCAAATTCACAGCTACTCAACTAGCATGACTCTAATATCACCATCTCCATATCTCAAAACAATTATCAAGTCAAACTTCTCATAGTATTCAATGCACTTCTATAGAAGTTTTTGTATTATTCCTAAAAGCAATTTTCCATGTTTCTAAAGGACTCTCAAAATAATATAAGTGAAGCATGAGAGATCAATTATTTCTATAAAATAAAACCACCGCCGTGCTCTAAAAGGTATAAGTGAAGAACTAGAGCAAAAACTATATAGCTCAAAAGATATAAGTGAAGCACATAGAGTATTCTAATAAATTTCAAATAATGTGAGTCTCTCTCAAAAGGTGTGTACAGCAAGGGTGATTGTGGTAAAATAAAAAGTAAAGACTCAAATCATACAAGACGCTCCAAGCAAAACACATATCATGTGGTGAATAAAAATATAGCTCCAAGTAAAGTTACCGATGGACGAAGACGAAAGAGGGGATGCCTTCCGGGGCATCCCCAAGCTTAGGCTTTTTGGTGTCCTTGAATTTTACCTTGGGGTGCCATGGGAATCCCCAAGCTTAGACTCTTTCCACTCCTTGTTCCATAATCCATCAAATCTTTACCCAAAACTTGAAAACTTCACAACACAAAACTCAAAATAGAAAATCTCGTGAGCTCTGTTAGTGAAAGAAAACAAAACATCACTTCAAGGTACTGTAATGAACTCATTCTTGATTTATATTGGTGTCAAACCTACTGTATTCCAACTTCTCTATGGTTTATAAAATCTTTACTAGCCATAGATTCATCAAAATAAGCAAACAACACAAGAAAAACAGAATCTGTGAAAAACAGAACAGTCTGTAGTAATCTGTAGCTACCGAAAATTTCTGGAAACCCAAAAATTCTAAAATAAATTTCTGGACGTTAGGAATTTATCTATTAAGCATCTGCAAAAAGAATTAACTAAATAGCACTCTCCAAATAAAAATGTCAGCAATTCTCGTGAGTGCTAAGGTTTCTGTTTTTTACAGCAAGATCAAAAAGACTTTCCCCAAGTCTTCCCAACGGTTCTACTTGGCACAAACACTAATTAAACACTAAAAACACAACCAAAACATAGGCTACATAAATTATTTATTGAATAACATCAAGGAATAATATTGGGTTGTCTCCCAACAAGACCTTTTCTTTAAAGCCTTATAGCTAGGCATAATATTTCAATGATGCTCGCATGAAAGACAAGAATTGAAGGACAAAGAGAGCATCGTAAAACATGTGACAAACACATCTAAGTCTAACATACTTCATATGCATGGGCATACTATAGGCAAACAAATTATAAAGGCAATCAAAAACTAACATATGCAAGAAAGCGGAAAGAAACAATAGCAATCTCAACATAACGAGAGGTAATTTAGTAACATGAAAAATTTCTACCACCATTTTTTCCTCTCTCATAATAATTACATGTAGGATCATAAGCAAATTCAACAAAATAGCTATCACATAAAATATTTTCAACATGATCCACATGCATGCAAAGTTGACACTCTTCCAAAATAGTGGGATTAACATTAACTAAAGTCATCACCTCTCCAAACCCACTTTCAATAATATTGCAAACACTATTATCAATCTCATATTCATCATGGGGCTTAAATAAATTTTCAAAATCATAAGAAGAATCACCCCAATCATGATCATTGCAATAAGTAGAGGACATAGCAAAACTAGCATCCCCAAGCTTAGGGTTTTGCATATTATTAGCACAATTTACATAAATAGAATTTATAATAAAATCATTGCAATCATGCTTTTTATTCAAAGATCTATCGTGAATAGCTTCATAAAGTAATTCATCACACTTTTCAGATTCATGAATTTCAAGCAAAACCTCATAAAGATAATCTAGTGCACAAAACTCACTAGCAAATGGTTCATCATAATTGGATCTCTTAAAAAGATTAGCAAGCGGATGAGGATGCATAGATCTTAGGTTCTCTGTTTAGCAATAAATAAACAACTATTCCAACCAAACGAGCAAACGAGCCCAGTAAGACATCAAAGTAGATGGAAAGACGAACAGAAGACGGGCAAATAAAACGACAAGGGTGAAGTGGGGGAGAGGAAAACACGAGAGGCAAATGGCAAATAATTTAATGCGAGGGATAAGAGTTTGTGATGGGTACTTGGTATGTATTGACTTGTGCGTAGACTCCCCGGCAACGGCGCCAGAAATGGCTCGTTGTCGGGAGTCAAATCTTGACTTGACTTGGCGCGAATCTCCCCGGCAACATCGTCAGAAATCCTTCTTGCTACCTCTTGAGCACTATGTTGGTTTTCCCTTGAAGAGGAAAGGGTGATGCAGTAAAGTAGCGTAAGTATTTCCCTCAGTTCTTGAGAACCAAGGTATCAATCTAGCAGGAGATCATGCTCGAGTTCCACGCACCTACACAAACAAATAAGAACATCGCAACTAACGCGATAAAGGGGTTGTCAATCCCTTCACGGTCACTTACGAGAGTGAGATCTGATAGATATGATAAGATAATATTTTTGGTATTTTTATGATAAAGAGAAATAAAGATGCAAAGTAAAATAAACGGCAATAGAAATAGCTAAGTGTTGGAAGATTAATATAATGGAAGATAGACCCAGGGGCCATAGATTTCACTAGTGGCTTCTCTCAAGAGCATAAGTATTACGGTGGGTAAACGAATTACTGTCGAGCAATTGATAGATTTGAGCATAGTTATGACAATATCTAGGTATGATCATGTATATAGGCATCACGTCCGTGATAAGTAGACCGAAACGATTCTGCATCTACTACTATTACTCCATACATCGACCGCTATCCAGCATGCATCTAGAGTATTAAGTTCATAAGAACAATGTAATGCTTTAAGTAAGATGACATGATGTAGAGGGATAAACTCATGCAATATGATATAAACCACATCTTTTTATCCTCGATGGCAACAATACAATACGTGCCTTGCTGCCCCTGCTGTCACTGGGAAAGGGCACCGCAAGATTGAACCCAAAGCTAAGCACTTCTCCCATTGCAAGAAAGATCAATCTAGTAGGCCAAACCAAACTGATAATTCAAAGAGACTTGCAAAGATAAAACAATCATACATAAAACCTTTCTGAGAAGAATCAAATATTGTTCATAGATAATCTGGATCATAAACCAACAATTCATCGGATCTCGACAAACACACCGCAAAAGAAGATTACATCGAATAGATCTCCAAGAAGATCGAGGAGAACTTTGTATTGAGATCCAAAGAGAGAGAAGAAGCCATCTAGCTAATAACTATGGACCCAAAGGTCTGAAGTAAACTACTCACACATCACCAGAGAGGCCATGGAGTTGATATAGAGGCCCTCCGTGATCAATGCCCCCTCCGGCGGAGCTCCAGAAAAGGCCCCAAGATGGGATCTCTCGGGTACGGAAGGTTGCGGCGGTGGAATTAGGTTTTCGTGCTGCTCCTGGATGTTTGGGGGGTACGTGGATATATATAGGAGGAAGAAGTACGTCGGTGGAGCAACGAGGGGCCCACGAGGGTGGATGGCGCGCCCAGGGGGTAGGCGCGCCCCCTGCCTCGTGGCCTCCTCGATTGTTTCTTGACGGCCACTCCAAGGTTCCTGGATTAGGTTTGTTGAGAAAATCACATTCCCGAAGGTTTCATTCCGTTTGGACTACGTTTGATATTCGTTTTTGGTGAAACTCTAAAATAGGCAAAAAACAACAATTTGGGCTGGGCCTCCGGTTAGTAGGTTAGTCCCAAAAATGATATAAAAGTGTAAAATAAAGCCAATTAACATCCAAAATAGATAATACAATAGCATGGAGCAATCAAAAGTTATCGATATGTTGGAGACGTATCAGAGTATTCAACCCAAATTTATTGATTTGACAGAAGGGGAGCCAAAGGATATTCTCAAGTATTAGCAGCTGAGTTGTCAATTCAACCACACCTAAAAGACTTAATATCTGCAGCAAAGTATTTAGTAGCAAAGTAGTATGGAAGTAATGGTAACAGTGAAAAAAGTAACATTAGTAGTTTCATTGCAGTTGTGACAGTAGCAGCGGAAAAGTAACGAAGCAAAGATCAATATGTGAAAAGCTCATAGACAATGGATCAATGATGGATAATTATGTAGGATGGCATTCATCATGCAACGGTTATAACATAGGGTGACACAGAACTAGCTCCAATTCATCAATATAATGTAGGCATGTATTCCGAATATAGCCATACATGCTTATGGAAAAGAACTTGCATGACATCTTTTGTCCTACCCTGTCGTGACAGCGGAGTCCAATTGGAAACTAAGGGATAATAAGGCCTCCTTTTAATAGAGTACCGAACCAAAGCATTAGCACTAAGTGAATACATGAACTCCTCAAACTACGGTCATCACCGGGAGTGGTCCCGACTATTGTCGCTCAGGGGTTGCCAGATCATAACACGTAGTAGGTGACTATTGACTTGCAAGATAGGATAAGGAACACAAATGTATTCATGAAAACATAATAGGTTCAGATCTAAAATCATGGCACTCGGGCCCTAGTGACAAGCATTAGGCATAGCAAAGCAACATCAATCTTAGAACATATTGGATACTAGCGATCAAACCCTAACAAAACTAACTCGATTACATGGTAAATCTCATCCAACCCATCTTCGTCCAGCAAGCCTACAATGGGATTACTCACGCACGGCGCTGAGCATCATGAAATTGGTGATGGAGGATGGTTGATGATGACAATGGCGACGGATTCCCCTCTCCGGAGCCCCAAACGGACTCCAGATCTGCCCTCCGATGAAGAACAGGGCTTGGCGGCGGCTTCGTATTGTAAAACGCGATGAATCCTTCTCTCTGATTTTTTTCTCCCCAAAAGTGAATATATGGAATTGGGGTTGAGGTCGGTGGAGGTCCAGGGGGCCCACAAGGTCGGAGGGTGCGTCCCCACCCTTGTAGCCAGGGTGTGGGCCCCCTTCTGTTGATTCTTTTGCCAATATTTTTTATTAATTCCAAAACTTATCTCCGTGATGTTTCAAGTCATTCTAAGAACTTTTTATTTTGCACAAAAGTAACACCATGGCAATTCTGCTGAAAACAACGTCAGTCCGGGTTAGTTCCATTCAAATCATGCAAGTTAGAGTCCAAAACAAGGGCAAAAGAGTTTGGAAGTAGATACAACAGAGACATATCAACTCCCCCAAGCTTTACCCATTTGAAAGGATCGATATAGTTTTTTTGACTATATACTGCAAGGCAACAGCCTCACATCCCTTTATTGAAAAGAAATAGAGAAGTTACAAATTTACAAATTTACAAGCAAAAGAAAGGAAATACTTACAATGAGGTCTAGGAAAGGGTAGCTATCCAAGATATTAAGCTATCTTTATATTTACATCTAATTCTATGAGACAAAAGAGAAATGTCATGGATAAAGTTCCACCTCCAAGATCTAAAGGAAGGCTGCTCAGTTCTGAAGATCTTCCCATTCCTTTGTGTCCAAATATTCCATGAAGCAGTGAAGACAACCTCTGGGAAAAAAGGAAGATCAAAATCCCTCCTAGCTGACTAAGCCATCTCATATGTGGTCTGGTTCGGCTGAACAATCCAAGAAATTCCAAGATAGTTCCAAACCCTTTGACTGAAGTTGCAAGGAAAGAAAAGATGAGCCCGATCTTCATGGGTAGCATAGTGGCATAGCACACATGTGTCATCCTGGATGATCCAGTGTCGGCACCGCATCATATTCCTGGTATTCAAACGGTTCATTAAAAGAAGACAACCAAACACCTTGAACTTGAGCGTGCATGCACACTTCCAAATCCATTTGAAAATGGGATCAACCACTAGGTGGGAGAAGCAGGACTCATAGTAAATCTTTGACTTAAAATCACCAGATTAAGATGGCCATTTCCAAATGTCCTTCCTCTCCTCATAGTTCCCGAACCTGTATGGTCCGCACGCTTAACGTTCGATGAAGATTTGTATTATGAGTTATGTGATTTGATGTACCGAAGTTTGTTCGGAGTCCCGGATGAGATCACGGACATGACAAGGAGTCTCAAAATGGTCGAGAGGTAAAGATTCATATATTGTAAGGTTGCATTTGGACATCGGAATGGTTCCGAGTGGTTCGGGCATTTTTTCCGGAGTACCGGGAGGTTACCGGAACCCCCGGGAGAAGTTATGGGCCTTATGGGCCATAAGAGGGACGCACACCAGCCCAAAAGGGGCTGGTGTGCCCCCCCTTGGGCAGGAGGCCGATTAGGACTAGGAGAAGGGGTTTCGGCCTCCCTTTCCTTCTCCGTCTCCCTTCCCCCTTTCCTACTCCATGTGGGAGGTGGGATCCTACTAGGACTAGGGAGTCCTAGTAGGACTCCACACCTTGGCGCCCCCCCTTAGGGCCGACTGCCTCTCCCTCTCCCTCCTTTATATACGGAGGCAGGGGCACCCCAAAGACACACACGTTGATCTTTAGCCGTGTGCGGTGCCCCCCTCCATAGTTTTACACCTCGGTCATGTTGTCCTAGTGCTTAGGCGAAACCCTGCGTCACTAACTTCATCATCATCGGCGACACACCGTCGTGCTGACGAAACTCACCCTCGGCCTCAGTTGGATCAAGAGTACGAGGGATGTCACCGAGCTGAACGTGTGCAGACCGTGGAGGTGTGGTGCGTTCGGTACTTGATTGGTTGGATCACGAAGACGTTCGACTACATCAATCCCGTTACTAAACGCTTCCGCTTTCGGTCTACGAGGGTACATAGACACACTCTCCCCTCTCATTGCTATGCATATCCTAGATAGATCTTGCGTGATCGTAGGAATTTTTTTGAAATACTACGTTCCCCAATAGATAATTGCCCCGGCGACGCTCCGGCTCTACCGGGAGAGAGGGGGAGAGAGCCCCCCTTCTTCTTCTTCTTCTTCTTCTTCTTCTTCTTCTTCTTCTTCTTCCTCCTTGGCCTCCCCCTACATGGGAGGAGAGTTCCCCCTCTGGTCCATGGCCTCCATGGCAGCGGAGGGGCAGGAGCCCCTCCTATATTGGATATATCCCTTTGTTCTCTTCTGTTTCACGTTCCCGTTTTCTCGCCCTTCACCGTTTCTTACCCGGAGATCCATAACTCTGATTGCGCTGAAACTTTTACACATTTTTTTCCATAAATTATCTTTCTTGGACCTGAAGAAGGGACCCAACAGACTTACGGGGAGGACACAAGACACTTGGGCGCGCCAGGGGGTGCCTGACGCGCCCTGGTGGGTTGTGGAAGCCATGGGCCTCCGTTAGCATTGATTCCTCCACCCAAAAATCACATATATTCCGAAATAATTCTCCGTAAATTTTTATCATGTTTGGACTTCGTTTGATATGGATATTCTGCGAAACAAAAACATGCAAGAAACAAGAACTGGCACTCGGCATTGGATTAATAGGTTAGTCCAATAAATCATATAAAATATTGCCAAAAATATGTGAAAGTTGTGTAATATTGGCATGAAACAATCAAAAATTATAGATACGACGGAGACATATCAGCAACCCCAAGCTTAATTCCTGCTTGTCCTCAAGTAGGTAAATGATAAAAAAGATATTTTTTGATGTGGAATGCTACTTAGCATAATCTTGATCATATATCTAATCATGGCATGAATATTAAGACACGAATGATTCAAAAGCGATAGTCTACAATTTGACATAAAGACATCAATACTCAGGCATCAACAAGTAATCATGTCTTTCAAAATATCAATGCTAAAGAAAGCTATCCCTACAAAATCATATAGTCTTGTTGTCGGTGTCAAAATCGGCGGATCTCGGGTAGGGGGTCCCGAACTGTGCGTCTAGGCCGAATGGTAACATGAGGCAAGGAACACGATGTTTTACCTAGGTTCGGGCCCTCTTGATGGAGGTAAAACCCTACGTCCTGCTTGATTAATATTGATGATATGGGTAGTACAAGAGTAGATCTACCACGACATCAAGGAGGCTAAACCCTAGAAGCTAGCCTATGGTATGATTGTTGTATGATGAAGTTGTCCTACGGACTAAAACCCTTCGGTTTATATAGACACTGGATAGGGTTAGGGTTACACAAAGTTGGTTACAATGGTAGGAGATCTTGAATATCCGCATCGCCAAGCTTGCCTTCCACGCCAAGGAAAGTCCCATCCGGACACGGGACGAAGTCTTCAATCTTGTATCTTCATAGTCCTGGAGTCCGGCTGAAGGTATAGTCCGGCTACCCAAACACCCCCTAATCCAGGACTCCCTCAGTAGCCCCTGAACCAGGCTTCAATGACGACGAGTCCGGCGCGTAGATTGTCTTCGGTATTGCAAGGCGGGTTCCTCCTCCAAATTCTTCATAAAAGTTTGTAAACACCAAGAGTAGTGTCCGTCTCTGCAAAATAAGTTTCCACGTATTCCACAGAGAGAATAATATTAACACAAATCTAATCTGCTGACGTATTCCGCAGCGTGACATCACACTACGGCCAAGCCTTTATTCGAATCGTTTTCACTTTTCCACCTCAGCATGTTTTGCAAGGCGGTTTCCTTGGCACGTCTTGTCAAAGCAGAGATCGTGTCCCCCATTTACGGGATTCTCATCAATACGGACGTGGGTAACCCAAACGCGCCATTTATCACGGCGCTGGGGAGGCAAGCGAGTTTTACTAGGCTGGTGGGGATGCATAGTCGCATCCACCCATATAAGGGGATAAGGATCCACCTTTTTACCTACGCCTTCTTCCTCCTTCGCCTATCCATCTTCTGCGCACCTGAGCTCCAGCGCCCAAGCCCGCACTTCCTACCTCAACCTTGTCCAACAATGTCCGGAGCGGGAGGCAAGTGGATGGTCTCCTCCGTCACGGAGGGCCATGTCAAAAAGCTAAGGAAGGCCGGATACCTGTCCAAAGACATCGCGCACCGGCTTCCTGAGGAGGGGCAGCTTCTCCCCACCCCAAGGCCCCATGAGAGGGTAGTATTTCTTCCCCACTTCCTTCGCGGACTGGGTTTTCCTCTCCACCCATTTGTCCGCGGGCTCATGTTCTACTATGGCCTAGATTTCCACGATCTGGCCCCGAACTTCATCCTCAATATCTCGGCGTTTATCATCGTGTGTGAGGCTTTCCTCTGCATCCGCCCCCATTTCGGCCTCTGGCTCAAGACCTTCAACGTCAAGCCAAAGGTGGTGCGCGGCAACCAGGCGGGGTGCGGAGGTGCCATGGCGGGCAAAATAGCCAACGTCCTATGGCTCGAGGGCTCCTTTGTGGAGACCTTGAAGGGGTGGCAGTCAGGGTGGTTTTACATCACCGAGCCACGTGATCCGAAGTGGATCGCAGCCCCTGAATTCCAATCCGGACCCCTACGCGGCTCACGTCCTGGAAGGAGACGGGCTTGTCGTGGGGCGACGAAGAAGAGGTGAACGGACTGCAAAAATGCATCCAGTCCTTGGTGAACAAGCAGCTCAAGCTTGCCAACGTAGTCCAGGTCATGCTCGTCCGCCGGATCCTTCCGTGTCAAGAACGGGACTTCAATTTGTGGGAGTTCAAGCCGGCGCATCACTGAATTCTGAGCAGGCTCTTCGACACGACATACGAAGATGTCTGGAAGGGGCTAACCAAAGGCGTCGAGGCTCCCACATCCGCCTCCAAAGACCGCGGATTCAGCTCGCAGCGTCCTACTGGCGAGGTAAAATATTTTCATCTTTTACAGGATGTTAAGCTTTCTCCATAGTTTGACTCTACGCGGGATCTAAACTCCCTCACCTTTGACAGGATTGACAGGCGAAGTCTGGACTGATTAACTGTCCGGCTCCCTTGCCCGAAGACCCAGCCCCTGCTCTCCTAGTGAAGCTGCTGGTTCCGGCACCTTATGTGGTGCCGGAGAAGAAGGCCAAGAAGAAGAAGGCCACGGGGACTCGAAAGAGTTCCCGGCATATGGTGGTGTCGGACTCGTCATCCGACGAGTCTGAGATGCACTCCTCCCGTGAAGACGAGGAGGAGGAAGAAGAGACCTCTTCCCCTCCAGCGGGGGGAGGAAAGAAGAGGAAGGCCGCCCTAGTAGGGGAGGCCAAAGGGTCCAAGAAGAGGAAAACCCCTCCGCCGGACTACGCCCCCGACGCCGACGAGGATGAAGAGGAGTGGCCGGACAGGGCCAAGCGTCCGGCGAAATCGTAAGTGTTTGGATACCAGAGTAACTCATGATATTCCTTTTGTTGCGCAGCTTTCCCTAATGTCGAATATAATCATGCAGCCCGCCCAAGGATGGTCTCGACGAGTCGTCGAGCGGCTCCCTGGATTCATCGGACGTGAATTCAATTCCGCCCGCTGCCTCCCCCTGTGCCGCGGATGACGCCGAAGTGGCGTCGCGACAAGCTCTGGGGCAAGAGGAGGTGGTCCAGGAGGAACCGCGAGGCGACCTCCCGGACTCCAGGAGTAAAGGGGACCAGACCCCCCAGGGCTCCAAGTCCGGCTTTAAGCCGGACACCGCACCGGAATCATCAACGGTTCCGGACTGCGGCAGGCGAACTCCTGCCAAGAGGAGCAAGCCTATTGAGCCGGCGTCCTCCGTCCAACCGGGGGCGCCAGACAATCTGCTGGACGTGCTTAAGGGCGCCTCCATCGACGAGGAGCACCGTACCATCATGAGTACGGTGGTCCAGAAGGTTCGGTCCGCCAAAAGCGGACTGACTGAAGCTTGTGCTAGCCTTCTAACAGGCTTTGAGGTAAGTAAAAAATATGTAAAAATATTACCGCATAGACAGTAGCCCCTGATGCTTTGTTTGGCGTTCAGAAAGAAATGCCGAATAGAAGATCTATTAAATATCGCAGGAGTCTAACTAAAAAGGAGTCAATATACGTATGCAGGCTTCGCTGCTGGCCACCGCTGCACTGACTGCGAAGGTGGGTGCCCTGAAGCAGGGCCTCGAGCAGACCGAGCAAGAGCTTGGCCTTGCCAAACGGTAGCTCGGGGAGAAAGAAGGTAAGAGATACCTTATAGAAAAAATGCCTATAAGAAGACGCAATTGCAAAAAATGACAGGAGTACACTGCTTATTGTAGGGGCCACAACTGAGGTGGCGACCCTCAAGAAGGCACTGTCCGAGGCCGAGAACAAAGCGTCCACGGAGCGCACCGAGCGGGAGAAATTTGAGGCGCAGGTCGGCGAGGTGCAGCAAGAGCTTCAGGCTCTCATGAAAAAACATGAGAGTTTGGAGCTCGACTCGAAGACGCGAGTGTCCGAGCTTGCTGCGGCCCTTAAAACTGCAAATCTGCCCAGGCCGAAGCCCAGAAGGCCCTCCAGGAATTGGATGCGGTGAAAAAGATAGCGGTGGGTAAGGCATTCTCTATGCAAAGCAGACATATAAAAGTAAACTACCTGTTACTTACCCGAATCTGGAGCTCTCCAGAGGCATTCACAGATCTTCCCCGTAGTGTATCCGATGCCGCCGCATTCTACCGAGCCGAGGAAGGCAGCTCGACAGAGAAGGTGTTCTGGTCTGAGTACGCTGAGGCTGGACACCTTGTGCCCTTGAGCGACCAGCTAAAGCAGCTGGTCGAGCTCCACAAGGCGGCCGAACAAGCCCTGAAGGGCTTCATAGTTCGGCTGTGGCCTGGAGAGGCCCTGCCTGGGAGCTACTTCGGACTGGTGCGGCGGCTGGTGGAGGCTTGTCCAAGGCTCGAGGTCATCAAGCGCTCCGTCTGCATCGAAGGTGCCTGTGGAAAGGTGCACTGGGGTAAGCTAGACGGTGAGAAGCTTGTGAGGGACGGGCCACCGTCGGGGAAGGAGCATCGCAAGCCCGAGAACTATTACAAGGATGTTCTGGCTGGTGCCCGCCTTATGGCGGATGAATGTACCAAGGATGTACTTTTTGAATGAACTCGCTCGTGTTATCCTGTGCGCTGAAAACTTGTTCATATGCGCTAAGAAATGCTTGTTGAATTTAAAATATTACTTTCTGTGTGGCCGTTTATCAAAAAATTGAGAGATGGCCAGTTCGTCGGCTTCTGCCCCCATGCCACTAGTGCTGGGGTGTTCGGGATAAACCCGAGCGCTCTTTTTCCCATGATTGGGTCCGTCGAGGGAGGCGCTCAGCACAACGAACAAGGCAATCGGACTATAATGCTTGAACACTCTCACTTAGCCATAGCACTCTATAATTTTAAATTTCGGCGAAGCCCCTAGTATTCGGAAGACCGAGTTCGGGGCGCTATCCACACCTTGGCCGGACAAAGCCGGTTCCTCACTCGAAGCGGCATAAGTCTTTAAGGACTCGAAAAACCTCTCGAACAGCGACCGGTCTCTCGCCTCATCATGACAGTCAGTTTTAGCTTTCTCTACTGAGGTGCTCAGCCCAGCTCAACTGGGGCACAATCGCAGTAGTTCTCCTAGTGCTACCTTAGCCGATATAGCGGAATGTAAGGCACCAAAACATAGGAGCCGGGCAAACCCAACTATTGACCCAAATCATGATTCGGAGCTGATGCATATAGTGCTATAAGTTCGGGGTGCCGCACTTGTGAAAGTGTATGGACTTCTCACACCATATTGATGGGTACTGAAGCCCCTGGCGTATTTTGCCGTACAGTGTACGGATGCAACATGTTATTAATAAACATATATATACAAAAGAGGATAATGCAAAAAATAGACAAAAAGCTATGCATTGTTTAGAGAAAGGCTGCTATGAAAGCGGAATGATACAAATAGTGCGATAAGCAAAAGAAATTGGACTATTTAACATGTCCTGGCCAGGGGTAGGCCGCGGAATTGTATTAAAAAATAGGTATACTGCTCGCAATAGAGACCACCTGGGAGTTCCATAATGCGGCGCGGCTTGTCTGCTTTCCTGGATCTTGCATCGATTGTGCGGCAGTTGAATTGCTGAACGGGTCATCCGAAGTATGGAGTCCTGAGAGTAAGAGAAAAAAAGACAAAAAGGAATCCGGCAGCCCCTGGTGCGGTTTAAGCCGTATTTCGGGCGTGCCGTGATAGTGCCCCTTCCCCAGTGCCCATGGTATTTTAAGAGCATAGTTATGTACGGGAAGCACTGGTTTCTCTATATCGCGAGGGCTAGGGTTGGGGCCGCATTGCTACGCTAGCTCAGAACGTGCCAGGCGGTCTTGTTGTAGGGTACTCCGGGCGCGCTCGACAGTGTCCGGCTTTTTGAAGGCTGAACTGGAGAACTGCCTAGAGAGGCTGCTTTGTACTTCTGCTGCGAGCGCTGCCGTGTGCTCCTCCGTTCGGAGGGAGCGTTTAGTGTTCCCATTGACCGTGATTACTCCTCTAGGGCCTGGCATCTTGAGCTTGAGGGATGCGTAGTGCGGTACCGCGTTGAATTTTGCGAATGCGGTTCGCCCGAGCAGTGCGTGATAGCCACTACGGAACGGGACTATGTCGAAGATTAACTCCTCGCTTCGGAAGTTATCCGGAGATCCGAATACCACTTCCAGTGTGACTGAGCCTGTACAGTTGGCTTCTACACCTGGTATGATGGCTTTAAAGGTCGTTTTGGTGGGCTTGATCCTCGAGGGATCTATGCCCATTTTTCGCACTGTATCCTGGTAAAGCAGGTTCAGGCTGCTGCCGCCGTCCATGAGGACTCTTGTGAGATGAAATCCATCAATGACTGGGTGTAGAACCAATGCGGTGAAGCCGCCGTGATAGATGCTAGTGGGGTGGTCCCTTCGATCAAAGGTGATCGGGCAGGAGGACCATGGGTTGAACTTTGGGGCGACTGGCTCCATCGCATATACGTCCCGTAACGCACGCTTCCGCTCCCTCTTGGGGATGTGGGTTGCGTATATCATGTTCACCGTCCACACTTGCGGGGCAAATCCCTTCTGTCCATCGTTGGTCGGCGGCCTGGGCTCCTCCTCGTTGTCGCTATACAACCCCTTGTCTTTGTTTTCGGCTCTTAACTTGCCTGCCTGCTCGAACACCCAATAATCCCTGTTGGTGTGATTGGCTGGCTTTTCGGGGGTGCCATGTATCTGGCACAAGCGGTCGAGTATTTGGTCCAAACTGGACGGGCCCTGAGTATTTCTTTTGAATGGCTTTTTCCGTTGACCGGATTTGTAGCCTCGGAATCTGGCATTAACTGCCGTATCCTCGTTGCTGTCACTGTTAACGCGGTGCTTTTGTTTGTTCCGACGCGACCTGTCGCTTTTGTCCTTGGTATTCAAATTACCAGGGTTCTTGGTTAAATTGTTGCTGCGAGCTAGCCAGCTGTCTTCTCCCGCGCAAAAGCGGGTCATGAGTGTCGTGAGGGCTGCCATAGATTTCGGCTTTTCCTGTCCCAGGTGCCGGGCAAGCCACTCATCACGGATATTATGCTTGAAGGCCGCTAAAGCCTCTGCGTCTGGACAGTTGACTATCTGGTTTTTCTTTGTTAGGAACTGTGTCCAGAATTGCCTGGCCGATTCCTCTGGCTGCTGAATTATGTGGCTTAGGTCATCGGCGTCCGGTGGTCGCACATAAGTGCCCTGAAAGTTATCAAGGAATGCGGCTTCCAGGTCCTCCCAAGAACCGATTGAGTTAGCTGGCAAGCTGTTAAGCCAATGCCGGGCCGGTCCCTTAAGTTTGAGTGGGAGGTATTTGATGGCGTGTAGATCATCACCGCGGGCCATGTGGATATGAAGGAGATAATCCTCGATCCATACCGCAGGATCTGTTGTGCCATCGTACGATTCGATGTTTACGGGTTTGAAGCCGTCAGGGATTTTATGATCCATTACTTCATCTGTGAAGCATAGTGGGTGTGCGACGCCTCTGTATTGGGCTATATCACGATGCAACTCGAAGGAGCTTTGTCTGTTGAGTTCGGCCCAGCCGGATTTATTGCATCCGGAGTGATGATCACCGTCACGTGCTGTGGGGCGCCTGCACGATCCGTAGATCGATCTTGTTTGCCTTGCCTTGTCCTCCAGTATGTCGCGCAGGTCGGGCGCATTTTCCCGTGCCTTAGTATGCTTGACGCGGCGTCGGGGCATGGCTTGAGTGGAGGGCCAAGAGGCCTCTCTGTCGTGGCCACGAGGTGGCCGGTCGGCCATGTCATGCGCTGGTTATGTAGGTGCTTCCTCCTCTAGTCGGGGTAGCAGCCTGCGCTTTGGGTAACTCTTGGAGGGGCGTTCGAGTTCATACTCTTCGGCCGCAAGGACTTCAGTCCATCTATCAACTAGCAAATCCTGATTGGCTCTAAGCTGTTGCTGCTTTTTCTTGAGGCTGCTTGCCGTGGCCATAAGCCTGCGTTTAAAACGCTCTTGTTTGGCGAGATCCTCTGGCACGACGAACTCGTCGTCGTCGAGGCTTGCCTCGTCTTCGGAGGGAGGCGTATAATTATCGTCCTCAACCTCTTGGTCCGCCGCCCTCTCATGAGGGCTGGCTTCTCTGTCCTCCTGTGCTGAATCTTGCTGGAGGGGGTGTTCTTTGGTGCTATCCGGAGTAGTATTATCCCTCGTGCCGGAATCACCATTTTTGCTTTGGCGGGATTTAGAGCGGCGCCGCTGACACCGGCACTTGGGATATTTCTTAGAGTTATCGTCCCCCGCTGTTCCATCGCCATCTCCATCCTTTGGAGTGTCCACCATATATATGTCATATGACGAGGTGGCCTTCTAGCGCCCTACAAGTGCTGGTTCTTGTTCGTCTCCTGCATCGTCATCCATGCCGTCGATGTCTTCGGAGTCAAAGTCAAGCATGTCGGTTAAGTCGTCGACAGTGGCTACGAAGTGGGTGGTGGGTGGGTTTTGAATTTCTTCATCGTCCGTATCCCAACCTTGCTGACCGTAGTCCAGCCAGGGCTCTCCTGATAAAGAGAGAGACTTTAGAGAATTTAGGATGTCGCCGAAGGGCGAGTGCTGAAAGATGTCCGCGGCGGTGAACTCCATTATCGGCGCCCAATCGGATTCGATCAGCAGGGGCGCGGGGGGCTCGGAGTTCGGAGAGGAATCCGGCTCCTCGGAGTCACGGGCCATGCGGAGTGCGGGGCTGGAGTTCGGCTCGATCGCCTCTGAGATCGCAGCCCCTGAGGCAACGTCCAACCGCTGATCCTCGATCGGTGTAGTAGGCTCCGAATCAATGGTCGGAACCGATGCGTGTGCGGCCTCCAAGGCACTGTTCGGCGGCAGAGCTATATCATGCCCATCGAGACAGTGCGGCGCGCTTGGCTGTGGCTCGAATCCGTCGAAGACCAAGTCCCCGCGGATGTCAGCCGTGTAGTTCAGGCTTCCAAACCTGACCTGATGGCCAGGGGCATAGCTTTCGATCTACTCAAGGTGGCCAAGCGAATTGGCCTACAGTGTGAAGCCGCCGAAGACAAAAATCTGTCCGGGGAGAAAAGTCTCACCCTGGACTGCATCGTTGTTGATGATCGAAGGAGCTATCGGGCCTAAAAGCGACGACACAGAGGAACTCTCAATGAAAGCACCAAGGTCGGTGTCAAAACTGGCGGATCTCAGGTAGGGGGTCCCGAACTGTGCGTCTACGCCGAATGGTAACAGGAGGCAAGGAACACGATGTTTTACCCAGGTTCGGGCCCTCTTGATGGAGGTAAAACCCTACGTCCTGCTTGATTAATATTGATGATATGGGTAGTACAAGAGTAGATCTACCATGAGATCAAGGAGGCTAAACCCTAGAAGCTAGCCTATGCTATGATTGTTGTATGATGAAGTTGTCCTACGGACTAAAACCCTCCGGTTTATATAGACACCGAAGAGGGTTAGGGTTACACAAAGTCGGTTACAATGGTAAGAGATCTTGAATATCCGCATCGCCAAGCTTGCCTTCCACGCCAAGGAAAGTCCCATCCGGACACGGGATGAAGTCTTCAATCTTGTATCTTCATAGTCCTGGAGTCCGGCTGAAGGTATAGTCCGGCTACCCGAACACCCCCTAATCCAGGACTCCCTCACTTGTCATGCTGTGTCTTCTTAACACTAAGTATTTATCATGCACAACCTTGGTGTCAGCTAAGTAATTGATTCATACTTTTTAACGCACTTCAGCTTTTTCAACCCTCACGCAATACATGAGCGCGAGCCATGGATATAGCACTACGGGTGGAATAGAGTATGATGATAGGGGTAAATATAGAGAAGACAAAATGGTAAGAAAGTCTCACATCGACGCGGCTGACCAACGGGCTATGGAGATGCCCATCAATTGATATCAATGCGAGGAGTAGGGATTGACATGCAACGAATGCACTAAGAGCTATAAGTGTATGAAAGCTCATCATGAAAACTAAGTGGGTGTGCATCTAATCCTATAATGAAAAATTCCCACTAGTATATGAAAGTAACAACATAGGAGACTCTCTATATGAAAAACACGGTGCTACTTTGAAGCACAAGTGTGGAACTAGCATGCCCCCTTCTCTTCCTTCTTTCTTTCATTTTTTTCTTTTTCTTTTTCTTTTTTCCTTTTTCTTATTTTTTCTTTTTCTTTTTTTTCCGGAGTCTCATCCCGACTTATGGGGAAATCATAGTCTCCATCATCCATTCCTCACTGGGACAAATGCTCTAATAATGAGAATTGATGATCATCACACTTCTATTTACTTACAATTCAATACCTATAACAAAATATGACTCTATATGAATGCCTCCGGCAGTGTAGAAGGATGTGCAATGATCTAGCGTAACATGTATAAAAATGATGCACGACGGCTGAGCCACAACTACTATGTCAGCTATATGATCATGCAAAGTAGTATGACAATGAATGCTCAAGTCATCAAAATGGAAGAGGTGGAAGTTGCATGGCAATATATCTCGAGATTGCCATGGAAAGTCCATAATAGGTAGGTATGGTGCTGTTTTGAGGAAGATATAATAAGGCCTATCATGTTGTTGGGAAACGTAGCACAAAATGATAAAAAAGAATTTTTGATGTGGAATGCATTCTAACATATTTCTCAATGTAATTTTTGTTTATTGTGGCATGAATGTTCAGATCCGGAAGATTCAAGATAAAAGTTTAATATTGACATAAGAACAATAATACTTCAAGTATACTAACTAAGCAATGGTGGAAGGATGAGAGTGCGCATAATCCATGGACTCAACATTAGTCATAAAGAACTCACATAGTTATTGCAAAAATCTATTATTTATCGAAACAAAGTATTACGCGCATGCTCCTAGGGGGATAGATTGGTAGGAAAAGACCATCGCTCGTCCCCGACCGCCACTCATAAGGAAGACAATCAATAAATAAATCATGCTCTGACTTCATCACATAACAGTTCACCATACGTGCATGCTACGGGAATCACAGACTTTAACACAAGTATTTCTCAAATTCACAACTACTCAACTAGCATGACTCTAATATCACCATCTCCATATCTCAAAACAATTATCAAGTATCAAACTTATCATAGTATTCAATGCACTTCTATGGAAGTTTTTATATTATTCCTAAAAGCAAATGTCCATGTTGTTCTAAAGGACTCTCAAAATAATATAAGTGAAGCATGAGAGATCAATTATTTCTATAAAATAAAACCACCGCCGTGCTCTAAAAGGTATAAGTGAAGCACTAGAGCAAAAACTATATAGCTCAAAAGATATAAGTGAAGCACATAGAGTATTCTAATAAATTTCAAATCATGTGAGTCTCTCTCAAAAGGTGTGTACAGCAAGGGTGATTGTGGTAAACTAAAAAGTAAAGACTCAAATCATACAAGACGCTCCAAGCAAAACACATATCATGTGGTGAATAAAAATATAGCTCCAAGTAAAGTTACCGATGGACGAAGATGAAAGAGGGGATGCCTTCCGGGGCATCCCCAAGCTTAGGATTTTTGGTGTCCTTGAATTTTACCTTGGAGTGCCATGGGCATCCCCAATCTTAGGCTCTTTCCATTCCTTGTTCCTTAATCCATCGAATCTTTACCCAAAACTTGAAAACTTCACAACACAAAACTCAAAATAGAAAATCTTGTGAGCTCTGTTAGCGAAAGAAAACAAAACATCACTTCAAGGTAATGTAATGAACTCATTCTTGATTTATATTGGTGTTAAACCTACTGTATTCCAACTTCTCTATGGTTTATAAACTCTTTTACTAGCCATAGATTCATCAAAATAAGCAAACAACACAAGAAAAACAGAATCTGTCAAAAATAGAACAGTCTGTAGTAACCTGTAGCTAGCGAAAACTTATGTAACCCCAAAAGTTCTAAAATAAATTTCTGGACGTTAGGAATTTATCTATTAATCATCTGCAAAAAGAATTAACTAAATAGCACTCTCCAGATAAAAATGTCAGCAATTCTCGTGAGCGCTAAGGTTTCTGTTTTTTACAGCAAGATCAAAAAGACTTTCCCCAAGTCTTCCCAACGGTTCTACTTGGCACAAACACTAATTAAACACTAAAAACACAACCAAAAAAGAGGCTAGATAAATTATTTATTGAATAACATCAAGGAATAATATTGGGTTGTCTCCCAACAAGAGCTTTTCTTTAAAGCCTTATAGCTAGACATAATATTTCAATGATGCTCACATGAAAGACAAGAATTGAAGCACAAAGAGAGCATCGTAAAACACGTGACAAACACATCTAAGTATAACATACTTCATATGCATGGGCATATTATAGGCAAACAAATTATAAAGGCAATCAAAAACTAACATATGCAAGAAAGCGGAAAGAAACAATAGCAATCTCAACATAACGAGAAGTAATTTAGTAACATGGAAATTTCTACCACCATTTTTTCCTCTCTCATAATAATTACATGTAGGATCATAAGCAAATTCAACAAAATATCTATCACATAAAATATTTTCAACACGATCCACATGCATGCAAAGTTGACACTCTTCCAAAATAGTGGGATTAACATTAACTAAAGTCATGACCTCTCCAAACCCACTTTCAATAATATTGCAAACACTATTATCAATCTCATATTCATCATGGGGCTTAAATAAATTTTCAAGATCATAAGAAGAATCACCCCAATCATGATCATTGCAATAAGTAGAGGACATGGCAAAACTAGCATCCCCAAGCTTAGGGTTTTGCATATTATTAGCACAATTTACATAAATAGAATTTATAATAAAATCATTGCAATCATGCTTTTTATTCAAAGATCTATCGTGAATAGCTTCATAAAGTAATTCATCACACTTTTCAGATTCACGAATTTCAAGCAAAACCTCATAAAGATAATCTAGTGCACAAAACTCACTAGCAAATGGTTCATCATAATTGGATCTCTTAAAAAGATTAACAAGCGGATGAGGATCCATAGATCTTAGGTTCTCTGTTTAGCAATAAATAAACAACTATTCCAACCAAACGAGCAAACGAGCCAAGTAAGACATCAAAGTAGATGGGAAGACGTACAGAAGAAGGGCAAATAAAACGACAAGGGTGAAGTGGGGGAGAGGAAAACGAGAGGCAAATGGCAAATAATTTAATGCGAGGGATAAGAGTTTGTGATGGGTACTTGGTATGTATTGACTTGTGCATAGACTCCCCAGCAACGGCTCCAGAAATGGCTCGTTGTTGGGAGTCAAATCTTGACTTGACTTGGCGCGAATCTCCCCGGCAACAGCGTCAGAAATCCTTCTTGCTACCTCTTGAGCACTATGTTGGTTTTCCCTTGAAGAGGAAAGGGTGATGCAGTAAAGTAGCGTAAGTATTTCCCTCAGTTTTTGAGAACCAAGGTATCAATCTAGTAGGAGATCACGCTCGAGTCCCACGCACCTACACAAACAAATAAGAACATTGCAACCAACGCGACAAAGGGGTTGGCAATCCCTTCGCGGTCACTTACGAGAGTGAGATCTGATAGATATGATAAGATAATATTTTTGGTATTTTTATGATAAAGAGCAATAAAGATGCAAAGTAAAATAAACGGCAATAGAAATAGCTAAGTGTTGGAAAAATTAATATGATGGAAGATAGACCCAGGGGCCATAGATTTCACTAGTGGCTTCTCTCAAGAGCATAAGTATTACGGTGGGTAAACAAATTACTGTCGAGCAATTGATAGATTTGAGCATAGTTATGACAATATCTAGGTATGATCATGTATATAGGCATCACGTCCGTGACAAGTAGACTGAAACAATTCTGCATCTACTACTATTACTCCACACATCGACCGCTATCCAGCATGCATCTAGAGTATTAAGTTCATAAGAACAGAGTAATGCTTTAAGTAAGATGACATGATGTAGAGGGATAAACTCATGTAATATGATATAAACCCCATCTTTTTATCCTCGATGGCAACGATACAATACGTGCCTTGCTACCCCTGCTGTCACTGGGAAAGGGCACCGCAAGATTGAACCCAAAGCTAAGCACTTCTCCCATTGCAAGAAAGATCAATCTAGTAGGCCAAACCAAACTGATAATTCGAAGAGACTTGCAAAGATAAACCTATCATACATAAAAGATTTCAGAGAAGAATCAAATATTGTTCATAGATAATCTGGATCATAAACCAACAATTCATCGAATCTCGACAAACACACCGCAAAAGAAGATTACATCGAATAGATCTCCAAGAAGATCGAGGAGAACTTTGTATTGAGATCCAAAGAGAGAGAAGAAGCCATCTAGCTAATAACTATGGACCCGAAGGTCTGAAGTAAACTACTCACACATTACCGAAGAGGCCATGGAGTTGTTGTAGAGGCCCTCCGTGATCAATGCCCCCTCCAGCGGAGGTCCTGAAAAGGCCCCAAGATGGGATCTCTCGGGTACGGAAGGTTGCGGCGGTGGAATTAGGTTTTCGTGGTGCTCCTGGATGTTTGGGGGGTACGTGGATATATATAGGAGGAAGAAGTACGTCGGTGGAGCAACGAGGGGCCCACAAGGGTGGAGGGCGCGCCCAGGGGGTAGGCGCGCCCCCCTTCCTCATGGCCTCCTCGATTGTTTCTTGACGTCCACTCCAAGTCTCCTGGATCACGTTTGTTGAGAAAATCACGTTCCCGAAGGTTTCATTCCGTTTGGACTACGTTTGATATTCGTTTTTGGCAAAACTCTAAAATAGGCAAAAAACAGCAATTTGGGCTGGGCCTCCGGTTAGTAGGTTAGTCCCAAAATGATATAAAAGTGTAAAATAAAGCCCATTAACATCCAAAATAGATAATACAATAGCATGGAGCAATCAAAAGTTATATATATGTTGGAGACATATCAGAGTATTCAACCCAAATTTATTGATTTGACACAAGGGGAGCCAAAGGATATTCTCAAGTATTAGCAGCTGAGTTGTCAATTCAACCGCACCTGAAAGACTTAATATCTGCAGCAATGTATTTAGTAGCAAAGTAGTATGGAAGTAATGGTAACGGTGACAAAAGTAACATTAGTAGTTTCATTGCAGTTGTGACAGTAGAAGCGGAAAAGTAACGAAGCAAAGATCAATATGTGAAAAGCTCGTAGGCAATGGATAAATGATGGATAATTATGTAGGATGGAATTAATCATGCAACGGTTATAACATAGGGTGACACGGAACTAGCTCCAATTCATCAATATAATGTAGGCATGTATTCCGAATATAGTCATACATGCTTATGGAAAAGAACTTGCATGGCATCTTTTGTCCTACCCTGTCGTGACAGCGGGGTCCTATTGGAAACTAAGGGATATTAAGGCCTCCTTTTAATAGAGAACCGAACCAAAACATTAGTACATGAACTCCTCAAACTACGGCCATCACCGGGAGTGGTCCCGACTATTGTCGCTCCGGGGTTGCCGGATCATAACACGTAGTAGGTGACTATTGACTTGCAAGATAGGATAAGGAACACAAATATATTCATGAAAACATAATAGGTTCAGATCTAAAATCATGGCACTTGGGCCCTAGTGACAAGAATTAGGCATAGCAAAGCAACATCAATCTTAGAACATATTGGATACTAGGGATCAAACCCTAACAAAACTAACTTGATTACATGGTAAATCTCATCCAGCCCATCACCGTCCAGCAAGCCTACAATGGGATTACTCACGCACGGCGGTGAGCATCATGAAATTGGTGATGGAGGATGGTTGATGATGACAATGGCGATGGATTCCCCTCTCCGGAGCCCCGAACGGACTCCAGATCTGCCCTCCAAGGAAGAACAGGGCTTGGCGGCGGCTTCGTATTGTACAACACGATGAATCCTTCTCTCTTATTTTTTTCTCCCCAAAAGTGAATATATGGAATTGGGGTTGTGGTCGGTGGAGGTCCAGGGGGCCCACAAGGTCGGAGGGTGCGCCCCCACCCTTGTGGCCAGGGTGTGGGCCCCTTCTGTTGATTCTTTTGCCAATATTTTTTATTAATTCCAAAACTTATCTCTGTGAAGTTTCAGGTCATTCTAAGAACTTTTTATTCTGCACAAAAGTAACACCATGGCAATTCTGCTGAAAACAGCGTCAGTCCGGGTTAGTTCCATTCAAATCATGCAAGTTAGAGTCCAAAACAAGGGCAAAAGAGTTTGGAAGTAGATACAACGGAGACATATCAACTCCCCCAAGCTTAACCCATTTGAAAGGATCGATATAGTTTTTTTGACTATATACTGCAAGGCAACAACCTCACATCCCTTTATTGAAAAGAAATAGAGAAGTTCCAAATTTACAAGCAGAAGAAAGGAAATACTTACAAAGACGTCTAGAAAAGGATATGTCGGCGTTCTGGGAACGGGGGTCCCCAGACTTGCCTGCCTGCGGCCTGCGGCGTGGCTCAAGTGGGGGCCCAGCGCGGCCCATCTTCATCAACACGAGGCTCAAGACCCTTGCGAGGGGCCAAGCCTCGCGAGGCGGACGACGCGGCGCATCCTCAGGCACAACCTCGTCAGGCTGGCTCGCGAGGAGGCGGAGAGTTCAAGGCGGGGTACCTCGCGAGGTGCCCATGACGCAAGCCATGACGACACGGGGCACCAGGCGGTTGCCAGCGCGCGCAGCGTCCCTCTTTCCTCTTTGGTGCAAAGGGGGCAAGCGTATCCGCGGAGTACCGAGGCATCAGGCAAAGGTTGCTACATCGGTGCAATGAGACCAAGACCAGGAGGACTACGAGACGGAGGTCACCATGGAGCCCAGCGCGGCGTCATCACCAGAGCCTTTGGCAGGCGAAGACTGCTTTTGTCAGGATAGATGTATTCGCTGTCCCCCTTCAAATTAGCCCGCCATTGTTGGATCCCTTCCCGCTCAATATTTGGGGAGAGGACCAGGGCCTCTATAAATAGGACTAGCAACCCACATAGCAAGGGGTTCGATTCCTGGGGGTTCGATTCCTGGTTGTTCGGTCCGGGATCTGAGAGAGAAAGAGAGAGAAAGGTGACTGAACTCTTAATAGCAGTTCATCACCACAGCCAAGAACAGACCCTCGCGAGGCTGTTCTTCATTGTATTGTTCATCCACACTAGCGCCAGGAGGCAATCCATCCACCACACACTGGAGTAGGGTATTAAACCACATCGGTGGCCCGAACCAGTATAAATCTTGTGTCTTTCGTGCAGCTCTTTTAGTAGTTTAGATCCCATCGAGACGGAGAGATTGAAGGTGAGATTTCCGCGTGCACCCCAGTGTTCGAACCTTAAGGGTCTGCCGGAACCCGAAATCCGACATTTGGCGCACCAGGTAGGGGTGCGCCGGAATTCGTCTCCCACCGCTCCGCTCTCCTCCGACCGTCGCATCCATGTTAGACGCTCATCAGGCCCGCGCCGAGCACCGGGCCGCCATCACTTCTCGCGTCGCCTAGACGGCCCCCGTCGGTGGGCGTCCTCGTCGTTCCCCGTCACCCGCCGTCAACGCCGCCACCGGCCCGGCGGGGGGCGAGCAGCAGGCATTGTCTCAGCACCCATCCGTGCGGCAAGACGGCCGTACCGCCACCCCGTCACTCGCACCAGCTGGCTCTTCGTCCCGCGCACTCCACGCACCCTTGGAGGCTCGAGCTGCGCTCATCACGGAAAACGAGCTCCTGCGCTACCCCCCGTCGACGACGTCTACGAGGAGTGGCTCGACCGCGTCGTCGAGCTCGTCCGCGCCACAGGGGGCTCTCCTGCGCCATCCGCCCCGTTGCGCCCACTCCGCCCCGCGCGGGCAACGAAGCTCCGGCGGCGAACCAGCCGCCTCCTCTCCAAGAAGATGTCGTGGCTCCAAGGCGACTGGCCCCTGGGCGGAACCCGCTCCGCCAGGCGCCATCGCAACAAGAGCGAAGCTGCCAAGAAATCCCTTGCCCGCAGGGGGCTGCCCGGGCGCTCCCTGCTCCAGCTCCGGCATGCCAAGACCCCGCCTTGCTCCTAGCTGTAGCGCGTGGGGACCCTCAAGACCAAGCTCTCCACCAACCGAGGCCTTTCGTGGCCACCACGGGCTGCCGCGCCTACACCCCCGAGCTGCGCAGCGTCGCGTGGCCCGGCAAGTTCAAGCCGGACCTGCCTCCTCGCTATGACGGCACCACTGATCCCGCGAAATTCCTCCAGCTCTATGAGCTGGGCATTGAGGCTGCCAACGGGGACGAGAAGGTCATGGCTAACTAGTTCCCCATGGCGCTAAAGGAAGGAGCGCGCACCTGGCTCCTGAATCTGGCTCCATGAATGATCTCTTCCTGGGACCAGATGCGCGCCCGGTTCATCGCCAACCTCCAAGGTACTCGCGACCGGCCGCCCGCAGTGAGTGACATGCGCCGCATCAAGCAACAACCCGGAGAGACCCTGCAAAAGTACGTATAGCGCTTCAACAGCGCGCGCCTCAAGATCCCCAAGGTGTCCGAGGAGGCCATTATCTCGGCCTTCACCGATGGCGTGCGCGATGTCAAGATGAAGGAGGAGCTGGCGATGCATGAGGACCTCTACATCTCCTTGGAGCTATTCAACTTAGCGAACAGGTGCGCCAGGGCTGAGGAGGGACGCCTCTCCCTCCTCGAGCTGCCTGCAGCGGACCCAGAAGAGAAGAAGCCCAAGGCCAAGGACGTGAAGCGCAAGGGGGCTGCCGTGCTCGCAGCCGAACCAGACACCAAGCGGGGCAAGGATCTGCCCGAACCCTCCAGAGGCAGCCGGTACTGTGTGTACCACGACCTCCACACCCACAACACCAATGAATGTCAAGAGCTCCGCGCCGTACGAGAAGGAAGGATCGGCTGTCGCCCTGACTGTGCTGACCGGGGCTATGGCCGAGGAGGAGGAAGAAACCCAGGGCGCTGGGAAGGCCGCGGCCCGCGCCAGGGGTGGCGCGACCAGCCTCGCGAGGACCGCTGGCGGGACCTGCCTCGTGAGGGGGACTAGAGAGACCAGCCTCGTGAGGACCGCCCTCACGGCAACGCAGGCCTGCCTCCTCTACCGCCTCCACCAAGAAGGAACGACGACCGCCATCAAGACAAGGGGGCTGGGGGCTTCCAGGAGCCGCGCGCAATCGCCTGCATCCTGGGCAGAGCTCAAGCCCCGGCCTCCCAACGCATCTTCAAGCAGTTCGCCCGTCAAGTGAATGCAGCCCTCCCCAAGCTCAAAGCAACGCGCCCCCTAAGGTGGTCAGCGTGCGTCATCACGTTCAGCTCAGCGGATCAGCTCAAGTGCTCAGCCACCGCCGGAGTCCTCCCGATGCTTTGCTCCCCAGTCATCAGCAATGTGCTGGTCACCAAGACCCTCATCGACGGAGGGGCAGGGCTCAACGTCCTGTCCGTGGAAACCTTCAACAACCTCCAAGTGCCCTATGATCAGCTCCAGCCGACCAAGCCTTTCTCCGGAGTTACCGATGGTTCCACTGTCCCGATCAGGCAGGTCCGCCTCCCTGTCACCTTCGGAGCCCGCAGCAACTACCGCACCGAGCTCATCGACTTCGACGTCGCCCACATCCGCCTGCCGTACAACGCCATCCTCGGGTAGCCAGCGCTGGCCAAGTTCATGACCATGACCCACCACGGCTACAACGTCCTCAAGATGCCAGGAAGTGGCGGCGTCATCACGGTGCCCTGTGAGGAGAGAGATGCAGTGTGTTCCCTGGAGCGAGCCTTACAGGCTGCGTCGCTAGAAGACCCAGATCGCGGAAGCAGGAGGCTTCCTGAGACCATCCCCAAGAAGAAGAAGACGTCGTCAGGCTCAGCCCCTCAGGAGGCAGGCCCCTTAGGGCCCGTGCCTCCTCAGGAGGGCCCTCCATCCATCGCATAGGAAAGCGCGCCCGGCGCCCTCCTCAGGCAGGGCTCGGGGGCTCTCACCTGGAGGGCCACCGACCTAGCCGGAGTCACGAGGGAGGCGCTTGGGCACCACGTGGAGGCATGCTTCGAGGCACGTTTCCCTCCAGGTAGGGCCAAGCAAGGAGGGTCTGACCAGCACGAGTTCATCAGCAAAGCGATTCAAGAACTGCAGGAGGCTAGGATCATGAGAGGTTGCCGTCGCTCACCAGCCGCGGCCCCACATCCTAGCGAGGATGGTGGGCTGCGCGTCTGCGTCGATGTACCAGGGCTCAATCAGATCGCACAATGGAGCGCCTCTAGCCCTCGCGAGTGGGGCGCTGCGGAGGTCCACCCCACAGCCGTGTTCGCATGCCTTACGGCCTGCTGAGCGCGGCTGCGGCGTGCCAGCGCCTCACGAGGGGCATTATGGAGGCCCAGGAAGACAGGCGGTCCGCGGCTCTGGCGGAGGTGGAGACAGCTCGCGAGGAGTCACCAGTGCCTCCGGAGCCTCCCGAGGCCCCGGGGCCTGGGGGCTCGTGAGGATCGGCTTCCGCAGCTCGCCAAGCCTGCTGCACCAACACCACCTCGCCAATGACATCCTCAGGTGACATCTTCCAAGCCTTATCCCCAGCTGGGAGTGCCCCCCAGGGTGCGTCACTCCCAGGCCACGTGGGTCCGTCCCTGTGGGGGACGGACCTCGTGTTGGGGGAGGAACGACGACGGGAAGCCACACTGCGGGCGACGAGGTATCAGCAAGCGCTGCGGCGATACCACTGCCGCAACGTCCGCCCCAAGACCCTCGAGGTAGGAGACCTCGTGCTCAGGCGGGTCCTCTCCAGGGAGGGATTGCACAAGCTCTCTCCCATGTGGGAGGGCCCGTTCAAGGTTGTTCATGTTTCCAGGCCCGGCTCCACGCGCTTGGAGACACAGGAGGGAGTGCCGGTCCAGAACGTGTGGAACATCCAGCACCTCCGGAGGTTCTACCCCTAAGAAAGGCCCGGAGCCTGTGAAGCAAGGCGAGTGCCTGTGAAGATCATCTCTTTTGGAAAGGCTCGGAGCCTATGAAGCAAGGCGAGTGCCTGTGAAGATCATCTCTTTTGGAAAGGCCCGGAGCCTGTGAAGCAAGGCGAGTGCCTGTGAAGATCATCTCTTTTGGAAAGGCCCGGAGCCTGTCAAGCAAGGCAAGTGCCTGTGAAGATCATCTCTTTTGGAAAGGCCCGGAGCCTGTGAAGCAAGGCGAGTGCCTGTGAAGATCATCTCTTTTGGAAAGGCCCGGAGCCTGTGAAGCAAGGCGAGTGCCTGTGAAGCCCTCGCACTCAAGGAAAAGGCCCAGAGCCTATGAAGCAAGGCCAATGCCTGTGACGCTCGCCGCCCCGTGACACTCTCACGTAATAATGAGTGGGGCTGTACACGCCCCAGAGTCTCAGGAGCGCTGACCTCAGGCCCTGGGGCTCCCTCCCACGCCCAGTGGCAGCACTTAGCTCCAAGCTGGTGAGAAGACGTCGAAGACTAGATTAGGTGCCGGACGCGGCTTTTCCATTTGCTTTCCGCAGTTGACGTGCTCGTTTGCATTTGGAGTCTTATTGGAGTTATCGCTGTCGCTGATTTATGGTTCGTCGATTTTCGCCCCTCGCTTTGGTTTCTCTCGTGAACAACCTCGCGAGGGATGGTGCTCAGACGCGCTCATGAGGGTTTCTGCCCTAGTCACAGGAGGGTTTCACGGCCCTGGCACATTACAGGAGCACCCCTCCTAGTCCGTGCCCCTCGGGTACCACGACGCGTGCACAGGGCCTGGGTCGGTCGCCCCACTCCCCGGCAGGGGTCGAAAGCTATGTACGCACAGGCGGGAAATCAGGAAGTACAAAAATGAGATCAAGGTAATAGCTGAAGCGGCAACATTTCCCAACACGCCCCAAGGGGGCTCCATGCATCTGTTCTGTTTTACACAGGGAACAAAAGAGAAAGGAAAAAGACGAGTCTGGCGCCGCCCCTCCCGCATCGGCCCACGGCAGCGACACAGGCTGCCTCAGGGCCTCAGGCGGACTCCCTCTCGCGCTTCACCGGGGCACGACGGCGGGCGGACGAACCACCACCTCCTAGGCAAACCCGACGGCGCGGGGGAGGACTGCTGCCACCACTGGAGGAGTCGCTTGAGGAAGAGCTGACGAAGCTGGGGGAGTAGCTGACGCCGCCGCCCGCTCGGGCGCTATCTCCCCCATCACCATCGGAGCGGGGCCCGCGGACGCGGTCATCGTCCTCAGGGCAGCACCCCGCGTGGCGACCATCTTCCCCAAACACCCTCACGTAGAGGGTGGCGTCGCCATCGAACCTGAAGTGCAGAGTGCACTGGCGCTCCAGGCCGCGAGCGTGGGCGAACGCCTGCTAGCCACGAGTGAAGGCCAAGCCCCCGCTGGCGGACACCTCCAGCGCGACCCATGAGGACCTGGTGCAGCAGCCCTCCGCCTGGAGCCAGAGGCCGCCAGGAGCGCCGGCCGGGAGTTCGCCAAGGAGGAAGCGAGGGAGCGGGAGCCAGGCGCGAGACGGCTCCGCCGACCAAACGAAGAATTCCAGCGGCGCCTGCATGGCGCGAAAGCGCGGCCTGGGGGAGCGCGCAACCCAGGCGCACCCTCCGGCTGCGGCGGCTTGCCCGCCGCCGCGCTGGGAGCCCCCCCATGGCCGCTAGAAGCTGCCGGGGAGGTCACCGGGTGCTTCCAAGGGCGCCCGCGACCACACTTGGGTGGGGGAGAGGCAGGACCGACCTGGAGGGCCTTCCCCTTCTCTGCGGACGAGTACCTCCTCGATGGAGCCATCACACCAAGACGGAGCAAGAACTGAGGTGAAGGAGAGAGCAAGAAGAGATGGACTGGATGAGCACGCGCGGTGCCGTACTTATAGCCAGCGAAGGCCAACCGCCGGCCCCCATGATCACAGGTAATCATAACACGATCTGCATGCAGGGATTTTCCCAGCTCGCACGATCACCAAGGCATCATGGGGAAGCGGAGACGCCACGGCCAATCAACCGCCACGCGGCGCCCAAGGCCGCAGGCTGTTGGGGCCCGCGGCGCTTCGCCCTTGCCCTTTCGCCTCTCGGCACGGCCAAGTCCATGCGCGCCTTGGGCCCGGGGGCTACTGTCGGCGTTTTGGGAACGGGGGTCCCCAGACTTGCCTGCCTGCGGCCTGCGGTGTGGCTCAAGTGGTGGCCCAGCGCGGTCCATCTTCATCAACACGAGGCTCAAGACCCTCGCGAGGGGCCAAGCCTCGCGAGGCGGACGACGCGGCGCATCCTGAGGCACAGCCTCGTTAGGCTGGCTCGCGAGGAGGCGGAGAGTTCAAGGTGGGGTACCTCGCGAGGTGCCCATGACGCAAGCCATGACGACACGGGGCACCAGGCGGGTGCCAGCGCGCGCAGCGTCCCTCTTTCCTCTTTGGTGCAAAGGGGGGAAGCATATCCGCGGAGTACCGAGGCATCAGGCAAAGGTTGCTACTTCGGTGCAACGAGACCAAGACCAGGAGGACTACGAGACGGAGGTCACCATGGAGCCCAGCGCGGCATCATCACCAGAGCCTTTGGCAGGCGAAGACTGCTTTTGTCAGGATAGATGTACTCGCTGCCCCCCTTCAAATTAGCCCGCCATTGTTGGATCCCTTCCCGCTCAATATTTGGGGAGAGGACCAGGGCCTCTATAAATAGGACTAGCCACCCACATAGCAAGGGGTTCGATTCCTGGGGGATCGATTCCTCGTTGTTCGGTCCGGGATCTGAGAGAGAATGAGATAGAGAAAGGTGACTAAACTCTTCATAGCAGTTCATCACCACAGTCAAGAACAGACGCTCGCGAGGCTGTTCTTCCTTGTATTGTTCATCCACACCAGCCCCAGGAGGCAATCCATCCACCACACACTAGAGTAGGGTATTACACCACATCGGTGGCCCGAACCAGTATAAATCTTGTGTCTTTCGTGCAGCTCTTTTAGTAGTTTAGATCCCATCGAGACGGAGAGGTTGAAGGCGAGATTTCCGCGCGCACCCCAGTGTTCGAACCTTAAGGGTCTGCCAGAACCCGAAATCCGACAGGATAGCTATCCAAGATATTAAGCTATCTTTATATCTACATCTAATTCTATGAGACAAAAGAGAAATGTCATGGATAAAGTTCCACCTCCAAGATCTAAAGGAAGGCTGCTCATTTCTGAAGATCTTCCCATTCCTTTGTGTCCAAATATTCCATGAAGGAGTGAAGAAAACCTCTGTGAAAAAAGGAAGAGCAAAATCCCTCCTAGCTGACTGAGCCATCTCATATGTGGTCTGGTTCGGCTGAATAGTGCAAGAAATTCCAAGATAGTTCCAAACCCTTTGACTGAAGTTGCAAGCAAAGAAAAGATGAGCCCGATCTTCATGGGTAGCACAGTGGCATAGCACACATGTGTCATCCTGGATGATCCAGTGTCGGCGCCGCATCATATCCCTGGTATTCAAATGGTCCATTAAAAGAAGCCAACCAAACACCTTGAACTTGAGCGTGCATGCACACTTCCAAATCCATTTGAAAATGGGATCAACCACTAGGTGGGAGAAGCAGGACTCATAGTAAATGTTTGACTTAAAATCACCAGATTAAGATGGCCATTTCCAAATGTCCTTCCTCTCCTCATCTAGGTTGATCAAAGACAACAGGGACTGGAGTTGGGTGAACTTAGTATAGGCCTCCGGCGACAGAGGCAGATGGAAATGATCCGAGGCATCAGGTCGTTCCATAAACTCTTTGACAGTGATCGCACCATCAATCACAAATGAATGGAGCCGTGGGAAATGCTCATGCAATAAGACAAGATGATTAGCCAGTTACCATCGATCGAGCCAAAAAAGCACCGAGTTTCCTGCATGTACTTGTGGAATAGATAGCTTGCAAAAATTGTTATATAAACGCATGACATCACACCACCAAAAGGAGCCATAGCTCGGAGTGCTGTGTGGCGGTGAGGATGCGTAATAAGTGTCCGAAATTAATGTGACCCAAGGCACATCAACCTTGTTAGAGAACTTGAAGAGGTGCTTGAGCAACAAAGCCTCATTTTGAATACCCAACTTAAGAACACCCAGACCACCGTACTTCTTAGGGCGACAGACCAAATCCCTAGCAGCTAATGATTGGCGTGGGTTATCTGTGTTTCCTCTCCACAGACATTGTCGCATGATTCGCTCTATTTGATGCAATATGCCCTTGGGAAGAGATAGTGTACACAAGTAATAAATTGGCATGGAACACAACACCGATTGCAGTAATTGTAGCCGGCTCCCTTGATTCAACAAGCATGAGGATGCAGATAAACGATGCTCAATGCGATCAACCAGAGGCACCAGATCATAGATTGTAGGTCTAGAAGTTCCCATTGGCAACCCTAGATATGTGAATGGCATGGAACCAACATCACATCTGAGCAAAGTGGCAACCCTAGCGCCCTCCTCATCACTCATATTGATTGGAATAAGGGAGGATTTACTGAAGTTGACATGCAGGCCTGTTGATGCTGCAAAAGTGTCAAGCATCTCCTTGAAGGCAATGAGTTGATCGTTGATCGCAGGCAGGACAATTAGGGTGTCGTCCGCATATTGAACAATCGGGTAGTCATTGGAGTTGGTTGGGATTGGCAATGAAAGAATGTTCCTGGAACACATCTCGTTGACCATAGACTGCAGTAAATCAACCGCAATCACAAACAATAATGGGGATAGAGGATCCCCTT
Organism: Triticum monococcum; assembly: GCA_034509565.1. Lineage (NCBI taxonomy): Eukaryota > Viridiplantae > Streptophyta > Magnoliopsida > Poales > Poaceae > Triticum > Triticum monococcum. The sequence goes on along the minus strand of CM067842.1, from coordinate 274,536,856 downwards.
GACGTACGCCCGTTCTGCATACAAAGTGATTGCCCGGCACTCCGTTTAAGAGCATAGAAGAAGATCCCGTAGACAAGATGCTATTAAATCAGCCCGTCCAATGACTGTCAAAACCCTTGCATTGTAAAATTCCAAGAATAACCTCATGCTCAATTGTATCGAATGCCTTCATGAAATCGAGCTTGAGGAGGATGATGAGCCGCTTCGACGCCTTACATTGATGTATATACTCAAAACACCAAGCCAGACAATCTTGAATAGATCGACACTGAAGAAAACCATATTTATTACGGTGGGTGCATCTGAGGATCACTTTCTAGAGATGATTAGCCAGCAGTTTAGTTAAAAACTTCAAACACGTGTTGGTCAATGAGATGGGCCGAAAATCGCCAACCACTTTAGGTCTCAGTGTAGTGCCCCGAGACCGATGTGCCAGGTGTCCTCCAGTTATTCGATGTTGTTGACTTGTCATTTCTTGTGTCTCATGCATCTCATATCATGTCATCATGTGCATTGCATTTGCATACATGTTCGTCTCATGCATCTGAGCTTTTTCCCCGTTGTCCGTTTTGCAATCCAGCGCTCCTATGTCCTCCGGTGTTCCTTTCTACCTCTTTTCGTGTGCGGGTGTTAAACGTTTTCGGATTGGTACGAGACTTGTCATGCAGCCTTGGTTTACTACTGGTAGACCACCTGTCAAGTTTCGTGCCATTTGAACTTCGTTTGATACTCCAACGGTTAACCGAGGGACCAAAAAGGCCTCGTGTGTGTTGCAGCCCAGCACCCCTCCAAAGTGGCCCAAAACCCACCTAAACCTCCTCCATCACCTCGGTCGTTTGATCACGATCGCGTGGCCGAAAACCGCACCTCATTTGGGCTCTCCTAGCTCCCTCTACCTATAAATATGCGTCTCCCTCCGAAATTCTCGCGCAGATGAAACCCTAACCTCCTCCTCCGCGCGCCACCGTACATGTCCACTCCGCCGCCAGACGCGTCCACCCCGCCACCACATCACTCCAACCAATCGGAGCGCGCCACCTCAACAGTGTCGCCGTCCCGCGCCAATCACGGCCCGCCACCTGTCCAGCGCGCCGCCCCCACCGCGCCGGCCCGCGAAGCCCATCGCGGGCCCGGTCGCCGCCGCCACCGCCGCCCGCAGGCGCGGATCCGCGCCCGCTGCCATGCGCCTCTGGCCGGAGACGCCGCACGACGGCCACCGCGCCCGTGCGCCACCCTTCGCCGGAGTTCTCCGCCACTGCTTGCAACCTCGCCGGAGCACCGTGCTCTCGTGTCCTCGCCGCCCGAGCTCCTTGCCGTCCCCATGGCGCCGCCGCCCTCTTGCTCGTCGCCGGACGGGCGAGACCTCACCGAATCTGCCGCCTGTCATCGGTACCGGCCTCCCTGCCGTCCTCGAGCATTCTCGCCGGAGCTCGATGGTGCGCCGCCGCCGCCCTGTCTCTCGCTCCCGATCGGATCGGGAGGAGGACGAGGAATCATCCCCGTGGGCCTGCACCGCGTCCGGCCCACCTCTAGCCTCAGCCCGCTTCCTCCAGCCCGGGCTGCCTCTCCGCTGAACTGGGCCAGGCCCATGGTGAGCGCCAGCAATCCTCCGCCCCGTGCGACTTTTACTATTTGACGCTCACTATAAAACTGCTAAGTTCCCGAATCCATACATTTTGAGCATACTTTATCGCATCATAACTTCATAACCATTGCTCCGATTCGTGCGTGTAGCATATCAAAATGTTCGCCTCGACGAGTACATCATTTCATCTCATTGCATCATTTTCATTTGAGCTCATCTTGATGCACGAAATGCTGTTGGAAGAGGGCTATGTGATGATTGTTTCAGATCTGTTTCAGCAAATGCCCTTTTGTCATTTTTGCCATGATTAATGTGTGCATGCTATGATCCTGAGCTCTACATGTGTCTTGTAGAATGCCATGCCATCATTACAGGGGTGTATGCCATGTATATTTTGTGATCTTTGTGGTGACTAGCACAAGCATGCAAAGTAGCTTACTCAATGATGCTGATTTCAGGGACTTAGAATTTCACTAAGTTCTTGCTCTGTCCTTATTTTTATGCCATATGTTCATGATGTTTCCTAGTGATCCGTGGCTCTTTTGAGGATGATCAGTAAGGATGTTTTGTTAATATTGTGGTGCTCTATCCATACATGTCTTTGTTTGCATTTATGAGGCACCCGAGCTTGAGTCAATCGAGCTCTACGTTTGCTATAAAATGTTCCTGGCAGATTGTTAACATGTTTAGCAATTTTGCCAAGCTTGTTGTTGTTGATCCGTGCATGCTATGTTGTTGTTCTTGCCATGTCTAGCTTCTATGCCATGTCTATCTGCTGGGTGTATGCTTAGATTGTCATGCCATGCCTTGTAGTGAGTGCATCGAGCTCGTAAACATGCCTACTTGTTAACTGTTTTGCCATGCTCTAGTTTTTCACTAAGTCTGAATCTGTTTATGTTTTTGCTATGTTCACATGCCTACAATTGTACTTTCTGATCCCTTTTGGCTCATGGTCACTAAGGGACTTTTGTTATATGATTTGAGTAGCTTCATGCCATGCCTTGCTTTGCCATGATATGTTCCTGAAGCATGTAGTTTTCGTGCTCTAAACATTGCTTCCTGATGATAAATTCCTGACTTGTTGATAATTTCACTAAGTCTGTAACCTGTTATCATTTGCACTTTTGCCATGCTTGTTTGAACCTGTTAATGAGTGAATTAGCCGTAGCTCAGTGTTCATCTTTAGTTAAGCATCATGAGTGGATCCCTGCCATGTATTTTGTTGCTATGTTGGAGTGCTGTAGCATGTTGTTCTTGATGTATTTAGATGGCTTCCTGCTAAATATCGTAGACCGGTGCCATATTTGTTTTGCTTGCCATTTCCAAACCGTGCATCCGATTCCGGTGATCTTTATATCAATTTCAACCGAAGTCAATTCCTCTTTCTTGTGGCACTCTTGGTTTTCCATGTTGGGGCCAGGTTCAGTCATTCCTTTCCAAATCACGCATATGCACCGCATACCGCATCACGCATATCATGCCATGTTCATGTGTTGGTCGTTTACTATGTTGTGTGCTTCTTTCTGGTGTTGCGTCTTTGGGTTGGTTCCGATAACATCGCGTTTATGAGGACCCGTTCACTTCGTCCATTTGTCTTCTTCATGGACTTGTTCTTCTTCTTTGCAGGATTTCAGGCAAGATGACCATACCCTCGAAATCACTTCTATCTTTGCTTGCTAGTTGCTTGCTCTTTTTCTATGCCTATGCTGTGATACCTACCACATGCTTTATCATGCCTCCCATATTGTTAAGCCAAGCCTCTAACCCACCATGTCCTAGCAAACCGTTGTTTGGCTATGTTAACGCTTTGCTCAGCCCCTATTATAGCATAGTTAGTTGCAGGTGAAGATTGGAGTTTGTTCCATGTTGGAACATGGATATTTTGTTGGGATATCACAATATCTCTTATTTAATTAATGCATCTATATACTTGGTAAAGGGTGGAAGGCTCAACCTTATGCCTGGTGTTTTTTCCACTCTTGCCGCCCTAGTTTCCGTCATATCGGTGTTATGTTCCCAGATTTTGCGTTCCTTACACGGTTGGGTTATAATGGGAACCCCTTGACAGTTCGCCTTGAATAAAACTACTCCAGCAAGGCCCAACCTTGGTTTTACCATTCGCCACGTAGCCTCTTTTTCCCTTGGGTTAGGCCGGCCCAAGGGTCATCTTTATTTGAACCCCCCCGGGCCCGTGCTTGTCTAAGTATTGGTCCAAACTAGAGCCCCTTGCAGCGCCACCTCGGGGAAACTCGAGGGCTGGTTTTAGTTGTACAGATTACTTATCCGGTGTTGCCCTGAGAACGAGATATGTCCAGCTCCTATCGGGATGTCGGCGTATCGGGCGGTCTTGCTGGACTTGTTTTACCATTGTCGAGGATGTCTTGCAACCGGGATGCCGAGTGTGATCGGATTGTCTTGGGAGAAGGAATATCCTTCATTGACCATGAGAGCTTGTGATGGGCTAAGTTGTGACACCCCTGCAGGGATTTGAACTTTCGAAAGCCGTGCCCGCGGTTATGGGCAGATGGGAATTTGTTAATGTCCGGTTGTAGAAAACCTGAAGTTTATCTTAATTAGAATACATCAACTGCGTGTGTAACCGTGATGGTCTCTTTCCAGCGGTGTCCGGGAAGTGAACACGGTGTTGGAGTTATGCTTGATGTAGGTTGTTCTAGGATCACTTCTTGATCATAGATTTCTCTAACATGCTTTGCCCTCTCTTCTCGCTCTCATTTGCGTATGTTAGCCACCAAATATGCTAGTCGCTTGCTGCAGCTCCATCATCATACCTTTTACCCTTCCTACAAGCTTAAATAGTCTTGATCGCGAGGGTGTGAGATTGCTGAGTCCCCGTGACTCACAGATACTTCCAAAACCAGTTTGCAGGTGTCGATGATACCGTGCAGGTGACGCGACCAAGCTCAAGGAGGAGCTCTATGATGATCTTGTCCTTTGTGTTGTTCCGTCTTAGTCGATCAGTAGTGGAGCGCAGTTGGGATCGATCGGGGATTTGTGTAGCTTTTGGGTAGTCTTCTTTTATTTTGGTTCCGTAGTCGGACCTTGTGTGTATCTGGATGATGTAAAGCTTTATTCATGTATTGTGTGAAGTGGCGATTGTAAGCCAACTATGTATCCTTTTCCCTTAATGTATTACATGGGTTGTTGTGAAGATTACCTCACCTGCGACATTGCTTTCAATGCGGTTATGCCTCTAAGTCGTGCTTCAACATGTGGGAGATATAGCCGCATCGAGGGCGTTACAAGTTGGTATCAGAGCCTTCCCCGACTTTAGGAGCCCCCCTGCTTGATCGAATTGCTGGCATTGTTGAGTCTAGAAAAAAAATGTTTTGAGTCATTTAGGATATCGGAGAGTAGGATTCTTTTTACTCCTCAGTCCCTTCGTTGCTCTGGTGAGACATCCTGACGTTGAGTTTTGACTCTTCTCTTCTCAAATTTCACTAATTTTTTTTGATCACACAGGTATCTTGGAATCGTTCTGATGGTTTTGTGACGAGAACATTGTTCTTGGTGCCTCCTGACATTTAGGGATTGTGGCAGTGTCCCGGGGAGTTGAGCTCCGAGGTGTTGTCGTCACAATTTTATCGTTGAAGTTCTGGAATACCTGAGTTTCGCCGACATCGAAAATCTCTTTTATGCAGTTGTTGGTGAGATAACCTCGACGCCACCCAGTACTGGGGCGGGAGTTCGGGAGTATTGCCATAACTCGTATAACGGATGCTTTTCAAAGGTTGAGGTAAACGATTTCCGAAGGTTTCTTGGATATGTGTTGAAGGATGGATACAACTGGATGTAGGATTTGTTAGTTGTGGGTGAGATAATATGCTTCCCCTGTATCCCCAACACCTGATTGCATAACCAGAAAATTTCTGGAGTTTATAAGTGGAATCCAAGTAGCTCTTAGGATTTCTTTCTGACAGATGTATGATTTGAAATTGGGGTTCGACGTCTAGTGGTCCGCCTATCCATGGTTGGTTTTACAGTGGTCTTGTTGTGTCTTAAAGAGTCCTTGGCTATGCCGACTCGGGGACGCTTCGTATGTCATGTGCACTGCCTTGTACATGATGGTGCTATACGATCGAGCCCGTGTAGGCCCCACCACGAAAACTTCGGACGAAATCTCTATCATATGTTTGTTCCGGCTTATTCTGCAAGTCAATCTTTTGTTTTTGCCTTGAGTTGTGGTATTCGAGTTGCTTCGAAGTCAAGTGTTGATTCCATACCTTTCATAAACGGTGTTCTCATACTCCGATGTGAATACTAATCCATCCTAATAATCGAGATTGTCATGTCAATCATTTTTCAACCGGCATGTTTCTCTTCAAGTAGACCCGATCATTTCAACATCAGCAAGATCAAGTATCAGTTCTTCTCAACGGTGTTTGCTTCATCCGTCTTCAAGTTGCCTTTGTTTTTCCCACCCTCCCTCCCTTTGTTTCTTCAAGGACTCAGATTTCTTCATCAAGTATCCATTTCATTGTTGTGGAGTCTTTCCATTCTTTTCCGTCAATGTCTTATCCGATGATCTCTCATGAAGATTCTAACAGAGCTTCAAGTTCATCATTCTTCGTTCTTTTTCTTCTTCGGTGGATTCAATTCAAGCTTTGTTGATCATATCTTTTCCTCGTTTCAATGCTTTTCTTATGCCGGTGCACCTCATAATAATTCACTTCTCTCTATTCATTTGTTCCGGAGTGCTCAAGATATCTCAATAGGCTCTTCTTGTCATTTAAGACCCGTTCAACCTATTTCGAGGTTGTTATCTCATTCAAGCCATTTAAATCAATCGGTGCAATGTCTCTTCAAAATCGTTCGACGGTGTATCTTTTGAGTGGGCCCATAACCCACAGGTCTTTTCCCAGGATCTTACCTGACTCTTCTTTTCCCGGCGTTATTCTCAAATTCATTTCAAAGTTTGATGTAAAAATGAATTATCATCAGTCTTATGTATTTTCTCCAAGATCTGTCAAATTCTTTTCACCGTTGGCTCAACCTTTCTATTCGTCATCCCGGAGTATCTCAACAATTTGGTGGCGTTTCTCGTCGTCATTCTCGAATTTTGAAGACCGAAGTAGAGTTTTTCCTCCCAAAACTTGCTCCGTTCTCGTGAAGATTCATGGGTCTAGCTTATTGCCATTCTCTCATAATTGTTTTCAATTGTGAGAATTCTTTCCACCTATCCGGAGCAATTCAGGAGTCTTTTCAGGAGCAATTCCCGGAGCCCATCATTTCAGAAGATTTATTCATTCTCAGCTTTCAGCTATCATTCTCCAAATCTTACCGGTGCATCATTCAAGTTTTCTCTTATTACCTCGTGATTCTCTTCGTTCTCATGTATCTAATTCTCTCAAGCATCTTCATTCGATTTTCCAATTCTACTCGGTGATTTGTGCCTTTGCTACATTCATTTTCAATTCTTACGGTGGTTCTTCCAAGATTCTTCTCCCTTTGTTTATAATATCAATTTATTCGTTGTTTCAATCCTGCCGGTGGATCATTGAAGGCCTCTTCAACTTGGTGCTATATCTATCTTAATCCTTTTCAACGAGAATAAGTAGTATGCAAAATCCGTTGCTTGTCATCAATTTAAATTGGTGAAGGATAAGCATAATGTAATTCTTATTCTTGTTTCATCGAGTAAATTCAATTCCTGCTTTCCGGAGTGGTTCATCTTATTAATTCTCGGTTTCACTTGATTCATCTTTCTGTTTCCCGGAGTTCCAAGTTCTCTCAATTATTTCACCACGGATATCCATCTAAATCGTTACAAGGATTCACTTGTGTTTTCAACTTCTCTTTCTTCTCGTTATCCTTTTGTTACCGGAGTTCTTCATGAAGGTTCTACATGATGGTTCATAAAGGATTTAATTCCTTTTCGAAGTGTTCATCGAGATTCTTTTCAGAGGAGCTCATGCATTCTTCATCTTGCAATCCGGAGTGCAATTCTTTCTACCGTATCATTGGAGGTGGTATTATGTCATTCGTGATTATTTCCCGTCGTGCTCCGTGATTCACAAGTTATCAAGAATGAGATATTTTAAATCCATCAATCTCGTCATTGGAGTTATATTGGGTTATATTTCACCTAAAGCTTTCCCTAAGGATTGTTGCTAGTAATGGTGATAATATATGATCCAAGTTCGCCATCTATCCTCCCGGTGAAATATTTTCTCGTCTCCTTGTTCATATCAATCCAATTCTTTTTCCGTGAGTGGCAAGTTGTCACCTCATAATTTTAAGATGTCTTCTATCAGTCCATATCAAGCTTGTTCTTTTCGTTGTTGATTTCCGAACAACTCCGTTCAATCCTTATTTTAAGGATGCTTTTCAAATTCTATTGTGGTAGAAGATGTCATTTTCTTCTCAACTCTTTCCTTTCCAACGATCCAACTTCTATTCTTTTGTTCCGGAGGCATTGTGATGTTGCTCTCTTCAACCCATCTTCTTGTTTTGTCAGGATTGTGTTCTTTTCTTGGTTTATCCATTTAACCGGAGTGTTGTGTCATTTTGCTCAAGCTCTTTCATTTTATCAAGTCTTTCATCTCCTTTCAACCGAAGTGCTACCCAAATCGGCTATTTCTTTTCCTCTTTCTTAAAGGAGTGCTTTCAACTTCGTTCATCTCTGTTGTATTCTTTTCTCAAAATGGCTTAACCTTTTCAAGGTTCTTTGGTTTCACTCGTTTGTCAAAGAAGCAACTTAGTTTTACCTCTTCTTTTTCTCTTCCATTTTCCCCTCCGGTGCCATTCTAGATCTCGGGATGAGATCCTCTCGTAGTGGTGAAGTGTTGTAGCGCCCCGAGACCGATGTGCCAGGTGTCCTCCAGTTATTCACTGTTGTTGCCTTGTCATTGCTTGCGTGTCATGCATCTCATATCATGTCATCATGTGCATGGAATTTGCATACATGTTCGTCTCATGCATCCGAGCTTTTTCCACGTTGTCCGTTTTGCAATCCGACGCTCCTATGTCCTCCGGTGTTCCTTTCTACCTCTTTTCGTGTGCGAGTGTTAAATGTTTTCGGATTGGACCGAGACTTGTCATGTGGCCTTGGTTTACCACCGGTAGACCGCCTGTCAAGTTTCGTGCCATTTAGACTTTTGTTTGATACTCCAACGGTTAACCGAGGGTCCGAAAAGGCCTCGTGTGTGTTGCAGCCCAACACCCCTCCAAAGTGGCCCAAAACCCACCTAAACCTCCTCCATCACCTCGTTCGTTCGGCGTGGCCGAAAACCGCACCTCATTTGGACTCTCCTAGCTCCCTCTGTTGGAAATATGCCCTAGAGGCAATAATAAAATGATTATTATTATATTTCCTTGTTCTTGATAATTATCTGTTATTCATGCTATAATTGTGTTATCCGGAAATCATAGTACATGTGTGAATACATAGACCATAACATGTCCCTAGTGAGCCTCTAGTTAACTAGCTCGTCGATCAACAGATAGTCATGGTTTCCTGACTATGGACATTGGATGTCATTGATAACGGGATCACATCATTAGGAGAATGATGTGATGGACAAGACCCAATCCTAAGCATAGCACAAGATCGTGTAGTTCGCTTGCTAGAGCTTTTCCAATGTCAAGTATCATTTCCTTAGACCATGAGATCGTGTAACTCCCGGATGCCGTAGGAGTGCTTTGATGAAATGATCAAAGCGTTTGGGTTTATGCAGACTTATGGAGAAGCCTGCGTTTACAAGAAAGTGAGTGGGAGCTCTGTAGCATTTCTCATATTATATGTGGATGACATACTTTTGATGGGAAATGATAAAGAACTTTTGGACAGTATTAAGGCCTACTTGAATAAGTGTTTTTCAATGAAGGACCTTGGAGAAGCTGGTTACATATTAGGCATCAAGGTCTATAGAGATAGATCGAGACGCCTCATAGGTCTTTCACAAAGAACATACCTTGATAAGATATTGAAGAAGTTCAATATGGATCAGTCCAAGAAGGGGTTCTTGCATGTGTTGCAAGGTGTGAAGTTGAGCTCAGCTCAATGTCCGACGACGACAGAAGATAGAGAAAAGATGAGTGTCATCCCCTATGCCTCAGCCAGAGGGTCTATCATGTATGCCATGCTGTGTACCAGACCTGATGTAAACCTTGTCGTAAGTTTGGTAGGAAGGTACCAAAGTAATCCCGGCATGGAACACTGGACAGCGGTCAAGAACATCCTGAAGTACCTGAAAAGGACTAAGGATATGTTTCTCGTATATGGAGGTGACGAGGAGCTCGTCGTAAAGGGTTACGTCGATGCTAGCTTCGACACAGATCTGGATGACTCTAAGTCACAAACCGGATACATGTATATTTTGAATGGTGGGGCAGTAAGCTGGTGCAGTTGCAAGCAAAGCATCATGGCGGGATCTACATGGGAAGCGGAGTACATGGCAGCCTCAGAGGCAGCACATGAAGCAATATGGATGAAGGAGTTCATCACCGACCTAGGAGTCATACCCAATGCGTCGGGGCCGATCACTCTCTTCTGCGACAACACTGGAGCTATTGACCTTGCCAAGGAGCCCAGGTTTCACAAGAAGACCAGGCACATCAAGAGTCACTTCAACTCCATTCGTGAAAATGTTCAAGATGGAGACATAGATATTTGCAAAGTACATACGGATGTGAATGTTGCAGATCCGTTGACTAAACCTCTTTCGCACGCAAAACATGATCAACACCAGAACTCTATGGGTGTTCGATTCATCACAATGTAACTAGATTATTGACTCTAGTGCAAGTGGGATACTGTTCGAAATATGCCCTAGAGGCAATAATAAAATGATTATTATTATATTTCCTTGTTCATGATAATTGTCTGTTATTCATGCTATAATCGTGTTATCCGAAAATCATAATACATGTGTGAATACATAGACCATAACATGTCCCTAGTGAGCCTCTAGTTAACTAGCTCGTTGATCAACAGATAGTCATGGTTTCTTGACTATGGACATTGGATGTCATTGATAACGGGATCACATCATTAGGAGAATGATGTGATGGACAAGACCCAATCCTAAGCATAGCACAAGATCGTGTAGTTCGTTTGCTAGAGCTTTTCCAATGTCAAGTATCATTTCCTTAGACCATGAGATTGTGTAACTCCCGGATGCCGTAGGAGTTCTTTGGGTGTACCAAATGTCACAACGTAACTGGGTGACTATAAAGGTATACTACAGGTATCCCCGAAAGTATCTATTGGGTTGACACGGATCGAGACTGGGATTTGTCACTCCCTATGACGGAGAGGTATCTCTGGGCCCACTCGGTAATGCATCATCACAATGAGCTCAATGTGACCAAGTGTTTGGTCACGGGATCATGCATTACGGTACGAGTAAAGTGACTTGCTGGTAACGAGATTGAACGAGGTATTGGGATACCGACGATCAAATCTCGGGCAAGTAACGTACCGATTGACAAAGGGAATTGAATACGGGATTGATTGAATCCTTGACATCGTGGTTCATCCGATGAGATCATCGTGGAACATGTGGGAGCCAACATGGGTATCCAGATCCCGCTGTTGGTTATTGACCGGAGAGTCGTCTCGGTCATGTCTACATGTCTCCCGAACCCGTAGGGTCTACACACTTAAGGTTCGGTGACGCTAGGGTTGTAGAGATATTAGTATGCGGTAACCCGAAAGTTGTTCGGAGTCCCGGATGAGATCCCGGCCGTCATGAAGAGTTCCTAAATGGTCTGGAGGTGAAGATTTATATATAGGAAGTCCAGTTTCGGCCATCGGGAAAGTTTTGGGGGTAATCGGTATTGTACCGGGACCACCGAAAGGGTCCCGGGGGTCCACCGGGTGGGGCCACCTATCCCGGAGGGCCCCATGGGCTGAAGTGGGAGGGGAACCAGCCCCTGGTGGGCTGGTGCGCCCCCCATGGGCCTCCCCCTGCGCCTAGGGTTGGAAACCCTAGGGGTGGGGGCGCCCCACCTGACTTGGGGGGCAAGTCCCCCCCTTGGCCGCCGCCCCCCTTGGAGATTGGATCTCCTAGGGCCGGCGCCCCCCTAAGGGTCCTATATATAGTGGGGGGAGAGAGGGTAGCCTACCCAAGCCCTTGGCACCTCCCTCCCCCTCGTAACACATCTCTCTCTCTCTCTCTCTCTCTCGTTGGAGCTTGGCGAAGCTCTGCCGAGATCACCGCTGCTTCCACCACCACGCCGTCGTGCTGCTGGATCTCCATCAACCTCTCCTTCCCCTTGCTGGATCAAGGAGGAGGCATTTTCCCAACCGTACATGTGTTGAACGTGGAGGTGCCGTCCGTTCGGCACTTGGTCATCGGTGATTTGGATCACGACGAGTACGACTCCATCAACCCCGTTCTCTTGAACGCTTCCGCTCGCGATCTACAAGGGTATGTAGATGCACTCCCCTTTCCCTCGTTGCTAGATGACTCCATAGATTGATCTTGGTGATGCGTAGAAAATTTTAAAATTCTGCTACGTTCCCCAACACCCTCTACCTATAAATATGTGTCTCCCTCCGAAATTCTCGCGCATATGAAACCCTAATCTCCTCCTCCGCGCGCCATCGGACATGTCCACTCCGCCGCCGGACGCGTCCACCCCGCCGCCACATCACTCTGACCAATCGGAGCGCGGCACCTCAGCAGCGTCGCCGTCCCGCACCAATCATGGCCCGCCACCTGTCCAGCGCGCCGCCCGCACCGCGCCGGCCCGCGGAGCCCATCGCGGGTCCGCACGGGCCCGGTCGCCGCCGCCGCCGCCCGCAGGCATGGATCCGCGCCCGCCGCCATGCGCCTCTGGCCGGAGACGTTGCTCGACGGCCACCGCGCCCGCGCGCCACCCTTCACCGGAGTTCTCCGCCACCGCCTGCAACCTCGCCGGAGCACCGTGCTCTCATGTCCTCGCCGCCCGAGATCCTTGCCGTCCCCATGGCGCCGCCGCCCTCTTGCTCGTCGCCGGACGGGCCGGACCTCACCGGATCTGCCGCCTGTCGTCAGTCCCGGCCTCCCCACTGTCCTCGAGCATTCTCGCCGGAGCTCCATGGTGCGCCGCCGCCGCCCTATCTCTCGCTCCCGATCGGATCGGGAGGAGGATGAGGAATCAACCCCGTGGGCCCGCACCGCGTCCAGCCCACCTCCAGCCTCAGCCCGCTTCCTTCGGCCTGCGCCGCCTCTCTGCTGAACTGGGCCAGGCCCATGGTGAGCGCCAGCTATCCTCCGCCCCCGTGCGACTTTTACTATTTGACGCTCACTGAAAAACTGCTAAGTCCCCGAATCCATACATTTTGAGCATACTTCATCGCATCATAACTTCATAACCGCTGCTCTGATTCGTGCTTGTAGCATATGAAAATGTTCGTCTCGACGAGTACATCATTTCATCTCATTGTATCATTTTCATTTGAGCTCATCTTGATGCCCGAAATGCTGTTGGAAGAGGGCTATGTGATGATTGTTTTAGATCTGTTTCAGCAAATGCCTTTTTGTCATTTTTGCCATGATTAATATGTGCATGCTATGATCCTGAGCTCTACATGTGTTTTGTAGAATGCGATGCCATCTTTACAGGGGTGTATGCTATGTATTTTTTGTGATCTTTGTGGTGACTAGCACAAGCATGCGAAGTAGCTTACTCAATGATGCTGATTTCAGGGACTTCGAATTTCACTAAGTCCTTGCCATGTCCTTATTTTTATGCCATATGTTCATGATGTTTCCTAGTGATCCGTGCCTCTTTTGAGGATGATCAGTAAGGATGTTTTGTTAATATTGTGGTGCTCTATCCATCCATGTCTTTGTTTGCATTTATGGAGCACCCTAGCTTGAGTCAATCGAGCTCTACTTTTGCTATAAAATGTTCCTGGCAGATTGCTAATATGTTTAGCGATTTTGCCAAGCTTGTTGTTGTTGATCCGTGCATGCTATGTGGTTGTTCTTGCCATGTCTAGCTTCTATGCCATGTCTATTTGCTGGGTGTATGCTTAGATTTTCATGCCATGCCTTCTAGTGAGTGCATCGAGCTCGTAAACATGCCTACTTGTTAACTGTTTTGCCATGCTCCAGTTTTTCACTTAGTCTGAATCTGCTTATGTTTTTGCTATGTTCACATGCTTGCAATTGTACTTTCTGATCCCTTTTGGCTCATGTTCACTAAGGGACTTTTGTTATATGCTTTGAGTAGCTTCATGCCATGCCTTGCTTTGCCATGATATGTTCCTGTAGCATGTAGTTTTCGTGCTCTAAACATTGCTTCTTGATGATAAATTCCTGACTTGTTGATAATTTCACTAAGTCTATAACTTGTTATCATTTGCATTTTTGCATGCTTGTTTGAACCTGTTATTGAGTGAATTAGCCGTAGCTCAGTGTTTATCTTTAGTTAAGCATCATGAGTGGATCCCTGCCATGTATTTTGTTGCTATGTTGGAGTGCTATAGCATGTTGTTCTTGATGTATTTAGATGGCTTCTTGCTGAATATCGTAGACCGGTGCCATATTTGTTTTGCTTGCCATTTCCAAACCGTTCATCTGATTCCAGTGATCTTTATATCGATTTCAACAGAAATCAATTCCTCTTTCCAGTGGAACTCTTGGTTTTCCAAGTTGGGGCCTGGTTCAATCATTCCTTTCCAAATCATGCATATGCATGGCATACCGCATCACGCATATCATGCCATGTTCATGTGTTGGTTGTTTACTATGTTGTGTGCTTCTTTCCGGTGTTGCTTCTTCGGGTTGGTTCCGATAATGTCGCATTTATGAGGACCCGTTCGACTTTGTCCATTTGTCTTCTTCATGGACTCGTTATTCTTCCTTGCGGGATTTCAGGCAAGATGACCATACCCTCGAAATCACTTCTATCTTTGCTTGCTAGTTCCTCGCTCTTTTGCTATGCCTATGCTGCGATACCTACCACATGCTTTATCATGCCTTCCATATTGTTAAGCCAAGCCTCTAACCCACCTTGTCCTAGCAAACCATTGTTTGGCTATGTTACCGCTTTGCTCAGCCCCTCTTATAGCGTTGTTAGTTGCAGGTGAAGATTGGAGTTTGTTCCATGTTGGAACATGGATATTTTGTGGGATATCACAATATCTCTTATTTAAATAATGCATCTATATACTTGGTAAAAGGTGGAAGGCTCGGCCTTATGCCTGGTGTTTTGTTCCACTCTTGCCGCCCTAGTTTCCGTCATATCGGTGTTATGTTCCCGGATTTTGCGTTCCTTACACGGTTGTCTTATAATGGGAACCCCTTGACAATTCGCCTTGAATAAAACTACTCCAGCAAGGCCCAAACTTGGTTTTACCATTCGCCACCTAGCCTCTTTTTCCCTTGGGTTAGGCCAGCCCAAGGGTCATCTTTATTTTAACCCTCCCGGGCCAGTGCTTATCTAAGTGTTGGTCCAAATTAGAGCCCCTTGCGGCGCCACCTCAGGGAAACTCAAGGGCTGGTTTTAGTTGTACGGATTGCTTATCTGGTGTTGCCCTGAGAACGAGATATGTGCAGCTCCTATCGGGATGTCGGCGCATCAGGCGGTCTTGCTGGACTTTTTTTTACCATTGTTGAGGATGTCTTGTAATCGGGATGCCGAGTCTGATCGGATTGTCTTGGGAGAAGGAATATCCTTCGTTGACTGTGAGAGCTTGTGATGGGCTAAGTTGGGAGACGCCTGCAGGGATTTGAACTTTCAAAAGCCGTGCCGGCGGTTATGGGCAGATGGGAATTTGTTAATGTCCGGTTGTAGAAAACCCGAAGTTTATCTTAATTAAAATACATCAACCGCGTGTGTAACCGTGATGGTCTCTTTCCGGCGGTGTCCAGGAAGTGAACACGGTGTTGGAGTTATGCTTGACGTAGTTTGTTCTAGGATCACTTCTTGATCATAGATTTCTCGAACGTGCTTTGCCCTCTCTTCTCGCTTGCTGCAGCTCCATCATCATACCTTTTACCCTTCCTATAAGCTTAAATAGTCTTGACCGCGAGGGTGTGAGATTGCTGAGTCCCCGTGACTCACAGATACTTCCAAAACCAGTTTGCAGGTGTCGATGATACCGTGCAGGTGACGCAACCAAGCTCAAGGAGGAGCTCTATGAAGATCTTATCCTTTGTGTTGTTCCGTCTTAGTCGATCAGTAGTGGAGCCCAGTTGGGGTCGATCGGGGATCTGTGTAGCTTTTGGGGTAGTCTTCTTTTATTTTGGTTCCGTAGTCATACCTTGAGTGTATCTGGGTGATGTAATGCTTTATTCATGTATTGTGTGAAGTGGCGATTGTAAGCCAACTATGTATCCTTTTCCCTTAATGTATTACATGGGTTGTTGTGAAGATTACCTCACTTACGACATTGCTTTCAATGCGGTTATGCCTCTAAGTCGTGCTTCGACACGTGGGAGATATAGACGCATCGAGGGCGTTACACTCAGTTTCTTGGGGATAAGAGTAATTACTAACATATAAAGACATTCCAAATTGCACTTCCCCTCATAAAACTCCTTGACAAGTTGCATGAAATCCTCCTTGAGGATTGGCCAGCACTTCTTTAAGAAGAGGCCAGTAAAGCCATCGGGACCAGGTGCATGATCAGTTGGCATGTTCTTAATTATGGACTCGACCTCGGAATCCGTGAATGGTTGAGATAGATCCTCCAGACCATCAACTCGTGCAATTAAGGTGTCCAAATCAAATCCCATGTGAATTCCTTTTGCTTGGCCCATACGCTGGTTAAAATCCGACCAAAATATGCCAGCCAACTATTGGTGATCAGAGATCACCTCACCTGCCGAGTTCTTGATTGAAGAAATTGTGCTCCTCCGAAACCTTTTAGTGGCCATGGCGTGATTTTTTTTTGAATTTTCCTGACCAACTTTAATGCTTCTTATTGTACAATGTTGCTTCCAATAAACAAATTGCCAATGCAAAATATCCTACAGATGCAATTTCACAATTCGCCTAAAATTAAACTCTGGCCTACTCAAAGGCCTAATCTCCTCCAGCCCATCAAAATAAAGAATGACTTTGTTGCATTCTGAAATGAGCGCCTTAACTGTTGACAGGTTTAAATGCCATTTCTTGAGGGCATACCGAAGAGCTTTGAATTTAGAAGATATAGTTAAAGCAGCCGAGGATCTACCCACTGATCTATTCCAAACTTGAGCAACACATTCATTAAATCCAGGAAAATCAATCCAGTAATTTTCAAAGCGAAAGACCTTAGCCTTAGGAATGGCAGTGGCAATCATGACCACGCAGGGCACATGATCGGAGGCAGTGCGTGCAAGAGGCAAAACAAGTGTGTTGGGATGATCCGAAGTCCATGCAACTGAAGTAAAAAACCAGTCAATTTGTTCAAGTAAAGGCTCAGATTGCATATTTGACCAACTGAAATGTCTTCCTTTTATTGGTAGCTCAACAAGACCCAAATGACCAATAATTTCGTTAAACAGAAAGATGTCACTGACATTACTACCAGGCAAATTATGGTTTTCCAACGACCGCATAAAATTGAAATCGCCCAAAAGAAGCCAATTATCATCACGATTGATGTCAAGGTTGTATAACCACTTCATGAAAGCATCCCGGGCCGGACCTTGACATGGGACGTAAACAGAGAGTAGGGTCCAAACTTCAGAGGTATGCTTAGAGAGGAATTCCACAATGATACCATAAGGCTTTTCCTCAATTAAATTGCCCTCAAAGAATGAAGAGTTCCAAATAATGACCATACCAGCCGAGGCACCCACCGAAGGCACATAAGAAAAATTATCGAAACATCATGGACAAAACCTCCTAATGAACCTGTGTTCGATATGCATACACTTTGTTTCTTGGAGACAGACCACAGAACATCCACTTTCATCAATCTTTTGTTTAACAGCGAGTTGCCGCGCTTCAGAATTAAGGCCGCGCATGTTCCAACATAAAACTTTCCAGTCTTTAAAACCGGACTGATTCATTACAAACCATAAGAGAGTGCAGCAAAAGCAGATCACACAATGAACTACAGGGACCAGCTAAGCAGAGCAAAATGACAGAGTTCCAAACATGAAAACATAAATAAAGATAGATGGCATTTAAAGCGGTATGCCATAGACCAGAAAGCTGCCTGATGCAACTAATCATCAGAACTCTTGCTGCTGGTGGAGTTAGCTGGATCAGCCATAAGCTTATCTGCGGTTATCTTCTCAGGAGAGATGCGCATGCCAGTCCCAATACACTAAAGATTGCTACCTCTTGAGCACTGCGTTGGTTTTCCCTTGAAGAGGAAAGCGTGATGCAGTAAAGCAGCGTAAGTATTTCCCTCAGTTTTTGAGAACCAAGGCATCAATCCAATAGGAGACCACATGCGAGTCACCTCGTACCTACACAAACAAATAAGAACCTCGTAACCAACGCGATAAAGGGGTTGTCAATCCCTTCACGGCCACTTGCAAGAGTGAGATCTGATAGAGATGATAATAATAAGATAAGTATTTTAGGTATTTTTTATGATATAGATTGAAAGTAAAGATTGCAAAATAAACGGTAATGGAAATAACGGTAGATTAATATGATGGAAGATAGACCCGGGGGCCATAGGGTTCACTAGTGGCTTCTCTCAAGATAGCATAAGTATTACGATGGGTGAACAAATTCTTGTCCAGCAATTCATAGAAAAGCGAATAATTATGAGAATATATAGGCATGATCATGTATGTAGGCATCACATCCGAGACAAGTAGACCGAAATGATTCTGCATCTACTACTATTACTCCACACATCGGCCGCTATCCAGCATGCATCTAGAGTATTAAGTTCATAAGAACAGAGTAAAGCCTTAAGCAAGATGACATGATGTAGAGGGATAAACTCATGCAATATGATATAAACCCCATCTTTTTGTCCTCAATGGCAACAATACAATACGTGTCGTTTCCCTTCTGTCACTGGGATCGAGCACAGCAAGATTGAACGCAAAGCTAATCACTTCAACCATTGCAAGAAAGATCAATCTAGTAGGCCCAACTAAACTGATAATTCGAAGAGACTTGCAAAGATAAACCAATCATACATAAAAGAATTCAGAGAATATTCAAATATTGTTCATAGATAAACTTGATCATAAACCCACAATTCATTGGATCTTGACAAACACACCGCAAAAGAAGAGTTACATCTAATAGATCTCCAAGAGAATCGAGGAGAACTTTGTATTGAGATCCAAGGAGAGAGAAGAAGCCACCTAGCTACTAGCTTTGGACCCATAGGTCGGAGGTAAACTACTCACACATCATAGGAGAGGCCATGGAGTTGATGTAGAGGCCCTCCGTGATCAATGCCCCCTCTGGCGGAGCTCCGAAAAAGGCCCCAAGATGGGATCTCTCGGGTACAGAAGGTTGCGGCGGTTGAATTAGGTTTTCGTGGTGCTCCTGGATGTCTGGGGGGGAGGGGGTACGTGGATATATATAGGAGGAAGAAGTACGTCGGTGGAGCAATGAGGGGACCACGAGGGTGGAGGGCGTGCCCAGGGGGGTATGCACGCCCCTGCCTCGTGGCCTCCTTGATTGTTTCTTGACGCTCACTCCAAGTCTCCTGGATCACGTTTGTTGAGAAAATCACGTTCCCGAAGGTTTCATTCCGTTTGCACTATGTTTGATATTCCTTTTCGGCGAAACTCTAAAATAGGCAAAAACAACAATTTGGGGTGGGCCTTCGGTTAGTAGGTTAGTCCAAAAATGATATAAAAGTGTAAAATAAAGCCCATTAACATCCAAAACAGACAATATAATAGCATGGAACAATAAAAAATTGTGGATACGTTGGAGACGTATCAAGCATCCCCAAGCTTAATTCCTGCTCGTCCTCGAGTAGGTAAATGATAAAAACAGAATTTTTGATGTGGAATGCTTCCTAACATATTTCTCAATGTAATTTCTCTTTATTGTGGCATAAATGTTCAGATCCGAAAGATTCAAGATAAAAGTTTAATATTGACATAAAAATAATAATACTTCAAGCATACTAACTACGCATACTAACTAACCAAAGAAAGTTCATCCCTACAAAATCATATAGTTTGGTCATGCTCCATTTTCGTCACACAAGAATTCTCTCATCATGCACAACCCCGAACACAAGCCAAGCAATTGTTTCACACTTTAGTAATCTCAAACTTTTTTCAACTTTCATGCAATACATGAGCGTGGGCCATGGATATAGTACTATGAATGGAATAGAATATAACGAAGGGGGTTATGTGGAGAAGACAAAAAAGGAGAAAGTGTCACATCGACGTGGCTAATCAAAGGGCTAGGGAGATGCCCATCAATAGATGTCAATGCAAGGAGTAGGGATTGCCATGCAACGGATGCACTAGAGCTATAAATGTCTGAAAGCTCAACAAAAGAAACTAAGTGGGTGTGCATCCAACTTGCTTGCTCACGAAGACCTAGGGCACTTGAGGAGGCCCATTGTTGGAATATACAAGCCAATTTCTATAATGAAAATTTCCACTAGTATATGAAAATGACAAAACAAGAGACTCTCTATCATAAAGATCATGGTGCTACTTTGAAGCACAAGTGTGGAAAAAGGATAGTAGCATTGCCCCTTTTATTTTCTTTTTTTGGGCCTTCTTTTTTATCTTTTTTGGCCTTTCTCTTTTTTTTTTATTTGGGACAATGCTCTATTAATGATGATCATCACACTTCTATTTATTTACAACTCAATGATTACAACTCGATACTAGAACAAGATATGACTTTATATGAATGCCTCCGGCGGTGTACCGGGATGTGCAATGACTCATGAGTGACATGTATGAAAAAAATTATGAACAGTTGCTTTGCAACAAATACGATGTCAACTACATGATTATGCAAGGCAATTAACAATGATGATGCATGCCATAATAAACAGAAAGGTGGAAAGTTGCATGGCAATATATCTCGGAATGGCTATGGAAATGCCATAATAGGTAGGTATGGTGGCTGTTTTGAGGAAGATATAAGGAGGTTTATGTGTGATAGAGCGTATCATATCACGGGGTTTGGATGCACCGGCGAAGTTTGCACCAACTCTCAAGGTGAGAAAGGGCAATGCACGGTACCGAAGAGGCTAGCAATGATGGAAGGGTGGGAGTGCGTATAATCCATGGACTCAACATTAGTCATAAAGAACTCACATACTTATTGCAAAAGTCTACAAGTCATCAAAAACCAAGTATTACGCGCATGCTCCTAAGGGGATAGATTGGTAGGAAAAGACCATCGCTCGTCCCCGACCGCTACTCATAAGGAAGACAATCAAATAACACCTCATGTTTCAAATTTGTTAGATAAAGTTTACCATACGTGCATGCTATGGGACTTGCAAACTTCATCGCAAGTATTTCTCAAATTCACAACTACTCAACTAGCATAACTTTAATATCACTATCTCCATATCTCAAAACAATCATCAAGTATCAAACTTATCTTAGTATTCAATGCACTGATATGAAAGTTTTTATTATGCGTAAAAGAAAATCGCCATGTTGTTCTAAAGGACTCTCAAAATAATATAAGTGAAGCATTAGATATCAATTATTTCTATAAAATAAAACCACCGCCGTGCTCTAAAAGATATAGGTGAAGCACTAGAGCAAAAACTATATAGCTCAAAAGATATAAGTGAAGCACATAGAGTATTCTAATAAATTCCAATTCATGTGTGTCTCTCTCAGAAGGTGTGTACAGCAACTGTGATTGTGGTAAACTAAGAATCAAAGACTCAAATCATACAAGACGCTCCAACCAAAACACATATTATGCGGCGGATAAAAATATAGCTCCAAGTAAAGTTACCGATGAACGAAGACGAAAGAGGGGATGCCTTCCGGGGCATCCCCATACTTAGGCTTTTTGGTGTCCTTGTATTTTACCTTGGGGTGCCATGGGCATCCCCAAGCTTAGGCTCTCTCCACTCCTTGTTCCATAATCCATCAAATCTTTACCCAAAACTTGAAAACTTCACAACACAAAACTTAAAAGAAAATCTTCGTGAGCTCCGTTGGTAAACAAAAACAAACCACCACTTCAAGGTACTATAATTAACTCATTATTTATTTATATTGGTGTTAAACCTACTGTATTCCAACTTTTCTATGGTTTATAAACTCTTTTACTAGCCATAGATTCATCAAAATAAGCAAACAACACACGAAAAACAGAATCTGTCAAAAATAGAATAGTCTGTAGTAATCTGTAGGTTTCGACCACTTCTGGAACGCCAAAAATTCTAAAATAAACTTCTGCACTTTAGGAATTTATCTATGAATCATCTGCAAAAATAATTAACTAAATATCACTCTCCAATAAAAAATGGCAGGAATTCTCGTGAGCGCTAAAGTTTCTGTTTTTATAGCAAGATAAAAAAGACTTTCCCCAACTCTTCCCAGCGGTTCTACTTGGCACAAACACTAATTAAACATAAAAAAACACAACCAAAACAGAGGCTAGATAAATTATTTATTACTAAACAGTAGAAAAAATCAAGGAATAAAAAAAATTGTGTTGCCTCCCAACAAGCGCTATCGTTTAACGCCCCTAGCTAGGCATAAATGCGAAGATAGATCTAGGTATTGTCTTCTTTGGTATGCAATCCATAAGTGGCTCTCATAATAGATTCATATGGTAATTTAATTTTATTTCTAGGAAAGTGTTCCATGCCCTTCCTTAACAGAAATTGGAATCTAATATTCCCTTGCTTCATATCAATAATCGCACCAATCGTTCTAAGGAAAGGTCTACCAAGAATAATAGGACATGAAGGATTGCAATCTCTATCAAGAACAACAAAATCTATGGGCACATAGTTCCTATTTGCAAACAATAAGAACATCATTAATATTTCCCATAGGTTTCTTAATGGTGGAATCCGCAAGGTGCAAGTTTAGAGAACAATCATCAAATTCGCAGAAACCTAGCAAATCACACAAAGTTTTTGGAATCGTGGAAACACTAGCACCCGAATCACACAAAGCATAGCGTTCATGATCTTTAATTTTAATTTTAATTGTAGGTTCCCACTCATTATAAAGTTTTATAGGGATAGAAACTTCCAACTCAAGTTTTTCTTCATAAGATTGCATCAAAGCATCAACGATATGTTTGGTAAAAGTTTTATTTTGACTATAAGCATGAGGAGAATTTAGCACGGATTGCAACAAGGAAATAAAATACATCAAAGATAAATTATCATAATTAAATTCCTTGAAATCCAAGGTAGTGCGTTCGTTGCTATTTAAAGTTTTAACCTCTTCAATCCCACTTTTAACAATTTTTGCATCAAGATCTAAAAACTCCGAATTTTTGGGACGCCTTCTAACTAAAGTTGACTCATCTCCAGTCCCATCATTATCAAGATTCATATTGCAAAAAAAAAGATTTAATAGGGGACACATCAATCACTTTTAGATCTTCATCCTTATTATCATGAAAACTAGAAGAACACGCTTTCACAAAGCAATCTCTTCTTGCACGCATCCTAGCGGTTCTTTCTTTGCACTCATCAATGGAAATTCTCATGGCTTTGAGAGACTCATTGATATCATTCTTAGGTGGAATAGATCTAAGTTTCAAAGAATCAACATCAAGAGAAATTCTATTCACGTTCCTAGCCAACTCATCAATCTTAAGCAATTTTTCTTCAATCAAGGCATTGAAACTCTTTTGCGAAGTAATAAATTCTTTAATACTAGATTCAAAATCAGAGGGCATATTATTATAATTCCATAAGAATTGTTGTAGGAATTACCATAATTATTAGAGGAATTACTAGGAGACGGCCTAGGATTAAAATTACCTCTATACGCGTTGTTACCAAAATTGTTCCTACCAACAAAATTCACATCCATAGATTCATTATTATTATCAATCAAAGTAGAGAAAGGCATATCATTAGAATCAGTAGGAGCACTCTTATTAGCAAACAATTTCATAAGTTCATCCATCTTTCCACTCAAACCATTAATCTCTTCAATTGCATGAACTTTTTTACTAGTATATCTTTCAGTGTGCCATTGAGAATAATTAACAATAGTATTATCTAGGAGTTTGGTAGCTTCTCCTAAAGTGATTTCCATAAAAGTGCCTCCCGCGGACGAATCTAAAAGATTTCTAGAAGCAAAATTCAATCCGGCATAAAATTTTTGTATAATCATCCATAAATTCAATCCATGTGTAGGGCAATTACGTATCATTAATTTCATCCTCTCCCAAGCTTGTGAAACATGTTCATGATCAAGTTGCTTAAAATTCATAATATCGTTTCTAAGAGAGATGATCTTAGCGGGAGGAAATGTAACGCCCCGAGACCGTTGCGCCAGGTGTCTTCTAGTTATTCGCTGTTGTTGCCTTGTCATTTGTTTGCATGTCATGCATCTCATATCATGTCATCATGCGCATCGCATTTTGCATACGTGTTCGTCTCATGCATCCGAGCATTTTCCCCGTTGTTTGTTTCTCAATCCGACACTCCTATGTCCTCCAGCGCCCCCTTTTGTCTCTTTTCGTGTGTGGGTGTTAAACTTTCTCGGGATGCACCGAGATTTGCCAAGAGGCCTTGGTACACTACCGGTAGACCGCCTGTCAAGTTTCATGCCAGTTGGAGTTCGTTTGATACTCCAACGGTTAACCGGGGAACCGTAAAAGGCCTCGTGTGTGTTGTAGCCCAACACCCCTCCAAAGTGGCCCAACACCCATCCAAACCCCCTCCATCCTCTCGGCTGTTCGATCACGATCGCGTGGCCAAAAACCTCACCTCATTTGGACTCTCCTAGCTCCCTCTACCTATATAAACACCTCCTCCTCCGAAATTCGCAGGCAAACCCTAGCATTTTTCCCTCTCCGCCGCTGGACACATCTCCCTCCTCCACCGGACAGGTCCGCCGCCGCCTTCGCCCAACCGGAGGCTGCCACGTCAGCCACGCCCGCGCCCACTTCACCGTGGCCTGTGGAGCCCATCGCGGGCCCGCGCAGGCCCGCCCCGCCGCGGGCTGGCCCGTTCCAGCCCGAGTGCTCCGCTGCCGCCACTCGAGCTCACCGGCCACCCACACCTCGGCGTCGTTCGCCTCGCCAGCCGCCGCTGCCGCCTGCGAGCGCCACCGCCGTCCGCATCTCGCCGCCCCCGCACCTGCATCGCCCGGCCGTCCGTCGCACCTCCCGCGCCCGCTCGGCGCCGCCGTCATGCCTCGCCTGCACCGCCGCTTTCACTCTCGCGCCCTGCCGCCGCCGTGGAGCTCCGGCGAGCTCCCATCGCCAGATCCCATCACTCCCGTCTCCGCCGCGGGTCCCTCTCGCCGGATCTGGTCGGGGAGCAGCCGGATCCGCCCCTGCGCCCCGTTCCCGGCGTCCTACGTCGCTGGTGCGTCGCCACATCGCCGGGTCACTGCCCCCGTTGACCTCCGGCCCCGCCCCGTCAACCACGCGCTGCCGGCCACATGGGCCTTAGCCCATCCAACCATCCTCGTCGCCTCGGCCCACAACATGCACCGACCCACCACCCAATGGGCTTTGGCACGCAAGGTGAGACTCCCCGCTGCCTCTATCCAGCGCCTGAGCGTTGATTAGCTACATCCTGCTCGCTTGTTTTTTTCCAGGAAATCTGCTAAGTCCTCAAATCCTCATAATTTGAGCCCCACTTAAGCATGCCATAACTCCATGACCATAGCTCCGCTTCAGGCATATGAGTTATCGAATGTTCGTTAGGATGTCCTCTTCATTTTATTCCATTGCACCGTGCTTGTTTGAGTCCATCTTGATGCCCAAGTGTCTGTTGCAAGAGTGTTATAAAATGTTAGTTCCTAATTCTTATCAATTAATGAGCATTTGCCATTTTTGCCATGATTATTGGGTGCCTCCTGTGGACTTGAACCCTACATGTGTTTTGGGCTATGCCATGCCATCTTTACAGGGGTATATGCCATGGTATTTTGTGATCAATGTGGTGACTAGCACAGGCATGCAAAGTAGCTCTCGTGATGTCGCATGATATGAGATTGTTCTTGCTTTGGTTAGCTTCTTGAACATGTATTCTTGCTGGGAGTATGCTTAAGTTGTCATGCATTGCCTTGTGTTGAGTGCATCGAGCTCGCAAACATGCCTACGTAACTTTGTTTTTGCCATGTCCAGTTTTCTGCTTAGTCTGAATCTGTTAACGAAACTTGCTATGTTTATATGAGTGCCATCTTATCTTATGATCTTATTGGCTTATGGTCAGTAAGGGACTTTTGTTACATGCTTTGCGTAGATTCATGCCATGCCTTGTATTGCTATGTACTGATCTTGTAGCATGTTGTTATCTTGCTCTAAACATTGCTTCCAGATGCTAATTCCTGGCATGTTAGTATTTTCACTAAGTCTGTGATGCTGTTATCTTTTGCACTTTTGCCATGATTGTTTGGACCTGCTCTTGTGTCATCTAACCGTAGCTTAGTGTTCATCTTTTTTAAGCATCTTGAGTAGATCAATGCCATGTGCTTTGTTGCTATGTTGGAGTGCAATAGCTTAGTTTCTTGTTGCATTCTAGATGGCATCATGCTGGTCATCACAGAATAGTGCCATTCTTGTTTTGCTTGCCTTTTGCAAACCATGCATCTGATTCCAATGATCTTTATATCGATTTCGACCAAAATCAACTCATCTTTCCAGCAGCGCACTTGGTTTGGCAAGTTGAGGCATGGTTCAATCTTTTCCTTCCGGAGCACGCATATGCATTGCATATGACATCCCGCATGTCATGCCATGTTTTGCATCATGTTGCTTGCGCATTGCACTGTGATTGATTGATTGGTCCTTTCCTTGTGTTCTTGCTTTGGGTATAGCCGGGGGACGAGTTCGTGATCGAGGAACCCGTTGAGTACGCTTACAAGGATCAAGCTTACGTCAACCCGGAGAACTTTGCACGCAAGATGACCATACCCTCGAAATCACTTCTATCTTTGCTTGCTAGTTGCTCGCTCTTTTGCTTTGCCACGATACCCACCACTTGCTATATCATGCCTCCCATTTTTCCATGTCAAGCCTCTAACCCACCTTGTCCTAGCAAACCGTTGTTTGGCTATGCTATCACTTTGCTCAGCCCCTCTTATAGTGTTGCTAGTTGCAGGTGAAGATGGAGTTTGTTCCATGTTGGAACATGGATATGTTGGGATATCACAATATCTCTAATTTAATTAACGCACCTATATACTTGGTAAAGGGTGGAAGGCTCGGCCTTATGCCTGGTGTTTTGTTCCACTCTTGCCATCCTAGTTTCTGTCATACCGGTGTTATGTTCCTTGATTTTGCATTCCTTACGCGGTTGGGTTATAATGGGAACCCCTTGACAATTCGCTTTGAATAAAACTCCTCCAGCAAGGCCCAACCTTGGTTTTACATTTTCCTAACAACCTATTACCCTTCCCTGGGTCAGCCAACCCAAGGGTCATCTTTATTTTTAACCCCCCCAGGCCAGTGCTTCTCTAAGTGTTGGTCCGACCTGAGCGATGTCCGGCGCCCCCTGGGCAACCAGGGTCTATGCCAACCCGACGTCTTGCTCATCCGGTGTGCCCGAAATATGTGCAGCTCCTATCGGGATTTGTCAGCACATTCAGGCGGCTTTGCTGGTCTTGTTTTACCATTGTCGAAATGTCTTGTAACCGGGATTCCGAGTCTGATCAGGTCGTCCTGGGAGAAGGAATGTCCTTCGTTGACCGTGAGAGCTTGTGATGGGCTAAGTTGGGACACCCCTGCAGGGTTTTGAACTTTCAAAAGCTGTGCCCGTGGTTATGGGCATATGGGAATTTGTTAATGTCTGGTTGTAGCAAACTTGACATTAAACTTAACTAAAATGCATCAACCGCGTGTGTATCCGTGATGGTCTCTTCTCGGCGGAGTCCGGGAAGTGAACACGGTTCTTGTGTTATGCTTGAACGTAAGTAGTTTCAGGATCACTTCTTGATCACTTCTAGTTCACGACCGTGCTTTGCTTCTCTTGTCGCTCTCATTTGCGTAAGTTAGCCACCATATATGCTAGTACTTGCTGCATCTCCACCTCACTACCCCCTTTTCCTACCCTTAAGCTTGAATAGTCTTGATCGCGAGGGTGTGGGATTGCTGAGTCCCCGTGACTCACAGATACTTCCAAAACAGTTGCAGGTGCCGATGATACCAGTGCAGGTGACGCAACCGAGCTCAAGGAGGAGCTCGATGAAGATCGTGTTCGTTGTGTTGTGTCATTTCCAGTTGATCAGTAGTGGAGCCCAGTCGGGGCGATCGAGGATCTTTTGCATTAGGGGTTGTCTTTCTTTATTCGGTTCCGTAGTCGAACCTTGATTGTATTCTGGATGATGTAATGATATATTTATGTATTGTGTGAAGTGGCGATTGTAAGCCATCTCTTTATCCTTTTCTTTTTCAGTACATGGGATGTGTAAAGATTACCCCTCTTGCGACATTCCTGCTATGTGGTTATGCCTCTAAGTTGTGCTCTAACACGTGGGAGATATAGCCGCATCATGGGTGTTACAAGTTGGTATCAGAGCCTTCCCCGCCTTAGGAGCCCCCCTGCTTGATCGAGTTGCTGGCATTGTTGAGTCTAGAAAAATGTTTTGAGTCTTTTAGGATTATATATATCGGAGAGTAGGATTCTTTTTACTGCTCGGTCCCTTCGTTGCTCTGGTGAGGCATCCTGACGTAGAGTTTTGACTCTTCTCTCCTCAAATTTCACGAAATTTTTTTAGGATCACGCGGGTATCTTGGAATCGTTCCAATGGTTTTGTGACAAGAACTTTTTTCTTGGTGCCTCCTGACATTTAGGGGTTGTGGCAGTGTCCCGGGGAGTTGAGCTTCGAGGTGTTGTCGTCACAATTTTATCGTTGCAGTTATGGAATACCTGAGTCCGCCGACATCGAAAATCTCTTTTATGCAGTTGTTGGTGAGATAACCTCGACGGCACCTAGTACTGGGGCGGGAGTTCAGGAGTATTACCATAACTCGTATAACATATGCTTTTCAAAGGTTGAGGTAAATGATTTCCGAAGGTTTCTTGGTTATGTGTTGAAGGATGGATACAACTGGATGTAGGATTTGTTAGTTTTGGGTGAGATATTATGCTTCCCCTGTATCCCCAACACCTGATTGCATAACCAGAAAGTTTCAGGAGTTTATAAGTGGGAATTCAAGTAGCTCCTAGGATATCTTTCCGACAGATGCATGATATGAGATTGGGGTTTGACGTCTAGTGGTCCGCCTATCCACGGTTGGTTTTACAGTGGTCTCGTTGTGTCTTAAAGAGTCCTTGGCTATGCTGACTCGGGGACACTTCGTATGTCATGTGCACTGCCTTGTGCATGATGGTGCTGTATGATCGAGCTCGTGTGGGCCCCACCACGAAAACTTCGGACGAAATCTCTATCATATGTTTGTTCCGGCTTATTTTTCTAGCCAATCCTTTGTTTTGTTTTTTTGTGGTATTCGAGTTGCTTCGAAGTTAAATGTTGATTCCATACCTTTCAGAAGCGGTCTTCTCATACTACTATGTCAATACAAATCCTTCATGATAATCGAGATTATCATGTCAATCCTTTTCAACCGGCGTGTTTCTTCAAGTGGATCCGGTCATTTCAACATCCGCAAGATCAATTATCAGTTCTTCTCAATGGTGCTCATTTCATCTGTCCCAAGCTGCCTTTGGTTTTTCCCGCCCTCCCACCCTTTCTCTTCAAGGACTCAGTTTTTTTAATCAAGTATCCATCTTATTGATGGGAAGCCTCTCCATTCTTTTCCGTCAATGTTCGTATCCGGTGATTCTCAGGAAGATTCTAATGGAGCTTCAAGTTTATCATTCTTCATTCTTTTCTTCGGTGGATTCAATTCAAGCTTTGTTGATCATATCCTATCCTAGGTTCAAATGCTTTCTCATGTCGGTGCACCTCTTAAGCTTTCACTTCCTGTTATTCATTTGTTCGGGAGTGCTGAAGATATCTCGAAGATTCATGTTTTCCACTCTGCATTCGTTCAAGCTTCAAGCCATTTAACTCAACCGGCGCATTCTCTCTTTTAAATCGTTCAATGGTGTATCTTTTGAGTGGGCCCTAACCCACTGGTCTTTTTCCAGGATCTTACCTGACTCTTCTTATTTTCCCGGAGCTATCCTCAAATTCTTTTCGAAGTTTGACGTAAGAATGAATTATCATCAGTCAAATGCCTTCTCCAAGATCTTTCAAATTCTTTTCATCGTTGGTTCAACCTTTCTAATTTTCATCCCAGAGTATCTCAACAATTCATGGTGGTGTTCTCATCGTCATTCTCAACATTTGCAAACCGAAGAAGAGTTTCTCTTAAATCTTGCTCCATTCTCTTCAAGATTCATGGTTCTAGCTTGATGCCATCCTCTCATAATTTTTTTCGATTGTGAGAATTCTTTTCACCCATCCGGAGCAATTCAGGTGTCTTTTTAGTTTGTTTCTTCGGAGCCCATCATCTCAGAAGTATCCATTCCAGCTTTCAGCTCTCGTTCTCCAATCTTACCGGTGCATCATTCAAATATTCTCTAATCAGTTCATGATCTCTTCATTCTCATGTATCTAAATCCTAGCAAGCATCTTCGTTCATTTGTCAATTCTTACCGGTGATTCACCCCTTTACTTTGTTTGTTTTCAATTCTTACGGTGGTTCGTTCAAGATTTCTTTTCCTTCGTTATCATATCAATGCATTCGTGCTTTTTAAATTCTACCGGTGGTTCGTTGAAGACCTTCCCAAGTTGGCACGATATCTATCTTAATCCTTTCTACGAGAATAAGTAGTATGCCAAATCCTTTGCTTGTCACTAAATTGGTGAAGGACACGCATAACATAATTCTTATTCGTGTTTCATCCAAGCGATTAATTTCTTATTCCGGAGGTTCATCAAAATTCTTGATTTCTTTTGTTCATCTTTCTTTTCCGGAGTTCCAGGTCTTCCACATTATCTCGTCGCGAAGCTCCATCTAAATCATTGCAAGGATTCACCTTGTGTTTTCAACTTCACTTTCCTTTTGTTTGATCATCCTTTTGTTATCGGACTTCCTTATGGAGGTTCTACATGATGGCTCATCAAGGATTTAATTCCTTCTCGAAGTGTGCATCGAGATTCTTTTCAGAGGAGCTCAAGTATTCTTCATCTTGCATTCCAAAGTGCAGTTCTTCCTATCTTATCCTTTGAGGTGGTGTTATGTCATTCTTGATATTTTCCCTTCGTGTTTCATGATTCAAAAGTTATCAAGAATGAGATATTTTAAATCCATCAATATCTTCATTGGAGTTATCTTGGGTTTTATTTCACCTAAAGCTTTCCCTAAGGGATCGTGCTATTTATGGTGCTCATAAATGACCCAAGTTCTTCATTTATCCTCCCGGTGAAATAAGTTTTTTCTCGTCTCCTTGTTGATATCAATCCAATCTATTGTTTCCGTCAGTGGCAGAATTTCACCTCAGTTTTGAGATGTTTTCCATAAGCCCACAACAAGCTTACTCTTTTCGTTGTTGGTTTTCCAACAACTTCGTTCGACCCTTCTCCTAATGATGCCTTTTCAAGCTCAATTGTGGAAGAAGTTGGCATTTTCTTCTCCATTCTTTTATTTCAATTATCTATCTTCTATCCTTTCTCCCGGAGGCTTTGTGATGTTGCTCTTTTCAATCATCATCTCGAATGGTGAGGATCGTGTTCTTTGAGTGCCTATCCATTCAACCGGAGTGTCGTGTTCTTCATTCAAGTTCTCTTATTTTATCAAGTTTTGCCTCCCTTCTCAACCAGACTGCTACCCGAATTTTTTCTTCATTCTTCCTCTTTCCTAACGGAGTGCTT
The DNA here is from genome assembly GCA_034509565.1 of Triticum monococcum. Classification (NCBI taxonomy): domain Eukaryota; kingdom Viridiplantae; phylum Streptophyta; class Magnoliopsida; order Poales; family Poaceae; genus Triticum; species Triticum monococcum. Next base: position 274,505,425 of record CM067842.1, on the reverse strand, counting down.
TAAACTTCATTCATCTCCGTTGCATTCTTTCTTTCAATTTGTTCAGCATCTCAAGGTTCATTAGTTTCACTCGTTTTTCAAAGAAGCAACTTAGTTTTACCCCTTCTCTTTCTCTTCCGTTTTCCCTCCGGTGCCATCCTAGATCTCGGGACGAGATCCTCTCGTAGTGGTGGAGTGTTGTAATGCCCCGAGATCGTTGCACCAGGTGTCTTCCAGTTATTCGCTGTTGTTGCCTTATCATTTGTTTGTGTGTCATGCATCTCATATCATGTCATCATGCGCATCGCATTTGCATACGTGTTCGTCTCATGCATCCGAGCATTTTCCCCGTTGTCCGTTTCTCAATCCGACACTCCTATGTCCTCCGGCGCCCCCTTTTGTCTCTTTTCGTGTGCGGGTGTTGAACTTTCTCGGGATGGACCGAGATTTGCCAAGCGGCCTTGGTACACTACCGGTAGACCGCCTGTCAAGTTTCGTGCCATTTGGAGTTCGTTTGATACTCCAACGGTTAACCGGGGAACCATAAAAGGCCTCGTGTGTGTGCAGCCCAACACCCCTCCAAAGTGGCCCAAAACCCATCCAAACCCCCTCCATCCTCTCGGTCATTCGATCACGATCGCGTGGCCAAAAACTGCACCTCATTTGGACTCTCCGAGCTCCCTCTACCTATATAAACACCTCCTCCTCCGAAATTCGCGGGCAAACCCTATCATTTTTCCCTCTCCGCCGCCGGACACATCTCCCTCCTCCACCGGACATGTCCGCCGCCACCTTTGCCCAATCGGAGGCTGCCACGTCAGCCACACCCGCGCCCACTTCGCCACGGCCCGCGGAGCCCATCGCGGGCCCACTCAGGCCCGCCCCGCCGCCGGCTGGCCCGTTCCAGCCCGAGTGCTCCGCCACCGCCACTCGAGCTCGCCGGCCACCCGCGCCTCGGCATCGTTCGCCTCGCCGGCCGCCGCCGCCCGCATCTTGCCGCCCTGCACCCGCATCGCCTGGCCGTCCGTCGCGCCCCTCGCGCCCGCTCGCCGCCGCCTCCATGCCTCGTCTGCACGGCCGCTTTCACTCTCGCGCCCTGCCGCCGCTGTGGAGCTCCGGCGAGCTCCCATCACCAGATCCCGTCACCCCTGTCTCCGCCGCGGGTCCCTCTCGCCGGATCTGGTCGGGGAGCAGCCGGATCCGCCCCCGCGCCCCGTTCCCGGCGTCCTCCGTCGCCGGTGCGCCGCCGCATCGCCGGGTCACCGCCGCCATTGACCTCCGGCCCCGCCCCGTCGACCACGCGCTGCCGGCCACGTGGCCCTCGGCCCATCGAACCATCCTCGTCGCCTCGGCCCACAGCATGCACCGACCTACCACCCAACGAGCTTTGGCCCACAAGGTGAGATTCCCCGCTGCCTCTATCCAGCGCCTGAGCGTTGATTAGCTACATCCCGCTCGCTTGTTTTTTTCAGGAAATCTGCTAAGTCCTCAAGTCCTCATAATTTGAGCCCCACTTCATCATGCCATAACTCCATGACCATAGATCCGTTTCGGGCATATGAGTTATCGAAATGTTCGTTAGGATGTCCTCTTCATTTTATTCCATTGCACCATGCTTGTTTCAGTCAATCTTGAAGCCCAAATGTCTGTTGCAAGAGTGCTATAAAATGTTAGTTCCCGTTTCTTATCAGTTTATGAGCATTTCTCATTTTTGCCATGATTATTGTGTGCCTCCTATGGACTTGAGCCCTACATGTGTTTTGGGCTATGCCATGCCATCTTTACAAGGGTGTATGCCATGTATTTTTGTGATCAATGTGGTGACTAGCACAGGCATGCAAAGTAGCTCTCGTGATGTTGTTGATTCCAGTGACTTAGAATTTCGCTAAGTCATTTCCCTGTCGTTATTTTTATGCCATGTATTCATGTTGCTACAGAGTGATCCATGCCTCTTTTGAGTATGTTCAGTAAGGATGATTTGGGCATATGATTGTGCTCTATCCATCCATGTCCTTGTTTGCATTTATGGAGTCTCCTAGCATGACTCAATCTTGTTCTACTTTTGCTATAAAATGTTCCTGGTAGATTGTTTATGTGTTAATCAATTTTGCCAAGGTTGTTGTAGTTGATCCATGCATGATATGAGATTGTTCTTGCTTTGGTTAGCTTCTTGAACATGTCTTCTTGCTGGGTGTATGCTTAGCTTGTCATGCATTGCCTTGTGTTGAGTGCATCGAGCTCGCAAACATGCCTATGTAACTCTGTTTTGCCATGTCCAGTTTTCTGCTAAGTCTGAATCTGTTAACGAAACTTGCTATGTTTATATGAGTGCCATCTTATCTTATGATCCTTTTTGGCTTATGGTCAGTAAGGGACTTTTGTTACATGCTTTGCGTAGATTCATGCCATGCCTTGTATTGCTATGTACTGATCTTGTAGCATGTTGTTATCTTGCTCTAAACATTGCTTCCTTATGCTAATTCCTGGCATGTTAGTATTTTCACTAAGTCTGTGATGCTGTTCTCTTTTGCACTTTTGTCATGCTTGTTTGGACCTGCTCTTGTGTGATTTAACCGTAGCTTAGTGTTCATCTTTTGTCAAGCATCTTGAGTAAATCACTTGCATGTGCTTTGTTGCTATGTTGGAGTGCATTAGCTTGGTTTCTTGTTGCATTCTAGATGGCATCGTGCTGGTAATCATAGAATAGTGCCATTCTTGTTTTGCTTGCCTTTTGCAAACCATGCATCCGATTCCAGTGATATTTATATCGATTTCGACCGAAATCAACTCATCTTTCCAGTGGCACACTTGGTTTGGCAAGTTGAGGCCTGGTTCAATCTTTTCCTTCCGGAGCACGCATATGCATTGCATATCACATCCCGCATGTCATGCCATGTTTTGCATCATGTTGCTTGCGCATTGCACCGTGATTGATTGATTGGTCCTTTCCTCGTGTTCTTGCTTTGGGTAGAGCCGGGAGACAAGTTCGTGATTGAGTAACCCGTTGAGTACGCTTACGAGGATCAAGCTTACATCAACTCGGAGAACTTTGTAGGCAAGATGACCATACCCTCGAAATCACTTCTATCTTTGCTTGCTAGTTGCTCGCTCTTTTGCTTTGACGCGATACCCACCACTTGCTATATCATGCCTCCCATTTTGCCATCTCAAGCCTCTAACCCACCTTGTCCTAGCAAACTGTTGTTTGGCTATGTTACCGCTTTGCTCAGCCCCTCTTATAGCGTTGCTAGTTGCAGGTGAAGATGGAGTTTGTTCCATGTTGGAACATGGATATGTTGGGATATCACAATATATCTAATTTAATTAACGCACCTATATACTTGGTAAAGGTGGGAAGGCTCGGCCTTATGCCTAGTGTTTTGTTCCACTCTTGCCGCCCTAGTTTCCATCATACCTATGTTATGTTCCTTGATTTTGCGTTCCTTACGCAGTTGGGTTATAATGGGAACCCCTTGACAGTTTGCTTTGAATAAAACTCCTCCTGCAAGGCCCAACCTTGGTTTTACATTTGCCTAACAACCTATTGCCCTTCCCTTGGGTCGGCCAACCCAAGGGTCATCTTTATTTTTAACCCCCGGGCTAGTGCTTCTCTAAGTGTTGGTCCAACCTGAGCGATGTCCGGTGCCCCCTGGGCAACCAGGGTCTATGCCAACCCGATGTCTTTCTCATCCGTTGTGCCCTAAGAAAGAGATATGTGCAGCTCCTATCGGGATTTGTCGGCACATTCGGGCGGCTTTGCTGGTCTTGTTTCACCATTGTCGAAATGTCTTGTAACCGGGATTCTGAGTGTGATCGGGTCGTCCTGGGAGAAGGAATATCTTTCGTTAACCGTGAGAGCTTGTGATGGGCTAAGTTGGGACACCCCTGCAGGGTTTTGAACTTTTGAAAGCCGTGCCCACGGTTATGGGCAGATGGGATTTTGTTAATGTCCGGTTGTAGAAAACTTGACACTAAACTTAATTAAAATGCATCAATTGCGTGTGTATCCGTGATGGTCTCTTCTCGGCGGAGTCCGGGAAGTGAACACGGTTCTCGTGTTATGCTTGAATGTAAGTAGTTTCAGGATCACTTCTAGTTCACGACCCTTCTTTTCTTCTCTTCTCGCTCTCATTTGCGTAAGTTAGCCACCATATATGCTAGTACTTGCTGCATCTCCACCTCACTACCCATTTTCCTACCCTTAAGCTTAAATAGTCTTGATCGCGAGGGTGTGAGATTGCTCAGTCCCTATGACTCACAGATACTTCCAAAACAGTTGCAGGTGCCGATGATACCAGTGTAGGTGACGCAACCGAGCTCAAGGAGGAGCTCGATGAAGATCATGTTCGTTGTGTTGTTTCGTTTCAAGTTGATCAGTAGTGGAGCCCAGTCGGGGCGATCGGGCATCTTTTGCATTAGGGGTTGTCTTTCTTTATTTGGTTCCATAGTCGGACCTTGATTGTATTCTGGATGATGTCATGATATATTTATGTATTGTGTGAAGTGGCGATTGTAAGCCATCTCCTTATCCCTTTCTTTTTTAGTACATGGGATGTGTAAAGATTACCCCTCTTGCGACATGCCTACTATGCGGTTATGCCTCTAAGTCGTGCTCTGACACGTGGGAGATATAGCCGCATCATGGGTGTTACAGGAAAATACTTAGAGATAAAAGCATCTTTGCACTTATTCCATGAATCAATACTACTTTTAGGCGAAGACAAAAACCAAGCTTTAGCACGATCTCTAAGCGAAAATGGAAATAGCTTAAGTTTAACAATATCGTTGTCCATATCTTTCTTCTTTTGCATATCACACAAATCAACAAAGTTGTTTAGATGGGTAGCGACATCTTCACTAGGAAGGCCAGAAAACGGATCTTTCATGACAAGATTCAGCAAAGCAGTATTAATTTCACAAGATTCAGCATCGGTAAGAGGAGCAATCGGAGTGCTAATAAAATCATTATTGTTGGTATTGGCAAAGTCACACAATTTAGTATTATCTTGAGCCATCATGACAAGCAAGCAATCCAACACACAAGCAAACAAGGAAAAGACAAAAAAGGCAAATAGAAAAAGAGAAGGGGAAAGGAAAGAGAGGGCGAAAGGAAAAGAGGGCGAATAAAATGGCAAGGGTGAAGTGGGGAGAGGAAAATGAGAGGCAAATGGAAAATAATGTAATGCAAAGGATAAGAGTTCTGATGGGTACTTGGTATGTCTTGAGTTGTCATAGATCTCCCCGGCAACGGCGCCAGAAATCCTTCTTGCTACCTCTTGAGCACTGCGTTGGTTTTTCCTTGAAGAGGAAAGGGTGATGCAGTAAAGCAGTGTAAGTATTTCCCTCAGTTTTTGAGAACCAAGGTATCAATCCAGTAGGAGACCACGCGCGAGTCACCTCATACCTACACAAACAAATAAGAACCTCGCAACCAACGCGATAAAGGGGTTGTCAATCCCTTCAGGGCCACTTGCAAGAGTGAGATCTGATAGAGATGATAATAATAAGATAATTATTTTTGGTATTTTTATGATATAGATTGAAAGTAAAGATTGCAAAATAAACGGTAATGGAAATAGTGGTAGATTAATATGATGGAAGATAGACCTGGGGGGCATAGGTTTCACCAGTCGCTTCTCTCAAGATAGCATAAGTGTTACGGTGGGTGAACAGATTACCGTCGAGCAATTGATTGAAAAGCGAATAATTATGAGAATATCTAGGTATGATCATGTATATAGGCATCACGTCCGAGACAAGTAGACCGAAATGATTCTGCATCTACTACTATTACTCCACACATCGATCGCTATCCAGCATGCATCTAGAGTATTATGTTCATAACAGAGTAACGCCTTAAGCAAGATGACATGATGTAGAGGGATAAACTCATGCAATATGATATAAACCCCATCTTTTTATCCTCGATGGCAACAATACAATATGTGTCGTTTCCCTTTGTCACTGGGATCGAGCACCACAAGATTGAATCCAAAGCTAAGCACTTCTCCCATTGCAAGAAATATCAATCTAGTAGGCCAAACCAAACTGATAATTCAAAGAGACTTGCAAAGATAAACCAATCATACATAAAAGAATTTAGAGAAGATTCAAATATTGTTCATAGATAAACTTGATCATAAACCCACAATTCATCGGATCTCGACAAGCACATCGCAAAAGATGAGTTACATCGAATAGATCTCCAAGAGAATCGAGGAGAACTTTGTATTGAGATCCAAAGAGTGGGAAGAAGCCACCTAGCTACTAGCTATGGACCCGTAGGTCTGAGGTAAACTACTCACACATCATCGGAGAGGCCATGGAGTTGATGTAGAGGCCCTCCGTGATCAATCCCCCCTCCGACGGAGCTCCAGAAAAGGCCCCAAGATGGGATCTCTTGGGTACAGAAGGTTGCGGCGGTGGAAATAGGGTTTCGTGGTGCTCCTGGATGTTTGCGGGGTATATGGATATATATATATATAGGAGGAAGAAGTAGGTCGGTGGAGCAACGAGGGGCCCACGAGGGGAGGGCGCGCCCAGGGGGTAGGCGCGCCCGTGTCTCATGGCCACCTCGTTGATTGCTTGGCGTCCACTCCAAGTCTCCTAGATCACGTTTGTTCCAAAAATCACGTTCCCGAAGGTTTCATTCCATTTGGACTCCGTTTGATATTCCTTTTCTACGTAACACTGAAATAGGCAAAAAACAACAATTTGGGCTGGGCCTTCGGTTAATAGGTTAGTCCCAAATATAATATAAAAGTGTAAAATAAAGCCCATTTACATCCAAAACAGATAATATAATAGCATGGAACAATCAAAAACTATAGATACGTTGGAGACGTATCAAAGATCTGCAATAGCCGTTGGTGGAGGCACTGATGAGCTGCCACCTGAGTGCGTTGGCTCCTAGTGTTTGGAGCTGCACGATAGCCGTCGCGTAGCGTGTTGAGATGTGCACTGGGACGAACCTCTGTGTCCACCAAAACTTTAGTAGACTTCGGCTTTCGGCCACGTTTCACAGTCACTTTTGGAGCAGCAGTGAACTTGCAGGACTCAGTGACTGGTTTAGAGAGATCATCAAAGCAGAGATCCCTTGCAACTGGTCTCTTGACTGGAGATGTACGGCGAGGAATGCAGCAAGAGGAGTCTATCAGAGGCTGTAGAGTGAAGCTGAATTCTGAACCATTGTAACAGAAATCCCAGGATCGCTTAGCCAGCAGGAGGGACCCAATTTCAGACTTGAACACAAATTTTGGAATGTCAGCAGTGAAAAGTGACGGCATTATCCTCTGAAAAGCGCGCTGCCACTGCATAAATGGGGGAAGAATAGGTCCAAATACAGTAAAAACCTGTCCAATATGAAGTGGAGGTTGCATTGGGGCTGCTGGGTGTTTGTTGGGGGTTGCTGATCCCACGTACACCTATGGGGATCGGCGGACCGAGCCCCTTTCGGTTTGGCAGGGGGCGGTGGATGCATAAAGAGCAGATTGAGGCGAACGCATGAGCGACGCGGTCGGTTTACCCAGGTTCGGGCCGCATGGATGCGTAAAACCCTACTCCTACTTTGGTGGTTGTATTGAGTTCTTGCTCGGGAGCAATGAGTGCTACAGTACGCTCAAGCAGCTGGCGAGACCGAGCGTGAGAATGGCCGTCCTCCCCTCTCTCTGTTGCACATGGGCCTCCTTTTATATGTCTAAGGGGTCACCGACAGGTGGCAACACAGGTGGGGGTAAAAATGTAAAAGAGGTGGTAGTTGGCTCCACCGCCTACAACAGACGTATCATACCTAACCCTGACGGCAGGGGACAAGGGCATTAAATGCCTATCTGTGTCACCTAGACGGTACAGAGAGGGACCGCTAGGAACGCCACCGTTTGCCACGATGGCTATCTTGTCAGCGCTTGCTTGCCACCGCATGCCCCCGGCTGCACAGCCTCCCGCCACGTACGCCAGGAGCGGTCCCAGAGCGACACGTTGGTGGGTGAGCTGGATCGCGGGCTGCGGAGTAGTAGCTTGCCGCGGCAAGCGCCTTGCCGCGGATGTTGCCCTATTGCGTCCGGGAGCTTGTCGCTCACCGGGTCTTGTCGGGACGCGTAGTGCGCCGCAGCGAGCTTCTTGAGATGCTTTGGTTGGTCTTCCCGGCAAGCTCCTCTTGCCGGGGTCTCGTCTCCTTCCCGGCAAGCTCCTCTTGCCGGGGCCTCGTCTCCTTCCCGGCAATCTCCTCTTGCCGGGGTCTTGCCTCCTTCCCGGCAAGCTCCTCTCGCCGGGGCCTTGTTTTACTCTTGGATACTTTGTTCTTGAATGGCCCCAAAGGGACCACAGAGGGTCTTGGCGGTCGCCCGGCAAGCCTTGCCGCGGGTCACTGCGACTGCCCGTGCACAAGTTCGGGATACTAAGGTACCCCTACTTTAGTACACCGACAGTGTTGATAGATCACCATACCAGCCACTGGTTCATCATCATTAACAAAAGCATCAGAAAGTTGCAGAATGACCGATTCTTGCGACTGATTCGCATCAACTTGATTTTCTTCAACAAGCTCCTGCTGCTCAATGTTCTGCTCATTGTGTGGAACATCCTGATGAGGTTGAATAGGGCTGGATGAAAAGCTCGAAGCTCGTGAGCATAATGAACGCTCGATTATTTGGCTCATTTCGGCTCGTGCTCGTTAGTTAATGAACCAAGCTGAACAGTGTTTTTTGCTCGTTAAGATTAACGAGCTTAATGATCGAGCAAATGAGTTTCACGAGCTAACTCGTTTAGCTCGTTAAATTTCTAGTAGTTTTTTTTTGAGAATTTCCAGAGCCCACTAATAGTTTGGCCTGCCTAAAGGCCGAGCGCCCTAGCCCACTTCGGGCCACACGGCCCACGCCTCTCGTAGAGACCCAGACCTAGGAGACCTAGAGTACACGACTCATCTCCAGTCTCCACGAGTCAGCCGCCAGCGCCAGGAACCAGAGGAAGTGACGAGGGCACAGGGCAGTACAGCGGCGGTCGGCGACCGGTGACCTTCCGGCGTCCAAATCTCCGGTATCCCCGCCCCCATTCGCCTCTCACCTCGAACATCTCCATTCCCCTAGTCCCGACCTCTTGCATCGGTCGTCTCTAACTCTGGCAATCCCCATCTCCATCTGCGAGCCTAGTGCAAGAATGGATGAACGCCGGCGGCCAGCACCTTCTGCCACAGCTGCAAGCATGGAGTCGCGGAAGAAACGAGCTGCCTCTGATTGTGCGTCACGGGACTCTCCATCCACCGCAGCACAGCCTGATCCTCCTCTTCTTTCACAAGCGCAGAAAAGGGCAAGGGTGGATCCAACAATGTCTGATGTTGATGATGCCAGATCAGCAGCAGTAATTTCCTATTGTGCTCATGTGTTAGATCGTTAAATCTCAACAATTCAGTTCATATGAATGTGTAGTCCAGTAGTGTTGTTACTATTTAAATGCAGTATAGACTACTAAATTTTATTTGTCTGTTCCCATTGCAATTTTGTTTATTGATGTCTGATGTTTATAATGCTAGATCAAGAGCAATGCAACTATTTTGTTGATTGCAATTTTGGTATAGAACTCTAATTTCAGTTTCGTACATTGCCATTTTTGCTATACTTTTATAGAACTCTAGTTACAATGTAGATTAATAGAACTTCATCATTCATATTCCTAATCAATCATGGAGTGATGAATTGTTAAATTTGATTATCTAAATCATTCTATTTCTTTCTGCATAGGATGGTGATATAGAGGAATGGGTTGAGGTTAACGAAGGATACTAAGAGGTTGATGAGGCAGATGCATATGACATGGATGATGGTATGTCAGATCCTTCTCAAGGATTGGGTGACAAAGGAAATGATGTACAAGCTGAGGTCAATGACAATGAGAAAACAAAGAGAGGGATGAGGAAAAAGGCAATAGTTGATGTTGGTAATAAGGTTAAGGTGAGGAAAACTAGAGTTAAGCATGCACCATGTTGGCAACATTTCAAGGAGGTCAAAGCTGTATGCAAGAAGAAACCAGGGGCGGTCGTCACGAAGGCAAAATGCTTGCATTGTTGTAACTTGTTTGCTTATACTCCAGGGGGAGCAACTACTAGTCTCAATCGGCATGTAGATTTTTGTGCGGACTATCTAAACAAGAAGGGAAGACAACAACGACAAGGTACAATCAATTTGGATCCTGAAAAGCCAGGTGCATCTCTTATAGTGAATCATGAATATGATCATGCACAAGTCGTTAAAATCATAGCAAAGATGATAATTTTGCATGAATATCCTTTTAGGATGGTAGAGCATGCTTGGTTCAATATCCTCATGAGATATATGAATGCATCATACAAGTTCGTTGGTAGGAAGAAAATTAGAGCCGAATGCATGAAGGTGTATCTTTCTGAGAAAGAAATCCTTAAGAAGCAACTAAGGTCTGTTGAGAGCATTAGTTTGACAAGTGATATATGGACTTCCAACCAGAATCTTTCCTACCTAGCTGTTGTTTCTCACTACATAGATGAGGATTGGGTTATGCAATGTCGTGTTTTAAACTTGATAGAGTTAGACCCACCTCACATAGGCTTTGTCATAGCTCAAGCTATTTTTGAATGCTGCCAAGAATGGAAAATAGAAGATAAGATCATGACAATGACCATGGATAATGCTCCCTCGAATGATTCTGCTGCTAAGAAATTGATGGACAAGTTCACTGCTAGGAAATCAGCAAAATTCATATCTAAGTACTTCCATGTTCGATGCTGCGCACACATAGTGAATTTGATAGTCAATGATGGCATGGAACCATTGCAGCCTTTGATAGGGAACCTCAGAGAAACTGTCAAGTACTTGAAAAAATCTCCATCACACATGTCGAACTTCTTGTCAGATTGCAAGTCTCTTAATATTAAAGTTGGAAAAGGATTATGCCTAGATGTAGCAACTAGATGGAGTTCTACATACAGAATGATAGATGCTTGCACTTTGTATAAGGAAGCTGTCCATGAGTATGCACAATCAGATCCTAATTATGAATGGCAGCCCGATGATGAAGATTGGGTACTATATGGCAGAATTCAACCCATCTTGAAATCATTTTCTAAGGTAACTACTATACTATCAGGATCTACTTAACCCACTACCAACATTTTTTATCCATACATCATGAATGTTAAGATTGCTATAGTAGAGCATGCTATGTCCGGAGATGACAATTTGAAAATGATGGGGGAAGCCATGCTTGATAAGTTTGATAAATATTGGGATAGCACTGTTGTGCCAGAAAACAAAAATCGGAAAGATAAAAAAGGTAAAGAACAATGTTATGGTGATTGCCACCATTCTTGATCCGAGATTTAAGATGAAACTTGTGGACTATTGTTTTAAGAAAATGTATGGTAAAGAGGGGGGTAGTAGTGAGATGGAAGATATCAAAACAGAGTTCTTTGATCTGTATGCCACATATGAGATGGAAAATCGTCAGCATGAGGCTTCTAACACCAATGAGCAGAATTCAATTTCGAGTAGGCAAGCATCTACATCTATGACCACATTGTCGAGTGGGTTTCAATCCTTTCTCGAGGAGACAAGTTCGGAGCCATGCAAATCTGAATTGACTACTTATCTTGAAGACAAGACTCATCCCATTAATGATCCAAGTTTCACATTACTTGACTGGTGGAGGTTGAATGCTCATAGATATCCTATTGTGGCAAAAATGGCAAAGAAGTTCTTGACTATACCAGCTACTAGTGTTTCATCAGAGTCAACATTCTCTACAGGAGGTAGAGTTCTCGATGACTACCGTAGTTCTCTACTCCCAAGCATGGTTGAGGCACTTGTTTGTGCTTCTAGCTTCATCAAAGGATCAAAATTAAACCACATTAGGCCTACAACCATAGTGGTAATATTAGTTGCTCTTTGTTGTCTACTACTTATAAGCTTTGACATACTATTTCTAAATGGACTGCCTAACTGAAACTACATTTCCCTTTGTAGGAAGATGACATTGATGATGATGTTGAGTTCATTCCATTTCCTGAATCTATTGTGGAAAGCAACTAGCAGGTTGGTGCTTGGCTACTGGCCGAGACTTGTAATTTTTATTTTGCAACTTTCTTTTCTTTCTCTTGTACTATTTATATTGCAATGCCCATTTTGTCTATTAAACCTTCTCCTATTTAAGGTCTACTACACTACTGTAAGAGAAACCTGAAAGTTTACTTTCTTTGTTTCAAAATTTGCATGTAGGAAAACTCTGCAAGTTCATGAAGGCATCATACGCAGCAAGGTGGAAGGGCTCCTGGAATGTTCATTCACTACTGCCTGTAGCGTGTTGCTACTATCTTTAAAATTTATTAAATTATGCAAACTGAAAGGTGCACCAGACTTGTTGGTGTTTGCTGCTGCGTACTAGACTGCTAGTGTTGCTACTTTATGCTTTTGTGATGGACCAGACTCGAGTGGTGTTACTGCTACATAGTAGTCTTGCTATGCTACCGTTTTGACTCCAACGTCCTTTTTATTAATTTATGCTATTGTGAATTTGTGATGGAAACCTTCTGTGTTTGGGGTTTGGCAATTTGGCTATAGCGTGTTGCTATTATTTTTTAAATTCAAATGATGCAAAGGTGCACCAGCCACCAGACTTGTGTGTTGTTGCTGTTGCGTACTAGTGTTGGTAGTTGTTACAACTAGAATGTAATTGTCAAATTTATGCCATTGTGAATTTCTGATGGGATCACAAGATTCTTCTGTGTACTGTGTTGTCTGTACCTTAACGAGTACTCGTGAAAGCTTGCGAGCATAACGAGCTCATAACGAACCGAGCTGAATAGAGGTTTCAGCTCGTTAATATTAACGAGCTTATTGATAACGAGCTTAACGATAACGAGCTTTATGATAATGAGCCGAACGAGCCGAGCAGCTCGTTAATCCAGCCCTAAGGTTGAACATGATCATGTGCTGGTGGTGGCAGCTCATCCCAACCAATCTCAGGAAACTCAGGCATAACCCAATTGTGGTTATCAAATTGCAGATGCCCAGGGAGAGGATGAGGGTTGCCATTGAAAGGCATAGGATCCTCATCCGCTGGCAAAACATCAGCAAAGTCTACAGAGAAGATATATATAGGAGCAGACCAAGAAATCCATGCTCCACCAAAGTCTGCATACTCACGATACACTACATCACGCGACACTAAAGTTGTCGCCGGGAAAGAAACATACGACAGTGTGCGAACAAGCAGAGGATCATCCTGGTTCCAGTGATGAAAACGACCAAAAGTGCTGATTGCATCTGCGATATACTGCGTGCGCCTATAATCCAGAGGTATTCCAACAATCATCACCCAGCCCCGACGAAAACCTTGAGTAGCTCTATAGTTAATACCCTCATCATGTGGTACAAATCAAACAAATCTACCATTGTCTAGTTCAAACGGCGGATGATCTAAGCTTGCCTAGCAACTGGGCTACAGAAACTAAAGATGTCGACTCCTTGAATCCAAGGTTGAGCATCAAGAACGGCTCGGCCAAGAGTGTTGACAACAAAATCACTGACCATGTTTCTATAGATGAGAACTTCTTTAGGAAGAGGAGCTGACTCGATGATGGCAATGGCGTAATCTTCATGTTGGCGATCAGGAGCCACAACCAGAGAGAAGAAGGTGCGCGGGAGGCACCACGGCCCACGGTCGATGATTTCGAAACCCGGCGAGACGAACTACATGGGGTTCAGGGCGAAGTTGGCCATTGCCGACTGCGATGATGCAGCGGATGGTGAGGCAGGATTCACAGTGGCTGACGGTGGAGGCGGGGTGGGAGGTGGTGGAGAGGTGGGCGGTGGAGGCGTAATGGGCGGCGGCTCTGCTGGCAATTGTGGAAGCGATGGGGTGGCAGGCGTGATGGGACTGGGCAAAGACCCAGGAGAGCGAGCAGGGAGGGAAACCGAGGCGCCGGGCGAGGATATCTTCGCTGACCGGCCCGGTGAATCAGGATTGACTCGCGGGACCCACTTGTAAGTTGGGGAAGGTGCAAAGTCAGAGCATCCCTTGGCCCTGTGGGCCACTCGAAAGCATCTACGGCACCAGAGCTGCTTGGTACACGAGCTGGTATGATGCAGCATAGATAAACAGTTCTGGCATTTCCAAACATTGAACACAATATCATCAATGAGGTCATTACACTACTAGGAAAAGGCCTACTAATGGCGCACCAGTTTTGCCTACTAATGGCGCACTACTGGTGCGCCATTAGTATCACGCCACTAGTATTTCTTACTAATGGCGCACCACTGGTGCGCCATTAGTATCTGGTATACTAATGGCGCACCATGCAGTGCGCCATTAGTATAGAACACCATGCGCCATTAGTATGCCTCCCAGGGGGCCATATTTAACCATGTGCTTTGGCATACTAATGGCGCACTGTTGTGTGATGCGCCATTAGTATACTTTGGCATACTAATGGCGCACTTTGTAGTGATGCGCCATTAGTATGAATATTAGGTTTTATTATTTTTTACTTTTCTGATTTTTGCATAGGTTACAAAATATATTATTTGACAAAATATAGACAGCAGCACACAGCAACAGCAGATTCATCGAATACAATAGAAGATTAGTCTCCGAATACAATTCATCATATTAGTCTCCGAATTCAAAAGACCGAACAAAGATAAAACATTACAAGTCTCGAGACCGCGAGTATCGAGTTTGTCTTCACATTACAAGTCGATATCGATCATCTAAACTACCATCACATAGAAGAGAGCTGGGGTCAACACGATGAGCATCATCGCGAAGAAACTGGTCTTCATCCGGTTCCTCCAACGCTCCCTCCTCTCTCCCGCTAGATAGCGGGCGTATCTAGATTCCGCCTCCGCCCTAGTGGTGTACCCTTTGTAACTGTTACCGCTGAAACGGTGAACCTGTCTCCGACACTCCTCCCAGTCGTCGTAGACTTCGGGAACCTTACCCTTGTACATGACATACGACGACATCTCTATGCACAAGCCAAACAACAGACAATACATACATAAGCAATATATAAGTATGCAACAAAAGGATCGGAAGAGAAAAGCAAGACATGACATTAATAGCACGATTCATGGTCCTACTAATAAATAGCATCGATTACATCTAAGTTGAACGACTGTCCAAACCAAAGAGACATACAAGTTCATTAAAGTTTAATTATAACATGAGCCAATCAATGTTTCAGAACTACACATAGCATCACTACTGTCGACTCGACTCATGGGACCGGAGTGTGGATGAAGCCGCCGTCTGTCATGGTGGTCATGAAATCACGGGCGTTGTCGGCCTGCATTTGTAGCGTTCCGTCTATCTCCCTGTTGGACGGTTGATATCTGAGGTAGAACTGCCCCGAGGTATGAAGGACATCTTGATGGATGATTTCCGCAAACTCTAACTGGATGCAAAAGAATTCTTGTATGATGTCCGCGTCCTGGATTGCCGACAAGCTCGCGACCCAATCTTTGAGATTATCTGGTAGCAGAAGGTGATGATGGTCCCTTACGATCGCCCACATGTGATGGAGGGTGTAGTAGGCATCCTTCTGACCGCCAGGCGGCTGCTTGACGCAGCAGGAGTTAGTATTGTGGGCAAACACGTGCTTGCCGTACCTACGAACTGGCCTGGTGAAGGTGCCTCCAGATTTGGCGTAGCCGAGGAGAACATCATCACGAACTTTCTTGATATTTGTGTAGTCCATCCTGGAGTCACGGTTCGGGTCGAAATATGTGGCCATGGAATATTTCGGGCTTAAGAGGATGAGTGTGCAATGTGTGTCACTGCACAGAACATGGAATGTTAGAAAAAAAAGAACGATTGAAATCTAAGAAATCATATGTTACGGGGCGGTTAAGGGATGACTTACTTGGGAAAGTAAGCCACGAGGAAGTTATCCTTATCTGGGTTTGCCAGAATGACGCCTTCGAGGTGTGAACTCACGACTTGGCGGTCCCCAGCGCTGCCCAAGAGCTTGGCACGCATGTAGAAGGGGTCGACTATCACGATGTTCGGGGTCTTGTCTCTAATGATCTGCATCTCCATACTCAGCGAAAACAGCCGAACGAAGGTGTAGTGCAGCAGATGAAGGTTAAACATAGCAAAGATGTCATCAAACCGCAGGACGATCGTACCCCCAATGGCACCATCCACAAAGCCCTTGCCCTCTGGCACCTTGGCCACGAAAACTGGGTATGCCACATCATTCTCTCTGAGATGCCGCTTCTCCAAAGAAAGAACACTGTCATGCAGACTCCGCATAGCACCGGTTGCAGCATTGAGCATATTTGTCGGTAGCATCACCCTACCCGCCACATGCACCCTCCTCGAGATATCCTTAGGTGAAGGTGGCCCGTCCTGAGCACGGATCGTACTCGGTGCCGGCTGGCTCGCACCTTTGTTACTCTTTCTTTTCCGTCCCTTCTTCTTCTATTGTAATGGGACCGATTTCTGCTCACAGACCGCCTTCTTGAGTGTGTTGGGGCTGATAATATTTGGCACCTCGGGTATCTGAGGCTCGATGAAGTCGGCAGCTGGAGGCGTCTCCTGAGAACTGAACGCCAGACGACGCCTGTTGCAATTGGGTTTCTGAAAGTGCAACTATCCCTAGGTGGTTTTGGTAATTCATAACAACATATAGCTCATTGAGCTAATGCTATTTCAAGATGATTATTTCAGGAAAGCTCAATGATTGGCATGGCATGGATGTGAAAGTGGAACCCTCAAAATGCTAAGGACAAAGAATTGGCTCAAGCTCAAAAGTTCAAGACTCTTCATTTTATGTTTTAGTGATCCAAGATCACATTGAGTCTTTAGGAAAAGCCAATACTATCAAGGAGGGATGAGGTGTTGCTTAATGAGCCTCTTGCTCTATGTGCTTAATGATATGCTCCAAAATCCTCAGCTACTTTCCCACATCCACAAATGACCTAAACCCTAAGCCAAACTCGGTCATACCGATTCTTTCAATCCGGCGCCACCGAGTTTCACTTGTCATTTGCCACTGCCAAACCCTAGCAATTCGGTCCTACCGATAAGGATCTCGGTCTCACCGAGATGGGCTTGCAAACTCTCTGTTTCCCTTTCGTAACTTTTTGGTCTCACCGAAAGAGCGAATCGGTCCCACCGAGAATGCAAGGTAAACTCTATGTTTCCTTCTTGTAACTTTTTAGTCTCATCGAAAGAGCAAGTCGGTCCCACCGAGTTTGCCTGACCAACTCTCTGGTTAGCTTATTGCCAAACTCGGTCTCACCGAGATTACGTTATGCCCAAACCCTAACCGAATCGGTCCTACCGAGTTGCATGTCAGTCCCACTGAAATTCCTAATGGTCACTAGGTTTACTATCTCGGTCCAACTGAGTTTTCTGATTCGGTCCCACCAAGATTGGTAAATTGTGTGTAACGGTTGGATTTTGTGTGGAGGCTATAAATACCCCTCCACCTCCTCTTCACTCGTGGAGAGAGCCATTAGAACACATACACCATTCCAACTCGTATGTTCTGAGAGAGAACCACCTACTCATGTGTTGAGACCAAGATATTCCATTCAAACCATATGAATCTTGATCTCTAGCCTTTCCCAAGTTGCTTTCCACTCAAATCTTCTTTCCACCAGATCCAAATCATATGAGAGAGAGTTGAGTGTTGGGGAGACTATCATTTGAAGCACAAGAGCAAGGAGTTCATCATCAACACACCATTTGTTACTTCTTGGAGAGTGGTGTCTCCTAGATTGGCTAGGTGTCACTTGGGAGCCTCCGACAAGATTGTGGAGTTGAACCAAGGAGTTTGTAAGGGCAAGGAGATCGCCTACTTCGTGAAGATCTACCGCTAGTGAGGCAAGTCCTTCGTGGGCGATGGCCATGGTGGGATAGACAAGGTTGCTTCTTCGTGGACCCTTCGTGGGTGGAGCCCTCCGTGGACTCGTGCAACCGTTACCCTTCGTGGGTTGAAGTCTCCATCAACGTGGATGTAGGATAGCACCACCTATCTGAACCACGGGAAAAACATCCGTGTCTCCAATAGCGTTTGAATTCTCCAAACCCTTCCCTTTATATTCTTGCAAGTTGCATGCTTTACTTTCCGCTGCCAATACACTCTTTGCATGCTTGCTTGAATTGTGTAATGATTGCTTGACTTGAATTGTGTAATGATTGCTTGACATGTCCTAAGATAGCTAAAAACTGCCAAGAACTAAAATTGGGAAAAGGTTAAGTTTTTATTTGGTCAAGTAGTATAATCACCCCCCCTCTAGACATTCTTTCGATTCTACAAGTGGTATCAGAGCTTTGGTCTCCATTTGCCTTGATCTCCATAGCTTTTGGTGGTCATAGCCTTGGTTTCACAACCTAGGAGAGTATGGCGTCTAGCGAGGGAAATTATCACCGTAGAGGTCCTTACTTTGATGGTACTAATTTTGCTAGTTGGAAGCATAAAATGAAAATGCATATTCTTGGACATAACCCCGCCGTATGGGCTATTGTTTGTGTTAGCTTGCAAGGTGAGTTCTTCGATGGGAGGTAACCAAACCGTGAAGCTACCGCGGATGAGTTGAAGATGTTGCAATACAATGCTCAAGCTTGTGATATTCTCTTCAATGGATTGTGCCCCGAAGAATTCAACAAAATCAGCCGCCTTGAGAATGCAAAGGAAATTTGGGACACTTTGATTGATATGCACGAAGGTACCGACTCCATCAAGGAATCCGAGTTGGATGTGCTTGAAAGTCAACTTGACAAGTTCAAGATGAAGGATGGTGAAGGTGTCACCGAAATGTACTCTAGGCTTGCTCTCATCACAAATGAGATTGCCGGCTTAGGAAGTGAAGAGATGACCGATAGATTCATCATCAAGAAGATCCTAAGAGCCTTGGATGGGAAATATGACACCGTGTGCACATTGATTCAAATGATGCCCAATTACAAAGATCTCAAGCCAACGGAAGTGATTGGAAGGATTGTTGCTCATGAGATGTCACTCAAGGATAAAGAGGAACTTCACAACAAATCAAGTGGTGCCTACAAAAGCCTCATGTGACGTCCCCACATCATCAAGTGAAAAACAAACCTTCAATGAAGAATTGAGCTTAATGGTGACGAACTTCAACAAGTTCCACAAGAGTAGAAGCAAAGATAGAAGCTTCAAGTCAAGGTCCTACAATGACAAAAGATCTTCTAGTCGAGAGCGAAACTGCTACAATTATGGAAGACCCGGACACTATTGCAATGAGTGTACGGCTCCCTACAAGAGAAGAGAAGATTCTCCAAAAAGAAGAAGCAAAGAATCACCACCAAGAGAGAGAAGGAGTAGAGATGATCGTTATGAATGGAGATACTCACGGAGAAGCAAGGATTCGAAAAGGAAGGAAAAATAATCAAGGAGCTACAAAAAACGAAGACATCAAGCTCATGTTGGTGAATGGGTATCCGGCTCCGACTCCGACAGCCACTCCGAGAGAAGTTATCACTCCGACTCCGAAGATACTCAAGATGAAGGTGTTGCCGGTCTAGCACTTGTGTTAACCAACTCCTACGACATATTTGACTCACCAAATGAAGGAATTGGAAGATGCTTCATGGCCAAAGGTCCTAAGGTAACACAACCCGAGTACGTTGATTTTAATAGTGATGAAGATGACTTGTTAGGTGATGATGACTTGCTTGCTGACAACTCTAGTGATGAGTACTATGATGAAACATCAATTAATCATGCTAAAACAAATGACAATGATAAGGAGAAGATTGAGGCTCTAACTAAAGAACTAAACACTCTTAAGTTAGCTCATGAAACTATCTTCGAAGATCATCGAGAACTTTTAAGAGCTCATGAGAAATTACGCTTTGAAAAGCTCAATCTTGAGCAAGAGCATGAGTTCTTAAAGGCAATCAATGATGATCTCCACAAGAAAAGTTCTTCTTACATTGCCAAGCATTTACTATTATCCACTTACATGCCTCAAGTCAAGTCTAGTAACAAGAACAAGAAAGATTCTTCCTCTAGTAGTAACACTGATCATGCTAAATCCAATATTGTTGCCTCTAGTAGTTCTCTTGATTCCACTAATGATTCTCTTAGCCAAGTTACACTTGAGCAAGAAAATAGCTTATTGAAGGGAATCATAGAGAAAGGAGTGTACAAGAGCCTTGCCGGGAGTAAGCAATTCAAGAAAATTGTGCGCAAGCAAGGAATGCACCGGAAGAATCAAGGTGTTGGTTTTGAACGAAAGTTCAATGCCAATGGAGTTGAATGGGAAGAAGATCAATACCCCAAGACAAAGTTTGTTCCTCAACAAGAGAAATATGATACTTCTTTCAAGGGGACACAAGCTCAAGAAGATCTTCCACCACAAGACTACAAGCAAAAAGGCAAGGACAAGCTTCAAGAGGAGATTGATGCATTTGAAGAAGCTCCTAAGACCTTAGTCAAGTGGATTCCCAAGACCACGTCAAGTTCCACTTCATCAAGTACGACTACAACTCCAAGGATTCCCATCAAGATGGTGTGGATCCAAAAGAAGAAGAACTAGAGAGTTCTTGAGGGTGACTCCGCCAACATATTTCACTCTCATCATTTTGGCAAGAACAAGTGCAATCAACTTCCACATCATGCACTAGTTCAAGGAGTCACAAACCCTCTTGTTGGTAAGACAAGGGACAAGGTAACCTAAAGTTTTCATGGACATCATCTTGTGTATGCATCACTCTATGTCTATGGATATCCTTGTTTGTTCCTTGTGGGACTAACCCATGTAGGTATTGAAAGTGCAATTCACTCAAATGGATAGCTCCAAGTGACCTACATCAACATTGAGCATCCACATCTTCAACATCTACATGAAGTCATCATCGACAAAACCCAAGGTTAGTTCATCCCTCTTAGGGGGGATATCACATCTAGGGGGAGCTTTACTCTAAGACTTGAGCTAAAGCAACTCTAAAGATGTGAATACAACAATGCTTTATGGAAAAGTGGTAACCCCACTTGAGCTTAAACGATGAGTATGACCTACGATCAAGTGTTCTCACTTGACTCCTAAGTCAATATACTCATATATAGATGACCTAGTCATCGCAAATTGCTTGATAGATGCTAGAATTGTTTGTGCATGCTTTGCCACATATTTCATTTGCCATCTTGTTGTGTGAGCATGTTGGTTGCATATTTTACTCATTCGAGGACATCCACTTGTTGTTTTGATTGTTTGGCTTTATCTTCTTTTGCCAAGTGGATGGACAAGAATGCCTAAGAACCTCCCCTAGCTATCTATGCTTTTCTCGTCTCAAACTCTATTCATGCTGCATCACAAAACTTGATCAAGTCAGATTCGAACCACTCTGTGTGAGGAGCGCTCGGAGCCCCCGATTTGTCATAGACTTAAACTTCCAAAACCTCTTTGTGATTCTCGGTCTGACCGATACCATACTTTCGGTCCTACCGAGATCATTAAGTTGATCTAGGTTTTCGATCTTGGTGCCACCGATTTGAACCACTCGGTCACACCGAGTTGCAATAACTGTATACAGTTTTGCATCTCGGTGCCACCGAGTTGTTCCACTCGGTCACACCCACAGGGTCGGGCTATATATAGTGACGGGCAGAATTTTGGAAATTTCTCTGAAACCTCTTCGCCCGCACATAGCTCGCTCTGCCTCCTGGGTCTCCGGATCGTCCTCCTCGCCGCCAGCAGCCTCCTGTCGCTGGTCTCAGCCGCCGTCAACGGAATTCTGCCCCGCCGTTGCCGCCGTAGCGAGTCTCCGCCGAACTAGGGTATGGACTCGATCTTTGTGCTATTCTTCAATCCGATTCCTAGCACATTGTGATCATCATGATTCTTGCCACATTTGATAAACTCCTATCCAGCCAATGAACTCGTAGATTAGGTTTAATTCGAAAATTTTAGGGTTAGGTTTCCGCCGAAACCATCTCGGACCCACCGAGTTGAAAAACTCGGTCCCACCGATTTGGCTTATGCCATTGCACAAATAAAACTCGGTCTAACCGAGAATTACTTATCGGTGTGACCGATTTTGGAACTCTGTGAAACCCTGGCAGTCTCGGTGCCACCGAACTGTGACTCGGTCTGACCGAGTTCACTAGTTCTGGTGCCAACACTGCTTCGGTGTCACCGAGTTTGAAAATCGATAGATCCGAGATGATTTCAGTGGGAAACTAAAACTAAGTTTTTGAATTATTCTTTTGCAAAAGTCTCTGCATTTTGTGATGCTCATCCACTCTATCTCATCTATAATCTATTCACAGGGTCAGCAGTTAGCTTGCATTATGTCAGACAAGAGTGACAGCCAGAACTTGTCAGAGCAGCAAGTGCAGTTGAGTGAGGGCACTAGCCCCTCAAGTTCCTCAGATGATGGCAGCAGGAGCACACCCAGCAACCTGCCTAAAGCTGCCACACGTCAAAGGAAGAAGAGGACTTCTGATTCTGAAGATGAGGACTATGTGGCAGAGGAAGCGGCTACATCCAAGAGAGCTGAGCCAGCAGCAGGCACAAAGCCAGGCCTGAAAATCAAAAGGCCAGCAGGCAGGCAGCCCATGTCTAAGGCTAGAGCTTCAACTGTGAAGCCTGCTCCCATTGAGCCCGTTGCTGCTGAGGGCAAAAAGAGGAAAGAACGAGTGAAGAAGACTGTGGCCAGAGTGCTTGGGAAGGCCTCCATCATGGTAGATGAGTGGGAGGAAGAAGAAGAGGTTGCTACACCAGCACCCAAGGCAGCCAAACTTATGGGAGATGCCATAAGGTCAGGGACAGCTGCATCCAAGCCCAAGGAAGCACCCAAGGCTGCATCTAAGCCTAAGAGTGCACCAAAGAGAAACACCAGAAGCATCCCAGCCACTGAGAAGAAGAAGGCCCCAGTGCCTGAAGTTGCAGAGGAAGAAGAAGAAGAGCATGTCCTTAGGAAGCTCAAGCCCAAGATCCCAGACCACAACGATGCTCATCCTGTGGCTGAGGATATGAAGCTCAGGAGAGATTCAGGGCTGAGGAAGTGGAGAGAAGAAGATCCGTATGCTTCTAGGAGAAGGACTGCAGTGGACTACAGGTTTCATACCAAGGAGCAGCAGGATTTCTATGAGATTGTTTTGCTTGACAAGAAGCCAATTGTGTGTGACATGAGATGGGTCGACTGGACCTACATGAAGGAGAATGAGGAACACTACCCTGGAGTATATGACAGCTTTAGTGCGTGTGGAGTGGCAGACTTTGTTGGGCAGATGCTCACAAAGTGGAACGAGGAGCTAATCATGCAATTCTACTCCACAGCACACTTTTATCCGGATGGCAGGATCACTTGGATGTCAGAGGGTACAAGGTACCAATCCACTGTTGAGGAATGGGCGAAGTTGATCAATGCCCCAGAGGAGCAAGCAGATGACTTGGACATTTATGCCAAGAAGAAGATGGACCACAACACAATGTCCAACATGTACAAGGAGATTCCGAATGAAGCACTTGACACGTTCAAGTTTGGCTCAGTGCACTATCTTCTGTCAGGATTGCCTACGATCAACTGGATCCTTAGGCACACTCTTCTGCCCAAGTCTGGAGATCACAAGATGATCAGAGGTCACGCGATCAATTTGCTTCATGTTTTTGACGTGCCTCAAAAATTCAAAGTCATGAGTCTCACAGTGGAAACAATCAAGAGGACAGTAGCCGACCAGAAGAGGAGCTGTGGATATGCCCCACAAATTTAGGAGCTCATCAACTCCAAGATGGGCACGGGCATATACCTCTTGGATAAGGAACATCTGCCCATTCGTCCAGATTTCGAGGATAACCAAGTGGTCATGACTGAGAATGAGCCATCATCTGTTCATGCACAAGCTCAGAAGGAGAAGGCGAAGAAGGAGAAAGCTGCCAGGATGCCTACTCAAGCGGAGGCATCTGATTACTTCCTGAAAACCAAACCAGAGCAGCTTGGTTACCTGATTGCGTCCACCTTGCGGATTGAGCAAGGACTTGTCGCCCTGACTCAGAACCAGGCAAGCCTAGAGAGGATCATGGAACAGAGGTTCTATGACATGGACATCAAGGTGACAGAGATACAGACCGCCGTGGAGCAGCTCCAGGAGGACATGAATGAGAGGAGAGGCAGGACCACGACTGATGCTTTTGTGAGGGTGCCACAAGGTCCGAGGTTGTCTGCACTGCCAGTTGCTGACACCAGAGCCACAACGTCTGCGCCAGCCACAGCCTCAGTTCCACCAGCTCCAGCATCCACTTCAGCCTCGACTCCGACCACGTCTACCGAAGGCTTCGTCCTTGGAGTGCTCCAGACTCCACCACCACCTGAAGATCAAGCCTGAGCGTCGACTTAGCACTATGCATTTTCTAGGAACTTTTTGGTAACTTGTTGCCAAAGGGGGAGAAAATGTATAGATCATAGGCTTCGAGAGAGAATGTTGCTTTTATTCTCTCCTGTTTTATTTGGTGGTTTTTCAAACTTTGTTTGCTTGTGTGTGAGATACTACGTCCTTATGTTTGTGAGACATCGATGATCATGTGTTTGATCATAAGCTACACTTAATGTTTGCTTAATGCTTGCTTAAATATTATCATTCTATCTATCGTTTGTGATCATTCACTATTCTTGGTGATGAGTGCATGTATTTCAATCTTATCATTTTTGAGCGCTCCACCAAGATGTATGTGACATGGAAGAGTAACCCATGATTCTAACTCCTTGTGCATTTGCAGTCCAAAGCAAATTTTAAATATGCACAAATTTAGGGGGAGCTCTTATTTGTCACATACTTCTCAAAGCGACGATATATTTCATGCTTATTATCATTTGTCAAAGCTTTGATCTATATGTTGTCATCAATTACCAAAAAGGGGGAGATTGAAAGTGCAACTATCCCTAGGTGGTTTTGGTAATTCATAACAACATATAGCTCATTGAGCTAATGCTATTTCAAGATGATTATTTCAGGAAAGCTCAATGATTGGCATGGCATGGATGTGAAAGTGGAACCCCCAAAATGCTAAGGACAAAGAATTGGCTCAAGCTCAAAAGTTCAAGACTCTTCATTTTATGTTTTAGTGATCCAAGATCACATTGAGTCTTTAGGAAAAGCCAATACTATCAAGGAGGGATGAGGTGTTGCTTAATGAGCCTCTTGCTCTATGTGCTTAATGATATGCTCCAAAATCCTCAGCTACTTTCCCACATCCAAAAATGACCTAAACCCTAAGCCAAACTCGGTCATACCGATTCTTTCAATCCGGCGCCACCGAGTTTCACTTGTCATTTGCCACTGCCAAACCCTAGCAATTCGGTCCTACCGATAAGGATCTCGGTCTCACCGAGATGGGCTTGCAAACTCTCTGTTTCCCTTTCGTAACTTTTCGGTCTCACCGAAAGAGCGAATCGGTCCCACCGAGAATGCAAGGTAAACTCTATGTTTCCTTCTTGTAACTTTTCGGTCTCACCGAAAGAGCAAGTCGGTCCCACCGAGTTTGCCTGACCAACTCTCTGGTTAGCTTATTGCCAAACTCGGTCTCACCGAGTTTGTGCAATCGGTCTCACCGAGATTACGTTATGCCCAAAGCCTAACCGAATCGGTCCTACCGAGTTGCATGTCAGTCCCACCGAAATACCTAACGGTCACTAGGTTTACTATCTCGGTCCAACCGAGTTTTCTGATTCGGTCCCAACGAGATTGGTAAATTGTGTGTAATGGTTGGATTTTGTGTGGAGGCTATAAATACCCCTCCACCTCCTCTTCACTCGTGGAGAGAGCCATCAGAACACATACACCATTCCAACTCGTATGTTCTGAGAGAGAACCACCTACTCATGTGTTGAGACCAAGATATTCCATTCAAACCATATGAATCTTGATCTCTAGCCTTTCCCAAGTTGCTTTCCACTCAAATCTTCTTTCCACCAGATCCAAATCATATGAGAGAGAGTTGAGTGTTGGGGAGACTATCATTTGAAGCACAAGAGCAAGGAGTTCATCATCAACACACCATTTGTTACTTCTTGGAGAGTGGTGTCTCCTAGATTGGCTAGGTGTCACTTGGGAGCCTCCGACAAGATTGTGGAGTTGAACCAAGGAGTTTGTAAGGGCAAGGAGATCGCCTACTTCGTGAAGATCTACCGCTAGTGAGGCAAGTCCTTCGTGGGCGATGACCATGGTGGGATAGACAAGGTTTCTTCTTCGTGGACCCTTCGTGGGTGGAGCCCTCTGTGGAGTCGCGCAACCTTTACCCTTCATGGGTTGAAGTCTCCATCAACGTGGATGTAGGATAGCACCACCTATCCGAACCACGGGAAAAACATCCGTGTCTCCAATAGCGTTTGAATTCTCCAAACCCTTCCCTTTATATTCTTGCAAGTTGCATGCTTTACTTTCCGCTGCCAATACACTCTTTGCATGCTTGCTTGAATTGTGTGATGATTGCTTGACATGTCCTAAGATAGCTAAAAACTGCCAAGAACTTAAATTGGGAAAAGGTTAAGTTTTTATTTGGTCAAGTAGTCTAATCACCCCCCCTCTAGACATACTTTCGATCCTACAATTTCTCCGCCATACCAGCTAGACTGCGGTCGTCTTGGTTGGGTTCTTGAGAAAGAGGCCCGCAGAATTCGTCATCATACCCATGTTCGGCAAAGTACTTATCGACGTTGCTAAATGTACGGCCGTCGCCGTTGTCGTCGTCGTCCAGATCCTGTGCCATATGCATGTTCGGATCCTGTGCCATAGGGATCTCCGGCATGTCCGGTATCGTTTGGTCTTGCCATGGCTTGGCGCCGGCACGACTGGCGGTGTTGTCTTTGGGGTGGTGTCCCCCGCCCCCAAATGAATCTGGCTCTTCGGCCAAAGCAGGGGCCAGCTTAGGCAGGTGCTGAGGGTCATCAGATCATCTTCGTCGGCCCTGGCGGGTTGAATCGGAGGTAACAACTCGTCGCAGCCTGGCAGCACCCGAACCAGTTGAACCCTATACACGGTGGGTGGCATCGGTTTACCGTGGAACATGGGGTTGCCCGGTTGAATGATTTTGCCCTTGGCGACATCGACCAACTCGTCGTTCACGAAGTGCGGGAGAGTGCACGAAACTTTGGCGGCGCCCTGCGAAAACATGTAGGGCGTCAGGGATGCCCAGTCAAAGGCAAGGAGATGAAGTCCTCGGCCGAGAGGCTTAATTAGTTACCGTGATGATGGCGTCGAGCTCAGCTAATGTCGAGGCACCGCCAACGGCGGGCGTTCAACTAATGGAGGGGCCGCTTGCTGGCGAGGTGCCGGCCGCCATACACCCGAGTGCATCAGGCTCCAATACCGGCGTCGGAGACACCAATACCGCCGCCATCGGAGACACCAATGGTGCCGCCGCCGGAGACACCAATACCGCCGCCGCCGGAGACACCAATGGCACCGCGTGCGCGTTGTGCGAGTTGCTGGCCGTGAAGCTGGGAATCCGGGGCGGCCCCTGTTGGCCACCCGCAATCCACGTCGTTATCCCATGAATCAAGGTAGGCATAATGCCGGTGAGCGTCGATCCCAGTTGTTGTTGCACTTGCTCTTGGACCATCTCCGAAATCCGTGCCACTTGCGCCTTGAGTGCTTCAACCTCGCGCGATTGGCTTTCCGAGCTGGTCTTTTTCTCCTTTCGCCCACCAGCGGTATAGTATGACGACCATTTTGTGGACAAGCCTTTGCCGGCCACACGACCAGCTGACGTCGGCTTACTGAACTTATCCTTGTTTTTCATTATGTTCAATGCCCTATTCAAAGGGGTGTCGAAAGGGGAGCTCTGAGACGACCCGCGCTACTGCTTTCTTTGTCCTGCGGAAGGAACGTGAACCATTTAGAAATATTGGGGATTAATTAGAATGCAACCATATGGAGCTAATTACGCTGGGGTGTATTCCTTACCAGAACAAGCTCAAGAGCCTTGGTCTTCAGATCCGTGGTAAGCTCCTTTGTTACCGGGTCCTCCTTGTATCGGGCCCTGAGAAAGTTCATGGTCTGCTTGTCACGGTATTTCTCGAAGCGGGGCGGTAGGCCTTGCTCGGCACGCTCCGCGTCCTCCTTGTCCCATATAGGCTCCGCCACTCTGTAATCGCCGGGACCGAGTTGGTGGACCCCTAAGTTCAACTGCCGCATTTCTTTCCCCCACTGACTTGATTCGGAGGTTGCGGGGCTCTCGCACTTGATCTTGAACTCCTTGTAGTCATCTTCGCTCATTAAAGGATATTTTGCCTTGAACTTCTCACAACTATCACCTTTGTCAATCATTGCCTTCACCGTGCTTTTCCAAGTAGACAGGGCCGTGCTCATCCTTGTGAGGGCGACACTGTTCACTTTATTCCCCAAGAGCCGTCTGTTTGCAAACTCAGCGGGGAACTTGTATCGTTTGTGCAGCTTCGTGAAGAGGAGGCTGCGCAAATTCCCTCGGTTCTTATGCCTTAGGTTCTCGGTGCTGATCGAGACGGTGCTCCGGAGAATGCACCCGAGCTGAACCGAGTACCCCTTGACTACGTGTTTGGGCGCCGTCGGATACCCGTCGGAGTTCACTTCAGTAAATTCCTCCCTGACGGTGCCGAGCACGTTCGGGCGCCGGCCTTCCATTGCCTCTTCGGTTGGCTGCCATCTGTGCGTGCGCCGCCATCATCAGTGGTGGCATCCGTAGCGCCATCATCAGTGGTGTCATCCCCGATGTCACTAGGGGTTGTGTAGTCAGGATTGGTGTCTTCCGTGGTGTCCTCATAGCGGTGAGGTTCTTCCTCCAACTCCTGGGACAGCTCCCAGAATTGCTAGCCGCCCGTACCGCCGGCCTCATCGTTGTGGGCCATGTTTCGCTCTAAATAGGAAAAATAGTTTGGTCAAAAAGTTGGTTATTGTCAAGGAACAAGATCATGGTCTCATCATTTAGGGTTTGTCGACACCGAGGCATCCTAAAAGCTAAGCTTTTATCATTTAGGGTTTGTCGACGCCGAGGCACCCTAAAAGCCTAAGCATACATCATTTAGGTTCTCATCGGCACCGAGGCACCCTATAGAAGCCAAGTTAAGTTTTCATCATTTAGGGTTTATCAATGCCGAGGCACCCTAGGTTAGGCCTAATCACTTGGCACTAATCACTTGGCTCTATTGCCACCTATGTTGGGTTTATCATCTAGGGTTTATCGATGCTAAGGAGAATTCTAAGTTGGGCCTAATCACTTGGCTCTATTGCCACCTATGGTTTAATGCAGCAAGAATGGCGGTGCAGTTGATCCTACTTAACTAAGTACTAAGATACATCGGCCCATGCATTAGTCGCAAGTACCCCATATGTATGATTTTTAGCAAAGTAATGCTAAAATTCACGGAAAATTTTAGCATGACCTTTGCTGAAAATAGGACATATGGAGTACCCGAATTTGCCGAAACAGAAGTTAATCGACATTCTGGCAAACTCAAGGGCCTCTCGGGGTACCTGCAAATTCATCACGACAAGAAGGGCCTCTCAAGGGCCTCAAGCAGCAGCACCGTCTCCCAGGACCCCATTTTTTTGCAACAATCAGAGCAGAGAATTCAGCATATTTCTATACAACAGCACTGTAAAGATGAAGAAAAGTTCTACAGCAGCCCATTTATATACAACAGCAGTACTATAGTTCAGTACCATATGCCTACATTTCAAAATCCAATCATCTCACAATCAAATAAAATTTCCAGAGGCAGAGCCACTATACAATACTGTATCAAGGCAACAACCTATTTTCAGTAAGGAAATTAACCGAATTTAAAGAGATAAAGCTTCTTGGCTCTCCACACTCTACTCCACTGGAGGCACCAGAACTAATTTGCAATCAACCCTGAACAATAAGTATATTTCAGACATTTGGAACTAAACTAACCTAACTAATCACAACAAGGTGCCATGCATAGAAATCTGGAACTAAAGTACAATCTGGATTTATAGCACATGCTGCAGCCACTATAGAAGTTATTAACGTAACAATAAAAGCCTTCAAGGGGCAAATAAAGCCACAGTTCAAGTGCTCAAACTCTCAAAGGGACATGTAGGAGCAAACCTTGGAAGCAGCAGGAGCAGCTGCAGCAGGAGCCGATGATGCACTCACCCAGAGGCCTAGCCAGGGAACCTGCATAATCAACAAACACATAAAGCAACCATGAATATAATTAAACACATACATAGGGCATATTAATCTACCATGCTAAGTGACAGCATACTAAGGTAGAACAGAAAGCACTACAGCCCATTATCTGTTGTTTGGGCACTACCGCGAACACCATGACAGATATATATCAGAAGTGCACTGAACAAGAAACAGTAGTACTTTTCTACACAGTAATCACGTGTATATCAGAAGGATACTTTATCATCAGCCTAGAACTAGCACAAATCATTTCATTTTTCCTACGTGGATCATTTCATTTGTGAACACATTTGATTGTCCAAACATAGTACTCCTGGCATATTCTAGTTGTTGCTAACACTACTCCTAACTGATGTTACCATAAGAGCTAAGATAGCAAAAACTACATAAAGCACTGCAGCATTCCATCATGAGTGCACAGCTACAACAGCACAGTTGCTACTAGTTCACAAGGATACCAGATCAGATCAGAGATCGGGCTCACCGTGCACACTTATCCACCTTCCCCTTGCTCCGCTTGTCGACAATGGCCAGGATCAGCTTCTTGTTCTCATCCAGGTACTGCACGGTTCATGAATGACTGATTTATCACCAAAAACCTATCTGTTGTTCCCGAATGACTGGTTGTTCCTGAAGAAGAAGGAAGGGGAAGGGGGGGAGAGGGGAGGGGCTCACCTCCGAATATGTAGTCGAGGTCGTACACGGCGCCGGGGTTGTGCCGGCAAGCTTGCCACCCACCTTGGAGCCGGAACCCTAGGGCTCGGGGCTTGCAAAAGACCACAGCCAGGAGGCACAGCCACGCGCGGACGGCGAGGTCGGTGAAGAGGGCACGGGGGCGGCGGCGCGGGGGAGCTGCGGTGGTGGGGGGCGCGGGGGCGGCGGGGGTGGGCTTGATCTGGGCCTGGACGGGCGGCTTCTTCGCGGGGAAGGAGAGGCAGGGAAGGCAGGGAAGAAGAAGGCGGAGAAGGAGAGGCGGCGGCGTCGCCGACGGCATGTAGGCGCGGCGGACGGAGGGGGCGGAGCAAGGTGGGGCGGCGGCGTACGGTTGGGGCGGAGGCGGCAAAGTTAGGTCGAGTGGGGATCTGGCGAGGGAGGGGAACAGGTGGAGTGGGGGAGGATTAGCAATGGCGCACCTCCCCCTAGTGCGCCATAAGTACGACGATAGCGATGGCGCACCTCCCCCTGGTGCGCCATTAGAATTTTGTTTTGATTACAGTTCGAGCACTCAGGTTATATTCCCCCTAACCGTATCCCCATCACAACACACACACTAGCCTGACTGGTCAGCACGCAGCACACACACTAGGAGGCCCTGGGTTCAATTCCCAGGCTCCCCAATTTTTGTTTTTATGCATTTTTTCTTTGCACATATCTTTTTATCCATGCATCCAAATATAACATGTCACATATGCTAGATGCTCAGGATTTCATGTAGAAAAATAATATGCAGTTTGTTGCCATGTTAACAACATTTAAAATGTTGTTTGATATTTATTTGTGTTTAAATATGTTCAAACTTGTTTAAATCATAACAATAATATTTTTTTATAAAAACAGTAATAACTTGTTTAAATTTGTTTTTTTTTGCAATTTTAGTTGCATTCATTTGTGACGATGGAGCGGGCCGGGGAGGGTGCGGGGGGGTTGGCGGCGGCGGTCGGTGGAGCGGGGGAGAGGGTGCGGGGGGTGCTCGGCGGCGAGGGTGACCGGATCTGGCGAGGTGAGATAGCGATCGAGATGGAGGGGGATCGAGATCGAGTGTCCATGAAATTTAAAAAATATTCATGAGTTCAAAATTAAAGTGCCCATGAAATACAATCGAGAAATCAAGGTTACGATTTAAATACAATCGATCTTAGCTAGCTATCTGTTCACAATCTTCTTGCCCTGCTTTTTCGCAAATGGAGTTCTTTTGTGGAACGGACGTCCTTTAGGTAGGGTGGTCCTGCTTCTTCTTGTGGTGTATGTGCTACTTCATCATCGTCGTCATGTTCGATCTTCGGGTCGCCGTACTTGTCGAAGTCTTGCTCATTGGCTACTCCATCCATTCCGATGATCTTCCTTTTGCCTCTCCTCACAACAACACGACTAGGCTTTGACGGGTCGGTAATGAAGAAGCATTGGTCCACTTGGGAAGCTAGTACCCATGGCTCATTTTTTACGGTGACGTTTGCGCCCGCGGTCTTGGATTTGGCTTTGGGTATAACCATGGTGGTGAAATACCAGTCTTCTTTTAGGACGCTCTTGGCCCATTTGACATGAAACATCGGGACCTTCTCTCCAGCGTAGCTCAGCTCCCAGATCTCCTCGATCCTTCCATAGTATCTGTCCTTGTCGTTACCGGTGTAGGATTCCATCGTTACCCCGGAGTTCTGATAACCATCGCTCTTCATGTCCTTGTCCTCGGTGTAGAATGTGTAGCCGTTGATATCGTATGCCTCATAGGTCATCAGATTGTGCTCGGCGCCCTGTGACAAGGCGAATATGAGTTGTTCTTCCACGGAAGAATCCTCATGTAAAGGGTACGACAGAAGCTTCTGCTTGAACCAACGTGTGAAACATGAGTTGTGCTCTTTGATTATATCTCCGTCCGTCCTCTGTTGGCCTCGGTCATTGTACGTCTTCTCAATAAAGGTTTTGTGCTCTACCACCCAAGGATCGACCACGTCTATGTGTTGTAGCGTGACTAGGTTTTCTCTTTCAAAGTCGGTGAGTCGACCCTCGAAGTCGACATGCATTTCACGGCGACCCTCATGGTGACCCCATCCAGCGAGCCTACCGAGGTGCGTGTTGACGGGCAGACCAACGGGGTTCTCGATGCCTAGATAATTCGTGCAGTAGGGGATGCACTCTTCGGTCAGAAAGCCCCTGGCTATGCTTCCCTCTAGACGTGACATGTTGTGAACGTATCCTTTGATGACACCATTCATCCTTTCGAACGGCATCATGCTGTGCAGGAACGTCGGCCCGAGTTGGACGATATCCTCCATGATATGGACCAGCAGATGCACCATAACGTCAAAGAATGCGGGCGAGAAGTACATATCAAGCTCGCATAGTATCAAGACGATCTCTTCTGGTAGCCTTCTGAGTTGCCTCACGCCAACCGACTTCCGAGAGATGACGTTGAAAAAGTTGCATAGGCCAAATAGCGTTTCACGGACGTGCGCGTCCACGATCCCACAGATTGCAACTGGAAGTATCTCCATCATCAGCACGTGACAGTCGTGAGACTTCATCCTGCTGAACTTCTGCTTCGTATGGGTCTAGGTATCTGCTTATCTTCCCCGCGTAACCATAAGGAAGTTTTACTCCTACGAGGCAGGTGAAAAACTGCTCCATCTCCTCCTGACTTGGAGTGAAGCACGCGGGAGGGTAGTCATTTCCCGTCTTCTTGGCCTTTTTGCCTTTGCGACGACTTTCTGTGTCCTGCTTCACCTCATCATCATCATTAGCGTGAAGCTCTTGCCTGATGCCCATTGATTTCAAGTCTGCCCTTGCTTTCAGCCCATCTTTGGTCCTCTCTGGCATGTTGAGGAGGGTACCAAGCAGACTCTCGCGCACGTTCTTCATGATATGCATGGCAATAAGGCTATGAGCCACACAGTGGATCTTATAGTACGACAAGTCCCAGAAAACAGACCTCGTTTTCCATACCTTCAGCAGCGGCTCTCACGCCTTTCGCTTCTTTCCCGGCTCTGGTGCCTTTTGCTTCTTTCCCGGCAGTGGGCAATCTTTCCAATTTTTCAACAGCCCATCTATTTCCTCGCCGCTCCTCGTACGCGGGCGTCTTCGGGGTTCGGTTTCACCATCGAACAGATCCTTGCGTTTCCTCCACGGGTCATCATCGCGAAGCCACCTTCGATGTCCCATGAACACGGTTTTCGAAGACCCGAGATCTCTATCTAGCTAGCAATACGTTGTGTCATCCATGCACCTGACGCATCCAGAAAATCCGTGGACCACCTGCCCCGCGAGATATCCGTAACTGAGATAGTCGTGCACCGTCGTGAGCAGTGCGGCTCTCATAGGCAAATATTCTTTCTCTGCGGCGTCCCACGTATTGGCTGGAGTTTTCCACAACGTGTCTAGCTCCTCTTTCAGCAGCCCCAGATACAGATTGATGTCGTCCCCTGGTTGTTTCGGCCCTTCAATTAGCATACTCATGTGAATGTACTTCCTCTTCATGCACAACCAGGGGGAGGTTGTACATCCACACAAACACAGGCCACGTGCTATGTGTGCTTCTCTGCCTGCCAAACGGATTGACTCCATCGGTGCTCGCACCCAGCAGGATGTTCCTTGGATCCTTCCCAAATTCTGGGTGTTCGAAGTTCAACGCTTGCCACTGGCTCCCATCCTTAGGGTGACTCAGCATCTTGTCTTTTTTATTTATGTCCGGGTCATTTGCGTCATCTTCTCGCTTCTTCTCCTCCCTATCTGCGTGCCAACGTAGGAGCTTTGCTACCTTAGGGTCCGCGAAATAACGCTGCAGACGAGGAGTGATCGGAAAGTACCACACCACTTTTCGAGGAGCTTTCTTCCTCTTCTTGTATCGAGTGATGCCGCACACCGGACATATGGTAGACTCCGCGTGCTCGTCCCGATAAATGATGCAATTGTTCATG
Organism: Triticum monococcum; assembly: GCA_034509565.1. Lineage (NCBI taxonomy): Eukaryota > Viridiplantae > Streptophyta > Magnoliopsida > Poales > Poaceae > Triticum > Triticum monococcum. The sequence goes on along the minus strand of CM067842.1, from coordinate 274,470,672 downwards.
CACACATGGTATTTCACGTGCGGTAAATCCAGAGGACACACGACTTTCTTCGCCTCCTCGAAACTGGTCGGGCACTTGTTCCCCTTGGGAAGACGTTCGTGCCAGAATGACATGTTCTCGTCGAAGCATGCGTCGGTCATTTTGTGTTTTACCTTCATCTCCAGAGCCATGAGCGTTACTTTCAGGCGGGTATCCTCGGGTCTGCATCCTTCATACAATGGAGTAACCGTGTCTATCTCCAGTTGATCCAGCTTGGCTTTCTCTCGGGCGGCAGCTCTTGCGTTATTCGTCTGCTTAAGAAGCAGCTCTTGAATATGAGGGTCCTGCACCCAGCCCATCGATGGTCCATCGTCGTCTGCTCCGCCGGCATCTTCATCTTCATGATCATGCCCTTCGTCTGCTCCGGCATCTTCCTCATCATCATGTCTGGCATCTTCTACATGATGATTGTGTACAGCATCACCATCGTGATCATGTCCTGGAGATTCTTCGTCTTCTTGCTTGCCCGAGCCGCGGTGGTTGTCTTGCTGCCCTTCCTCATTTCTTGCCCGACCCCCATGGACGACTTCATAGTCATCTTCATCACCTTGCCACCGATAGCCATCCATGAAACCACGCAAGAGCAGGTGGTCCCGCACCTGCCCGGAATCCGGGTCCGCAATAAGGCTCGTCAGCTTGCATCTTTGACACGGACATCTTATCTCCATCTCGTTCTTTTGAAGCATCTCGGCCTTTGCGGAGCTCAAAAACCTATTCATGATGCCTTTGGTCATTGTGCGGACCATGGTCATCTGCGGGGTAGAGCAAAACGATATTTTAGAACCAAGAAAAAATTTGGCATGACTTTCCCTAAAAATAGGACCAAAAAGAATGCATAGTGCCAAAATTCTCGCCGAAACGTAAATGAATCAACATTCCAGCAAAATATTGGCAACTATCGCATTTCAAATACCGGTACCTGCAAACACAAACATATATGCAACACCACAAACATATGCAACACCACAAACATACATAGATCTAGCTAGGCCACAAAAAGTGCATGTGCACGTTGTTGGAGCGAGCTAGGGAGAAAAAAGTAGATCTACAACATGAAGATAGCTTTCCCCTTACTTACCTATCAAAAAAGGTAATTTCACCACTTTATTTTGATGAATCTATGGTGCAAATGAGGTGAGGAGGAGGAGGCAGCCGACAAGCTTGGAGAAGGAGGTGGAGGGAATGAAGTGGGGAAAGTGAGTGTGTAGGTGTGGCTGTCCAATATATCTAGTTGGTCCCAGGTTACTAATGGTGCACCACACAGCCATGTGCCATTAGTAACCCAACAAACTAATGGCGCACCTCCTGGCCGTGCGCCATTAGTAGTTTTGCAAAAAAAGTAATATATATATATATACTAATGGCACACCGTGGCATAGTGCGCCATTACTAGTTTAAACTAGTAATGGCGCACTTTGCAACAGTGCGCCATTAGTAGTTTTGCAAAAAAAAAGAATAAAAAAATACAGTAGTGGCGCACTCCATGGCTGGTGCGCCATTACTAGTTAGAACTACTAATGGCGCACTTTTCCAGGATGCGCCTTTAGTATGTTTGGAAAAATGAAAAAAACATGTTACTTGTGGCGCACCTTGTGCCTGGTGCGCCATTAGTGTCTTCCACACTAATGGCGCATCACCGCATGGTGCGCCATTAGTATATAGTAGTGGCGCACCACTTCTCTGGTGCACCATTAGTGTCAATTTCATCTATAGCCCTTCTCCTAGTAGTGTTAACCCCAGCAGAGTCCATAGAAGAGTCCGGCAGTTGGACGTCCATAACAACCTGAGAATATTTCCCAATCGAGGAAACAGAATTATCCAAGAGAGCCACTGGTGGTTGGGGCGTAGGTTGGGCCATAGAAACGCCACATGGGGCCGGAGAGCCATTATGGGCTGGCGTGCCATGAAGGGCCGGCAAGCCATGATGGGCCGGCGAGCCATGTTGGGTTGGTGAGACCGGTGCAACGCAACCACTTGGCACGATGTCGTGTGTCACCTGCAACTCATTACGTAAACAGATCGGGACACTTCCGAATAGGACGACAGTATTCTTGGCAGGGACGTTGATAATTCCGAAAGAGATGGGTGGCGTCGCCACCGTCCATTAAAGGTTGGTCGCCGGCGGTGATGGCAAGATCACTTTCTCACGCGGGTTAACATCATAGCCAGCCTCAGAAACCGTATCAACACAGAGTTGTGTAGCTGGATATCTATAACCCTTACAAACTGGGTACTGCTGAAACATGGCAAAGGAGAGTTTCTTCCCCATAGATAAAGCCGATCTAAGAGAAGACTTTGACAGTGGTCTATGCATAGCAATCATGCCCATAGTAGCACGCTTTTTGGAGGGACTAACCAGAATCCACTTAGCGTCACATTCCTTTTTCCAAATCTCTAACTCATGTTTCCAATTAGGACCACCATTCCCCCAAAGATGAAAATAACATTTGAAATGCGGACATGCAAACGATCTCAACTGGAGGATGTAGAGGCCAACTTTCTTGCAGGAGACAATAAATGAAAATACCTTGTCATTGATGAGTTGGGCCGACAAATCAATGGCCGATCCCCCAATTGCTGATTCCAAGGCAGCCGCCACTGAATCTTCATTAAGATGAAAATCATGTCCGCTAAAAGACACAACCATAATGAAATGGCTCATGTCATCCGTGGGATGGACAAATCTCCCACATGAAATGAAAACCTTATCCGGAAAGATGGAGCCCACTGAGAAATCCAAATCCAACGTTGATCCACCAAAAGTACCCATATGAGATGGGTATAGACATGTAGATCAGAAGACACCGGAGTAGATGAGCGGGGAAGATCCACAATTCACTGGCTAGAAGTGTAGGTCACCAGAAAACCTAGGCCGTGGGAGGGGAGGGTGGGTGGGTGGGAAGGGAGCCATCAAGGATCGATATAGTTGACTAGAGTGGGGGGTGAATAGGCAACTAACAATTTTTAGCTTTTCTTTACCAATATAATCTTTGCATCAAAGTAGGTTGTCTAGATACAACAACAATAAGTACGCAAGCAAGCAAGGGAAGTAACACAAGATAAGCTTGCACGAGTAAAGGGACGAGATAACCAAGAGTGGAGCCGGTGAAGACGAGGATGTGTTACCAAAGTTCCTTCCCTTTGAGAGGAAGTACATCTCCGTTGAAGCGGTGTGGAGGCACAATGCTCCCCAAGAAGCCACTAGGGCCACCGTATTCTCCTTACGTACTCACACAATGCGAGATGCCGTGATTCCACTATTGGTGCCCTTGAAGGCGGCGACCGAACCTTTACAAACAAGGTTGAGGAGATCTCACAACTTAATTGGAGGCTCCCAACAACACCACAAAGCTTCACCATGATGGAGTATGGCTCCGCGATAAACTCAACCGTCTAGGGTGCTCAAAGACCCAAGAGTAACAAGATCCACGGGGGGATTAGTGGGGGAATAAAATTTCTCTTGGTGGATGTGTAGATCGGGGCCTTCTCTCAACCAATCCCTAGGAAATCAACGAGTTTGATTGGCTAGGGAGAGAGATCGGGCGAAAATGGAGCTTGGGGGTGGAAGAGGTAGTCAACTCGGAGAAGAAGACTCCCCTTTTATAGTAGAAGAACAAATCCAACCATTATCCACCAACTCAGCCTATGACGCACGGTACCACCGCACCAGAGACGCGGTACTACCGCCAGGGCCTGCAGTACTACCGCTAGGGCCCATAGTACTACCGCAGGGCACTATGGTACTACTGATACGTCTCCAACGTATCTATAATTTTTTATTGTTCCATGCTATTATATTATCCATCTAGGATGTTTTATATGCATTTATATGCTATTTTATATGATTCTTGGGACTAACCTATTAACCTAGAGCCCAATGCCAGTTTTTGTTTTTTCCTTGTTTTTGAGTATCGCAGAAAAGGAAAACCAAGCGGAGTCCAATTGAGCTGCAAAATTACGGAGATCATTTTTGGACTAGAAGAAGCCCACAGAGCATCGGAGATGGACCAGAAGAGTCCCGAGGCCACCATGAGGGTGGGGGCGTGCCCTACCCCCTGGGCGCTCCCCCTATCTCGTGGCCGCCTCGTGGACTCCCCTAACTTGTTCCCGACACCAACGCCTCTTATATATTCCCAAACTTCTAGAAAATAACCTAGATCAGGAGTTCCGCTGCCGCAAGCCTCTGTAGCCACAGAAAACCAATCTAGACCCGTTCTGGCACCCTGCCGGAGGGGGGAATCCCTCTCCGGTGTCCATCTTCATCATCCCACGCTCTCCATGACGAGGAGGGAGTAGTTCACCCTCAGGGCTGAGTGTATGTACCAGTAGCTATGTGTTTGATCTCTCTCTCTCTCTCTCTCTTGTGTTCTTGATTCAGCACAATTTTGATGTATCACGAGCTTTTCTATTATAGTTGCATCTTATGTTGTTTCTCCCCCTCTATTCTCTTGTAATGGATTGAGTTTTCCCTTTGAAGTTATTGTATCGGATTGAGTCTTTAAGGATTTGAGAACACTTGATGTATGTCTTGCATGTGCTTATCTGTGGTGACAATGGGATATTCATGTGATCCACTTGATGTATGTTTTGGTGATCAACTTGCGAGTTCCGTGACCTCGTGAACTTAGGCATAGGGGTTGGCACACGTTTTCGTCTTGACTCTCCGATAGAAACTTTGGGGCACTCTTTTAAGTTCTTTGTGTTGGTTGAATAGATGAATCTGAGATTGTGTGATGCATATCATATAATCATACCCACAGATACTTGAGGTGACATTGGAGTATCTAGGTGACATTAGGGTTTTGGTTGATTTGCGTCTTAAGGTGTTATTCTAGTACGAACTCTAGGATAGATCGAACGGAAAGAATAGCTTCATGTTATTTTACTACGGACTCTTGAATAGATCGATCAGAAAGGATAACTTTGAGGTGGTTTTGTACCCCTACAATAATCTCTTCGTTTGTTCTCCGCTATTAGTGACTTTGGAGTGTCTCTTTGTTGCATGTTGAGGGATAGTTATATGATCCGATTATGTTATTATTGTTGAGAAAACTTGCACTAGTGAAAGTATGAACCCTAGGCCTTGTTTCCTAGCATTGCAATACTGTTTACGCTCACTTTTACCACTTGCCACCATGCTGTTTTTATATTTTCATATTACAAAAACCTATATCTACCATCCATATTGCACTTGTATCACCATCTCTTCGTCGAACTAGTGCACCTATACAATTTACCATTGTATTGGGTGTGTTGGGGACACAAGAGACTCTTCAATATTTGGTTGCAGGGTTGTTTGAGAGAGACCATCTTCATCCTACGCCTCCCACGGATTGATAAACCTTAGGTCATCCACTTGAGGGAAATTTGCTACTGTCCTACAAACCTCTGCGCTTGGAGGCCCAACAACGTCTACAAGAAGAAGGTTGTGTAGTAGACATCAAGCTCTTTTTTGGCGTCGTTGCCGGGGAGGCGAGTGCTTGAAGGTATATATTTAGATCTTACAATCAAATATTTTAGTTTCTTGTTTTATCACTAGTTTAGTCTATAAAAGAAAATTACAAAAAAAAGGAATTGAGGGTGCCTCATATGCTTCATCTTTTTATTGTGTTTCGTGAGAATAAGGATTCTGATAATTGTGCTCAAGTGCTAGAAGAAGAAATCTATAAAATGTTTGGCACTAAATCTTTGTATGACGAGCATGATTGCATTGTTGTTAGTATGAATTCCTTGAATACCCATGATGCTAATGATATGCAAAACCGCAAGCTTGGGGATGCTATGTTTGATGAAGATGATATTTTTTGTCCCCCAAGTTTTTATGAGCAAATTTATTTTGATGATAGCATGCCTCCTATTTATGATGATTGTATTGATGAAAGTGGGTTTGGAAGAGTGTCAACTTTAGGAAGTAATGATCCCTCTATTTTGGAGGGTGTTGAATCATATTGTGATAATTGTGAAAGTGGATTTGGAGAGGTCATGACTTTATTTAGTGATGAATCCACTATTTCGGAAAGAGGTTCCAATTGATTATGTGAAAAAAGTTGCTATCTATGATGATTATTGTGATGACATGTATGCTATAAAGAGTAATGATAACCATGAAACTTATCTTGATTTTAATTTTCAATTGGATTATGCCTCACATGATAGTTATTTTGTTGAGTTTGCTCCCACTATTATCCATGCCAATAAATTTGCTTATGTGAAGAATAATAAAATTTCTATGCTTATGCATCATGAAAATAATGCTTTATGTGATAACTATATTGTTGAATTCATTCATGATGCTACTGAAAATTATTATGAGGGAGGAATATATGATTGTAGGAATTGCAATAATACCAAGTTTCCTCTCTATGTGCTTAAAGTTTTGAAGTTATGCTTGTTTTGCTTTCCTATGCTAGTTGATTCTTGTTCCCATAAATTGTTTGCTCACAAAATCCCTATGCATACGAAATGGGTTAGACTTAAATGTGATAGTCATATTCTTCATGATGCTCTCTTTATGTTTCAATTCTTATCTTTTATGTGAGCATCATTGAAATCATCATGCCTAGCTAGGGGCGTTAAACGATAGCGCTTGTTGGGAGGCAACCCAATTTTATTTTTTTCTCTTTGCTTTTTGTTCGTGTTTAGTAATAAATAATTCATCTAGCTTCTCCTATTATTGTGTTTTTATGTTTTAATTATTGTTTGTGCCAAGTAAAGCCTTTAGGACCTTCTTGGGTGATTATTGTTTGATCTTGCCGATAAAAATAGAAAGTATGCACTCACGCAAATAATTATGATTTTTTACCAGAGAGCGATAAAATACCAATTCCAACTGCAGTAGGTCAATATACAACTTATTTAGGTCTTCCTAATTTTTCAGAATTTTTGGAGTTACATAAGTATTCGAAACCTCCAGATTACTCTAGACTGTTCTGTTTTTGACAGATTCTGTTTTTTCATTGTGTTGTTTGCTTATTTTGATGAATCTATGAGTAGTATCGGAGGGTATGAACCATAGAGAAGTTGGAATACAGTAGATATTACACCAATATGAATTTAGAATGAGTTCACAACAGTACCTTAGTGGTGATTTATTTTCTTATACTAACGGAGATTACGAGTTTTCTGTTAACTTTTGTGTTGTGAAGTTTTCAAGTTTTGGGTAAAGATTCGATGGACTATGGAATAAGGAGTGTCAAGAGCCTAAGCTTGCGTATGCCCAAGGCACCCCAATGTAATATTCAAGGATAACCAAGAGCCAAAGCTTGGGGATTCCCAAGGCACCCCAATGTAATATTCAAGGACAACCAAGAGCCTAAGCTTGGGGATGCCCCAGATGGTATCCCCTCTTTCGTCTTCGTTCATCGGTAACTTTACTTGGAGCTATATTTTTATTCACCACATGATCTATGTTTTGCTTGGAACGTCATTTTATTTTATTTTGTTTTTCTTGTTGTTTGAATAATATCCCTAGATCTGAAATTCTTGAATGTTAGAGAGTCTTCACATAGTTGCATAATTATTCAACTACTCATTGATCTTCACTTAATCTTTCGGAGTAGTTTGTCGTTTGCTCTAGTGCTTCATTTATATCTTTTAGAGAACAATGGTGGTTTTATTTTTAAGAAATTATTGATCTCTCATGCTTCACTTATATTATTTTGAGACTCTTTTAGAACAACATGGTAATTTGCTTTGATTACAAAATTAGTCCTAATATGGTGGGCATCCAAGATGGGTATAATAAAAACTTTCATATAGAGTGCATTAAATACTATGAGAAGTTTTATACTTGATAATTGTTTTGAGATATAAAGATGGAAATATTAGAGTCATGCTAGTTGAGTAATTGTGAAATTGAGAAATACTTGTGTTGAGGTTTGCAAGTCCAGTAGCATGCACGTATGGTAATTGTTGTGTGACATATTTGAAGCATGATGTGTTCTTTGATTGCCTTCCTTATGAATGGCGGTCGGGGATGAGCGATGGTATTTTCCTACCAATCTATCCCCCTAGGAGCATGCGCGTAGTGCTTGGTTTTTATAACTTGTAGATTTTTGCAATAAGTATGTGAGTTCTTTATGAGTAATGTTGAGTCCATGGATTATACGCACTCTCACCCTTCCATCACTGTTAGCCTCTTCGGCACCGTGCATCGCCCTTTCTCACCTCGAGATTTGGTGCAAACTTCACTGGTGCATCCAAACCCCGTGATATGATACGCCCTATCACACATAAGCCTCCTTATATCTTCCTCAAAACAGCCACCATACCTACCTATTATGGCATTTCCATTGCCATTTTGAGATATATTGCCATGCAACTTTCACCGTTCCATTTATTATGACACGCTTCATCATTGTCATATTGCCTTGCATGATCATGTAGTTGACATCGTATTTGTGGCAAAGCCACCGCTCATAATTTTTATACATGTCACTCCTGAATCATTGCACATCCCGGTACACCGCCGGAGGCATTCATATAGAGTCATATTTTGTTCAAGTATCGAGTTGTAATTTTTGAGTTGTAAATAAATAGAAGTGTGATGATCATCATTATTAGAGCATTGTCCCGTGTGAGGAAATTAAAAAAGAGAGAAAGGCCAAAAAAAGAGAGAGAAGGCCCAAAAAATGAGAGAAGGGACAATGTTACTATCCTTTTTCCACACTTGTGCTTCAAACTAACGCCATGATCTTCATAATAGAGAGTCTCCTATTTTGTCACTTTCATATACTAGTGGGAATTTTTCATTATAGAACTTGGCTTGTATATTCCAATGATGGGCTTCCTCAAAATGCCCTAGGTCTTCGTGAGCAAGCGAGTTGGATGCACACCCACTTAGTTTCTTTTGTTGAGCTTTCATACATTTATAGCTCTAGTGCATCAGTTGTATGGCAATCCCTACTCCTTGCATTGACATCAATTGATGGGCATCTCCATAGCCGGTTTATTAGCCGCGTCGATGTGAGACTTTCACCTTTTTTGTCTTCTCCACACAACCTCCATCATCATATTCTGTTCCACCTATAGTGCTATGTCCATGGCTCGCGCTCATGTATTACGTGAAAGTTGAAAAAGTTTGAGAATTCTAAATTATGAAACAATTGCTTGGCTTGTCATCGGGGTTGTGCATGATGGGAGCATTTTGTGTGACGAAAATGAATCATGGCCAAATTATATTATTTTGTAGGGATGAGCTTTCTTTGGCTATGTTATTTTGAGAGGACATAATTGCTTGGTTAGTATGATTGAAGTATTATTGTTTTTATGTCAATATTAAACTTTTGTCTTGAATCTTATGGATCTGAATATTCTTGCCCCAATAGAGAAGATTACATTGATGAATATGTTAGGTAGCATTCCACATCAAAAAATTTGTTTTTATCATTTACCTACTCGAGGACGAGCAGGAATTAAGCTTGGGGATGCCTGATACGTCTCCAATGTATCTATAATTTTTTATTGTTCCATGCTATTATATTATCCATCTAGGATGTTTTATATGCATTTATATGCTATTTTATATGATTTTTGGGACTAACCTATTAACCTAGAGCCTAGTGCCAGTTTCTGTTTTTTCCTTGTTTTTGAGTATCGCATAAAAGGAATATCAAACGGAGTCCAATTGGCCTGAAAATTTACGAAGATCATTTTTGGACCAGAAGAAGCCCACGGAGCATCGGAGATGGACCAGAAGAGTCCCAAGGCCACCACGAGGGTGGGGGCGCGACCTACCCCCCTGGGCGCGCCCCCCTATCTCGTGGTCGCCTCGTCGACCCCCTAACTTGTTCCCGACGCCAACGGCTCTTATATATTCCCAAACTTCTAGAAAATAACCTAGATCGGGAGTTCCGCCACCGCAAGCTTCTATAGCCACCGAAAACCAATCTAGACTCGTTCTAGCACCCTGCCGGAGGGGGGAATCCATCTCCGGTGGACATCTTGATCATCCTGGTGCTCTGCATGATGAGGAGGGAGTAGTTCACCCTCAGGGCTGAGGGTTTGTACCAGTAGCAATGCGTTTGATCTCTGTCTCCCGTGTTCTTGATTTGGCACGATCTTGATGTATCACGAGCTTTGCTATTATAGCTGGATCTTATGATGTTTCTCCCCCTCTATTCTCTTATAATGGATTGAGTTTTCCCTTTGAAGTTATCTTATCCGATTGAGTGTTTAAGGATTTGAGAACACTTGATGTATGTCTTGCATGTGCTTATCTGTGGTGACAATGGGATATTCACGTGATCCACTTGATGTATGTTTTGGTGATCAACTTGCGAGTTCCATGACCTCGTGAACTTATGCATAGGGGTTGGCACACGTTTTCATCTTGACTCTCCTTTAGAAACTTTGGGGCACTCTTTGAAGTTCTTTGTGTTGGTTGAATAGATGAATCTGAGATTGGGTGATGCATATCGTATAATCATACCCACTGATACTTGAGGTGACATTGGAGTATCTAGGTGACATTAGGGTTTTGGTTGATTTGCGTCTTAAGGTGTTATTCTAGTACGAACTCTAGGATAGATTGAACGGAAGGAATAGCTTTGTGTTAATTTACTACAGACTCTTGAATAGATCGATCAAAAAGGATAACTTTGAGGTGGTTTCGTACCCTACAATAATCTCTTCGTTTGTTCTCCGCTATTAGTGACTTTGGAGTGACTCTTTGTTGCATGTTGAGGGATAGTTATATGATCCAACTATGTTATGATTGTGGAGAGAACTTGCAATAGTGAAAGTATGAACCCTAGGCCTTGTTTCCTAGTGTTGCAATACTGTTTACGCTCACTTTTACCACTTGCTACCTTGCTGTTTTTATATTTTCAGATTACAAAAACTTATATCTACCATCCATATTGCGCTTGTATCACCATCTCTTCGCCGAACTAGTGCACCTATACAATTTACCATTGTATTGGGTGTGTTGGGGACACAAGAGACTCTTTGTTATTTGGTTGCAGGGTTTTTTGAGAGAGACCATCTTCATCCTATGCCTCCCACGGATTGATAAACCTTAGGTCATCCACTTGAGGGAAATTTGCTATTGTCCTACAAACCTCTGCGCTTGGAGGCCCAACAAAGTCTACAAGAAGAAGGTTGTGTAGTAGACATCAACTACCGCTGGCGCAGCAGTAGCTAAACTAGCCCTGATGCGTTGAAGCAGAGGGCGGTAGAACCACTGGCGCAGTACTACCGCTCCCCCTTGCGGTACTACTGCAAGGCATGGATAGGCTAGATAGAGAAGGCATGGACATATAAAAATACATCCATGGAAACTTCTGCTGAGTTTAGATCTATGCAAAAATCTGACACGGTACTACCGCAAGCCAGGAGCGGTACTACCGCGTAGGGCGTGGATGTAAAAAATTACATCCGCCCCTACTTCCGCTCGTGCTGCTGAGCCTGGCCTGAGGCCACGGTACTACCGCGTCTGAGAAGCGGTACTACCGTGAGCACCTACGGTACTACCGCGCCCAAGGCCGGTACTACCGCAGGGGCCTGCGGTACTACCGCTCTGAGGAGTAGTACTACCGCATGCCCCAGTTCAGCAACACTAGAAGTCCTTCCTTTTGTAGAGATATAGAGAAACGGATGATGCTCCAACGAGTCAAAGGAAAGGTGGTGCAAAAGGAACAGATGTGTACGTGTTGATTCCACCCAAACCTTTCCAACGCGGACCCCCTCTTAATAGTACGGCTTTCCTACGACTCAAATCCACTGAAAAGAAACGTAGAGAAATGCCGTCTTCAATAGTCTTCGAGGGGCACCAAATTGTCTTGTGCCTCGACATAATATATTTGAAAATGCTCAATGCACACGATTAGTCCGCAAAAGCATTGTCATCAATCACCAAAACTACCAAGGGATAAATATGCCCTTACAATCTCCCCCTTTTTTGGTGGATTGACGACAATACGGGATTTGCACATAGGGATATAAAATAAAGCATAAGCAAACCCAACATCTATAAAATATATACAGGCTCCCCCTAGATGTGTGCACTCTGGAGATGTGCTTTGGACTGCATGACACACATACTAGGATCAACACTCCCCCTATATTTTATAGACGAGGCAACTCTTGCAATGGAGTAACTAATACTAACAGGGAGGCAAGATAATACATATGAGCATAAGTTAACTGGCACAAGATAGCATAAGCTCACGGGCTACTAATCATGAAAGACAGTAAGATACGCTAGATTGCATATGTGTTACACCATATGATAAGGGAACACGACTCAAGACAACCCAAACCAAAGCAAACGAGGTCCAACAGAACGAAAGCAAACACAACACACGACTCGCAAATCCCTACTCTCTCTCCCCCTTTGGCACCGAGACACCAAAAAGGCAGAGAGGATACCTACGACACAGGTGATAGCTCAAGCTGGAGCAATCACTCGTCACGGTCCTCGTCGGTCGGCAGTGGGGATGGTCTCCTCCTCAGACTCAGTCCACTGGTAGCCTTGCTTCGCCATCCATTCTGCCTCTGGAGTGATGTGCTTCTCAGACCCACTTGATATCTCCTTGCCAAACGTCCTCAAGATCCTCTTGTCGCGACGGCGACTCTCCTTGGAAGAACATGGGTCCTGTACTGTCCCTTGGCTTGCATACAGAACAAAGCCTTCATATTGGCCTTCAACTTCTTAGCCCATGACGACTCAGTAGAGGGAGGAGCATACCCAGCAGAGCTGACCTCATCCGCTTCCTCCTCCTCAATCTCATCCTCATCCACATCCATCTGAGAAGGCTCTGCCTGATACGTCCATTTTGCATCATGCTTTTATATCAATATTTATTGCATTATGGTTGTTATTACACATTATGTCACAGTACTTATGCCTATTCTCTCTTATTTTACAAGGTTTACATAAAGAGGGAGAATGCCGGCAGCTGGGATTCTGGGCTGGAAAAGGAGCAAATATTAGAGACCTATTCTGCACAACTCCAAAAGTCCTGAAACTTCACGGAAGACGTTTTCAGAATATATAAAAAATACTCAGCGGAAGAAATTCACCAGGGGGCCACACCCTGCCCACAAGGGTGGGGGCGCGCCCTACCCCCTGGGCGTGCCCCCTACCTCGTGGCCCCCCTGGTGGCCCTCCGGTGGCCATCTGATGCTATATGGAGTCTTTCGATGGGAAAAAAATCATAAGCCATCTTCTCGGATGAAACTCCACCGCCAAGAGGCGGAACCTTGGCGGATCCAATCTAGGGCTCCGGCAGAGCTGTTCTGCCGGGCAAACTTCCCTCATGGAGGGGGAAATCATCGCCATCGTCATCACCAACGCTCCTCTCATCGGGAGAGGGCAATCTCCATCAACATTTTCATCCGCACATCTCCTCTCAAAACCCTAGTTCATCTCTTGTATCCAATTCTTGTCTCTAAGTCCGGGATTGGTGCTAGTAGGTTGCTAGTAGTGTTAATTACTCCTTGTAGTTGATGCTAGTTGGTTTAATTGGTGGAAGATCATATGTTCAGATCCTATATGCATATCAATACCCCTCTGATTATGAACATGTTTATGCTTTGTGAGTAGTTACGTTTGTTCCTGAGGACATGGGAGAAGTCTTGCTATTAGTAGTCATGTGAATTTGGTACTCGTTTGATATTTTGATGAGATGTATGTTGTCTCTCCTCTAGTGGTGTTATGTGAACGTCGACTACATGACACTTCACCATTGTTTGGGCCTAGAGGAAGGCATTGGGAAGTAATAAGTAGATGATGGGTTGCTAGAGTGACAGAAGCTTAAACCCTAGTTTATGCGTTGCTTCGTAAGGGGTTGATTTGGATCCATATGTTTCATGCTATGGTTAGGTTTACCTTAATACTTTTGTTGTAGTTGCGGACGCTTGCAATAGAGGTTAATCATAAGTGGGATGTTTGTCCAAGTAAGGGCAGCACCCAAGCACCGGCACCCACATACCAAATTATCAAAGTACCGAACGCGAATCATATGAACGTGATGAAAACTAGCTTGACAATATTCCCATGTGTCCTCGGGAGCGCTTTACATCATATAAGAGTTTGTCCAGGCTTGTCCTTTGCTACAAAAAGGATTGGGCCACCTTGCTGCACCTTATTTACTTTTATCACTTGTTGCTCATTACAAATTATCTTATCACAAAACTATCTGTTACCACTTATTTCAGTACTTGCAAAGAATACCTTGCTGGAGACCGCTTATCATTTCCTTCTGCTCCTCGTTGGGTTCGACACTCTTACTTATCGAAAGGACTATGATAGATCCCCTATACTTGTAGTTGATAGTAGTGTTAATTACTGCTTGTAGTTGATGCTAGTTGGTTTAGTTGGTGGAAGATCATATGTTCAGATCCTATATGCACATTAATACCCCTCTGATTATGAATATGTTTATGCTTTGTGAGTAGTTACTTTTGTTCCTGAGGACATGGGAGAAGTCTTGCTATTAGTAGTCATGTGAATTTGGTATTCGTTTGATATTTTGATGAGATGTATGTTGTCTCTCCTCTAGTGGTGTTATGTAAAAGTCGACTACATGACACTTCACCATTATTTGGGCCTAGAGGAAGGCATTGGGAAGTAATAAGTAGATGATGAGTTGGTACAGTGACAGAAGCTTAAACCCTAGTTTATGCGTTGCTTCGTAAGGGGCTGATTTGGATCCATATGTTTCATGCTATGGTTAGTTTTACCTTAATACTTCTGTTGTATTTGCGGATGCTTGCAATAGAGGTTAATCATCAGTGGGATGCTTGTCCAAGTAAGGGAAATACCCAAGCACCGGTCCACCCACATACCAAATTATCAAAGTACCAAACGCGAAGATATGAGTGTGATGAAAACTATCTTGACGATATTCCCATGTGTCCTCGGGAGCGCTTTACATCATATAAGAGTTTGTCCAGGCTTGTCCTTTGCTACAAAAAGGATTGGGCCACCATGTTGCACCTTATTTACTTTTGTTACTTGTTGCTCGTTACGAATTATCCTATCACAAAACTATTTGTTACCACTTATTTCAGTACTTGTAGAGAATACCTTGCTGGAAACCGCTTATCATTTCCTTCTGCTCCTCGTTGGGTTCGAAACTCTTACTTATCGAAAGGGCTACGATAGATCCCCTAGACTTGTGGGCAAGGTTGTCAGAATCGCGATTCTATTATATGATTCTACGACTTTACGATCCAAACTAACCCCTCTGATTCTACGATTTTAGTTCATAGAATCTACGTTTCTACGATCCTGGTAGTGAAGATTCTACGATTTGCGATCCTACCATCAGAGCTCCGATCCGATTCAAAATCACGATTCTGACAACCTTGCTTGTGGGTCATCAAGACTCTTTTCTGGCACCATTGCCTGGGAGTGAAGCGCCTTTGGTAGGTGGAATTTGGTAAGGAAAAATTTATATAGTGTGCTGAAATTTACTGTCACTTGTTACTATGGAAAGTAATCCTCTGAGGGGCTTGTTTGGGGTATCTTGACCCCGATAAGTAGAGCAAAGAGTTGCTCCTCAACCTACTCAACCTACTGAAAATGAATATGAAAATGAAAATGTCTGCTTTGAAATTCCTTCATGTATCATAGAAAAACTGCTAGCTAATCCTTTTTTAGGAGATGGAACAAAACATCCTGATGAGCATCTGATATATGTGGATGAAGTTTGTGGATTATTTAAGCTTGCAGGTGTACCCGGAGATGTTGTTAAGAAGAAGGTCTTCCCTTTATCTTTGAAGGGAGATGCATCGACATGGTATAGGCTATGTGATGATATGGGGTCTTGGAATTACAAACGATTGAAATTGGAATTTCATCAGAAGTTTTATCCTATGCATCTTGTTCATCATGATCGCAATTATATATATATATAATTTTTGGCCTCGCGAAGGAGAAAGCATCGCTCAAGCTTGGGGGAGGCTTAAGTCAATGTTATATTCATGCCCCAATCATGAGCTCTCAAGAGAAATGATTATTCAAAATTTTTATGCTCGGCTTTCTGATAACAATCGCACCATGCTTGATACTTCTTGTGTTGGCTCTTTTATGATGAAGACTATTGAATTCAAATGGGATTTATTAGAAAGAATTAAACGCAACTCTGAAGATTGGGAACTCGACAAAGGTAAGGAGTCAGGTATGACACCTAGGTTTGATTGTGTTAAATCTTTTATGGAAACCGATGTTTTCCGTAAATTTAGCACTAAATATGGACTTGACTCTGAAATAGTAGCTTCTTTCTGTGAATCTTTTGCTACTTATGTTGATCTCCCCAAGGAGAAGTGGTTTAAATATCATCCTCCCATAGAATTAAAAGTAGCTGCACCTATTAAAGTTGAAGAAAAGATTGTCACTTATAATGATCCTATTGTTCCTACTGCTTATGTTGAGAAACCACCTTTTCCTGTTAGGATAAAGGATCATGCTAAAGCTTCAACTGTGGTTCGTAAAAGCAATATTAAAACTTATACACCTTCTGAGCAAATTAAAGTTGAACCTAATACTTCTATTGTTAAAGATCTCTTGGCTGATAATATTGATGGGCATGTTATTTATTTTTGTGATGAAACTGCTAGAATTGCTAAACCCTGTGCTAAAGATAAACCTAGACCTGTGGTAGGCATGCCTATTATTTCTGTTAAAATAGGAGATCATTGTTATCATGGCTTATGTGATATGGGTGCTAGTGCTAGTGCAATACCTATTAGCCTTTATAAAGAAATTATGCATGATATTGCACCTGTTGAGTTAGAAGATATTGATGTCACAATTAAACTTGCCAATAGAGATACTATTTCACCAATGGGAATTGTTAGAGATGTTGAAGTCTTGTGTGGGAAAACAAAATATCCTGCTGATTTTCTTGTTCTTGGTTCCCCACAAGATAGCTTTTGTCCCATTATTTTTGGTAGACCCTTCTTAAATACTGTTAATGCTACCATATATTGGAAAAGGGATGTTGTTACTATCGGTTTAGATGATATGACTCATGAATTTAATTTCTCTAAATTTAGTAGACAACACCGTGAAGAAGAATTACCTAGTAAGGATGAAATTATTGGTCTTGCTTGTATTGTCGTACCTCCTAGTGATCCTTTAGAACAATATTTGCTAGACCATGAAAATGATATGTTTATGAATGAAAGAAGGGAAATAGATGAAGTATTCTTTAAACAAGAACCTATTATGAAACATAATTTGCCTGTTGAAACCCTAGGGGATCCTCCTCCACCCAAGGGTGATCCCGTGTTTGAGCTTAAACCGTTGCCTGATACTCTTAAATATGCTTATCTTGATGAGAAAAAGATATATCCTATTATTATTAGTGCTAACCTTTCAGAACATGAAGAAGAGAGATTATTTAAAACTCTGAAGAAGCACCGTGCTGCTATTGGGTATACTCTTGATGATCTTAAGGGCATTAGTCCCACTCTATGTCAACATAAAATTAATTTGGAAGAAGATGCTAAACCAGTTCGTGATCATCAATGACGGCTGAATCCTAAAATGAAAGAAGTGGTAAGAAAGGAGATACTAGAGCTCCTTGAGGCAGATATAATCTATCCCATTGCTGATAGTCAGTGGGTAAGTCCTGTCCATTGTGTCCCTAATAAGGGAGGTATTACTGTTGTTCCTAATGATAAAAATGAATTGATTCCTCAAAGAATTATTACGGTTATAGGATGGTAATTGATTTCCGCAAATTAAATAAAGCTACTAAAAAGGATCATTACCCCTTACCTTTTATCGATCAAATGCTAGAAAGATTATCTAAACATACACATTTTTGCTTTCTAGATGGTTATTCTGGTTTCTCTCAAATACCTGTGTCAGCTAAGGATCAATCAAAGACTACTTTTACTTGCCCTTTTGGTACTTTTGCTTATAGACGTATGCCTTTTGGTTTATGTAATGCACCTGCTACCTTTCAAAGATGCATGATGGCTATATTCTCTGACTTTTGTGAAAAGATTTGTGAGGTTTTCATGGACGATTTCTCCGTCTATGGATCTTCTTTTGATGATTGCTTAAGAAACCTTGATCGAGTTTTGCAGAGATGTGAAGAAACTAATCTTGTCTTGAATTGGGAAAAGTGCCACTTTATGGTTAATGAAGGTATTGTCTTGGGGCATAAAGTTTCTGAAAGAGGTATTGAAGTTGATAAAGCCAAGGTTGATGCTATTGAAAAGATGCCATGTCCCAAGGACATCAAAGGTATAAGAAGCTTCCTTGGTCATGCCGGTTTTTATAGAAGGTTCATTAAGGACTTCTCAAAAATCTCTCGGCCTCTGACTAATTTATTACAAAAAGATATACCATTTGTCTTTGATGATGATTGTGTAGAAGCATTTCAAATACTTAAGAAAGCATTGATCTCTGCACCTATTGTTCAGCCACCTGATTGGAATTTACCCTTTGAAATTATATGTGATGCTAGTGATTATGCTATAGGTGTTGTTCTAGGTCAAAGAGTTGATAAGAAATTAAATGTTATTCAATATGCTAGTAAAACCCTAGACAATGCTGAAAGAAATTATGCTACTACTGAAAAGGAATTCTTAGCAGTTGTATTTGCTTGTGATAAGTTCAGACCGTATATTGTTGATTCTAAAGTAACTATTCACACTGACTATTAAATATCTTATGGAAAAGAAAGATGCTAAACCTAGACTTATTAGATGGGTTCTCTTGCTACAAGAATTTGACTTACATATTGTTGATAGAAAGGGAGCTGAGAACCCCGTTGCAGACAACTTGTCTAGGTTAGAAAATGTTCTTGATGACCCACTACCTATTGATGATAGCTTTCCTGATGAGCAATTAAATGTTGTAAATGCTTCTCATACTGCTCCATGGTATGCTGATTATGCTAATTACATTGTTGCTAAGTTTATACCACCTAGTTTCACATACCAGCAAAAGAAAAAGTTCTTCTATGATTTGAGGCATTACTTTTGGGATGACCCGCATCTTTATAAAGAAGGAGTAGATGGTGTTATTAGAGGTTGTGTACCCGGGCATGAATAGGAACAAATCCTACGCAAGTGTCACTCCGGAGCTTATGGAGGACACCATGCTGGAGATAGAACTGCACATAAGGTATTGCAATCTGGTTTTTATTGGCTTACTCTCTTCAAGGATGCCCGTAAGTTTGTTTTATCTTGTGATGAATGCCAAAGAATTGGTAATATTAGTAGACGTCAAGAAATGCCCATGAACTATTCACTCGTTATTGAACCATTTAATGTTTGGGGCTTTGACTATATGGGACCTTTTCCTTCCTCTAATGGATATACACATATTTTAGTTGCTGTTGATTACGTTACTAAGTGGGTAGAAGCTATTCCAACTAGTAGTGATGATCATAACACTTCTATTAAAATGCTTAAAGAAGTTGTTTTTCCAAGGTTTGGAGTCCCTAGATATTTAATGACTGATGCTGGATCACATTTCATTCATGGTGCTTTCCGTAAAATGCTTGCTAAATATGATGTTAATCATAGAATTGCATCCCCTTATCACCCACAGTCTAGTGGTCAAGTAGCACTGAGCAATAGAGAACTCAAATTAATTTTGCAAAAGACTATTAATAGATCTAGAAATAATTGGTCCAAGAAACTTGATGATGCATTATGGGCATATAGAACTGCATATAAAAATCCTATGGGTATGTCTCCGTATAAAATGGTCTATGGAAAAGCATGTCACTTACCTCTCGAACTAGAACACAAGGCATATTGGGCTATTAAAGAACTCAACTATGATTTTAAACTTGCCGGTGAGAAGAGGTTATTTGATATTATTTCACTCAATGAATGGAGAACTCAAGCCTATGAAAATGCCAAGTTGTTTAAAGAAAAAGTTAAAAGATGGCATGATAAAAGAATACAAAAGCATGAGTTTAATGTAGGTGATTATGTATTGCTATACAACTCTCGTTTAAGATTTTTTGCAGGAAAACTTCTCTCTAAATGGGAAGGTCCTTACGTTATCGAGGAGGTCTATCATTCTGATGCCATAAAAATCAACAACTTTGAAGGCACAAATCCAAAGGTGGTGAACGGTCAAAGAATCAAACATTATAGCTTAGGTAATCCCATAAATGTTGAAACCAATGTTGTTGGAACCGTAACCCCGGAGGAATACATAAGGGACACTTTTCGGAACGTTTCAGACTCTGAAAAGGAATAGGTATGTGGTACGGTAAGTAAACCGACTCCAAAACAGTTTTTAAGGCAATATTTCTCCGAAGAAAAATAGAAAAATAAGAAGCAGTCCGGGAAGGACACGAGGCCCCCATGAGGGTGGAGGGCGTGCCCCCTACCTCGTGGGCACCTCGTGTGCTCTCCGGACTCCGTTTTCTTACACGATACGTATTTTGGTCGGTAAAAATTCATTATATAATGTCCCGGGGTTTTTGACTCCCGTATCACGCAATTATCCCATGTTTGTGTTTCGAGCTATTGCTGCTGCAGATTAGAGCAGGATGTCTTTGCAAGAGTTAGTCAGGGAGAGCCGGGTGTCTCATCCGGCACCGAGATCAATGTCAAACAACCATGTTGACCCCTTGGGCCAGCAACGGACAAAGAGATGGAGGCTGATTTGAAGAGGATAGATGACATGGAAGAGGATCAAGATGTCACTTCCCGCATCCAAGCTGGATTCATAATGGGAGAACTGCAGAGCTCGGCTATTCCAAACTCGGTTATCCCTTCCAATGTTAGATTTCTTTCTTATGAGAATATGAAAAAGAGTGTCACTGGTTCTCCCGCAGCTATGCAACACTCTTGGGTGCAGGGAGCTTTGGCTGTTACAAGAAAACTCCAAAAGGAAATAATGGACCTCAAGCAGCAAGTCAACAAGTTTGAGGAGGAGAATCGTATCTTGAGGGGCATCATCGCCAAGAACATCACATCACCATCCCCGAAAAGAGAGACATAATCACATGGGCATGGGCACTCCCCTTGGCAACTGCCAAGCTTGGGGGAGTGCCCCGGTATCGTATCACCATCACTTTTATCTTTACCGTTTTTCTTAGTTCGATCCTTTTGATAATATCTCTACCTAGTAGAATAAAAGTTCTTAGTATGATCTAGTCGCGAGTTTTGCTTTATTATCCTTCTATGTAATCGAGTCCGTGAGCTATATAATAAAGATTAGTGTTGAGTCAAGGGCTTGATTATTTTGCCATGATCCTAAGTGAATAAAAGAAAAGAGAAAGAATAAAAAAGAAACAAAGAGATCATGTGAATCTTATGGAGAGTAATGAGCTCACATAGAAAAAGTATGATGAATAAAAGTTGTTGAGGGTTGACAAACATAGTTTTGGTCATCGTTGCAATTAATAGGAAGTAATAAAGAAAGAGAGGTCTTCACATATAAATATACTATCTTGGACATCTTTTATGATTGTGAGCACTCATTAAAATATTACATGATAAAGAGTTGATGTTGGACAAGGAAGACAACGTAATGGGTTATGTTTTCTTACATCAGAGATAAATTATATTGTCTTGGATCCTACAGCATGTTGAGCTTGCCTTTCTCCCTCATGCTAGCCAAATTCATTGCACCAAGTAGAGATACTACTTGTGCTTCCAAATACCCTTAAACCAGTTTTGCCATAAGAGTCCACCATACCTACCTATGGATTGAGTAAGATCCTCCAAGTAAATTGTCATCGGCGCAAGCAATAAAAATTGCCCTCTAAATATGTATGACTTATTAGTGTGGGAGAAAATAAGCTTTATACGATCGTGTGATATGGAAGAAATAAAAGCGACAGACTGCATAATAAAGGTCCATATCACAAGTGGCAATATAAAGTGATGTTCTTTCGCATTAAGATTTTGTGCATCCAACCATAAAAGCGCATGACAACCTCTGCTTCCCTCTGCGAAGGGCTTATCTTTTACTTTTATCTCCTACCTTGCATAAGAGTCATTGTGATCTTCACCCCTCCTTTTTATATTTTATCCTTTGCAAGCACGGTATGTTGGAAAGATCCTGGTATATATGGCTAATTGGATGTGAGTTTTCATGAACTATTATTGTTGACTTTACCCTTGAGGTAAAACATTGGGAGGAAAAACAATAAGCCCCTATATTTCTCTGTGTCCTATTCAAACTCCATACCCATAAGTATTGCGTGAGTGTCAGCAATTGTGAAATATTATATGATAGTTGAGTATGTGGACTTGCTGAAAAGCTCTTATACATTGACTCTTTCCTATGTTATGATAAATTGCAATTGCTTCAATGACTGAGATTATAGTTTGTTAGTTTTCAATGAAGTTTACGATTCATACTTGATATTGTGATTGAATTATTACTCTAGCATCAGACATTATATGACAAGAATTACATAAGTTGCTGTTCTAAGAATGATCATGATGCCCGCATGTCCGTATTTTATTTTTATCGACACCTCTATCTCTAAACATGTGGACATATTTTTCGATTTCGGCTTTCGCTTGAGGACAAGCGAGGTCTAAGCTTGGGGGAGTTGATACATCCATTTTGCATCATGCTTTTATATCAATATTCATTGCATTATGGGCTGTTATTACACATTATGTCACAATACTTATGCCTATTCTCTCTTATTTTACAAGGTTTACATAAAGAGGGAGAATGCCGGCAGCTGGGATTCTGGGCTGGAAAAGGAGCAAATATTGGATACCTATTCTGCACAACTCCAAAAGTCCTGAAACTTCACGGAAGACGTTTTCAGAATATATAAAAAAATACTCAGCGGAAGAAATTCACCAGGGGGGCCACACCTTGCCCACGAGGGTGGGGGCACGCCCCCTACCTCGTGGGCTCCCTGGTGGCCCTCCGGTGGCCATCTTCTTCTATATGGAGTCTTTCGATGGGAAAAAATCATAAGCCATCTTCTCGGACGAAACTCCGCCGCCACGAGGCGGAACCTTGGCGGATCCAATCTAGGGCTGCGGCAGAGCTGTTCTGCCGGGGAAACTTCCCTCCCGGAGGGGGAAATCATCGCCATCGTCATCTCTAACGCTCCTATCATCAGGAGAGGGAAATCTCCATCAACATCCTCATCAGCACCATCTCCTCTCAAAACCCTAGTTCATCTCTTGTATCCAATTCTTGTCTCTAAGTCTGGGATTGGTGCTAGTAGGTTGCTAGTAGTGTTAATTACTCCTTGTAGTTGATGCTAGTTGGTTTAATTGGTGGAAGATCATATGTTCAGATCCTATATGCATATCAATACCCCTCTGATTATGAACATGTTTATGCTTTGTGAGTAGTTACGTTTGTTCCTGAGGACATGGGAGAACTCTTGCTAGTAGTAGTCATGTGAATTTGGTATTTGTTCGATATTTTGATGAGATGTATGTTGTCTCTCCTCTAGTGGTGTTATGTGAACGTCGACTACATGACACTTCACCATTCTTTGGGCCCAGAGGAAGGCATTGGGAAGTAATAAGTAGCTGATGGGTTGCTAGAGTGACAGAAGCTTAAACCCTAGTTTGTGCGTTGCTTCGTAAGGGGCTGATTTGGATCCATATGTTTCATGCTATGGTTAGGTTTACCTTAATACTTTTGTTGTAGTTGCGGATGCTTGCAATAGAGGTTAATTATAAGTGGGATGTTTGTCCAAGTAAGGGTAGCACCCAAGCACCGGTCCACCCACATACCAAATTATCAAAGTACCGAACGCGAATCATATGAACGTGATGAAAACTAGCTTGATGATATTCCCATGTGTCCTCGGGAGCGCTTTACATCATATAATAGTTTGTCCAGGCTTGTCCTTTGCTACAAAAAGGATTGGGCCACCTTGCTGCACCGTATTTACCTTTGTTACTTGTTGCTCGTTACGAATTATCCTATCACAAAACTATCTGTTACCACTTATTTGAGTACTTGCAGAGAATACCTTGCTGGAAACTGCTTATCATTTCCTTCTGCTCCTTGTTGGGTTCGACATTCTTGCTTATTGAAAGGACTATGATAGATCCCCTATACTTTTGGGTCATCACTGCCTCAGCACGGGTAGTGGTGTTAGTCCACTGAGGCTTGATACGGAGCTTGATGGGCTTGTGACGGGTCCAGTCGGGGGCCTCAAACTCAACATTGGGATAGAGCTTCTCCCAAGTCTTCGAGATCAGGTGAAACAGGTAAGGACCATAAATGGGTACCTTACGGTTGAACACCGCAAACTGTAGCTCACACCACATGATATGTGAGACATCAAGTTGTTGCATCTGAACACGACGTGCCTCCTCACAGATGAGCATCATATCCACGAGATAGGCATGTACCTTATCCTTGTCACCAATGCGAGGGAAGAGGGTGTAGTGGAAGATCCGTTACATGATTTCAAGGAATGGGTTCACCACCCACGCCTTCTTGCCACTGGGAAGCTGCTTCTCAACATAGTATTGTTGAAGCTTGTTCTTGTTGGCGGACTCAGAGTTGGCATGAGGGCAAACACCAACGGGCGTGTTGAGCCCCTCATCACGAACCTGTAGCAGATCCATGAAGTCCTTCCACTTGGCGGTCATCTATTGTCCATTGGTCATCCACATCATGGTCCGTTCCTCATCAGTATGAAAGTGGACTAAGGCAAAGAACTAAGCCACAATCTCAGGGTCAAAGTCCAGGTGAAAAGTGATCAAGTCCTCAATGCCAAATTGCTCCACTAGGTCCAAAGCCTCACCAAAATAGGCGCGGTGCTTATCCTGCATCATATGATTCATGTCGATCAAGTGCACGTCCATGTAGATGTTCTGCTTGGCCTTGGTCACATCCAGATAGAAAAGATTCTGCTGCTTGGTCCAGAACAACCCATTCCCTCTGAAGTTTGCACAGGGATTCACATAGGGGTTGTGATAACCCACAAGTATAGGGGATCACAACATTTTTCGAGGGTAGAGTATTCAACCCAAATTTATTGATTCGACACAAGGGGAGCCAAAGAATATTCTCAAGTATTAGCAGCCGAGTTGTCAATTCAACCACACTAGGAAACTTAATATCTGCAGCAAAGTGTTTAGTAGCAAAGTAATATGATAGTAGTGGTAACAGTAGCAAAAGTAATATTTTTAGTTTTATAGTGATTGTAACAGTAACAACGGAAAAGTAAATAAGCGAAGAACAATATGTGAAAAGCTCGTGGGAAATGGATCAACGATGGATAATTATGTCGGATGTGATCAATCATGCAACAGTTATAACATAGGGTGACACAGAACTAGCTCCAGTTCATCAATGTAATGTAGGCATGTATTTCGAATATAGTCATACGTGCTTATGGAAAAGAATTTGCATCACGTCTTTTGTCCTACCCTCCCGTGGCAGCGGGGTCATATTGGAAACTAAGGGATATTAAGGCCTCCTTTTAATAGAGTACCGGACCAAAGCATTAACACATAGTGAATACATGAACTCCTCAAACTACGGTCATCACCGGTAAGTATCCCGATTATTGTCACTTCGGGGTTAACGGATCATAACAGATAATAGGTGACTATAGACTTGCAAGATAGGATCAAGAACTCACATATATTCATGAAAACATAATAGGTTCAGATATGAAATCATGGCACTCGGGCCCTAGTGACAAACATTAAGCATGGCAAAGTCATAGCAACATCAATCTCAGAACATAAAGGATACTAGGTATCAAACCCTAACAAAACTAACTCGATTACATGATAAATCTCATCCAACCCATCACCGTCCAGCAAGCCTACGATGGAATTACTCACGCACGGCGGTGAG
Organism: Triticum monococcum; assembly: GCA_034509565.1. Lineage (NCBI taxonomy): Eukaryota > Viridiplantae > Streptophyta > Magnoliopsida > Poales > Poaceae > Triticum > Triticum monococcum. The sequence continues at coordinate 274,444,889 of CM067842.1, read as the reverse complement.
CATCATGAAATTGGTGATGGAGGAAGGTTGATGATGACGATGGCGATGGATTCCCCTCTCCGAAGCCCCGAACGGACTCCAGATCAGCCCTCCCGAGAGAGTTTAGGGCTTGGCAGCGGCTCCGTATCGTAAAACGCGATGAATCCTTCTCTCTGATTTTTTTCTCTCCGAACACGAATATATAGAGTTGGAATTGAGGTCGGAGGAGCTCCAGGGGGCCCACGAGGTAGGGGGCGCGCCCAGGGGGGCAGGCGCACCCCCACCCTCATGGCTAGGGTGTGGGCCCCCTGACATGGATCTTTTCGCCAGTATTTTTTATATATTCCAAAAATAATCTCCGTTGATTTTTAGGTCATTCTGAGAAATTTTATTTCTGCACAAAAATAACACCATGGCAATTCTGCTGAAAACAGCGTCAGTCCGGGTTAGTTCCATTCAAATCATGCAAGTTAGAGTCCAAAACAAGGGCAAAAGTGTTTGGAAAAGTAGATACGACAGAGACGTATCAACTCCCCCAAGCTTAAACCTTTGCTTGTCCTCAAGCAATTCAGTTTATAAACTGAAAGTGATAAAAAAACTTTTACAAACTCTGTTTGCTCTTATTGTTGCAAATATGTAAAGCCAGCATTCAAGTTTTCAGCAAAGATTATGAACTAAGCATATTCACAATAACATTTAGGTCTCATGTTTACTCATATCAATGGCATAATCAACTAGCGAGCAATAATAATATATCTCGTATGACAACACTTTCTCAAAACAATCATAATATGATATAACAAGATGGTATCTCGCTATCCCTTTCTGAGACCGCAAAACATAAATGCACAACACTTTAAAGATCAAGGGCTGACTGGAAATTGTAATTCATGGCAAAAGAGATCCAGTCAAGTCATACTCAATGTAAACTAACAATAATGCATGCAAATGACAGCGGTGCTCCCCAACTGGTGCTTTTTAATAAGAGGATGATGACTCAACATAAAAGTAAATGGATAGGCCCTTCGTAGAGGGAAGTAGGGATTTGTAGAGGTGCTAGAGCTCGGTTTTGAAATAGAGCTGAATAATATTTTCAGCGATATACTTTCATTGTCAACATAACAATCGAGAGATCTCGATATCTTCCATGCTACTCACATTTAGGCGGTTCCCAAGCAGAATGGTAAAGTTTATACTCCCCCACCACCAACAAGCATCAATCCATGGCTTGCCCGAAACAACAGGTGCCTCCAACTAACAACAATCCTGGGGGATTTTTATTTGCAATTATTTTGATTTGATTTGAGCATGGGACTAGGCATCCTGGTGACCAGCCATTTTCTCGTGAGTGAGTTGCAGAGTCCACTCCTCTTGAGAATAACCTGCCTAGCATGGGGGATACAGACAACCCTAGTTGATACATGAGCTATTCGAGCATACAAAATGGAATGTTTATTTGAAGGTTTAGAGTTTGGCACATACAAATTTACTTGGAACGGCAGGTAGATACCGTATATAGGAAGGTATGGTGGACTCATATGGAATAACTTTTGGGGTTTATGGAGTTGGATGCACAAGCAGTATTCTCACTTAGTACAAGTGTAGGCTAGAAAGAGATTGGGAAGTGACCAGCTAGAGAGGGACAACAGTCATGAACATGCATTAAAATTAATAAACATCGAATGCAAGCATGAGTAGGATATAATTCACCATGAACATAAATATCGTAGAGGCTATGTTGATTTTGTTTCAACTACATGCGTGAACATGTGCCAAGTCAAGCCACTCGGATCGTTCAAAGGAGGATACCACCCTATCATACCACATCACAACCATTTTAATAGCATGTTGACATGCAAGGTAAACCATTATAAACCCCTAGCTAATTAAGCATGGCATAAGCAACTATAAGCTCTAATTGTCATTGCAAACATGTTTCATTCATACTAGGCTGAATCAGGAACGATGAACTAATCATATTTACAAAAATAAGAGAGGTCGAGTTCATACCAGCTTTTCTCATCTCAATCAGTTCATCATATATCGTCATTATTGCCTTTCACTACAAAAAAAGACACATCTGTGACATTTTGGGCCAAATGAAATTTTTTGTCATACACATGACACTTCTATGACGATAATTGCGACAAAATCCGGTATCATCATAGATGTGGTGGGCTCCTTCTTCTATGACAAAAAATCATGATAGAAAATGGGCTTTTCATCCTGGGCGGGCCGGAGACGCAGCTGTATGACATTCTTTGGGCCGTCCATGACAGAAAAAACTATGGTAGAAGCGAGGGCGAGGAAAATTTCGGGGAGTTCCCAGTTACGGTGGGAGGTCAGGGGCCGAGCGATGCGCGTTTCTCTCGTACACGTACGCACGTGTGTGTGAGGCGTTGGCTCTAACTGAACCCGAGCGAGGCGTTGGGCTCTAACTGAACCCGAGTGATCGATCGATGGTTGTTAACTGAAACCGATCGAGCGATTCCTTCGCTACTGCTGCTAACTGAAGCCGATCGATTGGATGAACAGTGAACGTTGGGGGGGGGGGTTGGATGAACAGTGAGCTGTGGCATTGCCTATGGATGAACAGGACCCCGTGGTGTGGAGGGCTGGATGAACAGTAGATGGTGGAGGGGTGCCTGTGGAGGGGTGGTTGAACAGGACCCTATGGTGTGGAGGGCTGGATGAACAGTAGACGGTGGAGGGGTGGTTGAACAGTAGCCGGTGGAGTAGTGCGCGGTGGAGGCTGGATGAACAGGAGCCCGTGGAGGCTGGAGGAGGTCGACGGTGGAGATGAACAGTATCCCGTGGAGTCCGTTTTGCGGTACGCCACACCCCTCCTGATGAACAGGACCCCCGTTTCGACCGTAGGAGGTCCGTTTCGTCCGTTTTGCAGTACGCCACACCCCTCCCGATCAACAGGACCCCCGTTTCGACCGTAGGAGGTCCGTTTCCTCCGTTTTGCGGTACGCCACACCCCTCCCAATCAACAAGACCCCCGTTTCAACCGTAGGAGGTCTGTTTCCTCTGTTCTGCGGTACGCCATGCCTCGTTTCCATCGCCTGTTCCGTCCAAGCCCTCCCGATGAACACGGCCACGCATTCCATTTCGACCCAGCCGGTTGGCTCCCACGTGTTTCGTTGCCTCCCGATGAACACGACGCATTCCGTTGCCTCTCGATGAACACGCCGCATTCCGTTGCCTCCCCATGAACACGACGCATTCCGTTGCCTCCCCATGAACACGACGACGATGCTGTTTCTCCTAAACGAGCCCTGGCCGTACGTATGCACGAGTAGGCGTTCGAGACCCTGCCCGTATGTACACATATGTGGCCGTATTTTCTTTCTTGCACCCTGGCCGATGTACGTACGCGTACATGCTACGTGCGCGCCTCTACTACGACACGTGCGCGCCTCTACTACGACACGTGCGCGCCTCAACATCGACCAGTATGTACGTACATGTTCGCGACCAGAATGACAAAGCTACGTATGCTTCGACCAGGTGGGTCCCGACTATCAGGCACTTCCTTGCCTGTGAAGATGTAGCTGGTGGGTCCCAGCAGTCAGGGGGCAAATCGTTTTGTTTTTTTGCCTGGATGCACTTCCTTGCGTGCGAAGGTGTAGCTCTTGGGTCCCAGCAGTCAGGGGGACGAATCGTTTTTTTTTGCCCGGACGCACTTCCTTGCGTGCGAAGGTGTAGCTGGTGGGTCCCAGCAGTCGGGGGGCAATTTTTTTTTCGGACGCACTTCCTTGCGTGCGAAGATGTAGTTGGTGGGTCCCAGCAGTCAGGGGGGCAAATCGTTTTTCTGACGCACTTCCTTGCGTGCGAAGATGTAGCTCGTGGGTCCCAGCAGTCAAGGGGCGAATCATTTTTTTGACGAAATACGGTGGCCCGTCCGGTGGGTCCCTGTTGTCAGGTGGAGAAATAATTATTTTGCGCGTAATAAGGAGGCACTTCCTTGCAGCTGCCGTGGACCCAGCTGTCAGCCTCTCCACATACAATCCACGTCCGATGGAAGTCGTTCCTTGACCATGTTGACCACGCCGCGCCGAGAGCACCAGGGCGGTGGACAACGGCGAGGCCTAGGAAGGGGACGACGCGGAGCCGGAGAAGACGCGGCAGTGGATGCACACGTGGAGAGGAGTACGAGGGTTCACTGGTTCGGTTGCGCTGCCGTCGCCGCAGAATAACAGGGGGTGTGGGTGAGTGGAGGGATGGCCTGGCCAGCGGTGGGAGTAGTAGGGGGCGGTGAGGCCTCCGTGGCAGCACAGCCGGCCATGGGAGGCAGGAGCAGGCGGCACGACCGGCGCTGCTTTGGGCGGCTGGAGCAAGAAGACCAGAGGTTGAAGAAGCATGATGACCGTTGGATGGACATCGTACGGTCACTGCAGCTAGAATCGTTTATATTGACTAAGTTGACAAAGCCCTTGGTACGTCAACCTAGTAGGCCCACAGGTCAGCTTTCGAAACGGTGCACCCCAGATGTCAGGGGGAGGAATCATTTTTTGGGCGGGTGAAGCTAGAATATCCGAGATTGAAGAAGAAGCACGGCATCCGTTGGATGGACATCCAACGGCCACTTCTGCTAGAACCGTGTGTTGACTATAAGTTGACAAAGCCTTGCATACGCGTCAACTCTGTTCTTTTAGGGGACGCCTCAACTTAGTAAGGCCAGAAGTGTGTGGCAGAGAACTTATAGCTCATTTGAGATTTGTAAGAATGTGTAGCCCATTTTTTGAATTCTAATGGAATTTATTACAGCCCATTTACAGTTTGTTAAAAGTACAGCCCATTTCAACCAACCGTTCAAAACAGAATTCAATAAAGTTTCCCACATTTTGATGGGATCCAAAATATTTTTATCCCCAAATTTCTAGTCAGATTAAATACAATTTCAATATGAATTTATATGACGTAAAAATCCAACGAAACATTGCGCTCGCAACAATTCATGAAATTAAAATTTTCAATATCCAAAAATAATATTTTTAGAAAGTAATCACGTGTTTGGTGCATTTTTTATAGTTACTGCCCAGTTTTTATAATTACATCCCATTTATTATTTCTTAAAGCCCATTTTCTTGTTAAGCCTAATGCATCCCTCCTAGGAAAGATTTGCAGCCCAGCGGGGCGGAGAATAACAACTTGACCTTGCTTGGGTATTCTTTAAAAAAAGTATAGCTGGGCTAGCCATTTTCAGCTTGAAAAAAATTAATATCTGGGCTGGATATCTGGCCTGGGCTAGACGGGTCACAGCCCACCGAGTTAATACCTGCAGCGATGTTTTCGTTGTTGTCCAGAGGAGAAAAATTAATATCTGGGCTAAACATCGAAAAACTCCGTAGTGCTCACACCTCAAGAACACAAATACTGCTCGAGCTGCTTGGTCCCAGCTGTCGGCCGCTTCTTGTGCAATTCTCTCGTTTATTGACTACTACATAGGTTGACAATGGTGTGGGACCGTGATGTCAGGACACCAGGAGGAAGCAACATAAATTATAGTTATATATATATATATATATATATATATATATGTAATAAGGAGGCACTTGCGTACGCGAGGCTATGGACCTGGTGGGTCCCCATTGTCATCCTCTCCAAGTAAAGTCATCTCCTCGCCCGCGCGCGCTTTCCGCCCGAAACAGTCAGCGCCGCCCGCCCCGCTTCCCGGTGCAGGCGATTGCTCCGCCTTCAAACGACACAAGTGCCGTCCATCCGTCCATCTGCCGCCCACATTAATGATACACGGTTGCCGAGGCGGCTACTCCGACGCCACACGTCCGTCCCCCCGCCCGTCCACCATTGCGATATAAACTGTTGCGCCGGCCATAGCCGCAGTCATCCGCATCCGTTCCCTTTCTCCTGTCCACACCACTACTGCCCACCATGGCTTCCTCGCGCTCCAGCGCTCTTCAGGACGGGCGGACGATGGACCATAAGGAGATGGCAGCCATTGCTGCCGACCGGCTCGCCGGCAGGCAGCCGGAGGACGACGACGTCCCAATGGAGAACATGGTAGTCGACGATCCGGCGCCAACCCCCTCCTCCGTGCCATCCTTGCCGGTGCATTACACCATGACCATCGGTGAGGCCTGTGCCCAATATATGGACAGGGTGAGGCAGATGCATGAGGAGCAGTTCTGGGAGGCGCAGGCCAACACCACCTACTACCACCATCTCCTCCAGGAGCACCTGCAGGCAGAGGAGCAGATCGCCGCAGAGCGGGCGGAGCAGGAGGCGCTGCTTGACTCGTACCGCTCCGCCCGCAAGGGCCGCCTCGAGCGCTGGCGGTACCCCATGCGGGTGGCGGAGGCTGCGGCCGCCTACAAAGAGGCTAGCAAAGAGGGCGATGAAGCGGGCGAGGCGCTGTTTGGCGAGACCGAGGACGAGGCAGAGGACAATGCCGGCTTTGACGAGTCCCCGCTCCGCTGGCGTCGACGCGGCCCTGCTCCGCCGAGGCCCCGCGGTGCCAACAACGAGGCAGAGGACACTGCCGGCTCCGTTGAGGCCTCGCCCACCAACAACGAGGCAAAAGACATTGCTGGCTCAGCCGAGGCCCCACCCTGCCGGCAACGTGGGGGAGGATTTCCACCGCTCTGCTGAGGCGCCGCCCGCCAGCAACGAGATAGAGGACATCGCCGGCTCTGCCCCGCTGCCAACGAGGCCGCGCCACACAGAAAACGAGGAAGAGTAGAACACGGTAGGTCGCCGCCGCTCGGGTCCAAGTAAGGACACCGCTGCTACCCTCCGATTGAAGCCAAGCTAGGCGGGTTGACCATTGACGGCCGGTTAGCTTCTTAGCGGCGACGTGGAGTCGGAGAGCTGCGCTGGAGAAGAACACTGCTTCTACTTAACTGCTGGTGTAGTTGGCTGACTGACACATGGGCCCAATAGGCCACATGTTAGCTACGCAACTGCACCTGCAGTTAAGTCACTGAAGCTTCTGTTCGGCTCAGCGGGACACAGGTGGGTAGCTTCGGTTAATTAATTATACCTCCAGTGCACCCCTTTTTAGTTGAAGAATGTATGAAATGTAATGAAATCCGGCATGTTTATATGAAATCCGATCATGTATGAATGAATTTATTACGATTAGTTCAAATTCACTGGCATTGGATGAACATGCAAAACAATACGTACTAGCATTATTCCCAGGGTGATCACCTCGTTTGCAGCAATTTCACATGTACTCCCTCCGGTCCTTTCTAGTCTACATACAAGTTTTGTGTGCAGTCAAAGTATCTCTACTTTGACCAATCTTATACAAAAAAGTGTGCACTTTCACAATGTGCGAAGTAAAAAGGAACGGAAGGAGTACAAAGAGTTTGAGTAGCTTTTTAGCGTTTCTGTACATTGCAATCAAACACACAGGCCTGGCATTTCATAGAGAACTTTCAAAACAATCGATGATTATGCATCTCAGTGACTCACATGTCTGAGGCAATATTTGCTTCACAACTAAAGAATAAAGAAAAAAAATTGATCGACGCTGCTGGTAGCAAAGGGCGTCCCATTCGAAAATATCAAACGCATGTATTGCTAAAATCAATGAGAAAAATTTTACAAGGTTGTCCCATTCCAAAATATCAAATGCCAATGATTGTGGAATCGGCAGGGTTTGTCATCAGTTCGGACATTGACATGGCACCTCGTGCTAAATAAACCAGCTGTTCTTTTTGTGCAGTTCCACCAAAATCAACCAAATTCGCGCGTAGCTTGTATGATTTTGCCCTTATATGTTGCAACCCTTGAACTTATCGGCACCTCCTTTCTTGTGGTGGAAATGAATGATTCGATGTATTCATGAACATTTTGTGCAGTTCCCATTGAAATCAAGCTGAGCACCCCTGTTTGCACAAATACAAAAAGGTGATTAGTCTAAAGCAAATTGTACTATGAATTGACAGTTTCAACAGGCACATACATGGTCCATGTAGAGCACACTTTTAGAAAAATGGAACTCACCAGAAAGAATCCCAGAACAACATTATACTCGCGCATCACAACAAAAAATGGAGATTTGTCACTCCTTCTAAGTTGAAGTTAGTTTGGTCTTGTGGGGAGTAATGTAACCATCCTTCAACTGCTCCTTCTGATGAGAAGATAGACATGGCTTCTTCATCCTGGCATAATCGGAACTAGTCACTTCACGTACTCCATATTCTTCTTCAGAGGAAGATGATCCTGTTGTGCAAAGACAAGAGGACTACTAAATGCTAGCATCCCTGTTTGCTCGAAAAAAGGAAAGGAAATATTTAAAACATCACATATGAAGCACTTCTCAAGGACAATACCACTTTTTCATGACAATATCTAAACAGTAGCACAACACCAATAGAGATGACAAAGCTCAATCATATGGATGAAATCAGTGGGCGAGTACCAACCTTTGTCACGAGGCTTATTGTGTAGAGCATACAGATGAAGCACTTCTCCGGAACCATCTGTTGCTATCTACGGTAGTGGCCATGCTTACTATATACTCCTCGATTAGTTTAATGTTTCCAACATCTTCTTGTGCAGCTCCACTAAAATATATGGTATCTTCAAAGAAGATCCCTGTTTGCACAAGTAGAGATAATTACATATTACATTAAGAGTTGCATCAAATCAGTGGCAAAACAATTGCTCGTTCCAGCCATAGCAATAAATTAAGATGCAAAACTATATCATTACTTGTGTCATCACAGTTCCAGTGCTTCATTACAGCACCGGGAGTTGATTTTTGTTTTTCTTCCGCTTGTTCTTCCCCTTCATCACTTGGTTCAATAACAGACAAGCTTCGCCTTCAATGTAAGATTTGGCATGTCAATTAGGGAGCACAAGTATAGTACTAAACTTAATTTTCTGATGAAAGTGGCAAAATACAGGCCATCAGTTGTGAAATATCCTTATCTTACCTCAATGGGATATTATGGTGCACATACAGATTGGAAGTCTTGTCTCCATTTGTGCAGTTCACTAAAATCAAGCAACATTATCGTACAAGTAGCACAACATATGAAAGCACACTTTAGAATCATGTGAAAGAAGGCTTGTACTGACCTCTCATGATGCGGGATACAAACAACTCACAAGAAGAAGATCTGAACCAAATTCGCCTTAATGGATAGGAAGTAAGATCTCCTCTTGTGCAGTTCCACTAAGATCAAGCAATCAAGCAATGTTGTTGGCATGACATTTTGGTTGAACTGCACAAAACACTCTTAAAACAAGTGTGTTTTGTGCAATGCAACAAAATGTCACAATGGCAATGAGGTGAAGTAGATAACCCTGTTTACACAGAGGTGCAAAGGAAAAAATTAGTGGTCAATAACAGTGCATGACACAGAAGCCAACAAAAAGAAGCATCTACCTTATCTAAATGGGAAAGAAAGCAAGATAGTAGCATTTCTCAAACGGTGGCATTGATTAATATTAACATAGAGATTATATTAACAATAAAATTCATTAAACATGTAATTTGTTTTTAACTGTGGCATTGCATCAATTTTCCAGCGGCATTATTAGAGGGTGTTTGTTTATAGGGACATTTTGGTGTAGGGACTAAAAAAACTCCGTGTCAGTCCCTTCTAAACCAAACAGGAGGGAATTTTAGGGACTAAAAGTGGGCATTTGGGACTAAAGAAAGAAGACCCCGAGGGAGTCTTTCTGGGACTTTTTCCAATAGTTGCCCCTGCCATGCATCGCACCTTGTCTCTATTAGTTCATTACTATGGGTAACATGGTCTTTTAGCATGTCATTTAATAACCTCTAGTCCATGTTTAGTCCCTGGAACCAAGCAGGTAGGGACTAGGGAGTTTTTAACCAAACAGGGCCTTAGATTAACAACAACTAATGAGTTGCATGGGACAGTGGACGCACCAGCACCATGTGCATCTACCGATGTACTGTGGTCAGGCATAGTCTGTTGCAACAAAGAACAAAGAACCAAGGAGCATATTTGTGTTGGTGCCAGTTTTGTTATCTTTAGACACCTTTCCCTATGTGAGCGCAGCAAATCTAGTCCTGCTCAAACTCTACAGCCTTGTCCCTTCCTTTCCTTTTTGAACTAGTACTTCCGCCCCTTCCTTTCCTCTTTGAACCACGTCCTAGATTTATGCGATACAACTTTCCCCACAACTTTCCCCCATCCCTTTCCTCTTTGAACCACATCCTAGATTCATGCTATACAACTTTCCCCCTTCATTTCCTCTTTGAACCACGTCCTAGATTCATGCTATATACAACTTTTCCCACTAATTTCCCCCACTCCTTTCCTCTTTGAACCACGTTCTAGATTCATGGTATACATGCAACTAGAGCAATGCATGTGGAGTAAGTAAATTATACCTTAAAGTTCTTGGGGCGTGGTTCGGTGGGCGACGGGACGACGGCGAAGAAGAAGGGGTCGGAGGCCCTCCCGCGCCGCCGCTGGGTGGAAAGAGAACAGCTGCGCTGGTAGTCCCTCGCCGATGGCGACAGTGTTAAGCCTCCTTCCCTTCCTAGCGGACGGATCCTGCTGGCTCTTTGAGCAGCAGTGAGGGGAGAGAGAGAGGCCAATGAAGTCTTGTTTAGATCTGGAGAGGGCGAGAGAGTGTGAAGAGAGCAACTACAAGCGCTGAGGCTCTAGCGGGAGAGGGCGAGAGAGTGTGAAGAGAGCAACTACAAGCGCTCAGGCTCCAGCGTGTATATATATACTGGAGAGAGAGTGTGAAGCGTGCAAACCCTAGAAAACATTTTGACCAGTCAAAGAATCCTCCTGGCACAAATTATGCTCAAGTGTAGTTATCGAACCCGAGACCTCAAGTTTGATGAGCGAACAGGCTAACCAGCTACACAACCCTCCCGTTATGTTTAACGAGAGGGAAATAACCTTTTATACATTCCTACATTCGTGTGACAAGCATGCCGTGTTTTTTTGTGTGTGTGGGAGTCAATGGGATTTCAATCATAATCGTGTCATGTGGCTTTGGTGGTAAGACTATCCACAGTGGTGCAGAAATAATGCAGCCTTAGTCACCTAACCTCTCTCCACGTAGTACGTTAGGTCCCACCAGTCAGAGGGTGAAACAAACAAATTAATAAGAAAAATTGAAAGCGCCAGCGGTGTATCTTACCTCACACATCTCGCTACTGCTCGGGAACACTGTCCAATTGATCCCTCTGTTCACTCACGTACTATTTTAAGTGAATCTTTATTATAACATGCACACAAATTTTGGGCACTTGTATTCGACTTAAGTCAGTGTGCCACCGTATCTCGTATACTTACTACTCCCTCCGTCTAGGTGTAATAAGTCACGTTAGAAGGTGCAACGGGACCAAGGTGCGTGCGTGCGTGCGCGCGCGCGCGCGCGTGTGTGTGTGTGTTAGAGAGAGCGACAGATCGACCTACTCCTACAGAGAGATGTTGTGTAGTGTATGATTTTAGCCACGAGAGTCGGTGCATCCTCTCGTTTCCGGGCGTGTCCGGTAGGGACATGCGGGCAGCTGCCACGCCCGCTCCTGACCAGCCTGGCCCACCCAAAGCCCCTCCATCGCCCCCGCACGCTTCCCGCCCAAAACGGTCAGCGCCGCTCCAAAGAATCGATGTTGCATTCATGCCCGGGCAGAGCAGACGCGACCTCTCACTGGCGCAAGAGTGATGGTTGCTTTGTCCGTCCAACTTACTGCTGGGTCTATGTGATTTGACGGCTCATTGGTCTTTATTACTGAGGTGGTAGGACTGCTGGATATCCCACGCTTTCGGCGAAAGGAGGTACTACTACTATATTACAATTTTCTCCATTTTTACAGCGGAGGCGTGCAAGAGCAATGAAAACACGCAGGCTCAGTGATTACATGGCCCACCTCACACTATCACCATGCGACACCTAACTCTTTACATAGTACTCCCTCCATTCCTAAATATTACTAGATGAGTCCCCGCGTGTTGCCGCGGAACAACGGTATATCTCTCTGTGCAAAATTATCTATTTTATAGAACTAAAAAAACTCTATAACTGCATGACAAATGTGGTAGCCAAACTAAATAAACTCCCATCATCATTTAGATCATCCCACGTAAGGAAAAAAGATCAGCCAATTCCAACTGCATAATGGGATTATATTTTTCTTTTTGACATGTTAATGGGACTTAAAAGCTCACTTACATGCATGCTACCGGTGCATGCTTGCATGCAGACATGTTGATGTGATTTAAAACCCACTCACATGCATGTGCCACGGTATTTCTGCATGCTTGCATGTGGCTTAGTGCGGAGCCTCTCAACGTCTAGATCAGACGGCTATTATGGACTGATTTACTTCATCTAACAGCTACATCAATTTTGATGATGTGGCTCAAGGAGAGGATAGAGAATTCCTAGTAGTGGGGGCCAGCTATTACTAGTAGATAAGTCTTGGTAGAGATTCCACTACATACGGAACAAAATGAATGAATCTACACTTGAAATGCATCTATATACATCCGCATGTGGTTCATTGTGAAATCTCTACAAAGACTTATATTTAGGAACGGAGGAAGTACTAGTATAGTACGTACTGTAATTTATCAGCGAGATAAATTTGTACAATACTATGAAGCTTCCAGCTTCTGTTACATGTATCTTGCGTCCAAGGTTGCCCGTTGCAACATTTCATCAAATACAAAGGAGACTAACATACATGCTATTGCATCTCAATGCTTGACAGATCATAGCAAATATGTACTCCCTCCGTTCCAAAATAAGTGTCTCAACTTGGTGCAAACTTTAGTACAAAGTTGTACTACTACTAAAATTGACACTTATTTTGGAACAGAGGCAGATAAAGAAAAAAAAGATCCATGCAGTCCCTAGCCCTTGAACCATGAACCCTGACCAGGCTTCAATTTGCTGGCAACGTTCGAGCTTCCTAATAAATAAAGTTTACAACCTTTTGACCATCGGATCATTTTGTGCAGTTTCACCAAAATCGAGAGGAGCATCCCTATGGCAAAGAAATTGAAGAAGCGTGATTAAAATAAGATTACTGGGACTAGTTGATGAGACATAAACTCATCACAAATACAGTACGTAGAAGCTAGTAGAGGTATGTGCGGAGCAAAGAAGTAGAGAAATATCCATAGGGAGTGATGTGGGCAGCTGGAGCAGTGGTGCAAGCCGGCTGTAAAGGGAGTTGTACCTGTGGGACGTAGCTCAACCTTGAGGAGGGCGGTGGGAGGCGGCAACTGCCCACGTCGCGGCAGTGAGCAAGGGATGAAGGCAACCTCACCGGCTTTCTGAGAGAGAACGATGGGGACCCCTGACCGGGACGTGCCGACAGTGGGTTTTCGCCATCGGCGACGGCCACCGCATCTACACTAAGCATCCACCCCTTCCCCAAGCGGATGTGATCTGCCGGGATGTTAGAGATGCGGCCACAGTCATTTTGTGCGAGAGAGTGTGAAGAGAGCAACCCCAACAAGCAACCGTGTAGGCTGGCCCGTCCTGACAATGTATATAGTGGAGCGGTTTCCTTTTCTCTCCATATGAACCTATCATATTGCGTACGTGCCACTGAAGAAAGAAAACTTTATTTATAAAAGACGCGGAACCTACTACTCGTTCTCCTATAACCTTGCGCTTGGCATCTCCAAAATATTAACCTTGCGATTGGCTCTTCGCCTCTTCGGGAAGTCGAGCAATAATGGTAGTGCAGTATATATCGTTCTGGCTATATTTGACCGAATGAATTGCTGCACGTCCACCACATGGGCGAGGGTCAAGGGGCGAGGGAGAGTACTACATATGGAGCAAAATGAGTGAATCTACACTCTAAAATACGTCTATATACATCAGTGTTTTGAGTATGTCATATTAGTTCATATTGAAATCTACTAAAGGACATACATATTCCAAACAATATGATATAATCTCTATAACCAAGGTAGTAGCGACAAGGAGTAAACAGGGGGAGTAGTAAATTTTTCTCCTCGTCCTGCGAGCCACCGCGCGCATGGGCGAGGGAGCGGGCGTAAGGCGAAGCAAGCTTCACCTCATCCTACGAGCCACCACGCCTGTGGGCGGGGGAGACAGCGTACTAAGCAAGCTTCTCCTCGTTCTGCGAGTTGACGGGACACATCAAAAGTACTCCAGTGTATAGAGCCTTGCCTCTAAGGTAGGCCCCACATGGTTTGCCTCTTTTTTTTAACATAACACGTCAAGTCGCAATTTGTTTGTTCACCCATGGTAGACGATCCTCCCTCCACCAAGTGGACAACTAGTACACGTGCCAAATTACCACGTGGGCTGCCTTTTTCGTACAGAAATGAGCTCCACCGTGTACCCGCGCAGGTGTGGTTGGGAAAGAGACGGGAGTACGTGCGCCGTGCATGCACCTATTCTCTTCATGCACGTCCCCCACCTACATGGGTGTGTGTGAGAGATACAAACCGCGTTCGTGAGTGTTTTTTGTTTTGGGGTGGGGGTGGGGTGGGGGTTGATTTCGTGAATTATTTGTGGGAATATGTGTCGATGACATCTCAAATAAAATTTTGCATGCAATGTGTGTGAAATGAAGGCCTATCTATATCATACATAGAGGGTCGGGCAATCCATGAGAAGAGAGGGAGGGGTCATAGCTATCGATAGAGTCGAAGAGAGGATCAAGTGGGTGGGTGCGAGATCGATGAAGAGAGCCATCGAAATTGTGTGTGTGCAAGTCAAAGATATAGGGTGACTGGCCTACCGGAACGTTAGGGGGCACATGTCAAGTTTGTGTGTGGTAGGGAGACATGACTAGAGCGCTTGATGTATCGGTGTGTGTGGGGGAGGGGGTGGGGGAGGGGTAGGCAGAGGCCTAACTATAGAGGTAGAACGAATCATATATGTGGTGAGAAGGAGAGACCCAGCTATGTCTTGAGGGAGATCGGTCGACATCCATACATAACTGAAGGACGGGAAATATGATGGGACAGAGAGAGAAAGAGGAGAGAGAGGGAGGGAGAGGGAGGGAGAGGGGTAGAGTACTGGATGGGTGATGGAGTTGCTTCTCGAAGATGGTGGGAGAGGCCTACTAGACAAACTGAGGGTGGAACTGCAATGTTATCAATAAGAGTGGGGATGTGTTTCTGTGTGTGCCTATTCGTGATAGATCTGTCGGGACGCATCCATGGATGATGAAGGGGAACCATGTGTTTGGTAAGCAAACCTAACTAGATCGGTAGATCAATTGTTGTTTGTCGGAGTAAGGGAGAGATAGAACTAATGAGGTAGATCGAGTGACGTGTGGGTAAAAACGAGTTATAAGGACCTAGCTAGCTATATGTATAGCGAGAGATCGGTTGGTGTACGTCCATTTTTTAGAGGCAAATAAGGCCCAGCGAGACGATAGACAGAGAGAATGGAGCTAGGAGGTGGTGCGAGAGGCCCAACTACTAGCTAGATAGGGGGAGGAGTGTGCAGTTGTGAGATTAATGAAAAGAGGGGCGAGAGTTTACACGTGTGTCTGACCGTATGAGAGACACGAGGCAAGGACACATAAAGGAGGAGATTGAAGGTGTGTGTGTATGTTGTAGGCAGGCATCGCTGGAGAGATTTATCGCTCGGTGTGTGTCGGAAAGGAGTTGTGGAGACTCTGGGAGAATGACCTAAAGAAAAAAAAATGAATGTGCCC
The DNA here is from genome assembly GCA_034509565.1 of Triticum monococcum. Lineage (NCBI taxonomy): Eukaryota > Viridiplantae > Streptophyta > Magnoliopsida > Poales > Poaceae > Triticum > Triticum monococcum. The sequence goes on along the minus strand of CM067842.1, from coordinate 274,429,279 downwards.
GGTGGATAGCATGCCGAGGGAGGGGGAGGGCGAGGAGGGCATGTGCATGCACGAGAGAAAGTTAGTGGTAGCTACAAAGGTTAGAGGATTGTGTGGGTGTAAGAGACTAACAAAGATCATAATTTGATATGAAAGCGGACTCATATATTTGAATAGGATATCATAGTGTTTTAAACATTGCATGCATGAATATAGCGGTGATACACGTGCTGTGCACATGTTATACCATAATGTGATAATGCATGGCGTTTGCAACTCACAACAAAATGCCGAACAATCTGAACCATACTATACATCAAACAATCTCACATTTTATTTGAATTTGTGATAATGTGTGGCGTTTGGAGCTTACAACTAAATATCAAACAATCTAAACAATACTATATATCGAACATTCTCACATTTTATTTGAATTTGTGGTAATGTGTGGTGTTTGCAACTCACATCTAAATACTTGTAGGCGTAGGGGGTGGGGCGCCATACATAATGTGATAAACACATTATACATATGAGACATGGTTTAGATTATGAAGATCTAGCTAGAGCTAGAAATGTAATGTGATTTGAAATCAAAATAAAGTGGATTCAAAAATCTAGTTCGAGTAGGAGCTGCTGCTGCTTTAGCTCTCACTCGCGCTGCTGCTCTGCTCTTGCTCTCGGTCCCCAGCTTGGTCTGCTCTTGCTATTGCTCTTGCTCACGCTGCTGTTCTCGCTCTTGCTCTTGCTTGTGATGCTTCTCCGATTTAGCTACACTTCAGTCGACTGAATCGACTTTTGGGTCAGTCGATTTTCAGGGGGTGGGGGGGGGGCTCGCCGGGGTGAAGGAAGAACCAGCCGCAGCGGGGAGGGGCGCTCGCCGGAGAGGTACCCCACTATCTATCTTAGGGTTCAGGATGGGGGTAGTGGTCGCCGGCGGCGGCGGGCATTGGCGAGGCGGTGGCGTGGGGATCGTTGGAGAAAAAGCTCGGCACGGGAGTGCCTAGAGGGATGGCCGGGGCGGCGACGGACCGGCGGTGGGGAGTGTTTTCGGGGTGGGCGGGGCGGACCAACGGCTGCAAAATCGACTGACCAGAGATGAAAAAGTTAGTCGACCGACGTGTAGCCTCACCTTGCTAGTGCATTCAGTTTCGACAGCAAAATTCAGTTTCGACGACTAAGTTCAGTTTCGACAGTTAAGTTCAGTTTCGACAATTAAGTTCAGTTTCGATAGTTAAGTTCAATTTCGACAGTTAAGTTCCGAGATAAGTGGCTGATGTATTTTACGTCTAGCACTTTATGGTTATGTATTTTATGTCATGTATTGGAGATCCTATTAGAATTCCACTCAGGTTAACATTGTTCGTTGTCTCTCTTGTCCTGCTTCAGCCTCAGCATCGTACAACTCACCGGAGCTGCTCCAATGACGAAACCCTCCATCACAGCGGAGCAGTACCTCGGGCTCCATCTCCATACGCCTAAGATCTTCTTCCCCTCCTCCGACAACAAAGTCAGCCGGAGCATCCTCACCGGCCAACCCAATCACACTGAGATCGACATGGCTTTGCCAAAGAGGTTGTACACTTGTTGCATCTCTTTTTTACTCTACATGTTATATATATTGTCCACTGAGCACACGGATTTGTTCCTTTAGTGTCTCCTTGAAAGAAAAAACTTAGGAATTTTAATTTTCACTTGTCCTCCTTTTCAAATTCCTATTCATGAAACAGGAGACTAAGAGATAGTAGCATAATAGCATTATAACCGTACATTTTCTTGTGGTTGACTTAATCTCACCATGCTTCTTTGCATCATGTGATCTTCAGATTGTTGTGAATCAAACACCCAGATTGGTAGAAATCCTGTGTTTTTAAATTCTCTGTTTTGCACGTGCATTCCTATCCTATTCCTGTGTATTTCCTCTCCATGCATTGTTGGAATCCTCCAATTCAAACGAGCCCTTACAGAATTACTTCTCTTACAGATAGTTGTCAAAGAAAACCTTGCGTGGTTTGTCCCGCTCCTGCTGCGCCGTCGTCCACCCCAACTCAGCTGCTCCAATGACAGAATGGTCCAGCACAGCAGGGATCCGGCCTCCAGACTGTCTTTCGCCGCCTTAGATCTTCTTCCCCGCCGCTGGCAGCCATGAAAACTGCATTACCATCATCAATCGAGCAGATGACCTCGAGGACTACACGGGTCCGCAAGAGAGGTCGCACTCTTTTGTGTCTGCTTACGTTATGCGTCGCTTAATATTACATGCTACTTTATCGTCCTATTCACCGATTAGACTCTAAGTTAGCTCCAAACTAATGGTGAAACTTGAGTTTTTAAATGGTTGTGCGGTACATATCGGGGCCGCTATCAATAGTATCTATCTACTATCTAGTTAATCTCCGGTGTCTACTATGAGTTTCATGTTGGGTGGGAAACAAACAGTAAAGAAGCCATTATCTGTATTTTTTAATTGAAGCCATTATCTGCCTACTATTATTGGTTTTGGGTCTATCCACAGGTTGCTACCATCACCTTGGATTTCTGCATGCACTCCTTACATAATCTCACTATGTTTTATTCCTATGCATGACAGTTATTGTAAACAATGGAACTGAACATGTAGAGCAAAAGAGACGAGTCTTGCATGGCAATCAAATTTCATGCAGACGTCGCTCCATGGTAGGCGCGAAGGCAGCCCCCCTCCATGCATTTTGGATTGTAATCGAGAGGAAGATATCTATTCTGAGGGGGATTCAGAAGGAGAAGAAAACTCATATTTACCCCCTGACGTCTTCGCTCTAACTTGGCATGCTGATGTTGGTTATATCATGCATATGGTGTCTTGCATTGCTTACTTTATACATCAAATATGTCATCTGCTTAGTTTAGACATCCTTTGTGCGAATGCCATCTGTTTAGTTTATTCATCGTTTATGTGAATTATGCAACGCCATCTTGTTTAGCCAGGCATCATATATGTGAATTTTGCAATGCCATCCTGCTTAGCCAATCATCTTATATGTAAATTATATCAGGCCATCCTTTTTTTCGTTGCATATTACATTTGTCAACAATGTTAGTACATTCAACTGCTCTTCGTGTGCATCAGCCATTTGACACGGTGATGGCAAATTCTGGAGTGAAAACAAGGTCTTCAGAGCAGACTATGCTATCTAACGAAGCGCATATCTCGCTGGTTACGGATAGCTCCTCAGAGGAGGATTCAGAGACAGATGACCACTCCTATTCCACCCCCCCCCCCCCGAGGTGTATGCTCTAACTTGGTAGGGTTATGTTGCTCATATCATGCATATGGCATCTCGCATTGCTATGCCATTTGATTAGTTTAGACATGCTTTGTGTGAATGCCACTAGTTCAGTGTCTAATTACCATATATGTGAATTATGCATTGCCATCTTGTTGCAAGACATTATATATGTGAATTATACAATGCTATCTTGTTGCAAAGGCATTATATATGTGAATTATGCAATGCCATGCTGTTTAGCCAATCATCATCTATGTGAATTATATCATGCTATCATTTTTTGTATTACGTGTTCCATTTGTCGACAACGTTTGTATATTCAACTACTCTTCCTATGCATCAGCCATTTGAAGCGGTGATGGAAGTATCTAGAGTGAAAACAAGGTATTCAGAGCAGACAATGCTACCTGCTGAAGCAGACATCTTGCTGGTTACAGAGAGCTCCTCAGAGGAGGATTCAGAGACTGATGACCAGTCCTATTTCCCCCTGAGGTCTATGCTCAAACTTGGCAGGGTTATATTACACATGTCATTCATGTTGTCTTGCATTGCTTAGTTTTTACATCATATATGGATTGCCATCTGCTTACTTGCATACCATATAAATCATATATTTGAATTATATCATGCCATCATGTTTACATAGTACATACACATCATCTATCTGAATTATGGCATGGCAACCCATTTAATAAAGACATCATATAGTTATATCATCTCATCCTGTTTAGTGTTCACAGTCATCATATTTTGAATTATGGCATTCTATCCGTGAATGTATGTGAATTATGGCATGCCTACCTATTTAATAAACACATTATATAGTTATGTCATGTCATCCTGTTTACATAGTCTCATATTTTGAACTATGTCTTTCCATCTTTTTTAGTTAGCCATCATAAAGTGAAATTGTGTCATGCTATCATGTTTAGTTAACCATCATATATGTGAAATTGTGTCATGCTATCCTGTTTGGTTAGACAACATAAATATGAATTATTTCATGCCCTCTTTTATTCCCCACTATCCATTGCACCTGTCTATCACACAATGTCTATACTTTCAATTACTTTTCGTGTTTATCAGTCACTTGAATTGGAGAGCGTGATGGCAGTATCTAAGGGAGTAACAACACGGTCTTTAGAAAAGATAGTGCTACCAGTTGATGCAGATAGAACCACGGTTGTACTTGCCCAAGGATCAGATCCACCACATGATGAAGCTGTGTACCTAGGGTAGGGTCATGGGCCTGTCCAAACTGACCTACCCAAGGACATCTCTAGAAGAAATCATCTTTCAACCGACTTGAAGGTGTCTCACTCAACAGACTTGAAGATACTCGACCAAGAAGCAATCACTCGACCAAGACCAAGCCACTCGACGGTCAGGTGACCTAAAGGCGCTCCGCATGCTAACGGTCGGTTATTAAGTAGCTTTTATGGTCATCATAGCACTTTATTACTAGCGTTACTAGTAACGCCCTGCCTTAATGTACATTGAACCCTTTGTATCATGGGCTGGCTGGGGTACTGACGCACTCTATATAAGCCACCCCCTCCTCTGGGACAAGGGTTCGCACGCCTGTAATTCACACACGCATAATCCAGTCGACTGCCTCCGGGCTCCGAGACGTAGGGCTATTACTTCCTCCGAGAAGGGCCTGAACTCGTAAATCTTGCGTTCCTACAACTCCTCTATAGCTAAGGTCTTGCCTCTCCATACTTACCCCCCCTACATCACTGTCAGACTTAGAACCACGACAGTTGGCACCCACCATGGGGCAGGTGATTTAGCGTTTTGTTGGAGGAGTTGCGATCTTTTCCGACCCGAATCATCATGGTTTTCGGCGGAGTTTTGGTGGAGGGCCGCGAGATCCGTCTCGGCGCGCTCACGTTCATCGTCGATGACTCCGCCTGGCTTCAGGAGGCTCCGCTCGACGTGGATGCACTCCCTGTCCGCGGGGCAACGCACTTTAGCGCGTGCGTCCGCGGCGTTCTCCTGCGGCAACCGTTGACCCCCTACCGGTCGGCTCCTGTGTTGTCCTCCCTCCCACTTTCCCGCCGGTGCAAGTGCTCTGGTCGGTCAAGACTCCAGCGGTGGGTGAGACACGCGGTGGCACGCCAGTCGGCCACCCCTCAAGTCGCGGCGATCGAGCCCGACGAATCTCTCTATAGCCTGTTCGACCTGTCGACTGGCTCCGCAGAGACCGCATCCGAGTGCGACAGCAGCAATCCAGCGGCGGAGGTTCTGATGGTCGATGGACCTCCCAGTTTTCCCCGCACCGACGGAGGCGCTTGTGGAGGCGACCTGTCGCGTCCTCATGAGGAATATCTTCCCGAGCCTCTCACGTCGCTGCAGAGAGAAGAACTTCGCCGCCGGAACATGGATGCATTACACACTCCTATCATTAGAGAAACCCCTGAGGCTCGTGCCTTGGCGGACGCGCGCCTGGCAAACTTGGCCGAGCGCATTTGATTGGAGAACCTCCAGTGAGCACTCGACGAGCGTGTGCGACAACGGGTTCCCAAATACGGTCGAGGTCAGCTCTTCCCGCCCCGCAGGTATATCGAACTCCGATTCAGAATTTAGCAGCTGCAGCCCGCATAGCAGAGTCGATTCAGCCTTCCCAGTCAGAGGCTGGCAGAGGCTTGCTGCAGATAAGAGCGTTGCTCCGGGTAGCAGGAGACCAGAATTCCGCTGTTTCTCAGTCGTGGAATAGGATTCACATTAGATCCGTTGCCGCAGACACAGTCCAGTCGGCTCATGGTCCAAGATCGCCCCCGAGGCGTGAAGGACGTGAGGACCGGCGTAATCAGCATGGTAACCGTGAGCAATATGGTCACCGATTCGATCATGATGATCGACGTCGAGTGCCTCGACAACAAGATGATAGGCTCCCTCATAGTGTTGGGCGAAGGATTCTAGTCGACTCCAGGGAGCCAGGCTTCGATGCGAGATCCATTCTCGTTCAAGGTTTGGTTGAAAGGAACAGAGCTCACCGGGAAGGACACGACAGAGATGCTCCTACCAGCAGCAGAGCACATGTTTCGGGGCCAGAGTGCTTTAGTAGAGCCATCAGGGCCGCTGTGATTCCTCCCAACTTCAGGTTGGCGACTGGAGTCAGCAAGTTCACTGGCGAGTCCAAGCCCGATACTTGGCTTGAAGACTACTGAGTAGCCGTCCAGATTGGCGGCGACAATGATGAGGTGGCCATGAAGCACCCGCCTCTCATGTTGGAGGGCTCGGCCAAAGCGTGGCTGAACCAGTTAGCACCCAGCAGCATTTACACTTGGGAAGATCTCGCCTGAGTATTTGTCACCACATTCGAAGGAACATGCAAATGACCGGCAGGGTTGACGGAACTGCGGTCCTGCGTGCAGAAGCCGAATGAAACCTTGAGGGATTACATCCAGAGATGGATCACGTTGCACCACACGGTAGAGAATGTGCCCAACCACCAAGCAATGTGTGCCTTCAAAGAAGGCGTCAAGTACAGAAAACTGAATCTGAAATTCGGTCGAACCGGAGATATGTCTCTGAACCAAATGATGGAGATTGCCACCAAGTATGCTAATGGAGAAGATGAGGATCGACTCCGGAGTGGCAAGCTGAAGTCAGTCGCCCAAGAAACCCGAGGAAATTCCAATCGGAAACAAAAGAGGAAAGCCGAGCTAGCTGCTCCTGGGGAAGCTTTCGCTATGACTCAAGGAAAGTTTAAGGGGAAACCCAAAGGACCTTGGAACCCCAAGAAAGTTAAAGACCAGGACGGAAATGATGTGTTGGATTTGCCGTGCCTCGTCCACACCAAGAAAGATGAATAGGGTAATTTTATTTACCCAAAACATACCACTCGACAGTGTCGACTCTTGATCCAGCAGTTCCAGGGCAAGCAGCCCAAAGATAAAGAAAAGGAGTCAGACAAAGTTGAGGACAAGGAAGATAGCGACGATGGATACCCCCAAGTTAATTCCACCCTAATGATTTTTGCTGATGTTGAGAGAAAAAGTCGACTGAAAGTCATCAACCGAGAGGTGAATATGGTTGCTCCGGCGACACCAAGTTACTTGAAATGGTCTCAGACTGCCATCACGTTCGACCAGTCCGATCACCCAACGCATATTGCCACCCCTGGCAGGCAAGCTCTGGTGGTCGACCCAGTGGTTGAAGGCACTCGACTGACCAAAGTCCTGATGGATGGTGGCAGTGGTTTGAACATATTGTATGCCGAGACATTGAAAGGGATGGGCATTCTGATGTCCAGACTCAGTGCCAGCAACATGAGTTTCAATGGAGTCATTCCTGGGAAGAAGGCTAAATCACTCGGCCAGATTTCTCTTGATGTGGTTTTCGGTGATTCCAAGAATTACCGCAAAGAAAAGTTGACATTTGAAGTTGTAGACTTCTAGAGTGCCTACCACGCTATTTTGGGCAGGCTGGCTTATGCACGCTTCATGGCCCGACCATGTTATGTGTATCTCAAATTGAAGATGCCTGGCCCCAAAGGTGTGATCACTATTATGGGCAATCGGAAGAAAGCGGAAGAATGTTTTCAGAAAGGTTCGAAGATCGCTGATGCTGGCAGTGGTAGAGTTGCAGGAATACCAGAAGACTGCAGACCCGAGTGATTTGTTGCGAGCCAAGAAGCCCGCCACAGAATCGGCTTTTCAGTCGAATGGCGAAACGAAGACAGCTCACATCCACCCGACCGATCCCGGCGCTGCTCCGACTCATATCTCGACAACACTCGACTCCAAATAGGAAGAAGCGCTCATCCAGTTCCTCCGTGAGAACTAGGACATTTTCGCATGGAAGCCTTCTGACATGCCAGGTGTTCCCAGGGAGCTGGCTGAGCATCGCCTGAGAGTCGACCCAAAAGTAAAACCTGTCAAGGAACATCTCCGGCGGTCCGCCGTCCAGAAGAGAAAGGCCATTGGCGAGGAGGTGGCTCGGCTCTTAGCAGCGGAGTTCATCCGAGAAATTTACCACTCCGAGTGGCTCGCCAACTTGTTATGGTCCCCAAGAAGGACAAGTCACTTCGCATGTGCATTTAATTTAAACATATCAATCGGGCCTACCCAAAAGATTATTTTCCTCTCCCCCGCATCGATCAGATAGTCGACTCGACTGCGGGAAGTGAGCAATTGTCTTTTTTAGATGCCTATTCCGGGTACCATCAGATCCGTCTCTATGGACCTGACGAGATCAAAACAGCTTTCATCACTCCATTCGGGTGCTTCTGTTATGTTACCATGCCATTCGGCGTCTAGAATGCTGGGGCCACATTCATGAGGATGATTCAGAAGTGTTTGCTCACTCAAATCAGTCAGAATGTGGAGGCATATATGGATGATATCGTGGTCAATTCGAAGAAGGGTTCCGACCTGCTGGCCGACCTTGCTGAAACCTTTGCCAACCTCACTAGGTATGATATCAAGCTTAATCCATCAAGTGCACATTCGGAGTTCCTGGCGGAAAATTACTCGGTTTTCTCGTTTCCAAATGGGGAATCGACACCAATCCAGAAAAAGTCGGCACTATACTCCGAATGAAAAGTCCTGTGCGAGTGCACGACGTCCAGAAGCTTACTGGTTGCTTGGCCGCTTTAAGTCGATTCATATCTCGTCTCGGTGAAAAGGCATTGCCCTTTTACCGATTGATGAAGAAGTCCGACAAGTTCGAGTGGACTCCTGAAGCTGATGCAGCGTTTGTAGAGCTCAAAGCTCTGCTCTCCACCCAGCCGGTGCTTGCTGCCCCAATCAGTAAGGAGCCTTTGCTGCTTTACATTGCAGCCACGGGACAAGTCGTCAGTACGGTACTTACGGTCGAGTGGGAAAAAGAAGGAAAAGCCTTCAAAGTTCAGCGCCCAGTATATTATATTTCTAAAGTTTTGACCCCGTCGAAGCAAAGATATCCTCATTATCAGAAGCTTGTATACGGGATTTATATGACCACAAAGAAAGTTGCTCATTACTTCTCTGATCATTCCATTATAGTCGTCAGCGACGCTCCATTGTCAGAGATCCTACATAACAGGGATGCAACCGGTCGAGGGGCAAAATGGGGGATTGAACTCCTTCCTCTAGATATCAAGTTTGAGGCAAAGAAAGCTATTAAGTCCCAGGCAATCACAGATTTCGTCGCCGAGTGGATTGAACAGCAGTTGCCGACTCAGGTTCACTCGGAGCATTGGACCATGTTCTTCGACGGTTCCAAGATGCTGAATGGTTCCGGTGCCGGAGTAGTGTTGGTCTCCCCCAGAGGAGATAAACTTAGTTATGTTCTTCAAATTCACTTTGATTCCTCCAACAACGAGGCAGAATACGAAGCACTTTTGTTTGGGTTGCGCATGGCCATTTCACTCGGCGTCCGTCGCCTCATGGTCTATGGCGACTCAGATTTGGTGGTTAATCAGGTGATGAAGGAATGGGACGTCAGAAGTCCAGCCATGACTGGTTATTGCAATGCAGTGAGAAAGCTGTAGAAGAAATTTGAGGGGTTAGAGCTTCATCACATACCCCGACTGAAAAATCAAGCAGCTGATGATCTGGCAAAAATAGGTTCCAAAAGAGAAGCCATCCCCAGCAATGTGTTTTTGGAACACATTCACATACCATCAGTTCAGGAGGATCCCTTCAGTGAATAGGCCCCGTAGCCAAAAAGCGCCACGGATTCGACTGAAGTTGAAATTCCAGCTGTAGTCGACCTGATCATGGAAGTCTTGGTCATCACTCCCGACTGGACAGTACCGTACATTGCATACATCCTAAGGAAAGAGCTCCTAGAGGACGAAGAAGAGGCTCGACAGATCATATGACGATCCAAGGCCTTTACAGTCATAAAAGGACAATTATATAAAGAAAGCGCGACTGGAGTCGGTCAGAGGTGTATTACACCAGAAGAAGGTCGGATGATCCTTGATGATGTCCACTCGGGGACCTGTGGTCACCATGTGTCCTCTCGGACCATTGTGGCTAAAGCATACCGAGCGGGATTCTACTGGCCAAGAGCCAATGAAATGGCAAAAGAGATAGTCGACAAGTGTGAAGGATGTCAGTATTACTCCAATATGTCGCACAAACCCGCGTCAGCCCTGAAAACCATTCCACTTGTCTGGCCCTTCGCTGTTTGGGGGCTGGACATGGTTGGACCACTGAGAACAGGCAGGAGCGGCTTCACTCATGTGCTAGTAGCAGTCGACAAGTTCACCAAATGGATTGAAGCCAAGCCTATCAAGAATCTTGACGCTTGCACTGCTATCAGTTTTGTCAGAGGGTTGATATTCAGATATGGAGTTCCGCACAGCATCATCACTGACAATGGGTCAAACTTCGATTCTAACAAATTCAGGGCCTTTTGCGCCTCTCAGGGTACCCGAGTCGACTATGCTTCGGTCGCTCACCCCTAGTCGAATGGGCAAGCAGAAAGGGCAAACAGCCTAATTCTCAAAGGACTGAAACCCCGATTGATGCGCGATCTCAAGCACGCAGCAGGTGCATGGGTCGACGAGCTTCCATCAGTCCTTTGGGGATTGAGGACAACCCCGAACCGATCGACCGGAAGAACCCCATTCTTTCTGGTCTACGGAGCCGAGGCAGTCTTGCCGAGTGACCTACTTCACAACGCTCCCCGAGTCGAGCTCTACTCTGAAGATGAAGCGGAACAAGCCCGGCAGGACGCAGTCGACCTCCTGGAAGAAGAAAGAGAAATGGCCATGATCCGATCGACCATCTACCAACAAGACTTGCGCCGATTCCATGCCAGAAATGTGAAGGGTCGAGCCTTCCAAGAGGGAGACTTAGTCCTCCGAGTGGATCAGCAGAAACCACACAAACTCGCCCCTACTTGGGAAGGCCCCTTCATAGTCACCATAGTCCTCCGCAATGGAGCATACCACCTCTACAATGTCGATTGCCAGATTGATGAGCCGCGAGCCTGGAATGCGGAGCTACTCCGCCCCTTTTATACTTGAATTCTCACTCGAATGAGATGTAATAAGAAAAAACTCCTGTAGTTTATTTTTCAAAGACAAGAGCTTTATAATTTTCCCAGTGATTGTTATCATTTTTTTTGCAAATGAAATCCCCCAGTGGGTGGCTTAGCTGCGAATCCGTTTCGCCTAAGTTTGAAAAAAATCCTACCGAGTGGAGAGCAGTCCTCCCACTCGGGGGCTTAGCTGCAGTCTAGTACTCGCCTAAGTTCTCTCACTTGAGGACTTAGCTGTAGTTAGGCACTCGCCTAAGTTTGAAAAAATCCTACCGAGTGGAGAGCAGTCCTCCCACTTAGGGGCTTAGCTGCAGTCCAGTACTCGCCTAAGTTCTCTCACTTGAGGACTTAGCTGCAGTCAGGCACTCGCCTAAGTTTGAAAAAATCCTACCGAGTGGAGAGCAGTCCTCCCACTCGGGGGCTTAGCTGCAGTCCAGCACTCGCCTAAGTTCTCTCACTTGAGGACTTAACTGCAGTCAGGCACTCGCCTAAGTTTGAAAAAATCCTACCGAGTGGAGAGCAGTCCTCCCACTCGGGGGCTTAGCTGCAGTCCAGTACTCGCCTAAGTTCTCTCACTTGAGGACTTAGCTGCAGCCACGCACTCGCCTAAGTTTGAAAAAATCCTACCGAGTGGAGAGCTGTCCTCCCACTCGGGGGCTTAGCTGCAGTCTAGTACTCGCCTAAGTTCCCTCACTTGAGGACTTAGCTGCAGTCAGGCACTCGCCTAAGTTTGAAAAAATCCTATCGAGTGGAGAGCAGTCCTCCCACTCGGGGGCTTAGCTGCAGTCCAGTACTTGCCTAAGTTCTCTCACTTGAGGACTTAGCTGCAGTCAGGCACTCGCCTAAGTTTGAAAAAATCTTGCCGAGTGGAGAGCAGTCCTCCCACTCGGGGGCTTAGCTGCACTCCAGTACTCGCCTAAGTTCCCTCACTTGAGGACTTAGCTGTAGTCAGGCACTCGCCTAAGTTTGAAAAAATCCTACCGAGTGGAGAGCAGCCCTCCCACTCGGGGACTTAGCTGCATTCCAGCACTCGCCTAAGTTTGAAACACATCCTGCTCTACAGTAACAAGGGGCAGGTCGACTGCCACCTCCTCCTTAGGGAGCTTCGCCACAACACGCACTTCATCCTACTCTGCAGTAACAAGGGGCAGGTTGACTGCCACCTCCTCCTTAGGGAGCTTCGCCACAAATACAACACGCACTTCATCCTGCTCTGCAGTAACAAGGGGCAGGTCGACTGCCGCCTCCTCCTTGGGGAGCTTCGCCACAAATACAACGTACGATCCATCGCCGACCCGCAAAGATGACAAGGTGCAGGTCGACTGCTACAGTCTCCTTCAGAGCTGCGCCGCAAATACAAAGGTTGTCTCGAATAAAGAACGATTTCCACTCGACGAGGAATGCATAAAGATATTTGATGATAAGCCAAGTTCGGATAAATCCTAAAGGTTTTTGGACCACGAATTAAAGTGCTCAAGCATTCCGCCTGAAAGATTTTAATGGTTACAAAAACCACTCGGCATTCCGAGGCGAATTTAAAGTGAGGCATAAAAGTTTGTTCACTCCGCAGGAGGAGGGCTAGCAGGCTCGACGAACTCATCCTGGTCGACACCGTCGGCTATCCGAGTGGCTGCAGCGATGAAAGTCTCCATAAAGGTCAGGAAGTCATGTTTCTGGGTGTTGGCGACCTTGATTGCTGCCAGTTTGTCTTGTCGCACCTCCTTGCAGTGGACACGAACCAAAGACAGAGCCACATCAGCGCCACACCGAGCAGCAGACTTCCTCCACTCCTGCACTCGGTCAGGGATTTCATTTAGTCGAGTCACCAGGGACTCAAGATCAATTTGGAGCACAGCCTCTAGACAAAGTGCCGGGTCGATCCGTGACATGGCGACCTTCAGTCGAGCCAAGTAGTCCACGACACCGTCAATGCAGGATTCCAGTCGGAGCAGATTCATGGCAGTTTCATCTTTCACGGGAGAATTGATTGGATCCAAACCAGGTTCGATCCGCCCAGTCTCCTCCTCAAAGTTCTGGCAAAACTATGCATCACGATCCAAGGATAAGTCAATTTACATATCCCGAGTCGACACAAAAAAAAAATCAGTCGGAACAAAATGTGCACCTTCAAGCTTGATGAACAACTTCTTGGCAAGACTCCTCAGGTAGCTCTCCAGATCGTCCCTCCTGCGAGCAATGCTTTCCATCTTCTCGCCCAGGATGAGATTCTCCTTCTTCCAGCGCGAGCACTCCTTGTTGGCGTCATTCAGAGCAGACTTCAGCCTGGTATTCTCTTCTTCCAACTGGCCGACCGAAGCCAGTTTCTGTGCAGCTAGAGCGGTTTCGTCGTCAGCCTCCTTTCGAGCAGCATCCAAATCCTGGTCCTTCTTCGCCAGAGCTTCTCTCAGTTTTTATACAAAGAAATGATGCCTGATTCAGAAAGAGCAGAAGGGAACTCAAGCGTAAGACAGACCAGTCGACAAATTCGTCTTACCAGTGGCGTCATCCTTGACCCTTGGCAGCTCTGTCTTGGCCAGCTCCAAGTCAAGGTTCAGTTGGATCTGCTGTTTCTCCAAGTTAGCAAAGCGAGATCCAAGATCACAAGATTTCTGAAATCAAAGGGGAGAAGTTATTTTTACAGCAAAAAAAGTTACTAAGGCTACGGTCGACTGCTCGCAGTCCACCATAGCCTCGGGGACTACACCCAGCGGGTGCACTTTGTGTGCCCCCACTGGTTCTGATACCACTCTACCGGCCCGCCAGAGTCGAGTGCAGGGAGTAAAAAAAGGGGACAGAAAGAGCTCAGACCACAGTCGACTGCTCTCGGGGACTACACCTAGTGGGTGCACTTGGCGTGCCCCCACCGGTTCCGACCCCACTCGACCAGACCGAGTGGAAGAGACAAACTATCAATTCGGTTTACACTCGACAAGATACAAAGACTACAGTCGACTGCCCGTAGTCCACCGCAGTCTCGGGGACTACACCCAGTGGGTGAACTCAGCGTGCCCCCACTAATTCAAAGTTCAAGCAACGCACCCAGTGGGTGTACTAACGCAAAGATTTTTAGAAAGGAGTCTTCAGATATCATATCCTAACAGAACAAGCGGCGACCAACTAACTTGAACGTTGCTTTGGAGAGCCGAGCTGGCATTGTAGGCAGCCTGACTGGCGTCTCGCACCATCTTCATCTTCTCCATCATAACACCCGCCTGGCGTATAGCTTCCCTGGCAGCATTCACTTCGTCTTCTGGGACATGATGGGTCGCAAAAACCAAAGGTGGGTCGACAGGGGCCTGAGCAGTCGACGAAGAAGGCAAGGCACTCGACAGTGGCACGGCGAAGGTAACAGAACCCCGATTGGCATCGCCAGCGTCCTAAACGACTGATTCCGCCCTCGGTGTCGCCTGTAGCGCCTCGCTTGTAGGAGCTTTCCTACTCTTCCTCGTCAAAGGCCTCTCGGGCTCTTCATCATCGTCAGGGAGGTCAATAACATTGGGGACTGTGCAGGATTTTCAAATTTGAAGGATGGAATTGAAACTCCAATGGTGCAATAGGTATGTTTTAAACCTGTTTCTTTAACTGGTTTGCTATTGTAACCTGCTCTATGTTGATTTCAGTTTCAATTGAATAAACAGTTATGTTCTCATGTCATGCACATTACAAGTGTTGTTATTGCTCTATAGTTACCCACACTTATATTCTGTCTATTCTGCTTTGTCTTGAACAAATATTATTTGAACTGTGTCTCTATCTTGATTTGGCAACAAAAACTAGAATGATATAGACCATAAAGTGACCATGGTACATAGATATATGTTTGTTTCATGCTGTTATCCTGTCCACTTTACTACTGAACTCATTTACCAAAATGAGTTTCATACACAACATGGTAAACATTTGATGTGTCTGCTTGTTTCTCTTTTAGAATGCAGACAAAATATTGGAGAATAGTACCGCGTTATCTAATGGTAAAGGAAGTAATGCAGATAAGGTTCAAGATAGTGAGACATCCCTGTTGGTCTCCAAGAAAGCTGATAAAAACTATCTTGACGACGGTGAGGGAACCCAAAAGTCCTGTCTTGATGTAGTGTTCGAGTTACTGGCCACTACGGCTGGCACAAGCTCTTCGAACTCGCTGCCTGAATCAGTTTGTATTCTTGAGTCTCAACTTCAAGTTGAAAGACATCGATCTGATGTGCTGCGACAGGAAGCTAAAGCACTGAGGAAGTCCCTGCAGAATTCAGATGCATATTTTCTGGTGCAACAGCAAGCGCTGGAGGATTTAAGCGCCAAACAAGAGAAAGTTAATAAGCTTGCTAAGCATCTTGCCAGCATTATGGGTACCCAGGATATTGTTTCTTGAGATCTTCTGAAGTGGTTTCAGTTCAGGATTTGTTTTGCTGCGGCGTTTATTTGCATTGGTCGCTAACTTTGACAACCAGTGTATATGATATGCTGCTTTGTTCCCTATATTTGCACTGGTGGCGAACTTTGATGCCCAGTGGATGTAATATGTGTAATAGCCGTGATAGCCTAGCGTTAGTTGCTTGCTTATTTATTTCCTTGTTGTCTTGTTTATTTGTTTGCTTGTAGTCATTGCAGTTCTTTTTCCGCGGTTAGCTAGTGGCCGCAATAACCTATTTTTTAAAACTAGGCCACAATAACCATGGGCTAATATTTACTATAGTGACACTGGGCCTCCTACTGGCCATAGAAACAGTGGGCCTTCTACGTGCCGTAGAAACAATGGGCCTTCTACGGGCCATAGAAACAATGGGCCTTCTGCGGGCCGTATCATCAATGGGCCTTATACGGTCCGTATGATCGATTGGCCAAACATGGGCCAAACAGACCGCATTATGGCCGTAAACGGGCTAGAGTTGGAATCGTCCGTTCATGGGCCGACCATAACGGGCCATCGTTAATAGGCCGTATTTGATGATGCTATGAAAACGACCCAACGTATTAACGGACCACAAACGGGCCGACTGTAACCACGGGCTGAATTTGGCCCACAAGCAGAAAATGACAGTAACGGGCCGTAAGTAAACGAATGCTAGAAATGAGCCCAAGAATAAATGGGCTCTGAGATGGCTGAAAGATAACATGGGCTGGAAACGGCCCAACGGAATAATGGGCCGTTAATGGGTATAAAGTGATACACTGTTCATTACGGGCTAGTTTCACCACGGGCCGTTAATGGGTGTAAAGTGATACACTGTTCATTACGGGCCAGTTTCACCACGGGCCGTTAATAGGCCAAGAGTTACATAGGGCCTCATATGGGCCAAAAGAGATCATGGGCCATACATGCGCCAGAAGTGAAAATAGGCTGGAATCATATTGGATGGCCCAGATGACGCTACTGGGCCTAATTCGGATAGGGCGTAACGGGCCTTGGGTTCGCGGGTTGTAAATGGGTTATATGCGAACAGGCCGTTAACAGGCTTTCCATGGGCCGGCCTTTTCATAGGAATTGGCCGCTTTTAGGCCATGCCACGTGTCGACGTATCATAGGCGCCTTCCGTCCAATGAGTGGATGACATCTGTCCCAACAATGAGCTGACACGTGTTTCCTCCAGCCAATGATGATTTTACACGTGGAAAATCCCCATTGGTCGGGGATGTTAACGGGTTATCGGATCCAAAACCCGACCTGATAGCTTAACGGTGTTCCGTTACGGTGGATGCCACATGTCGGTCGCCCTTGATGAAAGCACTTCTGTGATGTGTGATTTATCGTCATGGAAGTGGACACTTCCGTGATGATAATTTTGGTAATGTCATGGAACACTTCTACGACAACACAGGTATGACTATCTTGAATCTGTCATAAAATCGTCATGGATGTACATGCATGACAAAAAACGCGACCTACTATGACAAACACATATCATCACGGAAGTGTATTTTTTTGTGGTGTTTCACTTGCATGACCGGATAGTGTGGATAATAATAATAGTGCACATACATTGGACTAAGCTGGAATCTGCAAGCATTCAATTCAAGAGAGAAGATAAAGTAATATGGGCTCTTTGCTAGATCAACAATAATGCATATGAGAGCCACTTAACATTTTCATTATGGTCTTCTCCTCTCGACCCCCAAAGAAAAGAAATAAAACTATTTACATGGGAAAGCTCCCAACAAGCAAAAGAAGAATGAGAAATCCTTTTGGGTTTTCTTTTTAATTACTACTACTACAAGCATGGAAAGTAAACTAGCTAAAAGCTACAACTATTTTTTTTGGTTTTCTTAAGGTTTTTCAAACACACATGAAGAAAGCTTAAAAATAAATTAAACTAGCATGGATGATACAATGAAAAAGTATGAGCACCGACAACTGGCATGAGTGCGTGAACATGAATGTAATGTCGGTGAGAGATACGTACTCCCCCAAGCTTAGGTTTTTGGCCTAAGTTGGTCTATGCCCATGGATGGCCTGGTGGATATCTGAAGTTGAAGCTGGGGTCGTACCAAGATGCATCAGCTACTGCCTGAAGGGCTGCAGCTTGGAGGCGGGCTGCCTCTGTAACGCCCCATATGTAACCTGCCACATTTGTATTCCAACTCTTGCCATTTTTGGCACTGAGTTATGATATTTCCTCGTTGTCGGGTTTTTGTCTCCGTGTTGCTTTTGTCTTTGTCATGCATCTCATATCATGTCAACATGTGCATCCATTTGCATACGTGTTCGTCTCATGCATCCGAGCATTTTCCCCATTCTCCGTTTTGCATTCCGGCGCTCCTATGTCCTCCGGTGTCCCCTTTTACCTCTTTTCGTGTGCGGGTGTTAAACATTTTCGGATTGGACTGAGACTTGCCAAGCGGCCTTGGTTCACTACCAGTAGACCGCCTGTCAAGTTTTGTGCCATTTGGACTTCGTTTGATACTCCAACGGTTAACCGAGGAACCGAAAAGGCCTCGTGTGTGTTGCAGCCCGACACCTCTCCAAAGTGACCCAAAACCAACCTAAACCCCCTCCATCATCTCGGTCATTCGATCATGATCGCGTGACCGCAAACCGTGCTCAATTTGGAGCCTCCTAGCTCCCTCTACCTATTAAAAGGCATCTCCCCCCGAAAATCCGGATCCCTAACCCTAGTCCCTCTCCACTCCGCGCGGCCGGACGTGTCCGCCCGCCGCCGGACGAAAATCCCGCCGGAGGCCGCCACGTGTCGCATCGCCATTCGCCGCCTCGCGCCCCACATCGCCGCCTCCACCGCGGGCCCAAAGAGCCCGGATCCGGCCCCCACGGCCCGTCTCCGCCGCCAGCCGCGCCCACGCCCCGCCGCCCTCGCGCGCCTCCCCGCGCCGCGCCGGACGGGCGCCGCCTTGGCCTCCTCCGCTCCTCCTCGCCTCCCCGCTCTCCTTCCTCCACTCCGGCCGAGCTCCGGCGCCGACTCCGGCGAGCTCGAGTTCGTCCTCGATCCGCGTGCCCGATCCAGATCTGGATGAATTAGGGTTGACTTTTGTCCCAGTTTCAATAACTTTTAGCATATTTCATCGCATCATAACTTTGCATCCGTGGCTCCGTTTTGGGCGTGTAGCATATCAAATTGTTCGTCTCGATGTGTACTTCATTTCATTCCAGTGCACCATGTTCATTTGAGTTCATCTTGATGCCCTAAATGCTGTTGCAAGAGTGCTATGTAATGTTAGTTTCATATTCTTATCGGTAATTGGACATTTGTCATTTTTGCCATGATTAATGTGTGCCTCCTATGAACTTGAGCCCTACATGTGTTTTGAAGTATGCCATGCCATCTTTACAAGGGTTTATGCCATGTATTTTTGTGATCTTTGTGGTGACTAGCACAAGCATGCAAAGTAGCTCTCGTAATGTTACTGTTTTCAGGGACTTAGAAATCTTCGAACACTTTTCCCTGGTAATATTTTTATGCCATGTTCTCATGTTGCTACAGAGAGATCCATGCCTCTTTTGAGCATGGTCATTAAGGGTGATTTTGAGATAATGTTATGCTCCATCCATTCATGTCTATGTTTGCAATTATGGAGCACCCTAGCATGACTCAATCGAGCTCTACTTTTGCTATAAAATGTTCCTGGCAGATTGTTTACATGTTAAGCAATTTTGCCGAGGTTGTTGTAGTTGATTCGTGCATGCTATGAGGTTGTTCTTGCCGTGTTTAGCTTCTATGCCATGTCTACTTGCTGGGTGTATGCTTAGTTTGTCATGCCATGCCTTGTGGTGAGTGCATCGAGCTCCTAAACATGCCTACGTGAATCTATTTTTCCATGTTCCAGTTTTCTACTAAGTCTGAATCTATTAACGAAAGTTGCTATATTCACATGGTTGCCATTGTATTTTCTGATCCCTTTTGGCTCATGGTCAGTAAGGGACTTTTGTTGTATGCTTTGAGTAGCTTCATGCCATGCCTTGCTTTGCCATGATATGTTCATGTAGCATGCCGTTATCTTGCTCTAAACATTGCTTCCTGATATTAAATTCCTGACATGTTATTTTCACTAAGTCTGTAACCTGATATCTTTTGCACTTTTGCCATGCTTGTTTGAACCTGCTATTGTGTGAATTAGCCGTAGCTCAGTGTTCATCTTTTGTCAAGAATCTTGAGTGGATCACTGCCATGTGCTTTGTTGCTATGTTGGAGTGCAGTAGCTTGTTGTTCTTGATGCATTTAGATGGCCTCGTGCTATTAATCGCAGATCGGTGTCATATTAGTTTTGCTTGCCATTTGCAAACCGTGCATCCGATTCTGGTGATCTTTATATCGATTTTGACCGAAATCAACCCATCTTTCCAGTGGCACTCTTGGTTTTCCAAGTTGAGGCCAGGTTCAATCTTTCCTTTCCGAAACATGCATATGCATTGCATATCACGTCCCGCATATCATGTCATGTTTTAAATCATGTTGCTTGTCCATTGCCCGTGATTGATTGTATATCCCTTTGCTTGTGTTCTTTCTTTGGGTAGAGCCGGGAGACGAGTATGTGATCAAGGAACCCGTCGAGAACGTTTACGAGGATCAAGCTTACGTCAACTCGGAGAACTTTGCAGGCAAGATGACCATACCCTCGAAATCATTTCTATATTTTCTTGCTAGATGCTCGCTCTTTTGTTATGCCTATGGTATGATACCTACCACATGCTTTATCATGCCTCCCATATTTCCATGTCAAACCTCTAACCCACCTTCTCCTAGCAAACCGTTGTTTGGCTATGTTACCGCTTTGCTCAGCCCCTCTTATAGCGTTGCTAGTTGCGGGTGAAGATTGGAGTTTGTTCCTTGTTGGAACATGTTTATTATTTGGGATGTCACTATTATATCTTGTCTATTTTAATGCATCTATATACTTGGTAAAGGGTGGAAGGCTCGGCCTTATGCCTGGTGTTTTGTTCCACTCCTGCCGCCCTAGTTTCCGTCATACCGGTGTTATGTTCCTTGATTTTTACGTTCCTTACACGGTTGGGTTATAATGGGAACCCCTTGATAGTTCGCCTTGAATAAAAATCCTCCAGCAAGGCCCAACATTGGGTTTACCATTTGCCACCTAGCCTTTTTCCTTTGGGTTTCGCGGACTCAAGGGTCATCTTTATTTTAAACCCCCGGGCCAGTGCTCCTCTGAGTGTTGGTCCAACCTGTCAGCTGCCGGTGGCCACCAGGGGCAACTCTAGGATGGCCTACTAGAACCTTGGACAATCCGGTGTGCCCTGAGAACGAGATATGTGCAGCTCCTATCGGGATTTTTCGGCACATTCGGGTGGCTTTGCTGGTTTAGTTTTACCATTGTCGAGATGTCTTGTAACCGGGATTCCGAGTCTGATCGGATTGTCTTGGGAGAAGGAATATCCTTCGTTGACCGTGAGAGCTTGTGATGGGCTAAGTTGGGACACCCTTGCAGGGATTTGAACTTTCGAAAGCCGTGCCCGCGGTTATGGGAAGATGGGAATTTGTTAATGTCCGGTTGTAGAAAACCTGAAACTTAACTCAATTAAAATGAATCAACAGAGTGTGTGACCGTGATGGTCTCTTTTCGGCGGAGTCCGGGAAGAGAACACGGTCTCGTGTTATGCTTGATCGTAGGTTGTTCTAGGATCACTTCTTGATCATAGTTTCTCGACCGTGCCTTGCCTTCTCTTCTCGCTCTCATTTGCGTATGTTAGCCACCATATATGCTAGTACTTGCTGCAGCTCCACCTCATACCTTTTACCCCACCTAAAACTTAAATAGTCTTGATCGCGAGGGTGTGAGATTGCTGAGTCCCCGTGACTCACAGATTCCTTCAAAACCAGATGCAGGGACCGATGATACCATTCCAAGAGATTTGACTAAGCTGAAGTGGGAGTTTGATGAGGAATCAGGACGATACTATGTTTCCTTTCCAGACGATGAGTAGTGGAGCCTAGTTGGGGCAATCGGGGACATTATGCATTTGGGGTTGTCTTTATTTTGGTTCCGTAGTCGGACCTTGATTGTATCTGGATGAATGTAATGTTATATTTATGCTATTTTGTGACGTGACGATTGTAAGCCAACTATGTACCTCTTTTCTTATTTAGTACATGGGTTGTGTGAAGATTACCCCACTTGCGACATTGCTTACAATGCGGTTATGCCTCTGAGTCGTGCTTCAACACAAAGGAGATATAGCCGCATCATGGGCATTACAAGTTGGTAATCAGAGCCTTCCCCGACTTAGGAGCCCCCTGCTTGATCGAATCGTTGGCAGTGTTGAGTCTAGAAAAAATGTTTTGAGTCATTTAGGATTATATATATCGGAGAGTAGGATTCTTTTTACTCCTCAGTCCCTTCGTCGCTCTGGTGAGGCATCCCGACGTAGAGTTTTGACTCTTCTCTTCTCAAATTTCACTAAAAAAATTTAGGATCACGCGAGTATCTTGGAATCGTTCCGATGGTTTTGTGACGAGAACATTGTTCTTGGTGCCTCCTAACATTTAGGGGTTGTGGCAGTGTCCAGGGGAATTGAGCTCCGAGGTGTTGTTGTCACAATTTTATCGTTGCAATTCTGGAATACCTGAGTTTCCGCCGACATCGAAAATCTCTTTTATGCAGTTGTTGGTGAGATAACCTCGACGCCACCCAGTACTGGGGCCGGAGTTCGGGAGTATTGCCATAACTCGTATAATGGATGCTTTTCGAAGGTTGAGGTAAATGATTTCCAAAGGTTTCTTGGTTATGTGTTGAAGGATGGATACAGCTGCATGTAGGATTTGCTAGCTTTGGGTGACATATTATGCTTCCCTTGTATCCCCAACACCTGATTGCATAACCGGGAAGATTTCAGGAGTTTCATAGGTGGGAATTCTTGTAGCTCTAGTATTTCTTCCGCAAATATTTGGTTTGTGATTGGGTAATCCTCACCAAGTATTTGTTCTTGTCCGTACCTTGTTTTTTTTCATCTACCTCTATCTAAGTGGCTTCTCAATTTATGGAAGTGTGACCATTTAATTTGGATTGCATTCGTTCATTCTTGTTCGAATGTTGAGACTATATGTTGCAATTTCGATCCATTTGATTCAGCTTGAATATATGTCTGTCATGATGCTAACGGATGTCACCCTCTTCAGGATGGCTCCTCCAACGCGTCAGAATCTTGAACCGCCCCCACCACCTCCACCTCCGGAGGCATGGCAAGCTGTGATGGCCGCTACCAATGCCAACATGCAGATGCTTATGCAACTCTTGCAAGAGCGCAACCAAGGAATTCAAGGCCATGGCAACAATCAGAATCAGTTTGCTACACTCAACCAGTTCCTCACAAACCAGCCAAAGACCTTCAGCAATTGTGTCGAGGCAACAGACGCTGATGATTGGCTCGTGGATATCTGCAAGCATTTCGAGTGCAGCAACGTCAGGCCTGAGGACTTTGTCAAGTTTGCCTCGTTCCAACTCAAAGACCAAGCTGCAGAGTGGTTTCAGCAGTACAAAGATTCCAGAGGAGGTCGTGTTACCTGGGATGAATTCCGTCAAGACTTCAAAGCTCACCACATTCCTTAGAGTGTTGTTGAGAGCAAGCATGACGAGTTCCACAATCTGAAGCAAGGCAGCTTGTCTGTTTACCAGTATAACATCATGTTCCAGAAGCTCGCTCATTTCGCCAAGCAAGACGTCCCTGACGAGAAGAGCATGATTTATCAGTTCAGGGGTGGCCTCAGAGAAGATCTCCAACTAGCTCTCGTGCTTTTCGAGCCGAAGAAGTACGATAAGTTCGACAATATGGCACTGAAACAAGAGGCTGCTCAACTCAAGTGCGATGCTTCCAAGAAACGAGTCAAGGATGCAACTCCTTCTTCCTCAACTCAAGTGGCAACTAAGCAGCAAAAGTATTGGTTGCCTCCTCCTCCTAAGTTCCGTCAGCCTTATCAGCAGAAGAGCAAAGGTGGCAATGGATCTTCCCACCCACCCAACCCAGGCTTTCAGAACAAGACTTCGCCTCAGGCTCCAAGATCAAGTGCTCCGTATCACCGTCCGCATTCAGAGGTCACGTGCAACAAGTGTCAGCAGAAGGGTCACTATGCCAACAAATGCTTCAATCAGAGGCGTCTTCCTCCTCCCCCTCCTATGAGATCTGCTAGCACCGCAGTGGCCAAGCATAATCCCAAGCATGCCAAGGTCAACTTGTTCAACGAAGCTCAGGCAAAGGACTCATCAGATGTGATCATGGGTAACCTTCTTGTTAATGATATTCCTGCAAAAGTTCTTTTTGACACTGGTGCATGGCATTGTTTCATCTCAAGACCATTTGCATCTAAGCATGAGTTGGCTTTCCATGTTTTGCCTAGTCTGCTAGTAGTTGTCTCTCCGGGTAAACGCATGAACGCTAACTCAATGGTTCCGGATGTTACCATCACAATGGGTGACTATAAGTTTCTGTCTTCTCCTAATGTTCTTGGCGACTCGGATATTGATCTTATTCTCGGAATGGATTGGCTTTCTAAGCAGAAGGCTCAACTTGATTGTGCTGCCAGGCAGATTCAATTGACACATTCGTCTGAGGATGTAATCGTTTTTGCTGCTCATGATGATACCATTCGACTGTTTTCTCTCAACGAGAAGGGCGAGTTGGATGCCATATCTCAGATTCCAGTCGTTTGCGAATATCAAGACGTCTTTCCCGAAGAGCTTCCAGGAATGCCTCCTCACCGGCCAGTTGAATTCGTCATCGATCTTGAGCCTGGCACGGAACCTGTTTGCAAACGTCCTTACAAGCTTGGACCTGAAGAGTTGAAGGAGCTGAAGAAACAACTCGATATTCAAGAGCGTATGGGTCTCATCCGACCAAGTTCTTCTCCATGGGGTTATGGTGTTATTTTCGCCAAGAAGAAGGATGGAACGGACCGACTTTGTGTCGGCTACCGTCCATTGAACAAGAAGACCATAAAGAACAAGTACCCACTTCCCAACATCAATGAGCTTTTCGACCAACTTAAAGGTGCTCAAGTATTCTCCAAGCTTGACCCCCGTATGGGCTATCATCAGATTCACAATCGTGAAGAAGATATCCCCAAGACAGCATTCAGAACAAGCTATGGTTCATATGAATACACTGTCATGTCTTCCGGCCTTGTCAATGCACCTCCAACATTCTCTCGCATGATGAACTTCATCTTCAACACCTACACAAATGACTTCGTCTTGGTCTACCGCGATGACATTTTGGTTTTTTCCAAGAAAAAGGAGGATCATGCCAAGCACTTGAGATTGGTGCTGCATAAACTCAGAGAACATCAATTCTATGCGAAGTTTTCAAAGTGCGAGTTTTGGCTCGATGAGGTTCTCTACCTTGGACATATCATCTCCGCCAAGGGCATAGCAGTTAATCCTGAGAAGGTGTCTGCAATTGTGAATTGGGAACCACCTCAGAATGTGAAGCAACTCCGCAGCTTCCTTGGGCTCGCAAGCTATTGTTGAAGGTTCGTTGAGAACTTCTCAAAGATCGCGAAGCCTCTTTCCAACCTCCTCCAGAAGCATGTGAAGTATGTGTGGTCGCCTGAATGTGACATCGCTTTCAACACCCTCAAAGAGAAGTTAGTCACTGCTCCAGTTCTGACTCCTCCTGATGAATCCAAACCGTTCGAGATTTTCTGTGATGCTTCCCTTCAAGGTCTCGGCGCAGTTTTGATGCATGAGAAGAAAGTTGTGGCCTATACCTCTCGCTAGTTAAAGCCCAACGAAAAGAACTACCCCACTCATGACCTCGAGTTGGCGACAGTTGTCCATGCTCTTTTAACATGGAGACATCTCTTGTTGGGAAGAAAAGTGGACATCTTCACTGATCATAAGAGTCTCAAGTACATCTTCACTCAGCCCAACCTCAACCTTAGGCAGACTCATTGGGTCGAAATGATTCAAGAGTATAATCCGAGTATCGAATATACTCCAGGCAAGTCCAATGTAATTGCTGACGCATTGAGCAGGAAGTCTTACTGCAACAGTTTGATTATCAAGCCCTATCAACCAGAGCTTTGTGAAGCTTTCCGCACACTTAATCTCCAAGTTGTTCCTCAAGGATTCCTTGCCAACCTCGAAGTCTCTCCTACTTTGGAAGATCAAATTCGTGAGGCTCAGCTTCTTGATGCTATGGTGAAGAAGGTGAAGATTGGGATTGCCAAGAGCCAACCCAGGTACGAGTGCTATCGCCTTGATGACAAGGATACTCTATTCTTCGAGGATCGCATTGTTGTTCCTAAAGGTGACCTTCGTAAAGTCATTATGAACGAAGCTCGCAATTCACTCCTCTCTATTCACCCTGGAAGTACAAAGATGTACCATGACCTCAAGCAGTCGTATTGGTGGACTTGAATGAAGCACGAGATTGCTCAGTTCGTGAACGAATGTGATGTCTGTAGAAGAGTGAAAGCAGAACACCAACGACCAGCTGGTCTCCTCCAACCTCTTGCCATTCCAGAATGGAAGTTTGACCATATTGAGATGGACTTCGTGACTGGATTTCCCAAGTCCAAGCGTGGCAATGATGCTATCTTTGTTATCATCGACAAGCTCACTAAAGTGGCTCACTTTCTTCCTATCAAAGAATCTATCACAACAGCTCAGTTGGCAGAGCTATGTACCTCCAGGATTGTCTCTCTGCATGGCATTCCGCAGTTGATATCTTCAGATCGTGGGAGCATCTTCACCTCTAAGTTCTGGGATTCCTTCCAGAAGGCCATGGGCACCAACATTCGCTTCAGCATAGCTTTTCATCCTCAAACCAGTGGCCAAGTCGAGAGGGTCAATCAAATTCTTGAAGATATGCTCAGGGCATGTGTCATTTCTTTCGGTATGAAGTGGGAAGATTGTCTTCCATATGCTGAGTTCTCCTACAACAACAGCTTCCAAGTGAGTTCGGGCAAGGCCCCATTCGAGATTCTCTATGGCAGGAAGTGTCGTACTCCTCTTAACTGGTCAGAGACTGGTGAACGCCAACTTCTTGGCAATGACTTGATCACAGAGGCTGAAGAAATGTGCAAAGTCATTCGTGAAAATCTCAAAGACGCGCAATTGCGCCAGAAGAGTTACTATGATAGCAAACATCGTGACTTGGCTTTCGAGATCGGAGACCATGTCTACCCCCGCGTCTCTCCAATGAAAGGTACTCATCGCTTCGGTATCAAAGGGAAGCTTTCCCCTAGAGACGTGGGTCCTTTCAAGATCATTGGCAAAAGAGGCGATCTCGCCTATCAACTTGAGCTTCCATCCAACTTTGCAAACGTGCATGACGTGTTTCACGTGTCTTAGCTCCGCAAGTGTTTCAAGACTCCTGACCGCACCATCAACTTTGAAGAGATTGATCTCCAAGAAGACCTGTCTTATCATTAGCATCACGTTGCTATTGTTGAAGAAACTGAGCGCAAGACTCACAACAAGTCTATCAAATTCCTGAAAGTGAAGTGGTCACATCATTCCGGTCGTGAAGCCACCTGGGAACGCGAGGATCACCTCTGTTCCGAATATCCGGAGTTTTTCCAGTCCTAGATCTCGGGACGAGATCCTTTCGTAGTGGTGGAGTGTTGTAACGCCCCATATGTAACCTGCCATATTTGTATTCCAACTCTTGCCATTTTCGGCACTAAGTTATGATATTTCCTCGTTGTCAGGTTATTGTCTCCGTGTTGCTTTTGTCTTTGTCATGCATCTCATATCATGTCATCATGTGCATCGCATTGGCATACGTGTTCGTCTCATGCATCCGAGCATTTTCCCCGTTGTCCGTTTTGCATTTCAGCGCTCCTATGTCCTCCGGTGTCCCCTTTTACCTCTTTTCATGTGCGGGTGTTAAACGTTTTTGGATTGGACTGAGATTTGCCAAGCGGCCTTGATTCACTACCGGTAGACCGCCTGTCAAGTTTCGTGCCATTTGGACTTCGTTTGATACTCCAACGGTTAACCGAGGAACCGGAAAGGCCTCGTGTGTGTTGCAGCCCAACACCTCTCCAAAGTGGCCCAAAACCCACCTAAACCCCCTCCATCATCTCGGTCGTTTGATCACGATCGCGTGGCTGCAAACCGTGCTCAATTTGGAGCCTCCTAGCTCCCTCTACCTACAAAAAGGCATCTCCCCCTGAAAATCCGGATCCCTAACCCTAGTCCCTCTCCCCTCCGCGCGGCCGGACGTGTCCGCCCGCCGCTAGACAAAAATCCTGCCGGAGGCCGCCACGTGTCGCCTCGCCATTCGCCGCCACCACCGCGGGCCCGGAGAGCCCGAATCCGGCCCCCGCGGCCCGTCTCCACCGCCTCCCGCGCCGGCGCTCGCCGTGCCGCCGGCCGCCGCGCCCCTCTGCCCTCGCTCCACGCCGGCGACCCCGCCGCCCTCGCGCGCCTCCCCGCGCCGCGCCGGACGCGCGCCGCCTTGGCCTCCTTCGCTCCACCTCGCCTCCCCGCTCTCCTTCCTCCACTCCGGCCGAGCTCCGGCATCGACTCCGGCGAGCTCGAGTTCATCCTCGATCCGCGTGCCCGATCCAGATCTGGATGAATTAGGGTTGACTTTTGTCCCAGTTTTAGTAACTTTTAGCATATTTCATCGCGTCATAACTTTGCATCCCTGGCTCCGTTTTGGGCATGTAGCATATCAAATTGTTCGTCTCGATGTGTACTTCATTTCATTCCATTGCACCATGTTCATTTGAGTTCATCTTGATGCCCTAAATGCTGTTGCAAGAGTGCTATGTAATGTTAGTTTCATATTCTTATCAGTAATTGGACATTTGTCATTTTTGCCATGATTAATGTGTGCCTCCTATGAACTTGAGCCCTACATGTGTTTTGAAGTATGCCATGCCATCTTTACAAGGGTTTATGCCATGTATTTTTGTGATCTTTGTGGTGACTAGCACAAGCATGCAAAGTAGCTCTCATAATGTTACTGTTTTCAGGGACTTAGAAATCTTCGAAGTATTTTCCCTGATAATATTTTTATGCCATGTTTTCATGTTGCTACAGAGAGATCCATGCCTATTTTGAGCATGTTCAGTAAGGGTGATTTTGACATAATGTTATGCTCTATCCATCCATGTCTTTGTTTGAAATTCTGGAGCACCCTAGCATGACTCAATCGAGCTCTACTTTTGCTATAAAATGTTCCTGGCAGATTGTTTACATGTTAAGCAATTTTGCCGAGGTTGTTGTAGTTGATCCGTGCATGCTATGAGGTTGTTCTTGCCATGTTTAGCTTCTATGCCATGTCTACTTGCTGGGTGTATGCTTAGTTTGTCATGCCATGCCTTGTGGTGAGTGCATCGAGCTCCTAAACATGCCTACGTGAATCTGTTTTGCCATGTTCCAGTTTTCTACTAATTCTGAATCTATTAACGAAAGTTGCTATGTTCACATGGTTGCCATTGTATTTTCTGATCCCTTTTGGCTCATGGTCAGTAAGGGACTTTTGTTGTATGCTTTGAGTAGCTTCATGCCATGCCTTGCTTTACCATGATATGTTCATGTAGCATGATGTTATCTTGCTCTAAACATTGCTTCCTGATATTAAATTCCTGACATGTTATTTTCACTAAGTCTGTAACCTGATATCTTTTGCACTTTTGCCATGCTTGTTTGAACCTTCTATTGTGTGAACTAGCTGTAGCTCAGTGTTCATCTTTTTTCAAGCATCTTGAGTGGATCACTGCCATGTGTTTTGTTGCTATGTTGGAGTGCAGTAGCTTGTTTTTCTTGATGCATTTAGATGGCCTCGTGCTGTTAATGGCAGATCGGTGCCATATTTGTTTTGCTTGGCATTTGCAAACTGTGCATCCGATTCTGGTGATCTTTATATCAATTTCAACCAAAATCAACCCATCTTTCCATTGGCACTCTTCGTTTTCCAAGTTGAGGCCAGGTTCAATCTTTCCTTTCCAAAACATGCATATGCATTGCATATCACGTCCCGCATATCATGTCATGTTTTGCATCATGTTTCTTGTGCATTGCCTGTGGTTGATTGTGTCTCCCTTTGCTTGTGTTCTTGCTTTGGGTAGAGCCGGGAGGAGAGTACGTGATCGAGGAACCCATTGAGAACGTTTACGAGGATCGAGCTTACGTCAACTCGGAGAACTTTGTAGGCAAGATGACCATACCCTCGAAATCACTTCTATCTTTGCTTGCTAGATGCTCGCTCTTTTGCTATGCCTATGCTACGATACCTACCACATGCTTTATCATGCCTCCTGGTTACGGTGGGAGGTTGGGGGCCGAGCGATCCGCGTTTCTCTCGTACACGTACGCACGTGTGTGTGAGGCGTTGGCTCTAACTGAACCCGAGCAAGGCGTTGGGCTCTAACTGAACCCGAGCGATTGCACTGCAGGCTACTCGTTACTGAACCCGAGCGGTCGATCGATGGCTATTAACTGAACCCGATCGAGCGATTCCTTCGCTACTGCTGCTAACTGAAGCCGATCGATTGGATGAACAGTGAGCGTTGCGGGGGGGTTGGATGAACAGTGAGCTGTGGCGTTGCCTCTGGATGAACAGGACCCCGTGGTGTGGAGGGCTGGATGAACAGTATACGGTGGAGGGGTGCCTGTGGAGGGGTGGTTGAACAGGACCCTGTGGTGTGGAGGGCTGGATGAAGAGTAGACGGTGGAGGGGTGGTTGAACAGTAGCCGGTGGAGTAGCGCGCGGTGGAGGCTGGATGAACAGGAGCCCGTGGAGGCTGGAGGAGGTCGACGGTGGAGATGAACAGTATCCCGTGGAGTCCCGTTTTGCCGTACGCCACACCCCTCCTGATGAACAGGACCCCCATTTCGACCGTAGGAGGTCCGTTTCGTCCGTTTTGCAGTACGCCACACCCCTCCCGATTAGCAGGACCCCTGTTTCGACCGTAGGAGGTCCGTTTCCTCCGTTTTGCGGTACGCCACACCCCTCCCAATCAACAAGACCCCCGTTTCAACCGTAGGAGGTCCGTTTCCTCTGTTCTGCGGTACGCCATGCCTCGTTTCCATCGCCTGTTCCGTCCAAACCCTCCCGATGAACACGGCCACGCATTCCATTTCGACCCAGCCGGTTGGCTCCCACGCGTTTCGTTGCCTCCCGACGAACACGACGCATTCCGTTGCCTCCCGATGAACACGCCGCATTCCGTTGCCTCCCCATGAACACGAGGCATTCCGTTGCCTCCCCATGAAGATGACAACGACGCTGTTTCTCCTACACGAGCCCTGGCCGTACGTATGCGCGAGTAGGCGTTCGAGACCCTGCCCGTATGTACACATACGTGGCCATATTTTCTTTCTTGCACCCTGGCCGATGTACGTACATGTACATGCTACATGCGCGCCTCTACTACGACACGTGCGCGCCTCTACTACGACACATGCGCGCCTCAACATCGACCAGTATGTACGTACACATTCGCGACCAGAATGACAAAGCTACGTATGCTTCGACCAGGTGGGTCCCGACTGTCAAGCACTTCCTTGCCTGCAAAGATGTAGCTGGTGGGTCCCAGCACTCAGGGGGCAAATCGTTTTGTTTTTTTGCCTGGATGCACTTC
Organism: Triticum monococcum; assembly: GCA_034509565.1. NCBI lineage: Eukaryota > Viridiplantae > Streptophyta > Magnoliopsida > Poales > Poaceae > Triticum > Triticum monococcum. Next base: position 274,398,060 of record CM067842.1, on the reverse strand, counting down.
CTTGCATGCGAAGGTGTAGCTGTTGGGTCCCAGCAGTCAGGGGGACGAATCGTTTTTTTTTTGCCCGGACGCACTTCCTTGCGTGCAAAGGTGTAGCTGGTGGGTCCCAGCAGTCGGGGGGCAAATTTTTTTTCGGACGCACTTCCTTGCATGCAAAGATGTAGTTGGTGGGTCCCAGCAGTCAGGGGGGCGAATCGTTTTTTTGACGCACTTCCTTGCGTGCGAAGATGTAGCTCGTGGGTCCCAGCAGTCAAGGGGCGAATCATTTTTTCACGAAATACGGTGGCCCGTCCGGTGGGTCCCTGTTGTCAGGTGGAGGAATAATTATTTTGTGCGTAATAAGGAGGCACTTCCTTGCGGCTGCCATGGACCCAGCTGTCAGCCTCTCCACGTACAATCCACGTCCGATGGAAGTCGTTCCTTGACCATGTTGACCACGCTGCGCCGAGAGCACCAGGGTGGTGGACGATGGCGAGGCCTAGGAAGGGGACGACGCGGAGCCGGAGAAGAGGCGGCAGTGGATGCACACGCGGAGAGGAGTACGAGGGTTCACTGGTTCGGTTGCGCTGCCGTCGCCCCAGAATAACAGGGGGTGTGGGTGAGTGGAGGGATGGCCTGGCCAGCGGTAGGAGTAGTAGGGGGCGGTGAGGCCTTCGTGGCAGCACAGTCGGCCATGGGTGGCAGGAGCAGGCGGCACGACCGGCGCTGCTTTGGGCGGCTGGAGCAAGAAGACCAGAGGTTGAAGAAGCATGACGACCGTTGGATGGACATCGTACGGTCACTGCAGCTAGAATCGTTTATATTGACTAAGTTGACAAAGCCCTTGGTACGTCAACTTAGTAGGCCCACAGGTCAGCTTTCGAAACGGTGTGCCCCAGATGTCAGGGGGAGGAATCATTTTTTGGGCGGGTGAAGCTAGAATATCTGAGATTGAAGAAGAAGCACGCCATCCGTTGGATGGACATCCAACGGCCACTGCTGCTAGAACCGTGTGTTGACTATAAGTTGACAAAGCCTTGCATACGCGTCAACTCTGTTCTTTTAGGGGACGCGTCAACTTAGTAAGGCCAGAAGTGTGTGGCAGAGAACTTATAGCTCATTTGAGATTTGTAAGAATGTGTAGCCCATTTTTTGAATTCTAATGGAATTTACTACAGCCCATTTACAGTTTGTTAAAAGTACAGCCCATTTCAACCAACCATTCAAAACAGAATTCAATAAAATTTCCCACATTTTGATGGGATCCAAAATATTTTTATCCTGAAATTTCTAGTCAGATTAAATACAATTTCAATATGAATTTATATGACGTAAAAATCCAACGAAACATTGCGCTCGCAACAATTAATGAAATTAAAATTTTCAATATCCAAAAATAATATTTTTATAAAGTAATCACGTGTTTGGTGCATTTTTTATAGTTACTGCCCAGTTTTTATAATTACATCCCATTTATTATTTCTTAAAGCCCATTTTCTTGTTAAGCCTAATGCATCCCTCCTAGGAAAGATTTGCAGCCCAGCTAGGCGGAGAATAACAACTTGACCTTGCTTGGGTATTCTTAAAAAAAAGTATAGCTGGGCTAGCCATTTTCAGCTTGAAAAAAATTAATATCTGGGCTGGATATCTGGCCTGGGCTAGACGGGCCACAGCCCACCGAGTTAATACCTGGAGCGATGTTTTCGTTGTTGTCCAGAGGAGAAAAATTAATATCTGGGCTAAACATCGAAAAACTCCGTAGTGCTCACACCTCAAGAACACAAATACTGCTCGAGCTGCTTGGTCCCAGCTGTCGGCCGCTTCTTGTGCAATTCTCTCGTTTATTGACTACTACATAGGTTGACAATGGTGTGGGACCATGATGTCAGGAAACCAGGAGGAAGAAACATAAATTATAGTTATATATATATAATAAGGAGGCACTTGCGTACGTGAGGCTATGGACCTGGTGGGTCCCCATTGTCATCCTCTCTAAGTAGAGTCATCTCCTCGCCTGCGCGCGCTTTCCGCCTGAAACAGTCAGCGCCGCCCGCCCCGCTTCCCGGTGCAGGCGATTGCTCTGCCTTCAAACGACACAAGTGTCGTCCGTCCGTCCATCTGCCGCCCACATTAATGATATGCGGTTGCCGAGGCAGCTACTCTGGCGCCACACGTCCGTCCCCCTGCCCGTCCACCATTGCTATATAAACTGTTGCGCCGGCCATAGCCGCAGTCATCCGCATCCGTTCCCTTTCTCCTGTCCACACCACTACTGCCCACCATGGCTTCCTCGCGCTCCAGCGCTCTTCGGGATGGGCGGACGACGGACCACAAGCAGATGGCAGCCATTGCTGCCGACCGGCTCGCCGGCAGGCAGCCGGAGGACGACGACGTCCCAATGGAGAACATGGTAGTCGACGATCCGGCACCAACCCCCTCCTCCGCGCCATCCTCGCTGGTGCATTACACCATGACCATCGGCGAGGCCTGTGCCCAATATATGGATAGGCTGAGGCAGATGCGTGAGGAGTAGTTCCGGGAGGCGCAGGCCGATGCCACCTACTACCACCATCTCCTCCAGGAGCACCTGCAGGCGGAGGAGCAGATCGCCGCAGAGCGGGCGGAGCAGGAGGCGCTGCTCGACTCGTACCGCTCCGCCCGCAAGGGCCGCCTCGAGCGCTGGCGGTACCGCATGCGGGTGGCGGAGGCTGCGGCGGCCTACAAAGAGGCTAGCAAAGAGGGCGATGAAGCGGGCGAGGCGCTATTTGGCGAGACCGAGGATGAGGCAGAGGACAATACCGGCTTCGACGAGTCCCCTCTCCGCTAGCATCGACGAGGCCCTGCTCTGCCGAGGCCCCGCGGCGCCAACAACGAGGCAGGGGACACCGCCGGCTCCGCTGAGGCCCCGCCCACCAACAACAAGGCAGAAGACATCGCTGGCTCAGCCGAGGCCCCACCCTGCCGGCAACATGGGGGAGGATTTCCACCGCTCCGCTGAGGTGCCGCCCGCCGGCAACGAGATAGAGGACATCGCCGGCTCCGCCCCGCTGCCAACGAGGCCGCGCCACACAGAAAACGAGGAAGAGTAGAACACGGTAGGTCGCCGCCGCTCAGGTCCAAGTAAGGCCACCGCTGCTACCCTCCGGTTGAAGCCAAGCTAGGCGGGTTGACCATTGACGGCCGGTTAGCTTCTTGGCAGCGACGTGGAGTCGGAGAGCTGCGCTAGAGAAGAACACTGCTTCTACTTAACTGCTGGTGTAGTTGGCTGACTGACACATGGGCCCAACAGGCCACATGTTAGCTACGCAACTGCACCTGCAGTGAAGTCACTGAAGCTTCTGTTCGGCTCAGCGGGACACAGGTCGGTAGCTTCGGTTAATTAATTATACCTCCAGTGCACCCCTTTTTAGTTGAAGAATGTATGAAATGTAATGAAATCCGGCATGTTTATATGAAATCCGATCATGTATGAATGAATTTATTTTGATTAGTTCAAATTCCTGTATCACTGGCATTGGATGAACATGCAAAACAATACGTACTAGCATTATTCCCAGGGTGATCACCTCGTTTGCAGCAGTTTCACATGTACTCCCTCCGGTCCATTCTAGTCTACATACAAGTTTTGTCTGCAGTCAAAGTATCTCTACTTTGACCAATCTTATACAAAAAAGTATGCACTTTCACAATGTGCGAAGTAAAAAGGAACAAAAGGAGTACAAAGAGTTTGAGTAGCTTTTTAGCGTTTCTGTACATTGCAATCAAACACATAGGCCTGGCAATTCATAGAGAACATTCAAAACAATCAATGATTATGCATCTCAGTGACTCACATGTCTGAGGCAATATTTACTTCACAACTAAAGAATAAATAAAAAAATTGATCGATGCTGCTGACAGCAAAGGGCGTCCCATTCGAAAATATCAAACGCATGTATTGCTAAAATCAATGAGCAAAATTTTACAAGGTTGTCCCATTCCAAAATATCAAATGCCAATGATTGTGGAATGGGCAGGGTTTGTCATCAGTTCGGACATTGACATGGCACCTTGTGCTAAATAAACCAGCTGTTCTTTTTGTGCAGTTCCACCAAAATCAACCAAATTCACACGTAGCTTGTATGATTTTGCCCTTATATGTTGCAACCCTTGAACTTATCGGCACCTCCTTTCTTGTGGTGGAAATGAATGATTCGATGTATTCATGAACATTTTGTGCAGTTCCCATTGAAATCAAGCTGAGCACCCCTGTTTGCACAAATACAAAAGGGTGATTAGTCTAAAGCAAATTGTACTATGAATTGACAGTTTCAATAGGCACATACATGGTCCATGTAGAGCACACTTTTAGAAAAATGGAACTCACCAGAAAGAATCCTAGAACAACATTATACTCGCGCATCACAACAAAAAATGGAGATTTGTCAGTCCTTCTAAGTTGAAGTTAGTTTGGTCTTGTGGGGAGTAATGTAACCATCCTTCAACTGCTCCTTCTGATGAGAAGATAGACATGGCTTCTTCATCCTGGCATAATCGGAACTAGTCACTTCACGTACTCCATATTCTTCTTCAGAGGAAGATGATCCTGTTGTGCAAGGACAAGAGGACTACTAAATGCTAGCATCCCTGTTTGCTCGAAAAAAGGAAAGGAAATATTTAAAACATCACATATGAAGCACTTCTCAAGGACAATACCACTTTTTCATGACAATATCTAAACAGTAGCACAACACCAATAGAGATGACAAAGCTCAATCATATGGATGAAATCAGTGGGCGAGTACCAACCTTTGTCAGGAGTCTTATTGTGTAGAGCATTCAGATGAAGCACTTCTCCGGAACCATCTGTTGCTATCTACGGTAGTGGCCATGCTTACTATATACTCCTCGATTAGTTTAATGTTTCCAACATCTTCTTGTGCAGTTCCACTAAAATATATGGTATCTTCAAAGAAGATCCCTGTTTGCACAAGTAGAGATAATTACATATTACATTAAGAGTGGCATCAAATCAGTGGCAAAACAATTGCTCGTTCCAGCCATAGCAATAAATTAAGATGCAAAACTATATCATTACTTGTGTCATCACAGTTCCAGTGCTTCATTACAGCACCGGGAGTTGATTTTTGTTTTTCTTCCGCTTGTTCTTCCCCTTCATCACTTGGTTCAATAACAGACAAGCTTCGCCTTCAATGTAAGATTTGGCATGTCAATTAGGGAGCACAAGTATAGTACTAAACTTAATTTTCTGATGAAAGTGGCAAAATACAGGCCATCAGTTGTGAAATATCCTTATCTTACCTCAATGGGATATTACGGTGCACATACAGATTGGAAGTCTTGTCTCCATTTGTGCAGTTCACTAAAATCAAGCAACATTATCGTACAAGTAGCACAACATATGAAAGCACACTGCAGAATCATGTGAAAGAATGCTTGTACTGACCTCTCATGATGCGGGATACAAACAACTCACAAGAAGAAGATCTGAACCAAATTCGCCTTAATGGATAGGAAGTAAGATCTCCTCTTGTGCAGTTCCACTAAGATCAAGCAATCAAGCAACGTTGTTGGCATGACATTTTGGTTGAACTGCACAAAACACTCTTAAAACAAGTGTGTTTTGTGCAATGCAACAAAAGGTCACAATGGCAATGAGGTGAAGTAGATAACCATGTTTACACAGAGGTGCAAAGGAAACAATTAGTGGTCAATAACAGTGGATGACACAGAAGCCAACAAAAAGAAGCATCTACCTTATCTAAATGGGAAAGAAAGCAAGATAGTAGCATTTCTCAAACGGTGGCATTGATTAATATTAACATAGTGATTATATTAACAATAAAATTCGTTAAACATGTAATTTGTTTTTAACTGTGGCATTGCATCAATTTTCCAGCGGCATTATTAGAGGGTGTTTGTTTACAGGGACATTTTGGTGTAGGGACTAAAAAAACTCCATGTCAGTCCCTTCTAAACCAAACAGGAGGGACTTTTAGGGACTAAAAGTGGGCATTTGGGACTAAAGAAAGAAGACCCCGAGGGAGTCTTTCTGGGACTTTTTCCAATAGTTGCCCCTGCCATGCATCGCACCTTGTCTCTATTAGTTCATTACTATGGGTAACATGGTCTTTTAGCATGTCATTTAATAACCTCTAGTCCATGTTTAGTCCCTGGAACCAAGCAGGTAGGGACTAGGGAGTTTTTAACCAAACAGGGCCTTAGATTAACAACAACTAATGAGTTGCATGGGACATTGGACGCACCAGCACCATGTGCATCTACCGATGTACTGTGGTCAGGCACAGTCTGTTGCAACAAAGAACAAACAACCAAGGAGCATATTTGTGTTGGTGCCAGTTTTGTTATCTTTAGACACCTTTCCCTATGTGAGCGCAGCAAATCTAGTCCTGCTCAAACTGTACAGCCTTGTCCCTTCCTTTCCTTTTTGAACTAGTACTTTCGCCCCTTCCTTTCCTCTTTGAACCACGTCCTAGATTTATGCGATACAACTTTCCCCACAACTTTCCCCCATCCCTTTCCTCTTTGAACCACATCCTAGATTCATGCTATACAACTTTCCCCCTTCATTTCCTCTTTGAACCACGTCCTAGATTCATGCTATATACAACTTTTCCCACTAATTTCCCCCACTCCTTTCCTCTTTGAACCACGTCCTAGATTCATGGTATACATGCAACTAGAGCAATGCATGTGGAGTAAGTAAATTATACCTTAAGGTTCTTGGGGCGTGGTTCGGTGGGCGACGGGACGACGGCGAAGAAGAAGGGGTCGGAGGCCCTCCCGCGCTGCCGCTGGGTGGAAAGTGAACAGCTGCGCCGGTAGTCCCTCGCCGATGGCGACAGTGTTAAGCCTCCTTCCCTTCCCAGCGGACGGATCCTGCTGGCTCTTTGAGCAGCAGTGAGGGGAGAGAGAGAGGCCAACGAAGTCTTGTTTAGATCTGGAGAGGGCGAGAGAGTGTGAAGAGAGCAACTACAAGCGCTGAGGCTCCAGCGGGAGAGGGCGAGAGAGTGTGAAGAGAGCAACTACAAGCGTTGAGGCTCCAGCTTGTATATATATACTGGAGAGAGAGTGTGAAGCGTGCAAACCCTAGAAAACATTTTGACCAGTCAAAGAATCCTCCTGGCACAAATTATGCTCAAGTGTAGTTATCGAACCCGAGACCTCAAGTTTGATGAGCGAACAGGCTAACCAGCTACACAGCCCTCCCGTTATGTTTAACGAGAGGAAAATAACCTTTTATACATTCCTACATTCATGTGACAAGCATGCCGTGTTTTTTTGTGTGTGTGGGAGTCAATGGGATTTTAATCATAATCATGTCATGTGGCTTTGGTGGTAAGACTATCCACAGTGGTGCAGAAATAATGCAGCCTTAGTCACCTTACCTCTCTCCACGTAGTACGTTGGGTCCCACCATTCAGAGGGTGAAACAAACAAATTAATAAGAAAAATTAAAAGCGCCAGTGGTGTATCTTACCTCACACATCTCGCTACTGCTCGGGAACACTGTCCAATTGATCCCTCTGTTCGCTCATGTACTATTTTAAGTGAATCTTTATTATAACATGCACACAAATTTTGGGCACTTGTATTCGACTTAAGCCAGTGTGCCACCGTATCTCGTATACTTACTACTCCCTTCGTCTAGGTATAATAAGTCACGTTAGAAGGTGCAACGGGACCAAGGTGCGTGTGTGTGTGTGTTAGAGAGAGCGACAGATCGACCTACTCCTACAGAGAGATGTTGTGTAGTGTATGATTTTAGCCACGAGAGTCGGTGCATCCTCTCGTTTCCGGGCGTGTCCGGTAGGGACATGTGGGCAGCTGCCACGCCCGCTCCTGACCAGCCTGGCCCACCCAAAGCCCCTCCATCGCCCGCGCGCGCTTCCCGCCCGAAACGGTCAGCGCCGCTCCAAAGAATCGATGCCGCATTCATGCCCGGGCAGAGCAGACGCGACCTCTCACTAGTGCAAGAGTGATGGTTGCTTTGTCCATCCAACTTACTGCTGGGTCTATGTGATTTGACGGCTCATTGGTCATTATTACTGAGGTGGTAGGACTGCTGGATGTCCCACACTTTCGGCGAAAGGAGGTACAACTACTATATTACAATTTTCTCCATTCTTACAGCGGAGGCGTGCAAGAGCAATGAAAACACGCAGGCTCAGTGATTACATGGCCCACCTCACACTATCACCATGCGACACCTAACTCTTTACATAGTACTCCCTCCATTCCTAAATATTACTAGATGAGTCCCCGTGCGTTGCCGCGGAATAGCGGTATATCTCTCTGCGCAAAATTATCTATTTTATAGAACCAAAAAAACTCTATAACTGCATGACAAATGTGGTAGCCAAACTAAATAAACTCCCATCATCATTTAGATCATCCCACGTAAGGAAAAAAGATCAGCCAATTCCAACTGCATAATGGGATTATATTTTTCTTTTTGACATGTTAATGGGACTTAAAAGCTCACTTACATGCATGCTACCGGTGCATGCTTGCATGCAGACATGTTGATGTGATTTAAAACCCACTCACATGCATGTGCCACGGTATTTCTGCATGCTTGCATGTGGCTTAGTGCGGAGCCTCTCAACGTCTAGATCAGACGGCTATTATGGACTAATTTACTTCATCTAACGGCTACATCAATTTTGATGATGTGGCTCAAGGAGAGGATAGAGAATTCCTAGTAGTGGGGTCTAGCTATTACTAGTAGATAAGTCTTGGTAGAGATTCCACTACATACGGAACAAAATGAATGAATCTACACTTGAAATGCAGCTATATACATCCGCATGTGGTTCATTGTGAAATCTCTACAAAGACTTATATTTAGGAACGGAGGAAGTACTAGTATAGTACGTACTGTAATTTATCAGCGAGATAAATTTGTACAATACTATGAAGCTTCCAGCTTCTGTGAGATGTATCTTGCGTCCAAGGTTGCCCGTTGCAACATTTCATCAAATACAAAGGAGACTAACATGCATGCTATTGCATCTCAATGCTTGACAGATCATAGCAAATATGTACTCCCTCCGTTCCAAAATAAGTGTCTCAACTTTGTGCAAACTTTAGTACAAAGTTGTAATACTACTAAAATTGACACTTATTTTGGAACAGAGGCAGCTAAAGAAAAAAACGATCAATGCAGTCCCTAGCCCTTGAACCATGAACCCTGGCCAGGCTTCAATTTGCTGGCAACGTTCGAGCTTCCTAATAAATGAAGTTTACAACCTTTTGACCATCGGATCATTTTGTGCAGTTTCACCAAAATCTAGAGGAGCATCCCTATGGCAAAGAAATTGAAGAAGCGTGATTAAAATAAGATTACTGGGACTAGTTGATGAGACATAAACTCATCACAAATACAGTACGTAGAAGCTAGTAGAGGTATATGCGGGGCAAAGAAGTAGAGAAATATCCACAGGGAGTGATGTGTGCAGCTGGAGCAGTGGTGCAAGCCGGCTGTAAAGGGAGTTGTACCTGTGGGACGTAGCTCAACCTTGAGAAGGGCGGTGGGAGGCGGCAACTGCCCACGTCGCGGCAGTGATCAAGGGACGAAGGCAACCTCACCGGCTTTCTGAGAGAGAATGATGGGGACCCCTGACCGGGACGTGCCGACAGTGGGTTTTCGCCATCGGCGACGGCCACGGCATCTACACTAGGCATCCACCCCTTCCCCAAGCGGACGTGATCTGCCGGGATGTTAGAGATGCGGCCACAGTCATTTTGTGCGAGAGAGTGTGAAGAGAGAAACCCCAGCAAGCAACCGTGTAGGCTGGCCCGTCCTGACTGTGTATATAGTGGAGCGGTTTCCTTTTCTCTCCATATGAACCTATCATATTGCGTACGTGCCACTGAAGAAAGAAAACTTTATTTATAAAAGACGCGGCACCTACTACTCGTTCTCCTATAACCTTGCGCTTGGCATCTCCAAAATATTAACCTTGCGATTGGCTCTTCACCTCTTTGAGAAGTCGAGCAATAATGGTAGTGCAGTATATATCGTTCTGGCTATATTTGACCGAATGAATTGTTGCACGTCCACCACATGGGCGAGGGTCGAGGGGCGAGGGAGAGTACTACATACGGAGCAAAATGAGTGAATATACACTCTAAGATACGTCTATATACATCAGTGTTTTGAGTATGTACTAGTAGTTCATATTGAAATCTACTAAAGGACATACATATTCCAAACAATATGATATAATCTCTATAACCAAGGTAGTAGTGACGAGGAGTAAACGGAGGGAGTAGTAAATTTTTCTCCTCGTCCTGCGAGCCACCGCGCCCATGGGCGAGGGAGCGGGCGTAAGGCGGAGCAAGCTTCACCTCATCCTATGAGCCACCACGCCTGTGGGCGAGGGAGACAGCGTACTAACCAAGCTTCTCCTCGTTATGCAAGTTGACGGGACACATCAAAAGTACTCCAGTGTATAGAGCCTTGCCTCTAAGGTAGGCCCCACATGGTTTGCCTCTTTTTTTAACATAACACGTCAAGTCGCAATTTGTTTGTTCACCCATGGTAGACAATCCTCCCTCCACCAAGTGGACAACTAGTACACGTGCCAAATTACCACATGGGCTGCCTTTTTCGTACAGAAATGAGCTCCACCGTGTACCCGCGCGGGTGTGGTTGGGAAAGAGACGGGAGTACGTGCACCGTGCATGCACCTATTCTCTTCATGCACGTCCCCCACCTACATGGGTGTGTGTGAGAGATACAAACCGCATTCGTGAGTGTTTTTTGTTTTGGGGTGGGGGTGGGGTGGGGGTTGATTTCATGAATTATTTGTGGGAATATGTGTCGATGAGATCTCAAATAAAATTTTGCATGCAATGTGTGTGAAATGAAGGCCTATCTATATCATACATAGAGGGTCGGGCAATCCACGAGAAGAGAGGGAGGGGTCATAGCTATCGATAGAGTCGAAGAGAGGATCAAGTGGGTGGGTGCGAGATCGATGAAGAGAGCCATCGAAATTGTGTGTGTGCAAGTCAAAGATATAGGGCAACTGGCCTACCGGAACGTTAGGGGGCACATGTCAAGTTTGTGTGTGGCAAGGAGACAGGACTAGAGCGCTCGATGTATCGGTGTGTGTGGGGGAGGGGGGGTGGGGGAGGGGTAGGCAGAGGCCTAACTATAGAGGTAGAACGAATCGTATATGTGGTGAGAAGGAGAGACCCAGCTATGTCTTGAGGGAGATTGGTCGACATCCATACATAACTGAAGGACGGGAAATATGATGGGACAGAGAGAGAGAGAGGAGAGAGAGGGAGGGAGAGGGAGGGAGAGGGGTAGAGTACTGGATGGGTGATGGAGTTGCTTCTCGAAGATGGTGGGAGAGGCCTACTAGACGAACTGAGGGTGGAACTGCAATGTTATCAATAAGAGTGGGGATGTGTTTCTGTGTGTGCCTGTTCGTGATAGATCTGTCGGGACGCATCCATGGATGATGAAGGGGAACCATGTGTTTGGTAAGCAAACCTAACTAGATGGGTAGATCAATTGTTGTTTGTCGGAGTAAGGGAGAGATACAACTAATGAGGTAGATCGATTGACATGTGGGTAAAAACGAGTTATAAGGACCTAGCTAGCTATATGTATAGCGAGAGATCGGTCGGTGTACGTCCATTTTTTAGAGGCAAATAAGGCCCAGTGAGACGGATAGACAGAGAGAATGGAGCTAGGAGGTGGTGCGATAGGCCCAACTACTAGCTAGATAGGGGGAGGAGTGTGCGGTTGTGAGATCGATGAAAAGAGGGGCGAGAGTTTACACGTGTGTCTGACCGTATGAGAGACACGAGGCAAGGACACATAAAGGAGGAGATTGAAGGTGTGTGTGTATGTTGTAGGCAGGCATCGCTGGAGAGATTTAACGCTCGGTGTGTGTCGTAAAGGAGTTGTGGAGACTCTGGGAGAATGACCTAAAGAAAAAAAAATGAATGTGCCCGGTGGATAGCATGCTGAGGGAGGGGGAGGGCGAGGAGGGCGTGTGCATGCACGAGAGAAAGTTAGTGGTAGCTACAAAGGTTAGAGGATTGTGTGGGTGTAAGAGACTAACAAAGATCATAATTTGATATGAAAGCAGACTCATATATTTGAATAGGAGATCATAGTGTTTTAAACATTGCATGCATGAATATAGCAGTGATACACGTGCTGTGCACATGTTATACCATAATGTGATAATGCATGGCGTTTGCAACTCACAACTAAATGCCAAACAATCTGAACCATACTATACATCAAACAATCTCACATTTTATTTGAATTTGTGATAATGTGTGGCATTTGCAGCTTACAACTAAATATCAAACAATCTAAACAATACTATATATCGAACTTCTCACATTTTATTTGAATTTGTGGTAATGTGTGGTGTTTGCAACTCACATCTAAATACTTGTAGGCATAGGGGGTGGGGCACCATACATAATGTGATAAACACATTATACATATGATACATGGTTTAGATTATGAAGATCTAGCTAGAGCTAGAAATGTAATGTGATTTGAAATCAAAATAAAGTGGATTCAAATAATCTAGTTCGAGTAGGAGCTGCTGCTGCTTTAGCTCTCACTCGCGCTGCTGCTCTGCTCTTGCTCTCGGTCCCCAGCTTGGTCTGCTCTTGCTATTGCTCTTGCTCACGCTGCTGCTCTCGCTCTTGCTCTTGCTTGTGATGCTGCTCCAATTTAGCTACACTTCAGTCGACTGAATCGACTTTTGGGTCAGTCAATTTTCAGGGGGTGGGGGGGCTCGCCGGGGTGAAGGAAGAACCAGCCGCAGTAGGGAGGGGCGCTCGCCGGAGAGGTACCCCACTATCTATCTTAGGGTTCAGGATGGGGGCAGTGGTCGCTGACGGTGGCGGGCATTGGCGGGGCGGTGGCGTGGGGATCGCTGGAGAAAAAGCTCGGCACGGGGGGGCCTAGAGGGATGGCCGGGGCGGCGACGGACCGGCAGTGGGGAGTGTTTCCGGGGTGGTCGGGGCGGCGCACCGCCGGCCGCGGGTGGCGGAGGGCTTCTGTTTGGCTGGTGGTGGCTGGCGGCTCAGGGGGTGGAGGTTGAAGATGAACCGCGGGCCCTTGATTTCGTATCCAACGGCTGCAAAATCGACTGACCAGAGATGAAAAAGTCAGTCGACCGAGGTGTAGCCTCACCTTGCTAGTGCGTTCAGTTTCGACAGCAAAATAGTGTCGACAGTTAAGTTCAGTTTCGACAATTAAGTTAAGTTTCGATAGTTAAGTTCAATTTCGACAGTTAAGTTCCGAGAAGAGTGGCTGATGTATTTTACATCTAGCACTTTGTGGTTATGTATTTTACGTCATGTATTGGAGATCCTATTAGAATTCCACTCGGGTCAACATTGTTCGTTGTCTCTCTTGTCCTGGTTCAGCCTTAGCGTCGTACAACTCACCGGAGCTGCTCCAATGACGAAACCCTCCATCACAGCGGAGCAGTACCTCGGGCTCCATCTCCATATGCCTAAGATCGTCTTCCCCTCCTCCGACAACAAAGTCAGCCGGAGCATCCTCACCGGCCAACCCAATCACGCTGAGATCGACATGGCTTCGCCAAAGAGGTTGTACACTTGTTGCATCTCTTTTTTACTCTACATGTTATATATATTGTCCACTGAGCACACGGATTTGTTCCTTTAGTGTCTCCTTGAAAGAAAAAACTTAGGAATTTTAATTTTCACTTGTCCTCCTTTTCAAATTCCTATTCATGAAGCAGGAGACTAAGAGATAGTAGCATAATAGCATTATAACCGTACATTTTCTTGTGGTTTGACTTAATCTCACCATGCTTATTTGCATCCTGTGATCTTCAAATTGTTGTGAATCAAACACCCAGATTGGTAGAAATCCTGTGTTTTTAAATTCTCTGTTTTGCACGTGCATTCCTATCCTATTCCTGTCTATTTCCTATCCATGCATTGTTGGAATCCTCCAATTCAAACAAGCCCTTACAGAATTACTTCTCTTACAGATAGTTGTCAAAGAAAACCTTGCGTGGTTTGTCCCGCTCCTGCTGCGCCGTCATCCACCCCAACTCAGCTTCTCCAATGACAGAAGGGTCCAGCACAGCAGGGATCCGGCCTCCAGACTGTCTTTCGCCGCCTCAGATCTTCTTCCCCGCCGCTGGCAGCCATGAAAACTGCATTACCATCATCAATCAAGCAGATGACCTCGAGGACTACACGGGTCCGCAAGAGAGGTCGCACTCTTTCGTGTCTGCTTACGTTATGCGTCGCTTAATATTACATGCTACTTTATCGTCTTGTTCACCGATTAGACTCTGAGTCAGCTCCAAACTAATGGTGAAACTTGAGTTTTTAAATGGTTGTGGGGTACATATCGGGGCCGCTATCAATAGTATCTATCTACTATCTAGTTAATCTCCGGTGTCTACTATGAGTTTCATGTTGGGTGGGAAACAAACAGTAAAGAAGCCATTATCTGTATTTTTTAATTGAAGCCATTATCTGCCTGCTATTATTAGTTTTGGGTCTATCCACAGGTTGCTACCATCACTCTGGATTTCTGCATGCACTCCTTACATAATCTCACTATGTCTTATTCCTATGCATGACAGTTATTGTAAACAATGGAGCTGAACATGTAGAGCAAAAGAGACGAGTCTTGCATGGCAATAAAATTTCATGCAGACGTCGCTCCATGGTAGGCGCGAGGGCAGCCCCCCTCCATGCATTTCGGATTGTAATCGAGAGGAAGATATCTGTTCTGAGGGGGATTCAGAAGGAGAAGAAAACTCCTATTTACCCCCTGAGGTCTTCGCTCTAACTTGGCATGCTGATGTTGGTTATATCATGCATTTGGTGTCTTGCATTGCTTACTTTATACATCAAATATGTCATCTGCTTAGTTTAGACATCCTTTGTGCGAATGCCATCTGTTTAGTTTATTCATCGTTTATGTGAATTATGCAACGCCATCTTGTTTAGCCAGGCATCATATATGTGAATTTTGCAATGCCATCCTGCTTAGCCAGTTATCTTATATGTAAATTATATCAGGCCATCCTTTTTTTCATTGCATATTACATTTGTCAACAATGTTAGTACATTCAACTGATCTTTGTGTGCATCAGCCATTTGACACGGTGATGGCAAATTCTGGAGTGAAAACAAGGTCTTCAGAGCAGACTATGCTATCTGACGAAGCGCATATCTCGCTGGTTACGGATAGCTCCTCAGAGGAGGATTCAGAGACAGATGACCACTCCTATCCCCCCCCCCCCGAGGTGTATGCTCTAACTTGGCAGGGTTATGTTGCTCATATCGTGCGTATGGCGTCTCGCATTGCTATGGCATTTGATTAGTTTAGACATGCTTTGTGTGAATGCCACCTATTCAGTGTCTAATTACCATATGTGAATTATGCATTGCCATCTTGTTGCAAGACATTATATATGTGAATTATACAATGCTATCTTGTTGCAAAGGCATTATATGTGTGAATTATGCAATGCCATGCTGTTTAGCCAATCATCATGTATGTGAATTATATCATGCTATCATTTTTTGTATTATGTGTTCCATTTGTTGACAACGTTTGTATATTCAACTACTCTTCCTGTGCATCAGCCATTTGAAGCGGTGATGGAAGTATCTGGAGTGAGAACAAGGTATTCAGAGCAGACAATGCTACCTGCTGAAGCAGACATCTTGCTGGTTACAGAGAGCTCCTCAGAGGAGGATTCAGAGACTGATGACCAGTCCTATTTCCCCCCTGAGGTCTATGCTCAAACTTGGCAGGGTTATATTACACATGTCATTCATGTTGTCTTCCATTGCTTAGTTTTTACATCATATATGGATTGCCATCTGCTTACTTGCTTACTATATAAGTCATATATTTGAATTATATCATGCCATCATGTTTACATAGTACATACACATCATCTATCTGAATTATGGCATGGCAACCCATTTAATAAAGACATCATATAGTTATATCATCTCATCCTGTTTAGTGTTTACAGTCATCGTATTTTGAATTATGGCATTCTATCTGTGAATGTATGTGAATTATGGCATGCCAACCTATTTAATAAACACATTATATAGTTATGTCATGTCATCCTGTTTACATAGTCTCATATTTTGAACTATGTCTTTCCATCTTTTTTAGTTAGCCATCATAAAGCCAAATTGTCTCATGCTATCATGTTTAGTTAACCATCATATATGTGAAATTGTGTCATGCTATCCTGTTTGGTTAGACAACATAAATATGAATTATTTCATGCCCTCTTTTATTCCCCACTATCCATTGCACCTGTCTATCATACAATGTCTATACTTTCAATTAGCTTTCTTGTTTATCAGTCACTTGAATTGGAGAGCGTGATGGCAGTATCTAAGGGAGTAACAACAAGGTCTTCAGAAAAGATAGTGCTACCAGTTGATGCAGATAGAACCACGGTTGTACTTGCCCAAGGATCAGATCCACCACATGATGAAGCTGTGTACCCAGGGTAGGGTCATGGACCTGTCCAAACTGACCTACCCAAGGACATCTCCATAAGAAATCATCTTTCAATTGACTTGAAGGTGTCTCACTCAACAGACTTGAAGATACACGACCAAGAAGCAATCACTCGACCAAGACCAAGCCACTCGATGGTCATGTGACCTAAAGGCGCTCCGCATGCTAACGGTCGGTTATTAAGTAGCTTTTATGGTCATCATAGCACTTTATTACTAGCGTTACCAGTAACGCCCTGCCTTAATGTACATTGAACTCTTTGTATCGTGGGCTGGCTGGGGTCCTAGCGCACTCTATATAAGCCACCCCCTCCTCTGGGACAAGGGTTCGCACGCCTGTAATTCACACACGCATAATCCATTCGACTGCCTCCGGGCTCCGAGACGTAGGGATATTACTTCCTCCAAGAAGGGCCTGAACTTGTAAATCTTGCGTTCCTACAACTCCTCTATAGCTAAGGTCTTGCCTCTCCATACTTACCCCCCTACATCACTGTCAGACTTAGAACCACGACAGTTGGCACCCACCATGGGGCAGGTGTTTTAGCGTTTTGTTGGAGGAGTTGCGATCTTTTCCGACCCAAATCATCATGGTTTTCGGCGGAGTTTTGGTGGAGGGCCGCGAGATCCGTCTCGGCACGCTCACGTTCATCATCGGCGACTCCGCGTGGCTTTAGGAGGCTCCGCTCGACGTGGATGCACTCCCTGTCCGTGGGGAAATACACTTTAGCGCGTGCGTCCGCAGCGTTCTCCTGCGGCAACCATCGACCCCCTACCGGTCGGCTCCTGTGTTGTCCTCCCTCCCAGTTTCCCGCCGGTGCAAGCGCTCTGGTCGGTCGAGACTCCAGCGGTGGTTGAGACACGTGGTGGCACGCCAGTCGGCCACCCCTCAAGTCGCGGCGGTCGAGCCTGACGAATCCCTCTACGACCTGTTCGACCTGTCGACCGGCTCCGCAGAGACCACATCCGAGTGCGACAGCAGCGATCCGGCGGCGGAGGTTCTGATGGTCGATGGACCTCCCAGTTTTCCCCGCACCGATGGAGGCGCGGGTGGAGGCGACCCGTCGCGTCCTCATGAGGAATATCTTCCCGAGCCTCTCACGTCGCTGCTGAGAGAAGAACTTCGCCGCCGGAACATGGATGCATTACACACTCCTATCATTAGAGAAACCCCTGAGGCTCGTGCCTTGGAGGACGCGCGCCTGGCAAACTTGGCCGAGCGCACTCGACTGGAGAACCTCTAGCGAGCACTCGGCGAGCATGTGCGACAACGGGTTACCGAATCCAGTCGAGGTCAGCTCTTCCCGCCCCCGCAGGTATATCAAACTCCGATTCAGAATTTAGCAGCTGCAGCCCGCATAGCAGAGTCGATTCAGCCTTCCCAGTCGGAGCCTGGTAGAGGCTTGCTGCAGATCAGAGCGTTGCTCCGGGCAGCAGGAGACCAGAATTCCGCTGTTTCTCAGTCGCGGAACACGATTCACAGTAGATCCATTGCCGCAGACACAGTCCAGTCGGCTCATAGTCCAAGATCGACCCCGAGGCGTGAAGGACGTGAGGACCGGCGTAATCAGCATGGTAACCGTGAGCAATATGATCACCGATTCGATCATGATGATCGATGTCGAGTGCCTCGACAACAGGATGATAGGCTCCCTCGTAGTGTTGGGTGAAGGATTCCAGTCGACTCCAGGGGCCAGGCTTCGATGCGGGATCCATTCTCGTTCAAGGTTTGGTTGACAGGAACAGAGCTCACCAGGAAGGACACGACAGAGATGCTCCTACCAGCAGCAGAGCAAATGTTTCGGGGCCAGAGTGCTTTAGTAGAGCCATCAGGGCCACTGTGATTCCTCCCAACTTCAGGTTGGCGACTGGAGCCAGCAAGTTCACTAGCGAGTCCAAGCCCGATACTTGGATTGAAGACTACCGAGTAGCCGTCCAGATTGGCGGCGGCAATGATGAAGTGGCCATGAAGCATCCGCCTCTCATGTTGGAGGGCTCGGCCAGAGCGTGGCTGAACCAGTTAGCACCCAGCAGCATTTACACTTGGGAAGATCTCGCCCGAGTATTTGTCACCACATTCGAAGGAACATGCAAATGACCGGCAGGGTTGATGGAACTGCGGTCCTGCATGCAGAAGCCGAATGAAACCTTGAGGGATTACATCCAGAGATGGATCACGTTGCACCACACGGTAGAGAATGTGCCCAACCACCAAGCAGTCTATGCCTTCAAAGAAGGCGTCAAGTACAGAGAACTGAATCTGAAATTCGGTCGAACCGGAGATATGTCTCTGAACCGAATGATGGAAATTGCCACCAAGTACGCTAATGGAGAAGATGAGGATCGACTCCGGAGTGGCAAGCTGAAGTCAGTCGCCCAAGAAACCGGAGGAAATTCCAATCGGAAATAGAAGCGGAAAGCCGAGCTAGCTGCTCCTGGGGAAGCTTTCGCTATGACTCAAGGAAAGTTTAAGGGGAAACCCAAAGGACCTTGGAACCCCAAGAAAGTTAAAGACCAGGACGGAAATGATGTGTTGGATTTGCCGTGCCTCGTCCACACCAAGAAAGATGAAGAGGGTAATTTTATTTACCCAAAACATACCACTCGACAGTGTCGACTCTTGATCCAGCAGTTCCAGGGCAAGCAGCCCAAAGATAAAGAAAAGGCGTCAGACAAAGTTGAGGACAAGGAAGATAGCGACGATGGATAGCCCCAAGTTAATTCCACCCTAATGATTTTTGCTGATGTTGAGAGAAAAAGTCGACTGAAAGTCATCAACTGAGAGGTGAATATGGTTGCTCCGGCGACACCAAGTTACTTGAAATGGTCTCAGACTGCCATCACGTTCGACCAGTCCGATCACCCAACGCATATTGCCACCCCTGGCAGGCAAGCTCTGGTGGTCGACCCAGTGGTTGAAGGCACTCGACTGACCAAAGTCTTGATGGATGGTGGCAGTGGTTTGAACATATTGTATGCTGAGACGTTGAAAGGGATGGGCATTCTGATGTCCAGACTCAGTGCCAGCAACATGAGTTTCAATGGAGTCATTCCTGGGAAGAAGGCTGAATCACTCGGCCAGATTGCTCTTGATGTGGTTTTCGGTGATTCCAAGAATTACCGCAAAGAAAAGTTGACATTTGAAGTTGTAGACTTCCAGAGTGCCTACCACGCTATTTTGGGCAGGCTGGCTTATGCACGCTTCATGGCCCGACCATGTTATGTGTATCTCAAATTGAAGATGCCTGGCCCCAAAGGTGTGATCACTATTATGGGCAATCGGAAGAAAGCGGAAGAATGTTTTTAGAAAGGTTCGAAGATTGCTGATGCTCAGATGGCAGTGGTAGAGTTGCAGGAATACCAGAAGACTGTAGACCCGAGTGATTTGTTGCGAGCCAAGAAGCCCGCCACACAATCGGCTTTTCAGTCGAATGGCGATACGAAGACAGCTCACATCCACCCGACCGATCCCGGCGCTGCTCCGACTCATATCTCGACAACACTCGACTCCAAATAGGAAGAAGCGCTCATCCAGTTCCTCCGTGAGAACTGGGACATTTTTGCATGGAAGCCTTCTGACATGCCAGGTGTTCCCAGGGAGCTGGCTGAGCATCGCCTGAGAGTCGACTCAAAAGTAAAACCTGTCAAGGAACATCTCCGGCGGTCCGCCGTCCAGAAGAGAAAGTCCATTGGCGAGGAGGTGACTCGGCTCTTAGCAGCGGAGTTCATCCGAGAAATTTACCACTCCGAGTGGCTCGCCAATGTTGTTATGGTCCCCAAGAAGGACAAGTCACTTCGCATGTGCATTGACTTTAAACATATCAATCGGGCCTGCCCAAAAGATTATTTTCCTCTCCCCCGCATCGATCAGATAGTCGACTTGACTGCGGGATGTGAGCAATTGTCTTTTTTAGATGCCTATTCCGGGTACCATCAGATCCGTCTGTATGGACCTGACGAGATCAAAACAGCTTTCATCACTCCATTCGGGTGCTTCTGTTATGTTACCATGTCATTCGGCCTGAAGAATGCTGGGGCCACATTCATGAGGATGATTCAGAAGTGTTTGCTCACTCAAACCAGTCGGAATGTGGAGGCATATATGGATGATATTGTGGTCAATTCGTAGAAGGGTTCCGACCGGCTGGCTGACCTTGCTGAAACCTTTGCCAACCTCAGGAGGTATGATATCAAGCTTAATCCATCAAGTGCACATTCGGAGTTCCTGGCGGAAAATTACTCGGTTTTCTCGTTTCCAAACGGGGAATCGACGCCAATCCAGAAAAAGTCGGCACTATACTCCGAATGAAAAGTCCTGTGCGAGTGCACGACGTCCAGAAGCTTACTGGTTGCTTGGCCGCTTTAAGTCGATTCATATCTCGTCTCGGTGAAAAGGCATTGCCCCTTTACCGATTGATGAAGAAGTCCGACAAGTTCGAGTGGACTCCTGAAGCTGATGCAGCGTTTGCAGAGCTCAAAGCTTTGCTCTCCACCCAGCCGGTGCTTGCTGCCCCAATCAGTAAGGAGCCTTTGCTGCTTTACATTACAGCCACGGGACAAGTCATCAGTATGGTACTTACGGTCGAGTGGGAAGAAGAAGGAAAGCCTTCAAAGTTCAGCGCCCAGTATATTATATTTCTGAAGTTTTGACCCCGTCGAAGCAAAGATATCCTCATTATCAGAAGCTTGTATACGGGATTTATATGACCACAAAGAAAGTTGCTCATTACTTCTCTGATCATTCCATTACAGTCGTCAGCGACGCTCCATTGTCAGAGATCCTACATAACAGGGATGCAACCGGTCAAGTGGCAAAATGGGCGATTGAACTCCTTCCTCTAGATATCAAGTTTGAGGCGAAGAAAGCTATTAAGTCCGAGGCAATCACAGATTTCGTCGCCGAGTGGATTGAACAGCAACTGCCGACTCAGGTTCACTCGGAGCATTGGACCATGTTCTTCGACGGTTCCAAGATGCTGAATTGTTCCGGTGCCGGAGTAGTGTTGGTCTCCCCCAAAGGAGATAAACTCAGTTATGTTCTTCAAATTCACTTTGATTCCTCCAACAACGAGGCAGAATACGAAGCACTTTTGTATGGGTTGCGCATGGCCATTTCACTCGGTGTCCGTCGCCTCATGGTCTATGGCAACTCAGATTTGGTGGTTAATCAGGTGATGAAGGAATGGGATGTCAGAAGTCCAGCCATGATTGGTTATTGCAATGCAGTGAGAAAGCTGGAGAAGAAATTTGAGGGGATAGAGCTTCATCACATACCCCGACTGAAAAATCAAGCAGCTGATGATCTGGCAAAAATAGGTTCCAAAAGAGAAGCCATCCCCAGCAATGTGTTTTTGGAACACATTCACATACCATCAGTTCAGGAGGATCCCTTCAGTGAAGAGGCCCCGCAGCCAAAAAGCGCCACGGATTCGACTAAATTTGAAATTCCAGCTGTAGTCGACCTGATCATGGAAGTCTTGGTCATCACTCCCGACTGGACAGTACCGTACATTGCATACATCCTAAGGAAAGAGCTCCCAGAGGACGAAGAAGAGGCTCGACAGATCGTCTGACGATCCAAGGCCTTTACAGTCATAAAAGGACAATTATATAAAGAAAGCGCGACTGGAGTCGGTCAGAGGTGTATTACACCAGAAGAAGGTCGGATGATCCTTGATGATGTCCACTCGGGGACCTGTGGTCACCATGCGTCCTCTCGGACCATTGTGGCTAAAGCATGCCGAGCGGGATTCTACTGGCCAAGAGCCAATGAAATGGCAAAAGAGATAGTCGACAAGTGTGAAGGATGTCAGTATTACTCCAATTTGTCGCACAAACCCGCGTCAGCCCTGAAAACCATTCCACTCGTCTAGCCCTTCGCTGTTTGGGGGCTGGACATGGTTGGACCACTGAGAACAGGCAGGAGCGGCTTCACTCATGTGCTAGTAGCAGTCGACAAGTTCACCAAATGGATTGAAGCCAAGCCTATCAAGAATCTTGAGGCTTGCACTGCTATCAGTTTTGTCAGAGGGTTGATATTCAGATATGGAGTTCCGCACAGCATCATCACTGACAATGGGTCAAACTTCGATCCTAACAAATTCAGGGCCTTTTGCGCCTCTCAGGGTACCCAAGTCGACTATGCTTCGGGCACTCACCCCCAGTCGAATGGGCAAGCAGAAAGGGCAAACGGCCTAATTCTCAAAGGACTGAAACCCCGGTTGATGCGCGATCTCAAGCACGCAGCAGGTGCATGGGTCGATGAGCTTCCATCAGTCCTTTGGGGATTGAGGACAACCCCGAACCCATCGACCGGAAGAACCCCATTCTTTCTGGTCTACGGAGCCGAGGCAGTCTTGCCGAGTGACCTGCTTCACAATGCTCCCCGAGTCGAGCTCTACTCTGAAGATGAAGCAGAACAAGCCCAGCAGGACGCAGTCGACCTCCTGGAAGAAGAAAGAGAAATGGCCATGATCCGATCGACCATCTACCAACAAGACTTGCGTCGATTCCATGCCAGAAATGTGAAGGGTCGAGCCTTCCAAGAGGGAGACTTAGTCCTCTGAGTGGATCAGCAGAAACCACACAAACTCGCCCCTACTTGGGAAGGCCCCTTCATAGTCACCAGAGTCCTCCACAATAGAGCATACCACCTCTACAATGTCGATTGCCAGATTGATGAGCCGCGAGCCTGGAATGCGGAGCTACTCCGGCCCTTTTATACTTGAATTCTCACTCGGATGAGATGTAATAAGAAAAAACTCCTGTAGTTTATTTTTCAAAGACAAGAGCTTTATAATTTTCCCAGTGATTGTTATCGTTTTTGTTTGCGAATGAAATCCCCAAGTGGGTGGCTTAGCTGCGAATCCGTTTCGCCTAAGTTTGAAAAAAATCCTACCGAGTGGAGAGCAGTCCTCCCACTCGGGGGCTTAGCTGCAGTCTAGTACTCGCCTAAGTTCTCTCACTTGAGGACTTAGCTGTAGTTAGGCACTCGCCTAAGTTTGAAAAAATCCTACCGAGTGGAGAGTAGTCCTCCCACTCGGGGGCTTAGCTGCAGTCCAGTACTCGCCTAAGTTCTCTCACTTGAGGACTTAGCTGCAGTCAGGCACTCGCCTAAGTTTGAAAAAATCCTACCGAGTGGAGAGCAGTCCTCCCACTCAGGGGCTTAGCTGCAGTCCAGTACTCGCCTAAGTTCCCTCACTTGAGGACTTAGCTGCAGTCAGGCACTCGCCTAAGTTTGAAAAAATCCTACCGAGTGGAGAGCAGTCCTCCCACTCGGGGGCTTAGCTGCAGTCCAGTACTCGCCTAAGTTCTCTCACTTGAGGACTTAGCTGCAGTCAGGCACTCGCCTAAGTTTGAAAAAATCCTACCGAGTGGAGAGCAGTCCTCCCACTCGGGGGCTTAGCTGCAGTCCAGTACTCGCCTAAGTTCTCTCACTTGAGGACTTAGCTGCAGTCAGGCACTCGCCTAAGTTTGAAAAAATCCTACCGAGTGGAGAGCAGTCCTCCCACTCGAGGGCTTAGCTGCAGTCCAGTACTCGCCTAAGTTCCCTCACTTGAGGACTTAGCTACAGTCAGGCACTCGCCTAAGTTTGAAAAAATCCTACCGAGTGGAGAGCAGTCCTCCCACTCGGGGGCTTAGCTGCAGTCCAGTACTTGCCTAAGTTCTCTCACTTGAGGACTTAGCTGCAGTCAGGCACTCGCCTAAGTTTGAAAAAATCCTACCGAGTGGAGAGCAGTCCTCCCACTCGGGGGCTTAGCTGCACTCCAGTACTCGCCTAAGTTCCCTCACTTGAGGACTTAGCTGCAGTCAAGCACTCTCCTAAGTTTGAAAAAATCCTACCGAGTGGAGAGCAGCCCTCCCACTCGGGGACTTAGCTGCATTCCAGCACTCGCCTAAGTTTGAAACACATCCTGCTCTGCAGTAACAAGGGGCAGGTCGACTGCCACCTCCTCCTTAGGGAGCTTCGCCACAAATACAACGCGCACTTCATCCTGCTCTGCAGTAACAAGGGGCAGGTCGACTGCCACCTCCTCCTTAGGGAGCTTTGCCACAAATACAACGCGCACTTCATCCTGCTCTGCAGTAACAAGGGGCAGGTCGACTGCCGCCTCCTCCTTGGGGAGCTTCGCCACAAATACAATGTATGATCCATCGCTGACCCACAAAGATGTCGAGGTGCAGGTCGACTGCTACCGTCTCCTTCGGAGCTGCGCCACAAATACAAAGGTTGTCTCGAATAAAGAACGATTTCCACTCGACGGGGAATGCATAAAGATATTCGATGATAAGCCAAGTTCGGATAAATCCTAAAGGTTTTTGGACCACGAATCAAAGTGCTCGAGCATTCCGCCCTAAAGGTTAATCCTGAGAAGGTGTCTGCAATTGTGAATTGGGAACCACCTCAGAATGTGAAGCAACTCCGCAACTTCCTTGGGCTCGCAAGCTATTATCGAAGGTTCATTGAGAACTTCTCAAAGATCGCGAAGCCTCTTTCCAACCTCCTCCAGAAGCATGTGAAGTATGTCTGGTCGCCTGAATGTGACATCGCTTTCAACACCCTCAAAGAGAAGTTAGTCACTGCTCCAGTTCTGACTCCTCCTGATGAATCCAAACCGTTCGAGATTTTCTGTGATGCTTCCCTTCAAGGTCTCGGCGCAGTTTTGATGCAAGAGAAGAAAGTTGTGGCCTATACCTCTCGCTAGTTGAAGCCCAACGAAAAGAACTACCCCACTAATGACCTCGAGTTGGCAACAGTTGTCCATGCTCTTTTTAACATGGAGACATCTCTTGTTGGGAAGAAAAGTGGACATCTTCACTGATCATAAGAGTCTCAAGTACATCTTCACTCAGCCCAACCTCAACCTCAGGCAGACTCGTTGGGTCGAAATGATTCAAGAGTATAATCCGAGTATCGAATATACTCCAGGAAAGTCCAATGTAATTGCTGACGCATTGAGCAGGAAGGCTTACTGCAACAGTTTGATTATCAAGCCCTATCAACCAGAGCTTTGTGAAGCTTTCCGCACACTTAATCTCCAAGTTGTTCCTCAAGGATTCCTTTCCAACCTCGAAGTCTCTCCTACTTTGGAAGATCAGATTCGTGAGGCTCAACTTCTTGATGCTATGGTGAAGAAGGTGAAGATTGGGATTGCCAAGAGCCAACCCAGGTACAAGTGCTATCGCCTTGATGACAAGGATACTCTATTCTTCGAGGATCGCATTGTTGTTCCTAAAGGTGACCTTCGTAAAGTCATTATGAAGGAAGCTCGCAATTCACTCCTCTCTATTCACCCTAGAAGTACAAAGATGTACCATGACCTCAAGCAGTCGTATTGGTGGACTCGAATGAAGCACGAGATTGCTTAGTTCGTGAACGAATGTGATGTATGCAGAAGAGTGAAAGCAGAACACCAACGACCAGCTGGTCTCCTCCAACCTCTTGCCATTTCAGAATGGAAGTTTGACCATATTGAGATGGACTTCATGACTGGATTTCCCAAGTCCAAGCGTGGCAATGATGCTATCTTTGTTATCATCGACAAGCTCACTAAAGTGGCTCATTTTCTTCCTATCAAAGAATCTATCACAACAGCTTAGTTGGCAAAGCTATATACCTCCAAAATTGTCTCTCTGCATGGCATTCCTCAGTTGATATCTTCAGATCGTGGGAGCATCTTCACCTCTAAGTTCTGGGATTCCTTCCAGAAGGCCATGGGCACCAACATTCGCTTCAGCATAGCTTTTCATCCTCAAACCAGTGGCCAAGTCAAGAGGGTCAATCAAATTCTTGAAGATATGCTCAGGGCATGTGTCATTTCTTTCGGTATGAAGTGGGAAGATTGTCTTCCATATGCCGAGTTCTCCTACTACAACAGCTTCCAAGTGAGTTCGGGCAAGGCCCCATTCGAGATTCTCTATGGCAGGAAGTGTCGTACTCCTCTTAACTGGTCAGAGACTGGTGAATGCCAACTTCTTGGCAATGACTTGATCACAGAGGCTGAAGAAATGTGCAAAGTCATTCGTGAAAATCTCAAAGCCGCGCAATTGCGCCAGAAGAGTTACTATGATAGCAAACATCGTGACTTGGCTTTCGAGATCGGAGACCATGTCTACCTCCGCGTCTCTCCAATGAAAGGTACTCGTCGCTTCGGTATGAAAGGGAAGCTTGCCCCTAGATACGTGGGTCCTTTCAAGATCATTGGCAAAAGAGGTGATCTCGCCTATCAACTTGAGCTTCCATCCAACTTTGCAAACGTGCATGACGTGTTTCATGTGTCTCAGCTCCGCAAGTGTTTCAAGACTCCTGACCGCACCATCAACTTTGAAGAGATTGATCTCCAAGAAGACTTGTCTTATCATGAGCATCACATTGCTATTCTTGAAGAAACTGAGCGCAAGACTCGCAACAAGTCTATCAAATTCCTAAAAGTGAAGTGGTCACATCATTCCGGCCGTGAAGCCACCTGGGAACGCGAGGACCACCTCGGTTCCGAATATCCGGAGTTTTTCCAGTCCTAGATCTCGGGATGAGATCCTTTGGTAGTGGTGGAGTGTTGTAACGCCCCATATGTAACCTGCCATATTTGTATTCCAACTCTTGCCATTTTCGGCACTAAGTTATGATATTTCCTCGTTGTCAGGTTTTTGTCTCCGTGTTGCTTTTGTCTTTGTCATGCATCTCATATCATGTCATCATGTGCATCGCATTGGCATACGTGTTCGTCTCATGCATCCGAGCATTTTCCCCGTTGTCCGTTTTGCATTTCAGCGCTCCTATGTCCTCCGGTTTCCCCTTTTACCTCTTTTCATGTGCGGGTGTTAAACGTTTTTGGATTGGACTGAGATTTGCCAAGCGGCCTTGATTCACTACCGGTAGACCGCCTGTCAAGTTTCGTGCCATTTGGACTTCGTTTGATACTCCAACGGTTAACCGACGAACCGAAAAGGCCTCGTGTGTGTTGCAGCCCAACACCTCTCCAAAGTGGCCCAAAACCTACCTAAACCCCCTCCATCATCTCGGTCGTTCGATCACGATCGCGTGGCTGCAAACCGTGCTCAATTTGGAGCCTCCTAGCTCCCTCTACCTATAAAAGGCATCTCCCCCCAAAAATCTGGATCCCTAACCCTAGTCCCTCTCCCCTCTGCGCGGCCGGACGTGTCCGCCCGCCGCCAGACGAAAATCCCGCCGGAGGCCGCCACGTGTCGCCTCGCCATTCGCCGCCTCCACCGCGGGCCCGGAGAGCCCGAATCCGGCCCCCGCGGCCCGTCTCCACCGCCTCCCGCGCCGGCGCTCGCTGTGCCGCCGGCCGCCGCGCCCCGATGCCCTCGCTCCACGCCGGCGACCCCGCCGCCCTCGCGCGCCTCCCCGCGCAGCGCCGGACGCGCGCCGCCTTGGCCTCCTCCGCTCCACCTCGCCTCCCTGCTCTCCTTCCTCCACTCCGGCCGAGCTCCGGCGTCGACTCTGGCGAGCTCGAGTTCATCCTCGATCCGCGTGCCCGATCCAGATCTGGATGAATTAGGGTTGACTTTTGTCCCAGTTTCAGTAACTTTTAGCATATTTCATCGCATCATAACTTTGCATCCCTGGCTCCGTTTTGGGCGTGTAGCATATCAAATTGTTTGTCTCGATGTGTACTTCATTTCATTCCATTGCACCATGTTCATTTGAGTTCATCTTGATGCCCTAAATGCTGTTGCAAGAGTGCTATGTAATGTTAGTTTCATATTCTTATCAGTAATTGGACATTTGTCATTTTTTCCATGATTAATGTGTGCCTCCTATGAACTTGAGCCCTACATGTGTTTTGAAGTATGCCATGCCATCTTTACAAGGGTTTATGCCATGTATTTTTGTGATCTTTGTGGTGACTAGCACAAGCATGCAAAGTAGCTCTTGTAATGTTACTGTTTTCAGGGACTTGGAAATCTTCGAAGTCTTTTCCCTGATAATATTTTTATGCCATGTTTTCATGTTGCTACAGAGAGATCCATGCCTATTTTGAGCATCTTCAGTAAGGGTGATTTTGACATAATGTTATGCTCTATCCATCCATGTCTTTGTTTGAAATTATGAAGCACCCTAGCATGACTCAATCGAGCTCTACTTTTGCTATAAAATGTTCCTGGCAGATTGTTTACATGTTAAGCAATTTTGCCGAGGTTGTTGTAGTTGATCCGTGCATGCTATGAGGTTGTTCTTGCCATGTTTAGCTTCTATGCCATGTCTACTTGCTGGGTGTATGCTTAGTTTGTCATGCCATGCCTTGTGGTGAGTGCATCGAGCTCGTAAACATGCCTACGTGAATCTGTTTTGACATGTTCCAGTTTTCTACTAAGTTTGAATCTGTTAACGAAAGTTGATATGTTCACATGGTTGCCATTGTATTTTCTGATCCCTTTTGGCTCATGGTCAGTAAGGGACTTTTGTTGTATGATTTGAGTAGCTTCATGCCATGCCTTGCTTTGCCATGATATGTTCCTGTAGCATGTTGTTATCTTCCTCTAAACATTGCTTCCTGATGTTAAATTCCTGACATGTTGTTATTTTCACTATGTCTGTAACCTGATATCTTTTGCACCTTTGCCATGCTTGTTTGAACCTTCTATTGTGTGAATTAGCCGTTGCTCAGTGTTCATATTTTGTCAAGCATCTTGAGTGGATCACTGCCATGTGTTTTGTTGCTATGTTGGAGTGCAGTAGCTTGTTTTTCTTGATGCATTTAGATGGCCTCATTCTGTTAATCGCAGATCGGTGCCATATTTGTTTTGCTTGCCATTTGCAAACCGTGCATCCGATTCCGGTGATCTTTATATCGATTTCAACCAAAATCAACCCATCTTTCCATTGGCACTCTTGGTTTTCCAAGTTGAGGCCAGGTTCAATCTTTCCTTTCCGAAACATGCATATGCATTGCATATCACGTCCCGCATATCATGTCATGTTTTGCATCATGTTTCTTGTGCATTGCATGTGGTTGATTGTGTCTCCCTTTGCTTGTGTTCTTGCTTTGGGTAGAGCCGGGAGGAGAGTACGTGATCGAGGAACCCATTGAGAACGTTTACGAGGATCAAGCTCATGTCAACTCGGAGAACTTTGCAGGCAAGATGACCATACCCTCGAAATCACTTCTATCTTTGCTTGCTAGATGCTCGCTCTTTTGCTATGCCTATGCTACGATACCTACCACATGCTTTATCATGCCTCCCATATTGCCATGTCAAACCTCTAACCCACCTTGTCCTAGCAAACCGTTGTTTGGCTATGTTACCGCTTTGCTCAGCCCCTCTTATAGCGTTGCTAGTTGCAGGTGAAGATTGGAGTTTGTTCCTTGTTGGAACATGTTTGTTATTTGGGATATCACTATTATATCTAGTCTATTTTAATGCATCTATATACTTGGTAAAGGGTGGAAGGCTCGGCCTTATGCCTGGTGTTTTGTTCCACTCTTGCCGCCCTAGTTTCCGTCATACCGGTGTTATGTTCCTTGATTTTTGCGTTCCTTACACGGTTGGGTTATAATGGGAACATCTTGACAGTTCGCCTTGAATAAAACTCCTCCAGCAAGGCCCAACATTGGTTTTACCATTTGCCACCTAGCCTTTTTCCCTTGGGTTTCGAGGACTCAAGGGTCATCTTTATTTTAAACCCTCGGGCCAGTGCTCCTCTGAGTGTTGGTCCAACCTGTCAGCTGCCGGTGGCCACCAGGGACAACTCTAGGCTGGCCTACTGAAACCTTGGACAATCTGGTGTGCCCTGAGAACGAGATATGTGCAGCTCCTATCGGGATTTGTCGGCACATTCGGGTGGCTTTGCTGGTTTAGTTTTACCATTGTCGAGATGTCTTGTAACCGGGATTCCAAGTCTGATCGGATTGTCTTGGGAGAAGGAATATCCTTCGTTGACCGTGAGAGCTTGTGATGGGCGAAGTTGGGACACCCCTGCAGGGATTTGAACTTTCGAAAGTCGTGCCCGCGGTTATGGGCAGATGGGAATTTGTTAATGTCTGGTTGTAGAAAACCTGAAACTTAACTCAATTAAAATGAATCAACAGAGTGTGTGACCGTGATGGTCTATTTTCGGCGGAGTCCGGGAAGAGAACACGGTCTCGTGTTATGCTTGATCGTTGGTTGTTCTAGGATCACTTCTTGATCATAGTTTCTCAACCATGCCTTGCCTTCTCTTCTCGCTCTCATTTGTGTATGTTAGCCACCATATATGATAGTGCTTGTTGCAGCTCCACCTCATACCTTTTACCCTACCTAAAGCTTAAATAGTCTTGATCGCGAGGCTGTGAGATTGCTGAGTCCTCATGACTCACAAATTCCTTCAAAACCAGATACAGGGACCAATGATACCATTCCAGGAGATTCGACTGAGCTCAAGTGGGAGTTCGATGAGGACTCAGGACGATACTACATTTCCTTTCCAAACGATAAGTAGTGGAGCCTAGTTGGGGCGATCGGGGACATTATGCATTTGGGGTTGTCTTTATTTTGGTTCCGTAGTCGGACCTTGATTGTATCTGGATGAATGTAATGTTATATTTATGCTATTGTGTGATGTGGCGATTCTAAGCCAACTATGTACCTCTTTTCTTATTCAGTACATGGGTTGTGTGAAGATTACCCCACTTGCGACATTGCTTACAATGCGGTTATGCCTCTAAGTCGTGCTTCAACACTGGGAGATATAGCCGCATCATGGGCGTTACAGCCTCCGTCCTCCTCTCATACTCGTTCGCCTCCTCCCTGGTTATAACATATCTCCTTTTTGCCTAAAAGTCAAAGAAAGTAGGAGCAGGGAGAGCGACGTGATAGGTGCGTCGGCTGTCAAAGATTAGTCGGTACTGGAGGGACTGATCGTTCCTCTCAATGAACTGATGACGTACCATGGCATTACAATCTAAATAAGGAGGCAAGTCAATATCATCTCCGCGTATGGGTATCTCAAGAAAATCAGCTAAACGGGTTGCATAAATTCCACCGAAGAAATCTCCATTAATACTATTATTATGCAACCTACATGCAACAATGGCCCCCAAGTTATATTGTCTATCTCCTAATACAGCACTCTTGATAACACTAAGATTGGGAACGCACATGTGACATGCCTCGTCCTTACCGTTAATGCATCTACCTATAAAGAGAGCAAAATAATGTATGACAGGAAAATGAATGCTCCCTATACTAGCTTGCATGATCTCCCTAAATTCCCCCACAGTTATACTAGCAAGAAAGTCTTTATATTCAGATTTGCGAGGCTCACTAGCACTACCCCACTGCGGGAGTTTACAAGCAGTATTAAAATCTTCTAAGTCCATGGTATAAGATTTATCATAAAGATCAAATAGGACAGTTTGAGAACTGCGTGATGATGTAAATTTAAACCTTCTCACAAATGAATCAATTAAATAGAGGTACTAACGGCACTTATCTGCCTCGAAGCTCTCAAGATCAGCGTTACACACATATGTGTCAAATTCTTC
This sequence comes from Triticum monococcum, assembly GCA_034509565.1. Lineage (NCBI taxonomy): Eukaryota > Viridiplantae > Streptophyta > Magnoliopsida > Poales > Poaceae > Triticum > Triticum monococcum. Next base: position 274,366,036 of record CM067842.1, on the reverse strand, counting down.
CTTGATTCCTGCTTGAACCATAAAATCTTTGGACGGCCATTCACAAGGCCGCACTTGAGGATCCCTTGGTAGTTCATTGTCCGGCTCGCGTATTGCGGGCCTGGGTCCTTGCTTCCTTGAGGAACCACCTTGGTACATTTTCCTAAACATATTCCTTCCTCTAAAAAAATTCTGAAATTTTTCGTGACTCAAAATAAAAGTGAACCAAACTCAACAAAATTGATAGCAACTACTCCTACAAGTGCCTAGAGGCTATATCATGCATTAAAACTACTTTTGACCACATAAATTTGACATGCAAGCTCAAGAACAGGGTCACCTAAGCAGCAAAAATTTGCAATAAATAAAGCACTAGAACAAAAACTAATTGGACCATTGGAGGAGTCACATACCGAAGAACAATCCCCAAAAGCAGTTTTGTAAATGGAGCTTTGAGCAAGGAGATCGAAAATGGTAGCAAGATGAGAAAGAACTCGGGTTTGAGCTAGCTAGTGATTTTTTCTGGAGCAAGACGAAGTGTGTGGGTGCAAGGATAAGTGGAGGGGACCCACGTGGGGTCCATGAAGCAGGGGGCGCGCCCAGGGGGTGGGCGCGCCCTCCACCCTCGTGGGCATGTGGCTGCTCCCCCTGCTGTGTTCTCAGCGCTTAAAATCCTCAAATATTCTAGAAAAATCATATTTCATTTTCAGGGCATTTGGAGAACTTTTATTTTTAGGGTATTTTTTATTGCAAGGATAATTCAGAAAATAGACAGAAAATACTATTTTTTCTTTATTTAATATAAATAACAGAAAGTAAAAAGAGGGTACAGAGAGTTGTGTTTTCTAAATTCATCCATCTCATGCTCATCAAAAGGAATCCACTAACAAGGTTGATCAAGTCTTGTTAACAAACTCTTTCTGAATAACATGAAATTGGAGAATTTTTGAATAACACTAGGTTACCTCAACGGGGATATGCACATCCCCAACAATAAGAACATCATATTTCTTCTTGACAGTAGGAAGAGGAAATTTAAAACCTCCAAAAATGATTATTGAAATTTTTCCAATAGAATTGATACTGTGGACTTGAGGTTGTTTCCTCGGAAAGTGTACCGTATGCTCATTACCATTAACATGAAAAGTGACATTACCTTTGTTGCAATCAATAACAACCCCTGCAGTATTCAAAAATGGTCTACCAAGGATAATCGACATACTATCGTCCTCGGGAATATCAAGAATAACAAAGTCCGTTAAAATAGTAATGTTTGCAACCACAACGGGCACATCCTCACAATTACCGATAGGTATAGCAGTTGATTTATCGGCCATTTGCAAAGATATTCCAGTAGGCGTCAACTTATTCAAATCAATTCTACGATATAAAGAGAGAGGCATAACACTAACACCGGCTCCAAGATCACATAAAGCAGTTTTAACATAGTTTCTTTTAATAGAGCATGGTATAGTTGGTACTCCGGGATCTCCTAGTTTCTTTGGTATTCCACCCTTAAAAGTGTAATTAGCAAGCATGTGGAAATTTTAGCCTCCGGTATCTTTCTTTTATTTGTAACAATATCTTTCATGTATTTAGCATAAGGGTTCATTTTAAGTATACCAGTCAAACGCATATGCAAAAAGATAGGTCTAATCATTTCAACAAAGCGCTCAAAATCCTCATCATCCTTTTTCTTGGATGGTTTAGGAGGAAAAGGCATGGGTTTCTGAACCCATGGTTCTCTTTCTTTACCGTGCTTCCTAGCAACAAAGTCTCTCTTCTCATAACGTTGATTCTTTGATTGTGGGTTATCAAGATCAACAGCAGGTTCAATTTCTACATCATTATCATTACTAGATTGAGCATCAACATGAACATTATCATTAACATTATCACTAGGTTCATGTTCATTACCAGATTGTGTTTCAGCATCAGAAATAGAAATATCATTGGGATTCTCAGGTGTGTCAACAACAGGTTCACTAGAAGCATGCAAAGTCCTATCATTTTTCTTTTTCTTCCTTTTAGAAGGACTAGGTGCATCTACATTAGTTCTCTGGGAATCCTGCTCAATTCTCTTAGGGTGGCCCTCAGGGTACAAAGGTTCCTGAGTCATCTTACCCCCTCTAGTCATAACTCTAACATCATTATCATTTCTCTTATTATTTAATCCATTGAGCAAATCATTATGAGCCTTAAGTACTTGTTCTACTTGAGTGGTAACCATATAAGCATGTTTACTAATAAGTTTAAGTTCACCTTTAACACTAGCCATATAATCTCTCAAGTGTTCAAGCATATCAGCATTGCGTTTCAATTGTCTACCAACATAAGCATTGAAGTCTTCTTGTTTAACCATAAAGTTATCAAACTCATCCAAAGATTGGCTAGCTAACTTAGTAAATGGGATTTCACATTTATCAAATCTATAGAGAGAATTTACCTTTACTACCTATGTCGGGTTATCAAGACCATGTATTTCTTCAATAGGTGGTAAATTCTTAACATCTTCAGCTTTAATACCTTTTTCTTTCATAGATTTCTTTGCCTCTTGCATATCTTCAAGACTGAGAAATAGAATACCGCTTTTCTTCGGAGTTGGCTTAGGAGTTGGTTCAGGAAGTGTCCAATTACTTTCATTTGTCAACATATTATTCAATATCAATTCAGCTTGATCAACAGTTCTTTCCCTGAAAACACAACCAGCACAACTATCCAGGTAGTCTCTGGAAGCATCGGTTAGTCCATTATAAAACATATCAAGTATTCCATTTTTTGAGAGGATGATCAGGCAAAGCATTAAGTAATCGGAGAAGCTTCCCCCAAGCTTGTGGGAGACTATCTTCTTCAATTTGCACAAAATTATATATTTCCCTTAAGGCAACTTGTTTCTTATGAGTGGGGGAATATTTAGCAGAGAAGTAATAATCATATCCTGGGGACTACGCACACAACTAGGATCAAGAGAATTAAACCATGTTTTAGCATCACCCTTTAATGAGAACGGAAACAACTTAAGGATAAAGTAATAGCGAGTTGTGTCACCATGAGTAAACAGGGTGGCTATATCATTTAATTTAGTTAGATGTGCCACAACAGTTTCAGATTCATAGCCATAAAAAGGATCATATTCAACCAAAGTAATTAACTCAGGATCGATAGAGAAATCATAATCCTTATCAGTAATAAAGATAGGTGAAGTAGCGAAAGCAGGGTCATATTTCATTCTAGCATTCAAAGATTTTTCTTTAAGCTTAGCTAATAATTTCTTAAGATCAAACCTATCATTGCAAGCTAAGAAGTCTCTAGCAGTTTCTTCATCCATGACATAACCCTCAGGCACAACAGGCAATTCATATCTAGGGGGAGAATCTTCATCATCACTTTCATCAATATTACCAGTTTCAATAATTTCATTCTCTCTAACCCTAGCCAGTTGTTCATCAAGAAATTCACCTAGCGGCATAGTATTATCAAGCATAGAAGTAGTTTCATCATAAGTATCATGCAAAGCAGAAGTGGCATCATCAATAACATGCGACATATCAGAATGAATAGCAGGGTGTAGGTGTCGCAAGTTTACTCAAAACAGAAGGTGAATCAAGTGCAGAGCTAGATGGCAGTTCCTTACCTCCCCTTGTAGTTGAGGGAAAAATCTTGGTTCTTTGATCTTTCAAGTTCTTCATAGTGATCAGCAGATATAAATCCCAAGTGACTCAAAGAATAGAGCTATGCTCCCCGGCAACGGCGCCAGAAAATAGTCTTGATAACCCACAAGTATAGGGGATCGCAATAGTTTTCGAGGGTAGAGTATTCAACCCAAATTTTTTGATTCGACACAAGGGTAGCCAAAGAATATTCTCAAGTATTAGCAGCTGAGTTGTCAATTCAACCACACCTGGAAACTTAATATCTGCAGCAAAGTGTTTACTAGCAAAGTAATATGGTAGTAGTGGTAACGGTAGCAAAAGTAATATTTTTAGTTTTATAGTGATTGTAACAGTAGCAACGGAAAAGTAAATAATCGAAGAAAAATATGTGAAAAGCTCATAGGCAATGGATCAGCGATGGATAATTATGTCGGATGCGATCAATCATGCAACAGTTATAACATAGGGTGACACAGAGCTAGCTCCAGTTCATCAATGTAATGTAGGCATGTATTCCGAATATAGTCATATGTGCTTATGGAAAAGAACTTGCATGACGTCTTTTGTCCTACCCTCCCGTGGCAGCGGGGTCCTATTGGAAACTAAGGGATATTAAGGCCTCCTTTTAATAGAGTATCGGACCAAAGCATTAACACATAGTGAATACATGAACTCCTCAAACTACGGTCATCACCAGTAAGTATCCCGATTATTGTCACTTCGGGGTTAACGGATCATAACACATAATAGGTGATTATAGACTTGCAAGATAGGATCAAGAACCCACATATATTCATGAAAACATAATAGGTTCAGATCTGAAATCATGGCACTCGGGCCCTAGTGACAAGCATTAAGCATGGCAAAGTCATAGCAACATCAATCTCAAAACATAGTGGATACTAGGGATCAAACCCTAACAAAACTAACTCGATTACATGACAAATCTCATCCAACCCATCACCGTCCAGCAAGCCTACGATGGAATTACTCACGCACGGCGGTGAGCATCATGAAATTGGTGATGGAGGAAGGTTGATGATGACGATGGCAACGAATTCCCCTCTTTGGAGCCCCGAACGGACTCCAGATCAGCCCTCCTGAGAGGGTTTAGGTCTTGGCGGTGGCTCCGTATCGTAAAACGCGATGAATCCTTCTCTCTGATTTTTTTCTCCCCGAACACGAATATATGGAGTTGGAGTTGAGGTTGGTGGAGCGTCAGGGGGCCCACGAGGCAGGGGGAGCGCCCAGGGGGTAGGCACGCCCCCACCCTCGTGGACAGGGTGTGGGCCCCCTGACGTGGATCTTTTCGCCAGTATTTTTTATATATTCCAAAAATAATCTCCGTTGATTTTCAGGTCCTTTCAAGAACTTTTATTTCTGCACAAAAATAACACCATGGCAATTCTGCTGAAAACAACGTCAGTCCGGGTTAGTTCCATTCAAATCATGCAAGTTAGAGTCCAAAACAAGGGCAAAAGTGTTTGGAAAAGTAGATATGACGGAGACGTATCAGGTTGATCTTCCTTCGAGAGACAAACTCAACTAGTGGCATCTCATCCATGCCCATTGTCGGCTCCTTGGTCTTGGCTGCGGTTGACTTGGTTCTGCGTTGAGGGGCACTAGAGCCCTCTGTAGCCTCATCTTGATTGCGTAGGCACTTCAAGCCCGTGTCGCGGACGGGGTTCGAACGACGGACATTGGAACCGGAGCCACCACCTATGACACACAACACACGAACACGCAAGAGAAGCGAGAAGGGTCAATACAAAGACCACAGCAAAACAAATGAAACAAGTAGAAATAACATTGGGTAGTTGCTACAGGGAAGGTTCGACTTCAACGGTAGTACCGCACCATTGTGCGGAACTAAAATTTTACTGCTGCTCTAGCCGCGGTAGTACCGTGCCTGGAGCGGAAGTAAAATTTTACTTCCGCGCCTCGCACGGTAGTAGCGCTCCTGAGGAGCGGTAGTACTGTATGAGGTGAACACGGCCGGAGCAGTAGTACCGCACGGGAGTTGCAGTAGTACCGCTCGGGGTCAGATCCGAGACAAAAAACCGATCTGAGAACATCCGTGACAATGGAGCGGTACTATGGTTGATCAAAACTACCAAGTAGCAACATACTAAATAGCATCTCTACGCATTACTACTCTCCTACATCCTACTCTTGCAAAGATTTGGCCTAAAATCTCAAGAACAACATGCATCTCCCCAAAAACCTAGAGACAAAACAACGAGACAAAGAGAGAGGGATTTGGGGAGAAACCTTGTTCCATGGCAAGAGGGCGTGGTGGGGAATGATCCCACCAGACGGAATGCGAGCAGAGCGGTAGGAGATGGAGATCCGGCGAGGTTCTCCGACGCCGTTCTTGGGAAGGAGAGAGAGAGAGAGAGAGAGAGAGAGAGAGAGAGATGACATGGGGAAGATGAGTTGAATGGGTATGGGGGACTTGGAACTCCCCCTGCCCGCTCTTAACCCCCACGCGCTCGCGACTGCGCGGTAGTACTGCAGGTCATCGCGGTAGTACCGCCCGGGCGGAAGTACCGCACACAAGGCGGTAGTACCGCTCTTCCAGCGGCAGTAAAAAATTATTGTCGTGCTGGTTGTGGTAGTACCATGCACAGTCCCATGCGGTAGTATCGTGGCAGGCCACGGTAGTATCGTGGACCCAAGAAAATGCATGTTTCACAAACAAGAGAGGAAAACTTCCTTTGCAATGCAACCTTCAAGTGAACGGACACACCAACGAGCTAAATCACGAGGCAACTCAAACACAAGCTCGGCACGAAGAAGGAAAGGCAAAAGACAACAAGCACCAACCGTGAGACACAGCCTCTCCAAAGAAAGAGCGGTGGCCGGATCCACCTATGTTTGAGTTAATTAGTACGGCACCGCGAAGAATTATCCTTGGTCCCATGACCAAAACTCGTCTTTGAAGCACAAGTACCATCTAGAATGGCTAATGTGAAAGAGTTGATCAATTTATGCATAATGGAGGGGGAGGGAGAGTCCATTGAGAGAACAACACTCCCCCTATGTCCATGCCTACACCTAAACAAGATAACAAGTTGAGTATGGTGGGGTGTGCAAGAGTTCAAGCAACATTGCTCGAATCAATGATATTTAGCTCATACCTTAACTCGCGAAATCTTGCTTCATCCAAAGGCTTCGTGAAGATACATGCAAGGTTATCATGAGTGTTTACGTAGTTGAGCTCGATCTCCCCTCGCCTAATATGATCCCGGATGAAGTGATACCGAATCTCAATATGCTTCGTCTTGAAATGTTGCACCGGGTTAAGAGAAATCTTTATGGCACTTTCATTGTCACACCTGTCCGTGTACAAAACTAGGGGCCCTTTTTATACCCCTTTACTTGTGCACGAGCAGTCAGAGCCGCGCCCGCGACCACACTAAGTAGGGCAGAAGAGGGAATCCTGAGGCACCAAGACAACTAGAACAATGCCAAGACCAGAGACACAAAGAGCAAGAGGGTGAGGTGGACTCCCCCAGCAAGACCCTTGCCGGGGCAACTTGCCCAATGCCAATGGAGCACGCCACCCTTGAGCCCAAGGGTTCCAACACCACCAACCACATTGGAACCAAGGCTTAGGAGGCATCTCCATGGTGGCATGCAGATCTTTGAGAAGATCACAGGCACACAAGATCAGATGAGGACCAGAAGACGATGATCCTCGGCAAGATCCTTACCGAGGATATCCACAAGACCGCGGGCAAGATCCTTGCCGGGGAAGACTGTGATGCCACGGCAAGACCCTTGCCGGGGACCCGACAACACCCTTGTCGAGGACACCTGTGGGGCCACTGTCAGGCCCACGTCTGCCAAGACCCCACCGCCATTCCCATACAGCTGCCAGCCCAACCAGCTGGGCAAGCACCTGTGTGGCGACGCGCGGCCTCCAGGCCAACTCACCAAGAACCTGCGTGGTGGCATGCAGATCCTCGTGAAGACCCTACCACCACGCCATCTCAGCAGCCTGCCAGCTTGTGTGGCGCTGCATGCCTCATTGGCCTGGACGCACGTCATAGCGAGGCGGAACGGCGACGGATGGGACGGGCCTCGTTACCGTCCCCAATTAAGTAATGGGACACCTAAGGAGCGCATTTAATGCACCTTGTCCCGTAATGACAGGGATAAGCTTGTACACTGTTTACCTTTCCACCTCTTGTGTGCCACTATGGCGACCCCTTTTTTACTATAAAAGGAGGACCGAGGCGTACTAGAGAAGGATTCAGATCTTTTGGACTACGCACGCACCGCAGCTAGTTCGAAAGCTCAAGAACACTCAAATATACACCAAAGCAGGACTAGGGTATTACGAATCCTTGCGGCCCGAACCTGGGTAAACGACCTTTGTGCTAGCTACTAGACCCACTCTTTGCACAACTCTGTGTCCGCCAACCGTAGAAGGGATCCCAGTGATCCCATAGGTGGCGTTCCCACCGACATCTCTGGCGCGCCAGGTAGGGGGCGCAGTTGTGAAAATCTGGTCTAGCAGTTAGTTTAGCAGTTCTTCATCGCCATGGCTCCCAAGAAGAATATGATCACGGTGATCGGTTCATCAGGAGCCGAACGGCCCGTACCCGTGCGGGCAAGTGGTGGGGCGAGCACGGACGGAGGCCGAGGCGCGGCCCGCGAACACCCGCATTACTTTGGCAGTCAAAGGCTGGCGAGTGGCGTTGTTCGTGCGTGAGACGACGGGCCGCACGCCGTCAAATCCAAAGACGGAGCCGGCCCCCCGCAGGCGGCGTGGGGCCCTCCAAGGGCAGCATCGTGCCACCCATGGGCGGCGCGACGACTTCCAAGACGCCTACACCGGCGCCCACAATGCGCTTTTCCCAGGTTGTGCATGACGAGCAGCGTCACCACGCCGGTGACCCCGGGCGCCGCCATGGGAAGAGTCCTGCACCTCATTCGCGGGACATAGAAGGCCAGTATGCACCCCGAGGCGCTGGCGAAAATGGTGCACAGCCACGAGGCCGTGATAGAGCTCCTTCTAACGTGGTTAGAAGTCGGAGCGCGTCACAATCCATGCAGCTTTCGCCACCACCCGCGCCAGTAGAAGCTTTGGCACGCGCGCAGTTGCTCCTCGACTCTCCTCCTGCTGCGAAAAAGCTCAACAAGGTGGGTTGCCCAGCCTTTACCCGTGAGCTACGGCAGCTCTAGTGTCCCTCCCACCGCACGTGCAAGCCCCACGTTGGTGAGAAGTACAGCGGCAAGAGCCACCCGTCGGAGTTCCTCAGCATCTACACCATCGTGATGCAAGCTGCTGGTGCTCGTGACGACAAGGTGCTTGCCAATTACTTCCCGTTGGCGCTTAAACCCAATGTCATGTCATGGTTGATGCACTTGCCGACAGATTCCATTTCTTCTTGGCCGGATTTGTGTCATGAGTTCGTCGGCGCCTTCACTAGAGGCCACCAAGCTCATGGCCAGGCAAGCGATTTTCATATCATCCCCTAGAAGGAAGGTGAAAACCTGCGCAAGTACATGCAGAGGTTCAGCCGGGTGCAGTACAACATCCCAGATGTTCATCCCGCCGCCGTGATCAGCGCATTCCATCAGAATGTGCACAACTGCAAGATGCATGAAGAGCTGGCGATGAACAAGGTCAAAGATGTGGCCGAACTTTATGTTCTAGCCGATAGGTGCGCTCGAGCTGAAGAGGGGAGGAAGTACCACGGTGAGGACGCCGGTGCGGAAACCGACTCCACAGACGAAGACACAGCCACCTCGACGAAGAAGGGCCGGCGCCGCAATAGGAAGCACAAGGGCAAGACTGTGCTTGCCGTCGAGGGATCCGAGGACATCGGTGCTGCCAAGAGGGCCAAGGCAGACGACCCAGACAAGGAAATTGCGGGGTGCGCCGCTTGCCGGGCCTTGGCGGCTGCCGACAAGCCAGGAGGCTCCAACAAGCAGTACTGCAAGATCCACCGCACCAAGGGCCACGACCTCCAGAATTGCCGACAAGTTGAGTTGCTTGCTGAGAAGCAAAAAGCTGAGTATGAGAGGCAGGACAAGGAGAAGGGTCAGGATGGTACCGAAGGATCCGGCAAGAAGCATGGTGTCCAAGGAGGTCGCTACGGCAAGGATAACCAGCAAGAGAGGCCCGCCCGGGGCCGTGACAAGAAGCAGGAAGACGATGGTCATGATGAGGACGACGAGTCCAGCGAGCATGAGTTTCAGAAAGCTATGGAGGCCATGTGCATCGACGGTGGCGCCTCGCTGCACACCTTTCACTGCCAGCTCAAGCAGTGGACGCGTGAGATCACAGCAGCGGAACCATCATTCGATGTTCAAAGGCCCCTGAAGTGGTCCAGCACGCCTATCATTTTTTACACCGAGGACCACCCTGATCGCACAACTGCGGTCCGGTGTTTACCGTTGTTGGTTTCGCCAACAATAGGCAACCTCAAGATGACAAAAATGCTAGTCGATGGTGGGGCTGGTCTGAACTTGATCTCGCCTGTTGTGATCAAGAGGCTGCAGATTCCTGATGGAGATCTCGAAGAGATGGGCACGTTTCAAGTTATTGATGTGTCCCCTGTTAAATCTTTGATTTGCAATATGAATCTTTATAATGATGGGACTGGAGATCATTCAACTTTAGTTAGAAGGCGTCCCCATGATTCGGAGTTTTTAGATCTTGATGCAAAAACTGATAAAAGTGGGATTGGAGAGGTCAAAACTTTAAATAGCAATGAACCCACTATCTTGGATTTCAAGGAATTTAATTATGATAATTGTTCTTTAATAGATTGTATTTCCTTGTTGCAATCCATGCTAAATTCTCCACATGCTTATAGTCAAAATAAAGCTTTTACTAAAGATATCGTTGATGCTTTAATGCAATCTTATGAAGAAAAGGTTGAATTGGAAGTTTCTATCCCTAGAAAACTTCATGAGGAGTGGGAACCTACTATTAAAATTAAGATTAAAGATCATTAATGCTTTGCTTTATGTGATTTGGGTGCTAGTGTTTCCATGATTCCTAAAATTTTGTGTGATTTGCTAGGTTTCCGTGAATTTGATGATTGTTCTTTAAACTTGCATCTTGCGGATTCCACCATTAAGAAACCTATGGGAAGAATTAATGATGTTCTTATTGTTGCAAATAGGAATTACATGCCCATAGATTTCATTGTCCTTGATACAGATTGCAATCCTACATGTCCTATTATTCTTGGTAGACCTTTCCTTAGAACGATTGGTGCAATTATTGATATGAAGGAAGGGAATATTAGATTCCAATTTCTGTTAAGGAAGGGCATGGAACACTTTCCTAGAAAGAAAATTAAATTACCTTATGAATCTATTATGAGAGCCACTTATGGATTGCATACCAAAGATGATAATACCTAGATCTATCCTTGCTTTTATGCCTAGCTAGGGGCATTAAACGATAGCGCTTGATGGGAGGCAACACAATTTTATTTTTGTTTCTTGCTTTTTGTTTCTATTTAGTAATAAATAATCCATCTAGCCTCTGTTTAGATGTGTTTTTATGCTTTTAATTAGTGTTTGTGCCAATTAGAACCTTTGGGAAGACTCGGGGAAAGTCTTTGCGATCTTGCTGTAAAAAACAGAAACTTTAGCGCTCATGAGATTTGCTGCCATTTTTATTGGAGAGTGTTATTTAGTTAATTATTTTTGCAGATGATTAATAGATAAATTCCTAAAGTCCAGCAATTTATTTTTGAATTTTGGGGTTCAGAAGTATTCGAAATCTACAGGTTACTACAGATTGTTCTGTTTTTGACAGATTCTGTTTTTCGTGTGTTGTTTGCTTATTTTGATGTATCTATGGCTAGTAATAGAGTTTATAAACCATAGAAAAGTTGGAATACAGTAGGTTTAACACCAATATAAATAAAGAATGAGTTCATTACAGTACCTTGAAGTGGTGGTTTGTTTTCTTTTACTAACGGAGCTCACGAGATTTTCCTTTAAGTTTTGTGTTGTGAAGTTTTCAAGTTTTGGGTAAGGATTTGATGGATTATGGAACAAGGAGTGGCAAGAGCCTAAGCTTGGGGATGCCCAAGGCACCCCAAGGTAAAATCCAAGGACAACCAAAAGCCTAAGCTTGGGGATGCCCCGGAAGGCATCCCCTCTTTTGCCTTCGTCCATCGGTAACTTTACTTGGAGCTATATTTTTATTCGCCACATGATATGTGTTTTGCTTGGTGCGTTGTCGGTGTCAAAACCGGAGGATCTCGGGTAGGGGGTCCCGAACTGTGTGTCTAAGGCGGATGGTAACAGGAGGCAGGGGACACGATGTTTTACCCAGGTTCGGGCCCTCTTGATAGAGGTAAAACCCTACGTCCTGCTTGATTGTTCTTGATGATATGAGTATTACAAGAGTAGATCTACCACGAGATCGGAGAGGCTAAACCCTAGAAGCTAGCCTATGGTATTGTATCTTCCTCTACGGACTAAAACCCTCCGGTTTATATAGACCCCGGAGGGGGCTAGGGTTACACAATGTCGGTTACAAAGGAGGAGATATCCATATCCGTATTGCCTAGCTTGCCTTCCACGCCAAGTAGAGTCCCATCTGGACACGGGACGAAGTCTTCAATCTTGTATCTTCATAGTCCAACAGTCCGGCCGAAGGATATAGTCCAGCCTTCCGGAGACCCCCTAATCCAGGACTCCCTCAGTAGCCCCTGAACCAGGCTTCAATGACGATGAGTCCGGAGCGCAGTGTTGTCTTCAGCATTGCAAGGCGGGTTCCTCCTCCGAATAGACTACGGAAGAGTTTGAATACAAGGATAGTGTCCGACCCTGCAAAATAAGTTTCACACACCACCATAGAGAGAATAATATTTCCACAAATCTAATCTGCTAACACGTTCTGATAGCATGACATCACACCAAGGCCCGGTCATTATTTGAACCGTTTTCTTGACACGTCTTGTCAAAGCAGAGATCGTGTTCCCCTTATCACAGGATTCTCATCAATACAAATATGGGTAACCCAACTGTGCCTGTTGGTATGACTCCTAGATCTTAGGTAAGTCTCAAACGGCCATGAGGGGGACGCCTGATATTCACCCTCTTTATAAAGGGACAAGGCCTTTTCTTTTTCCCCTCCCGCGCTCAATCGAATCCTTCCTCCGCGTCGAGTTCTAACACCCAAAGCTCAGGTCACGCGCTTTGGACCTTCGGTCATGTCCAGATCCAGCCTTCAAGGCCGGTGGATGCCTTCCTCCGTCACAGAGGAGGACATCAAGAAGTTGAGGGAGGCCAGATATCTGACAGCCGAAATTTCGCATAGGCTGCCTACTCGAGGGCAGGTCGTCCCTACTCCCGAACCCAACGAGAGCGTCGTGTTCATCTCCCACTTCCTCCAAGGACTAGGCCTCACTCTGGATCCCTTTGTTAGGGGTCTTATGTTCTATTACGGGCTAGATTTTCACGATCTGGCCCCGGATTTCCTTCTTCACATCTCGTCTTTTATCATTGTATGTGAGGCCTTCCTCCGCATTACCACTCACTTCGGCCTGTGGCTCAAGACCTTCGATGTGAAGCCGAAGATGGTCGAGAGTGTGCGGAGGTGCTTTAATAAGCAAAATTGTTGACGCTCCATGGCCAAAGGGTTCCTTTCCAGAGGTGTTCGGATTATGGCAGCGGGAGTGGTTCTACATCACAGCTCCCCAAAGTGCCAAATGGGTAGCTGCCCCCGCCTTTCGCTCGGGCTCCCCACCACAAGTGATGTCATGGATCAGCAGGGGACTGAGTTGGGGTCCAGCCAAGGACGTGCCAATACTGCAGAGCCGTATCTGAGATCTCTTCAAGGGAGATTTCAGTCTGGTTATGGTTATGCAAGTTATGCTGGTTCATCGAGTCCAGCCTTGCAAATGCCGACCCCTCCGTATGTGGGAATTCAACCCGAAAGGACCGTGCGCTATTCAGCATTTCCTCGGCATGACGCACGAGGAGATGTATTAATTGTTCTTCGGACCCCAAATAGAGTGTCCGGACACCACCGAGGACGTGGGCCTAAGCTGCAACCGCCCCGCTGCCCAAGTAAGTAATCCCATGACCGAACACATTGTCCTTTTATTTATCATGACATCATTCTGAAGAATCACTCATTGATCAAGACTGGATAACAAAGGCGAAGCTGATCCGGTGTTCGGCTCCCCTTCCTGAGGGGTTGGACAATCCGGTGCTGGAAAAGATGCTCGAGCCAGCACCTTGTCTAGTGCCCTCAAAGGAAGGTGAAGAGGGGAATAAAGAGGGTGAAAGCGGGCCTCCATCGCTATCTATTCCAATCGAGGGAATGAGCGCCTCCGTGAGGGAGGATAACCAAGGGGAAGAATCTGACATTCTTTCTCCCCGGGGAAGGAACAGGACCACCTTTGAAGATCCGGAAACTAAGGTTTCCAAACGGGAGAAGAAATCTCCGCCAGAGCGTCCTGCCTCGGAGGGTATTCTGGCCACACAATGTCCGTGCGGGGATCAGCCCTCTACCGAGCTGTAAGTAATCAAAAAGTACTTGATAGTGAAGATATCCTATCTTACTTCCGAAGACAATAATCGATGCTTATAAATTGTAGTCCGGATCGCAGCCCTTCTCGACAGAGTTCATCTTCGGGGGATCTTCTTTCGGAGATGATGGAGAGCGAAACGCCTCCCCCGGACTCCCCAACTCAAGAAGCAGGCGACCTTGAAGTGTCGTCGCGAAGGGTATCTCCGGATCCACTAGGGCCAGAGGATAACCCTTTGGCTGCCCGGCATTCCCAATATCTGGCTCCTGAGGGGAGCGATAGCAAGGGTCCGTATAGTGTGTGGTCGGACACGCTGAAGGATCTTCTGGGGCAAGCTGTCGTCTCGGAAGCGCATCGTACGCTAATGGGTATGGTAATTGAAAGGATTTCATCCGCTGAAAGCGGTTTGCACGAAGCTTTTATGAGTCTGCTAAAAGGCTTCGAGGTACGTGAAATAATGTGTGCCTTTAACAGTACCGCATGTGTTAGGTATGCCCATGCAGATAGTAGCCCCTGAGACTCTGGTTGTTGTCGAGAGTGGCGGCAAACGGAGGATCATAGTCCCAGGTAATAACCAGACCGCCTTTATGTGCAGGTGGTTGAAGCTCAAGTGGCTAGCCAGACTGATGGGTTTGCTGAACTAAAGCGGCAGCTGGATGCGGTAGATGCCGACATCGTGCTTGTCAACAAGCGGCTTGACGAGGCACAGGGTGAGTGATTTTTCTGGTGATCGTCACATAGTAAGAGCAGCATGATGCCAGTATCTTTAATATGTTGTGACTGCAGATGGAGCTGCCACCGTGGAGACCCTTCGGGCGGAGCTTGCCCAAGCCAAGGAGCAAGCGAGGAGTAGCAATGCGGCCGCTTTAAAGGCGGTTGAAGAGTTAAGGGCCGAACAGGTCTCGCATTGCGAGAGCAAGGAAAAATAGCCAAGATGGCTGTAGAATTAAAAGATGCTGCTGACCGTTACCGGCTTCTTGAAGAAGAAGATCGGGCGAAAGCGACGGACCTGGAGAAGGCCCGGGTGGCTGCCAAGGAAGCCTGCTCCAAAATTAGAGCGACGAAGGAGGAGTTGAATCAAGCTGCAGCTATCGTGTCTGGGAAGCCCTTCTTGTTGCGGACTAAGTTCGGAGATCCGAAGTATGCTCCTCTGGACCGGCTATGGAGTTCTGCGGACGAGTACATGGATTAGGCTGCAAGTGCTGCTGATGCAGCTGAGTACTTCAAGGATCAGAAAGGTCCCGAAGTGGAGAAGCTGTTCTGGTCATAGTTTCACACTCCAGTCCGCCCGCTGCTGCTGAATGAGTGATTGACCGGTTGGGCCGAGCTCCATAGGTTGTCCGAACTTGCCATGAGGTCCGTTGTGGATCACCTGTGGCCGGGAGGGCCAAGGCCGAGTAGCTACTTTAGCTTAGTGCAACAATTCCTTGAAGCTGTGCCACGCATCGATGCTGTAAAGAGATCAGCGTGCATAGAAGGTGCGTGGATGGCCCTTGCCCGTGTCAAAACATACTGGGCAGAGATGGAGGCCACCACTGTTGCGGCATAGGGTTCGGCCATAGGCCGAGTGGCTGCCGAGCACTACTTTGAAGAAGCCCTTGAAGGCGCTCGCTCGATAGAGGCTCAGTGCTCGAAGAATATTATTTTCCAGTGACATGTAGTCCCATTGTACAAACAATGTTTTTCTGAATTAATCAAGGCTGTATTTATACTTTTGCCCGAAAGTACTATGGTGCCTCCTGTGCGGCCATTTATGTATATATGTATATAACCTGAAAGTTTGCAGTCGGCGGCTTCTGCCCCCACGCATATAATGCGGGGGTGTTCGCAAAAGATGCATATCCACACTTGATCCAACGTCTTGGTCCGTTAAGGAGGTGATAGCGTAGCGAACAAGGCAATCGGACTATATTGCTTTAACACTTTCACTTAGCCATAGGAGTTTGACAATGGGGCTACTATATAGCCCATGGTACTTCTGCGCTCGTTCGAATATGGTGCGCGTACGTACATGACCGGGAAACGGCCCTTCGTTAATGCGGAGGAATCTCGAGGATTCCGATTAGTCATCGAGTGGTTGACTAGTCTCTCGCTATATCATGACAGTCAGTTTTCGGCTTTGTCTACTGAGGTGCTCATCCGGACGAACCAGGGCACAATCGCAGTAGTTCTTCCAGTGCTACCTTAGCCGATATAACGGAACGTAAGGTACCAAAACGTGGGAGCCGGGCAAACCCAACATTTGACCAAAGACATGATTCGGAGATGATGCATATAGGACCAAACTCGCGACGTCGAACACTCCCTAAGGTGTTTGGTCTTTATAACATATACCGGGCTAAACAATGCCCTTTATAAGAAACCCCATGTGTCCAGGTTCGTGCAAAATCCTGGCGTGGCCACATGCCAATAACGCTGGCATCCTTCTCGGTTGTGTGGAGTATCCGGAGGATGTGAGCAACAAGAGACAGTAAAAAAGGTTTACGCAGGGCCTTAATCTAAAAAGAAACCTTTTGGCGGGTCCCTGCTGCACGTCTGTGCCTGTGTCTCCGTTGTGCCATGTCCTGGACGGGTGTAGCACGATTGTAACCTGCAAAAAGAAAGAACTTAGGTGAAAGTTGCCATGCCGAAAAGAAGAATGAGTTATCAAAATTCCAGAGAAGCCTAGTTGAGCTGGGCTAGCCCTGATTACACGTGGGAAGCCCCTGGTATCGTGTTATGAGGGTTCGAAAACCAATCTCATGCATGTATGATGGAACTTCGGACTCGTCTAACCGTGTCCGTGGTCGTGACGACCTGCCATTTTTTCTGGTTGGTGAGGCCGTCTAGTGTGCGGCTGTTAAAGCCACCACGTCCTCTTTCGTACGTGAAGAACGGTTGGTACTTCCGCTAATTGTAATGACGCCTCGTGGACCGAGCATCTTGAGCTTGAGAAAAGCATAATGCAGTATTGCGTTAAAACGAGTGAAGGCCGCCCTTCCGAGTAGTGCTTGACAATCACTTCGGAATGGAGCGATGTGAAAAGTTAACGTTTCACTTCGAAAGTTATCGGGAGAACCGAATACCACCTCTAGTAGTAGAGAGCCCGTGCAGTGGGCCGCTTGGCCTGGTATTACTCCCTTGAAGGTAGTATTACTGTGGCTTATTTGTGTCGGGTCTATCCCCATTTTGCGGACAGTGTCCTGATATATCAGATTGAGATCACTGCCACCGTCCATGAGGACCCTTGTGAAGTGTTACCCATTTATTATTGGGTCTAACACCAAGGCCGTTAGTCCTTTGCGCCGGATATGTGTATTGTGATCCCTACGATCAAAAGTGATCGGGCAGGCCAACCAGGGGTTGGACCTAAGGGTGACGGGCTTTATGGCGCGTGTGCATCAGGGTGCGTGATTGCTTCTCCCCTTTGTCACATGGATCACATTTACTGTCTTGACCTCTGGTGGGAACTTTTTCTGTCCTCCGGCGCTTTGCTGGCGAGGTTCATCCTCGTCTTCGCTTGGTGTCTCTTCCCCTTTCTGTTCGGCGTTTAGGTTACCGGCCTGCTTGAAGACCCAACATTCTCTGTGGGTATGATTTGCAGGTTTGTCTGGGGTGCCGTGAATCTGACAGAGTTTGTCAAGAATTTTGTTTAGGCCAGACTGTCCTTCTCTGCTGCCTTTGAAAGGCTTTTTCCGCTGACCTGGTCGGGAGCCCCTGAATCCGGCGTTCACCATTGTGTTATCTGGGCTACCTTCTTTATTTCGACGCTTGTTTTTGTTGCGTCGTGGTTTACCATTGCCATCCCTGACTTCGGATGTGCTTGGGTCGCTGGTGCTGCTACGGGCCAACCAGCTGTCCTCACCCACACAAAAGCGGGTCATGAGGCTTGTAAGGCTGCCATTGTTCTCGGTTTTTCTTGACCGAGGTGTCTGGCGAGCCATTCGTCTCGGACGCTGTGTTTGAAAGCTGCTAAGGCTTCGGCGTCCGGACAGTCGACAATTTGGTTCTTCTTAGTGAGGAACATGTTCCAAAGCTTTCGGGCGGACTCTCCGGACTGTTGGATTATATGACTTAAATCGTATGCATCCGGAGGTCGGACATAAGTCCCTTGAAAATTGGCCCGAAAAGCGTCCTCGAGCTCCTCCCAACTTCCGATTGAGTTTTCGGGGAGGCTTTTCAGCCAGTGCCTAGCTGGCCCTTTAAGCTTGAGGGGCAAGTATTTAATGGCATGGAGATCGTCTCCACGAGCCATATGGATGTGGAGGATGAAGTCCTCTATCCAGACTCCAGGGTCTGTGGTTCCGTCGTACGCCTCTATGTTCACCGGTTTGAATCCCTTTGGGAATTCATGATCCAGCACCTCATCGGTGAAACATAAGGGGTGTGTGGCACCCCTGTATTGGGATGCACCATGGTGTTCGGACGGTTGTAGTATTTGGTGTTGGTTGTGTATCGTAGCGTGCTTCCTAGATCCGTAAATAGATCTGGTCACGCCGGATTTTTGACGCAAGTTTTCACGTAGATCGTGTGTTGACTTATGTGTGACTTTGTTAGCTGCTCTATCGCGTTCACAGGGTGGTGGATCCGGCCGGTTGGCCGTATCACTTTTCGGCTGTATGGGCTCTAAGGCCTCATCGTCGAATTCCGGTAATAGCTTGCACTTTTGGTAGCTTTTCGGATGGTAACTTCCACCATACTTTACTATTTTGTTCCACTTGTTGTTGAGTGTATCTTGTGCGACCTTGAGCCTTTGCTTCTGTTTCTTCAGGCTTCTCGCTGTGGCAGTAAGCCTTCTGTGGAGGTTCTCTTGCTCCAAGTGTGTTTCCGGGATGATGGGTGCATCTTCGTCCGGACTGCTTTCTTCCCTAGACGGGGATTGATGAGGCTTATCTTTGGCGTCATCATGTTCGGATGTCAGATCCGCACTATGTTTGCAGTTTGCATCTTGATCGTTTTCTGCCACCGGGGTGGTGCAGTTGTCGTCTCCTCCAGAGTCGCGTGGACTATTATTATTGCTGTTCTTGCTATGGTGGGGCTTAGAGCGGTGCCGCTGACGTCGGCGCTTGGGTTGCTTCTTGGAGGGGCCATCCTCCATCTTCTCATCACCATTGGCTTCTTTGGGGGTGTCCACCATGTATATATCATATGATGAGGTGGCGGTCCAGTGCCCTAAGGGTGGTGGATCCTGTTCGTCTCCGGCTTCGTCGTCCATACCGTCGAAGTCTTCGGAGCCGAAGTCGAGCATGTCGGTTAAGTCGTCGACAGTGGCTACTAAGTGGGTGGTGGGTGGGCAGTGAATTTCTTCGTCGTCCCCATCCCATTCTAGCCGGACATAGTTCGGCCAAGGTTCTCCCGACAGGGAGAGAGACCTTAATGAATTTAGCACATCCCCGAAGGGTGAGCGCTGAAAGATGTCCGCGGAGGTGAACTCCATGATCGGCGCCCAGTCGGACTCGACGGGCACGGATATGAGCGGCTCGGAGTCCGTGGCCGTAGATGAATCCAGTGGTTTGGTGACATGACTCTTGTAAGGGGTGAAGTCAGTATCCGGCTCTATCGCCACTGAGAGTGCGGCCTCCACGGCGGGGTACATCCCTCCGCTCTCGGATGGCGCGACTTGCTCCGGATTGATGGACGGAGTAGCTGCGGATGCCATCTCCCGAATACTGTCCAAAGGCAGATTTACGTCATGCTCGTCAAGACCGTACGGCGCGTCCGACATGGGCTCGAATCCGTTGAAGATCAAGTCTCCGCGGATGTCGACCGTGTAGTTCAAGTTTCCAAATCTGACCTGATGGCCAGGGGCGTAGCTCTCAATCTGCTCCAGATGGCCAAGCGAATTGGCCCGCAGTGCAAAGCCGCTGAATATGAAGATCTGTCCGGGGAGGAAAGCCCTACCCTGGACCACATCGCTAGCGATGATCGAAGGAGCCATCGAGCCTTATGGTGACGACACAATGAAACTCTCAATGAAAGCACCAATGTCGGTGTCAAAACCGGCGGATCTCGGGTAGGGGGTCCTGAACTGTGCGTCTAAGGCGAATGGTAACAGGAGGCAGGGGACACGATGTTTTACCCAGGTTCGGGCCCTCTTGATAGAGGTAAAACCCTATGTCCTGCTTGATTGTTCTTGATTATATGAGTATTACAAGAGTAGATCTACCACGAGATCGGAGAGGCTAAACCCTATATGCTAGCCTATGGTATGATTGTATGTTCCTCTATGGACTAAAACCCTCCGGTTTATATAGACACCGGAGGGGGCTAGGGTTACACAAGGTCGGTTACAAAGGAGGAGATATCCATATCCGTATTTCCTAGCTTGCCTTCCACGCTAAGTAGAGTCCCATCCGGACACAGGACGAAGTCTTCAATCTTGTATCTTCACAGTCCAACATTTCGGCCAAAGGATATAGTCCGGCCATCCGAAGACCCCCTAATCCAGGACTCCCTCATGCATCTTGTATGATTTGAGTCTTTGCTTTTTAGTTTACCACAATCATCCTTGTTGTACACACCTTTTGGGAGAGAGACACATGAATTGGAATTTATTAGAATACTCTATGTGATTCACTTATATCTTTTGAGTTGGATAATTTTTGCTCTAGTGCTTCGCTTATATCTTTTAAAGCACGGCGGTGGTTCTATTTTATAGAAATAATTGATCTCTCATGCTTCACTTATATCATTTTGAGAGTCCTTTAGAATATCATGGTAATTCACTTTGGTTATAAATTTTAAATGCTAAGAGAAGTTGGATGCTTGATAGTTGTTTTGAGATATAAAGGTGGTAATATTAGAGGTGTTCTAGTTGAGTAATTGTGAAATTGATGAATACTTGTGTTGAAGTTGGCAAGTCCTGTAGCATGCACATATGGTAAATGTTATGTGAGAAATTTGAAGCATGAGGTGTTCTTTGATTGCTTTCCTTATGAGTGGCGGTCGGGGACGAGCGATGGTCTTTTCCTACCAATCTATCCCCCTAGGAGCATGCACGTAGTGCTTGGTTTTGATGACTTGTAGATTTTTGCAATAAGTGTGTGAGTTCTTTATGACTAATGTTGAGTCCATGGATTATACGCACTCTCACCCTTCCATCATTGCTAGCCTCTTCGGTACCGTGCATTGCCCTTTCTCACCTTGAGACTTGGTGCAAACTTCGCCGGTGCATCCAAACCCCGTGATATGATACGCTCTATCACACATAAGCCTCCTTATATCTTCCTCAAAATAGCCACCATACCTACCTATTATGACATCTCCATAGCCATTCCGAGATATATTACCATGCAACTTTCCACTGTTCCATTTATTATGACACGCATCATCATTGTAATATTGCTTTGCATGATCATGTAGTTGACATCGTATTTGTGGCAAAGCCACCATGCTCAATTTTTCATACATGTCACTCTTGATTCATCACAATCCCGGTACACCGCCGGAGGCATTCACATAGAGTCATATTTTGTTCTAAGTATCGAGTTGTAATTCTTGAGTTGTAAGTAAATAAAGTGTGATGATCATCATTATAGCATTGTCCCATGTGAGGAAAGGATGATGGAGACTATGATTCCCCCATAAGTCAGGATGAGACCCCGGACGAAAAAAAAGAGGCCATAAAAAGGGAAAGAAGGCCCAAATAAAAAAGAGAGAAAAAGAGAGAAGGGACGATGTTACTATCCTTTTTCCACACTTGTGCTTCAAATTAGCACCATGATCTTCATGATAGAGAGTCTCTTATTCTGTCACTTTCATATACTAGTGGGAATTTTTCATTATAGAACTTGGCTTGTATATTCCAATGATGGGCTTCCTCAAATGCCCTAGGTCTTCGTGAGCAAGCAAGTTGGATGCATGATACGTCTCCGTCGTATCTATTTTTACAAACACTTTTGCCCTTGTTTTGGACTCTAACTTGCATGATTTGAATGGAACTAACCCGCACTGACGTTGTTTTCAGCAAAATTACCATGGTGTTATTTATGTGCAGAAACAAACATTCTCGGAATGACCTGAAACTTCACGGAGAAACTTTTTGGAAAATATAAAAAATACCTGCAAAAGATGAAGGCCAGGGGGGCCACCACCTGTCAACGAGGGTGGGGGCGCGCCCCTACCTCGTGGGCCCCCTGTTGCCTCTCCGACTCCAACTCCAACTCTATCTATTGTGTTTCAGGGAGAAAAAAATCAGAGAGAAGAATTCATCGCGTTTTACGATACGGAGCCGCCGCCAAGCCCTAAAACCTCTCGGGAGGGCTGATCTGGAGTCCGTTCGGGGCTCCAGAGAGGGGAATCCATCGCCATCGTCATCATCAACCATCCTCCATCACCAATTTCATGATGCTCACCGCCGTGCGTGAGTAATTCCATCATAGGCTTGCTGGACGGTGATGGGTTGGATGGGATCTATCATGTAATCGAGTTAGTTTTGTTAGGGTTGGATCCCTAGTATCCACTATGTTCTGAGATTGATGTTGCTATGACTTTGCTATGCTTAATGCTTGTCACTAGGGCCCGAGTGCCATGATTTCAGATCTGAACCTATTATGTTTTCATCAATATATGAGTGTTCTTGATCCTATCTTGCAAGTCTATAGTCACCTATTATGTGTTATGATCCATTAACCCCGAAGTGACAATAATCGGGATACTTACCGGTGATGACCGTAGTTTGAGGAGTTCATGTATTCACTATGTGTTAATGCTTTGTTCCGGTTCTCTATTAAAAGGAGGCCTTAATATCCCTTAGTTTCTGTAAGGACCCCGCTAGCACGGGAGGGTAGGACAAAAGATGGCATGCAAGTTCTTTTCCATAAGCACGTATGACTATGTTCGGAATACATGCCTACATTATATCAATGAACTGGAGCTAGTTCCGTGTCACCCTAGGTTATGACTGTTACATGATGAACCGCATCCGGCATAATTCTCCATCACTGATCCATTGCCTACAAGCTTTCCATATATTCTTCTTCGCTTATTTACTTTCCCGTTGCTATTGCTATCATCACTACAAAATACCAAAAACATTACTTTTACTACTGTTACCTTTTGTTACCGTTACCACTACTATCATATTACTTTACTACTAAATACTTTGCTGCAGATACTAAGTTTCCAGGTGTGGTTGAATTGACAACTCAGCTGCTAATACTTGAGAGTATTCTTTGGCTCCCCTTGTGTCGAATCAATAAATTTGGGTTGAATACTTTACCCTTGAAAACTGTTGCGATCCCCTATACTTGTGGGTTATCAAGACTATTTTTTGGCACCGTTACCGGAGAGCATAGCTCTATTCTTTGAGTCACTTGGGATATATATCTGCTTATCATTATGAAGAACTTTAAAGATCCAAGAACCAAGATTTATCCCTCAACTACGAGGGGAGGTAAGGAACTACCATCTAGCTCTGCACTTGATTCATCTTCTATTTTGAATAAGCTTGCGACACCTAAAATTGCTTTTGGTATTCGTTCTGATATGTCGCATGTTATTGATAATGCTACTTCTGCTATACATGATACTTATGATGAAACTACTTCTATGCTTGATACTACCGTGCCACTTGGTGAATTTCTTGATGAACAACTTGCTAGGGCTAGAGAGATTGAAAATATTGAATCTGATGATACTAATGAAAGTGATGATGAAGAATCACTTGTTATTCCTAAGGGTTATATTTTTGATCAAGAAGCTTCTTTAGCTATTTTAGCTTGCAAAGATAGATATGAACTCAAAAGGTTATTAGCTAAATGGAATAAGCAATCTCTAAATGCTAGAATGAAACCTGACCCTGCTTTTGCTACTTCACCTATCTATGTTACTGATAAGGATTATGAATTCTCTATTGATCGTGATATAATCACTTTGGTTGAATCTGATCCTTTTCATGGCTATGAATCTGAAACTGTTGTGCCACATCTTACTAAATTAAATGATATAGCCACCCTATTCACTACTGATGAGATAACTCGTTACTTTCATATTCTTAAAATATTTCCGTTCTCATTAAAGGGTGATGCTAAGATATGGTTTAATTCTCTTGATCCTGGTTGTGTGCGTAGTCCCCAGGATATGATTTATTACTTCCCTGCTAAATATTTCCCTGCTCATAAGAAATAAGCTGCTTTAAGGGATATATATAATTTTGTGCAAATTAAAGAAGAGAGTCTCCCACAAGCTTGGGGAGGCTTCTCCAGTTACTTAATGCTTTGCCTGATCATCCTCTTAAGAAAAATGAAATACTTGATTTTTTGAAATGGACTAACCGATGCTTCTAGAGATTACCTGGATAGTTGTGCTGGTTCTGTTTTCAGGGAAAGAACGCCGGATGAAGCTGAAATTCTATTGAATAATATGTTGACAAATGAAAATAATTAGACACCTCTGGAGCCAATTCCTGAGCCTATTCCTAAACCAACTCCGAAGAAGAGGGGTATTCTATTTCTCAGTCCTAAAGATATGCAAGAGGCAAAGAAATCTATGAAAAAAAAGGTATTAAAGCTGAAGATATTAAGAATTTACCTCCTATTGAAGAAATACACGGTCTTAATTTACCACCTATCTGTAACACCCTCGGTGTCATGCTATAGTGACCTCACACTAATGGTGCCATGTCATCACGTTTAACTAAGCCAAATTGCCACTTGATAAAAATCAAAGCCATTTTCAAATTTGATATAAAGTTAAATAAATTATTTCTTCAATCCGCAAAACAAAAATGTAGATTGGGTTAAAAATATTTGCTAACTTTTTTTTCATGTGAGAATAAAGATTTTAAAAAATACTAAAATGCCCTTAACCTATTTTAAATTCGACTAGCAGCAATTAATTGACCCATTTTAACCATAAATAATTCTTTAAAATATTTAAAATAAATTGAAACCTCGTGGATCACTTCAAAATATTGCATTGTATTTATATGACAAGTTTCATATTTTACAAACTCTATTTGGTGGCTCAACTTAACACGAAACAGTAACAAAATTTGAAAACAGAAAATATAAGAAAGGAAAAATTGGAGGGCATTTGAGCACTTGGCCCATTTAGCATTAGAGGCTGGCCCAGTCCACCCCAGCCTCTTCAACCTAGCGCTACAGGGAGGCAGGGAACCGTGGCAGGCATCCCATGGCCATGGCCGCACCTGGCCACGTGCCGGTCATCAGGCACCTCCCCGACGCCCTTAAGACGCCGTCTGCGACCCCCTCGACCGAACCCTAGTTTTTCCTCCCTCTCCCTCGCGCCTTTTCCCTCTACCGCGCACACACCCGAGACTCCATCGTCATGGCTCCCTTCGTTGTCGCAGCCACCGACCTCCCCGTCGCCGGAGATCAAGTCCAGGAGCGTCCTCGTCCTTGTCTTCTTCGCCTACGTGCTCTGAATCGAGCCAGGTCGCGCCGTACGCCCGGCATCGAGCCGTCCGCGTTGCCCAGGGCCGCCGCTGCCCCGCGCCAGATCTACCTCACCGGAGCCCCTCCGCCTCGCCGGACGCGTCCTCCGCCTCCCCCTGTGAGCGCCACTTCCGTTCCCCTCGTTCCCCTTCTGTTCCTCCATGGTTGCATCTCACCGTGGCCGCTCCCGGAGCCCGCGCTCACCGCGCCCAGCCCTGGTTCGCCGCGGCCTGACCGTGCCTTGACTGCGCCCTGCGCCCGCCCGCGTGATGCGCTGCTGCTTGCGTGCTGGCTGCTGCTGCTGCTTCGTACTGCCGCTCGCTGCTGCTTGTTCTTATTGCGCCATTGCCGCTGCTGCTCTTGCCTTGCTGCTGCCGCTAGCCGCTGCTCGGCGTGCCTGCTATTGCACTGATGTACTAGCCACTCTACTGCACACTACTACTGCTGCCCTTGCACTGCCGCTGCTGCTCAAATACTGCCGCTAGTTGTTGTTGTTGCTACTTGGCCATGGCCACGAGCGTTGTATGTGTGTGCTTGTGCGTGAGCTTCACGTACAGCCACACAATGGCTGGCTAGTGCCATTGCCATATGGGTCTGGGCCTAATTAGATTAAAGGTTAATTACTGTTAGTGTTATCTTACTAATAATAGTCACTGACGCTAGGCCCCGTCACCTAAATAAAAACAAGTAAAATCATCTAATTGAAGTAAAGACAGTGACGCATGGGACCCACTTACACTATTCATTTGTTGACCAGTCAAACTTTAACTGGGTCAACCTAACCCTACTGGCCCCACTGTACACGGGCTAGAGTGGCTTTAGGTGACAAAAGTATATACTGCTTTTATTTCGAATTAGTGTAATTTCAAAAATATTTAAATTTTGAAAAATCATATAAAATAAACCATAACTCGGATGAATAAATTTTGTACATGAAAGTTGCTCAGAACGACGAGACAAATATGGATACGCAGTCCGTTCTTCCGTTACACATTTCTAGCATAGCGAACATGCAACAACTTACCTCTGTTTCATCTGCCTGAAAACGTCAAACACCAGAAATACTTTTCCAGATGTTTCTCCCCTTCGCCGGTAGCACCTAGTACTGTGTTAGGTCACCCTAGCACCGCGTATTGTCATGTTATGCTTTGTGATGCTTTGATTGCTCTGTTATTTATTGTGTTCCCCCTTCGTTACTTCTTTCCGGTACACCCGAGACCGCGGTTGAACCAGTGATCGACTACTTCACCTTCAAGGGTCTGTTTCTGTCTGCAGAGCAACCAGGCAATCCCCCCCTGATCACCAGATATCGCCTATTCTTCTCTTTATTGCTTGCATTAGAGTAGTGTAGCATGTTACTGCTTTCCGTTAATCCTATTCTGTTGCATAGCCTGTCCTTGCTACTACTGTTGTTACCTTTACCTGCAATCCTAAATGCTTAGTATAGGATGCTAGTTTATCATCAGTGGCCCTACATTCTTGTCAGTCTGCCATGCTATACTATCGGGCCGTGATCACGTCGGGTGTTGATCACAGGTAGGATATACTAGACATATTACACATGATACATGTGATGACTAAAGTCGGGTTGGCTCGAGGAGTACCCGCGGTTGATTCACGAATTGGGGGGCTGGAAGGACATACTTTCCCGACGGCGCTTTGTGTGGATCTTTGTGGCGAAGCGACAGGGCAGGTTGAGACCACCTAGGAGAGAGGTGGGCCTGGCCTTGGTCGGTGTTCGCGAATGTTTAACACGCTTAACGAGATCTTGGTATTTGATCTGAGCCTGGCCACTGGCCTATACGCACTAACCATCTACGCGTGGACAGTTATGGGCACTCGACGTCGTGGTATCAGCCGAAGCCTTCTTGACGTCAGCGACTAAGCGGCGCGCGCCGGGTTGGACCGCGTAACGCAACTTCCTTTGTAATGGAGGTTGCTAGGTCTGCTCACCGGCCGCGTTCGCAATGTGCAGGTGTGCAAAGGGCGATAGGCCCAGACCCCTGTGCCATAGGATTTAGACTGGCGTGCTGACCTCTCTGTTGTGCCTAGGTAGGGCTGTGACGTGTTGATCTTCTGAGGCCGGGCATGACCCAGAAAAGTGTGTCCGGACAAAGGGGATCAAGCGTGTTGGGAAATGTGGTGCACCCCTGCATGGAAGTTGATCTATTCGAATAGCCGTGTCCCTCGGTAAAAGGATGACCCGGAGTTGTACCTTGACCTTATGACAACTAGAACCGGTTACTTAATAAAACACACCCTTTCAAGTGTCAGATACAACCGGTGATCGCTCTCTCACAGGGCGATGAGGAGAGGATCGCCGGTTAGGTTTATGTTATGTGATGCTACTTGGTGAACTTATCATCTACTCTCTTCTACATGCTACAAGATGGAGGTGGCCAGAAGCGTAGTCTTCGACAGGACTAGCTATCCCCCTCTTATTCCGGATTTCTGCAGTTCAGTCCACATATGATACCTCTTTTCCAGTTGATACCAATGCATACATATGTAGTGTAGCTCCTTGCTTGCGAGTACTTTGGATGAGTACTCACGGTTGCTTTGCTCCCTCTTTTCCCACTTTCTATACCCGATTGCTGCGACCAGACGATGGAGCCCAGGAGCCAGACGCCACTGTCGATGACGACTGCTACTACTCGGGAGGTGCCTACTACTACGTGCAGGCCGCTGACGACGACCAAGAGTAGTTTAGGAGGATCCCAGGCAGGTGGCCTGCGCCTTTTTCGATCTGTATCCCAGTTTGTGCTAGCCTTCTTAAGGCAAACTTGTTTAACTTATTTCTGTACTTAGATATTGTTTGCTTCCGCTGACTCGTCTATGATCGAGCTCTTGTATTTGAGCTCTCGAGGCCCCTGGCTTGTAATATGATGCTTGTATGGCTTATTTTATTTGTAGAGTTGTGTTGTGATATCTTCTCATGAGTCCCTGATCTTGATCGTACACGTTTGCGTGTAAGATTAGTGTACGGTCAAATCGGAGGCGTCACACTATCAAAGAAACTCATGGTCTTGATAACCCGACACAGATAGTAAAGGTAAATTCTCTCTATAGATATGATAAAGCTGAAATTTCATTTATTAAGTTTGCTAGCCCATACTTAGATGAGTTTGATAAATTTATGGCTAAGCAAGAAGATTTTAATGCTTTTTTGATAGACAATTAAAATACAATTCAAATATGCTTGAACATTTGGGTGATTATATGGCTAATGTTAAAGGTGAACTTAAACTTATTACTAAACATGTTTCTATGGTTATCACTCAAGTAGAACAAGTACTTAAAGCTCAAAATGATTTGCTCAATGAATTGAATAGTAAGGATAATGATAATGTTGTTAGAGTGGCTACTAGAACTGGTAAAATGACTCAGGAACCTTTGTATCCTGAAGGCCACCCTAAGAGAATCGAGCAAGATTCTCAGAGAAATAATATAGATGCACCTAATTCTTCTAAAAAGAAGAAAAAGAAAAATGATAGGACTTTGCATGCTTCTAGTGATCCTATTGTTGAACCACCTGAGAATCCAAATGATATTTCTATTTCTGATACTGAAACACAATCTGGTAATGAACCTGAAACTAGTGATAATGTTAATGATAATGTTCATGATGATGCTCAACCTAGTAATGATAATGATATAGAAATTAAACCTGTTGTTGATCTTGATAACCCACAATCAAAGAATCAACGTTATGATAAGAAAGACTTTGTTGCTAGGAAACATGGTAAAGAAAGAGAGCCTTGGGTTCAGAAACCCATGCCTTTTCCTCCCAAACCATCTAAGAAAAAGGATGATGAGGATTTTGAGTGCTTTGCTGAAATGATTAGACCTATCTTTTTGCGTATGCGATTAACAGATATGCTCAAAACCAATCCTTATGCTAAGTACATGAAAGATATTATTACAAATAAAAGAAAGATACCGGAAGCTGAAATTTCCACCATGCTTGCTAATTATATTTTTAAGGGTGGAATACCAACGAAACTTAGAGATCCAGGAGTACCCACTATACCATGCTCCATTAAAAGAAACTATGTTAAAACTGCTTTATGTGATCTTGGAGCCGGTGTTAGTGTTATGCCTCTCTCTTTATATCGTAGACTTGATTTGAATAAGTTGACACCTACTGAAATATCTTTGCAAATGGCTGATAAATCAACTGCTATATCTGTTGGTATTTGTGAAGATGCGCCTGTTGTAGTTGCAAACGTTACTATTTTAACAGACTTTGTTATTCTTGATATTCCCGAGGACGATAGTATGTCTATTATTTTTGGAAGACCCTTTTTGAATACTGCAGTGGCTGTTATTGATTACACTAAAGGCAATGTCACTTTTCATGTTAATGGTAATGAGCACACGGTACACTTTTCGAGGAAACAACCTCAAGTTCATAGTATCAACTCTATTGGAAAAATTCCATCGATTATATTTGGAGGTTTCGAATTTCCTCTTCCTACTGTCAAGAAGAAATATGATATTCTTATTATTGGGGATGTGCATATCCCCATTGAGGTAACATAGTGTTATTCGAAATTTCTCTGGTTCCATATTATTCGGAATGAGTTCGTTAACAAGACTTGATCAACCTTATTAGTGGATTCCTTTTGATGATCATGAGATGGATGGAATTAGAAAGCACAACCTTCTGTGCCCCACTTTTACTTTCTGTTATTTATATTAAATAAAATAAAAATAAATATTTTCTGTCTGTTATCTGATTATCCGTGCAATATAAAAATACCCCGAAAATAAAAGTTCTCCAAATGCCGTGAAATTTAAATATGATTTTTTTTAGAATATTTGAGAATATTTGGCATTGAGAACACAGCAGGGGGGTCAACCACCTGCCCACGAGGGTGGAGGGCGCGCCCTACCCCCTGGGCGCGCCCCCTGCCTCGTGGGCCCACGGTGGCCCTCCTCCACTTATCCTTTCACCCACACACTCCTTCTTCCTCCCCCAAACACAAATATCCAGCTCAAACCCGAGTCCAAGCTCATCTTGCTGCCATTTTCGATCTCCTTGCTCAAAAGCACCTCTCACAAAACTGCTTAGGGAGATTGTTCGTTGGTAGATGACTCCTCCATTGGTCCAATTAGTTTTTGTTCTATTGCTTTATTCATTGCAAATTTTTGTTGCTTAGGGACCCTGTTCTTGAGCTTGCATGTCAAATTTATATGGTCAAAAGTAGTTTTGATGCATGATATAGGCTCTAGGCACTTGTAGGAGTAGTTGCTATCAATATTATTGAGTTTGGTTTACTTTTATTTTGAAGTTACTAAAATTTTTAGAATTTTTCAGAAAATGATGAAGAGACTTTTGAGGGGGCCATCGAGCCGAAGCACGAAGGAAAAGGCACTGAAGCCTAAGTATAATCTGCCTTGTACCGCGGAGGTTCGGTCGTGTGAATGGCCTTCCGATGATTTCTTGAGAGCAGCCGGGATTTATGAAGATTTTCATGAATTGGCTAAGAATGCAGGCCTCACCGCTTTCCTCCACGACCAATGCGATCAGTATCTCTTACTCACAAATATCTTTGTGCAAAACTTTCATTTCCATTCTAGGAGCTCACCACCTACGGTGGAGTTTTATGTATATGATGAGCACAAGGAGATGTCACTTTATGATTTTTGTCGGGTTTATTTGGTCCCTTTCGAGGGCAAGGCAGAAGAACCACATCGCGAGGAAGTGGACGGGTTTATTGTTACTATCACTATAGGGGAAACAAGGAAGGTTTCCGATGCACGAATCACTAGCATACATTTCCCTGTTTTACACTATTTTGTATTATTTGCTAGTCGTTGTTCAATTGGTTGCGGAAACTGTGGAAACCTTAGTATCCCTGATATTATTATTTTTCTCCACGGTTTATACGGTGATAGCTCTGTTAGTATGGGCGGCATTATTGCTAAACAGTTAAGTCTGAACCGTACCAAGGGTCCCATCTTTGGAGGCATCTATGCTTCACGCCTAGCTGCACATTTTAACATACCTATTAGGCATTATGAGAAAGAAGAAAAAGTGCTGCCTCGTGTTTATTTAGATTATAAAAGTATGGTGGCACATGATTTTATTGTTAAGAATAGGGAAGGAGAGCTTAAATATAAATTGTGCTTTGATAAACATCATCCTGAGACTATTACCTTGCCTGCTCCTTCTTTGTTTGATTTATCTGCAGGCCAGTACCTTGTTCTGTTAAAGGCTATTCACGCCTACCGGAACCCTGCACCAGCCATGGAGCCAGAGCCGGAACCACAAGTTGATCCTTCACGACAGTCTAATTACCAGTGGGATCCGGAGATGATTGCCGGCCAGTGGCAATCGGAGTCTTCTTCTTCTCAGTACGACCCCAACTATTATTATGGATATCCGCCAGGCCAGTCGTGGCCATAAACCAACTTAGGCCAAAAGCCTAAGCTTGGGGGAGTACGTATTTCCCACCGACATTACATTTATGTTCACACACTCATTGCTAGATGTCGGTGCTCATATTTTTTCATCCATGCTAGTTTATTTTCCTTTTTATGCTTTCTTCTTATGTGTTTAATAAATCTTAAGAAAAACCAAAAAAATTAGTTGTAGCTTTTAGTTAGTTTAATTTCCATGCTTGTAGTAGTAATTAAAAAGAAAACCCAAAAAGATTTCATGTTCTTATTTTGCTTGTTGGGAGCTTTCCCGTGTAAATAGTTTTATTTCTTTTCTTTTCTTTGGGGGTCGATATGAGAAGACCATAATTAAATTGTTGAAGTGGCTTTTGTATGCATACTTGTTTATCTGACAAAAGAGTCCATATTGCCTTGTCTTCTCCTGTTTATTGAATGCTTACAGATTCCAGCTTAGTCTAATGCACGCGCACTATTATTATTATTCACATCGTTCGGTCGTGCAAGTGAAAGGCAATTATGACGATATATGATGGACTGACTGAGATGAGAAAGGCTGGTATGAAATCGACCTCTTTTGTTTTTGTAAATATGATTAGTTCATCGTTCTTGATTCAGCCTATTATGGATAAACATGTTTGCAACGACAACTAGAGATCATAGTGCTTATGCCATGCTTGATTAGCTATGAGTTATAATGGTTTACCTTGCGTGCCAACATGCTATTAAAATGGTTGTGATGTGGTATGATAGGGTGGTATCCTCCTCTGAATGATTTAAGTGACTTGACTTGGCACATGTTTACGCATGTAGTTGAAACGAAATCAACATAGCCTTCACGATATTTATGTTCATGGTGGATTATATCCTACTCATGCTTGCATTCGGTGTTGATTAATTTTAATGCATGTTAATGACTGTTGTCGCTCTCTAGCTGGTCGCTTCCCAGTCTTTTGCTAACCTTCACCTGTACTAAGCAGGAATACTGCTTGTGCATCCAATTCCTTAAACCCCAAAGTTATTCCACATGAGTCTTGTTGGGGATATTACTACTAGTATGACCCGCCCAGGAGGGGTCGGGTCAACTCTGATGGCGGGTTACAGAAGAAGCCCGATAAACATTCAAGATGATAGTTTACTAAATGTATAGAAGGCCCAAAGGCCTGGGGCCGGCTTAAGGCCTGATACTGTAAACCGCCGTATGTAAGGAAATACTTGTACAGAAAGGCATGTAAAGAAAGTCACCAAGCCGGACACGATTATGAGCCGGCCGAGACTCTGTAGGCCACCAGGCGTCAACCCGTGTATATAAGGGGACGACCCGGTGGCGGTTTAGGGAAGAAAACAACCAAGTCGATAACCAAGCCAGCGAGTTGAGCCTCTTGGAAGTCGAAACCTCAGCAATACCAATCCCAACTAGACGTAGGCTTTTACCTTCATCGTAAGGGGCCGAACTAGTATAAAAACTCTCTTGTGTGTCCTTTGTCCCGATCAACCCCTTTAAGCTTCCTAGTGCGATGGCCCTACGACTAAGTCCTTGCTCTAGGACATCTGCCGTGTCAACTCCACGACAAGTCTACTATACCTACCTATATACGGTATCTACCTGTCGTTCCAAGTAAATTTGTATGTGCTAAACTCTAAACCTTCAAATAAATATCATGTTTTGTATGCTTGAATAGCTCATGTATAAACTAGGGTTGTCTGTATCTTCCATGTTAGGCGGGTTATTCTCAAGAGGAGTGGACTCCGCTCCTCACTCACGAGATAAATGGCTGGTCACCAGGATGCCCAGTCCCATACTTTATGCAAACTAAATCAAAATAATTGCAAACAAAACTCCCCCTGGGACTCTTGTTAGTTGGAGGCACTCGTTGTTTCGAGCAAGCCATGGATTGATGCTTGTTGGTGGAAGGGTGAGTATAAACTTTACCATTCTGTTTGGGAACCGCCTATAATGTGTGTAGCATGGAAGATATAGCCATCTTTTGGTTGTTATGTTGACAATGAAAGTATACCGCTCAAAATATTATTCACCTCTTGAAAGGATCGATATGGTTGACTAGAAGGGGGGGTGAATAGGCAACTACCAATTTTTGGCTTTTCTTTACCAAATTAAACTTTGCATCAAAGTAGGTTGTCTAGATGTGCAACTAGGTGAGCAACCTATATGATGCAATAACAACAAGCATACAAGCAAGCAAGGGAACAAACACTAAAGAGCTTGCACAAGTAAAGGTAAGAGATAACCAAGAGTGGATCCGGTGAAGACGAGGATGTGTTACCGAAGTTCCTTCCTTTTGAGGGGAAGTACGTCTCCGTTGGAGCGGTGTGGAGGCACAATGCTCCCCAAGAAGCCACTAGGGCCACCGTATTCTCCTCATGCCCTCACACAATGCGAGATGCCATGATTCCACTATTGGTGCCCTTGAAGGCAGCGATCGAACCTTTACAAACAAGGTTGGGGCAATCTCCACAACTTAATCGGAGGCTCCCAACAAGACCACGAAGCTTCACCACAATGGAATATGGCTCCGAGGTGACCTCAACCGTCTAGGGTGCTCAAACACCCAAGAGTAACAAGATCTGCTAGGGATGAGTGGGGGAATCGAAAATCCCTTGGTGGAAGTGTAGATCGGAGCCTTCTCAACCACTCCCGAGCAAATCAACAAGTTTGATTGGCTAGGGAGATAGATCGGGCAAAATGAATCTTGGAGTATTTAATGGAGCTTGAGCAATAAATGGAGCTTGGGGGAGGAAGAGGTGGGTGAGAAGGAGGAAGGGGACTCCCTTTTATAGTGGGGGCAACAATCCCGTTGCCCCCCACCAACCAGCCCCGCACAGGGCGGTACTACCGCTAAGAGGGGGCGGTACTACTGCCAGGCGATGGTACTGCCGCACCAGCCAGCGGTACTGCCACGCTGAGGAGACTTAGTAGGGAACGAACCCAAATGTGGTACTACCGCGGTGGTAGGGCGGTACTACCGCTCCTGGAACGGTACTATCGCCACTATAACCGTGACTAATGCCGCAAAACCCGACACGAGAAAAAGACCTCTCGAATCGAGGCGGTAGGAGCCAGACTATCCAGCGGTACTACGGCAGTGGGGTCAAGGGCGGTAGTACCGCTGTGGAGCAGTACTGCCGCTTGTGACCCTTCGGCCGTAGTACCGCAGGCCGTGCGGTACTACCGCTGGGGCGTGCGAGAGAGAGAGAAGGGATCTCTCAAATAAGCTGAGGACAAGGCGGAGGTGCCAGGCCCCCAGCGGTACTACTGTTGTGGAGGCAAGGGCGGTACTACCGCTGCAGAGCGGTACTGCCGCTTGGCTCCTCAGCGGTACTACCGCTGGGTGCACAGTACTACCGCTTAGACCCAGACAGGACAAGGAAGAGAGGAGAGATCTCTTCAATGGAAAGGAAATGCTCGGAGGGTGAGAAGCTGATGTGTACGTGATGATTCCACCCATGCAAAACCCCAGCGGACCCCCTCTTGATACTACGGTGCCCTCTACGCAACTAGTCCACCAAGAAAGAAACGAAAGAGCTACACCGTCTTGAAATACACTTCGAGGGGAAGAAGGCGTCTCGTGCCAGGGGAGAATCTGTGAATTATTCAAAGCACAAGATTAGTCCGCAAACATGTTGTCATCAATCACCAAAACTACCTTGAGAGAGATATGCCGTAACAATCTCCCCCTTTTTGGTGGATTGATGACAACTAGGGATTTGCGCAAGGAAAAGAAATAAAACAAAGAAAACTAAGAACTACAAAATATAGACGGGCTTCCCCAGAGTGTGTGCACCAAGATAAGGCACGACACACACATTTGGATCAACACTCCCCCTATATTTTATACTCCAACAATACCAAGCACAAGATATATGAGAGAAGTGAATAGACAGGACAAGCATGCATCTCATAATATACTACAGTACTCTGAAATGACATAAGTAATGAGGTAGCGATAGGGAGCATATGTCTCACACCAAATGTCTAGAACTTAGGTCTCACACCAAACCAAACCAAAAGAAACCACAAGACGACTCAAAGCATGACACAAGAAGCAAATCCCTACACTCTCTCCCCCTTTGGCAGCGAGACACCAAAAAGGGCATAGAGTGACACTACGACTCCAGGTGATGGGAAGAGGAAGATCTCGAACATCACATCTCTGCATCTTCATCGTGGGTCGAAAACTGCTCGGCATCGGAGTCGGTCCAGTGGCAATTCTGATGAATCTAGTCCTCCTCTTCAGTGATCTGACCCTCAGACCCACTGGCAACTGTTGCTCCCATCTGACGCATGAGCTCCTTGTGGCGCGTCCTGGCATGCTTCTCCGCCACATGAGTCATGTACTGACCATGAGACTCCATGCAGAAAAGCTTCTTCATCTTGCGCTTAAGCTTCTGTGCCCACGACGGTTCTGCACTAGAGGGGCCAAAGTTCTCCTCATGAGCATCAGTAGCAGCCTCACCCTCGGTCTCCATGGCAGCAGCAGCAGCATCAGCAGACGGACCCCCTATGGCAGCAGTAGCAGATGAACCTCCTGTGTGAGGCGCTGTCCAGTTGTCCTTCTTCCTCAGACGCTTGATCTCATGAGACACCAAGTCTCCAGTCTCTAGCAGCACTCTGGGATAAGTCAGTGACCAGGCCCTCTCAATGAGCCTCATGATGAATGGACCATAGATAGGACACTTGCGCTCAGACACGGCAGATAGAAGTTCAGACCACATGACATGAGAGATATCCAGGCTCTCTCCAGTGCTTGCTTCCTTCTCATGCTGACAGAAAAGGAGCATGTCCACGAGGTAAGAGTGGACCATATCTAGATTCCCGATCCGAGGGAAGAGAGTCTCACGGAATATGCGATGAAGAATGTCCAGATATGGAGACAGCTCATAGGTCTTCTTCTCAGTTACTGGGTGAACCTTCACAGTGCAGTAGGGCCAAAGGGCTTGCTTGTGGGTGGATGTAGCATTGCGGTGAGGGCGGAAACCGACAGGAGTCTCCAGCCCGTTATCCACCACATCAAGTAACCCCATGAACGCCTACCACTTGACGGAAAGCAGCTTGCCATTGGTCATCCATGTCAGAGTCCTGTCAACATCCGTCCCAAGATGGACGGTGGCATAGAATTGAGCCACCAAATCCGCATCGAAATCCTTGTTGAATTGCATGATCCTGAGAATGTTCAATTGAGTGCACATCTGAAGGGCTTCGCCAAAGTACTCTGGGTCCTTCTCCATAGCATCAGTGTCAATGGAGCGAACATCAACAAACATATTCTTCTTGGCCTTGATCACATCAAAGTAGATGGCAAACTGAGAACGGTTCCAGAACGGGCGGTTGACCAAAGTGGGTTCTTGGTCCACCGTATAGGGGTTGCGGCGACGCTTCTCCCAAAAATCCTTGTTGGTCATCTCAGTCACAGTCTTCCCCTTTGGCTTGTTGGTGGGTCGCTTCGATTGCTGAGGAGGTGGAGGAACACTCACAGATGCATTTGCTGGAGGCGGTTGGGTGCTTGAGGAACCACCGGCTGGCTCTGAGGTGCGGTAGCGTTTTGATGTAGCACGCCCGGGGTTGATACGGCGACCTTGCTGCTCGAAATGGTCATCACCTGGAGCCAAACACAAGAACACGCAAAACAACCAAAAAGAACGAGCATAAGCCAACAAACACAACAAAAAGATCAAGGTGAGGTAGGAAAATGATGGAAATTGGCATGCAGCGGTAGTACCGTGACCTGCCCGCGGTAGTACCGCCCCAAGCGGTAGTACCGCCCCAAAGGGAGCGGTAGTACCGCTCTAGGTCAAGCGGTAGTACCTCTCCAAAGGGAGCGGTAGTACTGCTTGAGGCGGATAAACAGCAATTTCCTAGCACGAGGCGGTGAAACAACGGTTTCCTACTACCGTGGTCAGATCCGGCACTACCGGACTACCAAATTCAAAAATAATCCTACCAAACTCTAATCTAGATAGTCTAGTTGCCTTCTCCAACCAACTCAAGCCTAGATTTAGCCAAAAATCTAGAGATGCAACCACCATTGCCCCTAAGAAACAAAAACTGAAAAGAGACAAAATGAAAGAAGGAACGGGGGCAATACCGGCATCCATGGCAAGAGAACGAGGTGGGGATCAATTCCACCAAAGGGAATGGAGAGGGACGCCCCGGAGACGGAGATCCGCCAGAGCCCTCCTGCGGCGAGAGGAGGCTGGAGAGAGAGGAAGAGAAAAGAGAGGCGAAGTGAATGGGTATGGGGGAGAAGAAACCTCCCCCTGCCCCGACTTAACCCCCTGGTCCCGTCCCTCAGCAGTAGTACCGCGCTGGGGGCGGTAGTACCGCTTATGAGCGGTAGTACCGCGCACCACCAGCGGTAGTACCGCCCAGCATGCCACGGCAACTAAACAGACACGGCTTTTGCTCGACGAAACGGAAAAACAAAAAAACGGCAAGAGAAAAAGCACAACAGCAAACGACCAAGACACACCTCTTCAAAAGAGGGCGGTGGCCGAGGCCACCTATGTTTGAGTCAAAAGGTATGGCACCGCGAAGATTTTAACCTTGGGCCCATGACCAAAACTCGTCTTTGAAGCACAAGTGCCATCAACAATGGTTAAAGTGAAAGACTTGATCAATTTATGCATAATGGGGGGAGGGAGAGTTCATTGAGAGAACAACACTCCCCCTATGTCCATGCCTACACCTAAACTAGACAACAAATTGAGCGGTGGTAGGGTGTGCAAGGGTTCAAGCCACATTGCTCGAATCAATGATATTTAGCTCATGCCTTAACTCGCGAAATCTTGCTTCATCCAAGGGCTTCGTGAAAATATCTGCAAGGTTGTCATGAGTGTTGACATAGTTGAGCTCGATCTCTCCTTGCCTAATGTGATCCCGGATGAAGTGATACTGAATCTCAATATGCTTCGTCTTGAAGTGTTGCACCGGGTTGAGAGAAATCTTGATGGCACTTTCATTGTCACACCAAAGAGGCACTTTGTCACAAGTGACACCGTAATCCTTTAAAGTTTTCATCATCCATAGAAGTTGTGCACAACAACTACCGGCGGCAACATACTCCGCCTCAGTGGACGAGAGAGACACACAACTTTGCTTTTTGGAAGACCAACTTACCAAAGAGCAACCAAGGAATTGGCACGCTCCGGAAGTGGACTTCCTATCCACTTTTTCTCCTGCCCAATCGGAATCCGAGTAACCTACAAGCTTGAAGTTTGATCCTCTTGGGTACCATAAGCCAAAGTTTGGGGTATGAGCCAAATATTGAAAGATTCGTTTGACCGCCACATAGTGACTTTCCTTAGGTGCGGCTTGAAACCGTGCACAAATTCCCACACTCAACATGATGTCCGGTCTAGATGCACAAAGGTAAAGCAAGGAACCAATCATGGAACGATATACCTTTTGATCCACCACTTTACCATTGGGATCTAAGTCAAGTTGGCACTTGGTGGGCATTGGAGTGGAAGCCGGCTTGACGTCACTTAGCTTGAATCTCTTGAGCATGTCTTGAGTGTATTTGGATTGATTGATGAAGGTTCCTTTTCTTCTTTGCTTCACTTCGAACCCTAGAAAGAACTTCAACTCTCCCATGGAGGACATCTCGAACTTTGAGGTCATGAGAGCGGCAAATTCCTCATTGAAAGCTTTGTTAGGAGAACCAAAGATAATATTATCAACATATAATTAGCACACAAACAACTCCCCTTTGACCTTCTTAGTAAAAAGAGTGGGGTCGATTAGCCCAACTTCAAAACCACGGTCTTGTAACAACTCGGTAAGGTGGTCATACCACGCACGTGGGGCTTGTTTAAGGCCATAGAGTGCCTTATCGAGTTGATACACATGATTGGGAAAGTAGGGATCCTCGAACCCGGGGGGTTGCTTGACGTAAATCAATTCATTAATGGGACCATTAAGAAAAGCACTCTTCACATCCATTTGTTGTAACTTAAAGTTATGATGAGAAGCATATGCAATCAACATGCGAATGGATTCAAGACAAGCAACGGGAGCAAAGGTTTCACCGTAGTCGATACCCTCGACTTGGGAGTAGCATTGTGCTACCAAACGAGCCTTGTTGCGAATGATAATCCCATGGGCATATTGCTTGTTCTTGGATATCCACTTGGTTCCAATGACATTGTGGTTCCCCGTTGGCCTTGGCACCAATCTCCACACTTTGTTGCGCTCGAAGTTGTTGAGTTCTTCATGCATGGCATTGAGCCAATCCAGATCTTCTAGCGCCTCATAGACCTTGTGGGGTTCCACACAAGAGACAAATGCGTGATGCTCACA
This sequence comes from Triticum monococcum, assembly GCA_034509565.1. Taxonomy (NCBI): domain Eukaryota; kingdom Viridiplantae; phylum Streptophyta; class Magnoliopsida; order Poales; family Poaceae; genus Triticum; species Triticum monococcum. The sequence continues at coordinate 274,325,790 of CM067842.1, read as the reverse complement.
ATAATTTGCTAATTGTCTATGAGTGCTTACCCCCTTTCTTAAGCTTCCAAGCACATTCGTCATGAGATGATCCTTGGTGGAGAGCTTGGAAGAAACCTTGGCGGCACGATGCTCTAATTCCTCCTCGGTGGTCAGTTGAGGAGCGGTTACTTGATCATCTTGAGCATCGTCATGAACTTGTTCTTGATCTTGAACTTGCTTGGGGGAGAGAACTTGACCTTGGGCATCACTTGGTGTGTCAACACCGTCTTGAGTATGATCTTGCCCTTGGTCTTGTTCATGAGGTTGAGGGCCTTCACTTTGTTCTTCGGAAGCGTGTGGGCCTTGGGTTGGTGATGGCTCCACTTGAGTGGAGCATTGTCCTTCTCCTTCGGCCACAAAGGGTTCCTCAATGGGTAGGATGAAACCAACACCCATTCTTCTTATGGCTTAAGGAGGAATTTCATCACCTACATCACAAGTTCCACTTTGCTCCACTTGGGAGCCGTTATTCTCATCAAACTCCACGTTACACGTCTCCTCAATAAGTCCCGTGGATTTATTGAGGACACGGTAAGCATGAGAGTTTGTAGCATAACCAACAAATATGCCCTCATAAGCTCTAGCCTCAAATTTAGACAACCGAACACCTTTCTTGACAATGAAACACTTACACCCGAATACCCGGAAGTACTTGAGGTTGGGCTTGTTACCGGTGAGTATCTCATATGGAGTCTTGTTCAAGCCCTTGTGGAGGTAGAGCCGATTGGATGCATGACACGCGGTGTTGATGGCTTCGGCCCAAAAGTTGTACGGAGACTTGAACTCCGCCATCATGGTCCTTGCCGCATCCATCAACGTCCGGTTCTTCCTCTCCGCAACACCGTTTTGTTGAGGGGTGTATGGTGCGGAATATTGATGCTTGATTCCCTCATCACTAAGAAATTCATCCAAGGTGTAGTTCTTGAACTCGGTGCCGTTGTCACTTCTTATTGTCAAGATCTTCGCATTATGTTGACGTTGTGCTTCATTTGCAAAGTCAATGACGGTTTGTTGGGTCTCGCTCTTCCTCTTGAAGAAATACACCCACGTGTACCTTGAGTAGTCATCCACAATCACCAAGCAATACTTCCTACCTCTAAGACTATCGAAGGATGGGGGCCCAAAAAGATCCATGTGAAGGAGCTCCAAGGGCCTCTTTGAATAAATGATAGTCGTGGGAGGGTGAGCCTTCCCATGTAGCTTTCCTTTGATACAGGCACTGCAAGCACGATCTTTAACAAAACTAACATTCGTTAGTCCACGGACATGGTCCCCCTTGAGATGACTTTGCAAAAATCTCATATTGACATGGGCTAAATGGCGATGCCAAAGCCATCCCACATCAACTTTAGCCATTACGCATGTCGCGGTCTTAGTGGGTCGCTCCGAAAAGTTAATCACATATAGACCGTTCTCGACGTGCCCAACAAAAGCTACTTTAAGAGTCTTGCTCCACAAGAGGGCCATGGTATCGATATCAAAGAAATTGGCAAAGCCCTTGATTGCAAGTTGACGAACGGAAAGTAAATTGTATGCAAGGGACTCAACAAGCATGACCTTCTCGATCGTGAGATCATGAGAGATGACCACCTTGCCAAGTCCCAATACCTTAGAGGATGAGGCGTCACCCCACTCGACATTGGTGGGCATAGATGGAACTTTGTGCACGTCCACCACCAAGTCCTTGCTTCCGTTCATATGATTTGTAGCTCCGCTATCGAGCAACCATGATCCACCACTGGAAGCAAACACCTACAAGAGATCAATGCTTGGTTTTAGGTACCCATTTTGTAATGGGTCCTTTGATGTTAGTAACAAGGGTCTTAGAAACCCAAATAGACCATTCAATGTACTAAGAGAACCAACAAATTTGGCATAAACATGCCCATCAGTAGCACGGCATAACACATAAGAAGGATTAAAATCGCCGGCTTTGTTGGGAGGGGTGACATTGCCCTTCTTGACATTGTTCTTCTTCTTCTCCTCGGGGGCACTCTCTCCCTCCCTCACAAAGGTTTTCATGAGGGGAGGAGGTCGTTTGATCTTGTCATTCTTCTTCTTGTTCTTGGAGTCGGGCACGTACCCAACCCCTTCCTTGGCCACACCTCCCTTTTGGTTGATCAAGAGATCGTTGAGGTTCTTCTTGCCTTGTATCCAAGTCGCAAGACCTCTCTCAAGTTGCTCCTTCAACTTAGCATTTTCCTCAACAAGATGTATATGCTCACAACACGGGTTAGTAGCATTTGCATTATCAATTAAAACCATATGAGGAAAAGTTGCTTTCTCCTTAGTTAGCTTCACTTGGAGTTGATCATGAGACTCCTTGAGACTAGCGTGAATACCCTTCAAGGCCTTGTGGGCCTTGTCAAGTATATCAAACTCCTCTTTGAGTCTAGCAAGATCAACCCCGAGTTTGGCCTTCTCGGAATTTAGCACACGAGAAACAACGAGGGCATGATCATAATCTTTCTCTAACTTAGCATGATCAACGTTGTGTGACTCCTCAAGAGCCAAACGAAGACCACGCTCTTCCTCAAGAGCATTGGAAAGATCCGAAATCTCATCGGCATAGTCACGACTATGCCCTTCCATCTTAGAGATGGTGTCTTCATGAGCCTCGATCATGTCATTGGCCTCACCAAGTTGTTCCAAGAGAGCAACAAAGTGCTTCTTGGATTTTCCCTTGAGTTTGCCCATAAAGGCCTCAAACTCGTTAGCCTCCACATTAGCTCCCTCAAATTCATTAATGCTATCCGTTGGGGAAGGATGATTAATGATGGTAGTTTTCATGTTGGAGGTTACCTTGTTGGTGGCTTTAGCCATGAGGCACTTGGCGGTGGTGCTTTCGTTGGGTGAGTCAAAGAGAGACACCCGTGACGTTGTTGCAATGGCAACGGAGGCCATGGCAACCGACTCATCATCTTCATCATCGTCATCATCCTCATTGTACTCTTCTTGCACAACCAAAGCCTTGGGAGGAGTCTTCTTGGTGAAGTTGTTCTTGTTGGGGAACGACTTGGCCTTGTCCTTTCGGATGAGTTTGCCACCATTGTCTTCCCTCTTCTCATACGGGCATTCCGCAATGGAATGACTCACGTTGCCGCAATTGTAGCAAGTCCTTACACGTTGTTTGCCCCTTGTGCCACTCGAGTTGTTTTTGCTAAAGTTGGGCCTCGAGTTTTTCTTGCTCCAAAATTGCCTTGAAGCAAGTGCCATGTGTTCATGATATGCATACTTCGTATCTTCGGGGTTGCTCTCCTCTTCTTCCTCTTCTTCTTCTTCCACGGTGAGCTTGGCCTTCAAAGCAAGGTTAGGCTTCTTTGCCCGTTGAGAACGGAGCACCGCATTGTTGGCGGTCTTGTCCAAAATGTTCATGGCCACAAACTCATCCAACACTTCGCTTGAGGTCAAAGTGTGGAAGTCCGGTCTTTAACGAATGACGGAGGACATGGCCTTGTGGTAGGGCATCATTGCCTTGAGGAATTTGCTCTTGATCCAATTGTCATCCGTGTCCTTGCTCCCGTGATCTCGTAGTGAGACCGCGAGTTTGGTTACTGTCCGATAAAGCTCACGAGGTTCTTCATCTTCCTTCATTGCAAACTCATCGGCCTCATCTTGTACCACTTCATAGTTGGAGCGTTGAATGCTTGCGCTTCCCCAGTAGAGAGACACGACACAATGCCATGCATCTTTGGCCAAGGCGAAGGGACGAAGATGAGGTAGGTCTTCGGGTGGAATTGCATCTTGAATGATGAAGAGAGCATTCTCATTGAATTGATTGTCCGCGGCTTCTCGAGGAGTGAAGTTGCTTGGATCATGTGGATAGAAACCTTCTTCAATGATTCTCCAAAGGTTAGTGTTCACATGATTTAAATGACGTTTAAAGCGGTAAACCCAAGAATCAAAATCCTCATTTTTCACAATCTTGGGGGGAGGGCCGACATGATTCAAATGAGTGGAAGGAACCGGTCCACCATAAACAAGTGGTGGTTCCACATGGGCAAAGATGCCGGTGCCATTCTTGCCACTAGAGGAAGGAGCCTTTTCACTACTAGCTTCCCCCTTGTCAGGGATAGCATCCGACACCTTGTTGGCGGGATCACCCACTTTCAACGGTGCGGTGGATAGTTTAAGCCCCTCAAGAAATTTAGTAAACATGCTTTCAACTTCGGTCGTCATGGAGGTTTTCAATGTCTCCAAGGCCACATTGAACTCCTCACGAGAGACCGAAGTTCCCCCATCTCCCATAGACGAGATCGGATCCACACCGGAGTGTTCCTCCACACCGTCTACGGTATCAACCATACTCTTTGGACGGTAAAGTCCTTATAAAGAGACAAGGCTCTGATACCAATTGAAAGGATCGATATGGTTGACTAGAGGGGGGGGTGAATAGGCAACTACCAATTTTTGGCTTTTCTTTCCCAAATTAAACTTTGCATCAAAGTAGGTTGTCTAGATGTGCAACTAGGTGAGCAAGCTATGTGATGTAATAACAACAAGCATACAAGCAAGCAAGGGAACAAACACTAAAGAGCTTGCACAAGTAAAGGTAAGAGATAACCAAGAGTGGATCCGATGAAGACGAGGATGTGTTACCGAAGTTCCTTCCTTTTGAGGGGAAGTACGTCTCCGTTGGAGCGGTGTGGAGGCACAATGCTCCCCAAGAAGCCACTAGGGCCACCGTATTCTCCTCACGCCCTCACACAATGCGAGTTGCCGTGATTCCACTATTGGTGCCCTTGAAGGCGGCGACCGAACCTTTACAGACAAGGTTGGGGCAATCTCCACAACTTAATCGGAGGCTCCCAACAAGACCATGAAGCTTCACCACAATGGAATATGGCTCCAAGGTGACCTCAACCGTCTAGGGTGCTCAAACACCCAAGAGTAACAAGATCCGCTAGGGATGAGTGGGGGAATAAAAAATCCCTTGTTGGAAGTGTAGATCGGAGCCTTCTCAACCACTCCCGAGCAAATCAACAAGTTTGATTGGCTAGGGAGATAGATCGGGCAAAATGAAGCTTGGAGTATTTAATGGAGCTTGAGCAATAAATGGAGCTTGGGGGGGGGGAAGAGGTGGGTGAGAAGGAGGAAGGGGACTCCCTTTTATAGTGGGGGCAACAATCCCGTTGCCCCCCACCAACCAGCCCCGCACAGGGCGGTACTACCGCTGAGAGGGGGCGATACTACCGCCAGGCGACGGTACTGCCGCGCCAGCCAGCAGTACTGCCGCACTGAGGAGACTTAGTAGGGAACGGACCCAAATGCGGTACTACCGCAGTGGTAGGGCGGTACTACCGCTCCTGGAACGGTACTACCGCCACTACAACTGTGACTAGTGCCGCAAAACCCGACACGAGAAAAAGACCTCTCGAATCGAGGCGGTAGGAGCCAGACTACCCAGCTGTACTACGGTAGTGGGGTCAAGGGCGGTAGTACCGCTGTGGAGCGGTACTGCCGCTTGTGACCCTTCGGCCGTAGTACCGCACGCCGTGCAGTACTACCACTGGGGCGCGCAAGAGAGAGAAGGGATCTCTCAAATAAGCTGAGGACAAGGCGGAGGTGCTAGGCCCCCAGCGGTACTACTGCTATGGAGCCAAGGGCGGTACTACCGCTGCGGAGCGGTACTGCCTCTTGGCTCCTCAGTGGTACTACCGCTGGGTGCGCGGTACTACCGCTTAGACCCAGACAGGACAAGGAAGAGAGGAGAGATCTCTTCAATGGAAAGGAAATGCTCGGAGGGTGAGAAGCTGATGTATACATGATGATTCCACCCATGCAAAACCCCAGCGGACCCCCTCTTGATAGTACGGTGCCCTCTATGCAACTAGTCCACCGAGAAAGAAACGAAAGAGCTACACCGTCTTGAAATACACTCCGAGGGGAAGAAGGCGTCTCGTGCCAGGGGAGAATCTATGAATTATTCAAAGCACAAGATTAGTCCGCAAACATGTTGTCATCAATCACCAAAACTACCTTGAGAGATATATGCCGTAACACCTCTGTTTCAAAACCGAGCTCTGGCACGTCTACAAATCCCTGCTTCCCTCTGTGAAGGGCCTATCTATTTACTTTTATGCTGAGTCATCATCTTCTTATTAAAAAGCACTAGTTGGAGAGCACCATTGTCATTTGCATTCATTATTGTTAATTTACATTGAGTATGACTTGACTGGATCTCTTTTACCATGAATTGCAATGTCTAGTCGGTCCTTGGTCTTTAAAGGTGCTCTGCATTTATGTTTTGCGGTCTCAGAAAGGGCTAGCGAGATACCATCTTGTTATATCATATTATGATTGTTTTGAGAAAGTGTTGTCATCCGAGATTTATTATTATTGCTCGCTAATTGATTATGCTATTGATATGAGTAAACTTGAGACCTAAGCGTTATTGTGAATGTGGTTAGTTATAATCTTTGCTGAAAACTTGAATACTGGCTTTACATATTTACAACAACAAGAGCAAACAGAGTTTGTAAAAGTTTTCCTTTATCACTTTCAGTTTGTCAACTGAATTGCTTGAGGACAAGCAAAGGTTTAAGCTTGGGGGAGTTGATACGTCTCCGTCGTATCTACTTTTCCAAACACCTTTGCCCTTGTTTTGGACTCTAACTTACATGATTTGAATGGAACTAACCCGGACTGACGTTGTTTTTAGCAGAATTACCATGGTGTTATTTATGTGCAGAAACAAACATTCTCAGAATGACCGGAAACATCACGGAGCAACTTTTTGGAAAATATAAAAAATACCTGCAAAAGATGAAGGCCAGTGGGCCCACCACATGTCCACGAGGGTGGAGGCATGCCTGCCCCCTAGGGCGCGCCCCCCTACCTCGTGGGCCCCCTGGTGCCTCTCCGACTCCAACTCCAACTCTATATATTGTGTTTCGGGGAGAAAAAAATCAGAGAGAAGAATTCATCGCGCTTTACGATATGGAGCCGCCGCCAAGCCCTAAAACCTCTCGGGAGGGCTGATCTGGAGTCCGTTCGGGGCTCCGGAGAGGGGAATCCGTCGCCATCGTCATCATCAACCATCCTCCATCACCAATTTCATGATGCTCACCGCCGTGCATGAGTAATTCCATCATAGGCTTGCTGGACGGTGATGGGTTGGATGGGATCTATCATGTAATCGAGTTAGTTTTGTTAGGGTTGGATCCCTAGTATCCACTATGTTCTGAGATTGATGTTGCTATGACTTTGCTATGCTTAATGCTTGTCACTAGGGCCCGAGTGCCGTGATTTCAGATCTGAACCTATTATGTTTTCATCAATATATGAGTGTTCTCGATCCTATCTTGCAAGTCTATAGTCACCTATTATGTGTTATGATCCGTTAACCCCAAAGTGACAATAATCGGGATACTTACCGATGATGACCGTAGTTTGAGGAGTTCATGTATTCACTATGTGTTAATGCTTTGTTTCGGTTCTCTATTAAAAGGAGGCCTTAATATCCCTTAGTTTCCGTAAGGACCCCGCTGCCACGGGAGGGTAGGACAAAAAATGTCATGCAAGTTCTTTTCCATAAGCACGTATGACTATGTTCGGAATACATGCCTACATTATATCAATGAACTGGAGCTAGTTCTGTGTCACCCTAGGTTATGACTGTTACATGATGAACCGCATCCGGCATAATTCTCCATCACTGATCCATTGCCTATGAGCTTTCCATATATTGTTCTTTGCTTATTTACTTTCCCGTTGCTATTGCTATCATCACTACAAAATACCAGAAACATTACTTTTACTACTGTTACCTTTTGTTACCGTTACCACTACTATCATATTACTTTTCAACTAAATACTTTGCTGCATATACTAAGTTTCCAGGTGTGGTTGAATTGACAACTCAGCTGCTAATACTTGAGAGTATTTTTTGGCTCCCCTTGTGTCGAATCAATAAATTTGGGTTGAGTACTTTACCCTCGAAAACTGTTGCGATCCCCTATACTTGTGGGTTATCAATGCACACCCACTTAGTTTCTTTGATGAGCTTTCATACATTCATAGCTCTAGTGCATCAGTTGCGTGGCAATCCCTACTCCTTGCATTGACATCAATCGGTGGGCATCTCCATAGCCCATTTATTAGCCGTGTCATTGTGAGACTTTCTCCCTTCTTGTCTTCTCACACAACCTCAATCATCATATTCTATTCCACCCATAGTGCTTTGTCCATGGCTCGCGCTCATATATTGCGTAAAAGTTGAAAGAGTTTGAAAAGGCTAAGTATGAAACAATTTCTTGGCTTGTCATCGGGGTTGTGCATGATGGGAGCACTTTGTGTGACAAAAATGAAGCATGGCCAAACTATATGATTTTGTAGGGATAAGTTTTCTTTGGCTATGGTATTTTAATAAGACATAATTGCTTGATTAGCATACTTGGAGTATCACTATTTTTATGTCAACAATAAACTTTTATCTTGAATCTTTCGGATCTGAACATTCATGCCACAATAGAGAAAAATACATTGAAGAACATGCTAGAAAGCATTCCACATCAAAAATTCTGTTTTTATCATTTACCTACTCGAGGACGAGCAGGAATTAAGCTTGGGGATGCTTGATACGTCTCCAATGTATCTATAATTTTTGATTGTTCCATGCTATTATATTATCTATTTTGGATGTTAATGGGTTTTATTTTACACTTTTATATTATTTTTGGGACTAACCTATTAACCCAAGGCCCAGTGCAAATTGTTGTTTTTTGCCTATTTCAGTGTTTCGCAGAAAAGGAATATCAAACGGAGTCCAAACGGAATGAAACCTTCGGAAGCGTGATTTTTGGAACAAACGTGATCCAGAGGACTTGGAGTGGACGTCAAGAAACGTACGAGGAGTCCACGAGGTAGGGGGTGCGCCTACCCCCCTGGGCGCACCCTCCCCCCTCGTGGGCCCCTCGTGGCTCAACCGACCTACCTCTTCCTCCTATATATGTTCACATACCCCGAAAACATCCAGGAGCACCACAAAACCCTATTTCCACCGCCTCAACCTTCTGTACCCAAGAGATCCCATCTTGGGGCCTTTTCTAGAGCTCCGCCGGAGGGGGCATTGATCACGGAGGGCCTCTACATCAACTCCATGGCCCCTCCGGTGATGTGTGAGTAGTTTACTTCAGACCTTCGTGTCCATATTTATTAGCTAGATGGCTTCTTCTCTCTCTTTGAATCTCAATACAAAGTTCTCCTCGATCTTCTTGGAGATCTATTTGATGTAACTCTTTTTGCGGTGTGTTTGTCGAGATCCGGTGAATTGTGGGTTTATGATCAAGTCTATCTATGAACAATATTTGATTCTTCTCTAAAATCTTTTATGCATGATTGGTTATCTTTGCAAGTCTCTTCGAATAATCAGTTTGGTTTGTCCTACTAGATTGATCTTTCTTGCAATGGGAGAAGTGCTTAGCTTTGGGTTCAATCTTGCGGTGCTCGATCCCAATGACAGAAAGGGAAACGACGTGTATTGTATTGTTGCCATCGAGGATAAAATGATGGGGTTCATATCATATTGCTTGAGTTTATCCCTCTACATCATGTCATCTTACCTAAGGCGTTACTCTGTTCTTATGAACTTAATACTCTAGATGCATGCTGGATAGCGGTTGATGTGTGGAGTAATAGTAGTAGATGCAGACAGGAATCGGTCTACTTGTCACGGACGTGATGCCTATATACATGATCATGCCTAGATATTCTCATAATTATTCGCTTTTATATCAATTGCTCGACAGTAATTCGTTCACCCACCGTAATACTTATGCTATCTTGAGAGAAGCCACTAGTGAAGCCTATGGCCCCGGGGTCTATTCTCCATCATATAAGTTTCCAATCTATTTTATTTTGCAATCTTTACTTTCAATCTATATCATAAAAATACCAAAAATAGTTATCTTATCATTATTATCTCTATCGGATCTCACTCTCGTAAGTGACCGTGAAGGGATTGACAACCCCTTTATCGCGTTGGTTGCGAGGTTCTTATTTGTTTGTGTAGGTACGAGGGACTTGCGTGTGGCGTCCTACTGGATTGATACCTTGGTTCTCAAAAACTAAGGGAAATACTTACGCTACTTTGCTGCATCACCCTTTCCTCTTCAAGGGAAAACCAACGCAGTGCTCAAGAGGTAGCAAAAAGGATTTTGGGCGCCGTTGCCGGGGAGTCTACGCACAAGTCAAGACATACCAAGTACCATCACAAACTCTTATCCCTCGCATTACATTATTTGCCATTTGCCTCTCGTTTTCCTCTCCCCCACTTCACCCTTGCCGTTTATTCGCCCTCTTTTTCCGTTCCCCTTCTTTTTTCTAGTTCATCTCTTTTTGCCTGTTTCTTGTTTGCTTGTGTGTTGGAATGCTTGCTCGTCATGATGGCTCGAGATAATACTAAATTGTGTGACTTTTCCAATACCAACAATAATGATTTTATTAGAACTCTGATTGCTCCTCTTACCGATGCTGAATCTTGTGAAATTAATGCTGCCTTGCTGAATCTTGTCATGAAAGACCCGTTTTCCGGCCTTCCTAGTGAAGATGCCGCTACCCATCTAAACAACTTTGTTGATTTGTGTGATATGAAAAATAAGAAAGATGTGCATAATGATATTGTTAAACTAAAGCTATTCTCGTTTTCCCTTAGAGATCGTGCTAAAACTTGGTTTTCGTCTTTGCCTAAAAATAGTATTGATTCATGGAATAAGTGCAAGGATGCTTTTATCTCTAAGTATTTTCCTCTCGCTAATATCATTACTCTTAGAAGTGATATTATGAATTTTAAGCAACTTGAGCATGAACATGTTGCACAAGCTTGGGCGAGGATGAAATTAATGATACGTAATTGACCTACACGTGGTTCGAATCTTTGGATGATTATACAAATTTTTTATGCCAGATTGAATTTTGCTTCTAGAAATCTTTTAGATTTGGCCGCGGGAGGCACTTTTATGGAAATCACTTTAGGAGAAGCTACTAAACTCCTAGATAATATTATGGTTAATTATTCTCAATGGCATACTGAAAGATCTACTAATAAAAAGGTGTATGCTATAGAAGAAATCAATGTTTTGAGTGGAAAGATGGATGAACTTATGGAAGTGTTTGCTAATAAAAGTGTTTCTTCTGATCCTAATGATATGCCTTTGTCTACTTTGATTGAGAATAATAATGAATCTATGGATGTGAATTTTGTTGGTAGGAATAATTTTGGTAATAACGCATATAGAGGTAATTTTAATCCTAGGCCGTTTCCTAGTAATTCCTCTAATAATTATGGTAATTCCTACAACAATTCTTATGGAAATTATAATAAGATGCCCTCTGATTTTGAATCTAATATTAAAAAATTATTAGTTTGCAAAAGAGTTTCAATGCTTTGATTGAAGAAAATTTGTCTAAGATTGATGAGTTGGCTAGGAACGTGGATAGAATTTCTCTTGATGTTGATTCATTGAAACTTAGATCTATTCCACCTAAGCATGATATCAATGAGTCTCTCCAAGCTATGATAATTTCCATTGATGAGTGCAAAGAAAGAACCGCTAGGATGCGCGCTAAAAAAGATTGCTTCATAAAAGCGTGTTCTTCTAGTTTCCATGATAATACGGATGAAGATCTAAAAGTTATTGATGTGTCCCCTATTAAATCTTTGATTTGGAATATGAATCTTGATAATGATGGGACTGGAGATGAGTCAACTTTAGTTAGAAGGCGTCCCCATGATTCGGAGTTTTTAGATCTTGACGCAAAAACTGATAAAAGTGGGATTGGAGAGGTCAAAACTTTAAATAGCAATAAACCCACTCTCTTGGATTTCAAGGAATTTAATTATGATAATTGTTCTTTAATAGATTGTATTTCCTTGTTACAATCCGTGCTAAATTCTCCGCATGTTTATAGTCAAAATAAAGCTTTTACTAAACATATCATTGATGCTTTAATGCAATCTTATGAAGAAAAGCTTGATTTGGAAGTTTCTATCCCTAGAAAACTTGAAGGAGTGGTAACCTACTATTAAAATTATGATTAAAGATCATGAATGCTTTGCTTTATGTGATTTGGGTGCTAGTGTTTCCACGATTCCTAAAACTTTGTGTGATTTGCTAGGTTTCTGTGAATTTGATAATTGTTCTTTAAACTTGCATCTTGCGGATTCCACCATTAAGAAACCTATGGTAAGAATTAATGATGTTCTTATTGTTGCAAATAGGAATTATGTGCCCATAGATTTCATTGTCCTTGATATAGATTGCAATCCTACATGTCCTATTATTCTTGGTAGACCTTTCCTTAGAACGATTGGTGCAATTATTGATATGAAGGAAGGGAATATTAGATTCCAATTTCCGTTAAGGAAGAGCATGGAACAATTTCCTAGAAAGAAAATTAAATTACCTTATGAATCTATTATGAGATCCCTTTATGGATTGCATACCAAAGATGATAATACCTAGATCTATCCTTGCTTTTATGCCTAGCTAGGGGCGTTAAACAATAGTGCTTGATGGGAGGCAACACAATTTTATTTTTGTTTCTTGCTTTTTGATTCTGTTTAGTAATAAATAATCCATCTAGCCTCTGTTTAGATGTGGTTTTATGCTTTTAATTAGTGTTTGTGCCAAGTAGAACCTTTGGGAAGACTCGGGGAAAGTCTTTGCGATCTTGCTGTAAAAAACAGAAACTTTAGCGCTCACGAGTTTGCTGCCATTTTTATTGGAGAGTTTTCTTTAGTTAATTATTTTTGAATATGATTAATAGATAAATTACTAACGTCCAGAAATTTATTTTAGAATTTTTGGGGTTCCAGAAGTATTCGAAACCTACAGATTACTACAGACTGTTCTGTTTTTTGACAGATTCTGTTTTTCGTGTGTTGTTTGCTTATTTTGATGAATCTATGGCTAGTAATAGAGTTTATAAACCTTAGAAAAGTTGGAATACAGTAGGTTTAACACCAATATAAATAAATAATGAGTTCATTATAGTACCTTGAAGTGGTGGTTTGTTTTCTTTTACTAACGGAGCTCACGAGATTTTCCTTTAAGTTTTGTGTTGTGAAGTTTTCAAGTTTTGGGTAAGGATTTGATGGATTATGGAACAAGGAGTGGCAAGAGCCTAAGCGTGGGGATGGCCAAGGCACCCCAAGGTAAAATCCAAGGACAACCAAAAGCCTAAGCTTGGGGATGCCCCGGATGGCATCCCCTCTTTCGTCTTCGTCCATCGGTAACTTTACTTGGAGCTATATTTTTATTCGCCACATGATATGTGTTTTGCTTGGTGCGTCCTGTATGATTTGAGTCTTTTCTTTTTAGTTTACCACAATCATCCTTGCTGTACACACCTTTTGGTAGAGACACACATGAATTGGAATTTATTAGAATAAACTATGTGCTTCACTTATATCTTTTGAGTTGGATAATTTTTGCTCTAGTGCTTCGCTTATATCTTTTAGAGCATGGCGGTGGTTCTATTTTATAGAAATCATTGATCTCTCATGCTTCACTTATATCATTTTGAGAGTCCTTTAGAACAGCATGGTAATTCACTTTGGTTATAAATTTTAAATGCTAAGAGAAGTTGGGTGCTTGATAGTTGTTTTGAGATATAAAGGTGGTAATATTAGAGGTGTGCTAGTTGAGTAATTGTGAAATTGATGAATACTTGTGTTGAAGTTGGCAAGTCCCATAGCATGCACGTATGGTAAACGTTATGTGACAAATTTGAAGCATGAGGTGTTCTTTGATTGCTTTCCTTATGAGTGGCGGTCGGGGACGAGCGATGGTCTTTTCCTACCCATCTATCCCCCTAGGAGCATGCGCGTAGTGCTTGGTTTTGATGACTTGTAGATTTTTGCAATAAGTATGTGAGTTCTTTATGACTAACATTTAGTCCATGGATTATACGCACTCTCACCCTTCCATCATTGCTATCCTCTTCGGTACCGTGCATTGCCCTTTCTCACCTTGAGAGTTGGTGCAAACTTCGCTGGTGCATCCAAACCCCGTGATATGATACGCTCTATCACAGATAAGCCTCCTTATATCTTCCTAAAAACAGCCACCATACCTACCTATTATGGCATTTCCATAGCCATTCCGAGATATATTGCCATGCAACTTTCCACCATTCCGTTTATTATTGTCATATTTTGTTCATGTAGTTTACATTGTATTTGTGGCAAAGCCACCATTCATAGTTCTTTCATACATGTAACTCATGAGTCATTGCATATCCCGGTACACCGCCGGAGGCATTCATATAGAGTCATATTTTGTTCTAAGTATCGAGTTGTAATTTTTGAGTTGTAAGAAAAATAAAAGTGTGATTATCATCATTATTAGAGCATTGTCCCAGTGAGGAAAGGATGATGGAGACTATGATTCCCCCATAAGTCAGGATGAGACTCCGGGCGGAAAAAAGAGGCCATAAAAAGGGAAAGAAGGCCCAAATAAAAAAAAAGAGAAAAAGAGAGAAGGGACAATGTTACTATCCTTTTTCCACACTTGTGCTTCAAAGTAGCACCATGATCTTCATGATAGAGAGTCTCTTATATTGTCACTTTCATATACTAGTGGGAATTGTTCATTATAGAACTTGGCTTGTATATTCCAATGATGGGCTTCCTCAAATTCCCTAGGTCTTCGTGAGCAAGCAAGTTGGATTCACACCCACTTAGTTTATTTGATGAGCTTTCATACATTTATAGCTCTAGTGCATCTGTTGCATGGCAATCCCTACTCCTTACATTGACATCAATCGGTGGGCATCTTCATAGCCCATTGATTAGCCGTGTCAATGTGAGACTTTCTCCCTTCTTGTCTTCTCACACAACCTCAATCATCATATTCTATTCCACCCATAGTGCTATGTCCATGGCTCGCGCTCATATATTGCATAAAAGTTGAAAGAGTTTGAAAAGGCTAAGTATGAAACAATTGCTTGGCTTGTCATCGGGGTTGTGCATGATGGGAGCATTTTGTGTGAAGAAAACGAAACATGGCCAAACTATATGATTTTGTAGGGATAAGTTTTCTTTGGCTATGGTATTTTGATAAGACATAATTGATTTATTAGCATACTTGGAGTATCACTATTTTTATGTCAACAATAAACTTTTATCTTGAATCTTTCGGATCTAAACATTCATGCCACAATAGAGAAAAATACATTGAAGAACATGCTAGAAAGCATTCCACATCAAAAATTCAGTTTTTATCATTTACCTACTCGAGGACGAGCAGGAATTAAGCTTGGGGATGCTTGATACGTCTCCAATGTATCTATAATTTTTGATTGTTCCATGCTATTATATTATCTGTTTTGGATGTTAATGGGCTTTATTTTACACTTTTATATTATTTTTGGGACTAACCTATTAACCCAAGGCCCAGTGCAAATTGTTGTTTTTTCCTATTTCAATGTTTCACAGAAAAGGAATATCAAACAGAGTCCAAACGGAATGAAACCTTCGAGAGCGTGATTTTTGGAACAAACGTGATCGAGAGGACTTGGAGTGGACGTCAAGAAACGGACGAGGAGTCCACGAGGTAGGGGAGCGCCCTCCCCCTCATGGGCCCCTCGTGGCTCAACCGACCTACTTCTTCCTCCTATATGTGTTCACATAACCCAAAAACATCCAGGAGCACCATGAATCCCTATTTCCACCATTGCAACCTTCTGTACCCAAGAGATCCCATCTTGGGGCCTTTTCTGGAGCTCCGCCAGAGGGGGCATTGATCACGGAGGGCCTCTACATCAACTCCATGGCCCCTCTGGTGATGTGTGAGTAGTTTACTTCAGACCTTCAGGTCCATAGTTATTAGCTAGATGGCTTCTTCTCTCTCTTTGAATCTCAATACAAAGTTCTCCTCGATCTTCTTGTAGATCTATTCGATGTAACTCTTTTGGCGGTGTGTTTGTCGAGATCCGATTGTAACACCCACGATGCGGCTATATCTCCCACGTGTCGGAACATGACTTAGAGGCATAACCGTGTTGTAGGCATTTCGCAAGAGGGGTAATCTTTACACATCCCATGTACTGAATAAGAAATGGATAAAGAGTTGGCTTACAATCGCCACTTCACACAATACATAAATATAGCATTACAACATCCAGAATACAATCACGGTCCGACTACAGAACCAAAATAAAAGAAAACCACCCCTAATGCTAGATCCCCGATCGCCCCGACTGGGCTCCACTACTGATCAACTGGAAACGAAACAACACAACGCACATGATCTTCATCGAGCTCCTCCTTGAGCTCGGTTGTGTCACCTACATGGTATCATCGACACCTGCAGCTGGTTTTGGAAGTAATCTATGAGTCACGGGGACTCAACAATCTCACATCCTTGTGATCAAGACTATTTAAGCTTATGGATAGGAAAAGGTAGTGACGTGGAGCTGTAGCAAGCACTAGCATATATGGTAGCTAACTTATGCAAATGAGAGCGAGAAGAGAAGCAAAGCACGGTCGAGAGGCTAAAATGATCAAGAAGTGATCCTGAAACTACTTACGTTCAAGCATGACACGAAACCGTGTTCACTTCCCGAACTCCGCCAGAAAGAGACCATCACGGGTACACATGTTGTTGATTCATTTTAATTAAGTTAAGTTTCGAGTTCTCTACAACCGGATATTAACAAATTCCCATCCGCTCATAACCGCGAGCATGGCTTTCGAAAGTTCGAAACCCTGCAGGGGTGTCCCAACTTAGCCCATCACAAGCTATCATGGTCAACGAAGGATATTCCTTCTCCCAGGAAGACCCGATCAGACTCGGAATCCCGGTTACAAGACGTTTCGACAATGGTAAAACAAGACCAGCAAGACCGCCTGATGTGCCAACATCCTGATAGGAGCTGCACATATCTCATTCTCAGGGCAACACCGGGTGAACACTACGTACAGCTAAAACCAACCCTCAAGTTTCCCCGAGGTGGCGCCGCAAGTGGCTCTGTTTCGGACCAACACTTAGACAAGCACTGGCCCGGGGGGTTAAAATAAAGATGACACTTGAGTCTGCAGAACCCAAGGGAAAGTGATAGGTTGTTAGTGCAAATGTAAAACCAAGGTTGGGCCTTGCTGGAGGAGTTTTATTCAAGGCAAACTGTCAAGGGGTTCCCATTATAACCCAACCGCGTAAGGAACGCAAAATCAAGGATCATAACACCGATATGATGGAAACTAGGGCGACAAGAGTGGAACAAAACACCAGGCATAAGGCCGAGCCTTCCACCCTTTACCAAGTATATAGATGCATTAATTAAATAAGATATATTGTGATATCCCAACAATAACCATGTTCCAACCTGGAACAAACTCCATATTCACCTGCAACTAGCAACGCTATAAGAGGGGCTGAGCAAAGCGGTAACATAGCCAAACAATAGTTTGCTAGGACAAGGTGGGTTAGAGGCTTGACATGGCAAAATGGGAGGCATGATATAGCAAGTGGTAGGTATCGCAGCATAGGCATAGCAATAGAGCGAGCAACTAGCAAGCAAAGATAGAAGTGATTTCGAGGGTATGGTCATCTTGCGTGCAAAGTTCTCCGAGAAGACGAAAAAGCTTGATCCTCGTAAGCGTACTCAATGGGTACCTCAAACACGAACTCATCTCCTGGCTCTACCCAAGGCAATAACACAAGCAAAGGAAACAACAATCAACCATGGTGCAATGCGCAAGCAACATGATGCAAAACATGGCATGATATGCGGGATGTGATATGCAATGCATATGCATGCTCTGGAAGGAAAAGATTGAATCAGACCTCAACTTGGCAAACCAAGAGTGCCGCTGGAAAGATGAGTTGATTTCGGTCGAAATCGATATAAAGATCACCGGAATCGGATGCACGGTTTGCAAATGGCAAGCAAAACAATAATGGCACTATTATGCGATTAACAGGACGATGCCAACTAGAATGCAAGAAGAAACTAAGCTACTGCACTCCAACATATCCACAAAGTGCATGGCAGCGATCCACTCAAGATGCTTGACAAAAGATGAACACTGAGCTACGAGTAAATCACACAATAGCAGGTTCAAACAAGCATGGCAAAAGTGCAAAAGATATCAGGTTCTCATACTTAGTGAAAATAACAGCATGTCAGGAATAACATCAGGAAGCAATGTTTAGAGCAAGATAACAACATGCTACAGGATCATATCATGGCAAAGCAAGGCATGGCATGAAACTACTCAAAGCATATAACAAAAGTCCCTTAGTGACCATAAGCCAAAAAGGATCAGAAGATACAATGGCAACCATGTAAACATAGCAAGTTTCGTTAACAGATTCAGACAAGCAGAAAAATTGGACATGGCATAAACAGAATTATGAAGGCATGTTTGCGAGCTCGATGCACTCAACACAAGGCATTGCATGACAAGATAAGCATACTCCCAGAAAGAAGACATGATCATAAAGCTAAACATGGCAAGAACAATCTCATAGCATGCATGGATCAACTACGACAACCTCGGCAAAAATGATTAACACGTAAACAATCTGCCAGGAACATTTTATAGAAAAAGTAGAGCAAGATTGAGTCATGCTAGGGTACTCCGTAATTACAAACAAAGACATGGATGGAACGAACATAACAATATCTCAAAATCATCCTTACTTAACATACTCAAACAAGGCATGAATCACTCTGTAGCAACAAGAATACATGGCATAAAAATAACAGCAGACAAAGGCTTAGTGAAAATCCTGAGATCCTGAAATCAGCAACATCATGACAGCTACTTTGCATGCTTGTGCTAGTCACCACATTGATCACAAAAATACATGGCATACACCCTTGTAAAGATGGCATGGCATACCCCAAAACACATGTAGGGCTCAAGTTCAAAGGAGGCACACAATAACCATGTCAAAAATGACAAATGCTCATAAACTGATAAGAATCAGCACCTAACATTATGAAGCACTCTTGCAACAGTCATTAGGGCATCAAGATGGACTCAAACAAGCATGGTACAATGGAATGAAATGAAGAGGACATCATGATGAACATTTCGACATAAGGCACGCTCAAAACGGAGCTACTGATGCGGAGTTATGATGCGATGAACATGGCCTGAAAATTACACAGATCTGGGACTTAGTGGAATTTTTACCTCTGCGAAAGTCAACGCGGGACGGAGAGGAGCGGAACGGAGGGATCCGGACGACGCGGTGGTGTTTGGATGGCGGGCCGGGTGGATCTCATCCCAATCCGGAGGACCTCGTCGGAGTTCGTTGACGCGGTGGCCGGAGCGGAGGGAGGTGATGGCCGGAGAGGACGCCGGCGAACGGTGGCGGGCGGCGCGCCGCTGCTGCGCGCGGTCTCGGGTGGAAGCTGCGCGGGATGGAGCGGCGGGGTCGGCGGCGCTAGGCGGCGCGGGATGCGAGGCGGTGGGGCGCGGTGGCCGGCGATGGCGATGCACGGTGGCGCGGCGAGGAGGCGGCGAACTCCGGGCGGCGGCGCGGATCTGCACGGGCGGAGGATGCGCCCGGGCAGCGGCGTGGTCGGAACGGGCCGGGCGCGTCCGCGATGGGCTCCGCGGGCCGACGCGGTGGAGGAGGTGCCGGCGGCCACGTGGCGCGAAGGGAGTGGACGACGGCGACGCGGTGGTGAGGTGTTGGCCTCTGATAGGGCGGAGTGAGGTGGCCGGGTGAGCGGACATGTCCGGCCGGTGAGGAATTTGTCCGGCGGCGCGGAGAGGAGTGGATCTCGGGTTTGTACTGCGCGAAATTTCGAGGGGAGTCACATATTTATAGGTAGAGGGAGCTAGGAGAATCCAAATGACGTGCGGTTTTCGGCCACGCGGTCGTGATCGAACGACTGAGAGGATGGAGGAGCTTTGGATGGGTTTTGGGCCACTTTGAAAGGGTGTTGGGCTGCAACACACACGAGGCCTTTACGGTACCCCGGTTAACCGTTGGAGTACCAAACGAAGTCCAAATGGCACGAAACTTGACAGGCGGTCTACCGGTAGTATACCAAGGCCGCTTGGCAAATCTCGGTCCACTCCGAGAATGTTTAACACCCGCACACGAAAAGAGGCAAAAGGGGCGCCGGAGGACATAGGAGTGTCGGATCGCAAAACGGACAACGGGGAAAATGCTCGGATGCATGAGACGAATATGTATGCAAATGCGATGCACATGATGACATGATATGAAATGCATGACACGCAAACAAATGACAAGGCAACAATAGTGAATAACTGGAAGACACCTGGCGCATCGGTCTCGGGGCGTTACAACACTCCACCACTACGAGAGGAATCTCGTCCCGAGATATAGGATGGCACCGGAGGGAAACGGAAGAGGAAGAGAAGAGGTAAAAACTAAGTTGCTTCTTTGACAAACGAGTGAAACCACGAACCTTGAGAGGTTAAATAATTTGAAAGAGGAATACAATGGAGATGAACGAAGTTGAAAGCACTCCGTTAGAAAAGAGGAACAAGGAACATTACTATAACCTTGTAGGTTGAAAGACATAAGAAAAGGGGTACAATAGACAAGAAGTACAAGCAAGCACTCCGGTAGAAACGAGATGTACAAGGAACGATAAGGATCAACAACGACAACACACCGGTTGGACATGGAAGGCAATAATATGAACTTGGCAAAATGAAAGCACTTGGATGAGACTCCGGTCAGAAGAGGAATGATAGCCACAACACTCCGGTTAAAACAAGATAGAGAACGAATAATGATGATAAAATTTGGACAGCACTCCGACTGAAAATGGAAGGGATAGAACATGACAAGATGAGAGGATACTTGATGAAAATTAACAACACACTGCCTCCGAAACTATTGAAAGAATGGCACAAGGGATAAGAACGAATTCAGATAGCAGTCCGGTTGAGAAGGGAGGTAAAACTTGATAAGATGAGAGAGCTCGAATGAAAACATGACACTCGGGTTAAATAGATAAGCATGTAAAGAACATGATCCTCACAACTTGAGAATATGAGAGAAAAGAGCAACATCACAATGCCTCCGAAAGAAATGGAAGAATGGAATGGACTGAACGGAGGGAAACAAGATCTTGAGAGAGCACGCTTACAACAAATGCTAGAACGGAGTTGTTGGATTATCAACAACAAAAAGGATAAGCTTGAAGTGGGCTTATGGAAAACATCCCAAAATTATGAGGTGAAATTCTGCCACTAACAGAAACAATAGATTGGATTGATATCAACAAGGAGACAAGAAACTTATCTCACCGGGAGGATAAGGAATACTTGGGTCATTGATAGGCACCACAATTAGCAACATTCCTTAGGGAAAGCTTTAGGTGAAATCTAACCCAATATACTCCAATGAAGAGATTGATGGGTTGCAAAGGATCTCATGAACGAATTTAAAATGACGGGTTTAAAATATGTCATTCCAGACAACTTGTGAATCATGAAACACGAAGAGAAATTGTCAAGAGTGACATAACACCACCTGAAAAGATAAGGTAGAAGGAATTGCACTTTGTAATGCAAAATGAAGAATACTTGAGCTCCTTTGAAAAGAATCTCGATGAACACTTCGAGAAGGAATTAAATCCTCGATGAGCCGTCATGTAGAGCCTCCCTGAAGAACTCCGGTAATAAAAGAATGATCAAAAGAAGTGAAGGGTGAAAAGAATAAGATTGAAGCCTTGCAATGATTTAGATGGATCTTCACGACGATATAATTGCGAGAGCTTGGAACTCCGGGAAAAGAAAAGATGAATCAATTGAAACCGAGAATTTGATGAGCCTCTGGAATAAAGAATTAATCACTTGGATGAAGCAAAGAACAAGAATTACGTTATGCGCATCCTTCACCAATTTAAATTGATGACAATCAACGGATTTGGCACACTACTTATTCTCGTAGCAAGGATGAAGATAGATATAGCACAACTTGAGAAGGTCTTCAATGATCCACCGGTAGGATTGAAACAACGAGCAAATTGATATGATAATCAAGGAAGAGAACTCCTGAACGAATCACCGATAAGAATTGAAAATTAACAAAGAAAAGATAAGAAAAACACCGGGAAGAATTGGAGAACGAATGAAGATACTTGAGGGAAATTTAGATATAAGAGAATGAAGAGATCACGAGTTGATTAGATAATACTTGAATGATGCACCGGAAAGATTTGGATAACAAGAGGTGAAAACTGGAATGAATAATTCTTCTGAAATGATGGGCTTCGGAGGAAAGAAATGAAAAACAACTCATGAAATGCTTCGGATGGATGAAAATAATTCTCACAATCAAAACAATTATGAGAGGATGGCCTCAAACCAGAACCACGAATCTCTGAGGGAACGGATAAGATATGGAGGAAAAACTCTTCTTCGGCCTTCAAAATCTGAGAATGACAACGAGAAACACCTCCATGAATTGTTGAGATACTCCGGGATGACGAATAGAAAGGTTGAGCCAATGATGAAAAGAATTTGACAGATCTTGGAGAAAGACATATGACTGATGAAAATTCATTCTTACGTCAAGCTCTGAAAAGCTTTGAGAATAACTCCGGAAAATAGAAGAGTCAGGTAAGATCCTAGGAAAAGACCTGTGGGTTAGGGCCCACTCAAAAGATACATTGAATAATTACTTGAAAAGGAGATTGCACCGGTTGAATTAAATGGCTTGAATGAGATAACAGCCTCGAAATAGGTTGAACGGATCTTGAATGAAAAGACGAGCCTTCTGAGATAACTTCAGTGCTCCCGAACACATGAATAGGGAGAAGTGGATGATTAAGAGGTGCACCGACATGGGAAAAGATTTGGAACGAGGAAAAGAATATGATCAACAAAGCTTGAATTGAAACCACCGGAGAAGAAAAGAGAACGAAGAATGATGAACTTGTAGAGCATCTTCATGAGAACCACCGGGTAAGAACATTGATTGAAAAGAATGAAGAGACTTCACATGAATAAGATGGACACTTGATCAAGAAATCTTAGTCCTTGAAGAAAAATGGGTTGGGTGGGCGGGAAAACAAAGGCAAACTTGGGTACAGATGAAATGAACAACATTGGGAAAAAACCGAGAGGTGATCTTGTGGATGTTGATCAGATCCACTTGAAGAGAAACACGCCGGTTGAAAAAGGATTGACATGACAATCTTGATTATCATGAAGGATTAGTATTCACATAGAAATATGAGAACACCGCTTAGAAAAGGCATGGAATCAACACTTGAATTCGAAGAAACTCGAATACCACAACTCAAAACAAAACAAAGGATTGGCTTGCAGAATAAGCCGGAACAAACATAAGATAGAGATTTCGTCCGAAGTTTTCGTGGTGGGGCCCACACAGGCTCGATCGTACAGCACCATCATGTACAAGGCAGTGCACATGACATACGAAGCGTCCCCGAGTCAGCATAGCCAATGACTCTTTAAGACACAACGAGACCACTGTAAAACCAACCGTGGATAGGCGGACCACTAGACGTCGAACCCCAATTTCATATCATACATCTGTCGGAAAGATATCCTAGGAGCTACTTGAATTCCCACTTATAAACTCCCGAAACTTTCTGGTTATGCAATTAGGTGTTGGGGATACAGGGGAAGCGTAATATCTCACCCAAACTAACAAATCCTACATCCATCTGTATCCATCCTTCAACACATAACCAAGAAACCTTTGGAAATCATTTACCTCAACCTTCGAAAAGCATCCGTTATACGAGTTATGGCAATACTCCCGAACTCCCGCCCTAGTACTGGGTGGCGTCGAGGTTATCTCACCAACAGTTGCATAAAAGAGATTTTCGATGTTGGCGAAACTCAGGTATTCCAGAACTGCAACAATAAAATTGTGACGACAACACCTCAGAGCTCAACTTCCCGGGACACTGCCACAACCCCTAAATGTCAGGAGGCACCAAGAACAATGTTCTCGTCACAAAACCATCGGAACGATTCCAAAATACCCGCGTGATCCTAAAAAATTTTAGTGAAAATTTGAGAAGAGAAGAGTCAAAACTCTACATCAGGAGACCTCACCAGAGCGACGAAGGGACTGAGGAGTAAAAATAATCCTACTCTCTGATATATATATAATCCGATAAGACTCAAAACATTTTTCTAGACTCAACAACGCCAGCGATTCGATCAAGCAGGGGGCTTCATAGTCGGGGAAGGCTCTTATTACCAACTTGTAACACCCACGATGCGGCTATATCTCCCACATGTCGGAGCATGACTTAGAGGCATAACCGCATTGTAGGCATGTCGCAAGAGGGGTAATCTTTACACATCCCATGTACTTAATAAGAAATGGATAAAGAGTTGGCTTACAATCGCCACTTCACACAATACATAAATATAGCATTATAACATCCATAATACAATCACGGTCTGACTACAGAACCAAAATAAAAGAAGACCACCCCTAATGCTAGATCCCTGATCGCCCCGACTGGGCTCCACTACTGATCAACTAGAAATGAAACAACACAACGCACACGATCTTCATGAAGCTCCTCCTTGAGCTCGGTTGCGTCACCTGCACGGTATCATCGGCACTTGCAGCTGGTTTTGGAAGTAATCTATGCATCACGGGGACTCAACAATATCATATCCTTGCGATCAAGACTATTTAAGCTTATGGGTAGGAAAAGGTAGTGAGGTGGAGCTACAGTAAGCACTAGCATATATGGTGGCTAACTTACGCAAATGACAGCGAGAAGAGAAGCAAAGCACGGTCGAGAGGCTAAAATGGTCAAGAAGTGATCCTGAAACTACTTACGTTCAAGCATAACACGAAACCGTGTTCACTTCCCGAACTCTGCCGGAAAGAGACCATCACGGGTACACACACTGTTGATTCATTTTAATTAAGTTAAGTTTCGAGTTCTCTACAACCGGATATTAACAAATTCCCATCTACCCATAACCGCTAGCACGGCTTTCAAAAGTTCAAAACCCTATAGGGGTGTCCCAACTTAGCCCATCACAAGCTCTCACGGTCAACGAAGGATATTCCTTCTCCCAGGAAGACCCGATCAGACTCGGAATCCCGGCTACAAGACATTTCGACAATGGTAAAACAAGACCAGCAAGACCGCCCGATGCGCCAACATCCTGATAGGAGCTGCACATATCTCGTTCTCAGGGCAACACCCGATGAACACTACGTACAGCTAAAACCAACCCTCAAGTTTCCCCGAGGTGGCGCCGCAAGTGGCTCTATTCCGGACCAACACTTAGACAAGCACTGGCCCGGGGGTTAAAATAAAGATGACCCTTGAGTCTGCAGAACCCAAGGGAAGGTGATAGGTTGTTAGTGCAAATGTAAAACCAAGGTTGGGCCTTGCTGGAGGAGTTTTATTCAAGGCGAACTGTCAAGGGGTTGCCATTATAACCCAACCGCATAAGGAACGCAAAATCAAGGAACCTAACACCGGTATGATGGAAACTAGGGCGGAAAGCGTGGAACAAAACACCAGGCATAAGGCCGACCCTTCCACCCTTTACCAAGTATATAGATGCATTAATTAAATAAGAGATATTGTAATATCCCAACAATAACCATGTTCCAACCTGGAACAAACTCCATCTTCACCTGCAACTAGCAACGCTATAAGAGGGGCTGAGCAAAGCGGTAACATAGCCAAACAACAGTTTGCTAGGACAAGGTGGGTTAGAGGCTTGTCATGGAAAAAATGGAGGCATGATATAGCAAGTGGTAGGTATCGCAGCATAGGCATAGCAATAGAGCGAACAACTAGCAAGCAAAGATAGAAGTGATTTCGAGGGTATGGTCATCTTGCCTGCAAAGTTCTCCGAGAAGACGAAAAAGCTTGATCCTCGTAAGCGTACTCAACGGGTACCTCGAACACGAACTCGTCTCCCGGCTCTACCCAAGGCAAGAACACAAGCAAAGGAAATAACAATCAACCACGGTGCAATGCGCAAGCAACATGATGCAAAACATGGCATGATATGCGGGATGTGATATGCAATGCATATACATGCTCCGGAAGGAAAAGATTCAACCAGGCCTCAACTTGGCAAACCAAGAGTGCCGCTGGAAAGATGAGTTGATTTTGGTCGAAATCAATATAAAAATCACCGGAATCGGATGCACGGTTTGCAAATGGCAAGCAAAACAACAATGGCACTATTCTGCGATTAACAGCACGATGCCAACTAGAATGCAACAAGAAACTAAGCTACTGCACTCCAACATATCCACAAAGTACATGGCAGCGATCCACTCAAGACGCTTGACAAAAGATGAACACTGAGCTACGGCTAAATCACACAATACCATGTTCAAACAAGCATGGCAAAAGTGCAAAAGATATCAGGTTCTCAGACTTAGTGAAAATAACAACATGTCAGGAATAACATCAGGAAGCAATGTTTAGAGCAAGATAACAACATGCTACAGGAACATATCATGGCAAAGCAAGGCATGGCATGAAACTACTCAAAGCATATAACAAAAGTCCCTTACTGACCATAAGCCAAAAAGGGTTAGAAGATACAATGGCAACCATGTAGACATAGCAAGTTTCGTTAACAGATTCAGACAAGCAGAGAAATTGGACATGGCATCAACCGAATTATGAAGGCATGTTTGCGAGCTCGATGCACTCAACACAAGGCATTGCATGACAAGCTAAGCATACTCCCATAAAGAAGACATGATCATAAAGCTAAACATGGCAAGAACAATCTCATAGCATGCATGGATCAACTACGACAACCTCGGCAAAAATGATTAAACAATCTGCTAGGAACATTTTATAGCAAAAGTAGAGCAAGGTTGAGTCATGCTAGGGTACTCCATAATTGCAAACAAAGACATGGATGGAAAGAACATAACAATATCTCAAAATCATCCTTACTGAACATACTCAAACAAGGCATGAATCACTCTGTAGCAACAAGAATACATGGCATAAAAATAATAGCAGACAAAGACTTAGCGAAAATCCTAAGATCCTGAAATCAGCAACATCACGACAGCTACTTTGCATACTTGTGCTAGTCACCACATTGATCACAAAAATACATGGCATACACCCCTGTAAATATGGCATGGCATAGCCCAAAACACATGTAGGGATCAAGTTCAAAGGAGGCACACAATAACCATGGCAAAAATGACAAATGCTCATAAACTGATAAGAATCAGCACCTAACATTATGAAGCACTCTTCCAACAGTCATTAGGGCATCAAGATGGACTCAAACAAGCATGGTACAATGGAATGAAATGAAGAGGACATCATGATGAACATTTCGATATAAGGCACGCTCAAAACGGAGCTACGGATGCGGAGTTATGATGCGATGAACATGGCCTGAAAATTACACAGATATGGGACTTAGTGGAATTTTTACCTCCGCGAAAGTCAACGCGGGACGGAGCGGAGCGGGACGAAGGGATCTGGACGACGCGGTGGTGTTTGGATGGCGGGTCGGGTGGATCTCATCCCGATCTGGAGGACCTCGCTGGAGTTCGTTGACGCGGTGGCCGGAGCAGAGGGAGGTGATGGCCGGAGAGGACACCGGCAAACGGCAGCGGGCGGTGCACGCCGCGGCTGCGCTCGGTCTCGGGCCGAGGCGGCGCGGGATGGAGCGGCACTAGGTGGCGCGGGATGCAAGGCGGCGGGGCACGGTGGCCGGCGACGGTGACACGCGGTGGCGCAGCGAGGAGGCGGTGGCGCGGAGCTGCACGGGCGGAGGATGCGCCCGGGCGGCGGCGCGGTCGGAACGGGCCGGGCGGGTCCGCGATGGGCTCCACGGGCCGGTGCGGTGGCGGAGGAGCCGGCGGCCACGTGGCGCGAAGGGAGTGGACGACGGCGGCATGGTGGTGAGGTGTCGGCCTCTGATAGGGCGGAATGAGGTGGCTGGGCGAGCGGACATGTCCGGCCGGTGAGGAATTTGTCCGGCGGCGCGGAGAGGAGTGGATCTAGTGTTTGTACTGCGCGGAATTGCGAGGGGAGTCACATATTTATAGGTAGAGGGAGCTAGGAGAGTCCAAATGAGGTGCGGTTTTCGGCCATGCGATCGTGATCGAACGACTGAGAGGATGGAGGAGGTTTGGATGAGTTTTGGGCCACTTTGAAAGGGTGTTGGGATGCAACACACTCGAGGCCTTTACGGTACCCCGGTTAACTGTTGGAGTACCAAACGAAGTCCAAATAGCACGAAACTTGACAGGCGGTCTACCGGTAGTATACCAAGGCCGCTTGGAAAATCTCGGTCCACTCCGAGAATTTTTAACACCCGCACACGAAAAGAGGAAAAAAGGGGCGCCGGAGGACATACGAGTGTCGGATCACAAAACGGACAACAGGGAAAATTCTCAGATGCATGAGACGAACATGTATGCAAATGCAATGCACATGATGATATGATATGAAATGCATGACACGCAAACAAATGACAAGGCAACAATAGTGAATAACTGGAAGACACCTGGCGCATCGGTCTCGGGGCGTTACACCGATGAATTGTGGGTTTATGATCAAGTCTATCTATGAACAATATTTGATTCTTCTCTGAAATCTTTTATGCATGATTTGTTATCTTTGCAAGTCTCTTCGAATTATCAGTTTGGTTTGGCCTACTAGATTGATCTTTCTTGCAATGGGAGAAGTGCTTAGCTTTGGGTTCAATTTTGTGGTGCTCGATCCAAGTGATAGAAAGGGAAACGACACATATTGTATTGTTGCCATCGAGGATAAAAAGATGGGGTTTATATCATATTGCTTGAGTTTATCCCTCTGCATCATGTCATCTTACCTAAGGCGTTACTCTGTTCTTATGAACTTAATACTCTAGATGCATGTTGGATAGCAGTCGATGTGTGGAGTAATAGTAGTAGATGCAGGCAGGAGTCGGTCTACTTGTCACGGACGTGATGCCTATATACATGATCATGCCTGGATATTCTCATAATTATTCGCTTTTCTATCAATTGCTCGACAGTAATTCGTTCACCCACCGTAATACTTATGCTATCTTGAGAGAAGCCACTAGTGAAACCAATGGCCCCCGGGTCTATTCTCCATCATATAAGTTTCCAATCTATTTTATGTTGCAATCTTTACTTTCAATCTATATCATAAAAATACCAAAAATATTTATCTTATCATTATTATCTCTATCAGATCTCACTCTCGTAAGTGACCGTGAAGGGATTGACAACCCCTTTATCGCATTGGTTGCGATGTTCTTATTTGTTTGTGTAGGTATGAGGGACTTGCGTGTGGCCTCCTACTGGATTGATACCCTGGTTCTCAAAAACTGAGGGAAATACTTACGCTACATTGCTGCATCACCCTTTCCTCTTCAAGGGGAAACTAACGAAGTGCTCTAGAGGTAGCATCCGTCAAGGAGGATGGCACGGGAGGGGCTTTCACCATAAGCTCCTCCCTTGACAGCAAATAGGAAGGCGCACTCGTCACCTTCCTGCGGGGGAATGTCGATGTGTTTGCATGGCAAGCGTCCGACATCCCCGACGTTCCCAGGGAGGTGATTGAGCACCATCTTGCTGTCTATCCTCATGCGCGACCCGTCAAGAAGAAGGTCAGGAATCACGCTTCAGAATGGCAAGAGTTCATCATGGAGGAGATCAGGAAGTTAGAAGCGGCAGGCTTGGTGAGGGGAGTACTTCATCCGACGTGGTTGGCCAATCCGGTGGTGGTGTACAAGGCAAATGGGAAATGGAGGCTGTATATTGATTACACAGATGTCAATAAGGCATGTCCGAAGGACCCTTTCCCATTGCCGCACATTGACCAGATTGTTGACTCCACGGTCGGGTGCGACTTGTTATCATTCCTTGACGCCTACTCAGGATACCACCAGATCTTCATGGCGAGAGAAGATGAAGAGAAGATAGCATTCAGGACCCCATGTGGTATGTATTGTTTCTTACGAATGCCTTTCGGGTTGAAGAGTGTTGGCTCAACATTTGCAAGAGCAGTCCAAATTGGTTTTGAGCCCTAGCTACATAGAAACATGGAAGCTTATATGGATGACATAGTGGTCAAAACCAAGGACAGGGCAACACTCGTACAAGATTTGGAAGAGACGTTTGCAAATTTGTGCAAGATCAACCTCAAGCTGAATCCTAAGAAGTGTGTCTTCGGCATTCCATACGGCAAACTTCTCGGGTTCTTTGTGTCACAGCGTGGGATCGAGGCAAATCTAGACAAGATCAAGGCCATTGAGCAGATCGAGGCACCAAGGTGGATCAAGGATGTACGTCGACTCGTTGGCTGCGTTGCCGCCATGAGCAGATTCATCTCCAAGTCTGCTGAACGTGACCTCCCCTTTTTCAAGATCTTGAAAAAGGCGGGCTCAATGGAATTGACCCCAGAGGCCGAGGTGGCCCTGCCGGATTTAAAGAAGTGCCTCTCCTCTGTGCCAATACTGGTTGCGCCTAAAGCACAAGAACCGTTGCTGCTATATCTAGCAGCAACGAACCAAGTGGTTAGCGCCGCGCAAGTGACACAGAGGGATGTCGACGAAGAGGCAATGGCAACAGCAGGGCTGGCGGATGGCAAACCGAAGCTCCCCCCGGCAGGGCCTGGCGCCGGTAAGGCGAGGCCCCCGGCAAAGTCTGGCGCTGGCGAAGTAGAAGCGACGTGACCAAATGAAATAGTGTAGAAGAAGAAGATGATGCAGCACCCGCTTTACTTTGTCAGCTCCCTCTTGCACGGGCTAGGTCAAGGTACTCCAGTGTGCAGAAATTTCTCTTCGGCTTCCTTATGGCCTCGAGGAAGCTGCGTCATTACTTCCAAGCACATGAAATCACCGTCATCACCCGCTTCCCGTTGCAAAGGATATTTTATAACCCAGATGCAACCAGGAGGATTATGGAATGGGCTTTGGAAATGACAAGCTTTGGTTTGAAGTTTGAAAGCACTTCGACAATTCAGAGTAGAGTCTTGGCGGAGTTCATTAAGGAGTGGACCTCAACGCCCGATGAAGAGATTCAGGAGACCGCTCTTCCCGGCAAGGAAACAGGTCGCGACTAGATTATGTACTTTGACAGGGCTTTCTCGCTGCAAGGCGCCAGTGCTGGTGTGCTGCTCGTCGCACCCACTGAAGAGCACCTCAAGTATGTAGTCCAGATGCACTTTCCAAGGGAGATGTCAACAAATAACACTACTGAATACGAGGGGTTGCTTGCCGGTCTATGGATCGCGGCAGACCTAGGAATCAAGAAGATCATCGTTAGGGGTGATCCACAGCTTGTCGTCAAGCAAGTTAACAAAGATTATCAAAGCTCGTTGATGGAGGCCTATGTAGATGAAGTGAGTAAGCTGGAAGAGCATTTTGACGGTATACAAGCGGAGCATGTTCCCCGAGTGGAGAATGGCATCGCCGACTACTTGTCGAAACGTGCTGCCTTCAAATTGCCTATGGAATCAGGTACTTTTGTGCTTTGATTAACTCAACCATCCATTGAACCATCGATGGGGCAGAACAAGCGAAGGAAATCAGGCCCCGGCAAGTACTTTCCCGCCGAGCTCCCAGGAGCCGCCGGCAAGGACGTTGTCGTGGACACTGGGCCTGCCATGGGGCAACAAACTCCGACAAGGCATCAAGCCCTGGCCATAGAGACAGCCACTCCCATGGCAGAGGAAAAGCCTTTAGCCCTTGTCGTCGAGCCTCAGGCTCCGGCATGGGCACAGCTTACCGTCTGATTCCTCCAAACAGGGGAACTTCCTGAGGAGCAGGAAGAGGCGGAGAAAGTAGCCCGTCGATCTGCCATGTATCAGTTCGTCGATGACGTTCTGTACAAAAAAAGGCCGAACGGTGTGAAATTGAAGTGCATTCCCCAGGAGGAAGGACTGGAGCTGTTAGCAGAGATCCACGGAGGCATATGTGGCTCCCACATAGGGTCAAGGGCCTTTGCCGGCAAGGCATTCCGGCAAGGTTTCTTATGGCCCACCGCCCTCCATGATGCAACGGCCTTAGTAACCAAGTGTGAAGTGTGCCAGTTCCATTCAAAGAAGCGTCATCAACCAGCTCAAGCTCTCCAGACAATCCCTCTTTCCTGGCCATTCTCGGTCTGGGGGCTCGACATACTGGGCCCTTTTCCCCGTGCTGTCGGGGGCTTTGAGTACTTGTATGTCGCAATTGACAAGTTCACAAAGTGGCCGGAGGTGAAGGCAGTGAGAAAGGTGACAGCACAGTCGGTCGTCAAGTTCTTCAAAGGACTAGCCTACCATTTTGGTGTGCCAAATAGAGTCATCACCGACAATGGCACGCAGTTCACGAGCCATACCTTCATGCAGTACATCCAGGACCTCGGCAGCAAAGTCTATTTTGCTTCTGTTGCACACCCACGAAGCAACGACCAGGCTGAGAGGGCAAATGCTAAAGTATTGCGAGGCCTCCAGACAAGAACTTTTAACAGGCTACGCAAGTGCGGACGGCGCTGGATTGATGAATTGCCAGCAATTCTTTGGTCAATTAGAACGACACCAAATCAAGCCACCGGCCAGACCCCCTTTTCCCTCGTTTACGGGGCAGAAGTAGTTCTCCCCAGGGAACTCATGCACGGGTCACCTCGAGTGCTCGCTTATGATGAGCTTGAGCAAGAGCAGTTGCAGCAAGATGATGGAACGCTCCTTGAGGAAGATCGTCTTCGGGCGGCTGTGCGAGCTGCATGCTACCAGCAAGCCTTGCGCCGCTATCATAGCCGCAAGGTTTGTACCCGAAGCTTTGAGGAAGGCAACCTTGATCTTCGTCATGTTCAGTCGGTCAAGAATTCCAACAAGTTGACGCCAAAGTGGGAAGGCCCTTATCGGGTAATACGAGTCACCAGGCCCGGCGCAACCCGCCGGGAGACCGAAGTTGGTATTACAATGAGCAACTCCTGGAACATCAAACATCTTCGCAAGTTTTACCCATAAGGCGTGGTTGCCGGGCTCCCTGGCAAACCACCTTTTGTATAAGCCTTGCCGGCAAGGCATGTAACCCTTTATACAAAGCCAGGCGCAGACCCTGAGCATAAATAGATGAAGCGTTGGCGCCCTAAGTTTTACATGCATGCTAGGTTGAGTCTCTCTCTATGTTAGGGTTGATAGTGCTTGGCGGCGACTAACCCCTAGCATAGAGGTCGAGTATGCGTCTTCCTGTTCCTTCCCGTCCTTTTTTGTTCGCAGGGTACGTCGACACTTCTGCTGAGCCTTTTGGAAGAAAGAGAACAGGCTGACGCCCCGACCCTGACGAGCCAAGGTTGCCGGGAGCTGCAGGTCGAAGGATCCGATCACAGCAAGCCAAGGCTGCCGGGGGCTGCAACATTGGATAAGTCTTTTTCCCCCACTATGTGCCTCTGTATGAAACTTGAACGTTCGAGACTTCGCTCGCTCTCATACCATCTTGCTCCCTCTGTCCCATGTTCGAAAACCTTACTTTGGGCCGGAACTTGGTTGTAGTGCGATGGGAAGGGGACGAGCGAAGGGCCCAATCCTACTCAGCCCCTACCTCCGCCAAGGGCGTGAGTGTAGCCGAGCTATAGAGCAGTAAGACGGCAAGGCCTGTTGCCGGGGTACAGTGTTTATCTTAAGATAACAAGGACTTGTTCCTTGGTGTGGCCTGTGCCCACGCGCAAACAAAACCCGGCAAACACCCTTCTCCTCATTAATGCATTGCTCACAAGTACAATTCGTACGGAATGCATACATGAGCAAGGGGGTTACGAGATTTAAATCTTACAAAGGCCGGTAGGCTTAAAAACTAAAAAGAGATAAGTGCCCCATGATCCCCGTTCTTGCCCCTTTCCTCCCAGGTGCAGAAGGTAAAGGCAAAAAAGGGGCGACGAGGAACGCGCCGATGGAGATCTTGACGAGGAAGGCCCTCGGCAGGGCGCGTGGCCAAGGGAGGGGCGACGCAGTCAGTCAGAGTTGGAGTTGGCGTCCCCCCGCTCGACGCCCTCATCATCGTTGTCGCTGTCCTCCTCGCCACTTCCGCTTGAGGAGGAGTCTTCATCATCGAAGGAGCTCTCCACGCAACACTTTAGGAGAGTTCCCAAGTCCCCAAAGACCTTGACGGGGAGCAGGCCATTCTCCATTAATTTGAAGTAGAGAACGAGCCCCGCCATCAGGCTGTGGATACGAGCGAAGGTCTTCCATCTGCGACGAAGATACATGACGTGAGGGGCGAGAAAATCGACATCAACCCGCATGCCGCCATTCCCGCAGCCCCTCATATGCAACCTCAGAGTCTGTGGTGGGTCGAGATCCATCTCCCGAGCGAAAGGAGTAGGTAGACGAAGATGATGGTGCGCTGGCCGGTGCAGCCTGATGAAGAACTCGCGGGGCTAGTCCTCGATGTGGCCCTCTAAAAGTGTTAGTGATCGACTAGAGGGGGGGTGAATAGGCGATTTTTATGAAAGTCTTCAAAACATGGAAGTTTCAAAAACGAACGATAGAAATAAACCTATTACCATGCAGCGGAAGGTAGACTACACTAAGCAAGCCATAGTTAAGTATTCATTGGAATGAAAGCACAAAGACTAATAGCAGCTAGGCAGTATAGATCAGGATGGAAGATAGTATGAAGCCAATCAGAACAAGCAGTCACACAGTGAAGACAAATAGATAATGCAAACAGGCAATGACTTCACAAGGACCAATCTGCAAATAAAGATATGGGAAGGATAGAACCAGTGGCTCATTGAAGACAATGATTTGTTAGACCAGTTCTAGTTGCTGTGACAACTTTATGTCTGGTTAGGGAGGCTGAGATTCAACTCAGAAGACCGCGTCTTCACCTTATTCCCCTTGAGCTAAGGACACCCAGTCCTCGCCCAATTACTCTGGTAAGTCTTCAAGGTAGACTTCCAAACCTTCA
The DNA here is from genome assembly GCA_034509565.1 of Triticum monococcum. Classification (NCBI taxonomy): domain Eukaryota; kingdom Viridiplantae; phylum Streptophyta; class Magnoliopsida; order Poales; family Poaceae; genus Triticum; species Triticum monococcum. The sequence goes on along the minus strand of CM067842.1, from coordinate 274,290,902 downwards.
CAGACTTCGTTCACCGGCGATCCACAATGACTCTTGGATTCTCAAAACGCGACACCTAACCGGCTGGAGGATTCACAGTCCTCAAGTGTAGTAAGTCTTTAGATCACACAGACAGGAAGACTTCAGTGATGCCTAACACTCTTAGCTCTGGGTGTTTAGGGCTTTGTCTTCGCAAGGATTTCTCTCTCAAAGACTTCGAGGTGGGTTGCTCTCAAACGACAAAAGCCGTGCACTAACTCTAAGCAGCCAACCAATTTATGGTGTAGGGGGTGGGCTATTTATAGCCACTAGGCAACCTGACCTGATTTGTCCGAAATGACCTTGGGTCACTAAGGAACTGACACGTTTTCCAATGGTTATATTTTCAAACACACACGGCAACTTTACTTGAGCTACAAGCAAAGATAACTTATCCAGCTCTGGATAAGATTTGCTCTTATTGTCTTCGCTCGAAGACATAGGATTTTGGTTAAGCATCACTTCAGTCATTGGACCCCACTTAACAGTACGATGGTTCCTATGACTCAACAAAGAAGAAAAAGAACGACGAAACAACTAAGTCTTCGCGCTCCATAGTCTTCACGCGATGTCTTCTCTTGTCATAGTCTTCAATGTGAATGTCTTCACATACCACCTTTGACTTCAATGTCTTCATATATTTTTAGGGGTCATCTCTGGTAGGAAAACCGAATCAATGAGGGACTTCTACCTGTGTTATCCTGCAATTCTCACAAACACATTAGTCCCTCAACCAGGTGTGTCGTCAATACTCCAAAACCAACTAGGGGGCACTAGATGCACTTACAATCTCCCCCTTTTTGGTGATTGATGACAAACTGGTTGAAGTTTTCAATGGGGATAGAAATATGTGAAATTGTAAAGGATTTAAGTATTGTCTTCATAAGTAGCAGAACGGCTCCCCTTGATGATGTGCATATAAGTATTTTGTTTTTGAATGCAAATGCACATGGAAGGTTGTACTTGCAGAGCTCCTCTTCTACTTATGAAGACATTTCATCATGCATGAAATGATATAATGAAGATAATGACATGCATAATGAAAAATGGACGTCTGCAAAATGGCTTCGTGTGGAATTTATCGTCGCACATGCGGAATTTATCATCGCATCACATAGTGTCGAAAAAGGTAGCAGACGACCATCAAGTTTAAGTGTTACAACTCAAAATGAACCAAATGTTTCAAAAGGAGAGTTGTAAGCACTTGGCAAAAGTACCAAAAAGTAAAGCAACCACCCATATGGACCCGCTTGAAGACTATCAACTCATATGATTCTCCCCCTTTTGTCAGTAATGACCAAAAAGGTTTGAAGACATAGAGCTTCTACTCATTCCCATGAGGTGCAGGCGAAGCAGCAGGGTCGTCGTTGAGGTCCGGTGGTGCAGAAGAACTTGGTGCAGTGTCGAGACGCGCTGAAGGTGGAGGTGGTGAAGTGGCATCATCTTGATCATCGATAACTCTGGCATTCACCGTGGCAGCTGAGGAAGAATAGTCAGAGTCTTCAAGGGAGGGAGTCCGACACAAGTGAGCACTCCTTGGAGGAGTGGAGTCAAACTTGAATCTTTTTTCTATGAAGCCATCATCTTGAAGATCTTCTTCAGCAGTGAGCAAGGTCAAACTCTTCCAAGAGCTCCGACAGGTTTCATGTGTGACAAAGGCATTCTTGGTGGCAAGATTGCGAATGTGATTGACGTCCACCAAGAGGCTTTGCATCTGACGCTTAAGCCAGTCATGATGCTTATCCTGTTTCTGATGTAGCGCGACGAGAAGCTCTCGGTCATTGAGAACACGAGATCACTTCCGATGCCTTTGGGCAATGGTGCTCCCAGTGGCGTCAGTTTGGGCGCGAGGAGCACGTGTGTCACCAGCCAAGGGATAAACACGAGAGACTGCCTGAACTCCTTCAATGGGCTGGGTGAAGCTTTGACGATCAACATTGTGAAGATAAATTGGATCCTTAGCAGGCTCTGGGTAAATAGCTTCAACAGACAGATCAACCTCTGGCAAGAATACAAGATGATTGCGCGCAGACGGCTAATAGTTGAAGGCAGAGTGAAGCTTGATAAGATGCATTACCCATGGAGCATAGAACTTCAGACCAAAAATGTCGGAGCCAAATGCAGCCAACTGCCTGATGAAGAAGTCTTGAGCATTGAAGCTTATGCCATTGAAGATATAGAAAACCAAAGTCTTCATTGCTCCTTCAAGCTTCGCTGCAGATGAATGTCCTTTGACGGGCCATAGAGTTTTTCTGATGATGTGGTAAATGGTGCGGGGCAGATACTCGAGGTCTTCAACAAAGAATTCCATTGGGTATTCAGCGTCGCGTGGCAGAGGCTTCATCATGCTTAGCATTTGGCTCATGTTGGGTTCTGGCTTTTGAAAAATGCTCTCCAAAGCATTCTAGTGTTGTTGACAACCTGGTTCATAGTATTCACCAGGAGTTGGTAGGGTTGTGAGCTAAATGATGTCTTGAGCTTTAGCTTCATGATGAACATCTCCTGTCATTGTCACACCCACGATGCGGCTATATCTCCCACGTGTCGGAACACGACTTAGAGGCATAACCGCATTGTAGGCAATGTCGCAAGAGGGGTAATCTTTACACAACCCATGTACTGAATAAGAAAGAGGTACATTGTTGGCTTACAATCGCCACTTCACACAATAACATAAATATAGCATTACAATCATCCAGATACAATCAAGGTCCGACTACGGAACCAAAATAAAGACAACCCCAAATGCATAAGATCCCTGATCGCCCCAAATGGGCTCCACTACTGATCGTATGGAAAGGAAATGTAGTATCGTCCTGAGTCCTCATCGAACTCCCACTTGAGATCAGTCGCATCTCCTAGAATGGTATCATCGGCACCTGCATCTGGTCTTTGAAGTAAACTGTGAGTCACGGGGACTCAACAATCTCACACCCTCGCGATCAAGACTATTTAAGCTTATAGGTAGGGAAAAGGTATGGGGTGGAGCTGCAGTAAGCACTAGCATATATGGTGGCTAACATATGCAAATGAGGGAGAGAAGAGAAGGCAAGGCACGTTCGAGAATCTATGATCAAGAAATGATCCTAGACTACTTACGTTCAAGCATAACTCGGGACCGTGTTCTCTTCCCGGACCCCGCCGAAAAGAGACCATCACGGCTACACACGCGGTTGATCCATTTTAATTAAGTTAAGTTTCAAGTTCTCTACAACCGGACATTAACAAATTCCCATCTGCCATAACCGTGGGCACGGCTTTTGAAAGTTCAAAACCCAGCAGGGGTGTCCCAACTTAGCCCATCACAAGCTCTCACAGTCAATGAAGGATGTTCCTTCTCCCAGGACGGCCCGATCAGACTCGGAATCCCGGTTACAAGACATCTTGACAATGGTAAAACTAAACCAGCAAAGCCCGAATGTGCCGACAAATCCCGATAGGAGCTGCACATATCTCGTTCTCAGGGCACACCGGATGAGACATCCTACGAGTAAAACCAACCCTCAAGTTGCCCCGAGGTGGCCCCGCAGTCTACTTGGTTCGGACCAACACTCAAAGGAGCACTGGCCCGGGGGGTTTAAAATAAAGATGACCCTTGAGTCCGCGGAACCCAAGGGAAAAAGGCTAGCTGGTGAATGGTAAAACCAAGGTTGGACCTTGCTGGAGGAGTTTTATTCAAGGCGAACTGTCAAGGGGTTCCCATTATGACCCAACCGTGTAAGGAACACAAAATCAAGGGACATGACACCGGTATGACGGAAACTAGGGCGGCAAGAGTGGAACAAAACACCAGGCATAAGGCTGAGCCTTCCACCCTTTACCAAGTATATAGGTGCATTAAAGTAAACAAGATATAATAATGATATCCCAACAATAAACATGTTCCAACAAGGAACAAACTCCAATCTTCACCTGCAACTAGCAATGCTATAAGAGGGGCTGAGCAAAGCGGTAACATAGCCAGACAATGGTTTGCTAGGACAAGGTGGGTTAGAGGTTTGACGTGGCAATATGGGAGGCATGATAAAGCATGTGGTAGGTATCGTAGCACAGGCATAGCAATAGAGCGAGCAACTAGCAAGCAAAGATAGAAGTGATTTCGAGGGTATGGTCATCTTGCTTGCAAAGTTCTCCGAGTTGACGTAAGCTTGATCCTCGTAAGCGTTCTCAACGGGTTCCTCGATCACATACTCAGCTCCCGAATCTACCCAAAGCAAGAACACAAGCAAAGGGAACCACAATCAACCACGGTGCAATGCGCAAGCAACATGATGCAAAAACATGGCATGACATGAGGGATGTGATATGCAATGCGTATGCATGCTCCAGAAGGAAAAGATTGAACCAGGCCTCAACTTGGCAAACCAAGAGTGCCGCTGGAAAGATGAGTTGATTTCGGTCAAAATCGATATGAAGATCACCGGAATCAGATGCACGGTTTGCAAATGGCAAGCAAAACAATAATGGCACTAAGCTGCAATTAACAACATGATGCCATCTAAATGCATCAAGAGAAATAAGCTACTGCACTCTAACATAGCAACAAAGCACATGGTAGTGATCCGCTCAAGATGCTTGACAAAAGATGAACACTAAGCTATGGTAAATCACTTAATAGCAGGTTCAAACAAGCATGGCAAAAGTGCAAAAGATATTAGGTTCACAGACTTAGTGAAAATAACATGTGAGGATTTAACATCAGGAAGCAATGTTTAGAGCAAGATAACAACATGCTACAGGAACATATCATGGCAAAGCAAGGCATGGCATTAAACTACTCAAAGCATATAACAAAAGTCCCTTACTGACCATAAGCCAAAAGGGATCAGAAAATACAATGGCAACCATGTAAACATAGCAAGTTTCGTTAACAGATTCAGACTTAGCAGAAGACTAGACATGGCAAAAACAGAGTTACGTAGGCATGTTTGCGAGTTCGATGCACTCACCACAAGGCATTGCATGACAAACTAAGCATACACCCAGCAAGAAGACATGTTCAATAAGATAACCATGGCAAGAACACCCTCATAGCATGCAAGGATAAACTACAACAACCTCGGCAAAATTGATTAACATGTAAACAATCTGCTAGGAACATTTTATAGCAAAAGTAGAGCAAGATTGAGTCATGCTAGGGTACTCCATAATTGCAAACAAAGACATGGATAGATAGAGCATAACAATATCTCAAAATCATACTTACTGAACATGCTCAAAAGAGCATGGATCACTCTGTAGCAACAAGAATACATGGCATAAAATATCATCAGGGAAAATGACTTAAAAGAATTCTAAGTCCCTGAAATCAGCAACATCACGAGAGCTACTTTGCATGCTTGTGCTAGTCACCACAATGATCACAAAAATACATGGCATACACCCCTGTAGAGATGGCATGGCATAGCCCAAAACACATGTAGGGCTCAAGTTCATAGGAGGCACACATTAAACATGGAAAAGATGACAAATGTCCATAATCTGATAAGAAACAGAAACTAACATTACATAGCACTCTTGCAACAGCATTTTGGGCATCAAGATGAACTCAAATGAACATGGTGCTATGGAATGAAATGAAGAGGACCTCGAGACGAATAATTAGATATGCTACACGCCCCAAACGGAGCTACGGATGCAGAGTTATGACATGATGAACATGGCTCCAGAATGTGAATATCTCAAGACTTAGAAATATTTCGGGGGGGGGGGGGGGGGGTCAACCTGCTGAGATCCAGATCTGGATCGGGGCGTCACCGGATACGGGGAAGAAGATGGCGGCCGGCGGGGCTCGGGGCGCGGGGAGGCACGGCCGGGCGCGGGACCCGAGGGGCGGCGAGGGGCGCGGGTCCGGGGCGGAGAGGACAGTGCTCGGCGCGGCGCGTGGGGCGGCTCCGGCTGTCGGGGACGCGCGGCAGCGCGGGGAGACGAGGGCGGCGTTGGTCGCCCGGAAGACGAGACGGGGCGGTGGCGATGCTCTCCGGCGGTGGGGTCATAGCACGGCGGGGAGCGCGGGGAGCGAGCGGCGCGCGCGGGCCTGGGGGGACCCGACCCGGGCTCAGGTGGACCGGCGGCAATGTGGGCGCGGGCTGCCCACGTGGCGGCTCGCGATTGGACAAGGGCGGCGGTGCGGACGCGTCCGGCGCCGGGCGGACGTGTCCGGCGCGCGGAGGAAGGGGAGACTAGGGTTATGGGTGGATTTGATCCGAGAATTTTGGGGGGAGGCACCTATTTATACATAGAAGGAGCTATGAGGCTACAAATGGAGTGAGGTTTTCGGCCACGCGGTCGTGATCGAACGACCGAGATGATGGAGGGGGTTTAGCTGGGTTTTGGGCCACTTTGGAGAGGTGTTGGGCTACAACACACACGAGGCCTTTACGGCTCCTCGGTTAACCGTTGGAGTATCAAACGAAGTCCAAATGGCACGAAACTTGACAGGCGGTCTACCGGTAGTGTACCAAGGCCGCTTGGCAAGTCTTGGTCCAATCCGAGAACGTTTAACACCCGCACACGAAAAAAGGCAAAAGGGGACACCGGAGGACATAGGAGTGCCGGAATGCAAAACGGACAACGGGGAAAATGCTCGGATGCATGAGACGAACACGTATGCAAATGCGATGCACATGATGACATGATATGAGATGCATGACAAGGACAAAAACAAAACATAGACAAAACCCAACAACGAGGAATATCATAACTTAGTGCCGGAAATGGCAAGAGTTGGAATACAAATATGGCAAGTTACATATGGGGCGTTATAGTCATCCACTCAAGGATCCAAGTCTTCGGATCCCTGTTGTATCCATGAATGTGGAGAGTAGCATAGAATTGAAGCAGAAGTTCTTCATTCCAGTGTTCCTTGTCAGTCACAAAATTAAGCAGACCCGCATCACGGAAGCAGTCAAGGGATTCTTCAAGGCATGGCAGTCCAGCAATGGCTTCACAATCAAGATGCATGTGAGGGAAGATGCGTCCCTGATTGTACAAGATGCATGAATAATAGCTTCACTGCTGATAACTCCAGAATTGGTCCGAAGAGATTCTTGGCCTTGTGTAGGGGTTCTTGGCACTGTTGAAGACTATGTTTTGTGCCTTGAATCCATTTAGATTAAAGGATCTTGGTGAAGTTGCAGTACCTGGAAACCGTGGTAGCCTTGGCTTTGGCTTCTGGACCTGAGGCCTGTGCTCCACATGATAGGAAAACTGAGGTCCGGGAGCAGGCGGAGGAACCAGGATTGGCCAGCGGACAGTAACAAGCTGTCCACGATCATATGTTTGCTCGATGGTGTGTGGCCTTGGAGGAGGTACAGGAGCAGAGGCATTGGCTTCAGGCAGCGGATTTTCTTCGGGTGCTGCATTGGCTTCAGGTGCATTCACTTCTGGCACCACATTAGCTTCAGGCGCCACATTAGCTTCAGCCATGACAACATCATTGGCTTCAGTGTTGATGTTGGTGGCTGCCTAAGTATTAGTAACCTCCACTTTAGGAGCTGGAGGGTCGGACACGTTCTCCTCGAGAACAACTTCAGGGTTGGACGGGGGTGTAGCAACTCTTTCTTCATCACGTGGTTCTTCTTCTTCATTGGCTGATGCAGCCGGAATATCTTCAGCCGCTTTGGCTTCAGATTCAGGGATGTTCACAGTAGGAGAGGCTTCAGGAAAGACTTAACATGAGATAGATTGGCGCTCTTCTCCTTCGGGAACACTTGACAATGTGACATGTGGCCTAGGTCCTTTGCGAAGCCTGCGAAATGCTGGCGACGCCTGTGGAGGTGGAGTTGGTTGGGCCTCAAAGTCTTCACTGTCAATCACCGGAGTGGTGACCTGTGGTGGGGGAGTGACCGGTGTTTCTTCAACACGAGGGGATTCTTGAGGGTGATCAGCCCATGAGTCATCCTGAGCAATTGGTGTCAATGGACGACCAATGCTGATGAGTTCGCTGTTTGTGAGAACAGGCGATGATACCAAATTGTGCTCGATCTGAGGAAGGACTTCAACATCTTCAACATTGTTGTGAGGACCAATGTCTTCAGCTGTGGTGGGGTCAACAGCTGGATTCTCTTCAGATTCAGGAGCCTCTGTGGAAGCAGGCTCATGAACTACCAGACGACGTTCACGATGTTCAGACGCAGGACGAGCAATAGAAATTGGCTCGACAAGAAGGGGCTTTGTGGAAGCAGCCCGGTCTCTCTTCTTTGTTTTCCTTTTCTTGGTTGGGGGAGCATCATCAGTGGTGGCTTTGGTCTTGCGCTTTCTGGCTTCGGCTTCAACTGCTCTAGTTTTCTTGAATTCTAAAGCCACTGTGGGGACCTTAGGCTTCGAGCCTGTCATACTGGCTAGGAAGACAATGCGAGGTTCTTCCTGCCTTGATGCTTCTAGTTCGGCCACAGTTGGCTTCTTCTTCTTGGCAGCCATTCTGGGGTCGATGCCTGGTCGCCCCAAAGCCTTGCGCTTTTCAGCTTCATTGTAGTCTTGAACACATTTGGCAGCAAGATTCTTCATGCGCTCAAGAGAACCTTTTGCTTCTTCTCGTTTCTTGTGGAATGCCTCCTTGAGCTCATGCATCATGACCTTGAAGTTTTGAATGTCTTCAACATTGAGCTTGGCCATGTGCTTCTTGAACTAAGCCTTTTCATAATTGATCTTATGCTTCAGCTCAACAATTTTCTAAGCAAGAGCCAGCTCAGGAGCAATGGCTCCGTGGAAGGAGACACTGAGGCCAATTGGAAGTTGAAGATCATCAAAACTGACATCTGGGCTGTCAAACCACTCATCAATAAACTTGTATAAGATTTCCACATCAAAGAGGGGAAGATCATTGAAGATTTCCACCTCTTGCTTGCTCTTTATCAACTGCTCAAGAGCGTCATCGCCAAGATCGTCATCGCTGGACAGATCAATGGCGTCATTCTCGTTTCTCAAAACAGCAGCAGGGGTCAGTGCTTGACGAGTGGGTTGCATGGGCTTTTTCAACTTGGCAGACTTGGAGATGCGTGAGAGATTTTCAGACTGCACACTGGCTTCAGGAGGTGCAGTGGCCAGAGGCTTCGCCCGTGAGACCTTTGGTGCAGAGGGGGGCTTTGAAGCCTTTGGTTTCTGTTGCTTCATAGGCTTCGGAGGTGCAGGCGCTTTATCAGAATCAGAGTCATCAGCAGAGTGGTCCACGGCTGCCCCTTGAACCTGAATGTGAGTGATGAGACCTTCTAAGTTGTAGAAGGGCCCAATAAGATTGGGTTCAGCTTCGCGTGTGCCATCAGCTCGTGGTGCAGAGGGGCCTGGGTTGAAGTCTAATCCAAAAGACTTCTTGTTTTCCTTGGCCGAGTTCTTTGCAACCTGATAGTTGCGCTTGAACAGATTATCTTCACGACACCATAACAGAGAGGATGGGTCGGCATTAGCAGGCTGAGGTCCACGAATCATGCAGGGATAGAAGCCTTGAGTAATAGCTTCAGACTTCGACTTGGGCTGAAGACCTTTGTATATTATATCTCCCCAGGGACCCTTTAAGGCATTCTTCTCAGCATACTCCTTGGTGACGAATCTGTACTTGAACCATTCCTCTGCCCAATGTCTTCGAATCCATTGGATTTGGTTCTTGCGTTCTCCATAGGTTTCTTCTGGATCTGACTTGTATAACTCATAGAGATCCGGTGGCAGGTCCTTAGCAGTGTTTCCACGGCGTTGTCTGCCGCCCTTCCTGACTGATTTTTGAGTTGTCATGAAGTTTAGACTGAAAGGCTTCAACACTGGCGAAGTCTTTCGTCTACTGGTCAGACAGGAACCGGCTTTAGGAGAATTTATGTGACATTGTAAGAACTCTGCAAATGAATGCAGACTATGAGAACCAAGGGATTCTCCCACAGACATGTACCTGTGACAGCATTAGAGATGCGAGGGAAGGGGAAGAGGTCATATGCATTCTCAAAAGATTTTGAAGATAAATCAGTTTAGAAGACATTGACCTCATAGTGCAAAGACATTCACTCATATGAAGAGAGTTGGTTCCAGATTTGTATGAATCCACGAATAAGTACAAGTGAGGAATCTAACTACTTTGTGAAGCATAAGTGAACATACTAGGCATGCTATGAGATGCAGAATGAGATAGATCCAACTTGTAGGAACAGAAACCACTTGTGGTTGAAAAGGATGAATCTATCGGATCAAAAAGACTATAAAAAGAGGTTTTATTTACCACACGAGGAACTGCTAGACGGAGTGGGAGAGGAGGCCAAGTAGTTCGATCTTCCGTGCCCTAACTTGGCGACGGAGGACACCTACGGCGACGGTGGAGAAGACGATGTCCGCGGCCGGTGTGAGGACGGCGTCGATGAGGTCGCGGTAGCAAAGCGCTTCGTCACCGGCGTCGTCGAGGGCAAGCGGTGGCGCTAGGGTTTGTGCGAGAGTGGAAGAAGAGATAATGACTGGGGTGAGGCGTGTATTTATAGGGATAGGGACGGCACAGTGTTATTACACAGGTGCCCCTGGCGGTTCACATCTGAAGGACACGTGGCGATCATGCAACACCTTGGAGGTTGTTCCACGTTCCCACACATGCCTGGATTGTTGGGTGGTCGTTCCCACTTCTCCAGGTTTTAGGTAAAAATGATTGAGCATTGAAAACAGATTAATGTTTGTCTCTGTGTCTTCTGCTGACAAGGACGCAGCGAAGACATTCGACAGTTTCAATAGAATGCATATGATTTGGATAGATAGACTTAAGACGGGAGCATAGAAAGGTCAGGGTCCGATCACATTCACTTAGTTCAAAAGATTCAACTGGAAGACATAGCTATAAGTGAATGCTGTAGAGGACAGAAACCAAATCAATACATTGAAGATAAACATGAAGCCATGTTAATAATGAAGACAAACAAAATGCAAAGACTTTGCAAATGTAACGCCAACAAAAGGTATTCCAAATAAAAATTTGGTGGTGGCGTTACCCATCGTATAGGAAATATTAGACCCAGACACGACGCACAATTATCATGGCGCTCCGAAGTCAAATTCCGCGTTAATGTATTCACACTTAGAGTGTAAGTCCTCATTTGTTGAAGATATACGTTGCTTTGTGTGTTTGCACATCTAAGTCATCAACATGCATAAGTGTTAGGATGTGTGCATGATCACAGGACATTTGAGGATTCCAAGATATTTAGCTCACACTGGAATTTGCAAAACCTTTTCTCATCCAAGGGCTTTGTGAAGATATCTGCCAGTTGCTCTTCGGTGCTGACGTGAATGATATCAATATCTTCCTTCATGACATGATCTCTGAGAAAGTGATGACGGATCTGAATGTGCTTTGTCTTCGAGTGCTGAACATGGTGCTTTCATTGTCACGGTAGAGTGGCACTTGCTTCAGATGAATGCCATGACTCTTGGTAGGCATTGGTGTCATGTAACCTTTGCAGTCTTGCATTCCAAACTTCTTCAGGCAATCCTTGAGGTATTTCTCTTGAGATATGAAGATGTTGTTGCATTGCTGTCGTATTTGAAGACCAAAGAAGAACTTCAGCTCACCCATCATGGACATCTGATATTGCTCTTGCATCATGTATCCAAACTCATCACTGTATTTCTGATTAGTGCAGCCGAAGATAATGTCATCCACATATATTTGGCACACAAACAGTTCACCATCATATGTCTTCGTGAAGAGCGTGGGATCTAGGGAACCAGGTTTGAAGCCTTTTCTCTTCAGGAAGTCCTTGAGTGTGTCATACCAAGCACGATGGACTTGTTTGAGGCCATACAGTGCCTTGTTGAGCTTGTAAACCATGTCAGGATGTTTTGGATCTTCAAAGCCAGGCGGTTGTGCAACATACACTTCTTCTTCAATCTTGCCATTGAGAAAGGCACTCTTCACATCCATTTGATACATAAGAATGTTATGATGATTTTCATAGGCCATCAGTATGCGTATAGCTTCAAGCCTAGCCACAGGAGCAAATGTTTCATTGAAGTCGATTCCTTCAACTTGAGTGTATCCTTGAGCAACGAGACGAGCCTTGTTTCTAACAACTTGACCATGCTCATCTTGCTTGTTGTGATATATCCATTTAGTGCCTATGATATTGTGCTTACGAGGATCAGGACGCTTGACCAGTTCCCATACAGTATTCAGCTCAAACTGTTGAAGCTCTTCTTGCATAGCTTGAATCCATTCAGGTTCCATGAAGGCTTCATCAACTTTCGTAGGTTCAGATATTGAGACGAATGCAAAGTGTCCACAGAAATTTGCTAGTTGTGTTGCCCTTGAACGAGTGAGTGGACCAGGTGCATTGATGCTATCAATTATTTTCTCAATCTGTACTTCATTTGCAACATGAGGATGAACAGGACGAAGATTTTGCTCTTGTTGATCATTGTCATCGTTAGAAGGATTGTCTTCAGGCCGAGTATTGTCTTCAGGTTGATCAGGTACAAATATGATGAGTTCCTCTTCGGGCTGTGCTTCAGACGGTATGATTTCTCTAGTTCCCATAAGCTTGAGGGATTCACTGGATGGAACTTCATCTAGCACATTTGGCAGGTGCTCTCTTTGCGAGTCGTTAGTCTCATCGAACCGCACATCCACAGTTTCAACCACTTTATAGTGAAAGAGGTTGAAGACTCTGTAGGAGTGTGAATCCTTTCTGTATCCAAGCATAAAACCTTCATGTGCTTTCGGTGCAAATTTTGAAGTATGATGTGGATCCTTGATCCAGCACCTGGCACCAAATACTCTAAAGTAACTGACATTTGGCTTCTTACCAGTGAGGAGCTCATAGGATGTTTTGTTCAGAAGCTTGTGAAGATAAACACGGTTGATAACATGGCATGCAGTATCAATGGCTTCAGGCCAGAACTTTCTTGGAGTCTTGTATTCATCGAGCATCGTCCGGGCCATCTCAATGAGTGTTCTGTTCTTGCGTTCCACGATGCCATTCTGCTGCGGCGTGTACGAAGCTGAGAACTCATAAGTGATGCCCAAAGTATCAAGATAAGTGTCGAGGCCGGTGTTCTTGAATTCAGTGCCATTGTCACTTCTGATGTGCTTGATCTTGACGCCATAGTTGTTCATGGCTCGATTGGCGAAGCGTCTGAAGACATCCTGCACTTCAGTCTTGTAGAGGATTATATGCACCCATGTATATCTTGAATAATCATCAACAATAACGAAGCCATAGAGACAAGCAGTAGTAGTAAGAGTTGAGTAGTGAGTGGGACCGAAGAGGTCCATGTGTAGCAGTTCGAAGGGTTGAGTCGTTGTCATGATTGTCTTTGAGGGATGCTTGGCCCTCGTCATCTTTCCAGCTTCGCAGGCACCGCATAAGTGATCCTTCTTGAACTTGACGCCCTAGATGCCTATGATGTGCTTCTTCTTTACAAGAGTATGCAAGTTCCTCATGCCAGCATGCCCTAGCCTCTGATGCCAGAGCCAGCATTCTGAAGCTTTTGCAAGAAGACATACGACAAGTTGTGGTCCTACTGAGAAATCTACCATGTACAAATCATCTTTCTGATACCCTTCAAAGACTAGAGACTTGTCAGATTCCATTAGAACAAGGCAATGATATTTTCCAAACATCACAATCATATTCAAATCACAAAGCATTGAGACAGACATTAAGTTGAAACCAAGGGATCAACAAGCATCACTTTATCCATGTGCTGATCCCTTGAGATTGCAAATCTACCTAGACCCAATACCTTGCTTTTACCAGTATAAGCAAATGTGATGTGACTGTTGTCAGATGGACGTAAGGTTAAGTACATGAGAAGACTTCGCTTGCCAGTCATGTGATTAGTACATCCATTGTCAATAATCCATTCTGAAGCAGCTGGTGTCATACCCTACAATGCAGTTAGGGGGATAGACTTCACGAAGAGAATTGTGAAGCATAAACATTTGATGAGCAAGTGGATTATGAAAGCTTAGATCGAGGTTAGGACTGATAGGGCAAGTAGCAAGCGACTCAGGAACAAAATACATAATAAGACCATTTGGGCATTTGATCTTGCGCCCTACAAGATGTTTAAGGTCCCCAGCAATAGCTTCAGACGCATTTGATTTTCGGCTGGAGACCCTTCCCTGCAAAAGAGAGTTAAGCTTTCTTAGCCACCCACATCTTCAAGGGTGGCTTCGAAGTAATGAGTCTAAGTGCAGCATCTGAGAACTTTGGCTTTGGAGCCCTAGCAAATAGTCTTGCAGGTGGACAATAGTACTCATAAGAATAAGCAGAGTAGTTCTTGGTCTTATGAACATGGAAGTTTGATGAAACGCGCTCATATTCATAGGCCTGAGTATGGTTTCCCTACAAAACATTTGCATTAGTGCGACTCAGGTGAGTCTTCTGTCTGTATGAAGCCTTTGGACCATATGAAGCCCGTGGTCTGGGGTTTGTCTTCTTCACTTGTGGTGTCATGACGACATACACAGGAAAATTTTCCAGACACTTTTTTGGCACCCAAACTTTCTTCATAGGTGGCCCATTCCTGCAGTTAGTACCAATATACATGGCAAACACTTCACCATTCTAACTCTTAAACAGTTTATAGTTTGCATCAAAAGATCCGTCAATAACAATGGGATTAGCACAAGTGAAGCCAGATAGGGTGGAGGGATCCACTGAAGGTTCCTTTGCAGCAACCCATGTGGTTTTGGGGTACTGCTCAGGTTTCCAGTAAGAGCCATCAGCATTCATTTTCCTTTCAAACCCAACACCCTCTTTCCTAGGGTTTCGGTTTAGGATCTGCCTTTTGAGGACATCACATAGTGTCTGATGCCCTTTGAGACTTTTGTACATCCTGTTTCAAGCAATGTCTTCAACCTAGCATTTTCATTAGCAATAGCAGTGGCATCCTCAGCAGAGGGTTTAGTTACCACATCAACAGTTGAAGATATTGCAACAGTAGCAGCAGTAGAACATCCAGCAATAGAAGTAGCATTATCACGCTCAATGCATTTAAGACATGGTGGTTCAAATCCTTCCTGGGTGGAACTGATCTGTTTGGCGTGAAGTGACTCGTTTTCCTTTTGAAGATCTTCATGAGCCGCTCTCAATTTCTCAAGATCTTGCTTCCTTTGAAGATAATCATAGGAAAGCTTTTCATGAGTTGTTGAGAGCGTCTCATGACGACTTTCAAGTTCCTCATACTTAACATGAAGATTTTTTATGTCTTCAATTAAGGACTGAGATCGAGTCATTTCAGCGTCTAACAGGTCATCGCTTTTGTCTAATAGTTTTTGAATATGTTCCATAGCTTTCTGTTGTTCAGTTGCAATTTTAGCAAGTGTTTTGTAACTGGGTTTGGAACCACAATTAGAGTCATCTTCACTGGATGTTTGATAGTGAGTAGTGCGTGAGTTTACCTTGGCACCACATGCCATGAAGCAGTAGGTGGGAGCAGAGTTGTCCTTGTCATTAGCATCGGCGTCGGTGATGAAGTCATTGTCTTCAGTGTTGAAGATGGACTTGGCAACGTAGACTGTAGCCATACTTGCAATGCCAGACTCGGACTCATCCTCAGACTCCACCTCCACCTCCTCAGAAGCAGACTCCTCCTCGGAATCCATTTCCTTGCCAACAAACACACGAGCCTTGATGAAGACTTGGAAGAAGACTTTGAGTATTTCTTCTTCTTGTCGTCAGAATCATATTCCTTGCTCTTCTTCTTCTTGTTGTTCTCATTGTCCCACTGCGGACACTCAGAGATGTAGTGACCAGGTTTCTTGCACTTGTGGCATGTTCTCTTCTTGTAGTCATGAGCAGAAGCTTCATCATTCCTTGAGCTGGATCGTGAGGACTTTCTGAAGCCTTTCTTCTTGGTGAATTTCTGAAACTTCTTCACAAGCATAGCAAGCTCCTTTCCAATGTCTTCAGGATCATCAGAACTACAATCAGATTCTTCTTCAGATGAGGAAACAGCTTTTGCCTTCAAAGCATGAGTTCGCCCACAGTTGGGACCGTAGATGTCTCTTTTCTCAGAAAGCTGAAACTCATGTGTGTTGAGCCTTTCAAGTATGTCAGACGGATCGAGTGTCTTGAAGTCGGGGCATTCTTGAATCATCAGGGCTAGGGTGTCAAACAA
Organism: Triticum monococcum; assembly: GCA_034509565.1. Lineage (NCBI taxonomy): Eukaryota > Viridiplantae > Streptophyta > Magnoliopsida > Poales > Poaceae > Triticum > Triticum monococcum. The sequence continues at coordinate 274,274,798 of CM067842.1, read as the reverse complement.
GTTGTCAAGTGATCTCAGGAGTGTCTTGACGACTTCATGCTTGGTGATCTCAGTAGCGCTGAGAGCTTGAAGCTCATTTGTTATGTCAGTGAGTCGATCAAACATGAGCTGAACATTCTCATTGTCGTTTCTCTTGAAGCGGTTGAAGAGGTTGTGAAGGACACTGATTCTTTGATCTCTCTGGGTTAGGACGCCTTCGTTGACCTTGGACAGCCAGTCCGAGACTAGCTTGGATGTTTCCAGAGCACTCACACGGCCATATTGTCCTTTGGTCAAATGACCACAGATGATGTTCTTGGCAGTGGAATCCAGTTGAACAAACTTCTTAACATCAGCAGTGGTGACACCTTCACCAGCCTTGGGGACGCCATTCTTGACGACATACCAGAGGTCGACATAACTAAAACTCCAGGTGGTTAAACCGAATCACACAGAACAAGGGAGTACCTTGCTCTGTTACCAATTGAAAGTGCTAGTGATCGACTAGAGGGGGGTGAATAGGCGATTTTTATGAAAGTCTTCAAAACATGGAAGTTTCGAAGACGAACGATAGAAATAAACCTATTACCATGCAGCGCAAGGTAGACTACACTAAGCAAGCCATAGTTAAGTATTCATTGGAATGAAAGCACAAAGACTAATAGCAGCTAGGCAGTATAGATGAGGATGGAAGATAGTATGAAGCCAATCAGAACAAGCAGTCACACAGTGAAGATAAATAGATAATGCAAACAGGCAATGACTTCACATGGACCAATCTGCAAATAAAGAGATGGGAAGGATAGAACCAGTGGCTCATTGAAGACAATGATTTGTTAGACCAGTTCCAGTTGCTGTGACAACTGTACGTCTGGTTAGGGAGGCTAAGATTCAACTCAGAAGACCGCGTCTTCACCTTATTCCCCTTGAGCTAAGGACACCCATTCCTCGCCCAATTACTCTGGTAAGTCTTCAAGGTAGACTTCCAAACCTTCACAGACTTCGTTCACCGGCGATCCACAATGACTCTTGGATACTCAGAACGCGACGCCTAACCAGCTGGAGGATTCACATTCCTCAAGTGTAATAAGTCTTCAGATCACACAGACAAGAAGACTTCAGTGATGCCTAACACTCTTAGCTCTGGGTGTTTAGGGCTTTTTCCTCGCAAGGATTTCTCTCTCAAAGACTTCGAGGTGGGTTGCTCTCAAACGACAAAAGCCGTGCACTAACTCTGAGCAGCCAACCAATTTATGGTGTAGGGGGTGGGCTATTTATAGCCACTAGGCAACCCGACCTGACTTGTCCGAAATGACCCTGGGTCACTAAGGAACTGACACGTGTTCCAACGGTCAAATTTTGAAACACACATGGCAACTTTACTTGAGCTACAAGCAAAGCTGACTTATCCAGCTCTAGATAAGATTTGCTCTCATTGTCTTCGCTCGAAGACATAGGATTTTGGTTAAGCATCACTTCAGTCATTCTGACTGGTTCACTTAGACCCCGCTTAACAGTACGGTGGTTCCTATGACTCAACAAAGAAGAAAAAGAATGACGAAACAACTAAGTCTTCGCGCTCCATAGTCTTCACGCGATGTCTTCTCTTGTCATAGTCTTCAATGTGAATGTCTTCACATACCACCTTTGACTTCAATGTCTTCATACATTTTTAGGGGTCATCTCCGGTAGGAAAACCGAATCAATGAGGGACTTCTACCTGTGTTATCCTGCAATTCTCACAAACACATTAGTCCCTCAACCAGGTTTGTCGTCAATACTCCAAAACCAACTAGGGGTGGCACTAGATGCACTTACACCCTCCATTGGGAGAGGGACCGCCGGCGGAGGCGAGGCCGATGCGCCGCCTCGTCCTCCTCTTCACCGAGCGCCACGGCGACCTCGGCCTCGCCCCCTCTCCCTTCCCCTCGTGGCCGGCTCCACCGCCATGAGCTCTTGGGGAGGAGGGGCGCGTTGTCGAGCGGAGACCCTCGTCGCCACCGTCGAAGGACCGGCGCGCCCTCTCGCCATAGTAGAAGAGAGAAATAAGCCAAGGTGGAAGGAGGCGGATGATGAAATATTGAGGGGCGACATCCCCCTCCCCTTCTTATAAAGGGGCGGGGTCGGGGCTCGACTGCCCCGCTCAACCAATCTGGCCATCAAAAGCACAGGGAATCGAGACCGACCCGCTGCTCCAATCAGCAGTGGCCCGGTTTCCTGCCTCGTCATTCAAGGCCCGCGCCCATCGCCTACCATCGTCAAGGCATGGGGGACATGTGGCGAGTGGATAGAAATCGAGGGGACAAGTGAGGCGACCATTTTCCAACTTGTGATCGCAGGGCACGGGCGCCTCGAAGGCCACGACCCGAGTCCACTCATCAAATGAGCCGCACCCCTACATTCCTCTTTTTATGGGGAAGGCGCGAGCCACCTCTTTACCACGATGTGACGCATGAAGGCAGGAACCGCCCCATGCGTGACCCCCACATCATGCACGACCCTCCACGTCGTGCATTCAACGCGGGTCGTGGGGAAGTGCAACAAGCGAAGGAATTACTGCGGTGAAACTCCGCCCCGCCTGCCCGCGCATAGTTCTGGGCCTGGCCCAACAATGTGTTGTGCTTATGTGTGGCCCAGGCCCGGGGGCTCCTGTCGGTGTACAAAAGTAGGGGCCCTTTTTGTACCCCTTTACTTGTGCATGGGCAGTCAGAGTCGCGCCCACGGCCACACTAAGTAGGGCAGAAGAGGGAATCCCGAGGTGCCAAGACAACCAAAACAACGCTAAGACCAGAGACACAAAGAGCAAGAGGGTGAGGTGGACTCCCCTGGCAAGACCCTTGTCGGGGCGGCCTCCGCAGCCCCAGCAAGAACCTTGCTGGGGCAACTTGCCCAATGCCAACGGAGCGCGCCACCCTTGAGCCCAAGGGTTCCAACACCACCAACCACATTGGAACCAAGGCTCAGGAGGCATCTCCATGGTGGCATGCAGATCTTCGAGAAGATCATAGGCACACAAGATCGGATGAGGACCAGAAGACGATGATCCTCGGCAAGATCCTTGCTGAGGAAATCCACGAGACCCCCGGCAAGATCCTTGCTGGGGAAGACCGCGATGCCATGGCAAGACCCTTACCGGGGCCTCGGCAAGACCCTTGGCGAGGACACCTACAGGGCCACAGCCAGGCCCACGTCTGCCAAGACCCCACCACCGTTCCCATACAGCTACCAGCCCAACCAGCTAGGCAGGCACCTGTGTGGCGAGGCGCGGCCTCCAGGCCAACTCAGCAAGCACATGCGTGGTGGCATGCAGATCTTCGTGAAGACCCTAGCACCACACCATCTCAGTAGACTGCCAGCTTGGGTGGCGCTGCATGCCTCATTGTCCTGGACGCGCGTCAGAGTGAGGCGGAACGGCGACGAATGGGACGGGCCTCATTACCGTTCCCAATAAAGTAACGGGACACCTAAGGAGCGCATTTAATGCACCTTGTCCCGTAATGACAGGGATAAGCTTGTACACTGTTTACCTTTCCACCTCTTGTGTGACACTGTGGTGACCCCTTTTTTACTATAAAAGGAGGCCCGAGGCATACTGGAGAAGGATTCGGATCTTTTGGACTATGCATGCACCGCAGCTAGTTCGGAAGCTCAAGAACACTCAAATATACACCAAAGCATGACTAGGGTATTATGCATCCTTGCGAACCGAACCTGTAAACGACCTTTGTGCTGGCTACTAGACCCGCTCTTTGCACACCTCCGCGCTCGCCAACCGTAGAAGGGATCCCAGTGATCCCATAGGTGTCGTTCCCACCGACAACACCAAAGAGGCACTTTGTCACGAATGACACCGTAATCCTTTAAAGTTTGCCTCATCCATAAAAGTTGTGCGCAACAACTACCGGCGGCCACATACTCCGCTTTGGTGGACGAGAGAGACACACAACTTTGCTTCTTAGAAGACCAACTCACCAAAGAGCAACCAAGGAATTGGCACCCTCCGGAAGTTGACTTCCTATCCACTTTGTCTCCCGCCCAATCGGAGCCCGAATAACCTACAAGGTTGAAGTTTGCTCCTCTTGGGTACCATAAGCCAAAGTTTGGGGTATGAGCCAAATATCGAAAGATTCGCTTGACTGCCACAAAGTGACTTTCCTTAGGTGCGGCTTGAAACCGTGCACAAATTCCCACACTCAACATGATATCCAGTCTAGATGCACAAAGGTAAAGCAAGGAGCCAATCATGGAGCGATATACCTTTTGATCCACCGCTTTACCATTGGGATCTATGTCAAGTTGGCATTTTACACGCATTGGAGTGGAAGGCGGCTTGACTTCACTTAGCTTGAATCTCTTGGGCATGTCTTGAGTGTATTTGGCTTGGTTGATGAAGGTTCCTTTGCTTCGTTGCTTGACTTTGAACCCGAGAAAGAACTTCAACTCTCCCATCGTGGACATCTTGAACTTTGAGGTCATGAGAGCGTCAAATTCCTCATTGAAAGCTTTGTTAGGAGAACCAAAGATAATGTCATCAACATATAGCTGGCACACAAACAACTCCCCTTTGACCTTCTTAGTAAAAAGAGTGGGGTCGATTTTCCCAATTGCAAACCCACGATCTTGCAACAACTCGGTAAGGTGGTCATACCACGCACGTGGGGCTTGTTTAAGGCCGTAGAGTGCCTTATTGAGTTGGTACACATGATCCGGGAAATAGGGATCCTCGAACCCGGGGGGTTGTTTGACATACACCAACTCATTAATAGGACCATTAAGAAAAGCACTCTTCACATCCATTTGTTGCAACTTGAAGTTATGACGAGAAGCATAAGCAATCAACAAATGAATAGATTCAAGGCGAGCAATGGGAGCAAAGGTTTCACCGTAGTCAATACCCTCGACTTGGGAGTAACCTTGTGCTACCAAGCAAGCCCTGTTGCGGACAATAATCCCATGAGCATCTTGCTTGTTCTTGAATATCCACTTGGTTCCAATGACATTATGGTTCCCCGTTGGCCTTGGAACCAATCTCCACACCTTGTTGTGCTTGAAGTTGTTGAGTTCTTCATGCATGGCATTAAGCCAATCCGGATCTTCGAGCGCCTCATAGACCTTTTGGGGTTCAACACAAGAGACAAACACGTGATGTTCACAATAGTTTGCCAATTGTCTACGAGTGCTTACCCCCTTTCGAATGCTTCCAAGCACATTTGTCATGAGATGACCCTTGGTAGAGAGCTTGGATGCGATCTTGGCGGCACGACGCTCCAATTCCTCCTCAGGAGTGAGTTGAGGAGCGGTTACTTGATCATCTTGAGCGTCGTCTTGAGCTTGCTCTTGACCTTGAACTTCCTCGGAGGAGAGAACTTGACCTTGGGCATCACTTGGTAGTTCAACACCATCTTGAGGTTGATCTTGCCCTTGGTCTTGTTCATGAGGTTGAGGGCCTTCACTTTGTTCTTCGAAAGCGTGTGGGCCTTGGGTTGGTGATGGTTCCACTTGAGTGGAACATTGTCCTTCTCCTTTGGCCACAAGGGGTTCCTTAATGGGTAGGATAAAACCAACAACCATTCTTCTTATGGCTTGGGGAGGAATTTCATCACCTACATCACAAGTGCCACTTTGCTCCACTTGGGAGCCCTTATTTTCATCAAACTCCATGTTACACGTCTCCTCAATAAGTCCCGTGGACTTATTGAGGATACGGTAAGCATGAGAGTGTGTAGCATAACCAACAAATATGCCCTCATAAGCTCTAGCCTCGAATTTAGACAAACGAACACCTTTCTTGAGAATGAAACACTTACACCCAAACACCCAGAAGTACTTGAGGTTGGCCTTGTTACCGGTGAGTATATCATATGGAGTCTTGTTCAAGCCTTTGCAGAGATAGAGCCAATTGGGTGAATGACATGTAGTGTTGATGGCTTCGGCCCAAAAGTTGTATGGAGACTTGAACTCCGCCATCATGGTCCTTGCCGCATCCATCAATGTCCGGTTCTTCCTCTCCGCTACACCATTTTGTTGAGGGGTGTAAGGTGCGGACTATTGATGCTTGATCCCCTCATCACTAAGAAACTCATCCAAGGTGTAGTTCTTGAACTCGGTGCCGTTGTCACTTCTTATTGTCAAGATCTTTGCATTGTGTTGACGTTGAGCTTCATTTGCAAAGTCAATGACGGTTTGTTGGGTCTCACTCTTCCTCTTGAAGAAGTACACCCAAGTGTATCTTGAATAGTCATCCACAATCACCAAGCAATACTTTCTACCCCCAAGGCTATCAAAGGATGGAGGCCTAAAGAGATCCAAGTGAAGGAGCTCCAAAGGCTTCTTTGAGTAAATGATAGTCATGGGAGAGTGAGCCTTCTCATGTAGCTTTCCTTCAATGCAAGCACTGCAAGCACGTTCTTTGGCAAAGCTAACATTTGTTAGTCCATGGATATGGTCCCCCTTGAGAAGACTTTGCAAAGATCTCATATTGACATGGGCTAAACGGTGATGCCAAAGCCATCCCACGTCAACTTTAGCCATTAGGCATGTCGCGGTCTTAGTGGGTCGCTCCGAAAAGTTAATCACATAGAGACCGTTCTCGACATGCCCAACAAAGGCTACTTTAAGAGTCTTGCTCCACAAGAGGGCCACGGTATCAATATCAAAGAAAGTGGCAAAGCCCATGATTGCAAGTTGACGAATGGAAAGTAAATTGTATGCAAGGGACTCAACAAGCATGACCTTCTCGATCGTGAGATCATGAGAAATGACAACCTTGCCAAGTCCCAATACCTTAGAGGGCAAGGCATCACTCCACTCGACATTGGTGGGCATAGATGGAATCTTGTGCACGTCCACCACCAAGTCCTTGCTTCCGGTCATATGATTAGTGGCTCCACTATCGAGCAACCATGATCCCCCACCGGAAGCAAAAGCCTAAAAGAGATCAATTCTTGTTTTAGGTACCCATTTTGTAATGGGTCCTTTGATGTTAGTGATAAGGGTCTTAGGAACCCAAATAGACTATTCAATGTACTCATAAGGAGAACCAACAAATTTAGCATAAACATGCCCATCACTAGCACGGCATAACACATAGGAAGGGTTAAAGTCACCAGCTTTGTTGGAAGGGGTGGCATTTCTCTTCTTGACACCACCACCCTTCACATTGTTCTTCTTCTCCTTAGAGGCACCCTCTCCCTCTTTGACAAAAGTTTGCATGAGAGGAGGAGGTCGTGTGGTATTGTCATTCTTCTTCTTGTTCTTGGCCTTGGGTGCGAACCAAATCCCTTCCTTGGCCACAACTTCCTTTTGATTGCTCAAAAGGTCGTTGAGGTTCTTCTCACCTTGTATGCACGACACAAGGCCTTTCTCAAGTTGCTCCTTCAACTTTGTATTCTCCTCAATAAGATGCACATGCTCACAATAAGGTAGGGCTGGATTAACGAGCTGCTCGGCTCGTTCGGCTCATTATCATTAAGCTCGTTATCGTTAAGCTCGTTATCAATAAGCTCGTTAATATTAACGAGCTGAAACCTCTGTTCAGCTCGGTTCGTTATGAGCTCGTTATGCTCGCGAGCTTTCACGAGTACTCGTTAAGGTACAGACAACACAGTACACAGAAGAATCTTGTGATCCCATCAGAAATTCACAATGGCATAAATTTGACAATTACATTCTAGTTGTAACAACTACCAACACTAGTACGCAACAACAACAACACACAAGTCTGGTGGCTGGTGCACCTTTGCATCATTTGAATTTAAAAAATAATAGCAACACGCTATAGCCAAATTGCCAAACCCCAAACACAGAAGGTTTCCATCACAAATTCACAATAGCATAAATTAATAAAAGGACGTTGGAGTTAAAACGGTAGCATAGCAAGACTACTATGTAGTAGTAACACCACTCGAGTCTGGTCAATCACAAAAGCATAAAGTAGCAACACTAGCAGTCTAGTACGCAGCAGCAAACACCAACAAGTCTGGTGCACCTTTCAGTTTGCATAATTTAATAAATTTTAAAGATAGTAGCAACACGCTACAGGCAGTAGTGAATGAACATTCCAGGAGCCCTTCCACCTTGCTGCGTATGATGCCTTCATGAACTTGCAGAGTTTTCCTACATGCAAATTTTGAAACAAAGAAAGTAAACTTTCAGGTTTCTCTTACAGTAGTGTAGTAGACCTTAAATAGGAGAAGGTTTAATAGACAAAATGGGCATTGCAATATAAATAGTACAAGAGAAAGAAAAGAAAGTTGCAAAATAAAAATTACAAGTCTCGGCCAGTAGCCAAGCACCAACCTGCTAGTTGCTTTCCACAATAGATTCAGGAAATGGAATGAACTCAACATCATCATCAATGTCATCTTCCTACAAAGGGAAATGTAGTTTCAGTTAGGCAGTCCATTTAGAAATAGTATGTCAAAGCTTATAAGTAGTAGACAACAAAGAGCAACTAATATTACCACTATGGTTGTAGGCCTAATGTGGTTTTCTTTTGATCCTTTGATGAAGCTAGAAGCACAAACAAGTGCCTCAACCATGCTTGGGAGTAGAGAACTATGGTAGTCATCGAGAACTCTACCTCTTGTAGAGAATGTTGACTTTGATGAAACACTAGTAGCTGGTATAGTCAAGAACTTCTTTGCCATTTTTGCCACAATAGGATATCTATGAGCATTCAACCTCCACCAGTCAAGTAATGTGAAACTTGGATCATTAATGGGATGAGTCTTGTCTTCAAGATAAGTAGTCAATTTAGATTTGCATGGCTCCGAATTTGTCTCCTCGAGAAAGGATTGAAACCCACTCGACAATGTGGTCATAGATGTAGATGCTTGCCTACTCGAAATTGAATTCTGCTCATTGGTGTTAGAAGCCTCATGCTGACGATTTTCCATCTCATATGTGGCATACAGATCAAAGAACTCTGTTTTGATATCTTCCATCTCACTACTACCCCCCTCTTTACCATACATTTTCTTAAAACAATAGTCCACAAGTTTCATCTTAAATCTCGGATCAAGAATGGTGGCAATCACCATAACATTGTTCTTTACCTTTTTTATCTTTCCGATTTTTGTTTTCTGGCACAACAGTGCTATCCCAATATTTATCAAACTTATCAAGCATGGCTTTCCCCATCATTTTCAAATTGTCATCTCCGGACATAGCATGCTCTACTATAGCAATCTTAACATTCATGATGTATGGATAAAAAATGTTGGTAGTGGGGTAAGTAGATCCTGATAGTATAGTAGTTACCTCAGCAAATGATTTCAAGATGGGTTGAATTCTGCCATATAGTACCCAATCTTCATCATCGGGCTGCCATTCATAATTAGGACCTGATTGTGCATACTCATGGACAGCTTCCTTATACAAAGTGCAAGCATCTATCATTCTGTATGTAGAACTCCATCTAGTTGCTACATCTAGGCATAATCCTTTTCCAACTTTAATATTAAGAGACTTGCAATCTGACAAGAAGTTCGACATGCGTGATGGAGATTTTTTCAAGTACTTGACAGTTTCTCTGAGGTTGCCTATCAAAGGCTGCAATGGTTCCATGCCATCATTGACTATCAAATTCACTATGTGTGCGCAGCATCGAACATGGAAGTACTTAGATATGAATTTTGCTGATTTCCTAGCAGTGAACTTGTCCATCAATTTCTTAGCAGCAGAATCATTCAAGGGAGCATTATCCATGGTCATTGTCATGATCTTATCTTCTATTTTCCATTCTTGGCAGCATTCAAAAATAGCTTGAGCTATGACAAAGCCTGTGTGAGGTGGGTCTAACTCTATCAAGTTTAAAACACGACATTGCATAACCCAATCCTCATCTATGTAGTGAGCAACAACAGCTAGGTAGGAAAGATTCTGGTTGGAAGTCCATATATCACTTGTCAAACTAATGCTCTCAACAGACCTTAGTTGCTTCTTAAGGATTTCTTTCTCAGAAAGATACACCTTCATGCATTCGGCTCTAATTTTCTTCCTACCAATGAACTTGTATGATGCATTCATATATCTCATGAGGATATTAAACCAAGCATGCTCTACCATCCTAAAAGGATATTCATGCACAATTATCATCTTTGCTATGATTTTAACGACTTGTGCATGATCATATTCATGATTCACTATAAGAGATGCACCTGGCTTTTCAGGATCCAAATTGATTGTACCTTGTCGTTGTTGTCTTCCCTTCTTGTTTAGATAGTCCGCACAAACATCTACATGTCGATTGAGACTAGTAGTTGCTCCCCCTGGAGTATAAGCAAACAAGTTACAACAATGCAAGCATTTTGCCTTCGTGACGACCGCCCCTGGTTTCTTCTTGCATACAGCTTTGACCTCCTTGAAATGTTGCCAACATGGTGCACGCTTAACTCTAGTTTTCCTCACCTTAACCTTATTACCAACATCAACTATTGCCTTTTTCCTTATCCCTCTCTTTGTTTTCTCATTGTCATTGACCTCAGCTTGTACATCATTTCCTTTGTCACCCAATCCTTGAGAAGGATCTGACATATCATCATCCATGTCATACGCATCTGCCTCATCAACCTCTTACTATCCTTCGTTAACCTCAACCCATTCCTCTATATCACCATCCTATGCAGAAAGAAATAGAATGATTTAGATAATCAAATTTAACAAGTCATCACTCCATGATTGATTAGGAATATGAATGATGAAGTTCTATTAATCTACATTGTAACTAGAGTTCTATAAAAGTATAGCAAAAATGGCAATGTACGAAACTGAAATTAGAGTTCTATACCAAAATTGCAATCAACAAAATAGTTGCATTGCTCTTGATCTAGCATTATAAACATCAGACATCAATAAACAAAATTGCAATGGGAACAAACAAATAAAATTTAGTAGTCTATAGTGCATTTAAATAGTAACAACACTACTGGAGTACACATTCATATGAACTGAATTGTTGAGATTTAACCATCTAACACATGAGCACAATAGGAAATTACTTCTGCTGATCTGGCATCATCAACATCAGACATTGTTGGATCCACCCTTGCCCTTTTCTGCGCTTGTGAAAGAAGAGGAGGATCAGGCTGTGCTGCAGTGGATGGAGAGTCCCGTGACGCATAATCAGAGGCAGCTCGTTTCTTCCGCGACTCCATGCTTGCAGCTGTGGCAGAAGGTGCTGGCCGCCGGCGTTCATCCATTCTTGCACTAGGCTCGCAGATGGAGATGGGGATTGCCAGAGTTAGAGACGACCGATGTAAGAGGTCGGGACTGGGGGAATGGAGATGTTCGAGGTGAGAGGCGAACGGGGGCGGGGATACCGGAGATTTGGACGCCGGAAGGTCACCGGTCGCCGACCGCCGCTGTACTGCCATGTGCCCTCGTCACTTCCTCTGGTTCCTGGCGCTGGCGGCTGACTCATGGAGAGTGGAGATGAGTCGTGTACTCTAGGTCTCCTAGGTCTGGGTCTCTGCGAGAGGCGTGGGCCGTGTGGCCCGAAGTGGGCTAGGGCGCTCGGCCTTTAGGCAGGCCAAACTATTAGTGGGCTTTGGAAATTCTCAAAAAAAACTACTAGAAATTTAACGAGCTAAACGAGTTAGCTCGTGAAACTCGTTTGCTCGATCATTAAGCTCGTTCATCTTAACGAGCAAAAAACACTGTTCAGCTTGGTTCATTAACTAACGAGCACGAGCCAAAACGAGCCAAATAATCGAGCGTTCATTATGATCACGAGCTTCGAGCTTTTCATCCAGCCCTACAATAAGGGTTAGTAGCATTTGCATTATCAACTAAGACCATATGAGGAAAAGTGGCTTTCTCCTTGGTTAGCTTCACTTGAAGTTGATCATGAGACTCTTTAAGACTAGCATGAGTACCTTCAAGGCCTTGTGAGCCTTGTCAAGTATATCAAACTCCTTGAGTCTAGCAAGATCAACCCCAAGTTTGGCTTTCTCGGAATTTAGCACACGAGATAAAACAAGAGCATGATCAAGATCTTTCTTCAATTTAGCATGGTCATCGTTGTGTGACTCCTCAAGAGTCAAACGATGACCTCGCTCTTCCTCAAGAGCATTAGAGAGATCCGATATCTCATCGGCATAGTCATGACTATGCCCCTCCATCTTAGAGATGGTGTCTTCGTGAGCCTCGATCATGTCATTGGCTTCACCAAGTTGTTCCAAGAGAGCAACGAAATGCTTCTTAGATTTACCCTTGAGCTTACCCATAAAGGACTCAAATTCATTCTCCTCCACGTTAGACCCCCCACTTTCATCAATGAAATATGTCAAAGAAGGATGAGTAATGATGGTAGTTTTGATGTTGGGGGGGTACCTTGTTGGTGACTTTAGCCATGAGGCACTTGGCGGTGATGTTCTCATTTGGTGAGTCGAAGAGAGACGCCTGTGGAGTTGTCGCAATGGCAATGGAGGCCATGGCAACCGACTCACCGTCTTCATCATCAGCCTCATTGTACTCTTCTTGTGCCACCAACCCCTTGGGAGGAGTCTTCTTGGTAAAGTTGCTCTTGTTGGGGAAGGACTTGGCCTTGTCTTTTCAGATAAGCTTGCCACCATTGTCTTCCCACTTCTCATATGGACACTCCGCAACAAAGTGGCTCACATTGCCATAATTATAGCAAGTCCTCACTCGTTGCTTGCTCTTTGCTTCACTTGAGTTATTCTTGTTGAAGTTGGGCCTTGAGTTCTTCTTGCTCCAAAATTGCCTTGAAGCGAGAGCCATGTGCTCATGATAATCATATTTTGTATCTTCAGTGTTGCTCTCCTCTTCTTCCTCTTCATCCTCTTCTTCCACACTAACCTTGGCCTTCAAAGCAAGGTTGGCCTTCTTAGCTCTTTGAGAACGCAACACTGCATTATCGGTGGTCTTGTCCAAGATCCTCATTGCCACAAACTCATCCAACACTTCACTTGAGGACAAGGTGTGGAAGTCCGGTCTTTGACGGATGACAGAGGACATGGCCTTGTGATAAGGCATCATGGCCTTGAGGAACTTGTGCTTGATCCAGTTTTCATCTGTATCCTTGCTCCCATGATCTCGGAGAGAGACCGCGAGAGTGGTTAACCTCCGGTAAAGCTCACGAGGTTCTTCATCTTCGTTCATTGCAAAGTCATCGGCTTCATCTTGCACCACTTCATAGTTGGAGCGTTGAATGCTTGCACTTCCCTTATAAAGGGAAACAACATGGTGCCATGCTTCCTTGGCCATGGTGAAAGGTCAGAGATGTGCAAGATCTTCGGATGGAATCGCATCTTGGATGATGAAGAGAGCATTCTCATTGAATTGATGATCCGCGGCTTCCCTAGGGGTGAAGTTGCTTGGGTCATGCGGATAGAAACCTTGCTCAATGATTCTCCAAAGGTTAGTATTAACATGGTTTAAATGACGTTTAAAGAGATATACCCAAGCATCAAAATCCTCATTTTTCACAATCTTAGGAGGAGGACCGGCATGATTTAAATGAGTGGAGGGAATAGGTCCTCCATAGATAGGAGGTTCCACATGGGCAAAGATGCCACTGCCCTTTCTACCATTAGAGAAAGGATCTTTCTCACTAGTAGCTTCCCCCTTGTCGGAGTTAGCATCCGTTACCTTGTTAGTGGGATCGACCACTTCCAACGGTGTGGTGGATAATTTGAGACCATCAAGAAAGTTCTTAAACATGCCTTTGACCTCGGCCGTCATGGAGGTTTTCAATGTGTCGAGAGCCACATTGAATTCCTCACATGAGACCGAGGTTTCCCCATCGGCCGTAGACGAGGACGAAATCACACCGGGGTGCTCCTCCTCACCGTCTATGGTGTCAACCATACTCTTCGAATGACAAAGTCCTTAATAAAGATACGAGGCTCTGATACCAATTGAAAGGATCGATATAGTTGACTAGAGGGGGGTGAATAGGCAACTAACAATTTTTAGCTTTTTACCAATTTAAACTTTGCATCAAAGTAGGTTGTCTAGATATGCAACTAGGTGAGCAACCTATAAGATGCATCAACAATAAGTACACAAGCAAGGAAGGGAAGTAACACAAGATAAGCTTGCACGAGTAAAGGGACGAGATAACCAAGAGTGGAGCCGGTGAAGACGAGGATGTGTTACCAAAGTTACTTCCCTTTGAGAGGAAGTACGTCTCCATTGGAGCGGTGTGGGGGCACAATGCTCCCCAAGAAGCCACTAGAGCCACCGTATTCTTCCCATGTCCTCACACAATGCGAGATGTCATGATTCCACTATTGGTGCCCTTCAAGGCGGCGACCGAACCTTTACAAACAAGGTTGGGGAGATCTCCACAACTTAATTGGAGGCTCCCAACAACACCACGAAGCTTCACCATAATGGAGTATGGCTCCGCGATGACCTCAACCGTCTAGGGTGCTCAAACACCCAAGAGTAACAAGATCCGCGAGGGATTAGTGGGGGAATCAAATTTCTCTTGGTGGATGTGTAGATCGGGGCCTTCTCAACCAATCCCTAGGAAATCAACAAGTTTGATTGGCTAGGGAGAGAGATCGGGCGAAAATGGAGCTTAGAGCAACAATGGAGCTTGGGGTGGAAGAGGTAGTCAACTAGGAGAAGAAGACTCCCCTTTCATAATAGAAGAACAAATCCAATCGTTATCCACCAACTCATCCTGCGATGCACGGTACTACCGCACCAGAGACGCGGTACTACCGCAAGGCACTACAGTACTACCGCTGGCTCAGCAGTAGCTAAACTAGGCCTGATGCGTTGAAGCAGAGGGTTGTAGAACCGCTGGCGCGGTACTACCGCTCCCCCTTGCGGTACTACCGCAAGGCAGGGATAGTCTAGATAGAGAAGGCACAGACATATAAAAATACATCCGTGGCAACTTCCGCTGAGTTTAGATCTATGCAAAAATCTGACATGGTACTACCGCAAGCCAGGAGCGGTACTACCGCGTAGGGTGCGGATGTAAAAAATTACATCCGCCCCTACTTCCGCTCGTGCTGTTGAGCCTGGCCTGAGGCCACGGTACTACCGCGTCCGAGAATCGGTACTACCATGAGCACCTGCAGTACTACCGCGCCCAAGGTCGGTACTACCGCATGCCCCAGTTCAGCAACACTAGAAGTCCTTCCTTCTGTAGAGATACGGAGAAACGAAGGATGCTCCAACAAGTCAAATGAAAGGTGGTGCAAAAGGAATAGATGTGTATGTGTTGATTCCACCCAAACCTTTCCAACACGGACCCCTCTTAATAGTACGACTTTCCTATGACTCAAATCCACCGAAAAGAAATGTAGAGAAACAGCGTCTTTAATAGTCTTCGAGGGGCACCAAATCGTCTTGTGCCTTGACATGATATATCTGAAAATGCTCAATGCACACGATTAGTCCGCAAAAGCATTGTCATCAATCACCAAAACTACTAGGGGATAAATATGCCCTTACACCATTGCTTGTCGTCAAGCAATTCAGTTGACAAACTGAAAGTGATAAAGAAAAAACTTTTACAAACACTGTTTGATCTTGTTGTTGCAAATATGTAAAGCCAGCATTCGAGTTTTCAGCAAAGATTATGAACTAACCATATTCACAATAATATTTAGGTCTCACATTTACTCATATCAATGACATAATCAACTAGCAAGCAATAATAATAAATCTCGGATGACAACACTTTCTCAAAACAATCATGATATGATATAACAAGATGGTATCTCACTAGCCCTTTCTGAGACCGCAAAACATAAATGCAGAGCGCCCCTGAAGATCAAGGACTGACTAGACATTGTAATTCATGGTAAAAGAGATCCAGTCATAGTCATACTCAATATAAATTAATAACAATGCATACAAATGATAGTGGTGCTCTCTAACTGGTGCTTTTTACAAGAGGATGATGACTCGGCAAGAAAAGTATAGATAGGCCCTTCGCAGAGGGAAGCAGGGATTTGCAGAGGTGCAAGAGCTTGAGTTTTGAAATAGAGATTGAATAATTTTTTAGCAGCATGCTTTCATTTTCAACATAACAACTAAGAGATCTCGGTATCTTCCATGCTACATGCATTATAGGCAGTTCCCGAACAGAATGGTAAAGTTTATACTCCCCCACCACCAACAAGCACACTCCACGGCTGGTTCGAAACAACGGGTACTGTCCAACTAACAACAGTCCTGGGGGAGTTTTGTTTGCAATTATTTTGATTTGATTTGCTTTGAGCATGGGACTGGGCATCCCGGTTACCAGCCATTTTCTCGTGAATGATGAGCGGAGTCCACTCTTCGTGAGAATAACCCACCTATCATGGAAGATATTGACAGCTCTAGTTGGTACATGAGCTATTCGAGCATACAAAGCATATTATTATTTGAAGGTTTAGAGTTTGGCACATGCAAATTTACTTGGAACGGCAGGTAAATACCGCATATAGGAAGGTATGGTGGACTCATATGGAACAACTTTGGGGTTTATGGAAGTGGATGCACAAGTAGTATTCCCGCTTAGTACAAGTGAAGGCTAGAAAGAGACTGGGAAGCGACCAACTAGAGAGCGACAACAGTCATAAACATGCATTGAGATTAACCAACATTGAGTGCAAGCATGAGTAGGATATAAATCACCATGAACATAAATATCGTAGAGGCTATGTTTTGCTTCAACTACATGCGTGAACATATGCCAACTCAAGCCACTCGAATCATTCAAAGGAGGATACCATCCTATCATACCACATCACAACCATTTTAATTTCCATGTTGGCACGCAAGGTAAACCATTATAAAGTCCTAGCTGATTAAGCATGGCATGAGTAACTATAATATCTAATTATCGTTGCAAACATGTTTCATTCATAATAGGTTGAATCAGGAACGATGAACTAATCATATTTACAAAGACAAGATAGGTCGAGTTCATACCAGCTTTTCCTCATCTCAATCATTTCATCATATATCGTCATTATTGCCTTTCACTTGCATGACCGAACGGTGTGGATAATAATAGTACACGTGCATTGGACTAAGCTGGAATCTGCAAACATTTATTCAAAGGAGAAGACAAGGTAATATGGGCTCTTTGTTAGATCAACAATAATGCATATGAGAGCCACTTAACATTTTCATTGTGGTCCTCTCCTCTCAACCCCCAAAGAAAAGAAAAGAATTTCAAAGAAACACACCGAAATGTTTTTGGAGTTTTTGTTTTTGTGAAGAAAGAGAAACAAGAACAAGAAAAAATATTTACACGGGAAAGCTCCCAACAAGCAAAAGAAGAACATGAAATCTTTTTGGGTTTTCTATTGATACTACAACTAAGCATTCATAGAAAGTAAACTAACTACAACTACTTTTTTGGTTTTTCTTAAGGTTCTTCAAACACACAAGAAGAAGGAGAAAAGGGAAATAAACTAACATGGATAATACAATGAAAAAGTATGAGCACCAACAACTAGAATGAGTGTGTGAACTTGAATATAATGTCGATGAGAAATACGTACTCCCCCAAGCTTAGACTTTTGACCTAAGTTGGTCTATGGACATGGATCAAAGTAGCCCTCTCCGGTGTACTTAGGAGGATCCTGGGGGTTTCACTGGTTAGCAAGCTCGTGTGGATCCCACTGATAAATAGACTCCTGATATGGATCACGTGATGGCTCTGGCCCTGGAGGTGGGGATCGTGTCCCCTCCCATTATGCATGAATGTCTGCGGGTAAAACAAAGTACCTGCCTGAATGAATATCGAACAAAACAAGTTTAGGCAAGGTAATAATATGGAAATTATTCTAGCTAAATACCAGGTTATAAATAAGTCTCTTTTCCTCATCATGGCGAATAAACTTATGTGCTACCATGCTGTCATAATCTAAACGTATAGTGGGTAGCAATCTCTCCTCTTTTTTATAGTGCCTAATGGGTATCCCAAAGTGTTTAGCAAGGCCGGAGGTGAAGATACCTCCGAAAATAGGACCCTTTGCACGGTTCATACTCAGCCGTTTAGCAACCATAGCGCCCAAACTGTAAGTTCTATCTCTATACAAACCATGGCGCAAAATAGCGAGGTCAGGGGCACTAAGGCCCCCACTCTCTCCATGGCCAATTAAACATCTCCCAGCAAATAATGAGTAATAACGTAAAATAGGAAGATGTATAGTAGCCACTCTTGCTCCCGATGATATGTCTCCAACGTATCTATAATTTTTGATTGTTCCATGCTATTACATTATCAACCTTGGATGTTTTATATGCATTTATATGCTATTTTATATGATTTTTGGGACTAACCTATTAACCTAGAGCCCAGTGCTAGTTTCTATTTTTTCCTTGTTTTTGAGTATCGCAGAAAAGGAAAACCAAACGGAGTCCAATTGACCTGAAACTTCACGGAACTTATTTTTGGACCAGAAGAAGGCCATGGAGTAAAAGAGTTGGGCCAGAAGAGTCCTGGGCTGCCCACGAGGGTAGGGGCGCGTCTCCCTACCTCGTGGACAACCCGGAGACCCCCCTGACTTGTTCTCGACACCAAAACCTCTTATATATACTGAAACTTCCAGAAAGAAACCTAGATCGGGAGTTCCGCCGCCGCGAGCCTCTGTAGCCACCAAAAACCAATCTAGACCCGTTCCAGCACCCTGCCGGAGGGGGGAATCCCTCTCTGATGGCCATCTTCATCATCCCAGCGCTCTCCATAACGAGGAGGGAGTAGTTCTCCCTCAGGGCTGAGGGTATGTACCAGTAGCTATGTGTTTGATCTCTCTCTGTCTCTCCTGTTCTCGAGTTGGCATGATCTTGATGTATTGCGAGCTTTGCTATTATTGTTGGATCTTATGATGTTTCTTCCCCTCTACTCTCTTGTGATGGATTGAGATTTCCCTTTGAAGTTATCTTATCGGATTGAGTCTTTAAGGTTTTGAGAACACTTGATGTATGTCTTGCATGTGCTTATCTGTGGTGACAATGGGATATCACGTGATCCACTTGATATATGTTTTGGTGATCAACTTGCGAGTTCCATGACCTGGTGAACTTATGCATAGGGGTTGGCACACATTTTCGTCTTGACTCTCCGGTAGAAACTTTGGGGCACTCTTTGAAGTTCTTTGTGTTGGTAGAATAGATGAATCTGAGATTGTGTGATGCATATCGTATAATCATACCCACGGATACTTGAGGTGACATTGGAGTATCTAGGTGACATTAGGGTTTTGGTTGGTTTGTGTCTTAAGGTGTTATTCTAGTACGAACTCTGGGATAGATTGAACGAAAAGAATAGCTTCGTGTTATTTTACTACGGACTCTTGAATAGATCGACCAGAAAGGATAACTTTGAGGTGGTTTCGTACCCTACAATAATCTCTTCGTTTGTTCTCTGCTATTAGTGACTTTGGAGTGACTCTTTGTTGCATGTTGAGGGATTTTTATATGATCCAATTATGTTATTATTGTTGAGAGAACTTGCACTAGTGAAAGTATGAACCCTAGGACTTGTTTCAACGCATTGCAATACCATTTGTGCTCACTTTTATCATTAGTTACCTTGCTGTTTTTATATTTTCAGATTACAAAAACCTATATCTACCATCCATATTGCACTTGCATCACCATCTCTTCACCAAACTAGTGCACCTATACAATTTACCATTGTATTGGGTGTGTTGGGGACACAAGAGACTCTTTGTTATTTGGTTGTAGGGTTGTTT
Source organism: Triticum monococcum (assembly GCA_034509565.1). Classification (NCBI taxonomy): domain Eukaryota; kingdom Viridiplantae; phylum Streptophyta; class Magnoliopsida; order Poales; family Poaceae; genus Triticum; species Triticum monococcum. Next base: position 274,255,137 of record CM067842.1, on the reverse strand, counting down.
GAGAGAGACCATCTTCATCCCATGCCTCCCACGGATTGATAAACCGTAGGTCATCCACTTGAGGGAAATTTGCTACTGTCCTACAAACCTCTGCACTTGGAGGCCCAACAACGTGTACAAGAAGAAGGTTGTGTAGTAGACATCAAGCTCTTTTCTGGCGCCATTGTCGGGGAGGTTAGTGCTTGAAGGTATATCTTTAGATCTTGCAATCGAATCTTTTAGTTTCTTGTTTTATCACTAGTTTAGTTTATAAAAGAAAACCAAAAAATGGAATTAAGGTCACCTCATATGGTTCATCTTTTTAATGTCTTTCATGAAAATAAGGATTTCGATAATTGTGCCAAAGTGTTATAAGAAGAATGCATTAGAATGTTTGGCACTAAATCTTTGTATGATGAGCATGATTGCAATGTTGTTAGTACGAACTCTTTGAATATCCATGATACTAATAATGATTGCACTAGTCATGATGAAAATGTCTCTTATAAGCATGTCAATTTTTGTGGAGTGCATAGAGTTTGCAAGTACACACCAAATAGGGAAGATAGATTTTGCAAGAGGCATAAGTATTTAGAAACTAAATGGTTGCAAGAAAGGCAAGATGTTTGTGCTGAAAATTTAAATTTTCTTAGCCATCCTTGTGAACTTTGCAATGAACGTGGTCATTTAAATATCCAATGCAAATTGTTTCATGATTGAATCATGTCCAAAAATTCTGATGACTTGATTTCCCTTGCGCATCATAATGAACTTAGTTTGCTTCTGGGTTATGAAGAAATGAAATGTATAATTAAGGATATTCCAGAATTTGCCCTCGATAATGTTCTTGATTTTGATCTAGAGGAAATTTATATGTATTGCGTGGTAAATTGCATTGAAAATCCTTATATTGCCAATAACATAAAGACAAGAAAACAAATAGAAGATGAAGAGAATACTAATGAAAGGGAAGAGACTTCCCAATATCCTCCTATTATTTCTTATGATGAATCGGGTAACAAGGAGGAGCCTTATTTTCAACCAATCTCATTAATAAGGAGCTCCAAAAAGAGGATTAAACCCACACATGATGTGGAGAAGAAAAATAAAAGACGGAGAAGCAAAGGTAAATAGGCATCCCTCTAAAATGATGTTGCTCCTACTACTCATTGTGATGATATTAGTTGCTATAATATTGGTGCTATCCATACTATTAATGATGAGAGTGATTATGCTTATGATATGAAAAGGCCCAAGCTTGGGGATGCCATGTTAGACGAAAATGACATGTTTGAAAATTTATTTGCTGCAATTAATGTTTGTCACAAGCTTGGGGATGATATGTTTTATGAAGATGATATTTTTAACCTCCCATGTTTTGATATGCAAATTTATTATGATGATACCATGCCTCCTATTTATGATGATTATATTGATGAAAGTGGGTTTGGAAGATTGTCAACTTTAGGAAGTAATGATCCCACTATTTTGGAGGGTGTATGTAGCGACCCGACCTCAGATGGTCAAGTCTCTGTGCTTCAGTGTCATCCCTGGATCGGTAATGCTGACACACATAGTACTCGAAGGATTTATAACAAAGTGGCAATCACACACCTATTACATCGAATGTCTCAAGAGAGAACTTATTACAATAACATGGCTTAAGGCCATCTAATACGATAACAGCAGAAGGCTTGGAAGATAAAGTGAGACCATCAACTCCAACGGCATAGCTGAGCTACACGACAACGACCTAACGAACCTCACTCCTCGTCTGAAAAGTCTGCAACATCATATGTTGCAGCCCGAAAACGGGTCAGCACATGGAATATGCTGGCAATGTAACACAGTAGAGAAAGAACATAATAATGCTATCACTACATGCATATTTGGCTGGTGGAAAGCTCTGTGGTTATAGTTTTTGCGAAAAGCCAATTTTTTCCTACAATAAAGGAATAGATTTTAATTTTAACTATCATGGTAGTTGAAACATCATTGAGAAGGTTCCTCCAACTCAATCCCAATTAAAGTGCTTAACATCCCAACAGTATTAATTAAGAATGGTGAGATACATGTGATAATCCAAATACTAGATACTCAAGAATTGCCCATAACCGGGGACACGGCTAACCATGATTAGATTATACACTTTGCAGAAGTTTGCGCACTTTTCCCCACAAGACTCGATCGCCTCCGTTGGATTTCTTGCACTACACGGTGTTTGAGAAACGGATGACCAAGACACAGTCTTTCAGAAACATTAACTCTCTACTCCGGACAGACCATACCAAACCTATATCCCACTACCTGCTGATCTGCCTCTTCAAGAGCTTCACGTAACTTACTCAACTATGCTAGAGCCCATAATAGCTTGTGGCTGCACACGGAAGTTTCTAGCATGAATCACCTCAGTTCCCTTTGAGCCTGGGTGGCGGTCCATAGGAAGATCACACGGGTACTCCAGGATTTCCAAAAAATACAGGCAACACTGGGATCCCCACGTGCCTCAATCCACCCAGATGTTAAATTAAGTTGCCACCTTAAGTTGAACCCTTAATTAACAATCTCACAGCTGTCATGGATTTCACTCAAACCCAAACCACGTCTACGAGCATAGCATAGCATAGTAATATAAGCAGCGTAGAAGTAACTCCCAGGGTTTGAATGTAACACGGAAATAGGTTCTACCTCAACAACTACTTCCCAACCCACATGTTAATGACATCCTAATCATGCAATGTGTGAGTATTGGAACTAATGCATAAAAACTGGGTGATAAAAGGGATATGATCAAAGTGTTACTTGCCTTGCTGACGGTCTACGAAACCTAGGGCTCGTAGTAGCACGCTTCGCACTCCGGGTGTTCTATCGCAAACAAACAATAACATACATAAGCAACAAGCAAGAGATGCACAAGCAAAACTCAAATAACAGAGATTGACCAGAAGGTTCAACTTAAGAACTCATATTCGCAAAAAGAATCAAATCAAACGGAGCAACGAAACTCAAACGGCGAAAAAGAGAAGCTTCGTTTACTAATCTGAACCTAGGTCAAAATTTTATAGTAGCAAAAACTTATTTGAGTTGGTTAAACAGAAATAGGGTTTCGAGACGAAGATCTAGGCGCTTGAATCGCCTGATTCTGACTAACGAGTGAAAATATAAACAGAAACTAAGATCGGATCAGAAATCGCAATCGAGAAAAACTCGCGGAATAAATCCGATAAAAGAAATCTGACGAACAGACTAACGAACGAGCATTCGTTAGCTGTAACTAACGGGCGAAAAAAATCTGTTTGTTAAAACAAACGTACGGACGAACGTCCGCTGACTAGAAGAACTGAGAAAAACCGGGGATCCGAAAAAACGAATCTAGGGTTTTCTAAAAAAATCGAACGGTTTTAGAAAGAAAAACCGGCGGCGGATCCGGCGGCTACCTCCGACGGGGCTCCGGCGAGGCAAGGGCGGCGGTGGCGGCGCGGGCGGTGGCTGCGGGGCGGCTGCGGTGGTGGTGGTGGTGGGGGGCTTGGCGGCGGGCTTTAAAAGGGGGGGCGGCGGCTTGCTTGGGCGAGGGGTCGCCCGGGGAGGAGTCCGAGCCGGACTCTCCTCGGCGTCTGTGCCGGGCACGGCGGCGCGGGTGAGGGAGGCGGTGGCGCGGGCGGGCCAGCCTGGCTCGGCTGGGCCTTAGGCCCAGTCGGACGCGGGAACTTTTTTTTAAAATTTCGCCGACCGAAATAAAATCCTAGAAAAATAAATAAAAATCTAAAAATACCAAAACAAATTTTTCACCATCTAAATAAAATATTTAGAACGGGATGAACATTTTCTTGGACCTAAAATGCAATTTTGAAAACGTGCAATTTTTCTAATGCAAATAAAATCCGAATAAAATCAAATAAAATCAAATAAATGATTTTAATATTTTTCCTTGAATATTTCAATTATTTTGGAGAAGTCATATTATCTCCTCTCATTTATTTTAATGTGAAATATTTTCCGGAGAGAAAAATAATTAAAATCAAAAATTCTTGTTTCAATATTTGATAAAAATCAAATATGAAAACAGGGAAATCCCCAACTCTCTCCGAGGGTCCTTGAGTTGCTTAGGATTTTCGAGGATCGCGAGACGAAAAGCAAATGAAATATGATATGCATGGATGACTATGTATAACATTCCAAATTGAAAATTTGGGATATTGCAAACCTACCCCCCTTAAGATGAATCTCGCCCTCGAGATTCGGGTTGGCTAGAAAATAGGTGTGGGTGGTCTTTGCGAAGATCATCCACTCGTTCCCAGGTGGCTTCATCCTCGGTGTGGTGGCTCCACTGAACCTTGCAAAACTTGATAACCTTACTGCGGGTGACTCTGCTGGCAAACTCAAGAATCTTTTCTGGCATTTCCTCGTAGGTCAAATCACTGTCCAACTGAATTGCCTCCAAGGGTACTGTATCTCTTAACAGTATATCGGCCATCTCAGCATGACACTTCTTCAGCTGTGAAACGTGAAACACATCATGAACTCCTGACAATCCTTCGGGTAATTCCAACTTGTAGGCAACTTCTCCCATCCGTTCCAAAACACGATACGGTCCTACAAATCTCGGAGCTAATTTTCCCTTAACTCCAAAACGTTTCACTCCTCACAAGGGAGATACTCGCAGATATACTCTGTCTCCAATTTCGTAGGTTACCTCTTTGCGTTTGGAGTCCGCATAACTCTTCTGTCTGGACTGAGCAATTTTCAATCTATCACGAATCAATTTGACCTTCTCTTCAGACTCCTTGATCAAGTCTGGTCCAAACAACTGTCGGTCTCCTACCTCATCCCACATCAAAGGTGTTCTGCACCTGCGTCCATACAGGGCTTCAAATGGTGCCATCTTCAAACTGGCTTGGTAGCTATTGTTGTACGAGAACTCTGCGTAAGGCAAATTGTCATCCCAACTAGATCCATAGTCTAGCACACAGGCTCTCAACATGTCCTCCAAAATTTGGTTCACTCTCTCGGTTTGTCCATCTGTCTGTGGGTGAAAAGCTGTACTGAACTCTAACCTTGTTCCCAAAGTCTGATGTAACTGATGCCAGAACTTTGAAGTAAATTGTGTTCCTCTATCTGATACGATGGTCCACGGAACTCCATGCAGACATACGATCCTGGACATATAAATCTTGGCCAACTTTGCACTGGTATAAGTGGTCTTCACTGGGATGAAGTGAGCCACTTTGGTCAAGCGATCAACTACTACCCATATGGAATCATATCCTGCTTTAGTCCTGGGCAATCTGGTGATAAAGTCCATGCCAAGTTTATCCCACTTCCATTCGGGTATCGGCATAGGCTGTAATAGTCCTGCTGGCTTCTGATGTTCTGCCTTCACTCTCTGACATACATCACATACGGCTACATACTCGGCAATATCCTTCTTCATAGCGGTCCACCAGAAACGTTCCTTCAAATCTAGATACATCTTGGTGTTTCCGGGGTGTATCGAGTATGGTGAGTCATGAGCCTCTTGAAGTATTAACTTCCTGATTTCCTGGTTATTGGGCACATAGACTCAGTCCTCAAACCATAGGGTATCGTGCTCATCTTCACGAAAACCTTTGGCCTTTCCTTTGCTCATCTTCTCCTTTATCTCGGCAATCTCCTTGTCCTCCTTCTGAGCTTCCCGAATCTTGTCTAGCAATGTTGACTGGACCTCCATTGTTGCAACGGATCCTCTAGGAACAATCTCCAATCGAAGTTCCACGATATTCTCTGCTAACTCCTTCGGCAATCCCTTACTTTCAAGGATATTAGCATAACTCTTCCTGCTCAAGGCATCTGCTACAACATTGGCCTTTCCTGGATGATAGTGTAGCTTCATGTCATAATCCTTTATAAGCTCCAACCATCTCCTCTGTCTAAGGTTCAGTTCCTTCTGGGTGAAAATGTACTTCAAACTCTTATGGTCCGTGTATACATCACATCGGTTTCCAATAAGGTAATGTCTCCAGGTCTTCAATGCATGCACTACGGCTGCTAATTCCAAATCATGTGTGGCATAGTTCAACTCATGAGGTTTTAGTTGTCGTGAGGCATACGAAACAACTCTTCCATCCTGCATAAGTACACATCCAAGCCCTAAGCGAGAGGCGTCGCAATACACTTGGAATTCCTTATGTATATCTGGCAGTGTTAGCACTGGTGATGTAGTCAACCGTTTCTTTAACTCATGGAAACTTGCCTCGCAATCTTCTGCCCATTTAAACTTAGTATCCTTCTTTAACAGTTCAGTCATTGGCTTCGCAATCTTGGAAAAATTCTCAATGAATCTCCGATAGTAACCCGCGAGTCCAAGGAAACTGCGGATCTCGCTAACTGAGGTGGGTGCCAACCATTCAGTGACTGACTGAATTTTGATGGGGTCTACTGCTATACCTTCTTCTGATATAACATATCCAAGGAATCCGACTTCCTTCAACCAAAACTCGCATTTGCTAAACTTAGCATACAGCTGGTGTTCCCTGAGTTTCTCGAGAACTAAGCGCAAATGCTCCTTGTGCTCCTCCTCGTTCTTCGAGTATACCATAATATCATCAACAAACACCACCACAAACTTGTCCAAATATTCCATTAACACCTTGTTCATCATGCTCATGAAATAAGCAGGGGCATTAGTCAGTCCAAATGACATGACCGTGTACTCGTATAATCCATACCGCGTCGTGAATGTTGTCTTTGGTATATCCTTCTCCCGTATCTTCAACTGATGGTATCCTGATCGCAGATCGATCTTCGAAAACGCCTTAGCTCCTTGCAACTGATCAAACAGATCGTTGATCATCGGTAGTGGGTACTTGTTCTTGATTGTCACTTCATTCAATGCTCGATAATCAACAACCATCCTTAGGGATTTATCCTTCTTCTCAACCAAAAGCACTGGGGCTCCCCAAGGTGATGAACTTCTTCGAATGTATCCTTTCTCCAATAACTCCTTGATCTGTTTCTTAATTTCCTCCAGATCATTTGCGGGCATCCGATAGGGTCTCTTGGATATTGGTCCTGTTCCTGGCAACAGATCTATCAAAAACTCAATGTCTCTATCCGGTGGCATGCCTGGTAACTCCTCTGGAAAGACTTCTGGATAATCCTTTACTAAAGGCACTTCCTCCTGAACAACTCCCGTGAGGGTATTCACTTGGCTCCTCCTAGGCACATGCCTAGACACATACTTAATCCTTTTTTCCTCCGGGGTGGTAAGATAAATCGACTTACTAGCACAGTCAATATTCCCTCCAAACTTTGACATCCAGTCCATACCTAATATCACATCCAATCCTTGTGACTCCAAGATAATTAGGTCGGACGAAAAAACATGTGTGCCAATGGTTAAGGGTACCTAGTCGCACCATCAGCTAGCCATGTATTCTGCTCCGGGCGAGCTCACTAAGAGAGGGGTCCTAAGGGTTTGGGTTGGTAGTTTAAACTTATCCACAAATCCCCTTGATATGTATGAATGTGATGCACCAGTATCGAAAAGAACAAGAGCGGTAAATGACTTAACCAAAAACTTACCTATTACCGCGTCCGGCTGCTCTTCAACCTCCTCCATGTTAACATGGTTCACTTGTCCTTTGTTGAATGGATTAGGCTTCTTCCCAGCGCTCCCATTTCCGTTTCCATTCTTTCCTTCAGGGCACTCCATGGCGTAGTGTCTAGTCTTCCCACACTTGAACCAAGTAATGTGACTTAGATCCCTTTTGGTGGGTGTGGCTGGATTGGGGCGGTTCTAATTATTGTTGGCTCCATTCCCATTCCCATTCTTAGTGCCATTGTGATTATGAGATCCTCCTCCAGTGTGGTTGTGACCTCCATGGTTATGGACAAGTCCTCCCGAATTCGGGGTTAGGCGAGGCCTCTGCTGAGCTCCTGAGTTATACTTCCCTTGTCCATACTTTCTCTTGCGGCTCTCAATCTGCTGTTGCTTCCCTTCGATCATAAGATCCTTATCTACCAACTCCTGGTAGTTGTTGAAGGTTGCTACCATCAACTGTATGCTCATCTCATCATTCAGCCCTTCCATAAACTTCTCCTGCTTTGCGGCATCTGTGGCCACATCATCAGGGGCATAGCGAGATAACTTGCTAAACTCATCCACGTACTGTGCCACAGTACGGTTCCCTTGACGTAGGTTGCGAAACTTCCGCTTCTTCATACTCATAGCTCCAGTTGAGACATGGGTCGTGCGAAAAGCTTGCTGAAACTGGTCCCATGTGACCGTGGCTATGGGGAAAGTAGCTGTGTAATTCTCCCACCATGAGGCTGCAGGTCCATCCAATTGATGTGCGGTAAAGCGCACCCTCTCAGCATCCGTGCAACCTGCGGTGGTCAACTCCCTTCCAATACGGCGTAGCCAATCATCTACAACTATAGGCTCGGTGCTACTGGAAAACACCAGCGGTTGTAACCTTAGAAAACGGGCTAGGTTGTCCACTGGCGGCGGGTTGTTGTTGTTGTTGTTGCCCTGGTTCTAAACTAGCAATTGCATCAAAGTATTCTGCTGCTGGATCAACTGGGTGAGCTCCGGTGGGAAAACAAAACCGGGGTCACGTCTCGGAGGCATCTGATGGGTTTAGATGGAAGAGATCACAATAGAAAAGGGGTCTAATGAGAAAACACTACCCATATGCACATGAGACAAACACAAACATTTCACTCAATCAAGCAAGTAAGGGCATACAAACGGTCTAGGACTATCGCAAAGTGCTCATCTAACACTAATTACATGGGGGAATGCTACTAATATTTGGTGGTCATCTAGAAATTTTGATCGGTGGAAGACTCCATGATGTCTACTCCAGCTTCGTCTTCAAAGTCATCATCACTAGGATCGGAATCGGTGTCGTCGATGATGATGTAATCCTCGGGGTGTATCTCCTCAAGGAAATATGCCATAGAGGCAATAATAAAGTTATTATTTATTTCCTTACATCATGATAAATGTTTATTATTCATGCTAGAATTGTATTAACCGGAAACATAATACATGTGTGAATACATAGACCAACAGAGTGTCACTAGTATGCCTCTACTTAACTAGCTCGTTAATCAAAGATGGTTATGTTTCCTAACCATGAACAAAGAGTTGTTATTTGATTAACGAGGTCACATCATTAGTAGAATGATTTGATTGACATGACCCATTCCATTAGCATAGCACCCGATCGTTTAGTATGTTGCTATTGCTTTCTTCATGACTTATACATGTTCCTATAACTATGAGATTATGCAACTCCCGTTTACCGGAGGAACACTTTGGGTACTACCAAACGTCACAACGTAACTGGGTGATTATAAAGGAGTACTACAGGTGTCTCCAATGGTAGATGTTGGGTTGGCGTATTTCGAGATTAGGGTTTGTCACTCCGATTGTCGGAGAGGTATCTCTGCGCCCTCTCGGTAATGCACATCACATAAGCCTTGCAAGCACTGCAACTAATATGTTAGTTGTGAGATGATGTATTACGGAACGAGTAAAGAGACTTGCCGGTAACGAGATTGAACTAGGTATTGGATACCGACGATCGAATCTCGGGCAAGTAACATACCGATGACAAAGGGAACAACGTATGTTGTTATGCGGTCTGACCGATAAAGATCTTCATAGAATATGTAGGAGCCAATATGGGCATCCAGGTCCCGCTATTGGTTATTGACCGGAGACGTGTCTCGGTCATGTCTACATTGTTCTCGAACCGTAGGGTCCGCACGCTTAACGTTACGATGACAGTTATTATGAGTTTATGCATTTTGATGTACCGAAGGTTGTTCGGAGTCCCGGATGAGATCACGGACATGACGAGGAGTCTCGAAATGGTCGAGACGTAAAGATTGATATATTGGAAGCCTATGTTTGGACATCGGAAGTGTTCCGGGTGAAATCGGGATTTTACCGGAATACCGGGAGGGTTACCGGAACCCCCCGGGAGACTAATGGGCCTATTGGGCCTTAGTGGAAAAGGAAAAAAAGGGAAAGCCCACAAGCTGGCCGGCGCCCCCCTTCCCAAAGTCCTAGTAGGACTAGGATAGGGGCCGGCCCCCCTTCTCTCTCCTTTTCCCCCCGGGAGTCCTAATAGGATTAGGATTGGGGGGAGGAGTCCTACTCCCGGTGGGAGTAGGACTCCCCTGGGCCTCCTCTCCCTTGGCCGGCCGGCTCCCCTCCTCCAACCTTTATATACGGGGGCAGGGGGCACCCCAAGACACACAACTTGATCCTTGAGATCGTTCCTTAGCCGTGTGCGGTGCCCCCTGCCACCAAATTCCACCTCGATCGTACCGTTGTAGTGCTTAGGCGAAGCCCTGCGTCGGTAGTACATCAAGATCGTCATCATGCCGTCGTGCTGACGGAACTCTTCCTCGACGCTTTGCTGGATCGGAGCCCGAGGAACGTCATCGAGCTGAACGTGTGCTAAGAACTCGGAGGTGCCGGAGTAACGGTGCTTGGATCGGTCGGATCGGGAAGAAGACGTACGACTACTTCCTCTACGTTGTGAGATCGCTTCCGCAGTCGGTCTGCGTTGGTACGTAGACAATACTCTCCCCTCTCGTTGCTGTGCATCACCATGATCTTGCGTGTGCGTAGGAAATTTTTTGAAATTACTGCGTTCCCCAACAGTGGCATCCGAGCCTAGGTTTTATGGTTTGATGTTATATGCACGAGTAGAACACAAGTGAGTTGTGGGCGATACAAGTCATACTGCCTACCAGCATGTCATACTTTGGTTCGGCGGTATTGTTGGGTGAGACGATCCGGACCAACCTTACGCGTACTCTTACGCGAGACCGGTTCCCTCGACGTGCTTTGCACACAGATGGCTTGCGGAAGACTGCCTCTCCAACTTTAGTTGAACCAAGTGTGACTACGCCCGGTCCTTGAGAAGGTTAAAACGGAGTCTATTTGACGAACTATCGTTGTGGTTTTGATGCGTAGGTGAGATGAGTTCTTACTTAAGCCCGTAGCAGCCACGTAAAACTTGCAACAAACAAAGTAGAGGACGTCTAACTTGTTTTTGCAGGGTATGTTGTGATGTGATATGGTCAAGACATGATGCTGATTTTATTGTATGAGATGATCATGTTTTGTAACCGAGTTATCGGCAACTGGCAGGAGCCATATGGTTGTCGCTTTATTGTATGCAATGCAATCGCGATGTAATGCTTTACTTTATTACTAAGCGGTAGTGATAGTCGTGGAAGCATAAGATTGGCGAGACAACAACGTTGCTACGATGGAGATCAAGGTGGCGCGCCGGTGACGATGGTGATCATGACGGTGCTTCGGAGATGGAGATCACAAGCACAAGATGATGATGGCCATATCATATCACTTATATTGATTGCATGTGATGTTTATCCTTTTATGCATCTTATCTTGCTTTGATTGACGGTAGCATTATAAGATGATCTCTCACTAAATTATCAAGAAGTGTTCTCCCTGAGTATGCACCGTTGCCAAAGTTCGTCGTGCCCAGACACCACGTGATGATCGGGTGTGATAAGCTCTACGTCCATCTACAACGGGTGCAAGCCAGTTTTGCACACGCGGAATACTCAGGTTATACTTGACGAGCCTAGCATATGCAGATATGGCCTCGGAACACAGAGACCGAAAGGTCGAGCGTGAATCATATAGTAGATATGATCAACATGACGATGTTCACCATTGAAAACTAGTCCATCTCACGTGATGATCGGTTATGGTTTAGTTGATTTGGATCACGTGATCACTTAGAGGATTAGAGGGATGTCTATCTAAGTGGGAGTTCCTAAGTAATTTGATTAACTGAACTTAAACCTATCATGAACTTAGTACCTGATAGTATCTTGCTTGTTTATGTTGCTTGTAGATAGATGGCTCGTGCTATTGTTCTGTTGAATTTTAATGCGTTCCTTGAGAAAGCAAAGTTGAAAGATGATGGTAGCAATTACACGGACTGGGTCCGTAACCTGAGGATTATCCTCATTGCTGCACAGAAGAATTACGTCCTGGAAGCACCGCTGGGTGATAGGCCTGCTGCTGGAGCAACGCCAGATGTTATGAACGTCTGGCAGAGCAAAGCTGATGACTACTCGATAGTTCAGTGTGCCATGCTTTACGGCTTAGAATCGGGACTTCAACGACGTTTTGAACGTCATGGAGCATATGAGATGTTCCAGGAGTTGAAGTTAATATTTCAAGCAAATGCCCGAATTGAGAGATATGAAGTCTCCAATAAGTTCTATAGTTGTAAGATGGAGGAGAACAGTTCTGTCAGTGAGCATATACTCAAGATGTCTGGGTATAATAATCACTTGATTCAGATGGGAGTTAATCTTCCAGATGACTGCGTCATTGACAGAATTCTCCAATCACTGCCACCAAGCTACAAGAGCTTCGTGATGAACTATAATATGCAAGGGATGAACAAGACTATTCCCGAGCTCTTCGCAATGTTGAAAGCTGCAAGGAGCATCAAGTGTTGATGGTTAGCAAAACCACTAGTTTCAAGAAAAAGGGCAAAGGGAAGAAGAAGGGAAACTTCAATAAGAACAGCAAGCAAGTTGCTGCTCAAGAGAAGAAACCCAAGTCTGGACCTAAGCCTAAAACTGAGTGCTTCTACTGCAAGCAGACTGGACACTGGAAGCGGAACTGCCCCAAGTATTTGGCGGATAAGAAGGATGGCAAAGTGAGCAAAGATATATGTGATATACATGTTATTGATGTGTACCTTACTAGAGCTCGCAGTAGCACCTGGGTATTTGATACTGGTTCTGTTGCTAATATTTGCAACTCGAAACAGGGACTACGGAATAAGCGGACACTAGCAAAGGACGAGGTGACGATGCGCGTGGGAAACGGTTCCAAAGTCGATGTGATCGCGGGTGGCACGCTACCTCTACATCTACCTTCGGGATTAATATTAGACCTAAATAATTGTTATTTGGTGCCAGCGTTGAGCATGAACATTATATCTGGATCTTGTTTAATGCGAGACGGTTATTCATTTAAATCAGAGAATAATGGTTGTTCTATTTATATGAATAATATATTTTATGGTCATGCACCTTTGAAGAGTGGTCTATTCTTGTTGAATCTCGAAGATGGTAATACACATATTCATAATGTAGAAGCCAAAAGATGCAAAGTTAATAATGATAGTGCAACTTATTTGTGGCACTGCCGTTTAGGTCATATCGGTGTAAAGCGCATGAAGAAACTCCATACTGATGGGCTTTTGGAACCACTTGATTATGAATCACTTGGTACTTGCGAACCGTGCCTCATAGGCAAGATGACTAAAACACCGTTCTCCGGTACTATGGAGAGAGCAACAGATTTGTTGGAAATCATACATACCGATGTATGTGGTCCGATGAATATTGAGGCTCGTGGCGGATATCGTTATTTTCTCACCTTCACAGATGATTTAAGCAGATATGGGTATATCTACTTAATGAAACATAAGTCTGAAACATTTGAAAGGTTCAAAGAATTTCAGAGTGAAGTTGAAAATCATCGTAACAAGAAAATAAAGTTTCTACGATCTGATCGTGGAGGAGAATATTTGAGTTACGAGTTTGGTGTACATTTGAAAAATTGTGGAATAGTTTCGCAACTCACGCCACCCGGAACACCACAGCGTAATGGTGTGTCCGAACGTCGTAATCGTACTTTACTAGATATGGTGCGATCTATGATGTCTCTTACTGATTTACCGCTATCGTTTTGGGGTTATGCTTTAGAGACGGCCGCATTCACGTTAAATAGGGCACCATCAAAATCCGTTGAGACGACGCCTTATGAACTATGGTTTGGCAAGAAACCAAAGTTGTCGTTTCTTAAAGTTTGGGGCTGCGATGCTTATGTGAAAAAGCTTCAACCTGATAAGCTCGAACCCAAAGCGGAGAAATGTGTATTCATAGGATACCCAAAGGAAACTGTTGGGTATACCTTCTATCACAGATCCGAAGGCAAGACATTCGTTGCTAAGAATGGATCATTTATAGAGAAGGAGTTTCTCTCTAAAGAAGTGAGTGGGAGGAAAGTAGAACTTGACGAGGTAACTGTACCTGCTCCCTTATTGGAAAATAGTACATCACAGAAAACTGTTTCTGCGACACCTATGCCAATCAGTGAGGAAGCTAATGATGATGATCATGAAGCTTCAGAACAAGATACTACTGAACCACGTAGATCAACCAGAGTGAGATCCGCACCAGAGTGGTATGGTAATCCAGTTCTGGAAGTCATGATGCTAGATCATGATGAACCTACGAACTATGAAGAAGCGATGGTGAGCCCAGATTCCGCAAAGTGGCTTGAGGCCATGAAATCTGAGATGGGATCCATGTATGAAAACAAAGTATGGACTTTGGTTGACTTGCCCGATGATCGGCGAGCAATTGAGAATAAATGGATCTTCAAGAAAAAGACTGACGCTGGCGGTAATATTACTGTCTATAAAGCTCGACTTGTCGCGAAAGGTTTTCGACAAGTTCAAGGAGTTGACTACGATGAGACCTTCTCACCCGTAGCGATGCTTAAGTCCGTCAGAATTATGTTAGCAATTGCCGCATTTTATGATTATGAAATATGGCAGATGGATGTCAAAACTGCATTCCTGAATGGATTTCTGGAAGAAGAGTTGTATATGGTACAACCAGAAGGTTTTGTCGATCCAAAAGGAGCTAACAAAGTATGCAAAACTCCAGCGATCCATTTATGGACTGGTGCAAGCATCTCGGAGTTGGAATAAACGCTTTGATAGTGTGATCAAAGCATTTGGCTTTATACAGACTTTTGGAGAAGCCTGTATTTACAAGAAAGTGAGTGGGAGCTCTGTAGCATTTCTGATATTATATGTGGATGACATATTGCTAATTGGAAATGATATAGAATTTCTGGATAGCATAAAGGGATACTTGAATAAAAGTTTTTCGATGAAAGACCTTGGGGAAGCTGCTTACATATTAGGCATAAAGATCTATAGAGATAGATCAAGACGCTTAATTGGACTTTCACAAAGCACATACCTTGACAAGATTATGAAGAAATTCAAAATGGATCAAGCAAAGAAAGGGTTCTTGCCTGTGTTACAAGGTATGAAATTGAGTAAGACTCAATGCCCGACCACTGCAGAAGATAGAGAGAAAATGAAAGATGTTCCCTATGCTTCAGCCATAGGCTCTATCATGTATGCAATGCTGTGTACCAGACCTGATGTGTGCCTTGCTATAAGTTTAGCAGGGAGGTACCAAAGTAATCCTGGAATGGATCACTGGACAGCGGTCAAGAACATCCTGAAATACCTGAAAAGGACTAAGGATATGTTTCTCGTATATGGAGGTGACAAAGAGCTCACCGTAAGAGGTTACGTTGATGCAAGCTTTGACACTGATCCGGACGATTCTAAATCGCAAACCGGATACGTGTTTACTTTAAACGGTGGAGCTGTCAGTTGGTGCAGTTCTAAACAAAGCGTCGTAGCGGGATCTACATGTGAAGCGGAGTACATAGCTGCTTCGGAAGCAGCAAACGAAGGAGTCTGGATGAAGGAGTTCATATCCGATCTAGGTGTCATACCTAGTGCATCGGGTCCAATGAAAATCTTCTGTGACAATACTGGTGCAATTGCCTTGGCAAAGGAATCCAGATTTCACAAGAGGACCAAACACATCAAGAGACGCTTCAACTCCATCCGGGATTTAGTCCAGGTGGGAGACATAGAGATTTGCAAGATACATACGGATCTGAATGTTGCAGACCCGTTGACTAAGCCTCTTCCACGAGCAAAACATGATCAGCACCAAGGCTCCATGGGTGTTAGAATCATTACAGTGTAATCTAGATTATTGACTCTAGTGCAAGTGGGAGACTGAAGGAAATATGCCCTAGAGGCAATAATAAAGTTATTATTTATTTCCTTACATCATGATAAATGTTTATTATTCATGCTAGAATTGTATTAACCGGAAACATAATACATGTGTGAATACATAGACCAACAGAGTGTCACTAGTATGCCTCTACTTAACTAGCTCGTTAATCAAAGATGGTTATGTTTCCTAACCATGAACAAAGAGTTGTTATTTGATTAACGAGGTCACATCATTAGTAGAATGATCTGATTGACATGACCCATTCCATTAGCATAGCACCCGATCGTTTAGTATGTTGCTATTGCTTTCTTCATGACTTATACATGTTCCTATAACTATGAGATTATGCAACTCCCGTTTACCGGAGGAACACTTTGGGTACTACCAAACGTCACAACGTAACTGGGTGATTATAAAGGAGTACTACAGGTGTCTCCAATGGTAGATGTTGGGTTGGCGTATTTCGAGATTAGGGTTTGTCACTCCGATTGTCGGAGAGGTATCTCTGGGCCCTCTCGGTAATGCACATCACATAAGCCTTGCAAGCACTGCAACTAATATGTTAGTTGTGAGATGATGTATTACGGAACGAGTAAAGAGACTTGCCGGTAACGAGATTGAACTAGGTATTGGATACCGACGATCGAATCTCGGGCAAGTAACATACCGATGACAAAGGGAACAACGTATGTTGTTATGCGGTCTGACCGATAAAGATCTTCGTAGAATATGTAGGAGCCAATATGGGCATCCAGGTCCTGCTATTGGTTATTGACCGGAGACGTGTCTCGGTCATGTCTACATTGTTCTCGAACCGTAGGGTCCGCACGCTTAACGTTACGATGACAGTTATTATGAGTTTATGCATTTTGATGTACCGAAGGTTGTTCGGAGTCCCGGATGAGATCACGGACATGACGAGGAGTCTCGAAATGGTCGAGACGTAAAGATTGATATATTGGAAGCCTATGTTTGGACATCGGAAGTGTTCCGGGTGAAATCGGGATTTTACCGGAATACCGGGAGGGTTACCGGAACCCCCCGGGAGACTAATGGGCCTATTGGGCCTTAGTGGAAAAGGAAAAAAAGGGAAATCCCACAAGCTGGCCGGCGCCCCCCTTCCCAAAGTCCTAGTAGGACTAGGATAGGGGCCGGCCCCCCTTCTCTCTCCTTTTCCCCCCGGGAGTCCTAATAGGATTAGGATTGGGGGGAGGAGTCCTACTCCCGGTGGGAGTAGGACTCCCCTGGGCCTCCTCTCCCTTGGCCGGCCGGCTCCCCTCCTCCAACCTTTATATACGGGGGCAGGGGGCACCCCAAGACACACAACTTGATCCTTGAGATCGTTCCTTAGCCGTGTGTGGTGCCCCCTGCCACCAAATTCCACCTCGATCGTACCGTTGTAGTGCTTAGGCGAAGCCCTGCGTCGGTAGTACATCAAGATCGTCATCACGCCGCCGTGCTGACGGAACTCTTCCTCGACGCTTTGCTGGATCGGAGCCCGAGGAACGTCATCGAGCTGAACGTGTGCTAAGAACTCGGAGGTGCCGGAGTAACGGTGCTTGGATCGGTCGGATCGGGAAGAAGACGTACGACTACTTCCTCTACGTTGTGAGATCGCTTCCGCAGTCGGTCTGCGTTGGTACGTAGACAATACTCTCCCCTCTCGTTGCTGTGCATCACCATGATCTTGCGTGTGCGTAGGAATTTTTTTTAAATTACTGCGTTCCCCAACATCTCCTTGGGTTCTTCTTCTTCGTCTTCTTCCACTGGTGCTGGTCCTCCCATGAATACCCCGATCTTCTTGACTAAGTCGTCATTCTTCTCCAGTAGTGTCTTGATTTCCTCCTCATATCCATCGCGTGTAAACTTGAGTTCTTCCTCCAGTTCGATGATTCTAGTCTTCGCCTTCTTCAAGTCCATCATGTTCGCGCACATCTGGTTCTCCTGACGTGGAATGTGCTGGTTTAACTCCTGGATGAAATCGACAATGGATCTATCCTTCTTGGTGCTGATTACTTCCCATTTCTCGTCTCGACGCCCACATGTTTGGTAGATAGTGTCCTTGAGTTCCCTGTTGTAGACTTCTCCAATGCGTCCCATGGTAATGTGGGTTGCCATGCTCTTGCCTAGACTCCAGGTGGGTGCTTCAAAAGAAAACTCTATGGGTTTAGAAGTTGCCGTGAACGTCCTTCCTGGAAGTTGTACTTGAACCATCCAGTGCTCCTCTTCTGGTAAAGTGGCGTTGTACGTCTCGGTGAAGCTTGGTATTCCAATGTTCAAATACCTAGTGACTTCCTTCAAGTGGCGTCCAAGAGGTGTGTCTTCATCCAGTTGCGCAAACTTGTTCTTCATCTCCGCCATCCTAAAGAGTAGAAAATTGAGAGAAGTCAGAAATGAGAAGAGAAGTGTGGCCTAGGGTTTATCTTAGTGGTCGTGTCCTACACTCAACGTGTGCTCTGATACCATCTTGTAGCGACCCGACCTCAGATGGTCAAGTCTCTGTGCTTCAGTGTCATCCCTGGATCGGTAGTGCTGACACACACAGTACTCGAAGAATTTATAACAGAGTGGAAATCACACACCTATTACATCGAATGTCTCAAGAGAGAACTTATTACAATAACATGCCTTAAGGCCATCTAATACGATAACAACGGAAGGCTTGGAAGATAAAGTGAGTCCATCAACTCCAATGGCATAGCTGAGCTGCACGGCAACAACCTAACGAACCTTACTCCTCGTCTGAAAAGTCTACAACATCATATGTTGCAGCCCGAAAATGGGTCAGCACATGGAATATGCTGGCAACGTAACACAGTACAGCAAGAACAGAATAATGCTATCACTACATGCATATTTGGCTGGTGGAAAGCTCTATGGTTATAGTTTTTGCGAAAAGCCAATTTTTTTCCTACAACAAAGGAATAGATTTTAATTTTAACTATCATGGTAGTTGAAACATCATTGAGAAGGTTCCTCCAACTCAATCCCAATTAAAGTGCTTAACATCCCAACAGTATAATTAAGAATGGTGAGATACATGTGATAATCCAAATACTGGATACTCAAGAATTGCCCATAACCGGGGACACGACTAACCATGATTAGATTATACACTCTGCAGAGGTTTGCGCACTTTTCCTCACAAGACTCGATCGTCTCCGTTGGATTTCTCGCACTACACGGTGTTTGAGAAACGGATGACCAAGACACAGTCTTTCAGAAACATTAACTCTCTACTCCGGACAAACCATACCAAACCTACATCCCACTACCTGCTGATCTGCCTCTTCAAGAGCTTCACGTAACTTACTCAACTATGCTAGAGCCCATAATAGCTTGTGGCTGCACACGGAAGTTTCTAGCATGAATCACCTCAGTTCCCTTTGAGCCTGGGTGGCGGTCCATAGGAAGATCACACGGGTACTCCGGGATTTCCAAAAAATACAGGCAACACTGGGTTCCCCAGGTGCCTCAGTCCACCCAGATGTTAAATTAAGTTGCCACCTTAAGTTGAACCCCTTAATTAACAATCTCACAACTGTCATGGATTTCACTCAAACCCAAACCACGTCTACGAGCATAGCATAGCATAGTAATATAAGCAGCGTAGAAGTAACTCTCAGGGTTTGAATGTAACAGGGTAATAGGTTCTACCTCAACAACTACTTCCCAACCCACATGTTAATGATATCCTCATCATGCAATGTGTGAGGATTGGAACTAATGCATAAAAACTGGGTGATAAAAGGGATATGATCAAAGTGTTACTTGCCTTGCTGACGGTCTGCGAAACCTAGGGACTCGTAGTAGCACGCTTCGCACTCCGGGTGTTCTATCGCAAACAAACAATAACATACATAAGCAAAAAGCAAGATATGCACAAGCAAAACTCAAATAACAGAGATTGACTAGAAGGTTCAACTTAAGAACTCCGATTCGCAAAAAGAATCAAATCAAATGGAGCAACGAAACTCAACCAGCGAAAAAGAGAAGCTTCGTTTACCAATCTGAACCTAGGTCAAAATTTTATAGTAGCAAAAACTTATTTAAGTTGGTTAAACGGAAAGAGGGTTTTGAGACGAAGATCTAGGCGCTTAAATCGCCTGATTCCGACTAACGAGCGAAAAGATAAACAGAAACTAAGATTGGATCAGAAATCGCGATCGAGAAAAACTCGCGGAATAAATCTGATAAAAGAAATCTGGCGAACAGACTAACGAACGAGCATTCGTTAGCTGTAACTAACGGGCGAAAAACCCGTTTGTTAAAACGAACGTACGGACGAACGTCCACTGACTAGAAGAACCGAGAAAAACCGGCGATCCGAAAAAACAAATCTAGGGTTTTCTAAAAAAACCGAACGGTTTTAGGAAGAAAAACCGGCGGCGGATCCGGCGGCTACCTCCGGCGAGGCGAGGGCGGTGGCGTCGGTGGCGGACGGCGCGGGCGGCTGCGGCGGCGCGGGCGGTGGCTGCGGGGCGGCTGCGGTGGTGGGGGAGGGGGGGCTCGGCGGCGGCTTGCTTGGGCGAGGGGGCGCCCGGGGAGGAGTCCGAGCCGGACTCTCCTCGGCATCCGTGCCAGGCACGGCGGCACGGGCGAGGGAGGCGGTGGTGCGGGCGGGCCGGCCTGGCTCAGCTGGGCCTTAGGCCCAGTCGGGCGCGGGAACTTTTTTTTAAAATTTCGCTGACCGAAATAAAATCCTAGAAAAATAAATAAAAATCTAAAAATGCCAAAACAAATTTTCACCGTCTAAATAAAATATTTAAAATGGGATGAACATTTTCCTGGCCCTAAAGTGCAATTTTGAAAACGTGCAATTTTTCTAATGCAAATAAAATCCGAATAAAATCAAATAAATGATTTTAATATTCTCCTGGAATATTTCAATTATTTTGGAGAAGTCATATTATCTCCTCTCATTTATTTTAATATGAAATATTTTCCGGAGAGAAAAATAATTAAAATCAAAAATCCTCGTTTCAATATTTGATAAAAATCAAATATGAAAACAGGGAAATCCCCAACTCTCTCCGTGGGTCCTTGAGTTGCTTAGGATTTTCGAGGATCGCGAGACGAAAAGCAAATGAAATATGATATGCATGGATGACTATGTATAACATTCCAAATTGAAAATTTGGGATGTTACAGTGTAGAATCTTATTGTGACAATTATGAAAGTGGATTTGGAGAGGTCATGACTTTATTTAGTAATGATCCCACTATCTTAGAAGAGGTTTCAATCGATTATGATGAGAACAAAGTTGCTACTTATGATAATTATTGTGATGATACTTATGCTATAAAAAGTAGTCATGATTATATTTATAAAACTTGTCATGATTATGATTACCCTTTTTATGAATTTTATTCTTTCAATGTGGAAACAATTTATAGTATTTGAATTTCTTATGATACTCTCGCTATTCCGAATAAGAAGAATTTTGCTTATGTGGAGAGTAGTAAATTTTTAATGCTTGTAGATCATGACAAGAATGCTTTATGTGATGGTTACATTGTTGAATTCATTCATGATGCTACTGAAAATTATTATGAGGGAGGAACATATGCTTGTAGGAATTGCAATAATATCAAGTTTCCTCTCTATGTGCTTAAAGTTCTAAAGTTATGCTTGTTTTGCCTTCCTATGCTAGTTGATTATTGTTCCCATAAGTTGTTTGTTCACAAAATCCCTATGCATAGGAAGTGGGTTAGACTTAAATGTGCTAGTAATATGCTTCATGATGCTCTCTTTATGTTTCAATTCTTATCTTTTATGTGAGCATCATTGAAATCATCATGCCTAGTTAAGGGCGTTAAACGATAATGCTTGTTGGGAGGCAACCCAACTTCATTTTTGTTCCTTGATTTTTGTTCCTGTTTAGTAATAAATAATTCATCTAGCCTCTATTTAGATGTGGTTTTATGTTTTAATTAGTGTTTGTGCCAAGTAGAACCTTTGGGAAGACTTGGGTGAAGTCTTTGTGATCTTGTTGTAAAAAACAGAAACTTTAGCGCTCACGAGATTAGCTACCATTTTTTACTAGAGAGTGTATTAAGTTGATTCTTTTTGCAGATGATTAATAGACAAATTCCTCACGCCCACCAATTTATTTCAGAATTTTTTGAGTTCCAGAAGTATATGTTTGATACAGATTACTACAGACTATTCTGTTTTTGACAGATTCTGTTTTCTTTGTGTTGTTTGCTTATTTTGATGAATCTATGAGCAGTATCGAAGGGTATGAACCATAGAGAAGTTGGAATACAGTAGATATTACACCAATATGAATTTAGAATGAGTTCACAATGGTACCTAAGTGGTGATTTATTTTCTTATACTAACGGAGCGTACGAGTTTTCTGTTGAGTTTTGTGTTATGAAGTTTTCAAGTTTTGGGTAAAGATTCGATGGACTATAGAATAAGGAGTGGCAAGAGCCTAAGCTTGGGGAGGCCCGAGGCACCCCGAGGTAATATTCAAGGACAACCAAGAGCCTAAGCTTGGGGATGCCCCGGATGGCATCCCCTCTTTCGTCTTCGTTCATCGGTAACTTTACTTGGAGCTATATTTTTATTCACCACATGATATGTGTTTTGCTTGGAGCATCATTTTATTTTATTTTGCTTTGCTTGCTGTTTGAATAAAATACCAAGATGAAAGGATCGAGAAGAGGTGTCTAGAGGGGGGGGTGATTAGACACTAAGTGCCAAAAGTTGCAGTTTTTAATATTCTTAAGTTTAAGTGGAGTTTAAGCACAAGTTTAACAAACACAATACATATCAAGCAAGCATGCAATGCGTATATGAGCAGCGGAAAGTAAAGCATGCAACTTGCAAGAATGTAAAGGGAAGTGTTTGGAGTATTCAAACGCAATTGGAGACACGGATGTTTTGTCGTGGTTCTGATAGGTGGTGCTATCATACATCCACGTTGATGGAGACTTCAACCCACGGAGGGTAACTGTTGCGCGAGTCCACGGAGGGCTCCACCCACGAAGGGTCCACGAAGAAGCAACATTGTCTATTCCATCACGGCCGTCGCCCACGAAGGACTTGCGTCACTAGCGGTAGATCTTCACAAAGTAGGCGATCTCCTTGCCCTTACAAACTCCTTGGTTCAACTCCACAATCTTGTCGGAGGCTCCCAAGTGACACCTAACCAATCTAGGAGACACTACTCTCCAAGAAGTAACAAATGTTGTGTTGATGATGAACTCCTTGCTCTTGTGCTTCAAATGATAGTCTCCCCAACACTCAACTCTCTCTCACAGGATTTGGATTTGGTGGAAAGGAGATTTGAGTGGAAAGCAACTTGGGGAAGGCTAGAGATCAAGATTCATATGGTTGGAATGGAATATCTTGACCTCAACACAAGTGTAGGTGGTTCTCTCTCAGAAAATGTGTATTGGAAGTGTAGGTATGTTCTGATGGCTCTCTCCACGAATGAAGAGTGGGTGGAGGGGTATATATAGCCTCCACACAAAATCTAACCGTTACACACAATTTGCCAAACTCGGTGGGACCGAATGGTTAAACTCGGTCGGACCGATTCAGCAAACCTAGTGACCGTTAGGATTTTCGGTGGGACTGAGATGCAACTCGGTAGGACCGATATGGTTAGGGTTAGGGCATAACGTAATCTCGGTGTGACCGATTACACAAACTCGGTGGGACCGATTTTGGTAATAAGCTAACCAGAGAGTTGGTCAGGCAAACTCGGTGAGACCGATTACACAAACTCGGTGGGACCGATTTTGGTAATAAGCTAACCAGAGAGTTTGCATTGTAAACTCGGTAGTACCGATTGCTCAAACTCGTTGAGACCGATCTTGGTAACGGACATACACAGAGAGATTACAATCCCATCTCGGTCTCTCGGTGAAACCGATTTGCTAGGGTTTGTGGCAGTGGCTATGACATCTGAAACTCAGTGGTGCCAGATAGATAGAATCGGTGGGGCCGAGTTTGACTTTTGGTTTAGGTCATATGTGGATGTGGGAAGGTAGTTGAGGGTTTTGGAGCATATCACTAAGCACTTTGAGCAAGCAAGCCATTAAGCAACACCTCATCCCCTCTTGATAGTATTGGCTTTTCCTATAGACTCAATGTGATCTTGGATCACTAAAATAAAAAATGTAGAGTCTTGATCTTGAAGCTTCAGCCAATCCTTTGTCCTTAGCATCTTGAAGGGGTTCCACATCCTCTAGTCCATGCCACTCCATTGTTGAACTTATCTGAAACATACTAGGTAAAAGTGTTAGTCCAACAAGAGATATGTTGACATTAATTACCAAAACCACCTAGGGAGCACTTGTGCTTCCACAAGATATGAGATTCTTAAATGTTAGAGAGTGTTCACATAGTTACATAATTATTCAACTACTCATTGATCTTCACTTATATCTTTTGAAGTAGTTTGTCATTTGCTCTAGTGCTTCACTTATATCCTTTTAGAGCACAGCGGTGGTTTTATTTTGAAGAAATAGATGAACTCTCATGCTTCAATTATATTATTTTGGGAGTCTTTTAGAACAGCATGGTAGTTTGATTTGGTTATGAATCTAGTCCTAATATGATGGGCATCCAAGAGGGATATAATAAAAACTTTCATATAAAGTGCATTGAATACTATGAGAAGTTTGATGCTTGATGATTGTTTTTCGAAATGAGGATGGTGATATTAGAGTCATGCTAGTTAAGTAGTTGTGAATTTGAGAAATACTTGTGTTGAGGTTTGCAAGTCTCGTAGCATGCACGTATGGTAACCGTTGTGTGACAAATTTGAAGCATGGGGTGTTTCTTTGATTGCCTTCCTTATGAGTGCCGGTCGGGGACGAGCGATGGTATTTTCCTACCAATCTATCCTCCTAGGGGCATGCGCGTAGTGCTTGGTTTTTGATGACTTGTAGATTTTTGCAATAAGTATGTGAGTTCTTTATGACTAATGTTGAGTCCATGGATTATACGCACTCTCACCCTTCCATCATTGCTAGCCTCTTCGGTACCGTGCATTGCCCTTTCTCACCTTGAGAGTCGGTGCAAACTTCGTCGGTGCATCCAAACCCCGTGATATGATATGCTCTATCACACATAAGCCTCCTTATATCTTCCTCAAAAAAACCACCATACCTACCTATTATGGCATTTCCATAGCCATTTCGAGATATATTGCCATGCAACTTTCCACTGTTCCATTTATTATGACATGCTTCATCATTGCCATATTGCCTTGCATGATCATGTAGTTGACATCGTATTTGTGGCAAAGCCACCATGCATAATTTCATACATGTCACTCTTGATTCATTGCCCTTCCCGGTACACCGCCGGAGGCATTCATATAGAGTCATACTTTGTTCTAGTATCGAGTTGTAATCATTGAGTTGTAAATAAATAGAAGTATGATGATCATCATTAATAGAGCATTGTCCCATAAAAAGGGACAGTGCTACTATCCTTTTTCCACACTTGTGCTTCAAAGTAGCACCATGATCTTCATGATAGAGAGTCTCTTGTTTTGTCACTTTCATATACTAGTGGGAATTTTCATTATAGAACTTGGCTTGTATATTCCAACAATGGGCTTCCTCAAATGCCCCAGGTCTTCGTGAGCAAGCAAGTTGGATGCACACCCACTTAGTTTCTTTTGTTGAGCTTTCATACATTTATAGCTCTAGTGCATCCGTTGCATGGCAATCCATACTCCTCGCATTGACATCAATTGATGGGCATCTCCATAGCCCGTTGATTAGCCGCGTCAATGTGAGACTTTCTCCTTTTTTGTCTTCTCCACACAACCTCCATCATCATATTCTATTCCACCCATAGTGCTATGCCCATGGCTCATGCTCATGTATTGCGTGAAAGTTGAAAAAAGTTTGAGATTACTAAAGTATGAAACAATTGCTTGGCTTATCATCGGGGTTGTGCATGATGAGAACATTTTTGTGTGACGAAAATGAAGCATAGCCAAACTATATGATTTTGTAGGGATTAGCTTTCTTTGGCCATGTTATTTTGAGAAGACATAATTGCTTAGTTAGTATGCTTGAAGTATTATTATTTTTATGTTAATATTAAATTTTTGTCTTGAATCTTATGGATCTGAATATTCTTGCCACAATAAAGAAGATTACATTGATAAATATGTTAGGTAGCATTCCACATCAAAAATTCTGTTTTTATCATTTACCTACTCGAGCACGAGCAGGAATTAAGCTTGGGGATGCTTGATACGTCTCCAACGTATCTATAATTTTTGATTGTTCCATGTTATTATATTATCAAACTTGGATGTTTTATATGCATTTATATGCTATTTTATATGATTTTTGGGACTAACCTATTAACCTAGAGCCCAGTGCTAGTTTATGTTTTTTCCTTATTTTTGAGTATCGCAGAAAAGGAAAACCAAGCGGAGTCCAATTGACCTTAAACTTCACGGAACTTATTTTTGGACCAGAAGAAGGCCATGGAGTAAAAGAGTTGGGCCAGAAGAGTCCCGGGCTGCCCACGAGGGTAGGGGCGCGCCTCCCTACCTCGTGGACAGCCCGGAGACCCCCCTCACTTGTTCTCAATGCCAAAACCTCTTATATATACTAAAACTTTCAAAAAGAAACCTAGATCGGGAGTTTCGTCGCCGCAAGCCTCTGTAGCCACCGAAAACCAATCTAGACCCATTCCGGCACCCTGCTGGAGGGGGGAATCCCTCTCCGGTGGCCATCTTCATCATCCCGATGCTCTCCATGACGAGGAGGGAGTAGTTCTCCCTCGGGGCTGAGGGTATGTACCAGTAGCTATGTGTTTGATCTCTCTCTCTCTCATGTTCTTGAGTTGGCACGATCTTGATGTATCGTGAGCTTTGCTATTATAGTTGGATCTTATGATGTTTCTCCCCCTCTACTCTCTTCTGATGGATTGAGTTTTCCCTTTGAAGTTATCTTATCGATTGAGTCTTTAAGGATTTGAGAACACTTGATGTATGTCTTGCATGTGCTTATCTATGGTGATAATGGGATATCACGTGATCCACTTGATGTATGTTTTGGTGATCAACTTGCGAGTTCCATGACCTCGTGAACTTATGCATAGGGGTTGGCACACGTTTTCGTCTTGACTCTCCGGTAGAAACTTTGGGGCACTATTTGAAATTCTTTGTGTTGGTAGAATAGATGAATCTGAGATTGTGTGATGCATATCGTATAATCATACCCACGGATACTTGGGGTGACATTGGAGTATCTAGGTGACATTAGGGTTTTGGTTGATTTGTGTCTTAAGGTGTTATTCTAGTACAAACTCTAGGGTAGTTTGAACGGAAAGAATAACTTCGTGTTATTTTACTACGCACTCTTGAATAGATCGATTAGAAAGGATAACTTTGAGGTGGTTTCGTACCCTACAATAATCTCTTCGTTTGTTCTCCACTATTAGTGACTTTGGAATGACTCTTTGTTGCATGTTGAGAGATTGTTATACGATACAATTATGTTATTATTGTTGAGAGAACTTGCACTAGTGAAAGTATGAACCCTAGGCCTTGTTTCAACGCATTGCAATACCATTTGTGCTCACTTTTATCATTAGTTACCTTGCTGTTTTTATATTTTCAGATTACAAAAACCTATATCTACCATCCATATTATACTTGTTTCACCATCTCTTCGCCGAACTAGTGCACCTATACAATTTACCATTGTATTGGGTGTGTTGGGGACACAAGAGACTCTTTGTTATTTGGTTGCAGGGTTGTTTGAGAGAGACCATTTTCATCCTACGCCTCCCACGGATTGATAAACCTTAGGTCATCCACTTGAGGGAAATTTGCTACTGTCCTACAAACCTCTGCACTTGGAGGCCCAACAACGTCTACAAGAAGAAGGTTGTGTGGTAGACATCACCCGACACTCCTCTGCCTTCCCCTACGGTAATTTCATGAATAAGGCCTTCCACATCACTAGGACGTGGTTCCTCGACGCTACCTTCATAAAGTAATTTACAAACCTCACAAAAGTCATAAAGCGTCATTTCTTTGTACTCATCATATAAGTGAAAATCTACCGTGGGTGGTGATCCCCTAGCATGAAAATGAAAATTTTGCACGAAAGTATTAGTGAGTAGGAGACACTGATTGCACTGGTCGCGTAGGAAGTCGGTGATGCCTGCATTCTCAGCCAAATATTAGAAATCATCATAAATCCCGGCCATTTGTAAGAATGCATCACGTGGCCATTCGCACGGCCAAATTTCCGCGACGCGAGGAAGATTATATTTGTGCTTTTTCTTCTCCTCATTTTCTTTTTCCTTCGAACCTTGGCTCGAGGAGCCTCTCAACAATCTCCTCAACATTTTCTTCCTTTGTATTTTTTTGAAATTTTTAGTGACTCAAAATAAAGGTGAACCAAACTGAACAAAATTGATAGCAAGTACTCCCTCAAGTGCCTAGTGGCTATATCACGTGTCAAAACTACTTTGGACCATATAAATTTGACATGCAAGCTCAAGAACAGGGTCACCACAGCAGCATTTTTTTCAATAAATAAAGCACTAGAACAAAAACTAATTGGACTGAGGAGTCACATACCGAAGAACAAGCCCCAAAGCAGTTTTGTGAATGGAGCTTTGAGCAAGGAGATCGAAAATGGCAGCAAGATGAGTAAGAACACGAGTTTGAGCAATGGAATGATTTTTTTCTGGAGGAAGAAGGAGTGGATGGGTGCTGGAATAAGTGGAGGGGGCCACGTGGGGCCCACAAGGTCAGGGGGCGTGCCCTGCACCCTTGTGACCAGCTGGTGAGGCCCCCTGGTGTGTTATTTGCACCAGAAATTCTAAAGCATTCTATAAAAAATCATATCCAATTTTCAGGGCATTTGGAGAACTTTTATTTTTGGGACATTTTTATTGCATGGTTAATTCAGAAAATAGACATAAAATACTATTTTTGCTTTATTTTATCTAAATAACAGAAACTAAAAGATGGGTACAGAGAGTTTGTGCTTCTAAATTCATCCATCTCATGCTCATCAAAAGGAATCCATTAATAAGGTTGATCAAGTCTTATTAACAAGCTTCTTCCGAATGACATGAAACCGGAGAACTTTCGAATAACACTAGGTTACCTCAACGGGGATATGCATTTCCCCAACAATAAGAATATCATCTTTTTGACAGTAGGAAGAGGGAATTCAAAACCTCCAATAGTAATAGTTGAATTTTTTTCAATAGAATTGATACTATGAATTTGAGGTTGTTTATTCGAAAGTGTACCGTATGCTCATTACCATTAACATGAAAAGTGACATTGTCTTTTTTGCAATCAATAACAACCCCTGCAGTATTTAAAAATGGTCTACCAAGAATAATCGACATACTATCGTCCTCGGGAATATCAATAATAACAATGTCCATTAAGATAGTAACATTTGCAACCACAACAGGCACACCCTCACAAATACTGATGGGCATAGAGTTGATTTATCAGCCATTTGCAAAGAAATTTCAGTGGGTGTCAACTTATTCAATTCAAGTCTACGATATAAATAGAAAGGCATAACACTAACACCGGCTCCAAGATCACATAAAGCAGTTTTAACATAGTTTCTTTTAATGGAGCATGATATGGTTGGTACCCCCGGATCTCCTAGTTTCTTTGGTATTCCACCCTTAAAAGTATAATTAGCAAGCATGGTGGAAATTTCAGCTTCCGGCATCTTTCTTTTATTTGTAACAATATCTTTCATATACTTAGCATAAGGAGGCATTTTAAGCATATCAGTCAAACGCATACGCAAAAAGATAGGTCTAATCATTCCAGCAAAGCACTCAAAATCCTCATCATCCTTTTTCTTGGATGGATTAGGAGGAAAGGGCATGGGCTTCTGAACCCATGGTTCTCTTTCTTTACCATGTTTTCTAGCAACAAAATCTCTTTTATCATAATGTTGATTCTTTGATTGTGGGTTATCAAGATGAACAGCAGGTTCAATCTCCACATCATTATCATTACTAGGTTGAGCATCAACATGAACATCTTTATTAACATTATCACTAGGTTCATGTTCATCACCAGATTGTGTCTCAACATCAAAAATAGAAATATCATTGGGATTCTCATGTGTATTTGTAGCAGGTTCACTAACATGCAAAGTCCTATCAGTTTTCTTTTTCTTTTTATTAATAGGACTAGGTGCATCAGTATTAGTTCTCTAAGAATCTTGTTTAACTCTCTTAGGATGGCCCTCAGGATACAAAGGTTCCTGGGTCATTTTACCATCTCTAGTCATAACCCTAACAACATTATCATTATTTTTGCTATTCAACTCATTAAGCAAATCATCTTGAGCTTTAAGTACTTGTTCTACTTGAGTTGTAACCATGGAAGCATGTTTACTAATAAGCTTAAGATCACTAACAGTTCTACTCATATAATCACCCAAGTGGTCAAGCATGTAAGCATTACGTTTCAATTGTCTACTAACATAAGCATTGAAATTTTCTTGTTTAACAATAAAATTATCAAATTCATCCAAGCATTGACTAGCAGACTTATTATGAGGAATATCACCTTCATCAAATCTATGGAGAGTTTACCTCTGCTACTTGTGTCGGGTTATTAAGACCATATATTTCTTCAATAGGTGGTAGATTCTTAACATCTTCAGCTTTAATACCTTTTCCTTTCATAGATTTCTTTGCGTCTTGCATATCTTCAGGACTGAGAAATAGAATACCCCTTTTCTTCGGAGTTGGCTTCAGAGTTGGTTCAGGAAGTGTCTAATCATTTTCATTACTCAACATATTATTCAATAGCAATTCATCTTGCTCAGCAGTTCTTTCCCTAAAAACGCAACCAGCACAACTATCCAGGTGGTCTCTGGAAGCATCAGTTAGTCCATTATAAAAGATATCAAGTATTTTATTTTTCTTGAGAGGATGACTAGGCAAAGCATTAAGTAATCGGAGAAGCCTTTCCCAAACTTGTGGGAGACTCTCTTATTCAATTTGCACAAAATTAAATATTTCCTTTAAAGCAACTTGTTTCTTATGAGCGGGGAAATATTTTGCAGAGAAGTGATAAATCATATCCTGGGAACTATGCACACAACCAGGAGCAAGAGAATTAAACCATATCTTAGCATCACCCTTTAATGAGAAAGGAAATAGTTTAAGAATATAGTAATAACGAATTTTTCCTCATGAGTAAATAGGTGGCTATATCATTCAATTTAGTAAGATGTGCCACAGTAGTTTCAGATTCATAACCATAGAAATGATCAGATTCAACCAAAGTAATAAATCAGGATCGACAGAGAATTCATAATCCTTATCAGTAACAAAGATAGGTGAAGTAGCAAAAGCGGGATCATATTTCATTCTAGCATTCAAGGATTTTTCTTTCGGCTTAGCTAAAAATTTCTTTAGACCTTCTCTGTCATTGCAAGCAAAGAAGTCTCTAACAGTTTCTTCATCCATAACATAACCCTTAGGAACAATAAGCAATTCATATCTAGGGGGAGAATCATAATCATCATTTTCAATAATATCATCACTTTTAGTAATTTCATTCTCTCTAACCCTAACAAGTTGTTCATCAAGAAATTCACCAAGTGGCACATTATTATCAAGCACAGAAGTAGTATCATTATAAGCATCATGCATAGCAGAAGTGACATCATCAATAACATGCGACATATCAGAATCAATAGCAGGCGTATGTGTCGCAAGTTACTCAAAATAAAAGAGAATCAAGAGCAGAGCTAGATGGCAGTTCCTTACCTTCCCTCGTAGTTGAGGGAAAAATCTTAATTCTTTGATCTTTCAAGTTCCTCATAGTGATCAACAGATATAAATCCCAAGTGACTCAGAGAATAGAGCTATACTCCCCGGCAACAGCGCCAGAAAAAGGTCTTGATAACCCACAAGTATAGGGGATCGCAACAGTTTTCAGGGTAAAGTATTCAACCCAAATTTATTGATTTGACATAAAGGGAGCCAAAGAATATTCTCAAGCATTAGTAGTTGAGTTGTCAATTCAACCACATTTGAAAGACTTATTATCTGCAGCAAATTATTTAGTAACAAAGTAGTATGGAAATAACGGTAACGATGGCAAAATTAACAGTAGTACTTTCGTAGCAGTTGTGACAGTAGCAGCCGAAAAGTAACGCAACAAATATCAATATATGCAAAGCTTGTAGGCAATGGATTAATGATGGATAATTATGTAGAATGTCATTCATCATGCAACGGTTATAACATAGGGTGACACAGAACTAGCTTCAATTCATCAATACAATGTAGGCATGTATTCCGAATATAGTCATACATGCTTATGGAAAAATAATTTGCATGACATCTTTTGTCCTATCCTCCTGTGGCAGCGGGGTCCTATTGAAAACTAAGTGATATTAAGGCCTTCTTTTAGTAGAGTATCAAGCCAAAGTATTAGCACTTAGTGAATACATGAACTCCTCAAACTACAGTCATCACCTGGTCCCGATTATTGTCACTCCGGAGTTGCCGGATCATAACACGTAGTAGGTGACTCTTGACTTGCAAGATAGGATTAAGAACACAAATATATTCATGAAAACATAATAGGTTCATATCTGAAATCATGACACTCGGGCCCTAGTGACAAGCATTAGGCATATCAAAGTCATAGCAACATCAATCCTAAAACATAGTGGATACTAGGGATCAAACCCTAACAAAACTAACTCGATTATATGGTAAATCTCATCCAATCCATCACCGTTCAGCAAATGGCGGAGGAGGCGGTAGAGTCCTCGGAGTCAGCCTGCCGCCTGGTCGGAATGAAAATGAAGGCAGCTGGGCGGTTGGCATGCATCCGCCTGCTTTTACATCTCCTGAAGGTAAAGATGCAAATTTGCATCTCCGGTTGTTGTATTTTAAATCTTTTGAAGAAGGTGACGTAATTTTTTTTCATCTGCCTCATGTGCTGAAGATGGATTTTTGGTCTAGAAGAGACGCAAATACAACACCTGAAATGTGCTCTAATACACTAGACTTGAAATGAGCTAAAACGCATACAGTTTCTGTTAAACAAAGCGCAAATTAATCTAATCCAAGCTAATCTATTCATTGCTTCCGACCTACCAATAATTTTGCTCCTCCCCCGCCCCTCCTCCCCTTCTCATCGCCTTCCCGTCCCGGCCTCGCGTCGCTCTCGTCTGGTGGTCGTCTCCCCTCCCCTCCTCCGTCCCCGCGCGAATAAAGCCGGCGTCAGATTCTCCCCAGCCCCAAGCAAGCTCCGATTCCCCGCGCCAAACCAAGTAGGCTCTCGCCCAGGTTAGGATTTGGCTCCACACGCCGATGCGCCAGCGCGACGCATGGCCGTGAACTGCCTATACGTCGCCGCCGCATCCACGGCGGCCAGCGCCGCCGCGCTGCAGTGGTGGGCGGCGTCCTTCCTCGACGCCCCACGGGACGGGGATGTCGGCGGCGGGGACTGGCTCGAGACCTCGTTGCGATCGCACGTGACCGTCGCGCTCTTAGCGAATCTGGCGGCGCACGTCCTCCTCGTCCTCCTCCTAGCTCTCAAGGTGATTGGTTAATCGGCTCAGCGTAGGATTGTTTATCAATTCGGGGATGGTTTTCCGGGCTCGATTAATGCCGCCACGGATACTGGGTTCCATCGCTGCGTTGTAGGCAATCGACCGAGCTCATTATGGTAGGTTGCGTTTCTGGTGGCTAATTGCGTAAGCAACCTGCGTCATATTCCTGATGTTATGGTCCTCGAGCTGCAATTTTGTTGGGCGTGCATTTTGTTTAGAAAGGTTTGTCACTCGTCCTCATTTCATTTACCAATGGATTGATGTTGATAGTTGGGACTGGGAAATGTGTGGTAAGTTTTTTCTCCAGTCCAAGTGCTGGTCTTGCAAGAGCTGGGTTGATGCTGTGATATGCTTAGTTGAGCCTGTCCTCAAGGTTCATTTGTTTGTGAGTTGTTTAGTCGTCATGTAAGCTGACGATACTAAATGCATTTCACTTTGTGCTATGCTCATAATACTAGTGAAATCGTTCTATTAAAATATACGGTCTTAGATGCCAAGCCCATATGTATTTTGCATTTGCTGAGTTTTAGTTATTTACATCGCTAGGTTTCTTGGCTAAACAAACAGTAGTGGCGGGCTTATGACGGTGGAATCCCAATGAAACTACTGAATAACCCAATCTTAATGATATTACTAATTATTTTTCTATGAAGTTATCCACTTGGAATTTATGTCTGCCTGACTGAGTTGTAACTGAGTTTCTTCATATTCACACTGTGCAATATGAGACATCTTAAAACAGGGTTATAATCTTGAATCTCAATCATAAAGCTCAACCAAGGCATGTTCTATGCTGGGAAACTCTAGTGTACAATGTAAACAGCTTGGCTATTTCCCTTAAAGTTCAGTTTTAAAGGAGAAATCAAGTTTAGATCTATTACAGAACAAAATAAAATGATGGTACGTACTATGGTGATGGCCACCCAGTGCTCCAAGAAGTAGGAAAGATAAATGAACAGACCATCATCATTCTTTGAAAGTAGCAACTGTTGCTATCTGGCCATATCTACCTTCTCTTGGCGCCTTTAATGAATTAAGCTGAAAGCATATTAGATCTTTGTACTAAATCAGCGACAATTAATATGGATCGGAGGGAGTAGTAATCTCCAGTAATATAAAATATCCTCGGGTGCTGTAGCTCGGTTGTAAATTCAACATACTCATCTTTCTTATTTCTCTAATACAACAGTCTGAGACTTACATATCTTTTCTCCTATGCAGACATTATTTTTTGTTCGGTTAACTTCTACAGAGACTAGAAAAGTGTTGGAACACATCATTAACTATGTAATCTACAAGGTAATACTCTCTCTCTCTCTCTCTCTCGTTATTACATGTCCTTCCATTGAACTATTCATGTGTTTTTACTGCTCCCAAATATTGCTGACAAATTTGGCCTGCTTAAACCTCTAGTCCTCTGAACAAGTCTATGGTTGATAAGATGAATCTTCAATCTAAGGCCCCAGTGAGCTTCAAGCATCTGGATAATGAGCTTACTTTTTTGAAATGAAATTAAATGCAATATCGCACATGTCTATGACTTGCAGCTGACATATAATGCTCTTGTGCTCTCATGCATTTCCAATAATAATACACATACATCATAGGAAAGCCTTGCCCTTTCAGTTTGTTGAAGTGATTTTACTTATAAACTCGGCAGCAAGAGAATTGGCATAGATTAACAGCAATGCGAAAGGAGACCACATAAATCCTATAGAAAACAACTAGGACCAGAAAGGCCACAAAGATTGTATAAAAAAGGACCAGAAAGGCTTTGTCGGGGAACTGCTAGACAAGGAGGACTCGAGCGAGAGGTTCCCACGGGGGCCTTAATCTGGACGTCGGCCGAGTGAGATGACATGCAGGCGGTTGGCGAGAGGTGGCAGCCCAAATGTGGCCGCATTTGAGATGTGGCCACAGGATGGATCTTGGCTACGAGATTGAAAGCGAGACCAAATGAATCAATCGGGAAGTGAGACCAGATCAATCTATCAAGGAGGAATGACGGGAAAAATCAATTAGAGTTTTCGATAGAAGTGGAGACTGATATTCGATAAGATGGAGACCGAGAGGGAGAGGACTCGATCAGGAGAGACATGGACCAGTTCCGGTGTCCAGCCCATAAACCTGGGTTCATGATACCATGCTAGAGGAGTAACTTATCTGTATTGCGTAGCCCAACGGGCGAATATATATTACAATGAACTTGGAGTACAGGTAAGGAAATCTAGACTAATACTAACATGTAAGGAGACCTAGACCAATACTTATACTCCTTAATAGTTGTGACCTCTAAGAACCTGCACTTGGGGCTGGATGGATACTAGTGGGTGTGTGGTTTGTCTTCTAGGTCTCCTGTCCCTTCTCTCATGCCCTGTCCTTTCAGATTGGCTCACTGCAGGTGGATACTCCCTTCTTAATGCCACCAAGTAGCTGTGACAGCCATGACTACTAGCAAAATACTACTCCCTCCGTCCCATAATGTAAGACGTTTTTTGACACTACACTAGTGTCAAAAAGCGTCTTACATTATGAGACGGAGGGAGTAATTCAGTGCCGCCTAGAAGCTAATACAGCCATGGCTACTTCTAGCGATACTAAGAGCATCTCCAACAGGCGCGGCAAAACGCGCGCCCGCGCGGTAAAAGCAGTTTTTCGCGCGCGCCGGTTGGTTCCGCGCGCTCCAGCGGTGGCGGGAAGTTACCGCGCGCGGGAAGCGTTTGCGCGCGTGCGGGAGAAAGCGGCACACGGCGCGGTAGATTTGGCGCGCCGCTTCACGCGCGCCTATAAAGTCCCGCGCTTCGCCACGCGCACAGAACAGCCACGCGCCCTCCTCCTCGCAACCTCGCCGCTTTGCCGCTTTCTGCGCCACCACCGCGCCACCATGCCGCCCCGCCGCCGGGGTGCTTCGGGCTTTCGCGGCGTCCGCGAGCGCCCCAACGGCTGGTACTCCGCCGAGATACGGTCCGGCGACGTCCGGCTCGGCCTCGGGACGTTCCGGAGCGCGCGCGAGGCGGCCCGCGCGTACGACGCGGCGGCGTGGCGCTTGGAGAGGCCCCGGTCGCAGATGAATTTTCGGGACGTCTTCACGCGCGAGGAGGCGCAGCGCCTCGCCCCTCCGCCGCGTCTCATCACGGACATGGACCGTGCCGACCACTCTCGGCGGCAGCGCCGTCTCCTCGTCGCCGAAGAGGACGAGTGAGCCATGGCGGAGTGGCGCCGTCGCCACCCAGAGGACGTCGACGCCGAGCGTGCCTACTGGGCGGAGAGGACGGCAAGGCGCCGCCCGGAGCGGGCGGACCGGCGTCAGCGGAAGGCAGTGGCGAACGAGCAGTGCGACATCGTCTCCGCAGGTGGGAGGTCATTCTTCACCTCGGACGATGAACGTTGGGACGACATATGGCTCTCAACCTCGGACGACACCGACGAGAGTGATGATGGTGATGATAGCGACTTGGAGTAGTTTTCTATCTATGTATGCCGTAGTAGTTTCTATCTATCTATCTATGCCGTAGTAGTATCTATCTATCTATGTATGTCGAACTATCTATCTATGTATGCTGTAGTAGTTGCACCGATGTAAAATATCTTTGTATCGTTTTTTTATCTATGTAATTTTAATTTTAAAAATATTGTAGAATGAGCGCGCGCTGCATTTTACTGCACCTGCTGGAGCTGCGCGCGCGCGCGGCTGCTGGAGCAAACGCTGCGCGCCGCGCCAAACCAGGCGATGGGCGCGCGCCAAATCCGTTTTTACTGCGCGGCGCGTTGGGCGCCTGTTGGAGATGCTCTAATGCATTCTGATTCAAGATGTCAAAAAAGTACTCCCTCCGTCCCATAATATAAGAAACACTCTTATATTATGGGACAGAGGGAGTAAAAGTCAGAAAATTTACTTTCTACACATTTTTCAGTTTTACAATTGGAACGTCAATGAAGAGAAGGCCAGAGCCCTAGCTGCTGCTAAGTTGTGCGCACACACAAAGCCAAATTATGTATGTGCATGAACCAACACATGAGGTAGAAATAGAATTATCGGTCGGCTGTTTTTCTGGTAAGACAAAAGGAAATGTTTGCAAGGCCTGTACTTGAGTAATCACATGGTTGATTTAGATTGGAGGGAAGTGTATGGGATGGTGTCCAGTTTGCGTGCAACAAAAAAGTCTTTTCTGATTTGTCCCAGGAAGTCAAGAGCCACTTGAATTGTCAACTGAGTACAAGATGGATGCCACGTTGGAAGAGTCTAAAGTGAGCTTAACTCACTTGGATGGGGTAGTGAATGTACAACCCAGCCACCCAGGTTCAAGTCCTCACGGACAGGAGTTTGGGTTCTTATTGAAAAACCCGTTGTAGGGGACTCCCTTATGACTCCCCTTTCCAAAAAAAAAGTTGGAAGAGTCTGATGAGTTCTGTTCAGTTACAATCAGAGGATAATCAATTGGCGAGTCCAAGGAGTTCTGTTCAGTTACAACCAGAGGATAATCAATACTATTGCTTCGGTAGTCCATGACCACAAGGATTTATGGAGGTTTTGCTCATGAGGATCACTAGGGCTTTGCAGCGCGCAAAGGCTTGCACGGGGATCACCAACTAGATGTAACAAAATATAACACAGCACAACAAGTAATTTCGTGCATCCGTTTACTATTTTTGGAAATAAAAGAAGTTCCAAGATGTGAAAGACTTGTCTATCAAAGAGAGGTTGTTTTCCAGATTGAGGGTATGTTTGGTTTGATCCCCAACCCCAACTACCCCCCTCAAAATTTTGGCAGTTGTTGTTGTTTGGATTGTGACCGTTATATCCTCCACAATTTTGGCAAATGAGACCGTTGTTTTGTTTGGTTTGTGACCAACCAACATGATTATTATACTAGTTCCAAAAATATTTAATTTATCTATTATCTAAAATTGAGAAGAAATACATATCAATACTTAGATGCAGTTTTTCTAAAAACTTAGATGCAGTCACTGTGAAGAAAATCGCCAAAAGAATGACACGGCATGCTGTGTGTACTTCATGTTGGTATATCTTTGGATGGAATTCCTGTTTGTATGCAGTTGCTAATCATGGACAGGCCTGCATATCTTTGAATTAAAAGCGCCGCTGATTGGTTACAGCTAAAAATTTGACTTATCCTAACTGCATGCACGGAGCAGGCCTACCATAACAACCAGAGTCACAGCCTCCCTCGTCTTGCCCACACGTTGGTGAGAACTACACGTACGGGCGTTGGCATGCTGGACGAGCCAATTTTTTGGCGCAGATCCAAACAGTTACCAAATTACACGTGCAAGCCAATTTTTTGGTAGGGTCGACTTTGGTAGTAATCTAATCAGGCCCTGAGTCTTTCTTTCCCTTTTATTCTAGGCATGAGAAATTTGTCGGTTGATTGTACTATATAACAGAAGGGGAGCCTTGGCGCAGTAGTAAAGCTGCTGCCTTGTGACCATGAGGTCACGGGTTCAAGTCCTGGAAACAGCCTCTTGCAGAAATGTAGGAAAAGGCTGCGTACAATAGACCCAAAGTGGTCGGACCCTTCCCCGGACCCTGCGCAAGCGGGAGCTACATGCACCGGGCTGCCCTTTTATTGCACTATATAACAGCTACATATACCATTGTAATGATAAGTTGCAAGTTGATGAATTAGATTCAAGGTGTGCTTTAGGGTGGATAGCCCCATTATCATTTTCTCAGAGAATCTTGACAAAAATCTGCTTTTGGAGAAAGCTTTATTATACCTTTGTGCCATCTGTGTGGAATTGTCCTGATACGTAAGTTGCCATCTACAGGATTGGTCTTGTATGCTGAATTGCTAGGTTCAAACCCTCTAGGCCTCTACTTTGTGTACATTGTGCGCGTGAGCGAGAGGCCTTCCCGTGTGTTGCTGCTTTTTGGACTAGTTTGCAGGACCGTGGAAAATTTGGAGCTGGGGTGCAGCGATTTTTCAGAGAAGGGCATATAGAGGTGGTGGGGCAAAGTGACTGGAGGAGGAGAATGTGGAGGGTAGAAAATGTTTGCACAGTGCCACAAGGACTTGGTGGTGAGGTGGTGTGCTGATGGGTTATGTATGGATTTGGGGTGCGATGTGGAGATGATGAAAGGAGGTAGAAGGGACAAGTGCGATGCGGGGTCTTTAGAACCCATTACACTGCCTTGTGGAACCCTCATGCGGTGAAATGGACGTGGCAACGGAGGGTAATGGAACCTAGTGCAAAGTGTAATATCGTTTGTCCCAAAATGCTGTCAAGTGTCTATTCTTCCGAAGCC
Source organism: Triticum monococcum (assembly GCA_034509565.1). Classification (NCBI taxonomy): domain Eukaryota; kingdom Viridiplantae; phylum Streptophyta; class Magnoliopsida; order Poales; family Poaceae; genus Triticum; species Triticum monococcum. The sequence continues at coordinate 274,215,410 of CM067842.1, read as the reverse complement.
TGGTGGTATAAAGAAAGGGACACAAGTGGTACTCTACTTTGTATTATGTGCAATTTACTCCGTCCTTTAGTTATTTATGTGCATGTGGCAGTCTACAATGTGAATAGAATTACAAGGACTTCTCTTGTGTTGCAGGGAACTTTTCTCCCATTGGTTGTGCCTCCTAATTCTCAACAAATAATCCTTTGGTCAACTTGGCTAGTCCTTCTTTGTTCACTGAAGGTACTGTGTGCAATTACATCTACTTGTTGAGATTCTACCCATCGTATTAACTGAAATAAATGTCATATCCAGATGTTTCAATCATTGGCCAGAGAACGTCTTGAGTGCCTCAATGCGTCACCCTCAGCAACTCCATTGAAATATCTCCGTGTATATTCTGCGCTGTTGCTGGTTCTTTCGACTGATCTACTATGGTAATATTCCCTGGTTAGTCAGCATGGATCAAGCTTCATAGCAATTTATCTAAGTATCTTTTGGGGATGAATTTACCCAATTTGTTAAGGTATTATGGTGTTGCCCTGTCGGTCTAGGGCTGTCCTTGAGTCCTTGTACTATATATTTGTACCCTTTGGCTGTGCAATACAGCAAACCCAGTTCGTAACAATGTATTAGAGCTAAACCTAGAGTGCCATTTGTCGTCACTGCAGCTCATCGTCTTCGATGAGCTGTCCCTGGAGAGCGAGCTCCACTCCAGGGGGCGGACTTGACACCCCAAACCCACTGCCATACCCATTGTAGCTGTGTAGTAGCAACTGGCTGATGTCTCCATGCCACATCCGCCTCACCGGTTTCCTTATCCCTGAGATCCCTCATTCTCAGCTTGGCGCCTGTTCAAGTCGAGCCGACCTGCGCCCACGCCGGATTTGGGAACCACCTTATCTTGTCGCCGCTGGTCCCCAGTCTGTCGCTGGTGCTGATTTTTAGCCCGCCAATCTTGTCCGGCATTGCTGGCTACCAATGTGGTATTCTCGTTGTTGGCCTTGCTTTTCCAGCAAGGCCTATCCGTTGCTGATCCAATCTTCCACTTCATTAGCTCGCTGGCCAGCCTCCTCTTTTCATCTCCACTGGCTTCACCCTCAGCACTGGTCCCTCTGCTGCAGCTTGTGTTGGCCGCAGTGTGCTGCTTCTGCTACTTGTTGCAGGCTTGCAGCCATCGCTTGGATCAGCCGCTAACCAGGCTTGTACTGTAGAGCGAAAGAAAGCTGGAAAGGTGTGTTTGATGAAATCTGCATCTTCCCAAGAACCTGCATCTGGAGGAAGATTTTCCCATTGAACAAGCCATTGATCCACCTGCAGATTATCTCGTGGTATTTGCCGGGTTTCCAGTACTGCTGCTGGAGCGTATTTAATTGATCCGACTTAATTGATTAAGGGAAGATCTTGACTAGGCACCACTTTTTGTCCCAAGTGCTGTTTCAGCTGACTAACATAGAAAATTGGATGAATCTGCACACCTTCAGGTAACAGGAGTTTATAGGCCAGTTTGCCCACTTGCTTGAGTATCTTAATAAGGCCATAGAACTTGCTCTGTAGTATAATGGTGCCACGCAACCCAAATGCTGCCATGCGGTAGGGTTCCATTTTAAGGTAGACCGTATCACCTTCTTTCAATTGGCGCTCAACCCTTTTTAAATCAGCATATTTCTTCATGCGATTCTGAGCTTTATGCAAGTTATCCTTAAGCTGGGCCAACATCTCTTGTTTAGTCTGAAGGAACACAGTTGTTTCCTCATCCATAGGCCCAGGGATAGAGATTTCAGATATCAGAGGTGGGGGAACCCATACAAGGCCTGAAATGGGCAGAACTTTGTGCTGGTATGAAAACATGAGTTATACCAATACTCAGCTAATGGCAACCAAGCAGCCCACTTCTTCGGTTTATTCATAGCCATGCAACGCAAGTAGTTTTCCACACATTGGTTAACACGTTCTGTCTGACCATCAGACTCTGCATGATAAGCTGTACTGCACCTTAGTTGGATATCCATTGAGTTAAACAGGTCCTTTCAAAAAATTGCTGGTGAAGATCCTATCTTTGTCAACTTGGGAGGGCCATGTAATTTGATGATTGTATCCAGAAATGCTCGTGTGCAACAGTATGAGCAGTATGGGGGTGGGATAAATGCATAAAGCAATGAAATGGGCATATTTGCTTAATCTATCCACCACCACCATTATAACCACTTTTCCTGGGATGTTGGCAGCCCCTCTACAAAATCCGTTGTACCGTAGGTCCATGCCATATCAGGAACAGGTAAGGGATCTAAAAGCCTTGGGTAGTGACGGTGCTCAGATTTTGATCTCTTAGAGACCGGGCATAAAGCAATAAACTTTTCAATTTGCTTCTTTAGACCAGGCCAATAAAATACTCTTTCGACTTTGTGATATGTTGCTCTCGTTCCTGAATGTACCCCAACAGCAGAAGAATGGAGAGCTTGTACGAGCCTTATTTGTAGTGCTAAATCATTGCCAATGACAATTCTCCCTTTATATCTCAAAACACCAGCATGTAGAGAATAAGCATTAGTATCAGTAGCAGGGGAAATGAGGAGTTGCTCTAAAAGGTGTAACAACAGAATAGAGAAAATGGAATTGCACATTCTGGACAGTGCATCAGCTACGATGTTTTTTCTTTTCCTTTTTTGTACTCCCTCTGTCCCAATATAAGTGTCTCAACATTTACAACTTTGCACTAAAGTTAGTACAAAGTTGAGACACTTATTTTGGGATGAAGGGAGTACTTCATAGTGAAGTCAAATTCCAGAAGTTTGAGCATGAGCTTGTGCTGGATACCTTACGTAATCCTTTGCTCTGTGATATACTGTAGGTTTTGTTGATCTGTCCTGATTATCAGTTTATTGCTCCACAAGTAGTGTCTCCATCTCTTTAGAGCTTCTATAATTCCAAGAGCTTCTTTTTCACAAGCTGACATGGCAGCGTTTCCTGGGCAGAGGGTAGAGCTATAATATGCAATTGGTTTTCCATTTTGCATGATTACTGCTCCCAGTCCTGTGCCCAAGGCATCAGTTTCAAGTACAAAAGGTTGTGCAAATTTGGTAATGCCAACACAGGTGCTGATGTCATGACCAGTTTCAATTTTTCAAAAGCCTCTTGCTATACAACAATCCGGTTGAAGTTTCCCTTTTTTAAAAGTTCATGGAGAGGTCTACAGATAATCCCGTAGTTCTGGATAAACCTTCTATTACCAGTGAGCCCCAAAAATCTTCTTAATTGTGTCACATTGGTAGGTGTTTGTCAGTCAATAATTGCACTGATCTTTTTAGGACATGTAGATACTGCTTCACCAGAAATGATATGCCCAAGATACTCCACTTGTGGAACAGCAAACACACAGTTACTGAGCTTTGCAGCTAAAGAGTGCTTCATGAATAGTGTTAGTACTATTTCCAAATGTTGCAAATGAAACTTCATATCATTGCTGTAAATTAAGACATCATCAAAGAAGACCAAAATAAATTTCCTTAGATAAGGGCCAAAATCCTCATTCATGAGAGCCTGGAAGGTTGTTGGTTTATTAGATAAGGCCAATGGCATGACTACAACAACAACAACAGCAACAAAGCCTTCAGTCCCAAACAAGTTGGGGTAGGCTAGAGATGAACCCATAAGATCTCACAACCAACTCATGGTTCTGGCACATGGATAGCAAGCTTCCATGCACCCTTGTCCATGGCTAGTTCTCTGTCGATACTCCAGTCCTTCAGATCCCTCTTTACGGACTTCTCCCATGTCAAGTTCGGTCTACCTCGACCTCTCTTGACATTATCGACAAAACACTCAAAATATCCAAAATAGTTTCTGAAGGCAGTTATCTCAATGTCAGGTTCATACATTCTCACTTGATGGTACCCTGATCTGAGATCGAGTTTGGATTTTTTTTGCCCCATCATACTTTGAGAATTGACTTTTCTGTAATCTATGCATAGCCTCCAAGTTGTGTCTTTACCATTATAGCTGGCGAGGCATAAGGGCTCTGACTAGCTCTTATTAATTTGTTTGCTAGTAATTTGTGAACCTGTTGTTCCATCTCATCTTTTTGAGTGTTGGGAACTCTGTATGGCTTTGAAGGAGTAGCATCTGAGTTATCATGCCAGAGATTACCTGATCCAACCATTTGTTCAACTGTTGAGCTCCAATTAATTCCAGTTTCTCTGCTGGGGTGCAAATGCCTATAAAAGGAGGGCCATGGCGACCTAAAATAGGATTCGGACCCTTGTACACTCTTACGCGCGTAGCTGCTCTCCCCGAGGCGACCTTGCCGGGCTGGAGCGCTGCGTGTTCGTCGCGGTCCTCCATCCAATCCACCAAAGCAGGAGTAGGGTTTTACGCTTAGCAGCGGCCCGAACCTGGGTAAAAACCACCGCGTCACCATTGCCGTGCTGCCTTACGGTCTCCGCTCTTTGTGCAACGTGCCCCTCCCCCTTGCCGAACCACAAGGGGCCAATGGACTGGCCCCATAGGTGATCGTGTTCTGCCAAGACACCTCCAAGGATTAACCTAGCTCTGAATACGATTTGGCAGATCCCTATTTTACTCAGATCGGTGAAATCATGAGAAATGGAACACGAAAGTGAAATTGTGTCTAGGGTTCGCCTCGGAAGAGAGAGACCCCGACTTGTATTGCTATACTGTAATTTTGTCCTTACAGGATAATGATCAATGAATGGCTAACACAGCGCACGCCCCACGCTTATATACTGCTGGGCTAGTTACTCGACAAGTGAAACGGTAACAATAACTAGTGACAACAGGTGAAACTGAATAGTTTTCAGGTAAATGGGCCCTGCAATCATCTTGGCTGTCCAATAACTGACAAAACGGAAGGCAACGTTGACAGTAGTTTCAGGTTCAGGCGAGCTCTGGATCTGACATGCTGATCCTCTCTGCAGTGCAAGTCTTCATTCAGCGCCGCTGACCTCCTCTATTATTGCCTGACTACCTCTGCCATTCCATGAATGGATATGCAGCTGCAGATTCCTTGCCGCAGACTTATGCTCCGTTCAGCTTCATTCATGATGGCTTTGTGGGCGGGTGCCACATTACTTAGTCCATGGGTTACTAGTTTGGTGCTGGTTCGGTGCTGTTGTTGGACTGGTGGTGTTGGGCCGAGTACTATTGTGCTGGCCGATGGTGTGCTGTTCTTGCTGTTTTGGCTGAGTGCTTGCTGGCTGCTGCTACTTCTAGCTAGTATCCCTTCTTGAGTCAGTCTCTTCAGTGTATTGCTTATGTTACATCCATCCATGTCCATCACTCTGTCGTGTTGGTCCATGCCATACGAGTACACAAAAGCCTTGGTCATTCAGCCTCCGTTTTTTCTGGTCCTGGTCCATTCTTTATATTGGATGAGCATGGCCTCTTTCCATTTGCTGCATGGTCCTTTATTGTAGAGGCCCTTGTGATGCCGCATTGCAGTTTTGCTTTCCTCATGTGCTATGCTCTTTGCTGCTGTGCCTCTCTCTCTGGTTTGATTTGACAGGTTTGATGGCGCTATGAAGACTTGGACTGCAGCTGTTTATCTGTCTTTAGTATCTTACTTTTCCAAATGCAATGCTACTGCATATGTTTGACATTTAAGAAGAGGGGGAGGGGGTTGGTACGTGGGTTATGGTCTTTTTCTATTGGTCTAGAGTAAGGATGTCTCCTTCAGTCCTTTTACTTATATATGTATTAGGTGCTTCGGGTTGTGCAATACAACAAGCTCTGTTCATAACAAAAGTATGGTGCTGTTTCTGTTCAGAGAACTCACTAGTTATTTTTATCTAACTTCTCCAGGATGAAGCTTTGTGTAGGGTTCTGCAGTTCATGCAATTCTACGTTATTTTGGCTTATGTTATTTGAGCCACTTAGTATTGCCTTTGAGTCACTGCAGGTAATTCGAACCAATATTGTGAGGGGTATTTGTGACTCATTGACTTCCAGTTTACTTATATATTTTGCTGCACTGCCATTATGAATATTAAGTTGTTAACTAGAAAAAAAATGAATGTTTACCCGTGCATAGTCATTACTTCTGAATCTCTTGATGACTTCTCTGAAATAGCTCTCCTTGGCAGTCTATCATGGTGCATGGATTTCAGTTGTTTGACATTTGGCAGCGACATCTGATGGACAGTGGTGTGGACTATCTTGATTTCCAAAAAACTTATAAACAAGCAGCAGGTGATAAGCTCCTCAGCTAAACTCATTGTTGATATATAACTCTTATGTTGTGCATGTACAGTTTTTGTGTTTACCATCTCAATGATAGTAATATTGAGGCATACAAGCAGGACATCTGGTTACAAAAGTGATATCCATGCTTACAGTCAAACTATTTAACTTTGACCAGTAACATCTTTGTGAATATTTATCTTGGCCATTAAAATAGTATGTGTACATTTGTCTAAGAAATTAGTTCATAAACATTATAATTTCATTAGATTGTACTCCCTCCGTCTAGAAATACTTGTCGGAGAAATGGATAAAAATGGATGTATCTAGAACTAGAATACGTCTAGATACATCCATTTCTCTGACAAGTATTCTGGACGGAGGGAGTGCAAGTATGGCCAGAATGACTCTTCTTGACCAGGGAGTTACACAAACATCATTTTCAGTCACACATGTCACTACTTATTTCTTTGGTGTATCTGTAGGCTGCGCTTTATCTTCTGTTGGGACTATGTTTCAGGAGCAAGACTTACTAAGCTCCTGTGCAAACTTTTCTTGAACTCTTTTGACTTTGCTACCAGGATGTAATCATGCTTCACATCTGCAGGTTCATTTTCTGAATGGAGAGGCCAACTTATAAGGAATTTTGGTTTTGTCATTGACCTGATAAGCTTGTTGATGTCACTTGGTCATTATTCGATGATCTTTTGGCTCCGTGGTATGGCGTTTCACCTGGTCGACGCAGTCCTCCTGTTGAACTTGCGTGTAAGGCAGACATCACCTATTGGCAACTGTTGATAAACTGTGTTACTTTCATGGAAGTTATTTAATATGTACTGATGTGTCTTTTATCATATGCAGGCTCTTGTAGTTTCATTTTTGAAGAGGATTAAGACCTACATTAAGTTAAGAAAGGCACTCCGTTCGCTCGATGGAGCACTCCCAGATGCTAAATACGATGAGATCTGCACATATGATGATGAGTGTGCCATCTGCCGGGTAAACAGTTTTCTATATCTTCAGAAACTCTGTCGTCCTTGACTACTTGTGTATCTGAATTTTTGCTGCAACTCACAGGGACCAATGGCTCGAGCTAAAAAGTTGCCTTGCAACCATCTATTTCATCTACCTTGCTTGCGATCTTGGTATGCCCTTAATTGCTTTTAGTGTGTTGCCAATTGATGCTTGATTGCTAGTAAAAAATCTTTTGAGTTAAAGGCTGTAGTTATCAGTGTACTCTTCCATATGTCCATGTCATTTAGTTACTTGAATTCCGAACTAAACTATGAGACTAGTGTCCTGAATTCCTGATTTTGCTGTCAACTGGAACTTTCTATAATGGAATCCGTAAAGGAGTTTATTTGATACTTCGTCAGCAACAAACAAAGCCTTTAGTCCCAAACAAGTTGGGGTAGGCTGGAGCTGAAACCCATAAGATCTCGCAACCAACTCATGGTTCTGGCACATGGATAGCTAGCTTCCACGTGTTAGGAAATATGCAACTTGTATTCCCTGAGGGCCAATGGCCAATATGTATACATGTACAGGTGGTAAACATGCAGGAAACCCCTCATACAACAGGGAAAATATATAGGCTACTCCCTCCGTTCCTAAATGTAAGTCTTTTTAAAGATTCCAATGAGGGACTACATACAGAGCAAGATGAGTGAATCTATACTCTAACATATGTCTATATACATCCGTATGTAGTTTGTATTGAAATCTCTAAAAAGACTTATATTTAGAAACGGAGGGAGTAGAATATTAACTCTAACACCCCCCCTCAAACTCATGGTGGATAAACAACACTCAGTTTGGAGAGATAGAAGCCATGCTGCGCTCTAGTCTGGGTCTTCATAAAGAAATCTGCCAACTGTAACTCGCAGGGCACATACTCAAGAGCAATAACTTGATCCTACGCACCAGCGCACACATAGAACCAATATGCTTGGTGAGCTCATGCTAATAGCACAGTAGGTGTAGTGACAGAAACACCAAAGTCCTGAAGTAACCACTGTAACCAAGTCACCTCTGCTGTCGAAAGAGCCATAACTCGTAACTCAACCTTTGCACAACGCGAAACTGCACTCTACTTCGTCTTCCAGGCAATGAGAGAACCACCAAGAAGAACACAGTAAGCAGAAAGTAAACGGCGATCCGAGGGATCACTAGCCCACGTAGCATTCGAATAGGCCCGAAGCTGTAAGGAACCGGAGCGAGGAAAGAACAGGCGGTGAAAGATCATGCCTTGAAGATATGGAAGAACACGAAGGAGGTGACTATAGTGAACCGAAGTGGGAGCGGAGACAAACTGACTCAGAATATGGACCGGATAGGAGATATCCGGACGAGTGACAGCTAGATAGACAAGACTCCCAGCAAAATGGACAAGATTCCCAACAAGTTGACAATAACGCGACAGATCAGGCAAGGGGTCATCATCAGTATCACAGAGGTGAACATTGAGCTCCATGGGAGTCTCAACAGTGCGCTCATCAGTAAGAGCAGCATGAGCAAGAACATCCTGGATATACTTTTCTTGGGAAATAGAAAAGCCACCAGAGGTAGAAGAGACCTTGATCCCAAGAAAGTAGCAGAGGGCCAAGATCAGACATAAGAAACTGTTCACTAAGACCCCACTTACAAATCATGGGACGAATACCGGGAGGAAGAGAAACAAGATCCCACGTGCCGGTGCGCTCAAGAGCAACAAGCTCCACTGCCATCGCAAATTGCCATTCGTCATGAATAACAACTTGATGATAAGAAGTCGGCTCAAGAACAGCAGCACCAATGCGTGGAAAACCAAGGCGATCAATAGGCGGAAGCGGTGCGAGGATGCAAGCCATAAGTAGGATGAGACGAGGAAGATGACACTTCAGTAGATGTATCCACATTACGCGGACGACAAGTATAATACTAAGGAAAATATGGAAGAATACGAGGAGGATTCACCGAGATAGGCGAAGGTGACAGAGAAGATATCGGGGATGAAGGTGCAGAATCCGGTGACAAGCCAGGCGAGGAGACCATGGGAGATGGTGGCGTTGGATCTGCAACAATCGGAGAAGCAGGGGCAATAGGACGGACGAGCAAGGGCTCGACAGGAGTGATAGGTGTGTCAGGAAAAGTGAGGGAGGATATATCCTCTACTGAAAATGTCAAGGAAGATGGATGCGGGGGGACGACCAAAGAGACACTCGAAAGGAACGCCACCTTGCAGAGCAGTGGACGGCTGAAGGTTGACGAGATAGGTGGAAGTGGAGACAGCCTCGACCCAAAAGTGAGGCGGAAGAGAGGCGACGATCATCATCGCACGAGCCGTCTCAAGAAGGTGATGATGCCTGTGCTCAGCCATGCCATTCCAACCATGAGCACCAGGACAAGCAAACTGAGCAAGAGTACCCTACTTAGCAAGAACTCCACGCAACATCTTGGAGTATACTTTCCAACAGAACCAACACGAAACACACAAACATGCGTAGAGAACTGAGTGTGAACCATGGCAGCAAAACACTTATAGATAGATAAGACCTCACTATGAGAAGACATGAAATATATCCAGGTGTGGCGAGAGAAATCATCTATAAAGATAAATATAGTAGCGACGACCCCCTTTCGAGGTAAGAGGAACTGGACCCCAGACATGAGAGTGAACAAGGTTGAAAGGATGCTGAGATACAGTGTCGCTATGAGGATAAGGTAACTCGACCTGTTTACCAAGCCGACAACCCTAGTAGTCTAAAGACACACCGCTGGAGGATCCAACAAGACCAAGTTGAACCAAGGATGAGAGACGAGAGCCACACAAGTGACCAAGGCGATGATGCCACTGCTGAAAAGAGCTGGTAGACAAGGCAACATAGGGGGAGAGACTGTCGGCAGTGGCAGCGGATGGAAGGTGAAGCCAGTCAAGCTCCCAGAGGCCCTGGGAGTCACGGTGCCGGGGGCCAGCAACAAGGAGAGCAAGCGGAGGGAAGGTGAAGCCAGTCAAGCTCCCAGAGGCCCTGGAAGTCACGGTGCCGGGGGCCAACAACAAGGAGAGCATCAGTATGGCGGTCTAGAATAGAGACCGAGTCAAAGTCGAGAATGACCCGACAACCAGAGTCAACAATCTGACTACCGAACATGAGCTGCATGGTAAGTCGAGGAATACGAGCAACATCAGGAACATGAAAGGATGAAGTGCTAAGAATGCCTCGACCATTGACCGGGAGGTACCATCCGCAGTAAGAACATGAACATGAGAATTGAGAGGTCGAATAGAGGACAAAGTGGATGGATCATGAGTCATATGAAAGATGCTCCAGTATAAAAAAATCCATAGATGTTGGTCTCACAATGCTAGAAGAGTCAATAGCATAACCAGCAGAACCTGTCGATGGAGAACCAGAAGATGGAGCTAGCAGGCATCGAAGTCACACAATTTCCTGCTTAGTTAGGGGCTCAACGAAAGAGGTCGACGTAGATGCACCCGACAATAGAGCCAGAGGCAATCAGTAGGGCGTGAAGTCGCGCAATCTCCTCAGTGAAGTACAAAACTAAAGTAGTCGACACAGTAGCACCGGGAGAGGAGCAGCCACTACCACCCGTGGCCGCTAGATGTGGCGGTGAAGCATGACTAGTACCGTCCGTAAAGTCTAAGGGCGCATGCAGACAGGCCCCAAGCGTCATGGGAAGGCACGTGTGCGAGGTGTAGTTTGTGGAGTCATATGCACCAGCACAACCAGTGAAAGTCGCAAGAGGAGTCGGCGTAGAGTGACAATCACCGGTGAAAGTCGCGAGAGGGGTGGGTGTAGAGCGACGTTCACCATGTGCGGAAGTCGCGAGAGTAGTTGTAGGAGAGCGACCAACACAAACTAAAGAAAACGCCAAAGGGAACAACGTCACAGGCGGACGAGCACCAAGCATCGAAAGACGATGCATGTGCAAGACGGGATCAATACAGGGAGCACCGTCGAAGATCACAGAAGGACAAGCCGGAGACACCATTTTTTTCTAGAAGACAATCAGCAGAATCAGTCCCAATAGAAGAGGCCGATGCCTTGATTCAAAGTTTGGCCAAAAGGTACTTTGAACTTGGAACGAGCATGAAGAGATTAACGGGACTTCTTTCTCTCTTGAGTTTTTCTGGCGGACCTACCGCGCAAGATCTTTGGTCTTCCCCTGGAACCGATGATGAAGATGCAGTTAGCAATGCTTGTGACCGGCAGGGATGACTAGCAAGCAAATCAGCAATCAATGATTGCTGGGCACAACAGGCCAGCGAACGTGGCAGGTCACGGTTGTGACGTCACGACCGTGCCCTTATCCAGCGGAAGCACCTGCAGGATGGGCGACGCAGACGCGGATGCAGCCCTGCGGAGCGTTGACCCAATCTGGAGGGCAGGACGATGACCCGATCTGTAGGGTGCGGTGAAGTGGAGCGAGCTGACGGGTGGAGCAGCCGACGGTGGGATCCAGTAGCAGTTTGGTTTGATCCAGATCACGAGGAGCGTGGTGGCGTCATCCTTCAGCCGAGGGGCGGCCTGAGCGAAGAGTTGCAACAATGGCCTGACTTAGATGAGGTGGGCGGCTCTGCTGTGATCTGGAAGTTGGCCTGTAGATGGGCCGGTGGGTGGAGCAAGTAGCGCAGGCCTGTAGAAGCGTCGTCCGAACGCGGCAAGACCTGGTAGACGGGGCCGATGGAGGTAGATCAGCCATCGGGAAGAACGAGCAGCAGTGTCAGCAACCAAGAGAGGATGGCGGCGGGGCGATGGGCAGGATTCAAGCATGAGTTGCGCGTGCTAAAAAAGACCTAGCTCTACTATCATGTTAGGAAATATGCAACTTGTATTCCCCGAGGGTCAATGGCCAATAGCCAATATATATACATGTACAAGTGGTAAATATGCAAGAAACCCCTCATACAACGGGGAAAATATATAGGCTAGAATATAACTAACACCACGCACCCCTGTCCATGGCTAGTTCTTTGGTGATACTCCAGTCCTTCAGATATCTCTTTACAGACTCCTCCCATGTCAAGTTTGGTCTACCCTGATCTCTCTTGACATTATCAGCACGCTTTAGCCGTCTGCTATGCACTAGAGCTTTTGGAGGCCTACGCTGAATATTCCCAAACCATCTCCGACGATGTTGGACAAGCTTCTCTTCAATCGGTGCTACCCCAACTCTATCCTGTATATCATCATTCCGGACCCGATCCTTCCTTGTGTGGCCAGACATCCATCTCAACATGCGCATCTCGGCTACACCTAACAATTGAACATGTCGCCTTTTAGCCGGCCAACACTCAGTGCCATACAACATTGCGGGTCAAATCTCCTATAGAACCTGCCTTTTAGCTTTTGTGCCACTCTCTTGTCACAGAGAACTCCAGAAGCTTGGCGCCACTTCATCCATCCAGTTTTGATTCGATGATTCACATCTTCATCGATATCCCCATAGACCCAAATATCGAAAGTTGTTCTTCTGAGGTACCACCTGCCCATCAAGGCTAACCTCCTCCTTGTGCCTAGTAGTACTAGTACTACTGAAACCACACCTCATGTACTCAGTTTTAGTTTTACTAAGCATAAAACCTTTCGATTCCAAGGTTTGTCTCCATAGCTCTAACTTTCTGTTAGCACCACATCATCCGCAAAGAGCATGCACCATGAGATATCTCCTTGTATATCCCTTGTGACCTCATCCATCACCAAAGCAAAAGGATAAGGGCTCAAAGCTGACCATTGGTGCAGTCCTATTTTAATCGAGAAGTCATCAGTGTCGCCACCATTTGTTCGAACACTTGTCACAACATTATCGTACATGTCCTTGATGAGGGTAATGTACTTTGTTAGGACTATGTGTTTCTCCAACGCCCACCACATGACATTCTGCGGCATCTTATTGTAGGCCTTCTCCAAGTCAATGAACACCTTATGCATGTCCTTATTTGATACTTCATCCGTTCATAAATATAAGATGTTTCCGATATTTCAATATGGACCACATACGGACTGAAATGAGTGAACGAACACACTAAAATGGGTCTATAAATCACCAAAAAGTTAGAACATGTTATATTTGTTAATGGACTGAGTATTACTTACCGGTGCATAGCGAACAAATCATGGACATTTCATCTTCAAGGATCAATTACTGAAGTCATGTTTGAGTGCCCCTCTGTTGATCTGCTTAGTAAATTATTAAAAGCTTAAGTGTCTTTACCATCAAATGTATGTAGGACATTTGCTCCTTGTTTTATTTTACTCATATTGTTGCTATGGGTAGGTTGGATCAAGGATTAATGGAGGGTTACTCTTGTCCAACTTGTCGAAGGCCACTCTTTCTTTCAGCTCAAGGACATTCTAGGTCAACAACAGCAGAGGTAGCAAATGTTCAGCTAATTTCGGAACAGCTAAATATGGGATTAAATCAGCAAAGGGTTCCTGAACAGCAGGATCCTTCAGATGGTGTTTGGAGGTATGCATAAAAACTTACGATGTTCTATATCTGTGGCACTTCACCAGACTCCAGATTGCTTCTCTAATTTTCGTAAGTATTAGATAGATTTCTGATATAATAACGTCATTTCGAAATTAGCCCTCAAAACTCAGTAAAGTAGTGCAATTTGTGGTTCTTTAATTCCCTGCATCGACCCTCTTCAAAGTTAGCACGCAGTCAAGAGTAATGGTGTTCTAGTTTCAAAATCTCAGTTTCTTAGTAACTGGCCAGTTGACACTGGTTATTGGAAGTTCTGCTGGAATCTGGTTGCTTAAAGACTTCTGATTTAGCATATGTGCAGTTGAATATAGATGTACTCCCTCCGTCCCAAAATAAGTGACTCAACTTTATACTAGCTTTAGTACAAAGTTAGTATAAACTTGAGTCACTTATTTTGGGACGGAGGGAGTACTTCGAAAATTAGAACACTAGCAGTAAGTTAACATAAGTTTTGTACTCCCTCCGATCCAAAATAAGTGTCACGCAAAACTAAAACCACGACATTTATTTTGGATCAGAGGAAGTAAATAAAATGCTCAGGTGTAGAACTCTTAGCTGTTTTATTAACATGTTAACTCAACACCCAGAAGACATGGTTCATCAATGATGGCAGAAGTGCAGTTTTCCATTCAATTTATGTGACTACAGAGTTGTTGATATTTGATTCCTTAATGTGTTTGTGTTTGTTGTCGCAGAGGTGCGGGTCTTGATTCTCGCTGGGCACCACCGTGGTTGAGCCCTGGGGTGGATGACCCCAGTTCCTCTAGTGCAGTGAGATCCGTGGGGCTTAGTGGAGTTCAGATGATGATGAGGCAGTTCGCTTCTGTGACTGATAATTATGGGCATGCAGATGCCACCTGGAATCTGTGGCCTGAGTCAATGGCAGGCCCTTCAATTGTTCCATCATCTTCCTCGAGGCCTGATGTGGCTTCTGCTAGCTTGCGGTTCCGAGGCACGGCAGGAACAATTAATGGAAGCATGTCACGGGTTAATACCATGGTAGATAGAGTACGGGAAGTTTTACCCCATATGCCTGACGAGCTAATTATTGAAGTACGTTTCTGTTTTTGCTAGCCTCTTGTTGTAATTTCTCTAGACGCTAGTATGCACTAATGTTTTTTCCTTTTCAACCTTGTTGCAGGACCTGATGAGAACGAATAATGTGAATGCCACTGTGAATAATCTTCTGCTGATGCAATGATAGAGCAATACAACATTTAATGATGATATTTACTGGCTATAAGTTTATATATGAAAAGTTTGTATAGTTAAAGATGAGCCTCCATGTTAAAACACTGGGTTCTTGTAACAAGTGTTTTGGTCTATTTCGTTCCATATGGATAAAATGCGCCAGCTTTGTATAGTAGTCATAGCTGTACAACATTATGCTCAATATGCTGTAGGTTAGTGTATGTAGAAAGATGCAAGTGCTACCACCGAAATAAAATTACCATAGGTAACTTGTGTTGGGAAGCTCCCAAAAGATACCTTGAATGGCCTGTGTCAAGAAAATGGTGAAGCTGCTTTTTTATTATTATCATGAATCACGAAGTTGCTTTTACCCCTGAACCATGCCTAGGTCATCGGAGCGAATTGGATGATGACTCCCTTTTTTTCTCCATTCTCCAATTTCCTTCACAACTCGTTTGGCATCCATCATTTGGGTAAGAACTTGTGGAATTCATTTACGAATTTCATCACCAATATGTTTGGCTGCCTTGGAATTGCTTGTCGGAATTCTTTCTCGAAGTAGCATAAGGTTGTGGAGGAGCAACTACACCTTGCTGCTACGAAGTGTATGGCAAAGTGTTGAAGGAACTACTTGTCGTGCTAGGTATCGCTCGAGGCAGAAATAGGCCGATGTGGTAGGAGTTCAATCCAAAATTATAGAGCTTAAGATCTTACGCAAAAGTACTAAGGTCTATTAGGCCTTGTACAATGGGAAATGCTTAGAAAAATAAATCAGGTTTTTCTGAAGCACCGGTGCCTATTTTTACAGGAAAAACACTTAATTAAGCGTCTATTCTATACAAATAAGCACTGGTGCTTTAAAAAAGTCTGGTTTATTTCTCTAAGCACCTCCCCTAAGCACCTCCCATTGTACAAGGCCTTATAGGTAGTTGGTACATAGTTTGGTTATAAACTAGGGGTGAGGACCACTATTTATAGGGCTTTGAAAAGTCTTTACAATTCACTTCCACTTATAGCTAAAATACTCTAGAAAACATTACTTAAGATTAAGGAAAAAAACTAGACTAGAGTAGAAGTATCTAGAAGTAGCTAAATAGATTTGACATATGATTTTATTTTTCTTTTCCTCATCATTCTCTCCTAATTGTTTGGAACTCGACCTCGAGTTATCTTCATAGAGCGCTTCTTTTGGGTAGTAGAGAGTCAAGTCCGCAACATTGATAATGTGTGGATATACCCATGTTGCTTAGAAGGTCTATCACATAAACATTATCATTTACTTTCCTAATAGTAGAGAAGGGCACGTGCCTTTGCTGCCTAAGCTTCCCTTTAACATGTAAAGACAACCTCTTTTTTTCTGAGTAGACCATCACCTTATCACCAACTTGGAATGATTTCAGCCCCCTTTTGCAGTCAACAAGTTGTTTATATTTCCGGTTTAGTGCTTCTAGAGCACCACAAATTTCTTCAAATATCTTGCTGATTTTGAGTTTCCCATTGATGGTAGCTTCACCAGGTCACCACATGTGTTGTAACTTTAGTGCAGACACTGGAAAATGACTCCTTCATGTGGATAAATGCTTGAAGTTAATGTAGGAGAACTTTGTAAGAGATAAAGCCAAATTCCATTGTCCCTTTCTTTCTCCACAAATGCAATATATCGGTTTCCCTTTGTTCACCACTTCTGTTTGTCCATTTGTTTGTGGATGGGCGGTGCCTGAATTTTTTTAATTCAATGGTGATTTGCTTCCACAAAGTGAGCCAAAATGTAGTAATAAACTTCCTATCATGGTCTGAGATGGTGGACCTTAAAACTCCATGAAGTCTGACCACTTCTCGAAAGAATAAGTTTGCCACATGATGATCATCCATTATCTTTATACATGGAATGGAATAAGACATTTTAGAGAATCTGTTGACCACTTCTGCCTAGTAGGAAAAGGACTTCCCAAGTTATTAAAGCTCAAAAACTTCGTACAATTCTTGCTGATAAGTACTCCACTTCTGCCTTGTTTTGCTTAACTTCTCACTAAAGAAAGCAATGGGCTTCCTTTCTTGAGATAGAACAACTCCAATTCCTACTCCATCTGCATCAGACTCCAACTCAAAAGTCTTGTTGAAATCAGGTAACACCAAGACAAGAGCTTGTGAGAGGTTTTGCTTGATCTTGTTGAAACTAACTTCAGCCGCTGTTGTCCATTAGAACTTCCCTTTCTGCAAACACGATAATTGGTGCCATAATAGTGTTGAAATTCTTCACAAATTGCCTATAAAAGGTTGCAAGTCCATGAAAATTTCATACCTCATAAATGGTCTCCGGAGTTGGCCAATCTTGAATTGTTTTAACCTTGGAATCATCAACACAAATGCCCTCACATACCATGACAAATCCAAAGAAAGAAGTTGCGTTTGTAGGAAAACACATTTATTTAAGTTGATGTAGAGCTCATTTTCCTGTAGTAATCCTAGAACCTTCCAAATGTGATCAAAGTGTTCATCCTCATTCTTGCATAGATCAAGATGTCATCATAATAAACCACAACAAAGTGGGATAAGAAGGGCCTAAGGACTTCATTCATCAATCAAGTATATGAAGGTACTTGGTGCATTTGAGAGTCCAAATGGCATAACTAGCCATTCAAACAACCCTTCCTTTGTCTTGAAAATCTATTTTCCATTCATCAGTGGTTTAATGCGAATTGATGACATCCGCTTCTTAAATCTAGCTTTATGAACACTCTTTCTCCACTAAGCTGATTCGACATGTCATCCAAGTGGGAGATAGGGAATCTATACCTTCTAGTGATCTCGTTGAAGGCCCTACTGTACACACACATGCACCAAGATCCATCTTTGTTTGGCTTGAGCAAGGTTGGTACAACCCATGGGCTAATGCTTTCTTGAATGTGTCCTTTTTCCAGCAATTCGTCCACTTTCTTCTTCAATATATCATGCTATTTTGGGCTATTTTGGTAGCGTGGAAGATTAGGAAGACTTGCTCCCGAAGTTAAGTTAGTTCTATGTTGAATTCCTCTCATCGGTGGAAGGCCTTGTGGCTATCCAAGAATGCTCTAACATTCTGCTAATAGGCCATGTACCTTTGATGAAATTTCGACAGCCTGGTGTTCTTCTCCCTTTATGATAAGTACATCACACAAATCTGCCTCCTTCAAGTCTTCCATAAACTCATTAGAGGTGCGGGAGATAGTTAATATACTTTTCCCCTCCTCCTTAGAGGTATTACCATTAGTTTTGTTTGGTAGAATAATGATCTTCCTCTTGTTCCAAATGAAAGATTAAGAATTTTCCCGCCCTTTATGTGTAATCTCCACATTAAATTGCCAAGGTCTCCCAAGAAGAATATGGTTGGCACTCATGTCAACGACATCACACGACATATTTGAGCGATAACGTTGGCTCAAAGAAAGTGGCATGTTGCATTGTTTGGTGACTCTCTTATTAAATTCTTTCTTGATCCACCTAATAGTGTAGGGATTTGGATGATCATGATTTTCAAGATTTAAACACTTCACCACATCCCGAGAAATAATATTCTCGCAACCACAACTATCAATCAGTAATTTGCATACCTTGCAATTCACAGTGCATTTGCTCCTGAATATTTGCTTTCATTGTGCATCATCAAGCTGTGCTATAGAACATTGGAGATGTTGAATCACACATACCACCTCTTCACCTTCTTCTTGACAAACCTCTTATCCCTCTACATCTTCAAATTCATATTCTTCCTTGTCGGCTTCATCATCATGGACAGTCGTGTTAAAAAATTTCCTAAGTGGGCAACCACTAGATATGTGTCCCCCTTAACCACATTTATAGCATTTCGGGCCTTCATTTGCCTTACCCGTGCCTCTAGTTTTCTTCGGGATGTGTCGTTTTTTCCTTTAGTGGAGCAGCCTTTTCTTCCACTCTATTAGTATGTCTGCTAGACGATCCTTCGGTATGAGGATATGTAGCCTTAGATACTCCTCCGTGTAATCGGAAAGAGTCCTATTTCCTTGAGCACAATTTTAAAATTGGACAAATAGCATCTGGTCATAGTCAACGGGCAAAAATCTCCCTTTCAAAAGAGTCTTCATTTGCCGCCAGGTTATCACATGAGGTTCTCCTCTCAGCATGCGTTCTTCTTGAAGGCGATGCCACCATGCAATGACTCCTCCTTTTAGCTTGTACGTGACCAAAGGAACTCTATGATCTTCCGGAATCTCCGTGACCTCAAAGAAAGTCTACACTTCATAAAACCAATTAAGGCAACCCTTCAATATGAACATTTCTGTTAAAAGTTGGGACCTCAACTCTCACCTTGTATGTACCCCGTGCATATGTAGGGTGTTGGGTTCTACGGTAGGGTGAGTTGACCGCAAATTAAAATTCCTACCCGCAGAACATCTAGGAACATGCTACGAGGGATGGATCACGCATCGTTACCACTAGATGCCCAATGCCGTGCAGCGGAAGAAGAGTTGGGGCAGCGCGTCTCCGGAGTCGTCTCCTCCCTGTCGATCTCCCACGTAGATGACCAGATCCCACGAATAGGTTTGCCGGAGTGGTGCAAGGGCGCTGCCTCTCACAGCATCCACGCGTGCAGGAGGAACATTGTGCGGCGGACTGCTAGGTCCGATCACACAACCAACAATGAGTGGAGGTGGCTAGTTGTAACACATGCAAAGCCCTAGTGATGGCGCCGAAGCAATCAACCGAATGAGTGTGTCGCACCTCCACTATATATAGGCATCCATCGCGGGCTCAACACTTGGGCTTCGCATGGACCCTAAAGCCCAAAGTCAGTTCGGCTGGATCCGAGTCCGAGTATGATCACATCTGACTCGTGGAGTCGGATCCAATCTCACATGTTCCATCCCCTAAGTGTGCGACCCCTTAGCCTCAAACCGGCTTGGTCGTAGGTCGGATCACCTCTGACCTGCTCGGTTGGTAGCGGCCTCTAGCAAGGCGTGCTGACCCCCAAGTAGACAATGAATCCGGTTGGCGAACCTGTACAACATGTCACACTTTTGTTCCCTTTGCCACACGATATATGTTGTCGGGCTCAAGATGAGTCTGTCATCCTTGTGATAGCCCGACCACTTTCTCGTTCCAGTGATGCCAACCAATAATAGGATTATCTCATAATCCTTGTCACATGGCCATGCTTATCTTGGTCGAATCACATGAGGGCCCTAGAGTATATCTCTCTTGATCGGAGGGGCAAATTCCATCTTGCTCGACCATTTCTCGCAACATGGGTCTGGACAAGCCCAAAACCTACCTTTATAACTACCCAGTTAGAGAGTAATGTTTGGTCGTCCTAGAGCAGGTCTATCACTATCCTGAGTGCATGCGGCAGCTCAGGTCTTAGGACATAGAACATATGTTGTACTAGAGACTCAGAGATGACCTATCGCTGCGTCTCATAGTCGGGTCTGTCCGACTCATACCATATCTGGACTCGGATCCGACTATGTCAAATCCGACCAGATCTTTCCAGTCCATATTATTTGACTTGCATCCAATGCAACATGGCCAATGAGACCGAGCCATCCATCGTGCCATATGCTAGTCTAGTTAGCTGCGCATCCACACATACCTTTCACTAGTGGCATTTTAGGGAATTCATCATACAATGCATAGTCCCACAAACAAGTCACGTACTTGCCGATACACATCATTGGTAATGTCCAAGGACTATCTTTATTCATAAACACATAGGAAATATCATCATACATGATTGCCTCTAGGGCATATCTCCAACATAGGATTGCAGTACTCTCCGATATGAATATAGATCAGGCCCCTCAAGGGCATCATCATATTCTTCACCTTCAGAAGCTCCAACATAAATTGTCCTTCTTGAAGTACGTTGAACTGCACGCTGTTATGGTAGTCTAGCTCCAAGATCACCTCTCCTTCTTCTCTGTTGAACATCTTATTCATCATTTGGTGAATTTTATTCATTGGCAGTAGGGGGAACACATTTTCTTATCATCTCAGCCAGCTGATCTAATCTACGGCTAAGATCTTCACGCAACACTTTGATTTTTTGTTCTACAACATCCGTCCACTTCTCCAATTGATCCATTTCTTATTGTAGCTCCACTCTCAAAGAGAAAATCAAGAGCAAGTGTGGATCAACAAGGCTCTGGTACCACCTAAAGCAACACAAGGTTGTGGAGGAGCAACTCCACCTTGCTCCACGAAGTGTACAACACAAAGTGTTGAATGAACTAATTCAACATGCTACACTAGATATCATTTTAGAAAAGGAAATAGGCCGATGTGGTACTATGAGTTCAATCCAAGACTCCTAGAGCACAAGATCTAGTCCAAGATCTTAGATAAGAACACAAAGTTCTACTATAGGTAGTGGGGTACATAGTATGGTTAGAAACTAGAGGTGAGGGCTTCTATTTGTAGGGCTTTGGGAAGCCTTCACATCTCACTTCTACTTATAGCTATAACATTCCACTACTGCAGGATGTTGCTAACGCAACACTACGATCAGAGACCCTTCGGCGAAACTATGTGCGATGCAATAACCGCAAATGGTGGTGTAAAAAACCGTCAAAATGGTGCAAAACGTTTGCGATGACAGATGCATCAAACACGGTTCGGATTCTAGTTGCGTTTGCGATGCAGGGCATACGGTTCAGTTCAATTAACTGTTTGTGATGAGGAGGAACAGAAGAAACAGGCAACCAGATGAAGGTGTGTGTGATACACAGCATACGGTTCACTTGGACGAACTGTTTGTGATTAGGCAACACAAAAGAAACGGACAGCCAGATGAAGGTGTGTGCGATGCACAACATACGGTTCACTCAGATGAACTATTTGTGATTAGGAAACACAAAAGAAACGGGCAGCCAGATGAAGGTGTGTGCAATGTACAACATACGGTTCACTCGGATGAACTGTTTGCGATTAGGCTCACAAAAGAAACGGCCAGCCAGATGAAGGTGTGTGCGATGTACAACATACGGTTCACTTGGATGAACTGTTTGTGATTAGGCAACACAAAAGAAATGGTCAGCCAGATCAAGGTGTGTGCGATATACGACATGCGGTTCACTCGGCCTTGTCGTCAGTGTGTGACCTCTGTGGCAACCGTTCGCTCCCCACTAGCCTCTTCTTGTATCGTGGCAATCGTCCACCGCCTCTCCGCCTTTCCCTCTCGATTTGGAACTGCTGTCGCACGCTCTTCCTCCCTCCATTTGCCTTCACCCTTCCTTCTGCCATTGTTCGATCATCTTCTCCATGGAGGGAACAGGCCGAAAACAACACCGTTATTCTTGCCCCGATCTGAAAGATGATGTGGCACTACTGCAGGATGCTGCTAACGCGACACTACGATCAGAGACCCTTTGATGAAACTGTGTGTGATGCATTAATTGCAAATGGTGATGTAAAAAAACTATCAAAAAAGATGCAAAACGTTTGCGATGAATGATACATAAAACACGGTTCAGATTTTAGTTGCGTGTGTGATGAGGGGCATACGGCTGATCTGTACGAACTGTTTGTGATGAGACAAAACAACAGAAATGGGCAGCCAGATCAAGGTGTGTGCGATATACGGCATACAGTTCACTCCAAGGAACCGTTTGCGATGAGTGAGGTGAACACAAACGATTCGGCGTAACAAGATGTGTGTGATACCCGGCAAACAGGTCGGTAATCAGAATTGTGTGCGATCATTATAGACAGCCCATACGGTCTTTTTTTGTGAATTGTGTGCTCGTCAGGGCACACAGTTCAACAAACCAACCTGTTGGCGATAATGTAGAAGATCTCTGTTGAATACATATTACTAACCGTCTGCGATGAGATTGATAGGATAAACAGGGATATATACAGTCTGCTTAATTTAGTCTTTCTTGTTGTTGTTCTTGTTGGATGGCCCCGCGACATCGTCTTGGCGGGGACGCTTCTTGCTGCTGACCGTTGGCTTTTCATCGCCGCCGTCGTCGTCATCGTCATTGCTGTCGTCGTCGTCCTCCTCCTTGTTCGACCATTCCTCCTCCTCCTCATCATCATCCTCTTCTTTGTCCTCCGACGGCTCCTCGTTCGTCTGGTTGTCGTCTGACGACTCCGGAGGTGGCGTCCCTTCCATGAACCGAATATAATCGAGGTCTGGGCTCGACGCTGGACTCATGGAAGACGAGCAGGATGATTCTGATGTTGACCTATCATCGGGCGCCAGACTGCTGGCCGAACTGTCGTCCTCGCTGTCGCTCGACATGGCTGCAGAGTGTGTGCTAGTGTGTAGCGCGGCCTGCCGGGGACGATGAAGATGGTGGACACTTAAGCGGGGTATGCAGAGAAGAGGAACTGCCAATTGAAGCGGGGATTGAAGCGAGGGTTGGCGTATTATCTAACCGCTGATATAATCAACCACAATTATTTGTACCCAATCGCTCCAAATTCCCGGGGTAGCGCAGGACTCCTATTGGCTGGTTTCCTTTTTTAGGACAAAAACAAGGAACAGGTTTTGGGATTATGCACCGGTACCGGTACGAACGGAGTAGGAAAGTTGGCGAGCAATACATTGAGCTCTTCTTATTGATAAAGCCAGTAATAATCAAACTAGAAAGGAAAAGAAAAAAGACAAAGAAAAATGTCTGCACGAATCTTCACGTAACATCAATGGCATAGGACCTAGATGTGCATTACTTAAAGCACATCTAGATGTGCTTTAGCAATACTGTCAAACAAAACCCCTAATCACCATTGCAAACAACGCATAAACATGGCTAATGAGACAACCACAACTACACATGCTAGTTCCTTCTTGTCTCTTGCTTTCATCTGTTGGCTGTGATTGATTCTTTCTTGCTTCATTGTACTGATTGTACATTCCAGACCAGCCAGTTTCTTCTTCAACTTTACGTTATCTTATGCGAGCTTGGTGGTAACACTTTGAGCCCTGCCATGCCATTCTTCATCCAACCAGTTAACAAAGGCACAAGCCTCATATCCCTGCCAATGTTAAATAGTATTCTGGATGAGCGGTGGCATTAACTGAAGTAAAATGATGAACTTAATTAGCACTAACCTCTAAGGGGCAACTGAGAAACCGCCTGCCAATGTCGGATCCCTCCGTACATACACGTCGAGCGTGCCCGTGCACACAACTCAGGTTTTGGTACTTCTCGGTGGCGCAAAACTCGGAGTCGAACCCGTGTTGCGGGAGTCTGGAGTCAAGCTCTGGATCCGGCGGCAGATCGCTTTCCTGGGGGGGGGGGGGGTCATTCAGGACTGATTCAGCAAGGATCTATACTTTGGACATGCTAAAAAGATCGGGATAGATTGTAACCTGAAAGGACGATTCAGATCCGTAGTACACCTGCCTTCTGATGACCTTAGGCAAGTGCTCGGCGGCGACCGCCGTCATGGTGGCGATACGAGTAGGAGCAGCCGCACCGAAGACATCAACACCACTCGTCCGCAGTCCCCCAATGTCAGCGCCTCGCGAGGGAATTTGGAGGCCATGTAGGGATTTGGGGGAAATGGGGAAACTATGGAGATAAGCTAACGGTCGGGAACTACTAATGGAACTATATATATGTTGTATACGACACACTGTTTGTACATGTCATTTGTGTTAGGTATTACAACGTCACACACGATTTCTACACCAAACCGTGTGAGAAGACAACGTAGGTTAGACACGGTTGCCGTTACATAACCGTATGTGATGTACTACCCTGTCCATATAATTGAGTTATGGTGAGATACCGTGTAAATAGCCGCTCCGTGGATATCCGTAAAATAACAGCCGCTCTGCATATAGAGATGGCGGCGGCGGCCTAGGCAGTGGCTACCGGAGAAGAGGTCAATCCTCGGTCGGTGGGCGGTGGCGGCGTCATAGGAGGTCAATCCTCGGTCTGCGGCGGGAGATAGGAGGAGCTCAACCATCGAGGTCGGCGGCAGCATGATTCGAGCACATCCATCACGGGCGATGGTGGGATAGTGGAGGTCGAACTTCAGGCGGCAGCCGCACTAAGCTTTGCTCCTTGACCCTGCTGTCTCGGCGTGCCGCCGCATCGCGCTTGTCTATCTGCTGGGTGGAGGTCGCCGCACGGCTAATTAATTAAGGTATTCCTTTCGTGAGTGGCTAAATTAAGGTATTCAATTCCTAAGTGTAGTGTTGTACTAGTACTCTGCGTGTAAATTGAATGGCCATTAATTTTTGTCATTGCACGTATGGATAACAACATGGAGCGCCCTCAGTAATTATTAAAATAAAACCTTGTGATTTATGCACGCATCTTTGGGCAACAGTTAATCCATGTATTAATGTTGTTGTTTTGTTTTTAATTACCATTCATGTGCTGCAGATGGAACGATCTCGATGGATGAAGAGTCGGAAAACCATAGATTTTACCAGTGGCGTGACAGAGTTCATGAATTTGGCTGAAAGTACAAAGAGGAGACTTGGTGATGCGGATTACATCCTGTGTCGATGTACTGATTGTGCCAATACAGAGTCACATGAAGTTACAGATGTCCAGATGCACTTAGTCTCTAGGGGATTCATGGATGGATATACACGTTGGACCAGACACGGTGAAGAGGAGGTCATGGATGAAGATACCCAGGGCATCGAGATGCCAAACCCCGATCAGTGTCACATGGATGTTGAATCTAACATCGGGGCAGAGGCGTCAAGCTACCAATGGAACACCGAAAAGCGGAAACGCCCACTGGAAAACCAAGACGTCGACGCAGATGACGACGATCTTGATATGCCAGATTTTGCTGCTATGATTGCAGATTTCGAGGGCCCAGAAAAGGATATGATTGGGTACAAGGATCTACCAACCATTGATGCAGACTCCAAGAAAGAATTGTATCCATGTTGCAAAAAGAAAATATTCCAGGTTGAGTGCCACCCTAGCGCTTCTCAGATTTAAAGCAGTAAACAGTCTATCAAACAAGGGCTTCACAGAGATGTTAGGTCTCTTGAAATAAATTCTTCTGGAAGATAATGTGCTCCCCAGAAGCACGAATGAAGCTAAGAAAATTGTTTGCCCATTGGAACTTGAAGTACAGAAGATACATGCTTGTGTGAATGATTGTATATTGTACCATGGTGAGTACAAAGATTTTCGTGCATGTCCCACATGCAAGCATGCATGATACAAGCGCAGGAGAGCAAAGGACAAGTACAAATTGGACGATGAGATCAAGACAGGAATCCCGTTCAAGGTTGTTTGGTACTTGCCCTTAATTCCAAGGTTAAGGCGTTTGTTTGCAAACCCTAGAGAGGCAAAGAGGTTGCGGTGGCATCATGATGAGCGAATTGCGGATAGGTTTATGAGGCACTCGAAAGATGGGGCTTAGTGGGAATTAATCGACAAAAAGTTTGAAAAATTTGCCAAGGATTCTAGAAGTATAAGGCTCGGGGAGTGTACTGACGGGATGAATCCTTTTGGCGATATGAGCACCAATCACATCACATGGCCGGTGCTTCTGTGCATATATAACCTAGCTCCTTGGTTGTGTATGAAGAAAAAATACATTATGATGTCAATGATTATCCAAGGCCCGAATCAACCTGGAAATGACATCGACATTTACTTTCAGCTACTGTAGAAGAATTGCTGACAGTGTGGATGGATGCGCCTACTGTAAAATGTTATGATGCTTACAGAAAGGAGATTTTCGATGTACATGCGATGCTGGTGCACACCATTCAAGATATGTCGGCATTGGGCAACACATCGGGGCAGAAAACAAGGGGAGATGTAGGGTGTGTCACATGCATGGATAGGACAGCTAGCAGAAGACTTCCCAACTCGCGCAAAATAGTGTATTTGCATCATCGTAGGTTCTTACGAAAAAAATCACCCATACCAAAAGATGAAAGATGAATTTGATGGTACGATGGAGGCAGGTGCGGGCCCAAGACCCTATGAAGGGGAGGTGGTCCACAACATGGCTAAAAAAATTAATGTTGTGCTTGGCAAGAACCACCCTTTAATGGTGAAACTAACACCCAAGGATCAAGTGTTTAAGAAGAAATCTTCTGGAAATTACCTTACTGGGAGATTCTACGTGTACGTCACTGCATCGATGTCATGCACGTAGTGCAGAATGTGTGTGAAAGCATCCTTGGTACTCTGCTCAAGATTAAAGGTAAAAGAAAGGATGGTGACGGTTCACGGCTCGATATGCTTGCTGATCAATCACAACGCAAGAGTGAAGCAGAAGATGATGAAAAATTCATCAAAGCTTGCTAGAGTTACAATTTCAGTACAAAAGAAGCAACATAGTTCTTCACCTATTTGTTGTCAGTTAAGACACCCTCTTCCTACTGCGCAAACATCAGAAGTCTCGTGGATGCGAGCTCAGGTAAAATGAAGTTGGGACACATGAAGTCACATGATTTCAACGTAATGTTGACACAAATCCTCCCGGTGGCCATCAGGAATCTGATAGACAAAGATATAAGAAACACACTCATTGACCTCTGTGATTTCTTCAACCAACTATGGCAGAAAGTTGTAGATCCTGAAGAGTTGGATCATATGCAAGATGATATTGCAAGAATATTTTCCAACCTAGAGATGTTTTTCCCATCGTCATTCTTTGATGTCATGGTCCATCTCACTGTGCACCTTGTCGACGAGATAAAATATTGTGGTCCTGTGTTTCTTCGCAACACGTATCCCTTCGAGCGGTTTATGGGAATACTAAAGCGCTTTTGTCGGAACCGAAATCATCCAGAGGCAAGCATCCTACAAGGTTATACCGCGGAGGAGGTGGTTGAGTTTTGCACCGAATACATGAAACAAAGATTTATAGGTTTTCCCCTCTCTCGCCACGAGGGAAGGCTAAAAGGTAAGCCGGTCCTTGCTGGCATGCAAATGGCTGCACCCAGAGAATTGGCAGAGAAAGCCCATTTGACGGTACTGTGTAACAGCCCAATTCTCATCGCTTATGCCGAAGAACACTTGGTGGAGATATGCCAAAGATTCTTACCAATGGTGCCTTCATCAGATGTGGAGATGAAGGAGCACACTAAGAACTATGCTGAATGGCTGAAGAATCGTTTGGCACAAGGATCCATTGATGACATTGCTATGTGGTTGGCACAAAAGCCATCACCTACGGTGCTGACGTACCAAGCATATGACATAAATGGATACATGTTCTACACTGGGGAATGTGATAAGAAGACCTCGTATCAGAACAACTCTGTTCGAATAGAATGCATGACTGTAAATGAAGCTGATAAAAGGGTATACTATGGAACCAACAAAGAGATTTGGGAGCTTGACTATGTGAAAGTTAAGGTGGCATTATTCAGGTGCGCATGGATCCCTCTTGGTCAGGTAAGGATTGATGAGTACAGGAAGAGTTGTGTTAATAGGACAACGATGGCATATCATGCGGACCCAGTCATTCTTGCCAGCGATGCTACCCAGATTTTCTTTGTGGAAGACCCCTTGCATAAGAACGGCCATTTAGTGATGCATGGGAAGAGAAGGGTACTGGGTGTCGATGATGTTGCCGATCAGGACGAGTACGATGAATTTGATGAGTTGCCAGCCAAGGGATCACGCACCCGTGTAACAGAGCAGTGTAAAATCATCAAAAACCCCAAGTTCATTCGGGGTCAACTTAATGATTCTAGTTCCCCCATGTACATGGGAATTAAGCTGTAAGACTAGTCTTTATGCCTACCCTGCAACTTAATTCGTTCAATTTAGAACTGTCGCGTGTACTGAATTTGTGAGTTATGCCCGGTTTTCTGTTGATGTAAGAACCGCTAATATGTTGACCTTGATATGCTGTCAGCTCAGGCAATGAATATGGACTATTTTCTGTTATTATTATTATTATTATTATTATTATTATTATTATTATTATTATTATTATTATTATATCATAGAGGTAGAACACTCAATTAATCTCACTACAATATGTGTGAACAGATATATGCAATCTGGTTTGCGAATAGCACACAGTTTGTTGATGAAAGCCGTGTGCCGACCAAACCCCGCCACCCCGCCCACGATCTGAGTCGTGCTTTCTAATTGGTCAGAACCCAAACCCCACGGATCGTACGTCTGCACCGTTGGATGCTCCCAGATCGAATGGCGATCCTCATCCCTTTCGACAGCACATGCAGTTCCGGTTGTAATTTTATCTTTATGCACAAAATGCACGTTAATCTCAAAAATGTCTTAAATATAGCTAATGATACCTCAAATGCGCCAGAAAATCAAATACGTGGTATATTGGTGATTGCGTACCGTGGGGAAATTTTTATGAGGCCAAACGATGAAGTCACTGGCCATAGGAGTTTGAATTGAAACGTCTCCTTTTGGAAAACCATGATCCTTCATGTGAGATGCTCCGGTTTGGAAGGAGCGGTCATCAAAACTTGTGCCAAACTTTACCAATTTTTTCCACGGGGTCGTGACAGCACGCCACATGCACACATCGATTTTGATTATGTCTGAACTCCATCTGAATTTCCTGTAATTAAAATACCAACTAGGCCTACGCCAGTGGCCGCACTTCGCGGCCGAAATGTTTGAAACTTCTCACCGCTTCTCGAACAAACGGATGAAAACTCACAAAGCGACGCACAAATGATCTGTACACCTTTGCTAGGCTGATAGTAAGGGGGTATCATAGCTAGTATCATGCATGCCAACTAGGAAATTTTGATGAGAGCTGTCATATAATTAATTAAATGAAGAAAGAGAGGGTTAAGTATCATACCATGAAATCGTATCATAATAAATGCTATGCTACTATGTGTCATGCATGACAATATAAATAAAGTACTACATATGATACTAGCTACTCTATGATACTATGCATTAGAGAAAGTACACAATTGAGTGACATAATTAAGACTAGCCACAATGGGTAGTTACATAGAATGTTACTAGTCTATGTTACTACCTCTATAGTGGGGAGTAACATATGTGTAGTAACATGCAACACTTCATTTATTAGGCTATAGACTCATCTTGCCTTGAGATGTGTGATGTTACTCATACTACTAGTAAGACTAGCCACAATGGGTAGAACATAGACTAGTAACATGCCCATGTTACTAGTCTATGTTACTACCTCTATAGTGGGGAGTAACATATGTGTGTGGTAACATGCAACACTTCATTTATTAGGCTATAGACACATCTTCCCTTGATATATATATATATATATATATATATGTGTGTGTGTGTGTGTGTGTGTGTGTGTGTGTGATGTTACTCATACTAGTAGTAACTAGCTATGTTACCACTTTCATCTCTTTCTTCATTTATTGCATGCCACATCATCTATTTAACCTAGATATGTGTGATGTTACTACCTATATGTTACCACTTTCAGCTAGTTACTACTAGTATGAGTAACATCACACATATATATCAAGGGAAGATGTGTCTATAGCCTAATAAATGAAGTGTTGCATGTTACCACACACATATGTTACTCCCCACTATAGAGGTAGTAACATAGACTAGTAACATGGGCATGTTACTAGTCTATGTTCTACCCATTGTGGCCAGTCTAACTAGCTATGTTACCACTTTCCTCTCTTTCTTCATTTATTGCTTGCCACATCATCTATTTTATCTAGATACGTGTGATGTTACTACCTATGTTACTCCCACTATGAGTAGTCTAAGCAGGCTATAAGGAATAGAATAGTATATATCTGCTTATTAGTTGGAGGAAAGAGAAGAGAAGCGGGCACTTGGTTAGTAGAGCCAATTGCAACACGAGACCGAAGACACTTTGTGAGGATGTAAGGTGGGCCAACTATTGATAAACTAGTACGTATATAAAACTTATTATTGTACATGCCCGCTAAGAGGTTGGCCGTATATGACATGGCAACTACTTATAGCCGACCCTTGGTTGTATTATTAACCATGCTCTTAGTGAGGTAGCTAGTATATCATAGACGGCTAGCTAGTATCAGATCACTAGCCACAGTGGGAGTAACTTCAGCAGTAACATCGACTCCAACTCAGCAAACTTGCTTATGTGGCAATAAGTTAATGAGGAGAGAGATAGTTTGAATAACTTAGCTAGTTACTGTAACATCACATGTCCCAATGCAATATGAGTCTATAACCTAATAAATGAAGCTTTGCATGACACTACACTTATGTTACTACCCACTATGAAGGTAGTAACATATATAGTCTAGGGATATATGTATGTTACTAGTGTACTCTCCATTGTGGCTAGTCTCATACTCCCTCCTTTCCGGTTTAGGCTGGTTGTAATGGTATTATCATAAGCGGTATCATGCATGCCAACTAGACTTTCTGGATGATGTGGCACACAACTAAATGAGGAAAGAGAGGATGTGGTATCATATCATGATACCGTGTCATATTAAATGTTGTACTACTACTTTGTGTGATGCATGACAATTAGTAAGGCAACCTAAGATGCTAACTTATGATACTATGCATTACGGAAGTGGTATCCTACACTATCATATGCATGATACTAGTATATGGTACTCCCCATTACAACCAGCCTTATAGGGCTCAGTTCAAAAATCTCACCAACCAAGGTAGATGGTGAGTGGTGGAATACTTTTTGTAGTTTGCAAAAACACCCAATTAATGCTTTTGTTTTCCTCAAAAAAATTATGTTTTCCAATGTATTAATTTCAATACATGCATGCATATATAAAGTACATGCATTGGTCAACTTTCTCTTAATACTTGCATGCAATGATTTAATGCACCTTGGCATCTGGACATGTGGTGGGGAACAACCAAATTGAGCTTTATAAAATGGAAAAACTAAAATTTTGAGATAAGCCTATAAACCGGAAAGGAGGGACTATATATGCATGATACTATTATATGATCGGAAATACCTCCGTAATGCGCGCATGCATAGTATCATAAGTTAGTATCTTAGGTTCCTTATTAATTGCCATGCATGACACAAAGTAGTACAACATTTAATATGGTACGGTATCATGATATGATACCACACCCTATCTTTCATCATTTAACTGTGTACCACATCATCTAAAAAGTCTAGTTGGCATGCATCATACCGCTTGATACTCCCATATTACGACCAACCTTATTAGGGTGGCCATAGTGGGGGTATCATAGCCGGTATCATGCACTCGGGAATATAAAATATGATGATGTGGCAAAGAAGTAGTAACATAGGTAGATACCTAACACACACACATATATAATAAATGCTATACTACTTTGTGTCATGCATGGCCATAAATACGGTCATCTATGATATATACTCCCTCCGTATACTAATATAAGAGCGTTTAGGTCACTATTTTAGTAATCTAAACGCTCTTATATATTAGTTTACAAAGGGAGCTAGTACTACTCTATGATACTATATATGTACTATGAAGGTACGTACGTAGTATCATACACTAGTATCATATGCATGATACTATATATATAGTATATGATACTCCCCACTATATAAGGCTGGCCATAGTGGTGGTATCATACCCGACGATGTCATGCACTCGGAAATAGCAAGTATGCTGATGTGGCAAAGAATTAAATATATATAAAGAGGGTTAGAGTAACATATAGGTAGATACCGTATCATGTTAAATGTGATGCTAATGTAAATGTTTTAAAAGAGCACATGGTTCACTCACGAAAGCCGTGTGCCCACTAAACCGTGGCCGATGCATCTCCCCACCCCTTTGCCACACGCGCGATCCAAGTCATGCTTTTTGATTGACCAGAACCCAAACCCCATGGATCGTACGTCTGCACCGTTGGATTCTCCTTGATCGAACGGCGATCCTCATCCCTTTCGACAACACATGTGCATGTTTTCAAATAGCCCCTCCCCAAAAAATGTTTTCAAATAGCAGACAGTTCACACACGAAAGCCATGTGCCTACCAAACCGTGGCCGATGCCACCCCTCGCTGCGCGTGCGGTCTGAGTCGTGCATTCTGATTGGCCAGAACCCAAACCCCACGGATCATATGTCTGCACCGTTGGATGCTCCCAGATCGAACGACAATCCTCAGCCCTTTCGACAAAGAAATGCAGTCCGGCTAGGAATTGATTTATATGCCAACATGCACGGTAAATGCCAAAAAATGTCTTACATATAGCACACGAGACCTGAAATGCACCAGCAAATCAATCCCATGGTAAAATTGTGATTGGTTTACATGGGAAAAATTTAGAGGCGAAACGATGAACTCACCTCTTCATTTCAAATGAAATTATTCTGTTTGTGCACACAAGCGCTTAGAGGCAACTGTTTGCATAGGCCTTTCCGCGCGCGCGACGACCGGGGATTTTTTCACCCTTTTCACCTAGGCCGCCAACACCTAGAGTCCCCAACACCCCCACCGTCTGCCCGCGTTTCACTCAACTAGTCCACCGAATCTCCTTCGCTAGCTCCCCCTCCCACCAGATCCATAACAGAACCCTCTCCGGCGCCGCCATGCTCACCCCGGCCGTGTGCCCGCTCTTCGGCGTCAAGCCTACCTCCACTGCCGTTCCCAACACACGGCAGCCTGCCTCGCCATCTTCGTTTGCTCGCCAGCCACCCTCGAGCATATCGATGCAGTAATCCTCACCTCTCCTGTGGTCTGGCTGGGTTTGCATTAAGAAGCATGTTAGTTACTGCTCTCCATCACGGTGAGGCATATTTCCTCGCAATCCCTCTTCCAATTTCGTTCGGTATGTTCCCAAATTGGCTATAAAATAATGAAGAGCGTATATATGTTCATTATCTACCTTCCTTACTACATATAAGCTGTATTTGTTGCAATAAATTACTGCCTATTTACAGATCACGGGCGCCCGAGTCACACAAACTTAACAAATTAGCCGTACATTTTATAATTTATTGCATGGCATGTTTAGAAAGCTTGATACCAAGTTGTTAGTTTTATGCTTATCCTCCTTTCTTGAGTTTCACATGTGTTCTCTGTAGATGCCGAGTAGCAGTGACAACACTCATTCAGGCCATGTATCTTCATCTGATTCGAACAACCCTAGGTCTTCAGCAGATTGTGAGGGATCAAGTAGTCTTGAACGGGATAGAGCTGCAGCAATTACCCTTCCGGTCAGGACACGGAGGAACGCTCCAAGGAAGCCCACACACCAGCCTAAAGGTGTATATGAAGTAACCGAGATTGATTTAAAGTCCCGGGCTCCAACTAAACCAGATAAAGCACGCATGAGGTTCAGGAGTGTGTGTGGATTTGTTGGCAGGGCAAGGCTCAACATTAATTTGCTGGGGTTTTGGAAGGCTGACACAGAAACACGGCGTAAGATAGTCCAGGAGATCATGGATCACTTCAACGTTCCGGAGCAGCGGAGAATGCAGGTGGAACACGCTGCACTAAAGAAGGCTAGGGATGCTTGGAGAAACTAGAAGCACGTGCTGTACGAGAAGTACTTGAGTGAAGGCAAGGACCTAATCCCCGCATACCCCCAAATTACAAAGGCAGACTGGGCAGAATTTAAAAGGGTCAGCGCAACTCCGGAGTTTGCTGAGAAGAGTTTCAAGCAATCGGAACTTCAGAAGAACATACACCCCCACCGTATGGGTGTGGCAGGATACTACGGCATGAAACTGATACGGGAACAGCAGGACAAAGAAGTAGTAGCGGCGGGTGGGAATCCGGCCTTTAGTGAAATCAGGGGCGAACGTGCCAGAGACTACTTGCGGGCGCATGCAAAGAGGCGTGATGACAGAACTTATTACTTTGAAAACGCACGCGACGCCGAACTATATGAAGTGATGGTAGAGGCTTCTAAGATCCCTGGAAGGTTCTACAGGAACTCAGGGCCATGTGACATTCTGTCCATTGCTCTGGACACAAAAGAGCTCCCTAGCCGTGCAAGGGGTATAGGTGTTAATGTCCCGCACAAGAGGGCTTTCACACTCAACAAAGAAGAGAGGCTCAACATGAAAAAAGCGAGGAGTTAAATGAAGCAGAATGCATTGTTTGAAAAGTTGTAGGAGATTTATCCGGCTGTTCGAAAGGATGTTGAGGAGTCAATGATGATGCAGAAGACTCTAACACTGACAGATAGCCAGCAGATGGAGGGAAGGCATGCATGGATGATGCTGCTTATTGTGCGACAACACTGCACAAGAGTAGCTGTGCATCAGCTGACCCTAGCGACACTGAGACTGCAGCTGCTCGTGATGATGCTATATCTGATCTATCTGGAATGAAAGACAGATTGAAGGGCATGCTTAAACATTATGAAGGTACATTAAAATGTGCAACAGCCTGGGTTTGCCCACCCTTCTTGGAAGATGGCCTCTTCTTGGACAATGTGCCATTGAAGCCAGGCTGTGTGAAGTGCTACATGACTGAAGTAAAGCCTGGATTCAATGAATTTGCCCTGAAGAATGTCCTAGGAGACTTCAATGAGCAAATGACCTTGGGAGAAACACTGTTACATCACATCCAGTGGCCAAGAAAGGAAATAGAGTTCATCGATGAGATTCCTGAAGCCCCGCCAAGAGCAACCACTGTGGCCCCTCAACTGGTGATGCTCTCCTTGCCACAGCAGCTCTTGTGGGCTGATGCATCAACTTGTGATCAGCCAGACCGACTTTGTGGCATACATGCCATGTCATTCTCCGCCCCAAAGCAGCCAGTGGCAAGGCCTACAACTGCTGATGACGCACCACCGGTTCAGATGCCGGCTGCTGAAGCAGTAGGGGGAGACCCAACTGCAGCACATGCTTAGCAGACTAACTTGGTGGAACAGACTGCTAAGCAGTCTGATGCTTCGGAACCGCCTGCTAAGCAGTCTGTAGGTCCAGAACCGACTGCTCATCAGTCCGTCGGTCTGCAGGCGCGTGATCAGCATACCAATGCGTCAACACTTCCTGCTCAGCAAACC
Organism: Triticum monococcum; assembly: GCA_034509565.1. Classification (NCBI taxonomy): domain Eukaryota; kingdom Viridiplantae; phylum Streptophyta; class Magnoliopsida; order Poales; family Poaceae; genus Triticum; species Triticum monococcum. The sequence continues at coordinate 274,179,655 of CM067842.1, read as the reverse complement.
AACGCATTGGCACAGCCTCCTCAGCACACCGACAAGTTGGCACCACCTGTGTAGAAACCCGACATAGCTTCAACGCATGGTCAATAGTCCGATGCCTTTGCTCCTATAGCCCAGCAGTCCGTCATGACAGCACCGCCAGCTCAGTGGTCCGGCCTAGATAAACCGTCTGCTAAGAAGTCCTTCCAAGCTTCATTGTCTGCTCGACAGTCTACCTTGCAGGCAACCAGACATTCTGCCAGAAATGCTTCAAGTACCAAGAAGGAAGTGGCCAAAAAGGCTACACCCATGACCACGAGGAAGCGCAGCGGAAGAGTGAAGAGGAAAGAGAACGATTGCCTCTTACTTAAAGCACTCATCGCCTGGAACCAAATTAACAGTAGCTTGTTTGAATCAGGGAGTAATATTATTTCTGACGCCATGGATGATGAAGAAGTAGGATTGTTGCTTTCTAAAAGTAAAGCAGACGTACTTGAAGCACGCAATTACGTCCATGGCCAGCCATTTCTTGTTGGCGAATACTTTGATGAGTGCAGCTCCAGTTGCCGTGAGTTACATGAATATTGCATGGATCAAATGTCAGTAGGTCATCATGCTTTGCTAGTACACTACAATAGAGATCATTTCCAACACGAAGCTGGTTCCATCAATGTGAGTTTCGAAGACTTACATCTCTTCTTCAACTTCAACGTGCTCGATGCACTCTTGTTAGATGCCTGATTTTGTAAGTACTTAACAAACTCTGATCAACTTCTCCATACAAAGCTGTAAATGATAAACAACTAACTGCATTTTATTCCTCTCAGGGGATTGAACATGCAGAGAAGAAAAACAGAGAGTGTGTATTTTATAGATCCTGCATTAGCAAATGGCACAACATTAGATGGTAAGGACCGACGGGACTGGGCCGTTAACACGGTCCTCCATATCTTCGAAAACACGTCCCATGCAGAATCATTTCTCTGGCCATATCATGAATGGCAAGTCAAGTAAACAACCACACATACACTGATTGTCTTTCAGATTTCGACATCATTCATAAGTCCATGGGTTTCTTAATATGTAGCGATCACTGGATATTGGTATTCATTGTTCCAAACAAGAACATAGTTTACTACATCGATTCTCTTAGAGAGTCAATAAACGCTCAGGATCTGATGCATGTTCAACAATTCTTGGATAGGTATTGAATTCTATGATGTTGAAATTAATTTGCATTCATATCTGGTTCAATAATTGATGTTGTCAAAATTCATCATCATTTGCAGTGTGCTCGCAGTGTGGAAAACTAAACCAGGGAACCTGTTCAAGACGGAACAACCCGTGCAGCACGAGATCGTTCTCCGATAACACAGCGAAATCCATTATTTTTGGAAAATTTATCCAATAGTCTGCAAATACCTTTCCTTACGCTAGTCAAATGTTCAAGCTTCTAAATAAACCTCTTTCTATTTTTCCAAAGAAAAAATAATACCTCTAACACCGGTTAGGTTGTTCCTAACAGGACAAATACACGACTAATTTTGTACAAAAAGTTTCAGTGTCCTCAACAAGAAGCAGGGACCAACCTTTGTGGATACTATGTTTGCAGACACATGATCTCTATCTGCAAATTTGCTGATAGTTGTGACGATCCTCGCGAATTAGTACCAGTAAGTCTATCTTAATTAATATCTTCTACTCCACTCATATGGCACATTCTGATCTTAAAAATACTGTAGCTCATCTTAAAACCGAGGACCCCTGAACCGCTCCCGGCTGGTGAATTGCTGATGGTTCAGAGATTTATCAACGACTTCTTCCTGGATCACTACATCAATCCCACTGGTGATAATGAAGATTTCAGCATGTGTTCTCCTGAAACATTGAGTAAGAGCCGCTAAACCTATAACGCATGAATCCATTGTTTTCCATCTGATGAGGTCTTCGTATTTCGTACACTATGATTAATTATGTAATGCATATATGTGTGGAAAAATCATTGGAATTTAGCTACCATATGTTCAATTGCAATTGTTGCGAAATCTGATGAATGTTCTTCCTGTGAACACTATTTGTTCAATTGAATATTGTGGCGAATTTGCTTTTTGCGTACCGATTCAAAATGGGATATTTTTGTTTATTTGTTCAATTGAATATTGTGGCGAATTTGCTTTTTGCATGCCGATTCAAAATGGGATATTTTTGTTTTAACCTGGCAATTGCTCCGCACACGGTTCAACTAAATGAGTGTGTGCGATCCACATCGGAAAGCATACGTCAATCATAGCGGAACCGTCGGTGATACACAGGAGATCACAAATGATTTGCAGTGCTACTACGTGTGCGTAGGTTCTCCGGAACCATTTGTGATATCACGTTATCGCACACGAGAAATGGGAGTAGACTGTGCCCAATGCAAAATACAATGCCAGTCGTAATTTTTTCAGGAAACATGCAGGATCCCAAACGAAAAGCACACGTCACTCTTGCGGCAACCGTCGGTGATACCTAACAAATCATAAATGGTCTGCATCACTTGTATGTGTGCGAAGGGGCTCCTGAACCGTTTGTGATAGAACATTATCGCAGACGGTAATTGTTGGAAAACGTGTGCGATGGAGTCTAGCATGGTAGATGGGTTACGCAGAAAACTTGTGTGCCATGGCGCACAAATTGCACACAGTTCATATGTTGGCCCATGTGCCTTACATATTGTTTCCCAAACGGTTCATTGCGACAAACAGTATGGTTCCACTGCGTCACTAGAAATGCTTAATCACTGATACCACACATGCAAAAGAATTTAGTGTGTGCTGCATCACACACGATTACATTTTGGAAGGCCTTTGGATCACTGTTCCATATCCCCGACGGTTTCTGGGTCGTGTGGGAAGGACACCCTATCGCACACACTCACTTAGCGACGGTTCCAAATGCCGTCACGGAAAGGGGTTAAAAACCGTTTGTTTAGGACCGAAGCACACCAGTGTGGTGGAGGAACTCATTGATCGGTGTGATGCCATCACCTCGGCTAGCATGGCAGGTTCGTTCAAGACCATTCTCGACTCAACTAATAACATCATTACAAGGAACCCAAGGGTCCAGGAGTGGTTTGATCTCCCCTATCTTCTTCGCCATGACCCTGCTGACTGGCACGGGGACAAGGGAAGCCTCGCCTTGTGCAAGTTGATGCCGCTTGATAACGATACGTGTGATGTTAAGATGCCATCGCTTGAGGGCAAGGCTTGGGCAGGTGCAAATGGAGATTGGGTTGTTTATATTGGGTACAACTGCGAGTGGGAACTTGTGAATGTGTACACTCGTCATCGGGTTCCACTTTCAAAAATCTCATACTGCCCAGAGGTTGAGTACACCGGTACTCTACGTGAGTTCAAATACGGTCATGGTGACTATCGTCTATGGAAGATAGCAATTTGTCGAGTTCCCATCCGCTTTTGGGATTACACGAACTATGAAGTTGTTGCTATCTTCGACAAGCTTGTTGCCGCCCTTACTTCCACGCCTCGATGGATATTGCTCAAAAATCAATTTCTGTACACGGATGAGTACTGTGATGCAATTCAATACGAGGGTCTTGTGTTCGCTGCCACCACTCGTGGCACTGTTTTTGCATGGAATCCTGATGCTTTCGGCACGTTTGTCTTCCACCGTAATTATAATTGTTTCATCCACATGCATGCGGGTTAGCTAGTTTCCCTTTACTAATTAACCTTCTTGTGTTTCCAAGGTCCTGTGAACATTCCACCACCTATACTTGAAATTTTTTATAACCAAGGGGGAGATGACGATGCTGATGATCACGAGCATGAGGACGAGCATGACCCATATACTCAATGGCGCCTGGAAATTTATTCCGATGGATCACCTCTTCTTGTCTGTATACAGGGCACTGCTGATGTTATTAAGGAAGCATGTGTCGTCTCACATGATCGCACTCTTCGGACCTATTCCAACATCCATTGCAGGGTATTCGGGATGGATACTAGTGTAATAGTGCCAACACCTTCTCCCTGCTTCAGTATTGAAAGTCTTGGAGGAAACTCGCTCTTCCTTGGACAAAACTATCCAATGATGGTGGAAGGCGATCTAGCTGCTATTGACACAACATTACTACCATTTATGAGAAGCAACTGTATCTATACCTCGGACATTGCTATGCTTCCCTACCGCCCCAATATGGGTCCTGACATAGGCCGCTTCAGCCTGGATGATGAGTCCTGCGTTGGTCTCGAGATTAACAGTAGCTGGCCCTTCCCAGAGAATCACTTCTGGTTCAAAGCAAGCGTTTCCAATGCCGACGAGTGGTTGAGATGAAGTTCATTTCATCGCTTTGTTATTTGTTGTGTGAGAAAAACTTTACTTTACTAGAATGTTTTGTTGGAAATGATCAATAATCCAACGTGTATCCTCGTTGTCATCATGGGTTGACACTTGTTGTATGTAATCAATGGTACATTTGCATATGCGTCCATCAACTCACCCCAGCTAGTGGTGTCCATATGAACAGTGCTAGTGATTTTAGACGCAAAAATTATATAGTGCTAGTGATTTTAGATGCATATTTTGACAAATCGCAGTGTTACAAGGTTGACGAATGGAAATGTTACTAGATAAACAAATGTCAATCTTTCCAGTTTGACAAATGGCAACATACCCAAAATGACATATGCAAATCTTACCCAATTGTTTCTACGTGGTTGCACAAGGGTCATGCAAAACAACCGTTTGCATTGAAGGGATGCACAAATCCTGCACTGTACGGGAAAACCATAGCTCTCACTTTGCATACGAGTGTTCTATATAAAATGTTTGCGATCAAAAGCTGTAGAAATCCTTCTCGGCACATTTTCCCTTGGCTTCCTAGGGAAGCTGTCGGTTTGCATACGGGTGTTCTAACTAAAACGTTTGCGATGAGTGTTTTATATTTAAATACCATTGAAGTTTTTTCAAAAGAACATTGTTTGATAAGTCTGTACATTAAGAGAGAAAAACGCAAGTTCGTTCAAACCATATCTTTCATTCAGTCACACTACGAATTTATATTCATATGATCGAGAATTCGAGATATAGTATTAAACCCCAAAAAAACTATTTCCGGCGGTAGCGGAGGCGGCGTGCCGCGCCTTCCTTGTCGTCCTCCGGGATGCCGCTATTGAAGTCTTCAAGGCAGCACAAAATGTTCTTCACTTGTAAATCAAACATCATGTCGTCACACGATCGACGAGCGGGGCGCGGGAGGACGACAACTGGCGCCGCTGAGAGGTAGTGGTCGACGGCAGCGTCCCATGCCGCTGAGGGGGGCACGGGCGCGGTAGGTGCATCCAAATGCACGGGGACCGGCGCCGCGGTGGGTGGAGGGGCGCGCATGGGCAGGGGCATGGGTGCGGCGGGTGTAGCCAAACGCACGGGGCCGACACCACGGTGGGTGGAGGGGCGCGCACGGGCACGGGCGCTGGCGCTGGCATGTACATGAGCTCGCGCGGGTCCGCGGAGACCTCGCTGACGCCCGCGGCTTCCAGCTCTGCGATAGTGCTCGGCGACCAGCCCGTCAATGCTACAGGGATGGTCGCTGGCGCGGGCATGGGGATGGGAGCTGGGACTGGAGCGGGGGCAGCAATCGCCGCGGCCAACTCGTTCTGGGCCATGTCCATGAGGCCCCATTCCTTCTTATTTTCTATCTCCTCCGGCTTGGAGTCGACTTCACCAAACTTGAAGACTAGTGGCAGATGATCATCCTTGCCATGGCGTTGGTGGAGGTCTGCGGGAGGGAGGGGAATGGGAGGCGAACAGTAAGGCCGCCCGTATTAAACAGCGGCTCAGGCACCATTAATGGAGAGGAAGGTAGGCGACCATGGAAGTCAAAGGGCTCGCTTCCCAGTGAGCCTGCGTAGTGTACAGCTCGCACGCTTCTTGATGAGCCTGCACATTGGAGGACAGCTTGCATGCCTCTCGGTCAGCCTGCGCACCGGACACCGCTCACACGCCTCCCATTTACTCAAGGTCAAGCATCTGTCCGCACGGCACCTCCTATAGCCATTAAAACAAAGACATGCGGCGTCACGTGAATGGTTAACAGAACGCACACGATTTGAATTATACAACCGTTTGAGATACTCCCTCCGTTCCTAAATATAGGGTGTATAGTTTTTGGCACGAAAATTAAAGAACGCACGTGGAGTGAATATTTCACAAGTTTTGGGCGAGATTACACGTGACTAATTGACATGAGAAAATAGAGGAGTTTGCCTAATATAAGTAAATGTAATCAAATCCCTAAAAAAAATTATTCAAAGGAGTGGTGCAATGCAAGACACCTTATATTTCGAACTTTTTCTAAAAAATCTATACACCTTATATCAAGGAACGGAGGGAGTATTAAAGTGGCAGCTATTTTTTTCAAAATGCCTTTGTTGGCTGTTACTCGAGTGTGCCTTCTCTCAAAATGGACATGAAAAATACCACAGCATGTCGGGTGCCATTCCATGAAAGCATGCCAAGTTACATGAATTTCAGACAAGTTTTGGATTTACTAGAATTTAAAAACAAAGTATCTCAACGTTTTACCGGCAATCAACGGTGCCTTGGTGTTTCAAATTCATTCCCATTTCTTGCATGGGACCAAAGCATGCACCCAAGGACACTTATTTGATTTTTCAACCAATTTATATGCATTAGAGCATGTGCATGTAGTTCAAATTTGAATTATGCACATAATTGCATCGAAAACTCAATTAATGCATAAAAATGTCCAAACGAACCCCGAAAAATCCCAAAAATTGACACAACACTCCTGTTCTTCTACGTTGACACAAGAAATGTTTTGAAAGGAATAAGAGGCAATGGATATCGTTTTGTCCCCAAAGGTGGGACTTTCCCTACTGAAACCATCATGCTTGTTGTGAGAAGCTCTAGTTTGTGAGAAGCATATCCCCAAACCTGCCGCAAATGGGACAATAAATTTACCATGGCATGTTGATGCCACTCCATGATAGCATGCCAAGTTTCATGAATTCAGACAAGTTTTGGATTTGCTAGAATAAAAAAACCAGGTATCTCAATGTTTGCGGCCAAGTGACCGTGGCAGGGTGTTTGACATTCATTCCCATTTCTTGCATGGGACCTAAGCACGCACCCAAGGACACATATTTGATTTTTCAACCAATTTATATGCATTAGAGCATGTGCATGTAGTTCAAATTTGAATTATGCACATAAATGCATTGAAAACTCAATTAATGCATACAAATGTCCAAACGAACCCCAAAAAATCCCAAAAATTAACACAACACTCCTATTATTCTATGTTGACACGAGAAAGAATTTGAAAGCAATAAGAGGCAATGGATATCGTTTCCTCCCCAAAGGTGGGACGTTCCCTAGCGATACCATCAGGCTTGTTGTGAGAAGCATATCCCCAAACCTGCCCCAAATGGGACAAAAAATTTACCACGACATGTCGATGCCGCTCCATGATAGAATACCAAGTTTCATGAATTTCATACAAGCTTTGGATTTACTAGAATTTAAAAACCAGGTATCTCAATGTTTGCGGCCGAGTGACCGTGGCAGGGTGTTTGACATTCATTCCCATTTTCTTGCATGGGACCTAAGCATGCAACCAAGGACACATATTTGAATTTTAAACCAATTTATATGCATTAGAGGATGTGCATGTAGTTCAAATTTGAATTATGCACATAAATGCATTGAAAACTCAGTTAATGCATAAAAATGTCAAAACGAACCCTGAAAAATCCCAAAAGTTGACACAACACTCCCGTTGTTCTATGCTGTCACGAGAATTTTTTTGAAAGCAATAAGAGGCAATGTATATCGTTTCGTCCCCAAAGGTGGGACGTTCCCTACCGAAACCATCAGGCTTGTTGTGAAAAGCTGTTGTAGGGTGGAGACCCTAAGCGTAGATCTTTCACGAATTGGAGGGGAATCCACGAAGAACGCGAAGAACACGAAGAACAAGAGGGGAAATCACAAGAGGAAAACACTCAAGAACAAGTCCAATCACACATCCAGTAGACTCACACTCACACAAGATCCACAAAGATACAAGAACAACAAAGGGAAAGATACAAGGTAAAGTTCATCCCAAATCCAAAGGAGATGAGGTCTTGATGATCCTATGATGGGGATCCTTCTGTCAGGACCCCGATTCTAAGTCACACCAATCTAGCCTATAACACCTCATATCACTTTGCGGCCTCACGCACGGTATTCCCACGGGTGTCGCCTTACCATGGCCCGGGACCGTTTGCGCCTTTTGGCTCACGTATATGATAGTGTCGCTAGCATCCATATGACAGAGAACCCGGGCCGACATGACTAGTCGTGAACCCAAAGTGGCACTAACTTACGGGGACATGCATACATGAATCAACATCGAGCATGTCGGTCAGCAGCGTGCGAATCCGGGCTGTAGCACTGGGCTAACAGGACTCCGGATGTCACCGTGTGACATTTCCCCGAAGGGACAGACACAGGAACGAAGTGAATCACATGCCGGCCAGTCAAGTGTTCCGGAGCAGTAGTGCTGGGCTAGCAGGACTCCGGTGAACCGGGCTGTAGCGGACTACTATGGCTCTTGGAAGCACAAGACTACATTTCCCCATAAGAGAGGCTACCAAGGATAAACAACTAGGTTGTCGGATCCCACACATACCAAGCATTTCAATCATACACACAATATGCTTGATATGTGTAAATACAACATGGCATCACAACATAACTCTACGACTCAAGTATTTATTCATTAGGCTCCGAAGAGCCAGATATTACAGACATGGGTCTCATGACACAGCATTCAGAGCATACCAGACAAAGCACATGCAGAAGCTTAACTTGTGTGAGTACAAACAACTACAAATGAAGAAGGCTCAGAAGCCTGACTAACTATAAGACCCTCCCAAGGGTACAAGTTCGTAGCCGAGGTAACAAGCTAAACGTTGAAGTCCACATGGAAATACTAGCGAGACTGAAGTCTCTCTGCAAAACATAAATTAAGAAAACGTGAGTACAAATGTACCCAGCAAGACTTACATCAGAACTAACTACATATGCATCTGTATCAACAAAGGGGTAGTGGAGTTTAACTGCAGCAAGCCAACTTTGACTCGGTGGCTATCCTGAACTACGACTGCAAGTAACTCTTTTGAGGTGGCGCACACGAGTCCACATATTCACCATATCAATACAGCACTATGGATCCGCTCTTGTCTCCCTACGAGAACGCCATCCATAGCACTCATGCTTATCTTGCGCATTTTAGAGTATCCACTTTCACTTGTCTATGAACTATGCAAGGGGTCCAAGTTTCCATATCCGAGGAATCCGGCTATTCGAATAGATAATGATAACCATGCAGGGGTGTACTTCTTCACACACGCTCTCGCCACTTATCGCCCTGTACACGTCATGTACCTCGACAACCTTCAAGCGGAAGCCGGGCGAGGGAGTCGGCCACGACCTAACTAACCAACAAGTCTCTAGTCCAGGTTTATCGCCTATTCGGGTTCCATCCGCAAGGAGATCCGACCGGGGTGTCGCTCACGGCCCCAAACGATGTGTGCAGGGTTCCCAAGCCCACCATCCGAGTGCCACTTGGTACACCGTGCCACCGTGCCTAGTCTGTCCCAAGCCCACCTGTACCGGGTGCCACTTGGTAGACTACTAACACTACCTACAAACACCAGAAACTAGTTGCAACTCCTGGACAGAGATCGAGTTGATTAATAAGCCGAGAGGGGCCGAGTTACCGGAACCCAATGTGTGGTAGTAACTGTTCATGGATCACGAACACAGAACTCAGTTCCTGAGAACGGTTGCAATGAGACAACCCACCATGTACTCCTACATGGCCTCTCACCGCTACCTTTACCAGATTGTGTTCGCACACTTAGCTCTCAACAGTAGGACATGTTCACCACGTTCCAATTCATTCCCGATGAATCAGACCTGATTCAACTCTAAGCAGTAGTAGGCATGACAAACAAGCATGAATGAGTAGGCACATCAGGGCTCAAACAACTCCTACTCATGCTAGTGGGTTTCATCTATTTACTGTGGCAATGACAGGTCATGCAGGGGAAAGGGGTTCAGCTACCGCAACATGTAACAGTTGAATCGCTGTTGTCCTAATGCAGTAAAATAGAGCAGGAGCGAGAGAGTGGGTTTGTATCGGAATGAACACGGGGTTTTTGCTTGCCTGGCACTTCTGAAGATAGTATAGTTCTTCATCGGTGTCATCGATCTCATCGTCGGAACCACATTTACTGAGGGGGAACAAATACCGGCAAATAGAGAAAGAACACAATCAATGCAATGCACATTCACATGAATGACATGTCATGTTAAGGTACTGAATTCACCTAATGCAATATCTAGCCAAGTTAATTGAAGTGGAATTCAAACAAGGTTAAACTCCAACTCCAAATGCTAGTTCATAAATTGCCCTAATCACGATTTATCCTATTCAGTGAGGTTAACTTGTTCAAAAATGCATGAAAATGCCATAAACAGATTCTTCATATTTTTCTGATAATTTTTATATATAATTTATTTCATTCCGAGTTACGGTTGATTTTCTATGAATTTTTGAAGTTTTAACCATTTTCTAAAATTTTCTAAACCTTTTCTGATTTATTCAAATTTCAGAAAATAGTTACGGCGTCAGCATGAAGTCAAGATGACGTCATCAGGTCAACCGGGGCTGACCAGGGTCAAACCTGACACGTGGGGCCCACATGTCATAGGTTTAGTTATAATTAGTGATTTTAGTTAAACCTAACCAAAATCGTTAGAGGGGCTAGGCCCACCGGTCAGTGGCTGCAGGTGTTAATTAGAGCCTAAACTAATTGTTGCCACATCAGCTAAACAGGGTTTCGCCGCCGGCGACCTCATCCGACGGCGGAGGCATGTCGGAATCGCTGCTCCGGTAGCGGTTCGATGCGCTGAGGGTACCAGTGGAGAGCTCACGCTCGTGCGCGACTAGGGGAGGCCTCGGGAGGCGGTGGGGTGGCCAGGAACGACGACCATGTCGGCTTTGGCGGCGGCCGGAGCTCGGGCCAGCACGGGCGCGGTGGCTGCAGTGTGTTAGCCAAAGAGCAGAGGAGCGCGTCGGGATCCCGGGGACCTGGAGAGCACACGAGCGCTACTGGAGCGAGCGGTAGAGCTCCGGGGCGCGAGGTTCGCCGGCCATGGCAATGGCCGGAGCTCGGTGCTTGCGGGGACGGCAGCTATGGCATGAGAACAAACAGGGAAGGAGGGGGAAAATGAAGGAGTCCTCACAGCGAAGTTGTTTAGCAGCTCAGACGGCTCGGGGAGGCCCTCTTCGGTGCGAATCGACGGCGGCGATCCACGGGTTGCCAGCGAGGAAGACGATGATGCTGACGGCACTACAGTGCGCCCGGGCTTCTGATCTCTAGTGTTCAGACGAGGACGAGCTTCTCTCCGCGGCTGGACACGGCGCGGGGCCTAGCTAGGGTGCGCGGTGGCTACGACGGCGAGCAGCGGCTCTCCGGTGCGCTCGGCTTCGGGGGAGAGACGAGGCAGGGAGAGAGGGGAGCGGTCGAGGGGGTCCAGGGGTCTACGTGGCAATGCCAGAGGCGTCCAGGCCGTCGAGGAGGCAGGCGAGTAGGGTGGAGGTGGCGCGCGCGCGTGCGCGCACGGCGGCCACACGCCCTGCCTACTGGCCTGGGGAGGAAGATGACAGGGGAGGTGGAGGTGGGCTGGGCCGGTACATTAGCGGGCCGCATAGGTGGGCTGGCCTCTCTGGTGGGCTTCACAGGTGAGGCCAGGTAAAAACTGCTCTGTTTTATTATCTATGTTGTTTTCTTTTTATTTAATCATTTTGCCACTTATTCAAATTCAAAAGTAAATCAAAGCAGGGCAAAACCTTCTGAATATTTGTATGTTGCCATTATGGACTTTTCCAAAGGCACATAAATAATTTCAGGGCCTTTTGAAATATATTCTATATAAAATGAATATAATCCAAAGGTCAAATACTTATTGATTTAAATTCAAAGTCCCAAAAATAATTCCATAAAAATGTTCCTAAATTTTGGTTTGATATATATTTCTTGCCAAAATTCTCAAACATTGCAAAAAGGACATCTTGGAATCAAAGAATGAGATTTCCATGGTTCTTTGCCCTTCTTTTGATTAAAGTTTTGAGGCTTCAACGATCCTCAATTCAAGTTTCAGAAATTTAAATAAGATGCATGAATGCAATGCCACTAATTACAAGCATTAAACTGGGGCTGTGACAACTTACCCCCACTAAACAAGAATCTCGTCCCGAGATTCAAGACGTGAGGTAAGAAGACAGAGGGGACACAAAGCCAACACAATCTTCTTGATCCAACCGCCCTTCTCAAAGATGTTGATTCATTTCTTCATATTGATCCCGACGTTTGTGCATTTGAGATCTTCATCCAACATGATGACGATAGAAAGAAACTCTATAGGAATCAATCTTCTCAAAGACCTAGCAACTCAAGATCAACTCATGGAGTGAGACGTTGAAACATCTCATGAGCTAAGATGCTAACTCACATCAAGTGGGAAGGAAGGAAACAAATGACGAAAGTTCAATTTGGCAGGCAAGAATTCCACGCTTGGGTAAGATGGTACAAGAGTTTAAAGTAGCGAGGAAATAATTGCCATGATTCCACAACAGGGCACCTTGGGATTGGTGATTCATGGAAATATTCCCTTAAGTGGAAAAAAGAATTACTTCTGATTCATAGATCATTGAAACTCTCTATACCAGCCTAAGGCAATTCGCAAATGATCGTCTGGAAGAGTTCGAAGAAGTGGCATACTCAGACTAGAATGGATGATGTGGACTACCTTGTTGAAGACAACGTATTGGATGATTTTTGCCTATCATCGGAAATGGATGGGACCCATGGTAAGTCCACTTTTGAAGATGACTCTAGATAGCAATTACCGAGGAGGGAAGCCCATGGAATATTGGCACAATAGCGGTGCAGGCTGGGAACAAAATGCAAATGATGGGAATGTTCCAACCATCATATCTGCCTGAGATTCAGATCTGTTTAGTAATATGATACTTCAGACTCAACATGTCTGCAAAAGAAAGTTTGCAACACAATTCGACGAGATGACGTTGCGAGATTCTCAAGAGATGAACTACGATAGCAAGCTCCAAGACATGAGCAGGTTCTGCTACACACATGTGAACACGTTGTCCCAGACAAGCATGACCACATAGTAGTCTTACAATGAAACACTACCGAGTTTAGGTGGGAACCATCAACGAGGATATCAAAGTCCTTGCATAAGTCATATGACTAGCTGTTATGAAGGAACTTCTTCTCCTTGAACAAATCAGTTAGTGGCTTGGTGTGCTAGGGATACATATAGAATGAAGGTTGCAAGTCTCCAAACCACAATATATTTTGCACATATGCATGACTGACTTGGGATGATTCCATAGGAAGCAAAACAAACTTTCTCGAATTCACGGCGGCAACTTGCATCGATTGCACGTGAACTTAGAGGAAGTCGCTACTTTGATCCAAACATATGCTTCATGAACGGAACATGAAGGCATTGTTTACAAAGTTTCCAACACTAGCTTAATATTTAACACGAATCATGAGGGAGATAAGATGCTGCTGATGGGCTCAACAACAACTCATCAAGGTTCCCATTAAGATGGAATTCCACGACTATGTGAACAAGGTGATAGCATTGGTCAGACCAAAGGATGTAATGGTGTACGCCCGAGGAATCACCCTCGAGTAAGACAACATTACGAACATCGTTGGTTCTGATTTGATTTGAGGATAGCCCACACTCAAATCAAAGTTTGGACAAGACAATAGATCCATCAACTGATCACGAGGACCAATCGATGAAGATATCATCTTTCTTCAACACACACACACACATAGGATAACCCTTGACACGAACTGGTGGGCTTCACAGGTGAGGCCAGGTAAAAACTGCTCTGTTTTATTATCTATGTTGTTTTCTTTTTATTTAATCATTTTGCCACTGATTCAAATTCAAAAGTAAATCAAAGCAGGGCAAAACCTTCTGAATATTTGTATGTTGCCATTATTGACTTTTCCAAAGGCACATAAATAATTTCAGGGCCTTTTTAAATATATTCTATATAAAATGAATATAATCCAAAGGTCAAATACTTATTGATTCAAATTCAAAGTCCCAAAAATAATTCCTTAAGAATGTTCCTAAATTTTGGTTTGATATATAGTTCTTGCCAAAATTCTCAAACATTGCAAAAAGGACATCTTGGAAACAAAGAATGAGATTTCCAGGGTTCTTTGCCCTTCTTTTGATTAAAGTTTTGAGGCTTCAACGATCCTCAATTCAAGTTTCAGAAATTTAAATAAGATGCATGAATGCAATGCCACTAATTACAAGCATTAAATTGGGGCTGTGACACCTTCTCCAAGAGGAGGCCTCGATATCCACAAGAGGATCTTCTCCAAGAGGAGGGCTTGATCTCCAAGAGGAGCTTCTCCAAGAGGAGGTCTAGATCTCCATGAGGAGGAAGATGAGCAAAGATCTCTCTTTGTCTATCAAATACTTTGCTAACCCTGAAAACTGAGAGGAGCACGAAATATATAGTCTAGGGGTGAAAGGGTATGGGCCTCGGTGGTAAGACATGCTTTTTATCCCAATTCATAGCGAAACTGGGCTTATCGGACAGTCCGGTGCTAAGGACCGGACAGTCCGGTGAGTACAGATTCATTTTCGGGTGCCACCGTACTATCCGTTGTGGGGACCAGACTGTCCGGTAGTGCAATTTCTGTGCGACCGGATTGTCCGGTAGTGCAATTTCTACATGCTTCGTTTTCTTCATCTTGACACCTCTGGTCAGCTCTTGGGTCTTGGGGTCCTTCTCCTTGGCCTCTGGGAAGCTTCCTAGCTGCTTGGTGGTGGTTGCCCTTGTACCTAATGATGCACAACGTTCCATGGTGAGGTAGCACCCAAGTCCAATGGATATTCATGTAAATCTCAAAGAGGAGCGGGTTCACCTTAAGTTCGGTAGGTCCACTTGGGGCTTGAGGGGCTATGAAGGTGTACATGGAGATCACCGTAGGATGCTCCGCATCATCCTCTCCCCCTTGGGAAAGATTCTACCTTGGATGGAAAACCACCATGAGAAAGAGATGGCTTCGCCATGTAGGAGTGGACGATCACCCAATACTCATCATCTTCAAGCTCAGAATGGGCACGCTCCAATGTCGCACCATCTAGTGATTCCTTCAAAAGGAGCAAATATAACAAACATTTGGAAAAACAAATGTGGTTATTGTTAGGGCAAAACCAAGCATTCAAGAGGTGATTCACCACACAAGTGTCGTTATCAAGCATAGCATATGGTTCGACAAAGGATTGTGACATGGCATGTAAGCATATCAATCAAGCACAAGCAAAGATATCATGGGGATACGCATGTAAATGTGAGGTTGTGATGAAAATATGTGTGACAAGATAATAAGCATCTACCTCAAGGTCATAGCAAGCATTCACAAATTGGTCAATGAAAGGTCTATGGTAGGCATATGAATCATTCACAAAACCAAAGAAGATGAGATGTCTAAACACATGGGTCAAGTGCAAGACAATCCAAGCATAACATGCATAGGGTGTAGTGAATATAGAGTGGCACTCAACACAATAAAAAGAGCAATTGTTCATCATGTGTGAGGCAATCAAGGCAAGCATGTAGCAATCAATGGGACATGGCATATGTGAATAAATGATATTGTTGCAACCAAACATATGATAGGAGCAAGTAATCCAAGAATTGGATGCAACACACAAGGCATATATATCACAATGCATGGAACGATGAAAATGACAAGTCAAAGCAAGATCTCTAACATGTGCGCAATGAAGGTGTCCAAGATGACAAATAAGTCTCATGGTGAAAGCAACACAAGTAGTATGATCCACAATATTCATGGGGGCAATCTCGTGAGGAAGACTAAAAGCATTGTTGCACTCAATACATGGAAAATCATCTAGCATGAGAGAGGCAACATATGGAGATATATGGCGAGAAGCAACGAAAATCATGTGTAAAGCATGTAGATGGTTGTCATCAACCACATGAAATGAGCAAGTATGAATCATCGGTGATGCAACATAAGCAAGCATAGTAATCAAGTCGTGCAAACTAGTGGCGCGAAGATGCAACACGCTAGAGGAAATCATGGCAATCATGTCATGTGAGCAATTAATGGGCATAGGCAATGCACATGACACATCGCAAGCACGATCACAAATCAAGATCAAAGCATGATCATAAGCATTGGGCACAAAGGAAACATGGCGAGAACAAGCAATATCTCGACCAAGCTTGCAAATACACATACGTGTACTAGAATCAATCATCATCTATAATGCAAAGCATGGGTCACAAATGCATGGCAAAGGCATAGGAATAAGCATATCATGCAAAGTGAACATGGCGAGATGGGCATATAATATGTAATGGACAATAACCCATAGCCAAGTGAGGGACATGTAGAAGAAATGCACGAAGTCTTTGCGCGAAGAGAGCGGTGGTAAAGACAATATGTGGGATCCCAAGTCATCATTGCTCTCTAGAGCTCGTTTTGTCAACTCATGGGATTGTGAGGTTGACAAGTATTCATGGGTACCTACACAAAAGAGACACAAAACAAAGAAATTGTGCGCGTGGTAAATGTACACATCATCCATCATGATGTGTATGTGTACATGAGAGTTAGCACAAGATAATCATCGCTCAAAGAAATTTGATGCGTGGTATAAGAACATGTCATCCATCATGAAAGAATAGTTATTATGTATGACATGATGGGGATGCAAATTTAGCATACAAGTATATGGCACATCAATAGCATGTTTATTCATGGGGAGCATATTGTGCATACAACTATTGGGATCATGCAATGCATGGGATGAATCAAAATCTCCTAAAATGTATGAGGAAACTATGGGGGTCTCCTCATGAGCAATATTGGAAACATCATATGGAGAAAATGGACAACATCCAAAACAATGCATATCCGAAGCTAGGTTGTCATGGCATGGCATATGAGGTAAATGATGCAAAGGGATCATATCAATATCATCACAAGAAAAACAAATGCCAATAACCATGGGCTTGTCATCTATGCCATATGTGCAAATTGGGTTTATTTTTATGGCATATGCATAGTCACTACGACGAGATTGCAAATATGACATATTGTTGATCTCATGCATAGCATATGACAAGTCAAGCGGTTTGTCAAACATGATGTGACCTAAAGAATTATCACAAGAAATCCTATGTAACATGGCATCACAACTAATAGACTCCACGTGGCAATCACCATACTCATCATAAATGGGAAAATCATCGCATGGGGAAATCGCACTAGCATGAAGCATGGAAATAGATTGATCAAAATCATGGAAGCAATCAATGTCAAGAATGTCCACTAGTGGGACTAGAGCATCACCGTCACCTATGTTACCGTTTTCATTCCACTCAAGTGGTGTAGGTGAGGTGGGAAAGACCAAATGCTGGTCATCTTCATATTGATGGAACCATGTGGGGGTGCATCATATTCCACCATGGCCATCGTCTTGTCCAAAGGAAGGACGGAGTCATCGAGGATCGGCGCATCATCATATATGGGACCTAGCACCAAATGAGAAGACACAATAGAGGTAGAGGTCAAGTTGTTAGAAATGCAAATGGCCTCACGCGACCTATCAACTATCACACTCTCTCTATGTGGTGGTTCACTCACTCCCTCAAGGTAGGTGCACTCAATCTCACGTATGGTGTAGTCACTCATCTCACTCAAGTGGTGGGGGTTGTGTCTCTCCTCACATGGGAATTGGGGCAACACATCATATACGGGTCTAGTGGTGAAGTCACTCTCATCCTCAATATGGTGGCACAAGTCACTCAAGTCATCATATGTCACCGTGGTCGAAGGGAAAATGCCATACTCAACCATCTTGTTGTCGTCGCCGTGGATGAAGGCCAAAGATGGCACATCATCGCTCTCCTCCATGACCGATGGGAAAATCCCATGCTCGATCATCTCGTCACTGTCGCTGTGGATGAAGGCCGAAGATGGCACATAATCACTCTCGCCTCCTAAGATGGAAGCATCATCCTTGCTCGCCACCTTGTCGCTCGCCTCCAAAGCTTGGTCCTTGAATGGCTCCGAAGTCATAGTCATCGCCACACCATCTTGAAAAAGAGTCAAAGTAGAATCGGCACCATTAATGCCACAAAGAGGGATGGCGGTGAAGTCGAACTCGGGAGCATCGTCGGGCTTGGACATCATGGTGGTACTAGCCTCATGCTCAACGTCTTGGAGCTTGGTCTTTGAGAAGTGTGCTTGGGGTGGAGAAGCCTTGTCCTTCATGAGTTCTTGTTCTGCCTTGAGAGCACCAATGTAGTTGTCGTCGAGGGACATGTAGTTCTTGAGGAAGATAGTCTTGGAGATATCGTTGTTCAATCCCATCATGAAGTGGAACTTCATTGACATGGGGTCGTCCATGCCGGCTCGTCGCAAGGCATTATTCATCTCCTTGAAGTACTTGTCGATGGACTTGGATCCTTGGATGGTGTTTTCCAATTAGCATAGAAGTTGTTCCGTGTAGGTTGGAGGCACGAACTCTCGCCGTAAAGCTCTCTTCGTCTTGGGCCAACTCATGTCATAGCTCTCCGAATGTGTGTGAATCCACCATGCCGACGCATAGTCGTGGAAGTTCGTTGTGGCGCACTTCACTTGATCTTTGGGAGGAACTTGATGTAGCTTGAGGTAGTCATCCATGAGGCGCTCCCACCCGAGATACTCCTCGGGTTCTTAAGTCCCATAGAAAGGAATCTTATGGTCGGTGTCGAGGTTGTAGTAGCTCGTGGAAGTCGCTGACTTGAGCATGGGGAGCTTCTCTTGAGCGTAGTCTTGAGGTGCTTTTTGGCGAAGATGCCGCATGTCCAAAGGCGAAGATGCCTTGAAGTCGCTTGGTGAAGATGCCAAGGTATATGGTGAAGTCATTGAGCGGTTGTTGCTGTTGAGCTCTTGACCTTCACGTTCTTGTCGTTGATGGTGTCGATGACGATATGATCTTGCTGGAGATGGTAGCTCGGAAGCATGGGCTCTTGAGCGTCTTCTTGAAGATGAGGAAGATCGCTTGTAGGACTTGATGAGGGATTTGATCTCCTCCATTTGAGCATCCATCTTGGTGTCCAAGTTGTTTTTCATGGCGTCAAACTCGTTGTTGTTGTTGTAGACCGAAGGTGAAATGCCTTGCCTATCCATCACAAGACTTGAGTAGAGGTGAGTAGGAAATGAGATAAACAATACCAAGTTACCTTTTCCCAAAGTTGAGATGTATCTTGTTTCACTCAATGTGAAATGAAAGAATAGTGGAATTGGTACCGGACTTGTTCACTCACACCTATAAAGTACTCCCTCCGTCCGGGTTTATTAGGCCTACAGACAACTTCTCTTAGACCAAGACACATAGTAATTTGCTCACATTAATTCTTCCATTCCACTCCCAATGCACTCTCTCACATGCATGCAGCCAGTGAAAAAGCACACATGAAGTGTATTAACTTTTCAGCCATGGCACCAACAACAATAGCTTTCAATACAACCAATGAAATGGTTGCATGCATGCACCTTTCCAATGCGGGGCCTTATAAAAGGGGACATGCTTGTGATGCAGAGAGGCCTAATAAACCCGGACGGAGGGAGTAAAGCTTATGGAGTAGCTCGGTGAGGATAGAGGCACAAGAATTTGATGCAAAATGTTAGCAAGAGTCAATAATGTTGAAAGTGATTCACAAATTTGCAAGTGAAACAAGTAGACCAATAGCAAAGAATGGCACATGGAAACACACACACACACGGATAGATAAATGGGGTCATGCAACCAAGGAATGAGCACAAAATGTGGAATCCATGGAAAACACTCGTGTTGCAAAACTCAAGAGAGACGCTAGCACGATTGCTCAATAGGCGGATACGTCACTTGTGCACAACCTATAAAATGCAAAATGGATAAACTTTCTATCCCAAGTATGCTATTATGTATGGTTCCCGGTGTTTCGCACACGATGATCCAAGATGGTCAATATGGTAGTATGGTATGCAATGTGGCGATGCTATGGCTATTGCTTACAAGCTCTTTGTTTTCTCTTTGCTTAAAAGCTTATTGTTTTTTTTGTATGTCCACTATGCAAAATGCACAAACCAAGATAGCAATTGTGTATATGCGGGAACAATCTTGTGACACAAGAGATGATATGATGATACCAAGATGAGGATACCAAGATGATATGGTATGTATGCAATGGAAGGTGCGGATCACTAATGTGCACAAGTAAAGTTGCCGGCAATACTCAAATGGTTAGTCTCGATAGGCAAGTGATGCAAAATGGCTAGGGGTTAACAAATCAATGGCAAGAAAGAATGTACAATGATGGGATACCACGATACCAAGATGATATAGAGGTTACCTTTCTTGCTTATGGTTAGGGTGTCAAAATGGTGAATGTGGATGATGTCGATTCCTTGTTGAAGTTGAGCAGCGGTGTTGTCGATGTTGAACCATTCCTAGTTAGCCGAAACACCCTAGGAAAGGGAAAACCGCAAACTCAAAATCTCGAACGAAAAATGTCAAATGGTGGTGGTTCCGGAGTAGACAATGCGGAAGTGGTGGTGGTGGTTGATGAAGGAACAACCATCCCTAAGTAGCCAAAAACACCTTAGGAGACTCAAGTCACCACTCAAGCAACCACAAATGCTATATGGATCAAAATGGGTTAGGTTGCGGAAAGCTATGGTGGTTTTGCGGATGATATGGTAGAGGGCCTAGGCAAAGATGTCAAAATGTCAAAATTTTGATGAAATCAAATGATGTTGGAACATATCTAGATGGATGGGGGATGTCAATAGCTACTCAAAGAGCTAAAGAATGTCAAAATCAGACTCCGGATGTGGAAGATATGACCGAAACAATAAATCAGCCGAAGCAGTTTTTGAACTAGCGGACAGTCCGGTCCTGGGTAGCGGATAGTCCGGTCCTGGGTAGCGGACAGTCCGGTCTTCATCCGAAAACCTTCTGACTCGAGCGGATAGTCCGGTCTGTGAGCGATTTGCTCCTGATGCGAGCGGACAGTATGGTACGGTGGTCCGGACAGTCCAGTGTGGGTTGGGAAGGCATGCAAATTTTTGGGCGGAAATGGATGATTTTGGGGTCAAAATTAAGGAGATTTCATGGATGGAAGGTGGGGAAACTTGTGGGGAAGCTAGATCCACTTGAAACACAATGAATCCATGGATCAAAATCAACAAAACATCATCAAACCAACAAATCACACAAAAATTGGGGCTATTTTTGGTGGGGATTTTCGGATTTTAGGACGAAATCAAGCAAAACAAGGCTTGAAAACGGTGGGGGAGACTCCAAATTCGTGATCAACGTGGCTCATGATACCAAGATGTTGTAGGGTGGAGACCCTAAGCATAGATCTTTCATGAATTGGAGGGGAATCCATGAAGAACGCAAAGAACACGAAGAACAAGAGGGGAAATCACAAGAGGAAAATACACAAGAACAAGTCCAATCACACATCCACTAGACTCACAATCACACAAGATCCACGACGGTACAAGAACAACAAAGGGAAATATACAAGGTAAAGTTCATCCCAAATCCAAAGGAGATGAGGTCTTGATGATCCTATGATGGGGATCCTTCTCCAAGAGGAGGCCTTGATATCCACAAGAGGATCTTCTCCAAGAGGAGGGCTTGATCTCCAAGAGGAGCTTCTCCAAGAGGAGGTCTAGATCTCCAAGAGGAGGAAGATGAGCAAAGCTCTCTCTTTGTCTATCAAATACTTTGCTAACCCTAAAAACTGAGAGGAGCACCGAATATATAGTCTAGGGGTGAAAGGGTATGTGCCTCGGTGGTAAGACGGGCTTTTTAGCCCAATTCATAGCGAAACTGGGCCTACCGGACAGTCCGATGCTAAGGACCGAATAGTCCGGTGAGTACAGATCCATTTTCGGGTGCCACTGGACAGTCCGCTATGGGGACCGGACTGTCCAGTAGTGCAATTTCTATGCGACCGGACTGTCCGCTGTTGGGACCGGACTGTCCGGTAGTGCAATTTCTGCACGCTTCGTTTTCTTCATCTTGACATATCCGGCCAGCTCTTGGGTCTTGGGGTCCTTCTCCTTGGCCTCCGGGAAGCTTCCTAGCTGCTTGGTGGTGGTTGCCCTTGTACCTAATGATGCACAATGTTCCATGGTGAGGTAGCACCCAAGTCCAATGGATATTCATGTAAATCTCAAAGAGGAGTGGGTTCACCTTAAGTCCGATAGGTCCACTTGGGGCTTGAGGGGCTATGAAGGTGTACATGGAGATCATAGTAGGATGCTCCGCATCAGAAGCTCTGGTTTGTGAGAAGCATATCCCCAAACCTACCCCAAATGGGACAAAAAATTTACCACGACATGTTGATGCCGCTCCATCATAGCATGCCAAATTTCATGAATTCCAGACGAGCTTTGGATTTACTAGAATTTAAAAACCAGGTATCTCAATGTTTGCGGCCGAGTGACCGTGGCAGGGTGTTTGACATTCATTCCCATTTCTTGCATGTGACCTAAGCATGCAACCAAGGACACATATGAATTTTCAACCAATTTATATGCATTAGAGCATGTGCATGTAGTTCAAATTTGAATTATGCACATAAATGCATTGAAAACTCAGTTAATGAATAAAAATGTCCGAACGAACCCCGAAAAATCCCAAAAATTGACACAACACTCCTGTTGTTCTATGTTGACATGAGAGTTTTTTTTGAAAGCAATAAGAGGCAATAGATATCGTTTCTTCCCCAAAGGTGGGATGTTCCCAACCGAAACCATCAGGCTTGTTGTGAGAAGCTCTGGTTTGTGAGAAGCATATCCCCAAACCTGTCCGAAACGGGATTTTTACCACGACATGTTGATGCCGCTCCAGGATAGCATGCCAAGTTTCATGAATTTCAGACGAGCTTTGGATTTACTAGAATTTAAAAACCAGGTATCTCAATGTTTGCGGCCGATGACCGTGGCGGGGTGTTTGCCATTCATTTCCCATTTCTTGCATGGGTCCTAAGCATGCAACCAAGGGCACAAATTTGAATTTTCAACCAATTTATTTGCATTAGAGCATTTGCATGTAGTTCAAATTTGAATTATGCACATAAATGCATTGAAAACTTAATTAATGCATAAAATGTCCAAATGAAGCACACAATCGTTCAAAGTGAATGGTCCGGCGGCACCGCGCGCAAAATTTCCCTCCACATTTCCAAAATTTTGGCCTACCCCAAAATATCTACCCCGCCCCTACCCCATTCCCCACCCCTCTTCTCCCTGACCACAAGTCACATTTCCCCTGTTTCCTCCTTCCTCCCTTCCTTCCTAAGCTATAGCCGCTTCCTCGCTCTCGCCGTCTCGCATCCTACCACCGGGGTCGCCACGATGTTCTTCAAAGACCTCTCTAGTGGTTCCTCCTCCGGCGATGACTCCTTCACCACCCGGGTATGCCTCTCTTCTCTCTCTCGGGCTCTGACTTGGAATGATGGATTTTTACACGGCGGTCGATTTGAGTCATTTCTTCCTCTTGTAGCTCCCTAGGACCATCAATGGCAATGAATGGAGTAGGGTGGCTGAAGATCTGTCTGCTCGTTGTCACCATCAATCTCCATGCGTGAAGCTAGTTGCGTTTGAATCTGTGGATAGTGGGAAGAAGTTTCTGGCATGTGAAGAGAAGGTTAGACCCTCTTTCATTGTTACAAATCATTTGTTAGATGTGGTTCAGACACTATCACAGTCCCAACCCATTCATACCACACCTTCAACCAAACACATCCTAAGACAATGTCACAGTTTGTACCTAGTATCTTAAATTGTTGCCATCTCATCAGCGGTGCCATTAGAAAATTATTTGGCACCGCTTCAGCAGTTTGTGCAGCCAACTTTGGTCCACACATCCGAGAAGCCAAGCAGTAAAATACTAAATCTTTATGGCACAAAGGAACTGGGCATGGGAGCAACTACGCGCTTAGGAGTCCGGGTCCCTGATTTTTTTCCGCTGCATCGGCTCGCCACTGCAGGGCACCGGTGCGAGATGTAGCAACAGTTGTCTTTACCCTAGTTTTGGCATACATAGTGGACGACCTTAGTGTTATTTGTTCTATGTTACTAAATTTGTGCATGTACACACCTGTTAGTATCATTTTGCTATCATCCAAACACTGCCGCTATGCTGTTGCAGTTATATTTACCTTCCTCATAAAATGTTCAATTTGTTATTTATTGTACATGAGTAAGAACCTATAGCGTTGTTGTAGTTAGTTATAGCTTCTGATGTTCCAGAATTTGGTTGTTGTCTCAGTAGCAATTAATTCATTTGCACATTGATCTTTTTGAGAAGATATGTCATAATTAACATGTTTCTTCAGTTTTTCAAAATAAGCATTGGTGATTTTTTATGTTGCTATAAACCCATTTCCCCTACAATTGTTACTGATCTAGTTTAAATATTATAGGATGAGCGGAAGTGTTCTTACCTGGAGTGGGTTGATCAAGAGTGGGCACAGTCTTTGAAGATGTGCCTACAGAAGCTCTGGAGCATGTATGAGGAAGAGAACAGACGTAGGCTTAGAGAAACTGTTGTCAACGCTGAAGAATATTTGAAGATGCGGGATAAAAATAGGAAGGTGGAGAATGAGCTCAGATTTTTTAAATTAGACTTTGCTAAGATGGTGTTGGCGAAGGAGGAGGCACGTTCCCAGTTGGCCAGTGCAAAACGGTTCTTACTGAACTGAAAGCAGAGGTGGATAAGACGAGCCTGGATGATCTCGATTAGGGAAATGAATATATTGTTCTTATGAAGTTGAACTAGCTATATGTTGTACTGTGCTGTTTTCATGTAGCTAGCGTACTGTGATGTTATAATATATTTATGTGCCTGATATGAAATTGGCAAACAGTTGTTTGATATGAAATTTGAGTTTGCATAATACTGGAATTATTAATTGTAAACTAATAAACCTGCTAAATGTGTCATGGACCTTTGCAAACGGTTCTAGCAGTAAAAGTGCTTGCGATGGATAGCCCAATGCCACACAATTTTCTTCATCAAATCGTGTGTGATGTAGTTGATAAACGCAAACAGTTAACCAAGGCAGACCGTGTGTGATAGTTACGCCTTTCACACACGAGCCTACACATAAAACTGTGTGGGTTGTACATACGAACGGAAACGTTTTCCCTGGATTGTCTGTGTGGGATGTACATAAGAATGGAAACATATTCCTTGGAATGACTGTGTGTGATATACATACCTACGGAAATGTTTTTCTGGGATTCACCGTGTGGGATGTACATACCCACGGAAATGTTTTTCTGGGATTCACCGTGTGGGATGTACATACCTACGAAAATGTTTTTCTAGGATTCACCGTGTGGGATGTACATACCTACATAAATGTTTTTTTTCTGGGATTCACCGTGTGGGATGTACATACCTACAGAAATGATTGGGTTTCGATGCCTTGCCCGATCGCACACGTCCCCAGCCTGTGTCCTAGGAGGGCTTATCCCTGACGATTTCTGGGTCATGTGGGAAGGACCCCCCTATCGCCCACACTCACTTGGCGATGGTTCCAAATGCCGTGGCGAAAAGGGGTTAAAAACCGTTTGTATAGCACCGACGCGTACTAGTGCTCTAGAAGTAGCCAAACGGATTTGATAATTGATTTCCTTTTTATTTTCCTCATCCATTGTTTCATCATCAGTTCCTCAATTCCATATGTGTGAAATGGCATGTAAAGCATTCTAGCCAGGAAACCTTCATTCCCTAATTCACTTGCTCTTGTCACCCTCGTCTCGCCCTGAATCCCTCATCTCCTTTTGCACGCCACTGCCCATGGCGATCTCCCATGTCTCATGATGCTCACATGTGACCTATTATCTGCCCCACTCTATTGCTCTCCTATGCACCCTCCCCATTGGCAGGACCTCCTACGCTCTCTCCCTAGTAGGAACCCTAGAACCATAGACCTGTTTCCACCACCTTATCCATAGGACCCTGGCTGTCGGAGTCCATCTCCACTAGCAGGGCATCCCCGTCGCTAATCCAAGGAAAACTCTACCACTCCACATCGAGCTCATCTCCCTTGCACCCACCCGTAAATCATCCTGGGCCCCTGATAAAGCCTACTCACACCACCACCAGTATCTCCCTGAACCCACACAAAGAACACCACGACTTCCTCGACTGTGAACCCATCTGCCTCACCGTTCCTCCGCCACTTGATGCAGGTAGCCAATTCCAGTCATGTTCTAAACCCTACATGGTACAACTGATTTATGTATGACTAAACCAGGAGTTGATAGTTTGTTTATTGGTCGAAGCATATTGTTTCTTTATTATTGCAGTGGTTGAAATTTCTGAACACACCACTCTTTTGATATGTATGATTGACTGATCACACCCTAGTAAGCAAGATTTAGTTTGTTCTTTTTCACATTTTGAGGAATGAAACTATAGAGATATATTACTTTTGCTTGGAGCACTCCGAAAGTTTTATCTGAATATAAGCAATGTTCTATGTCTATGCAACTAGATGACACATTGCGACCTTGGCACAAAAACCAATTGCAGCCAAGAAGCCAAGCAACTAATTAACAACATGTTTTACGAATGATCTGCAGAGGGTTCCGAATTCCCTACATGACCATGAATAAGCACAGACACAAGTACACTAACAAGCATATGCATAACCACATTAGTAAACACAGATGACCCGTTGTGTCCTTGGCGTATAGAAAGATTGTAGAGCCAAACAACCTATAAACGACAGCAATGAAAACTACACTTGGATCATGTGAAACACTTTTTTGTGTCAGCCGCACTTATCCACGACCTTCATGCCGGAAAGGTTGAACATGATGACGCTAAAACTATCCTTAGCCACGACCTTGAAGGTGAGGAAATATCCGATCTTAATCTGTCGAACAACCGCAAAGTCGAGCCACCCTTGGTTAATGGCGAGTATTTCATCAAGATCATCTTCTAGCTATAACCGTTAGTCGTGCCAAGATGCTCGTAGAGCTAGAAGGCTTGGGTTGGAGCTTCTCAAGGTTCTCCAGAAGTCTCTGTAGGTTGTCTAGAAGGTTCTCCTGGATAGGGTTGACTCCATTTTGGAGGCCTAAGATCATGTTCTTGACACCCCTCGTCATATGAGTGATTCTCAGTCAACGTGTCGGGGCAGGCAAGGGTGGATGAATGCTCAAGATGACATCCTTTCTAGTAGTGACCTCTAACACCATCAATTGCTGAGAACCATTAAGGTCATGGACTTGGGCAGTGTCTTATTTTCCATCCATGGGTTGAGAATATACCCTCCTTGCATAGGAAGCAAAGCAATTGTAGAAACGGCTTGAGTATCGGATGTAACTCCATCTCAGGTGCAAAAATCACCTTGCAAAAGTGGGTTGGACCTACATGCTTATGGAAGTGCCAAATGTTCATCGGCCATCCCCATTGCTTCTTGGAGGGCCAACCTATACCACGAGTTTATCCTTGGAGAAGTTGACCGAAGTATTATTGTGGATGACCAGCTTTCCTGCAGACGATTGTAATGACAAATATTAGGTTGAACACACCATTGCCCACAACATAAATCGAACTAAGCAACACCATAAAAACCAAACATCCTAGCACATGCACTTCACCTCGGTGAAGATCACCATCCAATACAATTTTAACCAAACCATTCTTCTCCCAAAACCAAATGTCCACTCTTAATCAAACTTAGCCTTTCCCAAACTCAAGCCTTAACCGATGGCCAATCTAATGACCCTTCACCAGTTTGGTCAGCGAATATAACTGATGCAAAAATCAAATGACATCAATTATGCATATATTTGTAACAACCGCCCGAATGCACTTTCATAGCATAACAAGCGGTTGTTTTCTTTGAAATGCCTGGAGTTGTAATCTCTCTAAAAAACCTAACCACTAGATCGAAACCACACAACCGAGGAAGCAATTTAGAGTCTGATGCACTTACAATGCTTGCTATAGTTTGCTTGGGTGCTGCCGGAGGCAGAGACGGAGCAAATGGTGAGGGATCAAACCCCAATGGGAATGACAACATCCCTACTATCAGTTGGGCGGATGTTTCTGCCGCTGCAACATCGGATGTCACTATGATGACATCACAAGTACTGGTCACCACAAGCCTAGTGCCTGCCGCCCTAGTGCATACCTAGGCAGGTGAGGCCAACATTCTCTTCAGCTGACCGAGGGAGAGGATTTTTTGCATTACGACAACAAGCCAACAATGGTGATTGGCATTGACGATAGGTGAAGGAGTTGGCTCGTTAGGTGGTGGAACATGTGCGACCATTGGTGGGAATGAGTGTTCACTGAGAGGGGTGTGAATGGTGGTTTGGATAGTGAGGGGAGAGCCAAAGTACTAAGGATCAATAAATTGCGTGCACATCTTGGCTCCTTGTTTACCGAGGCGAGGCGTGCAGATGCTCCGTTTTGTTGCTTCCCGATCCAAGGAGTGCATGCGTGCCCATTTACACATGAATGTAATGACCACATATCTACCCGACCATGAAACAGATGGGCAGGAAAGAGGCCGACCGACTTCAGCCAACCCTAGCCACCTAGCAAGACATTGATACGTATCCAATGTATCTATAATTTTTGCTTATTCCATGCCGTTATATTATCATTCTTGGATGTTTTACAATCATTTTATAGCAACTTTATATCATTTTTTGGGACTAACCTATTGACATAGTGCCCAGTGCCAGTTGCTGTTTTTTTGCTTGTTTTTTACTTTATAGAAAATCAATACCAAACGGAGTCCAAACGCAGCAGAACTTTTTGGAGATTGTTTCTGGACCTGAAGGAACAACTTGGGCCGAAGAAGTACCAGAGGGGTGCCCCGAGGGGGGAACAACTCACTTGGGCGCGCCTGGGGGCCCAGGCGGGCCCTAGTGGGTTGTGCCCACCTCGGTCGCCTCCCGCACCGCCTCTTTGCTCTATAAATACCCCGAAAATCCAAAAACCCTAGGGGAGTCGACGAAACACAACTCCAGCCATCGCAAGTTCCAGAACCACGGGATCCAATCTAGACACCATCATGGAGGGGTTCATCATCCTCATTGGTGCCTCTCCGATGATGCGTGAGTAGTTCATTGTAGAACTACGGGTCCGTAGGCAGTAGCTAGATGGCTTCCTCTCTCTCTTTTGATTCTCAATACAATGGTCTCTTGGAGATCTATTCGATGTAACTCCTTTTGCGATATGTTTGTCGGGATCCGATGAACTTTGAGTTTATGATTAGATCTATTTTATCCGTGAAAGTTATTTGAGTTTTGATCTCTTATATGCATGATTGCTTATAGACTCGTATTTCCTCTTCGAATCTTTGGTTTAGTTAGGCCAACTAGATAGATTTTTCTTGCCATGGGAAGAGGTGCTTTGTGATGGGTTCGATCTTACAGTGCTTAATCCCAGTGATAGAAGGGACATGACACGCATGTATCATTGCTATTAAGGATAACAAGATGGGGTCTATTCCTACATGAATATATCTTGTCTACATCATGTCATCATTCTTATTGCATTACTCTGTTTCTCCATGAACTTAATACACTAGATGCATGCTGGATAGCGGTCAATGTGTGGAGTAATAGTAGTACATGCAGGCAGGAGTCGGTCTACTAATCTTGGACGTGATGCTTATATAATGATCATTGCATGGATATCGTTATGATTATTTGAAGTTCTATCAATTTCCCAACAGTAATTTGTTTACCCACCATATGCTATTTTCTCAAGACAAGCCACTAGTGAAATCTACGACCCCTGGATCTATCCTTTATCATATTTGCTCTCCGATATATTATTTGCCTCTTTTATTTTCAGATATATTAATCCAAAAAACCTAAAAATACCTTGCTGCAACATTTTGTTATTCATGTTATTTCGCGTTTCCGCGGGATCTATTTATCCAATCTACCACAAATTTATCTATCTTTTACCCAGGAGGGATTGACAACCCCTCTTACGCATCGGGTTGCAAGTATTTATTCTTTATGTGCAGGCACCGTTTACATAGTGTTGCGTGGTTTTCCTACTGGTTTGATAACCTTGGTCTCATCACTGAGGGAAATACCTACCATAGCTGTGCTGCATCATCCCTTCCTCTTCGGGGAAAATACTGATGCAGACACGAGCCATCAGACATCTGCTCTGTGTTTGGTCCATCACCAACCGACCTTTAGATGGGATAACCAAGCGGGTTCCAAGCAAGAAGGTACTCACCACACAGGAGCCATCAACCTTATAAGAATCGTCCAGAAAAGTACTGGATGAGCACAATTCCACCCTACCACGGACTAGATAGGCATGAAAGAGGCAAGCCAACCTCAGGTAAATAGCTGGGCATGTCTGAAAGGAGTGAACCCACCATAGTCGTAGGGCAACACGGACCTATACATGCAAGCATACGAAACGATGCCAGCTGTTGCGACCGCCCCAACAACATCCACCATCCGAGCATACACAAACAAGGTTGGCCAAACAAGCCCCTCGCAACCCCACACACACTCCCACACCTAGCTGATATCCATTGCAATGATAGCGGTTCAAATACCTTGTCTCCTTGCCACCGCTTCCGTAGATGAAAATTGTTTTTTAGCAATATTTATTTGATTTTGAATGTGTGTTGTGCGCTTTGCACACACTATTTTGAAAGGGCCACTTCGATTATTTTTTGTGGCTATGTCACCTGGAAAGAAGCACACTATTTTGAGTTTCTTGCCTACTTGGGTACCCATAGAATCCGGGTACAACCATACGCAGGAACAACACCATTGACAATGTTGTTTGTTGAGCCCACCACTCCATCCACAGAGTATTACCTAATTCCCCCATTGTGCCCATGGTGCAAAGAACCAAAAACAGTCGATAAGCAGACATCATTGGACATTCCTAAAAGTGCTCAAGTCCAAAATGGTAATAAGCTCTATAGATCACAGATTTCACATATATCATATGTAAATTACAGATGTTTGTACATGCACATCACAAATATTTAGTTCTTTATACATATAGATGAATCATCCATATGATCGTAAGTATGTCTAGAGGGGGGGGGGGGGATGACTAGACTACTTGACCAAATAATAACTTATCCTTTTTCCAATTTTAGTTGTAGGCATTTTTTAGCAATTCTACCAAGTCAAGTACACCCTACACATGCAAGTCTAAGAGTTGAGCAGCGGAAAGTAATGACTTTGCATGTGAATGTAAAGGAGGGATTAGAGAAATCAAACACAATGATGACATGATGATTTTTGTCGTGGTTCCAATAGGTGGTGCTATTGTACATCCAAGTTGATGGAGACTCGAACCGAATTAGATACATTAAAACTACTGACTTTTTCAGCCCTCACAGGCCATCAGTGCTTCCGGCCGTCCGATCACCACTTTTAGACAATTCTAGCCATTAGATTAGCTCTTAATCACACCTTCGGTTGCTCATATCGATACAAACGATCACTAACATCATGGGCCACTGTTCTGGTGAAAATTTTGGGCATTGCGTATTAAATTGGGCTGGCCCCTGCTCTGGTGAGATTTATCTAGCCCGGTCTCCACTAAAGGCAGCCCTTGTAGCTGACTGGATTGACATACTACCCAAAAAAGAAAAAAAGACTGGATTGACATAGTACAAGGGTGCGCACTACCCCTTTAACCACACCTGGCACCTCACCCTTCTGACCTTCCCCCTTCTCTCGCGCCTCTTCATCTGCTACCCGGATTGCACCTTTGATGGCGACGCATCAAGTCCGCATGGCTGCCTCTTCCTCTCCCACATGGATAGCAACCATGACGACGATACATCAGTTTCCCCATGCTCATCGCTGCCCTCTCGCACGCAGGCTCCAGGGGCACGCACGATGCCTACGCCAGTGGCGGGAACGCCGGATCCCCATGGAACCACAACGACCAGCGTAGTCCCGTCGCCACTGTCTAAGGAGCGCAACGGCGGCGAGTCCAATCCAGATCCACAGGTAGATTGTTCTGTCCTTCGAAGTTGTGCAATAAATTTCAACATCTAGGTTCTTAGTTAGATTGACATGTTGATTTTGAGTTTAACATTCATCTAGGTCAACTCTTGGCAGGTGACTATGAACTTGGAGAATGAAGCTTCGTACAAGTGCGTGGTGATGACCTCAAGCTTGGTAGTTCTGGTATGTGTGTTAACTCCATCTCCATACAAAGAGGAAAGGCTGCATTCAGCTGATAGATCATGCGTGAATTATAATCATTTCCTATACCTATATATTTTTGGCATGATAATTTGAGTGTTGATCTGTACCTTGTAATAGGCTAATAGGTTTACTAATTACTTCTAGTAGTAGCATTAGTCGTTCTGCTGATATAGTCTATATGTGGGCAGAAACAAATTTTGTGTTGGCCAGCATTTTGGTATTGCCCCCCAAAGATCTGAAATCAAATAATGTGTCATGTTATCTTAGTAATGAGATCTGGGTTGATTCCAATTGAAAGCAAATGTATAGACTATAGTTAGAAACTTGGTATGTTGTATGCATATTTTAGAAACTGCTATTTCGTGGTTGGTGGTAGATACCGATATGTCGCGGTAAACATTTTTTCGCACTTCGTATAATTAGAAATAAGATTCAATCAATACATAGGGTGATCCATCTTGAAATATGTCTCTTTAAGTCAAACTAGAAATATAAACAATTTGTGCCTCTTGCTGCTAATTTAGGACTTCAGGTTGGATATTCTCTCTGTAAGAACTGATCACCTACGTGCTCTAGGTATATGAATTTGTTTAGTACTTCCTTTTTCCGTTTTGACATGCGAATGTTTCCTTTCTTCTATTACAGATTCAGAAATAAGAAGTTGCCCTTGGTATATTTTCAACCATAATATCATTGCATCATGATGCTTTGAAAGATGATGCAACCTACGATCAATATTCAGATGATCTCTTTCAGCTTAACATGTTCGATGTTGAACAGTGCTATTTTAATATGAGCCGACCCTGATCCTCTTGAACTATCTTGTCATACACTGATGTGCTTTTTAGTTTTGTAATTTTCTGCTAATATTTCTACTTGTGTGGCTGTTTTTTAGGTTTGAAGTTTATTGGTCCTTATTTTTTGAGACCGACGTTTATTGTTCCTGAATGAAGGTCTACTAGGATCCTAAGCATCATATTGTCTATATTCACAACTGTGGTAGGCTATCTATCTCTTCTCCAATTTTGAAAGCATATAAGTATTATTTCTTAAACAAAGAAAATGAGCATACATATGTTGTTTCTTGACTTGATTTTCTATCTTGAGTTGGACAATAAGATGTTTTTTAAACTGTAATTGGACAATAAGATGTTGATTGCAAGTCCCGCCTGTTAATTCATAATGAGGTCTTTGAATTTTTGTTTTGTCACTTGATGGGTGATGTACAATGCTTCTTGTATGAGATTGCATGTCGGCAAGTGAGCAGGAAGTATGCAACAATTTCTTTGCATCAGTCTCATCTCAATGATGTTAGTATTTATTATTATTATATGCAGATTTTGTCTTTATTTTCTCCATTCTTTATTTGCTGAACCAAATAGTCTAAACATATTGTTGAACATCCTTTGGTTGAAACATCAAACAAGACTATTCATTACAAAGTTGTAGATGGACATGATTGATATGGAGGCTCAGATGAGAACATTATTTGCAAGAAGGATCAAATTATGAGTCATAGTTTTTGCATTAGCTTTTCCATGCTTTTCTTTTGCTAATACCCCACTACTCGGGATTTGAAGAGCATGATGATTTGCATGCATCTTCCCACTAGGTGTCGCAAGGTATTAGTGAGGTTCCACATCAAAGGTGCAGAGGATATTGTTATATCATTTCACACTGATATCTCATAAGATTTCTACATTACTTATTTTGTATTTGCCATGCAATTTTGCAAATCTACCACAATGATAAGATCTCCTCGTATAAAAAAAAATAGAAGTGAGAGCAAATATCAGGTTACGGCAACAATGATTCTCACAACCAATTTGCAATTGTGCATTTCCTTATTTTACTCACACTTTTGCTACTCAAGGTTTGATGAGCATGATGACTTGCAGGATTCCTTTTAGGTGTTGCAAGGTATTGTTGATGTTTCACTTCCATCATTGCAAAACATATGGCTCCTTTGAGATCGATCTTCCATGGTAATTTAAAAACTCTGTGTTGGTTAGCAGCTTTTCTTTATGGGTCACGCCTTTAGAAACACTTGATTCACTTTTTGAACCGGTGATCAGTTATCACTTTCTTTCTAATACTTTGTGTCTTTCATGATATACATGATGTTACTATTAATTATGTTGTCCCGACTATGAGATTTTCCTTTTAGACCTTATTTATTTTGCAACTAATTATAATCCTTGTCAACATTCATCCCATGAATGTCATGCACTCCACAAGAAACAAGCATTTGCATTAGGTTTGTCCAATTCTTCTTTGTTTCTGAATGTGGTGGCCCTTTCTTAGATGCTTGCAAAGGTTTCATTATTTCACCATGTGTTCAATGGAACTACCAGAATGTCTTATATTTAGGAACAAAGGGAGTAATGCTTATCATACGTCCTGCAATACTAATTAGTTGTATTTACTATGTATGTTGTTGTACCAAGCTAATTTGTATACATTTACGGTTTCCCCGACTATATATAAGATTTATTTTGATAACCCACTAATGTATTGTTATGTTTATGGAAATTTAAAATGTATCATGTGATTATATATTTATGAAAATTTCGATCATTTTATTGTACAAACTGACGAGCGCGACAACACACGAAGAAGTAACCTTGTCTATTCCATCATGGCTTACACCCATGACAGACTAGCCTCACTCGGGTAGATCTACACGAAGTAGGCGATCTCCTTGCCCTTACAATCTTCTTGGTTCAACTCCACAATCTCTTGGAGGCTCCCAAGTGACACCTAACCAATCTAGGAGAAACCACTCTCCAAAAGGTAATAGATGGTGTAGTTTATAGTGAACTCCTTGCTCTTGTGCTTCAAATGATAGTATCCCCAACACTCTCTTGATCTCAACACATGAGTAGGTGGTTCTCTCTTAGAAAATGAGTAGTGGAAGTAGTGGTTCGTTCTGATGGCTCTCTTAGAGAGTAAGTGGGGGTGCATGGGTATATATAGTCTTCACCCAAAGATCCAACCATTAAAAGTCTTTGACCCAACTCAGTGACACCGAACCAAAACCTCGGTGAGACCGACTAGTGTAGAAGATTCAAACATTGGAAGTCTCGGCGAGACCGATCAGAACATCTCGGTGCGACCGAAGTGCAATGGCTAGGGCAAGACCTCATTTTGGTATTTCTGATCATTTCATCTCGGTAATTCCGAAATGAAGCAACTTCACAACAGTAACTTGGTCACGCCATCTCGGTGAGACCGAGATCCATATTGGTAGAACTGAAATGCTAGGGGTTGGCTTAGGTAGTGTATGTGATCAAGTCGATGAGTCGAAAATATAAATTTTCAGTGGGACCAAGATGACACTTTAGGGTTTTGGATAGATGTGACACGAAGAAGTATTTGAGGATTTTTTTGGAGCAATATCACTTAGCACTTGAGCAATTGAGTCATGATCAAAACATCATCCCCTTTTAATAGTATTGGCTTTTCCATGGACTCAATGTGATCTTGGATCACTTAACCAAAAATGTAGAGTCTTGTAGCTTTGTCAATTCTTGTCCTTAGCATTTTGAGGGGTCCAAAATCACTAGTCCCTGCCATGCCAATCATTGATCTTCTTTGAAATCTATTCACAATGAGCTTTAGATCAATGACTTATATGTTGTTATTAATTACCAAAACCACCCGAGGATTAGTTGCACTTTCAATCTCCCCATTTTGGTATTTGATGACAACATATATGTTGGTGTTCTGGGAACCAGGGTACCCAGACTTGCCTGCCCGCGGCCCATGGCGTGGCTCCTTCAATGGCCTGGTATGGTGTAACGCCCTCGATGCGGCTATATCTCCTACGTGTCGAAGCATGACTTAGAGGCATAACCGCATTGAAAGCAATGTCGGAAGTGAGGTAATCTTCACAACAACCCATGTAAATAAATAAAGGGGAAAAGTACATAGTTAGCTTACATTCGCCACATCACACAAATACATAAATAAGTCATTACATTCATCTAATACACTCAGGGTCCGACTACGGTACCAAAATAAAGATCAACCCCCAAATGCGACAAAGTCCCCGATCGCCCCAACTGGGCACCACTACTGATCATCTGGGAAAGACACATAGTAACGACGAGAGTCTTCATCGAACTCCCACTTGAGCTCGGTCATGTGATCTGGAACGGTATCATCGGTCCCTGCATCTGGTTTTGGAAGTAATCTGTGAGTCACGGGGACTCCGCAATCTCACACCCTCGCGATCAAGACTATTTAAGCTTATAGATAAGGTAAAGGTATGATGTGGAGCTGCAGCAAGCGACTAGCATATATGGTGGCTAACATATTCCCAAAAGAGAGCGAGAAGAGAAGGCAAAAGCACGGTCGAACAACTATGATCAAGAAGT
This sequence comes from Triticum monococcum, assembly GCA_034509565.1. NCBI lineage: Eukaryota > Viridiplantae > Streptophyta > Magnoliopsida > Poales > Poaceae > Triticum > Triticum monococcum. The sequence continues at coordinate 274,142,883 of CM067842.1, read as the reverse complement.
GATCCTAGAACAACCTACGTCAAGCATTACTCCAACACCGTGTTCACTTCCCGGACTCCGCCGAGAAGAGACCATCAAGGTAAAACACATGGTTGGTGCATTTTAATTAAGTTAAGTTTCATGTTATCTACAACCGGACATTAACAAATCCCATCTGCCCATAACCGCGGGCACGGCTTTCGAAAGTTCAAATCCCTACAGGGTTAGTCGCAACTTAACCCATCACAAGCTCTCACGGTCAACGAAGGATATTCCTTCTCCCAAGACAATCCGACAGACTCGGCATCCCGGTTACAAGACATCCTCGACAATGGTAAAACAAGTCCAGCAACACCGCCCGAATGTGCTGACAAATCCCGATAGGAGCTGCACATATCTCGTTCTCAGGGCACACTCAGATGAGACTAGCTACGAGTAAAACCAACCCTCAAGTTTCCCCGAGGTGGCCCCGCAGGCAGCTCAGTCGGACCAACACTCAGAGGAGCACTGACCCAGGGGGGTTTAATAAAGATGACCCTTGGGCTCCGGAAACCCAAGGCAAAAAGAGGCTAGGTGGCGAATGGTAAAACCAAGGTTGAGCATTGCTGGAGGAGTTTTATTCAAGGCGAACTATCAAGGGATTCCCATTATAAACCAACCGTGTAAGGAACGCAAAATCCGGGAACATAACACCGATATGACGGAAATTAGGGCGGCAAGAGTGGAACAAAACACCGGGCATAAGGCCGAGCCTTCCACCCTTTACCAAGTATACAGGTGCATTAAGATAAACAAGATAATATTGTGATATCCCAACAATAAACATGTTCCAACAAGGAACGATCTCCAATCTTCACCTGCAACTAGCAACGCTATAAGAGGGGCTGAGCAAAGCGGTAACATGGCCAAACAACGGTTTGCTAGGACATGGTGGGTTAGAGGTTTGATATGGAAATATGGGAGGCATGATAGGCAAGTGGTAGGTATCGTAGCGTAGGCATAGCAAAAGAGCGAGCATCTAGCAAGCAAAGATAGAAGTGATTTCGAGGGTATGGTCATCTTGCCTGCAAAATTCTCAGAGTTGCCTTGATCCTCGTAAGTGAACTCAACGGGCTACTCGTTCACAAACTCGTCTCCCGGCTCTACCCAAACAAGAACAACAAGCAAAAGGAGCACAATCAACCACGTGCAATGCTTAAGCAACATGATGCAAACATGGTATGATATGCGGGATGCGGTATGTGATGCATATGCAAGATTTGCAAAGGAATGATTGAACCTGGCCTCAACATGGAAATCCAAGAGTGCCACTGGAAAGGTGAGGTGATTTCGGTTGAAATCGATATAAAGATCACTGGAATCGGATGCACGATTTGGAAATGGCAAGCAAAACAAATATGGCACCGGTCTGCGATAAACAACAAGTGACCAACAAAATGCATCAATATAAATATGCTACAGCACTCAAACATGACAAAACAATACATGGCAGGGATCCATTCATGATGCTTGACAAAAGATGAACACTGAGCTACGGCTAATTCATCCATTAATAGGTTCAAACAAGCATGACAAAAGTGGAAATGATAACATGTTTCAGACTTAGTGAAAAACTGGAGCATGCAAAACAGATTAACAAGTAGGCATGTTTACGAGCTCGATGCACTCACTACAGAGCATGGCATGACAAACTAAGCATACAACCATGAAGAAGACATGGCAAGAACAACAACATAGCATGCACAGATCAACAACAACAATCTCGGCAAAATCGCTAAACATGTTAGCAATCTGCTAGGAACATTTTATAGCAAAAGTAGAGCTCGATTGACTCAAGCTAGGGTGCTCCATAATTGCAAACAAAGACATGGATGGATATAGCACCACAATATTAACAAAACATCCTTACCGATCATCCTCAAAAGAGGCACGGATCACTAGGAAACAACATGAACATATGGCATAAAAACAAAAACAGAACAAGGACTTAGTGAAATTCCAAGTCCCTGAAATCAGCATCATTGAGTAAGCTACTTTGAATTCTTGTGCTAGTCACCACAAAGATCACAAAAATACATGGCATACACCCCTGTAAAAATGGCTTGGCATTCTACAAAACACATGTAGAGCTCAGGATCATAGCATGCACACATTGATCATGGCAAAAATGACAAAAGGCCATTTGCTGAAAAAGATCTGGAATATTCCTCACATAGCCCTCTTCCAATAGCATTTCGGGCATCAAGATGTGCTCAAATGAAAATGATGGAATGAGATGAAATGATGTACTCGTCGAGGCGAACATTTTGATATGCTACACGCACGAATCGGAGCTACGGATGCAGAGTTATGGCATGTGAAAGATTGCAAAATATTTAGGGTTTGGAGGGGAAAAAGTCAACCGCGAGATAGATCTCAGATCCAGATCCACCAGCACTGTAGCGGGTACTGTAGCATGCACTGTAGCAGTCACCGGATCGAGGTCGTCGGAGATGCTGGGGATCGTCGGAGGGGTCGTTGGAGCGGCTCACCGGCCGGAGTGGAAGGCGGCGGAGGGCGGCTTCGGCCTCGGGCGGCGGGGAGCACGCCGCAGCGGAGCTTGGGGAGGTGCGAGGCGGCAGGGCGCCGGCGGTCGTCGGCGGGCGGAGGCCGGCGCGGTGGCGGCGGGGCGCGTCGCCGTCACTGGAGGAGGCAGCAGCACGCGCCTGAGTGCGGGCGGCGGAAGGAACGGGACGGGAGGGCCCTGCACAGGCCTCGCGGGCCCACGGGGTCGGCGGTGAACTGGGGACCCGCCCGAGACACGTGGCGCACCCTGGTTCATCGCGGGCGGCGGCGGCGATTTGTCCGGCCGGCAACGGACGTGTCCGGCGCGGCGCGGTGGAAGAGGAGATAGGTTATGGGTGTTGGGATCCGAAAATAAAATGGAGGGGGTCTTTAAATAGGCGTAGAGGGAGCTAGGAAGCTCCAAATGAGGTGCGGTTTATGGCCACGTGATTGTGATTGAACGCACTAGATGATGGAGAGGGTTTAGGTGGGTTTTGGGCCAGTTTGGAGAGGTGTTGGCCTGCAACACACACGAGGCCTTCTCGGTCCCTCGGTTAACCGTTGGAGTATCAAACGAAGTCCAAATGGTATGAAACTGGACAGGCAGTCTACCGGTAGTAAACCAAGGCCGCAAGACAAGTATCGGTCCAATCCGTAAACGTTTAACACCCACACACGAAAAGAGGTAGAAAGGACCACCGGAGGACATAGGAGCGCCGGAATGCAAAACGGACAACGGGGAAAATGCTCGGATGCATGAGACGAACACGTATGCAAATGCAATGCACATGATGATATGATATGAGATGCATGACAAAGACAAAACACGCGGAGACAAAAACCCGACAACGAAGAAATAGAATAACTTAGTGCTAGAAACGGCAAGAGTTGGGATACATATAAGGTAAATTACATCCGGGGTGTTACAACACTCCACCACTACGAAAGGATCTTGTCTCGAGATCTAGGACTGGAAAAACTCCGGGTACTCAGAACGGAGGTGATCCTCGCGTTCCCAGGTTGCTTCACGGTCGGAAAGATGTGACCATTTGACTTTGAGGAATTTGATAGACTTGTTGCGAGTCTTGCGCTCAGTTTCTTTAAGAATAGCAACGGGGTGCTCACGATAAGAAAGGTCTTCTTGGAGATCAATGTCTTCGAAGTTGACGGTGTGGTCAGGGGTCTTGAAGCACTTGCGGAGTTGAGACACGTGAAACACATCGTGCACGTTTGCAAAGTTGGAGGGAAGCTCAAGTTGATAGGCGAGATCGCCTCTTTTGCTTAAGATCTTGAAAGGACCCACGTATTTAGGGGCAAGCTTCCCTTTGATACCGAAGCAACGAGTACCTTTCATTGGAGAGACGCGGAGGTAAACATGATCTCCGATCTCGAAAGCCAAATCACGATGCTTATTATCATAGTAGCTTTTCTGGCGCGATTGCGCAGCTTTGAGATTCTCGCGAATGACTTTGCACATCTCTTCTGCCTCTATGATCAAGTCATTGCCAAGAAGTTGACGTTCACCAGTTTCTGACCAGTTGAGAGGAGTACGGCACTTCCTGCCATAGAGAATTTCAAATGGGGCCTTGCCCGAACTCGCTTGGAAGCTATTGTTGTAGGAGAAATCGGCATATGGAAGACAATCTTCCCACTTCATACCGAAAGAGATGACGCAAGCCCTGAGCATATCTTCAAGAATTTGATTGACACGCTCGACTTGGCCACTAGTTTGAGGATGAAACGCTGTGCTGAAACGGATGTTGGTGCCCATGGCCTTCTGAAAAGAATCCCAAAACTTGGAGGTGAAGATGCTGCCATGATCTGAAGAAATCAACTGCGGAATGCCGTGCAGAGAGACAATCCAAGAGGTATATAGCTCTGCCAATTGAGCTGCTGTGATGGATTCTTTGATAGGAAGGAAATGAGCCACTTTAGTGAGTTTGTCGATGACAATGAAGATAGCATCATTGCCACGCTTGGACTTTGGAAAACCAGTCATGAAGTCCATCTCAATGTGGTCAAACTTCCATTCTGGAATGGCAAGAGGTTGGAGGAGACCAGCTGGTCGTTGGTGTTATGCTTTCACTCTTCTGCAGACATCACATTCATTCACGAACTGAGCAATCTCGCGCTTCATTTGAGTCCACCAATACGACTGCTTGAGGTCATGGTACATCTTTGTACTTCCAGGGTGGATAGAGAGGAGTGAATTGTGAGCCTCGTTCATAATGACTTTACGAAGTTCACCTTTAGGCACAACAATGCGATCCTCGAAGAATAGAGTATCCTTGTCATGAAGACGATAACACTTGTAGTTGGGTTGACTCTTGGCAATCCCAATCTTCACCTTCTTCACCATAGCATCAAGAAGTTGAGCCTCGCGAATTTGATCTTCCAAAGTAGGAGAGACTTGGAGGTTGGCAAGGAAACCATGAGGAACAACTTGCAGATTGAGTTTGTGGAAAGCTTCACAAAGCTCGGGTTGGTAAGGCTTGAGAATCAAAATGTTGCAGTAAGCCTTCCTGCTCAATGCGTCAGCAATTACATTGGCCTTACCTGGAGTATATTCGATACTCGGATTATACTCTTGAATCATTTTGACCTAACGAGTCTGTCTGAGGTTGAGGTTTGGCTGAGTGAAGATGTACTTGAGACTCTTGTGGTCAGTGAAGATGTCCACTTTTTTTCCCAATAAGAGATGTCTCCAAGTTAAAAGAGCATGAACAACTGCCGCCAACTCAAGGTCATGAGTGGGGTAGTTCTTTTCATTGGGCTTCAACTGGCGAGAGGTATAAGCCACAACTTTCTTCTCTTGCATCAACACTGCACCAAGACCTTGAAGAGAGGCATCACAGAAGACCTCGAACGGTTTGGATTCATCAGGAGGAGTCAGAACTAGAGCAGTGACTAATTTATCTTTCAGGGTGTTGAAAGCGATGTCACATTCCGGAGACCAAACATACTTCACGTGCTTCTGGAGAAGGTTGGAAAGAGGCTTCGCGATCTTTGAGAAGTTCTCAACGAACCTTCGACAATAGCTTCCGAGCCCAAGGAAGCTGCGGAGTTGCTTCACGTTTTGAGGTGGTTCCCAATTCACAATTGTAGACACCTTATCAGGATTAACCGCTATGCCCTTGGCAGAGATGATATGCCCAAGGTAGAGAACCTCATCGAGCCAAAACTCGCACTTCGAAAACTTGGCATAGAACTGATGTTCTCTGAGCTTATCCAGCACCAAACGCAAGTGCTTGGCATGATCTTCCTTGTTCTTGTAAAAGACCAAAATGTCATCGAGGTAGACCAAGACGAAGTCATTTGTGTAGGGGTTGAAGATGAAATTCATCATGTAAGAGAATGTTGGCAGAGCATTGACGAGGCCGAAAGACATGACATTGTATTCATATGAACCATAGCTTGTTCTGAATGCTGTCTTAGGAATATCTTCTTCACGAATGCGAATTTGATGATAGCCCATACGGAGATCAAGCTTGGAGAATACTTGAGCACCTTTGAGTTGTTCAAACAGCTCGTTGATGTTGGGAAGTGGGTACTTGTTCTTTATAGTCTTCTTGTTCAATGGACGGTAGTCAACACAAAGTCGGTCCGTTCCATCCTTCTTCTTCACAAAAAGAACTCCACAACCCCACGGAGAAGAAATAGGCCGGATGAGACCCATTCGCTCTTGAATATCGAGTTGCTTCTTCAGCTCCTTCAACTCTTCAGGTCCAAGCTTGTAAGGACGTTTGCAAACAGGTTCCGTGCCATGCTCAAGATCGATGACGAATTCAACTGGCTGGTGCGGAGGCATTCCTGTAAGCTCTTCTGGAAAGACGTCTTGATATTCGCAAACGACCGGAATTTGAGAGATGGCATCCAGCTCACCCTTCTCATTGAGAGAAAACAGGCGGATGGTATTATCCCTTGCGCCAAAGAAAATTACATCCTCCGACGAATGAGTCAATTGAATCTGCCTGGCGGCACAATCAAGCTGAGCCTTGTGCTTAGAAAGCCAGTCCATTCCGATAATAAGATCAATATCCGAGTTATCAAGGACCATTGGAGAAGCCAGAAACTTGAAATCACCCATCATGATAGAAATATCCGGAACCATCATGCTAGAACTCAAACACTTAGCCAGAGAAACAACTTGCAATGCTTTAGGTAATGCCTTAGTGCCAAAATTGTTCTCCGATGCAATTGGGAATGACATGAAAGAATGCGATGCACCAGAGTCATAAAGAACTTTTGCTGGAATATCGTTAACAGGAAGGTTACCCATGATGACATCTGACGAGTCCTCTGCCTGAGATGCATTCATAAAGTTGACCTTGGCGTGCTTGGGGTTATGCTTGACCACAGATGTACTTGCAGATCTCAGAGGAGGAGGAGGAGGAAGACACCTCTGATTGAAGCATTTGTTGGCATAGTGACCCTTCTGTTGGCACTTGTTGCACGTGACCTCTGAAAGCGGATGGTGATACGGAGCACTTGATCTTGGAGCTTGAGACGAAGTCTTGTTCTGAAAGCCTGGGTTGGGTGGGTGGGAAGATCCATTGCCACCTTTGCTCTTCTGCTGATAAGGCTGATGGAACGGAGGAGGAGGAGGCAGCCAATACTTTTGCTGCTTAGCCACTTGAGTTGAGGAAGAAGGAGTTGCATCTCTGACTCGCTTCTTGGAAGCATCACACTTCAGTTGGGCAGCCTCTTGCTTCATTGCCATGTTGTAGAACTCATCGTATTTCTTCGGCTCAAAAAGGACGAGAGCTAGCTGGAGTTCTTCTCTGAGACCACCTTTGAACTGGTATATCATGCTCTTCTCGTCAGGGATGTCTTGCTTAGCAAAACGGGCGAGCTTCTGAAACATGATGTTGTACTGGTAAACAGACATAGTGCCTTGCTTCAGGTTGCAGAATTCCTCACGCTTGCTTTCAACAACACTCTGAGGAATGTGATGAGCTTTGAATTCTTGACGGAATTCATCCCAGGTAATCACACGGCCTCCTCTAGAATCTTTGTATTGCTGAAACCATTCTGCAGCTTGGTCTTTGAGTTGGAAGGAGGCAAACTTGACAAAGTCCTCAGGCCTGACGTTACTGCACTCGAAATGCTTGCATATATCCACGAGCCAATCATCAGCGTCTGAGGCCTCGACACAGTTGCTGAAGGTCTTTGGCTGGTTAGCAAGGAACTGGTTGAGTGTAGAAAACTGATTCTGACTGTTGCCATGGCCTTGGTTGCGCTCTTGCAGAATTTGCATGATCAGCTGCGTGTTTGCATTGGTAGCGGCCATCACAGCTTGCCATGCCTCCAGAGATGGAGGTGGTGGTGGCGGATCCTGATTCTGATTCTGATTGTTGCCCTTAGCAGGAGCCATCCTGAAGAGGGTGACATCCTTTAGCATCTTGACAGCAATATATTCAAGCTGAATCAAATGGATAGAAATTGAAACTTATAGTCTTCACATCCGAACAAAATGAACGAATGCATTCCAATTGAAATGGTCATATTTCCATAAATTGAGAAGCCACTTAGAATTGAGGTAGAAGAATAAAAACAAGGTATGGACAAGAACAAATACTTGGTGAGGATTACCCGATCCCTAACCAAATATTTGCGGAAAAAGAACTAGAACTACAAGAATTCCCACCTATGAAACTCCCGAACCTTTCCGGTTATGCAATCAGGTGTTGGGGATACAGGGGAAGCATAATATCTCACCTAAAGCTAGCAAATCCTACATCCAGCTGTATCCATCCTTCAACACATAACCAAGAAACCTTCGGAAATCATTTACCTCAACCTTCAAAAAGCATCCGTTATACAAGTTATGGCAATACTCCCGAACTCCCACCCCAGTACTGGGTGGCATCGAGGTTATCTCACCAACAACTGCATAAAAGAGATTTTCGATGTCGGTGAAACTAAGGTGTTCCAGAATCTCAACGATAAAATTGTGACGACAACACCTCGGAGCTCAACTCCCCGGGACACTGCCACAACCCCTAAATGTCAGGAGGCACCAAGAACAATGTTCTCGTCACAAAACCATCAGAACGATTCCAAGATACCCGCGTGACACTAATTTTTTTAGTGAAATTTGAGAAGAGAAGAGTCAAAACTCTACGTCAGGATGCCTCACCAGAGCGACGAAGGGACTGAGGAGTAAAAAGAATTCCTAACTCTCCGATATATATAATTCCTAAATGACTCAAAACATTTTTTTCTAGACTCAACAACGCATGCGATTCGATCAAGCAGGGGGCTCCTAAGGTCGGGGAAGGCTCTCATTACCAACTTGTAACGCCCTCGATGCGGCTATATCTCCTACGTGTCGAAGCACGACTTAGAGGCATAACCGCATTGAAAGCAATGTCGCAAGTGAGGTAATCTTCACAACAACCCATGTAAATAAATAAAGGGGAAAAGTACATAGTTGGCTTACACTCGCCATGTCACACAAATACACAAATAAGTCATTACATTCATCCAATACACTCAGGGTCCGACTACGCTACCAAAATAAAGATCAACCCCCAAATGCGACAAAGTCCCCGGTCGCCCCAACTAGGCACCACTACTGATCATCTGGGAAAGACACATAGTAACGATGAGAGTCTTCATCGAACTCCCACTTGAGCTCGGTCAAGTCATCTAGAACGGTATCATCGGTCCCTGCATCTGGTTTTGGAAGTAATCTGTGAGTCACGGGGACTCCGCAATCTCACACCCTCGCGATCAAGACTATTTAAGCTTATAGATAAGGTAAAGGTATGATGTGGAGCTGCAGCAAGCGACTAGCATATATGGTGGCTAACATATTCCCAAAAGAGAGTGAGAAGAGAAGGCAAAAGCACGGTCGAACAACTATGATCAAGAAGTGATCCTAGAACAACCTACGTCAAGCATTACTCCAACACCGTGTTCACTTCCCGGACTCCGCCGAGAAGAGACCATCAAGGTAAAACACACGGTTGGTGCATTTGAATTAAGTTAAGTTTCATGTATCTACAACCGGACATTAACAAATTCCCATCTGTCCATAACCGCGGGCACGGCTTTCGAAAGTTCAAATCCCTACAGGGTTAGTCGCAACTTAACCCATCACAAGCTCTCACGGTCAACGAAGGATATTCCTTCTCCCAATACAATCCGATCAGACTCGGCATCCCGGTTACAAGACATCCTCGACAATGGTAAAACAAGTCCAGCAACACCGCCCGAATGTGCCGACAAATCCCGATAGGAGCTGCACATATCTCGTTCTCAGGGCACACTCAGATGAGACTAGCTACGAGTAAAACCAACCCTTAAGTTCCCCGAGGTGGCCCCGCAGGCAGCTCCGTCAGACCAACACTCAGAGGAGCACTGGCCCAGGGGGTTAATAAAGATGACCCTTGGGCTCCGGAAACCCAAGGGAAAAAGAGGCTAGGTGGCGAATGGTAAAACCAAGGTTGGACATTGCTGGAGGAGTTTTATTCAAGGCGAACTGTCAAGGGGTTCCCATTATAACCCAACCATGTAAGGAACGCAAAATCCGGGAACATAACACCGATATGACGGAAACTAGGGCGGCAAGAGTGGAACAAAACACTAGGCATAAGGCCGAGCCTTCCACCCTTTACCAAGTATATAGGTGCATTAAGATAAACAAGATAATGTTGTGATATCCCAACAATAAACATGTTCCAACAAGGAACGATCTTCAATCTTCACCTGCAACTAGCAACGCTATAAGAGGGGCTGAGCAAAGCGGTAACATAGCCAAACAACGGTTTGCTAGGACATGGTGGGTTAGAGGTTTGACATGGCAATATGGGAGGCATGATAGGCAAGTGGTAGGTATTGTAGCATAGGCATAGCAAAAGAGCGAGCATCTAGCAAGCAAAGATAGAAGTGATTTCGAGGGTATGGTCATCTTGCCTGCAAAATTCTCAGAGTTGCCTTGATCCTCGTAAGCGAACTCAACGGGCTCCTCGTTCATGAAGTCGTCTCATGGCTCTACCCAAACAAGAACAACAAGCAAAAGGAGCACAATCAACCACGTGCAATGCTCAAGCAACATGATGCAAACATGGTATGATATGCGAGATGCGGTATGTGATGCATATGCAAGATTTACAAAGGAATGATTGAACCTGGCCTCAACTTGGAAATCCAAGAGTGCCACTGGAAAGGCGAGGTGATTTCGGTTGAAATGGATATAAAGATCACCAGAATCGGATGCACGGTTTGGAAATGGCAAGCAAAACAAATATGGCACCGGTCTGCGATAAACAGCAAGTGACCAACTAAATGCATCAATATAAATATGCTACAGCACTCAAACATGACAACAAAATACCTGGCAGGGATCCACTCATGATGCTTGACAAAAGATGAACACTAAGCTACGGCTAATTCATCAATTAACAGGTTCAAACAAGCATGGCAAAAGTGCAAATGATAACAGGTTTCAGACTTGGTGAAAAACTGGAGCATGCAAAACAGATTAACAAGTAGGCATGTTTACGAGCTCGATGCACTCACTACAGAGCATGGCATGAAAAACTAAGCATACACCCATGAAGAAGACATGGCATAGAAGCTAGACATGGCAAGAACAACAACATATCATACACTGATCAACAACAACAACCTCGGAAAAATCGCTAAACATGTTAACAATCTGCCAGGAACATTTTATAGCAAAAGTAGAGCTCGATTGACTCAAGCTAGGGTGCTCCATAATTGCAAAAAAAGACATGGATGGATAGAGCACAACAATATTAACAAAACATCCTTACTGATCATCCTCAAAAGAGGGACGGATCACTAGGAAACAACATGAACATATGGCATAAAAACAAAAACAGAACAAGGACTTGGTGAAATTCTAAGTCCCTGAAATCAGCATCATTGAGTAAGCTACTTTGCATGCTTGTGTTAGTCACCACTAAGATCACAAAAATACATGGCATACACCCCTGCAAAGATGGCATGGCATTCTACAAAACACATGTAGAGCTCAGTATCATAGCATGCACACATTAATCATGGCAAAAATGACAAAAGGCCATTTGCTGAAACAGATGTGAAATATTCCTGACATAGCCGTCTTCCAATAGCATTTCGGGCATCAAGATGAGCTCAAATAAAAATGATGCAATGAGATGAAATGATGTACTCGTCGAGGCGAACATTTTCATATGCTACACGCTCGAATCAGAGCTACGGATGCAGAGTTATGGCATGTGAAAGATTGCAAAATATTTAGGGTTTGGAGGGGAAAAAGTCAACCGCGAGATAGATCTCAGATCTAGATCCACCGACACTGTAGCGGGTACTGTAGCATGCACTGTGGCAGTCACCGGATCAAGGTCGCTGGAGACGCCGGGGATTGTCGGAGGGGTCGCTGGAGCGGCTCGCCGGCCAGAGAGGAAGGCGGCGGAGGGCGGCGTCGGCCTTGGGCGGCGCGGGGTGCATCGCGGCGGAGCTTGGGGATGTGCGAGGCGGCGGGGCGCCGGCGGTCGTTGGCGGCCGGAGCGGGCGGAGGCCGGCGCGGTGGCGGCGGGGCGCGTCGCCGGTGCTGGAGGAGGCAGCGGCGTGCGCCTGAGTGCGGGCGGCAGAAGGAACGGGTCAGGAGGGCCCCGCACGGGCCTTGCGGGCCCGCGGGGTCGGCGGCGAACTGGGGACCCGCCCGGGACATGTGGCACGCCCTGGTTCGTCACGGGCGGCGGCGGCGATTTGTCCGGCCAGCAACGGACGTGTCCGGCGCGGCGCGGTGGAAGAGGAGCTAGGTTAGGGGTGTTTGGATCCGGAAATAAAATGGAGGGAGTCTTTAAATAGGCGTAGAGGGAGCTAGGAATCTCCAAATGAGGTGCGGTTTGCAGCCACGCGATCGTGATCGAATGCTCTAGATGATGGAGAGGGTTTAGGTGGGTTTTGGGCCAGTTTGGAGAGGTGTTGGGCTGCAACACACATGAGGCCTTCTCGGTCCCTCGGTTCACCGTTGGAGTATCAAACGAAGTCCAAATGGTATGAAACTTGACAGGCGGTCTACCGGTAGTAAACCAAGGCCGCAAGAGTATCGGTCCAATCCGAAAACGTTTAACACCCACACACGAAAAGAGGTAGAAAGGACCACCGGAGGACATAGGAGCGCCGGAATGCAAAATGGACAAGGAAAATGCTCGGATGCATGAGACGAACACGTATGCAAATGCAATGCACATGATGACATGATATGAGATGCATGACAAAGACAAAACACATGGAGACAAAAACCCGACAACGAAGAAATAGAATAACTTAGTGCTGGAAACGGCAAGAGTTGGGATACATATAAGGTAAATTACATCCGGGATGTTACATATGGCCCACCTACAAGACCGCCAAGACAAGACCCTCGCGAGGGGCCAAGCCTCCCGAAGCGGACGACACTAAGACCTCCCAAAGGAGCAGCCTCCCCAGGAAGCCTCTCGAGGAGCAGAGATTTCTATGTAGGTACCCACCCTCATGAGGCTACAATGACGCAAGCCATGACGACCAAGGCAGGCGGGCACCAGCGGGCACAGAGGAGGCAGTTTCCTCTTTGGTGCTAAGGAGGCAAGGACATGTGTGGGTTCCTGAGGAATCCGTTAAAGGTTTCCATTCCAGTGCAACGAGACCAAGACCACACTACTGCAGGATGGTCCAAACGCGACACTACGACCAGAGACCCTTCAACGAAACTATGTGTGATGCCATAATCGCAAACGGTGGTGTAAAAAACCCGTTAAAAAGGTGCAAAACGTTTGTGATGATAGATGCATCAAACACGGTTCAGAATTTAGTTGCGTGTGCGATGTAGGGCATACGGTTCAGGCCAATTAACTATTTGGGATGAGGAGGCACAAAATAAATGGGCATCCAGATGAAGGCGTGTGTGATATACATCATACGTTTCCCTGGGATGAACTGTGTGTGATTAGGCAACACAATGTAAACGGTTCAACTGAACAAGATGTGTGTGATACGCGACAAATAGGTCCGTAATCTGAAATGTGTGCGAAGACCAATAATAACATAGACGATTGCTGCTAATAAGCCGTGTGAATTGCTGTGTCTACAGTAGAATAACATGTATATATATAAGTGAAATAAACATCCAATTACATAAGTGACTATACAGATCATTCACACACACACCTTAATAAACAATTGCATGCATTCTAAAGTAGGAGAAATGATCGTCTAGTCATCTACTTCTTGTGACGCTCCCACCATTGCTATGTGGCTCGATCCCTCGTCTTTGTCAGGAAGAAGACAGTTCCTCATGTCAACGATCCGCCTATACATCTCGTAGCTTGTGTATGCGTCCATGGCCACGTACTTGACATGTTGTTCATCCAGTCTCTTATGCCACACATTGTGCCAGGCGTTCTTGTCCTTATTGCTCTCTTGCTTCATCTTTACATAGTAGGGGTCGATGATGGACGAGGCAAGGTCAACCAGGGAGTTCAGTTTGCTGTTGTCGCTGCCCCAGACCTTGTAGTGGTGCTGGATGTTGACAGAATTCGGGCATTTCAAGTCTGAAACCTTGAGCGCTTTTAGATCGTTGGTGGTGTCCATTGTAGCTAAACTGTATCAGAGCTCTTGATAAACCTGGAGAAACGCTCACAAGGCCTTGTGGCAAGGTGGAAGTGGTAGGCGAGGACGTCATGTCACACGCACAACTGGGCAACGACAACCTTCTAATCGTGCCCGACACGACCGATGGTGTACTCGAGGTCGAAGCCGACCACTCGGTACTTGTCCTCGGCAAGGAACTGCTCCATAGTTTGGATGGAGATCTCCACTGAGTCTGGATCGTTCATGTACACCACCGAGAGGGGCTTCGCCCTCACGTGGGTGTCCACTACGTGATCCATGGTGAACTGCCCGCTGTTGTCGTCGTCGGTCGCTGGGAGCGCCATCGGAGCCACAGGGAGCGCCATTGGAACTGCTGGATGTCCTCTCTGTATGTGTCCTCGTGGGTGTGCTTATTGTGTCATGTGAGACGAGAGATGAAGGTAAATGGACGCAGGAATAAAAGGGGGCCGAGCGGCATGGATTGTCGGCGCGTCCGCATGACAGTTTTTGCAGCGGGTAACTGCATCGTCGCGCCGCGCCCGGCACAACCGCTTGCACACGAACGTGCGTGATCATGCGCCGAGCACCCGGAGGGACGCAAGAACAGAGCATGCACGGCAGGACGCGAGCAGAGCGCGCCACGGCCGCCTGAACCGCAAGCAACCACACACATAGAGCAGTTGAACACGCAGGAAATGGTCGCCTACAAGCTGGCCTACAGTTGCGTCGCTACGTAGAGTGCGGCCGTGTGGTACCACCTCCGTCTAGTCTATAGTCTCCTTTATATTCTGTACCATACTTTGCCCTCAAATTTAACCAACAAAATGTTAATGCATGTTTAAAAAATTATATAATTGGAAACTATGTTCAAATGCAAATCCAACTATATAATCTTTGGCGACATGCATTCGTATTTTATTAGTTAAATCATACTTATAAACCCGGACTGTGGTATAGTAGGTAATTAAATCACAAACATTTTTTATTAACCAATGTGTACATGGCCTTTTGTCCTCCTCTCGCACGTCTTGTCACCCCGCTACCGCAGACGGCTTACAGGGCAAGCTTGCGCAGTGCGCGAGGGCGTTCTTTTTGCCAAACAGTGGCACCAATGAATCATCATTGAGCCCGTTCCCGCGCAACCTCGCAAGTTCCCGCGCAAGCTTCCCGCCCGACTCGATGAAATCCCCCAAAATCCCAATGCTTACCAGCCTGCTATAAAAACCCTCACGGCCGGCAAGTCCTGCGTCACATTTTCCCCTCCATCCCTATAGCTTATCTCGTCTGCTTCTCCCACAATCGCCAATGGCACCGGTCTGTCATCGTCGCATAGCCACTCCGCCGTCATCAGAGGACAGCTCCAGCTAGGAGGCTACACCGCGGCGGCGGTGCACTCCCCGGTGTAGTGTAGTGCGTGTGGCGTCCCTGTTGGGTGTGCGCAGAACACGCACCACACGCTCCGCCGCCGGTGCCCGTAGGAAGCTGTTGCCGGCCGCCGTTGCCGCCACACCGCCGTCGAAAGCCAGGGCCATTGCCTGCTTTGCCGCCGTGGCCCGAAGGTGGGAGGTTGCCGTCGTGGCCACCACCCCACTGCAGACCACTGTGGCCATCACCCGCTCCGCCATCGCGGCTCGAAGGCGGGAGGTGGTGGTCGTGGCCGCCACCCCGTCATCGGCCGCCATGGCCTCCAGCCCACCGTGGGCCGCCGGGGTCATCACCCGCTCCGCCACTGCCGCCCGAAGGCGGGAGGCGGAGGTGGATGCCCGCACGTGCGCCAGCGACCTTGCGTGCTACACCGAGTTCCTGCGGGAGGAGGAGGAGCGCCTTGTCGAGCATGCAAAGAGCCTTACCGCCGCCGTGGCCGTGACACACGCCGCCTCAGAGGCGAGGTATCAGGAGATCTACGAGAAGACCACCACTTCGAGAGGGGTCGTCTGGAGCGGCAGAGGGCGTTCGAGGTGATCGTAGTTGAAGCTGCGTTAGCGGCAGGCACCGCATTGCGGTTGCCCAGCTCGTCGGTAGGCTCCTCCTCCTCCGCCTCTTACCGAGTGCGCTCGGCAGAGGAGAGGCAGCCGGAAGTAGTACAAAGCCCCTCCGTAGTAGTAGTATTTAGGGGCTATTTTGTTTAGTTCATCTGACTATAGATGTGTTGGAACTGTACAATGTACTTAAAATTAGCTAGTATATATAGTTGAACTAGCTATTATAGTTGAACAACCTATTTCAGTACGTGGTTGGCAACAATTGGGGAAAAGTTTGGTCAGTTCAGCTGTCGAGTTGAACTGTTTGTATAAATTAAGAACGATTGCTTAATCTATGAATGAAATCTATGCTCAATTACTAAATTTTAACAAATAGCAGTGTTACAAGGATTGACAAATTTTACCAAATTATTTGTACGTGGTTGCACACGGGTCATCCAAAACAACCATTTGCGTTGAAGGGATGCACAAATTCTGTGCTGCTCTCGCTTTGCATACAGGTGTTCTATCTAAAATGTTTGCGATCAAGAGCTGCACAAATCCTACTCGGCACATTTTCTCTTAGCTTCCTGTGGAAGCTGTCGGTTTGCATACGGGTGTTCTAACTAAAACGTTTGCGATGAGTGTTTTATATTTAAAAAGCGAATTAAACTGCGGCTTGGGAGCCATTAATGGAGAGGATGTGAGCAAGGTGGGCGGCCATGGAAGTCGAAGGGCTCACTTCCCAGTGAGCTTGCGCAGCGTACAGCTCGCACGCTTCCCGGTGAGCCTGCGCGCTCGAGGACAGCTTGCACGCCTCTTGGTCAGCCTGCACACTGGACGGCGCTCGCATGCCTCCCGTTCAGTCAAGGTCAAGAAGCTATCCGCACGATACCTCCTACAACCATTAAAACCGAGACACATGGCATCACGTGATTGGTTAACAAAATTTTGGATTTACTAGAATTTAAAAACCAGGCATCTCAATGTTTTGCCAGCAATCAATGGTGCCATGGTGTTTGAAATTCATTTCCATTTCTTGCATGGGACCTAAGCATGCACCCAAGGAAAGATATTCGATTTTTCAACCAATGTATATGCACTGGAGCATGTGCATGTAGTACAAATTTGAATTATGCACATAAAAGCATTGAAAACTCAGTTAATGCATCAAAATGTCCAAACGAACCCCGAAAAATCACAAAAATTCAGACAACACTCCTGTTGTTCTATGTTGACACGAGAAAAAAATTTGAAAGCAATAAGAGGCAATGGATATCATTTCGTCCCCAAAGGTGGGACGTTCCCTACCGAAAACCATCATGCTTGTTGTGAGAAGCTTCGGTTTGTGAGAAGCATATACCCAAACCTGCCCCAAATGGGACAAAATTTGTACGATGACATGTTGATGCCGCTCCATGATAGCATGCCAAGTTTCATGAATTTCAGACGAATTTTGGATATACTAGAATTTAAAAACCAGGCATCTCAATGTTTTGCCGGCAATCAATGGTGCCCTGGTGTTTAAAATTTATTACCATTTCTTGCATGGGACCTAAGCATGCACCCAAGGACACAGATTTGATTTTTCGACCAATTTATATGCACTGGAGCATGTGCATGTAGTTCAAATTTGAATTATGCACATAAATGCATTGAGAACTCAGTTAATGCATAAAAATGTCCAAATGAACTCCGAAAAATCGCAAAAATTCACACAACACTCGTGTTGTTCTATGTTGACATGAGAAAAAAATTGAAAGTAATAAGAGGCAATGGATATCGTTTCGTCCCCAAAGGTGGGACGTTCCCTACCGAAGACCATCATGCTTGATGTGAGAAGCTCCTGTTCATGAGAAGCATATACCCAAACCTGCCCCAAAAGGGACATAATTTGTACCACGGCATGTTGATGCCGCTCCATGATAGCATTCCAAGTTTCATGAATTTCAGACGAGTTTTGGATTAACTAGAATTTAAAAACCAGGTATCTCAATGTTTTGTCGGCAATCAACGGTGCCCTGGTGTTTGAAATTCATTCCCATTTCTTGCATGGGACCTAAACATGCACCCAAGGACACATATTGATTTTTCGACCAATTTATATGCACTAGAGCATGTGCATGTACTTCAAATTTGAATTATCCACATAAATGCATTGAAAACTCAGTTAGTGCATAAAAATGTCCAAACGAACCCCGAAAAATCGCAAAAATTCACACAACAATCGTGTTGTTCTATGTTGACACGAGAAAATAAATTGAAAGCAATAAGAGGCAATGAATATCGTTTCGTCCCCAAAGGTGGGACGTTCCCTACCGAAGACCATTATGCTTGTTGTGAGAAGCTCCTGTTTGTGAGAAGCATATACCCAAACCTGCCCCAAATGGGACAAAATTTGTACCACGGCATGTTGATGCCGCTCCATGATAGCATGCCAAGTTTCATGAATTTCAGACGAGTTTTTGATTTACTAGAATTAAAAAACCAGGTATCTCAATGTTTTGCGGGCAATCAACGGTGCCCTGGTGTTTGAAATTTATTCCCATTTCTTGCATGGGACCTAAGCATGCACCCAAGGACACATATTTGATTTTTTGACCTATTTATATGCACTGGAGCATGTGCATGTAGTTCAAATTTGAATTATGCACATAAATGCATTGAAAACTCAGTTAATGCATAAAAATGTCCAAATGAACCCCGAAAAATCACAAAAATTCATACAACACTCCTGTTGTTCTATGTTGACACAAGAAAACATTTGAAAGCAATAAGAGGTAATTGATATCGTTTCGTCCCGAATGGTGGGACGTTCTCTGCCGAAAACCATCATGCTTGTTGTGAGAAGCTCCGGTTTGTGAGAAGCATATACCCAAACCTGCCCAAATGGGACAAAATTTTTACCACGACATGTTGATGCCGCTCCATGATAGCATGCCAAGTTTCATGAATTTCAAACGAGTTTTGGATTAACTAGAATTTAAAAACCTAGGTATCTCAATATTTTGCGGGCAATCAACGGTGCCCTGGTGTTTGAAATTCATTCACATTTCTTGCATGGGACCTAAGCATGCAGCCAAGGACACATATTTGATTTTTCGACCAATTTATATGCACTGGAGCATGTGCATGTAGTTCAAATTTGAATTATGCACATAAATGCATTGAAAACTCAGTTAATGCATAAAAATGTCCAAACGAACCCCGAAAAATCACAAAAATTCATACAACAATCCTGTTGTTCTATGTTGACACAAGAAAACATTTGAAAGCAATAAGAGGCAATGGATATCGTTTCGTCCCCAATGGTGGGACGTTCCCTACTAAAAACCATCATGCTTGTTGTGAGAAGTTCCGGTTTGTGAGAAGCATATACCCAAACCTGCCCCAAATGGGACAAAATTTTTTACCACGACATGTTGATGCCTCTCCATGATAGCATGCCAAGTTTCATGAATTTCAGAAGAGTTTTTGATTTACTAGAATTTAAAAACCAGGCATCTCAATGTTTTGCTGGCAATCAACGGTGCCCTGGTGTTTGAAATTCATACCCATTTCTTGCATGGGACCTAAGCATGCACCCAAGGACACAAATTTGATTTTTCGACCAATTTATGTGCACTAGAGCATGTGCATGTAGTTCAAATTTGAATTGTTCACCTGAAATGGCTAGAAATCCAATTTAATGTATTAAATGTTCAAACGAACCCTGAATAATTCCAATTCTTTTACGACACACATATAGTTGCATGTTCACTCCAGATAAAAGGTCTAGCAATTCAAACACCATCCATTGCCGCTGTGACCCCATTATGTAATTCAAATCAAGATGAAAAATCAAGTAGATCACACACAGTTTATTATCAGCAACCGTGTGAGATGCATCACAAAATATCCTGGAGCACCGTCGGTGTATAGTACGCCTATGGCTTACGCGAGAAGGTGCGTTGGCTAGAGTCCACAGCCAGCGTCTCAACCACACTAGCTCACTCCCCAAATATCATTTCACTGTTCAATCATCGCCAGTGATAGATGGGCACGTGGAGCCACGTCGTGAGGGCAACTTCGGTGGGCCACTCCGGTGAGAGCGCGGCTAACAAGGTGCATGAGCATGGCCACAATCTGCAACCGGGCGGAAAAGGCAGCCCAAACGGCCACTGTTGCTTCTCAGGTGGCGGCAGCAACATCTGCCTCGGGAATAGCAACTAGCAAGAGCGGCATAGCAGCTGTTCGTTCCGCAGCGGCGACCTTAGCCCTAATGCAGTCCGCCCACGACCATGTCGAGGCTACCCACGCCCAGCTCCAGGCGGTCATCGAACAAATCGAACGAAGCTTCTCCGACAACGGTCGGCAACCCACGACCGAAGAGCTGGCAATCGCCGAGAGCGTTCGAGCAGCCATCCGTTCCTCCGCCGCATACCTTGCAACGACGGAGCCCATCCAAGCCCAGATCCCGTCCGCCCAAGCCCAACTCGTGGCGGACTTTTCCAAAGAGATGGCGGACGCGGATGGCGAGATGCTTGCCGAGTATGGTGCGATGGATGCCATGGAGCCCCTTCCCTAGGAGACCATCGGCTGCGAGCTGGACATGGAGGCGGCAGCGGAGATCGACGAGCACCAGCCATAGTAGTACTCTTTGTTTTGTTTAATTAAGAGCGCCGATCTTTAATTTGTTAGAGTAATGTTTAGGTCAGCTAGCTCTATTTAATTGCTGAACTTGCTCGATTAAGAAGTGTGGGCGTGCTGTAATCTCCTTTGTGTACCTAAATTATGCAATGACGTGGGTGACCACTGTAACCATGAAAATTCGAACCAAAACTTTTGACGTTCAAACTCATCACACACGGGTTAAGCTATCTGAATCGTTTGTGATGTCCACATATCGTACACAGTTTTGAATAAGGGACCGTGTCTGATGACACTTTGCGCGCCAGTTTTTTCACTGAAGCGATTCCAAATTTTCAGCTTCCGCGGAAATATCTAACTCCACGCCCCCTCCCCCCCTACCAAAAGCCACATTTCCCCTCTTTCCGCCTTCCTTTCCAAGTTGAAACCTTCACTCCTTGCTTGCAGCGCCGCCTCCTCATCGGTGACCCTCCTTCACGCTGCTCGGTCTCCTCTATCTAGATAGGTAATCCACACCTGACCCCCATCCTTCTCCTTCCACATCCCACATGCCCCGACCGCTGGCGCGAGCGCGACACCTTCCACCCAAATCACCGACCCCTCCACCGAATAAGCTCCGGCCTATGCCATGGTGCATGCAGTATAGCCAGGACCTCAAGGAGCATTTGAAAGCGGAGAAGCAAATCGCGGCCGCTCGCGCGGATGAGGTCGTGATGGATGCCATTCGTGCCGACCCCCAGATCTTGAAGGAGCACCTTGCCATTTGCTAGCTACATCGGTTAAGCATGCTCAGTTTACTCGTTGCGTGTGCTGCTCCTACCTTTCCTTCACAAATTCTAGGGAATTGTGCTATCTAATTTTACCATGCAATCTATTGCTCTAGTGTATACGTTCTATACATCGTGCAGTGTGGTGCTCACTTATTAACTTTTTTGGTAATTAATTGTCGTCTTCAGTTAACTGTTTGGTTCAATTATGCAAATGTGATGTTCAATTCTTCAGGCTGCAATTTTGTATTGTCTTCCGTGTGAGAAATAAATCGAATTTATCTTTACAAAACTGTGGGTGCATTCTGTTATTATATACCATGTGAGGGATAAATTGAATTTGGATGTAGTAAATACATGAGAAACAAATACAATTGCTACAATTGGCTGTAGTTAACTGTTTGGTTATCTGTCTGATCTTCTATTAGGAGTATGTTATATTGTGCAATGTGGTGCTCAGTTAATGTTTGGTTCATTTGTTGTGGTGTTTAGTTAACTGCTTGGTTCAATTCTGCAATGCAATGTCCAATTGTTGTGGGTAGAATTTTGTATTGTTGTGCATGTGAGGAATAAATCGAATTTGGCTGCACTTAATACATGAGAAACATATACAAGTGCTATATTTCCTAGTTCTTAATCATGATTGGTTTGGGTAAATGGGTTTTCCGTGTGGCTTGAATTAATCCGATGAATCTGCAATGTGCTTATTTTTCATCAACATATTTTACTGATAGCATGTGAACCGTTACTTAACCTGATGACTAACTACCTTATATGTGTTGCAGGGAAACAATGGGAAGCACTGAGGTTTACAATCGAGGTTAGCACATGCATGGTCCGTTGTCTAATAGCACATTGTTGTGCAATTGCAGGAACTCTAATATTTAGGTTTTTAACAATTTGGTCTTGCACATGTAGGTCCTGCTGTCAGAGGTTTTGACCCACTGTTCGACCCTTTTTGCATATGGGGAAATGAGTTGTCCATGAATATCAATCAAATCAAGAAACTCAGAAAGATTGTTAGGATAAAGAAATTAGCGACAAAAAACAACAAGATTTTTGTCTGCACAATGAAGAAGACATCAGTTCACTACAAGATGGTACTAACTATTATACCTTGCATTTTTTTATTCCTTTGCCCCATTTTCATTATAGAGAAGATATTTATGCACATCCTTGTTTTCAGGCCTTTCCAAAGCAGTTCACTAATGATTACCTCTCAAACCACCTCTATGGTCAGGAGGCGAGGAAGGTTTTCATACAACACCCACAATTCAATATTGAAGTGTTCCTAAAGAGGACGAAGGACGGACGGTCAATCATCCACAGGCACTGGCCTAAAGTTGCAAATACCTTCAACATGAATGAGGGTCAATATTCACCTTCCGCTTCAGCAGTTTTCCAGATGAGATGCATCTGTCTATATACCGTCTATGATGCTAATTTCGAAAGGTTCTACATGTTGCATGTGGAACTTGCTGCTGGTGCATTTGTGTAATGGGGTAGCTGAGTGCTGAAGCTATATCATGTTGTACTTTGATGTATTTCAATTATGAAATTCCGCTTCCTTAATATGGAAATGAAATATATTGTGTGCTTAATATGAAATGTTGATTAGATTAATAAATGGATTATGAATAATCGGATAATTAGCATGCTAATGGCGAATTTTCCTAATAATTGGGTTTTGCTATTGCAAATGGTTGTTGAAATAATACCTTGGGCGATGACCTCAGGCAACACACACAGTTTCTAGGAATAAACCGTGTTGGATCAATGAACAATCACACATGACTTTCTCTTGAAAATTGTTTGCATTAGGCCACCTTGCGCAAATGTTTACCACATAAAAACTGTGTGTGATGGACAACCTTTGCCACATAGTTTCTTCTACGGACCGTGTGTGATACATTCAATAACGCAAACGATTTAACGGGAAAAATTGTGTACGATGTACTTGTGAACGGAAACATTTTCCTTGGAGCGACTGTGTGGGATATGAATACGAACGGAAACGTTTAGCGGGGACTGACTATGTGGGATGTATTTGCGACCGAAAACAATTTCGCCGTATAATTGTATTTTTAGCTCTACTGTACGTATTTCTGTATTTGACAGCTCGCCGGTCGCACATGACCTCATTTTGCCGAAGGTGTGTGCCAGGAGGGCATATCCCCGACAGTTTCAGGGTTTTGTGGGAAGGACCCCCCTATCGCCCACACTCACTTGGTGGCGGTTCCAAATGCCGTCGTGGAAAGGGGTTAAAAACCGTTTGTTTAGGACCGACGCGCACCAGTGCCACCAGCACGGCAGGACGGATGTCATCGCCGAGCCCACCGCTGCGTCATGACTAGAAGCTTTGCTGGCAAATACCACCTTTCATCGGGATAAGATGTACTACTTGTCCCCTTTCAAATTTGCCACTATGGGATCCCTTCCCGCCTAAGTTTTGGGGGAAGAGGACCGAGGCCACTATAAATATAGGTTAGCCACCACTGTAGAAGGGGGCGACTCATTCCTCACCCCTGAACCTGGCGAGGTTGTTCATCCTTTGTACCAGTTCATCCTCAGCCCCTCGTGAGGCCAATCCACCACAAAGCAGGAGTACGGTATTACATCGCAAGGTGGCTCGAATCTGGGTAAACTGTCATGTTTATCTTCTTCCTTGCTCACGCGAATCGGGCTAGGCTGTGGGGCGACGAGTTGGTAGGCTGGAGAGGTCGAGTTCTTTGCACACACCCTAGAGTTCGAACCTTCTTGGGTCCGTGGAGCCTTGAATCCAACATTTGGCGCGGGCAAAACTTTGCACAAATACATCTAGCGCTTTACAAGCATTCGCCTCAAGATCCTGAAGGCGTCAAACAAGGTCATCATCTCGGTGTTCACTGATGGCGTCCGGGATGTCAAGATGAAGGAGGAGCTTGCCATCCATGAGGACCTATGTTCGGCCCTGGAGATGTTCAACCTAGCGACCAAGTGCGCAAGGGTCGAAGAAGGCCGCCTCTCCCTCCTTGACCTCCCGGGGCCCGACCCTGAAGACAAGAAGGCCAATGAAGCAAAGCTTAAGGGCACCGCCGTGCTGGCTGCGGAGCCCGATATGAAGCATGTCCATGACCACAATGAGCCTCCTAGGGGAAACCACCCATTCCGCGTCTTCCACAACTGTAACACCCACAATGCAGCTATATCTCCCACGTCTCGGGGCACGACTTAGAGGCATAGCCGCATGGTAGGCTTGTCGCAAGTGGGGTAATCTTCACACATCCCATGTACTGAATAAGAAAGGGATAAAGAGTTGGCTTACAATCTCCAATTCAAACAATACATAAATAATCCATACATCATCCAAAGTACAATCAAAGGTCCGACTATGGAACCAAAATAAAAGAAGACAACCCCAAATGCTAGATCCCCGATCGTCCCAACAGGGCTCCACTACTGATAATCAGGAAAGGAAACATAGTAACGGCCCGAATCCTCGTCGAACTCCCACTTGAGTTCGGTAGCGTCCCTTGCACTGGCATCATCGGCACCTGCATCTGTTTGGAAGTATCCGTGAGTCACGAGGACTCAGCATTCTCACACCCGCGAGATCAAGACTATTTAAGCTTAAGGGTAGGAAAGGGTAGTGAGGTGTAGCTGCAGCAAGCACTAGGCATATGTGGTGGCTAACATATGCAAATAAGAGCGAGAAGAGAAGCAACGCACGGTCGAGAAGCTATAAGTGACCAAGAAGTGATCCTAAAACTACTTACGTTCAAGCATAACAAAAGACCGTGTTCTCTTCTCGCACTCCGCCGAAAAGAGAACATCACGGCTACACACGCGGTTGATTCATTTTAATTAAGTTGAGTGTCAACTTCTCTACAATCGGATATTAACAAATTCCCATCTGCCACATAACCGCGAGCACGGCTCTCGAAAGTTTATACCCTGCAGGGGTGTCCCAACTTAGCCTATCACAAGCTCTCACTGTCAACAAAGGATATTCCTTCTCCCGAGAAGACCCGATCAGTCTCAGAATCCCGGTTACAAGACATTTCAACAATGGTAAAACAAGACCAGCAAAGCTGCCCGATGTGCCGACAAATCCCGATAGGAGTCGCACGTATCTTGTTCTCAGGGCAACACCGGATGAGACATCCTACGAGTAAAACCAACCCTCAAGTTTCCCTGAGGTGGCCCCGCAGTCTACTCGGTTCGGACCAACACTTAGAGGAGCATTGGCCTCGGGGGGGGGGGGGGGGGGTTAAAATAAAGATGACCCTTGAGTCTGCAGAACCCAAGGGAAATGTATATGGTGGTAGGTAGGCAAATGGTAAAGCCAAGGTTGGGCCTTGCTGGAGGAGTTTTATTCAAGGCGAACTGTCAAGGGGTTCCCATAACACCCAACCGCGTAAGGAACACAAAATCAAGGAACATAACACCGGTATGACGGAAACTAGGGCGACAAGAATGGAACAAAACACCAAGCATAAGGCCGAGCCATCCACCCTTTACCAAGTATATAGATGCATTAAAGTAAATAATATATAATAATGATATCCCAACAATATCCATGTTCCAACATGGAACAAACTTCATCTTCACCTGCAACTAGCAACGCTACAAGAGGGGCTGAGCAAAAGCGGTAACTTAGCCAAACAACAGTTTGCTAGGAAAGGTGGGTAAGAGGCTTGACATGGCAATATGGGAGGCATGATATAGCAAGTGGTAGGGAGCGCGACATAGCAATAGAGCGAACATCTAGCAAGCAAAGATAGAAGTTACCGCTTTTGCCTGCGAGGGTATGGTCATCTTGCCTGCGAAGTTCTCGGAGTTGTCGAAATCTTGATCCTCGATAGCGTACTCAATAGGTTCCTCGTTCACGTACTCATCTCCCGGCTCTACCCAAAGCAATAAAACAAGCAATGGAACAACAACCAATCACGGTGCAATGCACAAGCAACATGATGCAATACATGGCATGATGTGCAAGATATGATATGCAATGCATATGTGTGCTCCGAAAGAGAAAGAAAGATCAAGGCATCAACTTGGCAAACCAAGTATGCCGCTGGAAAGATGAGATGATTTCAGTCAAAATCGATATAAAGATCACCGGAAACGGATGCACGGTTTGCAAATGGCAAGCAAAACAAGGTTGGCATAAAACTGTGATTAACAGCACGATGCCACTTAGAATGCAACAAAAAAACAAAGCTAATGCACTCCAACATAGCAACAAAGCATATGGAAGTGATGTACAAGAGATGCTTGACAAAACATGAACACTGAGCTACGACTAAATCACACTAGAACAGGTTCAAACAAGCATGACAAAAGTGCAAAAGATAACATCATCATAGGCTTGGTGAAAAATACTAGCATATCAAAAACAACATCAGGAAGCAATGTTTAGAGCAAGCAAACAACATGCTTCGGGAACATATCATAGAAAATAAAGGCATGGCGTGAATCTACTAGAAGCATAGGTCAAAAGTCCCTGACTGATCATGATCCAAAAAGGCACAGAAGATATGATGGCACCCATGTAAACATAGCAAGATTTATTAACAGTTTCAGACTTAGCAGAAAAATAGAGCATGCCATAAACAGATTCATGATAGCAACTTTGCGAGCTCATGCCACTCACCACAAAGCATTGCATTAAAAAACAAGCATACCAATAGCGTGATGACATGTTCATGAAGCTAACCATGGCAAGATCAAGTTCATAGGATGCATGGATCACTAGCAACAACCATGACAAAATTGATTAACATGTAAACAATCTTCCAGGAACATTTTATAGCAAAAGTAGAGCAAGAACAAGACATACTATACAACTCCATAATTGCAAACAGGGGCATGGATGGATAGAGAATAACCACATGTTCAAAACACCCTTACTGAAGTATCTCAAAATAAGCATGTATCTCACTGTAGCATCAAGTCTAGATGGCATCAAAATAAAAGCAGGCAAAGACTTAGCAAAATCCTAAGTCCCTGAAAACAGCAACATTGCGGAGGCTACTTTGCATGCTTGTGCTAGTCACCACATAGATAACAAAAATACAAGACAAGCACCCCTGTAAATATGGCATGGTGTAGTTCAAAACACATGTAGACCTCAAGCTCATATGATGCACACATCAAATGCAATAAAAATGACAAAAGCTCATAAACTGACAAGTACCAGCAGTTAACATTTTATAGCACTCTTGCATCAATGAAAATGGCATCATAATGAATATGAACATGCATGGAAAAGCTTTTATCATGGAGAGCTCAACGAGACGAACAATGCGACATATCATATGCATGAATCGGAGCACCGAGCATATAGATATGGCATGACAAAGGTAGCACCGAAATATGATAGAAAAGGACTTGGTGGAATTTTTAGGGTCTACCTGCTCAGATCTAGGGTTCACACGTTTCCCGAGGCAGGTGGTGGATCTCGCCGGAGAACACGCCGGGGAGGGAGAGGACGGCGGCCGGAGGTCGACGAAGCTCGCCGGTGCGCGCAGAGGAGGCGGCCGGAGTCGGGGAAGGAGGGGCCGATGACGGGGAGGCGCGGTCGCGGTCGAGGTGGACCTCGGGCGGCGCGCGCGGGAGGGCGCCGGTTTGGGCACCGGCGGCGTGCCGCGGCGGGCGTTGGCGGGAGGCGGCGCTAGGCTGGAGAGATGTCGGGGCTGCGGCACACCTCGCGGGCGGCGGAGGAGGAGGCTCTCGGGCGCCGTGGGCCGGGCGGGCCGCGGTGGCGGAGGGCCACGTGGCAGGAAGGGATTGGATGGGGCACGGCAGCGGACGCGTCCGGCCGGTGCGGACGTGTCCGGGGTGGAGGGGACGGTTGGATCTAGGGTTTTGGACGAAAAATGGAGGGGAAGGGGCTTTTATATAGGTAGAGGGAGTTTGGAGTGTCCAAATGAGGTGTAGTTTTCGCCCACACGATCGTGATCCGACAACGGAGGACATGGAGATGGTTTAAATGGGTTATTGGGCTGTTTTGGAGGGGTGTTGGGCTGCAACACACAAGAGGCCTTTGCGGTTACCCGGTTAACCGTTGGAGCATCAAACGGCCTCCAAATGGAACGTAATTTGACAGGCGGTCTACTGGTAGTGTACCAAGGCCACTTGACAAATCTTGGTCCATTCCGAGAACATTTAACACCCGCTCATGAAAAGAGACAAGAGGGGTGCGTTGCCGCATGTGGGAGTGTCGGATTGCGAAACGGACAACGGGGAAAATGCTCGGAGGCATGAGACGAACACGAATGCAAATGCGATGCACATGATGACATGAACAAAATGCAAAATGAAAGAAAAAGCCGAACCACGAAGGGAAAACTCATAACTTAAAGCCAAAAATGGCAAGAGTCGGAGTTATAAATATGGCAAGTTACATCCGGGGTGTTACAACACTCCACCACTATGAGAGGATCTCGTCCCGAGATCTAGGACTGAAAGGACTCCGGATATTTAGAACGGAGGTGATTCTCCCACTCCCAGGTGGCTTCTCGGTCGGAATGGCGTGACCACTTCACTTTCAGGAATTTGATTGACTTGTTGCGAGTCTTGCGCTCGGTTTCTTCAATAATAGCAACAGGATGCTCATGATAAGACAGGTCTTCTTGGAGGTCAATCTATTCAAAGTTGATAGTGCGCTTAGGAGTCCTGAAGCACTTGCGAAACCGTGACACATGAAACACATCATGCACATTTGCGAAGTTGGACGGAAGCTCAAGTTGATAGGCGAGATAGCCTCTTTTGCCAATGATCTTGAAAGGACCCACGTATCTAGGGGCAAGATTCCCTTTGATACCGAAGTGACGAGTACCTTTCATTGCAGAGACGCAGAGGTAGACATGGTCTCTGATCTTGAAAGCCAAGTCAAGGTGCTTGCTATCATAGTAACTCTTCTGGCGCGATTGCGCGAATTTCAGATTTTCACAGATGAGTTTACACATTTCTTCAGCTTCTGTGATTAAGTCATTGCCAAGAAGTTGGCGTTCACCAGTCTCTGACCAATTGAGAGGAGTATGGCACTTTCTGCCATAGAGAATTTCGAATGGGGCCTTGCCCGAACTCGCTTGGAAGCTGTTGTTGTAGGAGAACTTGGCATATGGAAGACAATCTTCCCGATTCATACCAAAGGAAATGACACAAGACCTGAGCGTATGTTCAAGGATTTGATTGACTCGTTCGACTTGGCCACTAGTTTGAGGATGGAAAGCTGTGTTGAAGCATATGTTGGTGCCCATGGCCTTCTGGAAGGAGTCCCAGAACTTGGAGGTGAAGATGCTTCCATGATCTGAAGATATCAATTGCGGAATGCCGTGCAAAGAGACAATCCTGGAGGTGTATAGCTTTGCCAAGTGAGATGCTGTGATAGATTCTTTGATTGGAAGGAAATGATCCACTTTAGTAAGCTTGTCGATGACAACAAAGATAGCATCATTTCCACGCTTGGACTTGGGGAATGCAGTCACGAAGTCCATTCCAATGTGGTCAAACTTCCATTCTGGAATAGCAAGAGGTTGGAGGAGACCAGCTGGCCATTGGTGTTCTGCTTTCACCCTTCGGCAGACATCACATTCATTCATGAATTGAGCGATCTCTTGCTTCATTCGAGTCCACCAATACGACTGCTTGAGGTCATGGTACATCTTCGTACTTCCAGGATGAATCGATAGAAGGGAATTGTGCGCCTCGTTCATAATGACTTTCCTTAGATCACCTTTAGGAACCACAATCCGGTCCTCAAAGAATAGAGTGTCTTTGTCATCAATGCGATATCACTTGTATTTGGGTTGGCTCTTGGCAATCCCATGTTTCACCTTCTTCACCATGGAATCCAGGAGTTGTGCCTCATGAATTTGATCCTCCAAAGTAGGAGAGACTTGGAGATTGGCAAGAAAGCCTTGAGGAACAACTTGGAGATTCAGTTTGCGGAAAGCTTCACAAAGGTCCGGTTGGAAGGGCTTGAGAATTAAGCTGTTGCAGTAAGACTTCCTGCTCAAAGCATCTGCAATGACATTGGCCTTGCCTAGAGTATATTCAATACTCGGATTTTATTCTTGAATCATTTCGACCCATCGAGTCCGCCCGAGGTTGAGGTTGGGTTGAGTGAAGATGTACTTGAGGCTCTTATGATCTGTGAAGATGTACACTTTCCTTCCCAACAAGAGATGTCTCCATGTTAATAATGCATGAACAACTGCCACAAACTCAAGATCGTGAGTGGGGTAGTTCCTCTCGTTGGGATTCAACCGACGAGAGGTATAAGCCACAACTTTATTCTCTTGCATTAACACAACACCAAGACCTTGCAAGGAAGCATCACAGGAAACTTCAAATGGCTTGGACTCATCAGGAGGAGTCAAGATAGGAGCTGTGACCAGCTTCTCTTTGAGAGTGTTGAAAGCAATGTCACACTCAGGCGTCCAGACATACTTGAAATGCTTCTATAGGAGGTTGGAAAGAGGCTTTGCAATCTTAGAGAAATTCTCAATGAATCTTCGACAATAGCTTGCAAGCCCAAGAAAACTGCGGAGCTGTTTGACATTCTAAGGAGGTTCCCAATTCACAATTGCAGACACCTTCTCGGGATTAATAGCGATGCCCTTGGCGGAGATGATATGACCAAGGTAAAGAACTTCATGAAGCCAGAACTCACACTTGGAAAACTTTGCATAGAATTGATGCTCTCTGAGTTTGTCTGGCACCAATCTCAAATGCTTGGCATGATCCTCCTTATTCTTGGAAAAGACCAAGATATCATCGAGATACACCAAGATGAAATCATTTGTGTAAGGGTTGAAGATGATGTTCATCATGCGAGAGAACGTTGGAGGAGCATTGACAAGACCAAAAGACATGACAGTATATTCATAAGAACCATAGCTTGTTCTGAATGCTGTCTTGGGGATATCTTGTTCACGAATGCGAATCTAATGATAACCCATACAGAGGTCAAGCTTGGAGAATACTTTAGCACCTTTCAGTTGCTCGAATAGCTCATTGATGTTGGGAAGTGGATACTTGTTCTTTATTGTCTTCTTGTTCAATGGGCGGTAGTCGACACAAAGTCGGTCCATGCCATCCTTCTTCTGGACAAAAAGAACACCACAACCCCATGGAGATGAAATCGGTCTGATCAGACCTAGACGCTCTTGTTCATCGAGCTATTTCTTCAATTCCTTCAATTCCTTTGGTCCAAGCTTGTAAGGCGCTTGCAAACGGGTTCCGTGCTAGGCTCAAGATCGATAATGAATTCAACTGGCCGGTGAGGAGGCATTCCCGGAAGTTTTTCTGGAAAGACATCTTGATATTCACAAACGATTGGAATCTGAGAGATGGCATTCAACTCACCCTTCTCATTGAGAGAAAATAGTCGAATGGTTTCGTCATGAGCGGCATAGATGATCACATCCTCAGAAGAGTGTGTCCATTGAATCTGCCTGGCAGGACAATCAAGCTAAGCCTTGTGCTTAGAAAGCCAGTCCATGCCAACAATTAGATCAATATCCGAGTCACCAAGAACAATTGGAGAAGACAGAAATTTATAGTCTCCCAACTGGACAGAGACATCGAGAGCAACCAAACTAGAAGTCATAAGCTTTCCCGGAGAAACAACTTGCATAACTTTGGACTAAACCTGTGTGTCAACATTGTGCTCCGATGCAAGTGGGTATGACATGAAAGAATGCGATGCACCAGTATCAAACAAGACTTTAGCAGGAATGGACTTAACTGGAAGGTTACCCATGATCACATCTGAAGAATCCTCTGCCTGAGCTGCGTTCATCATGTTCACCTTAGCATGCTTGGGATTATGCTTGACCACTGCATTGCTGGCAGATCTCACAAGAGAAGGAGGCGGAAGGTGCCTTTGGTTGAAGCACTCGTTTGCATAGTGCCCCTTATGCTGACACTTGTTGCAAGTAACCTCTGAGAGCGGACGATGATAAGGAGCATTCAACCTTGGAGTTTGAGACTGAGCTTTGTTCTGATAGCCTGGGTTGGGTGGGTGGGAAGATCCATTATCACATTTGCTCTTCTGCTGGTAGGGCTGACGAAACGGAGGAGGAGGAGGCAACCAGAACTTCTGTTGCTTAGCTGCCACTTGTGATGAACAAGAAGATTGAACTGCATCCCTGACACTCTTCTTAGATGCCTCACACTTGAGCTGAGCAGCTTCTTGCTTTAGTGCCATGTTATAGAATTGATCGAACTTGGTCGGCTCACGAAGCATGAGAGCTAATTGCAGATCTTCTCTGAGGCCACCTCTGAATTGATAGATCATACTCTTTTCATCAGGAACATTTTTTTAGCAAAGCGAGCAAGTTTCTGAAACCGGATATTGTATTGATACACAGACATGCTGCCTTGCTTGAGATTGCGGAACTCCTCACGCTTGCTCTCAGCCACACTTGGTGGGATGTGATGAGCTTTGAAGTCTCGGCGGAAATCACCCCAGGTAATCACATGACCTCCTCTGGAATCTCTGTATTGTTGATACCACTCAACAACTTGGTCCTTGAGTTGAAACGAAGCAAACTTGACAAAGTCCTCAAGTCTGGCATTGCTACATTCAAAATGTTTGCATATGTCCACGAGCCAGTCGTTGGCGTCTGTGGCCTCGACACAGTTGCTGAAGGACTTCGGCTGGTTTGCGAGGAACTGGTTGAGGGTAGCAAACCGAGGCTAATTGTTGCCTTGGCCTTGATTTCCTTGGTTGCCTTGCCCTTGGTTGCACTCTTGCAAGAGTTGCAAAAAGCATCTAAGTGTTGGTGTTGGTGGCTGCCATGACAGCTTGCCATGCCTCCGGAGGTGGAGGTGGTGGCGGAGGGTTCGACTGATCCCCATCACTGCGGTCCGGATTCTGACGTGTTGGAGGAGCCATCCTGAAGAGGGTGACATCCATTAGAATCTTGAAAGATAGATTGAAGTTGCAACATATAGTCTTACAATAAACATTCGAACAAGGATGAACGAATGAATTTCAAAGTAAATCATCACACGTCCATACGGTTGAGAAGCCACTTAGATAAAGGTAGATGAATAAAGTAGCAAGGTACGAATATGAACAAATAACTGGTAAGGATTACCCAATCAGAAACCAAATATCCGCAGGAAGAAATACTAGAGCTACGTGAATTCCCACCTATAAAACTCCCGAAACTTTCTGGTTGTGCATTTAGGTGTTGGGGATACAGGGAAAGCATAATATCTCACCCAAACTAGCAATTCCTACATCCATCTGTATCCATCCTTCAACACATAACCAAGAAATCTTCGGAAATCATGTACCTCAACCTTCGAAAAGCATCCGTTATACGAGTTATGGCAATACTCCCAAACTCCCGCCCCAGTACTGGGTGGCGTCGAGGTTATATCACCAACAACTGCATAAACGAGATTTTTGATGTCGGTGAACTCAGGTATTCCAGAACTGCAACGATAAAATTGTGACAACAACACCTCGGAGCTCAACTCCCCGGGACACTTCCACAACCCCTAAATGTCAGGAGGCAGCAAGAACAATGTTCTCGTCACAAAACCATCGGAACAATTCCAAGATACCCGCGTGATCCTAATTTTTTTTAGTGAAATTTGAGGAGAGGAGAGTCAAAACTTCTACGTCAGGAGGCCTCACCAGAGCGACGAAGGGACCGAGGAGTAAAAAGAATCCTACTCTCCGATATATAATCCTAAGACTCAAAACATTTTGTTCTAGACTCAACAACGTCAGCGATTCGATCAAGCAGGAGGCTCCTAAGTCGGGGATGGCTCTGATTACCAACTTGTAATACCCACAATGCGGCTATATCTCCCACGTGTCGGGGCACGACTTAGAGGCATAGCCGCATGGTAGGCTTGTCGCAAGAGGGGTATTCTTCACACATCCCATGTATTGAATAAGAAAGGGATAAAGAGTTGGCTTACAATCGCCACTTCACACAATACAAAAATAATCCATACATCATCCAAAGTACAATCAAAGGTCCGACTACGGAACCAAAATAAAAGAAGACAACCCCAAATGCTAGATCCCTGATCGTCCCAACCGGGCTCCACTATTGATCATCAGGAAAGGAAACATAGTAACGGCCCGAATCCTCGTCGAACTCCCACTTGAGTTCGGTAGCATCCCCTCCACTGGCATTATCGGCACCTACATCTGTTTGGAAGTATCCGTGAGTCACGAGGACTCAGCAATCTCACACCCGCGAGATCAAGACTATTTAAGCTTAAGGGTAGGAAAGGGTAGTGAGGTGGAGCTGCAGCAAGGACTAAGCATATATGGTGGCAAACATATGCAAATAAGAGCGAGAAGAGAAGCAACGCATGGTCGAGAAGCTATAAGTGACCAAGAAGTGATCCTGAAACTACTTATGTTCAAGCATAACACAAGGCCGTGTTCTCTTCCCGGACTCCACCGAAAAGAGACCATCACGGCTACACACGCGGTTGATTCATTTTAATTAAGTTAAGTGTCAAGTTCTCTACAACCGGATATTAACAAATTCCCATCTGCCACATAACCGTGGGCACGGCTCTCAAAAGTTTATACCCTACAGGGGTGCCCAACTTAAGCCATCACGAGCTCTCACGGTCAACAAAGGATATTCCTTCTCCCGGGAAGACCCGATCAGTCTCGGAATCCTGGTTACAAGACATTTTGACAATGGTAAAACAAGACCAGCAAAGCCGCCCGATGTGCCGACAAATCCCAATAGGAGTCGCACGTATCTCGTTCTCAGGACAACACCGGATGAGACATCCTACGAGTAAAACCAACCCACAAGTTTCCCCGAGGTGGCCCCGCAGTCTACTCAGTTCAGACCAACACTTAGAGGAGCACTGGCCCCGCGGGGGGGGGGGGGGGGGGTGGGGGGGTTAAAAGAGTCTGCAGAACCCAAGGGAAAGGTATATGGTGGTAGGTAGGAAAATGGTAAAACCAAGGTTGGGCCTTGTTGGAGGATTTTTATTCAAGGCGAACTGTCAAGGGGTTCCCATAACACCCGCGTAACGAACGCAAAATCAAGGAACATAACACCGGTATGACGGAAACCAGGGCGGCAAGAATAGAACAAAACACCAGGCATAAGGCCGAGCCTTCCACCCTTTACCAAGTATATAGATGCATTAAAGCAAATAATATGTAATAATGATATCCCAACAATATCCATGTTCCAACACAGAACAAACTTCATCTTCACCTGCAACTAGCAACGCTATAAGAGGGGCTGAGCAAAAGCGGTAGCTTAGCCAAAAAACGGTTTGCTAGGAAAGGTGGGTTAGAGTCTTGACATGGCAATATGGGAGGCATGATATAGCAAGTGGTAGGGAGCGCAACATAGCAATAGAGCGAGCATCTAGCAAGCAAAGATAGAAGTTATTCCGAGGGTATGGTCATCTTGCCTGCAAAGTTCTCGGAGTTGTCGAAAGCTTCATCCTCGATAGGGTACTCAATAGGTTCCTCGTTCATGTACTCGTCTCCCGGCTCTACCCAGAGCAATAACACAAGCAATGGAACAACAATCAATCACGATGCAATGCACAAGCAACATGATGCAATATATGGCATGATATGCAATGCATATGCATGCTCCGGAAGAGAAAGAAAGATCAAGGCATCAACTTGGCAAACCAATTATACCGCTGGAAAGATGAGATGATTTCAGTCAAAATCAATATAAAGATCACCGGAAACGGATGCACTGTTTGCAAATGGCAAGCAAAACAAGGATGGCGCAAAACTGCGATTAACAACACAATGCCACTTAGAATGCAACAACAAAACTAAGCTAATGGACTCGAACATAGCAACAAAGCATATGGAAGTGATGTACAAGAGATGCTTGACAAAACATGAACACTGAGCTACAACTAAATCACACTAGAACATGTTCAAACAAGCATGACAAAAGTGCAAAAGATAACATCATCATAGACTTGGTGAAAAATACTAGCATGTCAAAAACAACATCAGGAAGCAATGTTTAGAGCAAGCAAACAACATGCTTCGGGAACATATCATAGAAAACAAAGGCATGGCATGAATCTACTAGAAGCATAGGTCAAAAGTCCCTGACTGATCATGAGCCAAAAAGGCACAGAAGATATGATGGCACCCATGTAAACATAGCAAGATTTATCAACAGTTTCAGACCTAGCAGAAATACAGAGCATGCCATAAACAGATTCATAGCAACTTTGCCAGCTCATGCCACTCGACACAAAGCATTGCATGAAAAAACAAGCATACCAATAGCCTGATGACATGTTCAAGAAGCTAACCATGGCAAGATCAAGTTCATATGATGCATGGATCACTAGCAACAACCATGACAAAATTGATTAACATGTAAATAATCTTCCAGGAACATTTTATAGCAAAAGTAGAGCAAGAACAAGACACGCTAGTCAACTCCATAATTTCAAACAGGGGTATGGATGGATAGAGAATAACCACATGTTCAAAACACGATGCAATGCACAAGCAACATGATGCAATGCACAAGCAACATGATGCAATACATGGCATGATATGCAAGATATGATATGCAATGCGTATGCGTGCTCCAGAAGGGAAAGAAAGACCAAGGCATCAACTTGGCAAACCAAGTATGCCGCTGGAAAGATGAGATGATTTCAGTCGAAATCAATATAAAGATCACCGGAAACGGATGCATGGTTTGCAAATGGCAAGCAAAACAAGGATGGCGCAAAACTGCGATTAACAACACGATGCCACTTAGAATGCAACAACAAAACTAAGCTAATGCACTCCAACATAGCAACAAAGCATATGGAAGTGATGTACAAGAGATGCTTGACAAAACATGAACACTGAGCTACGGCTAAATCACACTAGAACAGGTTCAAACAAGCATGACAAAAGTGCAAAAGATAACATCATCACAGACTTGGTGAAAAATACTAGCATGTCAAAAACAACATCAGGAAGCAATGTTTAGAACAAGCAAACAACATGCTTCGGGAACATATCATAGAAAGCAAAGGCATGGCATGAATCTACTAGAAGCATAGACCAAAATTTCCTGACTGATCATGAGCCAAAAAGGCACAAAAGATATGATGGCACCCATGTAAACATAGCAAGATTTATTAACAGTTTTAGACTTAGCAAAAAAATAGAGCATGCCATAAACAGATTCACGATAGCAACTTTGCGAGCTCATGCCACTCACCACAAATCATTGCATGAAAAAACAAGCATACTAATAGCATGATGACATGTTCATGAAGCTAACCATGGCAAGATCAAGTTCATAGGATGCATGGATCACTAGCAACAACCATGACAAAATTGATTAACATGTAAACAATCTGCCAGGAACATTTTATAGCAAAAGTAGAGCAAGAACAAGACATGCTATACAACTCCATAATTGCAAACAGGGGCATGGATGGATAGAGAATAACCACATGTTCAAAACACCCTTACTAAAGTATCTCAAAATAAGCACGTATCTCATTCTAGCATCAAGTCTAGATGGCATCAAAATAAAAGCAGGCAAAAACTTAGCAAAATCCTAAGTCCCTGAAAACAACAACATTGCGGAGGCTACTTTGCATGCTTGTGCTAGTCACCACATAGATCACAAAAATACAAGACAAGCACCCCTGTAAATATGGCATGGTGTAGTTCAAAACACATGTAGACCTCAAGCTCATATGATCCACACATCAAATGCAACAAAAATGATAAAACCTCATAAACGGACAAGTACCATAAGTTAACATTTTATAGCACTCTTGCATCAATGAAAATGGCATCATAATGAATATGAACATGCATGGAAAAGCTTCTATCATGGAGAGCTCAACGAGACGAACAATTTGACATATCATATGCATGAATCGGAGCACCTAGCATATAGATATGACATGACAAAGGTAGCACCGAAATATGACAGAAAATGACTTAGTGGAATTTTCGGGGTCAACCTGCTCAGATTTAGGGTTCGCATGGTTCCCGAGGCAGGCGGTGGATCTCGCCGTAGAGCACGCCGGGGACGGAGAGGACCGCAAGCGGAGGTCAACGAAGCTCGCTGGAGCGCGTGGAGGAGGCGGCCGGAGTCGGGGAAGGAGGGGCCGGCGACGGGAAGGCGCAGTCGCGGTCGAGGCAGACCTCGGGCGACGCGTGCGGGAGGGAACCGGGTCGGGCACCGGCGGCGTGCCGTGGCGGGAGGCGGCCGGCAGCGGCGCTAGGCTAGAGAGATGTCGGGGCGGCGGCGCACCTCGCGGGCGGCGGCGGAGGAGGCTCTCTGGCGCCGCGGGCCGGGAGGGCCGACCGTGGGACGGGCAGGCCGCGGTGGCGGAGGGCCACGTGGCGGGAAGGGATTGGATGGGGCACGGCGGCGGACGCGTCCGGCCATTGCGGACGTGTCCGGGGCGGGGGGGGGGGGGGACGGTTGGATCTAGGGGTTTGGACGAAAAATGGAGGGGAAGGTGCTTTTATATAGGTAGAGGGAGTTTGGAGTGTCCAAATGAGGTGTAGTTTTCGCCCACACGATCGTGATCCGACGAAGGAGGACATGGAGATGGTTTAAATGGGTTACTGGGCTGTTTTGGAGGGGTGTTGGGCTGCAACACACAAGAGACCTTTGCGGTTACCCGGTTAACCGTTGGAGCATCAAACGGCCTCCAAATGTAACGAAATTTGACAGGCGGTCTACCGGTAGTGTACCAAGGCTACTTGAAAAAATCTTGGTCCATTCTGAGAACATCTAACACCCGCTCACGAAAAGAGACAAGAGGGGTGCGCTGGTGCATGTGGGAGTGTCCGATTGTGAAACA
Source organism: Triticum monococcum (assembly GCA_034509565.1). Taxonomy (NCBI): domain Eukaryota; kingdom Viridiplantae; phylum Streptophyta; class Magnoliopsida; order Poales; family Poaceae; genus Triticum; species Triticum monococcum. Next base: position 274,103,597 of record CM067842.1, on the reverse strand, counting down.
GACAACGGGGAAAAATGCTCGGATGCATGAGACGAACACGAATGCAAATGCGATGCACATGATGACATGATATGAAATGCATGACATGAACAAAATGCAAAACGGAAGGCAAAACCCAACCACGAAGGGAAAACTCATAACTTAAAGCCAAAAATGGGAAGAGTCGGAGTTACAAATATGGCAAGTTACATCTGGGGTGTTACAACAACATCCACAACCATAACACAAATGACTGCCAGGAGCTCAGAGCAATTGGAGACGGGCACCTTGGCCGCCGCCTCGAGCGCAGCGACCGCGGCTACGGTCATGGAGGAGGCCGCGGTGGAGGCCGCTAGGGCAACCGCGACCCTAGTCAGGACTGGCACGACCAACCCTGCGAGGACCGCTGGCAAGGCCAGCCTCGTGGCAACCCTTAGCGGGACCAGCCTCTTGAGGACTGTCCTCAGGGCAACGCTGGCCTCCCTCCGCTGCCACCACCAGCAAGGAGAAATGATGACAACTGGCAAGACAATGGGGCTGGGTCTTCTAGGAGCCTTGCGCGATCGCCTGCATCCTGGGTGGTGCTCAGGCTCCCGCCTCCCATCGCATCTTCAAGTAGTTCTCCCGCTAGGTGAACGTGGCCCTCCCCAAGCTTGAGGCGTCGCGTCCCCTTAGGTGGTCCAAGCACGCCATCACCTTTGACTCCATGGACCAACACAAGTGCTCAGCCGCCGCTGGCGCGCTCCCGATGCTCTGCACACCAACCATCAGCAACGTCTTCGTCACTGAAACCCTCATCCATGGTGGCGCGGGGCTCAAAGTTCTCTCCATCGAGACGTTCGAGATGCTCTAGGTGCCTTATGATTAGCTCCTGCCCACCAAGCCTTTCTTAGGGGTGAGCTATGGCTCCACCGTTCACCTGGGGCAGGTGCGTCACCCAGTCACCTTCGGCAAGTGCGACAACTACCACACCGAGCTCATCGACTTCGACGTCGCCCACACCGGCCTCCCGTAGAATGCCATCCTCGGGTATCCGACCCTCGCCAAATTCATGGAAGCAACTCACCATGGTTACAACGTCCTCAAGATGCCAGGATGCACCGGAATCATCACAGTCACCTGCGACGAAAAGGATGCGGTGTGCTCGCTTGAGCGCGCCTACCAGGCTGCGGCAGCCGAGAACTCTAACGACGAGGGTGCCATCCTGCCTCTTGAGGCCATCCCCAAGAAGAAGAAGTACCTCCTCCCCAAGGGCCGTCAGGAGGCTGGGGCACCTGCCGATCGTGCCTCAGGCCCCGCACCCACTACTGGGGTGCCGTTCCCTCTCACATAGGAAGGCGCGCCTGGCGTGCCCCTCAGGACGGGCTCGGGGGCTCTCATCTGGAGGGCCTCTGACTTGACCAGTGTGACAAGGGAGGCATTTGGGCACCACGTGGAGGTGTGTTTCAATGTGCGCCTCCGTGAGAAAGGCGCAAGGCGCACAAGAATTCATCACCAAGGCAATCAAAGAGTTTCAGGCGGCACGAGCCATGCATGGTGAGCGTCACCCCGCACCACTAGGCGCAGCCGCGGCCCCTGACATGTGCGGCGAGCTGTGCGTCTGTGTAAACATCCCAGGTCTCAACAGGGCTGCTTCGCACGATCTCTTCTGGCCGTCCGCATGCCGTCTGGCCTGCTGAACGCGGCTGCCTCATACCAGTGCCTCGCGTAGGGTGCCATGGCGGCCCATGAAGCCAGGTGCCAGGAGGTCCTGATGGAGGAGGCGCTCGATCCTCGCGAGGTCTCTGGGCCTCCAGAGCCTCCCGGGCCTCAGGAGCCGGCCGGCTCGTGAGGAGCGATGTCTGCAGCACATGTCTTCAGCTACCCCGACGCTCCCACAACCATGGTGTCGGGTGACTTTTTGGTTTGTTCAACCAAGGGCGCCCCTTGGGCTGCATCATCCTTAGGCTGCTAGGGCCCGGCCCAACAGTTGTATTGTTTTTGTGCATGTATCAGAATTAGCCTTGCCTTTATGAATTTCCCAAGTATTTCAATTGCATGTCCGGTGCTTCGTCACTATGATGTCGCCGCGCCCTCGCGAACCCGCCCGCGACCGCCTCATGATTAAGGACTGGCATGACGTCTGTGCTTGGGTCCGTCCCTGTAGCGTTGACAAATCCAAGCGACCGAGCTCTGTCCCGCGGGCTAGCTCCCGTGCGCGTCACCTACCGTGGTCCTTGGTGCTTTGTTCTCGCATGAGCAAATCACGTGTGGACGAGTAAGGGCGCGCACCCAATTCGCACAACCGTAGTTCGGTGCTTCACTGTAGCGGGAGCCGTGCACCTGCTGTTTTTCTATGGGATCGTTGCATGAGAAGACTTGGCACGACGTCTGTGCTCGGGTCCGTCCCTGCAGCATCGATAAAACCAATGGCTGAGCTCTGTCTGGCGGGCCAGCCCCGTTCACGTCACCTCCTAGGGTCATTGGTGTCCGGCCTTCTCATACGATAACCTCCAGAGGGGCATTCGACGCAGGACCCCCCACAGACCCACATGTGTCTTAAGCGCTCCCCGCCCCGCAAAAATTAGGCACAATCTGCCTTGAGGTAGGGCCTCGTGAGTCCCGTGCTGGCTCACAAGTGCCCAGGTACACCTCCTCTAGTTATGTCATGCTAGCCATGCATACGAACGGGGCTGTACATGCCTTGGAGTCTCCCCCAAAGGGAACTCCCACCCACGCACCAATGGAAGCCCCATGCTCCGGCTGGCGGACGACACGACCGAGGAGCGGCTATGCCCACACAAAAGTGGAAGCGCCATGGGGCCGCGGACGCCACAGGCACGACCATCGCGATGAGTGGAGTGGGCACCATGAGCGGCGCAATCACCATAGGCGGTGCAGTCGTCGCCCCCGCTGCAGTTAGAACAGAGACCGGGGTCATAGGAGTGACCCAGCTCCCTCAACCTTCTGGTGAGCATGCTCATGCCGATGCAGATCAAGGTGATGCCCAGCTTCCGCCTCCTCGCTGCACCAGTGAGCGCAATCAGCACTGTGTTGACCCTCGCTCCGGTGCAAGCCAAGATCCTCTGGTCGCGTCGACTAGAGGGGCGACGTCAAGACACGCGCCCCGTCCCATGTAGGGAGAGCGTGACAAGACCCCGAGCGGTACCGTCAACCCACAACGACCGCGTCCGCATGGGAAGGGCCCAACTGATCAAGAGCCTGGCCACCAAGCACAGCCCCAGCCACGCCAGACTGCTCTTGTGATTGTCCTGAGGCGATAAGAGTGCAATGACGCTCCTTCTGGCTCGTCCAGGAGTCAAGCGGCGTCGCGCTCCACCTCCCATGCTATGCCAGAGACGGTGGCAGAAGCAAGGGCCAGGGCTTAGCTGTTCCTGAACTTTCCTCTAGCAGTAGACAAGATAGACGAGTGGAGAGCTACCATCCAAAGCCTCATCAGATTTGCTGAGGCCGACAAGCCACAACGTGCGGAACCTTCATGATGCCCGCAGACGACACCGGCAGCCCCCGCTGGTGGCGGCATTGAGAGGACTACATCCGTAGTGCAGTCTCCTCTGAAGCAACCCATCCAAGGGCAACCATGGCGGGCTCAAAAAACCCAGGACGTTGACGAACCCGTGCGCAGTGTTGGCGCGTAATTGCCTTATGAGGTAGGATGCCCCGCCTTCACTCGCGAGCCGCGGCAAGTTCGTTGGCCATCGTCCCGTACCTTCAAACCTGATCTCGCAGAGAAATATGATGGAAAGTTGATGGATGTAATATCCCAAAATTCTAAATTTTGGAAAGTTATATTAATTAAGTAATAATGATTTCTTGTGTGATTTGTTGTGTGAAATTGAGTGAAATTTTGAAACTTTTTGAAAGTTAAATGGGAGGGAATAAAAGGACTTTCCCAAACTTCCATTCTTGCATTTGGTTTCCATGGAACTCCATTTGAAATAATTCAACTCAGAAGCTTTATGCCACTCAAGGATTTTCAAGGAGAGAAGATAATAGGACTTCTTCAAAATTTATGAAATAGAGTGGGGAGTAATGAGTATCGCTTTAGAAATTTATTTGTAGTTTTTCTCTCTTCTGCTGGAATTTCAAATCATCACAAAATTCTCTGAATATAAAATACTTGAGTGAAGGAACATGACCCTTCAAAATACAGAGAATATTTGAAAAGAATTTGGAAGAAGAAAACAAAAATAAAATAGTTGTAAAAGATTTGAAAATCAAATTCAAATCCAATTTGAAGTTATTAATAAAAATGTTTTTTGTAATTTATTTTTCCTCTAAAATATGTTCATATTTTTGTTTGTTTTAGTCTAAGAATTTTGATATATTTATTGTGTAGGATTTTTTCTTTTTCTTCTTTGACTTTTACTCTTTGACTTATTAAAAAACGTTTTTATAAAAAAGGGAAAGCCCACCGACCGCGCCAGGCTAGACCAACCGGCCCAGCCCGGCAGCGGCCTGCGCCGCTCCCAAATCGGCTAAGCCCCGCTCGCCCGCCCTCTGCTTCACGCGCTCCGCCTTGCCCAGCCACCGACAGGTGGGACCCACCTGTCGGGACCTTCTTCTCCACGCCAGCAGGAGTCCTGCTCCTGTACGCCGACGCCGGCCGACGCCTGGTGTCAGTGTCAAAACCGGCGGATCTCGGGTAGGGGGTCCCGAACTGTGCGTCTAGGCCGATGGTAACAGGAGGCAGGGGACACGATGTTTTACCCATGTTCGGGCCCTCTTGATGGACGTAAAACCCTACATCCTGCTCAATTAATATTGATGATATGGGTAGTACAAGAGTAGATCTACAATGAGATCAGAGAGGCTAAACCCTAGAAGCTAGCCTATGGTATGATTGTATGTTGTCCTACGGACTAAAACCCTCCGGTTTATGTAGACACCGGCGAGGGTTAGGGTTACACAAGGTCGGTTACAAAGGAGGAGATATCCATATCCGTACTGCCTAGCTTGCCTTCCACGCCAAGTAGAGTCCTATCCGGACACGGGATGAAGTCTTCAATCTGGTATCTTCATAGTCCAACAGTCCGGCCAAAGGATATAGTCCGGCTGTCCGGAGACCCCCTAATCTAGGACTCCCTCAGTAGCCCCTGAACCAGGTTTCAATGACAATGAGTCCGGCGCGCAGTATTGTCTTCAGCATTGCAAGGCGGGTTCCTCCTCCGAATACACCACAGAAGAATTTGAATACAAGGATAGTGTCCGACCCTGCAAAATAAGCTCCACATACCACCATAGAGAGAATAATATTTCCACAGATCTAATTCGCTGACTTGTCTTGGCAACACAACATTATGTCATGGCCCAGTGATTATTCAAACCGTTTCCTTTAGCTAGCCCCGCACATAACGCGAGGCAGTTTTTTGACACGTCTTGTCAAAGCAGAGATCGTGTCCCCTTATTACGGGATTCTCATCAATACAGGTGTGGGTAACCCAACCGCGCCATCGATTATGGCGCTTGGGGGATAAGCGAGTTTCACCAGGCTAGTGGGGACGCTTAGTTTCGTCCGCCCATATAAAGGGATAAGGATTCACCTTTTCATCCATGCCTTCTTCCTCCTTTGCTCATCCATTTTCGCACACTCAAGCTCCAGCGCCCAAGTCCGCACTTCCCACCTCAACCTTCTCTAACCATGTCTGGAGCGGGAGGCAGGTGGATGGTCTCCTCCGTCACGGAGGGAAACATCAAGAAGCTGAGGAGAGCCGGATACCTGCCCGACGACATCGCGCACCGGCTCCCAGATGAGGGGTAGCTCATCCCCACCCCCGGGCCCCATGAGAGGGTAGTGTTCCTTACCCATTTCCTACGCGGACTAGGATTCCCTCTCCACCCATTCGTCCAGGGGCTCATGTTCTACTACGGCCTGGATTTGCACGATCTGGCCCCGAACTTCATCCTCAACATCTCGGCGTTTATTGTCGTGTGCGAGGCCTTCCTCCGCATCAAGCCCCACTTTGGCTTACGGATGAAGACCTTCAATGTCAAGCCGAAGGTAGTGGGCGGCCGCCAGGCGGAGTGCGGAGGCGCCATGGTGGGCAAGATGCCCAACGTTACATGGCTCGAGGGCTCCTTCGTGGAGACCATAAAGGGGTGGCAATCGGGGTGGTTCTACATCACCGAGCCGCGTGACCTTGCATGGGCAGCGGCCCCCGAGTTCCGATCTGGCATCCCCACGCGGCTCACCTCCTGGAAAGAGAAGGGCCTGTCCTGGGGTAGTTCGGGAGAGCTGAATGGACTCCAACCATGTATTCAAAACATGGTGAACAAGAAGCTCAAACTTGTCAACGTAGTCCAGGTCATGCTCATCCGCCGGATCCTCCCGTGTCAACAACGGGCCTTCAACTTGTGGGAGTTCGACCCGGCCCAGCACCAAACTGTGAACAGGCTCTTCGATACAACACACGAGGATGCCTGGAAGGTGCTATTCAAGGGGGCCGAGGTTCCTCCTCCTATTACCGAGGATCGCGGATTCTGCGCGAAGCGCCAAGCCAGCGCGGTAAGCTATTTTACCTCTTACAGGATACTTGTTTTTCATAGTTTGACTCTATGCGGGATCTAAGCTCCCGTTCCTTTGACAGGACTGGCAAGAAACGGCCGGACAGATCGACTGTCCGGCTCCTTTGCCTGAAGGCCTAGCAAATGCTCTCCTGACGGAGATGCTGACTCCGTCTCCTTACAAGGTGCCGGAGAAGACCAAGGAGGCCAAGGGAACCCGAAAGAGTTCCCGACACGAGGTGTTATCGGACTCATCATCCGATGACTCTGCGGCACACTCCTCCCCGAAGACGACGAGGAAGAAGAGATGCTCCCCCTTCAGTTGGGGGAGATAAGAAAAGGAAGGCCGCCCCAACTGGGGGGGGCCGAAGGGTCCAAGAAGGGAAGGATTCTCCTTCCGGACAACTCCGCTGCCGCCGCCGAAGGCGAAGACGAGTGGTTGCCCAGGGCCAATCCCCTGGGGAGGTCGTAAGTATTCGGATACTAGAGTAACTCATAGCATTCCTTTGTCTCGCTGCTTTTCCTAACGCCGAATATGATTATGCAAGCCGGCACGAGCCCGTATCGATGTATCGTCGGACGGCTTGTTGGGCTCGTCGGATATGGATAGCGATCCACTTCCGACGGCCACCTCCCCTTGCCCTGCGGACAATGCCGAGGTGTTGTCTCAAGAGGCACCGGGTCGAGGGGAGACAGTCCCGGAGGTGCCTCAAGGCGACCTTCCGGACTCCGGGAGCCGAGGGGACAAGGCCCCTGAGGGCCCCGAGTTCGGCCCTCAGCCGCACACGACGCCAGAACCTCCAGCGGTTCCGGACTCGGGCAGGCGGCCTCCTTTTAAGAAGGGCAAGACGCCTGTGCCGGTGACTTCTGCCCATCCAGAGGCGCCGGACAATCTGCTAGAAGCGCTTCACAACGCTTCCATCGACGAGGAGCACCGTACTATTATGAGTGCGGTGGTCCAGAAGGTTCAGTCCGCCCAGAGCGGATTGACCGAAGCCTGTGCCAGCCTTCTAACAGGCTTTGAGGTAAGTGTTAAAATATAGGGAAAATATTATCGCATAGACAGTAGCCCCTGATGCTCTGTTCGGTGTTCACAAAGAAAAGCCGAACAGAGGATCAAACAATATCGCAAGAGTCTAATATAAGTATGTCAATATGCGTATACAGGCTTCGCTGCTGGCATCTGCCGCACTGACTGCGGAGGTCGCTGCACTGAAGCAGGACCTTAAAGGGTCCTAGGACGAGCTCGGCCTTGCCAAGAGGCAGCTCGAGGAGAACCAAGGTAAGTAATACCCTGTATATAGATATGTATATTCTAAAAGAAGACACGATTGCAAAATGACAGGATCATCTTATATTTGCCAGGGGCCACGACCAAGGTGGCGTCCCTGAAGCAAGCGCTATCCGAGGCCGAAGACAAAGCGGCCAAGGAGCACGCCGAGCGGGAAAGGCAAGAAGCACGGGTGGGCGAGGTGCAGCAAGAGCTCCAGGCTCTCGTGATGAAGCACGAGGTGTTGGAGCTTGACTCAAAGACGCGATAGTCTAAGCTTGCCGCAGCCCTCGAGAGCGCAAAGGGTGCCAAGGCCGAGGCCCAGAAGGCCCTCCAGGACATTGACGCGATGAAGAAAATAGCGGCAGGTAAGGCATTCTATATGCAAAGCAGGCATGTGAAAGTAAATTACCTATTACTTACCTGGATCCAGAGCTCTCCAGGAGCATTCGCAGATTTGCCCCGCAGCGTGTCAGATGCCGCACAGTTTTACCAGGCCGAGGAGGGAAGCTCAATGAAGAAGCTGTTCTGGTCTCGGTATACTGGGACCGAACACCTGGTGCGTATGAGCGACCAGGTGAAGCAGCTGGTCGAGTTGCACAAGGCGGCCGAATAGGCCATGAAGGGCTTTATAGTCCGGCTGTAGCCTGGCAACGCCCTTCCGAACAGCTACTTCGGCCTAGTGAGGTGGCTAGTGGATGCCTGCCCACGATTGGAAGTAGTCAAGCGGTCCGTCTGTATTGAAGGTGCACGCCGGGCTTTCGCCCGTGTGATGGTGCAATGGGCCAAGCTAGACGCCGTGAAGATGATCAAGGAAGGACCACCGCAGGGCAAGGAGCATCGCACCCCTGAAATTTATTATGAGGGTGTCCTAAAGGGTGCCGGTCTTGTAGTGGACGAATGTTCAAAGGATGTAATATTTGAGTAAACTATCTCGTGTGATCCTGTATGATTAAAACTTGTTTCATATGCGCTATGCAACGCTTGTTTGAATTTAAAATATTACCTTCTGTATGGTTGTTTATCCAATCTAAGAGATGGCTAGTCCTCGGCTTCTGCCCCCATGCCGCGAGTGCTGGGGTGTTCGGGATAAACCTGAGCACTCTTGTTCCCATGTTTGGGTCCTTCGAGGGAGGTGCTCAGCACAGCGAACAAGGCAATCGGACTAATAATGCTTTATCACTCTCACTTAGCCATAGAATTCTATAATTTTAAATTTCAGCGAAGCCCCTGGTATTCGGAAGGCTGAATTCGGGGCGCGATACACGGCTTTAAGTCGGGCAGGACCGGCTCATCGCTCTAAGCGGCATAAGTCTTTAGGGACTCGAAACCTCGCCGAACAGCGACCAGACTCTCGCCTTATCATGACAGTCAGTTTTAGCATTCTCTACTAAGGTGCTTAGCCCAGCAAAACCGGGCATAATCGTAGTAGTTCTCCTAGCGCTACCTTAGCCGATAGAGCGGAATGTAAGGTCCCAAAACATAGGAGCCGGGCAAACTCAACATTTGACCAAAGACATGATTCGGAGCTGATGCATATAATGCTATAAGTTCGGGGTGCCGCACTTGTGAAAGTGTTCGGACTTCTCACACCGCATTGTGGGGTACTTAAGCCCCTGGTGTATTGGCCGTACCAAAGTGTACGGTTGCAAGGCGTCATTAAGGAACACATATATAAAAAAGAAGAGTGCAATAATAGACTTAATGCTATGCATTGTTTATTCAAATAGATGCGTTAAAGCAGGATGATACAGATAGTGTGATAAGCAAAAAGTAGGACTATGTCCCTTCCAAGGGCAAGGTGAGGAATAGTATTAAAGCAAATATTTCACTCGTTATCGTAATCCACCTGGTAGTTCCGTGGTGTGACATAGCTTTTTGCCTCCTTGGTTGCTGCATCATGTGTTTGGCAATCATGTTGTCGGACAGGGTTTCCAGAGATTAAAGTCCTGAAAGAGAAAAATAACAGAGCGGGAAGCCCCTAGTGTGGTTTATGAAGGAAATATTCTCTAGAGGCAATAATAAAGTTATTATTTATTTCCTTATTTCATGATAAATGTTTATTATTCATGCTAGAATTGTATTAACCGGAAACATAATACATGTGTGAATACATAGACAAACAGAGTGTCACTAGTATGCCTCTAATTGACTAGCTCGTTAATCAAAGATGGTTATGTTTCCTAACCATAGACAAAGAGTTGTTATTTGATTAACAGGATCACATCATTAGGAGAATGATGTGATTGACATGACCCATTCCGTTAGCTTAGCACCCGATCGTTTAGTATGTTGCTATTGCTTTCTTCATGACTTATACATGTTCCTATGACTATGAGATTATGCAACTCCCGTTTACCGGAGGAACACTTTGTGTGCTACCAAACGTCACAACGTAACTGGGTGATTATAAAGGTGCTCTATAGGTGTCTCCAAAGGTACTTGTTGGGTTGGCGTATTTCGAGATTAGGATTTGTCACTCCAAATGTCGGAGAGGTATCTCTGGGCCCTCTCGGTAATGCACATCACCTAAGACTTGCAAGCATTGCAACTAATGAGTTAGTTGTGGGATGATGTATTACGGAACGAGTAAAGAGACTTGCCGGTAATGAGATTGAACTAGGTATTGAGATACCAACGCTCGAATCTCGGGCAAGTAACATACCGATGACAAAGGGAACAACGTATGTTGTTATGCGGTCTGACCGATAAAGATCTTCGTAGAATATGTAGGAGCCAATGTGAGCATCAAGGTTCCGCTATTGGATATTGACAGGAGACGTGTCTCGGTCATGTCTACATTGTTCTCGAACCTGTAGGGTCTGCACGCTTAAGGTTTCAATGATAGTTATATTATGAGTTTATGAGTTTTGATGTACCAAAGGAGTTCGGAGTCCCGGATGAGATCAGGGACATGACGAGGAGTCTCGAAATGGTCTAGACGTAAAGATCGATATATTGGACGACTATATTCGGACATCGGAAAGGTTTCGAGTGATTCGGGTATTTTCGGAGGTACCGGGGAGTTACGGGAATACGAGGAAGAAGCAATGGGCCTTAATGGGCCTTAGTGGGAAGGACCAGGAGGTGGTGCACGCCCCTCCCAAGCCCAGTCCGAATTGGACAAGGGGTTTGGGGCGCGGCCCCTCTCTCCCTTCCTTCCCCTCTTCCCCCCTTTCTCCCCTTCTCCTAGTTGGACTAGGAAAGGAGGAAACCTACTCCAACTAGGAGTAGGAATCCTACTCCCCTCGCGCGCCCCTCCTAGGGCCGGCCTCCTCCCCCCTTGCTCCTTTATATACGGTGGCAGGGGGCACCCCATAGACCCACAAGTTGATCTTCGTGATCGTTCTCTTAGCCGTGTGCAGTGCCCCCCTCCACATACTCCTCGATAATATTGTAGCGGTGCTTAAGCGAAGCCCTGCGATGGTAGAACATCAAGATCGTCACCACGCCGTCGTGCTGACGGAACTCATCCCCAACACTTTGCTGGATCGGAGTCCGAGGATCGTCATCGAGCTGAACGTGTGCTAAAACTCGGAGGTGCCGTAGTTTCGGTGATTGATCTGTCGGGCCGTGAAGACGTACGACTACATCAACCGCATTGTCATAACACTTCCACTGCCGGTCTACGAGGGTACGTAGACAACACTCTCCCCTCTCATTGCTATGCATCACCAAGATCTAGCGTGTGCGTAGGATGTTTTTTGAAATTACTACGTTCCCCAACAGTGGCATCCGAGCCTATGTTTTATGCGTTGATGTTATATGCACGAGTAGAACACAAGTGAGTTGTGGGTGATATAAGTCATACTGCTTACCAGCATGTCATACTTTGGTTTGGCGGTATTGTTGGATGTAGCGGCCCGGACTGACATTACGCGTATGCTTACGCAAGACTGGTTTTACCGCCGTGCTATGCACACAGGTGACTAGCGGGTGTCAGTTTCTCCAACTTTAGTTGAACCGAGTGTGACCATGCCCGGTCCTTGCGAAGGTTAAAACAACACCAACTTGACAAACTATCATTGTGGTTTTGATGCGTAGGTAAGAACGGTTCTTGCTAAGCCCAGTAGCAGCCACGTAAAACTTGCAACAACAAAGTAGAGGACGTCTAACTTGTTTTTGCAGGGCATGTTGTGATGTGATATGGTCAAGACGTGATGAGATATAAGTTGTTGTATGAGATGATCATGTTTTGTTGAAGTTATCGGCAACTGGCAGAAGCCTTACGATTGTCTCATTATTGCATAAGATGCAAGCGCCAAATAATTGCTTTACTTTATCACTATACAATAGCAATAATTGCAAGAGAAATAGTTGGCGAGACGACCACGTGACGACACGTTGATATAGATCAAGATGATGGAGATCATGGTGTCATGCCGGTGACAATAGAGATCATGACGGTACTTTGGAGATGGAGATCAAAGGCGCAAGATGATCATGGCCATATCATGTCACATATTTTGATTGCATGTGATGTTTATCTTTTATGCATCTTATTTTGCTTAGTTCGACGGTAGCTTTATAAGATGATCTCTCACTAAATTTCAAGATAAAAGTGTTCTCCCTGAGTATGCACCGTTGCCAAAGTTCGTCGTGCCCAGACACCACGTGATGATCGGGTGTGATAAGCTCTGCGTCCATCTACAATGGGTGCAAGCCAGTTTTGCACACGCAGAATTCTCAGGTTAAACTTGACGAGCCTAGCATATGCAGATATGGCCTCAGAACACTAAGACCGAAAGGTCGAGCGTGAATCATATAGTAGATATGATCAACATAAAGATGTTCACCATTGAAAGCTACTCCATTTCATGTGATGACCGGTTATGGTTTAGTTGATTTGGATCACGTGATCACTTAGATGATTAGAGGGATGTCTATCTAAGTGGGAGTTCTTAAGTAATATGATTAATTGAACTTTAATTTATCATGAACTTAGTCCTGGTAGTATTAGCATATCTATGTTGTAGATCAATAGCTCGCGTTGTTGCTTTCATATGTTTTGTATATGTTCCTAGAGAAAACTAAGTTGAAATATGTTAGTATCAATGATGCGGATTGGATCCGTGATCTGAGGTTTATCCTCATTGCTGCACAGAAGAATTATGTCCTTGATGCACCGCTAGGTGGCAGACCTATTGCAAGAGCAGATGCATACGTTATGAACGTTTGGCTAGCTCAATATGATGACTACTTGATAGTTTAGTGCACCATGCTTAACGGCTTAGAATCGGGACTTCAAAGACGTTTTGAACGTTATGGACCATATGAGATGTTCCAGGAGTTGAAGTTAATATTTCAAGCAAATACCCGAGTTGAGAGATATGAAGTCTCCAACAAGTTCTATAGCTAAAAGATGGAGGAGAATCGCTCAACTAGTGAGCATGTGCTCAGATTGTCTGGGTAATACAATCGCTTGAATCAAGTGGGAGTTAATCTTCCAGATAAAATAGTGATTGACAGAATTCTCTAGTCACCATCACCAAGTTAGTAGAACTTCGTGATGAACTATAATATGCAAGGGATGACGGAAACAATTCCCAAGCTCTTCGTGATGCTGAAATCGACGAAGGTAGAAATCAAGAAAAACATCAAGTGTTGATGGTTAACAAGACTACTAGTTTCAAGAAAAGGGCAAAGGGAAGAAGGGGAACTTCAAGAAGAACAGCAAGCAAGTTGTTGCTCAAGTGAAGAAGCCCAAGTCTGGACCTAAGCCTGAGACTAAGTGCTTCTACTGCAAAGGGACTGGTCACTGGAAGCGGAACTACCCCAAGTAATTGGTGGATAAGAAGGATGGCAAAGTGAACAAAGGTATATTGGATATACATGCTATTGATGTGTACTTTACTAGTGTTTATAGCAACCCCTCGGCATTTGATACTGGTTCAGTTGCTAAGATTAGTAACTCGAAACGGGAGTTGCAGAATAAACAGAGACTAGTTAAGGGTGAAGTGACGATGTGTGTTGGAAGTGGTTCCAAGATTGATATGATCATCATCGCACTCTCCCTATACTTTCGGGATTAGTGTTGAAACTAAATAAGTGTTACTTGGTGTTTGCGTTGAGCATGAATATGATTTGATCATGTTTATTGCAATATGGTTGTTCATTTAAGTTAGAGAACAATTGTTGTTCTGCTTACATGAATAAAACCTTCTATGGTCATACACACCAACGAAAATGGTTTGTTGGATCTCGATCGTAGTGATACACATATTCATAATATTGAAGCCAAAAGATGCAAAGTTAATAATGATAGTGCAACTTATTTGTGGCACTGCCGTTTAAGTCATATTGGTGTAAAGCGCATGAAGAAACTCCATGCTGATGGGATTTTGGAATCACTTGATTATGAATCACTTGATGCTTGTGAACCATGTCTCTTGGGCAAGATGACTAAAATGCCGTTCTCCGGAACAATGGAGCAAGCAACAGATTTGTTGGAAATCATACATACTGATGTATGTCGTCCGATGAATATTAAGGTTTGCGGCAAGTATCATTATTTTCTGACCTTCACAGATGATTTGAGCACATATGGGTATATCTACTTGATGAAACATAAGTCTGAAACATTTGAAAAGTTCAAAGAATTTCAGAGTGAAGTGGAAAATCATCGTGACAAGAAAATAAAGTTTCTATGATCTGATCGCGGAGACAAATATTTCAGTTACGAGTTTGGTCTTCAATTAAAACAATGTGGAATAGTTTCACAAACTCATGCCACCTGGAACACCACAGCATAATGGTGTGTCAGAACGTCATAATCGTACTTTATTGGATATAGTGCAATCTATGATGTCTCTTACCGATTTACCACTATCGTTTTGAGGTTATGCATTAGAGACAGCTGCATTCACGTTAAATAGGGCACCATCTAAATCCGTTGAGACGACACTATATGAACTGTGGTTTAGCAAGAAACCAAAGTTGTCGTTTCTTAAAGTTTGGGGTTGTGATGCTTATGTGAAAAAGTTTCATCCTGATAAGCTCAAACCCAAATCGGAGAAATGTGTCTTCATAGGATACCCAAAGGAAACAGTTGGGTACACCTTCCATCACAGATCTGAAGGCAAGATATTCATTGCTGAGAATGGATCCTTTCCAGAGAAGGTGTTTCTCTCGAAAGAAGTGAGTGGGAAGAAAGTAGAAAACTTGATAAGGTAATTGTACCATCTCCCTTATTGGAAAGTAGTTCATCACAAAAATCTGTTCTAGTGACTACTACACCAATTAGTGAGGAAGATAATGATGATGATCATGTAACTTCGGATCAAGTTACTACTGAACCTCGTAGGTCAACCAGAGTGAGATCCGCACCAGAGTGGTACGGTAATCCTATTCTGGAGGTCATGTTACTTGACCATGACGAACCTACGAACTATGAGGAAGCGATGATGAGCCCAGATTCCGTGAAATGGTTTGAGGCCATGAAATCTGAGATATGATCCATGTATGAGAACAAAGTATGGACTTTGATGGATTTTCCTGATGATCGGCAAGCCATAGAAAATAAATGGATCTACAAGAGGAAGACAGACGTTGATAGTAGTGTTACTATCTACAAAGCCAGAATTGTCGCAAAAGGTTTTCGACAAGTTCAAGGTGTTGATTATGATGAGAGATTCTCACTCGTATCTATGCTTAAGTCTGTCCGAATCATGTTAGCAATTGCCGCATTTTAAGAAATCTGGCAAATGGATAACAAAACTGCAATCTTTAATGGATTTATTAAAAAGAGTTGTATATGATGCAACCAGAAGGTTTTGTCAATCCTAAAGGTGTTAACAAAATGTGCAAGCTCCAGCGATCCATCTATGGACTGGTGCAAGCATCTCAGAGTTGGAATATACACTTTGATGAGTTGATCAAAGCATATAGTTTTATATAGACTTGCGGTGAAGCCTGTATTTACAAGAAAGTGAGTGGGAGCACTACACCATTTCTGATAAGTATATGTGAATGGCATACTGTTGATCGAAAGTAATGTAGAATTATTCTGCAAAGCATAAAGGAGTGTTTGAAAGGAGTTTTTCAAAGAAAGACCTCGGTGAAGCTGCTTACATATTGAGCTTCAAGATCTATAGAGATAGATCAAGACGCTTGATAAGTTTTTTTCAATGAGTACATACCTTGACAAGATTTTGAAGTAGTTCAAAATGGAACAAGTCAAAGAAAGAGTTCTTGTCTGTGTTACAAGGCGTGAAATTGAGTAAGACTCAAAGCCCGACCACGGCAGAAGATAGAAAGAGAATGAAAGTCATTCCCTATGCCCCAGCCATAGGTTCTACAAAGTATGCCATGCTGTGTACCAGATCTATTATATACCCTACACTGAGTTAAGCAAGGGTGTACAATAGTGATCTTGGAGTAGATCAATGGACAGCGGTCAAAATTATCCTTACTGGAATAAGGATATGTTTCTCGATTACGGAGGTGAAAAAAGGTTCATCGTAAAGGGTTACGTCGATGCAAGTTTTGACACTGATCCAGATGACTCTAAGTCTCAATCTGGATACATATTGAAAGTGGGAGCAATTAGCTAGAGTAGCTCCATGCAGAGCATTGTTGACATAGAAATTTGCAAAATACATACGGATCTGAATGTGACAGACCCGTTGACTAAAATTATCTCGCAAGCAAAACATGATCACACCTTAGTACTCTTTGGGTGTTAATCACATAGTGATGTGAACTAGATTATTGACTCTAGTAAACCCTTTGGGTGTTGGTCACATGACGATGTGAACTATGGGTGTTAATCACACGGTGATGTGAACTATTGCTGTTAGATCACATGGCGATGTGAAATAGATTATTGACTCTAGTGCAAGTGGGATACTGAAGGAAATATGCCCTAGAGGCAATAATAAAGTTATTATTTATTTCCTTATTTCATGATAAATGTTTATTATTCATGCTAGAATTGTATTAACCGGAAACATAATACATGTGTGAATACATAGACAAACAGAGTGTCACTAGTATGCCTCTACTTGACTAGCTTGTTAATCAAAGATGGTTATGTTTCCTAACCATAGACAAAGAGTTGTTATTTGATTAACAGGATCACATCATTAGGAGAATGATGTGATTGACATGACCCATTCCGTTAGCTTAGCACCCGATCGTTTAGTATGTTGCTATTGCTTTCTTCATGACTTATACATGTTCCTATGACTATGAGATTATGCAACTCCCGTTTACCGGAGGAACACTTTTTGTGCTACCAAACGTCACACCGTAACTGGGTGATTATAAAGGTGCTCTACAGGTGTCTCCGAAGGTACTTGTTGGGTTGGCGTATTTTGAGATTAGGATTTGTCACTCTGAATGTCGGAGAGGTATCTCTGGGCCCTCTCGGTAATGCACATCACCTAAGACTTGCAAGCATTGCAACTAATGAGTTAGTTGCGGGATGATGTATTACGGAACGAGTAAAGAGACTTGCCGGTAACGAGATTGAACTAGGTATTGAGATACCGACGATCGAATCTCGGGCAAGTAACATACCGATGACAAAGGGAACAACGTATGTTGTTATGCGGTCTGACCGATAAAGATCTTCGTAGAATATGTAGGAGCCAATATGAGCATCCAGGTTCCGCTATTGGTTATTGACAGGAGACGTGTCTCGGTCATGTCTACATTATTCTCGAACCCGTAGGGTCCGCACGCTTAAGGTTTCGATGACAGTTATATTATGAGTTTATGAGTTTTGATGTACCGAAGGAGTTCGGAGTCCCGGATGAGATCGGGACATGACGAGGAGTCTCAAAATGGTCGAGACGTAAAGATCGATATATTGGATGACTATATTCGGACATCGGAAAGGTTCCGAGTGATTCGGGTATTTTCGGAGGTACCGGGGAGTTACGGGAATACGAGGAAGAAGCAATGGGCCTTAATGGGCCTTAGTGGGAAGGACCAGGAGGTGGCGCGCGCCCCTCCCAAGCCCAGTCCGAATTGGACAAGGGGTTTGGGGCGCGGCCCCTCTCTCCCTTCCTTCCCCTCTTCCCCCCTTTCCCCCTTCTCCTAGTTAGACTAGGAAAGGAGGAAACCTACTCCAACTAGGAGTAGGAATCCTACTCCCCTCACGCGCCCCTCCTAGGGCCGGCCTCCTCCCCCCTTGCTCCTTTATATACGGGGGCAGGGGGCACCCCATAGACACACAAGTTGATCTTCGTGATCGTTCTCTTAGCCGTGTGCGTTGCCCCCCTCCACATACTCCTCGATAATATTGTAGCGGTGCTTAGGCGAAGCCCTGCGACGGTAGAACATCAAGATCGTCACCACGCCGTCGTGCTGACGGAACTCATCCCCGACACTTTGCTGGATTGGAGTTCGGGGATCGTCATCGAGCTGAACGTGTGCTAAAACTCGGAGGTGCCGTAGTTTCGGTGCTTGATCGGTCGGGCCGTGAAGACGTACGACTACATCAACCATGTTGTCATAACGCTTCCACTGTTGGTCTACGAGGGTACGTAGACAACACTCTCCCCTCTCGTTGCTATGCATCACCATGATCTAGCGTGTGCGTATGAATTTTTTTGAAATTACTACCTTCCCCAACAGTTTAGGCCGCCTCTTGGGGCGTGCCATAGTTGTGCCCCCTCCCCACCTGTGCCCATGGTATTTTTAATGCATAATTATGTACGCGTGGCACGGATTTCGCCGCTTGGCTGGGACTGGGGTGGGGGCCGCATTGCTACGCGAGCTTAGACTATGCTAGGCGGTCTAGTTGCCAATTACTCCGAGCGCGCTTGAAGGTGTCCGGGTCTTGAAACGCCAAACTCATGGATTGCCTTGAGAGGCTGCTTTGCACTTCTGCTGCGAGGGCCGCAGTGTGCTCCTTCGTACGGAGAGAGCGCTCTGTGTTTCCATTGATTGTGATGACCCCCTGGGGTCCTGGCATCTTGAGCTTGAGGTATGCATAATGCGGTACCGCATTGAATCTCGCAAATGTGGTTCGCTCGAGCAGTGCATGATAGCCACTGCTGAACAGGACTATATCGAATATTAATTCTTCGCTTCGGAAGTTATCCGGGGATCCGAAGACCACTTCCAGTGTAATTGAGCCTGTGCAATGGGCCTCTACACCTGGAATGATGCCTTTAAAGGTCTTTTTGTGGGTTTGATCCTTGAGGGGTCTATACCCATTTTGCGCACTATGTCCTGGTAAAGTAGGTTCAGGCTGCTGCCGCCGTCCATAAGGACTCGAGTGAGGTGAAATCCGTCAATGATTGGGTCTAAGACCAGTGCGGTGAATCCGCCGTGACAGATACTAGTGGGTGGTCCCTGCGATCGAAGGTGATCGGGGCAGGAGGACCATGGGTTGAACTTTGGGGCGACTGGCTCCAACACATATACGTCCCTGAGCGCACGCTTCCGCTCCCTCTTGGGGATGTGGGTTGCGTATATCATGTTCACCATCCGCACTTGTGGGGGGAACCTCTTCCATCCTCCGGTGTTCGGCTGCCGGGGCTCCTCTTCGTCATCGCTGTGTGACCCTTTATCTTTATCTTCGGCAATTAACTTGCCGGCCTGCTTGAACACCCAGCATTCCCTGTTGGTGTGGTTGGCTGGCTTGTCAGGGGTACCATGTATTTGACACGAGCGATCGAGTATACGGTCCAAACTGGACGGGCCCGGAGTGCTTCTTTTGAATGGATTTTTCCGCTGACCGGGTTTAGAGCCTTTGAATCCGGCATTGACTGCCGTGCCCTCAGTATTATCGCTGTTAATGCGGCGCTTATGTTTGTTGCGACATGACCTGCTATTGCTGTCCTTGGTATCCAAAGTACCATGGTTTTTTGATATGTTGTTACTGCGAGCCAGCCAGTTGTCTTCTCCCGCACAGAAGCGGGTCATGAGTGTCGTGAGGGCTGCCATAGATTTCGGCTTTTCCTGTCCAAGGTGCCGGGCAAGCCACTCGTCGCGGATGTTATGCTTGAAGGCTGCTAGGGCCTCTGCATCCGGACAGTCGATGATTTGATTTTTCTTTGTTAGGAACCATGTGCAGAATTGCCTGGCCGATTCTTCTGGCTGCTGAATTATGTGGCTCAAGTCATCGGCGTCTGGTGGTCGCACATAAGTGCCCTGAAAGTGGTCGCGGAATGCGGCTTCCAAATCTTCCCAACAGCTAATGGACTCTGCTGGCAAGCTGTTAAGACAATGCCGCGCTGGTCCTTTGAGCATTAGTGGGAGGTATTTGATGGCGTGTAAGTCATCGCCGCAGGCCATGTGGATGTGGAGGAGGAAATCCTCGATCCATACCACATGATCTGTCGTGCCGTTGTATGATTCAGTATTTACGGGTTTGAAACCCTCTGGGATTTGATGATCCATTACTTCGTTTTTGAAGCATAGGGGGTGTGCGGCGCCTTTGTATTGGGCTATATCGCGACGCAGCTCGAATGGGTCTTGCCCGCTGTGTTCGGCCCGGCCGGATTGACTTTTACTGTATCCCGCGTGACGTTTATCATCTTGCATAGTGGCGCGCCCTCGTGATCCGTAGATCGATCTTGCATGTTTTGCTTTGTCCTCCAATACATCTCGCAGGTCTGGCGTGTTTCCCCATGCTTTTTTATTTGAATGGTGTCGGGGTGCGGGCTGAGCTTTTGGCTGGAATGCCTCTCTATCACGGCCACGAGGTGGCCGATCAGCCGCGTCATATGCTTCTTCCTCCAGTTGAGGTAGCAACCTGCAATTTGGGTAACTCTTGGAGGGGCGCTCGAGTTTATATTCTTCGGCCGTGAGGACTTCGGTCCATCTGTCAGCTAGCAGATCTTGATCAGCTTGAAGCTGCTGCTGCTTTTTCTTAAGGCTATTTGCAGTGGCCATAAGACAGCGATTGAAGCGCTCTTGTTCGATGGGATCCTGTGGCACGGCGAATTCGTCATCACCAAGGCTTGCCTCGTCTTCGGAGGGGGGCATGTAATTATCATCCTCCGCTTCTCCATCTGCCGCTCTCTCAAGAGGGCTGGCTCCTCCATCCTCCTGCTCTGAATCTTGCTGGAGGGGATTGTTGTTATCTTCGGCACTATCCGGAGTGTTATTATCTCCTGTGCTGGTATCACCACTTTTGCTTTGGCGGGACTTAGAGCGGCGCCGCTGACATCGGTGCTTGGGTTGCTTTTTGGAGGGGTCATCCTCTGCTGTCCTGTCGCCATTGCCTTCTTTGGGTGTGTCCACCATGTATATATCATATGATGAGGTGGCTGTCCAGTGCCTTGTGGGCAGTGGTTCATCTTCGCCTCCCGCATCGTCGTCCATGCCGTCGATGTCTTCAGAGTCGAAGTCGAGCATGTCGGTTAAGTCATCGAAAATGGCTACTAAGTGGGTGGTGGGTGGGCCGCGAATTTCTTCGTCGTCCACATCCTAGTCCTGCCGGACATAGTTCGGCCAGGATCCTCCTGACAAGGAGAGAGACCTCAATGAGTTCAGTATGTCGCCAAAGGGCGAGTGCTGAAAGATATCCGCGGAGGTAAACTCCATGATCGGCACCCAATCGGATACGATAGGAACGGGCGCATGCGGTTCGGAGTCCGTGGCCAGAGAGATCCGACAGTTTGTCAACATGGTTCTCGTGCAGAGTAAGGTCGATGTTCAGCTCGATCGCCGATGAGGGTAAGGCCTCCGTGGCGGGGTCCATCCACCCATCCATGGACGTCGTAATTGGCTCCGAATTGAGGGTTGGAGCGGCTGCTGGTCCGATCTCCTGAACACTATCGGATGGTAGAGCTAAATCATACTCATCATGACCGCGTGACGCACAAGGCAGAGGCTCAAATCCGTCAAAGATCAAGTCTCGGCAGATATCGGCCGTGTAGTTCAAGCTTCCAAACCTGACCTGATGGCCAGGGGCGTAGCTTTAAATCTGCTCCAGATGGCCAAGCGAATTGGCCCGTAGTGCAAAGCCGCCGAATACAAAAATCTGTCCGGGGAGAAAAGTATCACCCTGGACTGCATCGCTAACGATGATAGAAGGAGCCATCAAGCCTAACGGCGACGACACAGAGGAAATCTCAAAGAAAGCACCAATGTCGGTGTCAAAACCGGCGGATCTCGGGTAGGGGGTCCCGAACTGTGCGTCTAGGCCGATGGTAACAGGAGGCAGGGGACACGATCTTTTACCTACGTTCGGTCCCTCTTGATGGAGGTAAAACCCTACGTCCTGCTCGATTAATATTGATGATATGGGTAGTACAAGAGTAGATCTACCACGAGATCAGAGAGGCTAAACCCTAGAAGCTAGCCTATGGTATGATTGTATGTTGTCCTACGGACTAAAACCCTCCGGTTTATATAGACACCGGCGAGGGTTAGGGTTACACAAGGTCAGTTACAAAGGAGGAGATATCCATATCCGTACTGCCTAACTTGCCTTCCACACCAAGTAGAGTCGTATTCGAACACGGGACGAAGTCTTCAATCTGGTATCTTCATAGTCCAACAGTCCGGCCAAAGGATATAGTCCGGCTGTTCGGAGACCCCCTAATCCAGGACTCCCTCACCTGGTGACCCACAAGTGTAGGGGATCTATCATATCCTTTTCGAGAAGTAAGAGTGTCGAACCAAACGACGAGCAGAAGGAAATGATAAGCGGTTTTCAGCAAGGTATTCTCTGCCAGCACTGAAACTATCGGTAATAGATAGTTTTCTGGTAAGGTAATTTGTAACAAGTAACAAGTAATAAAAGTAAATAAGGTGCAGCAAGATGGCCCAATACTTTTTGTAGCAAAGGACAAGCCTGGATAAACTCTTATATAAAGGAAAGCGCTCCCGAGGACACATGGGAATTATCGTCAAGCTAGTGTTCATCACGTTCATATGATTCGCGTTTGGTACTTTGATAATTTGATATGTGGGTGGACCGGTGCTTGGGTACTGCCCTTCCTTGGACAAGCATCCCACTTATGATTAACCCCTATTGCAAGCATCCGCAACGACAACAGAAGTATTAAGGTAAACCTAACCATAGCATGGAACATATGGATCCAAATCAGCCCCTTACGAAGCAACGCATAAACTAGGGTTTAAGCTTCTGCCACTCTAGAAACCCATCATCTACTTATTACTTCCCAATGCCTTCCTCTAGGCCCAAACAATGGTGAAGTATCATGTAGTCGACGTTCACATGACACCACTAGAGGAAAAACAACATACATCTCATCAAAATATCGAACGAAGACCAAATTCACATGAGTACTTATAGCAAGACTTCTCCCATGTCCTCAGGAACAAAACGTAACTACTCACAAATCATATTCATGTTCATAATCAGAGGGGTATTAATATGCATAAAGGATCTGAACATATGATCTTCCATCGAATAAACGAACTAGCATCAACTACAAGGAGTAATCAACACTACTAGCAACCCACAGGTACCAATCTGAGGTTTTGAGACAAGGATTGGATACAAGAGATGAACTAGGGTTTGATATGAGATGGTGCTGGTGAAGATATTGATGGAGATTGACCCCCTCCTAATGAGAGGATCGTTGGTGATGACGATGGTGATGATTTCCCCCTCCCGGAGGAAAGTTTCCCCGGCAGAACAGCTCCGCCAGAGCCCTAGACTGGTTCCGCCAAGGTTCCGCCTCGTGGTGGCGGAGTTTCGTCCCGTGAGCTTGCTTATGATTTTTTCCTTGACGAAAGACTCCATATAGCCAAAGATGGGCATCAGAGGGATGCCAGGGGGCCCATGAGGCAGGGGGCGCGCCCAGGGGGGTAGGACGTGCCCCCCACCCTCGTGGATGGTGGGTGGCCCCCCTCTAGTGCTTCTTTCGCCCAATAATTTTTATATATTCTGAAACTTGCTCCCGTGAAGTTTCAGGACTTTTGGAGTTGTGCATAATAGGTCTCTAATATTTTCTCCTTTTCCATCCTAGAATTCCAGCTGCCGGCACTCCCCCTCTTCATGTAAACCTTGTAAAATAAGAGAGAATAGGCATAAGTATTGTGACATAATGTGTAATAAGAGCCCATAATGTAATAAATATCAATATGAAAGCATGATGCAAAATGGACGTATCAACTCCCCCAAGCTTAGACCTCGCTTGTCCTCAAGCAAAAGCCGAAATCGAAAAATATGTCCACATGTTTAGAGATAGAGGTGTCGATAAAATAAAATACGGACATGAGGGCATCATGATCATTATTATAATAGCAACATATATATATTGTCATATGATCTCTTATGCTAAAGTAACAATTCAATCACAATTTCAAGTATGAATCAGAAACTTCATTGAGAACCAACAAACTCTAATCTCAGTCATTGCGACAATTGCAATTTATCATAACATCAGAAAGAGTCAATAAGAGCTTTTCAGCAAGTCCACATACTCAACCACCATTTAGTATTTCACAATTGCTAACACTCACGCGATATTTATGGTTATGAAGTTTTAATCGGACACAGAGAAAGATAGGGGCTTATAGTTTTGCCTCCCAACCTTTTACCTCAAGGGTAATGTCAATAATAAGAGTTCATGAAAACTCACATCCAATTAGCTATATATATTAGGATCTTCCCAACACATTGTGCTTGCCGAAGGATAAAATGTAAAAAGGAAAGGTGAAGATCACCGTGACTCTTGCATCAAGTATAAGACAAGAATAAAAGATAGGCCCTTCGCAGAGGGAAGCTGAGGTTGCCATGTGCTTTTATGGTTGGATGCAACAAAATCTTAATGCAAAAGAACATCACTTTATATTGCCACTTGTGATATGGACCTTTATTACACAGTCCGTCGCTTTTATTTCTTCCACATTAGAAGATCGTATAAAGCTTATTTTCTCCGCACTAATAAATCATACATATTTAGAGAGCAATTTTTATTGCTTGCAATTGACAACTTACTTGAAGGATCTTACTCAATCCATAGGTAGATATGGTGGACTCTCATGGCAAAACTTGGTTTAAGGATATTTGGAAGCACAAGTAGTATCTCTACTTGGTGCAAAGAATTTGGCTAGCATGAGAGGGAAAGGCAAGCTCAACATGTTGGATGATCCATGACAATATAATTTATTTCAGATGTAAGAAAACATAACCCATTACATTGTCTTCCTTGTCCAACATCAACTCTTTAGCATGTCATATTTTAATGAGTGCTCACAATCATAAAAGATGTCCAAGATTGTATATTTATATGTGAAAACCTCTCTTTCTTTATTACTTCTATTAATTGCAACGATGACCAAAACTATGTTTGTCAACTCTCAACAACTTTTATTCATCATACTCTTTATATGTGAAGTCATTACTCTCCATAAGATCCACATGATCTCTTTATTTCTATTTATTCTTTTTCTTTTATTTTATTCCCTCGAGATCATAATAAGATAATCAAGCCCTTGACTCAACACTAATCTTTATTATATATAGCTCACGGACTCGATTACATAGAAGGATCATAAAGCAAAAGTCAAAACTAGATCATACTAAAATTTTATTCTACTAGATCAAGATATTACAAAAAGGATCGAACTAAGAAAAACGGTAAAGATAAAAGTCTGATGGTGATACGATACCGGGGCACTCCCCCAAGCATGGCAGTTGCCAAGGGGAGTGCCCATACCCATGTGTTTATGTCTCCTTCTTCGGGGGTGGTGATGTGTTATTCTTGGCGATGATGCCCCTCAGGATATGATTCTATTCCTCGAGCTTATTGACTTGCTGCTTGAGGTCCATTATTTCCTTATGAAGCTTGCCCGTGACGGCTAAAGCTCCTTTCACCCAAGGATGCTGCATAGCTACGGGAGAACAAGTAACACTCTTTTTCATATTTTCATAAGAAAGAAATCTAACATTGGAAGGGATGAACGAGTTTGGAATAGCTGAGCTCTATAGTTCCCCCATCGTGAATCCAGCTCGGAAATGAGAAGTAACTTCTTCATCCTCCTCCATGGCATCTATCCTTTTCAAGTCGGCCTCCATCTCTTCCTCAGTTGATGGCCCAAAGTGGTCAGAATATCTGTTTTCTCTTGGCCCCGGTGTCGGATGAGACACCAGACTCTCCCTGACTGACTCTTGAGAAGACATCTTGCTCTATATCTGCAGCAGAAACAACTCGAAACAAAGACAAAGGATATTTGCGTGATACGGTGGTCAAAACCTTCGAGAGATTATATAATGAATTTTTACCGACCAAAAGAAGTACCGTGCAAGAAAACGGAGTCCGGAGAGCACACGAGGTGCCCACGAGGCAGGGGGCACGCTCAGGGGGGTAGGGCATGCCCTCCACCATCGTGGACGCCTCGTGTCCTTCCCGGACTGCTTCTTATTTTCCTATTTTCTTAAATATTCCAAAACGGAGAAAAATTGCTATTAGAACTGTTTTGGAGTCGGTTTACTTACCGTACCTCATACCTATTCCTTTTCGGAATCTAAAACGTTCTGGAAAGTGTCCCTTATATACTCCTCCGGGGTTACGGTTTCAGTAACATTAGTGTCAACATTTATGGGATTACCCGAGATATAATGTGTGATTCTTTGACCGTTCACCACCCTAGGATTTGTGCCTTCGAAGTTGTTGATTTTTATGGCACCGGAACGATATACCTCCTCGATGACGTAAGGACCTTCCCATTTAGAGAGGAGTTTGCCTGCAAAAAAATCTTAAACGAGAGTTGTATAACAATACATAATCACCTACATTAAATTCACATTTTTGTATCCTTTCGTCATGCCATGTTTTAACTTTTTCTTTAAACAGTTTGGCATTCTCATAGGCCTGGGTTCTCCATTCATCAAGTAAGCTAATGTCAAAAAGCCTCTTCTCACCTGCAAGTTTGAAATCATAATCGAGCTCTTTAATGGCCTAATATGCCTTATGTTCTAGTTCAAGAGGTAAGTGACATGCTTTACCATAAACCATTTTATACGGAGACATACCCATAGGATTTTTATATGCCGTTCTATAGGCCCATAATGCATCATCAAGTTTCTTGGACCAATTCTTTCTAGATCTATTAACAATCTTTTGCAAAATTAATTTAAGCTCTCTATTACTCAATTCTACTTGACCACTAGATTGTGGGTGATAAGGAGATGCAATTCTATGATTAACATCATACTTAGCAAGCATCTTACAAAAAGCACCATGAATAAAATGTGAACCACCATCGGTCATTAAATATCGAAGGACTCCAAACGTCGAAAAAATAACTTCGTTAAGCATCTTAATAGAGGTGTTATGATCAGCACTACTAGTTGGAATAGCTTCTACCCACTTATTAATGTAATCAACAACAACTAAGATATGAGTATACCCATTAGAGGAAGGAAACGGTCCCATATAATCAAAGACCCAAACATCAAATGGTTAAATAACAAGTGAATAATTAATAGGCATTTCTTGACGTCTACTAATATTACCAATTCTTTGATATTCATCACAAGATAAAAGAAACTTACGGGCATCCTTGAAGAGAGTAGGCCAATAAAAACCCGGATTGCAATAACTTATGTGCAGTTCTATCTCCAGCATGGTGTCCTCCATAAGCCTCGAAGTGACACTTGCGCAGGATCTGTTCCTGTTCATGCTCAAGTACACAACGTCTAATAACACCATCTACTCCTTCTTTACAAAGATGTGGATCATCCCAGAAGTAATGTCTTAAATCATAGAAGAACTTTTTCTTTTGCTGGTATGTGAAACAAGGTGGTATAAACTTAGCAACAATATAATTAGCATAATCAGCATACCATGGAGCAGTACAAAAAGCATTTATCATAGCTAATTGTTCATCAGGAAAGCTATCATCAATAGGTAGTGGGTCATCAAGAACATTCTCTAACCTAGACAAGTTGTCCGCAACGGGGTTCTCAGCTCCCTTTCTATCAATAATATGCAAATCATATTCTTGTAGCAAGAGAACCCATCTAATAAGTCTAGGTTTAGCATCTTTCTTTTCCATAAGATATTTAATAGCAGCACAATCAGTGTGAACAGTTACTTTAGAATCAAAAATGTAAGGTCTGAACTTATCACAAGCAAATACAACTGCTAAAAATTCTTTTTCAGTAGTAGCATAATTTCTTTGGGCACTGTCTAGAGTTTTACTAGCATATTGAATAACATTTAATTTCTTATCAACTCTTCGTCCTAGAACAGCCCCTACAGCATAATCACTAGCATCACACATAATTTCAAATGGTAAATTCCAATCAGGAGGCTGAACAATAGGTGCAGAAATCAAAGCTTTCTTAAGTATTTCAAATGCTTCTACACAGTCATCATCAAAAACAAAAGGAACATCTTTTTGTAAGAGATTAGTCAGAGGCCTAGAAATTTACAGAAGTCCTTAATGAACCTCCTATAAAAATCAGCATGACCAAGGAAACTTCTTATACCTTTAATGTCCTTAGGACACGGCATCTTTTCAATAGCATCAACTTTAGCTTCATCAACTTCAATACCTCTTTCAGAAATTTTATGCCCCAAGACAATACCTTCATTAACCATAAAGTGGCACTTCTCCCAATTCAAGACAAGATTAGTTTCTTCACATCTCTGCAAAACTCGATCAAGGTTGCTTAAGCAATCATCAAAAGAAGTTCCATCTACAGAAAAATCATCCATGAAAACCTCAACAATCTTTTCACAAAAGTCAGAGAATATAGCAGTCATACATATTTGAAAAGTAGCGGGTGCATTGCATAAACCAAAAGGCATACGTCCATAAGCAAAGGTACCGAAAGGGCAAGTAAAATTTGTCTTTTCTTGATCCTCTTTTGACACAGGTATTTGAGAGAAACCAGAATAACCATCTAGAAAGCAAAAATGTGTATGTTTGGATAATCTTTCTAGCATTTGATCAATAAAAGGTAAAGCGCAATGATCTTTTTAGCAGCTTTATTTAATTCACGGAAATCAATTACCATTCTATAACTTGTAACATTTCTTTGTGGGATCAATTCATCTTTATCATTAGGAACAACAGTAATACCTCCCTTCTTAGGGACACAATGGACATGACTTACCCGTTGACTATCAGCAACAGGATAAATTATACCTGCCTCCAGAAGCTTTAGTATTTCTTTTCTTACCACGTCTTTCATCTAACGATTTAACCATCATTGGTGATCAACAACCGGTTTTGCATCCTTCTCCAATTTTATTTTGTGCTGGCATAGAGTGGGACTAATGCCCTTAAGATCATCAAGAGTATATCCAATAGCAGCACGGTGCTTCTTCAGGGTTTTCAATATTTTCTTTTCTTCATGCTCTGAAAGGTTAGCACTAATAACAATCGGATATATCTCTTTCTCATCAAGATAAGCATATTTAAGAGTATCAGGTAATGGTTTAAGCTCAAACATGGGAGCACCCTTAGGTGGAGGAGGATCACCTAGGATTTCAACATGCAAGCCGTGTTTCAAAATATGTCCCTATTTAGAGAGTACCTCATCTATTTCCCTTCTTTCATTCATAAACATATCATTTTCATGGTCTAGCAAATATTGTTCTAAAGGATCACTAGGAGGCACAACAATAGAAGCAAGACCAATAATTTCATATTTACTAGGCAATTCTTTATCATGGAGTTGTCTACGAAATTTAGCAAAATTAAACTCATGAGACATATCCCCTAGACCAATAGTAACAACATCCTTTTTGTAGTCTACCTGGGCATTAACAGTATTCAAGAAGGGTCTACCAAATATAATGGGACAAAATTCATCTTGTGGGGAACCAAGAACAATAAAATTAGCAGGATATTTAACTTTCCCAACAAGACTTCAACATCTCTAACAATCCCAACTGGTAAATAGTGTCTCTATTAGCAAGCTTAATTGTAACATCAATTTCTCTAACTCAGCAGGTGCAATATCATGCATAATTTCTTTGTATAAGGAATGAGGTATTGCAATTGCACTAGCACTCATATCACATAAGCCATGATAGCAATGATCTCCTATTTTAACAGAAATAACAGGCATGCCTACAACATGTCTATGTTTATTTTTAGTATCAGGTCTAGCAATTCTAGCAGCTTCATCACAGAAGTAAATAACATGCCCATCAATATTATTGGCCAAGAGATCTTTAACCATAGCAACACTAGGTTCAACTTTAATTTTCTCAGAGGGAGTAGGTGTTCTAGTATTACTCTTACGAACCACAGTTGAAGCTTTAGCATGATCTTTTATTCTAACAGGGAAAGGTGGTTTCTCAATATAAGCTATAGGAACAACAGGATCATTATAAGTGATAGTCTTTCCTTCAGCTTTAATAGGTGCAACTACTTTTACTTCAATGGGAGGATTATATTTAAACCACCTCTACTTAGGGAGATCAACATGAGTACCAAAGGATTCACAGAAAGAAGCTACTATCTCAGAGTCAAGTCCATATTTAGTGCTAAATTCACGGAAAACATCGGTATCCATAAAAGATTTAACACAATCAAACTTAGGTGTTATACTTGACTCCTTAACTTCGTCGAGATCCCAATCTTCAGAGTTGTGTTTAATTCTTTCGAATAAATCCCATTTGAATTCAATAGTCTTCATCATAAAAGATCCAGTACAAGAAGTATCGAGCATGGAGCGATTACTGAGAGAAAGCCGAGCATACATTTTTTGAATAATCATTTCTTTTGAGAGCTCATGATTAGGGAATGAATATAACATTGACTTAAGCCTCCCTCAAGCTTGAGCGATGCTTTCTCCTTCGTGAGGCCGAAAATTGTATATATAATTACGATCACGATGAACAAGATGCATAGGATAAAACTTCTGATGAAATTCCAATTTCAATCGGTTGTAGTTCCATGATCCCATATCATCACATAGACTAAACCATGTCAATGCCTCTCCCTTCAAAGATAAAGGGAATACTTTCTTCTTGATAACATCCTCGGGCATACCTGCATGCTTAAATAACCCACAAACTTCATCCACATAGATTAGGTGCAAATCGGGATGTAATGTTCCATCACCTGTGAAAGGATTAGCTAGCGGTTTCTCTATCATACCCGAAGGAACTTCAAAGTAAACATTTTCAGTAGGTTTAGTAGGTTAAGGAGCAACACTTTGCTCTAATGGTCGGAGTGAAGATACCCCGAACAAGCCCCTCAAAGGATTATGTTCCATAGTAACAAGTGACAGTAAATTTCAGCACAACATATACATTTTTTCCTCACCAAATTCCACCTACCAAAGGCGCTCCACTCCCCGGCAACGGCGCTAGAAAAGAGTCTTGGCGACCCACAAGTGTAGGGGATCTATCGTAGCCTTTTCTATAAGTAAGAGTGTCGAACCCAACGAGAAGCAGAAGGAAATGATAAGCGGTTTTCAGCAAGGTATTCTCTGCAAGCACTGAAATTATCGGTAACAGATAGTTTTGTGGTATGGTAATTTGTAACGAGTAACTAGTAATAAAAGTAAATAAGATGCAGCAAGATGGCCCAATCCTTTTTGTAGCAAAGTACAAGCCTGGACAAACTCTTATATGAAGGAAAGCGCTCCCGAGGACACATGGGAATTATCATCAAGCTAGTTTTCATCACGTTCATATGATTCGCGTTCGGTACTTTGATAATTTGATATGTGGGTGGACCGGTTCTTGGGTACTGCCCTTCCTTGGACAAGCATCCCACTTATGATTAACCCCTATTGCAAGCATCCACAACTACAACAGAAGTATTAAGGTAAACCTAACCATAGCATGAAACATATGGATCCAAATCAGCCCCTTACGAAGCAACACATAAATTAGGGTTTAAGCTTCTGTCACTCTAGCAACCCATTATCTACTTATTACTTCCCAATGCCTTCCTCTAGGCCAAAACAATGGTGAAGTGTCATGTAGTCGACGTTCACATGACACCACTAGAGGAAAAACAACATACATCTCATCATAATATCGAACGAATACTAAATTCACATGACTACTTATAGCAAGACATCTCCCATGTTCTCAGGAACAAACGTAACTACTCACAAATCATATTCATGTTCATAACCAGAGGGGTATTAATATGCATAAATGATCTAAACATATGATCTTCCACCGAATAAACCAACTAGCATCAACTACAAGGAGTAATCAACACTACTAGCAACCCACAGGTACCAATCTGAGGTCTTGAGACAAAGATTGGATACAAGAGATGAACTAGGGTTTGATATGAGATGGTGCTGGTGAAGATATTGATGGAGATTGACCCCCTCCTAATGAGAGGATCGTTGGTGATGACGATGGTGATGATTTCCCCCTCCCGGAGGAAAGTTTCCCCGGCAGAACAGCTCCGCCAGAGCCCTAGATTGGTTCTGGCAAGGTTCCGCCTTGTGGCGGTGGAGTTTCGTCCCGTGAGCTTGCTTATGATTTTTTCCTCAACGAAAGACTCCATATAGCCAAAGATGGGCATCAGAGGTCTGCCAGGGGGCCCACGAGGCAGGGGGCGCGGTGTGACGCCCCGAGATCGATGCTCGAGAAGACTTCCTTATATTCCGGATTTCGCCGTGTGTTTCATTTGTGCTTGCCCTTTTATTTTTTGCATTGCATCATGTCATTTAATTTTTAAAACTCAACTAAATAAATTGCATGGGTCTTTGATCCATTTAAATCGAGGGAATTCACTTGTGATTTTCTCTTTATAACATATTAAAGCCTCTCAATATTATTAGGGAGCTATAATAAAATTATTCCATTTATTTGGAATTAACCATAACACACTTGCAAAATATCCCAATACCTTTGTTATCTTAAGTCTTGGACTCCAACACCTTGTCATATTTTCGTTCATCTTATTTTCGGTGCCCCACCAAAACCTCAACATTTTTCGACCCCCCTATCACCTACTTCTTATGCAAACCATTTGAATTAAATTCAAATGAATTCGATTCAAACTTCACCCACATGTTCATTTCCATTTTTCTTGGATGAGGCTCATTTTTGCGAGTCTGAGAAAATCTACTTCCTGCCCAAGCTCCAGTATTATCCCTCTCGGCATTTCTTCCAAGTTTGGGTTTTCTTTGAAATCACTAAAGAGAGAGAGAGTTGGAGGCAGAGGAGAGCCTGCCCAACTTGGGCCTCCCTCTCCTTTGGGCCGGCCTCCCAAGGCCCATCCTTTCCCCCCCAGCCCACCTAACCTTCTCCTAACCCTAGGCCCGAGCGACCCTCAGCCATTCTCCTCGTCCTCTCCCTCTCGTTCCCGTGCCCGCCGCCAGGGAGGCGCCCCACGCTCGATCTGCCGTCTCTCCTCTGGCTTCTCCTTGCAGAGCCCCCCATCACCAGCTCCTCCCAAAGCGCCGCGCCATCTCTCCTCTGGCTTCTCCTCGCAGAGCCCCCCCATCGCCAGCTTCCTCGACGCCCGATCCCCTCGCCGCCTCGGACCGCGACCACAGGAGCAGGAGCAGGAGCTCCTCGGCTCGCGCACCTACGCCGCATCCCTGGAGGTCTCCTTCCTCTCGTCATCGATCTCCGATGCCGCAAGAGCACCAGCAGCAGGAAACGAGGAGCTCAAGTCCTGCCATGGCCGCCACCCGTTCGTTGCCTCCGCCCGGTTCCTCTCACGCCATCGCCCTGTTTTTTTCCCTGCTTCAAATGAGGCGAGTTGAACACTCCTCTGCCTCGCATGCAGTCCAGCTCCAGCAACGCTCGAGGACCACGAACCGTGCCAAGACCAGCGCCAAACCTCTGCTTCGTCTTGCACCGCGCCAAGTACCACGACCATGATGTTTCGTTTCTTCGCTGCCAAGGCCGAGAGGATGCCAAGTTCCATGACGACGAGGACCACCAAGTTCGCCCACCGTCACCAAGATCGAGAGTACCTCTACAAAATGCCAAGTACCCCTTCATGTCGGCAAGATCCGCAAATCGGACCCCGAACGATCGACGTCTTGTGGACCGTGTACAACTACCATCGCCCCGAAGATGTTGGAGTCATCAAGTACCTCTCCGAAACGAACGTGAACGACTACCGCCGCCAAGATCGCGAGAACCTCTACCATCGACCCTAGAGCGTGCGAGAACGACTACTTCGACGACCCCGTGAACAACTACTTCCCCGTCGACACGTGTACCCCTACCGCCGAACTCGATCCGTTCCGATAATGCTCGCTTCGAAGGTATAACCCTGAGACGACGTCCGTGAACGAATGCTTGCGATGTTTGGGATGCTCATGTTTGCACCGTGTCCAATTTGTCACTCATTTCCTTGTCGCCAACTCATGGGACACCAGGTATCCGGGAGCGCCCACCATCTTTTGCATGCATCCGCACACTTCTCCTTTGCATCGGTATCTCAATCGAGTTACCGAAAACCGATATGTTGCCATGGCACCATTTTCGGATTCGTTGCCGTGGCACCCCTTTCGTTTCCGCCACGATGACAAATGCTTCATAATGCTCTTATCAACATTTTCATAAAATTGCTTAAAACTTGTTCATGTCATCCGCATCATGATAACAACAATTAAAATGTTTAATTTGTTATTTGCATTAATTTGCTAAATGGATATGGGGATTTACCGGATTCGTTATTTGTTATATCCGGCCCCATTTAAATTGTTTAAATGGTATAGTTTTGTTATGATTCACCTCTTGCCATGTTAACCAACATTTAATATTGTCGAGTATCTAACCGAGAGTGAACTAAATAATTGATGTGGTGTTCCGTCAATATGCAACAAAGTTGCATATTGAGCTCCACTTAATTTGTAGGATTGCTTGTGCACTTTGCCATGCCATGCCTCTTTAAACCGGACATGCATCATACTTGTTTGCGCATTGTGACATGCTTATGTGGTGGTTGTTTATTATGTTGTTTGCTTCTTTTCCGGTGTTGCTTCTTCGGGTTGGTTCCGATAACGTTGTGTGTGTGAGGACCCGTTCGACTACGTCCGTTTGTCTTCTTCATGGACTCGTTCTTCTTCCTTGCGGGATCTCAGGCAAGATGATCATATCCTTGAAACCACTTCTATCTTTGCTTGCTAGATGCTCGCTCTTTTGCTATGCCTATGCTGCGATACCTACCACTTGCTTGTCATGCCTCCCATATTGTTGAACCAAGCCTCTAACCCACCTTGTCCTAGCAAACCGTTGTTTGGCTATGTTACCGCTTTGCTCAGCCCCTTTTATAGCGTTGTTAGTTGCAGGTGAAGATTGAAGTTTGTTCCTTATTGGAACATGGAGATGTTGTTCCTTGTTGGAACATGTTTACTTGTTGGGATATCACAATATATCTTATTTAATTAATGCATCTATATACTTGGTAAAGGGTGGAAGGCTCGGCCTTATGCCTGGTGTTTTGTTCCACTCTTGCCGCCCTAGTTTCCGTCATATCGGTGTTATGTTCCCGGATTTTGCGTTCCTTATGCGGTTGGGCTATAATGGGAACCCCTTGACAGTTCGCCTTAAGTAAAGCTCTTCCAGCAATGCCCAACATTGGTTTTACCATTCGCCACCTAGCCTTTTCTTTCCCTTGGGTAGGCCTGCCCAAGGGTCATCTTTATTTTAACCCCCTCCCCCCGGGCCAGTGCTCCTCTGAGTGTTGGTCCAACCAAGTAGATTGCGGGGCCACCTCGGGGCAACTTGAGGGTTGATTTTACTCGTAGGATGTCTCATCTGAGTGTGCCCTGAGAAAGAGATATGTCCAACTCCTATCGGGATTTGTCGGCACAGTCGGGCGGTGTTGCTGGTTTAGTTTTACCCTGTCGAAATGTCTTATTGTACCGGGATACCGAGTCTGATCGGAATGTCTCGGGTGGAGGTCTATTCCTTCATTGACCGTGAGAGCTTGTTATGGGCTAAGTTGGGACACCCCTGCAGGGATTTGAACTTTCGAAAGCCGTGCCCGCGGTTATGGGCAGATGGGAATTTGTTAACATCCGGTTGTAGAAAACCTGAAGTCGACCTTAAGTAAAATGAATCAACCGCATGTGTAACCGTGATGGTCTCTTTCCGGCGGAGTCCGGGAAGTGAACACGATTGTTGGAGTTATGCTTGACGTAGGTAGTCCAGGATCACTTCTTGATCATAGTTTTATCGACCGTGCTTTGCCTTCTCTTCTCGCTCTCATTTGCGTATGTTAGCCACCATATATGCTAGTCGCTTGCTGCAGCTCCACCTCATACCTTTTACCTTACCCATAAGCTTAAATAGTCTTGATCGCGAGGGTGCGAGATTGCTGAGTCCTCGTGGCTCACAGATACTTCCAAAAACCAGTTTGCAGGTGCCGATGAGTCCGTGCAGATGACGCAACCCAGCTCAGGAGGAGCTCGTTGAAGACCTTGTTCATTTGTGTTGTTTCGTTCTAGTTGATCAGTAGTGGAGCCCAGTTGGGGTCGATCGGGGACCTATGTCACTTTTGGGGTTCTTCTTTTATTTTGGTTTCGTAGTCGGACCATGAGTGTATTTGGATGATGTAATGCTTTATTCGAATATTTGTGTGAAGTGGCGATTGTAAGCCAACTATGTATGTTTTTCCCCTATTGTATTACATGGGTTGTGTGAAGATTACCTCACTTGCGACATAGGCCTTCAATGCGATTATGCCTCTAAGTCGTGCCTCGACACATGGGAGATATAGTCGCATCGAGGGTGTTACAAGTTGGTAATCAGAGCCTTCCCCGACCTTAGGAGCCCCCTCTGATTGATCGTTTTTAGCGGCCGAGTTGTGTCTAGAAAAATGTTTTGAGTCATCTAGGAATTATATATCAGAGAGCTTAGGAATTCTTTTTACTTCCCTGTCTCCTCATCGCTCTGGTAAGGCATCCTGACGTAGAGTTTTGACTCTTCTCTTCTCAAATTTCACTAATTTTTTTTAGGATCACGCGGGTATCTTGGAATCATTCCCATGGTTTTATGATGAGAACATTGTCTTGGTGCCTCCTGTCAGGGGTTTAGTGGAAGTGTCCCGGGGAGTTGAGCTCTGAGGTGTTCTCATCATAATTTTATCGTTGCAGTTCTGGAATACCTGAGTCTAGTACGCCGACATCGAAAATCTCTTTTATGTAGTTCGTTGGTGAGATAACCTCGACGCCACCCAGTACTGGGGCAGGAGTTTGGGAGTATCGCTATAACTTGTATAACGGATGCTTTTCGAAGGTTGAGGTAGATGGTTTCCGAAGGTTTCTTGGTTATGTGTTGAAGGATGGATACAGCTGGATGTAGGATTTGCTAGTTTGGGTGAGATATTATGCTTCCCCTGTATCCCCAACACCTGATTGCATAACCGGAAAGTTTCGGGAGTTTCATAGGTGGGAAATCAAGTAGCTCTTAGGATATCTTTCCGACAGATGTATGATATGAAATTGGGGTTTGATGTCTAGTGGTTCGCCTATTCACGGTCGGTTTTACAGTGGTCTCGTTCTGTCTTAAAGAGTCCTTGGCTATGCCGACTCAGGGATGCTTCGTATGTCATGTGCACTGCCTTGTACATGATGGTGCTGTACGATCGAGCCCGTGTAGGCCCCACCATGAAAACTTCAGACGAAATCTCTATCATATGTTTGTTCCGGCTTATTCTGCAAGCCAACCCTTTGTTTTTGTTTTGAGTTGTGGTATTCGAGTTGCTTCAAAGTCAAATGTTGATCATACCTTCCCCAAATGGTGTTCTCATACTTCGATGTGAATACTAATCCTTCTCGTTTATTGAGATTGTCATGCCAATCCTTTTCACCGGCGTGTTTTCTCTTCAAGTGGATCCGATCATTTTAACATCGCAAGATCACCTCTCGGTTTTTTCTCAACGGTGTTGGTTTCATTCGTCTCCAAGTTGCCTTTGTTTTCCCGCCCACCCACCCTTTCTCTTCAAGGACTCCATTATCTTAATCAAGTATCCATCTTATTGGTGTGAAGTCTCTCCATTCTTTTCCTTCTTGTTCTTATTCGTTGATTCTCATGAAGATTCTAACGGAGCTTCAAGTTCGTCACTCTTTACTCATTTTCCTTCTCCGGTGGATTCAATTCAAGCTTTCGGTGTTGGTCATATCTTGTTCCTCGTTGCAAATACCTTCTCATGCCGGTGCACCTCATAATCTTTCACCGCTAGCTATTCTAGTGTTCCGGAGTGCTCAAGATATCTTGAAGATTCCTATTTCCACTCTGCTTTCGTTCAAGTTCTTTCGAGGATGTTCCCTCATTCAAGCCATTTAATTCAACCCATGCATTCCCTCTTTTAAATCGCTCTACGGTGCTTCTTTTGAGTGGGCACTAACCCACAGGTCTTTTCCCAGGATCTTACCTGACTCTTCTTATTTTCTGGAGCTATCAAAATTCTTTTCGAAGTTTGATGTAAGAATGATTTATCATCAGTCAAATGTTTTCTCCAAGATCTTTCAAATTCTTTTCATCGTTGGCTCAACTTTTCCATTCTTCATTCCGGTGTGCCTCAATAATTCTTGGTGGTGTTTCTCGTTGTCATTTGAAGACCGAAGAAGAGTTTCTCTTTAATCTTGCTCCATTCTCTTCAAGATTCGTGATTCTAGCTTGTTGCCATTCTCTCATAATTGTTTTGATTGTGAGAATTCTTTTCACTTATCCGGAGCAATTCAAGAGTCTTCTCAGTTTGTTATCCGGAGTCCATCATCTAAGATTTGTTCATTCTCACCTTTCATCTCTCTTTCTCTAAATCTTACCGGTGCATCGTCCAAGTGATCTATAATCAGTTCATGATCTCTTCGTTCTCATGGATCTAAATTCTCTCAAGCATCTTCGTTTACTTGCTAATCCTTCCCGGTGTTTCTTCATGTTTTATTTGTTCTTTTTCAATTCTTACCGGTGGCTCGTTCAAGATTTCTCTTCCTTTGTTATTGTATTAATTCATTCATTCTTTCCAGACCCGACCGGTGATTTCTTGAAGACCTTCTTAAGTTTATGTTATATCTCTCGTGATCTTTGCTACAAGAATAAGTAATATGTCAAATCCGTTGATTGTCATCAATTTAAATTGGCGAAGGATAAGCATAATGCAATTCTTATTCTTGTTTCAACCAAATGATTAGTTTCCTATTCCGGAGACTAATCAAATTCTCAGTTTCATTTGTTTCATCTTTCTTTCCCGGAGTTCCAAGCTCTAATTGTCACAGAGATCCATCTAAATCATTACAAGGTTTCACCTTGTGTTTTCAACTTCTCTTTCTTTTCATTATCTTTTGTTTACCGGAGTTCTTCATGAAGGTTCTACATGATGGTTCATCAAGGATTTATATTCCTTCTCGAAACGTTCATCAACTTTCTTTTCAGAGGAGTTCAAGCTTTCTTCATATTGTAATCCGGAGTGCATTTCTATCTGCCGTATCATTGGAGGTGGTATTATGTCATTCTTGATAATTTGACTTCATGTTTTCATGATTCACATGTTGTCAAGATTGGGATATTTTAAATCCATCAATCTCGTCATTGGAGTTATCTTGGGTTATATTTCACCTAAAGCTTTCCCTAAGGATTGTTTCTATCTATGGTGCTCATAAATGATCCAAGTTCTTCATTTATCCTCCCGGTGAAATAAGTTTCTCGTCTCTTTGTTCTTATCAATCCAATTCTTTTTCCGTGAGTGGCAGAATTTCATCTCATAATTTTGAGTTATTCTCCATAAGCCCACTTCAAGCTTACTCTTTTCGTTGTTGGTTTTTTTCCAACAACTCCGTTCGACCCTCCTCCTAAGGTTGCCCTCTCAAGCTCTTTTGTCGCAGAAGTTGGCTTTTTCTTCTACATTCTTTTGTCTCAATTATCCTTATCCTATTCTTTCTCCCGGAGGTCTATTGTTGTTGCTCTTCTGAACCCATCATCTCGTTTGTCTAAGATCATGTTCTTTTCATGATTGCCCATTTAACCGGAGTGTCGTGCCCTCTTTTCAAGTTCTATCTCCTTATCAAGTTCTTATTCAATTATTTTCATTTCAACCGGAGTGCTGCCCGAATTTGGTCTTCCTTGATCCCCTTCTTTAACCGGAGTGTTTTCAATATATATCTTGCCCTTCAACCTCAAGGTTTTTTCGCAATGTTCTTTGTCCCTCTTTTCTAACGGAGTGTTCTCAACTTCGTTCATCTTCGTTGTATTCTTTTCTCGAAATGGCTTAACCTTTTTTAAGGTTCTTTGGTTTCACTCGTTTGTCAAAGAAGCAACTTAGTTTTACCTCTTCTCTTTCTCTTCCGTTTTCCCTCCAGTGCCATTTTAGATCTCGGGACGAGATCCTCTCGTAGTGGTGGAGTGTTGTGACGCCCCGAGACCGATGCTCGAGAAGACTTCCTTATATTCCGGGTTTCGCCGTGTGTTTCATTTGTGCTTGCACTTTTATTTTTTGCATTGCATCATGTCATCATGCCATCATGTCATTTAATTTTTAAAACTCAACTAAATAAATTGCATGGGTCTTTGATCCATTTAAATCGAGGGAATTCACTTGTGATTTTCTCTCTATAACATATTAAAGCCTCTCAATATTATTAGGGAGCTATAATAAAATTATTCCATTTATTTGGAATTAACCATAACACACTTGCAAAATATCCCAATGCCTTTGTTATCCTAAGTCTTGGACTCCAACACCTTGTCATATTTTCGTTCATCTTATTTCCGGTGCCCCACCAAAACCTCAACATTTTTCGACCCCCCTATCACCTACTTCTTATGAAAACCATTTGAACTAAATTCAAATGAATTCGATTCAAACTTCACCCACATGTTCATTTCCATTTTTCTTGGATCAGGCTCATTTTTGCGATTCTGAGAAAATCTACTTCTTGCCCAAACTCCAGTGTTATCCCTCTCGGCATTTCTTCCAAGTTTGGGTTTTCTTTGAAATCGCTAAAGAGAGAGAGAGAGTTGGAGGCAGAGGAGAGCCTGCCAACTTGGGCCTCCCTCTCCTTTGGGCCGGCCTCCCAAGGCCCATCCTTTCCCCCCCAGCCCACCTAACCTTCTCCTAACCCTAGGCCCGAGTGACCCTCAGCCTTTCTCCTCGTCCTCTCCCTCTCGTTCCCATGCCCGCCGCCAGGGAGGCGCCCCACGCTCGATCTGCCTTCTCTCCTCTGGCTTCTCCTCGCAGAGCCCCCCATCGCCAGCTCCTCCTGAAGCGCCGCGCCATCTCTCCTCTGGCTTCTCCTCGCAGAGCCCCCCCATCGCCAGCTTCCTCGACGCCCGATCCCCTCGCCGCCTCGGACCGCGACCACAGGAGCAGGAGCAGGAGCTCCTCGGCTCGCGCACCTATGCCGCGTACCTGGAGGTCTCCTTCCACTCGTCATTGATCTCTGATGCCGCCGGAGCACCAGCAGCAGGAAACCAGGAGCTCAAGTCCTGCCATGGCCGCCACCCGTTCGTTGCCTCCGCCCGGTTCCTCTCACGCCATCGCCCTATTTTTCCCCTGCTTCGAATGAGGCGAGTTGAACCCTCCTCTGCCTCGCACGGAGTCCAGATCCAGCAACGCTCGAGGACCACGAACCGTGCCAAGACCAGTGCAAAACCTCTGCTTCCTCCTGCACCGCGCCAAGTACCACGACCAAGTACCACGACCATGATGTTTCGTTTCTTTGCTGCCAAGGCCGAGAGGATGCCAAGTTCCATGACGACGAGGACCACCAAGTTCGCCCACCGTCTCCAAGATCGAGAGTACCTCTACAAAACGCCAAGTACCCCTTCATGTCGGCAAAATCCGCAAATCGGACCCCGAACGATCGACGTCTTGTGGACCGTGTACAACTACCGTCGCCCCGAAGACATTGGAGTCATCAAGTACCTCTCTGAAACGAACGTGAACGACTACCGCCGCCAAGATCGCGAGAACCTCTACCGTCAACCCTAGAGCGTGCGAGAACGACTACTTCGACGACCCCGTGAACAACTACTTCCCCGTCGACACGTGTACCCCTACCGCCGAACTCGATCCGTTCCGATAATGCTCGCTTCGAAGGTATAACCCTGAGACGACGTCCATGAACGAATGCTTGCGATGTTTGGGATGCTCATGTTTGCACCGTGTCCAATTTGTCACTCGTTTCCTTGTCACCAACTCGTGGGACACCCGGTATCCGGGAGCGCCCCACCATCTTTTGCACGCATCCGCACACTTCTCCTTTGCATCGGTATCTCAATCGAGTTATCGAGAACCGATATGTTGCCGTGGCACCATATTCGGATTCGTTGCCATGGTACCCCTTTCGTTTCCGCCACGATGACAAATGCTTCATAATGCTCTTATCAACATTTTCATAAAATTGCTTAAAACTTGTTCATGTCATCTGCATCATGATAACAACAATTAAAATGTTTAATTTGTTGTTTGCATTAATTTTCTAAATGCATATGGGGATTTACCGAATTCGTTATTTGTTATATCCGGCCCCATTTAAATTGTTTAAATGGTATAGTTTTGTTATGATTCACCTCTTGCCATCTTAACCAACATTTAATATTATTGAGTATCTAACCGAGAGTGAACTAAATAATTGATGTGGTGTTCCGTCAATATGCAACGGAGTTGCATATTGAGCTCCACTTAATTTGTAGGATTGTTGTGCACTTTGCCATGCCATGCCTCTTTAAACCGGACATGCATCATACTTGTTTGCGCATCGTGACATGCTTATGTGGTGGTTGTTTACTATGTTGTTTGCTTCTTTTCCGATGTTGCTTCTCCGGGTTGGTTCCGATAACGTCGTGTGTGTGAGGACCCGTTCGACTACGTCCGTTTGTCTTCTTCATGGACTCGTTCTTCTTCCTTGCGGGATCTCAGGCAAGATGATCATACCCTTGAAATCACTTCTATCTTTGCTTGCTAGATGCTTGCTCTTTTGCTATGCCTATGCTGCGATACCTACCACTTGCTTGTCATGCCTCCCATATTGTTGAACCAAGCCTCTAACCCACCTTGTCCTAGCAAACCGTTGTTTGGCTATGTTACCGCTTTGCTCAGCCCCTCTTATAGCATTGTTAGTTGCAGGTGAAGATTGAAGTTTGTTCCTTATTGGAACATGGCGATGTTGTTCCTTGTTGGAACATGTTTACTTGTTGGGATATCACAATATATCTTATTTAATTAATGCATCTATATACTTAGTAAAGGGTGGAAGGCTCGGCCTTATGCATGGTGTTTTGTTCCACTCTTGCCGCCCTAGTTTCCGTCATATCGGTGTTATGTTACCGGATTTTGCGTTCCTTACGCGGTTGGGCTATAATGGGAACCCCTTGACAGTTCGCCTTAAGTAAAGCTCTTCCAGCAATGCCCAACATTGGTTTTACCATTCGCCACCTAGCCTTTTCTTTCCCTTGGGTAGGCCTGCCCAAGGGTCATCTTTATTTTAACCACCCCCCCGGCCAGTGCTCCTCTGAGTGTTGGTCCGACCAAGTAGACTGCGGGGCCACCTCGGGGCAACTTGAGGGTTGGTTTTACTCGTAGGATGTCTCATCTGAGTGTGCCTCGAGAAAGAGATACGTGCAGCTCCTATCGGGATTTGTCGGCACATTCGGGCGGTGTTGCTGGTTTAGTTTTACCCTGTTGAAATGTCTTGTTGTACCGGGATACCGAGTCTGATCGGAATGTCTCGGGTGGAGGTCTATTCCTTCGTTGACCGTGAGAGCTTGTTATGGGCTAAGTTGGGACACCCCTGCAGGGATTTGAACTTTCGAAAGCCGTGCCCGCGGTTATGGGCAGATGGGAATTTGTTAACGTCCGGTTGTAGAAAACCTGAAGTCGACCTTAATTAAAATGAATCAACCGCGTGTGTAACCGTGATGGTCTCTTTCCGGCGGAGTC
This sequence comes from Triticum monococcum, assembly GCA_034509565.1. Taxonomy (NCBI): domain Eukaryota; kingdom Viridiplantae; phylum Streptophyta; class Magnoliopsida; order Poales; family Poaceae; genus Triticum; species Triticum monococcum. The sequence continues at coordinate 274,060,123 of CM067842.1, read as the reverse complement.
CGGGAAGTGAACACGGTTGTTGGAGTTATGCTTGACGTAGGTAGTCCAGGATCACTTCTTGATCATACTTTTATCGACCGTGCTTTGCCTTCTCTTCTCGCTCTCATTTGCGTATGTTAGCCACCATATATGCTAGTCGCTTGCTGCAGCTCCACCTCATACCTTTTACCTTACCCATAAGCTTAAATAGTCTTGATCGCGAGGGTGCGAGATTGCTGAGTCCTCGTGGCTCACAGATACTTCCGAAAACCAGTTTGCAGGTGCCGATGAGTCCGTGCAGATGACGCAACCCAGCTCAGGAGGAGCTCGTTGAAGACCTTGTTCATTTGTGTTGTTTCGTTTTAGTTGATCAGTAGTGGAGCCCAGTTGGGGTCGATCGGGGACCTTTGTCGCTTTTGGGGTTCTTCTTTTATTTTGGTTCCGTAGTCGGACCATGAGTGTATTTGGATGATGTAATGCTTTATTCGAGTATTTGTGTGAAGTGGCGATTGTAAGCCAACTATGTATGTTTTCCCCTATTGTATTACATGGGTTGTGTGAAGATTACCTCACTTGCGACATATGCCTTCAATGCGATTATGCCTCTAAGTCGTGCCTCGACACGTGGAAGATATAGTCGCATTGAGGGTGTTACACGGGCCCAGGGGGTAGGGCGCGCCCCCACCCTCGTGGATGGTGGGTGGCCCCCCTCTGGTACTTCTTTCACCCTATATTTTTTATATATTCTGAAACTTGCTGCCATGAAGTTTTAGGAATTTTGGAGTTGTGCAGAATAGGTCTCTAATATTTGCTCCTTTTTCAGCCCAGAATTCCAGCTGTCGGCATCCCCCCTCTTCATGTAAACCTTACAAAATAAGAGAGAATAGGCATAAGTATTGTGACATAATGTGTAATAACAACCCATAATGCAATAAATATCGACATGAAAGCATGATGCAAAATGGACGTATCAACGCCGAGTCTACCCTGGCCCTTCTCTTTGCCTTGCCCCTCGCGCAAGTCGACCTCGCCCCCTCCTCCTATTTATACCGCCGCCCCGACCTCTCTTTTCTCCTCCCCAAGTCGAAGCCGCCACCTCCGCATCTCATAGCCGACGAACTCCGCAGACGCCGCCCGCCTCGTTGTCGACCCTCGTCGACACCAAAAACGCGACGACCGCGACATGCCGTCCCTCTCCGTCCACTCCGCCGAGCCGGAGGATCACCGGAGCCGCCGCACCGCCCACACCTGAGCCGCTCGCCGCCGTCTTCTTCGCCGCTGCCGACCGCCATCGCTGCGGTAAGTCACCGGCCGCCCTTGTCCGTCCGATCTCCCTCCTACGGTTCAGATTAGATTAGGATTTGTTTTTTTCCCTCGAATAGTTATTCTATAAATAGCGACCGCTCGCTATATTAGATCTGTAGCGAACATTTTCATCCAGTAGAAGTTTGACACGTGGCCATGGACTTATTTGTAGTTTTTTTAGTTTAGTCCCTAATTTTCAAACCACCACAACTTTTTAACCATTTGTCCAAATTCAGTGAAACCAATGCCAAATTCTTCATCATGATCTCAACTATCCAGAGAACTTATGAAATCAACTTTTGACAATTTTAAAATTTGAATTAGATCAGACAGTACAAGGCAAGTTCACACTTTGATCATATTCTTCCTATACCTAGTTTTACTTGCATTAGTTCCACCCTCAAAGATTGCATGAGTAGGATTGGGAACATGTCGTTATGCTATGTAGTTGATGAGGTAGGAACCTATGACTTTTGATCACCCAGGGAATACATGTTTTGTTACATATTGCTTAGCCATGCTTGTAGACGGGGATTGGCATGTGTGATTCATGAAAGATGAGAGAGATATAATAATTAAGGGTAACTTTAAGGTGGCAACATCAACACACATCTAGTTGGAATGGTTGGGGCACCCTGGAGAAACCAGTGGCTTGCCCGGGCACCTAGAGAAACCAGTGCTTGCCCAAGGGGATCCCGGAGGACCCGTGAGATCACCCTATGGAATGCCACCAAGGCTCAAAGGGATCATACGATATTTCATGCCTAGAAACTTCTAGGTGCAGCCACAAGCCATTATGGACTCTGGCATAGTTGAGTAAGTTGTGGGAAATCTTTCCATGATAGGCTAGTAGATGTAGGGGAATTGTAGGTGTACCAGCCTATCTATCAGTTAATGGGACCTCTTCGAAAAGACTATGCCTTGATCATCTGGTTCTCAAACAATCAGGCAGTGTGAGGAATTCAATGGAGGAGATCGAGTCTTGTGGGGAAAAGTGCGCAAACCTCTGCAGAGTGTACAAACTAATCATGATTAGTCGTGTCCCCGGTTATGGACAAATTTGAGTATCTAGAAGTGGATTATTGGTTGATCTCATCATGTTACTTAATTAATGTACTGGGTTATTAATGACTTGGGAATTTTGGGATTGATTTGGAGGAACATTCTCAATATTAGCATAAACATGGTAGTAAAATAAAAGTTATTCCTTTGTTGTAGGAAAAATTAGCTTTACACAAAATTAAACTTAGAGCCTCCACCAACCAAATATGCATATAGAGATAGATATTTTCATTATTGTTTTATGGTCTGAAATTGCCAATACATTCAATGTACTGACCTACATGGCTGCAACGTCTCATGTTGCAGGAATCATACAACGGGTAAGTGATACATTAGGGTTACGATGTCTACACTCAACTTTGCCGTTGGTGTTGTTGGGACTCCACAACTTTGTTGTTACTTCCGCTATATGGTTTGAGGTAATAGTATTTATGTTACTTTTTACATGTGATTGCACTCTGTTATAAATCCTCGAGTACTGTGTGTGTTAGCATACCGATCCTGGGATGACACTTAAGCACAGACACTTGATCCATTTGGGCCGGGTCGCTACAAGATGGTATTAGAGCACATGTTGACTGTAGGACGTGACCCCTAGAAACTGGCAAGCCCATAGGAAAGGATTTCTCTAAAACTTTATTTTCAAAAGAGATCCCTTAACTCTCATCTTTTCTAAGCTTTACCAAGTATTTCATCTCACCTCAAGTAGTTAGACTATACCCTTTTTCCCTTTTGACCACACGAAGGTTCAGCTGATGAGACCACTTCAAGAACGACAAGATATCAGACAACAGAGACCACTTCAGAATAAAGATGATTTTACTATGCATTAGAATAATTGAAACTACAACGGTTGAAGACTCCGAGAATTTGAAGGCTCTGAAGAATACCCAGAGTAAAGAGTAAATACTTAAGAAGGCTAATGGAGCACCTATCGCCTTGATGAACAATCAAAAGATGAAGTTTTCACCTCAGCTGCTGTATCACCAGGATCTGGAGTATTACATCAAGAATTTTCGGATGGATCTTCTGGAAGCCTTATTCGACAAGGAAGCATTTCGTGAAGAGCTCAGAACCAGGAAGCTGAAAGTAGCCAAGCTGGAGGAGCAAAACCTCAAGATACCAAAGATTCGTCATGAACGGAAGGACAATAGGACCATGGTTCATGCCAAGGATGTTGATATCTACAAGCTTCAAATGCAAATCCAAGATATTTAAGGACGTCACAAGAGACTTTGCGTCAATAGAGATGATCTGGTAGAAGAACTTGAGAAGATCAAGCACGATTGGAAGAAGCCAGCGGAGACATGAACCAGGACATGAAGAAGCTAATTTAGCTATATCCCACCATGAGTGAATAATGATAAACACTTTTGCGATTTGAGTATCTCACCATACCAACTTAAGTGGGTGGCGGTACTATAGGATTGATTGAACTAAATGAATGTGTGGAGTTATTCCATATTTTAGCTGTTGTGCCTTTTGTTGGTATGGGCACCTTTTCTCCTCTCTCTCCAATCTTATCTTGTCCTTACCAAAACCGTTGGACCCAATAGATGATGAATGGAGATGAACTGACATTTTCTGGATCAATGACTCAATTAGAGACGGACAAATGGATTCAGAATATGGAAGATCACATGAGGAATAACACTATAGTCAGAAAGGATATGGCCCAGCTTGTTCTTCAGTACTTTGGAAAAAGTGCCGCTACTTGGTTGAGTATGTATCAAGCTATCAATGCATGGCAATGATAAATCACTTGGGAAGAAATTAAGTTGACTTTCCTAAGGTCTCACCTTGTGCCCCAAAAATTGAAGTCTTATGGAAATGATATGAAGAAACCTTGTCCATGCAAGCTTTGTGGAGAAATAGGACACAACTATGAAGAACACAAGGATGAATGCCCTCATTGTGGAGAAAGTCACCCAGCCGAAGAATGCCCAACTAGGCATATTACTTGTTTCTTGTGTGAAGGGACTACCCACTACCCTTCTTAGTGTCACATTTACCCCAAGGTACAACAAACTATCCGGCAGAGGAAGGAAGCAATGAAAGGAGCCCTCGTGGAAATTTTAGAAGGACTTGTGATGAAGGAAGATGTTGAGGACACACCCGAAGAAGACCCAATTAAACTTTGCACCAAGTCATGTTATTCATGTGGAGAAGAAGGATACATCTCCCAGAATTGTCCGAAGGAGGATCTAGTAGAATTCCCGATGGTGGAAGTAGAGTATGACCCACAGGAGATAGAAGCCCTAATTGGTACAGAAGGGTCCAGGAAGAGAAATAGAATATATCCCAAGAACAACCCAATTTCCCCCTCCGGCAGGTTGCCGGAATGGGCTCCCGATTGGTTTTTCGTGGCTACAGAGCCTTGCGGCGGCAGAACTCCCGATCTAGGTTCTGTTCTGGGGTTTTTGAGATTTATAAGAGGTGTTGGCGTCGGGAACAAGTCAGGGGGCCCACGAGGTGATGACAAGGACGGAGGGCCCTAGGGGGGGTGCCCTCCACCCTTGTGGTGGCCTCAGGACTCCTCTCCGATATATTTTCATTCCAGTATTTTTCATATTTTCCAAAAATAATCTCCATAAATTTTTAGGTCAATTGGACTCTGTTTGATATTCCTTTTTCTGCGAAACTCAAAAACAAGGAAAAAAATAGAAACTGGCATTGGGCTCTAGGTTAATAGGTTAGTCCCAAAAATCATATAAAATAGCATATAAATGCATATAAAACATCCAAGATAGATAATATAATAGCATGGAACAATCCAAAATTATATATATATATATATATATATATGTTGGAGACATATCAAGCATCCCCAAGCTTAATTCCTACTCGTCCTCGAGTAGGTAAATGATAAAAACAGAATTTTTGATGTGGAATTCTACCTAACATATTTATCCATGTAATTTTTCTTTATTGTGGAAACTATATTCAGATCCATAAGATTCAAAACAAAAGTTTAATATTGACATAAAAAATAGTACTGCAAGCATACTAACAAGGCAATTATGTCTTCTCGAAACAACATGGCCAAAGAAAGCTTATCCCTACAAAATCATATAGTCTGGCTATGCTCCATCTTCATCACACAAAATATTCAAATCATGCACAACCCCAATGACAAGCCAAGCAACAGTTTCATACTTTTGATTCTCTCAAACCTTTTCAACTTTAACGTAATACATGAGCGTGAGCCATGGACATAACACTATAGGTCGAATGGAAGGCGGATGTGGAGAAGACAAAAAGAAGGAGATAGTATCACATCAACTGAGCCTATCAATGGGCTATGGAGATGCCCATCAATATATATCAATGTGAGTGAGTAGGGATTGCCATGCAACGGATGCACTAGAGCTATAAGTTTATGAAAGCTCAAAAAAAAAAAAACTAAGTGGGTGTGCATCCAACTTGCTTGCTCATGAAGAGCTAGGGCAATTTGAGGAAGCCCATCGTTGGAATATACAAGCCAAGTTCTATAATGAAAAATTCCCACTAGTATATGAAAGTAACAAAATAGGAGACTCTCTATCATGAAGATCATGGTGCTACTTCGAAGCACAAGTGTGATAAAATGATTGTAACATTGCCCCTTCTCTCTTTTTCTCTCTTTTTCTTTGTTTTTTTCTTTCTTTTTTGGGCCTTCTTTTTTTTGGCCTTTTTTTAATTTCCTCACATGGGACAATGCTCTAGCAATGAAGATCATCACACTTTTATTTACTTACAACTCAAAAATTACAACTTGATACAAGAAAAAAATATGACTCTATATGGATGCCTTCGGCTGTGTACTCAGATGTGCAATAACTCAAGAGTGACATGTATGAAAGAAATATGAATGGTGGCTTTGCCACAAATACGATGTCAACTACCTGATCATGCAAAGCAATATGACAATGATGATGCGTGTCATAATAAACGGAACGGTGCAAAGTTGCATGGCAATATATCTCGGAATGGCTATGGAAATGCCATAATAGGTAGGTATGGTGGCTGTTTTGAGGAAGGTATATGGTGGGTTTATGGTACCGGCGAAAGTTGCGCGGCACTAGAGAGGCTAGCAATGATGGAAGGGTGAGAGTGAGTATAATCCATGGACTCAACATTAGTCATAAAGAACTCACATACTTATTCCAAAAATCTATTAGTCATGGAAACAAAGTACTAGGCGCATGCTCCTAGGGGGATATATTGGTAGGAAAACACCATCGCTTGTCCCCTACCGGCACTCATAAGGAAGACAATAAAAAAATATCTCATGCTCCAACTTCGTTCATAACGGTTCACCATACGTGCATGCTAAAGGACTCATAAACCTTAACACAAGTATTTCTCAAATTTCACAATTACTCACTAGCATGACTCTAATATCACCATCTTCATATGTCAAAACAATCATAAGGAATCGAACTTCTCATAGTATTCAATCCACTTTATACGAAAGTTTTTATTATATCCCTCTTGGATGCCCATCATATTAGGACTAATTCACAACCAAAGAAAATTACCATGCTCTTAGAGACTCTCAAAATGATATAAGTGAAGCATGAGAGTTCAACAATTTCTTCACAGTAAAACTACCGCCATGCTCTAAAAAGATATAAGTGAAGCACTAGAGCAAATGACAAACTACTCCAAAAGATATAAGTGCAGATCAATGAGTAGTTGAATAATTATGTAACTATGTGAAGACTCCTTCTAGAAAATAAAATTTTAGATCTTAAGTACTTTATTCAAACAACAAGCAAAACAAAATAAAATAAAATGACTCTCCAAGCAAAACACATATCATGTGGTGAATAAAAATATAGCTCCAAGTAAGGTTACCGATGAACGAAGACAAAAGAGGGGATGCTATCCGAGGTATCCCCAAGCTTAGGCTCTTGGTTGTCCTTGAATATTAACTTGGGGGTGCCTTGGGCATCCCCATGCTTAGGCTCTTGCCACTCTTTATTCCGTAGTCCATCCAAACTTTAACCAAAACTTGAAAATTTCACAACACAGAACTCAACAGAAAACTCGTGAGCTTCATTAGTATAATAAAAAAATCGTTCACTTTGGTTGTCACATCCCTAGCTTGTGGTGCTGCCTAGTGTTTGCATCTTCCTTGCATCATGTTTATCTTTCATGGAAATTTGAAATGGGGATGTTCAAACCCTAGCATCAAAAGGAATCCAAATAGGTTGAACTAAAATCTTTTTCAACGGTTTCAAAATGCCCTTTAAAAATGTTCATCATTTCTGGATCAAGGTGGAAGCATCTACCAAAAATGGTTCACATTTTTGCAAGACATATTTGGACTTTTAATTAATTCAATCATATTTGAATTGGAGCTATTTGAATGATATATATATTTTAGATGCTGCAAAAATGTTGGAAATTGTTAAGGGTCACTGGAATAATTCAGAAAGCACCCATAATTATTTCCAGGATTTTATGAAATGATTTAGTATTATTACTAAATCAAAACAGAGAAAAATAAATAGAAAAAGAAAAGAATAAGGGAAATAGAACCTACCTGGCACTTACCTCGGTTGGTTACTGTGGAGCCCAGCCGGCCCATCTGGCCATGCTAGTCGTCCTCCTCCTTGAGCTAGAAGGACGAGGCCATGTGGCCGCCATGCGCGCACACGCGCTGCGCCACTTCCTGTTTCCCACCACTGCCCCGACGCGCCTGTGAGCGCCACACACTCCCCCTCTCCCTCTCCCACATCCTCACGTCTCCTTTGTCTCTCTTCCCCCTCTCTCCTTGCTCGCGTCCGAGAGCGTCGACTGCTACCTCTTGAGCACTGCGTTGGTTTTCCCCGAAGAGGAAGGGATGATGCAGCAAAGTAGCGTAAGTATTTCCCTCAGTTTTTGAGAACCAAGGTATCAATATAGTAGGAGGCTACGCGTGAGTCCCTCGTACCTGCACAAAACAAATAAATCCTTGCAACCAACACGTTAAGGGGTTGTCAATCCCTACACGGCCACTTACGAGAGTGAGATCTGATAGATATGGTAAGATAATATTTTTGGTATTTTTATGATAAAGATGCAGAGTAAAATAAAAGCAAAGTAAAATCAAAAGGAAATAACTAAGTATTGGTAGATTAATATGATGAAGATAGACCCGGGGGCCATAGGTTTCACTAGTGGCTTCTCTCAAGAGCAAAAGTATTCTACGATGGGTGAACAAATTACTGTTGAGCAATTGACAGAATTGAGCATAGTTATGAGAATATCTAGGTATGATCATGTATATAGGCATCACGTCCGAGACAAGTAGACCAACTCCTGCCTACATCTACTACTATTACTCCACTCATCGACCGCTATCCAGCATGCATCTAGAGAATTAAGTTAATGACAACAGAGTAACGCCTTAAGCAAGATGACATGATGTAGTGTAGCGACCCGACCCGAATGGATCAAGTCTACTGTGCTCCGGTGTCATCCCTGGATCAGTAATGCTGACACCACACAGTACATCGAAGGATTTATAGCAGAGTGGCAATCACACACTTATTACAACGATGTCTCATAAGAGAACTTATTACAATAATATGGCTTAAGGCCATCTAACAATGATAACAGCGGAAGACTTGGAAGATAAATGGGTCCATCAACTCCAACGGCATCACTGAGTATAGAACCACGACCTAAAAGCACCTTAATCGTCGTCTGAAAAGTCTGCAACATTAACGTTGCAACCCGAAACGGGTCAGCACATGGAATATGCTGGCAAAGTAACACATAGAGAGTAATGGAATGAAACAGCTATACTATATGCATATTTGGCTGGTGGAAAGCTCTATGGTTACTGTTTTGCGTAAAGCCAGTTTTTCCCTACTGCAAAGGAATAAATTTATTTAACTATCATGGTAGTTGTTAAACATTGAGAATGGTTGACAGCATTCTCAATCCCAATTAAAAGAAGTCATCAATAACCCACCAATATTAATTAGAAGTAACATCATGAGATTCACATGATATTCAAGTACTAGATACTCAAGATTGTCCATAACCAGGGACACGGCTAATCATGATTAGTTTGTTACACTCTACAGAGGTTTGCGCACTTTTCCACACAAGACTCGATCGCCTCCGTTGGTTTTCTCGCACTACTGGTGTTTGAGAAACGGATGACCGAGACATAGTCTTTCAGAAGCGCTAGCACCTTACGATGGAGTAGACCGTACCACCTACATCCCCTACATCTGCTAGTCTACCCCTATAAGAGTTCGCACGACTTAGTCAACTATGCCAGAGCCCATAATGGCTTGTGCCTGCACACGTAAGTATTTAGCATGAAAGATCTTATGATCCCTTTGAGCCTGGGTGGCGGTCCAAAAAAAACAGGCAAGTCCTGATAGACATCAGGTGCCTCAATCCACCCAGATGTGTGTTTAAGTTGCCACCTTAGATAAACCATTAAAATTATCAATCTCACATCTGTCATGGATATCACTCACCCAATCCACATCTACTAGCATAGCATGGCATAATAAGCAAACGTAGAAGTAACTCCCAAAGGTTTCATAATAAACAGGTAATAGGTACTACCTCATCTACTTCCCATCCCACAATTTAATTAGATCCTAATCATGCAATGTGTGAGGATGGATCTAATGCAATAAAACTGGGTTGTAGAAAAGGTATGATCAAAGTGTTACTTGCCTTGCTGATGATCCGCGAGTCCTAGAGATTCGAAGTAACAGGCGGCGCAATCCGGGAAATCTAACACAGACAAACAACAAGTATACAATAAGTACTCATCTAATGCACAGGTAAAAGTCGAACAAGAGATCGAACCATAAAGTTCAACTTAAGAGCTCCGGTTGCAAAGAAAGAAAGAACCGAACAAGAAACCGAAAACAAACGGCGGAAGAAAACAACTCGGTTCTAGCAAGTTGAAACTAGGTCAAATTTTACCGTAGCAAAAACTGGTTAAAGTTGATTAGTCAGAATGGAGGTTTCGAAACGAAACTCCAGGCGCTTGAATCACCTGATTCCGATAAACGAGCGAGAAGATAGACTAGAAAGAAGATCGGATCTGAGATCGCGATCGCGGAATAAATCCGACGAGAAGAAAAAGAAGAACGGTTAAACGAATAGACGTTCGTTAACCTAGAATAATCCGGTGATCACGTTCGTTAAGACGAACGGTCCGGCGAACGGTCTCTAGGCAACTAAACCGGAATAGAGAACGAATCCGATCTAGGGTTTCGGAAAAGAAAACCGAACGAAAAACCGATCTAGAAAACCGGAACGGTTTAGAGAAGAAAAGAATCGGAACGATTTAGAAGAAAACCGATCCGAGGAAAAGAAGAGATGCGGTGCGGTACCTCCGGCGAGGTCTCCGACGACGGCGAGCAAGGGCGGCGGCCGCGGCGCGGGGCAAGGGCGGCGCGGCACTAGGGCGGCGGCGGCGGTGACGCAGGGCGCAGGCGGCGGCGGCTCTAGGCACGGCGCGGCTTGGGGCTTGGGGTTTGATGTGGAGGTTTAGGGGCGGGGGGGTGCTTGGGTATTTATATAGGTGAGGGGAGAGATTACTTGGGGGAGGGAACAAGAAATAGAGTAGGAGAAGGAAAGAGGAAAAGAGAAAAAAACGAAACAGAGTCCTAGAAGGACTCCTAGGCGTCGGCAGCCTCCTGCCTTGCGCAGGCGCGCGGCGCGGCGCTGGCCTGGCCTGGCCGGCCGGCCTGCTGGGCCTTTGGCCCAGGGCGCTGCAGATTTTTTTTAAATTGGTTTCGCACGCAGAAAAACAAAACAAAAGAAACTAAACGAACTCCAAAACTGCTAGAGTAAATTTTCCCGGACTCCTAAAAACGAGTCGAACAAAATGAACTTTTCTCCGGACCTAAAATGCAACTTTTGAAAACACGCATTTTTCCCTATCCAAATAAACTGCAAATGAAACTCCGACAAAACCAATGATCCTTTCTTCAAAATTTGAGAAGAACTCAAATATGAAAATGACGAAATCTCCAACTCTCTCTGAGGGTCCTTGAGTTGCGTGAAATTTCTAGGATCGGCAAAGTTCAAGAAAATATGATATGCATGATGATCTAGGTATAACATTCCAAATTGAAAATTTGGGATGTTACATGTAGAGGGATAAACTCATGCAATATGATGAAAACCCCATCTTGTTATCCTTGATGGCAACAATACAATATGTGCCTTGCTGCCCCTACTGTCACTGGGAAAGGACACCGCAAGATTGAACCCAGAGCTAAGCACTTCTCCCATTGCAAGAAAGATCAATCTAGTAGGCCAAACCAAACTGATAATTCGAAGAGACTTGCAAAGATAACCAATCATACATAAAAGAATTCAGAGAAGATTCAAATATTGTTCATAGATAGACTTGATCATAAAACCACAATTCATCGGTCTCAACAAACACACCACAAAAAGAAGATTACATCGAATAGATCTCCACAAGAGAGGGGGAGAACATTGTATTGAGATCCAAAAAGAGAGAAGAAGCCATCTAGCTACTTACCATGGACCCATAGGTCTGAGGTAAACTACTCACACTTCATCGGAGGGCTATGGTGTTGATGTAGAAGCCCTCCGTGATCGATGCCCCCTCCGGCGGAGCTCCAGAACAGGCCCCAAGATGGGATCTCATGGATACAAAAAGTTGCGGTGGTGGAATTAGGGTTTTGGCTCCGTATCTGATCATTTGGGGGTACGTAGGTATATACAGGAGGAAGGAGTACGTCGGTGGAGCAACAGGGGGCCCACGAGGGTGGAGGGCGTGCCTGGGGGGGGGGGGGGTAGGCGCGCCCCCTACCTCATGGCCTCTGTATTTTGTGTCTTGACGTAGGGTCCAAGTCTCCTGGGTCTTGTTCGTTGAGAAAATCACATTCCCGAAGGTTTCATTCTGTTTGGACTCCGCTTGATATTCCTTTTCTTCGAAACCCTGAAATAGGCAAAAAACAACAATTCTGGGTTGGGCCTCCAGTTAATAGGTTAGTCCCAAAAACAATATAAAAGTGGATAATAAAGCCCAATAATGTCCAAAACAGTAGATAATATAGCGTGGTGCAATCAAAAATTATAGATACGTTGGAGACGTATCAAGCATCCCCAAGCTTAATTCTTGCTCATCCTTGAGTAGGTAAATCATAAAAATAGAATTTTTGACGCGGAGTGCTACTTGGCATAATTTTGATGTAATTCTTCTTAATTGTGGCATGAATATTCAGATTCGAAAGATTCTAGACAAAAGTTCATATTGGCATAAAAATAATAATACTTCAAGCATACTAACTAAGAAATTATGTCTTCTCAAAATAACATGGCCAAAGAAAGTTCATCCCTACAAAATCATATAGTTTAGTCATGCTCCATTTTCGTCACACAAGAATGCTCTCATCATGCACAACCCCAATGACAAGCCAAGCAATTGTTTCATACTTTAGTAATCTCAAACCTATAAACTTTCACGCAATATATGAGTGCAAGCCATGGACATAGCACTATGGGTGGAATAGAATATAATGAGGAGGGTTACGTGGGGAATACAAAAAGGAGAAAGTCTCACATCAACGAGGCTAATCAATGGGCTATGGTGATGCCCATCGATTTATGTTAATGCAAGGAGTAGGGATTGCCATGCAACGGATGCACTAGAGCTATAAATGTATGAAAGATCAACAAAAGAAACTAAGTGGGTGTGCATCCAACTTGCTTGCTCACGAAGACCTAGGGCACTTGAGGAGGCCCATTGTTGGAATATACAAGCCAAGTTCTATAATGAGGAATTTCCACTAGTATATGAAAGTGACAAAACAAGACACTCTCTATCATGAAGATTACGGTGCTACTTTGAAGAACAAGTGTGGCAAAGGATAGTAACATTGTCCCTTCTCTCTTTTTCTCTCATTTTTTATTTGGCTTTTCTCTTTTTTATATGGCCTTTCTCTTTTTTTATAATTCCTCACTTGGGACAATGCTCTAGAAAATGATGATCATCACACTTCTATTTATTTGCAACTCAATGATTACAACTCGACGCTAGAACAAAAAATGACTCTATATGAATGCCTCCGGCGGTGTACCAGGATATGCAATGGACCAAGAGTGACATGTATGAAAGAATTATGAACGGTGGCTTTGCCACAAATACTATGTCAACTACATGATCATGCTAAGCAATATGACAATGATGAATGTATCATGATAAACAGAATGGTGGAAGGTTGCATGGCAATATATCTCGGAATGGCTATGGAAATGCCATAATAGGTAGGTATGGTGGCTGTTTTGAGGAAGATATAAGGAGGTTTATGTGTGAAAGAGGGTATCATATCACGGGGTTTGGATGCACCGGCGAAGTTTGCGCCAACTCTCAATGTGAGAAAGGGCCATGCGCTGTATCGAAGAGGCTAGCAAGGATGGAAGGGTGAGAGTGGGTATAATCCATGGACTCAACATTATTCATAAAGAACTCACATACTTATTACAAAAATCTACAAGTCATCAAAAACCTCGGTACTACGCATGCTCCTAGGGGGATAGATTGGTAGGAAAAGACCATCGCTCGTCCCCGACCGCCACTCATAAGGAAGACAATCAAATAACACCTCATGTTTCAAATTTGTTACATAACATTTACCATACGTGCATGCTATGGTACTTGAAAACTTCAACACAAGTATTTCTCAATTTCAAAACTACTCAACTAGCACGACTTTGATATTATTACCTCCATATCTCAAAACAATCATCAAGCATCCAACTTCTCTTAGTATTCAAAACACTCTTAAGAAAATTTTACTAATCTTGAATACCTAGCATATTAGGATTTTATGAAAATTACCATGCTATTTAAGACTCTCAAAATAATCTAAGTGAAGCATGAGAGATCAATAGTTTCTATAAAACAAATCCACTACCATGCTCTAAAAGATATAAGTGAAGTACTAGAGCAAAACTATATAACTCAAAAGATATAAGCGAAGCACATAGAGTATTCTAATAAATTCCAAGTCATGTATGGCTCTCTCAAAAGGTGTGTACAGCAAGGATGATTGTGGTAAACTAAAAAGAAAAGACTCAAATAATACAAGACGCTCCAAGCAAAACACATATCATGTGGTGAATAAAAATATAGCTCCAAGTAAAGTTACCGATAGAAGTAGACGAAAGAGGGGATGCCTTCCGGGGCATCCCCAAGCCTTGGATTTTAGGTGTCCTTAGATTATCTTGGGGTTCTATGGGAATCCCCAAGCTTAGGCCCTTTCCACTCCTTGTTCCATAATCCATCAAATCTTTACCTAAAACTTGAAAACTTCACAACACAAAACTCAAAGTAGAAAATCTCGTGAGCTCCGTTAGCGAAAGAAAAAAAAGACCACTTCAAGGTACTGTAATGAACTCATTATTTATTTATATTGGTGTTAAAACTACTGTATTCCAACTTCTCTATGGTTTATAAACTATTTTACTAGCCATAGATTCATCAAAATAAGCAAACAACACACGAAAAACAGAATCTGTCAAAAACAGAACAGTCTGTAGTAATCTGTAGCTAGCGCAAGATCTGGAACCTCAAAAATTCTAAAATAAATTTATGGACGTGATGAATTTATCTATTAATCATCTTCAAAAAGAATTAACTATATCTCACTTTCCAAATAAAAATTACAGCAGTTCTCGTGAGCGCTAAAGTTTCTGTTTTTTACAGCAAGTTTAACAAGACTTTCCCCAAGTCTTCCCAACGGTTCTACTTGGCACAAAAACTAATTAATCACAAAAAACACAACCAAAACAGAGGCTAGATAAATTATTTATTACTAAACAGGAGCAAAAATCAAGGAATAAAAATAAAATTGGGTTGCCTCCCAACAAGCGCTATCATTTAACGCCCCTAGCTAGGCATAACAAGCAAGGATAGATCTATGTATTGCCATCTTTGGTAGGCAATCCATAAGTGGCTCTCATAATAGATTCATAAGGTAATTTAATTTTCTTTCTAGGAAAATGTTCCATGCCTTTCCTTAACGGAAATTGGAATCTAATATTTCCTTCCTTCATATCAATAATTGCACCAATCGTTCTGAGGAAAGGTCTACCAAGAATATTAGGACATGAAGGATTGCAATCGATGTCAAGAACAATAAAATCTACGTGCACATAATTCCTATTTGCAACAATAATAACATCATTAATTCTTCCCATAGGTTTCTTAATAGTGGAATCCGCAAGGTGCAAGTTTAGGGAGTAATCATCAAAATCACGGAAACCTAACAAATCACACAAAGTCTTTGGAATCGTGGAAACACTAGCACCCAAATCACATAAAGCATACCATTCATGATCTTTAATTTTAATTTTAATAGTTAGTTGCCACTCATCATAATGTTTTCTAGGGATAGAAACTTCCAATTCAAGTTTTTCTTCATAAGATTGCATCAAGGCATCAACGATATGTTTAGTAAACGCTTTATTTTGACTATAAGCGTGAGGAGAATTTAGCACGGATTGCAACAAGGAAATACAATCAATCAAAGAGCAATTTTCATAATTAAATTCCTTGAAATCCAAAATAGTGGGTTTAGAAACATCTAGGGTTTTAATTCCTTCAATCCCACTTTTATCAATTTTAGCATCAAGATCCAAAAACTCAGAATTCTTAGAATGCCTTATAGGTAAAGGTGGATCATATTCAGTCCCATCATTATCAAGATTCATATTGCAAAACAAAGATTTAATAGGGGACACATCAATAACTTTCAGATCTTCATCTTTATTTTCATAGCAATCCGGTTTAGCGGCCATCCTATTAACTAAGGTAGCCTGCCTATCCGAAATTTCAGCAGTCAATTTCTCAAGATGAGCATTTTGGGATATTAAACCATCAAATTCTTTAGACATATCATCAAGCTCTTTGTTCATAAAACTCGTAAAACTTTTCTGTTCCTTAAGCTCATTTCTGAAGAAACTATTATGTTCAAATTGCAAAACCATAAAACTCCTGACATTTCTTTCGATCTCTTCTAACCTTTTAAGGTGAAGGTCACCAAATTTAGGTAGAGCCATCGTGACAAGCAAGGAAACTAACACAAAGGCAAACAAAAAGCAAGCGGGCAAAAGGAGGCAAACAGGAAAGAGAAGGAGGATAGAGAGAGAGGGCGAATAAAACGGCAAGGGTGAAGTGGGGGAGAGGAAAATGAGAGGCAAATGGCAAATAATGTAATGCGGGAGATAAGGGTATGTGATGGGTACTTGGTTGTAACACCCTCGATGCGGCTATATCTCCCACGTGTCGAAGCATGACTTAGAGGCATAACCGCATTGAAAGCAATGTCGCAAGTGAGGTAATCTTCACACAACCCATGTAATACATGAGGGAAAGAGATACATAGTTGGCTTACAATCGCCACTTCACACAATACATGAATAAAGCATTACAATCATCCAAATACAATCAAGGTCCGACTATGGAACCAAAATAAAAGAAGACTACCCCAATGCTACACAGATCCCCGATCGACCCCAATTGGGCTCCACTACTGATTGACTAAGACAGAACAAAAGAAAGGACAAGAACTTCATTGAGCTCCTCCTTGAGCTTGGTTGCGTCACCTGCACGATATCAACGACACCTGCAAACTGGTTTTGGAAGTATCTGTGAGTCACGTGGACTCAGCTATCTCACACCCACGCGATCAACACTATTTAAGCTTATAGGAAGGGCAAAAGGTATGAGGTGGAGCTGCAGCAAGCGACTAGCATATGTGGTGGCTAACCTATTCGCAAAAGAGAGCGAGAAGAGAAGGAAAAAGCACGGTCAAACAACTATGATCAAGAAGTGATCCTAGAACAACCTACGTCAAGCATTACTCCAACACCGTGTTCACTTCCCGGACTCCGCCGGAAAGAGACCATCATGGTTACGCACGCGGTTGGTGTATTTTAATTAAGGTCAACTTCAGGTTTTCTACAACCGGGCATTAACGAATTCCCATCTGCCCATAACCGCGGGCACGGCTTTCGAAAGTTCAAATCCCTGCAGGGGTGTCCCAACTTAGCCCATCACAAGCTCTCACGGTCAACGAAGGATATTCCTTCTAGCGGGAAGACCCGATCAGGCTCGGAATCCCAGTTACAAGACATCCTCGACAATGGTAAAACAAGTCCAGCAAAGCCGCCCAATGTGCCGACATCCTGATGGGAGCTGCACATATCTCGCTCTCAGGGCAACACCGGATAGGTCAAGCTACGAGTAAAACCAGCCCTCAATTTTCCCCGAGGTGGCCCCGCAGGCTGCCCATTTCGGACCAACACTTAGACAAGCACTGCCCCGGGGCGGGGGGGGGGGGGGGGGGTTAAAATAAAGATGACCCTTGGGCTGTCCTAACCCAAGGGAAAAAGTGGCTAGGTGGCGAATGGTAAAACCAAGGTTGGGCCTTGCTGGAGGAGTTTTATTCAAAGCAAACTGTCAAGGGGTTCCCATTATAACCCAACCGCGTAAGGTACGCAAAATCCGGGAACATAACACCGATATGACGGAAACTAGGGCGGCAAGAGTGGAACAAAACACCAAGCATAAGGCCGAGCCTTCCACCCTTTACCAAGTATATAGATGCATTAATTAGATAAGAGATATTGTGATATCCCAACAAGTAACATGTTCCAACAAGGAACAACATCTCCATGTTCCAACAAGGAACAAACTTCATCTTCATCTGCAACTAACAACGCTATAAGAGGGGCTGAGCAAAGCGGTAACATAGCCAAACAACGGTTTGCTAGGACAAGGTGGGTTAGAGGCTTGGTTTAACAATATGGGAGGCATGATAAGCAAGTGGTAGGTATCGCAGCATAGGCATAGCAAAAGAGCGAGCAACTAGCAAGCAAAGATAGAAGTGATTTCGAGGGTATGGTCATCTTGCCTGAAATCCCACAAGGAAGAAGAATGAGTCCATGAAGAAGACAAATGGATGTAGTTGAACGGGTCCTCACAATCACGACTTTACCGGAACCAACCCGAAGAAGCAACACCGGAAAGAAGCATACAATATAGTAAACAACCAACACATGAACATGATATGATATGCGGGATGCGGTATGCGATGCATATGCATGATTTGGAAAGGAATGATTGCACCTGGCCTCAACATGGAAATCCAAGAGTGCCACTGGAAAGGTGAGGTGATGTCAGTTGAAATCGATATAAAGATCATCGGAATCAGATGTACGGTTTGGAAAAGGCAAGCAAAACAAATATGGCACCGGTCTGCGATAATCAGCAAGTAGCCATCTAAATGCATCAAGATAAATATGCTGCAGCACTCAAACATGGCAACAAAATACATGGAAGGGATACACTCATGAAGCTTGACAAAATATGAACACTGAACTACGGCTAATTCGTCCATTAACAGGTTCAAACAAGCATGGCAAAAGTGCAAATGATAACAGGTTTCAGACTTAGTGAAATCAACACAAGTCTGGAATTTATCATCAGGTAGCAATCTTTAGAGCATGAAAACTACATGCTACAGGATCTTAATATGGCAAAGCAAGGCATGGCATGAAGCTACTCAAATCACTTAACAAAAGTCCCTTAGTGACCTTGAGCCAAAAGGGATCAAAAAATACAATTGCAAGCATGTGAACATAGCAAAAACATAAACAGATTCAGACTTGTTTACGAGCTCGATTAACGAGTAGGCATGTTTACGAGCTCGATGCACTCACTACAGAGCATGTCATGACAAACTAAGCATTCGCCCATCAAGAATACATGGCATAGAAGCTAGACACGGCAAGAACAACAACATAGCATACACGGATCAATAGCAACATCCTCGGCAAAATCGCTGAACATGTCAACAATCTGCCAGGATTCACAATATAGCAAAAGTAGAGCCCGATTGACTCAAGCTAGGGTGCTCCATAAATGCAAACAAGGAAATGGATGGATAGATCACCACAATGTTAACAAAACATCCTTACTGATCATCCTCAAAAGAAGCACGGATCACTAGGAAACAACATGAACATATGGCATAAAGACAAAAACAAGACAAGGACTTAGTGAAATTCTAAGTCCCTGAAATCAGCATTACCAATTACGCTACTTTGCAAGCTTGTGCTAGTCACCACAAACATCACAAAAATACATGGCAAGCACCTCTGTAAAGATAGCATGGCATATAACAAAACTCATGTAGAGCTCAGGATCATATCGTGCACACATTAATCATAGCAAAAATGACAAATGCTATTTGATGAAACAGATCTGACAAATTCACCACATAGCCCTCTTCCAACACCATTTCAGGCATCAAGATGAGCTCAAATGAAAATGATGCAATGAGATGAAATGATGTACTCGTCGAGGCGAACATTTTGATATGCTACACGCCTAAGTGGGGGAGGACGACAGAGGAGGCGGGCCCGGACCGGATCGGACCGGATCCGGCCGATGGGGAGAAGGATCGACAGTGGGGTGGCATTGGCACCGGGCGGTGCGATCGCCGGCGAAGGATGGCGGCGGCCACGGAGTGCGTCACCGGCGCGGGGCTCGGCGGCTCAGGCGGGCGCAGGCGGCTGCGCTGTCTCCCGAGGCGGCGAGGCAAGCTAGGCGGCGGGGCACGGTAGCCGGAGGGCGGCGGAGCAGCTCACCGGCGCGGACGGTGGCGGAAGATCCGGCAGAGGCGGCAGGGTAGACACGCGGCGGCGGCCGGCGGCGAGGCGCGAAGCGGCGGCGCAGGGGAGGCCCGGGGGGCGCAGATCCGGGCTCCCTTGGGCTTGGGCGGCGGCGGCTGATGGGCCCTACGGGCTGGCTGCGGGCTCCGCGGGCCTCGCGCGGTGGAGATGGCGGCGGAGACGACGTGGCGAAGCGCGATTGGAGAAGGGAGGCGGCGGCACTGAGGTGGCGGCTGCCGATTGGCTGGAGCGACGTGGCGGCGGCGGCGGACACGTCCAGCGGCGGAACGGACATGTCCGGCGGCGCCGAGGGAGGAGTTTTAGGGTTTTGGGGAAAAGATCCGAAAACGAAAATGAAGGGGTCTATTTATAGAGGTAGAGGGAGCTAGGAAGCTCCAAATGAGTTGCGGTTTGCGGCCACGCGATCGTGATCGAACGCTGTAAATGATGGAACAGGTTTAGGTGGGTTTTGGGCCACTTTGGAAGGGTGTTGGGCTGCAACACTCACGAGGCCTTTTCGGTCCCTCGGTTGACCGTTGGAGTACCAAACGAAGTCCAAATGGCACGAAACTTGACAAGCGGTCTACCGGTAGTAAACCAAGGCCGCATGACAAGTCTTGGTCCAATCCGAGAAAGTTTAACACCCGCACATGAAACGAGGTAGAAAGGGACACCGGGAGACATAGAAGCGCCGGATTGCAAAACGGACAACGGGGAAAATGCTCGGATGCATGAGACGAACATGTATGCAAATGCAATGCACATGAAGACATGATGTGAGATGCATGACACGCAAGCAAAGACAAAGCAACAACAACAAATAACTGGAGGACACCTGGCACATCGGTCTCGGGGCGTTACAACACTCCACCACTATGAGAGGATCTCGTCGCGAGATCTAGAATGGCACCGGAGGGAAAAACAGAAGAGAAAGAGAAGAGGTAAAACTAAGTTGCTTCTTTTGACAAACGAGTGAAACCAAAGAACCTTGCAAAGGTTAAGCCATTTCGAGAAAAGAATACAACGGAGATAAATGAAGTTGAAAGCACTCTGTTAGCAAAGCGGAACAAGGAAGAACAACTTTGGGCAGCACTCCGGTTGAGAAGGGATGCAAGGCTTGATAAGGCGAAAAGAACTTGAACAAAAAGGACAGAACACTCCGGTTAAATGGATAGGCAAAAGAAAGAAGCATGATCTTGACAAAACAAAATGATGGGTTGAAAAGAGCAACATTGCAATGCCTCCGGAAGAGAGAATTAGAAGATAGATCATTGAGAAAAAAGAATGTAGAATAAAATTCCAACTTCTACTACAAAAGAGCTTGAAAAGGTATCCTTAGGAGAAGGGTCGAATGGAATTGTTGGAAAACCAACAACGAAAAGGATAAGCTTGATATGGTCTTATGGAATACATCTCGAATTATGAGGTGACAACCTGCCACTCACGGGAAAAAGAATTGGATTGGTATGACCAAGGCGACGAGAAACTATCTCATCGGTAGGATAAAAGAAGAACATGGGTCATTAATAAACACCATAAATAGCAACAATCCTTAGGGAAAGCTTTAGGTGAAATATAACCCAAGGTAACTCCAATGACGAGATTGATGGATTTAAAATACCTCATTCTTAATAACATGTGAATCATGAAACATGAACTCAAATTATCAAGAATGACATAATACCACCTCCAAAGATACGGTAGAAAGAAATTTCACTCCAGATAGTAAAATGAAGAATGCTTGAACTCCTCTGAAAAGAATCTTGATGAACACTTCTAGAAGGAGTTAAATCTTTGATGAATCATCATGTAGAACCTCCATGAAGAACTCCGTTAAACAAAAGAATGATCAGACGGAAATAAAGGGTAGTTGAAAACACAAGGTGGAACCTTGTAAAAATTTAGATAGATCCCCGTGATTACATAATTGCGAGAGCTTGGAACTCCGGTAAAGAAAAATGAGCACTTGAAACCAAGAATATGTATGATGAACCACTCCGGAATAAGGAATTGAATCATTTGGATGAAAACAAGAATAAGAATTACATTACGCTTATCCTTCACCAATTAAATTGATGACAATCAACGGATTTGGCACACTACTTATTCTCGTAGCAAGGATTAAGAGAGAAATAGCGCCAACTTGGGAAGGTCTTCTATGAACCACCGGTAGGATTGACAACGAATAAATTGATCAAGAAGAGAAATCTGGAAGAACCACCGTAAGAAATGAAAATGAACGAAGAAAAGATAAAGGAACACCGGGAAGAATTAGCAAATGAACGAAGACACATGAGAGAGTTTAGATACAAAAGAACGAAGAAATCATGAACTGATTAGAGGATATTTAAATGATGCACCGGCAAGATTTAGAGAAGGAGAGCTGAAAGCTGAGAATGAATACTTCTGAGGTGGTGGCCTTCGGAGAAACAAACTGAAAAGACTCTTGAATTGCTCAGGATGGGTGAAAAGAATTTCCACAATCGAAAAATAATTATGAGAGGATGGCACGAAACTAGAGGCACAAATCTTTGGGAGAACGGGTAAGATTTAAGAGAAACTCTTCTTCGATCTTCAAAATCTGATAATGACGATGAGAAACACCACCAAATTGTTGAGGCACTCCGGAAGAATGAAAAGCGAAGAGGTTGAGCCAAAGATGATCGAATTTTTGAAAGATCTTGGAGAAAAGGCATTAGACTGATGATAATTCATTCTTACGTCAAACTTTGAAAGAATTTGAGGATAGCTCCGGAAAAATAAGAAGAGTCGGGTAAGATCCTGGAAAAAGACCTGTGGGTAAGGTCCCACTCAAGAGAAAAACACCGTTGAAAAGATTTAAGAAGAGAGATAGCACCGGTTGAATAAAATGGCTTGAATGAGATAACATCCTTGAACTAGGTTGAACGGATCTTGAATGACAAGACGAGCCTTTTGCGATATCTTGAGCACTCCGGAACAAATGAATAGCGAGAAGTGAATTATTATGAGGTGCACCGGTATGAGAAGGTATTTGAAATGAGAAAAGGAATATGATCAATCCCAAAAGCTTGATTTGAAACCACCGGAGAAGAAAAGAATGAAGGATGATGAACTTATAGAGCATCTTCATGAAAATCACTGGATAAGAACATTGAAAGGAAAGAAAGAAGAGACTTCACCTCAATAAAATGATACTTGATTGAGATATAAGAGTCCTCGAAGAAAAACAAGGGAAGGAGGGCGGGAAAAACAAAGGCAACTTGAAGATGGATGAAACAAACAACATTGAGAAAACTTGAGTTGATCTTGCGAATGTTGATCGGATCCACTTGAAGAGAAATGCGCCGGTTGAGAAGGATTGACATGACAAACTCGATGATCAAGAGGGATTGGTAATCATCTTGGAGTATGAGAACACCATTTGGGGAAGGTATGGAATCAACATTTGACTTCGAAGCAACTTGAATACCACAACTCAAAACAAAACAAAGCATTGGCTTGCAGAATAAGCCGGAACAAACATATGATACAGATTTCGTCCAAAGTTTTCGTGGTGGGGCCTACACGGGCTCGATCGTACATCACCATCATGTACAAGGCAGTGCACATGACATACGAAGCGTCCCTGAGTCGGCATAGCCAAGGACTCTTTAAGACACAACGAGACCACTGTAAAACCAACCGTGGATAGGCGGACCACTAAACGTCGAACCCCAATTTCATATCATACATCTGTCGGAAAGATATTCTAAGAGCTACTTGAATTCCCACTTATAAACTCCCGAAACTTTCCGGTTATGCAATCAGGTGTTGGGGATACAGGGGAAGCATAATATCTCACCCAAAACTAGCAAATCCTACATCCAGCTGAATCCATCCTTCAACACATAACCAAGAAACCTTCGGAAATCGTTTACCTCAATCTTCGAAAAGCATCCGTTATACGAGTTATGGCAATACTCCCGAACTCCTGCCCCAGTACTGGCTGGCGTAGAGGTTATCTCACCAACAACTGCATAAAAGAGATTTTCGATGTCGGCGAAACTAAACTCAGGTATTCCGGAATACCAACGATAAAATTGTGACGACAACACCTCGGAGCTCAACTCCTCGGGACACTGCCACAACCCCTAAATGTCAGGAGGCACCAAGAACAATGTTCTCGTCACAAAACCATCGGAACGATTCCAAGATACCCGCGTGATCCTAAAATTTTTTTTAGTGAAATTTGAGAAGAGAAGAGTCAAAACTCTACGTCAGGATGCCTTACCAGAGCGATGAAGGGACTAGGGAGTAAAAAGAAGTCCTAACTCTCCGATATATATAATCCCAAATGACTCAAAACATTTTTCTAGACTCAACAACGCCAGCTATTCGATCAAGCAGGGGGCTCCTAAGGTCGGGGAAGGCTCTGATACCAACTTGTAATACCCTGGACGCGGCTATATCTCCCACGTGTCGAAGCATGACTTAGAGGCATAACCGCATTGAAAGCAATGTCGCAAGTGAGGTAATCTTCACACAACCCATGTAATACATGAGCGAAAGAGATACATAGTTGGCTTACAATCGCCACTTCACACAATACATGAATAAAGCATTACAATCATCCAAATACAATCAAGGTCTGACTACGGAACCAAAATAAAAGAAGACTACCCCAATGCTACACAGATCCCCGATCGATCCCAACTGGGCTCCACTACTGATCGACTAAGACGGAACAAAACAAAGGACAAGAACTTCATCGAGCTCCTCCTTGAGTTTGGTTGTGTCACCTGCACGAAATCAATGACACCTGCAAACTGGTTTTGGAAGTATCTGTGAGTCACGTGGAGTCAGCAATCTCACACCCACGCGATCAACACTATTTAAGCTTATAGGAAGGGCAAAAGGTATGAGGTGGAGCTGCAGCAAGCGACTAGCATATGTGGTGGCTAACCTATTCGCAAAAGAGAGCGAGAAGAGAAGGAAAAAGCACGGTCGAACAACTATGATCAAGAAGTGATCCTAGAACAACCTACGTCAAGCATTACTCCAACACCGTGTTCACTTCCGGACTCCGCCGGAAAGAGACCATCAGGGTTACGCACGCAGTTGGTGTATTTTAATTAAGGTCAACTTCAGGTTTTCTACAACCGGACATTAACGAATTCCCATCTGCCCATAACCGCGGGCACGGCTTTCGAAAGTTCAAATCCCTGCAGGGGTGTCCCAACTTAGCCCATCACAAGCTCTCACGGTCAACGAAGGATATTCCTTCTAGCGGGAAGACCCGATCAGGCTCGGAATCCCAGTTACAAGACATCCTCGACAATGGTAAAACAAGTCCAGCAAAGCCGCCCAATGTGCCGACATCCTGATGGGAGCTGCACATATCTCGCTCTCAGGGCAACACCGGATAGGTCAAGCTACGAGTAAAACCAGCCCTCAATTTTCCCCGAGGTGGCCCCGCAGGCTGCCCATTTCGGACCAACACTTAGACAAGCACTGCCCCGGGGCGGGGGGGGGGGGGGGTTAAAATAAAGATGACCCTTGGGCTGTCCTAACCCAAGGGAAAAAGTGGCTAGGTGGCGAATGGTAAAACCAAGGTTGGGCCTTGATGGAGGAGTTTTATTCAAAGCAAACTGTCAAGGGGTTCCCATTATAACCCAACTGTGTAAGGTACGCAAAATCCGGGAACATAACACCGATATGACGGAAACTAGG
This sequence comes from Triticum monococcum, assembly GCA_034509565.1. Classification (NCBI taxonomy): domain Eukaryota; kingdom Viridiplantae; phylum Streptophyta; class Magnoliopsida; order Poales; family Poaceae; genus Triticum; species Triticum monococcum. Next base: position 274,034,419 of record CM067842.1, on the reverse strand, counting down.
GCGGCAAGAGTGGAACAAAACACCAGGCATAAGGCCGAGCCTTCCACCCTTTACCAAGTATATAGATGCATTAATTAGATAAGAGATATTGTGATATCCCAACAAGTAACATGTTCCAACAAGGAACAACATCTCCATGTTCCAACAAGGAACAAACTTCATCTTCATCTGCAACTAACAACGCTATAAGAGGGGCTGAGCAAAGCGGTAACATAGCCAAACAACGGTTTGCTAGGACAAGGTGGGTTAGAGGCTTGGTTTAACAATATGGGAGGCATGATAAGCAAGTGGTAGGTATTGCAGCATAGGCATAGCAAAAGAGCGAGCAACTAGCAAGCAAAGATAGAAGTGATTTCGAGGGTATGGTCATCTTGCCTGAAATCCCACAAGGAAGAAGAACGAGTCCATGAAGAATAAAAACGGACGTAGTCGAACGGGTCCTCACAATCACGACGTTACCGGAACCAATCCGAAGAAGCAACACCGGAAAGAAGCACACAACATAGTAAACAACCAACACATGAACATGATATGATATGCGGGATGTGGTATGTGATGCATATGCATGATTTGGAAAGGAATGATTGAATCTGGACTCAACATGGAAATCCAAGAGTGCCAGTGGAAAGGTGAGGTGATTTCGGTTGAAATCGATATAAAGATCACCGGAATCGGATGCACGGTTTGGAAAAGGCAAGCAAAACAAATATGGCACCGGTCTACGATAATCAGCAAGTAGCCATCTAAATGCATCAAGATAAAAATACTGCAGCACTCAAACATGGGAACAAAATACATGGCAAGGATCCACATGAACCTTGACAAAATATGAACACTGATCTATGGCTAATTCGTCCATTAACAGGTTCAAACAAGCATGACAAAAGTGCAAATGATAACATGTTTCAGACTTGGTGAAATCAACACAAGTCTGGAATTTATCACCAGGTAGCAATCTTTAGAGCATGAAAACTACATGCTACATGAACATATCATGGCAAACAAAGGCATGGAATGAAGCTACTCAAAGCACTTAATAAAAGTACCTTAGTGACCTTGAGCCAAAAGTGATCATAAAATACAATTGCAAGCATGTGAACATAGCAAAAACATAAACAGATTCAGACTTGTTTACGAGCTCGATTAACGAGTAGGCATGTTTACGAGCTCGATGCACTCACTACAGAGCATGGCATGACAAACTAAGCATACACCCATCAAGAATACATGGCATAGAAGCTAGACATGGCAAGAACAACAACATAGCATACACGAATCAATAGCAATATCCTTGGCAAAATCGCTAAACATGTCAACAATCTGCCAGGATTCACGATATAGCAAAACTAGAGCTCAATTGACTCAAGCTAGGGTGCTCCATAACTGCAAACAAGGACATGGATGGATAGAGCACCATAATGTTAACAAAACATCCTTACTGATCATCCTCAAAAGAGGCATGGATCACTAGAAAACAACATGAACATATGGCATAAAGACAAAAGCAGGACAAGGACTTAGTGAAATTCTAAGTCCCTGAAATCAGCATTACCGATTACGCTACTTTGCAAGCTTGTGCTAGTCACCACAAACATCACAAAAATACATGGCAAACACCTATGTAAATATGGCATGGCATATAACAAAACTCATGTAGAGCTCAGGATCATATCATGCACACATTAATCATGGCAAAAATGACAAAAATGGTATTTCATGAAACAGATCTGACAAATTCACCACATAGCCCTCTTCCAACAGCATTTTGGGCATCAAGATTAGCTCAAATGAAAATTATGCAATGATATGAAATGATGTACTCGTCGGGGCGAACATTTTGATATGCTACATGCGCGAATCGGAGTAATGGGTGATGAGTTATGATGCGATGAAAATGCCAAAAAAATACTGGGGGACTTGGACGAATTTTACCCTCTCAGAATCAGATCTAGGGTTGACTTGCACGTGGTTCGAGGTTCGCCGGAAAATACGCAGCGGCAGCCGGAGTTCACCGGGGTTGACGCCGGAGTGGGGGAGGACGACGGAGGAGGCAGGCCTGGACCGGATCGGACCGGATCCGGCCGATGGGGAGAAGGATCGGCAGCGGGGTGGCGCTGGCACCGGGCGGTGCGGTTGCCGGCGAAGGATGGCGGCGGCCATGGAGTGCGTCGCGGCCATGGGGCGCGGCGGCTTAGGCGGGCGCGGGCGGCTGTGCTGCCTCCTGAGGCGGCGGGGCGCAGTGGCCGGAGGGCGGCGGAGCAGCTCGCCGGCGCGGACGGTGGCGGAAGATCCTGTGAAGGCGGCGGGGTAGACACGCCGCGGCGGCCGATGGCGAGGCGCGAAGCGGCGGCGCAGGGGGGCCCGGGCGGCGCAGATCCGGGCTCCTGTGGGCTCGTGCGGCGGTGGCGGATGGGCCCCGCAGGCCGGCTGCGGGCTCCGCGGGCCTCGCGCGGTGGAGACGGCGGCGGAGACGACGTGGCGAAGCACGATTGGAGAAGGGAGGCGGCGGCGCTGAGGTGGCGGCTCCTGATTGGCTGGAGCGACATGGCGGCGGCGGCGGACACGTCCAGCGGCGGAACGGACATGTCTGGCGGCGCTGAGGGAGGAGTTTTAGGATTTCGGGGAAAAGATCCGAAAACGAAAATGAAGGGGTCTATTTATAGAGGTAGAGGGAGCTAGGAAGCTCCAAATGAGTTGCAGTTTGCGGCCACGTGGTCGTGATCGAACGCTCTAGAACATGGAACAGGTTTCGGTGGGTTTTGGGCCACTTTGGAAGGGTGTTGGGCTGCAACACTCACGAGGCCTTTTCGGTCCCTCGGTTAACCGTTGGAGTACCAAACGAAGTCCAAATGGCACGAAACTTGACAGGCGGTCTACTGGTAGTAAACCAAGGCCACATGACAAGTCTTCGTCCGATCCGACAATGTTTAACACCCGCACATGAAAAGAGGTAGAAAGGGACACCGGGAGACATAGAAGCGCCGGATTGCAAAACGGACAACGGGGAAAATGCTCGGATGCATGAGACGAACATGTATGCAAATGCAATGCACATGAAGACATGATATGAGATGCATGACACGCAAGCAAAGACAAAGAAACAACATCGAATAACTGGAGGACACCTGGCACATCAGTCTCAGGGTGTTACATTGGTATATTGACTTTTGCGTCGACCTCCCTGGCAACGGCGCCAGAAATCCTTCTTGCTACCTCTTGAGCACTGCGTTGGTTTTCCCCGAAGAGGAAGGGATGATGCAGCAAAGTAGCGTAAGTATTTCCCTCAGTTTTTGAGAACCAAGGTATCAATCCAGTAAGAGGCTATGCGCAAGTCCCTCATACCTGCACAAAACAAATAAATCCTCGCAACCAACGCGTTAAGGGGTTGTCAATCCCTACACGGCCACTTACAAGAGTGAGATCTGATAGATATGATAAGATAATATTTTTGGTATTTTTATGATAAAGATGCAAAGTAAAAGCAAAAGGAAATAACTAAGTATTGGTAGATTAATATGATGAAGATAGACCCGGGGGCCATAGGTTTCACTAGTGGCTTCTCTCAAGAGCATAAGTATTCTACGGTGTGTGAACAAATTACTGTTGACCAATTGACAGAATTGAGCATAGTTATGAGAATATCTAGGTATGATCATGTATATAGGCATCGCGTCCGAGACAAGTAGACCGACTCCTGCTTGCATCTACTACTATTACTCCACTCATCGACCGCTATCCAGCATGCATCAAGAGTATTAAGTTAATGAAAACAGAGTAATGCCTTAAGCAAGATGACATGCTGTAGAGGGATAAACTCATGCAATATGATGAAAACCCCATCTTGTTATCCTCGATGGCAACAATACAATACGTGCCTTGCTGCCCCTACTGTCACTGGCCAAGGACACCGCAAGATTGAACCCAAAGCTAAGCACTTCTCCCATTGGAAGAAAGATCAATCTAGTAGGCCAAACCAAACTGATAATTTGAAGAGACTTGCAAAGATAACCAATCATACATAAAAGAATTCAGAGAAGATTCAAATATTGTTCATAGATAGACTTGATCATAAACCCGCAATTCATCGGTCTTAACAAACACACCGCAAAAAGAAGATTACATCGAATAGATCTCCACAAGAGAGGTGGAGAACATTGTATTGAGATCCAAAACGAGAGAAAAAGCCATCTAGCTACTAACTATGGACCCGTAGGTCTGAGGTAAACTACTCACACTTCATCGGAGGGCTATGGTGTTGATGTAGAAGCCCTCCGTGATTGATTCCCCCTTCGGCGGAGCTCTGGAACAGGCCCCAAGATGGGATCTTGTGGATACAGAAAGTTGCGGCGGTGGAATTAGGGTTTTGGCTCCGTATCTGATTGTTTGGGGGTACGTAGGTATATATAGGAGGAAGGAGTACGTCGGTGGAGCAACAGGGGGCCCACGAGGGTGGAGGGCGTGCCTGGGGGGGGGGGTAGGCGCACCCCCTACCTCGTGGCCTCCTCTTTTGTGTCTTAACCTAGGGTCCAAGTCTCCTGGGTCTTGTTCGTTGAGAAAATCACGTTCCCGAAGGTTTCATTCCGTTTGGACTCCGTTTGATATTCCTTTTCTTCGAAACCCTGGAATAGGCAAAAATAACAATTCTGGGATGGGCCTTCAGTTAATAGGTTAGTCCCAAAAATAATATAAAAGTGGATAATAAAGCCCAATAATGTCCAAAATAGTACATAATATAGCATGGAACAATCAAAAATTATAGATATGTTGGAGACGTATCACCGACAAGAACCACCATGCCCACCGCTCCCCCCCTGCGCCATGGACATGCCCCCGAGCTTCTTCATCTCTCTGTCGGCTCGCGCAAGACCAGACGCTCCACAACGTCGACTACGCTGTCGTCTTCAAGCTCGGACGCCGGAGATCGTGATCACCGCTGAGGGAGTCCTGGATTAGGGGGTCCTCGGACAGTCGGACTATATACTTTGGCCGGACTGTTGGACTATGAAGATACAAGATTGAAGACTTCGTCCCGTGTCCGGGTGGGACTCTCCTTTGCGTGGAAGGCAAGCTTGGCAATTCGGATATGTAGATCTCCTCCCTTGTAACCGACTCTGTGTAACCCTAGCCCCCTCCAGTGTCTATATAAACCGGAGGGTTTAGTTCGTAGGAGAACAACAATCATAGTCATAGGCTAGCTTCTAGGGTTTAGCCTCTATGATCTCGTGGTAGATCAACTCGTGTAATACTCATATTATCAAGATCAATCAAGCAGGAAGTAGGCTATTACCTCCATCGAGAGGGCCTGAACCTGGGTAAACATTGTGCCCCTGCCTCCTGTTACCATCCGCCTTAGACGCACAGTTCGGGACCCCCTACCCGAGATCCGTCGGTTTTGACACCGACATTGGTGCTTTAATTGAGAGTTCCACTGTGTCGTCACCATAAGGTTTTTTGGCTCCTTCGATCATCGACAATGATGCGCTCCAGGGTGAGGTTTTTCTCCCCGGACAGATCTTTGTATTCGGCGGCTTCGCACTACGGACCAACTCACTTGGCCATCTGGAGCAGATAGAGAGCTACGCCCCTGGCCATCGGGTCAGGTTTGGAAACCTAAACTATACTGCCGACATCCGCGGAGACTTGATCTTTGACAGATTCGAGCCCGTGTCAGGTGCGCCGCACAGTCAGGACGAGCATGACCTAGCTCTGCCGCCAGAAGTTTTCAGGAAATCACACCTGTGCTAACTCCGGCCCTCAATCTGGAGCAGATCGCATCGTCCAAGGACGGGTGGATGGACCCCGCCACGGAGGCCGCACACTCAGCGGCGATAGACCCGAATACTGACTTTACCCCCTACGAGACCTGTGTTGTCGGACCCTTGGATTCGTCCCTGGCCACAGGCTCTGAACCGCCTGCGTCCGTGCCTATCAAATCTGATTGGGCACCGATCATGGAGTTTACCTCTGCGGATATCTTTCAGCACTCGCCCTTGGGCAACATGCTAAATTCATTAAGGTCTCTCTCCTTGTCACGAGACCCTTGGCCGAACTATGTCCGGCTTGAGTGGGAAGCGGGCGACGAAGAAATTCATTCCCCACCCACCACCCACTTAATAGCCACTGTCGACGACTTAACCGACATGCTCAATTTCGACTCCGAAGACATCGACGGTATGGACGACGATGCGGGAGAAGAACAGGAAGCACCGCCCACAGGGCGATGGACAGACACCTCATCATATGATATATACATGGTGGACACCCCCAAAGAAAGCAACGACAATAAGGCAACGGAGGATAATCCCCTCGAGAAGCAATTTAAGCATCGGCGTCATTGGCGCCGCTCTAAGCCCCGCAATAGCAAAAGCAGCGATACCGGCACAAGAGACAATAATGCTGCAGACAGTGCCGAAGACGAAGACAATTGTAACGCCCTCGATGCGGCTATATCTCCTACGTGTCGAAGCACGACTTAGAGGCATAACCGCATTGAAAGCAATGTCGCAAGTAAGGTAATCTTCACAAGAACCCATGTAAATAGATAAAAGGGGAAATGATACATAGTTGGCTTACACTCGCCACGTCACACAAATACATTAATTACAATCATCCAATACAATCAAGGTCCGACTACGGTACCAAAATAAAAATCAACCCCCACATGCGACAAAGTCCCCGATCGCCCCAACTGGGCACCACTACTGATCATCTGGGAAAGACACATAGTAACGACGAGAGTCTTCATCGAACTCCCACTTGAGCTCAAGCGCATTGTCTGGAACGGTATCATCGGTCCCTGCATCTGGTTTTGGAAGTAAACTGTGAGTCACGGGGACTCAGCAATCTCGCACCCTCGCGATCAAGACTATCTAAGCTTATAGGTAAGGCAAAGCGACTAGCATATATGGTGGCTAACATACGCAAAAGAGAGCGAGAAGAGAAGGAAAAAGCACGGTCGAAAAACTATGATCAAGAAGTGATCTTAGAACAACCTACGTCAAGCATTACTCCAACACCGTGTTCACTTCCCGGACTCCACCGAGAAGAGACCATCACGGTTACACACGCGGTTGATTCATTTTAATCAAGTTAAGTTTCATGTTATCTACAACCGGACATTAACAAATTCCCATCTTCCCATAACCGCGGGCACGGCTTTCGAAAGTTCAAATCCCTGCAGGGGAGTCCCAACTTAGCCCATCACAAGATCTCATGTTCAACGGAGGATATTCCTTCTCCCGAGACATTCCGATCAGACTCGGCATCCCGGTTACAAGACATCCTCGACAATGGTAAAACAAGTCCAGCAACTCCGCCCGAATGTGCCGAGAAATCCCGATAGGAGCTGCACATATCTCGTTCTCAGGGCACACTCAGATTGTCCAAACTTCCGGTAGGCCAGCCCAGAGTTGCCCCTGGTGGCCACCGGTGGCTGACGAGGTGGACCAACACTCAGAGGAGCACTAGCCCAGGGGGGTTTAAATAAAGATGACCCTTGGGCTCCGGAAACCCAAGGGAAAAAGAGGCTAGGTGGAAAATGGTAAAACGAAGGTTGGGCATTGCTGGAGGAGTTTTATGAAGGAAATATGCCCTAGAGGCAATAATAAAATTATTATTTATTTCCTTATATCATGATAAATGTTTATTATTCATGCTAGAATTGTATTATCCACAAACATAATACTTGTGTGAATACATAGACAAACTAAACGTCACTAGTGTGCCTCTACTTGACTAGCTCGTTAATCGAAGATGGTTATGTTTCCTAACCATACACATGTGTTGTCATTTGATTAACGGGATCACATCATTAGGAGAAAAGATGTGATTGACATGACCCATTCCATTAGCTCAGCACCCGATCGTTTAGTATGTTGCTATTGCTTTCTTCATGACTTATACATGTTCCTATGACTATGAGATTATGCAACTCCCGTTTGCCGGAGGAACACTTTGTGTGCTACCAAACGTCACAACGTAACTGGGTGATTATAAAGGAGCTCTACAGGTATCTCCAAAGGTACATGTTGGGTTGGCGTATTACGAGATTAAGATTTTGTCACTCCGATTGTCGGAGAGGTATCTCTAGGCCCTCTCGGTAATGCACATCACATAAGCCTTGCAAGCATTGCAACTAATGAGTTAGTTGCAAGATGATGTATTACGAAACGAGTAAAGAGACTTGCCAGTAACGAGATTGAACTAGGTATTGAGATACCGATGATCGAATCTCAGGCAAGTAACATACCGATGATAAAGGGAACAAAGTATGTTGTTATGCGGTCTGACCGATAAAGATCTTCGTAGAATATGTGGGAGCCAATATGAGCATCCAGGTTCCGCTATTGGTTATTGACCAGAGACGTGTCTCGGTCATGTCTACATTGTTCTTGAACCCGTACGGTCCGCACGCTTAACGTTATGATGACAGTTTCATTATGAGTTTATATATTTCGATGTACCGAAGTTTGTTCGGAGTCCCGGATGTGATCACGGACATGACGAGGAGTCTCGAAATGGTCGAGACATAAAGATTGATATATTGGACGGCTATATTCGGACACCGGAAGTGTTCCGGGTGATTTCAGAGAAAACCGGAGTGCCGGAGGGTTACCGGAACCCCCCCCCCCCCCGGGGGGGGGGGGAATTAATGGGCCTTATGGGCCCTACTGGAGAGAGAGAGGGGCGGCCAGGGTGGGCCGCGTGCCCCCTCCCCCTCTGGTCGGAATTGGACTAGGAGAAGGGGGGCGGCGCCCCCCTTTCCTTCTCCCTCTCCCCCTTCCTTTCCCCCTCCTAGTAGAAATAGGAAAGAGGGTAGTCCTACTCCTACTAGGAGGAGGACTCCTCCTCCTTGGCGCGCCCCAAGGGCCGGCCGGCCTCCCCCTTGCTCCTTTATATACGGGGGCTGGGGGGCACCTCTAGACACACAAGTTGATCTTCGTGATCGTTTTCTTAGCCGTGTTCGGTGCCCCCCTCCACCATACTCCTCGATAATATTGTAGCGGTGCTTAGGCAAAGCCCTGCGACGGTAGAACATCAAGATCGTCACCACGCCGTCATGCTAACGGAACTCTTCCCCGACACTTTGCTGGATCGGAGTCCGGGGATCGTCATCGAGCTGAACGTGTGCTAAAACTCGGAGGTGCCGTAGTTTCGGTGCTTGATCGGTCAGGCCGTGAAGACGTACGACTACATCAACCACGTTGTCATAACGCTTCCGCTATCGGTCTACAAGGGTATGTAGATAACACTCTCCCCTCTCATTGCTATGCATCACCATGATCCTGCGTGTGCGTAGGATTTTTTTTGAAATTACTACGTTCCCCAACAATGGCATCCGAGCCTAGGTTTTATGCGTTGATGTTGTGCACGAGTAGAACACAAGTGAGTTGTGGGCGATATAAGTCATACTGCTTACCAGCATGTCATACTTTGGTTCGGCGGTATTGTTGGATGAAGCGGCCCGGACCGACATTACACATACGCTTACGCGAGACTGGTTCTACCGACGTGCTTTGCACACAGGTGGCTGGCGGGTGTCAGTTTCTCCAACTTTAGTTGAACCGAGTGTGGCTACACCCGGTCCTTGCGAAGGTTAAAACAACACCAACTTGACAAACTATCGTCGTGGTTATTGATGCGTAGGTATGATTGGTTCTTGCTTAAGCCCGTAGCAGCCACGTAAAACTTACAACAACAAAGTAGAGGACGTCTAACTTGTTTTTGCAGGGCATGTTGTGATGTGATATGGTCAAGACATGATGCTAAATTTTATTCTATGAGATGATCATGTTTTGTAACCGAGTTATCGTCAAATTGGCAGGAGCCATATGGTTGTCGCTTTATTGTATGCAATGCAATCACGCTGTAATGCTTTACTTTATCACTAAGCGGTAGTGATAGTCGTGGAAGCATAAGATTGGCGAGACGACAACATTGCTACGATGGAGATCAAGGTGTCACACTGGTGACGATGGTGATCATGACGGTGCTTCGAAGATGGAGATCACAAGCACAAGATGATGATGGCCATATCATATCACTTATATTGATTGCATGTGATGTTTATCTTCTATGCATCTTATCTTGCTTTGATTGACGGTAGCATTTTAAGATGATCTTTCACTAATTATCAAGAAGTGTTCTCCCTGAGTATGCACCGTTGCGAAAGTTCTTCGTGCTGAGACACCACGTGATGATCGGGTGTGATAGGCTCTACGTTCAAATACAATGGGTGCAAAACAGTTGCCCACGCGGAATACTCAGGTTATACTTGACGAGCCAAGCATATACAGATATTTCCTCGGAACACGGAGACCGAAAGGTCGAGCGTGAATCATATAGTAGATATGATCAACATAGTGATGTTCACCAATGAAACTACTCCATCTCACGTGATGATCGGACATGGTTTAGTTGATTTGGATCATGTGATCACTTAGAGGATTAGAGGGATGTCTATCTAAGTGGGAGTTCTTTAGTAATATGATTAATTGAACTTAAATTTATCATGAACTTAGTACCTAATAGTATCTTGCTTGTTTATGTTTGATTGTAGATAGATGGCCCGTGCTGTTGTTCCGTTGAATTTTAATGCGTTCCTTGAGAAAGCAAGGTTGAAAGATGATGGTAGCAATTACATGGACTAGGTCCGTAACTTGAGGATTATCCTCATTGATGCACAAAAGAATTACGTCCTGGAAGAACCGCTGGGTGCCAGGCCTGCTGTTGGAGCAACACCAGATGTTATGAACGTCTGGCAGAGCAAAGCTGATGACTACTCAATAGTTCAGTGTGCCATGCTTTATGGCTTAGAATCGGGACTTCAACGACGTTTTGAATGTCATGGAGCATATGAGATGTTCCAGGAGTTGAAGTTAATATTTCAAGCAAATGCCCGGATTGAGAGATATGAAGTCTCCAATAAGTTCTATAGCTGCAAGATGGAGGAGAACAGTTCTGTCAGTGAGCATATACTCAAAATGTCTGGGTATAATAATCACTTGATTCAATTGGGAGTTAATCTTCCAGATGATTGCGTCATTGACAGAATTCTCCAAACACTTCCACCTAGCTACAAGAGCTTCGTGATGAACTATAATATGCAAGGGATGGTTAAGACAATTCCCGAGCTCTTCGCAATGCTGAAAGCTGTGGAGGTAGAAATCAAGAAGGAGCATCAAGTGTTGATGGTCAACAAGACCACTAGTTTCAAGAAAAAGGGCAAAGGGAAGAAGAAGAAGGTGAACTTCAAAAAGAATAGCAAGAAAGTTGCTGCTCAGGAGAAGAAACCCAAATCTGGACCTAAGCCTGAAACTGAGTGCTTCTACTACAAGCAGACTGGTCACTGGAAGCGGAACTGCCCCAAGTATTTGGCAGATAAGAAGGATGGCAAGGTGAACAAAGGTATATATGATATACATGTTATTGATGTGTACCTTACTAATGCTCGCAGTAGCATCTGGGTATTTGATACTGGTTTTGTTGCTAATATTTGCAACCCGAAACAGGGACTACGGATTAAGCGAAGATTTGCTAAGGACGAGGTGATGATGCGCGTGGGAAATGGTTCCAAATTCGATGTGATCGCGGTCGGCATGCTACCTCTACATCTACCTTCGGGATTTGTATTAGACCTAAATAATTGTTATTTGGTGCCAGAGTTGAGCATGAACATTATATCTGGATCTTGTTTGATGCGAGACGGTTATTCATTTAAATCAGAGAATAATGGTTGTTCTATTTATATGAGTAATATCTTTTATGGTCATGCACCCTTGAAGAGTGGTCTATTCTTATTAAATCTTGATAGTAGTGACACACATATTCATAATGTTGAAGCCAAAAGATGCAGAGTTGATAATGATAGTGCAACTTATTTGTGGCGCTGCCGTTTAGGTCATATCGGTGTAAAGCGCATGAAGAAACTCCATACTGATGGACTTTTGGAACCAGTTGATTATGAATCACTTGGTACTTGCGAACTGTGCCTTATGGGCAAGATGACAATAACACCGTTCTCCGGTACTATGGAGAGAGCAACAGATTTGTTGGAAATCATACATACAGATGTATCTGGTCCGATGAATGTTGACGCTCGTGGCGGATATCGTTATTTTCACACCTTCACAGATGACTTAAGCAGGTATGGGTATATCTACTTAATGAAACATAAGTCTGAAACATTTGAAAAGTTCAAAGAATTTCAGAGTGAAGTTGAAAATCATCGTAACAAGAAAATAAAATTCCTACGATCTGATCGTGGAGGAGAATATTTGAGTTACGAGTTTGGTGTACATTTGAAACAATGCGGAATAGTTTCGCAACTCACGCCACCCGGAACACCACAGCGTAATGGTGTGTCCGAACGTCGTAATCGTACTTTACTAGATATGGTGCGATCTATGATGTCTCTTACTGATTTACCGCTGTCGTTTTGGGGTTATGCTTTAGAGACGGCCGCATTCACGTTAAACAGGGCACCATCAAAATCCGTTGAGACGACGCCTTATGAACTGTGGTTTGGCAAGAAACCAAAATTGTCGTTTCTAAAAGTTTGGGGCTGCGATGCTTATGTGAAAAAGCTTCAACCTGATAAGCTCGAACCCAAATCGGAGAAATGTGTCTTCATAGGATATCCAAAGGGAACTATTCGATACACCTTCTATCACAGATCCGAAGGCAAGACTTTTGTTGCTAAATTCGGAAACTTTCTAGAGAAGGAGTTTCTCTCGAAAGAAGTGAGTGGGAGGAAAGTAGAACTTGATGAGGTAACTGTACCTGCTCCCTTATTGGAAAGTAGTACATCACAGAAACCGGTTTCTGTGACACCTACACCAATTAGTGAGGAAGCTAATGATGATGATCATGAAACTTCAGAACAAGTTACTACTGAACCTCGTAGATCAACCAGAGTAAGATCCGCACCAGAGTGGTACGGTAATCCTATTCTGGAAGTCATGCTACTAGATCATGATGAACCTACGAACTATGAAGAAGCGATGGTGAGCCCAGATTCCGCAAAATGGCTTGAAGCCATGAAATCTGAGATGGGATCCATGTATGAGAACAAAGTGTGGACTTTGGTTGACTTGCCCAAAGATCGGCAAGCAATTGAGAATAAATGGATCTTCAAGAAGAAGACTGACGCTGACGGTAATGTTACTGTCTACAAAGCTCGACTTGCCGCAAAAGGTTTTCGACAAGTTCATGGGATTGACTACGATGAGACCTTCTCACCCGTAGAGATGCTTAAGTCTGTCCGAATCATGTTAGCAATTGCCGCATTTTATGATTATGAAATTTGGCAGATGGATGTCAAAACTGCATTCCTGAATGGATTTCTGGAAGAAGAGTTGTATAAGATGCAGCCGAAAGGTTTTGTCAATCCAAAGGGAGCAAACAAAGTGTGCAAGCTCCAGCGATCCATTTATGGACTGGTGCAAGCCTCTTGGAGTTGGAATAAATGCTTTGATAATGTGATCAAAGCATTTGGTTTTGTACAGACTTTTGGAGAAGCCTATATTTACAAGAAAGTGAGTGGGAGCTTTGTAGCATTTCTGATATTATATGTAGATGACATATTACTAATCGGAAATGATATAGAATTTCTGGATAGCATAAAGGGATACTTGAATAAGAGTTTTTCAATGAAAGACCTTGACAAAGTTTGGAAGAAGTTCAAAATGGATCAAGCAAAGAAAGGATTCTTGCCTGTGTTACAAGGTGTGAAATTGAGTAAGACTCAGTGCCCGACCAATGTAGAAGATAGAGAGAAAATGAAAGATGTTCCCTATGCTTCAGCCATAGGCTCTATCATGTATGCAATGCTGTGTACCAGACCTGATGTGTGTCTTGCTATAAGTCTAGCAGGGAGGTACCAAAGTAATCCAGGAGTGGATCACTGGACAGCGGTCAAGAACATCTTGAAATACTTGAAAAGGACTAAGGATATGTTTCTCTTATATGGAGGTGACAAAGAGCTCATCGTAAATGGCTACGTTGATGCAAGCTTTGACACTGATCCGGACGATTCTAAATCGCAAACCGGATACATGTTTACATTAAACGGTGGAGCTGTCAGTTGGTGCAGTTCTAAACAAAGCATTGTGGCGGGATCTACATGTGAAGCGGAGTACATAGCTGCTTCGGAAGCAGCAAATGAAGGAGTCTGGATGAAGGAGTTCATATCCGATCTAGGTGTAATACCTAGTGCATCGGATCCAATGAAAATCTTTTGTGACAATACTGGTGCAATTGCCTTGGCAAAGGAATCCAGATTTCACAAGAGAACCAAACACATCAAGAGACGCTTCAATTCCATCCGGGATCTAGTCTAGGTGGGAGACATAGAGATTTGCAAGATATATACGAATCTGAATGCTGCAGACCCGTTGACTAAGCCTCTTCCACGAGCAAAACATGATCAGCACCAAAGCTCCATGGGTTTTAGAATCATTACTGTGTAATCTAGATTATTGACTCTAGTGCAAGTGGGAGACTGAAGGAAATATGCCCTAGAGGCAATAATAAAGTTATTATTTATTTCCTTATATCATGATAAATGTTTATTATTCATGCTAGAATTGTATTATCCGGAAACATAATATTTGTGTGAATACATAGACGAACTAAACGTCACTAATGTGCCTCTACTTGACTAGCTCGTTAATCGAAGATGGTTATGTTTCCTAACCATAGACATGTGTTGTCATTTGATTAACGGGATCACATCATTAGGAGAAAAGATGTGATTGACATGACCCATTCCATTAGCTTAGCACCCGATCGTTTAGTATGTGCTATTGCTTTCTTCATGACTTATACATGTTCCTATGACTATGGGATTATGCAACTCCCGTTTGCCGAAGGAACACTTTTTGTGCTACCAAACGTCACAATGTAACTGGGTGATTATAAAGGAGCTCTACAGGTGTCTCCAAAGGTACACGTTGGGTTGGCGTATTTCGAGATTAAGATTTTGTCACTCTGATTGTCGGAGAGGTATCTCTGGGCCCTCTCGGTAATGCACATCACATAAGCCTTGCAAGCATTGCAACTAATGAGTTAGTTGCGAGATGATGTATTATGAAACGAGTAAAGATACTTGCCGGTAACGAGATTGAACTAGGTATTGAGATACCGACGATCGAATCTCGGGCAAGTAACATACCGATGACAAAGGGAACAAAGTATGTTGTTATGCGGTCTGACCGATAAAGATCTTCGTAGAATATGTGGGAGCCAATATGAGCATCCAGGTTCTGCTATTGGTTATTGACCGGAGATGTGTCTTGGTCATGTCTACATTGTTCTCGAACCCGTAGGGTCCACACGCTTAACATTACGATGGAAGTTTCATTATGAGTTTATATATTTTGATGTACCGAAGTTTGTTCGGAGTCCCGGATGTGGTCACGAACATGAAGAGGAGTCTCGAAATGGTCGAGGCATAAAGATTGATATATTGGACGGCTATATTCGGACACCGGAAGTGTTCCGGGTGATTTCAGAGAAAACCGGAGTGCTGGAGGGTAACCGGAACCCCCCCCGGGAGAAGTAATGGGCCTTATCGGCCCTAGTTGAGAGAGAGAGGGGCGGCCAGGGTGGGCCGCGCGCCCCCTCCCCCTCTGGTTGGAATTGTACTGGGAGAAGGGGGGCGGCGCCCCCCTTTCCTTCTCCCTCTCCCCCTTCCTTTCCCCCTCCTCGTAGGAGTAGGAAAGAGGGGAGTCCTACTCCTACTAGGAGGAGGACTCCTCCTCCTTGGCGCGCCCCAAGGGCCGGCCGGCCTCCCCCTTGCTCCTTTATATACGGGGGCAGGGGGGCACCTCTAAACACACAAGTTGATCTTCATGATCATTTTCTTAGCCGTGTTCGGTGCCCCCCTCCACCATACTCCTCGATAATATTGTAGCGGTACTTAGGCGTAGCCCTGCGACGGTAGAACATCAAGATCGTCACCATGCCGTCGTGCTGACGGAACTCTTCCCCGACACTTTGCTCGATCGGAGTCCGGGGATCGTCATCAAGCTGAACGTGTGCTAAAACTCGGAGGTGTCGTAGTTTCTGTGCTTGATCGGTCGGGCCGTGAAGATGTACGACTACATCAACCGCGTTGTCATAACACTTCCGCTATCGGTCTACGAGTGTACGTAGATAACACTCTCCGCTCTCGTTGCTATGCATCACCATGATCTTGCGTGTGCATAGGAATTTTTTTGAAATTACTACGTTCCCCAACATTTTATTCAAGGCGAACTGTCAAGGGGTTCCCATTATAACCCAACCGCGTAAGGAACGCAAAATCCGGGAACATAACACCGATATGACGGAAACTAGTGCGGCAAGAGTGGAACAAAACACTAGGCAAAACGCCGAGCCTTCCACCCTTTACCAAGTATATAGATGCATTAAACGAAGTCCAAATGGTACGAAACTTGACAGGCGGTCTACTGGTAGTAAACCAAGGCCGCATGGCAAGTCTCGGTCCAATCCAAAAATGTTTAACCCCCACACACGAAAAGAGGTAGAAAGGGGCACCGGAGGAGATAGGAGTGCTAGAATGCAAAACGGACAACGGGAAAAATGCTCGGATGCATGGGACAAACACGTATGCAAATGCAATGCACATGATGACATGATATGAGATGCATGACAAAGGCAACAACACACGGAGACAAAAAACGACACCGAGGAAAATAAAATAACTTAGGCCAAAAACGGCAAGAGTTGGAGTACAGATAAGGTAAATTACAACCGGGGTGTTACAACACTCCACCACTACAAAAGGATCTCGTCCCAAGATCTAGGACTAGAAAAACGCCGGGTACTCAGAACGGAGGTGATCCTTGCGTTCCTAGGTGGCTTCACAGTCGGAATGGTGTGACCACTTGAGTTTGAGGAATTTGATTGATTTGTTGCGAGTCTTGCACTCAGTTTCTTCAAGAATAGCCACTGGGTGCTCACGATAAGAAAGGTCTTCTTGGGGATCAATGTCTTCGAAGTTGACGGTGCGGTCAGGAGTCTTGAAGCACTTGCGGAGCTGAGAGACATGGAACACGTCGTGCATGCAAAGTTGGAGGGAAGCTCGAGTTGATAGGCGAGATCGCCTCTCTTGCTGACGATCTTGAAAGGACCCACATATCTAGGGGCAAGCTTCCCTTTGATACCGAAGCGACGAGTACCTTTCATTGGAGAGACACGGAGGTAAACATGATCTCTGATCTCGAAAGCCAAATCACGATGCTTACTATCTTAGTAGCTCTTCTGGCGCGATTGTGCTGCTTTGAGGTTATCACGAATGACTTTGCACATCTCCTCTGCCTCTATGATCAAGTCATTTCCGAGAAGTTGACGTTCACCAGTCTCTGACCAGTTAAGAGGAGTACGTCACTTCCTGCCATAGAGAATTTCAAATGGGGCCTTGCCCGAACTCGCTTGAAAGTTGTTGTTGTAGGAGAACTCGGCATATGGAAGACAATCTTCCCACTTCATACCAAAAGAGATAACGCAAGCCCTGAGCATATCTTCAAGAATCTGATTGACACGCTCGACTTGGCCGCCAGTTTGAGGATGAAAAGCTGTGCTGAAACGGATGTTGGTGCCCATGGCCTTCTGAAAGGAATCCCAAAACTTCGAGGTGAAGATGCTGCCACGATCTGAAGAAATCAACTGCGGAATGCCGTGCAGAGAGACAATCCGAGAAGTATAAAGCTCTGCCAATTAAGCTGCCGTGATAGACTCTTTGATGGGCAGAAAGTGAGCCACTTTAGTGAGTTTGTCGATGACAACGAATATAGAATCATTGCCACGCTTGGACTTTGGAAATCCCGTCACGAAGTCCATCTCAATGTGGTCAAACTTCCATTCTGGAATGGCAAGAGGTTGGAGGAGACCAACTGGTCATTGGTGTTCTGCCTTCACTCTTCTACAGACATCACATTCATTCACGAACTGAGCAATCTCACGCTTCATTCGAGTCCACCAATAAGCCTGCTTGAGGTCATGGTACATCTTCGTACTTCTAGGGTGGATGGAGAGGAGAGAATTGTGAGCCTCGTTCATAATGACTTTACGAAGGTCACCTTTAGGCACCACAATGTGATCCTCGAAGAAGAGAGTATCCTTGTCATCAAGGCGATAGCACTTGTACTTGGATTGACTCTTGGCAATCCCAATCGTCACCTTCTTCACCATAGCATCAAGAAGTTGAGCCTCGCGAATTTGATCTTCCAAAGTAGGAGAGACTTGGAGCTTGGCGAGGAAACCTTGAGGAACAACTTGCAGATTGAGTTTGCGGAAAGCTTCACAAAGGTCGGGTTGGTAAGGCTTGAGAATCAGACTGTTGCAGTAAGCCTTCCTACTCAATGCGTCAGTAATTACATTGGCCTTGCCTGGAGTATATTCAATACTC
The DNA here is from genome assembly GCA_034509565.1 of Triticum monococcum. Lineage (NCBI taxonomy): Eukaryota > Viridiplantae > Streptophyta > Magnoliopsida > Poales > Poaceae > Triticum > Triticum monococcum. Next base: position 274,016,007 of record CM067842.1, on the reverse strand, counting down.
GGATTATACTCTTGAATCATTTTGACCCAACGAGTCTGCCTGAGGTTGAGATTAGGCTGAGTGAAGATGTACTTGAGACTCTTGTGGTCAGTGAAGATGTCCACTTTTCTTCTCAATAAGAGATGTCTCCAACTCAAAAGAGCATGCACAACTGCCGCTAACTCGAGGTCGTGAGTGGGGTAGTTCTTCTCGTTGGGCTCCAACTAGCGAGAGGTATAAGCCACAACTTTCTTCTCTTGCATCAACACTACACCAAGACCTTGAAGAGAGGCATCACAGAAGACCTCAAACGGTTTGGATTCATCAGGAGGAGTCAGAACTGGAGTAGTGACTAATTTCTCTTTCAGGGTGTTGAAAGCGATGTCACATTCAGGAGACCAAATGTACTTCACGTGCTTCTAGAGAAGGTTGGAAAGCGGCTTCGCGATCTTTGAGAAGTTCTCAACGAACCTTCGACAGTAGCTTGCGAGACCAAGGAAGCTGTGAAGTTGCTTTACGTTCTGAGGTGGTTCCCAATTCACAATTGCAGACACCTTCTCAGGATTCACCGCTATGCCCTTGGCAGAGATGATATGCCCAAGGTAGAGAACCTCATCGAGCCAAAACTCGCACTTTGAAAACTTGGCGTAGAACTGATGTTCTCTGAGCTTATCCAGCATGAAACGCAAGTGCTTGGCATGATCTTCCTTGTTCTTTGAAAAGACCAAAATGTCATCGAGGTAGACCAAGACGAAGTCATTTGTGTAGGGGTTGAAGATGAAGTTGATCATGCGAGAGAAAGTCGGAGGAGCATTGACGAGGCCAAAAGACATGACAGTGTATTCATATGAACCATAGCTTGTTCTGAAAGCCGTCTTGGGGATATCTTGCTCACGAATTTGAATCTGGTGATAGCCCATACGGAGATCAAGCTTGGAGAATACTTGAGCACCTTTGAGTTGTTCGAACAGGTCGTTGATGTTGGGAAGTGGGCACTTGTTCTTTATAGTCTTCTTGTTCAATGGACGGTAGTCAACACAAAGTCGGTCCGTTCCATCCTTCTTCTTCACAAAAAGAACTCCACAACCCCACGGAGAAGAACTAGGTCGGATGAGACCCATACGCTCTTGTTCATCGAGTTGTTTCTTCAGCTCCTTCAACTCTTTGGGTCCCAGCTTGTAAGGACGTTTGCAAACAGGTTCCGTGCCAGGCTCAAGATTGATGACGAATTCAACTGGCCGGTGCGGAGGCATTCCTGGAAGCTCTTCTAGAAAGACGTCTTGATATTCGCAAACGACCGGAATTTGAGAGATGGCATCCAGTTCATCCTTCTCATTGAGAGAAAACAGACGGATGGTATTATCCCGAGCGGCAAAGACAATTACATCCTCAGACGAATGAGTCAATTGAATCTGCCTAGCTGCACAATCAAGCTGAGCCTTGTTCTTAGAAAGCCAGTCCATTCCAAGAATAAGATCAATATCCGAGTTTCCAAGCACCATTGGAGAAGCCAGAAACTTGAAATCACCCATCATGATAGAAATATCCGGAATCTCATAGTTTGCGAGCAAACATTTACCCGGTGAGACAACTGCTAATGGTCTATGCAAAACTTGAGAAGACAACACATGCTTAGATGCAAAAGGTCTCGAGATGAAACAATGCGATGCACCAGTGTCAAAAAGTACTTTTGCAGGAACATCGTTAACAGGAAGGTTACCCATGATGACATCTAACGAGTTCTCTGCCTGAGCAGCATTCATCAAGTTGACCTTGGCGTGCTTGGGGTTATGCTTGACCACAGCTGTACTTGCCGATCTCACAGGAGAAGGAGGAGGGAGACGCCCCTGTTTGAAGCATTTGTTGGCATAGTGACCCTTCTGTTGGCACTTGTTGCACGTGACCTCCGAAAGTGGAAGGTGATACGGAGCACTTGATCTTGGAGCTTGATACGAAGTCTTGTTCTAAAAGCCAGGGTTGGGTGGGTGGGAAGATCCACTGCCACCTTTGCTCTTCTGCTGATAAGACTGACGGAACGGAGGAGGAAGCCAATACTTTTGCTGCTTAGCCACTTGAGTTGAGGAAGAAGGAGTAGCATCTCTGACTCGCTTCTTGGAAGCATTGCACTTCAGTTGAGCAGTCTCTTGCTTCATTGCCATGTTGTAGAACTCATCATACCTCTTGGGCTCAAAGAGGAAGAGAGCTAGCTGGATTTCTTCTCTAAGACCACCCCTGAACTGGTAAATCATGCTCTTCTCGTCAGGGACGTCTTGCTTAGCAAAACGGGTGAGCTTCTGAAACATTTTGTTGTACTCGTAAACAGACATAGTGCCTTGCTTCAGGTTACGGAATTCCTCATGCTTGCTTTCAACCACACTCTGAGGAATATGATGAGCTTTGAAGTCTTGACGGAATTCATCCTAGGTAATCACACGGCCTCCTCCAGAATCTTTGTACTGCTGAAACCATTCTACAGCTTGGTCTTTGAGTTGGAAGGAAGCGAACTTGACAAAGTCCTCAGGCCTGACGTTACTGCACTCGAAATGCTTGCATATGCCACGAGCCAATCATCAGCGTCTGTTGCCTCAACACAATTGCTGAAGGTCTTTGGATGGTTAGCAAGGAACTGGTTGAGTGTAGCAAACTGATTCTGATTGTTGCCATGACCCTGGTTCCCTTGGTTGCGCTCTTGAAGAAGTTGCATGATCAGCTGCGTGTTTGCATTGGTAGCGGCCATCACAGCTTGCCATGCCTCCAGAGGTGGAGGTGGTGGTGGCGGATCAGGATTCGGAGTCGTGCGCATTGGAGGAGCCATCCTGAAGAGGTTGACATCCGTTAGCACATTGACAGACAAATATTGAAGCTGAATCAAACGGGTTGAAATTGCAACATAAAGTCTTCACATCCGAACAAAATGAACGAATGCATTCCAATTGAAATGGTCACATTTCCATAAATTGAGAAGCCACTTAGAATTGAGGTAGAAGAAAAACAACAAGGTACGGAACAAGAACGAATACTTGGTGAGGATTACCCAATCCTAAACCAAATATCCGCGGAAGAAGAACTAGAGCTACAAGAATTCCCACCTATGAAACTCCCGAACCTTTCCGGTTATGCAATCAGGTGTTGGGGATACAGGGGAAGCATAATATCTCACCCAAATCTAGCAAATCCTACATCCAGCTGTATCCATCCTTCAACACATAACCGAGAAACCTTCGGAAATCATTTACCTCAACCTTCGAAAAGCATCTGTTATATGAGTTATGGCAATACTCCCGAACTCCCGCCCCAGTACTGGGTGGCGTCGATGTTATCTCACCAACAACTGCATAAAAGAGATTTTCGATGTCGGTGAAACTCAGGTATTCCAGAATCTCAATGATAAAATTGTGACGACAACACCCCGGAGCTCAACTCCCTGGGACACTGCCACAACCCCTAAATGACAGGAGGCACCAAGAACAATGTTCTCGTCACAAATCGATCGGAACAATTCCAAGATACCCGCGTGATCCTAATTTTTTTTAGTGAAATCTGAGAAGAGAAGAGTCAAAACTCTACGTCAGGATGCCTCACCAGAGCGATGAAGGGACTGGGGAGTAAAAAGAATTCCTAACTCTCCGATATATATAATTCCTAAAAGACTCAAAACATTTTTCTAGACTCAACAACGCCAGCGATTCGATCAAGCAGGGGGCTCCTAAGGTCCGGGCTGGCTCTGATTACCAACTTGTAACGCCCTTGATGCGGCTATATCTCCTATGTGTCGAAGCACGACTTAGAGGCATAAGCGCATTGAAAGCAATGTCGCAAGTAAGGTAATCTTCACAACAACCCATGTAAATAGATAAAAGGGGAAAGGATACATAGTTGGCTTACACTCGCCACGTCACACAAATACATTAATTACAATCATCCAATACACTCAAGGTCCGACTATGATACCAAAATAAAAATCAACCCCCACATGCGACAAAGTCCCCGGTCGCCCCAACTGGGCACCACTACTGATCATCTGGGAAAGACACATAGTAACGACGAGAGTCTTCATCGAACTCCCACTTGAGCTCAAGCACATTGTCTGGAACGGTATCATCGGTCCCTGCATCCGGTTTTGGAAGTAAACTGTGAGTCACGGGGACTCAGCAATCTCGCACCCTCACGATCAAGACTATTTAAGCTTATAAGTAAGGCAAAGGTATGAGGTGGAGCTGCAACAAGCGACTAGCATATATGGTGGCTAATATACGCAAAAGAGAGCGAGAAGAGAAGGCAAAAACATGGTCGAACAACTATGATCAAGAAGTGATCCTAGAACAACCTACGTCAAGCATTACTCCAACACCGTGTTCACTTCCCGGACTCCGTCGAGAAGAGACCATCACGGTTACACACGCGGTTTATTCATTTTAATTAAGTTAAGTTTCATGTTATCTACAACCGGACATTAACAAATTCCCATCTGCCCATAACCGTGGGCACGGCTTTCAAAAGTTCAAATCCCTGCAGGGAGTCCCTACTTAGCCCATCACAAGCCCTCATGGTCAACGAAGGATATTCCTTCTCCCGAGACATTCCGATCAGACTCGGCATCCCGGTTACAAGACATCCTCGACAATGGTAAAACAAGTCCAGCAACACCGCCCGAATGTGCCAAGAAATCCCGATAGGAGCTGCACATATCTCGTTCTCAGGGCACACTCAGATTGTCCAAACTTCCGGTAGGCCAGCCCAGAGTTGCCCCTGGTGGCCACCGATGGCTGACGAGGTGGACCAACACTCAGAGGAGCACTAGCCCAGGGGGGTTTAAATAAAGATGACCCTTGGGCTCCGGAAACCCAAGGGAAAAAGAGGCTAGGTGGAAAATGGTAAAACCAAGGTTGGGCATTGCTGGAGGAGTTTTATTCAAGGCGAACTGTCAAGGGGTTCCCATTATAACCCAACCGCGTAAGGAACGCAAAATCCGGGAACATAACACCGATATGACGGAAACTAGGGCGGCAAGAGTGGAACAAAACACTAGGCAAAAGGCCGAGCCTTCCACCCTTTACCAAGTATATAGATGCATTAAGATAAACAAGATAATATGGTGATATCCCAACAATAAACAATGTTCCAACAAGGGACGATCTCCAATCTTCATCGGCAACTAGCAACACTATAAGAGGGGTTGAGCAGAGCGGTAACATAGCCAAACATCAGTTTGCTAGGACATGGTGGGTTAGAGGTTTGAGATGGCAATTTGGGAGGCATGACAAGCAAGTGGTAGGTATCGTAGCATAGGCATAGCAAAAGAGCGAGCATCTAGCAAGCAAAGATAGAAGTGATTTCAAGGGTATGATCATCTTGCCTGCAAAGTTGTTAGAGTTGACTTGATCCTCGTAAGAGAACTCAATGGGCTCCTCGTTCGCGAACTCGTCTCCCGACTCTACCCAAACAAGAATAACAAGAAAACGGAACACAATCAACCACGTGCAATGCTCAAAAAACATGATGCAAACATGGTATGATATGCGGGATGAGGTATGTGATGCATATGCAAGATTTGACAAGGAATGGTAGAACCTGGCCTCAACTTGGGAATCCAAGAGTTCCACTAGAAATGTGAGGTGATTTCGGTTGAAATCGACATAAAGATGACCGGAATCGGATGCACGGTTTGGAAATGGCAAGCAAAACAAATATGGCACCAGTCTGCGATATCAGCAAGTAACCATCTAAATGCATCAAGATAAATATGCTACAGCACTCAAACATGACAACAAAATACATGGCAGGGATCCACTCATGAAACTTGACAAAAGATGAACACTGAGCTACGGCTAAATCATCCATTAACAGGTTCAAACAAGCATGGCAAAAGTGCAAATGATAATAGGTTTCAGACTTGGTGAAATTAACACAAGTCTGGAATTTATCATCAGGAAGCACAATTTAGAACATGATAACTACAAGCTACAGGATCTTAACATGTAAAAGCAAGGCATGGAATGAATCTACTCAAAGTACTTAACAAAAGTCCCTTAGTGACCTTGAGCCAAAAGGGATCAGAAAATACAATTGCAAGCATGTGAACATGGCAAAAACATAACCAAATTCAGACTTAGTGAAAAACTGGAGCATGCAAATCAGTTAACGAGTAGGCATGTTTACGAGCTCGATGCACTCACTACATAGCATGGCATGACAAACAAAGCATACATCCATCAAGAAGACATGGCATAGGAGCTATACATGGCAAGAACAACAACATAGCATGCACGGATCAATAGCAACATCCCCGGCAAAATCGCTAAACATGTCAACAATCTGCCAGGATTCACTTTATAGCAAAAGTAGAGGTCGATTGACTCAAGCTAGGGTGCTCCATAATTACAAACAAAGACATGGATGGATAGAGCACCACAATGTTAACAAAACATCCTTACTGATCATCCTCAAAAGAGGCACGGATCACTAGGAAACAACATGAAAATATCGCATAACGACAAAAACAGAACAAGGACTTAGTGAAATTCTAAGTCCCTGAAATCAGCATTACCGATTACGCTACTTTGCAAGCTTGTGCTAGTCACCACAAATGTCACAAAAATACATGGTAAGCACCTCTGTAAAGATGGAATGGCATATAACAAAACATACGTAGAGCTCAGGATCATAGCATGCACACATTAGTCGTGGCAAAAATGACAAAATGCCATTTGCTGAAACAGATCTGCCAAATTCATCACATAGCCCTCTTCCAACAGCATTTCGGGCATCAAGATGAGCTCAAATGAAAATGATGCAATGAGATGAAATGATGTACTCGGCGAGGCGAACATTTTGATATGCTACACACACGAATTGGATCAACGATGGGAGAGTTATGGCATGTTAAAAATGCTAAAAAAATACGGGAGTTAGGTGAGAAAGTCAACCCTCAGATCTAGGGTTTACTGTAGCCGCCGGGTGCACTGTACCAGATCGAACGTCGCCGGAGTTCTTCGCCGGAAATGGGGGCGATGGTGGCCGGACTTGGCGAGGGAAGGAGGAGGCGGCCGGATCTGGTCCATGGAGCGGCGGAGGAGCTCCGGGAGCTCCGGGCAGCAAGGTGGGGCGGCGCTGGTGCGGTGCGGCAGCGCGCCTGCGTCGAGGCGGTGGGGCAGAGCGAGGTCACCGGAGATGGCACTTCGGCAGCGCGGCGGTGGTCGGCGCCGAGCCGGGAGGCGGAGCAGGCGGCGGCTCGGGCGTCCCCAGGCGACGTGGAGCTTCGGGCTTGCGGGGGCTCGCAGCGGGCCGAGCGGGCCGGCGTGGCTGCGGGTGGCGGCGTGCCACGTGGCGGCCCCCGGTTGGCTGCGGGCAGCGGCGGAGATGTGACCTTTAGGCGGCGGACATGTCCGGCGGCGGCGAGAGCAAACTTTTAGGGTTAGGGTAGAATGATCCGCGAATTTCAGAGGAGGGGCTAGTTTTATAGGTAGACGGAGCTAGGAAGCTCCAAATGAGGTGCGGTTTTCGGCCACGCGATCGTGATCGAACACTCTAGACGATGGAGAGGGTTTAGGTGGGTTTTGGGCAAAATTGGAAGGGTGTTGGACTACAACACAAACGAGGCCTTTTCGGTCCCTCGGTTAACCGTTGGAGTATCAAACGAAGTCCAAATGGTACGAAACTTGACAGGCGGTCTACCAGTAGTAAACCAATGCTGCATGGCAAGTCCCGGTCCAATCCGGAAATGTTTAACCCCCACACACGAAAAGAGGTAGAAAGGGGCACCGGAGGAGATAGGAGCGCCGAAATGCAAAACGGACAACGGGGAAAATGCTCGGATGCATGAGACGAACACGTATGCAAATGCAATGCACATGATGACATGATATGATATGCATGAAAAAGGAAACAACACACGGAGACAAAAAAAACCCAATACCAAGGAAAATAAAATAACTTAGGCCGGAAACGGCAAGAGTTGGAGTACAGATAAGGTAAATCACATCCGGGGTGTTACAACAATCCCCTCCAGCCAGGCTTCAAGCGGGAGGATGAGCAAGCTAGCCCTAAGGAACAAGCGGTAGACGGATAATCAGAGGATGACAATTACATGCCCCTCTCTAATGATGAGGTGAGCCTCGGAGACGAAGAATTTATCATGCCTGAGGATCCCGTCGAGCAGGAGCGCTTCAAGCGCCGGCTTATAGCCACAACAAAAAGCCTGAAGAAAAAGCAACAACAACTTCAAGCTGATCAAGATCTGCCAGCGGATTGATGGACCGAGGTGTTGGAAGCCGAGGAATATGAACTCGAGCACCCAACAAAAAGTTACCGAAAGCGCAGGTTGCTACCCCAACTTGAGGAGGAAGCATTTGAAAGTGCAACTATCCCTAGGTGGTTTTGGTTATTCATAACAACATATAGCTCATTGAGCTAATGCTATTTCAAGATTAAAATCTCAGGAAAGCTCAATGATTGGCATGGCATGGATGAGAAAAGTGGACCCCTCAAAATGCTAAGGACAAAGGATTGGCTCAAGCTCAAAGCTCAAGACTCTACATTTTCTATTTTAGTGATCCAAGATCACATTGAGTCTATAGGAAAAGCCAATACTATCAAGGAGGGATGAGGTGTTGCTTAATGAGGTTCTTGCTCAAAATTCTTAGTGATATGCTCCAAAACCCTCAACTACTTTCTCACATCCACATATGACCTAAACCAAAAGTCAAACTCGGCCCCACCGATTCTTTCTATCTGGCACCACCGAGTTTCAAATGTCATAGCCACTGCCACAAACCCTAGGCAAAATGGTCTCACCGATAGGGATCTCGGTCTCACCGAGATGGGATTGTAATCTCTTTGTTTCCCTTTGTAACATTTCGGTCTCACCGAGATGAGCGATCGGTCCCACCGAGATTGCAATGTAAACTCTCTGTTTTCCCTTCGTAACGTTTCGGTCTCACCGAAATGAGCGATCGGTCCCACCGAGTTTACCTGACCAACTCTCTGGTTAGCTTATTACCAAAATCGGTCTCACCGAGTTTGTGTAACCGGTCTCACCGAGATTACGTTATGCCCTAACCCTAATCATATCGGTCCTACCGAGTTGCGTGTCGGTCCCACCGAAAACCCTAATGGTCAATAGCTTTGCTAAATCGGTCCGACCGAGTTTAACCATTCGGTCCCACCGAGTTTGGAAAGTTATATGTAACGGTTAGATTTTGTGTGGAGGCTATATATACCCCTCCACCTCCTCTTCATTCATGGAGAGAGCCATCAGAACAAACCTACACTTCCAACCTATATTTTCTAAGAGAGAACCACCTACACTTATGTTGAGACCAAGATATTCCATTCCTACCATATGAATCTTTATCTCTAGCCTTCCCCAAGTTGCTTTCCACTCAAATATTCTTTCCACCAAATCCATATCCTATGAGTGGGAGTTGAGTGTTGGGGAGTCTATCATTTGAAGCACAAGAGCAAGGAGTTCATCACCAACACACCATTTGTTACTTCTTGGAGAGTGGTGTCTCGTAGATTGGCTAGGAGTCACTTGGGAGCCTCTCACAAGATTGTGGAGTTGAACCAAGGAGTTTGTAAGGGCAAGGGGATCACCTACTTCGTGAAGATCTACCGCTAGTGAGGCAAGTCCTTCGTGGGCGATGGCCATGGTGGGATAGACAAGGTTGCTTCTTCATGGACCCTTCATGGGTGGAGCCCTCCGTGGACTCACGCAACTGTTAACCTTCATGGGTTGAAGTCTCCATCACTGTGGATGTACGATAGCACCACCTATCGGAACCACGACAAAAACATCCGTGTCTCCAATTGCATTTGAATCCTCCAAACCCTTCCCTTTACATTCTTGCAAGTTGCATGCTTTACTTTTCGCTGCTCATATACTCTTTGCATGCTTGCTTGAATTGTGTTAAGATTGCTTGACTTGTTCAAAGTTGCTAAAATCTGCGAAGAACTAAAATTGGGAAAAGGCTAGATTTTTATTTGGCCAACTAGTCTAATCACCTCCCTCTAGACGTACTTTTGATCCTATAAGTGGTATCAGAGAATTGGTCTCCATTTGCCTTGATTTTCATAGCTGTTGGAAGTCATAGCCTTGGTTTCACAACCTAGGAGAGTATGGCGTCTAGCAAGGGAAATTACCACCGTAGAGGTCCTTACTTTGATGGTACTAATTTTGCTAGTTGGAAGCATAAGATGAAAATGCATGTTCTTGGACATTACCCCGCCGTTTGGGCTATTGTGTGTGTTGGCTTGCAAGGTGAATTTTTTGATGGGAGAGAACCAAATCATGAAGCTACCGTGGAAGAGTTGAAATGCTGCAATACAATGCTCAGGCTTGTGATATCCTCTTCAACGGATTGTGCCCCGAAGAATTCAGCAAAATCAGCCGTCTTGAGAATGCGAAGGAAATTTGGGATACTTTGATTGATATGCATGAAGGTACCGACTTCGTCAAGGAATCCAAGTTGGATGTGCTTGAAAGTCAGCTTGACAAGTTCAAAATGAAGGATGGTGAAGGTGTCGCTGAAATGTACTCTAGGCTTGCTCTTATCACAAATGAGATCACCGACTTAGGAAGTGAAGAGATGACCGACAAATTCATCATCAAGAAGATCCTAAGAGCTTTGGATGGAAAATATGATACTGTATGCACATTGATCCAAATGATGCCCAATTACAAAGATCTCAAGCCAACGGAAGTCATTGGAAGAATTGTTGCTCATGAGATGTCACTCAAGGATAAGGAGGAGCTCCATAACAAGTCAAGTGGTGCTTACAAAGCCTCATGTGAAGCTCCCACATCATCAAGTGAGAAACAAACCTTCAATGAAGAATTGAGCCTAATGGTGAAGAACTTCAACAAGTTCTACAAGAGTAGAAGCAAAGAGAGAAATTTCAAGTCAAGGTCCTACAATGACAAAAGATCTTCTAGTCGAGAGCAAAACTGCTACAATTGTGGAAGACCCGGACACTACTCCAATGAGTGTACGGCTCCCCACAAGAGAAGAGAAGATTCTCCCAAAAGAAGAAGTAGAAGAGAAGAATCACCATTGAGGGAGAGAAGGAGTAGGGATGATCGTTATGAATGAAGACCCTCTCGGAGAAGCAAGGATTTGGTAAGGAAGGACAAGTCATCAAGGAGCTACACAAAACAAAGACATCAAGCTCATGTTGGTGAATTGGTATCCAACTCCGACTCAGACAGTCACTCCGAGAGAAGCTATCACCCCGACTTCGAATATACTCAAGATGAAGGTGTTGCCGGTCTAGCACTTGTGTCAACCAACTCCTACGACATATTTGATTCCCCAAATGAAGGAATTGGAAGATGCTTCATGGCCAAAGGTCCAAAGGTATCACACCCCGAGTATGTTGATTTCAATAGTGATGAAGATGACTTGTTAGGTGATGATGATTTACTTGTTGACAACTCTAGTGATGAATACTATGATGAAACATCAATTAATCATGCTAATCAAGATGAAATGAATGACAATGATAAGGAGAATATTGAGTGTCTAACTAAAGAACTAAACACTTTTAAGTTAGCTCATGAAACTATCTTAGGAGATCATCGAGAACTTTTAAGGACTCATGAGAAATTACGTTTTGAGAAGCTCAATCTTGAGCAAGAGCATGAGTTTTTAAAGGCAATCAATGATGATCTTCGCAAAAAAAGTTCTTCTTAGATTGCCAAGCGTTTACTCTTGTCCACTTACATGCCTCAAGTCAAGTCTAGTAAGAAGAACAAGAAGGATTCTTCCTCTAGTAGTAACAATAATCATGCTAAATTCAATGTTGTTGCTTCTAGTAGTTCTCTTGATTCCACTAATGATTCTCTTAGCCAAGTTACACTTGAGCAAGAAAATAGCTTATTGAAGGGAATCATAGAGAAAGGTGTTTACAAGAGCCTTGCCGGGAGTAAGTAATTCGAGGAAATTGTACGCAAGCAAGGAAGGCACTGGAAGAATCAAGGTATTGGTTTTGAACGAAAGTTCAATGCCAATGGAGTTGAGTGGGAAGAACATCAATACCCCAAGACGAAGTTTGTTCCTCAACAAGAGAAGTATGATCCTACTTCTTTCAAAGGGACACAAGCTCAAGATGATCGTCCACCACAAGACCACAAGCAAAAAGGCAAGGACAAGCTTCAAGAGGAAATTGATGCATGTGAAGAAGCTCCTAAGGCCTTGGTCAAGTGGGTTCCCAAGACTACATCAAGTTCCACTTCATCAAGTACAACTACAACTCCGAGGATTCCCATCAAGATGGTGTGGATCCCGAAGAAGAAGAACTAGAGAGTTCTTGAGGGTGACTCTACCAACATACTTCACTCTTATCATTTTGGCAAGAACATGTGCAATCAACTTCCACATCTTGCACTAGTTCAAGGAGTCACAAACCCTCTTGTTGGTAAGACAAGGGACAAGGTAACCTAATGCTCTCATAGACATCATCTTGTGTGTGCATCACTCTATGTCTATGGATATCCTTGTTTGTTCCTTGTGGGACTAACCCGTGTAGGTATTGAAAGTGCAACTCACTCTAAAGGATAGCTCCGGATGATCTACATCAACTTAGAGCATCCACATCTTGAACACCTACATGAAGTCATCATAAAAAAAACCCAAGGTTAGTTCATCCATCTTAAGGGGGATATCACATCTAGGGGGAGCTTTACTCTAAGAATTGAGTTAAAGCAACTCTAATGGTGTGGACACAACAACGCTTTATGTAAAAGTGGTAACCCCACTTATGCTTAAACGATAAGTATGACCTATGATCAAATGTTCTCATTTGACTCCTAAGTCAATATACTCATATATAGATGACCTAGTCATTGCCAATTTCTTGATAGATGCTAGAATTGTTTGTGCATGCTTTGCCACATATTTCATTTTTCATTTTATTGTGTGAGCATGTTGGTTGCATAATTTACTCATTCGAGGACATCCACTTGTTGTTTTGATCGATTGGTTTACTTTTCTTTTGGCCAAGTGGATGGACAAGAATGCCTAAGAACATTATCTAGCTATCTATGCTTTTCTTGTCTTAAACTCTATTCATGATGCATCACAAAGTTTGATCAAGTTAGATACGAACCACTCTGTGTGAGGAGCACTCGGAGTCCCCGATTCGTCATAGACTTAAACTACCAAAACTTCTTTGTGTGTTTCGGTCTGACCGATTCATCCATTTCGGTCATACCGAGATCACTAAGTCGATCTAGGTTTTCAATCTCGGTGCAACCGATATGAACTTTTCGGTCACACCGAGTTTCAGTAACTGCTTGCAGTTATGAATCTCGGTGCCACCAAGTTGTTCCACTTGGTCACACCGACAGGGTCAGGCTATATATACCCATGGGTCAAGTTTTGGAAAACTTTCCGAATCTCCTTGCCCGCGCTTAGCCTGCTCTACCTCCCTGGGTCTCTGGATCATCCTCCTCGTCGCCAACCGCCTCCTGTTGCTGGTCTCCGCCGCCGTCAACGGGATCGTCTCCGCCGTTGCCGCCGTAGCAAGTTCATCGCCGAACTAGGGCATGGACTTGAACTTTGTGATGTTCTAACTCTGATTCCTCAGCACATTGCTTTGCCATGTATCTTGCCACGGTTGAGATCATTCTATCCATCGAAAACACTCCGTAGTTTAGTCGTGAATTGAAAATTTAGGGTTAGGTTTCCGCCGAAACCATCTCGGACCGACCGAGTTGATGAAATTGGTTCCACTGATTTGGCTCAGGCCATTGCACATGTGATTCTCGGTCTGACCGAGAATTGCAAATCGGTGTGACCGAGTTCAGCACTTTGTGAAACCCTAGCAGTCTCGGTGCCACCGAACTGTGACTCGGTCTGACCGAGTTCACTAGTTTAGGTTCCAAAAGCTACTTCGGTATCACCGAGTTTGCAAATCGGTAGATCCAAAATGCTTTCTGTGGAAAACTAAAACTAAGTTTTTAACTCATTCTTTTACAAAAACCTCTATACTTTGTGATGCTCATCCACTCTACCTCATCTATAATCTATTCACAGGGTCTGCTGTCAGTGTTTGCATCATGTCAGATCAGAGTGACAGTCATAACAAGTCTGAGGAACAGGTTCATGTGAGTGAGGGCACTAGTCCCTCTAGCAGCTCAGATGATGGAAGCAGGAGCACACCCAGCAATCTGCCAAAGGCTGCCACAAGGGCCAGCAAGAAAAGAACCTCAGAGTCAGAGGATGAGGACTATGTGGCTGAGGAAGAAGAAACCACCTCAAAGAGGAAAGTGCTCAAAAAGGAATATGGCACAGCTGCTGCCACCAAGCCAGGGATGAAGCAAAAGGTTCCTGCCAAGAGAGCTCCAATGTCTAAAGCCAAAACATCTACTCAAGAGACTTTGGGATCTGCACCCAAAGAGCAGGTTGTGGCAGAAAAGAAAAGGGAGGAAAGGGTCAAGAAGACCACTGACAGAGTGCTTGGGAGATCTTCAATGATGAAAGACTCTGAAGAAGAGGAAGAGGAAGAGGATACAACACCAGCACCCAAAGCTCAAAAGCTTATGGGCGATGGCATAAGATCAGGGGTTGCTCCATCTAAGCCCAAAGGAACTCCTAAGGCAGCTACTCCAAAACCCAAAACTGCACCCAAGAGGAACACCAGGAACATCCCAGCAGCAGAGAAGAACAAGGCCCCAATGCGTGAAGCTGCAATGGAAGAAGAAGATGATTCTGTTGTCTTGAGGAAATTGAAGCGAAAAATTCCAGATCACAATGATGCTCATCCAGTTGCAGAGAACATGAAAGTCAGGAAGGACTCTGGTCTAAGGCTATGGAGAGAGTTTGATCCATATGCCACCAGGAGAAGGACTGTTGTGGACTACATGTTCCATACAAAGGAACAACAGGACTTCTATGAGACCATCTTGCTTGACAAGAAGCGCATAGTGTGTGACATGAGATGGGTCGATTGGTCATTCATTGAGGAAAATGAGGATCACTTCCCTGGTGTATATGAAAGCTTGAAGGCGTGTGGAGTTGATGAGTTTGTGGCTCAGAAGCTCACAAAATGGAATGATGAGCTCATCATGCAGCTCTACTCCACAACTCACTTCTACCCAGATGGAAGGATTGTCTGGATTTCTGAAGGTACTAGGTACCAGTCCACAGTTGCAAAATGGGCTAAGTTGATCAATGCCCCAGAAGAGAGTGAAGATGACATGGAAGTCTATGCCAAGAAGAAGAAGGATCACAACACCATGGCACACATGTACAAGGAGATCCCAGATGCTGCTCTTGAGACACACAAGTTTGGATCTGTACATTACCTTCTGTCAGGCTTGCCAACTATCAACTGGATCCTCAGGCACACTCTCTTGCCAAAGTCAGGTGATCACAAGATGATCAGAGGCCATGCAATTAACTTTCTTCACATCTTTGATGTCCCACAGAAGTTCAAAGTCATGAGCCTAATAGTGGAAACCATAAAGAGGACAGCTGCAGATCAGAAGAGGAGTTGTGGGTATGCCCCACAGATCCAGGAGCGAATCAACTCCAAGATGGGCACTGGCACATATCTGCTGGACAAGGAGCACCTGCCCATCTACCCAGACTTTGAGGACAACACTGTGGTGATGGATGAAAATGAACCATCTTCTGTGCACGCACAAGCCAAGAAGGAGAAGGCAAAGGCTGAAAAGGCTGCAAGGATGCCAACTACTGAAGAAGCATCTCAGTATCTTCTGAAGAGCAAGCAAGTTCAGCTTGGCTACTTGATTGCCTCCACCCTGAGGATTGAGAAGGGATTGGCTACCCTGACTCAAAACCAGGAGAGCTTGGAGAGGATCGCGGAGCAGAAGTTCTATGACCTAGATGTGAAGGTCACTGAGATCCAGTCAGTCATTGAGAAACTTCAGGATGAAGTGCAGGAGAAGAAGGGCAAGACAACCACTGATGCTTTTGCTAGAGTGCCCAGAGGTTAAAGGTCTGCTGCAGTGCCTATTTTCCAGACACCAAAGCTACTTCATCTGCACCAGCTATAGCCTCAGTGCCACCGGCTCCAGCACCTACTCCACCAGCTCCATCTACATCGACTGATGCCTTCGTTCTTGGAGTTCTGTCTACACTACCACCTGAAGACCAAGCCTGAGTGTCGATCTAGCACTATGCATTTTTATGAACTTTTTGGTAACTTGTTGCCAAAGGGGGAGAAAATTTATAGATCATAGGCTTCGAGAGAGAGCATTGCTTTTTATTCACTCTTTTTGTTTGGTGGTTAAACTTCGTTTATTTGCTTGGTTGAGATACTTTATACTTTGTGCTTGCTTAGATGATCATATGCTACATTAATGCTTGTTGCATGACATTATCCTTTTTTTATATTCCATATGATCATTCACTTTGCTTGGTGATGAGTGCATGTATTTTAATTATTATCATTTTGAGCGCTCCATCAAGATGTATGTGATAAGGAAGAGTAACCCATGATCCTAACTCTTTGTGCATTTGCAGTCCAAAGCAAATCTGAAATTATGCGCAAATTTAGGGGGAGCTCTTGCTTTTCACATAATTCTCAAAGCGACAATGTTTTCACTCTATTTATCATTTGTCGAAGCTTTGATCTATATGTTATCATCAATTACCAAAAAGGGGGAGATTGAAAGTGCAACTATCCCTAGGTGGTTTTGGTAATTCCTAACAACATATAGCTCATTGAGCTAATGCTATTTCAAGATTAATATCTCAGGAAAGCTCAATGATTGGCATGGCATGGATGAGAAAAGTGGACCCCTCAAAATGCTAAGGACAAAGGATTGGCTCAAGCTCAAAGCTCAAGACTCTACATTTTCTATTTTAGTGATCCAAGATCACATTGAGTCAATAGGAAAAGCCAATACTATCAAGGAGGGATGAGGTGTTGCTTAACGAGGTTCTTGCTCAAAATGCTTAGTGATATGCTCCAAAACCCTCAACTACTTTCTCACATCCACATATGACCTAAACCAAAAGTCAAACTCGGCCCCACCGATTCTTTCTATCTGGCGCCACCGAGTTTCAAATGTCATAGCCACTGCCACAAACCCTAGGCAAATCGGTCTCACCGATAGGGATCCCGGTCTCACCGAGATGGGGTTGTAATCTCTTTGTTTCCCTTCTTAACATTTCGGTCTCACCAAGATGAGCGATCGGTCCCATCAAGATTGCAGTGTAAACTCTCTGTTTTCCCTTCGTAACGTTTCGGTCTCACCGAAATGAGCGATCGATCCCACCGAGTTTACCTGACCAACTCTCTGGTTAGCTTATTACCAAAATCGGTCTCACCGAGTTTGTGTAACCGGTCTCACCGAGATTACGTTATGCCCTAACCCTAATCATATCGGTCCTACCGAGTTGCATGTCGGTCCCACCGAAAACCCTAATGGTCAATAGCTTTGCTAAATCGGTCCGACCGAGTTTAACCATTCGGTCCCACCGAGTTTGGAAAGTTATATGTAACGGCTAGATTTTGTGTGGAGGCTATATATACCCCTCCACCTCCTCTTCATTCGTGGAGAGAGCCATCAGAACAAACCTACACCTCCAACCTATATTTTCTGAGAGAGAACCACCTACACTTGTGTTGAGACCAAGATATTCCATTCCTACCATATGAATCTTGATCTCTAGCCTTCCCCAAGTTGCTTTCCACTCAAAACTTCTTTCCACCAAATCCATATCCTGTGAGAGAGAGTTGAGTGTTGGGGAGTCTATCATTTGAAGCACAAGAGCAAGGATGTAACACCCTCGATGCGACTATATCTCCCACGTGTCGAGGCACGACTTAGAGGCATAATCGCATTGAAGGCAATGTCGCAAGTGAGGTAATCTTCACACAACCCATGTAATACAATAAGGGAAAAAGATACATAGTTGGCTTACAATCGCCACTTCACACAATTACATGAATAAAGCATTACATCATCCAAATACACTCAAGGTCCGACTACGGAACCAAAATAAAAGAAGAACCCCAAATGTGACAAAGGTCCCCGATCGACCCCAACCGGGCTCCACTACTGATCAACTAGAACGAAACAACACAAAGGACAAAATCTTCATCGAGCTCCTCCTGAGCTTGGTTGCGTCATCTATTCGGACTCATCAGCACCTGCAAGCTGGTTTTTGGAAGTATCTGTGAGTCACGGGGACTCAGCAATCTCGCACCCTCGCGATCAAGACTATTTAAGCTTATGGGTAAGGTAAAGGTATGAGGTGGAGCTGCAGCAAGCGACTAGCATATATGGTGGCTAACCTATTCGCAAAAGAGAGCGAGAAGAGAGGGCAAAGCACGGTCGATAAAAGTATGATCAAGAAGTGATCCTGGACTACCTACGTCAAGCATGACTCCAACAACCGTGTTCACTTCCCGGACTCCGCCGGAAAGAGACCATCACGGTTACACACTCTGTTGATTCATTTTAATTAAGGTCAACTTCAGGTTTTCTACAACCGGACGTTAACAAATTCCCATCTGCCCATAACCGCGGGCACGGCTTTTGAAAGATCAAATCCCTGCAGGGTGTCCCAACTTAGCCCATGACAAGCTCTCACGGTCAACGAAGGAATAGACCTCCACCCGAGACATTCCGATCAGACTCGGTATCCCAGTACAACAAGACATTTCAATAGGGTAAAACTAAACCAGCAACACCGCCCGATGCGCCGACATCCTGGTGGGAGCTGCACATATCTCGTTCTCAGGGCAACGCCGGATTGTCTAAACTTCCGGTAGGCCAGCCTAGAGTTGCCCCTGGTAGCCACCGGCGGCTGACAGTTTGGACCAACACTTAGACAAGCACTGGCCCGGGGGGGGGGGGTTAAAATAACGATGACCCTCAGGAGCGCGACTCCCAAGGGAAAAGAAAAGGCTAGGTGGCGAATGGTAAAACCAATGTTGGGCATTGCTGGAGAAGCTTTACTTAAGGCGAACTGTCAAGGGGTTCCCATTATAGCCCAACCGCGTAAGGGACGCAAAATCCGGGAACATAACACCGATATGAAGGAAACTAGGGCGGCAAGAGTGGAACAAAACACCAGGCATAAGGCCGAGCCTTCCACCCTTTACCAAGTATATAGATGCATTAATTAAATAAGATATATTGTGATATCCCAACCAGTAAGCAAATGTTCCAACAAGGAACGATCTCCATGTTCCAACAAGGAACAAACTTCGATCTTCACCTGCAACTAACAACGCTATAAGAGGGGCTGAGCAAAGCGGTAACATAGCCAATCAACGGTTTGCTAGGACAATGGTGGGTTAGGGGCTGAACATGGCAATTTGGGAGGCTGACAAGCAAGTGGTAGGCATCGTAGCAATGGCATAGCAAAAGAGCGAGCAAACTAGCATAGCAAAGATAGTAGTGATTTCGAGGGTATGATCATCTTGCCTGAAATCCCGCAAGGAAGAAGAACGAGTCCATGAAGGAGATAAACGGACGAAGACGAACGGATCCTCACAACATGACGTTACCGGAATCAACCCGAGGGAGCAATCACCGGAAAAGAAGCACACAACATATTAAACAACCAACACATCAACATGGCATGATGCACAATCGAGTATGATGCATGTCCGGTTTAAAGAGGCATGGCATGGCATGGCAAAGAGCACAAGCAATCCTACAAATTAAGTGGAGCTCAATATGCATCGGGATGCATATTGACAAAACACCACCTCAATTATTTAGTTCTCTCTCGTTTAAGTACCCAACAATATTAAATGTTGTTAAACATGCCAAGAGGGTGAAGCAAAGTAAAACTAACTAGCTAGTCAAGTTTAAATGAGGCCGGAAGCAACGAACGACAATTCCGGTAAATCCCCATAGCATATTTTTGATTTGGTACTGTTCTGCCCTAAACATTATTTTATAGTTGTTTAACATGCAAAACAATGTCACCATGATAAACTAGGAAAAATTCTACCCCATTTACATATAAAGTTTATTAAAATCGGAGCTACGGTTATTTAGTTATGAATTAATCCGTTTTAGCATGGCATAGGAACAATTCTAAACAAACATCATTTTAAATATTTTAACATGGCAAGAAAATGGCATATTATTAAACTAGATGAAATTCTAGTCAAGTTTCATATATAAATTATTTACATCCGATGCATGGTTAATTAGTTATTAAATGCATGATGTATAGGGGGTTTTCTGCAATTCTGTAAAACTCTGGATAATTGGACAAATTCACAGATCTCAAAAAAAACGTCAACGGGCTGAATCTGGCTGGCCCAACAGGAACAGGGGAGGCACTGGGGGCCTCACCATGGGCCATGGCCCGGGTGGAGGAGGGAGGCCGGGTCTGGGCTGGAGAGGAAGGAGCGCGGGGAACTGGGCTGGGCCTGGTCGCGCGGCCCACGATGGCGCTGGAAGTGGCCTGGGCGTCGTCCTCGTCTCGCGCCCGCACGAGCAGAGGGCCATGGCGGCGGCGTAGCAAAGCTCCGACGAGGGAGGGTCCGGTGGTGCTCGCGAGGACTGGAACGGGTTGCTGGGCAGCGGATCCGGCCTCGGGGCGTCAGATCCGGTCGGTGGCGAGGTGAGACGGCAGGGAGGCGCGGATCTCCACCGACGACGACAGCCTGCGGGAGAGAGAGGATGAATTAGGGAGGAGAGGGACAGGTCAGGGAGGAGGGAGAGCGCGACGGGGCTCCTGCCTGTGGTTCGCCGGCGAGGGTGGTCAGCGAGGCGGTGTGGCAACCGGAGACGGCTCCTGGAGGTGAGGCTCAGGCGATCTTCGGGGCGAGGCGCAGAGGGCATCAGGCACAAGGCAGCGGCGGAGCAGAGGCTTGCGGGGGCTCCTCCCTGGTTGTCGTCCCCGCACACAGACACAGGGGAGGCTGGCGGGAGGCCTTGGCGGCGCAGCAGGCGAGCTGGGGACGAGGTCAAGGGACTGGGCGCGGGGAAGGACCGATCCGAGGCGGGGAAGGCACGGGCTCGGTGGTTGGCCTGGTGGATCGAGGGAGGGAGATGGATTGGATTGGCTGTGGTTGGTGGGGCGGTGAAATCAAGGAGACTGGCGGCGGGGATGGATTGGATCGAAGGATGGGACAAACCTCCTTGATTTTAGGGTTAGACTAGGTCTATATATAGCAATAGGATCTTTGGATAGGGGCATTTGGTCCGTCCGATCTTAAACGGAGGGTCGCGAAATAAAAGCTTAGGGAGACCAAATGAGAAAACGGTGACGTTTTGTAGACGTTTGGGGATGTTCCGGACACAGCGGTCACGACTGTTCGAGTCGGGTCCGGGACAATTTTCGGACGCACGCGAGGGGGGCTGCGGGCTGACGAGAGAGGTTAGGCTAGGACTGGCGGTAGGTGGTGAGCTGTGTAGACGGTCCCGGGCTGAGAGAAGAGAAGAGAGGGAAGCCCCGCATCTGTTTCCGGAGACCGAAAACGTCTGACGTTAGACCGGCTACTATTTCCGCTATATTTATCCGTTGGGGCATCAAACGAACTCCGATTGCGATGAAACTTGACAGGCGGTCTGTCTACACTATAATAAGACCGCACACCAAATTTCAACCCAATCCGAGAAAATTTTCCGGCCACTTATAAAATACTATCTCGGACATGCCGCGAGAGCGTACAAGTGTGTCTGGGCTCAGAACGGACAACGGAGAGAACGAGGAGGCCGGGACGGATGCAAGTTTTGAAAACATGAAGATGCAATGCACATGATGACATGATAAGGTGCAACACGCAAGCAAATGACATGGCAACAACGGCGAATAACAGAACGACAGCTGGCACATCGGTCTCGGGGCGTTACAACACTCCACCACTACGAGAGGATCTCGTCCCGAGATCTAGAATGGCACCGGAGGGAAAAACGGAAGAGAAAAGAGGAGAGGTAAAACTAAGTTGCTTCTTTGACAAACGAGTGAAACCACAACCTTGAGAGGTTGAATACATTCGAGAAAGAATTCAATGAAGGTGAACAAGGTTGAAAACAGCCATTTAGAAAAGAGGAAGAAAGAACATTGCGAAAAACCTTGAGGTTGAAGGGAAGATATATAATGAAAACACTCCGGTTAAGGAAGGGGATCAAGGAAGACCAAATTCGGGCAGCACTCCGGTTGGAAAGGAAAAGAATTGAATAAGGTCTTGATAAGATGAGAAGATACTTGCTGAAATCACAACACACTGCCACCGAAACTATTGAATGAATGGAACAAGGGGTAAGAAAGATCTCAGACCGCACTCCGGTTGAGAAGGGAGTCAATATTTGATAAGATGAGAGAGCTCAATTGAAAACACGACACTCTGGTCGAGAAAGGGATGCAAGACTTGATAAGGCGAAAAGAACTTGAACAAAGGGGCACAATACTCCGGTTAAGCAAGATAGGGAAGGAGTAAGAGTGATATAATTTGGACAGCACTCCGTCTGTAAATGGAAGGAATTGAACAAGACAAGATGAGAGGATACTTGAAAAGAGGACACAACACTCCAATTAAAAGGATAGGCACGACAAGAACACGATCCTGATAAAACAAGAAGATGGGTTGAAGAGAGCAACATCATGATGCCTCCGGAACAAAAGAGTAGAGTAAAGATAATTGAGACAAGCGAATGTAGAAGACAATGCCAACTTCTGCTACAAAAGAGCCTGAAAAGGCATCTCTAGGAGAAGGGTTGAACGGAGTTGTTGGAAAAACCACCAACGAAAAGAATAGGTTGATATGGTCTTATGGAATATGTCTCAAATTAAGAGATGAAAAACCTGCCACTCACGGAAAAAGAATTGGATTGACAAGAACAAGGAGACGAGAAGGCTATAATACCGGGAGGATAATTGAAAAAAAACTTGGACCATATATAAGCACCATAATAACAACCATCCTTAGGGAAGGCTTTAGGTGAAATATAACCCAAGACAATACCAACGAATAGGTTGATGGATTTAAAAAAAAATCCCAATCTTGACAACATGTGAATCATGAAAACATGAACTCAAATTATCAAGAATGACACAATACCACCTCCGGTAATATGGTAGAAAGAATTGCACTCCGGATTGCAATATGAAGAAGGCTTGAACTTCTTAAAAGAATTTCGATGAAAAACTTTGAGAATGAATTAAATCCTTGATGAACCATTATGTAGAACCTCCATGAAGAACTCCGGTAATGAAAGGATGATAAAAGCAAAAGAAGTTGAAAACACAAGGTGAAACCTTGTAATGATTTAGAAGGAGCTTCGCGACGAGATAATGCAGAAAAGGTAAGAACTCCGGAAAGAAATGATAAGATGAGCAATTGAGATCAAAATCTTGATGAACCTCCGGAATAGGAAATTTATCACTTGGATGAAACAAGAATAAGAATTATGTTATGCTCGTCCTTCATCAATTAAATTGATGACAAACCATGGATTTGGCACACTACTTATTCTCGTAGAAAGGATTAGGAGAGATATAGCGCAAACTTAATGGACCACCGGTAGGATTGAAACAACGAATGAATATATACGGTAACAAATGACGAGAACTCTTGGACGAACCACCGTAAGAATTGAAAACGATTGAAGAAAATATAAAGAGAACACCGAGAAGAATTATGAAATGAATGAGGATACTTGAGAAGAAGTAGATACAAGAGACCGAAGGGATCACGAACTGATTAGATATCACTTGAACAAAGCACCGGTAAGATTAGGAGAATGATAGCTGAAAGCTGAGAATGAATAAATCTGAATTGA
Organism: Triticum monococcum; assembly: GCA_034509565.1. Lineage (NCBI taxonomy): Eukaryota > Viridiplantae > Streptophyta > Magnoliopsida > Poales > Poaceae > Triticum > Triticum monococcum. Next base: position 273,992,303 of record CM067842.1, on the reverse strand, counting down.
TGGACTTCGGATGAACAAATTGAAAAGGCTCCTGAATTGCTCCGGATGGATAAAAAAATTCTCACAATCAAAAAATAATTATGAGAGGATTACAACAATCTCAAATGACGAAACTTGAAGAGAATGGAGCAAGATTAAGAGAAAAACTTCTTCGGTCTTCAAATGACAACGAGAAACACCACCGTGAATTGTTGAGGCACTCCGGAATGAATAATAGAAAAGGTTGAGCCAATGATGAAAAGAATTCGACAGATCTTTGATAAAATACATATGACTGATGATAACTCATACTTACGTCAAACTTTGAAAAGAATTTGAGAATATCTCCGGGAAATAAGAAGAGTCAGGTAAGATCCTGGAAAAAGACCTGTGGGTTAGGGCTCACTCAAAAGAAACACCGTTGAACGATTAGAAAGAGAGATTGCACCGGCTGAAATAAATGGCTTAGAATGAAATAACGTCCTCGAAAGAGTTTGAAAGGATTACGAAAGCAGAGTGGAAACACGAATCTTTGAGATATCTTGAGCACTCCGGAATAAATGAATAGCGAGAAATGAATGAATATGATGAGCACCGGTATGATAAAGCTTCTGAAACGAGGAAAGAATATGATCAACACCGAAGGCTTGACTTGAATCCACCGGAGAAGAAAAGAATGAAGAATGATAACTTGAAGCTCCGTTAGAATATTCATGAGAATCACCGGATAAGAATATTGATAGAAAAGAATGGAGAGACTTCACATGAATAAAAGGATAGTTGAATAAGAAATATGGTTCCTCGAAGAAACAAGGGTGGGAGGGAGGGAAAAACAAAGGCAGGTTGGGACGAATGAAACAAACACCATTGAGAAGAAGTGATAATTGATCTTGCGAATGTTGAAATGATTGGATCCAATTGAAAAGAAAACAACACCGGTTGAAAAGAATTTACATGACACTCTCGTTTATCAAGAAGGGTTAGTATCACATAGGAGTATGAGAACACGACTTGGAAAAGGTATGGAATCAACATTTGACTTCGAAGCAACTCGAATACCACAACTCAAAATAAAACCAAGGGTTGGCTTTCGAAATAAGCCGGAACAAACACATGATAGAAATTTCGTCCGAAGTTTTCGTGGTAGGACCTACACGGGCTCGATCGTACAGCACCATCATGTATAAGGCAGTGCACATGACATACGAAGCGTCCCCGAGTCAGCATAGCCAAGGACTCTTTAAGACACAACGAGACCACTGTAAAATCGACCGTGAATAGGCGAACCACTAGACGTCGAACCCCAATGTCATATCATACATCTGTCGGAAAGAAATCCTAAGAGCTACTTGAATTCCCACCTATGAAACTCCCGAAACTTTCCGGTTATGCAATCAGGTGTTGGGGATACAGGGGAAGCATAATATCTCATCCAAACTAGCAATACCTACATCCAGCTGTATCCATCCTTCAACACATAACCAAGAAACCTTCAGAAACCATCTACCTCAACCTTCGAAAAGCATCCGTTATACCAGTTATGGCGATACTCCCGAACTCCCGCCCCAGTACTGGGTGGCGTCAAGGTTATCTCACCAATGAACTGCATAAAGGAGATTTTCGATGTCGCGAACATATCTCAAGTATACCAGAATTGCAACGATAAAATTATGATGACAACACCTCAGAGCTCAACTCCCCGGGACACTTCCACTAAACCCCTGACAGGAGGCACCAAGACAGTATTCTCATCATAAGTCATCGGAACAAAACCAAGATACTCGCGTGATCCTAATTTTTTTTTTGTGAAATTTGAGAAGAAAAGAGTCAAAACTCTACGTCAGGATGCCTTACCAGAGCGATGAGGAGACTGGGAAGTAAAAAGAATTCCTAAGCTCTCCGATATATAATTCCTAAGGACTCAAAACATTTTTCTAGACACAACTCGGCTGCTAAAAACGATCAAGCAATGGGGCTCCTAAGGTCGGGGAAGGCTCTGATTACCAACTTGTAACACCCTCGATGCGACTATATCTCCCACGTGTCGAGGCACGACTTAGAGGCATAATCGCATTGAAGGCAATGTCGCAAGTGAGGTAATCTTCACACAACCCATGTAATACAATAAGGAAAAAGATACATAGTTGGCTTACAATCGCCACTTCACACAATTACATGAATAAAGCATTACATCATCCAAATACACTCAAGGTCCGACTACGGAACCAAAATAAAAGAAGAACCCCAAATGCGACAAAGGTCCCCGATCGACCCCAACCGGGCTCCACTACTGATCAACTAGAACGAAACAACACAAAGGAAAAAATCTTCATCGAGCTCCTCCTGAGCTTGGTTGCGTCATCTACTCGGACTCATCGGCACCTGCAAGCTGGTTTTTGGAAGTATCTGTGAGTCACGGGGACTCAACAATCTCGCACCCTCGCGATCAAGACTATTTAAGCTTATGGGTAAGGTAAAGGTATGAGGTGGAGCTGCAGCAAGCGACTAGCATATATGGTGGCTAACCTAGTCACAAAAGAGAGCGAGAAGAGAGGGCAAAGCACGGTCGATAAAAGTATGATCAAGAAGTGATCCTGGACTACCTACGTCAAGCATGACTCCAACAACCGTGTTCACTTCCCGGACTCCGCCGGAAAGAGACCATCACGGTTACACACTCTGTTGATTCATTTTAATTAAGGTCAACTTCAGGTTTTCTACAACCGGACGTTAACAAATTCCCATCTGCCCATAACCGCGGGCACGGCTTTCGAAAGATCAAATCCCTATAGGGTGTGCCAACTTAGCCCATGACAAGCTCCCACGGTCAACGAAGGAATAGACCTCCACCCGAGACATTCCGATCAGACTCGGTATCCCAGTACAACAAGACATTTCGACAGGGTAAAACTAAACCAGCAATACCGCCCGATGCGCCGACATCCTGATGGGAGCTGCACATATCTCGTTCTCAGGGCAACACCGGATTGTCTAAACTTCCGGTAGGCCAGCCCAGAGTTGCCCCTGGTAGCCACCGGCGGCTGACAGTTTGGACCAACACTTAGACAAGCACTAGCCCGGGGGGGGGGGGGTTAAAATAACGATGACCCTCAGGAGCGCGACTCCCAAGGGAAAAGAAAAGGCTAGGTGGCGAATGGTAAAACCAATGTTGGGCATTGCTGGAGAAGCTTTACTTAAGGCAAACTGTCAAGGGGTTCCCATTGTAGCCCAACCGCGTAAGGGACGCAAAATCCGGGAACATAACACCGATATGATGGAAACTAGGGTGGCAAGACTGGAACAAAACACCAGGCATAAGGCCGAGCCTTCCACCCTTTACCAAGTATATAGATGCATTAATTAAATAAGATATATTGTGATATCCCAACCAGTAAGCAAATGTTCCAACAAGGAACGATCTCCATGTTCCAACAAGGAACAAACTTCGATCTTCACCTACAACTAACAACGCTATAAGAGGGGCTGAGCAAAGCGGTAACATAGCCAATCAACGGTTTGCTAGGACAATGGTGGGTTAGGGGCTGAACATGGCAATTTGGGAGGCTGACAAGCAAGTGGTAGGCATCGTAGCAATGGCATAGCAAAAGAGCGAGCAAACTAGCATAGCAAAGATAGTAGTGATTTCGAGGGTATGATCATCTTGCCTGAAATCCCGCAAGGAAGAAGAACGAGTCCATGAAGGAGATAACGGACGAAGACGAACAGATCCTCACAACACGACGTTACCGGAATCAACCCGAGGGAGCAATCACCGGAAAAGAAGCACACAACATAGTAAACAACCAACACATCAACATGGCATGATGCACAATCGAGTATGATGCATGTCCGGTTTAAAGAGGCATGGCATGGCATGGCAAAGAGCACAAGCAATCCTACAAATTAAGTGGAGCTCAATATGCATCGGGATGCATATTGACAAAACACCACATCAATTATTTAGTTCTCTCTCGTTTAAGTACCCAACAATATTAAATGTTGTTAAACATGCCAAGAGGGTGAAGCAAAGTAAAACTACCTAGCTAGTCAAGTTTAAATGAGGCCAGAAGCAACGAACAACAATTCCGATAAATCCCCATAGCATATTTTTGATTTGGTACTGTTCTGCCCTAAACATTATTTTATAGTTGTTTGACATGGAACACAATGTCACCATGATAAACTTGGCAAAATTCTAGCCCATTTACATATAAAGTTTATTAAAATCGGAGCTACGGTTATTTAGTTATGAATTAATCCGTTTTAGCATGGCATAGGAACAATTTTAAACAAACATCATTTTAAATATTTTAACATGGCAAGAAAATGGCATATTATTAAACTAGATGAAATTCTAGTCAAGTTTCATATATAAATTATTTACATCCGATGCATGGTTAATTAGTTATTAAATGCATGATGTATAGGGGGTTTTCTGCAAATCTGTAAAACTCTGGATAATTGGACAAATTCACAGATCTCAAAAAAAGTCAACGGGCTGAATCTGGCCGGCCCAACAGGAACAGGGGAGGCGCTGGGGGCCTCACCATGGGCCATGGCCCGGGTGGAGGAGGGAGGCCGGGTCTGGGCTGGAGAGGAAGGAGTGCGGGGAACTGGGCTGGGCCTGGTCGCGCTGCCCACGATGGCGCTGGAAGTGGCCTGGGCGTCGTCCTCGTCTCGCGCCCGCAAGAGCAGAGGGCCATGGCGGCGGCGTAGCAAAGCTCCGACGAGGGAGGGTCCGGTGGCGCTCGCGAGGACTGGAACGGGTTGCTGGGCGGCGGATCCGGCCTCGGGGCGTCAGATCCGGTCGGTGGCGAGGCGAGACGGCAGGGAGGCGCGGATCTCCACCGACGACGACAGCCTGCGGGAGAGAGAGGATGAATTAGGGAGGAGAGGGACAGGTCAGGGAGGAGGGAGAGCGCGACGGGGCTCCTGCCTGTGGTTCGCCGGCGAGGGTGGTCAGCGAGGCGGTGTGGCAACCGGAGACGGCTCCTGGAGGTGAGGCTTAGGCGATCTTCGGGGCGAGGCGCAGAGGGCATCGAGCACAAGGCAGCGGCGGAGCAGAGGCTTGCGGGGGCTCCTCCCTGGTTGTCGTCCCCGCACACAGACACAGGGGAGGCCGGCGCGAGGCCTTGGCCGCGCAGCAGGCGAGCTGGGGACGAGGTCGAGGGACTGGGCGCGGGGAAGGCCCAATCCGAGGCGGGGAAGGCACAGGCTCGGTGGTTGGCCTGGTGGATCGAGGGAGGGAGATGGATTGGATCGGCTGTGGTTGGTGGGGTGCTGAAATCAAGGAGACTGGCGGCGGGGATGCATTGGATCGAAGGATGGGACAAACCTCCTTGATTTTAGGGTTAGACTAGGTCTATATATAGCAATAGGATCTTTGGATAGGGGCATTTGGTCCGTCCGATCTTAAACGGAGGGTCGCGAAATAAAAGCTTAGGGAGACCAAATGAGAAAACGGTGACGTTTTGTAGACGTTTGGGGATGTTCCGGACACAGCGGTCACGACTGTTCGAGTCGGGTCCGGGACAATTTTCGGACGCACGCGAGGGGGGCTGCGGGCTGACGAGAGAGGTTAGGCTGGGACTGGCGGTAGGTGGTGAGCTGTGTAGACGGTTCCGGGCTGAGAGAAGAGAAGAGAGGGAAGCCCGGCATCTGTTTCCGGAGACCGAAAACGTCCGACGTTAGACCGGCTACTATTGCCGCTATATTTATCCGTTGGGGCATCAAACGAACTCCGATTGCGATGAAACTTGACAGGCGGTCTGTCTACACTATAATAAGACCGCACACCAAATTTCAACCCAATCCGAGAACATTTTCCGGCCACTTATAAAATACTATCTCGGACATGCCGCGGGCGCGTGCAAGTGTGTCTGGGCTCGGAACGGACAACGGAGAGAACGAGGAGGCCGGGACGGATGCAAGTTTTGAAAACATGAAGATGCAATGCACATGATGACATGATAAGATGCAACACGCAAGCAAATGACATGGCAACGACGGCGAATGACAGAACGACAGCTGGCACATCGGTCTCGGGGCGTTACAAAGGAGTTCATCATCAACACACCATTTGTTACATCTTCGAGAGTGGTGTCTCCTAGATTGGCTAGGTGTCACTTGGGAGCCTTTGACAAGATTGTGGAGTTGAACCAAGGAGTATGTAAGGGCAAGGGGATCGCCTACTTCGTGAAGATCTACCGCTAGTGAGGCAACTCCTTCGTGGGCGATGGCCATGGTGGGATAGACAAGGTTGCTTCTTCGTGGACCCTTCGTGGGTGGAGCCCTCCGTGGACTCGCACAACCATTACCCTTCGTCGGTTGAAGTCTCCATCAACGTGGATGTATGACAGTACCACCTATCGGAACCATGACAAAAACATCCATGTCTCCAATTGCTTTTGAATCCTCCAAACCCTTCCCTTTACATTCTTGCAAGTTGCATGCTTTACTTTCTGCTGCTCATATACTCTTTGCATGCTTGCTTGAATTGTGTTAAGATTGCTTGACTTGTTCAAAGTTTCTAAGATCTGCCAAGAACTAAAATTGGGAAAATGCTAGATTTTTATTTGGTCAAGTAGTCTAATGACCCCCCCTCTAGACATACTTTCGATCCTACAACATTAAAATCTACACTACGAGTGTATGATGCGGCTGACCAGCCACCTCATGGCCGAGACAAAATGGCATATCGGCCCGAAGTCCAGACTGCACCTCGTCGCCAGTCAAACAAAAATACCAAGGCCTGGGGTAACATGCAGAACCTGCGAGAAGTATTGGAAAACAAACCGGGACATAAAAGATCAGTCTACGGATCAAGGGGGTCCGCCCCAACGTGTGACGACAACCGTCACTCCGGATATACTAAAAGCAAGTCCGGCCGGGCCGAACACAATAGACAAGACTCGTATGAACTGCGTCATGATATAGCCTGGCACAGAGGCGTCGCACACCCCCTATGCTTCACTGATGAAGTAATGGATCATGAATTCCCAGAAGGGTTTAAACCCGTAAACATTGAATCATATGACGGCATGTAGGATCGAAAGTATGTCTAGAGGGGGGGTGATTATACTACTTGGCCAAATAAAACTTATCCTTTTCCCAATTTTAGTTCTTGGCAGATCTTAGCAACTTTGGACAAGTCAAGCAATCTTAACACAACTCAAGCAAGCATGCAAAGAGTATGTGAGCAGCGGAAAGTAAAGCATGCAACTTGCAAGAATGGAAAGGGAAGGGTTTGGAGGATTCAAATGCAATAGGAGAAACGAATGTTTTTGTCATGGTTCCGATAGGTGGTGCTATCATACATCCACATTGATGGAGACTTCATCCCATGAAGTGTAACGGCTGCGCGAGTCCACGGAGGGCTCCACCCACGAAGGGTCCACGAAGAAGCAAGCTTGTCTATCCCACCATGGTCGTCGCCCACGAAGGACTTGCCTCAGTAGCGGCAGATCTTCACGAAGTAGGCGATCTCCTTGCCCTTACAAACTCCTTGGTTCAACTCCACAATCTTGTCGGAGGCTCCCAAGTGACACCTAGACAATCTAGGAGACACCACTCTCCAAGAAGTAACAAATGGTGTGTTGATGATGAACTCCTTGCTCTTGTGCTTCAAATGATAGTCTCCCCAACACTCAACTCTCTCACACAGGATATGGATTTGGTCGAAAGAAGATTTGAGTGGAAAGCAACTTGGGGAAGGCTAGAGATCAAGATTCATATGGTAGGAATGGAATATCTTGGCCTCAACACAAGCGTAGGTGGTTCTCTCTCAGAAAAAGTTAGTTGGAAGTGTAGGTTCGTTCTGATGGCTCTCTCCATGAATGAAGACGAGGTGGAGGGGTATATATAGCCTCCACACAAAGTATAACCGTTACACACAACTTTTCAATCTCGGTGGGACCGAATTGATAAACTCGGTCGGACCGATTCAGCAAATCTGGTGACCGTTAGGATTTTTGGTGGGACCGACATGCAACTCGGTAGGACCGATATGGTTAGGGTTAGGGCATAATGTAATCTCAGTGAGACCGATTACACAAACTCGGTGAGACCGATTTTCATAATAAGGTAACCAGAGAGTTGGTCAGGTAAACTCGGTGGGACCGATTCGCTCATTTCGGTGAGACCGAAATGTTACGAAAGGGAAACAGAGAGTTTACATTGCAATCTCGGTGGGACCGATCGCTCATCTCAGTGGGACCGAAACGTTACAAAGGGAAACAGAGAGATTACAATCCCATCTCGGTGAGACCGAGATCCCTATCAGTGAGACCGATTTGCCTAGGGTTTGTGGCAGTGGCTATGACATCTGAACTCGGTGGCGCCAGATAGAAAGAATCGGTGGGGCCGAGTTTGACTTTTGGTTTAGGTCATATGTGGATGTCAGAAAGTAGTTGAGGGATTTGGAGTGTGACGCCCCCGATTTAATCGTACACTAATCATACACGCAAACGTGTACGATCAAGATTAGGGACTCACGGGAAGATATCACAACACAACTCTAATAGTAAAATAAGTCATACAAGCATCATATTACAAGCCAGGGGCCTCGAAGGCTCGAATACAAGAGCTCGATCATAGACGAGTCAGCGGAAGCAACAATATCTGAGTACAGACATAAGTTAAACAAGTCTGCCTTAAGAAGGCTAGCACAAACTGGGATACAGATCGAAAGAGGCGCAGGCCTCCTGCCTGGGATCCTCCTAAACTACTCCTGGTCGTCGTCAGCGGGCAGCACGTAATAGTAGGCACCTCCGGTGTAGTAGGAGTCGTCGTCGACGGTGCTGTCTGGCTCCTGGGCTCCAACATCTGGTTGCGACAACCAGGTAGAAGGAATAGAGGGAAAAGAAGGAGAAAGCAACCGTGAGTACTCATCCAAAGTACTCGCAAGCAAGGAGCTACACTACATATGTATGCATCGGTATCAACTGGAATAAGGCTATCACATGTGGACTGAACTGCAGAATGCCGGAATAAGAGGGGGATAGCTAGTCCTTTCAAAGACTACGCTTCTGGCAGCCTCCGTCTTGCAGCATGTAGAAGAGAGTAGACTGAAGTCCTCCAAATAGCATCGCATAGCATAATCCTAACCGATGATCCTCTCCTCGTCGCCCTGTGAGAGAGCGATCACCGGTTGTATCTGGCACTTGGAAGGGTGTGTTTTATTAAGTATCCGGTTCTAGTTGTCATAAGGTCAAGGTACAACTCCGGGTCGTCCTTTTACCGAGGGACATGGCTATTCGAATAGATAAACTTCCCTGCAGGGGTGCACCACATACCCCAACACGCTCGATCCCATTTGGCCGGACACACTTTCCTGGGTCATGCCCGGCCTCGGAAGATCAACACGTCGCAGCCCTACCTAGTCACAACAGAGAGGTCAGCACGCCGGTCTAAATCCTATGGCGCAGGGGTCTGGGCCCATCGCCCTTTGCACACCTGCACGTTGCGAACGCGGCCGAAAGCAGACCTAGCCTAGTGGCCTTCCAGTCCAATCCGGCGCGCGCCACTCAGTCGCTGACGTCACGAAGGCTTCGGCTGATACCACGACGTCGGGATACCCATAACTGCTCCCACGTAGATGGTTAGTGCGTATAGACCAAATGGCTAGACTCAGATCAAATACCCAGATCTCGTTAATCGTGTTAAGTATCCGCGAACACCGACCGGGGCCAGGCCCACCTCTCTCCTAGGTGGTCGGAACCTGCCCTGTCGCTCCGCCACAAAGATCCACACAGAGGGCCGTCGGGACAAAGGTCCTTTCAGCCCCCAATCCGTGAATCACTCGCGGGTACTCCTCGAGCCAACCCGACTTTGGTCACCACATGTATCATGTCTAAAGTATATAGTATATACCCGTGATCACCTCCCGAGTGATCACGGCCCAATAGTATAGCATGGCAGACGGACAAGAATGTAGGGCCACTGATGATAACTAGCATCCTATACTAAGCAGTAGGATAGCAGGTAAAGGTAACAACAGTAGTAGCTAGGACAGGCTATGCAGCAGTATAGGATTTACGGAAAGCAGTAACATGCTACACTACTCTAATGCAAGAAGTAGAGAGAAGAGTAGGCGATATCTGGTGATCAAAGGGGGGGCTTGCCTGGTTGCTCTGGCAAGAGAGAGGGGTCGTCAACTCCGTAGTCGATCACAGTGGTACCGGCAGCGGTCTCCGGGTCTACCAGAAAAGTAACGGAGGGGGAACATAATAAATAATGGAGCAATCAAAGCAACACAAAGCATAACATGGTGATACGCCGTGCTAGGGGTGACCTAACGCAGTAGGAGGTGATACCGGCGAAGGGGGAAAACATCCGGGAAAGTATCCCCGGTGTTTTGCGTTTTCAGGCAGAGGAGCCGGAGGGGGAAAGTTGCGAGTTTGCTATGCTAGGGATGCGTGACGGACGAACAGGCTGCGTATCCGGGTTCGTCTCGTCGTTCTGAGCAACTTTCATGTACAAAGTTTTTCCATCCGAGCTACGGTTTATTTCATATTAATTTTAAAAGATTTAAATCAATTTTAGGATTTATTTAATTATTTAAATCAACATTATCCAGAACATTGTTTGCTGACGTCAGCATGACATCAAAGTGATGTCAGCAGGTCAACTGGTCAGTTGACCAGTCAAACAGATAGGTGGGTCCAGTGGGACCCACATGTCATTGTCTGGTAACTAATTATTCAGGTTAATTAGTTTAGTTAACAGATTAGTTAATTAGTTTAATCTAATTATAATTAATTAACTTAATTAACTCCTTAATTAATTAATTAATTATTATTATTTTTTTATATTTTTTTTTATATTTTTTTTATTTATTTTTAATTCCTTTTCCTTTTTTTTCTTAGGGTGGGCCCCGTTCGCCATAGGCACAGGGGCCAATAGCGGGCGACGGGCAGGCGGGCAGCGGGCGCAACCCGTACGGGGTCGAGCCCGCCCGCGAGGCAGCGGGGCGAGGCCGCGGTGATGCGCGGGCGGCCATCGGAGGGGGGCGCCGGCAGGAGAGCAGCAGGGCGGCGCCGGAGTGGGGCCGTGGGCGTGGGGCGTCGCCTGCATGTGGGGGGGGGGGAAGGAGGCCGCGGCAAGCACGAGGTCGACGCCGGAGCGACGCTGTGGACGCCGAGGAGGGAGGCCGGACACGGCGGGCAGGGGCTCGAGGCAACGGCGGGCAGCGACGCAGCGCGGTGCGGGGAAGGGGCCGTGGTGAAAGGTGAGCTGGCGCACGCGTACGCTGGGCGAGGCAGCAGCGGGATGGAGAGGGCACGGCCACGGCGCGTGCGGAGGCACGCCGGTCACGACGAGGCCGCGGTGGGCAGAGGCGCGAGAGAGGAGCGTGGAGACGAGCGCGGCAGCGGGCTCACATTGGGGCGTAGGGAACGGGGCAGTGGGGGTTGGGGAGAGCGACGGCGACGACGTGCGTGGCGGAGACGAGGTGCCGGCCGGTGAGGAGGCGCGGGCTCCGGGCGCGGCGGGGTCCGTTGACGACGTCGGGAGAGGACGGCGAGGCGACGGCAGAGACGGGGCGCAGGGACGAGGCGGCGGGTTCGGACGTGCCGGGGTCGGGGGGTTCCGGGCGGCGGCGGCGGCGAGCCCCCGATCCCGATCTGGATCGGGGAGGGAGGCTGAGGGGGAATCGGGGGGGGAGTGCGGGGGCGAGTGGGGGCATGGGGAATCGGGGGGGCCTAGGGTTTGCCCTATAGGCCAGAGGGAGGGGCCGGCTGGGCCAAGTGGGTCGGCCAGCTGGGTCGTCTGGCCCAGTTGGGGGGGGGGCGGGTTCCCTCATCCTCCTTTTTTTTGTCTTCTGTTTTTTTTGTATTGCTTTCTGTTTTCCTTTCATTTATTTTCTTTTCTGTTTTTATTTATTTATAAACACTTAGGCATTTTATAAAAATATGTCTGTTGCACTATAATTACCTTTGTAATATTCGTCAACCACCGAACAATTTTATCAAAATTTTTGAAAACTTTTATTGTTTTCATCATTTTGAATTTTGAATTTGAACGGTTTTCGAATTATTGCGAGGATAGCAACAGTAATCGGGATGACGTGCCATGATTAGCGTGGGATTACTGTAGCAAGATTATCCGGGCGTTACAAATCTCCTCCACTACAAGAAATCTCGTCCCGAGATTTTAGGAGGTAGAAGGAAATAGTGCGGGGTATTCATCACGCAGGCGATCCTCGCATTCCCAGGTGGCTTCGTCTTCAGAGTGATTCGACCACTGGACTTTGAGGAACTTGATCGCCTTCTGACGTGTGCGGCGTTCAGCTTGGCCGAGAATGCGGACCGGATGCTCTTTATAGGAGAGGTCCTGCTGCAATTCGAGCACTTCCTGATCCACTGCTCGGATTGGGTCCTTGAAGCAGCGTCGGAGTTGTGACACGTGGAACACATCGTGAACCTGAGAAAGGTTCGACGGAAGCTCCAGTTGATATGCCACTTTTCCACGCCTTTCCAGAATAGTGAATGGGCCGATATAGCGAGGAGCTAGCTTGCCCTTGATCCCGAAGCGGTGAGCACCCTTCATTGGTGTAACTCGAAGATAAGCCTTTTCGCCAGGTTGATAGACCATGTCTTGGTGATGACGGTCATACTGACTTTTCTGATGTGACTGAGCAGTCTTGAGATTCTCGCGAATAATGCGAACTTGTTCTTCGGCCTGTTGGATAATATCCGGACCGAAGAGTGGACGTTCCCCAGTTTCTGACCAGTTCAGAGGGGTTCGGCACTTTCGTCCATATAACACTTCGAAGGGGGACATCTTCAGACTAGCTTGATAGCTATTATTATAAGAGAACTCGGCATATGGAAGAGATTCCTCCCATTTCTTGCCGAATGAGATTACACAAGCTCGGAGCATGTCTTCGAGAACTTGGTTGACACGTTCAACCTGTCCTTGCGACTGAGGATGAAACGCAGTACTGAACGACAGATGAGTTCCCATAGCTTCTTGGAAACTCGCCCAAAACCTTGAAGTGAATAAGCTGCCACGGTCTGAACTGATAACCAGTGGGATACCGTGAAGTGAAACAATTCTGGCCGTGTAGAGAGTAGCAAGCTGACTAGCAGTGATTGTCTCTTTGACCGCCAGAAAATGGGCAACTTTGGAAAGCCGGTCAATGACGACAAGAATAGCATCATTACCTTTCTGAGATTTGGGAAATCCAGTGACGAAGTCCATTTCAACATGGTCCCATTTCCATTCAGGAATAGAGATAGGTTGCAGAGTTCCAGCAGGCCTTTGATGCTCTGCCTTGATTCGGCGACAAACGTCACATTCAGCAACATAACGAGCAATGTCCTGCTTCATATTAGACCACCAAAATCTTTGACGAATATCCTGGTACATCTTGGTACTACCAGGATGGATGGACAGAGGCGTATCATGGGCTTCTTGCATAACCCCTTTAGTTTTATCCAGGTTTTTCTTCGAACAAGGTACCACTAAGCGGCCTTTGAAATACAAGGCGCCATCGTCGGCGATCGTGAAGAATGAGGGCTTTCCTTTTTTGAGGTCGCGCTTAATCTTGAGGACTTCATCGTCACACTTCTGTATCCATTTGATGGTGTCCACAAGATCTGGTTTCGCAACCAGGGTATTGAGAGAACCCTTGGACACAACATGGAGGTTCTGTTTGGGGAAACCTTCGGGAGGGGGAGCGAGTGATCCCGGAGGAACAATATGGAGGTTCAGCCTGCTAAATTCTTCAACAAGCGATGGGTGAACTTTGTGAACCTGGAGGTGGTTACAGTAATACTTGCGGCTCAAGGCATCAGCCATTACATTAGCCTTGCCGGGGGTATAGGATATACCCACGTCAAAGTCTGCAACAGTCTCCATCCATCTTTGCTGGCGTAGGTTCAAATCTGGCTGAGTAAACAGATACTTCAGACTTTGATGGTCGGTGAAGATCTCGCAACAATTACCGAGAAGGTAATGTCGCCACTGCTTCAGTGCATGAATGACAGCAGCAAGCTCAAGGTCGTGAACTGGGTAGTTTTCTTCGTGAGGGCGCAGTTGACGAGAGGCATAAGCAATCACTCTGCGCTCTTGCATTAGGACACAGCCTAATCCTTGACGGGAAGCGTCGCAGTAAATGAGGAAGTCCTTCTTAGTATCAGGTGGAGCAAGTACGGGGGCAGAAGTCAACTTGTCTTTGAGCGCCTGGATACCATCCTGACACTTGTCAGTCCAGTCAAACTTGACACCCTTATGCAACAGATTAGTCAGAGGCCTGGCAATCTTGGAGAAGTTCTCGACGAATCGACGGCAATAGCTGGCGAGACCGAGAAAACTTCGGACTTGCTTGACGTTCTTTGGAGGAGTCCAATCGAGAATAGCCTGAACTCGTTCAGGGTTGACGGCAATACCATCCTTGGAGATGACATGCCCAAGATAGGTTACTTCGGGGAGCCAGAATTCACACTTGGAATACTTAGCATACAGTTGATGCTCTTGAAGTTTTTCCAGCACAAGATGAAGATGTTTAGCATGCTCCTCCTTGTTCTTGGAAAATACAAGGATATCGTCCAAATAAACCACGACGAACTTGTCGAGGTAATCCATGAATATATAATTCATCAGACGAGAGAAGGTGGCTGGAGCATTCGTTAGGCCGAATGACATGACGGTGTACTCGTATGATCCATACCGAGTAACGAAGGCGGTTTTCGGAATGTCCTCTTCACGAACACGGATCTGGTGGTAACCCAACCTCAAGTCGAGTTTGGAGAACACTGATGAGCCAGCCAGCTGATCATAAAGATCATTGATCCGAGGAAGTGGGTATTTATTCTGAATGGTAGCTTGGTTTATAGGACGGTAGTCTTGGACTAATCGGTTTGTCCCATCCTTCTTCTTAACAAAGAGAGAAGGTGCTCCCCAAGGAGAGCAACTTGGACGAATGAAACCTTTGACAAGAGACTTGTCGATTTCCTCCTTAAGCTCAATAAGCTCATGCGGCGGCATCTTGTAGGGTCGTTTAGCTATAGGGGTGGTGCCGGGTTTCAAGTCGATGATGAATTCGACAGCTCTAGCAGGGGGAATCCCTGGAAGTTCTTCTGGGAAGACATCTTGGAATTCACGAACGACGAGAATGTTTTCAATGCCCTCGAGTGGTGCAGCGTTCAACGCATTCAAGGCATAAAGTCGTGCCTCGGCGTTCTGAACTAGATGAGCTTGGTAAGCTATTATTTCGTCAGAAGGATGTAGCAGATGGACGACCTTAGTGGCGCAAACTATAGAAGCAGTATGCGCTTTCAACCAATCCATTCCCAGAATGAGGTCGATGCTACAGGATTTTAGTACGATGGGGGAGGCAAGGAATTCCAGTCCTTCAATTTCAACGGGAACGTTGTGACTAACCGTAGAGGTTTGACACTGGCCCGCAGGAGTGTGTACCACAATCGCAGTGTTCATCTCTTCGTATTTAATGCCATGCATGAATGCAAACTCAGCTGATATGAATGAATGTGATGCTCCTGTATCAAATAAGACAGATGCTGGTACTGAATTTACGAGGAGTGTACCCATCACGGTAGCAGGCTGGTCTTGGGCTTCGTTCAGATCAACATGGTTGGCATGAACGCGGCCATAAGACTTGGCATTGTTGTTGCGGGGCTGGTTGTTTCCACGGCCAGCTGCTGGAAGGGCCAGTTGATTCTGTTTCTGGTTGCATTCCCTAGCACGGTGCCCTGGTTGTCCACACCTGAAGCACAAACCATTCTCGGGAGTAGGAACAGGAGCTTGGGGTGGTGGAGCTGGAAGCCTTGGTTGCCTAGTTGGAGCAGTAGGCAGACGAGGTGCAGCATAGGACTGCCTTGGGGCAGGTGCATTAGGCTGGTACACGCTGTTGGGAATCCATATCTTGCGCTTCTGCGAGGACGGGCCCAAAGATGAGCCCGTGTCACGGCTGCGCCTGTGAGAGCTCTGGTATTCCTGCAGACCAGTTTCGACATTGATGGCTTTGTTCACCAGAGTGGCGAAATCAGCAAAGTCATGCACTAGAAGTGCGAGTTTGATGTCAGCTTGAAGGCCATCCCGGAACTTCTCCTGTCTGCGTGCATCAGTTGCAATGTCCTCTTCAGCATAGCGGGACAAGTCCAGAAACTCCCGTTGATAAGCTTCCACAGTTTTGTTGCCTTGGGTGAGGTTGCGGAACTCACGCTTCTTCCGGTCCATGACTCCCTGAGGAATGAAGCGAGCACGGAAGGCAGCTTGGAAGTCTGGCCAGGTGATGATTGTTCCAGCTAGCAGAGTACGCCTGTGGCTGTCCCACCATTGAGCTGCGGGTCCTTTCAGGAAGAAGGAAGCAAAGGTGACATAGCTGGCAGGGGCTACATCAGCAGACTCCATCTCATAGGTGATGTCACGGAGCCAGTCATCAGCATCCAGAGGCTGAGTTGAGCTGCGGTACACGGTTGGGTTGAGGCGCATGAAATCTTGCAGAGTCACTTGGGTTGGCTGCTGGTTCATATTGGGGCGAGGAAACTGAGCCATAATATTCTCCATGAACTGACGATTCAGCTCAAACTGTTGCATCATCCCAGCCATGTACTCAGGCGGTGGTGGGGGGTTGCCACCACGACCACGACCACCTGGTCTAACCATCCTGCTAAAATTTAACAGGGGTAGTTCAGCATTTAGAAATTTGCAAAGACAAGAATCATTCATGAAGAAACATGCACAACGAAAGCAGCTCGATAGATACTACATAGTAGTCGGCATATCTTACAAAAGAGACCATGCATAGAGGTCGTTACACAGAGTTCGGCACAAAGTCTAAGACATCATAGGCGGCACGCAGGCTCGCGGCGAATGCAACTAACACCTATCAAGCAAGTCTACATCAGTCCCACACGGTACTGCGGAGGTAGCTGTAGCCTGAAAGCTGGTAGTGTGGCAGCGGGTACACCACGTCGGCAACCTGGGGTCCGCGGGGGCTCTGGTGCTGAACCCGATGCTCAGGTGGCAGAAGAGGGCCAAGTGCGGGAGAGTAGCCTCCCACCTCTGGCCAACCGACACCCTGAGGCATCACGGTCCTGGCGGGGTAGATAGCAGAACGCGGCAGCTCCCCAGATCCAACAAAGGGGTGTAACATCGTCAAAGCACGGTAGAGGTGCTGACGAGTGGTGTACAACTCGTGGCGAAGAGCTCGGTTAGCTCGATCCAGACCATCAGCATGCAGAACAAAGTTCTGATGGTGGAAGGGCTCGCGGGTGACAGTGGAGTAGGCAGTAGTGTAGTAACCCTCCGCACCAATATCAGATGCGATAGCAATGTGCCTGAAGGGGGAGGTGTCCAACTCCCGGTACTCCCTACGAAGGCGTGTCAGAGCAGCATAGGCAGCATCATGAACTGCCATATCGATGGTCACTCCAACACCATAAGCGGTGTGCAGCACAGTAGTGGAGTCATACTCCCGGGAGTAGAGGTGGACGGTGGCACGGTACTGCTCCTGGTTAAAGTCCTGGTACTCCTCGGTGACGGTGTACTCGGGGTGCCAGCGATAACCCAGATAGGTCATCATCTCAGCTAGCACGGCAGGTGATCCCGAGGCACCAATGGCCGTCGTGTGGCGTACGACCTGCCTCGTGGGTTCCATATGAACACAAAGATGTTTCAAAGGAGTCAATTGCCAGTGTGGAAATTGTTCAAAATACTATACTAAGGATTAACTATGGCTTTATCCAACTTTGGGGTGAACGTCGTAACGGGATCCTAGTGTCAGAGTTAGTAAATTTGTTTAACCCGAGTAGAAGAGAGTTAAGAGTCCCAGAGCAAAGGTCGAGGAGTAAAAGATCCTAGTACCACCCGATGGCGACGTGGGCCCGTAAGGCACACAGCCAAGTTAGTAAAAGTTTTTGCAATGTCTAGACTCGACTTCGGCCAAGGAGTGTGGAAGGGGGGATTCCTACAGGAAGTCGGCTCTGATACCAACTTGTGACGCCCCCGATTTAATCGTACACAAATCATACACGCAAACGTGTACGATCAAGATCAGGGACTCACGGGAAGATATCACAACACAACTCTAATAGTAAAATAAGTCATACAAGCATCATATTACAAGCCAGGGGCCTCGAAGGCTCGAATACAAGAGCTCGATCATAGACGAGTCAGCGGAAGCAACAATATCTGAGTACAGACATAAGTTAAACAAGTCTGCCTTAAGAAGGCTAGCACAAACTGGGATACAGATCGAAAGAGGCGCAGGCCTCCTGCCTGGGATCCTCCTAAACTACTCCTAGTCGTCGTCAGTGGGCAGCACGTAATAGTAGGCACCTCCGGTGTAGTAGGAGTCGTCGTCGACGGTGCTGTCTGGCTCCTGGGCTCCAACATCTAGTTGCGACAACCAGGTAGAAGGAATAGAGGGAAAAGAAGGAGAAAGCAACCGTGAGTACTCATCCAAAGTACTCGCAAGCAAGGAGCTACACTACATATGTATGCATCGGTATCAACTGGAATAAGGCTATCACATGTGGACTGAACTGCAGAATGCCGGAATAAGAGGGGGATAGCTAGTCCTTTCGAAGACTACGCTTCTGGCAGCCTCCGTCTTGCAGCATGTAGAAGAGAGTAGACTGAAGTCCTCCAAATAGCATCGCGTAGCATAATCCTAACCGATGATCCTCTCCTCGTCGCCCTGTGAGAGAGCGATCACCGGTTGTATCTGGCACTTGGAAGGGTGTGTTTTATTAAGTATCCGGTTCTAGTTGTCATAAGGTCAAGGTACAACTCCGGGTCGTCCTTTTACCGAGGGACACGGCTATTCGAATAGATAAACTTCCCTGCAGGGGTGCACCACATACCCCAACACGCTCGATCCCATTTGGCCGGACACACTTTCCTGGGTCATGCCCGGCCTCGGAAGATCAACACGTCGCAGCCCTACCTAGTCACAACAGAGAGGTCAGCACGCCGGTCTAAATCCTATGGCGCAGGGGTCTGGGCCCATCGCCCTTTGCACACCTGCACGTTGCGAACGCGGCCGAAAGCAGACCTAGCCTAGTGGCCTTCCAGTCCAATCCGGCGCGCGCCACTCAGTCGCTGACGTCACGAAGGCTTCGGCTGATACCACGACGTCGGGATACCCATAACTGCTCCCACGTAGATGGTTAGTGCGTATAGACCAAATGGCCAGACTCAGATCAAATACCCAGATCTCGTTAATCGTGTTAAGTATCCGCAAACACCGACCGGGGCCAGGCCCACCTCTCTCCTAGGTGGTCGGAACCTGCCCTGTCGCTCCGCCACAAAGATCCACACAGAGGGCCGTCGGGACAAAGGTCCTTTCAGCCCCTAATCCGTGAATCACTCGCGGGTACTCCTCCAGCCAACCCGACTTTGGTCACCACATGTATCATGTCTAAAGTATATAGTATATACCCGTGATCACCTCCCGAGTGATCACGGCCCAATAGTATAGCATGGCAGACGGATAAGAATGTAGGGCCACTGATGATAACTAGCATCCTATACTAAGCAGTAGGATAGCAGGTAAAGGTAACAACAGTAGTAGCAAGGACAGGCTATGCAGCAGTATAGGATTTACGGAAAGCAGTAACATGCTACACTACTCTAATGCAAGAAGTAGAGAGAAGAGTAGGCGATATCTGGTGATCAAAGGGGGGGCTTGCCTGGTTGCTCTGGCAAGAGAGAGGGGTCGTCAACTCCGTAGTCGATCACAGTGGTACCGGCAGCGGTCTCCGGGTCTACCAGAAAAGTAACGGAGGGGGAACATAATAAATAACGGAGCAATCAAAGCAACACAAAGCATAACATGGTGATACGCCGTGCTAGGGGTGACCTAACGCAGTAGGAGGTGATACCGGCGAAGGGGGAAAACATCCGGGAAAGTATCCCCGGTGTTTTGCGTTTTCGGGCAGAGGAGCCGGAGGGGGAAAGTTGCGAGTTTGCTATGCTAGGGATGCGTGACGGACGAACGGGCTGCGTATCCGGGTTCGTCTCGTCGTTCTGAGCAACTTTCATGTACAAAGTTTTTCCATCCGAGCTACGGTTTATTTTATATTAATTTTAAAAGATTTAAATCAATTTTAGGATTTATTTAATTATTTAAATCAACATTATCCAGAACATTGTTTGCTGACATCAGCATGACATCAAAGTGATGTCAGCAGGTCAACTGGTCAGTTGACCAGTCAAACAGATAGGTGGGTCCAGTGGGACCCACATGTCATTGTCTGGTAACTAATTATTCAGGTTAATTAGTTTAGTTAACAGATTAGTTAATTAGTTTAATCTAATTATAATTAATTAACTTAATTAAATCCTTAATTAATTAATTAATTAATATTTTTTATATTTTTTTATATATTTTTTATTTATTTTTAATTCCTTTTCCTTTTTTTTTCTTAGGGTGGGCCCCGTTCGCCATAGGCACAGGGGCCAATAGCGGGCGACGGGCAGGCGGGTAGCGGGCGCAACCCGTACGGGGTCGAGCCCGCCCGCGAGGCAGCGGGGCGAGGCCGCGGTGATGCGCGGGCGGCCACCGGAGGGGGGGCGCCGGCAGGAGAGCAGCAGGGCGGCGCCGGAGTGGGGCCGTGGGCGTGGGGCGTCGCCTGCATGTGGGGGGGGGGGGAAGGAGGCCGCGGCAAGCATGAGGTCGACGCCGGAGCGGCGCTGTGGACGCCGAGGAGGGAGGCCGGACACGGCGGGCAGGGGCTCGAGGCAACGGCGGGCAGCGACGCAGCGCGGTGCGGGGAAGGGGCCGTGGTGAAAAGGTGAGCTGGCGCACGCGTACGCTGGGCGAGGCAGCAGCGGGAGGGAGAGGGCATGGCCACGGCGCGTGCGGAGGCACGCTGGTCACGACGAGGCCACTGTGGGCAGAGGCGCGAGAGAGGAGCGTGGAGACGAGCGCGGCAGCGGGCTCACATTGGGGCGTAGGGAACGGGGCAGTGGGGGTTGGGGAGGGCGACGGCGACGACGTGCGTGGCGGAAACGAGGTGCCGGCCGGTGAGGAGGCGCGGGCTCCGGGCACGGCGGGGTCTGTTGACGACGTCGGGAGAGGACGGCGAGGCGACGGCAGAGACGGGGCGCAGGGACGAGGCGGCGGGTTCGGACGTGCCGGGGTCGGGGGGTTCCGGGCGGCGGCGGCGGCGAGCCCCCGATCCCGATCTGGATCGGGGAGGGAGGCTGAGGGGGAATCAGGGGGGAGTGCGGGGGCGAGTGGGGGCATGGGGAATCGGGGGGGCCTAGGGTTTGCCCTATAGGCCAGAGGGAGGGGCCGGCTGGGCCAAGTGGGTCGGCCAGCTGGGTCGTCTGGCCCAGTTGGGGGGGGGGGCGGGTTCCCTCATCCTCCTTTTTTTTGTCTTCTGTTTTTTTTTGTATTGCTTTCTGTTTTCCTTTCATTTATTTTCTTTTCTGTTTTTATTTATTTATAAACACTTAGGCATTTTATAAAAATATGTCTGTTGCACTATAATTACCTTTGTAATATTCGTCAACCACCGAACAATTTTATCAAAATTTTTGAAAACTTTTATTGTTTTCATCATTTTGAATTTTGAATTTGAACAGTTTTCGAATTATTGCGAGGTTAGCAACAGTAATCGGGATGACGTGCCATGATTAGCGTGGGATTACTGTAGCAAGATTATCCGGGCGTTACATGGAGCATATCACTAAGCGTTTTGAGCAAGAGCCTTGTCGGTATCAAAACCGGCGGATCTCTGGTAGGGGGTCCCGAACTGTGCGTCTAGGCCGGATGGTAATAGGAGGCAGGGGACACGATGTTTTACCCAGGTTCGGGCCCTCTTGATGGAGGTAAAACCCTACGGCCTGCTTGATTGATATTGATGATATGGGTAGTACAAGAGTAGATCTACCACGAGATCGGAGAGGCTAAACCCTAGAAGCTAGCCTATGGTATGATTGTATGTTATGGTTGTTGTCCTACGGACTAAAACCCTTCGGTTTATATAGACACCGGAGAGGGTTAGGGTTACACAAGGTCGGTTACAAAGGAGGAGATATCCATATCCGTATTGCCTAGCTTGCCTTCCACGCCCAGTAGAGTCCCATCCGGACACGAGACGAAGTCTTCAATCTTGTATCTTCATAGTCTAACAGTCCGGCCAATGGAGATAGTCTGGCTGTCCGGAGACCCCCTAATCCAGGACTCCCTCAGTAGCCCCTGAACCAGGCTTCAATGATGATGAGTCCACCGTGCAGTATTGTCTTCGGCATTGCAAGGCGGGTTCCTTCTCCGAATATATCACAAAAGAATTTGAATACGAGGATAGTGTCCGACCCTGCAAAATAAGTTCCACATTCCACCGTAGAGAGAATACTATTTTCGCAGATCTAATTTGCTGGCTTATTTTGGCAGCATGACGTTATGTCATGGCTCGGTGATTATTCGAACCGTTCCCTTTAACCAGCCCCGCACATAACGCGAGGAAGTTTTTCGACACGTCTTGTCAAAGCAGAAATCGTGTCCCCTAATTACGGGATTCTCATCAATACGGGCATGGGTAACCCAACTGCGCCATCAATTACGGCGCTTGGGGGATAAGCGAGTTTTACCAGGCAAGTGGGGACGCTTGGCTTCGTCCGCCCATATAAAGGGATAAGGATTCACCTTTCTATCCACGCCTTCTTCCTCATTTGCTCATCCGTTTTCGCACACTCGAGCTCTAGCGCCCAAGTCCACACTTCCGACCTCAACCTTCTCCAACCATGTCCGGAGCGGGAGGCAGGTGGATGGTCTCCTCCGTCACGGAGGGAGACATCAAGAAACTCAGGAGAGCCAGATACCTGCCCGACGACATGGCGCACCGGCTCCCAGATG
Source organism: Triticum monococcum (assembly GCA_034509565.1). NCBI lineage: Eukaryota > Viridiplantae > Streptophyta > Magnoliopsida > Poales > Poaceae > Triticum > Triticum monococcum. Next base: position 273,969,493 of record CM067842.1, on the reverse strand, counting down.
AGGGGCAGCTCATCCCCACCCCTAGGCCCCATGAGAGGGTAGTATTCCTCACCCATTTCTTCCGTGGACTGGGATTCCCTCTCCATCCATTCGTCCGGGGGCTCATGTTCTATTAAGGCCTGGATTTCCATGATCTAGCCCCGAACTACATCCTCAACATCTCGGCATTTATCGTCGTGTGGGAGGCCTTCCTCCGCATCAAGCCCCACTTCGGCTTATGGTTGAAGGCGTTCAATGTCAAGCGGAAGGTAGTGGGCGGCCGCCAGGCGGAGTGCGGAGGCGCCATGGTGGGCAAGATGCCCAACGTAACATGGCTCGAGGGCTCCTTTGTGGAAACCATAAAGGGGTGGCAATCGGGGTGGTTCTACATCACTGAGCCGCGCGACCCTGTATGGGCAGCGGCCCCCGAGTTCCGATCTGGCATTCATACGCAGCTCACCTCCTGGAAAGAGAAGGGCCTGTCCTGGGGTAGTTCAGAAGAGCTGACCGGACACCAAACATGTATTCAAAACATGGTGAACAAAAAGCTCAAACTTGTCAACGTGGTCCAGGTCATGCTCCACCGCCGGATTCTCCCGTGCCAACAACGGGAGTTCGACCCGGCGCGGCACCGAACTCTGAACAGGCTTTTCGACACAACTCACAAAGATGCCTGGAGGGTGCTGTTCGAAAGCGCCAAGGTCCCTCCTCCCATTACTGAGGATCATGGATTCAACGTGAAGCACCAAGCCAAAGCGGTAAGCTACTTTACCTCTCGCATGATACTTATTTTTTATAGGTTGACTCCATGCGGGATCTAAACTCCGTACCTTTGACAGGACTGGCAGGAGACGGCCGGACAGATCGATTGTCCGGCTCCTTTGCCCGAAGGCCCAGTAGACGCTCTTCTGGCGAAGATGCAGACTCCCGCTCCTTATACGGTGCCAGAGAAGACCAAGAAGGCCAAGGGAACCCGAAAGAGTTCCCGACGCCAAGCGTCGTCGGACTCACCGTATGATGACTCTACGGCGCACTCCTCCCTCGAAGACGAGGAAGAAGAAGAAGATGCTCCCCCTCCTATAGGGGGAGATAAGAAAAGGAAGGCCGCCCTAACTGGGAGGCGAAGGGTCCAAGCAGGGAAGGACTCTCCTTCCGGACAGCTCCACCGCCGCCGACGAAGACGAAGACGAGTGGTTGCCCATGGCCAAGCCCCTGGGGAGATCGTAAGTATTCAGATACTAGAGTAACTCGTAGCATTCCTTTTTTGCACTGCTTTTTCTAACGCCGAACATGATTATGCAGGCCACCGCGAACCAGCATCGATGTATCATCGGACAGCTCCCTGGGCTCGTCGGACATGGATAGCGATCCAGTCCCGACCGCCACCTCCCCTCATCCTGCTGACGACACCGAGGTGCTGTCTCAAGAGGCACCGGGTCAAGGGGAGACAGTCCTGGACGCACCTCAAGGCGACCTTCCGGACTCCGGGAGCCGAGGGGACGGGGCCCCTGAGAGCTCCGAGTTCGGCCCTCAGCCGAACACCGCGCCGGACCCTCCAGTGGTTCTGGGCTTGGGCAGGCGGACTCCTTCTAAGAGGGGTAATACACCTGTGCCAGTGACCTCTGTCAATCCAGAGGCGCCGGACAATCTGCTGGAAGCGCTTCGCAGCGCTTCCATAGATGAGGAGCACCGCACTATCATGAGTGCGGTGATCCAGAAGGTTCAGTCTGCCAAGATCGGATTGACTGAAGCCTGTGCCAGCCTTCTAACAGGCTTTGAGGTAAGTGTTTTAAAATGTAGTAGAAATATTACTGCATAGACAGTAGCCCCTGATGCTTTGTTCGATGTTCACAAAGAAAAGCAGAACAGAGGATCAAATAATATCGCAGGAGGCTAATATAAGTATGTCAATATGCATATGCAGGCTTCACTGTTGGCGTCCGGCGCACTGACTGCGGAGGTCGCCGTACTAAAGCAGGACCTCGAGGGGTCCAGGAAAGAGCTCGGTCTTGCCAAGAGGCAGCTTGAGGAGAACAAGGGTAAGTAATACCCTGTCTATAGATATGTATATATAAAAGAAGACGCGATTGCAAAATGACAAGATCAACGTATATTTGCCAGGGGCCACGACCGAGGTGGCGACCCTGAAGCAAGCGCTAACCAAGGCCGAGGATAGAGCGGCCAAGGAGCGCACCGAGCGAGAGAAGCACGAGGCTCGGGTGGGCGAGTTGCAGCAAGAGCTCCAGGCTCTCGTGGCAAAGCACGAGGCATTGGAGCTTGACTCAAAGATGCGGGAGTCTGAGCTTGCCGTTGCCCTCGAGAGCGCAAAAAATGCCAAGGCCGAAGCCCAAAAGGCTCTCTAAGAGATCGACGCGATGAAGAAGATAGCAGCAGGTAAGGCTTTCTATATGCAAAGCAAGCATGTAAAAGTAAATTACCAATTACTTACAGAAATCCGGAGCTCTCCAGGAGCAGTCGCAGATTTGCCCCACAGCGTGTCCGATGCCGCACAATTTTACCAGGCCGAGGATGGAAGCTCAACAGAGAAGCTGTTCTGGTGTAAGTATGCTGAGGCCGAACACCCGGCGCCAATGAGCGACTAGCTGAAGCAGATGGTCGAGCTACATAAGGCGGCCGATCGGGCCATGAAGAGCTTTATAGTCCGGCTGTGGCCTGGCGACGCCCTTCCGAACAGCTTCTTCGGCCTGGTGAGGCGGCTTGTGGATGCCTGCCTGCGGCTAGAGGTCGTCAAGCGACATGTCTCCATTGAAGGTGCACGCCGGGCTTTCGCCCGTGTGAAATTGCAGTGGGTCAAGCTAGACGCCGTGAAGCTGATCAAGGAGGGGCCGCCAGAGGGCAAGGAGCACCGCCACCCCGAGATGTACTACGAGGGTGTTCTGCCGGGTGCCCGTCTCATCGCGGATGAGTGTTCAAAAGATGTAATATTTGAATGAGACTTGCTTGTTTTATCCTGTATTTATGAAAACTTGTTTCATATGCGCTATGCAACACTTGTTTGAATTCAAAATAATACCTTCTATTTGGCTGTTTATCCAATCTGAGAGATGGCTAGTCCTCGGCTTCTGCCCCCATGCCACGAGTGCTGGGGTGTTCGGGATAAACCAGAGCACTCTTGTTCCCATGTTTGGGTCCTTCGAGGGAGGTGCTCAGCACAGCGAACAAGGAAACCGGACTAATAATGCTTTATCACTCTCACTTAGCCATAGAATTCTATAATTTTAAATTTCGGCGAAGCGCCTGGTATTCGGAAGGCCGAATTCGGGGCGCGATACACGCCTTTAAGCCGGACAGGGCCGGCCCCTCGCTCTAAGCTGCATAAGTCTTTAGGGACTTGAAAACCTCGCCAAACTGCGACCAGTCTCTCACCTTATCATGACAGTCAGATTTAGCTTTCTCTACTGAGGTGCTGAACCCAGCAGAACCGGGGCACAATCGCAGTAGTTCTCCTAGCGCTACCTTAGCCGATAGAGCGGAACGTAAGGTACCAAAACATAGGAGCCGGGAAAACCCAACATTTGACCAAAGACATGAGTCGGAGCTGATGCATATAATGCTATAAGTTCGGGGTGCCGCACTTGTGAAAGTGTTCGGACTTTTCACACCGCATTGCGGGGTGCGTAAGCCCCTGGTGCATTGGCCGTACCAAAGTGTACGGTTGCAAGGCGTCGTTAATGAACACACACACACACACACACACACACACACACACACACACATATATATATAACAAGAATGCAATAATAGTCATAATGTCATGCATTGTTTATTCGAAAAAATTGCGTTAAAGCAGAGTGATACAGATAGTGCGATAAGCAAAGAGTAGGACTATGTCCCTTCCGAGGGCAAGCTGAGGAATGATGTTAAATCGAATATTTCGCTCGTTACTATAATCAACCTGGGAATTCCGTGGTATGACGTAGTTGTCTGCCTCCTTGGTTGCTGCATCATGTGTTCGGCAGTAGTGCTGCCGGACAGTGTTTCCGGAGATTAAGGTCCTGAAAAAAAACAAAAAAGAAAAATAACCAAACGGGAAGCCCCTAGTGCGGTTTAAGCCGCATCTTGGGGCGTGCCGCAGTTGTGCCCACCTCCCCACGTGTGCCCATGGTATTTTTAATGCGTAATTATGTACATGCGGCACGAGTTTCATCGTTGGGCTGGGATTGGGGCAGCCGCCGTATTGCTACGCGAGCTCAGATCGCGCCAGGCGGTGTATTTGCCGATTGTCCCGAGCGCGCTTGAAGGTATCCGGGATTTGAAGCGCCGAACTGGTTGATTGCCTTGAGAGGCTACTTTGCGCTTCTGCTGCGAGGGCGCGGTGTGCTCCTCTGTTCGGAGAGAGCGCTCTGTGTTTCCATTGACTGTAATAACTCCGCGAGGTCCTGGCATCTTGAGCTTGAGGTATGCATAATGTGGTACCGCATTGAATCTAGCAAATGCGGTTCGCCCGAGCAGCGCGTGATAACCACTTCGGAACGGGAAAATATCGAAGATTAACTCTTCACATCGAAAGTTATCCGGGGATCCGAAGACCACTTCTAGTGTAATTGAGCCTGTGCAATGGGCCTCTACATCTGGAATGACGCCCTTAAAGGTTGTTTTTGTGGGTTTTATCCTTGAGGGGTCTATACCCATTTTGCACACCGTGTCCTGATAAAGCAGGTTTAGGCTACTACCGCCATCCATAAGGACTCGAGTGAGGTGAAATCCGTCAATGATTGGGTCTAGGACCAGTGCGGCGAATCCGCCATGACGGATACTAGTGGGGTGGTCCCTGCGATCGAAGGTGATCGGACAGGAGGACCAAGGGTTGAACTTTGGGGCAACTGGCTCCAACGCATATACGTCCCTGAGCGCACGCTTCCGCTCCATCTTGGGGATGTGGGTTGCGTATATCATGTTCACCGTCCGCACTTGCGGGGGAAACCTCTTTTGTCCTCCAGTGTGCGACTGCCGGGGCTCCTCCTCGTCATCGCTATGCGGCCCCTTGTCCTTGTTTTCGGCAATTAACTTGCCGGCCTACTTGAACACCCAACAATCCCTGTTGGTGTGATTGGCTGGCTTGTCTGTGGTGCCTTGTATTTGACACGAGTGATCGAGTATACGGTCCAAGCTGGACGGACCCGGTGTACTTTGTTTGAATGGCTTTTTTCGCTGACCGGGTTTAGAGCCTTTGAATCCGGCATTGACTGCCGTATCCTCAGTATTTTCGCTGTTAATGCGGTGCTTATGTTTGTTGTGACATGACCTGCTATTGCCGTTCTTGGTATCTGAGGTACCATGGTTCTTTGATATGTTATTACTGCGAGCCAGCCAGCTGTCTTCTCCCACACAAAAGCGGGTCATGAGCGTCGTGAGAGCGGCCATAGATTTCGGCTTTTCCTGACCAAGGTGCCGGGCTAGCCACTCGTCTCGGATGTTGTGTTTGAAAGCCGCTAAGGCCTCCGCATCCGGACAGTCGATGATTTGATTTTTCTTTGTAAGGAACCGAGTCCAGAATTGCCTGGCCGACTCTTCTAGCTGCTGAATTATGTGGCTCAAGTCATCGGCGTCTGGTGGTCGCACATAAGTGCCCTGAAAGTTGTCGAGGAATGCGGCTTCCATATCTTCCCAACAGCTAATGGAGTCTGCTGGCAATCTGTTAAGCCAATGCCGCGCTGGTCCTTTGAGCTTTAGTGGGAGGTATTTGATGGCATGCAAGTCATCACCGCGGGCCATGTGGATGTGGAGGAGGAAATCCTCAATCCATACCGCGGGATCTGTTGTGCCGTCGTATGATTCAATATTTACAGGTTTGAAACCTTCTGGGAATTGATGTTCCATTACTTCGTCTGTGAAGCATAAGGGGTGTGCGGCGCCTCTGTATTGGGCTATATCACGATGCAGCTCGAATGGGTCTTACCCGCTGTGTTCGGCCCGGCCGGATTTGCTTTTGTTGTATCCGGCGTGACGTTTATCGTCTCGCAGAGTGGTGCGCCGTCGTGATCCGTAGATCGATCTTGCATGCTTTTCTTTGTCCTCCAATATGTCTCGCAGGTCTGGCGTATCTCCCCATGCCTTTTTATTTGAATGGCGTCGGGGAGGAGGCTGAGCTTTTGGCTGGAATGCCTCTCTATCGCGGCCACGAGGTGGCCGATCAGCCGTATCATATGTTTCTTCCTCCAGTCGGGGTAGTAACCTGCACTTTGGGTAATTCTTGGAGGGGCGCTCGAGTTTATATTCCTCGGCCGCGAGGACTTCAGTCCATCTGTCAACTAGCAGATCTTGATCAGCTTGAAGCTGCTGCTGCTTTTTCTTCAGGCTATTTTTCGTGGCCATAAGCCGGCGCTTGAAGCGCTCTTGTTCGACGGGATCCTCTGGTACGGCGAATTCACCGTCGTCGAGGCTTGCCTCATCTTCGGAGGGGGGATGTAATTGTCATCCTCCTCCTCTCCGTCTGCCGCTCTCTCAGGAGAGCTGGCTCCTTCATCCTCCTGCTCTAAATCTTGCTGGAGGGGATTGTTGTTGTCTTCGACACTATCCGGAGTGTTATTATCTTCTGTGCCAGTATCACCACTTTTGCTTTGGCGGGACTTAGAGCGGCGCCGCTGACGTCGGCACTTGGGTTGCTTCTTGGAGGGGTCATCTAATGAAGCTATGTACCTAGGGTAGGGTCACGGACCTGTCCTAACTACCCTACCCAAGGACACCTCTAGAATAAATCACCTTTCAATTGACTTGGAGGTGTTCCACTCGACAGACTCGAAGACATTCGACCAAGGAGCAATTACTCGACCAAGATCCAACCACTCGACGGCCAGGAGACCTAAAGTCACTCTACATGCTAACGGTCGGTCATTAAGTAGCTTTTATGGTCATCATATTACTAGCGTTATCAGTAACGCCCTGCCTTAATGTACATTGAACCCTTCGTAACGTGGGCTGGCCGGGGTCCTGGCGCACTCTACATAAGCCACCCCCCTCCTCCGAGACAAGGGTTCGCACCTCTGTAACTCATACTCACATAATCCAGTCGACCGCCTCCGGGCTCCGAGACGTAGGGCTTTTTACTTCCTCCGAGAAGGGCCTAAACTCGTAAACCTTGCGTCCTTACAACTTCTCCATAGCTAAGACCTCGCCTCTCCATACTTACCCCCTACATTACTGTCAGACTTAGAACCACGATAGTTGGCGCCCACCATGGGGCCGGTGTTTTAGCGTTTTGTTGGAGGAATTGCGATCTTTTCCGACCCGAATCATCATGGTTTTCGACGGAGTTTTGGTGGAGGGCCGCGAGATCCGTCTCGGCGCGCTCACGTTCATCGCCGACGACTCTGCCTGGCTTCAGGAGGCTCCGCTCGACGTGGACGCACTCCCTGTCCGCGGGGCAACGCACTTTAGCGCATGCGTCCACGGCGTTCTCCTGCGGCAACCGTCGACCCCCTACCGGTCGGCTCCTGTGTTGTCCTCCCTCCCCGTTTCCCACCGGCGCAAGCGCTCCGGTCGGTCGAGACTTTAGTGGTGGGTGAGACACGCGGTGGCCCATCAGTCGGCCACCCCTCAAGTCACGGCGATCGAGCCCGACGAATCCCTCTACGGCCTGTTCGACTGGCTCCGAAGAGACTGCATCCGAGTGCGACAACAGTGATCTGGCGGCAGAGGTTCTGATGGTCGATGGACCGCCCAGTCCCCCCGGTTTTACCCGCACCGACGGAGGCGCGGGAGGAGGCGACCCGTTGCGTCCCCATGAGGAGTATCTTCCTGAGCCTCTCACGTCGCTACAGAGAGAAGAACTTCGCCGCCAGAATGTGGATGCGCTGCAGACTCCTATCGTTGGAGAAACCCCCGAGGCTCGCGCCTTGGAGGACGCGCGCCTGGCAAACTTGGCCAAGCGCACTCGATTGGAGAACCTCCAGTGAGCACTCGACGAGCGTGTGCGACAACGGGTTCCCGAATCCAGTCGATGTCAGCTCTTCCCGCCCCTGCAGGTATATCGGACTCCGATTCAGAATTAAGCAGCTGCGGCCCGTATAGCGGAGTCGATTCAGCCTTCCCAGTCGGAGGCTGGTAGAGGCTTGCTGCGGATCAGAGCGTTACTCCGGGCAGCAGGAGATCAGAATTCCGCTGTTTCTCAGTCGCGGAACAGAATTCACAGCAGATCCGTTGCCGCGGACACAGTCCAGTCGGCTCACAGCCCGAGATCGCCCCCGAGGCGTGAGGGACGTGGAGACCGGCGTGACCAGTATGGGAACCATGAGCAGTATGATCACCGAGTCGATCGTGACGGTCGACATCGAGTGCCCATGCCTCCCCCGAGGAGCGGGTCGTATGTGCCTCGCCAGCAGGATGACAGGCGCCCTCATAGTGGTGGGCAAAGGATTCCAGTCGACCCCAGAGGGCCAGGCTTCGACGCGAGATCCATCCTCGTCCAAGGTCTGGTCGATAGGAACAGGGTTCACCGAGAAGGCCACGACAGAGATGCGCCTCCCAGCAACAGAGTACATGTTTCGGGGTCAGAGTGCTTTAGTAGAGCCATTAGGGCTGCTGTGATTCCTCCCAATTTCAGGTTGGCAACTGGAGTCAGTAAGTTTACTGGCGAGTCCAAGCCCGATACTTGGCTTGAGGACTACCGAGTGGCCATCCAGATTGGCGGCGGCAATGATGAAGTGGCCATGAAGCACCTGCCTCTCATGTTGGAGGGCTCGGCCAGAGCGTGGCTAAACCAGTTAGCGCCTAGCAGCATTTACACTTGGGAAGATCTCTCCCGAGTGTTCGTCACCACATTGGAAGGCACATGCAAGCGACCGGCAGGACTGACGGAACTGCGGTCTTGTGTGCGAAAGCCGGATGAAACTTTGAGGGATTACATCCAGAGATGGATCACGTTACATCACTCGGTGGAGAATGTGCCTGACCACCAAGCAGTTTGTGCCTTCAAGGAAGGCGTCAAGTACAGAGAACTGAATCTGAAATTCGGTCGAACCAGAGATATGTCCCTGAATCGGATGATGGAGATTGCCACCAAGTACGTTAATGGTGAAGACGAGGATCGACTCAGGAGCGGCAAGCTCAAGTCAGTCGCCCAAGAAACTGGAGGCAATTCCAATCGGAAACAGAAGCAGAAAGCCGAGCCAACGGCTCCCGGGGAAGCCTTAGCTTTGGCCCAAGGAAAGTCTAAAGGGAAACCTAAAGGGCCTTGGAACCCCAAAAAGGTTAAAGACCAGGAGGGAAATGATGTGTTGGACTTACCGTGTCTCTTCCACACAAAGAAAGATGAAGAGGGTAATTTTATTTACCCGAAACATACCACTCGCAGTGTCGACTCTTGATCCAGCAGTTCCAGGGCAAGCAGCCCAAGGGTAAGGAAAAGGAGTCAGACAAGGTCGAGGACAAAGAGGACAGTGATGACGGATACCCTCAAGTCAATTCCACCATGATGATTTTTGCTGATGTTGAGAGCAAAAGTCGACTAAAAGTTATTAACCGAGAGGTGAATATGGTCGCTCCGGCGACACCTAGTTACCTGAAATGGTCTCAGACTGCCATAACATTCGACCAGTCCGACCACCCAATGCACATCGCCACCCCTGGGAGGCAAGCTTTGGTGGTCGACCCAGTTGTTGAAGGCACTTGACTAACCAAAGTCCTGATGGATGGTGGCAGTGGTTTGAACATATTATACGCTGAGACGTTGAAAGGGATGGGCATTCCGATGTCCATACTCAGTGCCAGCAACATGAGTTTCCATGGAGTCATTCCTGGGAAGAAAGCTGAATCACTCGGCCAGATTGCTCTTGATGTGGTTTTCGGTGATTCCAAGAAATACCGCAAAGAAAAGTTGACATTTGAAGTTGTGGACTTCCAGAGTGCCTATCATGCTATTCTGGGCAGGCCAGCTTATGCACGCTTCATGGCCCGACCATGTTACGTGTCTCTCAAATTGAAGATGCCTGGCCCCAAAGGTGTGATCATCGTTACGGGCAATCGGAAGAAAGCGGAAGAATGTTTTCAGAAAGGTTCAGAGATCGCTGACGCATAGATGGCAGTGGTGGAGTTGCAGGAATACCAGAAGACTGCAGACCCGAGTGATTTGTTGCGAGCCAAGAATCCCGCTACAGAGTCAGCTTTCCAGTCGACTGGCGATACGAAGACAGCTCACATCCACCCGACCGACCCCAGCGCTGCTCCGACTCATATCTCGACAACACTCGACTCCAAATAGGAAGAAGCGCTCATCCAGTTCCTCCGTGAGAACTGGGACATTTTCGCATGGAAGCCTTCTAACATGCCAGGTGTTCCCAGGGAGCTGGCTGAGCATCGCCTGAGAGTCGAATTAGAAGTAAAACCTATCAAGGAACATCTCCGATGGTCCGCCGTCCAAAAGATAAAGGCTATTGGCGAGGAGGTGGCTCGGCTCTTAGCAGCGGAGTTCATCCGAGAAATCTACCACTCCGAGTGGCTCGCCAACGTTGTCATGGTCCCCAAGAAGGACAAGTCACTTCGCATGTGCATTGATTTTAAACATATCAATCGGGCCTGCCCGAAAGATCATTTTCCTCTCCCCCGCATCGACTAGATAGTCGACTCGACTGTGGGATGTGAGCAACTGTCTTTCTTGGACGCCTATTCCGGGTACCATCAGATCCGTCTGTATGGACCTGACAAGATCAAGACAACTTTCATCACTCCATTCGGGTGCTTCTGTTATGTTACCATGCTGTTCGGCCTCAAGAATGCCGGAGCCACATTCATGAGGATGATTCAGAAGTGTTTACTCACTCAAATCAGTCGGAATGTAGAAGCATACATGGATGATATCGTGGTCAAGTCACGGAAGGGTTCCAACCTACTGACTGACCTTGCTGAAACCTTTGCCAACCTCAGGAGGTATGATATCAAGCTTAATCCATCAAAGTGCACATTTGGAGTCCCTGGCGGAAAGTTACTCGGTTTTCTCGTTTTCGAATAGGGAATCGACGCCAATCCAGAAAAAGTTGGCACTATACTCCGAATGAAAAGCCCTGTGCGAGTGCACGACGTCCAGAAGCTTACTGGTTGCTTGGCCGCCCTAAGTCGATTCATATCTCGTCTCGGTGGAAAGGCATTGCCTCTTTACCAATTGATGAAGAAGTCCGACAAGTTCGAGTGGACTCCTGAAGCTGATGCAGCATTTGTAGAGCTCAAAGCTCTGCTCTGCACCCAGCCGGTGCTTGCTGCCCCAATTAGCAAGGAGCCTTTGTTGCTTTACATTGCAGCCACAGGACAAGTCGTTAGTACGGTACTTACGGTCGAGCGGGAAGAGGAAGGGAAAACCTTCAAAGTTCAGCGCCCAGTATATTATATTTTTGAAGTCTTGACCCCATCAAAGCAAATATATCCTCACTATCAGAAGCTTCTATATGGGATTTACATGACCACAAAGAAAGTTGCTCACTACTTCTTTGATCATTCCATTACAGTCGTCAGTGACGCTCCATTGTCAGAGATCCTGCATAATAGGGATGCAACTGGTCGAGTGGCAAAATGGGCGATTGAACTCCTTCCCCTAGATATCAAGTTTGAGGCAAAGAAGGCTATCAAGTCCTAGGCAATCACAGATTTCATTGCCGAGTGGATTGAACAGCAGCTCCGACTCAGATTCACTTGGAGTATTGGACTGTGTTCTTCGACGGCTCCAAGATGCTGAGTGGTTCCAGTGCTAGAGTGGTGTTGGTCTCCCCCAGAGGAGATAAACTCAGATATGTTCTTCAAATCCACTTTGATTCCTCCAATAATGAGGCAGAATGCGAAGCACTTTTATATGGGCTGCGCATGGCCATCTCACTCGGCGTCCATTGCCTCATGGTCTATGGCGACTCAGATTTGGTGGTTAATCATGTGATGAAGGAATGGGATGTCAGAAGTCCAGCCATGACTGGTTATTGCAATGCAGTGAGAAAGTTGGAGAAGAAATTCGAGGGGTTAGAGCTTCACCACATACCCCGACTGAAAAATCAAGCAGCTGATGATTTGGCAAAAATAGGTTCCAAAAGAGAAGCCATTCCCAGCAATGTGTTTCTGGAGCACATCCACACACCATCAGTCCCGGAGGATCCCTTCACGGAAGAGGCCCCGCAGCCAAAAAGCGCCATGGATCCGACTGAAGTTGAAGTTCCAGCTGTGGTCGACCTGATCATGGAAGTGCTGGTTATCACTCCCATCTGGACAGAACCGTACATCACGTACATCCTAAGTAAGGAACTACCAGAAGACGAAGAAGAGGCTCGATAGATCGTCCGACGATCCAAGGACTTTACAGTCATAAAGGGACAGTTATATAGAGAAAGCGCGACTAGGGTCGGCCAGAAGTGTATCACACCAGAAGAAGGTCAGCTGATCCTTAACGATATCCACTCGGGGACCTGTGGTCATCATGCGTCCTCTCGAACCATTGTGGCTAAAGCATACCGAGCGGGGTTCTACTGGCCGAGAGCCAATGAGATGGCAAAAGAGATAGTCGACAAATGTGAAGGATGCCAGTATTACTCCAATATGCCGCACAAGCCCGCGTCAGCCCTGAAAACCATTCCACTCGTCTGGCCCTTCGCTGTTTGGGGGCTGGACATGGTTGGGCCACTGAGAACATGCAGGAGCGGCTTCACTCATGTGCTGGTAGCAGTCGACAAGTTCACCAAATGGATTGAAGCCAAGCCTATCAAGAATCTCGATGCTTGCACCGCTATCAGTTTCATCAAAGAGTTGATATTTAGATATGGAGTTCCGCACAGTATCATCACGAACAATGGGTCAAACTTCGATTCCGACAAGTTCAGGGCCTTTTGCGCCTCTCAGGGCACTCGGGTCGACTATGCTTCGGTCGCTCACCCCCAGTCGAATGGGCAAGCAGAAAGGGAAAATGGCCTAATTCTCAAAGGACTGAAACCCCGGTTGATGCGCGATCTCAAGCACGCAGCAGGTGCATGGGTCGACGAGCTCCCATCAGTCCTTTGGGGATTGAGGACAACCACGAATCGATCAACCGGAAGAACACCATTCTTTCTGGTCTACGGAGCCGAGGCGGTCTTACCGAGTGACCTGCTTCACAATGCTCCCAGAGTCGAGCTCTACTCAGAAGATGAAGTAGAACAAGCCCGGCAGGACGCAGTCGACCTCCTAGAAGAAGAAAGAGAAATGGCCTTGATTCGATCGACCAGCTATCAGCAAGACTTGCATCGATTCCATGCCAGAAACGTGAAGAGTCGAGCCTTCCAAGAAGGAGACTTAGTCCTCCGAGTGGATCAGCAGAAATCACACAAGCTCGCTCCTACTTGGGAAGGCCCCTTCATAGTCACCAGAGTCCTCCACAATGGAGCATACCACCTCTACAATGTCGATCGCCAGATTGATGAGCCACGAGCCTAGAATGCGGAACTACTCCGCCCCTTTTATACTTGAATTCTCAATCGGATGAGATGTAATAAGAAAAACTCCTGTAGTTTATTTATCAAAGACAAGAGCGTTATAATTTTCCCAACGATTATTATTGTTTTGTTTGCGTAAGAAATCCCCCAGGGGGTGGCTTAGCTGCGAATCCGCTTCGCTTAAGTTTGTAAAAACAGTTTCCTACTGAGTGGCGAGCTGGCCTCCCACTCGGAGGCTTAGCTGCGAATCCGTTTCGCCTAAGTTTGAAAAAAATCCTACCGAGTGGAGAGCAACCCTCCCACTCGGGGGCTTACCCGCAGTCCAGTACTCGCCTAAGTTCTCTCACTAGAATACTTAGCTGCAGTCCGGCACTCGCCTAAGTTTGAAAAAATCCTACCGAGTGGAAAGCAACCCTCCCACTCGGGGGCTTAGCTGCAGTCCAGTACTCGCCTAAGTTCTCTCACTAGAAGACTTAGCTGTATTCCGGCACTCGCCTAAGTTTGAAAAATCCTATCGAGTGGAGAGCAATCCTCCCATTCAGGGGCTTAGCTGCAGTCCATTACTCGCCTAAGTTCTCTCACTAGAAGACTTAGCTGCAGTCCGGCACTCGCCTAAGTTTGAAAAATCCTACCGAGTGGAGAGCAACCCTCCCACTCGGGGGCTTAGCTGCAGTCCAGTACTCGCCTAAGTTCTCTCACTAGAAGACTTACCTGCAGTCCGGCACTCGCCTAAGTTTGAAAAATCCTACTGAGTGGAGAGCAATCCACCCACTCGGGGGCTTAGCTGCAGTCCAGTACTCGCCTAAGTTCTCTCACTAGAAGACTTAGCTGCAGTCCGGCACTCGCCTAAGTTTGAAAAAATCCTACTGAGTGGAGAGCAACCCTCCCACTCGGGGGCTTAGCTGCAGTCCAGTACTCGCCTAAGTTCTCTCACTAGAAGACTTAGCTGCAGTCCGGCACTCGCCTAAGTTTGAAAAATCCTGCCGGCTGGAGAGCAATCCTTCCACTCGGGGGCTTAGCTGCAGTCCAGTACTCGCCTAAGTTCTCTCACTAGAAGACTTAGCTGCAGTCCGGCACTCGCCTAAGTTTGAAAAATCCTACTGAGTGGAGAGCAACCCTCCCACTCGGCGGCTTAGCTGTAGTCCAGTACTCGCCACAACAAGCAGAAGACTTCTTCCACTCCTGCACTCGGTCAGGGATTCCGTTAAGTCGAGCCATCAGAGACTCAAGATCGTTTTGGAGCGTAGCCTCTGGCCAGAGTACCGGGTCGATCCGTGACATGGCGACCTTCAGTCGAGCCAAGTAGTCCACGGCACCGTCGATGCGAGATTCCAGTCGGAGCACATTCATGATAGTTTCATCTTTCACGGGAGAGTTGATTGGATCCAAACCTGGTTCGATCCTCCCAGTCTCTTCTTCAAAGTTCTGGCAAAACTTTGCATTCATGATCCAAGGATAAGTCAATCTTCATACACTGAGTCGACACAAAAAAAATCAGTCGGAACTAAATGTGCACCTTCAAGCTTGATATACAACTTCTTGGCAAGGCTCCTCAGGTAGCTCTCCAGATCGTCCCTCCTGCGAGTGATGCCTTCCATATTTTCGCTCAGGTTGAGGTTATCCTTCTTCCAGAGTGTGCACTCCTTGTTGGCTTCATTCAGAGCAGTCTTCAGCCTGGTATCCTCTTCTTCCAACTGGCCGACTGAAGCCAGCTTCTGTCCGGCCAGAGCGGTCCTGTCGTCAGCCTCCTTCTGGGCAGCAGCCAAATCCTGATCCTTTTTCGCCAAAGCTTCCCTTAGTTTTTCTGCAAAGAAATGATGATTGATTCAGAAATAGCAGAAGGATGCTCGAGCCGAAAATTGACTAGTCAACAAACTTGTCTTACCAGCGGCGCTGTCTCTGACCATCTGCAGTTCTGTCCTGGCCAGCTCCAAGTCAAGTTTCAGTTGAATCTGCTGCCTCTCCAAATCAGTGAAGCGAGCTCCAAGATCACAAGATTTCTGAAATCAAAGGGGAGAAATTATTCCACAGCAAAAACAACAAATACTAAGACTATAGTCGACTGCCCGCAGTCCACCATAGTCTCGGGGACTACACCCAGTGGGTGCACTTTGCGTGCCCCCACCGGTTCTGATCCCACTCGACCGGCCCGCCGGAGTCGAGTTCAAAAAAAAGGGGGAGAGAAAGTAGAGCTCAGACCACAGTCGACTGTGAACAGTCGACCGCGGTCTCTGGGACTACACCTAGTGGGTGCACTTTGCATGCCCCCACCGGTTCTGATCCCACTCGACCGGATCGAGCGGAAGAAACAAACTACCAGTTCGGTTTTACTCGACAAAATACGAAGACTACGGTCGACTGCTAGTAGTCCGCCGTAGCCTCGGGGACTACACCCAGTGGGTGCACTCAGCGTGCCCCCACTAGTCCAAAACTTCAATCGACGCACCCAGTGGGTGTACAGATGCAAAGATTTTCGGAAAGAATCTTTCGATAGCCGACTAACCTGAACGTTGCTCTGGAGATCCGAGCTGGCATCATAGGCGGCTTGGCTGGCGTCCCGTACCGTCTTCATCTTCTCCATCATAATGCCCGCCTGGCGTATGGCTTCCCTAGCAGCATTCACCTTGTCCTCTGGGACCTGATGGGTCACAAAAACTAAAGGCGGGTCGACAGGGGCCTGAGCAGTCGAAGAAGAAGGCAAGGCACTCGACAAGGGCTCCGGGAAGGTAACAGAACCCCGATTGACGTCACCAGTGTCCTGAACGACTGGTTCCGCCCTCGGCGTCGACCGTAGCGCCTCGCTTGCAGGAGTTCTCCTATTCTTCCTCGTCAAAGGCCTCTCGGGCTCTTCATCATCATCAGGGAGGTCAATAATGTTGGGTGTTGTGCAAAGTTCAATTGCCAAAATCACGTCACCTAGTGATGCACGTTGCAGTTGAATCGACCGAAGAAAGATAGTATGGCAGAAATCATACCCGGATTAGAGGTGACCGCATCTTCCATCACCTCATCACCATCCCTGTAAGCTGAGGTCCCGGAAGTGGCAGCACTGACAATTCCAAAGTTCGTCTAATTAAAACAAGAAAAACAAATAGCGCGGAGCATCGAGTGAATACAAGGAGAGACACTTACGCGGAGGTGACAGGGATATCGATCTTGATCTTCGGCAGCGCCTTCCGAGTCTTCGGTTCTGCAACTTTGGGGTTCTTTGGCGCCTTCTCAGGCATGGTTGGTGAAGAGATCCAAGGACACTTTGAAGACTGACCAGCCTGAGCAGTCGCCTTGTCGCGGGCACTCGGCCGATCCTGGTCAAGCTTGGATCGTCTCTCTATGCGAGGAGGCGACTCGACTTCTTCCCCATCACTTGAGTCGTCACTTCCTCCATCCCCTTCACCATCGGAAGTCCACTCGCTGCTTTTGCCACCGCTCGCCTCGCCTTCTGCTCTTGCGCCCCGTTGGGCATCGAATACATTTCAATAATGGCCTGAAAGAAAGCAGGGAGGACAAAGTCAGTCGATGCAATATAGACAACTGCGCGAGTGAATTCAGATTACAAGCAAAAACTCAGAATCAGACCTACTCTGGTGCATGCGACTGGTCGAATGGGGGAACTCTCCTGGCTCCTCTGGGATTGTCCTTGTTCCCGGTAATACTCGACAGCCACTTATCCAGTGTGTCGTCGTCGACCTCCTCCGGGTGGATCCAAGTGGAGTCTTCTATACCCGAATACATCCACATCGGATGGTCTCGGGCTTGGAGAGGCTGGATGCACCGCTGAAGGAAGACCTCCAAGAGATCCATACCAGTGACCCTGTCATGAATGAGCTGGACCACTCGGTTGACCAACACCTTCACGTGCGCCTTCTCCTCCAGGAGCACCATTAAAGGGGAGGGTTTTTCCACTCGATCCATGGTAAAGGGAGGGAGGCCGGTCGATTGCCGTGGCGTCGACTGGTCTTTACAATAGAACTAGGTCGACGGCCATCCGCGAACTGAGTCGGGAAGAATCATGGCCGGAAAGGAGCTTTTCCCCTCGTCTGGACGCCAAGACCCCCACACATCTAGATCACTTGGGTCCTCTCGTCACTCGGAATAGCGTTTTTCACTGTCTGGGAGCGACAAGTGAAAATATGCTTGAAAAGACCCCAGTGAGGTCGACAACCCAAGAAGTTCTCAGACAAGGAAATGAACGCGGCAAGATAAACGATTGAGTTGGGGGTAAAATGGTGGAGTTGAGCCCCAAAGAAGTTCAAAAACCCTCGGAAGAAAGGATGAGGAGGCATGGAAAACCCACGGTCGACGTGGGTGGCAAGAAGAACGCGCTCACCCTCCCGGGGTTGCGGCTCGGATTCCTTCCCCGGAGGCCGTGCCGAGTCGTAGGGGATCAGCCCTCCCTCGGCCAGGTCGTCGAGGTCTTCTTGGGAGATCCTCGAGTGGATCCATTCGCCCTGGATCCAACCCTTCGGCAGGCCAGTCCGTGAAGAAGATCCGCCCCGGCTCGTCGCCTTCCCCTTTCGACCTCGCCGTCGCCTTCTTTGCCCGCTCCAGAGCCGCTGTCTTCTCCTTCACCATTGTCGCCGATGAGACGCGTGTGGTGTGGTGGCGCTGGGGCGAGAGCGAGCGTAGCGGAGAGGCGTGAGGAGGAGAAGAGGTAATGGGGCGCACTGTTCGGGAGACTCCGGTCCAACGCCTCATATGAGGCCGCTTACGAGTGGCTGACAGGTAGGCCCAGATGACTCTATCAAATCCTGTAACGACCGCGCGAGCGATACGTGGCGAAAAAGGTGGCGTGGGGATCGAGGCGGCTCCGCTCTATCCCATCCGATTACTACGGCCTCCCCCGTCCCGCGCGCTTCCCAAAATTTGGATCCCACTAAATCCGCGGGCAGCAAACAACTTGTCAGACCAAAGATCTCCTCCGCACCGTCACTCGGAGCCTTACAAGTAAAGAAACTCACTCGACGAAGAATTAAGAATGGATCAAGGCGACTGAAAAGGGAGTTGCTGTCAGCACTCAGGTCCGTTGATCCAAAACAAGATATGCTCAGGACATGGAAAACGAGTCTGAGAAGTCCTCAACTCCTTCCCCACTCAAACCTCGATCCATCCGGGGGCTAATGATGAAGCTATGTACCTAGGGTAGGGTCACGGACCTGTCCTAACTGCCCTTCCCAAGGACACCTCTAGAATAAATCACCTTTCAATTGACTTGGAGGTGTTCCGCTCGACAGACTCGAAGAAATTCGACCAAGGAGCAATTACTCGACCAAGATCCAACCACTCGACGGCCAGGAGACCTAAAGTCACTCCGCATGCTAACGGTCAGTCATTAAGTAGCTTTTATGGTCATCATAGCACTTTATTACTAGCGTTATCAGTAACGCCCTGCCTTAATGTACATTGAACCCTTCGTAACATGGGCTGGCCGGGGTCCTGGCGCACTCTATATAAGCCAGCCCCTCCTCCGAGACAAGGGTTCGCACCTCTGTAACTCATACTCACATAATCCAGTCGACCGCCTCCGGGCTCCGAGACGTAGGGCTTTTTACTTCCTCTGAGAAGGGCCTGAACTCGTAAACCTTGCATCCTTACAACTGCTCCATAGCTAAGACCTCGCCTCTCCATACTTACCCCCCTACATTACTGTCAGACTTAGAACCACGACATCATCCTCCGCTATCTCGTCGCCATTGGCTTCGTTGGGTGTATCCACCATGTATATGTCATATGACAAGGTGGCTTTCTAGTGCCCTATAGGTGCTGGTTCATGTTCATCTCCTACATCGTTGTCCATACCGTCGATGTCTTTGGAGTCGAAGTCGAGCATGTCGGTTAAATCATCGATAGTGGCTACGAAGTGGGTGGTGGGTGGGCGTCGATTTCTTTGTCGTCCGCATCCCAATCCTGTTGGCCATAATCCGGCCAGGGCTCTCCTGACAAAGAGAGAGACCTTGGTGAATTCGGATGTCACCGAAGGGCGAGTGCTGAAAGATATCCGCGGCGGTGAATTCCATGATCGGCTCCCAATCGGATTCGATTGGGAGGGGCGCGGGCGGTTCGGAGTCCGAAAAAGAGTCCGACACCTTGGAGTTATGGGCTGCGCAGAGGATTAGGCTGGTGTTCGGCTCGATCGCCGTTGAGACTGCAGCCCCTGAGGCGGTGTCTAACCACCCGTCCTTGATTGGCGCAGTTGGCTCCGCGCTAAGGGTCGGAGCTGATGCGGGCGTGGCCTCTGGGGTACTGTTCGGCGGCATAGCTAGGTCATACCCATCGTGACAGTGCGGCGCGCCCGGCTGTGGCTCGAATCCGTCGAAGATCAAGTCTCTGCGGATGTCGGCCGTGTAGTTCAAACTTCCAAATCTGACCTCATGGCCAGGGGCGTAGCTTTCAATCTGCTCTAGATGGCCAAGCGAATTAGCCCGCAGTGCAAAGCCGCCGAATACGAAGATCTGTCCGGGGAGAAAAGTCTCACCCTGGACCGCATCGCTACGATGATAATAGGAGCCATCAAGCCTAATGGCGACGACACAGAGGAACTCTCAATGAAAGCACCAATGTCAGTGTCAAAACCGGCGGATCTCGGGTAGGGGGTCCCGAACTGTGCGTCTAGGCCGGATGGTAACAGGAGGCAAGGGACAAGATGTTTTACCCAGGTTCGGGCCCTCTTGACGGAGGTAAAACCCTACGTCCTGCTTGATTGATATTGATGATATGGGTAGTACAAGAGTAGATCTACCACGAGATCGGAGAGGCTAAACCCTAGAAGCTAGCCTATGGTATGATTGTATGTTATGGTTGTTGTCCTACGGACTAAAACCCTTCGGTTTATATAGACACCGGAGAGGGTTAGGGTTACACAAAGTCGGTTACAAAGGAGGAGATATCCATATCCGTATTGCCTAGCTTGCCTTCCACGCCATGTAGAGTCCCATACAGACACAAGGCGAAGTCTTCAATCTTGTATCTTCATAGTCTAACAGTCCGGCCAATGGAGATAGTCCGGCTGTCCGGAGACCCCCTAATCCAGGACTCCCTCAAGCCTCATTAAGCAACACCTCATCCCTCCTTGATAGTATTGGATTTTCCTATAGACTCAATGTGATCTTGGATCACTAAAATAGAAAATGTAGAGTCTTGAGCTTTGAGCTTGAGCCAATCCTTTTGTCCTTAGCATTTTGAGGGGTCCACTTTTCTCATCCATGCCATGCCAATCATTGAGCTTTCCTAAAATACTAATCTTGAAATAGCATTAGCTCAATGAGCTATATGTTTTTAGGAATTACCAAAACCACCTAGGGATAGTTGCACTTTCAATCTCCCCCTTTTTGGTAATTGTTGACAACATATAGATAAAAAGCTTCGACAAATGATAATAAGAATGAAAAACATTATCGCTTTGAGAAGTATGTGAAAAGGAAGAGCTCCCCCTAAATTTGTGCATAGTTTAAGATTTGCTTTGGACTGCAAATGCACTATGAGTTAGGATCATGGGTTACTCCTCCACGTCACATAAATCTTGGTGGAGCGATCAAAATGATAATAATTAAATACATGCACTCATCACCAAGCAAAGTGAATGATCATATGGGGATATAAAAGGATAATGTCAACCAACAAGAATTAAGGTAGCATATGACCAAACACATGATCATCCAAGTATCACACAAAAACATAAAGTATCTCAAACAAGCAACTAACAAAGTTCAACCACCAAGAAAACAAGTGAGAACAAAGAGCAACACTCTCTCTCTCTCAAAGCCTATGATCTATACATTTTCTCCCCCTTTGGCAACAAGTTGCCAAAAATTTCATAAAAATGCATAGTGCTAGATCGACTCTCAGGCTTGGTCTTCAGGTGGCGGTGTAGATAAAACTCCAAGGATGAAGGCATCACTTGATGTAGATGGAGCTGGTGGAGTGGGTGTTGGAGCTGGTGGCACTGAAGCTGTAGCTGGTGCAGATGAAGTTGCTCTGGTGTCTGTAACTGGCACTGCAGCAGATCTCTATCCTCTGGGCACTCTAGCAAAAGCATCAATGGTTGACTTGCCCTTCTTCTCCTGCACTTCATCCTGAAGTTGCTCAACAACTAACTGTATCTCAGTGACCTTCACGTCTAAATCATAGAACTTCTGCTCCATGATCCTCTCCAAGCTCTCTTGGTTTTGAGTCAGGGTGGCCAATCCCATCTCAATCCTCAGAGTGGAGGCAATCAAGTAGCCAAGCTGATCTTGCTTGCTCTTTAGAAGGTACTGAGATGCCTCATCAATGGTTGGCATCTTTATAGCCTTTTCAGTCCTTGCCTTCTCCCTCTTTGCTTGTGCTTGCACAGAAGATGGTTCATTCTCATCCATCACCACAGTGTTGTCCTCAAAGTCTGGGTAGATGGGCATATGTTCCGTGTCCAAGAGATATGTGCCAGTGCCCATCTTGGAGTTTATTAGCTCCTGGATCTGTGGGGCATACCCACAACTTCTCTTCTGATCTGCAGCTGTTCTCTTTATGGTTTCCACAATTAGCCTCATGACTTTGAACTTTTGAGGCACATCAAATATGTGAAGCATGTTAATTGCATGGCCTCTGATCATCTTGTGATCTCCTGACTTTGGCAATAGAGTGTGCCTGAGGATCCAGTTGATTGTTGGCAAACCTGACAGACGGTAATGTACTGATCCAAATTTGTGTGTCTCAAGAGGAGCATCCGGAATCTCTCTGTACATATGTGCCATGGTGTTGTGATCCTTCTTCTTCTTGGCATAGACATCCCAGTCATCTTCATTCTCCTTAGGAGTGTTGATCAATTTTTCCCATTCTTCAACTGTTGACTGGTACCTAGTACCTTCAGACATCCAGAAAATCCTTCCATCTGGGTAGAAATGAGCTGTGGAGTAGAACTGCATAATAAGCTCATCATTCCACTTTGTGAGCTTCTGCCCAACAAAGTCCTCTACTCCACAAGACTTGAAACTATCATAGCCTCCAGGATAGTGTTCTTCATTTTCCCTGATGTACTCCCAGTCCACCCATCTCATATCATAGACTATAGGCTTCTCGTCAAGCAACACTGTCTCATAGAAGTCATGTTGTTCCTTTGTATGGAACCTGTAGTTCACATCAGTTCTTCTCCTGATTGCATAGGGATCAGTCAATCTCCACTGTCTGAGTCCTGCATCCTTCCTTAGCTTCATGTCCTCAGCTACTGGATGAGCATCATTGTGATCTCGAATTTTGGGCTTCAACTTCCTCAAGACATGTGACTCATCATCTTCTTCTTCTATAGCAGCTTCAGGCACTGGGGCCTTGTTCTTCTCTGCAGCTGGAATATTCCTTGTACTCCTCTTGGGTGCAGTTTTGGGTTTTGGAGCGGCTGCCTTGGGAGCTTCTTTGGGCTTAGATGGAGCAGCCCCTGATCTTATAGCATCTCCCATAAGCTTTTGAGCTTTAGGTGCTGGTGCAGCAACCTCTTCCTCTTCATCATCATCTCTCATAATTGATGATCTGCCAAGCACTCTAGCAGTGGTCTTCTTAACCCTTTCCTTCCTTTTCTTCTCTGCCACAACCTGTTCTTTGGGTGCAGATCCCAAAGTTTCTTGAGTGGATGTTTAGGCCTTTGACATAGGAACTCTCTTGGCAGGAATCTTTGTCTTCATTCCTGGCTTAGTGGCAGCAGCTGTGCCATATTCCTTTTTCAGAACTTTCCTCTTTGAGGTGGCCTCTTCCTCAACAGCAACATAGTCCTCATCCTCAAAATCTGAGGTTCTCTTCTTTCTGGTCCTGGTGGCTGCCTTAGGCAAGTTGCTAGGTGTACTCCTGCTTCCATCATCATAGTTGCTAGAGGGACTAGTGCCCTCACTCATGTTAACTTGCTCATCAGACTTGTTCTGACTGTCACTCTGATCTGACATGATGCAAACACTAACAGCAGACCCTGTGAATAGATATAGATGAGATAGATTGGATGAGCATCACAAAGTACAGAGGTTTTTGTAAAAGAATGAGTCAAAAAACTTAGTTTTAGTTTTCCACAGAAAGCATTTCGGATCTACCGATTTGAAAACTCGGTGATACCGAAGCAGCTTTTGGAACCTAAACTAGTGAACTCGGTCAGACCGAGTCATAGTTCGGTGGCACCGAGACTGCTAGGGTTTCACCAAGAATTGAACTCGGTCACACCAATTTGCAATTCTCAGTCGGACCGAGAATCACATGTGCAATGGCCTTAGCCAGATCGGTGGAACCGATTTCAACAACTCAGTTGGTCCGAGATGATTTAGGCACAAACCTAAACCTAAATTTTCAATCCACAACTAAACTACGGAGTGATTTCGCTAGGTAGAGTGATCTCAATCGTGGCAAGATACATGGCAAAACAATGTGCTAGGAATCGGAGTGAGATTAGCACAACGATCAAGTCCATACCCTAAGTGCGGCAATGGACCTGCTATGGAGGCAACGGCGGAGACAATTTCCGTTGACGGCGGCAGAGACCAGTGGCGGGAGGCAGCTGGCGATGAGGAGGACGATCCAGAGACCCAGGGAGGCAGAGTAGCCTGACCCTATCGGTGTGACCGAGTGGAACAACTCGGTGTGACCGAAAAGTTCAAATCGGTTGCACCGAGATTGAAAACCTAGATCGACTTAGTGATCTCGGTATGACCGAAATGGATGAATCGGTCAGACCGAAACGCACAAAGAAGTTTTGGAAGTTTAAGTCTATGACGAATCGGGGACTCCGAGTGCTCCTCACACAGAGTGGTTCGAATCTGACTTGATCAAACTTTGTGATGTAGCATGAATAGAGTTTGAGACAAGAAAAGCATATATAGCTAGAGAAGGTTCTTAGGCATTCTTGTCCATCCACTTGGCAAAAGAAAAAGGAACCAACAATCAAAACAACAAGTGGATGTCCTCGAATGAGTAAATTTTGCAACCAACATGCTCACACAATAAAATGGCAAATGAAATATGTGGCAAAGCATGCACAACCAATTCTAGCATCTATCAAGCAATTGGCGATGACTAGGTCATCTATATATGAGTATATTGAATTAGGAGTCAAATGAGAACATTTGATCATAGGTCATACTCATCGTTTAAGCACAAGTGGGGTTACCACTTTTACATAAAGCGTTGTTGTGTTCACACCATTAGAGTTGCTTTAGCTGAATTCTTAGAGTAAAGCTCCCCCTAGATGTGAGATCCCTCCTAAGAGGGATGAACTAACCTTGGGTTTTGTCGATGATGACTTCATGTAGGTGTTGAAGATGTGGATGCTCAATGTTGATGTAGATCATTTGGAGCAATCCTTTGGAGTGAGTTGCACTTTCAATACCTACACGGGTTAGTCCAACAAGGAACAAACAAGGATATCCATAGACATAGAGTGATGCACACACAAGATGATGTCTATGAAAGCATTAGGTTACCTTGTCCCTTGTCTTACCAACAAGAGGGTTTGTGACTCCTTGAACTAGTGCAAGATGTGGAAGTTGATTGCACTTGTTCTTGCCAAAATGATATAAGTGAAGTATGTTGGCGGAGTCACCCTCAGGAACTCTCTAGTTCTTCTTCTTCGGGATCCACATCATCTTGATGGGAATCCTTGGAGTTGTAGTCATACTTGATGAAGTAGAACTTGATGTAGTCTTGGGAACCCACTTGACCAAGGCCTTGGGTGCTTCTTCAAATGCATCAATTTCCTCTTGAAGCTTATCCTTGCCTTTTTGCTTGTGGTCTTGTGGTGGAAGATCATCTTGACCTTGTGTCCCTTTGAAGGAAGTAGGATCATACTTCTTTTGTTGAGGAACAAACTTCGTCTTGGGATATTCATCTTCTTCCCACTCAACTCCATTGGCATTGAACTTTCGTTCAAAACCAACACCTTGGTTCTTCCGGTGCCTTCCTGTCGGTGTACAAAACTAGGGGCACATTTTTGTACCCCTTTACCTGTGCACGGGCAATCAGAGCCGCGCCCGTGACCACACCAAGCAGAGCAAGGGAGGTAAGCCAACGTAAGATCGAAGCCCAAGACGAAGCAAAGCAACGACGAGGACCAAGGCCACAAAGATCAGATGGGCAAAGCAGGTTTCCCGGCAAGGACCCTTGCCGGGGCAGCTCACCCATGCGAGCCGAGCGAGCCACCCTCGAGCCCACCACACTCGACAAATGCATTGGACATGGCTCGGGAGGCACCTCTGTGGTGGCATGCAGATCTTCATGAATACAAAGAATAGTCAAGGTCAAATGAGGATAGGAAGGCAGCCATCCTCACCGAAGAAACCCACAAGACCCCCGGCAAGATCCTTGCCGGGGACGCCTACACACCACGACAAGACCCTTGCCGGGCCACCCGGCAAGGCCCTCGCCAAGCGCACCAGCAGGGCCACCGTCAGGCCCACACCAGCCAAGTCTCCGCCGCCGTTCGCATGCAGCTGCCGACCCAACCAGCTGGGCAGGCACCTGCGTGGCGACATGCAGCCCTTCGTGGAGACTCCACCACCGTGCCACCTCAGCTGCCTGCCTACCTACATGCCACTGCATGCATCGCTGGCCAGGGCGCGTGTCGAAGCTTGGAGGAGCAGCGACGGATGGGACGGGCCTCGCCCCCGCCCCCTATAAAGTGGAGGGACACCTAAGCCTCGCATTTAATGCACTTTGTCCTGTAATACCAGGATAACCTCGCAACATTGTTGCCTTTTCACCTCCTATGTGCCACTGTGGCAACCTCTTTTTCTATAAAAGGAGGCCCAAGGCGACGAGGAGAGGGATTCGGCTTTTTGGAGCTCGTTACACCCGTAGCTAGTTCAAGAACTCAGAATACATCCACCAAAGCAGGACTAGGGTTTTACGCATCCTCGCGGCCCGAACCTGGATAAACAAACCGCATGCTCTCTGTTAGACCCGCTCTTCTCTCAACCCCGCGCCCCGCAACCGCAGTAGGGATTCTTGTGATCCCATAGGTGTCGTTTCCCACCGACCCTTGGCGCGCCAGCTAGGGGAGCGCAATTGTGAGAATCGGTTTTAGCAGTTAAGTGAGCGTTTCTTCATGGCGGTGGCTCTAAGAGAAGCAGGAGAAGGGGTCGAAAGATCGACGTCGGCGCGACTACAAGCAAAGCTAAGTCACACTGAACCCTGACTACTTTCTTTCCTCTTTATACAAGGTTATTTCCCTCGGAGATGTCGTGCCTTTGTATGGAAAACCTGCACGCCAGGGGGCTCTCCCGCTATCGGGAACGCCCTTGCCCTGTTTCAAGTCTGCTCAAGCGGTCGCGTCGAGTGCGGCAGGGTTAGCCTTCCGCGATTGACAAAGCTCTCGATTCTGAATCAAGTCAAGCTCGACAGTTCGAGCGGCCGCGTTAAGAATGGTAAGGTGGATCGTCCGGCAGCACGCATACCCGGCAGGCCAATGGGGATCCATCCCCAAGATGCCGCCTTGGGCTTCCGCGCCGGCAAGCCTCCCTAGTTGGTGCACGGTGCGTATACAAAGGGAAATCAAGTAGGGAAATAACATGGATAGTACTGAAAGTGCTGCAGACTTATGTTACATCAAATTGTTGCCGCGGTTCTAACTAGAGATAGCAATTTTCTTGGTTGTGAACCCGCACCGGCAATGAGGAACGGGATGCCTAATCCTAGCGCTGGCCCTCCACCCTCAGAATTCCGCCGACACGACTGATGATGGGCTTGATGCGCTCCCTGAGCGGCGCGAGGTCAACACCCTCCGGCAAGCTCTCCAGCCTGGCGTCGAAGTTGAGGTCGGGGTACCAGTGCGCCAACTTGGTGAAGACCTTGGTCATGGCGCCCTGGCAAAGCATCTGGGACTCCTCAACCAGTGAGGCCGCCCGGTTGGCGTGGAGCTGCTCCAGAGCATGGACGACCTTCTCAAAGAACAAGGTCAGGGTGCAATGGGCGCTCACGTTCTGCTCCGGGGCATACCTCATGTCCGGCATCCCCATGGTGGCAAGCTGCGCGGCAGCCTGGTTGGCGACGGCAGCAAGGCGTTCGAGCCAACGGTTCTCGCCCGCCACATGATCGGCGAAGTTGAGGCCTTCGTTCTGCCGCAACTGCTTCTCGCCCTCCAGCGCAGTGGCCAGGTTTCCCTCTTGAGTCTTGGCATCCTCCAGCGCCTCCTCGAGACCCTTCAGCTTCAGCTTGAGATCCCCGATGGAGTTGTTGGCCTCGGCAAGCTCCCCAGCCTTGCCGATGACCGCGCCCTGTGCCTCTGTCAGAGCACCGTTAAGTGCGTCCTTCTCCCGCGATAGCTTCAACGCCTGCTCCATCAGCCTGTGGCGCTCCTCCTCCAGCTCCTTCACCTTGCCGGCGTGAACCTGGGCCTGGGCATTGAGTTCCTCCTTGTGACTCTGCTCCAGCTCACTGGTCCGCTGTAGGACAAGCTTCTCCACCTCAGCATCTTTGCCATGAAGTGTGGCGGCGAGCTTCTCCTCGCGTGCGGCAAGATGCTCCTCCTAGGAGTTAAGCGTGGCCTCGTGCTAGGTCCGAACGGCCTCGGCGGCCTCGGCCAAGTTCTTCGCCGCCTCCTGGGCTTTCTCGATGTCGGCAAGCTTCATGGTAAGCTCCACGTCGCGCCTGGCCTGCTCGTCCTGGGCCGCCTTGAACTTCTCGGTGGCCTCGCGGAACCAATCCCGCGACTTGGCGACGCGCTCCTGGAGGTCCGCCTCCGCCTTCTCCACCACCGTCATCCTGGACTCAACCATGTCCAGGCGGGTGCGATGGAGCGCCTGGAGCTTCCTGAAGCTGGCGCCCATGGCGTGGAGGAGCCGCCCTTCCTGTGAACCGCCGCCGCCGACAATTGGCTCGTCAACGACTTCGAGCCCGGCGATGGCAAGCACCTCATCGTCGAACACCTCTCCTTCAACAGGCGTCCTGGTGGTCGACGCGCCCGGAAGGTGGACGAACAAGTCGTCGCTCACCCTCAGGTACTTGCTGGAGCCGGAAGCAGCAGAGGAGGAAGGCCGGTAACCAGCCTCCTCCTCCATCTCCCCGGCAAGCCCCTTGTCGGCCTCTTCAGCGGCAGCCTTGTCAGCCTCCCTGGAAGGCCGCCTGGCGGCCTCCTCGGCAACGTCCTTGGAGGCCTCCTCGGCGGCGACCTTCTCGGCGTCCGCCCCGGCGGCCTTGGCGACACCCTCGATGACGGTGTCCACATCCTCTGGGTCCACCAAGGAGGAATCTGGACACCGAAGACAGGGGTGAGGCAAAGCCAAGACCAAGAGCCGGAAAGAAGAAGAAGCAGGGACGAAATGGCGAACGACTTACCGATGCCGACACCCGGCTGGGAAACGGAAGTCCCCTCTCCACCAACATTCGGCGTCGTGGCAAAGCCACCGGCGCCCAAGTTCTCTTCCTCCTCCTCCATGTGTGTGGGCCCGGTGCTTGGCGCCCTTGTCGGGGACGTCCCTCGAGGCGGTGTGGTCGATGGGGGCGGCGTGTTGAGAGTAGCCCCCTGTGGCTCCTCCTGCTGCCGCTCCCCTCCTGCACACCTGGCAAGGTCAGCACTAAAGTGTCGCGCCCCTGACACATGTCAAAGAGAGAAGAATGATGAACTTACGCTGGGGGCTTTGCCGGGGGCTGCTGTCCAGGCTGCTCAATACCACCAAGGGCACCCTCGAAGTACCAGCCAGGGGCTGGCCACCCGCCAAGGCATTGGCCCTTTTTGCTCTCTGGGCCAGCGTCTCCACGTGCCTGCAAGGATGAAGACAAGTCAAGATTAGTAACGCGGGTTGGGGAGGCAGAAATAATGGGGAGGAACCGGATGCTTACTCATCGTCCTCTTCCAACTCTGCTGCCTTCCTCTTCCTCCTCGGACTGAGGGATCAATAATCAAAGGTGATCCCCATGCTGATGTTCACTGGAGGAGGGGAGGGAGGCAGCATCTGGGCACGCTTGGATGAAGAAGGAGCGGCCGTCTTCTTCTTCACCGCGACCTTCATCGGCTCCTTCGCCACCGCGGCCCTCGTGTGGGGCCGGGACCCCTCCGAGGTCAGCTGTGGCTGCACAGCCCTGCGGGGCCAGACTGGCTTGCCGGAACTAGCCCGCCGCATGACTCGTCCCTCCCCGTAGGTG
The DNA here is from genome assembly GCA_034509565.1 of Triticum monococcum. NCBI lineage: Eukaryota > Viridiplantae > Streptophyta > Magnoliopsida > Poales > Poaceae > Triticum > Triticum monococcum. The sequence goes on along the minus strand of CM067842.1, from coordinate 273,940,040 downwards.
GCGTCAGATCTTCGGTCTCGGCCTCCTCCTCCGATGACTTGCCGGTCACATCCTCGACCAGAGGAGCCTCGGGGCCGGCGCTGCTGGCTCCCCCAGCGGCCGCCGCCCACCGGGCGAGCTCCTCATCCTCCGCAGCTGTCGCGGCCTCATCCTCCACACCGCCGGTGCTACCGGCCTCCCTAGCAAGATGTGCCTCCCTCGCCCTGGTGGTGATGTAGTCCAACTCCGCCTGGGTGGTGTCCATGACAAGCAATTGGTCGGCATCGACATCGACGTACCCCTCATGCAGGGTGTCAAAGAACTGTTGCACGTCGACGTCCTCCGGCTCCTTCTAGCTCGGGTCGGGGCCATGCGTGTTGCAGTCCGGCATCATGGCCATGATCTCGGTCCGACGCGAATTGTTGCACAACGGGACCACCCCTGTAGGCAGCTTGAACAACGGCCCCTTGAGGACCTTGCCAGCCTTTGCAGTGGCCCTCGCAACCTTGCCGGTCCACTCAAACTCGCCGACGCGGCCCACGTCAAGCTGAAGAGCCGCTGGCAGAAATGGGCGTGCGCCAGCACCGTAAAGTTGTGGTCGAGGCCGGGGCGGAGTCGCATGATGTCAGCGGGGTTCGTGAAGAGCCAGACTGGCCTCCCCTTGTTATGCAACGGAGCAATCCGGCGGCGGATGAAATCCGCCCCGATCATTTCAAGGGTGAGCCCGGCCTGGGTAAGCCGGAGAATCCTGGTGGTGGCAACCATGAGCCTCCCGTCGGCAGCATCAACGTCGCTCCAATCGCTGCCGCGAACCGGCGGCACCCGGTGAACTTTGCAGAAGGGCCGGCAGGTCCTTCTCTTCAATCCAGCACCATCGGCCCCACCATTCCTCCCACCTCTCCTTCATGGCGCCATTTGGGTACACCCCGTTGGATCTTGGGATCCAAGTGATGCAACCAGAGACGGCACCCCCCGGCTGGATCCGAGGGAAGAAATAGTGGCGGAAGAGCGTCGTGCTGGGGTGTACTCCGGCAAAGCCCCCACAAAGGTGCACAAAAAGGCCATGCACGCCACCGCATTCGGAGTAAAATCCAAGAGACGGAAGCCAAAGGTGTGCATGATGTCACTGCAGAAATCGGAGAAGGGAGGGCAGAGCCCGCAAGAAAGGTAATCAACGAAGAAGGGTACCGATTTGGGGCAGGGTCGGCGCACGCGGCGGGGATGACGCGCGTGGCCGGGTGCCCCGAATTCCCCCCCCCCCCCCCCCGTCTTCACTCCCCACTGGGGAAGAGGTCCCAAAGATGCAACGCGTCGACTGTCGAGGGGAAGAAGAAGGCGGACTGCGTCCGTTGCCCCGACAGCGCGCACTCCGGTGGCTCCACAACCCCAGCATCCTTGGCCACCCCTTGCCCCTGGTGGATTTTGGCGCCATGGTGGCTGAAGGAGGAGCAGAGGAGCGGAGGGCACCAAAAGCACAACAACGGCGAGCGGAGGCGAAGCTTGGAGAAGAAGAGGGAGACAGGCGGAGCTTTCTGAGATTGGGGTCGTGCGAAGGGTAAAAGGAACAGTGCTCCCGCGGTTACCCCTTTTTATGGGGAAGGCGCGGGTCGCGCCACCCATTTACCATGATGTGACGCCTGTGTGTGGAAACCGCCCCACGCAGGCCGCCCACGTCACACACGCCCCTCCACCCCGCGCAGCGCGCGTGGGTCGTGGGAAGCACAGCGCGTGAAAAACCTTACCGCGGTAAAAACCGCCCCGCCTGCCCGCGCACCGTTTTGGGCCTGACCCAACAACGTGTCGCGTTTATGTGTGGCCCAGGCCCGGGGGCACCTGTTGGTGTACAAAACTAGGGGTACATTTTTGTACCCCTTTACCTGTGCATGGGCAGTCAGAGCCGCGCCCGTGACCACACCAAGCAGAGCAAGGGAGGTAAGCCAAGGTAAGATCGAAGCGCAAGACGAAGCAAAGCAACGACAAGGACCAAGGCCACAAAGATCATATGGGCAAAGCAGGTTTCCCCGGCAAGGACCCTTGCCGGGGCAGCTCGCCCACACCAGCGGAGCGAGCCACCCTCGAGCCCACCAACACTCGACAAATGCATTGGACAGGGCTCGGGAGGCACCTCTGTGGTGGCATGCAGATCTTAGTGAAGACAAAGAATAGTCAAGGTCAAATGAGGATAGGAAGGCAGCCATCCGCACCGAAAAACCCACAAGACCCCCGGCAAGATCCTTGCTGGGGACGCCTGCACGCCACGGCAAGACCCTTGCCGGGCCACCCGGGAAGGCCCTCGCCAAGTGCACCAGTAGGGCCACCGTTAGGCCCACACCAGCCAAGTCTCCGCCACCATTCGCATGCAGCTGCCGACCCAACCAGCTGGGCAGGCACCTGTGTGGCGAAATGCAGCCCTTCGTGGAGACTCCACCACCACGCCACCTCAGCTGCCTGCCTACCTACATGGCGCCGCATGCATCGCCGGCCAGGGCGCGTGTCGAAGCTTGGAGGAGCGGCGACGGACGGGACGGGACGGGCCTCGCCCCCGCCCCCGGTAAAGTGGAGGGACACCTAAGCCTCGCATTTAATGCACTTTGTCGTGTAATACCAGGATAACCTCGCAACACTGTTGCCTTTCCACCTCCTGTGTGCCACTGTGGCAACCCCTTTTTCTATAAAAGGAGGCCCAAGGCGACGAGGAGAGGGATTCGGCTTTTTGGAGCTCGTTACACCCCGTAGCTAGTTCAAGAACTCAGAATACATCCACCAAAGCAGGACTAGGGTTTTACGCATCCTCGCGGCCCGACCCTGGATAAACAAACTGCATGCTCTCTATTAGACCCGCTCTTCTCTCAACCCCGCGTCCCGCAACCTCAGTAGGGATTCTTGTGATCCCATAGGTTTCGTTTCCCACTGACACTTCCTTGCTTGCGTACAATTTCCTCGAATTGCTTACTCCCGGCGAGGCTCTTGTAAACTCCTTTCTCTATAATTCCCTTCAATAAGCTATTTTCTTGCTCAAGTGTAACTTGGCTAAGAGAATCATTAGTGGAATCAAGAGAACTACTAGAAGCAACAGCATTAGATTTAGCATGATTATTGTTACTACTAGAGGAAGAATCTTTCTTGTTCTTGTTACTAGACTTGACTTGAGGCATGTAAGTGGATAAGAGTAAACGCTTGGCAATGTAAGAAGAATTTTTCTTGCGAAGATCATCATTGATTTCCTTTAAGAACTGATGCTCTTGCTCAAGGTTGAGCTTATAAAATGTAATTTCTCATGGGTCCTTAAAAGTTCTCAATGATCTCCTAAGATAGTTTCATGAGCTAACTTAAGAGTGTTTAGTTCTTTAGTTAGAAACTCAATCTTCTCGTTATCATTGTCATTCATTTTATCTTGATTAGCATGATTAATTGACGTTTCATCATAGTATTCATCACTAGAGTTGTCAACAAGTAAATCATCATCACCTAACAAGTCATCTTCATCACTATTGAAATCAACATACTCGGGGTGTGATACCTTTGGTCCTTTAGCCATGAAGCATCTTCCAAGTACTTCATTTGGTGAATCAAATATGTCATAGGAGTTGGCTGACACAAGTGCTAGACCGGCAACACCTTCATCTTGAGTATATTCGGAGTCGGAGTGATAGCTTCACTCGGAGTGATTGTCGGAGTCAGAGCCGGATACCCATTCACCAACATGAGCTTGATGTCTTCGTTTTGTGTAGCTCCTTGATGACTTGTCCTTCCTTTCCGAATCCTTGCTTCTCCGAGATGTTCTTCATTCATAATGATCATATCTACTCCTTCTCTCTCTTGATGGTGATTCTTCTCTTCTACTTCTTCTTTTTGGAGAATCTTCTCTTCTCTTGTAGGGTGTCGTACACTCATTGGAATAGTGTCCGGGTCTTCCACAATTGTAGAAATTTCTCTCTCGACTAGAAGATCTTTTGTCATTATAAGACCTTGACTTGAAACTTCTCTCTTTGCTTCTACTCTTGTAGAACTTGTTGAAGTTCTTCACCATTAGGCTCAATTCTTCATTGAAGGTTTGTTTCTCACTTGATGATGTGGGAGCTTCACATGAGGCTTTGTAAGCACCACTTGACTTGTTATGGAGCTCCTCCTTATCCTTGAGTGACATCTCATGAGCAACAATTCTTCCAATGACTTCCGTTGGCTTGAGATCTTTGTAATTGGGCATCATTTGGGTCAATGTGCATACGGTATCATATTTTCCGTCCAAAGCTCTTAGGATCTTCTTGATGATGAATTTGTCGGTCATCTCTTCACTTCCTAAGCCGGCGATCTCATTTGTGATAAGAGCAAGCCTAGAGTACATTTCAGCAACACCTTCACCATCCTTCATTTTGAACTTGTCAAGCTGACTTTGAAGCACATCCAACTTGGATTCCTTGACGGAGTCGGTACCTTCGTGCATATCAATCAAAGTATCCCAAATTTCCTTTGCATTCTCAAGACGGCTGATTTTGTTTAATTCTTCGGGGCACAATCCGTTGAAGAGGATATCACAAGCTTGAGCATTGTATTGCAGCATCTTCAACTCTTCCGCGGTAGCTTCACGGTTCGGTTCTCTCCCATCAAAGAATTCACCTTGCAAGCCAATACACACAATAGCCCATATGGCGGTGTTATGTCCAAGAGTATGCATTTTCAACTTATGCTTCCAACTAGAAAAATTAGTACCATCAAAGTAAGGACCTCTACGGTGGTAATTTCCCTCGCTAGACGCCATACTCTCCTAGGTTGTGAAACCAAGGCTGTGACTACCAAAAGCTATGGAAATCAAGGCAAATGGAGACCAAGGTTATGATACCACTTGTAGATCGAAAGTATGTCTAGAGGGGGGTGATTAGACTACTTGACCAAATAAAACTTATCCTTTTCCCAATTTTAGTTCTTGGCAGATTTTAGCAACTTTGGACAAGTCAAGCAATCTTAACACAATTCAAGCAAGCATGCAAAGAGTATGTGAGCAGCGAAAAGTAAAGCATGCAACTTGCAAGAATGTAAAGGGAAGGGTTTGGAGGATTCAAACGTAATAGGAGACACGGATGTTTTTGTCGTGGTTCCAATAGGTGGTGCTATCGTACATCCACGTTGATGGAGACTTCATCCCACGAAGTGTAACGGCTGCGCGAGTCCACGGAGGGCTCCACCCACGAAGGGTCCACGAAGAAGCAACCTTGTCTATCCCACCATGGCCGTCGCCCACGAAGGACTTGCCTCACTAGCAGTAGATCTTCATGAAGTAGGTGATCTCCCTGCCCTTACAAACTCCTTGGTTCAACTCCACAATCTAGTCAGAGGCTCCCAAGTGACACCTAGCAAATCTGGGAGACACCACGCTCCAAGAAGTAACAAATGGTGTGTTGATGATGAACTCCTTGCTCTTGTGGCTCAAATGATAGTCTCCCCAACACTCAACTCTCTCTCATAGGATATGGATTTGCTCTAAAGAAGATTTGAGTGGAAAGCAACTTGGGGAAGGCTAGAGATCGAGATTCATATGGTAGGTATGGAATATCTTGGCCTCAACACAAGTGTAGGTGGTTCTCTCTCAGAAAAAGTAAGTTGGAAGTGTAGGTTCATTCTGATGGCTCTATCCATGAATGAAGAGGAGGTGGAGGGGTATATATAGCCTCCACACAAAATCTAACCGTTACACACAACTTGCCAATCTCGGTGGGACCGAATTGATAAACTTGGTCGGACCGATTCAGCAAATCTAGTGACCGTTAGGATTTTTGGTGGGTCCGACATGCAACTCGGTAAGACCGATATGGTTAGGGTTAGGGAATAACATAATCTCAGTGAGACCTATTACACAAACTCAGTGAGACCGATTTTGGTAATAACCTAACCAGAGAGTTGGTCAGGTAAACTCGGTGGGACCGATTCGCTCATTTCGGCGAGACCGAAATGTTATGAAAGGGAAATAGAGAGTTTACATTGCAATCTCGGTGGGACCGAAACGTTACGAAGGGAAATAGAGAGATTACAACCCCATCTCGGTGAGACCGAGATCCCTATCAGTGAGACAGATTTGCCTAGGGTTTGTGGTAGTGGCTATGACATCTGAACTCGGTGGCGCCGGATAGAAAGAATCGGTGGGGCCGAGTTTGACTTTCGATTTAGGTCATATGTGGATGTGAGAAAGTAGTTGAGGGCTTTCGAGCATATCACTAAGCGTTTTGAGCAACAGCCTCATTAAGCAACACCTCATCCCTCCATGATAGTATTAGCTTTTCCTATAGACTCAATGTGATCTTGGATCACTAAAAGAGAAAATGTAGAGTCTTGAGCTTTGAGCTTGAGCCAATCCTTTTGTCCTTAGCATTTTGAGGGGTCCACTTTTATCATCCATGCCATGCCAATCATTGAGCTTTCCTAAAGTACTAATCTTGAAATAGCATTAGCTCAATGAGCTATATGTTGTTAGGAATTACCAAAACCACCTAGGGATAGTTGCACTTTCACGGCACCACAGACCCCGCGGTATGGATAGAGGATTTCTTCCTCCACATTCACATGGCCCACGGGGATGATCTACACGCCATCAAGTATCTCCTGCTAAAGCTCAAAGGGCCGGCTCGGCATTGGCTGAATAGCTTGCCGGCAAACTCCATCAGAAGCTGGGAGAACTTGGCAGACGCATTCCTAGACAACTTCCAGGGCACTTATGTGCGGCCACCGAATGCTGACGATTTAAGTCACATAACACAACAGCCCGAAGAGTCAGCCAGGAAATTCTGGACGTGGTTCCTAATTAAAAAGAACCAAATTTTCGACTGTCTGGATGCCGAAGCCCTAGCGGCCTTTAAACATAACATCTGTGCCGAGTGGCTTGCCCGACATCTCGGCCAAGAGAAGCCAAAATCCATGGCAGCCCTCACGACACTCATGACCCACTTTTGCGCGGGCGAAGATAGCTTGTTGGCCCGTATTAACAACACATCAAGCAACCCTGGCATGTCAGAAGCCAGAGATAGCAACGGCAAACAACGACGCAACAAACACAAGCGCCGCAAAAATGGTGGAAACACCGAATATACGGCAGTCAATGCCGGATTTAGGGGCTCTACATCCAGTCAGCGGAACGGGCCACTCACAAATGAAAATTCGGGTCCGTCCAGTTTGGACCGCATACTCGACCGCCCATGCCAAATTCATGGCACCCCAAGAACACCAGCTAATCATACCAACAGAGAATGTTGGGTCTTCAAACAAGCCGGCAGGTCAGGTGCCAAAAACAAAGATAAGGGGTCTCAAAGTGACGATGGCGATGACGAGCCCAGATCACCAAGTACAGGAGGGCAAAAGAAATTTCTGCCACAAATCCAAATGGTGAACGTGGTAAACGGCACCTACACTACCAACCCGGACCGGACACACACCCTTAGGGATGTCGACTTAACGGAACCAGTCATCCCACGATATAAACTAGGGATGATCACCTTCAACCACATGGATCATCCGGTTAACACCAATCAGGGCAATCCAGACGCACTAGTCCTTGACCCAATAATTGACGGGTTCCACCTCACACGAGTCCTTATGGACGGAGGTAGCAGTTTAAACCTACTTTACCAGGACACAGTGCGCAAGATGGGCATTGATCATCCGGTGATCAAGCCCACTAAAACCACCTTCAGCGGTATTATACCAGGTGTTGAGGCCAGCTGTACTGGCTCCATCGCCCTTGAGGTGGTCTTCGGATCACCAGACAATTACCCGAAGAGTTAATCTTCGACATCGTCCCCTCTTGCAGTGATTATCAGGCACTACTCGGACGAACCGCGTTCGCTCGATTCAACGCGGTACCACATTATGCCTACCGTAAGCTCAAGATGCCCGGTCTGCGCGGCGTCACCACGGTTAATGGCAAGGCCGATCTTTCCCTCGGCACCAAGGAGTATACCGCTGCTTTAACGGCAGAAGATACAAGTGGCACCTTCCAACCGAACCTCGAGTCGACGGCCCGACTCCCGGACACCGCCAAAGGACTTCGAACTACTTCGCGGCAGGATAGCCCGGCTCGTCCAGAGCTCAATTAAACACTCCAACGAAAGCCAGGACAGGACACATACCGCGGCTCAACCGCCCTGCGACACACAAGCATTTCTTACATTTAGTTTGCAGGTTCAACTTTGCGCAGACCAGGACTAGCGATATGGAAGCAGCTCAAACGCGCAAGGGAATTGTTAGATATTCCCCGCGATGACCATCCGACTATACTCAGTATCCCCACACAGCTTCTTCCCCCTGGTCTCAGCAGGTTCCACGGTCATATTTATTTTTTATCACATTACCTGTACTAACACGCATCGACGTGCTATTCAAATACAACATGTGGATTTACATAATGCTTCTCTGCTGTTATTTCTTATTGAAATTCTTTTGGCAAGTGGCATCCGTACACCGTGATATGCTTTAAATATGCCAGGGGCTTCGTTTTACCCATAATACAGCAATAAAGTCCGAACACCTTCATGGAAGTTCAGCACCCCGAACTTATAGCATTATATGCATCAGCTCTGAATCATTTCTTGGGTCAAATGTTGGGTTTGCCCGGCTCCCATATTTTGCTGCTTAAGTTCCGCTATATCGGCTAAGGCGACATAGGGAGAACTACTGCGATTGTGTCCCGGTTCTTCCGGACGAGCACCTTAGTAGAAAAAGGCGAAAATTGGATGTCATGATACGGCGAGAGCTGGTCAGCTGTTCGAGAGGTTGTAAAATCTTTAAGGATTTCTCCCGCATAATGCCATAACCAGTGCATCATGCGATGGATCGGCTTTTCTTCCGATCAGGTGCTTATATAGCCCCTCGTGCGGTCTTCCGAACACCAGGGGCTGCGCCTACCTTCCTTTTATAAAGCTCCTATGGCTAAGTGAGAGTGATAAAGCCCTATAGTCCGATTTCCTGGTTCGTTGTGCTGAACACCTCCTTCGAAGGACCCAAAACTGGGATAAAGAGTGATCAGATTTATCCCGAACACCCCTGTACTTCCTACATGGGGGCAGAAGCCGACGATTAGCCAACTCTCAGGATTAATATATAAAACAGCTGCGCAGGAGGATAAACTCTTAAATAACAGGCAATAAATAATAGAAATGAACTTGTTCAACATTATAAAGGAGAACATGATTGTATTCACGGAAATATAATGTCATTGGTGCATTGCTCCGCTGCAAGGCAGGATCCTTTCAGGACACTTTCATAATATAATTTGGGCTTGCTTTGCTCCTTCCCCTCTGGCGGTCCCTCGGTCAACAGCTTTTCAGCATCCATCTTCCCCCAATGCACCTTTGCGCGGGCGAAGGCCATTCGCGCACCCTCTATACAAACCGATTGCTTGATGATGTCAAGTCGAGGGCATGCACTCACAAGCCGCCTCACGAGCCCGAAGTAGCTACCTGGAATCAGCTCGGCAGGCCATAGCCGGATAATCAAATCCTTCATAGCTAGTTCGGCCGCCCTATCTAGTTCGATCAGCTGTTTTAGTTGATCGGCAAAAGGCACCGGATAATTCAGCGCCAGAAACTGCGACCAGAAGAGCTTATCTGCAGTGTTCCCTTCTTCAGCTCCATAGAATTGGGCGGCATCCGATATGCTGTGGGGCAGTCCCGCAAATACCCCTGGAGAAATTCGAACTCAAAATTAGAAACATGATTTTCTCCTCAAATACTTTCTTTACATGGAAAAAGCCTTACCCGCCGCGATCGTCCTCGCCTCTTGGATCTCCTACAGGGCACCTTGGGTTTCCCCCTGGGCATCGCACGCGGCCTGATGAGCCCTCGCGAGTTCGGACTCTTTCTCCGTTAGACTCTGCTCCAAGGTCTCGCATTTCTTCACGAACTCTTGAAGCTCCTGCTCAGCTTCAATAACCCTGTCCTCGTGCTTCTCACGAAGAGCCTGCTCTACGGCCGCCTTTTCCTCGGCCTCGGCAACAGCCTTCCTCAGCGCCTCGACTTCGGTCATCGCCCCTGGTGCAAATAATGAAACATATTTTATCATGCTAAGAATTTGTTCGCATTGAACGCGAACAAGGCTTGCGCATACCTTGTTTTTCTTCCAACTGCCTTTTCAAATGGCCAAGTTCTTCTTCGGCCCGCTCCAAACTTTGATTCAGTCCGGAGACCTCCGCATCATGAGAGGCAGTAGCCGCTGCAGACGCCTGCTTATAAAAGAAGAGAGATAGATGTCATCAAGTGAGTCTTCCTGCAAACATAAAATTGATCCTCTGTCCGGTCCTTTCTTGCACCGAACAGTGTATCAGGAGCTACTATCCATACTATGACACTCTTCGAAATCTCATAAAACACACCCCAAAGCCTCTTATAAGGCTGATACTGGCTTCATTTAGTCCACTCTCAGCAGACTGAATCTCCTTAATCACCGCACCCATCAGGGCACGGTGTTCATCAACGATGGAGGAGCTCTTCAGCGCCGCCAACAAAACATCCGGCACCTCTGGCTGGACAGAGATTGCCGGTGGAACAGGCATGCCCCCTCCAGCCGAGGGAGGCCGCCTGCTTGATTCTGGAGCCGTATTGGTATCCGGAATTGCGTCCGGCTGGGTGCCGAACTCAAGATGGCTCCCTCCGTCGACTCCCATGGAAATCTTCTCCCCCATGTCTCCGGCCCCAGAAGTTCGACCTCCAGGCGCCGCTTTCACGATCTCTTCCCCCCCTCCTTGGCCGGGGTCCTTCCGTGACGAAGCCTCGGCGTTATTCACTTGTTTGGGGGAAGGAGCCTATGGGGGCGTCCCGCTCTCCATTGCATCCAAGCTCAGCAAATCCTCTGATGAGGATCGTTCGGTGCGGGACCTCGTCGGACTACAGAAAATATATCTCAGGTTAAAATATTATGCCACGATGAGTCTGGATGCACAAACGTGTTCGGATTTTATACTCACGAGTTCACGAGGGGCTGGGCCCTGGGATCCCACGCCGTGCTGCTGTCGGCAGCGGCAGTGGATTCTTCTGGAAGAGGAGCTTTTCCCCTTTTAGGCGACTCGGCCTCCAAGTGTATGGAGGACGTCCTCTTCTTTCTTCCCCCTGCTGGGGATTCATCTTCCTCCTCCTCCTCAGCTTCTTCGGAGGCAGAACGGACATTGGAGCCTTCGGATATTGTGTCCGAAGTGCCGCAGCGACGAAGGCTGCCCCGGGTCTTTTTGGCTTCCTTCTCGGTCTTCTTCTTTGGTGCCTTGTACGGCGCCAGGACCAACATCTTCGTCATAAGTGGGCCGGCCGGCTCTTCGGGCAACGGGGCCGGACAGTGGATCTGCCCCGCCTTCTTCGTCCAGCCCTAGGGGAGTTGAGGAAAACACATCAAGCATTTCCCTTGGGTTATGCGGGTAAAACGCATAAAAACATACCGAGCTTGCAGGGCGAGACAGTTGATACCCACGGTCCTCGGCCGAGTCCGGCCATGATTTACCGGACTTGAAAAGAACCTTCCAGATGTCTTCGTGCGAGGAGCCAAAGATCTTTCGCAGGGTCTGGTGCTTGGCCGAATCAAATTCCCATAGATTGCAAGTACGGTGCTGACAAGGCAGGATCCGGCGAACTAACATCACCTAGACTACATTGACAAGTTCGATTTTCTTGTCTTCCGTATCTTTAACGCGCGTCTGGAGCATAGACAGTTCGTCGGACGAAGACCAGTTCAGGCCCTTCTTGGGCCAGGACGTAAGCCGCAGGGGGCTCCAGATCGGAACTCTGGAGCAGTCGCCCATTCTGTGCTGCGTGGCTCAGTGATGTAAAACCACTGCTGTTTCCACTCTTTGACGGTATCATTAAAAGTACCTGTTGGCCATGTGACGTTGGGCATCTTGCTCACCATGGCGCCCCCGCACTTGGCGTGCTCGCCGCTCACCACCTTGGGCTTCACATTAAAGATCTTCAGCCATAAGCCAAAGTGTGGCGAGATGCGCAGAAAAGCCTCGCACATGATGATGAATGTTGAGATGTCGAGGAAGGAATTGGGGATAGATCATGAAAATCGATCCCGTAATAATACATGATGCCGCGAACGAACGGGTGGAGGGGAAACCCTAGCCCGCAGACCAAATGAGGGAGGAATACAACCCTCTCTTGGGGTTCCGGAGTAGGGATGATATGTCCCGCCGTCAGGAGACGGTGGCCGATTTTCTTTGCTAGATACCCGTCCTCCCGAAGCTTTTTGATATGCTTCTCCTGGACGGTAGAGGCCATCCACTTGCCTGCTGCTCTGGATCCGAACAATTTCGAAAGTCCTTTGTGGGCGGAGAAGACGAACGCTCGGGCGCTGGAGCTCGGGCGGAGGGGAATGGATCGGGAAGAAGAAAGAGTGGGTGTGAAAGGGAGTCCTTATCTCCTTATAAAGGCAGCAGGGATTCTGCACCTCCCCACTTGCCTGGTAAACTCGCTTATTCCCCAAGCGCCATGATTGATAGCGCGGTTGGGTTACCCACACCCATATTGATGAGAATCCTGTGATAAGGGGACAAGATCTCTGCTTTGACAAGATGTGCCAAGAAAACTACCTCGCAATATGTGCAGTAGCTCATTGAGAAAAACGGTTCGAACAATGACCGGGCCATAGCGTGATGTCACGTTATAAAAAGTTGTAAGCAGATTAAGATTTGTGGAATAATATACGCTCTACGGTAGTATGTGGAATTTGTTTTACAGAGCTGGACATGATCCTTGTGTTCAAAATCTTCTATGGAGTATTCGAAGAAGGAACCCGCCTTGCAATGCCAAAGACAATCTGCGCGCCGGACTCATCGTCATTGAAGCCTTGTTCAGGGGCTATTGAGGGAGTCCTGGATTAGGGGGTCCTCGGACAGCCGGACTATATACTTTGGTCGGACTGTTGGACTATGAAGATACAAGAATGAAGACTTCGTCCCATGTCCGGGTGGGACTCTCCTTTGCGTGGAAGCCAAGCTTGGCAATTCGGATATGTAGATCTCCTCCCTTGTAACCGACTCTGTGTAACCCTAGCCCCCTCCGGTGTCTATATAAACCGGAGGGTTTAGTCCGTAGGACAACAAAAATCATAATCATAGGCTAGCTTCTAGGGTTTAGCCTCTACGATCTCGTGGTAGATCAACTCTTTTAATACTCATATCATCAAGATCAATCAAGTAGGAAGTAGGGTATTACCTCCGTCGAGAGGGCCTGAACCTGGGTAAACATAGTGTCCCCTGCCTCTCGTTACCATCCGCCTTAGACGCACAGTTCGGGACCCCCTACCCGAGATCCGCCGGTTTTGACACCGACAACCGCCCCGCACACTACAGAGCCTCCCCCGAGCCACCAAGGCCTCCATGCGATGTGAGCTATCGGTCTTTTCCCCCTAACCCCGCCTCCACTTGGTCGTCGTAGTCGTCGCCCCCTTGCTTACCGTAGCCACTGCCACACGGGCTCGTTGCCGCCGAAGCCCCGGTGACCAAATGGTCCGGCGTGTGCGTCCGTTGCACCCGCAACATCCCGTAGAGAAATGCTAGCGTGACAACCAGCTCGTTTGGAAGCCACAGCGCTAACCCCGCACGCACCCGAGCTCCGGCCGCCGCTTCGCTCGCCGCCGTTATTGATTCCGACCACCCCAGCACCTCCAGTTGCTACCAAATGATGCACCTCGCCGACCCACGTCCGTAGAGCCCAGCCACACGAGCTCTTGTCACTGGAGGTGGATGGACGAGGAGCACCACCGCATTCTGTTTGGCACCAGCGGCTAATCGCCGATTAGGTGACGTGGCAGATTAGTTTAGCCACTAAACCCATGGGGTGACACTGACAGTGGGCTCGACCCTGTTAATCTTTAGATTAGGTTTATTTTAAGACATGTTAGTTAGCTGAGTCAATGACATGTGGGGCCCATGTGTCAGGTTTGACCTGGACCGGCCCTGTTCACTTGCTGATGTTAGCATGATGCACTGATGACGCAATAAGCATTTTCCTGGATTATTTCTAATTCTAAAAAATTTGAAATTCTAGAAAATGTTTAAAACTTCTAAAAATCATAGAAAATAGACCATAGCTCAGAATGAAATAATTTATATATAAAAATGATCAAAAATCCAATCTACCCATCTGTACCATTTTCATGCATGTTAGAACAACTTTTGGCTACTGTTTAGGACAAATCAAAACGAATGGCATTTAATAACCACATGTGGAGTTTGAATTTGAACCTTGGGTTCAAACCAACTTCATTTAATTGTGTTGCTAGTTGCATTAGCTCAATCAACATCATATTGCCATGTCACATTCATTCATCATATTGTTGCATTGCATTGATTATGTTCCTTCTCTGTTTGCCGGTGTTGTTCCCTCTCAGTGGACATTATTCTGGCGTTGTGATCGATGACACCGACGAAGAGTTATACTATCTTCAGAAGTGCCAGGCAAGCAAACCCCCATTGAGCATTCCGATACAATCCCACTCTGTCGCCCCTGCTTTGTTTTACTGCATTAGGACAACAACGATTCAACTATTACATGTTGTGGTAGTTGAACCCTTTCCTCTGCATGACCTGTCTTTACCACATTAAATAGTTGAAACCCACTAGCATGAGTAGGAGTTATTTGAGCCATGATGTGCCTACTCATTCATGCTTGCTTTTTATGCCTGCTATACTTAGAGTTGTGTCAGGTCTGATTCATCTGTGATGGACTGGAATGGTGTGAACATGTCCTACTGTGTGAGAGCTAAGTGTGTGAACATGATTTGGTAATGGTATCGATGAGAGGCCATGTAGGAGTACATGTCGGGTTGCCTCATTAGGACCGTCCTCACAAACTAAGTTCTGTGTATGTGATCCAAGACAGTTACTACCACACATTGGGTTTCGGTAACTCGACCCCTCTCGGCTTACTAATCGCCTTGATCTCTGTCCAGGAGTTGCAACTAGCTTCTGGTGTTTGTAGGTAGTGCTAGTAGTCTACCAAGTGGCACCCGGTACAGGTGGGCTTGGGACAGACTAGGTGCAGTGGCATGGTGTACCAAGTGGCACCCGGATGGTGGGCTTGGGAACCCTGCTCACATCGTTTGGGGATGTGATGGAAACGCCAGCCGGACTCCCTTGCAGATGGAACCCGAATTGGCGATAAACCTGGACTAGAGTCTTGCGTGGTTAGTCAGGTCGGGGCCGACACCCTCGCCAGGCTTCCGCTTGAAGGTTGCCGAGATACATGACGTGTACATGGCGGTAAGTGGCGAGAGCGTGTGTGAATAAGTACACCCCTGCAGGGTTAACATGATCTATTCGAATAGCCGCGTCCGCGGTAAAGGACTACTGGGTTGCCTATGCAGTTCATAGACAAGTGAAAGTGGATACTCTAGAATGTGCAAGATAAGCGTGAGTGCTATGGGTGGCCTTCTCATAGGGAGACGGGAGCGAATCCATAGTGGTGTATTGTTATGGTGAATATGTGGACTCGTGTGCACCACCTCAAAAGAGTTACCAGCAGTCGTAGTACAGGATAGCCACTGAGTCAAAGCTGGCTTGCTGCAGTTAAACCCCACCACCCCTTTGTTGATATTGATGCATATGTAGATAGTTCTGATGTAAGTCTTGCTGAGTACATTTGTACTCATGTTTGCTTAATTTATGTTTTGCAAAGAGACTTTAGTCTCACTAGTAGTTCCGCAAGACTTCGATGTTTAGCTTGTTACCTCAGCTACGATCTTGTACCCTTGGGAGGGTCTTGTAGATAGTCAGTCTCTAAAGCCTTCTTCCTTTTCAGATGTCTATACCCAGACATGTTTATGCTTCTGTTGCTTGTATGCTCTGTATGTTGGGCCATGTGACCCATGATTGCAATTCTTACTATGTATGACTCTTCGGAGCCTTCTGAATAAATACTTTGAGTCATAGAGTTTTGTTGTGATGCCATGTTGTATTTGCACATATCAAGCATATTGTGTGTATGATTTTGAAATGCTTGGTATGTGTGGGATCCGACAACCTAGTTGTTTATTCTTGGTAGCCTCTCTTATGGGGAAATGTCTCCTAGTGTTTCCACTGAGCCATGGTAGCTTGCTACTGCTCTGGAACACTTAGGCTGGCCGGCATGTGTCCTTCGTTCCTGTGTCTGTCTCTTTGGGGAAATGTCATGCGTTGTTCCTTTAAGTCCTTGTAGCTTTCTACGACTTGGGTTCATATGTTGATGATCGACACGTTCATTGCTGGGTCATGTATGCATGTCCCTGTAAGTTAGTTCCACCTTGGGTTTACGACTAGTCATGTCGGCCCGGGTTCTCCGTCATATGGATGCTAGTGACACTATCATATACGTGAGCCAAAAGGAGCAAACGGTCCCAGGCCAGGTAAGGTGGCACCTGTGGGTTTACCGTGCGTGAGGCCGCAAAGTGATATGATGTGTTACATTCTAGATCGGTATGACTTAGGATCGGTGTGACGCCCCAAGGCCGGAGCTTCAGATGCCTTCCAGGGTTTCCGGGTTTTCGTCGTGTGAGTTGTTGGTTTGTTGCATTCATGTTTGCATCATGTCATAAATCTTTTGCATCTCAACTAAATAAATTGCATAGATCGTTGATCTATTTAATTCGAGGGAACTCACATGGTGTTTTCTCTTTAAAACATACCCTCCCAATATTTAGGGAGCTATATAAAATATTCCATTAGTTTGGAATTTACCGCAACACACGTGCATATTAAATCCCTTCCTTTCCTACTTCAAGTTTGGACTCTCTAACTTTGCCAAATTCTTTTTGCATCTATCGAGGCTCTTTTCTTTAATCTCAACATTTTTTGAGCACTTCTAAAACCTAGCCCCAATTCAAACCCATTTGAATGATATTCAAATGAGTTCGAATTTAAATCTTGCATTCGTGCCAACTTCTATCTTCTTGGTTCCAGCTCAGTTTTGTGGGTCCGGAAATTTATACGCGTGTCCTACTTCTTCCCCAATACCTCCTTTCTCCACCTTTTCCTTCTTTGTTTTTTTTCTATTTTTAGAAATCAAGAGAGGGAGAGAAGGGAGCCCAGCAGGCCATTTAGGCCCAGCTGCACCTAAACCTAGCCGGCTCCAAGGCCCACTCCCCCGACCCACCTAACCCTCTAACCTAGCCCGCACCCTGCTCTCCTCCCTTGCGCGGCCACTCCCTCCTCTCGATCTCACCCTCTCTCTCCCGCAGCGCCCGCTCCTCATCTCTCCCTCCTCTCGCTGCACCGCTCGCCTGATCCATCGCCTCCCCTTCCTCCCCAACAGCGCCGTCCTCCCAGCGCCCCCTCTCTCTCCGACTAGCGCTCGTCCACGCTGGAGTGCCTGCCTCCCGTGCCGCCTCTCCTCTTGCTTCTCCTCGCAGAGCACCCCCGCGCCTCAGCCTCCTTCTTCCTTGACTCCAGCCGCCCCTGCCGGTGACCAGTAGGCCGCTCCCGTCCGTCTCCTCCGCCTCTCTGCGCCGCTTTGCGGACGCCCAGGAATGATGGGGACAGCATCTTCCGGCCTCCATGCTCCCTCGCGTGGGCCGTGACCACCCTCAAGGCCAAGCTCCGCCGCCCTCTCATGCCTCTGTCGCGCCGGTCTGCGAGTCCGCCGCCGAGCTCCACCAGGCCCCCGCCGGCGACCTCGACCTTCAGGCCGTTGCCGTGCCTCCGTCGAGCCTCCTCTGGTCGCTGCCGGCCGAGCTCAAAGCTCCACTGATGCACGCTGCTTGCTCGTCTCGCGCCACTCCTCCATGCCCCTTCGGCCTCCTCTGCTCGCGCAGCAGCGTCCCACCTCCGTCACCATGTGCTGGACCACGAGTTCACCTTCCTCAATATCACCACCCCATGGCCGATTTTGTTGCTTCACTGTTGGGCATGAGTTGCCTTGGTGCTGCCTCGAGAGCCCTTTTGTCGTGCTTCATTTTGGGTCGGCCAGAACGAGAACACCAAGTACCATCTCCAAGACCCCGTGAACGTCTACACGACGACCGCCGAGTACCTCTTCGCGAGTACCACTACCATCGCGTGGATCCGCCAAGACCGTGGAGTAAACGAACATGTACCCCTACGCCCAGAGACATCGGATCCATCAATTCCAAAGACCCTTAGTACCACGACAACCCAGAAGGGATTTGTATTCGCCAAGTTCCTCCACTGATGATTCGAATGGCTACAAAACGTGAACCACTACCGTCGACCCTTGAAGACCCCGTGGACGTCAAGTTCCGTGTGTCGTTGACCCCGAACCTCTACGAAAACGTGTACGACTACTTCCGTCTCTGAAGAACCGGGTAACGGAACCATCAAGTTCGTCTACCTCCTACATGTCCAACTACCGTCGCCGAGATTGCGAGAACCTCTTCCGTCGACTCTAGAGCATGTGATAATGACTACTTCCTCTACGAACCGATGCGCTCCAAAATGCACGCTTCAAAGGTATAACCTCGAGTCGACTGCCCGTGAACGAATGCATGTTTGGATGTTGTATCTGCCCGTGAACATTAGTTGTTTCCCAAGCTTGGCACCACCGTCGACTCGTGGGAACCCGGTTACCGGGATCACCCCACCATCTTTTGCACGCTCCCGTCACTTCCTTTTTCACCGGTATCCCCGTGGGCTACCGGATAACCGATATGTTGTCATGGCATCATTTTCGTATTTGTCGCCGTGGCACCCCTTTCCTTTCCACCACGGTGACAAATGCTTCATAATGCTCTTGTCAACTTTTAATAAAAATAGCATAAACTTGCACATGTCATCCGCATCATGTTTATAACATTTAAATGGTTAAAATTGTTGTTTGCATTAAATTGCTAAATGCACATGAGGATTTACCGGAATTGTTGTTTGATGTTTCCGGCCTCATTTAAAATGCCTAAATGTGTATTTTACTCATGTTTCACCTCTTGCCATGTTTAACAACATTTAAAATTGTTGGGTACATAAACGAGAGAGAACTAAATAATTGATGTGGTGTTCCGTCAATATGCAACTCATTGCATACTGAGCTCCACTTAACTTGTAGTTTTGTTTGTGCCCTTTGCCATGCCATGCATATTTAAAACGGACATGCATCATACTTGGTTGTGCATCATGCCATGTTGATGTGATGGTTGTTTACTATGTTGTTTGCTTTGTTTCCGGTGTACTTCTTATCGGTAATCCGATAACGTCGCATTTGTGAGGACCCGTTCGACTACGTCCGTTTGTCTTCTTCATGGACTCGTTCTTCTTCCTTACGGGATTTCAGGCAAGATGACCATACCCTCTAAATCACTTCTATCTTTGCTTGCTAGATGCTCACTCTTTTGCTATGCCTATGTTACGATATCTACCACTTGTTTATCATGCCTCCCATATTGTTGAGCCAAGCCTCTAACCCACCTTGTCCTAGCAAACCATTGTTTGGCTATGTTACCGCTTTGCTCAGCCCCTCTTACAGCGTTGTTAGTTGCAGGTGAAGATTGGAGCTTGTTCCATGTTTGGAACATGGATATTTTGTTGGGATATCACAATATCTCTTATTTAATTAATGCACCTATATACTTGGTAAAGGGTGGAAGGCTCGGCATTACGCCTGGTGTTTTGTTCCACTCTTGCCGCCCTAGTTTCCGTCATATTGGTGTTATGTTCCCGGATTTTGCGTTCCTTACGCGGTTGGGTTATAATGGGAACCCCTTGACAGTTTGCCTTGAATAAAACTCCTCCAGCAAGGCCCAACATCTGTTTTACCATTTGCCACCTAGCCTTTTTTCCCTTGGGAGTCGTGCATCCCGAGGGTCATCTTTATTTTAACCCCCGGGCCAGTGCTTCTCTAAGTGTTGGTCCAACCGAGCGATGTCCGGGGCTACCAGGGGCAACTCTGGGCTGGCCTACCCGACGTCTTGCTCATCCGGTGTGCCCTGAGAACGAGATATGTGCAGCTCCTATCGGGATTTGTTGGCACATCTGGGTGGCTTTGCTGGACTTGTTTTACCATTGTCGAGGATTTCTTGTAACCGGGATGCCGAGTCTGATCGGATTGTCTTGGGAGAAGGAATATCCTTCGTTGACCGTGAGAGCTTGTGATGGGCTAAGTTGGGACAACCCTGCAGGGATTTGAACTTTCGAAAGTCGTGCCCGCGGTTATGGGCAGATGGTGTCACACCCTAGCTAGCTTATGCATTAGAGTGTGCATCATGTTTACCTTCATCAGAAATTGAAATGGGGAAAGCAGAACCCCCAGCACCCCCCCTGAAATCAACTAGGGTTTACTAAAAATAAATTCAATGAACCTGAAATGCCCTTCAAATATGTTCACCCTCTTTGCCTTGGGTTAGAACCCTTGGGAAAAATGGTGCATATAATTTTAGGTCAACAAAAGGGGCATTGACTTAATTCATAAATATTTGAATTTGGGCATTTAAATACTATTAAATAATTCAAATGCTCAAATAATGTTGGAACTATTTTTGGGCCACTGAAATATTTCAGAAAGTGTCCATAAATATTTTCAGGATTTTATAAAATGATTTAGTATTTAAACTAAATCAAAACAGAATAACAAAAATAGAAAAACAGAATAAAATTTGAAAAGAGAGAGAGAGTAGGCCAGTGGGCCACTTACCTGGCCCAGCGCCAGGCCACCAGCGGCCCAGCCCACCAGGCCGATGCCAGTCGTCCCCTAGCTCCTGCCAGGAGGACGAAGGGCGTGTGCCCGCGGTGCGCCAGCACGCGCGCGGCCACCGACGGCCACCTCCTGCTTCGGCCGCCTCCCCGACGTCGCTATGGACGCCACGCACCCCCCTGGCCCTCTCATTCCCCCTCCCCGTGCTCATCCCCTCCTCTGCTCTCTCTCCCGCGCAACCGCCATGAGCCCGAGAGCGCCGACGAGGACCACCACGGCCACCGCCTCCCCCTCGCTTCCCTGACCAGCTTAGAGGCTCCGCCTCGACCCCGTCTTCCTTCTCACCGAACCACGCCCCGCCGGAAGCCCTGCGTCGTCGAATTCAAGCTCTTCTTCAAGCTTCGGCACCGACGATCGCCGCCGTCGATTCGCTTGCTCCAGTGCCTCCCCGAGCTTGCCGAGGCCACCGCTGCAACTGCTGTGAGCTCCTGTGTCGTTTCCCCCTCTCCCCTGGCTCGATTTCTTCCTCTAACACCGATGCCCGTCGGAACCGAGAGCTCTTCGCCGCCGGCCATGCCGCCACCGTGGCCACAGCCGTGCAAGCTCACTCCCGAGCACGGCAACGTGCTCCACACCTCACCAGGAGCACGTGGAACCCATCAGCTTCCCCTCCCATGCACCACAACGCCGATCCGCTCAACTCCCGAACTCCGGCCGCCGCGCAAGTTGCCGCCGCCGTCGTTTTAGGCCACTAGGGCTGCTGCCGTGTGCACAGATAGATGCGGGCGAGTCCCAGCTCCGCGTAGATGCCCTCCGCTGGCCATTTGGTCGCCGGAGGAGGATTTCCGAGCCCCTCCGCCGTCTCTGGCCTTGCCGGCGACGAGCCGGGGTCAACTCCGGCATGTTTTGACCCCGGGTCGGCTGGGTTGACTCCCCCCCTGACTCACTGACGTGTGGGCCCAGGCGCCTGCTTAATTACTGATAGTTAATTAGAGTTAATAAAAATTAGCTAATTAGTCAGCCACTGACATGCGGGCCCCGCCCGGCTAACCAAGTTAGTTAGGGTTAACTAACTTAGTTAGTTGATTGTGTCACTGACCAGTGGACCCCACTGGTCAGGTTTGACCTGGAGGCAGCTCAGTTGACCAGCTGACGTCACCCTGACGTCGGGCTGACGCGGTAAATCATTTTCTAGTTTAAAAATAATTCAGGAAATTCCAGAAAATACCCAAAACTTCAAAAATTCATAGAAATTCGACCATAACTCCAAATGAGACAAATTATATATGAAAAATTATCAGAAAAATTCAAGGAATCCATCTGTACCATTTTCATGCATGTTTGAACAATGCTTGTCCTCTGTTTTGGACAAAACAAATAAAGGGCATTTAAACAATCATATATGGGGTTGGAATTTGAATCTTGTATTCAAACCAACTTCATTTAAATCATAGCTAGTTGCATTAGCTCAAGACACATCCATATTGCCATGTCATAGCATGCATCATATTGTTGCATATCGTCATGTGTTGATTGTGCTCGGTTGTGTTCTTCGTGGTAGGTTCTGCCTCCGAGGATATTCACGAGTATCCAACTGAAGGGCAGTATCCCGTTACCACTCCATCAGGCAAGCAACCATTGATCATTCCGATACAACCCATGTTCTCGCTCCTGCTCTTGTTTACTGCATTAAGACAACACGATTCAAACTGCTGTGTGCTACGGTAGTTGAACCCTTATCCTCTGCATGACCTGTCATTGCCACAGTAAGTAGATGAAACCCACTAGCATGTGTAGGAGTTGATTGAGCCATGTTTTGTGATTCCTACCTTGCTATGCCTGCTATGCTTAGAGTTGTGTCAGGTCTGGTTCATCTGGGGGATGGGCTAGAGTGAAATGCTTGTGCCAGTAATATGTGGGATGTGATGAACATGTTTTGGTAAAGGTATCGATGAGAGGCCATGTAGGAGTACATGGTGGGTTGTTTCATTGAAGCCGTCCCTAAGAACTGAGTTCTGTATGCGTGAATTAAGATTCAGCTACTACCACACATTGGGCCCTGAAATATGACCCCGCTCGACTTACCGACCCCCCTCGCCTCAGTCCAGGAGTTGCAACTAGTTTCTGGTGTTTGTAGGATATGTGTTGGCGGCCGTGCGTAGCGCTGACCCTAGGGGTGGGCTATGTTGCGGTAGATACACCGTGGCACGGTGTACCGAGTCACCCATTTGGTGTCTCGGGAACCCTGTTCACATCGTTCGGGGCCGTTGAGGACACCCCGGCCGGATTTCCTTGCGGATGGAACCTGAATAGGCGATGACCCTGGACTAGAGACTTGTGAGGTTAGTCAGGTCGTGGTCTACACCCACGTCGGTTTTCGCTTGAAGTCTGCCGAGCACATTTCGTGTGCAGACGCTAAGTGGTGGAAACATGTGTGACGAAGTACACCCCTGCAGGGTATGAAACTATTCGAATAGCCGTGTCCGCGGTAAAGGACTACTTGGTTGCATATACAGTTCATAGACAAGTTAATGGATACTACTAAAAGACTCATGATAAGTGTGAGTACCGAGGATGGCCCCCTCGCAGGATACGAGGGAGGATCCACGGTGGAGTATTGTGATGGTGAGTAGTGGACTCGTGTGTGAAAACTATTTGGCTAAAAGATTCCGTAGGATAGCTTAGCCAAGAGTCAAAGCTGGCTTGCTGCATAAACCCCACCACCTTCTTGAGAATGAGCATGTACAGTAGGTTCTGATGTAAGACTTGCTGAGTACCTTTGTACTCATGTTTGCTTATTTATTGTTTTCAGACGACAACACTGCCCCCTCCGATGGGTTTTACATAGACCTTGACGTCGACGAGTGACTAGCCACCCAGGTGGTGATCCAGGCCATGGAGGGCCCTATGTAGATAGACAGGCTTCGAGAAGCCTTCTTTCTTTCTAGAGTCTATACTCAGACTAGTTGCTTCCGCATGTGCTTGTATGACTGTATGACTTGAGTGTCGGGTCATGTGACCCCTACCTGTATGGATATGTTATGTATGGCTCCCTGGAGCCTTTAAATAAAGTACCTGAGTTGTAGAGTTTTGTTGTGATGCCATGTTGTATGTACTCATATCGAGCATATTGTATGTATGATTGAAATGCTTGGTATGAGTGGGATCCGACAATCTAGTTGTTTGCCATTCGCAGCCTTTCTTATGGGGAAATGTAGTCTAGTGCTCCTCGAGCCATAGTAGTCCGCTACAGCCCGGTTCACCGGAGTCCTGCTAGCCCAGCACTACTGTTCAGGACACTTGACTGGCCGGCATGTGTTTCACTTTGTCCCTATGTCTGTCCCTTCGGGGAAATGTCACGCGGTGATCTCCGGAATCCTGTCTAGCCTGCTACAGCCCGGGATCCCCCGGAGTCCTGTTAGCCCAGTGCTACAGCCCGGAATCACTCGTTGATGACCGACATGTTCGTTGTGATTCATGTATGCCTGTCTCCATAGGTCTGTGCCGCTTTGGGTTCACGACTAGCCATGTCGGCCCGGGTTCTCGGTCATATGGATGCTAGCGACATTGTCATATACGCGAGCCAAAAGGCGCAAACGGTCCCGGGCCATGGTAAGGCGACACCCATGGGATACCGTGCGTGAGGCCGCAAAGTGATATGAGGTGTTACCGGCTAGATCGATGTGGCTTAGAATCGGGGTCCTGACAGCGTTGGTATCAGAGCCGGACTGCCTGTAGGTTCGTTCGGCCAAACTGGTTGATGTCGAGTCTAGAAATGCTTTAGTTATATGTAAGGGAATTGATTGTGGGAGGGAACGTAAGGTTCTTTTACTCCTTTACCCTATGCTTCTGATCTGAGTCATTCTCTTCTCATTCAACGTGGGTTAAGGACTAGGCTCTCTTCTTCTATCAGGTTCACGTGTTACTAATCCGTAGTAGTTCATAGGATTATTGCTACGAGTTCCAGTCCAGTTTCTACTATTTTACTACGTTGCTATTTGAATCAGAACCTTGATATGATGCTGTTGAGCGGTATTGTGAACTGTTGTGGACGTCTCAAATCTTTTTCTGAGCATTTACAGCCGTTATGCTGCCCAATTTTCCCTAGGAATTCTGATGTCTTTGTCTTGTGGTTGTGCTTTCAGATGGCCAACCATTCTCAAAATCAAGTGGTTCGCCTGACTAGGTGCCTCGACGTGCCTGGTCATACTGCTATGTTGGTCCGGGTCATGATCGAGACAGGATACCGTTGGTATCCCGAATACACTGTTGAAGAGCAGTTCCGCGACTTTAATCAAAGCCAGTATTTATGCACCGTCAGGATATTTCCTTCCTATCCTGGATCTACCGAGCCCCTTCACTGTTCCTATGGACTCGGAGTTACCATTGAGATGGCTGTGCAGGATGCTGCCTATTCCATGATGACCATCTTGCGAGTCCGGACTGGCCTGCTTCGGAACACTGACTTCCGTTACATGCCAGCTTCACTTCCGGGAGCGCAGGGGTATCTTCAGGCTATCTATGCTGACTCCACTCAGGAGGACTCATTAACTCGTACCACCGCTGAGATGCTCGAAGATAAGGACCGAGAGAATCGGGCCTTGAGGCTGGAGTTCTTTAATACCCGTGCTGATCATTGGGCCACATTGACTCGGTTTGCACCCGCGGTGCAAGCTGGATGTATGGATACCAGGGATCTGTATCCTGTGAGAGCAGCTCTGCCAGACATGGTGGATGGGCGTGATGTGGGAGGCATCACCCCACCCCTTGGTCCCCGCAGGCCACCGTTTGTTGGTCCAAGACCTTATCCTAGCCCCTATGGTCCGCAGGCTCCTCAGGACCGTCTGTTTCCGGATGATCACGTTGAACTTCCAGGCTATGGAGGTGACTTCTATGAGGACTACTACGGAGCTATCTGAGTTAGTAGTAGTACCACTAGTATTGTAGTAGTTGTATCTCCACTGTCCTGTGTGACTTGTGGAATACGACTTGGTGTGTAATCGATTCCGGAGGTGTAGACAAATAATGTATAGGGACTCGGAATGCCTCCGATGAGATGTAACGTCTACCTTCATAGTTGTACTGTAGCATGGGCTTGTACTAAACTATGTATGACGAGTATGACCGTTGGTGTATATATGGCAGTTTTATATTACCATGGCATACGAATGAGCATCTCTGCATTCCGCGTTATCCTTTACATTCTGCACTTCCCTGTTAAGTTTGAGCCATCCTTGTCTAAACCGTTGTCTTGTTTCCTCCTAGGATGGTCAACACCCGCGGAAACCCTGCTGCCCCGGAGCAGGGGGAAGCCAATGCAGCTAGAGGTGAAAATTTGCCTCACCCGCCTTCCCTGGCCGAAGTGATGCTGGAGGCGGAAAGGAACATGCGTGAGACCAACCGCCTGTTGGAGCGGATTGAGCAGAACACTGCACGCCACCCACGAAATGACATGGTGTCAATCAACGACTTTATCAAGCTGTACCCACCAAAGTTTAACCATTCCGTCGAGCCCCTCGACGCGGATGATTGGCTTCGCAGCATCACCCGCAAGCTACGTTCTGCCAACGTAGCTGAAGCCGACAAGGTTACCTATGCTGCTTATCATCTTGAGGGCCCCGCTAGCCATTGGTGGGAAAACTACGAAGCTATGCGCCCGGTCGGCCAAATCACTACCTGGGCTGAGTTCAGCGAGGCTTTCCGTGAGCATCACATTCCGGAAGGTCTCATGGATCGCAAGAGGGAGGAGTTCTGCAACTTCACCCAAGGAAGGCTGACTGTGGATGCATATAGCCGAGAATTTGGGAACCTGGCACGCTATGCTCCTGAAGAGGTTTCTACTGACGCCAAGAAGCAGGCAAGGTTCCGTAAGGGACTTAGCCCTGAGCTTCGCCGCGATCTCCGTCTGCATGAGTGCACATCCTTCCAGAAGCTGGTCAATAAAGCTATCAGTGCTGAGACAGGCCAGACTGATTATGATGCTTCACGCAAGCACTCCCGTGATTTTGGGTCTTCATCCGGCTCTGGAGCTCAGAAGCGCCGGGTCTGGATTCCAAGCACCGCACTGCCACCCAGATTCACCCCGAGGCCATCCTTTGAGGCGCCTCGTCCCAACCAGCAATTTGCACCGCCCAAGCCCTATGGTGGCCCCGCTGCTAATGTTGCTCCACGCCCACTGTGGTAACATGCTTCAAGTGTGGAGAACCGGGTCACTATAGTCGAGAGTGTCCCCAGAACAACCCCAATCAAGCTGGAAAGTCCGTTGGCCGTGGTAAGCCCGCGGGAAAGACTTTCTACGCCAAGCCGGCCACTACTGCACGTGGCCATGTCAACTATGTTTCAGCCGAAGAGGCTCATGAGGATCCCAACGTCGTCCTTGGTACGCTCCTTGTTAACTGCCATCCGGCATCTGTTCTTTTGGAGCATCTCATTCATTCATATCCGAGAATTATGCTCGGTTGCATAACACGACATTCTGTGACATGCCCACTTCCATGGTAATTCAAACTCCGGGTTCCAAGTGGCAAACTTCTAGGGTAAGCCATGGGAACGAAATTCTTGTCGATAGGCTTGTTTTCCTTGCATCTTTAATAGCTCTCAAGTCCTCCGACATAAACATCATCTTGGGTATGGACTGGATGTCGGCTCATTATGCCAAGATCGATTGTGCCACTAGAACCGTTCAACTTACTCATCCCTCGGGCAAGACAGTTAATGTCTTAACTCGAGTGGCCAAGCGCCAACTTTACTCTCTCAATGCCAACCCTCTTCCAGACCTTGAGGACGTTCCGGTAGTCCGAGACTTCCCGGATGTGTTTTCGGAAGAACTGCCAGGTGTTCCACCTGACCGGGATGTCGAGTTTGTGATAGACCTTGTTCCAGGAACCATTCCAATTGCTAGAAGACCCTACAATATGGCACCCTTAGAACTAGCCGAGCTTAAGAACCAACTCGATGAGTCCTTGAACAAAGGGTTCATCTGTCCTAGCTCCTCTCCTTGGGCTTGCCCCGTCCTCTTCGTCAAGAAGAAGGATGGAACGGATCGAATGGTTTTGGATTACCGACCTGTCAATCTGGTCACCATCAAGAACAAATACCCGCTTCCCAGGATCAACGACCTGTATGATCAGCTCGCTGGATCCTCAGTCTTCTCCAAGATGGATTTGAGGCTGGGCTACCATCAAATCAAAATCAGAAACGGGGACATTCCCAAAACGGCCTTTGTTACTCGTTATGGCCAATACGAGTACACCGTCATGTCCTTCGGTTTAACCAATGCCCCGGCCACTTTCTCCCGGTTAATGAACTCGGTTTTCATGGAGTACTTGGACAAATTCGTCGTAGTATACCTCGATGACATACTCATCTACTCCAGGAATGAAGAGGAACATGCCGAACATCTAAGGCTGGTATTGATGAAACTTCGAGAGCATCGCCTTTATGCCAAATTCTCCAAGTGTGAATTTTGGTTGTCAGAAGTGACCTATCTAGGCCATGTAATCTCTGGTAAGGGTATTGCTGTCAATCCCGAGCGAGTTCAAGCCGTCCTTGATTGGACTCCACCTGAAACGGTCAAGCAAGTTCGGAGTTTCCTTGGCCTAGCGAGCTATTGCCGCCGCTTCGTCGAGAATTTCTCCAAGGTTGCTAAACCTCTAACTGAACTCCTCAAGAAAGATAAAAAGTTCGAGTGGACTCCACAGTGCGAGTTCAGTTTTCAGGAACTGAAAAGACGCCTGACATCTGCTCCCGTAGTGGTACCACCAGATTTCTCCAAGGACTTTATTATCTATTGCGACGCCTCGCGACAAGGACTAGGTTGCATACTCATGCAAGATCGTCAGGTAATTGCCTATGCTTCACGGCAATTACACCCACATGAGGAAAATTATCCCACACATGATCTAGAGCTTGCAGCTGTAGTCCATGCACTCAAAACCTGGCGACATTACCTTCTCGGTAATCGTTGCGAGATCTTCACCGATCACCAAAGCTTGAAATATATCTTCACCCAACCAGATTTGAATCTCAGGCAAAGACGTTGGGTCGAGTTGATCTCGGATTACGACTTAGGAATAACTTACACCCCTGGCAAAGCCAATGTCATGGCCGATGCGCTAAGTCGTAAGTCCTACTGTAACAACCTGCTGTTACAACAAAGTCAACCACTTCTCCATGAGGAATTTCGCAAGCTTAATCTTCACATTGTTCCTCAAGGATTCTTGTCTACTCTGGTGGCGAAACCTACCCTTATGGATCAAATCATAGCTGCCCAAAAGCGTGATAAGGGCATATCCCGGATTAAGGAAAACATTGCTAGCGGAGTAGCTAAATGTTTTTCCATGGATGAGCAAGGTGCTGTCTTCTTTGAGAACCGCCTGGTGGTTCCCAAGAACCAACATCTACGCCAGATGATCCTTAAGGAAGCTCATGAATCCCCTCTCACCATTCATCCCGGTAGTACTAAAATGTATCAAGACCTACGCCAGAGGTTTTGGTGGACTAGGATGAAGAGAGAAATCGCTCAATACATTGCTAATTGCGACGTTTGTCATCGTGTTAAAGCAGAGCATCAACGGCCTGCTGGCACCCTTCAACCTTTGGCTATTCCTGAATGGAAATGGGACAAAATCAGTATGGACTTCATCACTGGGTTTCCCAGGACCAAGAGGGGAAATAATGCCATCTTCGTCGTGATCGACCGTCTTTCCAAAGTAGCCCATTTTCTACCTGTTCGTGAGAGTATCACCGCTAGCCAGCTAGCTGACCTATACATCTCCCGAATAGTGTCTCTTCATGGTGTCCCATTGGAAATTAACTCAGACCGTGGAAGTCTCTTCACCTCTCGATTTTGGGAAAGTTTCCAAAATGCTATGGGAACTCATCTCTCCTTTAGCACCGCCTTCCATCCTCAATCAAGTGGTCAAGTAGAGCGAGTCAATCAAATTCTGGAAGATATGCTTCGAGCTTCTGTTATCTCGTTCGGAATGAGTTGGGAGAAATGCCTTCCATTCGCGGAGTTTGCTTATAACAATAGCTATCAAGCTAGTTTGGGCAAGGCTCCCTTCGAAGTTCTCTATGGACGAAAATGTCGAACGCCTCTTAACTGGTCAGAAACCGGGGAAAGACAACTCTTTGGCCCGGATATGATTCAGGAAGCAGAAGAGCAGGTTCGCGTTATTCGTGAGAAATTGAAAACAGCCCAATCTCGCCAAAAGAGTCAATATGATCGTAAGCATAAGCCTATGACATTTGAAATTGACGAGAAAGCTTACCTTCGGGTTACCCCGTTAAAGGGAACCCATTGCTTCGGTATCAAAGGCAAATTGGCTCCTCGTTACATTGGACCCTTTCGCATTCTTGCCAAACGAGGAGAAGTTGCCTACCAATTGGAACTACCTCCGCATCTTTCCAGAGTTCATGATGTCTTCCACGTTTCGCAACTCAGGCGTTGCTTCGCAGATCCTATCCGTGGAGTGGACCACGAACCGCTTGACTTACAAGATAACCTTTCTTATCGGGAATACCCCGTTCGTATCCTTGATCAAGCTGAGCGTACCACTCGACGTCATAATATCAAGTTTCTCAAGGTTCAATGGTCACACCATTCCGAGGAAGAAGCCACTTGGGAAAGGGAGGATCGTCTTCGACTCGAGTACCCCGCCTTCTTCCCAGATGATCCTAGATCTCGGGACGAGATTCTATTGAGTGGGGGTGAGTTGTCACACCCTAGCTAGCTTATGCATTAGAGTGTGCATCATGTTTACCTTCATCAGAAATTGAAATGGGGAAAGCAGAACCCCCAGCACCCCCCCCTCTGAAATCAACTAGGGTTTACTAAAAATAAATTCAATGAACCTGAAATGCCCTTCAAATATGTTCACCCTCTTTGCCTTGGGTTAGAACCCTTGGGAAAAATGGTGCATATAATTTTAGGTCAACAAAAGGGGCATTGACTTAATTCATAAATATTTGAATTTGGGCATTTAAATACTATTAAATAATTCAAATGCTCAAATAATGTTGGAACTATTTTTGGGCCACTGAAATATTTCAGAAAGTGTCCATAAATATTTTTAGGATTTTATAAAATGATTTAGTATTTAAACTAAATCAAAACAGAATAACAAAAATAGAAAAACAGAATAAAATTTGAAAAGAGAGAGAGAGTAGGCCAGTGGGCCACTTACCTGGCCCAGCGCCAGGCCACCAGCGGCCCAGCCCACCAGGCCGATGCCAGTCGTCCCCTAGCTCCTGCCAGGAGGACGAAGGGCGTGTGCCCGCGGTGCGCCAGCACGCGCGCGGCCACCGACGGCCACCTCCTGCTTCGGCCGCCTCCCCGACGTCGCTATGGACGCCACGCACCCCCCTGGCCCTCTCATTCCCCCTCCCCATGCTCATCCCCTCCTCTGCTCTCTCTCCCGCACAACCGCCATGAGCCCGAGAGCACCGACGAGGACCACCACGGCCACCGCCTCCCCCTCGCTTCCCTGACCAGCTTAGAGGCTCCGCCTCAACCCCGTCTTCCTTCTCACCGAACCACGCCCCGCCGAAAGCCCTGCGTCGTCGAATTCAAGCTCTTCTTCAAGCTTCGGCACCGACGATCGCCGCCGTCGATTCGCTTGCTCCAGTGCCTCCCCGAGCTTGCCGAGGCCACCGCTGCAACTGCTGTGAGCTCCTGTGTCATTTCCCCCTCTCCCCTGGCTCGATTTCTTCCTCTAACACCGATGCCCGTCGGAACCGAGCGCTCTTCGCTGCCGGCCATGCCGCCACCGTGGCCACAGCCGTGCAAGCTCACTCCCGAGCACGGCAATGTGCTCCACACCTCACCAGGAGCACGTGGAACCCATCAGCTTCCCCTCCCGTGCACCACAACGCCGATCCGCTCAACTCCCGAACTCCGGCCGCCGCGCAAGTTGCCGCCGCCGTCGTTTTAGGCCACTAGGGCTGCTGCCGTGTGCACAGATAGATGCGGGCGAGTCCCAGCTCCGCGTAGATGCCCTCCGCTGGCCATTTGGTCGCCGGAGGAGGATTTCCGAGCCCCTCCGCCGTCTCTGGCCTTGCCGGCGACGAGCCGGGGTCAACTCCGGCGTGTTTTGACCCCGGGTCGGCTGGGTTGACTCCCCCCCTGACTCACTGACGTGTGGGCCCAGGCGCCTGCTTAATTACTGATAGTTAATTAGAGTTAATAAAAATTAGCTAATTAGTCAGCCACTGACATGCGGGCCCTGCCCGGCTAACCAAGTTAGTTAGGGTTAACTAACTTAGTTAGTTGATTGTGTCACTGACCAGTGGACCCCACTGGTCAGGTTTGACCTGGAGGCAGCTCAGTTGACCAGCTGACGTCACCCTGACGTCGGGCTGACGCAGTAAATCATTTTCTAGTTTAAAAATAATTCAGGAAATTCCAAAAAATACCCAAAACTTCAAAAATTCATAGAAATTCAACCATAACTCCAAATGAGACAAATTATATATGAAAAATTATCAGAAAAATTCAAGGAATCCATCTGTACCATTTTCATGCATGTTTGAACAATGCTTGTCCTCTGTTTTGGACAAAACAAATAAAGGGCATTTAAACAATCATATATGGGGTTGGAATTTGAATCTTGTATTCAAACCAACTTCATTTAAATCATAGCTAGTTGCATTAGCTCAAGACACATCCATATTGCCATGTCATAGCATGCATCATATTGTTGCATATCGTCATGTGTTGATTGTGCTCGGTTGTGTTCTTCGTGGTAGGTTCTGCCTCCGAGGATATTCACGAGTATCCAACTGAAGGGCAGTATCCCGTTACCACTCCATCAGGCAAGCAACCATTGATCATTCCGATACAACCCATGTTCTCGCTCCTGCTCTTGTTTACTGCATTAAGACAACACGATTCAAACTGCTGTGTGCTACGGTAGTTGAACCCTTATCCTCTGCATTACCTGCCATTGCCACAGTAACTAGATGAAACCCACTAGCATGTGTAGGAGTTGATTGAGCCATGTTTTGTGATTCCTACCTTGCTATGCTTAGAGTTGTGTCAGGTCTGGTTCATCTGGGGGATGGGCTAGAGTGAAATGCTTGTGCCAGTAATATGTGGGATGTGATGAACATGTTTTGGTAAAGGTATCGATGAGAGGCCATGTAGGAGTACATGGTGGGTTGTTTCATTGAAGCCGTCCCTAAGAACTGAGTTCTGTATGCGTGAATTAAGATTCAGCTACTACCACACATTGGGCCCTGAAATATGACCCCGCTCGACTTACCGACCCCCCTCGCCTCAGTCCAGGAGTTGCAACTAGTTTCTGGTGTTTGTAGGATATGTGTTGGCGGCCGTGCGTAGCGCTGACCCTAGGGGTGGGCTATGTTGCGGTAGATACACCGTGGCACGGTTTACCGAGTCACCCGTTTGGTGTCTCGGGAACCCTGTTCACATCGTTCGGGGCCGTTGAGGACACCCCGGCCGGATTTCCTTGCGGATGGAACCTGAATAGGCGATGACCCTGGACTAGAGACTTGTGAGGTTAGTCAGGTCGTGGTCTACACCCACGTCGGTTTTCTCTTGAAGTCTGCCGAGCACATTTCGTGTGCAGACGCTAAGTGGTGGAAACATGTGTGACGAAGTACACCCCTGCAGGGTATGAAACTATTCAAATAGCCGTGTCCGCGGTAAAGGACTACTTGGTTGCATATACAGTTCATAGACAAGTTAATGGATACTACTAAAAGACTCAAGATAAGTGTGAGTACCGAGGATGGCCCCCTCGCAGGATACGAGGGAGGATCCACGGTGGAGTATTGTGATGGTGAGTAGTGGACTCGTGTGCGAAAACTATTTGGCTAAAAGATTCCGTAGGATAGCTTAGCCAAGAGTCAAAGCTGGCTTGCTGCATAAACCCCACCACCTTCTTGAGAATGAGCATGTACAGTAGGTTCTGATGTAAGACTTGCTGAGTACCTTTGTACTCATGTTTGCTTATTTATTGTTTTCAGACGACAACACTGCCCCCTCCGATGGGTTTTACGTAGACCTTGACGTCGACGAGTGACTAGCCACCCAGGTGGTGATCCAGGCCATGGAGGGCCCTATGTAGATAGACAGGCTTCGAGAAGCCTTCTTTCTTTCTAGAGTCTGTACTCAGACTAGTTGCTTCCGCATGTGCTTGTATGACTGTATGACTTGAGTGTCGGGTCATGTGACCCCTACCTGTATGGATATGTTATGTATGGCTCCCTGGAGCCTTTAAATAAAGTACCTGAGTTGTAGAGTTTTGTTGTGATGCCATGTTGTATGTACTCATATCGAGCATATTGTATGTATGATTGAAATGCTTGGTATGAGTGGGATCCGACAATCTAGTTGTTTGCCCTTCACAGCCTTTCTTATGGGGAAATGTAGTCTAGTGCTCCTCGAGCCATAGTAGTCCGCTACAGCCCGGTTCACCGGAGTCCTGCTAGCCCAGCACTACTGTTCAGGACACTTGACTGGCCGGCATGTGTTTCACTTCGTCCCTATGTCTGTCCCTTCGGGGAAATGTCACGCGGTGATCTCCGGAGTCCTGTCTAGCCTGCTACAGCCCGGGATCCCCCGGAGTCCTGTTAGCCCAGTGCTACAGCCCGGAATCACTCGTTGATGACCGACATGTTCGTTGTGATTCATGTATGCCTGTCTCCATAGGTCTGTGCCGCTTTGGGTTCACGACTAGCCATGTCGGCCCGGGTTCTCGGTCATATGGATGCTAGCGACATTGTCATATACGCGAGCCAAAAGGCGCAAACGGTCCCGGGCCATGGTAAGGCGACACCCGTGGGATACCGTGCGTGAGGCCGCAAAGTGATATGAGGTGTTACCGGCTAGATCGATGTGGCTTAGAATCGGGGTCCTGACAGATGGGAATTTGTTAATGTCCGGTTGTAGAAAACCTGAAACTTAACCTTAATTAAAATGCATCAATCGCGTGTGTAACCGTGATGGTCTCTTCTCGGTGGAGTTCGGGAAGTGAACACGGTGTTGGAGTTATCCTTGGCGTAAGTAGACTTGGATCACTTCTTGATCATAGTTTATCGACCATGCTTTTGCCTTCTCTTCTCGCTCTCATTTGCGTATGTTAGCCACCATATATGCTAGTCGCTTGCTGCAGCTCCACATCATATCTTTACCTTACCCATAAGCTTAAATAGTATTGATCGCGAGTGTGTGAGATTGCTGAGTCCCCGTGACTCACAGATACTTCCAAAACCAGTTTGCAGGTGCCGATGTTACCGAGCAGGTGACGCAATCAAGCTCAAGGAGGAGCTCGATGAAGATCTTGTCCTTTGTGTTGTTTCGTTCTAGTTGATCAGTAGAGGAGCCTAGTTGGGACGATCGGGGATCTGTGTAGCTTTTGGGGTAGTCTTCTTTTATTTCGGTTCTGTAGTCGGACCTTGATTGTGTCTGGATGATGTAATGCTTTATTCATGTATTGAGTGAAGTGGTGGTTGTAAGCCAACTATGTATCTCTTTCCCTTACGTATTACATGTGTTGTGTGAAGATTACCTCACTTGCGACATTGCTTTCAATGCGGTTATGCCTCTAAGTCGTGCTTCGACACGTGGGAGATATAGCCGCATCAAGGGCGTTACAAGTTGGTAATCAGAGCCTTCCCCGACCTTAGGAGCCCCCTGCTTGATCGAATCGCTGGCGTTATTGAGTCTAGAAATGTTTTGAGTCATTTAGGAATTATATATATCGGAGAGTTAGGACTTCTTTTTACTCCCCAGTCCCTTCGTCGCTCTGGGGAGGCATCCTGACGTAGAGTTTTGACTCTTCTCTTCTAAAATTTCACTAAAAAAATTTAGGATCACGCAGGTATCTTGGAATCGTTTCGATGATTTTGTGACAAGAACATTGTTATTGGTGCCTCCTGACATTTAGGGGTTGTGGCAGTGTCCCGGCGAGTTGAGCACCGAGGTGTTGTCGTCACAATTTTATCGTTGCAGTTCTGGAATACCTGAGTTTAGTGCACTCTCCTCCACCACGGCCGCGACAACAACTGCCGGCTCGCTGGGCCGACGCCCACGACAATGTTTCTACGGCATCGTCTGACCCGCGAGCCCGCCGTGACCAACACCAAGTCCTTCAGGAGAGAGATCAGGAAGACGCTCGGACCACTATCAAGTGGCGGCGAGACATGCGCCATAAGTCAGATAGGTGCGTGGGACCCACTGTGGACCGCCCAGCGCCGGGGGTGCCGGTGACCTACCTTATGAGGTGGGTTGTCCAGCTTTCACCCGTGAGCTGCGTCAGTTCCAGTGGCCCACCCACCGCATGTTCAAGCCTGAGGTCGGAGAAAAATACAACGGCAAGACTCACCCATCGGAGTTCCTCAGCATCTACACCATCGCGATGCAAGCTGCAGGGGCTCGCGACGATAAGGTGTTTGCCAATTATTCCCTGTTGGCACTAAAGCCCAATGTCATGTCCTGGTTGATGCACCTGCCAGTGGATTCCATCTCTTCTTGGTCGGATCTGTGCCACGAGTTTGTTGGCACCTTTATCGAAGGCCACAAAGCTCCTGGCCAGGTGAGTGATTTGCATGTCATCCCCTAGAAGGACGGCGAGTCCCTGCACAAGTACATACAAAGGTTCAGCCATGTGTAGTACAACATCCCAGATGTTCATCCTGCCGCTGTCATCAGTGCATTCCATCAGAATGTGCACACCCGCAAGATGCGCGAGGAGCTGGCGATGAACAAGGTTAAGGATGTAGTTGAGCTATATGTTCTGGCCGACAGGTGTGCTCCGGCTAAAGAAGGAAGGAAGTACCCCGGCGAAGATGCCAGCGCGGAAACCGACTCCACAGACGAAGACGCCGTCGCCCCGGCAAGGAAGGGCCGACGCCGCAACAGGAAGCATAAGGGCAAGACCGTGCTTGCCATTGAGGAATTCGGCGACCCTGGCGCCGCCAAGAAGACCAAGGTTGACGACCCCGGCAAGGAAGTTGCCGGGTGCGCCGCCTGCCGGGCTTTGGCGGGGTCCGATGATGACTCACAAGTATAGTGGATGTATCGTAGCCTTTTCTATAAGTAAGAGTGTCGAACCCAATGAGGAGCAGAAGGAAATGATAAGCAGTTTTCAGTAAAGTATTGTTTGCAAGCACTGAAATTATCAATAACAGATAGTTTTGTGATAAGGTAATTTGTAACGAGTAGCAAGTAATAAAAGTAATTAAGGTGCAGCAAGATGGCCCAATCCTGCTTGTAGCAAAGGACAAGCCTGGACAAACTCTTATATGAAGGAAAGCGCTCCCCACATGGGATTTATCATCAAGCTAGTTTTCATCACGTTCATATGATTCGCATTCGGTACTTTGATAATTTGATATATGGGTGGACCGGTGCTTGGGTACTGTCCTTACTTGGACAAGCATCCCACTTATGATTAACCCCTAATGCAAGCATCCGCAACTACAACAGAAGTATTAAGGTAAACCTAACCATAGCATGAAACATATGGATCCAAATCGGCCCCTTACGAAGCAATGCATAAACTAGGGTTTAAGCTCTAGCAACCCATCATCTACTTATTACTTCCCTATTCTTCCCTCTAGGCCCAAGCAATGGTGAAGTGTCATGTAGTCGACGTTCACATGACACCACTAGAGGGATAAGAACATACATCTCATCAAAATATCGAACGAATACCAAATTCACATAACTACTAACAGCAAAATTTCTCCCATGTCCTCAGGAACAAACGTAACTACTCACAAAGAATATTCATGTTCATAATCGGAGGAGTATTAATATGCATAATGGATCTGAACATATGATCTTCCACCAAGTAAACCAACTAGCATCAACTACAAGGAGTAATCAACACTACTAGCAAGCCACAGGTACCAATCTGAGGTTTGGATACAAAGATTGGATACAAGAGATGAACTAGGGTTTGAGATGAGATGGTGCTGGTGAAGATGTTGATGGAGATTGACCCCCTCCCGATGAGAGGATCGTTGGTGATGACGATGGTGATGATTTCCCCCTCCTGAAGGGAGGTTTCCCCGGCAGAACAGCTCCGCCGGAGCCCTAGATTGGTTCCGCAAGGTTCCGCCTCGTGGCGGCGAAGTTTCGTCCCGTAAGCTTGCTTATGATTTTTTCCCGGACGAAAGACCTCATATAGCAGAAGATGGGCATCGGAGGGCCACCAGGGGGCCCACGAGGCAGGGGGACACGCCCAGGGGGTAGGGCGCGCCCCCCACCCTCATGGCTAGTGGGTGGCCCCTCTCTGGTACTTCGTGCACTCAGTATTTTTTATATATTCTGGAAATAACTTCCGTGAAGTTCCAGGACTTTTGGAGCTGTGCAGAATAGGTCTCTAATATTTTCTCCTTTTCCAGCCCAGAATCCCAGCTGCCGGCATTCTCCCTCTTCATGTAAACCTTGTAAAATAAGAGAGAATAGGCATAAGTATTGTGACATAATGTGTAATAACAGCCCCTAATGCAATAAATATTGATATAAAAGCATGATGCAAAATGGACGTATCATCCGACATGCTAGGGGGCTCCGACAAGCAGTATTGCAAGATCCACCGCACCAATGGCCACGACCTCCAGAATTGCCGGCGGGTTGAGCTGCTTGCTGAGAAGCAGAAAGCTGACTATGAGAGGAGCGACAAGGAGAAAGGCCAGGATGGTGCTGAAGGGTCCGACAAGAAGCATGGTGGTCGAGGAGGCCGCCGCGACAAGGATAATCATCAAGAGAGGCCCGCTCAGGGCCGCGACAAGAAGGAGGAGGATGATGATCATAATGAGGACAACGAGTCTGGCGAGCACAAGTTCCAGAAAGCTACATAGGCCATGTGCGTCGATGGTGGCGCCTCGCTGCACACCTCTCACCGCCAACTAAAGCAGTGGGCGCGTGAAATCACTGCAGTGGAGCCATCGTTCGATCCTTAGAGGCCACTGAAGTGGTCCAGCACGCCTATTATTTTTGACACCGAGGATCACCCTGACCACACAACTGCGGTCAGGCGTTTGCCGTTGTTGGTCTCCCCAACGATACGCAACATCAAGGTGACGAAAATACTAGTTGACGGCGGGGCCGGTCTGAACTTGATCTCACCCGCTGTGATCAAAAGGCTACAGATCCCCAATGGAGACCTCAAGGAGACGGACACGTTTCAAGGGGTCAATCCGGGGAGGAGTCAGCTGAAGGGCAAGGTCATGTTGCCCATCATGTTTGGGGGCGAGCTGAACTATTGGACGGAGAAGATCGTTTTTGATGTAGCCAGGATCCCCTTACCTTATAATGGGATCCTCGGCCGCCCAGCGCTGGCCAAGTTTATGGCAGCATCACATTACGCTTACAACACGTTGAAGATGCCCGGGCCGATGAGCATCATCACCGTCCCCTCCGACAAGAAGACGCGCTTATCTGCGCCGACCAACTCTACCGGGAGGCAGTTGCAGAGGCTGCCGCCAAGACGCCTGTTCTTATCGCTGAGGTCCGGGGAGGGAAGAAAATCGGCAAGACCTCTGCCTCTTCCGGCAAGGCCCCTTCCGGCAAGACTTCTGACCCCGACAAGGGCTCCTACACCTCCTCCAACAAACGCGCCTCTTCGGAGCACCACGTTACCATTGAGGACGTGCCAGAGAGTTCCGCCAATGGGAGCAAGAGGTCCAAGGCGGCCCGCTAGAAACTAAGAAGGTGCCCATCAAGGAGGATGGCATGGGTGGATCTTTTACCATAAGCTCCACCCTCGACAGCAAATAGGAAAGTGCACTCATCGCCTTCCTGCGGGCGAATGTCGGCGTGTTAGCATGGCAAACATCCGACATCCCCGGCGTTTCCAGGGAGGTGATTGAGCACCACCTTGTTGTCCGTCCCCATGCGCGGCCCGTCAAGCAGAAGGTCAGAAAGCAAGCTTTGGAGCGACAAGAGTTCATCATCGAAGAAATCAGGAAGTTGGAGGGGGCAGGCTTGGTCAGAGGAGTGCTCCACCCCACGTGGTTGGCCAATCCAGTGGTAGTGCGTAAGGCAAATGGGAAGTGGAGGCTGTGTATGGACTACACAGACATCAATAAGGCCTGTCCAAAGGATACTTTCCCTTTGCCATGCATTGACCATATCGTGGACTCCACTGCCAGGTGTGACCTGCTATCATTCCTTGACGCCTACTCAGGATACCACCAGATCTTCATGATGAAGGAAGACGAAGAGAAAACTGCGTTCATCACCCCATGTGGTATGTACTGTTTCGTATGGATGCCTTTCGGGTTGAAGAGCACGGGTTCGACATTTGCCCGAGTGGTCCAAATTGGTGTTGTGCCCCAACTGCATAGAAATATGGAAGCCTATATGGATGATATAGTAGTCAAAACCAAAGACAAGGCCACACTCGTCCAAGAGTTGGACGAAACATTTGCCAACCTACACAAGATCAACCTCAAGCTCAACCCAGAGAAGTGTGT
Organism: Triticum monococcum; assembly: GCA_034509565.1. NCBI lineage: Eukaryota > Viridiplantae > Streptophyta > Magnoliopsida > Poales > Poaceae > Triticum > Triticum monococcum. The sequence continues at coordinate 273,900,030 of CM067842.1, read as the reverse complement.
GTTTGGCGTTCCATCCGGCAAACTTCTCGGGTTCTTTGTGTCTCAACGTGGAATCAAAGCAAATCCCGACAAGATCAAAGCAATTGAGCAGATTGAGGTGCCAAGAAGAGTCAAAGATGTTCGAAGGCTTGCCGGCTGTGTCGCTGCTCTAAGTAGGTTCATCTCCAAATCTGCTGAGCACGCCCTCCCCTTATTCAAAGTTTTGAAGAAGGCGGGTCCAATGAAATGGTCTCCAGATGCAGAGGCGGCGCTGTAAGATTTGAAGAGATACCTCTTGTCCACGCCAATACTAGTCGCACCTAAACCGCAAGAGCCGCTGCTGCTATATCTAGCGGCAACGGATCAAGTGGTTAGCGCTGCGCTAGTGGCATAGAGGGAATTTGAGGAAGAAGAAGCTGTAGTGGCAGAGCCTTCAGATAATGGGCCGGAGCTCTTCCCGGCAGGGCCTAATGCTGGCAAGGCAGAACCCCCGGTGGAGCCTGCCCCGACAAGACGGGGCCCGCGCAAGCACGCGAAGTCGAATAGAAGAAGAAGGTGGTGCAGCACCTGGTTTATTTTGTCAGTTCCCTATTACAAGGGGCTAGATCAAGATATTCTGGCATACAGAAGCTACTTTTCGGCCTTCTTATGGCCTCGAGAAAGCCGCGTCACCACTTCCAAGCACATGAGATCACCGTCGTCACCCGCCTCCCTTTGCAATGAATCTTGCACAATCCGGATGCCACTGGGAGGATTGTGGAGTGGCCATTGGAACTGTCAAGCTTCGGCCTCAAATTTGAAAGCACTTCAACAATCAAGAGCCGAGCCTTGGCAGAGTTCTTAGCGGAATGGACCTCAACGCCAGATGAAGATGTCAGAGAGACCTCCGTTCCCGGCAAGGAGACGAGCCGTGATTGGATCTTGTACTTTGACGGAGCCTTCTCGCTGCAAGGTGCTGGTGCCGGCGTGCTGCTCGTCACACCCACTGGAGAGTGCCTCAAGTATGTAGTCCAGGTGCACTTTCCCTGGGAAAAGTCAATAAATAACACAACAGAGTACGAGGGATTGCTTGCCGGTCTTAGGATCGTGGCAGACCTCGGAATCAGGAAGCTCATCATCAGAGGTGATTCGTAGCTCGTCGTCAAGCAAGTCAATAAGGATTACCAGAGCCCACTGATGGAAGCTTATGTGCATGAGGTGAGTAAGTTGGAAGAGTGTTTTGACAGTCTGCAAGCAAAGCATGTTCCCCGAGCAGAGAACAACATTGTCGGTGACTTGTCAAAACATGTTGCCCTCAAGTTGCCTGTGGAACCAGGTACCTTTGTGCTTCAGTTGACGCAGCCATCCATTGAGCCATCAGCAGGACAGAGCAAGTGAAGGAAGGAAGGCCCCGACAAGTAATTTTTCACTGAGCTCCCAGGAGCTGCCGGCAAGGACGCTGCCGGGTGCCCCAAGCTTGCCGAAAGGCAGCAACCTCTGGCAGGACCCCAAGCCCTGGCCATAGAGGTAGCTGTCCCTGCGGCCGAAGATGAGCCTTTAGTCCTTGATGTCGAGCACCAGGCTCCAGCATGGGCGCAGCACACCGTCCGTTTCCTCCAAACCGGGAACTCCCTGAGGAACAGGAAGAAGCAGACAAATTAGCCCATTGGTCCAGCATGTACCAGTTTGTGGATGATGCCCTATACAGACGGAGACCGAACGGCATGAAATTGAAGTGCATTCCTTGGGAAGACGGACTGGAGTTGTTGGCAGTGATACATGGAGGCACGTGTGGCTCTCACATAGGGTCGAGAGCCATTGACGGCAAAGCATTCCAGCATGGTTTCTTCTGGCCCACCGCTCTCCAGGACGCAACTGCACTAGTAACCAAGTGTGAAGCGTGGCAGTTCCATTCAAAGAAGCTTCATCAACCAGCCCAAGCTCTTCAGACAATCCCTCTTTCTTGGCCATTTTTGACCTGGGGGCTCGACATACTGGGCCCCTTCCCCGATGTTGTCGGGGACTTTGAGTACTTGTACGTTGCAATCAACAAGTTCACAAAGTGGCCGAAAGTAGAACCAATGAGAAAGGTGATAGCACAATCAGCCGTCAAGTTCTTCAAGGGGCTAGTCTGCCATTTTGGTGTGCCAAACAGAGTCATCACCGACAACGACACGCAGTTCATGAGCCACACCTTTATGCAGTATATCCGAGACCTCGGCAGCAAGGTTTGTTTTGCTTCTGTCGCTCATCCCAGAAGCAACGGCCAGGCCGAGAGAGCAAACATAGAGGTGTTGCGAGGCCTCACACTACAAAAAAAAAGACACATCCGTGACATTTTGGGCCGAACGAAATTTTTTTCTGTCACACATATGACACTTCTATGACGATAATTGTGACAAAACCTGGTATCATCATAGATGTGGTGGGCTCCTACTTCTATGACAAAAAATCATGACAAAAATGGGCTTTTCGTCCTGGGCGGGCCGGAGATGCAGCTGCATGACATTCTTTAGGCCGTCCATGACGGAAAAAACTATGGTAGAAGCAAGGGGGAGGAAAATTTCGGGGAGTTCCCTATTACGGTGGGAGATCAGGGGCCTAGCGATGCGCGTTTCTCTTGTACACATACGCGCGTGTGTGCGAGGCGTTGGCTCTAACTAAACCCGAGCGAGGCGTTGGGCTCTAACTGAACCCGAGCGGTTGCACTGCAGGCTACGCATTACTGAACCCGAGCGATCGATCGATGGCTGTTAACTGAACCCGATCGAGCGATTCCTTTGCTACTGCTGCTAACTGAAGCCGATCGATGCTGCCTCTAGGATGAACAGTGAGCGTTGCGGGGGGTTTGGATGAACAGTGAGCGGTGGTGTTGCCTCTGGATGAACAGGACCCCGTGGTGTCGTGGAGAGCTGGATGAACAGTAGATGGTGGACGGTGGAGGGGTGGTTGAACAGGACCCCGTGGTGTGGAGGGCTGGATGAACAGTAGACAGTGGAGGGGTGCCCGTGGACGGGGTGGTGGAATAGTAGCCGATGGAGTAGCGCGCGGTGGAGGATGGATGAACAGGAGCCCGTGGAGGCTGGAGGAGGTCGATGGTAGCCCGTGGAGGTTGGAGGAGGTCGACGGTGGAGATGAACAGTATCCCGTGGAGTCCCGTTTTGCGGTACGCCACACCCCCCCCCCCCCGATGAACATGACCCCCGTTTTGACCGTAGCGCTCCAACACAAGTCCGTTTCGTCCGTTTTGCAGTACGCCACACCCCTACCGACCAACAGGACCCCCATTTCGACTGTACGAGGTCCTTTTCGTCCGTTTTGCAGTACGCCACACCCCTACCGATCAACAGGACCCCCATTTCGACTGTACGAGGTCCTTTTCGTCCGTTTTGCAGTACGCCACGCCCCTCCCGATCAACAGGACCCCTATTTCAACCGTAGGAGGTCCATTTCTTCCGTTTTGCGGTATGCTAGACCCCTCCCGATCAACAGGACCCCGTTCCGAACGTATGAGGTCCGTTTCCTCCATTGTGCGATACGACAGGCCTCGTTTTCCATCGCCTGTTCCGTCCAAGCCCTCCCGATGAACACGACCACGCATTCCGTTCCGACCCAACCGGTTGGCTCCCACGCGTTTCATTGCCTCCCGATGAACACGACGCATTCCGTTGCCTCCCCATGAACACGACTCATTCCGTTGCCTCCCCATGAACACGACGATGACGTTGTTTGTCCGTTCCGACCCAGCCATGTACACAAGCCTTGGCCGTACGTGTGCGCGAGTAGGCGTTCGAGACCCCGCCCATATGTACACATACGTGGCCGTATTTTATTTCTTGCACCCTGCGGATGTATGTGCGTGTACATGCTACATGCGCGCCTCTACTACAACATGTACGCGCCTCTACTATGACAAGTGCACGCCTCAACAAACACCAGTATATATGTACGTACACGTTCGCGACCAGAATGACAACGCTACGTACGCTTTGACCAGGTGGGTCCCGACTGTCAGGCACTTCCTTGCCTGCGAAGACGTAGCTGGTGGGTCCCAGCAGTCAGGGGGCGAATCATTTTTTTTTGCCTAGACGCACTTCCTTGCATGCGAAGATGTAGCTGGTGGGTCCCAGCAGTCAGGGGCAAACGTTTTTTTCGCGAAATACGATGGCCCGTCTGGTGGGTCCCCACTGTCAGGTGGAGAAATAATTATTTTGCATGTAATAAGGAGGCACTTCCTTGCTGCGGCCGTGGACCCAGCTGCCAGCCTCTCCATGTACAGCTAACGCCCGATGGAAGCCGTTCCTTGACCACGCCGCGCCGAGAGCACCAGGGCGGTGGACGACGGCGAGGCCGAGGAAGGGGACGACGCAGAGCCAGGGAAGACGCGGCAGTGGATGCCCACACGTAGAGGAGTACGAGGGTTCACTAGTTCGCTGCGGTGTGAGGCTGCCGTCGCCGCAGAATAACAAGGGGTATCGGTCATTGACCACGTTGACCAGGCCGCGCCGAGAGCACCAGGGCGGTGGACGACGGCGAGGCCTAGGAAGGGAATGACACGGAGGCAGGGAAGACTCGACAGTTGTTTCCCACGCGGAGGGGAGTACGACGGTACGAGGGTTTACTGGTTCGTCTGCCGTCACTAGAGAATAACAGCAGGTGTGGGTGAGTAGAGGGATGGCTAGGCGAGCGATGGGAGTATGGTGGGGCGGTGAGGCCTGCGCGGAAGCACAGCCGGCCGCGGGGAGGAGGGAGCAGGCAGTCCTGTCGGCGCTTGTTTGAGCGGCTGGAGCAGGAAGAGCAGAGATTGAAGAAGCACGACGGCCATTCGATCGACATCCAACAGTCACTGCTTGTGCGTCAACCTTTTTTTGGGAAAGCCTCAAATCTACGGAAAACAGCATACAGCCCATCTGCCATTATTTCTAATAATTTACAGCCCATTTGCTAATTCTTAAGGTTTTTTTGGAGCCCATATTCTTTTTGTTAGCATTACAGCCCATATTATGGCCACGGTTAAAAAATATACGAAATTTTGCATATTTCGGTGCAGTCCGAGCAGTTTTTAATCCCGAAATTTCGACTCACATTCAAACTGATTTTAAAAATAAATGTATATCAATGTAAAATCCAACAAATTCTCCATGCATAAAAATTAATGTAATTTAAAATCTCGAAATGAAAAAAAGATATTTGAAACCAATTGCCGGTTTGATGTGTTTTAAAAATGTACAGCCCATTTATCACTACTGATGTGCCATTTTCTCGGCCAGCCGAATGAAAGCTCTCCTCGTCTTGAAAGATTTGCAGCCCAACAGGCCTGACAAAGTGACTTACTTGGCAAATCAAAAAAAACTGGGCTGTGGCCATGGACCCAGCTGTCAGCCTCTCCACGTACAGTACTCTTCCGATGGAAGTCGTTCCTTGACCATGTTGACCACGCCGCGCGAAGAGCACCATGGCGGTGGACGACAGCGAGGCCTAGGAAGGGGACGACGCGGAGCCGGGGAAGACGTGACAGTGGAAGCCCCGTGGAGAGGAGTACGAGGGTTCACTAGTTCGGCTGCGGTGTGAGGCTGTCGTCGCCGCGGGGCCTGGCCAGCGGTGGGAATAGTAGGGGGCGCTGAGGCCTCCGTGGCAGCACAGCCGGCCACGGGAGGCAGGAGCATGCGGCACGACCGACGCTGCTTTGGGCGGCTGGAGCAAGAAGACCAGAGGTTGAAGAAGCACTACGGCCGTTGGATGGACATCGTACGGTCACTGGAGCTAGAATCATTCATATTGACTAAGTTGACAAAGCCCTTCGTCCCCGTCAACTTAGTAGGCCCACAAGTCAGCCTCCCACCAAAGTGGGTCCCAGCTAGCCGGGGGAGTATTCATTTTTTGTGCGTAATAAGGAGGCACTTCCGATGGGTCCAAGATGACAACGGGGGGAATGTTTTTTTCACGAAATACAGTGCCCCGTCGGGTGGGTCCCAGCAGTCAGGGGGCAAACGTTTTTTCACAAAATATGGTGGCCCGTCCAGTGGGTCCCTGCTGTCAGTTGGAGGAATCCTTATTTTCCGCGTAATGAGGCACTTACTTGTTGCGGCCATGGACCCAGCTAAGACTCTCCACGTACAGTATACTTTCGATGGAAGTCGTTCCTTGACCACGTTGACCTCGCCGCGTTCCGTTGCATGCATGCATCCAAGGCCGTGGCGCGTCCCCACTATCAGCCTCTCACGTACAGTCATCTTCCGATGACTCTCGGTTGTTGACCACGTTGACCACACCGTGCCGAGGGCACCCAGACTGGAATGACCCAGAGATGGGGAAGACGGGGCAGTGGAGTCGTAGATGGAGAGGAGTGGGAAACTTCACTGGTTCGGGTGCGCGGCAGCACAGCCGCGGTGCCGCCCACGGGAGACAAGAGTAAGAACAGAGGTTGAAGAAGGAGCATGGCTGTTGGATTAACATCCAACGGTCCAGCTGCTAGAATCATTTGTTGATTAAGTTGACAAAGTCGTGCGTACACGTCCGCTTAGTAGGCCCACAAGTCAGTCACCAAATCTGACGGGTCCCAACTGTCAACGTGATGAATAATTTTTTTCGCAAAACAAGGAGGCACTTCCTTCCGTGCGAAGATACAGCCGGTGGGTCCTAGCTGTCAGGTGGAGGAAACATTTTTTCAGCTTAATAAGAAGGAACTTTCCTTGCGTGCGACCATGGACCTCATGGGTCCCAGCCGTCAGGCTCTCCACGTACAGTCCTCTTTCGATGACTCTCATTTGTTGACCACGCCGCACCGAACGCAGCGAGGCGGTGGACGACGGCGAGGCCCCGGATGGGAACGACTCGGAGATGGGAAAATGCGGTAGTGGAGTCGCAGATTGAGAGGATGAGAAGGGTTATAACTGGTTATGTTGCAGCGTGGGGCTGTAGTCTGTGGATAATAACAGGAGGTGTCGAGGGGTGGAGGGATAGCCTGGCCGGCGGTGGGGTAGCGCTTCGCAGTGATGCGTGCTAAGAAGAGCCGCTCGCCGCCGGAGACCGGACCAGGCGGTCCCGGCGACGCTGGAGGAAGAAGATGAGAGATTGAAGGTGCATGCCGGCCGTTGGATATAAATCCAATGGCTGTGGATGACTCAATCATTTGTTGACCAAGTTGACAACGCCATGCATAGGCTTCGACCTATTGGCCCACATGTCAGCCTGCAAAAATGTGGCATATATTTAACCCATGTTTTCTAGAATGTACGGTACATTTGCTGGGCTGGGTGAACAAATAATTTCGCGTCAATCAGGCCCATTTATATTTTCTAAGAAATCCCAGCCCATTTGCACTTCCTTGAAATACACGTGTTAGGTGGGCTCGTTATATATATAATGTTATGTTAGAAGGAGCAATTAATATCAAAGAATAAACCGGAGAGGCACATTATATATATATATATATAAGAAATTAGCGAGTTATTGCTCAAAATAAAAATGAGCGCGTTATTATTAAATTGGTCCTTAAAATCTTCGCAAGCTTTTGTACGCAATCACCAGGATTTTCCTTGCCTGTGAGTCAAAAACAACCAAGATTTTCCTTGCCAACTTCCATTAAACATTTACTTTTATAAGTTAATAACATGTGGGATGTTTTTATAATGTATATATAAGTCTCTATAAAATACATGATAATAGTAATAATATAAATCTTTCCCTAATAATAAAGCACGGATTGACTCTTTGGGTTCACCGTCACAATACGCTTCTTTCCGTGAATTTACGCTTTCGGTTTTTTTCCGTTAGTTTTGATCGACAGTCCATCCAATTGCTGCGAGGCGGTACGGAAAACTTTGTCCATCCAATTGGTCCACGTCCACATTCTCTTATTTGGCCTGCATGCATGTTTCGGGCTGCATGCACACTTCTGTATCTGTACCTTACCTGATTTTCACACATGTACTCAGAGTAATCCCACCATGATTGCTTACATGAAAGTCTACCAGTTTATATACCTAGGAAAATTGCATATCAACAACGAGCCTCTTGAATAAACAAACACATAATGAGAATGAAGGGAAATTGTACAACAAAACGGCAGTCCGGTGCAAAGTTGTTCAGTCCGGCGCTCGCCGGGGTGAGGAAGCGGAGGCGCAGCGCGCAGATGCCTGTGACGCAGCCTGTTCCACACGCTGGCCACCTCTACACCACGCACGACATGGACATGAGCGCGGCGGCAAGGTGGCTTGAGGCTCGTGGTGGACCGGATCCAGAGAGGGGAAGGTCGGATCCGTCGGCTTGGCGAGGGAGGTGTGGAGGAGCACGCGGGACAGAGGGTGGACGAGGATGGAGGCGGAATGCGAAGGTCGGGCGGTGGACTCAGAGTGGAGGAGCCACGGAGAGGCCCGGGAGTCACCACGACAGCCACGAGAGCGACATGGGCCTGGCCATGCTCGGCGGTCGTCAGCCGACTTCGTGTTTCTCTGTTGATGATCCCTGACCACCTGCTGCCCGGGGTCGGCTACATGATGTCATCTCAGTTTGCTTGGTAGTTTCATTCTTGCTTAAGATTAGACCTAGCCGTGTAGATGCAGATGGACATTGGAGGTACAGTGTTGGCACTAACGACTTGGATAAAACTATTTTTGTATGCACTCCGAGTGGGTTAGTCTATATACACTTAAATTTTCACATTCAGTTTCCTTCAGTTAGACGACATCAACGAGATAATGCACTCCTTTTTCTGAAAAAATATCATAAGGGGCATCTTTTGGAAGAATGACGAGACATGTTGGCGTAGTTGGAGTGAAAGTATTACAACTTTTTTGTGCCAAATATTCAAATATAGCACTGGTTCAGAAACAAACCGAAACCATGAGAAATGCTGTTGTTGGATGTCAGTGCGCATCATATATCCTCTTGGCCATGCCGGTCATAACAGCAACAACTTTCTTCAGGCTGGTGATGCTCATATTGTCAATCATTCTCACTGTGGTGCCTAAGACAAAAACTCCTAAGGAGGTTTGGTAATTTATGATGTTATTACACCGGAGCACATGTAATGACAGACCCGGTAAAGAAGAATAGAACGTAAGTGTGTGCCATATTTTTTTCCGGTTGCAACGCACGGGCCCTTTTGCTAGTATATATAATGTGGTTAGAAGGGAAAACATAAATTGCACACAACATTACTTTTATAAGAGACCTACGTTTTATACCCCACAGTAGGCATACTAACAAGTTCACACACAAATACAACAGAAAAGGTAAATATTCATATCAAACTCAGGTTCACAGGACACGTTCATATTCATAGCCAACATTCACTATCAACAACTCAAAAGATTCATATATACACAAGCTCGGCATATCTATGCATCCAAATGATTGATAGATCACACAACACTATTCATGCATAATTCACAAAAAGATTCATATATACACATGTTCAGTATGTTTATGCATCCAAATGATTGAGATCATAGCCAATATGATCCATGGACGAACTTTAATTACCTAGGGTACAGACTGGTAAATGGTGTTCAATCGGAGGTACTTCTTGCTAAAATTAGTTCTTGTACGAGTAAACTTTCGAGTACATAAGAGGCAACACAGACAATCTGAACTTTGCTCGTAGGTTTATCCTCAAATAGTGGCCTCATGCCGAGGGAGGTTTGAGCAACTTGGCCACTACTTTCATCGAACTAGTTTACTAGCTCATCTTGGTCCTGTATCTCGCCAAAATTCTACATTGCAGACGAGAAAGGAGGCGGTTGAGAAAATGAACCACCCAAATTTTTTGTGAAGTTCAACTGAAATGGAGCATCCTTGGCGTGCAGACTGATTAAGTGCCAGATGAATATACACGTCAACCAACTTGTCTGGAATCTTTAGACTCCATGCCATATAGTTCGCTACCATATGTGCCGATAACCAAAAGGCACAAGTTGGGACCAAAGACTGGACTGCGTTTTTCTAGGCTATGCACCAAGCAATATTTTTGGCGTTCACTCTCCTAATACTTGGAGTTTGAAAATTGGTTTACGCCGGTTGATACTCGAATGAATATAGGCACTTCTTGTCAACATCGATGCTTGTCTGAGTAAACTTTGGAGTACATAGCAGCAGCATAAGTACCTATCGATCTGATCATTTTGTGCAGTTCTACTGAAATCACCTGATGTAATGATTTGCCTGCGAGTTCAGGCTCCAAATTACTCCTTTATGAAATCGGCAAACAGTAGCACAATACCAAATTACCAATACATATGACAGCCACAATAATCAAGATAAAGACCAGTACCAACCTGTGTGAGGTAGCATATCAATTACTATTTCCTTTGACTAGAAGCCGAGATAAGCCAAGCGACCGACAGCAAATGAAGAAAGCAAGCGGAGATTAGCGACTGACAGGAAAGGACGGAAGCTGTCGAGCCAATGAAGCACCCAAAGTTTTTGTGCAGTTCCACCAAAATCGAGCATCCCTGTTGGCACATATATTGAGAGAGTCAGACTACTGTAATAGTGGGACTAGTTGATGAAACATACACTAACAAATAGAAGCACCCTCATTATCTTAATGGGTAAAGTTAGCAACATAGTATTCTTGCTTAAAGAGAGGTATTAGTTTATTTAATCAATGGAAATTAGCTCAACTCAACACTCAAAGCATTCCCATTTATCATAGGTTGCAAAACTTTAACGTGCAAAGATAAAGGAGTTTCTCATGACAGTAACACGATACAAATAGAGATGATAGCAGACTAATATGGATGAAGGCCTTAGGCCCGTACCAACCTGAGAAAAAAGCTTATTCATGTAGTCCCATAAGAGATGATAAAGCACTCACTGGAATCACACAATAGTATATATTTTTGTGCACTTCAAATGTATGGTTGAAATCACTCTTGTTTACCACTGCTGAGATTATATCGAAAGATTATCAAGAACTTCCAGCAGAGTTAAAGCACTGGCTGGGATACAGTTCATTGTATTGTCTTGTGTAGTTCCACTAAAATGTATGATTGGCATAACATGATCCCTATTTACACAAGTAGGAACAAGGTGAAACCTTCATTAGCTTAGTGAGAAAGGATAGGAAGACATTAGCATATTACTCAAACAGTAGCATCAAATTCATGATGGACAATACGCAAAACATTGCCTCATTGAACCAATGGCAATAAATTGACATGCAAAACAATAGCACTATTATGTCATGACACTAATAATATTCCCTCCCTGCTCCACCACATGATTCACCTCCATAGACAAACATACACACGTACATGATTCAGCATAGGGTCCTACTAAAGATTTGTTTAACTCCAATAGGAAAATTAGGCGGTAATAAATTAGTGGTACTTAAGTACTCCTAATTAATTAAGTGAGATAGCAGAAGTGGAAGGGCTCCCTGGAGGATCGTCTCACATGTAAGGTAGTCGTTATCGAAGCCCTTGAATGGCCTCGACTGAGGCCTCTAGCTTCAGCAAGATCGCCTTGGCACTGTTTATTTTTCTTCTTCTTCATCTTCATGCTCTGTTTCTCTTTCTCCTCACCAGTTGGTGAAACCAAGTACATGATTGGCCTTCTAATTCAGAATTGGTTTTGTCAGTGAGGGAGTACAAGTGTACTAGTAGAAACAACATTATTTTCTCATGGCAGTCGGAAAATAGAGATGAACACATGCATTAAATATCATTCTTACCTAAAGGAAGGTTATGGCGCAAATATGGATGATGGGGACTGGAACACAGATCTCCCTTTGTGCAGTTCCACCAAAATGAACCAACTATTCCATTCTGACATTCCAGTTAAACAGCACAAAAGTCAGTTCTTTTAAGAAGAGTTTTGTGCAGTGCACCAAAAGGTCACAACAGCAACCAGGTGAATTGGATATCATTGTTTGCACAAAAAGGCATAGAGGAAATAGTCAGAGTCTCAAACAATTACATGCAAAAACATTTGGCTAAACTTTTCATGGCTTATAACAGTGGCATGGCTTCATTTTTACCAAGGACATTAGATTAAGAACAGTGGGTGCACCAGCAGTCCAGCACCATGTACGTAAACAGGGGCATAAAGTGGTGATTCATAGTTTGTTGCCCCGAGAAACAAACATCCAAGAAACATATCTGGGTTTGTGCCATTTTTGTTCACTCTAGCCACCTACTCCTATGTGTGGATAGCAAATCTAGTCCTGGTCATACCACTGTGTACTGCGTTACCCCTATATTTCCCTTTTCGACCAAGAGACCGCTTGGATGACCAGTCTGTACTACTTTCACCCCCTTTCCTTCCTGTTTCTACCAAGTCCGATGTACATACTAAATTCCCCCACCCCCACTTTATTTATGGTTTGAACCAAGTACTCCCTCCGTTCGGAATTACTTGTCATCAAAATGGATGTGTCTAGAACTAAAATACATCTAGATACATCCATTTCAATGACTAGTATTTTCGGACGGAGGGAGTAAAAGATTCGACTCCATGAAGTAGCTTTACCTCTAACAATAGAAAAAAATGTGACGTTGGACCATCCAATCGAGAGGGGCTGGGAGGTAGAAAATGATGCACATGCAGCGATGTAGCGAGCTGGGGAAGTAGAGCTAAGGAGGTTTCGAACAAACATATACCTGAAGGTCGTCGGGATGTGGATAGGTGTGCGGCGGGAGGCCGGATCCGCCCACAGGCAACGACGAAGGGATCGGAGGACCTCCCGTGTCGGTGCTCGGCCAGAGATAACGGTGCGGCCGGCAGTGGGTCTCCTCCCTCGCTGTCGATGATGGCCTAAACGCTGCCCCTCCTCCCCTTCACCGGTGGAGGGGGATACGTCCGGATCTGTAACCAGCGGTGAGGATAGAAAGCCAGTGTTTTTTGACGGGAGAAAGACAGTGTTACTACCCCTATCTTGTTTAGATCTAGAGAGGATGAGAGTGTGTGAATGGAGCAACCCTAGCAAGCAAGCACGGAGGCTCCGGCCTATATATACGTAGTGGGGTAGTTTTCCTTTTCAATCCATCAAAACAATCGTTTAAAATTGTGTACTACTACATGCCAGGTCGCGGTTTTTTAGTTGTTTATTGTTTTTTGAGATAGCTACCCGCTTGTTCCAAGTGGTGTTAAGGTGTGTCAGGTCACACTTTGTATCATTCAAGTCTGGTGCTACAAGTCCCTCCATTAAATGAACAACCACCCCCTTGTAAAAATTGTGAACAAGCCCATGGCTAAAATTAGCGGAAACATGGGTTGCCCCAACATGCATTATTATTTATATTTTCTACTCCCTCCGTTCCTACATATAAGTCTTTTTTATTAGCCACACCTAAGACAAGAATTTTTTTATTAGCAGTGAACCCCACATGTCATAGACACAAAAATTGTGGCAAGATTCCCTTAGGCAAGCCAAAGTGTGTCTAACAATTTGAGCAACTCAGGTTAGGCAAGTGTGGCAAGTGTGGGAAAAATAATGTGGCAACATAAGACAAACATAGTCACAATCCAAATAGCCCCGTAATTTTTTGTGACATGCATGAAAATTTGGTTAGTTAAATTTATAGTCAAAATTTGGCAAGGTGCATCAAATCAACACATGCAAGTATCAAAAAGAAAGTCACGGCATGCATGCATTCGTTGTACTCCCTCCGTTTCCAAATATAGTTCTTAGAGATTGCAACAAGTGACTACATACGAAGCAGAATATGTCTACTCCTACATACGAAGTAGCCAATTTGAAATGTGTAAAAAGACTTATATCGAGTGCAGTGCTTTGATGTGTCGCGTCAACTCGTACAAGACCGAGAAATTTGATTACTACAACGCCCTCTCCCTCGCAGACTGAGCTCCGGTGCCTTAACTACACCTGCCTTTGGCTGCATGACAGGAGGGCCAACCACCTGTTGCGCCCACCTGTCATAGACGTAAAGGCAGGAGCAGTAAGTAGAAGCTTTCGCTACACGCTATCCCTCCTGCACGAGGTGGACAAACATGCAAGAGTGGATTTGATACTGTAGAAGTAGGAGTAACATCATTGTTCGTCTTCTCGAATAGGCGAAGAGCCAAGCGCAACCCGAACGTGGCAGTTGCGACCGCTCGCATGGTGCAGTTCCTTGGAGTACTAGCCAGGCTCTTGCATGAGACAAAATTGCTATTGTTTAACAATTAAACTCCATTATCCATTGGTCGATACTCATTCTGCATAGGTCCACGCGCTTAGCACCGTTTCCTCTTGGGGTCACCAATGTTTATGTGCTAATTAATAGCATTGCATGCAATGAACTAGCCATTGCAAGTCATTAAAAGCATGCACACCTCTCATCTCTTATTGGTTGATATGTCAAGAAACAAGAAACAAGGTAGAAGTTAATGCACCACGCCTAAGTGTTTTGGTACTATTTGGTTTTCGTAAGATGACTTACACACCTAGACGGAGGGAGTAGTATAGTCCTGTAAACCGGAAAGGAGTATTTGCCTTTCTAGAGATTTCAACAAGTGACTAGACTACACCGTTTGCAGTACTCCCTCCCTTCCGGTTTATAGGGCTCAAATCTCAAATCTCATGAACCAAGGCATTTTGCGATTGGAGGAATGTATCTCATACTTTACAAAACTACCCTAATTAAACTCATGCATTAATTACGTAGTTCTCTCGTTTTACTCTCCGCCTTGGTCGCGGTGCACAATATTGAGCACTCCTATATGACTAGCCGCTCTATCTACATGCGGGACATTTCAAAGCATCCGGGCCCGTGTGCCATCCACCAAATCACAGCGAGGTGCTACAGTCGAGACTCACCTGTCACCCCGGTGTGGCCGTCATGACCCGTCATATCACAAAACCCACACCTTTACCAGCAGTGGTAAGGTGGCCTCCAAGTTGCACTGGACGAAGCAACCATCATTTCACTAGAACACTCGTTCAAGCCCTTTATTCCCTTTCTTGAAGAAAACCTCACTCCATGCTACTCACTTCTGCCATTTTTCTTCTATACCGACGAAGGAAAGGTGGGCGAATTAGTTATGCTGCTATATTTTCATTCCAAGAATCTTCTTTTTGCGAAGCACCGACCGATTCTCACATCCTATTCTTTTCCCATTTTCATTGCGATTGTGGTTTCCTTTCGATTGCTTTTTGTTTGTCAGTTCATTGATGGATCTTGGAGCACTAGGCAAAGAGTTGCCGCCGGACAACACACTAGAGACATCGATCTCTAGGAAGCGAGCACCGACCAACGAGTTAACCATGTTGGCGGTCCAACCCATGGAGACGAAGAACTCCAAGAAACAAGCACTGGCCAAAGAGTTGAGGACGTTGGCGGACGAACTCCTCACAGGAAGTTGGAAGAACACTAAGGGCCCCATTGTGCCTACCCCAGGAACTCTGATTGCCACCTGTGTGAGGCTCAAGACCGAGTTTGAGGATATAGTCACCGTTGAGAAGCAGTATTCCCCTGGCAAGGTGATGGCCCCCATCGAGGGCGAGGAGATGGCCCCCGGAGGAATGAGATCCCCCAGTGAGCTGCACAAGGTAAAAAATAATGGCTTATTACTATAGTTGTGGTTTTTGACTATTTGCAATGTGCTTGCTAATATGTTAGGGTTGTGTAGGTGTCGGTGGACGCCCTTGATGATTCCGACGTCGTGGCCCGTCCTGTTGGCATCGCCCCGGAGATCGATTCCGATGCCGCTGTCCATCCTGTGGACATCGCCCCAGAGATCGATTCCGATGTCGCGGTCAGTCTTGTGGACATCGCCCCAGAAATCGATTCCCGTGTCGCTGTCCGTGCTATGGTCATTGCCCGAGAGATCGATGACAAGAAATAGTTGGTCGCTCTAATCCTTCAGGGTAGTTTGCATTGCCTTGTGTTTAATTACCAGAACGATGCGTGTTATCAAACCATCTTAGGGCTAGTGCATTGTCTTGTGTGGGCGGATCTTGCTACTTTTGTTTGATAGTGAATCATGCGAACCCTCTCCGAGTTATGGAAACAGATGTATCCTCACCAGCTTTTGATGTAATATATGGCATGGTTAGATGTAAGTTTGAACTATTTATCATATCAGCCAGGCTTGTTTGATGATTCTTGGTGTTAGTAGGCTAGCTACTGTGCGAGCTATAGTACTTGCAAAACACTCATCGAAGAGAAACGTTGGGGCTGATGAGTTCGTGGTACGCTTATACTTATCCCTCGTCGATCGACCAATAGCCCTAGCTCCTAAAATTGTAGGCTTAGCGATCGATCAGACAATAGTCGACATACATTCAGGCCTCATTTGGTTCATAGGGTAGGAAAATCGTAGCAAAAGTACAGAGAACGTGCAACACAAAATCATAGCAGTGCAGAGACGTACTCCCTCCGTTCCAAAATAGATGACCTAGGCGGGCTAGTTTGGCCTATTGGGTTTCAGTGATATGACATGGTACAGTGTCGTCCAGTCTTCGCGTGTGATAGCAGTATTGCGATTATAGTGAGTTTTCTTGAAGAAGCGGAACTCAACAAAGTCATGATGGTTCCTTCGTCCGAACAACTTATAGTGGGAAAGGTTGGGCCTGCGATATGACCGGGGTAGACGAGGACAATTTTGTGCATGGCAGGTGGACCGGGATGGTCAACGTCCCACATGTCGGCAAATGAAAGTATTCGTTCCGTATAGAGGACGAGCAACGAGTATTCATTGTTTATTTTTGATGAAAGCTATTGTCTCCACTGTTACGATGGAGGAGTGTGAAACACGGCAGCCCAGTGAACTTGGCATGTGCATCACTCCTTCCTCCTCATGTAATGCCCAGGTTACTGCTTTTTCTCACTTTCTCTCTATCTATTTCCTCTCAAATGTTTTTTACCTTTCTTTTTTAAGACACAATTGTTTTTTATGCCTTTTTTAGAATTATTTTTTATACCTAGGAGCACGTGTAGAGACGGGCTCTTGCAGAGCCCACTCCTTGACTTTGTCAATGCCTCTCTCTCCTCCACATAAGGAGTACTACCTACTTGCTATGCAAGCATGCGGCGGGCAGTTGGCGTCTTGAGGGGCCAGGGCGGTGAGAGCGGGCTCCAGAAGCGGTCCGGACTCTAGTATGGCCCACCTCACATTATCACCATATATTTCCTGGAGTCCGTGCGCGGCGGGTGGGCGATCTCTTCTCCCTCCCCCGTTTCTCTCTTCTCAGCCGATGTCTGCCGAGCAATTAGATTTCAGCTATCGACGGTTTATTCAATTACGGTCCCACATGTCAGTGAAATTGCAAGACAATGCATGTCCCCTCTGGTTAGCGGCGTGCGAGCCGGACTGTCGGGGTTGCGACGCGTACGAGTCGTAAGTGCGCCACCTTTTCCTTTAGAACTTGCGAAGCGTAACATTTTCGCGTGATCGATCGATAGAAATCCAGAACAAAATGACGAGGGCGGTGCTTTCCCTCTCGTTAGGCAGGCTAGTTCGAGTGATATGACGTGCTACAGTGCCGTCCACTTGCTCCATTTTTATGTAAGCAAGAGTTTACACTCTTACGCGGGAGGAGTGTGAAACACCGCGGATCTGATTTTGATCGAGGGATAACTGTTCCCTGCCAAATAATAGAGGATTGTTAGCGATTATAGCATGATAGTTAGGGCATCTCCAGCGCTGGCCCAAAAATTTACAGCGGCATCTGTCCGAGGACACTGATGGATGCCATCCGATGCTGCCCGCATTCCTTTCGACAACTATATGAACTAACCGGATGAAATTCGTGCAAACAAAGCAAATTTAAAATTAACCGGATGAAATTCATTATATTTCGAAAACTTTCCCTACAAACTGGATGAAATTCATTACATATTTCGCACAAACCGTACTAAAACCTACTATACACCTAATCTAAATGATTGTCCGCGCCTGACCACCATGTCCGGCCATGAACCCGAGAAATCCAGCCATTGCCTTTGCCTCCTCCTCATCCGCCTCGATAACCTCCTCCTCCGGAGCACAAGGTTATGAAGATTTCCGCCTCCACGTCACCGTCAAGTGGCTAATCAGCCGCCGATGTTTACCCCACCAAGCATGGCGTCGACTGAGTGGAGTAGCGGTGGCCTTCCCGGGACCAGAGCGGCGGCGACCTACCGTGTACTACTCTTCCTCGCTGCCGGTCGGGGGGTGGCGGCGATCTCCTTCATTTTCTCCTACGACAGTATGTCGAAGAGAGCTTTGGAGCGCGCCCGGAGCGGAGCCGCCGATGTCCCTCGTCTGCTCCTACGACAGTACGTCCAAGAGAGCTTCGGAGTGCCAGGAGGCCATGGTTGAAGTGGTGCCGACAGAAGGAAGGGACCGGAGGAGAATAAGTGTGTCTCTTTGGCTATGGCTGGGAGTTGGGGCTCAAGTTAATATAGCGGGCGAATGGCAATGAGCCACGGCAGACGGATGGACAACTAGCATCAAAGTAGGTTCGTCGGGCGTGAATGCGAACGCTGCTTCAGTGACTTAACTGCAGATGCGTTTCGGTTACTGACATGTGGGCCCAACGGGCATCTGGCCCGCATGTCAGTGACACACCAATTGCACCTGCGGTTAAGTCCGGTGAATGCGGCATTGACATTCTAGAGAGACGGTGACCGTTTCAGGCGGGAAGCGCGCGCTAGCAATGGAAGGGGTTTCAGTGTGCAGTGGCACTAAGATCGGTCGCTCACGATAGTACATACTTCGTACCATACTACCATAGTACCCTCTCTAGCTTAGGATGTTTTATAGATTGTCATTGTGATGGACAATATACATGAGCAAGGCGGTCCGAGTATGACCGTTGGTGTTGAGCCAGGTGAATACATGCTCGGCGTTCGCGTAGGCCTCCATCAAATGTCTAAACAGTAATGTCAGGCACCGCCGGGGCGCGCAGGTGATGGGCTTGCCGTTTGCGTTGCGCCATGAGCAGGACTTTGATTTAGAGGGCGACATGCATGCATTAGCATGCTTTGACAACGTGAGCGTGAGTGTCTGACGCGAAGTATTTCATTTTCATTTGGCTGACGAGAGTGCGTTGCAGCGACGAGTCTGTGATTTGATTCCCCACATACGCATAATTTTGGTTTTTACAGTATTTCTTTCTCCATTGACAGGTAGGCCCGCGTAGATAGATAAAGAACACGAGCTGATGAGGCGCATGCGGACTGTTTGACTCGTCAACCAGACAAATACGGAGCTATACGCTGAGCCAGTGACTGTATAATCACCATATCTCATATACAATGATCAAAGTGAGCTATCAAGACAAGTTCGATGACCGCCAATGCATTTTACTCGGTAATAAATGACCAGGATTGAAGGGGAATCCAAATTTGCTTCATCTTCTGTCCTTGAGCTCTTGACAAACCAATGCACTATACGATTGTCCGGCCAGTCCACCCCAGAGCTCCCACCAAGCGTTGTTCATGCCACCGCGCCGCACACTAACCGGTAAGGCAGCAATGGCATCTCGCCGCGCCGAGTTCCTCACCACCCACGACCGCACACAAAATGGTAGGGAAGCAATGGCATCCCGCCGTGCCGAGTTCATCGCCGCTCGCGACCTGACAACAATGTGGGAGGAATTTGAAGATGCCAAGGCCGAATGGGCAGTAGAGCAAGAGGCGGGCAAAGCCGTATAGAGGGAGCAGAAAAGTCAGAAAGCACTCAACAAAAGAGAGGCCCGCCGCCGCAAGAAAGAAAAGGACGCACGCGCTGCTGCGGAGAGGTCGGCGGAGATCAAAGCATGGTGGGGTGTCGCCGACAAAGCCGAGAAGGAGAACGACGGCGTCTGGCTAGCATGTGAGAAGTAGTAGTACTAGTAGTTAGTGTGTCTGTGTCTATGTCTGAGTACGAGCTTGTACCAATACTACTAGTTACTACTGTAGTTTTTAGAGCAAATTACCAGTACATTAGCCTAGACTAAATGGAAAAATTCCTATCCTAAGCATCAAATGGCATCTCTTTCTCTATAGGAATTGAGATGCATGTCATCTCACTTCCTATGATTTTCATATTCCTATCCTATGAACGAAAGGATGCCTCTATTGGAGTAACTACTGTAGCTAGCAGTACTGCTAGTACAGTAGTTTTCTTCAAGAAGCGGAATTCAACGAAGTCATGATGGTTCCTTTGTCCTAGCAACTTCAAAGTGGGAAGTGGGCCTGTGATTTAACAGCTCATTAGTCATTGTTACTGCGGCGCGATGACCTGGGTGACTCTCCCTTGGAGTTCTGCGTGCATGGCAAGTGGACCAGGATGTTCGACATCCCACATGTTGGCGAACGGAAGTATTCTTTCCGATACCGAGGAGCAAGGAAACCGCGTTGTATAGTATCACTGCTGATTGGTTCGCAAAAAAATAGTATCACTGCCACTCTATAATTATTTTTTATTTCTGATGAATGCTAGCGTTTCAACTCTTACGACGAAGGGTGCCAAACACGGCATGTGCTAGATGTCCCACACGTCAACAAAAGGATGGGACATGAACGGCGTGGTAGAGCCCAGCGTAAAAAAACAGTGTGGTAGAGCGTCTCCACTTCTTCCACTTCTGGGTCGGAGACCACACATAGTAGTACTTAGTGGTATGAATGATACAAAGTGCGACCTGGAGAGAAAGACACGTCTAGTTGGAAGGTCTCGGGGCATACACGTAAACAAATATAAAAGTTAATATGTGCCTCCAACTAATATAGTAGTAGTAGAGTACTTAGGCACGTACTCCATAACATCACCGTGCATTGCACGGACAACATTTAGTGGTAGTACATAGTAAGAGACAAATGCCGCCCAAGAGTTCCCTTCTCGACCTACTTTTGGGTGTTTGGTAGAGTGTATGGAGGGTGCATGAGTCCACGGTAGTTTAGCACAAATACACTAGAAGCATGCATGAAGAGAGCATGCATGAAGAGGGGTGTCGAGTTGAGCATGCATGAAGAGGGAACAACTATGCTAAGACGAGAATGCAACCAAACACACCCTATATGCCACACATGTTCATACCATTTGTGCATTTCTACTTCACTTACTGCGCTACATTACTCAGGTTCGTACGTCCACTCTTGGGTGCATGTCCGTCTCGTAGTTCCAGTCCCACGTGTTCTTCATATAGATGGAACGATCCTTGCATAACACGTGCACTTGATGCTAGATGTCTCGCGTGTTGGCAAAAGGATGAACAAAGCTCACTAAAAAAATAGAGTGGAAGAACATAGATTCTGGACGACCGAGAACGAGCAAGGAACCTCGTGGTGGAGCGTCTGCACTCATAATATTTAATATTATTTCGTGATATAAAATTAACCAATCATCTCCACAGTGGACTGGAAGAGTATGAAACACGGCAGCCCAGTGTAGTTAGATCATACTAGTACATGGCTAACCCACTCTATCACCATATTTCTTGGCTTCTGTGCGACACCTATCTCTAGTAATCCAGCAGCCCGTATCGCTTCTCCCTCCTCGTCTCTATCAAAGTGCGGCGGGCTGGCGTTTCTGCTGTCTATTAAGGTCGGTTAACTATCACATGTTAGCAACATGCCAAGAGCATTCTTAAAAAAATTCCTTTCATGTTCTGTTTTCAAAAAGAAAAAAATCCTTTCACGTACTAATTTGCTTGTATGCTTTGAGCAACTTGCATGTCCTATACTGCTCATGTTTGATACTCTAACTTAGCTAGAGGTTAGACTAACTCATGACTAACCCTGAACTAACTGTAGCCAAAGAGGTGTTTGGGTGACACGGTTAGATTGAGAATAAATGCACTTCATGGAGAGAGAAAAGTGATTTTAAGTGGTCCCAATGAGAACTATCTCCAGTTAGCACCTCTTCAGTGGGATAGTTCTTTTTGGTGGGTTCGGTGCAACTTGCTCCAATTTAAACCCTCATGCTTGGATACTTTAGGGCTATTTGAGCCCCAACTAGCTCAAACTAACTCTAACCCATGGATCCAAACAGGGCCTATGGCCAGTCTCGACGCGGACCAGTCGCGTGCACCAGGAAGCGGCGCTCTCTCGGCCGTCGCGCCACATCAAAGCCGGCACCGGTGAGAGGTCGCCTCTGATCTGGCCGGGCATTAATGTGGCACTGATGCTCCAGGGCAACGTTGACCGTTTCACTCGGGAAGCACGCACTGGCAAGGGAGTATAGGTTTTGAACCGTTTCAGGTGTAGTACTCGTAGTTTGCAAAACTACTCAATTATTGCACTCAGTTTCCCAAGAAATTATGGTAAAAAACGTTAATCCACAGCCCGCTTCCCTTCTCCTTCCTCTTCCACCGCCCGCGCACGTCTGCGGGAAGCGACCGGTCAATCCTTATATAGGGGTGCTAGCACAAAAAAATGCATGCATGACCACTAAAATTTCCATATTAAAGCGCCGCTCCGGCGGGAGTATGGCGTATGTTGTTACCTTCGGCCGGCCCATGGCTACCGGGCGACGGTGACCAGAGAAGAGGCGGCGGGAGGGGAATGAATGCAGCTATTGTTTGGGTTCGCCTTCCGGCTTAAATAAATGCGCATCATCACGTGTACCCGCGGGTGCACAAATTGTAACATACGTGTCTGCTTAAGTGGGCGTCACGTAAGTGGTGTGTGTGTGTGAGAGAGAGAGAGAGAGAGAGAGAGAGATTCCGAGAGACAGAGTGCGTGTGTACGACTCTACTCTTCGGACATGTACTCAACCTTTTGCATTGGGATATAAGTATAATGGTATTTACTTTAGCTAGTGATTTATGTGGCCATGTTAACGTGGTTGTGTCAAAAAAATGTCACTTCCTACTCGTGATTTGCGTTATATAATTACAAGAAAGATTCTCGTACATTGCATGGAACATCAATATGCATTTTTTACAAAACACCTGTTGTGATTGACCCTTGCAGGAGTAATCCCATGTGTAAAAACTAATGATATCTCGAGAATTTTATCGGAAACTGGTATCTCGAGAATGTCATCGAAAAAATGAAAGATTAGAGATAAGGCGAGGAGGAGTGGAGCGTGGTGGTGACTGGTGGTCGGAATGGGCGGAGGCATGGGGATGGATGGCGCCGGCAGGCGGCAGCGGCCACCATGCATGCTAGATTGTTCCAGGGACTTATTCCTTTTTTAATTGCTGAGCAATGAGGTTGCGGGAGATAATGATGTGGAGAGAGGTGCGGGTATCTTTCATAAAATTATCATAGTTTGCTTTCTATCCTCAGATATAGATCATACGGTATGTATTACAAGATGGCAGGCACACCATCACCGCCAACTCGTTTTTTATAAGGGTACAGATGATAAGTTTGTTGACTACTAAAGTAAAGTGGAATTTGTCCATGTTATGCAAGTAAATAAAGGTTATTGTTTATCATACGGGTAAGGTTGGATGAAGGGTGGTAGGAACAAATGCTCCGCCTAGAGCATGTGTGTGTGTGAGATGGAGTCTTAGTGTGTGTGTGAGAGAGAGAGAGAGGAGAGAGAGATGGAGTCTTAGTTTGTGTGTGAGAGAGAGAGATGGAGTCTTAGTGTGTGGGGGGGTGCGTGCATGCATGCGTGTGTGTGTGTTTGTGTGTGTGAGAGAGAGAGAAAGATGGAGTCTTAGTGTGTGGGGGGTGCATGCGTGTGTGTGTTTGCGCGCGCGCGCGTGTGTGTGTGTGTGTTTGTGTGTGTGTGAGAGAGAGATGGAGTCTTAGTGTGTGTGGGGGGGTGCATGTGTGTGTGTGTGTGTTTGTGTGTGTTTGTGTGTGTGCGTGTGTGTGTGTGTGTCGCGGGGTCCTCTGTGGCGGATGTAATTTAAGTGTGCATGGCTTCATCATAGAGAGGTGATGTGTATGGCAGAGGCCACCAACGATGGGGTGCGAGAGAGAAAATGCCCGTAGAGAGGGAAGAGAAGGTGTGTGCACGTGAGAGGAGTCGACATCGAGAGAACGTGTTTGTTCGAGAGACACCGAGGAAGACTACTATATATCGATGGTGCATGTAGGCGGGAATTAAACAAAGGGATAGTCTTATTGGTTTCGTGGATATAGGGGAAGGGTGAGAGGCGGGGGAGTAGCTAGAAGGAGATTGTTAAGTGTGAGTGTGTGTTTTACCCATCCAGGCAGAAGTTATGTGCACAAAAGAGGAGAACGATTCGATGTGGCGTTAGGATTGAGGGTAATTAACTACGTATGGAGACATAGAGACCTTGAACGTGCATGTGTGAGAGGTATACATGTATACGTGGGATGTGTGTGTGTGCGCGCGCGCATGATCGACATAAAAGAAAGAAGACATAAGTCATAAGATCAACGACATGGGAGAGACGGATCGGTATGACAATATGCATGCATGTGAGAATGCAGGGAAGAAGGCCCGACAATTGAGCACGTGTTTTTGTCTTTAAAAGATAGTGGCATGGGTTGGAGCATGCATCTATGGCGAGCAGAAGGAGTGAGGTGCAACGATTGTGCAAAAGAGACCAACCTATAAATGCATATGTATGGAGAGACATATATAGTGTGGGTGATAGGAAGCAAGACTCCGTGCAAGAAAGAAATGTTGACGGAGAAACTACAGATAGATACAGAGATGGAGATGCTAGCTAGAGGGACATCCACTAGTTTGGGTGTTGGAGATGACCGCCGGGTGGTTCAAAGGGTGAAGTTATATATGTGTGTGAGAGGGCACTTGACTGCATGTAGAGAGAAACATATGTAGTGTGTGTGATAGGAATCAAGAGTGAGGGCGAGAAAGAAGGTTGATGGAGAAACAGATAAATAGAAAGATAAAGATGCTACCTAGTGTGCATTAGAGATAGGAGTCGAGTGGATCAGAAGGCTAGGTTATGTGTGTGGGTGTGAGAGAGATAGAGAGAGGGTGCATGTGAGTCACATACAAACAGATATCAGAGAGAAATGAGATCCAGAGAGACGGAGTTTTGTGTCTGCGAGAGAGAAAGATATTTCACAACGAGAGTGATAGCTAGAGAGACATACGAGGGAACGCAAGATATCTCTAGGGAGAGAGGGTCTGTGTGAGCGACATACAAGAGAACAATGGAGAAATATGAGACCCTGGGAGACAGAGTTTGTGTTTGTGTGTGAGAAAGAGATATTGAAGACGAAGAGTCGTAGGTTCTCATATCTAAGGAGCGAAAGACATCTCTGTATGAGGGGTGTGCGAGTGGCACACATGGGAATAGTAGAGAGAAATGAGACCCCGAGAGACAAAGTTTTGTGTTTGTGTGAGAGAAAGAGATTCCACATGGAGAATCATAGTTAGAGACACATAGCAGGGAGCGAGATATACTTAGAGAGAGATAGAGTGATGAAGGTCGAGGGAGAGAGTACCGTCAGTGTGTTACAAAGATAAAAGATCATTGTCGACATACAGGTAGCACGAGAGATACCTGAGAGACGATGAACGTGTATAGGTCCAGAGAGATAGTCCTATAGAAGCATGAGTGATAGCTATATGAGACGAATATCTGGATTAAAGGGGATTCAAATATTTAAGCTGGAGATCACGACATCGATAATATCATAACGCAAATTGGTGTAGCAAACATGCATATTCATTTGAATTTGGGCACACGTGTAATGTTATATAGTTTATCAATATTGGTGATCCATAGATTCTTCAATTACAAACAATGCATGGTTTATATGCAATTAATGTCTAAACGGGATACCACTATATGTTGCGTGTGTGAAACACATTATACATGTTTGAGAAGTAAAAAAACCCGCATGAAACACACATTAATTGGAGACAGTTAGTGAGGAATGCATACATTGGATTTCAACATAAAGTGGTTTCAAATATTTGAAAATCCAAATTGATGGATACAACCTTATGAATCCGAGATCATGCCATTTGTAAACCATATTTATGTATAAATGGTGTTGTGCTTTTGAAAGTATACATAAAAAAATGATGTATATAGAATGTAATTCCAATTGAAAATGGATCCCGCCCGAAAAAAAATTAGAATACAAAGAGGATTCGAATTGAGTTGGCACGGTAAACGTGCACTCTGCAAAATTTGAATGAAGCGGGGAAAGTCGCAGTAACCACCCGAAACCAAAATCTGCGAGATGGAAATCACTACTGCCTATCCCTGCCACGCAAAGCCTATCTGTTGGATTTCTATAGGTTTCGATAGGGGTAGGTTTGTAATTTCACCCAAACATGACGTAACCGCCTCTCACCCAGATTCATACACAGTGGGCGCCAAAACATAGTGTGTCCTCGGCCGAAATTGACTCCCTCCCCGATTCATATTCATACACGGTGGGCGCCAAAAACAAACTCTCGTCGGCAAATATTCGGTGTATGCGAGATTACCGTCCTATCCCCAACCGACTAATGTTGTTGTGATGTAGTAGAAATTTGAAACGGGGGCTAAGTTTGTAAATTTCCTCACATTTGAGACAAGCGCGCCATGAATACATGGTTCCCCCCTTGCTCTCTACCTCCCTTTTCCCCATTCGTACTCCGTGGGCGCCAAAACACCCTCTCCACCCCACCCTCCTTCGTCCGCCGCCGTCCGCCACCCCATCCACCGCCGTCCTCCTCCACCATGCCGGAGCTGATACCCTGATGCCGCCGTCCACTACAAGAGATCGACCTATCTCATCCACGGCTTCAGACCGGGATCCTTGCATCCCGTCCTCTCGCTTCATCCCCGCCGTCGTCCACCTTGCCGGTGCCGCTCCTACGACTGTCTCATCCACCGCACCCCGCCTCCACCGTCTACCCTCCTAGATCTGCTTCCACACCGCCGATAGCCATCTCTACCGCATCACCATCAAATTCTCAGTAGATGCGTACACGGCGCCACACCAGAGGTGGTACTCTTTCGTATCTGCTCAACTTATTTATCGCAGCAAGAAAATAGATTGCCACTGCTTTACTCTGATTTCTTGTCTTGGTTGCGAAGTTGCCTTTGTCCGGTTTGCACCTTCAAATCCGCCATGGCATGCTCAACACTATACTCCCAATGCTTATGGTTTTCCCCTTTTATATTCCACACTAGTTAAATCACAGTAGACTAAATTTCAAAATTGGGTCAGTCAATTTTTCAGAGCTCGCCGGAGTTCGCCAGTGCAATCAAAGGGGCTCGGGTGGTTGTGGGGCCTCGCCGAACGAAGAAAACTCGACGCGGGTGGGGGTTGGGGCGGGGGTGGGGGTGGGGGTGGCGGAGGAACACAGGCGGTAGGGGTCGGTGGCCTGTGCGGTGTTCTGTATGGGAAGAATGAGAGACGAGGAAGAAGAAGGGTTAGGAGACGTAGGATCTTCATCCAACCGCCTGAAATGGTCGAGAGACAGCTGGGAGTTGCATTCTTAATGCGCTCTGGTTCATCATGTGTGGGCAGTGCGCAACCAACATTTTATTATCCAAAATCTGCTTGCTCTTCTTTACCATGTTCCTCTTCCGTTCTTCTTTAATATGTACTCTCTCCGTTCCTAAATACAAGTCTTTGTATAGATTCCACCATGGACTACATATGGAGCAAAATGAGTGAATCTACACTCTAAAATGTATCTGGATACATCTGTACATGATCCATAGTGGAAATCTCTACCAAGACTTATATTTTGGAACGGAGGGAGTATGATAGTAGTACAATATGTTCCTTGTACTGAAGATGAGCAGGGACATTTGTAGTGTAGAGGTCTATATGGTCGGTTGTGATGGACACTTTGAGCCTCTTTGATTCGTAGGATCTTGTAAACATAGGAATAGGATTTGTAGTAGCCTGCCCACTTGAATCCTATAAGAATAGCAAGGAAATGTGGGGAGTTGTGTCGCCTTTGAGAGTTACACTGATATTAACACTACCGCACCTTCACTTGAAGAGAGTTGGTATCCGAAGCCTTTCTAGCCGTACCGGCAATACTAGCACATATATTCCAGCAAGTTCCACTTTGCTGATTTTACTATGATGCTTAAGGTTTTCCCGTTATATCTACACTATGATCTGTGTAGCTGCTTTATGTTGCACTAGCAGCAGTCCACTCTTGAAGCTAAACACTGCAATGACTTACAAAATTGGCACCAAGGCATTGAGTGCCATTCTGGATGCAATGAAACTCATACGCTCCCCACCTGTTGATTCTTGTTCAGAATATGATCCTAATGACTATTCTAACCTTGAGGAGTCAAAGGCAGATGGCCTGTCCTGTTCACCCATCAAGGTGCCTGTTCTAATTTGGCAATGTTTTATTGATTGCGGGTATCTTGCATATGTTGTCTTGCATTTCTTCTAGTTTGTTGCACCGCCATCTGCTTAGTTTACTCATCATATATGTTGAGATGCCATGCCCATCCATTATCAATACATATTCCATCTATCATCATACCATGTTTTTCCACTCAAATGATGTTCTTGTGCATCAGACATCAAAAAGGAAGAGGGTGATTGCCGAACCTGAAGGAGCACTAGCAAAGTCCTTGAAAAACGTGGTGGTGCCAGAGAAATCAGACAACACCCCACTTATATTGGTTGTACAACCAGTGACACAAAACGTAGGACCGACTCCAACAGACTGTACCCATACTTCACTAGCCACACCACTAGCCCCACCACCTAGGACCCGCACTCCAGCAAAAGGTATACCGATTTCATTTGCCATAGCACCAGTTGTAACACAGAAAAATCCCACTCCAGCAAAAAGTACAGCAAGTCCACCGGCCGAAGACCTATCCCAACTGTAGGGATGGCCAATTCCTGCAGATTGGAACCCATTCCATTTATTCCCAGTTTAAAAGACATTGCTTTCAATGTTGTTAGGGACTACGTGCATATATTCCCATCATGGGAAGATTATTGTGAAGACAAACACCATTTTCACATCTTCCTGTCCAACTTACATGTAAGTGCTATTATTCATGGTTATTATTTTCCTGTTTTCTGCTGATTGAACACATCAATGATTTACATTACATTGTTGTAACTAGGCGAGGGTCAATCTGGATAGTCATGACGAGCGAAGCTTGCTTGTGCTTTTCAAGGAAGCATTGCAGCGGTATCGGTGTTACCTAAGGAAATCACACTTTGATGGCAAGTCTATAAACGAATTTCTGGTGAAGTCTCCTGTGCTTAATTTAGAAGACATTGAATGGAAAAAACTTGTTATGCACTGGTCTCGTTCCCAGGATGAGGTAATGTCTATGAAATCACATGACAATTTGAACTTCTACTTTTCCGCATGTGCCTTACGGATCTTTTTTGCAAGAAATCTGCTCGAAGAAGAATTCCGGTTTGACAAGAACGACAGGATATCGCAAATATGCTGCCCGCTGCTTTGCTCTTGTTAGTACCAGTTGTCCTGTATCACTGTACTTGCATACATAGCTAGTTCATTATGTGACAGCAGTATGCATGATAGCTTGCTTATCAATTGGTAGTTCCAAATTATCTGATATGTATGAATGGTTACATTAGTGTAGAATATATCCAATGCCAATGTTTTTTTAGCTCTGCATTGTTCTTGTAAGTACATGATGTCCTTTATCAGTGTACTTATAATGACAAGTAGTTGTTCATGTACCATCACTCTGCAGCTTATTTTCCTTTGCCCTCCATTTTCTACACATCAGATCTATATTTACTCTTACCATAAGGTTGGTACTGAAGAAGTTTAGCTGTGCATTGCTCTTGGCTGTACCTTTTGCTTGTATCGCTGCACTTACATTTATAGCTACTTGGTTATGTAGCATCACTCTTCATCTTATCTTAAATATTCTCCATTTTTCGTATATTATCACATCTATATTTAATCTTAACAACATGTAGAATAAAGGCAATGCTTTTGAAGAATATTTTGTGGTAAACTTCTTCAATTGCCCCCCATCAGCATGGACAAGGCCTTAATAGATCCTGTCTTCACCAATAATGTAAGTTTGTCCATCTCAAGCCTTCAAACTTTGTTGTATATATTTGGTTAGGCATGACTACAACAACTGTTTATTTTTGGTGTTTGCATCAAATTGCTTGTTTAAAGTTTATTATGTAGTTCATGAACAAAAGTTTGTCCTTTCTCAATTTAAGTTTTCAGTTGTACAACCAAGTTCCTTCTTCATACCATGTAAATTAAACTATACAGATCAAGTGATCTTCTTTTGCACTGCATGTATGCTTCTGTTCTTCATCCGTAATCCAGTGGTGTGGTGAACCTACCCACTATAGAACAATGTCATATTCTCCAATGTCTTAACTATGAACAATGTCATATCATTCTACTATTAGTTAAACCGTCTCTTTATTTGCCAATCTGAAATGGTATAAATTGACAGCACACTAACCATTGATACTTATGATTTCTTGATCTGTAATCCAGTGGTGTCGTGAAGCTGCCAACTCCTTCACAATGTCATTTCCTGCCATGTCTTGACCTGAACAATACCATATTGTGTTAATGCAATTTTAAACTGTGTCACTTTATTTGTTAGTAAGAAATGTGATGAATTGTCAGCACTGATACTTTTATGTTCAAAACATGTCATCTGTCTGCTTGTTTATCTTTTAGAGTGAGGAAGATATAAGTGTTGAACAAGCGCAGTCTCATCATCTTGCTCAGCTGCTTGCGCTGCAGCTCCCCAGCAGGGCTAACCTTTCTTGAACTCTATTGAAGTGCTGTCGGTTTTGTATATTATTTTGTCGGCGTGTTTATTTGCACTGGTGGTGATCTTTGATGCCCAGTGTATGTAATCTGTTGTCTGCTTGTGCTTTATTATCATATTGGCGAACTTTGATGCCCAGTGGGTGTAATATGTTGTAATTTCTTTATTGTATAGTCTAGGTTTTTTCTTATTCATGATGCTGCAGTTATTTTGCTGTATATATATCATGTATTCGCAGTAAACTGTCCAAACCGTAAAATTACGGTATGTAATCGGGCCATCATGCAATCACGATGTAGGTTGGGCCTGAAATGTGCCGAACAACTCACGGGCCGGCAGCAGCCCGAAATGAACCCCGGCCCATGATTGTGCGAATCAAATCACGGGCTTTTAACATGCCAAAATTGTCTCGGTCCTTGTTTGGCCCAATTAGATATCAGCTGCGAGCAGGCCGGATGCAAACCGGGCCATAGTTAGGCCCAACTATATGACGGGCTTTTAACAGGCCGAAATTAATATAGGGCTGAAATGTTAAACGGGCCCCTAACAGGCCAAAACTAATATCAGGCCAAATTACTAAGTGGGCCTTTAGCAAGTGGGCCCAAAAGCATAGTGTCTAGTTGACGGGCCGAATCTGATATGGGCCATAATTGAGCCCAAAGCCTCTTAAAGGGTC
This sequence comes from Triticum monococcum, assembly GCA_034509565.1. Lineage (NCBI taxonomy): Eukaryota > Viridiplantae > Streptophyta > Magnoliopsida > Poales > Poaceae > Triticum > Triticum monococcum. The sequence goes on along the minus strand of CM067842.1, from coordinate 273,868,861 downwards.
GGACCTGATCTCGGCCGTAATTTCGCCCAGAACGTGGTAGGCTTTTAACGGGCCGGATCTCATATGGGCCACTATTATGCCCGGAGCGTGGCAGGCCATTAATCGACCAGATCAAATATGGGTCGGCATTTGGCCCAAAACATGGCAGCCAGTTAATGGGCCGGCCTACTAGGGTCCTCAAAATCTTGTGGGCCTATAGTTGGGCCGGCCCATTAATGTCGGCAAAATCTCGTGGGCCTTTAGCTGGGCCGGCCCATTATGATCCGCAAGAATCTTGTGGGCCTTTACCTGGGCCGGTCCATTATGGCACATAAAAATCTGGTGGGCCTTTACCTAGGCCGGCCCATTATGGCCCGCAAAATCTTGTGGGCCTTTAGCTAGGCCAGCCCATTATGGTCCGCAAAATCTCATGGGCCTTTGGCTGGGCCGGCCCATTATGGTCTGCAAAATCTTGTGGGCCTTTAGTTGGGCCGGCCCATTTAAACTTGATGGGCCGGTCTACGTGTCAACATATCATAGGCGCGTCTCGCCCATTGGATTAGTGACACCTGTGCCAACGCGGACCTGACATGTGTCTCCTCCAGCCAATGATGATTTTACACGTGGAAAATCCCCATTGGTCGGGGCTGTTAACGGGTTATCAGATCCAAAACCCGACCCGATAGCTTAACGGCGTTCCGTTATGGTGGATGCCGCGTGTCGGTCACCCTTGACGAAAGCACTTCTATGACGCGCGATTTATCGTCATGGAAGTGGACACTTCCATGATGATAATTTTGGTAATGTCATGAACACTTCCACGACAGCACATGTATGACTATCTTGATTCTGTCATAAAATTGTCATGGATGTACAAGCATGACAAAAAATGTGACCTACTGTGAAAAACATGTACCATCACGGAAGTGTATTTTTTTGTAGTGTCAAGACCAGGACTTTTGACAGGCTACACAAGTGCAGAAGGCGTTGGGTTGATGAGTTACCGAAGGTTCTTTGGTCGATCAGAACGATGCCAAATCGAGCCACTGGCCAGACACCATTTGCCCGGGTATATGGGGCAGAAGTAGTTCTCCCCACGGAACTCATATACGGGTCACCTCGTGTGCTTGCTTATGATGAGCTTGAGCAAGAGCAGTTGCGCCAAGATTATGCGACGCTCCTTGAGGAAAATCATCTTCGGGCTGCTGTGCGAGATGCTCGCCACCAACAAGCCTTGCGCTGCTACCATAGCCGCAATTTTCATACGTGAAGCCTTGAGGAAGGCGACCTTGTTCTTCGGCGAGTTTAATCCGCCAAGAATTCCAACAAGTTGACGCCGAAGTGGGAAGGCCCTTATCGGATAATACAAGTCACCAGACCCGGCGCAGTCCGCCTGGAGACTGAAGATGGAATTCCAGTGAGCAACTTGTGATGCCCCAAGACCGGCGCTCCAAATGCCCTCCATGGATTCCGAGTTTCGTTGTGTGATTTGTTTGGTTCGTTGCATTCATCATTGCATCATGTGCATTGCATCATGTCATCTTGCAACCCGTTTTAAAACTCAACCAAATAAATGGCATAGATCTTTCGATCTATTTAAATCGAGGGAATTCACATGGTGAAATTCTCTTTAAAACATACCCTCCCAATATATTAGGGAGCTATAATGAATATTCAATTCACTTGGAATCACCCATAACACAATTGCACTACTCTTCAAATCTTCTTTTATCCGACTCAACTTCCTATCCTTCCTTTTTGACCTTTTAAGTTAAATTGCAAATTGGGTTGCAATTTAATTTTCTCCATAAATGTTCCAAATCTGCCCAAATATCACATCTAATGTGTGGGAGCATCTCCTCAAATCTCAGCCCATTTAGAGTCCATTCGAATGGGCTTCGAAATTCAAACATGTTGAATTAAATTCAACATGTGCGAATTTATTTTCTCTAAAAATCATCTTGCCATTTTATTTAAATTCCTCTTATTTTTGTGAGTCCGGGAAATTATCCCCTGCCCAAATTCCTTCTCCAACCCTTTTCTTTCTCTCATTTTCTTTCTTTGCTATCTACTGTTTTGGCAAATAATGAGAAATGGGAGAGAGAAGCCTAATTGGCCACCTGGGCCTACCAACCTTCCGCGCCGGCCCACTTAGCTCATCTCTGTGGCCCAGCCCAGCCGCCCCTTGGCTAACCCTAACCCCCTTCCTTGCCCGATCCCCTTCTCCACTCTCTCCCTCTCGTCTTCCCACACCGCCGCCACTCACACATCGCCACTAGGGGAGGGCCCGATCCCCTCGACCGAGGCCTTGGCCTCCGGCCATGGCGCCCGTGCAAGCGATCCCGTAGGTCACTACACCGCGCCACCTCTGTCTTCCTCGCCCTCCGATACGTCCATTTCGCATCATGCTTTTATATCGATATTTATTGCATTAGGGGCTGTTATTACACATTATGTCACACTACTTATGCCTATTCTCTCTTATTTTACAAGGTTCACATGAAGAGGGGGAATGCCGGCAGCTAGGATTCTGGGCTGGAAAAAGAGCAAATATTTCAGACCTATTATGCACAGCTCCAAAAGTCCTGAAACTTCACGGAAGTTATTTCCAGAATATATAAAAAATACTGAGCGAAGAAAGTTCCAGAGGGGGCCCACACCCTGGCCACGAGTGTGGGAGGCGCACCCCCTGCCTCGTGGGCCCCCTGGTGGCCCTCCGATGCCCATCTTTGACTATATGAGGTCTTTCGTTCGAGAAAAAATAATAAGCAAGCTCACGGGATGCAACTCCGCCGCCATGAGGCGGAACCAATCTATGGCTCCGGCAGACCTGTTCTACCGGGGAAACTTCCCTCCGGGAGGGGGAAATCATCACCATCGTCATCACTAACGATCCTCTCATCGGGAGGGGGTCAATCTCCATCAACATCTTCACCAGCACCATCTCATCTCAAACCCTAGTTCATCTCTTGTATCCAATCTTTGTATCCAAACCTCAGATTGGTACCTGTGGGTTGTTAGTAGTGTTGATTACTCCTTGTAGTTGATGCTAGTTGGTTTACTTGGTGGAAGATCATATGTTCAGATCCATTATGAATATTAATACCCTCGGATTATGAACATGAATATGCTTTGTGAGTAGTTACGTTTGTTCCTGAGGACATGGGAGAAGTCTTGCTATAAGTAGTCATGTGAATTTGGTATTCGTTCGATATTTTGATGAGATGTATGTTGTCATCCCTCTAGTGGTGTCATGTGAATGTCGACTACATGAAACTTCACCATTGTTTGGGCCTAGAGGGAGGCATTGGGAAGTAATAAGTAGATGATGGGTTGCTAGAGTGACAAAAGCTTAAACCCTAGTTTATGCGTTGCTTCGTAAGGAGCTGATTTGGATCCATATGTTTCATGCTACGGTTAGGTTTACCTTAATACTTCTGTCGTAGTTGTGGATGCTTGCAATACGGGTTAATCATAAGTGGGATGCTTGTCCAAGTAAGGGCAGTACCCAAGCACCGGTCCACCCACATATCAAATTATCAAAGTACCAAACGCGAATCATATGAACATGATGAAAACTAGCTTGACGATAATTCCCATGTGTCCTCGGGAGCGCTTTCCTTCATATAAGAGTTTGTCCAGGCTTGTCCTTTGCTACAAAAAGGATTGGACCATCTTGCTGCACCTTATTTACTTTTATTACTTGCTAATCGTTACAAATGACGTTATCACAAAACTATCTGTTACCAATAATTCCAGTGCTTGCAGAGAATACCTTACTGAAAACTGCTTATATAGTGTGCTGAAATTTATTGTCCCTTGTTACTATGGAACATAATCCTTTGAGAGGATTGTTCGGGGTATCTTCACCCCGACCAGTAGAGCAAAGAGTTGCTCCTCAACCTACTGAACCTACTAAAAATGTTTACTTTGAAATTCCTTCGGGTATGATAGAGAAACTGCTAGCTAATCCTTTTGCCGGAGATGGAACATTGCATCCCGATTTACACTTAATCTATGTGGATGAAGTTTGCGGATTATTTAAGCTTGCAGGTATGCCCGGTGATGTTATCAAGAAGAAGGTCTTACCTTTATCTTTGAAGGGAGAGGCATTGACATGGTATAGGCTATGTGATGATATGGGATCATGGGACTACAAGTGATTGAAATTGGAATTTCATCAGAAGTTTTATCCTATTCATCTTGTTCATCGTGATCGTAATTATATATATACTTTTGGCCTCGCGAAGGAGAAAGCATCGCTCCAGCATGGGGATGGCTTAAGTCAATGTTGTACTCATGCCCCAATCATGATCTCTAAAAAGAAATGATTATTCAAAAAAAATTATGCTCGGCTTTATCTCAGTAAACGCTCCATGCTTGATACTTCTTGTAATGGATCTTTTATGATGAAGACTATTGAATTCAAATGGGATTTATTAGAAAGAATTAAACGCAACTCTGAAGATTGGGACCTTGACGATGGTAAGTAATCTGGTACACCTAAGTTTGATTGTGTTAAATCTTTTTATGGATACCGATGCTTTTCGTGATTTTAGCACTAAATATGGACTTGGCTCTTAGATAGTAGCTTCTTTCTGTGAATCCTTTGCTACTCATGTTGATCTCCCTAAGGAGAAGTTGTTTAAATATAATCCTTCCATTGAAGTAAAAGTAGTTGCACCTATTAAAGTTGAAGAAAAGACTATCACTTACGATGATCCTGTTGTTCCTGCTGCTTATATTGAGAAACCACCTTTCCCTGTTAGAATAAAGGATCATGCTAAAGCTTCAACTGTGGTTAACAAAAGTAATATTAAGACACACAAACCCCCTGAGAAAATTAAAGTTGAACCTAAAATTGCTATGGTTAAAGATCTCTTGGCCGATGATATTGATGGGCATGTTATTTACTTCTGCAATGAAGCTGCTAGAATTGCTAGACCTAATGCTAAAGACAAACATAGACATGTTGTAGGCATGCCTGTTATTTCTGTTAAAATAGGAGATCATTGCTATCATGGCTTATGTGATATGGGTGCTAGTGCAATACCTCATTCCTTATACAAAGAAATTATGCATGATATTGCACCTGCTGAGACAGAAGAAATTGATGTTAAAATTAAGCTTGCTAATAGAGATACTCTTTCACCGATTGGGATTGTTAGAGATGTTGAAGTCTTGTGTGGGAAGGTTAAATATCCTACTGATTTTCTTGTTCTTGGTTCCCCACAAGATAGCTTTTGTCCCATTATATTTGGTAGACCCTTCTTGAATACTGTTAATGCTAAGATAGACTGCAATAAGGATATTGTTTTTGTTGGTTTAGGGGATATGTCTCATGAGTTTAATTTTGCTAATTTTTGTAGACAACCCCATGATAAAGAATTGTCTAGTAAAGATGAAATTATTGGTCTTGCTTCTATTGTCATGCCTCCTACTGATCCTTTAGACAATATTTGCTAGACCATGAAAATGATATGTTTATGAATGAAAGAAGGGAAATAGATGAAGTATTCTTTAAACATGGACCTATTCTGAAACACAACTTGCCTGTTGAAATCCTAGGGGATCCTCCTCCACCCAAGGGTGATCCCGTGTTTGAGCTTAAACCATTGCCTGATACACTTAAATATGCTTATCTTGATGAAAAGAAGATATATCCTGTTATTATTAGTGCTAACCTTTCAGAGCATGAAGAAGAGAGATTATTGAAAACTCTGAAGAAGCACCGTGCTGCTATGGGATATACTCTTGATGATCTTAACGGCATTAGTCCCATTCTGTGTCAACACAAAATAAATTTGGAGAAAGACGCCAAACCAGTTATTTATCACCAACGATGGCTAAATCCTAAGATGAAAGAAGTGGTAAGAAAGGAAATATTCAAGCTCCTTGAAGCAGGTATAATTTATCCCATTGTTGATAGTCAGTGTGTAAGCCTTGTCCATTATGTCCCTAAGAAGGGAGGTATTATTGTCGTTCCTAATGATAAAGATGAATTGATTCCGCAAAGAATTATTACAGGTTATAGGATGGTAATTGATTTCCGCAAATTAAATAAAGCTACTAAAAAGATCATTACCCTTTGCCTTTCATTGATCAAATGCTAGAAAGACTATCAAAACATACCCATTTTTGCTTTCTAGATGGTTACTCTGGTTTCTCTCAAATATCTGTGTCAGCTGACGATCAAGAAAAGACTACTTTTACTTGCCCTTTCGGTACCTTTGCTTATAGACGTATGCCTTTTGGTTTATGTAATGCACCTGCTACCTTTCAAAGATGCATGATGGCTATATTCTTTGACTTTTGTGAAAAGATGTGTGAAGTTTTCATGGATGATTTCTCTGTTTATGGATCCTCTTTTCATGATTGCTTGAGCAACCTTCATCGATTTTTGCAGAGATGTGAAGAAACTAACCTTATCTTGAATTGGGAGAAGTGCCACTTTATGGTTAATGAAGGTATTATCTTGGGGCATAAAATTTCTGAAAGAGGTATCGAAGTTGAGAAAGCTAAAGTTGATGCTATTGATAAGATGCCGTGTCCCAAGGACATCAAAGGTATAAGAAGTTTCCTTGGTCATGCCGGTTTCTATAGGAGGTTCATTAAGGATTTCTCAAAAATTTCCCGGCCTCTGACTAACCTATTACAAAAAGATATTCCTTTTGTCTTTGATGATGATTGTGTAGAAGCATTTGAAATACTTAAGAAAGCTTTGATTTCTGCACCTATTGTTCGGCCACCTGATTGGAATTTACCCTTTGAAATTATGTGTGATGCCAGTGATTATGCTATAGGGGCTGTTCTAGGACAAAGAGTTGATACAAAATTAAATATTATTCAATATGCTAGTAAAACTCTGGACAATGCCCAGAGAAACTATGCTGCTACTGAAAAGGAATTCTTAGCAGTTGTATTTGCTTGTGATAAGTTCAGACCTTATATTGTTGATTCTAAAGTAACTATTCACACTGATAATGCTGCTATTAAATATCTTATGGAAAAGAAAGATGCTAAACCTAGACTTATTAGATGGGTTCTCCTGCTACAAGAATTTGATTTGCATATTATTGATAGAAAGGGAGCTGAGAATCCCGTTGCAGACAACTTGTCTAGGTTAGAGAATGTTCTTGATGACCCAGTACCTATTGATGATAGCTTTCCTGATGAAAAATTAGCTGTCATAAATGCTTCTTGCACTCCTCCATGGTATGTTGATTATGCCAATTACATTGTTGCTAAATTTATACCACCTAGTTTCACATACCAGCAAAAGAAAAAATCTATGATTTGAGACATTACTTCTGGGATGACCCACACCTTTATAAAGAAGGAGTAGATGGTGTTATTAGACATTGTGTACCTATGCATGAACAGGAACAGATCCTACGTAAGTGTCACTCCGAAGTTTATGGAGGACACCATGCTGGAGACAGAATTACACATAAGGTATTGCAATCCGGATTTTATTGGCATACTCTCTTCAAGGATGCCGGTAAGTTTGTCTTATCATGTGATGAATGTCAAAGAATTGGTAATATCAGTAGACGTCAAGAAATGCCTATGAATTATTCACTTGTTATTGAACCATTTGATGTTTGGGGCTTTGATTATATGGGACCTTTTCCTTCCTCTAATGGGTATACACATATTTTAGTTGTTGTTGATTATGTTACTAAGTGGGTAGAAGCTATTCCAACTAGTAGTGCTGGTCATAACACCTCTATTAAGATGCTTAAAGAAGTTATTTTTCCGAGGTTTGGAGTCCCTAGATACTAAATGAGTGATGGTGGTTCACATTTTATTCATGGTGCCTTCTGTAAAATGCTTGCTAAGTATGATGTCAATCATAGAATTGCATCCCCATATCATCCACAGTCTAGTTGCCAAGTAGAACTTAGCAATAGAGAGCTCAAATTAATTTTGCAAAAGACTGTTAATAGATCTAGAAGGAATTGGTCCAAGAAACTTGATGATGCCTTATGGTCTTATAGAATTGCATATAAAAATCATATGGGTATGTCTCCATATAAAATGTTTATGGTAAAGCATTTCACTTACCTCTTGAATTAGAACATAAGGCATATTGGGTTATTAAAGAGCTCAACTATGACTTCAAACTTGCCCGTGAGAAGAGGCTTTTTGACATTAGCTCACTTTATGAATGGAGAACCCAGGCTTATGAGAATGCCAAACTGTTCAAAGAAAAAGTTAAAAGATGGCATGATAAAAGGATACAAAAGCGTGAGTTTAACGTAGGTGATTATGTATTGCTATACAACTCTCGTTTAAGATTTTTTGCAGGCAAACTTCTCTCTAAATGGGAAGGTCCTTGCATCATGGAGGAGGTCAGTCGTTCTGATGCCATAAAAATCAACAACTTTGAAGGCACAAATCCGAGGGTGGTGAACGGTCAAAGAATCAAACATTATATCTCAGGTAATCCCATAAATGTTGAAACTAATATCATTGAAACCGTAACCCCGGAGGAATACATAAGGGGCACTTTCCGGAACATTTCAGACTCCGAAAAGGAATAGGTACGTGGTACGGTAAGTAAACCGACTCCAAAACAGTTCTAATGGCAATTTTTCTCCGTTTTGGAATATTTAAGAAAATAGGAAAATAAGAAGCAGACCTGAAAGGACACGAGGCTTCCACGAGGGTGGAGGGCGCGCCCTACCCTCCTGGGTGCGCCCCCTGCCTCGTGGGCACCTCGTGTGCTCTCTGGACTCCGGTTTCTTGCACGATACTTCTTTTGGTCGGCAAAAATTCATTATATAATCTCCCGAAAGTTTTGACCCCCGTACCATGCAAATATCTCATGTTCTTGTTTCGAGTTGTTTCTGCTGCAGATTTGGAGCAAGATGTCTTCTCAAGAATCACTCGGGGAGAGTCGGGTGTCTCATCCGACACCGGGACCAAGAGCAAATAGTGATGCTGACCACTTTGGGCCATCAACGGAAGAAGAGATGGAGGCCGACTTGAAAAGGATAGATGCCATGGAAGAGGATCAAGAAGTTACTTCTCGTTTCCGACAGAGCTCAGCCATTCCAAACTCGGTTATCCCTTCCAATGTTAGATTTATTTCTTATGAAAATATGAAAGAGAGTGTTACTTGTTCTCCCGCAGCTATGCAACATCCATGGGTGAAAGGATCTTTAGCCATCACTGGCAAGCTCCAAAAAGAAATAATGGGCCTCAAGCAGCAAGACAATAAGCTTGAAGAAGAGAATCATATCTTGAGGGGCATCATTGCCAAGAATATCACATCACCACCCCCAAAGAAGAAGACATAAACACATGGGTATGGGCACTCCCCTTGGCAACTGCCAAACTTGGGGGAGTGCCCCGGTATCGTATCACCACCACTTTTATCTTTACCATTTTTCTTAGTTCGATCCCTTTTGATAATATCTTGATCTAGTAGAATAAAGTTTTAGTATGATCTAGTTGTGAGTTTTGCTTTATGATCTTTCTATGTAATCGAGTCCGTGAGCTATATATAATAAAATTAGTGTTGAGTCAAGGGCTTGATTATTTTGCTATGATCTTGATGGAATAAAATAAAAGAGAAGAAATAAAGAGATCATATGGATCTTATGGAGAGTAATGAGCTCACATATAAAGAGCATGATGAATAAAAGTTGTTGAGAGTTGACAAACATAGTTTTGGTCATCGTTGCAATTAATAGGAAGTGATAAAGAAAGAGAGGTTCACATATAAATATACTATCTTGGACATCTTTTATAATTGTGAGCACTCATTAAAGTATGACATGCTAAAGAGTTGACGTTGGACAAGGAAGACAACGTAATGGGTTATGTTTTCTTACATCTGAGATAAATTATATTGTCATGGATCATCCAACATGTTGAGCTTTCCTTTCCCTCTCATGCTAGCCAATTTCTTTGCACCATGTAGAGATACTACTTGTGCTTCCAAATATCCCTAAACCCAGTTTTGCCATGAGAGTCCACCATATCTACCTATGGACTGAGTAAGATCCATCAAGTAAGTTGTCATCGGTGCAACCAATAAAAATTGCTCTCTAAATATGTATGACTTATTAGTGGGAGAAAATAAGCTTTATACGATCTTGTGATGTGGAAGAAATAAAAGCGACAAACTGCATAATAAAGGTCCACATCACAAGTGGCAATATAAAGTGACGTTCTTTTGCATTAAGATTTCATGCATCCAACCATAAAAGTGCATGACAACCTCTGCTCCCCTCTGCGAAGGGCCTATCTTTTATTCTTGTCTTATACTTCATGCAAAGAGTCATGGTGTTATTCAGCTTTCCTTTTTACATTTTATCCTTTGGCAAGCACAATGTGTTGGAAAGATCCAGATATATATAGCTAATTGGACGTGAGTTTTCATGAACTATTATTGTTGACATTACCCTTGAGGTAAAATGTTGGGAGGCAAAAGTATAAGCCCCTATCTTTCTCTATGTCCGATTAAAACTCCATACCCATAAGTATTGCATGAGTGTTAGCAATTGTGAAAGACTAAATGATAGTTGAGTATGTGGACTTGCTGAAAAGCTCTTATATTGACTCTTTCCTATGTTATGATAAATTGCAATTACCTCAATGACTGAGAATAGAGTTTGTTGGTTCTCAATGAAGTTTATGATAAATACTTGAAATTGTGATTGAATTGTTACTTTAGCATAAGGGATCATATGACAATATATATATATATATATGTTGCTGCTCTAAGAATGATCATGATGCCCTCATGTCCGTATTTTATTTTTATCGACACCTCTATCGCCAAACATGTGGACATATTTTTTGATTTTGGCTTTCGCTTGAGGACAAACGAGGTCTAAGCTTGGGGGAGTTGATACGTCCATTATGCATCATGCTTTTATATCGGTATTTATTGCATTATGCGATGTTATTACACATTATGTCACACTACTTATGCCTATTCTCTCTTATTGTACAAGGTTTACATGAAGAGGGGGAATGCCGGCAGCTGGGATTCTGGGCTGGAAAAGGAGCAAATATTAGAGACCTATTCTGCACAGCTTCAAAAGTCCTGAAACTTCACGGAAGACGTTTTCAAAATATATAAAAAATATGGAGCGAAGAAAGTTCCAGAGGGGGCCCACACCCTGGCCACAAGGGTGGGGCATGCGCCCCCTATGTTGTGGGCCCCCTGGTGGCCCTCCGATGCCCATCTTCTGCTATATGAGGTCTTTCGTCCGGGAAAAAATAATAAGCAAGCTCACGGGACGAAACTCCGCCGCCACGAGGCGGAATCTTGGTGGAACCAATCTAGGGCTCCGACCGAGCAGTTCTGCGAGGGAATCTTCCCTCCGGGAGGGGGAAATCATCACCATCGTCATCACCAACGATCCTCTCATCGGGAGGGGGTCAATCTCCATCAACATCTTCACCAGCACCATCTCATCTCAAACCCTAGTTCATCTCTTGTATACAATATTTGTATCCAAACCTCAGATTGGTACCTGTGGGTTGCTAGTAGTGTTGATTACTCCTTGTAGTTGATGCTAGTTGGTTCACTTGGTGGAAGATCATATGTTCAGATCCATTATGCATATTAATACCCCTCTGATTATGAACATGAATATGCTTTGTGAGTAGTTATGTTTGTTCCTGAGGACATGGGAGACGTCTTGCTATAAGTAGTCATGTGAATTTGGTATTCGTTCGATATTTTGATGAGATGTATGTTGTCATACCTCTAGTGGTGTCATGTGAACATCGACTACATGACACTTCACCATTGTTTGGGCCTAGAGGGAGGCATTGGGAAGTAATAAATAGATGATGGGTTGCTAGAGTGACAAAAGCTTAAACCCTAGTTTATGCGTTGCTTCGTAAGGGGCTGATTTGGATCCATATGTTTCATGCTATGGTTAGGTTTACCTTAATACTTCTGTTGTAGTTGCGGATGCTTGCAATAGGGGTTAATAATAAGTGGGATGCTTGTCCAAGTAAGGGCAGTACCCAAGCACCGGTCCACCCACATATCAAATTATCAAAGTACCGAACGCGAATCATATGAACGTGATGAAAACTAGCTTGACGATAATTCCCATGTGTCCTCGGGAGCGCTTTCCTTCATATAAGAGTTTGTCTAGGCTTGTCCTTTGCTACAAAAAGGATTGGGCCATCTTGCTGCACCTTATTTACTTTTATTACTTGCTACTCGTTACAAATTACCTTATCACAAAACTATCTGTTACCAATAATTTCAGTGCTTGCAGAGAATACCTTACTAAAAACTGCTTATCATTTGCTTCTGCTCCTCATTGGGTTCGACACTCTTACTTGTCGAAAAGGCTACGACAGATCCCCTACACTTGTGGGTCATCACCCTCGCGCCGCGCGCCACGCGCCTGGCCCGTCCCCTGCTCCACGTCTTCCTCGCCAGCCTCTCCTCTCCTGCACCTCGTCCCCGGCGACCAAGATGAACAGGAACCGCGCCGCGCCCTCAAGTGCCACGCCTCCGCACTGCCGTCCTCCATGGGCGCTGCCGGCCGAGCTCGAAGCTCTGCCACTGCACCTCGTCGCTGGAGTCCCGACTCTTCTGCCTCCCCTGCTTCACCGAGCAGCGTCGTCGTCGCTTCCCCGAGCTCCTTCCTGCACCTGACCACGTTCCAGTGGGACATCTCTGCGCCTACATCCTGCTACTGCCGCACGACATCTCTGAAGGCCACCCGCCAAGCCGCAGGAGCAATGCCGCTGCTGCCTTGCTTGTGCATTGTGCGCCAAGTCCCTCGCCCGCGTGCCAAGTTGCCGCTATCGCCACTATTCTCGCTCGCTCCGTGTCCCTGCCTCTGCCGCTGGCCCTCGCTGCCGAGAGCCTCTCGATGGCCTCCTCCTTGCCTCTGCACCTCCGGATCCTGTTGTTGCTGCACGCAACTTTGCCCATGATGAATATGCCAAGACCAAGAGATCGACTTCATGGACTGACAAGTACCACGACGACCGTCGAGACCGCCAAGTTCCACTACCTATGAACATTTTGGAACCGCCAAGTCAGACTACAACGCGAAGACCATGTACAACTACAAATCCCGTGGATTTCACCAAGTACCTCTACGGACGACCCGACCATCTATGTAACATGTACGACTACCATCGCCGTGGATCCAACGACGTGTGTACCACTACCGTCGACCCCCAAAGACTCCGTGCACATCAAGTTCCTCGCCGTGACCCCGAACATCTCAGGAAACATGAACGACTACTTCTCACGACGAACCGAGAACAACTACGACCATTTGTACCCAAACCGTCTGAAAAGGCACGCTTCGAAGGTATAACCGCCGAGACGACGCCCGTGCACGAATGCATGTTGCATGAGATGAACCGTATGTTTGCACCGTGTCCGAATTGTCACTCGTTTCCATGCCACTGACCCGTGGGAACCCGGTATCCGGGAGCACCTCACCATCCTTGCATGACTTGCTCACTTCACCTTTTCTTTGGCACCGACATCTCAACGAGTTGTCGGATCATCGGAATGTTGCCGTGGCAGCATTTCCATTGTCATTGTCGTGGCACCCCTTTCGTTTCTGCCACGATGAAAAATGCTTCCTAATATGTTCATATCAATATTTTCAAAATTGCATAAAACTTGCTTATGTCATCCGCATCATCTTAACAACATTTAAATGCTTAAAATTGTTGCTTGCTTTAAAGTTGCTAAAAGACATATGGGGATTTTCCTGAATTGTTGTTTGTTGTTCCAGCCAAATTTAAACTTGCCTAGATAGGTAGTTCTATCATGTATCACCTCTTGCCATGTTAACCAATATTTAATGTTGTTGAGTAGCATAAACAGGAGAGAACTAAATAAATGAATGTGGTGTTTCGTCAATATGCAACTCGTTGCATATTGAGCTCCACTTAATTTGTAGTATTGTTTGTGCACTTTGCCATGACATGCCTTATTAAACCGGACATGCATCATGCCATGTTTATGTGATGTATGTTTACCATGATGTTTGCTTCTTTCCGGTTGTGCCCCTCCTTGATAGTTTCGGTTTTGTTGCGGTTGTGAGGATCTGTTTGACAACGTTGGATCGTCTTCTTCATGGACTCATTCTTCTTCCTAGCAGGATTTCAGGCAAGATGATCGTCACCTTGGATCTCACTACTATCTTTGCTATGCTAGTTGTATCGATGCTATCGCTATGTTGCGCTACCTACCATTTGTTTATCATCAAGCCTCCCACATTGCCATGATAACCTCTAACCTTGTCACCCTTCCTAGCAAACCGTTGTTTCGCTATGTTACCGCTTTGCGCAGCCCCTCTTATAGCGTCGCTAGTTGCAGGTGCAGTTGTAGGTTGTTCCATGTTGGGACATGGATTTGATGGGATATCACAATATCGCTTATTTAATTAATGCATCTATATACCTGGTAAGGGTGGAAGACTCGGCCTTATGCCTCGTGTTTTTTCACTCTTGCCGCCCTAGTTTCCGTCATACCGGTGTTATGTACCTTGATTTTGCGTCCCTAACACGGTGAGGGTTTATGGGCCCCTCTTGACAGTTCGCTTTGAATAAAATTCTTCCAGCAAGGCCCAACTTTGGTTTTACCATTTGTCTAATAATAACTAAAACTTGTATAGGGACCTGGTGCCCCCCCCCCCGAGGTCTCTTAATCAACACCCGGGGCCAGTGCTCCACATGAGTGTTGGTCCACCAACCTAGAAGTCGGTGATGCCTCCTCGGGGCAACTCGAGGTATGTGGGCTATCGTCCAGTTTGCATAGACGGTGTTGTCCTGAGGACGAGATACGTGCGACTCTTATCGGGGTGTCGACACACTAGGTGGTCTTACTGGATTTGTTTTACCATTGTCGAAATGTCTTGTGCACCGGGATTCCGAGTCTGATCGGAGGTTCCAGCGATGGAGTATTGTCTCCACAGATCGTGAGCTTGTCATGTGTTAAGTTGGGACACCCATGCAGGGTTTAAACTTTCGAGAGCCGCGCCCACGGTTATGTGGCAGATGGGAATTTGTTAATATACGATTGTAGAGCACTTGAAGTAAACTCGGTTAAAATACACCAACCGTGTGCATAACCGTTATTGTCTCTTTTCAGGGATTATTGAGAGGAGAACACGGTTGGGTTATTTGAACGTAAGTAGTTCGGGATCACTTAGTGATCATTACTAGTCCGCGACCGTTTGCGTAGCTTCTCATCTTATTCTTGTATTCGTATGTTAGCCACCATATATTGCTTAGCTGCTATTGCAACCTCACCACTTATATTTTCCATACCCTTTAAGCTTTGCTAGTCTTGATACCCATGGTAATGGGATTGCTGAGTCCTCGTGGCTCATTGTTTTCTACACAACAGTTGCAGGTACAGGTAATGCGATGATCATGATGCGAGAGCGATGTTTGCTTGCTTTGGTGTTCTTCTGCTTCTTCTTTGATCTTGGGTTAGGTTCCTGGTTGGCAGCCTGGGCTAGCAGGGTGGATGTCGTTTGAGTTTTTGTTTGTGTTTCATCCGTAGTCGGATGTGGATCTCATGTATGATGATGATGTATTCTTGCGGCATTTGTATGCCTTGTATGTATCCCCAGCTATTATGTAATGGTACGATGTAATGACATCCACCTTGCAAAAGCGTGTCAATATGCGGTTCTATCCTTGTTGGGACCTTCGAGTTCCTTTAGGATAGAGTCGCATATTGGGTGTGACAAGTTGGTATCAGAGCCTCGACCGACCATAGGATCCCCCTTGATTGATTGCTGGCGTTGTTGAGTCTAGAACAAAACTTTTTGAGTCTTAGGAATATACTAGCACATATGCTCATGCGTTGCAACGGGAAAAATTGATGTTTTCTGCAAGTATAATGTCCCACGACACCGGATTCATTATGAAGAACATGCTGCAACGCAGCATCCTTCTACAAAATGAACATAAAAAAATTCCTTGCAGTTTAGCCGTGTTCATATTTTCTTTGTCGGGCATAATCTCACACTGATTCCATTTAATGGCATTTAAGTATAAACCTTTTATTAATTACCATGATGTCCTCACCCGTTTTAGTCGGAATCAATTCCTTCATTTTCTAATTTAGTAGGCCCAACATACTGAAGCCTACAGATTCTTCTTTTTAAGTATCATACCTTTTTACCTCAAATCTTTCATGTAGAGTTTATTAAGACCACAATCTTTTTTTAGTTCTTCCACCGGTTTACCCATATCCTTTCTTTAATTAGCCACATCCGTTTAAATATTCTATTTAAGCCCACAACCCTTTCTTTATTAGCTCACTCGCTTAATTAGCTCGCCCTAAACATGATGGCTATCACTCGTATATTTAGAGGGAGTTGGGATTAGTAAATGTGAAAGGCGCATAGGTAATTGGTTGTTACATCAAAGAGCTAGACAGGAGGTCTTGTGTTTAAACCAAACGAAAGCCCATAAAAGGCCCATCGACATACAAATACCTGGCCCAGATCACTTAGCGTGTATAAACTAAATGAAAAGGACTAAACCAAACCAAGAATACCTATTCCCTTTAATAGTAGATATAGATCTATCGGAGAGTAGGATTTCTTTTTACTCCTCAACCCCTTCGTCGCTCTGGCGAGGACTCCTGACATAGATATTTTTAACATTCCTCTCCCCAATTTTCACTAAAATATTTAGGATCACACGGGTATCTTGGAGTCGTTCCGATAACTTTGTGACGAGAACATTGTTCTTGGTGCATCCTGTCATTTAGGGGTTGTGGCAGTGTCCCGGGGAGTTGAGCTTTGAGGTGTTGTCGTCACAATTTTATCGTGGCAGTTCCAGTATACCTGAGTTTTTGCTGACATCGAAAATCTCTTATATGCAGTTAGTGGTGAGATAACCTCGACGCCACCCAGTACTGGGGCGGGAGTTCAGGAGTATTGCCACAACTCATTTATCGGATGTTTTTCGACGCTTGAGGTACACGATTTCCAGAGTTTTCTTGGTTATGTGTTGACGGATGGATACATTGGAGCGTAGGGCTTGCTAGTTGTGTGATATATATTGTGCCTCCCTATATCCCCAACACCATATTTTATAAACAGAAAGTTTCAGGAGTTAATAGGTGGGAATTCAAGTAGCTCCTAGAATATCTTTCCGGCAAATGCAATACATGGGATTGGGTAAATCTCTATCATATGTTTTTTTCCGGCTAATTTTCCAAGCCAAATCCTTTGTTTTGTTTTGGTTTGTGGTATTCGAGTTGCTTCAATGTCAAGTGTTGATTCCATACTTTTTCTAAGCGGTGTTCTCATATTTCTATGGGAGTGCTAATCCTTCTTGATAATCGAGATTGTCATGTCAATTCTTTTCCAACCAGTGTGCTTCTCTCCAAGTTAATCTTATCCTTTCAATATTTGCTAGATCAATTCTCAGTTCTTCGCAACGGTGTCTGTTTCATCTGTCCCAAGTTTCCTTTGTTTTTCCCGCCCTCCCACCCTTTTTTTCAAGGACTCAGATTTCTTAATAAAGTATCCTTATTATTGATGGGAAGTCTCTCCATTTTTTCCGTCAATGTTCTTATCCAGTGATTCTCGGGAAGATACTAAGGAAGCTTCAAGGTTATCATTCTTCATTCTCTTTTCTTCTCCGGTGGATTCAATTCAAGCTTTTAGTGTTGATCATATTCATTTCCTTGTTTCAAATGCTTTCTCATGCCGGTGCACCTCTTAATTATTGACCTCCCTCTATTTCTTCTCTGGAGTGCTTAAGATATCTCAGAAGTCTTGTGTTTCCAATCTTATGATGTTAAAGCTATTTTGAGGTTGTTATCTCATTCAAGCAATTTAATTCAACTGGTGCAATCTCTCTTAAAAATCACTTCAACGATGTTTCTTTTGAGTGGGCCCTAACCCCCAAGTCTTTCCCCAGGATCTTACCTGACTCTTCTAATTCTTTTCGGAGTTGTTCTCAAATTATTTTTAAAGTTTGATGTAAGAATGAATTTTCATCAGTCAGATGCCTTCTCCAAGATCGCTTTCAAATTCTTTTAATTGTTGATTCAACTTGTATATTCTTCATTATTCCGGAGTGTCTCAACAGTTCATGGTGGTGTTTCTCATCGTCATTCTCGGATAGGAAGACCGAAGAAGAGTTTATCTTCAATCATATCTGTTCTCTTGAAGATGCATGGTTCTAGCTTTATGCCATCCTCTCATAATTGTTTTCGATTGTGAGAATTATTTTCACCCATTCGGAGCAATTCAGGAGTCTTTTTAGTTTGATTTTCCGGATCCCATCATCTCAGAATCATTCATTCTCAGCTTTCAGCTCTCGTTCTCCAAATCTTACCGGTGCATCGTTCAAGTATTCTCTAGTCATCTTGTCATCTCTTCAATCTTGTGTATCTAAATTCTCTTAAGCATCTTCGTCCTTTTTCTAATTCTTCCCGATGATTCATTCACTTTTCTTCAATCATTTTCAATTCTTACGACAGTGCATTGAAGTTTCATCTTCCTTATCATCACACCAATTCATTCATTCTTTCTAAAACATACTGGTGGTTCGTTGAAGACCTTCAAGTTGAGCTATATCTCTCCTTAGTCCTTTTTCAATGAGAATAAGTAGTATGTCAACTCCATTGGTTGTCATCAATTTAATTTGATGAAGGATAGGCATAACATATTTCTTATTCTTGTTTCATCCAAGTGATTAATTCCTTATTCCGGAGGTTCATCAAATTCTTGGTTTCAATTGTTCATCTTTCTTTTCTGGAGATTCAAGTTTTCTCGGTTATATCATCACGAAGCTCCATCTAATCAATGCAAGGATTCATCTTATTCTTTTCGAGCTTCCTTTCTTTGCGACCATCTTTTTATCTATCCAGAGTTCTTCGAGAGAATCTTCATGGTGGTTCATCAAGGATTCAATTCCTTCTCGAAGCATTCTTCAAGATTCTTTTTGGAGGAGTTCAAGCTTTCTTCATGTTGCATTTCAAAGTGCAATTCTTTCTATCTTATCTGTTGAGGTGGTGTTATGTCATTCTTGTTAATTTCCTTCATGTTTCACGATTCAAAAGTTGTCAGGAATGAGATATTTAAACCCATCATTTTCTTCCATGGAGTTATCTTGGGTTATATTTCACCTAAAGCCTTCCATTGGGAATGTTGCTATTTGTTATCAATGATCCAAGTTTTCTCCTATCCTCTCAGCGAAAGATGTTTTCATCTCTTCGTTGATCTCAAGCAAGCAATTGTTTTCGTTAGTGGCAGAATTTCACCTCTAGTTTTGAGATGTCTCCATAAGCCCACGAGGATCATATCCTTTCGTATTGATCTTTCAACAACTTCGTTCAACCCTTCTTCGTAATGATGATCTTTCAATTTTAGTTGGGAGAGTTGTCATTTTTCTTCTCCGTCCTTTCCTTTCCAACGATCTACCTTCTATTCTATCATTCTGGAGGCATTGTGATGTTACTCTCTTCGACCCATCATCTCATTTTGTAAATATCATGTCCTTTTCCTTGCTTATCCATTTAGGAGGAGTGTTGTGTCCTCTGCTCAAGTTTTTTTTCATCTTATCAAGTCTTGTATTGCTTTTCAACCAGAGTGCTATTTGAATTTGTTCTTCCTTCTTCCTTGTTTATCTCATTTCAACCAGAGTGACTTCAATTCCTTCTTCTCCGTTGTGCTCGGCATTCATAGATTTGCAACCTCCAAGGTTCACATGGTGTTCCTTGTTTCTCTTTTCAACCGGAGTGCTCTCAATTTCGTTCAACTCTGTTGTGTTCTTCTTTCAAGTTTTCAACCTCTCAAGATTCATTTGTTCCACTCGTTTGTCAAGGAAGCAACTTGTTCTACCTGTTCCTCTTCCGTTTCCCCTCGGTGCCATCCTTAGATCTTCGGTCGAGATCTCTTGTAAGTGGAGGAGAGTTGTGACGCCCCAAGACTGGCGCTCCAGATGCCTTCCATGGATTATGGGTTTCGTTGTGTGATTTGTTTGGTTCGTTGCATTCATCATTGCATCATGTGCATTGCATCATGTCATCTTGCAACCCGTTTTAAAACTCAACCAAATAAATTGCATATATCTTTCGATCTATTTAAATCGAGGGAATTCACATGGTGAAATTCTCTTTAAAACATACCCTCCCAATATATTAGGGAGCTATAATGAATATTCCATTAACTTGGAAACACCCATAACACAATTGCACTACTCTTCAACTCTTCTTTTATTCGACTCAACTTCCTATCCTTCATTTTCGACCTTTTAAGTTAAATTGCAAATTAGGTTGCAATTTAACTTTCTCTATAAATGTTCCAAATCTGCCCAAATATCACATCTAATGTGTGGGAGCATCTCCTCAAATCTCAGCCCATTTAGAGTCCATTCGAACGGGCTTTGAAATTCAAACATGTTGAATTAAATTCAACATGTGCGAATTTATTTTCTCTAAAAATCCTCTTGCCATTTTATTTAAATTCCTCGCATTTTTGTGAGTCCGGGGAAATTATCCCTGTGCCCAAATTCCGTCTCCAACCCCTTTATTTCTCTCATTTTCTTTCTTTGCTATTTACTGTTTTGGCAAATAAAGAGAGATGGGAGAGAGAAGACTAACTGGCCACCTGGGCCTCCCAACCTTCCGTACCGGCCCACTTAGGTCATCTCCGTGGCCCAGCCCAGCCGCCCCTTGGCTAACCCTATAGCTGGCCAAACGGGCCGGCCCGGCACGGCCCATCCTAATCGTGCCTGGCACGGCCCGGCCCGCCGAGGCATGATTAGTATACGGGTCGTGCCGTGCCAGCCCGCGTGCTGCAGCCTTCAGCCCAGGCACGACCCATATGATAATCGGGCCGGCTCACAAGCACGCTAGGCCCGCTAATCTGCCTCCTATTTTGCGCATTGGGCGTTTTTTAGCCTATTTTTATCTGTTGGGCCACATTAGGATACATAAAAAAAGATAATCGGGCCGTGCCGTGCCGGCCCGCGTGCTCGGCCTTCAGGCCCAAGCACGGCCCCTGGCGTGCCGCGTGCCGGGCCTGGCCCGTTTAGCACGTGCCGTGCCGTGCCGGCCGTGCTACCGGGCCGGCCCAGTTATCCCGGCCCGTTTGGCCAGCATTAGCTAACCCTAACCCTGTCCCCTGCCCGATCCCCTTCTCCACTCTCTCCCTCTTGTCCGCCCACACAGCCGCCGCTCACACATCGCTACCAGGGGAGGGCCCGACCCCCTCGACCGAGTCCTTGGCCTCCGGCCATGGCGCCCGCGCAGGCGATCCCGTAGGTCACTACATCGCGCCACCTCCGTCTTCCTCGCCCTCGCGCCGCGTGATGAAGCTATGTACCTAGGGTAGGGGCACGGACCCGTCCTAAAAGGCCCTACCCAAGGACATCCCTAGAATGAGTCACCTCTCAAAACAACTGGAAGGCATCCCACTCGACGGGTTCAAGACACTCGACCAAAGAACAACCACTCGACCATGAAGCCAACCACTCGACCATGAAGCCAGAAGACCTAAAGTCACTCCGTAGGCAAACGGTCGGCTATTAAGTAGTCGTTATGGTTATTATAGCGCTTTATTTGGGGCGCTACCAGTAACGCCCCACCTTAAATGTACCTTAAACCCTGCATTACTGAGGGCAGGAGGGGGCCGGCGAACTCTATATAAGCCACCCCCCTCCTCAGTATGAAGGGTTCGCACCCTTGTTATCTACACAGACATAATCCAATTGACCGCCTTCGGGCACCGAGACGTAGGGCTGTTACTTCCTCCGAGAAGGGCCTGAACTCATAAACCTTGCGTGCTTACAACTTCCCAATAGCTAAGGTCTAGCCTCTCCATACACACCCCCCTACCTCACTGTCAGACTTAGAACCACGACAGTTGGCGCCCACCATGGGGCATTAGTCTTAGCGCCTAATTGGAGAAGTTGCGATTTTTCCGATCCATCTGATCATGGTTTCCTGCGGAGTTTTGGTGGAGGGCCGCGAGATCCGTCTCGGCGCGCTCACCTTCATCGCCGACGACTCCGCCTGGCTCCAGGAGGCGCCGCTCGACATCAACGCGCTCCCCGTCCGTGGTGCGACGCACTTCCGCGCGTGCATTCGTGGCGTCCTCCTGCGGCAGCCGTCGACCCAATATCGGTCGGTCCCCATGTCGTCTCCCCGCCCCGTCTCCCACCAGCGCAAGCGCTCAGGTCGGTCGAGACTCCAGCGGTGGGTGAGGCACGCCGTGGCCCGCCAGTCGGCGGCCCCACAAGTCGCGGCAATCGAGCCCGACGAATCCCTCTATGGCCTTTCGATCTGTCGACTGGCTCCGCGGAGACTGCATCCGAGTGCGATAGCAGCGACCCTTTGGCTGAAGTTTTGGTGGTCGAGGGGACACACAGTCCTCCCGGATTCCATCGCGCTGATGGTGGTGCGGATAGAGGCGACCCGTCGCATCCCCACGACGAGTACCTGCCCGAACCTCTCAAGTCATTGCAGCAAGAGGAGCTTCGCCGCCGGAACATGGACGCGCTCCACACTCCTATTGTTGGAGAAACCCCCGAGGCCCGGGCCTTGGAGGACGCACGCTTGGCTAACCTGGCCAAGCGCACTCGGCTGGAAAATCTGCAGCGAGCACTCGACGAACAAGCGCGTCAGCGGGCTCCCGAGTCCAGTCGACGACAGCAAGCTCCTGAATCCAGTCGACGCCAGATCTTCCTGCCGCCGCAGGTATACCGAACTCCAGTTCAGAATTTGGCCGCCGCAGCCCGCATAGCGGAGTCGATTCAGCCTTCCCAGTCGGAGGCTGGCAGGGGTTTGTTGCAGATCAGAGCATTGCTCCGAGCGGCAGGAAATCAGAATTCCGCCGTCTCTCAGTCGCGGAATAGGATCCACAGTCGATCCGTTGCAACAGAAACAGTCCAGTCGGCTCACAGCCCGAGATCGCCCCCGAGGTGTGAGGGACGTGGAGACCGGCACAATCAGTACAGGAGAAACCAGCAGTATGATCACCGACCCGACCGCGATGATCGATGTTGAGTGCCATCCCCTCCTCCGAGGAGTGGGTCATATGCGCCTCGGCATCGAGATGACAGGCGCCCCCATAATGTGCGGCAGAGGATTCCAGTCGACCCCAGAGACCCGGGCTTTGACGCGAGATCCATCCTCGTTCAAGGTTTGGTGGACAGGAATAGGGCTCATCGAGAGGGCCACAACAGAGATGCGCCTGCCGGCAGCAGGGCGCATGCTTTAGGGCCAAAATGTTTCAGTCGAGCCATCAGGGCCGCAGTGATTCCTCCCAACTTCAGGCTGGCGACTGGAGTCAGCAAGTTCACCGGTGAATCCAAGCCCGACACATGGCTCGAAGATTACCGAGTGGCTGTGCACATTGGCGGTGGCAACGATGAGGTGGCCATGAAGCATTTGCCTCTCATGTTGGAAGGCTCAGCCAGAGCGTGGCTGAATCAGTTGGCACCCAGCAGCATTTACACTTGGGAGGACCTTGCCCGTGTGTTTATCACAACCTTTGAAGGAACATGCAACCGACTCGCAGGCCTTACAGAATTACGGTCTTGCGTACAGAAGCCGAATGAAACATTGAGGGAATACATCCAGAGGTGGATCACACTGCACCACTCGGTCGAGAACGTGCCAGACCATCAAGCAGTTTGCGCTTTCAAGGAAGGCGTCAAATACAGAGAGTTGAATCTGAGGTTCGGTCGAACTGGAGAAATGTCTCTGAATCGGATGATGGAGATTGGCACCAAGTACGCTAATGGTGAAGACGAAGACCGACTCCGAAGTGGCAAACTCAAATCAGTCACCCAAGAAACCGGAGGAAACTCCAGTCGGAAGCGGAAGGCCGAGCCAGCCGCCCCTGAGGAGGCCCTGGCCGTGGCCCAAGGAAACCCAAGGGCACATGGAAGCCCAAGAAAGTTAAGGATCAGGATGGGAATGATGTTTTGGACCTGCCATGTCACATCCACACCAAGAAAGATGAAGAGGGTAATTTTATTTTCCCAAAGCATACCACTCGACAGTGCCGGCTCCTGATCCAGCAGTTTCAGGGCAAGCAGCCCAAGGATAAGGAAAAGGAGCCAGACAGACTTGAGGACAAGGATGATAGTGACGATGGATACCCCCAAGTCAATTCCACCTTGATGATTTTTGCTGATGTCGAAAGCAAGTCGACTGAAAGTCATTAACCGCGAGGTGAACATGGTTGCTCCGGCAACACCCAGTTACCTAAAGTGGTCTCAGACCGCCATCACATTCGACCAGCCTGATCACCCGACGCACATTGCCACCCCAGGGAGGCAAGCTTTGGTGGTCGACCCAGTCGTCGAAGGCACTCGACTGACCAAAGTCCTGATGGATGGCGGCAGTGGCCTGAACATACTGTATGCTGAAACTTTGAAAGGAATGGGCATTCTGATGTCCAGACTCAGTACCAGTAACATGAGCTTCCACGGAGTCATTCCTGGGAAGAAAGCCGAGTCACTCGGTCAGATTGCTGTTGATGTGGTTTTTGGTGATTCAAAGAAGTACCACAAGGAAAAGTTGACATTTGAGGTTGTGGACTTCAAGAGTGCTTATCACGCCATTTTGGGCAGGCCAGCTTACGCATGCTTCATGGCTCGACCATGTTACGTGTATCTTAAATTAAAGATGCCTGGCCCCAAGGGTGTGATCACTGTTACGGGCAATCGAAAGAAAGCAGAAGAGTGTTTTCAGAAGGGATCAAAGATCGCTGATGCTCAGATGGCAGTGGTCGAGCTGAAAGAGTACCAAAAGACTGTCGATCCGAGTGAATTGCTGCGAGCTAAGAAGCTTGCCTTCGAGTCAGCTTTTCAGTCGGCTGGTGAAACAAAGACAGTCCACATTCACCCGACCGACCCCGACGCTGCCCCGACTCACATCTCGACGACGCTCGACTCCAAATAGGAAGAAGCGCTCATCCAGCTCCTCCGTGAGAACTGGGACATCTTCGCATGGAAACCCTCTGACATGCCTGGAGTTCCCAGGGGGCTGGCTGAGCACCGTCTGCGAGTCGACCCAAAATTCAAGCCCGTGAAGGAACATCTTCGACGGTCCGCCGTCCAGAAGAAGCAAGCTATTGGCGAGGAGGTGGCTCGGCTCTTAGCAGCTGAGTTCATCCGAGAGATTTACCACTCCGAGTGGCTCGCCAATGTCATCATGGTCCCCAAGAAGGACAAGTCACTCCGCATGTGCATTGATTTCAAACATATCAATCGGGCCTGCCCGAAAGATCATTTTCCTCTCCCTCGCATCGACCAAATAGTCGACTCAACTGCGGGGTGCGAGAGATTGTCTTTTCTAGATGCCTACTCCGGGTACCATCAGATCCGTCTGTATGGGCCCGACGAGATCAAAACAGCTTTCATCACTCCGTTCGGATGCTTCTGTTACGTCACCATGCCGTTCGGCCTCAAGAACGCCGGAGCCACATTCATGAGAATGATTCAGAAGTGTTTACTCACTCAAATCAGTCGGAATGTGGAGGCATACATGGATGATATTGTGGTCAAGTCCCGGAAAGGTTCCGACCTACGGGCTGACCATGCCGAAACCTTTGCCAACCTCAGGAGGTACGATATCAAGTTCAATCCATCAAAGTGCACTTTTGGGGTTCCAGGTGGAAAGTTACTCGGTTTTCTCGTTTCCGAACGGGGGATCGACGCCAATCCTGAAAAAATTGGCACCATACTCCGGATGAAGCGTCATGTACACGTGCACGATGTCCAAAAGCTTACAGGCTGCTTGGCCGCTTTAAGTCGATTCATTTCTCGTCTCGGTGAAAAGGCGTTGCCTCTTTACCGACTGATGAAGAAGTCTGACAAGTTCGAGTGGACTCCAGAAGCTGATGCAGCATTTGCAGAGCTCAAAGCTCTGCTCTCCACCCAGCCGGTGCTTGCTGCCCCAATCAGCAAAGAGCCTCTGCTGCTTTACATTGCAGCCACAGGACTAGTTGTCAGTACAGTACTTATGGTCGAGCGGGAAGAGGAAGGAAAGGCCTTCAAAGTTCAACGCCCAGTATATTATGTGTCTGAAGTTTTGACCCCTTCAAAACAAAGATACCCTCACTACCAGAAGCTTGTATATGGGATTTATATGACCACGAAGAAATTTGCACATTACTTCTCTGACCACTCCATTACAGTCGTCAGCGACGCCCCACTATCAGAGATCCTGCATAACAGAGACGCAACTAGTCGAGTGGCCAATGGGCGATTGAACTCCTTCCCTTAGATATCAAGTTTGAAGCAAAGAAGGCTATCAAGTCCCAAGCAATCGCGGATTTCATCGCCGAGTGGATTGAACAGCAACTTTCGACTCAAGTTCACTCAGAGCACTGGACCATGTTCTTCGATGGATCCAAGATGCTGAATGGTTCGGGTGCGGGAGTAGTCCTAGTCTCCCCCCGAGGAGATAAGCTCAAATATGTTCTCCAGATTCACTTCGATTCCTCCCATAACGAAGCAGAGTATGAAGCACTTTTGTATGGGTTGCGCATGGCCATTTCACTCGGCGTCCGTCGCCTCACGGTCTATGGCAACTCAGATTTGGTGGTTAATCAAGTGATGAAGGAGTGGGACGTCAGGAGTCCGGCAATGACTGGGTACTGCAATGCAGTGCGAAAGCTAGAAAAGAAATTCGAGGGGTTAGAGCTTCATCACGTCCCCTGACTGAAAAATCAGGCAGCTGACGATTTGGCAAAGTTAGGCTCCAAGAGAGAAGCCATTCCCAGCAACGTGTTTTTGGAACACATTCACTCGCCGTCAGTCCAAGAGGATCCTTTCACAGAAGAAGCCCCGCAGCTGAAAAGTGCCACAGATCCGACTGAAGTTGAAGTACCTGCAGTAGTCGACCTAATCATGGAAGTCTTGGCAATCACCCCTGACTAGATAATACCGTACATCGCGTATATCCTAAGGAAAGAACTCCCGGAAGACGAGGAGGAGGCTCAACAGATCGTCCGCCGATCCAAGGCCTTCACAGTCATAAAGGGACAGCTGTATAGAGAGAGCACGACTGGAGTCGGACAGAAATGCATAACACCAGAAGAGGGTCAGATAATCCTTAATGATATCCACTCCGGAACCTGTGGTCACCATGCGTCCTCTCGGACTATTGTGGCTAAAGCATACCGAGCTGGATTTTACTGGCCAAGAGCAAATGAGATGGCAAAAGAGATAGTCGACAAGTGTGGAGGGTGCCAGTTCTACTCCAACATGTCACACAAGCCTGCATCAGCCCTGAAGACCATTCCACTCGTCTGGCCCTTTGCCGTCTGGGGATTGGACATGGTTGGTCCACTAAGAACGGGCAGGAGTGGATTCACTCATGTGCTTGTGGCAGTCGACAAATTTACCAAATGGATCGAAGCTAAGCCCATCAAGAATCTGGATGCTTGCACTGCTATCAATTTCGTCAGAGGGTTAACATTCAGATATGGAGTCCCGCATAGCATCATCACTGATAACGGGTCAAACTTTGATTCGGACAAGTTCAGAGCTTTTTGCGCCTCTCAAGGCACACGAGTCGACTACGCATCGGTCGCCCATCCCCAGTCGAATGGACAAGCTGAGAGAGAAAATGGTCTGATTTTCAAAGGACTAAAGCCTCGATTGATGCGCTATCTCAAGCACGCGGCAGGCGCTTGGGTCGACGAGCTTCCGTCAGTCCTGTGGGGATTAAGGACCACCCCTAACCGGTCGACTGGAAGAACTCCATTCTTTCTGGTTTATGGAGCCGAAGCAGTCCTGCCGAGTGATCTTCTTCATAATGCACCCCGAGTTGAACTTTACACCGAAGATGAAGCAGAACAGGCCCGGCAAGACGCAGTCGACCTCTTAGAAGAAGAAAGGGAGATGGCCATGATCAGATCGACCATTTATCAGCAAGACTTGCGCCATTTTCACGCCCGGAATGTGAAAAGTCGAGCCTTCCAAGAAGGAGATCTGGTCCTCCGAGTGGATCAACAGAAGCCACACAAGCTTGCTCCTACTTGGGAAGGCCCCTTCATAGTCACCAGAGTCCTCCACAATGGAGCATACCACCTCTACAATGTTGATCGCCAGATCGACGAGCCACGAGCTTGGAACGTGGAACTGCTCCGCCCCTTTTACACCTGAGTTCACCCTTAGATGAGATGTAATAAGAAAAGATAATTTCTACAATTCATTTTTATCAAAGACAAGAGTGTTCCAATAATTGCTGTCACTTTGTTTGCATACAACCCCCCCCCCCCCCAGTGGATGACTTGGTTGTGAATCCGTTTCGCCTAAGTTTGAAAAAATCCTACCGAGTGGAGAGCAAACCTCCCACTCGGGGGGCTTAGCTGCAGTCCAGTACTCGCCTAAGTTCCCCACGCGGAAGCTTAGCTGCAGTCGAGCACTCGCCTAAGTTTGAAAAAATCCTACCGAGTGGAGAGCAAACCTCCCACTCGGGGGCTTAGCTGCTGTCCAGTACTCACCTAAGTTTTCCCACTCAGAAGCTTAGCTGCAGTCGAGCACTCGCCTAAGTTTGAAAAAATCCTACCGAGTGGAGAGCAAACCTCCCACTCGGGTGCTTAGTTGCAGTCCAGTACTCGCCTAAGTTTTCCCACTCGGAAGCTTAGCTGCAGTCGAGCACTCGCCTAAGTTTGAAAAAATCCTACCGAGTGGAGAGCAAACCTCCCACTCGGAGGCCTAGCTGCAGTTCAGTACTCGCCTAAGTTTTCCCACTCGGAAGCTTAGCTGCAGTCGAGCACTCGCCTAAGTTTGAAAAAATCCTACCGAGTGGAGAGCAAACCTCCCACTCGGGGGCTTAGCTGCAGTCCAGTACTCACCTAAGTTTTCCCACTCGGAAGCTTAGCTGCAATCGAGCACTCGCCTAAGTTTGAAAAAATCCTACCGAGTGGAGAGCAAACCTCCCACTCAGGGACTTAGCTGCAGTCCAGTACTCGCCTAAGTTCTCCCACTCGGAAGCTTAGCTGCGGTCGAGCACTCGCCTAAGTTTGAAAAAATCCTACCGAGTGGAGAACAAACCTCCCACTCGGGGGCTTAGCTGCAGTCCAGTACTCGCCTAAGTTCTCCCACTCGGAAGCTTAGCTGCGGTCGAGCACTCGCCTAAGTTTGAAAAAATCCTACCGAGTGGAGAGCGAACCTCCCACTTGGGGGCTTAGCTGCAGTCCAGTACTCGCCTAAGTTCTCCCACTCAGAAGCTTAGCTGCAGTCGAGCACTCGCCTAAGCTTGAAAAAATCCTACCGAGTGGAGAGCAAACCTCCCACTCGGAGGCATAGCTGCAGTTCAGTACTCACCTAAGTTCTCCCACTCGGAAGCTTAGCTGCAGTCGAGCACTCGCCTAAGTGTTTAAGAAATCCTACCAAGTGGAGAGCAAACCTCACACTCAGGGACTTAGCTGCAGTCCAGCACTCGTCTAAATACAAGACCAAAGTTCCACACGACAGATCAAAACCACGAAGATATTCAGCAAGAAATCAAGTTCGGATAAAGCCTAAAAGGTCCCAGACCTCAAATCAAAGTACTCGAGCCCTCGGCTCGGCAGAGTTGAAACGGTTACAAATCCACTCGGCATTCCGAGGCAAATTTAAGGAGAAGCATAAAAGTTTTTCATTCCTCAGGTGGAGGACTGGCAGGGGCGACGAACTCATCCAAGTCGATTCCGTCCGCAATACGGGTGGCAGCAGCAATAAAGGTCTCCATGAAGTCTTGAAAGTTGTGCCTCTTGGTATTGGTGACTTGGATGGCGGCCAGCTTCTCTTCTCGCACCTCCTTGCAATGGACGCGGACTAAAGACAGAGCAACATCAGCGCCGCACCGAGCAGAAGACTTCTTCCACTCCTGCAGTCGATCAGGGATTCCATCAAGTCGAGTCATCAAAGACTCGAGATCGTTCTGGAGCGTAGACTCTGGCCAAAGTGTCGGGTCGATCCGCGACATGGCAACCTTCAGCCGAGCCAAGTAATCCACGGTGTCGTCGATGCGAGATTCCAGTCGGAGCAGATTCATGGCAGCGTCATCATTCACCGGAGAATTGATTGGATCCAAACCCGTTTCAATCCGCCCAGTCTCCTCTTCAAAGTTCTGGCAAAACTCTGCATACACGACCCAAGGATAAGTCAATTCTCATAGACTGAGTCGACACAAAAAGAGAACCAGTCGGAATTGAATGTGCACCTTCAAGCTTGATGTACAACTTATTGGTGAGGCTCCTCAAGTAGCTCTCCAAGTCGTCCCTCCTGCGAGCGACGCCTTCCATCTGCTCGCTCAGGGAGAGGTTCTCCTTCTTCCAACGTGTGCACTCCCTGTTGGCTTCATTCAGAGCGGTCTTCAGCCTAGTATTCTCATCTTCTATTTGGCTGACCGAAGCCAACTTCTGTTCAGCCAGAGCAATCTTGTCGTCAGCCTCCTTGTGGGCAGCAGCCAAGTCCCGATCCTTCTTCGCCAGGGCCTCGCTCAGTTCTCCTGCAAAAGAAACGATGATTGGTTCAGAAACAGCAGAAGGGTACTCAAGCCTAAAAACAAAACTAGTCGACAAAGTCGTCTTACCAGCAACGCCATCTCTGACCTTCTGCAGCTCTGTTCTGGCCAGCTCCAGATCAAGGTTCAGTTGAATCCGCTGCTTCTCCAACTCAGTATAGCGAGATGCAAGTTCGCAGGATTTCTGCAAAAGGAAAAATCAGTCGACAGACATCCAAGATAAGTTGCTTCCGAGTAACTGATAGAAAAAGATGATGTTTCTAAGACTACAGCCGAATCAAAAACATTCGACAGTAGTCTCGGGGACTACACCCAGTGGGTGCACTCAGCGTGCCCCCACTGGTTCAAAAAAGCGAAAAGTCGACTGTCCGCAGTCGACCGGATACAGATCCATTCGACGTGGCCTGACCAGACCAAGAAAAGGAATACAGATATAGAAACACAATGTAAAGACTACAGTCGACTGCCAGCAGTCCACCGTAGTCTCGGGGACTACACCCAGTGGGTGCACTCAGCATGCCCCCACTAGTCGAAGAAGGGGTAAACACACCCAGTGGGTGTACAGATACAAAGATCTTCAAAAAAGGGAGAAAGACTCTTCAAACGATCAAGTGTCAAGTCGACTGACCTGGACGTTGCTCTAAAGCGTCGAACTTGCGTCATAGGCTGCCTGGCTGGCCTCCCGAGCCTTCTTCACCTGCTCCATCATGACCCCCGCCTGGCGTATAGCCTCCTTTGCAGCAGCCACTTCGTCCTCAGGGACGGGGTACGCAGCAAAAAGCAAAGTTGGATCTGCAGTCGACGCCGAAGGTTGCGCACTCGACAGAGGATTAGCGAAAGTCACAGAAGCCCGAGGGGCATCGACACCATCTCGAGCCATGGTCTCAGGCGCCGGAGTAGGCTGGGGAGTCCTGTCAGCCGACGACCTATTGGTCCTCCTCATCCTCAGCGGTTCGTTGTCGTCGTCATCCGGGAGGTCGATAGCATGAGGAGGGGCTGCAAGGGAAACTTTCAATCGACCAGAATCGCAAGAAATGACCAGTCGACTCAAAAACAGGATGTCAGTAATCGTACCAGGGTTGGAGGTAACAGCGTCCCCCATCTCTTGGTCGTCGTCCTTGGCAGAGACCTCAGAGGTAGCAGCGCTGTAAATTTCGAAAAGTCAGTCAGTTGGCTCAATGAATCGACCAAGGATCCGTCCACGGTCAACGAAGGAAACAAGCTTTATTACCCGGAAATAGTAGGGACGGTTATCTTCATTTTGGGCAGAGCCTTGGGCGGCTTGGACAGCGTCGTGCGTGGTTGCTTGGAGACCTTCCCAGTCGGTGTTGGAGAAGAAGTCCGAGGGCGTTTTGACGACGGCCCGACGGAGGCAGTCGCCTTGCCACGTTCCTGCGCCGGGTCGTGGGCGAGCTTGGATCGCCTCTCCGGACGGGGGGTTCGACCTCCTCCTCCTCCTCTTCGCTGGAGAAGATGTCATCGCCTCCCTCTCCCTCACCATCAGACTCCAACTCTCCTTGGTCATCGCCGCTCTCGCCTCCGCTCCCTTCCCCTTCCTCAGTCGACTCCTGTGCCCCGTTGGGCGTCGAGTACATCTCAGTGGTCGCCTGGAAAACAGCAGACAAAACGAAAGTCAATCGACCTACTCAAAAGAAGACCAACACAGAAAACGAAGATTTCAGTCGGGAGCATAAAGACACACCTGGTCAACCTCGTACGAATTGTCGAGTGGAATGACCCTCCTGGCTCCTCGGGGGTTGTCTTTGTTCCCTGTGATGCTCGACAGCCACCCCTCCAACATCTCGTCGGTGACCTCCTCCGAGTGGATCTGAGTGGTGTCCTCGAGGCTAGAGTACAGCCACATCGGGTGGTCACGAGCATGGAGCGGTTGGATTCGCCTCTTGAGGAAGACTTCCAGCAATCCATTCCCATCACACCCTCACGGACAAGTTCAACCACTCGACCCGCCAGCACCTTGACCTGGGCTTTTTCTTCTGGCGTCACCATCAGAGAAGCGGGTTTTTCGGCTCGATCGAGAGAGAAAGGCGGGAGACCAGTTGACTGCCCTGGAGTCACCTAGTCCTGGCAGTAGAACCAAGTCTCCTGCCAACCTCGGACCGACTCCGGGAAAGTGATGGATGGGAAACAACTCTTCCCCCTTGTTTGGATCGCCAAGACCCCACACAACTGGATCACTTGCGTCTTCTCATCACTCGACTTGGCCTTCTTGACCGACTGAGAGCGACAAGTAAAAATGTGCTTGAAAAGCCCCCAGTGTGGGCGGCAACCCAGGAACGCCTCACACATAGAAATGAAAGCAACGAGGTAGACAATGGAGTTTGGGGTAAAGTGATGGAGCTGCGCTCCGAAGAAGTTCAAGAAATTTTGGAAGAAAGGATGGGGCGGCAGAGAAAACCCTTGGTCGATGTGAGTGGCCAGGAGCACGCACTCACCGTCACGAGGTTGAGGTTCGATCTCTCCCCCCGGAAGACGCGCGGCTTTATGGGGAATGGCTCCACCCTCGACCATGTCGTCGAGATCCTCCTGCCGGAGCACCGACGGCATCCAGTCGCCCTAGATCCAACCTTTGGGCAGGGCCATCCTAGAGGAAGATCCGCCACAAGAAGACTTCTTCCCCTTCCCCGCCGCCGCCGCCTTCTTCGCGCGCTCCAGAGCGGTCGTCTTGCCCTTCACCATCGTCGCCGGCGAGATCTCGAACGGGTTTGCGGTGGTTGGGCGAGAGCGGAGGTAGCGGAAGAGGTTGCGAAGAAAGAGAGGAAGAAGGAGAAGAGAAGAGCACGCGCACTGTTGGGGGACTCCGAGCCGGCAACTTATAAGGGGCTGCTTCCGAGTGGCTGACCGGTAGGCCCGGGCTATCCAGTCAAATCCCGCGGTAGGCACGCGCGCAGTACGTGGCGAAAAAGGCGACGCGGAGATCGAGGAGCCTTCGCATTGTCACTTCCGATTACTGCGGCCGCCCCCGTTCTGCGCGCTTCCCAAAAAATCCGAATCCCGTGATATCCGCTGGCTGCAGGACAACTTGTCAAAACAGAAAACCCCGCGCACACCGATGCTCGGTACATCACAGGTAAAGAAATCCACTCGACGAAAGGCCTGGAATGGATCAAGGCGACTGAAAGAGGTTGATGACGTCATTCGTGACGGTCGACCTAGAACGAGGCACTCATATAACCCGAAGAATCAGTCGGAAAGGTCACCAACCCTTTTCTCACTCTAGCCTCGATCCATTCGGGGGCTAATGATGAAGCTATGTACCTAGGGTAGGGGCACGGACCCGTCCTAAAAGGCCCTACCCAAGGACATCCCTAGAATGAGTCACCTCTCAAAACAACTGGAAGGCATCCCACTCGACGGGTTCAAGACACTCGACCAAAGAACAACCACTCGACCATGAAGCCAACCACTCGACCATGAAGCCAGAAGACCTAAAGTCACTCCGTAGGCAAACGGTCGGCTATTAAGTAGTCGTTATGGTTATTATAGCGCTTTATGAGGGGCGCTACCAGTAACGCCCCACCTTAAATGTACCTTAAACCCTGCATTACTGAGGGCAGGAGGGGGCCGGCAAACTCTATATAAGCCACCCCCCTCCTCAGTATGAAGGGTTCGCACCCTTGTTATCTACACACACATAATCCAATCGACCGCCTTCGGGCACCGAGACGTAGGGATGTTACTTCCTCCGAGAAGGGCCTGAACTCGTAAACCTTGCGTGCTTACAACTTCCCAATAGCTAAGGTCTAGCCTCTCCATACACACCCCCGTACCTCACTGTCAGACTTAGAACCACGACACCGCGTGCCTCGCCAGCCCCCTGCTCCTGGTCTTCCTCGCCAGCCTCTCCTCTCCTGCACCTCGTCCCCGGCGACCAAGAGGAACAGGAACCGTGCCGCGCCCTCAAGTGCCCCGCCTCCGCGCCGCCGTCCTCCATGGCCGCTGCCGGCCGAGCTCGAAGCTCTGCCGCTGCACCTCATCGCCGGAGTCCCGACTCCTCTGCCTCCCCTGCTCCGCTAAGCAGCACCGCTGCCACTTCCCCGAGCTCCCTCCTGCACCTGACCGCGTGCCAACCGGACATCTCTACGCCTTCGTCCTGCTACTGCCGCACGACATATCCGCGGGCCACCTGTCAAGCCGCAGGAGCAGTGCCGCTGCTGCCTTGCTTCTGCATCATGCGCCAAGTCCCTCGCCTGCGTGCCAAGTTGTCGCTGCCACCGCTATTCTCACTCACTCCGCGTTCATGCCTCTGCTGCTGGCCCTCGCTGTTGACAGCCTCGTCGATGGCCTCCTCCTTGCCTGTGCACCTCCGGATCCTGTTATTGCTGCACGCAACTTTGCCCATGATGAATATGCCAAGACCAAGAGATCGACTTCACGGACTGACAAGTACCACGATGACCGCCGAGACCGGCAAGTTCCACTACTTATGAACATTTTGGAATTGCCAAGTCAGACTACAACGCGAAGACCATGTACAACTACGACTACTTCTCATGATGACCGATGAACAACTACGACCCTTTTTATCCGAACCATCCAAAAAGACACGCTTCAAATGTATAACCGCCAAGACGACGCCCATGCACGAATGCATGTTGCATGAGATGAACCGTATGTTTGCACCGTGTCTAAATTGTCACTCGTTTCCATGCCCCTGACCCGTGGGAACCTGGTATCCGGGAGCACCTCACCATCCTTGCATGACTTGCTCACTTCACTTTTTCTTTGGCACCGACATCTCGACGAGTTGTCGGATCATCGGAATGTTGCCGTGGCACCATTTCCTCTGTCGTTGCCATGGCATCCCTTTCGTTTTCGTCATGATGACAAATGCTTCATAATATGTTCATATCAATATTTTCAAAATTTCATAAAACTTGTTTATGTCATCCGCATCATGTTAACAACATTTAAATGCTTAAAATTGTTGTTGCTTTAAAATTACTAAATGGCATATGGAGATTTTCCAGAATTGTTGTTTGTTGTTCCGGCCTCATTTAAACTTGCCTGGATAGGTAGTTCTATCATGTATCACCTCTTGGCATGTTAACCAACATTTAATGTTGTTGAGTAGCATAAACGGGAGAGAACTAAATAAATGAATGTGACATTTCGTCAATATGCAACTCGTTGCATATTGAGCTTCACTTAATTTGTAGTATTGCTTGTGCATTTTGCCATGACATGTCTCATTAAATGAGACATGCATCATACTTGATTGTGCATCATGCCATGTTTATGTGATGTATGTTTACCATGATGTTTGCTTCTTTCCGGCTGCACTCCTCCTTGATAGTTCCGGTTTTGTGGAGATTGTAAGGATCCGTTCGACTACGTTGGCTCGTCTTCTTCATGGACTTGTTCTTCTTCCTAGCGGGATTTCAGTCTAGATGACCATTACCTTGGATCTCACTACTATCTTTGCTATGCTAGTTGTCTCGATTCAATTGCTATGCCGCGCTACCTACCACTTGTTTATCATCAAGCCTCCCAATTTGCCATGATAACCTCTAACCTTTTCACCCTTCCTAGCAAACCGTTATTTGGCTATGTTACTGCTTTGTGCAGCCCCTCTTATAGTCTTGCTAGTTGCAGGTGTAGGATATCACAATATCTCTTATTTAAATAATGCATCTATATACCTGGTAAAGGGTGGAAGGCTAGGCCTTATGCCTCGTGTTTTGTTCCACTCTTGCCGCCCTAGTTTCCTTCATACCGGTGTTATTGTCGGGGTAAATAGCCATGGGTAGCCCAACCGACTTCCCCTGGCCCCTCAGAAAAATTATGAGCCCGTCCGGCTCATAAGAAGACTCAAGACCTGGGCCGCCTCCCCCCTAGCCGATTACCTTCCTAGCCGGCTTCGGGGGTGGACCGCCCTTTACCCTCATGAAGAAAGCTGTGGAGGGCTGGCTACAGCAGGGCCGGCTACGGCAAAGTCGGCTACAAGAGGCCGGCTACAACAAGGCCGGCTACAGCCAGGCCGGCTCCCATAAAGCAGTCAACGCCGTACCCGCAATGTACGCGTCCACTCTGCGATGATGAAGTGGGGCGTGGCTACAGTGGAGCCTGCCACCCCCAAAACCCGGAGCACGCCTCGTACAACGCGCCGTGCGGGTAGCCACGGCCCGCCCGGCGCGGCACTGTAGCCACGGCGGCTCTAACGCCGTCCATGACGGGCCGCCAGTGTGGCCCCCGAGGCGGTGGGCCCCTTCGGGCAGAGAGATGCCGAAGGCGGCCGCACCTCCTCTCAAGCCGGCAAGATAGAAGGCCGGCTTCCCATAGCCGGCCTCCCACCCTCCTCGAAGGAGACGCCCATTAAGGAGACAAGATGCGGCGGGGCTACAGTAATCGCCCGCCAAGGCGGCGTTACTGTAGCCACGCTTACCCCGACCAAGCCTGCGTCAACAACACGGAGTAACAGTAACCAGCCGCCGACCAGGCCCTGGCCGGTGGGGCCGGCCTGTCGACCCAGGAGCCGGCAGCCGGCGGGACCCACCAGCCGGCGGGCCCCAGAAGCCGGCGTAGAAGCCGGCGAGCATAGTCACAGACAGCTGGGCCCTGCGCCTAGTCGGATTACCATTGTACCCCTGGGGGGTAGGCCTATATAAACCCCCCGGTTCACCCATGCAAAGGGTTGGACTCTCATTCTAGACCTAGACACCATACAAGGAGAGGAAGCAGGCTGAGCTGAGCCCTTCTTCCTCCTTCCACCCAAAACAGCTCAACAAGCATTGTAGCTACTTGTTCACTTAGTAACCATGCGGAGACCCCGCAGAGCAGCAGTAGGGGTGTTATCTCCCCGGAGAGCCCTGAAGATGGGTAAGATTCGCCGGCGTGCATGTCTTCGCCTCATCCCGTTTCCAGGCACCGGCGATGTTCTATTGGCCCCCGCAATGATAACCCACCCATTGGCATATGTCGCTCCTACCACCCGACATTTGGCGCCCACCGTTGGGCCAGGTGCACTGTCGTCCGGAGACCTGTTCTGGACGGGAACCCTTTTCCTTCCCCGCGAGCGTAGCCTGCCCGGCTCACCCGATGGCGCTTGCCGCGACGCGCTGCATGGCGTCACCAACATCTGCGCGGCTAGCGGCCTCGCCGACCTCTTCGACAAGGCCCGCATCTCCGACGAGCTTGCCTCCGATGCGGGCGCTGATCACCTCGCCAACCTCCTCGGCCAGCTCCACGTCTCCAGCGAGCACGCTGCGGATTTGGAGTCGGTTGGCTCCACCGACCCGATGCCAGTCAACTCCGACACGGCATCCTACGATACCTTCCCCACCAACGTCACGGTATGCAACGACCCGCTCCCTCCGGCTGGCGATCGCGATTCTGACGCCCCCGAGGTGATAGTTATCGGCCTCGACAGCCCGACTGACGAGGGCGCCCACGACGCCCCACGCGCGGCGGCCCACGACTTGTCCGCCCCCCTTCCGGCTGACGCCAGCGACAAAGTTCTGGAGGCACGCCGCCTCGCCCTCCTCGCGGAGGGCCGGCGGCTAGCCTCCGTAAGACGCCTCACCGAGGCCTACCAGCACGAAGCTGACCGCGCCACCTTCGGCACGCCGGCTCCGGCTGGCCCAAGCCGGGCTGGCATTGTCAGGCAACGCGGCGCCGTCATCGCCGACACGCTTGGAGTGGATCGCCCGGTCTACGCCACCTCGCTCGAGAACCTGCGCGCCGCCCAGGCGGCCGTAGACGAGCTGGACGGCTTGGAAGCCGAAGACCTCCCCCACATGACGCGGCGCATCCAGCAACTAATCGATGCGGCCGCACGACGGCACGAAGCCGACGCCTGCGCGGGGAGCCCTCCCCCGCGCCGCGACCACGGCGCGATCTCCCGGTCGCCGACTACAAGCAACACCCGCGCGCGGCGCGAGAAAGAGCCAGCTTCCAGCCGAAGCCGGACCCAAGTCTCCATCGAGCGAGACGCGGACGGCCGCCCCCGAGCCATGGAATGGCGGGGCACCCCGCCTCCGCCTCGAGCTCGCGGAGAGAGATATCCCACCCCGCCTCCAGTGGCTCACCCGACTCTCAGCGGCCGGCTTGGTCGCCGCGAGGGAATCGGCGAAAACGACGCCCGCCACCGGATCGACCGCCTGGCCCGATCCCTGGCGCTAGAAGAAGAAGACAATGTCGGCCCGCCTTGCTTTGGCCCCCGCATCAGCGACGAGCCCTTCCCCAAAGGGTTCTCGCTCCCAAGAGACACACCCAA
Source organism: Triticum monococcum (assembly GCA_034509565.1). Lineage (NCBI taxonomy): Eukaryota > Viridiplantae > Streptophyta > Magnoliopsida > Poales > Poaceae > Triticum > Triticum monococcum. The sequence continues at coordinate 273,830,180 of CM067842.1, read as the reverse complement.
GTACAACGGCTCGGTGAAGCCGGAAGACTGGCTGACCGACTACTCCACAGCCATCAGCATCGCCAATGGCATCCGGCGCGTTGCCGTAAAGTATGTGCCCCTCATGCTGCAAGGCACGGCACGGACTTGGCTTAACATCCTCAGGCCCCTCAGCATCAACAGCTGGGTGGATTTCACTGAAGCCTTCGTTCGCAACTTCACCAGCACTTACAAGCGGGCTCCCAAGCCTAGGCAGCTCTCCCTGTGTGTACAGGGCCCAACCGAGTCCACTCGCGACTACCTCACGCGTTGGGCCGAGCTCCGCATCTCCTGCGAGGGGGTGCACGAGGTGCAAGCCATCGAATACTTCACTGCCAGGTGCCGAGAGGGCACCCTCCTCAAGCACAAGCTTCTCTGCGATGAGCCGACTACCCTCGACGAGCTCCTGAACATCGCCGACAAGTACGTCACCGCCGACTCCTCAATGAAGACCGAGCTCCGGGTGGACGCGTCCGGAAAAGTGCTCAATCCGGCGCCCCAAGCGTCGGCTGGAGACGGCGGCCGACACCAACACCAGAACGATCAGAAGCGCAAGGGCCCAGCGCCGCCTCCCGCTAGCCGGCAGGTGGCCACGGTCGAAGATGCGCTGCCTGAGGGGCGGCCCGCGCCCAAGAAGCCCAAGGGCGGCCGGCCGGCTTTGCAGCCGGCCTTCTCCTACGAGCAAACCCTTGATGCCCCGTGCAAGTTCCACAGCGGCGCGAAGCCGTCCAACCACACGACCCGCAAATGCAATTGGATCGCCCGAATCTCCAAGGGCGAAGGGCTCACGCCGACTCCGCCTGCCGGCCCGCCGCCGCCGGCTCCGCCGCCCAAGGCCGCCCGGCCCGCGGTCGACGCCGTGCAGGACGAGTTCCCCGATGAGCAAGCATCTTATGTTGTCTTCACGAGCCAGCCCGAAGACCGGCGCAGCAAGCGCCGAGAGCAACAAGAAGTCAATGTGGCCGCCACCAGCCCAGCCGGCCACATGCACTGGTCAGAGAAACCCATCAGTTGGAGCCGGGCCGACCACCCAGAGGTGATGCCGTCCCCCGGCTCCTACGCATTGGTCCTGGAGGCCACCCTTGCAACGGATACGCGCGCCGCACGCTTCTCCCGCGTGCTGATCGACGGTGGGAGCAGCATCAACATCCTGTACCGCGACACCATGGAGAAGCTGGGTGTCAAGGCAAAGCAGCTTGCGCCGACTCGAACGGTGTTCCATGGCATCGTACCCGGTTTGTCCTGTGCCCCCATCGGCAAGATCAAGATCGATGTACTCTTTGGGGGCAAGGATCATTTCCGCCGGGAAGCAATCTGGTTCGAGGTGGTGGACCTGGAGAGCCCTTACCACGCCTTGCTTGGCCGACCCGCCTTGGCCAAGTTTATGGCGGTCCCCCACTACGCTTACCTCAAGATGAAGATACCAAGCTCCAAGGGTGTCATCACCATCGCCGGCGACTACAAGAGGTCCGCCGACTGCGCCGCGGCCAGCAGCCGGCTGGCCGAATCCCTTGTGATCGCCGCAGAGAAGAAGACGCTGGACAGGGTCGTGGCCCTGGCCAGCAAGCAGCTAAACCAACCCGCCGACTCCAAGGAGTATGATGCCCAAGGATCTTTCCAGCCGGCCAAGGAGACCAAGAAGATACAGCTCGACCCCGAGCACCCCGAGAGGTTTGCCGTCATTGGGGCGAGCCTGGATAGCAAATAGGAAGGCGAGCTCGTCGATTTCCTCCGTGAGAATCGGGATATCTTTGCATGGTCCCCCAAGGACATGCCGGGTGTTCCGAAGGATTTCGCCGAGCACAAATTGCACGTGCGGGAGGATGCTAAACCAGTCAAGCAGCCCCTCCGCTGACTGTCAGAGGAGAAGAGAAGGATCGTAGGGGAGGAGATAGCCCGGCTTCTCGCAGCCGGCTTCATCATGGAAGTTTTCTTCCCCGAGTGGCTCGCGAACCCGGTTCTCGTGCTGAAAAAGAATAACAAGTGGCGCATGTGTATAGATTACACGAGCCTCAACAAAGCCTGCCCAAAAGATCCCTTTGCTCTGCCCAGGATTGATCAAGTGATAGACTCCACAGCCGGATGCGAGCTGTTGAGCTTTTTGGATGCCTACTCGGGATACCACCAGATAAAGCTGAACCCGGATGACCAACTGAAGACCGCCTTCATCACGCCGTTTGGAGCCTTCTGCTACCTGACTATGACGTTCGGCTTGAGGAATGCCGGCGCCACTTTTCAGTGTTGCATGCAGAAGTGCCTCCTCACGCAGCTCGGCAAGAACGCCCACGTCCACGTGGATGATGTTGTGGTGAAGACGGAGAAGAGTGGCACTCTGCTGGAAGACTTGAAGGAGACATTTGAGAACCTGCGCCGGTTCCGGATCAAGCTCAACCCGGAGAAATGCGTGTTCGGAGTGCCAGCCGGCCAGCTCCTTGGCTTCCTGGTCTCCGAACGCGGCATAGAGTGCAACCCTGTGAAGATCAAGGCCATCGAGAGGATGGTGGTCCCAACCAAGCTCAGAGAGATTCAGAAGTTCACCGGGTGCCTGGCCTCTCTAAACCGCTTCATCAGCCGGCTTGGAGAAAAAGCTCTCCCACTCTACCGCCTCATGAAGAAGAGCACTCACTTTGAGTGGAATGACCAGGCCGACCAAGCTTTCCACGAGCTGAAGAAAATGCTGTCCACGCCGCCTGTCTTGGCGGCACCGACTGAGAAGGAGCCCATGCTCCTATATATTGCCGCCACTAGTCGGGTGGTCAGCACCGTCATTGTGGTCGAACGCCCCGAAGAAGGCCGAGCCCAGCCGGTCCAGAGGCCGGTTTATTACCTGAGCGAGGTGTTGTCCGCCTCGAAACAAAATTACCCACACTATCAGAAGATGTGCTATGGCGTGTACTTCGCCGCCAAGAAGCTGAAGCCGTACTTTCAAGAGCATCCCATCACGGTCGTATGCACTGCCCCGCTGGCCGAGATCATAGGCAGCCGGGATGCATCCGGCCGGGTGGCTAAATGGGCCATCGAGTTGGCCCCCTACACGATCTTCTACCAACCCCGCACCGCCATCAAGACGCAAGCGCTGGCCGACTTCCTCGTCGACTGGGCCAAGACCCAGTACTTACCACCAGCGCCCGACTCCACCCATTGGCGCATGCACTTTGACGGATCAAAGATGCGCACCGGCTTGGGAGCCGGCGTCATCCTTACCTCTCCAAAGGGCGACAAGCTCAGATACACGCTGCAGATCCACTTCACCGCCTCCAACAACGTAGCCGAGTACGAAGCGCTCGTACACGGGCTCCGGCTTGCCAAGGAACCTGGCATCCACCGGATCCTGTGATATGGCGACTCGGATTTGGTGGTGCAGCAATCTTCTGGCGACTGGGACACCAAGGACGCAAACATGGCGAGCTACCGCTTCCTAGTGCAGCAAATCAGCGGATATTTTGACGGGTGTGAATTCCTTCATGTGCCGCGAGCCGACAACGAGCCAGCAGATGCTCTGGCCCGAATAGGCTCCACGCGGCAAGCAATACCAACCGGTGTCGCCCTACAGCGCCTCCTCAAGCCATCAATCAAGCCGTCTCCGGAATCCGACTCCATCTTCGTGCTGCCTAACCCTGAGGAGGCCGGGTCCGGCTCGAAGAATCAAGCAGCCGGCCCGGGGACTTTAATATTCGGCTCGGGGACTGCGGTAGCCGGCCCGGGGACTGCGGTAGCCGGCCCGGGGACTGAGGTAGCCGACCCGGGGACTGCGGTAGCCGGCCCGGGGACTTCTTCAGCACAGCAAGCGGCGGCCGACTCCAGCACTGCATTACCCAGCCCGCCCACCCTGGTGGCTGTAGCCACATTGGTAGCAGAGGAAGTCGCCGCTCCATCATGGGCCCAAACCATCCGTAACTTTTTGGTGAACCAAGATCTGCCGGCTGACAAAAACGAAGCAAGACAAGTCCAGCGCTGGGCTGGAGCATACACAATCGTCAACAGAGAGCTTGTCAAGCGCAGCGCCACCGGAGTCTTGCAGCGATGCGTCGAGCAGGAGAAAGGCATCGCGATCCTCAGGGATATACACCAAGAAGAGTGCGGCCACCACGCCGCATCAAGATCACTTGTCGCCAAAGCCTTCCGCCACGGCTTCTTCTGGCCGATTGCTTTGGACGACGCCAAAGAGCTAGTCAAACACTGCAAAGGCTGCCAGCTTTTTAGCTCACAGCAACACATGCCGGCTTCGGCACTCAAGACCATTCCCATCACCTGGCCCTTTGCCGTCTGGGGATTGGATATGGTGGGATCATTCAAGACGGCGCGCGGCGGCATGACACATTTGCTCGTCGTCGTCGACAAATTCACCAAGTGGATCGAGGCGAAGCCAATCAAGAAGCTGAATGGGCCGACTGCAGTGACTTTCATTGCAGATATAACAACCCGGTACGGCATACCGCATAGCATCATCACCGACAACGGCACGAACTTTGCCAAAGGTGCCTTGGCACGGTTCTGCGCCGCGCAAGGTATCCGGCTGGACCTTGCGTCGGTCGCCCACCCGCAGTCAAACGGCCAAGTGGAGCGGGCAAATGGCCTCATTTTGTCCGGCATCAAGCCCCGACTGGTCGTACCTCTGGAGCGTCCAGCCGGCTGTTGGCTGGATGAGCTGCCGGCTGTCCTATGGAGTCTGCGTACTACCCCCAACAGATCAACCGGCTTCACTCCCTTCTTCCTTGTATATGGCGCCGAGGCAGTCATCCCAACAGATATCGAGTTCGACTCGCCTCGGGTAACCATTTACACGGAAGCGGAGGCCAAAGAAGCAAGAGAAGACGGCGTCGACCTGCTGGAAGAAGGCCGGCTGTTAGCCCTCAGCCGGTCTGCCATCTACCAGCAGGGTTTGCGCCGCTACCACAGCCGGAGGGTCCGACCAAGATCCTTCCAGGAGGGTGACCTTGTGCTCCGGCTGATCCAGCGAACAGCCGGCCAGCACAAGCTCGCAACCCCCTGGGAAGGCCCCTTCATCGTCAGCAGAGCCTTAGGCAACGATGCCTACTACCTCATCGACGCGCAGAAGCCGAAGGCACGCAAGAGAGATGACTCCGGCAAGGAGTCGGAGCGACCATGGAATGCAAACCTTCTTCGGAAGTTTTACAGTTAAAATGCAGTATGTATTATGCCCACTTTTGTATTAAGTACGAAACAGAAGGCTCCCCGAGAAAGACTCGGGGACTGCCATCCTTTATTTTATGAATGAAAGTTATCATGCGTATGATATCACCTATTCATTTATTTTGTCCGGCACCGGGTTCGACGAGTCGGCCCGGGGACTGGCCGACTGGAGTTATATTAGGAGCCCTACCCGCAGTCCGACAAGTAATGTGCCGACACCCAGGCTTGGCTCTTGCCAAAATCGCAGCTCGAAGAACCGACTACCCGGCTGGCAAGAGTCACAAGCCGGAAAGGGTGCACACACGAAAAATGGCTAGGGACTAACAGGCTTATATATAACAAAAGCCGGCTTGCTGCCTACCGCCGACCGACTACCAGAGTAGCCGGCCGGCCGGCTTACATTCAGTCTGCTTCAAATCCAAGAAAGCTCGAGTACTTGCCTTCCCAAAGAGGGAAGGCGGCAAAGGAAAGAGCCTAAGGACAAAAGGTGCACTTGAATGAAAGCCAACACATGCATATATTAATATTTACACAAAGGACCTCCAGAGAGGTCGACATCCAACATTGTTCGATACACCCCCAGTGGGTGGAATTGCAGAAACTTAAAATTGTTCGAAAAAGCAAAACAGGGACAATAGGAACGGCAGATCAAGCCGGCGGGGCCGCTGACGAGCCGGGCTGGGCGGTGGAAGCGGTCGTGCCGGCTGGAGGAACGGCCGGCTGGCCAACCTCGGCTTAATCATCGCCTCCGGCAGAGGGCGCGCTCCCGCGTGGCTCGTTGCTGGAGGCACGGTCGGCTTGAGGGCGGTCGGCCGTCTCACCAGTCGGCTCGGCGTCTTCACCGTCCTCCTCCACGTCGTCCTCGCCCTTGTCGCTGGAGGCGATCTCCTCGGCCGAGTCCTCGCCGTCCGCCGGGTTCAGCCCGAACCATTCCTCCGGCTGGGCGGCGCCATTATCGTTGAGCTCCGGCGCGAAGACGCTGGTGTCGGTGCACTCGGCGATCGTCGAGGCGCGTTGCGCGATCGCCGGCCGCACCTCCTCCAGCTCCGCGTCGACTTACGACCGCCAAGTCCGCAGCTGGTCCAGGCTTAGCCCTGGGTACCACGCGCGGACGAACTCCAGCGCACGCCCGGCTCCAAGACAGGTTGCGGACGCCTTCCAAGCCTCGAGGCGGCCGACTGCGACTTCTAGCCAGTCGGCCGTCCGGCTTGGGGTGCGGGGAATCGTCTGGCCGGGCCAGAGCGCGGCCAGCACCGTCGCCCCGGCACGTTGGAGCCGGCGGAGCAGCCGATGGGCCGGCTGCAGCCACGCCTGGATGGCGATGAGCTGCTCCGACAGCGTCCGATTCGCATCCGGCGGAATCACAACCCCGGCCTGACGGCGCGCCTCGCGGTGGGCCTCGATGGCTTGGGCGGCGAGGACGGATTGGCCGGGAAAGTACTCTGCGCAAGACAGCAAACACAAGTCAAAACAAAACCGCAGGCGGCCGGCAGATGGAAGAAGGGCAAGAAAGACAGCCTACCATCGATAAGATCCTCGATCCGGCCAAAGCCTTCTTCCAGCGCCTGGCGCGTCTCGGCCCAGCCCGCCTCCGTGGTCTCGAACTCCGCCTTCAGGGCAGCCTCGCCATCCTGCGCCTTTTGCAGGGCCGCCTTATGGCTTTCCTCCTGGTCGGCCAGTTTCTTGGCCAGGCGGTCGCGCTCCTGAACCAAGTCAGCGTACTCGGCGTCCCTGGCATGAAGAGTGGCCTGCACTTCGCCGAGTTCCCTCCGCAAGTCGGCGTTGGCCTCTGCGCGAGCAAAAGACAAAGAGAAAAAGTCAGCAAGGGAAAAGTCGTTAAGGAAGATCCGACCCGACTGCGCTGCAGTCGGCCCAAATCTCGGGGACTACACCCAGTGGGTGCGCTGTTGCGCCCCCACGAGAAAGAAATAAAGAAAATTCACTTACGCCGGCTACTGGCCAGGTCTTCGGTCCTCCGGCTCAGCTCCCGAGCCTAGGAGTTGAAGGCGGCGGCACGAGAATTGTGATAATCCTAGAGATCAGAAAAAACAGTCAAGATAGTCGTGAAGTAAGATCCGACCAGACTGCGCTGCAGTCGGCCCGGATCTCGGGGACTACACCCAGTGGGTGCGCTAGCGCGCCCCCACGGAAAAAATTCAGAGGACCAGAACGGTCAACCAGTAAAGACTTACCCGGATTGCAGACCGCGTCGACAGAAACTCCTGAGTGAATTGCCTCAGGAGGCCGGCCTGTGCCTGCAGCCGGCTCCGAACCCCTTGGGCCGCGGCGTTCAGCTCGCCGCTTCCTCTGCTGGGAGTCCACCCGGACGTGGCGGAGCTAGCCGCCTCCAAGGCGTCTGCCGACTGGTCGGCACCCGCGGCTCGGCGCGTGTCCGGCGGGGCCGTGCTCCCTCCGGCGTGCCGGCCCGCCGCCAGCTCGATCTCAAGACCGGCTCTGGCCTCGGGCGTGGCCCGGGCCGGCTCCTCCGGCACCGCCGACGACTGGCCGCCTTCGCCCGCTCCGGCTGGCGCTGCCGGCGGCGTCCTCTCTGCGGAGATCTCGAAGAGTTTGTCCCTCTCCACCGGTGGCTGCTCGGGGGTGATCTCCTCCGCCGTGGGCAGAGGGATGTCCGGATCCAAGGTGTGGAGGGGGATGGCGAGCAGCGGAGGCCGGCTACGTGCGCCCTCTGCCTCCGTCTCCGCGGCCGCCCGCTCCAACGGAGTCTCGGCCGCCGCGCTCCCTCGCCCCGTTGCTGTCCGGGCGGCCTCCCGCTCCGCCACCTCCCGCTCCGCCGCCTCCCTCTCTCGACGCGCCTCGCGAGCGTTCCGCTCCGTGGCCTCTGCAAGATCGGCGCGGGGGTCCACGCGGCGGGACCCTGAAGATCCAGCACCCGGCCCAACCACGGAGCCGCCTGGGCCTCGCTCGAGGGAGAGCGGCGCCCTGCTCAAGAAATCAGAGAAGAATTAAAGCAAAGGAAGACTTCAAAATAACAAGCATGTAAGCGGCCAGAGGGCTTACGTGGAAACTGACGGAGGCTTCTTCACCGCCTTCCAGAAGCGGGCCGCCTTCACCGCCGCCTCGTCACGCTTCGTGGCCGCGGCGGAGGCCCTCGTCTTCTTCGGCCGGCTTCCAAAGAGTGGAAGCACGGCCCGGCGTTTCCCCTTTCCACCACCGGCAGCCGGCGTGGCGGACGAGCCCGCGCTGTGGCGGTCGGTTGCCGGCTGGTGGCGCGGGATTTCTTCAGCGTCAAAATCGTCCGGTCAGTCATCGAAACTGGCCGAGAGCCCCATGCCTCCGGGCTCGGCGACGTCCCCCGTGGCGGCGTCCTCCATGGCGACGGCAGCAAGGTCCGGGTCATCGAGGTCATCCACCGTGCGGTCCGGGGCATACTCGCGTTCGACTCCTGCCGCCCCGGCTGGCGGCGGGAGGAGAGGGTTCTGATAAAAGAAAAAGGAGAAGAGCCGCCTAGTCAGAAACCGGCTGGCTCAAGCCGGCAGACGACAAGAAGGACTCACCACAGGCGGAGGATGGGCGCGGGAGTACGGCGCCTTGCCGAATTGCCAGTCGTCGGTGAGCTTCAGGTTGGCGATGTAGTTCACCATCAGTGCCACCTCGGCATGGGGCATCTCCCATGTGCTCAGCCGGCAAGGGTCGAACCGGCCGCTCATCTGGCACATCATGTGGGGCCGGCTTTGAAGGGGGAGAATCCGGCGCTCGACGAAGGCGGCTACCAGGTCGGCTGCGCGCAGGCCTTCCGACTGGATCATCACCCGAAGCTGGGCGATGGAGGCGTTCCCGGCCGGAGACAAGGACTTAGACCGGTAGCCCCAAGACGGCCGCCTCCCAGCCGGCGGGCCGGCTATGTAAGCCGGCAGATTGACGTAGTCGCCGTGCGGGGCGACGTTCTTGACATAGAAGTAGGATTTCTGCCAGAGTTTGACAGACTGGATTAGAGGGATGTGAGGGAAGGGGTTGTCGTCGCTTGCCCTCTTCATCGCGATGAAGGCCCCGCAGGGAGCTGGCACGCCGGCGGAGACGGTGCCGAGCTTGTTCTGGAAGAGCTCCGCCCAGAGCTCCAGCGTCGGCAGCACCCCCAAGAAACCTTCGCAGAGGGAAACGAAGGCCGACAGCTGCATCACCGCGTTGGGCGTGACGTGATGCGGCTGGAGGTTGTAGAATTCGAGGAAGGATCGCATGAAGCTGCTCGCCAGGAAGCCGAAGCCACGCAATAAGTGCGTACGGAAGACGACGCGCTCGCCTTCCTCTGGCGTTGGCGAGACCTCCATCTCCGGCGCCAGACGAACCTGCACGAGGTTGGCGGCGGGCAGGCGCCGGGTCTGGCGGAGGAATTCGATGTGGTCCTCGTGGACGTTGGACCCGTCCCACGAGCTTGACAGTGCCAGGGACATGGCGGCATGAGCGGGCTGCGGCGCGAGACTGCGTCGGGCACGAGGAAGAAGAAAGGGAAGAAGAAGAGCAAGGAGGGACGGGGAGCGGGGGAGCGAACGAGCCTTTGTCTCTCCCCCTCCCCCCCTACTTGTAGGCTCGTGCGCTAGAGCCGAGGAGGCGCAGCGTGGGGGATCGTGGGGATCGATCGTGCCCATCTCCCCCACGCCCGCGTTAATTGCGTGCCTTGATGACGCGAAGAAACGGCCGCGGGGAGGCGAGCAGTCCCCTCGGGCCACAGAAGATCTGCGCCCGGGCCGAGGCCAGGGAGTGGCGGGCCAGGGCCTGCGGCGGCGTCCCGTCGCGCGCGTGCGACAGCAGGACTTCTCCGCCACGTGGCCCGTCGTGGGGCCTGCGGCCAGCCCGCGGGTCAGCCACGGTCACCTTAATAAACAAAAAAGTTCTCTGAAGTCGGCCTGCGACGGCGAGGTCGGCCCCTCTGGGTGTGAAGCCAGCCAAGCTTCCCGTCCTTCCGTCTGCCGTGACGCTCGCCCGGCTTCGGGGACTACTGTCGGGGTAAATAGCCATGGGTAGCCCAGCCGGCTTCCCCTGGCCCCTTAGAAAAATTATGAGCCCGTCTAGCTCATAAGAAGACTCAAGACCTGGGCCGCCTCCCCCCTAGCCGATTACCTTCCTAGCCGGCTTCGGGGGCGGCCCGCCCTTTACCCTCATGAAGAAAGCTATGGAGGGCCGGCTACGGCAAAGCCGGCTACGAGAGGCCGGCTACAACAAGGCCGGCTACAGCCAAGCCGGCTCCCATAAAGCAGTCAATGCCGTACCCGCAATGTACGCGTCCACTCTGCGATGATGAAGCGGGGCGTGGCTACAGTGGAGCCTGCCACCCCCAAAACCCGGAGCACACCTGGTACAGCGCGCCGTGCGGGCAGCCACGGCCCGCCCGGCGCGGCACTGTAGCCACGGCGGCTCTGACGCCGTCCATGACGGGCCGCCAGCGTGGCCCCCGAGGCGGTGGGCCCCTTCGGGCAGAGAGATGCCGAAGGCGGCCGCACCTCCTCTCAAGCCGGCAAGATAGAGGGCCGGCTTCCCATAGCCGGCCTGCCACCCTCCTCGAAGGAGACACCCATTAAGGAGACAAGATGCGGCGGGGCTACAGTAATCGCCTGCCAAGGCGGCGTTACTGTAGCCACGCTTACCCCGACCAAGCCTGCGTCAACAACACGGAGTAACAGTAACCAGCCGCCGACCAGGCCCTGGCCGGTGGGGCCAGCCTGTCGACCCAGGAGCCGGCAGCCGGCGGGACCCACCAGCCGGTGGGCCCCAGAAGCCGGCGTAGAAGCCAGCGAGCATAGTCACAGACAGCTGGGCCCTGCGCCCAGTCGGATTACCATTGTACCCCCGGGGGGTAGGCCTATATAAACCCCCCGGTGCACCCATGCAAAGGGTTGGACTCTCATTCTAGACCTAGACACCATACAAGGAGAGGAAGCAGGCTGAGCTGAGCCCTTCTTCCTCCTTCCACCCAAAACAGCTCAAGGAGCATTGTAGCTACTTGTTCACTTAGTAACCATGCAGAGACCCCGCAGAGCAGCAGTAGGGGTGTTATCTCCCCGGAGAGCCCTGAAGCTGGGTAAGATTCGCCGGCGTGCATGTCTTCGCCTCATCTCGTTTCCAGGCACCGGCGATGTTCTATTGGCCCCCGCAATGATAAGCCACCCGTTGGCATATGTCGCTCCTACCACCCGACAGTTATGTTCCTTAATTTTGCGTCCCTAACACTGTGAGGGTTTATGAGCCCCTCTTAACAGTTCGCTTTGAATAAAACTCTTTCAACAAGGCCCAACTTTGGTTTTACCATTTGCCTAATAACAACTAAAACTTGCATATGGACTTGGCGCCCCCCGAGGTCTCTTAATCAACCCCCCTGGTCCAGTGCTCCACATGAGTGTTAGTCCACCTACCTAGCAGTCGGTGGTGCCACCTCGGGGGAACTCAAGGTATGTGGGCTATCGTCCACTTTGCATAGACGGTGTTGTCCTGAGAACGAGATACGTGTGACTCTTATCGGGGTGTCGACACACCGGGTGGTCTTGCTGGATTTGTTTTACCATTGTCGAAATGTCTTGTGCACCGGGATTCCGAGTCTGATCGGAGGTTCCCGTGAAGGAGGATTGTCTTCGCGGATCGTGAGCTTGTCATGAGCTAAGTTGGGACACCCCTGCAAGGTTTAAACTTTTGAGAGCCGTGCCCGTGGTTATGTGGCAGATGGAGATTTGTTAATATCTGGTTGTAGAGGACTTGAAGTAAACTCAATTAAAATACACCAACCATGTGCGTAACCGTGATTGTTTCTTTTCGGGGATGTTTGAGAGGAGAACACGGTTGGGTTATGTTTGAACGTAAGTAGTTCAGGATCACTTAGTGATCATTACTAGTTCGCGACCATTTGCGTAGCTTCTCATCTTATTCTTGTATTCATAAGTTAGCCACTATATATTGCTTAGCCGTTGTTGCAACCTCACTACTTATCTTTTACATACCCTTCAAGCTTTGTTAGTCTTGATACCCCTGGTAATGGGATTGTCGAGTCCTCATGGCTCACAGTTTTCCACATGACAGTTACAGGTACACGTAATGCGATGATCATGACGCGAGAGCAATGTTTGCTTTCTTTGGTGTTCCTCTGCTTCTAAAGCATTACTTTCATGATCCATAAGCATAGAAATTTTACTACTCTCCACATAAGAAAATTTATTCTCATCAATAGTAGTGGGAGCAAACTCAACAAAATAACTATCATGTGAGGCATAATCCAATTGAAAATTAAAATCATGATGACAAGTTTCATGGTTATAATTATTCTTTATAGCATACATGTCATCACAATAATCATCGTAGATGGCAACTATGTTCTCATAATCAATTGGAACCTCTTCCAAAATAGTGGATTCATCACTAAATAAAGTCATGACCTCTCCAAATCCACTTTCATAATTATCACAATAAGATTCAACACCCTCCAAAATAGTGAGATCATTACTTCCTAAAGTTGACACTCTTCCAAACCCACTCTCATCAATATAATCATGATAAATAGGAGGCATGCTTTAATCATAATAAATATTCTCATCAAAACTTGGGAGACTAAAAATATCATATTCATCAAACATAGCATCCCCAAGCTTGTGGCTTTACATATCATTAGCATCATGGATATTCAAAGAATTCATACTAACAACATTGCAATCATGCTCATCATACAAATATTTAGTGCCAAAAAATTTATAGACTTCTTCTTCTAACACTTGAGCACAATTTTCCTTTCCATCGTTTTCATGAAAGACAATAAAAAGATGAAGCATATGAGGCAACCTTAATTCCATTTTTTTGTAGTTTTATTTCATAAACTAAACTAGTGACAAAACAAGAAACTAAAACATTCGATTGCAGGATCTAAAGATATACCTTCAAGCACTAACCTCCCCGGCAACGGCGCCAGAAAAGATCTTAGTTGACAGGGTGTGAGTGCCGCTTACCTAGCCTTCGTGGCAATGGCGCCAGAAAAGAGCTTGATGTCTACTATGCAACCTTCTTCTTGTAGACTCGTGTTGGGCCTCCAAGCGCAGAGTTTTGTAGGACAGTAGCAAATTTCCCTCAAGTGGATGACCTGAGGTTTATCAATCCGTGGGAGGCGTAGGATGAAGATGGTCTCTCTCAAACAACCCTGCAACCAAATAACAAAGAGTCTCTTGTGTCCCCAACACGCCCAATACAATGGTATATTGTATAGGTGCACTAGTTCGGTGAAGAGATGGTGATACAACCGTAATATGGATAGTAGATATAGGTTTTTGTAATCTGAAAATATAAAAACAACAAGGTAGCAAGTGGTAAAAGTGAGCGAAAAGGTATTGCAATGCTTGGAAACAAGGCCTAGGGTTCATACTTTCATTAGTGCAAGTTCTCTCAACAATGATAACATAATTAGATCATATGTCAATCCCTCAACGTGCGACAAAAGTCACTCCAAAGTTCCTATCACGGAGAATATAAGATGAAATTGCTTGTAGGGTACAAAACCACATCAAAGTTATTCTTTCCAATCAATCCATTGAGCTATTCCTATAAGTGTCACAAATAGCCCTAGAGTTCATAGTAAAATAACACCATATGACACACATCAATCAACCCTAATGTCACCTAGATAGTCCAATGTCACCACAAGTATCTGTGGGTCACTTATACGACATGCATCAAACAACTTTGGATTCATAATATTCAATCGAACACAAAGAACCTCAAAGAGTGCCCCAAAGTTTCTACCGAAGAGTTAAGACAAAAATGTGTGCCAACCCCTATGCATAAGTCCACAAGGTCACAGAACCCGCAAGTTGATCACCAAAACGTGCATTAAGTGGATCACCTGAATATCCCATTGTCACCATAGATAAGCACATGCAAGACATACATCAAGTGTTCTCAAATCCTTAAAGACTCAATCTGATAAGATAACTTCAAAGGGAAAACTCAATCCTTTACAAGAAGGTAGAGGGGGAGAAACATCATAAGATCCAACTATAATAACAAAGCTCGTGGTACATCAAGATCATGCGAAATCAAGAACATGAGAGAGAGAGAGAGAGATCAAACACATAGCTACTGGTACATACCCTTGGCCCCAAGGGTGAAATACTCCCTCCTCGTCATGGAGAGTGTCGGGATGATGAAGATGGTCACCGGTGATGGTTTCCCCCTCCGGCAGGGTGCCGAAACGGGCTCTCGATTGGTTTTTCGTGGCTACAAAGGCTTGCGGCGGCAGAACTTCCGATCTAGGTTATGTTCTGGTTTTTTTGGGATTTATAAGAGGTGTTGGCATCGGGAACAAGTCAGAGGGGCCCACGAGGTGACGACAAGGACGGGGGGAGCGCCCTAGGGGGGGCACCCTCCACCCTTATGGTGGCCTCGGGACCACTCTCCAATATCTTTTCGTTCCAGTATTTTTCATATTTTCCAAAAATATTCTCCGTAAATTTTCAGGTCAATTGGACTCCGTTTGATATTCCTTTTCCGCGAAACTCAAAAACAAGGAAAAATAGAAACTTGCATTGGGCTCTAGGTTTTTTTGATAAGGAAAGACAGTGGGAGAGGCTCCCACTGACTTTGTATATTACCTCACCAACCGATGTTACATAATTACATATGGGGGGTTTTGCAGGGTTCCCCTCAACCCTTTAGAAGCATAAAGAAAAAGCCTTGTTGTCTACAAGTTTTGAATATAAGAATCTAAGAAGGGACGAAGCTCTTCTTTATAGTTATGAGCGAGAAGGCCCAACAGATGCTTGAATCTATCCAGCCATGAAGTGAAGGAGCGTGGCACTCCTCTGAAGTACTCATTGTTTCTCTCCTTCCATATGCTCCAAGCGGCCAGCAAGAAGATATCCATGAATAGTGGTTGCCCCCATTGGGGTTTACCATGATGCAACAAGGAGATCCTATTCCCATTATGCGGCCATCTCAGACCAACCTTATCCCAACATCGCTGGCTAAAGGGGCACAAGAAAAAGAGATGTTCCATTGTTTCCTCAGGAGGATTCTGGCAGAGCATACATGCATAGTTATTGTCCACCACAACATAGTGCCTACGTTTCAACATGTTTCGCGTGTTCAGACGGTCAACAAGCAGCAGCTAGCCAAACATCTTGAATTTGATGGGGCTCTTGGCCTTCCAAAGCCAGAGGAAAGCATCATCAGCGATCATCTCCCTGAAGCAATGGTTGTAGTAATTTTTGGCCGAGAATTTTCCATTGAGGGTACTGACCCAAGTGTCCGCATTCCCCCTCTCTGGGATGACATGCATGGAGCCCCTCTGGATCTCTCTGACTTCTTCTCTTGCTTGTACAGAGAGTGGCAAATGGAAAAGCATGGCAGGGTCTGTTGCTTGCAGAGCATCACTGACGGACACATCCTCATTTGTGGCAAACGAGAAGGCTGTGGGATAGATTTCGGAGAGCTGGGTTTCCTGGTCGTGCGCGAACCACACATCCTTCTAGAACAGAACTGAAGTCCCATCACCAACTACAACCTTTGAGATACCTCGAAAGACCTGACTGAGCTGCATGATATCGTGCCACCAGAAGGACCCAATCGGATCAACTGCATGTGGTACCGTGTTTGCATAGTATGTATCCCAGATCAGTGTCACCCACGGTATGTCCATGCGGTTATAGAACTTATAGAGGTGTTTAAGGAGCAGCGCCACATTTTGAGTTTTGATGTCAATGACCCCAAGCCCTCCTTTGCGCTTTGGCCTACAAACTAACTCCCAAGCGGCCAAAGAGTTGTTTTTGACACCTTCCTCAGTGTTCTTGGCCCACAAGCAGTATCTACGCAATCTGTCAATGTGTTCGATCACTTTTGGATGTAATTTGAGTGTGCACATGGCATATATCAACATGGATGTGATGGTGGAGTTGACCAACGTGAGCTTGGCACCAGCTGAGAGCAAGGATATCGCAGTGGATAATTTCCTTTCAATCCCACACACCATCGGCATCAATTCGAGCAGCGTTGGTTTTGTCGTTCCCATGGGAAGACCCAGGTAAGCGAACGGAAGTGATCCAACATTGCAGCCCAAGATTTGGGCCAAGACCGAAGCCTGCTGTGGGTCAAGATTGATAGGGATCAAAGTTGACTTGTGGAAGTTTATCTTCAGACCAACAGTCTCAGCGTAAGCAACCAGAATGGACTTCATGCCTATGGCTTGATCTGGGCAGGCAGGCATGACCAAGATCGTATCATCGGCATACTGGATCACCGGATAGTCCCCTCTCCGGTTGCATGGAAAAGGTAGATCAATTAAGCCTTGGTCGTAAGCATCATTAATCGTCGCGTGAAAAAGGTCGGCAGCTAAAACAAAAATGAGCGGCGACAAAGGGTCACCCTGTCTTACTCCACATTTACACAGAAATTTTCGGCCAGGGACCCCATTCAAGAGAACCGAAGAAACCCCTGAAGCAAAAATAGACTTCATCTAGCCAAGCCATTTGTCGTCAAAGCCCATGTGCTTCATAATCTGCAACATCGGTTCATGTTCTGTTGTGTCAAAAGCTTTGGCAAAATCAAGCTTGAGCAGTACTATTTCCCTCGATGATGCTTGGCATTGGTGGATGTACTCAAATGACCAGGCCAGGCAATCTTGGATGGTACGCCCTTTGAGGAATCCATACTGATTCCTATGGATGATTTTAAGAATGACTTTCTGCAGGCGATTGGCTAGAATTTTTGTGATGATTTTTCGACAATAGTTGAGCAGTGTTATGGGTCTAAAATCATTAGCCGTTACAGGAGAGGAGATTTTCGGGATGAGAGTAATATAACCCTCACTGATACTGGTTATGTCAAGGTTACCTTCGTGGAAGTCGCAGCACATTTTGTAGATATCTTCCTTGATAATGTGCCAGCAACTTTTGAGGAAGCAACCATTAAAGCCATCGGGACTGGGAGCCCTGTCACTAGGCATCTCTTTGATCACTGCATCAATTTCATTGGTGGAAAATGGTTCCGAAAGCACCTCCAAACCTTCCACCTTTTTAATGATACGGTTAAGATCGAAGCGCATATTTGTGGGCTTAGAGGTCCCCAATCGTTCTTTGTATGTATTGAACAACAACCCTGCTTTGCCTGTATGATCAGAGACTTCAACATCCCCATCCTGCAAAGTGGCAATTGAGTTGTGTCTGACCCATCCCCATTGGGCTCTAGGTTAATAGGTTAGTCCCAAAAATCATATAAAATAGCATATGAATGTATATAAAACATCCTAGATAGATAATATAATAGCATGGAACAATAAAAAATTATAGATATGCTAGAGACGTATCAGACGCCACAGGCACAGCCACCACGACGAGTGGAGTGAGCACCATGAGCGGTGCAATCACCATAGGTGGTGCATCCATCGCCCCTGCTGCAATTGGAACGAGGACTAGAGCCGTAGTAGCAGCCCAGCTCCCTCAACCTTTTGGTGAGCATGCTCATGCCAGTGCGGATTAAGGTGATGCCCACATTCCGCCTCCCCGTCGCACCAGTGAGCACAATCAGCACAGTGTCAATGCCCGCTCCGGTGCAAGCGAAGATCCTCTGGCCATGCCGACCAGAGGGGCGACACTAAGACACACGCTCCGTCCCACGCAAGGCGAGCGTGAGAAGACCCCGAGCGGTGCCTCGACCCATGACGACCGTGTCCGCATGGGAAGGGCCCAGCTGATCAAGAGCCTAGCCACCAAGCATAGCCCCAGCCACACCAAACCGCTCTCGTGATTAGCCCGAGCCGACAAGAGTGCAAAGACGCTCCTTCTGGCTCGTCTAGGAGTCAAGCGGCATCACGCTCCGCCTCCCATGCCATGCCAGAGACAGTGGAGAAAGCAATGGTCAGGCTCAGCTGCCGGTGAACTTTCCTCCAGCAGCAGACAAGATGGACGAGTGGAGAGCTACCATCCAAAGCTTGATCAGGTTTCTCGAGGCCAACAAGTCACAGCGTGCAGAACTTTCGTGATGCCCGCAGATGACACCGGCAGCCTCCTATGGTGGCCATGTTGAGAGGACTATACCCGTGGTGCAGTCCCCTCCATAGCAACCCATCCAAGGGCAACCACGGCGGGCTCAGCAAACACAGGATGCTAACGAGATTAAAGAGGTATCCATGGCCTCGTCCGACCCATGGGCTCAGCAGGATCAGCGCCAAGTATTGAGGGACAGGAAGAAGGAAGACGCCCGCGTCACCATCGAGCGGCCCCGTGAGACACGCCGTCAGTCAGATAGGCGCAATGGCCCAGACTTTGATGAACCCACACCCATTGTTGATGGGTACTTTCCTTATGAGGTAGGATTCCCCGCATTCACTCGCGAGCTACGGCAAGTCCATTGGCCATTGTCTTGTACCTTCAAACATGATCTCTTGGAGAAGTACAATAAAAAGTTGCACCCGATAGAGTTTTTGGGCATCTATACGATTGTCGTTCAAGCTGCTAGGGGAAGGGATGGAAAGGTACTCGCCAACTACTTTCCATTGGCACTCAAACCGAATGTGAGGTCTTCGTTGATGCACCTGCCGGAGGATTCCAGCTCTTCGTGGGCAGACCTATGCAACGAGCTTGTTGGCGCCTTTACAGGCGGCCATCAAGAGCCCGAATAGCCCGGTGATCTGCAAGCCCTCTTGCAAAAGGAAGGAGAGAGCTTGCGGAAGTATTTGCAAAGATTCAGTCGAGTACACCACAACATCCCGAAGATACATCCGGTGGCAGTGATCACTGCATTCCATATGAATGTGCGCAATCGGAGGATGTGTGCTAAGACGAATGTTCAGTTGCCGAAGACCGTCAACAAACATTACACGTTCGCGGACAAGTGTGCTCGTGCTGAGGAGGGGAGGAGACTTCCAAGGGAAGAGATTGTTGTCGAGGTTGATTCAGAGGATGACGACGCCACCGCCCCAAGGAAGAAAAACAAATAGTGCAATAAGAAGAAGAAAGGGAAAGTAGTGATGGCCATTCAGAGCTCTGGCGATCCCAACACCAGCAAGGAAGCAAAGACTGAGACACCCGACAAAGAAGATGCTACATGTGCTGATTGCTGGGCGACTGAGAAAATCGGTAAGTTCGACGGGCCATACTGCAAGATCCATAGAACCAAGGGCCATGATCTCCAAGATTACAGGCGGGTTGAGTAGCTTGTCGAAAGACAAAAGGCTGAGTATGAAAAACATGATTAGGAGAAAGCCCAAGATGGCGCTGGTGGGAAAGGCCGTGGCGGCCGTGGGGGTCACCACTATAAGGACAATCAACAAAAAGAGAAGCCCACTAGGGGCTGTGAGAAAAAGGAAGATGAAGATGATAGTGAAGAAGAGGATGATGATGAGTCCAGTGAACAAGAATTTTTCATATGGCTACTGTGGCATTGTGCATTGATGGGGGCGCTTCTTTGCACTCCTCTCACCGTTGACTCAAGCAGTGGGCACGTGAGGTCAATACAACAGAGCCAGTAGCGAACTCTCGGGAACCACTCAAATGGTCCCGCTCACCCAACATCTTTGATATTGAGGACCACCCAGATCGCACCACTGCGGTCGGATGCTTGTTGTTGTTGGTTTCAACAACAATCTGCAAACTCAAGGTCACAAATATGCTGGTTGACGATGGGGTAGGGTTGAATTTGATTTCCCCTGAAGTGATTAAGAAACTCTTACCTGATGAAGACCTCAAGAGGACTGGCACATTCCATGGGATCAACCATGGAAGGAGCCAACATAATGGAAAGATTACATTGCCGACAATGTTTGTCGGGGAACTGAACTTCAGGACTAAGAAAGTTGTGTTTGACGTGGTCAAGCTTCCCTTGCCATTCAACGGAATCCTTGGTCGTCCAACTTTGGCCAAGTTCATGGCAGCATCCCATTACACATATAACACGTTGAAGATGCCGGGGCCAATAGGAGTCATTTCCATCCCGCCAGAGAAGAAGGATGCAGTTATATGCGTCGACAAGATGTATAGAGATGCGGTTGCAGCAGATGTCGTCATGGCCTCAGCTCCCGCCAAGGAAGGAAAGAAGAGTAAGAATGCTAGGAAGGACACCGACAAGGACCCCGGGAAGTCCGACTCTTTGGAGTGTGCTACGCCCGGCAGCGACTTGCCGGAATGTTCGACTGGTAAGAAACCCAAGGCTGCTCCCCTGCAACAAAGAAGGTTCCGACGAGGCATGATGGCGCTAGTGGTACTTTCACCATTAGTGCCAACCTTGATGGCAAATAGGAAAGCGTGCTTGTTGCCTTCCTGCGGGTGAACATCGATGTGTTTGCATGGCAACCATCTGACATCCTCAGTGTTCCCAGGGAGGTAATCGAGCAGCACCTTGCCGTCTACCCTCATGCCAGCCCCGTCAAGCAGAAGGTCGGAAAGCAAGCCTTGGAGCGGCAACAGTTCATCGCCAAAGAAATCAAGAAACTCGAAGCAGCGGGTTTGGTTAGAGGAGTGTTGCATCCCACTTGGTTAGTAAATCTAGTGGTGGTGCACAAGGCAAATGGGAAGTGGAGACTTTGCATTGACTTCACTGACTTGAACAAAGCATGTCCAAAGGATCCCTTCCCCTTGATGTGCATTTATCAGATCGTCGATTCCACTTCATGATGTGATTTTCTATCTTTCCTTGATGCATACTACGGCTACCATCAGATCTTCATGGCCAAAGAATACGAAGAGAAGACCGCGTTTATAACCCCATGTGGCATGTACTGCTTTGTACGTATGCCTTTTGGGCTAAAAAGCAACGGTTCTACATTTGCAAAGGGCTGTGCATATTGGTTTTAAACCTCAGCTACACTGAAACATAGAAGCATGCATGGATGATATCGCGGTCAAAACCAAAGATAAGTCCATGCTTATCAAGGATCTGGAAAAAACCTTTGCATATCTATGGAAGATCAATTTGAAGCTCAATCCAGAGAAATGTGTGTTTGGCATTCTGTCCGGCAAACTCCTTGGATTCTTTTTGTCTCGGAGAGGGATAGAAGCTAACCCTAATAAGATCAAGGCAATAGAGCAGATGCAAGCCCCAAAGACTATCAAGGATGTGAGTCATCTGGCAGGCTGCGTCGCTGCGCTGAGCAGGTTCATTTGAAAATCCACTGAGCGCGCCTTGCT
Organism: Triticum monococcum; assembly: GCA_034509565.1. NCBI lineage: Eukaryota > Viridiplantae > Streptophyta > Magnoliopsida > Poales > Poaceae > Triticum > Triticum monococcum. The sequence goes on along the minus strand of CM067842.1, from coordinate 273,808,908 downwards.
GTTCTTCAAAATCTTGAAGAAGGCCGACCCAATGAAATGGACCCTGGAGGCAATGGCTGCAATGCAGGATTTGAAAGCCTACCTTTCATCTGCACCAACCTTGGTCGCGCCTAAACCGCAAGAGCCGCTGTTGTTGTATCTAGCAGCAATGAATCAAGTGGTTAGTGTTGCATTGGTGCTGCAGAGGGAAGCAAGTAGCGAAGAAACCGAAGCAGCATAGTCACCCAATGTTGAGCCAAACCTATCCCCTGCAAGGCCTGACATTGATGAGGGAAGAAGGACACAAGTACATGCTGATAATCATAAGGCGTTAGCCAGGAAGAAAATGGTGCAGCGACTAGTCTACTTTGTCAGCTCCCTCTTGTAGGGGGCAAGGTCAAGGTGCTCTAGGGTGCAAAATATGATCTTCGGCCTTCTCATGGCCTCGAGGAAACTGTGCCATTACTTCCAAGATCACGAGATCACAGTTGTGACTCGCCTTCCGCTGTAGCGTATATTGTGGAATCAAGAGGCTATCGGCAGGATAGTGGAGTGGGTACTAGAACTGTCGAGTTTTGCTCTGAAGTTTGAAAGCACGAGAACTATCCAAAGTAGAGCACTGGCAGAATTCATTACTGAATGGACACCAATGCCTGATGAAGAGGTGCCAGAAATAGCCCCCCCGGCAAGGAGACCCACAAGGAGTGGGTAATGTATTTTGATGGTGCTTTTTCACTACAGGGTGCAGGGGCTAGAGTGTTGCTTGTCGCACCCACCAGAGAGCACCTCAAGTATGTTATCCAGATGCACTTCCCTAGGGAGGATGCCACCAATAACATCACAGAGTGCGAGGGGCTTCTTGTTGGCCTTAGGATTGTAATAGAATTGGGATAAAGAAGATAGTCATCTGTGGTGATTTCCAGCTCATTGTGAAGCAAGTGAATAAGGATTACCAGAGCCCGCTAATGGAGGCATATGTGGAAGAAGTGAGAAAGCTGGAAGATCACTTTGACGGGCTGTAAATAGAGCATGTGCCCCGTGCGGAAAACGGCATTGCTGACCACCTGTCAAAGTGCGCTGCTTAGAAGCTCCCTATGGAATAAGGAACTTCTGTACTCCACCTAACTCAACCATCAATTTCCCCATTAGCACTGACTAGGAAAAGAAGAAAAGTGAACACCGGCAAACATTTCCAACAGAGCTCCCTGGATCTGCTGGTGAAAAGGCTGCTGGGAGAAGTCCTATCTTGGTGGGTGAGCTGCATCCTCCAGCAGAGCCCTGAGTTCTCACTGTTGAAGCTAGCACTCCCATAACAAAGGAGATGCCTTTAATCCTTGTCGTCGAGCCACAAGCTCCGGCATGGGCACAACATATAGTCCATTTCCTACAACTAGGAGAACTTCCTGATGACCCAGAGGAATCTGAAAAGGTGGCTAAAAGTGCTAGTTATCGACTAGAGGGGGGTGGGGGTGAATAGGTGATTTTTACGAAAGTCTTCAAAACACAGGGGCTTTGAAGACAAACGATAGAAATGAACCTATTGATATGAAGCGGAAGGTAGACTACACAAGATAAGCCATAGTCAAGTAAGAAATGAAGTAAAAACATGAAGACTATCAGCAGCTAGGTAGTATGGATCAGGATGGAAGATAGTATGAAGCCAAGAAGTAAAGAGTCTTCACTTAGTGAAGTCAATCAGATCATACATGCATGCAATGACTTCACGAAGACAAACTGTAAAGTAAAGGGAAGTGAAGGATAGAACCAGTAGCTTGATGAAGACAAGGATTCCGTAGACCAGTTCCAGTTGCTCTGACAACTGTACGTCTGGTTAGGGAGGCTGAGATTCAACTCAGGAGACCGCATCTTCACCTTGTTCCCCTTGAGCTAAGGACACACAGTCCTCGCCCAATCACTCTGGTAACTCTTCAAGGTAGACTTCCAAACCTTCACAGACTTTGTTCACCGGTGATCCACAATGACTTTTGGATGCTCAGAACGCGACGCCTAACCGGCTGGAGGACTCACATTCCTCAAGTGTAACAAGTCTTCAGGTCACGTAGACAGAAAGACTTCAGTGATGCCTAACACTCTTTGGCTCTGGGTGTTTTTGGCTTTGTCCTCGCAAGGATCTCTCTCTCAAATGCTTTGGAGGTGGGTTGCTCTCAAACGACAAAAGATGTGCACTAACTCTGAGCAGCCGCCAATTTATGGTGTAGGGGGTGGGCTATTTATAGCCAGGAGGCAACCCGACCTGATTTGTCCAAAATGACCCTGGGTCACTAAGGAACTGACACGTGTCCAATGGTCAGATTTCAAACACACGCGGCAGCTTGACTTGGGCTACAAGTTAAGCTGACTCATCCAGCTTTGGATAAGATTTGCTCTCATAGTCTTCGCTCGAATACATAGGATTTGGTGGAGCATCACATCAGTCACTCTAACTTTGTTCACTTGGACCCCACTTAACAGTGCGGGGGTTCCTATGACTCAACAAAGAAGAAAAGGAAACTACGAAACAACTATGTCTTCGTACTCCATAGTCTTCATACGATGTCTTCTCATGTCATAATCTTCAATGTGAATCTTTTCACAGACCACCATTGTCTTCACACATTTTTAGGGGTCATCTCTGGTAGGTAATCAGTATGGGACTATTACATGTGTTATCCTGCAATTCTCACAAACACATTAGTCCCTCAACCAAGTTTGTCATCAATACTCCAAAACCAACTAGGGGTGGCACTAGATGCACTTACAGTCTCCCCCTTTTAGGTGATTGATGAAAAACTAGTTGAAGTTTTCAATGGGGATAAAAGTATGTGAAAGTTGGGAATTACGACATTGTCTTCATAAGTAGCAAAAAGGCTCCCCCTGAAGATGTGCATATAAGTAGTTTGCTTTTGAATGCAAATGCACATGGCAGGTTTTACTTTGTGGAGATCCTCTTCAACTTATGAAGACAATTCATCATGCATATAAAGATATAACGAAGATAATGACATGCATAATGAAAAATGGACGTTTGCGGAATGACTTCATGTGGAATTTATCATCGCATCACAGAGTAGCAGAAAAAGTAGCAGGCGACCATCGAGTTTAAGTGTTACAACCCAAAGAACCAAATGTATAAAAAACGAGAGTTGTAAACACTTGGCAAAAATAGTGCAACCACCCATAAGGACCCGCTTGAAGACTATCAACTCATATGCGTCTCCCCCTTTTGTCAGTAATGACCACAAAGGTTTGAAGACATAGACTATCTAATCATTCCCATCAGGAGTAGATGTAGGTGCAGGGTCGACGTTGGAGTTCAGTGGTGCAGAAGGGCCTGGTGTAGTGTCGAGATGCAGCAAAGCCATGGTTGGGGAAGTGGCGTCGTCTTCTTCATCTATGACTCTCGCAATAACAGTTGCGGCCGAAGACGAGTACTCAGAATCTTCTATTGATGGAGTGCGGCGCCAGCTTGGATTGCATGGAGGTCTAGAATCAAATTTGATGCCCTCAACGAAGCCATTGTCGCAAAGATCTTCTTTAGGGTAGAGTAGTGTGAGACTCTTCCAAGAGTGCCGACAGGCTTCATGGGCTACGAATGAGTTCTTGGTGGCCAAATTTCTGATGTGATTGACCTCCACCAATATACTCTACATCTGACACTTTAGCCAGTCATGATGCTTATCCTGCTTCTGATGTAAGGCCACAATAAGCTCTCGTTCATTGAGAAAATGAGTACGCTTCCGAGGCCTTTGAGCAATTGTACTGTTAGTGGCTTCGGTGTTTGCAGAGGCACACGTATATTGCTAGCCAGAGGATAAGCAGGAGTTGCAGCATTGGGGACATGAGTGCCTTCCATTGGCTACGTGAAGCTTTGGTGATCAACATTATGAAGATATAGCGGCTACTTGGCAGGTTCTGGGTAGATGGCTTCGATAGACAGATCAACCTCAGGCAGAAATACAAGATGGTTGCGCGCTGAGGGCTGATAGTCAATAGAAGAGTGGAGCTTGATCAGGCGCATCACCCATGGAGCATAAAGCTTCAGGCCAAACAGATCAATCCCAGATGCAACAAGTTGTCTGATGAACAAATCCTGGGTGTTGAATCTGATGCCATTTACGATGTAAAACACCAAAGTCTTCATGGCTCCTTCAAGTTTAGCTTCAACAGTATATCCTTTGATTGGCCATAGATTACGCCTCAGAATACGATAGACTGTGCGTGGCAAGTACTCAAGATCTTTGACAAAGAATTCCTTGGGATATGCAGCATCTTGAGGCAATGGCTTCATCATACTGAGCATCTGACTCACATTGGGTTCAGGCCTCTGGAAGACACTCTGCAGTTCATCGCGATGATGCTGACAACCAAGCTCATAGAATTCGCCTGGAGTGGGCAGGGATGTAAGCTCGATGATGTCTTGAGCGTTGGCTTCATGATGCACATCTCCTGACATCCACTCAAGGACCCATGTCTTCAGATCCCTATTGTAACCACAAATGTGAAGAGTGGCATAGAATTGTAGCAGCAGTTCTTCATTCTAGTGCTCCTTGTCAGTAACGAATGGGAGAAGACCAACCTCCCTGAAACAGTCAAGGGCTTCTTCAAGACAGGGCAGCCCGGTAATGGCTTCACAATCAAGGCGCATGTGCGGAAAGATTCGCCCCTGATTGTACAAAATGCAGGAGTAGTAGCTGCGCTGCTGATAGCTCCAGAATCGAACAGATGAGATCTTTGGCTTAGAGTAGGGATTCTTGGTGCTATTGAAGAATGTATTATGTGCGTTGGTAGCCTGTTCACGTTGGACGATCCTGGAGATGTGGCAGCACCTGGAAGCCTTTGCAGCCCGGGCTTTGGTTTCTGAACTTTGTGGCATCTGCTCCACATGATAGTCATATTGAGGTCTGGGAGCAGTGGGAGGCATCATAACGGGCCATCGAACTATGACAAGTTCACCATGATTATAGGCCTGTTCAATGGTGTGAGGCCTTGGAGGAGGAACTAGGGCTTCAGTATCCATAGTGGCTTCAGGCGCCACATTGTCTTCGGGCGCCACATTACCTTCAGGTGCCACATTATCTTCAGGTGCCACATTGTCTTCAGCCATGACAGTGTCATTGGCTTCAACATCATTGTTTGTGGCTGCCTCGGTAGTTTCGACCTCCGTCTGCTCAGCAACCGGAGGGTCGGGCATAGACTCATTCTCCTCGAGAATGACTTGGTCAGTTGGAGGGGGTGTAACAACTCTTTCTTCTTCTCTTGGTTCTTCTTTTTCTTCATCGGCTGATGCAGCCGGAGTGTCTTCAGCAGCTTTGGCTTCAGACTCGGAGACATTCATAGTTGGGGTGGCTTCAGGAAACACTTTACGTGCTATTGAGCTATGTTACACTTCCCCTTCTGGAATGCTCAACATGGTGACATGTGGCCTAGGGCCTTTGAGAAACCTGCAGAAAGCGGGCGACGCCTGTGGTGATGGAGAGGTCTGTACCATGTAGTTATCATCGTCAAGCACCGGAGTGTTGACTTGAGGTGTTGGAGTTCTGGGTGTGTCTTCATGAATGGGAGTGTCCTGTTGAGGGCGATCGGCCCACGAATCATCCTGAGTTATTGGCGTCAGGGGACGACCAATACTGGTGAGTTTGCTGTTCATAAGAACATGTGATGATACCACTTGATGCTCGAGTTGAGGAAGGACTTCATCATCTTCAACATTGTCTTCATGATCATTGTCTTCAGCTGTGGTGGGGTCAACAACTAGAACTTCTTCATCTGTAGGAGCCTCTGTGAAAGCAGGCTCATGAATCACTAGGCGACGCTCTTGGTTGGTGGTGTCTGGTCGAGCAACAGAAATAGGCTTAACCACAAGGGGCTCAAAGGCCACAACACACTCTTTCTTTGAAGACTTTATCTTCAGCTTCTTCTTGGATGGGGCTTCATCAGAGGTGTTCTTGTGCTTGCGCTTCCTAGCATCATCTTCAGCTGCCCTGGTCTTCTTCAATTCTGAAGCTGCTGAGGGGACCTTAGGCTTCGAGCCTGTCATGCTGGCAGGGAAGACAATATGAGGTTCTTCCTGCCTTGGTGCTTCAGTTCGGACCACAGCAGACTTCTTTGTTGGCTTGGTAGCCATTCTTGGGTCAATGCCAGGACGGCCAAGAGCTTTGCGCTTCTCAGCCTCATTGTGAGGTTGAACACATTTTTGCGCAAAGTACTTCATGCAACGTCTTCTTGAAGATCTGAACGTCTACCACACTGAGCTTGGCCATGTTCTTCTTGAAGTATGCCTTTTCATAGTTAATTTTGTTCTTTAGCTCAACTATCTTCTGAGCCATGGCTAGCTCATTAGCAATGGCTCAGTGGAAGGTGATGCTAATATCCACAGAAGCTGAAGATCATCGATGCTTATGCTCTGGTCATCGAACCACTCATCAATGAAGTTGTTCAGAATATCCACGTCAAAGAGGAGCAAATCGTTGAAGATCTCGACCTCTTGTTTGCTCTTGATGAGTTTCTCAAGGGCGTCATCACCAAGATCTTCGTCACTTGACAGATCAATGGTGTCTTCTTCATTCCTGAGAACGGCAGTTGGAGTCAGTTCATGCCCAGAAATCTTCTTGGGCTTCTTGGGTTTCTGTGTGTGATGGGCTAAGTTGGGACACCTCTGCAGGGTATAAACTTTCGAGGGCCGTGCCCGCAGTTATGTGGCAGATGGGGATTTGTTAATATCCGGTTGTAGAGAACTTGAGTCTTGACTTAATTAATATGAATCAACCGTGTGTGTAGCTGATATAGTCTCTTTTCGGCGGAGTCCGGGAAGTGAACACGGTTTGGATTATGTTTGAACGTAAGTAGTTTCAGGAACACTTCTTGACCACTTATAGTTTCGCGACCATTGCGTAGCTTCTCATCTTACTCTTGTACTCGTATGTTAGCCACCATATTTGCTTAGCGCTTGCTGCAACTCCACCTCATAACCACATCCTACCCATAAGCTTAAATAGTCTTGATCTCGAGGGTTTTGAGATTGTCGAGTCCTCGTGACTCATGGATACTTCCAAAATAGTTGCAGATGCCGATGATACCAGTGCAGGTGTCGCAAACGAGCTTAGTTGGGAGTTCGACGAAGACCTTGGTCGTTATTTTTTGTCTTTCCCGGATGATCAGTAGTGGTGCCCAGTTGGGACGATTGGAGAACTAGCATTTGCGGTTGTCTTCTTTTATTTTGGTTCCATAGTCGGACCTTGATTGTACTCTGGATGATGTATGATTAACTTGTTATTTGTGTGATGTGGCGATTGTAAGCCAACTCTTTATCCCTTTCTTATTCAGTACATGGGATTGTGTGAAGATAAGCCCTCTTGCGACAAAAACACCATGCGGTTATGCCTCTAAGTCATGCCTCGACATGTGGGAGATATAGCCGCATTGTGGGTGTTACAAGTTGGTAATCAGAGCCATCCCTGACTTAGGAGCCCCCTGCTTGATCGAACCATTGATGTTGTTCAGTCTAGAACAAAATGTTTTGAGTCTTAGCATTATATATATCGGAGAGTAGGATTCTTTTTACTCCTTAGTCCCTTCGTTGCTCTGGTGAGGTCTCCTGACGTAGATGTTTTCTCTTTCCTCTCCTAAATTTTCACTAATTATTTTTAGGATCACGCGGGTACCTTGGGATCGTTCTGATATTCCTCTGATGAGAACATTGTTCCTGGTGCCTCCTGACATTTAGGGGTTGCGGTAGTGTCCCGGGGAGTTGAGCTCCGAGGTGTTGTCGTCACAATTTTATCGCTGCAGTTCTGGAATACCTGAGTTCGCCGACATCGAAAATCTCTTTTATGAAGTTAGTGGTGAGATAACCTCAATGCCACCCAGTACTGGGGCGGGAGTTCGGGACTATTGCCACAAGCTCATATTACGGATGCTTTTCGAAGGTTGAGGTACATGATTTCCGGAGTTTACTTGGTTATGTGTTGACGGATGGATACAATTGGAGCGTAGGGCTTGTTACTTGTGTGATATATATTGTGCCTCCCTGTACCCCCAACACCATATTGCATAACTAGAAAGTTTTGGGAGTTTATAGGTGGGAATTCAAGTATCACGTAGGATATCTTTCCAACAGACACATGATAGGATATGGGATCTATCATATGTTTGTTTCCGCCTTATTCTGCAAGCCAAATCCTTGTTTTGTTTTGAGTTGTGGTATTTGAGTTGCTTCAATGTCAAGTGTTGTTTCCATACCTTTTCTAAACGGTGTTCTCATATTTCTATGGGAGTGCTAATCCTTTTGATCATCGATATTGTCATGTTAATTCTTTTCCAAACGGCGTGTTTCTCTTCAAGTGGATCCGATCATTTCAACATTTGCAAGATCACCCCTCAATTTTCCCAATGTTGTTTGTTTCATCCGTCCCCAAGTTGCCTTTGTTTTTTCCGTCCCTCCCACACTTTTCTTCAAGGACTCAGATTGCTTAATCAAGTATCCTTTTATTGATGGCAAGTTTCTTCATTCTCTTCCGTCAATGTTCTTATTCGGTGATTCTCGGGAAGATACGAACGGAGCTTCAAGTTTATCATTCTTCATTTTCGTATTATTTTCTGATGGATTCAATTCAACTTGTAGGTGTTGATCTTATCCCCTTCCTCGTTTCAAGAACTTTCTTATGCCGGTGTATCTCTTAATCATTCACCTCTCGCTTTCCATTTGTTCCATTGTGCTGAAGATATCTCAGAAGATTAGTGCTTCTATTCTTAATCAATTCAAGCTATTTTCGAGGTGGATATCTTGTTCAAGCCATTTAATTCAACTGGTGCACTATCTCTTCTGCAGTAACCTTTCAATGGTGTTTATTTTGAGTGGGCCCTAACCCACTGGTCTTTCCTAGGATCTTACCGGACTCTTCTAAATTTTCCCAGAGCTATTCTCAAATTCATTTCAAAGTTCGATGTAAGAATGAATTATCATCAGTCAAATGTCTTTCTCCAAGATCTTTCAAATTCTTTTCATCGTTCGTTCAATCTTTCTAATTTTCATTCCGGAGTGCCTCAACAATTCATGGTGGTGTTTCTCGTCGTCATTCTCGCATTGTGAAGACCAAAGAAGAGTTTCTCTTCAATCATATTTGTTCTCTTGAAAGATGCGTAGTTCAAGTTTGCCACCATCCTCTCATAATTGTTTTCGATTGTGAGAATTATTTTCACCCATCCGGAGAAATTCAGGAGTCTTTTCAGTTTCATTCCCCGGATCCCATCATCTCAGAATTATTCATTCTCAGCTTTCAGCTCTAGTTCTCCAAATCCTACTGATGGATTGTTCAAGTATTATCTAGCCAGCTCATGATCTCTTCGTTATCTTGTATCTAAATTGCCTCAACTAACTTCGCCCGTTTTCCAATTCTTCCCGGCGATCATTCTTATCTTCGTTGATTTTTAGATTCTTACGGTGGTTCATTGAACACTTCTCTTCCAAATCCTACCGGTGGTTTGTTCAAGACTTTCCCAAGTTTGCGCTATATCTCCCTTAACCCATTCAACGAGAATAAGTAGTATGCCAAATTCGTTGCTTGTCATCAATTTAAATTGGTGAAGGATATGCATAACATAATTCTTATTCTTATTTCCTCGAGATGAATTAATTCCTTCTTCTAGAGTTTATTAAAGAGGAAGAAATTCTCGGTTACAAGTTGTTCATCTTTCTTTTCCGGGGCTCCAAGTTATTTCAATTATATCGTTTCAAAGCTCCATCTAATCAATTCAAGGATTCATCTTATTCTTTTCAAGCTTTCCTTTCATTTCGATCACCTTGTTATCTGTCCAGAGTGTTCCAAGAGTTTCTTCATGGTGGTTCGTCAAGGATTCCTTTCATTCTTCAATTGTTCTTCAAGATTTCTCTTGGAGTTAAGATCCGCCAAGGTTTACTCAATGTTAAACAGGGTGCTCAACTCATGTTTTTTGGAGGAGTTCAAGCATTCTTCATCTTACATTCCAAAGTGCAATTCTTTCTACCTTATCTTTTGAGATGGTGTTATATCATTCTTGACAATTTCCATTCATGTTTCGCAATTCACATGGTGTCAAGAATGAGGTATTTTAAATCCATTAATCTCTTCGTTGAGTTATCTTGTGTCATATTTCACCAAAGCCTTCCCTAAGGAATGTTACTATTGTGGTGCTTATCAATGGTTCAAGTTATCTCTCTATCATCTTGGTGGAAGAAGTGTTTCATCTCATTGGTGTTATCAATTATATTATTTGTTTCCATAGTGGCAGAATTTTGCCTCAATTTTGAGATGTTTTCCATAAGCCCACTACAAGCTTATCCGTTTCGTTATTGGGTTTTTTTCCAACAACTCCGTTATAACTTTCTTGGAAGGGTGCTTTCCAAGCTCATTTGTGGCAGAAGCTGGCTTTTTCTTCTCCATTCTGTTATTCAAATGATCTATCTTCTATTCTTCCTTCCGGAGGCATTGTGATGTTGCTCTCTTAACTCCTCATCTCAAATTTTGAGGATCGTGTTCTTTCCGTGCTTATCCATTTAACCGGAGTGTCGTGCCCTCTTTTCAAGTTCTTCCCATTTTGTCAAGTTTTGCTTCTCTTTTCTACCGGAGTGCTGCCTGCATTCCTTCATTCTCATTCCTTGCTTTTTACGTTTCGACCGGAGTGGTTACATGTCTTTCCTTGTCGCTGAAGCTCTTCATTCATTTCTTTGCAACCCAAGGTTTTCGCAATGTTCCTTGTTCCTCTTTTCTAACAGAGTGTTTTCAACTTCGTTCATCTCTGTTGTGTTCTTTCTTTCAAATTTTCAACCTCTCAAGGTTCTTTGGTTTCACTTGTTTTGTCAAGAAGCAACTTGTTTTACCTCTTCCTCTTCCGTTTCTCCCCGGTGCCATCCTTAGATCTCGGGTCGAGATCTCTTGTGAGTGGAGGAGAGTTGTGACGCCCCAAGACCGGCGCTCCAGATGCCTTCCATGTTTTCCGAGATTTGTCGTGTGATTTGCTTTGTTCGTTGCATTCATCTTTGCAGCTTTTGCATTGCATCATGTCATCATGCCATCATTTTCTCAAACTAACTAAAACTCACTTAAACAAATTGCATAGATCTTTCGATCTATTTAAACCGAGGGAATTCACATGGTGAGTTCTATTTATAACATATCCTACTAATAATTATGGAGCTATTATAAATATTCCATTTGTTTGGAAGTAACCGGAAAACACTTGCAAAATATTTCCCATGCCTATTCCACTTCAAGTTTCACCTCCAAACCTTGGCAATAATTCTTTATCTCTTTTATCGAGGCTCCTCTAAAAATTCGAACATTTTTGGACCTTCCTTTTACCAAGTCCTAGTTCAAACCCATTTGAATAAAATTCAAATGAGTTTGAATTTACATCTTTCAATCATGGCCATTCCTATTTTCTCGGAACAAGCTCATTTTTATGAGTCTAGGGAAATTAACCTCCCGCGCAAATTCTATCCCTAACACTTCCTTTATTCTCCTTTTCTTCTTTGATATTTTTCTATTTTGGGGAGATAAAAGAAGAAGAGTGAGGGAGAGCGAGGGAGAACCCAACGAGCCCATTTAGGTCTCCAACAAGAAGCAGCAACTAGGCCGGCCTCTAAGGCCCATCCACTCCAGCAGGTCAGCCCGCACCCCTGCTGTAACCCTAGCCTTCCCCTCTCGATCCCCCACTCTTCCTCCTCTCCTCCCACGTGCTCATTCCCCTCACCCTCGATCCCCTCCTGCCCGATCCTCCTCGTCGTCTCGGAAGTCGCCGCGCCGCCCGAACCCGGCCACCAGTGCGCCACCAGCAAGCAGCCGCCCCTCGCCCATTCGACCTCCTCCCGCTGTCCCCGCCCCCCCCCCCCCCCGTCGCGCCGTGCCAGCGACCACCGTCCCTGATGACCTCCGCTAGGAGCCTGCGACCCCTATGCCTCCTCCCGGTCTACCTTCCTCTGCCCCATTCACGCCTCTGCTTGTCCCGATCGCTGTGGCCGCCACCGCAGAGCTTTGAGCCTCTAGCAGCAGTAGCTGTAGGTTCAGTAGCCCTGCGTCCGCCTCTGGCAAAGACTCCCCGAGATCTGGGCAGTGCCCGAGTGCTCCTCGCCACGCCGGCATCCCCGTCCGGAACCCTCCTCATCGCCTGCATCTTCTCCGGCAGCGCCGCCACGCCCGCATGCCTCTAGCGAAGCTCCAGAGCCGAGCCGTCGTCATCCTGTTCAACTCCCACCATCGGGGACCGGATCCCCTTGTCAGATCCAATGGATCCCCGCCGCCGTCCGTCACTTGCAGGTCCCATCTCGCTGAACTTCACATCAGCAGCACCGCCTCACCCTGCTGCCATGTCCTGCCGCTGCCGCTGCTTTCCCCGCTTCACACGCTGGCAAGCTCCAAGGCCGTCCCCGGAGAACTTACTGACGACAAGTTCATGTACCCACGCCGTGTGTTTTCTGCTGCCAAGTACCACGACTACAGCCGGTGTGCATTTTTGTCAAGTCCGACTATGATAAACGACTACATGACAAGACGCCAAGTACCACTACACCCAGAGACCTCGGACCCGTCAAGTCCAACAACGATTGTGTGCAACTACTATCACCCCCGGGAACATCAGATGCGTCAAGTTCCTTTTCGAAACATGTACCACTACCGCCGTCTTCGGAATCGCTAAGAACGCCAAGTACCTTGACGCCCGATGCATAGAACAACTACCGTTGCCGACGACCCGGGTAGTAGAAACACCAAGTATCCCTTCGAGTTGACGAGATGGGGAAGTTCGAAGACCCCAAGTACCACGATGATCGAGGCATAGTACCACGATGATCAAGGCATAGTACCACTACCTTTGTCGTGTACATCTACCATCGCCGAAGATCCATGTATGCCTACTATCATGGGTTTGTCACAGCAGATGTCCTCGTGAAAGGACTTAGTCGTGGAGCCATCGCTACGGGTTAGCTTAAAGGGGTTAAACCGAACAAGGTAGATGAGGGGTTTTTATACTAGTTTGGCCCCTTCGATGAAGGTAAAAGCCTATGTCTAGTTGTGTTGGTATTGCTAGGGTTTCGATGACCAGGGAGCGAATCTGCTTTGCCTGGCTCTCGAGTTGTTATCCGTTGTCCTTAAACCGCTATCGGGTCGTCCCTTTATATACACAGGTTGACGCCCGCCGGTTTACAGAGTCCCGAGGTTGGATCATAAACGTGTCCGGCTCGGTCTCTATCCTTCCTATCTTACAATGCAAGTTACATGAGAAAGTCGGTTTACATCTACAGGCCTTAATTCGCCTTTGGGCCTTGGGCCTTCGTAAAGCGCCACCATACTTACGTCTTCATGGGCTTCTGATCTTCTTGGAGTTAATCCAGCTACTCCTGGCCGGTTTACGTCCAGTAGTAATATCTCCAACATTAGGCCCCAGATTGATTTGAACTTGTTCATGTCAATCTTCAACACTTAGAAAAATTCTTCCCTTGCACCTTCACCTTGATCTTGTAAACCGCCGTGACGTCATACTCCAAGATCATGCTAAATCCCCATGACGTCATCTTGTTATTTAAAAATGGTACATCTCACCTTCAGTTAATGAGCCTCCGACAATCGAGGCGACCGCTCCTGTTAGGTATCCAATATTCTGACCCCTTGATTCTCGCGCCTGTTACCTCCCCACTTTACCTTATAAATAGGGCCACGGGTCATTTCCTGGCCACGGGTCATTTACTTTTTTCCCTCTGTCTCTTCGCTTCTTCTTCCTCCTCATGACGCCTCTACACCCGAGCGCCACCGCTGTCGCTGAGCTTCGCTTCCGCCTCTCCGTTGGCCGCTACATCGACCTGGTTGCACCAGAGAGCCGCGGCGTACCTCCGCTGCTTCAACAGCCACTGTAAGTCTTTCCCTTTCCTCCTCTATAGATCTATCTAGGGTTTCATTGTTCATCGAAGTTCATCGAAGCTCCGGCACTATTCTTCCCTGTTCCCCTTAGTCCATGGATAAAAACCTCCAGCTTGATGTATTCCATGTAACAACTACATCATTCCTTATCTTGCTATCACAACAAACCCTTATGCGCATAAAAACTAATCTGGACCTTTGTGAACCACTTTGGGACCAACCTTTTTAGGTCTAAATCTTTTTGCTTTTCCTGTCTTACGGTAGATCCAAAATTTCCATGTAATCTTGTGAAACATGTTTTACCTTATTTAGTCGTTCTTGCCTTAGACCTGTATCTTCTTTATCACATAGACAATTTACCTTTGTAGAAAGCAATCTATCACATACTATTAGTCCCCTTGTAAACCGGCAATCCCCTTATCTTCGTTGCCATAATCCGGTTTAGCAGTATGCATATACCTTTGTTCCGTTTATCGCTTTGGCATTCATCATTGTATCGGCCTCTGATTTATGAAATTTACATACTTGGATTTCTTTATCCCGTTGCACCTTATGCACTACCATGAATGAATTGCAAACCGGTATTTCTTTTCAGCTTTTCACTTGCAATGGCCAAGCAGTTTTATTCCTGCAACTAGGCTTCCTCCCGGGTTACCGAGGATCAACTTAATGGAATTGTCAAAATTGGTACCTTACCAAAAAAGAATGAGATCCGGTGGCGGGTTCCTGGACCGGAGAACCCTCCCACTCCCAAACAGGGTGAAGTAGTGGTGTTTGTTGATCACATAGGCCGTGGCTTCAAACCACCCGGGTCAAAGTTTTTCTGGGATGTGCTTGCCAGCTTTCAACTCCACCCTCAAGATATTGGACCCAACTCGGTATCCAATATATGCAACTTTCAAGTTTTCTGTGAAGTGTACCTCCAAGAAGAGCCAACTGTGGAGCTGTTCCGGGACTTCTTCCATCTAAACTGGCACACTGAATTTGTAGACGGACCCAATACTGAACTTGGTGGCATCTCCATTCAAAAAAGAAAAGAGGTTGAATTTCCTCATGCCAAGCTGCATAGTCACCCCAAAGAGTGGAATCAAACATGGTTCTACTATAAAGACACCTCCCCTGAAGACGAGGATCCTTTGCCGGGTTACCATGCCCACCGGCTCGCCAACACTCATCCACTTCCACAGCGGCTAAGTGCTCAAGAACGGGCCCCGTGTGCATCTCAACCGCCAAGCTGAGAGCCTTCTTGGCCAACGGTTTAACAGGTGTAGACTTTGTCCGTTGTTGGATATCTTGGAGCATCTTGCCGTTAAGTCCTAGCTCTGGCTTAATGTGCGAGTATACTGGTGAAGTAGATGACTCCCAACATCATCCCAACATTCAGCTAACTGATGAAGAGGTTGCTAAGGCCGTCAAGAAGATATTGAATGAATCGGAAGCAGTCTGTCGCCAAACCGGACTAGACCCCTTTTACACGCAGAACAAACTGCCTGATGTGAGTATTGTTCCTCCACTTTACCCTTGATATCTTTAGACTGTACAATCCTTGAATACCCTTCTTTTTACTTTTAAACAGGGTGATGATCCGTTTTGGAAGAAGAAACCTCAAGAGAAAGCGGCAAAAACTGCCCGCCCTAAAACCAAAGCCGTCAAGAAAACCACAAAGTGGAAAGCACCTGAACGCATCAGTATGGAACTGAACGACGACCCGGATGAACCGGAAGTTGAGGTAGAACTTGATTCACTGTGACGCCCGGATAACTAAGATACATTAAACCTCTGGTAATGATGACACGTCACCTCGGTTACTTTTGATAAACTCGCGTTGATTCGAAACTGATTCCAATTCAAATTTAAAATAAAGTCAAATTATTATTTCTTCAAACGGTAAAACAAAAATGTTCGGTGGCATGCAAATATTCACTAACAACTTTTCATGAAAGAATTAACATTTTTCAAAATATAAAATTGTCCCTAGATATTAAAACAGTGGACCAACAACACCTTTTGTTTTCCCCATTTAGATATAAACTCAAACTTAATAATTATTTTGAACCCAAACTTTTTGTGGCAGTGCAAAATAATACATGGTAATTATATGGAAAGGTGTTACATTTTATAAAAGTATTTTGATGCAAAAGGAAAGTACAAAACAGTAGCTAAATAAATAAACAGAAAAGTAAATGAAAAATACTAGTAGTAGTAATAAAAAGAATAGAAACCTAATCTACTGGGCCCCTTGCCCCATCTATGAAAATGGCCCAGGCCAACCCCCACTTGCCTCCCACCTCTCGCTACAGGAGGCAGGGGTGCCGTGGCGGCCATCCGCCGGCGATGGCCGTGCGTGGCGGCCATCCGCCTCCTGTCCTCGCCTATAAAGTCGTCGTCCGACGTCCCTCGAACCCTAGAGCGCCTCCCCTCCTCACTATCGCCCCTCTCCTCGCTCGAAGCCGTCGCCCGAGCTCGGCCGCCGCCGCGCCATTGACGTTGTCGCGCTCCGGAGCCACCTCGCACCGTCAGCTGCTGTCGAGGAAGACCGCCGTCCACAACTACATCATCTATGGGTTCGGATTGACTAGGATCACCGCCGCATCGACGCCATCACCATCTTCTTCCACCTTCGACCCCGAGCTCCGCCGCCTCGGATCCGCACTCCGGCAGGCCCCCGGCCCGTCCGAGCTCGTCATCGGCCTCCCCGAGGTGAGCCTCGTTGTTCCCCCATGTTTCCCATGTTTCCCCCAATTCCTCGTCGCTGCAATCGCCGCCTCGACCTCACGTTGACGTGGCCGAACTCCCGCTCACCGCGTTCATCACGCCTCCTTCCCATGCGCAGCTCGTGCCCGTCCGCGCTTCTCCTTGCTAGCCGCGTCCGCCCCAGCCCTACGGCCCTGGTTCCGCTTCCCCGGCATGCTGGAGTCAGCCCGCCGTTCCCCTCGCGCCGACAGCCCCCATGTAGCCGCCGCTGCTGCCTACTCTTCTGGCTGTCGCGCCTTGCCATTGCCGCGCTCCGCGCCTGAGGCCATGCCTCCCCGCTCACGCCCTGCCCGCCTCGCAGCTGCTTACTCTGCCGGCTGCGCGCACAGCTCCGCGCGCCCGCTTGCTGCAGACCATGCTTGCCGCTTTCCCTTGTGTCGTCCGCGACACGCTGGCACCTGGCCTAGCTCGTGTCGGCCACCGCCGTCCCACTCATCACGCGCCACGCTTGCCCGCGGCTGCCGGCCGCACCCCTGCGCTGCCCACGCCCTGCTCAGCCCGGCGCGCCCCTGCCCGGGGCCTCGTACGCGTGTGCCCGTGCGTGGCCGTGCCGGCACCACGCCGCTGACCGCTGCTGCGCTGCTGAATCTGCTGCTGCTTCTACTATGAGCCTGCTCTGCTACAGTAACATTCAGTTACTGTAGCAGTAGCTAGCTTTTGCGCTGCTATGCTGTTTATCTCTTTGGACAGCCTTTAAACAACAACTAATTAAGTGCTAACATGAGTAAAAATAATATGAGTAGAAAGTACACATGACAAACTCCATTTTATCCCACTGGACCAAATCCTTTCGATGCCTGGATTAAATCCTATGAAAATTGCAAAATGCTTTGTTGTGTTATCAGGGAACAGAAGTAACCCCTAGCTATGTGTTCCGTGTGTGTGCGTATGTGTTTTCTGTGTGTGTGGCCGGCCGTGACTAATTTCCAGCCATGTCCAATTCGTTTAGGATTAATTAGTAGTTAGATTATCTACTAGTAGATGACATGTGGGACTCCCCCTTGATTAAATTAGTGAGTTGTTTTATTAACATTTGAGACAATGGCATATGGGACCAGTCTACACTATTCATCCTTTGACTATTCAATCTTTGACTAGGTTAACCCACCCCACTGGCCCCACTGGCATACTCATAGGCTAGAGTAACACTAGGAGGCAAAAATAATTACTGTTATAATTTCGAATTAAATTAAATCTAGTAATTTCTAGAAAATGAATTAAAACTTTAAAAATTAATATAAAATAATCCGTAGCTTGGATGAAAATAATTTATACATGAAAGTTGCTCAGAACGACGAGACGAATCCGAACACGCGGTCCGTTTACATGTCAGATGCCTCTAACTATCTGAACATGGAACTTTCCCCCTCCGGTCATCTGTCTGACACAGGTCCAGAACCGGGAAAACATTCCCGGTTGACTTCCCCCTTCACTGATATCATGTAGCACCGCGTTAGAACACGTCTAGCTCTGCCTGTTGTCCTGTTATGCACTTGCTTGCTATGTGTTTACTGTTTCTCCCCCCTCTTCTCTTCGGTAGACCCCGTGACAATGTTGATGCCCCTGTGGTCGAGTACATCACCGACGACCCCACCTTCTTGTCTGAGCAACCAGGCAAGCCCACCCCCCCCTTGATCACCAGATATCGCCTATTCTTCTCTATACTGCTTGCATTAGAGAAGTGTAGCTTGTTACTGCTTTCCGTTATTCCTATCCTGATGCATAGCCTGTCCTTGCTACTACTATTGTTACCATTACCTGCTATCCTACTGCTTAGTATAGGATTCTAGTGTTCCATCAGTGGCCTACACTCTTGTCCGTCTGCCATGCTATACTACTGGGCCGTGATCACTTCGGGAGGTGATCACGGGCATATACTATATACTTTACACAGTTACATTACCTGTGGTACTATTCGGAGTTGGGGGCTGAAGGGGCAGGTGGCTCCATCCCGGTAGAGGTGGGCCTGGGTTCCCGACGGCCCCCGACTGTTACTTTGTGGCGGAGCGTCAGGGCAGGTTCAGACCACCTAGGAGAGAGGTGGGCCTGGCCCTGGTCGGCGTTCGCGGATACTTAACACGCTTAACGAGATCTGGGTATTTGATCTGAGTCTGGCCATCTGGCTTATACGCACTAACCATCTACGCGGGGATAGTTATGGGCACTCGACATCGTGGTATCAGCCGAAGCCTTCGTGACGTCAGTGACTGAGTGGCGCGCGCCGGATTGGATCGTAAGCCTGCTCTTGTATTAAGGGGGCTAGTTCTGCTTCCGGCCGCGTTCGCAACATGCAGGTGTGCAAAGGGCGATGGGCCCAGACCCCTGCGCCATAGGATTTAGACCGGCGTGCTGACCTCTCTATTGTGCCTAGGTAGGGCTGCGACGTGTTGATCTTCCGAGGCCGGGCATGACCCAGAAAAGTGTGTCCAGCCAAATGGGATCGAGCGTGTTGGGTTATGTGGTGCACCCCTGCAGGGAAGTTAATCTATTCGAATAGCCGTGATCTTCGGTAACAGGACGACTTGGAGTTGTACCTTGACCTTATGACAACTAGAACCGGATACTTAATAAAACACACCCTTCCAAGTGCCAGATATAACCCGGTGATCGCTCTCTAACAGGGTGACGAGGAGAGGATCATCGGGTAGGATTATGCTATACGATGCTACTTGGAGGACTTTAGTCAACTCTCTTCTACATGTTGCAAGACGGAGGCTGCCAAAAGCGTAGTCTTTGACAGGATTAGTTATCCCCCTCTTATTCTGGCATTCTGCAGTTCAGTCCACATATGATACCCTTATTCCATTTGATACCCATGCATATGTAGTGTAGCTCCTTGCTTGCGAGTACTTTGGATGAGTACTCACGGTTGCTTTCTCCTTCTTTTCCCTCTATCCCTTCTACCTGGTTGTCGCAACCAGATGCTAGAGCCCAGGAGCCAGACGCCACCGTCGACGACGACTCCTACTACACCGGAGGTGCCTACTACTACGTGCTGCCCGCTGACGACGGCCAGGAGTAGTTAGGAGGATCCCAGGCAGGAGGCCTGCGCCTGTTTCGATCTGTATCCCAGTTTGTGCTAGCCTTCTTAAGGCAAACTTGTTTATCTTATGTCTGTACTCAGATATTGTTGCTTCTGCTGACTCGTCTATGATCGAGCTCTTGTATTTGAGCCCTCGAGGCCCCTGGCTTGTAATATGATGCTTGTATGACTTATTTTATTTGTAGAGTTGTGTTGTGATATCTACCCGTGAGTCCTTGATCTTGATCGTACACATTTGCGTGCATGATTAGTGTATGGTCAAATCGGGGGCGTCACAAGTTGGTATCAGAGCCGACTGCCTGTAGGAATTCCCCTTCCACACTCCTTGGCCGGTTGAGTCTAGTCGATGAAAATTGTTTTACTAACTTGGCTGTGCGGCCCCTGGGCCCACGTCGCCAATTGGTGGTATTAGGATCTTTTATTCCTCAACCTTTACTCTGGGATTCTAAACTCTCTTCTATCCGGGTTTAATGAGTTTACTAAAATCTAACTTTAGGTTCTCGAAAATACTTCCTCCTGGAGAGCCCCTTCAGACCAGATGATCGCCTGTTGCACCAGAAGATTCTGAAGACACTTCTCTGATGCTTTCCCGAGACCCTTGTGCCCTTCGTTGTTGCAATTCCATACCACTGATAATCCCTATGGAAAGCTACATACACTTGTCATCCATAACTTCATTCCCAGTTGATCTTGTTATTACAAGATACCTCAGAAATTCTCTCTATTGTTCCGAGAATACTTTGTACTTACTGCCTTGTTGTTCTTTGTCACTGGAATACCCCTACGGATAATTCTCGCATTTATCGAGTATCCGCTCATCCCCCAGTTGTTCATGTGTTTCACAATGGTCATCGAAATACTATTCGATCCTCCAAAAATCCTTAGTAGCTTATTGCTCTGCAATACTTGTCTGCTTGCATGATGGATGCTTTCCATATGTCTGGAAATATTCGTTAGTATCCTTAGGCACCGTCATTTTGATCCCTTTGATTCAACATGAGTGCTAATGCACGCAATCATCAGTTGGTCCTTTTAAATTATCTTTCCGGCTCAGACGTCATTTTAAACATGAGCTGGTTCTCAACAAATCCAATTGCCGTCGATTGTACCCCTAAGGATATTCAACTTATCCATCCCTAATCAGAACATTGCTTCTGATCCCTTGATTTGAAAATCATAGTTCCTTTGCATTTGAGCTCTGAATTAGTCAGTTGTTTCTAAAGTCTGATCTCCTTGCATTGTTTCTCCCTCTGGTTGAGTACCGATGCTCACATCAGATCCCTTATGGGCCACCAGTTCCTTTGTTGGATTTTATCCGACAGTGTCCTTCATATTGAATAACCTTGTGAGCCTTTCCTTGGGTATATAATGCCTTTGGTAACTTGTATCCTCTGCCTTGCGAACCATGCTCTACTTTCGAGCTTGTATTATTTACTCCGAAGCTTGTGGTATATTGTTCCTAAGAAGCCCCGATGGGTTGGACCAATGCCTTCCCTAATCTGTGCAAACTCGAAAGATTTCACAGGTCCTACTTATCTGGTATTGCACCGGGTAAAACTTTCAACAACTAATGCCATTTCGAAAAGAAACGAGAAGTGAATGAAAGGTTATGCATTGGAGAAGTGGGAGTCGACCTTGAACTTTGTGTTCATGCCCATGGACACGATGTAGAACTTATCATGGAAGCTGCTCGTAAAAATAATTACCCCCTGGTTAGAAGTTCATTTTGTACCCGTGGTTCGATCATTTATGATTGTGGTTCCGACCATAATTTCTTCCTTTGATTCCACTTCTCAGACAAGTTAAAGCGCTTGTCTTCTATATATCAATACACCCCACTTCAACCTTTCATTTGATATGCCTTCGAGTATTATCCCCCTGGTATCTCGATGATATCATGCCATTGCACTACATCTATGAATTCGTGCTGGAGTAATACCTTTCCCTATCAGAGTCACTCCACGAGTTCTGGGTTGTCGTCAACCGAGAACATCGATAAGTGAATTGATTCTACACTCTGATTCAGTAACTCTAAGTAATTCTCGTTGCTTACGAGTTTAATAACCCTTCAAGTCATTTCCAAGCCTTATCGGCTATATCATTATTGTGCAACTTTTAACTGTGCTACTTGGTCCTTCTTCCTGTAGCACAATTTTCGATGATAAGCTAAGCTTACATCAATTTTCCTCATCATATCATTTCACCTTGAACAGAAAGCTTGATTTCGAGTTTGTGTTGTACCCGTGTTCCAATAACCTTCCGCTTCATCATTCCTTTGACTTGTTGTCATCGCTGATTGATTACAACTTCAAGAAAACCTCTCGACAAATGTGTCGTGGTCATCATCAACATCCTGAGCTCTTCCAGAATATCAATCAAATTCATGATGAGAATTACCATCCTTGCCCCTCGATGATTTGTGTTGTCATCGACTACTTCCTTGCCTTCTTTCCAACACAAACTTGTTCGTGTTGTGGCTGTACCTTGAGTTCTTGGCTATCCAGCTTGTCTTATGTCCTACCTTGAAGTAATACCATCTTATATATCAAGAAGGTTGTGAGAATTTCATCACCTCTTAAGAATTCTTGGTATAGTAATACTTCTCGCCATCGCCATTAATTCTTGGTCCCCGTGTCGATTCTAATCGGAATACCGGCAATTGAACTTTGAGGTGTAAATTCAAAACTTCTAGCAACCATATTGCTTGAAGTGAATGATCGATAGTTTCATTCTAATTCTTTCATTCATTAAGTCACCATTTTAACGTTGTTTGTGCGACCTAGCCCATATTTCGGGTGCACCTTTCAACCAATGTTTAAATGGGTATGTTTCCTCGAGCATACCTCATTGTATCATTTTAACCGGCAATTGTCATCCCCTTGTTCACCTAATTGTGGAAATCCATCCTTTGGAAATCTCGATGAATTGTCGCTGAGTCCATCAGCCACCTCCTCATTCTCTCCTTGGTTTACTGATGAACTCTTGTTTCGGAACTCGGTTCCATAGTTCATTTCCCGAGAATCTTATAATGTCTTCTCGTCATTTTGTTGCACCTTCTCTTCTCAGGCATCCTATGTCGGAGGTATTCTGACACCAATCGGATCTGCACCTCGGTCAGATATGATGGTTGGAACATATTTCCAAGAGTTATAACATTGG
The DNA here is from genome assembly GCA_034509565.1 of Triticum monococcum. NCBI lineage: Eukaryota > Viridiplantae > Streptophyta > Magnoliopsida > Poales > Poaceae > Triticum > Triticum monococcum. The sequence goes on along the minus strand of CM067842.1, from coordinate 273,786,087 downwards.
TCTTTATATGACTCGGTAAGGTGATGTCATGCCTAGCACACCTGACCGGAGGACCTATTGTTATAATTTTCCTTTTAGCAAGTCTATCCAATCTTCCATGAGGAAATTGTAAAACTTATTCTACAAGTTGTTCCTGATGGATCCTTCGTGTATCCGAAGTCTGACCTTTGCTTGAAGACCATGTCAATGCTATCTCGAAGCATGTCTGTGGTACTCCGATTTTCAATAAGAGCATTTGAAGATCAATGCTAAATTTTCTTTGTCCATTATCCAAACACCGTTGTATGGGTGATGCCATGAAATTTCTCTTCCCTTACCTAAAGGGTTTTCTACTTCTATCCAATCATGGATGTCATGCTCTGCTTACCCTTGGGAAGGATATACCCCTGAAATATGTGTTTAAACACATTTTCCTTTCCATTGTCCTGTTAATTTGATAAACACCTTTTCCTTTCCATTGTTTTCTTTAACCTTTCTGGTGATCATTATGATCTAAGCAGTATTAATTCCCTGCTTGTGCAAACATCTCGGTGTACTACTCCGTCAATAAGACCCTGTTATTTTTGTTGATGACATTTCAGTAACCGCCGATGGTCGAGAACTTTGCCTACTGGTCCACCTCGTTTCAACAAGCAGGAAAATGGTTCTCTTCGTCCCTCGCCCTTGGTATCGATGTTGTTGCCGACATAATCGACAGGCTACCCTCTGACATGTCTTACTATCATGGCCGTGCAAGATGTCAGTCCCCTTCCTACTTTTAACCACATGGTGGGCCCATAACCCACAGTTCCCTAGGATCAAAACCCGACTCTCCTGTACACCCCTGTTCCCAAGGCTATTCCTCGCGCGAGGCCTCGTATGTAATTCACGAGCCACCTTCCGTGTGATCATCAACTCTGTTATTAAACACAATATTTATTCCCGTTGCTCTGAACCCCTTTTCACAATCTGTTTCAGGCAACGAACGATTGTCTATCCGCTTGAAACTTCTTATGGTACCTTCTTACCTGGCTCTCAATATGTTTTGTTTGTTCAACTCAAGAGATACTCATGTGTTCATTCCTGGGATAACCCCATATGATTTCCCCTTATACCATTCTATTGTTGTAGGGCAGCCCCTTACCTATTCGTAAGTACGATAGAATTTCCGAAGAAAGGAGGACGACTTCATCATAATGACCTGGGTCAGGGGAATGAAGGCATCAACTTAATGGATCGACCTCTTAGACAAGAGCAACCAAGACCGAGAGACCCGTTAGAATTTCGTAACCAAATCCCTTCCCCCTTACTCCCCCTCCTAAATCTCGGGACGAGATTTCTTGTAGTGGAGGAGAATTGTGACGCCCGGATAACTAAGATACATTAAACCTCTGGTAATGATGACACCTCACCTCGGTTACTTTTGATAAACTCGCGTTGATTCGAAACTGATTCCAATTCAAATTTAAAATAAAGTCAAATTATTATTTCTTCAAACGGTAAAACAAAAATGTTCGGTGGCATGCAAATATTCACTAACAACTTTTCATGAAAGAATTAACATTTTTCAAAATATAAAATTGTCCCTGGATATTAAAACAGTGGACCAACAACACCTTTTGTTTTCCCCATTTAGATATAAACTCAAACTTAATAATTATTTTGAACCCAAACTTTTTGTGGCAGTGCAAAATAATACATAGTAATTATATGGAAATGTGTTACATTTTATAAAAGTATTTTGATGCAAAAGGAAAGTACAAAATAGTAGCTAAATAAATAAACAGAAAAGTAAATGAAAAATACTAGTAGTAGTAATAAAAAGAATAGAAACCTAATCTACTGGGCCCCTTGGCCCATCTATGAAAACGGCCCAGGCCAACCCCCACTTGCCTCCCACCTCTCGCTACAGGAGGCAGGGGTGCCGTGGCGGCCATCCGCCTCCTGTCCTCGCCTATAAAGTCGTCGCCCGACGTCCCTCGAACCCTAGAGCGCCTCCCCTCCTCGCTCTCGCCCCTCTCCTCGCTTGAAGCCGTCGCCCGAGCTCGGCCGCCGCCGCGCCATTGACGTTGTCGCGCTCCGGAGCCACCTCGCGCCGTCAGCTGCTGTCGAGGAAGACCGCCGTCCACAACTACATCATCTATGGGTTCAGATTGACCAGGATCACCACCGCATCGACGCCATCACCATCTTCTTCCACCTTCGACCCCGAGCTTCGCCGCCTCGGATCCCCACTCCGGCAAGCCCCCGGCCCGTCCGAGCTCGTCATCGGCCTCCCCGAGGTGAGCCTCGCTGTTCCCCCACATTTCCCATGTTTCCCCTAATTGCTTGTCGCTGCAATCGCCGCCTCGACCTCACGTTGACGTGGCCGAACTCCCGCTCACCGTGTTCGTCGCGCCTCCTTCCCATGCGCAGCTCGTGCCCGTCCGCGCTCCTCCTCGCTAGCCGTGTCCGCCCCAGCCCCGCGGCCCTGGTTCCGCTTCCCCGGCATGCTGGAGTCAGCCCGCCGTTCCCCTCGCGCCGATAGCCCCCATGTAGCCGCCGCTGCTGCCTACTCTTCCGGCTGTCGCGCCTTGCCATTGCCGCGCTCGGCGCCCGAGGCCATGCCTCCCCGCTCACGCCTTGCCCGCCTCGCAGCTGCTTACTCTGCCGGCTGCGCGCACAGGTCCGCGCGCCCGCTTGCTGCAGACCATGCTTGCCGCTTTCCCTTGTGTCGTCCGCGACACGCTGGCACCTGGCCTAGCTCGTGTCGGCCACCGCCGTCCCGGGGCCTCGTACGCGTGTGCCCGTGCGTGGCCGTGCCGGCACCACGCCGCTGACCGCTGCTGCGCTGCTGAATCTGCTGCTGCTTCTACTATGAGCCTGCTCTGCTACAGTAACATTCAGTTACTGTAGCAGTAGCTAGCTTTTGCGCTGCTATGCTGTTTATCTCTTTGGACAGCCTTTAAACAACAACTAATTAAGTGCTAACATGAGTAAAAATAATATGAGTAGAAAGTACACATGACAAACTCCATTTTATCCCACTGGACCAAATCCTTTCGATGCCTGGATTAAATCCTATGAAAATTGCAAAATGCTTTGTTGTGTTATCAGGGAACAGAAGTAACCCCTAGCTATGTGTTCCGTGTGTGTGCGTATGTGTTTTCTGTGTGTGTGGCCGGCCGTGACTAATTTCCAGCCATGTCCAATTAGTTTAGGATTAATTAGTAGTTAGGTTATCTACTAGTAGATGACATGTGGGACCCCGCCTTGATTAAATTAGTGAGTTGTTTTATTAACATTTGAGACAATGGCATATGGGACCAGTCTACACTATTCATCCTTTGACTATTCAATCTTTGACTAGGTTAACCCACCCCACTGGCCCCACTGGCATACTCATAGGCTAGAGTAACACTAGGAGGCAAAAATAATTACTGTTATAATTTCGAATTAAATTAAATCTAGTAATTCCTAGAAAATGAATTAAAACTTTAAAAATTAATATAAAATAATCCGTAGCTCGGATGAAAATAATTTATACATGAAAGTTGCTCAGAACGACGAGACGAATCCGAACACGCGGTCCGTTTACATGTCAGATGCCTCTAACTATTTGAACATGGAACTTTCCCCCTCCGGTCATCTGTCTGACACAGGTCCGGAACCGGGAAAACATTCCCGGTTGACTTCCCCCTTCACTGATATCGTGTAGCACCGTGTTAGAACACGTCTAGCTCTGCCTGTTGTCCTGTTATGCACTTTCTTGCTATGTGTTTACTGTTTCTCCGCCCTCTTCTCTTCGGTAGACCCCGTGACGATGCTGATGCCCCTGTGGTCGACTACGTCACCGACGACCCCACCTTCTTATCTGAGCAACCAGGCAACCCCCCCCCCTTGATCACCAGATATCGCCTATTCTTCTCTATACTGCTTGCATTAGAGTAGTGTAGCTTGTTACTGCTTTCTGTTATTCCTATCCTGATGCATAGCCTGTCCTTGCTACTACTATTGTTACCATTACCTGCTATCCTACTGCTTAGTATAGGATGCTAGTGTTCCATCAGTGGCCCTACACTCTTGTCCGTCTGCCATGCTATACTACTGGGCCGTGATCACTTCGGGAGGTGATCACGGGCATATACTATATACTTTACACAGTTACATTACCTGTGGTACTGTTCGGAGTTGGGGGCTGAAGGGGCAGGTGGCTCCATCCCGGTAGAGGTGGGCCTAGGTTCCCGACGGGCCCCGACTATTACTTTGTGGTGGAGCGACAGGGCAGGTTCAGACCACCTAGGAGAGAGGTGGGCCTGGCCCTGGTCGGCGTTCGCGGATACTTAACACGCTTAACGAGATCTGGGTATTTGATCTGAGTCTGGCCATCTAGCTTATACGCACTAACCATCTACGCGGGGATAGTTATGGGCACTCGACGTCGTGGTATCAGCCGAAGCCTTCGTTACGTCAGCGACTGAGTGGCGCGCGCCGGATTGGACCGTAAGCCTGATCTTGTATTAAGGGGGCTAGTTCTGCTTCCGGCCGCGTTCGCAACGTGCATGTGTGCAAAGGGCGATGGGCCCAGACCCCTGCGCCATAGGATTTAGACCGGCGTGCTGACCTCTCTATTGTGCCTAGGTAGGGCTGCGACGTGTTGATCTTCTGAGGCCGGGCATGACCCAGAAATGTGTGTTCGGCCAAATGGGATCGAGCGTGTTGGGTTATGTAGTGCACCCCTGCAGGGAAGATAATCTATTCGAATAGACGTGATCTTATGTAACAGGACGACTTGGAGTTGTACCTTGACCTTATGACAACTAGAACCGGATACTTAATAAAACACACCCTTCCAAGTGCCAGATATAACCCAGTGATCGCTCTCTAACAGGGCGACGAGGAGAGGATCATCGGGTAGGATTATGCTATACGATGCTACTTGGAGGACTTTAGTCTACTCTCTTCTGCATGCTGCAAGACGGAGGCTGCCAGAAGCGTAGTCTTCGACAGGATTAGTTATCCCCCTCTTATTCTGGCATTCTGCAGTTCAGTCCACATATGATACCCTTATTCCATTTGATACCCATGCATATGTAGTGTAGCTCCTTGCTTGCGAGTACTTTGGATGAGTACTCACGGTTGCTTTCTCCTTCGTTTCCCTTTATCCCTTCTACCTGGTTGTCGCAACCAGATGCTGGAGCCCAGGAGCCAGACGCCACCGTCGACGACGACTCCTACTACACCGGAGGTGCCTAATACTACGTGCTGCCCGCTGACGACGACCAGGAGTAGTTAGGAGGATCCCAGGCAGGAGGCCTGCGCCTCTTTCGATCTGTATCCCAGTTTGTGCTAGCCTTCTTAAGGCAAACTTGTTTATCTTATGTCTGTACTCAGATATTGTTGCTTCTGCTGACTCGTCTATGATCGAGCTCTTGTATTCGAGCCCTCGAGGCCCCTGGCTTGTAATATGATGCTTGTATGACTTATTTTATTTGTAGAGTTGTGTTGTGATATCTACCCGTGAGTCCTTGATCTGGATCATACACATTTGCGTGCATGATTAGTGTACAGTCAAATCGGGGGCGTCACATTCACTTGGTTCCCTTTTCATGCATCTCATTGACAATGATACTTATCAGGAGGACGTGGAGTGTAGCCAAGCTGACGATGTAGAGGTATTTATCCTTTCCTCCGGTTCAAACTCTATGCCAACACAAAAAATCCGTCAAGTGGTCCGGAAAGTAAGCTTTTCTCATCCTCTTGCTCACTTGGATCCAACATTTATTTTGAAGAAGCAGCAGCACGAGGCTCGCCGCACAACCCGGCACAGCGGCCAAAAGGTTACTTCGGCCGGTTTACCTGACACCCCGGTTCGAAAGCGCTGATCTGAGGTCTCACCCACTTCTGACAATTGTTATCCCAAGGCAGGCTATTTCCGACAACCTCTTAATCCGTCCGATTCAAATTATCAGGTGACATCTCCTTCATCCTCTGGCGAGTCAATAGCGACCCAACTTCCTCCTCTCAAAACAGTAGCCGGGTAAGTACTTCAATCCCTTCTTTTGATGTTTTCATACTTTATATACTATGCTTAATTTTTGCATCTTTTTCTGTTTTAGAGCCAAAGCCAGACCCAGCAAAAAGGCTCGGGTGACCAATCCGCCCGAAGACTAGATAGTTCTTGAACCAGAGCAAACGGCTGGACCGGAGGGTCCAAATCCAAATCCTGAAACTACCTTTGATGAGCCACCCCCTCAAGATCACAATACTGATGAACAACTGGAAGCTGACACTGCTGTACCTGATGATGAACCAGCAAATCCCATCTGGGCCGACGATAGACCTTCTAGTCCGGCGAAAGCTACTGACACCCCATCAACTCCAGAAAAGTCTGCTGGAGACAAAGAAGGTGATGTAATCATTACCGGTATGAGCCACAGCTCTCCTGGCCATCCTGTTATATTGGTGAAACATAGTGCCAAGGAAGAGTGTGCTACCATGGAAAAAGGCAAATGGAGCACCGACTTGTCAAGCTATGCCCATCCCAGCGCTCAAGAACTCCACTCCGGTTTTCTAAACCGTGTGCACTCAAACCGTGATTATGAAGTCAGTTTGGTGAACTTGATGAAGGAATGCTATGAGGTATTTTCATCACTTTTCCTTTCTTAAATCCAAAGTACAAGCATCATCCCAAGTAGCCCCCAAGGGCCAGTTTATGATGGCAATCATAAACCGAGACTTTGTAATATCTTAATCCTTGCATGCTGATCCTCCATATGTCAATTGATCTTTGGAAATAAACCGGCACTTTATCATTGTATTCCTGTAGTTTTCATGGGTGTAGCCCCCAAGGGCCGGTTTAGCTTTGCAAGGTAAACCGGGTCTTGAATCAATGTGTCAAGTTTGAACAGATGTACATTAGCCCCCAAGTGTTAAGGATAATGCTTGCATTGTACTTGAGACTTGTGAAAAATATATTGATGATAGAGTAAATAGGCATTAGCCCCCAAGTACAAAGTGCATAACTTGTTATACGCTTGGTACTTCATAACCTGTCTTTATGATATATCTCACCTTTGTAGGCTGAGCTGAATAAGAAGGATGCTCAAACAGCAGGCCTTCAAGAGAATGTTAAATCTCAACAAGCAGAGGCTTCCAAAGCCAAAGAAGAGCTGACCAATGCCTTAGCAGCTATGGAGAAGCTGAAAGAAACCTTTGACAAAGAGCGTGCAGACTGGGAGACGGAAAAGGACGGTTTAACAAAGAAGGCCGAGGACACAGAGGCAGCCCTCAAGCCGGTGGTTGAAGAACTGACCGGCTTAAAGCGGCAGATTAACGCCATGACTTCTGCTGTGTTTGGTGAGTACCCTCTCGTGCAATTTGTCTAATTCATAAGATCTTATCAATGACCAGTTTACTGATGCTTAACCATGACAGGGACCCCCATTGCTCAGCTGGGCTCTGACATGCAGATGAAACTTAAAGCGGCCTTCACCTTGATAGAACAGCTGTTCTCTGGATCCCAGCGAGCCATTCCTCGTTCTATCCAATAAGTCACGCAACGCCAGGTGCCCGGGAACGCCGCCACCACCGTCGTCTTCAACTCCGGCCTCCGAGATCGCCGGCAATGCCCTGACATCGTCCGACCTCCCCCGAGCCCACTGAGACGCGTTCTGCAACCACAATGAGCTCATGGACTGACTCCCCCTCCTCTCCTGCTTGCGTTTTTGCTCTAGCTCCGTTCCCCACCTCCGCCGAAGCTCGCCGCCGCCACGGCCGACGAGCTCCATGCTCCTGAGCTCGTTCGCTCGCCCGAGCATCACCAGCGTGCTCGCCGCGCTCCTGTGAACCTGCAGCACCCACTGGTTCGCCCTGTTGTGCACCATAGCGCCGTTTCCGCCAACGTCCGAGGTCCAGCAGCCGCTGAGCTTGACGCCGGCGAGGATTACGACCACCCCAGCTCGCCCTGTTTGCACCGTTGGATGCGCGGGATCACCAGCAGCTCGTAGATGCTCTCCGTCGTCGATTTGGGCGCCGAAGGAGCGAACCCGAGCCCATCCGCCGCACCTGTCGTTGCCAGTGTTGAGCCGCCGGCGCGTTAGCCCCAGTTGACCAGGTGTTTAACCTCCCCTGGCTCAATGACAGGTGGGGCCGCCCCGCTAACTAATGTAGATTAGGGTTAACTAAACCTAGTTTAGCTACTAACACACGGGACCCACTGGTTAGTTTGACCTGGGCTGCCCCGTTGACTCGCTTATGTCATGCTGACGTAGTGCTGATGCAGTGATGCATTTTCTGGAATTACTTTACTTCTAAGTAATCCAGGAAATTATAGAAAACGGTTTAAACTTCTAAAAATCATAGAAATTCAACCTTAACTCCAAATGAAATAATTTATATATGAAAATTTATCAGAAAAATTCAAGGAATCCACCCGTACCATTTTCATGCATGTTTGAGCAAGTTAGCCTCACTGTTTAGGATGAAACATGATTAGGGCAAATTTCATAATAGGTTTGGAGTTGGAATTTGATATAGTTTTGAATTCCACTTCAATTAAAATGACTTTCTATTGCATTAGCCCAAATCACAACATATTGCCATGTCATGATCATGCATCATATTGTTGCATTGCATTGATTGTGTTCTTCCTTATTTGCTGGTAATTGTTCCCTCTCGATAGACGTATTCCGGTGATGAGATCGATGACACCGATGAAGAACTATACTATCTTCAGAAGTGCCAGGCAAGCAGAACCCCCTTGTTCATTCCGATACAATCCCACTCTCTTGCTCCTGCTCTCTTTTACTGCATTAGGACAACGACGTTTCAACTGTTACATGCTGCGGTAGCTGAACCCCTTTCCTCTGCATGACCTGTCATTGCCATAGTAAATAGATGAAACCCACTAGCAAGAGTAGGAGTTGTCTGAGCCCTGATGTGCCGACTCATTAATGCTTGTTTGTCATGCCTGCTACTGCTTAGAGTTGAGTCAGGTCTGATTCATCGGGAATGAATTGGAAGGGTGATGAACATGTCCTACTGTGTGTGAGCTAAGTGTGTGAACACGGTTTGGTAAAGGTAGCGGTGAGAGGCCATGTAGGAGTACATGGTGGGTTGTCTCATTGCAGCCGTTCTCAGGAACTGAGTTCTGTGTTTGTGATCCATGAACAGTTACTACCACACATTGGGTTCCGGTAACTCGGCCCCTCTCGGCTTATTAATCAACTTGATCTCTGTCCAGGAGTTGCAACTAGTTTCTGGTGTTTGTAGGTAGTGTTAGTAGTCTACCAAGTGGCACCCGGTACATGTGGGCTTGGGATAGACTAGGCACAGTGGCACGGTGTACCAAGTGGCACCCGAATGGTGGGCTTGGGAACCCTGCACCAAGGTTGTCAGAATCGCGATTTTGAATCGGATCGGACCTTCAATGGTAGGATCGCAAATCATAGAATCTTCACTATCAGGATCGTAGAAACGTAGATTCTAAGAACTAAAATCGTAGAATCAAAGGGCTAATCTTGGATCGTAAAGTCATAGAATCGTATAACAGAATCGCGATTCTGATAACCTTGCCCTGCACACATCGTTTGGGGCCGTGAGCGACACCCCGGCCGGATCTCCTTGCGGATGGAACCCGAATAGGCGATAAACCTGGACTAGAGACTTGTTGGTTAGTGAGGTCGTGGCCGACTCCCTCGCCCAGCTTCCGCTTGAAGGTTGCCGAGGTACATGATCTGTATAGGGCGATAAGTGGCGAGAGCGTGTGTGACGAAGTACACCCGTGCAGGGTTATCATTATCAATTCGAATAGCCGGATTACTAAGATATGGAAACTTGGACCCCTTGCATAGTTCATAGACAAGTGAAAGTGGATACTCTAAAATGCGCAAGATAAGTGTGAGTGCTATGGATGGCGTTCTCGCAGGGAGACGGGAGCGGATCAATAGGGGTGTATTGGTATGGTGAATTTGTGGACTCATGTGCGCCACCTCAAAAGAGTTACTTGCAGTCGTAGTTCAGGTTAGCCACTGAGTCAAAGCTGGCTTGCTGTAGTCAAACTCCACCACCCCTTTGTTGATACCGATGCATATGTAGCTAGTTCTGATGTAAGTCTTGTTGGGTACATTTGTACTCACGTTTGCTTAATTTATGTTTTTGCAGAGAGACTTCAGTCTCGCTAGTAGTTCCGCTTGGACTTTGACGTTTAGCTTGTTACCTCAGCTACGATCTTGTGCCCTCGGCAGGATCTGGTAGATAGTCAGGCTTCTTAGTCTTTTTCATTTATAGATGGTTGTACTCAGACATGTTAAGCTTCCGCATCTGCTTTGTTTGTATGCTATGATTGTTGGGTCGTGAGACCCATGTTTGTAATATCTCGCTCCTCGGAGCCTAATGAATAAATACTCTGAGTCATAGAGTCTTGTTGTGATGCCATGTTGTATTGTACATATTGAGCATATTATGTGTATGATTGAAATGCTTGGTATGTGTGGGATCCGACAACCTAGTTGTTTATCCTTGGTAGCCTCTCTTATGGGGAAATGTAGTCTTGTGCTTCCATGAGCCATAGTAGTCCGGTACAGCCCAGTTCACCGGAGTCCTGCTAGCCCAGCACTACTGCTCTGAAACACTTGACTGGCTGGCATGTGATTCACTTCGTTCCTGTGTCTGTCCCTTCGGGGAAATGTCACGCGGTGACATCCAGAGTCCTGCCTAGCCTGCTAGAGCCCGGTTCACCGGAGTCCTCTTAGCCCAGTGCTATAGCCCAGAATCACACGCTGCTGACCGACATGCTCGATGTTGATTCATGTATGCCTGTCCCCGTAAGTTAGTGCCACTTTGGGTTCACGACTAGTCATGTCGGCCTGGGTTCTTTGTCATATGGATGCTAGCGACACTATCATATACGTGAGCCAAAAGGCGCAAACGGTCCCGGGCCATGGTAGGGCGACATCCGTGGGGATACCGTGCGTGAGGCCGCAAAGTGATATGAGGTGTTACAGGCTAGATCGGTGTGACTTAGAATCGGGGTCCTGACAGCTTTGGTATCAGAGTCTGACTGCCTGTAGGATTACCAAGCCATACTGGTTGAAGTCGTGTCTAGAAATGCTTTAGTTATATATGGGAATTGATTGTGGATGGGAACATAAGTCTCTTTTTACTCCTTATCCTCATGACCTTCTGATCTGAGTCATCTTATCTTTTCTACGGGGTTAAGAACTAGGCTTCTCTTCTATCTCTCAGGATGACGTGTTACTAAACCATAGTTGCCTAGGATTGTTGAGTTCAAGCCTCAGTTCAGTTCCTGCTACTTCCATATGTTCATAGCTGGCCTCAGAACCTTGATATGGTGATGTTGAGTGGTTATGCCACCATTTTTGTAGGATGTCTCAAATCTTTTGAGCATTTACAGCCATTATGCTGTCCGAGTCGTCCCAGGTTTCTAAACAATCTGATGCATTTGCAAATCTCTTCATCCCGTTTCCGATGTCCTTTTGGGCCAGATTAAGCACACTAATCGGTCTGTTGAGGTACTCCATTGCCTTGACATATATGTTGGAGCTATTATTATGACCCTAGGTGTCTCAGGGAGTAACCTAGTAATCTAGCAATGTTTTGTGTTCCCGGTGTGATGATTCTAGCCACCTTTCTTGAAAGCATCCCGAGATGTTATTTAGTTAGTAGGTATTCTACTACTGGGTTTTGAACCCGAGATTCACCCTACTTCATGTTGTTAGTATTTGCTAGTTCCCTTAAGATATTACTAACCATGTGATAGTCCTCGAGGTATGTGGTATATCGTTCTTCCAATACCATGAGCCAATATGGCAGAAGTTATTTGAACCAAAAGATCATAGTCAGAGTACTCTTGAGGAGTTCTCCATTCATAATTGTGACTCTACCAGTCCTACCTCTCTGCATGGGTTATCCGGAAGAAACATGTTGAACTTGGTTCTACATACTAATCTATGCATCCACAACTCAGAAGTTATATGTTCCTTGAGTGACCCTCCTCAGCTGTATTCCGACCCTAGTCTATCAATTGATAGTCAGGAATAGTTGTGCATCCGTGTTCATCGATGCCTATTATTCTTGTGGTCTGTCAAGCCATTCTATTCCGGAATGACTAGGAGAAACAAACTCCAGTACCTCATCCATTCCTAGGATTGGGTCAAAGTAGTTGTACTCCGGAGATCAAAATGCTAATCCAGCTTTTATTCTGCTCTACCTTGGAGTGTTGCCCTCTTTATGTCAGGAATCTCATGAGGATTGCACCAACCCTAATGAATTCTTGTTGAAGTGATACTTCTCGCCATCATCGTTCATTCCTCGGTCTCCGTGTTATTGTAACCGGAATACTAGCAAGTGAATTGTGATGTGTGAAATCAATACTCCTAGCAACCATGTTGCTTGGTAGTTAATGGACAACAATCTCATTCTTAGTGTGTTGGTTATTCAGTCATCATCCTGGGATTGATCGTGTTACCTAGTCCATTTTTCCTAGTGCACTCTTCGGTCAACGAGTTAGGATTGTGTCAATCCTTCACTCTTTTGATCATATCGTCTTGCCTCGAAAAAAAGATTGTTCTCGAGCTTAGTAACATATGGGTGGTTCGTGATTTTCCGAATGTCTTCTAGGAAGTGTTACCAGGTTGTCACCTGACCGCTATGTTGAGTTCGTGATCGAGTTAGTTTCTTGTAACCACCCCTTCTCAAAGAATCTATGTTGGATACCCCTAAGCTAATTGGTTAAGCTAAACAACAACTTGGAGAGTTGGAGGATAAAAGCTGACTTAGTTCATGTTAAGGGATATCTTTTGTATGCGTGTGTGTGTGTTGAAGAAAGATGATATCTTCATTGATTGGTCCTCATGATCAGTTGTTGGATCTATTGTCTTGTCCAAACTTTTATATCAGTGTGGGATATCCTCAAATCAAATCAACGATGTTCGTAATGTTGTCTTACTCGAGGTTGATTCCTCGGGCATAAACCATTACATCCTTTGGTCTGACCAATGCTACCACCTTGTTCACATAGTCGTGGAATTCCATCTTCATGGGAACCTGGATGAATTGTTGTTGAGCCCATCGACGACATCCTTATCTTGTCCATGATTCATGTCGAACATATAGGTAATGTTGGAAACTTTTATAAGCATTATCTTCATGTCCCGTCCATGAGGCATATGTTCGGATGAAAGAAGTGACTTCCTCGAATACATGTGCATTTGATGCAAGTTGCCGCTGTGAATTCAACAAAGTCAACGTTGCTTCCTCTGGAACTATCCCAAGTTAGTCATGCGTACGTGCGAAGTATTCTGTGGTTTGGAGACTTGCAACCTTCATTCTATATGTATCCCTAGCACACCAAGCCACTGATTGATTGTTCAAGGAGAAGAAGTCTCTTCTTAAGAGCAAGACTTATGCAAAGACTTCGAAACCCTTGATGATGGTTCCCGACCAGAACCCGATAGTGTTTTATTATAAGACTACTATGTGGTCATTCTTGTCTTGGACAACATGCTCACATGTGTGTAGTAGAACCAGCTCATGTTTTGGAGCTTGCTATCGTAGTTCATCTCTCGAGAGTCTCGCAACGTTATCTCGTCAACTTGTGTTGCAACCCTTCTTTTCTAGACATGTGTCAAAAAAAATCATGTTACCAGTCAGATCTGAATCTTAGGCAGATATGATGGCTGGAACATCTCCAAGATCTATGATGTAGGTCCCGATGAGGTTGATGCTCTGGCCGACACACCTAGCCAGAAGATCTATCATTGTAGTATCTTGATTGAGCTATTTGACCATCTTCTCCATGAGGACTTAGTGTGACCTATTCTTGAAGTTGTTCCTTAGGGATCCTTGTGCTCTCAGTTTCTTCGATGATTCTATAACCATTCGAACGTTGGAAACACTCTCGACTGTTGAGTTCTTCCCCAGTTACCAGAATCATTCCCAACATTTACATTTTGTTCCCAGCTTGCACCTCAGTAGTTGTTGTTCAGGATCATCTTCAAAAGTGGACTTACCATGGGTCCCATCCATTTCCAATGATAAGCTAAAAATCATCCATTGCGTTGTCTTCAACAAGGTAGTCCACATCATCCATCCTAGTCGGAGTATGCCATTCTTTCGAACCCCTTCCAACGATCGATTATGATTACCTCAGGCTGGTATAAAGAGTTTCAATGATCTTTGTATCAAAAGTAATTCTTTTTGCCACTTAAGGGAAACGCTCTATGAGTCACCTTTCCCTAAGGTGTCCCATTATGGAATCATGGCAATTACATCCTCGCTACTTTGAAACCATGCACCATCCTACTCCAGCGTGGAATTGTTGCCTACCAATTTAAACCCTTGTCATCTATTACCTCCCATCTCTCTCGATGTGTGTTTTGTGTCTCAGCCCAAGAGATGTTTCAACATCTCACTCCATGAGTTGATCTTGAGTTGCTCGATCTTTGAGAAGATCGTTTCCTGTAGAGTTTCCTTCTGTCGTCATCATGTTGGATGAAGAGCTCAAACGCAAAGACGTCAAGATCAATTGGAGAAATGAATCAACATCTTCGAGAAGGGCAATCAAATCATGAAGATCATGTTAGCTTTGTGACCCCTCTGTCTTCTTACCTCACGCTTGAATCTTGGGACGAGATTCTTGTTTTAGTGGGGATGAGTTTTCACAGCCCTAGAATTTGCTTGCCATTAGTTGCCTTAAAGCATCCATGCATCATGTTTATTTTTCAATTAAAGTTGAAATGGGGATTGTTGAAACCCTAGCATCAAAAGAATTCAACTAGGTTCAATAAAAAAATTCAATGAACCCAAATGCCATGCAGAAAAGTTCATCATTTTTGAATTGGCTAAAAACCTCTGCCAAAATGATGAACATATTTTTAGGCCATTCTGGATTTTTGAATTAATTCATACTGTATTTGAATTGGAGCATTTAAATACTATTAATATTTTTAAATGCCCCAACAATTTTGGAATTAGTTGAGGGCCTCTGGAATAATTCATTTAGTGCCCATAACTATTTTCAGAATTTTTAAAAGTGATTTGGTTTGAAAACCAAATTTAAACAAATTTGCATAAATAGAAAACAGAACAAAAATAGAAATAAGACAGAGAGGGAACCTTACCTGGGCCTCACCTGTGCTGGACCAGCCCACCTGGCTCGGTGCCAGTCATCCCTAACCTCTGCCAGTAGGCAGAGGAGGGACAGGGCACGGCGCGCGCGGGCGCCACGCCACCAGACTGCCTGCCTGCGTCGCCTAGCCACCGCGACGCCTCGCGTCCTCTCCTCGGCGCCGCCTCGACCCCTCATTCGTTCCCCTCTCCCTCTGGACGCTCTTCCCTCCTCTGCTCTCTCTCCCTTGCAAGCTCTCGAGCGGCCCTGTCGCCGCCGTCCACCGCTCGCATAGGCACCGGCCTCCCCTACGCCCCTAGACGTGCCCCTGAGATCCGCGACGACGTCCTCGTTCTCTCCGCTGATTCATGCAATGCCAGGTGCCCGGGAACGCCGCCACCACCGTCGTCTTCAACTCCGGCCTCCGAGATCGCCGGCAATGCCCCGACGTCGTCCGACCTCCCTCGAGCCCACTGAGACGCGTTCTGCAACCACAGTGAGCTCATGGACCGACTCCCCCTCCTCTCATGCTCGCGTTTTTGCACTAGCTCCATTCCCACCTCCGCCAAAGCTCGCCGCCGCCAAGGCCGACGAGCTCCATGCTCCTGAGCTCGTCCGCTCGCCTGAGCATCACCAGCGTGCTCGCCGCGCTCCTGTGAACCTGCAGCACCCACGGGTTCACCCTGTTGTGCACCGTAGCGCCGTTTCCGCCAATATCTGAGGTCCGGCAGCCGCTGAGCTCGACGCCGGCGAGGATTACGGCCACCCCAGCTCGCCCCGTTTGCACCGTTGGATGCGCGGGATCACCAGCAGCTCGTAGATGCTCTCCGTCGTCGATTTGGGCGCCGGAGGAGCGAACCCAAGCCCATCCGCCGCACCTGTCGTTGCCGGCATCGAGCCGCCAGCACGTTAGCCCCAATTGACCAGGGGTTTGACCTCCCCTGGCTCAATGACAGGTGGGCCGCCCTGCTAACTAATGTAGATTAGGGTTAACTAAACCTAGTTTAGCTACTAACACACGGGACCCACTGGTCAGTTTGACGTGGCCTGCCCCATTGACTCGCTTACGTCATGCTGACATAGTGCTGACGCAGTAATGCATTTTCTCGAATTACTTTATTTCTAAATAATCCAGGAAATTCCAAAAAAACAGTTTAAACTTCTAAAAATCATAGAAATTCAACCGTAACTCCAAATGAAATAATTTATATATGAAAAATTATCAGAAAAATTCAAGTAATCCATCTGTACCATTTTCATGCATGTTTGAGAAAGTTAACCTCACTGTTTAGGATGAAACATGATTAGGGCAAATTTCATAATAGGTTTGGAGTTGGAATTTGATATAGTTTTGAATTCCACTTCAATTAAAATGACTTTCTGTTGCATTAGCCCAAATCACAACATATTGCCATGTCATGATCATGCATCATATTGTTGCATTGCATTGATTGTGTTCTTCCTTATTTGCCGGTAATTGTTCCCTCTCGATAGACGTGTTCTGGCGATGAGATCGATGACACCGATGAAGAACTATACTATCTTCAGAAGTGCCAAGCAAGCAGAACCCCCTTGTTCATTCCGATACAATCCCACTCTCTTGCTCCTGCTCTCTTTTACTGCATTAGGACAACAATGTTTCAACTGTTACATGCTGCGATAGCTGAACCCCTTTCCTCTGCATGACCTGTCATTGCCACAGTAAATAGATGAAACCCACTAGCATGAGTATGAGTTGTTTGAGCCCTGATGTGCCTACTCATTAATGCTTGTTTGTCATGCCTGCTACTGCTTAGAGTTGAGTCAGGTCTGATTCATCAGGAATGAATGGGAAGGGTGATGAACATGTCCTACTGTGTGTGAGCTAAGTGTGTGAACATGATTTGGTAAAGGTAGCGGTGAGAGGCCATGTAGGAGTACATGGTGGGTTGTCTCATTGCAGCCGTTCTCAGGAACTGAGTTCTGTGTTTGTGATCCATGAACAGTTACTACCACACATTGGGTTCCGGTAACTCGGCCCCTCTCGGCTTATTAATCAACTCGATCTCTGTCCAGGAGTTGCAACTAGTTTCTGGTGTTTGTAGGTAGTGTTAGTAGTCTACCAAGTGGCACCCGGTATAGGTGGGCTTGGGATAGACTAGGCACAGTGGCACGGTGTACCAAGTGGCACCCGGATGGTGGGCTTGGGAACCCTGCACACATCGTTTGGGGCCGTGAGCGACACCCCGGCCGGATCTCCTTGCGGATGGAACCCGAATAGGCGATAAACCTGGACTAGAGACTTGTTGGTTAGTGAGGTCGTGGCCGACTCCCTCGCTCGGCTTCCGCTTGAAGGTTGCCGAGGTACATGACGTGTACAGGGTGATAAGTGGCGAGAGCGTGTGTGAAAAGTACACCCCTGCAGGGTTATCATTATCTATTCGAATAGCTGGATTCCTCGGATATGGAAACTTGGACCCCTTGCATAGTTCATAGACAAGTGAAAGTGGATACTCTAAAATGCGCAACATAAGTGTGAGTGCTATGGATGGTGTTCTCACAGGGAGACGGGAGCGGATCCATAGTGGTGTATTGGTATGGTGAATTTGTGGACTCATGTGCGCCACCTCAAAAGAGTTACTTGCAGTCGTAGTTCAGGTTAGCCACTGAGTCAAAGCTGGCTTGCTGTAGTCAAACTCCACCACCCCTTTGTTGATACCGATGCATATGTAGCTAGTTCTGATGTAAGTCTTGCTGGGTACATTTGTACTCACATTTGCTTAATTTATGTTTTTGCAGAGAGACTTTAGTCTCGCTAGTAGTTCCGCTTGGACTTCGACGTTTAGCTTGTTACCTCAGCTACGATCTTGTGCCCTCGGCAGGATCTGGTAGATAGTTAGGCTTCTCGGTCTTTTTCATTTATAGATGTCTGTACTCAGACATGTTAAGCTTCTACATGTGCTTTGTTTGTATGCTATGATTGTTGGGTCGTGAGACCCATGTTTGTAATATCTCGCTCCTCGGAGCCTAATGAATAAATACTCTGAGTCATAGAGTCTTGTTGTGATGCCATGTTGTATTGCACATATTGAGCATATTGTGTGTATGATTGAAATGCTTGGTACGTGTGGGATCCGACAACTTAGTTGTTTATCCTTGGTAGCTTCCTTTATGGGGAAATGTAGTCTTGTGCTTCCATGAGCCATAGTAGTCCGCTACAGCCTGGATCACCAGAGTTCTGCTAGCCCAGCACTACTGCTCCGAAACACTTGACTGGCCGGCATGTGATTCACTTCATTCATGTGTCTGTCCCTTCGGGGAAATGTCATGCGGTGACATCCAGAGTCCTGCCTAGCCTGCTACAGCCCAGTTCACCGGAGTCCTGTTAGCCCAGTGCTACAGCCTGGAATCACACGCTGCTGACCGACATGCTCGATGTTGATTCATGTATGCCTGTCCCCGTAAGTTAGTGCCACTTTGGGTTCACGACTAGTCATGTCGGCCCGGGTTCTCTGTCATATGGATGCTAGCAACACTATCATATACGTGAGCCAAAAGGCGCAAACGGTCCCGGGCCATGGTAGGGCTACACCCGTGGGGATACCGTGCGTGAGGCCGCAAAGTGATATGAGGTGTTACAGGCTAGATCGGTGTGACTTAGAATCGGGGTCCTGACATTAGTGTTACCCAAATGATATTCCTTTTGTACAAACCTCTCTCACAAATATTTTTTTAACTTTCTTCGACCGAAGACTTGAACTTATAACAACAACAAAATTGGACCTTGCCTTTTTATTCATTTTTCTCATATTAAACACACCATGTAGTACAAGGACTTTTTCCATTTTTATAATTTGAATTTTTTATTTTCTTTTTGAAATCAAATTGCTCCCAAATAATAACTGAACTTCTTTCTGGATTGAGAGAATTATTTGAAAAGGCAAAAACAATTTCTTTTTTGTGTTTACGAACATGGAAATACAAGGTGAACCTCTCTCACAAGAATTTTGAACTTCCCCAGACAAAGCACTTGAACTTGTTTCAACAAACCTTTTAAGCTTTTATTTTTCTATACTTTTATTTTTACCTGAAATGCATTCCTCGCAGTACTTGAACTTCTCGTTGTTTTCACTATGAATTTCTGTCCCATGTTTGTGTATACATCGAATTACACGCAATTGAAGGTGGGACGTCATTTCTTGCCATTTTAAAATATGTAATTGGAGGTCGGGTGTCCCGCAATATAAATTGTGAACCGTGCACGGAGGAGCACGTGAACTTCTTGCAACAAACCTTTTAAGCTCTTTGTTTTCTATTATTATATTCTTATCTGAAACGCATTCCGTGTAGTAGTTGAATTTCTCGCTGTTTTCACCTTGTACTTCGGTCACGTATTTTTGTTCAACCTTTCTCACCCATGGCTCGTGCCCCTGCTCCCGGACATCCTCTCCGGTCGCCTCCTCAGCGCCACCCATGGCTGCCTCGCTGGCAAGCCCTGCCGCCGCTCCGGCCGGCGAGTCCAGGCCGCCGAGCTCGCCTTGCCTCGCCTCCTGTATCCCGTGTGCCCTGCGGATCGCGGGGGTTCCCATGTCCGGTGCCTCCTGTTCGCTCCGCCACGGCCTCCTCGACATGGTTGAGCCCGACCATGACCCGCTCCACATGCCACCATCGCCTCCTTGCTATTGGCATCCCGAGGCCCCTGTGTTGTTTTGTGTTGAACGTCAAAACCGGCAAGATCGACTACAGCAACGCCAAGTTCCACCACTGGCAAGACCCGGACTAAGAACGCCAAGTACAACTACAAACCCGAAGAACTCGGGCGCATCAAGTCCGCGAGGAGACCCATTTTTTGTCAAGTTCATCTACGTGTGTGTACCACTACGCCCGAAGACCCTGGATGCACCAAGTTCCTCTTCGGAGATGTACAACTCCCGCCGACTAGTAAAACTACCGTCGCATAAACGAGACCATCAAGACCGGACCAACAAGTACCCCGAGCACGTCTGTACCTCTACCGTTGACGTGTTTTCGTCAAGTTCCCCTACGAAAACGTGATCCGCTGGCGTCGCAAGAATCGGGACCGACGAGTCCGAAGACCCAAGTACCACGACGTCAAGTACCTCTACGCACGGATAACACCAAGTACCACTATCGCCGAGTATGACTACTTCCACGTGATACAAGAACAACTACCGTCGCCCCCGGGAACCTGGGATTCGTCAAGTACCTCTCCAAAAACGAACGTGAACCACTACTTCCCTCGACGTCCAGAGAACATCTACTTCCCCTACACCGCATCGAACTTGAACCCCTCCGATAACGCACGCTTCAAAGGTATACCCCGAGACGACGTCCGTGAACGAATGCTTGCGATGTTTGATATGCTCGTGTTTGCACCGTGTCCAAATTGTCACTCGTTTCCATGCCCCTAACCCGTGGGAACCTGGTTACCGGGATCACCCCACCTTCTATCGCATGTCACGCTCCCGCCGCACTTTCGTTTGCACCGGGATCTCAATCGAGTTACCGGAACCGATATGTTGCTATGGCATCATTTTCAAATTCGTTGCCGTGGCACCCCTTTTCTTTCCACCACGGTGACAAATGCTTCATAATATGCTCTTATCAACATTTTCTTAAAAACTTGCATAAACTTGTTCTTGTCATCCGCATCATGATAACAACAATTATAAAATGTTTAAATTGTTGTTGCAATAAATCACTAATGCATATGGGGATTTACCGGATTCGTTATTTGTTATATCCAGCCCCATTTAAATTGTTTAGGTGGTGTAGTTTTGTGATGCTTCACCTCTTGCCATGTTAACCAACATTTAAATTTGTTGAGTACCTAACCGGGAGAGAACTAAATAATTGATGTGGTGTTCCGTCAATATGCAACTCGTTGCATATTGAGCTCCACTTAATTTGTAGAATTGCTTGTGCACTTTGCCATGCCATGCATATTTAAACTGGACATGCATCATACTTGATTGTGCATCATGCCATGATTATGTGTTGGTTGTTTACTATGTTGTTTGCTCTTTTCCGGTGATTGCTTCTTCAGGTTGGTTCCGGTAACGTCGTGTTTGTGAGGATCCGTTCGTCTACGTCCGTTTGTCTTCTTCATGGACTCGTTCTTCTTCCTTGCGGGATTTCAGGCAAGATGATCATACCCTCGAAATCACTACTATCTTTGCTATGCTAGTTTGCTCGCTCTTTTGCTATGCCAATGCTACGATGCCTACCACTTGCTTGTCAGCCTCCCAAATTGCCATGTTCAACCTCTAACCCACCATTGTCCTAGCAAACCGTTGATTGGCTATGTTACCGCTTTGCTCAGCCCCTCTTATAGCGTTGTTAGTTGTAGGTGAAGATCAAAGTTTGTTCCTTGTTGGAACATGGAGATGTTGTTCCTTGCTTGGAACATGTTTACTTGTTGGGATATCACAATATATCTTATTTAATTAACGCATATATATACTTGGTAAAGGGTGGAAGGCTCGGCCTTATGCCTGGTGTTTTGTTCCACTCTTGTCGCCCTAGTTTCCGTCATATCGGTGTTATGTTCCTGGATTTTGCGTTCCTCACGCGGTTGGGTTATAATGGGAACCCCTTGACAGTTCGCTTTGAATAAAACTCCTCCGGCAACCCCCAAGGGTCATCATTATTTTAACCCCCCCCCCCCCGGGCCAGTGCTTGTCTAAGTGTTGGTCCAACCCAGAGCACCGTGCAGGGCAATCCCTTGGCAACTTGGGTTACGTCGGCTCCTGTACGCTTAGCTTATCCGGTGTGCCCTGAGAGCGAGATATGTGCAGCTCCTATCGGGATGTCGGTGCATCGGGTGGTCTTGCTGGACTTGTTTTACCATTGTCGAGGATGTGTTGGAGTACCGGGATACCGAGTCTGATCGGAACGTCTCGGGAGGAGGTCTATTCCTTCGTTGACCGTGAGAGCTTGTGATGGGCTAAGTTGGGACACCCCTGCAGGGATTGATCTTTCGAAAGCCGTGCCCGCAGTTATGGGCAGATGGGAATTTGTTAACGTCCGGTTGTAGAAAACCTAAACTTGACCTTAATTAAAATGAATCAACAGCGTGTGTAACCGTGATGGTCTCTTTCCGGCGGAGTCCGGGAAGTGAACACGGTTGTTGGAGTTATGCTTGACGTAGGTAGTCCAGGATCACTTCTTGATCATACTTCTATCGACCGTGCTTTGCCTTCTCTTCTCGCTCTCATTTGCGTATGTTAGCCACCATATATGCTAGTCGCTTGCCGCAGCTCCACCTCATACCTTTACCTTACCCATAAGCTTAAATAGTCTTGATCGCGAGGGTGCGAGATTGCTGAGTCCCTGTGGCTCGCAGATTACTTCCAAAACCAGCTTGCAGGTGCCGATGAGTCTGAGCAGATGACGCAACCAAGCTCAGGAGGAGCTCGATGAAGATCTTGTCCTTTGTGTTGCTTTGTTCTAGTTGATCAGTAGTGGAGCCCAGTTGGGGTCGATCGGGGACCTTTGTCGCATTTGGGGTTCTTCTTTTATTTTGGTTCCATAGTCGGACCATGAGTGTATTTGCTTTATGTAATGTTTATTCATGTAATTGTGTGAAGTGGCGATTGTAAGCCAACTATGCATCTTTTCCCCTTATTGTATTACATGGGTTGTGTGAAGATTACCTCACTTGCAACATATGCCTTCAATGTGATTATGCCTCTAAGTCGTGCCTCGACACGTGGGAGATATAGTCGCATCGAGGGTGTTACAGCAGGTGGCCTCGCGCCAGAGGAGGCGGGGGCGGCGGCGCACCGGAGGACGAGGGGGTGGCCTTGCATCGGGAGAGGCGGGTGCAACGGCACGACAGAGGAGGACGAGGGGGTGGCCTCGCGTCGGAGGAGAGGGGCGGCGGTGCGCCGGAGGACGAGGGGGCGGCGGTGCGCGGGGTGAGGCGGCGGCGGTGACGTCCTGATACAAACGTGCGGGTCGGTGTGGGTGGGTTCTGAGGTTCAAGACACATGGGTGGGTGGGTTTCTTTTTTTTCTTTTTTCTATACAGGTTCGGCTCGCTGGTTGTTAGTTCGGGAACGTGTTCGTCGCCCTATATACAGGTGTTGTGATCAGAATAACTATTCTCATACTAGGATCAGAATAGTGCTACATAAACACTATTCTGATCACGGGATCAGAATAATATTCTGATCACAACCTGAACTGCCTGAGTTACGCGTGTGAACTTCCGTCTGTGCGAACCCGACCTTCGGGCTATCTTCGCAACCGTGGCTTCCCCCGCGAACTATTCTTGTTAGTCGTGTTCTATATGATGTTAGTGTAATCTAGAAACATTTTAGCAACTAAATACCGGTTTTAAATAGGAATCTCGCTCGTTGGTGGATTTTTCTCTCGGGTCGTGATGAAATTGCATTTTTTGCAATTTTACTGCCTGAGTTGTTCGGCCTGAACTTCTCCCCGTGCTAGGTTGGACTTCCGCCAACATTGCCCAAATGGGGCTTGCGATATACCATTGGAAAGCTACGGACACCAGTATCATGACCCAAGTTAAATTTTTGGCAAAATGTAAGCGGTTTAAGAGCAGTTTTGAAAACCGGTTTTTCTTCAAACAAAAAAACATGAGTCATATTTTCGATCGCATTTCTAAACCATTTATCGAAATGAGGCAAATAATATGATGTTGGAAAACTGCTGCAAAACCTCTCCTTCCACATGTTGAAAGTTTTTTTTCTAATTTCCTATGGTTAAAGAGTAATTTGGAAAATCGTAAAATTTCATAAATCTAACAGCCGAGTTCGTATTTTCGATGTCATTTCTGAATGGCTAATCCAATTTGAGGCAAGTGATATGGTGTTTGAAAGCTTATGAAAATGCGCTACTTTTTCATGTTGAAAGTTTTTTCTAATTTTGAACGGTTTAAAAGTAATTTAGAAAACGGTGCAAGTTCCACCGAGTTCGTATTTTCGAGCTAATTTTTTAACCGTACGTGCGAATGCAGCAAATGATATGGAGTTGGAAAGCTTGTGGAATTGCAAAACTTTTTGGTATATATTGTTTCTCCCAATTCCTTACTGTTTTAAGTCAATTTTGAAAAGGGCCAAAAATGTATTTTCTCCATAATTTCTACAAACTTTATTGGAATGGGGAAAATAATATACTGTTGAAAAGCTACAGAAAATGCGAAACTTTTTTGTATTGATGGTTTTCTCTGATATTGTGTCGTTTTTAAGTAATTTCGAAAATGGCGGGAACATTCGTTCTGCCTTTATCGCGAAACCAATTCTTCCAAAATGCATCGTGTGAAGACTTGAACTTCTCGGCATGTCTACTTGAACTTCACTCTATTTTTCACGTGCTTTTTTTGCTCGTAGCACTCCATCCACTGCTCGTAGCTCTCCATCCACTCACCGGAATTGAGCAAGTGATATACCGACGGAAAGCTGCTGCAAACACGCAACTTTCCCGTGTTGATCATTTTTTCATACTCGCGACGATTTTAAAAGTTTTTCATTGGAAATTCATTCAGCATAGTAGTTGAACTTCCTGCTGTTTTCACATTGAACTTCTATGATGTATTTTCATTTGTAATTTTCTCATCCATTCTTCAGTGTTATACAAATGATATTTCTTTTGTACAAACATCTCTCACAATAATTTTTTCAACTTTCTCCGGCCGAGGACTTGAACTTACACAAATGATATTCCTTCCATTTTGAAGTAAATTAGAAAATGACGGGATCATGATTTCTGCCTTCATCGCGAATGAAAATGCATTGTGTGAAATAGTTAACCTTCTTGGGCATGTCAGTTTGAACTTCACTCTGTTTTTGACGTATTGTTTTTTGCACTGCGTGAAGTAGTTGAATTTCTGGGGCATGTCTGTTTGAACTTCACTCGGATTCACTTTATTGTATTTTTCTTACATGAAATACACACCGTGTAGTACGTGAACTTTTGGTTGTTATCACTTTGAACTTATCTCTGGTTTTAGAGAATTATTTTAAAACACAAAAGCAACATATGTTTTATGTATTTTTGGACATCTAAATACACAGTGAACCTCTCTCACAAGATTTTTTTGAACTTTTCCTCGCCGAGCACTTTAACTTCTAGCAACCATTTTTTCGTTTATGAGTTGTTTTTAAAAGTGAAAAAAATGGCGTTGTGTTTTTTATTTTTTTGAACAGGTAAATCCTAGGTTTTAATAAACTCCGAACTTCTCTGTTATTTCAACTTGAAGTTCACCTTTTTATATTCGATCCTAGTAAAGAATAGTATTCGATTTTTATATGGAAAAAATCGAACATGGAAATACAAGGTGAACCTCTCTCGCAAGAATTTTTGAACTTCTCCGGACAGAGCACTAAAATTTCTATCAACAAACATTTTAAGCATTTATTTTTCTATACTTTTATTATCACTTGAAATGCATTATTTGCAGTACTTCAACTTCTCATTGTTTTCACTATGAACTTCTGTCACATTTTTGTGTGTACGTCGAATTACACGCAATTGAAGGTCGGTCGTCATTTTTGCCATTTCGAAACATGTAATTGAAGGTCGGGCGTCCCACAATATAAATTCTGAACCATGCATGGAGGTGCACTTGAACTTCTTGCAACAAATATGAGTTTTTTATATACTTTGAACTTCTCTATTATTTTAATTTCAACTTCTTAGTCATATTCTTAGAAAGAAAATATGTTTTTAAATAAGCATCAAACATTTTTGTGTAAATTGAACATCATAGTTTTATTTTTCTTAGAAACGGTAATATTTGAGTTTCCCATATATATCAAACTACTCCTCTTTTTTAATTTGAACTTCGTTATTTTAATTCTTTAGTAACAAGGAAAATCTGACTTTTTTTAATAAATATCGAACTTCTCTATTTTTGTAATTTGGACTTCTTGGTTTATTTCTTTCAGTGACGGCAAAAACCTAGTTTTGTAATAAATATTGAACAGGTCCGTTATTTTAATATGAACTTCTAGAGTTTTTTTAGAAATGGTGATAATACTGTTTTTACGATATTTTGAACTGCTCTGTGTTTAAAATTTGAACTTTTTATTTTTTTTATTAGAAACGGTGAAATATCCGGCTCTCTTATTTTTGTACTATTGTGTTATTTTTCTCTGAACTTCTTATGTTCTTCCCATCAACAGATTCTGATTTTCCACTTTTATACATCGAACTATTACATTACTTTATTTTGAACCTATTGTTTCCATTCTTAAATAATGAGGAAAATCATAGCTTCTATAATCATCGAACTTCTCCATCTTTTTAACTTGGACTTCTTGGTTTTATTTCTTAGTAACTAGAAAAATCCTACTTTGTAATGAACATCAAACCACTCCATTATTTTAATCTTCCAATTCCATGTGTTTTAAACAGGGAAAAAAAACTTTTTTAGTTTGTGAACTTTTTTAGTTTTTAAACTTTTACTATTATATTAATTTGAGCCTCTTGGATTTTTTTAATAAACAAAGAAAATTCTTTTTTAATAATTTTTTTGAATTGCTCTTTTTAAAATTTGGTCTTCTTCTTTTTTACTTTTCTAAGAAGGTCAAAAATTCGTTTTCTGAAGAAACATCGAACGATCTATTATTTTAATTTCAACACATTGGTTTTTCATTTCGTAAGGGGATCAACGAGGAAGCCACGAGGCAGGGGGACGCGCCCACCCCCCTGGGAGCGCCCTCCACCCTCGTGGGCCCCTAGTGGGCCCCCTGACATACTTCTTCCGCCTGTATATCTCCATATACCCTAAAAACGTCGGGGAGCACAATAGATCGGGAGTTCCGCCACCAAAAGCCTCCGTAGCCACCGAAAGCCAATCTAGACCCGTTCCGGCACCTTGCCGAAGGGGGAATCCTTCTCCGGTGGCCATCTTCATCATCCCGGTGCTCTCCATGACGAGGAGGGAGTAGATCTCCCTCGGGGCTGAGGGTATGTACCAGTAGCTATGTGTTTGATCTCTCTCTCTCGTGTTCTTGAGGTAGTACGATCTTGATGTATCGCGAGCTTTGCTATTATATTTGGATCCTATGATGTTTCTTCCCCCCTCTACTCTCTTGTAATGGATTGAGTTTTCCCCTTGAAGTAATCTTATCGGATTGAGTCTTTAAAGATTTGAGAACACTTGATGTATGTCTTGCCGTGCATACCTGTGGTGACAATGGGATATCCGTGATTCACTTGATGTATGTTTTGGTGACCAACTTGCGGCTTCCTCCCATGAACTTATGCATAGGATTCGCACACGTTTTCGTCTTGATTCTCCGGTAGAAACTTTGGGGCACTCTTTGAGGTTCTATGTGTTGGTTGAATAGATGAATCTGAGATTGTGTGACGCATATCGTATAATCATACCCACGGATACTTGAGGTGACATTGCAGTATCTAGGTGACATTAGGGTTTTCGTTGATTTGTGTCTTAAGGTGTTATTCTAGTATGAACACTAGGGCTGTTTGTGACACTTATAGGAATAGCCCAACGGATTGATTGGAAAGAATAACTTTGAGGTGGTTTCGTACCCTACCATAATCTCTTCGTTCGTTCTCTGCTATTAGTGACTTTGGAGTTACTCTTTGTTGCATGTTGAGGTAGTTATGTGATCAAATTATGTTATTATTGTTGAGAGGACTTGCACTAATGAAAGTATGAACCCTAGGCCTTGTTTCAACACATTGCAATACCATTTACGCTCACTTTTATCATTCGTTACCTTGCTGTTTTTTTATTTTCAGATTACAAAAACTATTATCTACCATCCATATGCCACTTGTATCACCATCTCTTCGCCGAACTAGTGCACCTATACATTTACCACTGTATTGGGTGTGTTGGGGACACAAGAGGCTCTTTGTTATTTGGTTGTAGGGTTGCTTGAGAGAGACCATCTTCATCCTATGCCTCCTACGGATTGATAAACCTTAGGTCATCCACTTGAGGGAAATTTGCTACTGTCCTACAAACCTCTGCACTTGGAGGCCCAACAACGTCTACAAGAAGAAGGTTGTGTAGTAGACATCAAGCTCTTTTCTGGCACCGTTGCTGGGGAGGTGAGTGCTTGGAGGTATATCTTTAGATCTTGCAATCAAGTCTTTTAGTTTCTTGTTTTATCACTAGTTTAGTTTATAATAGAAAATTACAAAAAAATGGAATTAAGTTTGCCTCATACGCTTCATCTTTTTAATATCTTTCGTGAGTATGATGGAAAGGAAAATTGTGCCAAAGTGTTAGAAGAAGAATGCATTAAAATGTTTGGCGCTAAATCTTTGAATGATGAGCATGATTGCAATGTTGTTAGTATGAACTCCTTGAATAGCCATGGTACTAATGATGATTCCACTAGTCATGATGATAATGTCTCCTATAAACATGTCAATTTTTGTGGAGTGCATTGGGTTTGCAAGTATACACCAAATAGGGAAGATAGATATTGCAAGAGGCATAAGTATTTAGAAACTAAATTTTTGCAAGAAAGTATTGATGATTGTGCTGAAAAATTCAATATTTTTCGCACCCCTTGTGAACTTTGCAATGAACATGGTCATTTAAATCTCCAATGCAAATTGTTTAATGACCGAATCGTATCCAAAAATTGTGATAATTTGATTACCCTTGAGCATCATAAAGAGCTTAGTCTTCTTTTGGGGTATGAAGAAATGAAACGTATAAGTGAGGGTATTCCAAAGTTTAATCTTGATAGATTTCTTGATTTTGATCTAGAGAAGATTAATATGTATTGTGCAGTGAAATGCATTGAAAATCCTAATATTGCCAACTACATAAAGAAAAGAAAACAAATAGAAGATGAAGAGAATACTAATGAAAGAGAAGAGACTTCCCAATATCCTCCTATTATTTCTTATGATGAATTAGAAACGAGGAGGAGCCTCCTATTCAACCAATCTCATTAATAAGGAGCTCCAAAAATAGGATTGAACCCACACATGACGTGGTGAAGAAGAAGAAAAGAAAAAGGAAGAGAGGTAAAAAGATATCTCTCCCAAATAATGCTGCTCCTATTAATATTGTGCCTCATGAAAATATAATTGTGGAATATAATGATATTTCTTATGATCTTGAATATCTTTTTGGCACTTGCTTGGAAGAATATGATAATTTCTATACTATTGGTGCTATCTATACTATTAATGATGAGAGTGATTATGCTTATGATATGAAAAGGCCCAAGCTTGGGGAAGCTATGTTTGATTAAGATGATGTTTTTGAGAATATATTTTCTGAAATTAATGTTTGTCCCAAGCTTGGGGATGCTACGTTTAATGAAGATGATATTTTTAGTCTCCCAAGTTTTGATATGCAAAATTATAATGATGATAGCATGCCTCCTACTTATGATGATTATTGTGATGATACTTATGCTATAAAAAGTAGTTATTGTATTTATAAAACTTGTCATGATTATGGTTACCCCTTTTCTGAACATTACTCTTTTAATATAGAAACAATTTATAGTATTCAAGTCTCTTATGATACTCCCACTATTCCGAATGAGAAGAATCTTGCTTATGTGGAGAGTAGTAAATTTTCTATGCTTGTAGATCATGAAAAGAATGCTTTAGGTGCTGGTTATATTGTTTAATTTATTCATGATGCTACTGAAAATTATTATGAGAGAGGAACATATGCTTGTAGGAATTGCAATAATATCAAGTTTCCTCTCTATGTGCTTAAAATTTTGAAGTTATGCTTGTTTTACCTTCCTATGCAAGTTGATTCTTGTTCCCACAAGTTATTTGCTCACAAAATCCCTATGCATAGGAATTATGTTTGACTTAAATGTGCTAGTCATGTTCTTCATGATGCTCTATTTATGTTTCAATTCTTATCTTCTATGTGAGCATCATTAAAATCATCATGCCTAGCTAGGGGCGTTAAACGATAGTGCTTGTTGGGAGGCAACCCAATTTTATTTTTGTACCATGATTTTTGCTCCTGTTTAGTAATAAATAATTCATCTAGCCTCTGTTTATATGTGGTTTTATGCATTTAATTAGTGTTTGTGCCAAGTAGAACCTTTGGGAAGACTTGGGGGAAGTCTTTGCGATCATGCTGTAAAAAACAGAAACTTTAGCACTCACGAGAATTGCTGCCATTTTTATTTGGTGAGTGATATTTAGTTAATTCTTTTTGCAGATGATTAATAGATAAATTCCTCGGGTCCAGAAATTTATTTGAGAATTTGATGAGTTCCAGAAGTATACGTTTGATCCATATTACTACAGACTGTTCTGTTTTTGACAGATTCTGTTTTTCGTGTGTTGTTTGTTTATTTTAATGAATCTATGGCTAGTAAAATAGTTTATAAACCATAGAGAAGTTGTAAGAAAGTAGGTTTAACACCAATATAAATAAATAATGAGTTCATTACAGTACCTTGAAATGGTGTTTTGTTTTCTTTCGCTAACGGAGCTTACGAGTTTTCTTTTAAGTTTTCTGTTGTGAAGTTTTCAAGTTTTGGGTAAAGATTCGATGGACTATGGAATAAGGAGTGGCAAGAGCCTGAGCTTGGGGATGCCCAAGGAACCCCAAGATAATATTCAAGGACAACCAAGAGCATAATCTTGGGGATGCCCCGGAAGGCATCCCCTCTTTTGTCTTCGTTCATCGGTAACTTTACTTGGAGCTATATTTTTATTCGCCACATGATATGTGTTTTGCTTGGAGCGTCATTTTATTTTTTTTTGTTTTGCTTGCTGCTTGAATAAAATACCATGATCTGAAATTCTTTAATGTTAGAGAGTCTTCATATAGTTGCATAATTATTCGACTACTCATTGATCTTCACTTATATCTTTCGGAGTAGTTTGTCATTTGCTCTAGTGCTTCACTTATACCTTTTTAGAGCACGGTGGTGGTTTTATTTTGAAGAAATAGATGAACTCTCATGCTTCACTTATATTATTTTGAGAGTCCTAAACAGCATGGTAATTTGCTTTGGTTATGAATTTAGTCCTAATATGATGGGCATCCAAGAGGGATATAATAAAAACTTTCATATAAAGTGCATTGAATACTATGAGAAGTCTCATACTTGATAATTATTTTGAGATATGGAGAAGGTGATATTAGAGTGATGCTAGTTGAGTAGTTGTGAATTTGAGAAATACTTGTGTTTAAGTTTGTGATTCCCGTAGCATGCACGTATGGTGAACCGTTATGTGATGAAGTCAGAGCATGATTTATTTACTGATTGTCTTCCTTATGAGTGGCGGTCGGGGATGAGCGATGGTCTTTTCCTACCAATCTATCCCCCTAGGAGCATGTGCGTAATACTTTGTTTCGATAACTAATAAATTTTTGCAATAAGTATGTGAGTTCTTTATGACTAATGTTGTTGGGACCCCGATTCTAAGTCACACCGATCTAGCATGTAACACCTCATATCACTTTGCGGCCTCACGCACGGTATTCCCACGGGTGTCGCCTTACCATGGCCCGGGACCGTTTGCGCATTTTGGCTCACGTATATGATAGTGCTGCTAGCATCCATATGACAGAGAACCCGGGCCGACATGACTAGTCGTGAACCCAAAGTGGCACTAACTTACAGGGACATGCATACATGAAACAACATCGAGCATGTCGGCCAGCAGCGTGTGAATCCGGGCTGTAGCAACTGGGCTAACAGGACTTCGGGAACCCGGGCTGTAGCAGGCAAGGCAGCACTCCGGATGTCACCGTGTGACATTTCCCTGGAGGGACAGACACAGGAACAAAGTGAATCACACGCCGGCCAATCTAAGTGTTCCGGAGCAGTAGTGCTGGGCTAGCAGGACTCCGGTAAACCGGGCTGTAGCGGACTACCATGGCTCGGTGGAAGCACTAGACTACATTTCCCCATAAGGGAGGCTACCAAGGATAGACAACTAGGTTGTCGGATCCCACACATAGCAATACATGTTACACGTACGCATAACATGCAAGTATGTGATGTACAACATGGCATCACAACATAACGCAAACTCATATAGATAAAGGCCCAGAAGAGCCACATAGCATTAAATATAAATAGGGGTCACATGACCCATCATTCAGAGCATACAAGCAACAGAAGTATTACATGTCTGAGTACAGACAACTACAAAAGAAAAAGGTCGAGAAGCCTGACTATCTACAAGTCCCTCCCAAGGGTACAAGATCGTAGCTGAGATAACAAGCTACTCGTCGAAGTCCAAGCGGCACTACTAGTGAGACAGATGTCTCACCTGCAAAACATAAATAAAGCAAACGTGAGTACAAAGGTACTCAGCAAGACTTACATCAGATCCTTTCATACATGCATTTGTATCAAGAAGGTAATGTGGGGTTTAGTTGCAGCAAGCCAGCTTTGACTCAGTGGCTACCCTGTTCTACGACTACGAGAAACTTCTTTGAGGTGAGGCAGCACACACGAGTCCACTAAACACCACATCAATACACTACTATGGATTCATCCCCATCTCTCTACGAGAAGGCCATCCATAGCATTCACACTTGTCTTGGGAATTTTAGAGTATTCACTTTATGTTGTCTATGTACCATGTAAGCATCCAAGAAGTCCAAAACCGAGGACACGGCTATTCGAATAGATCATGATAACCCTGCATGGGTGTACTTCTTCACACACGCTCTCACCACTTACCGCCATGTACATGTCATGTATCTCGGCAACCTTCAAGCGGAAGCCTGGCGAGGGTGTCGGCCACAACCTGACTAACCACACAAGACACTAGTCCAGGTTTATCGCCTATTCAGGTTCCATCCGCAAGGAGATCCAGCCAGGGTTTCGCTCACGGCACCAAACGATGTGTACAGGGTTCCCGAGCCCACCATCCAGGTGCCACTCGGTACACCGGGCCACGGTGCCTAGTCTGTCCCAAGTCCACCCTGCCGTGTGCCACTCGGTAGAAAAATAGCACTACCTACAAACACCAAAAACTATTTGCAACTCCTGGACAGAGATCAAGTTGGTTAATAAGTCGAGAGGGGCACTTAAGCATTCCAATGTGTGGTAGTAGCTAGTCATTGGACGACATACACGAAACTCAGTGCTTAAGGACGGTTCCAGTGAGACAACCCACCATGTACTCCTACATGGCCTCTCACCGCTACCTTTACCAAATCGTGTTCACACACTTAACTCTCAGCATCAGAACATAGCATAACACTCCAATCCATTCCCAATGAATCAGACCTCACATACTCTAAGCAATAGCAGGCAATGCATGGTAGGAACACACCATGGCTCAATCAACTCCTACACATGCTAGTGGGTTTTAACTATTTACTATGGCAATGACAGGTCATGCAGAGGAATGGGTTCAACTACCACAGCATAAAGTAGCAGTTGAATCGTTGTTGCCCTCATGAAATAGAAGAGAGCAGGGCGAGGAAGTGGGATTTTATCGGAATGAACAAGGGGGGTTTGCTTGCCTGGTAGATCAACAGGGGGGCACTGCTCCTCTGACAGGTACTCTAGATCGGTCTCCGGAGCAGGACCTATCGAGAAGGAACGGTGTCGGCAATCAATACACAAGCATATGCAACAATATGATGCATGAACATGGCATGAGTATGTGATGTTGTTTGAGTTAATGCAACTAGCATTCAACTTGGAAGAGGTCCATTCGAACCAAAGGTTCGAATGCAACTCTAATTAAAGTCCCTTTAAATGCCATAAGTGTGTTTTCATATATACAGCATGTATAGGTTGGTTTGTCATGCATGAAAATGGTACAGATGGATAGATTGAATTTTTCTGCTAATTTTTCATATATAACTTATTTCAATCTGAGCTATGGTTGAATTTCTGTGTTTTTTTGAAGTTTATAACATTTTCTGGAATTTTCTGAATTATTTTAAATCCAAAAAACCATTACAGTGTCAGCATGACAGCAACATTGCGTCAGCAGGTCAACCAGGTTGACCTGGGTCGAACCTGACGTGTGGGGTCCACACGTCAGTGACTGACTAACTAATCTAAGTTAATTAGTATTAAGCTCCTACTAACTAAAATGCCAGTGGAGTTAATTAAACTTAATTAAAAACTAAACTAGGATTAGTTGGGGCCAGGGCCCACTTGTCAGCGACCCACGGGAGGTCAAACCTCCTGGTCAGCGGGGTCAAACCTAGTCAACCGCCGGCGTTTAGCCGCCGGCGAGGCCGAACGCGGCGGAGGGGACGGGAATCGCCCTCCGGTGACTAAACGCGCTGCGGAGACCACCTACGCGATGCCAGGCTTGCGCGCATCCAGTGGGACACACGGGAGGCCGTGGGGTGGCCGGAGGCGACGGCGGTATCGACCTCGGCGGCGGCCGGAGTTCGGCCGAGGAAGAGGTCGACACTATGGGCTGAGAAATGCCCGGTTCTTGTCTCCTACGTCATCTACGCGAGCTCACATGGCCGTTTGGCATGGTGGGGTGACTAGAGGGTCGCCGGAATGTTACCAGTGACGAGCTTGAGCGGGGGTGAGCTTCGGCTCGTGCAGCCAGGGGCTAGAGGGCGCAGAAGGGCAGGGGAAAAGGGGGAGAGGACGGTGGGACTCACAGCAGGCTTTCAGGCTGCTCGTTGTGGCTGGGGACGCGCTGGAGATGACGGAGCGGCGATGACGATCTACGGCGGCCGGAGGTGAAGACGACGGTGATGGCGGCTCTCCAGGGCTTCCCGCGTCACGTGGCTCAGCGGAGAGGTAGAAGACGGCAGCGCAGAGCTTGCAGACATGGAGGGAGGGTGAGGAGGAGATGGTGGCTACGGCAACGGCGAGCGGTGGCGACGGCAGCGCTCGGGCGGTTGAGAGGGAGAGCGGCAGAGGAGGGAAAGACCAGGGGAGAGAGTGACAGAGGTGTGGGGCGGCGCGTGGCGTCACGCGGGGCATCCAGGTGAGGAGGGGGAGGCCAGGCAGGCAGGTGGCGTGGCGGCACGGCGGTGCGCGCGCGTCGGCCACACGCCCGACCGACTGGCGCGAGGACAAGGACGACTGGCACTGCGCCAGTGGGCCGGCTGGGCTGCACAGTGCCAGGCTGCAGGTAAGCACATGTAGGTTTTCTTTCCTATTTTTGTTTTCTTTTTTTATTTCTGTAATTTGTTTTCCTGATTTAGTGAAACACTAAATCAATTTATTTTTCTTCTGAAATTTAGTGTAGGAGCTAGTTGAAATATTCCAGAGCCCCTCACATAAAAATCAGAATTATTGGACATATATAAATAAATATAACATATATATATATATATATCCAATGCAAATAATTATTGCATTAATTCCAAATGGCCAAAATAAATATTTGTGAGCTCCTAAAAATATTGGTTTGATTTTTACCTCTGACCAATATTTTCAGAGAGCAACATGAACATTTTCTTGGACCTTTTTGGATCAATTTTTATCTGGGTTATTTCCAGAGATGATTTCTGAGGGTTTCACAAATCCCCAATTCAAATTTAAATGAAATTTAAACATGATGCACACATGACTAGCTAGTCTAGGTCATACCAGAACTAGGGATGTGACAACTCGCCCCCACTTGAAAGAATCTCTTCCCGAGGTTCAGGAGTCGACGGAAAGAAAGTGGGGTACTCAAGTCGAAGACGATCTTCTCGCTCCCTGGTAGCTTCTCTCTCGGAATGATGAGACCACTGAACCTTGAGAAACTTGATATTATGACGTTGGGTGACACGCTCTGCTTGATCAAGGATGCAAACATGGTACTCTCGATATGTGAGGTTATCTTGGAGATCAAGCGTTTCGTGGTCCACTCCACGGATGGGATCCAAGAAGCAACGCCTGAGTTGAGAGATGTGGAAGACATCATGTACTCGGTAAATATGTGGGGGTAGTTCCAACTAGTAGGCAACCTCTCCTCGTTTAGTGAGAATGTGAAAAGGACCAATGTAACGAGGAGCCAACTTGCCCTGGATACCGAAACGATGGGTACCCTTCAAAGGAGTAACCCGAAGGTAAGCCTTGTCGGCAACTTCATAAGCCACTTCCTTATGACGACGGTCATACTGGCTCTTTTGATGAGATTGGGCTGTTTTCAAATTTTCACGAATGATGCGAACATGCTCTTCTGCCTCCTGGATCATATCCGGTCCAAAGAATTGTCTTTCACCGGTTTATGACCAGTTCAAAGGTGTTCGACATCTTCGTCCATACAAAACCTCAAAAGGAGCTTTCTTGAGGCTGGATTGGTAGCTATTGTTATAAGTAAACTCGGCAAAGCGAAGACACTTCTCCCAATCCATAACGAATGAGATAACACAAGCTCTAAGCACGTCTTCGAGAATTTGGTTGACCCTTTCCACCTGACCACTTGACTGAGGGTGGAAAGCGGTACTGAAGGAGAGATGGGTGCCCATGGCAGTTTGGAAACTCTCCCAGAAATGAGAAGTGAAAAGACTACCACGGTCCGAATTGATCTCTAGTGGAACACCATGAAGTGACACTATTCGAGAAATATATAAGTCAGCGAGCTGACTAGCAGTGATACTCTCTCGAACAGGTAGGAAGTGAGCCACTTTGGAAAGACGATCAATGACTATGAAGATAGCATTATTCCCTTTCTTGGTCCTGGGAAAGCCGGTGATGAAGTCCATACCAACTTTATCCCATTTCCACTCAGGAATAGCTAAAGGCTGAAGGGTGCCAGCAGGCCTTTGATGCTCTGCCTTAACGCGACGACAAACGTCATAGTTAGCAATGAACTCAGCGATTTCTCTCTTCATCCTAGTCCACCAGAACCTCTGGCGTAGGTCCTGATACATCTTAGTACTACCGGGATGAATCGTGAGAGGAGATTCATGCGCCTCCTTAAGGATTAATTCTCAAAGATATTGATTCTTGGGAACCACCAAGCAATTCTCAAAGAAAACAACACCTCAATCATCTATAGAGAAACTACCACCAACTCCCTTCTTAATGTTCCTCTTAATGCGGATAACACCCTTATCAAAATTCTGGTCAGTAATGATCTGATCCTCAAGGGTAGGTTTCGCCACCAAGGTAGAAAGGAATCCGTGAGGAGCAACGTGAAGGTTAAGCTTACAGAATTCCTCATGGAGAAGTGGTTGGCCCTGCTGCAACATGAGATTGTTGCAATAGGACTTACGACTTAGCGCATCAGCCATGACATTGGCCTTACCGGGAGTGTAAGTGATCCCTAAGTCGTAATCTGAGATCAACTCCAACCAACATCTTTGTCTAAGGTTCAAATCTGGTTGGGTGAAGATATACTTGAGACTCTGGTGATCGGTGTAAATCTCGCAATGCTTACCAAGAAGGTAATGTCGCCAGGTCTTAAGTGCATAGACTACGGCTGCAAGCTCTAGATCATGTGTAGGATAATTCTCCTCGTGTGGATGCAACTGTCGAGATGCATAGGCAATCACATAGCGATCTTGCATAAGAATGCAACCTAGTCCTAGTCGTGAGGCGTCACAATAGATAATAAAGTCCTTAGTGAAATCCGGTGGCACAAGTGTGGGAGCAGAAGTCAGGCGTCTTTTCAGTTCTTGAAAACTGTACTCACACTATGGGGACCACTCAAACTTTTTATCTTTCTTGAGAAGTTCCGTGAGTGGTTTGGCCACTTTGGAGAAGTTCTCAACGAAGCGGCGACAATAACTGGCTAGGCCAAGGAAACTCCTAACTTGCTTAACTGTTTCAGGCGGAGTCCAATCAAGAACGGCCTGAACTCTCTCGGGATTGACAGCAATGCCCTTACCAGAGATTACGTGGCCGAGATAGGTCACTTCCGGCAACGAAAATTCGCACTTGGAGAACTTGGCATAAAGGCGGTGCTCTCTGAGTTTTTCTAACACAAGTCTAAGATGTTCGGCATGCTCTTCCTCGTTCTTCGAGCAAATAAGGATATCATCGAGGTAAACCATGACAAACTTATATAAGTACTCCATGAAGATCGAGTTCATCAAGCAGGAGAAAGTAGCTGGAGCATTGGTTGGACCAAAGGACATGACGGTGTACTCATACTGGCCATAACGAGTGACAAAAGCCGTCTTAGGAATGTCCCCATTTATGATCTTGATTTGGTGGCAGCCTAACCTCAAATCCATCTTTGAAAAGACCGAGGATCCAGCGAGCTGATCATACAAGTCGCTGATCATGGGGAGCGGATACTTGTTCTTTATCGTGACCAAATTAACGGGATGATAATCTACAACCATCCGATCCGTACCATCCTTCTTCTTGACGAAGAGAACGGGGCAAGCCCAGGGAGAAGAACTATGACGGATGAAACCCTTTTGCAAGGACTCATCAAGCTGTTTCTTAAGCTCAGCTAGCTCTAAAGGTGCCATCTTGTAAGGTCTCCTAGAGGTTGGGGCGGTTCTTGGGATAAGATCTATGACAAACTCTACATCTCTATCAGGTGGAATACCTGGTAGTTCCTCTGGAAAGACATCCGGAAAATCATGGACTACCGGGATATCCTCAAGGTCTGGAAGAGGGTGGCATTAAGAGAATAGAGTTGGCGCTTTGCAACTCTAGTGGAGACAGTGACTATCTTGCCAGATGGATGTGTAAGTTGAACAAACCTGGTGTAACAATCAATCTTGGCATAATGAGCTTTCATCCAGTCCATACCCAAGATGATGTTAATATCTGTAGACTTGAGGGCTATAAGTGATGCAAGGAATACAAGTCTATCAACAAGGATTTCATTACCATGGCTTATTCTGGTAGTTTGCCATCTAGACCCTGGAGTTTGGATTTCAAGTGGAGTTGGCATATCACAGAATGACATGTCGTGCAAATGAGCATAGCCTTCAGAGATGAAGGAGTGAGATGCTCCGGTATCGAATAGAACCGAAGCTGGATGACAGTTGACAAGGAGTGTACCAAGAACGACATCCAGATCATCATGAGCGTCTTTAGCTGAGACATGATGCACACATCCACGTTCAGTGGGAGCTGACTTGACACTGATCATCTTGCATGGTGGCTTACCACGGCCAACAGACTTCTCAGGCAGGGGTGGAGCATAGTTGGTTTGAGAGCAGTCACGTGCATAGTGTCCTGGCTCTCCGCATGTGAAACAATTCCCTGAAGTAGGACGTGGACCCGCATTGACAAGCCGTCTACCAAAAGGCCTGGGTGGAGCATGTAACTAAACTGGGTGAGGTGCCACATAAGAGGGACTCGGTGTATAACCGGGTGGAAGAGCGGAGTTCGGAACCCAAATCTGATGCTTCTGCGAACTAGAACCGGAGGAAGAACCCAAATCACGGGTGTGCTTATGAGACTCCTCGTAAGTGAGTTGAGCTGTGTCTGCATTAATGGCCTTGTTCACAAGAGCCTGGAATGTATTGCAATGATACAAGTGGAGATCACGACGCAACTTGGGGTTGAGACCCTTCCAGAATCTAGCCTGCTTCTTGGCGTCCGTGGACACCTCTTCTGTAGCATAGCGTGCAACGTTCTCAAACTCTCTACTATAAGCATCAACAACCATCTTATCCTGGGTGAAACTACAGAACTCTTCTCTCTTGCAGTCAATGAGAGCCTGAGGAATGTGATGCTCGCAAAAAGCCTCAGTGAAATCTCTCTAGGTGGGTATCTGGCCAGCTGGAAGCATAGCCTCATAGTTTTGCCACCAAAGACTAGCAGGACCTTCCAGATGATAAGCAACATAGGTGACCTTGTCACCTTCCGCTATGTTCGCAAAACGCAGTTTGATAGTGACACTACGGAGCCAGTCATCTGCATCGAGTGGTTCAATGGAATGATGGAAGGTAGGTGGTTTCAGACCAATGAAATCATAGATGGTCGCTGAATCTTTGCACTGGGGTGCGGTGTTCTCCTCGAAACATGCTAACAAGCGGTTGGTCTGACGCTTGTTCATCTCAACCTCTAACATGAACTTTGCCAACGAAGATTGATCGGGAGGATCCTCATCCCTACCATCTCCGTGGTTCCACTACGAGCAACAGAACTTCGGTTAACTAGCAACATCCTGAAGAACAAAACCAAGGAAAACAAGGATGGATTCAGCATCAACTATAGGGTGCAGAAGGTAGCACAAGAAATTAGTATCTCTCAAACTCCTAGGACAATCCCGGCAGCATAACGACAGTAAAATGCTCAAAATGAGACATTCTGCAAACGATGGGGTAGCACCATACTCAACATCATCACTCAAGGTTCTGAGATATTACGAAAGAAACTACACCGGAGGTACTTGAAACTTGAATACGACTCTGATCAACCAATCCTAAGAGACTACGGGGTAGTAACACGTGATCCTGATAGACAGAAGAGGAAGCCTAGTTCCTTAACCCTGTAGGAAAGATAGGATGACTCAGATCAGAAGTCATGAGGTATAAGGAGTAAAAAGAGCCTTACGTTCCCTTCCACAATCAATTCCCCTATATGGCTAAAGAATTTCTAGACTCAACTTCGACCAGGTTGGCTTGGAAATCCTACAGGCAGTCAGGCTCTGATACCAAAGCTGTCGGGACCCCGATTCTAAGTCACACTGATCTAGCATGTAACACCTCATATCACTTTGCGGCCTCACGCACGGTATTCCCATGGGTGTCGCCTTACCATGGCCCGGGACCGTTTGCGCCTTTTGCCTCACGTATATGATAGTGCCTCTAGCATCCATATGACAGAGAACCCGGGCCGACATGACTAGTCGTGAACCCAAAGTGGCACTAACTTACAGGGACATGCATACATGAAACAACATCAAGCATGTCGGTCAGCAGCGTGTGAATCCGCGCTGTAGCAACTGGGCTAACAAGACTCCGAGAACCCGGGCTGTAGCAGGCTAGGCAGCACTCCGGATGTCACCGCGTGACATTTCCTCGAAGGGACAGACACAGGAACAAAGTGAACCACATGTCGGCTAGTCTAAGTGTTCCGGAGCAGTAGTGCTGGGCTAGCAGGACTCTGGTAAACCGGGCTACAGCAGACTATCATGCCTCGGTGGAAGCACTAGACTACATTTCCCCATAAGAGAGGCTACCAAGGATAGACAACTAGGTTGTCGGATCCCACACATAGCAATACACGTTACACGTACGCATAACATGCAAGTATGTGTTGTACAACATGGCATCACAACATAATGCAAACTCATATAGATAAAGGCCCGGAAGAGCCACATAGCATTGAATACAAACAAGGGTCACATGACCCATCATTCAGAGCATACAAGCAATGGAAGTATTACATGTCTGAGTACAAACAACTACAAAAGAAAAAGGCCGAGAAGCCTGACTATCTACAAGTCCCTCCCAAGGTACAACATCGTAGCTAAGGTAACAAGCTACTCGTCGAAGTCCAAGCGGTACTACTAGTGAGACAGATGTCTCACCTACAAAACATAAATAAAGCAAACATGAGTACAAAGGTACTCAGCAAGACTTACATCAGATCCTATCATACATGCATTTGTATCAAGAAGGTAATGTGGGGTTTAGTTGCAGCAAGCCAGCTTTGACTTAGTGGCTACCCTGTTCTACGACTACGAGAAACTTCTTTGAGGTGAGGCAGCGCACACGAGTCCACTAAACACCACATCAATACACTACTATGGATTCGTCCCCGTCTCTCTACGAGAAGGCCATCCATAGCACTCACACTTGTCTTCGGCATTTTAGAGTATCCACTTTATGTTGTCTATGTACGACGTAAGCATCCAGGAAGTCCATAACTGAGGACACGGCTATTCGAATAGATCATGATAACCCTGCAGGGGTGTACTTCTTCATGCACGCTCTCGCTACTTACCGCCATGTACATGTCATGTATCTTGGCAACCTTCAAGCGGAAGCCTGGCGAGGGTGTCGGCCATGACCTGACTAACCACACAAGACTCTAGTCTAGGTTTATCGCCTATTCGAGTTCCATCCGCAAGGGGATTCGGCCGGGGTTTCGCTCACGGCCCCAAACGATGTGGACAGGGTTCCCGAGCCCACCATCCGGGTGCCACTCAGTACACCGGGCCACGGTGCCTAGTCTGTCCCAAGTCCACCCTATCGGGTGCCACTCGGTAGAAAAATAGCACTACCTACAAACACCAGAAACTATTTGCAACTCCTGGAAAGAGATCAAGTAGGTTAATAAGTTGAGAGGGGGACTTAAGCATTCCAATGTGTGGTAGTAGCTAGTCATTGGACGACATACACAGAACTCAGTGCTTAAGGATGGTTCCAGTGAGACAACCCACCATGTACTCCTACATGGCCTCTCACCGCTACCTTTACCAAATCGTGTTCACACACTTAACTCTCAGCATCAGAACATAGCATAACACTCCAATCCATTCCCAATGAATCAGACCTGACATACTCTAAGCAATATCAGGCAATGCATGGTAGGAACACAACATGGCTCAATCAACTCCTACACATGCTAGTGGGTTTTAACTATTTACTGTGGCAATGACAGGTCATGCAGAGGAATGGGTTCAACTGCCGCATCATAAAGTAGCAGTTGAATCATTGTTGTCCTAATGCAACAAAAGAGAGCAGGGCGAGGAAGTGGGATTTTATCGGAATGAACAAGGGGGTTTTGCTTGCTTGGTACATCAATAAGGGGGCACTGCTACTCTGACAGGTACTCTGGATCGGTCTCCGGAGTAGGACCTATCGAGAAGGAACAGTGTCGGCAATCAATACACAAGCATATGCAACAATATGATGCATGAACATGGCATGAGTATGTGATGTTCTTTGAGTTAATGCAACTAGCATTCAACTTGGAAGAGGTCCATTTGAACCAAAGGTTCAAATGCAACTCTAATTAAAGTCCCTTTAAATGCCATAAGTGTGTTTTCATATATACAGCATGTATAGGTTGATTTGTCATG
Source organism: Triticum monococcum (assembly GCA_034509565.1). NCBI lineage: Eukaryota > Viridiplantae > Streptophyta > Magnoliopsida > Poales > Poaceae > Triticum > Triticum monococcum. The sequence goes on along the minus strand of CM067842.1, from coordinate 273,743,169 downwards.
CATGAAAATGGTACAGATGGATAGATTGAATTTTTCTGATAATTCTTCATATATAACTTATTTCAATCTGAGCTACAGTTGAATTTCTGTGTTTTTTGAAGTTTATAACATTTTCTGGAATTTTCTGAATTATTTTGAATCCAAAAAACCATTAATGCGTCAGCATGACATCAGCATTGCATCAGTAGGTCAACCAGGGTGACCAGGGTTAAACCTGACGTGTGGGGTCCACACGGTAGTGACTGGCTAACTAATCTAAGTTAATTAGTGTTAAGATCCTACTAACTAAAATGTCAGTGTTGTTAATTAAACTTAATTAAAAACTAAACTAGGATTAGCTGGGGCCAGGGCCCACTTGTCAGCGACCCACGGGAGGTCAAACCTCCTGGTCAGCAGGGTCAAACCCAGTCATCCACCGGCGTTTAGCCGTCGGCGAGGCCGAACGCGGTGGAGGGGCATGGGAATCGCCCTCTGGCGACCAAACACGCGGAGGAGACCACCTACGCGCCTAGGCTCGCGCGCATCCAGTTGGACATGCGGGAGGCCGTGGGGTGGCCGGAGGCGACGGTGGTGTCGACCTCGGAGGCGGCCGGAGTTCGGCCGAGGAGGAGGTCGACGCTATGGGTTGAGAAATGCCCAGTTCTTGTCTCCTACGGCATCTACGCGAGCTCACAAGGCCGTTTGGCATGGTGGGGTGACCAGGGGGTCGCCGGAATGTCACCGGCGATGAGCTTGAGCGGAGGTGAGCTTCGGCTCGTGTAGCCATGGGCTAGAGGGCGCAGAAGGGCAGGGGAGAAGGGGGAGAGGACGGTGGGACTCACAGCGGGCTTTCAGGCTGCTCGTTGTGGCCAGGGACGCGTTGGAGAAGACGGAGCGGCGATGACGATCTACGGCGGCCGGAGGTGAAGACGACAGTGATGGCAGCTCTCTAGGGCTTCCCACATCGCGTGGCTCGGCGGAGAGGTAGAATACGGTGGCGCGGAGCTTGCAGACACGGAGGGAGAGCGAGGGGGCGGTGGCTACGGCAACGGCGAGCGGTGGCGACGGCAGTGCTCGGGCGGTTGAGAGGGAGAGCGGCAGAGGAGGGAAAGACCACGGGAGAGAGTGAGAGAGGTGCGGGGCGGCGCCTGGCGTCACGCGGGGCATCCAGGCGAGGAAGGGGAGGCCAGGTAGGTAGGTGGCGTGGCGGCACGGTAGTGCGCGTGCGTCGGCCACACGCCCGACCGACTGGCACGAAGACAAGGACGACTGGCACTGTGCTAGTGGGCCGGCTGGGCTGCACAGTGACAGGCTGCAGGTAAGCACATGTAAGTTTTCTTTCCTATTTTTGTTTTCTTTTTTATTTCTGTAATTTGTTTTCCTGATTCAGTAAAACACTAAATCCATTTATTTTTCTTCTGAAATTTAGTGTAGGAGCTAGTTGAAATATTCCAGAGCCCCTCACATAAAAATCAGAATTATTGGACATATATAAATAAATATAACATATATATATATCCAACGCAAATAATTATTGCATTAATTCCAAATGGCCAAAATAAATATTTGTGAGCTCCTAAAAATATTGGTTTGATTTTTACCTCTGACCAATATTTTCAGAGAGCAACATGAACATTTTCTTGGACCTTTTTGGATCAATTTTTATCTGGGTTATTTCCAGAGATGATTTCTGAGGGTTTCACAAATCCCCAATTCAAATTTAAATGAATTTAAACATGATGCACACATGACTAGCTAGTCTAGGTCATACCAGAACTAGGGATGTGACAAATGTTTAGTCCATGGATTATACGCACTCTCACCCTTACACCATTGCTAGCCTCTCTAAAACCACCATATACCTTCCTCAAAACAGCCACCATACCTACCTATTATGGCATTTCCATAGCCATTCCGAGATATATTGCCATGCAACTTTCCACCGTTCCATTTATTATGACATGCTCCATCATTGTCATATTACTATGCATGATCATGTAGTTGACATTGTATTTGTGGCAAAGCCATTGTTCATAATTCTTTCATACATGTCACTCATGAGTCATTGCACATCCCGGTACACCGCCGGAGGCATTCATATAGAGTCATATTTTGTTCTAAGAATCGAGTTGTAATTCATGAGTTGTAAGTAAATAAAAGTGTGATGATCATCATTATTAGAGGATTGTCCCAGTGAGGAAAGGATGATGGAGACTATGATTCCCCCCACAAGTCGGGATGAGACTTTAGACGAAAATAAATAAATAAATAAAAGAGGCCAAAGAAGCCCAAATAAAAAAAAGAGAAAAGAGGCCATAAAAAAGAGAAGGCCCAAAAAAATGAGAGAAAAAGAGAGAAGAGGCAATGCTACTATCCTTTTACCACACTTGTGCTTCAAAGTAGCACCATGATCTTCATGATAGAGAGTCTCCTATGTTGTCACTTTCATATACTAGTGGGAATCTTTCATTATAGAACTTGGCTTGTATATTCCAATGATGGGCTTCCTCAAAATGCCCTAGGTCTTCGTGAGCAAGCAAGTTGGATGCACACCCACTTAGTTTCTTTTTGAGCTTTCATACACTTATAGCTCTAGTGCATCCGTTGCATGGCAATCCCTACTCACTCACATTGATATCTATTGATGGACATCTCCATAGCCCGTTGATACGCCTAGTTGATGTGAGACTATCTTCTCCTTTGTGTCTTCTCCACAACCACCATTCTATTCCACCTATAGTGCTATGTCCATGGCTCTCGCTCATGTATTGCGTGAAGATTGAAAAAGTTTGAGAACACCAAAAGCATGAAACAATTGCTTGGCTTGTCATCGGGGTTGTGCATGATTTAAATACTTTGTGTGGTGACGATGAAGCATAGCCAGACTATATGGTTTTGTAGGGATAGCTCTCTTTGGCCATGTTATTTTGAGAAGACATGATTACTTGGTTAGTATGCTTGAAGTATTATTATTTTTATGTCAATATTAAACTTTTGTCTTGAATCTTATGGATCTGAATATTCTTGCTACAATAAAGAGAAATACATGATGAATATGTTAGGTAGCATTCCACATCAAAAATTCTGTTTTTATCATTTACCTACTCGAGGACGAGCAAGAATTAAGCTTGGGGATGCTGATACATCTCCAACGTATCTATAACTTTTGATTGTTCCATGCTATTATATTATCAACCTTGGATGTTTTATATGCCTTTATATGCTATTTTATATGATTTTTGGGACTAAACTATTAACCTAGAGCCCAGTGCCAGTTTCTATTTTTTCCTTGTTTTAGAGTATCGCAGAAAAGGAAAATCAAACGGAGTCCAATTGACCTGAAACTTCACGGAACTTACTTTTGGACCAGAAGACTTGGAGTGCACGTAAGGGGATCAACAAGGAAGCCACAAGGCAGGGGGCGCGCCCTCCACCCTCATGGGCCCCTCGTGGCCCCCCTGACGTACTTCTTCCGCCTATATATCTCCATATACCCTAAAAACGTCGGGGAGCACAATAGATCGAGAGTTCCGCCGACAAAAGCCTCCGTAGCCACCGAAAGCTAATCTAGACCTGTTCCGGCACCCTACCGGAGGGGGAATCCTTCTTTGGTGGCCATCTTCATCATCCCAGTGCTCTCCATGACGAGGAGGGAGTAGTTCTCCCTCGGGGCTGAGGGTATGTACCAGTAGCTATGTGTTTGATCTCTCTCTCTCTCTTGTGTTCTTGAGGTGGTACGATCTTGATGTATCGCGAGCTTTGCTATTATATTTGGATCCTATGATGTCCCCCCCCCCTCTACTCTCTTGTAATGGATTGAGTTTTCCCCTTGAAGTAATCTTATCGGATTGAGTCCTTAAAGATTTGAGAACACTTGATGTATGTCTTGCCGTGCATATCTGTGGTGACAATGGGATATCCGTGATTCACTTGATGTATGTTTTGGTGACCAACTTGCAGCTTCCGCCCATGAACTTATGCATCGGGGTTGGCACATGTTTTCGTCGTGATTCTCCGGTAGAAACTTTGGGGCACTCTTTGAGGTTCTATGTGTTGGTTGAATAGATGAATTTGAGATTGTGTGACGCATATCGTATAATCATACCCACGGATACTTGAGGTGACATTGGAGTATCTAGGTGACATTAGGGTTTTGGTTGATTTGTGTCTTAAGGTGTTATTCTAGTACAAACTCTAGGGCTGTTTGTGACACTTATAGGAATAGCCCAACGAATTGATTGGAAAGAATAACTTTGAGGTGGTTTCGTACCCTACCATAATCTCTCCGTTCGTTCTCCTCTATTAGTGACTTTGGAGTGACTCTTTGTTGCATGTTGAGGGATAGTTATGTGATCCAATTATGTTATTATTGTTGAGAGGACTTGCACTAGTGAAATTATGAACCCTAGGCCTTGTTTCAACACATTGCAATGCCGTTTATGCTCACTTTTATCATTCGTTACCTTGCTGTTTTTATATTTTCAGATTACAAAAACTATTATCTACCATCCATATACCACTTGTATCACCATCTCTTCACCGAACTAGTGCACCTATACAATTTACCATTGTATTGGGTGTGTTGGGGACACAAGAGACTCTTTGTTATTTGGTTGCAGGGTTGCTTGAGAGAGACCATCTTCATCATACGCCTCCTACGGATTGATAAACCTTAGGTCATCCACTTGAGGGAAATTTGCTACTGTCCTACAAACCTCAGCACTTGGAGGCCCAACAACGTCTACAAGAAGAAGGTTGTGTAGTAGACATCAATACTACGAGGGAAATTCACCATGGAGTTGGTCGGTCAGCTCCATCGGTGAACACATCGAAGAAGAAGAGATGAGTTTCAGTTCAGTTGTGCACAAGGAGAGATCGTACCTTGAGGCCTTCAGCTCCACCACCATACTTGTCGTAGTGCACGGCTCTCATCGTCCTCGGGGCTGCCATGGCAGCACTGTGTCCCACATGAGAGAGAGAGAGAGATAGAGAAAGGAGAAACATAGAAGGACAATGGAGAGAGACACGTACGGCTGGTGGGCGGTCTGGTGTGTAATGTGGTGATGCTGATTCACAAAAGCAAACCAAAAACAGTATCCCTTGTCTTCGCAGATCCTGGACTGCCGTCGATCCTCGTTGATGTATTTTTGGAGATAAAATGAGAAGAAAACCAACCTATGAAACTAAAACTAATGAACCAAAAACAATAGTTTTTTGCGCTTGCGTATATAGTTGAACTTCAGACATCAAAATCACTTAGAGAATAGGAATCGACGATTTGATCTGCATACAATACAACTACAGGGAACAACATTGACCAATTCCACCTCGAATGTTACATAATCCCGTACTATAATTTCAAGCATTAAAACTCAGAAGATGCCTACAATTCTCAGTTTGTGCCGAACCTAGGAGTCGAGGAGATCACCACACAGGACTAGTTAGAGGAGTGTAAGTGAAGCAACCTATTTCTTCAGAAAATCAACAAACTAAACTTTAGAAAATCAAAAAACTAAACTTCGCAGGGCCCTGCAAAATATACACGATTATAATCAACTTCAAAAACTTCTGAGAATCAACAAACTGAACTTCTAGAGGGCGAGATGCTGACCTTTCTCTTTTTAGCATCATGGGTGACCTATAATTGAAGGTCGAGGATTAAGGTGAAGCAAATATGCCCTAGAGGCAATAATAAAGTTATTATTTATTTCCTTACATCATGATAAATGTTTATTATTCATGCTAGAATTGTATTAACCGGAAACATAATACATGTGTGAATACATAGACAAACAGAGTGTCACTAGTATGCCTCTACTTGACTAGCTCGTTAATCAAAGATAGTTATGTTTCCTAACCATGAACAAAGAGTTGTTATTTGATTAACGAGGTCACATCATTAGTTGTATGATCTGATTGACATGACCCATTCCATTAGCTTAGACCCGATCGTTTAGTATGTTGCTATTGCTTTCTTCATGACTTATACATGTTCCTATGACTATGAGATTATGCAACTCCCGTTTGCCGGAGGAACACTTTGTGTGCTACCAAACGTCACAGCGTAAATGGGTGATTATAAAGGTGATCTACAGGTGTCTCCAAAGGTAAATGTTGGGTTGGCGTATTTCGAGATTAGGATTTGTCACTCCGATTGTTGGAGAGGTATCTCTGGGCCCTCTCGGTAATGCACATCACATAAGCCTTGCAAGCATTATAACTAATGAGTTAGTTGCGAGATGATGTATTACGGAACGAGTAAAGAGACTTGCCGGTAACGAGATTGAACTAGGTATTGGATACCGATGATCGAATCTCGGGCAAGTAACATACCGATGACAAAGGGAACAACGTATGTTGTTATGCGGGCTGACCGATAAAGATCTTCGTAGAATATGTAGGAGCCAATATGGGCATCCAGGTCCCGCTATTGGTTATTGACCGGAGATATGTCTCGGTCATGTCTACATTGTTCTCGAACCCTAGGGTCCGCACGCTTAACGTTATGATGACAGTTATTATGAGTTTATACATTTTGATGTACCGAAGTTAGTTCGGAGTCCCGGATGTGATCACGGACATGACAAGGAGTCTCGAAATGGTCGAGACATAAAGATTGATATATTGGATGACTATATTCGGACACCGGAAGCGTTCCGGAGGAGTTTCGGATAAAACCGGAGCACCGGGGGGTTACCGGAACCCCCCGGGGGGTTAATGGCCACATGGGCCTAAAGTGGAGAAGAGGAAGGGGCTGCCAGGGCAGGCCGCGCGCCCCCTCTCCCCCTAGTCCGAATTGGACAAGGAGGGAGGGGCGGCGCCCCCCTCTTTCCTTCTCTTCTTCCCTCTCTCCTAGTTGGACTAGGAATAGGGGGGAGTCCTACTCCCGGTAGGAGTAGGACTCCTCCTGCACGCCTCCATAGGGCCGGCCGCACCCCCCCCCCTTGGATCCTTTATATACGGAGGAAAGGGGGCACCCTAAGACACACAATTGATCAACGTGATCGTTCCTTAGCCGTGTGCGGTGCCCCCTTCCACCATATTCCACCTCGGTCATATCGTTGTAGTGCTTAGGCGAAGCCCTGCGTCGGTAGAACATCATCATCGTCACCACGCCATTGTGCTGATGGAGCTCATCCCCGAAGCTTTGCTGGATCAGATCCCGGGGAGCGTCATTGAGCTATACGTGTGCTAAGAACTCGGAGGTGCCGGAGTAACGGTGCTTGGATCGGTCGGATCGGGAAGACATACGACTACTTCCTCTATGTTGCGTCAATGCTTCCGCTTCGGTCTACGAGGGTACGTAGACAACACTCTCCCTCTCGTTGCTATGCATCACCATGGTCTTGCGTGTGCGTAGGAAAATTTTGAAATTACTACGTTCCCTAACAGTGGCATCCTTGCCTAGGTTTTATGGTTTGATGTTATATGCACGAGTAGAACACAAGAGAGTTGTGGGCGATATAATTCATACTGCCTACCAGCATGTCATACTTTGGTTCGGCGGTATTGTTGGATGAAGCGGCCCAGACCGACATTACGCGTACGCTTACGCGAGACCGGTTCTCTCGACGTGCTTTGCACAAAGGTGGCTTGCGGGTGACTGTTTCTTCAACTTTAGTTGAACCGAGTGTGGCTACGCCCGGTCCTTGCGAAGGTTAAAATGGCATCAACTTGACAAACTATCGTTGTGGTTTTGATGCGTAGGTAAGATTGGTTCTTGCTTAAGCCCGTAGCAGCCACGTAAAACATGCAACAACAAAGTAGAGGACGTCTAACTTGTTTTTGCAGGGCATGTTGTGATGTGATATGGTCAAGACATGATGCTAAATTTTATTGTATGAGATGACCATGTTTTGTAACCAAGTTATCGGCAACTGGCAGGAGCCATATGGTTGTCACTTTATTGTATGCAATGCAATCGCGTTGTAATGCTTTACTTTATCACTAAGCGGTAGCGATAGTCGTGGAAGCATAAGATTGGCGAGACGACAACGATGCTACGATGGAGATCAAGGTGTCGCGCCGGTGACGATGGTGATCATGACGGTGCTTCGGAGATGGAGATCACAACCACAAGATGATGATGGCCATATCATATCACTTATATTGATTACATGTGATGTTTATCTTTTATGCATCTTATCTTGCTTTGATTGACGGTAGCATTATAAGATGATCTCTCACTAAATTATCAAGAAGTGTTCTCCCTGAGTATGTACCGTTGCCAAAGTTCGTCGTGCCCAGACACCACGTGATGATCGGGTGTGATAAGCTCTACGTCCATCTACAACGGGTGCAAGCCAGTTTTGCACACGCAGAATACTCAGGTTAAACTTGACGAGCCTAGCATATGCAGATATGGCCTCGGAACACGGAGACCGAAAGGTCGAGCGTGAATCATATAGTAGATATGATCAACATAATGATGTTCACCATTGAAAACTACTCCATCTCACGTGATGATCGGTTATGGTTTAGTTGATTTGGATCACGTGATCACTTAGAAGATTAGAGGGATGTCTATCTAAGTGGGAGTTCTTTAAGTAATTTGATTAATTGAACTTAAACTTATCATGAACTTAGTACCTGATAGTCTCTTGCTTATGTATGTTTGATTGTAGATAGATGGCCCGTGCTGTTGTTCCATTGAATTTTAATGCGTTCCTTGAGAAAGCAAAGTTGAAAGATGATGGTAGCAATTACACGGACTGGGTCCATAACTTGAGGATTATCCTCATTGCTGCACAGAAGAATTACGTCCTGGAAGCACCGCTGGGTGCCAGGCCTGCTGCTGGAGCAACACCAGATGTTATGAACGTCTGGCAGAGCAAAGCTGATGACTACTCGATAGTTCAGTGTGCCATGCTTTATGGCTTAGAATCGGGACTTCAACGACATTTTGAACTTCATGGAGCATATGAGATGTTCCAGGAGTTGAAGTTAATATTTCAAGCAAATGCCCGGATTGAGAGATATGAAGTCTCCAATAAGTTCTATAGCTACAAGATGGAGGAGAACAGTTCTGTCAGTGAGCATATACTCAAAATGTCTGGGTATAATAATCACTTGATTCAGATGGGAGTTAATCTTCTAGATGATTGCGTCATTGACAGAATTCTCCAATCACTGCCACCAAGCTACAAGAGCTTCATGATGAACTATAATATGCAAGGGATGAATAAGACTATTCCCGAGCTCTTCGCAATGCTGAAAGCTGCGGAGGTAGAAATCAAGAAGGAGCATCAAGTGTTGATGGTCAACAAGACCACTAGTTTCAAGAAAAAGGGCAAAGGGAAGAAGAAGGGGAACTTCAAGAAGAACGGCAAGCAAGTTGCTGCTCAGGAGAAGAAGTCCAAGTCTGGACCTAAGCCTGAAACTGAGTGCTTCTACTGCAAGCAGACTGGTCACTGGAAGCAGAACTGCCCCAAGTATTTGGCGGATAAGAAGGATGGCAAGGTGAACAAAGGTATATGTGATATACATGTTATTGATGTGTACCTTACTAGAGCTCGCGGTAGCACCTAGGTATTTGATACTGGTTCTGTTGCTAATATTTGCAACTCGAAACAGGGACTACGGATTAAGCGAACACTGGCAAAGGATGAGGTGACGATGCGCGTGGGAAACGGTTCCAAAGTCGATGTGATCGCGGTCGGCACGCTACCTCTACATCTACCTTCGGGATTAGTATTAGACCTAAATAATTGTTATTTGGTGCCAGCATTAAGCATGAACATTATATCTGGATCTTGTTTGATGTGAGACGGTTATTCATTTAAATTAGAGAATAATGGTTGTTCTATTTATATGAGTAATATCTTTTATGGTCATGCACCCTTGAAGAGTGGTCTATTTCTGATGAATCTCGATAGTAGTGATACACATATTCATAATGTTGAAACCAAAAGATGCAGAGTTGATAATGATAGTGCAACTTATTTGTGGCACTGCCGTTTAGGTCATATCGGTGTAAAGCGCATGAAGAAACTCCATACCGATGGACTTTTGGAACCACTTGATTATGAATCACTTGGTACTTGCGAACCATGCCTCATGGAAAAGATGACTAAAACACCGTTCTCCAGTACTATGGAGAGAGCAACAGATTTGTTGGAAATCATACATACCGATGTATGTGGTCCAATGAATATTGAGGCTTGTGGCGGATATTGTTATTTTCTCACCTTCACAGATGACTTAAGCAGATATGGGTATATCTACTTAATGAAACACAAGTCTGAAACATTTGAAAAGTTCAAAGAATTTCAGAGTGAAGTTGAAAATCATCATAACAAGAAAATAAAGTTTCTACGATCTGATCGTGGAGGAGAATATTTGAGTTACGAGTTTGGTGTACATTTGAAACAATGCGGAATAGTTTCACAACTCACGCCACCCGGAACACCACAGCATAATGGTGTGTCCGAACGTCGTAATCGTACTTTACTAGATATGGTGCGATCTATGATGTCTCTTACTGATTTACCGCTATCATTTTGGGGTTATGCTTAGAGACGGCCGCATTCACTTTAAATAGGGCACCATCAAAATCCGTTGAGACGACGCCTTATGAACTATGGTTTGGCAAGAAACCAAAGTTGTCGTTTCTTAAAGTTTGGGGCTGCGATGCTTATGTGAAAAAGCTTCAACCTGATAAGCTCGAATCCAAATCGGAGAAATGTGTCTTCATAGGTTACCCAAAGGAGACTGTTGGGTACACCTTCTATCACAGATCCGAAGGCAAGACATTCGTTGCTAAGAATGGATCCTTTCTAGAGAAGGAGTTTCTCTCGAAAGAAGTGAGTGGGAGGAAAGTAGAACTTGACGAGGTAACTGTACCTGCTCCCTTATTGGAAAGTAGTACATCACAGAAAACTGTTTCTGCGACACCTACACCAATAAGTGAGGAAGCTAATGATAATGACCATGAAACTTCAGGACAAGATACTACTGAACCTCGTAGATCAACCAGAGTGAGATCCGCGCCAGAGTGGTACGGTAATCCTGTTCTGGAAATCATGCTGCTAGATCATGATGAACCTACGAACTATGAAGAAGCGATGGTGAGCCCAGATTCCGCAAAATGGCTTGAAGCCATGAAATCTGAGATGGGATCCATGTATGAGAACAAAGTATGGACTTTGGTTGACTTGCCCGATGGTCGGCAAGCAATTGAGAATAAATGGATCTTCAAGAAGAAGACTGACGCTGACGGTAATGTTACTGTCTACAAAGCTCGACTTGTTGCAAAAGGTTTTCGACAAGTTCAAGGGGTTGACTACGATGAGACCTTCTCACCCATAGCGATGCTTAAGTCTGTCCGAATCATGTTAGCAATTGCCGCATTTTATGATTATGAAATTTGGCAGATGGATGTCAAAACTGCATTCCTGAATGGATTTCTGGAAGAAGAGTTGTATATGATGCAACCAGAAGGTTTTGTCGATCCAAAAGGAGCTAACAAAGTGTGCAAGCTCCAGCGATCCATTTATGGACTGGTGCAAGCCTCTCGGAGTTGGAATAAACGCTTTGATAGTGTGATCAAAACATTTGGTTTTATACAGACTTTCGGAGAAGCCTGTATTTACAAGAAAGTGAGTGGGAGCTCTGTAGCATTTCTGATATTATATGTGGATGACATATTACTGATTGGAAATGATATAGAATTTCTGGATAGCATAAAGGGATACTTGAATAAGAGTTTTTCAATGAAAGACCTCGGTGAAGCTGCTTACATATTAGGCATAAAGATCTATAGAGATAGATCAAGACGCTTAATTGGACTTTCACAAAGCACATACCTTGACAAGATTTTGAAGAAGTTCAAAATGGATCAAGCAAAGAAAGGGTTCTTGCCTGTGTTACAAGGTGTGAAGTTGAGTCAGACTCAATGCCCGACCACTGCAGAAGATAGAGAGAAAATGAAAGATGTTCCCTATGCTTCAGCCATAGGCTCTATCATGTATGCTATGCTGTGTACCAGACCTGATGTGTGCCTTGCTATAAGTTTGGCAGGGAGGTACCAAAGTAATCCAGGAGTGGATCACTGGACAGCAGTCAAGAACATCCTGAAATACCTGAAAAGGACTAAGGATATGTTTCTCGTATATGGAGGTGACAAAGAGCTCATCGTAAACGGTTACGTTGATGCAAGCTTTGACACTGATCCGGATGATTCTAAATTGCAAACCGGATACGTGTTTACATTAAACGGTGGAGCTGTCAGTTGGTGCAGTTCTAAACAAAGCGTTGTGGCGGGATCTACATGTGAAGCGGAGTACATAGCTTCTTTGGAAGCAGCAAACGAAGGAGTCTGGATGAAGGAGTTCATATCCGATCTAGGTGTCATACCTAGTGCATCGGGTCCAATGAAAATCTTTTGTGACAATACTGGTGCAATTGCCTTGGCAAAGGAATCCAGATTTCACAAGAGAACCAAGCACATCAAGAGACGCTTCAATTCCATCCGGGATCTAGTCCAGATGGGAGACATGGAGATTTGCAAGATACATACGGATCTGAATGTTGCAAACCCGTTGACTAAGCCTCTTCCACGGGCAAAACATGATCAGCACCAAGGCTCCATGGGTGTTAGAATCATTACTGTGTAATCTAGATTATTGACTCTAGTGCAAGTGGGAGACTGAAGGAAATATGCCCTAGAGGCAATAGTAAAGTTATTATTTATTTCCTTACATCATGATAAATGTTTATTATTCATGCTAGAATTGTATTAACCGGAAACATAATACATGTGTGAATACATAGACAAATAGAGTGTCACTAGTATGCCTCTACTTGACTAGCTCGTTAATCAAAGATGGTTATGTTTCCTAACCATGAACAAAGAGTTGTTATTTGATTAACGAGGTCACATCATTAGTTGAATGATCTGATTGACATGACCCATTCCATTAGCTTAGCACCCGATCGTTTAGTATGTTGCTATTGCTTTCTTCATGACTTATACATGTTCCTATGACTATGGGATTATGCAACTCCCGTTTGCCGGAGGAACACTTTGTGTGCTACCAAACGTCACAACGTAAATGGGTGATTATAAAGGTGCTCTATAGGTGTCTCCAAAGGTAGATGTTGGGTTGGCGTATTTCGAGATTAGGATTTGTCACTCCGATTGTCGGAGAGGTATCTCTGGGCCCTCTCGGTAATGCACATCGCATAAGCCTTGCAAGCATTACAACTAATGAGTTAGTTGCGAGATGATGTATTACGGAACGAGTAAAGAGACTTGCCGGTAACGAGATTGAACTAGGTATTGGATACCGACGATCGAATCTCGGGCAAGTAACATACCGATGACAAAGGGAATAACGTATGTTGTTATGCGGTCTGACCGATAAAGATCTTCATAGAATATGTAGGAGCCAATATGGGCATCCAGGTCCCGCTATTGGTTATTGACCGGAGACGTGTCTCGGTCATGTCTACATTGTTCTCGAACCGTAGGGTCCGCATGCTTAATGTTACGATAACAGTTATTATTAGTTTATACATTTTGCTGTAGTGAAGTTAGTTCGGAGTCCTGGATGTGATCACGGACATGACGAGGAGTCTTGAAATGGTCGAGACATAAAGATTGATATATTGGATGACTATATTCGGACACCGGAAGCGTTCCGGAGGAGTTTCGGATAAAACCGGAGCACCGGGGGGTTACCGGAACCCCCCGGGGGTTAATGGGCCACATGGGCCTAAAGTGGAGAAGAGGAAGGGGCTGCCAGGGCAGGCCATGCGCCCCCTCTCCCCCTAGTCCGAATTCGACAAGGAGGGAGGGGCGGCGCCCCCTCTTTCCTTCTCTTCTTCCCTCTCTCCTAGTTGGACTAGGAATAGGGGGGAGTCCTACTCCCGGTAGGAGTAGGACTCCTCCTGCGCGCCTCCATAGGGCCGGCCGCACCCGCCCCCCCCCCTTGGATCCTTTATATACGGAGGCAAGGGGGCACCCTAAGACACACAATTGATCAACATGATCGTTCCTTAGCCGTGTGCGGTGCCCCCTTCCACCATATTCCACCTCCGTCATATCATTGTAGTGCTTAGGCGAAGCCCTGCGTCGGTAGAACATCATCATCGTCACCATGCCGTTGTGCTGACGGAACTCATCCCCGAAGCTTTGCTGGATCGGAGCCCGGGGAGCGTCATCGAGTTGTACGTGTGCTAAGAACTCGGAGGTGCCGGAGTAACGGTGCTTGGATCGGTCGGATCGGAAAGACGTACGACTACTTCCTCTACGTTGCGTCAAGGCTTCCGCTTCGGTCTACGAGGGTACGTAGACAACACTCTCCCCTCTCGTTGCTATGCATCACCATGGTCTTGCGTGTGCGTAGGAAAATTTTGAAATTACTATGTTCCCTAACATAAGGGTACCACCTCAATGAGTTCCGGCAGTCAGTGTAGGCCATCCATGGAGGAGGGGCAAGCTGCAGCGAGGAGGGACCGCGCCGGTAACGGAGCTAGAGGCCCGTCGGCCGTGGGGAAGGAGCGCGCTGCTGCGGGGAGGGAGGGCACTGGCCGCGGAAGAGGATGGGTGTCGATCACGGGCTGGGAGAGCACCGGTCGCGGAGGAGGGGCGCCGGCAATGCAGGTCGTGGGGGTGGTCAAGGCACGCTTTTGTTATCGGGGCCTGGCGGCGTTGAGGTTGGAGGTTGGGGCTCCGGCGGCGGCACCATTGGTGGTCTGGGCTCGGCGGCGGCGCACGTGATGGCCGGGACTCCTGCGGCGGCTCGGTTGGTGGTCCGGACTCCAGCGGCGGCGCGGTTGGTGACCCTGCTCCGCGGCGGCGCGGTTGGAGGTCGGCACGGGGGCGGCTGCGGCCAGGGGGGTGGGGTGCGGGGGTGGCGGTGGCCAGGTGGATGGCGGCGCGGGGCGGTGGAGTGCGGTGGGTGGGTGGCTTGGTGCGGCGACAGAGGTGGATTGGGGCTGGGGAGAAAGATGCAGGGGTGGGGGCAGTTTTTTTTCCACAAGGTGGGGGGCAGTTCCTGGTTTCGATGAAAGAATCTTGGGAACAACTCCTCGCGCCTATATAGGGGGCCGTGATCCGAATAACTATTCTGATCCTAGGATAGAATAGTGCTACTATATATATATATAAGACCAACTCAGCATTGCGAAGATAAACCTTGAAGTCAAATCAATGTTGAAGATAAACCAAAAGCGAAGACTATGTAATTATGATGCCACATGAAACACTTCAAAAGAATTTTGGTGGTGGCGTTACCCACCGTATAGGAAGTATTAGAGCCAAACACGGCGCACAATTATCGTGGCATTACGAAGTCAAATTCCACGTTATTGTATTCACACTTAGAGTGTATGTCTTCATTGATTGAAGATATACGTTACTTTGTGTCTTGCACATCTAAGTCATCAACATGCATAAGTGTTAGGATGAGTGTCCAGTTACAGGACATTTGAGGATTCTAAGATATTTAGCTCACACCACAACTTGCAAAACCTTTTCTCATCCAAGGGCTTTGTGAAGATATCTGCCAATTGCTCTTCAGTGTTGACATGAATGATATCAATATCTTCCTTCATGACATGATCTCTGAGAAAATGATGATGGATCTGAATGTCCTTTGTCTTCAAGTGCTGAAATGGGTTATTGGCAATCTTGATGGCGCTTTCATTGTCACAGTAGAGTGGCACATGCTTCAGGGGGATGCCATAGTCCTTGAGAGTTTGCTTCATCCACAGAAGCTGAGTGCAGCAAGATCTAGCAGCAATGTATTCAGATTCAGCAGTGGAGAGAGATACACAGTTCTGTTTCTTTGAAGACCAACAGACAAGAGATCATCCAAGAAAGTGACATGTGCCTAATGTGGACTTGCGATCAACCTTGTCACCAGCATAACCAGCATCTGAGAATCCAACTAGATCAGACTCTGAGCCCTTTGGATACCATAATCCTAGTGTTGGGGTGTAAGCCAAATACCGAAGAATTCGCTTCACAGCTAAGTGATGCGACTCCTTTGGTGCCGCTTGAAATCGGGAACACATGCAAACGCTAAGCATTATATCTGGCCTAGATGCACATAAATGGAGTGAAGAACCAATCATGGAGCGGTATACCTTTTGATCAAACTCTTTACCATTGCCGTCGGGGCCCAGATGAGTTTTTGTTGGCATTGGCGTCGTGTATCCTTTGCAGTCTTGCATTCCAAACTTCTTCAGGCAATCTTTGAGGTATTTATCTTGTGATATGAAGATGACGTTGCTCTGCTGACGGATTTGAATACCTAGGAAGAATTTCAGCTCACCGTCATGGACATCTAATATTGCTCTTGCATCATGTGTCAAAACTCATCACTGTATCTCTTGTTGATGCAGCCGAACATAACGTCATCCACATAGATTTGGCACACAAATAGTTCTCCATCATATGTCTTCGTGAAAAGTGTAGGATCCAGTGAACTAGGTTTGAAGCCTTTGCTCTTCAGAAAGTCTTTGAGTGTGTCATACCAAGCGCGAGGGGCTTGTTTGAGGCCATACAGTGTCTTGTTGAGCTTGTATACCATGTCAGGATGTTTTGGGTCTTCAAAGCCAGGTAGTTGTGCAACGTACACTTCTTCTTAAATCTTGCCATTCAGAAAAGCACTCTTCACATCCATTTGGTATAGGAGGATGTTGTGATGGTTGGCACAGGCTAGCAGTATGTGGATGGCTTCAAGCTTAGCCACCGGAGCAAAGGTTTCATCGAAGTCAATTCCTTCTACTTGAGTGTAACCTTGAGCAACGAGACGAGCCTTGTTTCTTACAACTTGACCATGCTCATCTTGTTTGTTGCGATAGATCCATTTGGTGCCGATGATGTTATGCTTGCGAGGGTCAGGAAGCTTAACTAATTCCCACATATTGTTCAGCTCGAACTATTGAAGCTCTTCTTGCATTGCTTGAATCCATTAAGGTTCCATGAAGGCTCCGGCAACTTTCTTGGGTTCAGATATAGAGACAAATGCAAATTTCCCAAAAAAATGCTAGCTGTGTTGCTCTTGAATGAGTGAGTGGACCAGGTGCATTGATGCTATCGATTATCTTCTCAATATGCACTTCATTTGCAACATGAGGATGAACTGGACGAAGACTTTGGTCTTGCTGATCATTGTCTTTATTGTCGGTGTTGACTTTAGGCTGAGCATTGTCTTTGGGTTGATTAGGTGCGGAAATGATGAGTTCTTCTTCAGCCTGAGCCTCTGAAGGTATGATTTCTCCAGTACCCATAAGCTTGATGGATTCACTTGGTGAGACTTCATCTAGCACATTTGGCAGGTGCTCTCTTTGCGAGCCATTAGTTTCATCGAACCACACATCCACAGTTTCAACCACTTTATAGTGAAAGAGGTTGAAGACTCTGTAGGAGTGCGAATCCTTTCCGTAACCAAGCATAAAACCTTCATGTTCTTTCGGTGCAAATTTGGAAGTGTATGTGGATCCTTGATCCAGCACCTATCACCAAATACTCTGAAGTAACTGATGTTTGGCTTCTTACCAGTTAGTAGTGTCGTGGTTCTAAGTCTGACAGTGAGGTAGGGGGGTATGTATGAAGAGGCTAGACCTTAGCTATTGGGAAGTTGTAAGCACGCAAGGTTTACGAGTTCAGGCCCTTCTCTGAGGAAGTAACAGCCCTACGTCTCGGTGCCCGGAGGCGGTCGATTGGATTATGCGTGAGTAAGATGACAGGGGTGCGAACCCTTGATACTGAGGAGGGGGTGGCTTATATAGAGTTTGCCAGCCCTCTCCTGCCCTCAGTAATGCAGGGTTTAAGGTACATTTAAGGTGGGCGTTACTGATAATGTCCCTAATAAAGCGTCATCATGATCATAAAGGCTACTTAATAACCGACCATTTGCCCACGGAGTGACTTGAGGTCTTCTGGCAGTCGAGTGGTTGGCTCCTTGGTCGAGTGACAGCTCTTGGTCGAGTGTCTTCAATCCGTCGAGTGGGATATCTCCGAGTTGTCTGAAAGGTGACTTCCTCTAAGGATGTCCTATGGTAGGGCTCTTAGGACGGGTCTGTGTCCCTACCGTAGGTACATGACTACATCATTAGCCCCCGAACGGATCGAGGCTGGAGTGGAAAAAGAGGTTAGGGACCTTTTCATCCGACCCCTCGGGTTATTATGGGTGCTTCATTCTGGGTCGACTATCACGGATGACGTCATTAACCTTTTTCAGTCGTCTTGATCCGTTCCAGGTCTTTTGTCGAATGGATTTCTTCACCTGCAAGGCATCGAGTGCTGGCGTGCGCGGGATTGCCGTTTCGTCAAGTTGTTCTGCAGCTGGCGGAGATCGCGGGATTCGAATTTTTTGGGAAGCGTGCGGAACGGGGGCGGCCGCAGTAATCGGGAGTGACAGTGCGAAGGCTCCTCGATCCCCGCGCCGCCTTTTTTGCCACGTATAGTGCGTGCGCCTGCCACGGGATTTGACTGGATAGCTCGGGCCTACCTGCCAGCCACTCGGGAGCGGCCCCTTATAAATAGTTGGCCCGGAGCCCCTCTTCAGTACGCGTGCTCATCTCTTCCTCTTCCTCCTCTGTTTCCCCGTCGTCTCCTCCGCTTCCTTCGCTCTCACCCCGTCACCACAAAACCAGCCCGAGACCTCGCCGGCGACAATGGTGAAGGGCAAGACGACCGCACTAGAGCGCGCAAAGAAGGCGGCGGGGAAGGGAAAGAAGTCTGCGCGCGGGGGTTCTTCCTCTCGGACGGCCCTGCCCAAGGGGTGGATCCAGGGCGACTGGATGCCCTCGGTGCTTCGTCAGGAGGACCTCGACGACCTAGTCGAGGGAGGAGTCATCCCCCACAAGGCGGCGCGTCTCACGGGGAGAGAAATCGAGCCCCAGCCACGCGACGGTGAGCGCGTTCTCCTGGCGACTCATATTGACCGTGGTTTCTCTCTACCGCCCCACTCTTTTTCCGCAATTTCCTGAACTTCTTCGGGGCGCAGCTCCATCACTTCACTCCGAACTCCATAGTCTACCTTGCTGCTTTTATTTCTATGTGTGAGGCGTTCCTGGGGTGCCGCCCACACTGGGGACTTTTCAAGCACATCTTCACCGTTCGTTCTCAGTCGGTGAAGAAGGCTAAGTCGAGTGACGAGAGGACACAGGTGATCCAGCTGTGCGGGGGTTTGGCGATCCAGACAAGGGGAAAAGTTGTTTTCCCTCCATCACCTTTCCGGAGTCAGTTCGAGGGTGGCAGGCGACGTGGTTCTACTGCCAGGATCAAGTGACCCCAGGGCAGCCGACTGGACTTCCACCCTTCACCCTCGACCGAGCCAAAAAGCCGGCTTCTCTGAAGGTGACGCCCGAAGAAAAGGCCCAGGTCAAGACACTGGCGGGTCGAGTGGTCGAACTTGTCCGCGAGGGCGTGACAGGGATGGACCTGCTCGAAGTCTTCCTCAAGAGGAGAATCCAACCACTCCAGGCCCGGGACCACCCGATGTGGCTGTACTCCGGCCTCGAGGACTCCACTCGGATCCACCCGGAGGAGGTCACCGACGAGATGTTGGAGGGGTGGCTGTCAAGCATTACAGGGAACAAAGACAACCCCCGAGGAGCTAGGAGGGTCATTCCACTCGACAGCTCATATGAGGTCGACCAGGTGTGTCTTTATGTTTCCGACTGAAATCTTGCTTTCTGCATTGGTCTTCTTTTGAGCGAGTCGACTGACTTTCCATTTTGCCTGCTGTCTTTCAGGCGACTACTGAGATGTATTCGACGCCCAACGGGGCGCAGGGGTCGACTGAGGAAGGTGAGGGGAGCGGAGGTGAGAGCGGGGACGACCAGGGCGAGTGGGAGTCACACGGCAAAGGAGAGGAAGGCGATGACATCTTCTCCAGCGAGGAGGAGGAGGAAGAGCCCGAACCTCCCCGCCCAGAGAGGCGATCCAAGCTCGTGGACGACCCGGCGCAGGGACGTGGTCAGGCGACTGCCTCCGTCGGGCCATCGTCGAAACGCCCTCGGACCTCTTCTCCAACACCGACTGGGAAGGTTCCCAAGCAACCGCGCACGACGCAGTCCAAGCCGCCCAAGACTCTGCCGAAGATGAAGATAACTGTCCCTGTCATCTCCGGGTAACAAGCCTTGACTTCTTTCATCGATTGGAGGACAGATCCTCAGTCGACTCATTATGCTGAACTGGCTGATTCTTCGAAATTTGCAGTGCTGCTACCTCCGAGGTCTCAGCCAAGGATGACGACCAAGAGATGGGGGACACTGCAACCTCCAACCCTGGTACGATCATCGATGTTTTGTTTTTGAGTTGGCTTGGTCGTTTCTTGCAATTCTGGTCGATTGAAAGTTCTTCCTGCAGCTCCTCCTCAAGTTATCGACCTCCCGGATGACGATGACAACGAGCCGCTGAGGATAGGGAGGACCAAGAGGCCATCGACTGACAGGGCTCCCTAGCCTGCTCTGGCGCTTGAGGCCGCGGCTCGGGACGGTGGCGATGCCCCTCGGGCCTCTGTGTCCTTTGCCAATCCCCTGTCAAGTGCGCAGCCCTCGGCGTCGGCTGCCAATCCGACTGCCAATCCCCTGTCGAGTGCGCAGCCCTCGGCGTCGACTGCCGATCCGACTTCACTCTTTGTCGCATACTCTGTCCCTGAAGACGAAGTGGCCGCTGCGAAGGAGGCCATACACCAGGCAGGGGTCATGATGGAACAGGTGAAGAAGGCTCGGGAGGCCAGCCAGGCGGCTTACGACGCGAGTTCGGCGCTTCAGAGTAACGTCCAGGTCAGTTGACTTGATGTTTGTTTGTTTGAAGAGTCTTTCTCTCTCTGTCTTTTCTTTTTGAAGATCTTTGTATCCATACTTGTACACCCACTGGGTGTGTTTTTTTTTGGTCGAACCAGTGGGGGCACGCTGAGTGCACCCACTGGGTGTAGTCCCCGAGACTACGATGGACTGCTGGCAGTCGACTATAGTCTATATATTGTGTTTGTGAATCCGTACTTCTTCATTCGGTTTGGTCTGCCAGGTCGAGTGGTCCGTGTCCTGTCGACTATGGGCAGTAGTTTTTTTTTTGGTCGAACCAGTGGGGGCACGCTGAGTGCACCCACTGGGTGTAGTCCCCGAGACTACGGTCGAATGTTTTTGATTCGGCTGTGGTCTTAAAACGTCGCCATTGTTCCTTAGTTACTCGGAAGCAACTTATTTCGAACGTCTGTCGGCTGGTTTTTCCTTTTGCAGAGATCCTGCGAACTTGCCGCTCGTTATGCTGAATTGGAGAAATAGAAGATCCAACTGGACCTTGATCTAGAGCTGGCCAGGACAGAGTTGCAGAAGGTCAGGGAGGGCGCCGCAGGTAAAGCGACTTTGTCGACTGATTTTGTTTTCAGACTTGGGCATTCCTTTGCTGTTTCCGATTCAATCGCCGTTTCTTTGTAGGAGAATTGGAAAGAGCTTTGGCGAGGAAGGACCAGGACCTGGCTGTTGCCCGCAAGGCGCCTGACAACAAGATGGCTCTGGCCGAACAGAAGCTGGCTTCGGTCGACCAGTTGGAACAAGAGAACATTAGGTTGCAGACCGCTCTGACTGATGCCAACAAGCTGACTGCCGGTTGGAAGAAGAAGAACCTCCTCTTGGGTGAGGAGATGGAAGGCATCGCCCGTAGGAGGGACGATCTGGAGAGCTACCTGAGGAGCCTCGCCAAGAGGCTGTACATCAAACTTGAAGGTGCACATCTAATTTTGACTGTTTTGTACTTTTGTGTCGACTCAATCTTGTGATCGTTGGCTTATCTTTAGGTCTTGTGTGCAGAATTCTGTCAGAACTTCGAAGAGGAGACCGGGCGGATCGAAACGGGTCTGGACCCAATCAATTCTCCGGTGAAAGACGATACTGCCATGAACCTGCTCCGACTGGAATCTCGAATCGACGGCGCCGTGGATTACTTGGCTCGACTGAAGGTTGCCGTGTCGCGGATCGACTCGACACTTTGGCCAGAATCCGCGCTCCAGAATGATCTCGAGTCTCTTATGGCTCGACTTGACAAAATCCCCGATCGAGTGCAGGAGTGGAAGAAGTCCTCTGCCCGGTGCGGCGCTGACGTGGCTCTATGCTTAGTCCGCGTTCATTGCAAGGAGGCGCGAGAAGAAAAGCTGGCTGCCATCCAAGTCGCCAATACCAAGAGGCACAGCTTCCAGGACTTCATGGAGACCTTCATCGCTGCAGCTACTCGCATTGCGGACGGAATCGACCTGGATGAGTTCGTTGCTCCTGCCAGCCCTCCTCTTGAGGAGTGAGAAAACTTTTTATGCTTTTCCTTAAATTAGCCTCGGAATGCCGAGTGGACTTGTAATCGTTTAAACTCTGCCGAGCTGAGGGCTCGAGTACTTTGATTCGGGGCCCGGGGCCTTTTAAGCTTTATCCGAACTTTATTTTTGCTGAATGTCTCCGTGGTCTGGAACTGTCGTGAGAGGCTTGATGGCCGACCCCCACCCTGTCGTTGTACATTGTATTTGTGGCAGAGCTCTCGGGAGAAGGTGGCAGTCGACCCACACCCTGTTGTTGTACATTGTATTTGTGGCGGAGCTCTCCACTCGGTAGGATTTTTCAAACTTAGGCGAGTGTCTGACTGCAGCTAAGTCTCTTCGTGGAGAACTTAGGCGAGTGCTGACCTGCAGCTAAGCCCCCGAGTGGGAGGATTGCTCTCCACTCGGTAGGATTTTTCAAACTTAGGCGAGTGTCTGACCGCAGCTAAGTCTCTTCGTGGAGAACTTAGGCGAGTGCTGAACTGCAGCTAAGCCCCCGAGTGGGAGGATTGCTCTCCACTCGGTAGGATTTTTCAAACTTAGGCGAGTGTCTGACCGCAGCTAAGTCTCTTCGTGGAGAACTTAGGCGAGTGTTGGACTGCAGGTAAGCCCCCCGAGTGGGAGGATTGCTCTCCACTCGGTAGGATTTTTCAAACTTAGGCGAGTGTCTGACCGCAGCTAAGTCTCCTCGCGGAGAACTTAGGCGAGTGCTGAATTGCAGCTAAGCCCCCGAGTGGGAGGATTGCTCTCCACTCGGTAGGATTTTTCAAACTTAGGCGAGCGTCTGACTGCAGCTAAGTCTCTTCGTGGAGAACTTAGGCGAGTGCTGAACTGCAGCTAAGCCCCCGAGTGGGAGGATTGCTCTCCACTCGGTAGGATTTTTCAAACTTAGGCGAGTGTCTGACTGCAGCTAAGTCTCTTCGTGGAGAACTTAGGCGAGTGCTGAACTGCAGCTAAGCCCCCGAGTGGGGGGATTGCTCTCCACTTGGCAGGATTTTTCAAACTTAGGCGAGTGTCTGACTGCAGCTAAGTCTCTTCGCGGAGAACTTAGGCGAGTGCTGAACAGCAGCTAAGCCCCCGAGTGGGAGGATTGCTCTCCACTCGGTAGGATTTTTCAAACTTAGGCGAGCGTCTGACTGCAGCTAAGTCTCCTCGCGGAGAACTTAGGCGAGTGCTGAACTGCAGCTAAGCCCCGAGTGGGAGGATTGCTCTCCACTCGGTAGGATTTTTCAAACTTAGGCGAGCGTCTGACTGCAGCTAAGTCTCTTCGTGGAGAACTTAGGCAAGTGCTGAACTGCAGCTAAGCCCCCGAGTGGGAGGATTGCTCTCCACTCGGTATGATTTTTCAAACTTAGGCGAGTGTCTGACTGCAGCTAAGTCTCTTCGTGGAGAACTTAGGCGAGTGCTGAACTGCAGCTAAGCCCCCGAGTGGGAGGATTGCTCTCCACTCGGTAGGATTTTTCAAACTTAGGCGAACCGGATTCGCAGCTAAGTCACCCACTGGGGGATTTCGGATACATACAACAGTGACAACAATTATTGGAACACTCTTATTTCTGATAAAAATGAACCTTAGGAGTTTTTCTTATTACATCTGGTTTGAGATCGGACTTAAGTGTAAAAGGGGCGGAGAAGCTCCGCGTTCCAAGCTCGAGGTTCGTCGATTTGTCGATCAACATTGTAAAGGTGATATGCTCCATTGTGGAGGACTCTGGTGATGATGAAGGGGCCTTCCCAAGTGGGAGCGAGCTTGTGAGGTTTCTGTTGATCCACTCGGAGGACCAAATCTCCTTCTTGAAAGGCTCGACTCTTCACATTCCGGGCGTGGAATCGACGCAAGTCCTGCTGGTAAATGGTCGATCTGATCATTGCCATCTCCCTTTCTTCCTCCAAGAGGTCGACTACGTCTTGCCGGGCCTGCTCTGCTTCATCTTCGGTGTAAAGTTCAACTCGAGGCGCATTGTGAAGGAGATCGCTTGGCAGGACAGCTTCGGCTCCATAAACCAGAAAGAACGGGGTCCTTCCAGTCGACCGGTTAGGGGTAGTCCTTAATCCCCACAGCACTGACGGAAGCTCGTCGACCCAAGCGCCTGCCGCGTGCTTGAGATCGCGCATCAGCCGAGGTTTTAGCCCTTTGAGGATCAGACCATTTGCCCTTTCAGCCTGTCCGTTCGACTGGGGGTGAGCGACTGAGGCGTAGTCGACTCGTGTGCCTTGAGAAGCGCAAAATGCCCTAAATTCGTCCGAATCAAAGTTTGACCCGTTATCAGTGATGATGCTGTGTGGGACTCCATATCTGAATGTCAACCCTCTGATGAAACTGATAGCGGTGCTAGCGTCAAGGCTCTTTATGGGCTTAGCTTCGATCCATTTGGTAAACTTGTCGACTGCCACAAGCACATGAGTGAACCCACTCCTGCCTGTTCTCAAGGGGCCGACCATGTCTAATCCCCAGACGGCAAAGGGCCAGACGAGCGGAATGGTTTTCAGGGCTGACGCGGGCTTGTGTGACATGTTGGAGTAGTACTGGCAGCCTTCGCACTTGTCGACTATCTCTTTTGCCATCTCATTTGCCCTTGGCCAATAAAATCCAGCTCGGTATGCTTTAGCCACAATGGTCTGAGAGGACGCATGGTGACCGCAGGTTCCCGAGTGGATATCGTTGAGGATTATTTGACCTTCTTCTGGCGTTATGCATTTCTGGCCAACTCCGGTCGCACTTTCTCTGTACAGCTGTCCCCTTATGACTGTGAAGGCCTTAGATCGGCGGATGATCTGTCGAGCCTCTTCCTCGTCCTCCGGGAGTTCTTTCCTTAGGATATATGCAATGTATGGTATCGTCCAGTCGGGGGTGACTGCCAAGACTTCCATGATTAGGTCGACTACTGCAGGCACTTCAACTTCAGTCAGGTCCGCGGCACTTTTCGGCTGCGGGGCTTCTTCTGTGAAAGGATCTTCTTGGACTGACGGTGAGTGAATGTGTTCCAAGAACACGTTGCTTGGAATGGCTTCTCTCTTGGAGCCTATCTTTGCCAAATCGTCAGCTGCCTGGTTTTTCAGTCGGGGGATGTGGTGGAGTTCCAACCCCTCGAACTTCTTCTCTAGCTTCCGTACTGCATTGTAGTACCCAGTCATTGCCGGACTCCTGACGTCCCATTCCTTCATCACTTGATTAACCACCAGATCTGAGTCGCCATAGACCATGAAGCGACGGACGCCGAGTGAAATGGCCATGCGCAACCCATACAAAAGTGCTTCATACTCTGCTTCGTTATTGGAGGAATCGAAGTGAATCTGGAGAACTATCTGAGCTTATCTCCTCGGGGGGAGACCAGAACTACCCCCGCGCCCGAACCATTCAGCATCTTGGATCCATCGAAGAACATAGTCCAGTGTTTCGAGTGAACTTGAGTCGGAAGTTGCTGTTCAATCCACTCGGCGATAAAATCCGCGATCGCTTGAGACTTGATGGCTTTCTTTGCATCAAACTTGATGTCTAAAGGAAGGAGTTCAATCGCCCACTTGGCCACTCGACCAGTTGCATCTCTGTTATGCAGGATCTCCGATAATGGGGCGTCGCTGACGACTGTAATGGAGTGGTCAGAGAAATAATGTGCAACTTTCTTCGTGGTCATGTAAATCCCATATACAAGCTTCTGGTAGTGGGGGTATCTTTGTTTTGAAGGGGTCAAAACTTCAGACACATAATAAACAGGGCGTTGAACTTTGAAGGCCTTCCCTTCCACTTCTCTCTCGACCGTAAGTACTGTACTAACAACTTGTCCCGTGGCTGCAATATAAAGCAGCAGAGACTCTTTGCTGATTGGAGCAGCTAGCACCGGCTGGGTGGAGAGCAGAGCTTTGAGCTCTGCAAACGCTGCATCAGCTTCTGGAGTCCATTCGAACTTGTCAGACTTTTTCATCAGTCGGTAAAGAGGCAACGCTTTTTCACCGAGTCGAGAGATGAATCGACTTAAGGCGGCCAAGCAGCCTGTAAGTTTTTGGACATCATGCACACGTACGGGACGCTTCATCCGGAGTATGGTGCCAATTTTTTCAGGATTGGCGTCGATTCCCCGTTCAGAAACGAGAAAA
This sequence comes from Triticum monococcum, assembly GCA_034509565.1. Taxonomy (NCBI): domain Eukaryota; kingdom Viridiplantae; phylum Streptophyta; class Magnoliopsida; order Poales; family Poaceae; genus Triticum; species Triticum monococcum. The sequence goes on along the minus strand of CM067842.1, from coordinate 273,716,827 downwards.
CCGAGTAGCTTGCCACCTGGAACTCCGAAAGTGCATTTTGACGGATTGAGCTTGATATCGTACCTCCTGAGGTTGGCGAAGGTTTCAGCAAGGTCAGCCCGTAGGTCGGAACCTTTCCGGGACTTGACTACGATATCGTCCATGTACGCCTCCACATTCCGACTGATTTGAGTGAGTAAACACTTCTGGATCATTCTCATGAATGTGGCTCCGGCGTTCTTGAGGCCGAACGGCATGGTGACGTAACAGAAGCATCCGAATGGAGTGATGAAAGCTGTTTTGATTTCATCGGGCCCATACAGACGGATCTGATGGTACCCGGAGTAGGCATCTAGAAAAGACAATCTCTCACATCCCGCAGTTGAGTCGACAATTTGGTCGATGCGAGGGAGAGGAAAATGATCTTTCGGGCAGGCCCGATTGATATGCTTGAAATCAATGCACATGCGGAGTGACTTGTCCTTCTTGGGGACCATGACAACATTGGCGAGCCACTCGGAGTGGTAGATCTCTCGAATGAACTCAGCTGCTAAGAGCCGAGCCACTTCTTCGCCGATAGCTTGTTTTTTCTGGACGGCGGACCGCCGCAGATGTTCCTTCACGGGTTTGAACTTTGAGTCGACTCGCAGGCGGTGCTCAACTAGCCCCATGGGAACTCCGGGCATGTCAGAGGGTTTCCATGCGAAGATGTCCCAGTTCTCACGGAGGAGCTGGATGAGCGCTTCTTCCTATTTGGAGTCGAGCGTTGTTGAGATGTGAGTCGGAGCTGCGTCGGGGTCGGTCGGGTGAATGTGGACCGTCTTCGTTTTGCCGGCCGACTGAAAAGCTGATTCGGATGCAGGCTTCTTAGCCCGCAGCAATTCACTCGGGTCGGCAGTCTTTTGGTACTCTTTCAGCTCGACTACTGCCATCTGAGCGTCGGCGATCTTTGATCCCTTCTGGAAACATTCTTCTGCTTTCTTCCGGTTGCCTGTAACAGTGATCACACCTTTGGGACCAGGCATCTTTAATTTAAGATACACGTAGCATGGTCGAGCCATGAAGCGTGCATAAGCCGGCCTGCCCAAGATGGCGTGATAAGCACTCTGGAAGTCCACAACTTCAAATGTTAACTTTTCCTTGCGGTAATTCTTTGAATCACCGAAAACCACATCAAGAGCAATCTGGCCGAGTGACTCGGCTTTCTTCCCAGGAATGACTCCATGGAAGCTCATGTTACTGGTGCTGAGTCTGGACATCGGAATGCCCATTCCTTTCAAGGTTTCCGCGTACAGTATGTTCAGGCCACTGCCACCGTCCATCAGGACTTTGGTCAGTCGAGTGCCTTCGACAACTGGGTCGACCACCAAAGCTTGCCTCCCAGGGGTGGCAATGTGTGTTGGATGATCGGACTGGTCGAACGTGATGGCCGTCTGGGACCACTTTAGGTAACTGGGAGTTGCAGGGGCAACCATGTTCACCTCCCGGTTTATGACTTTCAGTCGACTTTTGCTTTCGACATCGGCAAAAATCATCAGGGTGGAATTGACCTGGGGGTATCCATCGTCGCTATCATCCCTGTCCTCAACCCTGTCCGGCTCTTTCTCTTTATCCTTGGGCTGCTTGCCCTGAAACTGTTGGATCAGGAGCCGGCATTGTCGAGTGGTATGTTTGGGGTAAATAAAATTACCCTCTTCATCTTTCTTGGTGTGGATGTGACATGGCAAATCCAAAACATCATTCCCATCCTGATCCTTGACTTTCTTGGGCTTCCAAGTGCCCTTGGGTTTCCCCTTGAAGTTTCCCTGGGCCACAGCCAGGGCCTCCCCGGGAGCGGCTAGCTCGGCCTTCCGCTTCTGCTTCCGACTGGAGTTTCCTCCGGTTTCTTGGGCAACTGGCTTAAGTTTGCCGCTTCGGAGTCGGTCCTCGTCTTCTCCATTAGCATACTTGGTGGCAATCTCCATCATCCGATTAAGGGACATCTCTCCGGTCCGGCCAAATTTCAGATTCAACTCCCTGTACTTGACTCCTTCCTTGAAAGCGCAGACTGCTTGATGGTCAGGCACGTTCTCGACCGAGTGGTGCAGTGTGTGTATTCCCTCAGTGTTTCATTCGGCTTCTGTACGCAAGACCGCAGCTCTGTAAGGCCTGCAGGGCGCTTGCATGTCCCTTCGAAGGTTGTAACAAACACTCGGGAGAGATCCTCCCAAGTGTAAATGCTGCTGGGCGCCAGCTGATTCAGCCACGCCCTAGCTGAGCCTTCCAACATGAGGGGTAAATGCTTCATGGCCACCTCGTCGTTGCCGCCGCCGATCTGTACAGCCACTCGGTAATCCTCGAGCCACGTGCCAGGCTTGGACTCGCCGGTGAACTTGCTGATTCCAGTCGCCAGCCGGAAGTTGGGTGGGATCACCGCGGCTCTGATGGCTCGACTGAAACACTCAGGCCCCGAGGCGTGTGCCCTGCTCCCGGTGGGCGTGTCTCTGTTGTGGCCCTCTCGATGAGCCCTGTTCCTGTCCACCAGACCTTGAACGAGGATGGATCTCGCGTCAAAGCCTGGGTCTCTGGGGTCGACTGGGATCCTCTGCCCAGTGTGATGAGGGCGCCTGTCGTCTCGATGCTGAGGTGCATATGATCCACTCCACGGAGGAGGGGACGGCACCCGACGCCCATCATCACGGTCGAGTCGGTGATCATATTGCTCGTTCCCCCTATACCGATCGTGCCGGTCTCCACGCCCCTCACGCCTCGGGGGCGATCTCGGGCTGTGAGCCGACTGGACAGTCTCCGTTGCGACGGATCGACTGTGGATCCTGTCCCGCGACTGAGAGACGGCGGAATTCTGATTCCCCGCTGCTCGGAGCAATGCTCTGATCTGCAGCAATCCTCTTCCGGCCTCCGACTGGGAGGGCTGGATCGACTCCGCTATGCGGGCCGCGGCAGCCAGGTTCTGAACCGGACTTCGGTACACCTGTGGTGGCGGGAAGAGCTGCCGTCGACTGGGTTCGGGTGCCTGCTGGCGTCGACTGGACTCGGGAGCCTGCTGGCGTCGACTGGACTCGGGAGCCCGCTGACGCGCCCGCTCGTCGAGAGCCCGCTGTAGATTCTCCAGTCGAGTGCGCTCGGCTAGATTAGCCAAGCGCGCATCCTCCAAGGCCCGGGCCTCGGGGGTTTCTCCAACAATAGGTGTGTAGAGCGCGTCCATGTTCCGGCGATGAAGCTCCTCCTGTTGCAACGACGTAAGAGGCTCGGGGAGGTATTCGTCGTGAGGGTGCGACGGATCGCCCCTGTCGGCACCATCATTAGCGCTAGGGAATCCGGGGGGACTGCGTGTCCCCTCGACCGCCAGGACCTCCGCCAGGGGGTCGCTGCTGTCGCACTCGGAAGCGGACTCCATGGAGCCAGTCGACAGATCGAACAGGCCGCAGAGGGATTCGTCAGGCTCGATTGCAGTGACCTGCTGGGTCGCTGACTGGCGGGCCACGGCGCGCTTCATCCACCGCTGGAGCCTCGACCGACCCGAGCGCTTGCACTGGCGGGAGACAGGACGGGGAGATGGCACGGGAGTCGACCGATATGGGGTCGATGGCTGCCTCAGGAGGATGCCACGGACGCACGCGCGGAAGTGCGTCGCACCACGGACGGGGAGCGCGTCGACGTCAAGCGGTGCCTCCTGGAGCCAAGCGGAGTCGTCGGCGATGAAAGCAAGTCGGCCGAGACGGATCTCGTGGCCCTCCGCCAAAGCTCCGCAGGAAAACATGATCGAGTGGATCGGAAAAATCGCAACTTCTCCAATTAGGCGCTAAGACTAATGCCCCACGGTGGGCACCAACTGTCGTGGTTCTAAGTCTGACAGTGAGGTAGGGGGGTATGTATGAAGAGGCTAGACCTTAGCTATTGGGAAGTTGTAAGCACGCAAGGTTTACGAGTTCAGGCCCTTCTCTGAGGAAGTAACAGCCCTATGTCTCGGTGCCCAGAGGCAGTCGATTGGATTATGCGTGAGTAAGATGACAGGGGTGCGAACCCTTGATACTGAGGAGGGGGGTGGCTTATATAGAGTTCGCCAGCCCTCTCCTGCCCTCAGTAATGCAGGGTTTAAGGTACATTTAAGGTGGGCGTTACTGATAACGTCCCTAATAAAGTGTCATAATGATCATAAAAGGCTACTTAATAACCGACCATTTGCCCACGGAGTGACTTGAGGTCTTCTGGCAGTCGAGTGGTTGGCTCCTTGGTCGAGTGACAGCTCTTGGTCGAGTGTCTTCAATCCGTCGAGTGGGATATCTCCGAGTTGTCTGAAAGGTGACTTCCTCTAAGGATGTCCTACGGTAGGGCTCTTAGGACGGGTCCGTGTCCCTACCGTAGGTACATGACTACATCAAGTAGCTCATATGATGTCTTCATTAGAAGCTTGTGAAGATTAACACAGTTTATTACGTGGCATGCAGTATCAATGGCTTCAAGCCAGAATTTTCTTGGAGTCTTGTACTCATCAAGCATTGTCCGAGCCATCTCAATGAGGGTTCTGTTCTTGCGCTCCACGATGCCATTCTGCTGAGGTGTGTATGGAGCTGAGAACTCATGAGTGATGCCCAATGTATCAAGATAAGTGTTGAGGCCGGTGTTCTTGAACTCTATGGCGTTGTCACTTCTGATGTGCTTGATCTTGATGCCATAGTTCGTCATGGCACGATTGGCGAATCACCTGAAGACATCCTGCACTTCATTCTTGTAGAGTATTATATGCACCCATGTATATCTCTACTAATCATCAACAATGACAAAACCATAGAGGCAAGCGGTGGTATTAAGAGTAGATTAGTGAGTAGGGGCGAATAATTCCATGTGAAGTAGCTCGAAGGGACGTGATGTAGTCATGATTGTCTTCGAGGGATGCTTGGCCCTAGTCATCTTTCCAGCTTCGCAGGCATCACACAGATGATATTTCTTGAACTTGATGCCCTCGATGCCTACGACATGCTTCTTCTTCGCGAGAGTGTATAAGTTCCTCATGCCAGCATGCCCTAGCCTCCGATGCCAGAGCCAGCACTCTGAAGCTTTTGCTAGAAGACATACGGCCAACTGTGGTCCTGCTGAGAAATCTACCATGTACAGATCATCTTTTCGTTACCCTTCAAAGACTAGAGATTTTTCAGATTCCATAAGCACAAGGCAACGATATTTTCCAAATATCACCACCATATTCAGATCACAAAGCATTGAGACAGACATTAAGTTGAAACCAAGGGATTCAACAAGCATCACTTTATCCATGTGCTGATCCCTTGAGATTGCAACTCTACCTAGACCCAATACCTTGTTTTTACAAGTGTCAACAAATGTGATGTGACTCTTGTAAGATGGACGTAAGGTTGAGTCCATAAGAAGACTTCGATCACTAGTCATGTGGTTAGTGCATCCACTGTCCATAATCCACTGAGAAGCCTTTGATATCGTACCGTACAGTGCAGTTAGGGGGATAGGCTACACCAAGGGAAATGTGAAGCATAAACATTTGACAAACAAGCATATTATCAAAGTTCAGGTCCTGGTTAGGGCAGATAGGATGATTGTCAAGGAATCCATGAACAAAATACATAGTAAGACCATTTGGTCATTTTATCTTGCGCCCACAAGATGTTTTAGGTCCCAAGCATAAGCATCAGACGCCTTTGATTTTTCGGCTAGAGACCTTTCCCTGCAAAAGAGAGTTAATTTTTCTTAACTACCCACATCTTTAGGGGTGGCTTAGAAGAAATGAGTCTAAGTGTAGCAACTGAGAACATTGGCTTCGGAGCCCTAGCAAATAGCCTTGCATGAGGAGAATAATACTCATAATAATACGCAGAATAGTTCTTGGTCTTATGAACATAGCGGTTTGGTGAAACACGCTCATATTCATAAGTCTGAGTATGGTTTCGCTGCAAAACATTGGCGTTAGGGTGACTATGGTGAGTCCTCTGTCTGTATGAAGACTTTGGACCATATGAAGCCTTTAGTCTGGGGTTTGTCTTCTTCCCAGGTGGTGTCTATTGGAAATATGCCCTAGAGGCAATAATAAATTGGTTATTATTATATTTCCTTGTTCATGATAATCGTTTATTATCCATGCTAGAACTGTATTGATAGGAAACTCAGATACATGTGTGGATACATAGACAACACCATGTCCCTAGTAAGCCTCTAGTTGACTAGCTCGTTGATTAATAGATGGTTACGGTTTCCTGACCATGGACATTGGATGTCGTTGATAACTGTAAGTGCATCTAGTGCCACCCCTAGTTGGTTTTGGAGTATTGACGACAAACCTAGTTGAGGGACTAATGTGTTTGTGAGAATTGCAGAATAACACAGGTAGAAGTCCCTCTTTGATTCGGTTTAGCTACCAGAGATGACCCCCAAAAATGTATGAAGATATTGAAGACAATGGTGGTTCATGAAGACATTCATGTCGAAGACAATGACATATGAAGACTCCCCATGAAGCTTTTGGAACTCGAAGACTTAGATCCTTCGTAGCTTTACTTTATTCATGTTGTGTCATAGGAACCACCGTACTGTTAAGTGGGGTCCAAGAAAACCAGTCAGGATGACTGAAGTGATGCCTAATTCAAATCCTATGTCTTCAAGTGAAGACAATGAGAGAAAAATCTTGTCCAGAGTCAGACAAGTCAGCTTTACTTGCAGCCCAAGTAAAGTTGCCGCGAGAGTTCAAAATCTGACCGTTAGTACACGTGTCAGTTCCTTAGTGACCCAGGGTCATTTCGGACAAATCAGGTCAGGGTTGCCAAGTGGCTATATATAGCCCACCCCCACAACCATAAACGGTTGGCTGCTCAGATTTCAGTGCACGGCTTTTGTCGTTTGAGAGCAACCCACCTCGAAGCCTTTGAGAGAAAATCCTTAGTGAGGAGAAAAGCCCTAACCACCCAGAGCCAGAGTAATTGGGCATCACTTAAGTCTTCCTGTCTGAGTGATCTGAAGACTTATTACACTTGAGGACTGTGCATCCTCCAGACGGTTAGGCGTCGCGTTCTGAGCATCCAAGAGGAATTGTGGATTGCCGGTGAACGAAGTCTGTGAAGGTTTGGGAGTCTACCTTGAAGACTTACCAGAGTGATTGGGCAGGGTCTGTGTGACCTTAGCTCAAGGAGACAACGGTGAGGACTGGGTGTCCTGAGCTGCGTGTTCAGGACTGGGTGTCCGGGACTGTGTGTCCTTTGGTTTAAATACCTAGCCGCTCCAACCAGACGTACAGTTGTCACAGCAACTGGAACTGGTCCAACATATCATTGTCTTCAACGTGTCACTGGTTTCATCTTCACCTCTCTTTACTTACCAGTACACATTGTGAAGCTATTGCATGCCTGCTTAATCTTCTGTCTTCACAACCTGACTGTATGATCTGTTTGGCTTCATAACTTCTTCCAACCTGATCCTCATTACACTGAAGCTATTTGTCTCTGTGCTTTCACTGTACTGTATATTTGACTTATGGCTTGCGTTGTGTAATCTACCTTCCGCTGCATAGTGATAGGCTTCAAGTCTGTTTGTCTTCATAACTTCCACGTTTTGAAGACTTTCTTAAAAATCGCCTATTCACCCCCCCTCTAGTCGATATAACGCACTTTCAATTGGTATCAGAGCAAGGTGCTCCCTTGTTCTGTGTGATTCGGTTTAACCACCTGGAGTTTTAGCTATGTCGACTGCAGGGATAATTAAAGTCTCCGCTGCGTGCCCCGTCTTCGATGGAACTGAATATCCCTACTAGAAGAATAAGATGCGCATGCATCTTGAAGCCATTGACGTCGACCTATGGTATGTCGTCGAAAACGGCGTTCCCAAGGCTGGAGAAGGTGTCACTGCTGCTGATGTCAAGAAGTTCACTCAACTGGACTCCACTGCCAAGAATATTATCTGTGGTCATCTGACCAAGGGACAGTACGGCCGTGTGAGTGCCTTGAAGACATCCAAGCTGGTCTGGGACTGGCTCTCCAAGGTCAATGAAGGCATCTCAACCCAGAGAGATCAGAGAATCAGTGTTCTTCGCAATCTCTTCAACCGCTTCAAGCGAAATGACAATGAGAATGTCCAGCACACATTTGACCGGCTCACTGACATCACAAATGAGCTTCAAGCCCTCGGCGCCACTGAGATCACCAAACATGAAATCGTCAAGACGCTGCTAAGATCACTTGACAGTTCATTTGACATTCTAGCCCTGATGATTCAAGAACGTCCAGACTTCAAGACACTCGATCCGTCTGACATACTTGAGAGGCTCAACACACATGAGTTTCAGCTTTCTGAGAAAAGAGATATCTACGGTCCAAACTATGGGCGAACTCGTGCCTTGAAGGCAAAAGCTGTGTCATCATCTGAAGAGGAATCTGACAGCAGTTCTGATGATCCTGAAGACATTGGAAGGGAACTTGCAATGCTAGTGAAGAAGTTCCAGAAATTCACAAAGAAGAAAGGCTTCAGAAAGTCTTCACGATCAAGCTCAAGGAATGATGAAGCTTATGCGCATGACTACAAGAGGAAAACTTGTCACAAATGCAAGAAAACTGGACACTTCATCTCTGAATGCCCACAGTGGGACAATGAGAACAGAAAGAAGAAGAAGAGCAAGGAATATGACTCTGACGATAAGAAGACGAAGAAATACTCAAAGTCTTCGTCAAAGTCTTCCTCAAAGTCTTCATCACACAAGAAGAGTTCATCTGGCAAGGCTCGTGCGTTTGTTGGCAAGGAAATGGATTCAGAGGAGGAGTCCGCTTCTGAGGAGGCAGAGGTGGAGTCTGAGGAGGAGTCTGATTCAGGCATTGCAAGTTTGGCTACAGCCTATGTCGCCAAGTCCATCTTCAACACTGAAGACAATGACTCCATCACCATCACCGATGCAAATGACAAAGACGACTCTACTCCCACCTACTGCTTCATGGCACGTGGTGCCAAGGTAAACACACGCACCACTCACTATCAAACATCTAGTGACGATGACTCTGGTTGTGATTCAAAACCCAGTTACAAAACACTTGCCAAAATTGCAACTGAACAACAAAAGGCCATGGAACATATTCAAAAACTGTTAGACAGAAGCGATGATCTGTTGGGTGCTGAAATGACTCGTTCTGAATCCTTAATTGAAGACATAAAAAATCTTCATGTTAAGTATCAGGAACTCGAAGATCGTCTTGAGACTCTCTCAACTACTCATGAAAAGCTTTCCTATGATTATCTTCAGAAGAAGCAAGATCTTGAGAAGTTGAGAGCGGATCATGAAGATCTTCAAAAGGAAAACGAGTCACTTCGAGCCGAACAGATCAGTTCTTCTCAGGAAGGATTTGAACCACCATGCCTTAAATGCATTGAGCGTGATAATGCTATTTCTGTTGCTGAATGTTCCACTGCTACTGCTGTTGCAATATCTTCAACTGTTGAAGTGGTAACTAACCCCTCTGCTGAGGAGACCACTGCTATTGCTGATGAAAATGCTAGGTGGAAGACATTGCTTGAAACAGGGATGTACAAAAGTCTCAAAGGACATCAGACACTATGTGATGTCCTCAAGATGCAGATTCTGAACCGAAACCCTAGCAAAGAGGGTGTTGGGTTCGTGAGGAAAATTAATGCAGATGGCTCTTACTGGAAACCTGAGCAGTACCCCAAAACCACATGGGTTGCTGCAAAGGAATCCTCATCGGATCCATCCAATCTATCTGGCTTCACTTGTGCTAATCCAATTATCATTGATGAATCCTTTGATGCAAACTATAAACTGTTTAGGAATCAGAATGGTGAAGTATTTGCCAGGTACATCGGTACTAACTGCAGGAATGGACCGCCTATGAAGAAGATCTGGGTTCCAAAAACGTGTCTTGAGAATCTTCCTGTGAATGTCCTCATGACACCTCACATGAAGAAGACAAACCTCAGACCAAAGGCTTCATATGGTCCAAAGGGTTCATACAGACAGAGGGCTCATCTGAGTTGCACTAACACAAATGCTTTGCGGGGAAACCATGCTCAGGCTTATGAGAGAGGTTCTTCAAACCGTCATTCTCATATGACCAAAAATTATTCTGCCTATTCTTATGAGTATTATTGCCCACCTGCTAGACTGTTTGCTAGGGCTCCAAAGCCAAAGTTCTCAGATGCTGCACTTAGACTTATTGCTTCTAAGCCACCCTTGAAGATGTGGGTGGTTAAGAAAGCTTAACTCTCTTTTGCAGGGAAAGGTCTCCAGCACAAGACCAAAATCTTCTGATGCTATTGCTGGGGACCTTAAAAAATTCGTGGGGCGCATGATCAAATGCCCGAATGGCATCACTATGTATCTCATATCTGAATCGCATGCTACTCTCCCTGCTTGTCCTAACCTGGATCTCAGTTTTCATAATCCACTGGTTCGTCAAATGTTTTTGCTGCACAACACTCTTGGTGAAGCCTATCCCCCTAACTGCACTGTAGGGTATGACACCAGTAACTTCGGAGTCTTCAGTATGGATTATTGACAGCGGGTGTACAAATCACATGACTGGCAAGAAAAGTCTCTTTATGGACTCAACCTTACGTCCATCTGACAAGAGCCACATCACATTCGCTGACACTGGTAAAAGTAAAGTGCTGGGTCTAGGTAGAGTTGCAATCTCAAGGGATCAACACATGGATAAAGTCATGTTTGTTGAATCCCTTGGCTTCAACTTAATGTCTGTCTCAATGCTTTGCGATTTAAACATGATTGTAATCTTTGGTAAATATCGTTGTCTGGTACTAATGGAATCTGACAAGTCTCTAGTGTTTGAAGGGTATCGAAAAGATGATTTGTACGTGGTAGATTTCTCAGCAGGGCCACAGCTTGCAGTTTGTCTTCTCGCAAAGGCTTCAGAATGCTGGCTTTGGCATCGAAGACTTGGGCATGCTGGCATGAGGAACCTCCACACCCTTGCTAAGAAGAAGCATGTCATAGGCATCGAGGGCGTCAAGTTCAAGAAAGATCACTTGTGCGGTGCCTGTGAAGCTGGGAAGATGACAAGGGCGAAACATCCTTCGAAGACAATCATGACCACTACTCAACCCTTCGAACTGCTTCACATGGATCTCTTCGGTCCTACCCACTACTCAACTTTCTCCACTACTGCTTGCCTCTATGGCTTCGTCATTGTTGATGATTACTCCAGATATACTTGGGTGCACATAATCCTTTACAAGACTGAAGTGCAGGATGTCTTCAGACGTTTTGCAAATCGGGCAATGAACAATTATGGCGCCAAGATAAAGCACATCAGAAGTGACAATGGCACAGAATTCAAGAACACCGGCCTTGACACATATCTTGATACATTGGGCATCACTCAGGAATTCTCAGCTCCATACACGCCACAACAGAATGGCATTGTCGAACGCAAGAACAGAACACTCATTGAGATGGCCAGAACAATGTTAGATGAGTACAAGACACCAAGAAAATTCTGGACTGAAGCCATTGACACTGCATGCCATACTATCAACCGTGTGTATCTTCACAAGCTGCTGAACAAGACATCTTATGAACTTCTGACTGGCAAGAAGCCAAATGTAAGTTACTTCAGGGTATTTGGATCGAGATGCTGGATCAAGGACCCTCACCACACAGCAAAATTTGCTCCAAAAGCACATGAGGGCTTCATGCTTGGATATGGAAAGGATTCGCACTCCTACAGAGTCTTCAATCTCTTTCACTACAAAGTGGTTGAAACAGTGGATGTGCGGTTTGATGAGACCAATGGGTCACAAAGAGAGCAACTACCAGATGTCCTAGATGAAGTTCCAGCCAGTGAATCAATCAAGCTAATGGGAACTGGAGAAATTATACCTTCTGAAGCTCGTCCTGAAGAAGAACTTATCATCTCAGAACCTGATCCACATGAAGACAATGCTCAGCCTGAAGACATTCCTCCCCATGACAACGTAGATCAGCAAGAGCAAAGTCTTCGACCCCTACATCCTCGTGTTGCCAATGAAGTGCAAATTGACAGAATAATTGATAGCATCAATGCACCTGGTCCACTGACTCGTTCAAAGGCAACTCAACTGGCAAACTTTTGCGGACACTTCGCATTTGTTTCAATCACAGAACCCAAGAAAACTGATGAAGCCTTTATGGAACCTGAATGGATTCAAGCTATGCAAGAAGAGCTTCAACAATTTGAGCTGAACAATGTATGGGAGTTAGTTAAGCGTCCTGATCCACGGAAGCATAACATAATAGGCACCAAATGGATATACCGCAACAAGCAAGATGAGCATGGCCAAGTCGTCAGAAACAAGGCTCGTCTTGTTGCTCAAGGATATACTCAAGTGGAAGGCATCGACTTCGACGAAACATTTGCTCCTGTGGCCAGACTTGAAGCCATCCGTATACTGCTGGCCTATGCAAATCATCACAACATAATCCTGTATCAAATGGATGTAAAAAGTGCCTTCCTCAATGGCAAAATTGAAGAAGAAGTGTATGTTGCGCAACCACCTGGATTTGAAGATCCAAAACATCCTGACATGGTGTACAAGCTCAAAAAGGCACTATATGGCCTCAAACAAGCCCCTCGGGCCTGGTATGATACACTCAAATACTTCCTGAAGAGCAAAGGCTTCATACCTGGTTCCCTGGATCCCACTCTCTTCACAAAGACATATGATGGTGAACTGTTTGTGTGCCAAATATACGTGGATGACATTATCTTCGGCTGCACCAATCAGAAGTACAGTGAGGAGTTCGGATATATGATGCAAGAGCAATATCAGATGTCTATGATGGGGGAGCTGAAATTCTTCCTCGGTCTTCAGATAAGGCAACAACGCAATGGCATCTTCATATCTCAAGAGAAATACCTCAAAGACTGCCTGAAGAAGTTCGGTATGCAAGATTGCAAAGGCTTCACAACACCAATGCCAGCCAAACATCATCTGGGTCCTGACGACAATGGTAAAGAGTTCGATCAAAAGGTATACCGCTCCATGATTGGTTCTTTGCTTTATTTATGTGCATCTAGGCCAGATATTATGCTTAGTGTTTGCATGTGTGCTCGGTTTCAAGCGGCACCAAAGGAGTCGCATCACTTAGCAGTGAAGCGAATTCTTCGATATTTGGCTCACACACCAACTCTAGGGTTATGGTATCCAAAGGGCTCAGAGTTTGATCTGGTTGGATTTTCGGACGCTGATTACGCTGGTGACAAGGTTGATCGGAAGTCCACATCAGGCACATGTCATTTCCTGGGCCGGTCTCTTGTCTGTTGGTCTTCAAAGAAGCAGAACTGTGTATCTCTCTCCACTGCTGAATCTGAATACATTGCTGCTGGATCCTGCTGCGCTCAGCTTCTATGGATGAAGCAAACCCTCAAGGATTACGGCGTTCATCTGAAGCAAGTGCCACTTTACTGCGACAACGAAAGCGCCATCAAGATCGCCAACAACCCAGTTCAGCACTCGAAGACAAAGCACATTGAAATTCGTCATCATTTTCTCAGAGATCATGTTACAAAGGAAGACATTGATATCATACACGTCAACACTGAAGAGCAATTGGCAGATATCTTCACCAAGCCCTTGGATGAGAAGAGATTTTGCAAGTTACGGTGTGAGCTAAATATCTTGGAATCCTCAAATGTCCTGTGATCAGGCACACATCCTAACACTTATGCATGATGATGACTTAGATGTGCAACACACAAAGTAACGTATATCTTCAATCAATGAAGACATACATTCTAAGTGTGAATACATTAATGTGGAATTTGACCTCGGAGCGCCACAATAATTGTGCGCCGTGTCTGGGTTCAATACTTCCTATACGGTGGGTAGCGCCACCACCAAAAATTTTCTGCTTGAAGTGTTTTACTCATGGCGTTACATTTGCTATGTCTTCACATTTAGTTTGGCTTCAATCTCAACATGTCTTCATGATTATCTTCACTATGTTGATTGTATATGCACTGGTGTTCTGTCCTCTACAGCATTCACTTATAGCTATGTCTTCTTGTCTGAATCTTTTGAACTAAGTGAATGTGATCGGACCCTAACCTCTCCATGCTTCCTACCTCAAACTCTATCTCTCCAAGTCATATGCACTCTATTGAAACTGTCGAATGTCTTCACTGCATCCTTGTTAGAAGAAGACACAGAGACAAACTTTAAAAACAGCTTTTAATGTCTTTCCATCAACTAGAATTCCGGAGAAGTAGGAACGTCTCCCGACAAACCAGGCGTGCGTGGGGTGAAACTGCCCCCACAATTCCGCATGCTGGCCACGTACTGATCAGATGCGAATCGCCAGGGGCACCTGAGTAATAGCACGGTGCTGCCCATATCCCTATAAGTACACGTTTCACTGCGGTCATTATCTCTTCTTCCTCCCTCGCACAAACCCTAGCACCACCGCTAACTCACAACGACGCCGGCGCCGAAGTGCTTCACTACTGCGACCTCTCCGACGCCGTTCTCACGCCGACCGCGGCCACCAGTCTCTCCTCCATCGTCCTAAGTGTCTTCCGTCGCCAAGTTCGGGCACGGAGGATCGAACTGCTCGGCCTCACCTCTCTTCTCGTCTAGCAGTTCCAAGTCTGGTAAATAACAAGCTTTTTACAGCCTCTTTTGATCCTATTGATCCATCACTTTCTGTCAAAAGAGGTTTCTATTCCTTCAAGTTTCATTCCTCTTGTCTGAATCTCATAACTTGCCTAGCATATTCACTTGTTCTTCATGAAGTAGTTAGATTCCTCACTTGTACTAATCTATGGGTTCGTACAAATCTGGAACCAACTTCTTTTCTATAAAGTGAATGTCTTCACATGATGAGGTCAATGTCTTCTACACTGATTTATCTTCAAAATCTTCTGAGAATGCATATGACCTCTTCCCCTTCCCTCGCACCTTAATGCTGTCACAGGTACATGTCCGTGGGAGAATCTTTTGGTTCTCATAGTCTGCATTCATTTGCAGAATTCCTACAGCGTCACATCAATTCACCTGAAGCAAGTTCCTGTTGGTCAAGCAAAAGGAAGCCTTTGAAGCCTTTGAAAGCTTTGAAGCCTTTGAAGCTTTTGAAGCCTTCCAAGTTAAGCTTCATGGCATCCGAGAAACCATCAAGGAAGGGAGGCAGACAGAGACGGGGTGACACATCAAAGGATCTGCCTGCAGATTTGGCAGAAACATACCAAACAGATCCTGAAGAAACCTATGCTCAGCGCAAGACACGAATCCAATGGATTCGCAGGTACTGGGCAGAGCAGTGGTTCCTATACCGCTTCGTCACCAAAGAATATGCAGAGAAGTGCGCCATCAAGCGGCCATGGGGAGATGCCTTGTACAAGAATCTCGTACCACGAACCAGAGACGAAGCCATTGCTCAAGGTTTCTTTCCATGCATGGTTAGGGGACAACAGCCAGCTGATGCACATCCATCGTCCCTTCTCTGGTGTCGCGATGACACTTTGTTCAAGCGCAACTTCCAATTTGCCCAGAACTCTGCGAAGCAAAACAAGAAGGAGTTTGGATTGGACTTCAACCCTGGTCCCTCCAGACCAAGGGCAGATGGCACACGCGACGCTAATCCCAATATCATCGGGCCATTTGCCAATCTCGACGGCCTCATCACTCACATTATAGTCCAAGGGACTGCCGTGAACGACCCTCCAGCAGACACTGAGTCTGATGATGCTCCTGCTGCCCCTGAGCCGACGCAGATGAAGAAGAAGCCAAAAGCTTCCAAGCCAGTCGCCTCCCCCAAGATCTCCAAAGCGAAGCCATTGGCCACTGCACCTCCTGAAGTCAGTGTGCAGTCTGAAGGCTTATCAAGAGTCTCCAAGCCTCAAGAAGCAAAGAAACCACAGCCACACACCAGCAAAGAGCTAACTATCGCTACCGTTCTTCGCTGCGAAGCCATTGATCTGTCCAGTGACGAGGATCTTGGTGATGACGCTCTTGAGCAGCTCATCAAGAGCAAGGAGGAGGCTGAAATCTTCAACAATCTGCCTCTGTTCGATGCAAAAATCATCCACAACTTCATAGATGAGTGGTTTGACACGCCCAACATCAGCTTTGATGATCTGCAGCTGCCCATTGGCCTCAGCGTAGCCTTCCAAGGAGCTATCGCTTCAGAACTCGCTATTGCCCAGCGCATCGTGGAACTGAAGCAAAAGATAGATTTTGAAAAGGCTCAATTTAAGCAGAATATGGCCACGCTCAGCGTCCAAGAGATCAAAGACTTCAAGGTCATGCTGCATGAGCTGAAGGAAAACTTCATGCAGAAACGTGCAGAGGCTCAGGGCTCACACGAGCGCATGAAGAATTTGGCTGATCTCTGTGTACAGGCCTACAATGAGGCCGAGAAGCGAAAGGCACTTGGGCGTCCCGGGATCGACCCAAGGATGGCCACCAAGAAAAAGAAGACGCCCATCGTGGCTGAAGAAGAGGCCCCACGCCAAGAAGCTATTCCAATTGTCTTCCCCACCGCCAAGCCTAGCTCGAAGCCAAAGCGCTCACCCGCTTCAGAGCTTAAGAAGACAAGGATAGCCGAAGCCAAAGCAAGGAAGAGGAAACACTCTGAAGCCTCTCCTTCAGACCCCACCACCAAGAAGCGCAAGTCCAAGAAGTCTCGGGCTGCTCCCACAGAGCCCTTGATAGTTGAACCCCTTTCCGTTCGCCGTCCTAATGAAGATCGTCAGCTGACCGTCCATGAGCCTGCTCTCAACGAGGCTCAGCGTGATGAAGACATTCCAGCAGCCGACCCCACCGCTGCTGAAGACATTGGTCTCCAAGACAATGTACAAGATGATGCAGTCCTTCCTCAGCTCGAATCGAGTGAATTGCTCAGTATTGGCCGTCCCCTGACGCCAATCACACAAGATGCATCGTGGGCAGATCGCCCACAAGAGGAAGAGGATGAGCCCCAACCCACTGCAGCTCCACCTGCGTCGCCTGCATTCCGTAGGCTTCGCAGAGGACCAAGGGCTCAGACTGCTGACGACATTCCGGCTGCATCAGCCGAAGCACAAGCAGAAGAACATGAAGAACCTCAAGCTCCATCTCCCCCTCACCAGCAAGAAGAAATTCTCAAGGAGGCTGACACCACTGCGGCTGCCACACATAATACTGAAGCATTTGTGGAGCCAGACCAACCAACAGCTTCAAGAGATACTGAAGCAACTGCCTCTGACCCTTCTGTGCCTGTATCTGCTGCCGGACCCCAGTTCAATTATCATATTGCGCACAGGCCCCAGGTACAGAAGCCAATTCCACGACTGCCAAGGTTCCCAGGACCAGTCACTGCTCCTGGCTCCTTCAATGTCAATAGCTTCAGGGCAGACAACACCTTCTTCAACCGCTCCAAGAACCCTTACTCAAGGGAAAAGATTGTGTCAGATAGGTTCTGGAGCTACCCACAGCGCAGCTACTACTCCTGCGTCCTCTACAACCAGAACCGTATCTTTCCACATCAGCGCCTTGAAGTTGAAGCTTTTGCTGGTCTGCCTGGTCTGGAAGAAGCCCTGGACTGCTTCAAGCAAGTTGGCCTGCTGCCATTTGTCACGGACGAAGAGCACTGGAACGAAGAGCTTCTGCTTCAGTTCTATGCCACATTGCACATCAAGGGATACAACAGAGATCCGAAGACTTGGGTCCTGGAGTGGATGACCGGCAATGTCCATCATGAAGCCAATGCATTTGATATCATTGAGCTCACCGGCCTACCCACTCCAGGCGAACACTTCGAAGAAGGCTGCCAACTCCACACTGAAGCAGTTGAGAGCATATTTCAGCGACCTGAGCTGAATATGAGTCAGATGCTCTCGATGATGAAGCCATTGCCTTCTGACGCACCTTACCCAGCGGAGTTCTTCGTTGAAGACTTAGAGTACCTGCCGAGAACTATCTATCACATCATCAGGCGGACTCTATGGCCCATTAAGGGGCACTCTCGATATGCCAAGGTTGAAGGTGCCATGAAGACTCTCATCTTCTGCATCCTACACGGCAAATGCTTCAATGCCCAGGATCTCTTCATCCGTCAACTTGCTGCGTCTGGCTCAGATCTCTTTGGTCTGAAGATTTATGCTCCATGGGTTATGAGGCTAATCAAGCTCCACTCTGCGATATCATATCAGCCCTCAGCCCGCAACCACAGAATCTTCTTACCCGATGTGGACACCTCTGCTGAAGCCATTTATCCTGAGCCTGCCAAACAGCCACTAAGTCTTCAGAATGCAGAACACCAAAGCTTCACTCCACATGATGAAGGTGTTGAAGCCATTTCCAGAGTCTATCCAATGGCTGGCACCACACGTGCCCCTGCATCCACTGAAGCCACTGACAGCGAAGCTGGGCAGAGACCCAAGAAACGAGCTCGTACACTCACTGATCGTGAACTTCTTGTGGCTCTGCATCAAAAGCAAGATCGGCATCACGACTGGCTCAAGAGGCAGATGCACAGTCTCATGCAAGACGTCAATCGCATCAGGAATCTGGCCACCAAGAACGCCTTCGTCGCACACGAAACCTGTCGCCGCACTTGGAAAGGCCTCACTATGATGTGCACTGAAGCTGAATTGCAAGAGGATGGCTTCAAGGAGCGTTTCAAGTTTGACTCCACACCCCCCAGAAGAGCTGTGTTGCGTGGGACTCCTTCACTTGAAGAATCCGAGTTCTCTTCCTCCGCTGCCACCGTGACGGGAAAAATCATTGAGGAAGAAGACGACGCCACATCACCACCAATGACTTCACCGCGCGTCGTCACTGCCCCAAGCTCGCCTGCACCACCAAACGTCTCCACCGACCCTGCTGCGCCTGGGAACGCATAGAAAACTCTATGTCTTCAAACCTTTTTGGTCATCACTGACAAAAGGGGGAGAAGCATATGATGTTTATAGTCTTCAAGCGGGTCAATAATATGGGCGGGTGCTTTATATTTTGCATTTTGCTTCGTGCTTACAACTCTCGTTTTGCTACATTTGGTTCTTTGAGTTGTAACACTTAGACTTGATGGTCGTCTGCTACTATGTTTGCCAATGTGTTCATGCGACGATAATTTCCGCACTCTTATCATTTCGCAGACGTCCATTTTTCATTATGCATATCATTATCTTCATATATCTTTACGTGCATGATGGATTGTCATCATAGGTTGAAGCGGATTCCCACAAATACAACCTGCTGTGTGCATTTGCATTCCAGAAGCAAATCACTTAACATGCACATCTTCAGGGGGAGCCCTTGCAGCCTATGAAGACAATTCCTTTACAATTTCACAAATTATATTCCCGTTGAAAACTTCAACTAGTTTGTCATCAATCACCAAAAAGGGGGAGATTGTAAGTGCATCTAGTGCCACCCCTAGTTGGTTTTGGAGTATTGACGACAAACCTAGTTGAGGGACTAATGTGTTTGTGAGAATTGCAGAATAACACAGGTAGAAGTCCCTCTTTGATTCGGTTTAGCTACCAGAGATGACCCCCAAAAATGTATGAAGATATTGAAGACAATGGTGGTTCATGAAGACATTCATGTCGAAGACAATGACATATGAAGACTCCCCATGAAGCTTTTGGAACTCGAAGACTTAGATCCTTCGTAGCTTTACTTTATTCATGTTGTGTCATAGGAACCACCGTACTGTTAAGTGGGGTCCAAGAAAACCAGTCAGGATGACTGAAGTGATGCCTAATTCAAATCCTATGTCTTCAAGTGAAGACAATGAGAGAAAAATCTTGTCCAGAGTCAGACAAGTCAGCTTTACTTGCAGCCCAAGTAAAGTTGCCGCGAGAGTTCAAAATCCGACCGTTAGTACACGTGTCAGTTCCTTAGTGACCCAGGGTCATTTCGGACAAATCAGGTCAGGGTTGCCAAGTGGCTATATATAGCCCACCCCCACAACCATAAACGGTTGGCTGCTCAGATTTCAGTGCACGGCTTTTGTCGTTTGAGAGCAACCCACCTCGAAGCCTTTGAGAGAAAATCCTTAGTGAGGAGAAAAGCCCTAACCACCCAGAGCCAGAGTAATTGGGCATCACTTAAGTCTTCCTGTCTGAGTGATCTGAAGACTTATTACACTTGAGGACTGTGCATCCTCCAGACGGTTAGGCGTCGCATTCTGAGCATCCAAGAGGAATTGTGGATTGCCGGTGAATGAAGTCTGTGAAGGTTTGGGAGTCTACCTTGAAGACTTACCAGAGTGATTGGGCAGGGTCTGTGTGACCTTAGCTCAAGGAGACAACGGTGAGGACTGGGTGTCCTGAGCTGCGTGTTCAGGACTGGGTGTCCGGGACTGTGTGTCCTTTGGTTTAAATACCTAGCCGCTCCAACCAGACGTACAGTTGTCACAGCAACTGGAACTGGTCCAACATATCATTGTCTTCAACGTGTCACTGGTTTCATCTTCACCTCTCTTTACTTACCAGTACACATTGTGAAGCTATTGCATGCCTGCTTAATCTTCTGTCTTCACAACCTGACTGTATGATCTGTTTGGCTTCATAACTTCTTCCAACCTGATCCTCATTACACTGAAGCTATTTGTCTCTGTGCTTTCACTGTACTGTATATTTGACTTATGGCTTGCGTTGTGTAATCTACCTTCCGCTGCATAGTGATAGGCTTCAAGTCTGTTTGTCTTCATAACTTCCACGTTTTGAAGACTTTCTTAAAAATCGCCTATTCACCCCCCCCTCTAGTCGATATAACGCACTTTCAATAACGGGATCACATCATTAGGAGAATGATGTGATGGACAAGACCCAATCCTAAGCCTAGCATAAGATCATGTAGTTCGTATGCTAAAGCTTTTCTAATGTCAAGTATCATTTCCTTAGACCATGAGATTGTGCAACTCCCGGATACCGTAGGAGTGCTTTGGGTGTGCCAAACGTCACAACGTAACTTGGTGGCTATAAAGGTACACTACAGGTATCTCCGAAAGTGTCTGTTGGGTTGGCACGAATCGAGACTGGGATTTGTCACTCCGTGTAAACGGAGAGGTATCTCTAGGCCCACTCGGTAGGAAACCATCATAATGTGCACGATGTGATCAAGGAGTTGATCACGGGATGATGTGTTACGGAACAAGTAAAGAGACTTGCCGGTAACAAGATTGAACAAGGTATCGGGATACCGACGATCGAATCTCGGGCAAGTATCGTACCGATAGACAAAGGGAATTGGATACGGGATTGATTAAGTCCTTGACATCGTGGTTCATCCGATGAGATCATCGTGGAGCATGTGGGATCCAACATGGGTATCCAGATCCCGCTGTTGGTTATTGACCGGAGAACGTCTCGGTCATGTCTGCATGGTTCCCGAACCCGTAGGGTCTACACACTTAAGGTTCGATGACGCTAGGGTTATAAAGGAAGTTTGTATGTGGTTACCGAATGTTGTTCGGAGTCCCGGATGAGATCCCGGACATCATGAGGAGTTCCGGAATGGTCCAGAGGTAAAGATTTATATATGGGAAGTCCTGTTTTGGTCACCGGAAAAGTTTCGGGTTTTATCGGTAACGTACCGGGACCACCGGAAGGGTCCCGGGGGTCCACCAAGTGGGGCCACAAGACCCGGAGGGCTGCATGGGCCAAGTGTGGGAGAGGACCAGCCCTAGGTGGGCTGGTGTGCCCCCCCCCCCACAAGGGCCCAAGGCGCCTAAGGGGAGGAGGGGGGCAAACCCTAAGGGCAGATGGGCCTTAGGGCCCATGCCTGGTGCGCCTCCCTCTCCCCTCCACCTGGCCGCCACCCAGATGGGATCTGGGGGCTGCCGCCACCCCTGGGGAGGGAACCCTAGGTGGGGGTGCAGCCCCTCCCCTCCCCCTATATATACTTGAGGTTTGGGCTGCCCAAGACACACGAGTTTCTGACCTCTCTCTGGCGCAGCCCTACCTCTCGTTCTCCTCATATCTCGCGGTGCTTGGCGAAGCCCTGCTGGATCACCATGCTCCTCCACCACCACCACGCCGTTGTGCTGCTGCTGGATGGAGTCTTCCTCAACCTCTCCCTCTCTCCTTGTTGGATCAAGGCATGGGAGACGTCACCGGGTTGTACGTGTGTTGAACACGGAGGTGCCGTCCGTTCGGCACTAGGATCTCCGGTGATTTGGATCACGACGAGTACAACTCCTTCAACCCCGTTATCTTGAACGCTTCCGCTTAGCGATCTACAAGGGTATGTAGATGCACTCTCCTTCCCTTCGTTGCTGGTTTCTCCATAGATAGATCTTGGTGACACGTAGGAAAATTTTGAATTTCTGCTACGTTCCCCAACAGTGGCATCATGAGCTAGGTCTATGCGTAGTTTCTATGCACGAGTAGAACACAAAGTAGTTGTGGGCGTTGATTTTGTTCAATATGCTTACTGTTACTAGTCCAATCTTGATTCCGCGGCATTGTGGGATGAAGCGGCCCGGATCGACCTTACACGTACTCTTACGTGAGACTGGTTCCACCGACTGACATGCACTAGTTGCATAAGGTGGCTAGCGGGTGTCTGTCTCTCCCACTTTAGAAGGATCGGATTCGATGAAAAGGGTCCTTATGAAGGGTAAATAGCAATTGGCATATCACGTTGTGGTTTTTGCGTAGGTAAGAAATGTTCTTGCTAGAAACCCATAGCAGCCACGTAAAACATGCAAACAACAATTAGAGGACGTCTAACTTGTTTTTGCAGGGTATGCTATGTGATGTGATATGGCCAAGAAGAATGTGATGAATGATATGTGATGTATGAGATTGATCATGTTCTTGTAATAGGAATCACGACTTGCATGTTGATGAGTATAACAACCGGCAGGAGCCATAGGATTTGTCTTTATTTATTATATGACCTGTGTGTCATTGAACAACGCCATGTAATTACTTTACTTTATTGCTAACCGTTAGCTGTAGTAGTAGAAGTAATAGTTGGCGAGACAACTTCATGAAGACATGATGATGGAGATCATGATGATGGAGATCATGGTGTCATGCCGGTGACGATGATGATCATGGAGCCCCGAAGATGGAGATCAAAAGGAGCAATATGATATTGGCCATATCATGTCACTATTTGATTGCATGTGATGTTTATCATGTTTATACATATTATTTGCTTAGAACGACGGTAGTAAATAAGATGATCCCTCATTAAAATTTCAAGAAAGTGTTCCCCCTAACTGTGCGCCGTTGCGAAAGTTCGTCGTTTCGAAGCACCACGTGATGATCGGGTGTGATAGATTCTTACGTTTGAATACAACGGGTGTTGACGAGCCTAGCATGTACAGACATGGCCTCGGAACACATGCAAAACACTTAGGTTGACTTGATGAGCCTAGCATGTACAGACATGGCCTCGGAACACAAGAGACCGAAAGGTCGAGCATGAGTCGTATGGTAGATACGATCAACATGAAGATGTTCACCGATATTGACTAGTCCGTCTCACGTGATGATCGGACACGGCCTAGTTGACTCGGATCATGTAATCACTTAGATGACTAGAGGGATGTCTATCTGAGTGGGAGTTCATAAGATGAACTTAATTATCCTGAACATAGTCAAAAGGTCTTCGCAAATTATGTCGTAGCTCGCGCTTCAGTTCTACTGTTTAGATATGTTCCTAGAGAAAATTTAGTTGAAAGTTGATAGTAGCAATTATGCGGACTAGGTCCGTAAGCTGAGGATTGTCCTCATTGCTTCATAGAAGGCTTATGTCCTTAATGCACCGCTCAGTGTGCTGAACCTCGAACATCGTCTGTGGATGTTGCGAACATCTGACATACACATTTTGATAACTACGTGATAGTTCAGTTAAACGGTTTAGAGTTGAGGCACCGAAGACGGTTTTTGAAATGTCGCGAAACATATGAGATGTTTCGAGGGCTGAAATTGGGATTTCAGGCTCGTGCCCACGTCAAGAGGTATAAGACCTCCGACGATTTTCTTAGCCTGCAAACTAAGGGAGAAAAGCTCAATTGTTGAGCTTGTGCTCAGATTGTCTGAGTACAACAATCGCTTGAATCAAGTGGGAGTTGATCTTCCAGATGAAATAGTGATAGTTCTCCGAAGTCATTACCACCAAGCTGCTAGAGCTTCGTGATGAACTATAATATATCAGGGACATATATGATGATCCTTGAGATATTCGCGATGTTTGACACCACAAAAGTAGAAATCAAGAAGGAGCATCAATTGTTGAGGGTTGGTGAAACCACTAGTTTCAAGAAGGGCAAGGGCAAGAAGGGATACTTCATGAAACGGCAAATCAGCTGCTGCTCTAGTGAAGAAACCCAAGGTTGAACCCAAACCCGAGACTAAGTGCTTCTGTGATAAGGGGAACAGCCACTAGAGCAGAATTACCCTAGATACTTGGTAGATGAGAAGGCTGGCAAGGTCGATAGAAGTATATTGGATATACATTGTGTTAATGTGTACTTTACTAGTACTCCTAGTAGCACCATGGTATTAGATACCGGTTCGGTTGCTAAATGTTAGTAAACTCGAAATAAAAGGCTGCGGAGTAAACTGAGACTAGCTAAAGGTGAGCTGGTGATATGTGTTGGAAGTTTTTTCCAAGCTTGATGTGATCAAGCATCGCACGCTCCCTCTACCATCGAGATTGGTGTTTGCGTTGAGCATAGACATGATTGGATTATGTCTATCGCAATACGGTTATTCATTTAAGGAGAATAATGGTTACTCTGTTTATTTGAACAATACCTTCAATGGTCTTGCACCTAAAATGAATGGTTTATTGAATCTCGATCGTAGTGATGCACATGTTCATGCCAAAAGATATAAGATAGTAATGATAGTACCACCTACTTGTGGCACTGCCACATAAGTCATATCGGTATAAAATGCATGAAGAAGCTCCATGTTGATGGATCTTTGGGCTCACTCGTTTTTGAAAAGTTTGAGACATGCAAACCATGTCTATTGGTGTATATGCATGAAGAAACTCCATGCAAATGGACCGTTTGGACTCACTTGATTTTAAATCACTTGAGACATGCAAATCATACCACATGGGCAAGATGACTGAAAGCCTCGTTTTCAGTAAAATGGAACTAGAAAGCAACTTGTTGGAAGTAATACATTTTGATGTGTGTAGTCCAATGAGTGCCGAGGTGTGTAGTGGATATCGTTATGTTCTTACTTCACAGATGATTTGAGTAGATGTTGAGTATATTTACTTGATGAATCATGAGTCTGAATTATTGAAAGGTTCAAGTAATTTCAGGGTGAAGTTGAAAGATGGTCGTGACAAGAGGATAAAATGTCTATGATATGATCATAGAGATGAATATCTGAATTACGAGTTTGGCACAAAATTAAGACATTGTGGAAATTGTTTCACAACTAATATAGCCTGGAACACCATAGTGTGATGGTGTGTCCGAACATCATAACTGCACCCTATTGGATATGATGCATACCATGATGTCTCTTATCGAATTACCACGATAGTTTATGGGTTAGGCATTAGAGACAACCAAATTCACTTTAAATAGGGCACCACATAATTCCGATGAGATGACACCGTATGAACTATGGTTTAGAGAAACCTAAGCTGTCTTTTCTTAAAAGTTTGGGGCTGCGATGCTTATGTGAAAAAGTTTCAGGCTGATAAGCTCGAACCCAAAGCGGATAAATGCATCTTCATAGGACACCCAAAACAGTTGGGTATACCTCCTGCCTCAGATCCGAAAGCAATAAGGGATTGTTTCTAGAATCGGGTCCTTTCTCGAGGAAAAGTTTCTCTCGAAAGAATTGAGTGGGAGGATGGTGGAGACTTGATGAGGTTATTGAACCGTCTCTTCAACTAGTGTGTGGCAGGGCACAGGAAGTTGTTCCTGTGGCACCTACACCAATTGAAGTGGAAGCTTATGATAGTGATCATGAAACTTCAGATCAAGTCACTACCAAACCTCATGGGATGACAAGGATGCGTACTACTTCAGAGTGGTACGTAATCCTGTCTTGGAAGTCATGTTGCTAGACAACAATGAACCTAGGAGCTATGGAGAAGCGATGGTGGGCCTGGATTCCAAAATGGCTCGAGGCCATATAATCCGAGAGAGGATCCATATATGAAAACAAAGTGTAGACTTTGGAAGAACTACTTGATGGCCGTAAGGCTGTTAGGTACATATGGATTTTAAAAGGAAGACGGACAATGATGGCAAGTATCACCATTAAGAAAGCTCGACTTGTCGTTAAGATGTTTTCCGACAAGTTCAAGGAGTTGACTACGATGGGACTTTCTCACCCGTAGCGATGCTAAGAGTCTGTTGGAATTATATTAGCAATTACTGCATTATTTATGAAATCTTGCAGATAGGATGTCAAAACATTGTTTCCTCAACGATTTTTGAGGAAAGGTTGTATGTGATACAACCGGAAGGTTTAGTCAATCCTGAAAGATGCTAACAAGTATGCAAAGCTCCAGCAATCCTTCTAAGGACTGGAGTAAGCATCTCGGAGTTGGAATGTATGCTTTGATGAGATGATCAAAGATTTTGGGTGTATACAAAGTTTATGAGAAACTTGTATTTCCAAAGAAGTGAGTGGGGGCACTATAGAATTTCTGATGAGTATATGTTGTTGATCAGAAATGACGTAGAATTTCTGGAAAGCATATAGGGTTATTTGCAAAGTGTTTTTCAATGGAAAGCCTGGATTAAGCTACTTGAACATTGAGCATCAAGATCTATATGGATAGATCAAAACGCTTAATGGTACTTTCAAATGAGCACATACCTTGACATGATCTTGAAGGTGTTCAAGATGGATCAGTCAAAGAAGGAGTTCTTGCCTGAGTTGTAAGGTATGAAGTTAAGACTTAAAGCTCGACCACGGCAGAAGAAAGAGGAAAGGACGAAGGTCGTCCCCTATGCTTTTGTCATAGGCTCTATACGGTATGCCATGGTGAGTACCGCACCTGATGTGTGCCTTGCCACATATCTGGCAGGAGGGTACAAAGGTGATCTAGGAGTAGATCACCAGATAGCGGTCTAAATTATCCTTAGAGGAATAAGGATATGTTTCTTGGTTATGGAGGTGATAAAGAGTTCGACGTAAGGAGTTACGTCGATGCAAGCTTAACACCTATCCAGATAGCTCTGAGTAGAGATACCGGATACGTATAATGGAGCAACAATTTAGAATAGCTCCAAGTAAAACAGTTATTTGAAATGGCTCCAAATGTAGCGTAGTAGTTCCATGTACAAGATGACATAGAAATTTGCGAAGTACATACGGATCTGAATGTTGCAGACCCGTTGACTGAAACCTCTCTCACAAGCATAACATGATCAAACCCAGAACTCTTTGGGTGTTAGTCACATGGGGATGTGACCTTGAGTGTTAATCACATATCGATGTGAACTGGATTATTGACTCTAGTGCAAGTGGGAGACTGTTGGAAATATGCCCTAGAGGCAATAATAAATTGGTTATTATTATATTTCCTTGTTCATGATAATCGTTTATTATCCATGCTAGAACTGTATTGATAGGAAACTCAGATACATGTGTGGATACATAGACAACACCATGTCCCTAGTAAGCCTCTAGCTGACTAGCTCGTTGATCAATAGATGGTTACGGTTTCCTGACCATGGACATTGGATGTCGTTGATAACGGGATCACATCATTAGGAGAATGATGTGATGGACAAGACCCAATCCTAAGCCTAGCACAAGATCATGTAGTTCGTATGCTAAAGCTTTTCTAATGTCAAGTATCATTTCCTTAGACCATGAGATTGTGTAACTCCCGGATACCGTAGGAGTGCTTTGGGTGTGCCAAAAGTCACAACGTAACTGGGTGGCTATAAAGATACACTACAGGTATCTCCGAAAGTGTCTGTTGGGTTGGCACGAATCGAGACTGGGATTTGTCACTCCGTGTAAACGGAGAGGTATCTCTGGGCCCACTCGGTAGGACATCATCATAATGTGCACGATGTGATCAAGGAGTTGATCACGGGATGATGTGTTACGGGACGAGTAAAGAGACTTGCCGGTAACGAGATTGAACAAGGTATCGGGATACCGACGATCGAATCTCGGGCAAGTATCGTACCGATAGACAAAGGGAATTGGATACGGGATTGATTAAGTCCTTGACATCGTGGTTCATCCGATGAGATCATCGTGGAGCATGTGGGAGCCAACATGGGTATCCAGATCCCGCTGTTGGTTATTGACCGGAGAATGTCTCGGTCATGTCTGCATGGTTCCCGAACCCGTAGGGTCTACACACTTAAGGTTCGATGACGCTAGGGTTATAAAGGAAGTTTGTATGTGGTTACTGAATGTTGTTCGGAGTCCCGGATGAGATCCCGGACGTCATGAGGAGTTCCGGAATGGTCCGGAGGTAAAGATTTATATATGGGAAGTCCTGTTTTGGTCACCGGGAAAGTTTTGGGTTTTATCGGTAACGTACCGGGACCACCGGGAGGGTCCCGGGGGTCCACCAAGTGGGGCCACAAGCCCCGGAGGGCTGCATGGGCCAAGTGTGGGAGGGGACCAGCCCCAGGTGGGCTGGTGCCCTCCCCCCCCCCCCCCCACAAGGGCCCAAGGCGCCTAAGGGGAGGAGGCGGGGCAAACCCTAAGGGCAGATTGGCCTTAGGGCCCATGGCTGGTGCGCCTCCCTCTCCCCTCCACCTGGCCGCCACCCAGATGGGATCTGGGGGCTGC
Source organism: Triticum monococcum (assembly GCA_034509565.1). NCBI lineage: Eukaryota > Viridiplantae > Streptophyta > Magnoliopsida > Poales > Poaceae > Triticum > Triticum monococcum. The sequence goes on along the minus strand of CM067842.1, from coordinate 273,688,148 downwards.
CGCCACCCCTGGGGAGGGAACCCTAGGTGGGGGCGCAGCCCCTCCCCTCCCCCTATATATACTTGAGGTTTGGGCTGCCCAAGACACACGAGTTTCTGACCTCTATCTGGCGCAGCCCTACCTCTCTTTCTCCTCATATCTCGCGGTGCTTGGCGAAGCCCTGCTGGATCACCACGCTCCTCCACCACCACCACGTCGTTGTGCTGCTGCTGGATGGAGTCTTCCTCAACCTCTCCCTCTCTCCTTGCTGGATCAAGGCATGGGAAACGTCACCGGGCTGTACGTGTGTTGAACGCGGAGGTGCCGTCCATTCGGCACTAGGATCTCCGGTGATTTGGATCACGACGAGTACGACTCCTTCAACCCCGTTCTCTTGAACGCTTCCGCTTAGCGATCTACAAGGGTATGTAGATGCACTCTCCTTCCCTTCGTTGCTGGTTTCTCCATAGATAGATCTTGGTGACACGTAGGAAAATTTTGAATTTCTGCTACGTTCCCCAACAGTGTCATGGTGACATTCACCTGAAGATTTTCAAGAAAACTCTTGGGCACCCAGATCTTCTTCAAAGGGGGTCCATTCCTGTAGTTAGTACCAATATACTTGGCAAACACTTCACCATTCTGATTCTTAAATAGTTTATAGTTTGCATCAAAGGATTCATAAATGATAATAGGGTTAGCACAAGTGAAGCCAGATAAGGTAGATGGATCCACTAAAGGTCCCTTTGTAGCAACCCGTGTGGTTTTGGGGTACTGCTCGGGCTTCCAGTAGGAACCATAAACATTCATTTTCCTCTCGAACCCAACACCCTCTTTCCTAGGGTTTCGGTTCAGAATCTGTTTCTTGAGGACATCACACAGTGTCTGATGCCCTTTGAGGCTTTTGTACATCCCTGTTTCAAGCAATGTCTTCAACTTGACATTCTCATCAGAAATAGTAGTGGTATCCTAAAAAGAGGGGTTAGTCTCCACATCAGTAGTCGAAGACATAGCAATAGTGGAAGCAGTAGAACATCCAGCAACATAAGCAGCATTATCATGCTCAAGACATTTTAAACATGGTGGCTCAAATTCCTCCTGAGCGGAACTGATCTATTGAGCGCGGAGTGACTCGTTCTCCTTTTGAAGATCTTCATGAGCCGATCTCAAGTTCTCAAGCTCTTGTTTCCTTTGAAGATAATCATAGGAGAGCTTTTCATGAGTAGTTGAGAGCGTTTCATGATGACTTTCAAGTTCCTCATACTTAACATGAAGGCTTTTAATGTATTCAATTAAGGACTGAGCTCGAGTCATTTCTGCGTCCAATAGGTCATTGCTTTTGTCTAGCAACTTTTGAATATGTTCCATAACATTTGTTGTTTTGTTGCAACTTTAGCAAGTGTTTTGTATCTAGGTTTAGATTCACATTCAGAGTCATCTTCACTTGATGTTTGAAAGTAAGCATAGCGTGAGTTTACCTTGGCACCATGTGCCATGAAGCAGTAGGTGGGAGAAGATGGCTCAGGTTCGGGAGTCATCATTTTGAGAGACTCCTTGAATTCGAGGAACCATGGGTCCTGACATGTTCGATGACTTTCAGAGACGTCAGACATCTGGTCCCATATAAGCTTTGCATTGCATAGATGCATGACGCGCCTGAACTCGTCTCTTGATAGACAGGAGCATATAATAGCCTTCATCTTCGTATCTAGAAGGGTGTACTTCTGAATATCATCAGCACGCGCCATCTTGCATAAATCGGTGAGACCAATCTTCATGACAGTCCAAAGCTCACTGTCCATAGCTAGAAGGCGCTTCCTCATCATAGCCTTCCATCGGGGATAATCATGACCATCAAAAATGGGGCACGTAGCGGAGACCTTGATTGTCCCTGTAGTTGAAATAGCTCAAACTCCAGGTGGTTAAACCGAATCACATAGAACAAGGGAGCACCTTGCTTTGATACCAATTGAAAGTGCTAGTTATCGACTAGAGGGGGGCTGAATAGGCGATTTTTATGGAAGTCTTCAAAACACGGGGGCTTTGAAGACAAATGATAGAAATGAACCTATTGATATGCAGCGGAAGGTAGGCTAAACTAGATAAGCCATAGTCAAGTAAGCAATGAAGTGAAAACATGAAGACTGTCAACAGCTAGGTAGTATGGATTAGGATGGAAGATAGTATGAAGCCAAACAGTACAGAGTCTTCACTTAGTGAAGTCAATCAGATCATATAGGCATGCAATGACTTCATGAAGACAAACTGTAATGTAAAGGGAAGTGAAGGATAGAACCAGTAGCTTGACGAAGACAAGGATTTGGTAGACCAGTTCCAGTTGATGTGCCAACTATATGTATTGTTAGGGAGGCTGAGATTCAACTCAGAAGACCGCGTCTTCACCTTATTCCCCTTGAGCTAAGGACACACAGTCCTTGCCCAATCACTCTGGTAAGTCTTCAAGGTAGACTTCCAAACCTTCACAGACTTTGTTAACCGGCGATCCACAATGACTCTTGGGCGCTCAGAACGCGATGCCTAACCGGCTGGAGGATTCATAGTCCTCAAGTGTAACAAGTCTTCAGGTCACGCAGACAGAAAGACTTCAGTGATGCCTAAAACTCTTTGGCTTTGGGTGTTTTGGGCTTTGTCCTCGCAAGGATCTCTCTCTGAAAGGCTCCGGAGGTGGGTTGCTCTCCAACGACAAAAGTCATGCACTAACTCTAAGCAGCCACCAATTTATGGTGTAGGGGTGGGCTATTTATAGCCAGGAGGCAACCAGACCTGATTTGTCCAAAATGACCTTGGGTCACTAAGGAACTGACACGGGTGGAGGACCGTCGCGGCAGCTCTTCTCCTGGGCCCCCTTCTCCTCCCCGGTGACGCACCGCCAAACCAGCCCTCCCCGCAACCTCCCTCTGGCATGGCCCAGCGCGACCGCGGCCTGGCCGCTCCCTCATCGATGACACCTCCGCCACCCCCCATCGTCCTCCTCGCCGGCGCCCCCGAGCTCCACCTACTTCTCCTTCCTCCTGCCCCATCCTGGATCCGCCGCCACGCCACGGATCCTCAACCTCTCCACATCCTGTCGCGCTGCAGTAAATAGCGATAGCATTGGTCTCGCATCCCCCTGGTCCCGATGCCGGCGCCGCTATTTTCGGCAGGGACGAAGCCCATGTAGTTCAAAAAAACATGTTTCGCTATTTTTTTGGGGATTTTGGATGTGTAGGGAACTGTTGCAGTGCAGAGTGTATTTTGGTGTAGGTTTGGGTGTTGTTGACGCAATGCGGAGTCTCTCTGACGCAGTCCCTAAGCATGTTTTTAATATATATTTTTCAGGTTTGGCCTTGTGTTTTATCTGTAGTCAATTGAAGTGGAGTTTCTGGCAGATCAGTTCACTGCAGTTTTGGTCACTATAATGACCGGCCTCAGATTCACAATAATGACCTCCTCCCCTTGCAGTCCGGGCATCCGCAAACTTGAAGTGCGCCTGGGCGTGCGATGTAGTTCGGCGGCGCGTGGCCGTGTAGTTCATCATGGACAACTGATTTTCTAGTTTTGTCCAGCTTAGCCACTAATTTTCTAGTACCCTGCTGCAGTTCGCTAGTCTCCCATCTGCCCTACGGATGTCTTGAATAAATTTGTTTGAAGAAGATAAAAAAGTAGTTTACTCTAATTTGTGTAGCAGCTCATTACCCCTTTGTATGAAGTGCAATTTTTTTATGTCTTAAAATTCAGTCGACTACGTCTACACTTGCAGTGTGTTTCGTCCTCGGATGTGGTTCACTATCACTTCGATACATGTCGCGGTCCACTTGCGCCGTCTCTGCGGTCCACACTCTCGTTCATAAAAAAAGGTAGAAAAATTTACGTTTGACAAAAGAAATGATGAAGTTCGCTTGACCGTTTGATGCAGTGCAGTTTTCATTCTGAAGCAGTGCGGTCGGCCGTGTGATGTTGTTCATCTCGTAAGTGCAAAAAAATTGTTACGGAAGCGAAAAAAGTAATGTGGTTCACTTCTTGATAGTGTTGTGGTTCATTTACACTCGATGTGAAGTGCACTCTACTTTCTCGTCCATGAAATTTTTTTGTTTGAATAAAAGAAACCAAGCAGTTCTCTAACCCCTCTGATGCAGTGCGGTTTTTCGTCCGATGCAGTGCGGTTTTCAGTCGGATGAAGTACCCACGTCGATTTGGGTGTAGCGAAAAATAGCGTGTCCGCATTTCGGTAAATTCGAAATTCCTCTTAAAATGTAAAGAATTAGAGAGAGTGTTTTACATGAATAAGTTGCGCCTCGTCGATATCTTTCCAACTTCGTATAATTTGAATCATTCCGACCAGCGATTTGTAAAAATTTCGCGAACACGACTGCTGCCACTCGTCGTCCGCCGCACCATTTTCAAAATTAACTTAAAACCGTAAGGAATCTCAAAACCATTTCTACATATGAAAGTTGTGCCTTGTCCACAGCTTTCCAATGACGTATTACACGCCTCGTTTCGACAAACGGTTCAAAAACTACAGCGAAAACAGTACCAAAAATTTCAAAAAAAAAGTAATTCCGCGATTTAGTAAATTTGAAATTTTTCTTAAACCGTAACGAATTAGAGAAAATAATAGATATGAAAAAGATGCGCCTCGACGATATCTTTCAAACTGCGTATCATTTGCTTTATTCCGATGAGCGGTTTAGAGAAAATCATGAAAATACGCTCACTGCCACTCGTCATCCGCCGCACCATTTTTGAAACTGCTCTTAAACCGCGAGGAATCTCGAAAAGTGTTCAACATGGCGAAGTTGCGCCTAATCCATTGCTTTCCAATGGTATATTATATGTCTCGTTCTGATAAACAGTTAAAAAATTAAAGCGAAAACAGTACCGGACAAACACTGCGTGCAGTTTTTTCCGACACAAAGTTCACTAGTTTGTATTGCAGTGTTCTTGCTATACAAAGTGCAGTGCCGAAGTGTTGTCAGAATAATTATTCTCCTAATATGAGCAGAATAGACCGGCTCACGCTTAGTGTGTGTCTATATATATATATATATATATATATATATATATATATATATATATATTACTAAGCGGGAGTGTAGAATAGTTTATTTTACACACTAGTAACGATACATACAAAATGTAGTAACGCAATATATAAAATATAGTAATTTTTCTAAAACTGTACTAAATTACGAACTTGGATAGTAAAAAAAATATTTTCAAAATTACTACATTTTGTACATTGTTTTACTAGATTTTGTATATAGCGTTACTAGGGGTGTAGAATAAGCTATTCTACACTCACACTTAGAATAGCGTTACACACACACACACACACACACACACACACATATATATATATATATATATAAAGGACTCATTTTCTGTACTCTTGGGAGTATATACTCCCATCTTCAATATACCTCGTATATGCATTGATTATACCCCTTATCATTCTCAATATACTTCATTAAATATTCTAAGATACCTCAATACAAATTTTGTTGAAAAAAATATCATTTACGACCTACTTTTTGCAATATACCTTTTTCACGTACAAACAAATTAGTATATACGTAAACCTTTGAAAATATGAGGCACACATGATTTTTTTTCATGAAATCCATTTTAGGGAATCTAATAATTATTAATGAAGTATATTAAAAATAATAATAAGCTATAAAAGATTCATCTATGTGGTATATGAGGAGCGAGAGTACGTACTCCCAGGAGTACACAACCATTTTCCTATATATATATATATAAATACTATTTTGATCGCGGGATCAGAATAATATTCTGATCACAACTTAAACTGCCTGAGTAACGAGCCTGACCTTTCGTGAGTACTAGGTGGAATTTCAGCTAAAAGGTGTCCAAATGGGGCTTGCGATATACCGTTGGAAAGCTATGGACACCAGTATCATGACCTAAGTTAATTTTTTGGCAAAATGTAAGTGGTTTAAGAGCAGTTTTGAAAACCATTTTTTCTTCGTACAAAAAATGTGAATCATATTTTCGATCGCATTTCTAAACCGTTTATCGGAATGAGGTAAATAACATGGCGTTGGAAAGCTGCTGCAAAACCTCTCCTTCCATATGTTGAAAGTTTTCTCTAATTCCCTATGGATAAAGAGTAATTTGGAAAATTGTAAAATTTTGCAAACCGAACATCCAAGTTCGTATTTATAATGTAATTTCTAAACGGCTAATCCAATTGAGGCAAATGATATGGCGCCGGAAAGCTTATGAAAATGCGCTACTTTTTCATGTTTAAAGTTTTTTCTAATTTTGGATGGTTTAAAAGTAATTTAGAAAACGGGCCAAGTTCCACTGAGTTTGTATTTTTGAGCTAAGTTTTTAACCGTAAGTCCGAATGCAGCAAATGATACGACGTTGGAAAGCTCGAGGAAATGCGAAACTTTTTTGTATGTATTATTTCTCCTAATTCTTGACGGTTTAAAGTCAATTTCGAAAATTGCCGAAAACGTATTTTGCCGTAATTTCTACAAATTTTCTCGGAATTGGGCAAATAATATACCGTTGAAAAGCTACAGAAAATGCGAAACTTTTTCATGTTGATGGTTTTCTATGATTCCTAGCCGTTTTCAAGTAATTCCGAAAATGGCGGGATCATTTGTTCTGCCTCTATCACGAAAAAGAATTTTCCAAAATGCACCGCGTGAAGAACCTGAACTTCTCGGCATGTCTACCTGAACTTCACTCTGTTTTTTGACGTGCTTTTTTTTTGCTCGCAGATCTCCATCCACTACTCGTAGTTCTCCATCCACTCCCCGGAATTCAACGAGTGATATATCGATGGAAAGCTGCTGTAAACGCACAACTTTCCCGTGTTGATTATTTTTTCATGCTCGCAATGGTTTTAAAAGTTTTTCATCTAAAATTCATTTCGTGTAGTAGTTGAACTTGCTGCTGTTTTCACGTTGAACTTCTGTGACATATTTTTTCGTAATTTCCTCATACATTCGTCAATTATCACACAAATGATATTCCTTTTGTACAAACCTCTCTCACAATAAATTTTTTAACTTTCTCCGACCGAGGATTTGAACTTACACAAATGATATTTCTACCGTTTTGAGGCAAATTAGAAAATGATGAGATCATGATTTATGCCTTCATCGCGAATGGAAATGCACTGCGTGAAGTAGTTGAACTTCTCGGACATGTCTTGAACTTCACACTCTTTTTGACGTGTTGTTTTTTGACGTGCTGTTTTTTGCACTGCGTGAAGTAGTTGAACTTCTCGGACATGTCTGTTTGAACTTCACTCTGTTTTTACGTGCTGTTTTTTGATGTGTTGTTTCTTGCACTACGTGAAGTAGCCGAACTTCTGGAATATGTATGTTTGAACTTCACTCTGCTTCAGCATGTAGTACGTGAACTTCTCATTGTTATCACTTTCAACTTCTCTCTGGATTAAAACACAAAAAACAACATATTTTTAATGTATTTTGGACATCTAAATACACGGTGAACCTCTCTCACAATATTTTTTTGAACTTTTCCTCGTCAATCACTTGAACTTCTAGCAACCATTTTTTCATTTATGAGTTGTTTTTAAAAGTGCAAAAAATGGCGTTGTGTTTTTTATTTTTTAAACAAGTAAATCCTAGGTTTTAATAAACTCCAAACTTCTCTGTTATTTCAATTTGAACTTCACCTTTTTATATTTGAGTAAAGAATTGTATTCGACTTTTATACGGAAAAAATTGAACATGGAAATACAAGGTGCACCTCTCTCGCAAGAAAGGAAATATATTTTTAAATAAGCATCAAACATTTCTTTTGTAAATTGCACTTCATAGTTTTATTTTTCTTAGAGACGGTAATAATTTGAGTTTCACGTATATATCGAACTACTCCTCTTTTTTAATTTGAACTTCATCATTTTTATCCTTTACTAACAAGGAAAATCTGAGTTTCTTTATAAATATCGAACTTCTCTATTTTGTAATTTGTACGTCTTGGTTTATTTCTTTTAGCGTCAAAATATCCTAGTTTTGTTATAAATATTTGACCCCCTCCACATTTTTTAAAATTTTGATTTATTTGTAAAAACATAGACACAAACGGGAGAGAGAATTATGTGTGCATAAAGTCGGTAGCAATTTCCAACTTTCCCTTGTCGAGTACTTGAACTTCTAGCACGAAATGCTTTTCATTTTTATGAGTTGGTTTTAAAAATGCCAAAATGGCATTGGTTTTTTGTTTTTGTTTTTCAAACACTGCTTTTTTATATAAACAATGATACCGCGCCGTTATTTTTAATTTAAACTTCTAGTTTTTATAGAATGGGGAAAATCATTTTTATACAATCCTTTGAGATGCTCCTCTTTTTAATTTGAACTTCTCTGATTTTTTTACAAATGGGGAAAATCTGTTATAAAGATTTTTGAAGTACTTTTTTGTTGAACTTCTTGCTCAAATTTTTTGAACTTCCAAATTTCTCTTTTAGATAATAAAAACTTCATTTTTTAACGTTGTTCGACTTTGGTTTTTAAATTTGAACTTCTTATAGAATTTTGTCGTGACCTTTTATGCACTTTTTGCTTTTTGATGAAATGGCCTAGGCGGTCCCTTTTTTCATTTGATCAGTTTTCTTCTGTACGTAGTTGAAAGTGCGTTATATCGACTAGAGGGGGGTGAATAGGCGATTTTTATGAAAGTCTTCAAAACGTGGAAGTTATGAAGACAGACAGAGTGAACAAGCCTATCACTATGCAGCGGAAGTTAGATTACACAACACAAGCCATGGTCAAGTATACAATATAGTGAAAGCACAGTGACAAATAGCTTCAGTGTAATGAGGATCAGGTTGGAAGAAGTTATGAAGTCAAACAGATCATACAGTCAAGTTGTGAAGACAGAAGATAAAGCAAGCATGCAATAGCTTCACAATGTGTACTGATAAGTAAAGCAAGGCGAAGATGAAACCAGTGACACGTTGAAGACAATGATATGTTGGACCAGTTCCAGTTGCTATGACAACTGTACGTCTGGTTGGAGCGGCTAGGTATTTAAACCAAAGGACATACAGTCCCGGACACCCAGTCCTAAACACGCAGCTCAGGACACCCAGTCCTCACCGTTTTCTCCTTGAGCTAAGGTCACACAGACCCCGCCCAATTACTCTGGTAAGTCTTCAAGGTAGACTCCCAAACCTTCACAGACTTCGTTCACCGGCAATCCACAATTCCTCTTGGATGCTCAGAACGCGACGCCTAACCGTCTGGAGGATGCACAGTCCTCAAGTGTAATAAGTCTTCAGATCACTCAGACAAGAAGACTTAAGTGATGCCCAATTACTCTGGCTCTGGGTGGTTAGGGCTTTTCTCCTCACTAAGGATTTTCTCTCAAAGGCTTCGAGGTGGGTTGCTCACCAACAACAAAAGCCGTGCACTGAAATCTGAGCAGCCAACCGTTTATGGTTGTAGGGGTGGACTATTTATAGCCGCTTGGCAACCCTGACCTGATTTGTCCAAAATGACCCTGGGTCACTAAGGAACTGACACGTGTACTAACGGTCGGATTTTGAACTCTCACGGCAACTTTACTTGGGCTGCAAGTAAAGCTGACTTGTCTGACTCTGGACAAGATTTTCTCTCATTGTCTTCACTCGAAGACATAGGATTTGAATTAGGCATCACTTCAGTCATCCTGACTGGTTCTCTTGGACCCCACTTAACAGTACGGTGGTTCCTATGACACAACATGAATAAAGTAAAACTACGAAGGATCTTAGTCTTCGAGTTCCAAAGGCTTCATGGGGAGTCTTCATATGTCATTGTCTTCGACATGAATGTCTTCATGAACCACCATTGTCTTCAATGTCTTCGTACATTTTTAGGGGTCATCTCTGGTAGCTAAACCGAATCAATGAGGGACTTCTACCTGTGTTATCCTGCAATTCTCACAAACACATTAGTCCCTCAACTAGGTTTGTCGTCAATACTCCAAAACCAACTAGGGGTGGCACTAGATGCACTTACAATCTCCCCCTTTTTGGTGATTGATGACAAACTAGTTGAAGTTTTCAACGGGGAATATAATTTGTGAAATTGTAACGCAATTGTCTTCATAAGCTGCAAGGGCTCCCCCTGAGGATGTGCATATAAGTGATTTGCTTCTGGAACGCGAATGCACATAGCAGGTTGTATTTGTGGGAATCCACTTCAACTTATGATGACAATCCATCATGCATGTAAAGATATAAGAAGATAATGATATGCATAATGAAAAATGGACGTCTGCGAAATGATATAAGTGCGGAAATTATCGTCGTACATGCGGAATTTATCTTCGCAAAAACACAGTGGCAAACATAGTAGCAGACGACCATCAAGTTTAAGTGTTACAACTCAAGGAACCAAATGTAGCAAAACGAGAGTTGTAAGCACGAAGCAAAATGTAATAAAGCACCCGCCCTTATTATTGACCCGCTTGAAGACTATGAACATCATATGCTTCTCCCCCTTTTGTCAGTGATGACCAAAAAGGTTTGAAGACATAGAGTTTTCTATGCGTTCCCAGGCGCGGCAGGGTCGGTGGAGGCGTTTGGTGGAGCTGGCGAGCTTGGTGCAGTGACGACGCGCGCTGAAGAGGGTGGTGGTGATGTAGCGTCGTCTTCTTCCTCAATGATTTTTCCCGTCACTGTGGCAGCAGAGGAAGAGAACTCTGGTTCTTCAAGCGACGGAGTTCCACGCAACACAGCTCTTCTGGGAGGTGTGGAGTCAAACTTGAATCTCTCTTTGAAGCCATCCTCTTGCAGTTCAGCTTCAGTGCACATCATTGTGAGGCCTTTCCAAGTGCGGCGACAGGTTTCATGTGCGACAAAGGCGTTCTTGGTGGCCAGATTCCTGATGCGATTGACGTCTTTCATGATACTGCGCATCTGCCTTTTGAGCCAGTCGTGATGCCTATCTTGCTTTTGGTGCAGAGCCACAAGAAGTTCACGGTCAGTGAGTGTACGAGCGCGTTTCTTGGGTCTCTGTGCAGCTGTGCTGTCAGTGGCTTCAGTTGATGCAGGGGCACGTGTGGTCCCAGCCATTGGATAGACTCTGGAAATGGCTTCAACACCTTCATCATGCTGAGTGAAGCTCTGGTGTTTTGCATTCTGAAGACTTAATGGCTGTTTGGCAGGCTCAGGATAAATAGCTTCAGCAGAGGTGTCCACATCAGGTAAGAAGATTCTGTGGTTGCGGGTTGAGGGTTGATAGGATATTGCAGAGTGGAGCTTGATGAGCCTCATAACCCATGGAGCATAAATCTTCAGACCAAAGAGATCTGAGCCAGACGCTGCAAGTTGACGTATAAAGAGATCCTGGGCATTGAAGCATTTGCCATGCAGGATGCAGAAGATGAGAGTCTTCATGGCACCTTCAACTTTGGCATATCGAGAGTGCCCCTTAATGGGCCATAGAGTCCGCCTGATGATGTGATAGATAGTTCTAGGCAGGTACTCTAAGTCTTCAACGAAGAACTCCGTTGGGTAAGGTGCGTCAGAAGGCAATGGCTTCATCATTGAGAGCATCTGACTCATATTTGGCTCAGATCGTTGAAATATGCTCTCAACTGCTTCAGCATGGAGTTGGCAGCCTTCTTCGAAGAGTTCGCCTGGAGTGGGTAGGCCGGTGAGCTCAATGATATCAAATGCATTGGCTTCATGATGGACATTGCCGGTCATCCACTCCAGGACCCAAGTCTTCGAATCTCTGTTGTAGCCCTTGATGTGCAATGTGGCATAGAACTGGAGCAGAAGCTCTTCATTCCAGTGCTCTTCATCCGTGACAAATGGCAGCAGGCTAACTTGCTTGAAGCAGTCCAGAGCTTCTTCCAGACCAGGCAGACCAGCAAAAGCTTCAACTTCAAGGCGCTGATGTGGAAAGATACGGCCTTGGTTGTAGAGGACGCAGGAGTAGTAGCTGCGCTGTGGGTAGCTCCAGAACCTATCTGACACAATCCTTTCCCTTGAGTAAGGGTTCTTGGAGCGGTTGAAGAAGGTGTTATCTGCCCTAAAGCTATTGACATTAAAGGAGCCAGGAGCGGTGGCAGGACCTGGGAACCTTGGCAGTCATGGGATTGGCTTCTGTACCTGGGGCCTGTGCGCAACATGATAGTTGAACTGTGGACCGGCAGCAGACTCAGGCGCAGAAGGGTCAGAGGCAGTAGCTTCAGTATCTCTTGAAGCTGTTGGTTGGTCGGGCTCCACAAATGCTTCAGTATTGGGTGTGGCAGCCGCAGTGGTGTCAGCCTCCTTGAGAACTTCTTCTCGTTGGTGTGGGGGAGATGGAGCTTGAGGTTCTTCATGCTCTTCTGCATGTTCTTCGGCTGATGCAGCCGGAATGTCGTCAGCAGTCTGAGCCCTTGGCCCTTTGCGAAGCCTACGGAATGCAGGCGACGCCGGTGGAGTTGCAGTGGGCTGGGGCTCATCCTCTTCCTCCTGTGGGCGATCTGCCCACGATGCATCTTAGGTGATTGGCGTCAAAGGACGACCAATGCTGATCATTTCACTCGTTTCGAGCTGAGGAAGGACTGCATCACCTTGCACATTGTCTTGGAGACCAATGTCTTCAGCAGCGTTGGAGTCGGCTGCTGGAATGTCTTCAGCATGCGGAGCCTCTGTGAGAGCAGGCTCATGCACGGTCATTTGCTTCGGCTCCGGGGCAGCAGGAGCGTCATCAGACTCAGTGTCTGTTGGAGGGTCGTTCACTGCAGTCCCTTGGACTAGAATGCGAGTGATGAGGCCTTCAAGATTGGCATACGGCCTGATGACATTGGGATTTGCGTCGCGTGTGCCATCTGCCCTTGGTTTGGAGGGACCAGGGTTGAATTCCACCCCAAACTCCTTCTTGTTTTGCTTCGCAGAGTTCTGAGCAAATTGGAAGTTGCGCTTGAACAGAGTGTCATCGCGACACCAGAGAAGGGATGACGGATGTGCGTCAGGTGGCTGTTGTCCCCTGACCATGCATGGAAAGAAGCCTTGAGCAATGGCTTCGTCTCTGGTTCGGGGTACGAGGTTTTTGTACAAGACATCTCCCCATGGCCTCGTGAGGGCATACTTCTCTGCATATTCCTTGGTGACGAAGCGGTATTGGAACCACTGCTCTGCCCAATATCTTCGAATCCATTGGATTCGTGTCTTGCGCTGACCATAGCTCTCTTCAGGATCAGTTTGGTACATTTGTGCCAAATCTTCAGGCAGATCTTTAGATGTGTCACCACGTCTCTGTCTGCCTCCCTTCCTTGATTGTTTTTCTGTTGCCATGAAGCTTAACTTGGAAGGCTTCAAGAGATTCAAAGTCTTCAAAGGCTTCCTTTTGCTTGACCAATAGGAACTTGCTTCGGGTGAATTGATGTGACGCTGTAGGAACTCTGCAAATGAATGCAGACTATGAGAACCAAAAGATTCTCCCACGGACATGTACCTGTGACAGCATTAAGGTGCGAGGGAAGGGGAATAGGTCATATGCATTCTCAGAAGATTTTGAAGATAAATCAGTTTAGAAGATATTGACCTCATCATGCGAAGACATTCACTTTATAGAAAAGAAGTTGGTTCCAGATTTGTACGAACCCATAGATCAGTACAAGTGAGGAATCTAACTACTTCATGAAGAATAAGTGAATATACTAGGCAAGTTATGAGATACAGATGAGATGGATGAAACTTGTGTGAATGGAAACCTCTTTTGGCAGAAAGTGATGGAGCTATAGGATCAAAAGAGGCTGTAAAAAGACTAGTTATTTACCAGACTTGGAACTGCTAGACGAGGTGAGAGTTGAGGCCGAGCAGTTCGATCTTCCATGCCCTAACTTGGCGACGGAAGACACCTACGGCGACGGCGAAGAGACTGATGTCCGCTGTCGGCGTGAGAACGGCGTCGGAGAGGTTGCGGCAGTGAAGCACTTCGTCGCCGGCGTCGTTGAGAGTTAGCGATGGCGCTAGGGTTTGTGCGATGGTGGAAGAAGAGATAATGACCGCAGTGAAACGTGTATTTATAGGGATATCGGCGGCACTGCGCTATTACTCAGTTGCCCCTGGCGATACGCATCTGATCAGTACGTGGCCAGCATGCGGAATTGTGGGGGCAGTTTCACCCCACGCACGCCTGGTTTGTCGGGAGTCGTTCCTACTTCTCCGGAATTCTTGTTGATGGAAAAACATTGAAAGCTGTTTTAAAGTTTGTCTCTGTGTCTTCTTCTGACAAGGATGCAGTGAAGACATTCGACAGTTTCAATAGAATGCATATGACTTGGAGAGATAGAGTTTGAGGTAGGAAGCATGGAGAGGTTAGGGTCCGATCACATTCACTTAGTTCAAAAGATTCAAACAAGAAGACATAGCTATAAGTGAATGCTGTAGAGGACAGAACACCAGTACATATATAATCAACATAGTGAAGATAATCATGAAGACATGTTGAGATTGAAGCCAAACCAAATGTGAAGACATAGCAAATGTAATGCCATGAGTGAAACACTTCAAGCAGAAAAATTTGGTGGTGGCGCTACCCACCGTATAGGAAGTATTAGACCCAGACACGGCGCACAATTATCGTGGCGCTCCGAGGTCAAATTCCACGTTAATGTATTCACACTTAGAATGTATGTCTTCATTGATTGAAGATATACGTTACTTCGTGTGTTGCACATCTAAGTCATCATCATGCATAAGTGTTAGGATGTGTGCCTGATCACAGGACATTTGAGGATTCCAAGATATTGAGCTCACACCGTAACTTGCAAAATCTCTTCTCATCCAAGGGCTTGGTGAACATATCTGCCAATTGCTCTTCAGTGTTGACGTGTATGATATCAATGTCTTCCTTTGCAACATGATCTCTGAGAAAATGATGACGAATTTCAATGTGCTTTGTCTTCGAGTGCTGAACTGGGTTGTTGGCGATCTTGATGGCGCTTTCATTGTCGTAGTAAAGTGGCACTTGCTTCAGATGAATGCCATAATCCTTGAGGGTTTGCTTCATCCATAAAAGCTGAGCGCAGCAGGATCCAGCAGCAATGTATTCAGATTCAGCAGTGGAGAGAGATACACAGTTCTTCTTCTTTGAAGACCAACAGACAAGTGATCGGCCCAGAAAGTGACATGTGCCTGATGTGGACTTCCGATCAACCTTGTCACCAGCGTAATCAGCGTTCGAAAATCCAACCAGATCAAACTCTGAGCCCTTTGGATACCATAACCCTAGAGTTGGGGTGTGAGCCAAATATCGAAGAATTCGCTTCACAGCTAAGTGATGCGACTCCTTTGGTGCCGCTTGAAACCGAGCACACATGCAAACACTAAGCATAATATCTGGCCTAGATGCACATAAATAAAGCAAAGAACCAATCATGGAGCGGTATACCTTTTGATCGAACTCTTTACCATTGTCGTCAGGACCCAGATGATGTTTGGCTGGCATTGGTGTTGTGAAGCCTTTGCAGTCTTGCATACCGAACTTCTTCAGGCAGTCTTTGAGATATTTCTCATGAGATATGAAGATGCCATTGCGTTGTTGCCGAATCTGAAGACCGAGGAAGAATTTCAGCTCCCCCATCATAGACATCTGATATTGCTCTTGCATCATATATCCGAACTCCTCACTGTACTTCTGATTGGTGCAGCCGAAGATAATGTCATCCACGTATATTTGGCACACAAACAGTTCACCATCATATGTCTTTGTGAAGAGAGTGGGATCCAGGGAACCAGGTATGAAGCCTTTGCTCTTCAGGAAGTATTTGAGTGTATCATACCAGGCCCGAGGGGCTTGTTTGAGGCCATATAGTGCCTTTTTGAGCTTGTACACCATGTCAGGATGTTTTGGATCTTCAAACCCAGGTGGTTGTGCAACATACACTTCTTCTTCAATTTTGCCATTGAGGAAGGCACTTTTTACATCCATTTGATACAGGATTATGTTGTGATGATTTGCATAGGCCAGCAGTATACGGATGGCTTCAAGTCTAGCAACAGGAGCAAATGTTTCATCGAAGTCAATGCCTTCCACTTGAGTATATCCTTGAGCAACGAGACGAGCCTTGTTTCTGACGACTTGGCCATGCTCATCTTGCTTGTTGCGGTATATCCATTTGGTGCCTATTATGTTATGCTTCCGTGGATCAGGACGCTTAACCAACTCCCATACATTGTTCAGCTCAAATTGTTGAAGCTCTTCTTGCATAGCTTGAATCCATTCAGGTTCCATAAAGGCTTCATCAATTTTCTTGGGTTCTATGATTGAAATGAATGTGAAGTGTCCGCGGAAGTTTGCCAGTTGAGTTACCCTTGAACGAGTCAGTGGACCAGGTGCATTGATGCTATCAATTATTCTATCAATCTGCACTTCATTGGCAACACGAGGATGTAGGGGTCGAAGACTTTGCTCTTGCTGATCTACGTTGTCATGGGGAGGAATGTCTTCAGGCTGAGCATTGTCTTCATGTGGATCAGGTGCTGAGATGATGAGTTCTTCTTCAGGACGAGCTTCAGAAGGTATAATTTCTCCAGTTCCCATTAGCTTGATTGATTCACTGGCTGGAACTTCATCTAGCACATCTGGTAGTTGCTCTCTTTGTGACCCATTGGTCTCATCGAACCGCACATCTACTGTTTCAACCACTTTGTAGTGAAAGAGATTGAAGACTCTGTAGGAGTGCGAATCCTTTCCATATCCAAGCATGAAGCCCTCATGTGCTTTTGGAGCAAATTTTGAGGTGTGGTGAGGGTCCTTGATCCAGCATCTTGATCCAAATACTCTGAAGTAACTTACATTTGGCTTCTTGCTAGTCAGAAGTTCATAAGATGTCTTGTTCAGCAGCTTGTGAAGATATACATGGTTGATAGTATGACATGCAGTGTCAATGGCTTCAGTCCAGAATTTTCTTGGTGTCTTGTACTCATCTAACATTGTTCTGGCCATCTCAATGAGTGTTCTGTTCTTGCGTTCGACGATGCCATTCTGTTGTGGCGTGTATGGAGCTGAGAATTCATGAGTGATGCCCAATGTATCAAGATATGTGTCAAGGCCGGTGTTCTTGAATTCTGTGCCATTGTCACTTCTGATGTGCTTTATCTTGGCGCCATAATTGTTCATTGCCCGATTTGCGAAGCGTCTGAAGACATCCCGCACTTCAGTCTTGTAAAGGATTATGTGCACCCAAGTATATCTAGAGTAATCATCAACAATGACAAAGCCATAGAGGCAAGCAGTAGTGGAGAAAGTTGAGTAGTGAGTGGGACCGAAGAGATCCATGTGAAGCAGTTCGAAGGGTTGAGTAGTGGTCATGATTGTCTTCGAAGGATGTTTTGCCCTTGTCATCTTCCCAGCTTCACAGGCACCGCATAAGTGATCTTTCTTGAACTTGACGCCCTCGATGCCTATGACATGCTTCTTCTTCGCAAGGGTGTGGAGGTTCCTCATGCCAGCATGCCCAAGTCTTCGATGCCAAAGCCAGCATTCTGAAGCCTTTGCAAGAAGATAAACTGCAAGCTGTGGCCCTGCTGAGAAATCTACCACGTACAAATCATCTTTTCGATACCCTTCAAACACTAGAGACTTGTCAGATTCCATTAGTACCAGACAACGATATTTTCCAAAGATTACAATCATGTTTAAATCGCAAAGCATTGAGACAGACATTAAGTTGAAGCCAAGGGATTCAACAAACATGACTTTATCCATGTGTTGATCCTTTGAGATTGCAACTTTACCTAGATCCAGTACCTTACTTTTACCAGTGTCGGCGAATGTGATATGGCTCTTGTCAGATGGACGTAAGGTTGAGTCCATAAAGAGACTTGTTTTGCCAGTCATGTGATTTGTACACCCACTGTCAATAATCCATTCTGAAGACTCTGAAGTCACTGGTGTCGTACCCTACAGTGCAGTTAGGGGGATAGGCTTCACGAAGAGTGTTGTGAAGCAAAAACATTTGACGAACCAGTGGATTATGAAAACTTAGATCCAGGTTAGGACAAGTACGGAGAGTAGCATGCGAATCAGGTATGAAATACATAGTGATGCCATTCGGGCATTTGATCTTGCGCCCCACAAGATTTTTAAGGTCCCCAGCAATAGCATCAGAAGATTTTGGTTTTGTGCTAGAGACCTTTCCCTGCAAAAGAGAGTTAAGCTTTCTTAACCACCCACATCTTCAAGGGTGGCTTAGAAGCAATAAGTCTAAGTGCAGCATCTGAAAATTTTGGCTTTGGAGCCCTAGCAAACAGTCTAGCAGGTGGGCAATAGTACTCATAAGAATAGGCAGAATAGTTTTTGGTCATATGAGAATGACGGTTTGAAGAACCGCTCTCATATGCCTGAGCATGGTTTTCCTGCAAAACATTTGTGTTAGTGCGACTCAAATGAGTCCTCTGCCTGTATGAAGCCTTTGGACCATATGAAGCCTTTGGTCTGAGGTTTGTCTTCTTCATGTGAGGTGTCATGAGGACATTCACAGGAAGATTCTCAAGACACACTTTTGGAACCCAGATCTTCTTCATAGGCGGTCCATTCCTGCAGTTAGTACCAATGTACCTGGCAAATACTTCACCATTCTGATTCCTAAACAGTTTATAGTTTGCATCAAAGGATTCATCAATGATAATTGGATTAGCACAAGTGAAGCCAGATAGATTGGATGGATCTGCTGAGGATTCCTTTGCAGCAACCCATGTAGTTTTGGGGTACTACTCATGTTTCCAGTAAGAGCCATCTGCATTAATTTTCCTCACGAACCCAACACCGTCTTTCCTAGGGTTTCGGTTCAGAATCTGCTTCTTGAGGACATCACATAATGTCTGATGTCCTTTGAGACTTTTGTACATCCCTGTTTCAAGCAATGTCTTCAAGCTAGCATTTTCATCAGCAATAGCAGTGGTATCCTCAGCAGAGGGGTTAATTACCACTTCAAAAGTTGAAGATATTGCAACAGCAGTAGCAGTGGAACATTCAGCAACAAAAATAGCATTATCACGCTCAATGCATTTAAGGCATGGTGGTTCAAATCCTTCCTGAGCAGAACTGATCTGTTCGGCTCGAAGTGACTCGTTTTCCTTTTGAAGATCTTCATGATCCGCTCTCAACTTCTCAAGATCTTGCTTCTTTTGAAGATAATCATAGGAAAGCTTTTCATGAGTAGTTGAGAGAGTCTCAAGATGATCTTCGAGTTCCTGATACTTAACATGAAGATTTTTTATGTCTTCAATTAAGGATTCAGAACGAGTCATTTCAGCACCCAACAGATCATCGCTTCTGTCTAACAGTTTTTGAATATGTTCCATGGCCTTTTGTTGTTCAGTTGCAATTTTAGCAAGTGTTTTGTAACTGGGTTTTGAATCACAATCAGAGTCATCGTCACTAGACGTTTGATAGTGAGTAGTGCGTGTGTTTACCTTGGCACCACATGCCATGAAGCAGTAGGTAGGAGTAGAGTAGTCCTTGTCATTTGCATCGGTGATGGTGATGGAGTCATTGTCTTCAGTGTTGAAGATGGACTTGGCGACGTAGGCTGTAGCCAGACTCGCAATGCCTGAATCAGACTCCTCCTCAGACTCCACCTCTGCCTCCTTAGAAGCGGACTCCTCCTCTGAATCCATTTCCTTGCCAACAAACGCACGAGCCTTGCCAGATGAACTCTTCTTGTGTGATGAAGACTTTGAGGAAGACTTGGACAAAGACTTTGAGTATTTATTCGTCTTCTTATCGTCAGAGTCATATTCCTTGCTCTTCTTCTTCTTTCTGTTCTCATTGTCCCACTGTGGACACTCAGAGATGAAGTGTCTAGTTTTCTTGCACTTGTGACAAGTTTTCCTCTTGTAGTCATGCGCAGAGGCTTCATCATTCCTTGAGCTTGATCGTGAAGACTTTCTGAAGCCTTTCTTCTTGGTGAATTTCTGGAACTTCTTCACTAGCATTGCAAGTTCCCTTCCAATGTCTTCGGGATCATCAGAACTGCTGTCAGATTCTTCTTCAGATGAGGACACAGCTTTTGCCTTCAAGGCACGAGTTCGCCCATAGTTTGGACCGTAGATATCTCTTTTCTCAGAAAGCTGAAACTCATGTGTGTTGAGCCTCTCGAGTATGTCAGACGGATCGAGTGTCTTGAAGTCTGGACGTTCTTGAATCATCAGGGCTAGGATGTCAAATGAACTGCCAAGTGATCTTAGCAGCGTCTTGACGATTTCATGTTTGGTGATCTCAGTGGCGCCGAGGGCTTGAAGCTCATTTGTGATGTCAGTGAGCCGGTCAAATGTGTGCTGGACATTCTCATTGTCATTTCGCTTGAAGCGGTTGAAGAGATTGCGAAGAACACTGATTCTCTGATCTCTCTGGGTTGAGATGCCTTCATTGACCTTGGAGAGCCAGTCCCAAACCAGCTTGGATGTCTTCAAGGCACTCACACGGCCGTACTGTCCCTTGGTCAGATGACCACAGATAATATTCTTGGCAGTGGAGTCCAGTTGAGTGAACTTCTTGACATCAGCCGCAGTGACACCTTCTCCAGCCTTGGGAACGCCGTTTTCGACGACATACCATAGGTCGACGTCAATGGCTTCAAGATGCATGCGCATCTTATTCTTCCAGTAGGGATATTCAGTTCCATCGAAGACGGGGCACGCAGCGGAGACTTTAACTATCCCTGCAGTCGACATAACTAAAACTCCAGGTGGTTAAACCGAATCACACAGAACAAGGGAGCACCTTGCTCTGATACCAATTGAAAGTGCGTTATATCGACTAGAGGGGGGTGAATAGGCGATTTTTATGAAAGTCTTCAAAACGTGGAAGTTATGAAGACAGACAGAGTGAACAAGCCTATCACTATGCAGCGGAAGTTAGATTACACAACACAAGCCATGGTCAAGTATACAATATAGTGAAAGCACAGTGACAAATAGCTTCAGTGTAATGAGGATCAGGTTGGAAGAAGTTATGAAGCCAAACAGATCATACAGTCAAGTTGTGAAGACAGAAGATAAAGCAAGCATGCAATAGCTTCACAATGTGTACTGGTAAGTAAAGGAAGGCGAAGATGAAACCAGTGACACGTTGAAGACAATGATATGTTGGACCAGTTCCAGTTGCTGTGACAACTGTACGTCTGGTTGGAGCGGCTAGGTATTTAAACCAAAGGACACCCAGTCCTGAACACGCAGCTCAGGACACCCAGTCCTCACCGTTTTCTCCTTGAGCTAAGGTCACACAGACCCCGCCCAATTACTCTGGTAAGTCTTCAAGGTAGACTCCCAAACCTTCACAGACTTCGTTCACCGGCAATCCACAATTCCTCTTGGATGCTCAGAACGCGACGCCTAACCGTCTGGAGGATGCAAAGTCCTCAAGTGTAATAAGTCTTCAGATCACTCAGACAAGAAGACTTAAGTGATGCCCAATTACTCTGGCTCTGGGTGGTTAGGGCTTTTCTCCTCACTAAGGATTTTCTCTCAAAGGCTTCGAGGTGGGTTGCTCACAAACGACAAAAGTCGTGCACTGAAATCTGAGCAGCCAACCGTTTATGGTTGTAGGGGTGGACTATTTATAGCCGCTTGGCAACCCTGACCTGATTTGTCCGAAATGACCCTGGGTCACTAAGGAACTGACACGTGTACTAACGGTCGGATTTTGAACTCTCACGGCAACTTTACTTGGGTTGCAAGTAAAGCTGACTTGTCTGACTCTGGACAAGATTTTCTCTCATTGTCTTCACTCGAAGACCTAGGATTTGAATTAGGCATCACTTCAGTCATCCTGACTGGTTCTCTTGGACCCCACTTAACAGTACGGTGGTTCCTATGACACAACATGAATAAAGTAAAACTATGAAGGATCTTAGTCTTCGAGTTCCAAAGGCTTCATGGGGAGTCTTCATATGTCATTGTCTTCGACATGAATGTCTTCATGAACCACCATTGTCTTCAATGTCTTCGTACATTTTTAGGGGTCATCTCTGGTAGCTAAACCGAATCAATGAGGGACTTCTACCTGTGTTATCCTGCAATTCTCACAAACACATTAGTCCCTCAACTAGGTTTGTCGTCAATACTCCAAAACCAACTAGGGGTGGCACTAGATGCACTTACAATCTCCCCCTTTTTGGTGATTGATGACAAACTAGTTGAAGTTTTCAATGGGGAATATAATTTGTGAAATTGTAACGCAATTGTCTTCATAAGCTGCAAGGGCTCCCCCTGAGGATGTGCATATAAGTGATTTGCTTCTGGAACGCGAATGCACATAGCAGGTTGTATTTGTGGGAATCCACTTCAACTTATGATGACAATCCATCATGCATGTAAAGATATAAGAAGATAATGATATGCATAATGAAAAATGGACGTTTGCGAAATGATATAAGTGCGGAAATTATCGTCGTACATGCGGAATTTATCTTCGCAAAAACACAGTGGCAAACATAGTAGCAGACGACCATCAAGTTTAAGTGTTACAACTCAAGGAACCAAATGTAGCAAAACGAGAGTTGTAAGCACGAAGCAAAATGTAATAAAGCACCCGCCCTTATTATTGACCCGCTTGAAGACTATGAACATCATATGCTTCTCCCCCTTTTGTCAGTGATGACCAAAAAGGTTTGAAGACATAGAGTTTTCTATGCGTTCCCAGGCGCAGCAGGGTCGGTGGAGGCGTTTGGTGGAGCTGGCGAGCTTGGTGCAGTGACGATGCGCGCTGAAGAGGGTGGTGGTGATGTAGCGTCGTCTTCTTCCTCAATGATTTTTCCCGTCACTGTGGCAGCAGAGGAAGAGAACTCTGATTCTTCAAGCGACGGAGTTCCACGCAACACAGCTCTTCTGGGGGGTGTGGAGTCAAACTTGAATCTCTCTTTGAAGCCATCCTCTTGCAGTTCAGCTTCAGTGCACATCATTGTGAGGCCTTTCCAAGTGCGGCGACAGGTTTCATGTGCGACAAAGGCGTTCTTGGTGGCCAGATTCCTGATGCGATTGACGTCTTGCATGATACTGCGCATCTGCCTTTTGAGCCAGTCGTGATGCCTATCTTGCTTTTGGTGCAGAGCCACAAGAAGTTCATGGTCAGTGAGTGTACGAGCGCGTTTCTTGGGTCTCTGTGCAGCTGTGCTGTCAGTGGCTTCAGTTGATGCAGGGGCACGTGTGGTGCCAGCCATTGGATAGACTCTGGAAATGGCTTCAACACCTTCATCATGCTGAGTGAAGCTCTGGTGTTCTGCATTCTGAAGACTTAATGGCTGTTTGGCAGGCTCAGGATAAATAGCTTCAGCAGAGGTGTCCACATCAGGTAAGAAGATTCTGTGGTTGCGGGTTGAGGGTTGATAGGATATTGCAGAGTGGAGCTTGATGAGCCTCATAACCCATGGAGCATAAATCTTCAGACCAAAGAGATCTGAGCCAGACACTGCAAGTTGACGTATAAAGAGATCCTGGGCATTGAAGCATTTGCCATGCAGGATGCAGAAGATGAGAGTCTTCATGGCACCTTCAACTTTGGCATATCGAGAGTGCCCCTTAATGGGCCATAGAGTCCGCCTGATGATGTGATAGATAGTTCTAGGCAGGTACTCTAAGTCTTCAACGAAGAACTCCGTTGGGTAAGGTGCGTCAGAAGGCAATGGCTTCATCATTGAGAGCATCTGACTCATATTTGGCTCAGATCGTTGAAATATGCTCTCAACTGCTTCAGCATGGAGTTGGCAGCCTTCTTCGAAGAGTTCGCCTGGAGTGGGTAGGCCGGTGAGCTCAATGATATCAAATGCATTGGCTTCATGATGGACGTTGCCGGTCATCCACTCCAGGACCCAAGTCTTCGGATCTCTGTTGTAGCCCTTGATGTGCAATGTGGCATAGAACTGGAGCAGAAGCTCTTCATTCCAGTGCTCTTCATCCGTGACAAACGGCAGCAGGCCAACATGCTTGAAGCAGTCCAGAGCTTCTTCCAGACCAGGCAGACCAGCAAAAGCTTCAACTTCAAGGCGCTGATGTGGAAAGATACGGCCTTGGTTGTAGAGGACGCAGGAGTAGTAGCTGCGCTGTGGGTAGCTCCAGAACCTATCTGACACAATCCTTTCCCTTGAGTAAGGGTTCTTGGAGCGGTTGAAGAAGGTGTTATCTGCCCTGAAGCTATTGACATTAAAGGAGCCAGGAGCGGTGGCAGGACCTGGGAACCTTGGCAGTCATGGGATTGGCTTCTGTACCCGGGGCCTGTGTGCAACATGATAGTTGAACTGTGGACCGGCAGCAGACTCAGGCGCAGAAGGGTCAGAGGCAGTAGCTTCAGTATCTCTTGAAGCTGTTGGTTGGTCGGGCTCCACAAATGCTTCAATATTGGGTGTGGCAGCCGCAGTGGTGTCAGCCTCCTTGAGAACTTCTTCTCGTTGGTGTGGGGGAGATGGAGCTTGAGGTTCTTCGTGCTCTTCTGCATGTTCTTCGGCTGATGCAGCCGGAATGTCGTCAGCAGTCTGAGCCCTTGGCCCTTTGCGAAGCCTACAGAATGCAGGCGACGCCGGTGGAGTTGCAGTGGGCTGGGGCTCATCCTCTTCCTCCTGTGGGCGATCTGCCCACGATGCATCTTGGGTGATTGGCGTCAAAGGACGACCAATGCTGATCATTTCACTCGTTTCGAGCTGAGGAAGGACTGCATCACCTTGCACATTGTCTTGGAGACCAATGTCTTCAGCAGCGTTGGAGTCGGCTGCTGGAATGTCTTCAGCATGCGGAGCCTCTGTGAGAGCAGGCTCATGCACGGTCATTTGCTTCGGCTCCGGGGCAGCAGGAGCGTCATCAGACTCAGTGTCTGCTGGAGGGTCGTTCACTGTAGTCCCTTGGACTAGAATGCGAGTGATGAGGCCTTCAAGATTGGCATACGGCCTGATGACATTGGGATTTGCGTCGCGTGTGCCATCTGCCCTTGGTTTGGAGGGACCAGGGTTGAATTCCACCCCAAACTCCCTCTTGTTTTGCTTCGCAGAGTTCTGAGCAAATTGGAAGTTGCGCTTGAACAGAGTGTCATCGCGACACCAGAGAAGGGATGACGGATGTGCGTCAGCTGGCTGTTGTCCCCTGACCATGCATGGAAAGAAGCCTTGAGCAATGGCTTCGTCTCTGGTTCGGGGTACGAGGTTTTTGTACAAGACATCTCCCCATGGCCTCGTGAGGGCGTACTTCTCTGCATATTCCTTGGTGACGAAGCGGTATTGGAACCACTGCTCTGCCCAATATCTTCGAATCCATTGGATTCGTGTCTTGCGCGTGTTGATGAACAGGAAGAGAAGGAAGATTGCTGATGCCGGGGAAGGTCTGATTCGGTCATCGCTGCAGTCTAAACGCGACTGTGAGTGCACTGGTAGTCGCCATCGGTGTCCAAATACTCATGTAACTAGTTGTACACAGGCAGTGGCTCCTTGGCCTCTCTCCAGTCTCTGTCCTTGGCAGCTTTTCCAGGTTGTTGAGGTTCAGAAGATGGCATTCTGAGTCCCCACATGCATGCGTATGACCATATGTTACAAGGTGGGATCACATTCACAATTGACCTTCTATCATTTTTATATGTGAACTTCTACCCAAGAACACATGATAAACTTCGACCTTGCTGAAACAAACTGCTTCGAACACACAATGTAGTCAGCCACATTGTCTGGACTTTCCTCTACTCTCTCCATGATCGGGTCTCACCTCGTATCAGAATGAATAGCTGTCGTCACAAGTGCTATTGCACCTCACCGCTTCACAATCCCGGCGCCGTTCACCACGTCTCTCTCCCCTTCCAAACTGAAGGTACACTGCAGATTAAGGTACAGAGTGAGGAGCGCCAGAGACGTTAGGGAAATCTTCCAAACGGAGCAGGACCGCCCTGCCGACGGAGGAGAGGGTGGACTGCCGTGACGACGGATGTGGCAACTAATACAACGGGTGGGCGAGCTCCGGTGGTCGGTGGCGTCACCGGAAACCAAGCGCGCCCGCATTGGTGGAGCACCACCGGGAGGAGGTGGAGGTGGCTGGGCCCGGCAGAGACATGTTATGTCCTCCAACGTCGGGGGCGGCGGCGGATGTTGGGGCGGGGTGCGAGTGGCACGGGGGCGGCGGCGGCGGTTGGGGCGGGGTGCGAGTGGCACGGGGGCGGCGGGGGCGGCGGTTGGGGCGGGGTGCGAGCAGTGCCGGTTGACGCGGTGTGCGGGCGGCGAGGGGCGACGGTGCTGGTTGGGGCGGGGTGCGGGCGGCGCGGGGGATGGCTTCGCCGGTTGGGGCGGGGTGCGGGCGGTGGTGCCGGTTGGGTGCGAGAGGTGTTTGAGGTGGTGGATCGGGATCAGGGAGCTGGGATGGATCGGGGTGGTCAGTGAAGGTGGTGGATCAGGAAGGGGAGGTGGGGTGGGCTTTCGTTTTTTATCACAGCCCGGTTCAGGAGTTCCGGAAGATCTCGATCGGGCCCTATATAGGGTTGATTGTGATCAGAATAACTATTCTAATCCTGGGATTAGAATAGTGCTACAATCTCTCTCTCTCTCTCTCTCTCTATATATATATATATATATATACA
Organism: Triticum monococcum; assembly: GCA_034509565.1. Taxonomy (NCBI): domain Eukaryota; kingdom Viridiplantae; phylum Streptophyta; class Magnoliopsida; order Poales; family Poaceae; genus Triticum; species Triticum monococcum. The sequence continues at coordinate 273,661,623 of CM067842.1, read as the reverse complement.
TACATATATATATATATGTATACATAGGACAGCCCTATTCTAATCCCAGGATCCAAATAACTATTTGGATCACGATCAATCCTATTCTGATGACAACATAAACTTCATGAGTTACACGCCTGAACTTCCCTTTGTAGAAACCTGACCTTTGGGCTATCTTCTCAATCGTGTCTCCCCGCGCGATTTTTTTGTCAGTCATGTTCTATGTGATGTAAATGTAATCTACAAACAGTTTTTAGCAACTAAATACCCGTTTTAAATAGGAATCTCGTTCATTGACGGATTTGCTCTCGGGTCGTGATGAAACATGTCTCTGTTGCAATTTTACTGCCTAAGTTGTTCGACCCGAACTTCCCCTAATGCTAGGTTGAACTTCCGCCAACATTGCCCAAATGGGGCTTGCGATATGCCATTGGAAAGCTATGGACATGAGTATCATGACTCAAGTTAAATTTTTTGCAAAATGTAAGCGGTTTAAGAGCAGTTTTCAAAATCGTTTTTTCTTCATACAAAAAACGTGAATCCTATTTTCGATCGCATTTCAAAACCGTTTATCGAAATGAGGCAAATAATATGGCGTTGGAAAACTTCTGCAAAACTGCTCCTTCCACATGTTGAAAGTTTTCTCTAATTCCCTATGGTTAAAGATTAATTTGGAAAATCATAAAATTTCGCAAACCAGACAGCCGAGTTCGTATTTTCGATATCATTTATAAACGGTTAATCCAATTTGAGGCAAATGATATGGCGTTGGAAAGCTTATGAAAATGCGCTACTTTTTCATGTTTAAAGTTTTTTTCTAATTTTGAATGGTTTAAAAGTAATTTAAAAAATGGTCCAAGTTGCACCGAGTTCGTATTTTCGAGCTAATTTTTAACCGTACGTCCAAATGTAGCAAATGATAGGGCGTTGAAAAGCTTGAGGAAATGCGAAACTTTTTGGTATATATTGTTTCTCCCAATTCCTTATTGTTTTAAGTCAATTTGAAAATGACTAAAAATGTATTTTCGGTGTAATTTCTACAAACTTTATCGGAACGGGGCAAATAATATACCATTGAAAAGCTAAGGAAAATGCGAAACTTTTTCATGTTGATGGTTTTCTCTGATTCCTAGCCATTTTCAAGTAATTTCGAAAATGGCGAGATCATTTGTTCTTCCTTTATTGCGAAACGGATTCTTCAAAACTACACCGCGTGAATAACCTGAACTTCTCGACATGTCAACTTGAACTTCACTCTATTTTTCATGTGCTTTTTTGCCTATAGCTCTCCATCCACTCACCGAATTGAGCAAGTAATATGCCGGTGGAAAGCTGATGTAAACAGGCAACTTTCCCGTGTTGATCGTTTTTTCATACTCGCGACGATTTTAAAAGTTTTTCATCTCAAATTCATTCGCTATAGTAGTCGAACTTCCTGCTGTTTTCATGTTAAACTTTTGTGACGTATTTTCATTTGTAATTTTCTCATCCATTCGTCAGTGTTACACAAATGATATTCCTTTTGTACAAACCTCTTTCACTATAATTTTTTAACTTTCTCTGATTGAGGACTTGAACTTATAACAACAACAAAATTGGACCTTGCCTTTTAGTTCATTTTCTCATATTAAACACACACCATGTAGTACATGCATTTTTTTCCATTTTTATAATTTGAATTTTTTTATTTTCTTTTTGAAATCAAATTGCTCCCAAATAATAACTGAACTTCTTTGTGGATTGAGAGAATTATTTCAAAACGCAAAAAAAAACATTTTTTGTGTTTTCGAACATGGAAATACATGGTGAACCTCTCTCGCAAGAATTTTTGTACTTTCCCGGACAAAGCACTTGAACTTATTTCAACAAACCTTTTAAAATTTTATTTTCTATACTTTTATTCTAACCTGAAATGCATTCCTTACAGTACTTGAACTTCTCGTTGTTTTCACTATGAACTTCTGTCGCATTTTTGTGTATACATAGAATTACACGCAATTGAAGGTCCGGCGTCATTTTTTTGCCATTTTAAAACATGTAATTGGAGGTCAGATGTCCCGCAATATAAATTCTAAACCGTGCATGGAGGTGCACGTGAACTTCTTTCAACAAATCTGAGTTTATTATATACTTCAAACTTCTCTGTTATTTTAATTTCAACTTCTTAGTTCGGATCCATGTCGATGGCGCACGGTTGGCCAGATTGGTGGAGGAGTAGGGGCTCCGACCAATGTAGCTGACAATAACTTGGACTTCTGCCTTCATTGCGAAGTCGTTTTTATGTAATTTAGAAAAATGACGAGATCATGATTTCTACCTTCATCACGAAAGGAAATGCACTGCGTGAAGCAGTTGAACTTCTGGGACATGTCTGTTTGAACTTCACTATGTTTTTGACGTGTTTTTTCGCCCGTAAGTCCCAACCCACTTACCGGAATCTAGCAAATGATATACGGATGGTAATCTATTGAAAAACACGCAACTTTCCCGTTTTGATAAGTTTTTCATGCTCACGACATTTCAAAAGAATTTTTTGAATTGTTTTAAAGGAATGTAGCATATAATATACGGTTGGAAAGCTTATGAATAGGAGCAACTTTTTTATGTAGACATGTGTTACAAATTCGTTGTCGTTCGAGAGTAGTTTTAAAAATGGCAAACACGATGTTGTTTTTGCTTCTCTTTTTTAACATGTAACCGAAGGTCAGAGTCTCATAATATAATTTTTGAACTGTTTAGGGTGGAGCACGTGAACTTCTTACAACAGACTTTTTAGGTTTTTAGTTTTGTATTCTTTTATTCTCATCTGAAATGCATTCCGTATAGTAGTTGAATTGCTCCCTTATTTCATATTGAACTTCGGCCATGTATTTTTTGTTTGTAATTCTTCACTCGTTTCTCAGAGTTCCACAAAATGATAAATCATTATAAACTTGTTAAAAAGATGCACCTTTTTTAGTACGGTTAAACTTCTCTTTTCAAACAAATTACAATAATTTATTTTAACCATTTATTTGTCGAATAGAGCATACATTATACCCTTTGGAAAGTTGTTGAATAGAAAAGAACTTTTTTCATGTAGAGTATTTTTGTTCCAAATTTGTAATGGATTGAGAAAATTATTTTAGACCAAGAGACACAACATCTTTTTTTGTTTTTTGAACATGTAAACACACGTCGAACCTCTCTAACAAGAATTTTGGAACTTCCGAGGGAAGAACACTTGAACTTCTAGCAACAAATTCTTTAGACATCACTTTTTCATTTTATGTTTCTCATACTAAACGCACTCCATGCAGTATGTGAACTTCTGACTGTTATCACTTTGAACTTCTCTCTGTTTTAATTTAGTAACAGAAAAAATTGAGTTTTTATAGACATCGAACCACTCTAACTTTTTTATTTGAACTTCTTTATGTGTTCTTAGAAATGTAAAATTGGAGTTTTGCTAGAAACATCGAACTTCGTCGTTATTTCGAATAGAACTTATTGGTCTTGTTCTTTAGTAACCAGAAAAAACTAAGTTTTGAAATAAATATCAAACTGCTCTGCTTTTTAAAATGGAACGTCTTGATTTTATTCTTCAGTAACTTTTACATGTAAACACTTGTTACAAATTCGTTTGTCGTTTGAGAGTTGTTTTAAAAATGGCGAAAAGAGCATTGGTTTCCTTTTTTTACATGTTATTGAAGGTCGGACATCTCACAATTTAATTTTTGAACCGTGCAAGGAGGAGCACGTGAACTTCTTGCTCCAAACGTTTTAGGCTTTTAGTTTTGTATTCTTTTTATCCTCAACTAAAAACACATTCCGTATAATAGTTGAATTGCTCGCTATTTTCACATTGAAGTTTGGTCACATATTTTTGTTCGTAATTCTTCACCCGTTCGACGGATTTGCACAAATGATATATCTTTACAAACTTTTTGAAAAATACAACAACTTTTTCTAATACAGTTGACTTTTGTTGGAAAGACAACAACTTTTCATAGTCTTATACTTGGAACAAATATGTTTTTAGATAAGCATCAAACATTTAAAAAATTGAACTTCATACTTTAACTTTTCTAAGAAACACAAGAAATTTTCGGTTTTCCGTATACATCGAACTACTTCATTTTTTAATTTGTATGTCTTAATTTTATTCTTTAGTTACAAGGAGAAACTTAGTTGACTAACTTCTTGCAAAGTAGTTGAGTAAGAGAAACCATTTTCATGTAAATCATTTGTTTTCAATTTGCTTCTCGGAGGTTTTTTAAATGTGAAAAATATGTTTTTTTGGTACAAATACTGAACTAGTCAGTTATTTTATTTTGAAATTTTTGGTTATCTTTTTTCTAGAACGAGAATAAACCAAGAGAGATATTTTTACACCCATAACATTTTCTTCGATCTCTCCAATTTGTTAAATTTGAACTTCTAGAGTTAACATTATCTAGGTGATGCTTGTTTTATTCTTGGTATATAAATTTTGAACTACTCGGTTATTTTAACTTGAACTTCTTGGTTTATTCTTTAGTAACGGGAGAAATTCGAGTTTTGCAAAAAAAAAGATCAAACCACTCTACTATTATAATCTGAACTTCTGTTGTTTTATTTTTTATTAAGAAGGAAAATCTGAGTTTTTTATATACATTGAACTACTATGTTGTTTTAGTTTGAAATTCGTGGTTTTATTCTTGTAATAATGAGAAAAATCTTAGTTTTTAATATACATCAAACTATTCTATCATTTAAAATTGAACTTCTTAGTTTTTATGTTTACTTGGAGTGGTTTAGTAACCTTCCAACTGCTCTGCTATTTAAACCTGAAATTTTTATATTATTTTTTAGAAATGGAGAAAAAATGTTTTTCTTTCTTTAAAACACTTCAGACTTCTCTATTTTTAAAATTTTAACGTCATGTTTTTTGTGTGTGTTTGCCTCTTTATTTTTGGATACACAATGTGTGTGTTTTGCTGTGAGCGAACATTTTGAATTATCCGCAGTAGACAATATGAACTTCACATCCACATTTTTTTGTCTCAAGAAATGCTCGCTTTTTTGCTTTTAATTTTAAACTTCTATGCTCTATGATATGAACCCGTGCAATTTATCTATGATGGTCGCTACTGATAAAACAAAGTCTGCACAGATGGCCAAATATGATACTAGTATTGTTCAAGACGAAGATATAATTGTTGTATCGCCAAGATTGAAAATAGATGACACAGATGCATTGAAATATATACATATTGATCAGGAAAGTGTGAAGAATGTACAAGACTCCATGGAAATTACTAGTAGGCCTACAGGAGCACTTGCATGCATGTGCGTACGGCCATGCATGCATAGGAAACATGAAGCCTTGGTGAGTCACGTTCGTGGAGAAATTTTGGGAGGAGTTCAGTTTGAGCCAGCAAAGAAATCCACATGCATCATTGATCAGTTTCAGTTTGGGCCAGAGATAAATGAGTTCACGTGCATCCATGGGATATTAGTCATGTACGCAGTTAACCACCAACAAGGAGTTTTAAAAATATACAAGTTCCATCTGGTGCGGCCACCTGACAAAGAAGCGTACTCGTGGACAACTATGAAGATTAGAGACTTGTTTTCTTTGAAAGGAACCGGGTGGGGTCCACCTGTGAATTGTAGGAGAAGTCACCAGCACCAAATAACAAGTCATACTAGTTGTTTTTGTTTCCTAAGATTTAGTCAAGTCGGTTGTTATGGTCAAGTTTGTTTTCCTTTTTGGTTTAGGGGTGCGGTTAGCTTGTTGGTCAAACCATGTACCAGTGAGCTATACTATTATAAATAGCCATAGTTCGGTCATTGTAAAAGGAGGTTATATTTTTATATGAAATAGACACGATGTGTTTTTCAGGGTAGACACCCATATCAAGTTTTGGAGGGATCTTTAGAAAACCTCTGTGTTGCGATTTCTCTTCGTGGAAATTGTTTTGCGCGTGAGTACCTTCGTCGAGATTGATTTTCTCGTGCTGGGCCGCAAGGTTCAAACCCTCTACTTCGTGTACATCGCGTGCGCGGGCGAGAGGTTGCTGCTATTGGTGGTGGAGTGTCGTGAAAGGTCGGGCCACAACAACGGATCGGATCTCACTACGAGGTTTGGTCCTACATCACTCTATTTTTTGTAACAATTTCATGAAGGAGAAGGAAAGCGGCAACATAATATGTGTGAGAGAGCAACTAGTTGGGGAAACCAAGCAGCACATGATACTTTTTATTTTAAAAAACAAGGAATACTTTTTTATCATATCTTTCCAATTTGAACCTCACTAAAAATATTTATTCAATGTTTTTTTCAGTGTTTCCATATTGATTGAACTTGCTGCTTTCTCAAAATTGAAATTCTAATTTTTTAGAACACAAAAAACTAACACCATAAACCAATATGGAAAACAAACATGACAAAAAATAGTTTTTAATTCAGTGTAATACGCACGCACACACGCACACAACTCAGAAGATGCTTACAATTCTCAGTTTGTGCCACATATGAACACATATGAGTTCCTTTTCACATGATCAGTAAAGTGCCATAGTGCATACACAACTTTTCAGTTCTACAAGATTCATGTAAACTGGGAACAATTTGTTTCCACTGAACCCACAAGCTAAACTGCTGCAGGCCTGTAACAATCACAAACACAACATCTGCAATCTACTATAGTTTTTCTTCTTTCTTCTCTAATATACATTGGACTACTGCAAGAGATCAGAAGAAATGTACATTGCTAGACATCAGTGCGCCGTGTAAGGCATAGAGTGGCAGGCAGGCAACATGGGATAGCAAGATGCAGCGGCAAGGTTCAGAAAAATGAAGCTCTTCCATTCACAGCAAAAAGAGAGAAAACGTCTAACCATTTTTTATCTGCCTCTTGAACCATTTCTTGGGTGTCTTTGGAGTTTGGAGAGTGTATTTTCTGAATATCAACATCTGAAATATTTCCCTACAAGAGCCACGGGATAGATTAGTTTACAACAATGTTCTTACTTGGACAGTGCCTCCACCCCAATCCGTATTGCAGCGAGTCGCATGGAGCAGTCTGAATCTTGTCTGCTGGGCAGCATACAAGGCAGACGAGGACGTGCATGCCTCTGGCTCACGGAATCGCCGGACGGGAGGTCGTGTTGGCTGTGGTGCAAAAGCTCGGCCTCCTCTCGCCCTCTTGGTAATACATGGACCTGTGTTGTCATTATATTTGAACTTCTCGCACAGATTGTTGCTTCTCTTCAACATGCACATAGTTTTCAAATCCAGAACCTTAACAAAGTGATAGCAAAAGAGAGTACGAGCTAGCATAAACATGTACGTACATATATAATGAAAAAAGTGCATCACTATCTGAATAGCATTTTTCTGAATTTTATATGCAAAATCTCTCTGAACTTTTCTTCCTCTCTTATGTGTGAACTTCAATTCCAAAAAAGAAGAGAACAAGATAATGGTATCTATGGGGGCAGGTGTAGGTGCAGAAAAGCACCAGGAGAGTGCCTCACGTCTCGTCAGGATCGGTGCATCATGCAAAGCTGGCATGCAACAATGGTCAATTTTTGCAGGAGATTTTGCAGTAGGCTTCCAGCGAACGTCCTAGATATGCAAAGTTGAATGGCTTGCGGGTGGCGGTGGCCAACTAATAGGCCGCGGCGGGCAGAATCCCAATGGAAGGAGGCATCCTAGTGGAGGGGCAGCCTTACCAGGAGCATCTAGGACTTGGCGGAGGCTGGTGCTCGATCTGTCGGCGGCACCCGCGGGGAAGGAGAGGAGCGGCCAAAGTTTTAAATCGCGGGCTAAACCATTTCGCGCCAAGCTTATTCAAACGCTACAGGCGCTATAGCTGGAGATAGCGGCCGCTAACCCATTTCGCGGCTACAGTGCATGCGCATGCATATCCCACGTCCAAACTAGTATGTGTGCACATTTTTCTCAGAAAATATGGGATTTTCTACAGAAAACAGAGGATTTTCAGGGTAAATTCAAACACAACAAGTATAATAGAGTTCTGCACCAGTTCAACACATACATATCAATATAAATCAAGGTCTGCAGCAGGCATAACATCACCAGTTCAGCAGTTAAGTTCAGTTACAGAATAACATCACAACACGTCCATTACCCGAACCTAGACATCTGCAATGCAATCCCAAGAGCCTGTCATGTGCGTCCGTTGAATCAACAAACAAATAAAAGATGGATAGAATCGGAGGGCTCCTATACCTCCTGGCGATGTCGACAAAGCGAGTGTTGGAGCCATGTGAGACTGAGATGTCATGGTCGTGGACGCCGCCTTGCCGTGGTCGCTGCCTTTTGCCTCCTTCCCGTAACTGAATCCGGCTTGCGGCAAAGAAGAAGCCTGTCGGCCGACCGTAGCTAGCAAGAACAGCAGCCGCCGCAACCTTTTCAGATGGGAGGCAGATAAGGGAATGGGGACTGGGACACGCTGCTAGGTTTACTGGAGGAGCTGCTATATGTATCTGGAGAAATTTGGGCCGTTTTTGGTCTGTTTGGGCCCTTTTGGTTCAGACTTTTGGCCCATCCAGCGAAACTGCAGCGACCGCGACCCCAAATTGCGTCGTTTCGCGCGCGATCGCCCGGTTAGCGGCAGCTCGCGGAAATTGATCGATTGCGTCGCGGGGAGGCTCCCAGCCCGCGATAGCGGCGCTATCGCGCAATTTTTGCCGACGATCTTAAACTTTGGGAGCGGCACAGATGTGCCGAGGTGGTCGCGTGCTGGCTGGTGGCAGGGCCCAGAGGAGAGGTGTGGAGAGGAGTTGCGAGGCCTCTGCTGCGCTTGGAGGAGGTGCCGGCGTACAGCGGCGACGACGAGTAGGGAACCTGCACCTGCGAAGAACCATGGCATCGCGGCGGCGACGCGCATGGGGACGACGGGGGGCTGGTGGTGGCCGCAAAGGCAATCGGGGGAGCCAGCTTGGCGCGGGTGCTGGGTCGCGTTGCTAGTGCCCGGATGTGGAGGCGCCCTACACCGGCAGGTAGGCTGTGGGGTAGCACTGAGCCCAGGCTGCAGGCAGCAGGGTCACGCAGTATGGGGGGTGCCAGGCTACGGGGTGGTCGTGGCTGGCGGCGGTGCGTCGGCTATAGATGGCGGTCCACGGCGGCCGTGGGAAGAACGTGGGCAAAGGAGGTGCCGGATGTGACGGTGGAAGAGGTGGGGCGATGGAGGGGATCCAGCGTTGTTTTTTTCTCCGCGTGTGCAGGAGTTTCGGAGGATCTGTGTCGGCTCCTTATATAGGGCGCTTCGTGATCCAAATAACTATTCCAATCCTGAAATTAGAATAGTGTTGTCATATATATATATATATATATATATATATATATATATATATATATATATATATATATATATATATATATATGACTCCTCTACTGTACTCTTGGGAGTATGTACTCCCATCCACAATATACCTCATATACGCATTAATTATACCTCTTTATTATTCTCAATATACTTTATTAAATATTCTAAGATACCCCAATATGAGTTTAGTTTAAAAAATATCATTTGCGACGTACTTTTTATAATATACCTTTTCACGTACAAACACATCAGTATATACGTAAATATTTAAAAATACATAAACTCACATGAATTTTTTAATGAAACTCATTTTGAGGTATCTAATAATTACTAATGAAGTATATTAAAAATAATAAAAAATATAAAAAATGTATCTATGTAATTTATGAGAAGCGGGAGTACGTATTCCCAAAGTACACAACCTGGATGATGCTCCCGAACTAAAAAAACAAAACAAAAAAGAAAAACCACCGACCCGTGTCGTCGCCCCCCTCACCCCCCGCAGGCGATTCCCACCACCCACCCCGCGTCGTTCCCCCCCTCACCCCCGGCGAACTCCCCACCTCCTCCCCCCAACCACCGGGGGCTGCCCGGATCCGCGACCACCATGCAGCGGCCAGCTCCTCCGCCAGGGATCCGCTGGGGACGGCGGAGGCCTGATCCCCTCCAGCCACCAACCACCTCCTGCTTCGCCATCCAATGTGGCGGCCGCCGGCGACCTTCCATCCGCACTGGCACTGCCCCCCCCCCCCCCCCCCCCCCCCCCCCGCCTGGATCCGGCCCTGCACAGCCCCCTCACCTGGATCTGACCCCCCGCGCCACCCCACGCCTAGGTCTAGCCGGCAGGTCACGCCCGCGCCTGGTTCAGGCCGCCGCGCTGCACCTGCGCCTGGTTTCGGCCGCCGCGCTGCATCCCCTGACCACCTCTGCCCCGCCCCCAACCTTCCCTGCGGCGTGACATTTCCTCTGCTCCGGCACGACCTTCCCTCTAGTCCGCCGCGGCCTTCCCTGAACTCCGGTGTGGCCTGCCCTCTACTCCAGCGTGCCCTCCTGCTCCTCCTCCACAGCCCCACCCTCACCCTCCCTCCCCCGAACAACTTCCTCCTGCCTATTTAGTAGTGTTGTTACAATAACCAGCAGCCACTAGTCAGATCAACCCTCCAATAACCAACATATGCCTCGGCGCCTTCCTCGGCGTGCTCTTTGGGTCCGTGGAGATCGGCCTCAAAGTCACGGTAACGATCGATCGTCATTGCCTTGCTCCGAATAATTGGCTGAATCATACATGCATTATAGTTTCAGCACTTCTCTGACTTTCTTTCATACATACATTATACTTGCAGCTTGCCATATCCTTTGCAAAGATCATCATCCAGTCACTCCGGCCTCAGGTGGAGGGTTTGGGCAGGCTACAAGGAACAAACATATTCTGCAGCGTCAGGCAGTACCCCGTGGCATGCCGGACACCGGGCGTGCAAGTCATATGCATCGATACGTCCTTCCTCTACTTCATCAATGCGACTTTCATCAAAGAGAGGTACCAACCAATGTGATCAAAGAAAGTAAACCGCTCATTGTGTAAACTTCGATGTGAGTGCTCATATAGCTAGGTGTGCTGATTCAGGATCATGGAGTGGCTAAGGGCAGAAGTGGACACATCCAATGAGAAGGTCAGGGAAAGGGTGCACTCAGTTTTCCTTGACATGTCAAGTAAGTTCCTCACAGAGAAGCTTACAATTGCTAGAATGATATTGAAAATTCCAAAATGTATCTGATTCATTCATGCTTCTGGTCTGCAGATGTGGTGAACATTGACACTTCAGAACTGGTGGGATTGGAAAAAATTCACAAGGAGCTGGCGTCCCTCGGCATACAGGTGAAGTGATTTACTGATGAGCATCATATTGTAGCTTTGTCAAAAAATTATTACTGGTCAAAATATCTCACTCTTGTGTAAAAATATTATTTGCAGATGGCTATTGCCAGTCTAGGATGGCAGGCAATTCAGAAGATGAAGCTGGCACACGTTGTTGATAGGATAGGAGAAGATTTGATTTTCCTAACAGTAGGTGAAGCAGTGGAAGGATGCCTAACTGCAGACAAGGGCAGTGCTGTGGAGTGTTGAGTGTATGCTAGTAGAAATAACACCATTTGTTGTGGATTTGTATCTAGTGAGCATGGTTTACATAGCTCCGCAAATGCTTACAAACAGTAACAGACGCAACAATGACAAAACATGTATGTGTTCTGTAGAAATCAAGCGCGTTAACTAGAGTGGTATACGGTCGTGTTTTTGTGACTATACTCACTTAAAATCTATATCTATTTATTTGTGCCTACTCACTCCATCTTCCTCCTTCTCTCTTCTCCCCACTTCCTCCTCCCATATCGTCTGATGGTCAATTTTTTTCTTCAGAAAAAATGATCCTTTTGCTCAAAGCTTGGTGATTTCTTTGGGATTTGCTATACTATAATTTGACCAAAGGTTTGCATATGTTCAGATGAGAGGTTGCACACACAAAAAGGAAAAATTTGGGTCTAGACATTTGACACTAGTTTTACCCTCACTTGTGTTTCTTATTTTGTTTATGTGAGAAAACAAAAATGTATTTTAGAAGTTCATTTATTATTTCCCCAAAAGTTCATATATTACTACATGTATGTATTTTGACATTTCACAACACCAGCAATAGAATTTGTGAAGACAAAACCATGTAGAAGTTCATGTATAAAAATTAATGAACCTCCCAACGCCGATGGGACGTGACTCACACCCACAACTCCGTCTACACTTCTTCTAAGCGCCCCCACCAGCCTAATGTGTGTACTAGTGCATAGTGTTGTGCATACTTCAAATAGGTGTACTGTCTACGTGTATTCTTGTGTGTAATTTTATTTTCTTTTCAAAAGCATGTGAAGTTCATGTTTCAAGAAAATTCAATGTTCAGAGGTATAACATATAGAAGAATTTCATCCAAAAAAAGAACTGCCTAGGCCATTTCACCGACAACCAAAAAATGCATAAAAAGTGTCACACAAAAAATAAAAAAGTTCACAAAAATATACAATATATTAAGTTCATGTTTCAGAAATTCCGAAGTTCACGTGTAGTACATACAGAAGAAAAATCATCAAGTGAAAAATAGAGACCGCCGAGGCCATTTCACTTAAAAGCAAAAAATGCATAAAAATGTCATGACAAAATTCTATAAGAAGTTCAAATTTAAAACCGAAAACAGGTCAATGTTAAAATAAATGAAGTTTCTAATATCTAAAAGACAAATTTGGAAGTTCAAAAAATTTGAGCAAGAAGGTAAAAAAAAGTAGTTCAAAAATCTTTATAACGGATTTTTCCCGTTTGTAAAAAAATCAGAGAAGTTCAAATTAAAAAGAGGAGCATTTTAAAAGATTATACAAAACCGATTTCCCCCATTCTATAATAATTTGAAGTTCAAATTAAAATAATGGCGCGGTATCATTGTTTATATAAAAAAGCATTTTCCCCGTTACTAACCAATAAAACTGAGAAGTTCAAATTAAAAAATGGTGAAGTTCGATGTCTATAAAAAAATCGGATATTTCACATTATTAAAAAACCAAGAATTTCAAAATTTTAAAACAAAGAAGTTCAAAAAACTCGATTTTCCTTGTTACTAAAGAATAAAACTAAGAAGTTCAAATTAAAATAATAGAGAAGTTCAAAGTTTATAAAAACCTCAGATTCTCGTTCTAAAGAATGACTAATAAGTTCAAATTAAAATAAAAGAACAACAAAAAAGTTATAAAAATGATTTTCCCCATTTAAAAAAATAGGAAGTTCAATTTTAAAAACTAGAGTAATTCAATGTACATTAAGAACATAGTTTTTCTTGTTACTGAAATATAAAACCAAGAAGTTCAATTTAAAAATAGGGAGAAGTTTGATGTTTAATTAAGAAATAAAAAAGATGGAGAAAAATAAAATCAGGAAGTCCATATTAAAAAGATGAAGAAGTTCGACGATTATAGAAAACTCGGATTTTGCTCGTTATTAAAGAATGGAAATAAGAAGTTAAAAAAAACAAGAAGTTCAACTTTTAAAAATATAACACTTCAAAATTTCATAAAAAAGGATTAAGAAATAAACGAGGAAGACCATATTACAAAGGTGGAGAAGTTCGATGATTATAAAAAACTCAGATTTTCCTCGTTATTAAAGAATGGAAACAAGAAGTTCAAAAATAAAATAACAAGAAGCTCAACTATTAAAAATAGAGCGCTTCAAAATTCATAACAAATGATTAAGAAAATATCAGATAAAAAATTCATCAAAAAAACTCAAATATTTTCACGTAACCGAGAGAGGTTCAGGTTGATAAATGCGAGAAGTTCATGTACTACACGGTGTGCATTTCGTATTAAAAAAGCAAATACTAAAAATTTTGTTGTTACAAGTTCAAGTCGTTCGTCGGAGAAAGTTAAAAAAATTATTGTGAGAGAGATTTGTACAAAAGGAGTATCATTTGTGTAACACTGACGATGGATGAGAAAATTACAAACGAAAATACGTCATAGAAGTTCAATTGAAAACAGCAGGAAGTTCAACTACTACTGTGAATGAATTTCATATGAATTTTTTTAAAATCGTCGCGAGTATGAAAAAACGATCAACACGGGAAAGTTGCGTGTTTATATCAGCTTTCCACCGGTATATCACTTTCTCAATTCCGGTGAGTGGATGGAGAGCTAGGTTAAAAAAAGCATGTGAAAAAACAGAGTGAAGTTCAAGTAAACATGCCGAGAAGTTCAAGTCTTCACGCGGTGCATTTTTGAAGAATCTGTTTCGCGATAAAGGCAGGACGCATGATTTCACCGTTTTCGAAATTACTTGAAAACGACTAGGAATTAGAGAAAACCATCAATAAGAAAAAGTTTCGCATTTTTCGTAGCTTTTCAGCGGTATATAATTTGCCCTATTCTAATACAGTTTTTGAAATTACGGCAAAAATACGTTTTTAGCCATTTTCAAAATTGACTTAAAAAATAAGGAATTGGGAGAAACAATATATAGCAACAAGTTTCGCATTTCCTCAAGATTTCCAATGCCATATCATTTGCTCCATTGGGACTTACAGTTAAAAAATTAGCTCGAAAATACGAACTCGATGAAACTTGTACCCTTTTCTAAATTAATTTTAAACCGTTCAAAATTAGAAAAAACTTTTAACAAAAATTAGCGCATTTTCATAAGCTTTCCAACTCTATATCATTTGCCTCGATTGGATTAGCCGTTTAGAAATGACATCGAAAATACTAATCCGGCTGTTCAGTTTGCGAAATTTTACGATTTCAAATTAAACCCGTTAACGGTGGCGCAAAGGGCGCACCCTCGCCTATGCCACGTTCACGATTTTACTGTCGCAGGATCTACCCCAGATAACACCTTCCCAAGGTAAATACGTCCCACCTCTCTCTCATCTTCTGAAAAAAAATATCTCTCTCTCGTCTTCTCCTCGAGTGGCGGCTAGGGTTCCGCCTCCTTCTCCAATTCCCTTCTCTATCTTGCGCCTCCTCCCACCAACCGCCGCCTCTTCCGCCACACTCGTCTCCTCCTCCCATGTGTGCCGCCTCCACCCACCATCCCTCGCCTTCTCCCCTCTGGGCAGCGCCGCCTAACGAGCTCCACACGCGGGGAGGCATCTGCACGGGCGTGCGCAGCCACGTCCCCTCGCTGGCGTCAGCCTCGCTGCAAAAGAGGGCTAGCCCGCCCGGGCAGCCGGTCAAGTTACGTTTGGAGGCGAGGAGGGGGAGCAGCCACGCCCAGAGGAGGTCGTTCCCAGCGCCCGCATCCTCGTCGTCGACCTTTCCCAAACGGCAGGTCACTGCTGCTGGCCGAGGTCGCCCAGGTCATCACCGCCCCCGCGGCCTGCAGCTCATCCTACCCAATGGCAGTGTATGTACAGTCGCTTCCTCCCCCCTCCCCTGTCGATCTCCAGATGTGTTGATTTGTTTGGGTTGTTCGATTCAGTGAGTGGTTGGGCATGGGATAGCCTAGCACCAGTAGATACATGATATTGTGCTTCACTAATTGTTACACATGCAGCTATGCAATTACCCCAAGGGGAATTAAATTACTTGTAGAATGATAGCCGTAATGTTATAGTGTTGTCCCAGTATCCGGTTATCCTTTGATAAAAACAATTTGTTGCAAAATTGCAAAAATAAGTATGTTCCCTTGTTTTCTCGGATGAATGCAAGACAGCCTGCATAGTTCTCGGACTGGCATATGTGGAATGTGCTATGTGCCCAGCATCTCTATCTACTCCACCGTGATCTAACTCACATGTCAAAGAATCACATAATACATTTTGCGTGAAGGAGGTGCAAGAACCTACTTATCTTGCAACAGAAAGTAGTGCAACACATGTTTATCCAGAGAATATTGTGTTGGATGTTTGCTTGCTTCAAATTGGCTAATCTAACTCTTCTGGCATATAATTACTTATATTTTGGTTATATATAAAGCGGGGCGCAAGCCTTTTTCGGTAATATTGTGTTGGATGCATGCTTCAAATTGGCTAATCTAACTCTTCTGACATATAATTTACATGCCAATCAGCAGTGTCATAGCGGGGCGAAAGCCTTTTTCGGTAATATTGTGTTGGATGCATGCTTCAAATTGGCTAATCTAACTCTTCTGACATATAATTTACATGCCAATCAGCAGTGTCATGTATTTGGACCAATGTCGGCCAATTTCCAGCTGTGAACAGGAAGGTATAATTTAATCTTCATCTTCATGGACTTGAATCTGAATATATTTTTGTTTACTACATTATCTGAACTCTTAATTTTGGGGTCTGCTACGAGGCATTGGGTTTAAATAGTTTTCTTAAAAGTTGTGTGAAATCGTGTTTATTCCAAGAAATTGCAATGAATACAGTGCTACTTTCTTATATATTTTTATTTTAAAAATTGTTCCTCAACACTTCAAACGCAGCATTTTTATAGTTAACTCTTAAATCGGAAATTAGCTGCCATGGCCTGAATTATCATGAGTCAAGTGTGTTTTGTCAAAGATTTTCCTGTTGACAATCCTATATGTACACCTTCCAGGAAGTATGTGCCATCAACCTGGTCTGCCTACAGAGCTGAGGCAACCATTCCGTATTTGATGATAACAGTTCATATCAATAGCTTGATTAACCAGTGTGTGTCTCATGTGTGGTTGAATACTAATTCTAACCCTGTTGCAACCTGTGCTGCCATCTGATCTCAAAAACTGAACCATGAAAGGTCCACTGTTAAATCAGTATGCGATATGGTGACGATTGCAAGATACTGTGATGTCACACTCATCATGCCGTAGTTGGATAGAACTTCATTTTGGGTTGATACCAGGTCAGCATTTCTTTCTACAGTCACTGCAATTCTTAACATTTCAGTTAAGGACTGCATTTGTCTTGCCCTTTTCTCTTGCTTTCCCTGTAGTGAGTTCTGAGATATATTTGATGTTGACTACTTCATAGCATCATTGAGAGATGAAGTCTGGATACTGGAAAGTTGAAAAGGAGAGTTGAATAGGTGTATATTCGCTCCTTGCCGCCCTTTAATTGGTCTGATATATCCTATTACCATAATCAAGTTTCTTTGCATCTCTCCATTCTTCGTCATGTATCTAAATCATATGCATACCTAGATAAAGATTGTAAGTAGTAATTTATGGGAAAACATATTTTACCAATGATAAAGAAGTACAAGGTCCTTCATCTGAATAAAACAACTTCATCTGAATAAAACAGGTGTCCGGCCTGAAAATAATGGGCTACCCATGGAAATTCAGAAACTGAGGTGTCATGTCAGTTTTGATGCATTGGGATTTACCCATGAAAGAGAAGAGTTGGACAGGCAGGCGTGCGGTTCAAATTCTTTGTGGAATGGACCCTTTTGTGGTTCTCCACTTGTGGTATGAGATGGACATGCTTGCCTTCTCTGGGTGTACACATGGTTGCAGCAAAGAGTAGGCTGAGGAGCTCACAAGGATGAGATATTGCAGTTCCGGCAAGTGGATCTGCACTAACATGTATGTGTTTGACTATGCAGGCGATGAGGGAGCTGAAGCTGATGGACGGCGTCAATTTCGCGGAGGTCATCACAATCCTTGTTCCAAACAGGTTCGTCGGGCTTCACATCCCTTGCCTTGCTGCACTCTCCAACTCAAAGTGCAAGCTATGTTTCCTACTAAGCTTAGATGGACAGGAAGCAGCACAAGAACATACATGGTGACAAGCCAATTCCCTTAAATGATATGCTCCATATACTTCAACATATGTTTCATAACCTTAATAGTATCTCCTATTATAGTGATCCGATTAGGCATTGTAAGTACAACGATCTGGAGGTAATTGGGCTGCTTAAATATTTTTCTGATTAATAGTTCCATTTACTAATAGCTACTAGCAGTCAAAGGAAGTGACATCTAATCAGTCTCAGGGATTGAATGATTTAGTTACAGAATGTCAGTTAGTCGGCTCTTTTGTTCACAACATGAATGATATATATTGCTTAATCATGTGTAATTTTCTTTCCTTTTGCTTTGTTGTAAGTAGACGTATTGTTTGTGCAGTTTTCATCTCTGTTTAGATGTGTTTTAACCAATATTTCGCGCACTCGCTTGCTTTGTTTTTTTAAGGAACTACAAATTGGATGGGCTTATGAAACTCTGGCTTATAATTCTTTGTGGTGTGGTTGCAGGATATTCATGCTGAGGCTGCTGAGAAGAGGCGCCGCACCACGAAGAGGCCGTATATTAACATGCAATCTAGCTGAATCATAGTCTTAGCAAGTGACATCAGAATGACAGAAAAATGAAGATATTTGCAATAGCATTCCATAAGTTTATTGATTCCTTCTCTATTTTTGCAAGCATCAGTTTGACAAGAACTGTTTGATTATTTGTCAGAGGACAGTCCCAAGAACATTTGCAGGTACTTCACTGTCGTCTCTGATTCTTTCACGAGATGCTGGCATAGTCATTTTCAATATGGTGTTATATCATTTAACAATCACAATCCAATCAACAGCAAGTGATTATTTGTCCTTCTCTCTCTTTTTGTGTAGACCTGCTGCATGTGGGTTGTACACAGGGCCTGATGAAAGTGAATTAAGATGTACAACGCCGAGAAGAACATACAAAAGAACAAGGGCGTACAGCCCTCCGAATTTGAGGATATCGCCGCGCGGGTGAGTGTCTCTCTCGCGTCCCTCCATGTCATTGTACTTTAATCTCATGTTATAACGAAGACCCATCTGGACTAAGATTGGGTGTACCTGGGGCTGGAGCGACTGGGTGTACCCCTTGGGGCTAGGGGATAAATAAATATATTTCTCTTCTTTCCTTGCACTGATTGTTCCGTATGATCTTCCCATGTCCGCCTGGCTAGGGAAGCACGAGGTTTTTCATGTCCAACAGAACACAAGCATTTTCAAAAAAAATGTGACTTGAGGCATTGTGTTTCAGATCGACGCCGCTTTTTTCATGGGTCTGGTTGTCAATTTCGAGCCACTTAATTTACAGGTTGTCATTGTTGTCACCGTTGTTGAATACAAATTATATTATCCGCTCGGCTAGATTTTTATTTGTGTTTGTGTCGCAGGCTGTAAGAATATTGTAATATCGTAGCTGTGGTGGTGGCGGCACCTTCAGTTCCTGCTTTCAGGGTACCTGCTGCAAATACACGTTCAAGAACAGCTATGTATCATATGGATGCTTGTCTCCATCACACACGTGAACTACATTCTTAATTGTGCCCAGTAACCTGTTATGTGATTGCATCGTCGTGTGCAGCGTCGAAGAGACGAACTAGGTTGAGCAGTCTGCCTCGGCATATGGAGCCAAGGATACAGACGAGGAGACCAAGCAATCTGTGGCATCTTAATCGTGGTTCTCTCGGGGGGCGGTGCTGGGGAGGCAGACAAGAAGGCCAAGAGCTGGAAGTGCGGCACATTATAGTGCTTTGTTTGATGGGGAACTATCTTTCGAGAATATTTTGTAGTGGTTTGTTTGATGGTAATCATCTTTGTATGCCTGCATATTTTGCTTAGCTATTAATGTAAATTCTACAACTCGGTACGAAATGAATAAATTGTCAGCGCAACACCGACCAGTTAGTTGCACTAAGCTAATTTCATGCAACTGAGTTACACAAATCAGAAAATGCAAATCAAAATAGGCGCACACATTAATACAAAATAGGAAAGAGAAAAGGGCATCTCCCACCGGGCATAGCTGAGCTAACACTTAGGTGGCGCGCCCCAACCGCTAGTTACTCTTTAACCGTAGGGAATTAGAGAAAACTTTCAACATGTGGAAGGAGCGGTTTTGCAGCATTTTCTAACGCCATATTATTTGCCTCGTTCCGATAAATGGTTTAGAATTGCAATTGAAAATATGATTCATGTTTTTTGTATGAAGAAAAATCGGTTTTCAAAACTGTTCTTAAACCGTTTAAATTTTGTCAAAAATTTAACTTGGGTCATGATACTGGTGTCCATAGCTTTCCAACGGTATATCGCAAGTCCTATTTGGGCAATGTTGGCGGAAGTTCAACCTAACACTTGAAAAAGTTCAGGTCGATAAACTCAGGCAGTAAAATTGCAAAAAAACGCAATTTTATCAAGACCCGAGAGCAAAATTTGCCAACGAGCGAGATTCTTATTTAAAACCGGTATTTAGTTGCTAAAAACATTTCTAGATTACACTAACATAATATAGAACACGACTAACAAGAATAATTCACGGAGGAAGCCGCGGTTGCGAAGATAGCACGAAGGTCGGGTTCGTACAAAGGGAAGTTCAGGCGCGTTACTCAGGCAGTTCAGGTTGTGATCAGAATATTATTCTGACCCCATGATCAGAATAGTGTTTATGTATATATGTATGTATATATATATGCACACGTATATATACAATTTGGTATATACAATTTCTCCTACATGAAGTCATTACAACGGTAGTGGGTAATGGTATTCTCCTTTGGGATCTATGACCTGGTCGATAAAAAATCCCGCTATTTCCTCTTGAATTGCTCGTACGGGATCCGTTGGTAGGAGCTTATCCTGCACCTCATTGAACTTTTAAGAAGATCAATATGCATGTATTAGTTGTGTGATTAGATATCGATAATGATGTAAAAATTGTGAATAGTGTTCTGGCAAACATACCCATAGTTGTCTAGTAGATTTGGTCCTTTCAAACGCCACCATGTGAATGTTCTCGCAAACGTAGTATGCACATAAATCAGTCCATGGCGCCTGCCTCATGGCCTTTACGAGAATAGAATTCAATCAGATAATAATTAATCAAGCCTGATAATTAATGGTATTGAAACTAGAATTAAAGAGATGGTAGCTAGCTAGTACTACTTAATTACTTACCTTGGGTCGATACCAATACAAATTTTGTTTCCATTCGCCTGGAACCTCTTTGATGAACTTTTGCCAAGCCTTGCCCGTCGGCAAGAAAAATGAATAAAGGAGTTATTAATTAGTTGATATCAGGAAATAACGAACTAAAGAGGCTGACATATAGTTCAATAATGATTGAAATTACCTATTGACTATCCCCTTCACGATTTCGTAGTCACTAGCTTTTTTAAGTAGTGAGTCCAGTACTTCAACTTTTCCTTCTTCAACTTGAATGACTAACAAGATCCAGTGGAAACTGCATGCGCACACGTTTGCATGTATAAATTAAGTGGGCATATGCATAACACTCATCAACTACCCTGAACCCTATACACTTATTAACATCTAGCTAGTAAGCAAAAACAGAATTTGTAGTACAAGACAATGTGACTCACCTGAAGTTGTAAGGAAGTAGTATATCTCGATTGGTATTGAGGTGCTTCAAGAACTCTAGCATGTTTTTCTATATGTTTGATCGATACCATTCATATGTCCATGTCTCTTGATTAATTGTATTTGGGTCAATGAATCCAATTCCATAGCATCCAGCTTTTTCATTTCATAGATCTTCATCTAATACCATAAAAAAGAATATAGTGAGGATAATTACAGGTAATGATCAACTAGCACTATAGCTAGCTAGCTTGAGACTTAAATTACAGAAAGAAACCACTTACAGACAATAGCAACTGACGATAGATTTGTCGAGTGCGTCTTGATTGAATAATTGAAACAGTTCTGAAAAGTCAACATATAGAGCTGTCGCATTGAAGTAATGCTCTTCCTTAACTCTCACCATGAGGGACTCTCGATAGGTAGTCTTGGCAATTTTCATGTACCATTCATGCAATTCATACATTCTCGTTGAGAGCTTCTTGACCTCCTCAGGCTTGACCAAAGGTTCGCTGTGGGCATATTTCCGTTTTATGTCCTCCTCTCTATCCATGGGATCGATCCTTAGGAGTTGATAAACGGTGATACCGAGCTCTGTAGCCTGCCTTCTATGCTCATCGATTATTACCAGCTGATCGATGCCGGTACTCGCATGTGTTGGTACAATGAGCGGGGGGGGGGGTTGATTGCATCGCCTGTTCTCCCAGCTAGGGAACAGTTTTCCCGCTTTTTTGCAGCTGCTTGGCTTGAGCTCGAGCTTGACTCCTTCTTTTGTTGTGCTCGATGTGCCTTCATGATTTGGCGCTCATAGTCTGAGTTAACGGGCTTGGGAGCTGGTGCTTTAGCCATACGAATAAATTGGTCAACGACATGCTCAGGCACTTTCTCCTTTGGCGACGGTGGTGGTTTCGGTCCAAAATGGGTGTCCAATTGGGCTCGCACTTCGGCTTCGTTTTCCTCCGGAGTTAGGTCGTAAGGCCTCTTCGGAAGAGAAGCGAGGCTACTTGGACCATATTGAAATCGCTTGCCTCCTGTACCTGATCATGTACCTTGACTTGTACCGCTACACACCATAGTTGCGGTGGTTCTCTTTCACTATTGCTCAGGCGGCAGAGATGGCTGACGTGACTAACTTGGAGGAGGAGGAGTGGGCTGATGCGGTGCCGTACTTGGAGCAGGAGGAGTGGCCTCACGCGGTGCCGGACTTGGAGGAGGAGGAGTGTCCTCACGCGTTGGCGGACTTGAAGGAGCAGGACTCTGCTGAGGCGGTGGCTGATGACTTGGAGGAGCAGGAGTCTGCTGACGCGGTGGCGGACTTTGAGAAGGAGTTGGCTGACGCGGTGTCGGTGGCCTTGGAAAGATGATGCAATCCTTTCTCCATAGGATGATACGATGTATGGCCTCTCCCAGTGTGTGCTCCTTGTCACCTCCAGGAATGTCAAGCTCTAGCCTTGAATATTCGTCCACCACTTTATCAACCACGACACGAGCATAGCCAGCTGGAATCAGGTTGCAATGGAAGGTTGCTTCAGGGGGATTTGTATAAGCAACAACGTCCGCCACCTTCATGGATATGTTCTTCATTTTGAAGTGTAGCTCACAATTAGTGTTCTCCATGATGTCATCCACATGGTATCTATCTAGCAGTGCCTCGCCCGGGGTGGAACCCACGCTGCTTCTCGGCATGGATGGGACGGTGCTATCCAATGCTGGATCATCCGCTAGCTGATGCCGCTACTGAGACCCCCTTTCCTGGCTAATTGAGTCGATCTGCTACCGCTGCCACTAGAATTGGAGTGCCAACTGCGCGTGCGCTGATTCTAGGCCTTTAAGGCATTCTGCTTCCAGCTTCCTCTGCTCCTCCTACAACTTCCTCTGCTCCTACTCCAGCTTCCTCTTCTTCTCCTCCTCCATCTTTCTTCTTGCGCTGCTTCTGTAGTCGGTGTTCCAGTCCGCAAACCCCTCATATGACGGAACAACGCCTTTGCCTCGTGTTCTTCTCGAATGTTCAGGATTTCCCAGGGCACACGTAAGCTCATCATTCTTTCTATTGGGAGTGAACACCCCCATTCGATCATCTTCTATTGCAACAAGTAATTTGTCGTTGGCTCCTTTAAGACTTGCCTTCTTCAAAATCTAGCCTGTCTTTGGGTCCAACGCCCCCCATGCGCATAGAACCAAGTCATGCACCTTTCCGGCCAGCTCAATGTAACTGGAGTGACCCCTGCATCCAACATCTGTTGCTCAGACTTAGCCACTTAGGATGGGCCACCACATAGCCACCTGGCCCTAGTGTATGGAAATGCTCCTTTTTCACGGCATTGATCTTGTTTATTCTCGACCGTTCCTGAGCTAATTTCGATTCCTTGAATTTCACGAAATTGGCCCAGTGATCTCTTTGCTTCTGTAGTATTCCCTTGAATTCTGGAGTCTTCTTTCCTCCTTCGACGTACTTGGCCCATATAGTTTTCTTGTGGGTGTTGAATGCAATTGCCATCTTCCTAAGAGCAGCATCCTTGACTTTGTGCACATCTGCATCTGTGAAATGATCTGGTAGGGTGAAATGTGACATGAGAGATTCCCAAAGCAGATATTTTGCTCTATAATCGACAAAAGTAAGATCTGGGTGTTCCTTTGCTGGCTTTTCCATTCTTGCATGGAGATCGGGATTTGGTCCTTCACAAGAACTCCGCATCGATGACCGAACTTGTCCGCATTCTTCATAGGAGCGCTTGGTTCTCCATTAGGATTGATGACATAGATGTTGTACTTTACGCCATCCTTCAACTTTTTGGCCGGGCCTCACACTGTCCTGATGCCTGTAGAAGATTTGCTCGATCCAGAGAGCTGAATGAAGTAAGATCGACTCATTAATATATATATATATATATATATATATATATATATATATATATGTATACGCACAAAATCATTTAAAACATGTGATGATCACCAGATGCCTGCTTCTATAAATATACCTCGCCGGTATTTGCTATTCCAAGATCATCATAGTTCTGGACATCATTAATTAGGTCATCTTGATCAAATATCATATCACCCTCCCCGGTATTGTTCAGATATGGGGAGCCGTCATCTTCTTCATTCTAATCATCCGGCCGGCTAGGGGAGCGTATGATCTTGAACAGGGCCTCTTCCCCTTCTCTGCCGGTATTGTCCGCCATAGCTTTTATTTAACTAATCCAGAAGAAATATAAAACAATTTAGTACGCATATCAAATAATAGTAGACAATTGATATGCATCTCGAATAATAGTAGATAATATATACGCATCTTGAAAGATCAAACTGAATCATAGTAGATAATATGCATCATCAAATATAATCTCGAATACATCGTCTTGAATATTATCGAATAATATATATAATCTCGAATACATCGTCTCGAATATTATCGAATACATCACTAGCTAGCTAGCTAATATAGATCGATCGAATAATCTAGTTCACTCGCGGTTCCTGAGACGCTGGCGGTGGACACCCAAAGAGAAGGAACCTGTTGTCACTTGATTTTGGCAAGATACAGAGTGAAGGGGTTTTCAGCATGAGAAAGCTTCACGTCGCCGAGTGGAACAACTTTGATGTTTAGGTTATCGCCATTCGACCACATCTCAGTGGCCAAAACTGTACTCCGAGTGACAAAATTTAGTGTTCTGAGTGTTTTTCGGTCTATTACGCCCTCAATATGACCTCATATGAAGGATCACTCTAAAGGATTTGTCTCCGTCTCATCGAGACGATCGATTTTCATATATAAATAATCTCAATCTGAGTTCGCATGCAAAAGTTACAGTCAATATAGGGCGGACCAGCTAGGAATCAAAATATTACGCTGGACATCAGACACATGTTGATGGGTGTCTGGTATAGTGCGTGAGCAATTAGCCATTGAAGCTGACCTCAGATCTAAAAATGTTCAACATGAAAGTTTTTTGTCTCGTCAAGCCGCTTGATTTTCATATATAAATTGTCTCGATCCGAGTTAGTATACGACCTGGGGAGGCAACACAAGATCAGGCTGTGTTTTCAGTCGGAAATCCGAGTGAAAAAGCTTACCATCTGAGTGAAAATTTACCGGCCGAGTGAAAGTTTGCTGACCGGATGAAGTTATTATTATCCGAGTAGAAATATAGTCATCCAAATGGAAATATAGTCATCCAAGTAAGATATTTCTTTCCGAGTGGAAATATAGTCATCCGAGTGAGAGATTGTCTTTCGGGTGAAAAAGTCCAGTCGGACGGTCCGAGTGAAGTTCTCTAATATCCGAGTGGACGAGCTCGAATCCGAGTGAAACTGAACATGTGCCCGAAAGTTTATCAAGATGACCTCGGATGAAGAAGTGTTCAATATAGAAGTTGTGCGTATCATCAAGACGGTAAACTTTGGTTTTGAAGTCATCATCATCAGAGATAGTATATGGCCTGCAAATTCACTATGAGATTCGAATAATCCAGTCTACTGCAAGACCGAGTCCGACTGAAAGGTAAAGATGACCTCGAGTAGTATTCAAGATGGCCTTATTTGAAAAAGTGATCAACATGAGAGTTGTTCGTATCATCGAGGTGCATAAGTTTGCTATTTGGGCCGTCTTGATAGGAGATCATATGCAAGCTCGACGGCCCGCGCAAGGACGAAGACATAAGTTGGGCCAGATTCAGACTGGATCCGAGTTGAAATAGAACTAGGACTCTAGGACGTGAATTGATGTAATTTTTTGTAAGGAAAGCCTAGATGAATCCTTTACTTGTACGGGAAGTCCAGCCGCTTCTTATATATGTTGGGGGTGATGGCCGATTAAACAACACACAATCGAACAGATCAATATACTACTTTTTCAGTTTACATTTTATCTCTCCACCGTTTTCTCTCTCATTCTTCGCTGTTCCTCAAGTTTGAGAGCTGTGAATCCCGAGGCTCTAGGGGCGAGCGAATCGACCTTGGGCATCCCATAGCCACCGCACTCCCTGACAGGGTCCCTCCCGGGGGTGTGGGGTTTTCGGGTCTACAAAAGCGCCCACCGACTGTCTTGCGTATCGCGCTGTCTATTGGGTCTCCTTCGACGTGAGCTGCGGTGCATCACCCCCAGCGTCGAGGGTACACATGACGTGTTCGTGTGTCAACACACTTTTTGGCGACTCCGCTGGGGATCGAAGATCAATCATCATCATCCACCATGTCCGATCTTCCCAAGCCATCTGAGGTAGACGCCGATAACATCATTAAGCCCAGTCTTGATGAGATATCGGCCGATCATCGCCAAATCTATGAGGAGTACAAGAAGGCGCACGAGGAGAAGGACCTGCAGGAGTTCCTTGCAAAATTCAAGAAAGATCGCCAAGGCAACATCACTCCGATTGAAGAAATCAAGTTCCCTCCTCTTCAAACTGAACAGGTTAAACCCTTTGTAAGTACTACCTTTTCTCCGGAGCACTGGGCTGAGATTGAAAGTCGTATTGCTAATGGTAACACTCTAGTCTATCAAACTTTCATAGAAAATACTAATGCTTAGAAGAATATATCTCAATCGTCTAGTGGTAATGATGGTGTAGCTGCTAGTGTGCAAAACCCTAATATGGCTTTACCTATTGCATCGACGCCTCCCGTGCCGATGGCTTATTATCCTACCCAAGCAAATCAGATTGTGGTTGCACCCACTAATCCTATTATGAGCATGCCAGGTTCGGTGGCAATGCCGAACCAAACTCTACCTACAGCTACAACCACTCGACCACTACCAAATTATGGGTCGACATATATGCCACAATTCCTACATACTGCTAGTAATCCTACTCCTCCTATGTCACTGCCACAAGCTTCATCGTCCACTACGGATGATGGTCTAGCTAATCTTAGAGAGGAGATGGCTAAGATGCTTCGGGAGAATTTTGGAGTTGAGTTACCTTGGAATCGGATTTACCAAAAGCCGTATCCCGAGTACTTTGATGCCATCCAATGCCCTCCGGGATATAAGATTCCAGATTTTGTTAAGTTCAATGGAGAGGGTACAAAAACCACATGGGAGCATGTTAGTCAATACTTGGCACAATTAGGTGAAGCAGGCTCACTAAATGAGTTGTGCGTTTATTTCCTTTATCATTAACTGGTACCGCATTTTCATGGTTTTCTTATTTACCACATGGTTCCATTCGAGTTTGGTCGCAGCTAGAGCAGAAATTTCATGATCACTTTTATAGCGGCAACAATGAACTCAAGTTGTCACATCTAACATCGGTTAAACAGAAGCATGATGAATCGGTCTCCGATTACGTCAAGAGATTCAGAGAAACAAAAAATCGGTGTTTAAGTTTGGTGATAACCGAGAGAGACTTGGCAGACCTAGTGCTGAGTGGTTTGAGGACTCCCATTAGAGAAATGCTAGAAGGTTATGAGTTCTTATATATCAACCAAGTCTTACAAGGGGCTTTGGCTCGGGAAAGCCGAAGCAAAGCTCTAAAAGAAGTGCATAGATACAAAGCCGATCGTCCAAAGATGAATATGGTGGAATATGATAGTGATCACTCGGACGATGAGGGTGATGTTTTTGCTACTGAATTTGTTTGGCCATCTAAGGCCAAACCCTTTACTTGCAATGATCTGAAACCGATTCGTAAGAATCGTGATGAAGAGATGAAGTTTACTTTTAACATTGCTAAGTGTGATAGAATATTTGATGCTTTGCTGCAGGCTAAGATTATTAGAATATCTCATACTTTACCACTGTTTGAAGAGCTAAAACGACGTGCTTATTGCAAGTATCATAATTCTTTTTCTCATGCTACTAACGATTGGAATGTTTTTCGACGACAGATACAGTCGGTCATTAATGATGGACGATTGAACTTTTCTGAGATGCAAGTTGATAAACAGCCTTTTCCAATGAACACCATGGATTTGGAGGTGAAGAAGCTACTCATTCGGCCGGAGGTAGCCGAATCTACTAATAAAGCTAATGTCATTGTTGGTGAGACCAGGAAAGACAAGGAGGACAACAAGGTCTTGGGGAGACATGTTGTGCTTGGAAAGCAACCCGATGGCAAGGAGGTGATCAAAATCACCATCAAGAATCCTACACTCGGGGGGCAACTACAAGTGCAAGAAAATGCTCGTGTGAGATTTGTGCCCAAGAGTCCAGAAGTTGGCAACTGGAAAAGGAATGAAGTTAAAGTACAGCGCAAGCGGATCAAACCAACTTTTGATATGTTGCTGTCCGAATATGCCAATCAGTCGGCTGGTTCCAGCTCTAACCATCCATCATACTTGAAGTGACCAAGGTCACCATCAGATGATATGTTCAGTCAGTATATGAAACCAAGTGGACCAAAGGCGCTATTTCCAGAAGAGCAGAGGCAAACTGTTTGGGACCGACTTGAATACTCATATAATGACCGACTGAACATCGGTAACTATCGGTCGGCTGGTCAAAACATGCGACCGGATGGAAATTATTCGAGTGTAAGGATGCACCCAGGTGGAAGCTATCCGAATGAAAAAATGTGGCCAAGTAGATTACATCCGACTGAATTCCATCCGAGTGGATTCCATCCGAGTGAATTCCATCCGAGTGACAACCATCCGAGTGGATTCCATCAGAGTAAAAAGGTGCGCCCGAGTGAAAATTTCATGCATCTGGAGAGTCGAAAAGAATGGCATGTTAAATCACCAAGTGTTGCAGCAGTTGAGTCGGGAAAAGGCAAGGAGAAAATGGATGTCGACTCACTTATCTTGGGCAGTGAGACATTCGCCATACAGCAGCCGATTGTACATAGCAATCCGACTAAGCCGATACTTGCTATCGCGCCAAAGCACTCTCCTAATGACCATGAAGCAAGCACCAGCCAAGTAAAAACGAGAGATCCTAAATACACTCAGCCAAAGTGGTGTCCTCCATGGCTAACAAAGACACAAAATAGGAAACTACAGAGGTTAAGAAGTCAAGAGATGGCAGAACAAGAGGCCGAGAAGCAAAGTGATAAGTTGTTCAATGACACTCGACCTATGGTACCTACAAAACAAGTGCGTAGGCCCAAACAAATACAAGATGCAGTGGCTTCTACACCTATCATAGCAACACCTACACTACCAAAAGAGGACGACGCAATCATTGCATTGTCTATGTTACCTATTGCTTCCTCTTCACTCAGACAAATTTCAGAATCGGAGGATGCACTCGAGGAGGAGGCTGATATGTTGGACTATGAGTCTACGCTGGTTCATGAAGGTATGCATATCAATATGGTGTATTACTAACCTGCTGAGTTTCGTGCTGTAGATGAGGAAGGGAAGGTGGCTCAGATGGATTTTGGCCCTAAAAATGCAATATTCGAAAAGCCAAAAGAACCAGTAACGCATCTGAAACCATTATATCTCAGAGGTCATATCAATGGGTCGCCGCTCACTCGGATGCTTGTTGATGGTGGTGTGTGGTAAATCTTATGCCCTATTCGGTCTTCAAGAAATTGGGTTTGCCTGATGACAAATTGATCAAGACCAGTATGGTGCTCAACGGATTTGAAGGCAAAGAGAAAACTGAAGCCAAAGGTGTAATGTATGTGGAGCTTACAGTCGGAAGCAAAACTTTGGCTACTGCATTCTTTGTCGCTGAGGTGCAAGGTAACTACAACGTCATACTAGGCCGTGATTGGGTCCATGCAAACCAGTGCGTGCCATCGACTATGCACCAATTTTTGATTCAGTGGGTCGATGATGAAGTGGAAGTCATTCATGCGGATAACTCGGCCTGTGTTGCTTTGGCTGATGCATCGGTGGATTGGCAACATCCCAATGCTACTTGCTTGACGGAACGTGACTTATCAGAGTTTGATCTTCTCAGCGCGACCAAGAATGGTTTTGTGCCCGTCTCTTTAAAGCCGACTGAATGCAATCGGCTCAAAGGTATGATATGTTTAAATGGATTCTAGCTCCGAGTGGTTACAAAAACGTCTTGTAAAATATCGGTCTAGCGAGAACGATATGTATGAGTCTATAGATGAGTTGGATGACATGGATAAACTTGGACAAGGTTTTACATCGGCCGATCCATTAGAGGAGGTAGATATTGGAGATGGTTCAATCACTCGACCAACATTTGTAAACAAAAATTTGAAAGCTGATTGTAAAGCTAAGTTAATCGAGCTATTGAAAGAATACGTTTGTTGCTTTGCGTGGGAATATCATGAGATGCCAGGTTTAAGCCGAGAGCTAGTAGAGCATTGGATGCCTATAAAGGCCGGTTTTAGACCTTATAAACAGTCGGCCAGAAAATTTAATCCAAAAACATATGACCGGATCAAGGAAGAGATCGGTCGTTTGCTTGAAGCTAATTTCATTCGACCTTGCAGATATGCCGAGTGGATTTCT
The DNA here is from genome assembly GCA_034509565.1 of Triticum monococcum. NCBI lineage: Eukaryota > Viridiplantae > Streptophyta > Magnoliopsida > Poales > Poaceae > Triticum > Triticum monococcum. Next base: position 273,631,108 of record CM067842.1, on the reverse strand, counting down.
AACATTGTCCCAGTGGAGAAGAAAGGATCTGACAAGTTGAGGGTGTGCATTGACTTCAGAGATTTGAATAGGGCTACACCCAAAGATGAGTATCCCATGGCAATAGCCGATATGCTTATTAATGATGCTTCTGGACATAATGTTATTAGCTTTCTAGATGGTAATGCCGGATACAATCAAATTTTTATGGCCGAAGAGGACATGTACAAAACGTCTTTCTGATGTCTTGGTTTCCTTGGTTTATTCGAGTGGACAGTGATGGCATTCGGATTAAAAAATGCTGGAGCTACGTATCAAAGGGCTATGAATTTAATTTTTCATGATTTACTTGGTGTCATACTTGAAGTTTATATTGATGATATTGTTGTCAAATCGGATGCTTTTGAATCTCACTTGGCCGATTTACGTTTAGCTTTTGAAAGAATGAAAAAGTATGGACTGAAGATGAATCCTTTAAAGTGTGCATTCGGCGTATCAGCTGGCAAGTTTTTGGGTTTCATTATTCATGAAGATGGCATAGAGATTGATCACAAAAAGATAGAAGCCATACAGAAAGTGGAGGCTCCAACATGCAAGAGAGATATGCAAAAGTTCCTTGGCAAGGTCAATTATTCGAGAAGGTTCATAGCTAATCTGTCAGGGAAAGTTGATGCATTTACTCCTATCCTTCGTTTGAAGAATGATGCTGATTTCACTTGGGGGCAAAACAGCAAGAAGCATTTGATATGATCAAGAATTATTTGTGCACTCCTCCGGTGATGAAAGCACCCAAGCATAAAGAACCCTTCAGGCTTTACATTGCAGCATAGGAAGGAGTTATTGGTGCTGTTTTGACTCAAGAAACCAAGGGAAACGAGCATGCTATTACATATTTGAGCAGACGCTTATTGGACGCCAAGACAAGGTATACATTTATTGAGAAACTATGTCTATGCTTATATTATGCTTGCACAAAACTGAGACATTATTTAGTGTCGAGTGCTTGTGTAGTAGCTTGTCAAACCGATGTCATTAAATACATGTTGCATAGGCCAATTCTTAGTGGTAGAATTGGCAAGTGGGCTTATGCTTTGATTGAATATGATTTGGCTTATGAATCTCTAAAATCCATGAAAGGCCAAATTGTTGCCAATTTCATTGTTGAACATCGGATTAATGACAAGCATGATGTTGATATGAACCTTGTTTCGTTAGTACCATGGAGATTATACTTTGATGGTTCAGTTTGTAGCAATGGCCAAGGTGTTGGTATTGTTTATATATCTCCTCATGGTGCTGTTTTTGAAGCCTCATGCCGCTTAGAATATTTTTGCACAAACAATCAAGCCGAATATGAAGCATTGTTATTCGGCCTAGAGATGTTACTTGCTATAGGTGTTACACATATTGAGGCTTATGGTGATTCGTTACTAGTGGTGCAGCAAATATCCAAAGTCTTTCAGTGTTTGGACGAATCACTTAATGTTTATCTTGATACATGTCTAGATATAATTTCTACTTTGGATTATTTTAGCATTGCATATATATCTAGACATGACAATTGGAAAGCAAATGAGTTGGCACAACAAGCATCTGGATATCATGTTGATCATGGCATGTTTCATATTTCTCAAAGTCTGATGTCTTGTCTTACCAGTATAGAAGAGGCCGAACCAGAACCCACTGATTCAGTCATTAACAGAATATCTAGTGCAGATGACAATTCCGACTGGAGGAAGCCCATTATTGCTTACTTGCGCAATCCGAGTGAAAGGGTGGACAGGGCTGTTCGTCATATGGCTTTCAAGTATACAATGAGAGATGATGGTATTATCACCGAACAGTCGATGATGTTCTTCTAAAGTGTTTGGACGAGGACCAGGCAAGAGTTGCTATGGGAGAAGTACATGAAGGTATTTTTGGCACTCACCAGTCGGCTCCCAAGATGAAATGGTTATTGCGACGTGCTGGGTTTTATTGGCCGACTATGATTAATGATTGCTTCAGATATTATAAGGGGTGTGAAGCTTGTCAAAAATTTGGTGATATACAATTGGCTCCTGCTGCTATGTTACATCCTATTATCAAGCCATGGCCTTTCAGAGGTTGGGGCCAAGACTTCATTGGACAAATCCACCCGTCTTCCTCAAAAGGGCATCGGTTCGTATTGATGGCAACTGATTATTTCACTAAACGTCTGAAGCAGTACCTCTCAAGAACATGACACATACGGAGGTAATTCAATTCATAACCGAGCACATTATTCATAGATTCGGTATTCCTCAAACGTTAACTACAGATCAAGGTTCATATTTTATGTCACACCAAGTCAAAGAGTTTTCCGAATCTTATAATATAAAGTTGCTCAATTCCTCTCCGTATTATGCCCAAGCTAATGGACAAGCCGAGTCTAGCAATAAAATTTTAATCAAGCTCATCAAGAAGATTGAGGGTAATCCGAGGAGATGGCATGAGTTATTTTCTGAAGCTTTGTGGGCACATAGAATTTCAAGGCATGGTGCTATGAAGGTGACTCCATATGAGCTAGTATATGGTCAAGAGGCTGTTTTACCAGTGGAAGTAAATTTGAATGCTCTGAGAATAGCCAAACAAAATGATTTATCGGCAGTAGACTTTTATATCTTGATGATGGACAATATTGATGAGGTTGTCGATAAACGTTTGGATGCTTTGAAGCCCATAGAGAGAGACAAGTTGAGGGTGGCAAGAGCTTACGATAAGAAAGTCAAGTTGAAGAATTTTCAAGTTGGTGATCTCGTCTGGAAAGTGATTCTACCGATTGGTTCAAGAGATAGGAAATTCAGGAAGTGGTCTCCGAGTTGGGAAGGTCCTCTTAGGATTACAAGAACAGTTCCCGGAAACTCATATTTGGTGGAATCCATACAAGGGACGGTGTTACCTAGAGCTCTCAATGGCAAATACTTGAAGAAATACCACCCGAGTGTGTGGCAAGAAGCCTAAGTAGGCAATGGCTGATATAAGATTATCGCCCTTAGCACAAACATGGCCGATACATAACTATCGCCCTGAGAAAAATAAATGGCCGATGGAGTGTTGACATCATCCTTAGAATGAACACCATGCATATTATCTTTCGGCATGCAAGCTTTGCCGAAAAACAGGGGGGCATGTGTTGACACCTGATTTTGGCAAGATACAGAGTGAAAGGGTTTTCAGCATGAGAAAGCTTCACGTCGCCGAGTGGAACAACTTTGATGTTTAGGTTATCGCCATTCGACCTCATCTCAGTGGCCGAAACTGTACTCCGAGTGACAAAATTTAGTGTTATGAGTGTTTTTCGGCCTATTACGCCCTCAATATGACCTCAGATGAAGGAGCACTCTAAAGGAATTGTCTTCGTCTCATCGAGATGATCGATTTTCATATATAAATCATGTCAATCCGAGTTCCTATGCAAAAGTTACAGTTAATATAGGGCAGACCAGTTAGGAATCAAAATATTACGCTAGACATCAGACACTTGTTGATGGGTGCCTGGTACAATGTGTGAGAAATTAGACATTGAATCTGACCTCAAATCTAAAAGTGTTCAACATCAAAGTTTTTCGTCTCGTCAAGCCGATTGATTTGCATATATAAATTGTCTCGATCCGAGCAAGTATGCGGCATGGGGAGGCAAGACAAGATCAGGCTGTGTTTTCAGTCGGAAATCCGAGTGAAAAAGCTTACCATCCAAGTGAAAATTTACCGGTCGAGTGAAAGTTTGCCGACCGGATGAACTTATTATTATCCGAGTAGAAATATAGTCATCCGAGTGGAAATATAGTCATCCGAGTGGAAATATAGTCGTCCGAGTAAGATATTGCTTTCCGAGTGGAAATATAGTCATTCGAGTGAGAGATTGTCTTCCGCGTGAAAAAGTCCAGTCGGACGGTCCGAGTGAAAGTCTCTAATATCTAAGTGGATGAGCTCGAATCCGAGTGAAACATAATATGTGCCCGAAAGTTTATCAAGATGACCTCGGATGAAGAAGTGTTCAATACATAAGTTGTGCGTATCATCAAGACGGTAAACTTTGGTTTTGGAGTCATCGTCATCAGAGATAGTATATGGCCTGCAAATTCACTACGAGATTCGGATAATCCAATCTACTGCAAGACCTAGTCCGACTGGAAGGTAAAGATGACCTCGAGAAGTATTCAAGATGGCCTTATTTGAAAAAGTGATTAACATGAGAGTTGTTCGTATCATCGAGGCACACAAGTTTGATATTTGGGCCGTCTTGATAGGAGATCATATGCAAGCTCGACGGCCCGCGCAAGGAGGAAGACAGAAGGTGGGCCAGATTCAGACTGGATCCGAGTTTGAGTAGAACTAGGACTCTAGGACGTGAATTGATGTAATTTTTTGTAAGGAAAGCCTAGATGAATCCTTTACTTGTACGGGAAGTCCAGACGCCTCTTATATATATTGGGGGTGATGGCCGATTAAATAACACACAATCGAACAAATCAATATACTACTTTTTTAGTTTACGTTTTATCTCTTCACCGTTTTCTCTCGCGTTCTTTGTTGTTCCTCAAGTTTGAGAGCTGCGAATCCCGAGGCTCTAGGGGCGAGCGAATCGACCTAGGGCAGCCCATAGCCACCGCACTCCCTGATGGGGTCCCTCCCGGGGGTGTGGGTTTTTCGGGTCTGCAAAAGCACCCGCCAACTGTCTTGCATATCGCGCTGTCGGTCGGGTCTCCTTCAACGTGAGCTGCCGTGCATCACCCCAGCGTCGAGGGTACACGTGACATGTTCGTGTGTCAACAGAACCATCACAGGATCATAGCTCGGGTGAGATCCCCGAAGAACCTGCTAGGTATTGGAGAACCCGACGTCCATAGCACCCATGTAACGACGGATGTGCTCGTCCTCCTCCCTGACACGACGACGTACCACCTCTGGCGGGGCTGCCTCCCTCTGCACCGAAAGTGGCCCACGCGAAAGCCACCAAAGGAGCTCCGGGTCGACGACAGGACCCAGGGCCAGGTTCCTCACCAAGCGGCGCGCCCTTGAAGGTAGCACCTCCCAGTGCCAGCCCAGTGGAGCCCAGTCCCGGACATGGCTCCTCTGAAGCAGGACGTCATCGCGAATGGGTCGACGATGAGGATACGGGCCTGGCATCGTTGACGCCGAGAACAAATACTATATGCAAATGTAACATTTTCTAAATAATTGTATTGGATTGTGATTTCTTATATACAAATTTAAAAAATGATACCGTTGCATATGTCAATATTCTACATGAAAATTCTAGCTAATTCTTCTAACATTAATATATACATTTAGCTAATTCTATATGCAAATTATAACTAATTCATCTAACATTAATTAATATATCTAATTCATCTAACAAAAAGTATAAAAAAATAATTCATCTAACATTAATATATCTACCTAATTCATCTAACATTTGACATTAACCTAATTAATTAATTCATCTAAAACCTTTGACATTTGACATTAATCTAATTAATTAATTCATTCATCTAGAACCTTTCTATAAAAAACTATAAAATAGAAAAAACTAAAAACTAAAAACATAACATCTAAGTGTGTGTGTGTACATGTACATATATATGTGTGTGTGTGTGTGCGGGCTTGGGGGTGGCCGGCCATGGCGGCCGGGGTTCTCACAGCGGGGCGACGGGCCGGGGTGCGGCGAGGCGATGGGGGCGGCACGCGAGTTGAACGACGGGGACGGGGGCGGCAACAGTGATGGCGCGCGACGGGGACGGGGGCGGCGACAACGATGGCGCGCGACGGGGGTGGCGACGGCAACGGCGCGGGACTGGGGCGGCGGCGACGTCGAAGCAGAGGAGAAGTGGAGATGAAACTGAAATTTTTGTAATTGTTGTATATATAGGACTAACATTTAGTACCGGTTGGAGCCACCAACCGGTACTAAAGGTCAAATTTGGCAGGCCAAGCGGCGGGAAGTAACCCCCTTTAGTACTGGGTCGTGGCTGCAATCGGTACTAAAGATCTCCCCTTTAGTACCGGTTGGAGCCACGACCCGGTACTAAAGGGGTGCGCTAGCGCAGGTGCGGTGCGAAAAGTTTAGTCCCACCTCACTAGCCGAGGGGCGTCCGCACTGGTTTATAAGCCCAGTGCGGTAGCTCTCTCGAGCTCGTCTCTAAGTAGGCCCTTGTGGCCTAATGAACTTGTGCTGCCCTGTTGGGCCTACTAAGCTAGTGGGCCTGCATCTTGGCCCAACCACAGGTTGGGTTTCTAGTCATATGCAGGCCGTTGTGGTCCAATAGGCGGGCTTTTTTATTTAGTTTTTTCTTTTCTGCTTTATTTATTTTCTTTTATTTATTTCTGAGTTGGTTTTTGTTGTATTTAGAATTTCATTGTAAATATTTTTTCTTTAGGTAAAAAAATTTACAAACTTTCTGTTAGTGCCAGCAGTTTTCATATTTGAATAGTTTAAATTTGAATTATTTGAAATTTATGTGAATCACTAATTTGTGAATAACTTTACTTTAAAAATAGTTTTTTCAGTGATACTTTTTTCTTATGTTTAATATTAGTGTGTTTTATCATTATATTCAGTTTGGTAATACTTATGTTATTTAAAAATGAAATGCCTTTGTAACAGATGAGTTTTTGTCTGAAACCCTGATACTTCAAAAGAGATTGTCCATTTTGTACACGAAGTGCATCAAATTTTTGTCGTAACCCTCTCAACTTTTTTGCACATGCTATGTGGGTGAAATGATGATACCACGTCAACTTTCAACCTTTTCGGAGTTCATTTGTAGTGCTTTTCAATTTTAGGGTCATTTAGCTCAAAAAAATCAGTACATGCATGAAAAATAGCAAATGAAGTCAGAAAGGGTTGGAAGTTAATGACGTGGCTTTGAATGGTGTGCATACTGAACTCACAAAAAGTCTGGAGTTGTAATAAGTTAAAAAATGAAATGCCTTTGTAACAGATGAGCTTTCGTCCGAAACCGTGATACTTCGAAAGAGATTGTCCATTTTGTACACAAAGTGCATCCAGTTTTTGTCGTAACCCTCTCTATTTTTTGCACATGCTATGTGGGTGAAATGAGAATACCATGCCAACTTTCAACCTTTTCAGAGTTCATTTGTAGTGCTTTTCAATTTCAGCGTCATTTAGCTCAAAAAAGTCAGTAAATGCATGAAAAATAGCAAATGATGTCAGAAAGGGTTGAAAATTGATGACGTGGCTTTGAATTGTGCATACTGAACGCACAAAAAGTACACGTTTCAAATGCCAAAACACGTAAGCACCCTAACTATTACAAAGATTCCCTACAGTTTGTCCAAAGTGGGACCTTCTAGATATATAAGTTCGGAAACTCACTAGAGAAGAAAGTGATGACAGTGAAGCCGGTCACACCCAGAGTGGGATCTTTGGGTGTGAAACTTTTTCTTCGCGTGTGTCCCTTTGCGCCGTAACCATGGACAATCTTCATCATTTAACTGGATGCTCGGGTCAATATTCAATTGGAATGGAGCAATTTCATCAAACTTTTCATAGTATTCTGACATGCCTGTCTTGTCATCCACTCCCACAATGTTTCTTTTCCTTGAAAGAACTATGTGGCGCTTTGGCTCATCGTATGATGTATTCGCTTCCTTATCTTTTCTTTTTCTCGGCTTGGTAGACATGCCCTTCACATAGAAAACCTGCGCCACATCATTGGCTAGGACGAATAGTTCGTCTGCGTACACAATATTGTTGAGATCCACTGTTGTCATTCCATACTGCGGGTCTTCCGTTGCCTTGTGTCATATTGACCCATTTGCACCGAAACAAAGGGACCTTCTAACCACGTCCATAGTCAAGTTCCCATATGTCCTCTATGTAACCATAATACGCGTCCTTTCCCCTCTTGGTTGCTGCATCAAAGTGGACACCACTGTTTTGGTTGGTGCTCTTCTTATCTTGGGCGATCATGTAAAATCTATTCCCATTTATCTCGTACCCTTTGAAAGTCATTTTATTCGAAGATGGTAACTGCGACAGCAAGTACAAGTCATCTTCAACAGCGGTGTCATGCATGGCACATGTCTACAACCAAACGGCAAAAGTCCCCGTCTGTTCACGTGTAATCAAGTCGTCAGACTGCTCTGGGTGTTTGGAGCATAGAAAATTCTTGTGTTCCTCCATATACGGAGCCACCAAGGCGGAATTTTGTAGAACTGTGTAGTGTGCTTGAGTGAGAGAATGCCCGTCCATACATATTATTTGTTTAAGTCCTAGCATGTCATTTCCACCTAGTCTGCCCTTATGCCACGATTCAGGAATACCAATCGGCTTAAGGTCAGGAATAAAGTCAATACAAAACTCAATGATCTCCTCATTTTCATGGCCCTTGGAGATGCTTCCTTCTAGCCTAGCATGATTATGAACATATTTCTTTAAGACTCCTATGAACCTCTCAAAGGGGAACATATTGTGTAGAAATATAGGACCCAGAACGTTAATCTCTTCGCATAGGTGAACTAGGATGTGCGTCATGGTGTTGAAGAAGGATGGTGGGAACACCAACTCAAAACTGACAAGGCATTGCACGAAATCATTCTCTAACCTTGGTATGATTTCTGGATCGATTACCTTCTGAGAGATTGCACTGAGGAATGCACATAGCTTCACAATGGTAATCAAACATTTTCCGATAGAAGCCCCCTCAATGCAACCAGAAGCAGTTGCGTCATAATCACGTGGCAGTCATGAGATTTTAGGTTCTGAAACTTTTTCTCTGCCATATTTATTATTCGCTTATATTCGATGAGAAGCCATACGGCTCCTTGATACCGAGCAGGCATTCAAAGAAGATTTCCTTCTCTTCTTTGGTAAGAGCATAGCTGGCATGACCCTGATGTATGCCGTCTTTTCCATGCATACGTTGCTGGTCCTCCCATGCCTACGGTGTATCTTTTGTCTTCCCATACATGCCCAAGAAGCCAAGTAGGGTCACACAAAGATTCTTCGTCACGTGCAACATGTCGGTTGCAGAGTGGACCTCTAGGTCTTTCCAATAGGGTAGGTCCCAAAATATAGATTTCTTCTTCCACATGGGTGCACGTCCGTCAGCGTCATTCGGAACAGTTTGTCCGCCAGGACCCTTTTCAAAGATTACCTTCAAATCCTTCACCATATCATGTACATCATCACCAGTACGGTGGCTAAGCTTCGTCCGGTGATCTACCTCACCTTTGAAATGCTTGGCTTTCTTTCTTACAGGATGCCTTCTTGGAAGAAATCGACGATTTCCCAGGTACACATTCTTCCTACAATCATCCAAATATATACTATCGGTATCATCCAAACAGTGCGTGCATGCGCGGTATCCCTTGTTTGTCTGTCTTAAAAGGTTACTGAGAGCAGGCCAATCATTGATGGTCACGAACAGCAACGCCCGTAGGTCAAATTCTTCCTGTTTGTGCTCATCCCACACACGTATACCTTTTCCATTCCACAGCTGTAAGAGTTTTTCAACTAATGGCCTTAGGTACACATCAATGTCGTTGCTGGATTTCTTAGGGCCTTGGATGAGCACTGGCATCATAATGAACTTCTGCTTCATGCACAACAAAGGAGGAAGGTTATACATATATAGAGTCACAGGCCAGGTGCTATGGTTGCTGCTCTGCTCCCCAAAAGGATTAATGCCATCTGCGCTTAGACCAAACCATACGTTCCTTGCATCATCTGCAAAGTCCTCCCAGTACTTTCTCTCGATTTTTCTCCACTGTGACTCGTCAACGGGTACTCTGAACTTCCCTTGTTTCTTACGGTCTTCTCTGTACCATCGCATTGGCTTGGCATGCTCTTTGTTTTGGAACAAACGTTTCAACCATGGTATTATAGGAGCATACCACATCACCTTGGCAGGAATCTTCTACCTGGGGCACTCGCCCTCGACATCATCAGGGTCCTCGTGGATGATCTTATAGCACAATGCACCACATACCGGGAGCGCGTTAAAATCCTCGTATTCACTGTGGTAGAGGATGCAGTCATTAGGGCATGCATGTATTTTCTGCACCTCTAACCCTAGAGGGCAGACAACCTTCTTTGCTTCATACGTACTCTCGAGAAATTCGTTGTCCTTTGGAAGCATCTTCTTTAACATTATCAACAACTTTCCAAATCCCTTATCAGATACACCATTCTCTGCCGTCCATTGTAGCAATTCCAGTGTGGTGCCCAGCTTTTTCTTGTCGGCTTCACAATTCGGGTACAACAATTTCTTGTGATCCTCTAACATGTGCTGCAACTTCTTCTTCTCCTTTTCGCTTGCGCAGTTTCTCTTTGCATCGGCAATGGCCCGACCTAGATCATCAGCAGGGTCATCTGATGCCTCATCTTCAGCTTCTTCCCCCATTGTTATACCATCGTATTCAGGGAACTCCTGGCCAGGATAGCTGTCGTCGTCCTCTTCTTTCTTCATTGGAAGCTGGGAAGAGCTCGAAGATGCTTTTCGGGCAAATTTTCAAGGACTTATGTCCGACCTCCGGATGCGGATGATTTGAGTCATATAACTCAACAGCCTGGAGAGTCAGCCCGAAAGCTTTGGAACAGGTTTCTTACTAAAAAGAACCAAATAGTCGACTGTCCGGATGCCGAAGCCGTGGCATCTTTTAAGCATAGCGTCCGCGACGAATGGCTTGCCAGACACCTCGGCCAAGAAAAGCCGAGAACAATGGAAGCATTAACAAGCCTCATGACCCACTTTTGCGCGGGTGAGGACAGCTGGCTGGCCAGATGCAGCACCAGCGACGCAAGTACATCTAAATTTAGATATGAAAACGGGAAATCACAACGCAACAAAAATAATAAGCGCCGGAATAAAGAAGACAGCCCGAAGAGCACGACAGTAAACGCCGGATTCAGAAGCTCTCGGCTAGGACAGCAAAAGCCGCCCCTAAAGGCGCCAGAGATGAACTATCTAGCCTGCACAAAATTCTGGACCAAATATGTCAGATCCATAGCACCCCTGGTAAACCCGCTAATCATACCCACAGAGAATGTTGGGTCTTCAAGCAGTCCAGCAAGCTGAACGCCGTACACAAGGGGGAGGATACACCAAGCAAAGACGAGGATGAGCCTCTCAAGGAAGACACTAGGGAACAAAAGAAATTTCCACCAGAAGTCAAAACAGTAAACGTGTTACACGTGATCAAGGGAAGAAATAAAGCGGCACTCCCAGAGAAATATGCCCAAGGGGCTATCACCGCGGAGTCCTGCCGCTGGTCGGCTCAACCGATCACTTTCGACCATCGGGATTACTCAGCAAATATCCGGCATACAGGATGGGCTGCCTTGCTATTAGATCCAATAATTGACGGATACCATTTCACACGAGTCCTGATGGTCGGTGGCAGCAGGCTAAACCTGATATATCAGGACACAATCCGCAAAATGGGGATAGACCCAACGAAAATTCGCCACAACAATACTACCTTTAAAGGAGTAACGCCAGGCCCAGGGGCTCACTGCACGGGCTCCCTGCTACTAGAAGTTATATTCAGCTTCCCAGATAACTTCCGTAGCGAAAATTTAACCTTCCACATTGCTCCGTTCCAAAGTGGCTATCAAGCACTACTTGGACGCGAAGGTTTCGCTCGCTTTAACGCAATACCACACTACGCTTCCCTCACGCTTAAGATGCCTGGTCCACATGGCATCATTGCAGTAAATAGAAATATGGAGCAATCCCTGCGCGCCAAAGAGAATGCGGCTGCCTGGGCAGCCGCACACTAAAACGGCCTCACCAACTAAAGTATTCGATAGGTCATCAAGACCACAGACACGGTTAGACGAGTCTGGCACAGCTGTATGTAATTCGTACAGGTTTGATGGCCACACCCCTATCACAAATACAAGGGGCTCAACGCGCGCAGACAAGTGGAAATTTTTACTCATCTTGAATTATACATGGTTTTTTTCAAAAAACCTACCTTTTTGCACGACAACTTTTCACCTAAGTTCCTCTCTTTTACAGATGACCACCGTGCTACACTCGTCCAGGATACGGCACAACGGAGACACAGGCGCATACGTGCAACAGGGACCCGTTTCAAGGATTCTTTTTAGATTAAGACCCTGCGTCAACCTTTTTTACTGTCTCTTGTTGATACACATCCCTCGGATTCTCAATACAATTGAGAAGGATGCTGGCGTCTTGGCATGTGGCCACATCAAAATAATGCACGTACCTGAACACCAGGGGCTTCTTACAAAGGGCACTGATTAGGCCCGGTTCAATAAAGACCGAATACCTTAGGGAGTGTTCGGCGTCGCGAGTTTGGCCTTATATGCATCAGCTCCGAATCATGTATTTGGTCAAATTTTGGGTTTGCCCAGCTCCTATGTTTTGGTACCTTACGTTCCGCTCTATCGACTAAGGTAGCACTAGGAGAACTACTGCGATTGTGCCCCGGGTCATCCGGACGAGCACCTCAGTAGAGAAAGCCGAAAACTGACTATCATGATATATCGTGAGACTGGTCAACCACTCGATGACCTATCGGAATGTTAGAATTCCTCTGCCTTAACAAAGGGCCGTTTCCCGGCCAGGCATGTACGCACCCCAAATTCGGGAGAGTGCAGAGCCACCAGGGGCTATATAGTAGCCCCACCGTCAAACTCCTATGGCCAAGTGAAAGTGTTAAAGCATTATAGTCCGGTTGCCTCGTTCGCTGCGCTATCACCTCCTTAATAGGACCAAGACGTTGGGTTAAGTGTGAACACGCGTCTTCTGCGAACACCTCCGCATTATATGCGTGGGGCTGAAGCCGACGACTGCAATCTTTCAGGTTATACACATGTATACATAAACAACCGCACATGAGGCATCATATTACTTTCAGGCAAAAGTATAAACACAGCCTTAATAAATTTCATAAAAAAATTGTGTTTACAATGGGAATACATGTCACTCAAACATAATATTCTTCGAGCACTGGGCCTCTATCGAACGAGCACCCTCGAGAACCTCCTCGAAATAGTGCTCGGCAGCCACTTGGCCTATGGCCGAACCCTGCGCCGCAACAGTGGTAGCATCCATCTCCGCCCAGTATGCTTTAACACAGGCAAGGGCCATCCGCGAGCCTTCTATGCATGCCGACCTCTTCATCACATTGATGCGCGGCACCGCACCAAGGAACTGTTGCACTAAGCTGAAATAGTTGTTCGGCTCCGGCTTTTCCGGCCACAGCTGATCCACGACATACCTCATGGCGAGTCCAGACAACCTATTGAGTTCGGCCCATTCGGCTAGCTGAACAATCAACAGAAGCGGACGCTCCGGAACGTTAAATTGCGACCAGAACAGCTTGTCCATTTCACGATCTGTTTGATCTCAGAAGTATTTGGCCACATCGACAGCGCTCGCCGCCAAGTCCATATATGCATCCGCCGAACTCCACAGCCGATCCAGAGGGGCATACCGCGGATCTCCGAACTTCCTCCGCAGCATAAAGGGCTTCCCAGCCGCAATATCCTCAGCTTCACGCAGCTCCTCCTTCTTCCCTCTCATAGCAGAGCGGGTGTCTTTGTTCGCCATTGTGGCCTTTTCAAGGTCCGTTGCCTTCGCTCGGTTTTCTTTTTCAAGGAACTGGCAATGGTCGTCACTGTCTTTTTAACTTTACGACCATCTTGGCCATCTTCTCTTTTCTCTCGCAATGCGCGGCCTTCTCGGCTTTCAACTCTTCGGCCGCCTTCAAATTAGCCGCATTACTAATCCTTGCTTGTTCTTTGGCTCGGGCAAGTTCCACACGCAGGGTTTCTACGGTGGTAGCTCCATCTGCAGTCACAACATATTAAAGATACTGGCATCATGCTACTCTTACTATGTGGCATTCACCAGAAAATACCACTTACCCTGTGCCTCGTCAAGCCTCTTGTTAACAAGCTCGATGTCGGCATCCGCCGCATCCAGTTGCCGCTTCAGTTCGGCAAACTCATGAGTCCGGCTAGCCACCGGAGCTCCCACTACCTGCACATTAAAGCGGTATGGTTATTACCTGGGACTACGATCCTCTGTTTGCCGCCGTTCTCGGCGACAACCAGAGTCTCAGGGGCTACTATCTACACAGGGCACACCTAAAAATGTGCGGTACCATCACAAATGTACATCATTTTACGTACCTCAAAGCCTGTCAGTAGACTCATAAAGGCATCATGCAACCCGCTTTCGGCGGATGAAATCCTTTCCATCACCGTACCCATTAATGTGCGGTGTTCTTCTGAGATGGCTGCTCGCTCCAACAGTTCTCTTAGTACGTCCGACCACCAGACGGTGCCGGACTCTTCTGTTTGCTCTCTTCGAGAGCCGGACGCTGGGGACTTCGGGTGACTATAGGATTATCTTCTGGCCTCACCGGATCCGGAGAGGCCCTCCGTGACGACACTTCAAGGTCACCCGCTTCTTGAGCGGAGGAGTCCGGGGAGGCGTTTCACTCTCCATCATCTTCGGAAGAAGATCCCTCGAAGACGAGCTCTGTTGAGAAGGGCTAAGATCCGAACTACAAGATACATACTTCGGTTATTTTCCTCAGAGGTAAGGTAATATATCTTCACTATTAAAGTACTTTTTAATTGCTTACAGCTCGTTAGAGGGCTGATCCCCGCGCGGACTTTGTGCGGCAAGAGCACCCTCCAAGGCAGGACCCTCTGGTGGAGATTTCTTCTCCTGCTTGGAAACCTTGGTTTCCGGATCTTCAGAGGAAGTCCTCTTCCTTCCCCGGGGTGAGAGAATGTCAGATTCCTCCCCTCGGTTATCCTCCCTCACGGAGGCGCTCATTCCCTCGGTCGGAATAGGTAGCGGTGGAGGCCCGCTTTCGCCCTCATTATTCCCCCCTTTGTCTTCCTTTGAGGGCTCCAGGCAAGGTGCTAGCTCGAGAATCTTTTCCAGTACCGGATTTTCCAAACCCTCAGGAAGGGGCGCCGAACACCGAATCATCTTCGCCTTTGTTATCTAGTCCTGGTCAAAGAGCGATTTCTCAAAATAACGTCATGATAAATGAAAGACGGTGTGTTCGTCTAGAGGATAACTTGGTCGGCGGTGCGGTTGCTGCTCAGGCCCACGTCCTCGGTAGTATCCGGACACTCTATCTGGGGTCCGAAGAATGATCTATACATCTCCTCGTGCGTCAGGCCGAGGAAATTCTGAATAGCGCGCGGTCCTTCTGGGTTGAACTCCCACATGCGAAGAGGCCGGCATTTGCGTGGCTGGATTCGTCGAACCAGCATGACTTGCATTACCATAATCAAACTGAAATATCCTTCGAAGAGATTTTGAATGCGGCTTTGCAGTACAGGCACATCCTTAGTTGGACCCCAGCTCAGCCCTCTGCTAATCCATGACATCAGTTGTGGTGGAGGGCCTGAGCGGAAAGCAGGGGCAGCCGCCCACTTGGCACTTTTGGGAGCTGTGATGTAAAACCACTCCCGTTGCCATAATCCGGACACCTCTGGAATAGAACCTTGTGGCCATGGAGCTCCAGAAATCTTGCTTATTAATGCACCTCCGCACGCTATATACTGCCCCTCGATCATCTTCGGCTTCACGTCAAAGGTCTTGAGCCACAGGCCGAAGTGAGGGGTAATGCGGAGGAAGGCCTCACATGTGACAATAAATGCCGAGATGTGGAGAAAGGAGTCCAGGGCTAGATCGTGGAAATCTAGCCCGTAATAAAACATCAGCCCCTAACGAAGGGATCCAGAGTGAGGCCTAGACCTCGGAGGAAGTGGGAGATGAACATGATGACATCGTTGGGTTCAGGAGTAGGGACGACCTGTCCTCGGGCAGGCAGCCGATGCGAAACCTCGGCGGTCAGGTATCTGGCCTCCCTCAACTTCTTGATATCTTCTTCTGTAACGGAGGAGGGCATCCACCGGCCTTGAAGGCTGGATCCGGACATGATTGAAGGTCCGGAGCACCTGACCTGGGCTTTGGGTGTTAGAACTCGAGGCGGGGGAAGGATTCGATTGAGCACGGGAGGGAAAAAGTAAAAGCCTTGTCCCTTTATAAAGAGGGTGAATATCAAGCGTCCTCTCCGTAGCCATTTGGGACTTGCCTATAATCTAGGAGTCCTAGATACGGTTGGGTTACCCACGACCGTATTGATGAGAATCCCGTAATTAGGGGAACATGATCTCTACTTTGAAAAGACGTGTCCAGAAACCGCTTCACGTTATGTGTAGAGCTGGTTGAAGAAAAACGGTTCGGATAATTACCGGGCCATGGCATAAATGTCATGTTGCCGAAACGTGTCAGCAGATTAGATTTGTGGAAATATTATTCTCTCTACGGAGGTATGTGGTATTTTGCAGGGTCGGACACTATCCTTGTATTCAAATTCTTCCGTGATGTATTCGGAGGAGGAACCCGCCTTGCAATGCCGAAGACAATACTGCGCACTGGACTCATCGTCATTGAAGCCTGGTTCAGGGGCTACTGAGGGAGTCCTGGATTAGGGGGTCTCCGGACAGCCGGACTATATTCTTTGGCCGGACTGTTAGACTATGAAGATACAAGATTGAAGACTTCGTCTCGTGTCCGGATGGAACTCTACTTGGCATGGAAGGCAAGCTAGGCAATACGGATATGCATATCTCCTCCTTTGTAATCGACCTTGTGTAACCCTAGCCCTCTCCGGTGTCTATATAAACCGGAGGGTTTTAGTCCGTAGGACAACATACAATCATACCATAGGCTAGCTTCTAGGGTTTAGCCTCTCTAATCTCGTGGTAGATCTACTCTTGTACTACCCATATCATCAATATTAATCCAGCAGGACGTAGGGTTTTACCTCCATCAAGAGGGCCCGAACCTGAGTAAAACTTCGTGTCCCCTGCCCCCTATTACCATCCACCTAGACGCACAGTTCGGGACCCCCTACCCGAGATCCGCCGGTTTTGACACCGACAATGATTTTTTATATAAAAAAGATAAGAAACAAGAGGCTCACCGCAAGGTGGTGCCAGCGACGGGACAGTGCGGGCAATCGATGGTGGTTAGGACAGAGACGGGAAGGCACTAAGTAAACCACACCTACATATGCAAACTAAGAGTTATTTTGACCTCAAATTGCATATAAATCAAATACTACCACATATAATCCCTCCAAAAATAAAACCCACAAATCACTATACATATAGAGCATCGCAAGAGCTAATCTAGCAATGAGAGATGAAAGCACAAAGTTGCTAACCTTTGTGATCACTTGGATGGATGGGGTGCCTCCAAATCTTCACAAATTTTGGCAAAAATGGAGTGCCTGACAAGAGGCTTTGCCGGAAACTTTGTGTACAAAGGAGTATTGAGGGCTCATCCTTTAGCATGTTTAAGCGCATGCACAAGTATCCGGCAAGTTTTTTTTTCAAAATTGCATGAACAAACAAGTACAAATCATATGAGTAGCAACATGGATGAAGGATTACATAATGACTACTCATGCTATAATGACTATTTTGCCACTCTGGTTGCTCCTTAAACTATAAAAGAAGGCCCGAGGCAACCTAGCAAAGGGTTCGAACTTTTGATCCCTCAATGCTTGTACGCATGTAGCTGCTCTTCTCAAGGCACCCTTTCCAGGATAGAGCGCTCCGTGACTTCGTGTTACTCCAGATCAATCCACCAAAGCAGGAGTAGTGTTTTACGATGCAAAGCAGCCCGAACCTAGGTAAAAGAGAGTTGTCCATCGCCGTGCTGCCCTGTTGTTTCTGCTCTTTGTGCAATGTGATCATTCCCCCGCCGAACCACAAAGGGGCAACCCTACCCCATAGGTGGTCGTGCTTCATCCACGACATCTTGGCACACCAGGTAGGGGTAAGGGTTGTATACTTTCAGGGTTGCCCTTTGTGGTTCGGCAAGGGGACAGTCACATTGCACAAAGAGCAGAAACAATATGGCAGCGCGGTGCTACCTCTTGAGCTTGCGTTGGTTTTTCCCTTGATGAGGAAAGGGTGATGCAGCAAAGTAGAGTAAGTATTTCCCTCAGCTTTTGAGAACCAAGGTATCAATCCAGTAGGAGACAACTCAACAAGCCACTGAATACCTGCATAAACAAACACCGACTTGCACCCAACGCAATAAAGGGGTTGTCAATCCCTTCACAATTATTTGCAAAGTGAGATCTGATATAGATGGATAAACGGCAAAGTAATATTTTTGGTATTTTTGGTTTATGGAACAAAAGTAAAAGATTGCAAAGGAAGTAAATAGGAAAATAAAATTGTAGATTGGAAACTTATATGATGGAAAATAGACCCCGGGGCCATAGTTTTCACTAGAGGCTTCTCTCAAGATATAAATTATTACGGTGGGTGAACAAACTACTGCCGAGCAGTTGATAGAAAAGTGCAAAGTTATGATGATATCTAAGGCAATGATCATGAATATAGGCATCACGTCAGTGTCAAGTAGACCGAAACAATTCTGCATCTACTACTATTATTCCACACATCGACCGCTATCAAGCATGCATCTAGAGTATTAAGTTCATAAAGAACGGAGCAACGCCTTAAGCAAGATGACATGATGTAGATGAATTAACTCAAACAATATGATGAAAACCCCGTCTTTTTATCCTTGATGGAAACAATACAATACATGTCGGTTCCCCTTCTGTCACTAGGATCGAGCACCGCAAGATTGAACCCAAAGCTAAGCACTTCTCCCATTGCATGAAAAACCAATCTAGTTGGCCAAACCAAATCGATAGTTCGAAGAGACTTGCAAAGATATCAAATCATGCATATAAGAATTCAAAGGAGATTCTAATAATATTCATAGATAAGTTGATCATAAATCCATAATTCATCGGATCTCGGCAAACACACCGCAAAAGAGTATTACATCAAATAGATCTCCAAGAACATCGAGGTGAACTTTGTATTGAGAATCAAAGGGAGAGAAAAAGCCATCTAGCTACTAGCTATGGACCTGTAGGTCTGTGGTAAACTACTCACCCTTTATCAGAGAGGCAATGGTGTTGATGTAGAAGCCCTCCATGATCAAATCCCCCTCTGGAAGGATGCCAGAAAAGGCCCTAGATGAGATCTCACAGGTACAGAAGGTTGCAATGGTGGAAAAGTGGTTTTGTGGCTCCCCTGGAAGTCTTTGGGATATTTGAGAATATATAGGAGGAAGATCTAGGTGAGGGGGTCACCGAGGGGCCCACAAGGTCAGGGGGGCGCCCTCCACCCTTGTGGCCGCCTCGTGGCTCTTCTGACATGCACTCCAATTCTCCTGGGTGTCTTCTGGTCCAAGAAAAATCATCGCGAAATTTAATTCTGTTTCGATTCCGTTTGGTATTCCTTTTCTGCGAAACTCTAAAACTAGGAAAAAGCAGAAACTGGAACTCGGCTCTAGGTTAATAGGTTAGTCCCAAAAATCATATAAAATAGCATATTAATGCATATAAAACATCCAAAATAGATAACGAAATAGCATGGAACAATCAAAAATTATAGATACGTTGGGGACGTATCAAGCATCCCCAAGCTTAATTCATGCTCGTCCTTGAGTAGGTAAATGATAAAAACAGAATTTTTGATGTGGAATGCTACCTAACATATTTATCCATGTAATTCTCTTTATTGTGGCATGAATGTTCAGATCCGTATGATTCAAAATAAAATTTTAATATTGACATAAAAACAATAATACTTCAAGCATACTAACAAAATAATTATGTCTTCTCAAAATAACATGGCCAAAGAAAGCTTATCCCTACAAAATCATATAGTCTGGCTATGCTCCATCTTCATCAAACAAAATATTCAAATCATGAACAACCCCGATGACAAGCCAAGCAATTGGTTCATACTTTTGATGTTCTCAAACTTTTTCAACTTTCATGCAATACATGAGCGTGAGCCATGGACATAGCACTATAGGTGGAATAGACAGTGGTTGTGGAGAAGACAAAAAGAAGGAGATAGTCTCACATCAACTAGGTGTATCAATGGGAAATGGAGATGCCCATTAATAGATATCAATGTGAGTGAGTAGGGATTGCCATGCAACAGATGCACTAGAGCTATAAGTTTATGAAAGCTCAAAAAGAAAACTAAGTGGGTGTGCATCCAACTCGCTTGCTCACGAAGACCTAGGGCATTTTGAGGAATCCCATCATTGGAATATACAAGCCAAGTTCTATAATGAAAATTCCCACTAGTATATGAAAGTGATATTATAGGAGACTCTCTATCATGAAGATCATGGTGCTACTTTGAAGCACAAGTGTGGTAAAAGGATAGTAGCATTGCCCCTTCTCTCTTTTCTCTTTTTTTGTTGGACCTTCTCTCATTTTTTTGGCCTCTTTTGTTCGTCCGGAGTCTCATCCCGACTTGTGGGGGAATCATAGTCTCTATCATCCTTTCCTCACATGGGACAATGCTCTAGTAATGAAGATCATCACACTTTTATTTACTTACAACTCAAAAATTACAACTCGATACTTAGAACAAAATATGACTCTATATGAATGCCTCCGGTGGTGTACTGGGATGTGCAATGAATCAAGAGCGACGTGTATAAAAAATGATGAACGGTGGCTTTGCCACAAATACGACGTCAACTACATTCTCATGCATAGCAATATGACAATGACGGAGCGTGTCATAATAAATGGAACGGTGAAAAGTTGCATGGTAATATATCCCGGAATGGCTATGGAAATGCCATAATAGGTAGGTATGGTGGCTGTTTCGAGGAAGGTATATGGTGGGTTTATGGTACCAGCGAAAGTTGCGCGGTACTAGAGAGGCTGGCAATGGCGGAAAGGTGAGAGTGCATATAATCCATGGACTCAACATTAGTCATAAAGAACTCACATACTTATTGCAAAAATCTATTAGTCATCGAAACAAAGTACTACGCGCCTGCTCCTAGGGGGATAGATTGGTAGGAAAAGACCATCGCTTGTCCCCGACCGCCACTCATAAGGAAGACAATAAATAAATAAGTCATGCTCCGACTTCATCACATAACGGTTCACCGTATGTGCATGCTACATGCGTACAAGCGTTGAGGGATCAAAAGTTCGAACCCTTTGCTAGGTTGCCTCGGGCCTCCTTTTATAGTTTAAGGGGCGACCACAGTGGCAAAATAGTCATTATAGCATGAGTAGACAGCTAACAGTGCTATCATACCTAATTCTGGCAGTAAGGACAAAGTACATTAAATGCACTGCTAGGTGTCGTGCAGAGGTTGAAGAACGACAAGGCTGCTATGCCGCTTGTCCAACTACCTCTTATTAGCGTGACACACACCATCAAGAAGGGTGTCGATAAAGTTAATCTCTTCTCCAGCAAGCTGTCACGTGCCTGAAAAGTTCCACCTAACTATTTGAGAGCTCGACACCGCACCGATTAGTGACTGGCGTATGATGAGGTGGAGCGGTGGCATCTTGGCGAAGGCTTGCCGGCACGGATCTTGTCAGGCCCTGATCTATGCGGTCTCGGGGAACCTTGCCGGGGTGGCATGGCCTTGGACCTCGGGCGCGGTCTCGACCCTGCTGGGCTCGCCTGCCTAGGAAGGGAGACCTTCCTAAGGGATTCTCTATTTATTTGGTCTTCTTATTGTGCTCCTTGATCTCATGAAGAGCGGTTTCTCTGGCTTATCTTATGTCATGAATTGGTACTTGATGTATGATTGGCCGGATGCCTGTGCGCAAGCCAGGGCGTCAAACACAAATGTTTGTTGCACCGACAGGAGCCCCCGGTCCTGGTCCATACGTGCCGCCGAGCATCATTAGGGTATGCCCAACCAATTGACATGCGCACATACCGACCTTGCCGGGGCTGGCGCCAGTGTTTTTGAGATCTTCTTTGCTTCTTCATTAACCTGGACTTGGTCTAGCTACCAAGTCTCCCATGGCATCTTCAACACTCAGACGACGCGCGTCATTCATGTTGTAAACCAGGGGCGCCCACATTCAGGGGATCCCATAAGGGCACCGGTGCATGAACCGAGGGTAACTGCCATTTTACCTTAAGCTTACCCACTACGCCTGCCATTTCTGCCACACGCGCCACATGCACTACACGGGGTTGGTTGTGGACGGCTAGGGTGTAGGAACATGTGACATGGCAGAATACACAATGCCTCAGATTGGTGTAGTGGGGCGGCCGACGAATCTGGACGCCATCCGGGGCCGCAGAGGACTGGATTGGGAGAGCAGGGCAGTTGCTCCTAAATAGTGGAGAGCTCCCCCTCGCTCATGTTATAAAAGGAGGTGTGGGGGAGTGGGGTTACTCATCCACCATTCTTTCCTTCTCCAACCCTACTGCTTCTTCCAACATGGCGAGAGGAAG
Organism: Triticum monococcum; assembly: GCA_034509565.1. NCBI lineage: Eukaryota > Viridiplantae > Streptophyta > Magnoliopsida > Poales > Poaceae > Triticum > Triticum monococcum. The sequence goes on along the minus strand of CM067842.1, from coordinate 273,608,793 downwards.
ATGCCGCGCTCGTGCTTCGACCGTGGTGACGAGGGCTTCTCTCCGACATCCTGCTCCTGCCTTCACCGCAGTTGCAGAGGCTGGATCTAGTGTGCGTGGTGGAGTTGTGGGGCACGGATAGGGTCGACGCAACACGTGTGGCCGAGGCGGACGAAGCGGTGCGCTCGACGTTCCTCCTCCAACTATTCCAACACTGTAAGGCCACGTGGGGGACACGACGCCAAAGTTCATCGTCAAGCTGCGCAACCCTCTGCGCAGCCGCCTGCGGCTCCCTCGCCCTTTCGGCAGGGTGATGGAGGTTGATCAGCCACTCGGGCTGCGGCGGCGCATGAGTGGCTGCTGCAATGGCGCCGTGTGGGTGGATGTTGAGTTCCCTGTGCCTTATGTCATGCTTCTCAGGCGTGGTTGGAAGACTTTTGCCTCGACGCAGTAAACTTGCGGCTCAACGAGGGTCCTGGTGACAGCCACCTGGCAGATAGTGGGCGTGCACAGCAGCGGGAGCGCGCCAGAGCCGACTGGGTTAGTGGGGTGGTCCGCCGAGCTGAACGTCAGGCCGACCTCGGGCGCCGCCCGGTCCGGGGGAGCCCCCTGCCGTGCAGAGACGATGCTAACCCGGCGGGCAAAGGGCTTGACATGGCGATAGGTGGGCGGCGCCTGCGAGCCGCCCAGGAGGGCCGCGACGACTGGAGGCGTCGGCGCTGTGGTGCAGTCACTCCGTCGCGCAGGCGGGTGCTGAGACGATGCCTGCTGCTCGCCCCCCGCCGGGCCGGTGGCGGCGTAGATGGCGGGCGACAGGGAACGACGAGGACGCCCACCGACGGGGGCCGTCTAGGCGAAGCGGGAAGCGATGGCGGCCCGGTGCTCGGCGCGGGCCCGACGAGCGTCAGACATGGATGCGATGGTCGGAGGAGAGCGGAGCAGTGGAAGACGAATTCCGGTGCACCCCAACCTGGCGCGCCAAATGTCGGATTTCGGGTTCCGGCAGACCCTTAAGGTTCGAACACTGGGGTGCGCGCGGAGATTACGCCTTCAACCTCTCCGTCTCACTAGGATCTAGACTACTAAAAGAACTGCACGAAAGACACAAGACTTATACTGGTTCGGGCCACCATTGTGGTGTAATACCCTACTCCAGTGTGTGGTGGATGGATTGCCCCCTGGGGCTGGTGAGGATGAATAATACAAGGAAGAATAGCCTCGCGAGGGTCTGTTCTTGGCTGGGGTGATGAACTGCTATGGGGAGTTCAGCCACCTCTCTCTATCTCTCTCTTTCTCTCTTCCTCTCTTCCAGATCCCAACTGACCAACCGAACCCCCTGCTATGTGGGTGGCTAGTCCTATTTATAGAGGCCCTGGTCCTCTTCCCAAATATTGAGCGGGAAGGGATCCAACAATGGCGGGCTAATTTGAAGGGGGACAGCGAGTACATCTATCCCGGCAAAAGGTGGTCTTCACCTGCGAAAGGCTCTGGTGATGACGCCGTGCTGGGCTCCATGGTGACCTCTGTCTCGTAGTCCGCTTGGTCCTGGTCTTGTTGCACCGGAATGGCAACCTTTGCCTGATGCCTCGGTACTCCGCGGCTGCGCTTGCCCCCTTTGCACCAAAGAGGAAAGGAGGACGCTGCGCGCGCTGGCACCCACCTGGCGCCCTCGATCGTCATGGCTTACGTCACGGGCACCTCACGAGGCACCCCGCCTTGATATCTCCGTCTCCTCGCGAGCCAGCCTGAGGAGGCTGTGCCTGAGGACGCGCCATGTCGTCCGCCTCGCGAGGCTTGGCCCCTCGCGAGGGTCTTGAGTCTTGTGCTCGATGAAGATGGGCCATGTTGGGCCCCCACTCGAGCCACGCCGCAGGCCGTAGGCAGGCAAGTCCGGGGACCCCCGTTCCCAGAACGCCGACACCGCCGACCGCCGCCTCACCGCCACTCGCCGCCGACGCCGCCCTCACCGCCGCGGCCGGTGACGCCCACGGCCACCTCGGGCCGCCCCGCCGGACTTCTTCTCCGGCGACGAATCCGGCCATCCTCGGCAGCCGCGCCGCTGCTACAGTGCTCCCGGGCCAGATCTGGATCCAGATTTCGGATCGGTTGACTTTTGCCCTGAAACCCTAACTATTTTGCGTTTTTCATCATGTTGTATCTCTGCATCCGTAGCTCTGTTTTGGGCATATAGCATATCAAAATGTTCATCTCAGAGAGTACATCATTTCATCTCATTGCATCATTTTCATTTGAGTTCATCTTGATGCCCGAAATGCTGTTGGAAGAGTGCTACTTGAGATAACTGTCAGATCTGCTGCTCCTATTAGATATTTGTCATTTTTGCCATGATTAATGTGTGCATGATATGCCCCTGAGCTCTACATATGTTTTGTTATATGCTTTGCCGCCTTTCCAAAGGTGCAACCCATGTATTTTTGTGATGTGTGTGGTGACTAGCACAAGCTTGCAAAGTGGAGCATTCGTTAATGCTGATTTCAGGGACTTAGCAATTTCACTAAGTCCTTGGACTGTTTATATCAATATGCCATATGTTCATGTTGTTTCCTAGTGATCCGTGCCTCTTTTGAGGATGATCAGTAAGGATGTTTTGTTAATCTTGTAGTGATCTATCCATCCATGTCTTTGTTTGCAATTATGGAGCACCCTAGCTTGAGTCAATCGAGCTCTACTTTTGCTATTTCGTGAATCTGGGCAGATTGTCTACTTGTTAGCGATTTTGCCGAGGATGTTGTACTTGATCCGTGCATGCTATGTTATTGTTCTTGCCATGTCTAGATTGCATAATGTGTATTCTTGATGGGTGTATGCTTAGATTGTCATGACATGCTCTGTAGTGAGTGCATCGAGCTCGTAAACATGCCTACTTGATATCTGATTTTGCATGCTCCAGTTTTTTACTAAGTATGTGATCTGTTTAAGTTTTTGCCATGTTCACATGCTTGCAATTGTATTTTCTGATCCATTTTAGCTCAAGGTCACTAAGGGACTTTTGTTAAGCTCTTTGAGTACCTCCATGCAATGATTTACTTTGCCATGTTCAGGCCCTGTAGCTTATAGTTTTCATGCTCCAAAGTGTGCTACCTGATCTGAAATTCCAGACAAGTGTTAATTTCACTAAGTCTAAAATCTGTTTACCAAATGCATTTTTGCCATGCTTGTTTGAACCTGTTAATGGATGAATTGGCCGTAGCTCAGTGTTCATATTTTGTTAAGCATCATGAATGGATCCCTGGTATGTATTTTGTTGCCATGTTTGAGTGATGTAGCATGTTTATCTTGTTGCATTTAGATGGCTACTTGTTGTATATCGCAGACCGTTGTCATATTTGAATTGCTTGCCATTTCCAAACCGTGACTCCGATTCCGGAGATCTTTATATTGTTTTCAAGCGAAATCATCTCACCTTTCCAGTGGCACACTTGGATTTCCAAGTTGAGGCCAGGTTCATTCATTCCTTGTCAAATCTTGCATATGCATCACATATCGCATCCCGCATATCATACCATGTTTGCATCATGTTGTTTGAGCTTTGCACGTGGTTGATTGTGTTCCATTTACTTGTTTGTCTTGTTTTGGTAGAGCTGGGAGACGAGTTCGCTAACGAGGAGCCCGTTGAGTTTGCTTTCGATGATCCAGTCAACTCTGACAACTTTGCAGGCAAGATGATCATACCCTCGAAATCACTTCTATCTTTGCTTTGCTAGATGCTCGCTCTTTTGCTATGCCTATGCTACGATGCCTACCACTTACTTATCATGCCTCCCAAATTGCCATGTCAAACCTCTAACCCACCATGTCCTAGCAAACCGTTGATTGGCTATGTTACCGCTTTGCTCAGCCCCTCTTCTAGCGTTGCTAGTTGCAGGTGAAGATTGGAGACCGTTCCTTGTTGGAACATTATTTACTTGTTGGGATATCATTATATTATCTTGTTATCTTAATGCATCTATATACTTGGTAAAGGGTGGAAGGCTCGGCCTCTCGCCTAGTGTTTTGTTCCACTCTTGCCGCCCTAGTTTTCGTCATATCGGTGTTATGTTCCCGGATTTTGCGTTCCTTACGCGGTTGGGTGATAATGGGAACCCCTTGACAGTCCGCCTTGAATAAAAATCCTCCAGCAATGCCCAACCTTGGTTTTACCATTTGCCACCTAGCCTTTTCCCTTGGGTTTTGCGGACTCAAGGGTCATCTTATTTTAAACCCCCGAGCCAGTGCTCCTCTGAGCGTTGGTCCAACCTAGAGCACCGTGCGGGGCCGTCCCTTGGCAACTTGGGTTACGTTGGCTCCCGTACGCTTAGCTTATCCGGTGTGCCCTGAGAACGAGATATGTGCAGCTCCTATCGGGATTTGTCGGCACAACGGGTGGTGTTGCTGGACTTGTTTTACCATTGTCGGAGTTGTCTTGTAGAACCGGGATGCCGAGTCTCATCGGAATGTCTCGGGAGAAGGTCTATTCCTTCGTTGACCGTGAGAGCTTGTCATGGGCTAAGTTGGGACTCCCCTGCAGGGATTTGAACTTTCGAAAGCCGTGCCCGCGGTTATGGGCAGATGGGAATTTGTTAATGTCCGGTTGTAGATAACTTGAACCTTAACTTAATTAAATGAATCAACTGTGTGAGTTACCGTGAGGGTCTCTTCTCGGCGGAGTCCGGGAGGTGAAAACGGTATTGGAGTAATGCTTGTCGCAGGGTGTTCTCTATAGTTATTCATTCGCGCTTTGCCTTCTCTTCTCGCTCTCTTTTGCGAACAGTTTAGCCACCATATATGCTAGTCGCTTGCTGCAGCTCCACACATTTACCTTGCCTTACCTATAAGCTTAAATAGTCTTGCTCGTGAGGGTGCGAGATTGCTGAGTCCCTGTGGCTCACAGTTTACTTCCAAACTAGATGCAGGGCCTAATGACTCTGTTCCGGATGACGCACTTGAGCTCAAGTGGGAGTTCGACGAGGACTCATGCCGTTAGTATGTGTCTTTCCCTGATGATCAGTAGTGGTGCCCAGTTGGGGCGATCAGGACCGTGTCGCATGTTGGGTTGATCTTTTATTTTGGCGCCGTAGTCGGGCCATGAGTGATTGGATGATGTAATGCTATTTATGTACTTTGATTGACGTGGCGAGTGTAAGCCAACTATGTTCCTTCCCCTTTTATTATTTATATTACATGGGATGTTGTGAAGATTACCTAACTTGCGACATTGCTTTCAATGCGGTTATGCCTCTAAGTCGTGCTTTGACACGTAGGAGATATAGCCGCATCGAGGGCGTTACAAATTGGTAATCAGAGCCTTCCCCGACCTTAGGAGCCCCACTGATTGATCGTTTTTAGCAGCCGTTGTTGAGTCTAGAAAAATGTTTTGAGTCATTTAGGAATTATATATCGGAGATTTTAGGAATTCTTTTTACTCCCCAGTCCCTTCATCGCTCTGGTAAGGCATCCTGACATAGAGTTTTGACTCTTCTCTTCTCAAATTTCACTAAAAAAATTTAGGATCACGCGGGTATCTTGGAATCATTCCGATGGTTTTGTGACGAGAACATTGTGCTTGGTGCCTCTTGTCATTTAGGGGTTGTGGCAGTGTCCCGGGGAGTTGAGCTCCGAGGTGTTGTCGTCACAATTTTATCGTTGCAGTTCTGGAATACTTGAGTTTAGTACGCCGACATCGAAAATCTCTTTTATGCAGTTCGTTGGTGAGATAACCTCGACACCACCCAGTACTGGGGCGGGAGTTCGGGAGTATTGCCATAACTTGTATAACGAATGCTTTTCGAAGGTTGAGGTAGATGGTTTTCAAAGTTTTTCTCGGTTATGTGTTGAAGGATGGATACAGCTGGATGTAGGATTTGCTAGATTTGGGTGAGATATTATGCTTCCCCTATACCCCCAACACCTGATTGCATAACCGGAAAGGTTCGGGAGTTTCATAGGTGGGAATTCTTGTAGCTCTAGTTCTTCTTCCACGGATATTTGGTTTGAGATTGGGATTTCTTACCGAGTATTCGTTCTTGATCCGTACCTTGTTGATTTATTCCTCTACTTAAATTCTAAGTGGCTTCTCAATTTATGGATATGTGACCATTTCAAGTGGAATGCATTCGCTCATTTTGTTCGGATGTGAAGACTATATGTTGCAATTTCATTCCATTGGATTCAGCTTCAATATTTGTCTATCAATGTGCTAATGGATGTCAACCTCTTTAGGATGGCTCCTCCAACGCGCACGACTCCGAATCCCGATCCGCCACCACCTCCCCCTCCTCCGGAGGCATGGCAAGCTGTGATGGCCGCAACCAATGCAAACACGCAGTTGATCATGCAAATTCTTCAAGAGCGCAATCAAGCGAACCAAGGCAACCAAGGCATCAGAATCACTTTGCTACAGTCAACTAGTTCCTTGCAAATCAGCCAAAGACCTTCGGCAATTGTGTTGAGGCAACTGATGCTGACGATTGGCTTGTGGACTTGTCCAAGCATTTCAAGTGCAGTAACGTCAGGCCTGAGCACTTTGTCAAGTTCGCCTCCTTCCAACTCAAAGACCAAAGCAGTACAATGATTCCAGAGGTGGCCGTGTGATTACCTGGGATGAATTTCGTCAAGACTTCAAAGCTCATCATATTCCTCAAAGCGTGGTTGAAAGCAAGCGTGAGGAATTCCGCAACCTGAAGCAAGGCTCTTTGTCTGTCTATGACTACAACAAGTTGTTTCAGAAGCTCGCCCGCTTTGCTAAGCAGGACGTTCCTGATGAGAAGAGCATGATATACCAGTTCAGGGGTGGTCTCAGAGAAGAAATCCAGCTAGCTCTTGTTCTCTTTGAGCCCTTGAGGTACGATGAGTTCTACAGCATGGCATTGAAGCAAGAGGCTGCTCAACTGAAGTGTGATGCTTCCAAGAAGCGAGTTAGAGATGCTACTCCTTCTTCCTCTACTCAAGTGGCCAAGCAGCAGAAGTATTGGCTTCCTCCTCCTCCGTTCCATCAGCCGTATCAGAAGAGCAAAGGTGGCAGTGGATCTTCCCACCCACCCAACCCTGGCTTTCAGAACAAGACTTCGTCTCAAGCTCCAAGAGCTCCGTATCACCGACCGCTTTCAGAGGTCACGTGCAACAAGTGCCAACAAAAGGGCCATTATGTCAACAAATGCTTCAACCAGAGGCGCCTCCCTCCTCCTCCTCCTGTGAGATCGGCAAGTACAGCTGTGGTCAAGCATAACCCCAAGCATGCCAAGGTTAACATGGTGAATGCAGCTCAGGCAGAGGATTCGTCAGATGTCATCATGGGTAACTTTCCAGTTAACTCTATTCCCGCAAAAGTTCTTTTTGACACTGGTGCATCGCATTGTTTCATGTCAAGATCATTTGTTTCCAAGCATGAATTCGTTTCTCAAATGTTGGGTAAACCTATGGGAGTGGTTTCTCCAGCTAAGTCTATGAGGACTACTTCAATAGTCCCGGATGTTTCTATCATGATGGGTGATTTCAAGTTTCTGGCTTCTCCAATGGTTCTTGGTAACTCGGATATTGATCTTATTCTCGGAATGGATTAGCTTTCTAAGCACAAGGCTCAGCTTGATTGTGCAGCCAGGCAGATTCAATTGAATCATTCGTCTGAGGATGTAATTGTCTTTGCCGCAAATGACGACACCATCCGTCTGTTTTCTCTCAATGAGAAGGGTGAACTGGATGCCATCTCGGAAATTCCAGTCGTTTGCGAATATCAAGACGTCTTTCCGGAAGAGCTTCCAGGAATGCCTCCGCACCGGCCAGTTCAATTCGTCATCGATCTTGAGCCTGGCACGGAACCAGTGTGCAAGCGTCCTTACAAGCTCGGACCTGAAGAGTTGAAGGAGCTGAAGAAGCAACTCAATATTCAAGAGCGAATGGGTCTCATCCAACCTAGTTCTTCTCCGTGGGGTTGTGGTGTTCTTTTTGTGAAGAAGAAGGATGGAACGGACCGACTTTGTGTTGATTACCGTCCATTGAACAAGAAGACTATCAAGAACAAATACCCACTTCCCAACATCAATGAGTTGTTCGAACAACTCAAAGGTGCCCAAGTATTCTCCAAGCTTGATCTCCGCATGGGTTATCACCAGATTCAAATCCGTGAGCAAGATATTCCCAAGACAGCTTTCAGGACAAGCTATGGTTCATATGAATACACTGTCATGTCTTTTGGCCTCGTCAACGCTCCTCCGACGTTCTCTCGCATGATGAACTTCATCTTCAATGCCTACACCAATGACTTTGTTTTGGTCTATCTCGACGACATTCTGGTCTTTTCGAAGAACAAGATCATGCCAAGCACTTGCGTTTGGTACTCGATAAGCTCAGGGAACACCAGTTCTACGCAAAGTTCTCCAAGTGTGAATTTTGGCTCGATGAGGTTCTTTATCTTGGGCATATCATCTCTGCCAAGGGCATTGCGGTGAATCCTGAGAAGGTGTCTCCAATTGTGAATTGGGAACCACCTCAGAACATGAAGCACCTCTGTAGCTTCCTCGGTCTCTCAAGCTACTGTCGAAGGTTCATTGAGAACTTTTCTAAGATCGCGAAGCCTCTCTCAAATCTTCTCCAGAAGCACGTCAAGTACATTTGGTCTCCGGAATGTGACATCGCTTTCAACACTTTGAAAGAGAAATTGGTCACTGCTCCAGTTCTGACTCCTCCTGGTGAATCCAAACCGTACGAGGTCTTTTGCGATGCCTCTCTCCAAGGTCTCGGTGCAGTGTTGATGCAAGAGAAGAAAGTTGTGGCTTATACCTCTCGCCAGTTGAAGCCCAACGAGAAGAACTACCCCACTCATGACCTCGAGTTGGCGGCAGTTGTGCATGCTCTTTTGACTTGGAGACATCTCTTATTGGGAAGAAAAGTGGACATCTTCACTGACCACAAGAGTCTCAAGTACATCTTCACTCAGCCTAATCTCAACCTCAGGCAGACTCGATGGGTCGAAATGATTCAAGAGTATAATCCGAGTATCGAGTATACTCCAGGCAAGGCCAATGTGATTGCTGACGCATTGAGCAGGAAGGCTTATTGCAACAGTCTGATTCTCAAGCCTTATCAACCCGAGCTTTGTGAAGCTTTCCGCAAACTTAATCTGCAAGTCGTTCCTCAAGGTTTCCTCACCAACCTTCAAGTCTCTCCTACCTTGGAAGACCAGATTTGCCAAGCTCAGCTTCTTGATGCTATGGTGAAAAAGGTGAAGATTGGGATTGCCAAGAGTCAACCCAAGTACAAGTGCTACCGCCTTGATGACAAGGATACTCTCTTCTTCGAGGATCGTATTGTTGTGCCCAAAGGTGACCTTTGTAAAGTGATCATGAATGAGGCTCACAATTCACTCCTCTCCATTCACCCTGGGAGCACGAAGATGTATCAGGACCTCAAGCAGGCTTATTGGTGGACTCGAATGAAGCGCGAGATTGCTCAGTTCGTGAATCAATGTGATGTCTGCAGAAGAGTGAAGGCAGAACACCAAAGGCCAGCTGGTCTCCTACAACCTCTTGCCATTCCAGAATGGAAGTTTGACCACATTGAGATGGACTTCGTGACTGGGTTTCCAAAGTCCAAGCGTGACAATGATGCTATATTCTTTGTCATCGACAAACTCACTAAAGTGGCCCACTTTCTGCCTATCAAAGAGTCAATCACTGCAGCTCAATTGGCGGAGCTCTATACATCTCGGATTGTCTCTCTGCACGGTATTCGACAGGTGATCTCTTCAGACCGTGGCAGCATCTTTACCTCCAAATTTTGGGATTCTTTTCAGAAGGCCATGGGCACCAACATCCGCTTCAGCACAGCTTTCCATCCTCAAACTAGCGGTCAAGTCGAGCGTGTCAACCAGATTCTTGAAGATATGCTCAGGGCTTGTGTGATCTCCTTCGGCATGAAGTGGGAGGATTGTCTTCCTTATGCTGAATTCTCCTACAACAACAGTTTTCAAGCAAGTTCGGGCAAGGCCCCATTCGAAATTCTGTATGGAAGGAAGTGTCGTACCCCTCTCAACTGGTCTGAAACCGGTGAATGTCAACTTCTGGGAAATGACTTAATCACAGAGGCAGAGGAAATGTGCAAAGTCATTCGAGATAACCTCAAAGCAGCCCAATCCCGCCAGAAGAGCTACTATGATAGTAAGCACCGTGATTTGGCTTTCGAGATCGGAGATCATGTTTACTTCCGCGTCTCTCCAATTGAAGGTACTCGTCGCTTTGGTATCAAAGGGAAGCTTGCCCCAAGATACGTGGGACCTTTCAAGATCGTCAGCAAGAGAGGCGATCTCGCCTATCAACTCGGGCTTCCTTTAAACTTTACAAATGTGCATGACGTGTTCCATGTCTCTCAGCTCCGCAAGTGCTTCAAGACTCCTGGCCGCACCATCAACTTTGAAGATATTGAGCTCCAAGAAGATCTCTCTTATCGTGAGCACCTCGTTGTAATTCTTGAAGAGACTGAACGCAAGACTCGCAACAAGTCAATCAAATTCCTCAAAGTCAAGTGGTCACACCATTCCAACCGTGAAGCCACCTGGGAACGCGAGGATCACCTCCGTTCTGAATACCCGGCGTTCTTTCAGTCCTAGATCTCGGGACGAGATCCTTTCGTAGTGGTGGAGTGTTGTAACACCCCGGATATGATTTACCTAATATGTAATCCAACTCTTGCCGTTTCTGGCGTTAAGTTATTTTATTTTCTCGGGTTCGGGTTTTTGTCTCCGTGTGTTGTTGTCGTTGTCATGCATCTCATATCATGTCATCATGTGCCTTGCATTTGCATACGTGTTTGTCTCATGCATTCGAGCATTTTCCCCGTTGTCCGTTTTGCATTCCGGCGCTCCGTTCTCCTCCGGTGGTCATTTCTACCTTTCTTTCATGTGTGGGGATTAAACATTTCTGGATTGGACCGAGACTTGCCAAGCGGCCTTGGTTAACTACCGGTAGACCGCCTGTCAAGTTTCGTACCATTTGGACTTCGTTTGATGCTCCAACGGTTAACCGAGGGACCGAGAAGGCCTCGTGTGTGTTGCAGCCCAACACCCCTTCATTTTGGCCCAAAACCCACCAAAACCCTCTCCATCATCTAGAGCGTTCTATCACGATCGCGTGGCCGAAAACCGCACCTCATTTAGACTCTCCTAGCTCCTCCTATGCCCATAAATAGGTCCTCCCCCGAAACCCTCGCGCAAACCCTAGTCCCCTCCCTCTCCACGCGCCGCCGGACATTTTTTCGTCCGGCCGGACATGTCCATTTCCACCCCGCCGCCGCCACTTGTCGCCGCCTGATACGCCCGCGCCCCACATCGCCGGCCCGCCGAGCTCGAGCTGGGCCCCCGCGAGGCCCAGCCGCACCGCCGCCCGCGCCGGCTTCCTCCTCCCTCCCGGCGCCGCCTCTCCGCCGCACTCGCCGGCCGGCGCGCCGCAAATCACCGCCGACCGCCGCCTCACCGCTTGCCGGCCACGCCCCCACTCGCCGCTGACGCCGCCCTCGTCGTCGCGGCCGGCGACGCCCACGGCCACCCGGGCCGCACCGCCGGACTTCTTCTCCGGCGACGAATCCGGCCATCCTCGGCAGCCGCGCCGCTGCTACAGTGCTCCCGGGCCAGATCTGGATCCAGATTTCGGATCGGTTGACTTTTGCCCCGAAAGCCTAACTATTTTGTGTTTTTCATCATGTTGTATCTCCGCATCCGTAACTCTGTTTTGGGCATATAGCATATCAAAATGTTCATCTCAGAGAGTACATCATTTCATCTCATTGCATCATTTTCATTTGAGTTCATCTTGATGCCCAAAATGCTGTTGTAAGAGTGCTACTTGAGATAATTGTCAGATCTGCTACTCCAATTAGATATTTGTCATTTTTGCCATGATTAATGTGTGCATGATATGCCCCTGAGCTCTACATATGTTTTGTTATATGCTTTGCCACCTTTCGAGAGGTGCAACCCATGTATTTTTGTGATGTGTGTGGTGACTAGCGCAAGCTTGCAAAGTGGAGCATTCATTAATGTTGATTTCAGGGACTTAGCAATTTCACCAAGTCCTTGGACTCTTTATATCAATATGCCATATGTTCATGTTGTTTCCTAGTGATCCGTGCCTCTTTTGAGGATGATCAGTAAGGATGTTTTGTTAATCTTGTAGTGCTCTATCCATCCATGTATTTGTTTGCAATTATGGAGCACCCTAGCTTGAGTCAATCGAGCTCTACTTTTGCTATTTCGTGAATCTGGGCAGATTGTCTACTTGTTAGCGATTTTGCCGAGGATGTTGTAGTTGATCCGTGCATGCTATGTTATTGTTCTTGCCATGTCTAGCTTGCACAATGTGTATTCTTGATGGGTGTATGCTTAGATTGTCATGACATGCTCTGTAGTGAGTGCATCGAGCTCGTAAACATGCCTACTTGATATCTGATTTTGCATGCTCCAGTTTTTACTAAGTCTGTCATCTGTTTAAGTTTTTGCCATGTTCACATGCTTGCAATTGTATTTTCTGATCCCTTTTGGCTCAAGGTCACTAAGGGACTTTTGTTAAGCTCTTTGAGTAGCTCCATGCCATGCTTTACTTTGCCATGTTCAGGCCCGGCAGCTTATAGTTTTCATGCTCCAAAGTGTGCTACCAGATCTGAAATTCCAGACAAGTGTTAATTTCACTCAGTCTGAAATCTGTTTACCAAATGCATTTTTGCCATGCTTGTTTGAACCTGTTAATGGATGAATTGGCCGTAGCTCAGTGTTCATCTTTTGTTAAAAATCATGAATGGATCCCTGCCATGTATTTTTTTGCCATGTTTGAGTGTTGTAGCATGTTTATCTTGTTGCATTTAGATGGCTACTTGTTGTATATCGCAGACCGTTGTCATATTTGAATTGCTTGCCATTTCCAAACCGTGACTCCGATTCCGGTGATCTTTATATCGTTTTCAAGAGAAATCATCTCACCTTTCCAGTGGCACACTTGGATTTCCAAGTTGAGGCCAGGTTCATTCATTCCTTGTCAAATCTTGCATATGCATCACATATCGCATCCCGCATATCATACCATGTTTGCATCATGTTGTTTGAGCTTTGCACGTGGTTGATTGTGTTCCATTTGCTTGTTTGTCTTGTTTTGGTAGAGCCGGGAGACGAGTTCGCTAACGAGGAGCCCGTTGAGTTTGCTTTCGAGGATCTAGTCAACTCTGACAACTTTGCAGGCAAGATGATCATTCCCTTGAAATCACTTCTATCTTTGCTTTGCTAGATGCTCGCTCTTTTGCTATGCCTATGCTACGATGCCTACCACTTGCTTATCATGCCTCCCAAATTGCCATGTCAAACCTCTAACCACCATGTCCTAACAAACCGTTGATTGGCTATGTTACCGCTTTGCTCAGCCCCTCTTCTAGCGTTGCTAGTTGCAGGTGAAGATTGGAGACCGTTCCTTGTTGGAACATTATTTACTTGTTGGGATATCATTATATTATCTTGTTATCTTAATGCATCTATATACTTGGTAAAGGGTGGAAGGCTCGGCCTCTCGCCTAGTGTTTTTTTCCACTCTTGCCGCCCTAGTTTCCGTCATATCGGTGTAATGTTTCCGGATTTTGCGTTCCTTACGTGGTTGGGTGATAATGGGAACCCCTTGAGAGTCCGCCTTGAATAAAACTCCTCCAGCAATGCCCAACCTTGGTTTTACCATTTGCCACCTAGCCTTTTCCCTTGGGTTTCGCGGACTCAAGGGTCATCTTATTTTAAACCCCCGGGCCAGTGCTCCTCTGAGCGTTGGTCCAACCTAGAGCACCGTGCGGGGCCGTCCCTTGGCAACTTGGGTTACGTTGGCTCCCGTACGCTTAGCTTATCCGGTGTGCCCTGAGAACGAGATATGTGCAGCTCCTATCGGGATTTGTTGGCACAGCGGGTGGTGTTGCTGGACTTGTTTTACCATTGTCGGAGTTGTCTTGTAGAACCGGGATGCCGAGTCTGATCGGAATGTCTTGGGAGAAGGTCTATTCCTTCGTTGACCGTGAGAGCTTGTCATGGGCTAAGTTGGGACTCCCCTGCAGGGATTTGAACTTTGGAAAGCCGTGCCCGCGGTTATGGGCAGATGGAAACTTGTTAATGTCCGGTTGTAGATAACTTGAACCTTAACTTAATTATATGAATCAACTGTGTGAGTTACCGTGAGGGTCTCTTCTCGGCGGAGTCCGGGAGGTGAAAACAGTATTGGAGTAATGCTTGTCGCAGGGTGTTCTCTATAGTTATTCGTTCACGCTTTGCCTTCTCTTCTCGCTCTCTTTTGCGAACAGTTTAGCCACCATATATGCTAGTCGCTTGCTGCAGCTCCACACATTTACCTTGCCTTACCTATAAGCTTAAATAGTCTTGATCGCGAGGGTGCGAGATTGCTGAGTCCCTGTGGCTCACAGTTTACTTCCAAACCAGATGCAGGGCCTGATGACTCCGTTCCAGATGACGCGCTTGAGCTCAAGTGGGAGTTCGACAAGGACTCACGCCGTTACTATGTGTCTTTCCCTGATGATCAGTAGTGGTGCCCAGTTGGGGCGACCGGGACCGTGTCGCATGCTAGGTTGATCTTTTATTTTGGCGCCGTAGTCGGGCCATGAGTGATTGGATGATGTAATGCTATTTATGTACTTTGATTGACGTGGCGAGTGTAAGCCAACTATGTTCCTTCCCCTTTTATTATTTATATTACATGGGATGTTGTGAAGATTGCCTAACTTGCGACATTGCTTTCAATGCGGTTATGCCTCTAAGTCGTGCTTCGACACGTAGGAGATATAGCCGCATCAAGGGCGTTACACAAGCTATGGTTCTTATGAATATACTGTCATGTCTTTCGGCCTTGTCAATGCTCCTCCAACGTTCTCTCGCATGATGAACTTCATCTTCAACCCTTACACAAATGATTTCGTCCTGGTGTATCTCGATGATATCTTGGTCTTTTTCAAGAATAAGGAGGATCATGCCAAGCATTTGAGATTAGTACTCGACAAACTTAGAGAGCATCAATTATATGCGAAGTTTTCTGTCGGATTTCGGGTTCCGGCAGACCCTTAAGGTTCGAACACTGGGGTGCGTGCGGAGATTACGCCTTCTACCTCTCCGTCTTGCAAAGATCTAGACTACTGAAAGAACTGCACAAGAGATGCAAGGTTTATACTGGTTCGGGCCACCGTAGTGGTGTAAAACCCTACTCCAGTGCGTGGTGGGTGGATTGCCTCTTGGGGCTGATGATGATGAACAATAAAAGGAAGAACAGCCTCGCAAGGGTCTGTTCTTGGCTGGGGTTTTGAACTGCTGGGAGGCGTTCAACCACCTTTCTCTCTCTCACTCTCACTCTAGCTGCCTTACTCTCTCTTGCCGGCAACTAACCTTCTCACCCCTCTTGCTATGTGGGTGGCTGGTCGTATTTATAGAGGCTCTGGTCCTCTTCCCAAATATCGAGCGGGAAGGGAGCCAACAATGGCGGGCTAATTTGAAGGGGGACAGCAAGTATCAACTATCCTGACAAAAGCAGTCTTCGCCTGCGCAAAGCTCTAGTGATGACGCCGTCTTGGGCTCCATGGTGACCTCCGTCTCGTAGTCCTCCTGGTCTTGGTCTCGTTGCACCGGAATGGTAACCTTTGCCTGATGCCTCGGTACTCCGCGGCTGCGCTTGCCCCCTTTGCACCAAAGAGGAAAGGAGGACACTGCGCGGGCTGGCACCCGCCTGGCGCCCTAAGTCGTCATGGCTTGCGTCACGGGCACCTCGCGAGGTACCCCGCCTTGATCTTTCCGCCTCCTCGCAAGCCAGCCTGACGAGGCCGTGCCTGAGGAAGCTTTGTGTCGTCCGCCCCACGAGGCTTGGCCCCTCGCGAGGGTCTTGAGTCTTGTGTTGATGAAGATGGGCCGTGCTGGGCCCCCTTTGAGCCACGCCGCAGGCCGCAGGAAGGCAAGTCTGGGGACCCCCGTTCCCAGAACGCCGACAGTAGCCCCCGGGCCCAAGGCGCGCCCGGACTTGGCCGTGAGAGGTGAAAGGGCAAGGGCGAAGCGCCGCGGGCCCTAACAGCCTGCGGCCTTGGGCGCCACGTGGCGGTTGATGGGACGTGGGTGGCACTATTCCCCCACGCCCCCTTATTCCGCGCCCTGCTAGGCGGACTTGTAGTTGCACATAGCCGCTCCCCTTCCTGTTGCTCAAGTGCCCCCTGTTCTTCCTTCCTTCATACGCCAGCTCCTGCCTCCAATCCAATCTCGAATCTTCCCCTTCCTTCCCATCGCCATGACTCTGATGAAGAAGGAGAGTGGGAAGAAACCCATGGCTCCGCCTTGTGTGCCGCCATCGGCGGCCCCCGCCGTCGGCCAGTCGACCATACTCAATCAAGAGTGCCTGGGCAAGGCCAGCTTGGCTCTGGCCACCATCTTCAATGAGTGCAGGAGGACGACGGCCTGGCCCGCGCCCCACTTCTCCATCGACAGGAAAGCTACCGAGGTCCCATGTTTTACCGATGCCCTGTAGGCGGGTCTGGTTCCCCCCTTTTCTGATTTCTTCAATGCCGTGCTCTCCCATTATCAGATCCACATGATGCGTCTAAGTCCTGAGTCCATCACTCTCCTTTCAGTCTTCGCCTTTGTTTGCGAAGCCATGGTGGGCATCCCTCCTTCAGTTGCCTTGCTGCGGCACTTCTTCTTGCTGCATCTTGTCGACCCTTCCTAATCCTGGGCGTGCGTGAGCTTCTCTGCCGAGCCTGAGACCGAGGCCTCTGGGATTGACTTCAAGCTCCCCCTGCCCGCAGTTGGGTTCCGCGAGCGGTGGCTGTATGTGGACGCAGGGGTGCCCAGCCCCCTGCTATCGGAGCCGACCTCACCTGCCGTCCCCAATTCAGGTTGGGGCTAGGAGACGCTCGAGAGCCCCCGGCTCGTCTTTGTCTAGCGCCGCTTCACGCTCCTGAGGAAGCTCGGCGTGACAGCACCCAAGGTGGTGAAGGAGTTTCTGTTGTGCCGTGTTGCTCCCCTTCAACGCCACTCTCGCCGGATGTGGGCCTTTCGTGGGCACGAGGATGGCATGAGGCTCCAGGAAGAGGACCTGGCTCCTGAGGTGCTGAAGTCGACGCTCTTGACCTTGGCCGGGGACCCCAACCCCGGCAACGTCTGGCAGGGAGGGGCCTTGCTGTATCTCTGCCAGAGCAGGGCCGACTTCGTGAAGCAGATGCCCGTCTTTGATGAGTGGGGGTTGCGCCCCGCCGGCCTCCAGGGACCTCGTGAGAATCCAGTGGTGGTGACTGCCCTTCCAATCGGCCGAGGCGACTCCTCCTCAAGTGGCGGAGCAGGGAGGCAGGAGGCGCCGGAGGCCAAGGCGGCTCCTGATGAGGTGACAGTGCTGGGTGATGCTCTCGAGGGGACAACTCCTGGGACCCGTGCCGCTGAGGCTGAGGGTGGCAAGCAGCCGCTCCTAGCGCCCGGGGCTGAGGCCTCGGAGGCCCCAGCCGCGTCTTCTGGCGAGGTGATGGACGGCACGCGCCAGGCAGGCGCCCCTGACGCGGATCGCTCCGATGCTCCGTCTTCGTCGCAGGTTGATCCTTGCGCTCTTCTCTTGGGC
This sequence comes from Triticum monococcum, assembly GCA_034509565.1. NCBI lineage: Eukaryota > Viridiplantae > Streptophyta > Magnoliopsida > Poales > Poaceae > Triticum > Triticum monococcum. The sequence goes on along the minus strand of CM067842.1, from coordinate 273,591,214 downwards.
CGCTTCCGCGTGGACTTTGAGGCCCTCCGGAGGAAAGGGAGGCCCTGGGTGATGACTTCCCTTGTCGCGTGCTGAAGCGTAGGAAGTACTTCGCCACTGACGAGTAAGTCTTCTCCCTTTCTGGCTCCTGATCCTCTTGTTGCTTTCACTGATCTTTGCTCCGCAGGCCCCTTTCGGCCGAGCTCGTGGAAGTAGCTGAGGTGCCGCCTCCTTTGGCTTCGCCCCCTCTACTGTCCTCAAGTGCTCCGAGCAGCTCTGCCCTTGTGGTGAGGGCGACTGAAGGGGTGGACCATCCCGAGGTGCACTACGGCCCTTCATTCCCCCCGATTTTCCTTCGCGGGCCCTCTCGGGGAATAGCTAGCCTGCCGTGGGCTTCTCGTCTGGTCGTGGACTGCGACTGGTTGAGGCGCCTCCTGCGCCCTTCATCCGGGGACGGGCTGGCTCCAGGCTGGGCTTCTGGTGCGGCGCGCCCGGCCATCGCGAGGGCGCCAGTCCCCTGCCCCCTGCCTAGAGGGGGAACGATGATTCGTGGCCCCTGGCGCTCGCTCGGGGCAGATGATGGTGTGGAAGACGTGCTCGAGCGCGCCCGGGAGCGCCGCGCTCGCCGTCAAGGGTTCCTTCGAAGGGCGACCGACGCGGTGAACCTGCTTGGGGAGGAGCTTGCTGACGAGGACGCGCGCCTGGTGGCCGAGGGCCTGCGCCTGGCTGCAGGGAGGCGCGAGCTGGAGGCCGCCATCGCCCTCGCGCGCCGTCAGCGCGATCTTGACGATGAAGAGGCGAAGGCATCGCTGGAGGCCTCTCGGGTGGCCCGATCCCAGGCCGCCGTGGAGGCCTGGGGAGCTGACCGACGGCGAGAAGCGGCGGAGGAGCGGGCTCGTGAGCTCCTGGCCCGATGTCACTCACTGGAGAAGCAAGTGGAGCTGCGTGAGTTGGCCCTTGCGTCGATGCGGGTGGCCTTCGGCGACCCAGCTGAGCTCCTGAAGCGTGAAGAAGCATTGACGCTGGAAGCCGCCGAATGCACCCGCGAGTACGAGCGGCTGGAGACAAGGGAGAGCTTGGTGACACAGGCGGAGGACGATGTCGCCGCACGGGAGGCTCGTGTCCTGAAGGAGGTCGGACGTCGGGTGGCGATGGCGCGCCAAGGCCTCGAGTGCGAGTTCGAGGGGAGGCTGGAGTTGATCCGGGTCGAAGCTGAAGGGAGGACCACAGTCTTGTGGGCCAAGCGGGAGGAGGCGACGTGGCTAGCCGACGCCTCCCAAGCCGCCCTTGAGGTAGCGCAAGGGGAGTTACCCGCCTCCCAGGCCAAGGTGCTCCGCCTTCGCCAGCGGGTGGAGGAGGCTGAGGGCGTCGCGCGCCAGAACGCGGATGAGATATGACAGCGGCAGGTCCTGGAGCACATGCACGGCCCCATGCTCGCCATGCTCCGGGAGAGGGCTAGCGCAGCCTTGGGTAACATCTGTGAGGCGGCTGTTGGCGAGCTGCACACAGCCAACTATGCTGGCAACCTTCAATCCTTCACCGCCGTGGTGACGCAGCTGGAGGCGTGGTCGGCCAGGGCCGACAGGTTGGTGGAGGAGAGGAGCCGCGCTCTGCTCGGGCGCGCCTTTTCCCGTGTCTTCAGTCATCTCCTGAACATGGATTCCCAGTTCGATTTTGATGCCGTCATCGCCCCCGTTCCCCAGGCCGTCCGAGGTGACCTGGCGCACTAGATGGAAGACAACGTGGACGCCCTTGTCAGGGCCTTCGCTTCGGACGACGACGTGATCGTGGCTGCTGACGAGGGCGGTGCGGCGAACGGCCCTGACGCCGCTGGTGGCGACGCAGACAATGATGGCGAGCTCGGCGATGCCAGCGAGGGCTCGGGAGGTGCTTCTGAGGACGCATTGGGGGATTGGTCCGACTGAGTGTGTATCGCTCCTGTCTTTTTTATCCTGCATGAATAGAACTCAGGTTTTTGACATGATGGCTGTGAGAGCATTTTGGGAGGGGAAACCCCTCACGTAAAACCCGTGTTCATCGTATCAGTAGTTGTCATATTGCACGAGCGCCCGCGCCTGGTGGTTGGCTGGTTTACCTTTGTTTTGCGCAAGCCCCGTGTTGGGGAACGCAGTAATTTCAAAAAATTTCCTACGCACACGCAAGATCATGGTGATGCATAGCAACGAGAGGGGAGAGTGTTGTCTACGTACCAACGCAGACCGACTGCGGAAGCGATCACACAACGTAGAGGAAGTAGTCGTACGTCTTCTTCCCGATCCGACCGATCCAAGCACCGTTACTCCGGCACCTCCGAGTTCTTAGCACACGTTCAGCTCGATGACGTTCCTCGGGCTCCGATCCAGCAAAGCGTCGAGGAAGAGTTCCGTCAGCACGACGGCGTGGTGACGATCTTGATGTACTACCGACGCAGGGCTTCGCCTAAGCACTGTAACGGTATGATCGAGGTGGAATTTGGTGGCAGGGGGCACCGCACACGGCTAAGGAGCGATTAACTTGTGTGTTTTGGGGTGCCCCCTGCCCCCGTATATAAAGGCCAGGGGCAGGGGGTTCGGCCGGCCAGGTGGGAGGCGCAGGGAGGAGTCCTACTCCCACCGGGAGTAGGACTCCTTCCCCCCAATCCTATTCCAACTAGGATTCTTGGGGAAGAAGGAGAAAGAGGGGGCCGGCCCACCTCTCCTAGTCCTATTAGGACTTGGGAAAGGTGGGGGGCGCCGGCCAGGTGTGGGCTGCCTCTTCTCTCTTTTCCACTAAGGCCCAATAGGCCCATTTACCTCCCGGGGGGTTCCGGTAACCCTCCCGGTAATCCGGAAAAATCCCGATTTCACCCGGAACGCTTCCGGTGCCCAAACATAGGCTTCCAATATATCAATCTTTACGTCTCGACCTTTTCGAGACTCCTCGTCATGTCCGTGATCTCATCCGGGACTCCGAACAACCTTCGGTACATCAAAATGCATAAACTCATAATAACTGTCATCGTAACGTTAAGCGTGCGAACCCTACGGTTCGAGAACAATGTAGACATGGCCGAGACACGTCTCCGGTCAATAACCAATAGCGGGACCTGGATGCCCATATTGGCTCCTACATATTCTACGAAGATCTTTTATCGGTCAGACCGCATAACAACATACATTGTTCCCTTTGTCATTGGTATGTTACTTGCCCGAGATTCGATCGTCGGTATCCAATACCTAGTTCAATCTCGTTACTGGCAAGTCTCTTTACTCGTTCCGTAATACATCATCTTATAACTAACATCTTAGTTATTATGCTTGCAAGGCTTATGTGATGTGTATTACCGAGAGGGCCCAGAGATACCTCTCCGACAATCGGAGTGACAAACCCTAATCTCGAAATACGCCAACCCAACATCTACCATTGGAGACACCTGTAGTACTCCTTTATAATCACCCAGTTACGTTGTGACGTTTGGTAGTACCCAAAGTGTTCCTCCGGTAAACGGGAGTTGCATAATCTCATAGTTATAGGAACATGTATAAGTCATGAAGAAAGCAATAGCAACATACTAAACGATCGGGTGCTAAGCTAATGGAATGGGTCATGTCAATCAGATCATTCAACTAATGATGTGACCTCGTTAATCAAATAACAACTCTTTGTTCATGGTTAGGAAACATAACCATCTTTGATTAACGAGCTAGTCAAGTAGAGGCATACTAGTGACACTCTGTTGGTCTATGTATTCACACATGTATTATGTTTCCGGTTAATACAATTCTAGCATGAATAATAAACATTTATCATGATATAAGGAAATAAATAATAACTTTATTATTGCCTCTAGGGCATATTTCCTTCAGTCTCCCACTTGCACTAGAGTCAATAATCTAGTTCACATCGCCATGTGATTTAGCAGCAATGGTTCACATCACCATGTGATTAACACCCATAGTTCACATCGTCATGTGACCAACACTCAAAGGGATTACTAGAGTCAGCAATCTAGTTCACATATCTATGTGATTAACACCCAAAGAGTACTAAGGTGTGATCATGTTTTGCTTGTGAGATAATTTTAGTCAACGGGTCTGTCACATTCAGATCCGTAAGTATTTTGCAAGTTCTATGTCTACAATGCTCTACACGGAGCTACTCTAGCTAATTGCTCCCACTTTCAATATGTATCCAGTTTTAGAATCATCTGGATCAGTGTCAAAAACTTGCATCGACGTAACCCTTTACGACGAACCTTTTTGTCACGTCCATAATTGAGAAACATTTCCTTATTTCATTAAGGATAATTCTGACCACTGTCCAGTGATCTACTCCTAGATCACTATTGTACTCCCTTGCCAAATCAGTGCAGGGTATACAATAGATCCGGTACACAGCATGGCATACTTTATAGAACCTATGAATGAGGCATAGGGAATGACTTTCATTCTCTTTCTATCTTCTGCCGTGGTCGGGCTTTGAGTCTTTACTCAACTTCACACCTTGTAACACAGGCAAGAAACTTTTTCTTTGACTGTTCCATTTTGAACTACTTCAAAATCTTGTCAAGGTATGTACTTATTGAAAAACTTATCAAGCGTCTTGATCTATCTCTATAGATCTTGAAGCTCAATATGTAAGCAGCTTTACCGAAGTCTTTCTTTGAAAAACTCCTTTCAAACACTCCTTTTATGCTTTACAGAATAATTCTACATTATTTCCGATCAACAATATGTCATTCACATATACTTATCAGAAATGCTGTAGTGCTCCCACTCACTTTCTCGTAAATACAGGCTTCACCGCAAGTCTGTATAAAACTATATGCTTTGCTCAACTCATCAAAGCGTATATTCCAACTCCGAGATGCTTGCACCAGTCCACAGATGGATCGCTGGTGCTTGCACATTTTGTTAGCACCTTTTGGATTGACAAAACCTTCTGGTTGCATCATATACAACTCTTCTTTAATTAATCCATTAGGGAATGCAGTTTTGTTTATCCGTTTGCCAGATTTCATAAAACGCGGCAATTACTAACATGATTCGGACAGACTTAAGCATAGATACGAGTGAGAAAATCTCATCGTAGTCAACACCTTGAACTTGTCGAAAACCTTTTGCGACAATTCTAGCTTTGTAGATAGTAACACTACTATCAGCGTCCGTCTTCCTCTTGAAGATCCATTTATTTTCTATGGCTTGCCGATCATCGGGCAAGTCAACTAAAGTCCATACTTTGTTCTCATACATGGATCATATCTCAGATTTCATGGCTTCAAGCCACTTTGCGGAATCTGGGCTCACCATCGCTTCTTCATAGTTCGTAGGATCATCATGATCTAGTAGCATGACTTCCAGAACAGGATTACCGTACCACTCTGGCGCGGATCTTACTCTGGTTGATCTACGAGGTTCAGTAGTGTCTTGTTCTGAAGTTTCATGATCATTATCATTAGCTTCCTCACTAACTGGTGTAGGTGTCACAGAAACATTTTTCTGTGATGTACTACTTTCCAATAAGGGAGCAGGTACAGTTACCTCGTCAAGTTCTACTTTCCTCCCACTCACTTCTTTCGAGAGAAAATCCTTCTCCAGAAAGTTTCCGAATTTTAGCAACAAAAGTCTTGCCTTCGGATCTGTGATAGAAGGTTTATCCAATAGTTTCCTTTGGATATCCTATGAAGACGCACTTCTTCGTTTGAGTTTGAGCTTATCAGGATGAAACCTTTTCATATAAGCATCACAACCCCAAATTTTTAAGAAACGACAGCTTAGGTTTCTTGCCAAACCATATTTCACATGGTGTCATCTCAAAGGATTTAGATGGTGCCCTATTTAACGTGAATGCAGCTGTCTCTAATGCATAACCCCAAAACAATAGTGGTAGATCGGTAAGATACATCATAGATTGCACTATATCCAATAAAGTACGGTTATGACGTTCGGACACACCATTATGCTGTGGTGTTCCATGTGGCATGATTTTGTGAAACTATTCCACATTGTTTTAATTGAAGACCAAACTCGTAACTCAAATATTTTACCTCTGCGATCATATCGTAGAAACTTTTATTTTCTTGTCACGATGATTTTCCACTTCACTCTGAAATTCTTTGAACTTTTCAAATGTTTCAGACTTATGTTTCATCAAGTAGATATACTCATATCTGCTCAAATCATCTGTGAAGATCAGAAAATAATGATACCTGTCGCGAGCAATATTTATCGGACCACATACATCAGTATGTATGATTTCCAATAAATCTTTTCTCGCTCCATTGTTCCGGAGAACGGCGTTTTATTCATCTTGCCCAAAAGGCATGGTTCGCAAGTATCAAGTGATTCATAATCAAGTGATTCCGAAAGCCCATCAGCATGGAGTTTCTTCATGCGCTTTATACCAATATGACCTAAACAGCAGTGCCACAAATAAGTTGCACTATCATTATTAACTTTGCATCTTTTGGTTTCAATATTATGAATATGTGTATTATTAAGATCGAGATCCAATGAACTATTTTCATTGGGTGTGTAACCATATAAGGTTTTATTCATGTAAAGAGAACAACAATTTATTCTTTTACTTAAATGAATAACCGTATTACAATAAACATGATCAAATCATATTCATGCTCAACGCAAAAACCAAATAACACTTATTTAAGTTCAACACTAATCCCGAAAGTATAGGGGAGTGTGCGATGATGATCATATCAATCTTGGAACTACTTCCAACACACATCGTCACTTCACCCTTAACTAGTCTCTGTTTATTCTGCAACTCCCGTTTCGAGTTACTAATCTTAGCAACTGAACTAGCATCAAATACTGAGGGGTTGCTATAAACACTAGTATAGTACACATCAATAACATGTATATCAAATATACTGTTGTTCACTTTGCCATCCTACTTATCCGCCAATCACTTGGGGTAGTTCCGCTTCCAGTGATCAGTCCCTTTGCAGCAGAATCACTTAGTCTCAGGCTTAGGATCAGACTTGGGCTTCTTCACTTGAGCAGCAACTTGCTTGCCGTTCTTCTTGAAGTTCCCCTTCTTCCCTTTGCCCTTTTCTTGAAACTAGTGGTCTTGTCAACCATCAACACTTGATGTTTTTCTTGATTTCTACCTTCGTTGATTTCAGCATCACGAAGAGCTTGGGAGTTGTTTCCGTTATCCCTTGCATATTATAGTTCATCACGAAGTTCTACTAACTTAGTGATGATGACTAGAGAATTCTGTCAATCACTATCTTATCTGGAAGATTAACTCCCACTTGATTCAAGCGATTGTAGTACCCAGACAATCTGAGCACATGCTCACTAGTTGAGCGATTCTCCTCCATCTTTTAGCTATAGAACTTGCTGGAGACTTCATGTCTCTCAACTCGGGTATTTGCTTGAAATATTAACTTCAACTCCTGGAACATCTCATATGGTCCATGACGTTCAAAACGTCTTTGAAGTCCCGATTCTAAGCTGTTAAGCATGGTGCACTAAACTATCAAGTAGTCATCATATTGAGCTAGCCAAACGTTCATAACGTCTACATCTGCTCCTGCAATAGGTCTGTCACCTAGCGGTGCATCAAGGACATAATTCTTCTGTGCAGCAATGAGGATAAACCTCAGATCACGGATCCAATCCGCATCATTGCTACTAACATCTTTCAACATAATTTTCTCTAGGAACATATCAAAATAAACATAGGGAAGCAACAACGCGAGCTATTGATCTACAACATGATTTGCAAGATACTACCAGGACTAAGTTCATGATAATTTTTAAGTTCAGTTAATTTACTTAAGAACTCCCACTTAGATAGACATCCCTCTTATCCTCTAAGTGATTACGTGATCCAAATCAACTAAACCATAACCGATCATCACGTGAAATGGAGTAGTTTTCAATGGTGAACATCAATATGTTGATCATATCTACTATATGATTCACGCTCGACCTTTCGGTCTCCGTGTTCCGAGGCCATATCTGTATATGCTTGGCTCGTCAAGTATAACCTGAGTATTCTGCGTGTGCAACTGTTTTGCACCCGTTGTATTTGAACGTAGAGCCTATCACACCCGATCATCACGTGGTGTCTCAGCACGAAGAACTTTTGCAACGGTGCATACTCAGGGAGAACACTTCTTGATAATTTAGTGAGAGATCATCTTATAATGCTACCGTCAATCAAAGCAAGATAAGATGCATAAAAGGATAAACGTCACATGCAATCAATATAAGTGATATGATATGGCCATCATCATCTTGTGCTTTGTGATCTCCATCTCCGAAGCATCGTCATGATCACCATCGTCACCGGCGCGACACCTTGATCTCTATCGTAGCATCGTTGTCGTCTCGCCAATCTTTATGCTTCCACGACTATCACTACCGCTTAGTAATAAAGTAAAGCATTACATCGCGATTGCATTGCATACAATAAAGCGACAACCATATGGCTCCTGCCAGTTGCCGATAACTCGGTTACAAAACATGATCATCTCATACAATAAAATCAGCATCATGCTTTGACCATATCACATCACAACATGCCCTGCAAAAACAAGTTAGACGTCCTCTACTTTGTTGTTGCAAGTTTTACGTGGCTGCTACGGGTTTAAGCAAGAACTCATCTCACCTACGCATCAAAACCACAACGATAGTTCGTCAAATAGACTCCGTTTTAACCTTCTCAAGGACCGGGCGTAGTCACACTTGGTTCAACTAAAGTTGGAGAGACAGTCTTCCGCAAGCCATCTGTGTGCATAGCACGTCGAGGGAACCGGTCTCGCGTAAGAGTACGCGTAAGGTTGGTCCGGATCGTCTCGTCCAACAATACCGCCGAACCAAAGTATGACATGCTGGTAGGCAGTATGACTTGTATCGCCCACAACTCACTTGTGTTCTACTCGTGCATATAACATCAAGCCATAAAAACCAGGCTCGGATGCCACTGTTGGGGAACGCAGTAATTTCAAAAAATTTCCTACGCACACGCAAGATCATGGTGATGCATAGCAACGAGAGGGGAGAGTGTTGTCTACGTACCAACGCAGACCGACTGCGGAAGCGATCACACAACGTAGAGGAAGTAGTCGTACGTCTTCTTCCCGATCCGACCGATCCAAGCACCGTTACTCCGGCACCTCCGAGTTCTTAGCACACGTTCAGCTCGATGACGTTCCTCGGGCTCCGATCCAGCAAAGCGTCGAGGAAGAGTTCCGTCAGCACGACGGCGTGGTGACGATCTTGATGTACTACCGACGCAGGGCTTCGCCTAAGCACTGTAACGGTATGATCGAGGTGGAATTTGGTGGCAGGGGGCACCGCACACGGCTAAGGAGCGATTAACTTGTGTGTTTTGGGGTGCCCCCTGCCCCCGTATATAAAGGCCAGGGGCAGGGGGTTCGGCCGGCCAGGTGGGAGGCGCAGGGAGGAGTCCTACTCCCACCGGGAGTAGGACTCCTTCCCCCCAATCCTATTCCAACTAGGATTCTTGGGGAAGAAGGAGAAAGAGGGGGCCGGCCCACCTCTCCTAGTCCTATTAGGACTTGGGAAAGGTGGGGGGCGCCGGCCAGGTGTGGGCTGCCTCTTCTCTCTTTTCCACTAAGGCCCAATAGGCCCATTTACCTCCCGGGGGGTTCCGGTAACCCTCCCGGTAATCCGGAAAAATCCCGATTTCACCCGGAACGCTTCCGGTGCCCAAACATAGGCTTCCAATATATCAATCTTTACGTCTCGACCTTTTCGAGACTCCTCGTCATGTCCGTGATCTCATCCGGGACTCCGAACAACCTTCGGTACATCAAAATGCATAAACTCATAATAACTGTCATCGTAATGTTAAGCGTGCGGACCCTATGGTTCGAGAACAATGTAGACATGGCCGAGACACGTCTCCGGTCAATAACCAATAGCGGGACCTGGATGCCCATATTGGCTCCTACATATTCTACGAAGATCTTTTATCGGTCAGACCGCATAACAACATACGTTGTTCCCTTTGTCATCGGTATGTTACTTGCCCGAGATTCGATCGTCGGTATCCAATACCTAGTTCAATCTCGTTACTGGCAAGTCTCTTTACTCGTTCCGTAATACATCATCTTATAACTAACATCTTAGTTATTATGCTTGCAAGGCTTATGTGATGTGTATTACCGAGAGGGCCCAGAGATACCTCTCCGACAATCGGAGTGACAAACCCTAATCTCGAAATACGCCAACCCAACATCTACCATTGGAGACACCTGTAGTACTCCTTTATAATCACCCAGTTACATTGTGACGTTTGGTAGTACCCAAAGTGTTCCTCCGGTAAACGGGAGTTGCATAATCTCATAGTTATAGGAACATGTATAAGTCATGAAGAAAGCAATAGCAACATACTAAACGATCGGGTGCTAAGCTAATGGAATGGGTCATGTCAATCAGATCATTCAACTAATGATGTGACCTCGTTAATCAAATAACAACTCTTTGTTCATGGTTAGGAAACATAACCATCTTTGATTAACGAGCTAGTCAAGTAGAGGCATACTAGTGACACTCTGTTGGTCTATGTATTCACACATGTATTATGTTTCCGGTTAATACAATTCTAGCATGAATAATAAACATTTATCATGATATAAGGAAATAAATAATAACTTTATTATTGCCTCTAGGGCATATTTCCTTCACCCCGAAGCAGCCTGTGGGAGGGCGTGACGTCGAGGGTGTTCTTTAGTTGAATCCGTATGATATGAGAGTGTCGCCGGCGGGGAGCTTCACAGGCGTTGGCCTTTTTCATAGGCTCCGGGCCTTTTCCAAAACGCGATGGCTTCACAGGCACTCGCCTTGCTTCACAGGCTCTCGGCCTTTTCCAAAACGCAATGGCTTCACATGCACTCGCCTTGCTCCACAGGCTCTGGGCCTTTTCCAAAACGCGATGGCTTCACAGACACTCGCCTTGCTTCACAGGCTCTGGGCCTTTTCCAAACAGGACAACCTCCGCAGGCTCCCGAAAATCCTCCCGAGAGGGAGCAACAGCAGCGGTTTGGGTTGCGCACGAGCCAGGCCTGACCCGATTCGCGAGGGGCTCGCGAGGGGAGGCAGCTGTGGCGAAGCGGTAACCAGAACGCGAGAAATGGCTCGAACGAGAATAAGCACCCCTTCCCCGAACACACGCAAATCTCAAATTCGAATCCAACTTAAATCCAGCGGGGGAAAAGCTACAGCCAAAGGGAAAGGCAATGAAAGTAGACAAAAGGCCGCGTCCGACACCTAATCTAGTCTTGGACGTCTTCTCACCAGCGCGGAGCTAAGTGCTGTCCACTAGGCGTGGGAGGGAGCCCCAGGGCCTGAGGCTGGCACCCCTGAGACTCCGGGGCGTGTACAACCCCACTCATTATTACGTGACAGTGTCACGGGGCGGCGAGCTTCACAGGCACCGGGCCTTCTTCATAGGTACTGGCCTTACTTCATATCGCCAGATGAGGGCCCCGCCTTGCGCCACACTCTAGTGCCATCAGCAACGACCGGAACCCAGGACGCCGCCCGATGGGGTAGAGCGGTCGCCAGCGGTTCCCCCGACGACCACGGGTCCTCCGCCAGGGGCAGGCCCTGAGGCACCTCCCCAGCAGAGGGCCTACCTCCTGAGAACACCTTGCTCCGAACGCCGCGGTGGTGATGTCGGATCTCGACCCCTCTCCTGCAGCCCCCTGCGCCCTCCTCCCGAGGGGTAGGAGACTGTGGGAGCGGGGCAGCTGCTCGCCACGGCTACCTGCACCTCCTGCGATCCATGGTTAGCATATACCTGCTCCTGAAGAATTAGCGGTGCCCGATAATCGTTGCCTCCAGCGTGGCCAGCGGGACCGGCCCGAGGCTCCTGGAAGGGCTCAGCTTCAAGTGCCTCGTCCCCCCAGCTTGGGCCGAGGAGCGAGCCTTGTCCGTTCTCGTGAGGGTGTCCTTGGTCCATCATGAGGGGCACGTATTCCTCCGGCGCCGTCATCCCGAATGCCATGCCGTGATGCCCCGCATGCCACACGGTCCCGCCTGCCACGCCCACTGTGGGGTGGCAGCGTGGCCGCCCACTGGGGCCGCGGGTCGCGTTGAGTCCTTCTTCTTCGCGGGCCGGGGGCGGGGGCAGCGCCGCCGCCGGTCCGGTGCTGACAGCTTTGCTGGCGTCGGAGTAGCCTTGGAGCCCACGGGCGCGCGTGGAGCCCTCGCGCGGGTCGCCCTGGGCTTGAGATGGGAGCTGGGTGGAGAAGGGGTGAGCCCCCGAGGCGGCGAAGCCCGGGAGCTTCGCCACTCGCTCCAGCAGCACGTCGTGGCCGCCCTCCAGCAGTCTGCACCGCAGCAGCTCTCGGGCCACCATGAGCACGGCCATCGAGTTCGCCTGCTCCCGGCGGGTGTACGGTGTCGTGGTCGCGGCGTGATTGGAGGCCCTTGCTGCCAACCGTGCCTGCCGCGGTGTGAGAGTTGTTGAAGTCTGTCCGCGTCGCCCGTGGCCCGTGGCGCCCTGCGGACCGCGAGCTGCCTGGGGCACGGGGTCGCCCGAGGCGAGGGGTTCTGCGCGGGCGGGCCACACAACCCATGGGTCGGGGTTGCCCTCCTGGTCGCCGGGCATGGTGATGACGACGCGGTGGGGCACGGAGCGGTGGAAGACGAACTCCGGCGCACCCCTACCTGGCGCGCCAAATGTCGAATTTCGGGTTCCGACAGACCCTTAAGGTTCAAACACTGGGGTGCGCGCGGAGATTATGCCTTCTAACTCTTCGTCTCGCAAAGATCTAGACTACTGAAAGAACTGCACAATAGACGCAAGGTTTATACTGGTTCGGGCCACCGTTGTGGTGTAATACCCTACTCCAGTGCGTGGTGGGTGGATTGCCTCTTGGGGCTGATGATGATGAACAATACAAGGAAGAACAGCCTCGCGAGGGTCTGTTCTTGGCTGGGGTGATGAACTGCTGGGAGGCGTTCAACCACCTTTCTCTCTCTCTCTCTCACTCTAGCTGCCTTACTCTCTCTTGCCGGCAACTAACCTTCTCACCCCCTTGCTATGTGGGTGGCTGGTCCTATTTATAGAGGCCCTGGTCCTCTTCCCAAATATCGAGCGGGAAGGGAGCCAACAATGGCGGGCTAATTTGAAGGGGGACAGCAAGTATCAACTATCCTGACAAAAGCAGTCTTCACCTACGCAAAGCTCTGGTGATGACGCCGTCTTGGGCTCCACGGTGACCTCCGTCTCGTAGTCCTCCTGGTCTTAGTCTCGTTGCACCGAAATGGCAACCTTTGCCTGATGCCTCGGTACTCCGCGGCTGCGCTTGCCCCCTTTGCACCAAAGAGGAAAGGAGGACGTTGCGCGGGCTGGCACCCGCCTGGCGCCCTAAGTCGTCATGGCTTGCATCACGGGCACCTCGCGAGGTACCCCGCCTTGATCTTTCCGCCTCCTCGCGAGCCAGCCTGACGAGGCCGTGCCTGAGGAAGCTCCGTGTCATCCGCCCCGCGAGGCTTGGCCCCTTGCAAGGGTCTTAAGTCTTGTGTTGATGAATATGGGCCGTGCTGGGCCCCCTTTGAGCCACGCCGCAGGCCGCAGGCAGGCAAGTCTGGGGACCCCCGTTCCCAGAACACCGACATTTTCCAAGTGTGAGTTCTGGCTTGACGAAGTTCTTTACCTTGGCCACATCATCTCCGCCAAGGGCATCATTGTTAATCCCGAGAAGGAGTCTACAATTGTGAATTAGGAGCCTCCTCAGAATGTCAAGCAGCTTCGCAATTTTCTTGGGCTTGCAAGCTATTGTCGAAGATTCGTTGAGAATTTCTCTAAGATTGCAAAGCCTCTTTCCAACCTCCTCTAGAAGCATGCATGTATGTCTGGACGCCTAAATGTGACGTTGCTTTCAACACCCTCAAAGAGAAGCTGATCATAGCTCCTGTCTTGACTCCTCCTGATGAATCTAAGTCATTTGAAGTTTTCTGTGATGCCTCCTTACAAGGTCTCGATGATGTGTTAATGCAAGAGAAGAAAGTTGTGGCTTATACCTCTCGTCAGTTGAAGCCCAACGAAAGGAACTACCCCACTCACGATCTTGAGTTGGCGGCAGTTGTCCATGCATTATTAACATGGAGACATCTCTTGTTGGGAAGGAAAGTGGACATCTTCACAGATCATAAGAGCCTCAAGTACATATTCACTCAACCCAACCTCAACCTCAGACAGACCCGATGGGTTGAAATGATTCAAGAATACAATCTGAGTATTGAATATACTCTAGGAAAGGCCAATGTCATTGCAGATGCTTTGAGCAGGAAGGCTTACTGCAACAGCCTAATTTTCAAGCCTTTCCAACCGGACCTTTGTGAAGCTTTCCGCAAACTGAACCTCCAAGTTGTTCCTCAAGGCTTTCTTGCCAATATCCAAGTCTCTCCTACTTTGGAAGATCAAATTCGTGAGGCACAACTCTTGGATTCCATGGTGAAGAAGGTGAAACATGGGATTGCCAAGAGCCAACCCAAATACAAGTGCTATCGCATTGATGACAAAGACACTCTATTCTTCGAGGACCGGATTGTGGTTCCTAAAGGGGATATAAGGAAAGTCATTATGAACGAGGCGCATAATTCCCTCATATCCATTCATCCTAGAAGTACGAAGATGTACCATGACCTCAAGCAGTCGTATTGGTGGACTCGAATGAAGCGAGAAATTGCTCAATTCGTGAATGAATGTGATGTCTGTAGAAGGGTGAAAGAAGAACAACAACGGCCAGCTGGTCTCCTCCAACCTCTTGCTATTCCAGAATGGAAGTTTGACCATACTGAAATGGACTTCGTGACTGGATTTCCCAAGTCCAAGCATGGAAATGGTGCTATCTTCGTTGTCATCGACAAGCTTACTAAAGTGGCTCATTTCCTTCCAATCAAAGAATCTATCACAGCAGCTCAGTTCGCAGAGCTATACACCTCCAGGATTGTCTCTTTGCACGTCATTCCGCAATATCTTCAGATCGTGGAAGCATTTTCACCTCCAAGTTCTGGAACTCCTTCCAGAAGGCCATGGGCACCAACATTCGCTTCAACACAACGTTCCATCCTCAAACTAGTGGCCAAGTCGAGCGAGTCAATCAAATCCTTGAAGATATGCTCAGGGCTTGTGTCATTTCCTTCGGTATGAAGTGGGAAGATTGTATTCCATATGCCGAGTTCTCCTACAATAACAGCTTCCAAGCGAGTTTGGGCAAGGCCCCATTCGAGATTCTCTATGGCTGAAAGTGTCGTGCTCCTCTCAATTGGTCAGAGACTGGTGAACGCCAACTTCTTGGCAATGACTTAATCACAGAAGCTGAAGAAATGTGTAAAGTCATCCAGGAAAATCTCAAAGTCGCGCAATCGCGCCAGAAGAGTTACTATGACAGCAAGCACCGTGACTTGGCTTTCGAGATCGGAGACCATGTCTACCTCCGCGTCTCTCCAATGAAAGGTACTCGTCGCTTCGGTATCAAAGGGAAGCTTGCCCCTAGATACGTGGGTCCTTTCAAGATCATTGGTAAAAGAGGCGACCTCGCCTATCAACTTGAGCTTCCGTCCAACTTCGCAAACGTGCACAATGTGTTTCACGTGTCACAGCTTCGCAAGTGCTTCAAGACTCCTCAGTGCACTATCAACTTCGAAGAGATTGATCTTCAAGAAGATTTGTCTTATCATGAGCATCTCATTGCTATTCTTGAACAAACCGAGCGCAATACTCGCAACAAGTCAATCAAATTCCTGAAAGTGAAGTGGTCACACCATTCCGACTGAGAAGCCACCTGGGAGCGCGAGGATCAACTCCGTTCCGAATATCCAGAGTTCTTTCAGTCCTAGATCTCGGGACGAGATCCTCTCGTAGTGGTGGAGTGTTGTAACACCCCAGATGTAACTTGCCATATTTGTAACTCCGACTCTTGCCATTTTCGGCTTTAAGTTATGAGATTTCCCTTCGTTGTTGGGTTTTGTCGTTGTTTTTCTTTTTCTTCATGTCATGCATTTCATATCATGTCATCATGTGCATCGCATTTGCATTCGTGTTCGTCTCATGCATCCGAGCATTTTCCCCGTTGTCCGTTTCGCAATCCGACACTCCCACATGCACTGGCGCCCCCTCTTGTCTCTTTTCGTGAGCGGGTGTTAAACTTTCTTGGAATGGACTAAGATTTGTCAAGTGGCCTTGGTGCACCACCGGTAGACCGCCTGTCAAATTTCGTCCCATTTGGAGTCCGTTTTATACCCCAACGGTTAACCGGGTAATCGCAAAAGCCTCTTGTGTGTTGCAGCCCAACACCCCTCCAAAACGGCCCAATAACCCATCTAAACCATCTCCATGTCCTCCGTCGTCGGATCACGATCGTGTGGGCGAAAACTACACCTCATTTGGACACTCCAAACTCCCTCTACCGATATAAATGCATCTCCCCCCTCCAAATTCGCAGTTGAAACCCTAGAATTTCCCCTCGCGCCACCGGACACCTTCCCCGCCACCGACGGACATGTCCACCGCCACCGCTCGACCTCTCCCACGCTGACACGTGGCCTCCGCCGCCCACCGCCGTTGTGGCCCGGCGAGCCCGCAGCGGGCCCGCCCAGCCCATCGCGCCGCGCCGCCCACGCGCGTCCCCGCCGCCGCCCCGCGCCCGCTCCGGTCGCCGCCGTCGATCCGCCGGTCACCGTGCCACTCCAACGCCGGCAGTCGCCGCCTCGCCGTCCGCACGTCCCCACGCCTCCTTCCTCCATCTCCGGCCAGATCCGGCCGCATGAGGGCCGGATCCGACGACCTCGAGCTCCAGCGACTACCCTCTCCACTCCGGCGAGCTCCCCGGTCAAACTCGGTTCGCGTGCCCAAACCCTAGATCTGGGATTTCGGAGGGTAATTTTCACTAAGTCCCGAACCCCTTTGTAATTTTTCTGCCCTGTTCCACATGTCGTATCTCCGCGCTCGTTGCTCCAAATGATGCATATGATATATTAGACTGATCGTGTGACGCCCCCGATTCGATCGTACACTAATCATACACGCAAACATGTACGATCAAGATCAGGGACTCACGGGAAGATATCACAACACAACTCTACAAATAAAAATAAGTCATACAAGCATCATATTACAAACCAGGGGCCTCGAGGGCTCGAATACAAGAGCTCGATCATAGACGAGTCAGCGGAAGCAACAATATCTGAGTACAGACATAAGTTAAACAAGTTGCCATAAGATGGCTAGCACAAACTGGGATACAGATCGAAAGAGGCGTAGGCCTCCTGCCTAGGATCCTCCTAAACTACTACTGGTCGTCGTCAGCGGGCAGCACGTAGTAGTAGGCACCTCCGGTGTAGTAGGAGTCGTCGTCGATGGTGGCGTCTGGCTCCTGGGCTCCAACATTTGGTTGCGACAACCAGGTAGAAGGGATAGAGGGAAAAGAGGGAGAAAGCAACCGTGAGTACTCATCCAAAGTACTCGCAAGCAAGGAGCTACACTACATATGTATGCATTGGTATCAAATGGAATAAGGGTATCATATGTGGACTGAACTGCAGAATGCCAGAATAAGAGGGGGATAACTAATCCTGTCGAAGACTATGCTTCTGGCAGCCTCCGTCTTGCAGCATGTAGAAGAGAGTAGACTGAAGTTCTCCAAGTAGCATCGCATAGCATAATCCTAACCGATGATCCTCCCCTCGTCGCCCTGTGAGAGAGCGACCACTGGTTGTATCTGGCACTTGGAAGGGTGTGTTTTATTAAGTATCCGGTTCTAGTTGTCATAAGGTCAAGGTACAACTCCGGGTCATCCTTTTACCGAGGGACACGGCTATTCGAATAGATAAACTTCCCTGCAGGGGTGCACCACATACCCCAACACGCTCGATCCCATTTGGCCGGACACACTTTTCTGGGTCATGACCGGCCTCGGAAGATCAACACGTCGCAGCCCTACCTAGGCACAACAGAGAGGTCAGCACGCCGGTCTAAACCCTATGGCGCAGGGGTCTGGGCCCATCGCCCTTTGCACACCTGCACGTTGCGAACGCGGCCGAAAGCAGACCTAGCCTAGTGGCCTTCCAGTCCAATCCGGCGCGCTCCACTCAGTCGCTGACGTCACGAAGGCTTCGGCTGATACCACGACGCTGGGATACCCATAACTGCTCCCACGTAGATGGTTAGTGCGTATAGACCAAATGGCCAGACTCAGATCAAATACCCAGATCTCGTTAAGCGTGTTAAGTATCCGCGAACATCGACCAGGGCCAGGCCCACCTCTCTCCTAGGTGGTCGGAACCTGCCCTGTCGTTCCGCCTCAAAGATCCACTCGCGGGTGCTCCTACGAGCCTACCCGTCTTTAGTCACCACATGTATCATGTATAAAGTATATAGTATATACCCGTGATCACCTCCCAAGTGATCACGGCCCGATAGTATAGCATGGCAGACGGACAAGAATGTAGGGCCACTGATGATAAGCTAGCATCCTATACTAAGCATTAGGTTTGCAGGTAAAGGTAACAACAGTAGTAGCAAGGACAGGCTATGCATCAGTATAGGATTAACGGGAAACAGTAACATGCTACACTACTCTAATGCAAGCAGTATAGAGAAGAGTAGGCGATATCTGGTGATCAAAGGGGGGGCTTGCCTGGTTGCTCTGGCAAGAGAGAGTGGTCGTCAACACCGTAGTCGATCACAGGGGTACCGGCAGCGGTCTCGGGGTCTACCGGAAAAAGTAACGGAGGGGGAACATAATAAATAACAGAGGAATCAAAGCAACACAAAGCATAACATGGTGATACGCCGTGCTAGGGGTGACCTAACGCAGTAGGAGGTGATATCGGCGAAGGGGGAAAACATCCGGGAAAGTATCCCTGGTGTTTTGCGTTTTCGGGCAGAGGAGCCGGAGGGGGAAAGTTGCGAGTTCGATAGGTTAGGGAGGTGTGGCGGACGAACGGGTTGCGTATTCGGAATCGTCTCGTCGTTCTGAGCAACTTTCATGTTGAAAATAATTTAATCCGAGTTACGGATTAAAAGATATGTTTTTTTTAAAAGAATTTACTAATTTTTGGAATTATTTTTAATTCGAAAATAATTGTTAAACTGCTAGGCGCACCCAGCACAGTGTACACCAAAGTGTACCCAGTGACTGACAGGTGGGCCAGAGGGACCCAGTTGACCAGTCAACGTTTGACTGGTCAACAGGGGTGGGACCCCCATGTCATTGACTGTTTTAGTTAATTAGGGATTAGTCTAATCAAACTACTGTTTAATTAAACTAACAAATTAATTAACTTAATTAATTTAGTTAATTAATTAATTAAGTTTATTTATTTTTAATTATTATTGTTTTTTTTAACTCCTCTTTTTTTAATCCTTTTTTTTAATTAAAACGTTCTGGAGGCGGGGCCCTCCTGTCATAGGCCCCAGGGAGCCTAGCGGGTTCGGGCGCTAGCGGGCGTCGGGCGCAACTCGAACGGGTGCAGCGGGCAAACAGGCACCCGCGCCTGGTGCGGGTGCAGCCCGGCTAGGACAGGGGAGGGAAGGGCGCCGGGCGCTGGCAGCTGCGGCGAGCTGCGCCGGGCAGGAGGCAGCAAGGGAGGTGGAGCGGCCCAAGTAGAGGAGGGGGCGCTTGCGGGGAAGTAGGGGGGGCGACGGAGGCGAGGGGCGTCGGCAGCGGGGCGAGCGGACGGTTGTGTGAGCGAGGCCGTCGGGCGCGGCCGAGGCAACCGGCGCGCGTGCGGGTGCCGATGTGGGGCGGCGACTAGGCGAAGGCCGCGGCGGAGAGGGGCGGAGGACGATGGCTACAGAGGTGGGCGCGGGAGCGGCGACGCGGCACGCGACGAGCGGGACGGCGCACGCGCGGCGGAAGCAGAGGGGCGGAGGTGAGGCCAGCACGGGCCGGCCGGAGCCGCGAGCGGCAGCGGGCGTGGCCCCGCGTGGGCGGGCTAGCGGTAGGACGACAGCAGGGGGCACGAGGCGCTCACCGCGGCGAGGGGGTGCGATGCGCGGCACAGGTTCGAGCGCGTGCGCGGGGAGGAAGAGAGGAGGATCGGCGCGGGGTTGCTCACGGGGCCGGAAGGGTCTGGGCAGCGGGGGTTTGAGGAGGAAGATGGCGACGACGGCGTTGGGGAGGCAGCCCGGCGGGGAGGTCCTCAGGCGGCGGCGGAGTCGAAGAGGAGGACGGCAGGGCAGCTCCGACGACGGCGGGGTCCAGCGGCGTCGGGGCGATGGGCGTCGCGGTCGGCTCGGGAGAAGGGCGACGGGGTTCGGTTCCCCTCCTCGATCCAGATCGGATCGGGAGGTGGGGGCTGAAGAGGGGGAGTGGGGGGGGGGAGTGGGTGGTGGCTAGGGTTGGATCGGGGGGAAGTGGGGGTTATGGGGAGTGGGGGAATGGCCGGTTGGGCCATGGTGGGTTGGCCCAGTTGGGCCACGGCCCAGGGAGGGGGGCTTTCTCTTTCTTTTTTTTCTGTTTGTTTTCTGTTTTTGTATTTTCTTTTCTTTTTTTTTAATTTCTTTTAGTTTTTGTTTTATAAAATATAAATACGACTCCTAAATTAATGTTATAACTTATCCTACTGCCCCAAAAAGTTTGACACCTAAATAAAATAGTTTGCATTATTTTAATTTTAAAAAGGCATTTAATCAATTGTCATAGCTTCTGTTTTAATTACTTTAGATCCTTTAAACACTTTATAAAAGTGTGGTTTCTCCACTAGTATTATCCATGATTTATTTGTCACATTTTGGACCTTATAAATTTTAATGTTTGAAAACCTTTATTGTTTGCCTGATTTTGAATTTGAATCTGAATCGGCTTGAACCAACTCGAGTTTATCAACAGTAACCGAGGTGACGTGGCACCATTAGCAGAGGTTTACTGTAGCTTAATTATCCGGGCGTCACAATTCTCCTCCACTACAAGAAATCTCGTCCCGAGATTTAAGAGGGAAGTAAAGGGGGAAGGTTCGGGTTACGGAATTCTAGGGAGTGTTCTTGGTCTTGGTTGTTCTTCTCGATGAGGTTGATCCATTACATTGATGTTTCATTTCTCTGCTGCGGGTAATCATGAGGAAGTCGGCATCCTTTCTTCGGGAACTCCATCGTACTTACGAACAGGTAAGGGGCAGGTTGATAACGATAGGATGCTATAAGGGGTAATCATCTGGGGTTATCCCATGAATGAACACATGACTATCTCTCGAGTTGAACAAATGAAACACATCGAGAGCAAAGTAAGACGGTACAATAAGAAGTTTCAAGCGGATAGACAATCGTTCGATGCCTGTTACAGGGCGTGAAAGCGGTTCAAAGCAATCGGGAATAAGTATTGCATCTCATACCAGAATAGATCAACAGGCAGGTGGCCCGTGAATTACATAGAAAGTCAAGCACGAGGAATAACTTTGACAACAGGGTGTACAGGAGAGTCAGGTTTCGATCCTGGGACCTGTGGGTTATGGGCCCACCATGTGGGTTAAAATAGGGAAGGGCGTTGACATCTTGCATGGTCATGATAGCAAGGCATGTCAGAGGGTAGCCTGTCAGTTATGTCGGCAACAACATCGATACCAAGGGCGAGGTACGAAGAGAACCATATTCTTGCTCGTTGAACGAGGCGGACCAATAGGCAAAGTTCTTGTCCACCGGTGGTTACCGGGATGTTATCAACAATGGTAACAGGGTCTTACTGACAGAGTTGTACGCTGAGGTGCTTATAAAAGCAGTGACGTATTACTGCTCAGATCATATAAACCTCAAGAAGGTTAAACAGAACAATGGAAAGGATAATTTGATTCTTAGATTAAACAGAAGAATGGAAAGGAAAATGTGTTTAAACACATATTTTAGGGGTATATCCTCCCCAAGGACAAACAGAGCATGATATCCGTGGCAGGATATCATTTAGAAAACCCTTTAAGTAAGGGGGGAGAAATCTCATGACAGTACCCATACAACGGTGTTTGGATAATGGTTAAAGAAAACTTAGCATTGCGCTTTCAATGCTCTTATTGAAAATCGGAGTACCACAAACATGCTTCAACAAGCATTGACATGGTATTCAAGCAAAGGTCAGATTTTGGAAACACAAAGGATCCATCAGGAATAGCTTGTGAAATAAGTCTTACAATTTCCTCACGGAAGAATGGCTAAACTTGCTAAAAAGGATACTACAACAATAGGTCCTCCGGCCAGGTGTGCTAGGCCTGACATAACCTTACCGGGTCATATATAAAGACCAACATTATAACTCTTGGAAAATAAGTTCCAAGCATCATATCTGACCGAGATTCAGATCTGATCGGTGTCACGATACCTCAGACTTAGGATGCCTGAGAAGAAAAGGTGCGGCACAATTTGACGAGATGACATTGTAAGATTCTCGGGAAATGAACTATGGAAGCGAGTTCCGAAACAAGAGTTCATCAGTAAACCAAGGAGAGGATGAGGAGGTGGCTGATAGGCTCAGCAACAAATCATCGCGATTTCCAAAGGATTGATTTCCACAATTATGTGAACAAGGAAGTATCATTTGTCGGATCAAATGTCATAATGATGTATGCTCGAGGGAAACATACACAACTGAACAATGATAGAAGGGTGCAACCAGGAATCTGGACTAGGTAGCACGATCAATGTTTGAATGATGATTCAACAATCAATAGACTTAGAATTGAAACTGTAGAACAATAACTTCAAGCAATAGGGTTGCTAGAAGTTTAGAATTTGCACAACACAGACCATTAGTCGGTATTCCGGTTAGAAACAATACGGAGACCAAGAAATGAACGCAAAAGGCGAGAGATATTACTATATCAAGAATTCTCAAGAGGTGGTAAAATTACCATGACATTCTTGACATAAAAGGTGGTAACATTCCAAGGTAAAGAAGAACAAATGCTGTATAGCAAGGACCTCAAGGTATAACTCAAAACACGAATAAGTTTGTGTTGGAGGGAAGGCAATAAAGTGGCCGATGATAATACAATTCATCGGGGGCAAGGATGGTATTTCTCATCATGAATTCAATTGATATCCAGGAAGACCTCATAAGGTTGATGATCTTCACGGCACATTAGTCGAGAGATTTCAAGATGTAATCAATCAGTGACAACATCAAATCAAAGGAATGATGAAGCGGAAGGTTATTGGAACCATCGGTAGGGCACAAACTTGAAATCAAGCTTGTTGTTCAAGGTGAATTGATATGACGAGGAAGATCGACGTAAGCTTAGCTCATCATCGAAAGTTGTGCTCCGGGATTAAGGACCAGGTAGCACAGTTGAAATTTAGCACGATAATGATAATAGCCGATCAGGCTAGGAATGACATGATCGAGTACAAACTCGGACTTAAAGAAGATTATCAAGAGTTGCTGAACCGTAGGGCAGACTCGGTTCAGTTATCGGTGTCTTTGAGTGTTTAATAACTCAGAGCCCATGAAAACTATAATCAATGAGAATGTAGTACTTGATGAAGAACTCATAAGAAGTTATGCAGTTTCAAGATAATCTCGAGATACCAGGGGGGTAATACTCGAAGACGGATCAAAGTAGAGGTTGGACCGAGGTATTGATCCACATGAGACAAGTGCTTACACTTGCATCGAAAATGGTATTTAAAAGAGAACATGGTCGGAACCACGATTGTAAAAGGCCGGTTCCCAGATATAAGATGAACTTATACCAAGGGAACTAATATCATTTACAAGAAGCTTCGATGATAAGTTTCACATCGGGTCCATGGGCATGAACGCAAAGGCTCAAGGTCGACTCCCAATTCTTCCATGCATAACCTTTCATTTTACTTCTTGCTTTTGATGAAGCTGTAGTATAGAAATTTTATCTAGCAAAATACCAGAAGAGTATGACTCGTGAAAACTTTCGAGTTCACACAGTTTAGAGAAGGCATATGTTCAACCCATCAGGGCATCTTAGGAGTATATACCACAAATTTTAAGAATAAATAACTCCAGCTCGATAGTAGAGCATGTTTGAGAAAGCAGAGGATACATTTTACCAAAGGTATTATGTATCCGAGGAAAGGCTCACAGACTTATTGAATATGAAGGACGTTGTCGGATAAAATCACGCAAATGATCTGGTGGTTCTCAAGGGATCTGGTGCGAGCATCGGTACTCAACCAGAGGGAGAAACAATGCAAGGAGATCAGACTTTAGAAACAACTGACTAATTCAAGGCTCAAATGCAAAGGAATTATCAATTCCAAGACAAGGGATCAGAAGCAATGCTCTGATCAGGGATGGCTAAGTTGAATAGCCTTAAGGGTACAATCGGCAGCAATTTGATTGGTCGAGATCCAGCTCATGTTTTAAAATAACGTCTGAGCCGGAAAGATAATTTAAAAGGATCAACCGATGATTGCGTGCATTAGCACTCATGTTGAATCAATAGGATCAAAAAGACGATGCCTAAGGATACTAACGAATATTGCCAGACATATGGAAAGCATCCATAATGCAAGCAGGCAAGTATTGCAGAGCAATAAGCTACTAAGGATTTTTGGAGGATCGAATAGTATTTCGAAGACCATTGTGAAACACATGAACAACTAGGGATGAGTGGATACTCGACAAGTGCGAGAATTATCCGTAGGGGTGTATATGTGGAAAATGAACTGCAAGGCAGTAGGCACAAAGTATTCTTGTAACAATAGAATGAATTTCGATGTATCTTGTAATAACAAGACCATCTAGGGATGACTGTAAAAATAACTACTGTAAGTAGTTATCCTTAAAGGTTTACGGTGGAAGGGGAATTGCAAGAGGGATGGCACAAAGTCTCGAAAAATTATCGGAGAGTATTATCAAAATCTTCCGTTGAAGCAGTCGATCATCCGTAATGAAAGGGTTCTCCGGCAGGAAGTGGTAACGAGAACCTAGAGTTAGATTTTAGCAAAATCATTTAACCCGAATAGAAGAGAGATTAGAGTCCCAGAGTATAGATCGAGGAATAAAAGATCCTAATAACACCCGATGGCGACGTGGGCCCGTAAGGCACACAGCCAAGTTAGTAAAAAGTTTTTGCAATGTCTAGACTCGACTTCGGCCAAGGAGTGTGGAAGGGGGTATTCCTAAGGCAGTCGGCTCTGATACCAACTTGTGACGCCCCCGATTCGATCGTACACTAATCATACACGCAAACATGTACGATCAAGATCAGGGACTCACGGGAAGATATCACAACACAACTCTACAAATAAAAATAAGTCATACAAGCATCATATTACAAGCCAGGGGCCTCGAGGGCTCGAATACAAGAGCTCGATCATAGACGAGTCAGCGGAAGCAACAATATCTGAGTACAGACATAAGTTAAACAAGTTGCCATAAGATGGCTAGCACAAACTGGGATACAGATCGAAAGAGGCGTAGGCCTCCTGCCTGGGATCCTCCTAAACTACTACTGGTCGTCGTCAGTGGGCAGCACGTAGTAGTAGGCACCTCCGGTGTAGTAGGAGTCGTCGTTGATGGTGGCGTCTGGCTCCTGGGCTCCAACATCTGGTTGCGACAACCAGGTAGAAGGGATAGAGGGAAAAGAGGGAGAAAGCAACCGTGAGTACTCATCCAAAGTACTCGCAAGCAAGGAGCTACACTACATATGTATGCATTGGTATCAAATGGAATAAGGGTATCATATGTGGACTGAACTGCAGAATGCCAGAATAAGAGGGGGATAACTAATCCTGTCGAAGACTATGCTTCTGGCAGCCTCCGTCTTACAGCATGTAGAAGAGAGTAGACTGAAGTCCTCCAAGTAGCATCGCATAGCATAATCCTAACCGATGATCCTCCCCTCGTCGCCCCGTGAGAGAGCGACCACCGGTTGTATCTGGCACTTGGAAGGGTGTGTTTTATTAAGTATCCGGTTCTAGTTGTCATAAGGTCAAGGTACAACTCCGGGTCGTCCTTTTACCGAGGGACACGGCTATTCGAATAGATAAACTTCCCTGCAGGGGTGCACCACATACCCCAACACGCTCGATCCCATTTGGCCGGACACACTTTTCTGGGTCATGACCGGCCTCGGAAGATCAACACGTCGCAGCCCTACCTAGGCACAACAGAGAGGTCAGCACGCCGGTCTAAACCCTATGGCGCAGGGGTCTGGGCCCATCGCCCTTTGCACACCTGCACGTTGCGAACGCGGCCGAAAGCAGACCTAGCCTAGTGGCCTTCCAGTCCAATCCGGCGCGCGCCACTCAGTCGCTGACGTCACGAAGGCTTCGGCTGATACCACGACGCCGGGATACCCGTAACTGCTCCCACGTAGATGGTTAGTGCGTATAGACCAAATGGCCAGACTCAGATCAAATACCCAGATCTCGTTAAGCGTGTTAAGTATCCGCGAACATCGACCAGGGCCAGGCCCACCTCTCTCCTAGGTGGTCGGAACCTGCCCTGTCGTTCCGCCTCAAAGATCCACTCGCGGGTGCTCCTACGAGCCTACCCGTCTTTAGTCACCACATGTATCATGTATAAAGTATATAGTATATACCCGTGATCACCTCCCGAGTGATCACGGCCCGATAGTATAGCATGGCAGACGGACAAGAATGTAGGGCCACTGATGATAAGCTAGCATCCTATACTAAGCATTAGGTTTGCAGGTAAAGGTAACAACAGTAGTAGCAAGGACAGGCTATGCATCAGTATAGGATTAACGGGAAACAGTAACATGCTACACTACTCTAATGCAAGCAGTATAGAGAAGAGTAGGCGATATCTGGTGATCAAAGGGGGGGGCTTGCCTGGTTGCTCTGGCAAGAGAGAGTGGTCGTCAACACCGTAGTCGATCACAGGGGTACCGGCAGCGGTCTCGGGGTCTACCGGAAAAAGTAACGGAGGGGGAACATAATAAATAACAGAGGAATCAAAGCAACACAAAGCATAACATGGTGATACGCCGTGCTAGGGGTGACCTAACGCAGTAGGAGGTGATATCGGCGAAGGGGGAAAACATCCGGGAAAGTATCCCTGGTGTTTTGCGTTTTCGGGCAGAGGAGCCGGAGGGGGAAAGTTGCGAGTTCGATAGGTTAGGGAGGTGTGGCGGACGAACGGGTTGCGTATTCGGAATCGTCTCGTCGTTCTGAGCAACTTTCATGTTGAAAATAATTTAATCCGAGTTACGGATTAAAAGATATGGTTTTTTTAAAAGAATTTACTAATTTCTGGAATTATTTTTAATTCGAAAATAATTGTTAAACTGCTAGGCGCACCCAGCACAGTGTACACCAAAGTGTACCCAGTGACTGACAGGTGGGCCAGAGGGACCCAGTTGACCAGTCAACATTTGACTGGTCAACAGGGGTGGGACCCCCATGTCATTGACTGTTTTAGTTAATTAGGGATTAGTCTAATCAAACTACTGTTTAATTAAACTAACAAATTAATTAACTTAATTAATTTAGTTAATTAATTAATTAAGTTTATTTATTTTTAATTATTATTGTTTTTTTTAACTCCTCTTTTTTTTAATCCTTTTTTTTAATTAAAACGTTCTGGAGGCGGGGCCCTCCTGTCATAGGCCCCAGGGAGCCTAGCGGGTTCGGGCGCTAGCGGGCGTCGGGCGCAACTCGAACGGGTGCAGCGGGCAAACAGGCACCCGCGCCTGGTGCGGGTGCAGCCCGGCTAGGACAGGGGAGGGAAGGGCGCCGGGCGCTGGCAGCTGCGGCGAGCTGCGCCGGGCAGGAGGCAGCAAGGGAGGTGGAGCGGCCCAAGTAGAGGAGGGGGCGCTTGCGGGGAAGTAGGGGGGGCGACGGAGGCGAGGGGCGTCGGCAGCGGGGCGAGCGGACGGTTGTGTGTGCGAGGCCGTCGGGCGCGGCCGAGGCAACCGGCGCGCGTGCGGGCGCCGATGTGGGGCGGCGACTAGGCGAAGGCCGCGGCGGAGAGGGGCGGAGGACGATGGCTACAGAGGTGGGCGCGGGAGCGGCGACGCGGCACGCGACGAGCGGGACGGCGCACGCGCGGCGGAAGCAGAGGGGCGGAGGTGAGGCCAGCACGGGCCGGCCGGAGCCGCGAGCGGCAGCGGGCGTGGCCCCGCGTGGGCGGGCTAGCGGTAGGACGACAGCAGGGGGCACGAGGCGCTCACCGCGGCGAGGGGGTGCGATGCGCGGCACAGGTTCGAGCGCGTGCGCGGGGAGGAAGAGAGGAGGATCGGCGCGGGGTTGCTCACGGGGCCGGAAGGGTCTGGGCAGCGGGGGTTTGAGGAGGAAGATGGCGACGACGGCGTTGGGGAGGCAGCCCGGCGGGGAGGTCCTCAGGCGGCGGCGGAGTCGAAGAGGAGGACGGCAGGGCAGCTCCGACGACGGTGGGGTCCAGCGGCGTCGGGGCGATGGGCGTCGCGGTCGGCTCGGGAGAAGGGCGACGGGGTTCGGTTCCCCTCCTCGATCCAGATCGGATCGGGAGGTGGGGGCTGAAGAGGGGGAGTGGGGGGGGAGTGGGTGGTGGCTAGGGTTGGATCGGGGGGAAGTGGGGGTTATGGGGAGTGGGGGAATGGCCGGTTGGGCCATGGTGGGTTGGCCCAGTTGGGCCACGGCCCAGGGAGGGGGGCTTTCTCTTTCTTTTTTTTCTGTTTGTTTTCTGTTTTTGTATTTTCTTTTCTTTTTAATTTCTTTTAGTTTTTGTTTTATAAAATATAAATACGACTCCTAAATTAATGTTATAACTTATCCTACTGCCCCAAAAAGTTTGACACCTAAATAAAATAGTTTGCATTATTTTAATTTTTAAAAGGCATTTAATCAATTGTCATAGCTTCTGTTTTAATTACTTTAGATCCTTTAAACACTTTATAAAAGTGTGGTTTCTCCACTAGTATTATCCATGATTTATTTGTCACATTTTGGACATTATAAATTTTAATATTTGAAAACCTTTATTGTTTGCCTGATTTTGAATTTGAATTTGAATCGGCTTGAACCAACTCGAGTTTATCAACAGTAACCGAGGTGACGTGGCACCATTAGCAGAGGTTTACTGTAGCTTAATTATCCGGGCGTCACAGATCGCCTCATTGAGATCTCCATGCCAGTAGCATTTCCATGCATGTTGCTACCCATTATGATGCCATTTTAATTGATGCAAGAGTGCTATAAAATGTTAGCTGCTGGTACTTATCATTTTATGGTGATTTTTCATTTTTGTTACATTTGATGTGAGCATGCTTTGAGCATGGGGTCTACATGAGTTTTGAACTACACCATGCCATCTTTACTGGGGTGCTTGTATTGTATTTTTGTGATCTATGTGGTGACTAGCACAAGCATGCAAACTAGGCTTCGTGATGTTGCTGTTTTCAGGGACTTAGGATTTTGCCAAGTCTTTTTCCTGCTGCTATTTTTGATGCCATGTAAACTTGATGCTATAGTGAGATCCATGCTTATTTTGGGATAGTTCAGTAAGGTTGTTTTGAACATGTGTTTATGCTCTATCCATCCATGCCCCTGTTTGCAATTCTGGAGTGCCCTAGCATGTCTTGTTCTTGCTCTACTTTTGCTATAAAATGTTCCTGGCAGAATGTTAACATGTTAATCAATTTTGCTATGGTTGTTGCTAGTGATGGATGCATCCTATTAACTTGCTCTTGCCATGGTTAGCTTCCTGAAGATGTCATCTTGCTGTTGGTATGCTTATATTGTCATGCAATGCTTTGTGGTGAGTGGTTTGAGCTCGCAAATTTGCTATCATAATTCTGTTTATGCGATGCTCTGTTTTTCTGCTAAGTCTGAAACTGTTAATAAAACTTGTTATGTTTACATGGATGCCGTCATATCTTCTGTGCCTTTTTGGCTCATGTTCGGTAAGGGACTTTTGATCTATGCTTTTAGTAAAATCATGTCGTGCCTTGGTTTGCTATGTTATGTTCCTGTAGCATGATGTTTGCTTACTCTAAACTTTGCTTCCTGATATTGTTTTTGTCATGTTAGTATTTTCACGAAGTCTGTGATGCTGACATCTTTTGCACTTTTGCCATCCTTGTTTGAACCTGCTCTTGTGTGATTTAGCCGTACCTCAGTGTTCATGTTTTGTCAATAATTTCTTGTACATCACTACCATATGCATTATTGCTATGTTGGAGTGCAGTAGCTTAGTTTCCTGTTGCATTCTAAGTGGCATCATGTTGTTAATCGCAGAATAGCACCATCTTTGTTTTGCTTGCCAGTTGCAAACCGTGCCTCCGTTTCCGGTTATCTTTATATCGATTTCAACTGAAATCATCTCATCTTTCCAGCGGCACACTTGGTTTTCCAAGTTGATGCCTTGATCTTTCTTTCCCTTCCGGAGCACGCATATGCATTGCATATCATGTCTTGCATATCATGCCATGTATTGCATCATGTTGCTTATGCATTGCACCGTGATTGATTGTTATTCCATTGCTTGTGTTATTGCTTTGGGTAGAGCCGGGAGACGAGTACGTGAACGAGGAACCTGTTGTGTCGGGGATATACCCCGTAGTATGACCCGGCCGAAAATATGACCCGGCCGAACTTGGCGGTTTACTTGAGACCCGGCTGACCTGGCGGTTTACAAACAACCCGCCGAAACATTATGATACACTGGTGACCCGTCGGGCGGGTCAGACGGATGACAAGGCCCAAGGCTCAGAAGGCTGGTTCATGTTAATGGTGGGCCGGTTTATGAGGAAAGCACAAGGAATATTCTCCTACAAAGGAAGTAAGACTAGGACTCCACTTGTAATAGAGTAATCCTAATCCAACTAGGACTAGTCATGTAAACCGCCCCTTCAACATATATAAGGAGAGGCAGGGCTCCCCAAAGGGGGACAAGTTTCACAAGTTAGAAAGATTAGAGTTAGACAAACAAGTCTATAGCTCTGGAGTTAGAGCACCCGTGTAATCATGGTCATCATCATCAATATCAATAAAGCAGGATTTAGGCTTTTACCTTTACCGTGAGGGGCTGAACCTGGGTAAAACATCGCGTCTCTCGTCCCGCTCAACCCCTCTCAAACTACCATATAGATGTGTTGGCCTTGCGACTAAGTCCTGACACTAAGAACATTTGCCTTGACAATTCCACGACAGTAGGCGCCCACCGTGAGGCCTGCGCACAGTAGTGTTGAGTTTTTGGAGGGATCTCTTTTAGGATTTGAGAAGCTCGCAATTTAGAAGAAATGAAGACTACGACGAGGAGTAAAATCCACCAGTGTTGACCTGCGTCGCGGAATCCGAGTTGCCACCACGGTCTTGTTAAGCCGCTCCAACTTACTCGCCGAGTCATCATCGCCTTCACTAACCTGGCAACAAAAGGACCAGAGCAACAGCCCTAGATTTGGATTTACACGGGAAGTTAAAAAAAATGAAAATGAAAGAAGAAGTCAACTGCTCCGGACTCCTCTGCCACCACGGATCGCTCGTTGCCTCCTCCGGTCGCCGTACCTGAGCCGCCGGTCGCTTGACCCGCCCCTGCTGCTCTTCTTGTCGTGAGTCGGCTCCCCCTCACCAACGATTGCTATTCCGGCCTTGCTGTGACCCGCCGCCAGAGCGTATCGGAGTCAGCCACGGCCTCGCCTTCATCGTTTCGAGTTGCCGCTGGCCTATGGGTCACCTGACTCCGACTCTGACTCTGCCTCGCCCCCGCGGCCTGCCGGCGCGTTTCCAACCCACCTCCATCAGGAGCTCTGAGCCGCCAGCTGCCTTGGCTTCGCGCTTTCCCTGAGCCGCCGACCTCCGTGGTGAGTGGCTGCGCCGGCTCTCCAGGCGCTGACCCGTCGCGCCGCCCAGTTCCACGACCGAGCTGCCGCTGCTTCTGCTCCCGAGCCTCCCTGGCGGCGCTCTGTTCCCATGGTGGCCGGGTCAAGCGGCCGCTTTGTGCCAAACCGTGTCGCCCATGACCCGCCGGATGAAGCAAGAGCCGGCGTGAAGAGGATCTACGCCATCAACAAACAATGGGAAAGGCACATACGTGATTAAAATCGAAAGAAATTATGGTTGTAGGCACAGCCGGCGAAAATCCTTTAGCGATTTGACCGATCGTTTTCTGTCATGAAGGACGGCATGAATTTGGAGTTGTGCTGATTCGTTGCTGCTGCACACAAACAAGGAGTACCTGTCCACCAGCTAATCGAGTTGCCGCCGTGCTATTGTCTGATTCATGGAAGTTGCAGTTGGTGTGCACGGCCTCCGCATCAAATCCATCTGAAAGGAAAAAGGTAATCCGCCAGAGCCAGTACATCACCACGTACAGGTACAAGCTCCCAGGAGGACCCGGTGTGGGGCAATCTTAGGCAGAGCGGCCAAGCTCATCGTTCATCCGCTACAGTTCATGGGCGAGAAGAAAATTTTGATTGACAAAAATTTGAGATTGAGAAGATTGAGATTGCGTACGCCGCCGCATGTGTCGCAGGCGATCCGTCGAGTACGACTCTCTGTCCGGGTCGCTAAATCTTACTGTTTTTCCCACAGCATGGAAGTTCGAAACCTATCCAGTTACGCTGTTATACAACTTCCGTTGGTTAAAGTTTTAGCGACAGCAACACAGCAATTCACCAGGAGATTTGATAGATCACTATTACTGCCGCGGAGGATTTGCATGTGAAATCGCAAACAGCATCCATGTTTTCCAGCGGCAACTGGGTCCATGCACGGAATGCATGAAATCCCACATGGATTTGTCCCTACGCAAAGAAAAATCAGTTTTGAAAGGATCTACATCAGCTTTTATCAAGATCAGATTTTTTTTTATGTTGTTCATCCAGTCGGTCAGCAAGATGGTTGAGTTGGTTAGGTGGACCGTGGTATCCCTAACCCATCAGGGTTCAAATCCTGGTGCTTGCATTATTTCTGAATTTATTTCAGGATTTCCGGCAATGCGCTTTTAGTGAGAGGAGATGTTCCCGTCGACGACAAGACGCCTACGGTGACTTCGTAAATCTCAAGATGATATGTCGGTTCAGTCTTTCGGAGGTGCTCATAAGGATAGGGTGTGCATGTATGCGTTCATAGATATGAGGTATGCGCGTATATATGAGCGCTTGTATCTGTACTAATACTAAAAAAAAGATGACCAAGATGTTTCAAGTCGCTACTAGTAGCTTTTGCCGTAAATCACTTTACTATGAGCCGCCATCGGATCTCCATGGGAAAGGCCCGTCGCCGCCGACAACTGCCTTGCGGGCACGTTTCTCGTTTTTTGCCACCTCAACCACGGGCTCAAGCGCTGTCTCCATGGCTATCCTCACCTCGTCCTCGAATCCGCTTTGGTGCCGCCCTTGGTGTCATGAGTTGCCTCATCCCCTCTGAATCGTCCAAGGACTCTCTTTCTAACTTGGACTCTGAAGCTGCTGTCGCTGTCACATTGTTTGTTGTTTCCTGTATTAGTGCTTCAAACAGCCGAGTTACTGCTGGGCCCCCGGATCAAACCAAGCCGTCAGCAACCGCTGACGCAATTCCGAAGTGATTTGATTGATTGCTAGATATACTACTACCAACCGGCAGTGTGGTTCCACTACGTAAAATTCAAGGCTGATTTGACAACTAGTACGGCTTCCAAGTGAAAGTAGTCTGCTAGTTCAGTTTTTTGTTCTCCATACAACAGCTACGTAAACAGCAGGAATACTACCAGATCAGAATAAAAAGAAAAAGAGGGCAGCAGCAGTCACACGCAAAAGCGACCAGGAACCTGGCAATTCAACCTCCATCAAGCTAAGTAATATGGTATCTTGACAATAGTCGAATCAGTTAAACTGTTGAGGAACCGGCAGACATCAAATATTCCACGTGGGGTCCGAAGGGAAAGTGAGGCATGCACACACATATTCTGGATAGGATTAATAGTACTCTTTGGACTAGGGCTCCACGATCGGGCATCTGAGTCGCGACTGCTGGTTTCGGCCCTGCTGTCTCCACCGCTGCACTGCTGAGCCGGAACCGTGTGAGACGCCATATTGAGCCAACGGGGCCATTGAGACGCTGGGCTGTCTGAAACCCGCTCGGCTGTGCTGAGCCGCCAAGGCTGTATTGAGTCGCCAGACAGTTTTTTTTTTTGAAGGACAGAAACGAGTGGCTAAATTACGGTTGCATGCACTGGAAGTTATTCATGGAACGGCTCGTCTATCACCGTTGCATGCATGGGAAGTTATTCATGGAACGGCTCGTCTATCGTCCAAGCAAATAAGATGATATCTATCCAAGTTTATTTTATCAACACATATTGTTTTTATTAAAGAACAATTACTTGGTCCATGATATTTTTTCGCAAGACCATTATTCCTTACAAAAAGGTGTTGCAAAAGAGGCGTGAGCAAATACTATTTTTGCATTAGCGCGTTCATACCATGCTGCTCGACGGATATGTGCGCAAATCACCGCCCCGCTACATCAACACCCGCAACTGACTCATCGTCCGCGCCCGCGGCCGACTCTCCGCCCGCACAGGATTACAAAGCCGCAGCTGACTCAGCTATGATTGATTTCAGTTTCACCATGATGATCATCAACTCCGCGGTGATAATTGCTGACCTGACGCATCAGGTGAAATCCATCCAGCATATTTTTATATATTATATTGCTTTCTTTAAAAGGGCAATTACTCCGGTTTGCAAGTTGTCCCATGCAGGATTCAAACCGGTCTATATCACGGTTAATTATGAAGAATCTCAAGCCAACTCCTCAAGTCGTCTTGCGACTCGGGGGCTACGATGACATGACTTAGCAAATATCGTGAGATTTAAAACCTCGGGTCATTGGAGGGAAGATAACCCGGTGTCGGAGGCTACCGCCATATTGGTGAAAATTTAAAGGCCGTCAGAAAATTTCCGGCTCACAATGATGCTTCGGTTTACAATCCGGCTCACGGGACCAAAGAGAGTTTGTTGCACAACACAACTCAAACATAGGCACCCGACGAGCACAACTCAGAAATATATCACTTGGGGGCTTCCGGCTTATTGAGCTAAGCTATGATTACCCTTTGATCTGGCTCATAGCCACAGTTACAGGTCATTTGGGGGCTTCCTGTTCAAACATAGGTCGTATTCGAACCAAAGAGAGCATAGCTGTCGCTACCCTCTTGATCGGCGCAATGCCAAACCCATTAGGGGGCTTCTTGATCGTATTCGAATCATAGCTTAACCCCTTTTGGGTCCGACTTTTATTGTATTCAAATCAGAGTCGTTAAAAAACTCTCAAGGTCATTTGGGGGCTTCCTGTTCAAACATAGGTCGTATTCGAACCAAAGAGAACATAGTTGTCGGTACCCTCTTGATCGACGCAACGCCAAAACCACTAGGGGGCTTCATGATCGTATTCGAATCCTAACTTAACCCCTTTTGGTCCGGTTTACTGATCATATTAGAATCAGAAGCCTCATTTTCTCTGTTTGGCTTAAGTTTTGTGAAAACAATCTTTGGTTTTATCTTGAGACCTTTTTTGTTCATATCTGAAGCATTATGTGGTTTCGATTAACCCGGCTTGACTTTGGACAATAAGTCGCCATATATGACAATTATAAACATTTGGAAGTTTTTGGCTTCTAAAGATTGGGTTATCACCCTTACTGCACAGGTCATGTAAACCGGCAATACAAATTCAACATCACAATGGTTATATGTGGGATATTATGACCCGCCCTGCGGTAAACCGCCAAGGGATCTTGTGATTTACTTGTGTGCAGGATAAGACTACATTTGGGTGGTTACCCGCCCTGGCTTTTGACGTTAAGTCACCAGGGCATATGTTGTTTAAACTCTATGCAGGATTTACAGAGCTATGAGTTACATAAATGATTAAGTTCCAGCCCATCATCAAAGATTGAAATTGGAGTCTCAAAAGGGTTATCAGTTTTTGATTTTTCTCAAAGGCTATAAGCCACCGGGTTATATTATTCAAATCTTTAATAACCAACATGGCTGGATTTTTATTATGGTTATCAATAACCAATATTATGATTGAGGTTTTTAAAGTCGCTTTAGCGCAATGGATATTATTTTATCAATGGATATAATTTATTCTACAATGGAAGGAATAGTCCCGAGTCGCTGCAGGCTTACGACCCGGCACTTGGGGGCTACATTATTCAAGTTGAGATTACATCAAATATGCAAGTCCCATATTACTGCCAGCATGCACCATGGCACTTCGGGGCTAATGCAAAGTCATTTTTACTGGCCTTATTGAAGACCCGACTCATCACATCATAATGAGCCGGCCCTTGGGGGCTACCGATTGCTCCTGTCAGAAATTTAAGGTACACAAGCTTTAATCCATTATATTGAAAGGTTTATTTCTCAGTTGGAAGAGTACAAAGCTCTTAACCTTATGGACGTGGGTTCGAGCCCCGTGGTGGGGGTTACATCATATGATGTTCTTTTCAATAAAGTATATATAAAGTCCCAGCTCAGTATTATCTTACCGAGCCGGCCTTGGAGGCTACACGTCGCTGCTCAAGTATGCATGATCATATTTATAAAGTCCCTCCTCATTATTGCATAATGACCCGGCCCTTGGGGGCTACACCGGTTGAAGTTTTT
Organism: Triticum monococcum; assembly: GCA_034509565.1. NCBI lineage: Eukaryota > Viridiplantae > Streptophyta > Magnoliopsida > Poales > Poaceae > Triticum > Triticum monococcum. The sequence goes on along the minus strand of CM067842.1, from coordinate 273,554,741 downwards.
GTGAGCATAAGACAATTACAAGTCCCAGGTTGATGTAAGCATGGCAACCCGACACTTGGGGGCTACATATATGGAATATTCAGTTTATATGATTGAGATGAACAAACCGGATTTCTTCAAGGTTGCAACACTTATTGGAGCAAGTCTTAAGTTATCACTATGTTCTCCTCTTAAGACTTGGGGGCTACAGGTATTATGCATATAAAGGAGGAACGTCTTCAAATTATCAGTTTTGAGCCAATCAGGAAGATCAATTACATGACCCGGTGTCAACGACAATTATGACCCGGTGCCATCAATATTTATAAACCGGCAATTTTGGCAATGATAAACCGGCAAGTCCTACATCTTCAAGCCTGCTGAAAGTCAGATGGGTATTTCAAAATCAATATTTTCTAAACCGGCGCTTTGGAAGCCGATTCAAGTGGATTATTTCTTACAATATTTCTCTACAAGAGACCAATGTCAACAAATTGACTCTGAAGCTGGCTTATTGACCGGATTTTTTAGGAGAAGGAAATGACAAGGAGTTAAGGATGATTAGGTGCCGGTTTACAAGAATTATTAATTCGAAACACAATCTGTCAAATTTGTTCTTGTGTTTGTTTTACAGGATCAGTTTAACATGGATAAATCCAAATTAAACTGGGGGCTAATATCGGGGATATACCCCGCGATATGACCCGGCCGGAAATATGACCCGACCGAACTTGGCGGTTTACTTGAGACCCGGCTGACCTGGTGGTTTACAAGCAACCCGCCGGAATATTATGACACACTGGTGACCCGTTGGGCGGGTTAGACGGATGACAAGCCCCAAGGCCTAGAAGGCTGGTTCATGTTAATGGTGGGCCGGTTTATGAGGAAAGCACAAGGAATATTCTCCTACAAAGGAAGCAAGACTAGGACTCCACTTGTAATAGAGTAATCCTAATCCAACTAGGACTAGTCATGTGTAACGCCCTCGATGCGGCTATAGCTCCCACGTGTCGAGGCACGACTTAGAGACATAACCGCATTGAAAGCAATGTCGCAAGTTAGGCAATCATCACAACATCCCATGTAATATATATAGAATAAAAGGGGAGATACATAGTTGGCTTACAGTCGCCACGTCACATCAGAGTACATAAATAACATACATCATCCAAACACTCATGGCCCGACTATGGCACCAAAATAAAAGATAACCCAACAAGCGACAAAGGTCCCGATCACCCCAACTGGGCACCACTACTGATCATCAGGAAAAGAAACATAGTAACGCTGAGAATCCTCGTCGTACTCCCACTTAAGCTCAAGCACGCCATCTGGAGCTGTATCATCGGGTCCTGCATCTGGTGTAATAGTAATCTGTGAGCCACAGGGACTCAACAATCTCGCACCCTCGCGATCAAGACTATTTAAGCTTAATAGGTAGGAAGGGGTAAGTATAAGTGGAGCTGCAGCAAGCGACTAGCATATATGGTGGCTAACTTATACGCAAAAGAGAGCGAGAAGAGAGAGCAAAGCGCGAGCGAGAAACTAGAGAGCAACCTGCGCAAACATAACTCCAACACCGTGTCCACTTCACGGACTCCGCCGAGAAGAGGCCATCACGGTAACACACACGGTTGATTCATTTTAATTAATTAAGGTTCAAGTTATCTACAACCGGACATTAACAAATTCCCATCTGCCCATAACCGCGGGCACGGCTTTCGAAAGTTCAATCCCTGCAAGGGAGTCCCAACTTAGCCCATGACAAGCTCTCACGGTCAACGAAGGAATAGACCTCCACCCGAGACATTCCGATCAGACTCGGTATCCCGGTACAACAAGACATTTCGACAGGTTAAAACAAGACCAGCAACACCGCCCGAATGTGCCGACAAATCCCGATAGGAGATGCACATATCTCGTTCTCAGGGCACACTCAGATGAGCCAGACGTCGGGTAGGCCAGCCCAGAGTTGCCCCTGGTATCCCCGGACATCGCTCGGTTGGACCAACACTCAGAGGAGCACTGGCCCGGGGGGGTTAAAATAAGATGACCCTCGGGCTCCGGAAACCCAAGGGAAAAAGAGGCTAGGTGGCAAATGGTAAAACCAAGGTTGGGCATTGCTGGAAAAGCTTTAATCAAGGTGAACTATCAAGGGGTTCCTATTATCATCCAACCGCGTAAGGGACGCAAAAATCCGGGAACATAACACCGATATGACGGAAACTAGGGCGGCAAGAGTGGAACAAAACACTAGGCGATAGGCCGAGCCTTCCACCCTTTACCAAGTATATAAATGCATTAAGATAACATAGCAATATAATGATATCCCAACAAGTAAGTAAATGTTTCAACAAGGAACGACTCTAATCTTCACCTGCAACTAGCAACGCTATAAGAAGGGGCTGAGCAAAGCGGTAACATAGCCAATCAACGGTTTGCTAGGACAATGGTGGGTTAGAGGCTGAACATGGCAATTTGGGAGGCTGACAAGCAAATGGTAGGCATCATAACAATTGCATAGCAAAAGAGCGAGCAAACTAGCATAGCAAAGATAGTAGTGATTTCGAGGGTATGATCATCTTGCCTGCAAAGTTGTCAGAGTTGACTGGATCCTCGAAAGCAAACTCAATGGGCTCCTCGTTAGCGAACTTGTCTCCCGGCTCTACCCAAGGAAGACAAACAAGCAACAAGGATACAATCAACCACGGGCAAACTCAGACAATAAGATGCAATGATGGTATGCTATGCGGGATGCGATGCGGGATGCAAAATGCAAGATGTGACAGGAAATGCATGAACCTGGCCTCAACTTGGAAAACCAAGTGTGCCACTGGAAAGATGGGATGAAATCGCTTGAAAACGATATAAAGAACGCCGGAATCGGAGTTACGGTTTGGAAATGGCAAGCGATTTAAGAATGACACCGGTCTGTGATTTACAGCAAGTAGGCATCTAAATGCAATGAGATGAACATGCTACAGCAATCAAACATGGCATCAAAATACATGGCAGGGAAGCATTCAAGATGCTTAACAAAAGGCTAGCACTGAGCCACGGCCAATTCATCCATTAAGGGGTTCAAACAAGCATGGCAAAAACGCAAATGCAAAACAGATTTCAGACTTAGTGAAATTAACACTTGTCTGAAATTTCAGATCATGAAGCCCTTTTCGGAGCAGCAAAACAACATGCTACAGGACCTAAACATGACAAATAAAGACATGGCCTGGAGCTACTCAACAAGCTTAACAAAAGTCCCTAAGTGACCTGGGGCCAAAAGGGATCACAAAATATACTAACAAGCACACAAACATAGCTAAAACACAATCAGTTTCCAGACTTAGTGAAAACTGAGACATGCTGAAATATGACTCACAAAGGCATGTAAATGAGCTCGATGCATTCACTACGGTGCAAGTCATGGCAAGGAAAGCATACATACATTAAGAAGGCACAAAATTCTAGCTAGACATGGCAAGAACAATGGCATAACATGCATGGATCAACTACAATAACATCGGCAAAATCGCAAACAAGTTGACGATCTGCCCAGATTCACCACGAAGCAAAAGTAGAGCTCGATTGACTCAAGCTAGGGTGCTCGACATATGCAAACAAAGACATGGATGGATAGAGCACTACAATATTAACAAAACTCCTCTACTGATCATCCTCAAAAGAGGCACGGATCACTAGGAAACAGCATGAACATATGACATCATGAACTAAATAATCCCAAACTTAGTGAAAACTACTAAGTCCCTGAAAACAGATTTACCGGGTGCCTCTCTTTGCAAGCTTGCACAACTCACCACACACATCCTAAAAATGCATGGGTTGCACCTCTGGAAAGATAACAAGATGCTTAACAAAACATATGAAGGACTCACAGGCATATCATGCACACAATAATCATGGCAAAAATGACAAAAGTCTAAGATGAACTAGCAGATCTGACAATTAACTCACGAAGCCTCCTTCTAGCAGCATTTCGGGCATCAAGATGAACTCAAAAGAAAATGATGCAATGGAATGAAATGATGTACTCGTCGAGACGAACATTTTGATATACTATATGTCTAAAACGGAGCTACGGATGCGGAGATATGGCAGGTCAAAGTATGCACACAAAAATTAGGGTTAGAGACGAAAAAGTCAACCAAGAGGATTTTGGATCTGAGATCTAGATCGGCCGGCTGCACTGTTCACCGGAGCGCGGATGCCGAGGATGGCCGGCCGGGACAACGGTGGTGGTCGGCGGAGCTGCGGCGCGGTGGCGGGGGCGGCCGGCGTTGGGCGCGGCGAGCCGGAGGCGGCGGCGCGCGGTGCGGGCTCGCGGGGGCCGTCCCCGGGCCTGGCGGGCCGCGGCGGTGGAGGCTGGCGGGACTGCCATGTGTCGGGCGGCGGATGGCTGGGCGCGGCGGGGTGGACACGTCCGACCCGATTCAGACGTGTCCGTCGGCGGGGGGAGCGGCGGATCTGGAAAATCAGGGTTTCAAGGGGGAGAGAGATCCGAAAAACGGGGGGGGGCTATTTATAGGCATAAGTGGAGCTAGGAGAGTCCAAATAAGGTGCGGTTTTCGGCCACGCGATCGTGATCGAACGCTCTAGGTGATGGAGCAGAGTTTGGTGGGTTTTGGGTCAAATTGGAGGGGTGTTGGGCTGCAACACACATGAGGCCTTTTCGGTCCCTCGGTTAACCGTTGGAGAATCAAACGAAGTCCAAATGGTACGAAACTTGACAGGCGGTCTACCGGTAGTAAACCAAGGCCGCTTGGCAAGTCTCGGTCCAATCCAGAAATGTTTAATCCCCACACACGGAAGAAAGCTAGAAATGACCACCGGAGGAGAACAAAGCGCCGGAATGCAAAACGGACAACGGGGAAAATGCTCGAATGCATGAGATGAACACGTATGCAAATGCAATGCACATGATGACATGATATGAGATGCATGACAATGATAACAACACACGGAGACAAAGACCCGAACCCGAGAAAATAAATATAACTTAACGCCGGAAACGGCAAGAGTTGGAGTACAAATTGGGAAAGTTATATCTGGGGCGTTACATCATGTAAACCGCCCCTTCAACATATATAAGGAGGGGCAGGGCTCCCCAAAGGGGGACAAGTTTCACAAGTTAGACAGATTAGGGTTAGACAAACAGGTCTATAACTCTCGAGTTAGAGAACCCGTGTAATCGTGATCATCATCATTAATATCAATGAAGCAGGATGTAGGCTTTTACCTCCACCGTGAGGGGCCGAACCTGGGTAAAACATCGCGTCTCTCGTCCCGCTCAACTCCTCTCAAGCTACCACATAGATGCGTTGGCCTCGCGACTAAGTCCTGACACTAAGGACATCTGTCGTGACAATTCCACGACATGTTGAGTGCGCTAACGAGGATCAAGCTTTCGACAACTCCGAGAAATTTGCATGCTAGATGACCATACCCTCGAAATCACTTCTATCTTTGCTTGCCAGATGTTCGCTCTATTGCTATGTCGCGCTACCTACCACTTGCTTATCATGCCTCCCATATTGCCATGTCAAGCCTCTAACCCACCTTTCCTAGCAAACCGTTGTTTGGCTATGTTACCGCTTTTGCTCAGCCCCTCTTATAGCGTTGCTAGTTGCAGGTGAAGTTGAAGTTTGTTCCATGTTGGTACATGGATATGTTGGGATATCTTTATTATATCTTATTTACTTTAATGCATCTATATACTTGGTAAAGGGTGGAAGGCTCGGCCTTATGCCTGGTGTTTTGTTCCAATCCTGCCGCTCTAGTTTCCGTCATACCGGTGTTATGTTCCTTGATTATGCGTTCCTTACCCGGTTGGTTGTTATGGGAACCCCATGACAGTTCGCTTTGAATAAAACTCCTCCAACAAGGCCCAACCTTGGCTTTAACATTTGCCACCTGAGACTTTTCCCTTGGGTTCCGCGGACTCAAGGGTCATCTTTATTTTAAACCCCCGGGCCAGTGCTCCTTTGAGTGTTGGTCCAACCTGTCAACTGCCGAGGGCCACCAGGGGCAACTCTGGGTTGACCTACCGGAAGTTTGGACAATCCGGTATGCCCTGAGAACGAGATACGTGCGACTCCTATCGGGATTTGTCGTCACATCGGGCGGCTTTGCTGGTCTTGTTTTATCATTGTCGAAATGTCTTGTAACCGGGATTCCGAGATTGATCGGGTCTTTCCTGGAAAAGGAATATCCTTCGTTGACCGTGATAGCTTGTGTTGGGCTAAGTTGGGACACCCCTGCAGGGTATAAACTTTTGAGAGTTGTGCCCACGGTTATGTGGCATATGGGAATTTGTTAATATCCGGTTGTAGAGAACTTGACACTTAACTTAATTAAAATGAATCAACCGCGTGTGTAACCGTGATTGTCTCTTTTCGGTGGAGTCCAAGAAGAGAACATGGTCTTGTGTTATGCTTGAATGTAAGTAGTATTAGGATCACTTCTAGACTCTCGACCGTTCGTTGCTTCTCTTCTCGCTCTCCTTTGCATATGTTAGCCACCATATATATGCTAGTGCTTGCTGTAGCTCCACCTCACTACCTTCTCCTACCCATAAGCTTAAATAGTTTTGATCTCGTGGGTGTGAGATTGCTGAGTCCTTCTGACTCACGGATACTTCCAAACAGTTGCAGGTGCCGAGGATACCAGTGCAGGTGACGATACCGAACTCAAGTGGGAGTTCGACGAGGATTCAGGTTGTTAGTATGTTTCTTTTCTGGATGATCAGTAGTGGAGCCCAGTTGGGACGATCGGGGATCTAGGATTTGGGGTTGTCTTCCTTTATTTTGGTTCCGTAGTCAGACCTTTTGTACCTTGGTTGATGTATGGATTAATTATGTATTGTGTGAAGTGGCGATTGTAAGCCAAATCTTTATCCCTTTCTTATTCAGTACATGGGATGTGTGAATAGTACCCCTCTTGTGACAAGCCTACCATGCGGCTATGCCTCTAAGTCGTGCCCCGACATGTGGGAGATATAGCCGCATTGTGGGTGTGACAGAAAGCAAGGTTACTCAAGGTAATGAGGTTTGCCCTATATTTAGTGCGTAGAAGTGAATGGTTTGCTAAAGAGCGCAGGGGTCTATAGCTGAATGGAAAAGCCTCTGCAAAAGCTGAATTTTAGTTTGTAACTTCATATGACATATTATTCAGAATTTACTGTATCAAGCTGGTATATGACTTCTCGGTGGCTCATCCTTTCGCAGAAATAATGCATGAAAAAGATTCTAAAAATATGAATTTGATTTTTCATAATAGTTTTAACCTTGCAATCTTTGAATTTGGGCCTTGTAATTCTGCAATTTGAACCTTGAAATATTTATGGTATTTGTTATATAACGTAATTGCATGTTTAATTTGGTTTTGCAATCATGTCATGTTACAAGTACTTCCTCCATTCCAAATTACTCGTCACAGAAATGGATGTATCTAGAACTAAAATACATCTAGATACATCCATACTTGCGACAAGTAATTCGGAACGGAGGGAGTATATATGTTCTTCTGTAGACAGAGTATAGATGTTGTGCAGACAGATCATATCACATCGCACACAGACCATACTAGGAAACCCGTCGGTGATGAATTGTATACCAGCAAGCGTTTGCCCACAACACACACGGCTTATTAGCAGCAATCGTCTATGTTATTATTGGTCTTCGCACACATTTATGATTACATACATGTTTGCCACACACATCTTATTAAGTTGAACTATTTCTGTTGTCTAGGCTCATCGCAAACAGTTCATCCGAGTGAACTGTATGTCATATATCGCACACACATTCATCTTGCTGACCGTTTCTGTTGTGTTGCTAATCACAAACAGTTCATCTCAAGTGAGCTGTATGTCGTATATCGCACATGCTTTCATCTATCTAACCATTTCTGTTGTTATGCTCATCACAAACAGTTCATATTGATCGACTGTATGCCACACACCTCACACGCAACACTAATCTGAACCATGTTTGATGCCTCCGTCATCGCAAACAGTTTCCTTGAAGGGTCTCTGATTGGACTGTCGCGTTTGGACCATCCTGCAGTAGTGAATCTCTTCAGTGATGCTCAATCACTTTGGCTCTGGTTGGGTTTTTCCTCACTTGGGTTTCTCTCAAATTCGTCAGAAGAAGGGTTGCTCTCAAATGGCAAGTGTCAAGTTCTCTCTAGAGTAGCCAACCCACAAGTGGTTGTAGGGGGCGGCTATTTATAGACAGGGGCAACCCGACATGAAATGTCATAAATGCCCCTTCAAACATGACCGTTGTCAGGACAAGGATCCACTCGACAGCTGGCACACGGCGCAACACGATCAGAAAATTGAACTCTCAATTTCATAGGGGCAATCAATTTCCTGGAAATAAGCAGATCGCACTGCCGAAATCCCAACTTCTCAACTTGACCAAATTCGTCAGCGTTCAGATGAACTATGTCACTATCGCTAGCAAGTTCTTCAGCTGTTCCAGAGGTTTCCGAAGGCTTCAGTCGAAGCGGCAAATGTACGTATAGGTTTGAGCATCACATTGCAAATATGAAATATATATATATATATATATATATATATATATATATATATATATATATGTTTCACCTAGACCCCCTTTAACAGTACGGGGTTTCCTATGACTCAAATAAGATGAAACTACGAAAACAGAAGGCTTCAAGCTCCAAAGTCTTCACATCAATTTCTTCAAAACCCGTACCAATTTCTTCACTTGAAGAAATACATTTTTAGGTGTCGTCATCCGTCGATTAAACCAAATCTTCACGGACTATAACTCGTGTGTATACTCACAAACACATCAGTCCATCAACCTATTTGTCTTCAATACTTCAAAACCACTAAGGAAGCACTTGATGCACGTACACAAGTGCCATCCGTATCGAGGGTTCTTCTGTGTTCGTTTTCCTTCGTAGCCAAAGTATTTGTCACCACTCCCCATCCAAAGATTCTAACTTTCTCGGGCACCCTCGCTTTCCAGATGAGGTCCCAAATGTTGCGGTCATTTGGGTTCCTAGAAGAACTGGAAGTGGTTTGACTTTGCTGGAGCCGGCTCTTAGCCGCCAACTTGTAGGCGCTCTTGATTGAAAAAACTCCATTGTTTTCAGTGCCAAGCAATGCAGTCCTCCGCCTCTGAACCCAGGATATTGATCCGCATATCTCGTCGTCATCAAAAGGATACAAAATTTGTTAATTAGATTTCGTTCCACTCCTATCCATCAGGCATCATGAGTTGGTTGACCCAACGAAGGCGGGATCTCCTTATGAACCTGTGAATTTGGAATAAGTACCCTACTTTTCATCGCAAAAAAAGTTTTTAAAAATATTTTGTTGTTATTTTTTGTAGCGGGGAGTATATATACATCTGTTTTAAGATTATTTTGTTGTTTTTTGTAGTGGGGATTGCACGGAGATTACCGAAAAAGGCTTTCGCCTCGCTTTATAGATAAAGCAAACCGCCAAGAGCACACATACAAGGACTAGTTCAGACCACACATACCCACGTCACACACAACAAGAGGTCCAAAGATACTGCTGAGGGCACAGCTCAACAAGCCCAACACAACACACACGAAAGAACACACAAGGCTCAGCCGAGGCCGGGGCCACGGGACCACGGGGAACACAGACTACTAATCAGGCTCAGGAGGAGGCGGCGGCGGCGGTGACAGACGGACGGCCATCGAGCGAAGGTCGGCGATGAAGGAGGAGATGGCGTCCCGGTCTTGAGGGCGGCTAAGCGGCCGCCAAAGCTGTAAGTAATCAGACAGTTTGAAAAGAGCGTCAGTAGCCCGCCGAAGAGGAGTGCTGAATCACAAGTTTATTGCGAATCGTCCATAGGGTCCACGCAATATCCCCAATCTCAAGCCACCTAATGTGACGAGTAGGCAGAGGGGGGGCCTCGACATCGGCGAAGAGGTCAGGGAAGTTGGTGTGGCACCAATCTTCACCCACAGCCTCTCTAAAACAGCTCCAAATGAACTGAGCAGACACGCACGCAAAGAAGATGTGGTTCGAATCCTCGGGGGTACCACAGAGAGGGAAAAGTCCGGAGCCTGGGCCATTGCGATTACGAACCTCGACCCCAGACAGGAGCCGCCCGCGGATCCATTGCCACATGAAGATTCGGATCTTTAGGGGTAGACGAATGGACCACACCGCCTGGAGGGGGGGGGGAGGCGGATGAGGGGGCAATGGCCAAGTAGAGGAACTTGGTGGAGAATTGGCTCGAGGGCTCAAGACGCCACCTGACCTCATCTGGGCCTGGATCGACCGCCGGCTCGTGGAGAGCGATGCAGTCAAGAAGCTCCTGCCAAGCGGCAGCTTACGGAGGCCCAAATGGCCTCCGAAACGCGAGGCGCCCTAAGTCAATAAGGGCCCGTTCCACGGAGATTGTCGGGACGACGACGATGGAGAAGAGGTCGGGGAAGCGAGCCGCAAAGGGGGTGTCACCCGCCCAGCGGTCAAACCAGAACATGGTCGCTGAACCCGATCCGACCGATATGGACGTTGCAATGCGGAGGACGGGAAGAAGTTGGATGACTGATTGCCAGAACTGGGACCCACCAGATCGTTGACAGAAAGCCAGAGGTTCTTATTCCTAATGATGTCCAACCATAACCCGACGTGACCCTGCGAGATGCGTCATAGCCATCGGGGAAGGAGGACGATATTCATGCGTTTCGAGCACATGATATCGAGGCCACCTTGCTCTCGGGGCTTGCAAATGTCGGACCAACTGACCGGGCAAATGCACGAAGATTATACGAGACGTGTGGATTGTATTGAGAAGCCTAATGACCTATTTCATCTTTTCAGATGCATTGGGAAGACCAACAAGTTGCATACATCCATGCACCTTAGAAAATTGGAACACGCACATGGAAAAATAAACAACGGAATTACGAAATCATATGGGCATCAATGTCCACAGAGCTTATCCCGAAGACTGAAAGATAGCATATGGAACAAATGATGTAAACGATAATTGTAAGCGAGAGATATTCCCATGCCAATTAATCCATGGGCATGGCGTGCGCCGTCGATTGCGGTAAGGTTTCATATGGATATATTCATTGTACGTTGTGAAGCTGGAGTATATGTACTTGTGCTTCATTAGTGAGCTCGGCTTTTTATGATGTCGAGGCTCATTTCACTGGGGTCGGTCGCTTGGATCTCGCACTGGATGCCGTCCATCTCCCTCCTGAACCTGTCCTTGGAGCTCGCATAAAGCATCTTGCTCCTTGTTCTTGCCGTGTCAGGAGACCTATATTATTGAAGTAAGGAAACACTCCATCATTTTAAGTGAAGACATCTATGTCTGTCCATAAATGTAATGCTTATGGGGAAATTAATTAATACTCCCCTGTCCCATAATACAATGTGATATTATACGAAAATATCAAATGAAGACCGAGCTTCATGTAGGCCTTAATTTGAACACTTTAAAAGTCAAAAATTTCAGTTTCCAAAAATTCCAGAGAAAATGTACATATAACTAGAAATTTACATGCATGTAAATTTTCAGGACTAAATACGTTAAAATGAGAGCTACAAAAAATAAACAAATATGAGGCTTTTTAGCATATGTATTGCTTCATGCTTACAGTCCTTGAGTTTTTTTGTGTGGCTCGCAATTCAAGATATTTCATCCTGAAATTTTACACACACATTACATCGTTGTATACATGTGTATTTTTTTGAAATATTTAGAAACTGGAAAGTTTAAATTTTGAAATTTTCAATATTAAGGGGCTTAATGGAGTCGGTCTCCAAATTGCCCCACTCTTATTATAATTGATATATGAGTAAAATGATACTGAAAATAGTTATCCATAAGGTATATGGATGTATATATTCGAGTATCCAGAAGTAATCCAGTCAATTATGATTATTATAGTGCACCACAATGTCATAAACTGTAGGAGGATCAAAACAGTGCTTTCAAAGGTGTCGAATGAACACACACCACAAATCTATAACTTTTTGACCAAAATCAGGCAAAACCATTTCTCAGTTGGTGCCAACGAAGCTTCAATCAACATTCACATATAACCCTATATTTTTTCTCAAAACTATAAATTTTAAAAGGCATTTATGTACGTGCTCAAACTACCGTTACCAGAGTATTCTGGAATGTGTAATAGTGTCTCCAGCAGCCCTCCCTCTCCCCCACCACACCCCAAATATGACTAGTATATCTATCTATATAACTTTTTTTTTCAATAAGGAGGAATACCTCCAGCCTCTGCATCGACCGATGCACACAGCCATTATATTATATTATTCCACATAGCCAAACAGACCAAATACATCGATCAAACCAAAGCCACCATCCTGATCACTAATCCCGCCACTCCTAGAAGACTGATGGCGTGCCCTGACCACGTATCAATACATAACATCTATTCTAATGGCCTCATGAAGTTGCTCGCTAGCAAGCCGAGCGCACCAACCGGTCTAACTAGACCCTCTGCGCTCACCGGATGCGCACGTTCTAGGATCAGCTGTCCCATCTTTAGTAGTGATCAATTCATTCATCTCACTAGGCCATACTACTGTCGATGTCACCACGACGCCAGACAGTGCCACCATCCTTCATGCGTCCATCCACATGCCCCCACCACTGAAACTCTATTGCGCCATGCCGCCGAGACCCGTCCTCGATGATGCGGTAGAAACCACGCTGCTCCGCCACATGTGCACTCTAGTTGGCACCTGCTCCAAAATGATGCCTCCAGCAAGGAGAGTGGCGTGAGACGTCGCCATCGTCCGATCTGGGAACGGATCTAGGGTTTCCTCGTAGCAGGCCGAAAGAAGAGACACGACATGTTATGACGATGCCTTCAATAAGATAACAACGCTAAGAGACGCCTCCATTACCGTAGTCGAGGCTCGGTCTTCACCGATTATCTTGTCACAGATCCGAGGACAGATCCGCCGCCACCTCCTGGTCGGCCGCCACCACCACGCAAGTGCACAACATGGGTGACCGCCGCCTCTGCACCGCAATCCTGGCCGAACTCGACCAGGAATCCCGACCCAGGGCCATAGAACGGGGAAGGGATCCCCAGATCCAGGCAACTAAGCCAAGGCCGCCGAGCTAGGACAATGCATAGGCCGCAACCGGCGTCACGCATCACGATCCGGAGCATCGCCAGGCCCATCCCGCAGCGGTGGCCGTTGCCACCCGCAGCTCCAAACTTCCGCGCCGAGTGCCTGCGCCACCACTGAGCAAGGTACCCCGCGGCTACCTTCCTCGGGGCCAGCCCTACCTTTGCCAGGGAGACCTCTCCGGCGGCGACGAGACTAGGAGGGGAGGGGGTGGAACCATGGCGGCTAGGTTTTTTTTGAGCCGCTAGGGAGGCGACATGGGGCATCTCGGGTTTTCTCTCAAAACATTCCCCAAACACGCCCTTGTTTTTTTTTCGCGGGTGTACAGGCCCTTCACCTTCTATCAGCTCCCTCAAACCTCACCCCTCTCCTATGATTTAATAACTCAATTAAGAATGCTAAGGCTATGGTGTCGGCCACCATCCAAAATATAAATAAACAACAACATGCATATTAGTAATTTTAAGTAAGATAATATCCAATAGAATAATCTGTGTCAAATTAGCATAGATTAGCACAAAATTGTGATTAGCACAAATTATCACTAATTAGCATAAAATGGTAACATACAAACTCCCGATCTCTTCTACATGTTAGTGTCGATTAGCTCCAAGTTATCACTGCTTAGCATATAATTGTCAGTTAGGAAGGATTAAATAGCTAGCGAGCCTTTTAGTCACACCCTTCAGAAATTGATCAGGGGGTGGGGGGGGGGGGGGGGGGGGGCGCTACATGAGGGTCACTATATATGAGACCGACAACTATCCATAAAAACTTTGCCGTGACATTGATCCAAACGGCTCTTGCAATATCAAAGGCCCTCTTGATTGGTAATGATTAATATGTAATGAGATCGTGGTTGTAGAAATTTTCCAGCATTTGCTTGGAGGGGATTTTTTGCAGCGATTTGTTTATCCTGCCTTTACTTACATATTGTTTTAGAATACAAGCATTCCTTTTTTGCAAAAATATATATCTTTAGATGTGTTGTCTACAAATGGTTATATTTGGACTACCTACAAATACTTGGCTAATATTAATTGATTTTTTACCCGGAACTGTGAGAATTTCTTCTAACAACATTTTTTAGAGATTTTCCAAAATAAAAAAGGTTTTTATATAAAGAGGAAGAAGCAGAAAAAAAATCTATGCTACTAGAATTACAACAACAGTATATGCGATTAAGAAAACTTATGGTGAAACATCGTATAGCAGACATTGAGGATATTCAAAACGACGAGTAAATAAGAAGGAATGATTGTAGTGCCGAGTAAAGCTACACACACGGAGTTATTAGTGGGTTGAGTCACTTGGCAATTTATGCTTGGCCATGGGTGGGGAAATCGGCCCACCCCCTGAAAATCAGGGGGGGGGGGGGGTCGTTTAGTTAGTTGGAATATGCCCGTAGAACCTCCGTAATGATGCGTGAGTCTAGCACTTTTGTTGTAGTGCCTCTTATAGGGTAAGTTGTTTTTATTTTTTGCGGATAAGTTGATGGACTGAGAAGTTCAAAAACAAAATTTGGTGGACTAAGGCTACGTTGCAATGGGACAAAACACATCACAATCATGAATACGCACGTGGTATAAGTAGGCCCATACCAGGAGAAGAAGAAGATCTTGCTCTTTTGGCAGTTCTCGTCGGTTACGAAGTCGAGGTCATAGACAGCATAGCGACACTCGTCAGCTGGGAGGCTGTTTGTGAAATCTTCATAGCCGTAACTAGTCTCACCGAGCCTCTCCACCTTGATTTCCATCGACTTCTCATCGATCTTGAACACGATGAACCTGAAGCTTCGTCTCGCCTTCAAGTCCGAGAACTTGATCTTGCAGTCATCATGCACAGCCAGACCAGATGCAGAGTTCGCCTAAAATTTATCCGACCATGCACATTGATTGATCAAGAACCAGATCAGAGAGAGAGAGAGAGAGAAAGAGAAAGAAAGAGAGGGAGAGAGATAGATATATAGAGAGAGGTAGATAGATGGAGAGATCACCATTTTTGTGTGTCTTCAAAGCCCCCTACACGATGTGGGAAACCGAAGATGGAGCTTGGAGGGGAGAGAGGAGAAGGAGAGAGATGCTAGCTGCAAGGGGGGGGGAGAAGGTTTGCGCGAGAGGAATGTCATGGGGGGAGCGAGAAACAAGGGAAGGTAGAGGAAAAATAGGTTGAAAAGAAATTAGCACTCGGTTTGAGGTCATGCGCATCTCTTGGTCATGGGGAGTCGACCACTCAACAAGCAAGGCTATTCTTGACTTAGTCCCTCATTTTTTACGTTTAGAACTTTTAGCTTGTACGGGAGTTATTCCCATCCAAAGCATGATCACCCAATGCAAATCATGATATTGTTTCTTAATTTGAGGTTCAACGTTTATGTAAATTCTTAGTGCCTTTTAGGTGTCTAGGCTCCTCTAAAATATTTTTTTGTATTAAAGCTTGTGAAAGGCGTCTATATAAGTGTTCTTGCATTGGACATGACCTTAGGCACCCAAGAGAATAAATATTATGTAACGCTCCGAGACCGATGTGCCAGGTATCCTTCAGTTATTCACTGTTGTTGCCTTGTCTTTGCTTGCGTGTCATGCATCTCATATCATGTCATCATGTGCATTTCATTTGCATACGTGTTTGTAACACCCTCGATGCGACTATATCTCCCATGTGTCGAGGCACGACTTAGAGGCATAATCGCATTGAAGGCATATGTCGCAAGTCGGGAAATCATTACACATCCCATGTGCATAAATAATATAAAGGGGAATAACATAGTTGGCTTACACTCACCACGTCACATCAATGTACATAAATAACATCCATCATACAATCACTCATGGCCCGACTACGGTGCCAAAATAGAAAAGACCCCCAACATGCGACAAGGCCCTGAATCTAACCCCGAATAGGCATCACTACTGATCATCAGGAAAAGACACATAGTAACACTAAGAGTCCTCGTCGTACTCCCACTTGAGCTCGAGCGCGCCATCTGGAGCTGAATCATCTGTCCCTGCATCTGGTGTAATACTAATCTGTGAGCCACAGGGACTCAGCAATCTCGCACCCTCGCGATCAAGACTATTTAAGCTTAATAGGTAGGAAGGGGTAATGTATAAGTGGAGCTGCAGCAAGCGACTAGCATATATGGTGGCTAACTTATTCGCAAAAGAGAGCGAGAAGAGGAGGCAAAGCACGAGCGAGAAACTAGAGAGCAACCTGCGCAAACATAACTCCAACACCGTGTCCACTTCCCGGACTCCGCCGAGAAGAGGCCATCACGGCAACACACTCAGTTCATTCATTTTAATTAATTAAGGTTCAAGTTATCTACAACCGGACATTAACAAATTCCCATCTGCCCATAACCGCGGGCACGGCTTTCGAAAGATCAATCCCTGCAGGGGGGTCCCAACTTAGCCCATAACAAGCTCTCACGGTCAATGAAGGAATAGACCTCCACCCAAGACACACCGATCAGACTCGGTATCTCGGTACAACAAGATGATTCGACAGGTTAAAACAAGTCCAGCAACACCGCCCGAATGTGCCGACAAATCCCGATAGGAGCTGCACATATCTCTTTCTCAGGGCACACTCAGATGAGACTAGCTACGAGTAAAACCAACCCTCAAGTTTCCCCGAGGTGGCCCCGCAGGCAGCTCATTTCGGACCAACACTCAGAGGAGCACTGGCCCGTGGGGGGGCTAAAATAAAGATGACCCTCGGGCTCTGGAAACCCAAGGGAAAAAAGGCTAGGTGACAAATGGTAAAACCAATGTTGGGCATTGCTGGAAAAGCTTTAATCAAGGTGAACTATCAAGGGGTTCCCATTATAGCCCAACCGCGTAAGGGACGCAACAATCCGGGAACATAACACCGATATGACGGAAACTATGGCGGCAAGAGTGGAACAAAACACTAGGCGAGAGGCCGAGCCTTCCACCCTTTACCAAGTATATAGATGAATTAAGATAACATAGCAATATAATGATATCCCAACAAGTAAATAAATGTTCCAACAAGGAACGGCTGCAATCTTCACCTGCAACTAGCAACGGATTAAGAAGGGGCTGAGCAAAGTGGTAACATAGCCAATCAATGGTTTGCTAGGACAAAGGTGGGTTAGAGGCTCGATCATGGCAATTGGGAGGCTGACAAGCAAGTGGTAGGCATCGTAGCATTGGCATAGCAAAAGAGCGAGCAAAACTAGCATAACAAAGATAGTAGTGATTTCGAGGGTATGATCATCTTGCCTACACAGTTGTCAGAGTTGACTGGATCCTCAAAAGCAAACTCAACGGGATCCTCGTTAGCGAACTCGTCTCCCGGCTCTACCCAACAACACAAACAAGCAACAAGGATGCAATCAACCACGTGCAAGGGCAACCAATAACATGCAAAGATGGTATGCTATGCGGGATGCGATGCGGGATGCAAAATGCAAGACGTGACAGGAAATGCATGAACCTGGCCTCAACTTGGAAAACCAAGTGTGCCACTGGATAGAGGGGAAGAAATCCCCTGAAAACGATATAAAGATCATAGGAATCAGAGCTACGGTTTGGAAATGGCAAGCGTTTTACGAAACGAACCGATCTGCGATTTACAACAAGTAGGCTCCTAAATGCAATGAAATGAACATGCTATAGTCACCAAACATGAAAACAAAGTACATGGCAGGGATGTACACAAGATGCTTAACAAATCACTAGGACTGAGCCATAGGCAAATTCATCCATTAAGGGGTTCAAACAAGCATGGCAAAACTGAATAAGCAAAACAGATTTCAGACATAGCGAAATTAACGCTAGTCTGGAATTTCAGACCACGATGCTCTCTTCGGAGCAGCAAAACAATATGAAACATAACCTGAAAATGACAAGTAAGAGCATGGCATGGAGCTACGCAACAAGCTTAACAAAACACCCAAAGTGACCTGGGGCCAAAAGGGTTCACAAAATACTCTAACAAGCACACGAACATAGATGAAACACAATCAGTTTTCAGACTTTGTGAAAACTGAGACATGCTGAAATTATAACTCACGGAGGCATGTAAACGAGCTCGATGCACTCACTACGGTGCAAGTCATGGCAAGGCAATCATATATCCATAAAGAAGGCACAAAATGCTAGCTAGACATGGCAAGAACAATGGCATAGCATGCATGGATCACTAGCAATAGCACCGGCAAAATCGCAAAAGAGTTCACGATCTGCCCAAATTAAAACGATGCAAAAGTTGAGCTCGATTGAGTCAACCTAGGGTGCTCCAACATAACAAGTAAAGACATGGATGGATAGATCACACATAAATAGCAAATCACTCTTACTGATCATCCTCAAACGAGGCACGGATCACTAGGAAACAAGCTGGACATATAGCATCATGAACTAAAACATCCCAGACTTAGTGAAAATCACTAAGTCCCTGAAATCAGCAATCTCAGGTACCCCTCTTTGCAAGTTTGCACAAGACACCACACACATCCTAAAAATGCATGGATGGCACCTCTAGAAAGAAGACAAAATGCTTAACAATTCATCCCAAAGGGGCACAGGCATATCATGCACACAATAATCATGGCAAAAATGACAAAAGTCAAAGATGAGCTAACGGATCTGCAATTTAACTCACGATGCCTCCTTCTAACAGCAGTTTGGGCATCAAGATGAACTCAAATGCAAATGATGCAATGGAATGAAATGATGTACTTGCCGAGACGAAGATTTTGATATATCATATGTCCAAAACGGAGCTACGGATGCGGAGATATCATCAGTCAAACATAGCACGAAAAATTAGGGTTAGGGACGAAAGTCAACCGAGATGGATCTCTCAGATCCAGATCTGAGATGCACTGTTCATGCGCGGGAATCGAGGAACGCCGGAGTGGACTTGAAGCTCGCCGGAGTTGGAGGAGAGGGCCGGGGCGGCCGGATTCGGTGGTGGGCGGCCGAGGTGGCGCCGGCGGCGAGGTGGTGCCGGCTCGGGGCGGCGCGGGGGCGGCGAAGGGCGACCGGGCGGTGGCAGCGCGAGGCGAGGCCGGCTCGGGCGGCGGAGCAGTTTGAGGCGAGGCGGCGGGCGGCGATGGCAGCGGTGGTGGCTCCGGCCACCGGAGCTGGCAGGGACGGCGGCGCGACGAGGAGAAGAACCCGGGCGGCGGCGCGCGAGGACCCGAGCCGCGGGGGCCTCCCACGGGCTCGGGCAGGCCGGCGGCGAGGGGATCTGGCGGGGACACGTTGTAACACCCTCGATGCGACTATATCTCCCACGTGTCGAGGCACGACTAAGAGGCATAATCGCATTGAAGGCATATGTCGCAAGTGAGGTAATCTTCACACAACCCATGTAATATAATAAGGAATAAGAGATACATAGTTGGCTTACACTCGCCACTTCACACAATTACATGAATAAAGCATTACATCAACCAAATACACTCATGGTCCGACTACGGAACCAAAATAAAAGAAGAACCCCAAATGCGACAAAGGTCCCCGATCGACCCCAACTGGGCTCCACTACTGATCAACTAGAAGGAAACAACACAACGGACAAAGTCTTCAACGAGCTCCTCCTGAGCTTGGTTGCGTCATCTGCACGGACTCATCGGCACCTGCAAGCTGGTTTTGGAAGTATCTGTGAGCCATGGGGACTCAGCAATCTCGCACCCTCGCGATCAAGACTATTTAAGCTTATGGGTAAGGTAAAGGTATGAGGTGGAGTTGCAGCAAGCGACTAGCATATATGGTGGCTAACATACGCAAATGAGAGCAAGAAGAGAAGGCAAAGCACGGTCGATAAAAGTATGATCAAGAAGTGATCCTGGACTACCTACGTCAAGCATAACTCCAACAACTGTGTTCACTTCCCGGACTCCGCCGGAAAGGGACCATCACGGTTACACACGCGGTTGATTCATTTTAATTTAGGTCAACTTCAGGTTTTCTACAACCGAACGTTAACAAATTCCCATCTGCCCATAACCACGGGCACGGCTTTCGAAAGATCAAATCCCTGCAGGGTGTCCCAACTTAGCCCATGACAAGCTCTCACGGTCAACGAAGGAATAGACCTCCACCCGAGACATTCCGATCAGACTCGGTATCCCAGTACAACAAGACATTTCGACAGGGTAAAACTAAACCAGCAATATCGCCCGATGCGCCGACATCCTGATAGGAGCTGCACATATCTCGTTCTCAGGGCAACACCGGATAAGCAGTCCATACAACTAAAACCAGCCCTCAAGTTTCCCCGAGGTGATGCTGCAAGGGGCTCTAGTTTGGACCAACGCTTAGACAAGCACTGGCCCGGGGGGTTAAAATAAAGATGACCCTCGGGATGCGCGACTCCCAAGGGAAAAGGCTAGGTGGCGAATGGTAAAACCAATGTTGGGCATTGCTGGAAAAGCTTTACTTAAGGCGAACTGTCAAGGGGTTCCCATTATAGCCCAACCGCGTAAGGGACGCAAAATCCGGGAACATAACACCGATATGACGGAAACTAGGGCGGCAAGAGTGGAACAAAACACCAGGCATAAGGCCGAGCCTTCCACCCTTTACCAAGTATATAGATGCATTAATTAAATACGAGATATAGTGATATCCCAACAAGTAAAACATGTTCAACAAGGAACAACATCTCCATGTTCCAACAAGGAACAAACTTCAATCTTCACCTGCAACTAACAACGCTATAAGAGGGGCTGAGCAAAGCGGTAACATAGCCAATCAACGGTTTGCTAGGACAATGGTGGGTTAGGGGCTGAACATGGCAATTTGGGAGGCTGACAAGCAAGTGGTAGGCATCGTAGCAATGGCATAGCAAAAGAGCGAGCAAACTAGCATAGCAAAGATAGTAGTGATTTCGAGGGTATGATCATCTTGCCTGAATTCCTGATAGGAAGAAGAACGAGTCCATGAAGAAGATAAACGGAGGAAGTCGAACGAATCCTCACAACACGACGTTAACGGAACCAACCCGAAGAAGCAACACCGGAAAGAAGCAAACAACATAGTAAACAACCAACACATAGACATGGCATGATGCACAAACAATTATGATGCATGTCCGGTTTAATGAAGCATGGCATGGCAAAGGGCACAAACAAAACTACAAATTAAGTGGAGCTCAATATGCAACGAGTTGCATATTGACGAAACACCACAACAATTATTTAGTTCACTCTCGGTTATGTACCCAACAATATTAAATGTTGTTAAGCATGTCAAGAGGTAAAACATAAAGGGATTATCTATCTAAACAATTTAAATGGGGCCGGATATAGCAAACGACAAATCCGGTAAATCCCCATATGCATATAGCAAAATAATGCA
Source organism: Triticum monococcum (assembly GCA_034509565.1). Lineage (NCBI taxonomy): Eukaryota > Viridiplantae > Streptophyta > Magnoliopsida > Poales > Poaceae > Triticum > Triticum monococcum. Next base: position 273,533,273 of record CM067842.1, on the reverse strand, counting down.
AACAACAAATTAAACATTCTTGATGTTGTTAACATGATGCGGATGACACGTGCAAGTTTATGCAAATTTTATTAAAAGTTGATAAGAGCATTATGAAGCATTTGGTCACCATGGCGGAACGAAAGAGGTGCCACAGCAACGACAACTTGAATGAGATACCAATGCAAACGAGAAGTATGCGGATGTGTGGAACACGCAAGAGATGGGGAGTGATCCCGGATACCGGGTGTCCCACATGAAGGTGGCATGGCAAAAGAGGGGCATCGCAAGCGACAACTCGATCACGGTGCAAACATGAGCATCTCATACAACACATGCATTCGGTCCACGGGTGATCGTCTCGGGGTTATACCTTTGAAGCGTGCATCTCCGAGCGGTTCGAGTTCGTAGAGGAAGTAGTTGTTCTCGCGACGGTAGTGGAAGTAGGGGTACATGACGACGGTAGAGGTACTGGCGACGGTAGTGGTACAGACTTCTTGTCAAAATTACAACGGCGGTAGTGGTACTTGGCGTTTCGTTCAGTACTCGCTCGAGCCTCCGTGTGGACTTGTCGACAAAAAGTGGTACTTGGCAGGTCCGTGTAGTTGTACATGGGCCGTTGCACACGTGACGAATCCGAGCCTTTCGGGGTCGGTCTTGGCGAGGGATGGTCGTAGTGGTACTTGTCAGTCTCGGTCGGGGCGGAAAAACATAGTCGAACTTGAGGTGGTCCTGACGATCCCAAAAATGCTCCTTCTCGAGGAGGTCTCTGTCTTAATCTTCACCGGTCGGGGTACTTGACGAAAGGGATCCACGAATGCGATCGTCCTTGGACTTGAGGCTTCGTGCCCGGAGATGGTCCCGGAGATGGTCTTGGCCTTGGCAGTGATTCGCAAAGGGGCCTTGCGGAGACAACCCAGCGAAGGCATGCTGTGATCGAAAGGGCATGGTTCTTCCGCCCGCAAGGAACAGAACATGGAGGCAATTGCCGCTAATGCGACCGAGCAGAACAGCCAGCAAGGCCAAAGTGGCCATGGTGGATATGAACGAGATGGGCTAGGAGGTGATGCAGGGGGTCGGACGTCGCGGACAATGTTAGAACGAGGCACGAGGAGAAGCAACGGGGATGGACAGAGGAGATGGGCTCGCTGTTGGTGTCGTTGGTGGTTCTCCGACAACGAGGTGCACCGGGGCGGCGTTGCTACCAAGTGCTGGCGCTAGTCGGCAGCGGCGACCGGTAGAGGAAGGGGTCAGCGGAGGCGTCATTGGCGCAGCACGGCGGGAGATGCGTGTGCCACAGCAGTACGACGAGGAGGTCGGAGACGCGAGGGCGAGGTGTGCGGCACTCCGGTGGCTTCGGTCGTCGGCGGGATAGGTGGCGCTTGGCGTCCCCGGTGATGCGGCGGCCTCCTGGCGATGCGGCAGCTTCCTGGCGATTGTGGAAGAGAGCAGGGGATGAGGTCGTGCAGCAGAGCGAGAGGGAGGAGGAGGGAGGCGAGCGAGGGGATCAGGCTCGAGGGAGAGAGAGGTCTCGAGCGCGGCGCTGTCCTTCTGCGTGCTTCGACGCTAGGAGAACGCGAGGGATCGAGAGGGAGAGGTTTCTCTGGAGCGATGCAAGAAGGAAAAAAAAGGGATCGATCCTCTCCTGGCGGCGCGAGGGGAGAAGGAGAGGAACGATATGAGGGTTCGGTCAGCCTAGGGTTAGAAGGGGGGCTGGGCTGCGGAAAAGGATGGCCTCGGGTGGGCCAGCGCGAGAGGTTTGGAGGCCCAGAAGGCCGGCGGCGTTGCAAGCTCTCTCTCCCTCCCTCTTATTTCTCCTTTATTTCCTGAAAAACAAATAAACCGAGAAACAAGAAAAGCAGAGAGAGATAGGAGAAGAATTTGAGCAGGGCGCCAATTTTCTTATACTCATAAAAAGGAGCTTGACCCAAGAAAAATACATTTGGCACCGTTTGGAAGGATTGCAAACGAACACATTTGAATGTGATTCAAATAAGTTTGAATTAGGAAAACATTTTTGGAGAGTCCAAAAATGTTTGGAATTTTGCGGAGAATGGGAAAGCGATGAAAGAAAATATGGGCAAAGTTTCGGGAACCAAACTTGAAGTATAAAATACATGGAATTATTTTGCAAGTGTGTTAGAATATTAATTATAGCTCCCTAATAATATTGGGAGGATATATGTTATAAAGAGAAAATCACCATAGTGAATATCCCTCGATTTAAATGGATCAAAGATCCATACGGTTTATTTATTTGAGTTGCAAAAAATAATGATATAATGACATGATGCAATGCAAAAATAAAAGGAGCAAGCAAAAAGAAACAGACGGAGAAACCCGAAAACCCTGGAAGGCAACTGAAGCTCCGGTCTTGGGGCGTTACAACACTCCACCACTACGAGAGGATCTCGTCCCGAGATCTAGAATGGCACCGGAGGGACAACGGAAGAGAAAGAGAAGAGATAAAACTAAGTTGCTTCTTTGACCAATGAGTGAAACCAAAGAACCTTGAAGAGGTTAAGCCATATCGAGAAAAGAATACAACGGAGATGATCGAAGCTGAAAACACTCCGTTAGAAAAAAGGAACAAGGAAGAACAAGGTTGAAAGCACTCCTTTTGAAAAGAAAAGGAATTAAATAAGAACTTGATAAGGAAATATAACTTGAAAAGAGGGCACGACACTCCGGTTAAATGGGCAATCATGAAAAGAACATGACCTTAGACAAACGAGATGATGGGTTGCAGAGAGCAACATCACAATGCCTCCGGAACGAAAGAGTAGAGTAAAGATAATTAAGACAAACGAATGTAGAAGACAATGCCAACTTCTGCTACAAAAGAGCCTGAAAAGGCATCTCTAGGAGAAGGGTTGAACAAAGTTGTTGGAAAACCAACAACGAAAATAATAAGCTTGATATGGTCTTATGGAATACAACTCAAATTATGAGGTGACAACCTGCCACTCACGGGAAGAAGAATTGGATTGGAATGAACAAAGAGACGCGAACGCTATTTCACCGGGAGGATAGAAGAAGAACTTGGGTCATTTATGAGCACCATATAACAACAATCCTTAGGGAAGGCTTTAGGTGAAACATAACCCAAGACAATTCCAATGACGAGATTGATGGATTTAAAATATCCCATTCATGACAACATGTGAATCATGAAACATGAATTCAAAATATCAAGAATGACATAATACCACCTCCAATGATACGGAAGAAAGAATTGCACTCCGGATTACAATATGAAGAAAGCTTGAGCCTCTTAGGAAAGAATCTCGATGAACACTTCGAGAATGAATTAAATCCTTGATGAACCATCATGTAGAGCCTTCATGAAGAACTCCGGTAACAAAAGAATAAAAAGATAGAGAAATTGAAACCACAAGGAGAATCCTTGCAATGATTAGATGAAGCTTTCCGACGAGATAGAGTGGAAACTTGGAACTCCGGAAAAAGATAAGATGAACAATTGAGATCAAGAATTTTGATGAACCTCCGGAATAGGGAATTACTCATTTGGATGAAACAAGAATAAGAATTGCATTATGCATATCCTTCACCAATTGAAATTGATGACAAACAACGGATTTGGCATACTACTTATTCTCGAAGAAAGGATTAAGATAGATATCGCGCCAACTTGAGAAGGTCTTGAACGGAACCACCGGTAGAATTGAAAAAGAACGAAGAAAAGATAAATAAACACCGGGAAGAATTAGCACATGAATGAAGATGCTTGAGAGAATTTAGATACAAGAGAACGAAAAGATCACGAGCCGATTAAAGATCACTTGAACGAAGCACCGGTAAAATTGAAGAACGAGAGCTGAAAGCTGAGAATGAATAAATCTTAGATGATGGACTCCGGATAACAACTGAGAAGACTCTTGAATTGCTCCGGATGGGTGAAAGGAATTCTCACAATCGAAAAATAATTATGAGAGGATGGCAACAAGCTAGCACCATGAATCTCTGAGAGAACGGATAAGATATGGAGGTAAAACTCTTCTTCGATCTTCAAATGATGAGAAAGCCAACGAGAAACACCACCAAGAATTATTGAGGCACACCGGAATAATCAAAACGAAGAGGTTGAGCCAACGATGAAAAGAATTCGACAGATCTTTGATAAAATATATATGACTGATGATAACTCATACTTACGTCAAACTTCGAAAAGAATTTGATGGTAGCTCCGGAAAATAAGAAGAGTCAGGTAAGATCGTGGGAATAGACCTGTGGGTTAGGGCCCACTCAAAGAAACACCATTAGAATGATTAAAAGAGAGATTTCACCGGTTGAATTAAATGATTTGAATAAGATAGGACCTCGAAATAGCTTGAATGGATGCAAAGTGAAAACACAAATCTTCGAAATATCTTCAGCACTCCGGAACAATTAAATAGCGAGAAGTGAATGAATATGAGGTGCACCGGCACGAGAAGGTATTTGAAACGAGGAAAAGGATATGATCAACACCGAAAGCTTGAATTGGCAACACCGGAGAAGAAAACGAGTGATGAGAGACGAACTTGAAGCTCCGTTAGAATCCTTATGAGAATCACCGGATAAGAATATTGATAGAAAAGAATGGAGAGACTTCACATGAATAAAAGGATACTTGAATAAGAAATATGAATCCTCGAAGAAACAAGGGTGGGAGGGAGGGAAAAACAAAGGCAGCTTGGGACGAATGAAACAAACACCATTGAGAAGAAGTGATAATTGATCTTGCGGGAGTTGAAATGATCGGATCCACTTGAAGAGAAACACGCAGGTGAGAAGAATTGACATGACAATCTCAATAAACGAGAAGGATTAGTATTCACATAGGAATATGAGAACACCATTTGGGGAAGGTATGGAATCAACACTTGACATTAAAGCAACTCGAATACCACAACTCAAAACAAAAACAAAAGGATTGGCTTGCAGAATAAGCCGGAACAAACATATGATAGAGATTTCGTCCGAAGTTTTCGTGGTGGGACCTACACGGGCTCGATCGTACAGCACCATCATGTACAAGGCAGTGCACATGACATACGAAGCGTCCCCGAGTCAGCATAGCCAAGGACTCTTTAAGACACAACGAGACCACTGTAAAATCGACCGTGAATAGGCGAACCACTAGACGTCGAACCCCAATTTCATATCATACATCTGTTGGAAAGATATCCTAAGAGCTACTTGAATTCCCACCTATGAAACTCCCGAAACTTCCCGGTTATGCAATAAGGTGTTGGGGATACAGGGGAAGCATAATATCTCACCCAAGCTAGCAAATCCTACATCCAGTTGTATCCATCCTTCAACACATAACCAAGAAACCTTCGGAAACCATCTACCTCAGCCTTCGAAAAGCATCCGTTATACAAGTTATGGCGATACTCCCGAACTCCCGCCCCAGTACTGGGTGGCGTCGAGGTTATCTCACCAACGAACTGCATAAAGGAGATTTTCGATGTCGGCGTACTAAACTCAGGTATTCCAGAACTGCAACGATAAAATTATGACGACAACACCTCAGAGCTCAACTCCCCGGGACACTTCCACTAAACCCCTGACAGGAGGCACCAAGACAATGTTCTCATCATAAAACCATCGAAATGATTCCAAGATACCCGCGTGATCCTAAAATTTTTTTAGTCAAATTTGAGAAGAGAAGAGTCAAAACTCTACGTCAGGATGCCTTACCAGAGCGATGAAGGGATTGGGGAGTAAAAAGAATTCCTAAATTCTCCGATATATAATTCCTAAATGACTCAAAACATTTTTCTAGACACAACTCGGCTGCTAAAAACGATCAAGCAATGGGGGCTCCTAAGGTCGGGGAAGGCTCTGATTACCAACTTGTAACACCCTCGATGCGACTATATCTCCCACGTGTCGAGGCACGACTAAGAGGCATAATCGCATTGAAGGCATATGTCGCAAGTGAGGTAATCTTCACACAACCCATGTAATATAATAAGGAATAAGAGATACATAGTTGGCTTACACTCGCCACTTCACACAATTACATGAATAAAGCATTACATCAACCAAATACACTCATGGTCCGACTACGGAACCAAAATAAAAGAAGAACCCCAAATGCGACAAAGGTCCCCGATCGACCCCAACTGGGCTCCACTACTGATCAACTAGAAGGAAACAACACAACGGACAAAGTCTTCAACGAGCTCCTCCTGAGCTTGGTTGCGTCATCTGCACGGACTCATCGGCACCTGCAAGCTGGTTTTGGAAGTATCTGTGAGCCATGGGGACTCAGCAATCTCGCACCCTCGCGATCAAGACTATTTAAGCTTATGGGTAAGGTAAAGGTATGAGGTGGAGCTGCAGCAAGCGACTAGCATATATGGTGGCTAACATACGCAAATGAGAGCGAGAAGAGAAGGCAAAGCACGGTCGATAAAAGTATGATCAAGAAGTGATCCTGGACTACCTACGTCAAGCATAAATCCAACAACCGTGTTCACTTCCCGGACTCCGCCGGAAAGGGACCATCACGGTTACACACGCGGTTGATTCATTTTAATTTAGGTCAACTTCAGGTTTTCTACAACCAGACGTTAACAAATTCCCATCTGCCCATAACCGCGGGCACGGCTTTTGAAAGATCAAATCCCTGCAGGGTGTCCCAACTTAGCCCATGACAAGCTCTCACGGTCAACGAAGGAATAGACCTCCACCCGAGACATTCCGATCAGACTCGGTATCCCAGTACAACAAGACATTTCGACAGGGTAAAACTAAACCAGCAATACCGCCCGATGCGCCGACATCCTGATAGGAGCTGCACATATCTCGTTCTCAGGGCAACACCGGATAAGCAATCCGTACAACTAAAACCAGCCCTCAAGTTTCCCCGAGGTGGCGCTGCAAGGGGCTCTAGTTTGGACCAACGCTTAGACAAGCACTGGCCCGGGGGGGTTAAAATAAAGATGACCCTCGGGATGCGCGACTCCCAAGGGAAAAAGGCTAGGTGGCGAATGGTAAAACCAATGTTGGGCATTGCTGGAAAAGCTTTACTTAAGGCGAACTGTCAAGGGGTTCCCATTATAGCCCAACCGCGTAAGGGACGCAAAATCCGGGAACATAACACCGATATGACGGAAACTAGGGCGGCAAGAGTGGAACAAAACACCAGGCATAAGGCCGAGCCTTCCACTCTTTACCAAGTATATAGATGCATTAATTAAATACGAGATATAGTGATATCCCAACAAGTAAAACATGTTCCAACAAGGAACAACATCTCCATGTTCCAACAAGGAACAAACTTCAATCTTCACCTGCAACTAACAACGCTATAAGAGGGGCTGAGCAAAGCGGTAACATAGCCAATCAACGGTTTGCTAGGACAATGGTGGGTTAGGGGCTGAACATGGCAATTTGGGAGGCTGACAAGCAAGTGGTAGGCATCGTAGCAATGGCATAGCAAAAGAGCGAGCAAACTAGCATAGCAAAGATAGTAGTGATTTCGAGGGTATGATCATCTTGCCTGAATTCCCGATAGGAAGAAGAACGAGTCCATGAAGAAGATAAACGGAGGAAGTCGAACGAATCCTCACAACACGACGTTAACGGAACCAACCCGAAGAAGCAATACCGGAAAGAAGCAAACAACATAGTAAACAACCAACACATAGACATGGCATGATGCACAAACAATTATGATGCATGTCCGGTTTAATGAAGCATGGCATGGCAAAGGGCACAAACAAAACTACAAATTAAGTGGAGCTCAATATGCAACGAGTTGCATATTGACGAAACACCACAACAATTATTTAGTTCACTCTCGGTTATGTACCCAACAATATTAAATGTTGTTAAGCATGTCAAGAGGTAAAACATAAAGGGATTATCTATCTAAACAATTTAAATGGGGCCGGATATAGCAAACGACAAATCCGGTAAATCCCCATATGCATATAGCAAAATAATGCAAACAACAAATTAAACATTCTTGATGTTGTTAACATGATGCGGATGACACGTGCAAGTTTATGCAAATTTTATTAAAAGTTGATAAGAGCATTATGAAGCATTTGGTCACCATGGCGGAACGAAAGAGGTGCCACAGCAACGACAACTTGAATGAGATACCAATGCAAACGAGAAGTATGCGGATGTGTGGAACACGCAAGAGATGGGGAGTGATCCCGGATACCGGGTGTCCCACATGAAGGTGGCATGGCAAAAGAGGGGCATCGCAAGCGACAACTCGATCACGGTGCAAACATGAGCATCTCATACAACACATGCATTCGGTCCACGGGTGATCGTCTCGGGGTTATACCTTTGAAGCGTGCATCTCCGAGCGGTTCGAGTTCGTAGAGGAAGTAGTTGTTCTCGCGACGGTAGTGGAAGTAGGGGTACATGACGACGGTAGAGGTACTGGCGACGGTAGTGGTACAGACTTCTTGTCAAAATTACAACGGCGGTAGTGGTACTTGGCGTTTCGTTCAGTACTCGCTCGAGCCTCCGTGTGGACTTGTCGACAAAAAGTGGTACTTGGCAGGTCCGTGTAGTTGTACATGGGCCGTTGCACACGTGACGAATCCGAGCCTTTCGGGGTCGGTCTTGGCGAGGGATGGTCGTAGTGGTACTTGTCGGTCTCGGTCGGGGCGGAAAAACATAGTCGAACTTGAGGTGGTCCTGACGATCCCAAAAATGCTCCTTCTCGAGGAGGTCTCTGTCTTGATCTTCACCGGTCAGGGTACTTAACGAAAGGGATCCACGAATGCGATCGTCCTTGGACTTGAGGCTTCGTGCCCGGAGATGGTCCCGGAGATGGTCTTGGCCTTGGCAGTGATTCGCAAAGGGGCCTTGCGGAGACAACCCAGCGAAGGCATGCTGCGATCGAAAGGGCATGGTTCTTCCGCCCGCAAGGAACAGAACATGGAGGCAATTGCCGCTAATGCGACCGAGCAGAACAGCCAGCAAGGCCAAAGTGTCCATGGTGGATATGAACGAGATGGGCCAGGAGGTGATGCAGGGGGTCGGACGTCGCGGACAATGTTAGAACGAGGCACGAGGAGAAGCAACGGGGATCGACAGAGGAGATGGGCTCGCTGTTGGTGTCGTTGGGGGTTCTCCGATAACGAGGTGCACCGGGGCAGCGTTGCTGCCAACTGCTAGCGCTAGTCGGCAGCGGCGACCGGTAGAGGAAGGGGTCACCGGAGGCGTCGTTGGCGCAGCACGGCGGGAGATGCGGGCGCCACAGCAGTACGACAAGGAGGTCGGAGACGCGAGGGCGAGGTGTGCGGCACTCCGGTGGCTTCGGTCGTCGGCGGGATAGGTGGCGCTTGGCGTCCCCGGCGATGCGGCGGCCTCCTGGCGATGCGGCAGCTTCCTGGCGATTGTGGAAGAGAGCAGGGGATGAGGTCGTGCAGCAGAGCGAGAGGGAGGAGGAGGGAGGCGAGCGAGGGGATCAGGCTCGAGGGAGAGAGAGGTCTCGAGCGCGGCGCTGTCCTTCTGCGTGCTTCGACGCTAGGAGAACGCGAGGGAGAGGTTTCTCTGGAGCGATGCAAGAAGGAAAAAAAGGGATCGATCCTCTCCTGGCGGCGCGAGGGGAGAAGGAGAGGAACGATATGAGGGTTCGGTCAGCCTAGGGTTAGAAGGGGGGCTGGGCTGTGGAAAAGGATGGCCTCGAGTGGGCCAGCGCGAGAGGTTTGAGGCCCAGAAGGCCGGCGGCGGTGCAAGCTCTCTCTCCCTCCCTCTTATTTCTCCTTTATTTCCTGAAAAACAAATAAATCGAGAAACAAGAAAAGCAGAGAGAGATAGGAGAAGAATTTGAGCAGGGCACCAATTTTCTTATACTCATAAAAAGGAGCTTGACCCAAGAAAAATACATTTGGCACCGTTTGGAAGGATTGCAAACGAACACATTTGAATGTGATTCAAATAAGTTTGAATTAGGAAAACATTTTTGGAGAGTCCAAAAATGTTTGGAATTTTGTGGAGAATGGGAAAGCGATGAAAGAAAATATGGGCAAAGTTTTGGGAACCAAACTTGAAGTATAAAATACATGGAATTATTTTGCAAGTGTGTTAGAATATTAATTATAGCTCCCTAATAATATTGGGAGGATATATGTTATAAAGAGAAAATCACCATAGTGAATATCCCTCGATTTAAATGGATCAAAGATCCATACGGTTTATTTATTTGAGTTGCAAAAAATAATGATATAATGACATGATGCAGTGCAAAAATAAAAGGAGCAAGCAAAAAGAAACACACGGAGAAACCCAAAAACCCTGGAAGGCAACTGAAGCTCCGGTCTTGGGGCGTTACACACGTGGCACCCCGCGAGTGGCTGCGGGCGGCGGCGGACGTTGTCTGGTCTGCTCCGGACACGTCCGTCGGCGGCAGATCTGGAGTTTTTTAGGGTTTCGGGGGAGGAGACCCGGGATTTGGAATGGGGGGTCTTTAAATAGGCATAGAGGGAGCTAGGAGAGTCCAAATGAGGCGCGGTTTTCGCCCACGCGATAGTGATCGAACGACCGAGATGATGGAGCAGAGTTTGGTGGGTTTTGGGCCAAATTGGAGGGGTGTTGGGCTGCAACACACACGAGGCCTTTTCGGTCCCTCGGTTAACCGTTGGAGTATCAAACGAAGTCCAAATGACCCGAAACTTGACAGGCGGTCTACCGGTAGTAAACCAAGGACGCATGGCAAGTCTCGGTCCAATCCGGAAATGTTTAATCCCCACACACAAAAGAAAGCTAGAAATGGCCACCGGAGGAGAACGAAGCGCCGGAATGCAAAACGGACAACGGGAAAAATGCTCGAATGCATGAGATGAACATGTATGCAAATGCAATGCACGTGATGACATGATATGAGATGCACGAAAACAAAAACAACACACGGAGACAAAGACCCGAACCCGAGGAATAAATATAACTTAATGCCGGAAACGGCAAGAGTTGGAGTACAAATTGGGAAAGTAATATCTGGGGCGTTACAACACTCCACCACTACGAAAAGATCTCGTCCCGAGATCTAGGACTGAAAGAACTCTGGGTACTCAGAACGGAGGTGATCCTCGCGTTCCCAGGTAGCTTCACGGTCGGAATGGTGTGACCACTTGACTTTGAGAAATTTGATTGACTTGTTGCGAGTCCTGCGTTCAGTCTCTTCAAGGATTGCAACTGGGTGCTCACGATAGGAGAGATCTTCTTGGAGCTCAATGTCCTCGAAGTTGACGGTGTGTTCAGGCGTCTTGAAGCACTTTCGGAGTTGGGAGACATGGAACACATCATGAACATTGGCAAAGTTTGCAGGAAGCTCGAGTTGATAGGCGAGGTCGCCTCTCTTGCTGACAATCTTGAAAGGTCCGACGTATCTAGGGGCAAGCTTCCCTTTGATACCAAAGCGACGAGTCCCTTTCATAGGAGAGAGTACACATGATCTCCGATCTCGAAAGCCAGATCACGGTGCTTACTATCATAGTAGCTCTTCTGGCGAGATTGGGCTGCTTTGAGGTTATCACGAATGACCTTGCACATTTCTTCTGCCTCTGTGATTAGGTCATTACCCAGCAGCTGACGTTCACCAGTTTCAGACCAGTTGAGAGGTGTACGGCACTTCCTACCATACAAATTTCAAATGGGGCCTTGCCCGAACTTGCTTGAAAACTGTTGTTGTACGAGAATTCAGCATAAGGAAGACAATCCTCCCACTTCATGCCGAAGGAGATAACACAAGCCCTGAGAATATCTTCAAGAATCTGGTTGACACGCTCGACTTGACCGCTTGTTTGAGGATGGAAAGCAATGCTGAAGCGAATGTTGGTGCCCATGGCCTTCTGAAAAGACTCCCAAAACTTGGAGGTAAAGATGCTACCACGGTCTGAAGATATCACTTGAGGAATACCGTGTAGAGAGACAATTCGAGAGGTATAGAGTTCCGCCAATTGAGCTGCAGTGATTGACTATTTGATAGGCAGAAAGTGAGCCACTTTGGTGAGCTTGTCGATGACAACGAATATAGCATCATTGCCACGCTTGGACTTAGGAAACCCAGTCACGAAGTCCATTTGAATGTGGTCAAACTTCCATTCTGGAATGGCAAGAGGTTGGAGGAGACCTGCTGGCCTTTCGTGTTCTGCCTTCACTCTTCTGCAGACATCACATTCATTCACGAATTGAGCGATCTCGCGCTTCATTCGAGTCCACCAATAAGTTTGCTTCAGATCCTGATACATCTTCGTGCTCCCAGGGTGGATGGAGAGGAGAGAGTTGTGAGCCTCGTTCATGATCACTTTACGAAGTTCACCTTTGGGCACAACAATTCGATCCTCGAAGAAGAGAGTGTCCTTGTCATCAAGTCGGTAGCACTTGTACTTGGACTGACTCTTTGCAATACCAATCTTCACCTTTTTCACCATAGCATCAAGAAGCTGGGCTTGGCGAATCTGGTCTTCCAGGGTAGGAGAAACTTGAAGGTTGGCGAGGAAACCTTGAGGAACAATTTGCAGATTAAGTTTGCAGAAAGCTTCACAAAGCTCGGGTTGATAAGGCTTGAGAATCAGACTGTTGCAATATGCTTTTCTGCTCAAAGCATCAGCAATCACATTGGCCTTGCCTGGAGTATACTCGATACTCGGATTGTACTCTTGAATCATTTCGACCCATCGAGTCTGCATGAGGTTGATATTAGGCTGAGTGAAGATGTACTTGAGACTCTTGTGATCAGTGAAAATATCCACTTTTCTTCCCAATAGAAGATGTCTCCAAGTCAACAATGCATGCATAACTGCCGCCAACTCGAGATCATGAGTGGGGTAGTTCTTCTCATTAGGCTTCAACTGGCGAGAGGTATAAGCAACAACTTTCTTCTCTTGCATCAGTACAGCACCTAGACCTTGGAGAGAGGCATCACAAAAGACCTCGTACGACTTGGTTTCATCAGGTGGAGTCAGAACTGGAGCAGTGATCAATTTCTCTTTCAAAGCGTTGAAAGCAATATCACACTCCGGAGACCAAACGTACTTGACGTGCTTCTGAAGAAGATTTGAGAGAGGCTTCGCGATCTTGGAAAAGTTTTCAACGAATCTTCGGCAGTAGCTTGCGAGACCAAGGAAGCTACGGAGTTGCTTCACGTTCTGAGGAGGTTCCCAATTAACAATTGCAGACACCTTCTCAGGATCGACGGAAATGCCCTTGGCAGAGATGATATGGCCAAGATAAAGAACCTCATCGAGCCAAAATTCACACTTGGAGAACTTGGCGTAGAACTGATGTTCCCTAAGCTTGTCAAGAACCAAACGCAAGTGCTTGGCATGATCTTCCTTGTTCTTCGAGAAACCCAGAATGTCGTCGAGATAAACCAAAACAAAGTCATTGGTGTAGGGGTTGAAGATGAAGTTCATCATGCGAGAGAACGTTGGAGGAGCGTTGGCAAGGCCAAAAGACATGACCATGTATTCATATGACCCATAGCTTGTCCTGAAAGCCGTCTTGGGAATATCTTGCTCACGAATGCGAATTTGATGATAACCCATACGGAGATCGAGCTTGGAGAATACTTGGGCACCCTTGAGTTGTTCGAACAGCTCATTGATGTTAGGAAGTGGGTATTTGTTCTTGATGGTCTTCTTGTTCAATGGACGATAATCGACACAAAGTCAGTCCGTTCCATCCTTCTTCTTCACAAAAAGAACACCACAACCCCACGGAGAAGTACTAGGCCGAATGAGACCCATTCTTTCTTGAACATCGAGTTGTTTCTTCAACTCCTTCAACTCTTCGGGGCCGAGCTTGTAGGGACGTTTGCACACAGGTTCCGTACCGGGCTCAAGTTCAATAACAAATTCAACCGGCCGGTGCGGAGGCATTCCTGGGAGTTCTTCTGGGAAGACGTCTTGATACTCACAAACAACCGGAATATGCGAAATAGCATCCAATTCACCCTTCTCATTGAGAGAGAACAACCGGATGGTATTATCCCGAGCAGCAAAGACAATGACATCCTCAGACGAATGAGTCAGTTGAATCTGTCTGGCTGCACAATCGAGGTGAGCCTTGTGTTTAGAGAGCCAGTCCATCCCAAGAATAAGATCGATATCAGAATTGCCAAAAACCATTGGAGAAGCCAGAAACTTGAAATCACCCATCATGATAGAAATATCCGGAATCATCATAGTAGAACTCAGACGCTTAGCTGGAGAGACGACTTGCATAGCTCTAGGTAATGCCTTAGTGCTAAAATTGTTCTCCGATGCAAATGGGAATGACATGAAGGAATGCGATGCACCAGAGTCAAAAAGAACTTTTGCAGGAATATCATTAACAGGAAGGTTACCCATGATCACATCTGACGAATCCTCTGCCTGAGCTGCATTCACCATATTGACCTTGGCGTGCTTGGGATTATGCTTGACCACAGCTGTACTTGCCGATCTGACAGGAGGAGGAGGAGGAAGACGCCTCTGGTTGAAACACTTGTTGGCGTAGTGACCCTTCTGTTGGCACTTGTTGCACGTGACCTCTGAGAGCGGACGGTGGTACGGAGCACTCGATCTTGGAGCTTGAGATGAAGTCTTGTTCTGAAAGCCTGGGTTGGGTGGGTGGGATGAACCACTGCCACCTTTGCTCTTCTGCTGATACGGCTGACGGAACGGAGGAGGAGGAAGCCAATACTTCTGCTGCTTGGCCACTTGAGTAGAGGAAGAAGGCGTAGTGTCTCTGACTCGCTTCCTGGAAGCATCACACCTCAACTGAGCAGCCTCTTGCTTCAGTGCCATGTTGTAGAACTCATCGTATCTCAGCAGCTCGAAGAGGACGAGAGCGAGCTGAATTTCCTCATGGAGACCACCCCTGAACTGATAGATCATGCTCTTCTCATCAGGAACATTCTGCTTGGCAAAACGGGCGAGCTTCTGGAACAACTTGTTGTAGTCATAGACAGACAAAGAGCCTTGCTTCAGATTGCGGAATTCCTCACATTTGCTTTCAGTCACACTCTGAGGGATGTGATGAGCTCGGAAATCATGATGGAAATCATCCCAAGTGATCAAACGTCCACCTCTGGAATCCTTGTACTGCTGGAACCACTCCGCGGCCTGATCTTTGAGCTGGAAAGAAGCGAACTTGACGAAATCTTCAGGCCTGACGTTGTTGCATTCAAAATGCTTGCCCAGATCCACTAGCCAATCGTCAGCATCAGTAGCCTCAACACAGTTGCTGAACGTCTTTGGACCATTTGCGAGGAACTGGTTCAGAGTAGCAAAATGGTTCTGGTTGTTGCCTTGATTCCCTTGACTGCCTTGATTCCGCTCTTGGAGGATTTGCATGATCAACTGTGTATTTGCATTAGTTGCGGCCATCACAGCTTGCCAAGCCTCCGGAGGCGGTGGAGGTGGTGGCGGATCAGGGTTCGGAGTAGTGCGCGTTGGAGGAGCCATCCTGAAGAGGTTGACCACCATTAGCACACAATAGACAAATACTGAAGGTGAATCCAACGGAATGAAAATTGCAACATAAAGTCTTCACATCCGAACAGAATGAACGAATGCACTTCTCTTGAAGTGGTCACATATTCCTAAATTGCGAAGCCACGAAGAATCAGGTAGAAGGGGTACATCAACGAGGGATGGAATCAACATATGACATTGAAGGAACTCGAATACCACAACTGAAAATAAAACCAAGGGTTGGCTTGCGGAATAAGCCGGAACAAACATATGATAGAAATTTCGTCCGAAGTTTTCGTGGTGGGACCTACACGGGCTCGATCATACAGCACCATCATGTACAAGGCAGTGCACATGACATATGAAGCGTCCCCGAGTCAGCATAGCCAAGGACTCTTTAAGACACAACGAGACCACTGTAAAATCGACCGTGAATAGGCGAACCACTAGACGTCGAACCCCAATTTCATACCATACATCTGTCGGAAAGATATCCTAAGAGCTACTTGAATTCCCACCTATGAAACTCCCGAAACTTTCCGGTTATGCAATCAGGTGTTGGGATACAGGGGAAGCATAATATCTCACCCAAACTAGCAAATCCTACATCCAGCTGCATCCATCCATCAACACATAACCAAGAAACCTTCGGAAACCATCTACCTCAACCTTCGAAAAGCATCCGTTACACAAGTTATGGCGATACTCCCGAACTCCCGCCCCAGTACTGGGTGGCGTCGAGGTTATCTCACCAACGAACTGCATAAAGGAGATTTTCGATGTCGCGCACATATCTCAAGTATACCAGAATTGCAACGATAAAATTATGATGACAACACCTCAGAGCTCAACTCCCTGGGACACTTCCACTAAACCCCTGACAGGAGGCACCAAGACAGTATTCTCATCATAAGCCATCGGAACAAAACCAAGATACTCGCGTGATCCTAAAAAAAAATTTCAGTGAAATTTGAGAAGAGAAGAGTCAAAACTCTACGTCAGGATGCCTTACCAAAGCGATGAGGAGACTGGGGAGTAAAAAGAATTCCTAAGCTCTCCGATATATAATTCCTAAGGACTCAAAACATTTTTCTAGACACAACTCGGCTGCTAAAAACGATCAAGCAATGGGGGCTCCTAAGGTCGGGGAAGGCTCTGATTACCAACTTGTAACGCCCTCGATGCGACTATATCTCCCACGTGTCGAGGCACGACTTAGAGGCATAATCGCATTGAAGGCATATGTCGCAAGTCGGGAAATCATTACACATCCCATGTGCATAAATGTACATAAATAGTTGGCTTACACTCGCCACGTCACATCAATGTACATAAATAACATCCATCATACAATCACTCATGGCCCGACTACGGCGCCAAAATAGAAAAGACCCCCAACATGCGACAAGGCCCTGAATCTAACCCCGAATAGGCACCACTACTGATCATCAGGAAAAGACACATAGTAACGCTGAGAGTCCTCGTCGTACTCCCACTTGAGCTCGAGCGCGCCATCTAGAGCTGAATCATCTGTCCCTGCATCTGGTGTAATAGTAATCTGTGAGCCACAGGGACTCAGCAATCTCGCACCCTCGCGATCAAGACTATTTAAGCTTAATAGGTAGGAAGGGGTAATGTATAAGTGGAGCTGCAGCAAGCGACTAGCATATATGGTGGCTAACTTATTCGCAAAAGAGAGAGAGAAGAGGAGGCAAAGCACGAGCGAGAAACTAGAGAGCAACCTGCGCAAACATAACTCCAACACCGTGTCCACTTCCCGGACTCCGCTGAGAAGAGGCCATCACGGCAACACACTCAGTTGATTCATTTTAATTAATTAAGGTTCAAGTTATCTACAACCGGACATTAACAAATTCCCATCTGCCCATAACTGCGGGCACGGCTTTCGAAAGATCAATCCCTGCAGGGGGGGTCCCAACTTAGCCCATAACAAGCTCTCATGGTCAACGAAGGAATAGACCTCCACCCAAGACACACCGATCAGACTCGGTATCTCGGTACACCAAGATGATTCGACAGGTTAAAACAAGTCCAGCAACACCGCCCGAATGTGCCGACAAATCCCGATAGGAGCTGCACATATCTCTTTATCAGGGCACACTCAGATGAGACTAGCTACGAGTAAAACCAACCCTCAAGTTTCCCCGAGGTGGCCCCGCAGGTAGCTCATTTCGGACCAACACTCAGAGGAGCACTGGCCCGTGGGGGGGCTAAAATAAAGATGACCCTCAGGCTCCGGAAACCCAAGGGAAAAAAAGGCTAGGTGACAAATGGTAAAACCAATGTTGGGCATTGCTAGAAAAGCTTTAATCAAGGCGAACTATCAAGGGGTTCCCATTATAGCCCAACCGCGTAAGGGACGCAACAATCCGGGAACATAACACCGATATGACGGAAACTAGGGCGGCAAGAGTGGAACAAAACACTAGGCGAGAGGCCGAGCCTTCCACCCTTTACCAAGTATATAGATGAATTAAGATAACATAGCAATATAATGATATCCCAACAAGTAAATAAATGTTCCAACAAGGAACGGCTGCAATCTTCACCTGCAACTAGCAACGCTATAAGAAGGGGCTGAGCAAAGCGGTAACATAGCCAATCAATGGTTTGCTAGGACAAAGTTGGGTTAGAGGCTCGATCATGGCAATTGGGAGGCTGACAAGAAAGTGGTAGGCATCGTAGCATTGGCATAGCAAAAGAGCAAGCAAAACTAGCATAGCAAAGATAGTAGTGATTTCGAGGGTATGATCACCTTGCCTGCACAGTTGTCAGAGTTGACTGGATCCTCAAAAGCAAACTCAACGGGCTCCTCGTTAGCAAACTCGTCTCCCGGCTCTACCCAACAACACAAACAAGCAACAAGGATACAATCAACCACGTGCAAGGGCAACCAATAACATGCAAAGATGATATGCTATGCGGGATGCGATGCGGGATGCAAAATGCAAGACGTGACAGGAAATGCATGAACCTGGCCTCAACTTGGAAAACTAAGTGTGCCACTGGATAGAGGGGAAGAAATCCCCTGAAAACGATATAAAGATCATAGGAATCGGAGCTACGGTTTGGAAATGGCAAGCGTTTTACGAAACGAACCGATCTGCGATTTACAGCAAGTAGGCTCCTAAATGCAATGAAATGAACATGCTATAGCCACCAAACATGAAAACATAGTACATGGCAAGGATGTACACAAGATGCTTAACAAATCACTAGGACTGAGCCATAGGCAAATTCATCCATCAAGGGGTTCAAACAAGCATGGCAAAACTGAATAAGCAAAACAGATTTTAGACATAGCGAAATTAACGCTAGTCTGGAATTTCAGACCATGATGCTCTCTTCGGGGCAGCAAAACAACATGAAACATAACCTGAAAATGACAAGTAAGAGCATGGCATGGAGCTAGGCAACAAGCTTAACAAAACACCCAAAGTGACCTGGGGCCAAAAGGGTGCACAAAATACTCTAACAAGCACACGAACATAGATGAAACACAATCAGTTTTCAGACTTAGTGAAAACTGAGACATGCTGAAATTATAACTCACGGAGGCATGTAAACGAGCTTGATGCACTCACTACGATGCAAGTCAAGGCAAGGCAAGCATATATCCATAAAGAAGGCACAAAATGCTAGCTAGACATGGCAAGAACAATGGCATAGCATGCATGGATCACTAGCAATAGCACCGGCAAAATCGCAAAAGAGTTCACGATCTGCCCAAATTAACAACGATGCAAAAGTTGAGCTCGATTGAGTCAACCTAGGGTGCTCCAACATAACAAGTAAAGACATGGATGGATAGATCACAACATAAATAGCAAACCACTCTTACTGATCATCCTCAAACGAGGCACGGATCACTAGGAAACAAGCTGGACATATAGCATCATGAACTAAAACATCCCAGACTTAGTGAAAATCACTAAGTCCCTGAAATCAGCAATCTCAGGTACCCCTCTTTGCAAGTTTGCACAAGACACCACACACATCCTAAAAATGCATGGGTGGCACCTCTGGAAAGAAGACAAAATGCTTAACAATTCATCCCAAAGGGGCACAGGCATATCATGCACACAATAATCATGGCAAAAATGACAAAAGTCAAAGATGAGCTAACGGATCTGCAATTTAACTCACGGTGCCTCCTTCTAACAGCATTTTGGGCATCAAGATGAACTCAAATGCAATTGATGCAATGGAATGAAATGATGTACTTGCCGAGGCGAAGATTTTGATATATCATATGTCCAAAACGGAGCTACTGATGCGGAGATATCATCAGTTAAACATAGCACGAAAAAATAGGGTTAGGGACGAAAGTCAACCGAGATGGATCTCTCAGATCCAGATCTGAGATGCGCTGTTCATACGCGGGAACCGAGGAACACCGGAGTGGACTTGAAGCTCGCCGGAGTTGGAGGAGAGGGCCGGGGCGGCCGGATCCGGTGGTGGGCGGCCGAGGTGGCGCCGGCGGCGAGGTGGTGCCGGCCCAGGGCGGCGCGGGGGCGGCGATGGACGACCGGGCGGTGGCGGCGCGAGGCGAGGCCGGCTCGGGCGGCGGAGCAGTTTGAGGCGAGGCGGCGGGCGGCGATGACGGCGGTGGTGGCTCCAGCCACCGGAGCTGGCAGGGACGGCGGCGCGACGAGGAGAAGAACCCGGGCGGCGGCGCGCGAGGACCCGGGCCGCGGGGGCCTCCCACGGGCTCGGGCGGGCCGGCGGCGAGGGGATCCGGCGGGGACACGTGGCGCCCCGCGAGTGGCTGCGGGCGGCGGTGGACGTTGTCCGGTCTGCTCCGGACACGTCCGTCGGCGGCGGATCTGGAGTTTTTTAGGGTTTCGGGGGAGGAGACTCGGGATTTGGAATGGGGGGTCTTTAAATAGGCATAGAGGGAGCTAGGAGAGTCCAAATGAGGCGCGGTTTTCGCCCACGCGATCGTGATCGAACGACCGAGATGATGGAGCAGAGTTTGGTGGGTTTTGGGCCAAATTGGAGGGTTGTTGGGCTGCAACACACACGAGGCCTTTTCGGTCCCTCGGTTAACCGTTGGAGTATCAAACGAAGTCCAAATGACCCGAAACTTGACAGGCGGTCTACCAGTAGTAAACCAAGGCCACATGGCAAGTCTCGGTCCAATCCGGAAATGTTTAATCCCCACACACGAAAGAAAGCTAGAAATGGCCACCGGAGGAGAACGAAGCGCCGGAATGTAAAACGGACAACGGGAAAAATGCTCGAATGCATGAGATGAACATGTATGCAAATGCAATGCACATGATGACATGATATGAGATGCACGAAAACAAAAACAACACACGGAGACAAAGACCCGAACCCGAGGAATAAATATAACTTAATGCCGGAAATGGCAAGAGTTGGAGTACAAATTGGGAAAGTAATATCTGGGGCGTTACAGTGTTCGTCTCATGCATCCGAGCATTTTCCCCGTTGTCCGTTTGGCAATCTGGCGCTCCTATGTCATCCGGTGTCCTTTTCTACCTGTTTTCGTGTGTGGGTGTTAAAGATTTTCGGTTTGGATCGAGACTTGTCATGCGGCCTTGGTTTACTACCGGTAGACCGCCTGTCAAGTTTCGTATCATTTGGATTTTGTTTGATACTCCAACGGTTAATCGAGGGACCGAAAAGGCCTCGTGTGTGTTGTAGCCCAACACCCCTCCAAAGTGGCCCAAAACCAACCTAAACCTCCTCCATCATCTAGGCCGTTCGATCACGATCGCGTGGCCGCAAACCGCACCTCATTGGGACTCTCCTAGCTCCCTCTACCTGTAAATATGTGATCCCCTCCGAAATTTGCGGTCTAACCCTAGCATTCCTCTACCTCGCGCCACCGGACAAAAATCCCCGCCGCCGGACATGTCCGCCCTCCACCTCTGTAACGCCCCGAGACCGATGTGCCAGGTGTCCTCTAGTTATTCGCTGTTGTTGCCTTGTCATTGCTTGCGTGTCATGCATCTCATATCATGTCATCATGTGTATTGCATCATCATGTTTTCAAAACTTGCATCTGTCCTGGTCTCCTCGTTCCTTACGTTGTCTGTTCTGAGCCCAAACACACTTGCACGCGCCTGCGGCATGTCCGAAATAGTATTTTATAAGTGACCGGAAAATGTTCTCGGAATGGGATGAGAGTTGACGTGTGGTCTTATTATAGTGTAGATAGACCGCCTGTCAAGTTTCATCGCATTCGGAGATCGTTTGATGCCCCAACGGATAACTATAGCGGCAGTATAGCCGGTCTAACGTCGGACGTTTCCGGTCTCCGGAAACAGTTGCCGGGTTGCTTTCCCCCTCTCTCTTCTCAGCCCACCTAGTCCATCCTCTTTCCCCTCTTCGCTTCCGGAGTTGTCCGATGCGATCGCACGGTCTGAAACCCTCTTTGCTCAGTGCATCAAACCAACCTCGCGCGCGCGTCTGAAAAACTGTCCCGGACCCGACCCAGACAGTCGTTACCGTTGGGTCCGGAACATACCCAAACATCTTCAAAATATCATCGTTTTATTTATTGGACTCCCTAGACTATTTATTCTCGTCCGTCTGTTTTCGATCGGAAGGTCCAAACTCTCTCTTTTCCCTATATAAATAGTCCACCCACACGCCTATTTGGACAAACCCTAGCCCCTAGCTGTCCCATCCCCCCATTCCGCACGTCGCCGCCGCCTGGTCGCTCCCCTCGGGATCACCCCTCGATCCCGCTGCCTCTGACAAAAATTCCTCGATCCAGATCCACCAACCATGCCGCGCCCCAATCCATCCATTCCATCCTGCCTCCGACCATCTTCCTCAATTTCAGCGCCACCCACTGAGCCAACCAACACCGCTAGGCCAGACCTCACTGGCCCTCCCCGACCAGGTCCCTCTGATCCTCTCTGTACTCCTATCTCTCGCCCTGCTATCTTTTTCTTCCTCTCTAACCTCTCTCCCTCTCTGCCATGGATGACCTTAGGAGCTCCCGAAGATGCCATGGCTCCTGGACCCCAAGTCCTCGCCGGATATGACTGGGAATGGAGGGTCTAGTCCATCCCCGACCTCCAGTCGACCCCTGCCCCGCCGGAGCGCCTCCCCGCCATGACTGCCTGGACCGGAAGCCCATCTTCGCCTCGTTCCACCCCTCGCCTCGCCTCTGGTCAAATCATCTCCATAGGGCTGGATCCGTTCGTCCGCTCCATACCTGTCGTCCCGCCGGAGTCCTTAGCTCGCCGGAGTTGCGCCAAGTTCACCTACATCGCGCTAGACGCCGCCCTCCGCTGTTGCCTTGCCGCCGTTCCCCCACGTCCTCTGCTTTGTTCGAACCAAGGAAGGGGACGAGCGCCCCTGCGTTGACCCAGCGTCGTTCGGCCTGCATACATCCGGGTGGGCCTCAGCCTGCTGCGTCCTGCCTTGGCCTCTCCCACCGACCTGGGCCATAGCCCATGGTGAGAAATCCCCCAGCCCTCCTATGCACTGTTGGCCCAGCCAAATGCGGCCCGTGTTATTTTTTTTCCAGCGCTGCGATTTTAGCTATTTTCCAGAGAGGCCTGTTTTTACAGAAAACCCCTCATAGTTCTTGCATATAATAACTCCTAATTGGTGCATCGGATTAAAATGAATTATATATGAAAAATGCTTAGAATTATGTGTAGGTTAATTATATGCCACTTTCATTCATGTTTAAAATGTTTAATGTGATGTTTGCATATATTTTCCCATATTGCCGTGTAAAATGATTTAATTCATAACTAAATAACCGTAACTCCGAATTTAATAAACTTTATATGTAAATGGGGTGGAAAAATGCCTAGTTTAACATGGTGTACTTGTTTTGCATGTTTAACAACCCTAAAAATTGTGTTTAGGGCAGAACAGTACCAAATATATAATATGCATATGAGGATTTACCGGAATTGTTGTTCGTTGCTTACGGCCTCATTTAAACTTGACTAGATAGGTAGTTTTACTTTGCTTCACCCTCTTGCCATGCTAACAACATTTAATCTTGTTGGGTACATAAACGAGATCGAACTAAATAACTTGAATGTGGTGTTTCATCAATATGCAACTCGTTGCATATTGAGCTCCACTTAATTTGTAGGATTGCTTGTGCACTTTGCCATGCCATGCTTCATTAAACCGGACATGCATCATACTTGGTTGTGCATCATGCCATGGTCATGTGTTGCTTGTTTACTATGTTGTTTGCTCCTTTTCCGGTGTTGTTTCTTCGGGTTGGTTCCGATAACGTCGCGTTGTGAGGAACCGTTCGACTACGACCGTTTGTCTTCTTCATGGACACGTTCTTCTTCCTTGCGGGATCTCAGGCAAGATGACCATACCCTCGAAATCACTTCTATCTTTGCTTGCTAGTTGCTCGCTCTTTTGCTATGCCTATGCTGCGATACCTACCACTTGTTTAACATGCCTCCTATATTGTTGAACCAAGCCTCTAACCCACCTTGTCCTAGCAAACCTTTGATTGGCTATGTTACCGCTTTGCTCAGCCCCTCTTATAGCGTTGTTAGTTGCAGGCGAAGATTGAAGTTTGTTCCTTCTTGGAACATGGAGATGTTGTTCCTTGTTGGAACATGTCTACTTGTTTGGATATCACAATATATCTTATTTAATTAATGCATCTATATACTTGGTAAAGGGTGGAAGGCTCGGCCTTATGCCTGGTGTTTTGTTCCACTCTTGCCGCCCTAGTTTCCGTCATATCGGTGTTATGTTCCCAGATTTTGCATTCCTTACGCGGTTGGGTAATAATGGGAACCCCTTAACAAATCGCCTTGAATAAAACTCTTCCAGCAATGCCCAACTTTGGTTTTACCATTCGCCACCTAGCCTCTTTTTCCCTTGGGTTCCGCGGACTCAAGGGTCATCTTTATTTAAACCCCCCCGGGCCAGTGCTCCTCTGAGTGTTGGTCCAAACTAGAGTCCTGTGCAGCGCCCCCTCGGGGAAACTCAAGGTTTGGTTTTAGTTGTATGGAGCGCTCATCTGAGTGTGCCCTGAGAAAAAGATATGTGCAGCTCCTATCGGGATTTGTCGGCACATTCGGGCGGTGTTGCTGGATTTGTTTTAACTTGTCGAAGTTGTCTTGTAGAACCGGGATGCCGAGTCTGATCGGAATATCTCGGGAGAAGGTATATCCTTCGTTGACCATGAGAGCTTGTGATGGGCTAAGTTGGGACACCCCTGCAGGGATTTGAACTTTCGAAAGCCGTGCCCGCGGTTATGGGCAGATGGGAATTTGTTAATGTCCGGTTGTAGAAAACCTGAAGTTGACCTTAATTAAAATACATCAACCGCGTGTGTTACCGTGATGGTCTCTTTCCGGCGGAGTCCGGGAAGTGAACACGGTGTTGGAGTTATATTTGACGTAGGTTGTTCTAGGATCATTTCTTGATCATAGTTTCTTGACCGTGCTTTGCCTTCTCTTCTCGCTCTCATTTGCGTATGTTAGCCACCATATATGCTAGTCGCTTGCTACAGCTCCACCTCATACCTTTACCTTACCCATAAGCTTAAATGTCTTGATCGCTAGGGTGTGAGATTGTTGAGTCCCCGTGACTCACAGATACTTCCAAAACCAGCTTGCAGGTGCCGATGAGACCGATTAGATGACGCAACCAAGCTCAGGAGGAGCTCGATGAAGATCTTGTCCTTTGTGTTGTTTCGTTCTAGTTGGTCAGTAGTGGAGCCCAGTTGGGGTCGATCGGGGACCTTGTCGCATTTGGGGTTCTTCTTTTATTTTGGTTCCGTAGTCGGACCCTGATTGTATTTGGATGATGTAATGCTTTATTCATGTATTTGTGTGAAGTGGCGATTGTAAGCCAACTATGTATCTCTTTCCCTTATGTATTACATGGGTTGTGTGAAGATTACCTCACTTGCGACATTGCTTTCAATGCGGTTATGCCTCTAAGTCGTGCTTCGACACGTGGGAGATATAGCCGCATCGAGGGCGTTACAAGTTGGTATCAGAGCCTTCCCCGACCTTAGGAGCCCCCACTGCTTGATCGTTATTAGCAGCCGTTGTTGAGTCTAGAAAAAATGTTTTGAGTCATTTAGGAATTATATATCGGAGAGTTTAGGAATTCTTTTTACTCCCCAGTCCCTTCATCGCTCTGGTAAGGGATCCTGACGTAGAGTTTTGACTCTTCTCTTCTCAGATTTCACTAAAAATGTGAGGATCATGCAGGTATCTTAGAATCGTTCCGATGGTTTTGTGATGAGAACATTGTTCTTTGTGCCTCCTGTCATTTAGGGGTTGTGGCAGTGTCCCGGGGAGTTGAGCTCCGAGGTGTTGTCGTCACAATTTTATCGTTGCAGTTCTGGAATACCTGAGTTTAGTTCGCCGACATCGAAAATCTCTTTTATGCAGTTGTTGGTGAGATAACCTCGACACCACCCAGTACTGTGGCGGGAGTTCGGGAGTATTGCCATAACTTGTATAACGGATGCTTTTCGAAGGTTGAGGTAGACGATTTCCGAAAGATTCTTGGTTATGTGTTGAAGGATGGATACAGCTGGATGTAGGATTTGTTAGTTTTGGGTGAGATATTATGCTTCCCCTGTATCCCCAACACCTGCTTGCATAACCGGAAAATTTCGGGAGTTTATAAGTGGGAATTCAAGTAGCTCTTAGGATATCTTTCCGACAGATGTATGATATGAAATTGGGGTTCGATGTCTAGTGGTCTGCCTATCCACGGTTGGTTTTATAGTGGTCTCGTTGTGTCTTAAAGAGTCCTTGGCTATGCTGACTCGGGGACGCTTTGTATGTCATGTGCACTGCCTTGTACATGATGGTGCTGTACGATCAAGCCTGTGTAGGCCCCACCACAAAAACTTCAGACGAAATCTCTATCATATGTTTGTTCCGGCTTATTTTGCAAGCCAGGCCTTTGTTTTGTTTTGAGTTGTGGTATTCGAGTTGCTTCAGAGACAAGTGTTGATTCCATACCAATCCTAAGCGGTGTTCTCATACTCCGCGGTGAATACCAATCCTTCTTGATAATCGAGATTGTCTTGCCAATCCTTCTCAACCGGTGTGTCTCTCTTCAAGTGGATCCGATCACTTCAACATTCGCAAGATCAATTATCAGTTCTTCTCAACGGTGTTTGTTTCATCCGTCTCCAAGTTGCCTTTGTTTTTCCCGCCCACCCACCCTTTTTCCTTCAAGAACTCAGATTTCTGAACCAAGTATCCATTTTATTCATGTGAAGTCTCTCCATTCTTCTGCGTCAATATTCTTATCCGGTGATTATAATGAAGATCCTAACGGAACCTCAAGTTCATCATTATTCATTCTCTTTCTTCTCCGGTGGGACCAATTCAAGCTTTGTGGATCATATCCTTTTCCTCGTTTCAAATACCCTCTCATGCCGGTGCACCTCATAATCATTCAACGCTCGCTATTCTATTGTTCCTGAGTGCTCAAGATATCTCGAAGATTCGTGTTTCCACTCTTAATCCGTTCAAGCTATTTTGAGGATGTTATCTCATTCAAGCCATTTAATTCAACCGGTGCTTTCTCTCTTTTAAATCATTCAACGGTGTTTTCTTTTGAGTGGGCCCTAACCCACAGGTCTTTTCCCAGGATCTTACCTGACTCTTCTAATTTTATCGGAGCTATTCTCATTCTTTTAAAGTTTGACGTAAGAATGATTTATCATCAGTCAAATGCCTTTCTCCAAGATCGGTTAAATTCTTCTCATCGTTGGCTCAACGTCTTCGCTTTTGATTCTTCCGGGTTGTCTAAACGATTCATGGTGTTGTTTCTCATCGTCTTTTTCAACACTTGAAGACCGAAGAAGAGTTTTTCCTCCATATCTTATCCGTTCTCTCAGAGATTCGTGGTTCAAGTTCGTTGCCATCCTCTCATAATTGTTTTCGATTGTGAAAATTATTTCACCTAACCGGAGCAATTCAAGATTCTTTTCAATTTGTGTCTCCGGAGCCCATCATTTCGGAAGACTTATCCATTCTCAGCTTTCAGCTCTCGTTCCCCAAATCTTACTGGTGCATCATTCGAATATCCTCTAATCAGTTCATGATCTCTTCGTTCTCATGGATCTAAACCCTCTGATGTATCTTTGTTTATTTGCTAATTTTCCTCGGTGTTTCGTTATCTTTACTTCGTTCATTTTCAATCCTACCGGTGTTTCGTTCAAGACCTTATCAAGTTATTGATATCTCTCTTAATCTTTTCTACGAGAATAAGTAATATGCCAAATCCGTTGATTGTCATCAATTTAAATTGGGGATAGATACGCATAATGTATTTCTTATTCTTGTTTCATCCAAGAGATTAATTCCTTATTCTAGAGGCTTATCAAATTCTCAGTTTCATTTGTTTCATCCTTTCTTCCCCGGAGTTCCAAGCTCTAATTATCACGGAGATCCATCTAAATCATTGCAAGGATTCACCTTGTGTTTTCAATTTCTCTTTCTTTTCATTCCTTAGTTACCGGAGTTCTTCATGGAGGCTCGACATGTTGTTTCATCAAGGATTTAATTCCTTCTCAAAGTTTTCATCGACATTCATTTCTAGGGAGCTCAAGCATTCTTCATCTTGCAATTCGGAGTGCAATTTCTTTCTACCGTATCTTTGGAGGTGGTATTATGTCATTCTTGATAATTTGAGTTCATGTTTCATGATTCACATGTTATTAAGAATGAGGTATTTTAAATCCATCAATCTCATCATTGGAGTTACCTTGGGTTATATTTCACCTAAAGCCTTCCCTAAGGATCGTTGCTATCTATGGTGCTTATAAATGATCCAAGTTCTTCTTTCATCCTTCTGGTGAAATAAGTTTCTTGTCTCCTTGCTCATACCAATCCAATTCTTTTTCCCGTGAGTGGCAGGTTGTCACCTCATAATCTGAGATGTATTCCATAAGACCATATCAAGCTTATTCTTTTCGTTGTTGGTATTTTCCAACAACTCCGTTCGACCCTTCTCCTAAGGATACCTTGTCAAGCTCTTTTGTAGCAGAAGTTGGCATTTTCTTCTACATTCTCTTGTCTCAATTATCTTTATTCTATTCTTTCTCCCGGAGGTCTAGTGATGTTACTCTTTTCACTCCTCATCTCGGTTTGTCAAGATCATGTTCAATTTCTTCCATTTACAGTCGAAGTGCTGTCCAAATTATATTAGTCTTATTCCTTCTCTATCTTGTGTATCCGGAGTGTCGTGTCCTCTGCTCAAGTTCTTTTCACCGTATCAAGTCTTGCAAAACTTCTCAACCGGAGTGCTGCTCGAAGTTGTTCTTCCTTGTCCCTCTTGTCTAACGGAGTGTTTTCAACTTCGTTCATCTCTGTTGTATTCTTTTCTCGAAATGGCTTAACCTTTTTCAAGGTTCCTTGGTTTCACTCATTGGTCAAAGAAGCAACTTAGTTTTTACCGCTTATCTTCCTTTTTCCGTTGTCCCTCCGGTGCCATTCTAGATCTCGGGACGAGATCCTCTCGTAGTGGTGGAGTGTTGTAACGCCCCGAGACCGACATGCCAGGTGTCCTCTAGTTATTCGCTGTTGTTGCCTTGTCATTGCTTGCGTGTCATGCATCTCATATCATGTCATCATGTGTATTGCATCATCATGTTTTCAAAACTTGCATCCATCCCGCTCTCCTCGTTCCTTCCCTTGTCCGTTCTGAGCCCAGACATACTTGCACGCGCCTGCGGCATGTCCGAAATAGTATTTTATAAGTGGCCAGAAAATGTTCTCGGAATGGGATGAGAGTCAAGTTTCATCGCATTCAGAGAACGTTTGATGCCCCAACGGATAACTATAGCGGCAGCATAGCCGGTCTAACGTGGGACGTTTCCGGTCTCCGGAAACAGTTGCCGGGTTGCTTTCCCCCACTCTCTTCTCAGCCCACCTAGTCCATCCTCTTTCCCCTCTTCGCTTCCGGAGTTGTCCGATGCGATCGCACGGTCCGAAACCCTCTCTACTCAGTGCATCAAACCAACCTCGTGCGTGCGTCCGAAAAACTGTCCCGGACCCGACCCGGACAGTCGTTACCGCTGGGTCCGGAACATCCCCAAACATCTTCAAAATATCATCGTTTTATTTATTGGACTCCCTAGACTATTTATTCTCGTCCGTCTGTTTTCGATCGGAAGGTCCAAACTCTCTCTTTTCCCTATATAAATAGTCCACCCACATGCCTATTTGGACAAACCCTAGCCCCTAGTTGTCCCATCCACCCATTCCGCACGCCGCCTGGTCGCTCCCCTCGGGACCCCCCACCCCCCCCCCCCCCCCTCGATCCCGCTGCCTGTGACAAAAATTCCTCGATCCAGATCCACCAACCACGCCGCGCCCCAATCCATCCATTCCATCCTGCCTCCGACCATCTTCCTCAATTTCAGCGCCACCCACCGAGCCAACCAACACCGCCAGGCCGGACCTCACTGGCCCTCCCCGACCAGGTCCCTCCGATCCTCTCTGTACTCCTATCTCTCGCCCTGCCATATTTTTCTTCCTCTCTAACCTCTCTCCCTCTCTGCCATGGATGACCTCAGGAGCTCCCGAAGATGCCATGGCTCTTGGACCCCAAGTCCTCGCCGGATATGACTGGGAATGGAGGGTCTAGTCCATCCCCAACCTCCAGTCGACCCCTGCCTCGCCGGAGCGCCTCCCCGCCATGACTGTCTGGACCGGAATCCCATATTCAACTCGTTCCACCCCTCGCCTCGCCTCTGGTCAAATCAGCTCCATAGGGCTGGATCCGTTCGTCCGCTCCATACCTGCCGTCCCGCCGGAGTCCTTAGCTCGCCGGAGTTGCGCCAAGTTCGCCTACATCGCGCTAGACGCCGCCCTCCGCTACTGCCTTGCCGCCGTTCCCCCGCGTCCTCTTCTTCGTTTGAACCAGGGAAGGGGACGAGCGCCCCTGCGTTGACCCGGCCTCGTTCAGCCTCCCGTGCCAGATCGCTCGGCCTGCATACATCTGGGTGGGCATCAGCCTGCTGCGTCCTGCCTTGGCCTCTCCCACCGACCTGGGCCATAGCCCATGGTGAGAAATCCCCCGGCCCTCCTATGCACTGTTGGCCCAGCCAGATGCGGCCCGTGTTATTTTTTTTCCAGCGCTGCGATTTTAGCTATTTTCCAGAGAGGCCTATTTTACAGAAAACCCCTGATAGTTCTTGCATATAATAACTCCTAATTGGTGCATCGAATTAAAATGAATTATATATGAAAAATGCTTAGAATTATGTGTAGGTTAATTATATGCCACTTTCATTCATGTTTAAAATGTTTAATGTGATGTTTGCATATATTTTCCCATATTGCCATGTAAAATGATTTAATTCATAACTAAATAACCGTAACTCCGAATTTAATAAACTTTATATGTAAATGGGGTGGAAAATGCCTAGTTTAACATGGTGTACTTGTTTTGCATGTTTAACAACCCTAAAATTGTGTTTAGGGCAGAACAGTACCAAATCTATAATATGGATTTACCGGAATTGTTGTCCGTTGCTTCCGGCCTCATTTAAACTTGACTAGATAGGTAGTTTTACTTTGCTTCACCCTCTTGCCATGCTAACAACATTTAATCTTGTTGGGTACATAAACGAGATCGAACTAAATAACTTGAATGTGGTGTTTCATCAATATGCAACTCGTTGCATATTGAGCTCCACTTAATTTGTAGGATTGCTTATGCACTTTGCCATGCCATGCTTCATTAAACCGGACATGCATCATACTTGGTTGTGCATCATGCCATGGTCATGTGTTGGTTGTTTACTACGTTGTTTGCTCCTTTTCCTGTGTTGTTTCTTCGGGTTGGTTCCGATAACGTCGCGTTGTGAGGAACCGTTCGACTACGACCGTTTGTCTTCTTCATGGACTTGTTCTTCTTCCTTGCGGGATCTCAGGCAAGATGACCATACCCTCGAAATCACTTCTATCTTTCTTGCTAGTTGCTCGCTCTTTTGCTATGCCTATGCTGCGATACCTACCACTTGCTTAACATGCCTCCTATATTGTTGAACCAAGCCTCTAACCCACCTTGTCCTAGCAAACCGTTGATTGGCTATGTTACCACTTTGCTCAGCCCCTCTTATAGCGTTGTTAGTTGCAGGCGAAGATTGAAGTTTGTTCCTTGTTGGAACATGGAGATATTGTTCCTTGTTGGAACATGTTTACTTGTTGGGATATCACAATATATCTTATTTAATTAATGCATCTATATACTTGGTAAAGGGTGGAAGGCTCGGCCTTATGCCTGGTGTTTTGTTCCACTCTTGCCACCCTAGTTTCCGTCATATCGGTGTTATGTTCCCGGATATTGCGTTCCTTACGCGGTTGGGTAATAATGGGAACCCCTTGACAAATCGCCTTGAATAAAACTCTTCCAGCAATGCCCAACCTTGGTTTTACCATTCGCCACCTAGCCTCTTTTTCCCTTGGGTTCCGCAGACTCAAGGGTCATCTTTATTTAAACCCCCCCCCTCGGGGCCAGTGCTCCTCTGAGTGTTGGTCCAAACTAGAGTCTTGTGCAGCGCCCCCTCGGGGAAACTCGAGGTGTTTGGTTTTAGTTGTATGGAGCGCTCATCTAAGTGTGCCCTATGAAAGAGATATGTGTAGCTCCTATCGGGATTTGTCGGTACATTCGGGCGCTGTTGCTGGATTTGTTTTAACTTGTCGAAGTTGTCTTGTAGAACCGGGATGCCGAGTCTGATCGGAATGTCTCGGGAGAAGGTATATCCTTCGTTAACCGTGAGAGCGTGTGATGGGCTAAGTTGGGACACCCCTGCAGGAATTTGAACTTTCGAAAGCCGTGCCCGTGGTTATGGGAAGATGGGAATTTGTTAATGTCCGGTTGTAGAAAACCTGAAGTTGACCTTAATTAAAATACATCAATCGCGTGTGTTACCGTGATGGTCTCTTTTCGGCGGAGTCCGGGAAGTGAACACGGTGTTGGAGTTATGTTTGACGTAGGTTGTTCTAGGATCACTTCTTGATCATAGTTTCTCGACCGTGCTTTGCCTTCTCTTCTCGCTCTAATTTGCGTATGTTAGTCACCATATATGCTAGTCGCTTGCTACAGCTCCACCTCATACCTTTACCTTACCCATAAGCTTAAATAGTCTTGATCGCGAGGGTGTGAGATTGCTGAGTCCCCGCGACTCACAGATACTTCCAAAACCAGCTTGCAGGTGCCGATGAGACCGATGAGATGACGCAACCAAGCTCAGGAGGAGCTCGATGAAGATCTTGTCCTTTGTGTTGTTTCGTTCTAGTTGGTCAGTAGTGGAGCCCAGTTGGGGTCGATCGGGGACCTTGTCGCATTTGGGGTTCTTCTTTTGTTTTGGTTTCGTAGTCGGCCCCTGATTGTATTTGGATGATGTAATGCTTTATTCATGTATTTGTGTGAAGTGGCGATTGTAAGCCAACTATGTATCTCTTTCCCTTATGTATTACATGGGTTGTGTGAAGATTACCTCACGTGTGACACTGCTTTCAATGCGGTTATGCCTCTAAGTCGTGCTTCGACACGTGGGAGATATAGCCGCATCAAGGGCGTTACAACCTCGCTCCGGCCAATGGCGTCGCGCCACGTCACCTCGCCGCCGCCGCCAGCCTATCGCGCGCCGCCACCTCACCGTCCTCTCTCCCCGCGCCGCCGCGGCCCTGCGGGCCCGAGGCCGGCCCGCGCCCAGCGCCGCTCCTCCCGCGCGGCCGCCCGAGGGGCCCGCGTCACGCCGCCTCTCCACCGACGCCCTCCGCCGACGTCCGCGCTCGCCGGCGCCGGCCCGCCTCCCCTCGCCGGGGCAGCAGCCCCGCCGGCATCTCGCTGCAGGCGCCATGGCCTCGAGCTCCGGCCACCGCGGCTCTGCGCCGCCTCGTCGTCCGACCTCGATGGCCCCGCCTTGCTCCAGCCACCGCGCGCCGGCGCCGTCCCGGAGCTCCGGCGAGCTCCGCCATCTCCGGCCGCCTCGTCCTTCTCTAATGAACAGTGTTTCCGGCGAGATCCCGATTTGGATCTAGATCTGGGGTTGACTTTCTTCCCGAAACCTTAATTATTTTGCTATCTTCATCGCATCATAACTTCCTCACAGTGGCTTCGGTTCGTGCGTGTAGCATATCAAAATGTTCGTCTCGACGAGTACATCGTTTCATCTCATTGCATCATTTTCATTTGAGCTCATCTTGATGCCCGAAATGTTGTTGGAAGAGGGCTATGTGAGGATAGTTTCATATCTGTTTCAGCAAATGGACTTTTGTCATTTTTTCCATGATTAATGTGTGCATTCTATGATCGTGAGCTCTACATGTGTTTTGAATTATGCCATGCGATGTTTACAGGGGTGTATGCCTTATATTTTTGTGATCTTTGTGGTGACTAGCACAAGCATGCAAAGTAGCTTACTCAATGATGCTGATTTCAGGGACTTAGAATTTCACTAAGTCCTTGCCCTGTCATTATTTTTATGCCATATGTTCATGTTGTTTCCTAGTGATTCATGTCTCTTTTTGGCATGATTAGTAAGGATGTTTTGTAGATATTGTGGTGCTCTATCCTTCCATATCTTTGTTTGCATTTATGGAGCACCCTAGCTTGAGTTAATCGATCTCTACTTTTGCTATAAAATGTTCCTGGTAGATTGTTAACATGTTTAGCAATTTTGACGAGCTTGTTGTTGTTGATCTGTGCATGCTATGTTGTTATTTTTGCCATGTCTAGCTTCTATGACATGTCTACTTGCTGGGTGTATGCTTAGATTATCATTCCATGTCTTGTAGTGAGTACATCGAGCTTGTAAATATACCTACTCGTTATCTGTTTTACCATGCTCCAGTTTTTCACTAAGTCTGAATCTGTTTATGTTTTTGCTATGTTCACATGCTTGCAATTGTATTTTCTGATCCCTTTTGGCTCACGGTCACTAAGGGACTTTTGTTATATGCTTTGAGTATCTTCATGCCATGCCTTGATTTGCCATGACATATTCCTGTAGCATGTACTTTTCATGCTCTAAAGATTGCTTCCTGATGATAAATTCCTGACATGCTATTAATTTCACTGAGTCTGTAACCTGTTATCGTTTGCACTTTTGCCATGCTTGTTTGAACCTGCTATTGATTGAATTAGCCGTAGCTCAGTGTTCATCTTTTGTCAAGCATCATGAGTGGATCCCTGCCATGTATTTTGTTGCCATGTTTGAGTGCTGTAGCATGTTGTTCCTGATGCATTTAGAAGTCTACTTGCTGTTAATCGCAGACCGGTGCCATATTTGTTTTGCTTGCCATTTCCAAACCGTGCATCCGATTCCGATGATCTTTATATCGATTTCAATGGAAATCACCCCTCTTTCCAGTGGCATTCTTGGATTTCCAAGTTGAGGCCAGGCTCAATCATTCCTTTCCAAATCATGCATATGCATCACATGTCGCATCCCGCATATCATCCCATGTTTTGCATCATGTTGCTTGAGCATTGCACGTGGTTGATTGTGTTCCTTTTTGCTTATTGTTCTTGCTTGGGTAGAGCCGGGAGACGAAAACATGATCGAGGAGCCCGTTGAGAACGCTTACGAGGATCAGGGCAACTCTGAGAACTTTGCAGGCAAGATGACCATACCCTCGAAATCACTTCTATCTTTGCTTGCTAGATGCTCGCTCTTTTGCTATGCCTATGCTATGATACCTACCACTTGCTTATCATGCCTCCCATATTGCCATGAGCCTCTAACCCACCTTGTCCTAGCAAACCGTTGTTTGGCTATGTCACCGCTTTGCTCAGCCCCTCTTATAGTGTTATTAGTTGCAGGTGAAGATTGGAGTTCGTTCCTTGTTGGAACATGGATATTTTGTTGGGATATCACAATATATCTTATTTAATTAATGCATCTATATACTTGGTAAAGGGTGGAAGGCTCGGCCTTATGCCTGGTGTTTTGTTCCACTCTTGCCGCCCTAGTTTCCGTCATATCGGTGTTATGTTCCCGGATTTTGCGTTCCTTACACGGTTGGGTTATAATGGGAACCCCTTGACAGTTCGCTTTGAATAAAACTCCTCCAGCAAGGCCCAACCTTGGTTTTAGCATTTGCCTCACCACCATCTACTTTTCCCTTGGGAGTCGCGCTCCTGAGGGTCATCTTTATTTTAACCCCCCTCCCCCCGGGGCCAGTGCTCCTCTGAGTGTTGGTGCGAACTGAGCTGCCTGCGGGG
Organism: Triticum monococcum; assembly: GCA_034509565.1. Classification (NCBI taxonomy): domain Eukaryota; kingdom Viridiplantae; phylum Streptophyta; class Magnoliopsida; order Poales; family Poaceae; genus Triticum; species Triticum monococcum. The sequence continues at coordinate 273,497,631 of CM067842.1, read as the reverse complement.
TCACCTCGGGGAAACTTGAGGGTTGGTTTTACTCGTAATTAGTCTCATCTGAGTGTGCCCTGAGAATGAGATATGTGCAGCTCCTATCAGCATTTGTCGGCACATTCGGGCGGCTTTGCTGGACTTTTTTACCATTGTTGAGGATGTCTTGTAACCGGGATGCCGAGTCTGATCGGATTGTCTTGGTAGAAGGAATATCCTTCGTTGATCGTGAGAGCTTGTGATGGGCTAAGTTGGGACACCCCTGCAGGGATTGAACTTTCAAAAGTCGTGCCCGCGGTTATGGGAGGATGGAAATTTGTTAATGTCCGGTTATAGAAAACCTGAAGTTTATCTTAACTAAAATACATCAACCGCGTGTGTAACCGTGATGGTCACTTCTTGGCGGAGTCCGGGAAGTGAACACGGTGTTGGAGTTATGTTTGACGTAGGCTGCTCTAGGATCACTTCTTGATCATAGATTCTCGACCGTGCTTTTGCCTTCTCTTCTCGCTCTCATTTGCGTATGTTAGCCACCATATATGCTAGTCGCTTGCTGCAGCTCCACATCATACCTTTACCTTACCTATAAGCTTAAATAGTCTTGATCGCGAGGGTGTGAGATTGCTGAGTCCCCGTGACTCACAGATACTTCCAAAACCAGTTTGCAGGTGCCGATATTACTGAGCAGGTGACGCAACCAAGCTCAAGGAGGAGCTCGATGAAGATTGTGTTCGCTATGTTGTTCCGTTTCCAGTCGATCAGTAGTGGAGCCCAGTTGGGACGATCGGGGATCTGTGTAGCATTTGGGGTAGTCTTCTTTTATTTTGGTTCCGTAGTCGGACCTTGTGTATATCTGGATGATGTAATTCATGTATTCGTGTGAAGTGGCGATTATAAGACAACTATGTTTCTTTTTCCTTTATGTATTACTTGGGTTGTGTGAAGATTAGCTCACTTGCGACATTGCTTTGAATGCGGTTATGCCTCTAAGTCGTGCTTCGACACGTGGGAGATATAGCCGCATCGAGGGCGTTATATATTATAAAAAGAAGGAACATAAACATTGCCCTGCATTCCTGCATTATAATCTCTCTGTAGAGATATTCATACGGAAATTTATATTCATTCTTTTTTCCTATGATGCTGAAAAAGCCATAAATGAGATCTCTTCTTTCTTTTGGAGGTACCAGAGAAGAGCTTAACAAGAAAGATAGCTAGGTAATAGACTTAGGAGGTGCAGCCACTATTGAAGGATCCATGGGCGTACACGATGGGGATGAAAGAGAGTGAGGGTGAAGTTATCGTTGCTAGAGATAACACTAATAAATATGACACTGATAGTAGACAAATTACTTCTATAAAAAATGTTGGAGTACTTGTCTCCTGGAGGCACTCGTGCTCGCGCCGTGCCGATGTCTACGTGACGGCTTTACCCCCGTCCAATCGGGCCAGATTGTTCCTCACCACGCCAACGGCCTCAGGGGTCCATGACCCATGGGCCGCGGGCATATGCTCGGGGCCACCTTTTCTGTAATGTTTTTGGCTGCACCTGCATGTCCCGCGTCGTGCGTTGGTCGGAGTGGCCGTCGACGTAGCTTACTCGGTTGTTGGCTTATGCTGGGTCGGATTATGCTAGGTATCTCATATTCGGTTGTTGGCCTATCGTTGGGTCGGAATATGCTGGGTACCTTTCATTCAGTTGCTAGCTTGCACTAGGTCATACCACTCATCCGATGTTGTCGGATCGGTGGAGGGTCATTGCTTTCCGGGAAGAAAATTTCGTGGACACCGGCTGCAAAGTCCATCCCGTGCGTACCCATGCCAGGATTTGTCCACGTGTCTCAGCTTCCCATCGGGCGATCGCTGTTTCTTCCGCTCCGTTACTTGCGTCCCTTGGCTCAGATGGGTTCAGTCGGCTCAAAACAAGTGCGATCCTGGCTCGCTGGGCTCCGCTCGGCTGCAAAAACTACACGCAATCGGCTCTCGTCGTTATGCCCTTTCAATCAGATACGCATACTTGTGATTGATAGCACCTGATTCCCTTGAAGAGCGGCCATCTGATCATGGCAGATGAGACTGGCGGCGGCCGAGGGAACCATCTGATCCCGGCCCTCACTCCGCCGGGCGAGACCAGAACTGTGTTTACCTCACGCCCAAACGCATCGTCATCCTCTGCATCGCAAGGCCCCATCAGCCATCCATGGCCGCCGCAGTTTGAAGCTACAGCATCGTCGAGAATGACGGGAGCGGCCATGACGGAATATGTCAGTGTGGCTCACAAGGACGACCATGGTGGCACTGCCGGCGACCAGCCCCCGCGCGTCATGTCAGGAGGAGCAGTCCGGGAGGATATGACCACCACCATGAGAGGAGGAGGTGGTCAGCAGGATGACGGGGTCGCTGGTGTAGAGCAACCAATGCAGGTACGGGTTGAAAAGCGAGATCCTAGTCAGGCAATTGGCATAAGATTATCGTACTCTAGTACTGTCCTATGCACTGATTACTTAGCAAATGACTGCTCAAAATTAATATGCGTTCTTCAGTAAGCTTAGGAAAACAAATTCTCAAAGTGGAGGAAAAAACATTTTCGCACTAATACCACTTTTCAGACTAACAAGTTTGAAATGCCTTTTGCTTCATTCGTTGGTACCAACCATCACAAGCAGACAATAATTTTTGGGGCCGCTCTAATATTTAATGAGAATATTGATTCATTTGTTTGGCTCCTTAAAACATTTTTAACAGCGATGTCAGGCAAGCATCCGAGCACTATTTTTACTGATCAGGACAAGGCCGTGGACGGAGCAATTGCATATGTGTTTCCAAATACAAGTCATCGGCTTTGTTTGTGGCACATTTCTCTTAATGCCGCAAAACATCTCGGGCATGTAATTCATGAGCATCCTGAGAAGTTTTTGCCTGATTTTAAGAAATGTGTTTATGAAGACAGGTCAGAATTTTACTTCAATAAAAAATGGTTTGAATTGTTGGATCAATACAACCTTGAGGACAATGAATGGATGAAAAAGCTATAGGAGTTGAGGGAAAAGTGGGCTGCTGGCTATCGTGACTCTTTTACAGCTGATATGAACTCAACTCAAAGGAGTGAAGGTATGAATAATGTCTTCAAGAATAGATTTCGTAGGAGACTTGGTATTTCAGAACTCCTTGTAGAATGTGAGAAGGTTTCTGAAGATCGAAAAAATGCAGTACAAAACAGGGATGACGGCATTGATCCAAAGGAATTGATGGTAAGATATTTGACTCAGAGTCAGTATCGCCTTTTCATATTTGACTTGCATGTTTTATGAACAATTTCATATTCTATGATACAGGATGTGAATGCTGGTAGTATTGACATTACTAATACCATGCCAAAATTTTCAAATAATGTCTATGGGCGATCTTCGATCATGGCTGCACCGTTGATCCAAGGCGGATACGCTACTGCCACAATGCTAAACTTTGCAAATGATGTGTATGGGCAACCTTCAACCATGTCAGCTCCTTCCATCCAAGGCGGATTTACAAGTCTTCTACTTGGGGTTGAGGAGGATGCCACATTGTCGTCAGCTGCTAGAAAGTTACCTATTGATGATTAGTATTACACGCACCCTACAAGGAGTACAATTTTTTTTATGTCATTTGGTGTATCTATGAATTATAATTGATGCACTGTAGTACACTGAATTTTGTCACCATCTCTGGATTTCTGCGAGATTACATTGATTATGCGACAGAATGTGTAAAGTGTTAAATCTTTGAGGCCGAGCACCTGTGGAAGTTTCAGATTTTCAGACCTCCGATTTAAAACATTTGTATTTTCCATAATGCCTGCCCTAAAGGGCTGACATATTTCATACTAAACCTAAGCAATCCTTGCTCCAGTTGAACTTCATGCTTTTTATGGATGTGGTTTAGACGGTAGAAAACAGAGGAGCATGAACTCCACTCCAGATATGCAATACATCTGAATTTTCAGACACATAGTGTTGTCTGCCTTGAACTGAATTTAGGCCTACTAAATAAAAACACCACAAATAGCATATATTTTCTAATGACGGACCCATCAAGTTGAGGATCTCAAATCATTCATATATATCTTAGATGAAAAGATACAGTGTACAACTGTACATTATAGTTGGAAATTGTCAGGGCTAGCAATCAGCTATACACTGGTACACCATTTGTCATGAAGTCTACTCTAGATTTGCAATATATCAAAATCCTACTTTTAAGTCTACTCATCAGGAATTATTGATGCTGTCTAATTGTTTCCATGACATCAATTGTCTTGTTCCAGCGGTGTACTTCTCTTTCACGGCTGCAAAGACATGCACAAATCGCATTAAATTATTAGTCCATCTGAGTCTGGTCAGATAGTTGTTAGACATATAGCAAAATCATGTACAGTTCGTCCTCCTGTAAACTAAACACTCTTCAGTCTGAAGCTACACTTTCTTTACTCTGAAACTAGTGATGCAATTGATTTTGTAGCTCGACTGAGTGAATCAAACGATCCGATCAAATACGATCTTGCCAGGTTGCACTTTGTTCGTGCTCAGTTTAATCAAAATATCTAATTAACATGTAGTCATGTACAATTAGCAAATCAAACATCTTATCTGAAGGAGCTGCATGCTAACAGCCTGAAGGAAACACAAAATTTCAGACTTGCCAGGAAGGGAGGGTCACCAGTTCTGGGCGAGATGGAGGTGCGCGTGGTGGAGTGAGAGGCCGGCGCCGGAGACGGGATAACCCTGGATTGGGCACACCGTGCCCTCCATCATGGCAGACCAGGGGGAGGGGGAAGCGGTTGCGGGCGGCGGCGGCGGCGGCCGCGCACGAAAGACGCCGAGGCTGCGAGATGAAAGGACCGGTGTGGGCCTCCGCCTCAGCCGGCCTTGCCTCGTGAGCGAGCCGTGATCGCACGCGTTTGGAGCCGAGCGAGCGCTCCCGAGCCGAGGGAAGCACCGATTGGATGGAAACGAGCGGCGGCGGTCGGATGCAAGGAGGGGACACGTGGACAAATCCTGGCATGGGTACGTATGGGATGGACTTTGTAGTCGGTGTCCACGAAATTTTCTTCCGCTTTCCGGGTCTAGTTTGTCTGCCACCTTTCGTGTGTTGTTGACGGCCTTGTGCGTTGCTCGGAGTGGCTTTTTGCCACAGCTTATTGGGATATTAGCCTGAGTTGGGTCGGATTATGCTGGGTGCCTCTCGTTTGGTTGTTGGCCTGCGCTGAGTCATGCCTCTCTTGTGTTGTTGCTGGGTCTATCGAGGGCCGTTGCTTTACGGCTCCAGTTTGCCGGGTATTTTTGGTGTGCTGTCCGTGGTTGGTTAGGAGGTCTTTAGGGATGCTACTTCTCGATCCTTTTTGGGCAATGTCCTGGTGCTCGGTTCATCGGTTTGGTGTTATCAGGTTTGGCACAGTTTAGCCGCTCTTGGTCTGTTGTATGTGGCCGGTTAGGAGGTCACTGGGAGGTTGCTTCTCGATTTGTTCTCTTTTTAAGGGTGGTGCTCGGCTCGTATGTGTGGTGTCACCTGAACTGGCATGAGCTGATGTAATTGAAATATAATACTTGAGGTTGTTGATGGTATACTTTTTACGGTTTATGGCCTAATGACTTTCATCGTTTGGTTTTTAAGATTGTATCTGTGAGTACGTTGTTACTGTCTAGGTATTCTCGCTGTATGGCGCTCGCCATATTGCAGCCCATAGGTCACACATCCTGGAAGAATGAACCATTTCACTGTCTACGTCTTGGAAGAGTGGCAACAACGGTTATACGTATTAAGTACATTATGTCCGAAGATAATGTGTGTGCTATTGTTTTCCCTTTTATCCTCTTACCATGCACGGATGCGGGTGCCATCGGTGGGGTGGTACGCACGTTCACTTTCTTTGTTTGTTGATATGTGCTCTTTTAGAGCAATTTCAACGGGGTGATCCATTTCATCCGCTGGCGTTTGGTTGGATTGGCGCGGACATAAAAATTGGCCCAACGCGCTGACTTAAACAAACGCGCATCCGTTTGACGTCCGCCCGCTGACCCATTTTCGACCCATTTTTTAGTCGGATTTGCGTCGGCGCGGACATGAGATGGACGGGCGCGCGCCTTCTCCTCCTCCCGGGCCTGCTGGTCGGTGCCAGCCTCCACCCCAAAAACCCTTCCCCTCCTCGCCATGGACGACGACCTCGACGCCGCCGTTGGCCTCGCCTCCCTCCCCTCGTGCGGCATGACGATCGCCCCCTGCAGGACCACCGACGCGCCCAAGCCGTAGAAGACGCTGACGCCCGAACAACGAGCAAGGGAGTCGGCCAAGAGGAAGGGCCGGAGGCACGCGGCGGACGTGAGGGATGAAGCCATCATGGCGGCCGCCATCGTCGCCGTCGCGTAGTAGGAGGTCACCAACGCCCGCGCCGCGCCGGCAACGAGGGAGGCACTCTATATGCTAGGGTTAAACCCTAGCCAGCTCGGCCTCGTCAACGCCGTCGTGGCCGCAGCCAGCACCGGCTCATCTACGTTCCCTCGGACGGTGCTGCCCGACTCGCCCCGCGCGTCGGCTTGCACCCCGATGTCCGGCTTCCACATCTACCCGCAGGCCTCCCGCCTCTCCGGGGAGTGCTTGCCCAAGGTGAGCGTGGTGGTGCCTTCCACGCCCGCGCCCGCGCCCATCGACCTCAACACTACACCGGTGGCCGATGGCTCTTCATCCGGAGGCGCGAGGAAACGCGTGTGATAGATGCCAGCCGACGTGCTGCGATGTGCATGCAACCTGTTCGACGGAATGCCAGCCTCTGGCTCCAACGACTACATGTAGAACATGATCTTCGAGGGTGGTGCGTCGGCCGCTGGCTACGATCCCGACGAGACACAAAACCAGGAAGGCCGAGGGGCATTCATGCCATCCACCTTTGATCAAGATCAGGCTGCCTTCATGCGTGATCAGGTCGGCCTGGACCTGGACGGCTTCCCACTCGACCACGAGTTTCCGAAGGACTACGGACAAAAGGAAGAGGACGAGTGCGACATCGAAGAGGAGCCTTTGTTCGAGGACGAGCTCACCAATGAAGCCACCGGGGCGAAGCCGAAGCGCAAGAGCAAGCGGACCAAGGCATACACGGCGGCCGAGGACAAGCTTCTTTGTGAGTGTTGGAGAGACATTGGGCAAGACCCCAAGACGGGCGTCGAACAAAAGCATTCAACTTTTTGGATTCGTGTCCACCGTGAGTTCCATGAGCGCAAGAAGTTTCTGCCGTACCAAATAGTAAGCACGTGCGGGTGGGTGTCCATTTCGAAGCGATGGGGGGTGATCCAACAAGAGTGCAACAAGTTTTGTGCCACTCTTGAGAGCGTCAAGGCCCGCCCCGTGAGCGGCATCGGCATGCAAGACATGGTATGCTAGCAAGGCGCCCTCTTTTGTGTCATCAAGTTTATGCTTGCATGTTCATTTGCATACCATTTGCCAATATGCTTGCACGAAATACATTTGTAGGCATTCAGGGTCCAACACAATGGCAAGTGCTTCAACCTCTCCCATTGCTTTAGGGTCATCAAGGACGAGGAGAAGTTCAAGCGCAATATGCCGCCCTCAAGTCGCATGGGGGGAAGCAAGCCGTGGAGGAGGTTGGGAACGACAAGAAGGCACGGCTGCGGGGGAAGAACAACTCCATGAAGGAGGACAAGCGGGATGCAGCGTCAAACGCCTTGATCGCAAGCATGGAGAGCATGATGAGAAAGAAGGACTCAATGAAGGAGGAGCGCTGACGTTACAAAGAAGAGCAAATGAACGCCTTCATGGAGATCCAAAGGAGGAGGCTTGAGATGGACACGGAGAAGCAAGCCAAGATGCTTGAGATGGAGGCGAAGAAGCAAGCCAAGATGCTAGATATCGAGGCCGCCAACGCCAAGACCAAGGCGAAAGAAGTGGCCCTCACGAGCATGATGACCGGAGTGGAGATCATGAAGGTGGATCTCAACACCGTGTCGCCAAGAAAAAGGATGTGGTTCAAGAAGATGCAGGCCGACATGCTCATGTTCGACAACGAGTGATCTACGGCGGCAAGCGCCATCCTTTTTTTGTATGCCGACAGATGTGCTGGCATGACCACGGGGCTGCGATGGCGTGGTCGAACTCAAATATCATCTCTTTTTTTGTGCTCGCATGTGTGTCGGCCGCTGGCGAGCGCGCCAGCATGAACTGTGTGGTGATATTTTGAAGCCGGCATTGTATGCCGGCGCTGACATGGTGCCGGCATGAGCATTACCGCTGGCATGATCTATGGCCGCGTGCCTTTTCTAAAAATTGAGTGTGGACATGAAATGGGTCGGCGCTTTGGACGCACTGCCGACCAAATCTAAAACGGGGCGGACGCCGGGCGGGCGGCCGACCCAAACGGATAAAAAGCGGACAAAAGTGCTGTCCATTTGGGTCGCCCGTTGGAGTTGCTCTTATGCTTTGTGCTCTGTGTGTGCCGCATTCGCCATTCCCTGGTTTCGTCCACACAATTAGTTTATGGCCCCATAGGGTAGGCTCGTGTTTCCTGTCATTGTATTGCCCCCGCCTTGCATTGCGCATCGTCCATGACTCCACCCCGGCGGAGCGTGAGGCGATGAGACCCGCGCGGCTCCCGGCAAAGCCAACAGAGATCTTCAACTGCACGGCCATGGAAGTGCGCTCCGCTAAACCCATCCGACGGGGTCACTGGAAGTGCCTTTTCAGGGCCATGCCCAACTCCGATCCTTCGCTCTTGGCTCCCGACGCGAAGGAAGCCGCCCTCGCCGAACTTTGCCTACGAACCCCTCTACGTCCAAACTCGTAGCCAGAGCAAGGCAAGTGTATAGAAGGCATGACAACGCTAACCTGTCGGGGGGATTTCATAACCGGGCAACTGTACGTGAGAGAAGCAGTCAGCGCGGGCGGTACTGCCGAAAGGCTGTCAACGTCCAAGTCTAGGGGCTCGAGGGAGGTGGTGACCTTGCCCTTCTACGGGTGACCCGGGTAGGGAACCAATGAGGCTTGTCGTTGCGGGAAGGGGAAATCCCTATTTGTCGCGCGTTGCGGCAAATTGTCGCCGTATGGCACCGCTATTGGGCCAGCCTATTCGACCAGTTCGTTGGTTCTAGTTTGAACCTTTTTTTCCTCGTGATTTTAGTTTCTCTATTTTACCGTTTCCTTTTTCTTTTGTTCCCTTTTCGTTTCCTTTTTCCGTTTTCAAGTTTATTTTACTTTTTTCAAAAAATGTCTCGAAATTTCAAATATTGTTCAAAATTCAAAATTTTGTTCCGATTTTCAAATTATGTTCGCATTTTTAAAAAATGTATGCTAATTTGAAAAAATGTTTTCATTCTCAAAATTTGTTCACAAATTAAAAAAATGTTCTTGTTCTTAAAAATATGTTCGCATTTACTGTATTGGTACCCTTTCTCAAAAATTGTTCACAGATCTTAAAAAATGTCACCTTTTCCCTTTCTCAAAAATTGTTCTTTTTTACAAAAAATGTTCGCCTCTTACAAATTTTGTTCATTTTTACAATTTTTTTTCCTTTTTTCACAATTTGTTCATGAATTGTTATAAAGTAATTTTAATTTTGTTCGCTTCGTTTCAGAAAATGTTCGGTAAATCAAAAAATGTTGGCTTCCTTTCAGAAAATGCCACCTTTATTAATTTTGTTGAAAACCAAAAAATATTTGTTTTCAAAAAAGTTCCCATTTTCAAACATTTGTTCACAAATTCAAAAAATGTTTACATACTTAAATTTTGTTCACAAATAAAAATGTTTAGGAATTTCATAAAAAATGTTCCTGTTTCCAAATTTTGTTCAGGAATTCAAAAAGTTTGAGAATTTCAAAAATTATTCCCATTTTGCAAATTTGTCGCAAATTGAAAAACATATTTTCATTTTCAAAATTTCACATATTCAAAAGATGTTCACTTTTCAAAAATTGTTGATAAATTCAAAATGCGTTCATATGTTTAATTTTTGTTCGTAAATTCTAAAATATTTGGAATTTCAAAAAATGTTCTTGTTTTCCAAATTTGTTCACATATTCTAAAAAATGTACAGTTTAAAATTTTGTTCATAAATTTAAAAAATGTTCGTGTTTTAGAAATTAGTTCACAAATCAAAATATGCTCGAGTTTTTTGAAAATAGTTTAGTTTTGAAAAAAAGCTATGACCTTCTCAATATTGTTATATGTTTTGCAAAATATGTTTTGCGTTTACGAAAAGTAGTTCATAATTTAGAAAATATTCTCGTATTTAATTTTTTGCTCCTACTTGGTTTAGTTTCTATTCAGTTCCTAAATAATGTTTGCGTTTCGAAAAGTTTTTCCTTTTTACGCTTGAAATTTTAATAGAAGTTTTAATATGTAATTGTATGCAATAAACCTCTGTTACTACAGTTCAGTTCTTTAATGCTGGCGCTGCATATTTGTCAAAGTAGCTTGTCTGTCGCAGTGGTGAGAGCGCGGTGCGCATCTACATCAGTTTGCGTGTTCGATTCTTGGTTATCGCTCTTTTTATTTTTGCGATTTTTCATTCCGCGGAGGAGAGCTAGTGGGCCGGCCCAAGTGAGTCGTCTCCTATGCGAAACTGCGACTCCTTGCCGCAATAACAATGCGGGCGACAGGATTCGAACTGACGACACCTTCGTTCGTAGGAAACCACACCAACCACCAGGCTATCTAGCCCGTTCCGCAATATTTTTTCTTTCTTTCTTTTATTTCTTTCTTCAGTTCGTGGTTTTTTCTTTGGGCGTTATATTCAATTTTTTCTTTTTCTTTCTTCTTAAATAAGTGGATTTATTTTCAAATTCATGATTTCCTTTTGAAAATAAATGAATATTTTTCTCCAAAATCGATGAACTTTTACCCAAATTCATGAACATTTTTTTCAAAGTTGATGAACTTTTTCAAAATTTTGAACTTTTCAAAAAAATCTATGAAATTTTTTCAAAGTGAATGATTTTTTTAAAATTCGATGAACTATAAAAAAATTGATGAACTTTTTAAACAAATTTCATGAACTTTTTTTAAATTTGATGAATTTTTTTCCAAAAATCAGCGAACTTTATTTCAAATTTGATGAACTTTTTTCAAATAGATATTTTTTTCCAAAATCAATGAACTTTTTTTTTCAAAATTGATTAACTTTTTTCATTTTGCTGAACATTTCTTCAAACTTGTGAACTTTTTTGAAAATGATGAACTTTTTTTAAAATTCAGTGAACTTTTTTAAAATTCAGTGCACCAAGTGCTTAAAGCTCATTTGATATGTCAGTGAGGCGATCGAAGGTTTGCTGAACATTTTCATTGTCGAGTCTTTTGAAGCGGTTGAAGAGATTGTGAAGAACGTCAACTCGAGAGTCACGCCGTGTTGAGACTCCTTCATTGACCTTGGACAACCTGTCCCAGATAAGCTTTGCTGTCTCCAAAGCACCCACTCTGCCATACTGCCCTTTGCTCAGATGGCCACATATGATGTTCTTCGCTTGAGAGTCAAGTTGCTTGAATCTCTTCACATCAGCAGCGTTGATGGTAGGAGTGACAGAGGAAACACCATTTTCCACAACATACCAGAGATCATTGTCAATTGCCTCAAGATGCATGCACATCTTATTCTTCCAGTAGGGGTAGTCCGTCCCATCGAAGGTAGGACACCCAGCAGAAATCTTGATCATATTTCTGGTCGACATAACTAAAACTCCAGGCGGTTAAACCAAAATCAGACAGAACAAGGGAGTACCTTACTCTGATACCAATTGAAAGTGCGTTAAGCCGACTAGAGGGGGTGAATAGGCGATTTTTATGAATTCTTCACTGAGGAATTCCAGGAAGAGGAAATTCCTAAGAGAAGAACTACTTGAAGCGGAATAAGTACTCAGATGTAAACATAACAGAACATAAGCATGGTCTTCATGATGAAATGAAAACGAGCACATAGTATAGAAAGCGTAAACACGGGATAAAATAGGATGAAGACAAACAGACTGAAGAAATTGAATTGAGGAAATTGAGAAAGTCTTCAGTCAAAGTCTTCAGAAAGATATGAACAAGCACACAACACGGTAATGAGGAAATGGAAGGGTTGAGGAAATAGAACCACTAGGCTTGGTGAAGACAATGATTTGGTAGACCAGTTCCAACTGCTGTGACAGTTGTACGTCTGATTAGGGCGGTTAGGTATTCAAACCTGAGGACACATAGTCCCGGACACCCAGTCCTGAACACGTAGCTCAGAACACTTAGTCCTCACCATATTCCCCTTGATCTAAGGTCACACAGACTTCGCCCAATCACTCGTTGTAAGTCTTCAGGTGACTTCCAAACCTTCACAGACTCGGTCACTCGGCGATCCACAATTTCCTCTTGGATGTTCTAGACCGTGACGCCTAACCGTTTGGAAGATGCGCAATCTTCAAAGGTAACAAGTGTCAGATCCACGCAGGATCAATCTCTTTAGTGATGCTCAAGTACTTTGGGTTTGTAGGTGTTTGGGTTTGGGTTTTCCTCACTTGATGATTTTCGCTCAAAGTCCTCGGAGGATGGGATGCTCTCAAATGACAAGTGTCAGTTTCTCTTGGAGCAGCCAACCAGCTAGTAGTTGTAGGGGCGGCTATTTATAGCCTAGGGAGCAGCCCAACATGATAAGACATAAATGCCCTTCAATGATGTGACCATTAGGTGGGAAGATATTTTGGGACAGCTGGCGCGTAGCACAACAACGGTCGGAAATTTGACTATCAACTTCCTCAGGGCTATCATGTTCCTCACTTGTAGGCAATCCACACTGGCGAATTCCTAACTCCTCAGTCAGAACAAATTCCTTAGAGATCAGAAGAGCTTCGTCTCTATCACTGAAGAAATTGACTGAACTGCATGAGATTTTCAATGGCTTCACTCGAAGGGATTTGTAGGTGTAGGATTTTGAGTTGAGCATCGCTTGGGAACTTTTCCTTAGTATTTCCTCGACCCCTTTTAACAATACGGTGTTTCCTATGACTCAAGAAAGAGAAAATGAAGCTATGAAAACAAAAGTTTTCACGCTTCATGTTCCTCGAATGAATACTAAGTCTTCACGATCACACCAATTTCTTCACTTTCAAAGTCTTCAGAAATTCAAAGTCTTCAGTCGAAGAACTTCATTTTTAGGGGTTGACTTTCTCTGTAAGTATCAAACTCCTCATAGACTTAGAGCATCTTCAACCGCGCCCCCAGAAAGGCCTCCCCAGACGATTTTTCCCGTCGGCGCCGACAAATGGCCCAGTCACGCCCCCAGGAGCCTGATTTTCGCCGGCCTGGGCTGAAATCAGCGCCGGCGGACCCAGGCCGAACCCGGCGCACTGGGGGTGCCCAGGCGAGTTGTTTTGGCGTGAAGCAGCCGCGGGCCCGTTGAGTCAGCGAGACCGGTGCTTCATCGCCCTCATTGCCTCGGTTCCCGTGGGAATCAATGCCAAGGCTGCCGCACTGCCGTCGCCAGTCAGCCTTGCCATTGATTCCTCATGGGCGGTGCATCACGGGGCGGCACGGCAGCGCCTCCCCTCCCATGCACGCGTACACATGGGCGCGACTATATAAGCCGGTGCCCTCCCTCGCCTCTGGCCACACCAGCCCTAGTCGCCGAGCTCTCCCTGTCCCGTGCGGCGCCGCCGAGCCTCCCTCTCCCGTGCGTCACCTCCGAGCTCTCCGAGCACTCCGACAGCCCTGACGATGGCCGGACGGTTCCCCGGCGACGAGGCGGCGACCAACGGCTGCGGCCGCCGCTCGCTCCGAGGACCAACATCCCGCCGCCGCCGTACATGCGCGCCGGGCCCACGGGGTGGAGGCTCAGCAACGGGGGAGTGCCCATTGCCCCGCTGCCCAATGCTGTGGCGCGCGCCCCCTACTTCGTCGTGGAGGTAGAGCTCGTGCGTGCCTCCCTCATCGACGAGCAGCTCGCCCTCCCCCAGTACGCCACCGACAACCACGCGACATGGGCGGCGTACTTCGAGCACCGTCAGGAGCAGAGGCTGGCGTCCACCAACGAGGCGCGGGTGGTGCGTGGCACGAAGAACAGTGAGGGGCGCCGCGTGTGGTGGGGCGTCCCCGGCCGCACGCTCGAGGGTGTGCTGACGCACCTTCAGGGCGGCAACAACCCGCCACTGGCATACCCTCCCCCGGCGGCCGCCCCCGCCCACCGCCGACGCGCCGGATAATGGATGCCCAGGAGGTTTGGCTCCTCCTCGACGCCCTCCTCGCACTCCTCCTCACGCTCTCCTTCCCACTCCTCCGGCTCTCCGACGCTGCTCGGCATCAAGGCCGAGCCCGCGGCAGAGACGCCGCTCGACCAGCGCACTCGCAGCGCCGACATCGTCATCAACAAGGGCGGCTGGTGCGCCTCCTCATCGGCTCCTCCGCGCTTCATCAAGCCAAAGACGGAGCCGGGGCTTGCGCCGGTGAAAACAGAGCCGGGGCTCCCCGCCGTGAAGACAAAGCACGGCGACATGGAGCTCGACGATGAGGCGGCCCTGAAATGGGCGCGCGAGGACTTCCTGAAGATGGAGAGGGAGCACCAGTGCGCCGCCCTGCGACGCTTCGAGCAGCGCCGCCGGGGCCGCGATGAAGGAGGAGTCGTCGTCCTCGACGACGCGCCACCGCCGCCGCCAATAGTCCGCCATGGCGGCGCCGGGCAGGGGTCCAGCAGGGACGGCCGCGTCAAGGAGGAGAAGGCCGCCGACGACGGCGGCGACGAGGATGGCGGCGACGACGGCGACTATTCGGCGTTCAGCGATTTCTTTTTTTAGTTTATATTTGCTATGTACCGCGTCGCGAACATGTCTAATATAGGCCAAAGTTTGCCAAAATTTAGCTGTGTTTAACCGAACTTCGCCGAACGTTTTTTTTTTGAAAAAATTAGACGCGTCTGGGGGCGGCCCTCGGGCCGGCGACTGGGGACCAACTCACCCCCATGCCCCTTTTTTGCGCCGGCTAGCCCCCAGGCTGCGATTTTAGGCACCCCCTCGGGGCCAACGGCTGGAGATGCTCTTATAGACCTGTGTACACTCACAAATGCATCAGTACTTAACCTATAAGTCTTCAATACACCAAAATCACTAAGGGGCACTAGATGCACTTACAGTTAGTGGTTTAGGGGTTAAATCTGCCTATAGGTGGCGGAATGCTTTTGCAATTATGAGCGACAGACCCATGTAGCCATGAAGATATCCATGTAAATCCTTTCGCTGGTGTTTCCTTTGCTAGTTTTGAGTGTTCGCCCCTTTTTCTGTGTTGTCGGGTAAGAGCAGGGATTCCATAACGCTGGCCATGGGGCATCAAGACGGGCCTAACGCACATCCACAGGGCATTAGGTTCCCATTGCTTGTTAGTTATTCTTGGGAAAGGAACATTCTGTTTTTTGGTCTACCACGGTAGTGGGAAACTTGCCTCTAGAAACACTCTTCCATGCACCGTCCACTCAGAGCATGCTTAATAGTATAGACGGCTTCCGGCTATAACATATTGTCACATCATCTATAAACAAGCTTATAGTCGGCAAGTATAACAGACAGATTCAAATAAGTATTACTTCATTGATACATGGTCCACCTCCCTCTCTCACAAAGTGTCTAGGAGCTTGTGCTATAGACGGCTGTTAGTTAGTAGCCCACTTCTCTTCTCTATCCTCTTCTCTCTCTTCCAACTCAACAACAATATATTATTTTAAGTCTTACAGCACACCCACATCACCTTATTATACTTGCTCTCAAAACTACAGAGCTCCAACGTTGAGAAAGATAAAAGTGGGGTTACATTCGACAGGACTTGGTTGCCGTTTCCTTTCTTTTCTTATCCTCGCCACGATCGATGGAGAGGAGTCGTGCCGAGAAGCACGGTTACCGAAAAAGGGCTTTTAGCAATCGAAAAAAGGCCGAGAAACATGGTTTCGGACTGTCGATGTCAAAACTGGCGGATCTCGGGTAGGGGGTTCTGAACTGTGCATCTAAGGCGATGGTAACAGGAGGCAGGGGACACGATGTTTTACCCAGGTTCGGGCCCTCTTGATAGAAGTAAAACCCTATGTCCTGCTTGATTGTTCTTGATGATATGAGTATTACAAGAGTAGATCCACCACGAGATCAGGGAGGCTAAACCCTAGAAGCTAGCCTATGGTATGATTGTCTGTTGTCCTACAGACTAAAACCCTCCGGTTTATATAGACACCAGAGGGGGCTAGGGTTACACAAGGTCGGTTACAAAGGAGGAGATATACATATCCGTATTGCGTAGCTTGCCTTCCATGCCAAGTAAAGTCCCATCCGGACACGAGATGAAGTCTTCAATCCTGTATCTTCATGGTCCAACAATCCGGCAAAAGGATATAGTCCGGCTGTCCGGAGACCCCCTAATCCAGGACTCCCTTAGTAGCCCCCGAACCAGGCTTCAATGACGTCAAGTCCGGCACACAGTATTGTCTTCGGCATTGCAAGGCGGGTTCTCCTCAAATCTTGAATGTTTGTTAAGTAGTGTTCGGACCCATAAATGTTGGACTTCTTGGCTTCTGCGCCCAATAAGGGCTATCTTCCACACGTCGAATGAATACGAGGAGCCAGGGCATTTTTACATCCACCCCTAGCCAGATAAATAAATTGTCTATTGAAGGGATGGGGATTCCTAGATCCAATCCATACCATCTTCCCACAGCGAGAATCCATCGGAGCGTGCTTCGAAAAAATCCATTCCAACATGGCTGACCCCCATAGCTCCTCCTCTCGCCCCCGTAGCCCTAAGCCCGGTGATTGGGAGAGATGCTCCGTCCCACACAGTCGATTAGTCGAACTGCAAACTCAGGAATTTCTCCCTCCAGCGTATATGGTTCCCGTCCGAGCCGGGCTCGCCACCTACAATGGCGGGGAGCAAGCGGAGAGCTTCCCCAGCCCCTCTACGGGGGAGCGGGTGTGCCTTGTTCCTTACTTATTAAGGGGACTCGGATTTCCAATTCATCTGTTCCTCCGCGGGCTCCTAGAGTTTTACGGTCTCCAACTGCATAATCTCACCCCTGCTTCCATATTACACATCGCCGGCTACGTCGCCCTTTGCGAGTTATTCCTGGGCTGCGAGGCTCATTTCGAGCTGTGTAAGAGGTTATTTTGCCTCGTCCCTCGCACACAGAAGGGGTCACTTTATCAAGTGGGCGGAGCCGAAATATGGCGCATCGCCGAAATGGGATATCTGTCCGGTACTCCGAAGAAGACATCCGAAGACTGGCTTTCGGAATGGTTTTATATGGAGGACGTTCCCCTTCCGGACCCTGTTCGGCAGGGTCTTCCCGAGTTCAACAATGCTCCTCTAAAGAAACGCCGAAGCTGGCACCCACGGAGCCCCCAGGAGGAAGACAACGGAGAAGTCCTTTACCTGATGAACTGGATTAAAGCGCTGGCTCAATCAGGATTGATAGTAATCGAGGTTATGTCAATATGCATAATGCGGGGAGTGCAACCACTTCAATATCGAGGGCACCCCCTGTGGTGTTTTAATGGGGAAGATGATGCAACCCGTTGCGGGCGTAAGGGACCGGACTCCGCTGCTGCTTTAGCAAAAATTCTGTCTGAGTTGTTCAAGGGAGAGGAAGAGGAGTTCATCCGCATCAAGCCACGGGATGGATTCTCCATGTACAACCCTCCAAGCTGGGTGAGTCATATCTCCTTACTCCCATTCTTCCTGCATTTTTTGTCATGGGTACTTACCCTGCCATTTTACGGCAGGAACTGCGAAAGGCTATAAGGGAGGTCAACAGCCCATCTCCACAACCAGAGGACCCTGACCGAGCCCTCGGTCCCGGACTCAAAGAAGACCCAGACATATTCGTGGAGCTGATAGTCAGGCAGTTCTATCAATTGAGCTGTGATGACGCCATGGTGGCCATTACGGCCAACTATCCCGGACTGCTCCTTGCATCGCACATAGGAAAAAGCAAAATCCAAACTCCAAAAACTAGGATCCCCTTTTAGACACTTCACCTACCATATAAATATGTTGTTTTACAGGGAAGGCATTCGGGACGCCGTGCCGAACCCGCAGCAACTCGCCAACAAGAGGCACCGAGGCCGGGTAGGCCAAAGAGGAAGGCGGTCAGGACGGAGACGCCAGCGCAGAGGTATGAAAGAAAAAACCCTGCTCCGTGGTTGTCGTCTTTCTCAAAATGTAATGACGTCCATGTTTCTTTAATAGAAAAAACGCTCGCCGGAATATGTCCGGAGAGGCTGCCGATCACGCTTCCACCAGTCGGGCTCCGGGGCCGGACATAGAGGCGGACGACACTCGTCGTGATTGTGCGGCGCACCTGATATGGGCTCGAATCTTTCGAAGATCAAGTCTCCGCGGATGTCGGCAATGTAGTTTAAATTTCCGAACCTGACCTGATGCCCAGGGCCGTAGCTCTCGATCTGCTCCATATGGCCAAGCGAATTGGCCCGCAGTTCGAAGCCGCCGAATACAAAGATCTGTTTGGGGAGGAAAACCTCACCCTGGACCACATCGTTACCGATGATCGAAGGAGCGCAGTGGAACTCTCAATGAAAGAACCAATGTCCATGTCAAAACCGATGGATCTCGGGTAGGGGGTCCCGAACTGTGCGTCTAAGGCGGATGGTAACATGAGGCAGGGGACACGATGTTTTCCCAGGTTCGGGCCCTCTTGATGGAGGTAAAACCCTACGTCCTGCTTGATTATTCTTGATAATATGAGTAGTACAACAGTTGATCTACCACGAGATCAGAGAGGCTAAACCCTAGAAGCTAGCCTATGGTATGATTGTCTGTTGTCCTACGGACTAAAACCCTCTGGTTTATATAGACACTGGAGGGGGCTAGGGTTACACAAGGTCGGTTACAAAGGAGGAGATATACATATCCGTATTGCCTAGCTTGCCTTCCACGCCAAGTAAAGTCCCATCCGGACACGAGATGAAGTCTTCAATCCTGTATCTTCATGGTCCAACAATCCGCCAAAAGGATATAGTCCGGCTGTCCGGAGACCCCCTAATCCAGGACTCCCTCACGGACCATCTTTGCCGTGATCCTGCAGCCCCTGCAAAGGGGGAGCTCCTATTCAGCGTAGTTAGCACCGGGGAAGCCAACCGGCGCCCGCAGCAACACCTGGTGGGCCGACCCATGAATACTTGTTTTCTTTTCTGCTTAAATCCCCAAAAAGATGTGGGTACCAAGATTCGAACCATGCTGCAGGGTTTTAAGAACAAATGCACTGACCAACTCACCCATCACACTTGATGTGACCGATTCCTTTTTTGATATTCAAAATGCAACCCGTAAAAAAGGCATTTGTTTTCCTTTCTGTTTTTTCCTTTTTTTTATTCGCAACGGTTAACTGGTTCCACCGTTGATTTGTGATGATACAAGAACGTGGAGACTATAAGTCACTTGATCCCGCTGGTATCCTCGAGAGACTAAACACTCATGAGTTCCATCTTGTTGAGAAGAGAATTCTTCATATGGACCAAATTCTTCATATGGATCCTAGTCCTCATACGGACCAAATTCCTCATGTGGATCAAATTCCTCAAAAGGATCAAAGTCCTCATATGAACATCGTCGTGCTAACCCTTCTGCTTCGCAGGGAAGATCTAAGGATTATGGATATGTGCATTATTCATCAAATCATTATGTTCATAAATCCTCAAAGAATTTCTCAGCGTACTCTTATGCTTACCCTAACCCTTTGTCTGTGAAACGAAGTGGATTGGCATCTATGCCACCTTTCTCTTATGGAGCTCGCAGAATGATGAACTCTTTGCCACCCCTTCAAATGTGGGTGGTGAAGAAAAAGAACTGATCTCTTATGTAGGGTCAGGTCTCCAATTGAACTTAAACGTCTGAAGAATTTGGTGGAGACCTAAATATGCTTGAAAGGACGCAAGCTAATCATTAAGAAATGAATTCTCATTTCTCACGTCCTCATACTGCTTTATCTGTTCTATTGCTTGATGATTTTGATCTGATGAAATTGATATCATATTCTTCACTGATGAAGTATATGATTTCGTAAGATGCACTAATTCATCAGTAGGATGATCAACCCAAAGCCACTGAGTGGGTCCTCGATAGTGGATGTACAAATCACATGACTGGTGACAAGAATCTATTGATGGATGCTCCCTTATCTCCATCGCATCTGAAGTATATCACCTACGCTGACAAAGGCAAAGCAAGGTATTGGGTCTAGGTAAGGTTGCAATCTCAAAGGATCGACACATGGACAAAGTCATGCTTGTCGAGTCCTTAGGGTTCAACCTCATGTCTGTCTCAATGCTTTGTGATCTTGATATGGTTGTTGTCTTTGGCAAATATGCTTGTGTTGTGATCATGGAAGCTGACAATTCCAAAGTCTTCAAAGGCTTTAGGAGAGGAGTTTTGTATATTGTTGATTTCTCTATAGGACCACAACCTGCTACATGTCTACATGCAAAAGCTTCAGAAGGCTGGCTATGGCATCGACGACTTGGTCATGCTGGGATGAGGAACTTGCACACGCTCACGAAGAATAAGCATGTCATTGGCATCGAGGGTGTCAAATTCCTCAAGGACCATTTGTGTGGAGCTTGTGAAGCCGGAAAGATGACCAAGGCCAAGCATCCCTCAAAGACCATCATGACTACCACTCGTCCATTTGAATTGCTTCACATGGATCTCTTTGGCCCTACTCACTATGCCACATTTACTAATGTTGCATATTTATATGGCTTTGTCATTGTTGATGATTATTCTCGATATACATGGGTGAATATCGTCACTTACAAAACTGAAGTGCAGGAAGTCTTCAAATGATTTTCCTTCTTCGGTGCTAAATGCTGGATTAGAGATCCTCATCATAGTTCTAAATTTGCATCAAAAGCACATGAAGGTTTTATGCTCGGTTATGGTAAGGACTCGCACACCTACAGAGTCTCCAACACCTATCACCACAAGGTTGTTGAAACTATAGATGTGTGGTTCGATGAAACTAATGGCTCACAAAGAGAGCACCTACCTCCCGTGACAGATGGAATACCTCCTAAGGAATCCATCAAGTTCAAGGCTACTAAAGATGTCATTCCTACCGAAGAATCTGCTGAAGAAGTCATTCCAGAACGTGAAGAACGTCACACTAATGCACCTGAAGAAAATGGTGATGAGGAAAATGCTGATCAAATTCCTCAACGACAACCAGCTCATCCTCGCATTGCAAATGAAGTGCAGATTGAGAAAATCATCAGCGACATCAACATTCCAGGTCCTCTCACACGCTCAAGAGCTTCACATTTATCTAACTTTTGTGGGCACTTTGCTTTCGTCAATATCATAGAGCCCACTAAGGTAGATGAAGCATTTCTGGAGCCTGAGTGGATTCAAGCTATGCAAGAGGAATTACATCAATCTGAGCTCAACAACGTCTGGGAACTGGTCAAACATCCAGATCCTCGCAAGCACAATATCATTGGCACAAAGTGGATCTACTTCAACAAGCAAGATGAAAATGGCCTTGTGGTGAGGAATAAGGCACGACTTGTAGCTCAAGGCTACACACAGGTTGAACGAATTGATTTCGATGAAACTTTTGCACCTGTTGCTAGACTTGAGGCTATTCGCATATTACTTGCTTATGCTAACCATCATGATATCATCTTACATCAAATGGATGTGAAAAGTGCATTCCTCAATGGTAAGATTGAGTAATAAGTATATGTTGCTCAACCCCCAGGTTTTGAAGATCCAAAGCATCCTGACAAAGTTTTCAGACTCAATAAGGCCCTCTATGGCCTCAAGCAGGCCCCTTGGGCGTGGTATGATACTTTGAAGGAGTTCCTCATGAAGAAAGGCCTCAAACCTGGTTCACTTGACCCAACTCTTTTCACAAAATCTTATGATGGTGAATTGTTTGTGTGCCAAATATATGTTGATGATATCATTTTCGGCGGTACTGACCAACGTTACAGTGATGAATTTGCCTATATGATGAGTGAAGAATATCAAATGTCTATGATGGGAAAATTGAAATTTTTCTTAGGTCTTCAAATTCGTCAATAGTACAATGGCATATTCATATCTCAGGAGAAATACCTCAAGGATGTACTGAGGAAATTCGGCATGCAAGATTGCAAAGGAGTCAAAATACCTATGCCCACAAATGGCCATCTATGCACTGATGAAAATGGTATTGACTTCGATCAAAAGGTATACCACTCCATGATTGGTTCTTTATTGTATTTATGTGCATCTAGGCCAGATATTATGCTTAGTGTTTGCATGTGTGCCCGATTTCAAGCTACACCGAAGGAATCACACCATAAGGCTGTGAAGCATATTCTTTGATATCTAGCTCACACACCAACACTTGGATTATGGTATCCCAAGGGCTCGGCTTTTGATCTCATTGGGTATTCAGACTCTAACTATGCTGGTGATCGTGTGGACCGCAAGTCAACATCAGGAACATGCCATTTCCTCGGACGATCCTTGGTCTATTGGTCCTCGAAGAAACAGAACTGCGTATCACTGTCTACTACTAAAGCTGAGTACATTGCTGTTGGTTCTTGCTGTGCTCAATTGCTGTGAATGAAGCAAACCCTCAAGGACTACGACATCAACATGAAGAATGTGCCTCTCCACTGTGACAATGAGAGTGCCATCAAGATTGCTCATAACCCAGTTGAGCACTCGAAGACAAAGCACATCCAGATTCGTCATCATTTTCTTCGCGATCATGTGTTGAAGGGCGACATCACTATTGAGCATGTGAAGACTGAAGAACAGTTAGCCGATATCTTCACAAAGCCCTTAGATGAGAAGAGATTTAGCAAGTTGAGGTGTGAGCTAAATATCTTAGAATCTTTGAATGTCCTTTGAAAAGGACACACATCCTAACGCTTATGCAAAATTGATGACTTAGATGTGCAACACACAAAATAATGTTTATATTCAATCAATGAAGACTAACCCTCTAAGTGTGAATAAATTAACAAAGAATTTGATTCTCAGAACCCTACGACAATTGTACGCGGTGTCTGAAATCATCATTCTTATACGGTGGGTCACGCCACCACCCAAAGTTTAATATCTTCAGTTTGAGTTTTTGAAATTCCTCAGTTGTTCATTTTCTTCAACTTTGCAATGTCTTCACTCTTTCCGTTGTTGCTCTTAATTGGCAATATAGATATATATGAGTTTATGTCCTCTACAACATTCACTTATTGCTATTTCTTCAAGTTGCTTGTTCTGCTAAGTGAATGTGATCGGACCCTTCCCCCTCTATGCTAAACTCAACCCAGTCTATTCACAAATTCTTCATGTGCGTTCTATTTGAAACTCATTCAAAATCTTCACTGTGTCCTTGTCAACCGAAGAATTTGCAAAGGAAATCTTAAACTTATCTTATCAGAATTTTCGGCTTTTGCCGCTCAAACCGTTCCACCTTTTCATGATATATTATTCTATTCACCCACTATCACACACGATCGTCACCTCTCTGTACGTGGGTGACACATGTCACGCGAATGAGAAGGGTCAGGGGCACGTTCGTCCAATTTCTCGGGCGAGCAGTTTTTCACTTCGGCTATAAATAGCCCCCCTTCCTCACTTCATTTTTACTCCGCTCGACCTCACTCCCTCGCTCGAGCTCTCAAACCCTAGCGCCGCCGCTACTTCCATTGTCGCCGGTGAGGAAGAGCTTCACTGCCTCGACCTCGTTGCCGCCGTACTCGCGCCGGTTGTGGATTTCTTCACTCCACCGCCGCCGTAGCTATCTTCCTCAGCCAAGTTAGGGTGTGGAAGATATGAACTGACGAGCTTCTAAATCTACCCTTCACGGTTCGTCGTGTTCTTCGTCAAGGGTAATTAAAAGTTACTTTTACTGCCCTTGTTGATTCTGATGTTTTCTGCAAATCTTCAGAAGGTGTTTATTCCTCAAATCTTGACACACTAAACACCTTACATATCATCTGTTCTTGATCTATTTCTCTAAGCATCATTTCTCTTCAATATTGCTCAATTGTGTGGATTTTCAAATCTGTACAACCCTGGAACCTAAGTCAAAGAACGCTTAGTGAAATTCCTCAAGACTCATTCGGTCAAATTCCTCAAACTTGTTCTTTTTGCAAAAACTTCTGAGAACGCATATGACCTCTCCAAATTCTTTGCACCTATACTCTGTTCACAGGTACACATGTCTGCTACAGAATCTCTAGGTTCTCATCAACTTAACTCATTTGCAGCGTTCCTCGAAGAAAAGTTGCATACCTCTTCAGAGAACTCAATTGTTCAAAACCTCATCTGAAGAAAATGGCTGATGGAAAGAAACCTCAGAAGGGAGGAAAGAAGCTGCAAGTCAACACAACGTTTGAGATCCCTGATGACATTTACATGGATTATTGCACTCCTGATGAGGCCACACATGGAAAGGAGGACAAAAATCAGCGCAAGGTGTGCATACAAAGGATAGAGAGGAGATGGGCATGAGAATGGAGAGAATACAAATATGTCACTCCAAAATATATGAAGAAATTTGCTCTTCACCCTCCTTGCCCAAGACCTCCATTGGCACCTGGCCAAGAAGCTGATCCCACTAGCCTCAAGCGCGGTGAGGACTATCCTGATGAATGGGCAAAGCATCAAGCTAAGTTGGCCAGACTAGCAAAAGAGGTAGTGAGGAAATTCAATGAAGACTCTGCTGCTGCTGCTACCACTACCGAGGCCTCTGCTAGCAAGCCAAAGAAGGCCATGCCTAAGAAGCCTACACACAAGCCCAGTGCCCCTTCTTCTTCAATGCCCTCACGGCCAAGCTCTTCTACTAAGCCCTCACGACCATTTCCTCAAGGCGCCCCAGTTCGTCAAGTTGCAAAATCCTCAGCTCCTCCGTCAAAGTTGTCAGCACCATTGCATCTCGCCTCGTGCCAAAGGACAACAGGCATCTCTATTGCCTCAGGAGCCTCTGCAAGTTCATCAGCTCCTCTGCATTCTTCAACTGGCCCCACTTTGCTAAAGACCAAGGCCACTGTTGGACGAGGCACTAGACCAAGTCCTCAAAAGAAGCAGGTCGCCTTTTAAGTACCATCCTCTGAGGACGAAGCTAATGATGAAGAACTTGAAGAAATCATCAAAGACAGATAGGAGAGGGCCGCTAGAGCCAAAGGAAGTGAAATTCCTTTCTTACTGGATCCGAAGTTGATCCTTGAGTACATTGACCTCTGGCACAAGGACCCTAACACTCCTATGCCAGACTTCAAGCTGACTTATGGCCAGAGTCATATGCTGACCGCCTTCATAGGCAAACAAAAATGGAAGTTTGAGAAGGCCAGGCAGCTGAAGAAAGCGCAGTACAAGAAGGAGCGTCTTCTGAAGAAAAACATTGTGAAAATGACCAATGATGAACTCATTGCTACTCAGACGGAGATCAAAAACCTCAATGATGAATTTGACGCGTACCATGCAGATTGGCTTGGAGCCACGGTTAGATTTGTGAAGTTAGCTGAACAATTCACTACCAATGTTGCAGCTCCAACGCAACAAGAAATTCCTTAGGCTGAAGCATCTGCTCAGCCTACTGAAGAAAATGCCAGCACCGCTGATGACAATCAGGCTGCTGAAGAAAATGCTACTACCAGGACTGATGACTGCATTCCAGCCGCTGATGAAACTACCAGGGCAACCACTAGTGTTGTGCCTGAAGAAACTGTCAGGACAGCTGAAGCTTCAACCGCTGTGCCTAAAGAAACTGATCATGCCAGGGCAACTACATCAGTTGTGCCTGAAGAAATGGAACCAATTTCCTCTGCTCCTCTTGCACCTACACCAAGTCCAATTCTTCCTTCTGCATCAGAAGCGAAGAAGACCAAGGCTGCGGAGCATGCAACTGTGAAGAAACGGAAAGCATCAACTTCATCAGAATCTTCAGCTACAAAGAAGATGAAGAAATTGACCAGCTCGATTGAAAATCCGATTGATGATGTTCCAGTCTCGAGCATGGCATCAAAGGAACTCATTCCTTTTGATGAAGAATATGTGATCCCAAGCGGATCCAAGGAAGATATTCCTTATGTTGCTTCTTCAGGGTAGTTGGATGAAGAAATTGAAGTGGATGCATTCCCTTCAACCCCGGTTGTCTCATCGCCCACGCCCTAGTGTTATGTCATTCTTGATAATTTCCCTTCGTGTTTCAGGATTCACAAGTTATCAAGAATGAGGTATTTTAAATCCATTAATCTCTTCGTTGGAGTTATCTTGGGCTATATTTCACCTAAAGCTTTCCCTAAGGATTGTTGCTATTTATGGTGCTCATAAATGAACCAAGTTCTTCATTTATCCTACCGGTGAAATAAGTTTCTCGTCTCCTTGTTCATATGAATCCAATCTATTGTTTTCGTATGTGGCAGAATTTCACCTCAAGATTTTGAGATGTTTTTCCATAAGCCCACAACAAGCTTACTCTTTTCGTTGTTGGTTTTCCAACAACTTCGTTGGACCCTTCTCCTTAAGATGCTTTTCAAGCTCATTTGAGGTAGAAGATGTTGTTTTCTCCTCCGTTCTTTTGATTCCATTCTTACATTTGTTCCGGAGGCATTGTGATGTCGCTGTCTTCGACCCATTAGATTGTTTTGTCAAGATCATGTTCAATTCCATCCATTTACAATTGGAGTGCTGCCCAAATTATATCATTCTTATTCCTTATCTATCTTATTTTAACTGGAGTGTTGTGTCTATCATTCCTATTCTAACCGGAGTCTCATCCAAGTGCTATAATTTTGCCAAGTGCATATTCCATGCCTTCCATTTCCAACCGGAGTGTTGTCATAATTGATCCTTATCGTTCCTTGTACATCTCGTTTCTACCGGAGTGCTTGCATGTAGTTCTTGTCCATTGCAACTCATTTCTTATGTCCTTCTACCTACAAGGTTCTTGTGATGTTCCTTGTTTCTCTTATCTAACGGAGTGTTTTCAACTTTCTTCATCTTTGTTGTAGTCTTGCTTTCAAGTTGTTCAACCTCTAAAGGTTATTTGGTTTCACTCTTTTGTCAAGAAGAAACTTAGTTTTACCTCTTCCCTTCCTTTTCTGCTTCCCTCCGGTGTCATTCTAGATCTCAGGACGAGATCCTCTTGTAGTGGTGGAGTGTTGTGACGCCCCAAGACCGGAGCTCCAGAAGCCTTCCATGTTTTTCGTTGTTCGTCATGTGATTTTTTTTGCTTGTTGCTTTCCTCATTGAATTTTTGCATTGCATCATGTCATCATGCTCATCATGTGCATTGTGAGTTTCATCTTGTTGAGCTTGCACCATGTTAGATTTTGTTGCTTCCCTATGCCTTTGTCCCATGCATCATCTCCTTCTCTTTTCCTTCTATTTCCTTTCTTCTGCAAGTGCCACATTCCCCTTCTCTATTAATGTTCTTTCTTTTCCTATAAATTCTCGACCATGCCTTCAACCTCTTTACCAAATTTCATCTCATTTGACGTTGTTTTGGTTGGGTTCAAAATTGCATCAAGTTTGAAGTTGATTCAAACTTGGTTTAATTTTCTACCTTTAAAAATGCCCAAAGAAATTTATTAAAATAGGGTATAATTCCAGGGTCTTGAGGATATTCTCATATCTCTCATACACCTCTCCTTTCACCCTGTGCATTTCTCTTTATTTTTCTGTCCGAATAAAAAGAAAAGAGGAGTGAGTAGCACTGCAGGACCCAACCACCACAGCGCCTCTGACCCACTTGGGCCTTCTTCCCCGAGGAAGCCCAGCCATCCAACCGCACCGCAAGCCTGTCAGCCACCTGGGCCTCCTAACCCCCGCAGCCTTTCGGCCCAAGGACAAGGCCCAGTCGCATCCCGCCTAAACCCTAGCTCAATCCAGCCCTGATCCCCATCTCCCTCCAGCGCCGTCACCCATGTTCCTGATCCTCACGCCCCCGCTCCTCCCTCCTCTCGCACGGGCGCTCGCCCGACCCATGGCCTCGCCTTCCTCCTCGATAGCGCCGTCCTCCCAGCGCCCCCTCTCTCTCCGCCAAGTGCTCGTCCAGCCGGAGTGCCTACCTCCCCGACGCCCGGCCTCTTCCTCACGCCCGCGACTCCTCCTCCCTCTGTTTGGCCCTCAAGCGCGTTGCCCTGCGCCCTCGTCCCCGCTGCCAACTCTCCTCGCCGAAGGAGCACCGGGAGGAGTGGAGCACCGTCGTCGTCGCCTCATTCCCTGCTTCCCCGGGGTCTTCATCGCGAGATCCAGCAAGTCCGGCGCCTTCCCAAGCCCAGCGACCGTCCCGGTCACCTCCGGCCGCCAGGACCCTCCAGCAAGCCGACGTTGCCCCGGCTTCATGGAACCATGCCGCAGCGCCCCAGTCACCTGCGACCTTGGGTCGTCTCTGCTTTGTCCTCGCCTCACGTCATGCCTCTGCTCACGTACGTGTTCACCGCGCCGCCGTCGCAGCGCCTCCCCAAGTTCTGCCCCTACCTCATTCGGCTACCACCACCATCGCCTCCTCGCTGCTGCCTGTCCATTTGCAGCCATAGTTCGACAGTAGCTCCACGAACACCTCCACCGGTTCCTCCTCGTACCTCCTCGAGTTTGGCCACATCACGACCCGCAGGATGCCTTTGTGGGTTCTTTTCGCCAAGTATCGACGCCCGCAGATTTTGGGACGCGCCAAGTTCCGGTTAAAGATGTTCAACTTCATCTGATGTGGATTTCGACAAGTAACACGACGCTCGGAGCTTTCGGATACGTCAAGTTTGACTATATTGTGAGACGAAGAACATCAAGTACCTCTTCGAAAACAAACATGTACCACTACGTCCGGAGGCATCCTCCGTCAAGTTCAATAACGACTGTGTACAACTAACGGCGACGCCGAACAACTACGAAACGTGAACCTCTATTTCCCCTTCAAAATGTGTCCCACTACCGTCGCTCGAACATCTATGAAAGATGTACCACGACCATCGCTGAAGACCTCATGGACGTCAAGTTCCGTGTCGCGACCCCGAACATCTACGGACATGAACCACTACTTGCCTCGACGACCCATGAAAGACTACTTCCTCTACGAACCGATCAACTTCGAAACGCATGCTTCGAAGGTATAACCACGAGACAACCGTCCGAGAACGATTGCATGTGTTGTATGAGGTGCACCCGTTGTCTGCACCATGTCCGTAGTGTCTCTCGCTTCCATGTTGTCGACACTTGGGACACCCAGTTACCCGGAGGACCCCACCTTCTATCGTATGTCACGCTCCCGTCACTTTTGCTTTTGCACCGGTATCTCCGTGAGCTACCGGAACCGATATGGTGTCGTGGCATCATTTTTGGATTCGTCGCCGTGGCATCCTTTCTTTTCACCACGGTGACAAATGCTTCATAATGCTCATGTCAACTTTTAATAAAAATTGCATAAACTTGCACATGTCATCCGCATCATGATAACAACATCAAGAATGTTTAAAATTGTTGTTTGATTTAAATTGCTAAATGCATATAGGGATCTACCGGAATTGTTGTTTGATGTTTCCGGCCCCATTTAAATTGCTTAGATTGTGTAATTTACTTTTGCTTTTTCTCTTGCCATGTTTAACAACATTTAATATTGTTGGGTACCTAAGCGGGAGAGAACTAAATAGCTGATGTGGTGTTCCGTCAATATGCAACCCGTTGCATATTGAGCTCCACTTAATTTGTAGTTTTAGTTGTTGCACTTTGCCATGCCATGCCTCATTAAACCGTCATGCATCATAATTGGTTGTGCATCATGTCATGCTTATGTGATGGTTGTTTACCATGTTGTTTGCTTTTTTTCTGGTGTTGCTTCTTCGGGTTAGTTCCGATAACGTCACGTTTGTGAGGATTCGTTCGACTACGTCCATTTATCTTCTTCATGGACTCGTTCTTCTTCCTTGCGGGATCTCAGACAAGATGACCATACCCTCGAAATCACTTCTATATTTATTTGCTAATTGTTCACTCTTTTGCTATGCTGTGATACCTACCACTTGCTTTATCATGCCTCCCATATTGCCATGTCAAGCCTCTAACCCACCTTTCCTAGCAAACCGTTGTTTGGCTATGTTACCGCTTTGCTCAGCCCCTCTTATAGAGTTGCTAGTTGCAGGTGAAGTTGAAGTTTGTTCCATATTGGAACATGGATATGTTGGGATATCACCATATCTATTATTTTAATTAATTCATCTATATACTTGCTAAAGGGTGGAAGGCTCGGCCTTATGCCTGGTGTTTTGTTCCACTCTTGCCGCCCTAGTTTCTGTCATACCGATGTTATGTTCCTTGATTTTTCATTCCTTATGCGGTTGGGTGTTATGGGAACCCCTTGACAGTTCGCTATGAATAAAACTCCTCCAGCAAGGCCCAACATTGATTTTAACATTTCCACCTAAGCCTTTTTTTCTTGGGTTCTACAGACTCAAGGGTCATCTTTATTTTAAACCCCCGGGCCAGTGCTTCTCTAAGTGTTGGTCCAACCTGAGCGATGTCCGGCACCCCCTGGGCAACCAGGGTCTATGCCAACCCGACGTCTGGCTCATCCGGTGTGCCCTGAGAACGAGATATGTGCAACTCCTATCGGTATTTGTCGGCACATCTGGGCGGCTTTGCTGGTCTTGTTTTACCATTGTCAAAATGTCTTGTAACCGGGATTCGAGACTGATCGGGTCTTCCCGGGAGAAGGAATATCCTTCGTTCACCGTGGGAGCTTATGATGGGCTAAGTTAGTACACCCCTGCAGGGTTTGAACTATCAAAAGCCGTGCCCGCGGTTATGAGAAGATGGGAATTTGTTAATGTCCGGTTGTAGAGAACTTGAAACATAACTTAATTAAAATGAATCAACCACGTGTGTAGCCGTGATGGTCTCTTTTTGGCGGAGTCCGGGAAGAGAACACGGTCTCATGTTATGCTTGAACATAAGTAGCTTCAGGATCACTTCTTCAATACTATTAGCTTCTCGACCGTGCTTTGCATCTCTTCTCGCTCTTTTTTGCGCAAGTTAGCCAGCATATATGCTAGTGCTTGCTGCAGATCCACCTCACAACCTTTTCCTACCTTTAAGCTTAAATAGTCTCGATCTCGTGGGTGTGAGATTGTTGAGTCCCCGTGACTCATAGATACTTCCAAAATAGTTGCAGGTGCAAATGATATAGTGCAGGTGACGCAACCCAGCTCAATTGGGAGCTCGATGAATATCTTGATCGTTATTTTGTTTCTTTTCTGGACGATCAGTAGTGGAGGCCAGTCGGGACGATCGGGGATCAAGCATTTGGGTTGTCTTTCTTTATTTTGGTTCCGTAGTCGGACCTTGTTTGTATTTTGGATGATGTATGATATATTTATGTATTGTGTGATGTGGCGATTGTAAGCCGACTCTTTATCCCTTTCTTATTCAGTACATGGGATGTGTAAAGATTACCTCTCTTGCGACATGCCTACCATGCGGTTATGCCTCTAAGTCGTGCCCCGACACGTGGGAGATATAGCTGCATCGTGAGTGTTCCAAGTTGGTAATCAGAGCCATCCCCGACTTAGGAGCCCCCTGCTTGATCGAATCAGTGACGTTGTTGAGTCTAGAACAAAATGTTTTGAGTCTTAGGATTATATATATCGGAGAGTAGGATTCTTTTTACTCCCCAGTCC
Organism: Triticum monococcum; assembly: GCA_034509565.1. Lineage (NCBI taxonomy): Eukaryota > Viridiplantae > Streptophyta > Magnoliopsida > Poales > Poaceae > Triticum > Triticum monococcum. The sequence continues at coordinate 273,465,997 of CM067842.1, read as the reverse complement.
CTTCGTCGCTCTGGTGAGGCCTCCTGACGTAGAGTTTTGACTCTTCTCTCCTCAAATTTCACTAATTTTTTTTAGGATCACGCGGGTATCTTGGAATCGTCCCGATAGTCTTGTGACGAGAACATTGTTCTTGGTGCCTCCTGACATTTATGGGTTGTGGTAGTGTCCCGGGGAGTTGAGCTCCGAGGTGTTGTCGTCACAATTTTATCGTTGCAGTTCTGGAATACCTGAGTTCGCCGACATCGAAAATCTCTTTTATGCAGTTGTTGGTGAGATAACCTCGATGCCACCCAGTACTGGGGCGGGATTTCAGGAGTATTGCCATAACTCGTATAACGGATGCTTTTCTAAGGTTGAGGTAAATGATTTCCGAAGGTTTCTTGGTTATGTGTTGAAGAATGGATACAGCTGGATGTAGGATTTGCTAGTTTTGGGTGAGATATTATGCTTCCCCTGTATCCCCAACACCTGATTGCATAACCAGAAAGTTTCGGGAGTTTATAAGTGGGAATTCAAGTATATCGTAGGATATCTTTCCAACAGACACATGACACGATATCATATGTTTGTTACCGGCTGATCCTGCAAGCCAAATCCTTTGTTTTGTTTTGTTGTGGTATTCGAGTTGCTTCAATGTCAAGTGTTGATTCCATACCTTTCCTAAACGGTGTTCTCATATATCTATGTGAATACTAATCCTTCATGACAATCGAGATTGTCATGTCAATCCTTTTCAACTGGCGTGTTTCTCTTCAAGTGGATCCGATCATTTTGAACATCCTCAAGATCAAATCAAAGTCTTCTCAATGTTATTTGTTTCATTCGTCCCAAGTTGTCTTTGTTTTTCCCGCCCTCCCACCCTTTTTTCTTCAAGGACTCGGATTTCTTAATCAAGTATCCATCTTATGGATGTGAAGTATCTTCATTCTTTTCAATTAATGTTCTTGCCCGGTGGTTCTCATGAAGATGCTCTACAAGTTTATCATTCTTCATTCTCTTTTCTTCTGTGGTGGATTCAATTCAAGCTTTATCGATCATATCCTTTCCTCGTTTCTAATGTTTTATCATGCCGGTGCACTTCTTAATCGTTCACTTCTCGCTATTCATTTGTTCCGGAGTGCTGAAGATATCTCAAAGATTCAAGTTTCCATTCTCAATTCGCTCAAGTTCTTTTGAGGACGTTATCTCTTTCAAGCCATTTAAATCAACCGGTGCATCTCCCTTTCAAGTAATCGTTCAACGGTGTTTCTCTTGAGTGGGCCCTAACCCATAGGTCTTTTCCCAGGATCTTACCTGACTCTTCTAATCTTCCCAGAGTTACTCTCAAATTCATTTCAAAGTTTGACGTAAGAATGAGTTATCATCAGTCAAATGTCTTTCACCAAGATCTTTCAAATTCTTTTCATCATTGGCTCAATCTTTCTATTCTTCATTCCGGAGTGCCTAAAAATTCATGGTGATGTTTCTTATTGTCATTCTCTGCTTTTGAAGACAGAAGAAGTGTTTCCTCTAAATCTTATCCGTTCTCTCAGAGATTCATGATTCTAGCTTGATGCCATCCTTTCATAATTACTTTCAATTGTGAGAATTCTTTTCATCCATCTGGAGAGTTCAGGAGCCTTTTCAATTGGATTCTCCGGAGCCCATCATCTCATAATTATTTGTTACAGCTTTCAACTCTCGTTCTCCAAATCTTACCGATGCGTCATTCAAGTATTATCTAATCGGTTCATGATCTCTTCATTCTCATGATCTATTTTCCCTCAAGTATCTTCATTCATTTTCCAATTCTTACCGGTGAATTGTGCCTTTCCTACTTTCATTTTCAATTCTTACGGTGGTTAGTTCAAGATTTCTCTTCCTTCTTTATCATATTAATTTATCCATTGTTTCAGTCCTACCGGTGGTTCGTTGAAGACCTTCTCAAGTTTAAGCTATACCTCTCCTTAATCCTTTCTACGAGAATTAGTATGCCAAATCCGTTGCTTGTCATCAATTTAAATTGGTGAAGGATAAGCATAATGTAACTCTTATTCTTGTTTCATCGAGTGAATCCAATTTCTTGTTCCGGAGGTTCATCAAAATTCTTGATCTCATTTGTTCATCTTTCTTTTTCGGAGTTCCAAGTTTTTTTCCCGCATTATCTCATCGTGAAGCTCCATCTAAATTATTGCAAGGTTTCACCTGGCGTTTTCAACTTCTCTTTCTTTCTATCATTCCTTTGTTACCGGAGTTCTTCATGGAGGCTCTACAGGATGGTTCATCAAGGATTTAATTCCTTCTCGAAGTGTTCATCGAGATTCTTTTCAGAGGACCTCAAGTATTCTTCATCTTGCATTTCAAAGTACAATCCCTTTTCCCTTATCTTTTGAGGTGGTGTTATGTCATTCTTAATAATTTCCCTTCCTGTTTCAGGATTCACAAGTTATCAAGAATGAGGTATTTTAAATCCATTAATCTCATCGTTGGAGTTATCTTGGGTTATATTTCACCTAAAGCTTTCCCTAAGGATTTTTTCTATTTATGGTGCTCATAAATGAATCAAGTTCTTCATTTATCCTCCCGGTGAAATAAGTTTCTCGTCTCCTTGTTCATATCAATCCAATCTATTGTTTTCGTATGTGGCAGAGTTTCACCTCAAGATTTCGAGATAAGCCCACAACAAGCTTACTCTTTTCGTTGTTGGTTTTCCAACAACTCCGTTGGACCCTTCTCCTTAAGATGCTTTTCAAGCTCATTTAAGGTAGAAGATGTTGCTTTCTCCTCCGTTCTTTTGATTCCATTCTTACATTTGTTCCGAAGGCATTGTGATGTCGCTCTCTTCGACCAATCATCTTGTTTTGTCAAGATCATGTTCAATTCCTTCCATTTAAAATTGGGGTGCTGCCCAAGTTATATCATTCGTATTCCTTCTGTATCTTTTTTTAATCGGAGTGTTGTGTCTATCATTCCTATTCTAACCGGATTCTCATCCAAGTGCTATAATTTTGCCAAGTGCATATTCTATGCCTTCCATTTCCAACCGGAGTGTTGTCGTAATCGATCCTTATCGTTCCTTGTATATCTCGTTTCTACTGGAGTGCTTGCATGTACTTCTTGTCCATTGCAACCCATTTCTGATGTCTTTCTACCTACAAGGTTCTCGTAATGTTCCTTGTTTCTCTTATCTAACGGAGTGTTTTCAACTTTCTTTATCTTTGTTGTAGTCTTACTTTCAAGTTGTTCAACCTCTAAAGGTTATTTAGTTTCACTCTTTTTTCAAGAAGCAACTTAGTTTTACCTCTTCCCTTCCTTTTCCGCTTCCCTCCGGTGCCATCCTAGATCTCGGGACAAGATCCTCTTGTAGTGGTGGAGTGTTGTGACGCCCCAAGACCGGAGTTCCAGAAGCCTTCCATGTTTTTCGTTGTTCGTCATGTGATTTGTTTTTGCTTGTTGCTTTCCTCATTGCATTTTTGCATTGCATCATGTCATCATGCTCATCATGTGCATTGTGGGTTTCATCTTGTTGAGCTTGCACCATGTTAGATTTTGTTGCTTGCCTATGCCTTTGTCCCATGCATCATCTCCTTCTCTTTTCCTTCTATTTCCTTTCTTTTTCAAGTGCCACATTTCCCTTCTCTATTAATGTTCTTTCTTTTCCTATAAATTCTCGACCATGCCTTCAACCTCTCTGCCAAATTTCATCTTATTTAACATTGTTTTGATTGGGTTCAAAATTGCATCAAGTTTGAAGTTGATTCAAACTTGGTTTAATTTTCTACCTTTAAAAATGCCCAAAGCAATTTATTAAAATAGGCTATAATTCCAGGGTCTTGAGGATATTCTCATATCTCTCATACACCTCTCCTTTCACCTTGTGCATTTCTCTTTATTTTTCTGTATGAAGAAAAAGAAAAGAGGAGTGAGTAGCACTGCAGGCCCCAACCACCACAGCGCCTCTGACCCACTTGGGCCCTTTTCCCCGAGCCAACCCAGCCATCCAACCACACCACAAGCCTGTCTGCCACCTGGGCCTCCTAACCCCCCACAGCCTTTCGGCCCAAGGCCAAGGCCCAGTCGCACCCCACCTAAACCCTAGCTTAATCCAGCCCCGATCCCCATCTGAAAGTGCAACTATCCCTAGGTGGTTTTGGTAATTCCTAACAACATATAGCTCATTGAGCTAATGCCATTTCAAGATTAATATCTCAGGAAACCTCAATGTTTGGCATGGCATGGATGAGAAAAGTGGACCCCTCAAAATGATAAGGACAAAAGGATTGGCTCAAGCTCAAAGCTCAAGACTCTACATTTTCTATTTTAGTGATCCAAGATCACATTGAGTCTATAGAAAAAGCCAATACTATCAAGGAGGGATGAGGTGTTGCTTAATGAGGCTCTTGCCCAAAATTCTTAGTGATATGCTCCAAAACCCTCAACTACTTTCTCACATCCACATATGACCTAAACCAAAATTCAAACTCGGCCCCACCGATTCTTTCTAACCGGCGCCAACGAGTTCAGATGTCATAGCCCCTGCCACAAACCCTAGGCAAATTGGTCTCACCGATAGGGATCTCGGTCTCACCAAGATGGGATTGTAATCTCTCTGTTTCCCTTCGTAACATTTCGGTCCCACCTAGATGAGCGATCGGTCCCACCGAGATTGCAATGTAAACTCTCTATTTCCCCTTCATAACGTTTCGGTCTCACCGATATGAGCGATCGGTCCCACCGAGTTTACCTGACCAACTCTCTGGTTAGCTTATTACCAAAATCGGTCTCACCGAGTTTGTGTAATCGGTCTCACCGAGATTATGTTATGCCCTAACCCTAACCATATCGGTCCTACCGAGTTGCATGTCGGTCCCACCGAAAACCCTAACGGTCACTAGCTTTGCTGAATCGGTTCGACCGAGTTTATCAATTCGGTCCCACCGAGATTGGCAAGTTGTGTGTAACGGTTATATTTTGTGTGGGGGCTATATGTACCCCTCCACCACCTCTTCATTCATGGAGATATGTATCAGAACGAACCTACACTTCCAACTTACCTTTTTCTGAGAGAGAACCACCTACACTTGTGTTGAGGCCAAGATATTCCATTCTTACCATATGAATCTTGATCTCTAGCCTTCCCCAAGTTGCTTTCCACTCAAATCTTCTTTCCACCAAATCCATATCCTGTGAGAGAGAGTTGAGTGTTTGGGAGACTATCATTTGAAGCACAAGGGCAAGGAGTTCATCATCAACACACCATTTGTTACTTCTTGGAGAGTGGTGTCTCCTAGATTGGCTAGGTGTCACTTGGGAGCCTCCGAAAAGATTGTGGAGTTGAACCAAGGAGTTTGTAAGGGCAAGGAGATCTCCTACTTCGTGAAGATCTACCACTAGTGAGGCAAGTCCTTCGTGGGCGACGGCCATGGTGGGATAGACAAGGTTGCTTCTTCATGGACCCTTCGTGGGTGGAGCCCTCCGTGGACTCGCACAACCGTTACCCTTCGTGGGTTGAAGTCTCCATCAACATGGATGTAGGATAGCACCACCTATCCGAACCACGGGAAAAACATCCGTGTCTCCAATTGCGTTTGAATTCTCCAAACCCTTCCCTTTACATTATTGCAAGTTGCATGCTTTACTTTCCGCTGCCAATATACTCTTTGCATGCTTGCTTGAATTGTGTGATGATTTCTTAACTTGTCCTAAAATAGCTAAAATCTGCCAAGAACTTAAATTGATCAACTCTAGCCATCTTCTTTGCCTCGTGTTTAATTCCTTTTGAGTGAAAATATACTTCAGACTTTTGTGATCCGTGTATATCTCACACCGCTTCCCTAGGAGGTAATGCCGCCATGTTTTTAGGGCATGAACTACAACTGCCAACTCAAGGTCATGAGTAGCATAGTTCTCTTCAGGAGGCCGTAGCTGCCTTGAAAGGTAAGCTACGACTCTGCCTTCTTGCATGAGAACACCTCCCAGTCCGGTTCTTGACGCATCACAATATATCACAAACTCCTTGTGTATATCTGGTGTGGCCAGAACTGGGGCGGTGGTCAATCTCTTCTTCAGCTCCTGGAAGCTCTCTTCACACTTCGGCGTCCATTCAAAATTCTTGTCCTTCTTCAAGAGTTGAGTCATAGGTCGAGCAATGCTTGAGAATCCTTCAACGAACTTGCGGTAATACCCCGCGAGTCCGAGGAAGCTTCTGACTTCCTTCACATTGCTTGGGGATTGCCATTCAGTCACGGCTTCAATCTTAGTGGGGTCGACCGACAATCCTTCTTTAGTCAAAACATGACCCAAAAATCCAACTTCGCGCAGCCAAAATTCACACTTGCTGAACTTGGCATACAGTTGGTGCTCTCGAAGCTTGTCTAGGACCATCCTCAAGTGTTGCTCGTGCTCTTCTTCCGTCTTCGAGAAGACAAGAATGTCATCAATGAAAACAACAACAAACTTGTCCAAATATTCCATGAAGACCTTATTCATGAGATACATGAAGTAAGCTGGGGCATTGGTTAATCCAAAGGACATGACCGCGCACTCATACAGGCCATATCTGGTTACAAATGTCGTCTTCGGAATATCCTGGGGTCGGATCTTCAGCTGGTAGTACCCAAATCTGAGATCAGTCTTGGAGAACACCCTGGCTCCATTGAGTTGATCAAACAGATCTTCAATCTTGGGGAGTGGATACTTGTTTTTGATTGTAACTTCATTGAGGGAGCGGTAGTCAATGCATAAGAGGATGGTACCGTCCTTCTTTGTCACAAACAGGACAGGTGATCCCCAAGGAGAGGCACTAGGGCGGATAAATCCCTTCCTCAACTGCTCTTCCAGTTGCTTCTTCAACTCTGCTAACTCTTTCGATCCCATTCTATAAGGCTTCTTATAGATGGGTCCTGCTCCGGGTATGAGCTCGATGATGAACTCAATGTCTCGGTCAGGAGGCATTCCCGGTAGCTCATCAGGAAAGACATCGGGGTACTCGCATACTACCGGCACTTGCTCCAGTCCAACTTCTGACAGAGAGTTGACTTGGGTGGCTTGAGCAGAGGAGGGGTTGGAGGCATAACTAACTTCGACTCCTTGGTCATTGGTCACAGTGACAGTCCGGTTGGCACAATCTAGCAAGCCTTGGTGCTTGATGAGCCAATTCATTCCTAAGATCACATCCAAGCCTTGCGATCTTAAGATGATAAGGTCTGCTAGGAAGTCTACCCCATTAATGACAATCCCGACTCCTTTACATCCTATCTTGGCTCTCATCTCTGCTCCGGGGGTTTGTACCACCATGGGGTTATTCAGGGGTGTAGGGGTCATGCCACTTTTTAATGCAAACTTTTGGGTGACAAATGAATGCGTGGCTCCAGAATCAAACAAGATAGTTGCAGGTGTTGAATTGACAAGGAACGTACCCAGCACGACGTCCGGGTCTTCCTGGGCTTCTTCTGCAGTGACATGATTCACACGACCCTTTCCGTTGTTGGGCAGGTTGCGGGGAGCTTGGTTCCTTGGTGGCATTCCACGGCCTTGTCCTGGGTTCTGCACATTGGGGCGCGGTGCATCGGGCTTCTTGTTGGGACAATTCTTGGAGTAGTGTCCTGCCTGACCACATCCGAAGCAAGTGACTTGATTGGGGTTGCTGCTCTTGCCGGCATTGTTATTGGGGTTGTTGTAAGCTGGCCTGGGGTTGGCATACTGCTGAGGTGGATAGCTGGTGCGAGGTGCAGGAGCTCTTGGCTGCTGATAGGTTGGCCTGACCGGGGCTGGCTGCCACGGGCGAGGCTTCTGGTTGCTGGAGCTACCCTTGCTGATCATCTTGCGCTTACGGGTGTCATCTAAAGTGCGTCGCTTGTCTTCAAGCATAAGTGCCTTGTTCACCAGATCAGGAAAGGTCGGGCAGTCACACACAACAAGCGAGTACTGCAGAGTCTGGTTAAGGCCTTCCATGAAGCGCTCCCTTTTGGCAGCATCAGTGCTGACATCTTCAGGGGCATACCTTGAGAGAACACTGAACTTCTGCATGTACTCCTTGACAGTGTTGCTACCTTGCTTCAGGGCTCGGAACTCACGCTTCTTGATGGCCATGATTCCGGAAGGAATGTGGGCCTTGTGGAATTCTGCCTTGAAGTTGCTCCAAGTGATGTTTTGCTCAGCATGCATGGCCTTGAATCCATCCCACCAAGCTCTAGCAGTTCCCCCGAGACAGTGAGCAGCATAAGCCACCTTCTCACGGTCCTCAGTGCATCCGACTAGTTCCAACAGATCCTCAATGGTGCGGACCCAGTCGTCTGCATCCAGGGGTTCAGCAGTCTCGATGAAGGTGGGTGGCGCATGCTTCTTGAACTCCACCAGTGTGGAACGTGCATTGCCGTTTCCCGCCGGCTGGCGGTTGACAGCTTGAGCGATCATCTGGAGGGCTGCAGTGTTGGCTTGGCGTTCCTCTCGGAAAGCTTGGAGAAGCTGAGCCATGTCCATGCTTGGAGGTGGTGGCGGCGGTGGAGTTTGTCCTTGGGTTTGGTCCTAACTGGCTCCTTCTCCGGCTTCTGGCTGCTGGGTAGAGGTACCAGTACGAGTTACAACAGGCATCCTGTCGGAGCGGTCAAGGTCTCATGATTGGGAAAGATGGGGAAGCAATATAGATGGGATGCCTGGTAAGGGGGTTGGTATGACACTAACTATTTTCATGCAAGGGCCAAAAGGGCCAAAACACATTCATTAAAATCCAAATGGGTGATGTAGTCGCTTACAAGTTCCCGAAGGAAAGTACGATGTCCATCAAACACATCAAAAGCAAACACAATGCTACATGGTTTCATATGAACCATTACAAGAACTCGACTTCGCATAGGGGGTACATGACCTATCCTACCGCAGGGGTTACTAACGGGCATATCCGGGCTGCGAATGACGCCTAAGTGGTGGAATGCTCGGTCGCGTAGCCTGGCTCTTCTGGGTCTTCCTCCTCGTCATCGGCGGCCTGACTTTCTTCTTCACTTGGAGGGGTGGGGGAGTGGAGGAGTTCAACACGGCATTGCTTTGTCGGTGGTGCGAAGAGCTTGCAGTATTCCTTTGCGCTCATGCGGTGTTGCTGTGGTGGTTCTCCGTCTTTTGGGGGTCTTCCGCCTCTGTATGCGATTGCAGGTTGTCCAGGGGGAGCACCTTCCTTCTTGATCCTATCCTTCTTCCCTTGTGCTTGAAGAAGGAGTGCCTTAGTCTCATGAAGTTCCTTTCGGAGTTCCACCGATTCAGAGGCCAAGCGTTGTGCCAAACTATCGGCACAAAGGCTGAAGTAGGTCTGGAATCGGAGTGGAAGTCCTTCTTCTAACGGTGGAGCTGGTGCATTGCTCTCATCCTCACCTTCCTTCCGATAAGGCAGGAAACGGGTTGCCAACTCGTCTGCCATCTCTGGAAGAAGGTCTCGGAGGCGGGTGAGTGCCTTAAGGGTTGCCGTCTCGACGGCAAGGACTAGTGTTGCCATCTGGGGTCCCTCAAAGAACCAGCTTGTTGGGGAGTTATTGGCCTTCACGATTACTTCCACATGATACTCCGTCTTGGTGTCATTGATCCAATGCTCATGGTAGGTGTAAATGGGGGCTCGGTGGTACTGGCACTTCTTGAGGCTATCCTCAAGAAGCACGGGGAATCCTGTGGTCAGGAAGTCTTCAGGTACGGCAGCCATCTACAAGGGTTGAACGGGAGAGGTTAATAAGGGGATTATACCTTGGGTTGGGTGAGCTTAGAAAAGAAGAGGACTTTAGATGGTCTCAAGCTAACTAACGCCCATGCTAACTAAGGCTTCCTACAGTCAGGATGGCTCTAATACCGGCTCTGTGGGGACCCCGACTCATAAGTCGTGATCACCGAATGCACGTGTACAGTGATCCCAGAGATCAATGCTCACTGAACACACAGAAGCTGAATAACAAGAGTCTTACATCCATACATATCGTCTTACACAAATTATGACCATTATGGTCAAGTCTTACATAGATAGAGCCTTAAGGGCTGAACATCAAATGAAACATAAACAACGGAAATCTTTGTCGATAAGTAGAACCCATGCCATCTGCCTTAACCCTACAGGCATTCTGACTGGGAAACGTCCTAGTTCGCATGTTCGTCTTCAAAGAACTCTTCTTCGAACTCCGGTTCTTCCATGCCTGGCCAATTAAATAACCAGTGGCAAGCCAATGAGTACTTTGAATGTACTCGCAAGCAACCCATGTTTTGGTTCAAGGTTCAACAATGCATGATATAGGTAAATTTTTGCAGAAAGCTAGTTTTTGAGTGCAATGACATGTTCAACAGCTTGTAAGACATGCATCAGGAGAATTCGAGTAGCCATGAGAACAGGTTACAGATATCAACATAGATAGAGTGGGCACCAACCCAACTTAATCATGTCAAGTCCTCTGACTTGACCCAAGTAGTGGTATCATCACAAAAGGAGTGGGCACCAACCCAACCCAATCATGTCAAGTCCTTCGACTTGACCCGAGTAGTTCTTCCCACTTACACACACCGGTTAAAAACAAGTGGACGTAGCCCAAGAGCGGTTACCCAACTGTCCTTGACCGTGGACACGGCTATTCGAATAGTTTTTACACTCTGCAGAGGTTGCACACTTTACCCACTAGATCCGGGGAACTTCCGTGTCATTCACGACCCGCGGTACCTCAAGTACCCGGGGTAAGCACCCGATCACTATCTTTCCCTAGACGACACTAGCAAGGAGTCCACTCGATTGGTAGTAACCCCCGTGCCCAACATTTCACAACTTAAAATTGTGGAGCCTCGCTCCTATATTCATCACAAACCACTGGCACGGGGTACCAATGGTGTGTCCGGTGCCCCATAAAAATGTTCTTGGCCGCCCTACCTGGCACGACCCCGTCCCGAGAGAGAGCACCAACTCTCCCCCGTCACTAGTAATGCGGGCTCCAAGCTAGTATCGGCCTAAGTAATCAACAATGCCCTTTCCCATATAAGGGTAGAGTGGTTGCGCATGTAAGGTTGGAATAACGGTCGCAACTTAAACCAATCCGTTTTTGAAGACAACACACACTTGCCTCAGTACACCACTTCGTCATCAAGTGGTTACCCATTTCATTATCTCCCTCGGGCATAAGTGGCACCTGACGGGGTTTTCGAAAAGTCCTTTGAAAGCACTTTGCCTCATCACTATGCAGATTCCCGCCCATTTTTGCGTAGCAACTACATAGCATCCTATCTACTCCCACCGGCATGACCCTCATAAGAAGGTAAGGTCATGCACAATGCAGGTATCAACGGGGAAGTAACAAGGGCAATCCACCAAAGTGGTTACCCTCTCATCACGATTCCGAAACAACACTAATAAAGTGCTATATGGCATGCAAAAAGGGTTTCATAGACATGGTCAAAGGGCTGCTTGCCTGGCTCAACGAGGTCTTCTGGGTCTTCAAAGTCTTCTGGTCCAACTCCTTCGTCAGCAACGCAATCTATCGTCGCAAAATAATAACGAGAGAATAAGGCAATAATAAAACAGAAAAACCAAAGTGCTCAGAAAAATGTCAACTTATTTTTGTAAAATACTAGGTGGAAAACTAAGAAGGGGAAAATTCCTAGTTTTGGTTTTGGAGTTATACAAGAGGAGATATGGATTTTCAAACAGAGATTAAACTGCTCAAATTTGAATTTAAATTTGAACAGTACATAAAAGTTGGTTGGATTTGAATGAAAGAGGCACCATTAAATAGGTGGGATTTTTCTAAGATTTTAGGAGTTGGAATTATTCCATTTGGACAAATATTTTATCCTGTGGAATTTTTACAAGACAGAAAGAAAAAGGAAAAAGAAAAGTGGCACTGTGCCACTGGGCCAGAAAGGCCACAGTGCAACAGGCCCAGAGGGAATCCAGCCCGCGCAGGCTGCCACATCGAAGGCGTATTTGGGAAATACGCCTCCAGCCGACGCAGCGAACCGGTGCGCGCGCGTGCGTATTTAAACCTGACGGGTGGGGCCCACCCGTCAGGGTGTGCGGCTGACCAACGGGCCCACGGCCGTCATCTTCAACCCCGGCCAGAGAGGGGGGGGGGGCGAGCTCACCGGCGACGTATCCGGGCACGGCAGGGTGAGCTGATGGCACCACTGTGCTCCTCGTCGTGTCGCCATTCGGGTGCTGCCGGAGTTGGTCGCCGGGGTGCAGGGGTTCGCCGGCGACGAGGTTCACGGCGGAGAGGCGTCGGGCGCTGTTGGCTCCGGCCGTTTCTGACTGCAAGAGAGAGGGGAAACTGAGGGGAATTGATCAGGGAGGAGTGGAGGGTCCAGATCGAGAGAGAGGAGGGGCGGAGGGAGCCCATACCCTAAGATCGACGGCGACCCGAGGCGGCGGAGCTCCAGTCGATCCCGAGCACAGAGGCTCTCCGGGGGTGATTGGGTGGTGCGGGCGTGCTCCTGGGGGTGTGAGAAGGAGGCGAATGCCTTTGGAGCGGCCCGGGGCGGGCTTATATAGCCGCACGGTGGTCCACCGTGGACCTGTGCGCCGGCGAGCTCGTTGCCGTCGCCACGGGTCACGGGGGCCTGATTGGTTGTGTCTGGGGTGTTCGTGGGTTTGGTCCAAAGCGAGGGAGAGAAGAGAGAGAGGGAGCAGGGGGCCAGAGGCACCGCGCGTGTGAGCACGCTCACTGGTGCGCTCGGGCGGTCGCCGCGCGTGCGAGCTGGGGCGAGAGGAGGGAGGAGGAGGGGGCCAGAGGCATGGCGTGCTGCGGACGTCGAGGCACCTCGTCGGGTGTGCTGGGGAGGCCCGAGGTGGCCGGGGGTGCTTGGCAGGGGGCGGCTACAGTGCGGGAGCGCACTGTAGCGCGCTCCAGAACGTGCCTTTGGCTGCCGTGGCATTGTTTAAAGGGCAGGGGTGTGTCCACTAGTGTCTAGCAGGTCTAGGGGGGAGTAAAGAAGAGGAGAGGGGCATTGGATGCCCTGGAGAGCCAGTAGAGTGAGGGGAGAGGGGGAAGAAGTGTGCAAATGGGCTGACTAGAGAGAGGAAGTGGGGTTTTACCCATCCAATAAGTGAGCTGTGGACTTGCCATTGTCACTGGAGGTAGAAGAGGACTAGAAGGGGTTGTGGTAAAAATTTGAGCTCTCCAAGAACGGTGGAAGGGGTCAAAACAGTGGATTTTGCAAAATGTCAGAAGGTGTTTGATAAAGTTTTGGGCAAGAAAATGAACTCCAATTGCCATGAGAATTAACAGGATGGAATGACACATATAATTAGGGTGCTCCACCAAATTTGAGCTCATTTGGGCAAAGTGGCCAATGCAACTTTGGCAAACCCTAGAAATTAGCAGAAATGGACTTGTGAAGATCTAGTTGAGCAAATCACTTCTCCATGATGCACCACTTGGTGTAGTGGCCTCATTTGGTGATTTGCACATGCTCACAAAAGATGGGGTCAAGGAGAGAAAGTTGGTAGTACAAACTTGTTCAAATTTGGTTCTGGCCAGAGAGGGTTTTGGGGCATTTTGGTGAACCAAAATGACTTTAATTGACATGAGGCTTTGCAAGGTCATCACAATATGCATTTGTGACTTGCTGGATTTTTCTTGGATGTTTATGAAATTATTTCCTATAGAAATATTTCAAATCCTTGAAATGGGAAGAAATGGTTTTGGGAGGTTTTGTCCAATATTTTGAACATGACCATGTGTTGAAACTCTTATATATGGAAAATATATGTCCATTGAGTTTCCCTAAATTTTCTCAAATATTTTTGAAACATTAAAATAATTTTAACCTATTAAAGACCATTTCTGGCCTTAAGAAAAAGCCTTTAAATAAAATAGGAAAATAACTTTTAAAATTATGTTTTTGAGGTTCATGGGAGTCCTATATCTAATAGGTTTCAAATATACTTTTTGAAATATTTTTCATACCCCAAATCAGGTACTTGCAGTGCAAACCTCAATTCAGGGGATTTTGGAAAACTAATTTTTGAAAATACCATTTGGCCAAATTATTTTTGTAAGAAAATACTATATTGTTCTATACACATGGCATGATCATTGGGCAGAGGTTTGGGCAAGGAGATGAAGTATAGAAGGTGGAGTTGTGTTGACTTCAAAGAGCACTTGAAAAGCACAGAGAGAAAAACCAACTCCAAATAAAAACCAAATAATGCAAAAGTTTTTGTTGGTCCAAATTTTCATGCTTTAATAATGCAAATGAAGAGTTACAAAATGCAGGGTGTGACACCGAACTTCCAAGATCGGAAACTCCCCTGCCCCGGGATCACAGATTGGGTCAAGGTCTGGACTTAAATCCACCCACCCACCCAGATACAAACGATCTTTCCCACATTAGGCAAGCGCCCCAGGAGACAGTACATCACTATTGGGCCAGATTCCTCCTGGTAATGAACAAGGTCAAGGACTATCGCGAGGAAGAGGAAATTTCGTTCTTTTGCAAAAATTGCACGGACAAGGGAGTCCTCAATGCCATAAGTCACCTTGACGTAGCACACTTCGCTGACTTGGCGGCCATAGTACGGAAATACTGTGCGATGGAAAGTGCCTAGAAAACCCAAACACAATTTTGGGATAATCCGGCTTTGACAAAACCCCCAGTCCGAACTAAAAGGGTGCACTCTCATAAGTCGCCCGACTCAATTACAAAGAAGCAAAAGCCCACTACAGGGTGTGGAACCGTATTGGAGGGATGGCTTAACGGGCCCTGCAAAATCCATAGTACAACGGATACCATAGGAACACACAGCCTTAGAGCATGTTGGGTACTCCGGCAGGTGGCCAAAATCGGTGAGCATCTTCTCACCCAAAATACCTCAGAGCACCTTCCCATGGATAACAATACAGTATTAACGGTCTTCGAGACCTTCGCCTCAAATAATAGGCGTAAGCGAGCACTCCGCAGCCTTATCGAAGTCTGCCACGTGGCAGCAATAAATCCATGGAGCGACACGGCTATCACCTTCAATGCCAGTGATGAACCTAAGTTCCGAACAGCTCGAGCACCAGCCGCTTTGGTCCTCAGTCCAATTGTGGACGGCTTTCGGCTCACTAAGGTGCTCATGGATGGCGGCAACGGATTAAACCTCATTTACGTGGAAACTCTCCAAAAAATGGAAATAGACAACAACCGTATTGAGCAAAGCAGTACTACCCTCCGAGGAATCATCCCTAGTCGGGAGGTACGTTGCGCTGGGAAAATCACACTTGATGTGGTATTCGGCATGCCGGAGAATTACAGGTCCGAAGAAATTACATTCCAAGTGGCCCCGTTTAGTAGCGGATACCACACCCTTCTAGGGCGGGAGGCATTCACGATTTTTCAAGCCATACCCCATTACGGGTACATGAAGCTCAAAATGCCCGGACCCAATGGAATCATCACTCTAGCTAGTGATCCGAACATAGCACTCCGCGCCAAGAACAAAACAGCCGCACTAGCCCTCGGGGCATTATCTGAAGCCCTTGTGAGGGAGTCCTGGATTAGGGGGTCTCCGGATAGCCGGACTATATCCTTTGGTCGGACTGTTGGACTATGAAGATACGAGATTGAAGACTTCGTCCCGTGTCCGGATGGGACTCTACTTGGCGCGGAAGGCAAGCTAGGCAATACGGATATGCATATCTCCTCCTTTGTAACCGACCTTGTGTTACCCTAGCCTCCTTCGGTGTCTATATAAACCGGAGGGTTTTAGTCCGTAGGACAACATACAATCATACCATAGGCTAGCTTCTAGGGTTTAGCCTCTCTGATCTCGTGGTAGATCAACTGTTGTACTACTCATATTATCAAGAATAATCAAGCAGGACGTAGGGTTTTACCTCCATCAAGAGGGCCCGAACCTGGGTAAACATCGTGTCCCCTGCCTCCTCTTACCATCTGCCTTAGACGCACAGTTCGGGACCCCCTACCCGAGATCCGCCGGTTTCGACACCGACATTGGTGCTTTCATTGAGAGTTCCTCTGTGTCATCACCGTTAGGCTTGATGGCTCCTTCGATCATCAATAGCGGTGTAGTCTAGGGTGAGACTTTTCTCCCCGGACAGATTTTTGTATTCGAGGGCTTCGCACTGCGGGCCAACTCTGTTGGCCATCTGGAGCAGATCGAGAGTTACGCCCTTGGCCAGCAGGTCAGGTTTGGAAGCTTAAACTACACGGCCGACATCCGCGGAGACTTGATCTTCGACGGATTCGAGCCCCTGCCGAGTGCGCCGTACGGTCACGATGAGCATGATTTAGCTCTACCATTGGACAGTGTTCAGGAGACCGCACTAGCAACCGCTCCGACCCTCAATTCGGAGCCAATTGCACCATCCATGGACGGGTGGATAGACCCCGCCACGGAGGTCGTATTCTCAATGGCGATCAAGCCGAGGATCGACCTTACCCTTCACGGGAGTCGTGACGCCGAACTATCGGATTCTTCCCCGGCCACGGACTCCGAACCGCCTGCGCCCGTGCCCGTCGAAACCGACTGGGCGCCGATCATGGTCTTCACCTCCGTGGATATCTTTCAGCACTTGCCTTTCGGCGACATACTGAACTCATTAAGGTCTCTCTCCCTATCAGGAGAGTCCTGGCCGAACTATGTTCGGCAGGATTGGGAGGCGGATGACGAAGAAATTCGCCGCCCACCCACCACCCACTTAGTAGCCACTATCGACAATTTGACCGACATGCTCGACTTCGACTCTGAAGACATCGACGGTATGGACGATGATGCGGGAGACGAAGAGGAACCACTGCCCACAGGGCACTGGACAACCACCTCATCATATGATATATACATGGTGGACACACCCAAAGAAGGCAATGGCGACGAGACAGAGGAGGATGACCCCTCCAAGAAGCAACCCAAGCGCCGACGTCAGCGGCGCCACTCTAAGTCTCGCCAAAGCAAAAGCGGTGACACCAACACAGGTGATAATAGCACTCTGGACAGTGCCGAGGACGAGAACAATCCCCTCCAGCAAGATTTAGAGCAGGAGGATGGAGAAGCCAGCCATCCCGAGAGAGCGGCAGATGGAGAGGCAGAGGATCATAATTACATGCCTCCCTCCGAAGACGAGGCAAGCCTCGACGGTGACGAATTTGTTGTGCCTGAGGATCCCATCGAACAAGAGAGCTTCAAGCGCCGGCTTATAGCCATGACAAATAGCCTTAAGAAAAAGCAGCAGCAGCTTCAAGCTGATCAAGATTTGCTAGCTGACAGATGGACTGAAGTCCTTGCGGTCGAGGAATACGAACTCGAACGCCGCTCCAAGAGTTACCCAAATCATAGGTTGCTATCCCGACTGGAGGAGGAAGCATTCAAACCTACATCTCTAGCATATGATGCGGCTGATCGGCCACCTCGTGGCCGTGACAAAGAGGCATTTCAGCCAAAAACTCAGCCCGCACCCCGACGCCACTCAAATAAAAATGACAAGGCACGGGGAAACACGCTAGACCTGCAAGACGTATTGGAGGACAAAGCAAAACACGCAAGATCGATATACGGATCACGAGGGCGCGCCACTACGCAAGACGATAACCGTCATGCCGGATACAATAAAAGGAAATCCGTCCGGGCCGAACACAGCGGGCAAGACTCATTTGAGCTGCGTCGCGACATAGCGCACTACAGAGGCGCCGCACACCCCATATGTTTCACAGATGAAGTAATGGATCACCAAATCCCAGAGGGTTTCAAACCTGTAAATATTGAATCATACGACGGCACAACAGATCCTGCGGTATGGATCGAGGACTTCCTCCTGTGCATACACATGGCCCGCGGTGACGATCTACATGCCATCAAATACCTCCCACTCAAGCTCAAAGGACCAGCTCGACATTGGCTCAACTGCCTGCCAGCAGAATCCATCGGCTGTTGGGAAGATCTGGAAGCCGCATTCCTTGACAACTTCCAGGGCACTTATGTGCGAGCACCAGATGCCGATGACTTGAGCCACATAATTCAGCAGCCAGAGGAATCGGCCAGACAATTCTGGACACGGTTCCTGACAAAGAAAAATCAAACCATCGACTGTCCGGATGCAGAGGCCCTAGCAGATTTTAAGCACAACATCCGCGACAAGTGGCTCACCCAGCACCTTGGCTAGGAAAAGCCGAATTCTATGGAAGCCCTCACGACAATCATGACCCGCTTTTGTGCAGGAGAAGACAGCTGGCTGGCTCGCAGCAATAACATATCAAAGAACCATGGTACTTCAGATACCAAGGATGGCAATGGCAGGTCACGTCGCAACAAACACAAGTGCCGCATCAACAACGACAATACCGAGGATACGACAGTCAGTTCCGGGTTCAGAGGCTCTAAACCCGGTCAGCGGAAAAATCCATTCAAAGGAAGCACTCCGGGCCCGTCAAGTTTGGACCGAATACTCGATCGCTCGTGCCAAATACATGGCACCCCCGACAAGCCAGCCAACCACACCAACAGAGAATGTTGGGTGTTCAAGCAGGCCAGCAAGTTAAATATCGAAAACAAAGATAAGGGGTCACATAGAGATGACGAGGAGGAGCCCCGGCAGCCGAACACCGGAGGACAGAAGAGGTTCCCCCCACAAGTGCGGACGGTGAACATGATATACGCAACCCACATCCCCAAGAGGGAGCGGAAACGTGCGTTAAGGGATGTCTATGCGTTGGAGCCAGTCGCCCAAAAGTTCAACCCATGGTCCTCCTGTCCGATCACCTTCGATCGCAGGGACCACCCCACTAGTATCCGTCATGGCAGATTCGCCGCACTGGTCCTAGACCCAATCATCGATGAATTTCACCTCACTCGAGTCCTTATGGACGGCGGCAGCAGCCTGAACCTGCTTTATGAGGACACAATGCGCAAAATGGGAATAGACCCTTCAAGGATCAAACCCACACAAACGACCTTCAAAGGCGTCATACCAGGTGTGGAGGCCCATTGCACAGGCTCAGTCACACTGGAAGTGGTCTTCGGATCCCCGGATAACTTCCGGAGCGAGGAGTTAACCTTCGATATAGTCCCGTTCCGCAGTGGCTATCATGCACTGCTCGGGCGAACCGCATTTGCGATGTTCAACACGGTACCGCACTATGCATATCTCAAGCTCAAGATGCCAGGACCTCGGGGGGTCATCACAGTCAATGGAAACACAGAGCGCTCTCTCTGCACGGAGGAGCACACTGCGGCCCTCGCAGCAGAAGCGCAAAGCAGCCTCTTAAGGCAATCCACCAGTTCGGCGATTAAGGACCCGAACACCTTCAAGCGCGCTCGGACTAATCGGCAACAAGACCGCCTGGCACGTTCCGAGATCGCATAGCAATGCGGCCCCCACACCAGTCCCAGCCAAACGGTGAAATCCGTGCCACGTGTACATAATTACGCATTGAAAATACCATGGGCACAGGTGGGGATGGGTGCACGACTACGGCACGCCCCAAGATGCGGCTCAACCGCACTAGGGGCTTCCCGCTTTGTTATTTTTCTTTCTTTCAGGACTTTAATCTCTGGAAGCCCCGTCTGGCAGTACGATTGCCGGACACACGATACAACAACCAAGGAGGCAGAAAGCTACGTCACATCAAGGAAATCCCAGGTGGTCCCTGATAACGAGTGAAATACCTGCTTTAAATACCATACCGCAGCTTTCCCTTGGAGGGACATGTCAAATAGTCCTACTTTTTGCTTATCACACTACTTGTATCATTCTGCTTTGACGCACCTTTTTGAATAAAACAATGCATAGCACTAGACTATTATCGCATTCTTCTTTTTTTATATATATGTTCATTCATGACATTCAACAACCGTACACTCTGGTACGGCCCATACGCCAGGGGCTTAAGCGTATCCCATAATACGACGTGAGAAGTCCAAACACTTTCGACAGTGCAGCACCCCGAACTTATAGCATTATATGCATCAGCTCCGAATCATGTCTTGGGTCAATAGTTGGGTTTGCCCGGCTCCCATGTTTTGGTACCTTATGTTCCGCTATATCGGCTAAGGTAGCACTGGGAGAACTACTGCGATTGTGCTCCGGTTCATCTGGGCTAAGCACCTCAGTAGAGAAAGCTAAAACTGACTGTCATGATAAGGCGAGAGCTGGTCGCTGTTCGAGAGGTCTCGAGTCCCTAAAGACTTATGCCGCTTAGAGTGAGGAGTCGGCTTTGTCCGGCTTAAGGCGTGTATAGCGCCCGAATTCGGCCTTCCGAATACTAGGGGCTTCGCCAAAATTTAAAATTGTAGACTTCTATGGCTAAGTGAGAGTGATAAAGCATTATAGTCTGATTGCCTTGTTCGTTGAGCTGAGCACCTCCCTCCAAGGACCCAACAGTGGGAAAAAGAGTGCTCAGATTTATCCCGAACACCCCAGCACTCGTGGCATGGGGGCAGAAGCCGACGACTGGCCATCTCTCATATTTGATAAACAGCCGAACAAAAGGTAATATTTTAAATTCAAACAAGCGTGGCATAGCGCATATGAACAAGTTTTCATAATACAGGATCACACGAGCAAGCTCATTCAAATATTACATCCTTCGCACACTCATCTGCTACAAGACGGGCACCCTTCAGGACACCCTCATAATACATTTCGGGGTGGCGATGCTCCTTGCCCTGCAGCGGCCCCTCCTTCACCAGCTTCTCGGCGTACATCTTGGCCCAGTGCACCTTCGCACGGGCAAAAGCCCAGTGTGCACCTTCGATGTAGACGAACCTCTTTATGACTTCCAGCCATGGGAAGGCATCCACAAGCCGCCTCACCAGGCCGAAGTAGCTGTTGTGAAGGGAGTCACCAGGCCACATCCGGACTATTAGGCCCCTCATGGCCTGGTCGGCCGCCTTGTGCAGCTCGACCAGTTGCTTCAGCTGGCCGCTCATAGGCATCGGGTGTTCGGTCCCAGTATACTGAGACCAGAACAACTTCTCCGTCGAGCTTCCCTCCTCGGCCTGGTAAAATTTCATGGCATCCGACACGCTGCGGGGCAAATCTGCGAATCCTCCTGGAGAGCTTCGGACTCGGGTAAGTAACAAGTAATTTACTTTCACATGCTTGCTTTGCATATTGAATGCCTTACCTGCCGCTATCTTCCTCATCGCCTCAATCTCCTAGAGGGCCTTTTGGGCTTCGGCCTTGGCACGCTTTGTGCTCTCAAGGGCCGTGGCAAGCTCGGACTCTCGCGTCTTCGAGTCAAGCTCCAAAGCCTCGTGCTTCTTCACGAGAGCCTGGAGCTCTTGCTGCACCTCGCCCACCCGTGCCTCTTATTTTTCCCGCTCGGTGCGCTCCTTGTCCGCTTTGTTCTCGGCCTCGGACAGTGCTTGCTTCAGGGTCGCCACTTTGGTCGTGGCCCCTGGCACATTCATGATGATCCTGTCATTTCTCAACCACATTTTCTTTTTTATATAGACAAGGTATTACTTACCTTTGTTCTCCTCGAGCTGCCTCTTGGCAAGGCCGAGCTCTTTCTCGGACCCCTCGAGGTCCTGCTTCAGTGCGGCGACCTCCGCAGTCAGTGCGGCAAAGGTCAGTAGCGAAGCCTGCATACGCATACAGAGATAATTATATTAGACTCCTGCAGATATTATTTGATCCTCTATTCGGCTTTTCTTTGTGAACACCAAACAGAGCATCAGGGGCTACTGTCTATGCGGTAATATTTTCCTATATTTTAAATACTTACATCAAAGCCTGTTAGAAGGCTGGCACAGGCTTCAGTCAGTCCGCTCTTGGCGGACTGAACCTTCTTGATCACCGCACTCATAATAGTGCGGTGCTCTTTGTCGATGGAAGCGTTGCGAAGCGCTCCCAGCAGGTTGTCCGGTGCCTCTGGATGGACAGAGGTCACCGGCATGGGCGGCTTGCCCCTCTTGGAAGGGGCCGCCTGCCGAAGTCTGGAACCACTGGAGGTTCCAGCGCGGCATTCAGCTGGGGGCCGAACTTGGAGCCCTTGGGAGTCTTGCTCCCTTCGCTCCTGGAGTCCGGAAGGTCGCCTTGAGGCTCCTCCGGGACTATCTCCCCCCGGCTCGGTGCCCCTTGAGACAATACCTCCGCATTGTCCGTAGGGCAAGGGGAGGAGGCGGTTGGAAGTGTATCACTATTCATGTCCGACGAGTCCAAGGAACCGTCCGACGAAGATACGTCGATATGGGCTCGGGGCAGACTGCATAATCATATTCAACGTTAGGAGAAGTAGTGCAACAAAGGTATGCTATGAGTTACTCTGGTATCTGAATACTTACGACTTTGCCAGGGGCTTGGCCCTGAGCAGCCACTCGTATTCACCGTCGGCGGTGGTGGTGGAGCAGTCCGGAAGGAGAGTCCTTCCCTTCTTGGACCCTTCGGCCTCCCCGGTTGGGGCGGCCTTCCTTTTCTTGTATCCCCCGGCTGGAGGGGGAGAATCTTCATCTTCCTTCTCCTCATTTTCATGGGAGGAGTGCGTCTCGGTGTTATCGGACGATGAGTCCGATACCACCTGGCGCCGGGAACTCTTTTGGGTTCCCTTGGCCTTCTTCTTGTTCTTCTCCGGCACCTCATAAGGAGCCGGAGTCCGCATCTCCGTCAGGAGAGTGTCTGCAGGGTCTTCGAGCAGAGGGGCTGGACAGTTAATATGCTCCGATGTCTCCACCCAGTCCTGTCAAAGGCATGGGAGCCCAGACCCCGCACATGGTTAAGCTATGGGAAATAAATACCCTACCAAATGTACAGAACTTACTTGATTCGCAGGGCGCTTCGCGCTTAGCCCACGGTCCTCGGTAAGAGAAGGAGGGACCTCGGCGCCCTTGAACAGCACCTTCTAGACGTCCTTATGCGTCGTGTCGAAGAGCTCGTGTAGAGTTTGGTGCTGGGCCAGGTCGAACTCCCATAAATTGAAAGCCCGTTGTTGACACGGGAGGATCCGGCGGAAGAGCATAACCTGGACTATGTTGACAAGCTTAAGTTTCTTGCTTATCATGTTCCGGATACATTTCTGGAGTCTGTCTAGCTCCACCGATGAGCCCCAGGACAGGCCCTTCTCCTTCCAGGAAGTGAGCCGCATGGGGATTCCGGATCGAAACTCGGGGGCCGCCACCCAGTTGGTGTCGTGCGGCTCGATGATGTAGAACCACCCCGATTGCCACCCCTTTATGGTCTCCACGAAGGAGCCCTCGAGCCATATAACGTTGGGCATTTTTCCCACCATGGCTCCGCTGCATTCCGCTTGTTGGTCGCCAACCACCTTCGACTTGATATTGAAGGTCTTCAGCCACAGGCCAAAGTGGGGCCAGATGCGGAGGAAAGCCTCACACACGATGATGAACGCCGAGATGTTAAGGATGAAATTCGGGGCCAGAACATGAAAGTCCAGCCCATAATAGAACATGAGGCCGCAGACGAATGGATGGAGGGGAAGCCCCAGTCCGTGGACGAAGTGGGGGAGGAAAACCACCCTTTCGTGAGGTTCCGGGGTAGGGACGATCTGCCCCGCGGCTGGCAGCCGGTGCGCGATATCCGCGGCTAAGTATCCGGCCTCATATAGTTTTTTGATGTGTCCCTCCGTGACGGAGGAGACCATCGACTTGCCTCCCGCTCCGGACATGTTTGAGGAGAGTTGAGGAGAAGGATGTGGACTTGGGCGCTGGAGCTCGAGTGCGTGAGAATGGATGAGCAAGGAGGAAGAAGGCGTGGGTAGAAAAAGGTGAGACCTTATCCCTTTATAAGGGCGGACAAAACTATGCGCCCCACAAGCCAGGTAAAACTCGCTTATCCCCCCAAGTGCCGTAATCGATGGCACGATTGGGTTACCCATGTCCGTATTGAGGAGAATCCCGTGATAAGGGGAACACGATCTCTGCTTTGACAAGACGTGTCAAGAAACCGCCTCACGTTATGTGCGGGGCTGGTTAAAGAAAAATGGTTCAAATAATTACCAGGCCATGGCGTGATGTCATGCTGCCAAAACGTGTCAGCAGATTAGATTTGTGGAAATATTATTCTGTCTATGGTGGTATGTGGAACTTATTTTGCAGGGTCGGACACTATACTTGTATTCAAACTCTTCCGTGGTGTATTCGGAGGAGGAACCCGCCTTGCAATGCCGAAGACAACACTGCGCGCCGGACTCATCGTCATTGAAGCCTGGTTCAGGGGCTACTGAGGGAGTCCTGGATTAGGGGGTCTCCATACAGCCGGACTATATCCTTTGGCCGGACTGTTGGACTATGAAGATACGAGATTGAAGACTTCGTCCCGTGTCCGGATGGGACTCCACTTGGCGTGGAAGGCAAGCTAGGAAATACGGATATGCATATCTCCTCCTTTGTAACCGACCTTGTGTAACCCTAGCCTCCTCCGGTGTCTATATAAACTTGAGGGTTTTAGTCCATAGGACAACATACAATCATACCATAGGCTCGCTTCTAGGGTTTAGCCTCTCTGATCTCGTGGTAGATCAAATCTTGTACTACTCATATTATCAAGAATAATCAAGAAGGACGTTGGGTTTTACCTCCATCAAGAGGGCCCGAACCTGGGTAAACATCGTGTCCCTGCCTCCTGTTACCATCTGCCTTAGACGCACAGTTCAGGACCCCCTACCCGAGATCCGCCGGTTTTGACACCGACACCTTGTGGTGGAGGAGTTAACCGCGCTGCGCTCCACGGTGGACAGGGACGACATGATACTAGACAAAAGATCCAAGTCCACCTCCTTTAAACCAGCAGACAAAATAGTTAAATTCCAAGTCCATCCAACGGACCCTACAAAAATAGCATCCACTGGGCATAGTTAGACCCCGCTGTAGACGCCGCACTACGGGAGTTTCTGCGCGAGTATTGGGATATATTTGCCCGACACCCTTCAAACATGCCAGGAATCCCATGCAGATTGGCCAAGCATAGCCTTAATATTCTAAAAGGATTCAAGCCGGTCAAGCAGTCTCTTCGGCGTTTCTCTAAACCTAAGCGACAAGCCATGGGAGAGGAGTTGCCCAAGCTACTGGAAGCCGGATTTATTAAAGAAATCAAACATCCACATTGGCTAGCAAACCTGGTGATGGTACCAAAGAAGGACATATCCTGGCGCCTATGTGTCGACTTCAAAGACCTTAATAAGGCTTGCCCAAAGGATCCCTTCCCACTCCCTCGCATCGATCAAATCATCCACGCTACCGCAGGACACGAATCATTGTCCTTCCTCGACGCATACTCCGGTTACCACCAGATTAAGATGGCGGAGTCTGACCAAGCCGCAACGGCATGCATCACGCCATACATCCCCTTCTGTTTTAATACAATGCCCTTCGGGCTCAAAAACGCCGGCGCAACATATCAGCGCATGATCTAGACATGTCTGGAAAAGCAGATCGGTAAGACTATGGAGGCATATGTAGATGATGTGGTCATTAAAACAAGACATGTCGACTCTTTAATAGACGACTTGAGGCTCACGTTCACCAATCTCTGAACATACGACATTAAGCTCAATCCGGAAAAATGCGTTTTTGACGTTCCCGTCGAAAAGCTCCTGGGCTTCATCGTCTCCAGTAGAGGAATTGAAGCAAATCTGGCTAAAATCCGAGCTCTGTCGCAGCTGGCTATCCCAACTGACCTCAAGCAAATCCAGAAATTGACTGGATGTGTGGCGGCTTTAAGCCGCTTTATCTCCCGATTAGGAGAAAAGGCACTTCCCCTTTATCGCCTTCTTCGGCGCACCGAACACTTCGAGTGGACGGACGCAGCCACGGCCGTACTAGAAGAAATAAAAGCCATCCTGGCCACCAACCCAATCTTGGCCGCGCCAACTGTTGGCGAAACAATGCTATTATATATAGAGGCAACTCACCAAATTGTAAGCGCAGTCCTTGTCATCGAACGTGAGATGGACGGACATAAATTCCCACTTCAAAGCCGGTATATTATGTATCCACCGTCCTCACTCCATGCAAATCACGGTACCCACATTACCAAAAGATAGCATACATGGTACTCGTGGCATCCCGGAAATTACGACACTACTTTCAAGACTGTTCGATTACGGTGGCCTCCGAAGTACCACTCAATGACATAATAAACAACCGCGATGCCACGGGCCGGATTGCCAAATGGGCCATCGAGCTCCTCCTATTCGACATAACATATAAGCCACAGCGGACCATTAAGTCGCAAGTACTGGCCGATTTCATAGCCGAATGGACAGAGGCCGAACTCCCTAAAGAGTACGACGCATACTCCAATTGGATCATGCACTTCGACGGCTCTAAAATGCTGGCTGGTCTGGGGGCTGGCGTTGTCCCGATGTCCCCCACCGGAGATATGGTGCAATACATGCTCCAAATACTATATACAGACTCCAACAACGCAGCCGAATACAAGGCCCTATTACACGGCCTCTGGATGGAAGTCCCTATGGGAATCCAACGCCTAGAGGTGCGTGGGGACTTGAACCTCACAATATCCCAAATAAATGGAGACTTTGATGCCAAGGATCCGAAAATGGCGGCATATCGCAACACCGTCCTCAAAATGTTAGCTCGGTTCGAGGGGCTTGAATTCCACCATGTGGCTCAGGAAAACAACCAGGCGGCAGACATCCTAGCCCGTATCAGTGCCAAATGCAACCGTGTCCCACCGAACATCTTCCTGGAAAGACTGTTTAAACCATCCATGATATGGGAACGGGACACCGACAAAAATAGTCCGGACCCGGCCACAACCCTAGATACCGAATACTCTGACACAATCGGAGGCTATGCCACCGAAATAACACCTTCATCCCATGTGATAATGGTCGTCATCGCCCCCCGGACAGAACCATTCCTGGCCTACCTAACTAGACAGGAATTACCCGAGGACCAAAATGAGGCCCGCTGCATAGTGCGGTGATCTAAAGCCTACAAGGTCCATGAGGGAGAGCTTTAGCACAATCGGAGTGCTTCAAAGGTGCATCTCCAAAGAGGAAGGGCGGAAGCTTTTGGCAGAAATCCATGCCGGACTCGGCGGCCACCACGCCGCAGCCCGGGCCCTTGTAAGCAAGGCCTTCTGTACATGTTTTTATTGGCCGACGGCCCGGGCAGATGCACAGCGTCTGGTACAACATTGTGTCGGTTGCCAGCTTTTTGCAAACCAAAGCCACATGCCACCTACCGCCCTCCAAACAATCCCCATTACTTGGCCCTTTGCGGTCTAGGGGCTCGATATGGTCGGACCCCTCAAAGGGGGAACCCATAAGAAAAAATACTTACTGGTTATGGTGGATAAATTCACCAAATGGATAGAAGCCAAACCTGTCAAAACGGCTGAATCCGGACCGGTGATAGACTTCATATCCGGGGTTGTACACCGTTATGGCGTCCCCCACAACATCATCACTGACAATGGCACGAAATTTACAGCCGACGAGGTGAAACTTTGGTGCAGCAACATGGGCATCAAGCTCGATTATGGTTCTGTCTATCATCCGCAAACTAACGGTCAAGTCGAATGAGCGAATGGTCTTATAATGAGCGGCATTAAACCCAGATTAGTCCGATCTTTAAAGGAATCAAACACTCATTGGGTAGAGGAGCTCGAGTCCGTACTTTGGGGGCTGCGGACCACGCCAAATCGCACTACCGGATACACACCATTTTTATGGTGTACGACGCTGAGGCGGTGCTACCTTGTGACATAATTCATGACTCACCTCGAGTGCGCATGTATGAAGAAAGAGAGGCCAAGCTCGATCGACAGGACAGTTTGGATGCCTTGGAAGAGGAGCGCGACGTGGCAAAAGCCCGTTCCGCATTCTATTAGCAACAGGCTCGAAGGTATCAAAGCAGAGAAGTGCGGGCCAAAACCTATAATGTTGGCGAACTAGTTCTACGCCTACTGGAGAAGAAAAAGAACAAGCTCAAGCCCAAATGGGAGGGTCCCTTCATTATCGACCAGGTTCTGACCGGTGGAGCGTACCGTCTGCGGGATGCATCGGATAATTGACTCGAGCCAAACCCATGGAACGCAGCCAGACTACAAAGATTCTACGCCTAGCACCGGACTCTATGTTCGTCTCCTCACCTCCATCAATTTTTCACACATCTGTTTTTTCTCTCTTTCTTTCTCTTTTTTCTCTTTGAGGCCCTAAAGGGCTACACTTGTGTCTTGGTTACACAATCTTGACGTGCTAACCATGCTCAATATACCTGGGGGCTTCTCATACAAAAGCTCAGTTTAATTACCCTTCTGGGATTTATGCCCCACACATGTGTTATTCTTCCGCATGTACCTTTTTTCGCCATTATATGCATCGATATGACTAAGTTTTGGCCAAGCTGGGTTGTCTGGCTCTTGTATTTATGCCCTACGTTCCCGTTAATCCACCTAGGGCATAAGGGGAGCACCTCTGCGATTGTTACTGCCGGGTCAGCCGGATGTGTACCTCAAACTGGGTGAAGCCGAAAGCTAGCGTTCTTAAGGGAATATTCGGTCGGTGAATAAAAGATGACTTTCATTTAAATTACTACACGCCCCCAGATGTTTTTAGCCCGCGTCTCGCAGTTCGGACATGCACATTAGGGCATGCGTACCCAGGGAAAGGAAC
Organism: Triticum monococcum; assembly: GCA_034509565.1. Taxonomy (NCBI): domain Eukaryota; kingdom Viridiplantae; phylum Streptophyta; class Magnoliopsida; order Poales; family Poaceae; genus Triticum; species Triticum monococcum. The sequence continues at coordinate 273,437,470 of CM067842.1, read as the reverse complement.
CCTTAATGGAACTATTCTCCCTGGAAGATGTTTCTTACTATCCATGTAATATAACATAGCTAGTTGGGTACTTGTCTGTTCAAGCACTTATGACCCCTACGCCTGGTTTCCATGCATACCCTGGTTTTTATATAACCGAGTGGGTATTCGGATACACTTCGGACTATCGGGTCCAGAGGTCGAAGTGAAAAGGTCCGCCATGACAAATGATTTACAATCCGGCTAGGGACATTACATATGTCACTTGAAGTACACAGTCACTAAGAGTGATTAAATTCTTCTTCTATACCATCCAACAGGTTGTCTAGCCTACAATCCTGTTGGGAATACTTTGCGGCTAATTCTACTTGATCAGACACTAAACTGACGGGGATCTCTTTCCCATTGGGCCCCACAGGTCCGACCTCGGCCATGTGGTTTGGGTCAGCCTTGGTATATCGTGTCTTCACCATAGCCCAGGCTTCCCTTGCACCTTGTCGGCAGGCTGATATCTTCCATAATTGGAAGTGCCACCGTGCTCCCTTGAGCTTCTCTATAAGCTCCCCATGCCTCCTGGCGGGGGCACGGATGGCCACAAGGCTCGAGCAATACTCTGCATCACCTGCCGAACTTCGTGCAGTTGGGAGAGGTCTGGTAGAAGATAACCCGCAGACCTGGGCATCTCCTCTGCGGGACGACCCGTCAGCATACCTGCAGACATAACTCTGTTAGTAGGCTTCTTCACCAAACTCCTTTAAAAAAGTTCGTTCAAGCACTTACTAAAAATGCCACGCCGAAGCCGCTTATTCTCCTTCACAGAGTCCGGAAGCTGGACTCGGACATCCTTCTGTTCCAGGCCCAACCGGATATTGACGTCTTGGAGATCATTTTTCTCCTACCTGACTCGCGTTAGCACGCGCCCGCCAGCATTTCGCTGTCGATCATCACACGCCGTATCCGCCTCCACGGCCTCCGGATTCACTCCGGGGCACCTGCAACACCTATTGTTAGATGTGCATACATGCCGCATACTACCCGGTACCGATATTCTTTGCAATAAACAAAAGAGTTACCAGGGGAACCCTTTTTGGACTCCTTCAATGCGGTAGCAGCGGCTTCCAGCTGGGCCTTGCACTCGTGCAGCTCTTGAGACAATTGGGAATTCTTCTCCATAAGAACCTGCACAAATAATGATCCTTAAATCAGTTGCATCAACTGTTTCAAGTCTCAGGGGCTACTGATACATATAATCGTCAGATTTGCTTACCCGTATATCCCTTACATAATGGTCTGTGGATCTGGCTAAACCATTTTGAGCAACACAGATGTACACGTCTCTGGAATTCAAGGCATCAAATGCCTCTGGCGAGAAACAAGCGTCATGGAGTACGGCCTGGTGATGCCTATGATTCATGGCGCTCTCCACTTCTGAATTTGTAGCGGATAGTCTATCCGCATCCTCTGTAGGAGGAGCATCCGGCGTCCGCCCCATGTTGGCTTCCGCCTCTATGTCCGGCCCTGGAGCCCGACTGGTGGAGGCGTGATCGGCAGCCTCTCCAGATATAGTCCGGTGAACGTTTTTTCTATTAAAGAAGCATGGACGTCATTACATTTTAAGAAAGATGACAACCATGGAGTGAGGTTTTGTGTCATACCTCTGCGCCGGAGTCTCCGTCCTGACCGCCTTCCTTTTTGGCCTACCCGGCTTCGGTGCCTCTTGCTGGCGAGTTGCTGCAGGTTCGGCACGGCGTCCCGAATGCCTTCCCTGTAAAACACCATATGTGTATGGTAGGTGAAGTGTCTAAAAGGGGATCCTATTTTTGGAGTTGGGATTTCGGTTTTTCTTACGTGCGACGCAGCGAGCGGTCTGAGATAGTTGGCCGTTATGGCCACCATGGCGTCATCGCAGCTCAATTGATAGAAGTGCCTGTCTATCAGCTCCACGAATATGTCCGGATCCTCTTCGAGTCCGGGACCGAGGGTCCGGCCAGGGTCCTCTGGTTGTGGAGATGGGCTGTTGACCTCCCTTACAGCTTTTCGCAGTTCCTGCCGTAAAATGGCAAGGTGAGTACCTACGACGAAGAATGCGGGAAGAATGGGAGTAAAGAGGTATAACTCACCCAGCTTGGAGGGTTGTACATAGAGAATCCATCCTGTGGCTTGATACGGATGAACTCCTCTTCCTCTCCCTTGAACAACACGGACATAATTTTTGCTAAAGTAGCTGCGGAGTCCGGTCCCTTACGCCCGCAGCGGGTGGCATCATCTTCCCCGTTAAAACACCACAGGGGGTGCCCTCGATATTGAAGTGGCTGCACTCCCGCATTATGCATATTGACATAACCTCGACTATTGTCAATCCTGATTGAGCCAGCGCTTTAATCCGGTTCATCAGTTAAAGGACTTCTCCGTTGTCTTCCTCCTGGGGGCTTCGTGGGCGCCAGCTTCGGCGTTTCTTTAGAGGAGCATTGTTGAACTTAGGAAGACCCCACCGAACTGGGTCTGGAAGGGGGATGTCCTCCATATAAAACCACTTCGAAGGCCAGTCTTCGGACATCTTCTTCGGAGTACCGGACAGGTATCCGGTTTTAGTGATGCGCCATATTTTGGCTCCGCCCACTTGATAAAGTGACCCCATCTGTGTGCGGGGCACAAGGAAAAAAACCTTTTCCACAGCTCAAAATAAGCCTCGCAGCCCAGAAATAGCTCGCAAAGGGCAACATAGCCGGCGATGTGTAATATGGAAGCAGGGGTGAAATTATGCAGCTAGAGGCCGTAAAACTCTAGGAGCCCGCGGAGGAACGGATGAATTGGAAATCTGAGTCCCCTTAGTAAGTAAGGAACAAGGCACACCCGCTCCCCCTTAGAGGGGCTGGGGAAGCTCTCCGCTTGCTCCCCGCCATTATAGGTGGCGAGCCCGGCTCGGACGGGGACCATATACGCTGGAGGGAGAAATCCCTGAGTCTGCAGCTCTACTAATTGACTGTGTGGGATGGAACACCTCTCCCAATCACCGGGCTTAGGGCTACGGGGGCGGGAGGAGGAGCTGCGGTGGTCGGCTGATACGTCTCCAATGTATCTATAATTGTTGATTGCTCCATGCTATATTATCTACTGTTTTGAATGTTTATGGGCTTTATTATACACTTCTATATCATTTTTGGGACTAACCTATTAACCCAGAGCCCAGTGCCAGTTTCTGTTTTTACCCTGTTTTAGGGTTTCGAAGAAAAGGAAAATCAAACGGAGTCCAATTGACCTGAAACTTCACGGAACTCATTTTTGGAAGGAAAGAAGCCCAGAAGACTTGGAGTGCACGCCAGGGGACTTACGAGGAGGCCACGAGGCAGGGGGTGCGCCCACCCCCCTGGGCGCGCCCTCCACCCTCGTGAGCCCCTTGTGCCCCCCTGACGTATTTCTTCCGCCTATATATCTCCATATACCCTAAAACATCCAGGAACACAATAGATCGGGAGTTCCGCCGCCAGAAGCCTCCGTAGCCACCGTAAACCAATCTAAACCCGTTCTGGCACCCTGCCGGAGGGAGAATCCTTCTACGGTGGCCATCTTCATCATCCCGATGCTCTCCATGACGAGGAGGGAGTAGTTCTCCCTCGGGGCTGAGGGTATGTACCAGTAGCTATGTGTTTGATCTCTCTCTCTCTCTCTCTCTCTCGTGTTCTTGAGATGATACGATCTTGATGTATCGTGAGCTTTGCTATTATATTTGGATCCTTTGATGTTTCTTCCCCCCCTCTACTCTCTTGTAATGGACTGAGTTTCCCCTTTGAAGTTATATTATCGGATTGAGTCTTTAAAGATTTTAGAACACTTGATGTATGTCTTGCCGTGGGTATCTGTGGTGACAATGAGATACCACGTGATTCACTTGATGTATGTTTTGGTGATCAACTTGTGGGTTCCGCCCATGAACCTATGCATAGGGGTTGGCACACGTTTTCATCCTGATTCTCCGGTAGAACTTTGGGGCACTCTTTGAGGTCCTTTGTGTTTGTTGAATAGATGAATCTAAGATTGTGTGATGCATATCGTATAATCATACCCACGGATACTTGAGGTGACATTGGAGTATCTAGGTGACATTAGGGTTTTGGTTGATTTGTATCTTAAGGTGTTATTCTAGTACGAACTCTAGGGCTGTTTGTGACACTTATAGGAATAGCCCAACGGATTGATTGGAAAGAAGAACTTTGAGGTGGTTTCGTACCCTACCATAATCTCTTCGTTTGTTCTCCGCTATTAGTGACTTTGGAGTGACTCTTTGTTGCATGTTGAGGGATAGTTATGTGATCCAATTATGTTATCATTGTTGAGGGAACTTGCACTAGCGAAAGTATGAACCCTAGGCCTTATTTCCACACATTGCAATACTGTTTACGCTCACTTTTATCATTTGTTACCTTGCTGTTTTTATAATTTCAGATTACAAATACCTTTATCTACTATCCATATTGCACTTGTATCACCATCTCTTCGCCGAAATAGTGCACCTATACAATTTACCATTGTATTGGGTGTGTTGGGGACACAAGAGACTTTTTTTTTATTTGGTTGCAGGGTTGCTTGAGAGAGGGCATCTTCATCCTACGCCTCCTACGGATTGATAAACCTTAGGTCCTCCACTTGAGGGAAATTTGCTACTGTCCTACAAACCTCTACACTTGGAGGCCCAACAACGTCTACAAGAAGAAGGTTGTGTAGTAGACATCAAGCTCTTTTCTAGCGCCGTTGCCGGGGAGGTGAGTGCTTGAAGGTATATCTTTAGATCTTGCAACCGAGTCTTTTAGTTTCTTGTCTTATCACTAGTTTAGTTCATAAAAGAAAACTATAAAAAAATGGAATTGAGTTTTTTTCTTACGCTTCACCTTTTTAATATCTTTCGTGAGTATGATGGAAAGGATAATTGTGCTCAAGTGCTAGAAGAAGAAATCTATAAAATGTTTGGCACTAAATATTTGAATGATGAGCACGATTGCATTGTTGTTAGTATGAATTCCTTGAATATCCATGATGCTAATGATATGCAAAGCCACAAGCTTGGGGAAGCTATGTTTGATGAAGATGATATTTTTTGTCCCCAAAGTTTTGATCAGCAAATTTATTATGATGAAAGCATGCCTCCTATTTATGATGATTATATTGATGAAAGTGGATTTGGAGAGGTCATGACTTTATTTTGTGATGAATCCACTATTCCGGAAGAGGTTCCAATTGATTATGAGAACAAAGTTGATATCTATGATGATTATTGTGATGACTTGTATGCTTAAAGAAGAATAATGATATCCATGAAACTTGTCATCATGATTTTAGTTTTCAATTGGATTATGCCTCACATGATAATTATTTTGTTGAGTTTGCTCCCACTATTATTCATGAGAAGAATTTTGCTTATGCGGAGAGTAATAAAATTTCCATGCTCGTAGATCATGAAAAGAATGCTTTAGGTGCTGGTTATATTGTTGAATTCATTCATGATGCTACTGAAAATTATTATGAGGGAGGAACTTATGCTTCTAGGAATTGCAATAATATCAAGTTTCCTCTCTATGTGTTGAAAATCTTGAAGTTATGCATGTTTTGCCTTCCTATGCTAGTTGATTGTTGCTCCCATAAGTTTTTTGTTCACAAAATACCGATGCATAGGAAGTGGGTTAGACTTAAATGTGTTAGTCATATTCTTCATGATGCTCTCTTTATGTTTCAATTCTTATCCTTTATGTAAGCATCATTGAAATCATCATGCCTAGCTAGGGTCGTTAAACGATAGCGCTTGTTGGGAGGCAACCCAATTTTATTCTTGTTCTTTGCTTTTTGCTCCTGTTAAGTAATAAATAATTCATCTAGCCTCTGTTTAGATGTGGTTTTATGCTTTTAATTAGTGTTTGTGCCAAGTAGAACCTTTGGGAAGACTTGGGGAAAGTCTTGTTGATCATGCTGTAAAAAAAACAGAAACTTTAGCGCTCACGAGAAATACTGCCATTTTTATTTGGAGAGTGCTATTTAGTTAATTATTTTTGCATATGATTAATAGATAAATTCCTTAGGTCCAGCAATTTATTTGAGAATTTTATGAGTTCCAGAAGTATACGTTTGATCCAGATTACTACAGACTGTTCTGTTTTTGACAGATTCTGTTTTTCGTGTGTTGTTTGCTTATTTTGATGAATCTATGAGTAGTATCGGAGGGTATGAACCATAGATAAGTTGGAATACAGTAGATATTACACCAATATGAATTAAGAATGATTTCATTACAGTACCTTGAAGTAGTGATTTATTTTCTTATACTAACGGAGCTCACGAGTTTTCTACTTTAAGTTTTGTGTTGTGAAGTTTTCAAGTTTTGGGTAAGGATTCGATGGATTATGGAACAAGGAGTGGCAAGAGACTAATCTTGGGGATGCCCATGGCACCCCCAAGATAATCTAAGGACACCTAAAAGCCAAAGCTTGGGGATGCCCCGGAAGGCATCCCCTCTTTCATTTTCGTTCATTGGTAACTTTACTTGGAGCTATATTTTTATTTGCCACATGATATGTGTTTTGCTTGGAGCGTCAATTTATTTTGTTATAATTTTCTTACTGTTATTTATAACAATGTTTTGCACTTTTATTTCAATAAAAGTGGCATTGATAGCCTTTAGTATGGCTATTTTAGAAGTCCACATGTTGCTGTTTGAAAACAGAAAGTTTACCGCTGTTGCAATAATTCCAAAGAAAATTCAGAATGTGATAAAATGTTGAAACATTTTGCATATTAAGATCTGATCAATTTACTACAGTGGGAATTTTATTTCATAATTTTTGGAGCTAGGGAAGTGTGGATGTTGCTCCATTCTTTACAGACTCTCCTGTTTAGGCAGATTGCTGTTATGTTTGCATTGTTTGCATATGTTTGCTTTTTTAATGATTCTATTTGAGGATAGGACTATTAAATATGAATAGGCATTTAGTATGCAATGTTGAATAATAATTTTAGTGATTTGCTACAGTATAGTATGATAAGGTTTTGGCAATGGTTTATACTAACTTATCTCACGAGTCCTTGTTGAGTTTTGTGTGGATGAAGCTTTTGAGATTTAGGGAGACCGTGATATGAGAGGAATTAAGGAGACACAAAAGCTCAAGCTTGGGGATGCCCAAGGCATCCCAAGATAATATTTCAAGAAGTCGATGCCCCGGTTGGCATCCCACCTTTCTTCTTCAACAACTATCGGTTAGTTTCGGTTGATCCTAAGTTTTTGCTTCTTCACATGATGTTTGCCATTCTTAGAATGTCATTTTATTTTTCTTTGCTTGATGTTTGAATAAAATACCAATATCTGAAATTATTAAATGTTATGGAGTCTTCACATAGTTGCATAATTATTCTACTACTCATTGATCTTCACTTGTATCTTTCAGAGTAGTTTGTCGTTTGCTCTAGTGCTTCACTTATATCTTTTAGAGCATGGTGGTAGTTTTATTTTGAAGAAATAGATGAACTCTCATGCTTCACTTAGATTATTTTGAGAGTCTTAATAGCATGGTAATTTGCTTAAAATCCTAACATGCTAGGCATCCGAGAATAGTAAAAACTTTCATATAGAGTATTGAATACTAAGAGAAGTTTGATGCTTGATGATTGTTTTAAGATATGGAGGTAATAATATCAAAGTCGTGCTAGTTGAGTAGTTGTGAAATTGAGAAATGCTTGTGTTGAGGTTTGCAAGTCCCGTAGGATGCACGTATGGTAAACGTTGTGTAACAAATTTGAAACATGAGGTGTTATTTGATTGTCTTCCTTATGAGTGGCGGTCGGGGACGAGCGATGGTCTTTTCCTACCAATCTATCCCCATAGCAGCATGCGCGTAGTACCGAGGTTTTTGATGACTTGTAGATTTTTGCAATAAGTATGTGAGTTCTTTATGACTAATGTTGAGTCCATGGATTATACGCACTCTCACCCTTCCATCATTGCTAGCCTCTACGGTACCGTGCATTGCCCTTTCTCACATCGAGAGTTGGTGCAAACTTCACCGGTGCATCCAAACCCCGTGATATGATACGCTCTTTCACACATAAACCTCCTTATATCTTCCTCAAAATAGCCACCATACCTACCTATTATGGCATTTCCATAGCTATTCCGAGATATATTGCCATGCAAATTTCCACCATCCAGTTTATCATGACACATTCATCATTTTCATATTTCTTAGCATGATCATGTAGTTGACATAAGTATTTGTGGCAAAGCCACTATTCATATTTTTTTTCATACTTGTCACTCTTGATTCATTGCAATCCCGGTACACCGCCGGAGGCATCCATATAGAGTCATACTTTGTTCTAGTATCGAGTTGTAATCATTGAGTTGTAAATAAATAGAAGTGTGATGATCATCATTCAATAGAGCATTGTCCCAAAAAAAAGAGAAAGGCCAAAGAAAAAAAAGAAGGCCCAAAAAAAGAGAAAATAAATAAAAAGGGGCAATGCTACTATCCCTTTTTCCACACTTGTGCTTCAAAGTAGCACCATGTTCTTCATATAGAGAGTCTCTTGAGTTATCACTTTCATATACTAGTGGGAATTTTCATTATAGAACTTGGCTTGTATATTCCAACAATGGGCCTCCTCAAGTGCCCTAGGTCTTCATGAGCAAGCAAGTTGGATGCACACCCACTTAGTTTCTTTTGTTGAGCTTTCATACATTTATAGCTCTAGTGCATCCGTTGCATCGCAATCCCTACTCCTTGCATTAACATCAATCGGTGGGCATCTCCATAGCCCATTGATTAGCCCCGTTGATGTGAGACTTTCTCCTTTTTGTCTTGTCCACATAACCCCCCTCACTATATTCTATTCCACCCATAGTGCTATATCCATGGCTCGCGCTCATGTATTGCGTGAAAGTTTATGAGTTTGAGATTACTAAAGTATGAAACAATTGCTTGGCTTGTCCTCGGGGTTGTGCATGATGAGAGCATTCTTGTGTGACGAAAATGAAACATGACTAAACTATATGATTTTGTAGGGATGAACTTTCTTTGGCCATGTTATTTTGAGAAGACATAATTGCTTAGTTAGTATGCTTGAAGTATTATCATTTTTATGTCAATATGAACTTTTGTCTCGAATCTTTCGGATCTGAATATTCATGCCACAATTAAGAAGAATTACATTGAAATTATGCCAACTAGCATTCCACATCAAAAAATCTGTTTTTATCATTTACCTACTCGAGGACAAGCAGGAATTAAGCTTGGGGATGCTGATATGTCTCCAACGTATCTATAATTTTTGATTTCTCCATGCTATATTATCTACTGTTTTGAATGTTTATGGGCTTTATTATACACTTTTATATCATTTTTGGGACTAACCTATTAACCCAGAGCCCAGTGCTAGTTTCTATTTTTACCCTGTTTTAGGGTTTCGAAGAAAAGGAAAATCAAACGGAGTCAAATTGACCTGAAACTTCACGGAACTCATTTTTGGAAAGAAAGAAGCCCAGAAGACTTGGAGTGCACGCCAGGGGACTTACGAGGAGGCCATGAGGGAGGGGGGCGCGCCCTCCACCCTCGTGAGCCCCTCGTGGCCCCCCTGACGTATTTCTTCTGCCTATATATCTCCATATACCCTAAAAACATCGAGGGACACAATAGATCGGGAGTTTCGCCACCAGAAGCCTGCATAGCCACCGAAAACCAATCTAGACCCGTTCCGGCACCCTGCCGGAGGGGGAATCCTTCTCCGGTGGCCATCTTCATCATCCCGGTGCTCTCCATGACGAGGAGGGAGTAGTTCTCCCTCGGGGCTGAGGGTATGTACCAGTAGCTATGTGTTTGATCTCTCTCTCTCTCTCGTGTTCTTGAGATGATACGATCTGGATGTATCCCGAGCTTTGCTATTATATTTGGATTCTTTGATGTTTCTTCCCCCCTCTACTCTCTTGTAATGGATTGAGTTTTGTTGGAAATATGCCCTAGAGGCAATAATAAATTGGTTATTATTATATTTCCATGTTCATGATAATCGTTTATTATCCATGCTATAATTGTATTGATAGGAAACTCAGATACATGTGTGGATACATAAACAACACCATGTCCCTAGTAAGCCTCTAGTTGACTAGCTCGTTGATCAATAGATGGTTACGGTTTCCTGACCATGGACATTGGATGTCGTTGATAATGGGATCACATCATTACGAGAATGATGTGATGGACAAGACCCAATCCTAAGCCTACCACAAGATCGTGTAGTTCATTTGCTAAAGCTTTTCTAATGTCAAGTATCATTTCCTTAGACCATGAGATTGTGCAACTCCTAGATACCATAGGAGTGCTTTGGGTGTGCCAAACGTCACAACGTAACTGGGTGGCTATAAAGGTACACTACAGGTATCTCCGAAAGTGTCTGTTGGGTTGGCACGAATCGAGACTGGGATTTGTCACTCCGTGTAAACGGAGAGGTATCTCTGGGCCCACTCGGTAGGACATCATCATAATGTGCACAATGTGACCAAGGAGTTGATCACGGGATGATGTGTTACGGAACGAGTAAAGAGACTTGCCGGTAACGAGATTGAATAAGGTATCGGGATACCGATGATCGAATCTCGGGCAAGTATCGTACCGCTAGACAAAGGGAATTGTATACGGGATTGATTGAATCCTCGACATCGTGGTTCATCCGATGAGATCATCGTGGAACATGTGGGAGCCAACATGGGTATCCAGATCCCGCTGTTGGTTATTGGCGGCAGAGGTGTCTCAGTCATGTCTGCACGGTGGTTAGCGAATGTTTTTCGGAGTCCCGGATGAGATCCCGGACATCACGAGGAGTTCCGGAATGGTCCGGAGGTAAATATTTATATATGGGAAGTCCTATTTTGGTCATCGGAAAGGTTTCGGTTGCTATCGGTAATGTACGGGGACCACCGGGAGGGTCCCGGGGGTCCACCAAGTGGGGCCACCGGCCCCAGAGGGCAGCATGGGCCAAGTGTGGGAGGGGACCAGCCCCAGATGGGCTGGTGCGCCCCCCACAAGGGCCCAAGGCGCCTAGGGTTTAGGGAGGGGGCACCTCCACCTTACTTGGGGGGCAAGTCTCCCCCTCTCCTAACCCTTGGCCGCCGCCCAGATGGGCTTTGGTGCTGCCGCACCCCTTGGGGTGGGAACCCCAGAGGGGGCGCAGCCCCCTCCCTCTCCCCTATATATAGTTGAGGTCTTTGGGGCTGCCAACACATGAGTTTTGACCTCTCCCTGACGCAACCCTACCTCTCTCCCTCCTCGTCTCTTGCGGTGCTTGGCGAAGCCCTGCTGGAGTACCACGCTCCTCCACCACCACCACGCCGTCATGCTGCTGCTGGATAGAGTCTTCCTCAACCTCTCCCTCTCTCCTTGCTGGATCAAGGCATGGGAGACGTCACCGGGCTGCATGTGTGTTGAACGCGGAGGTGCCGTCCATCCGGCACTTGGATCATCGGTGATTTGGATCACGACGAGTACGACTCCATCAACCCCGTTCACTTGAATGCGTCCGCTTAGCGATCTACAAGGGTATGTAGATGCACTCTCCTTCCCTCGTTGCTAGATTGCTCCATAGATTGATCTTGGTGATGCATAGAAAATTTTGAATTTCTGCAACGTTCCCCAACAGTGGCATCATGAGCTAGGTCTATGCGTAGTTTCTATGCACGAGTAGAACACAAAGTAGTTGTGGGCATCGATTTTTTCAATTTACTTGCTGTTACTAGTCTTATCTTGATTCGGTGGCATTGTGGGATGAAGCGGCCCGGACCAACCTTACACGTACGCTTATGTGAGACCGGTTCCACCGACTGACATGCACTAGTTGCATAAGGTGGCTGGCGGGTGTCTGTCTCTCCCACTTTAGTCGGATCGGATTCGATGAAAAGGGTCCTTATGAAGGGTAAATAGAAATTGGCATGTCACGTTGTGGTTTTCGCGTAGGTAAGAAAAGTTCTTGCTAGAAACCTATAGCAACCACGTAAAAACTTGCAACAACAATTAGAGGATGTCTAACTTGTTTTTGCAGCATATGCCTTGTGATGTGATATGGCCAAAAGGATGTGATGTATGAGATTGATCATGTTCTTGTAATAGGAATCACGACTTGCATGTCGATGAGTATGACAACCGGCAGGAGCCATAGGAGTTGTCTTAATTTATTTATGACCTGCGTGTCAACATAAACGTCATGTAATAACTTTACTTTATTGCTAAAGCGTTAGCCATAGTAGTAGAAGTAATAGATGACGAGACAACTTCAAGAAGACACGATGATGGAGATCATGGTGTCATGCCGGTGACAACAATGATCATGGAGCCCCGAAGATGGAGATCAAAAGGAGCAAATGATATTGGCCATATCATGTCACTATTTGATTGCATGTGATGTTTATCATGTTTTACATCTTATTTGCTTAGAACGACGGTAGCTTAAATAAGATGATCCCTCGCAATAATTTCAAGAAAGTATTCCCCCTAACCGTGCACCGTTGCGAAGGTTCGTTGTTTCGAAGCACCACGTGATGATCGGGTGTGGTAGATTCTAACGTTCGAATACAACGGGTGTTGACGAGCCTAGCATGTACATACATGGCCTCGGGACACATGCGAAACACTTAGGTTGACTTGACGAGCCTAGCATGTACAGACATGGCCTCGGAACATGGATGACCGAAAGGTCGAGCATGAGTCGTATAGAAGATACGATCAACATGAAGATGTTCACCGATGTTGACTAGTCCGTCTCACGTGATGATCGGACACGGCCTAGTTGACTCGGATCATGTTTTCACTTAGATGACTAGAGGGATGTCTGTCTGAGTGGGAGTTCATTAAATAATTTGATTAGATGAACTCAATTATCATGAACATAGTCTAAATTGTCTTTGCAAATATGTTGTAGATAAATAGCTCACGTTGTAGCTCCTTGTTTCAATACGTTCCTAGAGAAAGATTAAGTTGAAAGATATTGTAAGCAATGATGCGGACTAGGTCCGTGGTCCAAGGAGTGTCCTCACTGCTACACAGAAGGCTTACGTCTTTGATGCACCGCTCGATGTGCAAACCCCTACAACGTCGTCTGTGGATGTTGTGAACACCTGACAGACACGTCCTGATGACTACTTGATAGTTTAGTGCACCATCCTTTATGGCTTAGAATCGGGATTCCAATGACGTTTTGAACGCCATAGAACATATGAGATGTTCCAAGAGCTGAAATTGGGATTTCAGGCTCATGCCCGTGTTGAGAGGTGTGAGACCTCTGACAAGTTCTTTTGCCAACAAGATGGAGGAGAATAGCTCAGCTAGAGAGCATGTGCTCAGAATGTCTGAGTGCTACAATCACTTAAATCAAGTGGGAGTTAAACTTCCAGATAAGATAGTGATTGATAGAGTTCTCTAGCCACTATCACTAAGCTACTAGATCTTCGTGACGAACTATGACATGCAAGGATGGAGTCGATCCCGGAGCTGTTCACGGTGCTTAAGACCGCAAAAGGTAGAAATCAAGAAGGAGCATCAAGTGTTGATGGTTTAACAAGACCACTGGTTTCAAGAAGGGCAAGGGCTAGAAGGGAAACTTCATGAATGGCAAACCAGTTGCCGCTCCAGTGAAGGAACCCAAGGTTGAACCCAAACCCGAGACTAAGTGCTTCTATTGTAAAGGGAATGGTCACTGGTAGCGGGATTACCCCAAATGCATGGTAGATAAGAAGGCTGGCAACTTCAATAAAAATTTATACGTGTTATTAATGTGTACCTTACTAGTACTCCTGGTAGCACCTGGGTATTGGATACCAGTTCAGTTGCCATTATTGGTGACTTGAAGCAAAAGCTATGGACTAAACGGAGACTGGCTAAGGGCGAGGTGACGGTGTGTGTTGGAAGTGTTTCCAAAGTTGATGAGATCACCATCGCACGCTCCATCTGCCTTCGAGATTAGTATTGAACCTAGATATATGTTATCAGGTGTCTACGTTGAGCATGAATATGATTAGATCATGTTCATTGCAATACGGTTATTCATTTAAGTTAGAGAATACTAATTATTCTATTTACATGAATAATACCTTTCATGGTCATGCACCCTATGTGAATGGTTCATTGAATCTCGGTCGTGGTAATACACATGTTCACACCAAAAGATGTAGAGTTAATAATGATAGTACCACTTTCTTGTGGCACTGCCGCTTAGGTCATATTGGCGTAAGATGCATGAAGAAACTCCATATCGATGGATGTTTGGAGTCACTTGATTTTGAATCGCTTGACACATGCGAGCCATGCCTCATGGGCAGGATGACTAAGACCCCGTTTTTAGGTACAATGAAACAGGCAAGTGACTTGTTGGAAATCATGCATGCTGATGCGTGTGATCCAATGAGAATTGAAGCGTGCGGTGGATATCGCTATTTTCTCATCTTCACTAACAATTTGGGTAGATATAGGTATATCTACCTAATGATGCACAAGTCTGAAACGTTTGAAAAGTTCAAGCGATTTCAGAGTGAAGTTAAGAATCATCATAACAATAAGATCATGTTCCTACGATCTGATCAAGAGGGGATTTTCTGAGTTATGAGTTTGGCAATCACTTAAGACATTGTGAAATTGTTTCATAGTTGAAGCCACCTGGAACACCACTGGGTAGAGGTGTGTCCGGACGTCGTAATCGAACCCTATGAGGTATGGTGAGATCTATGATGTCTCTTACCGATTTACCGTTTTCATTTTGAGGTTATGCGTTAGAGACAGCTGCATTCACTTTAGATAGGACACCATCTAAAGTCTGTTGAGATGACGTCATATGAACATTGGTTTGGCAAGAAACCAAAGTGGTCGTTTCTTAATATTTGGGGCTGCGATGCTTAAGGCTTCAGCCAGAGAAGCTCGAACCCAAAGCGGACAAACACATCTTCATAGGATACCCAAAGGTGACAGTTGGGTATACCTTCTATCTCAGATCCGAGGGCAAATTGTTTGTCGCTAAGAATGGGTCCTTTCTTGAGAAGGAGTTTCTCTCGAAAGAATTGAGTGGGAGGAAGATAGGACTTGATGAGGTTGTCGAACCTTTATTTCAACCAGAGAATGATGCAACACAGAAAGATGTTTTCTATGGCACCTACGTTTGTTGAATAGGAAGTTAATGATAGTGATCATGAAGCTTCGGATCAAGTTGCTATCGAACCTCGTAGGTCGACAAGGATATGTACTACTCCTAAGTGGTACGGTAATCCTGTCTTAGATATCATGTTGTTGGACAACAGTGAACCTATGAGCTATGGAGAAGCGATGGTGGGCCCGTATTCCAACAAATGGTTAGAAGCCATGAAATCCGAGATAGGATCCACATATCAGAACAAAGTATGGACTTTGGTGGACTTGCCCAATGATCGGCAAGCCATTGAGATAAATGGGTCTTTAAGAAGAAGACAGACGTGGGCGGTAATGTTACCGTCTATGAAGCTCGACTTGTGTGAAAGAGTCTTTTCACAAGTTCAAGGATTTGACTACGATGAGAATTTCTCACCTGTAGCGATGCTTAAGTCCGCCGGAATCATGTTAGCATTAGCTGTATTTTTCGATTATGAAATCTTACAGATGGACGTCAAAACAAGTTTTCTTACCAGTTTTCGTAAGAAAAGTTGTATGTGATACAATAAAAGGTTTTGACGATCCTAAGAATGCTAAAAGGTATGCTAGCTCCAGCAATCCTTCTATGGACTAGAGCAAGCATCTCGGAATTGGAATATATGTTTTGATGGAGTGATCAAAGCTTTTAGGTTTATACAATGTTTGCTAGAAACTTGTATTTACAAGAAAGTGAGTGGGAGCACTACAACATTTCTGATAAGTATATGTGGATGACATATTGTTGATCCGAAATAATGTAGAATTTCTGGAATGCATAAACGGTTGTTTGAAGAGTGTTTTTTAAAGGAAGACATGGATAAAGCTGCTTACATATTGGGCATCAAGATCTATAGAGATAGATCAAGACGCCTGATGGTACTTTCAAAGAACGCACACCTTGACATGTTTTTGAAGGAGTTCGAAATAGATCAGTCAAAGAAGGGTTCTTACCTGAGTTGTAAGGTGTGAAGTTGAGTAAGACTCAAAGCTTGACCACGACAGAAGAAAGAGAAAGGACGAAGGTCATCCCCTATGCTTTTGTCATAGGCTCTATATGGTATGCCATGCTAAAGTACCGCACCTGATGTGTGCCTTGCCACATGTCTGGCAAGAGGGTACAAAGGTGATTTAGGAGTAGATCACCAGATAGCGGTCAAAATTATCCTTAGAGGAATAAGGAAGTGTTTCTCGGTTATGGAGGTGATAAAGAGTTCGACATAAAGAGTTACATCGATGCAAGCTTAACACCTATCCGGATAGCTCTGAGTAGAGATACCGGATACGTATAATGAAGCAATAATTTGGAATAGCTCCAAGTGGAACGTCGTAGCAGCATCTACGATATAAAGTTTTGCGAAATACACAAGGATCCGAATATGGCAAGACCCGTTGACTACAACCTCTCTCATAGCATAACATGATCAAACCCAAAAACTCTTTGAGTGTTTATCACATAGTGATGTGAACTAGATCATTGAGTCTAGTAGACTCTTGGATGTTGGTCACATGGTGATGTGACCTGTGAGTGTTGATCAGATGGCGATGTGAACTATATTATTGACTCTAGTGCAAGTGGGAGACTCTTGGAAATATGCCCTAGAGGCAATAATAAATTGGTTATTATTATATTTCCTTGTTCATGATAATCGTTTATTATCCATGCTATAATTGTATTGATAGGAAACTCAGATACATGTGTGGATACATAAACAACACCATGTCCCTAGTAAGCCTCTAGTTGACTAGCTCGTTGATCAATAGATGGTTACGGTTTCCTGACCATGGACATTGGATGTCATTGATAACAGGATCACATCATTAGGAGAATGATGTGATGGACAAGACCCAATCCTAAGCCTAGCACAAGATCGTGTAGTTCGTTTGCTAAAGCTTTTCTAATGTCAAGTATCATTTCCTTAGACCATGAGATTGTGCAACTCCCAGATACCGTAGGAGTGCTTTGGGTGTGCCAAACGTCACAACGTAACTGGGTGGCTATAAAGGTACACTACAGGTATCTCCGAAAGTGTCTGTTGGGTTGGCACGAATCGAGACTGGGATTTGTCACTCCATGTAAATGGAGAGGTATCTCTAGGCCCACTCGGTAGGACATCATCATAATGTGCACAATGTGACCAAGGAGTTGATCACGGGATGATGTGTTACGGAACGAGTAAAGAGACTTGCTGGTAACGAGACTGAATAAGGTATCGGGATACCGACGATCGAATCTCGGGCAAGTATCGTACCGCTAGACAAAGGGAATTGTATACGGGATTGATTGAATCCTCGAAATCGTGGTTCATCCGATGAGATCATCATGGAACATGTGGGAGCCAACATGTGTATCCAGATCCCGCTGTTGGTTATTGGCCGGAGAGGTGTCTCGGTCATGTCTGCATGGTTCCCGAACCCGTAGGGTCTACACACTTAAGGTTCGATGACGCTAGGGTTATAGGGAATAGATATAAGTGGTTACCGAATGTTGTTAGTAGCCCCGGATGATATCCCGGACATCACGAGGAGTTCCGGAATAGTCTGGAGGTAAAGATTTATATATGGGAAGTCCTATTTTGGTCATCGAAAATGTTTCGGTTGCTATCGGTAATGTACCGGGACCACCGGGAAGGTCCCGGGGGTCCACCAAGTGGGGCCACCGGCTCCAGAGGGCAGCATGGGTCAAGTGTGGGAGGGGACCAGCCCCAGATGGGCTGGTGCGCCCCCCACAAGGGCCCAAGGCGCCTAGGGTTTAGGGAGGGGCACCTCCACCTTACTTGGGGGGCAAGTCTCCCCCTCTCCCAACCCTTGGCCGCCGCCCAGATGGGCTTTGGGGCTGCCGCACCCCTTGGGGAGGGAACCCTAGAGGGGGCGCAGCCCCCTCCCTCTCCCCTATATATAGTTGAGGTCTTTGGGGCTGCCAACACATGAGTTTTGACCTCTCCCTAGCGCAGCCCTACCTCTCTCCCTCCTCGTCTCTTGCGGTGCTTGGCGAAGCCCTGCTGGAGTACCACGCCCCTCCACCACCACCACGCCGTCGTGCTGCTGCTGGATGGAGTCTTCCTCAACCTCTCCCTCTCTCCTTGCTGGATCAAGGCATGGGAGACGTCACCGGGCTGCATGTGTGTTGAACGCGGAGGTGCCGTCCGTCCGGCACTAGGATCATCGGTGATTTGGATCACGACGAGTACGACTCCATCAACCCCGTTCACTTGAACGCTTCCGCTTAGCGATCTACAAGGGTATGTAGATGCACTCTCCTTCCCTCGTTGCTAGATTGCTACATAGATTGATCTTGGTGATGCATAGAAAATTTTGAATTTCTGCTACGTTCCCCAACAAGTTTCCCCTTTAAAGTTATATTATCGGATTGAGTCTTTAAAGATTTGAGAACACTTGAGGTATGTCTTGCCGTGCATATCTATGGTGACAATGGGATACCACGTGATTCACTTGATGTATGTTTTGGTGATCAACTTGCGGGTTCCGCCCATGAACCTATGCATAGGGGTTGGCACACGTTTTCGTCGTGATTCTTCGGTAGAACTTTGGGGCACTCTTTGAGGTCCTTTGTGTTGGTTGAATAGATGAATCTGAGATTGTGTGATGCATATCGTATAATCATACCCACTGATACTTGAGGTGACATTGGAGTATCTATGTGACATTAGGGTTTTGGTTGATTTGTGTCTTATGGTGTTATTCTAGTATGAACTCTAGGGCTGTTTGTGACACTTATAGTTATAGCCCAACGAATTGATTGGAAAGAATAACTTTGAGGTGGTTTCGTACCCTACCATAATCTCTTCGTTCGTTCTCTGCTATTAGTGACTTTGGAGTGACTCTTTGTTGCATGTTGAGGGATAGTTATCTGATCCAATTATGTTATCATTGTTGAGGGAACTTGCACTAGCGAAAGTATGAACCCTAGGCCTTATTTCCACACATTGCAATACTGTTTACGCTCACTTTTATCATTTGTTACCTTGCTGTTTTTATAATTTCAGATTACAAATACCTTTATCTGCTATCCATATTGCACTTGTATCACCATCTCTTCGCCGAACTAGTGCACCTATACAATTTACCATTGTATTGGGTGTGTTGGGGACACAAGAGACTCTTTGTTATTTGGTTGCAGGGTTGCTTGAGAGAGAGCATCTTCATCCTACGCCTCCTACGGATTGATAAACCTTAGGTCATCCACTTGAGGGAAATTTGCTACTATCCTACAAACCTCTACACTTGGAGGCCCAACAACGTCTACAAGAAGAAGGTTGTGTAGTAGATATCATCGGCCTTGTTGGAGTGGATTTTTCCGAAGCGCGCTCCGATTGATTCTCGCTGTGGGAGGATGGTATGGATTTGATCTAAGAATCCCCATCCCTTTAAATAGACAATTTATTTACCTGGCTGGGGGGCGAATGTAAAAACGCCCTGGCTCCTCATACTCGTTCGACGCGTGCAAGATAGCCCTTATTGAGCACAGAAGCCAAGAAGTCCAACATTTATCGGGCCGGACACTACTTAACAGACATTCAAGAATTGGAGAAGAACCCGCCTTGCAATGCCGAAGACAATGCCGCGCGCCGGACTCAACGTCATTGAAGCCTGGTTCGGGGGCTACTGAGGGAGTCCTGGATTAGGGGGTCTCCGGACAACCGGACTATATCCTTTCGCCGGACTGTTGGACTATGAAGATACAAGATTGAAGACTTCGTCTCGTGTCCGGATAGGACTCTACTTGGCGTGGAAGGCAAGCTAGGCAATACGGATATGTATGTCTCCTCCTTTGTAACCGACCTTGTGTAACCCTAGCCCCCTCTGGTGTCTATATAAACTGGAGGGTTTTAGTCCGTAGGACAACATACAATCATACCATAGGTTAGCTTCTAGGGTTTATCCTCTTTGATCTCGTGGTAGATCAACTCTTGTACTACTCATATCATCAAGAACAATCAAGCAGGACGTAGGGTATTACCTCCATCAAGAGGGCCCGAACCTGGGTAAACATCGTGTCCCCTGCCTCCTATTACCATCCACCTTAGACACATAGTTCAGGACCCCCTACCCGAGATCCGCCGGTTTTGACACCGACACTAGTCATCGCCAATTGCTTGATAGATGCTAGAATTGGTTGTGCATGCTTTGCCACATATTTCATTTGCCATTTTATTGTGTGAGCATGTTGGTTGCATAATTTATTCATTCGAGGACATCCACTTGTTGCTTTGATTGTTTGGTCTCCTTTTCTTTTGCCAAGTGGATGGACAAGAATGCCTAAGAACCTTCTCTAGCTATCTATGCTTTTCTTGTCTCAAACTCTATTCATGCTACATCACAAAGTTTGATCAAGTCAGATTCGAACCACTCTGTGTGAGGAGCACTCGGAGTCCCCGATTCGTCATAGACTTAAACTTCCAAAACTTCTTTGTGCATTTTGGTCTGACCGATTCATCCATTTCGGTCATACCAAGATCACTAAGTCGATCTAGGTTTTCAATCTTGGTGCAACCGATTTGAACTTTTCGGTCACACCGTGTTGTTCCACTCGGTCACACCAACAGGGTCAGGCTATATATATATCCCCGGGCAAAAATTTGGAAAATTTTCCGAACCCCTTCGCCCGCGCTCAGCCTGCTCTGCCTCCCTGGGTCTCCGGATCGTCCTCCTCATCGCTAGCTGCCTCCTGCCACTGGTCTCCGCCGCCGTCAACGGGATTCGTCTCCGCCGTTGCCGCCGTAGCAAGTCCATCGCCGCACTAGGGTATGGACTTGATCCTTGTGCTAATCCCACTCCGATTCCTAGCACATTGTTTTGCCATGTATCTTCCCACGATTGAGATCTATCTATCCAGTGAAATCACTTTGTAGTTTAGTCATGGATTGAAAATTTGGGTTAGGTTTCTGCCGAAATCATCTCGGACCAACCGAGTTGTTGAAATCGGTTCCACCGATTTGGCTAAGGCCATTGCACATGTGATTCTCGGTCTGACCGAGAATTGCAAATCGGTGTGACCGAGTTCAATACTTTGTGAAACCCTAGCAGTCTCGGTGCCACCGAACTGTGACTCGGTCTGACTGAGTTCACTAGTTTAGGTTCCAAAAGCTGCTTCGGTATCACCGAGTTTTCAAATCGATAGACCTGAAATGCTTTCTGTGGAAAACTAAAACTAAGTTTTTAAATCATTCTTTTGCAAAAACCTTAGTACTTTGTGATGCTCATCCAATCTACCTCAACTGTAATCTATTCACAGGGTCTGCTGTCAGTGTTTACATCATGTCAGATTAGAGTGCAGCCAGAACAAGTCTGAGGAGCAAGTCAACATGAGTGAGGGCACTAGTCCCTCTAGCAGCTTAGATGAGGGAAGCAGGAGTACACCCAACAACTTGCCTAAGGTAGCCACCAGGACCAGAAAGAAGAGAACCTCAGATTCAGAGGATGAGGACTATGTGGCTATTGAGGAAGAGGCCACCTCAAAGAAGAAAGTTCTGAAAAAGGAATATGGCACAACTGCTACCACTAAGCCAGGAATGAAGATAAAGATTCCTGCTAAGAGAGTGCCTATGTCAAAGGCCAGGGCATCCACTGCTGAAACCTCCAAGCCATTAGAAGAGGCAGTTGGAGAAGGCAAGAAAAGGAAGGAAAGGGTCAAGAAGACCACTGCCAGAGTGCTTGGCAGATCCTCAATTATGAGAGATTCTGAAGAAGAGGAAGAGGATGCAGCACCAGCACCCAAAGCTCAAAAGCTTATGGGAGATGCTATAAGGGTATGGGCTTCTCCATCTAAGCCCAAAACTGCTCCTAAGACTGCTACTCCAGCTCCAAAGCCAAAACCCAAGAGGAGCACCAGGAACATCCCTGCTGAGGAGAAGAACAAGGCCCAGTGCCTCAAGCTGCTGACAAAGAAGATGATTCTGTTGTTTTGAGGAAGTTGAAGCCCAAAATTCCAGATCACAATGATGCTCACCCAGTTGCAGAGAATATGAAAATCAGGAAAGATTCACGTTTAAGGCTATGGAGAGAGTCTGATCCATATGCCACCAGGAAAAGGACTGCTGTGGACTACAGGTTCCATACAAAGGAACAACAGGACTTCTATGAGACCATTTTACTTGACAAGAAGCCCATAGTGTGTGACATGAGATGGGCTGATTGGAAATTCATTGAGGAAAATGAGAATCACTTCCTTGGTGTATATGATAGCTTCAAGGCATGTGGAGTCAATGAGTTTGTGGCTTAGAAGCTCACAAAGTGGAATGATGAGCTTATTATGCAATTTTACTCCACAGCTCATTTCTACCCAAATGGAAGGATTGTCTGGATGCCTGAAGGTACTAGGTACCAGTCAACGGTTGCAGAATGGGCAAAATTGATCAATGCTCCAGAGGAGAATGAAGATGACTTGGATGTCCATGCCAAGAAGAAGAAGGATCTCAACACCATGGCACATATGTACAAGAACAGAAGCATACATGCAGTGCAAAAGAAGATCACTTGCTCTGTATAGTTTAATTTACATGGTATGAAGAAGGAACTTCGTTGTACAACGGAAAAATTTAAATTGAGAAAGGACGAACTTTTGTTTATGAACTACATATAATAAACTTTAAACAAGCAATTTGATGCAAACACCGAAAATAAACAGCTGTTGCAGTCATGCCTAACCAAATATATACAACAAAGTTTGAAGGCTTGAGATGGACAAACTTACATTATTGGTGAAGACAGGCTCTATAAAGGCCTTGTCCATGCTGATGGGGGGGGGGAATTCAAGAAGTTTACCATAGAATCTTCTTCAAAAGCATTGCCTTTATTCTACATTTTGTTAAGAGTAAATATAGATGTGATAATATACGAAAAATGGAGAATATTTAAGATAAGATGAAGAGTGATGCTACATAACCAAGTAGCTATAAATGTAAGTGCAGCGATACAGGCAAAAGGTACAGCCAAGAGCAATGCACAGCTAAACTTCTTCAGTACCAACCTTACGGTAAGAGTAAATATAGATCTGATGTGTAGAAAATGGAGGGCAAAGGAAAATAAGCTGCAGAGTTACAGTACATGAACAACTACCTGTCATTATAAGTACACTGATAAAGGATAGCATGTACTTACAAGAGCAATGCAGAGCTAAAAAAACATTGGCATTGGATATATACACTAATGTAACCATTCATACAGATCAGATAATTTGGAGCAAACAATTGATAAGCAAGCTATCATGCATACTGCTGTGACATAATGAACCAGGTATGTATGCAAGTACAGTGATACAGGACAACAGGTACTAACAAGAGCAAAGCAGCGGGCAGCATATTTGTTTTATCCTGTCGTTCCTGCCAAACCGGAGTTCTTTCTTCGAGCAGATTTCCTGCAAAAAAGATCCGTAAGGCACATGCGGAAAAGTAGAAGTTCAAATTGTCATGTGATTTCATAGACAGTACCTCATCCTGGGAACGAGACCAGTGCATAACAAGGTTTTTCCATTCAATGTCTTCTAAATTTAGCACAGGAGACTTCACCAGAAATTCGTTAATAGACTTGCCATCAAAGTGTGATTTCCTCAGGTAACACCGATACTGCTGCAATGCTTCCTTGAAAAGCACAAGCAAGCTTTGCTTGTCATGACTATCCAGATTGACCCTCGCCTAGTTACAACAATGTAATGTAAATCATTGATGTGTTCAATCAGCAGAAAACAGGAAAATAATAACCATGAATAATAGCACTTACACGTAAGTTGGACAGGAAGATGTGAAAATGGTGTTTGTCTTCACAATAATCTTCCCATGGTGGGAATATATGCACGTAGTCCCTAACAACATTGAAAGCATTGTCTTTTAAACTGGGAATAAATGGAATTGGGTTCCAATCTTCAGGAATTGGCCGTCTCTCTAGTTGGGATAGGTCTTCAGCCGGTGGACTTGCTGTACTTTTTGCTGGAGTGGGATTTTTCTGTGGTACAGCTGGTGCTATGGTAAATGAAATTAGTATACCTTTTGCTGGAGTGCAGGTCCTGTGTGGTGGGGCTAGTGGTGTGGCCAGTGAAGTATGGGTACATTCTGCTGGAGTCGGTCCAACATTTTGTGTCACTGGTTGTACAGCCAATATAAGTGGGGTGCTGTCTGATTTCTTTGGCACCACCACGTTTTTCAAGGACTTTGCTGGTGCTCCTTCAGGTTCGGCAATCACCCTCTTGCTTTTTGATGCCTGATGCACCAGAACAGCAGTTGAGTGGAAAAACATGGTACGATGACAGATGGAATATGTATTGATAATGGATTGGCATGGCATCTCGACATATATGATGAGTAAACTAAGCAGATGGCGATGCAACAAAGTATAAGAAATGCAAGACAACATATGCAAGATACGCGCAATCAATAAAACATTGCCAAATTAGAACAGGCACCTTGATGGGTGAACAGGACATGCCATCTGCCTATGACTCCTCGAGGTTAGAATAGTCATTAGGATGATATTCTGAACAAGAATCAACAGGTGGGGAGCGTACGAGTTTCATTGCTTCCAGAATGGCACTTAATGCCTTGGTGCCAATTTTGTAAGTCATTGCAGTGTTCCACAATATTCTTCTGATGCGCGGATTCTGATATTCAGTGTAATTGCGTATGATATCTAAGAACCATGAAAACATAAATAGTTGTGAGATTATCTTTGTAATGCAGATGATATTCTAATATAGGGGTGCCCCTGTAAACACTTGTGTGCTATCACTGGATTCTAATGAGAGAGCTCATGTGTGCTGTAATATGGTGCGTGCATTTATATAATCTGGCACAAGTACACAAAAAATAGGCTCTAGAAGTAAGGATAGCTGGCAGATGATAGGTTCATAATATACTGTATAGAGAGTTTATTGCCAAACCATGATAACAAGAGCACACAGCAACTAGGAAGATCATAGTGTACATAACAGGGGTACACCATAACCAGGATATATAAATCGGGAAAGTGGAACTGGCTGGAAATTACGGTGTCGTATTGCCGCTAGTAATTGAAAGCCTATCGATCACGTACAGGCCAGCTCTATCAGCTGTTAGACTGCAGATGTCCCTGCTCCCCTTCCTGACGAGGAACATACTATGCTTCCCATACAGAACACCGCACGGCCCGCCGACCGAACCACCGGCCCCACCGCCTGTGTTCCTCCGCCATCCCCACCCCCACCCCCGCCCCCACCCGCATCGAGTTTACTTCGTTCGACGAGGCCCCACCACCGCCCCCCACAACCACTGTCCCCACCCGAGCCCCTTTGATCGCACCGGCGAACTCCGGCGAGCTTTGAAAAATCGACTGACCCAATTTTGAAATCTAGTCTACCGTGATTTAACTAGTGTGGAATATAAAAGGGGAAAACCATGAGCATTGCGAGTATGGTGTTGAGCGTGCCATGGCGGATCTGAAGGTGCAAACCGGACAAAGGCAACTTCGCAACCAAGACAAGAAATCGGAGTAAAGCAGCGGCGATCTATTTTCTTGCTGCGATAAATAAGTTGAGCAGATACGAAAGAGTACCGCCTCTGGTGTGGCGCCGTGTACGCATCTGCTGAGAATTTGATGGTGCTGCGGTAGCGATGGCTGTCGACAGTGTGGAAGCAGATCTAGGAGGGTAGACGGTGGCGGCAGGGCACGGTGGACGAGACGGTCGTAGGAGCGGCACCGGCAAGGTGGACAACGGCGGGGATGAAGCGAGAGGACGGGATGCAAGGATCTCGGTCTGAAGCCGTGGATGAGAGAGGTCGATCTCTTGTAATGGACGGCGGCGTCGGGGTATCAACTCCAGCATGGTGGAGGAGGACGATGGTGGATGGGGTGGCGGACGGCGGCGGCGGACGGAGGAGGGTGGGGTGGAGAGGGTGTTTTGGCGCCCACGGAGTAGGAATGGGGAAAAGGGAGCTAGAGAGGAAGGGGGAACCATGTATTCAGGGCACGCTTGTCTCAAATGCGAGGAAATTTACAAAATTAGCCCCCGTTTCAAATTTCTACTACATCACATCAACACTAGTCGGTTGGGGATAGGACGGTAATCTCGCATACACCGAATATTTGCCGACGAGAGTTTGTTTTTGGCGCCCACCGTGTATGAATATGAACCGGGGAGGGAGTCGATTTCGGTCGAGGACACACTATGTTTTGGCGCCCACCGTGTATGAATCCAGGTGAGAGGCGGTTACGTCACGTTTGGGTGAAATTACAAACCTACCCCAATCGAAACCTATAGAAATCCAGCATATAGGCTTTGCGTGGCAGGGATAGGCAGTAGTGATTTCCATCTCGCAGATTTTGGTTTCGGGCGGTTACTGCGACTTTCCCCGCTTCATTCAAATTTTGCAGAGTGCACGTTTACCATGCCAACTCAATTCAAATCCCATTTGTATTCCTTTTTTTCGGGCGGGATCCATTTTCGATTGGAATTACATTCTATATACATCATTTTTTATATATACTTTCAAAAGCACAACAAAGAATTCTGCTCCTTTATATGTATAATATGATTTACAAATACAACGATCTCAAAATGTTAAGGTTGAATGCGAAAAAAATTAACCTAATTATGTTCTACTAAAATGTATGGACCAGTAATATCTACATATTAAATAACATATATGTGCGTGAATTCATATGAGTATACATGTTTGATAGTTCAATTTCGGTTTGAGTATGGATTACATGTATCATCATCTCAAATTCAGATATTTGAATCCCTTTTTTGTTCACTTCTTTCACGCCCATCTCTCTCGCATGCATGCTCCTTCAGGTAGCTATCACTCTCTTTTCTCCAGCTCACCCGCACGCTCAAGTTGCTCCTATCCTAGCAAACATGGTCTCTCGAGGTCTCCATTGAGAAGTGTCACACTCTCCCTATCATTATACATTACACAGTTTTCATTATCTCTCACGTCTCTACTATTCTCTGGTATCACTCGGTACCTAAGCTTTCTTTTTCACCGCCAAACACACAGTCTCCACTCGTCTCTCACTTTGTATTTCTCTCTATGGGATTCTCTCACACACCCTATATGTCTCTACATATGAGTCATACCACTAAAATTACTCTCTCTATCTCTCCTGCAGACACAACATTTGTTGCGGTCTCCTTTTTGTCTCCATCCCAGATTGACATTATTCATTTGTTTACCGATCAGACAACCCCGACTACCATCTCCCCCCTCTCTCTCTCTCATAGACACACACACACAACTCCTGCTTCCACTCCCCTTCCCGACTACCGTCTCTCTCTCTCTCACACACACAAAACTCTTTCTTTCGCACCCCGACTCGTATTTCTCTCACAAACATTTATCGACTAGCTAGCCTGTAGATAGGTTTATACACCCGCACACTCGTGCTTCCACCATCGCATACATGTCTCTCTCCTGCTCCTTGTATCTATGTAGATTTTTCTTCCCTTCTTGAGACACGCCCTCTCGATCGTGCACACACACACACTATTGTCTCATTTTAAGCTGATACCTATCGCACACACACTCCTTGTGTCTTTAGTACTTCACAACATGCTCAAACTCACATAATCCCAGTCAAATGAGAATCTAAATGCATTTCATAGTTATTACTTTGTAGGATGCAACAAGAACAACCATAACTCTACATCAGCCATTATAAAAGCAACATTTTGACATATCCCAATGTGTGAATGAAACATGCAGAGAGAGCTTTTGAAGATGGAGCAGATAGGGCGGGAAAGATTGTATGTATGTGGACGAGAGAGTAGGAATCAAACCTAACGAGACAGAAAGAGAGAGAGAGAGAGAGAGAGAGAGAGAGAGAGAGAGAAAGAGAGGAAGAATTTAGGTCTTTGAGAAAGATGCATACATGTAATATACATGAGATGCGTGTGCATCTGGATTCTGTATACGTGGAAGGGGAAGAGAAAACATGTTTGATGAGAGAGCAGGAAAAACATGGACGAGAGGGGAAGGATCTCATGGGTTGAGGGATTGACAATTTTGTGCGGGGGAGAGGGGGGATTGGTAATTTTGTGCAAGAGAGAGAGAGGGCGGGGGGAGGAGTGAGTCAGCCGTCGTCACATCACCCTGCTTCCAAATGAACCCGCATTCTCTAGCACGGTGTGGTCGCCGTCTTCGATCTGCTCGTTGCCCTCTTTGAAGATTGAGGTGTTGTGCATGTTGGGTGCAAAGAAGCACAAGTGAGAGTGGTCGCCGTATAACCTTGGATGGGGATGAATTGTGTGCTCGGGGGAGTGTGTGTGTGTGTTGTGCTGCTTGTGTCTCTATGTTTGTGTGTGTGTGTGTGTGTGTTGTGCTGCGTGCGTCTCTCTCTGTGTGTGTGTGTGTGTCAGATATTGAGGGAAAACAAACCTAAGGAGAGAAATTAGTATTCATGAAGAGATTGTGCGGGCCTTGAGGTGGGCAGGGGCCGGGTGAGGGTGTCAAAATGTGCGCGTTGATGCATGTGTTGCATGCAACCGTGCGAGGGACGGACGAATGGAGAGAGATGGTTGTTGTGTTACGGATGCTCCTCTCTCTCTCTCTCACACACACACACACACAAGTAAACTAGAAGACCGTTCTCTCATGTATACACAACGTATCGACATCTGTCTATGTCTCACTCATGCATGATCATTTGCACATTGACACCTCTCTATGTCTGTATCACACGCACACCTTCTCCACATTGCCCTTCCGCCACAACACACATATGGACACATACACACATTCTCTCTCAGTCACACACACAAAATCAGTATTAAAAAAACTAGGGCGCACCTAAAACGCCCAAATCCAAATAAACACGAACTGTAGCTAAATTCAAATATATGGAAATATTCCAGCGTCAAGAACTTTCACAGGAAAAAAAAGTTGAGTAATACTCGAGGATTGTTTTCACACACACAAAAAGGTTTGGTGGATGTCATTCGAGCGCGACATGGTGACGCACCGTTCGATCCACCGCGAGGCCGCGGTTCACGCGCTTGCACAGGATTCCGTATCGTGGCTGTGGTACTAACTAATAAAAGCGCTGCCTAAGTCTAATGTTTACGTGTACTAGTACGGTTTTCTTTTAAGTTTTACCAACCTTATATTGAAAAATAAAGTAAGCTCCCACACGCGCACTCATCAATATGCCGCCGCCGTTGAGCATGCCGGTGCCCGCCTGCTACGGCCAACAATTTCTCGCCCATCACCGGCATGTCGCCGCCATCCCTGTGCCATGAAGCCGAAGGCTCGCCCACTCATGTCGTTTGTAGTCCCTCCTCGCGATGCCGCCGCGCTGCCAAGCACGCGAGCAGCTGGTGGAGCCGTGTCTATGCACGCAGCGTATGAAGAGGAGGACGAGCGCCTGCTCCAGCACGCCGGTGATGAGGAACTAGCATGTCATTGTCGTCTCCGCCCGCGTGGAGGAGACGCGCATGGTGGCTATCGCGGCGGAAGCCGGTCGCGCGCGCGTCGAGCTTGCAAACCGGGTGCGGACGCGGAATCTACCTTCGAGGCCTTGAATGCCACGTGGATCCTGCAATCTGAAGGAGCAATTTGGGTCAGTCGACTCATGTGAGCCGTTTGATGCAACATGGATGGCTAGAAGGGCTTCTTCCACCTCTTCTGCCGTCTTCTATCTTCGCTTCGTCGAACTTCTTTCACAAATCGACTGACCCAAATTATACTACTAGTACGAACGTATTAAGTACAGTAGGAACACGAAGGTACAAGTAGTAGTACCAACTGCAAGAAGAACAGTAGTAAGACATAGTACTAGTACTATTGTACGTACTAAAGAGTTCAAATAACGAGAAAGAACATAAACATAGTTCTGCTAGGGCCTCAGCACAACACACCCTTGAAAATAAACTAATAAGCAACTAGTCCGCTTTACACTGGGGTAGAACCAGCATGAGCGACGACACTGCCACCTATTTGGAGTCCAAGTCCACGTCCTCGACTTCGTCCTCATCCCTCTTCCTCTTCCTCTTCGCCGACGCTTCTTTGCTTGAACCGGACACTGAGCTCTGCTTCTTCATCCAACCCTTGTAGATATTTAAACAAAGGTAGGCATCCATTGCTGCGTACAGGATGTGATCTTCATCTAATGTCTTCGACTCCCATGCACGATGAAACTCGTGATGAGGTTTCTTCAGTTTAGTGTACGAAGGATCAATCATGGCTGCTGCCAGGGTCAACATTGAAGGTTGAGAGGAGGACACCAGGCTTGCCTTCTGGAGATCGATGGGCTGGCCTACAACGAGACCTATCCGATGCAGGACGTCACTGTCGTTCTTAAAGCCTACAGTAACGAATTTCACTCTTTTGTCCTTGAGGAAGTTCTTAAAATCCTGGCACTCAACGTCGGCATGGCATATGTGGTAGACCAAGAAAATGTTATGTACGCAAACCTGGATCACGGCGGGCTTCCTCCTCTCTTCGTCCTTTAGATCCTTCTCTTGTCCCAGGACTGTGGTGTACTCAACATCTAGCCCAGCGACCCACTCATCCGTTGAACTGTTGAACATGCGTAGGAAGCGAGCAAGCCATGCTTTCACCGTCTTGGATCCACGTGTGTAGATGACGATGAACTGATCGCCGGTGATGGCTCTAACCTAGTACTCAGCGGCGACCATGGAGATTTGGGAGGCCATGGATTTTGGAGGAGGGTTAGGAGAAGTTGAAATGTTGTACCCCGCAAAAAAAACTGGGAGCGAACTAATGTGAAAGGATGGGACGACTGGGAGCGAACTGTTGTAAGGTAGAAGACGGGGACGAGTAGGGTGTGCGAACGGCGTGGGGTTGCTGGCTTGCCCGGTGGATAAATGGCTGCAAGCCCCCAAAGAGTTCTCGAGAAGTATGTGAGACCCACTAGATGTCATGTCTACTAGACCCATATCGTAGGCCTCCCACGACCTTCGCCTCCCTCGCACGGTCGCGCCCTTGGAGACTTCGACCGGCTAGAAATGAGCAATTTTTTTTGCCTTTTTTTAGACAAGCAATTTTTTGCCTACTCCGCATGCATGATACTCCCTCTCGTCCTTTTTACTCCCGTCAACCGTTTGCAAAGTGTTTGACCAAATTTATACTTTTTTTGAACACCACCTTATATTAATTAACCAGCCACACCAGTACACTCATTCGATACAATATTCCCAAAACACATAGGCATGGTGCATTAACTTCTACCTCGTTTCTTGTTTCTTGACATATCAACCAATAGGAGATGTGGGTGTGCATGCTTTTAATGACTTGAGACTACCAAACACGACATGCAGTGGTTAGTTCATTGGATGCAATGCTATTAATTAGCAAATAAACATTAAGATCTCTCGTTTTCCCCTCCTCCTTGGTCACAGTGCACAATCTAAGATGACTTGCTCACCTAGACGGAGGGAGTACTGATTATAATGAGTATAAGAACTACGTTTTATAATGAGTGTAAAAATATTGATTTGACATTGTGAATGTTGACACATTGTGGAATAGTTTTTGAAGTCTGCAAAAGTACTCAACTAGTGCTGTCATTCTCCACAAAAAATGTGTTTACCAATGCATGCATGAACACTAGTTACTCTAACCCCCCTCTCTTCTTTAATTCTTTGCCACATCAAGATGTTTGCTATTCCCGTGTGCTAAGATACCATGATTATGCCAGCCTTAATCATCGCATGCAATAATGTAGTGCACCTTGAAATATGAACATGTGTGGGGCGTGTTTGTTTTTAATGACTTGAGACTATACCTAGCCCGGCATGCAAGATGACTTATTATGCACCATTCCCCATACCTGCAGGAGCCCCGTTCGTCTCCAAATCTTTTCCTCTCCATGTGTGGAAATAATATGCCTGCCAAACTCTCCTTCTCCCTCCGGCGGTCCAACCACTCCACCCCGTGTGAAAAAATCTGCATGCATGACTCTCCCCCCCCACGCTCGTCCAATCCGTTGTGACCAGCAATATTTCCACCCCTTCGCTCCCCCGTAATTTACTCCAACAAATATGCCCACGTAGCTGTTACTCGACTACAGGTGCATTCGGTCACTAACATATGGGCCCAACATGGGTCTGGCCCACATGTCAGTGACGCAACTGGACCTGCAGTTAAGTCAGTGTAGCTCAGTCCATATCTTACGTAGGTGTGCCATTGCTCGCTATAAATACTACGCCTCCCACGACATCGCTATCTCCTCCCCCTCGCGTTCACGTTCATCACTATCTCCCCCCTCCCTCTCACGTCGACCACCATGGCATCGCCCCTTCCAAGCCCTAGGAGCCCCTCGCAGCACCGCGTGGACGGTCACGCGTCGCCGTTCCGTTCCTCACCGCCACTAGTCGAGGAGGACGCGTCGGTGTTCCGCTCCTCGCCGCTACGCGTCGCGTCGCTATTCTGTTCCTCGCTGCCACTAGTCGAGGAGGACGCGTCGGTGTTCTGCTCCTCGCCGCGACACACCGAGGTGGACGCGTCGGCGTTCCCAATCTCGCCAGCACACGCGCCAGAGGACGCATCGGCTCGCCGCTACGAGGAGAACGCCGCGCTACCTGCCGAGCCCACCAGCCTTGAGGAGCTTTGGAAAGAAATGGATGTCGCCTTGTGGGAGGCTTTGCCTCCAACAGAGCACGCCAAAATAGAGGCGGAGAAGAAGGCCGAGGAAGAGAAGCGCACCACGGCACAAGCTGCCTGGGAGGCCTATGTCACGTCCGAGAGAGTCAGGTAATTCGCTCTTTGGCAGAAGGCTCGTGCGAGGGCCGTGAGGGTGGCGGAGGACGCCCGTGCCGATGCCCTGAGTGCAGTCGGGCCCAAGCGCCTCATCTACGCTTGGTGGTACGTGGACCGGGTGCACGCTTCCAGCAAGCAGGAGTACCTGTTGGCACCGGATCACCACACCGGTGAGATCGTGCTCGCCCGCCGGCAAGCCGCCAATCAGCACCTTGCGAGTTGCGAGGCTGAGGAAGAGGCGTTGTGTCGGCACGCCGGGAAACGGCCGCGCACCAGGGCACTCGTGGCGCACCGCAAGCGCTCCTGCGAGCGCCGTGGCTTTTAGGTGGAGTATAATTTTTGTTTCGTAAGGCGATCTCATTAGTTTTGGGACGCAAATGATAAATCCCAAACGTTCAGGAATTTTTAGCGTCCTTAATTAAGTATCTAAAAGGGAAAGTTGGGAAACCTTGTGTATTCGTACGCATTTTGCAAGTACGTGCATATAGCACAAACTTTACTATATACTATCACACTACATGTCTCTCTCTCGATATATGCTTGCAGACTGTGCTACTCCCTCCATCCAGGTCAATAACTCATCTTCGGTTGTGCACCGTGACCAAGAAGGAGGGAAGACTTATACACCTAGACGGAGGGAGTACTACTATTACATATGTACATGCAAATGCACGTTTTAACATTACGATGCGGTTTTTGTAAAAGTGGAAAAACAGCACTAGTCAAGCTTGTGAAACGATTCAATGCAAAACAAATGCAAAAATGCTCGTTTGATTGTTTACTTTTAGCTTCCTTCTCTGCGGTTATTTCTCTGTCGTACTTTGTACGGAGTATCTCACTGGTTGGAAAGGCATGCAAATTCTCAAACCGCTTCCAACACCCTGTATCGAATTTTTTGCCTACCAGGTTGTGCCGTGCAATTGGAATTCCAACTTGAGTACTACTACTAGTAGGAGTACTAGGGGCTAGTTCTTTTAGGCTTCTAGATTAGCAATCCCATAACTACTACCTCCGTCCTGGTTTATTGGTCCCCATTGTAATTTGTGTCAAATTTTGGTCAAAATTTAGCACAAATTACAATGGTGAGGAAAACCCAGTTAAATCTTTGGTCAAAATTTAGCACAAATTACAATGGTGAGGAATAAACCAGGACGGAATAGTAGTTTAGAAGCCCAAATAAATGAGTGAGGCGTCTTATTGTTACTCTCCACTGTGACTAGTCTTGTGGGAAAAGCTGGGGAAGCCGCCAAAAGAACTGGCCCTAGGAGTAGTAGCTAGGGATCGAGTGTGCGAGATGAACTGGAGAAAGTAAATGCAGAGAGATGAAATGCAAAAAAGACGGAGGGATGTGATGGTTCCTTGTCCGTTTATTTTACCAGGCCACTTATTACTGGGAGTGGTTGGGTTTTGTGATATGACGGCTTTACTGCCGTGCCACGAGCGGGGTGAGAGGTGAGACTCCCATGCATCGCCGCCCTCTACACATACTACTACTCCCTCCATCCATTTTTATAGGGCCTAACTCGTCAATCTTTCGTACCAAGGCATGTCCGCAAAAAGAGGAACTGGTTTTGGGACTAGTATCTGGATCCCGTGTAATCTTGCATGCAGCCTCCTTTGAATGCCTAGCCGCTGGCCTCCCTTCCTTTAATTCCACGCATGCAAATTACTCTCCTCCCTTTTCTACATGCATGCCCAACCATAATTCCTCAAATCATGCATCCCTTGGCTGAAATATAGAGCTCGCTCCTCCTTTGAAAATATGGTGGTGCTATCCATGCATGCAAATCAATGCAATGGCCAGAGCATTTTCACGATGAAGGAACCACGCACGACTTGCAAGAGAAAATTAAGATGGAGATGCCTCGGTTAGTTCATTTGGATAGGTTTGTTCGGATATTATTTCATCTCTAGAGCTCACAAACATCCGGTTGAAATAGGTAAAAAGTATATTTTGCAAACAAAAGCGTTCAACTGTTCAACCTGCATCCAAAACTTCTGAAGAAATAACTCTTATTGTGCTTTGCAGGAAATGATCTTCAAGAATTAGTTTTTGAGTATCCATTGTTATACATGTTGGCTACAGATGACATGGCACTTTCTTGTAGCCAACAGTTGGCTATACTATTTAAGTATTAGCCATGCCCTTATACACCTAGACGGAGGGATTAAATCAGGATGACTTGGGAGGGGGCAGAGGATATGTAAGAAATGGTTCATCATAAGTCTTTCACCAGTACTGTAGTAAAAATTCGTACATGGAAGGTTCTAGACTAAACCATTAATGGATACACTTTTATTCATGCGCGATACTCCAATAGAGCAAGATCATGCATGGAAGTCTCCACATGCTTAGACAGCGGATTACATTGAGCGAAGACTAATGATCAACATTTAACTTGAAAGTGCAGATGTCCAGGTGAACCTCCTTGGAGTCCTCGTGCACATTGTTGGAGTCCAAATAACACCATGGGTTTTCCATGTCCACATCAGCGGGAAAGTCCCAGCTCCGCAGAGTCCAAGTATGCTCGGCGTAGCCAGTGTCACCGCCCACGCGTGTAGGTCTCCTCTTCTCATGCTCATACAAGTGGTAGAAGAGCTCACCTTATAAAGGCCTACTAGCAAAATTCCAACATCGACCAGGACGTCCATGAAACGGGAGTGGCTGTAGGGGACGTTGCGCCAGTTGAATATATGAGAAAGTTACTACGAGATTTAATCCAAATAAGCATAAAATAAATCATGACGGCTATAACAGAGATCAAACTAACAATGTGGACTAGCATAGTAGTAGGATACAGAGTAGAAACATGAATTCTACCACGATTTCGAACAGGAAGGACAGAAAAACATACGGTGCAACGGGAGCAGCACCGTTGGCGTTGAGGTTGTCGCCCATGTCCAAACACCATGTAGACACAGTCTTTGAGCATGGTTCATAGTTGTTCCATGCTCGGGCATTGAAGTTTGTAACTATTTTAGATTAGAATATACTACTCCTCCGGTGCTAGTAGTAGAGCAGAGTCCTACTCTACTACTCTAATCAAGCAACTTAGGGCATAACACTGCAGGGAGTACCAATATTGTGAACACTCAAGCAAGTTGTCTGGCATCGACATGACCCTACGCTGCTGGTATGTGTCTCGTAAGTCAAGCGGCGTGCTGTAGTCATCATCACCTGTCCACGTCCCGCAGCACATATTCGCTTCTCCATCTTTGTCCGCACATAATCTCGTCCAATGTTCCATCCCCGCTAAGGCGCCTCCCACCCTCGTCCGAAACCCAAGCACTAACAATGGCAGAACCGAGCAGCGTCCGCCGAAAGAGTGACTGGAATTCGCTCACAACAGAGGTAATCAAGCTCATTGTTTCGCGTGTGGACAATCTCAGTACCATGCCCCTCGCCGCATACTCGTGGGGGCTGTACCATTTACTCAAAGCCCTCGGGCCGAAGCTTTTTAAGCCAGCTCCTTGCTTGTTGATGCTGCCTGATCTTCAGAAACAGCGTCTCATACAGCATAACGATCGTAGGGTGGCGAGCATCAACCCCCTTGACTGCGATCTGATCCCCGTCAGCCTCAACTACATTAACGGTATGTACTGGGTCGGCCTGAACACGTCTTGGATGGTGCTCGTCGACGGTCGTGGCAACTGGATGCTCGTGGAGGTCTACACCCGGTGATTGATCCCCCTTCCTTCGATTAACACTTCACTCCTTTGGCACCGCGGCCCAGAATACTCGGAATCTTAGAATAGCCAACATGATACCAAGTTTGATTTCCTCATGGTTGTAATCTGCTTAAGTGCCCATAAGATCTACGAATTATAAAGATTTCAGGCTAATTGCATTCTTCAACTGCGGTCTCACCTATCTGACAGGTCACTGTGGTAAGTGGATAAATCTGCACGTCCATCGCAGGATCATACATCCTCCATGGTTCTCTGATGCAATTGAACACAAGGGCTTCATTTACGCTGTCGACTCCTTCTATGGCTGGACATATTGCTGGCCTACTCCAGTCATCGCTACAAATGGCTGTTACAGTAGTATGTTACTTTCCTATGATATCATGATGGCTTGCTTATATAACTATCAACATTTGTTGAAAAAATATTCATGCTCATAACATGCTGTTCTTAAGATTAACTAAACCAAGAGCCCTTTTTTATTTGACTCCAACTTGATATGATGTTGTAGGCCGCCTGGTGTCCCTACCCTTCCTAATCCCAGAACCTTTCAAAGAAAAGCGGCATGGCATTTGCAGGTGGTTCCTGGCTCGATCAGACGACGGCGAAAGATTGATGATCGTTCGCACGTACCGGACGTGTTGTTTCGCGGAATACAATCACCGTCACAGCAAGGTCTTTGAGCAGGATCCCAGCTTCTCTGGGCCTTCAGGATTTTTTGACTAGAGGCTGGTAAGTAGCCTTGGTACAGGCTCTCTGTTTGTCGGACTGAATTATCCGATTAACCAGGAGATAACCGACGGCAAGGATCATGATGGCAGCGCAGTTTCGTTCATCAGGCAAAACTATGTGTACACAGCGTACCATGCGTCTCTGCATGCACCATACCCTGATATGTGCCGCCACGCTCTGCAGCCCAAAGTAGGAGAGAGGGTCGCAAGTATTAGACTTCGACCTGCTGGCTGGAGTTTCCCCCGTCAGGCACCCATCTGGTTCAAGCCATCAGCCAATCTCCATAGCTTAATAAATAGTAATGTCTAACTGATCCAGTTAGTTAGATGCGTACACTTGGTGTAGTAGGAAATTTATTTAGTTTGATGCATACACTTGTTCTTTTTGGTAGCCCTTTTGTAATGATGGCTGATGTTTGGTTTGGAAGAGAGAGCTGCGTCTTCACTCTTCTGGCCTGCTTACTGCTTCTGTTGCACCCCAGCCCTGGTTGCTGCTGCTCCTGTTTTCAATGTACAATCAGTAGTATATTTCGTCTGTTGGTTGAATAAATGTGTTGTTAGAACGACAAACACAATGTTTTGGAAGTCGTTGCACGGTCCGATCCTTTAGTGCCCCGTACCGTATGTAGCGCATACTATTTATCGTACGGAACACATTTTTTTTGAAACTCGGAACACATTTTCCACTTGTTGATAACATGCAGCCCACTGATGAAGGCCCAATAGAGAAGCCCATAATTAACTGGAAGGGAGGCTCTCACATGAATCCGGCCCAGGTACATGCTCATGGTCCCCTAAACATAAATAAGTAAATAAATACAACTAAATGCTCATGCACCAGTTCTTTGGGAAAATAGCTAGCCCAGTATTTCTTTTTGAAGAGTACCCAAGCTAGGCCTATTTGTTTTCTTCGAATTACTGGGCTGCAAATCTTTCAAGACGGGGAGGGATGCATTCCGGCCTGGCTTAAGAGTATGGTCAATGTCTCTTAAAAGTAATATCAAAAGGGGTTGAAAATTCCAAAAATTTTATAGCAAATGGGATATAAGTTTCTTTTTTGTTTTTGTTCTTCAGTGATATCTTATACGTATTTCATTGGATTTAACATGACATAGTACTAATTTATTTTTAATTTTTTTACTATGCTATTAATTTTTGGATTAAGAATATTTCGTTCCCCAGCAAAAATTCGCGAATTTTCAAAATTTCCCACATATTTAGTTAATTTTTTGACCCTGGTACTGACCAGAAAATGGCCAGCAATTCTAAAAATGGAAAACGAGCTGCAATAAATTCCATATGAATTAGAAAATGAGTAAAAAATATAAAAATAATAGCAATTGGGCTGTACACGCCACGGATTTCGAGGCTGACTTATTTACGAAAGGCTTTGTCATTGAACACACGATTCTAGTAGCAGTTAGTTTTGGATGTCCATCCAACGGCTCACGTGCTTCTTTAATCTCTGATCTTCCTGCTCCAGCCGCCTAAACTAGCACCGGCGGGACTGCCTGCTCCCTCCTCTTGTGGCCCACTGTGATGCCCCACAGGCTTCCCCGGCCCACCCTACTCCCTTCGCCGGCCTGGCCAAACGCAATCAACTGCCTCCTTATTACGCGAAAAAAATGATTCCTCCCACTGACATCTGGGGCGCACTGATTGGGAGGCTAACCTGTGGGCCTACTAAGTTGACGCGTACGCAGTGCTTGTCAACTTAGTCAACAAACGATTCTAGCAGCAGTAACCGTTGGATTTGAATCGAACGGTCCTGTTGCTTCTTCAATCGCTGCTCTTCTTGCACCAGCCGCCCAAACCAGCGCCGGGGAGACCGCCTGCTCCTGCCTCCAGTGGCCATCTGTGCTGCTGATGAGGCCTCATCGCCCCTACTACTCCCACTGCTAGCCAGGCCCTGCGGCAACGGCAGCCTCACACCGTAGCCGAACAAGTGAACCCTCGTACTCCTCTCCGCATGGGCATCCACTACCTCGTCTTCCCCGGCTCCGCGTCATCCCCTTCCTAGGCCTCGTCGTCGTCCACCGCCTTGGTGCTCTCGGCGCGGCGTGGTCAACATGGTCAACGACATTCCATCGGAAGAGTACTGTTCGTGGAGAGGCTGACAACTATGTCCATGGCCACAGCCCAGTTTTTTGTGATTTTCCAAGTAAGTCGCTTTGTCAAGCCTGTCGGGCTACAAATCTTTCAAGACGAGGAGGAGAGCTTTCATTCGGTTAGCCGAGAAAATGGCCTATCAGTAATGAGAAATGGGCTGTACATTTTTAAAACACATCAAACCGACAATTAGTTTCAGATATCTTTTTTTCATTTCGAGATTTGAAATTACATTAATTTTTATGCATGGAGAATTTGTTGGATTTTATATTGATATACATTTATTTTTAAAATCAGTTCGAATGTGAGTCGAAATTTCGGGATTAAAAACTGTTCGGACCGTACCAAAATATGCAAAATTTCGTATAATTTTTTAACCGTGGCCACAATATGGGCTGTAATGCTAACAAAAAGAATATGGGCTCCAAAAAAACCTTAATAATTAGCAAATGGGCTGTAAATTATTAGAAATAATGGCACATGGGCTGTATGCTGTTTCCCACAGATTAGAGGCTTTCCTAAAAAAAGGTTGACGCACAAGCAGTGACTATTGGATGGCCATCCAACGGCCGTCGTGCTTCTTCATTCTCTCCTCTTCCTGCTCCAGCCGCTCAAACAGGCGCCGGCGGGACTGCCTGCTCCCTCCTCAACGCGGTCGGCTCTGCTGCCGCGCAGGCCTCACCGCCCCACTGTACTCCCATCGCTGGCCTAGCCATCCCTCTACTCACCCACACCTGCTGTTATTCTCCGGCGACAGCGAGGCCTCGTACAGTCGAAACGTTCCCCCCGCTGTTAGCTCGGACCCACCGGAAGTGCCTCCTTATTACGCACAAAAAATGAATACTCCCCCGGCTAGCTGGGACCCACCTTGGTGGGAGGCTGATTTGTGGGCCTACTAAGTTGACGGGGACGAAGGGCTTTGTCAACTTAGTCAATATGAACGATTCTAGCTCCAGTGACCGTACAATGTCCATCCAACAGCCGTAGTGCTTCTTCAACCTCTGGTCTTCTTGCTCCAGCCGCCCAAAGCAGCGCCAGTCATGCCGCCTGCTCCTGCCTCCCGTGGCCAGCTGTGCTACTGCGGAGGCCTCACCGCCCCTACTATTCCCACCGCTGGCCAGGCCCTGCGGTGACGGCAGCCTCACACCACAGCCGAACGAGTGAACCCTCATACTCCTCTCCGCGTGGGCATCCACTGCCACGTCTTCACCGGCTCCGCGTTGTCCCCTTCCTAGGCCTCGCCGTCGTCCACCGCCCTGGTGCTCTCGGCGCGGCGTGGTCAACGTGATCAAGGAACGACTTCCATCGGGCGTGGACTGTACGTGGAGAGGCTGACAGCTGGGTCCATGGCGGCAGCAAGGATGTGCCTCCTTATTACGCGGAAAATAATGATTCCTCCACCTGACAGCAGGGACCCACCGGACGGGCCACCGTATTTCGCGAAAAAAACGTTTCCCCCCTGAGTGCTGGGACCCACCAGCTACACCTTCGCACGCAAGGAAGTGTGTCCGGGCAAAAAAAAAACGATGCGCCCCCCTGACTGCTGGGACCCACCAGCTACACCTTCGCAGGCAAGGAAGTGCCTGACAGTCGGGACCCACCTAGTCGAAGCGTATGTATCGTTGTCATTCTGGTCGCGAACTTGTATGTACATATATACTGGTGGATGTAGAGGCACGCACGTGTCGTAGTAGAGGCGACCAGGGTGCAAGAAAAAAATACGGCCACGTATGTGTACATACGGGTGGGGTCTCGAACGCCTACTCGCGCATACGCACGACGAGGGCTCGTGTACATGGCTGGGTTGGAATGGAGAAACAACATCGTCGTCGTGTTCATGGGTCGGAACGGAATGCGTGGTCGTGTTCATCGGGAGGGCTTGGATGGAAGAGGCGATGGAAACAAGGCCTGGCGTACCGCAAAACGGAGGACACGGACCTCCTATGGTCGAAACGGGGGTCCTGTTGATCGGGTGGGGTGTGGCATACCGCAAAATGGAGGAAACGGACCTCCTACGGTCGAAACGGGGGTCCTGTTGATCGGGAGGGGTGTGGCGTACCGCAAAACGGAGGAAACGGACTTTGTGTTGGAGCGCTACGGTCGAAACGGGGGTCCTGTTCATTGGGAGGGTGTGGCGTACCGCAAAACGGGACTCCACGGGATACTGTTCGTCTCCACCGTCGACCCCCTCCAGCCTCCACGAGCTACTATTCATCCACCGTCGACCTCCTCCAGCCTCCACGGGCTCCTGTTGATCCAGCCTCCACCGCGCGCTACTCCACCGGCTACTGTTCAACCACCCCTCCACCGTCTACTGTTCATCCAGCCCTCCACACCACGGGGTCCTGTTCAACCACCCCTCCACGGGCACCCCTCCACCGTCTACTGTTCATCCTGCCCTCCACAGCACGGGGTCCTGTTCATCCACCCCTCCACGG
Organism: Triticum monococcum; assembly: GCA_034509565.1. Lineage (NCBI taxonomy): Eukaryota > Viridiplantae > Streptophyta > Magnoliopsida > Poales > Poaceae > Triticum > Triticum monococcum. Next base: position 273,395,648 of record CM067842.1, on the reverse strand, counting down.
GCACCCCTCCACTGTCTACTGTTCATCCAGCCCTCCACCACACCACGGGGTCGTGTTCATCCAGAGGCAACGCCACCACTCACTGTTCATCCAACCCCCCCCCCCCCCCCCGCAACGCTCACTGTTCATCCCATCGATCGGCTTCAGTTAGCAGCAGTAGCCAAGGAATCGCTCGATCGGGTTCAGTTAACAGCCATCGATCGATCGCTCGGGTTCAGTAATGCGTAGCCTGCAGTGCAATCGCTCGGGTTCAGTTAGAGCCCAACGCCTCACTCGGGTTCAGTTAGAGCCAACGCCTCGCACACACGCGCGTACGTGTACAAGAGAAACACGCATCACTCGGCCCCCGACCTCCCACCATAACCGGGAACTCCCCGAAATTTTCCTCCCCCTCGCTTCTACCACTGTTTTTTCCGTCATGGACGGCCCAAAGAATGTCATGCAGCTGCGTCTTCGGCCCGCCCAGGACGAAAAGCCCATTTTCTGTCATGATTTTTTGTCATAGAAGTAGGAGCCCACCAGATCTATGATGATACCGGGTTTTGTCACAATTATCATCATAGAAGTGTCATATGTATGACAGAATTTTTTTTCGTTCGGCCCAAAATGTCACGGATGTGTCTTTTTTTGTAGTGCTGGTAAGTCGATATATCCTATTGGTAAGATTGAACTAGAAGTCTCCTTTGGAGATTATCATGATTCTAGGGCTGATAAGTTAACCTTTGAAGTGGTTAAAATCAAAAGCCCATATCACGCTCTGTTTGGACAGCCGGCTTATGCTAAGTTCATGGCGCGCCCGTGTTATGTTTATCTGCAACTTAAAATGCCAGGTTATAAGGGCACCATCACTGTGCATGGAAGCCGGAAGATAGCCTTGGAATGTGAAGAAGGTGATGACGCTTACGCCGAATCTGTTTGTGCAATAGAGGAATTGATGTTTTACAAGGATAATGTTGTCCCGGCGGACATGACATCTTTGAAGAAGCCAACTACTGAGCATGAGCCGGTGTTGAAATTTAAGTCAACTGACGATACCAAGATGATTGACTTTGTGCCTGGTGACTCATCCAAACAATTCATTATCAGTGCAAACTTGGATCCCAAATAGGAAAGCGTGCTCACCGAGTTCATCTGTGAGAACCGGGACATCTTTCATGGAAACCTTCTGACATGCCGGGTGTACCGAGGGAACTCGCTAAGCACACTCTCAATATTGATCCAAAGTTTAAGCCGGTCAGGAAGTTTCTTCGTCGGTTCAACGAGGAAAGGCGCAAGGATATTGGAGAAGAGGTGGCCCGGCTCTTGGCGGCTGGGTTTATTGTTGAAGTTTTTCACCCAGAGTGGTTGGCTAACCCGGTGCTGGTGCTCAAGAAGAACGGTACTTGGCGTATGTGTGTGGATTACACAGATTTAATCAAGGATTGTCGGGCTGATCCTTTTGCTCTCCCTCGTATTGATCAAATCATTGATGCTACGGCGGGTTGTGAGCATTTGAGCTTTTTTGATGCTTATTCTGGCTATCATCAGATTAAAATGGCAGTTAAGGACCAGGAGAAGATGGCTTTAATTACTCCGTTTGGTGCCTTCTGTTATGTGTCTATGCCTTTTGGACTTAAGAGTGCCCAGGCGACTTATCAGCGGTGTGTGCAGAACTGCCTTCATAATCAGATTGGGCGTAATTTTCATGCTTACGTGGACGATATAGTGGTGAAGTCTAGAGAGAAGGAAACCTTGGTAGATGATCTGAAGGAAACCTTTGATAACCTCTGGGTCTACAAGATGATGCTCAACCCGGCCAAGTGCGTTTTTGGAGTCCCAGCTGGCAAGCTTTTGGTTTTTTTGGTGTCTTACAGAGGCATTGAGGCTAACCCGGAAAAAATTAAGGCAATCACATCTTTGGCTAAGCCGGCGTGCATCAATGACGTTGAGCAGCTCGTGGGTCATGTTGCAGCTTTAAGCCAGTTCATAAGCCGGTTGGGTGAGAAGGCTATGCCGTTGTATCAAATGATGAAGAAGACAGATGATTTTGTCTGCAATGACGCTGCTAATTCTGCCTATGAGGATCTGAAAAGACAGCTCGCTGAACCGCCGGTTCTTCCTGCTCCTATTGTTATATGTGGCTGCTAACACACGAGCTGTCAGTGTGGCCATTGTTGTAGAGCACGAAAAGGCTGGCAAGGAACATCCGGTTCAACGGTAGTGAGGTGCTCATTGAATCCAAGCAAAGATACCCACATTGGCAGAAGCTTGTTTATGGGGTGTTCATGGCAAGCCGGAAGCTTAAGCATTACTTTCAGGGTCATCCTATCATGGTGGTTAGCTCTGCTCCTTTAGGAGATATTATTCAAAATAGAGAAGCCACAGGACGAGTCACCAAGTGGGCCATTGAGCTTGGGTCTCATAATTTAAAGTATGTGCCACGTACTGCCATTAAATCTCAAGCACTGGTGGACTTCATTAACAATTGGACAGGGTTGCAGATACCTGAAGAGAAGCCAGACAACACATATTGGATGATTCATTTCGATGGGTCTAGACAGTTGGAAGGCTCGGGGGCTGGAGTTGTTTTAACTTCTCCTTGAGGTGACAAGTTTTGTTATGTGTTGCGATTGATGTTTCCTTGTACTAACAACGCATCAGAGTATGAGGCCTTACTCCATGGTCTTCGAATGGCTAAGGAAATGAGTTTAAGGCGGGTACAGTGCCTTGGCGACTCAGATTTGGTGGCTTAGCAGGTATCAGGCAAGTGGAACTCCAAGGACCCTCTCATGGCGGCTTATCGCTGTGAGGTTGACGCTGTTGCTGGACACTTCAAGGGTTATCAAGTGGAGCACATTGACCGTAGAAAAAACAAAGCGGTTGATGCTTTAAGCCGATTGGGATCTCAACGTAAGCCGGTGCCACCTAACACTTTTTTTAGATGTTCTTCATAACCCTTCTGTCAAGTTGCCCACAGAGGAAGATTTTGCCATTCCAGACCCAGAGGCATAGTTGGTGGCGGCTCTTCATGTCATTCCATATTGGACAGTACCGTATTTGGCTTATATGACCAGGGGCGAGTTGCCAGAGGATGAGACCTTGGCTAGACAGATAACCCGGCGGTCTAAGCCAATGATGATTTCCAATGGTGAGTTGTATCATCGCAGCATCACGAAGGCGTTTCAACATTGTGTCTCTCCTAAAGAAGGTTAAGAAATTCTTCGTGAGATCCAAGAAGGAGATTGTGGCCACCATGCCGGCTCAAAGTCTCTTGTGGCCAAAGCTTTCCTTCACGGCTTTTATTGGCTAACGGCTCACGCTGATGCGGAGGATCTGGTCAGTAGGTGTGATGGGTTTCAAAAGTTTGCACGATGAGCGCACGTACCGGCTCAAGAATTATGGATGATTCCAATTACTTGGCCGTTTGCAGTTTGGGGGCTCGATATGGTTGGACCTTTCAAAAGATCCAAGGATAAAAAGACACATCTTTTGGTGGTAGTTGACAAATTCACAAAATGGGTTGAGGCAGAGCCGGTCAGTAAGTGTGATGTAGGCATGGCGGTTCAGTTCATGAAAAAGGTGATCTTTCATTTTGCCTTTCCACACAACATTATAACTGACAATGGTACTAATCTGTCCAAAGGCACTATGGAGGAATTTTGTCAACATTATAACTGACAATGATGTTTCGTCAGTAGCTCACCCTCAATCCAATGGTCAAGCTGAGAGAGCAAATCAGGAAATCTTAAACAGTCTCAAGCCCCGGCTTATGGTTCCTTTACAACGGACGCCGAGTTTTTGGGTAGAGGAGTTACCCTCCGTACTATGGAGCATCAATACCACCCCTAACAGGTCTACGAGTTATACGCCTTCTTCATGGTTTATGGAGCAGAAGTAGTCCTGCCTAGTGGCATCCGTCATGACGCGCCCCGCGTGGTGGCTTATGTTGAAGCTGATAACGAACAAGCCCGTCAGGATGCACATGACTTATTAGATGAAGAGCAAGACTTGGCAGCGGCCTGCTCAGCAATTTACCAACAAGACCTACGCCATTATCACAGTCGCCGGGTTGAGTCTAGAACCTTTCAAGAAGGTGACCTGGTGCTGCAGCTCATCCAGGATCAAACTGATGCACACAAGCTATCCCCACCTTCGAAAGGACCCTTTGTGGTCAGCAAGAACTTGGACAACGGGTCATATTACCTTATCGATGTTCGAGAGCACAAAGACTCACATAAGTCGGAGGAAGAGACCCGCCGGCCGTGGAATATTGCTCATCTTCGGCCTTACTACACTTGAGCCACCCGCTCTCATAATGTACATACTTTGACATTGTATATATTATGATAAGTAATAAAGCAGGACCCCTGTCCCTTTTATCCTCAATGATCACATATGTTTATTTTTCTAATGATTAAATGGCCAGTTGGGGGATGATCGTATTCGAATCTAGCTTAACCCTCTCGGTCCGGCTCATGATCATATTCAAATCTAGCTATTAAACCTTATGGTCACTAGGGGGCTTCCTGTTCAAACATAGGTCGTATTCGAACCAAAGAGAACATAGCTGTCGGTACCCTTTTGACCAGCACACTGCCAAACTCACTAGGGGGCTTCCTGAACGTATTCGAATCATAGCTCAACCCCTTTTGAGTCCGACGTTGATCGTATTCGAATCAGCGTCATTAAAAAACTCTCAAGGTCATTTGGGGGCTTCTTGTTCAAACATAGTTCCTATTCGAACCAAAGAGAACAAAACTGTCGGTACCCTCTTGATCGGCGCAACGCCAAAGCCACTGGGGGCTACATGACCGTATTCGAATCCTAGCTTAACCTCTTTGGTCTGGTTTACTGATCGTATTCGAATCAGAAGCCTCCAAATTATTCTTAATGCTTGATTTACATCGTTTGAAACATACTATTTTGCTTTACTGGTTTTTTGTTGTCTCAAATCTAACTGTAAGTATGGTTTCAATTTAAACCGGCTTGGTTATTTGACAATGAATTGCCAAGGTATAACAATCATCAGGCATATGGAGGTATTGACTTCTACAAAGATTGGGTTGTCAACCTTACTGTCCGGGTCACATAAGCCGGCAGTCCGGAATCAAAGAACACATGTATGACATTGTTGTTCATAAAATAGACTTATTTGTGTTTTTTCTTTAATCAAAGGGTTTCCAGCCTTATTTATATTTACATCTAGCCCTGATTTTTCCATAGTTATGTATTGGGTGTTTTGACCCGTCCAGCGACAAACCGCCAGGACAGGTTTTCATCTTTTTGCATACAGGAACAGATTTAAACATTACAGATGTGATAAAGGATATAATGCATATATTGACATGACAGATAAAATAGTCCTACGCAGTATCATATGCACGACGGCATAGGCAGAACATGCAGGTTCAAGCTAGCCTATTACAAGGCATTGGGAGCCCAAAAGGTTAAAACTGTTTTTCTCCTAAGCAGATATTCATCTAAGGCCGGTTCATTAAGTCTCGGCCGGGTTATTCGGACGGTTATGACTCCTCCCTCGCCGGTTCATCTCTCTCCGCTGGTTGGAAGCTGGGCTTGGACCAATCAAAGCCATCAAGAGCAATGAACTCAGCTTCATCGTCAATTAGACCAGTCGGGTCAATTTCTGGGGCAAAGGTGTGTTGGCGAACCAGCGGGATGAGATCTCTCACTTTATATGAAGGAGTCGCCATATTTTTATTATTAACATCAAAACCCAGCTGATACTTATCAATGTTGGTCTCCTCGCCAAGAATGGTAGCGTGAGGACGAACTCCCCTCACACAAGCAACAAAATCATCTTGATCAAATGGAGTCCCGTCTTCCTTCAAGGGGGGTACCCTTGGCTACGTCCGCCGGGTCTAGCTCCGGCACCCAGGCTTTGGAGCGGCTTAGGGCAGTTAGGGCTCCGGCTCTTGCACAAGACCGCTTGACCTCTCGGAATCTGGCAGGTAAAATAGATAGCTTATTCAAAATGTCACTCAAGAGGATGGGTCCTTCGTTGGCTGGGGATATAATAGAAAGCGCCCGTTGAGCCCAAGTATATAGTTGATCCACCAAGGTGTAAACCGCATTGAGTTTTGTCACGCTTTTTTGACTCAGATTGTAGCTCCGTGGACCGAGTATTTTAAAAAGGTTAAGCGGGCAGCTTATATTTCTGGCAAAAATAGAGTGTAAGTAACTAATGCAAATGACTCACCAAAGATTGCGGAGACCATCTGAGACACATGGTTTTTTAAGCCGGTGAGCTGCATGGTAACCTCCTTGAGAGCCGCCTCCATTGTCTCAGCATGCTGTATCTGTAAAGTTTTCTCATCGGCCAAGGATTTCTTTTCCCCATCAAAACTGGTCTTCATCTTTTCAGCTTCAGAGAGGCTCGACTAGAGTTTGGAGTCAGCGTTCTTTATCTCCGCCTCTTGATCTGCCAGCTGGGTCTTTGCATCAGTCAATTGAGAACCCAATTTAGTTAGGGCGGTCTACAAACATGCACAGCTGTGTTAAAATTTATTTCGATAAAGGTTATAATGATTAAAGTCCCAAGTGCTTTGCAACGCAACACCACTCGACACTTGGGGGCTAATGTCTACCAAGGCACTTTTTTAAATGCAAGATGGCTCTTCTATGCTTAAAGTCCCAAGTGTTTTACAAGTAAGAACTCTTGGCACTTGGGTGCTAATGCATGATATTAAGAAAGTTTTTTCATGTTGAGTCGAATCACACTATTTGTTTGGACTGATTCAAGACAGTTATGAAGTCAAGTACCGGCTCATTCATGATAAATTAAGCCGGCCCTTGGGGACTACATGTGAAATTTATGTTGGACTTAAGGAAAATCCAAGACAGAGCGTCAACCTATATCACAAGTCTACAGATCATTCAGGTTCATCATAATCCGGAGACTTGGGGGCTGGCAGAGCATATGTAAGCTAGTGAAAGCCGGAGAACGTACCTCATATTTCAGTTGCAGTTGCTTGACCATCTCAATTTCCGAGTCACGGTTGGAATGCACATGACTGAGGTATCCAGAGAGCACGTCACTAACATTCAGGTGAGCGTAGTGAGATACACCTTTAAGTTTATCATGATCCTCCTTATTCTTGGAAAAGACCAAGATATCATCGAGATACACCAGGACAAAATCATTTGTGTAAGGGTTGAAAATGAAGTTCATCATGAGAGAGAACGTTGGAGGAGCATTGACAAGGCCGAAAGACATGACAGTATATTCATAAGAACCATAGCTTGTTCTGAATGTTGTCTTGGGGATATCTTGTTCACGAATGCAAATCTGATGATAACCCATACAGAGGTCAAGCTTGGAGAATACTTGGGCACCTTTAAGTTGCTCGAATAGCTCAATGATGTTGGCAAGTGGATACTTGTTCTTTATTGTCTTCTTATTCAATGGACGGTAGTTGACGCAGAGTCATTCCATTCCATCCTTCTTCTTGACAAAAAGGACACCACAACCCCATGGATATGAACTCGGTCTGATCAGACCCATAGGCTCTTGTTCATCGAGTTGTTTCTTCAACTCCTTCAACTCCTCCGGTCCATGCCAGGCTCAAGATCGATAACGAATTCAACTGGCCAATGAGGGGGCATTCCTGGAAGCTCTTCTGGAAAGATGTCTTGGTATTCACAAACGATTGGAATCTAAGAGATGGCATTCAACTCGCCCTTCTCGTTGAGAGAAAACAGTCGAATGGTATCATCCTGAGCGGCATAGCTGATCACATCCTCAGAAGAGTGTGTCAATTGAATCTGCCTGGCAGCACAATCAAGCTGAGCCTTGTGCTTAGAAAGCCAGTCCATGCTGAGAATTAGGTCAATATCCGAGTCACCAAGAACAATGGGAGAATACAAAAATTTATAGTTTCCTATCTTGATAGAAACATCCGGAACCATGGAGCTTGCATTCATGAATTTACTCGGAGAGACAACTGACAACTGTCTAGGCAAATCTTGGAAAACCAACTCATGCTTTAATGCAAAAGGACTTGAAATGAAACAATGTGATGCACCAGTATCAAAAAGAACTTTTCCAGGAAACTCATTAACAGGAAGGTTACCCATGATCACTACTGAAGAATCCTCTGCCTGAGCTGCGTTCATCATGTTGACCTTTGCCGACTTGGGATTACGCTTGACCACCGCATTGCTGGCAGATCTCACCGGAGGAGGAAGCGGAAGTGCCTTTGGTTGAAGCACTTGTTTGCATAGCGCCCTTTCTGCTGACACTTGTTGCAAGTAACTTTTGAGAGCGGCCGATGAAAAGGAGCACTTGAACTTGGAGTATGAGACTGAGCTTTGTTCTGATAGCCTGGGTTGGGTGGGTGGGAAGATCCATTGCCACCTTTGCTCTTCTACTGGTAGGGCTGGCGAACGGAGGAGGAGGCAACCAGAACTTCTGTTGCTTAGCTTCCACTTGCGATGAAGAAGAAGATTGAACTGCGTCCCTGACTCTCTTCTTAGATGCCTCACACTTGAGCTGAGCAGCTTCTTGCTTTAGTGCCATGTTATAGAATTGATCGAACTCTGTCGGCTTAAGAAGCACAAGAGCTAACTGCAGATCCTCTCTGAGGCCACCTCTAAATTGGTAGATCATACTCTTTTCATCAGGGACATCTTGTTTAGCGAAGCGAGCAAGTTTCTGAAACTGGATATTGTATTAATACACAGACATGCTTCCTTGCTTGAGATTGCAGAACTCCTCACGCTTGCTCTCAGCAACACTTGGTGGAATGTGATGAGCTTTGAAGTCTCGGCGGAAATCATCCCAGGTAATCACACGACCTCCTCTAGAATCTCTGTATTGTTGATACCACTCATCAGCTTGGTCCTTGAGTTGAAACAAAGCAAACTTGACAAAGTCCTCAGGTCTGACATTGCAACATTCAAAATGTTTGCAAATGTCCACAAGCAAGGCATCTGTGGCCTCGACATAGTTGGTGAAGGACTTTGGCTGGATAGCGAGGAATTGTTTGTGGATAGCGAACTGAGGCTGGTTGTTGCCTTGGCCTTGATTTCCTTGGTTGCCTTGACCTTGGTTGCACTCTTGCAAGAGTTGCAAAGCATCTGAGTGTTGGCGTTGGTGGTTGCCATGATAGCTTGCCATGCCTTCGGAGGTGGAGGTGTTGTCGAAGGGTTCGACTGGTCCCCATCATTGCGGTCCGGATTCTGGCGCGTTGGAGGAGCCATCCTGAAGAGGGTGACATCCGTTAGAAACTTGATAGACATATATTCAAGCTGAATCAATGGATCAAAATTGCAACATACAGTCTTAACATTCGAATAAGGATGAACAAATGAATTCCAAAGTAAATCATCACACGTCCATTAAGTTGAGAAGCCACTTAGATAAAAGATAGATGAATAAAGCAACAAGGTACGAATATGAACAAATAAGTGGTAAGTATTACCCAATCAAAAACCAAATATCTGCGGGAAGAAATACTAGAGCTACTTGAATTCCCACCTATGAAACCCCCGAAACTTTCTATTTATGCAATCAGGTGTTCGGGATACAGGGGAAGCATAATATCTCTCCCAAACTAGCAATTCTTACATCCAGCTGTATCCATCCTTCAACACATAACGAAGAAACCATTGGAAATCATGTACCTCAACCTTTAAAAAGCATCCGTTATACAAGTTATGGAAATACTCCCGAATTCCCGTCCCAGTACTGGGTGGCGTCGAGGTTATCTCACCAACAACTGCATAAAAGAGATTTTCGATGTCGGCGAACTCAGGTATTCTAGAACTGCAACGATAAAATTGTGACGACAACACCTCGGAGCTCAACTCCGTGGGACACTGCCACAACCCCAAAATGTCACGAGGTACCATGAACAATGATCTCATCACAAGTCTATCGGAACGATTCCAAGATACCTGTGTGATCCTAATTTTTTTTGTGAAATTTGAGGATAGAAGAGTCAAAACTTCTACGTCAGGAGGCCTCACCAGAGCAACGAAGGGACTGAGGAGTAAAAAGTATCCTACTCTTCGATATATATAATCCTAAGACTCAAAATATTTTGTTCTAGAATCAACAATGTCAGCGATTCGATCAAGCAGGGGGCTCCTAAGTGGGGGATGGCTCAGATTACCAACTTGTAACACCCACAATGCGGCTATGTCTCCCACGTGTCGGGGCACGACATAGAGGCATTACCGCATGGTAGGCTTGTCGCAAGAGGGGTAATCCTTACACATCCCATGTACTGAATAAGAAAGGGATAAAGAGTTGGCATACAATCGCCATTTCACACAATACATAAATAATCCATACATCATCCAAAGTACAATCCAAGGTCCGACTACAGAACCAAAATAAAGGAAGACAAACCCAAATGCTAGATCCCCGATCGTCCCAACTGGGCTCCACTACTAATCATCAGGAAACGAAACATAGTAACGGCCCGAATCCTCGTTGAACTCCCACATGAGTTCAATAGCATCCCCTGCACTGGCACCATCGGCACATGCATCTGTTTGGAAGTATCCGTGAGTCACGAGGACTCAGCAATCTCACACCCGCGAGATCAAGACTATTTAAGCTTAAGGGTAGGAAAGGGTAGTGATGTGGAGGTGCAGCAAGCACTTGCATATATGGTTGCTAACATACGCAAATAAGAGCGAGAAGAGAAGATATAAGTGATCAAGAAGTGATCCTGAAGCTACTTATGTTCAAGCATAACACGAGACCGTGTTCTCTTCCCCGACTCCACCGAAAAGAGACCATCACGGCTACATGCGGTTGATTCATTTTAATTAAGTTAATTGTCAAGTTCTCTACAACCGGATATTGAAAAATTCCCATCTGTCACATAACCGCTGGCACGACCCTCAAAAGTTTATAACCTACAGGGGTGTCCCAACATAGCCCATCACAAGATCTCACGGTCAACTAAGGATATTCCTTCTCCTAGGAAGATCCGATCAGTCTCGGAATCCCGGTAACAAGACATTTGGACAATGGTAAAACAAGACTAGCAAAGCCACCCGATGTGCCGGCAAATCCCGATAGGAGTCGCACGTATCTTGTTCTCAAGGCACACCGGATGGGCCAGACGTCGGGTTGGCATTGACCCTGGTTACCCAGGGGGCGCCGCCCATTTTGGACCAACACTCAGAGGAGCACTGGCCCGGGGGTTTAAATAAAGATGACCCTTGAGTCCGCGGAACCCAAGGGAAAAAGGCTTAGGTGGCAAATGTTAAAACCAAGGTTGGGCCTTGCTTGAGCAATTTTATTCAAAGCGAACTATCAAGGGGTTCCCATAACACCCAACCGCACAGGGAACGCAAAATCAAGGAACATAACACCGGTATGATGGAAACTAGGGCGGCAAGAGTGGAAAAAAAACACCAGGCATAAGGCCGAGCCTTCCACCCTTTACCAAGTATATAGATGCATTAAAGTAAATAAGATATGATAATGATATCCCAACAATATCCATGTTCCAACATGGAACAAACTTCATCTACACCTGCAACTAGCAACGCTATAGGAGGGGCTGAGCAAAAGCGGTAACATAGCCAAAAAACGGTTTGCTAGGAAAGGTGGGTTTGAGGCTTGACATGGCAATATTAGAGGCATAATATAGCAAGTGGTACATAGCGCGACATAGCAATAGAGCGAGCAACAAGCAAGCAAAGATAGAAGTGATTTCGAGGGTATGGTCATCTTGCCTACAATGTTCTCAGAGTTGTCGAAAGCTTGATCCTCGTTAGCATACTCAATAGGTTCCTCGTTCACGTACTCGACTCCCGGCTCTACCCAAGGCAAGAACACAAGCAAATGGAACAACAATCAATCATGGTGCATTGCACAAGCAACATGATGCAATACATGGCATGATATGCAATGCATATGCGTGCTTCGGAAGGGCAAGAATGAACAAGGCATCAACTTGGCAAACCAAGTATGCCGCTAGAAAGATGATATGATTTCGGTTGAAATCGATATAAAGATCACCAGAAACGGATGCACGATTTGTAAATGGCAAGCAAAACAAGGTTGATGCTATTCTCCGATTAACAGCACGATGCCACTTAGAATGCAACAAGAAACTAAGCTACTGCACTCCAACATAGCAACAAAGCATATGGAATGATTTACACAAGATGCTTGAGAAAACATGTACACTGAGCTACGGCTAAATCACAATATAACAGGTTCAAACAAGCATGGCAAAAGTGCAAAAGATATCAGCTTCACAAACTTTGTGAAAATACTAACATGTCAAAAACAACATCAGGAAGCAAAGTTTAGAGCAAGCAAACAACATGCTACAGGAACATATATAGAAAAAAAGGCATGGTATGATTCTACTAAATGCATAGAACAAAAGTCTCTTGCTGAACATGAGCCAAAAAGGCATAGAAGATATGATGGCACCCACATAAACATAGCAAGTTTTATTAACAGTTTTAGACTTGGCAGAAAAATAGAGCATGGCATAAATATAATTATGAAGGCAACTTTGCAAGCTCAAACCACTCACCACAAAGAATTGCATGACAAAACAAGCATAGAAACAGAAAAGATGACATGTTCGTGAAGCTAACCATGGCAAGAGCAAGTTCATAGCATGCATGGATCAGTAGCAACAACCATGGAAAAATTGATTAACATGTTAACGTTCTGCCAAGAACATTTTATAGCAAAAGTAGAGCAAGAACAAGACATGCTAGATCACTCCATAATTTCAAACAAGGGCATGGATGGATAGAGCGTAAACACATGTTCAAAACATCCTTACTGAAGTAAATCAAAACAAGCATGCATCTCACTGTAGCATCATGTATACATGGCATCAAAATAACAACAGGTAAAAGGACTTAGCAAAATCCTAAGTCCCTGAAAACAGCAACATCACGAAGCCTAGTTTGCATTATTGTGCTAGTCACCACATAGATCAAAAAAATACAAGGCATGCACATCTATAAGATGGAATGGTATAATTCAAAACTCATGTAGACCTCAAGCTCATATGATGCACACATCAAACATGACAAAAATGACAAATCACTATGATATGATAAGTAACATCAGTTAACATTTTATAGCACTCTTGCATCAATGAAACTGACATCATAATGAACATGAACATGCACGGAAATGCTACTGGCATCAACAGCTCAAAGAGACGAACAATTTGATATATCATATGCAATGAACATGGCATAAAAATATTATAGAGTTTAGGGACTTGGTGAAATTTCACCTCCGTGAAAAGTCAACGCGGGACGAGGTGGTTCCGGGACGGAGAGATCCCACAGACGCGGCACGTTTGGAAGGAGGGATGGGTGGATCTGGTGCCGATCCGGGGGTCGCCGAAGAAGCTCGCCGGAGACGTCGCCGGAGACTGGGAAGAACGCGGCCGGTGAGGCGGGGCAGCGTGGTGCTCATGTGAGCGGGCGGCGGGCGCGGTCGGCGGCGGCGGTGAGGCGGCGAAGGAGCGGGTGGCGGCGGCTGGCGAGGCGCGCGGCGGTGGCGGTGAAACGCGGGCGGCAGCTCGGGCGGAAAGGCGGCGGAGCAGGCGAGCGCGGGCAGCGTGGTTGGCGAGGGGCGCGCCAGCGAGGGAGATGGGCAGCACGCGGGTGAGGCGGCCTGGGTGCGACCCCGGGACGGGCCGGCCTCAGGCCCCGGCGGCGGGAGGAGAGAGAGGAGGGGCGGGAGCCACGTGGCGGCGGCGGATTGGTTGGAGGGTGGCGACGGACATGTCCGATGGTGGCGGTGGACACGTCTGGCGGTGGGAGGAGGAAGAAGCTATGGTTAGACTGGGATTTCGGGGGAGATGCACATATTTATAGGTAGGGGGAGTTTGGAGTGTCCAAATGAGGTGTAGTTTTCGCCCACACGATCGTGATCCGACGACGGAGGATATGGAGATGATTTAGATGGGTTATTGGGCCGTTTTGGAGGGGTGTTGGGATGCAACACACAATAGGCCTCTGTGGTTACCCGGTTAACCGTTGGAGCATCAAATGAGCTCCAAATTGAACGAAATTTGATAGGCGGTCTACCGGTGGTGTACCGATGCCACTTGACAAATCTTGGTCCATTCTGAGAAAGTTTAACACCCGCTTACGAAAAGAGACAAGAGGGGTGCGTCGGTGCATGTAGGAGTGTCGGATTGCGAAACGGACAACGGGGAAAATGCTCGGATGCATGAGACGAACACGAATGCAAATGCGATGCACATGATGACATGATATGAAATGCATGACATGAACAAAAAGCAAAATGAAGACAAAAACCCAACCACGAAGGGAATCTCATAACTTAAAGCCGGAAATGGCAAGAGTCGGAGTTACAAATATGGGAAGTTACATCCGGGGTGTTACACAAAGGTTGGTACTCGCCCATGGATTTCATCCATATGATTGAGCTTTGTCATCTCTATTGATGATGTGCTACTATTTGGATACTGTCATGAGAGAGTGGTATTGTCCTTGAGAAGTGCTTGATCTGTGTTGTTATAAATATTTCCTTTCCTTTTTTTTGAGCAGACAGGGATGTAAGCATTTAGTTTTCCTCTTGTCTTTGCACAACAGGATCATCCTCCCCTGAAGAAGATTATGGAGTATGTGAAGTGCCTAGTTCTGATTGTGATAGGATAAAGAAGCCAAGAATCTCTTCTTAAGAAGGGAGCAGCTGAAGGACACTACAAAAAATACACTTCCGTGATGCTACATGTTTGTCACAGTAGGTCACGTTTTCTGTCATGCATGTACATCCATGACGATTTTATGATAGAATCAAGACAGTCATACCTGTGCTGTCGTAGAAGTGTTCAATGACATTACCAAAATTATCATCACAAAAGTGTCCACTTCCATGACGATAAATCACGCGTCATAGAAGTTCTTTCGTCAAGGGTGACCGATACATGGCATCCACTGTAACGGGTCACCGTTAAGCTATCGAGTTCTGGTCTGGATCCGATAAGATGTTTACAGCATGATTCAATGGGGATTTTCCACGTGTAAAATTCTCAATGGCCAGAGGAACGACATGTCGGCTCACCGTTGGGACAGATGTCGTCCACTCATTGGACCGAAGGCGCCTATGATACGTCGACATGTGGCACGACCCAATAGAGGCCCATTCTAATGAAAAGGTGGCATGTTTGAATTGGTAAAAAGGTAGCGGGCCAGCCCACGGAAAGCGTGTTAATGCCTGTTCGCAAATAACCCATTTACATCCCAGTAACTCACGGCCCATCACAGCCTACCGGGATTTGGCCCAGTAGTGTCATTTGGGCTGTCCAATATGATTCCAGCCCATGTATGGCCCATGACGTCTTTCGGCCCATAGGAGGCCCTTTGTAACTCTGGGCCCACTAAAGGCTTGATATAAAACTGGCCCCACAATGAACATTGTATCGCTTTATACCCATTAACGACCCATTATTCCATCGGCCATTTCCAGCCCGCGTTAACTTTCGGCCTTCTAAGGGCCCATTTATTCTTGGGCTCATTTCTAGAATTCGGTTAGTAACAGTTTGTTACTGGCCTATGCCGTTTGTGCGCGAAATTCAGCCCGTGGTTATAGATGTCCCGTTTGTGGCCCGTTAACCCATTGGTCTATTTTCATAGCGTCATCAAATACGGCCAATTAACGGCCCGTTATTGTTGGGCCATAAACAGACGATTTCCACTCAAGCCCATTAACGGCCCATTTTGATGACTGTTATTGGTCCATGAATAGTACGGCCAATGTTTGGCGAAATGATTATATGGCCAGTAGAAGGCCCATGATTAGATGACCCATAGAAGGACCATGGATCCTACGGCCCGTAGAAGGCCCATGGATCATATGGCCTATAGAAGGCCCATGGATCAAACGGTGTTACAATAGTCCATGTGTTGCCATGGTTATTGTGGCCTAGTTATAAAAAATAGGTTATTGTGGCCACTAGAAAACCTTGGAAAAAGAACTACGGTGACTACAAGCAAACAACTAAACAAGACAATAAGGAAATAAATAAATAAGCAAGCAACTAACGCTAGGCTATTAAGGTTATTACAGATATTACATCCACTGGGCATCAAAGTTTGCCACCAGTGCAAATATAGGTAACAAAGCAACATATTATAGACACTGGCCATCTAAATTGGCCACCAGTGCAAATAAACACGGCAGCGAAACAAGTCCATAACTGAAACAACTTCAGAAGAGCTCAAGAAACGTTATCCTGGGTATCCACCATGCTGGTAATAAGCTTAGCAAGATTATTAGCTTTGTCCTGTTTGGTGCTAAAATCCTCAAATTCTTGGTTTTGCACCAAAAATTATGCATCTGAAGGCTCCAGGGACTTCCGCGGTCCTTCCGCCTCTTGTCGCAACACAGCTGATCGATGTCTTTCAGCTTGTAGTTAAGACTCAAGAAACCGAACTGATTCAGACAATGAGCTTGAATATCTTGTGCCAGCGGTAGTGGCCAGTAACTCGAACACTAAACCAAGACTTGACTTTGGGGTTGTCTCACTGTCTTCAAGATAGTTTTCCTTCGCTATTTTATCAGCTTTGTTGGAGACCAACAAGAATGTCTCACTATCCTGAACCTTATATGCATTACTTCCTTTACCATTGCTTAATAAGGCACTCTTCCCCAATATTCTGTCAGGATTCTAAAAGAAGAAACAAGCAGACACATAACAGGTTTAGCATGTACTAGTATATGAAACTCATTTCGGTGAACCAATTCATTAGTAAGGTGGAAAAGATTAAACTACCAATTCTTCTATTGCCAAGTAGTACATTATAAAAGCATCAAAAAAACATATATCTATGTCCGATGGTCACTGCATTGTCTTGCCAAATAAAAATAGAGACACGGTTCAAATCATATCAGTTCAACACAAAGCAGCACCAAAAGAATACAAAGCGTGGGAAACTACACGGCACAAAAAGATTTCAGATGGGTACCACGGGTCTACATGTACAACAACACTATTAGCTCTATTGTGATGCTAGTAATGTGCATGATATGAGAAGTCAATTGTATACATCATTCAAAATGAAATCAAAAGAGCTACTTATAAGAGCAAACCTGTTAAAGAAACATGCGTAAACATACCTATTGTGCCATTGGAGTTTCGACTGGATCCTTCAATTTAAAATTAAGTTTGTATGCGTAAATACAATGATACAAGTGCAAAGCAGTTTGCACGATAGCAATGGAATGTTAAATGAGAACAATTGTTGTTGAAGTTTAAGCACTTGTTCTACATGAAAAGAGTACAGTAAGACACACACATATAGTACTTAAAAAATAAAAAATGAGTGATATGCCTCCGTCGTATATATAATTTTTGATTGTTCCATGCCAATATTCTAGAACTTTCATATACTTTTGGCAACTTTTATACTATTTTTCGGACTAACATATTGATCC
This sequence comes from Triticum monococcum, assembly GCA_034509565.1. Lineage (NCBI taxonomy): Eukaryota > Viridiplantae > Streptophyta > Magnoliopsida > Poales > Poaceae > Triticum > Triticum monococcum. The sequence continues at coordinate 273,378,238 of CM067842.1, read as the reverse complement.
AGTGTCCAGTGCCAGCTCCTCTTTGTTGCATGTTTCTTGTTTCACAGAAAATCCATACCAAATGGAGTCCAAACGGGAGAAAAACTGACGGAGATTTTTTTGGAATATATGTGATTTTTGGGAAGAAGAATCAACGCGAGACGATGCCCGAGGGGGGCACGAGGCAGGGGGCGCGCCCCAAGGGGCCGGGTGCGCCCTGGACCCTCGTGGCCACCCCATAAGGCGGTTGGTGCCCTTCTTTCACCGCAAGAATGCTAATATCCAGATAAAAATTGTGTTCAAATTTCAATCCAATCGGAGTTACGGATCTTCGGGAATATAAGAAACATTGAAAGGGCAGAATCTAGAACGCAGAAACAGGGAGAGACAGAGAGACATATCCAATCTCGGAGGAGCTCTCGCTCCTCGGCCGCCAAGGAGGCCATGGACCAGAGGGGAAACCCTTCTCCCATCTAGTGAGAAGGTCATGGAATTAGAAGAAGAAGGGGGGCTCTCTCCCCCTCTCTCCTGGGGGCGCCGGAACGCCGTAGGAGCCATCATCGTGTGACGGCGATCTACACCAACACCTCCATCTTATTCACCAACATGTTCATCACCTTCCCCCATCTATCTACATTAGTCCACTCTCCCGCAACTCTCTGTACCCTCTACTTGAACATGGTGCTTTATGCTTCATATTATTAGCCAATGATGTATTGCCATCCTATGATGTCTGAGTACATTTTCATTGTCCTATCGGTAATTGGTGAGTTGCTATTATTGGTTTAATTTGCTTGTGGTTATGTTTCTGTCCTTTGGTGCCCATCATATGAGCGAGCGCGTGGATCACACCATAGAGTTAGTTGTATGTTGATAGGACTATTTATTGGAGGGAAAGAGTGACAGAAGCTTCAACCTAGCATAGAAATTGATGCATACGGGACTGAAGGGGGACCAATATATCTTAATGCTATGGTTGGGTTTTACCTTAATGAACGTTAGTAGTTGCGGATGCTTGCTAATAGTTCCAATCATAAGTGCATGGAATTCCAAGTTAGGGATGACATGCTAGGAGTGGCCTCTCCCACATAAAACTTGCTATCGGTCTAGTAAAGTAGTCAATTGCTTAGGGACAATTTCGCAACTCCTACCACCACTTTTCCACACTCGCTATACTAACTTTATTGCTTCTTTATCTAAAACAGCCCCTAGTTTTTATTTACATGCTCTTTATATTCTTGCAAACCTATCTCTTTACACATACAAAGTACTTCTAGTTTCATACTTGTTCTATGTAAAGCGAACGTTAAGCGTGCATAGAGTTGTATCGGTGGTCGATAGAACTTGAGGGAATATTTGTTCTACCTTTAGCTCCCCGTTGGGTTCGACACTCTTACTTATCGAAAGAGGCTACAACTGATCCCCTATACTCGTGGGTTATCAAGACCTTTTTCTGGCGCCGTTGCCGGGGAGTTATAGCGTGGGGTGAATATTCTCGTGTGTGCATGTTTTCTTTATCAATAAGTAGTTCTTATTTTGTGCTGTTGTTTACTATCTTTAGTTATGGGTAGGAAACGCAAAATACCAAAAAAATTAGTGGTACCTAATGCACCAATGGTTGAAGAACCACTCAAAATCTATCACACTCCTAAAGCTTTTTACTTGGATCATCTTCGATCCTTTTGTGCTCATGCTAAAACCCGAACTAGCTTAGTTGAGGGAAAATCTTTAGATGAGCATGCTTGTTATGTGCGACACCGCTTATCTCAAAAAGGGACACTTTTACTGGATCAAATTCATCATTTGCAATGCTATGCTTGGAATTTATGTGAAATATATGATTTTACTTGTTGTTCTGAAGATCCTAAGAAACAACTTTCCTACCAATGTGATTTTCGTGATAATGGAATTGTATCTTTGAATGCTAAGGGTGTTTATAATTACTATGATGTTCAACAAATTTAAGAATTTGTTACTTTTAAGGGTGCTTATGAAATTGCTTCATTGATTGGAAAGTATGATGCTACTCTTTGCAAATCTGAATTTTTTTCCAGACTTAAATATTGTTATGATAATTATGCTTCTAATGCCTATGTTAAACCATATATTGAGGGCTCCTTCGCTGTCGAAGAAGAGACTAATATTTTGCAGGAGTCTATGGAAGAAGGAATTGATGAAACTGTGGGCTCATTGGATGAAAAAGATGATGAGGAGAGTGAAGAACAAAAGGAGGAAGATCGGATTAGCTACCCGTGCCCACCTTCTAATGAGAGTAACTCTTCAACTCATACATTGTTTAATTTCCCTTCATACTTACCGAAGGATGATTGCTATGATGATTGTTATGATCCCATTGATTCTCTTGAAATATCCCTTTTTGATGATGCTTGCTATGCTTGTGGCCAAGATGCCAATATTAATTATGCTTATGGAGATGAACTTGCTATAGTTCCCTATGTTAAACATTAAATGGTTGCTATTGCACCCACGCATGACAGTCATATTATCTATTTGTATTCTCCCGACTACACTATATCGGAGAAGCTTGCCCTTATTAAGGATTATATTGATGGGTTGCGTTTTAGTACTACACATGATGATTTTGATAGATATAATATGCATGTGCTTGCTGCTCCCGCTTGCAATTATTATGAGAGAGGAACTACATCTCCGCCTCTCCATGTTTCCAATATGATGAAATTGCAAGAAACTATTTAAACTATGCATTGGCCTTTATTATGTGTGCATGACTTGTTCTTTTATGACATGCCGATGCATAGGAAGAGACTTAGACTTCGTTGTTGCATGATATATGTTACTTTGTGCTCACTACTAAATCACAAATCATTGTTAATTAAAATTGGCTTTGATATACCTTGGGATCTGGGTGGATCCATTACATGAGCACTATATGCCTAGCTTAATGGCTTTAAAGAAAGCACTCCCGGGAGACAACCCGGAAGTTTTAGAGAGTCATTTATTTCTGTTGTGTGCTTTTATAAAGTTTAAAAATAAGAATAATTTGCCAAGATTTTCCTTTAGGATGTTTACATTGCTTGTTGGTTCGTGCGGTGCAAAACAGAAACTTTAGCTGTAGTGCGCAATTTTACATTTTTTACTAGAACGTCAAACGGTTCTGAAACTTTCTGCACTGACTTTATATAATTTTTTTATTTTCCAATTTGTTTCAGAATTTTTGGAGTACCAGATATATGATGAATGTTCAGATTAATACAGACTGTCCTGTTTAAGTCAGATTCTGTTTTTGATGCATAGTTTGCTTGTTTTGATGAAACTATCGATTTCTATCAGTGGATTAAGCCATGGAAACGTTATATTACAGTAGCTACAATGCAAAAACAAAATATGAATTGGTTTGCAACAGTACTTCGAGTAGTGATTTGCTTTATTATACTAACAGATCTTACCGAGCTTCTTGTTGACTTTTCTATGGATGAAGTGTTTGAAGATCGAGGAGGTCTCGATGTGAGGAGAAGGAGGAGAGGCAAGAGCTCAATCTTGGGGATTCACAAGGCACCCCAAGTAAATATTCAAGGATACTCAAGCATCTAAGCTTGGGGATGCCCCGGAAGGCATCCCATATTTCTTCAACAAGTATCAGTATGTTTTCGGATTCGTTTCGTTCATGTGATATGTGCAAATCTTGGAGCATCTTTTGAATTTAGTTTTCACTTTTCTTTGATGCACCATGCTGGTATGAGATAGTCATTGGTTGATTTATAGAATGCTCATTGCACTTCACTTATATCTTTTGAGTATGGCTTTATAGAACGCTCATGTGCTTCACTTATATCATTGGAAGTTTGGAGTGTCTGTTTCTCTTCACATAGAAAACCGCCATTTGTAGAATGCACTTTTTATTCACTTATATTTGTTAGAGGATGGGCATATCTTTTGTAGAAAGAATTAAACTCTCTTGCTTCAACTATATCTATTTAGAGAGATGACAGGAACTGGTCATTCACATGGTTAGTCATAGAATCCTACATAAAACTTGTAGATCACTGAATATGATATTTTTGATTCCTTGCAATAGTTTTGCGATATAAAGATGATGATATTAGAGTCATGCTAGTGGGTAGTTGTGGATCGTAGAAATACTTGTGTTGAAGTCTGTGATTCCCATAGCATGCATGCATGGTGAACCGTTACGTAAGGAAGTTGGAGCATGAGGTGTTTATTGATTGTCTTCCTTATGAGTGGCGGCTAGGGACGAGCGATGGTCTTTTCCTACCAATCTACCCCCTAGGAGCATGCGCGTAGTACTTCTTTCAATGACTAATAGATTTTTGCAATAAGTATGTGAGTTCTTTATGACTAATGTTGAGTCCATGGATTATACGCACTCTCACCCTTCCATCATTGCTAGCCTCTTCGGTACCGTGCATTGCCCTTTCTCACCTCGAGAGTTGGTACAAACTTCTCCAGCGCATCGAAACCCCATGATATGATACACTTTATCACACATAAGCGTCCTTATATCTTCCTCAAAATAGCCACCATACCTACCTATCATGGCATTTCCATAGCCATTCCGAGATATATTGCCATGCAACTTCCATCATCATCATATACATGACTTGAGCATTTATTGTCATATTGCTTTGCATGATCGAAAGATAGCTAGCATGGTGTTTTCATGGCTTGTCCGTTTTTTGATGTCATTGCTATGCTAGATTATTGCACATCCTGGTACACCGCCGGAGACATTCATATAGAGTCATATTTTTGTTCTAGTATCAAGGTGTAATATTGAGTTGTAAGTAAATAAAAGTTTGATGATCATCATTATTAGAACATTGTCCCTTGTGAGGTTATCAAAATAAAAGTGGCCAAAGAAGCCCCAAAAAAGAGAGAGAGGCCAAAGAAGCTTACAAAAAAAAGAAAAAAAGAAAAAAAAAGAGAAAAAAGAAAAAATGAGAGAAAAGAGAGAAGGGACAATGTTACTATCCTTTTACCACACTTGTGCTTTAGAGTAGCACCATGTTCTTCATATAGAGAGTCTCTTGAGTTATCACTTTCGTATACTAGTGGGAATTTTCATTATAGAACTTGGCTTGTATATTTCGATGATGGGCTTCCTCATATGCCCGAGGTCTTCATGAGCAAGCAAGTTGGATGCACACCCACTTAGTTTCAATTTGAGCTTTCATACACTTATAGCTCTAGTGCATCTGTTGCATGGCAATCCCTACTCCTCGCATTGACATCAATTGATGGGCATCTCCATGGCCCATTGATTATCCGCGTCGATGTGAGACTTTCTTCCTTCTTGTCTACTCCAAAGAACCTCCATCATCATATTCTATTCCACCCATAGTGCTATGTCCATGGCTCATGGTCATGTATTGCGTGAAAGTTGAAAATGTTTGAGTACGTCCAAGGTATGAAACAATTCTTGGCTTGTCATCGGGGTTGTGCATGATTTGTATATTTTGTGTGGTGAAGATGGAGCATGGCCAGACTATATGATTTTGCAGGGATAACTTTCTTTGGCCATGTTATTTTGAAAAGACATGATTTCTTTATTAATATGCTTCAAGTATTATTATCTTAATGTCAAATGATAGACTATTGCTTTAAATCACTTGTGTCTAAATATTCATTCCATGATTAGATTACATGATAAAGATTATGCTAGGTAGCATTCCGCATCAAAAATTATCTTTTTTATCATTTACCTACTCGAGGACGAGTAGGAATTAAGCTTGGGGATGCTGATACATCTCCGTCGTATCTATAATTTTTGATTGTTCCATGCCAATATTCTACAACTTTCATATACTTTTGGAAACTTTTTATACTATTTTTGGGACTAAAATGTTGATCTAGTGTCCAATGCTACTTCCTGTTTGTTGCATGTTTTTTGTTTCGCAGAAAATCCATATCAAACGGAGTCCAAACGGGACAAAAACTGACGGAGATTGTTTTGGGAATATATGTGATTTTTGGGAAGAAGAATCAACGCAAGACGATGCCCGAGGGGGCCATGAGGCAGGGGGCGTGCCCTGGGCCCTCGTGGCCACCCCGTAAGGCAGTTGGTGCCCTTCTTTTGCCCAACAAAACTAATATCCAGATTAAAATTGTGTTCAAATTTCAATCCAATCGGAGTTACGGATCTCCGGGAATATAAGAAACGGTGAAAGGGCAGAATCTGGAACGCAGAAACAAGGAGAGACAGATCCAATCTCGGAGGGGCTCTCGCCCCTCCACCGCCATGGAGGCCATGGACCAGAGGGGAAACCCTTCTCCCATCCAGGAAGAAGGTCAAGGAAAAAAGAGGAAGAAGGGGGGCTCTCTCCCCCTCTCTCCTGGGGGCGCCGGAACGCCGCCGGGACCATCATCGTGTGACGGCGATCTACACTAACACGTCTGTCATCTTCACCAACATCCTCATCACCTTCCCCCATCTATCTACAGCGGTCCACTATCCCGCAACCTGCTCTATCCTCTACATGAACATGGTGCTTTATGCTTCAGATTATTATTCAATGATGTGTTGCCATCCTATGATGTCTGAGTAGATTTTCGTTGTCCTATCGGTAATTGGTGAATTGCTATGATTGGTTTAATTTGCTTGCGGTTATGTTGTTGTCCTTTGGTGCCCATCATATGAGCGCGCGCGTGGATCACACCATAGGGTTAGTTGTATGTTGATAGGACTATGTATTGGAGGGAAAGAGTGACAGAAGCTTCAACCTAGCATAGAAATTGATGCATACGGGATTGAAGGGGGACCAATATATCTTAATGCTATGGTTGGGTTTTACATTAATGAATGTTAGTAGTTGCGGATGCTTGCTAATAGTTCCAATCCTAAGTGCATAGAATTCCAAGTCAGGGATGACATACTAGCAGTGGCCTCTCCCACATAAAACTTGCTATCGGTCTAGTAAAGTAGTCAATTGCTTAGGGACAATTTCGCAACTCCTACCACCACTTTTCCACAATCTTTATACTAACTTTATTGCTTCTTTACCTAAAACAGCCCCTAGTTTTTATTTACATACTCTTTCTATTCTTGGAAACCTATCTCGTTACACCTACAAAGTACTTCTAGTTTCATACTTGTTCTAGGTAAAGCGAACGTTAAGCGTGCGTAGAGTTGTATTGGTGGTCGATAGAACTTGAGGGAATATTTGTTCTACCTTTAGCTCCTCGTTGGGTTCGACATCCTTACTTATCCAAAGAGGCTACAATTGATCCCCTATACTTGTGGGTTATCAATGAGCTCATAGACCTTACCACATTCTTGGTTCGGGACCAGTACAGAACAAGGCTTTCCCAGTCATCGTCCAGTAAATGTGTCTCGGGAGAACGTAAGGAAATTTGATGAGTTTATTTGCCAGAGAAGTACGTTTTCTTCAGGTAATTGCAATACTGCCACCAAGCATTCTTGAAGATAGCAGAGGTATTAGCATAGGTTACCTCATCCTGAGTTTCCAAATCAGTCCTTCTCTATAGAGAAAAATGGGAAAATTTGCTGTATTATAACCATCATGGAGGTAGAATGTATGGGACAAAGCAAAGTAATTGTCATGAATAGCATTACTTACACATAACTCCTGGAGAAACACCTGCAACTTGCATTTTCCTTCATCTTCAGTATATATATATCCATGATGGGAAGATACAAACATAGGATTTAACAACATCAAATGCGATAGATGCTAAACTACTGGTTGTGCTTCCTCCACAGGAATAGGTGTGCTAACTGGTGGATTTGGGGTTCGCCATGGTAGTAGTGGCGCTTTGGGCACTCAAGCTGCCTTACTAACTGCTCATGTTTGGGAGCTCTGTGGTGGAGATGGTGCTGTGTCAACAGGAACTGGGTTACTATCTGCTGGGGTTGGGTTTAGATTGGGTGAAGTTTGTTCCCCGTCCATCGTAGTAGGGGTACAATCTGCGAGAGTCTGGGTTATGTGTGGTACGGCTGGATCTCGTGCATGTACAACCGGGGAGCTATCTCCACCAAGAGGTAGCACTGTTTTATTTGAAGACCGTGTTTTTCTCCGCAAGATACTGCCATCACCCGCTCCAATTCAATTGGCTGATAAACCGGAAACATAGTTGAATGTACAAACATTGTACGAGATACAGATGCAATAGATAGTGTGGAAAAAAGAGGGCATGAAATAGTTGACATGTATATTGTTTAACTAAAAAGGATAGCATGACATAATTTCACATATATGATGTTGATACGTCTCCAACATATCTATAATTTTTGATTGTTCCATGCTATTATACTATCAACCTTGGATGTTTTATATGCATTTATATGCTATTTTATATGATTTTTGGGACTAACCTATTAACCTAGAGCCCAGTGCCAGTTTCTGTTTTTTCCTTGTATTAGAGTATCGCAGTAAAGGAAAATCAAACGGAGTCCAATTGACTTGAAACTTCACGGAATTTATTTTTGGACCAGAAGAAGCCCATGGAGTATTGGAGTTGGACCAGGAGAGTCCCGGGCTGCCCATGAGGGTGGGGAGGCGCCCATCCCCCTGGGCGCGCCCCTTGCCTCGTGGACAGCCCAGAGGTCCACCGACGAACTTCTTCCTCCCATATATACCCATATACCCTAAAAACTTCGGGGAGCACAATAGATCGGGAGTTCCGCCACCAGAAGCCTCCGTAGCCACCGAAAACCAATCTAGACCCATTTTGGCACCCTACCGGAGGGGGAATCCCTCTCCGGTGGCCATCTTCATCATCCCACTGCTCTCCATGACGAGGAGGGAGTAGTTCTCCCTAGGGGCTGAGGGTATGTACCAGTAGCTATGTGTTTGATCTCTCTCTCTCTCTCTTGTGTTCTTGAGGTGGCATGATCTTGATGTATCGCGAGCTTTGCTATTATAGTTGGATCTTATGATGTTTCTCCCCCTCTACTCTCTTGTAATGGATTGAGTTTTCCATTTGAAGTTATCTTATCGGATTGAGTCTAAGGATTGGAGAACACTTGATGTATGTCTTGCGTGGGATAACCGTGGTGACAATGGGTTATTCTATTGATTCACTTGATGTATGTTTTGGTGACCAACTTGCGGGTTCCGCCCATGAACCTATGCATAGGGGTTGGCACATGTTTTCGTCTTGACTCTCCGCTAGAAAGTTTGGGGCACTCTTTGAAGTACTTTGTGTTGGTTTGAATAGACGGATCTGAGATTGTGTGATGCATATCGTATAATCATACCCACGGATACTTGAGGTGACATTGGAGTATCTAGGTGACATTAGGGTTTTGGTTGATTTGTGTCTTAAGGTGTTATTCTAGTACGAACTCTATGATAGATCGAACGGAAAGAATAGCTTCATGTTATTTTCCTACGGACTCTTGAATAGATCGGTCAGAAAGGATAACTTTGAGGTGGTTTCGTACCCTACCATAATCTCTTTGTTTGTTCTCTGCTATTAGTGACTTTGGAGCGACTCTTTGTTGCATGTTGAGGGGTAGTTATGTGATCCATTTATGTTATTATTGTTGAGGGAACTTGCACTAGCGAAAGTATGAACCCTAGGCCTTGTTTCAACACATTGCAATACCGTTTACGCTCACTTTTATCATTAGTTACCTTGCTGTTTTTATATTTTCAGATTACAAAAACCTTTATCTACCATCCATATACCACTTGTATCACCATCTCTTCGCCGAGCTAGTGCACCTATACAATTTACCATTGTATTGGGTGTGTTTGGGACACAAGAGACTCTTTGTTATTTGGTTGCAGGGTTGCTTGAGAGAGACCATCTTCATCCTACGCCTCCTACGGATTGATAAACCTTCGGTCATCCACTTGAGGGAAATTTGCTACTGTCCTACAAACCTCTGCACTTGGAGGCCCAACAACGTCTACAAGAAGAAGGTTGTGTAGTAGACATCAAGCTCTTTTCTGGCGCCATTGCCGGGGAGGTGAGTGCTTGAAGGTATATCTTTAGATCTTGCAATCGAATCTTTTTGTTTCTTGTTTTAGCACTAGTTTAGTTTATAAAAGAAAACTACAAAAAAAATCTGAAATTGAGTTTGCCCCATACACTTCATCTTTTTAATATCTTTCGTGAGTATGATGGAAAGGAAAATTGTGCCAAAGTGTTAGAAGAAGAATGCATTAAAATGTTTGGCACTAAATCTTTGAATGATGAGCATGATTGCAATGTTTTTAGTATGAACTCCTTGAATATCCATAGTACTAATGATGATTGCACTAGTTTTGATGAAAATGTCTCCTATACACATGTCAATTTTTGTGGAGTGCATTGGGTAGGGAAGATAGATATTGCAAGAGGCATAAGCATTTAGAAACTAAATTGTTGCAAGAAAGGCTAGATGCTTGTGCTGAAAGATTCAATATTTATCGCCATCCATGTGAACTTTGCAATGAACATGGTCATTTAAAGCTCCAATGCTATTTGTTTCATGATCATGTCGTGTCCAAAAATTGTGATAACTTGATTACCCTTGAGCATCATAAAGAGCTTAGTCTCCTTTTGGGTTATGAAGAAATGAAACGTATAACTGAGGGTATTCCAAAATTTAATCTCGATAAATTTCTTGATTTTGATCTAGAGGAAATTTATATGTATTGTGCGGTGAATTGCATTGAAAACCCTTATATTGCCAATTACATAAAGAAAAGAAAACAAATAGAAGATGAAGAGAATATTAATGAAAGGGGAGAGACTTCCCAATATCCTCCTATTATTTCTTATGATGAATTAGGTAACGAGGAGGAGCCTTCTATTCAACCAATCTCATTAATTACATTGTTAGTATGCTTGAAGTATTACTATTTTTATGTCAATATTAAACTTTTGTCTTGAATATTATGGATCTGAATATTCTTGCCACAATAAAGAGAACTACATGGATAAATATGTTAGGTAGCATTCCACATCAAAAATTATGTTTTTATCATTTACCTACTCAAGGACGACCAGGACTTGAGCTTGGGGATGCTGATACATCTCCAACGTATCTATAATTTTTGATTGTTCCGTGCTATTATACTATCAACCATGGATGTTTTATATGCATTTATATGCTATTTTATATGATTTTTGGGACTAACCTATTAACCTAGAGCCCAGTGCCAGTTTCTGTTTTTCCTTGTTTTAGAGTATCGCAGAAAAGGAAAATCAAACGGAGTCCAATTGACCTGAAACTTCACGGAACTTATTTTTGGACGAGAAGAAGCTCACGGAGTATCGGAGTCGGACCAGGAGAGTTCCGGGCTACCCACGAGGGTGGGGGTGCGCCCACCCCCCTGGGCGTGCCCCCCTGCCTCGTGGACAGCCCAGAGGTCCACCGACATACTTCTTCCTCCTATATATACCCATATACCATAAAAACTTCGGGGAGCACAGTAGATTGGGAGTTCCGCTGCCAGAAGCCTCAGTAGCCACCGAAAACCAATCTAGACCCGTTCCAGCACTGAGGGAGTCCTGGATTAGGGGGTGTCCGGATAGCCAGACTATACCTTCGGCCGGACTCCTCGACTATGAAGATACAAGATTGAAGACTTCGTCCCGTGTCCGGAAGGGACTTTCCTTGGCATGGAAGGCAAGCTTGGCGATACGAATATGTAGATCTCCTACCATTGTAACTGACTCTGTGTAACCCTAGCCCTCTCCGATGTCTATATAAACCGGAGAGTTTTAGTCCGTAGGATGAACAACAATCATACCATAGGCTAGCTTCTAGGGTTTAGCCTCTCTGATCTCGTGGTAGATCTACTCTTGTACTACCCATATCATCAATATTAATCAAGCCGGACGTAGGGTTTTACCTCCATCAAGAGGGCCCGAACTTGGGTAAAACATCGTGTCCCCTGCCTCCTGTTACCATCCTGCCTAGACACACAGTTCGGGACCCCTACCCGAGATCCGCCGGTTTTGACACCGACATTGGTGCTTTCATTGAGAGTTCCTCTGTGTCATCACTTTTATGCCCCATGGCTTCTCCGATCATCAACAGCGATGCGATTCAGGGTGAGACTTTTCTCCTCGGATAGATCTTCGTATTCGGTGGCTTTGCACTGCAGGCCAATTCGCTTGGTCATCTGGAGAAGATCGAAAGATACGCCCCTGGCCATCAGGTCAGATTTGGAAGTTTGAACTACACGGCCGACATCCGCGGAGACTTGATCTTTGACGGATTCGAGCCACAGCCGAGCGCGCCACACTGTCACGATGGGCATGATTTAGCTCTGCCGCCGAACAGTGCCCTTTAGGCCGCACCTGTGTCTGCTCCGACCCCTAGCTCGGAGCTGATCACGCCAATCGAGGATGGGTGGTTAGACACCGCCTCGGGGGCTGCAATCTCTACGGCGATCGAGCCGAACACCAGCCCTATTCTCTGCGAAGCCCGTGACTCCAAGGAGCCGGACTCCTCTCCAGACTCTGAGCCCTCCGCGCCCCGACCGATCGAACCCGATTGGGCGCCGATCATGGAGTTCACCACCGCGGACATCTTTCAGCACTCGCCCTTCGGCAATATTCTGAATTCACTAAAGTCTCTCTCTTTATCAGGAGAGCCCTGGCCGGACAATGGTCAACAAGGTTGGGATGCGGATGATGAAGAAATTCAAAGCCCACCCACCACCCACTTCGTAGCCACTATCGATAATTTAAACGACGTGCTCGACTTCGACTCCAAAGACATTGATGGTATGGACGACGATGTAGGAGATGAACATGACCCAATGCCTATAAGGCATTAGACAGCCACCTCATCTCATGATGTATACATGGTGGACACACCCAAAGGAAGCGACGATGAGGAACACAGGGATGCAACAAGGGATCGTTCACTCGAAAAGCAATCAAAGCGGCAACGTAAGCGCAGCTCCAAGCCCCACCTCGACAGAGATACGCGCCATACGGCCTATCCCAAAGGAGTCTCGCCAATGGTTGTTAAAACCGATCACCTCCGACCATTAGGATTACTCTAGAAGTATCCGGAACGCAGGCTGGACTGCCTTGGTATTAGATCCAATAATTGGCGGACTCCATTTTACAAATGTCCTGATGGACATCGGCAGTGGTCTAAACTTGTTATACCAGGACACAATCCGCAACATGGGGATAGACCCAACAAAAATTCGCCATAGCAAAACCTCCTTTCAAGGGGTAACGCCAGGCCCGGATGCCCGTTGCATGGGTTCTCTCCGGCTAGAAGTTATGTTTGGCTCCCCCGATAACTTCCGTCACGAACAGCTAACTTTCCACATCGCCCCATTCTCAAGTAGCTATCAAGCACTGCTGGGGCGCGAAGCTTTCGCCCGCTTTAACGCAATACCGCATCATGCATCTCTTAAGCTTAAGATGCCCGGTCCACAAGGCATCATCTCATTAAAGGGAAAACATTGAGTGTTCCTCCCACGCAGAAAACAGTGCGGCTGCCTTGACAGCCCCACAATAAAGCGGCTTCACCAGCCAAAGCATCTAAAAAGGTCGTCAAGACCACGGACACGGCTAGACGAGTCCAGCATAAACATACAATTGATAAAGGCTTAATAGCTGTATACGCCTGTACTAGGGGCTCCACGCATATAAAACAAGAGACAATAAAGCTCAATTTTACCCATTTCGATTTATACTTTGTTTATTTAGTATAACTCATGTTCGGCATGATCTTTCTTTAACTAAGTTCCTCTCTTTTACAAATGAACACCGTGCTACGCCCGTCCAGGATACGGCACAACGGAGACACAGGCGCAGACGTGCAGCAGGGACCCGTTCCAAGGATTCTTTTCAGATTAGGACCCTGCGTAAACCTTTTTTACTGTCTCTTGTTGATACACATCCCCTGGTTTCTTGGTATAACCAAGGTGGAGGCTGGCGTTTTGGCATGTGGCCATGTCAGAGTGTTGCGCGTACCTGGACACAAGGGGCTTATTACTAAGGGCGTTATCCCGCCCGCCCTCATAAAGACCGAATACCTCAGGGAGTGTTCGGCGTTGCGAGTTTGGCCTTATATGCATCAGCTCCGAATCATTTCATTGGTCAAATGTTGGGTTTGCCCGGCTCCTGTGTTTTGCTGCCTTACGTTCCGCTCTATCGGCTAAGGCGGCACCAGGAGAACTACTGCGATTGTGCCCCGGTTCAACAGGCGAGCACGTTAGTAGAGAAAGCCGAAAACTGACTGTCATGATATAGCATGAGACTGGTCAACCACTCAATGACTTACCGGAATCTTTAGGATTCCTCCACATTAACGAAGGGCCATTTCCCGGCCAGGCACATACGCGCCCCGAGTTCGGGCGAGCGCAGGCGCCACCAGGGGCTATATAAGTAGCCTCAATGTCAAACTCCTATGGCTAAGTGAAAGTGATAAAGCATCATAGTCCGATTGCCTAGTTCGCTTCGCTATCACCTCCTTTGTAGGACCAAGACGTTGGATCAAGTGTGAAAATGCGCCTTCTACGAACACCCCCGCATTATGTGCGTGGGGGCTGAAGCCGACGACTGCCATCTTTTAGATTATATATACGTATATGTTAAACGGCCGCATAGGAGGTATTATAATACTTTCAGGCACAAGTATAAAAAGCTCCTACAATTTATCAAAATATTGTTTTACAATAATACATGCTATTCGAATATAGTATCCTTCGAGCACTGCATCTCTATTAAACGAGCGCCTTGCAGAACTTCCTGAAAATAGCGCTCGGCAGGTACTCAGCTTCCATCCGAGTCTGGGGATGCAACAGTGGTGGCTTCCATTTCCGCCCAGTATGTCTTGACACGGGCAAGAGCCATCCGCGCACCCTCTATGCACGCTGACCTCTTCATCGCATTGATATGCGGCGCCACACCAAGGAACTGCTGCACCAAGTTGAAATAACTTTTCGGCTCTGGCCTCTCTGGCCATAGATGACTCATGACATACTTCATGGCGAGTCCGGACAACCTATTTAGCTCGGCCCATTCAGCGAAACGATCGGCTAATGACGGTGGACGCTCTGGATTGTGGAACTGCGACCAGAAGAGCTTTTCCATTTCGCGATCTTCTTGATATCGGAAGTGTTCGGCCGCATCTGCGGCACTCGCTGCTAAATCCAGATAAGTGTCCGCCGTACTCCACATCTGGTCTAACGAAGCATGTTTAGGTTCACAGAACTTCCTCCGCAGGATAAAGGGCTTTCCAGCCCCTGATCTCTCCGGCCTGATGCAACTCCTCCTTCATAGCTCTCATCCAGAGTGAGCATCCTTGGCATCGGCAACGGCCTTCTTCAGGTCCGTCTGTTCCGCCCGATCTTCTTTTTCAAGAAGCTTGCAACGGTCAGCAGCGTTCTTCAGCTTCATGGCCATCTCGGCCATTTCCTTCTTGCTTCGGCAGTGAGCAGCCAGTTCGGTTTTCAGCTCTTCAATTGCCTTTCCGGTAGCCGCATCACTTTTCCTGGCTTGCTCCTTGGCTCGGGCAAGTTTCGCCCGAAGATTCTCCATGGCAGCAGCACCATCTGCATCAAGCACACACATTGTAAGATACTGGCATAAAGCTCCTCTTACAAGGCGCCACCAAAGGAATTACATACCTTGTGCCTCGTCAAGCCGCTTGTTGACAAGCGCGATGTCGGCATCTGCCATGTCAAGTTGCCGCTTTAGCTCGGCAAATCCATCAGTCCAGCTGGCCACCGGACACTTCGCCACCTATGTATAAAGGCAGCATATTAGACCTGGGATTATGATCCTCTGTGCGCCATCACTTTTGACAACACACAGAGTCCCAGGGGCTACTATCTACACAGGGCGCATCTTATTTATGTGCAACTATCCAAAAAGGGTACATTATTTCGCGTACCTCAAAACCTGTTAGTAAACTCCTGACGGCCTCATGCAATCCGCTCTCCGCGGATGAAATCCTCTCAATCACCGTACCCATCAATGCACGATGCTCCTCTGAGATAGATGCTCGCCCTAGCAGATCCTTCAGCTCCTCCGACCGCGCACCAGACGGCACCAGATTCGTCCGGTGGCCCTTTTCGAAGGCCGGACACGGAGGGCTTTGGGAGGCCATATGACTACCTTCCGGCCCCGCCGGATTTGGAGAAACCCTCCGCGACGATACCTTAGGGTTGCCCGCCTCGCAAGGCGGTACGGCAGGGGGAGGCGTTCCGCTCTCCATCATCTCTAGAAGAAGATCCCCCGAAGACGAGCTCTGCTGAGAAGGGCTAACGTCTGAGCTACAAGGTAAATTTTCGATTACTTTTCTCAGATATAAAACAGGGATTTCTCTCGTTTCTTAAAAGGAAAACTCCTCTCTACTTACGGCTCGGTGGAGGGCTGATCCCCTTGAGGGCATAATTTGGCCGAAGTATCCGCCAGCACAGGACCCTTTGGCGAAGATTTCTTCCCCCGCTTTAAGGCCATGGTCTCCGGGTCTTCAGAGGCGGTCCTCTTCTTCCCCCGAGGAGAGGAATTTTCAATTCCTCCCTTCCAGACAACCTCCTTTGAGGAGGCTGTAGCTTCCTTGTCCCCTCCATCGCTTCCCTTTGAAGGCACAACCTCCAACATCCTGACTAGCACGAGACCCGGCGTGGTCTCGGGGAGGGGGGCCGGACACCTTATTAGCTTTGCTTTCGCTATCCATTCCTGTTTAAAGGACATCTCTTTTACGGGCAATTTTATGATAAATATATGGATTCCGAGTCCGGGCACAAGGCTACTTACTTGAGTATCCAGACGATAGCAGCTCAGACCTGCGTCTTCTGTAGAATCCGGACACACTACTTGTGGTCTGAAGAACAATTTGTACATCTCCACGGGCGTCATGCCAAGAAAATGTTGGAGAACTCGTGGTCCCTCCGGGTTGAACTCCCACAGGCGGAGGGGGCGACGTTTGCAGGGCAGAACTCGGCGAATTAACATAACCCGTGTCACCACGACCAGACTGATGTCTCTTTCTAGGAGATATCGGATGCGGCCCTGCAACAGGGGCACGTCCTTTGCCGGCCCCCAGTCCAGCCCCGTATTGACCCATGACACCAGTCGTGGCGGGGGACCCGAGCGAAAGGCAGGTGGTGCTGGTCTCGGCCTTCCCAGCGAACTCGTTTGAGATTGAAAGAAAGGAGTAAGGCCTTGGTCTCTTTATAAGAGGTTGAATACCAAGGGCCTTCCCCGTGACCGTTTGGGACTTGCCTTTGATTGAGAAAATATACCAACGGGTACGGTTGGGTTACCCACGGCCGTATTGATGAGAATCCTGGAATAAGGGGACACGATCTCTGCTTTAACAAGACGTGCCAAGGAAACGGCCTCGCTAAACGCGCTGAGGTGGGACGGTAAAAAGATTCGAATAAAGACTTGGCCGTGGTGTGATGTCACGATACGGAATACGTCAGCAGAATAGATTTGTGTAAATATTATTCTCTCTATGGCAATATGTGGAAACTTATTTTGCAGAGCCGGACACTACCTTTGTGTTCAAAATCTTCTATGAAGTACTTGGAGGAGGAACCCGCCTTGCAATGCCGAAGACAATCTGCGCGCCGGACTCGTCGTCATTGAAGCCTGGTTCAAGGGCTACTGAGGGAGTCCTGGATTAGGGGGTGTCCGGATAGCCGGACTATACCTTCGGCCGGACTCCTAGACTATGAAGATACAAGATTGAAGACTTCGTCCCGTGTCCGGAAGGGACTTTCCTGGGCGTAGAAGGCAAGCTTGGCGATACGGATATGTAGATCTCCTACCATTGTAATCGCCTCTGTGTAACACTAGCCCTCTCCGTTGTCTATATAAACCGGAGAGTTTTAGTCCGTAGGACGAACAACAATCATACCATAGGCTAGCTTCTAGGGTTTAGCCTCTTTGATCTCATGGTAGATCTACTCTTGTACTACCCATATCATCAATATTAATCAAGCAGGACGTAGGGTTTTACCTCCATCAAGAGGGCCCGAACCTGGGTAAAACATCATGTCCCCTGCCTCCTGTTACCATCCGGCCTAGACGCACAGTTCGGGACCCCCTACCTGAGATCCGCCGGTTTTGACACCGACAAGCACCCTGCCGGAGGGGGAATCCCTCTCCGGTGGCCATGTTCATCATCCCGGTGCTCTCCATGATGAGGAGGGAGTAGTTCTCCCTCGGGGCTGAGGGTATGTACCAGTAGCTATTTGTTTGATCTCTCTCTCTCGTGTTCTTGAGGTGGCACGATCTTGATTTATCACGAGCTTTGCTATTATAGTTGGATCTTATGATGTTTCTCCCCCTCTACTCTCTTGTAATGGATTGAGTTTTCCCTTTCAAGTTATCTTATCGGATTAAGTCTTTAAGGATTTGAGAACACTTGATGTATGTCTTGCATGGGATAATCGTGGTGACAATGGGTTATTCTGTTGATTCACTTGATGTATTTTTTGGTGATCAACTTGCGTGTTCTGCCCATGAACCTATGCATAGGGGTTGGCACAAGTTTTCGTCTTGACTCTCCAGTAGAAACTTTGGGGCACTCTTTGAAGTACTTTGTGTTGGTTTGAATAGATGAATCCGAGATTGTGTGATGCATATCGTCTAATCATACCCACGGATACTTGAGGTGACATTGGAGTATTTAGGTGACATTAGGGTTTTGGTTGATTTGTGTCTTAAGGTGTTATTCTAGTACGAACTCTATGATAGATCGAACGGAAAGAATAGCTTCATGTTATTTTACAACGGACTCTTGAATAGATCGATCAGAAAGGATAACTTTGAGGTGGTTTCGTACCCGACCATAATCTCTTCGTTTGTTCTCCACTATTAGTGACTTTGGAGTGACTCTTTGTTGCATGTTGAGGGGTAGTTATGTGATCCAATTATGTTATTATTGTTGAGGGAACTTGCACTAGCGAAAGTATGAGCCCTAGGCCTTGTTTCAACAGATTGCAATACCGTTTACGCTCACTTTTATCATTAGTTACGTTGCTGTTTTTATATTATCATATTACAAAAACCTGTATCCACCATCCATATACCACTTGTATCACCATCTCTTCGCCGAACTAGTGCACCTATACAATTTACCATTTGTATTGGGTGTGTTGGGGACACAAGAGACTCTTTGTTGTTTGGTTGCAGGGTTGCTTGAGAGAGACCATCTTCATCCTACGCCTCCTACGGATTATAAACCTTTGGCCATCCACTTGAGGGAAATTTGCTACTGTCCTACAAACCTCTGCACTTGGAGGCCCAACAACGTCTACAAGAAGAAGGTTGTGTAGTAGACATCAGATGTCTATCTAAACTAGATAACATAGCATGACATAATTCAAAGGTATGATGTCTAACTAAACAGGATGGCATGAGATAATTATATGATGTCTTTAGTAAACAGGTTCGCATGACATAATTCACATGCGTGTTATATAAGTAATCAGGATTGCATGACTTAATTCACATATATGATTTATATGCTAAGGAAAGGGCATTCGCATATATGATGTCTGAACTAAGAACATGGTGTTGAATATATTATGTCTAAACTATGCAATGCAAAACACCCTATGCATGATATGAGCAGTATAACCATGCCAAGTTAGAGCATACACATCGTTGGGGAATAGGACTGGTCATCTGTCTTTGAATCCATCTCCAAGGAGCTATCGGGACCCAGCAAGAGATCTGCTTCGACAGGTTGCACTGTATGGTCTGAAGACCTTGTTTTCACTCTAGATTTTTCCATCACCCACTCAAATGGCTGATTCACAGGAAGAGTAGTTCAATGTACAAACAATGTCCACAAATGGAAATGTAATGAAGAAAAGGATGGGCGAGATATCGTTCAAATTTATGATGTCTAGTTAAACCACTACAAAAAAATACACTTCCGTGATGATACATGTTTCTCACAGTAGGTCATGTTTTGTGTCATGCATGTACATCCATGGCGATTTTATGACAGAATCAAGATAGTCATACATGTGCTCCCGTAGAAGTGTTCCATGCCATTACAAAAATTATCATCATGTAAGTGTCCACTTCCATGACAATAAATGGCGCGTCATGGAAGTGTTTTCGTGAAGGGTAACCGACACGTGGCATCCACCATAACGAGTCACCATTAAGCTACCAGGTCTAGTTTTGGATCCGATAACCCGTTAATAGCCCGGACCAATGAGGATTTTCCATGTTTAATATTCTCATTGGCCGAAGGAAACACATGTTGGCTCACCGTTGGGACAGATGTCATCCATTCATTGGATAGGAGGCGCCTATGATACGTCGACACGTGGCACGGCCCAACAGAGGCCCATTCCGGTGAAAAGGGTAGCCCGTTTGACTTGGTCAAAAGGTAATGGGACGGCCCATGGAAAG
This sequence comes from Triticum monococcum, assembly GCA_034509565.1. Classification (NCBI taxonomy): domain Eukaryota; kingdom Viridiplantae; phylum Streptophyta; class Magnoliopsida; order Poales; family Poaceae; genus Triticum; species Triticum monococcum. The sequence goes on along the minus strand of CM067842.1, from coordinate 273,357,943 downwards.
CAAGTTAACGGCATGTTCGTATATAGCCCATTTACGACCCGCTAACTCACGACCCGTTACGGCCTATCAGAATTAAGCCCAGTAGCTTCATCTGGGCCGTCCAATATGATTCCAGCCCGTTGTAACTTCCAGGCCATGTATAGCCCATGATGTCTTTCGGCCGATATGAGGCCATTTGTAACTCTTGGCCCATTAATGGCCCGTGGTGAATCTGGCCCGCAATGAACAATGTACTGCTTTATACCCATTGACGACCCATTATTGCATTGGGCCGTCTCCAACCCGTGTTATCTTTCGGCCTTCTCAGGGCCCATTTATTCTTGGGCTCATTTCCAGCATTCGGTTACTTACGGCCCATTATTGGTGTTTTCTTCTTGTGGGCCAAATTTGGCCCGTGGTTACAATCGGCCCGTTTGCGGCTCGTTAATCTGTTGTGCCGTTTTCATAGCATCATCAAATACGCCCAATTAACGACGGCCCGTTATGGTCGGCCCATGAATGGACGATTCCAAATCTAGCCCATTTACGACCCATAATGCGGTCTGCTATTGGCCCATGTTTGGCCGATCGATCATACGGCCCGTAGAGGGCCCATTGATGCTATGACCCGTAGAAGGCCCATTGTTTCTATGACCCGTAGGAGGCTCATGGTAACTACAGTAAATATTTAGCCCGTGGTTATTGTGGCCTAGTTTTAAAAAATAGGTTATTTCGGCTGAGGGAGTCTTGGATTATGGGGTCCCCGGGTGTCCGGGCTATGTGACTTGGGCCGGACTGATGGGCCGTGAAGATACAAGAAAGAAGGCCTTCCCCCGTGTCTAGATGGGACTCTCCTTTGCGTGGATGGCAAGCTTGGCGTCCAGATTTGTGGTTTCCTTTCTCTGTAAACCGACTCTGTACAACCCTAGACCCCTCAGGTGTCTATATAAACCGGAGGTTTTAGTCCATAGAGGCTAGGACAAATCATATAAGCTAGACATCTAGGGTTTAGCCATTACGATCTTGAGGTAGATAAACTCTTGTAAGCCCTATACTCATCAAATACAATCAAGTAGGACGTAGGGTTTTACCTCCATTAAGAGGGCCCGAACCTGGGTAAACATCTATCACCCTTGTCTCATGTTTCCTTCGATCCTCAGACGCATAGTTCGGGACCCCCTACCCGAGATCGGCCAGTTTTGACACTGACATTGGTGCTTTCATTGAGAGATCCACAGTGCCATCGACAGCGGGTTCGATGGCTCATTCTATTATCAACAACAATGCTGTTTCTAGGGAAACTGTCCTCCCCAGCCAGATTTTTTTGTTCGGCGGCTTCGCTCTCCATGCCAACTCGATTGGTCACCTTGAACAGATCGATAGCTATGCCCCTGGTCATCAGATCAGTTTCGGGAACCTAAATTATTTTGCCGTTATCCGAGGAGACTTGATCTTCGAAGGGTCCGCGACCCTGACCATCACTCTGGCCTTAGATTCGGAACGAATCGCCATGTCCAAAGATGGGAGTTTGGAGCCCGTCGGACTCTTCGCTACAAATTGCACTATCGATGATCCGGTGGTGATTGTTTACGCAGCGAACTCAGAATCAGGTTGGGTTCCTCCTATCACTGAAAGGCTGGAAACGCCCCTGAACTCTAGCTCCATGGACTCTCGTTTCCCCATCCAAACCTCACTCTTAAACGAGGCGCTTGACTTAATGCGATTCCCATCCAAACAAGATCAATCTATGGAACAAGGGGGCGCGCCCCAATGCGATAAGAAGAATGTCAGGCTTGGCCTGACAGGCATAACCTCACCAGGGCCAAAAACCGCATACATTTGTCATCGGAACTCCCTCGCGACGTTGCCCGATACAAATGTGCTGCACACCCCTTATGCTTCCTTGATGTGGTAATGGAGCACCAGTTCCTGGAAGGGTTTAAACCCGTGAACATTGAATCATACGACGGAACGAAGGATCCCATAGTATGGATCGAAGATTTTCTTCTCTACATCCACATGGCTCATGGTGAGATCTCCATGCCATCAAGTACCTCCCCCTAAAACTCAAGGGACCAGCATAGCGCTGGTTAACCAGCCTCCCAGAAAACTCTATTGGTAGCTGGGAAGATTTGAAAGATGCCTTTAGAGACAATTTCCAAGGTACCTATGTTCAGCCTCCATATGCCGATGACCTTAGTCACAGTCCAACAATTCGGAGAGTCAGCTGGAAAGCTCTGGACCAGGTTCTTAATTAAAAAGAACCAAATTGTCGATTATCGGGACGATGAAGCCCTCACGGCCATCAAACAAAGCTTCCAGGATGAGTGGCTCGCCCAACACCTCGGCCAAGAAAAACCAAAGTCCATGGCAACTCTCACCACACTTATGACCCGCTTTTGTGCGGGAGAAGTTAGCTGGCTAGCTCATAGAAGCAACAGCACCAGCGACCCTGGTACCTCCGAAGCCTGAGATGGCAACGGCAGGCCACGACGCAACAAACACAAGCGTCGAAGCAGCAACGAAGACACCGAACATGTGACGGTCAATGCCGGATTCAGTGGCTCTAAACCCGGTCAGCGGAAGAAGCCATTCAAAGGAAACAAAGATGGTCCATCTAGTTTGGACCGAATACTAGATCGTCCATGCCAGCTCCACGGCACCCCGTACAAGCCTGCCAATCATACCAACAGAAATTGTTGGGTCTTTAAACATGCCGGTAAAATAAACACCAAACATAAGGGGAAAGGGCCACCCAACGAGGATGATTATGAGCCTCTCCCATCAAACACAGGGGGCAAAAGAAATTCCCTCATGGTAAAATAGTGAACATGATCTATGTCACTCATATCCCCAAGCAGGAGCGCAAGCGCGCACTAAGGGATGTTTACGCCATAGAGCCAGTCGCCCCAAAATTCAACCCATGGTCGGCCTGCCCAATCACTTTTGACCACAGAGACCAGCCAACCAGTATCCGTCATGGAGGTTCGGCAGCATTGGTCCACGACCGTATCATCGATGGATTCCATCTCACGCGAGTCCTTATGGACGGCGGCAATAGTCTTAATATGCTTTATAAAGACATTGTCCATAAAATGTGTATTAACACCTCAAGGATCAAGCCCACCAAGACCACCTTTAAAGGAGTAATACCCAGTGTAGAGGCTTGCTGCACATGGTCAATAAAGCTGGAGGTAGTCATCGGCTCACCGGATAATTTCTGGAGCGAAGATTTGATCTTCGACATCGTCCCTTTCCGTAGTGGTTACCATGCACTGCGCGGACGAACTGCTTTCGCCCGTTTCAATGCAGTCCCGCACTACGCATATCTAAAGCTCAAGATGCCCAGACCATACGGCGTCTTAACAGTCAATGGAAACATGGAGCACTCCCTCCGTACTGAGGAGCATAGCGCGACCCTAGCAGCTGAGGTATAGGGTGGCCTTATCAAGCCGAATACTACATCGGCAGTCAAGCCCTGGGACACTGTCAAACGAGCCCGGTATACTCTGCAGAATGATAGTCCGGCTCGTCCAGAGGTAGATTAGAAATCCGGCCTCCGTCAAAACCCTAATCTGATTGCGGCATACGTACCGCTCGTACATAATTACGCACTAAAGATACCATGGGCGAGGACGAAGGCACACTAAAAACAAAGTCCATAATACGGTTCAACCCTATTCGGACCCTCATATTTTCCCTTTTTTATTCTTACTTCTATTTTCCAGGTTCTTTACAACCCATGTCACTTTACGATGGTACCGAGGGCCCTTTTTCAGGTCCCTTATGTATCCTCACTCAATTGATCCTGTCAAAGGATCCTACACCAAGGTGAAAAGAGGCACAGACGTGCGGAAGCGTGTCCAAAGGATCTTCAAGACCACCATTTCCTTTTTAGGACCTGTATAGAGCTATCCCTTGAATTCTCAACATGTAAAATAGCCTTGATAATTATGGCATTCTCTGTAAAGAGCACGTTCAACGTATCAATCAGAATATAGCGGAAATAGTTTCGTCCTACCTTCTTCGGTATTGGCCTATTCCATAATCTATATTCTGTCTTCACGACTGATTGACATATACACATTGGTATTAATTGTCAGGGGCTTTATTCAGCCACAAACATTCAAAAACAAAAAGTCTGAACACTTTCACAGTACACTTCGGTGTCCCGAATACAACATTATATGCATCGGCTTCGAATCATGTCTTTGGTCAATAGTTGGGTTGCCCGGCTCCTGTGGTTACCACATTACGTTCCTCTCGTTCAGCTCAGGTAGTAAAGGGAGAACAACTACGATTGTATTTCTGGCTCGTCCGGTCAAATACCTCAGTAGAGAAAGCCAAAAACTGACTGTCATGATACGGCGAGAGCTGGTCAGCGGATCAGTGACTTATTAAAATATTTTCGCGATTTTTTCTGTATTACATGAAGGACTGGCTTTCACCCGGTCAAGCGTCTAAAGCACCCAAGTTTGGATAGCCGAACAACACCAGGGGCTTAGCCTATAATCCCATTTTCAAACCCCTATGGCTAAGTGAGAGTGGTAAAGCTGCATAGTTTGATTGCCTAGTTCGCTACACGATCACCTCCTTTACGGACCAAGATGTTGGGACAAGAGCGGTCATGTGCTATTCCGAACACCCCCCGTAGTATCTACGTGGTGGGCTGAAGCCGACGACTGGTAAACTCTCAAATGTAACGAACGGCTGCACAGGAGGAAAATAATTTGAGATAAACAAGCAAGCATATTATACAAAGGTCTTGTTTCATAATACAATGCTTGGACACCCTTGATACATTCATTCGAACATAATGTCCTTCAATCATTGTCCCTCTATCAAACGGGCACCCTCCAGGATGTCATCGAAGTATCACTCCGGCTTGTGGTAGTCCTTGCCCTTGGGTGGACCCTCGATGGCCACAATAGTGGCCTTCATCTTCGCCCAGTGCATCTTGACACCGGCAAAGGCCATCCACACGCCCTCTATGCATGTCAAGCTCTTAATAGCCTCAACTCGGGGCAACGCATCGCCGAGCCGCTTGACTAGACTGAAGTAACTGCTAGGAATGGATACGGTTGGCCATAGTCAGACTATAAGGTCCATCATGGCCAAACCGGACATCCTATGCAGCTCTGCTAGCTGCATCATCTGGTTGTTTAGCAGCGCTGGCCGCTCCGGCGCCAGGTATTGCGATTAGAAGAGCTTCTTCGTTGTGTTCCCTTCTTGGGCCCGAAAATATCGTGCGGTGTCTACCGCACTCCTTGGGAAAAACAACAAAGACGTCTCGAGAAATCCATAGTCGATTAAGCAAGGCATATCTCCGACCACCAAAAATAATATGTAAAAGAAAGGGCTTACCAACTACTATATGTCCGGCTTACTTGATCACCTCACGAGCCGCACGGGACTCGGTCCGCGCCTCCTTGGCCTCTTGAAGAGCCTTGGTGAGATCATCTGCCTAGGCCTTATTTTTCTCCTCCAAGGCCTCACACTTGTTGGTGGCATCTTGGAGCTCCTACTCCACTTCTTTCACCCGCTCCTCATACTTGTGGCGGCTGACCTGCTCGGCCTCTAAAGCTGCAGCCACTTTGTCAGCGGCCTCTTGGCTCGCCCATGCCTGATCCTTGGCTTGGGCAAGGGCGCTCTTCTGGTCCTCGGCCTCGGTCACCCTATCTAAAAATATGATCAGCAACACAGGAGATTAGACTCCACATTGACATATTACTTTAAGTGTGTCGATAATGTTTTCCAACCATACCTTGCGATTCCTCAAATCGCTTGTTGGTGTAGACAAGTTCTTCATCGGCCTGCTCCCACTTCTGCTTAAGTTCGGCCACTTCGGTGGCCTGGGCGGTTGCCGCTAACAGTGAAGCCTGTTAACAACATAGACAGATATATTATCTCCTGCGAATAACTATTTGATCCTCCGTACAACCCTTCTTTGCAAAAGCCGAATAGAGTCTCAGGGGCAACTATCAATACAGAGGCATATTTTTTTGCATATATAAAGCAGCTAAGAATACATCACAAACCTTGAAGCCTATTAATAGGGTCGTGAAGGCTTCGTTCAGTCTGCTTTTGGTGGACTGAACCTTCTCAACCATGGTACCCATCAGGGTACGGTGCTCTTCCACAATGGAAGCACGTCGAAGTGCTTCTATCAAAACATTCAGCGCCTCCGAATTGATGAAGGCCACCGGTGGAGTCGGCACTCCCCCCTCCTTCAAAGGGGGTTTCTTGCTCGAATCTAGAGCCATATGGGTCTCCGGAGTGGTATTTGCCTGGGAACCGGACAAGTCTGGCCCCATGTCGTCGGTTTCCATAGGGGTTGTACCCCCCATGTTCCCGGCGGATGAGGCATTAGCCTCTGGCGCCGTCTTGGAGGCCTTCTGCACTTCTCCCTGGCCTGGAAAGGTCCTTTGGGATAACACCACAGTGTCATCCGCAGCATTTGTCAGAGAAGCTCACGGAGGCGTCTCGCTCTCCACCATCTCCGATGCCAGAGAGTTCCCCAACGATGATGATTGTTTGGGGATATCTCGAGCTGGACTGCAGCATGAAACTTAAAGGTGTTAAAATCACAATCGTAAAACCATATATGTCTGCAGTATCCTTGGACACTTACGATGTAGCAAGGGGCTTCGGCCTAGGGCGCCACTCGGGGATGGCTTCGGCGTCCGAGTCTGAGTCGTCGGAAAGGGAAATCTTCCCATACTTGGATGCCTCCACCTCTAGGTACACGGAGGCCGCCCTATGCTTCTTCCCCCTCTTAAGGGGAGAATTGCCCTCCTCCTCTTCCCCGTCTTCATCTACCTCGTGGGAGGTGGGAGCTTTGGTAACTTCGTACATCGCGTCTGAAGTACCTGTATGACGGAGGACACTTTTAGCCTCCTTGCCCTTCTTCTTGGTCTTCTTCTCTAGCGCCTGGTACGTCGTCGGGACCAGCAGCCTTGTTAGCGGGGGAATGGCTGGGTCTTTGGGTAGTGGAGCCAGACACCTGATCCGCTCTGCCTTCTTTGTCCAGCCGTGAGGAGACAATGAAAGACTAAGCATACCCATTGATTTACGAGCTGAAGTTATGTTTACAAATCATAAAACTTACTGGAGTGCCCGGATGACCATAGTCGAGTCCGATGTCTTCGGTTGTCGCCGGCCACGATTTCTGGGCTTTGAAAAGCACCTTCTAGATCTCTTCTTGCATCGTACCAAAGAATCGTTGCAGGGTCCGAGGGCCAGCCGTATTGAACTCCCACTTGTGGAGAGGCCGGCTCTGGCAGGGGAGAATCCAGTGAAAAAGCATCACCTGGATCACATCAGCAAGGCTGGTGTTCTTCTCCATCATATTTTTGATGCGCTTCTGCAGCGTCATCACCTCATCGGACGATGCCCAAACCAGGACCTTGTTAATCCATGATGCAAGCCGCATTGGGGGTCCGGATCTAAACTCAGGAGCGGCCACCCAGTTGGCGCCACGGGGTTCGGTGATGTAGAACCACTCTTGCTGCCATATCTTGACAGTCTCCACGAAGGCCCCTTTTGGCCAGGTGACGTTGGGGAGTTTGCTCACCATGGCACCTCAGCAGTCTGTGTGCTTCGCGTCAACCACCTTCGGCTTCACGTTGAAGACTTTAAGCCATATGCGAAAGTGAGGGGGGATGCGGAGGAGCACCTCGCACACGACGATGAACGCGGAAATGTGGAGAAAGGAATTTGGGGCTAGATCATGGAAATCTAGCCCATAGTAGAACATGAGGCCACGGACAAAGGGATGGGGAGGAAACCCTAGTCCGTGGAGGAAGTGGGGGATGAACACTACCCTCTCATTGGGCTCTGGAGTGTGGATGATCTGCTTTTTGGCAGGGAGCCGGTGCGCGATGTTCGCGGCCAAGTACCCCGCTTCTCGGAGTTCCTTGACGTTCCTCTCAGTGACACAGGAAGCGATCCACTTTACCTATTAGCCGGACCCGGCCATGGTTGGAGGGGTCGGGCGGTGCAAAGGGCTGAGAGCTTGGGCGCTGGAGCTCGAGAACGGGAAGGCTGAGGAATGAAGAAGGCATGGGGTAAAAGATGGATCTTTATCCGCTTATATAGGAAGTGAATATCAAGCGTCCCCCACTAGCCTTAAAACTCGCCTATTCCCAAGGGATCGTGCGAACGACATGGTTAGATTACCCAAACCCGTATTGATGAGAATCCCGCAATAAGGGGACATGATCTCTACTTTGACAAGACGTGTCAATGGAGGCCGCGCCTCGAAACATGAAGCGGGAGACCAAAAACGGTTCAAAATAATAATAAGGCTAGACGTAGCGTCTCGCTGAAAAAGCTATCAGTGGACATGATTTATTTTGTTTAAGTATTTTCCCCTATGGTTGGGGGTTGTAACTATTATACAGAGCCGGATTCAGTTCTCTTGTTTGGAAGACTACTTTGGTGTATTCGGAGGAGGAACCCGCCTTGCAATGTCGAAGATAATCTGCGAGCCGACCACTAGAAAACCGCGGAAAAAGAACAGCACTGACTACAAGCTAACTAATAAATAAGACAACAAAGAAATAAACAAGCAAGCAACTTACACTAGGCTATCACGGCTATTACACGTATTACATCCACTGGACATCAAAGTCCGCCACTAGTGCAAATATAGGGAACAAAGCAGCAAATCATATACACTGGTTGTCAAAGTTGGCGACCAGTGCAAATAAACGCCACAGCAAAACAAGTCCAGAACTGAAACCATTTTAGAAGAGCTCAAGAAACAATATACTGGGTACCCATAATGCTGGAAAGATGGTTAGCAAGCTTATTAACTTTATGTTAAATCCTCTAGAGCTTGTTTTTGGACCAGAAAGTATGCATCTGAATTCTGCAGGAAACCATAGCTACAGAACTTGACCTGAGAACAATTCTTATTATGCTTTAAGAGTTGAGTTGGGATTTGGATTGGTGGTCCTCGTGCTTTGGGCCCTGTAGTTCCCTTACTAACTGCTCGTGTTTGGGTGCTCTATGGTGGAGATGGTGTTGTGTCAACTGGAACTGGGTTACTATCTGCTGGGGTTGGGGTTAGAAGGGGTGTAGCTGGTTCTCTGTCCAACTGGGTAGGGGTACAATCTACGAGAGTCTGGGTTATGTGTGGTGGGGCTGGTTCTCAGGCAAGTACAACCGTGGTTCTATCTACATCAACTTGTAGCACTATCTTTTCTGAAGATTGTGTTGTTACTCCCTTAGATACTGCCATCACCCTCTCCAATTCAAATGGCTGATAAACAAGAAAAGTAATTGAATGTATAGGCATTGTATGACAGACAGGTGCAATGGATAGTGGGGAATAAAAGAGGGCATTAAATAATTCACATTTATGTTGTCTAACCAAACAGGATAGTGTGACACAATTTCACATATATGATGGCTACCTAAACATGATAGCGTGGCAGAATTTCACATATATGATGGCAAACTAAAAAAAGTTGGAAATACATAGTTCAAAATATGATGACTACGTAAATAGGATGACATGATATAACTATATAATGTGTTTATTAAATAGGTTGACATGTCATAATTCACATACATGCCGCCTATGGAAACATGATAGCATGATATAATTCATGGATAGAATGACATAATTCAAAACATGATGATTGTAAACACTAAACATGATGAGATGATATAACTATATGATGTCTTTATTAAATGGGTTGCCATGCCACAATTCAGATAGATGTTGTGTATGTAAACATGATGGCATGATATAATACAAATTTATGATTTGTATTGTAAGCAATTAAGCAGATGCAATCCATATATGATGTAAAAACTAAGCAATGCAAGACAACATGCATGACATGAGTAATATAACCCTACCAAGTTTGAGCATAGACCTCATGGGGAAATAGGATTGGTCATAAGTCTTTGAATCCTCCTCTAAGGAGCTCTCTGTAACATGTAAGACGTCTGCTTCAGCAAGTAGCATTGTCTGCTCCGAATACCTTGTTTTCACCGCAGATACTTCCATCACCGCTTCAAATGGCTAATGCACAGGAAGAGTAGTTGAATATACAAACATTGTCGACAAATGGAACACATAATACAAAAAAAGGATAGCATGATATAATTCGCATACATGATGATTGGCTAAACAGCATGGCACTGCATAATTCACACATATAATGCCTTGCAACAAGATAGCATTGCATATTTCACATATATAATGTCTTGCAACAATATGGCAAAGCATAATTCACATATATGGTAATTAGACACTAAACAGGTGGCATTCACACAAAGCATATCCAAACTAATCAAATGACATAGCAATGCAAGACACCATACGCATGATATGAGGAACATAACCCTACCAAGTTAGAGCATACACCTCGGGGGGAAATAGGACTGGTCATCTGTCTCTGAATGCTCCTCTGAGGAGCTATCCGTAAGCAGCAAGATATGTGTTTCATCAGATAGCATAGTCTGCTCTATAGACCTTGTTTTCACTCCAGAATTTTCCATCACCGTGTCAAATGGCGGATGGACACGAAGAGTAGTTGAATGTACGAACATTGTTGACAAATGTAATACGTAACGAAAAAAGGATGTCCTGGTATAATTCACATATAAGATGATTGGCTAAGCAAGATGGCATTCCAAAATTCACATATATGATGCCCGGCTAAACAAGATGGTGTTGCATAATTCACATATACGATGAAGAAACTAAACAGATGGCATTCACACAAAGCATGTCTAAACTAAGAAGATGGCATATTTTATGTATAAAGTAAGCAATGCAAGGCACCATATGCACGATATAACCAACATCGGCATGCCAAGTTAGAGCGAAGACCTCAGGCATAAATAGGAGTGGTCTTCTCCTTCTGAATCCGCCTCAGAACAGTTATCTTCCTCTCGATTACAATCCAAAATGGGTGGAGGGGGCTGCATTTGCGCCTAACATGGAGCGACGTCTGCATGAAATTTTATTGCCACGCAAGGCTCGTTTCTTTTGCTCTACATGTTCAGTCCCATTGTGTACAATAACTGACATGAATAGGAATAAAACATAGGGAGATTATGTAAGGAGTGCATGTAGAAATCCATAGTGATGGTAGGAACCCGTGGATAGACCCAAAACCAATGATAGCAGGCAGATAATGGCTTCAGTTAAAAATACAGATAATGGCTACTTTACTGTTTGTTTCCCACCCAACATGAAACTCATAGTAGACACCAGAGATTAACCAGATAGTAGATAGATACTGTTGATTGTGGCTCCGATATGTACCCCACAACCATCTAAAAACTCAAGTTTGACCATTAGTCTAGAGCTGACTCAGAGTCTAATCGGTGAACAGGATGACAAAGTAGCATGTAATATTAAGCGATGCATAACGTAAGTAGCACGAAAGAGTGTGACCTCTCTTGCGGACCCATGTAGTCCTCGATGTCATCTACTCGGTTGATGATGGTAATGCAGTTGTCGTGGCTGTCGGTGACGGGGAAGAAGGTCTGAGGCAGCGAAAGACATTCTGGAGGGCGGATCCCTGCTGTGATGAACCCTTCTATCATTGGAGCAGCTGAGATGGGGTGGACAACGACACAGTAGGAGTGGGACAAACGACACAAGGTTTTCTTTGAAAACTATTTGTAAGAGAAATAATTTTGTATGGGCTTGTTTGAATTGGAGGATTCTAACAACGCAGGGATAGGAAATACACAGTAATAGGATAGGAATGCACGTGCAAACACAGAGAATTTAAAAACACAAGATTTCTGCCAATCTGGGTGTTTGGTTCACAAGAATTGGAAGATCACAGGATGCAAAGAAGCATGCTGAGATTAAGTCAAACCACAAGAAAATGTACGGTTATAATGCTATTATGCTACTATCTCTTAGTCTTGTGCTTCATGAATATGAATTTGAAAAGGAGGACCAGTGGATATTAAAATTGCTACGGTTTTTTTCTTTCAAGGAGACACTAAAGGAACATATCCTACAGTTTTCCTTTGCTCCATTCCTTTGAACCAAATGCATCAATAGTATGTAACGCCCCAAGTCCGATGCGCCAGGTATCTTTTAGTTATTTGTTGCCGTTGCCATGTCATTCTGCTTGCGTGTTGCATTTTTCCATGTCATCATTTGCATTGCATCCTCATGTTTTTAAAACTTGCATCTGGTCGCTTTCTCCGTTGTCTGTTTCGCAACCCGACACTCTGACATGCACCCATTCCACCTCTCTGATCTTGTTTCGTGAGCGGGAGAAAATGTTCTCGAAATGGGCCGAGATTTATCGAGTGGTCTTGGTATATCATTGATAGATCGCCTGTCAAATTTCGTTCCATTTGGAGGTCGTTTGGTGCACCGACGGTTAGCTGCATTAACCGGAACCCTCCTTCTCTCTGCAGTCCAGCACCCCTTCATAACAACTCAGTAGCCCATCTAAACCCCTCCATGCTCTCCGTCACTGGATCATGATCGTGTGGGCGAAAACCGCACCTCATTTGGACTCCCCTAGCTCCCTCTACCTATTTAAACACCTCCCCCTCCATTTTTCGCGGATGAAACCCTAGTCTACCACCTCCCCGCACCACCGGACACATCCGCCGACGGCCGGACATGTCCACCGCCATCAGCCACGTCGCCCGGACCAATCCTGGGGTGACACGTCACCTCCGCCGCCTCCCTCCTCCACTCACCGGTCGCCACGTCGGCTCCTCGCGCCTCCCACCGTGCAGGGCCCGCCGGAGCCCATCGCGGGCCCGTCCGGCCCATCCGCCCCGCCACCATGTGACGTGCCGCGCCCGCCTCCCGCTCCTTGCCCGAGCTCCTCCGCCTCCCGAGAGCCACATGCCTCCCACCGGCGAGCTCCGCCCACACCGCCAAGCAGCTTCGCCACCTGTCCTCTCACCGACCCCGCCGGCCGATCGCCGGAGGAGACGCCGCCCGCGCCCGACCAGAGCCACACCGCGCCTGGATCCAGAAATCGCCGCCCTGAATCAGGTCCCTGCCGCTGTTCGCTGCCGATCCAGCCCCGCCATCATTGGTGCAACCGCGCGCCGCTGTCCCGCCGTTCACCCAGCCAGAGTCCCGCCGCCATGCCCCGACGTTGCCCTCCGCGCGTTGACCATGCCGGCCTTGCCCGCATGGGCCACTTGCGTCTGTGGGCCAGCCCAGCTCCCGGATCTGCTGACCCAGCCAGCCTGCCCCCTCTCTCTAGTGTCCTGGGCCTCGGCCCATGGTGACAACCTGCAAAACCCCGCCCGTGCATCTTTTAACTATTTGACGCTCGCATGTTTTTTTGGATTGCCTGTCCCTAAAAATCCATGTCATGTGTGCATCTTCGAGTGGCTCTAACTTCATGCATATTGCTCCGTTTTGTGTGTATGATAGACAAAAATGTTCATCTCTAAGTGCTCTACATGATGGTGTGATTTGCATGCATGTTAGGGTGCATTATGCCATGATAATCCCTGTTGCACGAGTGCTATATGATGTTAACTGCTGAAACTTGTCATAACTTGTTGTTTTCTCTTTTTCATTGCATTTTGTGTGTTTGTCTTTTCAGCATCATGTCTACATGTTGTAGGAGCATTTTCATGCCATATTTACAATGGTACAATCCAGGTATTTTATGTGACTTTCGGTGACTAGCACAAGCTTGTGAAGTGTGCTACTTAATGTTGCTGATTTATGAGACTTTGTGATTTTTGCTAAGTCTGTAACTGTAGCATTGTGATGCTATGTTAATTTGAAGCTACCATCTATTCCATGCATAATCTGGAGGTGCCTAGTTGACATGTTTTGATGTCCATGTTGTGCTATATCATTCCATGCCTTTTGATGCATTATACATGTCCTGTAGCATATGTTTTCATTGCCATGAAAATGCCTAAATGATGTTCTAGTTTTCTGTTAACTTCACGATGCCATGTTGTGAGCTTGTTATTGATCAATCCATGCCTATTTTGGAGATGTTCAAATTACATGTAATGAATTATGCTATGAGTACTTTGTCGACATGCCAAGTTTATTAATTTTAGACTTCATCTGACCTCTGTTCCAAGCTTGCCAACATGCCATGCTGATGTTGTTGTTTTACCTTTGCTGAAACTGTTACAACATGCAATCCTGTCTTGATGGTTCCGACTAGTCCTTGAGTCATATGTATATGATACCTTGATATTATTTGCTCCTTGTTATGTGCACTTTGATGCCATGCCCTTGGTTGTCATTATAAGTTGTTGTAGCTTGTCTCTTTCTTGCTCTTAAGTTTCCATCATGCTAGATCTGTCATTCTGTTTCTTTCTGCAAGTATCCTAGTGATTACTCCATGCTTCATATGAACTTCTGCCCATGGACTAAGTTGAAGTATATCATGTCTACTACATGTCAATGTCTTTTTCTTCATTATTAATGTTGCTATGCTTGCTGTTATGTGCCTCCAAAGTCAGCATCGTAATGTATTGTTTTGCATTCCCATATTTCCTCTAAGTTTGGGAATCAGCTTATAGCAAGTTGCATCTTGTCTTGTTGATTGCCATTGATCTAGGGGTTATATGGAGATGCTTAATAATCAAGTTTTGCCATGTTTAACCTATACTTCAATGCCATGCTTTTGTTTGCCATGACCTTGTACTATATCCTCTTTGTTTCATGCCTCCAACATGCCAACATGTTATTCCTGCTCACATGTATGCCCTGTTTTTCACTAAGTCATAATCTGTGTTATTAAGTTGTTTTTTGCATTGATCACCTTGTATTAATCTTGATGCCTATGAACCTGAACCTTTAAAGGTATTTTGAACCATGTTGTCTGTACTTTGAGTGCATGTCAAGTTCTTTCTCATATGATTCCTGTAGCATGTTGTTTCCTTGATTGGAAAGTGCTTAGTTGATGTTATGGGCAGATTGTGTTTGAATCTTGTATTGAGTGTATGTGTTGGACCGTTGCTCCGTTTTCTGCGTGCTCTATATGAAACTTGCTTGGTTTTGCATGTAGTTTCATATTACCTTGTTGCATCCATGTTTTGAAGTGTTTTTGATGTTGTTTTTCTTGCTTTTTCATCAATCCCATGTTTAACTTGTTTTGCGCACATCTTCTAGGCCATAGCTACGAATTAAACGAACTTTATATGTAACTTGACTAGAAAACCGTTTAGTTCATCTTGGTGCACATTAGCTTGATGTTTAACAACTTAAACATTTTGTTCAAATTAGATTTGGACAAATTTCGAATTTAGCATTTGAGGACTTACCAGAATTGTTATATGTTGTTTCCGGCCTAATTTAAATTTTCTTTGATGTGTGGCTCTTGTTTGCATCATCTCTTGCCATGAGTAGCATCATGTAGCCTTGTCATGCAACATACTTGGTTGAGCATCATGTCATGTTTATGTGTTGTGTGTTTACCATGTTGTTTGCTTCTTTCCGGTTGTCCTCCTTCTCGGTAGTTCTTGTTTCGTTGCGATTGTGAGGATTCGTTCGACTACGCTTGGTTCGTCTACGTGGCTTCATCATCTTTATGGACTCACTCTTCTTCCTAGCGGGATTTCAGGCAAGATGAGCATCACCTTGGATCTCACTACTATCTTGGCTATGCTAGTTGTCTCGATGCTATCGCTATGTCGCGAAAGCTGGCTGGCTAGCTAGGCTAGCCGAGCAATTTCCTTACTAAGTAATGTAACCAAACACTCCCTTACTCTGCCTTGTTATCTCCCCCAGAAACCCAATGCATGGAGCGCAACTACACGTTGATCAGTCAAGAAATCAAAGTCGGCTTGCATGGGAGTTAATACGTGGCCCTGCATGGTAGCTAAAACAACATATCTTAGTTGTTGTGATTAACTGTTGCGTTTAGAGATAGAAATCAGGGCTTTGATTGGAGGAAGGACCGGTCAAGTTTCTCCTTCTCCTCCAATCTGCTTGCACCTTGGTCCTGCTGCACCTTCTAACGTGACTTACACCTAGACGAAGGGAGTAGTACGAGATATAGTGGCACACTGAGTTAGGTCGAATACAAGTGCCCAAAATTACTGGAAGAGAGCAAAGTGTAGAAACTAAATAATTAAAAGAGTAAAATGCACTATTGGTCATTGAACTTATCGTATAAGCTCACTTTGGTCACTATACTCAAGAATACGGTCGATACGGTCACTATATACGTGATGAGGTGATTATATGGTCACTGCGAGATTGTATAGCTCTGTATTCATACATTTTGACCAGTCAAAGAATCCTCCTGGCGCCTTACCAGATCAGTTTTCTCTCTCTGTCATGCAGGCCCTACCTGTCATTGGGTGGAAGAAAGAAGTTGAATGAAAATAAAAATAAGCACGAGGGCGTGGTTCGAACCCTAGACCTCACGCTTTATACGGGAAAGCAAGCTAACCAGATACACCAACCTCAAGTTGTGATTAACTAGTGGAAAATATAGTTTTCTACCTTTAGTAGCCGCACACGCATGCAGCATGCAGCTTGCAGTGCATGCACCCGCACTAGCATAGACTCAAGTCGTACGCTGGCCTCTATTACTGCAAGTTCGTGCGGTACCTTGCCTGTTGTCCGCCATTCCCGTTGTTGACCCTGCCACCTAAGGTCGTCGACCCGTTGCTCTACCAATACGCCAAGTCCAAGCTCTCGTTGCTTGTGGCGCAATGCATACGAACTCCATTTGTGTCAGATGACATGGCCATCAATGATGATTATGATGACACCCACACTAGGTCGCTCTACTTGCCTTGTGCGCACAATTGTCATGCAGCTGCCGAAGTACGACCCTGCGGCCTCAACTTCATCACCGGTCGCCGGTGTGTGCATGTTGTGTGCTAAATGGTGTGCGTCTGCCCGCTGCATGCTAGTGTGCGAGTGCATGCATGCGTATTGTGTGCATGTTATAATAAGGATTCACTTAAAATACTACGTGAGCGAATAGACGGATTAATTGGACAGTGTCCACGAGCTATAGCGAGATGTGTGAGGTAAGATACACCGCTGGCGCTTTTATTTTTTTCTTATTAATTTGTTTGTTTTAGCCTCTGACTGGTGGGACCCAACATACTACGTGAAGAGAGGTTAGATTACTAAGGCTGCATTATTTCTGTACTACCAACACTGCTTGTCACACGAATGCACGAATGTATAAAAGGTTATTTTCATCTCGTTAAACAGAACGTGATGGTAGTGTAGTTGGTTAGCCTGTTCTCCCATTAAACTTGAGGTCTCGGGTTCGATAACTGCACTTGAGCAGAATTTTGTTTTTGTTCGACTTCTTTCTTCCAGCCAATGAAAGGTAGGCCCCGCATGACAGAGAGAAAGTGATCTGGGCGGTGCCAGGATGATTCTTTGACTAGTTAAAATGGATGGATACAGAGCTATACGATCTCGCAGTGATCGTATAATCACCTCATCACGCATACGCTGCAGCCTCGGCGCTTGTTTTCTAGGGTTTGCATTGTCCATACACTCTCTCTCCACTATATATATACATGCTGGAGCCTCAGTGCTAGTAGTTGCTCTCTTCACACTCTCTCACCCTTTCCAAATCTAAACAAAACTTCGTTAGCCTCTCTCTCTCCCCTCATTGCTGGTCAAAGAGCCGGCGGGATCCGTGCGTCGGGAAGGGAAGGAGGCTTAACGCTATCGCCGTCGACGAGGGATGGAATCCACTACCGGCACAGATATTCTGTTTCATCTAGTGGCGGAGCGGGAGGGCCTCTGACCCCTTCTTCCTTGCTGTCGTACATAGTTGGGTAGAACGGCCTCCGGTCGCCCACCGAACCACACCCCAAGAACCTTAAGGTATAATTTACTTATTCCACATGCATTGCTCTAGCTGCATGTGGGCTTTTTCCGCTTCTACTCGAATCTAGGTGTTGGAAACAGGTAAGTAGTGGGGAAAGTTGTATAACATGAATCTAGGACGTGGTTCAAAGAGGAAAGGAAGGGGGAAACTAGTGGGGAAAGTTGTATAGCATGAATCTAGGACGTGGTTCAAAGAGGAAAGGAGGGGGGAAAGTACTAGTACAGACTGACTATCCAGCACCTACGTTGGTCGAAAAGGGAAAACAATGAAAAACGCGGTATGCACATCTGTAAGGAACTGATCTTTTTGTTTTGGGGGACAAGGCTGTATAGTTTGAGCAGGACTAGATTTGTCCCCCTCACATAGGGAAAGGTGTCTCAAGATAACAAAACTGGGACCAACACAAATATGCTCCTTGGTTGTTTGTTCTTTGTTGCAACAGACTGTGCATCACCCCTTTATGCATTGGTAGATGCACATGGTGTTGGTGCATCCACTATCCCGTGCAACTCTTTAGCTGTTGTTAATCTAAGGCCCTATTCGGTTAAATAGTCCTAGGACTTTTTTTAGTCACAACTAAAAAGTCCCTAGTCCCTAGTCCCTACCTGCTTGGTTCGATGGACTAAACATGGACTAGAGGTTATTAAATGACATGCTAAAACACCATGTTACCCCTAGTAATGAACTAATAGAGATGAGGTGCAATGTGGGGCAGGGGCAACTATTGGAAAAAGTCCCAAAAATACTCTCTCTCGGGGTCTTCTTTCTTTAGTCCCAAAAATGCCCACTTTGAGTGGCTAAAAGTACCTCCTGTTTGGTTTAGATGGGACTGGAAGCGACATTTTTAGTCCCTACACAAAAGGTCCCTGTAAACAAACACCCTCTAATAATGCCGTTGGAAAATTGATGCAATGCCACAGTTAAAAGCAAATTACATATTTAACAAATTATATTGTTAATATAATCTTTCTGTTAATATGAATCAATGCCACCATTTGAGAAATGCTACTGTCTTGCTTTCTTTCCCATTTAGATAAGTTAGATGCTTCTTTTTGTTGGCTTCTTTGTCATCCACCGTTATTAACCACTAGTTGTTTCCTTTGAACCTCTCTGTAAACAGGGTTATCTACTTCACCATGTTGCTATTGTGACCTTTTGTTGCACTGCACAAAACACTTTTGTTTAAAGAGGGTTTTGTTCAGTTCAACCAAAATGTCACACCGACAACATTGCTTGATTGCTTTATCTTAGTGGAACTGCACAAGAGGAGATCTCATTTCCTATCCACGTTAGCAAATTTGGTTCTGATCTTCTTCTTGTGAGTTTTTTGAATTCCTCATCATGAGAGGTCAGTACTAGCCTTCTTTCACATGATTGTGTAGTGTGCTTTCATATGTTGTGCTACTTATACAGTAATGTTGCTTGATTTTACTGAACTGCACAAATGGAGACAAGACTTCCAATCTGTATGTGCACCGTAATATCCCATTGAGGTAAGATAAGGATATTTCACAACTGTTGGCATGTATTTTGCCACTTCCATCAGAAAATTAATGACGTTGCTGAGTACTATACTGGTGCTCCCTAATTGACATGCCAAATCTTACATTGAAGGTGAAGCTTGTCTATTATTAAACCAAGTGATGAAGGGGAAGAACAAGCAGAAGAAAAACAAAAATCAACTCCCGGTGCTATAATCAAGCAATGGAACTATGATGACACAAGTTATGATATAGTTTTGCATCTTAATTTATTGTTATGGATGGAACGAGCATTTGTTTCGCCACTGATTTGATGGTACTCTTAATGTAATATGTAATTATTTCTACATGTGCAAACAGGGATCTTCTTTGAAGATAACATATATTTTAGTGGAATTGCACAAGAAGATGTTGGAGACATTAAACTAATTGAGGATCATATAGTAAGCATGGAAACCACAGTAGATAACAACAAATGGTTCCGGAGAAGTGCTTCATCTGTATGCTCTACAAAATAAGCCTCCTGACAAAGGTTGGTACTTGCCCATAGATTTCGTCCATATGATTGAGCATTGCCATCTCTATTGGTGTTGTGCTACTGTTTAGATACTGTCATGAGAAAGTGGTATTGTCCTTGAGAAGTGTTTCATTTGTGCTGTTTTAAATATTTCCTTTCCTTTTTAGAGCAAGCAACGATGCTAGCATTTAGTTTCCCTCTTGTCTTTGCACAATAGGATCCTCCTCCTCTGTAGAAGAATATGGAGTACGTGAAGTGCCTAGTTCTGATTATGCCAGGATAAAGAAGCCAAGCCTCTCTTCTTAAGAAGGGAGCTGTTGAAGGATGGTTACATTACTGCCCACAAGAACAAACTAACTTCAGTTCAGAAGGACTCACGGATCTCCATCTTGGTTGTTGTGATGGCCAATATAATGTTGTTTTAGGATTCCCTCCGGTGAGTTCCAAATTTTAAATGTGTGCTAAGAATGGATCATGTAGGTTGCCTATTTAAACTGTCAATTCATAGTAAAGTTTGCTTTATACTAATCACTTCTTTTGTATTTGTGCAAATAGTGGTGCTCAGCTTGATTTCAATGGGAACTACACAAAATGTTCACGAATACATCAAATCATTCATTTCCACCACAAGAAAGGAGGTTCCGGTATGTTCAAGGCTTTGCAACATTTAAAGGCGAAATCATACAAGCTACACACGAATTTGGTTGATTTTGGTGGAACTACACAAAAAGAACAACTGGTTTATTTAGCACGAGGTGCCATGTCAATGTCCGAACTGATGGCAAACCCTGCCCATTCGACAATCATAGGCATTTGAAATTTTGGAATGGGAAAACCTTGTCAAAGTTTTCTCATTGATGTACACAAAACAAAACGCATTTGAATTTTTGGAATGGGACAACCTTGTCAAATTTTGTTCATTGATGTTAGCAAGAACACATGCGTTTGATATTTTCGAATGGGACACCCTTTGCTATGACCAGCATCGATCGATTTTCTTTATTCTTTAATTGTGAAGTAAATATTGGCTCTGACATGTGAATGGTTGAGATGCATAATCATTGATTGTTTTAAATGTTCGCTATTAATTGCCATGCCTATGTGTTTGATTGCAATGTACAGGAACGCTAAAAAGCCGCTCAAACTCTTTGTACTCTCGTTGTTCCGTTTTACTTTGCATATTATATTTCTTTCAAGTCAGTTGATTTTACATTGTGAATGTTCATACTTTTTTCTATATGATTGGTCAAAGTAGAGATACTTTGACTTCAAAGAAAACTTATATGCAGACTAAAAAGGACCGGAAGCAGTACATGTGAAACTGCTACAAATGAGGTGATCACCCTGGGAATAATGCTAGTACATATTGTTTTGCATGTTCATCCAATGCCAGTGACACAATAATTCAAACTAATCGAACTAAATTCAACCATACACGGTCGGATTTCATATAAACATGTTGGATTTCATTGCATTTCATACATTCTTCAACTAAAAAGGGGTGCGCTGGAGGTATAATTAATTAAGCAAAGCTACCCACCCTTGTCCGGCTGAGCCGAACAGAAGGTTCTTCTCTAGCACAGCTCTCAGACTCCACGTCGCTGCCAAGAAGCTAATCGACCATCAATGGTCAACCCGCCTAGCTTGGCTTAAACCGGAGGGTAGCAGTAGTGGCCTTAATTACTTGGACCCGAGCGACGGTGACCGACCGTGTTCTACTCTTCCTCATTTTCTGTGTGGCGCGGCCTCGTTGGCAGCGGGATGGGGCCTCGACGGAGACGGCGATGTCATTTGTCTCATTGCCGGCGGGGCGGCGCCTCGGTGGAGCAGGGGAAATCCTCCCCCTCGTTGCCGACAGGGCGGGGCCTTGGCTGAGCTGGCGATGGTCTCTGCCTCGTTTTTGGCGGGGTGGGGCCTCGATGTAGGAGGGCCTCGTCAAAGCCGGTGAGGTCCTCCGCCTTGGTGTCGGCGGGGCAGGGCCTCGGCGGAGCCGATAATGTCCTCTTCCTCGTTGTTGGCACGGCGGGGACTCAGCGGAGCAGGGCCTTGCGGAAGCCGGCATAATCCTTCGCCTGTAGGTGCTCCTGGAACGGCGGCGTCGGCCTGCGCCTGCCGGAACTGCTCCTACCGCTTCTGCCTCACCGTGTCCATGTATTGGGCACAGACCTTGGCGATGGTCATGGTGCAATGCACCTTCGAGGATGGGGAGGAGAGGGTTGGCACCAGATCATCGACTACCATGTTCTCCATTGGGACGTCCTCGTCCTCGGGCTGCCTGTCGGCCAGCCAGTGGGTAGCAATGGCTCCCATCTCCTTGTGGTCCATTGTCCGCCTGTCCGTAGAGTGATGGAGCCCGAGGAAGCCATGGTGCGCAGTAGTGGTGTGGACAGGAGAAAGGAAACAAAGGCGGATGACTGCCGCTATGGCCGGAGCAGCAATTTATATAGCAATGGTGGGCGGCGGACGGACGGGTGGCACTGGAGGAGCCCCCTCGGCAACCGCATATCATTAATGTGGGTGGCAGACGAACGGATGGACCACACTTGTGTCATTTGAACGTGAAGCAATTGCTTTCACCAGGAAGTGGCATGGGCGGCGCTGACCGTTTCGGGCGGAAAGCGCGCGCGGGTGAGGGAGGCAGTCTAGGTGGGCCAGGGCGGTCAGACTCGGGCTTGGCAGCGGCTAGGTCCAGCAGCCGGACATGCTAGCTCGCCAGCGGGCTCATCGAGCTAAGAGACAACAATTAGATGATGGACGTAGCTTCCGACCAGGAGCCGGCGCCACTATCCAAGCCGGTTCATGCCATGTTCACCATAGAGCAGGTGCGGCCGCACTTTGATGCCCTAATGGCGGAAGAGCTACCAGCGCAGGAGGACCCGTGTTGCAAACTCCGTCTCCTCAACGAGCATCGGCGAACAAGCGAATGACATTGCCATCGTGGATATGTGGCCCTATGATCCAGGCTTCCTGAATGAGCGGGCCCGCGAGGCCCTCTCCATCGTCCTTAGAGTTTTTGTGGTCATCGTGGCGCCGTCGTCTGTCGGTGAGAACGACACGTATGGGATCATAGGGAATCTCTTCTACGGTTGGCGGGCACGGGGCTGTGGAAACAGCGGGTTTAGAAAATCAACACAGGGGAGTTTATCCAGGTTCAGGCTGCAAGTGATGCGTAATACCCTACTCCTGCTGGTTTGTTTTTACCTGGTGTTCTTGGACTAGCTACAAAGCGGGTAGGGTCCAAAAAGTCCGAATCCCCCCACAGTACGCCGCGGGCCTCCTTTTATAGTCAAAGGGGCTGCCACAGTGGCACACAGGAGGTGGAAAGTTGTATAGTAGTCGAGTTTATCGCCTGACATCACGGGACAAAACACATTAAATGCGCTACTTAGGTGTCCTATTGCTTTATCGGGGACGGCAACGAAGCCCGTCCTGTCCGTCGCTGCTTCGCCTTGCTCCGACACACGTCTAGGCCAACGAGGCATGCGGTGCCATGTAGGCTGCAGGCTGCTAAGCTGGCGTGGTGGCAGGGTCTTCATGAAGATCTGCATGCACCACGTAGGTGCTTGAATAGTTGGCCTGCGAGCAACGTACTGCCACGTGGGTACCTGTTTAGTTGGTGGGTCGGCCACTGAGTTGGAGTGGCGACGGGGCGGCAAGGCCTTGCCGGGGCCTCGTGGGTATCTTTGGCAGGAGCCTTGCCAGGGCCTCATGGGCATCCTCAGCAAGGAGCCTTGCTATTGTCTTGTTTCTTGGTTCCTATCTAGGCCTCACAGGCCCTTTGTCTTCACAAAGGTTCTCATGCCACCATGGAGACCCCTCCCGAGCCTTAGTTCGTATTAGGTTGATGGCGTCGGGACTCTTAGAATCAAGGGTGGAGGCCTTGTTGGTGTTGGGCAAAGTCGCCCAAGTAAGGCTCTTGCCGGGGCCGTGAAGGCCACCACGGCAAGGGCCTTGCTGGGGGAGTTTCACCTCGCTCCTCTTCTCTTCATGCCTTTGGCCTCGAGCACGGCTCTGGTAGTCTTGTGTCTTTGCTTCCTCTTCTGTCCCGCCAAGCGCGGCCGCAGGCATGTGGCTGCGACTGCCCGTGCACAAGTAAAGGGTTAGAAAAAGGACCCCTACTTTTGTTCACCGACAGGAGCCCCCGGGCCTGGGCCACATATAAGCACGGAGCGTTATTGGGCAAGGCCCAGAACGGTACGCGGGCGCGCGTGTGGCGGAGTTTTACCGTAGTAACCCCCTCGAAAGTTGCGCTTCCCCATGACACGCATTGAATGCGTGATGTGGGGGTCGTGGGTGGGGCGGTTGTTGCATGCCTGCATCACATCATGGTAAATGGTAAGGAAGCGGCCCGCTCCTTCCCCATCAAAAAGGAGAAACCGCAGGCGCGCTGCTCATTTACCCACTGTGCCTTTTCCAATCTCGGAACCGCCCCTCCCTTCTTCTTCCAAGCTTTTGCCTTTGCTCGCCGCCGCCGCGCCCGAACTACCCTTAACCCTCCATCCCCTCTCAGTTTCCATGGCGCCCAAGACAGGCAAAGGCAAAGGGGTGGCCAAGGACGCCGGGGAGAAAGTGGCGTCGGAGAGAGAGTTGGCGGCGCTCTGGATGTAGCACGCCTATTTCCCCCCGACGGTCGATGTTGTCCACCTCATGGACTACTTCAAGCCCCTGTGGGGGACGAAGACGACGGGGCACCCTACCACGCATATCATTCATGCCGATTTCGCCAAGTCCGGCACAAATCTTGCGGGCTCTGCCCCCTTTCTCTGATTTCTTCAGTGACATCATGCAAACCTACGGCTTGCACCTCCTCGACTTTACGCGGAATGTCGTGGCGTGCATGGCCTTCTTCGCCCATCTCTGCGAGGGCTTTGCCGGGGTGCTCCCCAGCATGGCGCTGTTCCGCCACTACTTCTATCCTCGCATCCAGCCAGGGGACGCCATTTCTGGGTGCATCACCTGGATCCCGAGGACCCAGGAGTAGGGCAAGTACCCAGAGGTTGCCCAGAAGGAGAAAAGGGATGAGTGGCGGGGTTGGTGGCTCTGGATCAGGGAGGAGGATCCGCAGGAGTTCTGCCGAGTTCGTCAGAGCCCGCCGACCCGCAGCAAGGACTGGAGCGACCAAGATGCCAACGACAAGAAGCTCACGGTCGGCACCACCAGGATCCATTGCCTCACCATGGCCGGGCTCACCCTTGAGATGATTGGGGCCGATTTCATTCGTCACCAAATTGCTCTACTGCACAACAAAGGGAGGCCGGCCTGAGACTTCAGGAATGCGGCCGACGTCATGAGGCTCCGGCCTAGCCTGAAGCATGACTTCACGGTGTTGGAGCATGCCCATTTCTGTCAGAGGCTATTCCAACTCAATGTGGATGATGATGGCAGGCCTGAGAGGACCGGCAGGGCAAAGAAGGCTGGCAAGGCCGTCAAGGGGCCCTTAATTGGGTTGCCGGCGGGAGTGGTCCCGCTGAGCAACAACTCTTGCCAGTCTGCCATCGTCGCCATAGTAGTTTTTCGCCAACTTGTCGGAGGGCTATGTCCGTGACGAGCCGCTGCTCATCCGCGACACCACCAAGGAGGAGCCGGGCTACATCGCCACCAAGGCGGCGGAAGCGGCACTTGCCAAGGAGGCCGGCAGCGCCGGCACAGTGGAGGACGAGGCCGACACGGTCGCGGAGGAGAAGGAGCTTGCTGAGTGGGCGGAGTCCGCCGGGGAGGCCAGCGGCAGCGGCGCCGGGGCCCCCTTATTGAAGACGCGGGCGACGAGTCACCCGAAGAGGAAGCCCAAGCGGGAGACCCTCCGTTCGCGGGGAAGAAACACGCCCTGCGGTGGGCCAACTCCGGCGAGCCGCTCGGGACCATCAGGACCGCGTAGCGGCAACCGGCTCAGGAGCAACTCGTGCGCCAGACGAGGGCGATGAAGGCCACGACAGCGAAGAAGACGGTGAAGGTTGCGGTGGCGAAGAATACGTCGATTATCTCCTCCATGTCTAAGCAGCGCTGGACCCCATGTCCTTCTCCCCTCCCTCGGATAGCACCCTGGAGGCCTTATTCAACCTTGGAACTTTTAGCCCAAAGAGGAATACGAAGCCAGTGGGAGAGGAGGTGTAGGACGAGTAAGTATTTCGCCCCCCATCATCTCCTGACCTTACGACCGTGTTATCCTCTTTTGATTTGATGTTATCTTCATAGGGACATGGGGACGCTAGCCCAGAGGGTGGCGAAGAGGGCCAAGGCCTCGACGGGCGACAAGCCCCCGATGGGTAGTTCGCATAAGCCGGCGTTGGTGGAGAGCAGCCGGGACAGCAGCCCCCGACGCAGCCCTCGCTTCAGCCACCAGCGTGAGTTCATCACTCACTCCTTCACTGATGAGCATTGGGGTTTGAATTCTTGATGCTGACCTTGCCGGGTTTGCATGAGAAGAACGGCAGCAGGAGGAGCGGCCAACGACCACTCCCAACATGCTGCCCCCCTCGACTATGCCTCCCAGAGGGGCGTCCCTGGCAAGGGAATCAACCCCCAAGCCCACGCGTATGGAGGAGGAGGAGGCGAGCTTGGGTGCCGTTGGTTCTGCCCCGGCAACGAATATTTGTGGGGAGGGCGCCAATTCTTCCCAGCCCGGTGCGGGTAAGTTGTTTGCTTCCCATCCCTATTCTCTCTTCTTCTTTTCGAACCTTGATCTTGGCTCCGTCTCATTCCCTTTCATGGTATCCAGACCCTTCCTCGGCGTCCCAGAAGCATATTGGCATCGTCATTGAGGAGGTCTCTAAGGACGCCGAGGCTGAGGCCAACAAGATTGCCGCCGAGGAGGCGGCTAAGACTGCCGCTGAGGAGGCCGCCAAGGGGCCTGCCGGGGAGGTCGGCACGGCCGCTGGCGAGGAGGCAGACAAGGCGATTGCCGAGGGGGCGGCAAGGGGCCTGCCGGGGAGGGGGTGGTTGACGACCAATCTTCCTCCTCTGCCGCCCTGGCCCGGGCAAGTACTTGAAGGTGGGCGACGACCTGTTCGTCCACCTCCCAGGGACGGCGAGCACCACGGCGCCAACCGAGGGGGGGGGGGGGGTGTTCGAGGACGAGGCACTCGCCTCCGCCTGGCTTTAGGTTGTTGATGAACCGAGTGCCTGCGGTGGCGGTTCCCAAGAGGAGCAGCTCCTCTGAACCATGAGCGCCAACTTCCAGAGGCTCTAGGTGCTCCACCGGGCCCACCAAGACAAGGTAAAATCCAGGATGGCGGCGGTGGACAACGCGGAGGCGGCTTTTGAGGAGCGCGTCGTTGAGAGGCAGGTCTGGTTCGGCGAGCCAAGGGACAAACTGAGGGCCGCACAGGGTGAGCTGGAGGAGTGCAAGCGGGATCTTATCCTGAAGCAGGCCGATATCGAGAAGGCCTAGGAGGTGGTGAAGAAACAGGCTGCCGTAGAAGAAGATGCCCGGCAATAGCAGCATTCCCTGCTGAACTCCCAGGAGGAGGACCTTGTCGCTCGTGAGGAGGCGCTAGCCACGATGCTCTGCGGCAAGGATGAGGAGGTCGAGAGGCACATGGAGGCACTCGATCCTCATGCCCTAGTCCATGCCGGCAAGGTGAAGGAGCTGGAGCTGGAGAAGAGAGCCTCGGTGCTGACGGAGGAGAGGGACGGAGCCAGCCGCACTCTAGTGGATGCGCAGGTCGCCATCTCCGACAAGGACAAGCTGCTCACCGAGGCCAATGACTCCATCAACGATCTGAAGTTGAAGAGATGCATGATACTTGATTGTGCATCATGCCATGTTTATGTGATGGTTGTTTACCATGTTGTTTGCTCCTTTCCAGTGTTGCATCTTCTACCTAGTTCCGATAACGTCGTGTTTGTGAGGATCCGTTCGACTACATCTGTTTGTCTTCTTCATGGACTCGTTCTTCTTCCTTGCGGGATTTCAGGCAAGATGACCATTACGCTGGATATGTTGGGATATCATATTATCTCTTATTTAATTAATGCATCTATATACTTGGTAAATGGTGGAAGGCTCGGCCTTATGCCTGATGTTTTGTTCCACTCTTGTTGCCCTAGTTTCCATGATACCGGTGTTATGTTCCTTGATTTTGTGTTCCTAACACGGTTGGGGTTATGGGCCCCCCTTGATAGTTTGCTTTGAATAAAACTCCTCCAGCAAGGCCCAAGCTTGGTTTTACCATTTGCCTCACCACCACCTATACTTTTCCCTTGGGAGTCGCGCTCCCGAGGGTCATCTTTATTTTAACCCCCCCCAGTCCAGTGCTTCTCTAAGTATTGGTCCGAACTGGGCGATGTCCGGCGCCCCCTGGGGAACCAGGGTCTATGCCAACCCAACGTCTTGCCCATCCGGTGTGCCCTGAGAACGAGATATGTGCAGCTTCTATCGGGATTTGTCGGCACATGCGGGCCATCTTGTTGGTCTTGTTTTACCATTGTCGAAATTTCTTGTAAGCGGGATTCTGAATCTGATTGGGTTGTTCCGGGAGAAGGAATATCCTTCGTTGATCGTGAGAGCTTGTGATGGTCTAAGTTGGGACACCCTGCAGGGTATAAACTTTCGAGAGTCGTGCCCGCGGTTATGTGGCATATGGAAATTTGTTAATATCCAGTTGTAGATAACTAGATCCTTCACTTAATTAAAATGAATCAACCGCGTGTGTAGCCGTGATGGTCTCATTCCGGCCGAGTCCGGGAAGTGAACACGGTCTTGGGTTATGTTTGCACGTAAATAGTTTCAGGATCACTTCTTGATCACTTATAGCTTTTCGACCGTTGTGTAGCTTCTCATCTTGCTCTTATTTGCGTATGTTAGCCACCATATTTCCTTAGCCCTTTCTGCAGCTCCACCTCATTACCACATCCTACCCATAAGCCTAAATAGTATTGATCTCGCGGGTGTGAGATTGCTGAGTCCTCATGACTCACAGATACTTCCAAATAGTTGCAGGTGCCGATGATACCAGTGGAGGTGGGGCAATCGAGCTCAAGTGGGAGCTCGATGAAGATGTTGGTCATTGTTATGTGTCTTTTCTGGTTGATCAATAGTGGTGCGCAGTTCAGACGATCGGGGATCTAGCATTTGGGGTTGTCTTCTTTTATTTTGGTTCCGTAGTCGGACCTTGATTGTACTCTAGATGATGTATGTTTAACTTGTTATTTGTGTGAAGTGGCGATTGTAAGCCAACTCGTTATCCTTCTCTAATTCAATACATGGGATTGTGTGAAGATTACCCCTCTTGCGACAAAACCACCATGCGGTTATGCCTCTAAGTCATGCCTCGACACGTGGGAGATATAGCCACATCATGGGCATTACACCTCTGGATCAGCCGCCTCGTCGATGTCGCCGGCAGGATCACCACGAAGCTGGTTGCCATGGGGATACCGAATGTCAGGTACTCCCAGGAGCCGAACATGAGACCCAACGCCAGGTTGATCCTGTTCTTCAAGGGCGTCCTCGATGCCTTGGAGTGACTTCGCTCCAATTGAGCAGCCTATATGGCCAACGAGACCCGAAGGCTCTACCGGGGCACCCTGACCAAGGTAGTCACCAAGGTGGTGCTCTAGAACCCCGACGTCGACTTTGCCGACACGCTGGAGAGCTTGCCAGAAGGGACGGACCTTGCGGTGTCAGGGAGTGTATCAAGAACATCATTAGTTGCGTCGACGGAGTCCAGAGAGTGGAGGGCCAACGCCGGGACTAGCCACCCCGTTTCTCCTTGCCACTGCGAGCTCATGACCAAGACAATTTTTATCTTAAGTCAGAACTACAACAATTATTGATGTAATATAACTTTCTAGTACTTTAAGATGAAACACGCTATCTTCCTGTATCGATCTTTCTTTGTACATATACACTCTACGCCCAATAGGATAGGTTCGCCGGCGCGTAAACCCATGCTATGACACTTTGAGGACGGATCCTTAGCAGCCCAACGGGGCGCGCTTTCTGCCGGACAAACCACCTTGCCGCTCTCAGCGCGGATGCTTGAACTATTGAGCAGGCTCGAAACAGAACAAGGACATTGCTAATAGCAGGCAGGTCACCTCGCCGTTCTCAGCGCGGCCGCTCAAACTGTTGAGTGGACTCAAAACAGAACAAGGGCGTTGCCAATAGAGGAAGGGTCCCATTGCGTGTAGGTTTTCTGTACAAAGAGCAACATCTTTCGAGGAGAATAACCTTATATTGAGAAGAAATGCTCAAGGTTGTGCGTGACTTAGCTTTTTACGACCATGCGGACGGTCGTTGCGGCTGCGGACGGCACCAGAGCGTGGCTGATTGACGTCGCCTTCTCATCTCGAGCCACCGCGATGAAGGAGTCGCTAATTTGACTCCAAAACCACATTTTCACAGCTTGCGCCCCCTACCTGGCGTGCCAAAGATGTCGGTGAGAACAACACCTATGGGATCACAGGGAATCCCTTCTACGGTTGGCGGGCGCGGGGCTGTGGAAAGAGGGGGTTTAGAAGATCAACACGGGGAAGTTTATCCAGGTTCAGGCCACAAGTAATGCGTAATACCCTACTCCTGTTGGTTTCTGTTTATCTGGTGTTCTTGGACTAGCTACAAAGTGTGCAGGGTCCAAAAAGTCTGAATCCCTCCACAGTACGTCGCAGGCCTCCTTTTATAGTCAAAGGGGTTGCCATAGTGGCACACAGGAGGTGGAAAGTAGTACAGTAGTCGAGTTTATCGGTTGACATCACGGGACCAAACGCATTAAATGTGCTACTTAGCTGTCCTCTTGCTTTATAGGGGACGACAAGAAGCTCGTCCCGTCCGTCGCCACTTCGCCTATGTCCGACACGCGTCCAGGCCAACGAGGCATGTAGTGCCATGTAGGCTGGCAGGCTGCTAAGCTGGCGTGGTGGCAGGGTCCTCACGAAGATCTACATGCCACCACGTGGGTGCTTGCATAGTTGGCCTGGGAGCCACGTACTACCACGTGGGAACCTGTTTAGTTGTTGGGTCGGCCACTGAGTTGGGGTGGCGACGGGGCGGCAAGGCCTTGCCGCGGCCTTGCTGATCTTCCCGGCAAGGGTCTTGTCGTGGCCTCATGGGCGCCCTCGTCAAGAGTCTTGTAGGGGCCTCATGGGTATTTTTGGCAGGAGCCTTCCCGGGGCCTCGTGGGTATTTTTGGCAGGAGCCTTCCCGGGGCCTCGTGGGCATCCTCAGCAAGGAGCCTTGTTGTTGTCTTGTTTCTTGGTTCCTATCTAGGCCTCGCAGGCCCTTTTTAATCACAAAGGTCTGCATGCCACCATGGAGGCGCCTCCCGAGCCTTGGTTCTGATGTGGTTGATGGCGTCGGTACTCTTACACTCAAGGGTGGCAGCGTTATTGGTGTTGGGCAAGTCGCACCATTGATACCTTTCCAACATGTCTATAATTTTTAATTGTTCCATGCTATTATATTATCTGATTTGGATGTTTACTTAGCTTAAATTTACGTTTTTATATTATTTTTGGGACTAACCTACTAACCAAAGGCCCAGTGCAAGTTGTTGTTTTTTGCCTATTTCAGTGTTTCGCAGAAAAGGAATATCAAACGGAATCCAAATGGAATGAAACCGTCGGGAGAGTTATTTTTGGAACAAATGGGATCCAGGAGACTTGGAGTGGACGTCAAGAAAGAAGCGAGGAGGTCACGAGGAAGGGAGGCGCGCCCAGGGGGTAGGTACGCCCTCACCCTCGTGGGCCCCTCGCAGCTCCACCGACGTACTTCTTCCTCCTATATATACCCATATACCCCATAAGCATCCAGGAGCACCACGAAACCCTATTTCCACCGCCGCAACTATCTGTACCCGTGAGATCCCATCTTGGGGCCTTTTCAGGCGATCTGCCGGAGGGGGAATCGATCACGGTGGGGCCTTTTCCTCCTACATCAACACCATAGCCTCTCCGATGATGTGTGAGTAGTTTACCACAGACCTTCGGGTCCATAGTTATTAGCCAGATGGCTTCTTCTCTCTCTTTGGATCTCAATACAAAGTTCTCCTCGATTCTCTTGGAGATCTATTCGATGTAATTATTTTTGCGGTGTGTTTGTCGAGATCCGATGAATTTTGGGTTTATGATCAAGATTATCTATGAACAATGTTTGATTCTTCTCTGAAATCCTTTATGCATGATTTAAATATCTTTGCAAGTCTCTTCAAATTATCAGTTTGGTTTGGCCTACTAGATTGATTGTTCTTGCAATGGGAGAAGTGCCCATCTTTGGGTTCACTCATGTGGTGTCCTTTCCAGTGACAGCAGGGGCAACAAGGCACGTATTCATTGTTGCCATCGAGGATAAAAAGATGGGGTTTATATCATATTTTGTGAGTTTATCCCTCTACATCATGTCATCTTGCTTAATGCGTTACTCTGTTCTTATGAACTTAATACTCTAGATGCATGCTGGATTGCAGTCGATGTGTGGAGTAATAGTAGTAGATGAAGAATCGTTTTGGTCTACTTGTCGCGGATGTGATGCCTATATGCATGATCATGCCTAGATATTCTCATAACTATGCGTTTTTCTATCAATTGCTCGACAGTAATTTGTTCACCCACCATAGAATTTGCTATCTTGAGAGAAGCCACTAGTGAAACCTATGGCCCCCGGGTCTATCTTCCATCATATTATTTTCCTATCGACTTGCTATTTCTATTACTGTTTATTTTTCAATCGTTATTTTCCAATCTATAGAACAAAAATACCAAAAACATTTATCTTATTATCTCTATCAGATCTCACTCTCGTAAGTGAGCGTGAAGGGATTGACAACCCGTTTATCGCTTTGTCGCGAGGTTCTTGTTTGTTTGTGCAGGTACTATGTGTCGCCCCGAGACCGTTGCGCCAGGTGTCTTTCAATTATTCGCCGTCGTTGCCATGTCATTCTTTTGCGTGTTGCATCTTTGCCATGTCATCATGTGCATTGCATCATCATGTTTTCAAAACTTGCATCCATCCGGGTCTCCACGTTCTCTCTGTCGTCCGTTCTAAGTCCAGACACACTTGCACGCGCCCGCGGCACGTCCAAAAAAATATTTTTTAAGTGGCCGGAAACTGTTCTAGGAATGGGATGAGATTTGGCGTGCGGTCTTGTTATGTTGTAGGTAGACCGTCTGCCAAGTTTCATCGCATTCAGAGTCTATTTTACACCCCAACGGATAAATATATCGGCATTATAGTCTGTCAAACTTCAGATGTTTTCGGTCTCCAAAAACTGTTGCCGAGCTTTCCCTCTCTTTCCTCCATAGAACGTCTACACAGCCCACTACCAACCGCCAGGCCCAACCTAACCTCTCTCGTCAGCCCGCGGCCCTCCTCACGCGCGCGTCCGAAAGCTGTCCCGGACCCGACCCGGGTAGTCATCACCATTGGATTCGAATCATCCCCAAACATCCCTAAAACATCTGCGATTATTTGTTTGGTCTCCCAAAGAATTTTATCCTCGGCCGTCCGATTACGATCGGAGGGATGATATAGACTTACCCTAGCCCACCTACTACATATAGCCGATGCATTTCTAGACCAACCCCTATTTTGTAGGGATCTTCCCCTATCCACTTGTCGCCGTCGCCGCTCCACCGAATCCACATCGGGATCAATCCCGCATCCACCTCATCTTCAGCCACCCGCCAACCAGAGCAGCGCTTGTCCTTCCCCTCGATCCATTCCACTTCCCGAGCTCCTCCTTCCCCGAAGCTCCTCCTCTTGCGCCTCTGCGCTCGATCCCCTTCGCTTCGTGCCACGCCACCGCCGGCATGCCTCGCCGGAGATGAGCGTCGATGCCCCTTCTTCATCCGCCCATGCTCTCTCCCGTTTCTCTCTCTCATCTCCCTGCCTATCTCTTTTTTATGTCAGCGGGGAGCCCGCCATGGACGCCAAGGACGCCGTGTCCCCAAGCAGCAACAGCAGTCCCGAGCCCCGCTGCATCCCCTCGTCTGAAACTCGCCGGTGACCCGTAGGTGACCAGCGCCACCTCATCTCCTCCCACGCCTCTCCTCCCATGTTGTTCCCTCTCTCCCGCTGCTCATCTATCCCCTCATGTCTTTCCCTACAGGAACCCTGCTAGGGAACTCCAAGTCCGTGGCCGCCGGTTTGCCTCCGCCCCGCGCCGGAGCTGCCTCTTCTCGCGCGCCGGTCAAGGATCCGGCCGTCCCCCGCCTTCCCCGCCATCCCTCGCTGACGTCAAGCCATGGCCGAGCGCCAAGCTTCTATGGCAGCCGCCACAAAAGACGATAGCGCCAAGCGCCTGCTCGCCTCAACCCCGGGTCGTCGGAGACACCAGGGGATCTCCTCTGCCTCGCCTCGTTCACCTGCAAGATTCGTAGCGCCACCGGAGCTCCCTCCGCCGACGAGGACCTCCTGCAGCCGCTGACCTTGCAACAACCATAGTCGAGGACGCCAACCGCCAAGCCGTCGCCTTCCTCCGCCGCCCTGGCCCATTGCCGGCTGGTTCCCGCCGGTAGGACCCCGTCACCACCTCCAGATCGCCACGCTGCCCCACCGGAGAGCGCCAAGTCCATCGCTGGCCTCCCCTATTTCTGCCTGCGAGCATGCGAGGATGGTGATCGCAGAGCCAAGTTTCCTCGCGCCTGGAGCCGCTCGATCCCGTTGACCGCGCCCCTGCTTCGTCCACCGCCTAGACCTCCTCCGTCGAACCGGGCCAAGGCCCACTGGGTGAGGCCACCCCCCCGAGCGCCCTCCTTTTTCCCCCTGTTGTTGGGCCATGCTCTGTACGCCCAGTTTCGGCCCGTATATTGTTTTTTCCTCTAGGCGAATTTAATCAATATCCAGGGGATTTCAGTTTTACACTAAAGCCCCTCTAGATCATGCATTTAATAACTCATGAACTGTGCATCATATGTAAAAACTTCATATATGAAAAATGCTTTGATTTTCATCTACTTTCATAATATGCTACTTTCATGCATGCTTAAAATGTTTAAAATGAGATTTGTGTTTTTTGCATAAATTCCATGTTAAAATGCTTTATTCATAACTAAATAACCGTAGCTCCATTTTAAATGATCTTTATATGT
The DNA here is from genome assembly GCA_034509565.1 of Triticum monococcum. Classification (NCBI taxonomy): domain Eukaryota; kingdom Viridiplantae; phylum Streptophyta; class Magnoliopsida; order Poales; family Poaceae; genus Triticum; species Triticum monococcum. The sequence goes on along the minus strand of CM067842.1, from coordinate 273,323,138 downwards.
AAATGGGGTAGAAAAATGCCTAGCTTAACATGGTGCACTCATCTTGCATGTTTAACAACTCTAAAATATTGTTTAGGGCAGAACAGTACCAACTTTAAAAAATTCGTATGAGGATTTTTCCAGACTTGTTGCTTGCTGTTCCGGCCTCATTTAAACTTGCCTAGATAGGGAGTTTTATTATGCCTCACCCCTTGCCTTATTTGACAACATTTAATATTGTTGGGTACATAAACGGGAGACAACTAACTAAATGAATGTGGTGTTGTCTTCAATATGCAACTCCGTTGCATATTGAGCTCCACTTAATTTGTAGTATTGTTTGTTGCACTTTGCCATGCCATGCCTCTTTGAACCGGACATGCATCATACTTGGTTGAGCATCATGCCATGCTTATGTGATGGTTGTTTACTATGTTGCTTGCTTCTTTCCGGATTGCTTCTCTCATTAGCTTCGGTTTCGTTCCGGAGTTGTGAGGATTCGTTCGACTATGTCTGTTTGTCTCCTTCATGGACTCGTTCTTCTTCCTTGCAGGATCTCAGGCAAGATGACCATACCCTCGAAATCACTTCTATCTTTGCTAGCTAGATATTCGCTCTATCGCTATGTCGCGCTACCTACCACTTGTTATATCATGCCACCCATGTTGCCATGTCAAGCCTCTAACCCACCTTCCTAGCAAACCATTGTTTGGCTATGTTACCACTTTTGGTCAGCCCCTCTTATAGTGTTGCTAGTTGCAGGTGAAGTTGAAGATTGTTCCATGTTGGAACATGGATATGTTGGGATATCACAATATCTATTATTTTAATTAATGCATCTATATACTTGGTAAAGGGTGGAAGGCTCGGCCTTATGCCTGGTGTTTTGTTCCACTCTTGCGGCCCTAGTTTCTGTCATACCGGTGTTATGTTCCTTGATTTTGCGTTCCTTACGCGGTTGGTGTTATGGGAACCCCTTGACAGTTCGCTTTGAATATAACTTCTCCAGCAAGGCCCAACCTTGGTTTTACATTTGCCTAACAACCTATTACCCTTCCCTTGGGTGGGCCAACCCAGGGCCAGTGCTTCTCTAAGTGTTGGTTCAAACTAGAGCCCCTTGCAGCGCCATCTTGGGGAAACTTGAGGGCTGGTTTTAGTTGTATGGACTATTCATCCGTTGTGCCCTGAGAACGAGATATGTGAAGTTCCTATCGGGATTTCTTGGCACATTCGGGCGGCTTTGCTGGTCTTGTTTTACAAGTGTCGAAATGTCTTGTAACTGGGATTCCAAGACTGATCGGGTCTTCCCGGGAGAAGGAATATCCTTCGTTGACCGTGAGAGCTTGTGATGGGCTCAGTTGGGACACCCTTGTAGGGTATAAACTTTCGAGAGCCGTGCTCGTGGTTATGTGGCAGATGGGAATTTGTTAATGTCCGGTTGTAGAGAACTTGACACTTGACTTAATTAAAATACATCAACCGCGTGTGTAGCCGTGATGGTCTCTTTTCGGCGGAGTCCAGGAAGTGAACACGGTTCTTGTGTTATGGTTGTGCGTAAGTAGTTTCAGGATCACTTCTTGCTCACTTATAGCTTTTTGACCATTGTGTTGCTTCTCTTCTCGCTCTTTTTTGCGTATGTTAGCCACCATATATGCTTAGTTCTTGCTGCAGCTCCACCTCATTACCTTTCCCTACCCATAAGATTAAATAGTCTTGATCTCACGGGTGTGAGATTGCTGAGCCCTCGTGACTCACGGATACTTCCAAACAGTTGTAGGTGTCGATGATACCAGTGAAGGTGACGCAACTGAGCTCAAGTGGGAGCTCGATGAAGATCTTGGTTGTTGTTATGTGTCTTTTTTGTGTGATCAGTAGTGGAGCCCAGTTGGGACGATCGGGGATCTAGTATTTGGGGTTGTCTTCTTTTATTTTGGTTGCGTAGTCGGACCTTGTTTGTACTCTGGTTGATGTATGTTGAACTTGTTATTTGTGTGAAGTGGCGATTGTAAGCCAACTCTTTATCCCATTCTTATTCAGTACATGGGATTGTGTGAAGATTACCCCACTTGCGACTAAACCACCATGCGGTTATGCCTCTAAGTCGTGCCTCGACACGTGGGAGATATAGCCGCTGTAACATCCCAAATTTTCAATTTGGAATGTTATACACTAGATCATCATGCATATCATATTTTCTTGCATTTTGTCGATCCTAGAAATTTCACGCAACTCAAGGACCCTCGAAGAGGGTTGGAGATTTCGTCATTTTCATATTTGAGCTTTCTCAAATTTCGAAAAGAGGATCATTGGATTTGTCAGAGTTCATTTGCGTTTTCAAAAATTGCATTCTAGGTCCCGAGAAAAGTTCATTTTGTTCGACTCATTTTTAGGAGTCGGGGAAAATTTACTATGGGAGTTTTGGAGTTCATTTAGATTTTATTTTCTGTGTTTTTCTGCGCGCGTAACCGATTTGAAAAAAAAATTCGTCATGCGTCTGGGCCAAGGCCCAAGCCGCCGGCCAGGTCGGCTCCTCTCGCGCGCCACGCGCCTAGCGCAGGAGGCCGCCGCCGCCCAAGTAGGAGTCCTACTTGGACTCCAATCTCCTCTCCTTCTCTTTTTCTTGCCCCCTCCCCCAAGCAATCCTCTCCCCTCACCTATATAAATACCAACACCCCCCCCTCTAAACCCACACCAAACCAAGCCCCAAGCCCCAAGCCGCGCCCCTCACCCGGCCGCGCCCTAGTGCCACCGCCGCCGCCACCCCTTGCCCACGCCGCCGCCGCCCCTTGCCCACGCCGCCGCCGCCCAACGCCGGAGCCTCCTCGCTAGAGGTAGCCCCGCGCCGCGTCTCTCCTATCCCCTCGGTTCGGTTTTTCTTATAAACCGTTCCAGTTCTTTTCTTCTCTTCCGATTCGTTTTCTTTCGTTCTTTGTTTCGGTTTTCTTTTCCGAAACCCTAGATCGGATTCGTTTTCTTTTCCGGTTTAGTTGCCTAGAGACCGTTCGCCGGACCGTTCGTCTCAACGAACGTGATCACCCGATTATCCTAGGTGAACGAACGTCTGTTCGTTTAACCGTTCTTCTTTTTCTTTTCGTCGGATTTATTCCGCAATCGCGATCTCAGATCCGATCTGCGTTCTAGTTTTTCTCCCCACTCATTTATCGGAATCAGGTGATTCAAGCGCCTGGAGTTTCGTTTCGAAACTGCCGTTCCGACTAATCAACTTAAACAAGTTTTTGCTATGGTAAAATTTGACCTAGTTTCAACTTGCTAGAACCGAGTTGTTCTCTTCCACTGTTTGTTTTTCGTTGCTTTGTTCGGTTCTTTCTTTCTTTAAAACCGGAGTTCTTAAGTTGAACTATCTGGTTCGATCTCTTGTTCGAGTTTTACCTGTGCATTAGATGAGTACTTATTGTATGCTTGTTGTTTGTCTGCGATAGATTACCCGGATTGCGCCGCCTGTTACTTCGAATCTCTAGGACTCGCGGATCATCAGCAAGGCAAGTAACACTTTGATCATACCTTTTCTACAACCCAGTTTTATTGCATTAGATCCATCCACACACATTGCATGATTAGGATCTAATTAAATTGTGGGATGGGAAGTAGATGAGGTAGTACCTATTACCTGTTATTATGAAACCTTTGGGAGTTACTTCTACATTTGCTTATTATGCCATGCTATGCTAGTAGACGTGGATTGGGTGAGTGATATCCATGACAGATGTGAGTGTGATAATTTTAATGGTTTATCTAAGGTGGCAACTTAAACGCACATCTGGGTGGATTGAGGCACCTGATGTCTATCAGGACTTGCCTGTTTTATTTTGGACCGCCACCCAGGCTCAAAGGGATCATAAGATCTTTCATGCTAAATACTTACGTGTGCAACCACAAGCCATTATGGGCTCTGGCATAGTTGACTAAGTCATGCGAACTCTTACAGGGTAGACTAGCAGATGTAGGGGAAAGTAGGTGTACTGGTCTATCCATCGTAAGGTGGTAGCGCTTCTGAAAGACTGTGTCTCGGTCATCCGTTTCTCAAACACTAGTAGTGCGAGAAATCCAACGGAGGCGATCGAGTCTTGTGGGGAAAAGTGCGCAAACCTCTGCAGAGTGTAATAAACTAATCATGATAAGCCGTGTCCCCGATTATGGACATCTTGAGTATCTAGTACTTGAATATCATGTGAATCTCATCATGTTACTTTTAAATTAATATTGTTGGGTATTGATGACTACTTTTAATTGGGATTGAGAATGTTGTCAACCATTCTCAATGTTTAACAACCACCATGATAGTTAAATAAATTTATTCCTTTGCAGTAGAGAAAAACTGGCTTTACGCAAAACAGTAACCATAGAGCTTTCCACCAGCCAAATATGCATATAGTATAGCTATTTCATTCCATTACTCTCTATGTGTTACATTGCCAGCATATTCCATGTGCTGACCCGTTTCGGGCTGCAACGTTAATGTTGCAGACTTTTCAAACGACAATTAAGGTGCTTTTAGGTCGTGGTTCTATACTCAGTGGTGCCGTTGGAGTTGATGGACCCATCTACCTTCCAAGTCTTCCGTTGTTATCGATATTAGATGGCCTTAAGCCATATTTATTGTAATAAGTTCTCTTTTGAGACATCGTTGTAATAAGTGTGTGATTGCTACTCTGCTATAAATCCTTCGAAGTACTGTGTGGTGTCAGCATTACTGATCCAGGGATGACACCGGAGCACAGTAGACTTGACCCATTCGGGTCGGGTCGCTACAGAGATGGTATCAGAGCACACGCTGACTGTAGGACACGACCACTAAGTTAAAGCCATAGATCACTATTCTCTCCTCATTTTCTTACTCCTCATCTTTTCTACTCTTTAGGATGAAGGACGCGGAGATCAAGTACGCTCAACCGGATGAAGGCACACCTTTTGGATTTCACTTGAAGGAAGTCACCAAGTACCTGAACATTGGATTACCAAGCTTCACGGGAACCTTCAACGCCACTCTGCCTGAAGAGGAGCACTGGAAGATTCAAGCTCATGTTCCGGGAAGGACATTCGCGCCAATCACGAAGCCCATAGATAGTGTTTTCCATGCACCAACCTGGAGTCTGGGAAAGAGCATGGCAGCCCATATCACCATAGGACGCATTGGAGAAGTTTATCAAGAAGACCTCAAGGACACTATCTACCAGATTTGCGGACGCCGAGATGAACAATGGGAGTTAGTCAGCACCAAGAAGGACAGATCCATTGCAGCTTTTATCCAGGAGTTAAACCAGCACATTCGACGCCACGAGAACCAGATGTGCAATGATATGATAGAGTTGAAGAATGCGAAGGCAAGGATCATCGAGCTAGAAGGAGAACTGAAGGCTACACGCAAGGACTACATGGACGAAATCGTAGCTCTAGCAAGACACAACGTCGATCTTAAGCAAGAGATTGAAGAACTCAAGAGGGAGTTAGCATCCAGGAAGGAAGACATGTACGTTGCATGTCCAGATAACTACATCATCATCGACGACACCGATTCAGATCCAAGTGAACCCGACTTTGAAGACGAAGCTGGAGCGGACATCATGGATTCTTCCACCGGTTCAAATTTCTAGATGACCACTAAATATTAGTAGTATTTTCCCCATGTAAACACTATAGTTCGAGCACTTTTGCGATAGCTAGATCGATTGTAAGCCCTTGTTTAAATTAAATGAAGTGATTTTGTGTGCATTTGCTCATGTGCATTGGGGTAGTGTTTTCTCTTTAGACCTCACTCTATTCTTATTTATAGTCTTTTCTAAACCCTCAGATGCCTCCGAGACATGACAATGGATTTCCACCGGAGCTCACTCAGTTGATCCAGCAGCAGAATCAATTGATGCAAATGTTAGTTCAGAATTAGCAGAACAACAACAACAACAACCCACCACCACCACCACCTGTTGACCACTTAGCCCGTTTCCTTAGGCTAAATCCGCTGGTGTTTTCTAGTAGCACCGAGCCGATAGTAGCAGACGATAGGCTCCGCAAGATAGGAAGGGAGTTGACCACTATAGGATGCACGGATGGTGATAAAGTGAAGTTTGCCGCATATCAGTTAGAAGGACCCGCGGCAGCATGGTGGGAGAATTTCACAGCAACCTTCCCAGTTGACACCGTCACATGGGATCAGTTCCAGCAAGCTTTCCGCACTGCACATGTTTTAGCAGGAGCTATGGCCATGAAGAAGCGTGAGTTTCGCAACTTACGCCAAGGAGGAAGGACAGTTGGCCAGTATGTTGACGACTTCAGCAAGTTAGCATGTTATGCCCCAGATGACGTTGCTACGGATGCGACCAAGCAGGAGAAGTTCCTGGAAGGACTGAATGATGAGTTGAGTATGCAGTTGATGGTAGCAAGTTTCAACAACTACTAGGAGTTGGTAGATCGGGCCATCATGATTGAAGGGAAGCAACAGCAGATTAAGAACCACAAGAGGAAGTATGGACAGGGGAAGTATAACTCTGGAGCCCAGCAGAAGCCCCGTTTTACCCCTAAATCGGGATTTCAGTTTCAGCATACCCATGGAGGAGGTAGTTCGCACAACCACAATGGCCACAAGAATGGTAATGGGAATGGAGGAAGCAACGGCCAGAACCGTACCACCCCATCAACCCCAGCCAAGAGAGATCTGAGTCAACACCTGTTTCAAGTGTTCCAAGACCGGACATTACGCTAATGAATGTCCTGAAGGCCAGAATGGTAATGGCAATGGAAGCTCAGGGAAGAAGCCGAACCCTTTCAATAGGGGACAGGTGAACCACGTTAACGTGGAGGAGCTTGAAGATCAGTCGGATGCCGTAATCGGTAAGTTTTTGGTTAAGTCATTTACCGCACTCGTTCTTTTCGATACTGGTGCATCACATTCATACATATCAAGGGGATTTGTGGAAAAATATAGCCTGCCCACTAGGATTCTTAAAACACCTATGCTAGTAAGTTCGCCAGGAGTAGAGTACATGGCCAGACAAGGATGCTTTCAAGTGCCATTAAGCATAGGAAGGCATGTTTTCCCAACGGATTTAATTATTCTGGAATCCCAAGGTCTGGATGTAATTCTCGGTATGGATTGGCTGTCGATGTATGGAGGAAACATCGATTGTGCTAGTAAGTCAATTTTTCTTACAATGCCAGAAGGAAGAAGGATCAAGTATGTATCCCGGCATGTGCCAAATAGGACACAAGTAAATTGCCTAACAGGAGTTGTGCAGGAGGAAGTACCAGTGGTAAAGGATTTTCCTAATGTATTTCCTGAAGAGTTGCCAGGCATGCCACCAGATAGAGACAATGAGTTTTTGATTGAGTTGTTGCCAGGTACAGGCCCAATATCAAAGAGACCATATAGGATGCCAGCAAAGGATTTGGTAGAAATTAAGAATCAGATTAAGGAGTTACTGGAGAAAGGTTACATTCGCCCAAGTTCTTCGCCTTGGGGATCACCCGTACTTCTAGTGGAGAAGAAGGATGGATCATTACGGATGGTTGTTGATTACCATGGATTGAATGAAGTAACCATCAAGAACAAGTACCCACTGCCAACGATTAATGATCTGTTTGATCGTTTGCAAGGAGCTAAAGTGTTTTCCAAGATCGATTTGCGATCAGGGTACCACCAGTTGAAGATTCGAGAGCAGGACATACCTACGACAGCTTTCACCACGAGATACGGATTGTATGAGTATACCGTTATGTCATTTGGATTGACTAATGCGCCTGCCTATTTTATGAACCTGATGAACAAAGTGTTTATGGAGTTTTTGGATAAGTTCGTCGTAGTGTTCATTGATGACATCCTGGTTTATTCAAAGAATGAAGAAGAGCATAAGGAACATTTGCGTTTGGTTTTGGAGAAACTAAGGGAACATCAGTTATATGCTAAATTTAGCAAATGTGAGTTTTGGTTGAAGGAAGTAGGATTCCTCAGACACGTTATATCCGGAGAAGGGATAGCAGTTGACCCCGCAAAGGTTGAGACCGTAACCGAATGGGAAGCACCAACGACAGTTGGAGATATCCGGAGTTTTCTTGGACTCGCAGGATACTACCGAAGATTCATTGATAATTTTTCAAAGACTGCGAAGCCTATGACGGAGTTGTTGAAGAAGGATACCAAGTTCAATTGGACTGAGGAGTGTAAGGCTAGTTTCCAGGAGTTGATGAAACGACTGGTTACCTCACCAGTGTTGATTTTGCCAGATCAGACCAAGGATTATGAGGTGTATTGCGACGCTTCACGTCGAGGACTTGGAGCAGTGCTTATGCAGGAAGGGAGAGTTGTTTCATATGCTTCACGATAACTCAAACCTCATGAGTTGAATTACGCCACCCATGATTTGGAGTTAGCAGTCGTAGTGCATGCATTGAAGATGTGGAGACATTTCCTCATTGGAAATCATTGTGAGGTGTACACAGATCACAAGAGTTTGAAGTACATTTTCACGCAGAAGGAGTTGAATCTCGGACAAAGGAGATGGTTGGAGCTCATCAAAGATTATGATATGAGATTGCATTACCATCCCGGAAAAGCTAATGTAGTAGCTGACGCATTGAGCCGTAAGAGCCACGTCAATACGTTAAAAATGGGAGCAATACCCAAGGAGTTATCAGAAAACCTTCGTGAGCTATGTTTAAAGATAGTTCCGAAAAGCTATGTGGCAGCATTGGAGATTCAGCCAACATTGATGGATAAAATCAGAGAGGCTCAGAAATCTGACAAGGAGATTGCTTCTATAAAGGAGAAACTAAGCAAAGGAAAAGCAAAGGGATTTTGTGAGGATGAGCACGATACCCTATGGTTTGAGGATCGTGTTTATGTGCCAAATGACCCGGAGATCAGGAAGTTGATTCTAGAAGAGGCACATGATTTACCATATTCGATTCACCGAGGAAATACCAAGATGTATTTGGATTTAAAGGAAACATTCTGGTGGACCGGAATGAAGAAGGATATTGCAGCCTATGTAGCAGTTTGTGACGTATGTCATAGAGTAAAGGCAGAACATTAGAAGCCAGCCGGATTGTTACAACCATTGCCGATACCTGAATGGAAGTGGGATAAGATAGGCATGGATTTTATCACAGGACTACCCAAGACGAAGGCATGATATGACTCGATATGGATAGTAGTTCATCGTTTGACGAAGGTAGCACATTTCATTCCAGTTAAGACCACTTACAGCAGTGCTAAGTTGGCAAAGATATACATGACTAGGATCATTTGTTTGCATGGAGTTCCAAGGAGTATTGTATCAGACAGAGGAACCCAATTTACCTCAAAGTTTTGGAATCAGTTGCATGAAACTTTCGGAACCAGGCTAGAGTTCAGCACCGCTTTTCATCCGCAGACAGATGGACAGACCGAAAGAGTCAATCAGATTTTGGAAGATATGCTGAGAGCTTGTGCACTAGATTATGGATCTAGTTGGGACGATAACTTGCCATATGCGGAGTTTTCTTATAACAACAGTTACCAAACCAGTTTGAAGATGGCACCTTTCGAAGCTTTGTACGGAAGGAGGTGCAGGACACCGTTGTCATGGGACGAAGTTGGAGACCGTCAATTCTTTGGACCAGATTTGATTAAAGAGTCTGAACAGAAGGTGAAGTTGATTCGCGATAGGCTCAAGGTAGCCCAGTCCAGACAGAAGAGCTACGCAGATTCTAAATGCAAGGAGACAGTTTACGAAACCAGAGACAGAGTGTATCTCCGAGTATCCCCACTTCGAGGAGTTAAGCGCTTTGGAGTTAAGGGAAAGTTAGCACCGTGTTTCGTTGGACCGTATAAGATCTTGCAACGTATGGGAGAAGTCGCTTATAAGTTGGAATTACCAGAGGGACTGTCAGGAGTTCATGATGTATTCCATGTTTCTCAGCTGAAGAAATGTCACGCCGAGATGGCGGAGGTACCGTTAAGAGATACAGTGCCACTGGAAGCAATTCAGTTGAAGGACAACTTAACGTATGAAGAGAAACTAGTCAAGATTCTCGATTATGCCAGCAGAGTTACCCGCAGCAAGGTTATCAAGTTTTGCAAAGTTCAGTGGAACCACCACTCCGAGGATGAAGCCACCTGGGAGAAAGAAGAAGATTTGCTCAAGGACCACCCTCACCTATTTTTTAGCCAACCTGAATCTCGATGGCGAGATTCATCTTAAGGGGGTAGGTTTGTAACATCCCAAATTTTCAATTTGGAATGTTATACACTAGATCATCATGCATATCATATTTTCTTGCATTTTGTCGATCCTAGAAATTTCACGCAACTCAAGGACCCTCGGAGAGAGTTGGAGATTTCGTCATTTTCATATTTGAGCTTTCTCAAATTTCGAAAAGAGGATCATTGGATTTGTCAGAGTTTATTTGCCTTTTATTTGGATAGGAAAAAATGCGTGTTTTCAAAAATTGCATTCTAGGTCCCGAGAAAAGTTCATTTTGTTCGACTCATTTTTAGGAGTCGGGGAAAATTTACTTTGGGAGTTTTGGAGTTCGTTTAGATTTTATTTTCTGTGTTTTTCTATGCGCGTAACCCATTTGAAAAAAAAATCGTCGCACGCCTGGGCCAAGGCCCAAGCCGCCGGCCAGGCCGGCTCCTCCCGCGCGCCGCGCGCCTAGCGCAGGCAGGCCGCCGCCGCCGCCCAAGTAGGAGTCCTACTTGGACACCAATCTCCTCTCCTCTTTCCTCTCCTTTTCTTTTTCTTGCCCCCTCCCCCAAGCAATCCTCTCCCCTCACCTATATAAATACCAACACCCCCCCTCTAAACCCACACCAAACCAAGCCCCAAGCCCCAAGCCGCGCCCCTCACCCGCGCCGCGCCCTAGTGCCACCGCCGCTGCCGCCCCTTGCCCACGCCGCCGCCGCCCAACGCCGGAGCCCCCTCGCTGGAGGTAGCCCCGCGCCGCGTCTCTCCTATCCCCTCGGTTCGGTTTTTCTTATAAACCGTTCTGGTTCTTTTCTTCTCTTCTGATTTGTTTTCTTTCGTTCTTTGTTTCGGTTTTCTTTTCCGAAACCCTAGATCGGATTCGTTTTCTTTTCCGGTTTAGTTGCCTAGAGACCGTTCGCTGGACCGTTCATCTTAACAAACGTGATCACCGGATTATCCTAGGTTAACGAACGTCCGTTCGTTTAACCGTTCTTCTTTTTCTTTTCGTCGGATTTATTCCGCGATCGCGATCTTAGATCCGATCTGCGTTCTAGTTTTTCTGCCCGCTTGTTTATCAGAATCAGGTGATTCAAGCGCCCGGAGTTTCGTTTCGAAACCGCCATTCCGACTAATCAACTTAAACAAGTTTTTGCTATGGTAAAATTTGACCTAGTTTCAACTTGCTAGAACGAGTTGTTCTCTTCCGCCGTTTGTTTTTCGTTGCTTTGTTCGGTTCTTTCTTTCTTTGCAACCAGAGTTCTTAAGTTGAACTATCTGGTTTGATCTCTTGTTCGAGTTTTACCTGTGCATTAGATGAGTACTTATTGTATGCTTGTTGTTTGTCTGCGATAGATTACTCGGATTGCGCCGCCTGTTACTTCGAATCTCCAGGACTCGCGGATCATCAGCAAGGCAAGTAACACTTTGATCATACCTTTTCTACAACCCAGTTTTATTGCATTAGATCCATCCACACACATTGCATGATTAGGATCTAATTAAATTGTGGGATGGGAAGTAGATGAGGTAGTACCTATTACCTGTTATTATGAAACCTTTGGGAGTTACTTCTACGTTTGTTTATTATGCCATGCTATGCTAGTAGACGTGGATTGGGTGAGTGATATCCATGACAGATGTGAGTGTGATAATTTTAATGGTTTATCTAAGGTGGAAACTTAAATGCACATCTGGGTGGATTGAGGCACCTGATGTCTATCAGGACTTGCCTGTTTTATTTTGGACCGCCACCCAGGCTCAAAGGGATCATAAGATCTTTCATGCTAAATACTTACGTGTGCAGCCACAAGCCATTATGGGCTCTGGCATAGTTGACTAAGTCGTGCGAACTCTTACAGGGTAGACTAGCAGAGGTAGGGGAAAGTAGGTGTACCGGTCTTGTAACGCCCCAAGACCGATGTGCCAGGTGTCTTCCAGTTATTTGCCGTCGTTGCCATGTCATTTGCTTGTGTGTTGCATCTTGTCATGTCATCATGTGCATTGCATCATCATGTTTTCAAAACTTGCATCCGTCTCGGCCTCCTCGTTCTCTCCGTTGTCCGTTGTGAGCCCAGCCACACTTGCACGCGCCCGCGGCATGTCCGAAATATTATTTTATATGTGGCCAAAAAATGTTCTCGGAATGGGATGAAAGTTGGGGTGTGGTCTTATTATAGTGTAGATAGACCGCCTGTCAAGTTTCATCGCATTCAGAGTTCGTTTGATAGCCCAACCGTTAAACTATAGCGGCAATATAGCCGGTCAAACGTCGGACGTTTTCGGTCTCCGGAAACAGTCGCCGGGCCTCCCTCTCTTCTCTCCTCTCAGCTCGAGACCGTCTACACAGCCCACCTAGTTCCATCCTCCTTCCCCTCTTCACTTCTGGAGTTGTCCGATGCGATCGCACGGTCCGAGACCCTCTTTGCTCAGTGCATCAAAACCCCTCACGTGCGTGTCCGAAACTGTCCCGGACCCGACTCAGGCTGTCGCTACCGCTGTGTCCGGAACATCCCCAAACATCTACAAAATATCACCATTTTCTTATTTGGACTCCCTAGCCTACTTTTCCTGATCGTCTGTTTTTGATCGGAGGGACTAGATAGCCGCTAACCTAATCCCCTGCTATATATAAATAGGTCCAACCCTAGATCCTAGGTGCCTTGTCCCATTGATCCAATCGCGCCGCCGCCACTCCTCCAGTCCCTTCTTCCTCGGGATCCCCTCCCGATCCAGTCCACCAATCGCAGCCTCCGACCACCTCGCTTGTTCTCCGCGCCGTTCCATTCCCAGCCTCGCGCGCAGCCGCATGCCCGACTTCAAGCTCTCCCACGTCCAGCCGACGCTCGATCCAATTTGAGATCGAGGCCGGATCCTCGACGACCGAGCGCCCTCGATTCTCCCCATGCGAGTTGTCGCCACCAGGCCGCTGCTTCCTCCTGCCTGTGCCCCACGCCGAGCTCGTCCTTGAGCACGCCGCCGCCCTGTTGACCGCCGTCGACCAGGCCAGACCTCCCCTGCTCCTTTCCTTCTCCTTCCATGCCTCTACTCCCTCCTCTCACATCTCTCTCTCCCTGTTCGTGAAACAGGAGCTATGCCTCGACGCCATGGCCGCCGCCCCGCTTCTTTGAGACCACCCGCCGACGGCCTTGCTGGAGCAGCGCCGCTGCATCAGGCCAGGGCCCTCGCCGCCGCCCCGTTCGTCTTCCTGCAGAAGTGCTACACCACCCCAAGCTGCTCCGCCTCCGCGCCATGGATGGCCCCGACAGCCGCCTAGAGTTCACCTGTGCTGCGCCCCTCGCTGGACGTCCCCTGTTTCGCCTCCCGCGCCGAGCTCCTCAAGTCCCACGTCCGCCGTGGCCGTGGAGCACATCGGCGTCGTCCTCGCCTCCCTACAGGAACTGAACATCGCCACCGCCCATGGAACTCCTCCGCCATGACTAGCGTCTCTCCAACGCATCGCGTCGCCTACTTCACTCCGGGACTGACTCCCTACACCTCGATCTGGTTGCTGCCGTCGCGCCAAGCTCCGCCATCGCCTGCCCGCGTTCCGGTCGCCCGCTTCCGCTTCCTCTGCAACGAGCAGAAGCCTGTTCATCAGGCGCCCGGCTCCCCTGCTTCTGTTGCGCGAGGAGAAACGCCCCAGCGATGTTGCATCCCTTGCGCCGCCTTCTTGTGCCACACCTGCGTCGCCGGTCTTCCTCCATGATGCTGCCGCTCGAAGAGCCATGCGCCAAGTCCCCCCTGCGCTCCGTTGACCTCGCCGTCTCGCCAAGGCCGGCCTCTGCCGTCTGTCCCACTGCGTCGGGTGAGGCGGGTTCGTCCGCTTCGATTGCGCGCGGTCAACGCACGCATCGCTTGCTTAGCGCCCTGCTTCGGCCCGCCAGATCCGCCGGCCTGTTGGCCCATGGGTGAGTAGGCCAACAGCCCCTCTCCTTTGATCCCATCGGGCCAGCTAGATACGACCCGTTACGTGTTTTTTTTCATCCAGCGATTTTCCTATTTACTCCAGGATTTGCAGTTTTGCAGATTAGCCCCTAAACTTCATGCATATAATAACTCACCATTGGTGCATCGGATTAAAATGAATTATATATGAAAGTTGTTTAGAATTTTGTCTAGTTTATCAATATGTCACTTTCATCCATGCTTAATATGCCTAAAATGTTGTTTGGTTAAATTTGCCCGTATGCCATGTTAAAATGATTTAATTCATAACTAAATAACCGTAGCTCCGATTTAAATAATATTTATATGTAAATGGGGTAGAATTTTGCCTAGTTTAATGTGGTGGCCTCATCTTGCATGTTTAACAAGTCTAAAATAATGTTTAGGGCAGAACAGTACAAATCTAAAATATGCTATGGGGATTTACCGGAATTGTTGTTCGTTGCTTCCGGCCTCATTTAACCTTGACTAGATAGGTAGTTTTACTTTGCTTCACCCTCTTGCCATATTTAACAACATTTAATATTGTTGGGTACATAAACAAGATCGAACTAAATAATTGATGTGGTGTTTTGTCAATATGCATCCCGATGCATATTGATCTCCACTTAATTTGTAGGATTGCTTGTGCTCTTTGCCATGCCATGCCTCTTTAAACCGGACATGCATCATTCTTGTTTGCGCATCATGCCATGTCTATGTGGTGGTTGTTTACTATGTCATTTGCTTCTTTCCGGTGTTGCTTCTTCGGGTTGGTTCCGATAACGTCGTGTTGTGAGGATTCGTTCGACTACGTCCGCTTGTCTTCTTCATGGACTCGTTCTTCTTCCTTGCGGGATTTCAGGCAAGATGATCATACCCTCGAAATCACCACTATCTTTGCTATGCTAGTTTTCTCGCTCTTTTGCTATGCCATTGCTACGATGCCAACCACTTTCTTGTCAGCCTCCCAAATTGCCATGTTCAGCCTCTAACCCACCAATGTCCTAGCAAACCGTTGATTGGCTATGTTACCGCTTTGCTCAGCCCCTCTTATAGCGTTGTTAGTTGCAGGTGAAGATTGAAGTTTGTTCCTTGTTGGAACATGGAGATGTTGTTCCTTGTGGGAACATGTTTACTTGTTGGGATATCACAATATATATTATTTAATTGATGCATCTATATACTTGGTAAAGGGTGGAAGGCTCGGCCTTATGCCTGGCGCCCTAGTTTCTGTCATATCGGTGTTATGTTCCCGGATTTTGCGTCCCTTACGCGGTTGGGCTATAATGGGAACCCCTTGACAGTTCGCCTTAAGTAAAGCTTTTCCAGCAATGCCCAACATTGGTTTTACCATTTGCCACCTAGCCTTTTCTTTCCTTTGGGTTCTGCAGACTCAAGGGTCATCTTTATTTTAACCACCGGGCCAGTGCTCCTCTGAGTGTTGGTCCAACTTGTCAGCCGCCGGTGGCCACCAGGGGCAACTCTGGGCTGGCCTACCGGAAGTTTGGACAATCCGGTGTGCCCTGAGAAAGAGATATGTGCAGCTGCTATCGGGATTTGTCGGCACATTCGGGCAGTGTTGCTGGTTTAGTTTTACCCTGTCGAAATGTCTTGTTGTACCGGGATACCGAGTCTGATCGGAATGTCTCGGGTGGAGGTCTATTCCTTCGTTGACCGTGAGAGCTTGTGATGGGCTAAGCTGGGACACCCCTGCAGGGATTTGAACTTTCAAAAGCCGTGCCCGCGGTTATGGGCAGATGGGAATTTGTTGACGTCCGATTGTAGAAAACCTGAAGTCGACCTTAATTAAAATGAATCAACAGCGTGTGTAACCGTGTTGGTCTCTTTCCGGCGGAGTCCGGGAAGTGAACACAGTTGTTGGAGTTATGCTTGACGTAGGTAGTCCAGGATCACTTCTTGATCATACTTTTACCGACCGTGCTTTGCCTTCTCTTCTCGCTCTCATTTGCGTATGTTAGCCACCATATATGCTAGTCGCTTGCTGGAGCTCCACCTCATACCTTTACCTTACCCATAAGCCTAAATAGTCTTGATCGCGAGGGTGCGAGATTGCTGAGTCCCTGTGGCTCACAGATACTTCCAAAACCAGCTTGCAGGTGCCGATGAGTCCGTGCAGATGACGCAACCAAGCTGAGGAGGAGCTCGTTGAATATCTTGTCCTTTGAGTTGTTTCATTATAGTTGATCAGTAGTGGAGCCCAGTTGGGGTCGATCGGGGACCTTTGTCGCATTTGGGGTTCTTCTTTTATTTTGGTTCCGTAGTCGGACCTTGAGTGTATTTGTATGATGTAATGCTTTATTCATGTATTTGTGTGAAGTGGCGAGTGTAAGCCAACTATGTATCTCTTTCCCTTATGTATTACATGGGTTGTGCAAAGATTACCTCACTTGCGACATATGCCTTCAATGCGATTATGTCTCTAAGTCGTGCCTCGACACGTGGGAGCTATAGTCGCATTGAGGGTGTTACAAGTTGGTAATCAGAGCCTTCCCCGACCTTAGGAGCCCCGTTGCTTGATCGTTTTTAGCAGCTGAGTTGTGTCTAGAAAAATGTTTTGAGTCATTTAGGAATTATATATCGGAGAGTTTAGGAATTCTTTTTACTCCTCAGCCTCCTCATCGCTCTGGTAAGGCATCCTGATGTAGAGTTTTGACTCTTCTCTTCTCAAATTTCACTAAAAAAAATTTAGGATCACGCGGGTATCTTGGAATCGTTCGGATGGTTTTATGATGAGAACATTGTCTTGGTGCCTCCTGTCAGGGGTTTAGTGGAAGTGTCCCGGGGAGTTGAGCTCTGAGGTGTTGTCATTATAATTTTATCGTTGCAATTCTGGAATACTTGAGATATGTTCGCCGACATCAAAAATCTCCTTTATGCAATTCATTGGTGAGATAACCTCGACGCCACCCAGTACTGGGGCGGGAGTTCGGGAGTATCGCCATAACTTGTATAACGGATGCTTTTCGAAGGTTGAGGTAGATGGTTTCCGAAGGTTTCTTGGTTATGTGTTGAAGGATGGATACAGCTGGATGTAGGATTTGCTAGTTTGGGTGAGATATTATGCTTCCCCTGTATCCCCAACACCTGATTGCATAACCAGAAAATTTCGGGAGTTTCATAGGTGGGAATTCAAGTAGCTCTTAGGATATCTTTCCGACAGATGTGTGATACAAAATTGGGGTTCGACGTCTAGTGGTTCGCCTATTCACGGTCGATTTTACAGTGGTCTCGTTGTGTCTTAAAGAGTCCTTGGCTATGCTGACTCGGGGACGCTTCGTATGTCATGTGCACTGCCTTGTACATGATGGTGCCGTACGATCGAGCCTGTGTAGGCCCCACCACGAAAACTTCGAACGAAATCTCTATCATATGTTTGTTCCGGCCTATTCTGCAAGCCAATCCTTTGTTTTGTTTTGAGTTGTGGTATTCGAGTTGCTTCGAAGTCAAGAGTTGATTCCATACCTTTCCTAAATGGTGTTCTCATACTACGATGTGAATACCAATCCTTTGTGATCATCAAGATTGTTTTGTCAATCCTTTTTCACTGGTGTGTTTCTCTTCTAGTGATTCCGATCATTTCAACATCCGCAAGATCAATTCTAAGTTCCTCAATGGTGTCCGTTTCTTCCATTCCATGTTGCCTTTGTTTTCCCACCCTCCCTCCCTTGTTTTTCTTCAACGACTCAGATTTCTTAATCAAGTATCCATTTTACTGATGTGAAGTCTCTCCATTCTTTTCAATCAATATCCTTATCCGGTGATTCTCAAGAAGATTCTAACGGAGCTTCAAGTTCGTCACTCTTCACTCGTTCTCTTCTCCGGTGGATTCAAATCAAGCTTTTGGTGTTTGATCATATTCTTTTCCTTATTTCAAATGTCTTCTCTTGCCGGTGCACCTCTCAATCATTAACTTTTCGTTATTCATTCGTTCCGGAGTGCTAAAGATATCTCGAAGATCCGTGTTTCCACTCTGCATTCATTCAAGATCTTTCGAGGTTGTTATCTCATTCAAGCCATTTAATTCAACCGGTGTAGTCTCTCCTTCAAATCATTTCAACGATGTTTCTTTTGAGTGGACCCTAACCCATAGGTCTTTTCCCAGGATCTTACCTGACTCTTCTTATTCTCCCGGAGTTAGTCTCAAATTCATTTCACAGTTTGACGTAAGAATGAATTGACATCAGTCAAATGTTTTTCTCCAAGATCTGTCAAATTATTTCATCGTTGGTTCAACCTTTATAATTTTCATTCGGAGTGCCTCAACAATTCTTGGTGATGTTTCTCATCATCATTCTCAGATTTTGAAGACCGAAGAAGATTTTCTCTTAATCTTGCTTCATTCTCTTCAAGATTCGTGATTCTAGCTTGTTGCCATCCTCTCGTAATTGTTTTGATCGTGAGAATTCATTTCACCTATCCGGAGCAATTCAAGAGTCTTCTCAGTTTGTTATCCGGAGTCCATCAAGTCAGGTTTATTCATTATCAGCTTTCACTTATCATTCTCCGATCTTACCGGTGCAGCGTTCAAGTGATCTCTAATCGGTCCATGATCTATTATATTCACTTGTATCTAAATTCTCTCAAGCATCTTCGTCCATTTGCTAATTCTTCCCGGTGTTTCTTTATCTTTACTTTGTTCATAACCAATTCTTACGGTAGTTCGTACAAGATTCTTCTTCTTTCGTTATCATATCAATTTATTCGTTGTTCCAATCCTACCGGTGGTTCATTGAAGACTTTCTCAAGTTGACGCTATATCTATCTTATCTTTTTCAAAGAGAATAAGTAGTGTGCCAAATCCATTGTTTATCATCAATTTAATTGGTGAAGGATATGCACAGCATAATTCTTACTCTTGTCTCACTCTAGTGATTAATTCCTTATTCCGGAGCCTCATCAAAATTCTTGGTTTCAATTGTTTCATCTTTTCTTTTCCGGAGTTCCAAGATCTCTCAATTTATTTCATCACGAAGATCCATCTAATCATTGCAAGGCTCAACCTTACTCTTCTCATCTTTCTTTTCGTTTGATCATTCTTTTATTACCGGAGTTCTTCATGGAGGTTCTACATGATGGTTCATCAAGTATTTAATCCCTTCTCGAAGTGCTCATCAAGATTTTTTTAAGGAGCTCAAGCATTCTTCATCTTGCATTCCGAAGTGCAATTTCTTTCTACCGTATCTTTGGAGGTGGTTTTACATCACTCTTGATAATTTGAGTTCATGATTCACATGTTATTAAGAATGAGGTATTTTAAATCCATCATCTCGTCATTGGAGTTACCTTGGGTTATATTTCACCTAAAGCCATCCCTAAGGTTTGTTGCAATTATGGTGCTTATAAAGGACCCAAGTTCTTCTTTTATCCTCCCGGTGAAATAGTTTTCTTGTCTCCTTGTTCTTATCAATCCAATTCTTCTTCCCGTGAGTGGCAGGTTGTCACCTCATAATTTGAGATGTATCCCATAAGACCATATCTATCTTAATCTTTTCGTTGTTGGTTTTCCAACAACTCTGTTCTAGTATTTGTTGTAAGTGTGCTCTCTCAAGACCGTGTTCCCCTTCGTTCATTTCATTACAATCTTACTTTTGTTCCGGAGGCATTGTGATGTTGCTCTCTTCAACCCATCTTGTTCTTGTCAGGATCATGTTCTTTTCATGCTTATCCACTTAACCGGAGTGTTGTGCCTTTTGCTTAAGCTCTTTTCGCCTTATCAAGCCTTTCATCTCTTCTCAACCGGAGTGCTGTCTGAGATCTTTCTTACCCCTTGTTTCATTCATTCAATAGTTCCGGAGGTAGTGTGTTGTGATTTCATCAAGTATCTTCTCATCTTATCAAGTTCTTACTCAATTCCTTTTCTTTTCAATCGGAGTGCTACCCAAAGTTGTTCTCCCTTGTTCATCTCTACTAACGGAGTGTTTTCAACTTTGTTCATCTCCGTTGTATTCTTTCCTCGAAATGTCTTAACCTTTTCAAGGTTCGTGGTTTCACTCATTTGTCAAAGAAGCAACTTAGTTTTACCTGTTCTCTTTCTCTTCCGTTTTCCCTCCGGTGCCATTCTAGATCTCGGGACGAGATCCTCTCGTAGTGGTGGAGTGTTGTAACGCCCCGAGACCGATGTGCCAGGTGTCTTCCAGTTATTCGCCGTCGTTGCCATGTCATTTGCTTGTGTGTTGCATCTTGTCATGTCATCATGTGCATTGCATCATCATGTTTTCAAAACTTGCATCCGTCCCGGCCTCCTCGTTCTCTCCGTTGTCCGTTTTGAGCCCAGCCACACTTGCACGCACCCGCGGCATGTCCGAAATATTATTTTATAAGTGGCCGGAAAATGTTCTCGAAATGGGATGAAAGTTGGCGTGTGGTCTTATTATAGTGTAGATAGACCGCCTCTCAAGTTTCATCGCATTCAGAGTTCGTTTGATAGCCCAACCGTTAAACTATAGCGGCAATACAGCCGGTCAAACGTCGGACGTTTTCGGTCTCCGGAAACAGTCGCCGGGCCTCCCTCTCTTTTCTCCTCTCAGCTCGAGACCGTCTACACAGCCCACCTAGTTCCATCCTCCTTCCCCTCTTCACTTCTGGAGTTGTCCGATGCGATCGCACGGTCCGAGACCCTCTCTGCTCAGTGCATCAAAACCCCTCACGTGCGCGTCCGAAACTATCCCGGACCCGACTCAGGCTGTCGCTACCGCTGTGTCCGGAACATCCCCAAACATCTACAAAATATCACCATTTTCTTATTTGGACTCCCTAGCCTACTTTTCCTGATTGTCTGTTTTTGATCGGAGGGACTAGATAGCCCCTAACCTAATCCCCTGCTATATATAAATAGGTCCAACCCTAGATCCTAGGTGCCTTGTCCCATCGATCCAATCGCGCCGCCGCCACTCCTCCAGTCCCTTCTTCCTCGGGATCCCCACCCGATCCAGTCCACCAATCGCAGCCTCCGACCACCTCGCTTGTTCTCCGTGCCGTTCCATTCCCAGCCTCGCGCGCAGCCGCATGCCCGACTTCAAGCTCTCCCACGTCCAGCCGACGCTCGATCCAATTTGAGATCGAGGCCGGATCCTCGACGACCGAGCGCCCTCGACTCTCCCCGTGTGAGTTGTCGCCACCAGGCCGCTGCTTCCTCCTGCCTGTGCCCCACGCCGAGCTCGTCCTTGAGCACGCCGCCGCCCTGTTGACCGCCGTCGACCAGGCCAGACCTCCCCTGCTCCTTTCCTTCTCCTTCCATGCCTCTACTCCCTCCTCTCACATCTCTCTCTCCCTGTTCGTGAAACAGGAGCTATGCCTCGACGCCATGGCCGCCGCCCCGCTTCTTCAAGACCACCCGCCGACGGCCTTGCTGGAGCAGCGCCACTGCATCAGGCCAGGGCCCTCGCCGCCGTCCCGTTCGTCTTCCTGCAGAAGTGCTACACCACCCCAAGCTGCTCCGCCTCCGCGCCATGGATGGCCCCGACAGCCGCCTGGAGTTCACCTGCGCTGCGCCCCTCGCTGGACGTCCCCTGTTTCGCCTCCCGCGCCGAGCTCCTCAAGTCCCGCATCCGCCGTGGCCGTGGAGCACATTGGCGTCATCCTCGCCTCCCTACAGGAACTGAACATCGCCGCCGCCCATGGAACTCCTCAGCCATGACCAGCGTCTCTCCAATGCATTGTGTCGCTTACTTCACTCCAGGACTGACTCCCTCCACCTTGATCTGGTTGCTGTCATCGCGCCAAGCTCCGCTGTCGCCTGCCCGCGTTCCGGTCACCCGCTTCCGCTTCCTCTGCAATGGGCAGAAGCCCGTTCATCAGGCGCCCGCCTCCCCTGCTTCTGTTGCGTGAGGAGAAACGCCCCAACAATGTTGCCTCCCTTGCGCCGCCTTCTTGTGCCACACCTGCGTCGCCGGTCTTCCTCCATGATGCTGCCGCTCGAAGAGCCATGCGCCAAGTCCCCCCTGCGCTCCGTTGACCTCGCCGTCTCGCCAAGGCCGGCCTCTACCGTCTGGCCCACTGCGTCGGGTGAGGCGGGTTCGTCCGCTTCGATTCTGCGCAGTCAACGCACGCATCGCTTGCTCAGCGCCCTGCTTCAGCCCGCCAGATCCGCCGGCCTGTTGGCCCATGGGTGAGTAGGCCAACAGCCCCTCTCCTTTGATCCCATCGGGCCAGCTAGATACGACCCGTTACGTGTTTTTTTTCATCCAGCGATTTTCCTATTTACTCCAGGATTTGCAGTTTTGCAGATTAGCCCCTAAACTTTATGCATATAATAACTCACCATTGGTGCATCGGATTAAAATGAATTATATATGAAAGTTGTTTAGAATTTTTTATAGTTTATCAATATGTCACTTTCATCCATGTTTAATATGCCTAAAATGTTGTTTGGTTAAATTTGCCCGTATGCCATGTTAAAATGATTTAATTCATAACTAAATAACCGTAGCTCCGATTTAAATAATCTTTATATAAATGGGGTAGAATTTTGCCTAGTTTAACGTGGTGGCCTCATCTTGCATGTTTAACAACTCTAAAATAATGTTTAGGGCAGAACAGTACCAAATCTAAA
Source organism: Triticum monococcum (assembly GCA_034509565.1). Classification (NCBI taxonomy): domain Eukaryota; kingdom Viridiplantae; phylum Streptophyta; class Magnoliopsida; order Poales; family Poaceae; genus Triticum; species Triticum monococcum. The sequence continues at coordinate 273,300,482 of CM067842.1, read as the reverse complement.
ATATGCTATGGGGATTTACCGGAATTGTTGTTCGTTGCTTCCGGCCTCATTTAACCTTGACTAGATAGGTAGTTTTACTTTGCTTCACCCTCTTGCCATATTTAACAACATTTAATATTGTTGGGTACATAAATGAGATCGAACTAAATAATTGATGTGGTGTTTTGTCAATATGCATCCGGATGCATATTGAGCTCCACTTAATTTGTAGGATTGCTTGTGCTCTTTGCCATGCCATGCCTCTTTAAACTGGACATGCATCATTCTTGTTTACGCATCATGCCATGTCTATGTGGTGGTTGTTTACTATGTCGTTTGCTTCTTTCCGGTGTTGCTTCTTCGGGTTGGTTCCGATAACGTCGTGTTGTGAGGATTCGTTCGACTACGTCCGCTTGTCTTCTTCATGGACTCGTTCTTCTTCCTTGCGGGATTTCAGGCAAGATGATCATACCCTCGAAATCACTACTATCTTTGCTATGCTAGTTTGCTCGCTCTTTTGCTATGCCATTGCTATGATGCCTACCACTTGCTTGTCAGCCTCCCAAATTGCCATGTTCAGCCTCTAACCCACCAATGTCCTAGCAAACCGTTGATTGGCTATGTTACCGCTTTGCTCAGCCCCTCTTATAGCGTTGTTAGTTGCAGGTGAAGATTGAAGTTTGTTCCTTGTTGGAACATGGAGATGTTGTTCCTTGTGGGAACATGTTTACTTGTTGGGATATCACAATATATCTTATTTAATTAATGCATCTATATACTTGGTAAAGGGTGGAAGGCTCGGCCTTATGCCTGGTGTTTTGTTCCACTCTTGCCGCCCTAGTTTCTGTCATATCGGTGTTATGTTCCCGGATTTTGCGTCCCTTACGCAGTTGGGCTATAATGGGAACCCCTTGACAGTTCGCCTTAAGTAAAGCTTTCCCAGCAATGCCCAACATTGGTTTTACCATTTGCCACCTAGCCTTTTCTTTCCCTTGGGTTCTGCAGACTCAAGGGTCATCTTTATTTTAACCCCCGGGCCAGTGCTCCTCTGAGTGTTGGTCCAACTTGTCAGCCGCTGGTGGCCACCAGGGGCAACTCTGGGCTGGCCTACCGGAAGTTTGGACGATCCGGTGTGCCCTGAGAAAGAGATATGTGCAGCTCCTATCGGGATTTGTCGGCACATTCGGGCGGTGTTGCTGGTTTAGTTTTACCCTGTCGAAATGTCTTGTTGTACCGGGATACCGAGTCTGATCGGAATGTCTCGGGTGGAGGTCTATTCCTTCGTTGACCGTGAGAGCTTGTGATGGGCTAAGTTGGGACACCCCTGCAGGGATTTGAACTTTCGAAAGCCGTGCCCGCGGTTATGGGCAGATGGGAATTTGTTAACGTCCGGTTGTAGAAAACCTGAAGTCGACCTTAATTAAAATGAATCAACAGCGTGTGTAACCGTGTTGGTCTCTTTCCGGCGGAGTCCGGGAAGTGAACACGGTTGTTGGAGTTATGCTTGACGTAGGTAGTCCAGGATCACTTCTTGATCATACTTTTACCGACCGTGCTTTGCCTTCTCTTCTCGCTCTCATTTGCGTATATTAGCCACCATATATGCTAGTCGCTTGCTGGAGCTCCACCTCATACCTTTACCTTACCCATAAGCCTAAATAGTCTTGATCGCGAGGGTGCGAGATTGCTGAGTCCCTGTGGCTCACAAATACTTCCAAAACCAGCTTGCAGGTGCCGATGAGTCCGTGCAGATGACGCAACCAAGCTAAGGAGGAGCTCGTCGAATATCTTGTCCTTTGAGTTGTTTCGTTATAGTTGATCAGTAGTGGAGCCCAGTTGGGGTCGATCGGGGACCTTTGTCGCATTTGGGGTTCTTCTTTTATTTTGGTTCCGTAGTCGGACCTTGAGTGTATTTGTATGATGTAATGCTTTATTCATGTATTTGTGTGAAGTGGCGAGTGTAAGCCAACTATGTATCTCTTTCCCTTATGTATTACATGGGTTGTGTAAAGATTACATCACTTGCGACATATGCCTTCAATGCGATTATGTCTCTAAGTCGTGCCTCGACACGTGGGAGCTATAGTCGCATCGAGGGTGTTATAGGTCTATCCATCATAAGGTGCTAGCACTTCTGAAAGACTGTGTCTCGGTCATCCGTTTCTCAAACACTAGTAGTGCGAGAAATCCAACGGAGGCGATCGAGTCTTGTAGGGAAAAGTGCGCAAACCTCTGCAGAGTGTAATAAACTAATCATGATTAGCCGTGTCCCCGGTTATGGACATCTTGAGTATCTAGTACTTGAATATCATGTGAATCTCATCATGTTACTTTTAAATTAATATTGTTGGGTATTGATGACTACTTTTAATTGGGATTGAGAATGCTGTCAACCATTCTCAATGTTTAACAACCACCATGATAGTTAAATAAATTTATTCCTTTGCAGTAGGGAAAAACTGGCTTTACGCAAGACAGTAACCATAGAGCTTTCCACCAGCCAAATATGCATATAGTATGGCTATTTCATTCCATTACTCCCTATGTGTTACATTGCCAGCATATTCCATGTGCTGACCCATTTCGGGCTGCAACGTTAATGTTGCAGACTTTTCAGACGACGATTAAGGTGCTTTTAGGTCGTGGTTCTATACTCAGTGGTGCCGTTGGAGTTGATGGACCCATCTACCTTCCAAGTCTTCCGCTGTTATCGATATTAGATGGCCTCAAGCCATATTTATTGTAATAAGTTCTCTTTTGAGACATCGTTGTAATAAGTGTGTGATTGCTACTCTGCTATAAATCCTTCGAAGTACTGTGTGGTGTCAGCATTACTGATCCAGGGATGACACCGGAGCACAGTAGACTTGATCCATTCGGGTCGGGTCACTACAGCCGCATCGTGGGTGTTACATACTAGGTGACTTTGTGTGTTATCTCCTACTGGATTGATACCTTGGTTCTCAAAAACTAAGGGAAATGCTTACGCTACTGTGCTGCATCACCCTTTCCTCTTCAAGGGAAAACCAACGCATGCTCAAAAGGTTGGAAGAAGGATTTCTGGCACCGTTGCCGGGGAGGTTGCATGAAGTCAAGACATACCAAGTACCCATCACAAACTCTTATCCCTCGCATTACATTATTTGCCATTTCCTCTTGTTTTCCTCTCCCCCACCTCTAAAATGATTTTCGAAAACCTTTGCCTTTTCTTCGCCTTCTTCCCGTACGTATATTTGTTTGTGTTTCCATATGCCTTCCATTTGCTTGCATCTTTGCTTGCTAATATTCTATTGATATGGATCACTTAAAGTGTTGTACTTGGATCATCTTTGATCCTTATGCGCTCGTGCTGAAACCCCAACTGGCCTAGTTGATGGGAAATCTTTAGATGAGCATGCTCATGTTGTGCGTCACCGTTTGTCTGAAAAAGGGAGACTCTTCTGGGATCAAATAAACAAATTTCTATGTTATGCTTGGAATCTTTGTGAAATTTGTGATTTTACTTGTTGCTCTAAGAACCCTAAAAAACACCTCCGCTACCTATGTGAGTTTAATGATAATGAAATCTTATCTTCTTATGCAAAGGGTGTTTATAGTTACTACGATATCGAACAAACTAAAGAATTTGTTGCTTTTAAGGGTGCTTATGAAGTTGCTTCTTTTATTGGAAAGTATGATATTACTCTCTACGAATCTGAATATTTTGACATACTTAAATATTGCTATGAAAACTATGCTCATAATGTCTATGTCAAAGAATTTATTGAAGGAATGACCGCTTCTTTGGAAGAAAATAATGATATGCATGAATCTATAGATAATTATGATTCCGTTGATTTGATTGAAATATCCCATGATGAAGATGATGCTTGCTATTCTTGTGGCCATGACGCCAATATTTATGAAGATGAGTTTCCTATAGTTCCTTATGTTAAACATGAGATCGTTGCTATTGCACCCATACTTGATAGTTCCTTCGATGAAAAGCATGATTGCAATGATGTTATCATAAATTCTCTTAATGTCAATTGTGTTAATGATATGAAAAACCTCAAGCTTGGGGATGCTAGTTTTGCTATGACTACTATTTGTTGCAATGATCATGATTGGGGTGATTCTTCTTTTGATCTTGAAAATTTATTTAAGCCCCTGATGAATATGAGATTGATAATAGTGTTTGAAATGCTATTGAAAGTGGGTTTGGAAGAGTGCCAATTTAGATCCTACATAGTTGGAGAATGTTCAATCTTATGAAGTTTTGATAAAAGTGAGTTTGGAGAGGTCATGACTTTAGTTAATGTTAATCCCACTATTTTGGAAGAGTGTCAACTTTGCATGCATGTGGACCGTGTTGAAAATATTTTATGTGATAGCTATTTTTTTGAATTAGATTATGATCCCACATGTAATTATTATGAGAGAGGAAAATTTGGTTGTAGAAATTTTCGTGTTACTAAATTACCTCTCGTTACATTGAGATTGTTATTGTTTCTCACTTCTTTCTTGCATATGCTAGTTTTTGCTTGTCTTGATAATTTATTTGCCTATAAGATGCCTATGCATAGGAAGTATGTTAGACTTATATGTGTCTTTCATATGCCATATGATGCTTTTTTGTGCTTCAAGTCTTGTCTTTCATGTGAGCATCATCGAAATTATCAATGCCTAGCTAGTGGCGTTAAATGATAGCGCTTGTTGGGAGGCAACCCAATTTTATTTTTGTTTCTTGCTTTTTGGTTCTGCTTACTAATAAATAATTCATATAGATTCTGTTTAGATGCGATTTATGCATTTAATTAGTGTTTGTGCTAAGTAGAACCTTTGGGAAGACTTGGGGGAAGTTTATGTGATCTTGCTGTAAAAAACAGAAACTTTAGCACTCACGAGATTTGCTGCCATTTTTTACTGGAGAGTGCGATTAGGTTGATTATTTTTGCAGATGATTAATACACAAATTCCTCACGTCCAACAATTTATTTCATAATTGTTTCGGTTACAGAAGTATTCGAAACCTACATATTACTACAGACTGTTCTGTTTTTGACAGATTCTGTTTTTCGTGTGTTGTTTGCTTATTTTGATGAATCTATGGCTAGTATCGGCGGCGGGGGGGAGGGGGGGATTGAACCATAGAGAAGTTGGAATACAGTAGGTTTAACACCAATAAAAATAAAGAATGAGTTCATTACATTACCTTGAAGTGGTGGTTTGTTTTCTTATACTAACGGAGCTCACGAGATTTTCTGTTGAGTTTTGTGTTGTGAAGTTTTCAAGTTTTGGTTAAAGATTTGATGGATGTTGGAATAAAGAGTGGAAAGAGCCTAAGATTGGGGATGCCCAAGGCAGCCCAAGGTAAAATTCAAGGACAACCAAAAGCCTAAGCTATGGGATGCCCCGGAACGCATCCCCTCTTTCGTCTTCGTCTATCGGTAACTTTACTTGAGGCTATATTTTTATTCACCACATGATATGTGTTTTGCTTGGAGCGTCTTGTATGATTTTAGTCTTTGCTTTTTAGTTTACCACAATCATCCTTGCTGTACACACCTTTTGGGAGAGACACACATGAATCAGAATTTATTAGAATACTCTATGTGCTTCACTTATATCTTTTGAGCTAGAAAATTTTGCTCTAGTGCTTCACTTATATCTTTTATAGCACGGTGGTGGTTTTATTTTATAGAAATTATTGATCCCTCATGCTTCCCTTATATTATTTTGAGAGTCTTATAAAATAGCATGGTAATTTGCTTTGGCTATAAAATTAGTCCTAATATAATAGGCATCCAAGATGAGTATAATAAAAACTATCATAAAAAGTGCATTGAATACTATGAGAAGTTTGATACTTGATGATTGTTTTGAGATATAAAGATGATAATATTAGAGTCATGCTAGTTGAGTAGTTGTGGATTTGAGATATACTTGTGTTAAAGTTTGTGATTCCCGTAGCATGCACCTATGGTGAACCGTTATGTGATGAAGTCGGAGCATGATTTATTTATTGATTATCTTCCTTATGAGTGGCGGTCGGGGACAAGCGATGGTCTTTTCCTACCAATCTATCCCCCTAGGAGCATGCGCGTAGTACTTTGTTTCGATAACTAATAGATTTTTGCAATAAGTATGTGAGTTCTTTATGATTAATATTGAGTCCATGGATTATACGCACTCTCACCCTTTCACCATTTCTAGCCTCTCTAGTACCGCACAACTTTCGCCGGTACCATAAACCCACCATATACCTTCCTCAAAAAAGCCACCATACCTACCTATTATGGCGTTTCTATAGCCATTCCGAGATATATTGCCATGTAACTTACTATCGTTCCGTTTGTCATGACACGCTTCATCATTGTCATATTGCTTTGCATGATCATGTAGTTGACATCGTATTTGTGGCAAAGCCACCTTTATAATCCTTTCATACATGTCAGTCATGAGTCATTGCACATCCCGGTACACCGTCGGAGGCATTCACATAGAGCCATATTTTGTTCTAAGTATCGAGTTGTAATTTTTCGAGTTGTAAGTAAATAAAAGTGTGATGATCAACATTATTAGAGCATTGTCCCAAGTGAGGAAAGGATGATGGAGACTATGATTCCCCCACAAGTCAGGATGAGACTCCGGATGAAATATAAAAAAAGAGAAAGTCCATAAAAGAAGAGAAGGCCCAAAAATGAGAGAAAAAGAGGGAAGGGACAATGCTACTATCCTTTTACCACACTTGTGTTTCAAAGTAGCGCCATGATCTTCATGATAGAGAGTCTCCTATGTTGTCACTTTCATATACTAGTGGGAATTTTACATTATAGAACTTGGCTTGTATATTCCAATAATGGGCTTCCTCAAAATGCCCTAGGTCTTCATGAGCAAGCAAGTTGGATGCACACCTACTTAGTTTCTTTTTGAGCTTTCATACACTTATAGATCTAATGCATCCGTTGCATGAGAATCCCTACTCACTCACATTTATATCTATTGACAGGCATCTCTATAGCCCGTTGATACGCCTAGTTGATGTGAGACTATCTTCTCCTTTTTGTCTTCTCCACAACCACCATTCTGTTCCACCTATAGTGTTATGTCCATGGCTCACGCTCATGTATTGCGTGAAGATTGAAAATTTTTGAGAAGACTAAAAGTATGAAACAATTGCTTGTCTTGTCATCGAGGTTGTGCATGATTTAAATACTTTGTGTGGTGAAGATATAGCATAGCCAGACAATATGATTTTGTAGGGATAACTTCCTTTGGCCATGTTATTGTGAGAAGACATGATTGCTTTGTTAGTATGCTTGAAGTATTATTATTTTTATGTCAATATTAAACTTTTGTCTTGAATCTTTTGGATCTGAACATTCATGCCACAATAAAGAAAATTACATTGAGAACTATGCTAAGTAGCATTCCACATCAAAAATTCTTTTTTTATCATTTACCTACTTGAGGACGAGCAGGAATTAAGCTTGGGGATGCTTGATATGTCTCCAACGTATCTATAATTTTCGATTGTTCCATGCTATTATATTATCTTTTTTGGATGTTTAATGGGCTTTAATTTACATTTTTATATTATTTTTGGGACTAACCTACTAACCAAAGGCCCAATGCAAATTGCTGTTTTTTTGCCTATTTTAGTGTTTTGCAGAAAAGGAATATCAAATGGAATCCAAATGGAATGAAACATTCGGGAGAATTACTTTTGGAACAAATGTGATCCACGAGTCTTGGAGTGGACGTCATGAAAGAAGCAAGGAGGCCATGAGCACTCGCCCCCACCCTCGTGGGCCACTCGCAGCTCCACTGACGTACTTCTTCTTCCTATATATACCCATATACCCCGAAAACAGCCAGGAGCACCACGAAACCCTATTTCCGCCGCCGCAACCTTCTGTACCCGTGAGATCCCACCATCTTGGGGCCTTTTCCAGCGCTCTGCCGGAGGCTGAATCAATAACGGAGGGCTTCTACATCAACACCATAGCCTCTCCGATGATGTGTGAGTAGTTTACCACAGACCTTCGGGTCCATAGTTATTAGCTACATGGCTTCTTCTCTCTCTTTGGATCTCAATAGAAAGTTCTCCTCGATTCTCTTGGAGATCTATTCGATGTAATTCTTTTTGCGGTCTGTTTGTCAATATTCGATGAATTGTGGGTTTATGATCAAGATTATCTATGAACAATATTTGATTCTTCTCTGAAATCTTTTATGCATGATTTCAATATATTTGCAAGTCTCTTCGAATTATCAGTTTGGTTTGTCCTACTAGATTGATCGTTCTTGCAATGGGAGAAGTGCTTAGCTTTGGGTTCAATCTTGCGGTGTCCTTTCACAGTAATAGCAGGGCTAGCAAGGCACGTCTTTTATTGTTGCCATCGAGGATAAAAATATGGGGTTTATATCATATTGCTTGAGTTTATCCCTCTACATCATGTAATTTTGCTTAATGTGTACCATGTTCTTATGAACTTAATACTCTAGATACATGCTGGATAGCGGTCAATGTGTGGAGTAATAGTAGTAGATGCAGAATCGTTTCGGTCTACTTGTCGCGGACATGATGCCTATATACATGATCATGCCTGCATATTCTCATAACTATGCGCTTTTCTATCAATTGCTCGGCAGTAATTTGTTCACCCACCGTAGAATTTGCTATCTTGAGAGAAGACACTAGTGAAACCTATGGCGACCGGGTCTATCTTCCATCATATTTTTTTCCTATCGACTTTCTCTTTCTATTACCGTTAATTTTGCAATCTTTATTTTCCAATCTATACAAAAAAATACCAAAAATATTTATGTTATTATATCTATCAGATCTCACTCTCGTAAGTGACCGTGAAGGGATTGACAACCCCTTTATCGTGTTGGTTGCGAGGTTCTTGTTTATTTGTGCAGGTACTAGGTGACTTGTGTGTTATCTCCTACTGGCTTGATACCTTGGTTCTCAAAAACTAAGCGAAATACTTACGCTACTGTGGTGCATCACTCTTTCCTCTTCAAGGGAAAACCAACGCATGCTCAAGAGGTAGCACCCGACAAGGCTCTTGCCGGGGCCATGAAGGCCACCCCAGCAAGGGCCTTGCCGGGGGAATTTCACCTCGCCCTCTGCTCTTCATGCCTCTGGCCTCGAGCATGGCTCTGATAGTCTTGTGTCTTTGCTTCCTCTTCTGCCCCGCCAAGCGCGGCCGTAGGCATGTGGCTGCGACTGCCCGCACACAAGTAAAGGGGTACAAAAAGGACCCCTACTTTTGTACACCGACACCGTCTCACGTTGACAACATGGTCAACAAACATGAGGAATGAGGATATGACTTTACTTGGAGAGGATCATAGTGGGTTGTTGGTGGAAACGACACCTATGGGGTCACTGGGATCCCTTCTACGATTGGCGAGCGCGAGGTTGTGCAAAGAGCGGGTCTGACAGGAAGCACATGGATCGTTTACCCAGGTTCGGGCCGCGAAGATGCGTATTACCCTAGTCCTGCTTTGGTGGACGTATTTGAGTGTTCTTGTGTTCTTGAGCTAGCTATGGGGTGCAACTTGCCCAAAAGAGACGAATCTCCCTCCTGGTTGCCTCGGGCCTCCTTTTATAGAAAAAAGGGGTTGCCACAATGGCACACAGGTGGTGGAAAGGTCTATAGTCGATAAGCCCATCCTCTAGGACTGTCGGACAAATGCATTTAATGTGCTACCGACATGCCCCCTTGCTTTATCGAGGACGCCAGGGAAGCACGTCCCAGCTGTCGCCGCCTCGCCTGGCCTCGACACGCGTCCGAGCTGATGAGGCATCACGACACCACGTTGGCTGACTGCTAAGCTGGCGTGGTGGTGGATCCTTCATGAAGGGTCGCATGCCGCCAAGCAGGTGCTTGCGGAGTTGGTGTAGAGGCTTCCCGTCGCCACACAGGTGCCTGCCCAGCTGGTTTAGCTAGCAGCTGCTTGGGGACGGTGGTGGAGTCTTGGCTAGCGCGGGACTGGCAGTGGGCCTGCTGATGTCCTCGGTAAGGGTCTTTCCGGGGGACCGAAAAGGGTCTTGCCTTGGAATTGCAGTCGTCCCTGGCAAGGGTCTTGCTGAGGGTCTTGTGGACTTCCTCGGCTAGGATCCCGCCGAGGGTCGCCGTCTTCTGGTCCTCATCTGATCTCACATGTTTATGATCTTGACAAAGATTTGCATGCCACCACAGAGGCGCCTCCCGAGCCTTGGTTCCAATGTAGTTGGTTGGGTTGGAGCCTGTGGGCTCAATGGTGGTTTGCTCCACTGGCATCGGGCAAGTTGCTCCGGCAAGGCTCTTGCCAGGGCCTGAAAGTGCAACTATCCCTAGGTGGTTTTGGTAATTCCTAACAACATATAGCTCATTGAGCTAACATTATTCCAAGATTAATATTTCAGGAAAAGCTCAATGAATGGCATGGCATGGATGAGGAAAGTGGACCCCTCAAAATACTAAGGACAAAAAGATTGGCTCAAGCTCAAAGCTCAAGACTCTACATTTTATATTTTAGTGATCCGAGATCACATTGAGTCTATAGGAAAAGGCAATACTATCAAAGAGGAATGAGGTGTTGCTTGATGAGGTTCTTGCTTCATAGTGCTAAGTGATATGCTCCAAATCCCTCAACTACCTTCCCACATCCACATATGACCTAAACCAAAAGTCAAACTCGGCCCCACCGATTCTTTCTATCCGGCGCCACCGAGTTCAGATGTCATAGCCACTGCCACAAATCCTAGGCAAATTGGTCTCACCAATAGGGATTTCAGTCACACCGATATGGGGTTGTAATCTCTTTGTTCCCTTCGTAGCGTTTCGGTCCTAACGAGATGAGCGATCGGTCCCACCGAGATTGCAATGTAAACTCTTTGTTTCCCTTTTGTAACATTTCGGTCCCACCGAAATGAGCAAATCGGTCTCATCGAGTTTACCTCACCAACTCTCTAGTTAGCTTATTACCAACATCGGACCCACCGAGTTTGTGTAATTGGTCACACCGAGATTACGTTTTGCCCTAACCCTAACAATATCGGTCCTACCGAGTTGCATCTCAGTCCCAACAAAAATCCTAACAGTCACTAGGTTTGCTAAATCGGTCCTACCGAGTTTCTGAATTCGGTCTCATTGAGATTGGTAAATTGTGTGTAATGGTTAGTTTTTGTGTGGAGGCTATATATACCCCTCTACCCACTCTTCATTCGCGGAGAGAGCCATCAGAACATACATACACTTCCAATACACATTTTCTAAGAGAGAACCACCTACTCATGTGTTTAGGCCAAGATATTCCATTCCCACCATATGAATCTTGATCTCTAGCCTTCCCCAAGTTGCTTTCCACTCAAATCTTCTTTCCACCAAATCCATATCCTGTGAGAGAGAGTTGAGTGTTGGGGAGACTATCAATTGAAGCACAAGAGCAAGGAGTTCATCATCAACACACCATTTGTTACTTCTTGGAGAGTGGTGTCTTGTAGATTGGCTAGGTGTCACTTGGGAGCCTCTGACAAGATTGTGGAGTTGAACCAAGGAGTTTGTAAGGGCAAGGAGATCGCCTACTTCGTGAAAATCTACCGCTAGTGAGGCAAGTCCTTCATGGGCGATGGCCATGATGTGATAGACAAGGTTGCTTCTTTGTGGACCCTTCATGGGTGGAGCCCTCCGTGGACTCGCGCAACCGTTACCCTTCGTGGGTTGAAGTCTCCATCAACGTGGATGTACGATAGCACCACCTATCGGAACCACGACAAAAACATCCGTGTCTCCAATTGCGTTTGAATTATCCAAACCCTTCCCTTTACATTCTTGCAAGTTTCATGCTTTACTTTTCACTACTCATAGACTCTTTGCATGCTTGCTTCAATTGTGTTAAGATTGCTTGACTTGTGCTAAGATAGCTAAATCTGCCAAAGACTAAAATTGGGAAAAGGATAGATTTTTAATTGGTCAAGTAGTCTAATCACCTCCCCCCCGTCTAGACATACTTTCGACCCTACAAGTGGTATCAGAGCTTTGGTATCCATTTGCTTTGATTTCCATAGCTTTTGTTGGTCATAGCCTTGGCTTCACAACCTAGGAGAGTATGGCGTCTAGCGAGGGAAATTATCACCGTAGAGGTCCTTACTTTGATGGTAGTAATTTTGCTATATGGAAGCATAAGATGAAAATGCATATTCTTGGACATAACCCCGCCGTTTGGGCTATTGTGTGTATTGGCTTGCAAGGTGAATTCTTTGATGGCAGAGAACCGAATCGTGAAGCCATCGCGGAAGAGCCAAAAATGCTGCAATACAACGCTCAAGCTTGTGATATCCTCTTCAACGGATTGTGCCCCGAAGAATTCAACAAAATCAGCCATCTTGAGAATGCAAAGGAAATTTGGGATACTTTGATTGACATGCATGAGGGTACCGACTCCGTCAAGGAATCCAAGTTGGATGTGCTTCAAAGTCAACTTGACAAGTTCAAAATGAAGGATGGTGAAGGTGTCATTGAAATGTACTCTAGGCTTGCTCTTATCACAAATGAGATTGTCGGCTTAGGAAGTGAAGAGATGACCGACAGATTCATCATCAAAAGGATCCTAAGAGCCATGGATGGAAAATATGATACCGTGTGCACATTGATTCAAATGATGCCCAATTACAAAGATCTCAAGCCAACGGGAGTCATTGGAAGAATTTTTGCTCATGAGATGTCACTCAAGGATAAGAAGGAACTTCACAACAAATCAAGTGGTGCTTACAAAGCCTCATGCGAAGCCCCCACATCATCAAGTGAGAAACGAACGTTCAATGAAGAATTGAGCTTAATGGTGAAGAACTTCAACAAATTCTACAAGAGTAGAAGCAAAGAGAGAAGCTCCAATTCAAGGTTCTACAATGACAAAAGATCTTCTAGTCGAGAGAGAAACTGCTACAATTGTGGAAGGCTCAGACACTATTCGAATGAGTGTACAACACCCCACAAAAGAAGAGAAGATTCTCCAAAAAGGAGAAGTAGAAGAGAAGAATCACCACCTAGAGAAAGAAGGAGTAGAGAGGATCATTATGAACGAAGACCCTCACGAAGAAGCAAGGATTCAGAAAGAAAGGACAGTCATCAACGAGCTGCACAAAACGAAGACATCAAGCTCATGTTGGTGAATGGGTATCCGGCTCTGACTCCGACAATCACTCCGAGAGAAGCTATCACTCCGACTCCGAATATATTCAAGATGAAGGTGTTGCCGGTCTAGCACTTCTGTCAACCAACTCCTATGACATATTTGATTCACCAAATGAAGGAATTGGAAGATGCTTCATGGCCAAATGTCCAAAGGTATCACACCCCGAGTATGTTGATTTCAACAGTGATGAAGATTACTTGTTAGGTGATGATGATTTACTTGTTGACAACTCTAGTGATGAATACTATGATGAAACGTCAATTAATCATGCTAATCAAGATGAAATGAATGACAATGATAAGGAGAAGATTGAGTCTCTAACTAAAGAACTAAACACTCTTAAGTTAGCTCATGAAACTATCTTAGGAGATCATTGAGAACTTTGAAGGACTCATGAGAAATTATGTTTTGAAAAGCTCAACCTTGAGCAAGAGCATGAGTTCTTAAAGGCAATCAATGATGATCTTCGCAAGAAAAGTTCTTACATTGCCAAGCGTTTACTCTTATCCACTTACATGCCTCAAGTGAAGTCTAGTAACAAGAACAAGAAAGATTCTTCCTCTAGTAGTAACAATAATCATGCTAAATCCAATGTTGTTGCTTCTAGTAGTTCTCTTGATTCCACTAATGATTCTCTTAGCCAAGTTACACTTGAGCTAGAAAATAGCTTATTGAAGGGAATTATAGAGAAAGGTGTTTAGAAGAGCCTTGCCGGGAGTAAGCAATTCGAGGAAATTATACGCAAGCAAGGAAGGCATCGGAAGAACCAAGGTGTTGGTTTTGAACGAAAGTTCAATGCCAATGGAGTTGAGTGGGACGAAGATCAATACCCCAAGACGAAGTTTGTTCCTCAATAAGAGAAGTATGATCCTACTTCTTTCAAAGGGACACAAGCTCAAGATGATCTTTCACCACAAGACCATAAGCAAAAAGGCAAGGACAAGCTTCAAGAGGAAATTGATGCATTTGAAGAAGCTCCTAAGGCCTTGGTCAAGTGGGTTCCCAAGACTACATAAAGTTCCACTTCATCAAGTACAACTACAACTCCGAGGATTCCCATCAAGATGGTGTGGATCCCGAAGAAGAAGAACTAGAGAGTTCTTGAGGGTGACTCCGCCAACATACTTCACTCTTATCATTTTGGAATGAACGAGTGCAATCAACTTCCAGATCTTGCACTAGTTCAAGGAGTCACAAACCCTCTTGTTGGTAAGACAAGTGACAAGGTAACCTAAACCTTTCATAGACATCATCTTGTGTGTGCATCACTCTATGCCTATGGATATCCTTGTCTGTTCCTTGTGGGACTAACCCGTGTAGGTATTGAAAGTGCAACTCACTCCAAAGGATAGCTCCAAATGATCTACATCAACATTGTGCATCCACATCTTCAACATCTACATGAAGTCATCATCGACAAAACCCAAGGTTAGTTCATCCCTCTTAGGGGGGATCTCACATCTAGGGGGAGCTTTACTCTAAGAATTGAGCTAAAGCAACTCTAATGGTGTGAAAACAACAACGCATTATGTAAAAGTGGTAACCCCACTTGTGCTTAAACGATGAGTATGACCTATAATCAAATGTTCTCATTTGACTCCTAAGTCAATATACTCATATATAGATGACCTAGTCATCGCCAATTGCTTGATAGATGCTAGAATTGGTTGTGCATGCTTTGCCACATATTTCAATTGGCATTTTATTGTGTGAGCATGTTGGTTGCATAATTTACTCATTCAAGGACATCCGCTTGTAGTTTTGATTGATTGGTTTCTTTTTTCTCTTGCCAAGTGGATGGACAAGAATGCCTAAGAACCTTCTCTAGCTATCTATGCTTTTCTCGTCTCAAACTCCATTCATGCTACATCACAAAATTTGATCAAGTCAGATTCGAACCACTCTGTGTGAGGAGCACTCGGAGTCCCCGTTTCGTCATAGACTTAAACTTCCAAAACTTCTTTGTGCGTTTCGGTATGACCGATTCACCCATTTCGGTCATACCGAGATCACTAAGTCGATCTAGGTTTTCAATCTCGGTGCAACCGATTTGAACTTTTCGGTCACACCGAGTTGCAGCAACTGTTTGTAGTTATGCATCTTGGTGCCACCGAGTTGTTCCACTCGGTCACACCGACAGGGTCGGGCTATATTTACCCACGGGAAAATTTTTGGAAATTTTCTCCAAACTCTTTCGCCCGCGCTTAGCCCGCTCTGCCTCCAGGGTCTCCGAATCATCCCCCTCGTCGCTAGTTGCCTCCTGCCGCTGGTCTCCGCTGCCGTCAACGGGAATCATCCCCGCAGTTGCCCCTGTAGCCAGTTCATCGCCGAACTAGGGTATGAACTTGATCACTGTGCTATCCTTATTTGATTCCTAGCACATTCTATTCACCATGAATCTTGCCACAATTGAAACTATCTTATCCAGTCAAAACACTCTGGAGATTATAGATGATTAGAAAATTTAGGGTTAGCTTTCCGCCGAAACCATCTCAGACCAACCGAGTTGTGGAACTCGGTACCATCGATTCGGCTCAGGCCATTACACATGTGATTCTTGGTCTGACCGAGAATTGAAAGTCGGTGTGACTGAGTTCAGGACTTTTTGAAACCCTAGCAGTCCCGGTGCCACCAAACTATGACTCGGTCTGACCGAGTTCACTAGTTTAGGTTCCAACAGCTGCTTCGGTATCACCGAGTTTACAAATCGGTTGATCCGAAATGCTTTCTGACGAAAACTAAAACTAAGTTTTTGATTCATTCTTTTGCAAAAACCTCTGTATTTTGTGATGCTCATCCACTCTACCTCATCTAGAATCTATTCACAGGGTCAGCTGTCAGAGATTGCATTATGTCTGATCAAAGTGACAGTCAGAACAAGTCAGAGGAGCAGGTTCACATGAGTGAGGGCACTAGTCCCTCTAGCAGCTCAGATGATGGAAGCGGGAGCACACCCAGCAACTTGCCAAAAGCTGCCACCAGGGCCAGAAAGAAGAAAACTTCTGATTCCGAGGATGAGGACTATGTGGCTGTTGAGGAAGAGGCCACATCAAAGAGGAAAGTTCTCAAAAAGGAATATGGCACAGCTGCTGCCACTAAGCCAGGAATAAAGACAAAGGTTCCTGCCAAGAGAGTTCCTATGTTAAAGGCCAGAACATCCACTCATGAAACTTTGGGATTTGCACCCAAAGAACAGGTTGTGGCAGAGAAGAAGAGGAAAGAGAGGGTCAAGAAGACCATGGCCAGAGTAATTGGAAAGCCATCTATGATGAGAGACTCTGAAGAGGAAGAGGAAGAAGATGCTGCACCAGCACCTAAGGCACAGAAACTTATGGGAGATGCCATAAGATCAGGGGCTGCTTCACCTAAGCCCAAGGAAGCTCCCAATCCAGCTGCTCCAAAACCCAAAACTGCACCAAAGAGGAGTACCAGGAACATTCCAGCTGCTAAGAAAAACAAGGCCCCAGTGCCTAAAACTATTGCTGAAGAAGAAGATGATGAGACACATGTTTTGAGGAAGTTAAAGCGAAAAATTCCAGATAATAATGATGCTCATACTGTAGCAGAAAACATGAAGATCAGGAAGGACTCGGGATTGAGGCTATGAAGAGAGTCAGATCCATATGCTACCAGAAGGAGAACTGTTGTGGACTACAGGTTCCATACCAAAGAACAACAGGATTTTTATGAGACAGTGTTGCTTGACAAGAAACCAATAGTATGTGACATGAGATGGGTCAACTAGGAGTACATCAAGGAGAATGAAGAACACTATCCAGGAGTATATGACAGTTTCAAGGCTTGTGGAGTTGATGAGTTTGTGGCTCAGAAGCTCACAAAGTGGAATGATGAGCTTATCATGCAGTTTTACTCCACAGCTCACTTCTACCCAGATGGCAAGATAGTCTGGATGTCTGAAGGCACTAGATACCAGTCAACAGTAGCAGAATGGGCTCAATTGATCAATGATCCTGAGGAGAATGAAGATGACTTGGATTTCTATGCCAAGAAGAAGAAGGATCACAACTCCATGGCTAGCATGTACAAGGAGATTCCTGATGCAGATCTTGAGACTCACCAATTTGGATCAGTGAAACACCTACTGTCAGGACTGCCTACTATCAATTGGATCCTCGGGCACACTCTTCTGCCCAAGTCTGGTGACCATAGAATGATCAGAGGCCACTCCATCAATCTGCTACATATATTTGATGTGCCACAAAGGTTCAAGGTCTTGAGTCTTATAGTTGAAACTATCAAGAGGATAGGTGCTGACCAGAAGAGAAGTTGTGGGTATGCACCACAGATCCATGAGTTGATTAACTCCAAGATGGGCACTGTCACATACTTGTTGGACAAGGAGCACATGCCTATCTATCCAGGCTTTGAGGACAACCAAGTGGTTATGAATGAGGATGAACCATCTTCTATGCACGTTCAAGCAAAGAGGGAGAAGGCAAAGGCTGAGAAAGCTGCAAAGATGCCAACCATGGAAGTGCCATCTCATTATCTTCTGAAGAGCAAGCAAGATCAGCTTGGCTACTTAATTGCATCCACTCTAAGGATTGAGAAAGGGCTGGCCACCCTGACTCAAAACCAAGAGAGCTTGGAAAGGATCGTGGAGCAGAAGTTCTATGACATGGATGTGAAGGTAACTGAGATCCAGTCTGTTGTGGAGCAACTTTAGGATGATATGCAGGAGAGGAAGGGCAAGACAACCAATGATGCATTTGCCAGAGTGCCTAGAGCTCAGAGGTCAACTACAGTGCCAGTAACAGACACCAGAGCCACTTCATCTGCACCAGCTACAGCTTCAGTGCCACAAGCTCCAGCACCTACTCCATTAGCTCCATCTACATCGACTAAAGCCTTCGTTCTTGGAGTTCTCCGGACACCACGACCTGAAGACCAAGCTTGAGAGACGATTTAGTGCTATGCATTTTCTATGAACTTTTTGGTAACTTGTTGCCGAAGGGAGAGAAAAATGCATAGCACTAAATCGTCTCTCAGGCTTGGTCTTCAGGTGGTGGTGTCCGAAGAACTCCAAGAACGAAGGCTTTAGTCAATGTAGATGGATCTGATGGAGTAGGTGCTGGAGCTTGTGGCACTGAAGCTGTAGCTGGTGCAGATGAAGTGGCTCTGGTGTCTGTTACTGGCACTATATAGATCATAGGCTTCGACAGAGAGTGTTGCTTTTTATTCTCTCTTGCTTTGGTGGTTGAACTTTATTTGCTTGATTGTGATACTTTCTGTTTGTGTGACACTTGGATGATCATGTGTGTTTGATCATATGCTACATTAATGCTTGTTGGATGACATTATCATTTTATCCCTATATGATCATTCACTTTGCTTGGTGATGAGTCCATGTATTTAATTATTATCATTTTGAGCGCTCCACCAAGATGTATGTGTCATGGAAGAGTAACCCATGAGCCCAACTCTTTGTGCATTTGCAGTTCAAAGCAAATCATAAACTATGCAGAAATTTAGGGGGAGCTCCTGCTTTTCACATACTTCTCAAAGTGACAATGTTTTTCACTCTTATTATCTTTTGTCGAAGCTTTGATCTATATGTTGTCATCAATTACCAAAAAGGGGGAGATTGAAAGTGCAACTATCCCTAGGTGGTTTTGGTAATTCCTAACAACATATAGCTCATTGAGCTAACATTATTCCAATATTAATATTTCAGGAAAAGCTCAATGAATGGCATGGCATGGATGAGGAAAGTGGACCCCTCAAAATACTAAGGACAAAAAGATTGGCTCAAGCTCAAAGCTCAAGACTCTACATTTTATATTTTAGTGATCCAAGATCACATTGAGTCTATAGGAAAGGCCAATACTATCAAGGAGGGATGAGGTTCTTGCTTCATAGTGCTTAGTGATATGCTCCAAAACAATCAACTACCTTCCCACATCCACATATAACCTAAACCAAAAGTCAAACTCGGCCCCAACGATTCTTTCTATCCGGCGCCACCGAGTTCAGATGTCATAGCCACTGCCACAAACCCTAGGCAAATCGGTCTCACCGATAGGGATTTCGGTCACACCGAGATGGGGTTGTAATCTCTCTGTTTCCCTTCGTAACGTTTCAGTCCCACCGAGATTGCAATGTAAACTCGTTGTTTCCCTTTTGTAACATTTCGGTCCCACCGAAATGAGCAAACTGGTCCCATCAAGTTTACCTGACCAACTCTCTGGTTAGCTTATTACCAAAATCGGTCCCACCGAGTTTGTGTAATCGGTCACACCAAGATTACGTTATGCCCTAACCCTAACCATATCGGTCCTACCGAGTTGCATCTCAGTCCCACTGAAAATCCTAACAGTCACTAGGTTTGCTAAATCGGTCCGACCGTGTTTCGCAATTCGGTCTCACTGAGATTGGTGAATTGTGTGTAACGGTTAGTTTTTGTGTTGAGGCTATATATACCCCTCCACCCACTCTTCATGCGTGGAGAGAGCCATCAGAACATACCTGCACTTCCAATAAACATTTTCTAAGAGAGAACCACCTACTCATGTGTTGAGGCCAAGATATTCCATTCCCACCATATGAATCTTGATCTCTAGCCTTCCCCAAGTTGCTTTCCACTCAAATCTTCTTTCCACCAAATCCATATCCTGTGAGAGAGAGTTGAGTGTTGGGGAGACTATCATTTGAAGCACAAGAGCAAGGAGTTCATCATCAACACACCATTTGTTACTTCTTGGAGAGTGGTGTCTCCTAGATTGGCTAGGTGTCACTTGGGAGCCTCCGACAAGATTGTGGAGTTGAACCAAGGAGTTTGTAAGGGCAAGGAGATTGCCTACTTCGTGAAGATCTACCGCTAGTGAGGCAAGTACTTCATGGGCGATAGCCATGATGGGATAGACAAGGTTGCTTCTTCATGGACCCTTCATGGGTGGAGCCCTCCGTGGACTCGCGCAACCATTACCCTTCGTTGGTTGAAGTCTCCATCAACGTGGATGTACGATAGCACCACCTATCGGAACCACCACAAAAACATTCGTGTCTCCAATTGCGTTTGAATTCTCCAAACCCTTCCCTTTACATTCTTGCAAGTTGCATGCTTTACTTTCCACTGCTCATAGACTCTTTGCATGCTTGCTTGAATTGTGTTAAGATTGCTTGAGTTGTGCTAAGATAGCTAAAATCTGCCAAAGACTAAAATTGGGAAAAGGATAGATTTTTAATTGGTCACGTAGTCTAATCACCCCCCCCCTCTAGACATACTTTCGATCCTACAGGGCCGCGGAGGCTGCCTCGGCAAGGATCTTGCCGAGGGAGTCCACCTCGCCCTCTTGCTCTCCTATGCATCTGGTCTTGGCGTTGCCTTGGTTGTCTCGTGCTTCGGATTCTCTCCGGCTTCCCTCCTTTGCCCTACTAAGTTTGGTTGTGGCACGCGGCTCTGACTGCACGTGCACAAGTAAAGGGGTCAAAAGAAGAGCCCCTACTTTTGTACACCAACAGGAGCCCCGGGGCTTGGGCCACACATAAGCGTGCCGCGTTGTTGGGCTAGGCCTAGAATGGTGCACGGGCAGATGGGGCAGATTTTACCGCAGTAACTTCTCGTCCGCTGTGCTTCCCCACGACCTGCGTTGAACGCGCCACGTGGAGGGTCGTGCGTGACATGGGGTTCATGCGTGGGGCGGTTTCCGCACGCATGCGTCACGTCTTGGTAAAGAGGCGGCTCTCACCTTCCCCATAAAAAGAGGGAGGCACAGTGGCGTGACTCATTTGCTTGGGCGGACTCGGGTCGTGGTCTTCAAGGCATCAGTCCCCCATGATCACGGGGTGGGGAATGGTCGTGTCACCCATCTCCTCAATTCTACTTGCTCGCCACGTGTCCCCCATGCAGGTGGCCGGCGGTGGAGGCGGGAAACCGGGCCGTCGCTGATTGGGGTAGCGGGTCGGTCTCGATCCCCTGCGCCCCCAATGGCCGGATTGGCCCAGTGGGGCGGCCGAGCCCCGACCCCGCCCCTTTTATAAGAAGGGGGAGGGGATGACATCCACATCCTTTCGTCATCCGCCTCCATTCACTTCGGCTCCTTTCTTCCATCTGCCATGGCGAGAGGAGGCGTCGGCCCTTCAACGGTGGCGGCAGGGGTTGCTGCTCGACAGCCGGCCACGAGAGGAAGGGAGAGGGGACGAGGCCGAGGTCGCCGTGGCACTAGGGGGAGAGGGGGACGGGGCGGCGCACCGGCCTCGCCTCCGCCAACGATGCCTCCTACGATGGAGGGCCACATCAGGGACCAACCCCGCGAGTTCTTCATCAGGCTACGTCGTCCTAGGCACCTCACGTATCGTGTTCCACCTCCCAAGGAGAGGGACAAGAAAGGGATTACAAGCATCTTATCTCTTTTTAGTTTGTAAGCCTATGGGCACTTGTTAATTTTAAGACTTGTAATCCCCTTGCTCATGTTTTTAATTCCGTATGAACTGTACCTATATGGGATGTTTTTAATGAAAAAGGGTGCTTGCCAGGTTCTTTGTGCGCGAGTGAGGCCCATTCCAAGGAATGAATCCTTGTTATTTTTAAGATAAACACTGTCACCCGACAACAGGCCCTGTCGTCCCCTGACTTCAGTCGACCATTCTCACGCCTTTGGCGGAGGCAGGGGCAAAGTAGAGTTAGGCCCTTCGTTTATTTCCTTGCCATCGCGTCTACGACTCGGTTCTATCCCAGGAACTTGGGTACAAGAAGAAGGGGGAGCACAGTGGTCTTGGAGCAAAACGAGGTTTCATTTGTCCCAGTTTCATACGGAAATGCACAACAGGGGATGAAGGACTTATCTGAATCCACAGCCCCCGGCAACTTTGGATTGCCGTTGTTAGCCCCCGGCAGTGTTGGCTTGCCGGGATCGGAGCGCCGTTTCGTTCTCTTTCTCCCAAGTGGCTCAGTAGAAGTGTGCACGTGCCCTGTGAACCAAAGAAGACAGAAAGACGCATACTCGACCTCTAGGCTAGGGGTTAGTCACCGCTATGCACTATCAACCCTAACCGAGGGAGAGACTTAACCTAGCATGCATGATAAAACTTAGGGCTCCAGCGCTTCATTTATTTATGCTCAGGGTCTGCGCCTGGCTTTGTACAGAGGGTTATATGCCTTGCCGGGAAGGCTTGTACAAAAGGTGGGTTGCCGGGGGGGCCCAGCAACCGCGCCTTATGGGTAAAACTTGCGAAGATGTTCAATGTTCCAGGAGTTGCTCACTAGAATAGCTTCTTCGGTCTCCAGGCGGACTGCGCCAGGCCTGGTGACTCGTATTACTCGATAAGGGCCTTCCCCCTTTGGCATCAACTTTTTGGAATTCTTGGCCAACTGAACGCGCTAAAGAACAAGGTCACCTTCCTCAAAGCTTCGGGCATGAACCTTGCGGCTATGGTAGCGACACAAGGCTTGCTGGTAGAGTGCTGCTCTCACAGCCGCCCGAAGACGATCTTCCTCAAGGAGTGTTGCGTCATCTTGCCGCAATTGCTCTTGCTCAAGCTCGTCGTAAGCGAGCACTCGAGGTGACCCATATATGAGTTCCGTGGGGAGAACTACTTCTGCCCTGTATACTAGGGCAAAGGGTGTCTGGCCGGTGGCTCGATTTAGCATCGTTCTGATCGACCAAAGAACCACCGGCAACTCATCAATCCAGCGCTTTCCACTCTTGTGCAGCCTGTCAAAAGTCTTTGTCCTCAGGCCTCGCAACACTTCAGCATTTGCCCTCTCCGCCTGGATGTTGCTCCGTGGGTGTGCCACGGAAGCGAAGCAGACCCAACTGCCGAGGTCTTGGATGTATTGCTTGAAGGTGTGGCTTGTGAACTGGGTGCCATTGTCGGTGATGACCCTGTTTGGCGCACCAAAACAGCACACTAGCCCCATGAAGAACTTGACAGCTGACTGTGATGTGACCTTCCTCACTACTTCCACCTCTGGCCACTTTGTGAACTTGTCGATCGCAATGTAAAAGTACTCAAAGCCACCGACAACACGGGGGAAAGGGCCCGGGATGTCGAGCCCCCAGACAGAGAATGGACAGGAAAGAGGAATTGTTTGAAGGGCTTGAGCTGGTTGATGAAGCTTCTTTGAATGGAACTGGCACGCTTCACACTTGGTTACTAGTGTCGTTGCATCCTGGAGGGTAGTGGGCCAGAAGAAACCCTGCCGGAATGCTTTGCCGGCAAGGGCCCTCGAATTTGGGGACCCCGACTCATAAGTCGAGATCACCGAATGCACGTGTATAGTGATCCCAGAGATCAATGCTCACTGAACACACAGAAGCTGAATAACAAGAGTCTTACATCCATACATACCGTTTTACACAAGTAGGACTATTATGGTCAAGTCTTGAGTGTATCATCGCAGCGGAAATCTTCAATAACAACTTGGACCCATGCCATCTGCCTTAACCCTACAGGCATTCTGACTGGGAAACGTCCTAGTTCGCATGTTCGTCTCCAAAGAACTCTTCTTTGAACTCATGTGCTTCCATGCCTGGCCAATTAAATAACCAGTGGCGAGCCAATGAGTACTTTGAATGTACTCGCAAGCAACCCATGTTTTGGCTCAAGATACAACAATGCATGATATAGGTATATTTTTGCAGAAAGCTAGTTTTGAGTGTAATGACATGTTCAACAACTTGTAAGACATGCATCAGGAGAATTCAAGTAACCATGAGGACAGGTTACATATATCGACATAAATAGAGTGGGCATCAAGCCAACTCAATCATGTCAAGTCCTTTGACTTGACCCAAGTAGTTCTTCCCACTTATCCAAACACATACACTGGTTTGTAAACATGTGGACGTAGCCCAAGAGCGGTTACCCAACTGTCCTTGACCATGGACACGGCTATTCGAATAGTTTTACACTCTGCAGAGGTTGCACACGTTACCCACAAGATCTGGGGAACTTCCGTGTCACCCACGACCCGCGGTACCTCAAGTACCCAGGGTAAGCACCCGATCACTATCTTTCCCTAGACGACACTAACATGGAGTCCACTCGATTGGTAGTAACCCGCATGCCCAACATTTCACAACTTAAAATTGTGGAGCCTTGCTCCCATATTCATCACATACCACTGGCACGGGGTACCAATGGTGTGTCCGGTGCCCCATAAAAATGTTCTTGGCCGCCCTTCCTGGCACGACCCCGTCCCGAGAGAGAGAACCAACTCTCCCCCGTCACTAGTAATGCGGGCTCAAAGCTAGTATTAGCCTAGGTAATCAATAATGCCCTTTCGCATATAAGGGTAGAGTGGTTGCGCATGTAAGGTTGGAATAACGGTCGCAACTTAAACCAATCCGTTTTGAAAACAACACACACTTGCCACGGTACACCACTTCGTCATCAAGTGGCTACCCAACTTATCATCTCCCCCGGGCATAAGTGTCACCCGATGGGGTTTTCGATAAGTCTTTTGAAAATACTATGTCTCCATCACCATGCATATTCCCGTCCCTTTTTGCATAGCAACTACTTTAGCATCCTATCTACTCCCACCGGCATAACCCTTATAAGGAGGTAGGGTCATGCACAATGCAAGTATCAACGAGGAAGTAACGGAGGCAAACCATCAAAGTGGTTCCACCTCATCATGATTCCGTTGCAACAACAATATGATGCTATATGTCATGCATAAAAAGGGTTTCATAGACATGGTCAAAGGGCTGCTTGCCTGTTTTAACAAAGTCTTCGAGGTCTTCAAATATCTCTGGTCCAACTCCGAGCATTTCGTCTACTTCGTCAACTATCGTCGAAAGCAACCATAATAAGCAACACAACAAGGCAGAAAATAAAAGTGCTCTAAAAATATTGATTTGACTTTTCTAGGACATCTCTGGTTATATGAAAATTAACCAGAGTGGTTTCATTGGAATTTGGTCAATGGATATTTCTAAACATTTTGATACGATGGAATCAAGGGGTTTATGGATTTGCAAGAAGTGTAGAGAAACATATTTTTGAAAAATGAGCAAATGCACCCATTTAACAAACCATGATTTTAGAAGCATCTAGGAGTTGGTTTCACTGGATTTGGAGTTCAAATGATTTTCCTATGAACTTACAAAGTTGACAAATATGAAGAAATGGCTCATTATTTTGTGTGGTACAGAAAGTATTGAGAAAAATGTTCATAAACTAAGTTATGAACTTAGAAGCATCTAGGAATTTGAATCATGGCATTTGGATCAATTTTGAGCTCTTTGTGATTTTCTAAAGTTTATAACAGAAATGGAAAAAGGGGATGTCATAAATATTTGTGAAGGAAATGTTTCTTGGAAAAATGTGCAAACAACACCATGTGATAGATCATGAATTTATGATCTACTAGAAATTTGAATCATCAAATTTGGAGTTAATTTGAACTATTTATGGATTTTACAAATTGTACAGAAAAGAAAAGGGAAAAGGTTTTTACCCAAACGGGCTGGATTTTGGCAGCAACAGCGTGCACTGGGCGAGGCTAAAAGGCAGGGCGCCACTGGGCTGGCCTAGCAACTCAGCACTACTAGGGAAAAGGCTAGCAGCAGCGCGGGTTTTAGACCTATCAGTAGCGCGGGGTGATGCGCTACTGATAAGGCGCTACAGCTAACGAATAGCAGTAGCGTGCCTCCACCCACGCTACGGCTAAATCGACTTAGTAGCAGCGAGTTCCAGGAGGAGCGCTGCTGGTAATCAGTAGTAGCACTTCTCTCTGCCCGCGCTGCTACTATTATTTCGTATTTTATTTCTTTTTTATTTCATGTTGTATTCGTACACCTTTACACAAATTTTCATACAACAGGAATTTACAAATTGTTTTTACATCATAATGAGTTATTACATCACGGGGTGAAAGAACCGTGTGGACTAGTTTCAAGTGGACAGACATCCACTTGAAACTAATCCGCGGTTCTTTCACCCAATGATATAATAAATATCATCATCATCATATCATTAACAACTTATCATCATCATCATCATATCATTGGTCACTAGTCGTAATCACAAGTACTCCTGACATCTTCAACTCTAACACATTGTATCACATAATAAACATATTGTACCTCATAGGACCTACTACATTCTCTTAGGACCTACTATATTCTCTAAGGTAAAATAGCAAAAAACAAGTGTAATGCCCCAGATATAACTTTCCCAATTTGTACTCCAACTCTTGCCGTTTCCGGCGTTAAGTTATATTTATTTCTCGAGTTCGGGTCTTTGTCTCCATGTATTGTTTTTTGTTTTCGTGCATCTCATATCATGTCATCACGTGCATTGCATTTGCATACATGTTCATCTCATGCATTCGAGCATTTTCCCCGTTGTCCGTTTTGCATTCCGGCGCTTCCTTCTCCTCCGGTGGCCATTCCTAGCTTTCTTTCATGTGTGGTGTTTAAACATTTTCGGATTGGACCGAGACTTGCCATGCGGCCTTGGTTTACTACCGGTAGACCGCCTGTCAAGTTTCGTACCATTTGGACTTCGTTTGATACTCCAACGGTTAACCGAGGGACCGAAAAGGCCTCGTGTGTGTTGCAGCCCAACACCCCTTCAATTTGGCCCAAAACCCACCAAACGCTGCTCCATGTCCTAGAACGTTCGATCACGATCGCGTGGCCGAAAACCGCACCTCATTTGGACTCTCCTAGCCCCCTCTATGCCTATTTATACCCCCTCCATTTCGGATCTCGTCTTCCCCGTCCAAACCCTACCCTGAAAAAAAAATATCTCCACCGACGGACGTGTCCGCCCCGGCCGGACAGCGTCCGCCGCCGCAGCCCGCCCACTCGCCAGCCGCCACGTGGCAGGACCACATCGCCGCGGCCGCCGGCCCGCAGGCCCACGCGGGGCCCTCCCCAGCCCATGTCCGCGCCGCCGCCTCGCCTGCGTTCTTCCCGGCACCCGACTCCCTCACACCGCCCTTCGCCGCCCAGCCACCGGCGGCCGACATCGTCGCAGCCCCGCGAGCAAGACGGAGCTCACCGGCCCCGCTCCGCCACCGGACGCCGGCCCCGCTCCGCCACCGGCCGGCGCCGCCTCTCCTTCCTCCACCCGGGCCCCTCCTCTACTCCGGCGACCGGAGCACCGGCCGGATCCGTCGAAATCTCCATCACCGGCGAGCTCCAAGTTCATCTCCGGCGGGCTTCGGATTCCGTGCATGAATAGTGTTTTCGGATCTGAGATCTGAAACTTCCCCTCGGTTGACTTTTCTCTCCCGTACCCTGATTTTTATCCTAACTTTGACTGATCATATCTCCGCATCCGTAGCTCCATTTTGGACATATGATATATCAAAATCTTCGCCTCAACATGTACATCATTTCATTCCATTGCATCATTTTCATTTGAGTTCATCTTGATGCCCAAAATTCTGTTAGAAGGAGGCTTCGTGAGTTAAATTGCAGATCCGTTAGCTCATCATAGACTTTTGTCATTTTTGCCATGATTATTGTGTGCATGATATGCCTGTGAGTCTTTGGGATGAATTGTTAAGCATTTTGTATTCTTTCCAGAGGTGCCACCCATGCATTTTTAGGATGTGCGTGGTGACTTGTGCAAGCTTGCAAAGAGAGGCACCTGAGAATTCTGTTTTCAGGGACTTAGTGATTTTCACTAAGTCTGGGATATTTTAGTTCATGATGACATATGTTCAGCTTGTTTCCTAGTGATCCGTGCCTCTTTTGAGGATGATCTGTAAGGGAGTTTTGATATTCATGTTATGCTATATCCATCCATGTCTTTGTTTGCATATGTAGAGTGCTCTAGCTTGAGTCAATCGAGCTCTACTTTTGCTTCGTGGTAAATCTGGGCAGATCGTCAACTTGTTTGTGATTTTGCCGATGCTATTGTTAGTGATCCGTGCATGCTATGCCATTGTTCTTGCCATTTCTAGCTAGAATTTTGTGTCTTATTTATGGATATATACTTGTCTTGCCATGACTTGCACTGTAGTGAGTGCATCGAGCTCGTTTACATGCCTTCGTGAGTTAAATTTCAGCATGTCTCAGTTTTCACTAAGTCTGAAAACTGATTGTGCGTGAGCTATGTTCGTGTGCTCGTTAGAGTATTTTGTGAACCCTTTTGGCCCCAGGTCACTTTGGGTGTTTTGTTAAGCTTGTTGAGTAGCTCCATTCCATATTCTTACTTGTCATGTTCAGGTTGTGTATCATGTTGTTTTGCTGCTCCGAAGAGAGCATCGTGGTCTGAAATTTCAGACTAGTGTTAATTTCACTAAGTCTGAAATCTGTTTTGCATTTGCGTTTTTGCCATGCTTGTTTGAACCTCATAATGGATGAATTTGGCCGTGGCTCAGTGCTAGTGTTTTTATAATAATCTTGTGTACATCCCTGCCATGTCTTTTGTTGTCATGTTTGGTGGCTGTAGCATGTTCATTTCGTTGCATTTAGGAGCCTACTTGCTGTAAATCGTAGACCGGTTCATTTCGTAAAACGCTTGCCATTTCCAAGCCGTAACTCCGATTCCTATGATCTTTATATCGTTTTCAGGTGATTTCATCCCCTCTATCCAGTGGCACACTTGGTTTTCCAAGTTGAGGCCAGGTTCATGCATTTCCTATCACATCTTGCATTTTGCATCCCGCATCGCATCCCGCATAGCATACCATCATTGCATCTTATTGCTTGAGTTTGCACGTGGTTGATTGTATCCTTGTTGCTTGTTTGTGTTGTTGGGTAGAGCCGGGAGATGAGTTCGCTAACGAGGTGCCCGTTGAGTTTTCTTGTGAGGATCCAGTCAACTCTGACAACTGTGCAGGCACGATGATCATACCCTCGAAATCACTACTATCTTTGCTATGCTAGTTTGCTCGCTCTTTTGCTATGCCAATGCTACGATGCCTACCACTTGCTGGTCAGCCTGCCAATTGCCATGTTCAGCCCCTAACCCACCTTGTCCTAGCAAACCGTTGATTGGCTATGTTACCGCTTTGCTCAGCCCCTCTTATAGCATTGTTAGTTGTAGGTGAAGATTGGAGCCGTTCCTTGTTGGAACATTTATTTACTTGTTGGGATATCATTATATTGCCATGTTATCTTAATGCATCTATATACTTGGTAAAGGGTGGAAGTATCGGCCTCTCGCCTAGTGTTTTGTTCCACTCTTGCCGCCCTAGTTTCCGTCATATCGGTGTTATGTTCCCGAATTGTTGCGTCCCTTACGCGGTTGGGCTATAATGGGAACCCCTTGATAGTTCACCTTGATTAAAGCTTTTCCAGCAATGCCCAACATTGGTTTTACCATTTGCCACCTAGCCTCTTTTTCCCTTGGGTTTCCGGAGCCCGAGCGTCATCTTATTTTAACCCCCCCGGGCCAGTGCTCCTCTAAGTGTTGGTCTGAAATGAGCTGCCTGCGGGGCCACCTCAGGGAAACTTGAGGGTTGGTTTTACTCGTAGCTAGTCTCATCTGAGTGTGCCCTGAGAACGAGATATGTGCAGCTCCTATCGGGATTTGTCAGCACATTCGGGCGGTGTTGCTGGACTTGTTTTAACCTGACGAATCGTCTTGTTGTACCGAGATACCGAGTCTGATCGGTGTGTCTTGGGTGGAGGTCTATTCCTTCATTGACCGTGAGAGCTTGTTATGGGCTAAGTTGGGACCCCCCTGCAGGGACTGATCTTTCGAAAGCCATGCCCGCGGTTATGGGCAGATGGGAATTTGTTAATGTCCGGTTGTAGATAACTTGAACCTTAATTAATTAAAATGAATCAACTGAGTGTGTTGCCGTGATGGCCTCTTCTCGGCGGAGTCCGGGAAGTGGACACGGTGTTGGAGTTATGTTTGCGCAGGTTGCTCTCTAGTTTCCCGGTCGTCCTTTGCCTCCTCTTCTCGCTCTCTTTTGCGCATAAGTTAGCCACCATATATGCTAGTCGCTTGCTGCAGCTCCACTTATACATTACCCCTTTCCTACCTATTAAGCTTAAATAGTCTTGATCGCGAGGGTGCGAGATTGCTGAGTCCCTATGGCTCACAGATTACTATTACACCAGATGTAGGGACAGATGATACAGCTCCAGATGGCGCGCTTGAGCTCAAGTGGGAGTACGACGAGGATTCTCAGCGTTACTATGTGTCTTTTCCTGATGATTAGTAGTGGTGCCCAATTGGGGTGATCGGGACCTATGTTGCTTGTTGGGTTGTCTTTTATTTTGGCGCCGTAGTCGGGCCATGAGTGTTTGGATGATGTATGTTATTTATGTACTTTGATGTGACGTGGAGAGTGTAAGCCAACTATGTACCTCCCCTTTATATTATTTATGTACATGGGATGTGTGATGATTTCCCGACTTGCGACATTGCTTTCAATGCGGTTATGCCTCTAAGTCGTGCCTCGACACGTGGGAGATATAGCCGCATTGAGGGCGTTACAACAAGATAGCCCCTCGCTCTCCATTATGGAGAATGCAGATTATCCTGTCTCCAATTCTTGCCTTTTGCTTAATGTTGCTTCCAAGAACCTCCTTACGAATGTCCAAACATTTTTTCCACTCTTTGATTAGCATGTGTTCACCGGTTTCAGAAATTTGATATGCACAGGTGAGATCCGTAGGATGACCTGGCTGTAGGTTCAGAACTTCAAGGCGACCATTGTAATACATCAGTTGAGGCACACAATCCATCGGGATTTTCTGTTGAAAAACATAGTAATAACTTCGTAGTTAGCAATGATGTACTAGTTTTAGAAGTATGCAAAATATGCACGGATGTCGTAATAGTAAAATATCTTACCAGGGTATCTCCATAGAAGTTATCGTGGTTCAACACGTGCACTAGTGGCATGTATTCACCATAATTTGGAGGAGTTCGATAATAGGTATTGTAATTCTCAAAAAAAAGTACAATAAGTAATCAGATGATTTTTCTCCTTATAAGTTAATTCGGAGCCATTAGTGTAGTGGGTTTTGTCTACCATCTTCTGCACATTCTTTGAAGATTCAAAATAAGCTGTCAATGGAAATAAGCTGTCAACTATTTTGAAATAAACAATATAAATTAGTTAATAACTATGTTTGAGAAACTCACATTGCAGTAGAATCGGAAGCGTATCAACAAGGACCCAAATGCCCATATTGTCTTGCTCGATGTCAGGATGACCAAGATCCATGGTGACCATCATACCCTCATAAAAACCATACATTTTGCAAAGTGCTTCCCAATTTTGACAACCAAAATGGGTTACACTCTGAGAATTATACAGATTTACTTCAAAATCGATATCATGATGGGTCCTTAGGTGTATTTTCTTTGTTTGAAAATTTTCATGGTCTTCAAAACCCATCCTCTCCAAGACATAGAGTCTTGCATGGCATGGGATAAGCTAGTCGAATTGTAAAAGATGAAAATTAGACGTTGAAATAGTTGAAGTCATGCTTAATTACAAAAAAAACACTTGTCGTTGTTGCGTACCGTTTCAACATCGAAGGTCTCCTCGAGCTTAATGCTAAAGCGCCGATCTTCGTCCAGCTCAACGAACATGTCGCACATACCTCGATCGTCGTGGCACCAGCTGCACTCCGCTGGGAGACTGTCGTCGTCCGAGTACGACATTTCCTACGTTCATAATTCAAAGATTAAACTTGTACAATTAAATATATGTACTAAAAAACCTAAATTACAACATTATTTTTCAAAGAAAATCCAGGCCACTCGATATTTCCCACATATTCTATCACAAGTCATGCCAGAATTCACGGAAAAATCCAGCATGACCTTTGCTAAAAAAGG
Organism: Triticum monococcum; assembly: GCA_034509565.1. Classification (NCBI taxonomy): domain Eukaryota; kingdom Viridiplantae; phylum Streptophyta; class Magnoliopsida; order Poales; family Poaceae; genus Triticum; species Triticum monococcum. Next base: position 273,268,592 of record CM067842.1, on the reverse strand, counting down.
ACATATCGAGCGGCTGAAATTTGCCGAAACAGAAATTAATCAACACTCCGGCAAAACATAGGCCACTCGGAGGTGTAACCAAAACATGAAATAATTGCTTAAACTAAAAAATAACACCAAATATGGCATGTTCAACTAGTTCTATTAATTCAACTAGTTATATTAATTCAACTAGTTCTTACTAAATATAAACTTAGTATAAAAAGTAAAAAACTAGTTCTTTCTAATAATGAAGTAGTTCAACTAGTTATTAATTTACTTACTATACTAGTTCAACTAAAACTTAACTAGTTCAACTAAAACTAAACTAGTTCTATTAATTCAACTAGTTCTTACTAAATATAAACTTACTATAAATAGAAAGAAACTAGCACATCTACTACTACTAATTAACATCTAACTACTACATCTACTACTAATTAACATGTACTACTACTAATTATACAACTAGTTTACCATCACTACTAGTAATTAATATCCACTACTTCTAAAAATCATTATCTATGAACCCTAAATTAGCATCTACTACTACTAAAATCATCTACTAACTAAGAAAGAGAGAGGGGGTTGGGGAGGGGTGGGGGGCTTACGGAGGGAGAGACGATGGCGGGGAGGTGCTCGGCGACGGAGGGGCGGCGAGGGTGGGCTCGGGATCTGGAGGGCGGCGGTCCTGGGCCGCGGGCTCGGCAGGGTCGGTCGAGGGCAGCGGCGGTGAGGTCGAGGGTGGCGACAGTGTGGTCGAGAGCGGCGGCGGTGAGGTTGAGGGCGGGCGGCGGCGGTGAGGGTGCAGGCACGCTTGGGCTCGGGCGGCAGCGACAGGGAGTAGGGGAACAGGCCGGTGGGGGGAAAGGAGGACTTAGCGAAATTTTGATGCGGGGGGTGGTTAACTCGAACTAGCAGTAGCACACGTACATAAAACGCGCTATAGCTAACTTATCTACAGCGCCTTTTGGGAAAAACCGCTACTGCTAATGGAAGCAGTTATTTCTTTTGTTTAGTAAAAACATCAAAAATATACATTGGTCATCATTGATCTTTTTGTGTATAATCTAAATAGTCAACATGAATACTCACTATACCTGTATAGGTACAGGCGAGGATTCATATTGCAACCACAAATCATACACATATAGTTCAATGAAGACCAAGTGCTCGAGATAGGTTGAGAAGCAACATATTTAAGGTGGTAAACACCTTGTTCGCTTAGCGGTATGGGACTAAACTTAATTAATTGCGGTCATACTTACCAGCAGCGAGCTTTGAGCAAAACCGTTGCTACTAAGTTCTTTAGCAGTAGCGCGTCCACGGGAACGGCGCTACTATTATATCTAGCCTGGAGGCAACACCGTGGCAATTATACTAGTAGCGCTCTTTTCGCCTAGAGCGCTACTGCTACTCATTCATTAGCAGCGTTCTTTTCTAAAGCTCGTTGCTGCTAATTAGCAGTAGCGTCTATTTTTAGACCGCACTGCTGCTAAGATTCTGTGTATAAGGTTTTCCCTAGTAGTGCAGCCACGCGGGCGATAGGGCGACGTCGAAGGCGCCCACGCGGAGTGCGCCTTCGCTGCAGGGACGCGGGAGACGTCGAACCCACCTCCACTTGCCAGCATAGCCCGGTGGTTGGGCCACTGACGAGCAGGCCCCGCCTGCAGGTTCGTCCTCAACCTCCTGCGCGGGCGCAAAGGGCGACAGAGGAGGCGTTCGACACCAGCCGCCGGTGCTACAGGGCGTCTCCGGCGATGATCTGCCCACCACCATGCTCAGTGGAGAGAGACGAACCAGGGAGACCCCACCATGGGTGTCTGCATCACCGGATGGGAGCAGGGCTTCGCCGGCGGCGAACGGTGGCGTCGGGCGAGAGTGGCCATGGCCTAGCGGCTCGCCGGAGGATAAAGAAGGGTGTAGTCGAGCTCCTCAGGTTCTGGGGGGGTCCTGTGATGCGGTTATAGCGAGAGGAGGGAGTCGGGACAACGCGAATTTTGGCGATGGACGGCGGCTCGGCTTCGGCCTTGGAGGTGGACGGGGGGCACGGGAGGAAGAATGGCGCAGTACGGGGGCCTAGGGGAGGGATAGAGGGCAGTTGGAGACGAGATAGTGCTCGGGGGTGGCCTTTAAACAGGCGGGCAACGGTCCACCGAGCACTCGTGCGCTGGCGAGCTTGTTGTCGTCGCCACAGATCACGGGAGCTCGTCGCGGTGTGTCTGGGGTGTTCCTGGATTCGGTCCAGAGCTAGGGAAGAGAAGAGAGAGAGAGAGAGAGAGAGAAGGGGGGGCAGGGGCACCGCGCGTGTGAGCTTGCTCACTTGTGCACTCGGGCGACCGGTGCGTGTGCGAGTAGGGGCAGGAGGAGGGAGAAGGAGGAGGGGGCTGACCAACTGCCGTGCTATGGATGTCGAGGCGCATCGTCAGGCGTTTTGGGGAGGCCCGAGGTGGCCGAAGGTGGTTGGAAGGGGGCGGCTATAGTGCTAGAGCGCACTGTAGCGTGCTCCAGAGCGTGCAAATGGCATGCCACGGCATTTTATATGCCTTGTGGGCGCGGCCACTAATGTCTGGTAGCTCTAGGAGGTAGTAAAGAAGAGGGGAGGGACATTGGATGCCCTGGTGGCCACTAGAGTGAGGAGGGAGGTGAGGAAGGGAGAGAAATGGGCTTGTCCAGAGAGGAAAAATGGGTCTCTGCCCCCCGTTAATCATTGCTCCTCGGGCAGCTAAGCATGCAGGAGGTAGAGGAGGAGCAGATGAGGCTGTGGGAAAAAGTTGAGCTCATGGAGATTAGTGGAAGTGTACAAAACAAGCATTTTAAATTTCTGCCAGAAGGAGTTTGATGTAGGTTAGGGCAAGCAAATGGACTTCCCTTGTCATGAGGCTTGACAGGGTCAAATGGCCTGAGAAAACAAGAGGTTCCACCAAGATTGAGTTCATTGGGGAAAAGTTGCCAATGCAACTTTTGTAAACCCTAGAAATCAGCAGAAATGGACTTTCCAAGATTTAGTCACGCAAATCTATTCTCCTTGATGCACCACTTAGTGTAGTGTCATCATTTGAGGTTATGAACTTGTCCACGAAAGTTGAGATCAAAAGGAGAAAGTTGCCAATGTAGAGTTGTTAAATTTGGTTCTGGAGAGGAAGGGTTTTGGGGCACTTTGAGCAAGATAACATTCTCTCCAACTTGTGCCATTTGGTGTAGATGAATAATTAGACCATTTGAGCATGTTCACAAGGTTTGAGAACATTTGGACATGTTTGGCAATGTAAAGTTGCTCAAACTTCAAAATGGACAGAAATGGTTTTGAGGATATTTCATGGGGTTATACTATTCTCCATGACATGATACTTGGCAAGATCATCAAACATGTCATATGTGACATTCTAGAATTTTCTTGGAATTTTTGGGGAATATTTCCTTTGTAAATATTTCAAAAGCTTGAAATATCCAGAAAGGGTTTTTGAGGGATTTGACCCATATTTTGAACATGAGCATGTGTTGAAACTCTTATATATGGATAATATATGTCCATAAGTTTCCCTAGGTTTTTCCCAAATATTTTTAAAGCATTCTATTAAAGACCATTTCTAGCCTTAAGAAAAAGCCTTTAAATAAAATAGGAAAATAACTTTTAAAATTGTATTTTTGTGGTTTATGGGAGCCCTATACCTAATAGGTTTCAAATATACTTTTTGAAAGATTTTTCACACCCTTAATTAAGTACTTGTAGTTCAAGTCTCAATTTAGGGTTTTTTTGGAAAACCTAATTTATAAAAATCTTTTTGGCCAAAATATTTTTGCAAGAAATTGTTTTTATGTCCTACACACATGGCATGATCATTGGGCAAGGTTTTGGATCAAGGAGAAGGAGTATACGAGTTGGAGGATTTATTTGATTTTTAGAGCACTTGTAAACAACAAACAAAATCCAATCAAGGCAAGGTCCAAAACACTCAAAAGTTTTTGTCAAACCACATTTTATCATGATTGTTAGCTTAATTGTAGTGGCATGAAAAACAGGGTGTGACATTGACCCTATGTGGGAGCCACATGTGCCTCCATGTATCTCTGACAACAGCTCCAGTCCTTCCTCCCGGGGAATGCACTTCAACTTCACGTCGTTCGGTCTCCTCCGGTACAGGACGTCATCGACGAACTGATACATGGCAGACCGATGGGCTACTTTCTCTGCTTCTTCCTGCTCCTCAAGAAGCTCCCCTGTTTGGAGGAATTGGACGGTATGATGTGCCCATGCCAGAGCCTGGGCTCGATGGCAAGGACCAAAGGCATTTCTTCTGCCATGGGAGCGGCCGTCTCTACGACTAGGGCTTGACGGCCCGCCGGAATCAGTCGCTCCTCGGCAGGCTCAGAATCCGCGGCAACACCCTTGCTGGCGGCACCTGGGGGCTCAGCAGGAAAGTACTTGCCGGGGCTTGATTTCCGCCATTTGTTCTGCTCCGTTGATGGTTTGACGGATGGTTGAGTTAACCGAAGCAAAAAAGTACCTGGTTCCACAGGTAGCTTGAATGCAGCGCGCTTTGACAGGTAATCGGCGATGTCGTTTTCCGCTCGGGGAACGGGCTCCACTTGTATACCGTCAAAGTGCTCCTAAAGCTTCCTCACCTCATCTACGTAGGCCTCCATCAATGGGCTCTGATAATATTTGTTAACTTGTCTGACGACAAGCTGTGAATCACCCCTGACGATGAGCTTCTTGACCCTGACGTCCACCACAATCCTGAGACCGGCAAGCAACCCCTCGTACTCAGCAGTGTTGTTGGTGGACATCTCCCTGGGAAAGTGCATCTGGATTACATACTTGAGGTGCTCTCCGGTGGGTGCGACGAGCAGCACACCAGCACCGTCAAAGTACATGATCTAATTGTGATTTGCTTCCTTGTCGGGGAGGGTGGTCTCTTGGATTTCCCCGTCAGGTGTTGAGGTCCATTCTGCAATGAACTCTGCCAAGACTCTGCTCTGGATTGTCGAAGTACTTTCAAACTTCAAACCAAAGCTCAAAAGCTCCAAGGCCCACTCCACAATCCTTCTGGTTGTGTCTGGGTTGTGGAGTATCCGTTGTAAAGGGAGGCGGGTGACGACAGTGATTTCGTGTGCTTGGAAGTAGTGACGCAGCTTCCTCGAGGCGATAAGGAGGCCGAAGTGCAATTTCTGCACACCAGAGTACCTTGACCTAGCCCCCTACAGGAGGGAGCTACCAAAGTAAACCAGGTGCTACATCACCTTCTTCTTCTGCACCACCTCATTTGATCACATGGGCATTGTCCTGATGGGGCCAGACTCCACCGGGGGCCTTGCCTTGCCGGCATTGGGCCCTGCCAGGGAAATCTTTGGCTTACCATTCGCCAGTTCGGCCGTCGCCACTGCCTCTTCACCGACCTCCCTCTACACCACTAGCGCGGCACTGACCACTTGATTCGTTGCCGCCAGATACAGCAGCAACGGCTCTTGTGGTTTAGGAGCAACCAGTATTGGTGTAGAGGAAAGGTATTTCTTCGGATCCTGCAACGCTGCCTCGGCCTCTGGGGTCCACTCCATTCGGCCCACCTTCAAGATCTAGAAAAAGGGAAGGGCACGCTCAGGGGACTTGGAGATGAATCTGCTCATGGCGGCAACACAACCAGTGAGCCAACACACATCCTTGATCTGCTTGGGTGCCTCAATCTGCTCAATAACCTTGATCTTGTCTAGGTTTGCCTCGATCCCACGTTGCAACACAAAGAACCCGAGAAGTTTGTCGGACGGAACGCCAAAGACACACTTCTCAGGGTTCAGCTTGAGGTTGATCTTGTGTAGGTTGTCAAACGTCGCTTCTAAGTCTTGTACAAGAGTTGCCTTTTCCTTGGTTTTTACCACTATGTCATCCATATAAGCTTCCATATTTCTATGTAGCTGGGGCTCAAAACCAATTTGGACCGCCCTTGCGAATGTCGAGCCAGCACTCTTCAACCCGAAAGGCATCCGTAAAAAGCAATACGTACCACATGGGGTGATGAATGATGTCTTCTCTTCGTCTTCCTTTGCTATGAAGATCTAGTGGTAGCCTGAGTAGGCATAGAGGAATGATAACAGATCGCACTCGGCCGTGGAGTCAACAATGTGGTCAATGCGCAGCAACGGGAAGGGGTCCTTAGGACAAGCCTTATTGATATCTGTGTAATAAATACACAACCTCCACTTCCCGTTCGCCTTGGGCACCACCACCGGATTGGCCAACCACGTTGGATGGAGCACCCCTCTCACCAAGCATGTCGCTTTCAACTGCCTGATCTCGTGTGTGATGAATTCCTGCCATTCCAAAGCTTGCTTCCTGACCTTCTGCCTGACGGCTCGCACATGGGGACAGACAACAAGATGGTGCTCAATCACTTCCCTGGGAACGCCAGGGATGTCGGATGCTTGTCATGCAAACACATCAACATTCGCCCACAGGAAATTGACGAGCGCGCTTTCCTATTTGCTGACAAGGGTGGAGCTTATGGTGAAAGCCCCTCCCGTGCCATCCTCCTTGATGGACACCCTCTTGGTCTCTAGTGGTGCAGCTCTAGATTTCTTGCTGTTGCCGGTGGAGCTCTCAGGCACGTCCTCGACGGTAGCACAACAGTCCAAAAGAGGTGCGCTTGCCGGAGTGGGTGCGAGAGGTCTTGTCGGGCTTCTTGTTCCCTCCCGGGGATTCAACGGTAGGAGGAAGTGCCTTGGCGGCAGCTGTTGCAACTGCTTCTCGGTAGAGTTGGTCAGCGCAGATCAGCGTGTCCTTCTTGTCGGAGGGGACGGTGATGATGGTCATCGGCCCAGGCATTTTCAGCATGTTGTAGGCGTAGTGCGATGCCGCCATGAACTTGGCTAGTGCCGGGCGGCCGAGGATCCCGTTGTAGGGCAAGGGGATCTTGGCTACATCAAAGGCAATCCTCTCCGTCCTGTAGTTCAACTCGCCTCCAAACATCACAGGCAATGTGACCTTCCCCTTCGGCTGGCTCCTTCCCGGGTTGACCCCTTGAAACATGCCTATTTCCTCGAGGTCTCCATCAGGAATTTGCAGCCTTTTGATCACAACGGGTGAGATCAAGTTCAGACCAGCCATGCCGTTAACCAGCATCTTGTTCACCCTGAGGTTGTGTATCATTGGTGAGACCAACAACGACAAACACCCAACCATAGTTGTGCGGTCAGGGTGGTCCTGGGCGTCAACAATGAGGGGCGTGATGGACCACTTCAGTGGCTTCTGTGTGTCAAACGGGGCTCCGCTGCTGTGGTCTCATGCGCCCACTGTTTGAGCTGGCTGTGTGAAGTATGCAGCAAGGCGCCACCATCGACGCACATGGCCTTCGTAGGGTTCTGGAACTCATGCTCGCTGGACTCGTTGTCCTCGTCATGATCATTGTCTTCCTGCTTCTTGTCGCGGCCCCGAGCAGGCCTCTCTTACTGGTTATCCTTGCTGTGGCGACCTCCTTGGCCGCCACGCTTCTTGCCGGATCCCTAAGCGCCATCTTGGCCCTTCTCCTTGACCCACCTCTCATAGTCGCCTTTTTGCTTTTCAGCTAGCAGCTTGACTTGTCGGCGGTTCTGGAGGTCATGGCCTTTGGTGCGGTGGATCATGCAATGCTGCTTGTTGGCAGCCGCCAAGGCCTGGCAAGCGACGCACCCGGCAATCTCCTGGCCGAGGTCATCTTCCTTGGACTTCTTGGCATTTCCGGTGTCGTCTGATCCCTCGACGGCAAGCACGGTCTTGCCCTTTTGCTTCCTGTTGCGACGCCGACAATTCTTCATCGGGGCGGCGGTGTCTTCGTCAGTAGAGTTGGTTTCCGCGTCGGCATCTTTTCCGGGGTACTTCCTCCCCTCTTCTGCCCGAGTGCATCTATCGTCCAGAACGTAAAGTTCGGCCACATTCTTGACCTTGTTCATTGCCAGATCTTCACGCATCTTGCGGTTGCGCACATTCTGATGGAATGCTCTGATCAAGGCGGCAGGGTGAACATCTGGGATGTTGTATTGCACTCGGCTGAACCTCTGCATGTACTTGCTCAGGTTTTCACCTTCCTTCTGGGAATGATAAGCAAATCACTTGCCTGGCCATGATCTTGGTGGCCTCCAGTGAAGGCACCAACTAACTGATGACACAGGTCCGACCAAGAAGAAATGGAATCCGCTGGCAAGTGCATCAACCAAGACATGACATTGGGTTTCAGGGCCAACGCGAAGTAATTGGCAAGCACCTTATCATCGCGAGTCCCAGCGGCTTGCATCGCGATGGTGTCGATGCTGAGGAACTCCGACAGGTGAGTCTTGCCATTGTAATTCTCGCCGACTTCGGGCCTGAACATGCGGTGGGACGTCAGTCGAACTGCCGCAGCTCACGGGTAAAGGCGGGGCAACCCACCTCGTAAGGTAGGCCACTGGTGCCTCCTAGCGCTGGGCGGTCCATGGCGGGCCCAGCCCTCCTATCTAACTGGTGGCGTGGTTCGAGCATCTTCATGGGCTCGGTCCCGAAGAACCTGGCGTTGGTCGCGGTGGGTCCATGGGTCAGACAATGCTATGGAAATGTTATCACAAGCGTCATCACGACGGACCAACATCCACAGTGGCTGGCATGGAGGAGGATAGTGTATCGTGGCCGCGGCGCCTCCGGCCCGTCCACCGCCGGCGTGCAGTCGCTCGATGGAGCACCGGCCTGAGGACCCCGCCTGTCGTGGCTCGTCTTTTTCGTGCCACCGACGAGGCTCCGGATAGTGGCTCTCCACTCGTCGAGCTTCTCCGCAGCAGGAGGGAAGTCGAGGAGCATCTGCGCGCGCGCCAAAGCTTCTACTGGCGTGGGTGGCGGCGAAAGCTGCATGGACCATGGCGCGCTTCGACTTCTAACCATGTTAGAAGGAGCTCTATCATGGCCCGGCGGCTGTGTACCATTTTCGCTAGCACTTCGGTGGGCATGCTGGCCTCCTTCGTCCCGCAAATGACGCACATGACTCTTTCCATGGCGGTGTCCAGGGTCACCGACGTGGTGATGCTGCTCGTAGCACACAATGTGGGAAGAGCTTGATGTGGCCGCCGGGGTGGGCGTCTTGGAGGTGTGGTGACGCTGCTCATTGCGCACAACCTGGGAATGTCGGATTTTGGGTTCCGGCAGACCCTTGAGGTTCCAACACTGGGGTGCGCGCGGAGACCTCTCCCCTACCGATCTACGTCCAATCTCCTCACGTGATCTAAGCTGGAAACAACTAACAACACAAGGGACACGAGGTTTATACTGGTTCGGGCCACCGTTGTGGTGTAATACCCTACTCCAGTGTGTGGTGTGGTGGATTGCGTCAGGGGCTGATGATGAATAGTACAAGGGAAGAACAGCCTTGCGAGAGGTGTTCTTGAGCTGGTGCGATGAACTGCTGGGGTGAGTTCAGTCGCCTTTCTCTCTCTCTGCTAGGGTTCTATCAGATCTCTAGCTGTCTAGATCGTTGTCTCCTCTTAGATCGTTCTCTGGATCCCCTCCCTACTCTGTGGTGGTAGCTCTATTTATAGAGGCCCTGGGCCTCTCCCCAAATAATGAGCGGGAAGGGCGCCAACAATTGGCCATTTTGAAGGGGAACATCTAGTACTAGTTATCCTGACCAAAGGTGTTCTTCGGCTGCCAAAAGCACTGGTGATGATGCTGTCTTGGGCTCCACGGTGACCTCCGTCCTGCCGCTCTGCTGGTCTTGGTCTCGTTGCACCGGAATGGTAACCTTTGCCCGATGCCTTGGCCTGTGCTTGCCCCCTTTGCACCAAAGGGGAAACAAGGACTCTGCGCAGGCCGGTGCCCGCCTAGTCTCGATCCTCATGGCTTGCGTCACGGGCTCCTTGCGAGGTACCCCCGCCTTGATCTCTCCGCCTCCTCGCGAGCCTGCCTGATGAGGCTGCCTCTGAGGAAGCTTCCAGTCGTCCGCCCCGCGAGGGTCTTGAGCTTGAGCTGATGAAGATAGGCCGCGCTGGGCCCCCCTTGATCCACGCCGCAGGCCGCAGGCAAGCAAGTCTGGGGACCCCCGTTCCCAGAACGCCAATAGTAGCCCCTGGGCCCAAGGCGCGCCCGGGCTTGGCCTAGCAGGGAAGCGAAGGGGCAAGCGCGAAGCACCGCGGGCCCTAACAGCCTGCGGCCTTGGGCACTGCGTGGTGATTGATTGGACGTGGGCGTCTGCGCTTCCCCACGACGCCTCGGCAACTGTCCATCTGACAAAAGAGGTGCCCGGGCCAGACTTACTTGCTTTGTTCTCGTTCGCTTTGCCCCAGATTCCCTTTCTCGCTCTCCTCCTTCTTGCTCCCGAAATCCTCCAGATCTGTCTCAATCCTCCTCATCCGGCACGCCATGGCGCCTCGCAAGTCCCCGATCGAGGCCTGGTACTCGCCGGATCTGGATTCCCCGAACCTCCTGGAGAAGAACCTCGCCCTCACGCGCCTGATGACGGTGGCGCAGGGCCACAGGGGGGCGACTGAGCTTAAGGCCGGCTCCGACCAGCCTGAAGGCAGGGGGAGCACCCTCTATCCACTCTTTGTGAGCGCCATCGTCGCCGGCCTAGTGCCTCCTTTCTCTGAGTTCTTCTTTGCTGTTCTCCGGCAGTACAACTTGCAGGCTCTGCATCTCCACCCCAACTCTGTTCTTCTCCTGGCGATTTTTGCTTACTACTGTGAGGCTCATGTCAGGGTAAAGCCCTCGGTGGCCTTGTTGCGTCACTATTTTTCCCTCCGGGTTTCTGGTGGCCATGTCTCCGCATGTGTGAGATTCATCGCATACTGCAATTCCAACGCTATCTCGAAGCCTGGGAAGAGAATCCAAGGCTTCCGGAGCAAGTGGGTCATGGTGGACGTCGGGCGCCTCCACCCCCATCTGGTGTTGCCTACGGGGCAGCCCAAGGCTGTTGACGCATGGTCCCACGCGGAGCTCGTTGACCCCCATGCGCCGGTGGTGCTGAAGAGGATGAATGCAGACCTGAGGCCAAGCAACTTGGGGGCGGCGAAGCTGACCGGGGCCATGCTCCTGAGGGAGTTCTTGGAGCACCGTGTGGCTCCACTACAGGAGCACTCGCTCCCATTGTGGAGGCTTGGGGAAGCGGACGCCGCCTTGCGCCTAAGCTCGGAGGCCCTGACCGATGAGAATCTGGTTGCGGCCCTCCATTCCTTGTTTGGGGGAGACGTGGCGAAGCCGGTGGGTGCCCCCGTCCCCCTGTTCCTTCGTGATGACTGGGAGCAGGTGGTGAACGCCATGCCCACCTTCAATGGTGAGGGGCTGGTGCCCGCGGAAGCTCCCGAGGGTCTTGCAGTGCTAGCGATGGTGAACGTGTCCTCCGACAGCTCCAACGGGAGCGAGGGGGAAGAAGAGGCGGAGGAAGAAGAGTCTGACTCTGAGGCGACTGGTGAGGAGTCGAGGGATTCTTTCCCTCGACGTAGGTCCCAGGCCCTCCGCTCCATGCTAGATGACGACGAGGCCGGCACCAGGCGAGGAGGAGAGGACTCCCCCTTTGTCACAAGGAAGGGCAGGTCGGGGCTAGTTCTCCCAGGGTCAGCTCTGGTCTCTGGGCGGTCTGAGGCCAGCTCCTGCCCTCCTGACATGCCCTCTACTTCCGGGCCTCCCGAGGCTGACCCCAGCTGCAGGCTCTCGGGCTTCAAGTTTGGCCGGAGGTTGCTTGGGTCCGCGAGCGACGACTAGTAAGTGCTCGATTCATGCTTTGCTTGGTTTTTGCCACCGAGGCTTGACGTCCATATTCTTTTGTCAGGCCGGCGCCTACGGCGAAGAGGTTGAAAGGGGCTTCTGCGGCCCTGCGTGGGGCGAGTCCATCTGCCGGGGCGGCGTCTTCGTCCGCTGGGGAGGCAGACAGCGAGCCTTGCGCCTCCTTGGTCCGATCGTCTTCGCGAGGCCGACTGGGACGCCTTGGCGAGGAGTCAGCCCCCGTTGCCCCGCTGACCCTGGAGACGACTGCGCTCGATGCTCCAGCCGGGGCAGCCAAGGCCCAGGGGGTTCCTTCCTGCCAAGCCATGATCACGATGCCGTCCTCTTCGCCAGCTCTGCTAGTTCCTGCTTCTTCTGTTTCCTCTGCCGCCGTCCTCGACCAGGTTTCCAGCAAACTAAGCCAGCTGCGGGAGGATCTACTGAGTGCGGACCCTCGCCTAGTGGCCGGGCACCTGGAGCTAGGTTCTGGCTGGGCCCGTTCCGCCGCCTCCGTCCGAGCAGCACTGAGCCAGGCCATGGCGGCCTCCGATGGGGAGAAGCTTGCCGCCAACCAAGCCAAGGCCGCTCGCGACGCTGCCCTGGGCGACGCTGAGGCTGCCAAGGCTCGCTGCGAGGCGCTGGAGACCAAGCTGCGAGGCCTGCGCGACGAGCTCGCCAAGGAGGTCCACGGCCGCCAGGAGAAAGAGAAGGAGATGAAGGCTCGGGAGGCTGCCGTCAAGGACCGGGGCATCAAGCTTGATGATCGCCATGGCCGGTTGGAGATGCTGGAGTGGTCGCTGAAGGTGGAGAGGACCGAGCTAGACGCCAAGGCGAAGGTCCTTGCGGAGGATCAGGTGGCCTTCACAAAGATGGAGAAGAGGGCTCGTGCCGCGCTGAAGACGCTTTACGAGAGCGGCTTGGAGGAGCCGCTGGCCGGTGTGGAGTACGGCCCCGCCGAGCTGATTCCCTTCCTGGTTCGTGTTCTTGAAGATGTCGTAGACAGCCTTGGCCCCACGGCCGAGGCAGAGGCGCGTGCCTTGTCTTCTGCGGAGCTGAAACATGTCCTCAGCCACATCTACCTACGCGACCCCGACGTCGACTTCGATAGCCTGCTGGAACCCGTGAGCCGCTGAGGCTGTGAAAGGTCGAGCCGAAGCTTTGCTGGCGAGGTTCCGCGCCTTCAGCGTCTTGCCCGGGCATGGTGCCGCCAGCTCCGCGGCCCCAAGAGGCGGGGTCGCTCAGCGTGACTCCACCACAGGTGGCGGCGCCACTGGAGAGTGATCCCTTCATGGCTTCTGTCCTGTTTTTATTCCTGCAACATGCACCATGCCTCGCGGAGGCGTTTAAACTTGTGTTTGGCATCATGAAACAATCTATGGCTTGTAATATTTGCTTTGAATTTCTTGGAATTTGCATTTTTCTCCCCTACTTGCTCGCGCTCTACGTCGGCAGGGCCCGGCCCCGCGCATACCTCACCCAGTGTTAGCCCGACCGGAAACCAGGACGGGACTAAGGAGCGAGGGGCTACGTGGCAAGTTAGGCTCCTGAGTCATGATGCTCAGGAGTCCCCCTTGACGCGCAAGCAACAAGTAGGAAAGGGGGAACTAGGAGTGGATTGATCGTTCTACGTCGGCAGGGCCCAGCCCCACGCATACCTCACCCAGCATTAGCCCCGACCGGAAACCAGGACGGGACTAAGGAGTGAGGCGCTACGGGGCAAGTTAGGCTCCTGAGTCGCGATGCTCAGGAGTCCCCCTTGACATTCAAATAGGTTTCCATACCTTGGCTCCGCTCGGGGAGGGGCGCGTGACGACCAGGTCCGAGGGACCTGGCTGGGTGGCGTGCGCTCGGGCGAGGCTCCGGCGTAGCCCCCGTGTCCAGCCCCCTCGCGCGGTGCTCCCGAGGGGAGGCGTTGCAATGGTGCCGGACACTGAGCTCTGGGCTCCCTAAGGTTGGTACAGCCATAGGCTGCCCTCAGTTGTTTATCACCAGTGTGGAGCATAGCGCTTCCGTATGTGTACAGGCATAGCCGCTCCTCGGTAGTGTCGTCAGCCAGCGTGGAGCATGGTGCTTCCACTAGTACGTGGGAGGGGGCTCCCCTCCGGGAGGAGCCCCCGGGGCGTGTACAGCCCCACCCTGACATGGGGCCGGCACAGTAGGGCTAGGAGAGGTGTATCTGGGCACTCGTGAGCCAGTGCGGGACTCACGAGGCCCTACCTCGAGGCGGGTTGCGCCTGGCTCTGGGACTTTATCAATGGTGTGTTCCTGCAGGGTGGTTAGAATGCAAATGCTCTACGTCCTCAGGTCCCGGCCCTCGAGCGAGCTCAGCCGCCGGTGGTATGACAGGTCACGATGCCGTGGGTCAAGGCCAGGGGTGAGGGCTAGAGAGCCAGTAGGAGCCCATGAGTCACGATGCTCAGGTACCCCCCCCCCCTTTTAACGTGCAAGCACTTTTCATGAAAGCGGAGAAGTCCGTGATAAGCAGCAGGTGACAATTAAGCGCGAAAGAGCAAATTCATTTTAAGTAGACGCGGGAGAAGCTCGGGGATGATACAGCCAGAGGGGCGCCCCCAACAAGGTAAGTAAAGAGCATAAGAAAAACGGATACATGCCACAGGGACGGACCCACGCGACCTGGGAATGATGCAACCCTGTGGGTGCTCCCAGCTAAAACGGAACTTAGAAAGATGTCACCTGGTGCCGTTGAAGATGGAGTCATGTTGAAGAAGCGGGCGATGCGCGATGAAGATGACGACCCTCACGAGCCCCCAGGCCCAGGAGCCTCGGGAGGCTCCGGGGGCACAGGCGGGTCTCTGAGGGCCATCTCCATCTCCGCCAGGACCACGCAATGCCTAACCTACTGAGCCTCCAGAATGCTCCTCAGCAGGCGCTGATGAGCGGCGACCGCGTTTGGCAGGCCGAAAGGCATGTGAACGTAGCTGTGAGGTGGACCCTCGCAACGCCCCACGCGCGAAGGCCAGAGGCACTCCTAAGACGCGGCTCGGTTGAGCCCTGGCACGTCAGTGCAGATGCACAGTCCACCATCCTTGCCTGGATGTGGGGTTGCGGCGGGCAAGCGGCGGCTGCCGCGCATGACTCTCGACTCCTGTAGCTCCTGGGTGTTTCTCGCGATGAACTCCTGAGGGTTTGGTCATCCTTGCCTTGTACCTTCCTGATGGAAACGTACGTGGAAGCACCCCTCCAAGTGGTGCTTGAGCGCCTCCCTCGCGACCTTGGCAAAGTCGGTGGCTCTCTAAGAAAGAGCCCCCGAGCCCTGCCTGAGGAGGGCACCGGGCGCGTTTTCCTATGCGAGAGAGGGTGGCGCTGCCTGATTGGGCGCAGATCCTGACGCAACACCTCTTGAGGCGCCCGCCTCCTTATGGCTTGGGCCAGGCGAAACCTTCTTCTTCTTAAGGGTCGCGTCGGGAAGTCTTCCGTTCCTGCGGTCCGGGTCTTCAATTGCTGCGGCTTGGAACGCGCGCTCAAGTGAACACACTGCGTCCCTTTCTTCACAGGGTACGATGATGACTCCACCGCTTCCTGGCATCTTGAGGACATTGTATCCATGGTGAGTCACTACCATGAATTTGGCCAGGGCTGGGTACCCTATGATGGCGTTGTATGGCAGATGGATGTGGGCGACGTCGAAGTCGATGAGCTCGGTGCGGTAGTTGTTGCGCTGCCCGAAGGTGACTGGAAGGCGAACCTGCCCTATTGGAACAGTGGAACCATCAGTGACTCCTGAGACGGGCTTGGTTGGCTGAAGCTGGTCGTACGGCACTTGGAGATTGTCGAATGTCTCGACGGACAGGACGTTGAGTCCTGCTCTGTCGTCAATGAGGGTCCTGGTGACCTGCACATTGCTGATGACCGGGGAGCAAAGCATCGGGAGGACTCCGGCCGTTGCCGCGCACTTGAGCTGATCCACTGAGCTGAACATGATTGCACACGCAGACCACCTGAGAGGGCACGTGGCCTCAAGCTTGGGGAGGACTGCATTCACCTCACGAGCAAACTGCTTGAAGATGCGCTGTGAGGCTGGGGCCTGCGCTCCACCCAAGATGCAAGCGATCGCGCATGGCTCCTGGAAGACCCCAGCTCCCTTGTCTTGATGTTGGTCTTCGTTCCTCCTTGGCGGTGGAGGCAGAGGAGGAAGGCATGCGTTGCCATGCGTGCGATCCTCACGAGGCTAATCTCTCCAGCCTCCCTCGCGAGGCTGGTCCTACCAGTGATCCTCGCGAGGTCGGTCACGCCACCCTTGGCGAGGGCCATGGTCTTCCCATCGTCCGCCACCTCTTCCTCCTCCTTGGCCATAGCCCCTGTCGCTGTGCTCGGGGCGTCGACCGACACGTCCATCTCTCACGGCCCTTAGCTCTTGACATTCGTTGGTGTTGTGGGTGTGGAGGTCGTGGTACATGCAGTACCGGCTGCCCTTGGATGACTCAGGCTGATCCCTGCCTCGCTTGGTGTCCGGTTCCGCTGCAAGCATGACAGCACCCTTGCACTTCACGTCCTTGGCCTTGGGCTTCTTCTCTTCTGGGTCGGCTGTCGGGAGTTCGAGGAGGGAAAGGCGCCCTTCCTCAGCACTGGCGCACTTGGTCGCCATGTTGAACAGCTCCAGGGATGTGCACAGGTCTTCATGGATTGCTAGCTCCTCCTTCATCTTGATGTCGCGTACGCCATCGGAGAAGGCCGAGATGATGGCTTCTTCAGTTACCTTGGGGATCTTGAGGAGAGTGTTGTTGAAGTGCTGGATGTATTTCTGCAGGGTTTCCCCTTGCTGCTGCTTGATGCGACGCAGATCGCTCACAGCCTCGGGCCGGTCGCGAGTGCCCTGGAAGTTGTTGATGAAGCAAGTGCGCATCTTGTCCCAGGAGGAGATTGTGCCAGGAGCCAGGTTCAGGAGCCAGGTGCGGGCCCCGTCCTTGAGCACCATGGGAAACCAGTTCGCCATGACCCTTTCGTCTCCGTTGGCGGCTTCGATGCATAGCTCGTAGAGCTGTAGGAACTCCACGGGGTCCGTCGTGCCATCGTAGCGAGGGGGCAGGTCAGTCTTGAACTTGCCTGGCCATGCGACGCCGCGTAGCTCGGGGGTGAGAGAACGGTAGCCTGCTGTCGCCACCAGTGCCTTTTGCTGGTATTGGGCTTGCTCCTGGGGATTACCGCGCGCCGCCGCTTGGAGCAGCGTGGGGTCTTCGCGTGGAGGTGCAGGGACGCGATCTTGGCACGCCGGCGCTGGGAGCGCGTGAGCACCTTCTTGGGGACGAGGGATCTCTTGGCAGCTCCTTTCTTGCTGCGCAGGTGCCGGACGCGGAGGGTCTCGCCCTGGGGCTGCGTGCCTTGGAGCCAGGGCGCCTTCTTGGGGAGGAGGTGGTGGAGGCACCTCCTGATCCTAGCCTCCTGCATGGAATGGAGGGCGAGGCAGCGAGAAGGATGGCAAGGGGGAGCCTCCTATGGCACTGATGAGCTCGGTGATGCGGGTGAGCCAGTCCTCGTAGAGGTCGTCGATGGGGCGGTAGTGCAAGATCTCTCTTGCCACGAGCAGCGCGGCGTGCATGTCCGTGGGGGCGTGACGGGCGTGGGACGACGAAGCGGCTGGAGCTAGCGACGGTGTGGCGGTGCGGCCCTCCTGCCGTACCGAATGATGTTGGGACGAGGCCTGCTGCTCGTTCCCCGTTGTGCCAGTGGCGGCGTTGGCGGCAGGCAACGTGGAACGACGAGGGCGTCCGCCGACGGGCGCCGTCTGGGCGATGAGGGTGGCAAGAGCAGCCCGGTGCTCCGCGCGAGCCCAACGAGCGTCAGCCATGGACACGACGGAAGATCACAAGCGAACAGCGAACGGAAGATTCCGGCGGACCCCAACCTGGCGCGCCAAATGTCGGATTTTGGGTTCCGGCAGACCCTTGAGGTTCGAACACTGGGGTGCGCGCGGAGATCTCTCCCCTACTGATCTACGTCCAATCTGCTCGCGTGATCTAAGCTGGCTCTCCACTCGTCGAGCTTCTCCACAGCAGGAGGGAAGTCGAGGAGCATCTGCGCGCGCGCCAAAGCTTCTACTGGCGTGGGTGGCGGCGAAAGATACATGGTCCATGGAGCGCTTTGACTTCTAACCATGTTAGAAGGAGCTCTGTCACGGCCCGGCGGCTGTGTGCCATTTTCGCTAGCACTTCGGTGGGCATGCTGGCCTCCTTCGTCCCGCAAATGACGCACAGGACTCTTCCCACTGGGGTGCGCGCGGAGATCTCTCCCCTACCGATCTACGTCCAATCTCCTCGCATGATCTAAGCTGGAAACAATGAACAACACAAGGGACACGAGGTTTATACTGGTTCGAGCCACCGTTGTGGTGTAATACCCTACTCCAATGTGTGGTGTGGTGGATTGCCTCAGGGGCTGATGATGAACAGTATAAGGGAAGAACAGCCTCGCGAGAGGTGTTCTTGAGCTGGTGCGATGAACTGCTGGGGTGAGTTCAGTCGCCTTTCTCTCTCTCTGCTAGGGTTCTATCAGATCTCTAGCTATCTAGATCGTTGTCTCCTCTTAGAACATTCTCTGGATCCCCTCCCTACTATGTGGTGGCTAGCTCTATTTATAGAGGCCCTGGGCCTCTCCCCAAATAATGAGCGGGACGGGCTCCAACAATTGGCCATTTTGAAGGGGAACATCTAGTACAAGTTATCCTGACCAAAGGTGGTCTTCGGCTACGAAAAGCACTGGTGATGACGCTGTCTTGGGATCCACGGTGACCTCCGTCTTGCCGCTTTGCTGGTCTTGGTCTCGTTGCACCGGAATGGTAACCTTTGCCCGATGCCTTGGCCTGTGCTTGCCCCCTTTGTACCAAAGGGGAAACAAGGACTCTGCGCAGGCCGGCGCCCGCCTAGCACTGGCCTGGTCTCGATCGTCCTGGCTTGCATCACGGGCTCCTCGCGAGGTACCCCTGCCTTGATCTCTCCGCCTCCTCGCGAGCCTGCCTGATGAGGCTGCCTCTGAGGAAGCTTCCAGTCGTCCGCCCTGCGAGGTTTGGCCCCTCGTGAGGGTCTTGAGCTTGAGCTGATGAAGATGGGCCGCGCTGGGCCCCCACTTGAGCCACGCCGCAGGCAGGCAAGTCTGGGGACCCCCGTTCCTAGAACACTGACAGGGAAGAGCGCGCTGTTTGTGCCGGGGTGGGCGTCTTGGAGGCGTGGTGACGCTGCTCGCCGCGCACAAGCTGGGAAGAGCGCGCTGTGGGTGCTGGGGTGGGCATCTTGGATGTCGCTGCGCCGCCCGTGGGTGGCACGGCGACGCCCCCCGAGGGTCCCGCTCAGCCTACTAGGGGCCCAGCTCCGTCTCTGGATTTTGTAGTGTGCGGCCCGTCGCCTTGCGCACAAACAACGCCCCTCGCCATGCTTTGACTGCCAGAGCGATGTTGGTGCTCGTGGGCCGCACCCCGGGTCCTGTCCGCAACTGGCCCGCTGCTTGCCTGCACAGATACGGGTCGTCCGGCTCATGATGAAGAACCGCTAGGCTGACTGCCAGACGGAATTTTCATGACTATGCCCCCCTACCTGGCACGCCAAAGATGGTCGGTGCAAACGACACCTATGCGGTCACTAGGATCCCTTCTACGATTGGCGAGCGCGAGGTTGTGCAAAGAGCGGGTCTGACAGGAAGCACATGGATCGTTTACCCAGGTTCAGGTTGCGAAGATGCGTAATACCCTAGCCCTGCTTTGGTGGATGTATTTGAGTGTTCTTGTGTTCTTGAGCTAGCTACGGGGTGCAACTTTCCCAAAAGAGCCGAATCCCCCTCTTGGTCGCCTCGGGCCTCTTTTTATAGAAAAAAGGGTTGCCATAGTGGCACACATGAGGTGGAAAGGTCTACAGTCGATAAGCTTATCCTCTAGGACCGTCAGACAAACGCATTTAATGCGCTGCCAACGTGCCCCCTTGCTTTATCAGCGACGCCAGGGAAGCACGTCCCAGACATCACCGCCTTGCCTGGCCTTGACATGCGTCCGAGCTGATGAGGCATCACGGCACCATGTTGGCTGGCTGCTGGGCTGGCACGGTGGTGGAGCCTTCATGAAGGGTCGCATGCCGCCACGCAGGTGCTTGCTGAGTCGGTGTAGAGGCCACCCGTCGCCAAGCAGGTACTTGCCCAGCTGGTTGAGGTAGCAGCTGCTTGGGGACGGTGGTGGAGTCTTGGCTGGCGCGGGCCTGGCAGTGGCCCTGCTGATGTCCTCGGCAAGGGTCTTGCTGGGGGACCCGCAAGTGTCTTGCCTTGGCGTTGTATTCGTCCCCGACAAGGGTCTTGCCGAGGGTCTTGTGGAGTTCCTCGGCTAGGATCCCGCTAAGGGACGCCGTCTTCTGGTCCTCATCTGATCTCACATGTTTATGATATTGACAAAGATTTGCATACCACCACAGAGGCGCCTCCCGAGCCTCGGTTCCAATGTTGTTGGTTGGGTTGGAGCCTGTGGGCTCAAGGGTGGCTTGCTCCGCTGGCATCGGGCAAGTTGCCCCGGCAAGGCTCTTGCCAGGGCTACGGAGGCTACCTCGGCAAGGATCTTGCCGAGGGAGTCCACCTTGCCCTCTTGCTCTCCTGTGCTTCTGGTCTTGGCATTACCTTGGTTGTCTCATGCTTTGGCTTCTCTCCGGCTTCCCTCCTCTGCCATACTAAGTGTGGTCATGGCGTGCGGCTTTGACTGCCCGTGCACAAGTAAAGGGGTCAAAAGAAGAGCCCCTACTTTTGTACATCGACATGGGGACCCACTAGGGCCATAGCCGCACGTATGCAAGTGCCTCCTTATTATATAAAACAATATTTTTTGCTTCCTCCTGGTTTCCTGACATCATGGTCCCACACCATTGTCAACCTATGTAGTCAATAAACGAGAGACTTGCACAAGGAGCGGCCGACGGCTGGGACCAAGCAACTCAAGCAGTATTTGTGTTTTTGAGTTTTTCTTGAGCAATGTTTATGTTGTTGTTCAGGGGAGAGCAGGGTATTAACTAGGGCGGGTTGTGGCCCATCTAGCCCAGGACAGATATCAGCCCAATCATTTTTTTTCAAGCTGAAAATGGCTAGCCCAGCTATACTTTTTTGAGGAATATCCAGGCAAGGTCAACTTGTTATTCTCCGCCCCGCTGGGCTGCAAATCTTTCCTAGGAGGGATGCATTAGGCTTAACAAGAAAATGGGCTTTAAGAAATAATAAATGGGACATAGTTATAAAAACTAGGCAGCAACTATATAAAAATGCACTAAACACGTAATTAGTTTTAGAAAATATTATTTTTGGATTTTGAAAATTTTAATTATATTAATTTATGCGCATGCAATATTTCGTTGGATTTTTACGTAATACAAATTTATTTTGAAATTATTTTTAATCTGACTAGAAATTTTGGGAAATAAATATTTTGGATCCCATCAAAATGTGGGAAATTTTATTGAATTCTGTTTTGAGCAGTTGGTTGAAATTATTAATCGTTGTCCTAGCTAGAGAATGGGTTGTACATTTAACAAACTGTAAATGGGCTGTAGTAAATTCCATTAGAATTCAAAAATGGGCTATACATTCTTACAAATCGCAAATGGGCTATATGTTCTCGGCCACACACTTGTGGGCCTCGAAAGTTGATGTGTCCCCTAAAAAACTAAGTTGGCGCGTATGCAAGGCCTTATCAACTTATAGTCAACACACGGTTCTAGCAGCATTGGCTGTTGGATGTCCATCCAACGGATGCCATGCTTCTTCTTCAATCTCGGATATTCTTGCTTTAGCCGCCCGAAAAATAATTCCCACTTGACATCTGGGGCACACCGTTTCGGAGTCTCACTTGTGGGCCTACGAAGTTGATGCGTACCATGGGCTTTGTCAACTTAGTCAATATAAACGATTCTAGCTGCAGTGACCGTACGATGTCCATCCAACGGCCGTCGTGCTTCTTCAACCTCTGGTCTTCTTGCACCAGCCACCCAAACCAGCACCAGCCATGCCGCATGGTCCTGCCTCCCATGTCCGGCTATGCTGCCACCGCTGGCCATGCTATCCCTCTATACTCACCCACACCTCCCATTATTCTCTGGCGACGGCAGCCTTACACCACAGCTGGAGCAATCAACTAATGTACTCCACTCTGTGTGGGCATCCACTACCGGCGTCGTTCCCTTCCTAGGCCTCCCCGTCATCCACTACCTTGGTGCTCTCGGCGCGGCGTGGTCAACATGGTCAACGAAGGACAGCCATCGGAAGAGGACTTTAGGCAGTGAGGCTAACAGCTGGACCCACCAGCTACATCTTCGAACACAAGGAAGTGCCTCCTTATTACTCGCAAAATAAAAACGATTCCTCCCCCTGATAGCTAGGACCGAACAGCTATATCTTCGCACATAAGGAAGTGTGTCCTTATCCTCCCTGACTACTAGGAGCCACCCGGTCAAAGCGTACGTAGCGTTGTCTGTCTAGTCGCGAACGTGTATGAACATACTAGTCGATCAGTCTTTCTACAAGTATGAACCATGGCCGAGTAAGTAGCCGAATGTGTCGTTGTAGAGCACCTAACATAGCAGTTCATGCAGTCTTGTCTAAGTCTTGTACATGTACGTACAGCAACAGGGCAAAAAATACGGCCACGTACGTATATATGGGTAGGGTCTCGAGCGTGTACTCGCGCATATATATACAGACGGCCATGGCTTGTGTACATGGAGAGGCAACAGACAGCAGCAACGACGTCCTGTTCATCGGGCAGTGAACCGGCTGGGTCGAAACGGAGAAATAGCATCCTGTTCATTGGGACGCAACCGACTGGGTCGGAATGCGTCGTGTTCATCGGGCGCCAACCGGCTTGGACGAAACAGCCGATCAAAACGAGGCCTGGCGTACCGTAGAATGGAGGAAACGACCTTGTGTTCGACCGGCCACGGTCAAAATGGGGGTCCTGTTCATCGGGACAGGTGTGGTGTACCGCAAAATGGGACTTGATGGGATACTATTCATCTCCACCGTCAACTCCCTCCTCGGGCTACTATTCATCCACCGTCGACCTCCTCCATCCTCCACCTGCAACTGTTCATCCACGACGTCTCCCCTCCTGCCTCCACCTATGACTGTTCATCCATGGGCTCCTGTTCATCCAGCCTCCACCGCTCCTCCACCGGCTACTGTTCAACCATCCCTCTCCACGCAGTCCTGTTCAACCACCCCTCCACGGGCTACTATTCATCCAGCCCTCTACCAGCTACTATTCAACCAGCCCTCCACGGGATCCTGCTCATCCAGCCCTCCATGGGGTCCTGATCATGCACCACCAACCGGCTTGATCGGGGTCCTGTTGATCCAGCGGCAACAGCCTCTACTACCACGGGGTCCTGTTCATCCAACCACCCCTCCCCCAACAACGCTGACTGTTCATCAAGAGGCAGCATCGATCTGCTTTAGTTAGCAGCAGTAGCGAAGGAATCACTCGGGTTCAGTTAACAGCAAGGGATCAATCGGGGTTCAGTAACGTACCTAGTGCAATTTCTTAGGTTCAGTTAGAGCCCAATGCCTCTTCCGGGTTCAGTTAGAGCGCAACGCCTCTCACACACACGCGTACATGTATGAGAGAAACGCACAAACCTTCGTGCATTGCTCGGCCCCAACCATCCACCGTAACCGGGAACTCCCCGATATTTTCCTCGCCCTCTCTTCTACCACTGTTTTTCCCATCATGGACGGCCCAAAGAATGTCATGCAGCTACGTCTCCGGCCCGCCCAGGATGAAAAGCCCATTTTCTATCATGATTTTTTGTCATAGAAGTAGGAGACCACCACATCTATGATGATACCGGGTTTTGTTACAATTATTGTCATAGACGTGTCATAAGCATGACAGAAAAAATTGTTCAGCCCAAAATGTCACGGATGTGTATTTTTTTGTAGGGAACAGGATGGCATTGCATATTTCACGTATACTATGGCTGGCTAAAAGAGATGAGACTGCATAATTCCCATATATGATATAGAAACTAAATAGGTGGGATTATAGAACATGTCTAAACTAAGCAGATCACATATATGAAGTCAAAAGTAGGCACTGCAAGGCAACATATGCATGATATGACTAACATCATCATGCCAAGTTAGAGCAAACACCTTGGGGGGTAAATAGGAGTGGTTAGCTGCGTCTGAATCCGCCTCAGAACAAATATGTTCCTCTAGATTACAATCTAGAGAGGCGGGGAGGGTTTGCCATTGAACCCACCAGGGA
Organism: Triticum monococcum; assembly: GCA_034509565.1. Lineage (NCBI taxonomy): Eukaryota > Viridiplantae > Streptophyta > Magnoliopsida > Poales > Poaceae > Triticum > Triticum monococcum. Next base: position 273,244,689 of record CM067842.1, on the reverse strand, counting down.
GGGATGTCTGCATTACATTGTATTGCCGCACAAAGCTCTTCTTCTTTTCTCTACATGTTCAACATGACTATGTACAATATCTGACATGCATACGAAAAAAATATAGTGAGATTATGTAAGGAGAGCAGGCAGAAATCTAGAGTGATGGTAACAACCAGTGGATGGATCCAAAAATAATGATAGCAGGCTGATGATAACTTTAATTTAATAAAAAGACAGATGATGATTGCTTCACTATTTGTTTCCCACCCAAGATGAACAACGTAGCCATACCCTAGGTCAACCAGATAATAGATAGAGATACTATTCATTGCTGCCTCGATATGTGCCCCACAACTAATTTTAAAACTCAAGTTTGAACATTAATTTGGACCTGACTTGGAGCCTAAGAGGTGAACAGGACGATAAAGTAGCACGTAATATTAAGCAATGCATAACATAAGCAGAAATAAAAGAGTGCGACCTCTCTTGTTGTAATGCCCTTGATGCGGCTATATCTCCGACGTGTCGAGGCACGACTTAGAGGCATAACCGCACTGAAAGCAATGTCGCCAGTTAGGCAATCTTCACAACATCCCATGTAATATATAATAAAAGGAGAGATACATAGTTGGCTTACACTCGCCACGTCAAACAAAGTACATAAATAGCATTACATCAACCAAACACTCATGGCCCGACTACGGCGCCAAAATAAAAGAACAACCCAACATGCGACACGGTCCCGATCGCCCCAACTGGGCACCACTACTGATCATCAGGAAAAGAAACATAGTAACGGCGTGAGTCCTCGTCGAACTCCCACTTGAGCTCTAGCGCGTCATCTGGAATGGAGTCATCAGGCCCTGCATCTAGTGTAATAGTAATCTGTGAGCCACAGGGACTCAGCAATCTCGCACCCTCACGATCAAGACTATTTAAGCTTATAGGTAAGGCAAGGTAAATATGTGGATCTGCAGCCAGCGACTAGCATATATGGTGGCTATCCTGATTTGCAAAAGAGAGCGAGAAGAGAGAGCAAGGCGCGAACAAATTACTAGAGAGCAACCTGCGGCAAGCATTACTCCAACACCGTGTCCACTTCCCGGACTCCGCCGAGAATAGGCCATCACGGTAACTCACACAGTTGATTCATTTTAATTAAGTTAAGGTTCAAGTTATCTACAACCGGACATTAACAAATTCCCATCTGCCCATAACCACGGGAATGGCTTTCGAAAGTTCAAATCCCTGCAGGGGAGTCCCAACTTAGCCCATGACAAGCTCTCACGGTCAACGAAGGAATAGACCTCCTCCCGAGACATTCCGATCAGACTCGGTATCCCGGTTCTTCAAGACACTTAGACAAGTTAAAACAAATCCAGCAACACCGCATGAATGTGCCGACAAATCCCGATAGGAGCTGCACATATCTCTTTCTCAGGGCACACTCAGATTTTCTAAACTTTCGGTAGGCCAGCCCAGAGTTGCCCCTGGTAGCCACCGGCGGCTGACGAGTTGGACCAACACCCAGAGGAGCACTGGCCCCGGGGGGGTTTAAATAAGATGACCCTCGGGCTCCGGAAACCCAAGGGAAAAAGAGGCTAGGTGGCAAATGGTAAAACCAAGGCTGGGCATTGCTGGAAAAGCTTTAATCAAGGCGAACTATCAAGGGGTTCCCATTATAACCCGACCGCGTAAGGAACGCAAATTCCGGGAACATAACACCGATATGACGGAAACTAGGGCGGCAAGAGTGGAACAAAACACTAGGCGAGAGGCCGAGCCTTCCACCCTTTACCAATTATATAGATGCATTAAGATAACATGTCAATATAATGATATCCCAACAAGTAAATAATGTTCCAACAACGAACAGTCTCCAATCTTCACCTGCAACTAGCAACGCTATAAGAGGGGCTGAGCAAAGCGGTAACATAGCCAAACAATGGTTTGCAAGGACAAGGACATGGTGGGTTAGAGGTTTGACATGGCAATTTGGGAGGCATGATAAGCAAGTGGTAGGCATCGTGGCATAGGCATAGCAAAAGAGCGAGCAACTAGCAAAGCAATGATAGTAGTGATTTCGAGGGTATGATCATCTTGCCTGCAAAGTTGTCAGAGTTGACTGGATCCTCGAAAGCAAACTCAACGGGCTCCTCGTTAGCAAACTCGTCTCCCGGCTCTACCCAAACAAGACAAACAAGCAACAAGGACACAATCAACCACGTGGAAGGATCAAACAACATGATGCAAAGATGGTATGCTATGCGGGATGCAATATGTGATGCATATGCAAGATTTGACAAGGAATGAATGAACCTGGCCTCAACTTGGAAAACGAAGTGTGCCACTGGAAAGATGAGATGAAATCGCTTGAAAATGATATAAAGATCACCGGAATCGGTGTTACGGTTTGGAAATGGCAAGCGATTCAAATATGACAATGTTCTGCAATTTACAGCGAGTAGCCATCTAAATGCAACAAGATGAACATGCTACAGCACCCAAACATGACAACAAAATACATGGCAGGGATCCATTCATGATGCTTGATAAAAGATGAACACTGAGCTACGGTGAATTCATCCATTAACAGGTTCAAACAAGCATGGCAAAAATGCATTTCGCATACAGATTTCAGACTTAGTGAAATTAACACTTGTCTGCAATTTCAGATCAGATAGCACTCTTTTGAGCAATAAAACTATATGCTACAGGACCTGAACATGGCAAAGTAAAGCATGGCAAGGAGCTACTCAAAGAGCTTAACAAAAGTCCCTTAGTAACCTTGAGCCAAAAGGGATCAGAAAATACATTTGCAAGCATGTGAACATGGCAAAAACATAATTAGTTCTCAGACTTGGTGAAAACTGGAGCATGCTGAAACAGATATCAAGTAGGCATGTTTACGAGCTCGATGCACTCACTACAGAGCAAGTCATGACAAGCTAAGCATACACCCATCAGGAATACACAAAATTCAAGCTAGACATGGCAAGAACAATAACATAGCATGCACGGATCAACTACAACATCCTCGGCAAAATTGCTAACAAGTAGACAATCTGCCCAGATTCACGAAATAGCAAAAGTAGAGCTCGATTGACTCAAGCTAGGGTGCTCCATAATTGCAAACAAAGACATGGATGGATAGAGCACTACAAGATTAACAAAACATCCTTATTGATCATCCTCAAAAGAGGCACGGATCACTAGGAAACAACAAGAATATATGGCATAATGAGATAAACAGTCATGACAAGCCAAGTCCCTGAAATCAGCATTAACGAATGCTCCACTTTGCAAGCTTGTGCTAGTCACCACACACATCACAAAAATACATGGGTTGCACCTCTGGAAAGATGGCAAAACATATAACAAAACACATGTAGAGCTCAAGGGCATATCATGCACACAATAATCATGGCAAAAATGACAAATATCTAATTGGAGCAGCAGATCTGACAAATATCTCAAATAGCATTCTTCTAACAGCATTTCGGGCATTAAGATGAACTCAAATGAAAATGGTGCAATGAGATGAAATGATGTACTCTCTGAGATGAACATTTTGATATGCTATATGCCCAAAACGGAGCTACGGATGCAAAGTTTCGATGCGATGAACATAGCCAAAATATTAGGGTTTCGGGCAAAAAGTCAACCCGATCCAATATTTCAGATCTAGATCCGGCCGGCGCGGTTTATGAGGATTGCCAGAACTGTTCACCGGAGAGAGCTGAGGCGGCCGGAGCTCGAGGACAAGGAGGAGGTCGGCGGGGCCGAGCACCGGACGTCGAGGAACAGGGCGGCGCGGCTCCAGCGGAGGTTGGTGGCGTCGGGCGGCGCGAACGTCGGTGCACCGGCCGGCGCGGTGGCGCGACGAGGCGATGGCCGGCGCGGGCGAGGTCGCCATGCGGGGGGAAGACGAGGAGGGCGGCGGCGCAACGCTCGGGGTCGCTCCGGGCCGGGAGGGCCCCGCCTGGGCCCTGGCGGGCCGGCGCGGCGATGTGGGGCGCCGCGGGCAGCGGTGAACCGGGCGACAACACATGGCGTCGGTGGGCGGGCCGGACACGTCCATCGGCGGATTTTCTGTCCGGCGGCGGCGGATGGAATGGATCTAGGGTTAGGGGAGAGTGGAACCGCGAATTTCGGAGGGTGGTCTTTATATAGAGGTAGAGGGAGCTAGGAGTGTCCAAATGAGGTGCGGTTTTCGGCCACGCGATCGTGATCGAACGCTCTAGATGATAGAGAGGGTTTTGGTGGGTTTTGGGCCAAACTGGAGGGGTGTTGGGCTGCAGCACACATGAGGCTTTCTCGGTCCCTCGGTTAACCGTTGGAGCATCAGACGAAGTCCAAATGGTACGAAACATGGCAGGCGGTCTACCGCTAGTAAACCAAGGCTGCTTGGAAAGTCTCGGTCCAATCCGGAAATGTTTAATCCCCACACACGAAAGAAAGGTAGAAATGACCACCGGAGGAGAACGAAGTGCCGGAATGCAAAACGGACAACGGGGAAAATGCTCGAATGCATGAGACGAACACGTATGGAAATGCAATGCACATGATGACATGATATGAGACGCATGACAATGATAACAACACACGGAGACAAAGACCCGAACCCGAGAAAATAAAATAACGTAATGCCGGAAACGGCAAGAGTTGGATTACATATTGGGTAAATCATATCCGGGGTGTTACAACACTCCGCCACTACGAAAAGATCTCGTCCCGAGATCTAGGACGGAAAGAATGCCGGGTACTCAGAACGGAGGTGATCCCCGCATTCCCAGGTAGCTTCATGGTCGGAATGGTGTGACCACTTGACTTTGAGGAATTTGATTGACTTATTGCAAGTCTTGCGTTCAGTCTCTTCAAGAATAGCAACGGGGTGCTCACGATAGGAGAGATCTTCTTGGAGCTCGATGTCCTCTAAGTTGACGGTGCGATCAGGAGTCCTGAAGCACTTTCGGAGCTGAGAGACATGGAACACGTCATGCACATTTGCAAAGTTTGAAGGAAGCTCGAGTTGATAGGCGAGATCGCCTCTCTACTAACAATCTTGAAAGGTCCCACGTATCTGGGGGCAAGCTTCCCTTTGATACCGAAGCGACGAGTACCTTTCATAGGAGAGACGTGGAGGAAAACATGATCTCTGATCTCGAAAGCCAGATCATGGTGCTTACTATCATAGTAGCTCTTCTGGCGGGATTGGGCTTCTTTGAGGTTATCTCGAATGACTTTGCACATTTCCTCTGCCTCTGTGATTAAGTCATTACCCAAAAGCTGACGTTCACTGGTTTCAGACCAGTTGAGAGGGGTACGGCACTTCCTGCCATACAGAATTTAAAATGGGGCCTTGCCCGAACTTGCTTGAAAACTGTTGTTGTAGGAGAATTCAGCATATGGAAGACAATCCTCCCACTTCATGCCGAAGGAGATCACACAAGCCCTGAGCATATCTTCAAGAATCTGATTGACATGCTCGACTTGACCGCTAGTTTGAGGATGGAAAGCTGTGCTGAAGTGGATGTTGGTGCCCATGGCCTTCTGAAAAGAATCCCAAAACTTGGAGGTAAAGACGCTGCCACGGTCTGAAGAGATCACTTGTGGAATACCATGCAGAGAGACAATCCGAGAGGTATAGAGTTCCGCCAATTGAGCTGCAGTGATTGACTCTATGATAGGCAGAAAGTGAGCCACTTTAGTGAGTTTGTCGATGACAACGAATATAGCATCATTGCCATGTTTGGACTTTGGAAACCTAGTCACGAAGTCCATCTCAATGTGGTCAAACTTCCATTCTGGAATGGCAAGAGGTTGGAGGAGACCTGCTGGCCTTTGGTGTTCTGCCTTCACTCTTCTGCAGACATCACATTCGTTTACGAACTGAGCAATCTCGTGCTTCATTCGAGTCCACCAATAAGCCTGCTTGAGGTCCTGATACATATTCGTGCTCCCAGGGTGGATGGAGAGGAGAGAATTGTGAGCCTCGTTCATGATCACTTTACGAAGGTCACCTTTGGGCACAACAATATGATCCTCGAAGAAGAGAGTATCCTTGTCATCAAGGCGGTAGCTCTTGTACTTGGGTTGACTCTTGGCAATCCCAATCTTCACCTTTTTCACCATAGCATCAAGAAGCTAGGCTTGGCAAATCTAATCTTCCAAGGTAGGAGAGACTTGAAGGTTGGCGAGGAAACCTTGAGGAACAACTTGCAGATTAAGTTTGCGGAAAGCTTCACAAAGCTCGGGTTGATAAGGCTTGAGAATCAGACTGTTGCAATAAGCCTTCCTGCTCAATGCGTCAGCAATCACATTGGCCTTGCCTGGAGTATACTCGATACTCGGATTATACTCTTTAATCATTTCGACCCATCGAGTCTGCCTGAGGTTGAGATTAGGCTGAGTGAAGATGTACTTGAGACTCTTGTGGTCAGTGAAGATGTCCACTTTTCTTCCCAATAAGAGATGTCTCCAAGTCAAAAGAGCATGCACAACTGCCGCCAACTCGAGGTCATGAGTGGGGTAGTTCTTCTCATTGGGCTTCAAATGGCGAGAGGTATAAGCCACAACTTTCTTCTCTTGCATCAACACTGCGCCAAGACCTTGGAGAGAGGCATCACAAAAGACCTCGTACGGCTTGGATTCATCAGGCGGAGTCAGAACTGGGGCAGTGACCAATTTCTCTTTCAAAGTGCTGAAAGCGATGTCACATTCCGGAGACCAAACGTACTTGACGTGCTTTTGGAGAAGATTTGAGAGAGGCTTCGCGATCTTAAAAAAGTTTTCAACGAATCTTTGACAGTAGCTTGTGAGACCGAGGAAGCTACAGAGTTGCTTCACGTTCTGAGGTGGTTCCCAATTCACAATTGCAGACACCTTCTCAGGATTCACCGTGATGCCCTTGGCAGAGATGATATGACCAAGATAAAGAACCTCATCGAGCCAAAATTCGCACTTGGAGAACTTGGCGTGGAACTGGTGTTCCCCCAGCTTATCCAGTGCCAAACGCAAGTGCTTGGCATGATCTTGCTTGTTCTTTGAAAAGACCAGAATGTCGTCGAGATAGACCAAAACAAAGTCATTGGTGTAGGCATTGAAGATGAAGTTCATCATGCAAGAGAAAGTCGGAGGAGCATTGACGAGGCCAAAATACATGACAGTGTATTCATATGAACCATAGCTTGTCCTGAAGGCCGTCTTGGTAATATCTTGCTCACGGATTCAAATCTGATGATAACCCATATGGAGATCAAGCTTAGAGAATACTTGGGCACCTTTGAGTTGTTCGAACAGCTTGTTGATGTTGGGAAGTGGGTATTTGTTCTTGATAGTCTTCTTGTTCAATGGACGGTAATCAACACAAAGTCGGTCCGTTCCATCCTTCTTCTTCACAAAAAGAACACCACAACCCCACGAAGAAGAACTAGGTCGGATGAGACCCATTCTCTCTTGAATATCGAGTTGCTTCTTCAGCTCCTTTAACTCTTCAGGTCCGAGCTTGTCAGGACGCTTGCATACTGGTTCCGTGCCAGGCTCAAGATCGATGATGAATTCAACTGGCCAGTGCGGAGGCATTCCTGGAAGCTCTTTTGGAAAGACGTCTTGATATTCGCAAACGACTGGAATCTACGAGATAGCATCTAGTTCACCCTTCTCATTGAGAGAAAACAGACGGATAGTATTATCCCGAGCGGCAAAGACAATTACATCCTCAGACGAATGAGTCAATTGAATCTGCCTGGCTGCACAATCAAGATGAGCCTTGTGCTTAGAAAGCCAATCCATCCCGAGAATAAGATCAATATCCGAGTTACCAAGGATCATTGGAGAAGCCAGAAACTTGAAATCGCCCATCGAGATAGAAATATCCGAAACCTCGTAGTTAGCGAGAAAACATCTACTTGGAGAGACAACTGCTAATGGTTTATGCATAACTTGAGAAAACCACCCATGCTTAGATGCAAAAGGTCTCGAGATAAAACAATGCGATGCACTAGTATCAAAAAGAACTTTTGCAGGAACATCGTTAACAGGAAGGTTACCCATGATGACATCTGACGAATCCTCTGCCTGAGCTGCATTCACCATGTTAACCTTGGCGTACTTGGGGTTATGCTTGACCACAACTGTACTTGCCGATCTCACAGGAGGAGGAGGAGGGAGACGCCTCTGGTTGAAACACTTGTTAGCATAGTGCCTCTTCTGTTGGCACTTGTTGCACGTGACCTCTGAAAGCGAACGGTGATACGGAGCACTCGATCTTGGAGCTTGAGACGAAGTCTTGTTCTGAAAGCCAAGGTTGGGTGGGTGGGAAGATCCACTATCACCTTTGCTCTTCTGCTGATACGGCTGACGGAACGGAGGAGGAGGAAGCCAATACTTCTGCTGCTTGGCCACTTGAGTAGAGGAAGAAGGAGTAGCATCTCGGACTCGCTTCTTGGAAGCATCACACCTCAGTTGAGCGGCCTCTTGCTTCAATGCCATGTTGTAGAACTCATCGTACCTCAAGGGCTCAAAGAGAACAAGAGCTAGCTGGATTTCTTCTCTGAGACCACCCCTGAACTGGTATATCATGCTCTTCTCATCAGGGACGTCCTGCTTGGCAAAGCGGGCGAGCTTTTGGAACAACTTGTTGTAGTCATAGACAGACAAAGAGCCTTGCTTCAGGTTGCAGAATTCCTCACGCTTGCTTTCAACCACGCTCTGAGGGATATGATGAGCTCTGAAATCTTGACGGGATTCATCCCAGGTAATCACACGGCCTCCTCTGGAATCCTTGTACTGCTGGAACCACTCTGCAGCTTGGTCTTTGAGTTGGAAGGAAGCGAACTGGACAAAGTCCTCAGGCATGACGTTACTGCACTCGAAATGCTTGCACAAGTCCACTAGCCAATCGTCAGCATCAGTTGCCTCAACACAATTGCTGAAAGTCTTTGGCTGATTTGCAAGGAACTGGTTGAGTGTAGCAAAGTGATTCTGATTGTTGCCTTGGTTGCCTTGGTTCGCTTGATTGTGCTCTTGAAGAATTTGCATGATCAACTGCGTGTTTGCATTGGTTGCGGCCATCACAGCTTGCCATGCCTCCGGAGGAGGTGGAGGTGGTGGCGGATCAGGATTCGGAGTCGTCCGTGTTGGAGGAGCCATCATGAAGAGGTTGACATCCATTAGCACATAGATAGACAATTATTGAAGCTGAATCCAATGGAATGAAAATTGCAACATATAGTCTTCACATCCGAACAAAATGAACGAATGCATTCCACTTGAAATGGTCACATATCCATAAATTGAGAAGCCACTTAGAATTTAGGTAGAAAAATAAATCAACAAGGTACGGATCAAGAACGAATACTCGGTAAGAAATCCCAATCTCAAACCAAATATCCGTGGAAGAAGAACTAGAGCTACAAGAATTCCCACCTATGAAACTCCCGAACCTTTCCGGTTATGCAATAAGGTGTTGGGGATACAGGGGAAGCATAATATCTCACCCAAATCTAGCAAATCCTACATCCAGCTGAATCCATCCTTCAACACATAACCGAGAAAAACTTCAGAAACCATCTACCTCAACCTTCGAAAAGCATCCGCTATACAAGTTATGGCGATACTCCCAAACTCCCGCCCTAGTACTGGGTGGCGTCGAGGTTATCTCACCAACGAACTACATAAAAGAGATTTTCAATGTCGGCGTACTAAACTCAGGTATTCCAGAACTGCAACGATAAAATTGTGACGACAACACCTCGGAGCTCAACTCCCCGGGACACTGCCACAACCCCTAAAGACGGGAGGCGCCAAGAACAATGTTCTCATCACAAAACCATCGGAACGATTCCAAGATACCCGCGTGATCCTAAAATTTTTTTAGTGAAATTTGAGAAGAGAATAGTCCAAACTCTACGTCAGGATGCCTTACCAGAGCGATGAGGAGACTGGGGAGTAAAAAGAATTCCTAAACTCTCCGATATATAATTCCTAAATGACTCAAAACATTTTTCTAGACTCAAAATGGATGCTAAAAACGATCAATCAGTGGGGGCTCCTAAGGTCGGGGAAGGCTCTGATTACCAACTTGTAATGCCCTCGATGCGGCTATATCTCCCACGTGTCGAGGCACGACTTAGAGGCATAACCGCATTGAAAGCAATGTCGCAAGTTAGGAAATCTTCACAACATCCCATGTAATATATAATAAAAGGAGAGATACATAGTTGGCTTACACTTGCCACGTCAAACAAAGTACATAAATAGCATTACATCAACCAAACACTCATGGCCCGACTATGGCGCCAAAATAAAAAGAACAACCCAACATGCGACACGGTCCTGATCGCCCCAACTGGGCACCACTACTGATCATCAGGAAAAGAAAGATAGTAACGGCGTGAGTCCTCGTCAAACTCCCACTTGAGCTCTAGCACGTCATCTGGAAAGGAGTCATCAGGCCCTGCATCTGGTGTAGTAGTAATCTGTGAGCCACAGGGACTCAGCAATCTCGCACCCTCGCGATCAAGACTATTTAAGCTTATAGGTAAGGCAAGGAAAATATGTGGATCTGCAGCCAGCGACTAGCATATATGGTGGCTATCCTGATTCACAAAAGAGAGCGAGAAGAGAGAGCAAGGCGCGAACGAATTAGTAGAGAGCAACCTGCGGCAAGCATTACTCCAACACCGTGTCCACTTCCTGGACTCCACCGAGAAGAGGCCATCATGGTAACTCACACAGTTGATTCATTTTAATTAAGTTAAGGTTCAAGTTATCTACAACCAGACATTAACAAATTCCCATCTGCCCATAACCACGGGCACGGCTTTCGAAAGTTCAAATCCCTGCAGGGGAGTCCCAACTTAGCCCATGACAAGCTCTCACGGTCAACGAAGGAATAGACCTCCTCCCGAGACATTTCGATCAGACTCGGTATCCCGGTTCTTCAAGACACTTCGACAAGTTAAAACAAATCCAGCAACACCGCCCGAATGTGCCGGAAAATCCCGATAGGAGCTGCACATATCTCTTTCTCAGGGCACACTCAGATTTTATAAACTTCCGGTAGGCCAGCCCAGAGTTGCCCCTGGTAGCCACCGGCGGCTGACGAGTTGGTGAAACACTCAGAGGAGCACTGGCCCGGGGGGGTTTAAATAAGATGACCCTCGGGCTCCGGAAACCCAAGGGAAAAAGAGGCTAGGTGGCAAATGGTAAAACCAAGGTTGGGCATTGCTGGAAAAGCTTTAATCAAGGCGAACTATCAAGGGGTGCCCATTATAACCCAACCGCGTAAGGAACGCAAATTCCAGGAACATATCACCGATATGACGGAAACTAGGGCGGCAAGAGTGGAACAAAACACTAGGCGAGAGGCCGAGCCTTCCACCCTTTACCAAGTATATAGATCCATCAAGATAACATGTCAATATAATGATATCCAACAAGTAAATAATGTTCCAACAAGGAACGGTCTCCAATCTTCACCTGCAACTAGCAACGCTTTAAGAGGGGTTGAGCAAAGCGGTAACATAGCCAATCAACGGTTTGCTAGGACATGGTGGGTTAGTGGTTTGACATGGCAATTTGGGAGGCATGATAAGCAAGTGGTAGGCATCGTGGCATAGGCATAGCAAAAGAGCGAGCAACTAGCAAAGCAAATATAGTAGTGATTTCGAGGGTATGATCACCTTGCCTGCAAAGTTGTCAGAGTTGACTTGATCCTCAAAAGCAAACTCAACGGGCTCCTTGTTAGCAAACTTGTCTCTTAGCTCTACCCAAACAATACAAACAAGCAACAAGGACAAAATCAACCACGTGCAAGGATCAAACAACATAATAAAAAGATGGTACGCTATGCGGGATGCAATATGTGATGCATATGCAAGATTTGACAAGGAATGAATGAACCTGGCCTCAACTTGGAAAACCAAGTGTGCCACTGGAAAGATGAGATGAAATCTCTTGAAAATGATATAAAGATCACCGGAATCGGAGTTACGGTTTGGAAATGGCAAGCGATTCAAATATGACAATGTTCTGCAATTTACAGCGAGTAGCCATCTAAATGCAAAGGTGAACATGCTACAGCACCCAAACATGACAATAAAATACATGGCAGGGAACCATTCATGATGCTTGACAAAATATGAACACTGAGCTACGGCCAATTCATCCATTAACAGGTTCAAACAAGCATGGCAAAAATGCATTTGGCAAACAGATTTCAGACTTAGTGAAATTAACACTTGTCTACAATTTCAGATCAGATAGCACTCTTTGGAGCAATAAAACTATATGCTACAGGACCTGAACATGGCAAAGTAAAGCATGGCATGGAGCTACTCAAAGAGCTTAACAAAAGTCCCTTAGTGACCTTGAGCCAAAAGGGATCAGAAAATACATTTGCAAGCATGTGAACATGGCAAAAACATAATCAGTTCTCAGACTTAGTGAAAACTGGAGCATGCTGAAACAGATATCAAGTAGGCATGTTTACGAGCTCGATGCACTCACTACAGAGCAAGTCATGACAAGCTAAGAATACACCCATCAAGAATACACAAAATTCAAGCTAGACATGGCAAGAACAATAACATAGCATGCACGGATCAACTACAACATCCTCGGCAAAATTGCTAACAAGTAGACAATCTACCCAGATTCACGAAACAGCAAAAGTAGAGCTTGATTGACTCAAGCTAGGATGCTCCATAATTGCAAACAAATACATGGATGGATAGAGCACTACAAGATTAACAAAACATCCTTACTGATCGTCCTCAAAAGAGGCACGGATCACTAGGAAACAACAAGAACATATGGCATAATGAGATAAACAGTCATGACAAGCTAAGTCCCCGAAATCAGCATTAACGAATGCTCCACTTTGCAAGCTTGTGCTAGTCACCACACACATCACAAAAATACATGGGTTGCACCTCTGGAAAGATGGAAAAACATATAACAAAACGCATGTAGAGCTCAGGGGCATATCATGCACACAATAATCATGGCAAAATGACAAATATCTAATTGGAGCAGCAGATCTAACAAATATCTCAAATAGCATTCTTCTAACAGCATTTCGGGCATCAAGATGAACTCAAATGAAAATGATGCAATGAGATGAAATGATGTACTCTCTGAGATGAACATTTTGATATGCTATATGCCCAAAATGGAGCTACGGATGCAAAGTCACGATGCGATGAACATAGCCAAAATATTAGGGTTTCGGGCAAAAAGTCAACCCGATCCAAAATTTCAGATCTTGATCCGGCCTGCGCGGTTTACGAGGATCGCCGGAACTGTTCACCGGAGAGAGCTGAGGCGGCCGGAGCTCAAGGACGAGGAGGAGGTTGGCGGGGCCGGGCACCGGACGTCGAGGAACGGGGCGGCGCGGCTCCGGCGGAGGTTGGTGGCGTCGGGCAGCGTGGACGTCGGTGCACCGGCCGGCGCGGTGGCGCGGCGAGGCGATGGCCGGCGCGGGCGAGGTCGCCGCGCGGGAGGAAGACGAGGCGGGCGGCGGCGCGGCGTTCGGGGTCGCTCCGGGCCGGGTGGGCCCCGCTTGAGCCCCGGCGGGCCGGCGCGGCGATGTGGGGTGCCGCGAGTAGTGGTGAACCGGGCGACGACACGTGGCGTCGGTGGGCGGGCCGGACACGTCCGTCGGCGGATTTTCTGTCCGGCGGCGGCGGATGGAATGGATCTAGGGTTAGGGGAGAGTGGAACCGCGAATTTCGGAGGGTGGTCTTCATATAGAGGTAGAGGGAGCTAGGAGTGTCCAAATAAGGTGCGGTTTTCGGCCACGCGATCGTGATCGAACGCTCTAGATGATGGAGAGGGTTTTGGTGGGTTTTGGGCCAAAATGGAGGGGTGTTGGGCTGCAACATAGACGAGGCCTTCTCGGTCCCTCTTTTAACCGTTGGAGCATCAAACGAAGTCCAAATGGTACGAAACTTGACAGGCGGTCTACCGGTAGTAAACCAAGGCCGCTTGGCAAGTCTCGGTCCAATACGGAAATGTTTAATCCCCACACACGAAAGAAAGGTAGAAATGACCACCGGAGGAGAACGAAGCGCCGGAATGCAAAACGGACAACGGGGAAAATGCTTGAATGCATGAGATGAACACATATGCAAATGCAATGCACATGATGACATGATATGAGATGCATGACAACGATAACAACACACGGAGACAAAGACCCGAACCCGAGAAAATAAAATAACTTAACGCCAGAAACGGCAAGAGTTGGATTACATATTGGGTAAATCATATCTGGGGTGTTACACTTGTGGACCCGTGTACTCCTCAGGTTCATCTGCTGAGTCGATGATGGTGATGCCATTGCAGTGGGTGCCGGCAGCAGGGTAGGAGATCTGAGGTGGGGAAAGACGGTCAGGAGTCGTGATGTATGGTTTGGTGGATGCTTCTATCAATGGAGCAGCTTAGGTGAGGTGGACGACGTCGCGGCAGGAGGAGGACAAACCACACAAAGTTTTCTTCGACACCTACTTGTAACTAAAGTAATTCTATAAGGGCTCATTTGGTTTGTAGGATTCTAAAAATGCAGGGATAGGAAAAACACCAGAATAGGATAGGAATGCACATGGAAAACAGAGCATTTGCAAACACAGGATTTCTGTCAATTTCGGTGTTTGGTTCACAGGAATTGGAAGAGCAGAGGAATGCAAAGAAACATGGCCAAATTAATGTGAAACCATATGAAAGCATGTACAGTTAGAATGTTATTCTGTCACTAATGCACCTGGTCTTGTTTTCATGCGTAGGATTTGAAAAGTGGGTCGAGGTGGATCTTTTGCTCCATTCCTTTCAACAAAATGCATGAATAATTTAATAGTAGAGTGCCATAGGAAAATTTCCCATTGCTACATTTTTCCTTTGAACCAAAATAGCCCTAATGGATCGACATGAATGTAGAGTAATAAGTGATGTGACAAGTGTACAACCTCTTTGCCATAGCCGTTTCGACCTCAGCATCAATGGGTTGGTCGCTAAAGAAGTTGAGGTAGAGGTGGCTGTCGGAGGTGTGGAGGAAGATCTGAGGAATCTGTAGATGGCATCCAGGGCACTGCTCTGTTGTGATGGATGGTTCCGTCATTGGAGCAGCTCTGGCGAGCCGTAAGACGTCGAGGCTGAAGCAATACAAGACATACATCTTTAATCTCAAGTGGGATTCTAATAGCATCTTTGATATATGAGGTAATATACATTACCAAAAAGTGATAGATGTAAAATTTACATCACCAAAAAACACCTGACTACAATAGATGAGGTAAAAACTATTGACCCTGAACTTAACTGTCGAAACTAAAATTTATTGTCGAATCTGAATGTTACTATCGAAACTGAACGCACTGGTAGCAGAGAGGCACTTCACATGTAGTTTAGGCCACTCGAGCACTAGTAGTAGAGAAACAGTGATGTAAATCGGCAGGTGATCGACGGGGAACACAATAACAGATAGCAGCCAGAGCAGCAGCGCCTGGAGGAGCATCAACTCATGTAGTTGCAACAGCCCATGTACCAGCATCAGCAGCATGAGCAAGAGCAAGAGCAAGAGCATAGCAGCAGCACGAGCAAGGGGGAGAGCAGTGGAGCAGCACGAGCAAGGGGGAGAGTAGAGCAGCAGCACGAGCAAGCCAGAGCCGTCACAGTAGCAGCACCACAAGCAAGTGAGTGAGAGACGGAGCAGCAGCAGCAGTGTGAGTGAGCGAGCAAGAGACGGAGCAGCAGCAGCAGTAGCAGCGCGAGCGAGCGAGCGAGAGCCCGAGCAGCAGTAGTAGCGCGAGCGAGCGAGCGAGAGTAGCAACAGTAGCAGATCCGGCTGGTATGGACACCACCGTGATACGTCTCCATCGTATCTATAATTTTTGATTGTTCCATGCCAATATTCTACAACTTTCATATACTTTTGGCAACTTTTTATACTATTTTTGGGACTAACATATTGATCCAGTACCCAGTGCCAGTTCCTGTTTGTTGCATGTTTTTTGTTTCGCAGAATATCCATATCAAACGGAGTCCAACCGGGATAAAAACTGACGGAGATATTTTATGGAATATATATGATTTTTGGGAAGAAAAAATCCACGCGAGACGGTGCCCGAGGGAGGCACGAGGTAGGGAGGCGCGCCCTTGACCCTCTTCGCCACCCCATAAGGTGGTTGATGCCTTTCTTTCTCCACAAGAAAGCTAATATCTGGATAGAGATCGTGTTAAAATTTCAGCCCAATCGGAGTTACGGATCTCCGGGAATTTAAGAAACGGTGAAAGGGAAGAATCAGGAAACACAGAAACAGAGAGAGACAGAGAGACAGATCCAATCTCAGAGGCGCTCTCACGAGAGGGGAAACCCTTCTCCCATCTAGGGATGAGGTCAAGCAAGAAGAAGACGAAGGGGACCCCTCTCCCCTTCTCTTCCAGTGGCACCGGAACGCTGTCGTGGTCATCATCATCACCGCAATCTTCACCAACAACTTCACCACCATCATCACCAACTCTTCCCCCCTCTATGCAGCGGTGTAACCCCTCTTTTACCCGCTGTAATCTCTACTTAAACATGGTGCTAAACGCTATATATTTTTTCCCAATGATGTATGGCTATCATATGATGTTTGAGTAGATCCGTTTTGTCCTATGGGTTATTTGATGATTGTGATTGGTTTGAGTTGCATGTTTTATTATTGGTGTTGTCCTATGGTGCTCTCTGTGTCGCGCAAGCATGAGGGATTCCTGCTATATGGTTTGCAATATGTTCATGACTCCCTTATAGTGGGTGGTGTGAGTGACAGAAGCACAGACCCAAGTAAGTAGGTTGTTTGTGTATGGGATAAAGAGGACTTGATACTTTAGTGCTATGGTTCGGTTTTACCTTAATGATCTTTAGTAGTTGCGGACGCTTGCTAGAGTTCCAATCATAAGTGCATATGATCCATGTAGAGAAAGTATGTTAGCTTATGCCTCTCCCTCATACAAAATTGCAATAATGATTACCGGCCTAGTCATCGATTGCCTAGGGACAAATAACTTTCTCCTAACAAACAAGCTCTTTACTAAAACTAATTTAGTTGTGTATTTATCTAAACAACCCCTACTTTTTATTTAATTTCTCTTTATTATCTTGCAAACCTATCCAAAAACACCTACAAAGTACTTCTAGTTTCATACTTGTTCTAGGTAAAGCGAACGTCAAGCGTGCGTAGAGTTGTATCGGTGGTCGATAGAACTTGACGGAATATTTGTTCTACCTTTAGCTCCTCGTTGGGTTTGACACTCTTACTTATCGAAAACTGTTGCGATCCCCGGGGACTAATAGCGTGGGGTGAATATTCTCGTGTGTGCTTGTTTGCTTTATCACTAAGAATTTTTATTTGTTGTTCTTAGTTGTTATTTATCTTTAGTTATGGATATGGAACACGAAATACCAAAAAAATTAGGTGTACTTGCTGCTCATGGGGATGAGGAACCTCCTAAAACCCTCGACGCTCGTTATGTGACAGAAGCTATGTACTACTTTGATAACCTGAGAAAACCCCATTCAATTTGGTAATGGGAGTAACGTTGGATCAACGTGAACACTTTAGGGATTATCACTTGACACAAAAAGGGAAACTATTATGGGATCAAATTTATATATTGAAGTGGTATGCTCCGCAAGTATGCTTGAGTTATGATTATACTTGTTGCTCTAGGATGAAGGCTCCAAACCTTCCCTTTTCATGCAAATCTAATGATAATGAATCCTTAGCTTCTTATGCTAATGGTATATATGATTACTATGATGTGGAGCAAATAGAAGAATTTGTTGCTTTCAAGGGTGCTTATGAAATTGAATCTTTGTTTGAAAAGTATGAAGCTTTTGATGATGATGTTTATAGGCCTGAAAATTTGGCTATATTGAAATATTGCTATGATAATTATGAATATAATTCCTATATTCATGCACTTATTGAGAAAGTCTCCGCTGTCCAAGAAGAGACTAATGTTTTGCAGGAGTCTATGCAAGAAGAAATTGATGAAACTGTGAGCTCATTGGATGAAAAAGATAAGGAGGAGAGCGAAGAACAAAAGGAGGAAGAGCGGATTGATCACCTGTGCCCACCTTCTAATGAGAGTAACTCTTCAACTCATACATTGTTTAATTTCCCTTCATGCTTACCGAAGGATGATTGCTATGATGATTGTTATGATCCTGTTGATTCTCTTGAAATATCTCTTTTTGATGATGCTTCCTATGCTTGTGGCCAAGATGCCAATATGAATTATGCTTATGGAGATGAACTTGCTATAGTTCCTTATGTTAAACATTAAATTGTTTCTATTGCACCCACGCATGATAGTCCTATTATCTTTTTGAATTCTCCCGACTACACTATATCGGAGAAGTTTACCCTTATTAAGGACTATATTGATGGGTTGCGTCTTACTATTACACATGATGATTTTCATGAATATGATATGCATGTGATTGCTGCTCCTACTTGCAATTATTATGAGAGAGGAACTATATCTCCACCTCTCTATGTTTCCAATACAATAAAATTGCAAGAAACTGTTTATACTATGAATTGGCCTTTACTATGTGTGCACGAATTGTTCTTTTATGACATGCCGATGCATAGGAAGAGAGTTAGACTTCGTTGTTGCGTGATATATGTTACTTTGTGCTCACTACTAAAATACAAATCATTGTTAATTAAAATTGGCTTTGATATACCTTGGGATCCGGGTGGATCCATTACTTGAGCACTATATGCTTAGCTTAATGGCTTTAAAGAAAGTCCAGCCAGGGAGACAACCGGAAGTTTTAGAGAGTCATTTATTTCTGTTATGTGCTTTTATAAAATTTAAAAAATAAAAATAATGCGCCAAGGTTTGCCTTTAGGATGTTTACTTTGCTTGTTGGTTTGCACGGTGCAGGACAGAAACTTTGGCTGTAGTTCGCGATTTTTCATTTTTTACGGGAACGTCAACTGGTTATGATTCTTTTTGCACTGTCTTTCTATGCAAAATTTTATTTTTACTAATTTTGGCAGAATTTTTCAAGTATCAGAAGTATGGTGAATGTTCAGATTATTACAGACTGTTCTGTTTTAGACAGATTCTGTTTTTTGATGCATAGTTTGCTTGTTTTGATGAAACTATCGATTCATATCAGTGGATTAAACCATGAACAAGTTATAAAGTAGACACAATGCAAAAAAATAATAATTGGTTTGCAACAGTACTTAGATTAGTGATTTGCTTTATTATACTAACGGATGTTACCGAGTTTTCTGTTGAAGTTTCATGTGGATGAAGTGTTCGATGATCGAGAAGGTCTCGACGTGAGAAGAAGGAAGAGAGGAAAGAGCTCAAGCTTGGGGATGCCCAAGGCACCCCAAGTAAATATTCAAGGAGACTCAAGCGTCTAAGCTCGGGGATGCCCCGGAAGGCATCCCCTCTTTCTTCAACAAGGATCGGTATGTTTTCGGATTCGTTTCATTCATGTGATATGTGCAATCTTGGAGCGTCTTTTGCATTTAGTTTTCATTTTTATTTTATGAACCATGCTGGTATGAGATAGTCCTTGGTTGATTTATAGAATGCTCTATGCACTTCACTTATATCTTTTGAGTATGGCTTTATAGAATGCTTCATGTGCTTCAGTTATATCATTTGAAGTTTGGATTGCCTGTTTCTCTTTACATAGAAAACCACCATTTGTAGAATGCTCCTTTTCTTCACTTATATTTGTTAGAGCGTTGGCATATATTTTGTAGAAAGAATTAAACTCCCTTGCTTCACTTATATCTATTTAGAGAGATGACAGGAACTGGTCATTCACATGGTTAGTCATAAAATCCTACATAAAACTTGTAGATCACTGAATATGATATGTTTGATTCCTTGCAATAGTTTTGCGATATAAAGATGGTGATATCAGAGTCATGCTAGTGGGTAGTTGTGGATTAGTATAAATACTTGTGTTGAGGTTTGTGATTCCCGTAGCATGCACGTATGGTGAACCGTTATGTAACGAAGTCGGAGCATGATTTATTTATTGTTTGTCTTCCTTATGAGTGGCGGTCGGGGACAAGCGATGGTCTTTTCCTACCAATCTATCCCCCTAGGAGCATGCGCGTTGTACTTTGTTTCGATGACTAATAGATTTTTGCAATAAGTATGTGAGTTCTTTATGACTAATGTTGAGTCCATGGATTATACGCACTCTCACCCTTCCACCATTGCTAGCCTCTCTAGTATCGCACAATGTTCGCTGGTACCTTAAACCCACCATATACCTTCCTCAAAACAGCCACCATACCTACCTATTACGGCATTTCCATAGCCATTCCGAGATATATTGCCATGCAACTTCCATCATCATCATATACATGACTTGAGCATTCATTGTCATATTGCTTAGCATGAACGTAAGATAGCTAGCATGATGTTTTCATGGCTTGTCCATTTTTTGATCTCACTTCTATGCTAGATCATTGCACATCCCGGTACACCGCCGGAGGCATTCATATAGAGTCATATCTTTCTTCTAGTATAGAGCTGTAATATCGAGTTTTAAGTAAATAAAAGTGTGATGATCATCATTATTAGAGCACTGCCCCAGTGAGGAAAGGATTATGGAGACTATGATTCCCCCACAAGTCGGGATGAGACTCCGGACAAAAAAAAGAAAAAAAGAGAAAGGCAAAACAAGAGAAGGCCCCAATTTTTTCTAAAATGAGAGAAAAAGAGAGAAGGGGCAATTTTACTATCCTTTTACCACACTTGTGCTTCAAAGTAGCACCAGGTTCTTCATATAGAGAGTCTCTTGAGTTATCACTTTCATATACTAGTGGGAATTTTCATTATAGAACTCGGCTTGTATATTCCGATGATGGGCTTCCTCAAACGCCCGAGGTCTTCATGAGCAAGCACATTGGATGCACACCCACTTAGTTTCAGTTTGAGATTTCATACACTTATAGCTCTAGTGCATCCATTGCATGGCAATCCCTACTCACTCAAATTGATATCTATTAATGGGCATCTCCATAGCCCGTTGATACGCCTAGTTGATGTGAGACTATCTTCTCCTTTTTGTCTTCTCCACAACCACCATTCTATTCCACCTATAGTGCTATGTCCATGGCTCACGATCATGTATTACGTGAAAGTTGAAAAGGTTTGAGAATGTCAAAAGTATGAAACAATTCCTTGGCTTGTCATCGGGGCTGTGCATGATGTGAATATTTTGTGTGGTGAAGATGGAGCATAGCCAGACTATATGATTTTGTAGGGATAACTTTCTTTGGCCATGTTATTTTGAAAAGACATGATTGCTTTATTAGTAGGCTTGAAGTATTATTGTTCTTAATGTCAAATGATAGACTATTGCCTTAAATCACTCGTATCTTAATATTCATGCCATGATTATATATGTTATCAAGATTATGCTAGGTAGCATACCACATCAAAAATTATCTTTTTTATCATTTACCTACTCGAGGACGAGCGGGAATTAAGCTTGGGGATGCTGATACGTCTCCGTCGTATCTATAATTTTTGATTTTTCCATGCCAATATTCTACAACTTTCATATACTTTTGGCAACTTTTTATACTATTTTTGGGACTAACATATTGATCCAGTGCCTAGTGCGAGTTCATGTTTGTTGCATGTTTTTTGTTTCGCAGTATATCCATATCAAATGGAGTCCAAACAGGATAAAAACTGACGGAGATATTTTTGGAATATATATGATTTTTGGGAAGAAAAATCCACGCGAGACGGTGCCCGAGGGAGGCACGAGGCAGAGGGGTGCGCCCCACCCCCCTGGGCGCGCCCCTAACCCTCGTGGCCACCCCGTAAGGCAGTTGATGCCCTTATTTCACCGCAAGAAAACTAATATCCGGATAGAGATCGTGTTAAAATTTCACCCCAATCCGAGTTACGGATCTCCGGAAATTTAAGAAACGGTGAAAGGGTAGAATCAGGAAACGCGGAAACAAAGAGAGACAGAGAGACATATCCAATCTCGGAGGGGCTCTCGCCCCTCCCAAGCTATGGAGGCCAAGGACCAAAGGGGAAACCCATCTCCCATCTAGGGAGGAGGTCAATGAAGAATAAGACGAAGGGGCCCCATCTCCCCTTCTCTTCCGGTGGCATCGAAACGCTGTCGTGGCCATCATCATCACCGCAATCTTCACGAACAACTTCACCGCCATCATCACCAACTCTTCCCCCCTCTATGTAGCGGTGTAACCCCTCTTTTGCCCACTCTAATCTCTACTTAAATATGGTGCTCAATGATATATATTATTTCCCAATGATGTATGGCTATCCTATGATGTTTGAGTAGATCCGTTTTGTCCTATGGGTTATTTGATGATCGTGATTGGTTTGAGTTGCATGTTTTATTATTGGTGTTGTCCTATGGTGCTCTCGATATCGCGCAAGTGTGAGGGATTACTGCTATAGGGTTTGCAATATGTTCATGACTTGCTTATGGTGGGTGGCGTGAGTGACAGAAGCACAGACCCGAGTAAGTAGGTTGTTTGCGTATGGGATAAAAAGGACTTTATACTTTAATGCTATGGTTGGGTTTTACCTTAATGATCTTTAGTAGTTGCGGATGCTTGTTAGAGTTCCAATCATAAGTGCATATGATCCAAGTAGAGAATGTATGTTAGATTATGCCTCTCCGTCATATAAAATTGCAATAATGATTACCGGTCTAGTTATCGATTGCCTAGGGACAAATAACTTTCTCGTAACAAACAAGCTCTTTACTAAAACTAATTTAGTTGTGTCTTTATCTAAACATCCCCTACTTTTTATTTACTTGCTCTTCATTATCTTGCAAACTTATCCAAAAACTCCTACAAAGTACTTCTAGTTTCATACTTGTTTTAGGTAAAGCGAACATCAAGCGTGCGTAGAGTTGTATCGGTGGTCGATAGAACATGAGGGAATATTTGTTCTACCTTTAGCTCCTCGTTGGGTTCGACACTCTTACTTATCGAAAACTTTTGCGATCCCCTATACTTGTGGGTTATCATGCCGCCGAAGGGGCCTCACACTGGGGGAGAGCCGCCATGGAGATGTCGCCCGCGGCGTTGCCTCCAAGGTAGCCGTGCCATGGGGGTGCGGGATGGAGCACCGTCGACGTCGGGAGGTCGAGTTAAGGAGAAGGTGTGATGCGATGAGTGTACAACCTATTTGGTGGCGCTAAGTAGGCCTCAGCTTCATCTAAGGAGTCGGTGAGGATGTTGCGGTTCCGGTGGAGCAGGTTAAGGCAGCGCTGTGGGGATGGAGCAGCCGTGATAGACGAGGTGATCGTCGGAGCAGCTCCTTGGAGGTTTAGGACGGGGCGGCTAAACTAGCGGGACGATGAGATGAACGACGGATCCTCATCCGGGGAGGTGGATGAGGGACGTCGAGCTGTTGCGATGGACGATGTCGTCGGGGAAGAGGCTTCGGCTGGGTAGCCGTGAGGTGGCGGACGGAGGAGGGTGGGGTTTCGCGGCTGGAGTAGAGAGGTTATGGCAGCCTGGAATTTTGAATGGCCAAAAGGAGGCGATAGGAGGTGGAACCATGACTTAGGGATACACTTGTCCAAAATATAGGGTGTGTTACAAAAGTACCACGACCGATTTGAACTAGCGGCCCTTTCGGTTCAGGGTTAGAAGGGGGATTTCGCGTGTCGGGATTTGGCAGCTGGAGGGAGTTTTCGCGCGCATTGAAATTTCGGGATAGCAAGGAGCGGGTTATGAAGGCATGAGTTTTGCGAGCACGGGATCTGAATTTTCAGGATATAACAAGCCGCGGGTTGAATTTTAAGGACAAGCCTAACGTGTAATATTGTACTTGTACGTATCAAATCAATTCGTACTTTCCTCAATGAAAAAAACAAAAAAAATATTCACACCACACAAAGAGAAAGTCTTGTCCCGTTTTATTATACAAATGCTATTCAAAGCTATGAATCCATGGTATGTCCAATTAAATTTTTTCGCTGGCTGTATAATGCATGTAACCTACTCATACCAACATTTTAGTGCATTCCAAATGTCTATACCGCCGCTGCAATTCAAACTAAATTTGAATTCATTTCTCTCTTTGAATAAAAATCTACAATCATGATAGTTGCCAACTTCAAAGATCATTCGTGTATCTATAATATCTAAATAGTTTATCCCCACTATATTATTTCTCTTGACATGCAGCCTATCCACCTTATTATTCCGGGCCCACTTATGTTAGCTGTGAAAAATAATCCAACAAATCTTACCCGTTTTTTCAGTGCGGAGCTATCCTCGGGTTGTTTGCTCTCCCGTCTCCTGTAATAGACGACGTAATCCAAGAGCCCACATAACACGGTTCTTTTATCTCGGTGTCTCTTCCTATTCTAATCGAGTCGTCCGCTCGAACTTCCGGTCTATGTGATCTCATCATCACGCAAAGATGGAGAGCTCGATGTTTCGTCTCCAGCCTCCACACCACGGTGCACCAGTGCACGCCCACGGTGCTTCCCTGGTGCCTCGCCTCAGCTTTGCTTGGCTAGCAACGCCATGCCCGGACGACACCTCCGCACGCCTGCTGAGTATCACCGGCACCCGCGGCGCCTCCTCGGGCCTCTGGCATTGGCTTCGCTCGACAGGGCACTTCCGACCGCCCGCATCGGCTTCGGCCGGCCACAGCTATCCTCCACACTCGCCCACGTCATCACAGTGCCACCAAGAAATTTGGCGATGCACGACAACAAAACAAGAATTCAGGTCTGTATAAGCTAAATGTTCTTTGTGTTGTTTAATGTTCTCAATCTGTACAAACTGAATTTCGTATCTCCTTGTGTGTTGTACTACAGAAGCGATCACGTCTCATGGTTCGACAAGATCTGAGGCGACGCTCCCTGACTGACCACATGGCCCAAGAGATGAACAATCTGAATCTTATAAGATGCGCAAAGCACCCAGGCTATGACTAGCATGACTTCCGGCTGAGATCGATCATAGCTATGTGTTTTTTCACTTCGTGTCAATCATTTTTTGTTTCTTTCTACCATGTGCTGTACTGGCAACTAATTTTTATCATGGAGAGTGTCGCAGGTGTCAAGCTATACACGGGGCAAACGGTGGAGTTGATTCCTTGGTGATGAACTCCTATGTTTGCGGCAATGTTCCCGTCAACAAGGTAAATGGGATTCAGTGATGCATGATTATTTTCCTGATTCCTTTTACATTATCGAATCTGATGGTCGCTTGACCTTGAATCGGTTCACATATTCGGATTGAGGTAAATGTTCTGCTACAGTTCATTCAGATATGTACATTGGTTTTTTTCAAAGAATTTTTGCTCTTCACCTCCAGGAGCAGGCCATTGATTGATCACTTCATTTGTATTATCTAACCGCCTACTACTTTTGTATCATTTAGCAATTGAAGAGTGCAGAATGGGTGAAGCAGAAGCCTAATTAAGTTCATGAATGGTATCCCAGATTACCCCCTTCGCAGTCAGAGACCTTGCAACATAAACTATGATTTCACATAGTTGGAGAGCAAGAATGCATAAGCGAAGCAGTACCCATGGTAACATGTCAAAGTTCAAGCTAAGACTGGAATTCTCAAAAAAGAGATTCAACATATAACTGTTGTGATTTTGATTATAATTCTAGCAGATGAACCCTGTTGCATATTTGTTTCGATCAAACATAGCTGGCACGGACACACCTAAACTGAAATTTACATTCATGCCAAATGAAACATATCACCTTAGGTTTGAAAGATAACTTTATTGGATGTTCAGGTGACATTTTTTGTCTCATGACTCATGAGATACTTAGTTATTTGTAACTACCTTATATCCTTCAAGCTTATGGGTTTTGCAGTCTAGGCTCCAACAGAAAAAGTTTAGCAACAGACTGGATGCTCAGGCCCGGAAGCACGCATACAGTTTGCTTACATGTGATTACTTATCAAATTTATGGTATTGACAAACAGAACTCCAAAATTACACCATATTTTTATCGGTTTTCCTAAATTAATGTGTTTGCTCTATTCCACAATGCTCTTTGCCGCTGGTGGCTTCCCATGAAAAATTCAGCACGTAACTGAAAGTATGTCAAGAGAGTACCTTATATGTGATTATTGATTAGTTGCTTGGATGTGATTGTCATTTTAACTACATCAATAGTTTGGATATCGGTGCTTATCTATGTGCGAGTTCTCATGCACCAAAAGGACTTGGTATTTGCGTTGATAGAAAAAAGGGAAAATAAATTGGTACTCTTTTTTCCAGATCACCTTTATTAATTTTCTTCCTATTGGAGCTCCATCACTCTCCATCAAGTATAGTAAGCGACTAGAGTGACCATATTCATTTTTGTTGTTGTTGAGGTCACTATGTAGATGTGAAGAATGATTTACCCATAAGATTAGTTATATCAAATAACTACATTTAATAGAAAACCTAATCACATTTATAATTCATATTCTATTATATTCGTAATTATACTCCAAGTACTATGTTCATTACAATTTTTTTTAATTTTAGATAATTTGTCTACTATGCAAACAAACTTATTTATCATGTGTGTAGGACTAAGAGTTCCCGCAGCAACGTGTGGGGTATCATCTAGTTACCTTAACAACACACCACATCATTACTATAGAGATATATATGAACTATGTGTACTATATGAACTCGAATTCAATTTTTTGAATACACTTGATGTTGATTCCAAATAATAGTACATTTTATGTACTAACTACATATTCATAATCTAAACCATGTTCCATACTTACACCGTGTTTATCACACAAAGTATAGTGCCCCGCCCCCTACATTATGACAAGTATTTAGCCCTAAGCTGCAAAAGCCACACATTATCCCGAATTATAATCAATGTTCTATATATTATATGTAGTACTAGCAAGATGCCCATGCATTGCACGGAACATGAAGATGCATTTGTATGAGTAGTTTATCTTGTGGGAGAAAATGATGAACGAGGGAAGACCTTATGTGCAAATGTGGAGAGGGGTGTGGGTATCTTTTTTCAACATCGCCATAGTTTTCTTCCTATCCGTCAGATATAAATCAGACGGCCTATATTGCAGGATGGCAGGCACACCATCATTACCAACTATATTTTTTTATATAAAATATATTATATATAGTATAACATGTTCATAACCACACCATGCGTATCACTGTTATATATATTCACGCATGTGTCAGTTTAAAACACTCTGATAAATTGTTCAAATATCCGAATTCACTTTTTATAATGAATTATGATCTCTATTCCTCTTTTACACCCAAACAATCCTCTTATCTTTGTAGATAGCGCTAACTTTCTCCCATACATGCACATGCCTGTCTCGCTCTCACCCTCCCTCAGCATTCTCTAGCTCCATCACGCAACTTCGTCTTTTCACTTTAGGTCGTTCACCCACGGTGTGTGTAGGCCCCCCACCTCCCTCTTTACGGCGCACACCGATCGATATGCCTCTCTAGCTAGGTGTGCCTATCACAAACACAAGCTTTCCCTCTTCTCTTCTCACCGTCCATGCCTCACTCCTGCCCCTCTTTTCATCGATCTCGTACTCGCACACTACTTCCCCCTCGATATAGTATGCCTCTCGCACCACCTCCTAGCTGCATCCCTCTCTCTCTCTATACTTCTCTTCGGGCCTTATTTGCTTCTAACACATACATGCATGTATACCGATCGATCTCCCTACATATACCTAGGTCAACTTTAACTATTTTTTCCCATGCATCAATTGACGTACCTCACAAGTTGTGTCTCCCCTTTCTCCGACAAAGGACGATTGATCTTCCTATGTAGTTATGTCTTCTTACCATAGCCATATCGTCCCCCCTCATCATTCCTGCATGCCTCCTAACCCGTCTCTCACATGCATGTGCATAGATAGGTAGGCATCCCCTCTCTTATTGATATTGCAGGCGTGCCCTCCGTTTGGCTAGCAAGCCTCTCCCACCATTTGCAAGAAGCAACTCCACCACAAACCCCTCCGACACTCTAGCTCTGTCTCTCTCCCTACCTTATTCCTCTCCTACACATATGCATGGATGCCGATTGTTCTTCCTCAATACATAAGGTAGGTCTCTCTCCTCCTCTACACATATACCAGCCATTGTACCTCTATAGGTAGGTCTCCCCCCCCCACCCCCTAACAACACCGATAGTTGAGCGTTGTAGGTAGGTATCCATGCTAGAGACAAACTGTACCTGCCCCCTCTCATGTTCTAGCAGGCCAGCCACCCTATATCTTTGACGTGGGCACACACAAATTCGATGGGACTTTTTATCGATCACGCGCATACACAGACACATCATCCCTCTCTTCAATTCTATGGATACCTCACGCCGATGATACCTCCACTCTCTTCTCGTGGATCACCCCCTCTATATATATGATATATCCAGGCCTCTGTTTCACACACATTGCATATGTTACATTTTTTTGATTGAAATATCGCCGACACATATTCCCTGTCTATCTCTCACCCCCAAAAAACACTCACGAACCCACTCACTATATCTCTCTACATTTGTATCTCTCTCACACAACCCCATGTAGGTGGTGTACGTACACGAAGAGAATAGGTGCACGCACTCACGCTTCGTGCCCAACCACACCCGCGTGAGTACATGGTGGAGCTCATTTCTATACGAAATGGCATCCCGCGTGCTAATTTGAGCGCATGTAGCGGTTGTTTACATACGGAGGTCGTGTACCATGCATGCACGAAACAAAGTTTTACTCGATGCGTTGGCGTGTTATTTTTAAATAAAGTTATATCGCTCAATGGCACACACACAGAATATAAAACGATTTTAATGGAGAAAAAGGCAGTCCGCTCCACTGTATACAATGGAGCCTGCCTGCCAGGGTTTGTGTCTCTTTAGAGTATCTCACACAAGGTAGCGGTGGCCTCTCTCTTTCTCACCGTTCGTCACTGATCCGGCCGCATCCCGTTCGCCCGCGGAAAGGTAGGATGTGCATCGTTTCTCCGTTCAATGGTGCCGAGGCAGCACTACCCGATCTACGGTACCCGCCGTTCTATCTGACCAAGCTCCGGTGCGGTAGGGCATAAACCACTTGCTCGCTGTCGTAGTATGGGAAGATCCCGCCCGCCGCCGCTCTCCTAGTTACATCCCTATGACCCCCAGGTATCCCCTCCGGCCTTGCTCCACTGCCCATCTTCCCACGTCGCTGCATGTGGAAAATCTTGCATGTGGATCTTCCATAGTTCTTTGTCCAAAACGTAGCTCGTTCGGCGTACTTCCTATATTGCAATCTCGTCCTCACACCGTTTTAGATAAGAACAACCGTGTTGTTATCTCCCCTTAGGACAAGGAATATTCTTCTTTTTTGTCGTCGTATGTGTCATCAACTGCTATTGGCCAGTAATTGTTTCCTTTCTACCTTTTTTTGCAAACAGGGTTATCCATTTCATCTCGTTGCTATTGCGACCTTTTGGTGAACCGCACAAATCACTTTTTTCTTAAGAGTGTTTTGTGTAGTTGTACTAAAATGTCACACGGGCAACGTCTCTACATTTCAGTGCAACTGCACAAAGGGAGATTGGTTTTGCTCCATCCTCCTCATCCAACTCCGAGCCTAATCTTCTCCAACTATTTTCTTAATCTTCTCCAACTAGTTAGTCTTAAGAGAGACTTCAAAGGTGACCAGCTTCTATTGATGTGTT
Source organism: Triticum monococcum (assembly GCA_034509565.1). NCBI lineage: Eukaryota > Viridiplantae > Streptophyta > Magnoliopsida > Poales > Poaceae > Triticum > Triticum monococcum. The sequence goes on along the minus strand of CM067842.1, from coordinate 273,214,959 downwards.
TATTGTTCAATCAAAAGTCCTCTATTATTGTAATCACACTTAATATCTTTGGAACAGGGACGCTCAGCTCTATTTCAGTGGAACTGCACAAAATGGTCGGAATGTTGCATGCTCCTGACAGCTACTTTTTTCCCAACATGCCTTATTGATTTAGACAGAGATGGGGGGGGGGGGGGAGTTGCTGCCAATGAAAGCATGGTTCAATTTTAATTTAACACCTTCTCGCAACTTTGTCTTCAGTTGTGATGTAAATATTAGCTCTGATCTACTAATCATTGAGATGCATTAGCAAGGAAGTTAGTTTTTTATTTTTTCCGAAAGAGCATGGATGGCAAGATACACGAAACAAAAGCTGAAAGCTCAGAGCATTGTACAATTTCATGTCCCTAGAAAATTATTTGTATATTACGTCAATTATGTAAACAAATGCTGGAATCTTGATAGCATTGCTAGAACCCTCTTCAGCATCCGGGTCCATGTGCCATGTTTAAAATTATACTCCCTCCATTCCTAAATATTTGTCCTTTTAGAAATTTCAAATGGACATATTTTAGAGTGTAGTTTAAATCATTTTTCTTCGTATGTAGTCACTCGTTGATATTTCTAGAAAGACAAATATTTAAGAACGGAGGGAGAAGTGAACAACCGCATGGGAGACTCAGCTCGGTAGTTGCGCCGCACTAATAGTGAGTAATGAACGGTCAAATCATAAGCCCCACCTTTCCCACTGTAAGTTTCTCGGAAGAAGCAATCATCAATACACTCTTCTTTGAATCCGCTCATACTACTCCCTCCATCACTATTTATAGAGTGAGCTTCAACAATCTCTATGACCAAGGCGACTAGCAATCGGCCGAAAAAATAGCATTGGTAGTTATAGCACGACGTTTATTACTAGAGGAAATAATGCATACACACACGCATCCAGTGCTTCCACCCCGGGTACACACATGCATGCACATACTCCACTCCATGTAGACACCTAGTACATTGAGAGAAAATTGTGGACTTGATTGCGGTTACCACGCCCTAATTAATTGAGCATTAAACCAAACGCGTCTAAAATATCTCTGGTGATGGAAATCCATGGAGAGAAATGCATAAGAATGAAGTGCGCCCTGTAAACTGTGATGGAGGGAGGAGTAGTATGAAGGTGGAAAACCATGTACGCGTATGGCCAGTTCGTCAACGCACTTCCTCTTGACATATCACTGACATGTGGGACCGGAGTCTAAGCAAACCGATCTCAATTGATGGCAAAATGGCCAACCCACCGTTCCTTGAGAGAGACGAGGAGCCAGAACACACGGACGGGCTTGCATGGAGGCCAAGATATATTTGAGCATGGTTGATCGATATCATCATTACATGTTTGATGTTTTTAATAGTACTATTGGGCTGCCATTTTCCTCACTTCTCCTGAATAAATGTGTACTTTATTAGAGATTAAAATAAAATAAGAGTATAGATGCTCCACCATGCGGATCCTAGTACATGTATACTACTATTAGTAGTACTACTCGTAATTCTAAGCCTTGCGCTTGGCTCTTCGCCTCTTAGTGAAGTCGAACAATGATGGTACAATAGTGTATGCCTCTGCCAATCTGACACCGAATGAACTACTGCACGTCCACATCCTAGCGAGGGTAGGTTGCACTAGTCAAAAGCTTCTCGTCATCCTGCGAGCCACCAGGCTTGAGGTAGATGGATAGGGCATAAGCGAGCTTCATCTTGTCCTTCAAGCTTCTCCTCGTTCTACGAGTTGATGGGACACAGCAAAAAGTAGTGCTAGTCCGTAAATGAGAGGGCTTTATTCATATATAAGCATTCTTAGGACGATCAGCCAAGAGACTGGTGACTAGGAAGCGAGGTACCCCGCAAAAAAAATAAGAATTAAGTGAGGTACCCCGCAAAAAAATAAGAAGGAAGCGAGGTGTTTCATCAAGCCAGCTCCCGGTCACATTCAAAGTGCAGCAAGCACAGTTTGCAGAAAGATGCACCACAAGGTTTGCTGACTTGTTTACATGCTGAATAACAAAAAAAGAGAAAATATTACCGACCGCTCCTATTTCTAACTGGATAGGAGCCAGAATTAAGCGAGAATTGTGGCGAGTGTTACATGCAATCAACTTCCATTATCACATTCGACAACCCTCGAAGAGAACCAAATGTGTTGAAGATTGCTTTATCACAGATTAAAATAAAATAAGAGTGCAGACGCCCCACCACCCGGTTCCTAGTAGCACATACCTGTATAGTAGTACTAGTAAACTTTGCTCTTGGCTGTTCGCCTCTTCGAGAAGTCGAGCAATAATGGTAATTATACAGTGTATGGTTCTGGCAATCTGACACCGAATTAACTATTGCACGTCCACCTCCTGAGCAAGGGAGAGCTTGCATTAGTCAAAAGTTTCTCCTTGTCCTGCGAGCCACCGCACGCAAGCTTCTCCCGTCCTACAAGTTTCTCCTTGTTCAGCAAGTTGACGGGACACAACAAAGTAATGCTAGTCCATACTTTCTCCTTTCGGGTTAATATGGCCTAATTTGAAACGAGATAAATACACTGTCTGTCACTATATATTTGTAAAAATACGGTCAGTGGACTTCATAATACGCTCATTGCGCTCAGTATATACATTTTCGGTGTTTATACGGGCACTAGCTCACCCTGGCTGAGTATGTGTGTGCATGCACGTGTAGGTTGAGCACTTGAGCGTTACCGTGTGTGTTCCGTCGTGCGCTCGGACATGCATGCATTAGGGCGCCACGCGTGTTTTTGCGTCCATGTGTACGTGTGACTGTTGCATGCATGCATGAGGTTGTAGTCCCTCACATTCACATGTTCATAAGTCAATGCTTTGTCAAAATGTTGGATGCAAGGTTTAGTCATTCATTGTTCACGCATGCATTCCCAATATTAATGCATTGGTAAAGACAATTTCTTAATGAAAACAAGCCCATGAATTGAGTACAAAGGGGACCAATAAGCAAGGACGGAGGGAGTACTAGTAGTGAACCGGAAGGAGGGAGTAGGTACTAGTAGTACTATGTAACAACGTGCCGTAACAAAATTCATCTATGTGCATCATGTCTACGTGTCATGCAAGAAAATAGAGATAAGTACAAGTGAGACTCAGGAACGATCATACACATAGGGGGAGTACGTGTAGGTGCCACTCAGGAGCAGTCAAATCACACAGTAAGTTAGTCGGAAGAAGCAACCATCATTTCACTCTTCAATGACACGTACGCAATATAAAATGGTTGATATGGAGAGAAAAAGAAAACCACAATATATATACTAGCAGGAGCCTAAGCTACAAGCCTGCTTGCTCGGGTTGCTCTCTTCACAAGCGTAGAACGACGGTGTCCACATTGCTGGTCACAGATCTGGCATGATCCCGCCACTGGGGGAAGGATACGATGTTCTATGTAGACGCGGTCGACATCGGCGAGGGTGAAAATCCACTGTCGGTGCATCCTGATCAGGGGTCCCAGCGGTATGTGCTGATGCCGCCTCCCAACCGCCCTTCTAGCTATAGCCCTACGTCCCAGGTACAACTTCCTTTTGGAGCCGGCTTGCTCCACTGCCGCAGCTACCCACGTAGCTCCATCTCCATGTGGATCTTTCTCTACTTCTATGGGCTTCTATTTGTGATGAGTTTATATCTCATGAAGTTGTGCCAGTACTATTATTCTAATCACACTTCTTCAATATCTTTGCCAATAGGGCTGCTCAACTCGATTTTAGTGTAACAGCACAAAAGCACCGTATGATCCGAGGGTGCCAGTTGTCTTTCCTTTGACAGGTTCTACCTAGCCAGGAAATTAAACCCTATTTAGGGTCTAGGGTTTATGTTGTAGTTAATCCATCAATAGTTTTTTTGTACATACTCTCACAACTTTGTCTTTAGTTGTGAAGTAAATATTGGCTATGATCTATGAATCATTGAGATGCATCAGCATGCGTGTTAGTTTTCCTTTGTATTTGGTGGAATGTTGTAACGGGGCAACCTTGGAGTAGGAATGAAAACGGAGTGGAAAGTTTCCATTTTTACAGAGAAAAAATGGAAACGGAGAGAAACCAAAAATTCATTTTGTTGGATCGTGCCATCAAGCAAAACCAACGTTTAAATCACATCTGTCGCGTTCATGTCTCACCCTCCTCCATGGCTCCAACCCACACGGTTGCTCGGCATGCCACTCACCGCAAACCGAGTATACCATAACTTTCCCGTGTGCTTGTCGATGGATCGCGCCATGGAGTACTAGCAATACTGGAAGAGATTGGCGAGGAGGGGAAGACAACTAGCCATAGCACGGACTCCCAAAGAACTTTTACATGCATGTTGTAACCGGCTATTGCGACCTTTGAACGCGGAATAGTCGCGTGCACCGGGAAGCGACGCGGGCGGCGCTCTCTCGGCCGGCGCACTGCTTCAATGCCGGCGCCAGTGAAAGGTCGCGTCCGCTTTGGCCGGGTATGAATGCGGCACTGACCGTTCCGGGCGGGAAGCACGCACGAGTGATGAAGAGGGTTCAGGTTGGTCAGGAGCGGGCGTGGCAGCGGTCCGGACGCCCACAAACAAGATATGATGTACGTAAATATTGTTGCGTATATAATTAATAACGTAAATAATGTACCAGTTGGATAAATATGATTGGATATGGAGATGGAGATGGAATTTTACGTAAACACAGATATGCATGTCTATGTCTACGTGTGTGTGCGTGACGACTCTCGCAACTACTCGTACACACCATCGATGTCTCATTCTCCCTACACACACAAACTTAGTATCACCTCATTCTGTTCCTAGGATAGGAATATCATAGGAGTGAGAAAAAAATATGAAGTAGCTAGGGTTCGTCGGCTGGTCCAACATCACCTATTTTTTACTATTATAGATGAAAGGCCATTCGAAAAGTTGTCCTGGTTTATTCCTCGATGGAGGTATACATGTTTTTTCGACAAAAAGAATATGGTGGTTGTGCAGTCATTGTCCATATTCTCCTATTGTTGTTGCTAATCTAATACTATCACTAGTTAAATGAAGCAATGCCCATGGTAAAGTGACGTCCCTTTTAAGTAATGCCGATGTTAATCCAGAGGCGTCGATAAATGCTTCTATCCAACTTTTTCTCCGGTATCCTGGTTTAGTTCCCATCGATATAATCAGGATGCTTCTGTTTGTTGGTGTACTTTTCATTAATCCTTATTGACAACTGAGATGTCGTTGTTAATCTTGTACCACTGCCAAAACAAAGTAACAACACTATATCCCTTTTTTATATTTTTGCAAACAGTGATGCGTATCTCCATACCCGGGCATGGCTTCGTCAATTTTAGTGGAACTGCAAAAAATTGGATGGCCATTGTTTTTCTGCCTCACTGTCCTTTGCCACATGCTTCTTCCTACCTCGATCTTGATTACTGAGAAGAAATAGACCACAGTGATGATTTGTCGAACTTCATAGGTGCCTCACCCAAACTCGATGCCAAATGAATGATGCATCACCACGATGACCTCTCGATCCTCATGGTTGCATGTCATGGTTGCATCGGCTAGTGAAGCTGGTCGATATTCAACGAAAAACAAGTTGTCTTCCATCAGTGCTCTTTGCTTATTACCCACAAAGATGATATCCTTCATCAGTTCACCTCGGTTGCGTTGGAGACGAAATCGTCTTTCACATTGGGGCAATTTTATCACACAATTGGCTATGAACCAAATGTTTCCTCGAAGAAGGATCGACGTTGGTACTAAGATCATAAGTTTTATATTGATTTCTAAGTCTTCTCACAACTTTTCTTCAGCTCCCCAGTAATTTTATTTGTCCAACTATTAACTAAATATGTGATCAGACTTTTATTAAAAAATGGTGTGGACTAAAACCCGGATGGACATAGTAGCCCTCCATTTTTATTTACTCTACATATTAGATTTGACTGAAGTCAAACTTTGTAAAATTTGAACAAGTTTAGGCCGAACACAACAAACCATAATTATTGAGAGAGGGCAAACTGTAAATACTCTCAAACCTTTCCGATAATTGAAATTAAAATTCTTTATTTGTACACAGTATCACACCTTTCCGATAATTTGGCGTGTGTGTGGTTGTTCACTTAAGGGGGGAGTGTACCGCACGTGAAGGACGGGAAGTGCGACCAGGACGCGTGGATCATTAGTTGATCGTAAGTAGTTTTCTTCACTTGTACGTTAAATAAAGAGTTTCATTTCATACTTACACAATTTAAAACGATTGTTATGGAGAGAAAAAGAAAACCACTCCACTATATATTAGTAGTATACACGAGTACTATATAAGTACTATATAAGCTAGAGCCTTGGCACTTATTTTCTAGGGTTTTCGCTCTCCACACTCTCGCCGTACTATATATATATACATACATGCTGGAGGATCAACGTTCCTTTGATAGGGTTTGCTATATTCATAGTCTCTCACCCTCTTCACCAGATCTAAACAAGACTGTGTTGGCCTCTGTCTCTCTCTCTCCCCCCTAACAGCTGGTGAAGGAGTCGTCCGGTTCCCATCACACCGGGAAGGGGAGGAGGTGCAACATTCACTCTGACGCCTTGGGCAAGGGAGGAAATCCACTGCCGGTTGCGCTGTTCTCTTTCACCCAGCGCCTATGCGGGAGGTCCACTGACACCTTCTTCCTTGCTGTCGTACATAGTGTGGGCAGATCCGGCCTCCCGCCGTACGCCTAGCCACATCCCGACTACCCTAAGGTATAACTTTCTTTGAAACCATCATTGCTCTAGCTACATGCGGATCTTTTTCGATTCTGTAGTCGAATATAGGTCTTGGTTTAATGAGGAAAGAAGGGTGGGGTGGGGTGGGGTGGAGCATGAATTTAGGACGTGGTTCAATGAGGAAAGGAGGGAGGGAAAGTAGTATAGACTGGCTATCCAGCCACTTTGTTAGTTAAAAAGGGAAAAATGGGGTAACCCAGTACACACATCTGTAAGGAAATGATCTGTCGGGACCCCGATCCTAAGTCACACCGACCTAGGATGTAACACATCATATCACTTTGCGGCCTCACACATGGTATTCCCACGGGTGCCTCCTTACCTGGCCTAGGACCGTTTCCACCTTTTGGCTCACATATATGATAGTGTCGCTAGCATCCATATGACAGAGAACCTAGGCCGACATGACTAGTCATGAACCCAAAGTGGCACTAACTTACGGGGAAATGCATACATGAACCAACATCGAACGTGTCGATCATCAGCGTGTGAACCCGGGCTATAGCAACTGGGCTAATAGGACTCCGGGAACCCAGGCTGTAGCAGGCTAGCAGGACTCCGGAGGACACCGCGTGACATTTCCCCGAAGAAACAGACACAAGAACGAAGTGGATCACATGCCGGCCAGTCTAAGTATTTCAGACCAGTAGCAACTGGGCTAGCAGGACTCCGATAAACCAGGCTGTAGAAGACTACCAAGGCTCAGTGGAAGCACTAGACTACATTTCCCCATAAGAGAGGCTACCAAGGATAGACAACTAGGTTGTCGGATCCCACACATACCAAACATTTCAATCATACTCACAATATGCTCGATATGTGCAAATACAACATGACATCACAACATGACTCTACAACTCAAGTATTTATTCAATAGGCTCCGAGGATTGAGATATTACAAACATGGATCTCATGACCCAACATTAAGAGCATACAAGTCAAAGCACATGCAGAAGCTTAACATGTCTAAGTACAGAAATCTACAAATAAAAAGGCTAAGAAGCCTGACTATCTACCAGATCCTGCTGAGGGCACAAAATTGTAGCTGAGGTATCAAGCTAAACTTCGAAGTCCACATGGAACTACTAGTGAGACTGAAGTCTCTCTGCAAAACATAAATTAAGAAAACATGAGTACAAATGTACCCAGCAAGACTTACATCAGAACTAACTACATATGCATCATTGTCAACAAAGGGATGGTGGGGTTTAACTGCAGGCAAGCCAGCTTTGACTCAATGGCTAACTTGAACTACTACTGCAAGTAACTCTTTTGTGGTGGCGCACAGGAGTCCACATATTCACCAATCAATACACCACTATGGAACCGCTCCTGTCTCCTTACGAGAACGCCATCCATAGCACTCACGCTTATCTTGCGCATTTTAGAGTATCCAGTTTCACTTGTCTATGAACTGTACAAGCAACCCAGAAGTCCTTCACTGCGGACACGGCTATTCGAATAGATGATGTTAACCCTGCAGGGGGTGTACTTCTTCACACATGCTCTTTCCACTTACCACCATGTACATGTCGTGTATCTCGGCAACCTTCAAGCGGAAGCCTGGCGAGGGAGTCGGCCACGACATGACTAACCACACAAGTCTCTAGTCCAGGTTTATCGCCTATTTGGGTTCCATCTGCGAGGAGATCCGGTCGGGGTTTCGCTCACAGCCCCAAACGATGTGTGCAGGGTTCCCGAGACACCAAACGGGCGCCCGGTACACCGTGCCATGGTGTATCTACCGCATCATACCCCACCCCTAGGGTCAGCGCTACACACGGCCTCCAACACATATCCTACAAACACCAGAAACTAGTTGCAACTCCTGGACAGAGATCAAGGCGATTAATAAGTCGAGAGAGTTAATTAAGGATCCCAACACTACTAGGAAAAGGGCTATAGCTAATATGGACATTAATGGCGCACCATGTATGTGGTGTGCCACTACTATATAGCTATGGCGCACCAGATACAGGTGCGCCATTAATGTCCTCATTACTAATGGCGCACCTGGTGGCTAGTGCGCCACTACTAGTTTTGAAAAAGGGTAAAAAAATTGTTAGCAGTGGCGCACCAGGGGGCAGTGCGCCATTACTAGTTCTAACTAGTAATGGCGCATTGTCCACTGATGCGCCACAACTAACATGTTCTTTTTTTAAACTAGTAATGGCGCACCACTTACCAGGTGCGCCATTAGTAACCCTGGTTACTAATGGCGCATTCATAGGTGGTGCGCCATTGGTAACCTAGGAGAAGCTAGATATTTTGGACAGCCACCTACCACACTCACTTTCCCCACTTCATTCTCTGCACCTCTACCAAGCTTGGTCTTGGCTGCCTCCTCCTCCTCACCTCATTTGCACCATAGATTCACGCAAATTAAGTGGTTAAATTTCCTTTTTTTGATAGGTAAGTAAGGTGAAAGCTTTCTTTATGTTCTAGATCTACTTTTTTCTCCCTCCAACAATGTACACACTTTTTATGGCCTAGATCTACGTATGTTTGTGGTGTTGCATATGTTTGTGGTGTTGCATATGTTTGTGTTTGCAGGTACCAGTATTTGAAATGCAATAGTTGCCAATATTTTGCCGGAATGTCGATTCATTTCCGTTTCGGCGAGAATTTGGCACTATGGATTCTTTTTGGTCCTATTTTTAGGCAAAGTCATGCCAAAAAAAAATTTGGTTCTAAAATATCATTTTGCTCTACCCCGCAGGCGACCATGGTCCGCACGATAACCGAGGGCATCATGAATAGGTTTTTGAGCTCCGCAAAGGACGAGATGCTTCAAAAGAAAGAGACAGAGATAAGATGTCCGTGTCAAAGATGCAAGCTGAAGAGCCCTATGTAACCGGATTCTGTATAGGTGCGGGACCACCTGCTCTTGCGTGGTTTCATGGATGGCTATTGTAGATGAAGATGACTATGAAGTTGTCCATGGGGGGCTGGCAAGAAATGAGGAAGGGCAGCAAGACAACCGCGGTGAGGGCGGGCGAGAAGACGAAGAATCTCCAGGACAAGATCATGAAGTAGATGCAATACATAGTCATCATGTAGAAGATGTCAGACATGATGATGAGGAAGGTCAAGACGAAGGGAATGATCGTGAAGATGAAGATGCCAGAGCAGATGACGATGGACCATTGATGGGCTGGGTGTAGGACCCTCATATTCAAGAGCTGCTTCTGAAGCAGACGGATAATGCAAGAGCTGCAGCCCGAGAGAAAGCCAAGCTGGACCAACTGGAGATAGACGCGGTTACTCCATTGTATGAAGGATGCAGGCCCGAGGATACCTGCCTGAAAGTAACGCTCGTGGCTCTGGAAATGAATGTAAAACACAAAATGACCTACGCATGCTTCGACGAGAACATGTCATTCTGGCACGAACGTATTCCCATGAGGAACAAGTGCCCGACCAGTTTCGAGGAGGCGAATAAAATCATGTCCTCTGGATTTAGCGCACATGAAATACCATGTGTGCATGAACAATTGCATTATTTATCAGGACGAGCATGCAGAGTCTACCATATGTCTGGTGTGCGGCGTCACTCGATACAAGAAGAGGAAGAAAGCTCCTCGAAAAGTGGTGTGGTACTTTCCGATCACTCCTCGTCTGCAGCGGTATTTCACGGACCCTAAGCTAGCAAAGCTCCCGTGTTGGCATGCGGATAGGGAGGAGAAGAAGCGAGAAGATGACGAAAATGATCCGGAGATAAATAAAAAAGATAAGATGCTGAGTCACCCTAAGGATGCGAGCCAGTGGCAAGCGTTGAACTTCGAACACCCAGAATTTGGGGACGATCCAAGGAACATCGTGTTGGGCGCGAGTACCGATGGAGTCAATCTGTTTGGCAGCCAGGGAAGCACACATAGCACATGGCATGTGTTTGTGCGGATGTACAACCTTCCCCCCTGGTTGTGCATGAAGAGGAAGTACATTCACATGAGTATGCTAATTGAAGGGCCAAAACAACCAGGGAATGACATCAATCTATATCTAAGGCTGCTAAACAGGAGCTAGACACGCTGTGGAAAACGCCAGCCAATACGTGGGACGCCACAGCGAAAGAATATTTCCCTATGAGAGTCGCACTGCTCACAACGGTGCACGACTATCTCGGTTACGGATATGTCGCGGGGCAGGTGGTCAACGGATTTTGTGGATGCGTCAGGTGCATGGATGACACAACGTATCGCCAGCTAGATAGAGATCCCGGGTCTTTGAAAACCATGTTCATGGGACATCGAAGGTGGCTTCGCGACAATGACTCATGGAGAAAACGCAAGGATCTGTTCGATGGTGAAACCAAACCCCGAAGACGCCCGCATACGAGGAGCGGCGAGGAAATAGACGAGCTGTTGAAAAATGGGAAAGATGGCCCACTTCCGGGAAAGAAGCAAAAGGCGCCAGAGCCGAGAAAGAAGCGAATGGCGCCAAAGCCGCTGCTGAAGGTATGGAAAACGAGGTCTGTTTTCTGGGACTTGCCGTACTGGAAGATCCTCCGTGTGCCTCACAGCCTTGATGTCATGCATATCACGAAGAACGTGTACGAGAGTCTGCTTGGTACCCTGCTCAACATGCTAGAGAGGACCAAAGATGGGCCAAAACCAAGGGCGGACTTGAAATCAATGGGCATCAGGGAGGAGCTTCACGCTAATGATGATGATGATGACGCGAAGTAGGACATGGAAAGTCGTCGCAAAGGCAAAAAGGCCAAGAAGATCAGAAATGACTACCATCCCGCGTGCTTCACTCTAAGTCAGGAGGAGATCGAGTAGTTTTTCACCTGCCTCGTAGGAGTAAAACTTCCTTACGGTTACGCGGGGAAGATAAGAAGATACCTAGACTCAGCAAAGCAGAAGTTCAATAGGATGAACTCTCACGACTATCACATGCTGATGACGCTGATACTTCCAGTTGCAATCCGTGGGATCGTGGACGCGCACGTCCGTGAAATGCTATTTGGCCTATGCAAATTTTTCGACATCGTCTCTCAGAAGTCGGTTGGCGTGAGGCAACTCAGAAGGCTACAGGAGGAGATCGTGGTGATACTATGTGAGCTTGAGATGTACTTCCCGCCCGCATTCTTCTGGTCCATATCGTGGAGGATATCATCCAACTCGGGCCGACGTTCCTGCACAGCATGATGCCGTTCGAAAGGATGAATGGTGTCATCAAAGGATACGTTCGCAACATGTCACGTCCAGAGGGAAGCATAGCCAGGGGCTTTTTGACCAAAGAGTGCATCTCCTACTGCACGAATTATCTAGGCATCGAGAACCCCGTTGGTCTGCTCGTCAACAGGCACCTCGACAGGCTTGCTGGATGGGGTCACCGCGATGGTCGCCACGAAATGCATGTCGACTTCGAGGGTCAACTCGCCGACTTTGAAAGAGCAAACCTAGTCGCGCTACAACACATAGACGTGGTCGATCCTTGGGTGGTAGAGCACAAAACCTTTATTGAGAAGACGTACAATGACCGAGGCCAACAGAGGATGGACGAAGATATAACCAAAGTGCACAACTCTTGTTTCACTTGTTGGTTCAAGGAGAAGCTTCTGTCGCACCCTTTACATGAGGATTCTTCCGCGGAAGAAAAACTCATATTCGCCTTGTCACAGGGCGCCGAGCACAACTTGATGACCTATGAGGCGTACGATATCAACGGCTACACATTCTACACCGAGGACAAAGGACATGAAGAGCAATGGTTATCAGAACTCTGGGGTAATGATGGAATCCTACACCGGTAACGACAAAGACAGATACTACGGAACGATCGAGGAGATCTGCAAGCTGAGCTACACTGGAGAGAAGGTCCCGATGTTCCATGTCAAATGGGCCAAGAGCATCCTAAAAGAAGACCGATATTTCACCACCATGGTTATACCCGAAGCCAAATCCAAGAACGCGGGCGCAATCGTCACTGCGAAAAATGAGCCATGGGTACTGGCTTCCCAAGTGGACCAACGCTTCTTCATTACCGGCCCGTCAAAGCCCAGTCGTGTTGTCATGAGGAGAGGCAAAAGGAAGATCATCGGAATTGATGGAGTCGCCAATGAGAAAGACTTCGACAAGTAGGGCGACCCAAAGATGGAACATGACGACAACGATGAAGTGCCATACACCACAAGAAGCAGGACCACCCTACCTAAAGGACGTCCGTTCAACAGAAGAACTCCATTTGCGAAAAAGAAGGGCAAGAAGATTGTGAAAAGATAGCTCGCTAAGATCGATTGTATTTAAACTGTAGTCTTCATTTCTCGACTGTATTTTGACATACTGAAATGATATTTCTTTTGTTCTAGTCCTCATGAATATTTGTTTATGTTTATTCTGGTATACCAATTTTTATTTATGCTTATTCTGGTATTGAATTTCTAACTCACAAAAAGTATTGAATTTGTTAATATTTTTTGAACTCATGAATATTTTTAAATTTCATGGGCACGTTTTGAATTCATGAATATTTTTTCAAATTTGATGATATTTTTTCATATTCATAAATGTTTTACCAATTCACAAATGAATGCAATTAAAATCCAAAAAAACAAATTTGATGATATTTTCAAATAACAAATTTGATGATATTTTTTCATATTCATAAATATTTTCAAATAAAAAATTTGATGATATATTTTCAGATTCATAAATGTTTTCAAATTTGATCGTCATCTTCTAAAAAATTATTAGATGCAACAAAAACTCCAAAAAAAAATTACTAATGGCGCACTAGGAGAAGGTGCGCCATTGCTATCAAGGTACTTATGGCGCACCGCAAGGAGGTGCGCCATCAGTATACCAATTTTTATGATATTTTTTCAAATGTTTTCAAATAACAAATTTGATGATATTTTTTCATATTCATAAATATTTTCAAATAACAAATTTGATGATATTTTTTCACATTCATAAATGTTTTCAAATTTGATCGTCATTTGCTAAAAAATTATTAGATGCAACTAAAAATAAAATAAAAAGTTAATAATGGTGCACTAGGGGAAGGTGCGCCATTGCTATCACCCTGTTTATGGCGCACCCCTAGATGGTGCGCCATTGCTAACCTTCCCCCTTCTATGTAGGTGTGTTCTATCCATCTCGCTACCCCTCCCTCGCCAGATCCCCCTCGCCCCCTGCGCCCGCTCCACCACCGACGACGACCCCCGCACCCGACGACCCCCGTGCCCGCTCCACCGCCGCCGTCCGCCTGCACCCTCTGCCCTCGCCCTCCCTGGCCCAGGAGCGAGCAGAGCCCAGAAAGCCTCGCTACCATCACCCCCTGCCCTCCCCATGAACCCTAGAGGCAGCCAATCCAGCCAGCGGCGGGGCGGTGCGCATCCTCAGCACCATGGACCGCGAGCTTCTCAAACCCTCCGCCTCCGTCGCATTGTAACATCGACAACGAGCAGCTCAAGCCCGGTCCCCTCCCTCGGTCGTCACCATCAGCCGCCCTCGGGCCCTCTCTAAGACGCCGACGCCAGCTAGCCAGCTCCCATCACTGCGCCGGCCGGCCGGACGGTGCCCTCCCCTCGCCGGCTCGCCTCCAACCTGCAGTTCGATTCGGTATTGACTTCTCCTCCTCTCCAACCTATTCTTGCGCCTCCTGTTCCCTTGTCCTCACCTTCCTCTTCTCCTATGATTGGATTGCCAAGGCCGTCGTTCCCAAGGGCTGCCGCCACCAGAGGTCGGGGGAAGCAACTAGCCAGCCATCCATGCCATTGGCGCACTATAAGTGGTAGTTTAGAACTCAGTTTGAAGTAAAGGCTCTCATTTTTTTGGGGTGCCATCAGATGGTCAAAATAGATATCTTTGTTGCAACAGGACATTGTTTATCTTGCATTTGATCTACTTAGTATTCATTCAATTTTATCCAGAAATGGTTTCAGTGTTGTGTTTCCTAAGGACATGGATGGCTGGAGCTTGTTAAAGCACCTTGTTTAGTTGAATCGGTTGCTATATGGTTTCATTGGAAATACTAGTGAATGGTGGTAGTCTTTATGGTGCTCAATTCTGATGGAAAGTTGTAAATCTAGAGTCAAAATTTGTCAAAATTAACTGAAGTTTCAATAACATTCAGTGTACTATAATTGTTGGACATTACAGTATTTTCAGTTGTTGTTAACTTTTGTAGCATTAGGAGTAGTTTTACTGCAGTACAAGCCTTAGGAGTACTATAAATGGAGTGCTTGCATTAGGAGTATCTTCCAGTTTCCCCTCTCTCTCTCTCACTCTCTCTCTCTCTCTCTAGATTTTTCTAGTGATATCCTGTAGAGATTTGTAGTGATCTCCTGTAGCTTCTGTAGCTTCTTTAGACTTGATTCACTAAATTCACTAAAGCATGGAGTAATTTTGGAGTAACATTTTTCTGTTAATCAAGATAAACTAAAACCTTTTCCTTTAATTAGCTTAAACCTTTCCAGTTCATTAAAACTAACTGAAACCATTTGTGTTAATTAAAATTATCTCAGCAAGCATTTTTTGTTAATTAACTAAAATGATTTACTGTAGGACTTGCAAGAAGCTGTGCTTGCAAGCAGTAGCCCTTCTCTCTTCTTCTCATTTCTCTCATCTCAAGCAGTTAAAATCTTTATTTAATTAAAACTACTCCACACAAAATTAAATGAAACTTTTCAAACAAAAATGATCATATATATGGAGTAAAGTTTCAGTATAGTTCCAAGCACAGTAAAGTTTCAGTAATGTTATGGAGTACTGAATTTTGCAATTTTGGTTCTTTGTAATTTTGCAATATTGCTTGCAGTCGGTATTGCTTTAATATGTGAAAATTGGAGTAGCATTATTGCTTTCTCTGTAGTGCATTTTTGCTAGGGACCTGATACTCCATAGTGGTGCATTTTTACTGCAACCTAAACTGGAGTAAACTAGAGTAGGACCTGATACATTTAAGACATTTGCTAGCACTTCTTGACTAAGACAATTCCAAACAAAACTACTCACGTGATGATGATGATGATCTTATCTTAGCTGTATTTCTGAACTGGTAGATAAGTGTATTACTTGTGATGCTGCTGCTGTTGTACTACTTGTGATGATGATGCTGTTGTACTACTTGTAATGCTGCTGCTACTTGTGATTTTGTCAACTTGTGATGCTTCTGCTACTTGTGATCTTCTGAAATGACCCCTTTCTACTGAAATGTTGATTAATTTCCGTTTCGGTTGAGAATGGGGCACTCCTAGGTCAAGAAAATTAGCAAAGGTCATGCCCAATTTTCTTGACCTGGAAGGTGCCTGATACTCAACCGAAACAAAAATTTATCAGCATGTATCTTGACATCAAAACTAATCTCTGGTCAAAATGATGGGCTAATCATGATTAAATGATAGGATTAACCAAATTAGCGCGTTGTTGTAGACGAAGGAAGGACTGTTTGAAGGTGCTACTAGCACATTCCACATTAACACATTTGAAAGATAAACTAGAAATATGATGAGACCTGGACCATCATATAGTGAGGTCCAAAAGGAAATTCAGGCTAGGCGCAACTCACTGATGCAAGTGTCATGCTCTCTCATGTACAACATGTTGCTACCACCGCAGCCACACTCGTAGCTCCCCCATGTGTTCTCGTAGCAGCAATCCTTGCACTGGCAGAAGAGCCTCTCTTTGCATTCATTAACATCTGCAAGTGCCAAGCAAGAGAGATATTATGTATAAGAAATTAGTTGAGAAGCTCAAACAGTTCAGCATTTGAGCCATTGTTCTAGGTTTGCCAGTACTAGTAAAACATGCAACAATACTGCCCACAAGGTTGCAGAACAATCTTCCTAATGGTGATACCTTCACAACCGTGTATGCCGTCACCCTTGAAGCGTTGCAGGCATTTGTAGCCCTTAGCTTGTTCATTCTGTAGATTTCCAAAATTCAGTTTTGTACCACACACTGAAGCCCCAAGAAAGAAAACTGCAATCTGAAACATATGACCAATTTTCAGCCCTTGGATTAGTTTATTATTTTTTTAACACACTCAAACACCCTTGCTTGCCATGTGTGTGAGGGAGATAGTGAGAATAGACAAGAAGAAGGGGTTAGGAAGGAACTTGGACCTTAGTAACAACACACTAATAGGTTCCATCCCAAAACACCTAGGCAATGTCACAAACATCTCTCAATTGTTCCTTAACAATAACCAACTTTTGGCGACATTCCTCGAGAATTAGGTTATTTGGTCAACTTAGAGATCTTGTTCCTTGACAATAACAAACTTTTTGACCAAACTTTTTTCCTATTTAGAGCGAACATGGCCCACAATGATGAGGCCGGCGGTTCGGGAGGCAAGGCATTCTGGGAGCTATCCCAGGAGATGGAGGAAGAACCTCACCGCTATGATGACGCCGCAGAAGACACCGATCCCGACTACACAACCCCTAGTGGCGTCGGGGATGACACCACTGATGGTGCCGTCGAGGATGCCACCATTGATGATGGCAGTGCACGCACAGATGGCAGCCAACCAAAGAGGCAACGGAAGGACCGGCGCCCGAACGTGCTCGGCACCGTCAAGGAGGAATTTACTGAAGTGTCCTCCAATGGGCAGCCACCGGCGCCCAAAGAATTAGTCAAGGGGTACGCGGGACAGCTCGGGTGCATTCTTCAGAGCACTGTCTCGATCAACACCGAGAACCTAAGGCATCGTGATCGAGGGAATTTGTCCAACCTCCTCTTCACGAAGCTGCACGAACGATACAAGTTCCCCGGTGACTTCGCAAACACACGCCTCTCTGGGAATAAAGTGAACAGTGCCGCCCTCGCGAAGAAGAGCACATCCTTGGCTACTTGGAGAGCCACGGTGAAGAGAAGGATTGAAAAAGGTGATAGTTATGAGAAGATCAAGGAGACAAATCCTTTGATCAGCGAAGCTGACTACCTGGAATGCAAGATCAAGTGCGAGAGAAACGCAACCGCGGAATCAAGTCAGTGAGGGAAAGATATGCGGGACTTGAACTTAGGGGTCCACATACTCGGTCCTGGTGGTTACAGAGCGGCGGAACCTATATGGGACAAGGAGGACGCGGAGCGTGCCGAGCAAGGCCTACCGCCCCTCTTCAGTAAATACCGTGACAAGCAGACCAGGAACTATGTCAGGGCCCGGTACAAGATTGACCCAGTAACCAAGGAGCTTACCATGGATCCGAAGACCATGGCGCTTGAGCTTGTTCTTGTAAGGAATACACCCCCGCATAATTAGCTCCATATGGTTGCATTCCAATTAATGAAGCCAATTTTCTAAATGGTTCACATTCCTTCCGCAGGAAACTGGAAGCAGTAGCGTGGGTTCGTCTTAGAGCTCCCCTTGGGACACCACTTTAAATAGGGCGTTGAACTTAACGAAAGACAAGGATAAGCTCAGTAAGCTGACGCCAGCTGGTCGTGTGGCCGGAAAAGGCTTGTCCACGAAATGGTCGGAATACTATACCACTGGGCGGAAGGAGAGAAAGACCAGCTCGAAAAGCCAGGAGCGCGAGGTACAAGAACTCAAGGCACAAGTGGCACGGATTCCGGAGATAGTCGAAGAGCAAGTGCGAGACCAACTGGAAGCGACGATCACCACCATTATGCCTACCTTGCTTGAGGGGCTGCAGGCGTGGATTACGGGCGGCCAACAGGGGCCTCCCCAATTCCTAGCTTCACAGGCAGCAACTCGCACAACGCGCCGGCGGCACCATTGGTGTGTCCGGCTTCGGCGCCGACATTGGAGCTTAATGCACCCGGGTGTGCGAAGAATACGCCGACTGCCACCTCGGTAGCAAGAGGCCCCTCCGTCACTTGGACGCCCGCCATCAGCGGTGCCTCGACATTAGCCGAGCTCGACGCCATCACGGTAACTAAGCCTCCCGGCCGATAACTTCATCTCCTTGCCTTTGAATGGGCATCCCTGACGCCCTACATGTTTTCGTTGGGCGCCGCCGATGTTCCATGCACTCTCCTACACTTCATGGACAGCGAGTTGATCGATGTCGCCAAGGCTAGAATCGTTCAACTGGGCAACCGCCTGTTCCATGGTAATCCGATGCCACCCAACGTGTATAAGGTTCAACTGGTTCGGGTGCTGCGGGGCTGCGATGACTTGTTACCTCGGTATCGACTGCCTGGGGCCGACGAAGATGATGTGATGACCCTTAGCGCCTACATAAGCTGGTCCATGCTTTGGCCGAAGAGCTAGATTTGTTTGGGGGCGGGGAACACCACCCCACAAACAACACCGCCAGTCATGCCCGCGCCAAGCCATGGCAAGACCGCCGCAACGCTACCGCCGCAGCTGATCCGGACGTGCATATGGCACAGGATTTGCACGACGACGACGGTACATTTACCAGGGTCGATAAGTACTTCAATGAACATGGGTACGATGACGAATTCTTGGGGCCTCCATCTCAAGAACCCAACCCTACAAAAGACAATCGCGATCTAACTGGTACCATAGAGAAACCCAATTGCAACAGGCATCCTCTGGCGTTCAGTTCTCAGGAGACGCCTCCAGCTGCCGCCTTCACCAAGCCTCAGATAGCCGAGGTGCGAAATATTATCAGCCCCAACACACTCAAGAAGGTGGTCTCTGAGCAGAACTCGATCCCATTACAGCAGAAAATGAAGGGACCGAACAGAAAGAATAACAAGGGTGCGAGCCAGCCGGCACCGAGTACGATCTGTGCACAGGACGGGCCACCTTCACCTAAGGATATCTCGAGGAGGGTGCATGTGGTGGGTAGGCCGATGCTACCGACTAATCTCCTCAATGCTGCAACCGGTGCTATGCGGAGTCTGCATGACAATGTTCTTTCTTTGGAGAAGTGGCGTCTCTCCGAGAATGATGTGGCATACCCGGTTTTCATAGCCAAGGTGCCAGAGGGCAAGGGCTTTGTCGATGGCGCCATGCTACGTCTAGAGCTTGCGTTGGTTTTCACCGAAGAGGAAGGGATGATGCAGCAGAGTAGTGTAAGTATTTCCCTCAGTTTTTGAGAACCAAGGTATCAATCCAGTAGGAGGCCATGCTCAAGATCCTCGTACCTGCACAAAACGATATCTACTCGGAACAAACGCGATTAGGGGTTGTCAATCCCTTCACGGTCACTTACGAGAGTGAGATCTGATAGATATAATAGTTTTGGTATTTTTGGTATAAAGATGCAAAGTAAAAAAGTAAAAGCAAAGTAAAACGCAAAGCAAGATTAAAGTGATGGAGATTGATATGATGAGAATAGACCCGGGGGCAAAGCATAAGTATTCTATGGTGGGTGAACAAATTACTGTTGAGCAATTGACAGAATTGAGCAAGAATATCTAGGCATGATCATGTATATAGGCATCACGTCCGTGACAAGTAGACCGAAACGATTCTACATCTACTACTATTACTCCACTCATCGACCGCTATCCAGCATGCATCTAGAGTATTAATTTAAAAACAGAGTAACGCATTAAGCAAGATGACATGATGTAGAGAGATAAATTGATGCAATATGAAATAAACCCCATCTTGTTATCCTCGATGGAAACGATGCAATACGTGCCTTGCTGCCCCTTCTGTCACTGGGAAAGGACACCGCAAGATCTAACCCAAAGCTAAGCACTTCTCCCATGGCAAGAACTACCAATCTAGTTGGCCAAACCAAATGGATAATTCAAAGAGACATGCAAAGATAACCAATCATACATAAAATAATTCAGGGAAGATTCAAATATTATTCATAGATAGACTTAATCATAAACCCACAATTCATCGATCTCAACAAACACACCGCAAAAAGAAGATTACATCGAATATATCTCCACAAGAGAGGGGGAGAACTTTGTATTGAGATTCAAAGAGAGAGAAGAAGCCATCTAGCTACTAACTATGGACCCGAAGGTCTATGGTAAACTACTCACACTTCACCGGAGAGGCTATGATGATGTAGAAGCCCTCCGTGATGACAGCCCTCTCCGGCGGAGCTCCGGAACAGGCCCCAAGATGGGATCTCGTGGATACAGAAAGTGGTGGCGGTGGAATTAGATTTTTGGCTTCTCTTCTGATCGTTTGGGGGTACGTATGTATATATAGGAGGAAGGAGTATGTCGGTGGAGCACCGAGGGGCCCACGAGGCAGGGGTGTGCCCTAGGGGGGGGGCGCCCCCACCCTCGTGACCTCCTCTTTGACTCCTTGGAGTATGGTCCAAGTCTCCTGGATCACGTTTGGTGAGAAAATCACGTTCCCGAAGATTTTATTCCGTTTGGACTCCGTTTGATATTCTGTTTCTCCGAAACACTGAAATAGGCAAAAAACAACAATTCTGGGCTGGGCCTCCGGTTAATAGGTTAGTCCCAAAAATAATATAAAAGTGGAAAATAATGCCCAATATAGTCCAAAACAGTAGATAATATAGCATGGAGCAATCAAAAATTATAGATACGTTGGAGACGTATCAAGCATCCCCAAGCTTAATTCCTGCTCGTCCTCGAGTAGGTAAATGATAAAAAGAGAATTTTTTATGCGGAGTGCTACTTGGCATAATTTCAATGCAAATCTTCTTAATTGTGGTATGAATATTCAGATTCGAAAGATTCAAGACGAAAGTTTATATTGACATAAAAATAATAATACTTCAAGCATACGAACAAAGCAATTATGTCTTCTCAAAATAACATGGCCAAAGAAAGTTATCCCTACAAAATCATATAGTCTGGCTATGCTCTATCTTCACCACACAAAGTATTTAAATCATGCACAACCCCGATGACAAGCCAAGCAATTGTTTCATACTCTAACTTTTTCAAAACTTTTTCAATCTTCACGCAATACATGAGCGTGAGCCATGGATATAGCACTATAGGTGGAATAGAATGGTGGTTGTGGAGAAGACAAAAAGGAGGGGAAGATAGTCTCACATCAACTAGGCGTATCAACGGGCTATGGAGATGCCCATCAATAGATATCAACGTGAGTGAGTAGGGATTGCCATGCAACGGATGCACTAGAGCTATAAGTGTATGAAAGCTCAACAAAAGAAACTAGTGGGTGTGCATCCAACTTGCTTGCTCACGAAGACCTAGGGCACTTGAGGAGGCCCATCATTGGAATATACAAGCCAAGTTCTATAATGTAAAATTCCCACTAGTATATGAAAGTGATAATATGAGAGACTCTCTACTATGAAGATCATGGTGCTACTTTGAAGCACAAGTGTGGTAAAAGGATAGTAGCATTGCCCCTTTTTATTTATTTTCTCTTTTTTTGGGCCTTCTCTTTTTTTTCTTTGGTCTTTCTCTCTTTTTTGGGACAATGCTCTATTAAATGATGATCATCACACTTTTATTTATTTACAACTCAATGATTACAACTCGATTCTAAAACAAAGTATGACTCTATATGGATGCCTCCGGCGGTGTACCGGGATATGCAATGAATCAAGAGTGACAAATATGAATAAATTATGAACGGTGGCTTTGCCACAAATACTATGTCAACTACAAGATCATGCTAAGCAATATGACAATGATGAATGTGTCATGATGAACTAGATGGTGGAAAGTTGCATGGCAATATATCTCGGAATGGCTATGGAAATGCCATAATAGGTAGGTATGGTGGCTGTTTTGAGTAAGGTATATGGTAGGTGTATGATACCGGCGAAAGGTGCGCGGTATTAGAGAGGCTAGCAAAGGTGGAAGGGTGAGAGTGCGTATGATCCATCGACTCAACATTAGTCATAAAGAACTCATATACTTATTGCAAAAATCTAGAAGTTATCAAAGCAAAGTATTACACGCATGCTCCTACGGGGATAGATGGGTAGGAAAAGACCATCGCTCGTCCCCGACCACCACTCATAAGGAAGACAATCAATAAATAAATCATGCTCCGACTTCATCACATAAAGGTTCACCATACGTGCATGCTACGGGAATCACAAACTTTAACACAAGTATTCTTTAAATTCACAACTACTCAACTAGCATGACTTTAATATTATCACCTCCTTATCTCAAAACAATTATCAAGCTTCAATCTTTTCTTAGTATTCAACACACTCAAAAGAAAGTTTCACAAATCTTGAATACCAAGCATATTATTATTAAGCAAATTACCATGCTACTAAGAGACTCTCAAAATAATTTAAGTGAAGCATGGGATATTAATAGTTTATTTAAAACAAATCCACCACCATACTCTAAAATATCTAAGTGAAGCACATAGAGCAAAATTATAACGCTCAAAAGATATAAGTGAAGCACATAGAGCAAAACTACATAGCTCAAAAGATATAAGTGAAGCACATAGAGTATTCTATCAAATTTTAATTCATGTATGGCTCTCTCAAAAGGTGTGTACATCAAGGATGATTGTGTTATACTAAGACACAAAGACACAAATAATACAAGACGCTCCAAGCAAAACACGTATCATGTTGGTGAATAAAAATATAGCTCCATGTAAATTACCGATGGAAGTGGACGAAAGAGGGGATGCCTCCCGGGGCATCCCCAAGCTTTGACTTCTTCGTGTCCTTGGATTATCTTGGGGGTGCCATGGGCATCCCCAAGCTTAGGCTCTTTCCACTCCTTGTTCCATAATCCATCAAAAGAATTCACCCAAAACTTGCAAACTTCACAACACAAAACTCAAAATAGAAAACTCGTGAGCTCCGTTTGCGAAAGAAAACAAAAGACCACTTCAAGGTACTGTAATGAACTCATTCTTTATTTATATTTGTGTTAAACCTACTGTATTCCAACTTATCTATGGATTATAAACTATTTTACTTATCATAGATTCATCAAAATAAGAAAACAACACATGAAAAACAGAATCTGTCAAAAACAGAACAGTCTGTAGTAATATGTAGCTAGCACAAGATCTGGAACCTCAAAAATTCTAAAATAAATTTCTGGACGTGAGGAATTTATCTATTAATCATCTTCAGAAAGAATTAACTAAGTAGCACTCTTCAAATAAAAATTACAGAAGTTCTCGTGAGCGCTAAAGTTTCTGTTTTTTACAGCAAGTTCAACAAGACTTTCCCCAAGTCTTCCCAACGGTTCTACTTGGCACAAACACTAATTAAACACAAAAAACACAAACAAAACAGAGGCTAAATAATTTATTTATTACTGAGCAGGAGCAAAAAGCAAGGAATAAAAATAAAATTGGGTTGCCTCCCAACAAGCGCTATCGTTTAACGCCCCTAGCTAGGCATAAAAGCGAGGATAGATCTAGGTATTGCCATCTTTGGTAGGCAATCCATAAGTGGCTATCATGATAGTTTCATATGGTAATTTTATTTTCTTTCTTGGAAAGTGTTCCATGCCCTTTTTTAATGGAAATTGAAATCTAATATTCCCTTCCTTCATATCAATAATCGCACCAACCGTTCTAAGGAAAGGTCTACCAGGAATAATAGGGCAAGAAGGATTGCAATCTATATCAAGAACAATGAAATCTACGGGCACATAATTCCTATTTGCAACAATAAGAACATAAATAATCCTTCCCATAGGTTTCTTAATAGTAGAATCCGCAAGATGAAAGTTTAGAGAGCAATCATCAAGATCGCGGAAATCTAGTAAATCACACAAAGTTTTGGGAATAGTGGGCACACTAGCACCCAAATCACACAAAGCATAAAACTCCTGATCTTTAATTTTAATTTTAATAGTTGGTTCCCACTAATCATAGAGTTTTCTAGGGATAGATACTTTCAACTCAAGTTTTTCTTCATAATATTGCATCAAGGCATCAACAATATGTTCGGTGAAGGCTTTATTTTGACTATAAGCATGTGGAGAATTTAGCATGGATTGCAACAAGGAAATACAATCAATTAAGGAGCAACTTTTATAATTAAATTCCTTGAAATCCAATATAGTGGGTTTAGCAACATCTAGATTTTTATTTCTTTCAATCCCACTTTCATCAATTTCATCATAAAGATCTAAATACTCTGGATTTTTATAACGCCTTCTAGGTAAAGGAAGATCATATTCAGTTTCATCAAGATTAATATTACAAAACAAAGATTCAATAGGGGACACATCAATAACTTTTCGATCTTCATCTTGATTTTCATAGGAATTGGAAGAACACGGTTTAATAAAGGCATCTTTGGAAGCACGCATCCTAGCGATTCTTTCCTTGCTCTCATCAATGGAAATTCTCATGGCTTTGAGAGACTCATTGATATCATGCTTAGGAGGAACAGATCTAAGCTTTAAAGAATCAACCTCAAGGGAAATTCTATCAACGTTCCTAGCCAAATCATCAACTTTAAGCAATTTCTCTTCAAGCAAAGCATTAAAATTCTTTTGTGAATTCATAAATTGTTTAACACTATTCTCAAATTCAGAGGGCATCTTATTATAATTTCCATAAGAGTTGTTGTAGGAATTCCCATAATTATTAGAAGGATTACTAGGATATGGCCTAGGATTAAAATTCCCTCTATAAGCGTTGTTACCAAAATTATTCCTACCAACAAAATTCACATCCATAGATTCATTGTTATTCTCAATCAAAGTACACAAAGGCATATCATTGGGATCAGAAGAGACACTCTTAGTAGCAAATAATTTCATAAGTTCATCCATCTTTCCCCTCAAAACATTGATTTCTTCTATCGCATGCACTTTTTTATTAGAAGATCTTTCAGTATGCCATTGATAATAATTAACCATAATGTTATCTAGGAGTTTAGTAGCATCTCCTAAAGTGAATTCCATAAAAGTGCCTCCCGCGGCCGAATCTAAAAGATTTCTAGAAGCAAAATTCAATCCGGCATAAATTTTTTGTATAATCATCCACAAATTCAAACCATGAGTAGGGAAATTACGTATCATTAATTTCATTCTCTCCCAAGCTTGTGCAACATGTTCATGATCAAGTTGCTTAAAATTCATAATATCGTTTCTAAGAGAGATGATCTTAGCGGGGGGGGAAATACTTAGAGATAAAAGCATCTTTGCACTTGTTCCAAGAATCAATACTATTCTTAGGCAAAGGCGAAAACCAAGCTTTAGCACGATCTCTAAGAGAAAAAGGAAATAGCTTCAATTTAACGACATCATTATCGACATCTTTTTCTTTTGCATATCACATAATTCAACGAAGCTATTCAGATGAGTAGCGGCATCTTCGCTAGGAAGGCCGGTGAATTGATCTTTCATAACAAGATTCAGCAAAGCAGCATTGATTTCACAAGATTCAGTATTAGCAAGAGGAGCAATTGGAGTGCTAAGGAAATCATTATTATTGGTATTGGTGAAGTCACAGAATTTGGTAGTATCTTGAGCCATCGCGACAAACAAGCAATCCAACACACGGGCAAACAAAAAGGCAAGCGGAAAAGAGAGGGAGGATAGAGAGAGAGAGGGCGAATAAAACAGCAAGGGTGAAGTGGGGGAGAGGAAAACGAGAGGAAAATGGAAAATAATGTAATGCGAGAGATAGGGATTGTGATGGGTACTTGGTATGTTGACTTTTTGCGTAGACTCCCCGGCAACGGTGCTAGAAATCCTTCTTTCTACGTCTTGAGCTTTCGTTGGTTTTCCCCGAAGAGGAAGGGATGATGCAGCAGAGTAGCGTAAGTATTTCCCTCAGTTTTTGAGAACCAATGTATCAATACAGTAGGAGGCCACGCTCAAGTCCCTCATACATGCACAAAATGATAGCTACTCGCAACCAATGCGATTAGGGGTTGTCAATCCCTTCACGGTCACTTATGAGAGTGAGATCTGATAGATATAATATTTTTGGTATTTTTGGTATAAAGATGGAAAGTAAAAAGTAAAAAGCAAAGCAAGATTAAAGTGATGGAGATTGATATGATGAGAATAGACCCGGGGGCCATAGGTTTCACTAGTGGCTTCTCTCAAGAGCATAATTATTCTATGGTGGGTGAACAAATTACTGTTGAGCAATTGACAGAATTGAGCATAGTTATGAGAATATCTAGGCATGATCATGTATATAGGCATCACGTCCGTGACAACTAGACCGAAGCGATTCTGCATCTACTACTATTACTCCACTCATCGACCGCTATCCAGCATGCATCTAGAGTATTAATTTAAAAACAGAGTAACGCCTTAAGCAAGATGACATGATGTAGAGAGATAAATTCATACAATATGAAATAAACCCCATCTTGTTATCCTCGATGGCAACGATGCAATACGTGCCTTGCTGCCCCTTCTGTCACTGGAAAGGACACCGCAAGATCGAACCCAAAGCTAAGCACTTCTCCCATGGCAAGAACTACCAATCTAGTTGGCCAAACCAAATGGATAATTCGAAGAGACTTGCAAAGATAACCAATCATACATAAAATAATTCAGAGAAGATTCAAATATTATTTATAGATAGACTTGATCATAAACCCACAATTCATCGGTCTCAACAAACACACCGCAAAAAGAAGATTACATCGAATAGATCTCCACAAGAGTGGGGGAGAACTTTGTATTGAGATTCAAAGAGAGAGAAGAAGCCATCTAGCTACTAACTATGGACCCGAAGGTCTGAGGTCAACTACTCACACTTCATCGGAGAGGCTATGATGATGTAGAAGCCCTCCGTGATGACGGCCCTCTCCGGCGGAGCTCCAGAACAAGCCCCAAGATGGGATCTCATGGATACAGAAAGTTGCGGCGGTGGAATTAGGTTTTTGGCTCCTCTTCTGATCGTTTGGGGGTACGTATGTATATATAGGAGGAAGGAGTACGTCGGTTGAGCACCGAGGGGCCCACGAGGCAGCGGGCGCGCCCTAGGGGGGCGCCCCCCACCCTCGTGACCAAGTCTCCTGGATCACGTGCGGTGAGAAAATCATGTTCCCGAAGATTTTATTCCATTTGGACTCCGTTTGATATTCTGTTTCTTCGAAACACTGAAATAGGCAAAAAACAACAATTCTGGGTTGGGCCTCCGGTTAATAGGTTAGTCCCAAAAATAATATAAAAGTGGAAAATAAAGCCCAATATAGTCCAAAACAGTAGATAATATAGCATGGAGCAATCAAAAATTATAGATACGTTGGAGACGTATCACGCCATCGGGGGTATGATCGTCCTGCGGTTTGATGACATATTCGCTATGTTTAACCTTCATCCGCTGCACTACACCTTCATTCGGCTATTTTCTCTAAGTATGGAGATGCGGATCATTAGAGACAAGACCCCGGACATCGTGATAGTCGACCCATTCTACATGCGTGCCAAGATATTGGACAGCGTTGGGGAACGGTTAGTCGCGAGTTCATACCTCGAAGGCTTCATTCTGGCGAACCCAGATAAGGATAACTTCCTCGTGCCTTACTTTCCCGAGTAAGTCATCCCCTCACCGCCCCGTAACATTTGATTTCTTAGATTTCGATCGTTCTTTTTTTCTAACATTCCGTGTTTTGTGCAGTGACACACGTTGCACACTCATCCTCTTAAGCCCGAACTATTCCATGGCCACGTATTTCGACTCGGACCATCAGTCGAATAAAGACTACACAAATATCGAGAAAGTTCTTGATGATGTTCTCCCCGGCTACGCTAAATCTGGAGGCACCTTCAGGAGGCCAATTTTTAGGTACGACAAGCACGTGTTCACCCACGTAACGATGTTCCCCTGCATCAAGCAGCTGCCTAGCGGTCAGAAGGATTCCTACTACACCCTCCATCACATGGAGGCGATCGTCCGGACCACAATCACCTTCTGCTACCAAATAGTCTCAAAGATTGGGCCGCACGCTTGTCGGCAATCCCGGACGCAGATCTCAGACAAGAATTCTTTCGCACCCAATCGGAGTTTGTGGAAATCATCCATCAAGATGTCCTTCGTACCTCGGGGCAGTTCTACCTCAAATATCAACCGTCCAAGAGTGAAATAGAAACAACGCTACAAATGAAGGCTGGCAACGATCGCGATTTCATGACCATCACGAAAGACGGCGGCTTCATCCACGCTCCGGTCCCCGAGTTGAGTCAAAAGTAGTGATGCTATGTAGTTCTGAAATATCGATTAGCTCATGTTGTAATTAAACTTTCATGAACTTGGATGTCTCTTTGGTTTGGACAGTCGTTCAACTTATTTGTAATTGATGCTATTTATTAGTAGGACCATGAATCATGCTATTAATGTGTTGCTTTTCTCTTCCGATCCTTTTGTTGCATACTTATATATTGCTTATGTATTGTCTGTGTATTGCTACTAACGTTTTGTTTGTCTAGTGCATAGAGATGCCGTCGTATGTCGTGTACAAGGATAAGGTTCCTGGAGTCTACGACGACTGGGAGGGGTGTCGGAGACAAGTTCACCATTTCAGTGGTGACAGTTACAAAGGGTACACCAATAGGGCGGAGGCGGAAGGTAGATACACGCTATCTAGCGGGAGAGAGGAGGGAGCGGAGGAGGAACCGGATGAAGACTAGTTTCATCGCGATGATGCTCATCGTGACCGCAGCTCTCTTCTATGTGATGGTAGTTTAGATATCGACTTGTAATGTGAAGACAAACTCGCTACTCGCGGTCTCGAGACTTGTAATGTTCTAGCTTTGTTCGGTCTTTTGAATTCGGAGACTAATATGATGAATTTTATTCGGAGACTAATCTTCTATTGTATTCGATAAATCTGTTGTTTATATGGTGTGTTGTTTATACTCTGTGATGTAATGTATTTTGTAACATGTGCAAATATTAGAAAAGCAAAAAATCCTAATATTCATAGTAGTGGCGCATCTTGTTGAGCATTAGTGGCGCACCAGGGCAAAATACCAGTGGCGCATTATGGGGTGATACGTCTCCAACCTATCTATAATTTTTGATTGCTCCATGCTATATTATCTACTGTTTTGGACATTATTGGGCTTTATTATCCACTTTTATATTATTTTTGCGACTAACCTATTAACCGGAGGCCTAGCCTAGAATTGCTATTTTTTTGCCTGTTTTAGGGTTTCAAAGAAAAGGAATATCAAACAGAGTCCAAACGGAATGAAACCTTCAGGAACGTGATTTCCTCAACGAACAAGACCCGTGAGACTTGGACCCTACGTCAAGAAAGGAAACAGGAGGCCACGAGGTAGGGGGCGCGCCAGCCTACCCTAGGCGCGCCCTCCACCCTCGTGGGCCCCCTGTTGCTCCACCGACATACTCCTTCCTCCTATATATACCTACGTACCCCCAAACGATCAGATACGGAGCCAAAACCCTCATTCCACTATCGTAACTTTCTGTATCCACGAGATCCCATCTTGGGGCCTGTTACGGAGCTCCACCAGAGTGGGCCTCGATCACGGAGGGCTTCTACATCAATACCATAGCCTCTCCGATGAAGTGTGAGTAGCTTACCTCAGACCTACGGGTCCATAGTTAGTAGCTAGATGGCTTCTTCTCTCTTTTTGGATCTCAATACAACATTCTCCCCCTCTCTCGTGGAGAACTATTCGATGTAATCTTCTTTTTACGGTGTGTTTGTTGAGACTGATGAATTGTGGGCTTATGATCAAGTCTATCTATGAATAATATTTGAATCATCTCTGAATTCTTTTATGTATGATTGGTTATCTTTGCAAATCTGTTCGAATTATCAGTTTGGTTTGGCCTACTAGATTGATCTTTCTTGCAATGGGAGAAGTGCTTAGCTTTGGGTTCAATCTTGCGGTGCCCTTTCCCAGTGACAGTAGGGGCAGCAAGGCACGTATTGTATTTTTGCCATCGAGGATAACAAGATGGGGTTTTCTTCATATTGCATGAGTCTATCCCTCTACATCATGTCTTCTTGCTTAAGGTGTTACTCTGTTTTTAACTTAATACTCTAGATGCATGCTGGATAGCGGTCGATGAGTGGAGTAATAGTAGTAGATGCAGGCAGGAGTCGGTCTACTTGTCTCGGACATGATGCCTATATACATGATCATACCTAGATATTATCATAACTATGCTCAATTCTGTCAATTGCTCAACAGTAATTTGTTCACCCACCGTAGAATACTTATGCTCTCGAGAGAAGCCAATAGTGAAACCTATGGCCCCCGGGTCTATCTTTATCATATAGATCTCCTACTACTTAGTTATTTCCTTTGCTATTTCCTTTGCCTTTATTTTACTTTGCATCTTTTATCATAAAAATACCAAAAATATTATCTTATCATATCTATCAGATCTCACTCTCGTAAGTGGCCTTATAGGGATTGACAACCCCTATTTGCGTTGGTTGCGAGGATTTATTTGTTTTGTGCAGGTACGAGGGACTCACGCGTAGCCTCCTACTGGATTGATACCTTGGTTCTCAAAAACTTTGGGAAATATTTACGCTACTTTGCTGCATCATCCCTTCCTCTTCGGGGAAAACCAACGCAGTTCTTAAGAGGTAGCCTGGGGCATAGTAATGGTGCAATTGGGGGCATACGTGAAGGTAAATATGCCCCCCTAGGAGGCATAGTAATGGCACACCGTTTAACATAGTAATGGCGCACTGCCAGGTGCGCCACTATTGTCTGGTATATTAATGGCGTACCAGGGGTGCGCCATTAGTACTTGTTACTAGTGGCGTGATGATAGTGGCACACCTATAGTGCGCCATTAATGACCAAAATAGGTGCGCCACTAACATGCCTTTTCCTAGTAGTGCAATGTGTGGTAGTAGCTGTTCATGGATCACAAACACATAACTCAGTTCCTGAGGACGGTTTCAATGAGGCAACCCACCATGTACTCCTACATGGCCTCTCACCGCTACCTTTACCAAATCGTGTTCACACACTTAGCTCTCAACAATAGGACATGTTTACCACATTCCAATTCATCCCCGATGAATCGGACCTAACTCAACCCTAAGCAGCAGCAGGCATGAAAAACAAGCATGAATGGGTAGGCACGTCATGGCTCAAACAAATCCTACTCATGCCAGTGGGTTTCATCTATTTAATGTGACAATGACAGGTCATGCAGAGGAAAGGGGTTCAACTACCACAACATGTAACTGTTGAATCGTTGTTGTCCTAATGCAGTAAAAGAGAGCAGGAGCGATAGAGTGGGATTGTATTAGAATGAACAAGGGGCTTCTGCTTGCCTGGCACTTCTGAAGATAGTAAAACTCTTCATCGGTGTCATCGAACTCATCGTCGAAACCACGTCTACTGAGAGGGGACAAACACCGGCAACAGAGAAGGAACACAATCAATGCAATGCGACAATATGATGCATGATCATGACATGGCAATATGATGTGAGCTATTGCATCTAGCAGCCAGATTAAACGAACTTGGTTTGAATCAAAGATTCAAATTCAACTCCATATGTGAAGATTCAAATGCCATTTATTTCACTTGCCCTAAACAGTAGTCATAAGTTATTCTAACATGCATGCAAATGGTATAGATGGATAGATTGGATTTTTTTGATAATTTTTCATATATAAATTATTTCTTTTGGAGTTACAGATTAATTTCTATGAATTTTAGAACCTTTAGCTATTTTCTGGAATTTCTAGACATTTCTAAAATAGAAATAATCCAGAAAAGGGTTTATTGCATCAACACAGCGTCGTACCTGCATCAGCAAGTCAACAACGTTGACTAGGGTCAAATCTGACCAGTGGGGCCTATTGGTCGATGACTCAGGGCTGGATAGGTCGCTGACATGTGGGCCTAGTCAACGACCACGTCAGCACGGTCAAAACTGACGCGTCGGGCCACTAAGTTATGAATTGAACTAAATAGGCATAGGGGTCCACATGGCAGTGGTTCAGTGGATGCTTAGCGAGGTCATTAGCACTAATTAAGTGCCACGTCGACCTCGCCGGAGTTTCGCCGGCGACGACAACATCCGACAGCGGAGGTGCACCGTGAGCTCGCTACGGAGCACCATTCGACGCGTGGTTTTCTCCTACGGGTTCCTGGGAGTGAGGCGCGTCCAACGCAACAAGCGGAAGCAGCTGGGGTGGTCGAAGCTGATGGTGGCGAGCTCTTTTGCGGCCGTAGTAGTTCAGACAACGACGGGTTCGGCGTTGTAATGCACTAGGGGAGGCGCTGGTGTGTGCTACGTGCTCCTGGTGAGGTGTGGAGCATGGCAGTGTGCTCGGCTTCGAGCCACTGTGGCTTTGGCCATGACGACGATGAGGCACGGTGGCGGCGAGCTTCGGCTGTGGTGGAAAACGGAGCTAGGGGACGGGAACGGAGGGGGCGAGCAAAGGAGAAGCAGCAGGAGCTCACATCGGTTCCAACTGAGGCGGAGACGAGGCCGGGGATGTGTCGGAGGCAGCGCAGGTTCGCTAGGGATCTGGGCGGCTGGAGGTTGAAGACGACTTGGACGGTGTTCGAGGGCGTCCCGCGGCTCGCGGCTCGTCGTTGAGGCATAGAAGACGCAGGTGAACCTCGCGGAGGTGTTGGGAGGCGAGGCAGTGGTCGTGGCTATGGTGGCAACGAACGACGGCGATGGTGGCGCTCGACACGGGTGAGAGAGAGGGAGTAGAGGAGAGGAGGGCCACGGGCAAGAGTGAGAGCGGTCAGGGGGTTGCGTGGCATCTCCTAGAGGCGTCCATGGCGTCGAGGGGGAGCGGCAAGCAGGAGGTGGCCGGGGCGCGTGGCCGCGCGCACGGGGCACACGCCGGCGTCCTTCTGTCGCGAGGAAGATGACAGGGGGAGGCCAGTGGGCTGGGCCGCACAGTGCTGGAACAACACAGGAGCTGGGCCGGTTGGTGGGCACCAGGTTAGTCCTTCTCTCTCTCTCTCTCTTTTATTTTTGTTTTCTATTTCTATTATTTTTTTATTTAGTTTGGAAACTAAACCATTTTAAAACTTTCTGTAAAATTTTATGTGAGCTCAGAGAGCTAGTCCACGGTCACATGCAAACTTACAAAATATCTGAACATTATTTCTTATATAACAGATATAATTCCAACCCAAATATTTTATTGATTTAAATCAAAGGCCCAAAATAAATTATTTCTGTGACTCCAAAAATATTGGTTTGAATTTCACCTCACGCCAATATTTTCACAGAATAACAGGATCATTTTCTTGGACAAATTTGATGAGATTTAAATGTTCGTTATTTTTAGAGGTTTTCTGAGGCTTTTGAAAATTCCTCAATTCAAATTTCATTTGAAATTAAACATGATGCTCACATGGAAGCTAGCATAGGTCAGATGGGAAGTAGGGATGTGACAACTCACCCCCACTAAACAAGAATCTCGTCCCGAGATTCAGGCGTAGGGTAAGAAGAAGGGCGGGACGCAGACTAACACAATCTTCACGATCCAGGTTGCACTTCATAAGAACATTGATTCGTCACCATCTTTCTCTCGACGTCTTGCTTCAGAAACTTCAACGAACACGACAACAAGAAAGAGAAAAGGAAAACTCTAGCAGAATCGATCTTCTCGAGGATCAACCAATTCAGGATCAACTCGGAATGAGATGTAGAAACATCTCTTAAGCTGAGAGACAAAACATATACGAGGAGCGATGGGAAGAAGCGGATGACGAAGGTTCGAATTGGTAGGCAACAATTCCATGCTTAGGTAGGATGGTGAATGGTTTCAAGATAGCGATGAAATAATTCCCATAATTCCATTACAGGACACCTCAGGGGAGGTGGCTCGTAGAATTATTCCCTTAAGTGGCAAAAAGAATTACTTTTGATACAGAGATCATCGAAACTCCCTATACCAGCCTAAGGAAAATCACAATTGATCATTTCAAAGAGTTCGAAGAAATGACATACTCAAACTAGAATGGATGATGTGGACTACCTTGTTGAAGACAACGCAATGGATGATTTTTACTTATCATTGAAAATGGATGGGACCCATGGTAAGACCACTTTTGAAGATGATCCTGAATAATAGTTACTGAGAAGGCACACCATAGAGAAATAGCCAATGTTGGGGATATCGCTTATCAGGAACTGATCGGTCGACCCATGATAAGGGGTAAATCGGCCAGTTTATCGGCATATCAGCCGATTTATCGCCATATCGGCTAATTTATCAGCCGATTTATCTTATCGGTCAGACACCGATAAGCGATAAATCGGCCGATTTATCGGAATTTCGGATGATATCTTGAACAGTGGAAATAGCACAATGGCGGTGCAAGCTGGGAACAAAATGCAAATGCTGGGAATGTTCCAACCATCATATCTGCCTAAGATTTAGATCTAGTTGGTAACAGAATATTTCAGACGTCATTTCTAGAAAAGAAATTTTGCAACACAAACCGACGAGATGACATTGCGAGATTCTGGGGAAATGAACTACGATAGCAAGCTCCAAAACATGAGCTGGTTCTGCTACATACATGTGAGCATGTTGTCCAAGACAAGCATGACCACTTAGTAGTCTTATAATAAAACACTATCGAGTTCAGGTGGGGAACCATCATCAAGGGTTTCGAAGTCTTTACGCAAGTCCATGGATTAGATCCCAAGCATAGACTTCTTTTCTGTGAACAAGTCAGTCAATGGCTTGGTGTGCTTGCGATTCATATAGAATGATGGTTACAAGTCTCCAGACCACAGAATACTTCTCACATGTGCATGACTGACTTGGGATGATTCCAGAGGAAGCGAAACAAACTTTCTCAAATTCGTGGCGCCAACTTGCACCTTATGCACGTGAACTTGGAGAAAATCACTTCTTACATCACGCATATACTTCATGAACGGGACATGAAGATAATGCATACAAAAGTTTCCAACACTAGCTTTAATGCTCAACATAATCATGGAGATGATAAATATGCTGTTGATGGGATCAACAAGAATTCATCGAGATTTCCATATAGATGGAATCCCATAACTATGTGAGCAAAGTGATAGCATTGGTCAGACCAAAAGATATAATGATGTATGCTCGAGGGATCAACCACGAGTAAGACAACATTACAAACATCGTTGGTTCTGATTTGATTTGACGATAGCCTATACTCAAATCAAAGATTGGGTAAGACAATAGGTCCAACAACTGATCACGAGGACCAATTGATGAAGATATCATCTTTCTTCAACACACACACACACACACAGAAGATATCCTATAGAGATGAACTAAGTTAAGAAAAGCTTTTACCTTCCAACTCTCCAAGTTGTTGTCTAGCTCAACCAACTAGCTCAGGGATATCCAACACAGATTCTTGGAGAAGGGCTGATTTATAAGAAAACCAACTTGATCAAGAACTCAACATAGCGGTCAGGTGACAACCAGGTAATACTTCCGAGAAGATCTTCGGAAAATCACGAACCACCGATATGTCACTAAGCTCGAGAACAATCTTGCTTCTCAGGCAAGATGATATGATCAAATAAGCAAGGATTGGCACTATCCTAACTCATTGATCGAAAAGTGCACTAGAAATAAGGCTAGGTAGCATGATCAACCTTAGGGTGATGATTCAAAAATCAACACGATAAGAATGAGGTTGTTGTCCATTTAACTACCAAGCAACGGAGTAGCTAGGAGTATAGATTTCATGCATCACGATTCACTTGTCGGTGTTCCGGTTACAATAACACGGGGACTGAGGGAGTCCTGGATTAGGGGGTCTCCGGACAGCCAGACTATCTCCATTGGCTGGAATGTTAGACTATGAAGATACGGGATTGAAGACTTCGTCTCGTGTCCGGAGGGGACACTACTTGGCGTGGAAGGCAAGCTAGGCAATATGGATATGTATATCTCCTCCTTTGTAACTGACCTTGTGTAACCCTAACCTCTCCGGTGTCTATATAAACCGGAGGGTTTTAGTCCGTAGGACGAACAACAATCATACCATAGGCTAGCTTTTAGGGTTTAGCCTCTCTAATCTCGTGGTAGATCTACTCTTGTACTACCCATATCATCAATAATAATCAAGCAGGACGTAGGGTTTTACCTCCATTAAGAGGGCCCGAACCTGGGTAAAACATTGTGTCCCCTGCCTCCTGTTACCATCCGGCCTAGACGCACAGTTCGGGACCCCCTACCCGAGATCCGCCGGTTTTGACACCGACATTAGTGCTTTCATTGAGAGTTCCTCTGTGTCATCGCCATTAGGCTTGATGGCTCCTACTATCATCGATAGCGATGCAGTCCAGGGTGAGACTTTTCTCCCCGGACATATCTTCGTGTTCGGCGGCTTTGCACTGCGGGCCAATTAGCTTCGCCATCTGTAGCAGATTGAAAGTTACGCCCCTGGCCACCAGCTCAAGTTTGGAAGCTTAAACTACATGGCCGATATATGTGGAGATTTGATCTTCGACGGATTCGAGCCTCTGCCTCGTGTGCCACGCGGTCACGATGAGTATCACTTAGCTCTCCCATCGGACAATGTTAAGGAGATCGCACCGGCAGCCGCTCCGACCCTCAATTCGGAGCCAGTTGCGCCTTCCGCGGACGGGTGGATGGACCCCGCCATGGAGGCCTTACCCTTAGTGGCGATCGAGCCGAACATCGACCTTACCTTGCACGAGAGCCGTGTTGTTAAACTGCTGGATCCTTCTCCGGCCACGGACTCTGAACCACCTGCGCCCGTTCCTATCAAATCTGATTGGGCGCCGATCATGGAATTTACCTCCGTGGATATTTTTCAGCATTTGCCCTTTGGCGACATACTGAACTCATTAAGGTCTCTCTCCTCATCAGGAGGATCCTGTCCGAACTATGTCCGACAGGACTAGGATGCGGACGATGAAGAAATTCGCAGCCCACCCACCACCCACTTAGTAGCCACTGTCGATGACTTAACCGACATGCTCGACTTCGACTCCGAAAACATCGACTGTATGGACGACGATGCGAGGGACAAAGAGAAACCACTGCCCATAGGGCACTGGACGTCCACCTCATCACATGACGTATACATGGTGGACACACCAAAGGAAAACGACGACGAGGAACGGAAGGACGCAACGAAGGGTTGTCCCCTCAAGAAGCAGTCAAAGCGGCGAACCACTGCCGGACCACGGCAACGCGGAGAATCAAACTGAACAAACCAACTCTGTCAAGGATAATAGTCCGGAGGACATAACACCGGACAGACACCTGGAGCAACAAAATGACCATCAAAGGCTTGTTGCCACCGCGAGGAGTCTAACAAGGCAGAAACAAAGGCTCAAGGCGGTGCAAGACACACTCCAAATCAGATTGAGTAAAGTACTCAACACAGCAGCGAAGTATGGCGGTAATCGCCTCACCAAGAGCTACCCGAAGCGGAAGTTGCTACTTGAATTCGATGAGGAGGCCTTAGATCCCCCGCAACCAAAAATTAAAACAGCCACCCAGCCAGATAGACGACCTCACGACCAACATGGAGCGACAAGCAACGCCGCACAGAAGTCAATACGCAATCCACGCAAGTGCTCGCATCAATAGGATGGAGCAACTAGATCCATCTATGGACCGCGCAAGCGCACTCCAGCACATGATGCAACACACCAAACATCTGAACACCACAACACACCCAGATACAGGGGCGCCGCACACCCCCTATGCTTCACCGATGAGGTGATGGACCATGAATTTCCAGAGGGATTCAAACCCGTAAACATAGAGGCATACGACGGAACAACAGACCCTGTGGTCTGGATTTAGGACTATATCCTCCACATCCATATGGCTTGAGGAGACGATCTCCACGCCATTAAATACTTACCCATCAAACTCAAAGGGCCAGCTCGGCACTGGCTTAAAAGCCTCCCCGAAAACTCCATTGGAAGCTGGGAAGAGCTCGAAGACACTTTTCCGGCAAACTTTCAAGGGACTTATGTCCGACCTCCGGACGCGGACGATTTGAGTCATATAACTCAACAGCCCGAGAGTCCGCCCGAAAGCTTTGGAATGGGTTTCTTACTAAAAAGAACCAAATAATCGACTGTCCACACGCCGAAGCCTTGGCAGCTTTTAAGCATAGCGTTCGTGACGAATGGCTTGCCAGACACCTCGGCCAAGAAAAGTCGAGAACAATGGCAGCATTAACAAGCCTCATGACCCGCTTTTGCGTGGGTGAGGATAGCTGGCTAGCCAGATGTAGCACCAGCGACCCCAGTACATCCAAAGCTAGAGATGGAAATGGGAAATCACGGCGCGACAACAATAACAAACGCCGGAATAAAGAAGACAGCATGAAGAGCACGACAGTAAACGCCGGATTCAAAAGCTCTCGGCCAAGTCAGCAAAAGCCGCCCTCTAAAGGCGCCAGAGACGAACTATCCAGCCTAAACAT
This sequence comes from Triticum monococcum, assembly GCA_034509565.1. Lineage (NCBI taxonomy): Eukaryota > Viridiplantae > Streptophyta > Magnoliopsida > Poales > Poaceae > Triticum > Triticum monococcum. Next base: position 273,175,994 of record CM067842.1, on the reverse strand, counting down.
AATTCTGGACCAAGTATGTCAGATCCATAGCACCCCTAGTAAGCCCGCTAATCATACCCACAGAGAATGTTGGGTCTTCAAGCAGTCCGGCAAGCTCAACACCGTACACAAGGGGGAGGATACACAAAGCGAAGACGATGATGAGCCTCTCAAGCAGGACACTGGGGAACAAAAGAAGTTTCCACCAGAAGTGAAAATAGTCAACGTGTTCCACGTGATGAAGGGAAGCAAAGCGGCACTCCCAGAGAGACATGCCCAAGGGCCTATCACAGCAAAGTCCTACCACTAGTCGTCTCAAACAATCACTTTCGACCATCATGATTACTCAGCAAGTATCCGGCATGCAGGATGGGCTGCCCTGGTATTAGACACAATAATTAACAGATACCACTTTACACGAGTCCTGATGGACGGAGGCAGCAGTTTAAACATGATACAACAGGATACAATCCGCGAAATGGGGATAGACCCAACGAAAATCCGCCATAGCAACACTACCCTTAAAGGAGTAACGCCAGGCCCAGGGGCTCACTGCACAGGCTCCCTGCTACTAAAAGTTATATCCGGCTTCCCTGATAACTTCCGTAGTGAACATTTAACCTTCCACATTGCTTTGTTCCAAAGTGGTTATCAAGCACTACTTGGACGCGAAGCTTTTGCTCGCTTTAATGCAATACCGCATTACGCTTCCCTCACGCTCAAGATGCCTGGTCCACGTGGCATCATTACAGTGAACGGAAATATTGAGCGATCTTTGCGCGCCGAAAAGAATGCAATTGCCTTAGCAGCCGCACTAAAAACGGCATCACCAACTAAAGCATTCGATAGGTCATCAAGACTACGGACAAGGTTAGACGAGTCCGGCGTAGCTATATGTAATTCATACCGGATTGAGGGCCACACCCCTATTACAAATACAAGGGGCTCAACGCGCGCAGACAAGTGGCAATTTTTTACTCATTTTTAATTATACATGGTTTCTTTAAAAAACCACCTTTTTGCACGACAACTTTTTCACCTAAGTTCCTCTCTTTTACAGATGACCATCGTGCTACACTCGTCCACGATACGGCACAACGGAGACACAGGCGCAGACGTGCAGCAGGGACCCGCTCCAAGGATTCTTTTTAGATTAAGACCCTGCGTAAACCATTTTTACTGTCTCTTGTTGATACACATCCCTCGAATTCTTAGCACAATTGAGAAGGATGCTGACGTCTTGGCATGTGGCCATGTCAGAATAATGCACGTACCTGGACACAAGGGGCTTCTTACAAAGGGCACTATTTAGGCCCGGTTTATACCATAAAGACCGAATACCTTAGGGAGTGTTCGGCGTCACGAGTTTGGCCTTATATGCATCAGCTCCGAATCATTGTCTTTGGTCAAATGTAGGGTTTGCCCGGCTCCTATGTTTTGGTGCCTTACGTTCCGCTTTATCGGCTAAGGCAGCACCAGGAGAACTACTGCGATTGTGCCCTGGTTCATCCGGACGAGCACCTCAGTAGAGAAAGCCGAAAACTGACTGTCATGATATAGCGTGAGACTGGTCAACCACTCGATGACCTATCGGAATGTTAGAATTCCTCCGCCTTAACGAAGGGTCATTTTCTTGCCAGGCATGTACGCACCCCGAGATCGGGAGAGTGCGGGCCACCAGGGGCTATCTAGTAGCCCCACTGTCAAACTCCTATGGCTAAGTGAAAGTGTTAAAGCTTATAGTCCGGTTGCCTCATTCGCTACGCTATCACCTACTTAATAGGACCAAGACGTTGGGTTAAGTGTGAACACGCGTTTTTTGTGAGCACCTCCGCACTATATGCGTGAGGGTTGAAGCCGACGACTGCAATCTTTCAGGTTATATACATATATACATAAACGGCCGCACAGGAGGCATCATATTACTTTCCGGCAAAAGTATAAATACAGCCTTACTATATTTCATAAAAACATTGTGTTTACAATGGCAATACATGTCACTCAAACATAATATTCTTCGAGCACTGGGACTCTATCAAACGAGCACCCTCAAGAACCTCTTCAAAATAGTGCTTGGCAGCTACTCGGCCTATGGCCGAACCTTGCGCCGCAACAGTGGTAGCATCCATCTCCGCCCAGTATGCCTTGACACGGGCAAAGGCCATCCGCGAGCCTTCTATGCACGCCGACCTCTTCATCGCGTTGATGCGCGGCCCCGCACCAAAGAATTGCTGCACTAAGCTGAAATAGCTGTTCGGCTTTGGCTTCTCCGGCCACAAATGATCTACAACAGACCTCATGGCGAGTCCGGACAACCTATTAAGTTCGTCCCATTCGGCTAGCTGATCAGTCAAGGGAAGCGGACGCTCTGGAACGTTAAATTGCGACCAGAACAGCTTGTCTACTTCACGATCTGACTGATCCCGGAAGTATTCGACCGCATCGACGGCGCTTGCCGCCAAGTCCATATATGCGTCTGCCGAACTCCACAGCCGATCCAGAGGGGCATACCGCGGATCTCCGAACTTCCTCTGTAGCAGAAAGGGCTTCCCAGCCGCAATATCCCTGGCTTCCCGTAGCTCCTCCTTCTTCGCCCTCATAGCAGAGCGAGTGTCTTTGGTCGCCATCGTAGCCTTCTCAAGGTCCGCTGCCTTCACTCGGTTCTCTTCTTCAAGGAACTGGCAATGGTCGGCAGTGCCTTTTAATTCTACGGCCATCTTGGCCATCTTTTCTTTGCTTTCGCAATGGGCGGCCTTCTCGGCTCTTAACTCTTCGGCCTCCTTCAAAGCAGCCGCATTACTAACCCTCGCTTGTTCCTTGGCTCGGGCGAGTTCCGCCCGAAGGGTCTCCACGGTGGCAGCATCGTCTGCAGTCACAACATATTAAAGATACTGGTATCATGCTGCTCTTATTATGTGACATTCACCAGAAAACATTACTTACCCTGTGATTCGTCAAGCCGCTTGTTAACAAGCTCAATGTCGGCGTCTGCTACATCCAGTTTCCGCTTTAATTCGGCAAACTCACTAGTCCGGTTAGCCACCAGAGCTTCCACCACCTGCACATAAAGGCAGTCTGGTTATTGCCTGGGACTATGATCCTCTGTTCGCCGCCGTTTTCGACGACAACCAGAGTCTCAGGGGCTACTATCTACACAGGGCACACCTAACATGTGCGGTACTATCAAATATCATTTCACGTACCTCAAAGCCTGTCAGTAGACTCATAAAGGCTTCATGTAATCCGCTTTCGGCGAACGAAATTCTTTCCATCATCGTACCCATTAGCGTACGGTGTTCTTCTGAGATGGCCGCTCACTCCAACAGCTCCCTCAGAACGTCCAACCGCATACCAGACGATGCCGGACTCTTTTGTTTGCTCTCTTCGAGAGCCGGACATTGGGGACTTCGGGTGACTATGGGATTATCTTTTGGCTTCATCGGATCCGGAGAGGCCCTCCACGACGACACTTCGGGGTCGCCCTCTTCTTGAGCGGAGGAGTCCGGGGGAGGCGTTTCGCTCTCCATCATCTCCGGAAGAAGATCCCCCGAAGACGAGCTCAGCAGAGAAGGGCAAAGACCCGAACTGCATGATATATGCGGCGGTTATTCTCCTCATAGGAAAGGTAGTATACCTTCACTATTAAAGTATTATTTGAAATACTTACAACTTGTTGGAGGGCTGATCCTCCCGTGGACTTTGTGCGGCAAGAGCACCCCTCGAGGCAGGACCCTCTGTTGGAGACTTCTTCTCTTGTTTGGAGGCCTCGGCTTCCAGATCCTCAGAAGCAGTCCTCTTCCTCCCCCGGTTATCCTCCTTTATGGAGGCGCTCATTCCCTCGGTTGGAACTGGAAGCGATGGGGGTCCGCTTTCGCCCATATTATTCCCCCCTGTATCTTCCTTCGATGGATCCGGGCAAGGTGCGAGCTCGAGCATCTTTTCCAGCACCGGATTTTCCAAACCCTCGGGGAGGGGGGGCCGAACACCGAATCATCTTCGCTTTTGTTAGCCAGTCCCGGTCAAAGAGCGATTCCTCAGAGATGACGTCATGATGAATAAAAGACGGTGTGTTCGGCTAGAGGATTACTTACTTGTTCGGCGACACGGTTACTGCTCAGGCCCACGTCCTCGGTAGTATCCGGACACTCTATTTGAGATCCAAAGAATGACTTGTACATTTCCTCGTGCGTAAGGTCGGGGAAACTTTGAATAGCACGCGGTCCTTCTGGGTTGGACTCCCATAAGACAAGGGGCCGGCGTTTGCAGGGCTGGACTCGACGAACCAGCATAACTTGCACTACCACAACCAAATTAAAATCTCCCTCGAAGAGATCTTGAATGCGGCTTTGCAGTATAGGCACGTCCTTAGCTGGACCCCAGCTTAGTCCTCTGCTAATCCATGACATCAGTTGTGGTGGGGGGACCGAGCAGAAAGTGGGGGCAGCCGCCCACTTGGCACTTTTGGGAGCCGTGATGTAAAACCACTCCCGTTGCCATAATCCGGACACCTCTGGAAAGGAACCTTTCGGCCACGGATCTCCTGCCATCTTCCTTATTGACGCGCCTCCGCACACTGCATGTTGCCCCTCGATCATCTTCATCTTCACTTCAAAGGTCTTGAGCCACAGGCCGAAGTGAGGGGTAATGCGGAGGAAGGCCTCACACACGACAATAAATGTCGAGATGTGGAGAAAGGAGTCCGGAGCTAGATTGTGGAAATCTAGCCCATAATAGAACGTCAAACCCCCGACGAAGGGATCCAGAGTGAGGCCTAGGCCTCGGAGGAAGTGGGAGATGAACACGACGTTCTCGTTGGGTTCGGGAGTGGGGATGACCTGCCCTCAAGCAGGCAGCCGATGCGAAACCTCGGCGGTCAGGTATCTGGCCTCCCTCAACTTCTTGATATCCTCTTCCATGACGAAGGAGGGCATCCATCATCCTTGAAGGTTGGATCCAGACATGATTGAAGATCCGGAGCTCCTGACCTGGGCTTTGGGTGTTAGAACTCGAGGCAGGGGAGGGGTTCGATTAAGCACGAGAGGGAAAAAGTGAAAACCTTGTCCCTTTATAAAGAGGGTGAATATCAAGCGTCCTCACCGTGGCCGTTTGGGCTTGCCTATAATCTAGGAGCCCTAGACACGGTTGGGTTACCCACGACCGTATTAATGAGAATCCCGTAATTGGGGGAACATGATCTCTGCTTTGACAAGACGTGTGAAGAAACCGCCTCGCGTTATGTGTGGAGCTGGTTGAAGAAAAACAGTTCGAATAAGCACCGGGCCATGGCATAATGTCATGTTGCCAAAACGTGTTAGCAGATTAAGATTTGTGGAAATATTATTCTCTATGGTGGTAGGTGGAACTTATTTTGCAGGGTCGGACACTATCCTCATATTCAAAACTCTTCCATGGTGTATTTGGAGGAGGAACCCGCCTTGCAATGCTAAAGACAATACTGCGCGCCGGACTCGTCATCATTGAAAGCCTGGTTCAGGGGCTACTGAGGGAGTCCTGGATTAGGGGGTCTCCGGACAGCCGGACTATCTCCATTGGCTAGACTGTTAGACTATGAAGATACGGGATTGAAGACTCCCTCTCGTGTCAGGAGGGGACTCTACTTGGCGTGGAAGGCAAGCTAGGCAATATGGATATGTATATCTCCTCCTTTGTAACCGACCTTGTGTAACCCTAACCTCTCCGGTGTCTATATAAACCAGAGGGTTTTAGTCTGTAGGACGAACAACAATCATACCATAAGCTAGCTTTTAGGGTTTAGCCTCTCTGATCTCGTGGTAGATCTACTCTTGTACTACCCATATCATCAATATTAATCAAGAAGGACGTAGGGTTTTACCTCCATTAAGAGGGCTCGAACCTGGGTAAAACATTGTGTCCCCTACCTCCTATTAGCATCCGGCCAAGACGCACAGTTCGGGACCCCCTACCCAAGATCCGCCGGTTTTGACACCGACAGGGACCGAGGAATGAATAATGATGGCAAGAAGTATCACTGTATCAAGAGTTGATAGGATGGTGTGCAATTTCCATGACATTCCTGAAATAAAGATGGTAATACTCCAAGGTAGAATAGCATCAAAAGCTGGATTGGCATTTGATTTGCGGATTACAACTGCTTTCACCCAGTCCTGGATATGGATGAGGTACTGGAGTTTTTTTCTCCTAGTCATTCTGGAATAGAATGGCTTGACGAAGCACAAGAGTAATTGGCATCGATAACATGAGTGCATGACTACTCCTGACTACAAATTGATAGGCAGAGGTCAGAAAACAACTAATGAGGGACAACTCAAAGAACATATGATTTTCTGAGTTATGGATGCAGAAAGGTTGAACTGGCAGAGTCACAATATAGAATGGAGAACTCATTGAAAGCACTCCTGTTGTGATCTTTTGGTCCAAGAGAACTCCTGCCATGTTTATTCATGGTATTGGAAGAACAATGTACCACGGACCTCGAGGACTATCACAAAGGTTACTAATATCCTAAAGGAACTAGCAAATACTATCAACACGAGGTAAGTAAAGTGAATCTCGGGTTCAAAACCCCAGGAATAGAATGCCTACTAACTAAGTGGCATCACGGGATGCATTCGAGAATGATGGCCGGAATCATCACACTGGGACACAAACATGGCTAGATTACTAGGTAATCTTCTAAGACACCTAGGGTCATAATAATAACTCCAACATATATGTCGACACAATAGAATACCTCAACTCAACAATTAGTGTGATTAACCTAGCCTAAAAGAACAACAAAACCAGAGGGGAAGGATTTTGCAAATGCATCGGATGGTTTAGAAACCTGGGATGACTCGGACAACATAATGACTGTAAATGCTCAAAAAGATTTGAGACATCCCGAAAAATGGTGACATAACCACTCAACATCACAATATCAAGGTTCTGAGGCCAGCTATGAACATACGGAAGTAGTAGAAACTGAATTGAGGCTTGAAACCCACAATCCTATTAGTCTACGGATTAGTAACATGTTGTCCTGATAGAAAGATGAGAAGCCTAGTTCTTAATCCCTATAGAAGAGAAGAGGTTGACTCAGATCAAAAGGGCACAAGGTAAAGGAATAAAAGGAGCCTTACATTCACTTCCACAATAAATTTCCTTACATAACTAAAGAATTTATAGACTCAACTTCCACCAGTTTGGCTTGGTAAACCTAGAGGCAGTCAGGCTCTGATACCAAAGCTGTCGGGACCCCGATCCTAAGTCACATCGATCTAGCATGTAACACATCATATCACTTTGCAGCCTCACGCACGGTATTCCCATGGGTGCCACCTTACCTGGCCCGGGACCATTTGCGCCTTTTGGCTCATGTATATTATAGTGTCGCTAGCATCCATATGATAGAAAACCCGGGCCGACATGACTAGTCGTGAACCCAAAGTGGCACTAACTTACAGGGACAGCATACAAGAACCAACATCGAACATGTCGTTCATCAGCGTGTGAATCCGGGCTGTAGCAACTAGGCTAACAGGACTCCGAAGGACACCGCGTGACATTTCCCCGAAGGGATAGACATAGGAAGAAAGTGGATCACATGCCGGCCAGTCTAAGTGTTCCGGAGCAGTAACAACTGGGCTAGGAGGACTCCGGTAAACCGGGCTGTAGCGGACTACCATGGCTCAGTGGAAGCACTAGACTACATTTCCCCATAAGAGAGGCTACCAAGGATAGACAACTAGGTTGTCGGATCCCACACATACCAAGCATTTCAATCATACACACAATATTCTCGATATGTGCAAATACAACATGGCATCACAACATGACTCTACAACTCAAGTATTTATTCAATAGGCGCTGAGGAGCGAGATATTAAAAACATGGGTGTCATGACCCAACATTCAGAGCATACAAGTCAAAGCACATGCGGAAGCTTAACATGTCTGAGTATAGACATCTACAAATAAAAAGGCTGAGAAGCCTGCCTGTCTACCAGATCCTGCTGAGGGCACAAAATCGTAGCTGAGGTATCAAGCTAAATGTCGAAGTCCACACGGAACTACTAGCGAGACTAAAGTCTCTCTGCAAAACATAAATTAAGAAAATGTGAGTACAAATCTACCCAGCAAGACTTACATCAGAACTAACTACATATGCATCATTAACAACAAAGGGATGATGGGGTTTAACTGCAGCAAGCCAGCTTTGACTCAGTGGCTAACTTGAACTACTACTGCAAGTAACTCTTTTGGGGTGGCGCACACGAGTCCACATATTCACCAATCAACACACCACTATGGATCTGCTCCCGTCTCCCTACGAGAACGCCATTCATAGCACTCATGCTTATCTTGCGCATTTTGCAGTATCCACTTTCACTTGTCTATGAAATGTATAGGCAACCCAGAAGCCCTTCACCGCGGACACGGCTATTCGAATAGATGATGTTTACCCTGTAGGGATGTACTTCTTCACACAGGCTCTCACCACTTACCACCATGTACACGTCGTGTATCTCGGTAACCTTCAAGCGGAAGCCTGGCGAGGGAGTCAACCATGACCTGACTAACCACACAAGTCGCTAGTCCAGGTTTATTGCCTATTCGGGTTCCATCTGCGAGGAGATCCGGCCGGGGTTTCGCACAGCCCCAAATGATGTGTGAGGGTTCCCGAGACACCAAACGGGCGCCCAGTACACCGTGCCACGGTGTATCTACCGCATCATACCCCACCCCTAGGGTCAGCTCTCCGCACGGCCTCCAACACATATCCTACAAACACCAGAAACTATTTGCAACTCTTGGACAGAGATCAAGGCGATTAATAAGTCAAGAGATTCAATTAAGGATCCCAATGTGTGGTAGTAGCTGTTCATGGATCACAAACACATAACTCAGTTCCTGAGGACGGTTTCAATGAGACAACCCACCATGTAGTCGTACATGTCCTCTCACCGCTACCTTTACCAAATTGTGTTCACACACTTAGCTCTCAATAGTAGGACATGTTCACCACATTCCAATTCATCCCCGATGAATCAGACTTGACTCAACTCTAAGTAGTAGCAGGCATGACAAACAAGCATGAATGAGTAGGCACATCAGGGCTCAAACAACTCCTACTAATGCTAGAGGGTTTCATCTATTTACTTTGACAATGACAGGTCATGCAGAGGAAAGGGGTTCAACTACCGCAACATGTCACAGTTGAATCGTTGTTGTCCTAATGCAGTAAAGTAGAATAGGAGCAAGAGAGTGGGATTGTATCAGAATGAACAAGGGGGTTTTGCATGCCTGGCACTTCTGAAGATAGTATAACTCTTCATTGGTGTCATTGAACTCATTGTTGAAACCACGTCTACTAAGAGGGGACAAACACCGGCAACAGAGAAAGAACACAATCAATGCAATGCGACAATATGATGCATGATCATGACATGTCAATATGTTGTGATTTGAGCTAATCCATCTAGCAACCAGATTAAATGAAGTTGGTTTGAATCAAAGATTCAAATTCAACTCCATATGTGAAGATTCAAATGCTATTTATTTCATTTGCCCCAAACAGTAGTCATAAGTTATTCTAATATGCATGCAAATGGTACAGATGGATAGATTGGATTTTTCTGATAATTTTTCATATATAAATTATTTCATTTGGAGTTACAGATTAATTTCTATGAATTTTAGAAGTTTTAGCTATTTTTGGAATTTTCAGACATTTCTAAAATAGAAATAATCCAGAGAATGGTTCATTGCGTCAGCACTACGTCATGCATGCGTCAGCAAGTCAGCAACGCTGACTAGGGTCAAATCTGACCAGTGGGGCCTCCTCGTAAGTGACTCAGGGCTGGATAGGTAGCTGACATGTGGGCCCAGTCAACGGCCACATCAGCACGATCAGAACTTACGCGTCGGGCCGCTGGGGTTACGAATTGAATAAATAGGGATTAAACTAATCTAAACAGGCGTAGGGGTCCACATGGCAGTGGTTCAGTGGATGCTTAGCAAGGTCATTAGCGCTAATTAAGTGCCACGTCGACCTCGCCGGAGGTTCGCCGGTGACGACCACAGCCGACGGCGGAGGTGCACCATGCGCTCGCTACGGAGCACCATCCAACGCGTGGTTTGCTCCTACAGGTTCCTGGGGGTGAGGCGCATCCAAAGCAACAAGCGGAAGCAGCTGGGGTGGCCGGAGCTGACGATGGCGAGCTCTTTTGCGGCCGCCGGAGTTCGGACAATGACGGGTTCGGCGTTGTAATGCACTAGGGGAGGCGCTGGTGTGTGCTATGTACTCCTGGTGAGGTGTGGAGCACGGCAGTGTGCTCGGCTTCGAGCCACTGTGTCTCTGGCCACGATGGCGATGAGGCACGGCGGCAGCGAGCTTCGACCATGGTGGAAAACGGATCTAGGGGACGGGAACGGAGGGGCGAGCAAAGGAGAAGCAGCATGAGCTCACATCAGTTCCAACTGAGGCGGAGACGAGGCCGGGGATGCGTCGGAGGAAGCGCAGGGTAGCCGGGGATCTGGGCGGCTGGAGGTTGAAGACGATCGCCTGGACGGTGTTCGAGGGCGTCCCGCGGCTCGTGGCTCTTCGTAGAGGCGTAGAAGACGGAGGCGAACCTCGTGGAGGTGTTGGGGAGGCGAGGCAGTGGCCGTGGCTACGACGACAACGAACGACGGCGACGGTGGCACTCAGTGCGGGTGAGAGAGAGGGAGCAGAGAAAAGGAGGCCTACGGGGAAGAGTGAGAGGGGCCAGGGGGTTGCGTGGCATCTCCCAGAGGCGTCCAGGGTGTTGAGGGGGAGCGGTAAGCAGGGGGTGGCAGGGGCGCGTGGCCGCGCGCACGGGGCAGACGCCCGGCGTCCTTCTGTCGCGGAGAAGACGACGGGGGGAGGCTAGTGGGCTGGGCAGCACAGTGTTGGACCAGCACAGGAGCTGGGCCAGTTGGTGGGCGCCAGGTTAGTCCTTCTCTCTCTCTCTCTCTCTTTTATTTTTCTTTTCTATTTCTGTTATTTTGTTTTGATTTAATTTGGAAACTAAACCATTTTAAAACTTTCTATAAATTTTTGTGTGAGCTCAGAGAGCTAGTCCAAGGTCACATACAAACTTACAAAATATTTGAACATTATTTCTTATATAACATAAATAATTCCAACCCAAATATGTTATTGATTTAAAGCAAAGGCCCAAAATAAATTATTTCTGTGACTCCAAAAATATTGGTTTGAATTTCACCTCATGCCAATATTTTCACAGAATAACAGTAACATTTTCTTGGACTCATTTGATGAGATTTAAATGTTGGTTATTTTTATAGGTTTTCTGAGGCTTTTGAAAATTCCCCAATTCAAATTTCATTTGAATTTAAACATGATGCTCACATGGAAGCTAGCATAGGTCAGACCAGAAGTAGGGATGTGACATGATCTCTTCGTTGCAAAAGGAAAGAAATTGGGGGGTTGGGTAGTTTGTGCAGGACTAGATTTGCTGCCCTCACATAGATAAAAGGTTCAAAGAGAACAAATATGAGACCAACGCAGATATGCTGCTTGGCAACATACTCTTCCTCACCCATTTATACGTGTCAACGCACATGGTGCTGGCATGTACCATGTCCCATACAACTATTTTGCTATTGTTAATGTAAGAATGCCGTTGGAAAAATTAAGCAATGCCACAGTTAAAAGTAAATTACCTTTTTAACGAATGTTGTTTTAAGCGAATCCATTAATATGAATCAATGCAACCATTTTAGAAATGCTACTGTCCTACTTTGATTTCCATCAAGATAAGTTAGATGCTTCTTTTTGTCGCTGTTTGTTTCATCCTCCTTTATTGGCCAGTAATTGTTTCCTTTTTTGCCTCTGTTAAAATAGGGATATCTATTAAACTTGTTGCTATAGAGAACTTAAATGTCACACCAACAACTTTGCTAGATTTCAGTGCAACTACACAAAACAAGATTTGGTTTCCTATTCGTGTTGGTAGATTCGTATTTTTTCTTGTCCGTCTCATGAAAGGTCAGTATAGTCCTTTATCCACATGATTGTGCAGTGTGCTTTGAGATGATGTGCTACTTGTATTGGTACTATTTTAAATAAATGTTGAATTCAAGCTATTGTATTGATGTCTTTTCCCATTAAGTAGTGAACAAAAATGGGACCAACCCAGACATGATGGTTGTTGCTTTGTTACAACAAACTCTACATCAACCCTTTTATAAGTAGATGGAAGCACATGGTGTTGTTGCATCCACTCTCCCCTATAAATTTTTATGCTTTTTGTTAATCTAATGCCGCTGGTAAAATTAAGCAATGCCACTCTTATAATTAACTACTGAATCTTAGTTCAAAACTCAACACTTGTTAGGGATCGGCAGGATTACCATTGCTGTTAGGGATCGGCTGGAGTACATGTTTAAGAAATGAATTGTTGAGATAATGTCTCTGTTATTATATATCAGTTATAGTGTTTTACAAATGGTACTATCCTTCTTTGTAGTTCTTTATATGAATTAGTGTTTTGCCAATGTATTGTTAAGATAATGTCTGTGTTAATATGAATTAGTCGCATTGTTTTAGGAATGGTACTTTTCTGCATTGTCTTTCTTTATACATGCTGAAACAAGGCATTGTTAAGATAATGTCTTAGTTAATATGAATGAATCACACTGATTGAGAATTGCTACTCTCCTGCTTTGTTTCCCATTAAGATAAGGTAGATGTCTTTCTTCTAGGAGTATAAGTCATCAACCGTTATTTCTCAGTAATTGTTTCCCTTATACCTATTGTTGCATATAGGGATATCAAAACTTATGCTCGGTTTTATTTCGACTTTGATTTTAGTTGAACTACACAAAAGGAGCCAATGTGCTTAAGGCAAACAATTGTACTATTGGGCCCAGTTGGTATTTCCACTTTACAGAAAGAAGCAGTTATTGTTTGCGCTACATTACAGAAGAATGATCGAGAAGCTTAGAGTATTAGTAGACGCTGGTGACATGACTAGTTTGCAGACCAAGGAAAGCTCAAGTCAACAGCATGTGGGGTGCAAAATTCACTCCAGAAGGAAAGGTATGACCAAGTCAGTCGTCGGAGCAGCTGTAACAAATGAGGTCAGTATCAGCCTTCATCCACATGATCGTGCTTTGTTATGTTGTGTTGATTATATTGTTGTATTGTTTTGAATAAATGTTTAATTCAAGATATCGTATTGCTATCTTTTCCTGTTAAGATAATGAAGATGATTATAGTTGTAAGTGTATGTTTAATCAACTAGTACCTCTATCATTTTTATCACGCTTTTTCTATATTTATGCAGACATGATGCTTAGCTTGATTTTAGTGGAACTGCACAAAATATTCAGATGGTTCGTGTCCTCCATAATACTTCATCATGCACAATACATCGAATGGTTCTCTAATCATTCATCGTCACCTTGAGCCACTGAACTATCTACTTGAATGGAGTTGCCAACGTGTTTAATGCTTTGCAACATATAAATACGAAATCCACCATGCTACTCAAGACATTATTTGATTTGAGTAGAACTGCACAAAAAGATATGCTGGTTAATCTGGCTCCATGTGCCATTTCAATGCGCAATCTCATGACAAACCAAGCACGCCTGAATGGAGCTACCAAAGTCTTCAAGGTAGAAGAATTCCCACAAGTTCAAGGGAAAGAACTCTGTCCGGCAGAATACTACCTTTAAGAAGGGTAAGAAGAAAGACAAAGAAAGAGATGGCTGCTTTACTTGTGGTTCAGAGGAACACTGGGCAAAAAAGTGCCCAAACAAGTACAAGAAGCTAGGACAGGACTCCAAGTCTGTCCGTCAATCCACCATACTTTCAGTTTGTCAGTCCACCGATTGTTAGGTTGACACTGGGCCAATATTCATGTGTGTGCTGATGTGTCTTTGTTTTCTTGCTACCAAAGACATTGTTGGATTTCAGTTGAACTGCAAAAAAGATACGGTGGTTAATCCGGCTCCATGTGCCATTTCAATGTGCAAACTGATGACAAACCCTCCCCGTTCCACAATCATATGCATTACATATTTAGAATGGGAAAAGCTTGTCAATGTTTAATCATTGATGTTAGCAAGAAGACATTAGTTTAATATAATGGAATTGGAAAACCTAATCAAATTTTGCTCATTGATGTTAGCCAGAAGACACGCAGTTGATATTTTTGAGTGGGACGCCCTTTGCTGTGAGCAGCGTTGATCATTTTTTCCTATTCATGTGTTCAGTTCAGAAGTAAATATTTACTCTGCTGAGATGGATAGTAACATGAATGTTAACTTATGTAAGGTATTTTAAGAGTTTGTTCTGAATGTTGTCTATGTAATGCCAGGCCTTGTGAGTTTGATTGCAAAGTAGAGCTTGGAATGGTGTGGCATGATGCATCATTGGCTGTTCACAATGCCTCCTGAGAATAATGCTTCATATTGTTTTGCATGTTGATCTAATGCCAGTGATTTGCATGTTAATGAGATCATCCTCTTCTGTTGTTTATGTGCTTAAGAAGTTCATTGTCTTATGTTTCATTCATAGCCTATACGATAACTTAGGTGGGTTAGAGGTGAAACCTTATGATCTTTCGACCAACTCATCATCTTAGGCCGTGATTGGATTGTCATTTTCCAACCAAAACCACTTGTAAAACTGACGCTTGTAAATAAAAGCAAATGGTCTTGGGCGAAGCGCTTGGTTGGTCGATTTCGACTAGCAAAATATACACTGGTCTCTCAAATTACACGTGTAACTTGCCGGTTTTCATTATGGACCTCGGGCCCTCGGTTTCGTTACGCCTGTATTTTACGAGTTGTTTCCGATGACGAGTAAATTGCACTTGTATCCTAATACATGTGTGAAACAATCCAGAGCTCCCAAGCACGACCTTACCGTTTCATGTCGTCTTAGTCTCTCGAAGGTGCTCATAGGTGTCTAATGATCCCGGCTTCCTGAATATGCAGTGGGCGTTGTATCAACCATCTGTAGGGCCCGCAAGGCCCTCTCCGTCATCCTTTGAGTTGTTGCGCTTACCGTGGCGCCGAACATTGCCAACATGGTCAACAAACATGAGGAATCAGGCGATAGTCGTACGTATGCAAGTTCTTCCTTATTATATACAACTATAATTTTTTTGCTTCCTCCTGGTTTCCTGGCATCACGGTCCCACACCATCGTCTACCTATGCAGTCAATAAACGAGAGAATTGCACAAGGAGCGGCCGACAATTCGTACCTAGCGGCTCGAGCAATATTTGTTTTTTAGGTGTCAACGGAGTTTTTCTTCAGCGATGTTTTTGTTGTTGTTCAGAGGTGCAGGGTATCAACTGGGCGGGCTGTGGCCCGTCTAGCCCGGGCTATTATTTTATGTCGACCAAATATACATCCCGAATATTATCTTTTCAAGGTGAAAATGGCTAGCCCAACTATACTTTTTTTGCGGAATAGCCAACCTAGGTCAACTTGTTATTCTCCGCCCCGCTGGGCTTTAAATCTTTTCTATGAGGGATGCAATAGGCCTAACAAGAAAATGGGCTTTAATAAATAATAAATGGGATGTAATTATAAAACTGGACTGTAAATATACAAAAACGCACCAAACAGGTAATTAGTTTCAAAAATATTACTTTGAATTTGGAAATTTTAATTTCATTACTTATTGTGGCAATATTTCTTTAGATTTTTACCTAATACAAATTCATCTTGAAATTATATGTAATCTGACTCAAAATTTCAGGATAAAAATATTTCGGATCCCATCAAAATGTGGGATTTTTGGTTGAACTCTGTTTTTGAGAGGTTGGTTGGAATTATTAATCATTTTCCTAGCTAGAAAATGGGCTGTAATTTTAACAGACTGTAAATGGGTTGTCATAAATTCCATTAGAATTCAAAAATGGGATGTACATTATTACAAATCACAAATGGGCTATATGTTCTCTGCCACAGATGTGATGCTCACTTGTGGGCCTACTATTTTTTGAGAATCATAGTCAGTGACGCGTATGGAAGGCTTGTGGGCCTACTAAGGCGTACGGAAGGCTTTGAGAACTTATAGTCAAGACACGATTCTAGCAGAAGTGGCCGTTGGATGTCCATCCAACGGCTATAGCGCTTCTTCAATCTTAGGTATTCTTGCTTCAGCCACCCAAATTACCGCCGGCGGTAATGCCTACTACCGCCTCCCGTGGCCGGCTATGTTGCCGCGCAGGCTTCACCGGCCCACCCTACTGCCAAACGCCTCCTAGGCCATTCCTCTACTCACCAACACCTCCTATTCTTATCTAGTGACGGCAGCCTCACACCACAGCCAAACCAGTGAACCGTCGTACTCCCCTCCGCGTGGGCGTCTACTGCTGTGTCTTCGCCGGCTACGGGTCGTTCCCTTCATAATACTCGCCGTTGTTCACTATGTTGGTTCTCTCGGCGTGGCGTGGTCAACTTTCTCAACAAACAACAACCATCGGATGAGGCATGTATGTGGATTGGCTGACATTAGGGACCCACATGGCCCATGGCCGCATGCAGCAAGTTCCCTCGTATTATGTGAAAACAAATAATATCTCCCCCTGTCAGGTTTGACCCACCATATACATCTTCGCACGCAAGGAACTGCTTCCTTTATTACACGAAAATAAAAAGTTTCATCTCCCTGATAGCTAGGACCCACCAGCTTTATTACGATCCTTTTCATGAAAATATAGATTGTACTAAAGATGCTAAATTGTTTTCTTTTTATTCTATCTCGAAAAACAAGAAATTAAACCCAGAAAACATCTTCACAGGCAAGGAAGTGCCACCTTATTATGCGAAAAAATTGATTCCCCCTGTTAGCCGACACACACTAGATTTGGAGGATGACTCGTGGGCCTAGTAAGTTGACGCGTACCAAGGGCTTTGTCAACTTAGTCAATGTAAACGATTCTAGCTGCAGTGACCGTACGATGTCCATCCAAGGGACGTTGTGCTTATTAAACCTCTGGTCTTCTTGCTCCAGCCGCCCAAACCAGCGCCAGCCGTGCCACCTGCTCCTACGTCCCGTGTCTAGCTGTTCTGCCATCGCATGCCATGCCATCCCTCTATACTCACCCACACCTCCTGTTATTCTCCGGCGATGGCAGCCTCACACCATAGCTGAAGCAGTCAACCCACGTACTCCCCTCCACGTGGGCATCCACTGCTGTGTCTTCCCCGGATCCACGTCATTCCCTTCCTAGGCCTCGCTGTGGTCTACCGCCTTGGTGCTCTCGGCGTGGCATGGTCAACGTGGTCAACAAAGGACAGCCATCGGAAGAGGACTTTAGGCGGTGAGGCCGACAGCTGGTCCCACCAGCTACATCTTCGAACACAAGGAAGTGCATCCTTATTACTTGCAAAATAAAAATGATTCCTCCCCCTGACAGCTGGGACTGACCAGCTATATGGCCGCATGCAAGGAAGTGCGTCCTTATCCTCGCTGACCGCTGGGACCCACCCGGTCAAAGCGTACATAGTGTTGTCTGTCTGGTTGCGAACGTGTACATACATACTTGTCGATCGGTCTCTCTACAAGTGTGAACCATGGCCGAGTAAGTAGCGGCACATGTCATTGTAGAGAACCCGACATAGCAGTTCACGCAGTCCCGATTAAGTCCTATACACGTACTTACAGCCACAGGGCAAAAAATACAGCCACGTACGTACATATATATGGGCGGGTTCTCGAGCGTGTACTTGAGGAGAACACACTGCAAAACGTATAACATCGAATAGATCTCCAAGAACATTGAGGAGAACTTTGTATTGAGAACCAAAGAGTGAGAAGAAGACATCTAGCTAATAACTATGGACCTGAAGGTCTGTGGTAAACTACTCACACATCATCGGAGAAGCTATGGTGTTGATATAGAAGCCCTCCGTGATCGATTCCCCCTCAGGCAGATCGCCAAAAAAGGCCCCAGATGGGATATCACATGTATAGAAGGTTTTAGCGGTGGAAAAGTGGTTTCGTGGCTCCCCTGATGTTTTTAGGGTATAAGAGTATATATAGGCGAAAGAAGTACGTCGGTGGAGCTCCGTGGGGCCCATGAAGGTGGGGGCGCCTACCCCCTGGGCATGCCATCCTACCTCGTGGCTGCCTCGCGGACTTCCAGACTTCCACTCCAAGTCTCCTGGATTGCGTTTGTTCCAAGAAATATCCTCGCGAAGGTTTCGTTCCGTTTGGATTCCATTTGATATTCCTTTTCTGCGAGTCCCAACAGAAACTGGCACTGGGCCTCCGGTTAATAGGTTAGTCCGAAAAATAATATAAAAAGCATATTAAAGGCCATTAAACATCCAAAACAGATAATATAATAGCATAGAACAATCAAAAATTATAGATACGTTGGAGACGTATGAAGCATCCGCAAGCTTAATTCCTGTTCATCCTCAAGTAGGTAAATGATAAAAAACAGAATTTTTGATGTGGAATGCTACCTAACATAATTTTCAATTTAATTTTCTTTATTGTGGCATGAATGTTCAGATCCGAAATATTCAAGACAAAAGTTTAATATTGACATAAAAATAATGATACTTCAAGCATACTAACCAAGCAATTATGTCTTCTCAAAATAACATAGCCAAAGAAAGCTCATCCGTACAAAATCATATAGTTTGGCTATGCTTCATTTTCTCACACAAAATGCTCCAATCATGCACAACCCCGATGACAAGACAAGCAATTGTTTCATACTTTAGTATTCTCAAACTTTTTCAACTTTCACGCAATATATGAGCGCGAGCCATGGACATAGCCCTGTAGGTGGAATGGAATGGTGGTTGTGGAGAAGACAGAAAAAGGAAGATAGTCTCACATCAACTAGGCATATCAATGGGCTATGGAGATGCCCATCAATAGATGTCAATGTGAGTGAGTACGGATTGCCATGCAACGGATGCACTAGAGCTATAAGTGTATGAAAGCTCAACAAAAGTAACTAAGTGGGTGTGCATCCAACTTGCTTGCTCACGACGAACTAGGGCAAGTTGAGGAAGCCCATCATTGGAATATACAAGCCAAGTTCTATAATGAAAAATTCCAACTAGTATATGAAAGTGACAACATAAGAGACTCTCTGTCATGAAGATCATGGTGCTACTTTGAAGCACAAGTGTGGAAAAAAGATAGTAACATTGCCCCTTCTCTCTTTTTCTCTCTTTTTTTGTTTGGGCCTTCTCCTTTTTTATGGCCTCTTTTTTCGTTTGGAGTCTCATCCCGACTTGTGGGGGAATCATAGTCTCCATCATCCTTTCCTCACATGCGACAATGCTCTAATAATGAAGATCATCACACTTTTATTTACTTACAACTCAAGAATCAAAACTTAACAAAATATGACTCTATGTAGATGCCTCCGGCGGTGTACCGGGATGTGCAATGAATCAAGAGTGACATGTATGAAAAATTATGAATGGTGGCCATGCCACAAATACGATGTCAACTACATGATCATGCAAAACAATATGACTATGATGAAGCGTGTCATAATAAACAGAACGGTGGAAAGTTGCATGGCAATATATCTCAGAATGGCTATGGAAATGCCATAATAGGTAGGTATGATGGCTGTTCTGAGGAAGGTAAATGATGGGTTTATGGTACCAGCGAAAGTTGCGCGGCACAAGAGAGGCTAGCAATGGTGGAAGGGTGAGAGTGCATATAATCCATGGACTCAACATTAGTCATAAAGAACTCACATACTTATTGCAAAAATCTACAAGTCATCAAAACCAAGCACTACGCGCATGCTCCTAGGGGGATAGATTGGTAGGAAAAGACCATCGCTCGTCCCCGACCGCCAATCATAAGGAAGGCAATCAAAGAAACAACCCATGCTTCAAATTTGTCACACGACGGTTACCATACGTGCATGCTACGGGACTTGCAAGCCTCAACACAAGTATTTCTCAATTTCACAATTACTCAACTAGCACGACTATAATATCACCATATTCTTATGTCAAAACAATCATCAAGTATCAAACTTCTCATAGTATTCAATGCACTCTATATGAAAGTTTTTATTATACCCATCTTGAATGCCCATCATATTAGGACTAATTTTATAACCAAAGCAAATTACAATGCTGTTCTAAAATACTCTCAAAATAATATAAGTGAAGCATGAGAGATCAATAATTTCTATAAAATAAAACCACCACCATGCTCTGAAAAGATATAAGTGAAGAACTAGAGCAAAAATATCTAGCTCAAAAGATATAAGTGAAGCACATAGAGTATTCTAATAAATTCTGATTCATGTGTGTCTCTCCCTAAAGGTGTGTACAGCAAGGATGATTTTTGTAAGCTCAAAATCAAAGACTCAAAACATACAAGACGCTCCATGCAAAACACAAATCATGTGGTGAATAAAAATATAGCCTCAAGTAAAGTTACCGATAGACGAAGACGAAAGAGGGGATGCCTTCTGGGGCATCCCCAAGCTTAGGCTTTTGGTTGTCCTTGAATTTTACCTTGGGGTGCCTTGGGAATCCCCAAACTTAGGCTCTTGCCACTCCTTATTCCACAATCCATCAAATCTTCACCCAAAAACTTGAAAACTTCACAATACAAAACTTAACAGAAAATCTCATGAGCTCCGATAGTGTAAGAAAACAAACCACCACTTTAATGTATTGTAATGAACTCATTATTTATTTATATTGGTGTTAAAGCTACTGTATTCCAACTTATCTATGTTTCATACCCCCGATACTACCCATAGATTCATCAAAATAAGTAAACAACACATGAAAAACAGAATCTGTCAAAACAGAAAAGTCTGTAGTAATCTAGAGGTTTCGAATACTTCTGTAACTCCAAAAATTCTAAAAAATTAGCACCACCTAAATAATTTGTATATTGATCTACTCCAGTTGGAATTGTTATTTTATCATGCTCTGTTAAAGAATGAAAATTCTTTTCATGAGTGCATACTTTCTGTTTTTATCAGCAAGATCAAACAACAATCACCCAAGAAGATCCTAAAGGCTTTACTTGGCACAAACACTAATTAAAACATAACAAACACAATCATAACAGAGGCTAGAGAAATTATTTATTACTGAAAGGGAACAAGAACAAAAGTAAAATTGGATTGCCTCCAAACAAGCGCTATCGTTTAACGCCCCTAGCTAGGCGAAGAGATTTCAATGATGCTCACATGAAAGACAAGAATTGAAGCTCAAAGAGAGCATCAAAAAACACGTGACAAACACATCTAATTCTAACATACTTCCTATGCATAGGCATCTTATAGGCAAACAAATTTTCAAGGCAAGCAAAAACTAGCATTTGCAAGGAAGCAGAAAGATACAATAGCAATCTCAACATAATGAGAGGTAATTTAGTAACATGAAAATTTCTACAACCATATTTTCCTCTCCCATAATAATTAAATGTATGATCGTAAGAAAATTAAACAATATAGCTATCGCAAAACATATTATTAACATGATCCACATGTATGCAAAGTTGAGACTCTTCCAAAATAGTGGGATTAACATTGACTAAAGTCATGACCTGTCCAAACCCACTTTTATCAAAAACTTCATAAGATTGAACATTCTCCAAATATGTGGGATCTAATGTTGACACTCTTCCAAACCCATTTTCAATATTATTGCAACCATATTCATCATCAGGCTTATATAAATTTTCAAGATCATAAGAAGAATCACCCCAATCATGATCATTGCAACAAGTAGTAGACATAGCAAAATTAGCATCCCCAAGCTTAGGGTTTTGCATATCATTAAAACAATTGACATTAATAAAATTTATAATAACATCGTTGCAATCATGCTTTTCATTCAAGGAGCTATCGTGAATCACTTTATAAGTTTCTTCTTTCAACACTTCATCACAATTTTCAGATTCACGAATTTCAAGCAAAACCTCATAAAGATAATCTAGTGCACTCAACTCACTAGCAATTGGTTCATCATAATTGGATCTTTTGAAAATATTAGAAAGAGGATGAGGATCCATAAATATATATATTTAGCAAGCGAAGATGCAAGCTAATAGAAGGCACATGGTAACACGAGAAAACAGAAGGACGAACGGAAGAGGAGTGAAGAAAGGCAAATTTTGTGAAGTGGGGGAGAGCAAAACGAGAGGCGAATGGCAAATAATGTAATGCGAGGCAGAAGATTTTATGGTGGGTACTTGGTATGTCTTGAATTGGCATAGATCTCCCCGGCAACTACGCAAGAAATCCTTCTTGCTACCTCTTGAGCATGCGTTGGTTTTCCCTTGAAAAGGAAAGGGTGATGCAGCAAAGTAGTGTAAGTATTTCCCTAAGTTTTGAGAACCAAGGTATCAATACAGTAGGAGATAACACGCAAGTCACCTAGTAGCTGCACAAACAATCAAGAACTTTTCAACCAACGCGATAAAAGGGGTTGTCAATCCCTTCACACTCACTCGCAAAAGTGAGATCTGATAAAGATAGTAAGATCAATATTTTTGGTATTTTTGTTGTATAGATTGGAAAGTAAAGATTGAAAAATAGTAAATGAGATGCGATGTAAATGAAAAGAGATGCAATATAATAAGATAGAGACCCGAGGGCCATTGGTTTCACTAGTGGCTTCTCTCATGATAGCATGTATTAAGGTGGGTGAACAAATTACTGTGGAGCAATTCATAGAAGAGCGCATAGTTATGAGAATATCTAGGCAATGATCATGAATATAGGCATCACGTCCGTGTTAAGTAGACCGGAACAATTCTGCATCTACTACTATTATTGCACACATCGACCGCTATCCAGCATGCATCTAGAGTATTAAGTTCATAAGAAAAGAGTAATGCATTAAGCAAGATGACATGATGTAGAGAGATAAACTCGAGCAATATGATATAAACCCAATCTTTTTATCCTCAATGGCAACAATACAATACGTGCCTTCCTGCCCCTACTATCACTAGAAAAGGACACCGCAAGATTGAACCCAAAGCTAAGCACTTCTCCCATTGCAAGAAAGATCAATCTAGTAGGCCAAACTAAACTGATAATTCGAAGAGACTTGCAAAGATATCAAATCATGCATATAAGAATTCAGAGAAGAAACAAGTATTATTCATAGATAAACTAGATCATAAATCCACAATTCATCGGATCTTGACAAACACACTGCAAAAAGTATTACATCGAATATATCTCCAAGAACATCGAGGAGAACTTTGTATTGAGAACCAAAGAGAGAGAAGAAGCCATCTAGCTAATAACTATGGAACCGAAGCACTGTGGTAAACTACTCACACATCATAAGAGAGGCTATGGTGTTGATGTAGAAGCCCTCCGTGATCGTCCCCCTCCGGCCTATCGTCGAAAAAGGACCCAAATGGGATCTCACGGGTAGAGAAGGTTGCGGCGGTGGAAAAGTGGTTTCGTGGCCCCCTGATGTTTTTAGGTTATAAGAGTATATATAGGAGAAAGGAGTACGTTGGTGGAGCTCCGTGGGGCCCACAAGGGTGGGGGCATGCCTACCCCCCTGGGCGCACCCTGCTGCCTCGTGGCTGCCTCGCGGACTTCCAGACTTCTACTCCAAGTCTCCTGGATAGCGTTTGTTCCAAGATAGATCCTCGCGAAGGTTTTGTTCTGTTTGGATTCCGTTTGATATTCCTTTTTCGCGAAACACTAAAATAGGCAAAAAAAACTTAAACTGGCACTGGTCCTCCGGTTAATAGGTTAGCCCCAAAAATAATATAAAAGAGCATATTAAAGCCCATTAAACATCCAAAATAGATAATATAATAGCATGGAACAATAAAAAATTATAGATATGTTGGAGACGTATGAGTGGGCGAGGGAGGCGGTCTGGGTGGGCCAGGGCGGTTAGACTCATGCTTGCAGCGGTCCGGTCCAGCAGCCGGACATGCTGGCTCGCCAACAAGCTCGCCGAGGTGAGCGACGACAATCAGACGATGGACATGACTTCCGACCAGGAGCGGGCGCCACCGCCCAAGCCGGTTCATGTCGTGTTCAACATAGAGTACGTGCGGCCGCACTTCGACGCCCTAATGGCGGAAGACCTACCAGCACAGGAGGACCTGTGCTTCAACCTCTATCTCCTCAACGAGCACCGGCTCACAGAAAGAAGAATCGTCGGCGAACAAGCGAACGACAATGCCAACGCGGACATGTGGCCATATGATCCTGGCTTCCTAAATGTGCAGCGGGCGTTGTATCAGACCATCCATTGGACCCACGAGGCCCTCTCCGTCATCCTTTGAGTTGTTGCGCTCCCCGCGGCGCTACCGTCTCGTGTTGTCAACATGGTCAACGAACATGAGGAATCAGGAGATGACTTTAATTGGAGAGGATTACAGTGGGAACCCACCAGGGCCATAGCCGCACATACGCAAGTGCCTCCTTATTATATACAACTATTTTTTTGCTTCCTCCTGGTTTCCTGACATCACGGTCCCACACCATTGTCAACCTATAGTCAATAAATGAGAGAATTGCACAAGGATCGGCGGACAGATGGGACCAGCAGCTCGAACAGTATTTGTGTTTTTGTGGTGTGAGTAGAGTTTTTCTTGAGTGATGTTTGTTGTTGTTGTTTAGATGAACAGGGTATCAACTCGGCCGGCTATGGCCCATTTAACCCAGGCCTTGACATATAGCTTGGCTAGCCCACCCAAATATTAATTTTTTTCAAGCTGAAAATGGCTAGCCCAGCTATACTTTTTTCGAGGAATACCAAGCCCAGGTCAACTTGTTATTCACCGCCCTGCTGGGCTGCAAATATTTCCTAGGAGGGATGCATTAGGCATAACAAGAATATGTGCGTTAAGAAATAATAGTGGGATGTAATTATAAAAAACTAGGCTGTAACTCTAAAAAATGCACCAAACACGTAATTAGTTAAAAAATATATTAATATTGTATTTTGAAAATTTTAATTTCATTACTTTTTGAGCGCGCAATACTTCATTGGATTTTTACATAATATAAATTTATTTTGAAATTATATTTAAGCTGACTAGATATTTAGAGATAAAAATATTTTGGAACCCATCAAAATGTGGGAGATTTTATTAAATTCTGTTCTGAGCGGTTGGTTGAAGTTATTAATCATTGTCCTAGCTAGAAAACGGGTTGTACTTTTAACAAACTGTAAATGGACTATAGTAAATTCCATTAGAATTCAAAATGGGCAGTACATTCTTACAAAACGCAAATGGGCTATATGTTCTCTGTCACACACTTGTGGGCCTACTAAGTTGATGCGTACGCAAGGCTTTGTCAACTTATAGTCAACACATGGTTCTAGCTGCAGTGGCCGTTGGATGTCGATCCAACGAATGCATGCTTCTTCTTCAATCTCAGATATTCTTGCTTCAGCCACCCAAAAAATGATTCCTCACACTGACATCTGGGGCGCACCATTTCGGAGGCTGACCTGTGGGCCTACTAAGTTGACGCATACCAAGGGCTTTGTCAACTAAGTCAATATAAACAATTCAAGCTGCAGTGATCGTACGATGTCCATCCAATGACCATCGTGCTTCTTCAACCTCTGGTCTTCTTGCTCCAGCCGCCCAATCCAGCGCTGCCGGATGTGCTGCCACCGCTGGCCATGCCATCCCTCTATACTTACCCACACCTCCTGTTATTCTCCGGTGCCGGTAGCCTCACACCACAGCCAAAGTATTCAACCCACATACTCCCCTCCGCGTGGGCATCCACTCCCGCGTCTTCCCCCGGCTCCACGTCGTTCCCTTCCTACGCCTCACTGTCGTCCACTGCCTTGGTGCTCTCGGCACAGCGTGGTCAATGTGGTCAACAAAAGACAACTATCAGAAGAGGACTTTAGGCGGCGAGGCTGGCAGCTGGACCCATCAGCTACATCTTTGAACACAAGGAAGTGCCTCCTTATTACTCGCAAAATAAAAATGATTCCTCCCCTTGACCGTTGGGACAAACAAGCTATATCTTCGCACTCAAGGAAGTGTGTCCTTATCCACCCTGACCGCTCGGACCCACCCGGCCAAATTGTATGTAGCATTGTTTGTCTAGTCGCGAACGTGTACATACATACTGGTCGATCGGTCTCTCTAAAAGTATGAACTGTGGCCGAGTAAGTAGCGGCACATGTCGTTCTAGAGCACCCGACATAGCAATTCAGGTAGTCCCGTCTAAGTCCTGTACATGTACATATAGCCACAGGGCAAAAAATACAGCCACATACGTACATACAAGCGGGGTCTCGAGCGCGTCCTCGCGCATATATACGAACGACCAGCGCTTGTGTACATGGAGAGGCAACGGACAGCAGCAACGCCGTTTTGTTCATCGGGCAGCAAACTAGCTGGGTCAGAACGGAGAAATAGCATCCTATTCATCGAGAGGCAACAGACTGGGTCGGAATGTGTCATGTACAATGGGAGCCAACCGACTTGGTTGGAACAGCCAAAACGGGGTCTAGCGTACCGCAGAACGGAGGAAACGACCTTCTGTTCGACTGGCCATGGTCGAAACAGGATCCCGTTCATCGGTTGGGGCGGTCTGGCGTACCGCAAAATGGAGGAAACAGACTTCTGTTCAAGTGCCTACGGTCGAAACAGGGTCCTGTTGATCATGGGCTACTGTTCATCCAATGCTACTGTTCATCCAGCCTCCGTTGGTTGCTGTTCATAGAGCCTCCACGGGGTCCTGTTCATCCACCCCCAACGTCTGGGGTGCGGCGGCCTCCTCGGGGTCCTATTCATCCAGCGATAACAACCTATTACCATGGGGTCCTGTTCATCCAACCCCCACCAGGAACTGTTCATCCACAGCCAACCAACCGACTCGACTCACCACGTCTCGACTTGTTCTACATACCGCGCACACGGTAGCAATGATCACTGTTCATCAAGAGGCAACCCAACACCGGCTGGCTACATCTCGCAATGGGGCTCTATCATCTTTAGTAAGCAGCATCAATGATCGATTGCTCGGATTCAGTTAGCAGCAGCAGCGAAGGAATTGCTCCAGTTCAGTCAGCAGCGAATGAATCGCTCAGGTTCAGTTAACAGCCAAGGGATCGATCGCTCGGGTTTAGTAATGTGCAATCGCTCCGGGTTCAGTTAGCCAACGCCTAGCACACACCCGCGTACACGAGAGAAACGCACCATCCACAGTGCATCGCTCGGCCCTCACCACCCACCGTAACTAGGAAATCAGCGATATTTTCCTCGCCCTCTCTTCTACCATGATTTTTTCCGTCATGGACAGCCCAAAGAATGTCATGCAGCTGCGCTGTTGGTGTACAAAAGTAGGGGCCCTTCTGTACCCCTTTACTTGTGCACGGGCAGTCATAGCAACAGCTGCGGCCGGGCTCGGCAGGGCAGAGGAAGCAAAGATAAACAGCTACCGAGGCAGCGCCCAAGCCAGAAGCATGAAGAGCCTTGCCGGGGCGGCCTACATGGCCCCGGCAAGAGCCTTGCCGGGGCAACTTGCCCAACACCAGAAAGACCGCCACCCTTGAGCATGAGAGTTATGACACCATCAACAAACGTCAAGACCGAGGCTCCGGAGCGCCTGCATGGTGACTTGCAGATCTTTGTGGAAACCAAAGGCCGGCATGCCTAGGTGAGCACCAGAAGCTGAAGACCCCTGGCAAGACCCTTGCCAGGGACGCCCACGAGATCCTGGCAAGGGCCTTGCCGGGGAAGTCTACGAAGCCAAAGCCAGGCCCGCACTTACCAAAGCTTCGCTGCCCCGCGCACGTTCTGATGTGGCGACCAACCTACCAACTAGGCACATGCTTGCGTGGCAGCATGCAGCTTCTAAGCCAACCAGCCAAGGGTTTTACGCATTCGCTTGCGTCCCGAACCTGGGTAAAAAAACTCCACTGAGTTGATCTTCTAGACCGGCTCTTTGTGCAGCCTCATGCCCTGCAACCGTAGAAGGGATTCCATCGAGGGATCCCATAGGTGTTGTTCCAGAACCACGACATCTTTCGCACGCCAGGTAGGGCGCTGAGGTTGTAGAAATCCGTTTTTAGGCCAACTCATCAACTCCCTCGTCACGATGCCTCCCAAGAAGAAGGTGATCACGACGATCGGCTCATCTGGGGCCGAACCACCTGTCCCTGCGCGGGCGGGCGACGGAGCGGTCGCGGATGGTGGCAGAGATGTGACCCACGAGCATCCACGACACTTTGGCAATCGGAGCCAAGCGAGCAGCGTGGTGCGTGCCTCAGACGACGAGCCACGCGCTGCTGGGCCCAGGGCGGGGCCGTGCTGCCAACGGGTGGCTCGGCGACCTCCTGGATGCCCCGTCGCGGGAATAGCCCTTTGCGTCACTCTCAAGACGCACCAGGCCAGCATGCTCACCCAGACACTGGCAGAAATGCCACACAACTACAAGACCATGATAGAGCTCCTTCTAACGTGGTTAGAGGTCAGAGCACATCACGGTCCATGCAGCTTTCGCCGCCACCCAGGCTAGCGGAAGCCTTGGCAAGCGTGCAACTACTCCTCGACTTCCCCCAGAAGCGGAGAAGCTCGACGAGTGGAGGGGCACCATTCGAAGCCTCGTCAGCTTCTCCAACAAAGATGAGTTGCGCCCAGTAGGCCCTTCGTGCTGCCGTTCTGTCGAGCGGTGCATGCCGGCGGTGGGAGGACCAGGGACGCTGCGACCATGGTGCACTCTCCTCCCCCTCGGCCACGACAACAGCTGCCGGCTCACCGGGCCGACGCTGCGACAATGTTTCCATGGCGTCACCTGACCCCGAGCCCGCCATGACCAATGCCAAGTCCTTCAGGAGCGAGCTCAGGAAGACGCTCGGACCACTAGCGAGGAGCGGTGAGACACGCTCCATCAGTCAGATAGGTGCGCGGGACCCACTGTGGACCACCCAGCGCTGGGGGTGCCGGTGACCTACCTTATGAGGTGGGTTGTCCATCTTTCACCCGTGAGTTGCGGCAGTTCCAGTGGCCCATCCACCGCATGTTCAAGCCTGAGGTTGGAGAAAAATACAACGACAAGACTCACTCGTCGGAGTTCCTCAGCATCTACACCGTCGCAATGCAAGCTGCCAGGGATCGCGATGATAAGGTGCTTGCCAATTATTTCCCATTGGCACTTAAGCCCAACGTCATGTCCTGGTTGATGCACCTGCCAGTGGATTCCATCTCTTCTAGGTCAGATCTGTGCCATGAGTTTGTTGGCGCCTTTACCGGAGGCCACCAAGCTCCTGGCCAGGCGAGTAATTTGCATTTCATCCCCCTGAAGGATGGCGAGTCCCTGCGCAAGTACATACAAAGGTTCAGCCGTGTGCAGTACAACATCCCAGATGTTCATCCTGCCACTATCATCACTGCGTTCCATCAGAATGTGCGCAACCGCATGATGAGCGAGGAGCTGGTGACGAACAAGGTTAAGGATGTAGCCGAGATATATGTTCTAGCCGACAGGTGCACTTGGGCTGAAGAAGGAAGGAAGTACCCCGGCGAAGATGCCAGTGAGGAAACCGACTCCACAAACGAAGACGCCATCGCCCCGGCAAGGAAGGGCCGACGCTGCAACAGGAAGCATAACGGCAAGACCGTGCTTGCCATCGAGGAATCCGGCGACCCCGACACTGCCAAGAAGATGAAGGTTGACGACCCCGGCAAGGAATTTGATGGGTGCGCCGCCTGCCGGCTTTGGCGGTTGCCGACAAGCCAGGAGGCTCCGACAAGCAGTATTGCAAGATCCACTGCACCAAAGGCCATGACCTCCAGAATTGTCGGCAGGTTGAGTTGATTGCATAGAAGCAGAAAGTTGAATATGAGAGGCGCGACAAGGGGAATGGCCGGGATGGTCCTAAAGGGTCTGGCAAGAAGAGTGGCGGTCGGGGAGGCCGTCGCGACAAGGATATTCAACAACAAAGGCCTGCTCGGGGCTGCGACAAGAAGGATGAGGATGATGATCATGATGAGGACAACAAGTCCGGTGAGCACGAGTTCCAGAAAGCTACGGAGGCCATGTGCGTCGATGGTGGCGCCTCGCTGCACACCTCTCACTGCCAACTAAAGCAGTGGGCGCGTGAAGTCACTGCGGCGGAGCCATCGTTCGATGCCCAGAGGCCACTATAGTGGTCTAGCACGCCTATTATTTTTGACACCGAGGATCACCCTGACCGCATAACTGCGGTCGGGTGTTTGCCATTGTTGGTCTGCCCAACGATGCGCAACCTCAAGGTGACAAAAATACTAGTTGACGGCAGGGCCAGTCTAAACTTGATCTCGCCCGCTGTGATCGAAAGGCTACAGATCCCCGATGGAGACCTCGAGGAGATGGGCACGTTTCAAGGGGTCAACCCGGGGAGGAGTCTGCCGGAGGGCAAGGTCACGTTGCCCGTCACGTTTGGGGGCTTGCTGAACTATCAGACGGAGAAATCATTTTTGATGTAGCCAGGATCCCCTTGCCTTATAATGGGATCCTCGGCCACCCAGCACTGGCCAAGTTTATGGCGGCATCACATTACGCTTACAACACGTTGAAGATGTCCGGGCCGATGAGCATCATCACCATCCCCTCCAACAAGAAGGACGTGCTTATCTGTGCCGACCAACTGTACCGGGAGGCAGTTGCCGCGGCTGCCACCAAGACGCCTGTTCCTGTTGCTGAGGCCTGGGGAGGGAAGAAAACAGGAAGACCTCTGCCTCTTCCAGCAAGGCCCCTTCCGACAAGACTTCCGACCCCGACAAGGGTTCCTACACCTCCTCCGGCAAATGCGCCTCTTTGCAGCGCCGCGTTACCATTGAGGACGTGCAGAAAGTAAGAAGGTGCCCATCAAGGAGGATGGCACGGGTGGAGCTTTTACCAGAAGCTCCACCGTCGACAGCAAATAGGAAAGCGTGCTCATCGCCTTCCTGCGGGCGAATGTCAACGCGTTTGCATGGCAAGCATCCGACATCCCCGGCGTTCGTAGGGAGGTGATTGAGCACCACCTTGCTGTCTGTCCCCATGCACGGGCCGTCAAGCAGAAGGTCAGAAAGCAAGCTTTGGAGCAACAAGAGTTCATCATCAAAGAAATCAGGAAGTTGGAGGCGGCAGCCTTGGTCAGAGGAGTGCTCCACCCCACATGGTTGACCAATCCAGTGGTAGTGTGTAAGGAAAATGGGAAGTGGAGGTTGTGTATTGACTACACAGACATCAATAAGGCCTGTCCAATGGATCCTTTTGCTTTGCCACGCATTGACCAGATCATGGACTCGACTGTCGGGTGTGACATGTTGTCATTCCTCGACGCCTACTCAAGATACCACCATATCATCATGATGGAGGAAGACGAAGAGAAAACTGCATTCATCACCCCATATCATACGTACTGTTTCGTATGGATGCCTTTCGGGTTGAAGAGAGTGGGTTCGACATTTGCCCGAGTGGTCCAAATTGGTTTTGAGCCCCATCTGCATAGAAATATGGACACCTATATGGATGGCATAGTAGTTTTGACAAAGGAGGGTCCAATGAAATGGACTCCGAAGGAAGAGGCGGTGCTGCAAGATTTGAAGAGATACCTCTCCTCAACACCAATACTAGTGGCACCTAAACCGCAAGAGCTGTTGCTGCTGTACCTAGCGACAATGAATCAAGTGGATAGCATTGTGCTAGTGGCACAGAGGGAATTTAGGAAGAAGCGGTGGTAGCGGCAGAGCCTTCGGTTAATGGGCCGGAGCTCTCCCCGGCAGGGCCTGATGCTAGCAAGGGAGAACCCTCGGCGGAGCCTGGTCCCGGCAAGACGGGGCCCACGCAAGCGGGCGAAGTCGAACATAATAAGAAGGTGGTGCAGCACCCGGTTTATTTTGTCAGTTCCTTGTTGCAGGGGGCTAGATCAAAATATTTTGGCATACAGAAGCTACTTTTCGGCCTTCTTATGGCCTCGAGAAAGCTGCGTCACTACTTCCAAGCGCATGAGATCACCGTCATCACCCGCCTCCCTTTGCAATGAATCTTGCACAATCCAAATGCCACTGGGAGGATTGTGGAGTGGGTGTTGGAACTGTCAAGATTTGGCCTCAAATTTGAAAGCACTTCAACAATCAAGAGCCGAGCCT
Organism: Triticum monococcum; assembly: GCA_034509565.1. Classification (NCBI taxonomy): domain Eukaryota; kingdom Viridiplantae; phylum Streptophyta; class Magnoliopsida; order Poales; family Poaceae; genus Triticum; species Triticum monococcum. The sequence goes on along the minus strand of CM067842.1, from coordinate 273,143,933 downwards.
TGGCAGAGTTCGTAGCGGAATGGAGCTCAACGCCAAACGAAGAAGTCAGAGAGACCACCCTTCCCGACAAGGAGATGAGCCGTGATTGGATCATGTACTTTGTCAGAGGCTTATCGCTGCAAGGTGGTGGTGCCGGCATGCTGCTCGCCGCACCCACTGGAGAGCACCTCAAGTATGTTGTCCAGATGCACTTTCCCTAGGAAAAGTCAACAAACAACATAGCGGAGTACGATGGATTGCTTGACGGTCTCATGATCATGGCAGATCTCGGAATCAGGAAGCTCATCATCAGAGGTGATTCATAGCTCGTCGTCAAGCAAGTCAATAAAGATTACTAGAGCTCGCTGATGGAAGCTTATGTGGATGAGGTGAGGAAGTTGGAAGAGCGTTTTGACGGTCTGCAACCAGAGCATGTTCCCCATGCAGAGAACAGCATTGCTGATGACTTGTCAAAACGCGCTGCCCTCATGTTGCATGTGGAACCAGGTACCTTTGTGCTTAAATTGACCCAGCCATCTGTTGAGCCATCAGCAGGACAGAGCAAGCGAAGGAAGGCATACCCCGACAAGTACTTTCCCGCTGAGCTCCCAGGAGCCGCCGGCAAGGACACTGCCGGGTGCCCCAAGCTTGCCGAAAGGCAGCAACCTACGGCACGACCCCAAGCCCTGGCCGTAGAGGCAGCTGCCCCTGCGGCCGAAGATGAGCCTTTAGTCCTTGCCGTGAAGCCCCAGACTCTAGCATGGGCACAACACACCGTCTATTTCGTCCAAACCGGGGAACTCCCTGAGGAATAGGAAGAAGCAGAGAAAGTAGCCCGTCGATCCAGCATGTACCAGTTTGTGGATGATGCCCTATACAGAAGGAGACCAAACGAAGTGAAATTAAAGTGCATTCCTCAAGAATACAGACTGGAGCTATTGGCAGAGATACATGGAGGCATGTGTGGCTCCCACATTGGGTCGAGAGCCCTTGCCGGCAAAGCATTCCGACAAGGTTTCTTCTAGGTCACCGCTCTCCAGGATGCAACTGCACTACTAACCAAGTGTGAAGCGTGTCAGTTCCATTCAAAGAAGCTTCATCAACCAGCCCAAGCTCTTCAGACAATCCCTCTTTCCTGGCCATTTTCGGTTTGGGGGCTCGACATACTGGGCCCGTTCCCCCGTGCTGTCGGGGGCTTTGTGTACTTGTACGTCATGATCGACAAGTTCACAAAGTGGCCGGAAGTAGAAACAGTGAGAAAGGTGATAGCACAATCAGCTATCAAGTTCTTCAAGGGGCTAGTCTGCCGTTTTGGTGTGCCGAACAGAGTCATCACCGACAACGGCACACAGTTCATGAGCCACAACTTTATGCAGTATATCCGAGACCTCGGCAGCAAGGTTTGTTTTGCTTCTGTCGCTCATCCTAGAAGCAACGGCCAGGCCGAGAGAGCAAACGCAGAGGTATTGTGAGGCCTCAAGACCAGGACTTTTGACAAGCTACACAAGTGCGGAAGGCACTGGGTTGATGAGTTGCCAAAGGTTCTTTGGTCGATCAGAACGACGCCAAATTGATCCACTGGCCAGACACCATTTTCCCTAGTATATGGGGCAGAAGCAGTTCTCCCCACGGAACTCATATACGGGTCACCTCGAGTGCTCGCTTATGATGAGCTTGAGCAAGAGCAGTTGCGCCAAGATGATGCGACACTCCTTGAGGAAGGTCATCTCTAGGTTGCTGTGCGAGCTTCTCGCTACCAGGAAGCCTTGAGCAAGGCGACCTTTTTCTTCGGTGAGTTCAATCTGCCTAGAATTCCAACAAGTTGACGCTGAAGTTTGAAGGCCCTTATCGGGTAATAAGAGTCACCAGGCCCGGTGCAGTCCGCTTGGAGACCAAAGATGGAATTCCAGTGAGAAACTCCCGGAACATCAAACATCTTCATAAGTTTTACCCGTAAGGCGTGGTTGCCGGGCCTCCCGGTAGACCACTTTTTGTACAAGCCTTGCTGCTAAGGCATGTAAACCTTTGGATAAAGCCAGGCGCAGACCCTGAGCATTAGATAAATAAACGAAGCGATGGAGCCCTAGAATTTAGCATGTATGCCAGGTCGAGTCTCTCTCTGTTAGGATTGATAGTGCTCAGCGGTAGCTGATCCCTAGCATAGGGGTCAACTGCATGTATTTTTGTCTCTTCCAGTACGTTCTTAGTTCGCAGGATGCACAGGCGCTTCTGCGGAGCCATTTGGATAAAAGAAGGCGGATTGACACCGCCGACCCCAGAAAGCTGAGGTTGCCGGGGGCTGCAATGTCAGATAAGTTGTCTCTCCCCTGCTATGTGTTTCCACATGAAGCTTGAACGTACAAAACTTCGTTCGTTCCAGTGCCATCGTGCTCCCTCGTTCCTATGCTCGCAATCCCTTTCACGCCGGAATCTGGTTGTAGTTGAGGTGGAAGGGAAGCAAGCGAAGGCCCCGGTCCTGCTTTACCCCTACTCCCGCCAAGGGTGTGGGGATGGCTGTCGTATAACACGGGGGGATAGCAAGGTTTGTTGCTGGGCGACGTTGTTTGTTTAAAATAACAAGGACTTGCTCCTTAGTGTGGGCCTCGCTCACGCACAAAAGAACATGACAAACAACCTTTTTCATTAATACATTGTCGAACAAGAACAATTCATATGGAATGTAAACATGAGCAAGGGGTTACAAAGTCTCAATTCAACAAGTGCACGCGAGCTTAAGAAAAAAAGAGAGATAAGATGCCCATAATCCCTTTCTTGTCCCTCTCCTTAGGAAGTAGATCGGGATAACAGGAGGGCAAAAGGACTTCCTAGGCGAGGTACAAGCAACAGAAGACACCAAGAGAATGTCTCAGCGGCCGCTCAGAGTGGTTGCCGGTGATGACGGTGCCGGGGAAGAAGCAGGAAGATGAAGCAGCGAGCCGGCAATACGAGACGAAGGCATCGATGCCATCATACTCCAATTTGATGGCCCACCAGCCGCCTTCCTCGTCTTATCTGGCCTTCTAGCACCGGCCGCTAGAAGTGACGGCCCCGAGAAGTTCAAGGAGCTAGCTCGAGGAGCCGCCGCCAAGAACTACCCTCCCCCCGGCAAATCACTCTACCAGGGAGAAGACCAAGTGCAGTTAGTGCTGCTGCCGGCATTTCCTAGGGACGGGGCGTCCGACGTCTAGTCGGAGCCGTCCCCATCATCCTCCCCCCGGTCCCCTCCTCGTCGCTATCGCTTGAGGAGGAGCTCTCGTAATTGATCGAGCTCTCCGCGCAGCACCCTAACTAGTGTCCAGAGCACCCGAAGACCTTGACACAGAGTAGGTCGCTCTCCACTAATTTGAAGAGGAGAACATGCCCCTTCATCAAGCAGTGGGCGCGTGCAAAGGTTTTCCGACCTCGATGAAGGAGCATTACATCAGGGGCGGGGAAGCTTGTGTTCACCCACATGTCCCCATTGCAACACCCCTTCATGTGAAGCCTCAGCCTTGGCGGTTTGTCGACCTCCAGCACCCTAGAGAATGCATCAGGAAGGCAAAGGCGGTTATGCGGTGGCTCACGCAACTGCAGGATGAACTCCAGCGCCGTGTCCACGACATGGCCGCTTGACGAAGCAGGAGGAGATGGTGGCGGGGATGGTGATGGTGACGACGCGGGCGTCCCCCTTCCGCGCCCACCTCTGCCTCGACCGCCTCACCGACCGAGGCCCCGTTCGGCGCCCCCGCCTTGAGCATGGCCTTCACCTTGGGCGTCGGGCTCTTCCTTAACTGTTGCGGCTCTCTGGCGGGAGGAGGTCCTAGTCGCCTCCGCTGAAGGACGACCACGACCACGCCATCTCGGCATGGCAGTGGGTGGAGAATGGGGATGAAGGGGAGGTGTGATAGGATGCCTCTCCTCCTCCTCCTCATGACTTCCCTCTTTATACCTAAGCAGGAAGGTTAGACATCGGCTCTACGCCTCCGAAGAGCCTTTTCATGTCCGGCTCATTAACTTGGGAACGAGCGAGGTCATCGACCACCCTCCTCGCGCCAATCAAAGGCGCATGGGTATCGGCCATGCCGCGCCTTCCCTTATCCCGCGCATCCGTCACCTACCCCGTGCCATGCATGCGGCAGACATGGCGAAAAAGGAGGGCGTGGTGGGAAACGTGGAACGGCGGTCCCATGGTTTCCCTTTTTCTTATGGGGAAGATGCGGGACGACTCTTTACTGCACCACGGGATGATGCAAGAACTCTACGGTCATTCCCCGCATGACCCCCACGCCAGGCACTCAATGCGGGTCATGGGGAAGCGCAACTGGCGAAGGAGTTACCACGGTAAGAACTCTGCCACGCGAGCTCGCGTATCGTTCTGGGCCTGGCCCAACAACGCTCCGCTTTTATGTATGGCCCTGGCCTGGAGGTTCCTATCGGTGCACAAAAGTAGGGGCCCTTCTGTACCCCTTTACTTGTGCACATGCAGTCGTAGCCACACCTGCGGCTGGGCTCGGCAGGGCAGAGGAAGCATAGATACAAAGCTGTCGAGGCTGCACCCAAGCTAGAAGCATAAAGAGAAAATGGACAAGATGGGCTTCCCTTGGCAAGAGCCTTGCCGGGGCGGCCTACATGGCCATGGCAAGAGCCTTGCCAGGGAAACTTGCCCAACATCAGCAAGACCGCCACCCTTGAGCCCGAGAGTTATGATGCAATCAACAAGCATCAAGACCGAGGCTCGGGAGCGCCTGCATGGTGGCATGTAGATCTTTGTGGAAACCAAAGGCCTGCAGGCCTAGGTGAGCACCAGAAGTCGAAGACCCGGGCAAGACGCTTGTCGGGGCCGCTCGCAACCCCGCCCCGACAAGATCCTTGTCGGGGACGCCCACGAGATCCCGGCAAGGGCCTTACCAGGGGCGTCTACAAAGCCAAAGCCAGGCCCGCACTTACCAAAGCTTCACTGCCCCGCACCCGTTCCGATGTGGCAACCAGCCTACCAACTAGGCACATGCTTGCATGGCAGCATGTAGCTTCTAAGCAAACCAGCCAAGCACCTGCGTGGTGGCATGCAGATCTTCGTGAAGACCCTACCATCGCACCAGCTCAGCAGTCAGCCAACTAACGTGGCAATGCATGCCTCGTCACCTGGGACGCACATGGAAGCAAGGCGAGGCGGCCATGGACGGGGGGTTAGGATCCTCTGCAGTACTGTACGGTGCTGTACAGTCACTGCCATGTGGGACCTGGCCCCACATGTCATTCACACTACAGCACCATACGGTACTTCAGAGGATCTCAATCGATGGACGAGATGGGCCTCTTTACCATCCCCGATAAAGCAAGAGGACACATAGGCGGCGCATTAAATGCGTTTGTCCTAGGATGTGAGGAGATAAACTTGTACATTGTACATACTTTCCACCTCATGTGTGCCACTGTGGCGACCCCTTTGACATATAAAAGGAGGCCTGAGGCGCACTGAGGAAGGATTCAGAGTTTTTGGACTGGGCATGCACCGCAGCTAGTTCAAGAACTCAAGAACACTGAATACACACAAAGTAGGACTAGGGTTTAACGCATTGCTTGCGGCCCGAACCTGGGTAAAAAACTCCACCGAGTTGATCTTCTAGACCGGCTCTTTGTGCAATTCCACGCCCCGCAACCGTAGAAGGGATTCCGTCGTGGGATCCCATAGGAGTCATTCTAGAACCCCGCCATGCGTCTCCAGCCCGCCCAAGACGAAAAGCCCAATTTCTGTCATGATTTTTTTCATAGAAGTAGGAGCCCATCACATCTATGATGATACCGGGTTTTGTCACAATTATCATCATAGAAGTGTCATAAGCATGACAGAAAAAATTTGCTCAGCCCAAAATGTCACGGTTTTGTCACAATTATCGAGCGTCAAACTACCCGTGGCCTTGACCACGTACTTGTCCTGGCGATAACCACGATCTTCACGCCGCAGAGTCAATCTTGGGCTGTGTGCTGATAGAACGGTGTCCACCACGACGGACCTGCTGTGGATCCTACTGCGCGACTGGGAAACATCAGAGTTCTATTCTCCGGCCGCCCTGATCAGTGCCCGAATAAGCTGTAGGCCTCTACCAACCTCAGAACGGGACGGCTGGATTGAATCTGCAATACGCGCACCCGCTGCAACATTTTCAATCGGTGTACGGTGTACCTGACACTCTTCCCAAGGTCCAGTTGGGAACAACTACCGCTGCCATCGATTGGAACTTCGGAGTTACCTGCGGGTGCGGTCGTCGAGTGACTGCTAAAGATTCTCCAGGTGCACGCACTCAACCAGAGAGCCAACGCGCGTAGCCTCCAAGGCCCGAGCCTCGGGCGTCTCCCCAATGATGGGGATATGGAGAGCTTGATCGTTCCTGCGCTGCAGCTCTTCTTTCAGCTCCGCAGTGAGTGCTTGGGAATAGTATTCGTAGTTGTCGCGCGACAGACCACCACTATCGCCTCTGCCACAGGGGAAACTTGGTGGGCTGCGCTGGGCACCAACAATGAGGACTTCTGCCGCATGATCATTGCTTTCGCACTTGGAAAGAGTACCCGAGTGACCGGTCGATAGATTGAACAAACCAGAAAGTGACTCATCGGGCTTGATTGCCGCGATCTGGGGAGTGGCTGATTGGCGGGCCACTGCATGCTTCACCCACCGTTGGAACGGCGAGCGGCCGGATCACTTGTGATGGCGAGCAATGGTGAGGGAAGAGGCGAGCGGGGTCGATCGATATTGGGTTGATGGCTACCGCAGGAGGACGACGCAAACACTCACGTGAAAGTGTGCCGCCCTACGGGCGGGGAGCGCCTCGACGTCAAGAGGGGCTTCTTGGAGCCAAGCCGAATCATTGGCAATGAAGGTGAGTCCGCCGAGATGGAACTCGTGACCCAAGGACAATCCACCGCCAGAAACCATGTTGTCGAAGATCGAAGGTTGCAACCTCACCAGAAGTAGCTTAGACGCCTGCCCCACGATGGACGCCAACTGTCTTGGGAACGAATCTGATAGTAGAGATGGGGGTACGTAAGAGGATGCAGTGCCTAGCTACGGCGAGGTTGTACACTCGGATTTACAAGTTCATGCCCCTCTTGGAGGAGGTAACAACCCTACGTCTTGGTGCCATGGAGGCTCTGTTGATAGGAGTGTCGAGTTGTAGGAGGTGTGAACCCTTGTGCAAGAGGGGAGGGGTAGCTTATATAGAGTATGCCGACCCCTCGCAGCCCTCAATTACACAGGGATTCAATGAGAGAATAAAGTCACTTACGTTACTAGTAACCCCCGCGTTTAATGATCTTTAAGGTGATGGCCTGAATGTATGACCATTGCCATCCAAGGGTGGCTCTTAGTCTTCTGTCCTTCGAGTGGATTCTTGTCTTCCCAGTGAATGACATTGGTCGAGTGGAATTGGGTTATCCGAGTGAATCTTGTGTCGAGTGGTTTGCACTCTGAGATGATTTCAGTCGGTATCTTGTTTATACCTTCGTAGGTCATGGCCTCTTTTGTAATGTCCTTGGGTAGGGTATATAGGCCATGCCTAGGACCCTACCCTAGGTACATGTCCTCGTCTGTTTCGACAAAGGGTCTCTGATTGGACTGTCTCATTTGGACCAACCCGCAGTAGTGTATTGCTACTGTTACAACTGCTACAAAACGGTTACTGTTGTTACTGTTACAACTACTATCAAACAATCATATTATTGTGCTACTGATCACTTTGCTACAGATGTTTAATCTACAGATGTGGTTGAATTGACAACTCAACTGCTAATACTTAGAAATATTCTTTGGCTCCCCATTTGTCGAATTTATAAATTTGGGTTGAATATCTACCCTCGAAAACTGTTGTGATCCCCTATACTTGCGGGTTATCAGCTTCACTTAGATTATTTTGAGAGTTAGTACAATTTTGAAGAAATACTCTCATACTTCACTTAGATTATTTTGAGAGTTAGATTTTTTTGAAGAGATATCCTCTCATGCTTCAATTATATTATTTTGAGAGATGGAAATTTTGAAGAAATATTTATGCTCTCGTGCTTCACTTAAATTTGTTTGAGTGCTTGTTATTAGTAATGGTAATTTGCTTAAGATATGAAATTGGTCCCAAAGTGATAGATATTCAATAGGGATATAATAAAAACTTTCATGAAGATCATTGGATATTAAAACTTGATTCCTTGCAATAGTTTTGAATTATGGAGATAATAATATGTGAGCCATTTTGGGGAGTAATTATGCTTTAGTAAGAATATTGGTGTTATGGTTTGTGATTCCCTGTGAAAGCACGAATGTCAATAGTTATGCAATGAAGTTACATTCTACTTGTGGTGCATTATTCAGTGTTAGTTATGTTCAATGCTCGTTTATGATTATTTTTGTTTTTTGGTTGGTTTCTTCTCAATCTATTTGCTAGCCTCCATTTGTACTAAGTGGGAATACTGCTTGTGCATCCAAATCCTAAACCAAATTGGGCCAAATGAGTCCACCATACGTACCTATATGTGGTATTTCCATGTAGTTCCAAGTAAATTTGTATGTGCCAACTCTAATTTTCAAAATGAATTTCCTTTTTGTGTGCCTATATCGCTCATGAAGCGGAAGGGGGTGGCCAATATTTTCCATACTAGGTATGTTATTCCCAAGATGAGTGTTTATCTACCTGTCATTGCATGAGAGTGTGGAGAGCAATAGGGATGCCTAGTCCCGAAATGGAAAAAATATGTTGTTTATAATAAATTCCTTGGAAAGTGTTGGTATGGAAGGCACCCGTGGATACAGCTAGCCATGGATTGTGAAAGTATGGTGGAACAGGAAATATACTTTATTTTATGTTTGGGAATCGCCTATGATTTACCTAGCATGGAAGATATTGGGAGTTCTCAGTTGTTTCCATTGACAGGAAAAGCATGCCTCTCAAAACAATTTTATCTCTCAATTTAATCTATGAGCTCTGACACCTCTACAAATTTCTGCTTCGCTCTGTGAAGGGCCTATCTATTTACTTTTATGCAATTTTTTTATTTTATTGAGTCTCCATCTTCTCTTATAAAGAACCAACTAGGGAACACCATTGTCATACTTTTGCATTGGATGTAGCTAGTATTTGAGTGTGTTTCATGAATGGATCAATGATTGAGCATAATGGGCTAGGGATAACTTTCTTTAGCGTTGGAATTTTGAAAGCCATGGTTGCTTGTTGATATGCTTGAGTATTGATGTCTTCATGTCAAATTATAGGCTATTGCTTTGAATCGCTTAAAGTCCAAACATCCATGCTACAAAAGAAAAGAATATGTGATGAACATGATAGGTAGAATTCCACATCAAAAAAAAATTTCTTTTTATCATTTACCTACTCGAGGACGAGCAAGAATTAAGCTTGGGGATGCTTGATACATCTCCCACATATCTATAATTTATTATTATAACATGCTAATAAAGTATCAATCTTGTATGTTTAATATACATTTACTAGCAACTTTATATCATTTTTTGGGACTAACCTATTGACATTGTGCCTAATGCCAGTTGCTATTTTTGCTTGTCTTTTACTTCACAGAATATCACTACAAAACGTAGTTCAATTGCCACAGAACTTTTTGGAGATTTTTTTCTGGTGATATAAGACCCTAGAAGCTTAGGGAGCACACGAGAGGAGGCCCATGGGGCCCACTAGACACCAGGACACGTCAGGGGCCTTTGGCGCGCCCTGATGGGTAGTGGGGCCCACAAGAAGCTTCTTGACCTAACTCCGCCTCTATAAATACTCTAAAATCCCCAAACCCTAGGGGAGTTAACGAAATACTTTTTTGGCTGCCGCAAGTTCTAGAACCACGAGATCCAATCTAGAGGCCTTTTCCAGCACTTTGCCGGAGGGGGCCACAATCACGGAGGGGTTCTTCATCATCCTTGCTGCCCCTCCGATGATGCGTGAGTAGTTTACCACATACCTACGAGTCCGTAGTTAGTAGCTAGATGGCTTCTTCTCTCTTTTCGATCTTCAATACAATGTTCTCCTCAAAGATCGTGGAGATCTAGTTGATGTAATGACTTTTTTGGCGATGTATTTGTTGGGATCCGATTAATTGTGAGTTTATGGTCAGATCTATCCATGAATATTATTTGAGCCTTGTTTGAACTCTTTTATGCATGATTGTTATAGCTTCGTATTCTTCCTCAATTTATTGGTTTATCTTGGACAACTAGATTGATTTATCTTGCCATGGGAAGAGGTGCTTTGTGATGGGTTCAACCTTGCGGTGCTCAATCTCAGTGACAGGATGAGACATGACACGCATGTATCGTTGCCATTAAGGGTAACAAGATGGGGTTTATTCATACATGAGTTTATCTTGTCTACATCATGTCATCTTGACTAATGCATTAATTCATTTTTCCATGAACTTACTACACTAGATGCATGCTGGATAGCGGTCGATGTGTGGAGTAATAGTTGTAGATGCAGAATCCTTTGGGTCTACTAATCTTGGACATGATGCCTGTATACACGATCATTGCCTTGGATGTCGTCATAATTATTTTTTTTTCTATCAATTGCCCAACAGTAATTTGTTTACCCATCGTATGCTATTTTCTCGAGAGAAGCCTCTAGTGAAAAGTATGCCCCCCGGGTCTATTTCCTATCATATTAAAACCAAAAATACCTTGCTGCAATTTTATTTTATTTATTTTATTTTGTGTTTTAGTTAGATCTATTTATCAAATCTCATACAATTTAATCTATCTCAAATGCGTTGAGGGATTGACAACCCCTTCACACGTTGGGTTGCAAGTATTTGTTGTTTGTGTGCAGGTGTTGTTTACATAGTGTTGCTTGGTTCTCCTACTGGATTGATAACATTGGTTTCATAACTGAGGGAAATACTTACCTCTATCGTGCCGCATCATCCCCTCCTCTTCGGGTAATTACCAACGCAGATTACAAGCAACCACACATGCACGTTCAAGGTCTCATCTCTCTCCGTACCTAGTTAATTACCCCCAACCCCCACTCCACATCAAATCTTTATGTTCTTCTATGCACATGGCTTCTGTCTGAATGGGTCTCTTCTCTAAAACCACACTCACGCTTGACTATCTCCTTCTAGCTACCCCTCTCTCTCACTCCCTCCATCTATCCTTGAAATGAATAAGACTATCCCTTCATTTAATTCTCGCCTATATGCACCATCGATAGTAGTCTTCATCGGTTGCTCTCAAACAATCGTGTTATCTCGATGTCCACTCCTCTCATGCGCACATGCCTTTCTTCCCTATTTATCTGCCTGTTGTCTCTCGCACCCCCCTCGTTGGAGGCCTCTACCACACACATCACCTCTCTACAATGAAGCCACACACACTTAATTACTTTCCCTACCGAAGACTAGTCTGTTTCACACAAATACACACACACACACACACTCCCTCTCTCTATATATCTATCTACCCCTTCTCTCTTTCACACGCATAGTCTCTCTATACAACCAAACACACATGCTCTAGGTGGAGTATTTGTTCCTACCACCATTCGTCCAACCTTACACATATGATAATGTGACGCCCTCGATTTGACCGTACACTAATCATGCACGTGAATGTGTACGATCAAGATCAAGGACTCACGGGATGATATCACAACACAACTCTAGACACAAATTAAAATAATACAAGCTTTATATTACAAGCCAGGGGCCTCTAGGGCTCGAATACACAAGAGTCAGCGGAAGCAATAATATCTGAGTACAGACATAAGTTAAACAAGTTTGCATTAAGAAGGCTAGCACAAAAGTAGCAATGATCGTAAAGGCAAGGCCTCCTGCCTGGGACCTCCTAACTATCCCTCGAAGCCAAACTCCATGTAGAAACATCCTCGGGATCCTCTGGCTCCTAGAATCCATCATCTGGTTGTGACATCTGAGAAAAATGGAAAATGTGGAAAAGATGGAGCAAAGCAACCATGAGTACTCATCCAAAGTACTCGCAAGCAAGGATCTACACTGCATATGCATTGGTATCAATGAAAAGGGTAATATCTATGGACTGAACTATAGAATGCCAGAATAAGAGGGGATAGCTAGTCCTATCGAAGACTACGCTTCTGGCCACCTCCATCTTGAAGCATGTAGGAGAGAGTATCTAGTGCAACATTAAGTAGTGACACATAGCATAATCCTACCTGGCAATCCTCTCCTTGTCGCCCTGTGAGAGAGCGATCACCGGGTTGTATCTGGCACTTGAAAGGGTCTATTTTATTAAGTATCCAGTTCTAGGTGTCATAAGGTCAGAATACAACTCTAGTTCGTCCTTTTATTGAGGGACACGACTATTCGAATAGATAAACATCCCGGCAGGGTGCACCACATTACCCAACACGCTCGATCCCTCTGGCCAAGCACACTTTCCTGAGTCATACCTGGCCTCGGAAGATCGACATGTCGCATCCCTACCTAGGCACAACAGAGAGGTTAGCACGCTGGTCTAAATCCTATGAGCGCAGGGGCCTAGGCCCATCGCCCATTGCACACATGCAAGTGCTTACGCGATGGGTAAGCAGACCTAGCCTTCCTAATACAAGAGCAGGCATTCCAGTCCAATCCAGTGCGCTCCGCTCAGTCGCTGATGTCAAGAAGGCTTCAGCTGATAGCACGACGTCGAGTGCCCATAACTGTTCCCGCGTAGTTGGTTAGTGCGTATAGGCCAGTGGTCAGACTCAGATCAAATATCCAGATCTCGTCAAACATGTTATTAGAAGTATCTGTGGACGCCGACCAGGGACCAGGCCCACCTATCTGCTAGGTGTTCGCAACCTTCCCTGTCGCTCCGCCAAAAAGTAACCATTAGGGGGCTGTCAGGAACCCATGCCCATCACTACCTGGATGGAACCACCTGCCCCTTCAAACCCCTCTCCGAACAGTAACATAAGTATGTAAAGTATATAGTATATGTACCCGCGATCACCTCCCGAAGTGATCACGGCCCAGTAGTATAGCATGGCTGACGGACAAGAGTGTAAGGCCACTGATGATAAACTAGCATCCTATACTAAGCATTTAGGATTGCAGGTAAAGGTAACAACAGACATAACAAGGACAGGCTATGCAGTAGAATAGGTTCATCGTCGGAGAGGGGTTGAGGGAAAGAGTAGACGATATCGGGATGAACAAGGGTGGGGGCTTGCCTGGAAAGAACGAGGGGTCGTCGTCGATGTAGTCGATCATATGGGTATCGGCAGCGGTCTCGGGGTCTACCGGAAAGAAGTAACGGAGGGGGAACACAATAAATAACAGAGCAATCAAAGCATTAGAAAGCATAACACGGCAGTACATGGTGCTAGGGGTGACCTAATGCATTACTAGGCGATATTGGCGAAGGGGGGAAACATTCTGATTTGTCTCGTCGTTCTGATCAACTTTCATGTACAAAGTATTTTCATCCGAGTTACGGATATTTTTCTATGATTTTTCAAAGTTTAAAATAATTTCTGAAATTTACTGGATTTATTTTAATTTAAAATAGCTTTCTGTGTCAGCATGACATCATCAGTCAACACAGTCTATTGACTGGTCAAACAAGACAGTGGGGCCCATCTGTCATTGACACATTGACCTAAACTATATTTTTCACAGAATAAATAAGGGGAGGGGCCCACTGCCATTGTCATATTAGTGTAACTAGAATAGTTGATTGAATTAATTAATTTAATCATTAATTAATTAATTATTCTATTTATTTTTTACTCTTTTTTGGAGTAGTGGCGGGCTAATGGGTCTGGGTTAGCAGGGTTAGTACCCTAACTCGTTAGGGATGGGCTGGCCCAAATTAGGAGGCACAACTGGCCTCTTGGGGGGTGTCGGTGTCAAAACCAGCAGATCTCGGGTAGGGGGTCCCGAAGTGTGCGTCTAAGGATCGATGGTAACAGGAGATAGGGGACATGATCTTTTACCCAGTTTCGAGCCCTCGTAATGGAGGTAATACCCTACGTCCTGCTTGATTGACTTTGATGAGTATATGGGTTACAAGAGTTGATCTACCACGAGATCATAATGGCTAAACCCTAATTGTCTAGCCTGTATGATTATGATTGTGATTGCCTCTACGGACTAAATCCTCCGGTTTATATAGACATCGGAGGGGGCTAGGTTTGTACAAAGTCGGTTTACAGAGAAAGGAATACTCATATCTGCACGCCAAACTTGCCTTCCACGCAAAGGAGAGTCCCATCCGGCCACGAGGGAAAGTCTTATATCTTGTATCTTCACGGCCCATTAGTCCGGCCCACGTTGCATAGCCCTAACGCCCATGGACCCTGTAATCCAGGACTCCCTCAGTAGCCCCGAACCAGTCTTAAATGACGATGTGTCCGGTGCGCAAATTGTCTTCCGCATTGCAAGGCGGGTTCCTCCTCCATAGATCTCCAGGCATCTAAACCAAAGACTGTATTCGGATCTACATCTTCGGTCTTCGGTCTTCAGCTTTACATTAAATGTTATATCTTTCGGCTTCTGCGCCATCGCCGCTCTAGCTCCCACGTGTCAAACAAATATGAAGGGTCCAAGCATTTTTACACATAACACCCGGCCCGTGTAAGGAAGGCGTCTATTTTAAGGAGATTGAAATTGAGATGTCGTTCCACATGCGGCAGAAAATCCTTAGAGCTTGTCAAAAGAAACCACGCAAACATGGCCAGTGCTCCCAGTTCTTCTTCCTGCCGCCATGGTGTCGGGGTAAATAGCCATGGGTAGCCCAGCCGGCTTCCCCTGGCCCCTCAGAAAAAATTATGAGCCCATCCGGCTCATAAGGAGACTCAAGACCTGGGCCGCCTCCCCCTAGCCGACTGCCATCCTAGCCGGCTTGGGGGCGGCCCGCCCTTTTCACCCCCATGAAGAAAACTGTGGAGGGCCGGCTACGGCAGGGCCAGCTATGGCAAGGCCGGCTATGGCACGGCCGGCTACCGCCGGGCCGGCTCCGATAAAGTAGTCAACGCCGTACCCGCGATGTACGCGTCCACTCTGCGATGATGAAGCGGGGCGTGGCTACAGTGGAGCCTGCCACCCCCAAAACCCGGAGCACGCCTGGTACAGCGCGTCGTGCGGGCAGCTGCGGCCCGCCCGGCGCGGCACTGTAGCCACGACGGCTCTGATGCCGTCCACGACGGGCCGCCAGCGTGGCCCCCGAGGCGGTGGGCCCCTTCGGGCAGAGAGATGTCGAAGGCGGCCACATCCCCTCTCAAGCCGGCAAGACAGAGGGCCGGCTTCACGTAGCCGGCCTGCCGCCTTCCTCGAGGGAGACGCCCATTAAGGAGACAAGGTGCGGCGGGGCTACAGTAATCGCCCGCCAGGGCGGCGTTACTGTAGCCACGCTTACCCCGACCAAGCCCGCGCCAACAAACACAGAGCAACAGTAACCAGCCGCCAACCAGGCCCTGGCCAGTGGGGCCGGCCTGTCGACCCGGGAGCCGGCAGCCGGCGGGACCCACCAGCCGGCGGGCCCCAGAAGCCGGCAGAGAAGCCGGCGAACATAGCCACAGACAGCTGGGCCCCCCGCCCAGTCGGATTACCATTGTACCCCCGGGGGGTAGGCCTATATAAACCCCTCGGTGCACCCATGCAAAGGGTCGAACTCTCTTTCTAGACATAGACACATACAAGGAGAAGAAGCAAGCTGAGCTAAGCCCTTCTTCCTCCTTCCACCCCAAACAGCTCAAGGAGCATTGTAGCCACCTGTGAACTTAGTAACCATGCGGAGACCCCGCAGAGCAGCAGTAGGGGTGTTATCTCCCCGGAGAGCCCTGAAGCTGGGTAAGATTCGCCGGCGTGCATGTCTACGCCTCATCCCGTTTCTAGGCACCGGCGACGTTCTATTGGCCCCCGCAATGACAAGCCACCCGTTGGCATATGTCGATCCTACCACCCAACACATGGTCCGCAAAAAGGCGATTGGGAGAGCTGTTCTGTATCCCACGCCCAGCTGACCAAGCTCCAGATGCAGGGATATCTCCCACTGCGGATCTAGTCCCCGTTCGGGTGGGATTAACCTCCTTTACTGGTGAAGCCCTAGCGGAAAATTTCCCTAAACCTTCAGAAGGGGAGCGAGTGTGATATGTCTCCTTTTTATTAGGAGGTGTTGGTTTTCCAATCCATCCTTTTCCTCCGAGGTCTCCTGGAGTACCATGGCCTCCAACTGCACAACCTCATGCCAGGCTCCTTTCTGCACATCGCGGGTTTCATCGCTCTTTGCGAGCTGTTCCTAGGCTGTGAGGCCCATTTTGAATTATGGAGGAAGCTTTGCTGCCTCGTCCCTCGCTCCCAAAAGGGATCCATATTCGAGGTGGGCGGCGCCAAAGTGTGGCGTATACCCAGGACAGGATACCTATCCGGCACTCCAAAGAAGGCATCTAAAGAGAGGCCCTCGGAGTGGTTCTATATTGAAGACGTCATTCTTTCAGACCCAATCTGACATGGCCTACCTGAATTTTCCTAAGCTCATTAAAGAAACGCCACAGCTGGCGCCCCCCGAGCCTCGACGAGGAAGACAGTGCGAAAGTTAAGAAGTTAATGGACAAGATAAAGGTACTCGCCCAGTCAGGACTTTCCATAATTGAAGTCATGGTGATTTCGATAATGCACAGTGTCCAACCGCTCCAATCCAGAGGACTCCCCATGTGGAAGTACAATGGGGTGGATGATACATCCCGCTACGGCACAATTGTCCAGATAACTTCACCGCCCTGGCCGCCATGTTGGCTGATCTTTACAAAGGGAAGAAAGAAGAATTCACTTGCCTCAAGTGTCGAGATGTCCTTTCCATGTACAACCCCCCTAGATGGGTAAGCTTTTAATCCAACACCACACTTAATCTTCTTCCTGAGTCGTAATTAGTCAATCTTAACCCGACCATTTTTACCAGGAACGGAGAAAAGCTACTATGGGGATCTACAACCCCGCTCCGTAGCCGGAGGACCATAATCTGGATCCCGGATTCGAGGAGGATCCGGATATATCCATTGAGCTCAAGGAGGGGTTCTTCTATCAGGTGAGATATGACGGCACAGAAGTGGCCATCAAAGCCGATTACCCCGGCCTCCTTCCATCTTCCCATGTAAGTTCCCAGGGAGCATCTCCTCCAAAAGAGTCTTCCTATTGTGCCTCACCTGCTGCACTATCTCGTACTTCAAAGGGGCGGCGTTCGTCTCTCCATGCCGCACTGGGATCGTCCCTTGAAAAGGGGACGCCGACAAAAGGCGGATCTTCGAAAAGAAAGGCGAACGTCGATTCTTCCAAGCTTTGTCCCTCATCAAAAAGGTACGGCCTTTGATACGCCCTACAGCAAGCATACCAAACTGTGACGCTTTTCTCCTCCCCCACATTTCAGGAAGAACACTCACAAGACGATATCCAGGGACCTCGCTAGATACACGTCTGTAAATCCAACCTTGGACCCTGCCTATATGGCTGGACTTGATACGGGTGCCATGCCGGACTATCCTCTCTCCGATGATTTGGACACTTTATCCATCACCAACTCCGAGGAGGAGAGTGCCATGAACCGTCGACGCTGAAGGGCCGCCATGCACGATCCTACCTTTACTAAAGAGGCATTTAATGCCTTTAGTTCGGTGAACGCATACATCCGAGCTGCTCGGGCTGGGCTTGCTGGGGCCACTCGAAAGCTTTCAAAGGATAAGTGGGTAAGATCATTTAGTGTAGATTTAATAGCCATATACTAGTAGCCCCCAAGACATGAAAGAAGTTGAAGAAACTGATTTTAAGGATCTATGTGTAATCAGATACTCTCGGAGAAGAACAACGTGCTACCTCGGGAGCTGGAGCAGTTTCAGACGCAGCTGACTGCTGCTACTGCCGAACTAGAGAAGTCCAAGGAGGCACCGGTTGGTAATGTTCCCTTCTGCCCGGAAAAATAATAATGTGCCAGTCATGTTTATGAAAAATGAACACTATTGTGTTTTACAATGGCAGGATCGGTGGTACAACTGGGAGAGAAACTGAAGGTTGCACATGTGGACAAAGAACATGCTGAAAGGCAAGAGGCCGCTGGTCAGCGTGTACTGACATGGACCAGGGACGAGGAGAACAAGCTGCAGGACGCAAACACCTAGCTCGGCGAAGAGCTGAAAGATGTGCGAGCCCAGTTAGCAGACACCTTGAAGGAGAACAAAAAGCTGAGAGGCGGCATATTCAGTATGTCGAATAACTTATTGTCGTATAGTTCGTTGATGCGAATCCTAACAATTTTTATGTCTGTAGGTGTGTTGACTAGGCGGCCCGAAGAAGAGGTGTCTGAATTCCAAGGCGACCTGCTATAAGAGTTGTCAAAGGTGCATGAGAGAGCACGAAAGGTGATGAGAAGCATTGCTAAGGCTTTATGGCCAGCCGATTCTCCTCCAGGAAGTATGGAGGACCTTGTGAATTTATTCAAGGGAGCTCGGCGCCGTTTTGGGCTATGGAAGATATCGACATGCCAAGAAGGTGCTCGGGAAGCCCGGGCCATGGTGAAAAGACGGTACACCGGTCTTGAACCCAATCATATGGCCCGAGTGAGACCTTGAGGATCCGACGGACAGGAAATTCCAGTCAGCCTGGTGTACGACCAAGTGAATATGGCCGCCAAGTTCTCCCAACAAGATTGTAAACTAGACAGCCTGCTAGAGGGTCTAGAGAAAGAAGAAGTTTTCGAGTCTAAGTAACAATGTACTTTTGTCAACAAACTTATCTATAGGCGAATTTGTAAAACAATTGTCATGGCAGACTTTCTGCTTCGACCTTCGAAAATCCGAGGTTAGGAGTGTTTCTGAATACTATGCCATAGGTAAACACCAAAGTATGTTCGGAAACCAGGCAGTATAGTCATCATTGCTTGAACATACAAGTTGTATTCGGGGAGTTATGTTATATTACATTTGATTGTAAGAAACATATTTCAGAGAAAATAGTTCCGTTAAGGGTTCCTTTCCCTGGGCTAGTATGCAGTTATTTGTGCATATCGAGGCTGTGATGCTAAGAAATCATAGTACGTGTTTATACTCTAGCGCTTTGTAGTGCCGCAAGGGCAGTTCGTCTTGTACTCACCGACCAATCATTCCCTTAAGAATGCGAGCTTTCGGCTTCACCCGTCTGAGGTACATGTCCGGATTACCCAGCTGTAATAATCACAGAGGTGCTCCCTTTATGCCCTAGCCGAACAAACGGGAACATAGGGCATAAGCACAGGAGCCAGGCAACCTAGATTGGCAAAAACTTAAGTCATAAAGGTGCATATAATGGTGAAGAAAAGACATATATGGATAGATGACACAAATATATGGTGAGCTTGATGCTCGAAAAATAATAACAAGAATAAGCTTCTTGTGAACAGAAGCCCCCAGGTATTGTGGTGTAAGTACATTTGAGGATGTCTACCCTTCAGGTGTATGGTTTATCCGAACATGAACTTAGAAGTCTTATAGAAACGAGGCAAAAAGGGAAAAAATGTAAAAAGGAGAAAAGACAGAACGAGAAAAAATGGGGTATGTGCGGACTTAGGCATAGAATCTTTGGAGCCTTGCGACGTTCCGTGGGTTTGGCTCCAAGCGATCGTCTGAAGTGTTGCAAAGACGATAGGCTCCTCCGGTGAAAACTTCATCTATAATGAAGGGACCCTCCCATTTGGGCTTGAGCTTGTTCTATTTCTTTTATGGTAGGTGTAAAACTAGTTCACCGACATTGTAGGTCTGTGCCCGTACTTCTTGGCTTTGGTATGGCCGGGCCTGCTGTTGATAAAATGTGGAACAGGCTTTCACGACATTGTGCTCCTCCTCCAGGCCCTCCAGGTTGTCCTGCCGATCGAGTGCGGCTTCCCTCTCTTCATACATACACACTCGAGGTGAGTCTCGAATAATGTCGCAAGGCAAGGGTGCCTCTGCACCATACACCATGAAAAAGGGTTTATATCCGGTCGTGCGATTGGGCATGGTCCACAGCCACCAGAGTATGGAATCGAGTTCCTCGGCCCATTGTTTGTCTAATTCTTGCAGAGATCGCACTAGTCTGGGTTTGATGCCTCTCATTATCATGTCGTTAGCCCATTTGACCTGACCGTTCGTCGGAGGGTGGTATACGGAGGCGTAATCAAGCTTAATGCCCAAGTTGGCGCATCAAGTTTTCACCTCGTCGACTGTAAAGTTAGAGCCATTGTCAGTAATAATACTGTGGGGGACAACGTAGTGTTGTACGACACCAGATATGAAGTCTATCACCGGTCCCACTTCAGTCGTTTTAACCGGTTTAGCTTCTATCCACTTAGTGAACTTGTCGACCATTACCAACAAGTATTTCTTCTTATGGCGTCCCCCTTTAAGAGGTCCAACCATATTGAGCCCCCAGACAGCAAAGGGCCAAGTAATGGGGATTGTTCGGAGGGCGGTAGGCGGCATGTGGCTTTGGTTAGCGAAAAGCTGGCATCAAACGCAACGCTGCATCAGGTCTTGGGCATCTGCCCAGGCTGTGGGCCACAAGAAACCCGTGCGGAAGGCTTTACTTACAAGGGCCCGGGTTGCGGCATGATGGCCGCCAAGACCATCGTGTATTTTAGCCAAGAGCTGTCATCCCTCATCTTCGGAGATACATCGTTGAAGGACCCTGGTAGTACTTTTATTTTATAGTTCTCCTTCATGAACTTTGTAGGCTTTGGAATGTCGAACGATGCAACGTGCCTCAATCTGATCCTCAGGGAGCTCATTCCTAGTGAGATAAACAAGGAAAGGCTCGGTCCATGGGGCAATTACAGCCATAATTTCATGGGTCGATGGTGTTATTTCGGTGCCTGAGCCCCTGATGGTTTTGGGACTATGTTCGGAATTGGGGGGGTATGATCAGCTTCGGGTCGGTGATCCCGTTCTCGTCCTGTCACACCACGGATGGCTTGAAGAGCCTTTCAACAAAGGTGTTCGGTGAGACGGCGTCGCGTTT
The DNA here is from genome assembly GCA_034509565.1 of Triticum monococcum. Taxonomy (NCBI): domain Eukaryota; kingdom Viridiplantae; phylum Streptophyta; class Magnoliopsida; order Poales; family Poaceae; genus Triticum; species Triticum monococcum. The sequence continues at coordinate 273,122,993 of CM067842.1, read as the reverse complement.
AGCGCCCATGCGACCAAGGATGTCCGCGGCTTGATTACTCTCTCGAGCCATGTGATGAAACTCGAGGCCCTCGAACCGAGATGATATTTGGAGTACGGCATTGTGGTAGGCCACCATATTCGGATCTTTTGCGTCGAAGTCTCCGTTTATTTGGGATATTGTGAGGTTGGAACCCCCCTCCCCCGCACCTTTGTATGCCCATGGAGACAACCATCCGGAGACCATGCAATAGGGCCTCGTATTCGACTGCATTGTTAGAGTCTGTATACATTATTTGTAGCACGTAACAAACTGTGTCTCCTATGGGGGATGTCAAGACGACACCAGCCCCCAGTCGGCTAACATTTTAGAGCCGTCAAAGTGCATCACCCAGTTGGAATACGTGTCGTACTCTTTAGGGAGTTCGGCCTCAGTCCATTCAGCGACGTGGTTTGTACGTTATTTCAAATGGTAGGAGATCAATGGCCCATTTGGCAATCCTGTCGTTGGCGTCCCTGCTGTTTATAATATCGTTGAGTGGTACTTCAGAAGCCATCGTGATTGAGCATTCTTGGAAGTAGTGTCATAGCTTGCGGGATGCCATAAAGACCACATATGAAATCTTCTGATAATGCGGGTATCGGGTTTTGGATGGTGTGAGGTCCGTTGATATGTAATATACTAGTTTCTGGAGTGGGAATTTATGTCCTTCGTCTTCTCGTTCGAAGACGATCACCCCACTCACCACCTGGTGAGTTGCCGATATGTAAAGCAGCATTGGTTCACAGACGTTTGGTGCAGCCAGGATGGGATTGCTTGCTAGCAAAGTTTTTATTTCCTCTAGCCTGGCTGTTGCAGCATCCGTCCACACAAAGTGGTCGGTGCGTCGGAGCAGGCGATACAGTGGCAACGCCTTTTCTCCTAATGTGGAAATAAAGCGGCTCAAGGCTGCCATGCACCAGGCTAGTTTTTGGACCTGTTTGAGATCTGTTGGTGTAGCCAATTGTGATGATGAAGCCCAATTCCTCTATTCGAAACGATGAAGCCCAGCAGTTTTCTGGCGGGGATGCTGAAGACACACTTTTCCGGATTGAGCTTGATGTCATATGTACAGAGGTTGTCGATTGTGAGATGCAAGTCGTCTACTAGTGACTCGACGTGCTTAGTTTTAATGACGACGTCGTCCACATATGCTTCGACCGTCTCGCCGATTTTTTTCTCCAGGCATGTTTGAATCATGTGTTGGTAGGTGGCACCGGCGTTTTTTAGCCCGCAGGGCATAGTGTTAAAGCAGAAAGGCCCGTATGGGGTAATGAATTGTCGGGACCCCGATCCTAGGTCACCTTGCGGCCACACGCACGGTATCCCCACGGGTGTCGCCTTACCATGGCCCGGGACCATTTGCGCCTTTTGGCTCACATATACGATAGTGTCACTAGCATCCATATGACAGAGAACCTGGGCCGACATGACTAGTCGTGAACCCAAAGTGGCACTAACTTACAGGGACATGCATACATGAATCAACATCGAGCATGTCGGTCAGCAGCGTGTGAATCCGGGCCGTAGCACTGGGCTAACAGGACTCCGGGAACCTGGGCTGTACCAGGCTAGGCAGGACTCCAGATGTCATCGCGTGACATTTCCCCGAAGGGACAGACACAGGAACAAAGTGAATCACATGCCGGCCAGTCAATTGTTCCGGAGCAGTAGTGCTGGGCTAGCAGGACTCCGGTGAACCGGGCTGTAGCGGACTACTATGGCTCAGGGAAGCACAAGACTACATTTCCCCATAAGAGAGGCTACCAGGGATAAACAACTAGGTTGTCAGATCCCACACATAGCAATACACGTTACACATACGCATAACATGCAAGTATGTGCTGTACAACATGACATCACAACATAACTCAAACTCATATAGATAAAGGCCCAGAAGAGCCACATAGCATTCAATACAAACAGGGGTCTCATGACCCATAATTCAGAGCATACAAGCAACGGAAGCATTACATGTCTGAGTATAGACAACTACAAATGGAAAAGACTAAGAAACCTGACTAAACACGACCCTCCCAAGGGTACAAGATCGTAGCTGGGATACAAGCTACTCGTCGAAGTCACTAGTGTAACCAACTGCAAAACATAAATAAGAAAACGTGAGTACGAAGGTACTCAGCAAGTCTTACATCAGAACTATCTACATATGCAACATTATCAACAAAAGGGGTGGTGGAGTTTTAACAACAGCAAGCCAGCTTTGACTCAGTGGCTAACCTATACTACGAGTATCAGAAACTTCTTTGAGGTGAGAAGACGCACACGAGTCCACATATTCACCATATCAATACTCCACTATGGATCCGTTCCCGTCTTCCTACGAGAAGGCCAACCATAGCACTCACGCTTATCTTGCGTATTTTAGAGTATCCACTTCAAGTTGTCTATGTACTACATAAGTCTTCCAAGTTTCCATATCCGAGGAAAACGGCTATTTGAATAGATAATATTAACCCTGCAGGGGTGTACTTCTTCACACACGCTCTCGCCACTTATCACCCTGTACACGTCATGTACCTCGGCAACCTTCAAGTAGAAGCCGGGCGAGGGTGTCGGCCACGACCTGACTAACCACACAAGTCTCTCGTCCAGGTTTATCCCCTATTCGAGATCCATCCGCAAGGAGTTCCGGCCGAAGTCTCCAGTACAGCCCCAAACGATGTGTGCAGGGTTCCCAAGTCCACCATCCGGGTGCCACTTGGTACACCGTGCCACGGTGCCTAGTCTGTCCCAAGTGCGTCCCGTCGGACACCACCTGGCAGACAAGTAGCACTACCTACAAACGGTAGAAACTAGTTGCAACTCCTGGACAGAGATCAAGTGGATTAATAAGCCGAGAGGGGCCGGATAACCAGAACCCAATGTGTGGTAGTAACTGGACTTGGACAACATACACAGAACACAGTGCTTAGGGACGGTTCCAATGAGACAACCCACCATGTACTCCTACATGGCCTCTCATCGCTACCTTTACGAAAACGTGCTCACACACTTAGCCTTTAATGGTAGGACATGTTCACCACTCCGATCCATTCCCGATGAATTAGACCTGACACAACTCTAAGCATAGATGGCATAAAGAAAACAAGCATGGATGTGTAGGCACATCAAGGCTGAAGCAACTCCTACTCATGCTATTGGGTTTCAACTATTTACTATGGAATGTCAGGTCATGCAGAGGAATGGGTTCAACTACTGCAGCAGAAAGTAGCAGTTGAATCGTTGTTGTCCTAATGCAGTATAAGGAGCAGGAGCAAGAGAGTGGGATTTATCGAAATGCTCAAGGGGGTTTGCTTGCCTGATAGACAACGAAGGGGCACTGCTCCTCTGACAGGTACTCGGGAACACCTTCCAGAGTGGAACCTATCGAGAAGAAACAGTGTCGTCAATCAATACACAATCAAAGGCAACAATATGATGCATGAACATGACATGTGCAAATGCTAGTGTTTGGGCTGATGAAAGATGCTACCAAGTTGGTTGAAGCCCATTTGAATCAAAGATTCAAATGCAATTCAAAATGAAGCATTTAAAATGCCCATATTATGTTTTCACTTATGCAGCATGTATATGTTGGTTTTTCATGCATGTAACTGGCACAAATGGATTTCTTGCATTTTTCAGATAATTTTTCATATATAAATTATTTCATTCTGAGCTACGGTTGAATTATTATGATTTTTTGAAGTTTAAGCAATATTCTGGAATTTCCTGAGTTAAAATAATTCCAGAAATCATTTATTGCGTCAGCTTGAGGTCAGCAATGCGTCAGCAGGTCAACTGGGTTGACCCAGGTCAAACCTGACAAGTGGGACCCACTGGTCAGTGACTAACTAAACTAACCTAGGTTAATTAGCACTAACCTAGGTTAAACTAATTAGTTTTAAACCCAAACTAGACTAATTAACCAGGCGGGGCCCGCATGTCATAGACCCACGGGAGGTCAAATCCCCTAGTCAACCAAGCAAAACTGCCAGCGGCTCGACGCCGGCGAGGCCAGACACGGCGGCGTGGCACGGAAATGCGCTACAGGGCGCCATTTGGCACGCGGAGCGCAGCTACGGGGTGCCGGGACTCGCGCGCATCCAGGGAAGCACGCGGCTGGGCATGGGGTGGCCGGAATCATGGTCGGCGACGAAGTTTGCGGCGGCCGGAGTTCGGCCGAGTGCGGGGACGCAGCTGCAGCGCTCGAGAGAGCGAGTTGGGGTGCGGGTTGGGTTCCTAGCGAGGTCTGGAGCACGTCCAGGTGCGTAGGAGCGACGAACACAGCCTTTGGCCACGGCGGCGACGAGCTCAGGCGGCGGCGCGAATCGGTCGCCGGCGGAACGGTGGCCAGAGAGGGAAATAGAGCACAGGGAGAGAGGGGATAAGCAGAGGAGCTCACAGCACGTCGAAAGGAGCCGTTCGCGAGCTCGGGGAGGCACTGGAGCGAGCAGAGCAATGAGGGGGATCTCCGGCGGCCGGCGATGGAAACGAAGACGGTGGCGTCGCTTCAGGCGTTCCGCGGGCGCGTGACTCGATGGAGAGAGCGAGGGCGTTGACGAGGCGAGGGGAAGGCAGTGGCCGCGGTGGTGCTTGTCGGCGGCGACGGCAGCACTTTGGCCGTCGCGGGAGAGAGAGACAGAGGAGGAGACGGGGACGCGGGAGAGTGAGAAGGGGCCGGGGAGGGCTGCATGGCGTCTCCAGGGGCGTCCAGAGAGAGGCGGCAAGCAGGAGGTGGCCGGGCGTGCGCCGGCATGCGTCGGCCACGCGCTCGGCGTCCTCCTGGCGCGGTGGAGAAGACGACTGGCAGAGCCAGCTGGCTGTTCCGGCCAGCTGGGCCGCACAGTGCCAAGCCTCAGGTAAGAGTTTTTCCCTTTTTTGTTTTCTTTTCTATTTCTGACATTTGTTTTTGACTTAAATAAATACTAGCACAAAATAAAAATGTTGAGATTCCTTGTGACCACTAGTTATAATATACCAGAGGCCCTCACCAATTTCCAACATTTTTGGAGCCTCTAAATATTTATATTATTTTAAACAGCTGCAAGTCAAATACATATGGGTTCAATCAAAAATCCAAACTATTTAGCAAAAATGTGCATCACATCTGGTTGTTGCTTGCAACATTTTCCAAAGACCATGAACATTTTTGAAGAGCATTTTGGGTTTATTGAAATTCCATTTTTAAATTGAACCTATTTGAATTTGCTTTGGTGGTAGGGTTTGAAACATTCCCCATTTCAAATTCATTTGAAATTTAACATGATGCACAAAGCAAGCCTAGGATCATACCAGAACTAGGGATGTGACAACTCGCTCCCACTCGGAAGAATCTCGTCTCGAGATTCAGGAGTTGGCGGAAAGAAAGCAGGATAGTCAAGTCGAAGACGATCTTCTCGCTCCCAAGTAGCTTCTCTCTCGGAATGATGAGACCATTTAACCTTGAGAAACTTGACGTTATGACGTCGTGTGACACACTCTGCTTGATCCAGAATGCGAACGGGGTACTCTCGATAAGTGAGGTTATCTTGGAGATCAAGCGTTTCGTGGTCCACTCCGCGGATGGGATCCGAGAAGCAACGCCTGAGTTGAGAGACGTGGAAGACATGATGAACTTGAGAAAGATGTGGGGGTAGTTCCTACTGGTAGGCAACCTCTCCCCGTTTAGCGAGAATGCGAAAAGGACCAATGTAAAGAGGAGCCAACTTGCCCTTGACACCAAAACGATGGGTACCCTTCAAAGGAGTAACCCAATGGTAAGCCTTGTCGCCACCTTCATAAGCCACTTCCTTATGACGATGGTCATACTGGCTCTTTTGATGAGATTGGGCTGTTTTCAAATTCTCACGAATGATGCGAACTTGCTCTTCTGCCTCCTGGATCATATCCGGTCCAAAGAATTGTCTTTCACCGGTTTCTGTCTAGTTCAAAGGTGTTCGACATCTTCGTCCATACAGAATCTCGAAGGGTGCTTTCCTAAGACTGGATTGATAGCTATTGTTATAAGCAAACTCAGCAAAAGGAAGACACTTCTCCCAATCCATACCGGATGAGATAACACAAGCTCTAAGCATGTCTTCGAGAATTTGGTTGACCCGTTCCACCTGACCACTTGATTGAGGGTGGAAAGCAGTACTGAAGGAAAGATGGGTGCCCATGGAAGTTTGGAAACTCCCCCAGAAATAAGAGGTGAAAAGACTGCCACGGTCTGAATTGATCTCTAGTGGAACACCATGGAGTGACACTATTCAGGAGATATATAAGTCAGCAAGCTGACTAGCAGTGATACTCTCTCGAACAGGTAGGAAGTGAGCCACTTTGGAGAGACGATCAATGACTACGAAGATAGCATTATTTCCGTTCTTGGTCCTGGGAAAGCCGGTGATGAAGTCCATACAAACTTTGTCCCATTTCCACTCGGGAATAGCTAAAGGTTGAAGGGTGCCAGCAGGTCTTTGATGCTCTGCCTTAAGGCAACGACAAACATCACAGTAGGCGATAGACTGAGTAATTTCTCTCTTCATCCTAGTCCACCAGAACCTCTGGCGTAGGTCCGGATACATCTTTGTACTACCGGGATGAATCATGAGAGGGGATTCATGGGCCTCCTTAAGGATTAGTTGCTGCATGTGTTGACATTTGGGAACCACCACACGGTTTCCAAAGTAAACAACACCTTGTTCATCCACAGAGAAACAGTCGGCAACACCCTTGGAGATATTTTTCTTGATCCGGGAGATTCCCATATCATGCTTCTGAGCCTCTATGATCTGATCCGTAAGGGTAGGTTTCGCCACCAAGGTAGAAAGGGAACCATGAGGAGCTATGTGAAGGTTAAGCTTACAAAATTCCTCATGGAGGGGTGGTTGACATTGTTGCAACATGAGGTTGTTGCAATAGGATTACGACTTAAAGCATCAGCCATGACATTGGCTTTGCCTGGGGTGTAGGTGATTCCTAAGTCGTAATCCGAGATCAACTCCAACCAACGTCTCTGTCTGAGATTTAGATCCGGTTGGGTGAAGATATACTTGAGACTCTGATGGTCAGTGTAGATTTCGCAACGGTTACCAAGAAGGTAATGTCGCCAAGTCTTAAGTGCATAGACTACGGCTGCAAGCTCTAAATCATGTGTAGGATAATTTTCCTCATGTGGATGCAACTGTCGATATGCACAGGCAATCACATGACGATCCTGCATAAGAATGCAACCCAGTCCTTGACGCAAAGCATCGCAATAGATAACAAAGTATTTAGTGAAATCTGGTGGCACGAGTATGGGCGCAGAAGTCAGACGTCTTTTCAGTTCATGAAAACTGTGCTCACACTGTGGGGTCCACTCAAACCTTTTATCTTTCTTGAGTAGTTCCGTGAGGGGTTTGGCCACTTTGGAGAAGTTTTCAACGAAGCGGCGACAATAACTGGCTAGACCAAGGAAACTCCTAACTTGTTTGACTATTTCGGGTGGAGTCCAATAAAGAACGGCTTTAACTCTCTCGGGATTTACAGCAATGCCCTTACCAGAGATCACGTGGCCTAGATAGGTCACTTCCGGCAGCCAAAATTCACACTTGGAGAACTTGGCATAAAGGCGGTGCTCTCTGAGTTTTTCTAACACAAGTCTAAGATGTTCGGCATTCTCTTCCTTGTTCTGCGAGTAAACAAGAATATCATCGAGATAAACCACGACGAACTTATCTAAGTATTCCATGAAGATCGAGTTCATCAAGAGGGAGAAAGTAGCTGGAGCATTGGTTAGGCCGAAAGACATCACGGTGTACTCGTATTGACCATAACGAGTGACAAAGGCCGTTTTGGGGATGTCCCCATTTCTGATTTTGATTTGGTGGTAGCCTAACCTCAAATCCATCTTGGAAAAGACTGATCCAGCGAGCTGATCATACAGGTCGTTGATCCAGGGGAGCGGATACTTGTTCTTTATCGTGACCACATTAACGAGACGATAATCTACAACCATCCGATCCGTACCATCCTTCTCCTTGACATAAAGGATAGTACAAGCCCAAGGAGAAGAACTAGGACGGATGAAACCCTTTTGCAAGGACTCATCAAGCTGTTTCTTAAGCTCGGCTAACTCGAAAGGTGCCATCTTGTATGGTCTCCTAGAGATTGGAACAGTTCCTGGGATAAGTTCTATGACAAACTCTACATCTCCGTTAGGTGGAACACCTGGCAGTTCTTCTGGAAAGACATCCGGGAAGTCACGGACTACCGGAATATCTTCAAGGTCTGGAAGAGGGCTGGCATTAAGAGAATAGAGTTGACGCCTTGTAACTCTAGTGGAGCCAGTGACTATTTTGCCAGATGGATGTGTAAGTTGAACAGATCTAGTGTAACAATCGATCTTGGCATGATGAGCTGTTATCCAGTCCATACCCAAGATGATGTTAATATCTGAAGACTTGAGAGATATCAAAGAAGCAAGGAATACCAGTCTGTCAACAAGGATTTCATTACCATGGCTTACCTTGGAGGTTTGCCATTTGGAACCAGGACTCTTGATTATTAGTGGAGTCGGCATATCACAAAATGACAGGTCGTGCAACCGAGCATAACCTTCGGATATGAAGGAGTGAGATGCTCCAGTATCGAACAGAACTTAAGCTGGGTGACAATTGACAAGAAGCATTCCCAATACGACGTCGGGATCATCTTGAGCTTCTATAGCCGAGACGTGATGCACACATGCTCATTCAGTGGTGGCTGGCTTGGTACCGATCATCTTGCCTGATGGCTTTTCACGGCCAACAGACCTCTCAGATTAGGGTGGAGTATAACTGGACTGAGGGCAGTCACGTGCATAGTGTCCTGGTTCTCCGCACGTGAAGCAAGTTCCTGAGGTAGGACGTGTACCTACATTGGCAAGTGGTCCACTAATAGGCCTGGGTGGAGCACATTGCTGAGGTGGGTGAGGTGCCACATCGGATGGCCTCGATGCATATCCAGGTGGAAGAGCTGAGTTCGGAATCCAAATCCGTCACTTCTGAGAGCCAGAGCGAGAGGAAGAACCCAGATCACGGTTGTGCTTACGAGACTCCTCGTAAGTGAGCTGAGTGTCTCTACATTAATGGCCTTGTTCATAAGAGCCTGGAAAGTATCACAATGATGCAGGTGGAGATCACGACGCAACTTAGGGTTGATACCCTTCCGGAACCTAGCCTCCTTCTTGGCATATGTGGACACTTCTTCTATAGCATAGCGGGCGAGGTTTTCAAACTCTCTACTGTACGCATCAACAAGCAGCGTACCCTGGGTAAAACTACAGAACTCTTCCCTCTTGCGGTCAATGAGAGCCCGAGGAATGTGGTGCTCACAAAAAGCCTCGGTGAAATCCTTCCAGGTAGGAATCTGACCAGCTGGAAGCATAGCCTCATAGCTCTACCACCAAATACTAGCAGGACCTTCCAGGTGATAGGTAGCATAGGTGACCTTGTCACCTTCAGCCACGCTCGTAGAATGCAACTTGTGAGTGATGCTCCGGAGCCAGTCATCCGCATCGAGCGGCTCAATGGAATGATGGAAGGTGGGTGGTTTAGACCAATGAAGTCGGTGATAGAAACCAACTTCTTACGCTGATGTGCGGTGTTCTGCTCAATCTGTGCTAGCAAGCGGTTAGTCTCACACTTGTTCCTCTCGGATGCTAACAAGAACTCTGCCATCAAAGGCTGGTCAGGAGGATCCTCATCCCTACCATCTCCGTGGTTCTTGCTATGAGCAACTGAACCTTGGTTAGCAGACGACATCCTGGCACAGAAACCAAGGAAACAAGGATGGAATTAGCATCAACATAAGGACGCAGAATGTAATGCAAAAACATTGGAAACTCTTGAAATCCTAGGACAATTTCGGCAGCATAACGGTTGTAAATGCACAAAAAGATTTTGAGACATTCATCAAAGGAATAGCATAATCAATCAGCATCATAATATCAAGGTTCTGGGTCAAACTGAGGACACACGGAAGTAGTAGAACTGTACGGAGACACAACCCAACAATCCTAAGACTTTATGGTTTAGTAACACGTCATCCTGAGAGATAGAGGAGAAACCTAGGCCTTAATGCTTGTAGAAAAGAAGAGGCTGACTCAGAAAGAATGACATGAGGTAAAGGAGTAAAAAGAGCCTTACGTTCCCTTCCATAATCAATTCCCTTATATAACTATAGCATTTCTAGACTCAACTTCGACCAGTTTGGCTTGGTAATCCTACAGTCAGTCAGGCTCTGATACCAACACTGTCGGGACCCCGATCCTAGGTCACACCGATCTAGCATGTAACACATCATATCACCTTGCGGCCTCATGCACGGTATCCCCACGGGTGTCGCCTTACCATGGCCCGGGACCATTTGTGCCTTTTGGCTCACGTATATGATAGTGTCGCTAGCATCCATATGACAGAGAACCCGGGCCAACATGACTAGTTGTGAACCCAAACTGGCACTAACTTACAGGGATAGGCATACATGAATCAACATCGAGCATGTCGGTCAGCAGCGTGTGAATCCGGGCTGTAGCACTGGGCTAATAGGACTCCGGGGAACCCGGGCTGTAGCAGGCTAGGCAGGACTCCGGATGTCAACGCGTGACATTTCCCTGAAGGGACAGACACAGAAACGAAGTGAATCACATGCTGGCCAGTCAAGTGTTCCGGAGCAGTAGTGCTAGGCAAGCAGGACTCCGGTGAACCGGGCTGTAGCGGACTACTATGGCTCAGGGAAGCACAAGACTACATTTCCCCATAAGAGAGGCTACCAGGGATAAACAACTAGGTTGTCAGATCCCACACATAGCAATACACATTACACGTACGCATAACATGCAAGTATGTGCTGTACAACATGGCATCACAACATAACTCAAACTCATATAGAAAAAGGCCCAGAAGAGCCACATAGCATTCAATACAAACATGGGTCTCATGACCCATCATTCAGATCATACAAGCAACGGAAGCATTACATGTTTGAGTACAGACAACTACAAAAGGAAAAGACTAAGAAGCCTGACTAAACACGACCCTCACAAGGGTACAAGATCTTAGCTGGGATACAAGCTACTCGTCGAAGTCACTAGTGTAACCAACTGCAAAACATAAATAAGCAAACGTGAGTACGAAGGTACTCAGCAAGTCTTACATCAGAACTATCTACATATGCAACATTATCAACAAAGGGGGTAGTGGAGTTTTAACAGCAGCAAGCCAGCTTGGACTAAGTGGCTAACCTGTACTATGAGTATCAGAAACTTCTTTGAGGTGAGAAGACGCACACGAGTCCACATATTCACCATATCAATACTCCACTATGGATCCGTTCCCGTCTTCCTACGAGAAGGCCATCCATAACACTCACGCTTATCATGCGTATTTTAGAGTATCCACTTCAAGTTGTCTATGTACTACATAAGTCCTCCAAGTTTCCATATCCGAGGAAAACGGCTATTGGAATAGATAATGTTAACCCTGCAGGGGTGTACTTCTTCACACACGCTCTCTCCTCTTATCGCCCTGTACACATCATGTACCTCGGCAACCTTCAAGCGGAAGCTGGGCGAGGGTGTCGGCCACGACCTGACTAACCACACAAGTCTCTCGTCCAGGTTTATCGCCTATTCGAGTTCCATCCGCAAGGAGTTCCGGCCGAAGTCTCCCGTACGGCCCCAAACAATGTGTGCAGGGTTCCCAAGCCCACCATCCAGGTGCCACTTGGTACACCGTGCCATGGTGCCTAGTCTATCCCAAGCCCGTCCCGTCGGACATCACCTGGTAGACAAGTAGCACTACCTACAAACGCCAGAAACTAGTTGCAACTCCTGGACAGAGATCAAGTGGATTAATAAGCCGAGAGGGGCCGGATAATCGGAACCCAATGTGTGGTAGTAACTGGACTTGGGCAACATACATAGAAGTCAGTGCTTAGGGACGGTTCCAATGAGACAACCCACCATGTACTCCTACATGGCCTCTCATCGCTACCTTTACCAAAACGTGTTCACACACTTAGCCTTTATCGGTAGGACATGTTCACCACTCCGATCCATTCCCGATGAATCAGACCTGACACAACTCTAAGCATAGCTGGCATAAAGAAAACAAGCATGGATGAGTAGGCACATGAAGGATCAAGAAACTCCTACTCATGCTAGTGGGTTTCAACTATTTACTGTGGCAATAACAGGTCATGCAGAGTTCAACTACCGCAGCAGAAAGTAGCAGTTGAATTGTTGTTGTCCTAATGCGGTATAAGGAGCAGGAGCGAGAGAGTGGGATTTATCGAAATGCTCAAGGGGGTTTGCTTGCCTGATAGACGACGAAGGGGCACTGCTCCTCTGACAGGTACTCGGGAACACCTTCCGGAGTGGAACCTATCGAGAAGAAACGGTGCCGGCAATCAATACACAAACAAATGCAACAAAATGATGCATGAACATGACATGTGCAAATGCTAGTGTTTGGGCTAATGCAAGATGCTACCAAGTTGATTGAAGCCCATTTGAATCAAAGATTCAAATGCAATTCAAAATGAAGCATTTAAAATGCCCATATTACGTTTTCACTTATACAGCATGTATAAGTTGGTTTTTCATGCATGTAACGGGCATAAATGGATTCCTTGTATTTTTCTGATAGTTTTTCATATATAAATTATTTCATTCTGAGCTATGGTTGAATTATTATGATTTTTTGAAGTTTAAGCAATATTCTAGAATTTCCTGAGTTAAAATAATTCGAAAAATCATTTATTGCATCAACTTGAGGTCAGCACTGCGTCAGCAGGTCAACTGGGTTGACCCAGGTCAAACCTGACCAGTGGGACCCACTGGCTAGTGACTAACTAAACTAACCTAGTTTAATTAGCACTAACCTAGGTTAAACTAATTAGTTTTAAACCTAAACTAGACTAATTAACCGGGCGGGCCCCGCATGTCATAGACCCAGGGGAGGTCAAATCCCTTGGTCAACCAGGCAAAACTACCGGCGGCTCGACACTGGCGAGGCCAGACGCGGCGGCGCGGCACGGAAATGCGCTTCAGGGCGCCATTTGGCGCGCGGAGCGCAGCTACGGGGTGCTGGGACTCGCGCGCATCCAGGCAAGCACGCGGCTGGGCGTGGGGTGGCCGGAATCATGGTCGGCGAGGAAGTTTGCGGCGGCCGGAGTTCGGCCGGGTGCGGGGACGCAGCTGCAGCGCTCGAGAGAGCGAGTTGGGGTGCGGGTTGGGTTCCTGGCGAGGTCTGGAGCACCTCCATGTGCGTAGGAGCGACGAACATGGCCTCTGGCCACGGCGGCGAGGAGCTCAGGCGGTGGCGCGAATCGGTCACCGGCAGAACGGTGTCCAGAGAGGGAAATAGAGCACGGGGAGATAGGGGATAAGCAGAGGAGCTCACAGCGCGTCGAAAGGAGCCGTTGACGAGCTCGGGGAGGCACTGGAGCGAGCGGAGCAACGAGGGGGATCTCCAGCGGCCGGTGATGGAAATGAAGACGGTGGCGTCACTTCAGGCGTTCCGCGGGCGCATGACTCGGTGGAAAGAGCGAGGGCGTTGAGGCGAAGCTCGTGGGCACGTCGGAGAGGCGAGGGGAAGGCAGTGGCCGCGGTGGTGCTTGTCGACGGCGACGGCAGCACTTTGGCCGTCGCAGGAGAGAGAGACAGAGGAGGAGACGGGGACGCAGGAGAGTGAGAAGGGGCCGGGGAGGCTGCGTGGCGTCTCCAGGGACGTTCAGAGAAAGGTGGCAAGCAGGAGGTGGCCGGGCGTGCGCCGGCGTGCGTCGGCCACGCGCTCGGCGTCCTCCTGGCGCGGTGGAGAAGACGACTGGCAGAGCCAGCTGGCTGGGCCGGCCAGCTGGGCCGCACAGTGCCAGGCCTCAGGTAAGAGTTTTTCCCTTTTTTGTTTTCTTTTCTATTTCTGACATTTGTTTTTGACTTAAAATAAATACTAGCACAAAATAAAAATGTTGAGATTCCTTGTGACCACTAGTTATAATATACTAGAGGCCCTCACCAATTTCCAACATTTTTGGACCCTCTAAAATATTTATATTATTTTAAACAGGTCCTATTCAAATACATATGGGTTCATTCAAAAATCCAAAATGTTTAGCAAAAATGTGCATCACCTCTGGTTGTTGCTTGCAACATTTTCCAAAGACCATGAACATTTTTGAAGAGCATTTTGGGTTTATAGAAATTCCATTTTTAAATTGAACCTATTTGAATTTGCTTTGGTGCTAGGGTTTGAAACATTCCCCATTTCAAATTCATTTGAAATTTAAACATGATGCACAAAGCAAGCCTAGGATCATACCAGAACTAGGGATGTCACATGAATACCGTTGTGGCTTGATCAGACTCCTTCATTTTTGGTTTGATGGTATCCGGAGTATGCGTCAAGGAAACATAGTGAGTCATGTCCTGCAGTAGCGTCAATGATCCGATCGATGCGGGGGATGGGGAAGGAATCCTTGGGGCAGGCCTTCTTGAGGTCTTTGAAATCGACACGCAGGCGGCAGGATTTATCCTTCTTTGGTACCATCACTAGGTTTGCTAGCCAGTCCAGGTGTTTTATTTCTCTGATGAACCCGGCCTCAATTAACTTGGCTAGCTCCTGCCCCATAGCTTGTCGTTTGGGTTCGGAAAAGTGCCGCAGTGTTTGCTTGACCAGCTTGTATCCCTTTAATATATTGAGGCTGTGTTCGGCCAATATGCATGGGATTCCTATCATATCAGAAGGGTGCCAGGCGAATATGTCCCAGTTCTCGTGCAGGAACACAGATAATGCAGCGTCGACCGTCGGGTCCAGCCGTGCTTCGATGGAAGCTATCTTCTTGGGGTCCGTCGGGTGAACTTGAAATTTAACTATTTCATCCGCTAGATTCAAGGAGGTGGATTTGGGCCGTTTATCAAGGATTACGTTGTCCCTATCCACCGTGGAACGCAGTGCGGTGAGTTTCTCGGCTGCTAGGGCTTCAAACAATGCCTCAAGGCCAGGGATGTGGTTTTATTTTCGACGCGGAGTGCTATGCACGGATCACTAGACATAGTGATAACACCATTGGGCCCGGGCATTTTGAGCTTCATATACCCGTAATGAGGTATAGCTTGAAAGCGTGTGAATGCATCTTGCTTTAACTTGATTTCAGCACAAGCCCCTTTTTGTTTACCCCACCGAGCTCCACCAAAAACCAAAGCTAGTTCTTTGATCCCTGTCTTTCAATCGCTTTAACACATCCGGGAGAAGCACAATCTGATGTGAGCTCATAAGAACTTTGGTGAGTAAGAGTTGAGGTTGTGTGATTCCACAAAGTTATCATATTCCACTTTTGGCCTTACTAACATGGCAGGATCTAGACCGAGTGTTCATGGAGAAAACCATGGGGAAGAAGATGCCCCAGTCACACATGCTGATTTTCAGGAATTACAGAACATGGTTCGAGACCTTGGAAGGATGTTTCACGAGCGACCTCCAACAGGTGGTGCTAGGGTTCGACACCGACAACACCCTATTGACCCACTTGAGGAAGTTGGGGATGAAAATTCCGTGCGTGCTACTGTGGATGGTGACTTGGAGGATGATAACAACAGCCATGGTGGACATGTGGCTGCTTCTCGTGGGCGTGGTGTTGCTGCTCATGGAGGGAAGCGAGGAGAACAACTTCGAGGGCGAGGGCATGGTCCTCGTGGGCACTACTATGACCCTCATGAGCGTGTTGCTCGTGGTCATGGAGATGATTTTGATGATTATGATGGTGTCCCATACCGTCGTGCTGCTGAAGATGGGCGTCGTGCAGAACATCATGATCGAGATGAGATGGCAAGAATCAAGTTGCACGCCCCCAAGTTCACAGGAAAGGAAGACCCCGATGCATATTTTGATTAGGAAGAGCAGTGTGATCAGATTTTTCATATCCATAACCTTGTTGATCCGAAGAGAGTCAACCTTGCTTGTGTTGAGTTTTCTGGTTATGCACTCACTTGGTGGAATCAACTGCAAGAAAATCAGCTGCTGCTAGGCCGTGATCACATTGACACTTGGGAAGAGATGAAACAAGCCATGAGGCGAAGGTTCGTTCCTTCAGAATACCAAAGAGATCTCCGAAACAGATTGTAGCGTCTCAGCCAAGGTACGCGCACGGTGGATGACTACTATAAAGAGATGGAATTGTTGTTGGTTCGTGCTCGTATTCATGAAGATGACGAGTCAAAGATGGCAAGATTTTTGCATGGTCTCGACAATGAAATTTCTGATTTTGTGGAGATGTTTCCCTATAACACTCTCCAAGATATTTTCGAGCAAGCAAAGCGCACGGAAAGGAAGGTGAAGTGGAGTGGTCATGGACGGATATCTCATAACCGCACCACCACACCATGGCAAAGGTTGCAGCCAAGTGCCTCTCATGGTGGTTCTCAGTTTCAGCATACTTCACACCCTACTGCCACCCGGCGAATAGCGGCTTCATCGACATCATCACCAGCCCCTAGGAATGTGGACAAGCGTGCTCCTTCTGCTGCTGGAAGTACCTCTAACCCCACGGCTGTACCATCATCTCGAAGCCGAGATATTTAGTGTTGGAAGAGCAAAGGTGTAACATCCCAAATTTTCAATTTGGAATGTTATACATAGATCATCATGCATATCATATTTTCTTGCATTTTGCCGATCCTAGAAATTTCACGCAACTCAAGGACCCTCGGAGAGAGTTGGAGATTTTGTCTTTTTCGTATTTGAGCTTTCTCAAATTTCGAATAGAGGATCATTGGTTTTGTCGCAGTTTTATTTGCCTTTTATTTGGATAGGAAAAAATGCGCGTTTTAAAAGTTTGCATTTTAGGCCCGGAGAAAAGTTCATTTTGTTCGACTCATTTTTAGGAGTCGGGGAAAATTTACTTTATTAGATTTGGAGTTCGTTTAGATCTCTTTTTGTTTTTTTCCGGGCACGGAACCGATTTAAAAAAAAAGGAACCGCAGCGCCCGGGGGCCTTAGGCCTAGCCGGCCGGCCAGGCGCCACCGCGCGCGCGTGCCAGCGCCCAGGCGCAAGGCGCCAGGGAGGCCGCCGCCGCCCTTGTTGGTTTCCTAGTAGGATTCATCCTACTTTTGTTTTTTTTTTTTCAGATCTCTTTCCCTCTTTTCTTTCCTAGTCCTAGTCAAATTCCTTGACCCCTACACCAAGTTTTCTCTCCCCTCCCCAATATAAATACTCCCACACCCCCCCCTCTAAACCCATCAAACCAAAGCCCCAAGCACCCCGCGCCCCACACTCGCGCCGCGCCTAGTGCCCCACCACCGCGCCCTGCGTCACCCTGCGCACCGCCCTAAGCCGCCGCACCACCGCCGCCGCACACTTGCCGCCGCCCCACGCCCACGCCGCCGGAGTTCCTCGCTGGAGACCTCGCCGGAGGTAGCACGTGCTACATCTATTCTTTTCCTCGGATCGTTTTCTTCTAATCGTTCCGATTCTTTTCTTTGTTCCGATTCTTTTCTCCGATTCGTTTTTCTTCGCGAAAACCGTTCCGGTTTTCTAGATCGGTTTTACGATCAGTTTTCTTCTTCGAAACCCTAGATCGAATTTGTTTTCTTTTCCGATTTAGTTGCCCGAGATCGTTCGCCGGACCGTTCGTCCTAACGAACATGATCACCGGATTTCTTCTAGGTTAACAAACGTCCGTTCGTTCAACCATTCTTCTTTTGCTTTTCGCCGGATTTATTCTGCGATCGCGATCTCAGATCCGATCTTCTTTCTAGTCTATCTTCTCGCTCGTTTATCAGAATCAGGTGATTCAAGCGCCTGGAGTTTCGTTGTGAAACCGCCGTTCCGTCTAATCAACTTTAACTAAGTTTTTGCTATGGTAAAACTTGACCTAGTTTCAACTTGCTAGAACTGAGTTGTTTTCCGCCGTTTGTTTTCGGTTTCTTTGTTCGGTTCTTTCTCTCTTTGCAACTGGAGTTCTTAAGTTGAACTATTTTGTTCGATCTCTTGTTCGAGTTTTTACCTGTGCATTAGATGAGTACTTATTGTATGCTTGTTGTTTGTCTGCAATAGATTACCCGGATTGCGCCGCCTGTTACTTTGAATCTCTAGGACTCGCGGATCATTAGCAAGGCAAGTAACACTTTGATCATACCTTTTCTACAACCCAGTTTTATTGCATTAGATCCATCCTCACACATTGCATGATTAGGATCTAATTCAATTGTGGGATGGGAAGTAGATGAGGTAGTACCTATTACCTGTTTATTATGAAACCTTTGGGAGTTACTTCTACGTTTGCTTATTATGCCATGCTATGCTAGTAGACGTGGATTGGGTGAGTGATATCCATGACAGATGTGAGATTGATAATTTTAATGGTTTATCTAAGGTGGCAACTTAAACACACATCTGGGTGGACTGAGGCACCTGATGTCTATCAGGACTTGGCTGTTTTATTTTGGACCGCCACCCAGGCTCAAAGGGATCATAAGATCTTTCATGCTAAATACTTACGTGTGCAGCCACAAGCCATTATGGGCTCTGGCATAGTTGACTAAGTCGTGCGAACTCTTATAGGGGTAGACTAGCAGATGTAGGGGATGTAGGTGGTACGGTCTAGTCCATCGTAAGGTGCCAGCGCTTCTGAAAGACTATGTCTCGGTCATCCGTTTCTCAAACACCAGTAGTGCGAGAAAACCAACGGAGGCGATCGAGTCTTGTGGGGAAAAGTGCACAAACCTCTGCAGAGTTTAATAAACTAATCATGATTACCCGTGTCCCCGGTTATGGACAATCTTGAGTATCTAGTACTTGAATATCATGTGAATCTCAACATGTTACCTCTAAAATTAATATTGATGGGTTTTAATGATTACTTTTAATTGGGATTGAGAATGCTGTCAACCATTCTCAATGTTTAACGACCACCATGATAGTTAAATAAATTTATTCCTTTGCAGTAGGGAAAAATTGGCTTTACGCAAAACAGTAACCATAGAGCTTTCCACCAGCCAAATATGCATATAGTATAGCTGTTTCATTCCATTATTCTCTATGTGTTACTTTGCCAGCATATTCCATGTGCTGACCCGTTTCGGGCTGCAACGTTAATGTTGCAGACTTTTCAGACGACGATTAAGGTGCTTTTAGGTCGTGGTTCTATACTCAGTGATGCCGTTGGAGTTGATGGACCCATTTATCTTCCAAGTCTTCCGCTGTTATCGTTTTTAGATGGCCTTAAGCCATATTATTGTGATAAGTTCTCTCCAGAGACATCGATGTAATAAGTGTGTGATTGCCACTCTTCTATAAATCCTTCGAAGTACTATGTGGTGTCAGCATTACTGATCCAGGGATGACACCGGAGCACAGAGATCAAACTGTTTGAGGTTTGATCGCTACAGAGATGGTATCAGAGCACACGCTGACTATAGGACACGACCACTAAGTTAAAGCCATAGATCACTATTCTCTCCTCATTTTCTAACTCCTCATCTTTTCTACTCTTTAGGATGAAGGACGCGAAGATTAAGTACACTCAACCGGATGAAGGCACACCTTTTGGATTTCACTTGAAGGAAGTCACCAAGTACCTAAACATTGGAATACCATGCTTCATGGGAACCTTCAACGCCACTTTTCCTGAAGAGGAGCGCTGGAAGATTCAAGCTCACGTTCCGGGAAGGACATTCGCGCCAATCACGAAGCCCATAGATAGTGTTTTCAATGCACCAACTTGGAGTCTAGGAAGGAGCATGGCAGCCCATATCACCATAGGACGCATTGGAGAAGTTTATCAAGAAGACCTCAAGGACACTATCTACCAGATTTGTGGACGCCGAGATGAACAATGGGAGTTAGTCACCACCAAAAAAGGATAGATCCATTGCAGCATTCATCCAGGAGTTAAACCAGCACATTCGACGCCACGAGAACCAGATGATGATATGATGGAGTTGAAGAATGCGAAGACAAGGATCATCGAGCTAGAAGGAGAACTGAAGGCTACACGCAAGGACTACATGGACGAGATCGTAGCTCTGGCAAGACACAACGTCGATCTTAAGCAAGAGATTGAAGAACTCAAGAGAAAGTTAGCATCCAAGGAGGAAGACGAGTACGTCACATGTCCAGACAACTACATCATCATCGACGACACCGATTCGGATCCAAGTGAACCCGACTTTGACGACGAAGCTGGAGCAGACATCATGGAGTCTTCCGTCGGTTCAAATTTCTAGATGACCACCAAATATTAGTAGTATTTCCCCCCATGTAAACACTATAGTTCAAGCACTCTTGCGATAGCTAGATCGATTGTATGCCCTTGTTTGATTAAATGAAGTGATTTTGTGTGAATTTGCTCATGTGCATTGGGGTAGTGTTTTCTCTTTAGACCTAATTCTATTCTTATATCTCTTCTTTTCTAAACCCTCAGATGCCCCCGAGGCATGACAATGGATTTCCACCGGAGCTCACTCAGTTGATCCAGCAGCAGAATCAATTGATGCAAATGTTAGTCCAGAATCAGCAAAACAACAACAACAACAACCCACCACCACCACCACCACCACCTATTGACCACTTAGCCCGTTTCCTTAGGCTGAATCCGCCGGTGTTCTCTAGTTGCATCGAGCCGATAGTAGCAGACGATTGGCTCCGCAAGATAGGAAGGGAGTTGACCACTGCAGGATGCACGGATGGTGAGAAAGTGAAGTTTGCCGCACATCAGCTTGAAGGACCCGCGGCAGCATGGTGGGAGAATTTCACAGCCACCTTCCCAGTTGACACTGTCACATGGGATCAGTTTCAGCAAGATTTCCGCACTACACATGTTTCAGCAGGAGCTATGGCCATGAAGAAGCATGAGTTTCGCAACTTACGCCAAGAAGGAAGGACAGTTGGCCAGTATGTTGATGACTTCAGCAAGTTAGCACGTTATGCCCCAGATGACGTTGCTACAGATGCGGCTAAGCAGGAGAAGTTTCTAGAAGGATTGAATGATGAGTTGAGCATGCAGTTGATGGTAGCAAGTTTCAGAAACTACCAGGAGTTAGTAGATCGTGCTATCATGATTGAAGGGAAGCAACAGCAGATTGAGAACCGCAAGAGGAAGTATGGACAGGGGAAGTATAACTATGGAGCCCAGCAGAAGCCCCGTTTACCCCTAAATCGGGATTTCAGTTTCAGCATACCCATGGAGGAGGTAGTTCGCACAACCACAATGGCCATAAGAATGGTAATGGAAATGGAGGAAGCAACGGCCAGAACCGGACCACCCCATCAACCCCAGCCAAGAGAGACCTGAGTCAAGTCACCTGGTTGAAGTGTTCCAAGACCGGACATTATGCCAATGAATGTCCTGAAGGCCAGAATGGAAATGGCAATGGGAGCTCAGGGAAGAAGCCGAACCCTTTCAATAGGGGACAGGTGAACCACGTTAGCGTGGAGGAGGTTGAAGATCAGCCGGATGCGGTAATCGGTAAGTTTTTGGTTAAGTCATTTATCGCACTCGTTCTTTTCGATACTGGTGCATCGCATTCATACATATCAAGGGGATTTGTGGATAAATATAACCTGCCAACCCAAGCCCTTAGGTCACCCATGTTAGTAAGCTCACCAGGAGCGGAGCTTATGGCTAGACAATGGTGTGATCGGTTACCATTGAGGATTGGTAACTATGTTTTCCCTCAGACCTAATAGTATTGGAATCCCAAGTATTGGATGTAATCCTGGGTATGGATTGGTTGTCGATGTATGGAGGAAACATCGATTGTGCTAGTAAGTCAATTTTGCTTACAACGCCAGAAGGAAGAAGGATCAAGTATGTATCCCGGCATGTGCCAAATAGGACACAAGTAAATTGCCTGACAGGAGTCGTGCAGGAGGAAGTACTAGTGGTAAAGGATTTTCCTGATGTATTTCCTGAAGAGTTGCTAGGCATGCCACCGGATAGAGACATTGAGTTTTTGATTGAGTTGTTGCCGGGTACAGGCCCAATATCAAAGAGACCATACCGGATGCCAGCAAAGGATTTGGTGGAAATTAAGAATCAGATTAAGGAGTTATTGGAGAAAGGTTACATACGCCCAAGTTCTTCGCCTTGGGGATCACCCATACTTTTAGTGGAGAAGAAGGATGGATCATTAAGGATGGTTGTTGATTATCGTGGATTGAATGAAGTAACCATCAAGAACAAGTACCCACTGCCAATGATAAATGATTTGTTTGATCGTTTGCAAGGAGCTAAGGTGTTTTCCAAGATTGATTTGCGATCAGGGTACCACCAGTTGAAGGTTCAAGAGCAGGACATACCTAAGACAACATTCACCACAAGATATGGACTGTATGAGTATACCGTTATGTCATTTGGATTGACTAACGCGCCTGCCTATTTTATGAACATGATGAACAAGGTATTTATGGAGTTTTTGGATGAGTTCGTCGTAGTGTTCATTGATGATATCCTGGTTTACTCGAGGAATGAAGAAGGGCATAAGGAACATTTGCGTTTGGTATTGGAGAAGCTAAGGGAACATCAGTTATATGCCAAGTTTAGCAAATGTGAGTTTTGGTTAAAGGAGGTTGGATTCCTCGGACACGTTATATCCGGAGAAGGGATAGCAGTTGACCCCGCAAAGGTTGAGACCGTAACCAAATGGGAAGCACCAATGACAGTTGGAGAGATCCGGAGTTTTCTTGGACTCGCAGAATACTACCAGAGATTCATTGAGAATTTTTCAAAGATTGCGAAGCCTATGACGGAGTTGTTGAAGAAGGATACCAAATTCAATTGGACTGAGGAGTGTGAGGCCAGTTTCCAGGAGTTGAAGAAACATTTGGTTACCTCACCAGTATTGATTTTGCCAGATCAGACCAAGGATTATGAGGTGTATTGCGACGCTTCACGTCGAGGACTTGGAGCAGTGCTTATGCAGGAAGGGAGAGTTGTTTCGTATGCTTGACGACAATTGAAACCTCATGAGTTGAATTATGCCACCCATGATTTGGAGTTGGCAGCCGTAGTGCATGCATTGAAGACATGGAGACATTTCCTCATTGGAAATCATTGTGAGGTGTACATGGATCACAAGAGTTTGAAGTACATTTTCACGCAGAAGGAGTTGAATCTCAGACAAAGGAGATGGTTGGAGCTCATCAAGGATTATGATATGAGATTGCATTACCATCCCGGTAAAGCTAATGTAGTAGCTGACGCATTGAGCCGTAAGAGCCATGTCAATACATTGATGACGGGAGAAGTACCAAAGGAGTTAGCAGAAAACCTTCGTGAACTAAGTCTAGAGATAGTTCCGAAAGGCTATGTGGCAGCATTGGAGATTCAGTTAACATTGATGGATAGAATCAGAGAAGCTCAAAAATCTGACAAGGAAATTGCTGCTATAAAGGAGAAACTAAGAAAAGGAAAAGCAAAGGGATTTCGTGAGGATGAGCACGATACCCTATGGTTTGAGGACCGTGTTTATGTGCCAAATGGCCCAGAGATCAGGAAGTTGATTTTGCAAGAGGCACACGATTCACCATATTCGATTCACCCAGGAAATACCAAGATGTATTTGGATTTGAAGGAGACATTCTGGTGGACCGGAATGAAGAAGGATATTGCAGCCTATGTAGCAGTTTGTGACGTATGTCATAGAGTAAAGGCAGAGCATCAGAAGCCAGCCAGATTGTTACAACCATTGCCGATACCTGAATGGAAGTGGGATAAGATATGCATGGATTTTATCACAGGACTACCCAGGACGAAAGCAGGATATGACTCGATATGGGTAGTAGTTGATCGTTTGACGAAGGTAGCACATTTCATTCTAGTTAAGACCACTTACACCAGTGCTAAGTTGGCAAAGATATACATGACTAGGATCATTTGTTTGCATGGAGATCCAAGGAGTATTATCAGACAGAGGAACCCAATTTACATCAAAGTTTTGGAATCAGTTGCATGAAACTTTGGGAACCAGGCTAGAGTTCAGCACCGCTTTTCATCCGCAGACAGATGGACAGATTGAGAGAGTCAATCAGATTTTGGAAGATATGCTGAGAGCTTGTGCACTAGATTATGGATCTAGTTGGGACGATAATTTGCCGTATGCGGAGTTTTCGTATAACAACAGTTACCAAACCAGTTTGAAGATGGCACCTTTCGAAGCTCTGTAAGGAAGGAGGTGCAGGACACCGTTGTCATGGGACGAAGTTGGAGACCGTCAGTTGTTTGGACCCGATTTGATTAAGGAGTCTGAACAAAAGGTGAAGTTGATTCGCGAAAGGCTCAAGGTAGCCCAGTCCAGGAAGAAGAGCTATGCAGATTCTAAACGCAAGGAGACAGTTTACGAAACCGGAGACAGGGTGTATCTCCGAGTATCCCCACTCCGAGGAGTTAAGCGTTTTGGAGTTAAGGGAAAATTAGCACCGCGTTTCGTTGGACCGTATAAGATCTTGCAACGTATGGGAGAAGCCGCTTATAAGTTGGAATTACCAGAGGGATTGTCAGGAGTTCACGACGTATTCCATGTTTCTCAGCTGAAGAAATGTCACGCCGAGATGGCGGAGGTACCGTTAAGAGATACAGTGCCGCTAGAAGCAATTCAGTTGAAGGACGACTTAACGTATGAAGAGAAACCAGTCAGGATTCTTGAGTATGCCAGCAGAGTTACCCGCAGCAAGGTTATCAAGTTTTGCAAAGTTCAGTGGAACCACCACTTAGAGGATGAAGCCACCTAGGAGAGAGAAGAAGATTTGCTCAAGGACCACCCTCACCTATTTTCTAGCCAACCCGAATCTCGAGGGCGAGATTCATTTTTAGGGGGGTACGTTTGTAACATCCCAAATTTTCAATTTGGAATGTTATACATAGATCATCATGCATATCATATTTTCTTGCATTTTGCCGATCCTAGAAATTTCATGCAACTCAAGGACCCTCGGAGAGAGTTGGAGATTTCGTCTTTTTCGTATTTGAGCTTTCTCAAATTTCGAAGAGAGGATCATTGGTTTTGTCGGAGTTTTATTTGCCTTTTATTTGGATAGGGAAAAATGCGCGTTTTAAAAGCTTGCATTTTAGGCCCGGAGAAAAGTTCATTTTGTTCGACTCATTTTTAAGAGTCAGGGAAAATTTACTTTACTAGATTTGGAGTTCGTTTAGATCTCTTTTTGTTTTTTTCCGAGCGCGGAACCGATTAAAAAAAAGGAACCGCAGCGCCCCTGGGCCTTAGGCCCAGCCGGCCGGCCAGGAGCCACCGCGCGCGCGTGCCAGCGCCCAGGCGCAAGGCGCCAGGGAGGCCGCCGCCGCCCTTGTTGGTTTCCTAGTAGGATTCATCCTACTTTCGTTTTTTCTAGATCTCTTTCCCTCGTTTCTTTCCTAGTCCTAGTAAAATTCCTTGACCCCTACACCAAGTTTTCTCTCCCCTCCCCAATATAAATACTCCCACACCCCCCCCTCTAAACCCATCAAACCAAAGCCCCAAGCACCCCGCGCCCCACACCCGCGCCGCGCCTAGTGCCCCGCCACCGCGCCCTGCGTCACCCCGCGCGCCGCCCTAAGCCGCCGCACCACCGCCGCCGCACCCTTGCCGCCGCCCGACGCCCACGCCGCCGGAGTTCCTCGCCGGAGACCTCGCCGGAGGTAGCACGCGCTACATCTATTCTTTTCCTCGGATCGTTTTCTTCTAATTGTTCCGATTCTTTTCTTCGTTCCGATTCTTTTCTCCGATTCGTTTTTCTTCGCGAAAACCGTTCCGGTTTTCTAGATCGGTTTTACGATCGGTTTTCTTCTTCGAAACCCTAGATCGGATTTGTTTTCTTTTCCGATTTGGTTGCCCGAGATCGTTCGCCGGACCGTTCGTCCTAACGAACATGATCACCGGATTTCTTCTAGGTTAACGAACGTCCGTTCGTTCAACCGTTCTTCTTTTTCTTTTCGCCGGATTTATTCCGCGATCGCGATCTCAGATCCGATCTTCTTTCTAGTCTATCTTCTCGCTCATTTATCG
This sequence comes from Triticum monococcum, assembly GCA_034509565.1. NCBI lineage: Eukaryota > Viridiplantae > Streptophyta > Magnoliopsida > Poales > Poaceae > Triticum > Triticum monococcum. Next base: position 273,096,975 of record CM067842.1, on the reverse strand, counting down.
GAATCAGGTGATTCAAGCGCCTGGAGTTTCATTGCGAAACCGCCGTTCCGTCTAATCAACTTTAACTAAGTTTTTGCTATGGTAAAATTTGACCTAGTTTCAACTTGCTAGAACTGAGTTGTTTTCCACCGTTTGTTTTCGGTTTCTTTGTTTGGTTCTTTCTCTCTTTGCAACCGGAGTTTTTAAGTTGAACTATCTGGTTCGATCTCTTGTTCGAGTTTTTACCTGTGCATTAGATGAGTACTTATTGTATGCTTGTTGTTTGTCTGCAATAGATTACCCGGATTGCGCCGCCTGTTACTTCGAATCTCTAGGACTCGCGGATCATCAGCAAGGCAAGTAACACTTTGATCATACCTTTTCTACAACCCAGTTTTATTGCATTAGATCCATCCTCACACATTGCATGATTAGGATCTAATTAAATTGTGGGATGGGAAGTAGATGAGGTAGTACCTATTACCTGTTTATTATGAAACCTTTGGGAGTACTTCTATGTTTGCTTATTATGCCATGCTATGCTAGTAGACGTGGATTGGGTGAGTGATATCCATGACAGATGTGAGATTGATAATTTTAATGGTTTATCTAAGGTGGCAACTTAAACACACATCTGGGTGGATTGAGGCACCTGATGTCTATCAGGACTTGCCTATTTTATTTTGGACCGCCACCCAGGCTCAAAGGGATCATAAGATCTTTCATGCTAAATACTTACGTGTGCAGCCACAAGCCATTATGGGCTCTGGCATAGTTGACTAAGTCGTGCGAACTCTTACAGGTGTAGACTAGCAGATGTAGGGGATGTAGGTGGTACGGTCTACTCCATCGTAAGGTGCTAGCACTTCTAAAAGACTATGTCTCGGTCATCCGTTTCTCAAACACCAGTAGTGCGAGAAAACCAACGGAGGCGATCGAGTCTTGTGGGGAAAAGTGTGCAAACCTCTGCAGAGTGTAATAAACTAATCATGATTAGCCGTGTCCCCGGTTATGGACAATCTTGAGTATCTAGTACTTGAATATCATGTGAATCTCAACATGTTACCTCTAAACTAATATTGTTGGGTTTTAATGATTACTTTTAATTGGGATTGAGATTGCTGTCAACCATTCTCAATGTTTAACAACCACCATGATAGTTAAATAAATTTATTCCTTTGCAGTAGGGAAAAATTGGCTTTATGCAAAACGGTAACCATAGAGCTTTCCACCAGCCAAATATGCATATAGTATAGCTGTTTCATTCCATTATTCTCTATGTGTTACTTTGCCAGCATATTCCATGTGCTGACCCGTTTCGGGCTGCAACGTTAATGTTGCAGACTTTTCAGACGACGATTAAGGTGCTTTTAGGTCGTGGTTCTATACTCAGTGATGCCGTTGGAGTTGATGGACCCATTTATCTTCCATGTCTTCCGCTGTTATCGTTTTTAGTTGGCCTTAAGCCATATTATTGTAATAAGTTCTCTCCGGAGACATCGATGTAATAAGTGTGTGATTGCCACTCTGCTATAAATCCTTCGAAGTACTATGTGGTGTCAGCATTAATGATCCAGGGATGACACCGGAGCACAGAGATCAAACTGTTTGAGGTTTGATCGCTACAAAAGGGCATGGTCACGTTTCTTCTGAATGTCGAAACAAGAGAGTTCTCTTTGTGAATGAACAAGGTCAATGGGAATCTAAGAGTGAGCATGAAGATAATTGAGCATCGGGTGATCATGAGGATGAAGAGGGCGAGAAGAGTGGTTGTGATATTCAGGCCGACATGGGAGATTGCTTTGTTTCTCGTCATGTGCTTACTGTTAATGCAGCTAGAGAAGAGAAAGGGCTGCGACATAATATTTTTCACACCCGTGGCACCATCAAGCACAAGGTTTGCAGACTTATTGTTGACAATGGTAGTTGCAACAACATTGCAAGTTCAGATTGGTTAGAGAAGTTGGGACTGAAACAAAGAAGGCACCCAAGTCTATATAAGATGCAATGGCTCAATGATTGTGGTACACTTCGAGTAAGCAACATTGTCACCGTTCAGTTTTCCATTGGGAAGTACCGGGATCAAGTGGAATGTGACGTGGTGCCAATGCAAGCATGCCAATTGCTGTTGGGAAGACCTTGGTTGTATGATCATCATGTGCAAATCAGCGGCCGTACTAATCGTCTCTCATTCCAATATGAGGGAGAGCGCATATCTTTGCTCCCTTTGACACCCGAAGAAATATTGATGGATGATCTGAAAAAGAAAGAGAGAGTGAGCGAGAAACACTTGAGTGACATCCACCAACATAGTGAGCGAGAGAATCCAAAGCCAAATAAAACCCCACAGCTTAAATTGACCAAGACATGGGAAAAATAGGGATTAGTTATGATGGCTAGGAAAAGGGACATGCGAGAGTTGAGAGAACCCAATTCCGTGTTCTTTGTACTTTTGTACAAGGACAATTTTCTTTCTACTAATGAATTAACCTCCACCGCTCCTAGTGTTGTTGTTGAAATTTTGCAGGGGTATGAAGATGTGTTCCCCGAGGAGATACCACTGGCGCTGCCACAACAAAGAGGCATTGAGCACCAAATTGATTTGGTCCCAGGGGCCCCATTGCCGAACCGACCACCATACCGCACAAACCCGGAGGAAACCAAGGAGATTCAGTGACAAGTTGAAGGCCTACTAAACAAAGGTTATGTAAGGGAAAGTCTCTCTCCTTGTGCTGTACCCGTTCTTTTAGTACCAAAGAAAGATGGATCTTCCCGAATGTGTTGTGATTGTAGGCCTATTAACAACATCACCATGAGGTATAGGCATCCAATACCTAGGCTTGATGAAATGCTTGATGAACTTAGTGGTGCCACCATCTTTTCTAAAATTTACTTGCGAAGTGGCTACCACCAAATAAGAATGAGAGAGGGTGATGAATGGAAAACTGCTTTCAAAACAAAATCTGTTTTGTATGAGTGGTTAGTTATGCCATTTGTATTGACAAATGCACCTAGTACCTTCATGAGATTGATGAATCATGTGCTTAGAAAGTTCATTGGGATGTTTGTGGTTGTTTACTTTGATGACATCTTGATTTATAGCAAAACTTTGGATGAACATGTTGAACACATTCAGTGTGTGCTTGTCGTCCTAAGAGAGGAGAAATCATATGCTAACAAGGAGAAGTGCACATTTTGCATAGAAAAAGTTGTGTTTCTTTGCTTTGTTGTTTCAGGTCAAGGTGTGGAGGTAGATGAGGAGAAGGTCAAGGCCATCCGTGAGTGGATGCCTCCACAAAATGTAAGCCAGGTACGAAGCTTTCTTAGCCTTGCTGGCTTCTACCGTCGGTTTGTGAAGGACTTCAGCACCATTGTTGCCCCAATGAATGAGCTAACCAAGAAAGATGTTCCCTTCAAGTGGGCAAATGCACAAGAGAAGGCCTTCCAAGAGCTCAAAGAAAAATTGACATCTACACCATTGCTTGCACTACCCAACTTCGGTAAGACTTTTGAAATTGAATGTGATGCAAGTGGTGTGGGTATTGGAGGCGTACTAATGCAAGAAGGTAGGCCTATTGCATATTTTAGTGAGAAGCTAAGTGGTCCAACTCTAAATTATTCAGTTCATGAAAAAGAATTATATGCACTTGTGAGATCTTTGGAAACATGGCAACATTATTTGTGGCCTAAAGAATTTGTGATACATTCCGACCATGAATCTTTAAAGCACCTGAGGGGTCAACAAAAACTGAACCCTAGACATGCCAAAATGGAGTGAATTCGTAGAATCTTTTCCCTATATTGTCAAGTACAAGAAAGTAAAAGATAATGTTGTTGCTGATGCTTTGTCTAGACGCCATATTTTACTCTCACAACTTGATACTAAAATTCTTGGGTTGCAAAACATCAAAGAATTGTATGCCAATGACCCATATTTTGCTGAACCACACTCAAAGTGTAGTGAGGGGAAAGGTTGGGAAATGTTTCACTTGCATGAAGGATTCTTGTTTCGAGCTAACAAATTGTGCATCCCAGATTACTCTATTCATTTGTTGCTTTTGCAGGAGGCTCATGCTGGTGGTCTCATGGGACATTTTGGAGCAAAGAAAACTGAGAGTGTGCTGATTGACCATTTCTTTTGGCCAAGGATGAGGCATGATGTTGAGCGCTACATACTATGTTGTGAGATTTGCCGCAAAGCTAAGTCACGTTTAAACCCTCATGGACTTTATACGCCCTTATCCATTCCTAGTACACCTTGGGAAGATATTTCTATGGATTTTGTTCTTGGATTACCACACACTAAGAGGTGGAGTGATTCAGTTTTTGTTGTGGTTGATAGGATTAGCAAGATGGCTCATTTTATCCCGTGTCATAAGAGCGATGATGCTTCACACATTGCTGATTAGTTTTTCAGGGAAATCGTGCGGCTACATGGAGTACCACGCACTATTGTTTCAGATCATGACACCAAGTTTCTGAGCTATTTTTGGAAAACATTGTGGGCAAAGCTAGGGACAAAGCTTCTCTTTTCCACTACATGCCACCCACAAACGGATGGAGAAACTGAAGTTGTCAACCGCACGCTATCCATGATGCCGAGAGCAGTTTTAAAGAAAAATTGAAGATGTGGGAAGAATGTCTTCCCCACGTGGAGTTTGCATACAACAGGGTAGTACCTTCGACCACTAAATTTTGTCCTTTTGAAATTGTTTATGGTTTCAAACCTGCTGCTCCCATAGATCTTTTGCCTTTACCATTGCAGGAGCGAACCAATTTTGATGCAAGTAAGCGTGCTGACTTCGTGAAGAAAATTCATGAGAAGACCAAGGAAAATATTGAGAAGATGACTGAACAATATGCAAAACGAGCAAACAAGGGAAGAAAGAAGGTGTTGTTTGAAGAAGGTGATCTTGTGTGGGTACACCTATGGACGGATCATTTCCCAGATCAACGCAAATGCAAGTTGCAGCCACGTGGAGATGGTCCATTCAAAGTTCTTGCGAAGATCAATGACAATGCCTACAAGATTGACCTTCGATGGATTATGGTGTTAGTCCAACTTTCAATGTGTCCGACCTCTCTACATACTTTGGACTATCAGAGTCGAGGACGACACCTCTTCAAGAGGGTGAGGAAGATAAGGACACCACAACCATCGACAAGTCTCCAACAATTATAGGTCCAAATACAAGAAGTCGCGCCAAACAAATAAGTGACCAGGTGAATGCTAACTTAAGTTTACCTTGTAACCTTGATGACACAACTATGCTTTCATCTCCATTGTTGCTGGTTGAACTTAGGTATAACATGGAAGCAATCCAACAACCTATGAGCTCTTGAAGCAACTGCTTTGGAGGAACAAGTTTGGAGAAAACAAGTTGCAAGTGAAGCTGATGCTGTCAGTTTTTACCTCTGATGTTTGGTGTGGCACACCCATGTTATTAAGAGACGGGGCCATAGGGGTACATCAACAGAAGATACATCAAATTATCTTTCCAATGCAAAAAACCTCACATCATTTCGAGTTGTGAGTCAAAAGTTCTAGTCATTCTCGTGGAAGGTGTCCAGGCTATCAAGACTTCGCGAATTTCTGAGGAGCTCTGCAACAACTCCCAAAGTTGACTACTTATTCGCAAGAAGGAGCCTCTGGTTCCCCCTAGTTCGTGCTCTACGGTTTCGGCCGTTTTGTGTGGATTAGTCCCGGTTTGTGCTTCTGCGATTGTTCAGACAACGGGTTGGAGTTCTTGTAGCTTCGGTCAGCCATCCCCAACGTACGGGTTGCATCCAACCTTGGCAGGTATAAAGCTAGTTATCCCGGCTGCTTGCAGCTAGTTATCCCTCCCAATTCGATCCTACGACTTGAAGATCGGGCCATCTTCGGGCGTGAACTCGTTCATCGGGTTCCCACCTATCAGACAGGATGCTACACCAAGGTGTTTACCTAAGCAGGGAATTATCACTACTTAGCTAATTCAGATTACAAGATAGGTAAAATGAAACAATGGAAATGAAAATGCGATTATCAGATTAAACATAACAATGAGAAGGAAAATGTGTTTAAACACATATTTCAGGGGTATATCCTTCCCAAGGACTAGCAGAGAATGATATGCATGACAGGATATAACATAGAAAACCCTTTAGGAAAGGGAAGATAAGTTTCATGACATTACCCATACAACGGTGTTTGGATAATTGATAAAGAAATTTTAGCATTGTGCTTCAAATATTCTTATTAAAAATCTAATTACCACATACATGCTTCAAGATAGCATCGAGATGGTCTTCAAGCAAAGGCCGGACTTTAGGTACTCAAAGGTTCCATCAGGAACACTCATAGAATAAGTCTTACAATTTCCTCATGGAAGAAAGGATAACCTTGCTAAAAAGGAAACTATAACAATAGGTCCTTCAGCCATGGGTGCTAGGCATGACATCACCTTACTAGGTTATATAAAGACCAATGTTATAACTCTTTGAAATATGTTCCAACCATTATATCTGACCAAGATTCAATTCCGATTGGTGTCAGGATACTTCGGATTGAGTATGCCTGAGAAGAAAAGGTGCAACACAAATTGATGAGATGACATTGTAAGATTCTTGGGAAATGAACTACGGAAGCAAGTTCGAAAACAAGAGTTCATCATTAACCAAGGAGAAGATGAGGGTGGCTGATAGACTCAGTGACAATTCATCGAGAATTCCAAAAGGATGGATTTCCACAATTATGTGAACAAGGAGATAACCTTTGTCAGATCAAAGGATATATTGATGTATGCTCGAGGAAAACAAACACAACTAAACATTGGCTAAAAGGTGCACCCGTAATATGGGTTAGATAACACAACCAATGTTATAATGGTGGTTCGATAATCAATACACAAAGAATGTAATTATCGTTCATTAACCCTCAAGCAATAGGGTTGCTAGAAGTTTTGAATTTTACACAATGTAGTCCATTTGTCGGTATTCCGATTAGAAACAACAGGGGACCAAGAAATGAACAGAGAAGGCGAGAAGTATCACTTGTATCAAGAATTCTTATTAGGTGATGAAATTCTCGCTTCATTGTTGACATAACAGACGATAATACTCCAAGGTAGAACATAACATAAGCTACATAGCAAGGAAAGCAAGATACAACAGAAAACATGAACAAGTTTGTGTTGGGGGGAAGGGAAGAATGCTGTTGATGATAACACAAATCATTGAGGGGCAAGGATGGTATTTATGATCATGAATTCGATTGATATCCTTGAAGATATTAGAATATTGATGATGATCACCACACAGTTGTCGAGAGATTTCATGAAGGTGTAATCGATCAGCGATGACATCAAGTCAAAGGAATGATGAAGTGAATGGTTATTGGAACCATGGGTATGACACAAACTTGAAATCAAGCTTGATGTTCTACGAGAAATGATATGACGAGGAAAATCGACGTAAGCTTAGCTCATGGTCGAAAATTGTGCTCCGGGAAGAAGGACTAGGTAGCACAGTTAAAGTTTTGCACAATAATGATATAGCCGATCAGGCTAGGAATGACTTGAAGGATTATTAAACTTGTTGGGGATATTACTATCAGTTGAGACCCGCCCAGGAGGGGCCGGGTTAACTTCAATGGAGGGTTACGCAAGAAGCTCAGTAAACATCCAAGTTTGTAGTTTATTAAGTCTTATAGAAGGCCCAAAGGCCTGGGGCCGGCTTGAGGCCCGATATTGTAAGTAAACTGCCAGATGTAAGGAAATACTTGTACATAAAGACATGTAAAGAAAGTCACCGAGCCGGACACAATTACGAGCTGGCCGGGACTCTGTAGGCCACCTGGCATCAACCCGTGTATATAAGAGGACGACCCAATGGTGATTTAGGGCAAGAAAACAACCAAGTCGATAACCAAGCCGGTGAGTTGAGCCTCTTGGAAGTCGAAACCTCAACAATACCAATCCCAACTAGACGTAGGCTTTTACCTTCATCGTAAGGGGCCGAACTAGTGTAAAACTCTCTCGTGTCCTTTGTCCCAATTAACCCCTTTAAGCTTCCTAGTGCGATGGCCCTACGACTAAGTCCTTGCTCTAGGACATCTGCCGTGTCAACTCCATGACAGTTGGCGCCCACCGTGGGGCCAGCACACGGTGGATTTGAGTTCTTGAAGGGCTACTTCGAAGGGCTCAACCCTAAACCAAGAGTCGTCGCGGCAAGATCTACATCGACGACGGAGGCTGGGGCCCCGAGGCCGGCTCAATCGAGTACGGGTACCGGGTCCCCTTTGGCGGAATTAACGTCTTCATCAGCCGGATCGGCGAGTCAGGCCCTGAGCCGGATGTCCACACCGACCTCATCGAAACGGCTCAGCGCGCCGGGTCCGCCCGTGTTCAATCTGTCATGAAGCATGCCTTCATAGGCTGCATCCATGGCGGTGAATACTCCGAAGGATCGATGGAAGGCGGGGAGATGGCCATCTGCTCTGATAATGCATCATCAACAGGTGAGATGGACTCATTGTACCAATTGCAAGACGGCATGCTCGGGGGCTGTTCCGATGGCAGCAGTATTCCGGACCCCCTTGAGCCACGGAATTGGGCCGGAGCCTTCATGGCAGGGACGCAGCCCGGGCAGAACTCCACCGCAGCGACAGCAGCAGCCACCGGGTCGGCAGCTGCCGGGTCAGGAGACCCCGCGCGCCCCCTGGCTAAGGTTCTCATGGACCTCATGGATAAACTGACGACTCTGTTAACTACTGCGGTAGAGCCGGTGGATAAAGCCCAGCATGACGCGGAAGTGGCACGCGTGCGGGAGGAGATGGTGCAAGCTAAGGAAAATCTGTCCGTGAAGGAAACCCGGATGGCAGCAGAACGAGAAGCTTCGGATGCTCGTGCTCAGCAGCTTCAAGCAGAAACATTCCGGCTCTCGGTGGATCTTAATGCATCAAGCGAAGTAATGAGGAGGAGGCGTCAGAAAACTTAGTCGCGTCTGCCTCTAACACTGGATCTGAGGAATCTATTCCATACACACGGAGCTGGAGGGAGCAACCCGCCAGAGGCAAACCGGGTCACGACGCCTGGTGCACCAGTTCAGCCACGGACCATGGAGCCGCCATGCATGAATACAGCTCCTCCTCGTTATATATCAATGCCCCGGGGTCACTTCTCCAACCCCATGGAGAACCTCATTGCGGCGTCGGCTCATTTGGCAGCTCTCCCGATGGAAGGCGACTCGCCAGGAGCAATTGAAACCCGGAGGGTAAGAGAACTACTTTAGACAGCGTTGGCCCAGCAGGATGCATACTCCTACAGTCGAGACATGATTCATTCAACTCCTCGCCCAAGCCAGAGCCCGAGTTATAGTAGGCACATGGAATCTGCAGAGATGTCAAGTAATGCTCAACATCACAACCGGCCATGTAGGCATGAGCCGGTGCGGGCTGGAGCCCTTAACTTGGCGGATCAGGAGAGGATTCGTCAAGAGGCGGAACGGGCGGCTCAGATAGCAGAAGAGTAGGCGGCTCACCGAACCTTTCCGTCTTATCCAGTAACCTCGGTTGAGGCAGGAGTGGCTACAAGAACCGGAGGCGTACCTTGCCTGGTCCCAACCATACGCAATGAGCGGTTGCCCAAGAATTTCAAGGGACCTTGTAAGGTGCCTAATTACATGGCTGACTTACAGCCGGGGGCTTGGATTGAGAGTTATGAGATGGCTATGGAGCTGTTGGAGGTTAGTGATGCTGCAATGGCCAAGTACTTTACCATGATGTTGGATGGAACGGCTCGGACCTGGTTGAAAGGATTACCACCCAATTCCATCGGCTCATGGGCAGAGTTGGAGGCACGGTTCATCTAGAACTTTAAAGACATGTGTAAGTAGCCAATGTCGATTGTGGACCTGACCAATTGCAAGCAAGAGGATGGAGAATCTACAACCCATTGGGTGCGTCGGGTCAAGGACATAATACATTCATCTGATAAGATGGATGCCGGTTCAGCAGTTTTGATGTTGGAGAAAAATTGCCGTTTTGAACCTCTGAAGCAGAAGTTGGGGCGGCTTAAACGTTACTGTAATGACATGGGAACGTCGATGGCGGCTCTTGTCAAGTATGCCGATTCTAATACCACCAAAGACCCGGCATCTAATGAAGAAAAAGCAATGAAGGGAAAGAAGAATGGCAATGGCAAGGGTCACCAGCATAACCCGGCAAATCAAGGAGGTAATAAGCGTAAGGCTGATGAGTTTGTTGCTAATACTAATGCGCAGGGTGGTAATCAGTGGCGCAAAGACAACCCCCTCGATCGGGCGGGTCAGGCCCCAACCTTGAGCAGTTGTTGAATGAACCTTGTCCAAGACACGACACCCGGGAGAAGCCAGCCACCCACTTGTGGAAGGATTGCACGATCATGAAGGCGTTTAAAAATTCAAACACATTTGATGGGGGTCACGGCCCGGGTGGCGGCTCAGGTGGAGGCGGCTTTCAGGGCCCGATCGCCGGTTCAAGCGGAGGAGGTTTTCATGGTCAGGGTCATCTTGGTCACCAGGGAGGATATAATCAGCAACACAGCCAAGGGAATCAACAACAGCAACAATCCGGCTATCAGAGCAACCCGAAGCAGTTGAGTAGCGGACAGTATCATGTCTTTACTACCAGTTTATGTAAGAGAGACCAGAAACTCCACAAGAGGGCCGTCAATGCCGTTGAACCAGCAATTCCACGTTATCTACGTTGGTCGGAGCAGCCTATTGTGTGGAGCAGAGAGAATCACCCACCCCGGGTTGATAATCCAGGTCACTTGGCTTTGGTAGTGGCACCTCAGGTTGGTGGGTACTAGTTTACTAAGGTACTAATGGATGGAGGCAGTAGCATCAACATCCTTTACTATGAGACGTTTTGCCGGATGGGATTGACGGATAAAAATCTTAAACAATCCAACACTGTTTTTCATGGTGTGGTACCCGATAAGTCGGCATACCCAGTTGGTAAGATTGAGCTGGAGGTAGCCTTTGGGGATGAGTATGACTCAAGGGCAGAAAAATTAACCTTTGAACTGGTTAAGATCAAAAGCCCATATCATGCTCTGTTTGGGCGGCCGACTTATGCCAAGTTCATGGCTCGACCGAGTTACGTGTATTTGCAGCTCAAGATGCCGGGTCACAAGGGCACCATTACAGTCCATGGGAGCCAGAAGATAGCCTTGGAATGTGAAGTGGGGGATGCTGCCTATGCTGAATCTGTTTGTGCAACAGAGGAGTTAAAATTCTACAAGGATCATGTTGACCCGGCGGACATGACGTCATTAAAGAAACCAACAACAGAGCATGAGCCGGAGTTAAAGTTCAAATCGGCTGATGATACTAAGTTGGTTGACTTTGTGCCTGGCGATTCATCCAAACAGTTCATCATTAGCGCAAACTTGGATCCGAAATAGGAAAGCGCGCTCATCGAGTTCATCCGTGAGAACTGGGACATCTTTGCATGGAAACCTTCAGACATGCCGGGTGTCCCGACGGAACTCGCTGAGCACACTCTTAATGTCGATCCAAAGTTCAAACCTGTCAGACAATTTCTTTGGCGGTTCAATGAAGAAAGGCGCAAGGCCATCGGAGAAGAGGTGGCCCTGCTCTTGGCGGCCGGGTTCATTGTGGAGGTCTTTCACCCACAATGGTTAGCTAACCCGGTGCTCGTGCTCAAAAAGAATGGCACCTGGCGTATGTGTGTGGATTACACTGATTTAAACAAGGCTTGTCCCGCTGATCCTTTTGCTCTTCCTCGTATTGATCAGATCATTGATGCTACGGCGGGTTGCGCATGGTTGAGTTTCTTAGATGCTTACTCCGGTTATCATCAGATTAAGATGGCAGTCAAGGATCAAGAGAAGACATCATTTATAACTCCTTTTGGGGCTTTCTGCTATGTGTCCATGCCTTTTGGGCTTAAGAGTGCCCAGGCGACTTACCAGCGATGTGTGCAGAATTGTCTTCACAATCAAATTGGGCGCAATGTTCATGCCTATCTGGATGATATAGTGGTGAAATCCAGGGAAGAAGAAACCTTGGTCACATACCTGAAAGAGACTTTTGATAATCTTCGGGTTTACAAGATGATGCTTAACCCGGCCAAGTGTGTTTTTGGAGTGCCAGCCGGCAAGCTCTTGGGTTTTCTGGTGTCTAACCGAGGTATTGAAGCTAACCCGGAGAAAATCAAGGCAATCACATCTCTAGCCAAACCAACCTGCGTCAATGATGTTCAACGGCTGGCGGGTCGTGTGGCTTCTTTGAGCCGGTTCATAAGCCGGTTAGGGGAAAAGGCTATGCCTCTGTATCAATTGATGAAGAAAACAAATGTTGTTGTTTGGAGTGATGCTACGAACGCCGCTTTTGAGGATCTGAAGGCACAGCTAGCTGAGCCGCCGGTCCTAGCTGCTCAAATTGAGAAAGAGCCACTATTGTTATATGTAGCTGCCAACTCACGGGCTGTTAGTGTGGCTATGGTGGTAGAACGCAAGGAGGCTGGCAGAGAGCATCCGGTTCAGCGACCGGTTTATTATGTCAGTGAAGTGCTAATTGAGTCTAAGCAATGATATCCACATTGGCAGAAGCTTGTTTATGGGGTGTTCATGGCAAGCCAGAATCTTAAACATTACTTTCAGGGACATCCAATCATTGTGGTTAGCTCCGCTCCTTTGGGAGACATTATTCAAAACTGAGAAGCTACAGGGCGAGTGGCCAAGTGGGCAATTGAGCTTGGATCTCATGGGCTGAAGTATGTTCCACGCACTGTGATTAAGTCTCAAGCCATGGTTGACTTCATCAATGACTGGACAGAGATGCAGATGCTAGAAGAAAAGCCGGACAACACATATTGGACTATTCATTTTGATGGGTCCAGGCAATTGGAAGGCTCGGGGGCTAGAGTTGTATTAACTTCCCCATGAGGTGATAAATTTTGTTATGTGTTACGATTGATGTTTCCGTGCACTAACAACGCAGTAGAGTATGAAGCTTTACTCCATGGTCTTCGAGTGGCAAAGGAGATGAGCTTGAACCGGGTCAGATGTCTTGGTGATTCAGATCTAGTGGCTCAGCAGGTGTCTGGCAAGTGGGATTCCAAAGACCCTCTCATGGCGGCTTATCGCCGAGAGGTCGATGCTGTTGCAGGATATTTTAAAGGCTATCCGGTGGAACACATTGACCATCGAAAAAACGAAGCAGCTGATGCTTTGAGCCGGCTGGGGTCTCAACGTAAGCCGGTACCACCCAACACCTTTTTAGATGTTTTGCATAACCCCTCTGTAAAGTTGCCCACAGAAGAAGATTTAGTTGTTCCTGACCCGGAGGCGTAGTTGGTGGCGGCTCTTCATGTCATCCCAGATTGGACGGTGTCGTTCTTGGCTTACATGACCCGGGGAGAATTGCCAGCGGATGAGACCCTGGCTCGACAGATAACTCGGCGGTCTAAGTCCATGATGATTTCGGATGGAGAGTTATTTCATCGTAGTGTTTCCGGAGCATTTCAACGGTGTGTTTCCCCCAAAGAAGGTCAAGAAATCCTTCGTGAGATCCATGAAGGTGATTGTGGTCATCACGCCGGGTCAAAATCTTTAGTGGCCAAGGCGTTTCATCACGGTTTTTACTGGTTAACGGCTCACGCTGATGCAGAAGATCTGGTCAATAGATGTGATGGATGTCAGAAATTCGCACGACGAGCGCATGTGCCGGCTCAAGAGCTCCAGATGATTCCATTCACTTGGCTGTTTACAGTTTGGGGGGCTCAACATGGTGGGACCTTTCAAAAGGTCTAAGGATAAAAAGACGCATCTCTTGGTGGCTGTTGATAAGTTCACCAAATGGGTTGAGGCGGAGCCTGTGAGTAAGTGTGATGCAGCCACGGCGGTTCAGTTCATTAAAAAGTAATCTTCCGTTTCAGTTTTCCACACAATATTATCACAGACAATGGCACAAATCTATCCCAAGGGGCTATGGAAGAATTTTGTCAGCGAGAGCACATCCGGCTTGATGTTTCTTCTGTAGCTCATCCTTAATCCAATGATCAAGAGAGAGCCAATCAGGAAATTCTGAAAGGGCTAAAACCCTAGCTTATGGTTCCTTTACAGCGAACGCCGGGTTGTTGGGTAGAGGAGTTGCCTTTAGTGTTATGGAGTATCAATACTACACCCAACAGGTCTACGGGTTACACACCCTTCTTCATGGTTTATGGAGCAGAAGCAGTGTTGCCTAGTGACATCCGTCATGACTCGCCCCGTGTGACGGCTTATGTTGAAGCTAACAATGAAAAGGCCATACAGGATGCTCTTGACTTGTTGGATGAAGAAAGAGACTTAGCAGCAGCACGGTCAGCAATTTATCAACAGGACCTGCTTCGTTATCACAGCCGCCGGGTTAAGTCCAGGACTTTTCAGGAAGGCGACTTGGTGCTTCGGCTCGTCCAAGATCTTTCAGATGCACACAAGTTATCCCCACCTTGGGAAGAACCCTTTGTGGTCAGTAAAAAATTAAACAATGGGTCCTACTACCTCATTTATGTTCGAGAGCATGCAGACTCACGTAAGTCGGAAGAGGAGACCCGCCGGCCGTGGAACATTGCTCAACTTCGGCCATATTACACCTGAGCCACCGGCTCTCATCATGTACATACGTTCACATTGTATATACAATGATAAGCAATAAAGTAAGGCCATCGGTCTCTTTTCTTTTCAAAGACTATGCATCTTTATTATTCTTTATTAATAAATGACTATTAAGGAGCTGATCATATTTGAATCAAGTTTAACCTTTTTTAGTCCGGCTTATGATCGTATTCGAATCTAGCTGTAAATCTCATGGTCACTTGGGGGCTTCCTGTTCAAACATAGGTTGTATTCGAACCAAAGAGAACATAGTTGTCGTAACCCACTTGATCGGCTCAAGGCCAAACTCACATGGGGGCTTCTTGATCGTATCCGAATCATAGCTTAACCCCTTTTGAGCCGACTTGGATCATATTCGAATCAGGGTCATTAAAAACCTCTCAAGCTCATTTGGGGGCTTCCTGTTCAAACATAGGTCGTATTCGAACCAAACAAAATATAGCTGTCGGCACCCTCTTGATCGGCGCAACGCCAAAGCCACTGGGGCTATATGGTTGTATTCGAACCTTAGCTTAACCCCTTTGGTCCGGGTTACTAATCGTATTCAAATCAGAAACCCCCAATCTTTTGAATACAGAGTTAAAATTATGTTTGTTATCTGTTGCTTGCCTTTGAGTTTTTGTTGTTTCAATATTACAAATGAGATAGCCTGGTTTTCTTCGTCGGCTCAATTATTGAACAACAGAGCCGCCCGGGTTATTCAAACCGGTGGTTCAAGGATCCAAAGGTATGACCTACTAAGATATGATGATCATTGAGTATTGAAGGAGTATTAAACTTTTTATATATTGAATTATCTAATTCATCACCCGGGTTATTTAAACCGGCGATCTAATGAGCAACAAGGACAAGGTATGGTTCTTACTTATACGCGCTTATCGGCTGCGTTAACTTCAGAGTTGGTATTAAACCTTATCCTTTATTTATATTTGTCTCTATTTTGTGAGGTGGAGATATGGGCTATAAATTAGATGTTTAAGCCCAGTTGGTTCTAAACCGCCTTGCCAGGTTTTTCCTTGTGTTTACAGGAACGGAGTTCAAACATTGCAGAGACAAGCATTAAATGATGCATAAGAAAGCATTAAACCTTGGCATCTGGAAGCATAGATTCACGTAGAAGTGTTTTATGTGCGATGGCATAAGCAAAGATGCGGTGTTTTAAACAGCTAAGCTATTACAAGGCTTTATAAGCCTGTGAAGATGATAACTGTCCTTCCCTTGCTGGTTCACCATCTTGAGTCTGCTGGAAGTTGGATTTTGACCAATCAAAGCTGTTCATGGTAACAAATTCAGCTTCATCGTCAATCAGGCCGACCGGGTCAATTTCCGGGGCAAATGTATCTTCTCTCACAGGTGGAATCAGATCGGCAACTTTGTATGAAGGAGTGGCCATCTTCTTATTTGCACTATCAAAACCCGGCTGGTATTTGTCCACGTTGGTGTCATCTCCAAGGCTAGTCGCCTGAGGCCGGACTTCACGGACGCAGGCTATAAAGTCATCTTGATCAAAAGGAGACTCGTTCTCCTTCACGGTAGGATAGCCCCTTGCAACGTCCGCCGGGTCTAGATCTGGCACCCAAGATTTGGAATGACTTAGGGCAGTCAGTGCATCGCTCGCGCACAGGAGCGTTTTACCTCTTGGAATCTAGCAGGAAGGATGGATAGCTTCTTCAAGACATCGCTAAGCCGGTTGGGTCCTTGATTTACCGGAGAGATAGCGGCCAGAGCCCGTTGTGCACCAAAGTACAATTGTTCAACCAAGGTGTATACTGGCTTCAGCTTAATCAACGGGTCTTGGCTCAGATTTTTACTTCGCGGACCTGTATATATTTTTAACAGAGTTAGTTGGTGGATCATATTCCGGTTTGACAAAAATTATATTCAAGATCAATTCAGACAGCTTACCAAAGATAGCAGCAACCATCTGAGACACCCGGCCCTTCAAATTGTTCAGCTCTGTTGAAATTTCTTTCAGAGCTGTTTCGGCTGTCTCAGCTCGGCGGGTCAGGAGTGTTTTCTCATTTTCCCAAGTTTTCTATTTGGCAGCAAAGCTGGTCTTCAAAGTCTCCATTTCAGAAAGGCTCATTTGCAATTTGGAGATGGAAGATTTGATTTCTGACTCCTGGCTTGCTAGCCGGGTCTTTGCGTCAGTCAATTGGGAGTTCAGATAAGTCAAGATTTGGTTTTAAATTCTAGTATCCAAATTCAAAATTCAATGTCCCAAGTACTTTACGAATAAACCACTTGGCACTTGGGGGCTAATGTATGCCAAATCAAATTTTTGCGACTCTACCAGCATATTAGAAGTCCCAAGTCCTTTACAAAGTAACATCACTTGGCACTTGGGGGCTAATGTATGCAGTTCAGCAAGTTTATTAAGGCTAAACCAGAATGTTAAGTACTTTACAGATGGTGTTCAATTCTGAAGTACCAATTCATTAATGATCAAATAAACCGGTCCTTGGGGACTATGGGTGAAGTCTTGTTCTATCAAATATCAGGCAAAGATTTAGAAGTAAAGGTCTCAGCTTATATTCTAAGTCTACAGGTTATTCCGTTCCACTCATAATCTACAGACTTGGGGGCTAAAGGAATATTGGTAAACCGGAAACTACATACCTCAGACTTCAATTGAAGCCGCTTGACCATCTCAATCTCAGAATCACGACTGGAGTGTACATGACTGAGATAGCCAGATAATATATCACTGGCATTAAGACGGTCATAGTTGGCAACATCAAGAGGAACCTTCCGCCTCTCCAAAGCTTCTCGCTTAGCTGTGCACCGTGCCAATACCGTCGGGTTCCCCGACTCAACAAAGCGGCTCCCAGTAATTTGAACATCTTGAACACGGGGAGACGGTGGGTTGGTTGAGCTTGACGGACCAGCTGCAGAAGGGTTAATAGTGGTCTTGACAAGGGATGGCTCTGGAGGATTTGCTTCATGGACAATAAGCGGGTCTTCTGGGGCGACAGTTAATGGAGAAGGTGGCCTAGCCGGCTCAGACGCCAGTACTGGCGGGTCTTCCACTGGTTTTGTTGCCTTCGCTTTCTTGGACTTAGCCTGACCACTAAAGAAAAATATTGCAGGATAGTCAGCATTAAGATAACAATTGATCAAACTCAGAAGAAAAGAGGATTTTTAATTACCCAGGAGCAGTCTTGAAAGCCGGAAATTTTGTTTGTGATGAGTCACCTGAGGAACGAGACACCTCCTGAAAAGGTAAAAGAAAGGAGTTAAAGGAAATGCAAGGAGCAGGATTCATTAAAACAAAGGTAAGGACAGTAATAAGTAAACTTCGTTCGGACGTTTCCAAGGGGTCTGTTCAGGGACAACAGCCGGCTCATCTTCAATCTCAACTTCACGACGGCTTTCATGCTGCTGCTTTTTCAAATGAAAGTTGGGATCCAAGTGAGCTAAGGGGTTAGAAAACCTTACTTTACGGATCACTCATCGAACTTTGTGTCTTGGTAAGGGCTCTGAGTCAGAGGAAATGATAGTTACCTCTTCTTCGCCAGCTTGACTAGCCCCAGTGTCATCCTGGTGAGGATCAGTATCAATAAAATTGTTAAAAAGTTGGCCGAGGGAATCAAGGGCTACCTCCGAGTTAGACGAGTCATCAAGTTTCATCAAATCTTCAACGGTGGTTTTCTTATTCTTCTTCGTTCTCCGGGTCGATTTCTTGGCGTTCATGGTGGCAAGTTTCGCCTTCTTGGCGGCTTCATGGTCGTACTTCACTTTCTAAAATTCAGAGTTGGCCTACAAAGACAAGAGGAAGGATCAGTGATAAACAATACGGCTAGACAAAATACAAAAAGAAAAAGATCAGAATGCCTTTACTTCTGGTACCGGGTAAAATTTACAAAAGGGTTTTAACCCAACAACACTGCAATCTTCGTACTTCGCATTCACCAGAAGATTTGACATTGTGACAACATCTTCCTCGGTTAGTTGAGCCGGAGTATGACGGAGAGAGTCATCCGGGTCTCCACCATATTCATACATCAACTTTGAACGACGACTTAATGTAATAATCCGCCATGAGATCCAGCAGCGGGTTAGATCGACTCCAGTTAAACCGTTCCCCAACAAACCATTGATTCTTATGATAGTTGGAATCAGTTTCTTGCGTTCAGCAATGGTAAGTTTGTCTGGTAGGGCGAACTTGGTGTCAAGAAGATCGGGGCGGTAACCCGGCAGTGGCTTCTCATTGGCGGGTGAGATGTCCTGACAGTAAAACCAAGTTTGGTTCCAGTCCTTTGGGTGACTTGGTAAAACTATGAGAGGGAAAACTGCACCCTGCCGGCACTGAATCGAGATGCCTCCAAGTTCTAAGCTAAGGCCATTGGTGCACTCGTTTTGCCGATTCAGATAGAAGTACTCTCTAAATAGTTCCACAGTCGGTTCTTGCTGAAGATATACCTCACAGAGGACCTGGAAGTTACAGATATTGGATATGGAATTGGGCCCAATATCCTGAGGATGGAGTTTGAAGAAGTGAAGAACTTCTCTGAAAAATTTTGAGCCGGGCGGTGAGAAGCCTCGATTCATGTGATCAGTAAAGACGATCACTTCACCGTCTTTCGGATTGGGTCGTTCTTCTTCCAGGCCAGGAGCACGATAAGACATGAAGTTTCTTGAAGGCAAAAATCCAATGAGGAAGAACTCTTTCAGACGCTCCTCAGTTATGGTTGAGGGAACCCAATTGCAGATGGTGGGTGTCTTTGACGGCATGATGAACAAGGGACTGGAAAAGGAAAAATAAAGTGTCGGGTCAATTAACAGTTAAAGGTTGAAATTATGAAACAAGTAACGGCAACTTAACTAAGGGCTAATGACATATAGGGAAAAGAAAGCCGGAATGGTAAGCCGCCATGACTACAGATTTTTTTCGGAAAGAAGATTCAGCTAAGTGTTGGCATAAACAAGTTTTACCAAGCTATCATTATCATTTTGGATCAAAAGGCTGTTTCAAAAAGGAAAATATTCTAGACATAAAGACCTAGTACATATGAGTTCGTCAATTGTAAAGAAGCATCTATAGAGGCAAAAGGGATCTACTGATATAAAAAATGAATGCCAAACAACTACCGCGTGAGTTATATCTCTTCTTTGGATCAAAAGAAGTTGCAGAGAAGATCTACAAGATGATCCATGGAGAACACTGAAGAACACTGAAGAACTTGCAAACCTAGAACAGATCTGGGTGCGTGAGAGAGAAGAAAACTTAGAAGATGCAGGCCTGCCACGAAGAGTCGCTGCATTCTCTGGTCGGACTCAGGGTGATGCAGCGGCCAAGCTTGACGACGACGATGAGAGTTGCGGCGGCGGCGGAGCTCGAGTAGCGATGGAGGTTGCGAGAGGAAGAAGATGAGTAAGAAAGGAGAATGAGAAGGACCAGCCGCGTGCCTATTTATAAGGGCAGATGCGAATAGGAGGGCGCGAAAATCAAGGAGACCCAATAATAATTATCTAACTGAACAGACGCCTCGATTCTCGGAAGGCATTAAAAATGAAAGATCTATTGTAAAATGACGTCATGAAGGTTTTTTGTGTTTTCAAAAGATGACGTCACGACGGGTTATAGAAGTTTTCAGACAGACGATGGATTCCGACTAAGTATTGAAGATTGACAAAGAACAAAGTTCGAAGTCAACCCGGGGCCTAATGTTGGGGATATTACTATCAGTTGAGACCCGCCCAGGAGGGGCCGGGTCAGCTTCAATGGCGGGTTACGCAAGAAGCTCAGTAAACATCCAAGTTTGTAGTTTATTAAGTCTTATAGAAGGCCCAAAGGCCTGGGGCCGGCTTGAGGCCCGATATTGTAAGTAAACCACCATATGTAAGGAAATACTTGTACAGAAAGACATGTAAAGAAAGTCACCGAACCGGACACGATTACGAGCCGGCCGGGACTCTGTAGGCCACCTGGCGTCAACCCGTGTATATAAGGGGATGACCCGGTGGCGGTTTAGGGCAAGAAAACAACCAAGTCGATAACCAAGCCGGTGAGTTGAGCCTCTTGGAAGTCGGAACCTCAGCAATACCAATCCCAACTAGACGTAGGCTTTTACCTTCATCGTAAGGGGCCGAACTATTATAAAACTCTCTCATGTCCTTTGTCCCACTTAACCCCTTTAAGCTTCCTAGTGCGATGGCCCTACGACTAAGTCCTTGCTCTAGGACATCTGCCGTGTCAACTCCACGACAAAACTCGTAAGCAATGAAATTACTTAGAGTTATTGAATCGAAGTGCGCAATCGATTCAGTTATCGGTGTTCTCGAGTGACTAATAACTCAGAACCCGGGGGAAATCTGAAATCGGTGAGAAGCAATACTAGATGAAGACTCATAGGAAGCAACACCATTCTTTGATATTCTCGAGATACTAGAGCGTATTACTCGAGGAAGATCAAAATAGAGGTTGTGGAGATTTATTGATCTGCAAAAGACAAGTGCTTTAACTTGTTTGAGAAATGGGATCAATGAGAAAATATGGTCGGAACCACGATTGCAAAGGATCAACTTAGCAATACCCGATGATATTATAACAAGGAAATAGTTGTTATTACAAGAAGCTTCCATGATAGGATCTACATCGTGTCCATGGGCATGAACACACAGTTCAAGGTCGACTCCCACTTCTCTAATGCACAACTTTTCATTCACTTCTCGCTTTCGAAGAAGTTGTAATGTTGAAATTTGATCTGGTGTAACACTAGTAGAGCATGACCCATGAAAACTTTTGGGTTCATGCGGTTTAGGGAAGGCATAGGTTCAACCAATCGGGGCATCTTAGGAACATACAGCACAAGCAAGAGTAAATAACACAAGCTCGATAGCAGAGCATGGTCGGGAAAATCAGATAATACAATTTACCAAAGGCATTATGTATCGGGGAAAGAACTCACAAGGTGATGAATGTGAAGGACTCTATCGGATAATAATCCAATGAAGGGTCTGGCAAACCGCATAGACTCTTATGTGAGTATCGGTACTCAATCATAGGGAGAAAGAATGCAAAGGAATCAGTTTATAGAACATCCAAATAATCCAAAACTTAATTATAGAGGAATTATGATCTCCAAAATGAGGGATCATAAGCAAATGCGCTGATCGAAAATGGATAAGTTCAATAGACCTAGAAGCACAACCGACCAAGGCATTGGTTGGTCAAGAACCAACTCATATCCAAATGACGTCTGAGCCAGAAGGATAAATCCTAAGGGTTGCGAGCATCCGCATCATATTGAATAAACGAACTCAGGATCATAGTAACAAAGGATGCCAATAAGATTACTAGACTTATGGGATTAACCATAATGTATGCAAGCAAGAATTTCAAGAGCAATATGCTGCTGAGGATTTTCAGAAGATCGAATGGTATTTTCAAGATTGGTTTCATACTTGAATCAACTGGGATGAGTGGATACTCGGTAAGTGCGAGAAATTATCCGTAGGGGTATTAATGTGGCAAAGAATTGCAAGGCAGTAAGCACAAAGTATTCTCCGAACAATAGAGAGAATTTTGGGGTATCTTGTAATAACAAGATCAACGGGGAATGATTGTATGAATGGCAGGTGTTCTTGGTTATCCATTGGGGTTTATCGATGGAAAGGAATTGCAAAAGTGATGGCACAAAGTATAGAGGGAACATCAGAGAGTAACTTCAGAATCTTCTAGTGCACCAAGTAATCACCTGGAGTGAGGGGCTCTCTGGAAGGAAGTAGTTATGAGAACCTAGAGTCAGAGTTAGTAAAATCATTTAACCCGAATAGAAGAGAGATCACAGTCCCAGAGTAAAGACGAGGAATAAAAGTTCCTAGTACCACCCAATGGCGACATGGGCTCATAATCCAGATAGCCATGCTAGTAAAAAAATTCAATGACTAGACTAGACTTCGGCCAAGGAGTTTCGAAGGGCAATTCCTACAGGAAGTCGACTCTGATACCCACTTGTGACGCCCTCGATTTGACCATACACTAATCATAGATGCAAATGTGTACGATCAAGATTAAGGACTCACAGGACGATATCACAACACAACTGTAGACACAAATTAAAATAATACAAGCTTTATATTATAAGCCAGGGGCCTCGAGGGCTCGAATACACAAGAGTCAGCGGAAGCAATAATATCTGAGTACAGACATAAGTTAAACAAGTTTGCCTTAAGAAGGCTAGCACAAAAGTAGCAATGATCGAAAAGGCAATGCCTCCTGCCTGGGACCTCCTAACTACCCATCAAATCCAAACTCCATGTAGAAACATCCTCGGGATCCTCTGGCTCCTGTACTCCATCATCTGGTTCCGACATCCAAGAAAAATGAAAAAGGGGCAAAAGATTAAGCAAAGCAACTGTGAGTACTCATCCAAATTACTCACGAGCAAGGATCTACACTACATATGCATCGGTATCAATGAAAAGGGTAGTATCTATGGACTGAACTGTAGAATGCCAGAATAAGAGGGGGATAGAGCTAGTCCTATCAAAGACTACGCTTCTGGCCACCTTCATATTAAAGCATGTAGGAGAGAGTAGCAAGTGCAACATCAAGTAGCAACACATAGCATAATCCTACCCAGCGATCCTCTCCTCGTCGCCTTGTGAGAAAGCGATCACCGGGTTGTATCTGGCACTTGAAAGGGTGTATTTTATTAAGTATCCGGTTCTAGTTGTCATCAGGTTAGAATACAACTCCGGGTCATCCTTTTACTGATGGACACGACTATTCGAATAGATAAACTTCCCTGCAGTGGTGCACCACATTACCCAACACGCTCGATCCCTTTGGTCGGGCACACTTTCCTGGGTCATACCTGGCCTCGGAAGATCAACACGTCGCAACCCTACCTAGACACAACAAAGAGGTCAGCATGCCGGTCTAAATCATATGCGCACAGGGGTCTAGGTCCATCGCCCATTGCACACCTTCACGTTCCGTACGCGGCTGATAAGAAGACCTAGCCTCCCTAATACAAGAGTAGGCATTCCAGTCCAATCCGGCACGCGCCGCCCAGTCGCTGACGTCAAGAAGGCTTCGGCTGATACCACGACGTCGAGTGCCCATAACTATTCCCGCATAGTTGGTTAGTGCGTATAGGTCAGTGGCCAGACTCAGATCAAATATCCAGATCTCGTTAAGCCTGTTATTTGAAGTATCTGAGGACGCCGAGCAGGGACCAGGCCCACCTGTTTCCTAGGTGGTAGCAACCTGCCCTGTTGCTCCGTCACAAAGTAACCATTAGGGGGCTGTCGGGAACCCAGGCCCTTCAGCCCCCTCTCTGAACAGTAACATAAGTATGTAAAAGTTTATAGTATATGTACCCGTGATCACCTTCCGAAGTGATCACGGCCCAGTAGTATAGCATGGCAGACGGACAAGAGTGTAAGGCCACTTATGATAAACTAGCATACTATACTAAGCATTTAGGATTGCAGGTAAAGGTAACAACAGAAGTAACAAGGACAGGCTATGCATCATAATAGGTTCATCTGAAAGCGGCAACAGCTACACTACTCTAATGCAAGCAGTAGAGGGAAAGAGTATGCGATATCGGAATGAACAAGTGGGGGCCATCGTCGACGTAGTCGATCATAGGGGTATCAAAAGCGGTCTCGGGGTCTAGCGGAAAGATGTAACAGAGGGGGAACACAATAAATAATAGTGGAATCAAAGCATCAGAAAGCATAACATGGCAATAGGCGGTCCTAGGGGTGACCTAACGCGGTACTAGGCGATATTGGCAAAGGGAGGAAACAACCGGGAAAGTATTTCCGGTGTTTAACGTTTTCGGGTAGATGAAATAGAAGTGGATTATTGCACGCTCGCTACGCTAGGGACGTGTGGCAGACGAACAGAGTGCGTATTTGGATTCGTCTCATCGTCATGAGCAACTTTCATGTACAATGTATTTTCATCTGAGTTACGGATATTTCTCTATGATTTTTTAAAGATTAAAATAATTTCTGAAATTTACTGGATTTATTTTGATTAAAATAGCTTTTTGCGTCAGCATGATGTCATCAGTCAACACAGTCTATTGACTGGTCAAACACGATAGTGGGGCCCATCTATCATTGACACATTTACATAAATTATCATTTTCACAGAATAAATAAGGGGAGGGGCCCACTGCCATTGTCATATTAGTGTAATTAGATTAGTTAATTGAATTAATTAATTTAACCATTAATTAATTAATTAATTAATTTATTGTTTTACTCTTTTTTAGAAGTGGCGGGCTAACGGGTCTTGGTTAGCAGGGTTAGTACCCTAACTCATTAGGGATGGGCTCGCCCAAATTAGGAGGCACAGCCGACGTCTAGGGGGGGCTTCTACGCACACATGCAGTTGAGGGAATGACACGTCCAGCGGCGGGGCTCGGCCGGGGAAGGGCGGCGCGGGCCGGAGAGGCAAAGGGGTCGTGGTCGCGGCTAGAAGCGGCGGTGCGCGGGGCTACATGCAGCAAGGCGGAGGCGATGCCAGCGCAAGGCGGTTGTGGCCGGAGTTGGATGCGGCCTGGTGCGGGGAGCGCGTCAGGGCTCGCAGACGGTGTGGTCGCCAAAGCAACAATAGGTGGAGGCGGGGACTTCGGCGGACAGCGGGGCAATCGGCGCCGGAGTGCTGCAGAGGCGCGTCGAGGTAGCAAGCGGGACCAAAAGCCTGTGCCGGGGGTGGCCAGAGCAGCGGCTACGGTGACGACGAGCTAAGAGACGGCCAGCTCGGCAGAAGCGGGTGGATGGACGCGCGCTAGGTTGAGGCCAAGCGAGTAGGGCATGGCCCCGGGTGACAGCAGATGTGGGCGGGCACGCAAGCGCGCCCGGGCTTTAGAGCTCCGAGCGCTGACATGGGAGGTCGTGGAAAACGCGTGCGCAACATGGTCCTTTGTGCAGACTGTAGTGTTCGAATTCTCGCGGCGAGGGGCGTCGATGGATGGCAAGAGCTCATCCTGGGGCGACCGGAATCGGCACTGGCGAGGAGCCGAGGCGGAAGTTGCAACGGGAGCGCGGGGAAGCGGTAGTAGGGCGCGGCAACTAGCGTTAGAGGGCTCTTAGGCCTCCTAGCAGTGCCTGGAGCACGATGTCGTGCTCGGTGAGCGGCGGAAGCAAGCTTTGGCAATGGTTGTCGGAGCATCTAGGAGTGACGTAGCAGAGGAAAACAAGGCGGATGGACACGGTTCTCACCGGGCAAGCACACAAGGCTCGACGTGGGTTTAGGAGCAGCAGGGATGGCGGATTAGACGATGAATGCCGGTGGCAGCAGGAAAAAGAAGGCCTCGATCCGGCGTAGCAGGGGCTTCCCGGGTTGATCTGCTCCGTGTAGTCGAAGTAGAGGTGGCCGAAGGAGTTCCCGGCGTTGGTTCGGTGGCCACGAGAACGAGCTTGGCCATGGCAATGGTGGCGGCTGCGGCTTCTATGGAGAAGGAGGTGAGTGAGAGATGGGGGATGTGAGGGCGCCTAGGGTTTTGGGGTGTGAGGCGACGCCTTGTAGGTCAACGGGGTGCGGCGATGGCCGGCACGTGGCCATCGTGGCCACGGGAGGCTGCCCGACATGCACCTCCCCCTCATGAAAAGATAAGTAGGAGGAGAAAGTGGGGGTTTGGTCGGCTTAGCTTGTTGGGCCTAGTGGCTGAGTAGATTAGGCTTTCCCATATATCTTCTTTACCTTTATCCTTTTCGGTTTCTTTTATTACTTCGGTTCTACATTTTTATTTGGTACCAAATGATTTTTGTAATAAGTGACACTTGACACATTAAAAACCTTGCAATATTCTCAGTTGCTCAAAAAAGTCTCAAAGCGTTTGTGAGTGTTAAACTATTTCTGAAAATTAAAAAGGCAAAAATAATTAATGTTGGTCCACTATTTTGGTTCCTAGAGTCAAGTCGGAATTTCAAATAATGTTGGTGTTTTTTATAATAGCCAGGGAAATTCTTGCAATATTATGAACACTTTTGTTTTGTTGTTTGGATAATTTATATTTTGACTTTATTTCAAATTTGAATTTGAGGTTGAAATATTTCTTAACCATTTTTCTGAGGACGAAATGATGATGACTTGGCATCATTAGAGAGGAGTTACTATAGCATGATTCTCGGGGTGTTACAGATAATCAATCACATTAATTTACTTATAACATGGATAAATTCCACTTTATTTTACTAGTTAGCAAACTTCTCATAATTATATAACACAAATCACGAGCAGGAACTAACATTGTTTTACACAATCACATTAATACGACGAGGTAAATTACAAGCTAAGTTACCATTATACTTATATCCCGATGCAAAAGGTGGAGTACATGTCCGAAGAGTAGAGGTGCAAACATAGTCCCTACCAAACACACCCTTTGTGCATGCGCATGCAAGTTACGTGACGCACCCTAAACAGACATGTATGTGTACAATTTGTGCACGTGCGGGGACACCTGATGAAGCACATTTATTTGAGCCGGACGGTGAACCAAAATAGCAGCCGTATTCATTCCCCTCCCGCTGCCTCTTCTCCGCTTGCTGTAACCCGATAACCATGGCCCGGCCAAAGGTAACGACATACGCCATGCTCCCTTCGAAGAGGCACTTTGAGTGGCTTCCATAATTTGGAGGCGGCGCGAAGCCCGGATCGCAGCGTCCTGCCTCCGGACTATCCGGAGTAGGAGGAGGAGGCGGTGGAGGCGGAGCAGCATGTGATCATAGAGGACGCGGAGCCGGAACAATATAGGACGATGTGGGCGAAGCGGAGCAGGAGGAGGATGAGGACGACACGGGCGAGGCAGAGCCGGCGCCACCAGTTGCATGCTTTTCCATGGCCGACGCCATGGCAGAGTTGACCAAAGAGGAGGGGCGGTGGAATAGCAAGCCATCCTTGAGTCCATCCAGTTAGAGGCCGAGTTGGAGGCCAAATGCTGCTTCCTCCGCCAGCGGGAGTGGGGGATCAATGAGATGTTCGCCGAATTGGAGGAGGAGTTGGAGTTGCAGCAGGTGGCCGCCTACCCATATCCGACAACGAGTAGTGTGGTCTAGCTTAGATTATGTGCGTAGTACTAGTTACTACGCCTATTGCATGGTTTGTATGGATTTCAGATATCTAATACTCCTCAATGTAAACTGCTTTTAAGATGAATGAATGAAAGCTTGGTGCCACCGAGCGCCTTTTGTTTGATCAAAAGATATCTAATATACGTGGAATCTGGTACTTTCTCCTTTCTGGTTTAAAGGCCTCATCTAAAAATAGATTTCCGTTATATTAGACTCACATTGGTCCAAGTTAAAGGGCTTTGATCTCATGCCACAATTATTTTATAAAGATAAGAGAACGGAAATTAGACTACCCACAGTGGGAGTAACATAGGTGGTAACATCACACTTATCTCACATGGCAAGTAATTAATAATGAAAGGGAGAAATGTAGTGTAACATACAATAGTAGAGCAAGTACAATGAGATGACACGGGAGTACTTAAAAAGAACATAAGGTTCCCATTTCACCTTTCTTCCCACCACCCCTTCGTCCAACCTTCCATGTATATAATAATCAATCACCTTAATTTACTTACCTTCTTAACAAATTACGCTTTAATTTACTTACCAAACTTCTAATCCAAATATAAGGTAATTCACGGTAATAATTTGATGAAAATTTACTTACACAATCGCATCATTATTGACAGGTAAATCACAAGCTAACGTGCTAGAATTTATATCCCGTTGCAAGGCACAAACATTGTTGTAGTAAGACTTAAAATAGTATATTTGTGTTGAGTTGGAAGAGAGAGAAGAGAACAAAGAAGACAAGCGGGCTACAAACTAATAGCCGGTTGTAGCACGTGCTCCTAGAGACTTTGCGAGAGAGGGAACTGGGCCATGTATCAATGAAGTAGTACTTATTTACATCTAATTATTATACTTGTCGGTCATATACTTGGCTATAGTTGACGTGGCAACATCATATAGCCAGCAGCTAGCTGTACTATTAACCATGCTCGTAGCTAGTTACTATGATAAATGAGTAACATCACACATACCAAGACATATAGTATGAGTCTAAGATACGTCTCCAATGTATCTATAATTTTCGATTGTTCCATGCTATTATAATATCATTCTTGGATGTTTTACAATCATTTTATATCATTTTTTGGTACTGACCTATTGACATAGTGCCAAGTGCCAGTTGTTGTTTTCTGCATGTTTTTTACACCGCAGGAAATCAATACTAAATGGAGTCCAAATGCAGAGAAACTTTTTGTGGATTTTTTGGACCAGAAGACATCCAGTGGGCCAAAGAGGTACCGAAGAGGGAGCCCGAGGTGAGCACAAGACACCAGGGTGCGCCTGGAAGCCTAGGCGCGCCCTGGAGGGTTGTGCCCACCTCGGTGGCCTCCCGAACCACCTCTTTGCTCTATAAATACCCCAATATTCCAGAAACCCTAAGGGAGTCGACGAAAATCAATTCCAGCCGCCACAAGTTCCAGAACCACCAGATCTAATCTAGACACCATCACAGAGGGGTTCATCATGTCCATTGGTGCCTCTCTCATGATGTGTGAGTAGTTCTTTGTAGACCTACGGGTCCGTAGTTAGTATCTAGATAGCTTCATCTCTCTCTTTTGATTCTCAATACAATGGTCTCTTGGAGATCCATATGATGTAACTCTTTTTGCGGTCTGTTTGTTGGAATCCGATGAACTTTGAATTTATGATCAGATCTATCTTTTTATCCATCAAAGTTATTTGATTCTCCTTTGATGTCTTATATGCATGATTGCTTATAGCCTCATATTTCTTCTCGAATATTTGGTTTTGTTTAGCCAACTTGACATATTTATCTTGCAATAGGAAGAGGTGCTCTGTGATGGGTTTTATCTTACGGTGCTTGATCCCAGTCACAGAAGGGGAACTGACACGTATGTATCATTTCCATTAAGGATAACAAGATTGGTCTATTTCTACATAAATAGATCTTGTATACATCATGTCATCGTTCTTATTGGATTACTTCGTTTCTCCATGAACATAATACACTAGATGCATGCTGGATAGCGGTTGATGTGTGGAGTAATAGTAGTAGATGCAGGCAGGAGTCGGTCTACTAATCTTGGACGTGATGCCTATATAATGATCATTGACTAGATATCATCATGATTATTTGAAGTTCTATCAATTGGCCAACAGTAATTCATTTACCCACAGTTTGCTATTTTTCTTGAGAGAAGGCACTAGTGAAACCTACGGCCCCCGGGTATCTTCTTTATTATATTTGCCTTTGCGATGTATTTTTTATTTGCTTTTATTTTCAGATATATTAAACCAAAAATCCAAAAATACCTTGCTGCACTTTACTATATTTGGCAATCTATCTATCAATTTATTGCAACTTTCTCACGCCCACTTGCTAATTTCTGGCGCCGTTGCCAGAAAGGGATTGACAACCCCTTTAATATGTTGTGTTGCGAGTATTTGTTATTTGTGTGCAGATGCCGTTCACATAGTGTTGCGTGGTTCTCCTACTAGTTCAGTAACCTTGGTCTCATCACTAAGGGAAATACCTATCGTTGATGTGTGATGTCGCTTGAAGCTACGTCGGTATTTCTCCAAAGAGGAAGGGATGATGCAACACAACGACGGAAGGTATTTCCCTCAGATGTGAAACCAAGGTTATCGAACCAGTAGGAGAATCAAGAAACACAACGTAAACAGCACCTCCACACAAATAACAACTACTCGCAACCCGACGTGTAAAAGCGGTTGTCAATCCCTTTCAGGTAGCGGCGCCCCAAGATGGGCAAACAGACGTGAATAATATTGTAGTAGATTGATAGATCAAATGCCAAATAAAATAAATAATAATAAATTGTAGCAAATATTTTTGTATTTTTGGTTTAGTAGATCTGAAAATAAAAGGCAAATAAAATAGATTGTGAAGCCAAATAATATGAGAAAGAGACCCGGGGGCCCTAGGTTTCACTAGTGGCTTCTCTCGAGAAAAATAGCAAACGATGGGTAAAAAAATTACTGTTGGGCAATTGATAGAACTTCAAATAATCATGATGATATCCAGGCAATGATCATTATATAGGCGTCACATCCATGATTAGTAGACCGACTCCTGCCTGCATCTACTACTATTACTCCACACATCGACCGCTATCCAGCATGCATCTAGTGTATTAAGTTCATGGAGAAAAGAGTAATGCAATAAGAATGATGACATGATGTCGACAAGATCTATCTATGTAGAGATAGACCCCATCATTTTATCCTTAGTAGCGACGATACATACGTGTCGGTTCCCATCCTGTCACTGGGATCAAGCACTGTAAGATCGAACCCACTACAAAGCACATCTTCCCATTGCAAGATAAATAGATCAAGTTGGCCAAACAAAACCCAAATATCGGAGAAGAAATACAAGGTTATAAGAAATCATGCATACAAGAGATCAACGAAACTCAAATAACTTTCATGGATATAAAAAGATAGATCTGATCATAAAGTCAAAGTTCATCCGATCCCAACAAACACACGACAAAAAGAGTTATATCATATGGATCTCCAAGAGACCATTGTATTTAGAATCAAGCGAGAGACAGGAAGCCATCTAGCTACTAACTAGGGACTCGAAGGTCTACAAAGAACTACTCACGCATCATCGGAGAACCACCAATGGAAGTGGTGAACCCATCCGTGATGGTGTCTAGATTGGATTTGGTGGTTCTGGACACTACGGCTGCTAGAATTGATTTTTTGTCGACTCAACTAGGGTTTCTAGAATATTGGGGTATTTATAGTGCAAAGAGGCAGTCCGGGGGGCACCCTAGGTGGGGACAACCCACCAGGGCGCGCCTGGGCCTCCTGGCGCACCCTTTTGGGTTTTGCTCCCCTCGAAGCACCCCCAGGCGCTGCCTTGGCCCATTAGGTGCCTTCTGGTCCATAAAAAATCTCCATAAAGTTTTGTTGCATTTGGACTCCGTTTGGTATTGATTTCCTGTGATGTAAAAAACATGCAAACAACAGCATCTGGCACTTGGCACTATGTCAATAGGTCAGCACTAAAAAATGATATAAAATGATTATAAAACATCCAAGATTGATAATATAACAACATGGGACAAAAAAATTATAGATACATTGGAGACGTATCAGCATCCCCAAGACTAACTCCTGCTCGTCCTCGAGTATGTAAGTGATAGAAATAGATTTTTTGATGTGGAATGCTGCCTAACATGTCATATCATATTCTTTTCTTTATAGCATTGACATTTGGACTTTTATATTGTTCAAAGAAATAGTCTAGTTTTGACATAATATCTTAAATACTCAAGCATATCAACAAGCAACCATGTCTTCCAAAATATCAACGCTAAAATAAGCTATCCCTAGCCCATCATGCTCAATCATTGATCCATTCATGAAACACACTCGCATATTAACTACACCCAATGCTCAAGTACGATCATAGTGCCTCGTAGTTGGTGCTTTTATAAGAGAAGATGGAGACTGAAATTCAAAAATAAAAATTGCATAAAGTAAAAGAAAGGCCCTTCACAGAGGTAAGTAGGGATTTGTATAGGTGCCAGAGCTCAAAGCGAAAAACATAGAGATACAAACATTTTGAGAGGTGTGTCCTTCCCACCAACGGAAACGACTTAGAGTTCCCAACACTTTCCATGCTAAATATATCATAGGTGGTTCCCAAACAAAAAAATTATTCCTTTTCCACCACACTTTCACTTTCCATGGCTAACCGTATACACGGGTGCCTTCCATACCAACACTTTCCAAGGAATTTATTATTTGACAACATAAAGTAAATTTATTTTTCATTTCGGGACTGGGCATCCCTAATACATTTGCCTTACTCTCGTGCAATGATAAGTGAATAAATACTCATCATGAGAATAACACATCTAGCATGGAAAATATTAGCCACCCCTCACCGCTCCACGAGCGGTACGAACACACAAAAGAGAAGTTTTTTCAAAATTAGAGATGGCACATACAAATTTTCTTAGAACGGAAAAATAAAGATATAGTGGACTCATGTGGCAAAACTGGTTTAAAGGTTTTTTTATGCACAAGTAGAAATCATACTTAGTGCAAAATGAAGGCTAGCAAAAGATTGAGAAGCGACCAACCAAGAAACGAATAATCTCATAAGCGAGCATTAAGAATAATTAACACCGAATAATGCACCACAAGTAGGATATAATTTCATTGCATAATTATTGACTTTCGTGCTTTCATAGGGAATCATAAACCTTAACACAAATATTCTTACTAAAGCATAATTACTCATCAACATGACTCACATATCACATCATCATATCTCAAAACTATTACTAAGAATTAAGTTTATTTTGTCCAATGATCTTCATGAAAGTTTTTATTAGATCCTTCTTGCATATCTATCACTTTGGGACTAATTTTCATGTGTTGCTTTTGATAAGCTCAAACAAATATAAGTGAAGATCATGAGCATAATATTTCTTTATCTCAAATTGATTTAAGTGAAGCAAGAGAGAATTTCTTGAAAATTTTACTAACTCTCAAATAAATCTAAGTTAAGCAAGAGACAATTTCTTCAAAAATACTAAAGCACACCATGCTCAAAAAGATATAAGTGAAGCACTAGAGCAAGTCCATAGCTCATAAAAATTTATGTGAAGCAAAGAGAGCAATTCTAGCAAGTCATGGCATAATTTTGGCTCTCTCAAGTAGGTGTGTCCAGAAAGGAATCAAGACTTAAAACACAAAATAAAACAAGCAAAGAATCATATCATACAAGACACTCCAAGCAAAACTCATAGTATGTGACGAATAAAAATATAGCTTCGAGTAAAATACCGATGGTCGTTAGAAGAAAGAGGGATGTCACTCGGGAGCATCCCCAAGCTTAGTTGCTTGCTCTATTTTGGATAATAGCTCGGGATGCTGGGGCGTCCCCAAGTTTAGGCTCTTCTTACTCCTTGTTCCTTCATCCAGCGTAAGATAACTCAAAACTTGAAAAACTTCAATCACACATAACTCAACAAAAGCCTTCCTGAGATCCGTTAATATAAGAAAACAAATCACTACTATAATACTTGTAATAAACCCATTCATATTTTGTTCTTGCATTATATCTACTTTATTCCAACTTTTCTACGGAAAAACCTCATCAAAGAAAACCATAGAGCCATCAAAATAATCACACAACGCAAAGAAAACAGAATCTGTCAAAAACAGAACAGTCTGTAGAAATCTGGGTAAGTCGAATACTTCTATAACTCGAAAAACTATGAAAAATTATGACGGTCTGAGGAATTTGTATATTAGTCTATTGCCAAAGGACTTGGTATTTTATCGCACTCTGGTTAAAAATGAAAATTATTTTCGCGAGCGCAAAAGTTTTTGTTTTTTTCTAGCAAGATCAAACAACTATCACCAAAGAAGATCCTAAAGGCTTTACTTGGCACAAACACTAATTAAAACACAAAACACAATCATAACAGTAGCATAATTGTGCTAACACTCAGGAACAGGAAGCAAAAAGCAAAATTAAATTTTATTCATTGGGTTGCCTGCCAACATGCACTATAGTTTTACGCCCTTAGCTAAGCATAAATCAAGGATCTATGTTTTTTCATCTTTGTTTCAAGATCCATAAAATGCCCTTATGATTGATTCATATGGTGGCCTAATTTTGTTCTAGAGAAGTGTTCCATAACCTTCCTCAAAGGAAATTGGAACTTAATATTGCCTTCCTTCATATCAATCATGGCACCGATAGTGTGTAAAAACGGTCTACAAAGAATAATTGGACAAGACGGATTGCAATCAATATCAAGAACAATAAAATCCGTGGGCACACAATTCCTATTTGCAAGAATAAGAACATCATTAATTCTTCCCATATGCTTTTTAATAGTAGAATCTGCTAAGTGCAAATTTAAAGAGCATTCTTCAATATTGGTAAGACCAAGCGCATCACATAAATATTTCGGAATTGTAGAAACACTAGCACCCAAGTCACACAAAAGAAGAACACTCATAATTTTTAATCTTGACATTGATAGTAGGTTCCCACTCATCGTGCAATATTCTAGGAATTGAAACTTCTGATTCCAATTTTTCTTCTAAATCTTTCATCATAGCATCAACAATATGTTTAGTAAAAGCTTTGTCTTGATCAGAAGCATGGGGTGATTTTATCATGGATTGCAACAAAGAAATACAATCAATCAAAGAGAAACTACCATAATTAAAGTCTTTGTAATCCAAAAGAGTGGGTACATCACTAGTTAAAGTTTTGACCTCTTCTAACCCATTTTTATCAATTTTCTCATCAAGATTTTCACCCTCTGAAATACTGGGTTGCCTTATAACTATAGTTGACTCTTATCCAGTCCCTTTTTCATCAATCTTAACTTTACTAAACAAAGAAGCAATAGAAGAAACACCAATCATTTTAAGATCTTCATCACTTTTGCGAAAGTGATCACTATAAAACACTTTTTCTAAAAATTCTCTTTTAGCTCTAAGCATAACGGTTCTTTTCTTACTTTCATCCATAGAAACATAAATAGCTTTAATTGATTCCTATACCTTTGGCACAAAGATTTTCATCTTGAGACTTTCCACATCATGAGAAATTCTATCAACACTTCTAGACAAATCATCAATCTTATTCAACTTTTCTTCTATGGTAGTGTCGAAAACTTTTTGCGTGTTGATAAATTCCTTAATGTTATTCTCAAGATCAGAGGTGTTTCTATTATTATTATTATAAGAAGGATTTCCATAGGAATTTCCATAATTATTAGAGTAATTACTAGGATAAGGCCTAGGATTAAAATTACCTCTTTAAGCATTGTTGTTGAAATTATTTTGAGAGATAAAATTCACATGTATGGCATCACTATTTTGCTCAATGAAAGTAGACTAAGGCATATCATGTAGGACAACTTTTACTAGCAACCAATTTCATAAGAGCATCAACTTTTTCATTCAAAGTAGAAATTTCTTCAACTGAATTAACTTTTTTACTAGTAGGAGCTCTTTCGTTATGCCATTCTGAATATTTTGCCATGATATTATCAAGCAATTTGCTGGCTTCACCCAAAGTAATTTCCATAAAAGTACCACCCACGGAGGAATCTAAAATATTACGACAAACAAAATTCAACCCCGCATAAAAAATTGTATGATCATCCAAAGATTTAACCATGAGTTAGGCAATTCCTTAGCATCATTTTCATCCTTCCCCTAGATTGTGCAACATGCTCATGTTCAATTTGCTTCAAATTTATGATCTGGATTCCAAGGGAAATGTTAAAAGCATCTTTGCACTTATTCCAAGAATCGATACTATTGTGAGGCAAGGAAGAGAACCAAAATTTTGCAGAATCACGCAAAGGAAACGGAAATAATTTCATCTTCACAACATCATTGTCCACATCTTTTTTATTTTGTATATCACATAATTCCACGAAGGTATTAAGATGGGATGCGACATCCTCATTAGGAGTACTGGAAAATTGATCTTTCATAACAAGATTTAGCAAAGCAGTATTAATATCACAAGACTCCGCACTAGTGGCGGGAGGATCAAGCGTAGTGCCAATAAAATCATTGTTGTTGGTATTTGAGAAATCACACAATTTGGTGTTCTCTTGAGTCATGATGACTACGCAACAAGATTGCACTCGAAAACAGATCCGACAAGAAAACGACAAACGAAAAGGAGGGGCAAATAAAACGGCAATTTTTTGTGAATTGGTGGAGAGGAAAACAAGAGGCAAATGAAAAATAATGTAAATTGCGAGGTGATGAGATTTGTGATTAGGAACCAGGTATACGTTGAAGATCCTCCCTGGGAATGGCACCAGAAATTCCTTTGATGTCACTTGAAGCTACGTCGATATTTCCCTAAGGAGGAAGGCATGATGCAGCACAGCGGCGGTAGGTATTTCCCTCGGATGTGAAACCAAGGTTATTGAACCAGTAGGAGAATCAAGCAACACAATGTAAACAACACCTGCACACATATAACAACTACTCGCAACCCGACATGCAAAAGGGGTTGTCAATCCTTTTCGGGTAGCGGCGCCCCATGATGGGCAAACGGACATGAATAAAATTGTAGTAGATTGATAGATCGAACACCAAATAAAATAAATAAGAATAAATTGCAGCAAGGAATTTTTGTATTTATGGTTTAGTAGATCTGAAAATAAAAGTAAAATAAAATAGATCGCGAAGGCAAATAATATGAGAAGGAGACCCGGGGGCCGTAGGTTTCACTAGTGGCTTCTCTCAGGAAAAATAGCAGACGGTGGGTAAACAAATTACTATTGGGAAATCGATAGAACTTCAAATAATCATGACAATATCCAGGCAATGATCATTATATAGGCATCACGTCCAAGATTAGTAGACCAACTCCTGCCTGCATATACTACTATTACTCCACACATCAACCGCTATCTAGCATGCATCTAGTGTATTAAGTTCATGGAGAAACAGAGTAGTGCAATAAGAACGATGACATGACGTAGACAAGATCTATCTATGTAGAGATAGACCCCATCATTTTATCCTTAGTAGCAACGATACATACATGTCGGTTCCCCTTTTGTCACTGGGATCAAGCACCGTAAGATCGAAACCACTACAAAGCACCTCTTCCCATTGCAAGATAAATAGATCAAATTGGCCAAAAAAATCCAAATATCGGAGAAGAAATATGAGGCTATAAGCAATCATGTATATAAGAGATCAAGGAAACTCAAATAACTTTCATGGATATAAAAAGATAGATCTGATCATAAACTCAAAGTTCATCCGATCCCAACTAACACACCGCGAAAAAGAGTTACATCACATGGATCTCCAAGTGACCATTGTATTGAGAATCAAGTGAGAGAGAGGAAGCCATCTAGTTACTAACTACGGACCTGAAGGTCTACAAAGAACTACCGATGCATCATCGGAGAGGAACGAATGGAAGTGGTGAACCCCTCCGTGATGGTGTATAGATTGAATCTGGTGGTTCTGGACTTTGCGGCGGTTGGAATTGATTTTCGTCGACTCCCCTAGGGTTTCTGGAATATTGGGGAATTTATAGAGCAAATAGGTGGTCCGGGGGGCACGACCCACCCGGGCATGCTAGGGCCTCCTGGCGCGCCCTGGTGGGTTGTGCTCCCCTCGAAGCACCCCCAGGCGCTACCTTGGCCCATTAGGTGTCTTCTAGTCCATAAAAAATCTGTGTAAACTTTCGTTGCATTTGGACTCCGTTTGGTATTGATTTCCTGCGATGTAAAAAACATGCAAAAAACAACAACTAGCACTTGGCACTATGTCAGTAGGTTAGTACCAAAAATGATATAAAATGACTATAAAATGATTATAAAACATCCAAGATTGATAATATAAAAGCATGGAACAATCAAAAATTATAGTTACGTTGGAGACGTATCACTGTGCTGCATCATCCTTTCCTCTTTGGGGGAAATACCGACGTAGTTCAAGCAAACATCAAAAGGAATTTGTGGCGCTATTGCCGGGGAGACATCATCAACATCTACCAGGTTCATAATCACAAATCTCATCTCCTTGCAATTTGCATTATTTGTCATTTGCCTCTCATTTTCCTCTCCCCTGTGTCACAAAAAATGTCGTTTTATTTGCTGTCTTTTTCGTTTGTCTTTTTCTCTTGAGATCTACCCTTTTGCTATCATGAGTGACTTTGGTATGGTAGAAAACAGATGATGGCCCAACTCCTAAAATTGGACGATCTGACAATCTGGATGCTAAAACTTTTGTTTTGGGGCCATGGAATGTTATAGGAAAAGAACATATCCAAGAATTTTTCAATTGTGTTGGAAATTTAAGTGTTGATGATGTTCCTATACTTAAGAGGACTAAATCTTATGCCGAAGCTATTTCAGCACTAGTTCTTAAACTTGAAAATAAATTTATACGCACTCACCCTACCTTGCAAATATTTTTTTTGAGTTGCCCATTATAAAGAATCCGAACACTAAAAAGTTGGCCACCCTTGTTATTATGTATGAATTTGATTACATAGTACGAGAAGCAAAGGAAATCTTTGATTTCTATGGTATGAATCATGGAAAACCGGTGATAGATGTAATTCTTTGTAATAGTGATTACGCATCAAGACATTTGCTTGGGGATAATAAAATTTTGGATGACAATCTTAAAAAGGAGGTCCCTATTCTAGATATAATCCAACAAGTTTGTTAAAATGTTAATCAACATTATTCTTGTATTGGTGCCAGAAATCAAAGAGGTCATGATGATAAGCAACTTGATAGTGCTAAGGTTTCCACGGATAATATATTTTATGTTGTGTTTACAAAACCTCATGACAAAAATACCTCTAAGGAAATTAAGGAGAAGGATAACAAAACGTAGATCCTTTGCATTATGCCTAGCTAGGCGCATAAAACGATGGCGCTTGTTGGGAGGTAACCCAATGAATGAAATTTATTTTTGTCCTTTGCTTTTTGTTCTTGAGTGTTTGCACAATTATGCTGCTGTTATGATTGTGTTTTTGTTTGTGCCGAGCAAAGCCTTTAGGATCATGTTGGGTGATAGTTGATTTGATCTTGCTGAAAAATAGAAACTTTTGCGCTCACGAAAATAATTCTCATTTTTAACGGAAACGTGATAAAATAGAATTTTTTTGATGAATATTAATATACAAATTACTCATGTGGTCCTAAATTTTTAGAATTTTTGGAGGTCTAGAAGTATCTGAAATATCCAGATTGCTACAGACTATTCTGTTTTTGACAGATTATGTTTTCTTTGTGTTGTGTGCTTGTTTTGATGATTCTATGGTTTAGTTTATCCATAGAAAAGTTGTAATACAGTAGATATAATGCAAAAATAAAATATGAATGGGTTTGCAACAGTACTTATAGAAGTGATTTGTTTTCTTATGCTAATGGGTGTCACGAAGGTTTTGTTGAGTTTTGTGTGATTGAAGTTTTCAAGTTTTGGGTGATATTATGATGGATGAAGGAATAAGGAGCAAGAAGAGCCTAAGCATGGGGATGCCCATGGAATCCCAAGATATTATCCAAAGATAAGCAAGCAAGTAAGCTTGGGGATGCCCGAGTGGCATCCCCTCTTTCTTCAAACGACCATCGGTATTTTACTCGAAGCTATATTTTCATTTGTCACATACTATGAGTTCTGCTTGGAGCGTCTTATATGATATGATTCTTTGCTTGTTTTTATTTTTATTCTAAGTCTTGAATCCTTGCTGGACACACATATTTGAGAGAGCCAAAGTTATGCCATGACTTGTTAGAATTGCTCTGTACGCTTGACTTAAATATTTATGAGCTATAGAATTGCTCTAGTGCTTCACTTATACCTTTTTGAGCATGGTGTGCTTTACTATTTTTGAAGAAATGCTCTCATGCTTCACTTAGATTTATTTGAGAGTTAGTAATTGTTTTAAGAAATTCTCTCTTGCTTCACTGAAATCAATTTGAGAGAAAGAAATATTATGCTCATAGTCTTCACTTATATTGGTTTGAGCTTATCAAAAGCAACACATGAAAATTTGTTCCAAAGTGATAGATATCCAAGGAGGATATAATAAAAAATTTAATGAAGATCATCGAACAAAATAAACTTGAATCCTTGTAATAGTTTCCATATATGATGATGTGATATGTGAGTCATGTTGATGAGCAATTATGCTTTAGTAAGAATATTGGTGTTAAGGTTTGTGATTCCCTATGCAAGCACGAAAGTCAATAGTTATGCAATGGAATTACATACTACTTGTGGTGCATTATTCGGTGTTAATTATGCTCAATGCTCGCTTATGAGATTTTTCGTTTCTTGGTTGGTCGCTTCTCAATCTTTTTGCTAGCCTCCATTTGCTCTAAGTATGATCACTACTTGTGCATCCAAAATCCTTTAAACCAGTTTTGCCACATGAGTCTACCATACATACCTATATGCAGCATTATTTTTCCGTTCTAAGCAAATTTATATGTGCCATCTTTAATTTTCAAAATAAACTTCTCTTTTGTGTGCTCGTACTGCTCATGAAACAGTAGGGGTGGCTAATATATTTCCATGCTAGATATATTATTCTCACAATGGGTGTTTATTCACTTGTCATTGCACGAGACTAAGGCAAAGGTATTAGCGATGCCCAGTCCCTAAATGTAAAATGAATGCACTTTTTGTTGTCAAATAATAAATTCCTTGGAAAGTGTTGGTATGTAAGGCACCCGTGGACACGGCTAGCCATAGAAAGTGAAAGTATGGTTGAAAAAGGAATAAACTTTAATTTCTGTTTGGGAACCGCCTATGATATATCTAGCATGGAAAGTATTGGGAACTACTCGATCATTCTCGTTGACAGGAAAATCATGCCTCCCAAAATGTTTTTATGTCTATCTTTTTCGCTTTGAGCTCTAGCACCTCTACAAATCCCTAGTTCCCTCCATGAAGGGCCTTTCTTTTACTTTATGTAATTTATATTTTTAATTTGAGTCTACATCTTCTCTTATAAAGCACCAACTAAGGGGCACTATGATCGTACTTGAGCATTGGGCATGGCTAATATGCGAGTGTGTTTCATGAATGGATCAATGCTTGAGCAAAATCGGCTAGGTATAACTTACTTTACCGTTGATATTTTCAAAGACATGGTATCTTGATGATGTGCTTGAGTATTTAAGTCCTCATGAAAAACTAGACTATTGCTTTGAACCATATAAAAGTCCAAATGTCCATGCTACAAAGAAAAGAATATGATATGAACATGTTAGGCAGTATTCCACATCAAAAATTCTGTTCTTTTATCATTTACCTACTTGAGGACGAGCAGGAATTAAGCTTGAGGATGCTGATATGTCTCCAATGAATCTATTATTTTTTATTGTTCCATGCTGTTGTATTATCATTCTTTTATGTTTTACTATCATTTTATAGTCATTTTATATCATTTTTTGGTACTAACCTATTGACATAGTGCCAAGTGCTAGTTGCTATTTTCTGCATGTTTTTTACATCGCAGGAAATCAATATCAAATGGAGTCCAAACGCAGCGAATCTTTTTGTGGATATTTTTGGACCAGAAAACATCCAGTGGGCCAAACAAGTACTGAAGAGGGAGCCCGAGGTGAGCACAAGACATCAGAGCATGCCTGGAGGCCCAGGCGCGCCCTGGTGGGTTGTGACCACCTCGGTGGCCTCCCGAACTGCCTCTTTGCTCTATAAATACCCCAATATTCTAGAATACCCCAATTACATGGTGTTTGCATTTCATACAATAAAGCGACAACCATAAGGCTCCTGCCAGTTGCCAATCACTTTTACAGAACATGATCATCTCATACAATAACGTGTATCACATCATGTCTTGACCATATCACATCACAACATGCCCTGCAAAAACAAATAAGACATCCTCTACATTGCTGTTGCAAGTTTTATGTGGCTTCTACGGGCTTTGAGTAAGAACCGTTCTTACCTACATATCAAAACCAGAACAGTGATTTATCAAGTTTGCTGTTTTAACCTACAACAAGGACCGGCCGCTGTCAAATTCGATTCAATTAAAGTTGGAGAAACAGACACCCGCCAACCACCTTTATGCAAATCTAGTTGCATGTCTATCGGTGGAACTGGCCTCATGAACGTGGTCATGTAAGGTTGGTTCGGGCCTCTTCATCCAATAATACAGCTGAATAAAAATAAGACACTGGTGGTAAGCAGTATGAAGATCACCGCCCACAACTCTTTGTGTTCTACTCGTGCATATCATCTACGCATAGACCTGGCTCAGATGCCACTGTTGGGAAACATAGCGTGCAATTTCAAAAAAAAAATCTATGCTCATGCAAGATCTATCTAGGAGATTCATAGCAACGAGAGGGGGAGAGTGTGTCTATGTACCCTCGTAGACCGAAAGTGGAAGCATTTGACAATGCAGTTGATGTAGTCAAACTTCTTCTCATTCCGACCAATCAAGCACCTAACGTACGACACCTCCGAGTTCTGCACATGTTCAGCTTGATGACGCTGCTCGAACTCTTGATCCAGCAAAGTGTCAAGGGATAGTTCCGTCAGCACGATGGTGTGGTGACTGTGACGGTGAAGTGATCCACGCAGGGCTTTGCCTAAGTACTACGTGAATATGACCGGAGGCGTAAACTATGGAGGGGGCGCCGCACACGGCTAACAATGTTTGTTGTGTGTTCTAGGGGTGCCCCCAAGTAGGAGGAATGCTACTTGGGGTCCTCACAATTCAGCCTCCCCGTTTCCTATTCATATTCGAAGTAGGAAGGCAAGAGCGGGAAGGGGGAATCTTATTCCGTTTTTCCATTCCTCCTTCCCCTTTTCTACTCCAATTTGGCCAGCCCATATGGGGGGTGCACCAGTCCCTTAAGGGCTGGTCTATCCCTCTCTTGGCCCATTAGGCCCATATAGTTTGTCGGGGGTTGCCCTGTACCCCTTCCGGTGACCCGATACGTACCCGGTACCCCCGGAACACTTACGGTGTCCAAATACTATTGTCCTATATATAAATCCTTACCTCTCGACCATTTCGAGACTCCTCATCATGTTCACCATCTCATCCAGGACTCTGAACAACATTTGATCACCAAATCACATAACTCATATAATACAAATCGTCATCGAACGTTAAGCGTGCGGACCTACAAGTTCAAGAACAATGTAGACATGACCGAGACACCTCTCTGGTCAATAACCAATAGCGGAACCCGGATGCTCATATTGGCTCCCACATATTCTATGAAGATCTTTATCGGTCAAACCGTTAAGACAAAATACGTTATTCCCTTTGTCATCGGTATGTTACTTTCCCGAGATTCGATCATCGATATCTTCATACCTAGTTCAATCTCATTACCGGAAAGTCTCTTTACTCATTCTGTAATGTA
Source organism: Triticum monococcum (assembly GCA_034509565.1). Lineage (NCBI taxonomy): Eukaryota > Viridiplantae > Streptophyta > Magnoliopsida > Poales > Poaceae > Triticum > Triticum monococcum. Next base: position 273,053,399 of record CM067842.1, on the reverse strand, counting down.
TCATCCCGCAACTAACTCATTAGTCACATTGCTTGCAAGACTTATCATGATGTGCATTACCGAGAGGACCCAGAGATACCTCTCCGATACTCAGAGTGTTAAATCCTAATCTTAATCTATGCCAACCCAACAAAAAGCTTCAGAGATACCTGTGGAGCATCTTTATATTCACCCAGTTACGTTGTTACATTTGATAGCACACAAGGTGTTCCTCCGGTATCCGGGAGTTGCATAATCTCATAGTCAAAGGAATATGTATATGACATGAAGAAAGCAATAGCAATAAAACTGAACGATCAACATGCTAAGCTAACGGATGGGTCTTATCCATCACATCATTCTCCTAATGATGTGATCCCGTTCATCAAATGACAACACATGTCTATGGTTATGAAACTTAACCATCTATGATTAACGAGCTAGTCTAGTAGAGGCTTACTAGGGACACTATGTTTTGTCTATGTATCCATACATGTATCAAGTTTTCGGTTAATAAACATTTATCATGATATAAGGAAATGTAAATAACAACTTCATTATTGCCTCTAGGGCAGATTTCCTTCAGACCTATGGGTCCGTAGTTAGTAGTTAGATGGCTTCCTCTCTCTCTCTTTCAATTCTCAATACAATGGTCTCTTGGAGATCCATATGATGTAACTCTTTTTGCGGTGTGTTTGTTGGGATCCGATGAACATTGAGTTTATGATCAGATCTATCTTTTTATCCATGAAAGTTATTTGAGCCTTCTTTGATCTTTTATATGCATGATTGCTTATAGCCTCGTATTTTTCTCTGATATTTGGCTTTTGTTAGGCTAACTTGATCTATTTATCTTGCAATAGGAAGAGGTGCTTTGTGATGGGTTCGATCTTACAGTGCTAGATCCCAGTGACAGAAGGGGAACTGACATGTATGTAACGTTGCCATTAAGGATAACAAGATGGGGTCTATTTCTACATAAATAGATCTCGTCTACATCATGTCATCATTCTTATTGCATTACTCCATTTCTCCATGAACTTAATTTACTAGATGCATGCTGGATAGCGGTCGATGTGTGGAATAATAGTAGTAGATGCAGGCAGGAGTCAGTCTACTAATCTTGGACATGATGCCTATATAACGATCATTGCCTGGATAGCATCATGATTATTTGTAGTTGTATCAATTACCCAACAATAATTAATTTACCCACCGTTTGCTGTTTTTCTTGAGAGAAGACACTAGTGAAACCTACGGCCCCCAGGTCTCTTCTTTATTATATTTGTCTTTGCGATACATTTTTTATTTTCTTTCATATTCAGATATATCAAACCAAAAATACAAAAATACCTTGCTACACTTTATTTTATTTGGCAATCTATCTAACAATTTATTACAACTTTCTCACGTCCACTTGCCAATTTATGGTGCCGTTGCCCGAAAGGGATTGACAACCCCTTTAATACGTCGGGTTGTGAGTATTTGTTATTTGTGTGCAGGTGCCGTTCACGTAGTGTTGCGCGGTTCTCCTGCTGGTTCGATAACCTTGGTCTCATCACTGAGGGAAATACCTACCGTTGTTGTGTTGCATCATCCCTTCCTCTTTGGGAAATACCGACGTAGTTCAAGCAAAGATCAGTCTACAACCTAATAAATGAAGAGTTGCATGACGCCGCGTATGTTAATCCCCTCTATAGAGGAAGTAACATAGACTAGTAACATATGCATGTTACTAGTCTAAGTTACTCATCACTTTGGGTAGTCATGCATGCATCTTTTTGTAGTACTACTAGTAGACCGATCACTTCTGGTGGACGTGCCCGAGTGTTCGAAGAGGATGGAGAAGAGAAGCGGGCTATGGAGTACACGAACTATAGCACGAGCTACAAGGAACTTTTGTGCCAAACAATGCATAGTAAAATATTTAGTAGTACTAGAAACTATGTAGTATGAATTGGACTTTAGGTTGCATGTGGATGACATGGCTACAACGTGCAAGTTGTATTTTTTTTGCGAAACAACATGCAGGATGCATGTCGAACAACATGCATGTTGTAGTTCGACAGCCTACTGCTCTGCTTCAGACGGGTTGGCCATTCAAGATTTGCATGTAGGCATGTCACACACATAGTTGTCGAAGTCGTGCTTCAAAAAGGGTGACGTGGTCGCTAGTCCGCGTTGGTTCCTATGCCCGGAAAACAAACTATTCCCAGTCGTTGTAAATGTTGTGCGTGCTTAAATTTCAGGCTAGTGGATGGACGCGAATGTGCAGTCACTACAAAAAAAACACTTCCGTGATGATACGTGTGTGTCACAGTAGGTCACGTTTTTTGTCATGCATTTACATCCATGAGGATTTTATGGCACAATCAAGATAGTCATACGTGTGCTGTCGTAGAAGTGTTCCATGACAATACCAAAATTATCATCACGAAAGTGTCCACTTCCATGACAATAAATGGCGCGCCATGGAAGTGCTTTCATCAAGGATAACCGACACATGGCATCCACTGTAACGGGTCGCCGTTAAGCTATCGGGTTCCGGTTTGGATCCGATAACCCGTTAACAGCCCGGGCCAATGGGGATTTTCCATGTGTAAAATCATCATTGGCTAGAGTAACCACGTGTCAGCTCCTCGGTGGGCCAGATGTCATCTGTCCAATGGAATAGACATGCCTATGATATGTCGACACATGGCAGGGCCCAACAGAGGCCCATATAGGTTAAAAAGGTCGGCCCAGTCAAAGGCCTGTAGTATTTACTCAGGTAATAGTGGGCTAGCCCAATAACAACATGTTTAAACATGGCCCATTTATGGCTCGAAGCCAAATCTGGCCCTTTAATTGTTCCCCGAATATTTGGGCCCAATTACAGCCCAGTGACATTTTGGCCTGTTAGAGGCCCGATGTAGACATCGGCCCATTTCAGCTCGGCGTGTCTTTTGGCCTGGAATGACCTGTGCTTCCCATGGGCCATATATGGTCCGATGCGACATCCAGCCCTCTAACAACCCATGATAAAGGTGGCAAAAGTTCAGCCCAATGTGACTTTGGGCCTATTAAAGGCATGTCGTATAATTCGGCCCGATGATGCCTCTACTAAGCTTTCGGCCTCTTAAAGGCCCATGATATCAGTGGGCCAACTAAGGCCCGAGATACGTTTCGGCCTGGTAATGGCCCGTCATAAAACTGGGCCAAAAAAGGCCGGGTCTACATTTCAGCCTGCAGAAGGCCCGTCGACGACTAGTGAAAATTGAGGCCCAACATGCATTTCGGCTTGCTAAAGGCCCATGGTTTCTTTTGGGCCACAATAGGCCAGCAAAATATTTAGCCTCTTAATGGCCCAAAGCTACATGGTCCCAACTAAGCGCTTGGTCCACTAAAGGCCCTACTAAACTTTTGGCCGAATATTGTCCCCTGTAAGTTGTGGGCCTGGCGCAAAGTGTGAAGGCCCCAATGGCCTTTCAGGCCTAAGAAAGTTGCTGGACGGCCCAATTGTGGCCCGCTAAAAAGCAGGCCCGTTAGAGGCGAATGTTTTGGCCCGGTCGACTACATCAGATTTTCTCCATTTTTTCAGATAGCAAATGATGGTAGTAAGTAGTAGGAATTAAGAACAAACCTACTCTATACAATAAAGAAATTAAGGCATAGTAACTTAGAATAAACCTACACTATACAATAAAGGATTTATGGTATATTACATCCACAGGGCACCGAAGTTCGCCACCAATGATCATAAAGCGCAATGAAGAAGTAGATTACAAAAACTAGGCGGCATTGCAGCATAACAAAATAATACTGAACCAAGACCACTTTCAAATAGTTCAAGAAAGATTAGATTTGCGCGGGAACTACTACGCAAGCTGCCGAGCAAGGCTGTGAGACCGGCCTAGCATGTTGGCCATAGCTTCCAGGTGTAGCTGTTTAGCAATGAGGTTCTCATTGGTGTTCTCCGCAATCTTTCTTAGAGATAGGACTTCAAGTCAAAGTTGAGTTGCAAAATGCCTTTCTGCTAGAACTTGGGACTGAAGAAGTCGAACTAATTCACATAGCGAATTCTGTGAGCTTGTCTGACTGCTAGTCTCAAGTAACCTGATCACTGCATCAAGATAAGACTTTGGGGTTGTCTCGCTATCTTTAAGATGTTTTGCCTTCTTTGCTGCAATATATGTTGGGTTTGTCTCACAACCATCAGCAAACTTGTGCATGCCATGAGGCATATCACCCTGAAACAAGCAGAGAGATGATAGGTTTTGCACATGTATAAACAAAGATGATAACTATGCTGTCAATTCTATCCAATTTCAAATTAGAAAATAAAGAGTAAGTTCAAAATATCAATAGCATAATTTGGCATTGTTCATAATGCGGGGAGCTTCACCACACTACTGGATTACCATGTCAACATAACAAGCATAGATGAAGGGTAAGGACAATCATTGTATCTATTTTGGTTAATGTGCATAGCATGTTGTTCATATCATTAGCCACATCAGTAAGATAAAATAGGAGATGACAAGGTGCAAACGTGGGCTGCTTCACCACAAACTAGATTATAGATCCACAAAAACAAGCATACATATAGGGAGTATTGAGTAATGTGCAAGGTATGAATAAGGAATTTGGTTTTACAAGTAAAACTTGGAACTTACGGTTGTTGCGAACATGCATTTTGATAGAAACAGCAAACTAAACATCATTAAACGATAGGGAGTATGAGCAAATTAAACAGAAGTTGAGGATAAAGGCTTTAGAAGGACTGACTTGCATTAATAGTTAACACCGGCTTTATAATGCCCTTCTCGATGTAAAGGGAAGGATAACTCAAGAATATCAGCACGAAATCTTCTTCATAAGCATTGTCTGTACTCTACATTTTGTAGAGAGTAATTATAGATATAATAATACTGGAAGTGATAGAGGATAATGAAAATAAGATGTAGATTAATGCTACATAATCAACTAACAATCCCTGGAAGTACAAGCGTTACAGGACAAAATGTATTGACAAGAGCAATGGGCTACACTTCTGCACTGGCATTGTCAGTGTATTCAACTTTTTGGTAAGATTAAATATAGATTTGATGTTTTTTAGTAAATGGTGGGCGAGGGAGATAAGATGTAGAATGCTACATAATTAACCAATCCTTGTTCCCATAATATAAGTGTTTCAAACACTAGTGTACTGTACAAAATGTTATTATATTATGGCATGGAGGGAGTAGCTGTTAATGTAAGTACAGTGATAGAAAATGTGCATTCCTTACAAGAGGACTGCAGAGCTAAACCTCTTCAAAAGCATTGGGTTGATTCTAAATTTGTGTAAGAGTCCATACGAATCTTATAATATCCACAAAATGGACGATAACAAGGCTAACATGCGCAGTGATGCTACATAATCAACCGACTATGAAAGTAAGTATGGTCATACAGGGCAAGAGGTACTCACAAAAGCAATGCAGTGTGCAGTATAGTTGTGAGATTCCGTGGTCCCTTGAGAATGAATTTTCTTCTACAAACAGTTTTCATACAAGTGAGACGGTATGGAACATGTAGAAATGTTGTTCAAATTATGATGTGATATCATAGAGAGTACCTTACACTACAGACGAGACCAATGTGTAGCCATATTATTACAGTCACTGTCTGATAAATGTAGCACCAGAGACTTTACAGAAATTTCATTTAGAGGCTTGCCATCGAAGTGCACTTGCCTTATGTAGGAATGATCCTTCATCAACGAGTGCTTGAAAAGCGCAACCAATCCTTGCTCATCTTGACTATCAAGTTTCGTCCTAGTGTATTTAAAAGAATGAAATCTTGTGTCTTCTGTCAATACAAACATATGCAATAATAACCATGAATAACATTAGTACATTCCTGACACGTAGGTTGCAGAGGATGACTAGAAATTGTTCTGTTCTTGCGTTATAATCTTTCCATGAAGGAAAGATGCGCACAAAGTTCCTGACAACAATATAAGCTTCATCTTCTAAACAGGGTGGAAATGGAACATGGGTCCTATTTGCTGCAATTGGGGCTCTCTCTCGTTCGAAAAGGAATTTGGCAACTGGATTTGGTGTACTCTTTGCTGGAATGGGGGTTTTGCATCGTAGAGCTAGTGCTATGTCAACTGGCATCATCATATTGTTTGCTGCAGTTGGGGCTGCTGAGTTGGGGCATCAGAGATGACCAGTGTAGTGGGGCTAGAGTCTACTAGAGTTGCGGTCGTGTTTTGTGGGTCAGATGATATTGCAACTACACCTAATGGGCTATTTGATTTATTAGGTGTCACTGCCTTTTCCAAATACTTTGCTCATGCTCCTCCACGATCAGCAATCACCCTCTTCCTTTTGAACGTCTGATACACAAGAATATCATTTGAATGGATAAATATGGTATGATGACAGATGGAATATGTACTGAAAATGGATAGGCGAGCCTTATTCACATACACGATGTGTAAACTAAGCTAATGGCAGTGCAACAAAGTAGAAGCAATGCAAAGAATCAGTTGCAAGATATGTGCGACCAATATAACCTTGGAAAGTTAGATCAAGCACCTTGATGGGTGAATAAGATAGGGCATCTGCCTATGACTCCTCCATTAGGGAGCTACATTGACTGAGGTCTCCCTCTAGCTCAGAATCACTGGTAGGGTCATATTCTGAGCATGAATCTGTAGGTCGAGAGAGTTTGCATTGCATTGCATCCAGACTTGATTTCAGTCCCTTAATGCCAAGTTTGACAGTCATGGCATTGTTCTACTTTATTCTTTTCATGCGCACAAGCTCATAATCGTTATGATGTTGTTCCGTATGTGAGATTCATGTAAACATAAAAGTAAACAGATTATCTATGGAATGCATTGCAGATTCAACTCGAAGAGTGTCTCCCTATAAACACCTGCATATGTAAAGTTCACCCCCAACTGTGCTGACCAAACCACACATAGAAATACAAACCTCTTATGTCTCTATAATAGGCAGACACACATTTCAAAACTTAAGTAGGAACATTAGAATAATATCAAATTCGTATTTGAACAAATAAACTAAGGAATTATGAGTGGCATAATGTTTAGCTTCAAGGGTGGAGTGCTGGTAGTGCGACACAAAGCAAGTAGGCGGATTGTATTCCATGTAAAAGATCGTAGTCTATGTAAAAGGTGGAAATGACACTTTCTTTCTATACAATGTAGTGTTTGTTGCCCACACATGATGGAAGAGATCACACAGAGAAATACTATTCACTCATGTCTGCGGTTCTAGTATTTTGAAACAAGGTGGTCCACCCTAAAAGAATATTGACAACAAATATGACAAGGCAAGCATAGAGGTAGTGAATCAATCATTACTTGTGAGCTTACTAGGACAAGTATGCAGAATTGTAACTGCAATAAGAGACAGTCCAAAATCTGAATCAAGAAGTTGGTCTAGCACTTATTGTTTGCAACTAATCGGTGTGAATAATTGGATATCATATTGAATGAGTAAGAAAGACAAGTAAAATTGTCAACAAACCTGGCCTGCAATAGTAATCTGGGTCAATGTCACTGTGACTAACAATCCAAAATGACAAGTGTCTGTTCCTAGGTCCGGAATTTTGAAACCTTATGAACTTTACATGTACTAAAGATTACTGAAATACATCTGAACCATTAAGTGTAGGTAGCACTCAGTACACAACAAACCCTAATGACAGTCATGCCTAATGAGTAATGAATCAATTAGCAAATGGGTGATGATGAGTGGCTACTGAGTGTTGATGAGGTATCTTAGGATAAATCGGGTTGGCTTGGTGGATGCTGCACACATGAGCCCTAAATAGACTAGGAAGGTAGGCACAGCGGTGTGCCTGGGCAGCGGTGACACTGTTGGGCGAGCGGCTCATGACCTCTTGTTAGTTTGGCGTCTCCTCCTAGATTCATGCCATCTGGGGATGGCAAGTCACCGGCGAGGCAGGGGGCTGGGGGTGAGTAGAGATCGGAAGCACAACAGAAGAGAGGGGAATTGGGGCCTCGGCCGACCCAAAATCCCATGGTGGGCCGCGGCCCCCCATAGGCACCCTGTAGATACACACTCGAGCGACGTACATGCATTTTTGAACCTAAATTAGGAATATTCAGCTGACCAATTAAACGACTCTGTTTTAACAATATAAGATTGGTATTTGAACAACTAAGTGATCATAATAGCACTGCTTAGTTGTTCAAATACCAATCTAATATTGATGGGTGGAGCAGTGCTATTATGACACAAATCGCGTATGGTGATTGTATAGTGATCATAAAAAGGGGGAAATCCTAAGCAATTTTTTGAGCAAAATAGGGTTTCCCCTCCGATTTCTATTAAAGAAATGACCACGGACCAAACATGATCAATTAAACCCTAAGCATGGTCAATTAAACCCTGTTATGATTGTGTTATGATACCCTGGCTTATTAGGGATGATAGACTACTCATATCAACAAGGAATTCCTTCTTTTCTGGGAGACCATTCGGAAAGAACTCCAAAGTTAAGCGTGCTCAGCTTGGAGTAATTTCAGGATGGGTGACCGACCGGGAAGTTGCTCCCGGGTGCGCACAAGTGAGGACAAATTGCACAGAAAAGACTAGTATTGATTTGTGGGGCCAGTCTAGATCCCGCCAGGAGTAACGACCACCGGCGGGTGTGTCCGGGGCATTACAAGTTGTTATCAGAGCCGACCCTTGCGGTTACACGGATGTTTGCGGACAGGTGCGTAGTCATGTTGTGCATGACGTTTATGACCCGTTGTGGCACACGACATGGCACATGTGTTGGACTGGATGCACAGACATATGTGCCAAGAGGGAACGTTCCTGTGGCCCGACGAGGACGTCCCGGGAGCCCATTCGGAAAGAACTCCAAAGTTAAGCATGCTCAGCTTGGAGTAATTCCAAGATAGGTGACCGACCGGGAAGTTGCTCCCGGGTGCGCACGGGTGAGTACAAAGTGGACAGAAAAGACTAGTATTTATCTGTGGGGCCAGTCTAGATCCTGCCAGGAGTAACGACCGCTGGCAGGTGTGTCCGGGGCGTTACATGTGCCATGGCAGATTTAAAGCTGCAAACCGCGGAAATACTATTTAGCATCCATTGTTTGATTCGAACTAAGAGCTAAATTCTAAGAGATGAAGCGAGAGGATGCTATGCAAGGCTCCTGGTCCATGGCCATGGATGAGAAACGTTCATCTCTAGAAGTGGATGATGCGGTCTTGGTAGGCGCTCCAGCATGGTGGTGGACGATGGCGATAGATGGGGTGGAGGACAGCGGCGATGGATGGGGTGGCGGACGAAGGAGGCTGGTGTGGGTATGGTGTTCTAGCGCAGACGGTGTATGAATGGGAAAATGGAGGGAGAGGTACGGGGAACCATGTTTTTGGGACACGTCTGTCTAAATTATGGGAAAGTTATGAACTTAGCCCCTGTTTAAAATTTGGACGTCTCATTGGTTGGGTATAGGATGGTAATCTCGCATTTCCCCAATATTTGCCCAGAGGGATTTCGGGCGAGGAGAGGGTGTTTTGGCGCCCAGGGTTAGCGCCCACGGTGTATGAACGGGGCTGATCATGTCTACTACACAACCTTGTTGTTGTAGATGTTGTTGGGCCTCCAAGTGCAGAGGTTTGTAGGACAGTAGCAAATTTCCCTCAAGTGGATGACCTAAGGTTTATCAATCTGTAGAAGGCGCAGGATGAAGATGGTCTCTCTCTAGCAACGCCGCAACCAAATAGCAAAGAGTCTCTTGTGTCCCCAACACACCCAATACAATGGTAAATTGTATAGGTGCACTAGTTCGGCGAAGAGATGGTGATACAAGTGGTATATGGACGGTAGATAAAGGTTTTTGCAATCTGTAAATATAAAAAAACAAGGTAACTAATGATAAAACTGAGCACAAACGGTATTGCAATGCGTTGAAACAAGGCCTAGGGTTCATACTTTCACTAGTGTAAGTTCCCTCAACAATAGTAACATAATTGGATTATATAACAATCCCTCAACATGCAACAAAGAGTCACTCCAAAGTCACTAATAGCGGAGAAGAAACAAAGAGATTATGGTAGGGTACGAAACCACCTCAAAGTTATTCTTTCAAATCAATCCGTTGGGCTATTCCTATAAGTGTCACAAACAGCCCTAGAGTTTGTACTAGAATAACACCTTAAGACACTAATCAACCAAAACCATAATGTCACCTAGATACTCCAATGTCACCTCAAGTATCTGTGGGTATGATTATATGATATGCATCACACAATCTCAGATTCATCTATTCAACCAACACATAGGACCTCAAAGAGTGCCCCAAAGTTTCTACCAGAGAGTCAAGACGAAAACGTGTGCCAACCCCTATGCATAGATTCCCAAGGTCACAGAACCCGCAAGTTGATCACCAAAACATACATCAAGTGGATCATAGAATACCCCATTGTCACCATACGTATCCCATGCAAGACATACATCAAGTGTTCTCAAATCCTTAAAGACTCAATCCTATAAGATAACTTCAAAGGGAAAACTCAATCCATTACAAGAGAGTAGAGGGGGAGAAACATCATAATATCCAATTATAATAGCAAAGCTCGTGATACACCAAGATCGTATCACCTCAAGAACACGAGAGAGAGAGAGAGATCAAACACATAGCTACTGGTACATACCCTCAGCCCCGAGGGAGAACTACTCCCTCCTTGTCGGGGAGAGCGCCGGGATGATAAAGATGGCCACCGGAGAGGGATTCCCCCTCCGACAGGGTGCCGGAACGGGTCTAGATTGGTTTTCGGTGGCTACAGAGGCTTCTGGCGGCGGAACTCCCGATCTATTGTGTTCCCAGAAGTTTTTAGGGTATATGGAAATATATAGGAGGAAGAAGTACGTCGATGGACCTCCGGGCTGTCCACGAAGCTGGGGGGCCCGCCCTGGGGGGGTGGGCGCCACCCCCACCCTCATGGGCAGCCCGGGACTCTCCTGCTCTATCTCTTATACTCTGTGGGCTTCTTCTAGTCCAAAAATAAGTTCCATGAAGTTTCATGTCAATTGGACTCCGTTTGATTTTCCTTTTCCGCGATACTCTAAAACAAGGAAAAAACAGAAACTGGCACTGGGCTCTAGGTTAATAGGTTAGTCCCAAAAATAATATTAAAGTGTTTAATAAAGCCCATAAACATCCAAAACAGATAATATAATAGCATGGAACAATTAAAAATTATATATACGTCGGACACGTATCAGCATCCCCAAGCTTAATTCCTGCTCGTCCTCGAGTAGGTAAATGATAAAAATAGAATTTTTGATGTGGAATGCTACCTAACATATTTATCCATGTAGTTCTCTTTATTGTGGCAAGAATATTCAGATCCATAAGATTCAAGACAAAAGTTTAATATTGACATAAAAACAATAATACTTCAAGCATACTAACCAAGCAATTATGTCTTCTCAAAATAACATGGCCAAAGAAAGTTCATGCCTACAAAATCATATTGTTTGGTCATGCTCCATTTTCGTCACACAAGAATGCTCTCATCACGCACAACCCTGATGATAAGCCAAGCAATTGTTTCATACTTTAGTAATCTCAAACTTTTTTCAACTTTCACGCAATACATGAGCGTGAGCCATGGTTATATCACTATGGGTGGAATAGAATATAATGAGGGGGTTATGTAGAGAAGTCAAAAAGGACAAAGTCTCACATCGACACGGCTAATCAATAGGCTAGGGAGATTCCCATCAATTGATGTCAATGCAAGGAGTAGGGATTGCCATGCAACGGATGCACTAGAGCTATAAATGTATGAAAGCTCAACAAAATAAACTAAGTGGGTGTGCATCCAACTTGCTTGCTCACGAAGACCTAGGGCACTTGAGGAGGCCCATTGTTGGAATATACAAGCCAAGTTCTATAATGAAAAATTCCCACTAGTATATGAAAGTAACAAAACAAAAGACTCTCTATCATAAAGATCATGGTGCTACTTTGAAGCACAAGTGTGCAAAAGGATAGTAGCATTGCCCCTTTTTTTATTTTTCCCCTTTTTCCTTTTTCGGTCTTCCTTTTTTTATTTGACCTTTCTTTTTTATTTGGCCTTTCTTCTGCCTCTTTTTTTAGCCTTTCTCCCCCTTTTTGGGGGGGGGGCAATGCTCTAAGAATGATGATCATCACACTTCTCTTTATTTACAACTCAATGATTACAACTCGATACTAGAACAAAGTATGACTCTATATGAATGCCTCCGGCGGTGTACCGGGACGTGCAATAACTCATGAGTGACATGCATGAAAGAATTATGAACGTTGGCTTTGCCACAACTAAAATGTCAACTACATGATCATGCAAAGAAATATGACAATGATGGAGCGTGCCATAGTAAACGGAACGGTGGAAAGTTGCATGGCAATATATCTCCGAATGGCTATGGAAATGCCATAATAGGTAGGTATGGTGGCTGTTTGAGGAAGATATAAGGAGGTTTATGTGTGAAAGAGCATATCATATCACGGGGTTTGGATGCATCGGCGAAGTTTACACCAACTCTCAATGTGAGAAAGGGCAATTCACGGTACCAAAGAGGCTAGCAATGATGGAAGGGTAAGAGTGCGTATAATCCATGGACTCGACATTAGTCATAAAGAACTCACATACTTATTGCAAAAATCTACAAGTCATCAAAAACCAAGCATTACGCGCATGCTCCTAGGGGGATAGATTGGTAGGAAAAGACCATCGCTCTTCCCCGACCGCCACTCATGAGGAAGACAATCAAATAACACCTCATGTTTCAAATTTGTTACACAATGTTTACCATACGTGCATGCTACGGGACTTGCAAACTTCAACACAAGTATTCCTCAAATTAACAACTACCAACTAGCACAACTTTGATAGCACTATCTCCATATGTCAAAACAATCATCAAGTATCAAACTTCTCTTAGTGTTCAATGCACTTATATGAAAGTTTTTATTATATCCCTCTTGGATGCCCATCATATTAGGACTAATTTCATAACCAAAGCAAATTACCATGCTGTTCTAAAGACTCTCAAAATAATATAAGTGAAGCATGAGAGGTCATCTATTTCTACAAAATAAAACCACCACCATGCTCACAAAAAGATATAAGTGAAGCACTAGAGCTACAACAAAGTACTTCGAAAGATATAAGTGAAGATCAATGAGTAGTCGAATAATTATGCACCTATCACTACTAGGAAAAGGCCTACTAGTGGCGCACCTATTTTCGCTACTAATGGCGCACTACAGGTGCGCCACTAGTACCACGCCATTAGTATTTTTTTACTAATGGCGCACCACAGGTGCACCATTAGTATCCCACAGGTGCGCCATTAGTATCTAGTATACTAATGGCGCACCACATAGAAGTGCGCCATTAGTAACAATTCTTTTTATATTTTTTTGAATTTTTTTTAGTTTTTTTTTAAAATTTTTTTGAATTTTTTTAAAATTTTCTTAATCTCAGGTCACTGTGGATTAACCTCGGGTCAATATGCTTAATCTCAAGTCAAATCGCACTCTGTGGTCAAACTTCCCGGACATATTTTAAAAAACCTTTTGATGTCTAGGACTTTGTTCATGTTCATGAGTATGATGAAATTTTGAAAAAATATTTCAAACTTCCCGGTCATATTACGTATCATATTTTGAAAAAAATAGATTTTTTTTTCGAAACCAATTTTTTTTACTGTTACTAGTGGCGCACCTAGCAAACGGTGCGCCACTAGTAAGTTTGAAATTTTTTCCATTTTTCCCTCTAGATCTTAAAAGCCCCGTCACTTTTTTATTTTAGGTTTTTGGGGATTTTGAAAATGTTTAATGGGGTTCATATAATTTTTATCCGAGTTCGTAAGCAAAAGTTATGCCCATTTTACAAATTCCAGAGAGATTTTGCAAATAAAGTCGAAATTCATATTTGTAAATTTTCCCAACAAGTAGACCACATATCACATGGGAAACTTATTTTATTTTGTTTTTTTTACATTTCCATCATTTTTTTATTCTTTTAAACTGAAAAGGCGGTCCACATGTTAAACTTGTAATGGCGCACCACACCCACGATGCGCCATTACTAGTTTTGAAAAAAAATAAAAAAAATTGAATTTTTTTAAAAAAACTTAGTAATAGCGCACCAGTGGACAGTGCGCCATTACTAGTTAAAATTAGTAATGGCGCACTATCCACTGGTGCGCCATTACTAACAATTTTTTTTTCAAAATTACTAATGGCGCACGGTGGGTGTGGTGCGCCATTACTATGTCAACTAGTAATGGCGCACTACCCCACGGTGCGCCATTAGTAACAAACTTTTTTTATTGTTTTTCAAAAGTACTAATGGTGCACCACACACCAGGTGCGCCATTAGTAATATATTACTAATGGCGCACCTGTATGTGGTGCGCCATTGCTATATAGCAATGGCGCACCACATACATGGTGCGCCATTAGTGTCCATATTATCTATAGCCCTATTCCTAGTAGTGTATGTGAAGACTCTGTAACATTTAATAATTTTAGGTCTTGGTATTTTATTCAAACAGCAAGCAAAACAAAAGAAAATAAAATTACGCTCCAAGAAAAACACACATCATGTGGTGAATAAACATATAGCTCCAAGTAAAGTTACCGATGAAGGAAGACAAAAGAGGGGATGCCTTCCGGGGCATCCCCAAGCTTAGGATGTTGGTTGTCCTTGAATATTACCTTGGGGTTCCTTGGGCATACCCAAGCTTAGGCTCTTGCCACTCCTTATTCCATAGTCCATCGAATCTTTACCCAAAACTTGAAAACTTCACAACACAAAACTTAACAGAAAACTCGTAAGCTCCGTTAGCGAAAGAAAACAAAACACCACTTCAAGGTACTGCAATGAACTCATTATTTATTTATATTGGTGTTAAACCTACTGTATTCCAAATTATCTATGGTTTATAAACTCTTTTACTAGCCATAGATTCATCAAAATAAGTAAACAACCCATGAAAAACAGAATCTGTCAAAAACAGAACAACCTGTAGTAATCTGTAACTAACGCAAACTTCTGGAACCCCAAATATTCTAAAATAAATTGCTGGACGTGAGTAATTTATCTATTAATCATCTGAAAAACAGTTAACTAAATATAACTCTCCAATAAAAAATGGCAGCATGTAGCGACGAGACCTCAAACAGTATGATCTCTGTGCATTAGTGTCATCCCTGGATCAGTAATGATGACACGCACAGTACTCGAAGGATTTATAACAGAGTAGCAATCACACACTTATTACATCGTGTCTCAAAAGAGAACTTATTATAAATAATATGGCTTAAGGCCATCTAATAACGATAACAGCGGAAGGCTTGGAAGATAAGCGAGTCCATCAACTCCAACGGCATCACTGAGTATAGAACCACGACCTAATGGCACCTTACTCGTCGTATGAAAAGTCTGCAACATGAACGTTGCAGCCCGAAAACGGGTCAGCACATGGAATATGCTAGCGATGTAACACATAGAGAGTAATGAACAGAAAAAGGCTATACTACATGCATATATGGCTGGTGGAAAGCTCTATGGTTACAGTTTTGCGTAAAGCGACTTTTTCCCTACTGCAAAGGAATAAATTTTATTTAACTATCTTGGTGGTTATTAAACATTGAGAGTGTAGACACCCTCTCAATCCCAATTAAGCATCATCATTAAAACCCAACAAAATTAATTAAAGTAACATGATGAGATTCACATGATAATCCAAGTACTAGATACTCAAGACTGTCCATAACCGGGGACACGGCTAACTATGATTAGTTTATACACTTTGCAGAGGTTTGTGCACTTTTCCCCACATGACTCGATCTCCTCCATTGGATTTCTCGCACTACATAATGTTTGAGAAACGGATGACCGAGACATAGTCTTTCAGAAGCGCTAGCACCTTACGATCGGGTAGACCATTACACCTACTTTCCCCTACATCTGCTAGTCTACCATTGTAAGAGTTCGCACAACTTAATCAACTATGCTAGAGCCCATAGTAGCTTGTGGCTGCACACGGAAGTTTCTAGTATGAATAATCTCATGATCCCTTTGAGCCTGGGTGGCGGTCTAAAAAGAAAAACAGGCAATCGCTGTAATACCCAGGTGCCTCAATCCACCCATATGTGTATTAAAGTTGCCACCTTATATAAACCATTAATTAACAATCTGACATCTGTCATGGATACACTCACCCAATCCACGTCTACTAGCATTGCATGGCAATATAAGCAAACGTAGAAGTAACTCCCAAGGGTTTGATAATAAAATAGGTAATAGGTACTACCTCATCTACTTCGCAAAACCCACAATATAATTAGATTATAATCATGAAATGTTTGGGGATTGATCTAATGCAACAAAACTGGGTAGTAAGAGGTATGATCAAAGTGTTACTTGCCTTGCTGATGATCCGTGAAATCTAGAGATTTGAAGTAGCAAGCGACACACTCCGGGTACTCTATCGCAAACAAACAAGCATACAATAAGCACTCATCTAATGCACAGGTAAAACTCAAATAAGCGAACTAACCAGAAAGTTCTGCTTAAGAAACAAATCAAACGAAGCAACGAAAGTCAAACGGCGAAAGAAACAAGCTTCGTTTACTAATCTGGATCTAAGTAAAATTTTATAGAAGCAAAAACTTTTTTGAGTTGGTTAAATGGAAAGAGGGTTTCGAGACGAAACTCTAGGTGCTTGAATCGCCTGATTCCGATAAACGAGCGAAAAGTTATACTAAAACGAAAATCAGATCAGAAATCGCGACTGAAAATAATCGTGGAAAATCTGAGAAAAAGAAAAACGGACGAACAGGCTAACGAATGAACGTTCGCTGTCTGCGGCTAAACGACGGAAACCGTTCGTTAAAATGAACGTACGGACGAACGTCCGCTAAACAACTAAACCGAAAAAAACCGTTCTAAAAAAAGAAACTAGGTTCCTAAAAAAATAAAAAAAATAAACCGACGGTTTTCTCTCGAAAACTGCGGCGGCGACGAGGTCTGCCTCCGGCGGGTCAATGGGCGGCGGCGGCGGTCGGCTCCGTCGGCGGCGGGTGGCTCCGGTGGCGGCGGAACGGGCGGCGACTCCGAGGGCAGCGGGTGGCGGCAGTGGCAACCGATGGCGGCGGCTAGCTAGGGCGGCAACGAAGCTAGGGTTTGGGGTGGGCTGGGGTGGGCTCGAGGTCGGTTCGCACTTAAAAAAAATCATTACGTGCAGAAAAACAGCGAAAAAACTCCAAAATAAAATCTTATTCGATTTTTTATTAAATCCTCAATATTTCTTTATTTTGGGAAACTCATTTTATTCCCTCACACTTATTTTTATAACTGAAAATAATTGAAGATAAAATAAATAAAATCAAATGATCCTATTTTCAAAATTTGAGAAAACTCAAATATGAAAATAACGAAATCCCCAACTCTCTCCGTGGGTCCTTGAGTTGCGTAGAATTTCTGGATCAGGCCAAATGCAATAAAATATGCTATGCACTGATGATCTAGTGTATAACATTCCAAATTGAAAATTTGGGATGTTACAAACCTAGCCCCTTAAGATGAATCTCGCCCTCGAGATTCGGGTTGACTAGAAAATAGGTGAGGGTGGTCCTTCAACAAATCTTCCTCTCGCTCCTAGGTGGCTTCATCCTTGGTGTGGTGGCTCCACTGAACTTTACAAAACATGATAACTTTGCTGCGGGTTACTCGGCTGGCATAATCGAGAATCTTAACTGGTTTCTCCTCATAGGTCAAATCACCTTCCAACTGAATTGCTTCCAACGGCACTGTATCTCTCAGCGGTATATCAGCCATCTCTGCATGGCACTTCTTCAACTGGGAAACGTGGAACACGTCGTGAACTCCTGAAAATCCTTCGAGCAACTCTAATTTGTAAGAAACTTATCCCATACGCTCCAAAACATTGTATGGTCCCACAAAACGTGGCGCTAACTTTCCCTTAACTCCAAAGCTCTTAATTTGTAAGAAACTTATCCCATACGCTCCAAAACTTTGTATGGATACACGAAGATAAACTCTGTCTCCGACTTCGTAAACCGTCTCCTTATGTTTAGAATCTGCATAGCTCTTTTGACTGGACTGGGCTACCTTGAGCCTATCGCGAATCAACTTCACCTTCTGTTCAGACTCCTTAATCAAATCCGGGCCAAACAACTGGCGGTCTCAAACTTCATCCCACGACAATGGGGTTCTGCACCTTCTTCTGCACAAAGCTTCAAAAGGGGCCATCTTCAAACTGGATTGATAACTGCTGTTGTAAGAGAACTCTGCATACGGGAAATTGTCGTCCCAACTAGATCCATAATCTAGCGCACAAGCTCTCAGCATATCCTCCAAAATCTGATTGACTCTCTCGGTCTGTCCATCTGTTTGCGGATGAAAAGCTGTACTGAACTCTAGCCAGGTACCCAAATTTTTGTGCAACTGATTCCAGAACTTTGATGTAAACTGGGTTCCTCTATCTGATACAATGCTCATCGGAACTCCATGCAGACATACGATCATGGTCATGTATATCTTAGCCAACTTGGCACTGCTGTAAGTAGTCTTCACTGGAATTAAATGAGCTACCTTTGTCAAATGATCGACTACAACCCATATTGAGTCATAGCCTGAACGGGTCCTGGGTAATCCCGTGATAAAGTCCATGCCTAGCTTATGCAACTTCCATTCGGGTATCGGCAATGGCTGTAGCAATCCTGCCGGCTTTTGATGCTCCGCCTTTACTCCCTGACATACATCACAAACTTCTACATACTCCGCAATATCCTTCTTCATTCCGGTCCACCAAAAAGTATCCTTCAAATCCAAATACATCTTGGTGTTTCCTAAGTGAATCGAGTATGGTGAATCATGTGCCTCTTGCAGAATCAACTTCCTGATCTCCGGATCATTGGGCACATAAACACGGTCCTCGAACCATAAGGTATCGTGCTCATCCTCACGAAATCCTTTCGCTTTTCCCTTGCTCATTTTCTCTTTAATAGAAGCAATCTCCTTGTCAGTCTTCTGAGCTTCTCTGATTTTATCCATCAAAGTAGACTGAACCTCCAATGCTGCTACATAGCCTCTCGGAACTATCTCCAAACATAGCTCACGAAGATCCTTGGCTAACTCCTTTGGTAACTCTCCGGTCATTAGTGTGTTGACATGGCTCATGCGGCTCAACGCATCAGCTACTACGTTAGCCTTTCCAGGGTGATAATCCTTGATGAGCTCCAACCATCTTCTTTGCCTGAGATTCAACTCCTTCTGCGTGAAGATGTACTTCAAGCTCTTGTGATCTGTGTACACCTCACAATGGTTTCCAATGAGAAAATGTCTCCACGTCTTTAAGGCGTGCACTACGGCTGCTAACTCCAAGTCGTGTGTAGCATAATTCAACTCATGGGGCTTAAGCTATCGTGAGGCATACGAAACAACTCTTCCCTCCTCCATAAGCACTGCTCCAAGTCCTCGACGTGAAGCGTCGCAATACACCTCATAATCCTTGCGCTGATCTGGCAGAATCAACATTGTCGAGGTAACCAAACGTTTCTTCAACTCCTGGAAACTTGCCTCACATTCCTCAGTCCATTTGAACTTGCTATCCTTCTTCAAGAACTCCGTCATAGGTTTTGCAATGTTCGAGAAATTTTCAATGAATCTCCGGTAGTATCCTGCAAGTCCAAGAAAACTCCGGATCTCTCCAACTGTTGTTGGCTTCCCAATTTGTCACAGTGACAACCTTGGTGGGATCTACTGCTATTCCTTCTCCGGATATAACATGTCCAAGGAATCCAACTTCCTTCAACCAAAACTCACATTTGCTGAACTTGGCGTATAACTGATGTTCTTTGAGCTTACCAAGTACCAAACGCAAATGTTCTTTATGTTCCTCTTCATTATTCGAGTAAACCAGAATATCATCAATGAACACTATGACGAACTTATCCAAAAACTCCATAAACACCTTGTTCATCATGTTCATAAAATAGGCAGGTGCGTTAGTCAGACCAAATGACATAACGGTATACTCATACAGCCCATACCTTGTGATAAAAGCTGTCTTAGGTATGTCCTTCTCTCGAATCTTCAACTGGTGGTATCCTGATCGCAAATCGATCTTGGAAAATACCTTAGTTCCTTGCAATTGGTCGAACAAATCATTGATCATCAGTAGTGGGTACTTATTCTTGGTCGTCACCTCATTCAATCCTCGATAATCAACAACCATCCTTAATGATCCATCCTTCTTTTCCACTAGAAGTATTGGTGATCCCCAAGGTGACGAACTTGGGTGAATATATCCCTTATCCAGTAATTCCTTAATCTTCTTCTTAATCTCCTCCAAATCCTTTGCAGGCATTCTATACGGTCTCTTAGATATTGGTCCTGTGCCAGGCAAAAGCTCAATCAAAAACTCAATGTCTCTATCCGGTGGCATACCTGGCAACTCTTCTGGAAATACATCCGGAAAATCCTTTACCACCGGTACTTCCTCCTGTACCACTCTTGTTAAGGAATTTACTTGTGTCCTCTTTGGCTCATGCCGTGACACATAATTGATCCTTCTCCCTCCTGGGGTGGTAAGCAAAATCGACTTACTAGCGCAATCGTTGTTTCCTCCATACATCGACAGCCAATCCATACCTAGAATCACATCCAAACCTTGCGATTCCAGAATGATTAAATCCGAGGGGAAGACATGCCTACCTATACTCAATGGCACTTGAAAACATCCTCGGCTGGCCATATACTCCGCTCCTGGTGAGCTTACTAACATAGGTGTTCTAAGAACCTTGATGGGCAGGTTATACTTATCCATGAATTCCCTTGATTTGTGTGAATGCGATGCACCAGTATCAAAAAGAATGATTGCAGCAAAAGACTTCACCAAAAAAATACCGATTACTACATCAGGCTGGGCTTCAACCTCCTCCACGTTAACATGGTTCACCAGTCCCCTGTTGAAAGGTTTCGGCTTCTTCCTAGAGCTTCCATTGCCATTTCCATTCTGGGCTTGAGGACATTCATTGGCATAATGTCCGGTCTTCTGACACTTAAAGCAAGTGACTTGGCTCAGGTCTCTCTTGGCTGGGGTTGACGGGTTGGTATGGTTCTGGCCGTTGCTTCCCCCATTCCCATTACCATTCTTGGGGCCATTATGATTATGAGGACTTTCTCCTCCATGGGTATGCTGAAAATGTCTTCCCGATTTGGGGGTAAAACGTGGCTTCTGCTGAGCTCCTAAATTGTACTTCCCTTGTCCATACTTCCTCTTGCGGTTCTCAATCTGCTGCTGCTTCCCTTCAATCATAAGAGCATGGTCTACCAACTCCTGGTAGTTGTTGAATCAACTCATCATTCAGTCCTTCTAGAAACTTCTCTTGCTTAGCTGCATCCGTAGCAATGTCATTCGAGGCTTAACGCGCTAACTTACTAAAGTCATCCACATATTGGCCAACTGTCCGTCCTCCTTGGCGCAAGTTGCGAAACTCACGCTTCTTCATGGCCATCGCTCCTGCTGAAACATGGGTAGTATGGAAATCCTGCTAAAATTGGTCGAATGTCACCATGGCTATAGGGTAGGTGATAGTGTAATTCTCCCACCATGATGGTGCTGGTCCATCCAACTGATGTGCGGAAAACTGCACCTTCTCAGCATCAGTACATCATGTAGTGGTAAACTCCCTTCCAATCTTGCGGAGCTAATCATCTGCTACTATAGGCTCGGTGCTACTAGAGAACACCGGCGGATTCAGTCTAAGAAAATGGGTTAAGTGATCAACAGGTGGTGGTGGTGGTGGGTTGTTGTTGTTGTTGTTGTTCCCCTAATTCTGATTCTGGACTAGCAACTGCATCAATGCATTCTGCTGCTGGATCAACTGAGTGAGCTCCGGTGGGAAAGAAAATCCATTGTCATGTCTCGGAGGCATCTGATGGGTTTAGAGGGGAGAGATTAGAATAGAATGAGGTCTACTGAGAAAGAACTACCCATATGTACATGAGTCCAATGCAAACAAAATCACTTCATTCAATTCAAACAAGGGCATACAATCGGTCTAGAACTATTGTTACAAAAGTGCTTGGACTATGCTATATACATGGTGGGATTCTACTACTGTTATGGTGGTCTACTAGAAATATTCCTTAGTTGCAGACTCCATGATATCTGCTCCAACTTCTTCTTCAAAGTCGTCATCGCTCAGGTCAGAGTCGGTGTCGTCGATGATGATGTAGTCTTTCGGGCGAATCTCCTTGGGTTCTTCGTCTTCTTCTACTGGTGTAGGGTCTCCCATAAATATTCCGATCTTCTTAATCAGGTCATCATTCTTCTCCGCTAGTACGACGATTTCCTCCATAGAATCTTCGCGTGTAGCCTTGAGTTCTTCCTCCAGCTCTGTGATTCTTGTCATCGCCTTCTTCAGATCTATCATGCCTGCGCACATCTGGTTCTCCTGACATCGAATGTGCTGGTTTAACTCCTGAATAAAAGCTACGATTGATATATCCTTCCTGGTGCTGATCATCTCCCAATGCTCATCTCAGCGCCCACAAATCTGGTAGATAGTATCCTTGAGATCATTGCGGTAAACTTCTCCAAAACGTCCCATGGTGATGTGGGCTACCATGCTCTTTCCTAGACTCCAGGTTGGTGCGTCAAAGGAAAACTCTATGGGTTTAGTGACTGGTGTGAATGTCCTTCCTGGAACTTGAACTTGAATCATCCAGCGCTCCTCCTCAGGTAAAGTGGCATTGTAGGTCCCGGTGAAGCTTGGTACTCCGATGTTCAGGTACTTAGTGACTTCCTTCAGGTGGCATCCAAAGGGTGTATCTTCATCCGGTTGCGTGAAGTTGTTCCATGCATCCGCCATCCTAAAAGAGTAGAAAAGATGAGAAGTCAGAAATGCGAAGAGAGTAGTGATCTAGGTCTTTTAGCTTAGTGGTCGTGTCCTACAGTCAGCCTGTGCTCTGACACCATCTTGTAGTGACCAATCCTCAAACAGTCTGATCTCTGTGCATCAGTGTCATCCCTGGATCAGTAATGCTGACACGCACAGTACTTGAAGGATTAATAACAGAGTAGCAATCACACACTTATTACATCGAGTGTCCCAAAAGAGAACTTATTATTAATAATATGGCTTAAGGCCATCTAATAACGATAACGGTGGAAGGCTTGGAAGATAAGCGAGTCCATCAACTCCAATGGCATCACTGAGTATAGAACCACGACCTAATGGCACCTTACTCGTCGTCTGAAAAGTCTGCAACATGAGCGTTGCAGCCCGAAAAGGGGTTGGCACATGGAATATGCTGGCGATGTAACACATAGAGAGTAATGAACAGAAATAGCCTATACTACATGCAAATATGGCTGGTGGAAAGCTCTATAGTTACAGTTTTGCGTAAAGCCAGTTTTTCCCTACTGCAAAGGAATAAATTTTATTTAACTATCTTGGTGGTTGTTAAACATTGAGAGTGTAGACACCCTCTCAATCCCAATTAAGCATCATCATAAAAACCCAACAAAATTAATTAAAGTTACATGATGAGATTCACATGATAATCCAAGTACTAGATACTCAAGACTGTCCATAACCGGGGACACGGCTAACCATGATTAGTTTATACACTCTGCAGAGGTTTGTGCACTTTTCCCCACAAGACTCGATCTCCTCCGTTGGATTTCTTGCACTACATAATGTTTGAGAAACGGATGACCGAGACATAGTCTTTCAGAAGCGCTAGCACCTTACGATCGGGTAAACCGTTACACCTACTTTCCCCTACATCTGCTAGTCTACCACTGTAAGAGTTCGCACAACTTAATCAACTATGCTAGAGCCCATAGTAGCTTGTGGCTGCACACGGAAGTTTCTAGTATGAATAATCTCATGATCCCTTTGAGCCTGGGTGGCGGTCCATAAAGAAAGACATGCAATCGCAGGAATACCCAGGTGCCTCAATCCACCCATATGTGTATTAAAGTTGCCACCTTAAAAAACCATTAATTAACAATCTCACATCTGTCATGGATACACTCACCCAATCCATGTCTACTAGCATAGCATGGCAATATAAGCAAACGTAGAAGTAACTCCCAAGGGTTTGATAATAAAACAGGTAATAGGTACTACCTCATCTACTTCCCAAACCCACAATTTAATTAGATCCTAATCATGCAAAGTTTGGGGATGGATCTAATGCAACAAAACTTGTAGTAAGAGGTATGATCAAAGTGTTACTTGCCTTGCTGATGATCTGTGAAACTTAGAGATCGGAAGTAGCAAGCGGCGCACTCCGGGTACTCTATCGCAGACAAACAAGCACACAATTAGCACTCATTTATGCACAGGTAAAACTCAAATAAGCGAACTAACCAGAAAGTTCAACTTAAGAACTCCGGTTTGCAAAAAGAAACAAATCAAACGGAGCAACAAAAGTCAGACGGCGAAAGAAACAAGCTTCGTTTACTAATCTGGATCTAAGTAAAATTTTACAGAAGCAAAAACTTGTTTGAGTGGGTTAAACTGAAAAAGGGTTTCGAGACGAAATTCTAGGCGCTTGAATCGCCTGATTCCGATAAACGAGCGAAAAGTTATACTAAAACGAAAATCGGATCAGATCGCGATTGAAAATAATCGCGGAAAATCCAAGAAAAAGAAAAACGGACAAACATGCTAATGAACGAACGTCGCTGTCTATGGCTAAACGACGAAAACCGTTCGTTAAAATGAACGTATGAACGAACGTCCGCTAAACAATTAAACCGAAAAAAACCGATCTAAAAAAATAAACCAGGTTCCTAAAAAAGACGGTTTTCTCTTGAAAACCACGGAGGTGACGGGGTCTACCTCCTGTGGGTCAACGGCGGCGGCGGCGGGTCAAAGGGCGGCGGCGGTTGTCAGCTCTGGCGGGGCGGGTGGTTCCGGCGGCGGCGGAGGAATGAGCGGCGGCGGTGCGGATCGCGGGCTGCGGCGGCGGCTGGCTAGGGCAGCAGCGGGGCTCGGGTTTGGGGTGGACTCGGGCGCTATGTAAAGGGGGCGGGCCAGGGGAGTCCTGGCCGAATACGGCCCGAGGTCGTTTCGCGTTTTAAAAAAAACATTACACGCAGAAAAACAAATAAAAGAAATAGTAAACTGACCCCAAAAATCCCGAAATAAATTTTCCCCGACTTCTAAAATCAAGCGAGACAAGGTGAACATTTATTTGGGGCCAAAATGCAATTTTGAAAAACGCGCATTTTTCCTAAATTCAAATAAAACGCCTGAAAAACTCCAAAATAAAATCTTATTTGCTTTTTTATTAAATCCTCAATATTTCTTTATTTTGGGAAATTCATTTTATTTCCTCTCATTTATTTTTATAACTAAAAATAATTGATGATAAAATAAATAAAATCAAATGATCCTATTTTCAAAATTTGAGAAAATGCAAATATGAAAATAACGAAATCCCCAACTCTCTCCGTGGGTCCTTGAGTTAAGTAGAATTTCTGGATCAGGCCAAAAGCAATGAAATATGATATGCACTGATGATCTAGTGTATAACATTCCAAATTGAAAATTTGGGATGTTACACAGCAATTCTCGTGAGCGCTAAAGTTTCTGTTTTTTACAGCAAGATCAACAAGACTTTCCCCAAGTCTTCCCAACAGTTCTACTTGGCACAAACACTAATTAAAACATAAAAAATCAATCATAACAGAGGGTAGCTAAATTATTTATTACTAAACAGGAGCAAAAGGCAAGGAACAAAAATAAAGTTGGGTTGCCTCCCAACAAGCGCTATCGTTTAACGCCCCTAGCTAGGCATGATGATTTCAATGATGCTCACATAAAAGATAAGAATTGAAACAAAAAGAGAGCATCGTGAAGAATATGACTAGCACATTTAAGTCTAACCCACTTCCTATGCATAGGGATTTTGTGATTAAACAACTTATGGGAGCAATAATGAACTAGCATAGGAAGGCAAAACAAGCATAACTTCAAAACTTTAAGCATATAGAGAGGAAACTTGATGTTATTGCAGTTCCTACAAGTATTTGTTCCTCCCTCATAATAATTTTCAGTAGCATCATGAATGAATTGAACAATATAACTAGCACCTAAAGCATTATTTTCATGGTCTACAAGCATAGAATTTGTATTACTCTCCACATAAGCAAATTTCTTCTCATGAATAATAGTGGGAGCATACTCAACAAAATAACTATCATGTTGTAATGCCATCGATGCGGCTATATCTCCCACGTGTCGAAGCACGACTTAGAGGCATAACCGCACTGAAAGCAATGTTGCAAGTCAGGTAATCTTCACACAACCCATGTAATACATAAGGGAAAGAGTTACATAGTTGGCTTACAATCGCCACATCACACAATTACATGAATAAAGCATTACATCAACCAAATACATACAAGGTCTGACTACGGAACCAAAATAAAAGAAGACTACCCCAAATGCTACACAGATCCCCGATCGTCCCCAACTGGGATCCACTACTGATCGACTAGAACGAAACAACACAAAGGACAAGATCTTCATCGAGCTCCTCCTTGAGCTTGGTTGCGTCACCTGCTCGGTAACATCGGCACCTGTAAACTGGTTTTGGAAGTATCTGTGAGTCACGGGGACTCAGCAATCTCACACCCTCATGATCAAGACTATTTAAGCTTATAGGTAAGGTAATGGTATGAGGTGGAGCTGCAGCAAGCGACTAGCATATATGGTGGCTATCATACGCAAATGAGAGCGGGAAGAGAAGGCAAAAGCACGATCGAATAACTATGATCAAGAAGTGATCCTAGAACAAGCTACGTCAAGCATAACTCCAACACCGTGTTCACTTCCCGGACTTCGCCGAGAAGAGACCATCACGGTTACACACGCGGTTGATGTATTTTAATTAAGGTCAACTTCAGGTTTTCTACAACCGGACATTAACAAATTCCCATCTGCCCATAACCGCGGGCACGGCTTTCGAAAGTTCAAAACCCTACAGGGGTGTCCCAACTTAGCCCATCACAAGCTCTCACGGTCAACGAAGGATATTCCTTCTCCCAAGACAATCCGATCAGACTCGGCATCCCGGTTACATGACATCCTCGACAATGGTAAAACAAGTCCAGCAAGACCGCCCGATGCGCCGACATCCCGATTGGAGTTGCACATATCTTGTTCTCAGGGCAACAGTGGATAAGCAATCCGTACAACTAAAACCAGCCCTGGAGTTTCCCCAAGGTGGCGCTGCAAGGGGCTCTAGTTTGGACCAACACTTAGACAAGCACTGGCCCGGGGGGTTAAAATAAGATGACCCTCAGGATGCGCGACTCCCAAGGGAAAAGGCTAGGTGGCGAATGGTAAAACCAGGGCTGGCCTTGCTGGAGGAGTTTTATTCAAGGCGAACTGTCAAGGGGTTCCCATTATAACCCAACCGCGTAAGGAACGCAAAATCCGGGAACATAACACCTATATGACGGAAACTAGGGCGGCAAGAGTGGAACAAAACACCAGGCATAAGGCCGAGCCTTCCAGCCTTTACCAAGTATATAGATGCGTTAATTAAATAAGAGATATTGTGATATCCTAACAATAATCCATGTTTTGACATGGAACAACTCCAATCTTCATCTGCAACTAGCAACGCTATAAGAGGGGTTGAGCAAAGCGGTAACATAGCCAAACAATGGTTTGCTAGGACAAGGTGGGTTAGGGGCTTGGCTTAACAATATGGGAGGCATGATAAGCAAGTGGTAGGTATCGCAGCGTAGGCATAGCAAAAGAGCGAGCAACTAGCAAGCAAATATAGAAGTGATTTCGAGGGTATGGTCATCTTGCCTGATATCCCGCGAGGAAGAAGAACGAGTCCATGAAGAAGAAAAACGGACGTAGTCGAATGGTTCCTCACAAACGCGACGTTATCGGAACCAACCCGAAGAAGCAACACCGAAAAGAAGCACACAACATAGTAAACAACCAACAAATGAACATGGCATGATGCACAACCAAGTATGATGCATGTCTGGTTTAATGTAGCATGGCATGGCAAAATGCACAAACACCCTACAAATTAAGTGGAGCTCAACATGCAACGGGTTGCATATTGACGAAACACCACATTCAAGTTATTTAGTTCGATCTCGTTTAGGTACCCAACACTATTAAATGTTGTTAAACATGGCAAGAGGTGGAGCATAGAAGAACTACTTAACTAGGCAAGTTTAAATGAGGCCGGAAACAACAAGCAACAAGTCCAGAAACTCCTCATGTGCATGTTTTAAGGTTTGGTACTGTTCTGCCCTAAAACATATTTTAGAGTTGTTAAACATGCAATGTAAAGCCACCATGTTAAACTAGGCATTTTTCTACCCCATTGACATATAAAGTTTATTAAATTTGGAGCTATGGTTATTTAGTTATGAAATAAAGCATTTTAGCATGGCATAGGAGCAACTTTAACCAAACAGCATTTTAAACATTTCAAACATGGATGAAAGTTGGAAATTATTAAACTAGACAAAATTCTAAGCAACTTACATATATAATTTATTTTGATCCGATGCACGGTTGTGAAGTTATTAAATGCATGAAACTAGGGGGGTTTTTTGTAAAAACTGCAGTCCCAGGTTTAATTGCTAAAATCGCCGACAAGGAAAAAAATACATTGGGCTGAATCCATTCTTGGGCCAACAGAGAGGCGCTGGGGAGCAGCTCACCATGGGCTTCGGCCCAGTCCAAGCAGTGGTGGGGCAGGCTGGATCTCTGTAGCCCACACGAGTAGGGAGATTGCTCGGCCAACTGAAGGGAGTGAACCCGCTCATCTTCACCGTAGAGGAAGCAGGGGCGCGACAGCTGGGAGCAAAACTTCAACGAGCGAGGCAGAGGGGAAGCGAGGCGAGGGACTATAGATGCGGCGCCCTGGAGCGGCAAGAGGTGGGGTCCATGGGCCGACAGGGCGCCGACACGGTCAACGCGGCAGACAAGGGGGCGAGGCACAGGTTTGCGGGCGCTCCTCTGCTCAAGAAGAAGCAGAGCAGCGGGGACGTCTTGGCGCGGCTGCAGGCGGCGCGGATCCGGGCGAGGACGGCAACTCCGATCGGCTAGAAGGTTCTGGCGGGTGAAGTAGGGTTCGAGGAGGGCGGATCCAAACGGTGGAGGCTTGAGGCGCTGGTGCGGGCAAAGCTCGGTGACGCCATGGTGCGGGGTACCCCTGTCGACAGAGAAAGGAGAACAGAGAGAGATGAGAGAGGGAGAAACGGGAGGAGCATAGGAAGGGGAAGAAGGGGGCGACGCTCATCTGGATCAGGAGGAGCTCGAGCACGGGCACGAGGGCAGCGGCGGAGCAGTGGCTTGCGGGGGCTCCTCTCCTCTCGATGGAGCTCGGGGACGAGGGCACGGGGAGTAGCGGGGTGCAGGCGCCTGGTGGTGCTCGACGGCGACGGAGCTCCTCTCCTGTTGGGTGCGAGCGAGGCAACAAGGAGGAAGCAGGCGCGGGGCCTCCTGTTCGTTTGCTGCGGCCGGAAGGACGAGGAGGAGGGCACGCAAGGTGGAGCTCGGGCAAGTTGGATCAGGGAAAGGAGGAGGTTGGATGGGTGGATCAGACAGGGGAGATGGCTGGTGGTTGGTGCAGGGGGAATGAGAGGATCCCGAGGTGGGGAATGAGTGCGGCGGCGGCGTTTGGGAAGATCCCTAGAAATTAGGGATTGGGTCTAAAATTATACTAGGGGTGGACTATATATATACATCGCGGATTAGGTTAGGGGCTATCTCGACCCTACGATCGCAATCGGATGATCCCGGATAAAATAGCTAGGGAGTCCAAATAAGAAAATGGTGACGTTTTGTAGACGTTTGGGGACGATCCGGATTAAACGGTGACGACTGCCTGGGTTTGGTCCGGGACAGTTTCGGACGCGCACGTGAGGGGTTTGATGCACTGTGTAGAGAGGGTTTCGGGGCCTGGCGGTTGTCAGCGGACTGTGCAGAAGGGCTCGAGCTGAGAGAAGAGAAGAGAGAGAGACCCGGCGGCTGTTTCCGGAGACCGAAAACGTCTGACATTTTAACCGACTATAATGCCGCTATAGTTTAACGGTTGGGCAATCAAACGAACACTGAATGCGATGAAACTAGACAGGCGGTCTATCTACACTATATACATCGCGGATTAGGTTAGGGGCTATCTCGACCCTACGATCGCAATTAGACAATCGCGGATAAAATAGCTAGGGAGTCCAAATAAGAAAACGGTGACGTTTTGTAGATGTTTGGGGATGATCCGGATTCAACGGTGACGACTGCCCGGGTTGGGTCCGGGACAGTTTCGGATGCGCACGTGCGGGGTTCGATGCACTTTGCAGAGAGGGTTTCGGGACCTGGCGGTTGTCAGCGGACTGTGCAGAAGGGCTCGAGCTGAGAGAAGAGAAGAGAGAGAGACCCGGCGGCTGTGTCCGGAGACCAAAAACGTCCGACGTTTTGACCGGCTATAATGCCGCTATAGTTTAACGGGTGGGCTATAGAACGAACACCGAATGCGATGAAACTTGACAGACGGTCTATCTACACTGTAATAAGACCACACGCCAACTTTCAACCCATTCCGAGAACATTTTCTGGCCACTTGTAAAATAATATTTAGGACATGCCGCGGGCGCGTGCAAGTGTGTCTGGGCTCAGGACGGACAACGGAAAGAACGAGGAGACCAGGACGGATGGCAGTTTTGAAAACATGATGATGGAATGCACATGATGACATGATGAAATGCAACACGCAAGCAAATAACATGGCAACGACAGTGAATAACTGGAAGACACCTGACACATCGGTCTCGTGGCGTCACACATGTGAGGCATAATCCAATTGAAAACTAAAATCATGATGAAAAGTTTCGTGGATATCATTATTCTTTATAGCATACAAGTCATCACAATAATCATCATAGATAGCAACTTTGTTCTCATAATCAATTGGAACCTCTTCCAGAATAGTGGATTCATCACAAAATAGATAGTAGGCATGCTTTCATCATAATAAATTTGCTCATCAAAACTTGGGGGACAAAAAATATCATCTTCATCAAACATAGCTTCCCCAAGCTTGTGGCTTTGCATGTCATTAGCACCATGGATATTCAAGGAATTCATACTAACAACATTGCAATCATGCTCATCATTCAAATATTTTGTGCCAAACATTTTAATGCATTCTTCTTCTAATACTTTGGCACAATTTTCCTTCCCATCATACTCACGAAAGATATTAAAAAGATGAAGCGTAAGAGGCAAACTCAATTCCACTTTTTTGTAGTTTTCTTTTATAAACTAAACTAGTCTAAAAGAAGAAACAAAAAGATTCGATTGCAAGATCTAAAGATATACGTTCAAGCACTAACCTCCCCGGCAACGGCGCTAGAAAAGAGCTTGATGTCTACTACACAACCTTCTTCTTGTAGACGTTGTTGGGCCTCCAAGTGCAGAGGTTTGTAGGACAGTAGAAAATTTCCCTCAAGTGGATGACCTAAGGTTTATCAATCCGTAGGAGGCGTAGGATGAAGATGGTCTCTCTCAAGCAACCCTGCAACCAAATAACAAAGAGTGTCTTGTGTCCCCAACACACCCAATACAATGGTAAATTGTATAGGTGCACTAGTTCGGCGAAGAGATGGTGATACAAGTGGTATATGGATGGTAGATAAAGGTTTTTGTAATCTAAAAATATAAAAAAGCAAGGTAACTATTGATAAAAGTGAGCACAAATGGTATTGCAATGCGTTGAAACAAGGACTAGGGTTCATACTTTCACTAGTTCAAGTTCCCTCAACAATAATAACATAATTGGATCATATAACTATCCCTCAACATGCAACAAAGAGTCACTCCAAAGTCACTAATAGCGGAGAACAAACGAGGAGATTATGGTAGGGTACGAAACCACATCAAAGTTATTCTTTCCAATCAATCTGTTGGGCTATTACTATAAGTTTCACAAACAGCCCTAGAGTTCGTACTAGAATAACACCTTAGGACACAAATCAACCAAAACCCTAATGTCACCTAGATACTCCAATGTCACCTCAAGTATCCGTGGGTATGATTATATGATATGCATCACACAATCTCAGATTCATCTATTGAACCAACACATAGAACCTCAAAGAGTGCCCCAAAGTTTCTACCGGAGAGTCAAGACGAAAACTTGTGCCAACCCCTATGCATATATTCCCAAGGTCATGGAACCCGCAAGTTGATCACCAAAACATACATCAAGTCGATCATAGAATACCCCGTCGTCACCACAGGTATCCCACGCAAGACTTACATCAAGTGTTCTCAAATCCTTAAAGACTCAATCCGATAAGATAACTTCAAAGGGAAAACTCAATCCATTACAAGAGAGTAGAGGGGGAGAAACATCATAAGATCCAACTATAATAGCAAAGCTCACGATACATCAAGATTGTGCCACCTCAAGAACACGAGAGAGAGAGAGATCAAACACATAGCTACTGGTACATACCCTCAGCCCCGTGGGAGAACTACTCCCTCCTCGTCATGGAGAGTGCGGGGATGATGAAGATGGCCACCGGAGAGGGATTCACCGTCCGGCAGGGTGCTGGAACGGGTCTAGATTGGTCTTCGGTGGCTACGGAGGCTTCTGACGATGGAACTCCCGATCTATTGTGTTCCCCGAAGTTTTTAGGGTTTATGGATATATATAGTAGGAATAAGTACGTCGGTGGACCTCCGGGCTGTCCACGAGGCAGGGGGCGCGCCCAGGGGGGTGGGCGCGCCCCCTACCCTTGTGGGCAGCCCGGGACTCTCCCGATCCATCTCTGTTACTCCGTGGGCTTCTTCTGGTCGAAAAATAAGTTCCGTGAAGTTTCAGGTCAATTGGACTCTGTTTGATTTTCCTTTTCTGCGATACACTAAAACAAGGAAAAAATAGAAACTGGCACTGTGCTCTGGGTTAATAGGTTAGTCCCAAAAATAATATAAGAGTGTTTACTAAAGCCCATAAACATCCAAAACAGATAATATAATAGCATGGAACAATCAAAAATTATAGATAAGTTGGAGACGTATGAGCTGACAGGTAGGGCGGTTGTGTCACGTTTGAGTGAAGTTACAAACCTGCAGAGTCGAGTTTGTTTTGCGGCCCACCGTGTATGAATGGGGAAATCGAGGGAGAGACAGAGGTCTTTTGGACGAGCTTGAATCAAATGTGTTTTGTCACCCATGTGTTGTCACACACACCATGTCAGACTGGGCTCAAAGATGGTCGTGTCACGTTTAATTGAAGTTACTAACCTACCCTATTGAGAGCAGTGGAAATCGGGCCGATTAGGATGTCCGCATAAGGGGTACACAGTAATTTCCATCTCCCAAACACTGGCTTCGGGCAGCAGACATGGGAGTGGACATTTTGCTGCTTCTTTCGAATTTGGGACAATAAGCATCCACGTTTACCCTGGCAACTAAATTCAAATCCATTTTGTGTTCCTATACAAATCTTTATAAGTCATTCTATGTGTTTTTATATATCTTCAAAAGCACGACAAATATGTATTCCACTGTCATATATGAATATGATTTACAAATGCCGATACTTGAATTCAGAAGCTAGAATCCAATTTAAGGTGAATTCAAATATTTGAAACCACTGTATGTCCAACTCAAGTCTCACACGTAGCATCATGTGTACTCCCATTTAGATATGTACACAAGCGATGTATCAAGATTCGAAATACCGAGTCAATCAACCAATAATGTACAAAACTAACACACATATAAACACTTCTAGAGTATATGGATCAATAATATCAACTAACACACATAAGCCAGGCCGCTGTACTGTTTTTGCTAGAAGAGCATCCTTTTTTAAGCGAAGCTAGTACATCATCTTTGCCCTTTCAGATGCGTACCACTTAAGGACCATCTATAGTACTATTATTGTTGAATGCACATTCAGCCCGATTGGCATATTTGTAGGTCTCGCACAACAATCAAAATGAAATGTCTCAAAGTCTTATCAATTAATAAAGACTTGTGCTAAAAAAATTACAAACCAAAAAACAATTATTACATGATCTCTAAACAAATGGTTTGATCGATTACATGAACAAACAACACATGGTTATTTAACAATGGAAAGAACATTTGACCTATGATTTACCAAGTGGGAAATTAATTTCCTTTTTTCGTTCTGGACCATAACAATGCGGTCAGTCTTCGCTTGCTTCGTTTTGAAATCCACAAAATATTTAATGGTTGTCTTGAGTACAGCTTGTGATTGTGTTTTTGCTTCCTCAACATGGCAACTTCATCTCTAAGTGTAGAAGCAGAATCTCTTTCTACCAATAGTTTACCCTCTAGAGCATCAGCAGTTGGCAATTCACGATGCACGATTGGGCCAGTGCCACTTCTGTGGGATGATACAACGTCCATGGGGACCTCACTCTTTGATCTTGGGCTAACCTGTTTTTCCATTAAAGTTCTGATTAGATTCCGAAAAGTTGAAGTTAGCAAAACATCTCAACTAGGAGTTATAATAGAAAACCAGTTAAACAAACAAGGAATTAAAGAATTTCAATTGGATGCTGAAAAGTAGTTATTAACATCATTATAACCGGTTGTAGCAGCAAAGTAGTTAAACAAAACAGTTTTGCAAAATGGTACCTGTTGTGGCATTGGAGTTTCTCTTGGATCCTGAAAAGTTGAGTAGCCATTAACTTGATTATAGAAACCGGTTGCAGCAGCAAAGCAGTTAAACAAACAAGTTTTGCAAAAGGAACCTGTTGTGCATTGGAGTTTCTCTTGGATCCTGAAAAGTTGAGTACTCAGTAACTTGATTAGAGCAAAAAAGTTACAACAGCAAACCTGTTACATAAATATATTTTTGAAAATGCACCTGCTGTGCAATTGGACTTCCAATTGGATCCTGAAAACTTGAAGTTGGTAAGGTGATTACAGCAACAAGTTACAGCAGCAAACCAGGTAAACAAGAAAGTTTCTGAAAACATACCTTTTGTGCAAATGGAGTCTCAGTTGGATCATGGAAACTTGAATGTTAACAATCATAAATAAAGTGTTACCAAATCCATAAGAAACTAACATCAACCTAGTAAAACTAACCAGTTTTGGCAACGTATTTAATTACACATGAACTAACAAGTTCGAGCCAACGTATTAAAGTAACAAGTCGGTACCATTTACCAACAACACAGACATATGTAAATTTCTTTGATGTAAGCAAAATGATTCCAACACATATATAAGTTAAAAAGATGGTGTCCCTCATATAAACCTGACAGTTGTCTATCTATAAACATGCAAACATTACTAGTGCTACAAGTGATAATAGAAAACCATTTAATCAAAAAGGATATCAGAACATAAATTACACGTGAACTCTGATGCACCCTAGAAGTACATATGACCAGCTATCTACATGCTTAAGTAGCTATTTAAGTTCAGAAAAACAGGTAATTCTCAACAGTAAGTATCAAGCACATAGATAGGCGAAGTCTATAATAGGATTAACATGCTATGGCATTATGTAATTAGTAGCAAACTAAATTAAGCCAAGCAATGTAATTGAACAATTTTGCAATAAATGGCTAACAAAATTTCCGAGAAGATGGTAACTGAACTTATGCTGGCTCTTTTGTACAGGCACACTGCAACTTCTTTTTCGCTTACAAGGTTCTACGAAGGAGGCCATGGCATCAATTTCTTTGATATGGAGGACCAATACTTATTTCTTCCCACACTACATTGGTAAGTCGAATGGTTAATCTAATAAGATGGTGCGTCCTTGATATGTTGTATGAGGAAGGGTTGTCAGACTAGCTGTAGCTACACAGATCACACTCTGTTTTACTGTATGTTTCATGTGATTACATTTGGCATATTGAGATCTAAGCAATCTACAATAGGATCAAAAGACTGGCATCCTTCACATTATTGGCGAACTCAGTTCATAGAAACAAGCAATTCAACCATTCTGTGGTTAAATCCAAAGCACCACTGGAATTTTTTCACTATCCCAATCATACACGCAAAAAGGATCGACGCCACCGTACCGGCTGGTATGAGTGGCCGCCTCGAGTGGCCGGAAGTGTGCACCTAGTTTGACTCGTCCAGGTTGGCCCAGGCTAGTTTTGTTCATCCCAACGCACGACCAGGCAATGTAAAAAAATGAAGAAAAACGTTTCAATATGGATGATCCAATAACGTAAGTGCAAGGCAGGCCGTATAGCAGGCTCGCGGCTCAAACAAACGCCTCCCATATCGATGGATGGCAGGAAAAATCCCAATTCATTCGGTCCAACCTCCAATCTGGTTTGCTCCTAACCTAGCCGCCGTTCGACAGACCAACACAACACTTCCTCACACCCTTGTTGGAGGGTGGTCGTCAGGCTTCAAGCGAATGGAAGGACAAGAGGATGAATATCCAACCATGGGTGTAGCCTGCGTGGGAGGCAGTGGCATCAGGACGGGCATGGCATCGAGTTTGCCCAGACGGACAATCGCAGCTTGCAAGAGCAGCATGCGCAATGAGCAGGTACGTCACATCCCTGATTTTATCTAATTCGACTGTTTAATTTCTGGCGAATAGTTAAACCTAACGGTGTTGTAAAACTGCTTGTATGTAGGGAATCTATGAGAAAAATGGAACAAATTTCTTCTTATTTTATAACTCCCCCAATCAATAGTGAACTCACTGAACCTGATGTATCTAATCAAGTTTCCGGTGCAAAATTACAAGCTCATGTCGTTCTTGGGCCTGAAGTGTTTAATGAACAGACTGCTAATGAAGGATTTGAGGCAATTATTTTACATGCTCTTGGTGATAAACATATAGTGTCTAATGAGGGATCTAATGCAAGCATTTTGCAAGCTCCCATTGAGGGATTTAGTGTCTAATGGTGATCTGCTATGTCGAGAGAGACATAGAGATTTGCAGGCATTGATGACAAGCAAATTATAGTACATTTTCATGGCTTGAGCAAACGTCGAGGCCATATACTAGAAAGTCCATGTATCATGATAACGTAGCATTAATACTTTTCTAATCTGTTGTTTCAAGCTATTGGCATACTTGTGTAGGATAGATTTATTGATATTCAGTTTACGCACTGGTCATAGGTGCATATTTTCAGCCACAGGACGAATAATTCAACCAGGTACAGACCATGTTAGTTGTCCTTGTACACCATGTTGCATTTTGTGTTTTTTGGTTCTTACATCATTTAATGTTTTATAATCTGGAACTACTTTGGATCATTAGATGGTTTTCAAAGTGCATGTAGCTTCACATTTCTCAACTTATGTTCATTTCCGGAGTGCAAGTGCCTTCGTATTTTTAAGTTAAATTTTCGCCCCTGGTAACTTGAATTCATGGATCCACCACTTCACACAAATCATACACGTAGGCCAGTACAAATTAAATGAAATACAGGGACTTACACTAGCTCGTTGTACAGGCTCACCGCAGCTCTGCTTGCGCTTGGCATGTTCCATGTACAAGTCCATGTTACCACTTGCTTGGATGAGCATGCCTTGTGCTCCTTGCACCCCCTCTGCATTTTTGACACGGTGAATGGTTGATCAAATAAGAGGAACCGACCTTGCTGTTGTACCGAAGGAGAGGTACTTACAAGGTTATACCGGTGTGCAGGATGTGTACCAGATCCCGTAGCACCGTCATGATTCGCTAAAAATTGATTTTTCCTATTTCAGATGATATCTCCAGAAGAAATAAGAGTTAAAGTCAGAGTAGCATAGGCATGTAAGCGAAGAGAGCAGTGAAAGGATATCCAAACATCGTTGGAACAGTGCACAAGGGAGTGATATGTGGATACCTAGTTTGGGCCGGTGTTTGGGCATCCTCACCTAGCTAGAGTGCGGGACACTTCAGAGCCGTCGAGGGTGATGTGTTAGCGTTGGCTGGCCGCGCACGGATGCAGATCTTGAGTGGCAGCGGAGCGCTACGATGCAGTGGACAAGACCGTTGGTGAAGCCCGAACGGCCTCGGGGGGCGGAGCTGCGATGATGTGCTCGGTGAAGTAGCCTCGGTGAGGTGGGAGATGGCGTTGGTGAAGAGCACCTGATGCGGTGCAAGTCGGTGTTTGTGAGGCACGTCAGTTGCGGGAGCCGACATTGTCGGTGGACCACCCGGTGCGATGGACGAGGGTGTAGATGAGGTAGCTCCAGTGCGGTGGTGAAGAGCGACCATCGTCTTAGTTGTTGTCCGGCACAAAGGTGGGGAAAGAGACAAGACGAGGGCGATTCGAACTTTGCTTGGGTTGGCGGTGAATTAGGGATTTGAGCGCGCTGGGTGCGAAAGGGGATGGTGGAGAAGGAAGATTTTGCAGGGTTGTAATTGGGGCCACCAGATATTTCAATCCGAAACATGAAAACGAACTTATTTTGTCGTCGTTCTTTTTTTTTGGGGGGGGGGGGGAGGGAGGGAGGGGGTGGGTGGCTGGGTGCTAGCGTCTGTACGACACACGCGACCACCATGACATGACCCTGGTCTGCCTGGTGAGCCTACATTTGAGAATGCAAATGAATCTTCTTTCATTTGCAACGAATCTGTATGTATTACCATGTCCGTGTTTTCCTTGCAAATAATTAGTCATTCGAAATGAGATACTATAAATTAAGTAATGAGGAGTTATTTGAATTAGAGTGTGTGTCACATAGCGATCTCCAATTCTAACATGGATTTCGCATTTCATGGTATCCATGCTACTTTTTTAATATAAATTCATATGCATATGATGAACACCATGGTAGTGAGAAAACTTTGTCTGGATTCAAACATATGAGCTACAAAATAGCACAACAACGGAGTCAATGTCAACTTTTCCAAACCTAGTATGGCATGAATTCGAAATAATTACCCATATGCATGGTCCTCAATTCAAATCTTACAATGTAAAATAAATTGAAACGTCGATATTAAGTCTTGTACTATATACATTCAAATGTCGTTTTTAGCCCCGCCCCCCTCGGAACACATGCTACATAATTCATGTATCAATCAATCTTCCTTTCCTAACCACCTTAGGAAGCTGTCAGTTTCCGACACTGGTTCATTCTTTCTCTCCATGTTTCTATCTCTAACTCTCTCAACTACACAACCCCCTTTTCCCACTCTGTTGCCAAACGTATCTACCTCACACACCCGCCATTGCACCCCATGCCGAGCTCTCTCTCTCTCTCTATCTCTCTGTCTCTCTCTCCCTGCCAGCCGCTCTCGCTAGATACATGCATTGCCTATATAGCCCCCCTCTCGTGCGCACGCACGCACGTTGTCTATCTACGTCACTCTCTCAAGACTGCATCACTCTTTCTTCTGCACGGCGGGCCACACTCGCTGAATCTCACTCTCTTTATCTATGTCTCGATTAACCTGACTTTCTTTCACACACAAATGATATATCTCCCTGTTTAGGCCT
This sequence comes from Triticum monococcum, assembly GCA_034509565.1. Lineage (NCBI taxonomy): Eukaryota > Viridiplantae > Streptophyta > Magnoliopsida > Poales > Poaceae > Triticum > Triticum monococcum. The sequence goes on along the minus strand of CM067842.1, from coordinate 273,013,884 downwards.
CGATCGACACACTCTATACTCTCTCATGCAGATTGTCTATCCAGCTCAGTCCTTCCAAGAAACTCCACTCTTTCGACCTCACGGCGGGCCACGCTCGCTCAATCTTTCTCTCTCTCTCTCTCTCTCTCTCTCTCTCTGTGTGTGTGTTTGTGTTTCTCTTTGTATGTCTTGATTAACCTCGCTCTTTCTCGGACACAAATGATATATCTCCATGTTTGAGCCCAATTCGACATATTCAGATTGTATACTCTCTCACGCATATTGTCTATCTAGGTCACTCTCTCCATCCCGTCTCACTCTTTCGAACGCACGATGACCCACACTCACTCAATCTCTCTCCCTTTGTATATGTAATCGATTGACCTTGCTTCCTCCCACGCACAAAATATATCTACATGTCTGTGACTGGATCATCTCTCAAGCTCTATCTTACAGCCCTAACCCTTCCCAAAAGCTCAATTAGACAATATCTCTCCAGAGCATATATATCTTTTCAACAAATGCCGAACCACACTCACTTTGTCTCTCTATCTATCCATGTCTCAATTAACCTTGCTTTCTCATGCCATGTCTTCCACACATTGAAGCTACCTCTCCATCCCTCGCAGACTTGTAGCTATTTACATTGTGAAGGGGATTCCAACCTTGGATTAATTTATGAGGGCATTTATTCCAGTGGGTTTAGATTATATTTTTGTAGAATTCGGCGCACAACCACTCCAAACACCATTGCAACCCCCACACCTCCCCCAATTGATTTCCCTCTGGCTCGGTCATCGCTCTCTCGAACGTCCTTTCTCACCTTCAACGTCGCACCATGGTATTTTTGCAAAAAACTCTGTTGTTCTCTTTAATTATTACAAAGAAGCTACAAAACTACACTGATAATCCACCTGTAATGGAATAAATTTCGACCCACAAATTAAAGTGCTACAAACTACACACCAAGGGGCCCACCTGTCATGGAACAAATTTGGACCCATATATAAATTAAAAATTAAAAAGGATGAGGATTGAACATGCGACCAGGGCCTTCGAGCCGCATGTTAATAGGCAATATAGTACAACAATGTTTGTTGTACACCCCTTTGTTGATATAATGGTTTTATATTACCACAACCTATTTAATGGATAACATGTTTTAATATTATTTTTAGTACATTAGTGAGACCGGCTCGTTAGCACGTACTATTCACCTTCACTTACTGGTGGGTTCCATGTCTGCTCTCTCTCCTCTCCCCTTCTACGTTTAGACGCACAGGCTAACACGAAGAAATCGCGGGCGGTGTTGCCATTGACAAATATATGGACGCGTTCACAAGTTACGACGCCAGTTTCACGTACTAGTAGTAGTAGTCAATGTGTATGTGCAATGCATGTTAATTTGGAAGTAGATTAAGTGCATGCGAATATTAAGTAGGATATTATTTGCGTGTAATTATGTGATTAGCACTATTTTTGGCATGAATTAACTGCATGCTAAACATGTTGAGCACTTGACATTGAAGTAGTCTAGGTCGTTGGATTGACACGATTGGATGGCTGATATTAATAGGATCTGCCCCTTTCGTATAGATGGTATAGATATAGATTATACATGTAACAAGTTTAGGAACAGAAGTGACCGTGGCAGACAAGTTATCTAATACTATTTATCTACTACTCCGTAATAATTAAATGCGTTGATAAATAGATGTATCGCCTAGTGCTAAAACAAGGGGACTGGTCACACCCTACAAGTATTTGGAATTGACTTCCCTAAGAAAATATTTGGAACTGACATGGTATTTAATATGAAATATTTGTGATGAGAAGGAATACATGTGGCTTGATGACATTTTATATTTAATGTGATACGGCTCTAGCAGAACATTCAATCGATCAAACCATAGATTTCATTCAGTCTGACTCCGACTTTACATTCATACGACGAATAATCTAAGATAAACAGAAATGATAAATATTCGGATTTAAAGCACGGCAATCCAAACGTTTTTCATGCCAAATTTAGATTACGCGGCTGCGGCAGTGGCGTCTTGCGGTGGGAAGAGGCTCCTCTGCCGTGCTCTGTGTGTCGTTGGGCCACTGACGGCGACGGCCACAGTGGCGTCTTGCACCGTTGTTGGCATACTCCTGGACGTTGGCCCTAGCTTCAAGGAAGGCCAGGATGTTCTGGACTTCGGTCTCCAGGAGCGATTCAACTGGCGCGAGGAGGCGACTGGCGTTGGTGCAATGAAGCGGTCAACGGCGGCCATCCATGCCGCTGAGGGGGGCATTGGCACCCGCGCGGGGACATGCGCCGGTAACAGTGCGGCGGAGACATTCATGTGCATCAAGCTCGACGACAATGTGCGGCTCCCAGCCCATTGTCATGGGAAACCCTGGCCATCTATTGGACCAGGGGGTCCGTTGCTAGTTCGGCAGGTGGGCGACGCATTGCTCAAAGAGCAGATGAGCGTGTCGCAGCGCGACAGAGATCACGTGGGCGATTTACCCAGGTTCAGGCCGCCGTGAGGCGTAAAACCCTACTCCTGCTCTCGTGGATTAGTGGTGGAAAAGGTGGTAGTGGTGCGTAGTACACTTTCCCGGCAGGGGTTGCCTCAGGCAGCAGCGACTACGCGCATATGGGGGTGTGAGTTATCTAAGCTCCTAACCCTGTCTATGGTTGCCATGGGCCTCCTTTTATAGATCAAGGGGTAACCACAGTGGCAAAGTAGTCATTCTGCACTGAAAAGATAGCAAACAGTGCTATCATTCCTAACTCTACGGGCTGAAAGGTAAATGCACCGCTTAATGTCACATTGTTGGTTGCCTAGCAAGGCTTGCCGGGCTATCTTGCCAGCTCCGTGCCTGTTCTCTTAACACATCACAGGACAGGTGTCATCTGTGGGTTTCTCCTATAGGAAATGCCATCCATGTGGCGAATGGCTACCACTCAATCACTTTGCGGCTTGACACAACATTGATCGACGATGTGGGTCATGGTGGAGTGGTTGGTGAGGTGATTCTGCCTCCACGAGCCCCCAGCAGGCCCTGCCGAGCTATCATGATTGCCTGCTTCTGAGGTGCCCTTGCCCCTTGCTGGGATCGCCTACCCGGCAAGGGAGGGTTCTCCCTTCATGATATCTTGCTTCCTTGGTTCGTTCTTGGCCCCTCTGATCTGCATGTTGGTCCTTCGAATCTCTTTGTTTCTTGTCCTTTTGGCTTGGGTTGGTGCTTCAATCTTGTTCCCGTGCCTGTGCATAGTCTTGGCAATAGACCCAGGGTTTGTTGCACCGACAAAAGCCCCCGGGCCTGCCCGAACGCGCTGCCGAGCGTCGTTGGGGTAGGGCCTAATAAGTGCACATGCAAGGGTTGCTGAAGAGGCCGATCTCTTGAGGTCTTATTTTGCTTCTTTATGAGTCTTGATTTTGGGCTGGTTTCTGGTTTCCCCAAGCGTCGTGTAAAGCCGATGGTGGTGGGGCCGCTCCAGTAATGGCCTGTTAATGACTTGAACGCACGGGGTAGAAACTGCCAATTCACTCTTCCCACCATGCCCTTATCCTTGGCCATGTATGTTGCATGCATCACGCGGGGTAGGTAACGGAGGCGCATGGCGCGGGAGAGCATCATGTCGAGGGCTCAGTCATCTTGAATTGGCGAAGGAGGGCGGTAGTTGCCCATTGATGGAGCAGCTCCTCTCCTCGCCCCGCCTATAAAAGGGAAGGGTGGAGAAGGGCGGAGTCGCTCATCTTCGTCTTCCTCCTCTTCTTGTTTTCTGCTTCTGCTGGTGATGTCGAAGGGAATTATATCCTACTCGTGCTTGCATTCGGTGTTGATTAATTTTAATGCATGTTCACGACTGTTGTCGCTCTCTAGCTGGTCGCTTCCCAGTATTCTTCTAGCCTTCACTTGTACTAAGCGGGAATACTGCTTGTGCATCCAACTCCATAAACCCCAAAGTTATTCCATATGAGTCCACCATACCTACCTATATACGGTATCTACCTGCCGTTCCAATTAATTTGTATGTTACAAACTCTAAACCTTCAAATAAACATTCTGTTTTGTATGCTCGAATAGCTCAAGTATCAACTAGGGTTGTATGTATCTTCCATGCTAGGAGGGATATTCTCAAGAGGAGTTGACTCTACTCCTCACTCACGAGAAAATGGCGGGTCACCGGGATGCCAGTCCCATGATTTATGCAAATCAAATCAAAATAACTGCAAACAAAAGTCCACCGAGCCCCCTGTTAGTTGGAGGCACTCGTTGTTTCAAGCAAGCCATGGATTGATGCTTGGTGGTGGAGGGGGAGTATAAACTTTACTATTCTATTTGGGAACCGCCTATAATGTGTGTAGCATGGAAGATATCAAGATCTCTCGGTTGTTATGTTGACAATGAAAGTATACCGCTCAAAATATTATTCATATCTATTTCAAAACCAAGCTCTGGCACGTCTACAAATCCCTGCTTCCCTCTGCGAAGGGCCTATCTATTTACTTTTATGTTGAGTCATCATCCTCTTATTAAAAAGCACTAGTTGGAGAGCACCGCTGTCATTTGCATCCATTACCGTTAGTTTACATTGAGTATGACTTGACTGGATCTCTTTTACCATGAATTACAATGCCTAGTCAGTCTTTGATCTTTAAAGATGCTCTACATTTATGTTTTGCGGTCTCAGAAAGGGCTAGCGAGATACCATCTTGTTATATCATATCATGATTGTTTTGAGAAAGTGTTGTCATTCGAGATTTACTATTATTGCTCGCTAGTTCATTATGCCATTGATATGAGTAAACATGAGACCTAAATGTTATTGTGAATATGGTTAGTTCACAATCTTTTCTGAAAACCTGAATGCTAGCTTTACATATTTACAACAACATGAGCAAACCGAGTTTGTAAAAGTTTTTCTTTATCACTTTCAGTTTATCCACTGAATTGCTTGAGGACAAGCAAAGGTTTAAGCTTGGGGGAGTTGATATGTCTCCATCGTATCTACTTTCCCAAACACTTTTGCCCTTGTTTTGGACTCTAACTTGCATGATTTGGGTGGAACTAACCAGGACTGACGCTATTTTTAGCAGAATTGCGGTGGTGTTATTTTTGTGTAGAAATAAAAGTTCTCTGAATCACCTGAAAATCAACAGAGAATTATTTTGGAATATATAAAAAATACTGGAAGAAAGATCCGCGTCAGGGGGCCTACTGTCAGTGTCAAAACCGGCAGATCTTGGGTAGGGGGTCCCAAACTGTGCGTCTAAGGATCGATGGTAACAGGAGCCAGGGGACACAATGTTTACCCAGGTTCGAGCCCTATTGATGGAGGTAATACCCTACTTCCTGCTTGATTGATTTAGATGAGTATATGGGTTACAAGAGTTGATCTACCTCGAGATCGTATGTTGTGGTCTAAACCCTATAGGTATGATGAGTAATGTCAAAATAATCTACCAACTAGCCTGGCCTCGGCTTATATAATGTACCAGAGGCCTAGGATAATAAGAGTCCTAGTCGAATACGCCGGTGGAGAGGAGTCCTTGTCTTGATCACCAAGTCTTGTGGAATTTCCTCGTGTATACATCGGCTGTGCGAACTGGCCCATGAGCATACAGCCATGGGGGTCCTCGGCCCAATCCAACTGATTGGGAGAAGACGTGGTGAGTACCCCCTAGTCCAGGACACCATCATTAGCCCCCTGAACCGGTCTTCAAGTTTGGGACGCTCCTCGATTCTTCCGAACTGTTCTTCATCTTCGGTCATCAGTCTTGAAAACCGGTTCAACAAATCTTCCCATCTTCGATCTTGAGGATCGCCGAAGTAAATCCGAAGAGTTTACATGTCGGGTATCCGAGGATCCCCTTTAAGTTCTCGGCCTTAATCAATGCCTTGTTATTTTTATGCCACACCTCGGGTTTGAAGTTGTTCCTGGGCGGCAGTGTCCTCTTGCGTCCGAGCTCTCACGCCGGACTGCATTTGAGGTATCTTTTGCAGCCGAGCACCAATGTCGGACTGCTTCCGAGCTCCAATGCCGGAATGTATCCGAGCTCCAACACCGGACTATGTCCAAGCTCCAATGTCGGACTGTATCCGAGCTCCAATGCCGGACTATGTCCAAGCTCCAATGCCGGACTATATCCGAGGTGTCATAAATCACCTTAGTTCAAAAAAGTTGAAGGAGTTTAGCCAAGCTTAATGCCGGAAATGCCCTCTATGGAGCCAGCCACTAGCGCCCGAGCTTTATGCCGGACTGCTTTCGAGGTGGTGCACCACCCCAACTGCGGGCCGATTTTTTGTCAATATTTTTTATTGGTGCAATTTATTCTCTGCCGAGATATATAGCCAGTAGCCCTCGAGGTGTGTATCGGTTTAAAACTTGAGATGCACCTGAAGGATGACATAAGACCGCTGATCCCAATAGCCACTGAGACTCAAGTTGATTCACAAAATCGGCCTGAGGATCAACTCCTAGCTCGGCGGAATACTTCGGGACACAAAAAGCGATGTGCAAATTCCTAGAGACTCAGGTTGGGTGCGGCCGACCAACTTGGGGATAATAATCTCCTCAAAATCTATATTGCACTTTAATTTTTTTGCATTGGATTGTCAATGCAGTAGCCCCCAAGACACTGGTCGGGTGGCAACACCAGATCAGGGGATTGATACGCCCCTTTCAATATTAGCGAATGATAAGCCCGAAGCCCAATAGCCCCCCGAGCCTTAATGTCGGCACCGGTGGCCGAATTAAGGATCGATATCCTGAGTAAAACCACAAATTATGTGTAATGATTCTACATATCCAAGTACTTTACATCATTAATGCTCGGATCTGCATTGTACAAAACTTTGTTGACCGACAATCGGCTTCAACCTCCTCGGCTAGAAGCCGGGGAGTGTTTGTCCTACTTTATAAAGCCGTTATAAGGGCAACGATTTATGGAAAACAAGGCAATCCGGCCATAGGGTTATATAAACAAAGGTACTCGGAGAGATATGTTATATTACTTAATGTAAGAAACATCTTCCAAAGAAAATAGTCTCTCTATCAGTTCCTTTCTTTGGGTCATCATGCTTATCATGATCATGAAACCTCACCTCCGATCAATGTGGGAGGAAAATATTGAGGATTTAGTTCGGGGAAAGTTCTCGAACTATGTGGTATTAATAAACCAAATTTTTTACTTCCGTCATTGCCGACCAATGTGATCCCTTAAGATTGCTAGCTTTCGGCTTCACCCAGTCTGATGTACTAACTCGGATGACCCAGTAGTAACAATCACATATGTGCTCCCTTTACCGCCCAGCCGAACAATCGGGAACATAGGGGTAAGCACAGGGCAATCCAGCTTGGCAAAAATCTGAAGTCAAATTGATGCATATTTATGGCTTTATAACGATGATTACGGAAGGCAGCCCTTTTATATTAAATACAAATGACGATGATATGTTTCTTTTGACTCTGTTGCGACCGTTTATCAGTTGAAAGTGGCCCATCGTCGGCTTCTACCCCTTTGTAGATACTACGCAGGGTGTCTCCACAATAACAAGACAACCATTAGCTGACGTCTCGGTGCACGAAGGTGGTTGTGTTAGCGGAAACAAGGCAATCATATATGCGGTCTTTATAAGTTTCACTTAGTCATAGGAGCTTTAAAATGGGGAAGCTAGCTATGAGCCCCCGGTTAGTGTTCGGCGACATCCGAGGTCAAGCCATAAACACTTCGGCCAATGTTATGAACGACCCGTCATTTAACACAGTCATCGGATCACTTACAAGTTAACACTTATTGTGACAGTCAGTTTTCGGCTTTCTCCACTGAGGTGCTTAACCATGTGAGCTGGAAGCATAATCGAAGTGGTTCTCCCTTTGCACACCTAGCCGAACAAAGCGAAACGGAGGAGGCAAGCGCAGGAGTCCGGAAACCCAACTATTGACCGAAGACACAATTCGAAACCGATGCATATTTAGCAATATCCGAGAATGTTTTTGCCGAATCTCTAAAGGTGTCCGGCGTTGCACTGCGAGACTTGTGCTGAAAACACACAAATAGTTTAAAAGTGACATAAGCTTGGAAAACCAAAAAGCATTACTAAAAACTTAACGTCCAAACAGGATCAAGTGTTCGGTGCCAATCCGAAAATTGGAAAAAAGAAAAAAATGTGCTTCTGCCGTGCTTTAATATGACACACCCGATCTCAACACTTCAAGTGGGCCAGCCTACAGCTTCGAGCTCCTTATCCCAAAGGCGGAGTACTTCTTCGAGGCCAGTTTAGCGAACTAAACTCGAGCGGCTTTTTAGAGAGAAGACAGGCTATCCGGCTATTGACCATACACTCGAGTCGAAAAAGGAGAGGTAGAAAAAGACTTTGCAACGACCAAGAAGAAAACACATTTACTATAAAACAGCTCATATAAATTTTAAAAGCCCCCAAGTGACTTGGGTAAAAGAATTTTATGTATAATGATTGTATGTACCGATGTACTTATATCATATCTGTGTTCACCCAAACTTTAAACTCATCTTAACCGAGCGTCGACTTCTCCCTCTTCGGTCAAGGACCGAAAAGTGTCATGTACTCCACCTGTCAAAAGCATCGACGGTGTTTCCGATAACCAGGCAATCAGGCCATAAGGCTGTAACAGACAAAGCGCACTCAGGGAAATTATGCTATATTACTGACGAAGTGTAAGAAGCATCTTCAAAGAAAATAGTACCTCCACCGATACCTTTCTTCGGTTGCTCATTGTTACTATGAGACTTGTGCAATAGATTTTTTGTACTCATGATTTCCGTTGTGTACCGACCATTATTGAAAACAAGAAGTGTGCTAGCTTTCGGCTTCACCCAGTTTGAGGTACTAACTCGGATGATCCGGTAGTAACAATCACAGAGGTGCTCCCTTTACCACCTAGCCGAACAATCGGGAACGTAGGGGTAAGAATAGGAGCAAGGTAAGCCAGCTTGCAAAACACTTAAGTCAACATGGTGCATATTGTGGCGTAATACACGAATAAGGAACGAAGCCGTACAAGTATAATCATATGCAAGAGGAAACGCTTCATAAAGGAAGCCCCCAAGTAAACGGGGTATTTGAATTTGCTTGCAACATACAAGGTTTTGACAAAGAAAGTTTTTCGCAAATGATTTTTTGTCAAAAAAGCATAATGCTTGGTCGAACCGAACGAAATTTAAACCTAAAGGTTTTTAAGCACGGAAGCGACTTAGCTGGTTAATGTGCTCGGTGTCGATGCACGGCCCGAGCTTACAGTGGGACAAGGTCCCAGCCCCCAAGCCGGTCCCGAGGTGGCGGAGCGAAGAGCTCGGCACTCGGAAGTGGTGACATAGCACGGCCAATGCAGGCCAGCAGTGAGACGCCAAAGTCCCCGGCGTGGTTTAATGAAGTAATGACGAAGCCCTCCATCCAGCAAGGTGACGTGGTACGTCGGTACACCGAGGTGACAGCACTGCCCGACCCGGATCCTTTACCAATGCACAGAAAATAGTGCAAGCCGGAGATAATAGGAATAACAAAAAAATTGTTGCATAATTAATAATTTACGCACAGTGAGTAATAAAAGGAATATGGCCCATGTGCCGAACAGTCGATGAGGTAGAGCTCTCTCAGCGATGCCGAAGTCCCCGAGGCAACCGTAAATGTCGATATGGCGATTCGACCAACAAGGTGATCACGCGAGCCGATTGGGGCAACGACGTCAGCTTGCCAAAGTGACCGTGTAATGCAGTCGAAGTCGATCTCCTACCCACATAAAATAGTGCGGTCCAAAAAGGATAATTGCTTTTTGCAAAAATAATTTATTGAAAGAGATGTGGCCTGGTGCCGAAGTCATGTCGATGCAGGGCGTCGGCGTGACGCGGTGAAGGCGTGGCCAAGCCTGAATTCGTAGGCCAGTCTGAGTTCCGGATGCGGCATTCACATAACTGTGTTCGGAAATTGACCGAACCATCACGAGACCGTTGTTAATGCGGCCACATTTTGATAGCCCTGTGTACAGATGATGAAACAAACCAGAGTATTAATTCCTTGGGAAAATAAACCCAAGAAAGACAAAATACTAGGGTTAATAGCACCTAGTTTATCTGTTGTAGCAATCTGAAGAAAGGTTACTGCCAAAATACAGACTCGATCCGCACACCCATTGCCCGATGGGCGATAAAGCAACAGCATGGTGATGTTGGCAAAGGTGGGCTTGCTGAGGCAAAACCCCTGGTCCAGCTAACGTGACGAAGCTGGCCGGCTGGCGCGCTAAAGTCACTGGAGTATGTTGATGAAGAAATAGCAAAATCCCCGGTCTAGCCGAGATGACGGAGTGGGTCAGCAAGGAGACGTTGTAGCTGCCATGTCAGCCGAGGTGTTGAAGCAGTTTGGCATGGTGGACATCGGCTTGAAGAAGTAACAGTGCGGCCACGCCGACGCTGGTCATAACTTGTGACGTGGTCAATGCCAGATTGATGAAGTGACCGAGCAGCGATGTCGGTGCGCCTGACCCGTGCAATCCGTGGGGCGATGGTTTTGGTGATGATTTATCCTTCGCGATACTGAACTATTGTTCGGCTTGCCGAGCTGATGATCCGATAAGGTTAGGCTCGGCTCGATGAAGCGATGATTTGTCTAGCGCAGGTCAGCAGGCATGGAGCAATGTTACCGGACTGGTGTGACACCAGCGCGATGCTGAATATTGCCTCAAAGAAGGCTGAAACCTTTATGGACACGTGTTAAGAACAAGGCACAATACCATGGAAGAAAATTCCTTTAAAAACGTTGTCCAATATCAAATTCATAAAGAAACATGAATTTTGGTCAGATCCGTATTCGCGCAGAAAACAGGTCCGAAAAGTGATGCACTAATCAGAAGGTTCCTGGAGTTTGGACGGTCGGGTCGAGCTGAAATTTTGAAGGGTGGTAGATATAGGAATTACGCAGCCAGTCAACGGTTGAATCTTTGAAAGGACGTCCGAGCTACGTGCTGGATACCATGCCCTAAACTCATCCAGATTCCCGTCCACATTTGACAGGGCTCCGGTATATCATAGATTGCCGGAGATTCCTCCATCGAAACTCGACGAAATTTTGAATTATTGTTGTAGACTCAATTCCGCACAATTCCACCAAAGGAATTGTCAAAGGACGCTCGAGGAGGTGGTGGAAGAGGATACAAGTTCGCTGTTCGAAAATACAGCACGGTCGCCCAAGGGCAATGTTGACGTTGAGCCCCCGAGCTCCTTGGATGATTTCTTCATGATCTTCATAGAGATCGGAGTTGATGTTGATTAAGGCCCCTGTCCGAACATGACGATCAGAGATGGAGTGTGGTCCTTGGTCGAGCCAAGGTGACAAGTCGAGCCAGCGACAAAGATGCTGGCATCGCAGTTGATCTGCGAGCGAGCCAGTGATCCTTTGTCGATCACACAACGGAACTCTCAATGAAAGCACCATTGTCGGTGTCAAAACCGGAAGATCTCGGGTAGGGGGTCCTGAACTGTGCGTCTAAGGACTGATGGTAACAGGAGACAGGGGACACGATGTTTACCCAGGTTCGGGCCCTCTTGATGGAGGTAATAACCTACTTCCTACTTGATTGATTTTGATGAGTATAGGGGTTACAAGAGTTGATCTACCTCGTGATCGTATGTTGTGGTCTAAACCCTACAGGTATGATGAGTAATGTCATAAGAATCTACCGACTAGCCTGGCCTCGGCTTATATAATGTACCAGAGGCCTAGGATAAGAAGAGCCCTAGTCGAATACACTGGTGGAGAGGAGTCCTTGTCTTAATCACCAAGTCTGGTGGAATCTTCCTCGTGTATACATCGGCTGTCCGAACTGACCCATGAGCATATGCCCATGGGGGTCCTCGGACCAATCCAACTGATTGGGAGATGACGTGCTGAGTACCCCCTAGTCCAGGACACCGTCACCCACCACCTATCCATGAGGGTGGGGGCGCGCCCTACCCCCCTTGGTGCGCCCGATGCCTCGTGGGCCCCCTGATGCTCCGCAGACCTCAACCTTGAATCCATATATTCAGTTTCCGGGAGAAAAAAAATCAGAGAGAAGGATTCATCACGCTTTACGATACGGAGCCGCCACCGTGCCCTAAACTCTCTCTAGAGGGCAGATCTGGAGTCCGTTCAGGGCTCCGGAGAGGGGAATCCATCGCCATCGCCATCATCAACCTTCCTCCATCACCAATTTCATGATGCTCGCCGCCGTGTGTGAGTAGTTCCATCTTAGGCTTGCTGGACGGTGATGGGTTGGATGAGATTTATCAAGTAATCGAGTAAGTTTTGTTAGGGTTTGATCCCTAGTATGCACTATGTTCTGAGATTGATGTTGCTATGACTTTGCTATGCTTAATGCTTGTCACTAGGGCCCGAGTGCCATGATTTCGTATCTGAACCTATTATGTTTTCATCAATATATGAGAGTTCTTGGTCCTCTCTTGCAAGTCTATAGTCACCTATTATGTGTTATGATCCGGCAACCCCGAAGTGACAATAATCGGGACCACTCCCGGTGATGACCGTAGTTTGAGGAGTTAATGTATTCACTATGTGTTAATTCTTTGGTCCGGTACTCTATTAAAAGGAGGCCTTAATATCCCTTAGTTTCCAATAGGACCCCACTGCCACGGGAGGGTAGGACAAAACTTGTCATGCAAGTTCTTTTCCATAACCACATATGGCTATATTCGGAATATATGCCTACATTACATTGATGAACTGGAGCTAGTTCTGTGTCACCCTAGGTTATGACTGTTACATGATCGATCGCATCCGACATAATTTTCCATCACCGATCCAATGCCTACGAGCTTTTCCATATATTGTTCTTCGCTTATTTACTTTCCGCTGCTACTATTACCATCACTATAAAACCCAAAAATATTACTTTTGCTACTGTTACCTTTCGCCACTGTTACCACTACTATCATATTACTTTGCTACTAAATACCTTGCTGCAGATTTCCAGGTGTGGTTGAATTGAAAACTAGCTGCTAATACTTGAGAATATTCCTTGGCTCCCCTTGTGTCGAATCAATAAATTTGGGTTGAATACTCTACCCTCGAAAACTGTTGTGATCCCCTATACTTGTGGGTTATCAGCGAGCGAGCAAACTGGGGAGGACGAGTTCTTCACACGCATCCGGGGATGGCAAGTCACCGGCGAGGCAGGGGGCTGGGGGCGAGTAGAGATCGGAAGCGCAGTAGAAAAGAGGGGGATTGGGACCTGGGCCGACCCAAAATCCCATGGTGGGCCGTGGCCCACCGTAGGCACCCTATAGATACACACCCGAGCGTTCATGAATTTCCGAAACTAAATTAGGAACATTTAGCTGACCAATTAAATGACTCTTTTTTAATAATACCAGATTGGTATTTGAACACCTAAGCTGTTTAGCTTGATGGGTGGAGCAGTGCTATTATGACACAAAGCGCGTATGCTGATTGTATAGTGATCATAAAAAGGGGGAAATCCTAAGCTTTTTTTTGTGCAAAAGAGGGTTTCCCCTTTGATTTCTATTAAAGAAACGACCACGGAACCAACATGATCAATTAAATCCTAAGCATGATCAATTAAACCCTATTATGACTTTGCTGTGATAGCGTGGCTTATTAGGGATGATAGACTACTCATATCAACAAGGAATTCCTTCTTTACCGCGAGCCATTCGGAAAGAACTCCAAAGTTAAGCGTGCTCAGCTTGGAGTAATTTCAGGATGGGTGACCGATCGGGAAGTTGCTCCCGGGTGCACACGAGTCAGGACAAAGTGCGTAGAAAAGACTAGTATTGATCTATGGGGCCAGTCTAGATCCCGCCAGGAGTAACGACCACCGGCGGGTGTGTCCGAGGCATTACAAGTTGGTTTCAGAGCCGACCCTCGCGGTTACACTGATGTTTGCAGATAGGTGCGCGGTCATGTTGCGCATGACGTTTGTGACCCGTCATGGCACACAGCATGGCACATGTGCTAGACTGGATGCACAAACGTATGTGCCAAGAGGGAACGTTCCTGTGGCCCGACGAGGATGTCGGTTCCTCTGAGTGGGGGTGTATATGCTAGTCTGATTTATTAGGGATGATAGACAACTCATATCAATAATGAATTCCTTCTTTTTCGAGAGCCCATTCGGAAAGAACTCCAAAGTTAAGCGTGCTCAGCTTGGAGTAATTTTAGGATGGGTGACCGACCGGGAAGTTTCTCCCGGCTGCACACGAGTGAGGACAAAGTGCACAGAAAAGACTAGTATTGATCTGTGGGGCTAGTCCAGATCCCGCCAGGAGTAACGACCGCTGGCGGGTGCATCCGGGGAGTTACATGTGCCATGGCAGATTTAAAGGTGAAAATCGCGGAAATGCTATTTAGCATCCATTATTTGCTTCGAACTAAGAGCTAAATTCTAAGAGATGAAGCGAGAGGACGCTATGCAAGGCTCCTCATCCGTCGCCGTGGATGAGAAACGTCCATCTCTAGCAGTGGACGATGCGGTCTTGGTAGGCGCCTCCAGCATGGTGGAGAACAATGGCGATGGATGGGGTGGAGGACGGTGGCGATGGATGGGGTGGCGGACGGAGGAGGCTGATGTGGGGATGGTGTTCTAGCGCGGACGGTGTATGAATGGGAAAATGGAGGCAGAGGTACGGGGAAGCATGTTTTTGGGACACGCCTGCCTGAAATATGGGAAAGTTACGAACTTAGCCCCCGTTTAAAATTTGGATGTCTCGTCGGATGGGGATAGGACGGTAATCTCACATCTCCCCAATATTTTCCTAGAGATATTTCGGGTGAGGAGAGGGTGTTTTGGCGCCCACGGTGTATGAACAGGGCTAATAGGTAGGGCGGTTGTGTCACGTCTGAGTAAAGTTACAAACCTGCCCCTGTTCAAAATATTAGCCTAGATCGATTTCGACTGAGTCGAGTTTGTTTTGCCGCCCACCGTGTATGAATGGGGAAATGGAGGGAGAGACAGAGGTCATTCAGACAAGCTTGAATCAAATGTGTTTTGTCACCCATGTTTGGCACCCATCGTGTCAGAATGGGATCAGAGACGGTCGTGTCACGTCTAATTGAAGTTACTAACCTACCCCTATTGAGAGTAGTGGAAATCGGGCCGATTAGGATGTCCGCGTAAGGGGTAGACAATAATTTCCATCTGCCAAAAATTGGCTATGCGCAGCCGACGTGGGAGTGGACATTTTGCCGCTTCTTTCGAATTTTGGGACAATAAGCATTCACGTTTACCCTAGCAACTAAATTCGAATCCATTTTGTGTTCCTATATGAATCTTTATAAATCATTCTATGTGTTTTATATATCTTCAAAACCACGACAAAGATGTATTCCACTGTCACATATGAATATGATTTACAAATGCCGATACTCGAATTCAGAAGCTAGAATCTAGTTGAAGGTGAATTCAAATATTTGAAACCACTTTATGTCCAACTCAAGTGGCACACGAATCATAATGTGTACTCCCATTTAGATATGTACACAAGCGATGTCTCAAGATTCAAAATACCGAGTCAATCAACCAATAACGTACAAACTAACAGACATATAAATACTTATAGAGTATATGGATCAATAATATCAACTAACATACATAAGCCAGGCCGCTGTACTTTTTTTGCTAGAAGAGCATCCTTTTTTTAGCGAAGCTAGTACAACATCTTCTCCCGTTCAGATGGATGCCACTTAAGGACCATCTACACTACTATTATTGGTGAATGCAAATTCAGCCCAATTGGCATATTTCTAGGACTCGCACAACAATCAAAATGAAATGTCTCAGAGTCCTATCAATTAATACAGACTTGTGCTCAAAAAATTACAAACCAAAAAACAAAAAACAATTATTACAAGATCTCTAATTAAATGGGTTGATCGATTACATGCACAATAAACACAAGGTTATTTAATGATGGAAAGAACATTTCACCTATGATTTACAAAGTGGGAATTTAATTTCCTTTTTTCGTTCAAGACCATAACAATGCGGTCATTCTCAGCTTGCTTCATTTTGAAATCCACAAAATATTTAATGATTGTCTTCAGTACTACTTGTGATTGTGTTGTTTGCTTCCTCAACATGTGAACTTCATCTCTAAGTGAAGAAGCAGAATCTCTTTCTACCAATAGTTTAGCCTCTAGAGCATCAATAGTTGGCAATTCATGATGCACGATATGGTCGGTGCCACTGCTGTGGGATGATACAACGTCCATGGGGACCTAGCTCTTTGATCTTGGGATAAACAGTTTTTCCATGAAAGTTCCAATTGGATTCCGAAAAGTTGAAGTTAGCAAAACATCCCAACTGGGAGTTATAACAGCAAACCAGTTAAGCAAACAAATAATTAAAGAGTTTCAATTGGATGCTGAACAGTAGTTATTAACATCATTGTAACTGGTCACAGCAGCAAAGTAGTTAAGCAAACAAGTTTTGCAAAAGGTACCTATTGTGGCATTGGAGTTTCTCTTGGATCCTGAAAAGTTGAGTAGCAAGTAACATGATTAGAGCAACCGGTTGCAGCAGCAAAGCAGTTAAACAAACAAGTTTTGCAAAAGGAACCTTTGGCGGCATTGAAGTTTCTCTTGGATTCTGAAAAGTTGAGTAGTCAGTAACTTGATTAGAGCAACAAAGTTACATCAGCAAACCTGTTACACAAATATATTTTTGAAAATGTACCTGCTGTGCAATTGGACTTCCAACTGGACCCTGAAAACTTGAAGTTGGTAAGATGATTACAGCAACAAGTTACAGCAGCAAACCAGGTAAACAAGGAAGTTTCGGAAAACATACCTATTGTGTGAATAGAGTTTCTGTTGGATCATGGAAAATTGAATGTTGGCAATCATATATAAAGTGTTGCAAGATCCATAAGAAACTAACATCAACCTAGTACAACTAACCAGTTTTGGCAACATATTTAATTACACATGAACTACCAAAGCTAACAAGTTCTTGGCAACGTATTACAGTAACAAGTCGGTACCGTTTACCAGTAGCGCAAACATCTGTAAATTTCTTTGATGTAAGCAAAATGATTCCAACACATATAAAAGTTAAAAAGACGGTGTCCGTCATATAAACCTGACAGTTGTCTATCTATGAACATGAAAACATTGCTAGTGCTACAAGTGACAACAACAAACCATTTAAACAAACAGGATATGAGAACGTAAATTACATGTGAACTATGATGCACCCTAGAAGTACATATGACTAGCTATCTACGTGCTTAAGTAGCTATTTAAGTTCAGGTAAACAGGTAATTCTCAACAGTAAGTATCAAGCACATAGATAGGCAATGTCTATAATAGGATTAACAGGCTATGGCATTATGTAATCAGTAGCAAACTGAATTAAGCCAAGCAATGTAATTGAAATTTTTTGCAATAAATGGCTAACAAAATTTCGGAGAAGCAGGTAACTGAACTTACGCTGGCTCTTTGTACAATCACACTACAACTTCTTTTTCGCTTACAAGGTTCTACGAAGGAGTCCATGGCATCAATTTCTTGGATATGGAGGACCAATACTTTTTTCTTCCCACACTGCATTGGTAAGTCGAATGGTTAATCTAATAAGATGGTGCTACCTTGATATGTTGTATGAGGAAGGGTTGTCAGACTAGTTGCAGCCACACGGATCACACTCGCTTTTACAGTATATTTCATGCGATTACATTTGGCATATCAAGATCTAAGCAATCTACAATAGGATGAAAAGACTGGCATCCTTCACATTATTGGCGAACTCAGTTCATAGAAACAAGCAATTCAACCATTCTGTGGGTAAATCAAAAGCATCACTGGAATTTTTTTCACTACCCCAATCATACACGCAAAAAGGGGCGACGCCACCGTACGGGCTGGTATGGGTGGCCGCCTTGGGTGGCTAGATGTAACACCCCGAGAATCATGCAACAGTAATCTCCCCCTAATGGTGGCCATGTCATCATGATTACTATGCAAATGGCCACTTGTCCAAAATCAAAGTAAAATTCAAATTTAAATTGCAAGTCAAATATTTATTGCTTGAAACAGTAAAACTAAAATGTTCTCCTTATTCTATAAATTGACCTAATCGTTGTCATGTTGGAGCCACCCTCTTTTGGATTCCCGCAGTGCCCCTGAAAATTTATTCAGTGGACCAACAACCAATTATTTGAGCTTTTCAATTTCTAAAAATAGTTGAACACTCCCAAATGCTTTGAAACTTTTTGTACCAACCCAGGTTATTGCCTTGTATTTTGTGCCAAGTTTCGTATTAAACAAAACTCTTTTAGTGGCTCAAAGAAAATAAACAAAAGGTAAAACAAAAAAGAAAATAAAAGGGGGAACCCCCCCCCCCCTCGCCGGGCCTCGGCCTAGCTGGCCTCTAACCTAACCAGGCCCAACCCATCTTTCCCCCGGTCGTCTTCTCCTGTTCACGAGCATGCTTGAACAGGAGCTCATCCTCGTCGGACCAGCCCTGCTCGCGCCGCCCCAAGGAGATAAGGGTGATGCCTCGGGCTCCCCTTGTCTCCCTCTCCCTTCCACGCTCCCCTCACCAGATCCACCTTTTCTCTTCCCTCGCCCTCCCCGCACGGCCGTGCTCTGTCATCGCCGGCCACCTCGCCCCGCCGTGGTCACCGGCCTCCCCGTGCGCTTCCTCCATGCCCAGGAGGACCACCGTCGTCCCCTGCTGCCTCTTCGCCGACCAGACCGAGACGAGGAGCCCTGCATCGCTGATACGTCTCCAATGTATCTATAATTTTTTATTGGGCTTTATTATCCACTTTTATATTATTTTTGGGACTAACCTACTAACCGGAGGCCCAGCGCAGAGTTGTTGTTTTTTTGCCTATTTTAAGGTTTCGAAGAAAAGGGATATCAAACGGAGTCCAAACGGAATGAAACCTTCGGGAACATGATTTTCTCACCGAACATGATCTAGGAGACTTGGACCCTATATCAAGCGACCAATAGGGAGGCCACGAGGTAGGGGGGCGCGCCTACCCCCCCCCCCCCCCAGGCGCGCCCTCCACCCTCGTGGGTCCCCTGTTGCTCCACCAACGTACTTCTTCCTCCTATATATACCTATGTACCCCGAAACAATTAGATACATAGCCAAAACCCTAATTCCACCGCCATAACTTTCTGTATCGACGAGATCCCATCTTGGGGCCTGTTCCGGAGCTCCGCCGGAGGGGGCATCGATCACGGAGGGCTTCTACATCAACACCATAGCCTCTCTGATGAAGTGTGAGTAGTTTACCTCATACCTACGGGTCCATAGTTATTAGCTAGATGGCTTCTTCTCTGTTTTTGGATCTCAATACAATGTTCTCCCCCTCTCTTGTGGAGATCTATTCAATGTAATGTTCTTTTGCAGTGTGTTTGCTGAGATAGATGAATTGTGGTTTTATGACCAAGTTTATCTATGAAAAATATTTGAATATTCTCTTAATTCTTTTATGTATGATTGGTTATCTTTGCAAGTCTCGTTCAATTATCAGTTTGGTTTGTCCTACTAGATTGATCTTTCTTGCAATGGGAGAAGTGCTAAGTTTTGGGTTCAATCATGCGGTGTTCTTTCCCAGTGACAGTAGGGGTAGCAAGGCACATATTGTATTGTTGCCATCGAGGCTAACAAGATGGGGTTTTTTATCATATTGCATGAATTTATCCCTCTACATCATGTCATCTTGCTTAAGGCGTTACTCTGTTCTTATGAACTTAATACTCTAGATGCATGCTGGATAGCGGTCAATGTGTGGAGTAATAGTAGTAGATGCAGGCAGGAGTCGGTCTACTTGTCTTGGACGTGATGCCTATATACATGATCATACCTAGATATTCTCATAACTATGCTCAATTCTGTCAATTGCTCAATAGTAATTCGTTCACCCATCGTAAAATACTTATGCTCTTGAGAGAAGCCATTGGTGACACCTATGGCCCCGGGGTCTATCTTCTATCATATTAATCTTCCAACACTTAGTTATTTCATTTGCTTTTACTTTGCATCTTTATCATAAAAATACCAAAAATATTATCTTATCATATCTATCAGATCTCGCTCTCGTACGTGACCGTGTAGGGATTGACAACCCCTTATCACGTTGGTTGCGAGGATTTATTTGTTTTGTGTAGGTGCGAGGGACTCGCGCGTAGCCTCCTACTGGATTGATACCTTGGTTCTCAAAAAATGAGGGAAATACTTACGCTACTCTACTGCATCACCCTTTCCACTTCAAGGGAAAACCAACACAAGTGCTCAAGAGGTAGCAAGAAGGATTTCTCACGCCGTTGCCGGGGAGGTCTACGCAAAAGTCAACATACCAAGTATCCATCACATACCCTTATCTCCCGCATTACATTATTTGCCATTTGCCTCTCATTTTCCTCTCCCCCACTTCACCCTTGCCGTTTTATTCGCCCTCTCTCTCTCTCTATCCTCCCTCTCTTTTCCATTTGTTTGTCGTTATGGTGAGTCCTCCATCTTCTCCGTTATCTCCCGAGAATGAGGTTCTAAATTTTAAACAAAGGGAGGGAGACAATCTAAAAGACGCTTGGTATAGAATTTGCAATGCTCAAAATAGATTAACCAAGAAGCAATCTACTTCCGTTCTTCTTCGCAATTTTTATGTAGGCGTTACTCCTTGGCACAGATATATCCTTGATACCATTACCGGAGGGAACTTCTTAGGTAGCCATACTTTTGATTCTTACAATGCTATGATAGATTTTTTTGGCTCACCACCTCTTTTGGTTAATGGAACTATGTTAAGTTTGGAGCATGTAATGCAAAAACTTGAAATTATGGAAAATAAAGTTGCTACCGTTGAGTTAATTGAAAATTTCGTAAAAAGATCCACAGCTAAATTACCCAATATGGATCTAAAGTAGGAGTAACTTTGAAAAATATTAAAGAGAAAGTACCTATAGTTAATGAAAGAATAAATCATGATTCCACTAGAATCGATAAACTTGAGGGTATCATTACCAATTTGGGAACCACTTTCTCTTCCGTAAAGAATACTCCAAGTCCTCCAACTAAAATTGCCAAGCTTATGTATGTTCCTAAAAATAAAGGTGAATCCTCTAGCAAAGAAACTGTGGATCTCAAATCTATAAGTGTTCATCCTAATATTTTTGCTATCATTAAGGAACCATTTGCTGGCAATGATTTTTTCAATCTTGTGCCTAAAAGTTTGATAATCGATGAAAAAGAAAAAATTCCTAAGGATGGTAGATGCCTCATTGAAGAATTACCTACAAAAGATGGCAATACCTAGATCTATCCTTGCTTTTTATGCCTAGCTAGGGGCGTTAAACGATAGCTCTTGTTGGGAGGCAACCCAATTTTATTTTTATTCCTCGCTTTTTTCTCCTGTTTAGTAATAAATAATTTATCTAGCATCTGTTTTGGTTGTGTTTTTTGTGTTTAATTAGTGTTTGTGCCAAGTAGAACCGGTGGGAAGACTTGGGGAATGTCTTGTTAATCTTGCTCTAAAAAACAGAAACTTTAGCGCTCACAAGAACTGCTGCCATTTTTATTTGGAAAGTGTTATTTAGTTCATTATTTTTTCAAATGATTAATAGATAAATTCCTCACGTCCAGAAATTTATTTTAGAATTTTTGGCGTTCCAGATCTTGCGCTAGCTACAGATTACTACATACTGTTTTGTTTTTGACAGATTCTGTTTTTCGTGTGTTGTTTGCTTATTTTCATGAATCTATGGCTAGTAAAATAGTTTATAAACCATAGAGAAGTTGGAATACAGTAGGTTTAACACCAATATAAATAAATAATGAGTTCATTACAGTACCTTGAAGTGGTCTTTTATTTTTCTTTCGCTAAGGGAGCTCACAAGATTTTCTTCTTTAAGTTTTGTGTTGTGAAGTTTTCAAGTTTTGGGTAAAGATTTGATGGATAATGGAACAAGGAGTGGAAAGATCCTATGCTTGGGGATGCCCATGGCGCCCCCAATATAATCTAAGGACACCTGAAAGCCAAAGCTTGGGGATGCCCCGGAAGGCATCCCCTCTTTCGTCTACTTCTATTGGTAACTTTACTTGGAGCTATATTTTTATTCACCACATGATGTGTGTTTTGCTTGGAGCGTCTTGTATGATTCGAGTATTTATTTGTTAGTTTACCACAATCATCTTTTCTGTACACACCTTTTGAGAGATACACTCATGATTCGAAAATTATTAGAATTCTCTATGTGCTTCACTTATATCTTTTGAGTTATATAGTTTTGCTCCAGTGCTTCACTTATATCTTTTAGAGCACGGTGGTGGATATGTTTTATAGAAACTATTGATCTCTCATGCCTCACCTAGATTATTTTGAGAGTCTTAAATAGCATGGTAATTTTCTTAAATAATCCTTATATGCTAGGTATACAAGATTAACAATAAAATTTTCTTATTAGTGTGTTAAATCCTATGAGAAGTTTGATGCTTGATAATTGTTTTGAGATATGGAGATGGTGATATTAGAGTCATGCTAGTTGAGTAGTTGTGAATTTGATAAATATTTGTGTTAAAGTTTGTGATTCCCATAGCAAGCATGTATGGTAAACCGTTATGTGATGAAGTCAGAGCATGATTTATTTATTTATTGTCTTCCTTATGAGTGGCGGTCGGGGACGAACGATGGTCTTTTCCTACCAATCTATCCCCCTAGGAGCATGCTCTTAATACTTTGCTTTGATAACTTTTAGATTTTTGCAATAAGTATATGAGTTCTTTATGACTAATGTTGAGTCCATGGATCATACGCACTCTCACCCTTCCATCATTGCTAGCCTCTCTAATACCGCGCACCTTTCGCCGGTATCCTACACCCACCATATACCTTCCTCAAAACAGCCACCATACCTACCTATCATGGCATTACCATAGCCATTCCGAAATATATTGCCATGCAACTTTCCACCGTTCCATTTATTATGACACACTCCATCATTGTCATATTGCTTTGCATGATCATGTAGTTGACATTGTATTTGTGGCAAAGCCACCATTCATAATTCTTTCATACATGTCCCTCTTGAGTCATTGCATATCCCGGTACACCGCCGGAGGCATTCACATAGAGTCATATTTTGTTCTAAGTATCGAGTTGTAATTCTTGAGTTATAAGAAAATAAAAGTGTGATGATCATAATTATTAGAGCATTGTCCCAAGTGAGGAAATGATGATGGACACTATGATTCCCCCACAAGTCGGGATGAGACTCCGGACGAAAAAAAGAGTCCATAAAAAAAGATAAAAGGCCCAAATAAAAAATGCGAGATAAAAAAGAGAGAAGGGACAATGCTACTATCCTTTTACCACACTTGTGCTTCAAAGTAGCACCATGATCTTCATGATAGAGAGTCTCCTATGTTGTCACTTTCATATACTAGTGGGAATTTTTCATTATAGAACTTGGCTTGTATATTCCAATGATGGGCTTCCTCAAAATGCCCTAGGTCTTCGTGAGCAAGCGAGTTGGATGCAGACCCACTTAGTTTCTTTTTGAGCTTTGATATACTTATAGCTCTAGTGCATCCATTGCATGGCAATCCCTACTCACTCACATTGATATCTATTGATGGGCATCTCCATAGCCCGTTGATACGCCTAGTTGATGTGAGACTATCTTCTCCTTTTTGTCTCCTCCACAACAACCATTCTATTCCACCTAAAGTGCTATATCCATGGCTCACGCTCATGTATTGCGTGAAGATTGAAAAAGTTTTGAGAATGTCAAAAGTATGAAACAATTGCTTGGCTTGTCATCGGGGTTGTGCATGATTTAAATACTTTGTGTGGTGAAGATAGAGCATAGCCGAACTATATGATTTTGTAGGGATAACTTTCTTTGGCCATGTTATTTTGAAGAGACATAATTGCTTAGTTAGTATGCTTGAAGTATTATTATTTTATGGCAATATTAAACTTTTATCTTGAATCTTTCGGATCTAAATATTCATGCCACAATTAAGAAGAATTACATTGAAATTATGCCAAGTAGCATTCTACCTACTCGAGGACGAGCAGGAATTAAGCTTGGGGATGCTTGATACGTCTCCAACGTATCTATAATTTTTGATTTCTCCATGCTATATTATCAACTATTTTGGAAATTATGGGGCTTTATTATCCACTTTTATATTATTTTTGGGACTAACCTACTAACCAAAGGCCCAACCCAGAATTGCTGTTTTTTTTGCCTATTTTAGGGTTTCAAAGAAAAGGAATATCAAACTGAGTCCAAACGGAATGAAACCTTCAGGAACGTGATTTTCTCTCCGAACATGATCCAGGAGCTTTGGACCCTACATCAAGCAACCAACAGGGAGGCCACGAGGTAGGGGGTGCGCCTTACCCCCCTAGGTGCCCCCTCCACCCTCGTGGGCCCCCTGTTGCTCCACCGACGTATCTCTTCCTCCTATATATACCTACGTACCCCGAAACGATCAGATACGGAGCCAAAACTCTAATTCCACCGCCATAACTTTCTTTATCCATGAGATCCCATCTTGGGGCCTGTTCTGGAGCTCCGCCGGAGGGTGCATCGATCACGGAGGGCTTCTACATCAACACCATAGCCTCTCCATTGAAGTGTGAGTAGTTTACCTCAGACCTACGGGTCCATAGTTATTAGCTAGATGGCTTCTTCACTCTTTTTGGATCTCAATACAATGATGTCCCCTTCTCTTGTGGAGATCTATTTGATGTAATCTTCTTTTGCGGTGTGTTTGTTGAGACCGATGAATTGTGGGTTTATGATCAAGTTTATCTATGAACAATATTTGAATCTTCTCTGAATTCTTTTATGTATGATTCGTTATCTTTGCAAGTCTCTTCGAATTATCAGTTTGGTTTGTCCTACTAGATTGACCTTTCTTGCAATGAGAGAAGTGCTTAGCTTTGGGTTCAATCTTGCGGTGTCCTTTCCCAGTGACAGTAGGGGCAGCAGGGCACGTATTGTATTGTTGCCATCGAGGATAACAAGATGGGTTTTTTATCATATTGCATGAATTTATCCCTCTACATCATGTCATCTTGCTTAAGGTGTTACTCTGTTCTTATGAACTTAATACTCTAGATGCATGCTGGATAGCGGTCGATGTGTGGAGTAATAGTAGTAGATGCAGGCGGGAGTCGGTCTATTTGTCTTGGACGTGATGCCTATATACATGATAATACCTAGATATTCTCATAACTATGCTCAATTCTGTCAATTGCTCAACAGTAATTCTTTCACCCACCGTAAAATACTAATGCTCTTGAAAGAAGCCACTAGTGAAACCTATGGCCCCTGGGTCTATCTTCTATCATATTAATCTTCCAACACTTAGTTATTTCCTTTGCTTTTACTTTGCTTTTATTTTACTTTGCATCTTTATCATAAAAATACCAAAAATATTATCTTATCATATCTATCAAATCTCACTCTCGTAAGTGACCGTGTAGGGATTGACAACCCCTTATCGCGTTGGTTGCAAGGATTTATTTGTTTTGTGTAGGTGCGAGGGACTCACGCGTAGCCTCCTACTGGATTGATACCTTGGTTCTCAAAAACTGAGGGAAATACATACGCCACTCTGCTACATCACCCTTTCCTCTTTAAGGGAAAACCAACACAAGTGCTCAAGAGGTAGCAATCGCCGGCAAGCTGTCTTTTTCCTCCTCGGATCCCGACGCTCCGCCGCTGCCGATCTGCTCCACTCTGCTACTCCTAAACTACCAAGGGCCATCGGCGTGCCACTTGGTGAGCTCCTCCGTCACTGCTGCTCCTCCTCCTCCCTTTTAGGTCGCCTGCATCCCGTAGCTTCCCCGTTGCGTGTCCGTGCTCCAGCCGCCGCCATGGTTGCGAGGACCACGCTCCCGAGCCACTATGGCCTCGCCCATCCTCCCTAACGCGCTCATGAAGCCCCGCAGTTGCTGCCCTGTTGCTCATCTTGCTCGCTTGCGCGGCGTACCGCCGTTTCCGCGTAGTCTCGAACTTCGGCGCCGCTTTCCGTGGTCGTTGTGCCCAACTCCGGGAACCACCGCACCCACGGGTAACTCTCCCTGACGCTCATCGTCGCCCTCTCCCCATAGCCGCTCTCGGCTGACCAAATGGTTGCCGGAGCCGCGAGTCCGGCGAGCCCCGTCGCCACTGTACGCCACCGCCAGCGGCTGCCATTGTCGTCGGAGCCCTTCCCTGCACGCCCGCGTCATGCCCGTGAGCCTCTCTGGTCTCATGCCTTGCTCCCGCTCGCCACTCGCCTACTACCACCGCAGCCGTCTACCGTCGCCCATGCGCAAGCACCGCCTCGGCCCCTGCCATGTAGCTTGTTGCCGTGCCCGCCTACACCCGCTCGCTAGTTGTCGCCTGGCTGCGACCGCCTCCGTCACGTGCTGCTCGCCCGACGCCGCGCCCATCACTCCCAGCCGCGCCCGTCCCTGCTTGCCGTCCCGCACGCGCCCCTGCGCCTGCCCGCGCTGCTTCTACTGAAGCTCTTGCCCTAACTGCTGCTACTTACTGTACTACTAGTTAGCTTTTTAATATCTACATTGACTAACCCCCTAGGCAGCCTATAATCAGCGGTTAAGCAACTACTAACAGACCAAAAATAAATATGAGTAGAATGTACACTTGACAAACTTCATATTACTCCACTGGACCAAATTCATTTGATGCATGGTTTAAATCCTACAAAAATCACAAAATGCTATCTTCTCTTAACCCTAGCATTGTGTGTGCGTGTGTGTGTTCTGTGTGTGGTGGCCGGCCGGCTCTCCGTTAGCTAGTTAGTACTCCTATTAGTTAGTCTAATCAGTGGTTAGGTATATGTGTGAATGACACGTGGGCCCCATCTATTGTTTTGACTAGTCAAGAGTTGACTGTTGACTGCACTGTTGACTGAGTCAGCAGGGATCCCCGGACCCACTGTCAGCCTCCGGTGGCCCTGCTGTGTGCACTCTGCTGGGTGCACATAGCAATTTCCCCTTTTTATTTCGAATTAATAATAATTTCGGAATATTGCTAAAACTTTGAAAAATCATAGAAAATAATCCGTAACTCCGATGGAAAAAGTTTTATACATGAAAGTTGCTCAGAACGACGAGACGAATCAGAATACACTCTCCGTTCATCTGTCACATGCCCCTAGCATAGCGAGCATAGAACCTCTCCCCTCCGATTTGTTTGTCCGAAAATGCAAACTTCGGGAAAAGTTTCTCGGATGTTATCCCCCTTCGCCGGTAGCGTGTAGTGCCGCGTCAGAACACCCCTAACACCACTTTTTGTATTATCATGCATAGTATTGCACTTGTTTGCTCTGTATTTACTGTTTCTTCTCTCTCTTCTCTCCGGTAGACCCCGAGACCGCTGCTAAGGCCCAGGTGATCGACTACGTCACCGACGACCCATCCTTCTCGTCTGAGCAACCAGGCAAGCAACCCCCCCCCCCTTGAGCTTTCTAATATTGCCCATTTCTTTCCCTCTCATGCTTGCATTAGAACTGCTATTGCTTTCTGAATGATCCTACTCTGATGCATAGCCTGTTTTTGTTACCTGCTTTTTGTTACCTTACTTGCTTATCCTAAACTGCTTAGTATAGGTTGGTTAGTGATCCATCAGTGACCCCCACCTTATCCCAGTTGCCCCCCTTTATGTTTGATGACTCGATCAACGTGATCAACGTCCAGGCCCCAAAACCGCACTTCACCCCCTAGTGTGTATGACTCTGCAAAGTTACCATCGAGTGCTGAGGGTGGAACCTCTTACATCACTACTGATGAGACCTCTGTCGTGTAGCTATTCGGTCGTGGTCATCGAGGGTGATTTCCTCCTTAACCACTTCCGATACGGCTCTGTCGTGAAACCCCTCAAGTGTGAACCTCGAGGGTGGATCCTCTTACGTTCACCTTGATGATTACATCGAGTGGAATTCACCAGGGGTGATTCCTCGGGTTCTCTCCTTGGTGTTAGACACACGGTTACTATCGTTACTATGACTTTACACTGAACCATGTTACTAAAGACGGATCGGCCCTGAGGGGTACCCGCGTGAGCTTAAATGCTAGTGATGTGGAGTCGGGTTGACCTGGAAGGTGCCCACGAGATAACTACAAGGCATGGTCATGCATTCTTAGCCCTTGCCGCAAGTCCTCGAGACGGGGCGACGGGGTCACATCTTTTGTGAGTCTATGCTTGTTACCGCGCGTTCCTAATCCACTATGATTTGGATATTTGATCCGAGGGGCCTTTGGCCTGATAGCACTAACCATCACATGGGCATAGTATGGGCATTCTGGGTCGTATGCATCAGCCGAAGCTTATTAGACATCAGCGACTGAGCGACAAGCACCGGGTTGGACTGGTAAGCACCTGCCTTTTGGAAGTAGGTAGCTAGGTCTGCTCATCGGCTGCCCACGCAACATGCAGGAGTTCCCGGGGTGATGGCCCAAGACCCTTGGGGGCGTAGGATTAGTTCGTTATGCTTGACCTCTCTATTAAGCCTAGGTCGGGTTGTGGCGTATTGTTTTGCCGAGGCCGGGCATGACCCAGTAAAGTGTGTCTGGCCGGAGTTAATCGAGCGTGGTGGGTAAGTTGGTGCACCCTGCAGGGAAGAAAACATCCATCAATAGCCTGTCCTATGGTAACAGACACTTGGAGTTGGATCCCGATCGATACAACTAGAACTGGATACTTGAGATGATACATGGATATGAGAAATGGATAGTATGGCTCTGGGATTGCTTTCTTGCAGGGAGTCGAGAAAGGATCTCTGGCCGAGGTTGATAACACTACTACTACTTTACTCTATGCTACTCTACTCCCTCCTGTTGCTACAAGATGGTGGTTTCCAGAAGATGCTAGTCTTCGATAGGACTAGCCTCTCCCCCTTTTATTCTGGCATTTCTTCAGCCCAGTCCACATATACAGCCTTCCTTTGTTAATGTTTCATATGTAGTGTAGATCCTTGCTTTCTAAGTACTTCGGATGAGTGGTCACGGTTGCTTTGCTTCCTCTCCCCCCTTTTTCCATTCTTCTCGGATGTCACAATCATATGGTGGAGCCTAGGATCCATACGCCACCTTTGACGACGACTACTACTACCCCGAGGGTGCCTACTACTACGTGATGGCCGCTCCCGACCTGGAGTAGTTAGGAGGCTCCTAGGCAGGAGGCCTTGCCTTTTCGACCGTTGTTGCTTTTCTGCTAGCCTTCTTAAGGCAGACTTGTCTAACTTATGTTTATACTCAGATATTGTTGCTTCCGCTGAATCTTGTGTATTTGAGCTTATCTATTCAAGCCCTCGAGGCCCCTGGCTTGTAACATATGGCTTGTATTATTTTAATTGGTGTCTAGAGTTGTGTTGTGATATCTTCCCGTGAGTCCTTGATCTTGATCGTACACATTTGTGTGTATTATTAGTTTATGATTGAATTGAAGGCATCACACTAGAAGTGTGCACCTAGTTTGAGTCATCGAGGTTGGCCCAGGCTAGTTTTGTTCGTCCCAACGCACGAGCAGGCAATGTCAAAATGAAGAAAAATGTTTCAATTTGGATGGTCCAATAACATAAGTGCAAGGGAGACCCTATAGCAGGCTCGCGGACCAAACGAGCGCCTCCCATATCGATGGACAGCAGGAAAAATCCCAATTCATTTGCTCCAGCCTCTAGTTTGGTTCGCTGCTAACCTAGCCACTGCTTGACAGACCGATACAGCACTTCCTCGCGCCCTCGTTCGACGGTGGTCATCGAGCTTCAAGCGAATGTAAGGGACATGAAGATCAAGATCCAACCTTGGGTGTAGCCTGCGTGGGAGGCAACAACATCAGCACATGCATGGCATCAAGCTTGCGCAGACGGACAATCGCAGCTTGCAAGAGCAACATGCGCAACGAGCAGGTACATCACATCCCTGATTATATCTAATTCAACTGTTTAATTTCTGGCCAATAGTTAAACTTGACGGTGTTGTAAAACTGCTTGTATGTAGGGAACCTATGAGAAAATGAAACCAATTTCTACTTATTTTATAACTCCCCCAATCAATACTAAACTCATCGAACCTGATGTATCTAATCGAGTTTCCGGTGCAAACTTACAAGCTCATGTTGTTCTTGAGCCTGAAGTGTTTAATGAACAAACTGCTAATGAAGGATTTGATGCAAACATTTTACATGCTCCTTGTGATGAACATATAGTGTCTAATGAGGGATCTAATGCAAGCATTTTGCAAGCTCCCATTGAAGGATTTAGTGTCTAATGATGATCTGCTATGTTGAGAGAGACATAGAGATTTGCAGGCATTGATGACAAGCAAATTATAGTACATTTTCATGGCTTGAGGAAACGTCGAGGCCATATACCAGAAAGTCCCCATATCATGACAACATAGCATAAATACTTTTCTAATATGTTGTTTGAAACTATTAGCACGCTTGTGTAGTATAGATATATTGGTATGTAGTTTACACACTGGTTATAGGTGCATATTTTCAGCCAGAGAATGAATAATTCAACCAGGTACAGACCATGTTCGTTGTCCTTGTACACCATGTTGCATTTTGTGTTTTTTGGTACTTACATCATTTAGTGTTTTATAATCTTGAACTACTTTGGATCATTAGCTGGTTATCAAAATGCATGTAGCTTGACATTTCTCAAGTTATGTTGATTTTCGGAGTGTAAGTGCCTTCGTATTTTTTAAGTTAAAATTTTGCCCCTAGTAACTTGAATTCATGGATCTGCCACTTCACACAAATCATACACGTAGGCCAGTATGAATTAAATGAAATGCTGGGACTTATGCTAGCTCGTTGTATAGGCTCACTTCAGCTTTGCTTGCACTTGGGATGTTCCATGTACAAGTCCATGTTACCACTCGCTTGGATGTGTAGGCCTTGTGCTCCTTGCACCCCCTTTGCATTTTGGACACGGTGAATGGTTGATCAAATGATAGGAATCGGCCTTGCTGTTGTACCGGAGGACAATTACTTACAAGGTTATACCGGTGTGCAGGATGTGTACCAGATCTCGTAGCACCGTCATGCTTCACTAAAAATTGATTTTGCCTATTTCAGATGATATCTCCAGAAGAAATAAGAGTTAAAGGCAGAGTTGCATAGGAGTGTAAGCTAAGAGAGCAATGAAAGGATATCCAAACATCGTCGGAATAGTGCACAAGGGAGTGATATGTGGATACCTAGTTTGGGCCGGTGTTTGGGCATGCTCGCCTAGCTAGAGTGCGGGTAACTTCAGAGCCGTTGAGGGTGATGCACTGGCGTTGGCTGGCCGCACATGGATGCATATCTTGAGTGGTAGCGGAGCACTACAATGCGGTGGACGAGACCATTGGTGAAGCCCTAGCGGCCTCGGGGGGCGGAGGTGCGACGATGTGCTCGGTGAAGTAGCCCCGGTGTGGTGGGAGACGACGTCGGTGAAGATCACCTGATGCGGTGGAAGTCGGTGTCTGTGAGGCACGTCGGTTGCGGCGGCCGATGTTGTCGGTGGACCACCCAGTGCGGTGGACGAGGGCGTGTTGGGACTAGTTTTCCAATAAAACATTTATTGAAAAGCCGACCCTTGTATTGACCAGTCTAGAAGAATTCTTCTTACTGGCAGACAAAACCATGATACAGAAGTCCAGCAGTACTAAATATTATACAAGGTTGAGCTGAGGATGCTCAACAATTTATTAGATGCATGCCGATATTATACATAAAGGCGGATATGACACAAGGGTATGGTGGCATAACTACTGACTCGTAATAAAAGTGCTGGTGGATATGTCATGGTGAAGTGGGTGACACGACTCCTATATCTTACAACTCATCAAGCGTCGGAGTGAGGCTCGATGATTTTATTTGGGTAGC
Organism: Triticum monococcum; assembly: GCA_034509565.1. Lineage (NCBI taxonomy): Eukaryota > Viridiplantae > Streptophyta > Magnoliopsida > Poales > Poaceae > Triticum > Triticum monococcum. The sequence goes on along the minus strand of CM067842.1, from coordinate 272,982,000 downwards.
GGAAGCGTGTATAACACAAGTGACCAATTCCAGGATCGCACAGAACTGACCGGGACTCCTCTAGGTGTCGGACTCGCTATCGAACTCTTCATCCGTAAGATCGCCTTCGTCAACATCTGGCCAAATCAACAAGCCAGGTGAGTACTTTGAATATACTCGCAACATAGTTTGGACATAAGATATAACAAATGTAAACATGATGCACATGAGAAGGTTAGTATGCACAATCAAATAATAAATTTTGCATGGCACGATAAATAAAAGGAAGTCGGGCGGTAGTCCTCCCGAAATCCCATTAAAAATAACTGAAGACCAATCGGGTGTCCGAAGTGACGCCTCGAAAGCTAAAAATAAAATTAAACATTGCCATAGTCGGGCGTCGGGGCAACACCACATAAAGGGCTTATATCAAAAGCAAATAACAATAATGCCACAGTCGGACGTCTAAGCGACATCACATAAAGGGTTATATCAAAAGTAAATAACAATAATGCCACAGTCGGACGTCTGAGCGACATCACATAAAGGGCTTATATCAAAAGTAAATAACAATAATGCCACAGTCGGACGTCTGAGCGACATCACATAAAGGGCTTATATCGAAAGTAAATAACAAGAGTGCCACAATCGGATGTCTGAGCGACATCACATAAAGGGCTTATATCTAAAGTAAATAACAAGAGTGCCACAGTCGAACGTCTGAGCGACATCACATAGAGGGCTTATATTTCATCATTCATATTCAACTAGTTCATAAATTTAAATCATCTCAAGGAAATACTCAACACATAATAGTCAATTGGTTGGCCCATTCACAGGAATGACGTTCAGCCGGTTTACCACTCTCGATTGTCCTGTTTATACCTCCGGAGACTGACACTGGTGTTGATACCGAGATCGATACTGAGACTGACTCTGGCATTGAGATGATGTCCAAGTCCTTGATCGTGGACATGGAAATTCGAATGGTTTTGACTCTGCAGAGTTTGTACTCTTTAACCACAGCCAACGGATTTTAGTAGTCACAAGGACTAGTTCCGTTTACGGTGTTTTAGAAGAAACACATCCGACCAGTACACACCCATTCCACATTCTGCTGCCAGGGGTCACCCTAGGCAATGTTCAAGAAAAACTTTGAGACGGGGAGGCTACAACTTCGAATAGCATCGGATCAAATTTATATTCGCGCGCTCTAAGGGGTGCCCCCCTCTCAGTCCCAACCGGAAACACCCATGCCCCCTGACCGGAAGACGGGCTTTAATCCAGGGCCATGGAACCCTCATCACGGCCCCTCTATTTGGTGTGTACAAGGAGAGAGGTTTGCAACTTACTAAACCGCATTCTTTGCAAAAAGCATGTGGTGGCACGGACGGGGACTAACAGGAACAGAACTTGTTCCACCTTAACACTGGAGTTACGCGGTTGATGTAAGACTGGCATGCTTCAACAATACCAGCTTACAACCTATCATGCCACCACATGATCAGGTTATCTTATCATCATATGGACATATCAACTTCGAAGCTCACCTGTAGCTTGCCTTGCATGCAATATAACATTCACAAAATGCTTATATAAACATGCCATGAGAAAACTACTCAAGAAAACTGCAAAACACTCATCATATCAAAGGTTCAAACATGCTTGCCTGGTTCGGAGTAGTCGGAGTCTAGCTCGGTGAAGTTCGCGGTTCCGTCACCTCCTCCAGTATCTACGGTATAAAGAAAGTCGCATACTAACATAAATACCGTGTGTGTATAAAAGTTGTTCCAAACATTTTTTAAATAAATATGACAAAAAACTAGACACAAAAATAAAGATGATAGAAAAAGAATCAAGTCAAAATCATCTTTTGTTAAAAAGTTCTAAGGGTTTTAGTCCAGGGACTTTTCTGTAATGAAACAGAAAGTTTCCAGGGGCAAGATTATAAAAATAGAAAACGTTTCAGTTATAAATACGCCAGTCGAGAGGGGAGGCGTATTTTGCCCGAAGGCGTTTTCAAAAAATGTTTCAAATAAACAGAAGAGAGGCTGACGTGGGGGCCCACCTGTCGGGTTCAAATATTCGAAAAGAAAAACAGAGTACGCCGGCGCCCGAAGCTCGCGGTGGTCGCCGGCGTTGATCCATGGCGAGGAAGGGGGATCGGAGGGTGCCTACGTGTTCACGGAGCTCTTCTGCACCTGAGGGTGGTGGAGTTGGCCGTCGGCGAGCACCACATCAGCGGTGGCCTTAGCTCCGGCGGACAACGGTTCGGGAGGTGGTGGATCTTGCCGGGGGAAGCTGCAGACGTCAAATTTGAGGCTCGGGTTAGATGATTCAGTGCACTAGGAGGCTACTGGCAAGAATTGGGAGGCGGGGATGCCCTCAACGGAGCGAATCATGCCAGAGCCCGAAGCGGATCGGGGCGGCCGGAGACGGAGAAGAAGACCTCCTCGAGGTCCTCCTAGTGGTTGGGCATGGCTCTGGTGAGGTGGAGGAGTGATGCTGAGTCAAGAACGAGCTCGAGGGCTCATTTTATAGCCGGTCCGAGGCGATGCCCGAGAACGGGATAACTCCGGCGATGATTACGGCAATGCAATGGTCGGTCTGGTGGATTAGGGGGTTAGGCATCATCGCGATGGTCTACTGGTTCCATTCAAGGGTTAAACTTGGCCTGACTTGGGTGGTACACCAAGTCCCCGACGGAACGGCTTCACGGGGCTCGTCGGCGGCAGAGAGCAGGCTCTGCGCCTCTCTGGCTGCGGTGACTGTGCTGCAGCATGCACAGCGGAGGGGGTGGACACGAGGAGGCTCCGGGTGGCTTGGGCGGTGCTGGTCGGCGCCAAAAGGCAGGGCTGGCCCCCTGTCGACCACCACGGGTGGTTCTGCCACCGCAGAAAACACCGGCGATGAGGTGCCACGTTGCCACCGACACTTGCGCCCGACCAAGCGACCTTGCGGCACTCTGGATAAGGAGGAGGAGCAGTGCGCAAGAGGCCAGTGCGAGCACTGGCGAGATTGACGCTGCGCTCTGAAGAAACGACACCGTCGACTGAACCCAGACACTGAAACCTGAACTTTTCTGAATTTTGGTAGAAACAGTGCATGCCAAGTGTTCGATGAAATGTTTTTGGCATGTGGAATTTTTTTTCTGGAGCTGATCTTTGTTGAGGTGACCTCTCAATGCATCTGGGGGCTGCCTGATATATCTCAGAATTTTTGGAGAAGAAAAACAATGAATTTCATCAAAATTTGCAAATCAGTTCCAAACTTGCAGCAAACATATTTTGAAAATTTTGAACTGTGGGACAATGGATATAGATGGATCTTGGTTGAGGGTGCTAAGGACTAGCCAGAGGAGTTTGTTTGGGACGAAAACTCAAAAGGAAACTTGTAGTTCCTTTGTAAGTCACCTAGGCCCAAAATAAATGACAGACATTGTTTTGAGGATAAAATAGATAGAATAAAAATCAAAAATGGGTTGGAACTTGCTGGAGTTGGATAATTGACTTGAACCAAAGTAGGGAGGTGGATTTGGAAGAAGATATCAACATGTGACATGGAAAAAGGGAAATTTTTGAATGGGAAAAGAATAAACCCATAATCCCTAGGGTTTCTTTTTAATAGAAGGAATTTCAAGAACTTCCAAAAATAAATTTGTGTTGAGTCAAGACAAAATGAAAAGCTCTCAAGACCAAAAATCAAGGTTGAGAAGAGCACCAAAAATATTTGTCATGAAAGTTTTGAGAAGGAGAGGTTTTTAATAAAAATTTGAAATAGCCTCCTTCGAATCCAATAAAGAATTTGATAAAAACCAAATCAAAATTTTTGGAGTGTCACAGGGCGTAGATGAGGTAGCTCCAGTGCGGTGGTGAAGCGCGACAGTTGTCTTCGTCATCGTCCGACACAGAGGTGGGAAAAGAGACGAGACGAGGGGTGATTAGAACTTTGCTTGCGTTGGTGGTGAATTAGGGATTTGAGCGCTCTGGGTGCGAAAGGGGACGGTGGAGAAGGGAGATTTTGCAGGGCTGTAATTGGGTCCGCCATATATTTGAATCCGAAACATTAAATCGTGAACTTATTTTGTCGTCGTTCATTTTTCTAGGGGGGGGGAGGGGGTGTGTGGCTGGGTGCTATCGTCTGTACAATACACGCGACCACCATGACATGACCCTGGTCTTCCTGGTGAGCCTACATTTGAGAATGCAAACGAATCTTCTTTCATTTGCAACGAATTTGTATGTATTACCATGCCCATGTTTTCCTTGCAAATAATTAGTCATTCGAAATGATATACTATAAATTAAATAATGAGTTATTTGAATTAGAGTGTGTGTCACATAGCGATCTCCAATTCTAACGTGGATTTTGCATTTCATGGTATCCATGTTGCTTTTTTAATACAAATTCATATGCATATGATGAACACCATGGTAGTTAGAAAACTTTGGATGGATTCAAACATATGATCTACAAAATAGCACAACAATCGACACTACAAAAAAATACACTTCCGTGATGATACGTGTTTGTCACAGTACGTCGCGTTTTTTTTCATGCATGTACATCCATGACGATTTTATGACAGAATCAAGATAGTCATACCTGTGTTGTTGTAGAAGTGTTCCATGACATTACCAAAATTATTATCACGGAAGTGTCCACTTCCATGATGATAAATCGCGCGTCACAAAAGTGCTTTCGTCAAGGGTGACCGACACGTAAAATCCACCGTAACGGAACACCGTTAAGCTATTGGGTCCGGTTTTGGATCCGATAACCCGTTAACAGCCCCGACCCATGGGGATTTTCCAAGTGTAAAATCATCATTGGCTGGAGGAAACACGTGTCGGCTCACCGTTGGGACATATGTCATCCACTCATTGGACCCAAGGCGCCTATGATACGTCAACACGTGGCATGGCCCAACAGAGGCCCATTCCTGTGAAAAGACCGACCCGTTTGACTTGGTCAAAAGGTGGCGGGCCGGCCCACGGAAAGCCAATTAACGGCATGTTCGCATATAGCCCATTTACAGCCCGCTAACTCACGGCCCGTTACGGCCTACCGGAATTAGGCCAGTAGTGTCGTTTGGGCCGTCAAATATGATTCCAGCCCATTGTAACTTCCGGCCCATGTATGGCCCATGACATATTTCTGCCCATATGAGTCCCTTTGTAAATCTTGGCCCATTAACGTCCCGTGGTGAAACCGGCCCGTAATGAACAGTGTATCGCTTTATACGCATTAGCGGCCCATTATTCCATTGGGTCATTTCCAGCCCGTGTTACATTTCGGCCTTCTCAGGACCCATTTATTCTTGGTCTCATTTCCAGCATTTGGTTACTTAAGGCCGTTACTGGCCTTTTCTGCTTGTGGGCCAAATTCAGCCCGTGGATACAGTCAGCTCATTTGTGGCTCGTTAATCTGTTGGGCCATTTTCATAGCATCATCGAATACGGCCTATTAACAGCCCGTTATGGTCATCCCATAAAACATACGATTTCCACTCTAGCTTGTTTACGACCCCTTATATGGCCCGTACAAGGCCCATAGATGAGACGGCCCATACAAGGCCCATTGATCCGATGGCCCATAGAAGGCCCATTGATCCGACAGCCATAGAAGGCCCACGGATCCGATGGCCATAGAAGTCCATGGATCGTTTGTACCGTAGATGGCCCATGGATCGTACGGCCTGTGGAGGGCCATGGTCACTACAACGTTTGGGCGAGTTGGCCCCTATTTGAATGATATAGCATATTCAAAGAATTATCCTACTCTATATTATCACCTCTAAAAAACATACAATATAAAATAAAGAGACTAAGGCATAGAAACGTAGAATATCCTACACTATACAATAGAGAAATTACAACCGATTATACCCACTGGGCATTATGGTTCGGCACCAGTGATAATAAAGCATACACAAATAGCAAATTACATACACTGGGTAAATACAGCTTCTACATCAGGGATGCGCATCAACATAACTTACCATTTGAACTATAATCTCTTCACAAAATAGGATTGGCCGGATTTAGATAGCACAAATTCCAGTCTAAAAAATCTCCAATTTCTTCGTTGTTACCGCAGTGTCTTGTTTCATTTTTTTGACTCCTGCATCTAATACCTACATGTCCAGTCTCAACTTGCTGATTGTACGTTGTGAATCATGTACAACAAATTCCAATTCCAATCCACAATCATTTGGTAATGGCCATGCCGCACTGCTCGCAAATCTTTGTGTTGATGTCACTTCATCCTGAAATGTTTTTGTAATTACACATGACTAGGGCAAATATATAGTTACAATAGTGAAGCGAGCAAGACAGACTATTTTGTACATGGCAAAACAGGACTGACAATAATGTTACATGTCATGAAGCATAAGCTGGTGATATTTTAAAAATTATAAAAAAGGTAGCCTGTGTAGCCTGCATATACAAATATCTCTTAGCTCACCAAAGGAGCATGATGTTGGGGCCCAATCCAAAACACAGACAAGTTACAAATTTAGACGGCAGGTTGCGTAGAAGTAAGCAAGCAGTTGGCCATTCTGTAGCTCAATTAAAGTCTTATGGAGCATAATGAACAGCAGAGGGTTCATACAAACATACTACAATAAGCAAAACTATGCAATCATTAGCCTAGTATAAACTAGATTGTGAGCTTCATGCAATAATAGTTGGTTAATACACTTCAAAGCTTCGGGCACACTTCGGTGGAGTAATTAAATGGTAAGGCCTTTAATTATGTCAACTAATAGTTATCCAAGTACCCAATATCAGGCATCATTCTTGGGCATCTCATTAACTAAGGACAAATAAAGCATTTGAAAAAAGCAAACTAACTATGCCTGATACAAACAAGGAATTGAACTGTTGAGTTGGATAAAGTGACTTACCTTAACAGGTTGAAGAGGCTCAGCGCAGCTCCTACTTCTCTTGCAAGGCTCCTTCCTAACATCTTGTACATGGAAATCCTCAATCTTATCTTCATTGCACCCCCTCTACAAGGTGACACAAACTAGTTACTCGTCTCCTTGGAAGATAAATATGCATACTTTCCACTCTGTGAACACAAAAGGATGAGATTATAAAAAAACTACACCACATAATGAAACATGCCGCATCTCTTGCACTTGAACACAATGAAATGAGCATTTACTATGTTTGTACTATGTAAAAACTAGGCATACCTTCAAACTAGATCTCAAGGTACTCTTGGAAAGAGTACTTTAGTGTACAGCCAAAACTTTATGTCACCTATGAGTTAGAAAAGGCCCCACTACAGCAACCCTTAGTGTTTAAATCGTTGATAAGCTTTGTTAGAGTGTTAGGTCAAGAACAACAAGTAATCAAAGCAAACAATCCTAGTATGGCTGGCTGATGCAAACAAGCAATTGAACAGATGTGTGAGCAAATCTTACATATCAAGAGAAGAAGCAAAGAAGGAGGCTTAAAGACCATCACTTGACTGACCAGATTTAAGTGGCATTTAAACATCATGTGCAACAAATGAACTAACATAAACATTGCATGTTCCAGATTCTACAATGGAATGCACATGTATTAGGTTATGCCATGTATGATGATGCCTAAATGTACACTATAGCAGGCAGGAGTGATTCATCATTGCATGCACAATTGAATTGCAGGTTAAGGGCCAGTTCTATTCTGCCTTTTCCGGGCTTATTATCAAAATAAGCCATAAAAGATGTAAAGAAGTCATTTCTGAGTTCTGGGCTTGGGCTTAACTAATTTCGCTTTGGAGGGGGTGTTTCGGGTAGAACCTCACTAAAAATTGAAGGGAAGGGGAATAGTGAAATGACTCTGTTGTCTACGTATATTATATTCAAAATGCAACAGCTGATGCCCACGTCACACCTCACCCTCAAGTGAAAACAAACACACAAGTGTTCATTGCCCTGCACGCTTGCATCTCCTCTCCCCTTTCCCTCTACCTCGATCCCCTGCCTACAGCACTAGGGTTCCTCCAGCGAGCCGTCGCCACTGGTTCCATCTTGCCTGGTCCTTGACGATGCTCTGTCCAGCTAGGCTACATGGCTGGCGAGTAGGGGCAAATCTCCCTGACTGCTCCTCCCTCTGGCGCCACCCCTCATTCTCATGGTGTCCAGCAGCTGCTCCACTGTGGTTCGTCCAACACACTACTCTGGCAGGCGCTGCACAACTATGGTTGATGCCATACTATGACAGAAGGCACCTTATTCCCCCTCCCCACCTCCCATGCCGTGGCCTTGAGGTGTTGTTCAAGGATGAGCTCATCCAACAAGGTGAGGATCTCCTCCGATTTTTTGCCAAATTGTCATTCTGATCCACTATACGATGAATTGCTATGAGCTGCTTCTGCTGCTATATGATGCATTGCTATGAGCTGCTCCTGCTGCTGCTATATGGTGAATTGCTATGAGCTGCTGCTACTATATGATGAATTGCTATGAGCTACTACTGCTATATGATGAGTTGTTATAAGCTGCTCCTGTTGCTGCTGTATGATGAATTTCTATGAGCTGCTCCTACTGATGCTATATGATGAATTGCTATGAGCTGCTCCTGCTGCTGCTATATGATGAATTGCTATGAGCTGCTCCTGCTGCTGCTATATGATGAATTGTTATGAGTTGCTCCTACTGCTGCTATATGATGAATTGCTATGAGCTGCTCCTGCGGCTGTTATATGATGAATTGCTATGAGCTACTGCTGGTATATAATGAATTGCACACTGCTGCTACTGTTGTATGATGAGTTGCTGTGAGCTGCTGCTGCTATATGATGGTTTAAGGTGGTGTTGCTATATGATAATAACCAGCCACTTGGACCATCGAATTTCAATAAATAATTGTTCCTCATTTAAATGTGGGTCATGTATTCTTTGTTTAAATTAGGCAATGGGATCTCTATGGAAAACATTGACCAAAGTAGATTGTGCCAAGTAGATGGTATCTTTGTATTTGCATTTTGAGCAAATAGTGATGGTCTGTTTCCCTATCATATTAATTACTTCACTGGGTTCAATTTGTGATGTTTGCAAGTCAAATTAATTTTCATATGGGAAGCAAAATGAAAAAATATAATGCAATCTAGACTTTTCACTGATCATAGCAAAGATAAGCTGAAAACACAATGAAAAGAAGTGGTTGTCTTATTACATGGAGCTTATATTCACAGGTGCTTGTTTTCTTAGGATAACTCATAATAGCTGTCCCTAAGAAACTTGGCCAATAGAACAATCATACAAATAACATGACATGATGATTGCAATGGAGGAGTGACGTACCATAGAACATTGTATAGGCTCACCGTTGCCTCTCCTTTTTTTGCGATGTTCCATGAAATTGCCACATACATCTTGTACTTTCTCATTGTGTAACCCTATCTACAAGTTGACACGGCTAATTTCAGACATCTCTACATGATAATACATTGCATATCCCTTGCACATATTTAAACCACCGATTAATGATTGTGTGCGTAGCATAAACTAGCCATGACTCTGTGTGCTGGACTAGCAGGCACTCTAAGGGAGCCTAATGTAGTGCGCTGGAATTCCTACATGCCACCTACAATTTTGTGTAATGTACTGCCTCTGTTCCTAAATATATGTCTTTGTAGAGATTCCAGTATGGACCACATACATATGTATATCGATGCATTTTCAAGTGTAGATTCACTCATTTTGCTCCGTATGTAGCCTATAGTGGAATCTCTAGAGAGGCTTATATTTAGGAACGGAGGTCCGAGGTAGTATCATGTATGGCATCTAAATATCTAATTTAGCAGCCAGTAGTAGAAATCATTGTCTGCACAAAGGGATTACTAGTCGAAAATCCTAGCAAAGCACGCTGGCAGGCACAGAACAATACAAGTGAGAGACGCACTTTCAAGATCATAGCAATGCCTCAGTCCAGGATCTTGGTTGGCCAAGCTGTTAGATGTAGAAGAAACATCGCCCTTGTAGTTTTTGTCAACTGCATGACAGGTAACAGCGACGTGTTAGTATATTTGAAGTACATTGGGCAGGTGATGCTGGACGGGTTTAACGGTGACAAGTACCTAGGCCATGGCGGGTGCTTGGCATCTTGCCAGACGGTGGCAATCAGGTTAGAAATGTCAAGGGTGATGACGTTGCACTGGCTATCAGTGTCTGGTACGGAGATCTAGAACCGTCTAGTAGGGTGGTTGTGGAGCGGCTCTGGTAGGCTGGACTACGGTGTGGGCAAAGTGGATCTGTGGCCGTGGACGAGGGTGTAGGTGAAGCTGCTCAGGTGGTTGGGTTAAGGATGGTGTCGACGATGCGGATCTACGGCCGTGGACGCGATAGTCAGAAGCTGCTCCGGTAGGTTGGATGAGGGTGCGAGGAGGCGGATCTGAGGCCGTGGACTCGTGAGTTGGAAAAGCGGCCCGGTAGGGTTGAGAATGGTATAGGCGAAGCTACTCTGGTGGGGTTGACGATAGTGCCGGTGAAGCGGCTCCGGTAGTGTTGAGGAAGGAGTCGGCGAAGAGGATCAGAGGCCGTCGACGGGGGTGTCAGTGAGGCAGCTCCGGGGGAGTGTGGACGAAGCGTCTCAGGTGGGGAGTACAAATGAGCCGCTGTAGATGCGCTGCGGTTGACGAGAGTACTTGTGAAGCAGATCTGGCACCGTGGACAAGGCCGGCACTGAATGGGCTGTGGTACAGTGGTGTATGAGCAGTCTACTTGTTTCTAGGGGAGGTGGGAGGGGTAGATGCGTCCGCAGAAGCAGATCTGGCGAGGTGGACGCCGCTGGCAGTGAATGGGCTCTAGTACGCCAGTGGATGAGTAGTCTAGGGTTTTGAGAGGGGAGGGGAGAAAGGCGATGAAGTACAAACGACGTGATGTAAGATGCTCTAGTGCTATGGAGTTAGTCGTTTTTGCGGGAGGGGGAGAGGAAATGGGGGTGTCATGTAGTGGGGGGAACCGGAAGTTACCAAAGCAGCCCTGACCTATTATGTAGAGGAGGGCGGTATTCTAACTGTTGGTCTCCGTGCACCTAGGACAAAAGGGGAATTTCGCATGGTAAAGACTAAGGTGGCGGAAATTTTATAAGGAGGCGGGAGATTTTGCCGCACGCGGGATCGTTCGTATCCAGTTTCAACTAATTTTGGACCGTGCTAGCGGGAAGGTCATGTGATACTGTGTACACGGGGCACCCGTCAGCAGTTAATAACTGGTGTGAAGTCCACCCCAGAAAAAGAAAGAAAATAACTCAGGATGATGCGCCGATAACTTGGACGTTCACACGGGTGCGGCCAAACGTACGGGTGTAGTGGCGTGTTCACAAAAAAGGGATCAAACGCTCAACCTATGTATTTCTCGTGTAAATAGATAATTTAGTGCAGTTGGTTATTTACTTCAAACATAATGCATTGACATGTTAGTGTAGAGGCACACAAAAAGAAATGGATATTGTAGTCCGCTACTTAAAAGTGTTACCTCATATGATTACATAGCCCCCATTTCATAAATTGTGTACCCGTTGAATTCATATATGAATATTACATATATTAATTCATTATAGAACCTTAAATCATCCAAGACTAATGATTTTCAATGCAAGAGTAACAATGGTGCATGTACATGATAGCTACATTGGTTGTTTGAAGAAACATCACTCTGACTTTGGCATGCACAACTGAAAAGGTTTATTGAAATAGAAAAAAATGTGATACGTGAGTGTCCAATCTTTATAGCGTTGAATCAATATTGTACCTTTGTCCATGATACGAAGTAGATATTGATTTATGTTCAAGCGATGCACGTCCACGATCGCTAGATAGTGATACGTGAATGAATTGTGCAATCTCTCTCACACGCATACATATCTCATTTCCCCGTGGGCATCGGAATCACACACGCGCACTTCGTGTATTTCTCTCCCTCCGTCAAGGTTAGAATTTGTCTTTCTACCCTGTCCTACAAGTCTCTCACACAGAAACACACATGCTCTCTCTGTCGAACACACCCACCCCTTTAATTCCGCCAACCCACAGCCACTAATGTCTCAAAGTATAGTAATGTCTCTCACACATATGCCTAAGGTTAACTCGAGTTCCGGAACCATATGAATACATACAATGGGATTCCAGCAGAGAACCCTTTGTTTTGAGATTTCTCTCTCTCTCTCTCTCTCTCTCTCTCTCTCACACACACACACACACACACACACACTGGCATTTGCATGCACACCGTTTTGTTTATCTTCGTGATGCTTTAAGTATACCTCACACAAATGCTATCTACCTATACCTTAATATAGCTAGATATGTGTCACACAAACTCCTTCTCCCTAATAGCAAGATGCCCATGCGTTGCACGGAACATCAAGATGCATTTGTATGAGTAGTTTATCTTGTGGGAGAAAAGGATGAACGTGGGAATGCCTTATTTGCAAATGCGGAGAGGGGTGTGGGTATCTTTTTCCAAAATTGCCACAATTTCCTTCTTATCTGTCGGATGTAAATCGGATGGCCTATATTGCAGGATGGCAGGAACACCATCATCACCACCTTTTTTTATAAGAGTAGAGATATGTAAGTGTCACTGCCCCCCCCCCCCCCCGACACACACACCCACACCCACACAAGCACACACACTTCCCAACACCGAAGGAGTAGGGTGACACCTCGATCTTGATACTAATCTATTGACTGGCTTCTCTCTCAAACACACACACGCGCACACATACTACCCGACACCGAAGGAGTAGGGTGGCACCTTGATCTTGATAGTAATCTATCTACTCCACTTTCAAACACACACACACACGCACTCGCTAGTTGTGCCTCTGTGCCTACCGCGCACACTCTTGATACGTCTTTCTCTCCCCCCTCCACACCCCACCCCAACAATGACAGCAGAAGGGTGACAACTCGATCTAATCATAATCTGTCAATTGGTTTCTCTCTCGAACATTGTGTCTCTGTGCCTCGCTCGGTAGCCCCCTCGATATGTAGACTTGTCATGTGCACACAGCTGTACTGGCGATGATGCTGAACCTAGTGTGCCTCGTTTTCACCAGCCTCATGTGATAGTTTTCACCGTGTTTTCTGTTAATTAACAAGGCAACCTTTTCTTTGTTACTACTAGTGAATCTGAAATCATTCCAGGTAGACATAAAATATATCACTTCAACCCAATTATCGCAGTAACTATTTTAAAAGAAACTAGCTAGATGCCCGTGCGTTGCACGAAACATCAAGATGCATTTGTATGAGTAGTTTATCTTGTGAGAGAAGAGGATGAACGTGAGAAGGCCGTATTTGCAAACATGGAGAGGGATGTGGGTATATTTTTGCAAAATTGCCATAGTTTCCGTCCTATCCGTTAGATATAAATCCGACGACCTATATTGCAGGATGGCATGCACACCATCATCACCAAATCTGTTTTCTACTCCCTCCATTCCTAAATATTTGTCTTTTTAGAGATTTTAACAAGTGACTACATGTGGAGCAAAATGAGTGAATCTACACTCTAAAATATGTCTACATACACATCCGTATGTGGTAGTCCATTTGAAATCTGAAAAAGACTAATACTCCCTCTGTTCCTAAATATAAGACCTTTTAGAGATTCTACTATAAAGTACATATGGATGTATATAGACATACTTTAGAGTGTAGATTCACTCATTTTTCTCCATATATAGTCTATAGTGGAATCCCTAAAAGGTCTTATATTTGGGAACGAAGGGAGTATTTAGGAACCGATGGAGTATAAGAGTAGACATGGCGATATATCTCCAGCATGGTCTACAACAAAAATGTGCTGGACTGGTTAGCGCCGGATGCTCGCAACGCAATGACATGAGTTTGAATTCTGTCTTTAACTTTACATTTTTATATTATATATTACTAATTTAATATATACTTCTTTCGCTAGTGTACTGACAGTGGAACCCATAGAGTACTTAGAATACAAGATTACAGATGGACTTGTTTCTTTTTATCTTTCTGTATGAAGCGGTAGCCACCCTGCAAGTCACGTGTACACTGTACATGCAATTAACATTTTATAGAGGTACAATCATACACGCAATTAATTCAAATGGATTGGATGTCACTCTATTATTTCCAGCATAAGAGCATCTACAACGGCAACCGGCAAATTCCCTCTCGCTTCCTTCCGCGGAGGACGACATCAAACGCCAACGGCATACATTTTCACTACTCTAACCAACCAGATGAAATTCGTGCAAACACGGACTGATTTCATATAAGCATGAAGGATTTCGTTTAAAAAGCCAAATCTTCATATAAACATGATGGATTTCATTACATTTACATGAACTAAGTGGTGCCAATCCGGCTCTCTTGGTATAATTAATACTCCCTCCATCCGGAAATACTTGTCCTAGAAATGGATGTATCTAGACTAATTCTAGTTATATATACATACAATTTATCCATTCTTAGAACAAATATTTCCTGCCAGCTGGAGAGGGAGTACATAATCTAAATGGCTGCCCGCCGATCCCTTTGTCTTCCTCATGTTAGGCAGACACTTGCGGGGTCGATGAAGGTTCTCGGAAGAGACGAAGCAGCAAAGAAAGCACCTGAATACACAGTTGTCGCCGCGGCGGTGGCCTTCATGGGGCCCAAGTGGCGGCGGCCTCCCATGTTATACTTCTCCTCGATGATGGCGGCGGACATGGAGAAGCTGGCCACCGACTGGCCGCTCTCCACACACCCTGCTTCTGTCTCTGCCTGCATGGTGCTGCCGCAGGCATGGGGGCGCGCCCGTAGACACTGGTGGTGCAGTACGATGCGGCAGCGACGATGCTCATACTGGTGTGCTCGTCGCCGTGCCGGCGTCGAGCAACTCGCCACTCCTCATTGAGCTGAACTGGACCGGCGAGTTGCTAAACCACGCGTCTGCTTAGGGCGACAACTGGCTCTGTCGGGCCAAGTGAGGTTGGTGAAGCACCGAGCGTCCTCGCCCGTATCCGGAGGGCTCGGCGAGCCACCCATTTGGGTAATATGCCGGAGAACGGCTCCTCGAAAGCCATCGGAAGAGTGGAGGAAATGGTGAAGGAGGAGATGGGGGAGCACTGGAGGGGTGCGATTCTTGCCCGCTATCTCAGTCTGGCCTCATGTAAATAGAGGTTGGACGGCAGGAGCTTGGCCGGCGTCTGGCCTCGTTTAAGATAAGGGAGGACGGGAGGAGCACGGTCGTTGTTGCGTTTTAATTCCGGCCTGCTCATGAACGGACGTGTGTCCAGAGTAGGTTTCTCGGTTTGCATGCGGGTTTAATGGAGGCGAGGACACATGTTCAGCTGGGCGTGCAGCAGGCAGCGCAGTACTATTCGATTTGACAGCGGGCGACGCAGTTCCTGATACGGCTTTAATGCAGACGAAGGAAGGAGTAGCGGTTCCTGAAATGTTGAACGACCAATGCATCCTCCTTCAATTAATGCATGAGGGAAGTAATGGGAGGAGGACCGGGAAAAGAGGCTGCACGATGTGAATGCAACGCAGTTTGCCCTCATATAAAGGCGCCCCTCCATTCCAATGCATCTACCACATCGTACACACCTAAGAATTTTCCTAAGCACCTACACTAAGCGCAAAAGAGCTCACTACAGACCCATGGCGGCGATGCGCGCGAGCGGCCAGCGGCTGTGCCAGATGGTCGACGACGTCGGCCTGCGGCATGGCACCGAGGATCGTCTCCAGACGGTGTTGGAGACCGGCTGGTGGATGGCCACCGTTGACGCCAACTACGACTCTCAGTTGGACCAGTTGATCTTTGCCACCACCAACAAGTTCACAGTCCTCAAGAAGCTCGCGGATGACATCGCGTATTCCTCCAACCCACGCGCCCGGGATCCTCATTGCCTGCCACCCTAATCGGCCTCCATGGCCGGAATCTCTTTGAAGCACTGGTGCCCCTGCGACTACCCGCCGACGTGACGAAGAATGTCCACCTGGAGGTCGCGCTCACCGCGAGGCACCTCGCGCTGCAAGAATTCGTCAACCTACACATCCATGTGTACGAGCAAATCGTGCACATAGGTATCTACATGGCCAGCGAGGACGCTACGACGTTGGCCTTCCTCAACCGGTTGGAAGCCATGGATGCCTTTGCTGAGAAGCACCTCATCCTCGCCACAAAAGCTGCCGCTCCTTAGCCGCCGATCGGTGGCCCGGCGCACTAAGTTGAGGAGGAGGAGGTTGTACGTTGATGGATGCATCTTTCTTCTTGCCTTCTGTAACCACCACTACGATCGCATCATCATCGTGGCCTTAATTCTTAATGTGCTTTTGCATTCTCGTTCCAGTCAATACCGACATGTGCGATCCCTTTGCTTAATTATATGCATCACTATAACCAGTACTCCATCCGTCAATGTATAAGTTGTGCTTACCTTTTCCATCAACTTCGTGCAACGTGCGGGAATCTTGCTAGAAACACTAGAACATGTCGGACCGCGTGCGACCAAACCGACGATGCGCCAACCTAGCTACTATGTACCTTCCTTATCTGGCGAAAATAGCCTCGCCCTAGCATTTCCAATCATTATTTCTATCTATCGATCATGCCAAGGAGCAGAACCAAAATGTTACAATTTATACATGTTTCACTACTCCTACTACTATAAAAGACTCAGTTGGTGATGGTGGTGCGTCTGCCATCCATCGTTTCTGACCATTAGATCTGCATCAAATGGCTGTGAGGTAAGTTGTGGCATTTTTGCAAGAATAGCCCACTTCTCTGCTCGAATTTGCAGAAAACTCCTTATTATCTTGAAAGTAACCACATCCCTCCCTCACCTCATCAAAACAGCTTAAGAAGTATATTTTCAGTGAAAAGTACTCCCTCCGTTCCTAAATATTTGTCTTTCTAGATATTTCAATACGTGACTACATACGGAGCAAAATGAGTGAACCTACACTTCAAAATATATCTATATAATCTGTATGTGATAGTCCGTTTGAAATCTCTAAAAAGGCAAATATTTAGGAACGGACGGAGTAATATATTAGAAGTATATCAAAACAAGAGTAATTTATTTCAAGTTTGTGAACAAGTACAACTATTCTACTACTTTGGATCCGTCGCAACGCACGGGCACATTGCTAGTAAAAGCAAAAGGCCTGCCGTGTTTGCGTCGCACTCCCCCCACACACGCCCGGGAATCGGGAGTACTCCACGGCCCGTCCGGCACGGCACATAGCTTAGGGAAGGCGGGTTGCCTAGCATTTTCACTTTCATGTGGGACCGCCGTTGAGCAAACCAACTATTGGCAAAGCGCAACCAGCCCGCCGCCCGCCGCCGCCGCACGGAAGCCAAGAAATTTGGTGTGAGATGGGGCTCGTTGATAGAGTAGGAGCATTCAGTACTACTCTACTCCTACTCATACCAAGTTTGTACTATATAACTAGTACTACCACTATAGAACTAGTAGGTATGTGCACGTCACAGCATCATAGGAACAAAAAACGGGAATATCTTGTTTTGGGTGATTTATCTTTTTTTCAGTCAACATAGTATGAATAATATGATGTGGGGGAACCCATGAGCTTATGTGGCTTGGTTGCATGCCTACGAAAGGTTAGAGAAAAATAAATAGATAATGTGTATGGAGTGCACCCCACTAAATAGATATACTTTGGATCCATTGCAACAGGCCGGCACATCTATATCTATAACCCCTATATAGTGTGTGAATAACTTTGAAAGTTGGTCGTTGGATGAAGCCAATCTGACGGTACAAAGATGGAAAATCCGAGCACTACTGGCCGTTGGATATCATCTACATTCTACCAGATTCTGCCACTTGTAGAATCTAGAAGACTCCATGGTTGAACTTCATTCATGACTAACTTTGCCACAACTAAGCTTAGGCAAAGTGTGTCTGCCACAAAAAATGTGGCTAACAAAATGGCCACCACAAGTGTGGCAAGATTTGGCAAGAAGTTGAGTCTATGACATGTGGACCATGTAGCTAGAAAAGTGTGGCAAGCCACAAGTGTAGCAATGAACCAAACACATGTCTGGTGTGTTTGGTAGGGTGTATGTAGGGTGCACGATCCCCAGAGTTCCCTTCTCTTCCCACTTTTGGTTGTTTGGTAGAGTGTATGGAGGGTGCATGAGTCCACACTAGCTTAGCACAAATACACTAGAAGCATGCATGAAGAGAGCATACATGAAGAGGGGTGTTAAGTTGAGCATGCATGAAGAGGGAACAACTATGCTGAGATGAGAACGCAACCAAACACACTTGTGGCATGCCTAAGCTTAGGCGTAGTAATCTTAGGCTGCAAACCAAACATCTATACCCCTATATAGTGTGTGAATAACTTTGAAAGTTGGTCATTGGATGACGCCAATCTGACAATACAAAGATGGAAAATCCAATCACTACTGGCCATTGGATATCATCTACATTCGACTAGATTTTGCCACATGTAGAATCTAGAAGACTCCACATGTAGAAGCATAATGCACAAACCACCAGAATCTCATGCGTGTAATGCACGTGTACATTACTAGTCGTTGGGAGTAGTAGTAAGAAACAAATTCCGGGTTTGCACGAGCTCATACTGCAGGAGCACCACAAGGCCTGTCGCCAGAGTTACATTTCCCTCTCGGGGCCCACGGGACCGAACTACAGTGGCTTAGTGCCCGGCCTATGAGTCAATGACATGCGGACCTTAAATGCGGCTGGCCCACATGTCATTCTCATGGTGGTGGTGTGGTTCGCGACTCACTCATTCGAGATGAACTGGCCGGTGGTGGCATGGCCGTGGCGAGGGTGCCACAGCTAGGCTTCGAGGCATTACGAGGCATAGACGGTCACACCGGCGGGTACTACCTATAGTATAGAAGTACTCAAGCTGAGGATTGATGCCTGGGATGAAATGTGTCACAACATTGGGATCAGCCATGCCACGGGCCACCACATGAATTGGTATGATGGAACAACGGTGAGATTGAATAAGATAGCACAAACCATGCACATGGCGGTCAAAGGTGGACCATGTTGTCTGCGGCCGATTTGTTGCCTTACGAGTACAAAGACGATGTGCTCCTTTCTAACCGCATCTTCACGGTGACAAACCAGGGGACTTGTTTCGTATGGGACACATCCTACGATATACTCCCTCTCTCCCAGTTTATTTGTTTTGAATCTTTTCGTTTTATAAGTTTCAATTTCAAATTTAGAGCTCCCCATCACATGTTGAGATTACAATGTCCATTAAATCGTTGCGTGCATGTATATTAAAGAAACAAATCTCGAGTTTGGCACGAGTTTGTGCAGCGGTAGCACCAGCATGGTGCAGGAGTTACATTTCCCTCTCAGGGCCCTCGGGACTGAGCTTCAGCGCCTTACTACACCTCCCTTTGAGTCAATAACATGTGGACCCGATAGGTGGCTAGTCCACATGTAATGCTCCCGAAGGTAGAGGGGCAGTGGGGCCGAGAGGGGTGAGCCACAGGTCAGGGGACGTGTGGTGTCATGGGTTCGTGCGGCGTCGTGGGAATTGCGTGTGGCTATGGTAGAAACTTGATGCTCTCCGCATTTAAGGTGGCCCACATGTCATGCACACAAAGGCATAGGGGCGGTGCGGCCAAGAGGGGTGAGGCGCACGTCGGGGGACGTGGTGCCGTGGGTTGGAGTGACGTCGTGGGAATCGCGAGTGGCAGTGGATTAAACGTGATGGTCATTGTAGTTGAACTTCCATGGACAAGTTGTCATGTCTACGGACACATGCATTGCATACCGATCACTGGAAGGAGTAGTGGAGAAAGCTAGGCGGATAAATAGTTCCTTATAGTCAAGCGGGCCCACGCTACTACTTGTTCCAAAGACATGCACACCATTGAAATAGTCCATCTATATCAATATACACTGAGAGGGAATAATTTTTTTGTACAAGAGAGGAAATAGTTCATCCATCCATAATGCCCTGCTGCTGGTGCAGCCTTATCTTCTTCTTCTTGTTGTTGTTCTCGTTTTCTATGGGAGACGGCATCACAACAAGCTCTTTGGACATTGCAGCTATCTCGAAACTCACACGGGCATGGAGGATAGCATATTTTATCCCCTCATACATCAAGGGATAATTCTCCCATCCATACGACCTTAATGCCACCGTCTCGTCACTCTTATGAAGATTTGTACCGAGCACAAAATTTTCTACGTCGAATAGGGATGGTGTCTGTTTATCAAAATCTTCTACAGGAATTTTGATTTTGGTTTGTAGGTCAAAGATGCTTTTCAAATCAAGGTTGTATGGCTCTAGCTTCTGTTCGTCTCCTTCGATGGCTGCCCCACAGAAGTATATGTCCTCCCGAGACAAGAAATCATGAAGCTCACCTGGTATGGAGGGCGCATTATGATGTGGTACACCAAAACATCATCTTCGAGGCATAGCTGAAGGACGGCGATGCGTTGGATCTTCCCAGTGGCATGCTCCGTGTACTCTGCGTTGAGACCAATGACCCTCATCTTTACCTTTTCGAGGGAGTTGGATACATTGTTGATCCACTTCCGATCAACCCTTGGGTTGACGGTAACGGTGGCAACTATGCTCAACGAGCCATCGACGAGGAAATGTTGGATGCTAAAAACCTGCATCTCGATCTCTTTCGCCATTTGGAACCGCTGGAACTGAGGGCTATGGTTTGAAGAATTAGGATTAGATGGCTAGTCTAACTGAAGTAGTAGATGATTATTTAAAGAGGTTAAAACAATGTGAACGTAGTGGGGTTTGTGTGCAAATCAAGACGAAGGGGATGTGAAGAAGCCGAGGAAAATCTATTCCCGATGGAGAAGTAAATGGGAGAAGTGGCGTGCAGGCAGTTGATTAAACGGCTAGGTAGACTAAACAAAATGGCTATGCGGGTAGATTGATGAGTCATACCTATTCGTGTACATGTCCATCCTTCCTGATAGGTGGGACCTATGCAAACAAATAAAAAATGTGTCGTAGCTGGTTCATATGGATATTGGCGCGTGCGTGGGGGGACACAACATTCTCTGGTTAAGGAATACAAGGTTATCCTCATCAAAAAAGAAAAGGCCCATCTTCACGCTTCCGCATGCACGAGAATTTGGTTCTGCTCGCAATATGGATGATACCTGGAGGATGAAGTGAACAAGCATGCTAGCACGGGAGACCTATTTCCGCTATACAGTACTGGAATACTCATGTTCCTACTACTACTAGTAGTAGTAGTACAACTGTGGTACACTTGATGGTCAAAATACTATTCATGTGGTCCTCATAGTGAAGTGACAACACCCTGTGCCTGACACTAGTCCAGGCGGCGTGTTTGGGTTACCAAAGTCACCCTCACCCAGTGCACTATGCAGTCTGTCACCTACGTTGTACAGCACATTAGCATGCCTCACCTCGTCTCCCTCTCCCCTCCCATAGCACTAGTCCATCTCAATCTCCATCCCCGTCTCCATCTCACTGTGCCCCCATGTACCGTCGCCTCGCTCGCACCGACAGCTTTCTCCCCCATAAATCAAGCCCCCCAAAAACCCCATCTTCCAAACTCCACCATGGCCGAACGCGAACTGCGCAGCATCCATATGAGCCGCGATTGGAGCAGTCTCCCAAGTGCCATCTGTTGGGTAACGTAGTAATTTCAAAAAATTTCCTACGCACACGCAATATCATGGTGATGCATAGCAACGAGAGGAGAAAGTGTAGTCTACGTACCCTCGTAGACCAGAAGCGGAAGCGTTAGCACAACGCGGTTGATGTAGTCATACGTCTTCACGGCCCGACCGATCAAGCACCGAAACTACGGCACCTCCGAGTTTTAGCACACGTTCAGCTCGATGAGGATCCCCGGACTCCGATCCAGCAAAGTGTCGGGGAAGAGTTTCGTCAGCACGACAACGAGGTGACGATCCAGGAGTATGGTGGAGGGGGGCACCGCACATGGCTAAGAGAACGATCACGAAGATCAACTTGTGTGTCTTTGGGTGCCCCCTGCCCCCGTATATAAAGGATCAAGGGGGAGGAGGCCGGCCCTAGGAGCAGCGCGCCAGGGGAGTAGGATTCCTACTCCTAGTTGGAGTAGGTTTCCTCCTTTCCTAGTCCAACTAGGAGAAGGGGGGAAAGGGGCGAAGAGGGGAAGGAAGGGAGAGAGGGGCCGTGACCCAAACCCCTTGTCCAATTCAGACTGGGCTTGGGAGGGGCGCGCGCCACCTCCTGGTCCTTCCCACTAAGGCCCATTAAGGCCCATTGCTTCTTCCTCATATTCCCGTAACTCCCCGGTACCTCCGAAAATACCCGAATCACTCGGAACCTTTCCGACGTCTGAATATAGTCGTCCAATATATTGATTGTTACGTCTCGACCATTCCGAGACTCCTCGTCATCTCCCTGATCTCATCCAGGACTCCGAACTCCTTCGGTACATCAAAACATATAAACTCATAATGAAACTATCATCGAAACCTTAAGCGTGCGGACCCTACGGGTTCGAGAATAATGTAGACATGACTGAGACACGTCTCCGGTCAATAACCAATAGCGGAACCTGGATGCTCATATTGGCTCCCACATATTCTACGAAGATCTTTATCGGTCAGACCGCATAACAATATACGTTGTTCCCTTTGTCATCCGTATGTTACTTGCCCGAGATTCGATCGTCGGTATCTTAATACCTAGTTCAATCTCGTTACCGGCAAGTCTCTTTACTCATTCCGTAATACATCATCTTGCAACTAACTCATTAGTTGCAATTCTTGCAAGGCTTATGTGATGTGCATTACCGAGAGGGCCCAGAGATACCTCTCCGACAATCGGAGTGACAAATCCTAATATCGAAATACCCCAACCCAACCTTTACCTTTGGAGACACCTATAGAGCTCCTTTATAATCACCCAGTTACATTGTGACATTTGGTAGCACACAAAGTGTTCCTCCGGTAAACGGGAGTTGCATAATCTCATAGTCATAGGAACATGTATAAGTCATGAAGAAAGCAATAGCAACATACTAAATGATCGGGTGCTAGGCGTGGGTCATGTCAATCACATCATTCTCCTAATGATGTGATCCCGTTAATCAAATGACAACACATGTCTATGGTTAGGAAACATAACCATCTTCGATCAACGAGCTAGTCAAGTAGAGGCATACTAGTGATGTTTAGTTTGTCTATGTATTCACACAGGTATTATGTTTCCGGTTAATACAATTCTAGCATGAATAATAAACATTTATCATGACATAAGGAAATAAATAATAACTTTATTATTGCCTCTAGGGCATATTTCCTTCAGTCTCCCACTTGCACTAGAGTCAATAATCTAGTTCACATCTGCATGTGATCTAACATCAATAGTTCACATCTTTATGTGGTTAACACCCATAGTTCACATCGATATGTGACCAACACCCAAAGGGTTTACTAGAGTCAGTAATCTAGTTCACATCGCTATGTGATTAACACCCAAAGAGTACTAAGGTGTGATCATGTTTTGCTTGTGAGACAATTTTAGTCAACGGGTCTATTATATTCAGATCCATAAGTATTTTGAAAATATCTATGTCAACAATGCTCTACACGGAGCTACTCTAGCTAATTGCTCCCACTTTCAATATGTATCTAGATCGATACTTAGAGTCATCCAGATCGGTGTAAAAATTTGTATCGACGTAACCCTTTACGATGAACCTTTTTGTTACCTCCATAATCGAGAAACATATCCTTATTCCACTAAGGATAATTTTGACCAATGTCAAGTGATCTACTCCTAGATCACTATTGTACTCCCTTGCCAAACGCAGGGCAGGGTATACAATAAGTCTGGTACACAGCATGGCATACTTTATAGAACCTATGGCCGAGTCATAGGGAATGACTTTCATTCTCTCTCTATCTTCTGCCGTGGTCGGGCTTTGAGTCTTACTCAATTTCACACCTTGTAACACAGGCAAGGATTCTTTCTTTGACTGTTCCATTTTAAACTACTTCAAAAATTTGTTAAGGTATGTACGCATTGAAAACTTATCAAGCGTCTTGATCTATCTCTATAGATCTTGATGCTCAATATGTAAGCAGCTTCACCGAGGTCTTTCTTTGAAAAACTCCTATCAAACACTTCTTTATGCTTTACAGAATAATTCTACATTATTTCCGATCAACAATATGTCACTCACATATACTTATCAGAAATGCTGTAGTCCTCCCACTCACTTTCTTGTAAATACAGGCTTCACCGCAAGTCTGTATAAAACTATATGCTTTGATAAACTCATCAAAGCGTATATTCCAACTCCGGGATGTTTGCACCAGTCCATAGATGGATCGCTGGAGCTTGCATATTTAGTTAACACCTTTCGGATCGACAAACCTTCTAGTTGCATCGTATACAACTCTTCTTTAATAAATCTATTAAGGAATGCAATTTTGTTTATCCATTTGCCAAATTTCATAAAATGCGGCAATTGCTAACATGATTCAGACAGACTTAAGCATAGATACGAGTGAGAAACTCTCATCGTAGTCAACACCTTGAACTTGTCGAAAACCTTTTGCGACAATTCTAGCTTTGTAGATAGTAACACTACTATCAGCGTCTGTCTTCCTCTTGAAGATCCATTTAATCTCAATGGCTTGCCGAACATCGGGCAAGTCAACCAAAGTCCATACTTTGTTCTCATACATGGATCCTATGTCAGATTTCATGGTCTCGAGCCATTTTGCGGAATCTGGGCTCATCATCGCTTCCTCATAGTTCGTAGGCTCGTCATGGTCAAGTAACATGACCTCCAGAACAGGATTACCGTACCACTCTGGTGCGGATCTCACTCTGGTTTACCTATGAGGTTCGGTAGTAACTTGATCTGAAGTTACATGATCATTATCATTAGCTTCCTCACTAATTGGTGTAGTAGTCACAGGAACAGATTTCTGTGATGAATTACTTTCCAATAAGGGAGCAGGTACAGTTACCTCATCAAGTTCTACTTTCCTCCAACTCACTTCTTTCGAGAGAAACTCCTTCTCTAGAAAGGATCCATTCAAAACAACGAAATTCTTGCCTTCGGATCTGTGATAGAAGGTGTACCCAACATTTTCTTTTGGGTATCCCATGAAGACGCACTTCTCCGATTTGGGTTTGAGCTTATCAGGTTGAAACTTTTTCACATAAGCATTGCAACCCCAAACTTTAAGAAACAACAGCTTAGGTTTCTTGCCAAACCATAGTTCATACGGTGTCGTCTCAACGGATTTAGATGGTGCCCTATTTAACGTGAATGCAGCTATCTCTAATGCATAACCCCAAAACGATAGTGGTAGATCTGTAAGAGACATCATAGATCGCACCATATCTAATAAAGTATGGTTATGACGTTCGGACACACCATTACACTGTGGTGTTCCAGGTGGCGTGAGTAGTGAAACTATTTCACATTGTTTTTAACTGAAGGCCAAACTCGTAACTCAAATATTTTACTTTTGCGATCATATCGTAGAAACTTTTATTTTTGTTACGATGATTCTCCACTTCACTCTGAAATTCTTTAATCTTTTCAAATGTTTCAGACTTGTGTTTCATCAAGTAGATATACTCATATCTGCTCAAATCATCTGTGAAGATCAGAAAATAATGATACCTGCTACGAGCCTCAACACTCATCGGATTGCATACATTAGTATGTATTATTTCCAATAAGTCAGTTGCTCGCTCCATTGTTCCGGAGAACGGCGTTTTAGTCATCTTGCCCATGAGGCATGGTTCGCAAGCATCAACTGATTCATAATTAAGTGATTCCAAAATCCCATCAGCATGGAGTTTCGTCATGCGCTTTACACCAATATGACCTAAATGATAGTGCCACAAATAAGTTGCACTATCATTATTAACTTTGCATCTTTTGGTTTCAATATGATGAATATGTGTATCACTACGATCGAGATCCAATGAACTATTTTCATTGGGTGTGTAACCATATAAGGTTTTATTCATGTAAAGAGAACAACAATTTATTCTCTTACTTAAATGAATAACCGTATTACAATAAACATGATCAAATCAAATTCATGCTCAACGCAAACACCAAATAACACTTATTTAGGTTCAACACTAATCCCGAAAGTACAGGGAGTGTGCGGTGATGATCATATCAATCTTGGAACTACTTTCAACACACATCGTCGCTTCACCTTTAACTAGTTTCTGTTTATTCTGCAACTCCCGTTTCGAGTAACTAATCTTAGCAACTGAACTAGTATCAAATACTGAGGGTTTGCTATAAACACTAGTAAAGTACACATCAATAACATGTATATCAAATATACTTATGTTCACTTTGCCATCATTCTTATCCGCCAATCACTTGGGGTAGTTCCACTTGTAGTGACCAGTCCCTTTGAAGTAGAAGCACTTAGTCTCAGGCTTAGGACCAGACTTGGGCTTCTTCACTTGAGCAGCAACTTGCATGCTGTCCTTCTTGAAGTTCCCCTTTTTCCCTTTGCCCTTTTCTTGAAACTAGTGGTCTTGTCTACCATCAACACTTGATGTTTTTCTCGATTTCTACCTTCGTCAATTTCAGCATTACAAAGAGCTTGGGAATCGTTTCCGTTATCCCTTTCATATCATAGTTCATCACGGAGTTCTACTAACTTGATCATGGTGAGTAGAGAATTCTGTCAATCACTATTTTATCTGGAAGATTAACTCCCAATTGATTCAAGCGATTGTAGTACCCACACAATCTGAGCACATGCTCACTAGTTGAGTGATTCTCCTCCATCTCTTAGCTATAGAACTTGTTGGAGACTTCATATCTCTCAACTCGGGTATTTGCTTGAATTAATAACTTCAACTCCTGGAACATATCATATGGTCCATGACGTTCAAAACGTCTTTGAAGTCCCGATTCTAAGCCGTTAAGCATGGTGCACTAAACTATCAAGTTGTCATCATATTGAGCTAGCCAAACGTTCATAACGTCTGCATCTGCTCCTGCAATAGGTCTGTCACCTAGCGGTGCATCAAGGACATAATTCTTGTGCAGCAATGAGGATAAACCTCAGATCACAGATCCAATCCGCATCTTTGCTACTAACATCTTTCAACACAATTTTCTCTAGGAACATATCAAAATAAACACAGGGAGGCAACAACGCGAGCTATTCATTTACAACATAAATTGCAAAATACTACCAGGACTAAGTTCATGATAAATTTAAGTTCAATTAATCATATTACTTAAGAACTCCCACTTAGATAGACATCCCTCTAATCCTCTAAGTGATCACGTGATCCAAATCAACTAAACCATGTCCGATCATCACGTGAGATGGAGTAGTTTCATTGGTGAACATTACTATGTTGATCATATCTACTATATGATTCACCCTCGACCTTTTGGTCTCCGTGTTCCGAGGCCATACCTGTATATGCTTGGCTCGTCAAGTATAACCTGAGTATTCCGCGTGTGCAACTGTTTTGCACCCGTTGTATTTGAACGTAGAGCCTATCACACCCGATCATCACGTGGCGTCTCAGCACGAAGAACTTTCGCAACGGTGAATACTCAGGGAGAACACTTCTTGATAATTAGTGAGAGATCATCTTAAAATGCTACCGTCAAACTAAGCAAAATAAGATGTATAAAAGATAAACATCATATGCAATCAAAATATGTGACATGATATAGCCATCATCATCTTGCGCCTTTGATTTCCATCTCCAAAGTATTGTCATGATCTCTATCGTCACCGGCATGACACCATGACCTCCATCATCTTGATCTATATCAATGTGTCGTCACGTGGTCGTCTCGCCAACAATTGCTCTTGCAACTATTGCTATCGCATAGCGATAAAGTAAAGCAATTATTGGGCGCTTGCATCTTATGCAATAGAGAGACAACCATAAGGATTTTGCCAGTTGCCGATAACTTCAACAAAACATGATCATCTCATACAACAACTTATATCTCATCACGTCCTAACCGTATCACATCACAACATGCCCTGCAAAAACAAGTTACACGTCCTCTACTTTGTTGTTGCAAGTTTTACATGGCTGCTACGGGCTTAGCAAGAACCAATCTTACCTACGCATCAAAACCACAACGATAGTTTGTCAAGTTGGTGCGGTTTTAACCTTCGCAAGGACCGGGCATAGCCATACTCGGTTCAACTAAAGTTGGAGAAACTGAAACCCGCTAGCCACCTTTGTGCAACAATACCGCCAAACCAAAGTATGACATGCTGGTAAGCAGTATGACTTATATCGCCCACAACTCACTTGTGTTCTACTCGTGCATATAACATCAACGCATAAAACCTAGGCTCTGATACCACTGTTGGGTAACGTAGTAATTTCAAAAAAATTCCTACGCACACGCAAGATCATGGTGATGCATAGCAACAAGAGGGGAGAGTGTAGTCTACGTACCCTTGTAGACCGGAAGCGGAAGCGTTAGCACAACGCGGTTGATGTAGTCATACGTCTTCACGGCCCAACCGATCAAGCACCGAAACTACGGTACCTCTAAGTTCTAGCACACGTTCAGCTCGATGACGATCCCCGGACTCCTATCCAGCAAAGTGTCGGGGAAGATTTTCGTCAGCACGACAGCGTGGTGACGATCTTGCTGTTCTACCGTCGCAGGGCTTCGCCTAAGCACCGCTACAATATTATCTAGGAGTATGGTGGAGGGGGGCACCGCACACGGCTAAGAGAATGATCACGAAGATCAACTTGTGTGTATTTGGGTGCCCCACTGCCCCCCGTATATAAAGGAGCAAGGGGGGAGGAGGCTGGCCCTAGGAGGGGCGCGCCAGGGGAGTAGGATTCCTACTCCTAGTTGGAGTAGGTTTCCTCCTTTCCTAGTCCAACTAGGAGAAGGGGGAAAGGGGGGAAGAGGGGAAGGAAGGGAGAGAGGGGCCATGCCCCAAACCCCTTGTCCAATTCGGAATGGGCTTGGGAGGGGCGCGCGCCACCTCCTGGTCCTTCCCACTAAGGCCCATTAAGGCCCATTGCTTCTTCCTCGTATTCCCGTAACTCCCTGGTACCTCTGACAATACCCAAATCACTCGGAACCTTTCCGATGTCCGAATATAGTCGTCCAATATATCGATTTTTACATCTCGACCATTTTGAGAGCCCTCGTCATGTTCCCGATCTCATCCGGGACTCCGAACTCCTTCGGTACATCAAAACATATAAACTCATAATGAAACTGTCATCGAAACCTTAAGCGTGCGGACCCTACGGGTTCGAGAATAATGTAGACATGACTGAGACACGTCTCCGGTCAATAACCAATAGCAGAACCTGGATGCTTATATTGGCTCCCACATATTCTACGAAGATCTTTATCGGTCAGACCGCATAACAACATACGTTGTTCCCTTTGTCATTGGTATGTTACTTGCCCGAGATTCGATCGTTGGTATCTTAATACCTAGTTCAATCTCGTTACCGGCAAGTCTCTTTACTCGTTCCGTAATACATCATCTCGCAACTAACTCATTAGTTGCAATGCTTGCAAGGCTTATGTGATGTGCATTACCGAGAGGGCCCAGAGATACCTCTCCGACAATCGGAGTGACAAATCCTAATCTCGAAATACGCCAACCCAAGATGTACCTTTGGAGACACCTGTAGAGCTCCTTTATAATCACCCAGTTACATTGTGACGTTTGTTAGCACACAAAGTGTTCCTCTGGTAAACGGGAGTTGCATAATCTCATAGTCATAGGAACATGTATAAGTCATGACGAAAGCAATAGCAACATACTAAACGATCGGGTGCTAAGCTAACGGAATGGGTCATGTCAATCACATCATTCTCCTAATGATGTGATCCCGTTAATCAAATGACAACACATGTCTATGGTTAGGAAACATAACCATCTTCGATCAACAAGCTAGTCAAGTAGAGGCATACTAGTGACGTTTAGTTTGTCTATGTATTCACACAAGTATTATGTTTCCGGTTAATACAATTCTAGCATGAATAATAAACATTTATCATGACATAAGGAAATAAATAATAACTTTATTATTGCCTCTAGGGCATATTTCCTTCACCATCCTCGACCTCTGTTGTTCGTGTATGGATATGTTGAGCGCCCTGCTGTTGGTTGCATGCTTGAGGGACATGCACAGGGCCATCGTCGAAGCGAGGCCTAAGCTTTTGTACCCCTAAATAATCAAACGGTTAGGAATATACGGATATTCTCCTTATTTTATAGTAATCTATATACTACTACTAAATATGAGTGTGTATCAACGGCCATGTTAGTTTCCTCATTTTCATGATGTAGAAACATGAACCACACAGTTGGTTTCATCTAACCATACATTAGGAAAGTAAATGTGCATATGGAGAACTCTATATTTGGAAGTAGTAAAATCATGTAATGCTTACCATGTGTACATACCTCTATTCGCCCTTCAGCAATCAATGGCTAGAATAATATCCTCACAAAAAAATTTCCCACAGAACACGAGTATATAATAATGCATGGTTTGTTAGTTACCTTGAATAATTTGTTTGTGAGGACAGAACATGATTACACAACATGCATGACATGGTAGTTTCCTGTGAAGAATCGATTGCGAGATAACATGAGTATAACCATGCATGGCACTTCTATATTTTAGAACCCAGTATACATTTCCCTATATTTTCCACCTAGTTCCAACAGGGACATATCAATATTGTTTCTTGCATTATCCTACTCATACTCTGAACAATACTGATCTTACATTAACAATGCCTCTCCTTTTTTATATGTTGTAGTGTCCCTACAATTACTGCCCTTTGTAATCACATCACCTTTGCCAAAAACAGGGAAGCAGAACTCATTCCTCACTCGATTAGACGACGACAAAAGACTGATGATCATTCGGACACATGAGCTGGAAAAGTTATATTGCAAAAACCCAACTGTATACAAGCACTTTGAAATACGTGAGTATCTGGACAGTGGTTGTTACGTCTATGAGCAGGATACCATCTTATTGGGGCCTTCAGGATTTTTTAGTTGGAGGCGGGTAAACAACCTTGGTTCACACTCTCTGTTTCTCGGACTCAATTATCCGACTAACCAGGAGATCACCGTTGGCAAGGACCATGATGGTAGAGAGGCTCTGTTTTCTATGGAAAACTTTGTCTACACGGTGAGCCCTAGGAGTTCAGGAGCAAACTCCCCTCATTGTCAACGATATAGCCTGAAGACAAAAGAAGGTGAGAATGACAAAGGCATCCGGATTAACTTTGATCCTTGGATGTCTCAATTACGACAGGCAGTGATGTGGTTCAAGCCTTCATGTTGATAGGTAATTGGGTTGTTGCGTCGAAAGGGTGGAGTACTGGTGTCACCGGATCATTGGTCGCTAACGCGGGGCTGCAAATTATGATGGTGTTGGGTCATCTCTTTGAATGACTTTGTTGTCGTTGCTGCTTGTTCTGGATGGGTAGTTCTTTCTTTTGTTAAGCATATTCCTTGTCATTTTCTCATCCTCCTCTATGTCACTCTTACTATGTAATAGTTGCCTCTGCTTAGAATGTCATTCTCCTCTGGATCACGAGAGTCTGAGCGTTGCAGATGGGTGCATTTTTGTGGTGTAGCAAGACTTCTTATGAACTGTCATGTCTTGTTGTTTATGTCAGTAGTAGTCACTAGTCAGTGTTTGAATGTTGTATATATCGTTGTTTCGAACTGTTTATTGTGTTGAACTACTGGTGGGCTAAATGAGGGCATCAACATTCTCCAGTGTTTAGAGTGTATCTCCTTTTTTCAAGTTATATAATTTGAGCTCAGTGTCTTTTCGATGATGTACACTTGTTTGGGCCAGTGAGGTGTCATTGAATATGGGCCGACAAGTAACGCAATGCCAAATAGGTCAATTATGACTCTCAGGCCAGGCTCTCAAAAGATCCTCACAAAAAGGTCGGACTCTCCAAAACAGAAAGAATAAGGACTCTTAGGCCGACATGTGGGCGGCACCGGTGTTTTCGTGCGCTTGCGCGCCGATAGCATATTGGCGCGTGTTCGAATTTCATGCTACCTTTTCATCCCCAATCTCCCGCCCCTCCCCCACCTCTGGAATCTCGATTCCTACTCCAGTTCCCCCAAACCCCCCTCCCGTACTCCCTATACTCAAGCGCACTATCATGTCACCGGTCAGAGCAGATCTCCGAGCCGGAGATCCTGAGGTCCGTCCTGCCTTTTGTCGCTGCGTGCTGTCGCTCAACAATGGCATGTCGGCGCTTGACGACCAATTTGCCGGCAAAGTGCTAATGGTAACCATCAATGGCGACTGGCCTCCCTTCTCACCGGACGACCTTGTCAAAGCTCTTGGCATTGCGCACGACATCCAAATAAGTGACTTGCTCGTCAAAGTCTGTCCGCCACCGGCTGATTTCTTTGTCAGGTTCCAGACAACTTTCGACTGCAGTCGTGTGTTCAAATCTTCCCGGCGTTTGTTCTATGATGGCGCGCTGGTGAGCTTTGATCGGTGGCACCCACGATGGGGCTCGGTGCCCTCTGAGCTTGAGTTTTTAACAAAGCTTACCTTCCACGTCATGCCTCGACGTGCTTGGAATAGGGAGTCCATGAATGAGCTTATCAACGACCATGGAGGTTAGCTCGTAAGTATGTTTGTTCCTCCAGACAGCTGGGCTCTAACGGTTATGGCATGGATGAAGAAGCCGTCCAGCATACCAAAGGTGATTGGTGTTGAGATACCGGTGCACGAACCGGGGTTGTACTATTTGTCGCCACAGACCACGTTAGGGATGTACCTGCATCATGTGTTCGTGAATGTCGAAGAAGTGGTCAATCCATACATTGAAGTCCTGCCGCCGCTGCTGGTGCCAGGGTCCATTGACGACGTCCATTACAGGAGTGAACGTCAGACTTTCCCCATGTTGCTTGGAATGATGGATGGCACAGGGCCTACTCCATCGTGCTGCGGAGGCCACTGCTTCTTTGGGAGAAGAGGCAGGGCTGGCTGCCTGGATGTGCTCTAATTTGAGGTAACAACTGAATCTTGTTAGATACTGGTTAAATCCAAGCTATGGGTGTGAAGCACTGATGTGTGAGTACATTTGATTGTGACATGTTCTAATTTTTACCTGAACTTCTTTTAGAAAGGGTTGTACGTCAACTTAATGTGCTAGCAGAACTTATTGTGTTGTCTGTCTATTTTCTTTGCACAACATTCAAGATATTTCCCCGTCATTGATAAAGATGATGAACCTTACATACGAGTTCATTGGTTTCAACATAGCCCTACCCGTAGCGATCCACTGCTTCCATCCTGATTGTGCAGCCTGCGTGAAAATTTTGTATGCAAGTTCAGTGTGCTATGATGTTCTATATGGTTGTGTCAACTATATAAGTTTTTACTGAGCATCAGTAGTGCATATGGCTGAAAGATGTTTTTATGAGCATCGACCGATGGGTCACACACACACACACACACACACACACAAGTGGTACCTGTTGAATTATTTCTTTGCTCGTGACAGCTTTTAATTAGGTTCCACTATAATCTAACTTTATTCTTAAGTTATTAAATGACCTTAGTGACTTCAAAAAGTTGTACAGATGCCTTGTTTGGGCCTTTCCGGCGTCGCTGAATGTGGGCTGAGTAGCCATGTTAGGTTGTACCATACTACACATGCCTTTTTTTCAACATCAGCAATGCAACATGGCCGAAAGTTGTACACAATATCCGGGTCAACTTGTTATTCTCCGCCCCACTGGGTTGCAAACTTTCCTAGGAGGTATGCATTAGGCTTAACAAGAAAATGGACTTTAAGAAATAATAAATGGGATGTAATTATAATAACTAGGTAGTAACTATAAAAAATGCACCAAATGCGTAATTAGTTTAAAATATATATTATTTCTAGAATTTGAAAATTCTAATTTCATCACTTGTTGCGCGCGCAATATTTCGTTGGATTTTAACGTAATACAACTTTATTTTGAAATTATATTTAATGACTAGAAATTTGGGATAACAACATTTCAGATCCCATAAAAATGTGGGAATTTTTTTTTGAATTCTGTTTTGTGCGGTTGGTTGAAATTATTAATCTTATTTTTGAGGAATGGTTGAAACTATTAATCGTTGTCCTAGCTTGAAAATGGGATGTAGTTTTAACAAACTGTAAATGGGCTGTAGTAAATTCCATTAAATTAAATAATGGGATATTCATTCTTACAAATCGCAAATGGGCTATATGTTCTCTGCCACACACTTGTGGGCCTTCTAAGTTGATGCGTCCCCCCAAAAAACTAAGTTGACGCGTATGCAAGGCTTTGTCAACAACAGACGGTTCTGGCAGCTGTGGCCGTTGGATGTCCATCCAACAGATGTCGTGCTTCTTCTTTAATCTCGGATATTCTTGCTTCAGCTGCCAAAAAAATGAGTCCTCCCCCTGACATCTAGGGCGCACCGTTTCGGAGACTGACTCATGGGCCTACTAAGTAGACGCGTACCAAGGGCTTTGTCAACTTAGTCAATATAAACGATTCTAGCTGCAGTGATCGTACGATGTCCATCCAACGGCCGTAGTGCTTCTTCAACCTCTGGTCTTCTTGCTCCAGCCGCCGAAAGCAGCGCCGGTCGTGCCGCGTGCTCCTGCCTCTCGTGGCCGGCTTTGAAGCCGCGGAGGCCTCACCGTCCCCTACTACTCCCACCACTGGCCAGGCCATCCGTCTACTCACCCACCTCCCTGTTATTCTGAAGCGATGGCAGCCTCACACCACAACGAACCAGTGAACCCTCATACTCCTCTACGCGTGGACATCCACTGCCGCGTTGTCCCCTTCCTAGACCTCGCCGTCGTCCATCGCCCTGGTGCTCTCGGTGCGGCGTGGTCAACGTGGTCAAGGAAAGGCTCCATCAGACATGGACTGTACATGGAGCAGCTGACAGCTGGGTCCACGGCCGCAGCAAGGAAGTGCCTCCTTATTATGCAGAAAATATTAATACCTCTACCTGACAGGAGGGACCCACCCGACGGGCAACCGTATTTCATGAAAAATATGTCTCCCCTGACTTTTTGGACCTACCAGCTACATCTTCGCACGCAAGGAACTGCGTCTAGGCAAAAAAGGGACCCCCCCTGACTGTTGGGACCTACCAGCTACATCTTCACACGCAAGGAAGTGCCTGACAGTCGGGACCCACCTGGTCAAAGCGTACGTAGTGTTGTCATTCTGGTCGCGAACGTGTACGTACATACTAGTCGATGTAGAGGCGCGCACGTGTCGTAGTAGAGGCACGCATGCAGCACGTACACGTACGTACAGCGGCCAATGTGCAAGAGAGAAAATACGGCCACGTACTTACATATGGGCGGGCTCTTGAACGCCTACTCGCGCATACGACGGGCAGGGCTCATGTACGTGGCTGGGTCAGAACGGAGAAACAACGTCGTCGTTGCTCGCAAATAAAAAACAACATCGTCGTGTTCATCGGGAGGCAACGGAACATGTTGTGTTCATCGGGAGGCAACAGAACGCGTGGGAGCCAACCGGCTTGGACGGAACAGTCAATGGAAACGAGGCATGGCGTACTGCAGAACAGTGAAACGACCTTGTGTTCAACCGGCCACGTTCAAAATGGCATCATGTTCATTCGGAGGGGTTTGGCGTACCATAAAACGGAGGAAACGGACCTCCTACGGTCGAAACGGGGTCCTGTTGATCGGGAGGAGTGTGGCATACCGACGGAGGAAACAGACTTGTGTTGGAGCGCTATGATCGAAACGGGGCTACTGTTCATTGGGAGGGGTGTGGCATAACGCAAAACGGGACACCATGGGATACTGTTCATCTCCACCGTCGACACCCTCCAGCCTCCACGGGCTACTGTTCATCCACCGTCGACCTCCTCCAGCCTCCACCTGCGACTATTCATCCACGGTCTCCTGTTCATCCAGCCTCCACTGCGCGCTACTCCACCGGCTATTGTTCAACCAGCCCTCTCCACAGGCTCCTGTTCAACCACCCCTCGACGGGCTACTATTCATCCAGCCCTCCATTGTCTACTGTTCATCCAGCCCTCCACGGGGTCATCTTGTTCATCGAGCCCTCCAGGGGGTCCTGTTCATCCAGCCCCAACCAGCTCGATCGATTCGCATCCTGTTCATCCACCCCCACCGGGAACTGTTCATCCAAACCGCCCAGCAATGCTCACTTTCATCTAGAGGCAGCATCAATCGGCTTCAGTTGGTAGCAGTAGCGAAGGAATCGCTTGATCGGGTTCAGTTAACAGCCATCGATCGATCGCTCGGGTTCAGTAACGCGTAGCTTGCAGTGCAATCGCTTGGGTTCAGTAGGCGAACGCCTCGCTCGGGTTCAGTTAGAGCCGAACGCCTCGCACCGACGTGCGTGCGTGTACGAGACAAACGTGCAAACCTCCATGCATCGCTCGGCCCCGACCACGCACCGTAATCGGGAACACCCCGATATTTTCCTCGCCCTCGCTTCTACCACGGTTTTTTCCGTCATGGACGGCCCAAAGAATGTCATGCAGCTGCGTATCCGGCCCACCCAGGACGAAAAGCCCATTTTTTGTCATGATATTTTGTCATAGAAGTAGGAGCCCACCACATCTACGATGATACCGGGTTTTGTAACAATTATCGTCATAGAAGTGTCATAAGTATGACAGAAAAAATTTCATTCGGCCCAAAATGTCACGGATGTGTATTTTTCTTGTAGTGCGAGTCAATGTCAACTTTTCCAAACCTAGTATGGCATGAATTCAAAATAATTACCCATATGCATGGTCCTGAATTCAAATCTTACAATGTGCACTAAATTGAAACGCCGATATTAAGTCTCGTAGTATCTACATTCAAATGTTGTTTGTAGCCCCAAACCCTCGGCACACATGCTACATACTTCATGTATCAATCAATCTTCCTCTCCTAACCACCTTAGGAAGCTATCGGTTTCCAACACAGGTTCACTATTTCTCTCCAAGTTTCTATCTCTAACTCTCTCAACTACACAACCCCCTTTTTCCACTCTGTTGCCAAACGTATTGTGGGAACCCCAACTCATAAGTCGTGATCACCGAATGCACGTGTACAGTGATCCCAGAGATCAATGATCACTGAACACACAGAAGCTGAATAACAAGAGTCTTATATCCATACATACCGTCTTACGTAAATTATGACCGTTATGGTTTAGCCTTGAGAATAACTTTGCAGCGGAAATCTTCGTCGATAACTTGGACCCATGCCATTTGCCTTAACCCTACAGGCATTCTGACTGAGAAGCGTCCTAGCTCGCATGTTCGTCACCGAAGTATTCTTCATCGTATCCTATTTTTCCTGCCTGGCCAATAAAATAACCAGTGGCAAGCCAATGAGTACTTTGAATGTACTCGCAAGCAACCCATGTTTTGGCTCAAGATACATCAATGCATGATATAGGTAAATTCTTGCAGAAAGCTAGTTTCGAGTGCAATGCCATGTTCAACAACATGTAAGACATGCATCAGGAGAATTCAAGTAACCATAAGGACGTTTATAGATATCAACATAAATAGAGTGGGCACCAACCCAATTCAATCATGTCAAGTCCTTTGACTTGAACCAAGTAGTTCTTCCCATTTATCCAAACACATACACTAGTTTGTAAACATATGGACGTAGCCCAAGAGCGGTTACCCAACTGTCCTTGACCGTGGACACGGCTATTCGAATAGTTTTACACTCTGCAGACGTTGCACACTTTACCCACAAGATCCGGGGAACTTCCGTGTCATCCACGACCCGCGGTACCTCTTGTACCCGGGGTAAGCACCCGATCACTATGTTTCCCTAGACGACACTAACATAGAGTCCACTCGATTGGCAGTAACCCCCATGCCCAACATTTCACATCTTAAAATTGTGGAGCCTTGCTCCCATTTTCATCACATACCACAAGCACGGGGTACCAATGGTGTGTCCGGTGCCCTGTGAAGAAAGTCATGGCCGCCCTACCTGGCACGACCCCGTCCCGAGAGAGAACACCAACTCTCCCCCGTCACTAGTAATGCGGGCTCCAAGCTAGTATCTGCCTAGGTAATCAATAATGCCCTTTCCCATACAAGGGTAGAGTGGTTGCACATGTAAGGTTGGAATAACGGTCGCAACTTAAACCAATCTGTTTTGAAAACAACACACACACTTGCCTCGGTACACCACTTCGTCATCAAGTGGCTACCCAACTCATCATCTCCCCCAGGCATAAGTGGCACCCGATGGGGTTTTCGAAAAGTCTTTTGAAAATACCTTGTCTCCATCGCCATGCATATACCCGTCCCCTTTTTGCGTAGCAACTACTTTAGCATCCTATATACTCCCACCGGCATAACCCTCATAAGGAGGTCGGGTCATGCACAATGCAAGTATCAACGAGGAAGTAACGGAGGCAAACCATCAAAGGGGTTCCTCCTCATCATGATTCCGTTGCAACAACAATATGGTGCTATATGTGATGCATAAAAAGGGTTTCATAGACATGGTCAAAGGGCTGCTTGCCTGGTTCATCAGAGTCTTGAGATCTTCAAATATCTCTGGTCCAACTCCGAGCATTTTGTCTACTTCGTCAACTATCATCGAAAGCAACCATAATAACCAACATAAGAAGGCAGGAAATAAAAGTGCTCTAAAAATATTAATTTGACTTTTCTAGGACATCTCTGGTTATATGAAAAATAACCAGAGTGGTTTCATTGGAATTGGATTAGTGAATATTTCTGAACATTTCAACATGATGAAATCAAGGGGTTTATGGATTTGCAATAAGTGTATAGAAATATATTTTTGAAAAATGAGAAAAGGCATCCATTTAACAAATCATGATTTTAAAAGCATCTAGGAGTTGGTTTCACTGGATTTGGAGTTCAAATGAATTTCCTATGAATTTGCAAAGTTGACAAATATGAAGAAATGGCTCATTATATTGTGTGGAACAGAAAGTACTAATAAAAATGTTCATCACCTAAGTTATAAACTCATGAGCATTTGGAAATTTGAAACATGGCATTTGGATCAAATTTGAGCCCTCTGTGATTTTCTAAAGTTTATCATAGAAATGGAAAATGGGATTTTATTTAATTTGTGTGAGGAAAGTTGTTCTAAAAAAATGTGCATGCTGCACCAACAGGTACATCATGATTTATGGAGTCACCAGAAATTTGAATCATTCAATTTGGAGTTAATATGAATATTTTGGAGATTTTACAAATTTCTGGAAAAGGAAAAGACAAAGGAAGTGGGGGGGGGGGGGTTATACCTATATCGTGCACCGAGCGCAGCATAGCGCCGCAGCGCACTGGGCCGGCCCAGCGGCTCGGCCACGCGGACGACAGGGCGACGCCGAAGGCGCCCTCGCGGAGTACGCTTCCGCGCGGGGGAAGCAGATCCGCTAGAGCCATATCCACTTAAACGGACGGGCCCACCTGCTGGGTCGCTGTCGTGCGGGCCCCAGCGGCAGGTCGTCTTCCACCTCCCGCGCACGCTCTGGATGCGAGGAGGAGCAGCTCCCGTCGGCGATTGCCGGGGCTACAGAGCGCCCCCGGCGACGTTCTACCCACTGGCGTGACCAGCGCAGAGAGGCGCTTCCAGCCACTGGTCGCACGCATGCCGGGGAGGACCTGGTCAAGGAGAGCGCCGTCCGTGGCGGACGTGGCCGACGGCGATGGCGGGCACGGCCCTCTGGCCATCGGGAGGAGTAACCGGAGTGTGGGGGAGCTCCGCGGGGCAGTAGAGATGCGAGCTAACCAGTAGGTGGAGAGGAGGGGCCCATACGACGAGAATTTAGGCGGTGTTCGGTGGCTCGGCTCCGGCCATGGACGAGGTTGGAGGCCTCGGGAGGAGGTGCGGATTGGTCCAGGGGATACACGGGAGGGAGAGAGGGACAAAGGAGTAGAGAGGGGGCTCGGGGGCGGCCTTAATTAGCCGACCCGTGGTTCACCGTGGACGCGGCGCATGGGTGGCTGCGGCAAAGGCTCGGGAGGCCAGGAGAGAGGGCGAGGGGCTCTCTACGGCGTCTATGGGAGTTGAGTGGGGCGCCAGGAAGAGAGAGGAGGAGCAGGGCAAGGCTTTGGTGCTCGCGCGTGCGAGGCCATCCATTGGCCGAGCCGGGTGGCTCTAGGCACGCGCCGCAGGAGGTGAGAGAGAGGGAGAGACGAGGGGGCCTGCACGGTGGCGTGTTGCGGACGTCGAGGCACCTCGACTAGCGCAAGGGGGAGGCTCGAGGTGGTCGGGGGACGCGGCGTCAACGGTCGCCTCCTCTGCCTCGCGCTCCAGAGCGTGTCTTTGGCCGGCATCCGCGGCTTTTCCACGCGCACTTGCGCATCCACTTGTCTCCGGAAGCTGCAGGGGAGAGTAAACAATGGGAAAGTGGCATTGGATGCTCTGGAACTTGCCAGGAGTGGGAGAGAGATGAGGAAGGGAGGGGAAAGTGGTTGTCCAGAGAGGAAAATTGGGTCTCTGCCCCCCTTAATCATTGATCCTTGGGCAGCCAAGCATGAAGGATGTGGAGGAGGAGCAGGTGAGGCTGTGGGAAAACGTTGAGCTCATGGAGATTAGTGGAAATTGCCAAAACATGCATTTTAAATTTCTGCCGGAAGGTGTTTGATGGTGTTTTGGGAAAGCAGATGATTTCCATTTGCCATGAGACTCCACAGGGTGAAACATCACATATAATTAGGGGCCTTCCACCAATTTTGAGCTCATTTGGGAAAAGTTGCGAATGCAACTTTTGTAAACCCTAAAAATTAGCAGAAATGGACTTTTCAAGATTTAGTCATGCAAATCTATTCTCCTTGATGCACCACTTAGTGTAGTTTCATCATTTGAGGCTCTGAACATGTCCACAAAAGTTGAGATCAAAAGGACACACTTGGCAATGTAGAGTTGTTCAAACTTGGATCTGGACAGAGAGGGTTTTGGGCACCTTTTGTGAACCATAGTTATTTTGATTCATATGAAACTTTGCAAGATCATCACATTATGAATATGTGACTTGCTAGAATTTTCCTGGCATTCTTTGAAAATATTTCTTATAGAAATTTATCAAATATTTGAAATGAGCTGAAATGGTTTTGGAGGGTTTTGTCCAATATTTTGATCATGACCATGTGTTTAAACTCATATATATGGACAATATATGTCCACTGAGCTTCCCTGATTTTTCTCAAATATTTTTGAAGCTTTAAAATAATTTTAACCTATTAAAGACCATTTCTGGCCTAAAGAAAAAGCCTTTAAATAAAATAGGAAAATAACTTTTAAAATTATATTTTTGTGTTTTCTAGGTGTCCTATATCTAATAGGAGTCAGATATATTTTTGGAAAGATTTTTACTCCCCTGAATTAAGTACTTGCAGTACAAACCTCAATTCAGGGGTTTTTTGAAAAATAATTTTTGAAAATACTATTTGGCCAAATTATTTTTGTAAGAAATTATTTTTATGTCATGTACACATAGCACGATCATTGGTTCAAGTGTTTGGAGCAAGGAGATGAAGTATAGGAGTTGGAGGATTTATTTGATTTTTAGAGCACTTGCAAACAACACACAAAATCCAATCAAGGCAAGGTCCAAAACACTCAAAAGTTTTTGTCAAACCACATTTTATCATGATTCATTAGCTTAAGTGTTGTGGCATGAATATCAGGGTGTGACAGACCTACCCCCCTTACAAGAATCTCTTCCCCGAGATTCCCAGACTAGGCACGGGAAGGAATACGGAAACTTGGATTTGGGGTAGTCTTCACGTCCTCATACTGCTCTCTTCTTTCGTTTGTTGCTCCATTGAACCTTGAAGTACTCGATGGCGTGGCTTCATGTTTTTCATCATGCTTGAATCAGATTGCAATTAGGGTCTCTCACGTAGGTCATATTGGGCAGGAGGTCGATGGCTCGGTGATCGATGTCCTTGTTAGTGATCAGGCTAGCTAAGAAGTCGAAAACTCTTCTGGAGTTGTGTCATGTCGACACATTACGCACAGTGGGTAACTCAGGTGGTAATTCCATCTGGTAACTGTCTTCTCTTCATCTTGTGACGATCTCGGTGGGGGTTGTTAAATCTTGGTGTGAGCTTCCTTTTGACATGGAAATGCTCGGTTTCTTTAATAGGAGTGGTTTGCAGATACGCGCGGTCTTCGATGGGGAAGTTCACTTCGTGACGATGGTGGTTGGTATAGTTCTTCCTCCTTGACATGGCGGTCTTTAGATGTTCCCTAACCAGCTGAACAACTCTTCTTCCGTCTTCAGGTGGACACGCATGTCCTCAATTAAAGATGATAACTAACTTGCCTAAGTACTCTATGAAGCCTATGGGGTACGTAGAGTGGGCTGAGGCATTGGTGGTGGTCACGGTTGATTATTGGCCAAGGTCCTCTCGACCCTGATTCAAGGCACAAGGTCAGGACCCAACCATGTTGTGGCTTGGTAGGGCTTAAGGGTTTCAGGGATTCTAGTGTGCGAGCGAACGTTTGTCACCTTATCCTTAAGCACGATTCCTGAGATGCCAATTGTTCTATCTAGTCCTTTAAACAAATAACCTTATACCACCGAAAGCATCAACTCTTGTAGGTCAGCTCCAATCATCACTCATGCTATTATTATTCTCAGGACTTCTGAGAGGAGGTTTAACAGGATCATATATGTCTACAATCCCCAAACACATATGTATGTCTACCCCTAAAAATCCATGGGTAGAACATACAAGCTACTAGCTTGAACGTGACAATCCAAGTGCTCAGCCTACTCTTCCAAGGTCTAAGGCATTTCTACCCTAAGGAAACACGTCGTATGCCACTCCAAGATCTTGTTTCCTTCTTATGAATCAACTCCAAAAGCCCATTAACTACATAATTCATTAATTCTACCAATCCAATGTCTATGGTGTTCCACATGATCTTCTTATGTCATACAATCCCCAAATGCTAGAAAGGGCTACCCCTACTATAGTCACTCCACCAATTTCCAATATCATGGTCAAGTAAACTCCAAGGTCAGGCGTATATAGATCCCTAAATCAACTTCAACAATTAATCCAATCTCTTAGTTTACCATCCACCGAGAACATGGTATCATGATCGAGACCTTTAATCTAAATCCAATTTACT
Source organism: Triticum monococcum (assembly GCA_034509565.1). Lineage (NCBI taxonomy): Eukaryota > Viridiplantae > Streptophyta > Magnoliopsida > Poales > Poaceae > Triticum > Triticum monococcum. The sequence continues at coordinate 272,938,859 of CM067842.1, read as the reverse complement.
TTGAACCATGCAGACTTACTCAGCATCTATACTCAACTAGGATCACCTACTTAAATCCATATCTCATGTCCAACAAGAATTCCTATATGTTTCCCCAAGTCAATACCATAATGCCAACTATCTTCAATGAATGTCCCCTTGGCTAAGTCAAAACCTTATACTGCCAGGAGTTTCAGCTTGCGATCATAATCGTCCTATAAATCCAATTTACTCAGGGGTAATGAAGCTATGCTTCTATATTGACATGATCCCACCAAGTTCATCTATCAACATGAAAGCCTTATAATCCACCAAAGAGTCTCAGAGAATTCCTCAAGGTCACTGATATAAACTCATCAAGTCATTTCTCCTCTATTCCTATATCCTCAAATAGGTCTTCCCAATGGCATTGCCAGTTTTGGTGCTATCATAAGATGACAATGTGCTCGTCCACTATGTCCACTAGTTCCATAATGAACCCAGTACTGTGCAAGGTTGCGAAGGCTTAACTAGTTCTCTTGCAATACTGCGGGTTAAGCACACGGTTAAGGATTTGAGATGGGTTATCTTGTGAAGTCTCGATGGGTATAGGGATGGGTTTCCAGTCTTGAGGGGTAAACATAACTCTACGGGGTTGCACTTGGTCGAGGAGGCCGTAGCAGAAGTCTTCAGTGCTAATTGGTTGCCGAAGTAGAATCCTTGGTGTATCTTGTCTTGCTGATCTTCAGTTGATGAGAGAGATGAGAGAGAAAAGTGGCATAGATGGGGATGCCTAAGGGGGTTCTATGGTGGAGGTGCAAACAAACAAGTGCCAAAAAGGGCCAAACACCAACAACAAAATAAGGCAGGTGATATAGTCGCGTACTTGTTGCCTAGGGCAAAAGTTGTGACCTATCTTATAACACAAACAAATAAAGACAAGCAGCCCACAATCATGGTTCTATTTGAACCATCATACGGACTCGACTGCGCATAGGGGGGTACACGACTCATCCTACCCTAGGGGTTCTCGGAATCAGTAGTCATGCCTTGTGCCTCATGCTTTTCCTCTGGTGTTGCTACATCTCTTGTTGTAGTTCAATGAAACGATCTGGGTTGAGCCTGAAGATTCTTCAAAAACTTCTCGCCTTTTGAAGTAATGGGGTGAAGGTGGCTCCTCGTAGCAGGCATTGACTCGGTCTTCTGTTGTCTTCTTAATCATGACGACCCCTTTTGCCTTCTGAGGCGTCGACGGTACCAGGTAGGTAATCCCTTATGAAATGATATTAACAAGGCATAGTAGAGGTCCAACATGTAGGTTACGTTGATGAAGACATCGACACCAAGAGCGGGGGATGAAGAGAACCGTTTTCCTACTCACTATAGTGAGGAGGGCCAAATGGCGAGGTTCTCATCCACCGGTGGTTGCCGATACAACAAGGGTAAGGACATGATTCCTCTATTTGCGAAGTCTATCATGGTCTTGCATATCTTACACCCTGATCGTCATAGGACAAGGTTGCATCATCCTGGGGCAAACTCAAAGGTGTCACCATCCTCTGGGTCTTCATGTCCTCATTCTTCAAAGGTGTATCTTCTATTGGCATCGTCTTGTTGTAGTGTCGCGAATCTTGGGTTCAGAAGAGGTGGGTTAGTATTTGGCAAGGTGTACCCCTTCTAGGCTATCCACGAGAATTACAAGGAATCTAGTGGTCAAGGGCTTGAGGGTGCTAGAGACCGTTTGCAATAGTTTTGAAGGGAAGAGATCGATGGGGAAAGTATACCTTAGTTTTTGAAAAACTGAGAAGGGAAGAGAAGTATAGATAGTTTTGAAAACCAGTAATAGTTTTAGAAATAACTTTACCCTATCTAATGACCATGCTAACTAAGGCTTCCTACAGTCAGGACGGTTCTGGTACCAGCTCTGTGGGGACCCCGACTCATAAGTCGTGATCACCGAATGCACGTGTATAGTGATCCCAGAGATCAATGCTCACTGAACACACAGAAGCTGAATAACAAGAGTCTTACATCCATACATACCATCTTACATAAATAATGACCGTTATGGTCGAGCCTCGAGTATAACTTCGTAGCGGAAATCTTCGTCGATAACTTGGACCCATGCCATTTGCCTTAACCCTACAGGCATTCTGACTGGGAAGCGTCCTAGCTCGCATGTTCGTCACCGAAGTATTCTTCATCATATCCTGTTTTTCCTGCCTGGCCAATAAAATAACAGTGGCAAGCCAATGAGTACTTTGAATGTACTCGCAAGCAACCCATGTTTTGGCTCAAGATACGTCAATGCATGATATAGGTAAATTCTTGCAAAAAGCTAGTTTTGAGTGCAATGCCATGTTCAACAACTTGTAAGACATGCATCAGGAGAATTCAAGTACCCATAAGGACGGTTACACATATCAACATAAATAGAGTGGGCACCAACCCAATTCAATCATGTCAAGTCCTTTGACTTGAACCAAGTAGTTCTTCCCACTTATCCAAACACATACACTAGTTTGTAAACATATGGACGTAGCCCAAGAGCGGTTACCCAACTGTCCTTGACCGTGGACACGGCTATTCGAATAGTTTTACACTCTGTAGAGGTTGCACACTTTACCCACAAGATCCGGGGAACTTCCGTGTCATCCATGACCCGCGGTACCTCAAGTACCCGGGGTAAGCACCCGATCACTATCTTTCCCTAGATGACATTAACATAGAGTCCACTCGATTGGCAGTAACCCCCGTGCCCAACATTTCACATCTTAAAATTGTGGAGCCTCGCTCCCATTTTCATCACATACCACAAGCACGGGGTACCAACGGTGTGTCCGGTGCCCTATGAAGACAGTCATGGCCGCCCTACCTGGCACGACCCCGTCCCGAGAGAGAACACCAACTCTCCCCCATCACTAGTAATGCGGGCTCCAAGCTAGTATCTGCCTAGGTAATCAATAATGCCCTTTCCCATACAAGGGTAGAGTGGTTGCACATGTAAGGTTGGAATAACGGTCGCAACTTAAACCAATCTGTTTTGAAAACAACACACACACTTGCCTCGGTACACCACTTCGTCATCAAGTGGCTACCCAACTCATCATCTCCCCCGGGCATAAGTGGCACCCGATGGGGTTTTCGAAAAGTCTTTTGAAAATACCTTGTCTCCATCACCATGCATATACCCGTCCCATTTTTGCGTAGCAACTACTTTAGCATCCTATATACTCCCACCGGCATAACCCTCATAAGGAGGTAGGGTCATGCACAATGCAAGTATCAACGAGGAAGTAACGGAGGCAAACCATCAAAGGGGTTCCTCCTCATCATGATTCCGTTGCAACAAAAATATGGTGCTATATGTGATGCATAAAAAGGGTTTCATAGACATGGTCAAAGGGCTGCTTGCCTGGTTCATCAGAGTCTTGAGATCTTCAAATATCTCTGGTCCAACTCCGAGCATTTCGTCTACTTCATCAACTATCGTCGAAAGCAACCATAATAAGCAACATAACAAGGCAGGAAATAAAAGTGCTCTAAAAATATTAATTTGACTTTTCTAGGACATCTCTGGTTATATGAAAAATAACCAGAGTGGTTTCATTGGAATTGGATTAGTGAATATTTCTGAACATTTCAACATGATGGAATCAAGGGGTTTATGGATTTGCAAGAAGTGTATAGAAATATATTTTTGAAAAATGAGCAAAGGCACCCATTTAACAAATCATGATTTTAAAAGCATCTAGGAGTTGGTTTCACTGGATTTGGAGTTCAAATGAATTTCCTATGAATTTGCAAAGTTGAAAAATATGAAGAAATGGCTCATTATATTGTGTGGAACAGAAAGTATTAATAAAAATGTTCATCACCTAAGTTATAAACTCCGGAACATTTAGAAATTTGAAACATGGCATTTGGATCAAATTTGAGCCCTCTGTGATTTTCTAAAGTTTATCATAGAAATGGAAAATGGGATTTTATATAATTTGTGTGAGGAAAGTTGTTCTAGAAAAATGTGCATGCTGCACCAACAGGTACATCATGATTTATGGATTCACCAGAAATTTGAATCATTCAATTTGGAGTTAATATGAATATTTTGGAGATTTTACAAATTTCTGGAAAAGGAAAAGACAAAGGAAGTGGGGGGGGGGGGGGGGTTATACCCATACCGCGCACCGAGCGCAGCATAGCGCCGCAGCGCACTGGGCCGGCCCAGCGGCTCGGCCACGCGGACGATAGGGCGACGCCGAAGGCGCCCTCACGGAGTATGCTTCCGCGCTGGGGAAGCGGATCCGCTGGAGCCGTATCCACTTAAATGGACGGGCCCGCCTGCTGGGTCGCTGTCGTGCGGGTCCCAGCGGCAGGTCGTCTTCCACCTCCCGCACGCGCTCTAGATGCGAGGAGGAGCGGCTCCTGCCGGCGATTTCCGGGCCTACAGAGCGCCCCCGGTGACATTCTGCCCACCGGCGTGACCAGCGCAGAGAGGCGCTTCCAGCCACTGGTCGCACGCATGCCCGGGAGGTCCTGGTCAAGGAGAACGCCGTCCGTGGCGGACGTGGCCGACGGTGATGGTGGGCACGGTGCTCCGGCCATCGGGAGGAGCAACCGGAGTGCAGGGGAGCTCCGCGGGGTAGTAGAGATGTGTGCTAACCCATAGGTGGGGAGGAGGGGCCAGGACAATGAGAATTTAGGCGGTGTTCGGCGGCTCGGCTCTGGCCATGGATGAGGTTGGAGGGCATGGGAGGAGGTGCGGATTGGTCCAGGGGATATATGGGAGGGAGAGAGGGCCAAAGGTGTAGAGAGGGGGCTCGGGGGCGGCCTTAAGTAGCCGACCCGTGGCTCACCGTGGACGCGGCGCACGGGTGGCTGCGGCAATGGCTCGGGAGGCCAGGAGAGAGGGCGAGGGGCTGTCTACGGGATCTGTGGGAGTTGAGTGGGGCGCCAGGAAGATAGAGGAGGAGATGGGCAAGGCTCTGGTGCTCGTGCGTGCGAGGCCATGCATTGGTCGAGCCGGGCGGCTCTGGGCATGCGCCGTAGGAGGTGAGAGAGAGGGAGAGACGAGGGGGCCTGCATGGTGGCGTGTTGCGGACGTCGAGGCACCTCGACTGGCACAAGGGGGAGGCTCGAGGTGGTCGGGGGACGCAACGTCAACGGTCTTCTGCTCTACCTCGCACTCCAGAGCCCGTCTTTGGCCGGCAGCCGTGGCTTTTCCGTGCGCACTCGCGTGTCCACTTGTGTCCAGAAGCTGTAGGGGAGAGTAAACAATGGGAAAGTGGCATTGGATGCTCTGGAACTTGCCAGGAGTGGGAAAGAGATGACGAAGGGAGGGGAAAGTGGCTGTCTAGAGAGGAAAATTGGGTCTTTGCCCCCTTAACCAGTGATCCTTGGGCAGCCAAGCATGAAGGAGGTAGAGGAGGAGAAGATGAGGCTGTGGGAAAAAGTTGAGCTCATGGAGATTAGTGGAAATTGCCAAAACATGCATTTTGAAATTCTGCCAGAAGGTGTTTGATGGTGTTTTCGGAAAGCAGATGATTTCCATTTGCCATGAGACTCCACAGGGCGAAATGGTTTCCCATGGCCCTCAAGGACGGCGCGCGCTCATGGCTCCTGAACATGCCTGTAGGATCAATCTCCTCCTGGGGCGGGATGCGCGAGCGTTTCATCGCCAACTTCCAGGGCACTCGTGACCGCCCGCCAGCTGCGGGTGCCCTGAGGCACATCAAGCAGCCGCCAGGGGAGACCCTGCAGAAGTACATCTAGCGCTTCAACATCGTTTGTCTCAAGATCCCCAAGGTGTCGGACAAGGCCATCATCTTCATGTTCACTGATGGCGTCCGCTACGTCAAGATGAAGGAGGAGTTCGCCATACAGGAGGACCCGTGCACGGCCCTGAAGATGTGCAACATGGCGACCAAGTGCGCAAGAGGTGAGGAAGGACGCCTCTCCCTCCTCGAGCTCTTGGCGGCTGATCCAGAGGACAAGAAAGCCAAGGCCAAGGACGTGAATCGCAAGGGGGCAGCCATGCTTGCGGCCGATCCAGAGATGAAGCGCAACTGCGATCACCCGGAGTCATCCAAGGGCAGCCACCCGTTCCGCGTCTTCCACAACATACACAACCACAACACCAATGACTTTTAGGAGGTCAAGGCCATCCGCGGCGGGCGCCTTGTTCATCGCCCTAGCACAAAGATCGAGGCTATGGCCATGGAGGCGGCCAAAGTGGAGAATGCTGGGATGATCGCGGCCCCCGCCAGGAGTGGCGCGATCAGCCTCATGTGGAACGCTGGCAAGGCCAGTCTCGCGAGGGCCCCTGGAGGGACCAGCCTCATGAGGACCGTCCTTAGGGCAACACTGGCCTCCCTCTGCTGCCACCACCACCAAGAAGGAACGACGACCGCCACCAGGAGGAGGGGCTGGGGGCTTCCAAGAGCCTCGTGTCATTACCTACATCCTGGGCGACGCTAAGGCCCCTGCCTCTCATTGCATCTTCAAGCAGATTGCCCGTGAGGTGAACGCCGCCCTCCCCAAGCTCGAGGCCACGTGCCCGCTCAGGTGGTCCAAGTGCACCATCATCTTCAGCTCGTCCGACCAGCTCAGCTGTGCGGCAGCTATCGGCGCCCTCCCGATGCTTTTCTTGCCCATCATCAGCAACGTCCTCGCCACCAAGACCCTCATCGATGGTGGTGCGGGGCTCAATGTTCTGTCCATCGACACCTTCGACCTATTGTAGGTGCCATATGACCAGCTGCAGCCCACCAAGCCTTTCTTCGGAGTGATCAACGCCTCCACCACCCCGATAGGGAAGATCCGCCTCCCTGTCACCTTCGGCACCCGCGACAACTACCGGACAGAGCTCATCGACTTTGCCATCGCCCACATCCATCTTCCTTACAACACCATCCTTGGGTATCCGGCCCTGGCCAAGTTCATGGCAGTGACTCATCATGGTTACAATGTATTCAAGATGCTAGGGAGCCGTGACGTCATCACCGTCGCTTGCGAGGAGAAGGACGCGGTGTGCTCTCTCGAGCGCGCCTACCAAGATGCAGTGGTCGAGAACCTAGACGACGAAGGAGCCATCTACCCTCCTGAGGCTATCGCCAAGAAGAACAAGCAGTTGCTCCTCCAGGAGCCTTAGGGGAGCAGTATGTCTAGTGGCATCGCCTCAGCATATCCGCCCACGGATGGGGTGCCTCCCTCTCTCACCTAGGAAGGCGCGCCCGGCACCCCTCTCAGGCTAGTCTTGAGGGCTCTCCTCTGGAGGGCCTCTGACCTAGCCAACGTCACATGGGAGGCACTCGGGCACCATGTGTAGGCGTGCTTCAACGCACGTTTCTGCAAGAGGGCATAAGGCACGGGGCACGAGGTGCTCAGGAATTCATCACCAAGGCAACCGAGGAGCTTCAAGAGGCGAGAGCCATGCGCGGCGACCGCCGCCACCACCCGGCGTGGCTCCTTGTCCTAGCGAGGATGGCGAGTTGCGCGCCTGCGTCAACGTCCCTGGGCTCAAGAGAGCCATATCTCAGGAGCGCTTCTGGTCATCGTGCACTGGCCGGTGCGAGGGTCCCCCTCGCAGCTACGTTCGCATTCCTTTTGGCTTGCCGAACGCTGCTGTTACATTCTAGCGCCACATGCGGAGCGTCCTGGCGGCTCAAAAGGCCAGGCGCCAGGTGGTCTTGACGAAGATGGCGACGGTTCTTCGCGAGCCTCCCAGGCCTCTAGACCCTCCTGAGGTTCAGGGCTTAGGTGGCTCATGAGGAGCGACTTCTTCAACACGCGTCTTCAGCAACTTAAACATCTCTTAAGCAATGGTGCGAGGTGACATTTTCTGCTTTACTTAGTTGGGAGCGCCTCATGGGCTGCATTATCCCTAGATCACGTGGGTCTATTCGTGTGATATGTATCATTCCTGCATCTTCTAGTCATTCAGTTGGGGGCGCCCCCCGGGTTGTAACATCCGTAGGCCGCATGGGTCTGTCCCTGTGGAATGTATCATTGTTCTGCATCTATTAGTGCTAGATCTACCATATCCATGAGATGATTTATGTTATCACTCGCTTGCCTGGTGTCCTGTCACCCCTCCACGGCCACCCGCATTGTTGACCGGCCTCTTGCTCATCCCACAATGGGGGCTACACATGCTGGCATGACGCTTGTGCTCAGGTCCATACCTACAATGCCAATAAATCTAAGAGATCGAGCTCTGGCTCGCGGCCCGCCCCACGCATCTCACCTCTCCAGGTCCTCAATGCCTCCATGTCCTGACAGAAGGATTAGCAGCAGGACAACAAGCGCGTCAATGAGTTATGCAATCGTCTAGGACTAACACGCAGGAATCCCAGGAGCTGGGATGCAGGCGGGCCCGACGGCCGCCCCTTTTTCACGCAATTCGCTTGCATGTTAATGGGGGCTCCTGAGCACCATGCCTCAGGAGCTCCTAGGGACTCTCCAGCCCTCACCCCTTGCCTTGACCATGGCATCGCGACCTGGCATAGCAACGGCGGCTGAGCCTCGCTCAAGGGTCGGGACCCGGGGACATAGAGCACTTAGATGAGAGGGAAAGAGGGAGGCCGGCGTGAGCCCTGCCTCGAAGCATCACCATTAAGGCGCAATCAAGTGTTGCATGAAGGCATCTCCTTAGGCTCGCTAAGATAAGTCACGCATACTTGTTAGCGCGAATTCACTGTCCAATGCTTTCAACCACCGTGATCTCGCTCCGGCAATGCCACTTCCCTTTCCGGCCTCCATGGAGCTACTTGCATGCCAAATGGGACCTCTTGAGCATCGCGCCTCAGGAGCTCTTACCGGACCTTAGGCCACTCACCTCCTGGCCTTGACCATGGCATTGCGACCTTGCATACCAGTGACAGCCAAAGCCTACCTGGGGACTGGGACCTGCCGGCGTAGAGCGCAAAGCTACCTCAAGAACGAAAAGGGGAAACAACGCCGAAGCAAGATACACAACGGCAACCTTATACTAGGAGTAATAAACTTCAGACCAAAAGCATTACAGTTCTTTTTACATACCCCCACGGGGTTTGTCGTGATTTTACATAGGAAAACAAAAGAAGGAAGCCTCAAGGGACCCCGAATACTGGGCATTATCGACGAGTGGACGCCGCGGCCGCGCTCCGGGTGCTGCATGAACTAGGAGGCACGTAGCTGTCATCGCTGGACATTGGGGACTCGCTGGGCTGGGGAGAGTCGCTGGATACCCAGGACTCACCGCTGCTGCTGGAGGGGTCATCGGCAAGGCTGAAGGCGGGCTAACCGCCCATGGGCGCGCCGCATTGGCTGCTTCCTCGAGGGCAGCACTCTAGCCATCGGCCTTCCTTGTCGAAGACCTTGAAGAACAATGTGGAGGCACCATCGTATTCAAAATGGATGGCCAGGGCCCCTTGAGGGCGGCAGGCGCGGGCAACCTCACCCCATCCTTGGGTCAGGAAGATGCCGCCCGGGTGAACGGCCTCGACCTCCGCCCCCATGGCCAGACTGTAGCACCCGACGTGTTACAGCCACAACTCGAGCGCCCCCCTTGGCGTCATCTCCTTGGCGAAGAACTGCGAGAATCAGATCCACATGCACAGGGGCATTGACGCCCACACCACGAACTCCCGTGAGGAGCCCTCGATGTGGGTTCGCGGGCTAGATGGCCGTGTAGCCCTAGCCTGGCCACCGTGGCCATGGCCCGCGTGGTGCTGGGCATTACCGCCCTCTCCGAAGCCCTGCGAGTGGGTGTACAGAGGGAGGGGGAAGCAAGGTGGTGGCCGCTCGTACCAAGGTCGCGTCACCTCCTGCCTTTCGTCGGCATCGCGAGGGCGGCTGAACCTCTTTCTTGGCGGAAGCGGTTCAGCCTCCCCCCCGGGGGGCCTTCCCCTTTTCCGCTGCAGAGAACCTCCTGATCGGTGCCATGGGAGCTATGGCAACATGGCAAGACAAGGAGTTAGCAGAAGAAGAAGAAGAAGAAGAAGAAGAAGCGGGTGGTGATAAGATGGAGATGAGCAAGGGGGGCTCTGCTCCTCTCCTCATTTATAGCCGGAGGGAGCCCAACCATCGACCTCCATGATCGCACGCAATGATGATTGTGTATGCATCCGGTAGGGTCTCATCAAGCCGAACGGTTGTCGAGGAAGCCTGGGGAAGCGGAGGCGACCGCGTCCCATTAATCGCCACGCATCGACCAAGGCCACAAGTGGTTAGGGCCCACGACACTCCACACTCGCCCTTTGGCTTCGCCTCGAAGCCAAGTTCGAGCGCGCCTTGGGCCGAGGGGCTATTGTCGGTGTTTTGGGAACAGGGGTACCCAGACTTGCCTTCCTACAACCCATGGCGTGGCTCCATCGATGGCCTAGTACGGCTCAGCTTCAGCATAAAGAACTCAAGACCCTCGCGAGGGTCCAAGCCTCGCGAGGCAGATGACACCAAGACCTCCACATGGGGCGGCCTCCCCAGGCTGGCTCCCGAGGAGCGGAGATATCTACGCAAGCCTCACCTCACGAGGTTCAGATGACGTGAGCCATGACATCCAAGGCTAGGCGGGCACCAGCGGGTGCAGTGTACCAGTTTCTCCTTTGTTGCTAAGGAGGCAAGCACGGGCGCAGAGTCCCGAGGAATCAAGCAAAGGTTTCAACTCCGGTGCAACAAGACCAAGACCGCGAGGACAACAGGACGAAGGTCATCGCTGAGCCTACCATGGCATCACCACCAGAGGCTTTTGCACGCGAATACCACTTTTGGCAGGATAGCATGTACTAGATGTCTGCCTTCAAATTTGGCGGTTGTGGGATCCCTTCTCGCCTACATTTGGGAAGAGGACCCAGGCCCCTACAAATAGAGCAACACCACCACCGTAGTAGGGGGACGGATCATTCAGATCATCCTCACACCACCTGCTCATCGAGCACAAGAACACATCACCTCCTGAGGTTGTTCTCCACAGTACTAGTTCATCCTCAGCCCCTCCAGGCCAATCCACCACAAAGCAGTAGTAGAGTTTTACATCGCAAGGTGGCCCAAACCTGGGTAAACTGATGTGTCTCTTTTCGATTCGATTAGCGAGCAAGCCAACTAAGGAGGACGAGTTCTTCGCACGGACCCCAGAGTTCGAACCTCTCAAGGGTCTGGAGAACCCGAAATTCGATAGAGACCAACAACAACAAGCATCCTACCGCAGTGGTATGGCTAGGATGGTCCTCTTCATCGAAGATGATAGGCATACGAGATCCTTTCAGTGGTTTCCGGGCCTCTGGCGCTGGCTCCATGGAATTGACCTCTCTTACCCACCATTTGAGCTAGCGGTGAGAGGCGTGTAGAGATGCACCTCCGTCAATGCACAGGGCATCAGTGGCCTTCTGAAAGTCCTGCTCATTAGTTTCCTCTTCATCCCCTCCATCACTCTCATTAGCACAGGTTTCCTTCTCTCAACTCTGGCGGGTTTTCCTTGGTTACGAAAGGGTTTGCGGTGGCGGTTTACTTCACCACCTCGGCTCTTATCGCCAGCAACATTCTGACCTTTTTCCTTATCACGTTTCTCATACTCTGCTTTGTGTTTCTTGACAAGCTGCTCAACCTGGTAACACTCTTGAAGGTCGTGGCCCTTGGTCCAATGAATCTTGCTATATGGGCCATCACCCTTCCCGGCTTTCTTAGTAGCGGCTTCCCAGCAGTCACTGCATGCGGCAGCTTCCTTGCCGGGGGCCCTCAGCTTCCTTGTAGTCCCGGGCTGCCCACGAGGTGGGGGGCACGCCCACCCCCCTGGGCGCGCCCTCCACCCTCGTGGGCCCCTCATGGCTCCCCTGATGTATTTCTTCCGCCTATATATATCCATACACTCTAAAACTATCAGGGAGCACAATAGATCGGGAGTTCCGCCGCCAGAAGCCTCCGTAGCCACCGAAAACCAATCTAGACCCGTTGACGTACCCTGCTGGAGGGGGGAATCCCTCTCCGGTGGCCATCTTCATCATCCCGGTGCTCTCCATGACGAGGAGGGAGTAGTTCTCCCTTGGGGCTGAGGGTATGTACCAGTAGCTATGTGTTTGATCTCTCTCTCTCTCTCTCTCTCTCGTGTTCTTGAGGTGCTACGATCTTGATGTAACGCGAGCTTTGCTATTATAGTTGGATCTTATGATGTTTCTCCCCCTCTACTCTCTTGTAATGGATTGAGTTTTCCCTTTGAAGTTATCTTATCATATTGAGTCTTTAAGGATTTGAGAACATTTGATGTATGTCTTGCGTGGGATACCTCTGGTGACAATGGGGTATTCTATGATCCACATGATGTATGTTTTGGTGATCAACTTGCGGGTTCCGTGACCTTGGGAATCTATGCATAGGGGTTGGAACACATTTTCATCTTGACTCTCCGATAGAAACTTTCGGGAACTCTTTGAGGTTCTATGTGTTGGTTGAATAGATGAATCTGAGATTGTGTGATGCATATTGTATAATCATGCCAACAGATACTTGAGAGGACATTGGAGTATCTAGGTGAGATTAGGGTTTTGATTGATTTGTGTCTTAAGGTGTTATTCTAGTATGAACTCTAGGGCTGTTTGGGACACTTATAGGAATAGCCCAATGGATTGATTGGACAGAATAACTTTGAGGTGGTTTCGTACCCTACCATAATGTCTTCATTTGTTCTCCGCTATTAGTGACTTTGGAGTGACTCTTTGTTGCATGTTGAGGGATAGTTATGTGATCCAATTATGTTATTATTGATGAGAGAACTTGCACTAGTGAAAGTATGAACCCTATACCTTGTTTCCTAGCATTGCAATACCGTTTGTGCTCACTTTTATCATAAGTTACCTTGCTGTTTTTTATTTTTTCAGATTACAAAAACCTATATCTACCATCCATATACCACTTGTATCACCATCTCTTCGCCGAACTAGTGCACCTATATAATTTACCATTGTATTGGGTGTGTTGGGGACACAAGAGACTCTTTGTTATTTGGTTGCAGGGTTGCCTAAGAGAGACCATCTTCATCCTACGCCCCCTACTGATTGATAAACCTTAGGTCATCGACTTGAGGGAAATTCGCTACTTTCCTACAAACCTCTGCACTTGGAGGCCCAACAAAGTCTACAAGAAGAAGGTTGCGTAGTAGACATCACATGCCGTTTGAAAGGAGGGGCCAGTGGATCTGGTCCAGGCGGGGGGTCCGAGACAGATCCGACGAGGGGACGCCAGATCCGGCGAGGCTCGGCCCTACGGCGACAAGCACGATGGCGGCGGCGCCATGGTTGGTGCTCCGGCTGACCGGACGTGGTCGCCGGTGGTGGTGTTGAGTCACCGGCCGGAGCGAGGAGGCGGGAGGAGTTGGGGCTCCGGTAGACGGGGGGTGTGCGGCGGCGTGGGGGTGCCCGCGGGCGGCGGTGGTGCGCGCCGGCGATGGATGCGATGGCGGCGGGCACGAGGTACAGGCGGCAGGCAGCGCGCTGGCCCGGTCGCGCCCGGGACGGGCTGGCTGCGGTGGGAGGCGGCATGGGGACAGATGCCGCGGTACGATTGGGCGAGGGGGCGGTGGCGGACATGTCCGGCACGCGGTGGACGTGTCCGGCGGCGCGAGGATGAAGCTAGGGTTTGACTGCACGAAATTCGGAGGGAGGCACATATATATAGGTAGAAGGAGGTAGGGGTGTCCAAATGAGGTGTAGTTTTAGCCCACGCGATCGTGATCCGACGGTGGAGGACATGGAAGTGGTTTGGAAGGGTTATTGGGCCGTTTTGGATGGGTGTTGGGCTGCAACACACACGAGGCCTTTGCGATTCCCCGGTTAACCGTTGGAGTATCAAATGGATTCCAAATGGCATGAAATTTGACAGGCGGTCTACCGGTGGTGTACCAAGCCCACTTGGCAAATCTCGGTCCATTCCGAAAAACTTTAACACCCACTCACAAAAAGAGACAAGAGGGGTGCGCCAGTGCATGTGGGAGTGTCGGATTACGAAACGGACAACGAGGAAAATGCTCGGATGCATGAGACGAACAAGAATGCAAATGCGATGCACATGATGACATGATATGAAAAGAATGACATGAACAAAAAACCAAAATGAAAACAAAAACCCAACCATGAAGGGAATCTCATATCGCATCTCTGGAAAAGGCAAGAGTCATAGTTACAAATTTGGAAAGTTGTATTCGGGGTGTGACACGGGTTCAGCCTCCCATCATACTGCTCAGGTATCTCTAGCTTGAACATGCGAACGGCTGGCCAACGGACTTGCCGCAGCTCTCGTGTAAATGTAGGCATCCGCCAACACTGGGCGCAGGCTCGTCGACGTTCAGGCCGTCGTACACGTCGGTCCGGCGGAGGTCGACACGGCACTGCTCGACGGCGCGCGTGTCTCCTCTCCACCTATCCTCGACGACGCGCTGCTCGATGACGACGAAGGGGCTTGACGTTGGCCTGGAAGTGCTCGAGGGTCAGAGGAGACCATCGAGACGTCGTTGGGGTCTTGATTCGGTTGTGCTCGCACTGGCTGCCGTGGCGGGGACTGCACCGTGGGGATGGCCCCTTCCATACGGTTATCAGCACGAGCTATTGATGTCGCTTGGGGAGGTCGCATCGGGTCAGCTCGCCGTGAGCCCCCAACTTTGGTGAAACCGAGCAGGCTTTGGATGGTGGCAAACCATTCGTCCATCTGCTTGGCCGCCGGCAAAAACCTCAGCAGCAGCTGAGCCCGTGGCATGGCCTCCAAAGCCGTACTTGACAGGGATGATGATGAGGCCGATCGTAGCGTTGCTCGGCTCCTGACGGTGCCAGTGGAGGTAACACTGCGCCCCCGCTGCTGCGGGGCGACCACCTGGATGTTGTGCGATGAAGGCACTTGAGGAACAGTGGCTCTATTGGGTGCAGCAGCTTGGCCGGCCCGTCCCGGGGGAGGTGGATGCGCCGCGATCGCATGCGTGGTGGCGGCGGCCAAATGGCGGCAGTTCGCCTAGGTCCGAGCGCTGTTGCTGTGGCTGTGCCCGTCGACGGGGGAGAGGGGCGTAGATCGAGTGGCTCCCTCACCCGTACCTTGGGGATTGTGGCCGTCGGGGTGCTGCTGATGCTACTCTGCTCCGGCACCGCCTACTCCTGCGTC
The DNA here is from genome assembly GCA_034509565.1 of Triticum monococcum. Lineage (NCBI taxonomy): Eukaryota > Viridiplantae > Streptophyta > Magnoliopsida > Poales > Poaceae > Triticum > Triticum monococcum. The sequence goes on along the minus strand of CM067842.1, from coordinate 272,923,787 downwards.
GGCCGCAGGGGAAGTGGTGATGGCGCCGCCTGCTTCGACCACTTCCCCAGCAGCATACGTGCCCTCGTGCACCTCCGCACCACCTCGCAGCATTAGAGGCCGCGAGCGGCGGAGCCTTCGAGGTGGATGGGTGAGCTAGAGGACCTGGCTTCTTCTTAGGCGCCATGGTCGATGGCGTCGCCAAAGATGAAGATGGTGGTGAACATGACCCGTTACGCACGCCTTCGGGTTCACGCAAGCGAGCCCCTTACCTGGCGCGCCAAAGATGTCACGGGAAACCACGGCCACCTATGGGACTTGGGGGTCCCTTGCTGGTTCGGCAGGGGGGCGACGCGTTGCGCAAAGAGCAGACGACCATCGGGTAGCGCGGTAGAGATCACGCTGTCGGTGTACAAAAAGAGGGGTACACTTTTTGTACCCCTATAACTGTGCACGGGCAGTCTGAGCCACGGGAACCACCACACTGAGCAAGGCAAGGGAGGTGAGCCAAGGTAAGGCCGAAGCGGAACGACGCCAAGACCAAGACCACAAAGAGCAAAGGGGACGAAACGGATCCCCCCTGGCAAGATCCTTGCCGGGAGGCGGTTTTAGCAAACCCGTCAAGACCTTTGCCGTGGCAGCTCGCCCCACACCTACGGAGTGAGTCACCCTTGAGTCCACTGCCCCGTGGGGCAAGGATTCGGGAGACATCCCCGTGGTGGCTTGCAGATCTTTGTGAAGACATTCAAGATCAGATACACCTTTAGAAGACGATGATCCCTGGCGGGATCCCAGCCAAGGAGGACCACAAGGCCCCCGGCAAGAGCCTTGCCGGGGATGACAGCACGTGCCACGGCAAGACCCTTGCAGGGACCTCGGCAAGGCCCTTGCCAAGAACACCCGTAGGGCCACCATCAGGCCCACGCCAGTCAAACCTCCACCGCCGTTCGTATGCAGCTGCCGACCCAACCAGCTGGGCAGGCACCTGCGAGGCGGCATGCAGATTTTCGTGGAGACCCACCACTGCGCCACCTCAGCTGCCTGCCTGCCTACATGGCACCGTGGGCGCCGCTGGCCAGGGCGCGTGTCAACGCAAGAGGGAGCAGCGATAGACGAGATAGGGCTCTCCCCCGTCCCCGATAAAGCAAGGACACCTGGGCAAGACGCATTAAATGAGCCTTTTCATGTAATACAAGGGATAACCTCACATCACTGTTCCCTTTCCACCTCTTGTGTGCCACTATGGCAACCCCTTTCCTATAAAAGGATGCCCGAGGCGACCAGGAGGAGGATTCGGCTTTTTGGAGCTCCTCACGCCCCATAGCTAGCTCAAGAACACAGATATACAATCCACCAAAGCAGGAGTAGGGTTTTACGCATCCCCGCGGCCCGAACCTGGATAAACGAACCATGTGCTATCTGTTTGATCTGCTCTTCTCACGACCCTGCGCCCGGCAACCGTAGTAGGGATTCTTGTGATCCCATAGGTGTCGTTCCCACTGACATCTTTGGCGCGCCAGGTAGGGGGCGCGGTTGTGAGAATCGGCTTTAGCAGTTAGTTCGACGCTTCTTCATCATCATGGCGCCCAAGAAGAAGACGACGGTGGCGGTTAGCCCGTCGGAGGCCGGACATCCCGTCCTGACGCGGGCGAGCAGCGGACCGGACGCAGAAAGGACCCGGGGCGCCGTTTGCGAACACCAACACCGTCCCAGCAGCCAGAGTTCGGGAGGCAGCAATGTTCGTGCACCTGGTAACGGGCCGCACGCCGCCAAATCCAAAGACGGAGCCAGGCCCTCCGTGGGTGGCGCGGGGCCTTCCAAGATCGCTACCACCCCGCCCGAAGGCGATGCGAGGGCCTCCAAGACTCCCACAACAGCGCTGACGGCGCTCTCCTCTCAAGCGGCGCACGACGAACGGCGTAATCACGCCGAAGACCCCGGGCATCGCTGCTGGAAGAGCCCAGAGCGCCATTCCCGGGAGGTAGAAGACCTGCCCGCTTGCCGAGGCGCTGGTGAAGATGGCATGCGACCGCGGGGTCGTGATAGAGCTCCTTCTGACATGGTCAAAAGTCGAAGCGCGTCGCGATCCGTGCAGGTTTCGCAGCCACCAACGCCAGCAGAAGCCCTGGCGCCCGCGCAGTTGCTCCTTGATTTTCCTCCCACTATGGGGAAACTCGATGAATGGAGAGCCACTATCCGAAGCCTTGTTGCGGTGGCCAACAAAGACGAACTAAGTCCGGTGGAGCCCCCGGGTCGACGCTCCGACGGAGTCCCAGGCACTAGTGGCAGGAAAGCAGGCGGCGCTTCGACCACGGTGCACTCGCCTCCTCCTCGCCCGGTACCGCGGATGCCAACCCGTTGCGCCGTTACGGGCGACAAAATCTCCATAGCGTCGTCCGACCCGCGGACCCACTGTGACCAACGCCAAGTCCTTCGGGAACGAGAACATGAAGACGCTCGAACCACTATCGAGCGCCGGCGCGGAGCATGCCACCAGTCAGACAGGCGAGCAGGGCCTGCTGTGAACTACCCGGCATCGGAGAGCCCTCGAGGCCTACATTACGAGGTAGGTTATCCGGCTTTTACCCGTGAGCTGCGGCAGTTCCAGTGGCCCACTCACCGCACGTTCAAACCTGACGTGGGCGAAAAGTACAGCGGCAAGACCCACCCGTCCGAGTTCCTTAGCATCTACACCATTGCGATGCAAGCTGCCGGAGCCCGCGACGAGAAGGTGCTTGCGAATTACTTTCCGTTGGGTGTTAAACCCAACGCCATGTCGTGGTTGATGCACTTGCCGGTAGACTCTATTTCCTCCTGGTCGGATTTGTGCCATGAGTTTTTGGGCGCCTTTACTGGACGCCACCAAGCCCATGGCCAAGCGAGCGACCTGCACGTCATTCCCCAGAAGGGAGGCGAGAGTCACCGCAAGTATATACAGAGGTTCAGCCGGATACAGTACAATATCCCTGATGTTCACCCTGCCGCCATCATCAGCGCGTTCCATCAGAACGTGCGTAACCGCAAGATGCGCGAAGAGCTGGCAATGAACAAGGTGAAAGATGCGCGAAGATGTAACAGAACTCTATGTTCTTGCTGACAGATGTGCCCGGGCTGAAGAGGGAAGGAAGTACCCCGGCGAAGACGCCGGCGTGGAAACCGACTCCTCAGATGAAGATACTGCCGCCCCGGCGAAGAAGGGTCGGCGCCGCAACAGGAAGTGCAAAGGAAAAGCTATCAGATCACGGGTTCCGACAGACCCTTAAGGTTCAAACACTGGGGTGCGCGCGGAGATCACGCCTTCTACCTCCCCGTCTCACAAAGATCTAAACTACTGAAAGAACTGCACAAGAGACATAAGGTTTATACTGGTTTGGGCCACCGTTGTGGTGTAATACCCTACTCCAGTGTGTGGTTGGTGGATTGCCTCCTGGGGCTGGTGATGATGAACAATACAAGGAAGAACAGCCTCGCGAGGGTCTGTTCTTGGCTGGGGCGATGAACTGCTAGGAGGAGTTCAGTCACCCTTCTCTCTCTCTCACTTACTCTCTCTACTTGCCAACCTAACGAACGAACCCCTTTCTTCTAATTGCCCTACCCTGGGGGTGGATAGTCCTATTTATAGGCAAAGGCCCTGGACTCTTCCCAAATATTGAGCGGGAAGGGCGCCAACAATTGGCCAATTCGAAGGGGAACATCTAGTACACTTATCCTGACTAAAGTTGGTCTTCGCCTGCCAAAGGCCCATGGTGACCTCCGTCTCGTAGTCCTCCTGGTCTTGGTCTCGTTGCACCGAAATGGAAACCTTTGCCTGATGCCTCGGTACTCCAGGGCTGCGCTTGCCCACTTTGCACCAAAGAGGAAAGAAGGACGCTACGCGCTGGCGCCCGCCTGGCACCCTCGATCGTCATGGCTTGCGTCATGGGCACCTTGCGAGGTACCCTGCCTTGATCTCTCCGCCTCCTCGCGAGCCAGCCTGATGAGGCTGCGCCCGTGGATGCGCCGTGTCGTCCGCCCCGCGAGGGTCTTGAGTCTTGTGTTGATGAAGATGGGCCGTGCCGGGCCCCCGTTTGAGCCACGCCGCAGGCAGGCAAGTCTAGGGACCCCTGTTCCCAGAACGCCGATAGTAGCCCCCGGGCCCAAGGCGCGCATGGACTTGGCCATGCCGAGAGGCGAAAGGGCAAGGGCGAAGCGCCGCGGGCCCTAACAGCGTGCGGCCTTGGGCGTGGCATGGCGGTTGATTGGACGCAAGTGCTTCAGCAATCGCGCAGGTTGATAAAGGAGCGGCATCTGCCCAGACTTTGCCTTTTGCTTTCTCCGGTTGCTGCTCAGATCCCCTTTCTTGCGCCTTCCCTTTCTTCCTCCAAACTTCCAGATCTACTCCGGCTGCGCGACCTAGGAAGCCATGGCGCCTTGCCAGCCCCCGGCCGAAGCTTGGTATTCTCCTGCTCTGGACTCGCCGAATGTGTCCAAGGCCGGCCTTGCCTGGCTGCGCTGGATGGCGGTGGCGCAGGGCATCAACGGGACGAAGGTGTTCAAGGCCGGCTCCGCCACCCCTGAGGGCCGAGGGAGCACCTTTTATCCTCTCTTTGTAAGCTCCATTGCTGCGGGCCTGGTGCCTCCCTTCTCTGAGTTCTTCTTCTCTGTCCTCCGCCATTACAACTTGCAGGCTCTACATCTCCACCCCAACTCCGTTCTTCTTCTGGCGATCTTCGCTTACTACTGCGAGGCCCACGTAGGGGTGCAGCCTTCGGTGGCCTTGCTGCGCCACTACTTCTCCCTCCGGGTCACTCGCGGCTCTCCTTCCGCATGCGCGGGCTTCATCGCGTATGGCGGCACAATTGCCATCTCAAATCCCGGGAAGAGGATTGAGGGCTTCAGGAGCAAGTGGGTCTTGGTGGATGCTGGGCGCGTCCATCCTAGGCTGATCTTGCCCGCGGAGCCGCCCACGAGCTCCGGCGACTGGGGCCGAGTGGAGCTCACGGACCCTCGTGCAAAACTGGTGCTGGAGAAGATGGATGCGGACTAGAGGCCGGCCAGCATGGCGGCGGCGAAGTAGACTGGTGCGTTGCTGCTGAGGGAGTTCTTGGAGCACCAGCTGGCTCCACTCCGGCAGTACTCTCCTCCAATGTGGATGCCTCACCCGAGCCCCGCGGCTGTGGGCGAAGAAGATGTGACCGCGGTTCTCCAATCTCTGGTCGGGGGCGAGGTGGCAAGGTTTGAGGGCGCTCCCAAGCCCTTGTTCCTTCGCGACAACTTGGAGCAGGTGGTGGAGTCCATGCCCGTTTTTAACGGGGACGGGCTCGTGCCCATGACGGCTTCCAAACGAACGGTGGATGTGCCCTCCGGCGACTCCAGCAAGGAGGTGGACGAAGAGGAGCGGGGAGAGGGGCCCGACTCTAGGGCGACCGATGGAGAGTCGAGGGCTCCCCTCCCCCGGCGCGGGTCCCATACTCTCCGCCTTTCGCTGAGCGATGATGATGATGATGACGATGACGTGCTGGGTAGCAGGAGCTCGCCCTCGATCCCAAAGAGGGGCAGGACCGGGTCGATCCCCCGTGGGTCTGTCCTGACTCCGGGGCGAACTGTGGAAACGCCTTCTGCTTCTGAGGCCGACCCATCCAGCCGGCTCTCAGGCTTCAAGAATGGCCGGAGGCAGCTAGTGATTTCTGGCGACGACCCATAAGTGCTTGATCCTTGATCCTTTGTTTCTCGTTCCGCCGACGAGGCTTGATGATTTCTTCTCTTGAATAGGCTGGCGCCCATGGCGAAGAAGCCAAAGGGAGCCCCCGAGGCCCCATCTGCGGCGACGCCTCCGCCTGCAGGGGAGGGAGATCGTGACGCGCGGGCCTCTCCTGCCCGCTCATTCTCGCGAGGCTTGGCTGAGCTGGCTGGGGCAAGCCCAGCCCTCATGGCTCGACTCCCGAGGTGCCCTCGTCTGGCGCCGCTGCTATGGCTGTGGAGGCGCAGCGGACTCCGCCTCGGTGCACTGCGGCCTCGCCGCCGCTACTTTCTCCTCCCGTTCCACCGACTATTGCTTCCCCAACTCCTCCTGTTGTCTTGGAGTGCACCGATGTTTCTCCGCCTTCTTCTTCCATCCTGGAGCGTGTCGTTGCTGAACTGGACCGGTTGCGGCAGGATCTTCTTAGCGCCGACCCTCGCCTGGCAGCCGGGTGCCTGGAACTGGCTTCGGGGTGGATTCGCTCTGATGCTTCGATTCGGGCGGCGTTGGTTCAGGCCTCAACGGCCTGTGACGGAGAGAGGGAGGCCACCCTCGAGGCGAAGGATGCCTGAGACGCGGCCCTGGGAGAGGTGGCTGAAGTCCGCGGTCGTTGCAAGGCGCTGGAGGATGAGCTGCAAGGCCTGCGGAACCAGCTCGTGAAGGAGGTTCGTCTTCGCCAGGAACAAGAAGAAGGCATGAAGGCTCGCGAGGCGGCCATCGAGGGCCGGCAGGCCAAGGTCAAGAAGCGCCGCGACCGCCTAAGTGCGCTGGGGGAGGAGCTGGAGGCGACGAGGGTCGAGGTGGAGAGCAAGGCCAAGGTTCTTGCTGAGGATCGCGTGGCCTTCGCGGACATGGAGAAAGATGCCAGTGCTTCACTGAAGACGCTTTACGAGAGCGGCCTGGACAGCCCGCTAGCCGGTGACCGGGATGGCCCCGCCAAGCTGCTTCCCTTCCTGGTTAAGGCCCTTGGGGATGTCGCCCTTGGCATCGGCCCCATGGCCGAGGCCGAGGCGCGCGTCCTGTCTTCTGCTGCGCTGACGCGGGTCTTCGCCCACATCTACCTTCGCGATCCCAACGCCGACCTCGACGGCCTGCTGGAACCGGTGAGCGGCGAGGGTGCTGTCGCCACTGTCGAAGCCGTGAAGGGGCGCGCGGAGGCGCTGCTGGGGAAGTTCTGGGCCTCCAGCACCAGGCCAAAGAAAGGCGCTGCCGGCCCTGCTACTCCACGAGGCGAAGCCACTCCACACCGCTTCCCCGCCGACAAGTGACTCCGTTCCATCCCTGTTCTTCTTTCAATTCCTGCACATGCATCACGCCTCGGGGAGGCATTTAAACTTGCGTTTGGTACTGAGACGATAGTATGGGTTGTAATATTTGCTTTTAAATTCCTTGAATTTTATGCTTTTCTTCCCTACTTTCTTGTGTTCTACGTCGGCAGAGCCCGGCCCCGCGCGTGCCTCACCCAGCATTAGCCCCGACCGGAAACCAGGACGGGACCAAAGGAGTGAGGGGCTACGTGAAAGTTAGGCTCCTGAGTCGCGATGCTCAGGAGTCCCCCTTGGCGCGCGAACAATAAGTAGGGAGGCGTGATGTAGGTGTATCTTCCATTCTACGTCTGCAGAGCCCGACTCCGCGCGTACCTCACCCAGCATAGCCTTTCGGAACTAAGGAGTGAGGGGCTACGAAGGCAGTTAGGCTCCTGAGTCGCGATGCTCAGGAGTCCCCTTTGACGGGCAAACAGCGGGTGCTAAGGTGAGATGTAAGCGGGGCTACCATTCTACGTCTGCAGAGCTCGGCCCCGCGCGTACCTCACCCAGCATAGCCTTTTGGAACTAAGGAGTGAGGGGCTACGGGACCAGTTAGGCCCCTGAGTCGCGATGCTCAGGGGTCCCCCTTGACGCTCAAACGGCCTTCATACCTTGGCTCTGCTCAGGGAGAGACGCGTGACAAACCAGGCCCGAGGGGCCTGCCTGGGTGGTGTACGTCTGGGCGTGACCCAGTCGTAGCCCCCGTGCTTAGCCCCCTCGCGCGGCACTCCCGAGGGGAGGCGTTGCGACGAGGCTAGCCACTGAGCTCTGGGCTCCCTGAGGTTAATGCGGCCCAGAGGCCACCCTCAGTTGTCTATCACCAGCGCGGAGCATAGCGCTTCCATATGTGTACGGGCATAGCCGTTCCTCGGCAGTGTCCTCAGCCAGCGCGGAGCATGGTGCTTCCACTGTTACGTGGGAGGGGGCTCCCCTCCGGGAGGAGCCCCCGGGGCGTGTACAGCCCCACCCTGACACGTGGCCGGCACGGTAGGGCTAGGTGAGGTGTATCTGGGCACCCGTGAGCCAGCACGGGACTCACGAGGCCCTACCTCTAGGCAGGTTGCGCCTGGCACTGGGCCGTATCTTGAGATGTGTCGCTGCAAAATTTGGTTAGATGCCGGTACTCTACGTCCTCGGGTCCCGGCCCTCGAGCTTGTCTCAGCCGTCGCTGGTATGCCAGGTCGCGATGCCATGGACAAGGCCAGAGGGTGAGGGCTGGAGAGCCAGTAAGAGCCCTGAGTCGCGATGCTCAGGCACCCCCCCTTTAACATGCAAGTGGCCGACATGGGGAAGAAGGGATGCCGTGGATAGGCATCAAGCAATCAAGTGTGATAGGCGAATGCATAGTTGGAAATAAACTCGAGGGAGATACACGCCGCTGGGCCTAGCCCGAGCGGCTTGGGGATGATGCAGCCCGAGGGGCGCCCCCAACAAGGCAAACTAACGACCGAAAAATAAAAGGGGATACATGCCGCAGGGACGGGCCCACGCGACCTGGGAGTGATGCAACCCTAGGAGGGCGCTCCCAGTTGGGAATGAAGCTTAAGAGATGTCACCTAAGGATGTCGTCGGCGAAGTGGCGTTGGTGCAGTAGACTCGGTGGGCTGCGGAAGCAGATCCTCACGAGCCCCCAGGCCCCGGGGCCTCGGGAGGCTCCGGAGGCACTGGTGGCTCCTCGCGAGCTGTCTTCATCTCTGCCAGGGCCGCGCAACGCCTGTCTTCCTGAGCCTCCATGATGCCCCTCATGAGGCGCTGGTACGCCGCAGCCATGCTCGGTAGGCCGTAAGGCATGCGAACATAGCTGTGGGGTGGACCCCCGCAACGCCCCACTTGCGAGGGCCAGAGACGCTCCGTCGTGGCGATCTGATTGAGCCCTGGTACGTCGACGCAGACGCGTAGCCCACCATCTTCGCCTGGATGTGGGGCCACAGCTAGTAGACGGCGGCAACCTCTCATGATCCTTGACTCCTGTAGTTCTTGAATGGCCTTGTTAACGAACTCCTGCTGGTCTGACCTTCCTTGCCTGGCTCCTTCTCGAGGGAAACGTGCTTCCAAGCACGCCTCCACATGGTGCCCAAGTGCCTCCCTCATGACCCTGGCTAGGTCGGTGGCCCTCCAGGTGAGAGCCCCCGAGCCCTGCCTGAGGAGGGCGCTGGGCGCGCTTTCCTATGCAATGGAAGGGAGGTCCCCCTGGGCAGACATGGGCCCTGAAGGGCCTGCCTCCTGAGGGGTTAAGCCTGACGATGTCTTCTTCTTCTTGGGGTGGTCTCAGGAAGCCTCCTGCTTCCGCGATCCGGGTCTTCTAGCGACGCGGCCTGAAAGGCTCGCTCCAGGGAACACACTGCATCCTTCTCTTCACAGGGCACCGTGATGACGCCGCCACTTCCTGGCATCTTGAGGATGTTGTAGCCGTGGTGAGTCACGGCCATGAACTTGGCCAGCGCTGGGTACCCGAGGATGGCGTTGTACGGCAGGCGCGTGTGGGCGACGTCGAAGTCGATGAGCTCGGTGCGGTAGTTGCTGCGGGCCCCGAAGGTGACAGGGAGGCGGACCTGCCCGATCGGGACTGTGGAACCGTCGGTGACTCCGGAGAAAGGCTTGGTTGGATGAAGCTGGTCATAGGGCACTTGGAGGTTGTTGAATGTTTCCACGGATAGGACGTTGAGCCCTGCCCCTCCGTCGATGAGGGTCCTGGTGACCAGCACGTTGCTGATGACTAGGGAGCAAAGCATCGGGAGGACTCCGGCCGTGGCCGCGCACTTGAGCTGGTCTGCTGAGCTGAACGTGATGGCGCACGCCGACCACCTGAGGGGGCGCGTTGCTTCGAGCTTGGGAAGAACTGCATTCACTTCGCGGGCAAATTGCTTGAAGATACGTTGAGAGGCTGGGGCTTGAGCTCCGCCCAGGATGCAGGTGATTGCGTGCGGCTCTTGGAAGCCCCCAGCCCCCTTGTCTTGATGGCGTTCTTCGTTCCTCCTTGGATGAGGCGGCAGCGGAGGTAGGCCTGCGTTGCCATGAGGGCGATCCTCACAAGGCTGATCCCTCCAGTCCCCCTCGCGAGGCAGGTCCCGCCAGCGGTCCTTGCGAGGTTGGTCGCGCCACCCCTGGCGCGTGCCGCGATCTTCCCAGCGTCCTGGGTTTCGTCCTCCTCCTCGGCCGTAGCCCCGGTCAGCACGGTCAGGGCGATGGCCGATCCTTCCCTCTCGCACGCTGCAGAGTTCTTGACATTCGTTGGTGTTGTGGGTGTGGAGGTCGTGGTACACACAGTACCGGCTGCCCCTTGCCCCGCTTGGTGTCTGGTTCTGCTGCGAGTACAGCAGCCCCCTTGCGCTTCACATCCTTGGCCTTGGGCTTCTTCTCGTCTGGGTCCGCGGCAGGCAGCTCGAGGAGGGAGAGACGTCCTTCCTCAGCCCTGGCGCACTTGGTCGCCAAGTTGAACAGCTCCAGGGAGGTGCAGATGTCTTCATGCATCGCCAGCTCCTCCTTCATCTTGACGTCGCACACGCCATCGGATAAGGCCGAGATGATGGCTTCCTCGGACATCTTGGGGATCTTGAGGCGCGCACTATTGAAGCACTGGATGTTCTTTTGCAGGGTCTCCCCAGGTTGCTGCTTGATGCGGCGCATGTCGCTCACGGCGGGTGGCCGATTGCGGGTACCTTGGAAGTTGGCGATGAAGCGAGTGCGCATTTGGTCCTAGGAGGAGATCGTGCCCGGAGCCAGATTCAGGAGCCAGGTGCGAGCTCCTTCCTTCAGTAACATGGGGAACTAGTTTTCCATGACCTTTTCATCCCCGCTGGCAGCCTCGATGCCCAGCTCATAGAGCTGGAGGAACTCTGCGGGATCAGTTGTGCCGTCATAGCGAGGAGGCAGGTCTGGCTTGAACTTGCCGGGCCACGCGACGCTACGCAGCTCGGTGGTGTAGGTGCAGCAGCCTGCGGCGGCTAAGGGAAGCTTCGGTTGAGGGAGAGCTTGGCCTTGAGGGTCCCCACGAGCTGCAGCTAGGAGCAGAGCGGGGTCTTGGCGTCCCGGAGCCGGAGCAGGGTCGAGGCGTGCCGGAGCAGGGAGCGCCCGGGCAGCTCCTTGCGGGCGAGGGACTTCTTGGTAGCTCCGTTCTTGCTGTGCTGGCATCTGGTGGAGCAGGTTCCGCCCAGGGGCCACACGCCTTGGAGCCATGGCGTCTTCTTGGAGAGGAGGCGGTTGGTACGCCCTCAGAGCTTCATTGCCCGTGCGGGGCGGGGTGCGGCGCAGCGGAGCGGACGGCGCAGGAGAGCCCCCTGCGGCGCGGACGAGCTCAGCGACGCGGTCGAGCCACTCCTCATAGACGTCGTCGACAGGGCGGTAGCACAGGAGTTCGTTTGCCGCGATGAGCGCAGCTCGAGCCTCCAAGGGTGCGCGGAGCGCGCGGGACGAAGAGCCGGCTGGGTGAGCGATGGAGTAGCGGTGCGGCCGTCTTGCCACACGGATGGATGCTGAGACGATGCTTGCTGCTCACCCCCGCCGGGCCGGTGGCGGCGTTGACGGCGGGCGACGGGGAACGACGAGGACGCCCACCGACGGGGGCCGTCTGGGCGACGCGAGAAGCGATGGCGGCCCGGCGCTCGGCGTGGGCCCGACGAGCGTCAGACATGGATGCGACGGTCGGAGGAGAGCGGAGTGGTGGAAGACAGATTCTGGCGCACCCCTACCTGGCACGCCAAATGTCGGATCACAGGTTCCGGCAGACCCTTAAGGTTCGAACACTGGGGTGCGCGCGGAGATCACGCCTTCTACCTCCCCGTCTCACAAAGATCTAAACTACTGAAAGAACTGCACAAGAGACACAAGGTTTATACTGGTTCGGGCCACCGTTGTGGTGTAATACCCTACTCTAGTGTGTGGTTGGTGGATTGCCTCCTGGGGCTGGTGATGATGAATAATACAAGAAAGAATAGCCTCGCAAGGGTCTGTTCTTGGCTGGGGTGATGAACTGGTAGGAGGAGTTCAGTCACCCTTCTCTCTCTCACTTACTCTCTCTGCTTGCCAACCGAACGAACGAACCCCCTTTCTTCTAATTGCCCTACCCTGGGGGTGGCTAGTCCTATTTATAGGCAAAGGCCCTGGGCCTCTTCCCAAATATTGAGCGGGAAGGGCGCCAACAATTGGCCAATTCGAAGGGGAACATCTAGTACGCTTATCCTGACTAAAGTTGGTCTTCGCCTACCAAAGGCTATGTGGTGACGCCGTGCTGGGCTCCATGGTGACCTCCGTCTCGTAGTCCTCCTGGTCTTGGTCTCGTTGCACCAAAATGGCAACCTTTGCCTGATGCCTCGGTACTCTGCGGCTGCGCTTGCCCCCTTTGCACCAAAGAGGAAAGAAGGACGCTGCACGCTGGCGCCCGACTGGCACCCTCGATCATCATGGCTTGCGTCATGGGCACCTCGCGAGGTACCCTGCCTTGATCTCTCCGCCTCCTCGCGAGCCAGCCTGATGAGGCTGCGCCTGTGGATGCGCCGTGTCGTCCGCCCCGCGAGGCTTGGCCCCTCACGAGGGTCTTGAGTCTTGTGTTGATGAAGATGGGCTGCGCCGGGCCCCCATTTGAGCCACGCCGCAGGCCGCAGGCAGGCAAGTCTGGGGACCCCCGTTCCAAGAACGCCGACAAAAGCCGTGCTTGCCATCGAGGGATCTGGTGACACCGGCTCCATCAAGAAAACCAAGGCAGATGACCCCGGCATGGAAATTGCCGGATGTGTCGCCTGCCGGGCCTTGGCGGTTGCCGAGAAGCCAGGAAACTCCAACAAGCAATATTGCAAGATCCATCACACCAAAGGCCATGCTCTCCAAGACTGCCGACAGGTTGAGCTCCTCGCTGAGAAGCAGAGGGTTGAATATGAGATGCGGGACAAGGATAAGGGCCAAGACGGTGCTGAGGGGTCCGGCAAGAAGCGTGACGGCCAGGCGGGCCATCACGGCAAGGGTAAACAACAGGAGAGGCCCGCCCGGGGCCATGACAAAAAGCCAGAAGACGACAATCACGAAGAGGACGACGAGTCCGGCGACCAAGAGTTTCAGAAAGCTACAGAGGCCATGTGCGTCGACGGCGGCACCTCGCTGCATACTTCTCACCGCCAGCTTAAACAGTGGGCGCGAGAGATTACAGCGGCAGAGCCGTTGTTTGATGCCCAAAGGCCGCTAAAGTGGTCCAGCACACCTATCATATTTGACACTGAGGATCACCCTGATCGCACTACTGCGGTCGGGTGCTTGCCATTGTTGGTTTCGCCAACAATACACAACCTCAAGGTGACAAAGATGCTAGTCGATGGCGGGGCCGGTCTGAACTTGATCTAGCCTGCCGGGATCGAGAAACTGCAGATTCCTGATGGAGACCTCGAAGAGACGGACACGTTTCAGGGGGTCAACCCAGGAAGAAGCCAACCTAAGGGAAAGGTCACGCTTCCCGTGACTTTTGGAAGCAATCTGAACTACAGGACGGAGAGGATCGTGTTTGATGTTGCCAATATCCCCTTGCCTTACAACGGGATCCTTGGCCGCCCAGCGCTGGCCAAGTTCATGGCGGCGTCACACTATGCCTACAACACACTGAAGATGCCAGGACCTGTGACAATCATCACCATCCCCTCCGATAAGAAAGATGCGCTGATTTGCGCTGACCAACTATACTAGCAAGCAGTTGCAGCAGCTGCCACCACTAGGGCACTAGCTCCTGCCGTCGGGACCCCGGGAGGGAAGAAGAAGAAGAAGACCGGTAAGACCTCGGACACCCACTCCGGCAAGCGCACCTCTTCGGAGTGTAGCGCTCCCGTTGAGGACGTGCCAGAGAGCTCCACCGGCGGAAACAAGAAGCCCAGGGCCATACCAACGGGAACCAAGAAGGTTTCTGTCAATGAGGACGGCACGGGAGGTGCTTTCACCATAAGCTCAACCCTTGACGATAAATAGGAAGACGCGCTCGTCACCTTCCTGCGGGCGAATGTCGATGTGTTCGCATGGCAACCTTCTGACATCCCCGGCGTTCCTAGGGAGGTGATTGAGCACCACCTTGATGTCTGTCCTCATGCGCGGCCCGTCAAGCAGAAGGTCAGAAAGCAAGCTTTGGAACGACAAGAGTTCATCACAGAGGAGATCCGGAAACTGGAAGTAGCGGGTTTGGTAAGAGGAGTCCTCCATCCAACGTGGTTGGCCAATCCGGTCGTAGTGCGCAAGGCTAATGGGAAGTGGAGGCTGTGTATTGATTACACAGATATCAATAAGGCTTGTCCTGGGGACCCCTTCCCGTTGCCGCGCATCGACTAGATTGTTGACTCCGCAGCTGGGTGTGATCTGTTGTCATTCCTCGATGCCTACTCCGGTTACCACCAGATCGTCATGACAAGAGAAGACGAAGAGAAAACAACATTCATCACCCCATGTGGTACGTATTGTTTCATGCGGATGCCTTTCGGGCTGAAGAGTGCTGGTTCGACGTTTGCAAGGGCGGTCCAGATTGGTTTTGAACCCCAGCTCCATAGAAATATGGAAGCTTATATGGATGACATAGTGGTCAAAACCTAGGACAGGGCAACCCTCATACCGAATTTGCAAGAAACATTCGCAAACCTGCGCAAGATCAGCCTCAAGCTAAACCCTGAGAAGTGCGTCTTTGGCGTCCCGTGTGGCAAGCTTCTCGGGTTCTTGGTATCACAGCGTGGGATAGAGGCCAATCCGGATAAGATCAAAGCTATAGAGCAGATTGAAGCACCCAAGCGAATCAAGGATATGCGTCGGCTTGCTGGTTGTGTTGCCTCCATGGGCAGATTCATTTCAAAGTCTGCCGAGCGCGCCCTTCCCTTTTTCAAGATCCTGAAAAAGGTGGGCCCGATGGAGTGGACGCCAGAAGCCGAAGCAACATTGCAAGATTTGAAGTACCTCTCCTCCACGCCAACACTAGTTGCGCCTAGACCACAGGAGCCGTTGCTGCTATACCTGGCGGCAACGAACTAGGTGGTCAGCGCGGCACTAGTGGCGCAGAGAGAGGTTGATGACGAGGTAATGGCAGCGACAGAGCCTGACACCACCAATGCAGAGATGACACAGCTAGTTCAAGTGCCGCCAAAGAAGAAAATGATGCAGCACCCGGTCTACTTTGTTAGTTCCCTCCTGCAGGGAGCTAGATCAAGGTACTCCGATGTGCAGAAACTGCTCTTCGGCCTTCTTATGGCCTCGAGGAAGCTGCGTCACTACTTCCAGGCACACGAGATCACTCTCGTCACTCGCCTCCCTCTGCAACGGATATTGCACAATCCAGATGCAACGGGAAGAATTGTGGAATGTGCACTGGAGCTGTCCAGCTTTGGCCTCAAATTTGAAAGTACTTCAACGATTCAGAGCCGAGTCCTGGCGGAGTTCAATGCAGAGTGGACCGCAACGCCTGACGAAGAAGCCCAAGAGACTGCTCTCCCCGGCAAGGTGGCAAGTTGCAGTTGGATCATGTACTTTGATGGAGCTTTCTCCTTACACGACGCCGGGGCTGGTGTACTGCTTGTCGCGCCCACCGGAGACCACCTCAAGTACGTGATCCAGATGCACTTCCCCAGGGAGGTGTCAACAAACAATACGGCAGAATACGAACGGCTGCTTGCCGGTCTTAGGATCACGGCGGACCTCGGAATCAAGAAGCTCATCATCAGGGGCGACTCGCAGCTCGTCGTCAAGCAAGTCAACAAGAACTACCAGAGCCCGTTGATGAAGGCCGACATCGATGAAGTGAGAAAGCTGGAAGAGCGTTTTGACGGTGTACAGGCTGAATACGTTCCCCGAGTGGAGAACGATATCGCCGATTACCTGTCAAAACGCGCTGCCCTCAAGCTACATGTGGAACTAGGTACCTTTGTGCTCCAGCTAACTCAGCCATCCGTTGATCCATCAACAGAGTAGAACAAGAGGAGGAAATCAGGACCCGGCAAGTACTTTCCCGCCGAGCTCCCCGGAGCCGCCGACAAGGATGTTGCCGGGGACACTGAGCCCGCCACGGGACGTCTAGCTCCGGCGGAGCGTCAAGCTCTTGCCGTCGAGATAGCCACCCCTATAGCAGAGGAAATGCCTTTAGTCCTCGCCGTCGAGCCTCAGGCTCCAGCGTGGGCACAACATACCGTCCGATTCCTCCAAACAGGGGAACTTCCTGAAGAGCAGGAAGAAGCGGAAAAAGTAGCTCGTCACTCTACCATGTACCTGTTCGTCGATGACGTCCTGTACAGAAAGAGGCTGACCGGTGTGAAATTGAAGTGTATCCCTCGGGAGGAAGGACTAGAGCTGTTGGCAGAGATACACGGAGGCATATGTGGATCCCACATCGGGTCAAGGGACCTTGCCGGCAAGGCTTCTTCTGGCCCACCGCCCTCCAGGATGCGATGACAGTAGTCACCAGGTGTGAAGCGTGTCAGTTCCATTCATAGAAGCTTCATCAGCCAGCTCAAGCCCTTCAAACCATTCCTCTCTCCTGGCTCTTCTCGGTCTGGGGGCTCGACATACTGGGCCCTTTCCCCCGCGCTGTCGGGGGCTTTGAGTACTTGTACGTTGCAATCGACAAGCTCACAAAGTGGACGGAGGTGGAGGCAGTGAGGAAGGTCACAGCTCAGTCAGCTGTCAAGTTCTTCAAGGGACTAGTGTGCCGTTTTAGTGTACCCAACAGGATCATCACCGACAACGGCACACAGTTCACAAGCCGCACCTTCATGCAATATATCCAAGACCTCGGCAGCAAAGTCTATTTCGCTTCCATTGCTCACCCACGAAGCAATGGTCAAGCTGAGAGGGCAAACGCTGAAGTACTGCGAGGCTTAAGGACCAAGACCTTTGACAGGCTGCACAAGAGTGGAAGGCGCTGGATTGATGAGCTGCCGACGATTCTTTGGTCGATAAGGACGACGCCAAATCGAGCCACTGGCCAGACACCCTTTGCCCTGGTATACGGGGCAGAAGCAGTTCTCCCCACTGAACTCATATATGGGTCACCTCGAGTGCTCACTTATGATGAGCTTGAGCAAGAACAACTGCGGCAAGATGACGCAATTCTCCTTGAGGAAGATCGTCTTCGAGCGGCTGTGAGAGCAGCATGCTACCAGCAAGCCTTGCGCCGCTACCATAGCCGCAAGTTTCATGCCCGAAGCCTTAAGGAAGGCGACCTGGTTCTTCGGCGCGTTCAATCGGCCAAGAATTCCAACAAGTTGACGCCAAAGTGGGAAGGCCCTTATCGGGTAATACGAGTCACCAGGCCCGGCGCAGTCCGCCTGGAGACCGAAGATGCCATTCCGGTGAGTAACTCCTGGAACATTGAGCATCTCCGCAAGTTTTACCCATGAGGCGCGGCTTGCCGGGCCCCCCGGCGAGCCACCTTTTGTACATGCATTGCCGATGATGCATGTAACCCTTTGTACAAAGCCAGGCGCAGACCCTGAGCACAAATAAATGAAGCGCTGGCGCCCTAAGTTATAGCATGCATGCTAGGTCGAGTCTCGTCTTGGTTGGAGTTGATAGTGCTTAGCGGTGACTAACCCCTAGCTTAGAGGTCGAGTGTGCGTCTCTTTGCCGTTCTTTCGTCTTCTTTGGTTCGCAGGCCTCACAGGTATCCTTGTCGGATCACTTGAGGACGAAAAAGAGAAGAGGGACGGACCAGCATCTAGACCCCGGCAAGCCAGTATTGCCGGGGGCTGCAAGAGCAAAGATTCACCCACGGCAAGCCAGAGTTGCCGGGGGTTACAGCTTTAGATAAGTTCTTCATCCCTTATCATGCATTCCATTATGGACTGAGGTATGTGAAACCTCATTTTTTCCTAAAGCTACCGTGCTCCCCTAACTCTAGGCCCTAGGGCTTCTTCCTAGGGCCAGGTTTGGTCGTAGTCGCGGCAGCGAGAGGATGACAAGGAGCCTGAACCCACCTCATCCCTGCCTCCACCAAAGGTGTGAGAAAGGTCGAGCGAAGTGGGGAGACGGCAAGGCCTGTTGCCGGGCAAGGAAATGTTTATCTTAAGGAAATGTTCTACCCACAAACAAATGAACCAGGAAGCATCCCTTTTTCATTAAAAACATTCCACTCAGGTACAGTCCATAGGGAATGAAAAACATCAATGATGGGATTACAAGTTTTAGATTCAGCTAAGGCCCAAAGGCTTACAAACTAAAAAGAGATAAGGTGCCCATAATCCCTTTCTTGTCCCTCTCCTCAAGAGGCAGGTCAAGGAGGCGAAAAGGTCAAAAGGGGCGCCTAGGCGAGCTATGGGTGGCAGAAGACACCAAGAGAACATCTCGGTGGCCGTCCGAAGGCTGGATGGTGATGGCGGCACCGGAAGCAGAGCTCGAAGACGAGGCGGCAGGACGTCACCATGCGTCGAAGGCGTCGGTGCCCCCGTACTCCGACTTGACGTCCTTGCCGCCCGCCCTCTTCCTCTTCCGCAGCCTCCCAACGCCAGCCGCCCAAGGAGACGACCCCGAGAAGTTCAGGGAGCCGGCGACGCGGATGATGGGGTCGCCAATGCCGCACGGAGCGGCGCCTGACACCTAATCGAGCCCGTCATCCTGCCGCCTACTACCCTCGTCATCGCTGCCGCTGTCCACCTCGTCACTCCCGCCCGAGGAGGAGTCTTCACTATCAGAAGATCTCTCCACGCAGCACCTTGCACGGGTTCCGAAGCACCCGAAGACCTTGACAGAGAGAAGGCCACCCTCCATCAGCTTAAAATGGAGAGTAAGCCCCTCCGTCAAGCGGTGGATATGGGCAAATGTCTTCCATCCCCGACGGAGATACATCACGTGAGGGGCGGGGAAATCGACGCGGGCCCGCATGCCACTGATCGCGCAGCCCCTCATGTGCAGCCACAACGACTCCGTCGGATCCAGCTCCATCTCCCGCGTGAATGGAGTCGGGAGACGAAGGCGACGGCGAGGCGGCTGGCATAGCCTGACGAAGAACTCGCAAGGGTCATCCTCAACGTGGCCCTCCACGGGGGGAGGAACTGATGGCGGAGGTGAGGCCGGCGCGTCGCCCCGTCCTCCTCTTCCCCGAGCACCTCGGCCTCGCCCGCGGCCTTGCCCATGGCCTCGCCCCCTCCCCCTTCCATTCGCGGCTGGCTCTGCCACCGCAGGTGCAGGAGAAGGAGGGACGCGTTGTCAAGCGGCGACCCTCGCCGCCACCGTTGAAGGACCAGGATTCCCTCTCTCCATGACAGATGGAAGGGGGAGCATAAGCTGAAGGAAGGAGGAGATGAAGGAATGCGGGACGCCACCCCCTCCCACTCTTTATAAAGGAACGGGGTGGGGGCTCGGCCGCCCCGCCGAGCCAATCAAGACGCGGAAGGCGTAGGGAACTGGGACCGACCCGCCGCCCCTGCCCGCGGCGGCCCGGTTTCCCGCCTCCACCGTTCACCACCCCAAGCGCATGAGAGCCACATGGCAGGCGTGCAGGACCGAGGCGACGGGTGAGGCAACCTCTCCCCACCCCATGATCGTGGGGAGTGGACGCCTTGAAGACCACACCTCGGCCCCGTTCAGTAAATGGGTCGCGCCTCCACGCCTCCCTCCGTTTATGGGGAAAGCGCGAACTGCCCCCTTTATTACGACGCGACGCATGCATGCAGAGCTCAGCCCCACGCATGCCACCCACGTCACACACGCCTCCCCACGCCGAGCCACACGCGGGAAGCATGGGGAGCACAGCGCACGAAGAGACTTACCGCGGTAAAAACCGCCCCGCCTGCCCGTGCACCGTTTTTGGGCCTAGCCCAACGACGCGATTGCGCTTACGTGTGGCCCAGGGCCGGGGGCTCCTATCGGTGTACAAAAAGAGGGGTACACTTTTTGTACCCCTATAACTGTACACGGGCAGTCTGAGCCACGGGCACCACCACACTGAGCAAGGCAAGGGAGGTGAGCCAAGGTAAGGCCGAAGCTCAGGAGAAGCAGAACGACGCCAAGACCAAGACCACAAAGAGCAAAGGGGACGAAACGGATCCCCCCGGGCAAGATCCTTGCCGGGAGGCGGTTTTAGCAAACCCGGCAAGACCTTTGCCATGGCAGCTCGCCCCACACCTACGGAGTGAGTCACCCTTGAGTCTACTGCCCCCATGGGGCAAGGATTCGGGAGACATCCCCGTGGTGGCTTGCAGATCTTTGTGAAGACATTCAAGATCAGATAGACCCTTTTGAAGATTATTATCCCTGGCGGGATCCCAGCCAAGGAGGACCAGAAGGGCCCCGGCAAGAGCCTTGCCGGGGATGACAGCAAGCGTCACAGCAAGACCCTTGTCGGGGCCCCAGCAAGGCCCTTGCCAAGAACACCTGTAGGGCCACCATCAGGCCCACACCAGTCAAACCTCCACCGCCATTCGCATGCAGCTGCCGACCGAACCAGCTGGGCAGGCACCTGCGTGGCGGCATGTAGATCTTCGTGGAGACCCACCACTGCGCCACCTCAGCTGCCTGCCTGCCTACATGGCACCGCGGGCGCCGCTGGCCAGGGCGCGTGTCGACGCAAGAGGGAGCGGCGACGGACGAGACATGGCTCTCCCCCGTCCCCGATAAAGCAAGGACACCTGGGCATGACGCATTAAATGCGCCTTGTCATGTAATGCGAGTGATAACCTCACATCACTGTTCCCTTTCCACCTCCCGTGTGCCACTGTGGCAACCCCTTTCCTATAAAAGGTGGCCCGAGGCGACTAGGAGGAGGATTCGGCTTTTTGGAGCTCCTCACGCCCCATAGCTAGCTCAAGAACACAGATATACAATCCACCAAAGCAGGAGTAGGATTTTACGCATCCCCGCGGCCCGAACGTGGATAAACGAACCGTGTGCTATCTATTTGATCCGCTCTTCTCACGACACCGCGCCCGGCAACCGTAGTAGGGATTCTTGTGATCCCATAGGTGTCGTTCCCACCGACACACGCGGGCGATTTACCCAGGTTCAGGCCGTCATGAGGCGTAAAACCCTACTCCTACTTTGGTGGATTGATGGTGGAAAAGATGGTAGTGGTGCACAGTACACTTGCCCGGCAAGGATTGCCTCAGGCAGCAGCGACTACGCGCGTATGGGGGTGTGAGTTATGCAAGCTCCTAACCCTTTATATGGTTGCCATGGGCCTCCTTTTATAGATCAAGGGGTAACCACCGTGGCAAACTAGTCATTATGCACTTATAAGATAGCAAATAGTGCTATCATATCTAACTCTGCGGGCTGACAGGGCGCATTAAATGTATCGCTTAGTGTCACATCATTGGTTGCCCGGCAAGGCTTGCTAGGCTATCTTGCCAGCACGGCGCCTGTTCTCTTGACACGTCACAGGACGGGTGTCATCTGTGGGTTTCTCCTGTAGGAAATGGCTGCCATGTGACGAATGGCTGCCACTCAAGCACTTTGCGGATTTACACCGCACTGATCGACGATGTGGGTTGTGGTGGAGTGGTTGGTGATGTGATTCTGCCTCCGCGAGCCCCCGGCAGGCCCTACCGGGGTCTCTTGGTTGTCTAATTTTGAGGTGGCCTTGCCCCTTGCCGGGCTTGCCTGCCTGGCAAGGGAGGCTTGTCCTTTGATGATATCTTGCTTCCTTGGCTCGTTCTTGGCCCCTCTGATATGCATGTTGGTCATTCGAATCTCTTGGTTTCTTGTCCTTCGGCTTGGGCTAGTACTTCAATCTTATTCCCGTGCTTGTGCACAGTCTGGCTACAGACCGAGGGTTTATTGCACCTACACCCAACAATGCCACAGGGATGGGCGCAGTCGGGGTGACGGGAGCCGAAACGAGAGCGGGGACAGGCATGGTGTCTTTAGACAAGTTATATATGCATTATAAAAGGACAATGGACAATCCCTGCGTACCAGTACATTTCCTGATATATTGGCCCAAGTACTAGGCACGAACAAACGACGCTCAATTCTGTGCTCATCTAGGTGTAGTACTCCCATTAGCACTAGGCAATGGAGTTGACGAGTGACCTTGGGTAGCGGCGACGAGGGAATTGAACCATGCTCGGCATGGTAGGTAACATTGTCTAGTTACTAAATCATCCCTCCATTGTTCATCGGTAGTCATTATGGACCGAGGACATGAGGGGAATTTCCTAGGGCTAGAATTCTAGCCGCCAGATATTTTGACTTGGAACATGGAGGCTCGACTGGTTGGGGTTGGTTAATGTGCGTACCAGGCATGCCACCAGAACAACACGAGCTTGGTTTATTTTTAGAGGATCAACACGAGCCCGGTTCTGGCTGGTATGCCGTTGGGTGCTACCATTCGATAAGACGAAAGTAATATTTTAAATTTCCGAATGAATCTATATGTATTACAATGCCTGTATTTTCCTTGCAAATAGTAATCCCAACGTGGTAATTGATTTAGGACGAGGTCTTGAATTAGAGTGAGTTTGTGATATAGTGATGTCAACGTGGATTTCACATTTCATGGTATCCCTAGTAAGTTTTTCATTGCAAATTCAAATTTAAAATATGAACGGTATGGTGGTGAGAAAACTTTGTATGTATTAAGCAGATGACCACACACACACACACACACGAATACAAGAACAACCCCATACGTATAGTGCATCTATTTTTCCAAACCATGCATGTATGACACGAGTTCAAAAATACTCCCTTTGTTGCTCGATATTTGTCTTTTAGAGATTTCAATAAGTGACTACATATGGAGCAAAATGAGTGAACCTACACTCTAAAATATGTCTATATGCATCCGTATGTGGAAGTCCATTTGAAATCTCAAAAAGACTAATATTTAGGGAAGAAGGGAGTAAAATGTAAGACATGCATGGTCCTCAATTCAATATTTAAAATGAACAGGAAACTGAAACATGAATATTACGTCTAGTACTACATACATGCCAATGTTGTGTTTAGGTGGAGCTATGTAGATTATCGGGGGTTAACCCCACGACCTTAGATAAAATTGTGAAGCTCTATTGAGGATTCTTTAGATTCTATTATTTGAACATTATATTTTTTCCCCATCCTCCCAAACATCGATTGGTTGTGCACCCCCCTCCCCGGGAGAATATCATGTGCCCCCACACCTTAGATGCTATATGCTGATACGAGTTGCTTCGAGTATGTTGATCTGAGATATAGCAGCTCATAGGATGTCTTAATATTTTTACAGGAAACCTTACTGAGTTTGAGAATTGCACACAATTTGTACAAAAACTACTGAGATGCCCTTGGATCCCATATCCAACGACCTCAAAGCTCGTATCACCGTAGCATCTAAGATGAAGGAAGACCTCATATTCTCCTGTATGTAAGAATATTGTGTGCTACCAAACCGTCGATGCTTTGGTGATACAAGATCTTCAAGCTGTTGGATCTATGATATAATAACTCCTTGGTGGTGCGAATGTTTTTTTGCACAAAAGCCCCCAAAGAGTTTAGCCACTACTTACAAGCACAAAGACTACTCAGATGCCATTGGATCTCAGATTGAACGACCTTAAAGCTCGTATCACTGTAGCATCCAAGCTGCGAGAGCACCTAATGTTTTCTTGCACGAGAGAATATTAGGTGCTCCCGCACCGTAGATTCTATGTTGATACGAGTTCCTAGAGATCTAACGGCTCACGGTAGGAGGTTTGAATATTTTTTCAATATACGCCTGAGAGAGTGTGGGAATTGCGCAGAAAGTACAAGTACTACGCATGTGGCATCTGATCACAGATCATACGACCTAGAGGCTTGTATCACTGTAGCGGCTAATTAAGCTATGGGGAGAACCTAATATGATCAACTAGGAGCCGTTGGATCCAAGATGCAGCGGCACACACGAGGCCTGAATGTTTATTTGCAAAAAATAAAACCTTTGAGAGTTTGGAAATTGTGCATAATTACAAAAACTACTCCCAAGCCATTGGATCTCACTTCCAACGACGTAAAAACTCGTGCCACCATAGCATCTAAGCTGTGGGGTGGATGTGATATTCTATGTCGCTATCATTTTTGTTCCTAAACTTGCAAAAATGTGTAACTCGAGCTCTTACTTGTGTAACCGTGCAGAGTGTTTGTGCAAAAAAACCATCCTACACTCAAATATCAGAACAACACACCGGGTCCCACTTGTCATTGATCAAATTTGGACCTAAAACTAACAAATCTGAAAGACGAGATTCGAACGGGCAACCTGGACTACAAAGTGTAAGTCGATACACTACAAAAAAATACACTTCTGTGATGATACGTGTTTGTCACAGTAGGTCACTTTTTTGTCATGCATGTACATCAATTACGATTTTATGACAGAATCAAGATAGTCATACATATGCTCTCGTAGAAGTGTTCCATCACATTACCAAAATTATCATCATGGAAGTGTCCACTTCCATGACGATAAATGGCGTGTCGTGGAAGTGTTTTTGTCAAGGGTAACCAACACGTGGCATCCACCGTAATGGGTCGCGTTAAGCTATCGGGTCCGGTTTTGGATCCAATAACCCGTTAACAGCATGGACCAATGAGGATTTTCCACGTGTAAAATTCTCATTGGCTGAAGGAAACACGTGTTGGCTCACCGTGGGGACAGATGTCATCTATTCATTGGACAGGAGGCGCCTATGATACGTCTACACATGGCATGGCCCAACAGAGGCCCATTCCGGTTGAGAGGTCGGCCTGTTTGACTTGGTCAAAAGTTAACGGGCCGGCCCACAAAAGCCTGTTAATGGCATGTTCGTATATAGCCCATTTACAGCTCACTAACTCACGGCCCATTATAGCGTATCTAAATTAAGCCCGGTAGCTTCATCTGGCCCGTCTAATATGATACCAACCCGTTGTAACTTCTGGCCCATGTATGGCCCATGATGTCTTTCGGCCCATATGAGGCCCTTTGTAACTCGTGGCCCATTAACGGCCCGTGGTATATCTGGCCCGTAATGAATAGTGTACGACTTTATACCCATTAACACCCATTATTCCATTGGGCCGTTTCCAACCCGTGTTATCTTTCGGCCTTCTCACAGCCCATTTATTTTTGGGCTCATTTCCAACATTCGGTTACTTACGGCCCGTTATTGTCCTTTTCTGCTTGTGGGCCAAATTCAACCTGTGGTTGCAATCGGCCCATTTGCGGCCCGTTAAGCTGTTGGGTTGTTTTCATAGCGTCATCAAATACGACTGAATAAAAACGGCCCACTATGGTCGGCCCATGAACGGATGATTCCAAATCTAGCCAATTTACGGCTCATAATGCGGTCTGTTATTGGCTCATGTTTGGTCGATCGATCATACGGCCCGTATAAGGCCCATTGATTATATGGCTCGTAGAAGGCCCATTGTTTCTACGGCCCGTAGGAGGCC
Organism: Triticum monococcum; assembly: GCA_034509565.1. NCBI lineage: Eukaryota > Viridiplantae > Streptophyta > Magnoliopsida > Poales > Poaceae > Triticum > Triticum monococcum. The sequence goes on along the minus strand of CM067842.1, from coordinate 272,898,452 downwards.
CGTGGTAACTATAGTAAATATGTAGCCCATGATTATTGTGGCCTAGTTTTTAAAAATAGGTTATTGCGGCCACTAGCAAATCGCCGAAAAATAACTGCACTAACTACAAGAAAACAAATAAACAAGACAGCAAGGAAATAAATAAGCAACAAACATACGCTAGGATATCATGGCTATTACACATATTACATCCACTGGGCATCAAAGTTCGCTACCAGTGGAAATATAGGGAATAAAGCAGCATATCATATACACTCGTTGTCAAAGCTGGCTACCAGTGCAAATAAACGTCGCAGCAAAACAAGTCGAGAACTGAAACCACTTCAGAAGAGCTCAAGAAACAATATCGTGGGTACCCATAATGCTGGCAAGATGCTTAGCAGGCTTATTAACTTTCTCTTGTTTGGCGCTTAAATCCTCTAGCGCTTGGTGTCGGACCAGAAAGTATGCATCTGAATTTTGTAGGGAATTCCTCAGTCCTTCAGCTTCCTGTCACGCCACATCTGATCGATGTCTGTCAATTTGAAGTTGAGACTCAAGAAGATGACTAATTCACGCAGCGAGTTCGAAGAGCTTGTGCTAGCAGTAGTGGCCAGTAACTCGAACACTACATCAAGACATGACTTTTGGGTTCTCTCACTATCGTCAAGATAGTTATTAGCTTTCTTGGAGACCAACAAGGATGTCTCACTATCTTGAACCTTATCTGCATTACTTCCTTTACCATTGCATAACGGGGTATTGTTCTCCAATATTGTGTCCGCATTCTAAAAGAGAAACAAGCAAACACATCATAGGTTTACCATGTTGTATATGAAACTCATTTTGGTAAATCGGTTCAGAAGTAATGTGGATACGATAACAACATGAAACATATATCTATGTACCATGGTCACTTTATGGTCTATATCATTCAAGTTTTTGTTGCCAAATCAAGGTAGAGGCACAGTTCAAATAATATTTGTTCAAGACAAAGGAGAATAGACAGAATATAAGTGCGGGAAACTAGAGAGCAGTAACAACACTTGTAATGTGCATGACATGAGAACATAGTTGTTTATTCAATTGAAACTGAAATGAAAATAGAGCAAATTATAATAGGAAACCAGTTAAAGAAACATGTTTAAAACATACTTTTTGCGCCATGGGAGTTTCAATTCCAGCCTTCAAATTTGAAAATAGGTGGTATGAGTAAATATAGTGATCCAAGAGCAAAGGAGTATGAACCATAGCTACAAAACCTGACCTGAGAACGATTCTTCTTCTGCTTTAAGCGTTGAGTTGGGATTCGGAGTGGTGGTCCTCGTGCTTTGGGCACTGTAGTTCCCGTACTAATTGCTCGTGTTTGGGTGCTCTGTTGTGGAGACAGTGCTGTGTCAACTGGAATTGGGTTACTATCTGCTAGGGTTAGGGTTAGAAGGGGTGTAGCTGGTTCTCTGTCCAACTGGATAGGGGTACAATCTACGAGAGTCTAGGTTATGTGTGGTGGGGCTAGATCTTGGGCAAGTACAACCGTGGTTCTATCTACATCAACTAGTAGCACGGTTTTTTCTGAAGACCGTGTTGTTACTCCCTTGGATACTTCCATCACCCTCTCCAACTCAAATGGCTGATAAACAAGAAAAGTAATTGACTATACAGACATTGTATCATGGACAGGTGCAATCGACAGTGGGGAATAAAAGAGGGCATGAAATAATTCACATTTATGTTGTCTAACCAAATAGGATAGCATGACAAAATTTCACATATATGATGGCTAACTAAATAGGATAGCATGGCACAATTTCACATCTGTGATGGCTAACTAAAAAAGATGGAAAGACATAGTTCAAAATATGATGAATATGTAAACAGGATGACATGATATAACTACATAATGTGTTTATTAAATAGGTTGGCATGCCATAGTTCACATACATGTCACATATGGAAACATGATAGCATGATATAATTCATGAATAGAATGACATAATTCAAAATATGATGACTGTAAACACTAAACGGGATGAAATGATATAACTATATGATGTCTTTATTAAATGAGTTGCCATACCATAATTTAGATGGATGATGTGTATGTAAACATGATGGCATGATATAATTCAAATATATGATTTATATAGTAAGCAAGTAAGTAGATGGCAATTGCATATATGATGTAAAAACTAAGCAATGCAAGACAACATGCATGACATGAGTAATATAACCCTGCCAAGTTTGAGCATAGACCTCAGGTGGGAAATAGGACTGGTCATGAGTCTCTAAATCCTCCTCAAAGGAGCTCTCTGTAACGAGCAAGATGTCTGCTTCACCTGGTAGCATTGTCTCCCCCGAATACCTTGTTTTCACTCCAGATACTTCCATCGCCGCTTCAAATGGCTGATGCACAAGAAGAGTAGTTGAATATACAAACGTTGTCGACAAATGGAACACGTAATACAAAAAAAGGATAGCATGATATAATTCACATACATGATGATTCGCTAAACAGCATGGCATTGCATAAATCACATATATAATGTCTTGCAACAAGATGGCATTGCATAATTAACATTTGTGGTAATTAGACACTAAACATGTGGCACTCACACAAAGCATGTCTAAACTAATCAAATGACATAGCAATGCAAGACACCATACACATGATATGAGCAGCGTAACCCTGCCAAGTTAGAGCATACACCTTGCGGGGAATAGGACTGGTCATCTGTCTCTGGATCCTCCTCTGAGGAGAAATCCATAACTAGTGAGATATGTGCTTCGTCAAATAGCATAGTTTGCTCTCAAGGCCTTATTTTCACTCCAGAATTTTCCATCACTGTGTCAATTGGCTGATGCACACAAAGAGTAGTTGAATGTACTAACATTGTTCACAAATGTAATACGTAATGAAAAAAGGAGGGACTGATATAATTCACATATAAGATGACTGGCTAAGTACGATGGCATTGCAAAATTCATAGTTATGATGCCTGGCTCAACAAGATGGCATTGCATAATTCACATATACGATGAAGAAACTAAACAAATAGCATTCACACAAAGCATGTCTAAACTAAGCACATGACATATTTGATGTATAAAGTAAGCAATGCAAGGCACCATATGCATGATATAACCAACATCAGCATGCCAAGTTAGAGCAAAGACCACCGGGGGTAAATAGGACTGGTATTCTCCTTCTGAATCCCCGTCAGAACAGTTATCTTCCTCTTGATTACAATCCGAAATGGGTGGAGGGGGGCTGCCTTTGCGCCTACCATGGAGCTATGTCTGCATGAAATTTTATTGCCATGCAAGGCTCGTCTCTTTTGCTCTACATGTTTAGTTACATTGTGTACAATAAATGACATGCATAGGAATAAAACATAGTGAGATTATGTAAGGAATGCATGCAGAAATCCAGAGTGATGGTAGCAACCTGTGGATAGACCCAAAACCAATGATAGCAGGCAGATAATGGCTTCGGTAAAAAATACAAATAATGGCTTCTTCTCTGTTTGTTTCCCACCCAACATGAAACTCATAGTGGGAACTAGAGATTAACAAGACAGTAGATAAATAATATTGATTGCGGTCCCGATATGTACCCCACAACCATTTAAAAACTCAAGTTTGACCATTAGTTTGGAGCTGACTCGGTGTCTCATCGGTGAACAGGACGATAAAGTAGGATGTAATATTAAGAAATGCATAACATAAGCAGACACGACAAAGTGCCACCACTCTTGCGAACCCATGTAGTCCTCGAGGTCATCTGCTTGGTTGATGATGGTAATGCAATTGTCATGGCTGCCGGCAGCGGCGAAGAAGATTTGAAGCGGCGAAAGACAGGCTGGAGGCCGGATCCCTGCTGTGTTGGACCCTTCTGTCGTTGGAGCAGCTGAGATAGGGTGGACGATGGCGCAGCAGGAGTGGGACAAACCACACAAGGTTTTCTTTGACAACTATCTGTAAGAGAACTAATTCTGTAAGGGCTCGTTTGAATTGGAGGATTCTAACAAAGCGGGGACAGGAAATACACAGTAATAGGATAGGAATGCACGTGCAAAACAGAGAATTTAAAAAGACATTATTTCTGCCAATCTAGGTGTTTGGTTCACAAGAATTGGAAGATCACAGGATGCAAAGAAGCATGGTGGGATTAAGTCAAACCACAAGAAAATATACGGTTATAATGCTATTATGCTACTCTCTCTTAGTCTTGTGCTTCATGAATAGGAATTTTAAAAGGAGGACAAGTGGATATTAAAATTCCTACAGTTTTTCTTTCAAAGAGACACTAAAGGAACAAACCCTACAGTTTTCCTTTTCTCCATTCCTTTGAACCGAATGCATGAATAGTAGTAGCGTAGGAAACTCTCCAATTCCTATGTTTTTCCTTCAGTTTTCCTTTGAAGCACTAGTTATTCTAGTAGGCAGGCATGAGCAGGGAAAAGCCTACGCTCAAAAAAATGTTTATGTGCTACTTCTACTACTTTGGACCCAGGCCACTGCCCTACTTGCTCAACTCCCAGGCTCATCTACAAATGCACAGCTCAAACGCGCAGAGATAAATAATGATGGCGTTCAAGAGAGTCCATCACGGATAGCTAAGTTGCCTGGTGCCTCACTGCTTGTCATATAGTAGGAGAAACTAATCGTATTTCATGTTACTACATGTGCTTAGTGGACTATATATATAACATGTAGAGTAAAAAAGTTATGCAACAAGTGTACAACCTCTTTGGCAAAGCCATGTCGATCTCAGCGTGATTGGGTTGGTCGGTGAGGATGCTCCGGCTGATTTGGCTGTCAGAGGAGGGGAAGAAGATCTTAGGCGTCTGGAGATGGATCCCGGGGTACTGCTTCGCTGTGATGGAGGGTTTCATCGTTGGAGCAGCTCCGGTGAGTTGTACGATGGCGAGGTTGAAGCAGGACAAGAGAGACAACGTTAACCTAACTGGAATTCTAATAGCATCTCCAATAGATGACACAAAATACATAACCAAAAAGTTCTAGATGTAAAATACTACATTAGCCGCTCATCTCTGAACTTAACTATCAAAACTGAATTTTACTGTCGAAACTGAATTTTGTTGTCGAAACTGAATTTTACTGTCGAAACTAAATGCACTAGTAGCAGAAAAGCAATAGCAGCAGCGGTGCGTGCGAGAGCCGGGGCAACTCGTCGTGTCGCAGCATCTCGGGTAGGAGCTGCAGGGGCTCGAGGGAGAGCAAGATCTGTTGCTCGTGTGGCAGCAGCGCGCGCAAGAGTAGAGCAGCAGCTGCGTGCGCAAGAGTAGAGCAGCAGCGCAAGCAAGAGCAAGAGCGAGAGCAGCAGCGCAAGCAAGAACAAGAGCAGTAGCCCGAGGAAGGGCAAGAGCAAGAGCAGACTAGTCAGGGGACCTAGAGGAAGAGTAGAGTAGCAGCGCGAATGAGAGCTAAAGCAACAGCAGCTCCTACTGATGTGGACGTCGCCGCTGAGGGAGTGACGCCATGGAGGAAGTGGCCGGTGACGCCACCGTGGATGGAGCCGCGCCATGTCGTCTCGGCACCGAGCGCCGGCAACACTGTGAGATCGAATCAAGAAGAAAATGCGGCGATTAGTGTACAACCTCTTTGGTGGCGCTAATTAGGCCTCAGCTTCATCCGAGGAAATGGTGATGATGTTGCTCTTCCGGTGGTGCAGGTGAAGATGGCGGTGTGGGAATGGAGGTGGCAGGAAAGACGAGGGGAACGTCGGGGCAGCCCCTTGGAGGTGGAGGACAGAGTGGCTGAATCGGCGGGATGACGAGATTGGCGATGGATCCTCATCCGATATGGTGGATGAGGGACATCGAGGTGTTGCTATGGACGACGTCGTCGGGGAAGAGGATCTGGCTGGGTGGCAGACGGAGGAGGGTGTGGGGCTTCGCGGGTTTTCGTGGCCTCGGGGTACGAATGGGTGGGCGGATGGGATGGGAGGGGGAAACCATGGATTAGGGATGCGCTTGTCCTAAATGTGGGGTAAGTTACAAAAGTACCCCCACCGATTTGAGCTAGATGGTTCTTTTGGTTCAGGCATATCACGGGCATTTCACATGTCGGGATTTCGCAGGAGGTGGGAGTTTTCGCGTGCGTTATAATTTTGGGATAGCAAGGCGCAGGTTGAGATGGAGGGGGTTTTTGGAGCACAACGAGACAAAGATATATCTTAAATATTTCGGGGTAACAAGGCGCGTGTTGAAATTTCCGGAGAAGCCTAACGTGTATGGTACCAAATCAATTGGCACTTCCGTCGATGAAAAAACAAAAAGAAATCAATTCGCACCACACAAGAGATTCTAGTCACGTGTACTGTACCAAATCAATTCGCACTACAAATGACATTCAAAACTTTGAATCCATGTTATGTTCAATTAGAATATTTCGCTACATGTATAATGCATGCAACCTGCTACCCAATTGAACATTTAAGTGCATTCCAAACGTATATACTACCGCTTCAATATGAACTAAATTTGAATTCGTTTATCTATTTGAATAAGATCTACAATCATGATTGTTGTCAAGTCAAACCATTTGAATTCATTTCTCTATTTTATTAAGATCTACAATCATCATTATTGTCAAGTTAACACATCGTTTGTGTATTATCTACATAGCACACCACATGATTATTGTCGAGTTAGATATGAACTACGTGTACTATATGAACTCGAACTCGGTTTTTTTAATCCACTTTATGTTGATTTCAAATCAGAGTACATTTCAAGCTCTAGCTAGATCTTCATAATCTAAACCATGTCTCATATGCATAATGTGTTTATCAGATAATGTATGGTGCTCTGTCCCCTACGCCGACTAGTATTTAGATGTGAGGTTCAAACGCCACACATTACCACAAATTCAAATAAAATGTGAGATTGTTCGATATATAGTATGGTTTAGATTGTTCGAATTTAGTTGTGAGCTGCAAACGCCACACATTATCACAAATTCAAATAAAATGTGAGATTTTTTGATGTATAGTATGGTTTAGATTGTTCGATATTTAGCTGTGAGTTGCAAACACCATGCATTATCACATTATGGTATAACATGTCCAAAACCACAGCACGCGTATCACCGCTCTATTCATGCATACATATGTTTATAACACTATGATCTCCTATTCAAATATATGAATCCACTTTCATATCGAATATTGATCTTTGTTAGTCTCTTACACCCACACAATCCTCTAACCATTGTAGCTAGGACTAACTTTCTCTCATGCATGCACACGCCCTCCTCGCCCTCCCCCTCCCTCGGCATTCTATCCATCATGCACATTCATTTTTTTCTTTAGGTCGTTCTCCCACAGTCTCCACAACTCCTTTCCGACACACACCGATCAATAAACCTCTCCAGCGATGTCTGCCAACAACATACACATGCACCTTCCATCTCCTCCTTTCTGTGTGCATGCCTCGTGTCTCTCATACGGTCCCACACACGTGTAAACTCTCGCCTCTCTTTTCATTGATCTCACAATCGCACACTCCTCCCCCTATCTAGCTAGTAGCCAGGCCTCTCGCACCACCTCCTAGCCCTATTCTCTCTGTCTATCCATCTCGCTGGGCCTTATTTGCCTCTAACAAATGGATGTACACCAACCGATCTCCCGCTATACATATACCCAGCTAGGTCATTATACCTCGTTTTCCCCACGCGCCGACCGATCTACCTCATTAGTTATGTCTCTCCCTTCCTCCGACAAACAACAATTGATCTACCGATCTAGTTAGGTTTGCTTGCCAAACACATGGTCCCCCTACATCATCCATGCATGTGTCCCGACACTTCTATCATGCACACGCACACACAAAAACACATGCCCACTCTTATTGATAATATTCCAGGTCTACCCTTGGATTGTCTAGTAGGCCTCTCCCACCATCTTTGAGAAGCAACTCCATCACCCATCCAACACTCTACCCCTCGCCCTCCCTCTCTCTCTCTCTATATATATATATATCCCAACCTATTTCTCGTCCTTCACTTATGTATGGATGTCGACCGATCTGCCTCAAGACATAGCTAGGTCTCTCGTTCTCAACACATATACGAGTCGTTCTACCTCTCTAGTTAGGTCTCTACCCCCCTCCCCCACACACACACCGATACATTGAGTGCTCTAGTTGTGTGTCCTTGCCACACACAAACTTGCCATGTGCCCTCTGATGGTCTGGTAGGTCAGTCGCCCTATATCTTTGACTTGCACACACACAATTTTGATGGCTCTCTTCATTGATCTCACACCCACCCACTTGATCCACTGTTCGAATCTATCGACATCTATGACCCCTCCCTCTCTTCTCAGGGATCGTCCCCTCTATATATGATATAGATAGGCCTCTATTTCACACACATTGCATGTGTCAAATTTTTGTTTGAGATATCATCGACACATATTCCCACAAATACATTCATGAAATCACCCCCACCAACAAAGAACACCCACGAACGCACACGCAATCTGTCTAGGTTTGTATCTATCTCACACAGACCGACGTAGGTGGGAGACGTGCATGAAGAGAAGAGGTGCACACACGGCGGACGTACTCCCGTCTCTTTCCCAACAACACCCGCACGGGTACACGGTGGAGCTCATTTCTGTACGAAAAGGCAGCCCACGTGGTAATTTGACACGTGTACTAGATGTCCACTTGATGGAGAATCGTGTACCACGGGTGAAGAAACAAATTGCGACTTGACGTGTTATGTTAAAAAAGAGGCAAACCATGTGGGGCCTACCTTAGGCAAGGCTCTATACACTAGAGATGCTCTGTACGTATTACTTTTGATGTGTCCCGTCAACTTGCAGAACGAGGAGAAGCTTTCTTAGTATGCCGTCTCCCCCGCCCACGGGCGTGGTGGCTCGCAAGGCGAGGTGAAGCTTGCTTACTACACCTTACGCCCGCTCCCTCACCCACGCGCACAGTGGCTTGCTGGATGAGGAGAAAATTTTACTCCTCCCTCCGTTTACTCCTCGTCCCTACCTTGGTTAGAGAGATTATCATATTGTTTGAAATATATGTCCTTTAGTAGATTTCAATATGAACTACTAGTACATACTCCATACAGTGATGTATATAGACGTATTTTACAGTGTAGATTTACTCATTTTCCTCCGTATGTAGTCCATATTGAAACGGGCATAATAGTACGCACTCTCCCTCGCCCCTCGCCCCTCGCCCCTCGACCCTCGCTCGACCCTCACCCACGTGGTGGACGTGCGGCAATTCATTCGGTCTCAGATAGCCAGAACGATATATACTGCAGTACCATTATTGCTCGACTTCCCGAAGAGGCGAAGAGCCAAGCGCAAGGTTTATAGGATAACGAGTAGTAGTAATACTAGTAGTACGTACCAGTGGTACCTACTGTATGAGGAAGAAGGCAACAAGATGTATGTTTTGTGTGACTGTCTCTTCTTACAGGACATGCTAGACCTAGTGGACCTCATTGTTGCAATGGGAGTACTCCCTATCAAAGATGGCACGATTTAGAGTGGTGGGCAGCGGGCATAATTCGGAGCTGCTTAGTCTTAAACCCCATGAAGAAGTCCCATCGAAAGGAATAGCCATCCTCTAGACGTGCTCCTAGGTAAAATGAGTAAATGAGACAAAAAGAGAAAGAGAAAAATCACCAGCCTTAGATCCAGCCCTATTGTATCAGTGAATGATATTTTTACATCGTGAATGACATGGCTATATTATTAACCATGCTACGGAGGTAGAAGCGGATTTTTATTTATTTGCGGAGGTAGCAGCGGATGGATATTCAACGAGGAGTGAAATGATGGCCACTTCCTCAGTCAAACATAGAGAAAGGTGGGCCTCATGATTTGACAACTTATTAGTCATTATTACTGCATATACTCTTTGCCCATATATAATAACCATGTGGTACAGTAGTGGGCTATACTTTTAATAACCATGCTTGAAGACAAGAGGTGCACACACCCACACACATAGTACTAGTAGCACTCTTTGCGTCTTCCCCAACCACACACGTGACATGGTGGAGCTCATTTCTATAAGATGATGCAGCTCACGTGATAATTTGACGCGTATAGTAGTAGTTACTCACTTATAAATAATGGATGGTAGGGAACCACACATAAATGGTGCCACGTCATTTATAAATAATGTTTTTTTCTTCAGTGGCACATATGCAATACAAATAGGTACATATGGATAGAAAAGGAAACCGCTCCACCATATACATAGCCAGGACGAGCCTACATAGTTGCTTGTTGAGGTTGATCTCTTCACACTCTCTCGCACAAAACGACTATGGCCACATCTCTGACATCCGGGTGGATCACGTCCGCCGGGGAAGGGGTGGATGCTTTGTGTAGATGTGGTCATCGTCGCCGACCGCGACAACCCACGGTGGGCATGTCCCGATCTAGGGTCCCCGTCGTTCTCTCTCACAAAGTTGGTGAGGTTGCCATCGTTCCTTGCTCACTGCCGTGACGTGGGTAGTTGCCGCCTCCTGCCGCCCTCCTCTAGGTACAACTTCCTTACATGCGGCTTGCACCACTGCCCCAGCTGTCCACATCGCTCCATGTGGATATTTCTCTACTTCTTTGCCCCACACATACCTCTACTAGTTTCTACTGAATTTCTGATGAGTTTATATCTCATCAACTAGTCCTAGTAGTCTTATTCTAATCACGCTTCTCCAATTTCTTTGCCACAGGGATGGTCATCTCAATTTTGGTGAAACTACACAAAATGATCCGATGGTCAAAGTGTTGCAAACTTCATTTCTTCGGAAGCTTCAACATTGCCAGCAAATTAAAGCTTGGATAGGGTTTACGGTTCAAGGGATAGGGATGGCATGGATCCTTTTTTTCTTTAGCTGTCTCTGTTCCAAAATAAGTGTCAACTTTAGTAGTAGTACAACTTTGTACTTAAGTTTGCATAAAGTCGAGACACTTATTTTGGAACGGAGGAAGTACATATTGGCTATGATCTGTCAATCATTAAGATGCCATAGCATGCATGTTAGTCTCCTTTGTATTTGATGAAATGTTGCAACGGGGCAACCTTGGACGCAAGATATATGTAACAGAACCTGGAAGCTTCATAGCATTGTTCAAATTTATATCGCTGAGAAATTACAGTACGTACTATACTACTATGTAAAGAGTAAGGTGTCGTACGGTGTCCAGAAAATATGGTGCAAGTGTGAGGTGGGCCATGTAATCACTGAGCCTGCGTGTTTTCACTGCTTTCGCACTCCTCTGCTGTAAGAATGGAGAAAATTGTAATCTAGTACCTCCTTTCTTCGAAGCGTGGGACATCCAGCAGTCATACCACCACATTAATACTGACCAATGAGTCATCAAATCACATAGACCCAGCGGTAAGTTGGACGGACGAAGCAGCCATCACTCTTGAATCCGCTTCTCCCTTCAACGCAGGCGCCACTGAGAGGTCGCATCCACTCTGCCCGTGCATGAGTGCGGCACCGATTCTTTGGAGTTGCGCGCGGGCGATGGAGGGGCTTTGGGTGGGCCAGGCTGGTCAGGTGCGGGCGTGGCAGCTGTCCCGACCGGACGCCCGGAAACGAGAGGATGCATCGACTCTCGCAGCTAAATCATACACTACACACCATCTCTCTATAGGAGTAGGTTGATATGTCGCTCTCTCTAACACACACACACACGTTGTTAAACACACACACACACACACACACACACACAGGTTCATAGAATAGGAATATCATGCGAGTGCGAAGCCACAGGAAGTGAGATATAAATGGAGTACGGACAAGAAGAGAAGAAGTGACGAATAATCTATCAACCTGGACTGAGGAGTAGTACTACCTGCGTCAAGGTGTTATGTCATCTTACGAATATCAGATATTCCGAAAATGTTTAGGGGTCGTCCATTAACTTCGCGTCTCAATCCCCTCATGGCCTCGTTGCTAGCGAGCATTGTTACATACCTTGTCTTGTTATCTCCCTCGGAAACCCAATGCATGGAGCGCAACTACGCGTTGATCAGTCAAGAAATCAAAGTCAACTTGCATGCGAGTTAATATGTGGCTCTGCATGGTAGATAAAACGACATATCTTAGTTGTTGTGATTAATTGTTGTGTTTAGAGACAGAAAGCAAGGCTTTGATTGAAGGAAGGACCGGTCAAGTTTCTCCTTCTCCTCCAATCTGCTTGCACCTGGGTCCCGCTGTACCTTCTAATGTGACTTACACCTAGATGAAGGGAGTAGTACGAGATACGGTGGCACACTGACTTAGGTCAAATACAAGTGCCCAAAATTATTGGAAGAGAGCAAAGTGTACAAAGTAAATAATTAAAAGAGTAAAATAAACTGTTGGTCATTGAACTTATCTTATAAATTCACTTTGGTCACTGTACTCAAGAATACGGTTGATACGGCCGCTATATACGCGATGAGGTGATTATATGGTCATTGTGAGATGGTATAGCTCAGTATTCTTCCGTTTTGACCAGTCAAAGAATCCTCCTGGCGGCTTGTCAGATCAGTTTTCTCTCTCTGTCATGCGGGTCCTACCTGTCATTGGGTGCGAGAAAGAATTTGAACGAAAATAAAATTATGCACAGGGGCGTGGTTTGAACACTAGACCTCACACTTTATACAGGCAAACATGCTAACCCGCTACACCAACCTCCAGTTGTTATTAACTAGTGGCAAATATAGTTTTGTACCTTTAGTAGCGGCACACGCATGCATCGCACAGCTTGCAGTCCATGCACACACACTAGCACGGACCCAAGTCGCACACTGGCCTCTATTACCGCAACTTCATGTAGTACATCGCGTGTTGTCCACCGTTCCCGTTGTTGACCCTGCCACCTGAGGTCTTCGACCCGTTGCTCTACCACTATGCCAAGTCCGAGCTCTCGCTCCTTGTGGCACAACGCATATGAACTCCATCTACGTGAGATGATATGGCCATCAATGATGATTATGATGACACCCACACTAGGTCGCTCTACTCACCTTGTGCACACGATTGTCGTGCGGCTACCGAAGTACGACCCTGCGGCCTCAACTTCGTCGCCAGTCACCGGTGTGTGTGTTGTGTGCTAACTAGTGTGTGTATTCCCGCTACATGCTAGTGTGCGAGTGCATGCATGCGTATTGTGTGCATGTTATAATAAGGATTCACTTAAAATAGTACGTGAGCGAACAGAGGGATCAATTGGACAGTGTCCACAAGCAGTAGCGAGATGTGTGACGTAAGATACACCGCTGGTGCTTTTAATTTTTCTTATTAATTTGTTTGTTTCACCCTCTAACTGGTGGGACCCAACATACTACATGGAGAGAGGTAAGGTGACTAAGGATGCATTATTTCTGTACTGCCAACAATGCTTTAAATCCCAAAAGACCTTACCACCAAAGCCACATGACACGATTATGATTTAAATCCCAATGACTCCCACGCAAAAAAACACGGCGTGCTTGTCACACGAATGTACAAAAGGTTATTTTCCTCTCTTTAATCATAACGTGGGGGTGGTGTAGCTGGTTAGCCTGTTCTCTCATCAAACCTGAGGTCTTGGGTTCGATAACCGCACTTGACCATAATTTTATTTTTGTTCGACCTCTTTCTTCCACCCAATGATAGGTAGGCCCCGCATGACAGACAGAGAAAGTGATCTGGGGCGGTGCCAGGAGGATTCTTTGACTGGTTAAAATGGATGGATACAGAGCTATACGATCTTGCAGTGATCGTATAATAACCTCATCATCTATATAGTGACCATATTGACCATATTCTTGAGTAAAGTGACCAAAGTGAACTTAGCAATTACTCTCAATACACCCTAGTTTCTTAGCACCCGCTGTAACCCTTAGTACATATGGTGGCATACTGACTTAAGCCGAATACAAGTGCCCAAAATATTTAAAATTGGAGGATGCTGCAGCCCACCTTTCCGATATTTTGATCGTGTGTGGTTCAATTGTTGTTCACCTTGGAGGGTCATGTACCGCACGTGAACATTAATAAGTGCGGCCGGTAGGCGTGTAGCGTTAATTGCGAGTTGACTCCTTTGAGCGTCAAATTTTCTTCGCATATTTGCATTGCCCCTAGTATTTTTCTTCACTATGTTAAATAAAGAGTTCCATTTCGTGCACAATTTAAAACGATTTTTATGGAGAGAAAAAGAAAACCACTCCATCTATATACGCTGCAGCCTCGGCGCTTGTTTTCTACGGTTTGCACTCTTCACACTCTCTCTCCACAATATATATACACGTTGGAGCCTCAGCGCTTGTAGTTGCTCTCTTCAAACTCTCTCACCCTCTCCAGATCTAAAGAAGACTTTGTTGGCCTCTCTCTCCCCCCCCCCTCACTGCTAGTCAAAGAGCCGGCAGGATCTGTCCACAGAGAAGGGAAGGAGGCTTAATACTGTCGCCGTCGGTGAGGGAGGGAATCCACTACCGGCGCAGCTGTTCTATTTCACCCAGCGGCGGCGCGGGAGGGCCTCTGACCACTTCTTGCTTGCTGTCGTAGATAGTATGGCAAGATTGCCTCCGGCTGCCCACTGAACCACACCCCGAGAACCTTAAGGTATAATTTACATATTCCACATGCATTGCTCTAGCTGCATGTGGGCTTTTTCTGCTTCTGCACTCGAATCTAGGTGTTGGATCAAACAGGGAAGTTGTGGGGAAAGTTGTATAGCATGAATCTAGGACGTGGTTCAAAGACGAAAGGAATGGGGGAAAGTTATATAGCATGAATCTAGGACGTGGTTCAGAGAGGAAAGGATGGGGGGAATGTAGTATAGACTGGCTATCCAGCACCTACGTTGGTCGAAAAGGGAAAACAATGACAAACGTAGTATGCACATCTGTAACGAACTGATCTTCTTGTTTTGGGGGACAAGGCTGTAGAGTTTGAGCAGGACTAGATATCCTGCCCTCACATAAGGAAAGGTGTCTAAAGATAACAAAACTAGGAAAAACGCATCTTTATACATCACCCCTTTATACATCGGTATATGCACATGGTGCTGGTGCATCCACTATCCCATGCAACTCTTTAGCTGTTGCTAATCGAAGGCCCTCTTTGGTTAAAAAGTCCTAGGACTTTTTTTAGTCCCAACTAAAAAGTCCCTAGTCCGTACCTGCTTGGTTCCATGGACTAAACATGGACTAGAGGTTATTAAATGCCATGCTAAAAGACCATGTTACCCCTAGTAATGAACTAATAGAGATAAGGTGTGATGCCGGGCAGGGGCAACTATTGGAAAATGTCCCAAAAAGACACTCCCTCAGGGTCTTCTTTCCTTAGTCCCAAATGCCCACTTTTAGTCCCTATAAGTCCCTCCTGTTTGGTTTAGATTGGACTGAGACGGACTTTTTTTAGTCCCTACACCAAAAAGTCCATGTAAACAAACACCCTCTAATAATCTCGCTAGAAAATTGAAGGAATGCCACATTTAAAAGCAAATTACATGTTTAACGAATTTTATTGTTAATATAATCTCTCTGTAAATATGAATCAACGCCACCATTTGAGAAATGCTACTGTCTTGCTTTCTTTCCCATTTAGATAAGTTAGATGCTTCTTTTTGTTGGCTTCTGTGTCATCCACCATTATTGACCACTAGCTGTTTCCTTTGCACCTCTGTGTAAATAGGGTTATCTACTTCACCTCGTTGCTATTGTGACCTCTGGTTGCACTGCACAAAACACTTTTGTTTTAAGAGTGTTTTTTGCGGTTCAACCAAAATGTCACACCGACAGCATTGCTTGATTGCTTGATCTTAGTGGAACTTCACAACAAGAGATCTGACTTCCTATACATGTTGGCAAACTTGGTTCAAATCTTCTTCTTGTGAGTTGTTTGAATTCCACGTCATGAGAAGTCAGTACTAGCCTTCTTTCATATGTTGTGCTACTTATATGGTAATGTTTCTTGATTTTAGTAAACTGCACAAATGGAGACAAGATTTCCAATATGTATGTGCACCATAATATCCCATTGAGGTAAGATAAGGATATTTCACAACTGTTGTCCTGTATTTTGCCACTTTCATCAGAAAATTAATGTCGTTGTTTAGTGCTATACTTTTGCACCCTAATTGACATGCCAAATCTTACATTGAAGGCGAAGCTTGTCTGTTATTGAACCAAGTGATGAAGGGGACGAACAAGCGGAAGAAAAACAAAAATCAACTCCCGGTGCTGTAATGAAGCACTTGAAATGTGATGACACAAGTAATCATATAGCTTTGCATCTTAATTTATTGCTATAGCTGGAACGAGTAATTGTTTTGCCACTGATTTGATGCCACTCTTAATGTAATATGAAATTAACTCTACTTGTTCAAACAGGTATGTTCTTTGAAGTAACATATATTTTAGTGGAACTGCACATGAAGATGTTGGAAACATTTAACTAATCGAGGATTATATAGTAAGCATGGCAACTACGGTAGATAACAACAGATGTTTCCGGAGAAGTGCTTGATCTGTATGCTCTACACAAGAAGCCTCCTGACAAAGGTTGGTACTCGCCCACAGATTTCATCCATATGTTTGAGCTTTGTCATCCCTAATGGTGTTGTGCTATTGTTTAGATACTCTCATGAGAAATTGGTATTGTCCTTGAGAAGTGCTTCATCTGTGTTGTGTTAAATATTTCCTTTCCTTTTTCTGAGCAAACTGGGATGCTAGCATTTAGTTGTCCTCTTGTCTTTGCACAACAAGATCATCCTCCTCTAAAGAAGAATATGGAGTACGTGAAGTGCTTAGTTCCGATTATGCCAGGGTAAAAAGCCAAGCCTCTCTTCCTAAGTTGGGAGTAGCTGAGATGGTTACATTAATTCCCACAAGACAAACTAACTTCATCTCAGAAGGACTCATGTATGTCCATCTTTGTTGCTGTGATGGCCAATACAATGTTGTGTTAGGATTTCTTTCGGTGAGTTCCATTTTTTTTAAAATGTGTGCTCTGCATGGCTCATGTAGGTTGCCTGTCTAAACTATCAATTCATAGTACAGTTTGCTTTATACTAATCACTTTTTTGTATTTGTGCAAAAGTGGTGCTCAGCTTGATTTCAATGGGAACTGCACAAAATGTTCATGAATACATCGAATCATTCATTTCCACCACAAGAAAGGAGGTGTTGATATGTTCAAGGCATTGCAACATATAAAGGCAAAATCATACAAGCTATATGTGAATTCGGTTGATTTTTGTGGAACTGCACAAAAGAACAGCTCGTTTATTTAGCACGAGGTGCCATGTCAATGTTCGAACTGATGGCAAACCCTACCCATTCCATAATCGTGGGCATTTGATATTTTGGAATGGTAAAACCTTGCCAAAGTTTGCTCATTGATGTATGCAAAACAACATGCATTTGACATTTTGGAATGGCACAACCTTGTCAAATTTTGATCATTGATGTTAGCAAGAAGACATGATTTGATATTTTTGAATGGGTCGCCCTTTGTGGTAGCAGCATCGATCGATTTTTCTTTATTCTTTAATTGTGAAATAAATATTGGCTCTGGCATATGAATCACTGAGACGCATAATCATTGATTGTTTTGAATGTTCCCTATGAATTGCCAGACCTGTGTGTTTGATTGCAATGTACAGGAACGCTAAAAAGCTACTCAAACTCTTTGCACTCCCTCTATTCCTTTTTACTTCGCATATTAGATTTCTTTCAAGTCAGTTGATTTTACATTGGGAATGTTCATACTTTTTTCTAAGATTGGTCAAAGTAGAGATACTTTCACTTGACACAAAACTTATATGCAGACTAAAAAGTACTGGAGGCAGTACATGTGAAAGTGCTGCAAACAAGGTGATCACCCTGGGAATAATGCTAGCACATATTGTTTTGCATGGTCCTCCAACACCAGTGATACAAGAATTCGAACTAATCGAACTAAATTCATTCATACACGGTCGGATTTCATATAAACATGTCGGATTTCATTACATTTCATACATTCTTCAACTAAAAAGGGGTGCGCTGGAGGTATAACTAATTAACCGAAGCTACCCACCCGTGTTCGGCTGGGCCGAATAGAAGCTTCTTCTCCAGCGCAGCTCTCTGACTCCACGTCGAGCTAATCGGCCATCAATTGTCAACCCGCCAAGCTTGGCTTCAATCGCATGGTACCAACGGTGGCCTTACTTGGACCCGAGCGGTGGCGACCTACCGTGTTCTACTCTTCCTTGTTTTCTGTGTGGCGGGGCCTCGACAGAGCTGGCGATGTCCTCTATCTCTTTGCCGGCGTGGCAGCGCCTCGGCAGAGCGGGGGAAATCCTCCCCCTTGTTGCCGGCAGGGCGGGGCCTTGCCTGAGCAGGGGATGCCCTCTTCCTCATTGTTGGCGGGGCGGGGCCTCGCCGAAGCTAGCTAGGTCCTCCGCCTCGGTGCCGGCGGGGCGGGGCCTCGACAGAGCTGGCGATGTCCTCTGTCCTGTTATTAGCGCAGTGGGACCTCGGTGGAGCAGGGCCTCATGGAAGCTGGCGAAATCCCTCGCCTCAATGCCGGTGGGGCGGGGCATCGGCCGAGCCGGTGGTGTCCTCTGCCTCGTTGTTGGTGCCGCAGGGCCTTAGCGGAGCAGGGCCTCGTCGACGCCAGCAGAGCGGAGACTTGTCAGAGCTGGCATTGTCCTCTGCCTCATCCTCTGTCTCGCCAAACAGAGCCTCACCCACTTCATCGCCCTCTTTGTAGGCGGTCGAAGCCTCTGCCACCCGCATGCAGTACCGCTAGCGCTCGAGGAGGCTCTCGCGCGCGGAGTGGAATGATTCGAGCAGCGCCTCCTGCTCCACCTGCTCCACGGCGATCTGCTCCTCCGCCTATAGGTGCTCCTGCAGGACATGGTGGTTGTAGGCAGCCCTGGCCTGCACCTCCCGAAACTGCTCCTGACGCTTCTACCTCACCATGTCCATGTATTGGGCACGGGGCTCACTAATGGTCATGGTGCAGTGCACTAGCGAGGATGGTGCGGAGGAGTGGGATGGCGCCGGATCATCGACTTCCATGTTCTCCATTGGGACATTGTCGTCCTCCAGATGCCTACCAACGAGCCAGTTGGCAGCAATAGCAGCCATCTCCTTGTGGTTTGTTGTCCGCCAATCCCGAAGAGCGCTGGAGCACGACGAAGCCATGGTGGGCAGTAATGGTGTGGATAGGAGAAAGGGAACGGAGGTGGATGATTGCGGCTATGGCCGGCGCAACAGCTTATATAGCAATGGTGGGTGGCAGAGGGACGGATAGGTGGCGCCGGAGTAGCCGCCTCGGCAACCGCGTATGATTAATGTGGGCGACAGGCGCACGGACGGACACCACTTGTGTCATTTGAATGTGGAGCAATGGCCCGAACCGGGAAGCGTCGTGGGCGGCGCTGACCACTTCAGGCGGAAAGCGCGTGCGAGCGAGGGAGGCGGTCTAGGTGGGCCAGGGCGGTCAGACTCGTGCTTGGCAGTTGGTCGGTCCAGCAGCCGCACATGCTGGCTCGCTGAGCTGAGCGGTGACAATCAGATAATGGACGTTGCTTTCGACCAGGAGCTGGCGGCACTGTCCAAGCCGGTTCATGCTATGTTCACCATAGAGCAGGTGCGGCCGCACTTCGACACCCTAATGGCGGAAGAGCTACCAATGCAGGAGGATCTGTGCTGCAACCTCCGTCTCCTCAACGAGCACCGGTGAACAAGCGAACGACAATGCCACCGCAGACATGTGGCCCTATGATCCTGGCATACTGAATGTGAAGTGGGCGCTGTATCAGACCATCCGTAGGGCTCGCGAGGCCCTCTCTGTCATCCTTTGAGTTGTTGCGCTCGCCGTGGTGCCGCCGTCTCGCATTATCAGCATGGTCAACGGACGTGAGGAATGAGGAGATGACTTTACATGGAGAGGATGACACTAGCGACCCACCAGGGCCATAGCTGCACGTATGCAAGTGCCTCCTTATTATATACAACTATAATTTTTTTGCTTCCTCCTGGTTTCCTGACATCACGGTCCCAGACCATTGTCAACCTCTATAGTGAATAAACAAGAGAATTGCACAAGGAGCGGCCGACTGTTGGGACCAAGCAGCTTGAGCAGTATTTGTATTTTTGAGGTGTGAGCACTATAGAGTTTTTTTGTGATGTTTTTGTTGTTCAGAGGAGGGCAGGGTATTAACTGGGCGGGCTGTGGCCCCTCTAGCCTAGGACAGATATCCATCCTAGATATTAAAAAAATTTCAAGCTAAAAACGGCTAGCCTAGCTATACTTTTTTTGAGGAATACCCAGGCAAGGTCAACTTATTATTCTCCGCCCCGCTGGGCTACAAATCTTTCCTAGGAGGGATGCATTAGGCTTAATAAGAAAATGGGATTTAAGAAATAATAAATGGGATGTAATTATAAAAACTCGACAGTAACTAAAAAATGCACCAAACACATAATTAGTTTTAAAAATATTTTTTTGGATTTTGAAAATTTAAATTTCGTTAATTGTTGCGTGCGCAATATTTCGTTGGATTTTTACGTAATAAAAATTTATTTTGCAATTATATTTAATCTAAATAGAAATTTCGGTATAAAAATATTTTGGATCCCATCAAAATGTGGGAAATTTTATTGAATTCTTTTTTGAGCGGTTGGTTGAAATTATTAATCATTGTCCTGGCTTGAAAATGGGTTGTACTTTTAACAAACTGTAGTAAATTCCATTGGAATGCAAAAATGGGATGTGCATTCTTACAAATCGCAAATGGGCTATATGTTCTCTGCCACACACTTGTGGGCCTAGAAAGTTGGCGCGCCCCCAAAAAAACTAAGTTGACGCGTATGAAAGGCTTTGTCAACTTATAGTCAACACATGGTTCTGGCAACAGTTGCCGTTGGATGTCTGAGGCAGTCCTGGATTAGGGGGTCTCCGGATAGCCGGACTATATCCTTTGGCCGGACTGTTGGACTATGAAGATACAAGATCGAAGACTTCGTACCGTGTCCGTATGGGACTCTACTTGGCGTGGAAGGCAAGCTAGGCAATACAGATATGGATATCTCCTCCTTTGTAACCGACCTTGTGTAACCCTAGCCCCCTCCGGTATTTATATAAACCGAAGGGTTTTAGTCCATAGGACAACATACAATCATACCATAGGCTAGCTTCTAGGGTTTAGCCTCTCTGATCTCATGGTAGATCTACTCTTGTAATACTCATATCATGAAGAACAATCAAGCAGGACGTAGGGTTTTACCGCCATCAGTAGGGCCCGAACCTGGGTAAACATCGTGTCCCCTGCCTCCTGTTACCATCCGCCTTAGATGCACAGTTCGGGACCCCCTACCCAAGATCCGCCGGTTTTGACAACAACATTAGTGCTTTCATTGAGAGTTCCACTGTATCGCCACCAAAAGGCTTGATGGCTCCTTCGATCATCGCTAGCGATGAGGTCCAGGGTGAGGCTTTCCTCCCTGGACAGATCTTCATATTCGGTGGCTTTGCACTGCGGGCCAATTCGCTTGGCCATCTGGAGCACATTGAGAGCTACGCCCCTGGCCATCAGGTCAGATTTGGAAACTTGAACTACACGGCCGACATCCGCGGAGACTTGATCTTCGACGGATCGGAGCCCAGGTCGGACGCGCAGTACTGTCTTGACGAGCATGACGAACTCGGCCGTCGGACAGTGTTCGGGAGATCTCATCCGCAGCTACTCCTTCCATCAATCCGGACCAATTCACGCCATCCGAGAGCGCGGAGATGGACCCCGCCATGGAGGCCGCACTCTCAATGGGGATGGAGCCGGATACTGTCTTCACCCCTTACGAGAGCCGTGTCGCCAAACCACTGGATTCATCTCCGGCCAAGGACTCCGAGCCGCTCATATCCGTGCCCGTCAAGTCCGACTGGGCGCCGATCATCGAGTTCACCTCCGGGGATATCTTTCAGCACTCACCCTTTGGGGATGTGCTAAATTCATTAAGGTCTCTCTCGTTGTCAGGAGAATCTTGGCCGAACTATGTCCGGCTAGAATGGGATGTGGACGACGAAGAAATTCGCTGCCCACCCACCACCCACTTAGTAGCCAGTGTCGATGACTTAACCGACATGCTCGACTTCGGCTCCGAAGACTTCGATGGTATGGACGACGAAGCCGGAGACGAACAGGATCCACCGCCCTCGGGGCACTAGACCGCCACCTCATCATTTGATATATAAATGGTGGACACCCCCAAAGAAGCCAATGGCGATGAGAAAGCGGAGGATGACCCCTCCAAGAAGGAACCCAAGCGCCGACGTCAGCGGCGCCACTCTAAGTCCCGCCACAACAAGAGCAGTGATACCGGCACAGGAGATAATAACACTCCAGATAGTCGTGAAGAAAACAACAATCCCCTCCAGCACTGTGCAGAGCTAGAGGACGAACAAGCTAGCCCCCAGAGCAGGCAACAGATGGAGAACCGGAGGAGGACAATTACATGCCTCTCTTCAAAGACGAGGCGAGCCTTGGCGATGACGAGTTTATCATGCCTGAGGACCCCGTCGAGCAAGTGCGCTTCAAGCGCCGGCTTATGGCCACGACAAGTAGCCTAAAGAAGAAACATCAACAGCTTCAAGCCGATCAAGACTTGCTAGGAGACAGATGGATTGAAGTCCTTGTGGCCAAGGCGCATGAACTCGAGCGCCCGTCCAAGAGTTACCCAAAACACAGGTTGCAACCTCACCTCGAGGAGGAAGCATTGAAACCTCATTCACTAGTGTATGATGCGGCTGACCGGCCACTACGCGGTCGAGCCAGAGAGGCGTTTCAGCCTAAAGTTCAGATCGCACCCTGTCGCCACTCAGTCAAAAACTAAGGCCTAGGGCAACACAGAGGACCTGCGAGACATCTTGGATAGTAAGGCAAAAATCGCACGGTCAATATACGGGACACGAGCACATGCGCCCACACGGGACGATGATCGTCGCGTCGGATACACCAAGAGTAAATCCGGCCAGGCCGAATACAACAGACAAGACTCATACGAACTACATCGGGATATAGCCCGGCAAAGAGGCGCCGCACACCCCCTATGCTTCACTGATGAAGTTATGAATCATGAATTCACGGAGGGTTTCAAACCCGTAAATATCGAATCATACGACGGCACAACATATCCCGCTATATGGATTGAAGATTTCCTCCTTCACATCCACATGGCTCGCGGTGATGATCTACATGCCATCAAGTACCTCCCACTAAAACTCAAAGGACGAGCCCGACATTGGCTGAATAGCTTGCCAGCAGATTTAGTTGGCAGTTGGGAGGATTTGGAAGATGCATTTCTTGACAACTTCCAGGGCACTTATGTGCGGCCACCGGATGTTGATGACCTGATCCACATAACCCAGCAGCTAGGGGAATCGGCCAGACAATTCTGGACACGGTTCTTGACTAAGAAAAATCAAATTGTAGACTGTCCGGATGCAGAAGCCCTAGCGGCATTGAAGCACAACATCCACGACGAGTGGCTCGCCTGCCACCTTGGCCAGGAGAAGCAGAAATATATGGCAGCC
Organism: Triticum monococcum; assembly: GCA_034509565.1. Taxonomy (NCBI): domain Eukaryota; kingdom Viridiplantae; phylum Streptophyta; class Magnoliopsida; order Poales; family Poaceae; genus Triticum; species Triticum monococcum. The sequence continues at coordinate 272,874,902 of CM067842.1, read as the reverse complement.
CTCACAACACTCATCACCCGCATTTGCGAGGGCGAGGACATATGGCTGGCTCGCAGCAACAACACATCAAGGAATCCGGATACCTCGGATACCAAAGACGTTAATGGTAGGCAGCGTCGTAATAGACCAAAGAGCCGCAATAACGGCGATAACACCAAAGATACAGCAGTCAATGCCAGATTCAGAGGCTCTAAATCTGGTCAGCGGAAAAATCCATTTAAAATAAATACTCCGGCTCCGTCCAGTTTGGATCGCATACTGGATCGCTCGTGTCAAATCCATGGCACCCTTGACAAACCAGCCAATCACACCAACAGAGAATGTTTGGTGTTTAAGCAGCCAACAAGTTAAATGCCAAAAGCAAGGACAAGGGGCTGTATAGCGATGACGAGGAGGAGCAACGACTGCCGAACCTAGGAGGACAGAAGGGGTTTCCCCCAGAAGTGAAGACAGTGAATATGATATACACAACCCACATTCCCAAGAGGGAGCGGAAGCATGCATGAAGGGACATCTACGCGATGGAGCCCGTCGCCTCGAAGTTGAACCCATGGTCTGCTTGTCCGATCACCTTCGATCGCAGGGACCACCCCACTAGCATCCGTCATGGCAGATCCGCCGCACTGGTCCTAGACCCCATCATTGACGGATTTCACCTCACTCGAGTTCTTATGGACGGCGGCAGAAGCCTGAACCTGATTTATCAGGATATAGTGCGAAAAATGGGTATCGATCCCTCAAGGATCAATCCCAGCAAAACCACCTTTAAAGGCGCCATCCCAGGTATAGATGCCCATTGCACAGGCTCAATCACACCGGAAGTGGGCTTCAGATCACCGGATAACTTCCAAAGCGAAGAGTTAATCTTCGACATCATCCCGTTTCGCAGTGGCTATCATGCACTGCTCGGACGGACAGTAATTGCAAAATTCAACGTGGTGCCGCATTACGCATACCTCAAGCTCAAGATGCCAGGACCCCGTGGGGTCATAACAGTAAATGGAAACACAGAATGCTCGCTCCGAACAGAAGAGCACACTGTGGCCCTTGCAGCAGAGGCACAAAGCATCCTGTTCAGGAAGACCACTCATTCGGCGATACAGCCCCCGCACACCTTCAAGCGAGTCCGGAACAATCTGCAACAGGATCGCCTGTCGCGATCAACGCTCGCCTAGCAATCCGGCCCCCGTCCTAGTCCGAGTGCAGCAAAGAAATTCGTGCCGCACATACATAACTACGCATTAAAAATACCATGGACATAGGCGGGGGCACAATCAGGACACACCCTGCATTGTGGCTTAACCACACCAGGAGCTGTGTACCTTTGACATTCCTTTTCTCTTTCAGGGCCTAACTCTTCGGAAGCCCTTTCTGGCAGTCCGATTGCCGGACACATTCCGGAAGCAACAACCAACGCGGCAAGAAGCTAGGATGAACACAGGAACCGCCAGGTGGTCTCTAGTAATACTTGATATACCCGTTTTTCACTATTTATGCGTAGCTTGCCTTGGGATAGGACATTTCGAATTGTCCTACTTTATGCTTATTGCACTACTTGTACCAGTAGGCTTCGACGTATTATTCAAATAAAAATGCATATTATTAATCTGTCATTGCATTATTTAAGTTTTTCTCTTTCTCTTATATGTCCATTTACGACATTCCGCACCTGCACGCTCAGGTAGGGTCAGTACGCCAAGGGCTCTCGTTTACCCCATAATACGGCGTAAGAAGTCTGAACACTTTCGACAGTGCGGCACCCCGAACTTATAGCATTATATGCATCAGCTCCGATGTCTTGGGTCAAATGTTGGGTTGCCCGGCTCCCATGCTTTGGTACCTTACGTTCCGCTATATTGGCTAAGGTAGCAGTGGGAGAACTACTGCGATTGTGTCCTGGTTCTTCCGGACGAGCACCTCAGTAGAGAAAGCCAAAAATTGACTGTGATGATAAGGCGAGAGACTGGTCGCTATTCGAGAGGTCTCAAGTCCTTAAAGACTTTTCCGCTTCGGGCGAGGAGTCGGCCTTGTCCGGCTTAGGCGTGTTTAGCGCCCCAAATTTAGCCCTCCGAATACCAGGGGCTTCGCCAAAAAATTAAAATCATAGACTTCTATGGCTAAGTGAGAGTGATAAAGCATTATAGTCCGATTGCTTGGTTCCTTGCGCTGAGCACCTCCCTTGAAGGACCCAAAATTGGGGTAAAGAGTGTTCAGATTTACCCCGAACACCCTAGTACTAGTTACATGGGGGCAGAAGCCGACGACTGGCCAACTCTTAGATTTTATAAATGGCCGCACAGAAGGTAATATTTTAAATTAAGAAAGCGTCGCATGGCGCAAAAGAACAAGTTTCATATTACAGGATCACATGGGCATGTTCATTCATAGATTACATCCTTGGCACACTCATCCACCACTAAGCGGGAACCCTTTAGGATGCTCTCATAATAATTCTCGGGGCAGCGATGCTCCTTGCCCTCCGGCAGCCCCTCCTTCACAAGCTTCACGGCGTCCAACTTCTCCCAGTGCACCTTCGCCCGGGCAAAAGCCCTGCGTGCACCTTCGATGTAGACGGACCGCTTGATGACCTCAAGCCGTGGGCAGGCTTCCACTAGCCGCCTCACCAGACCGAAGTAGCTGCAGGACAGGGGTTCGCCAGGCCATATCCGAACTATAAGGCCCCTCATGGCCCGTTCGGCCGCCTTGTGAAGTTCGACCAACTTCTTCAGCTGGTCGCTCAAGGACACGGGGTGTTCGGTCCCAGTATACTGAGACCAGAACAACTTCTCCGTTGAGCTCCCCTCCTCAGCTCGGTAAAACTCCGCGGCATCCAGTACACTGCGGCGAACAACTTCAAACGCTCCTAGAGAGCTCCGAACTCGTGTAAGAAAAAGGAAAGTATCTTTCACATGCTTGCTTTGCATATTGAATGCCTTACCCGCTACTATCTTCTTCGCCGCATCAATCTCCTGGAGGGCCTTGTGGGTTTCGGCCTTGGCACTCCGGACACTTTCAAGCGCCTGTGCAAGCTCAGACTCTCGTGTCTTGGAGTCAAGCTCCAAGGACTCGTGCTTTTTGGCGAGAGCCTCGAGCTCTTGCTGCACCTCGCCCACTCGGGCTTCTTGTCTCTCCCGTTCAATGCGTTCTTTGGCCGCTTTGTCTTCGGCCGCGGACAACGCCTTCCTCAGGGTCTCCACCTCGGTCATGGCCCCTGACAAATTCATGATGATCCTATTACTTTACAACAAACTTATTTTTAACTATATAAACTGGGGTATATCTTACCATTGTTCTCTTCGAGCTACCCCTTGGTAAGGCCAAGCTCGTCCTCGGACCGCTTCAGGGCCTGCTTCAGCGTAGAGACCTCCGCAGTACATGCGGCAGCGGCCAGTAGGTTAGCCTGCACATACACATAGACATACTCTAATTAGACTCTTGAGTTATCATTTGATATTCTATTCGGCTTTTGTTCGCGAACGCCGAACAGAGCATCAGGGTCTACTATCTATGCGGTAATATTTTTATATTTTGAATGCTTACCTCAAAGCCTGTTAGGGGGCTGGCGCACGCTCAGTCCGTTTTTGGCGGACTAAACCTTCTTGACCACCACACTCATGATAGTCCGGTGTTGGAAGCATTGTGAAGGGCTTCCAGCAAGTTGTCCGCTGCCTCTGGTTGGACAGAGGACACTGGCATGGATGGTTGGCCCCCCTTAATGGGGGACGACCTGCCGGAGTCCGGAACCATCGAAGGTTCCGGTGCAGTGTCCGGCTGGGGCTCGAACTCGAAGCCCGTAGGAGCCTCGCTCCCTTGGTACTCAGGGTCCGGGAGGTCGCCCTGAGGCGCCCACAGGGTCACCTCCCCTTGCGTCGGTGCCTTTTAAGACACCACCTCGGTGTTGTCCGTAGGGCGAGGGGTGGAAGCCGTCGGAGGAGAACCGTTGTTCATATCCGATGAGCCCAAAGAGCCACTCGACGAGGGTACGTTGAGATGAGCTCGGGCCGGACTACATAATCATGTTCGGCATGAGCAAAGGCAGTACAATAAAACATACCATGAAGTACTATGGTGTTCCAAGACTTACGACTTTGCCATGGACTTGTCCCTGGGTAGCCACTCATCGCCGCTGTCGGCGGCCGTCATGGCACAGTCCGGAGGGAGGGTCTTTCCCTTCTTGGACCCTTCGGCCTCCCCGTATGGGTCGGCCTTCCTTTTCTTGTCTCCCTCGGCTTGGGGGGAGAACTTTTCTCCTCCTCCTTGTTTCAGTGGGAGGAGTGCCCGTCGGACTCATCAGATGATGAGTCCGATAGAACCACCTTGCACCGGAGACCCTTTCGGATCCCCGCGGCCTTCTTCTTGGCCGCCTTTTCCGACACCTCGTAAGGTGCTGGAGTCAGCATCTTCGTTAGAACAGCATTTGCAGGATCTTCGGGCAGGGGGGCTGGGCAATCAAGCTACTCCGCTGTCTTTATCCAGTCATGTTAATGACATGAAAGCTTAGATCCAGCACATAACCAAACCAGGGCACATAAATACCCTGAGAGATATAAAAGCCTACCGGAGGGCGTGGCACTTTGCGCTGAGTCCGCGGTCCTCGGTGAGGGAGGGAGGCATCTCGGGGCCCTTGAACAGCACCCTCCAGATGTTCTCGTGTGTTGTGTCGTAGAGATTTCGCAGCATCTGGTGCTGGGCCGAGTCGAACTCCCACAAAAAAATGCCCGTCGTTGGAAGGGAAGGATCCGGCGGAAGAGCATAACCTGGACCATGTTGACGAGCTTAATTTTCTTGTTCGTCATGTTCTGGATGCAGGTCTGGAGTCCAGTCCGCTCTACCAAAGAACCCCAGGATAGGCCCTTCTTTTTTCAGGAGGTGAGCCGCGTGGGGATTCCAGATCGAAATTTGGGGGCTGCCACCAAGTTGGAGTCACGCGGCTCGGTGATCTAGAACCACCCCGATTGCCACCCCTTTATGGTATCCACATAGGTACCCTCGAGCCAGGTGACATTAGGCATCTTGCCCACCATGGCGCCTTCGCACTCTGCTTGCTGGCCACCCACCACCTTCGGTTTGACATTTTAGGTTTTCAGCCATAGGCCGAAGTGGGGCCTGACACGGAGGAAGGCCTCGCACACGACGATAAACACCGAGATGTTGAGGATGAAGTTGGGGGCCAGATCATGAAAATCCAGCCCGTAGTAGAACATGAGCCCGCGGACGAACGCGAGGAGAGGAAGTCCCAGTCCACGGAAGAAATGTGTAAGTAAAACTACCCTCTCATGGGGTTCGGGCGTGGGGACGATCTGCCCCGCATTCGGCAGCCGGTGCGCGATATTCGCAGCTAGGTATCCGGCTCCCCGTAACTTTTTGATGTTTTCCTCCATGACGGAGGAAACCATCCACTTTCCTCCTACTCCAGTCATGCTTGGAGTGGTTTGAGAAGAAGAACGCGAGCTTGGGCGCTAGAGCTCGAGTGTAAGGGAATGGGTAAGCGAGAAGGAAGAAGGTGTGGGTGTCAAAAGTAAATCTTTGTCCCTTTATAAGGGCGGAGGAGGCGATGAGTCTCCCCACTTGGCTGCCAAAACCGCTTATTCCCCAAAAAATGATTCCTCCCCCTGACATCTAGGGTGCACCATTTCGGAGGCTGACCTGTGGGCCTACTAAGTTGACGCGTACCATGGGCTTTGTCAACTTAGTCAATATAAATGATTCTAGCTGCAATGACTGCATGATGTCCATCCAACGGCTGCCATGCTTCTTCAACCTCTAGTCTCCTTGCTCCGGCAGCCCAAACAAGCACCGTCCATGCCGCCTGCTCCTGCCTCCCGTGTTCGGCTGTGCTGCCACCACTGGCCAAGCCATCCCTCTATACTCACCCACACCTCGTGTTATTCTCCAGCGATGGTAGCCTCACACCGCAGCCGAAGCAGTCAACCCACGTACTACCCTCTGCATGGGCATCCATTGTCGTGTCTTCCCTGCCTCCGCGTCGTTCCCTTCGTAGGCCTCACCGTCGTCCACCGCCTTAATGCTCTCGGCGCGGCATGGTCAATGTGGTCAACAAAGGACAACCATCCGAAGAGGACTTTAGGCGGTGAGGCTAAGAGCTGGACCCACCAGCTACATCTTTGAACACAAGGAAGTGCCTCCTTATCACTCGCAAAATAAAAAAAATTGCTCCCCCTGACAGCTGGGACCGAGAAGCTATATATTCGCACACAAGGAAGTGTGTTCTTATCCTCCCTGGCCGCTGGGAACCACCTGGTCAAAGCGTATGTAGCGTTGTCTGTCTGGTCACGAACGTGTACATACATACTGGTCAATCGGTATCTCTGCAAGTATGAACTGTGGCCGAGTAAGTAGTAGCATGTGTCGTTGTAGAGCACCTGACATAGCAGTTCACGCAGTCCTATTTAAGTCATGTACACGTACATAGAACCACAGGGAAAAAAATACGGCCACGTACGTACATATAGGCGGGGTCTCAAGCGCGTACTCACGCATATATACGGATGGCCAGGGCTTGTGCACATGGAGAGGCAATGGACAGCAGCAACGGCGTCCTGTTCATTGGGCAGCGAACAGGCTGGGTCGGAATGGAGAAACAGCGTCCTGTTCATCGAGAGGCAACCGACTGGGTCGGAATGCGTCGTGTTCATCGGGAGCCAACCGTCTTGGATGGAACAACCGACCGAAACGAGGCCTGGCGTACCGTGAAACAGAGGAAACAACCTTCTGTTCGACTAGCCACGGTCGAAACAGGATCCTGTTCATCGGGAGGGATCTGGCGTACCACAAAACGGAGGAAACGGACTTCTCTTGGACCTCCTACGGTCGAAACGGGATCCTATTGATCGGGAGGTGTGTGTACTGCAAAACAGAGGAAATGGACTTGTGGTCGTGCGGTACGGTCGAAACGGGGGTCTTGTTCATCGGGAGGGGTGTGGCGTACCGCAAAACGGGACTCCACGGGCTACTGTTCATCTCCACCGTCGACTTCCTCTAACCCCCACGGGCTACTATTCATCCACCGTCGACCTCCTCTAGCCTCCACCTACACCGTTCATCCACGGGCTCCTGTTCATCCAGCCTCCACCGCTCCTCCACCAGCTACTGTTCAACCAGCCCTCTCCATGGGACCCTGTTCAACCACCCCTCCACGGGCAACTGTTCATCTAGCCCTCCGCCGGCTACTGTTCAACTAGCCCTCCATGGGCTCGTCTTGTTCATCCAGACCTCCACGGCATCCTGTTCATCCACCCCCAACCGGCTCGATTGATCGGGGTCCTGTTCATCCAGCGCAACGACCTCTACTACCACGGGGCCTGTTCATGCAACCCCCCTCAGGGAACTGTTCATCCAAACCCACGCCAACAATGCTAATTGTTCATCGTGAGGCAGCAGGTTCAATCGGCTTCAGTTAGCAGCATTAGCGAAGGAATCACTCGATCGGGTTCAGTTAACAGCCAGATCGATTGATCGCTCGGGTTTAGTAATGCGTAGCCTGCAGTGCAACGCTCAGGTTTAGTAGGTGAACGCCTTGCTCGGGTTCAGTTAGTGTCCAATGCCTTGCACCCACGCGCGTGCGTGTACGATAGAAACACGCATCACTCGGTCCTCGACCACCTACCATAACCGGGAACTCCCCGATATTTTCCTCACCCTCGCTTCTGCCATGGTATTTTCCGTCATGGACGGCCCAAATAATTTCATGCAGCTGCGTCTCCGGCCCGCCCAGGACGAAAAGCCCATTTTGTGTCATGATTTTTTTCCATAGAAGTATTAGCCCACCACATCTATGATGTTATCGGATTTTGTCACAATTATCATCATAGAAGTGTCATATGCATGACACAAAAAAAATTCATTCAGCCCAAAATGTCATGGATGTGTCTTTTTTTTGTAGTGATAACCTGAAACGACAACGGTTGTTGGCTTTGACCCATAACTTGATTTTATACAGTATTGCGTTGAGTAGAGTAGAGGGAGTGGCTCGTCAACACGTGCATGACCGTTCACTAACTTACTGGTGGGTCCCATGTCTTCGATCTATTTCTCCTCTCCATCGTCTAATGTTTAGACGCACTGGCACACACAAAGAGCCGTGCGAGCTTGCCGTGGTGTTATTATAACTAAAAAACTTGGAAAATAGAAGAATCGCCTAGAATAAGAGACATTGTGGATAGTCGAGACGGAGCTAACTAGACATATCCTCCGTGCCACGTTAACATGATGAAACTGTGTTGCTAGTGGGGTGTTTTCGACCGACTGGCTGGGCCCCGAGGTCAAACCGTAGGTAGTATGTCTGATACTGTATATTTTTACATGCCCATTTTTCCTCCGTGCCGAGACGTGGCACACCCTACCATGTGGTTTCGGGGTCCTCCCGGGTGGTGCACGCATATTTTATTCCTTGCCAAGACCTGGCACGCCCTACCGTGCGTTTTCTGCGTCCTCCTCGGTCGTAGCGCCGAAGCAAGTAAATGAGTCGTCATGTCAGGAAAGACCACCTTTCCCGCCAAGTACATCAATGAAGCACGGTGGCTAGATAGTTGGGCTAGTGCGACCGATTAGCTAGGCCGCTGCCACATTTGTTTTGTCACCCCTTTTTTTATCTCCTTGCCGGCAGGTAAATTTTAATATCCATCACAGCGTTGCTATGGTCTTTGGGTGCGGCAGGCGCGGCGGGATTTTTAAGTTTTTGTTTGATGGGAGTAGGCGCGGCAGCAATTAGTCACGATGACTCCACTTGTAAAACCCACTGCTCCCTCATGTGAAAAGTCGACGACTGGTGTTTTCCCATGGTGAAGACCAAAAGATTCACCCCGCTCCTCGGCTAGCTCCCTGAGCCTTCTAGTAGATTACATCGCCTTTCAAACGATTCGCCCCCTAGCTTCCCCTCGCCATTGCTTCTACCTCGTTCCATGGCGGTGCACCAGATCACAGAGTCTGAGGTGAGGCGCCTGACACAGGAGCTCCAGGCCAAGGATGCGGAGCTCCATGAGATCAAGGAGGAGAGGAGTGCCACGCTCCTCCTTTTTGTGCGGGAGTTCAAGGAGCTTCAAAAGCGGCATGCGTCCACCACAAAGATGCTCGAGGTGTCAGTGGCGTTGCTGCGGAAAGCGGGAGATATGATAGGAGGTCAGGCGAGCCGGCTGGAGCGCGAGCGGGCCAATCATGACGAGGCCCAAGAACGCCTCATCCACTTGGTGCACCATGTTGGCATGCATGTGTTGCGGCTACGCGATGTCTACTGTCGTGCGAGGGCGACTATGCCGGGCATCAGGCTAAACCCTTTCGACCATCCCCTCGAATTTAACAAGCTGCGGCTTCCTGACCTGGCCTCCTTCTTCGCCTATATCACTGAGGAGTTGAGCCGTCTCCGCCCGATGGTGGGGGCGGAGCTGGACAAGGAGGGGTAGCGATCTGCTGTCACCATTACTAGGCGAATCCTCTCAGGGCTCCGTCACCGGAATCCATTCGCGCCATTGGACGCCGTCTTTGACGAGCTGGCTCCCTTCGACTAGGTGCGGGCTCTGTGGGCGGTGGCACCATGCATCACCAACACCGTGTGCCTCGAGAAACAGAGGGACTTCGGTGGTGTTTAGGTGTCCTCTGCATGGGCATGTCCATGTCCCGACGAAACATGACCATTGGATCAAACTCAGACGGTGCACATCAGTCACTGTAGCACAAAGTGTGTGTGTGTGTGTGTGTTTGGTTGCATTCTCATCTCAATATAGTTGTTCCCTCTTCGTGCATTCTCATCTTAGCACCCCTCTTCATGCATGCTCCTAGTATATTTGTGTTAACCTACTAGTGTGGACTCATGCACCCTTCATGCACTCTGCCAAACACACAAAAGTGGGTCGAGAAGGGAAATTTTGCTCCCATCCCATGCAGCCTTCATACACCCTGCCTAACACTGATTCGTGCTTCATATGGTTCATGTTCCGTGGAGTAATGTAGCACCGTACTCTCCGTGTGCTGTAGACCTAGTTCTGTTAACATTTATCTCAAATTTCATTCTAGATCGGAGAGTCAAAAAAGGGGTACAATGTTACATTACTCTTCATATAATTGACTTGCGGACAACATCATTTGTTATCGTTATATCTCACTACACTAGAAACAACATTATGTAGTAATGACGTATGAACCACTACACATGCCTAGTAGTAAGAGCACTATGTAAGTTCAAGTGGCTACCATGTTTCGCACTCCCCCATCGTAATAGTGGAAACACTTGGTGTAATCATTTTTTTCTTCAGAAATAGTGGACACGCTTTGCCATGCGGATCCTCCTCGATGGTCGTTGGGAACCTTGCTACTCACTTTCGTCGACGTGTGGGATAGCCAGCATAGGGGTCCACTAGCCATGCACTAAATTACTCCGTACTAGAGTGCCCAACTGCACAATAGACTACCCCAATCGAAGCGCCGCAGTAATGCCCAACGAGCCATCAAATCACAAATCCCCCACCTTTCTAGGAGTAAGTTGGTTGGACGAAGCAACCATCATTACACTCTTCTCCCTTAGTTTCCTCTGTTGAAGAAAACCCCCACTCTGTTATCCCTCATCTTATTCCTCATTTCTTCAAGAAAACCCGAGACTAATCCTATAACTCCCTCTCCATTCTTCTTCTGGGTTTGTGATTATGGATTCTTTTCTTTTATTTCTATTTGACAGTTTCTTGATGGACCCTAGAGCACTGGCCGAAGTGGTGTCTATGGTTCTGGCAAAAACCTTCGAGGCTCAGGGTACGAAGAAGCACAAGCAACCCGCCGAGACAACCGCAGACAAGCTCAAGGCCATCGCCCTCTCCAAGGCCCCCTATCCGGGATCCCTCATTAAGCAAGTCCAAGTAATATCTCTTCTGGACGATCTATTTCTCGATCTTGATTGTGTTTTTTCATCTAACACACAATACTAGTACTAGTAGTACAACTTTTTGGGTGATCTTGCATGTCATTTTTGTGTGCCAAACGATGGTTCTAAATTCCTCTTTTGACCAAAACATGCGAGAGCTTGACACTGGTTTCTTATACATTACTTTCAACTACTTTATGAACATCAATGCTACCTTTGAAGAGAGTATATTAGCCTTAGTAACTTGTGTTATGGATATTGCAAGTAATCCCTCTGCTCTCATGCCTTTGAAGACATGTTCAAGTGTCTTTGTTCACTCATTTCTGTGCATACATGTAGTCTTATATGGAGTAAAATATCGAAAATAATCTTATATTTACGAACAGAGGTAGTAATAAAATATTTGGTTTCTGTTTGAATTAGAACTAGGTCAACGGTGGAGATGAAGTACTCAAAGACATGCCGTGTGAACTTGAAGACCGGAGGATGAGTTCTACTGCTACACTATCCAGCTGCTGTGTCCTTGTCCCCATTTGTCCAGAACTAGTGTTTTCCTATAGCATTGTTGTTAGGCGTGTTCTCGAGGGTGTACTTCACCACAACAATTTCCTGGCTGTGCCTTCGATTACGAAGGGTGTGGTTCTTGTAAAGCTTCCTGAAAAATCTGATGCAGACTATCTTCGTTGTCCTATTTATGAGTGGAAAGACAACTCTGTTAGGTTCTCCAAAGTTGACGAGATGGTAGACATCTCTCACGAAGTCCATGGCCTAGTCAGTTATGCGGGGTAAATCCCGTAGGTCGGTGGCAAGAAATAGTCTGCATAGTTTGATTAGTGCAACTTTGCTTATCTGTAGTAAGTACTATTGTTCAGTACTTGATTTGTGTGTGTGAAACCTGAATTGTTTAGTACTGCCACTTTCCTTGTGTGGCGAGTCCCGACAGCAGTCTATGTTAATGTCTGTCCATTCAATTCAGTCTATATATTTTGAAGTATCTAGATCATCTTTTTTGTGAGGACGGATGATCAATTATGGTTACACTCCAATATCTGTACGCATTGCAGGGTTTATCGCACCCACCAGGATTTCTAGTCCCATGGATGTTCGGTCCATATGATTTGTCATGACCTTCAGACTGTCCTGCTTTTGGGTGTAAGCAGGGGCCCTGCATGCCACATGTAATTGGACGATCCATCTTCTGTTTAGAACTTGAACAACGTGATTTCCTGGTAAGGATTCACTCGTGTCACATCAAGTAAATCTAATTGATTTAGTGTCATGGTTTCTTACTTTTTTGCAATTTTATGGTGCAGGTTTTTCCATGTGACATTCGTCACAGAATAAATCGTTTCGTTTGCTCTATGATGGTTATTTTTTCATGTTTCACTTCTTATGGCATGTCAGTAGCGAAGGCATTGTCCATCGCTTATATTACTGGACACAATTGGACCAGTCTGTTGTTTGAGTACAATCTGAAGCCCTATGATGAACTGCAGTTTGGTTTAACAAACACGCCACAATTAGTCCTTCTCGCATTTAAAAGAAATGAATAAAAAGAATGGATCAAGGTCATGGAGCCTAGTCAAGTTAGAAAGCTGATCATAGCAGACCAGTGACAATCGTTGTTGTCTCGCACATCGGTACCACCAACAGCAATGGATCGAGCACCGACAACTTCTCCGACGGCACTTGCTCTAGCACTAAAAGTGGCAACATCCACTACAAAAAAGACACATCCATGACATTTTGGGCCGAAGGAAAAAATATGCCATGCTTATGACACTTTATGACGATAATTGTGACAAAACCCGGTATCATCATAGATGTGGTGGGATCCTACTTCTATGACAAAAATCAGGACATAAAATGGGTTTTTCGTCCTAGGTGGGCCTAAGACACAGATGCATGACATTTTCTGGGCCGTCCATGACGGAAAAAACTATGATAAAAGCGAGGGCGAGGAAAATATCAGGGAGTTCCCGGTTATGGTGGGTGGTCAAGGCCGAGGGATGCACATAGGGATTGCACATTTCTCTCATACACTTACACGCATGGGAGCGAGGCATTGGGCTCTAACTAAACCCGAGCGATTGCACTGGCTATGCGTTACTAAACCCAAGCGATCGATCCCCTGGCTGTTAACTGAAGCCGATCGAGCGATTTCTTCCCTACTGCTGATAACTGAAGCCGATCGAACCTGCTGCCTCTTGATGAACAGTGAGCGTTGTTGGGGTTGGATGAACAGTTCCTGGTGGGGGTTGGATGAACAGGACCCCGTGGTAGTAGAGGCCGTTGCCGCTGGATGAACAGGACCCCGATGGAGCCATTTGGGGGTGGCTGAATAGAACCCCGTGGAACGCTGGATGAATAGCAGCCGGTCGAGGGTTGGTTGAACAGTAGCCGGTGGAGGACTAGATGAACCTTAGCCCATGGAGGGGTGGTTGAACAAGACCACGTGGAGAGGGATGGTTGAACAATAGTCGGTGGAGGCTGGATGAATAGGACTCCATGGTAAATAGTAGCTAGTGGAGGCTGGAGGAAGTCGACGGTGGATGAACAGTAGCAGGTGGAGGCTGGAGGAAGTCGACGGTGGATGAACAGTAGCCTGTGGAGGCTGGAGCGAGGTAGTAGACGGTGGATATATAGCTGCAGCGCGTGTTTACTCCAGCGCTACTGCTAATCTAACTAGTAGTAGCGTGTTTCCTGTCCATCGCAACTAGTACTATTTTTCCATTTTTTTACTTTTTAGTGTATTTATACGCCGTTATACAAATTTTGGTAGAATAACAATTATGAGGTTGTTATATCAATATGTCCATAACAGTGTGTCAAATGAAGGTGGATTAGGTTCAAGTGGATGCAACATGTGGTGCATGTCAAAAGTATAATACTAATCCAAACTTGATCTAGTTTGGACTAGTAGTACTTCCGATGTGCACCACATGATGCCTCCACTTGAATCTAATCCGCCAACACAATCTATTTAATCATCATCACAGTCATTACCACCAAGAGTTACTATTAAATCATCATAGTCATAGTGTAGCACACATCATCATCTTCAAACTCATTCTAGCTAGCTAATCACAACCAACACTAGCTGCGGTAGCTATATCTAATCACCACCAACACTATCTAATAATAATCATCATAGTCATTACGACCAACACTAACTATTTGATCATCATAACTCATTTCTAGCTAGCTAATCACTGCTGCTACTCTCTCTTAGGTAAAATAGCATAAAACATGTGTATCACTCCTACTTCATCATGTTGGAGCATGTAGATGAACCTGTCTCCTAATCGTGGGATGCGCTTATGATTGCTACCTCCTAGTACTTCTCCGCGATCGTTCACAATTTTGCTCTGGTCTTTCACTATTAAGCATTCCTTGCTTTTAGAAATCCTGAATGCACTAAAGTGCATTGTAGGATGTCTTGGCCGTAAGCTGACCATTCTCATGGGACCTTTAGTCTCGATCCAATGGGGCACAACATTCATCAAGAGTCCCTATTGAAAAACATCATATAGTAACATACTTAGCAATGAAGTTTAGCTTAAAAAATAAAGTAAGCAAAAGATGCACTGAGGACAAATAGTAAACATTTGACCATCTTTCCTAAAGAGATGTGACCGTAGTTCAATACGAACACTATTGGTCACATGTTTTGAGTACTAAGATTTTTAAGTCCAGGAAAATAATTTGTCTTGACAGTATGAAGATCCTCAAGCCATGAAACATAATGACCTATCTCCTCGCTGGTTAGTTCAACCCTGCGACAGTGGACGGTCATGTCTACCAAGCGCTGGACATGTTTGCTTGAATGGAAATAAGTTGTCAATAGAAATTAATTGTCAACTATTTTTGAATTAACAATATCGAAGACATAAATATGGTTGAGAAACTCACACAATGGTATAACTGGAGGCGTCCGCACATCGACCCAGATGTCGATATTACCTTCAATATCATCGAAGACATAAATATGGTTAAGAAACTCACATAATAGTAGTTTTCATAGGATAGAAACCTATCTTATCCAAGACAAAAACTCTTGCATGGCAGGGGATACGCTAGTAGAATAGTAAAAAAATTATAAGCTGAAGCAAATGAAGAAGATGTCATGCTTAATTACAAAAAAAGACTTGTCATTGTGACTTACTGTATCCACTTCGAAGTTCTCGTCCAGCTTGATGCTAAAGCACCTATCATCATCTAGGAAGATTCTATCGCACAGGCCGCGCTCATCTTTGCAATATTCGCAAATACCAAAATCCTTTTCGTCATCAGACATTACCTATGTTCATAGTTGAAACATTAGTTGAAAATCGATCGAAGGCAACTACCAGGATATTCAACACACAAATCCGGGGCACTCGATATTTCCTACATATTCTGGCACAAGTCATGCCAAAATTCACATAAAAATCTGGCATGACTGATACGTCTCCAACGTATCTATAATTTTTTACTTCTCCATGCTATTATATTATCTGCTTTGGATGTTAATGGGCTTTATTTTACACTTTTATATTATTTTTGGGACTAACCTATTAACCCAAGGCCCAGTGCAAATTGCTGTTTTTTTGCCTATTTCAGTGTTTCGCAGAAAAGGAATATCAAACGGAGTCCAAACAGAATGAAACCTTCGGGAGCGTGATTTTTGGAACAAACGTGATCTAGAGGACTTGGAGTGGACGTCAAGAAACGGACGAGGATTCCACGAGGCAGGGGGACGCACCTACCCCCCTGGGCGCGCCCTCCCCCCTCGTGGCTCAACCGACCTACTTCTTCCTCCTATATATGTTCACATACCCCGAAAACCGCCAGAACCTTCTGTACCCAAGAGATCCCATCTTGGGGCCTTTTCCGGAGCTTCGCCGGAAGGGGCATTGATCACGGAGGGCCTCCACATCAACTCCATGGCCCCTCCGATGATGTGTGTGTAGTTTACTCCAGACCTTCGGGTCCATAGTTATTAGCTAGATGGCTTCTTCTCTCTCTTTGAATCTCAATACAAAGTTCTCCTCGATCTTCTTGGAGATCAATTCAATGTAACTCTTTTTGTGGTGTGTTTGTCGAGATCCGATGAATTGTGGGTTTATGATCAAGTCTATCTATGAACATTATTTGATTCTTCTCTGAAATCTTTTATGCGTGATTAGTTATCTTTGCAAGTCTCTTCGAATTATCAGTTTGGTTTGGCCTACTAGATTGATCTTTCTTGCAATGGGAGAAGTGCTTAGCTTTGGGTTCAATCTTGCGGTGCTCGATCCTAGTGACGGAAAGGGAAACGACACATATTGTATTGTTGCCATCGAGGATAAAAAGATGGGGTTTATATCATATTGCTTGAGTTTATCGCTCTACATCGTGTCATCTGTCACACCCTAGCTAGATTATGCATTAGAGTGTGCATCATGTTTACCTTCATCAAAAAATTGAAATGGGGAAAGCAGAACCCCTAGCACCCCCCCCTGAAATCAACTAGGGTTTACTAAAAATAAATTCAATGAACCTGAAATGCCCTTCAAAAATGTTCACCCTCCTTGCCTTGGGTTAGAACCCTTGGGAAAAATGGTGCATATAATTTTAGGTCAACAAAAGGGGCATTGATTTAATTCATAAATATTTGAATTTGGGCATTTAAATACTATTAAATAATTCAAATGCTCAAATAATGTTGGAACTATTTTTTGGGCCACTGAAATATTTCAGTAAGTGTCCATAAATATTTTCAGGATTTTATAAAATGATTTAGTACTTAAACTAAATCAAAACAGAATAACAGAAATAGAAAAACACAAAAAAATAAAGAGTGAAAGGCCATGGGCCACTTACCTGGCCCATCTCCAGCTGGCGGCCCGGCCCACCCCGCTGCCTCCTGTCGTCCCCCTCCTCGGACAGAAGGACGCGGGCGTGTGCCCGGCGCTCGCCGGCACGCGCGCGCGCCACCTCCCCCCCTGCGCGCCACCTCCTGCTTCCGGGCTCCCTCCCAATGCCACGGAGACGGCCACGCACCCCCTGGCCCTCTCATTCCCCTCCCCCGTGCTCATCCCCTCCTTTGGCTCTCCCCCCCTCTTCCACAGAACGCGGCCGTCGCCGCCGACGAGAACCACCACGGCCACAGCCACCCCCTCGCCCCTCGGTTGTGCCCACGAGCTCCGCAACGTCGTCCTCGACCCCCTCACCGAACCACGCCCCGCCGGAAGCCCTGCATCGTCGACTTCGAGCTCTTCTTCAACCTCGGCCGCCCGAGCTCCTCGCCGTCGATTCGCGCCATCAAGGTCGCCCCCGAGCCCGCTAGCCACCCCTACGGCACCGCTGTGAGCTCCCGGTCCTTTTCCCCTTAGCCACGCCGTCGATTTCGCCCCATAGCCGTTGCCCCGCGAGCACCCGAAGCTCGCCGCTGTTGAGCCTCGACGCCGTCGTGGCTACGGCCGTGCAAGCCCATGTCCGAGCGCACCACCGTCTTCAACGCGTCCCTAGGAGCCTAACGCAACCACCCAGTCGGCCTGCCGTGCCCCCTAGCGCTAACCCGCACCAGCCCCTCACTCCGGCCACCGCCGCGAGCTTGCCTCCGGCGAGCTCGGGCCATCTCAGCCCCTGCCGTGTCCACAGATGGATGCGGGCGAGTCCTAGCTCCGCGTAGATGCCCTCCGCTGGCCATTTGGTCGCCGGAGGAGGATTTCCGAGCCCCTCCGCCGTCTCTGGCCTCGCCGGCGACGAGCCGGGGTCAACTCCGGCGTGTTTTGACCCCGGGTCGGCTGGGTTGACTCCCCCCCTGACTCACTGACGTGTGGGCCCAGGTGCCTGCTTAATTAATGTTAGTTAATTAGTGTTAATAAAATTAGCTAATTAGTGAGCCACTGACATGCGGGCCCCGCCCGGCTAACTAAGTTAGTTAGGGTTAACTAACTTAGTTAGTTGATCGTGTCACTGACCAGTGGACCCCACTGGTCAGGTTTGACCTGGAGGCGCCCAGTTGACCTGCTGACATCAGGGTGATGTCATGCTGACACAATAACTCCTTTTCTGGATTTCATTTTATATAGAAAATTCCAGAAAATTGCCTAAACTTCAAAAATTCATAGAAATTCAACCATAACTCCAAATGAGACAAATTATATATGAAAAATTATCAGAAAAATTCAAGGAATCCATCTGTACCATTTTCATGCATGTTTGAACAATGTTTGTCCTCTGTTTTGGACAAAACAAATAAAGGGCATTTAAATAATCATATATGGGGTTGGAATTTGAATCTTGTACTCAAACCAACTTCATTTAAATCATAGCTAGTTGCATTAGCTCAAGACACATCCATATTGCCATGTCATAGCATGCATCATATTGTTGCATATCGTCATGTGTTGATTGTGCTCGGTTGTGTTATTCATGGTAGGTTCTGCCTCCGAGGATATTCACGAGTATCCAACTGAAGGGCAGTATCCCGTTACCACTCCATCAGGCAAGCAACTATTGATCATTCCGATACAACCCATGTTCTCGCTCCTGCTCTTGTTTACTGCATTAAGACAACACGATTCAAACTGCTGTGTGCTACGGTAGCTGAACCCTTATCCTCTGCATGACCTGTCATTGCCACAGTAACTAGATGAAACCCACTAGCATGTGTAGGAGTTGATTGAGCCATGTTTTGTGATTCCTACCTTGCTATGCCTGCTATGCTTAGAGTTGTGTCAGGTCTGGTTCATCTGGGTGATGGGCTAGAGTGAAATGCTTGTGCCAGTAATATGTGGGACGTGTTGAACATGTTTTGGTAAAGGTATCGATGAGAGGCCATGTAGGAGTACATGGTGGGTTGTTTCATTGAGGCCGTCCATAAGAACTGAGATCTGTATGTGTGATTTAAGATGCAGTTACTACCATACATTGGGCCCGAAACAAATGGACCCTCTCGGCTTCTTAGCCACCCTAGTACTCTGTCCAGGAGTTGCAAATAGTTTCTGGTGTTTGTAGGATATGTGTTGGCGGCCGTGCGTAGCGCTGACCCTAGGGGTGGGCTATGTTGCGGTAGATACACCATGGCACGGTGTACCGAGTCACCCGTTTGGTGTCTCGGGAACCCTGTTCACATTGTTCGGGGCCGTATGTGGAAACCTCGGCCGGACTCCCTGTGGATGGAACCTGGATAGGCGATAACCTGGACTAGGGGCTTAGGTGTTTAGGTAGGCCGTGGCCGACACCCTCGCTGGGCTTCCGCTTGAAGGTTGCCGAGTACATGTCGTGTAGACGGCGGTAAGCGGTGAAAGCGTGTATGACGAAGTACACCCCTGCAGGGTATAAAACTATTCGAATAGCCGCGTCCGTGGTAAAGGACTACTTGGTTGCCTATACAGTTCATAGACAAGTTAATGGATACTACTAAAAGACTCAAGACAAGTATGAGTACCGAGGATGGCCCTCTCGCAGGTTACGAGGGAGGATCCACGGTGGAGTATTGTGTTGGTGAGTAGTGGACTCGTGTGCGAAAACTCTTTTGCTAAAAGATTCCGTAGGATAGCTTAGCCAAGAGTCAAAGCTGGCTTGCTGCATAAACCCCACCACCTTCTTGAGAATGAGCATGTATAGTAGGTTCTGATGTAAGACTTGCTGAGTACCTTCGTACTCATGTTTGCTTATTTATTGTTTTCAGACGACAACACTGCCCCCTCCGATGGGTTTTACGTAGACCTTGACGTCGACGAGTGACTAGCCACCCAGGTGGTGATCCAGGCCATGGAGGGCCCTATGTAGATAGACAGGCTTCGAGAAGCCTTCTTTCTTTCTAGAGTCTGTACTCAGACTAGTTGCTTCGGCATGTGCTTGTATGACTGTATGACTTGAGTGTCGGGTCATGTGACCCTACGTGTATGGATATGTTATGTATGGCTCCCTGGAGCCTTTAAATAAAGTACTTGAGTTGTAGAGTTTTGTTGTGATGCCATGTTGTAGGTACTCATATCGGGCATATTGTGTGTATGATTGAAATGCTTGGTATGAGTGGGATCCGACAATCTAGTTGTTTGTCCTTCGCAGCCTTTCTTATGGGGAAATGTAGTCTAGTGCTCCTCGAGCCATAGTAGTCCGCTACAGCCCGGTTCACCGGAGTCCTGCTAGCCCAGCACTACTGTTCAGGACACTTGACTGGCCGGCATGTGTTTCACTTCGTCCCTATGTCTGTCCCTTCGGGGAAATGTCACGCGGTGATCTCCGGAGTCCTGTCTAGCCTGCTAGAGCCCGGGATCCCCGGAGTCCTGTTAGCCCAGTGCTATAGCCCGGAACCACTTGTTGATGACCGACATGTTCGATGTGATTCATGTATGCCTGTCTCCATAGGTCTGTGCCGCTTTAGGTTCACGACTAGCCATGTCGGCCCGGGTTCTCGGTCATATGGATGCTAGCGACATTGTCATATACGCGAGCCAAAAGGCGCAAACGGTCCCAGGCCATGGTAAGGCCACACCCGTGGGATACCGTGCGTGAGGCCGCAAAGTGATATGAGGTGTTACCGGCTAGATCGATGTGGCCTGGAATCGGGGTCCTGACAGCGTTGGCATCAGAGCCGGACTGCCTGTAGGTTCGTTCAGCCAAACTGGTCGATGTCGAGTCTAGAAATGCTTTAGTTATATGTAAGGGAATTGATTGTGGGAGGGAACGTAAGGTTCTTTTACTCCTTTACCCTATGCTTCTGATCTGAGTCATTCTCTTCTCATTCAACGTGGGTTAAGGACTAGGCTCTCTTCTTCTATCAGGTTCACGTGTTACTAATCCGTAGTAGTTCATAGGATTATTGCTACGAGTTCTAGTCCAGTTTCTAATATTTTAGTACGTGGCTATTTGAATCAGAACCTTGATATGATGCTGTTGAGCGGTATTGTGAACTGTTGTGGATGTCTCAAATCTTTTTCTGAGCATTTACAGCCGTTATGCTGCCCAATTTTCCCTAGGAATTCTGATGTCTTTGTCTTGTGGTTGTGCTTTCAGATGGCCAACCATTCTCAAAATCAGGTGGTTCGCCTGACCAGGTGCCTCGACGTGCCCGGTCATACTGCTATGTTGGTCCGGGTCATGATCGAGACAGGATACCGTTGGTATCCCGAATACACTGTTGAAGAGCAGTTCCGCGACTTTAATCAAAGCCAGTATTTCTGCACCGTCAGGATATTTCCTTCCTATCCTGGATCTACCGAGCCCCTTCACTGTTCCTATGGACTCGGAGTTACCATTGAGATGGCTATGCAGGATGCTGCCTATTCCATGATGACCATCTTGCGAGTCCAGACTGGCCTGCTTCGGAACACTGACTTCCGTTACATGCCAGCTTCACTTCCGGGAGCGCAGGGGTATCTTCAGGCTATCTATGCTGACTCCACTCAGGAGGACTCATTAACTCATACCACCGCTGAGATGCTCGAAGATAAGGACCGAGAGAATCGGGCCTTGAGGCTGGAGCTCTTTAATACCCGTGCTGATCATTGGGCCACATTGACTCGGTTTGCACCCGCGGTGCAAGCTGGATGTATGGATACCAGGGATCTGTATCCTGTGAGAGCAGCTCTGCCATACATGGTGGATTGGCGTGATGTGGGAGGCATCACCCCACCCCTTGGTCCCCGCAGGCCACCGTTTGTTGGTCCAAGACCTCATCCTAGCCCCTATGGTCCACAGGCTCCTCAGGACTGTCTGTTTCCGGATGATCACGTTGAACTTCCAGGCTATGGAGGTGACTTCTATGAGGACTACTACGGAGCTATCTGAGTTAGTAGTAGTACCACTAGTATTGTAGTAGTTGTATCCCCACTGTCCTGTGTGACATGTGGAATACGACTTGGTGTGTAATCGATTCCGGAGGTGTAGACAAATAATGTATAGGGACTCGGAATGCCTCCGATGAGATGTAACGTCTACCTTCATAGTTGTACTGTAGCATGGGCTTGTACTAAACTATGTATGACGAGTATGACCGTTGGTGTATATATGGCAGTTTTATATTACCATGGCATACGAATGACCATCTCTGCATTCCGTGTTATCCTTTACATTCTGCACTTCCCTGTTAAGTTTGAGCCATCCTTTTCTAAACCGTTGTCTTGTTTTCCTCCTAGGATGGTCAACACCCGCGGCAACCCTGCTGCCCCGGAGCAGGGGGAAGCCAATGCAGCTAGAGGTGAAAATTTGCCTCACCCGCCTTCCCTGGCCGAAGTGATGCTGGAGGCGGAAAGGAACAAGCGTGAGACCAACCGCCTGTTGGAGCGGATTGAGCAGAACACTGCACGCCACCCATGAAATGACCTGGTGTCAATCAACGACTTTATCAAGCTGTACCCACCAAAGTTTAACCATTCCGTCGAGCCCCTCGATGCGGATGATTGGCTTCGCAGCATCACCCACAAGCTACGTTCTGCCAACATAGCTGAAGCCGACAAGGTTACCTATGCTGCTTATCATCTCGAGGGCCCCGCTAGCCATTGGTGGGAAAACTACGAAGCTATGCGCCCGGTCGGCCAAATCACTACCTGGGCTGAGTTCAGCGAGGCTTTCCGTGAGCATCACATTCCGGAAGGTCTCATGGATCGCAAGAGGGAGGAGTTCTGCAACTTCACCCAAGGAAGGCTGACTGTGGATGCATATAGCCGAGAATTTGGGAACCTGGCACGCTATGCTCCTGAAGAGGTTTCTACTGACGCCAAGAAGCAGGCAAGGTTCCGCAAGGGACTTAGCCCTGAGCTTCGCCGCGATCTCCGTCTGCACGAGTGCACAATTTTCCAGAAGCTGGTCAATAAAGCTATCAGTGCTGAGACAGGCCAGACTGATTATGACGCTTCACGCAAGCACTCTCGTGATTTTGGGTCTTCATCCGGCTCTGGAGCTCAGAAGCGCCGGGTGTGGATTCCAAGCACCGCACTGCGACCCAGATTCACCCAGAGGCCATCCTTTGAGGCGCCTCGTCCCAACCCGCAATTTGCACCGCCCAAGCCCTATGGTGGCCCCGCTGCTAATGTTGCTCCACGCCACTGCATGTGGCCATGTCAACTATGTTTCAGCCGAAGAGGCTCATGAGGATCCCAACGTCGTCCTTGGTACGCTCCTTGTTAACTGCCATCCGGCATCTGTTCTTTTCGATACTGGAGCATCTCATTCATTCATATCCGAGAAGTATGCTCGGTTGCATAACACGTCATTCTGTGAGATGCCCACTTCCATGGTAATTCAAACTCCGGGTTCCAAATGGCAAACTTCTAGGGTAAGCCATGGGAACGAAATTCTTGTCGATAGGCTTGTTTTCCTCGCATCTTTAATAGCTCTCAAGTCCTCCGACATAAACATCATCTTGGGTATGGACTGGATGTCGGCTCATTATGCCAAGATCGATTGTGCCACCAGAACCGTTCAACTTACTCATCCCTCGGGCAAGACAGTTAATGTCTTAACTCGAGTGGCCAAGCGCCAACTTTACACTCTCAATGCCAACCCTCTTCCAGACCTCGAGGACGTTCCGGTAGTCCGAGACTTCCCGGATGTGTTTCCGGAAGAACTGCCAGGTGTTCCACCTGACCGGGATGTCAAGTTTGTGATAGACCTTGTTCCAGGAACCGTTCCAATTGCTAGAAGACCCTACAAGATGGCACCCTTAGAACTAGCCGAGCTTAAGAACCAACTCGATGAGTCCTTGAACAAAGGGTTCATCCGTCCTAGCTCCTCCTCTTGGGCTTGCCCCGTCCTCTTCGTCAAAAAGAAGGATGGAACGGATCGAATGGTTGTGGATTACTGACCTGTCAATCTGGTCACCATCAAGAACAAATACCCGCTTCCCAGGATCAACGACCTGTATGATCAGCTCGCTGGATCCTCGGTCTTCTCCAAGATGGATTTGAGGTTGGGCTACCATCAAATCAAAATCAGAAACGGGGACATTCCCAAAACGGCTTTTGTTACTCGTTATGGCCAATACGAGTACACAGTCATGTCCTTCGGTTTAACCAATCCCCCGGCCACTTTCTCCCGGTTAATGAACTCGGTTTTCATGGAGTACTTGGACAAATTCGTCGTAGTATACCTCGATGACATACTCATCTACTCCAAGAATGAAGAGGAACATGCCGAACATCTAAGGCTGGTATTGATGAAACTTCGAGAGCATCGCCTTTATGCCAAATTCTCCAAGTGTGAATTTTGGTTGTCAGAAGTGACCTATCTAGGCCATGTAATCTCTGGTAAGGGTATTGCTGTCAATCCCGAGCCAGTTCAAGCCGTCCTTGATTGGACTCCACCTGAAACGGTCAAGCAAGTTCGGAGTTTCCTTGGCCTAGCGAGCTATTGCCGCCGCTTCGTCGAGAATTTCTCCAAGGTTGCTAAACCTCTAACTGAACTCCTCAAGAAAGATAAAAGTTCGAGTGGACTCCATAGTGTGTGTTCAGTTTTCAGGAACTGAAAAGACGCCTGACATCTGCTCCCGTACTGGTACCACCAGATTTCTCCAAGGACTTTATTATCTATTGCGACGCCTCGCGACAAGGACTAGGTTGCATAATCATGCAAGATCATCAGGTAATTGCCTATGCTTCACGGCAATTACACCCACAAGAGGAAAATTGTCCCACACATGATCTAGAGCTTGCAGCTGTAGTCCATGCACTCAAAACCTGGCGACATTACCTCCTCGGTAATCGTTGCGAGATCTTCACCGATCACCAAAGCTTGAAATATATCTTCACCCAACCAGATTTGAATCTCAGGCAAAGACGTTGGCTCGAGTTCATCTCAGATTACGACTTAGGAATAACTTACACCCCTGGCAAGGCCAATGTCATGGCCGATGCACTAAGTCGTAAGTCCTACTGTAACAACCTGATGTTACAACAAAGTCAACCACTTCTCCATGAGGAATTTCGCAAGCTTAATCTTCACATTGTTCCTCAAGGATTCCTATCCACCCTGGTAGCGGAACCTACCCTTACGGATCAGGTCATCAAGGCACAGAAGATAGATCCGGGAATTTCCTGTATCAAGAGAAACGTTAAGAAAGGAGTCGTGAATTGGTTCTCCATTGATGATCAAGGTGTTGTATACTTTGGGAATCGCCTAGTGGTTCCGAAGGCGCGAAACCTGAGGCGACTGATCCTTAAGGAAGCTCATGAATCCCCTCTCACCATTCATCTCGGTAGTACTAAAATGTATCAAGACCTACGCCAGAGGTTTTGGTGGACTAGGATGAAGAGAGAAATCACTCAATACATTGCTAATTGCGACGTTTGTCGTCGTGTTAAAGCAGAGCATCAACGGCCTGCTGGCACCCTTCAACCTTTGGCTATTCCTGAATGGAAATGGGACAAAATCAGTATGGATTTCATCACTGGGTTTCCCAGGACCAAGAGGGGGAATAATGCCATCTTCGTTGTGATCGACGGTCTTTCCAAAGTAGCCCATTTTCTACCTGTTCGTGAGAGTATCACCGCTAGCCAGCTAGCTGACCTATACATCTCCCGAATAGTGTCTCTTCATGGTGTCCCATTGGAAATTAACTCAGACCATGGAAGTCTCTTCACCTCTCGATTTTGGGAAAGTTTCCAAAATGCTATGGGAACTCATCTCTCCTTTAGCACCGCCTTCCATCCTCAATCAAGTGGTCAAGTAGAGCGAGTCAATCAAATTCTGGAAGATATGCTCCGAGCTTCTGTTATCTCGTTCAGAATGAGTTGGGAGAAATGCCTTCCATTCACGGAGTTTGCTTATAACAATAGCTATCAAGCTAGTTTGGGCAAGGCTCCCTTCGAAGTTCTCTATGGACGAAAATGTCGAACGCCTCTTAACTGGTCAGAAACCGGGGAAAGACAACTCTTTGGCCCGGATATGATTCAGGAAGCAGAAGAGCAGGTTCGCGTTATTCGTGAGAAATTGAAAACAGCCCAATCTCGCCAAAAGAGTCAATATGATCGTAAGCATAAGCCTATGACATTTGAAATTGACGAGAAAGCTTACCTTCGGGTTACCCCGTTAAAGGGAACCCATCGCTTCGGTATCAAAGGCAAATTGGCTCCTCGTTACATTGGACCCTTTCGCATTCTTGCCAAACAAGGAGAAGTTTCCTACCAATTGGAACTACCTCCGCATCTTTCCAGAGTTCACGATGTCTTCCACGTTTCGCAATTCAGGCGTTGCTTCGCGGATCCTATCCGTGGAGTGGACCACGAAACGCTTGATTTACAAGATAACCTTTCTTATCGGGAATACCCCGTTCGTATCCTTGATCAAGCCGAGCGTACCACTCGACGTCATAATATCAAGTTTCTCAAGGTTCAATGGTCACACCATTCCGAAGAAGAAGCCACTTGGGAAAGGGAGGATCGTCTTCGACTCGAGTACCCCACCTTCTTCCCAGATGATCCTAAATCTCGGGACGAGATTCTATTGAGTGGGGGTGAGTTGTCACACCCTAGCTAGATTATGCATTAGAGTGTGCATCATGTTTACCTTCATCAAAAAATTGAAATGGGGAAAGCAGAACCCCCAGCACCCCCCCCTGAAATCAACTAGGGTTTACTAAAAATAAATTCAATGAACCTGAAATGCCCTTCAAAAATGTTCACCCTCCTTGCCTTGGGTTAGAACCCTTGGGAAAAATGGTGCATATAATTTTAGGTCAACAAAAGGGGCATTGATTTAATTCATAAATATTTGAATTTGGGCATTTAAATACTATTAAATAATTCAAATGCTCAAATAATGTTGGAACTATTTTTTGGGCCACTGAAATATTTCAGTAAGTGTCCATAAATATTTTCAGGATTTTATAAAATGATTTAGTATTTAAACTAAATCAAAATAGAATAACAGAAATAGAAAAACACAAAAAAATAAAGAGGGAAAGGCCATGGGCCACTTACCTGGCCCATCTCCAGCTGGCGGCCCAGCCCACCCCGCTGCCTCCTGTCGTCCCCCTGCTCGGACAGAAGGACGCGGGCGTGTGCCCGGCGCTCGCCGGCACGCGCGCGCGCCACCTCCCCCCTGCGCGCCACCTCCTGCTTCCGGGCTCCCTCCCAATGCACGGAGACGGCCACGCACCCCCTGGCCCTCTCATTCCCCTCCCCCGTGCTCATCCCCTCCTCTGGCTCTCCCCCCCTCTTCCACAGAACACGGCCATCGCCACCGACGAGAACCACCACGGCCACAGCCACCCCCTCGCCCCTCGGTTGTGCCCACGAGCTCGGCAACGTCGTCCTCGACCCCCTCACCGAACCACGCCCCGCCGGAATCCCTGCATCGTCGACTTCGAGCTCTTCTTCAACCTCGGCCGCCCGAGCTCCTCGCCGTCGATTCGCGCCATCAAGGTCGCCCCCGAGCCCGCTAGCCACCCCTACGGCACCGCTGTGAGCTCCCGGTCCTTTTCCCCTTAGCCACACCGTCGATTTCGCCCCGTAGCCGTTGCCCCGGGAGCACCCGAAGCTCGCCGCCGTTGAGCCTCGACGCCGTCCTGGCTACGGCCGTGCAAGCCCACGTCCGAGCGCACCACCGTCTTCAACGCGTCCCCAGGAGCCTAACGCAACCACCCATTCGGCCTGCCGTGCCCCCTAGCGCTAACCCGCACCAGCCCCTAACTCCGGCCACCGCCGCGAGCTTGCCTCCGGCGAGCTCGGGCCATCTCAGCCCCTGCCGTGTCCACAGATGGATGCGAGCGAGTCCTAGCTCCGCGTAGATGCCCTCCGCTGGCCATTTGGTCGCCGGAGGAGGATTTCCGAGCCCCTCCGCCGTCTCTAGCATCGCCGGCGACGAGCCGGGGTCAACTCCGGCGTGTTTTGACCCCGGGTCGGCTGGGTTGACTCCCCCCCTGACTCACTGACGTGTGGGCCCAGGCGCCTGCTTAATTAATGTTAGTTAATTAGTGTTAATAAAATTAGCTAATTAGTGAGCCACTAACATGCGGGCCCCGCCCGGCTAACTAAGTTAGTTAGGGTTAACTAACCTAGTTAGTTGATTGTGTCACTGACCAGTGGACCCCACTGGTCAGGTTTGACCTGGAGGCGCCCAGTTGACCTGCTGACATCAGGGTGATGTCATGCTGACGCAATAACTCCTTTTCTGGATTTAATTTTATATAGAAAATTCCAGAAAATTGCCTAAACTTCAAAAATTCATAGAAATTCAACCATAACTCCAAATGAGACAAATTATATATGAAAAATTATCAGAAAAATTCAAGGAATCCATCTGTACCATTTTCATGCATGTTTGAACAATGTTTGTCCTCTGTTTTGGACAAAACAAATAAAGGGCATTTAAATAATCATATATGGGGTTGGAATTTGAATCTTGTACTCAAACCAACTTCATTTAAATCATAGCTAGTTGCATTAGCTCAAGACACATCCATATTGCCATGTCATAGCATGCATCATATTGTTGCATATCGTCATGTGTTGATTGTGCTCGGTTGTGTTATTCGTGGTAGGTTCTGCCTCCGAGGATATTCACGAGTATCCAACTGAAGGGCAGTATCCCGTTACCACTCCATCAGGCAAGCAACCATTGATCATTCCGATACAACCCATGTTCTCGCTCCTGCTATTGTTTACTGCATTAAGACAACACGATTCAAACTGTTGTGTGCTACGGTAGCTGAACCCTTATCCTCTGCATGACCTGTCATTGCCACAGTAACTAGATGAAACCCACTAGCATGTGTAGGAGTTGATTGAGCCATGTTTTATGATTCCTACCTTGCTATGCCTGCTATGCTTAGAGTTGTGTCAGGTCTGGTTCATCTGGGTGATGGGCTAGAGTGAAATGCTTGTGCCAGTAATATGTGGGATGTGTTGAACATGTTTTGGTAAAGGTATCGATGAGAGGCCATGTAGGAGTACATGGTGGGTTGTTTCATTGAGGCCGTCCATAAGAACTGAGATCTGTATGTGTGATTTAAGATGCTGTTACTACCGTACATTGGGCCCGAAACAAATGGACCCTCTCGGCTTCTTAGCCACCCTAGTACTCTGTCTAGGAGTTGCAAATAGTTTCTGGTGTTTGTAGGATATGTGTTGGCGGCCGTGCGTAGCGCTGACCCTAGGGGTGGGCTACGTTGCGGTAGATACACCGTGGCACAGTGTACCGAGTCACCCGTTTGGTGTCTCGGGAACCCTGTTCACATCGTTCGGGGCCGTATGTGGAAACCTCGGCCGGACTCCCTGTGGATGGAACCTGGATAGGCGATAACCTGGACTAGGGGCTTAGGTGTTTAGGTAGGCCGTGGCCGACACCCTCGCTGGGCTTCCGCTTGAAGGTTGCCGAGTACATGTCGTGTAGACGGCGGTAAGCGGTGAAAGCGTGTATGACGAAGTACACCCCTGCAGGGTATAAAACTATTCGAATAGCCGCGTCCGCGGTAAAGGACTACTTGGTTGCCTATACAGTTCATAGACAAGTTAATGGATACTACTAAAAGACTCAAGATAAGTGTGAGTACCGAGGATGGCCCTCTCGCAGGTTACGAGGGAGGATCCACGGTGGGGTATTGTGTTGGTGAGTAGTGGACTCGTGTGCGAAAACTATTTTGCTAAAAGATTCCGTAGGATAGCTTAGCCAAGAGTCAAAGCTGGCTTGCTGCATAAACCCCACCACCTTCTTGAGAATGAGCATGTATAGTAGGTTCTGATGTAAGACTTGCTGAGTACCTTCGTACTCATGTTTGCTTATTTATTGTTTTCAGACGACAACACTGCCCCCTCCGATGGGTTTTACGTAGACCTTGACGTCGACGAGTGACTAGCCACCCAGGTGGTGATCCAGGCCATGGAGGGCCCTATGTAGATAGACAGGCTTCGAGAAGCCTTCTTTCTTTCTAGAGTCTGTACTCAAACTAGTTGCTTCCGCATGTGCTTGTATGACTGTATGACTTGAGTGTCGGGTCATGTGACCCTACCTGTATGAATATGTTATGTATGGCTCCCTGGAGCCTTTAAATAAAGTACTTGAGTTGTAGAGTTTTGTTGTGATGCCATGTTGTATGTACTCATATCGGGCATATTGTGTGTATGATTGAAATGCTTGGTATGAGTGGGATCCGACAATCTAGTTGTTTGTCCTTCGCAGCCTTTCTTATGGGGAAATGTAGTCTAGTGCTCCTCGAGCCATAGTAGTCCGCTATAGCCCGGTTCACCGGAGTCCTGCTAGCCCAGCACTACTGTTCAGGACACTTGACTGGCCGGCATGTGTTTCACTTCGTCCCTATGTCTGTCCCTTCGGGGAAATGTCACGCGGTGATCTCCGGAGTCCTGTCTAGCCTGCTACAGCCCGGGATCCCCGGAGTCCTGTTAGCCCAGTGCTACAGCCCGGAACCACTCGTTGATGACCGACATGTTCGATGTGATTCATGTATGCCTGTCTCCATAGGTCTGTGCCGCTTTGGGTTCACGACTAGCCATGTCGGCCCGGGTTCTTGGTCATATGGATGCTAGCGACATTGTCATATACGCGAGCCAAAAGGCGCAAACGGTCCCGGGCCATGGTAAGGCGACACCCGTGGGATACCGTGCGTGAGGCCGCAAAGTGATATGAGGTGTTACCGGCTAGATCGATGTGGCCTGGAATCGGGGTCCTGACATCATCTTACCTAAGGCGTTACTCTGTTCTTATGAACTTAATACTCTAGATGCATGCTAGATAGCGGTCGATGTGTGGAGTAATAGTAGTAGATGCAGGTAGGAGTCGGTCTACTTGTCATGGATGTGATGCCTATATACATGATCATGCCTAGATATTCTCATAATTATTCGCTTTTCTATCAATTGCTCGACAGTAATTCGTTCACCTACCATAATACTTATGCTATCTTGAGAGAAGCCACTAGTGAAACCTATAGCCCCCGGGTCTATTCTCCATCATATAAGTTTCCAATCTATTTTATTTTGCAATCTTTACTTTCAACCTATATCATAAAAATACAACAAATATTTATATTATCATTATTATCTCTATCAGATCTCACTCTCGTAAGTGACCGTGAAGGGATTGACAACCCCTTTATCGCATCGGTTGCGAGGTTCTAATTTTTTTGGGTAGGTACGAGGGACTTGCGTGTGACCTCCTACTGGATTGATACCTTGGTTCTCAAAAACTGAGGGAAATACTTACGCGACTTTGATGCATCACCCTTTCCTCTTCAAGGGAAAACCAACGTAGTGATCAAGAGGTATCAATGACCTTTGCTAAAATAGGACATATCGAGCGCCTACGATTTGACGGAACGGAAATGAATCAACACTCCGGCAAAACGTAGGTCACTCAGAGGTGTAGCCTGCAAACATTACCGGCCACTTGGGCAAGCACATATCCCATTTCAGCAACACAAGATATACATTTCAAAATATCTTATAGGACTCATATTGACATGAGCATTCAATAAGCAAAAACAAATCATAAAATAAATAAGTATTCAAATTAGCATGCATTCAATAAGCAAAAGTAAATCATCTCATGCGTCCGTACATCGTCAAATATTATCACTAATACATCCTGAATAGTATCATACATATAACAACACTAATACAACTAAAACCCTAGGGCATGACGGGTATCGGCGCGGGCGGTGGACACCCAAAGATAAGGAACCATCACAGGATCATAGCTCTAGTGAGATCCCTGGAGAACCTGCCAGGTATTGGGGAACATGTGCTCCAACACAAACAAGTAGCGACGGACATGCACTTCCTCCTCGCTGACATGGTGACATACCACCTCCGTGGGGTCCTCAAGCCTCTGCACCGTCACTGGCCCACGCGACCGCCACCAAAGAAGGTTCGGGTCAACGACGGGCTCGCTCCTCACCAAGCTGCGCCCCCCGGTAGGTAGCGCCTCGCAGTACCAGCCCGGCGGAGCCCTCCCTGACATGGCCATCTGGTCAAGCAGGTGTCCTGCACCGAGTCGATGATGAGGATCCGGGATAGGCATCATCGACGTCGATGCAAGAATAATTGCTTTAACTAAAAAATAACAACAATGTGACATGTTCAACTAGTTCTATTAATTCAACTAGTTCTTACAAAAAATAAACTTACTATAAATAAAATTAAACTAGTACCTAATTAGTACCTAGTTCTTGCTAACTAATTAGTACCTACGAACTACTGCCCTAATTACCATCTAATTTGGTGAACCTAGGGGCGGAAAGTGGTAGAGGATAATTCCAAATACCCGATATTCGTACTCGATCGTATATTCCAATTATCCAACTTAAAAGTCAAATAAGTGGTCAAATTTTACTCGTTTTATGACTAATATTAGAAATTATTATGCATTACAATAGTGTTTATTCATAAACATATTTATCAATGACTTATTGTATGTCACAAGTTGAATACTTAATGTCACATAGCTATTGACTAATACACTTAAGAAATATGTTGCTATTATTCGTATCCGTTCCGAATCAAGAAAACATCTGATTCGTTTTCACCCCTAGATGAACCCTAAATAATTAGATGCAATTAAAATTTGAAGAACACTAGGCAGAGGTAGGGGAGGGGGAGGAGAAGGCATGCTCACCTTAGGTGCCTACGGTGAGTGACGGGCAGGCAGCGTCGAGGTCGGGTCAGGGCTCGGGCATGCGGCGGAGGGCGGCGTCGAGGTCCGGGTCGGGGCTTGGGCACGCGGCAGAGGGCAGCTTCGAGGTTGGGGTCGGGGGCGATGTCGAGGTTGAGGTCGGGGGAGGCGTCGAATCCGTGGTTGGGGGCGGTGTCGAGGGTGTGTGGAGAGCGACGGGAGAGCGCGCGGCGGCCGACGGACGACCACGGCGGCGATAGCGGAGGAGTTTGGATTTGGGCGAAGTGGCCGTGGGGAGGAACGAACTGCGCAGTTAAGTCAAAAGTAGCAGTAGCGTGTTCTAGGAAGTGCGCTACTGCTAGGTTAGCTATAGCGCGTTTCCGAATATGTGCTACTACTATTCCTTTCTCTTTTTCCCTTCTTTCATTTATTTTTATTTACATTTTACTCTTTTCCTTTCTCCTTTTTCTATTTCTTTCATTTTCATTTACTTTTCTATTTGCTTTCCATTTAATTTAATTTCCTTTAGCAGTAGCGCCTTTCTGCGTAAACGCGCTGCTACAAACCAACTAGCAGTAGCGCTGTTTGCAGTAGATCGCTACTACTATGTGTAGCATGTCGGCTTAGAAGTGGGAATTTTCGTAGAAGCGCTTTTATCTTCAGGCATGCTACTTCTACAATTGTATTTGTAGCGCGGTTTACAACGTGCTATTGCTACTTAGCACTAGCGTGTTTTTTAACACGCGCTACTACTAAAGTTCTCTGTATAAGGTTTTCCCTAGTAGTGATGGCGTAGGCCTTGATTGGGTATTCTTCAGAAAAATAAACTGGGCACATTTTCACAAAGAAAAAATAGCTGGGTTGGTCATGTGGTGAACATAAAATATAAGCCTGGGGTAGACAGGCCACAACCTAGTTGAAACCCTGCTTTGTCTCAACAATTACAAAAAATACTGCTCGAGCAGCTACGTCCCATGTGTCAGCCGATCTTGTGTTGTTCTCTTCTCTATTGACTATAAACACTAACAATGTTGTGGGTCCCAGATGTCAGGAACCACTAGGAGGAAGCATTTTCTTTTTCTTTACGCTGACAATGGAGTATATATAACAAAAAATGAGGAACTGCCTTGTGTACGGCCATGGACATGGTGGGCCCATACTTTCATCCTCTCCACGTATAGTCCTCTCCCAATTCCTCTTGTGTGTTGACCATGTTGACAACGCGAGAGGGTGGCCTCATGGCGAGTGCACCAAAGCGCGTGGAGGACGACGGCTAGTCCTCGGACGTCGGTGTTAACGATTTAGGAGACGGTGGGGTGGTGATGTGTGCGCTGACGCGCAGCCAGCCATGGGAGGGGGAAGCAAGCAGCCCTGTTGGCGCTGGTTTTGTTTTGGCGGCTGGAGGAAGACAGGACAGAAGAAACAGACAGACTATAAAAGCAGCAGGAGTACTTAACAACCTTAACTGAAACCAGCAGGGGCACTTAACAACCATAGCTGAAAGCAGTATGAGTGCTTATACAGGTTCAACCATACAAAAGCATGCCTGGGACAGTGCTACTTTACCTACAGTTAACTAAGGGTGAGGTCCAGGCACCCCCCCCCCCCGGCGCGCATCCACGACCTTATAAAAGCGGTTTCATCTTGCAGTGTGGTCATTAAGCGGGATATTCGGTTTAGAGCTGTGCAAAAGCATGAGCATAACCTACAGTCTGGCCCACGATCTCCCCCAACAATCATCATCTTCTGGGAACTTGCCGGGCCAGAGATGGTGGAGAGGGAGACGCCTCCGCGAGCCTCCCTGACAACTGCCACGGACAACACTGAAGTGTTGTCCCGAAGAGCCTCTCTAGGCCATGGAGAGGTGTGGGAGGCCGCCCAGATGGCGCTAGAGGGTAACACCTCAGCTGCCGAGAACATGGGGGAACCGACCCTCATGGAGACTCGTAACGGGGGCCCTGACCAATCCGCCCCCCAGCTGAACATTCTTCTGGAGACCCGTACGGCTCCGGAATCAAGTGAGCAACCCCCTTTGAAGGAGGGGGAGCATCGACTCCACCGGCGACCTCTATCAATCCAGAGGCGTCGGACACTCTGGTGGAAGCGCTTCGATGCACTTCCATTGTGGAGGAGCACTGTACCCTCATGGGTACGGTGGTTGAGAAGGTTCAGTCTGCCAAAAGCGGGCTGAACGAAGCCTTTACCCGCCTATTAACAGGCTTTGAGGTATGTGATGTAATATTCTTAGCTGCTTTGCATATGGAAAAATATGCATGTGTATAGATAGTAGCCCCTGAGACTCTATTCGGCTTTTGCAAAGAAGGGCCGAACAGAGGATCAAGTAATATTCGCAGGAGATAACATACTTGTCTGTTTTGGTAAATAGGCTTCACAGTTAGCGGCAACCGCCCAGGCCGCCGAACTGTCCGAACTCAAGCGAAAGCTAGAGTGGGCCGATGAGGACCTCGTCCGCATCAAAAAGCGGTTTGATGAAGCGCAAGGGATGTTTTGAAAAAAAATGTTTACACACCTAAGGTAATATGCCAATGCGGGGTCTAATCTCCAGTGTTATCCTGATCACATTTGCATGCAGTGCGACCGAGGTCGAGGCCCTGAAGAGCGCCCTTGCCCAAGCAAAGGAGCTGGCGCGGGTGAGCCAAGCGACCGCTGACAAAGCGGCTATGGATTTAGATGCCAAGAAGGTCACCCGCCGCAAGTATGAGGAGCGGGTGATTGAAGTGGAACAGGAGCTCTAAGATGCTGCAAACAAGAGCGAGACCTTGGAGGAGAAGAATAAGGCCCGAGTGGTCGATCTCACCAAGGATCTTCATGAGCCCAAGGAGGCGCGGACCGAGTCCCGGGCAGCTTGTGAGGAGATCAAGCAAGCCAGATAGATAGCGGTTGGTAAGCCCTCTCTTTTACAGAGTACAATTGGTGGTTGGAGATATGACTTGCTTAATCGAATATGGAGTTCTCCAGACGTCTTTGCGGATCTTCCAAGGAGTGCGGCCGACGCCGCGCAATTCTTCCAGTCTCAGGAGGGGAATACCATGGAGAAGCTCTTCTGGTCTGAGTACCTGGCGCCAGAAAGGCCAGCACTGCTGAACAACCAGATGATGCAGTTGGCGGAGATGGATATGATGTCCGGTTTTGCCATGAAGGACATCATAGTCCGGCTATGGACAACTGGACCCATCCCGAGCACCTACTTCAGCTTGGTCAAGCGACTCGACGACACCCTGCCCCGAGTTGAAGCTATAAAGCGGACGGCGTGCATAGAGGGTGCGTGGATGGCCTTTGCCCGTGTCAAGATGCACTGCGGGAAGATGAAGGCCGCCGTCATGGCAGTTAAGGGTCCACCCGAGGGCAAGGACTACCGCAAGCCGTAGCAATACTTCGAGGACATCCTAGAGGGTGCCCGTTTAACAGAGGGTTAATGCTCAAAAGATATTATGTTTGAATGAATGTATCTGTGCTGCCCAGACTTCATGTTATGAAATGAGGCCTTTGTAATAAACTTGTGCTTTTTATCTGAAATATTTTCCTCATGTGCAGTTGTATTTATTTCAGAATGTTTGCCAGTCATCGACTTCAGCCCCACGTAGATACTACGGGAGTGTTCGGAATAGCACATGACCACACTTGACCCAATGTCTTGGTCCGTAAAGGAGGTCACTGTATGACGAACTAGGAAATCAGACTATGTGGCTTTATCACTCTCACTTAGCCATAGGAGTTTGACCATGGGACTATAAGTTAGCCCCTGGTGCGTGTGTGGCTATCTGAACTTGGATGCCTTAGGTGCGTGGGTGGGTGTAGGCCAGTCCTTCGTACAACACAGAAAAAATCGCAAAAGATTTAGTAAGTCACCGAACCGCTGACCAACTCTCGCTATATCAAGACAATCAATTTTCGGCTTTCTCTACTGAGGTGTTTAACCGGATGAGCCAGAAACACAATTGCAGTAGTTCACCCTTTACTACCTTAGGCGAACAAGCGGAACATAAGGTGGTAATCACAAGAGCCGGGCAAGCCAAGTATTGACCAAAGACATGATTCGAAGCCGATGCATATAATGCAGTATTCGGGACACCGAAGTATACTACAAAAGTGTTCGGACTTTTGTTTGAAAAATATATGTGGCCGAATAGAGCCCCTGGCAATTTATGCCAAGGTGTATATGTCAATCTGTTGTGAAGACGGAATACAGATTATGGAATAAGCCAAGACCGAATATGGTTGGACAAAATTATTTCCGCTATAGTCTGATTGATACGTCAAACGTGTTCATACAGAGATTGCCATAATCACCAAGGCTATTTTACATGCCAAGAATTTAAGAAAAAGGGAAAGTTGTACACAGGTCCTAAAAAAGGTGGTCTTGAAGATCCTTTGGACACAGTGCCGCACATTTGTGCCCCTTTTCACCTTGGTGTAGGATCCTTTAAGAGGATCAACGATCGAGTATACAGAAGGGGCCTGGGAAAGGGCCCATTGTACCATCGAAAAAGTGATTTGGGTTTGAAGGAACCTAAAGAAATAAAGAAGAGAAAAAAGAGAAAAAAGGAAGAATATTAAGGTCTGAATAGGGTCGAGCCGTATTGTGGACTTTGTCCCTAGTGTGCCTCCGTCCTTGCCCATGGTATTATTACTGCGTAGTTATGTACGCGCGGTACATATGCCACGATTATGTGGTGGTTTTGACGGAGGCCGAATTGCTAATCAAGTTCTGGATGAATCGAACTGTCCCTCTGCATGATAGACTAGACTCGTTTGATAGTGTCCGGGGGCTTGATGGCTGATGAAGTATTCAGTTTGATAAGGACACCCTGTACCTCAGCTGCGAGGGCCGCGGTATGCTCCTCAGTACAGAGGGGGCACTCCATGTTTCCATCGACTATAACGCCACGTGGTCCGGGCATCTTAAGCTTTAGATAGGTGTAGTGCGGAACTGCATTGAAATGGGCGAAAGCGGTTCGTCCGAGCAGTGCGTGATAACCAATGTGGAAGGGGACGATGTCGAAGATTATATCTTCTCTTCGAAAGTTATCCGGTGAGGTGAAGACTACTCCAGCATTATTGACCCTGTGCAGCAGGCCTCTATGCCGGGTATTACTCCTTTAAAGGTGGTTTTAGTGGGCTTAATCCTTGAGGGATCAATACCCATTTTACGGACTGTGTCCTGATAAGGCAAGTTAAGACTGTTGCCGCCGTCCATGAGGACTCGCGTGAGATGGAATCCATCGATGATTGGATCAAAGACCAATTCTGTTGAACCTCCATGATGGATATTGGTCGGATGGCCTCTGCGGTCAAAAGTGATCGGGCAGGCCGACCATGGGTTGAATTATGGGGCGACTGGTTCTATGGCGTAAATGTCCTTGAGTGCGCGCTTGCGCTCCCACTTAGGGATATGAGTGACGTAGATTATGTTCACTATTTTTACCTCGGGGGGGGGGGATTTCTTTTGCTCCCCTATGTTTGTTGGGCGAGGCTCATCATCATCCTCGCTATGCGGTCCTTTCCCCTTAGCTCGGTTTTTAGCTTACCGGCATATTTAAAGTTTAGCTTAGCGGCCTGTTTAAAGAACCAACAATTTCTGTCGGTATGATTGGCAGGCTTGTCCGGGGTGCCATGGATCTGGCAATGCCGATCGAGTATTCGGTCCAAACTAGATTGATGATCTTTGTTTCCTTTGGACGGCTTCTTCCACTTACCGGATTTAGAGCCACTGAATCTGGTGTTGACCGCCGTGTCTTCGGTATCTTCATTGTTGCTTCTACGCTTGTGTTTGTTGCGTCGTGGCCTATCGTTGCCATCTCTGGCTTCGGAGGTGCCAGGGTCGCTGTTGGTGTTGCTTCTACGAGCTAGCCAGCTATCTTCTCCCGCGCAAAAGTGGGCCATGAGTGTGATAATAGCTGCCACGGACTTCGGTTTTTCTTGGCTGAGGTTTCGGGCGAGCCACTCATCACAGACGCTATGTTTGAAGGCCGCGAAGGCTTCGGCGTCCGGACAATCGACAATTTGGTTATTTTTTATTAAGAACCTGGTACAGAGCTTTCGGGCTAACTCTCCGGGTTGCTGGACTATGTGACTGAGGTCATCGGCATCTGGAGGCCGGACATAGGTACCTTGGAAGTTGTCTCTAAAGGCATCTTCCAAATCTTCCCAGCTACCAATAGAGTTCTCTGGGAGGCTATTTAGCCAATGACATGCTGGTCCTTTCAGCTTTAAGGGGAGGTATTTGATGGAATGGAGATCGTCACCGTGGGCCATGTGGATATGGACAAGGAAATCTTTGATCCATACCGCGGGATCTGTCATGCCGTCGTATGATTTGATGTTTACGGGTTTAAACCCTTCTGGGAACTGGTGCTGCATTACCTCGTCGGTAAAGCCTAAGGGATGTGCGGCACCTCTGTATTGGGCAACATCACGATGGAGTTTGGATGACATCCGTTTGGGGTTTTCGGCCCTGGTGAGGTTGTGCCCATCGCACCAGGTTGACGGGCTTCTTCACACATTGGGGTGCACCCCCTTGATCCATAGATTGATCTGGCTTGGCCTGTTCTGTTGCTTAGGTCCTGTCGTAGGTCGTAGGTGTATCCTGGAGCTGCTATCTCTCTGCCAGTACGGCGCGGTTGTGGAGATTGGTGTTCGGCGTAGGTGGCCGCTTTATCTCGCTAGCGTGGTGGCTGGTCTAGTTCATCAGTGTGGTCATGTTTTGACGATATTGGCTCGAAGGCCTCGTCGTCGAATTGTGGTAGTAGCCAATGCTTCAGATAACTCTTTGTTGGGCATTGGAGTCCATATTCTTCGGCTTGGAGCCGTTGCTACTACTTTTTTAGGCTTCTTGCAGTGGCTATTAATTGGCACTTAAAGCGCTCCTACTCGAGGGGTTCCTCTGGCATGATGAAGTCTTCATTGCCAAAGCTGACATCATCCTCGAAGAGCAGTAGATAGTTGCTATCTTCCGAATCCTCGTTCCTGACCAGATCGTCGGGGTTAACTAGCCCCTCCTCCACATCATCCTGTTTGGATGTGGGCTCGACGGGGGCTTTCGGGTCTTCGGTGCTCTCTGGAGTGTTATTGTATCCAGTGCCAGTATTGCAGTCTTTTTCACGACGCGATTTTGAGCGGCATTTTTAGCGTCGACGCTTCGGTGGTGCCTCGGCAGGTCTATCCTCAACCGAATCCTTCCTACCTTCGTGGTCATCCAATTTGGGTGTATCCACCATATACACGTCGTATGTGGAGGTGGTCGTCCAACGTTCGGTAAACGGCAGGTCTTGGCCTTGTTTGTCTCCGGCGTCTTCATCCATGCTGTCGATGTCTTTGGGGGTTCAACTCTCAGTGAAAGAACCAATGTCGGTGCCAAAACTAGCCGATCTTGGGTGGGGGGTCCCAAACAGTGCGTCTCCGGATCGAAGGTAACAAGAGATAAGGGAGACACGATGTTTACCTAGGTTCGGGCCCTCTTAATGGAGGTAAAACCATACATCCTGCTTGATTGTATTTGATGAGTATAGGGGTTATAAGAGTTGATCTACCTCGAGATCATAATGGCTAAACCCTAGATGTCTAGCCTATATGAATTCTGATAGCCTCTACGGACTAACCCCTCCGATTTATATAGACACCGGAGGGGTCTAGGGTTGTATAGGGTCGGTTTGTAGAGAAAGGAAAATACACATCCGGATATTAAGCTTGCCATCCATGCATAAGAGAGTCCTACCTGGACACGGGGGAGGTATTCTACCTTGTATCTTCACAGCCCATCAGTCTGGCCCATATCACACAGCCCGGACACCTTAGGACCCCTTAATTCAGGACTCCCTCAGGCGCCACGCACCTGGAGACGTAGGATGGGATCCCCATCTAGAACGCCTGGAACATCCTGCACCTTTGGAAGTTCTACCCATGAAGCAAGGCCCCGTGCCTGTGAAGACCTCCGCTCGTGACACTCTCACGCAATAATGAGTTGTGGCTGTACACGCCCCGGAGTCTCCTGAGTGCCACTCGCGGGCCTCACGGGGGCTCCCACCCACGTCCTAGTGGTAGCACTTAGCTCCGCGCTGGTGAGAAGACTAGTCTAGGTGTCGGATGCGGATGTTCTTTTGCTTCCTTTCTGTAGCTGGTTTGCAACTTCGCGAATGAAGGTTGGAGTTTTCGCGTTTTTCGTTCGCTTGAGTTGGAATTTTTCTCCTCTTGCTTTGCTCGCTTCTCCGTTATTGTCCCAGGAAGAGCGGCAGCTACCCGTCACTCCTCCTAGCGCGTCTCGCACGCGGGGGCCATGCAGGTGTGTGCGCTTGGGCTCGCCCGCACCACAAAGACTCCTCGCCGAAGCCTCATGGCCCCAAAGCTTCGGCATCCTTAATCCTCACGAGACTCTCTCGAATGAGCTCATGGGCATGCACACCCTCTTAAAGTTCGTGCCTCCGGGCAGCACGATGCGGTGTGCCAGCCATGACCAACCCACGCTCGGGGGCTCGCGCAAGATAGGACGAGGCGCCTCGTGAGGCCTTCTAAAAAAGAAAGAGAGAGAAATTCTACACCTATACAATGCCTCCTAATGATCGGAGGCTCCTGAGTCGTCGGGAAGTAAGACTCGGGGGATACAATAGGCAAGGAGCGCCCTCGCGACATGGGAGACTACGACAAGCACATCAAGCTAAGTTACCATGACCACATCTAGTGGAAACACAAGTATCACGACACAAACGTCAAAGTGGCAAACATAACATAGTGGCACGAGCGTCGCAGTTCATTACACACCCCAGCACGACCCTCTACTTTTTCCAAATGTAGGAGAAAGGAAAGGAAAAACAAAAGCATGCCTCACGACCACAACACCTCCTGAGGTCAGGCTCCCGCAAAGCCCGAAGCTCAGCCCGAGCCTTCCTCCAGCTTCACCGAAGCACAGTGGTGATATGGACCGTCGCCTTCCCCGATCCGAGCCTGGCGGCGCGGTGACTCGTCATAGCCACCGCTGCTGGTGCTCTCCCTGGAGGGGGAGCCACTGCTGGTGGAGGTGGAGCGGCTATCGCCAAGGCCAAGCTCACCCTCGTCGTCGTCGCGGCCATCGCCAAGGCCTGGCTCATCACTGCTATTGCCATCTTCAGGGTAGCACCCCGCGCGGCGGCCGTCTTCCCCAGACACGCTCGCGTTGAGGGTTGCAAGGCCGTCGTACCTGAAGTGGAGGGTCCACCTCCCACTAAGGCTTCGCGCTCGGGCGAACACCTGGCAACCTCGGGTCAAGGACACGTTGCCCGCGACTGTGACTTTGACCCCCGCCCACGAGGCTCCGCTGCAGCAGTCGTCAGCCTACAGCCAGAGGTCATCAAGCCCCACGGTCTGCAGTGCACCCGCAAAGAAGTGCGGGAGCGTGAGCCAGGTGCCAGCAGGCCTCTCCGACCACACGACAAACTCCGGAAACGCGTGCGCCGAGTGGAAGCACGGCCGGGGAGGCTGGGCAACCATGGCGTGCCTTCCCCAATCACAGGAGCTTCTTATCCATGGTCCCTCCCCCACAAGAAGAAGCACTGCCAAGGACGCCAGAGGCAGCGCCCGCTCTTGGAGGAGTGCGCCCCTAAGGGGCCACCGCTAGGGTCGCGACGTACTTGCACGGATGTCCGCGGCCCCTCTTGGGCGGCGGCGAATCCGGTCCCTCCTTGGGGGCCTTCCCCTTCTCTACGGCGGAGAACTTCCTCGTCGGTGCCATGAGCACTTCGACAAGACGGGGAGACAAAGGAGAAAAAGAAGCAGCGGGCAGCGAGAAGATGGAGATGAGCAAGGGGGGATTCGCCCCTCCCCCATTTATAGCCAGAGGGAGGCCAACCGCCGGCCTCCATGATCCCACGCAATGATGATCTTTCTATGGATGCAGCAGGCTCTTGTCAAGTCGGATGGTTGCCGAGGCAGCGTGGGGAAGCAGAGACACCCACGTCCCATCAATTGCCACACGTAGACCAAGGCCGAAGGCGGTTAGGGCCCGCTGTGCACCGCACTTGCCCTTTGGCTACACCTCGAAGCCAAATTCGAGCGCGCCTTGGGCCTGGGGGCTACTGTCGGTGTTATATGAATGGGGGTACCCAGACTTGCCTACCTGTGGCCCACGGCGTGGCTCCATCGATGGCCCGGCACTGCCCACCTTCAGCATCAACAAACTCAATACCCTCGCGAGGGGCCAAGCCTCACGAGGCGGACAACACCAAGACCTACAGAAGGAGCGGCCTCCTCAGGCTGGCTCCTGAGGAGTGGACATTTCTATGCAAGCCTCACCTCGTGAGGTTCAGATGACATGAGCCCTGATGACCAAGGCCAGGAAGGCGCCAGCGGGTGCAGGACAACAGTTTCCTCTTTGGTGCTAATGCAGCAAGCGCAGTGCGCGGAGTCCTGAGGAATCAGCCAAAGGTTTCCATTCCCATGCAACAAGACCAAGACCGCCAGGACGGCAGGATGGAGGTCATCACCAAGCCCACCACGGCGTCACGACAAGAAGCTTTGTAGGTGAAGACTATTTTTGTCAGGATAAGATGTACTAGTTGTCTCCCTTCGAATTTGGCCGTTGTGGGATCCCTTCCCGACTTCATTTGGGAAGAGGGCCAAGGCCACTATAAATATGACCTAGGCACCACCGTAGGAGGGGAGGAGGGAAAAACCCGGATCACTCAGATCATCCTCTATCCCACCAGCTCAAGAACACACCGCCTGAGGTTGTTCCTCCATTGTACCAGTTCATCCTCAACCCACCTCGAGGCCAATCCACCACAAAGCAGGAGTAGGGTTTTACACCGCAAGGTGGCCCAAACCTGGGTAAACTAATGTGTCCAATTTCCTTCCTGTTCATCAAGCTAGGCCATGAGATTGGCGAGTAGGCAGACTGGGAGGTTGAGTTCTTTGCACGAACCCCAGATTTCAAATCTATCGAGGGTCTGAGGAGCCCGAAATCCGACACATGGGACTGGAATTCGTGGTGGGTTCGATAAACCCTGCAATGCAAACATATATTGGAGTGTAACCATAATTGATAAACCATCCTAAAAAAAGATGATCTGGCTACTTCAAAATATACACACTGAATTGAGTAGACAGACATTAACATAGACTATTCTGAGGACTCACCACACAACAAAAGCAGCAGTACTAAACAACACAGGGTTCACACACACAAATCAAGTACTGAACAATAGTACTTACTACAGACAAGTAAAGTTGCACTAATTAAACTCTGGAGACTATTTCTTGCCACCGACCTACGGGATGAACCCCAGATAACACACTAGGCCATGGACTTCGTGAGAGATGTCTACCAGCTAGCAGCACCATCACCATCTCGTCAACATTGGAGAACCTAACAGAGTGGTCTTTCCACTCATAAACATGACGATGAAGACAGTCCGCATAAGATTTGGTGGGAAGCTTTACAAGACCCACACCCTTCATAATTCAAGGCACAGCTAGGAAATTATTTTGGTCAAGTACACCCTCGAGAACACGCCTGACAACAATGCTACAGGAAAATACTAGTTCAGGACACATGGCGACAAGGACACAATTGCTGTATAGTTTAGTAGTAGAACTCATCCTCAGGTCTTCCAGTTCACACGGCATGACGTTGAGAACTTCACCTCCACCACAGACTTGATTCTAATTCAAACAGAAACCAAATATTTTATTACTACCTCCGTTCAGAAAGATAAGATGATTTTCGGTATTTTACTACATATAAGACTACATATACGCACAGAAATAAGTGAACAAAGACACTATAACATGCCTTCAAAGGAATGAGAGAAGAGGGATTACTTACACTATCCATAACACAAGTTACTGAGGCAAGCATACTATCTTCAAAGGTAGCATTGACATTCATAAAGTAGTTGAAAGTAATATATAAGAAATCAGTGTCAACCTCTCGCATGTTTGGTCAAAAGAGGTATTTAGAACCGTCATTTGGCACACAAAGATCACATGCAAGATCACCCAGAAAGTTGTACTACTAGTACTAGTACTACGTGTTAGATAAAAACATGATCAAGATCGAGAAAAAGATCGTCAAGAAGAGATATTACCTAGACTTGCTTAATGAGGGATCCTAG
Source organism: Triticum monococcum (assembly GCA_034509565.1). Classification (NCBI taxonomy): domain Eukaryota; kingdom Viridiplantae; phylum Streptophyta; class Magnoliopsida; order Poales; family Poaceae; genus Triticum; species Triticum monococcum. The sequence continues at coordinate 272,830,394 of CM067842.1, read as the reverse complement.
TGGGGGGGGGGCTTGGATAGGGCGATGGCCTTGAGCTTGTCCACGGTAGTCTTGACAGGGTGCTTGCGCTTCTTCATACCATGAGCCTCGATGGTTTTGCCCAGAGCCATAGACATCACTTCGGCCAGTGCTCAAGTGTCCATCAAGAAACTGCCAAATAGAAATAAAAGAAAAGAAACCATATTCACATACCCAAAACGAGAACAGAGAGGGAGTTATAGGATCAGTCTCAGGGTTGCAAGAGCCTGCCTTGGCCAGAATCAACACCTTTGATGTTCTCACCTTTCCTTCTTTGGGACAGAAAAACAATGGCAGAAGCAGGTCAGGGTTTTCTTGAAGAAATGAGGAACAAGATGAGGGAGAAGTGAGTTGGGGTTTTCTTCAAGAGAGGAAGCTGAGGGAGAAGAGTGAAATGATGGTTGCTTCATCCGTCCAACTTACTGCTAGAAAGGTGGGGGTTTTGTGATTTGATGGCTCATTGGGCATTACTGCGGTGCTTCGATCGGGGTAGTCTACCGTGCAGTTCGGCACTCTAGAATGGAGTAATTTAGTGCCTGGCTAGGTGACCCCGATGCCGGTTGTCCCACATGTCGGTGAAAGTGAGTAGCAAGGTTCCCGTCGAGCGTCGAGGAGGATCCGCAAGGTAGAGCGTGTTCACTATTTCTGAAGAAGAAAAATGATTACAACAAGCATTTCCACTCTTACGATGGAGGAGTGCGAATCACGACAGCCACTTGAACTTACATAGTGGTCCTGGTACTAGGCTTGCACTGGTACGTGTCAGTGCTATACAAACAGTTTTTGACCCCTTTCTGCGACGGCATTTGGAACCGTCGCCTAGTGACACTACAAGAAAAAGACACATCCGTGACATTTTGGGCTGAAAGAAAAAAAATTCTGTCATGCTTATGACACTTCTATGACAATAATTGTGACAAAACCCAGCATCATCATAGATGTGGTGGGCTCCTACTTCTATGACAAAAAATCATTACAAAAATGGGCTTTTTGTCCTGGGCGGGCCAGAGACGCATCTGCATGACATTCTTTGGGCCGTCCATGACGAAAAAACTATGGTAGAAGCGCGGGCGAGGAAAATATTAGTGGAGTTCCCGGTTATGGTGGGTGGTTGGGTGCCGAGCAACGCACATTTCTCTTGTACGTACGCATGTGTGTGTGAGGCGTTGCACTGTAACTGAACCTGAGCGATTGCACTAGCTACGTTACTGAACCCGAGAAATCGGTCCCTTGTAGTTAACTGAACCGGAGTGATTCCTTCACTACTACTGCTAACTGAAGTCGATCGCTGCTGCCTCTGCATGAACAGTGAGAGTTGTTGGGGGGGTTGGATGAACTGTTCCTGGTGGGGGGTTGGATGAACAGGACCCATGGTAGTAGAGGCTGTTGCCGCTGGATGAACAGGACCCCGTGTATGGAAGGCTGGATGAACAGGACCCCGTGGAGGGCTGGACGAATAGGACCCCGTGGAGGGATGGTTGAACAGTAGCCGGTGGAGGGCTGGTTGAACAGTAGCCGGTGGAGGGCTTGATGAACAGTAGACCATGGAGAGGTGGTTGAACATGACCCCATGGAGAGGGCTGGTTGAATAGTAGTCGGTGGAGGAGTTGTGGAGGCTGGATGAACATGAGCCTGTGGTTGAACAATCGCAGCTGGAGGCTGGAGGAGGTCGATGGCGGATTAACAGTAACCCGTGGAGGCTAGAGGAGGTCGATGGTGAAGATGAACAATATCCCGTGGAGTCCCGTTTTGCGATACGCCACACCCCTCCTGATGAACAGGACCCCCGTTTCAACCGTAGCGCTCCAACACAAGTTCGTTTCCTCCATTTTGCAGTACGCCACACCCCTCCCGATCAACAGGACCCTGTTTCAAACGTAGGAGGTCCAAGACAAGTCTGTTTCCTCCATTTTATGGTACGCCAAATCCCTCCCAATGAACAGGATCCCGTTTCGACGGTGGCCGGTCGAACACATGGCCGTTTCCTCCGTTCTGTGGTACGCCGGGCCTCATTTCCAACAGCTATTCCATCCAAGCCAGTTGGCTCCCGATGAACATGACGTATTTCGTTGCCTCCCCAAGAACACGATGTTGTTTCTTTGTTTCGACCAGCCGGTTCGCTGCCTGATGAATAGGACGCCATTGCTCCCGTCTATTGCCTCTCCATGTACACAAGCCCTGACCGTCCGTATATTTATGCGCGAGTAGGTGTTCGAGACACTGCCCTTATGTACATATGTGGTTGTATTTACTTTCTTGCACCTTGGCCGATGTATGTACGCGTACATGTTACATGCGCGCCTCTACTACGACACATGCACACCTATACTATGACACGTGCCCTTCCTTACACGGCCACGGTTCATCGATGTAGCCTGCAGACAGACCGATCGACCAGTATGTATGTACACGTTCGCGACCAGAATGACAACTCTACGTATGCTTCGACCAGGCGGGTCCTGACTGTCAGCCACTTCCTTCTGTGCGAAGATGTAGCTGGTGGGTCCCTTCATTCAGGGGGGACATTTTTTTGTGAAATATGGTGGCCCGTCTGGTGGGTCCCTGCTGTCAGGTGGAGGAATAATTATTTTGCGCGTAATAAGGAGGCACTTCCTTGCTGCTATCGTGGGCCCAACTATCGGCCTCTCCATGTACAGTACTCACCCGATGGAAGTCGTTCCTTGACCATGTTGACCATGCCGCACCGAGAGCGCCAGGGCAGTGGACGATGGCAAGGCCTAGGAAGGGGACGATGCGGAGCCGGGGAAGACGCGGCAGTGGATGCCCATGCGGAGAGGAGTACGAGGGTTCACTGGTTTGGCTGTGTTGTGAGGCTGTCGTCGCCACAGGGCCTGGCCAACGGTGGGAATAGTAGGGGACGGTGATGCCACCACGGCAGCACTGCCGGCCGCGGGAGGCAAGAGCACGCGGTGGTTTGTATGGCTGGAGCAAGAAAATCAGAGGATGAAGAAGCTGGACAACCATTGGATGTTAACAATCCAACGGTCACTGGTGATAGAATCGTGTGTTGACTAAGTTGACAAAGCCCTCCGTCCGCGTCAACTTAGTTGGCCCACAAATCAGCCACCCACTGTGGTGGGTCCCCGCTAGCAGGGGGAGTATTCATTTTTTGTGCATAATAAGGAGGCACTTCCTTGCGTGCGGAGATATAGCTGGTGGATCCGAGCTGTCAGCGGGAGTATTCATTATTTTTGGCATAATAAGGAGGTACTTTCTTGCGTGCAGCCATGGACCATGTGGGTCCCAACTGTCAGCCTCTCCATGTACATCCCTCTTTTGATGTTGTCGTTTGTTGACAACGATGACCACGCCGTGCCGAGAACATCAGCCCGATGGACGACGGTGAGACCCAGGAAGGGAATGACCCGGAGGCGGCGAAGCCACATCAGTGGAGGGATGTTGCTGAGTAGAGGGATGGCCTGGCCAGCAGTGGGCGTAGTAGGGGCGGTGTGGCTTGCACGGCAGCACAGCCGGCCACGGGAGGCGGGAGCAGGCAGTCCCGCCGGCACTGGATTTGGCGGTGGTAGCAAGAAGATAAGAGATTGAAGAAACACAACAGCCGTTGGATTGACATCCAATGGTTACATCTGTTAGAATCGTTTGTTGACGTATATAATAAGTAAAAAAAATCTTGCATACGCATCAACTTACAGACCATTCCCTATTTTTTTAATAATTTATATATAGCTCATTGGAACTTCTTATGCAATTTATTGATGTCCGTTTTGTTTTTGTTGGCCAGGGCCAGGGTTAAAAATTTAAAAGAAATTTCACATATTTCTATGGGTTCCAAACTATTTTTAATACCGAAATGTCGAGCCCGATATAAAGTACTCTGAAGATATATTTAAATTAGGTTAAAGCCCAGTCAAATAGGAATCTAAAAATGTGAAAAAATTCAAAAATTATAAAGTAATTGCCAATTTGTCATCTGTTTTTATATTTACAACCCATTTCATATTAATTTCAAGATTTGCAGGCATCTTGAAAGAGTTGCACCACATCAGGGTGTAGAAAGTAACTAGCTGGTCTCATTTTCAAAAAAAATACACTGGGCTCATTTTCACAAAGAAAAAATAGTTGGGCTAGTCATACGGTGAACATAAAATATAAGCCTGGGTTAGACAGGCCACAGCCCAGTTGAAACCCTGCTCCGTCTCAACAATAACAAAAAAAATACTCCTCGAGCAGCTGCGTCCCAGCTGTCAGCAGATCTTGTGTTGTTCTCTTGTCTATTGACTATATACGCTGACAATGTCGTGGGTCCCAAATGTCCGGAAACCACTAGGAGGAAGCATTTTCTTTTTCCATACGCTGACATGGCGGGCCCCTACTGTCATCCTCTCCATGTACTTCTCCCGATTCATGTCGTTTGTTGACCATGTTGACAACGCGAGAGGGCGGCGCCACGGCTAGCGCAGCAAAGCGTGCGGGGGATGACGGCGAGGCCTCGGACGTTCGCGGTAACGATTTAGGAGACGTTGGGGTGGCGATGCGTGTGCTAAGGCGCAGCCAGGCGTGGGAGGCGGAAGCAGGTGGCCCCGCCGGCGCTGATTTGGTTTTGGTGGCCGGGGGAGACATGACTGAAGAAACACGATACACTGTAAAAGCAGCAGGAGTAATTAACAACCTTAATTGAAACCAGCAGGGGCACTTAACAACCATACTTAAAGTAGTATCAGTACTTATATAGGGTCAACCGTACAAAGCACGCCTCGAACAGTGCTACTTTGCCAATAGTTAACGAAGGGTGAGGCCGCTAAGCCCCAGGACATGGCCCAGGCGCCACCCCACGCATCCACAACCTTCTGAAAGCGGCTTCATCTCGCAATGTGGTCAAACAACAGGATATTCGCTTTAGAGCCATGGAAAAGCAGGAACATAATCTTTTGTCCTATTCTCCAAGATGGACTGGCCTTCATTATTTGAGACCACCCATGAATAAGTATCTTTTAACCTCCTAGGGGAATGGAGTAGGTTGACATAAACATCATATTGTGACCAAGCGCAAGTATGACCCGACCATGGCCAGGCATCTGTATAGGAACAATAGAACTGGGCAATTTCTGTTTCAAGAAGATCATAGTTGTGAAACTGTGTATAAGCAATAGTTTATGAACAACATATATAACAGAAAACAGCTCGTACCATAAGTTTCTCGACACAATTGGACTTGTTCAATGAGTGTAGTAGTGGCACACATATCCCACATGGCCTTCCACCATTGAAACGCCCCACACGGACCTCAAGACAATCAATAAAGTGTAGGAACTTGTGGATGTCGTCCCAGTCAACTTTGATGCCATCAGTAACAGCCGAGTTCTTATAGAATAACAAACGAGTAGCCTGCTTAACTCTGAAAAAACCTATACATGCCACCAATTATAAGAAAATTTTAGTTAGAAGTAGCATCTTCGTGAGAGATTCGTTGCTACTTCTAAAGTTAAATTGAGATTATTAGACAGAATAGGTGGATTAAGAAGTAATCGAGGGAACAAGCAAGAACCAGATACAAAACTAACATGGATGAACAATTGGAACAATGTCGGGGTCGAAGATCGCAGTGAAGATGAGACCAGGTTCTGCTATTTCCATGAACGTTCGTGCGCCAACTTTCAATTTGTAACACTTGAGAAAGTTTATCCAAGTTCGGCCATAGAAAAGCAGTGATCTTCTTGGTTCATGAACCCAACTCGGAACTTATATCCATGTCTCGTGTTCACAGTGACTAGTAAACTGGTGTATTCAGTTATGGCAAGGCCAAGCATCTTGAGTACATGTGTTCTGGCAGCGCAAGGAGTGCACTGCAGGAAAAATAATATGAGAACACAATGTATTCCCTATCCAAATCAACAAATAATTTCCTCCTTCACATCAGTGTTGACCATGGTACTAGTACCTTTTAGCAAAATATAGCAATCCAAATTTCCAAATTAGTCAACAGCATGGTCAAAAAACCCACCCTCTAGGATAGAAAAGAAGATTCTAGGAACATATTGTGCGTGTTTTAAATTCCTATGTCAGGATGAGAAGGAACAAGTGTGGCATCTCGCCGAGGGCGCAAAAACCTGTAGGGTCCTCGCACTTTGGGCACTGCAAATGAAACACACTAGATTCAGTAGGAAGAAAAATGCATCAACAGTGGTGGCTACCATCCTAGGATTACCCGCGACCAAGGGACTTGGGTTTATCGGGGATGGATGAAGAATTCGTAGTTGGTTCTCCATGAGAAAATCCTATGCAATCGCCGAGAGCGGGTTTTCTCTGAACAAGCACACGAGGGAGAAGGGGATTCAGGCCTAGTGAAATATTGCCGCTTCGTCCGTCCAGCTTACTGCTAAAGCTGGAAAGGTGGGGGTTTTCGTGATTTGATGGCTGATTGGGCATTACTGCGGCACTACGACCGGGGTGTGTCTACCGTGTAGTTGTGCACTCTAATTTGGTGCATATGGCACGTGGACCCCGCTGCCGGATGCCCCACATATCAGTGAAAGGAAGTACAAAGATAGGAGTAACTAGTTACACATAAATATATTTTTGACAGAGAGATGCTCCCTTTGTAAAGAAATATAAAAATCTTTTATATCACAACTTTATACATAAGGAAAATAAAGGGGAATATATATAACATATACAATTATAAAAAAAGAGTTTATTTTAACACAGTATAGATGAGTTGGTGATGATGGTGTGCCTGCCATCCTGCAATATAGGTCGTCCGGTTTATATCTGATGGATAGAAAGGAAACTACGGCAATTTTGCAAAACAGTACCCACACACCTCTCCACATTTGCAAATAAGGCCTTCCCTCATTCATCCTTTTCTCTCACAAGATAAAATACTCATACAAATGCATCTTGATGTTACGTGCAACGCACGGGCATTATGGGGGTTCAGCTGAGAATATAGTACTCAGACAGGCTCACGCTCTGGACTTTGGACCACAGTCCGGTTGGCCTGCATGTTGGGGGCCCATGTGTTCTACCTCAACACTTTTCATATTGCAAGAGATTGGTTCGGTGCTTGTTTTAGATGCTTTCGCAAGGCGAATACACAAAATTGAATAAAGCACATTAGTTGTTGGAATGAAATCGAACGACAGTTCCTAACCAGTAATCAGAGTTGCAATTCTATCAACGATATACCATGTGATAAATAATACTGTCGTACTAATTATACACACAGGACACTTGTTTAAACATGGCAGATTATTACATCAAAATCTCTCAGAGGATAGATTAGTTCGGCAGTTGCGTGCTGCTACTGAAGAATTTCAAAGTTGATTTGGACCAGCACTCCTTGCCGAGAAAGTTCGATTTTGACATCATCCCCTGCCGCAAGATATGATTTAGATTTAAACCTTGACCATCCTTTAGCATAAATCATCATGCCACCATCCTTTGTACTTACGGTATATTGAGCAGGTTCATTCACACCAAGGCTATGCATGGTAAGAGAAACTTGGCCACGGTCGCCCGGATTATTGAATGACTCCCTCGTTGCTCTATGAATTCTCTGTTTGCAAACAAGAAGACATACACAAATAGTTAGATCAACACAGTGAACCATGTGAAACAACATGGAAACAAAAAAGAACGAAGCACTTGGGCGGCCAATTGTAACAGCTTGGATTTTGGCCCTTTTCTTTTTGGTTTTTTATCATTGTTGCCACTAGTTGTGTCCCACTACTCAGTTTTGCCATTAGAAGTTAGAACTACTCAAAAATGCCATCGATCCGTGAGATGTTTGCTCAAAAATGCCATCGTTTCGTTAGATGTTTCCTCAAAAATGCCATTAGGCATCGTTATTTTCACATCAAACTCATTGACCATGTTATATGACAAAAATAAGCCTAGACCCACATGTCTGTTCTCTCTATCTCACAATGATAAGTGTGGCCCCACTTGTCAGGAGTAAGCAAGCGAATAATTTTATAGGAAAATAAGAATGTCGTTGGGATCAAGTGGCCCCCACACTTTATTGTAGTAAGATAGAAGGAGAGATGGCATGCTGGTTCATAGGTATTTATGTCATTATAACATGGCAAAAGAGATTTGAGATCACAATAATGGTGCCCAATGGCATTTTTGAACATGTGTCTAAGAAAGCGATGGCATTTGTGAGCAGTTGAAATTCCTAGTGGCAAAACTGAGTAGTGGGAAAGAACCGATGGCATAACTGATAAAAACCCTTTCTTTTTCTTTTGATTTATTGGGTTTTTGCTCTGTTTTTCTTTTTGGAGTGGTTCATGGCCTTGTCACTTGGGAAATCATCTTCATTTCCTCTCCCAAGTGGCTCATCATTCTCAAAACCTTGCTAAGGTCATGTCACTCCAATGCTTGACCGAACCCTAAAATCTTTTCCTAGGAAATATTCCTTTTCCTATTAAAGGAATAACCCTATCTGCCCTAGGCTGTGAAGCAACCTGTATTTTTTCCCATCCAAAAATCCCCAAATAATTATTATAAATTGTTTGGGTCATATCTTCCTCAAATATGGCAAAATACTTCATTAGCCATATTTATCATCATGCTCAATAAATTCATTTCCTCTTCTGTCCTAAATGGCACATTGTGAGGCAAGTGCTATTTATATTTACCCTTTTGACCCCAAACTTTTTGGACATCTTCTCCTGTCCATATAATTGCCCTATGCCAAAATTCAACTTTATTTGCCTAGCTAAAATTCCTTAGTGATTTTTCAAAGTTCCTGTCTGAGGGAAGCCTTTGTGAAGGAAGTGCTAGCTAGGGTTATCCAAATTTTGCACACTCCTTCATGTGCTCATATGATCCCACTCCTCCAAACTTCAGCTCCATGCAATCACCTATGTGAGCACATGACCAAATCTTTACTTCTGGTAAAATTTTCAAGTTGTGAAGCAAGTGCATTTTAAATTGCTTCAAAAATCCTAATTAATTAGCAGACTGTTCTCCTACCCAAATAACTTCTCTCCACCAAATTTGGGATCAATGCATCTAGCAAATACTTCTCCAGAATTTATGCAAGTTTCTGGACAAAGGGAATAGCTATGAAGGAAATACCATTTTGGTGAATCCATTTGGTGCAAAAAAAATTACAGCATCTTACTATGTCCAAATCCCTAAGCCTTGCCAAATTTCAACTCAAGTGGAATCACCATGTGAGTGCATCATCCAAATCTTGATTCTGGACCAATTTTGGGGTTACACAACAACTATATTAGTTTGTGCTCCATTATGCCCCCAAACCTCCAGGATCATAGTCCTTCCATAGATAATCACCCCAGACAAACTCTTTGGCGCCAGTAAAGTTCCTGTTGTTCACCAATGCATGGCCAAGTTTACTGCAGTAAACTTCTGGCAGTGATTACCATTAACCATAACATTTTTAACCAAAACTACCACCTTAGTTGCAACCTCCCCTGGATGAACTATCAACTAGACAACGTTTTGGGTGTTGTAGAGCATTGAACGCCCCGGTTCACATGGTGACTACGATGATGGCAAGCCCGTGCGCAGTGGCCACGTCCAGGGCGCCGTTTCTGCTTCGTCTGCTCCCCTCTCATCATCTTAGAGCTCGTGAGCATGTCCAGTGGCTACATCTCGTCATCGCCGTTCCCCTGGACCCCTCTTCCCCTCCATCAGCTTCCTCACCGATGCAAACTGCCGCGTGCACACAGACGTACAGTGGCGTTTTGGCTTGGTTCATCGCCGTCATCTTTCTCCATGCGCCTCCATTGGCATCCTCCTCCCCGTGATTGCTCCCATGTGCCTCAATCGTCACCTGCCTCCAAGCTCATGCGCGTGCACACGCGTCCGCGGCACCGGCCAAGCGTCTGCGGCGATGACAGCTCGGCACCTCGCCTGCGCCTATATATAGGCCTCCCCCGAGCATTTCGAGCACACCAACAGCCTCCCCGCAGTCCACTACCCCTCCCCAGCCACTCGCCCGAGACCCAGAGCCCCTTCTCGCCTCCCATGTCCACCGCAGCCGCCATTGGACTCTGCTCGAATCTGAGCAGCCCCGGGATCCTCCCCTCTCTCTTTCTCGACTAGAGGCCCTCACCACCGAGCTTGATTTCTCCCTGTAGTCCCCCACCCACCTGCATCGCCGGAGTGCAGCAAGCCACTCAAGCTGAAGCTCCTGTCCGCCAATGCCAAGCTTGTTGTCATCTCGGTCCCCTACTCCAACCGTGGATAGGATAGATGGATGCGGCTCGATCCCCTGATCATGGAGGTGTGCCGCACGCCCCGAGCGGTGGCCTACACCACCGGCGGTCTTCATTGGGGCTGGCTCTGTCGTGGCCAGGCACGGGTGAGAGGAAGGAGACGAAAGTTTCGACCCCCTCCCTACCAGCTGGCTGGTGGACCCCGCGATCCCATCCGTCAGCCGCACACCCCGCTGACCCCACCACCGCTGAGGTGGATAAGTGGAAGCGGTATTCCAGTGGATACGTTTTCCTCTGATGAAAGCATACTCTGTTGTTCTGCTGTCAAAAATGTGCTTTCGCTTCGATGAAAGCGTATTCTCTGGATCGCGCTTTCTCTTTTTTTCAGTGAGGGACTTGTTTGTGGAGATTTTTTTTACAGAAAGGTCCCTGGTAGAAAAACCCTTGTATCTTCTCAACCACAACTCCAAATGAGGTGATTACAAAGCCCACTTCTTAGTTTCGTCGAGCCTGTTCTGTTGGTCTCATGTTCACCATGTGACAACATTCTGAAAATGACCATTTTTCCCTTGCCGTTAACCAGCCCCTTACAAGAGAGTACGTTTTCCGGCGATTCTTTCCGCGAGCTTCTTGCACTTTCTTTCCGGTGTTCTCTTCCACCCCAGGCAAGCCATACCCTCCATTTGCATGATTGCAATGCAGTGACATGGTTTAAATTATTTGAACTTTTTTAAAATATTGTATTAGGTATGTATGATTTGTTCATAGCATTTCTTGGAGTATTGTTTTGATCTTGATATTGCCATGATATTCCTTGGAGTTCTAGGACTTATGTTTTGATGATTATGTGGATGACATGTGCCTTTGGATTCTTGATGACTATTATGATTGTTTTCATGATGGTATGTGGTATTATCTTGGAGCATTACTTTGGATATCATGTTGCCTTTAGATTGTTAGTGACTAGTGGTCGTTTCATCATGATGCTAGATGATATTATGTTCTGGAGTAGGATGTTGGAGATGATGCTTGCTGTGGATCATAGTTGGATACTTAGTTCTTGATATTTGAGTAGTAGTCTTATCATTCTTGGATTCATCATGATAGTAGTGTTATGTTGTCCTTGGAGTATTTTGGAAATACGATATTCAGCTTTAGATTATTTGTCGGATATTGCTATGACTTGGATTATAGGTAGATAGATGATATCGGAGTGTCAGTCATTACTATTTTACTAGAAGAACGCCCGTGCGTTGCAACGGGGCCACAATAACTTAAAAAGTTCAATATTACAACATTGGCGACCTTTTTTACCATCAAATCCTCACACACACACACTCCCTCCCTCTCCCTCACTCTCTCTCCCCCTCTCCCGCTTCTCCTAGCCGCCTCAACATCACGTCATTACCAAACATGTAGTGGATGCCTAGTGGGACAAGGGTTAAGAAATAACATGAGGTGAAAAATACGATGGCTGTCAATTCCATAAGACGATCCAAGTAATTTGAAAAAACAGATCGGGAGCATCTTGTATAATCTCAAAAAAGCAACTAAAAATATGAGAAATGAAGTGATGAAAATCAGCCCCTGCTCTCATTTATGCTCGCTTTTGTAATGGGAGTCAAGGAATGGGGATACCGGGAGAAGAAAGGATCACATGGACGGCAAGCCTCCACCACCGGCAAGTGGGGTTGCTTCACATCCAATCTCCACGGCCGTCGCCTCCGTGGGGATGAACTCCCATGTTCACAACCAGGCTCCCAATCGGCCGCTGCCTCGCCGACCTTGACGACGGGTCCGCGTTGCGATCCCTACTGGATTGTGGTCGCGCCTCCCCAAACCTCACCGCGGGACACATGAGAGGGCGCCATTGCCATGGTCGGGCTTGGACGGGGAAAGGAGGCGACATAGCAGCAACGGCGCCTTCACCGGGATTGGTGGCGACGGCGGCGGCGAGCGAGCGGGAGGACGGCGGCGGTGAGAGAGTAGGAGGGTGGTGGCGGCAGTCCATCGGCCGCTGTGACGTGAGAGGAGGATGGGGATGGGGCCGCGATCTGGACGTATGGAGCGGTCGAGAGGAGGGGAAGCAGGCGGCTTGGTTTTTCCATCGTGCGGGGTTTGGGGGAGGTCAAACGAGAGGGCTTTTTTCGTGCGGGAGGCAGAGCAACGAGGGAAGATGTAGGGAGATGGGATGCGGCCGGTTGACAGGAAAAGGAAAGCTACGCATTTTTAGGCAGTAGAGATGATTGATGATAAGAAAGGGAAAATCACATTAATATAAGGAAATATCCCATCAATATTTGATTGATTGCGATTTATTTTTTAAATGGTAACTAATCTGATCATCAATACTTGATTGATTGCGATTTATTTTTTATATGGTAACTAATCTGATGGGTTGGCAGGAAAAGGAAAGCTACGCATTTTTTTAGGCAGTAGAGATGATTGATGATAAGAAAGGGAAAATCATATCAATATAAGGAAATATCCCATCAATATTTGATTGATTGCGATTTATTTTTTATATGGTAACTAATCTGATCATCAATACTTGATTGATTGCGATTTATTTTTTATATGGTAACTAATCTGATGGATTGGCAGGAAAAGGAAAGCTACGCATTTTTTAGGCAGTAGAGATGATTGATGATAAGAAAGGGAAAATCACATCAATATAAGGAAATATCCCATCAATATTTAATTGATTGCGATTTATTTTTTATATGGTAACTAATCTGATCATCAATACTTGATTGATTGCGATTTATTTTTTATATGGTAACTAATCTGATGGGTTGGCAGGAAAAAGAAAGCTACGCATTTTTTTAGGCAGTAGAGATGATTGATGATAAGAAAGAGAAAATCACATCAATATAAGGAAATATCCCATCAATATTTGATTGAATGCGATTTATTTTTTATATGGTAACTAATCTGATCATCAATACTTGATTGATTGCGATTTATTTTTTATATGGTCGATGAAGTTTTTTTTTATTGGGCGCGGGTTTTTTGGGTGGCTGCGTGGGATGGGGTGGGGTGGGAGGATGACGAAAAAAAAACCGGAGGTGGGAGGATGACGAAAATAAACCAGCGAAAATAAACCGCGCGGACTATTCACCAACTGCTCCATTAGGAGTAGAGATATTTTGGGGATAAATTCTACCATTAAGTTGGCCAGGTGCCACCGAACCGGGCTTTTTCCAGTGCAACCACATTTTCCTTTTATGGGAAGGCCCTGATGCGGTCTATTGTCATGCCTCTCGTTGTTGCCTCCAATGATGGAAGGTTATGGGTGTGCGGTACCCTGGCCCAGTAAGAAGACATATCCTTGCGTGCCCGTTGTTTTTGTTATGTGCATGTGTCCCCGTTTGGGACGGTTTATTATTTTTGGCCACGACGGTGGTCGTTGTGTCTTTGGTAGACACGAGGACACCCAGGACTAGCCCAGTGGGGAGTGAGTTGGAGTGGCCAGGAGAGTGCCATGGCAGTAGATTGGTTTTGTCGGAACGCCGTTGGTCCACCCGAATAGGAGTGCGAGGCCATGGGTTCCGTGGTGTGGGTAGAGTGTGCTTCCTCTACAGAGTTTATTTAAATCTATCGATAGTCGCGTCCTCGGTCATGGGCAAGGGTTCTTACTAGGTCACACCGTTCGATCAACACTCACATGACGGAATGACTTATAGGTGATTTATATGTTGATATTTTGAGAAGTACAGAGTGGTAGGATGTTGATGATAATGTTAGAGACCAAGTGTTGGTCATGGTAGTGATCGCCGGAAAGATCACGTTTGAGACCAAGTGTTGGTCGTGGTAGTGATCCCAGGAAAGATCACCGTTTGAGACCAGGTGTTGGTCATGGTTGTGATGGCCTGAATGATCGCCGTGTGGTTTTGATCACAAGGTGATCGAGATGGTATATTGCTTGGCCGGTTAGCTAAGAGAGATATGGTTATGGAGATCTGAGATGGTGATTTATTAGTATTGTATTAGTTTCATACCATGCTTAGTAGTTGTTTCATCATAATAGTTGTTAATTTAATTAACCTTTGAAATGCAATGTTATTGTCTTGCCTTGATGTTTATGGTTGTTGTGAGCTTGCAAGTACATTCAATGTACTGACCTGGCGTGTCATGCCAGATTGCAGGTGATGCCATGATTGCTTGATTGCTTCTCGAGGTTGTCGTGTGTGCGAGCTAGATCGTGTCCCAACCATAGTCCCTGCGGAGTGGAGTTCACCACCTTCATCGTAGTTCCGCTGCTAGAAGTATTCCGCTGTTACGAGTTGTTCTGCTGCTAGCATAGAGCAAGTGTAGTATCGCAGGCGTAGTGTCACCATGCTGATGTGCTTCTTTGTAACATCAGACTCTTGTATTATTATTCTTGTAATAAGAGCTGATTTTTATATGTCAAGTACTTCCATATTCCAGAGACTTCTCCTCGATCTCTGGACTGGAATACGGGGCGTTCTGGTTTCTCTGAGTCGGGGTGCCACAGGCTTGGTATTGGAGCAGGTCTGGCTGTAGGACGCCCAAGTCAGCTCGAGCGGTAGAAATCGGTAGTATAGAGTCTGGCTTGTTCATTGCATTTGCTTGCTGCATTTGTTTGTTGCATAGCATGCATATAGCCTTATTATTTTTCTACTAACGGTTTAATCTGGTGAGTGTAGATGGCATCGGGTCGGATCCACTACAACTCAGCCTTTGCATTTCTCCAGTTTTCTTTTCTTGCTTGTTCTTCGGTGTTTGGTGTCATTCCTGTCTCAGCAGAGTGATGCCAAGTGATCCCGACACTGTTTGTAAAAATGATGCTCAGGTATCGCATCGAATTCCTTCCTTCAGCCCCATTTTGTTTTGGTGGTAGACATGCTTCTACCCCGGGCCGTCCTTTTTCTTGTCATGTTGGCAACCCTTAATGGTCTTAGTGATCAAGAAAGGGCAATGCTAGCAGACCCAGTTTCCCTGCTATCCTTATTTCTTGGACGAGTACGGATATTTTCCGTCCCCTTGATAATAATATGGCAACGACACTTGTGTCCTGCTACATGGTTACCAAGTACGTCCTCGCCTCCGAGCTAGTCTAGGTTGCTACCTGGCTAAGCTAGCACTTGGTGTAGCGTTGTTTACACCAATTCTTCCATACATTTATTCCTCCTCGTGCACATCATCACAACATGCTAGATCGTAGAACCGGAGATCCAGCGAGATTTGTGTGCTTAAGTAGGCATGCATATTGTGTGACTAGCAGTAATATGTGACCCTGATTGTGTGTGAATTGATTGTTGTTGTGTGCTTTTGTTTAGTTGAGTTTTCTTTTGCTTCTTTCTTTTTCGGCCCCGGTGTTACATTATTTTTTCCCCTATAAAGAGTTTCTCATCAACTGACACCGGACTCGAAGAAGTAATAAGGAGTTCAAATATTTGGAAATTCAACTAAACAGAATGGAATTCTCAGCCGACTGTAGTGAAATGGGGAATATCTGGTTTTGAGGCTGATAATCAATTTGGCATTAGTGTACACTCCTCACAACAGTACTGATAACTCAAGTCTACATCAGTACAAAATCTTCACGGTAGTAATGATCAAGTCAGCGGCAAGATAAGTCAGGTACAAACTCAACGGTATATTTTTAGTCAAAGGTATGGAGCATATACAAAATTTTGGCTCAACAATGCATGATGTTTGGAATATATTATCATCCGAAATAAAGTCAGCATGTGATATGCTCAAGGAAGACAGTCAAACAAATTTTCTCATGCAAATAATCAGCCACAAAATATTATGGGCGTGTGTGTAGATTTCAGTCTGCATATTAGTAAGAAGCTTTGGTTGTAAGAAACTCAGTCTTCTTTCACACGCTATCGGAAGAAATTTATGATGCAAGGCTCCTCAATTTTCCTCAGCATGACATGTGGACAATTTCTGGTCTAAGATACCCGGTCTTTCTCAGCAAGATACCTCAGTAAAAGCTTCTGACAGACGAAAAATGAATCCTTCTAGAAAATCAACCCGAGGAGAAGCTTCTCAAGTACGGAAACCCGATTTCTCCTGCACAATACTCAGGTCAAGCTTCGTGTGTAAGCTATCGAGGCTTCTTCTGCACGCTACCCAGACAAAAGCTTCAAGCAGAAGCTAATGAGCCTTCCTCGGCAAGCTACACAAATGGCTTTTCTCTGCAGTTCAAGGGTCAGATTTACAATAATTTTTTCAGAGGTACAATGCAGTCAAAACATATGCCTACCGCAAGAATCAAGTGTTTGGTTGCATATGATTTTTATATATGGTGGGCATGCATCCCCAGTCTCATCAGTCAGTCATACGAGATGCGGTAAGGATCCAACAGATATACCTAAGGAAAGTAAGGATCCCACAACCTCATGAATCATGAATATTAAGATAAACAAAGATATATTTCCTATGATACAAGGATCGACAAGATCTGGAGATGACATCACACAATCAACAACCTTGACAATGGTCATCAAGGTCATTATTCTCACAACTGACAAGGAGATGTCCTAAAACCTTGTCACTTTCTTGTATGATTGGTCTCAACAATGAGCTCAGCATAGCTACGAACCTTGGCAATGTGTCATATGTGTGCGAACCCAGGTCAGAAAACAGGCACACGAAATGATGTCAAAAATATTGCATTAATCACGTCCCTGGTCATACGAAGAATCAAGGACATGTGTGGCCAAGTTATTCCAGTAAGGTATCCCCACAAAGAAAATCATGACCGTTATAAGGTGAGACTCACAGCAAAGGTATGATGATTTTTGCACGACCATCAAGGTCCGGACACCCAAATCAGTTGGAGGCCGTAATTCCATATGATCCCCAAAGGCATACCCTCATAGGCCTACTATGTTTTACAAGGATTTCATATCTCGCTGACCCGCTTAAAATGGTTAATATGGAAAAATCCAAATAGGTATACCGACAAAATGAGAAAGTCCAAAGATGAACAATCAGCTCAGACCCGATATACTCACCAATGGAATCAAGTACATGGCCAGTCTGTCAGGAAAAGCATTTGTCCGTCAGCCCCCTGTCGGGCAAAGTCTCGAGATGTAAATATTTGAGGTATGACAGAACTATAACTCCATACACCTTTATATTGCTCCTGACAAAAGCCAGTCAGATCTTTGGTACATATCTCACGCTCGAGCCAAAGAAATAAATCAAAATCAGTACCACCTATGAGCAGTCAGATCCCGTCAGAAGAAGGCCCTGATTAATTCTCAGCATTTATTGAAACCAGAAGGCCTGCATTTATTTGAAGCAACCCCATAACATAAGTAAAAGGTTTGCCTGACCAAAGGAAAATTTTATGCTCAGATCCATTGGATATCATGTCAGATCTGAGGGAATCAATGTCAGCAAAAGAAATTGGTATATGAGCAAAAATCTGACATGATTTCGGGAAAGGTGAAGCAAACCACCCCCGAGCAAAGACAATCAAATCATATAAAATTCTTGGGGGAACAATAATTAAAGAAAGAAGGATACCCGATCTGGAAACGGTGTCGTCAAGTCATACTTGTTCCCTGAGCAACTAAATCTCGAGGATGAGATTTCTTTAAGGGCGTAAGAGTTGTAACAACGTGGATTTTGGCCCTTTTCTTTTTCTTTTGATTTATTGGGTTTTTGCCCTATTTTTCTTTTTGGAGTGGTTCTGTGGCCTTGTCACCTAGGAAATCATCTACATTTCCTCTCCCAAGTGGCTCATCATTTTAGAAACCTTGCCAAGATCATGTCACTCCAATGCTTGACCAAACCCTAAAATCTTTTTCTAGGAAATATTCCTTTTCCTATTAAAGGAATAACCCTGTCTGCCCTAGGTTGTGAAGTAACCTGTATTTTTTCCCATCCAAAAATCCCCAAATAATTCGTATAAATTTTTTGGGTCATATATTCCTCAAATATGGGAAAATACTTCATTGGCCATACTTCTCATCATGCTCAATAAAATCATTTCCTCTTCTTCCTAAATGGTACATTGTGAAGCAAGTGCTATTTATCTTTGCCCTTTTGACCCCAAACTTTTTGGACATCTTCTCTTGTACAAATAATTGCCCTGTGCCCAAATTCAACTTTCTTTTCCTAGCCAAACTTCCTTAGTGATTTTTCAAATTTCCTGTCTGAGGGAAGCCGTTGTGAAGGAAGTGGTAGCTAGGTTTATGCAAATGAGTTGAAATTTGGCACACTCCTTCATGTGCTCATATTATGCCACTCCTACAAAATTCAGCTCCATCCAATCAACTATGTGGGCACAGGACCAAATCTTTACTTCTGGTAAATTTTTCAGGTTGTGAAGCAAGTGAATTTTATGTTGCTTCAATTTTTTTGATAAATTACCGGACTATTCTCCTACCCAAATTCTTTCCCTCCACCAAATTTGGGATCAATTCATCTAGGAAATATTTCTCTAGAATTTTTGCAAGTTTCTAGACAGAGGGAATAGCTGTGAAGGATGTACCATTTTGGTGAATCCATTTGGTGCAAAACAATTACAGCATCTTACTATGTCCAAATCCCTAAGCCTTGTGAAATTTTAGATCAAGTGGAATCACCATGTGAGTGCATCATGCAAATCTTGATTCTGGACCAATTTTGGGGGTTACACAGCAACTATATTAGTTTGTGCTCCATTATGCCCCAAAACCTCTAGGATCATAGGCCTTCTATAGATAATCACCCCAGACAAACTCTTTGGCACCAATAAAGTTCCTGTTGTTCATCAGTGCACAGCCAAGTTTACTGTAGTAAACTTCAGGCGGTGATTACCATTTAACCATAGCAGTTTTAACCAGCACTACCACCTTAGTTGCAACCTCCCCTGGATGAACTATCATCTAGACAACGTTTTGGGTGCTGTAGAGCATTGAATGCCCCGTTTCACATGGTGACTACGACGATGGCAAGCCTGTGCGCGCTCTGTGCGTAGTGGCCGCGTCCATGGCGTCGTTTCTGCTTCGTCTGCTCCCCTCTTCTCGTCTTAGAAGTCGTCGACATGTCCAATGGCTGCATCTCGTCAATGCCGTTCCCCTGGAACCCTCTTCCCCTCCGTCAGCTTCCTCACCGACGCAAACCACCGTGTGCCCACGGCCGTACAGTGGCGTTTTGGCTTGGTTCATCGCCGTCGTCTTCGTCCCTGCGCCTCCTTTGGCATCCTCCTCCCCGTGAGCTCTCCCCTGTGCCTCACTCATTGCTTGCCTCTGATCTCATGCGCGCGCACACGCGTCCGTGGCACCGGCCACGCGTCCGCGGCGACCACAGCTCGGCACCTCGCCCCACGCCTATATATAGGCCTCCCCCGAGCCTTTCGAGCACACCAGCAGCCTCCCCACACTCCTCTACCCCTCCCCAGCCCCTTGCCCGAGACCCGGAGCCCCTCCTCGCCCCCCATGTCCGCCGTAGCCGCCGTCGGGCTCCGCTCGAATCTGAGCAGCCCCGGGCTCCTTCCTTCTCTCTTTCTCTACCAGAGGCCCTCACCACCGAGCTTGATCTCTCCCTATAGTCCCCCACCCACCTGCGTCGCCGTAGTGCAGCGCCCAACTCAAGCCGAAGCTCCTGACCGCCGGCACCGAGCTCGTCGTCATCTCGGTCCCCTACTCCAGCCGTGGGCGGGATAGATGGATGCGGCTCGATCCCCTAATCACGCCGGTGTGCCGCACGCCCTGAGCAGTGGCCTATACCGCTGGCCGTCGTCGTCGGGGTTGGCTCTGCCACGGCCAGGCACGGGTGAGAGGAAGGAGGCGAAGGTCCCAACCCCTCCCTGCCAGCTGGCTGGTGGACCCCGCGGTCCCACCCGTCAGCCGCACACCCCGCTGACCCCACCACCACTGAGGTGGATAAGTGGAAGCGGTATTCCACTAGATACGTTTTCCTTCCATGAAAGCGTATTCTCTGGATCGCGCTTTCTGTTTCTTTCAGTCAGGGACTTGTTTGTGGAGATAATTTTTACAGAAAGGTCCCTGGCAGAAAAACCCTTGTACCTTCTCAACCACAACTCCAAATGAGGTGATTCCAAAGCCCACTTCTTCGTTTCGTCAAGCCCGTTCTGTTGGTATCATTTTAACCATGTGACAACAATATAAAAATGACCATTTTGCCCTTTCCGTTAACCAGCCCCTTACGAGAAAGTACGTTTTCCGGCGATTCTTTCCACGAGCTTCTCGCACTTTCTTCCCAGTGTTTTCTTCCACCCCAGGCAAGCCACAACCTCAATTTGCATGATTGCAATGTAGTGACATGGTTTAAATTATTTGAACTTGTTTAAAATATTGCATTAGCTATGTATGATTTGTCCATGGCATTTCTCGGAGTATTGTTTTGATCTTGATATTGCCATGATATAGCTTGGAGTTCTAGGACTTAGGTTTTGATGATTATGTGGATGACATGTGCCTTTGAATTCTTAGTGGCTATTATGATTGTTTTCATGATGGTATCAGGTATTATCTTGGAGCATTACTTTGGATATCATGTTGCCTTTGGATTATTAGTAGCTAGTATTAGTTTCATCATGATGCTAGATGATATTATGGTCTGGAGTAGGATGTTGGAGATGATGCTTGATGTGGATCATAGTTGGATAGTTAGTTCTTGATATTTGAGTAGTAGTCTTATCATTCTTGGATTCATCATGATAGTAGTGTTATGTTGTCCTCGGAGTATTTTGGAAATACGATATTCAGCTTTGGATTATTTGTTGGATATTCCTATGACTTGGATTATAGGTAGATAGATGATATCGGAGTATCAGTCATTACTATTTTATTTTGGGGATAAATTTTGTCATTGAGTTGGTCAGGTGCCACCAAACCGGAATTTTTCTAGTGCAACCACATTTGCCTTTTATGGGAAGGCCCTAATGCGGTCTATTGTCGTGCCTCTCGCCGGTGCCTCCAATGAGGGAAGGTTATGGGTGTGCGGTACCCTGACACGGTAAGCAAACATAACCTTGTGTGCCCGTTGTTTTTGTTATGTGCACGTGTCCCCGTTTGGGACGGTTTATTGTTTTGGCCACAACGGTGGTCATTGTGTCTTTGGTAGACACGGGGCCACCCAGGACTAGCCCAGTGGGGAGTGAGTCGGAGTGGTCGGGAGAGTGCCATGGTAGTAGACCAGTTTTATCGGAACGCCGTTGGTTCACCTGAATGGGAGTGCGAGGCCATGGGTTCCGTGGTGTGGGTAAAGTGCGCTAACTCTACAGAGTGTATTTAAATCTATCGATAGCTGCATCCTCGGTCATGGGCAGGGGTTCGTACTAGGTCACACCGTTCGATCAACACTCACATGACGGAATGAGTTATAGGTGATTTATATGTTGATATTTTGAGCAGTACAGAGTGGTAGGATGTTGATGATAATGTTGGAGATCAAGTGTTGGTCATGGTAGTGATCACCGGAAAGATCACGTTTGAGACCAAGTGTTGGTCGTGGTAGTGATCGCCAGAAAGATCACTGTTTGAGACCAAGTGTTGGTCACGGTTTTGATCACCGGAATGATCACCGTTTAGTTTTGATCACAAGGTGATCGAGATGGTATATTGCTTGGCCGGTTAGCCAAGAGAGATATGGTTATGGAGATCTGAGATGGTGATTTATTAGTATTGTATCAGTTTCGTGCCATGCTTAGTAGTTGTTTCAATAATAGTTGTTAATTTAATTAACCTGTTAAATGCTATGTTATTGTCTTGCCTTGATGTTTATTGTTGTTGGGAGCTTGCAAGTACATTCAATGTACTGACCTGGCGTGTCATGCTAGATTGCAGGTGATGCCGTGATTGCTTGATTGCTTGTCGAGGTTGCCGTGCGTGTGAGCTAGATCGTGTCCCAGCCAGAGCCCCTGCAGAGTGGAGTTCACCACCTTCGTCGTTGTTCCGCTGCTACGAGTTGTTCTGCTGCTAGCATCGAGCAAGTGTAGTATCACAGGCGTAGTGTTACCGTGCTGATGTGCTTCTTTGTGACATCAGACCTTGTATTATTATTTTTGTAATAAGAGCTGATTTGTTCTATGTCAAGCAGTGACGTATTCTAGAGACTTCTCTTCGATCTCTGGACTAGAATACGGGGCGTTCCGGTTTCTCTGAGCCGGGGTGCTAGACCAATGCTTACCAAGAAGGTGGACATGTCAGTTTTTGAAAGGACTTTGGTATATGAAGTGCGAAGTGCAGCCCAGTCTGTTGCCGGTGCAACTGCTGGTTCCATTGCCGCTGCATAGGCTGGAGCAGATGCAAGTGCAAGTGTTGTTGTAGGTGCGGAAGCCGTTGCTGGTGCCCTTGCTGGTGCGACTGGTAGTGCCGTTGTTGCTGCCGGAGATGGTGCTCCTTGTAGAGCTGGTGCCGGTGTCGATGCCCGATCCTCCAGTAGATCAGCCTGATTCACTGACTCAGTTGGTGCCCAATCATCAGCTGGATCTGACTAAGCTGCTACTGCTGTCAGTGCTAGAGCAACTGCCGGTGCTCGATCCATTGCTGAAGGTGGTACCGATGTGCGAGACAGCGGCGATCGTGCCTGGTCTGCTATGATCTGCTTTCTAACTTGACTAGGCTCCATGACCATGATCCAATCTTTTTCTTCATTTCTTTTAAACGCGAGAAGGACTAATTGTGGCGTGTTTGTTAAACCAAACTGCAGTTCATCATAGGGATTCAGCTTGTACTCAGATAACACACTGATCCAATTTTTTCTAGTAATATCAGTGATGGACAGTGCCTTCGTTACTGACACGACATAAGAAGTAAAACATGCAAAAATGGCCATCGTAGAGCAAACCAAACGGTTTATTCTGTGATGTATATCACATGGAAAAACCTGTAGCATAAAATTGTAGCAAAAGAAAGAAAACATGACATTAAATCAATAAGATTTAGACAGTAAATCAATAAGATTTACTTGATGTGACACGAGTGAATCCTTACGAGGAAATCACTATGTTGAAGTACTAAACAGAAGATTGATCGTCCAACTACATGTGGCATGCAGGGCCCTCGCCTACTCCCACAAGTAGGATAGTCCAAAGGTCGTGACAAATCGTATGGTCCGAACATCCATGGGACTGGAAATCCGGGTGGGTGCGATAAACCCTGAAATGCATATAGATATTGGAGTGTAACCATAATTGATAAACCGTCCTCACAAAAAAATGATCTAGATACTTCAAAATATGCAGACTGAATTGAGTGGACAGATATTAACATAGACTGTTCTTAAGACTGACCACACACCAAAAGCGACAATATTAAAAAATGCATGGTTAACAAACACAAATCAAGTATTGAACAATAGTACTTACTACAGACAAGCAAAGTTGCACTAATTAAACTCTGCAGACTATTTCTTGCCGCCGACCTACGGGATGAACCCCGCATACCTGACTAGGCCACAAACTTCGTGAGTGATTTATACCGGCACCGTCACCATCTCGTCAACCTTGGACAGCCTAACAAAGTGGTCTTTCTGTTGGGGAACGCAATAATTTCAAACAAAAAGTATCCCTCCGACACTCCATTTTTCTTCGAAATCACCCGGAACACTTCCGGTGTTTGAATATAGCCATCCAATATATCAATCTTTATGTCTCGACCATTTCGAGACTCCTAGTCATGTTAGTGATCATATCCGGGACTCCGAACTACCTTCAGTACATCAAAACACATAAACTCATAATACCGATCGTCATCGAACGTTAGGCGTGCGGACGCTACGGGTTCAAGAACTATGTAGACATGACCGAGACACGTCTCCGGTCAATAACCAATACGGAACCTGGATGTTCATATTGGCTCCCACATATTCTACAAAGAACTTTATCGGTTAAACCGCATAACAATATACGTTGTTCCCTTTGTCATCGCTATGTTACCTGCCCGAGATTCGATCATCGGTATCTCAATACCTAGTTCAATCTTGTTACCGGCGAGTCTCTTTACTCGTTGCATAATGCACCATCCCGCAACTAACTCATTAGTCATATTGATGTGCATAACCGAGAGGGCCCAGAGATACCTCTTCAATACTCGGAGTGACAAATCCTAATCTCAATCTATGCCAACCCAACAAACACCATCAGAGACACCTGTAGAGCATCTTTATAGTCACCCAGTTACCTTGTGACGTTTGATAGCACGCTAAGTGTTCCTCCGGTATTCGGGAGTTGCATGATCTCATAGTCATAGGAACATGTATAAGTTATGGAGAAAGTAATAGCAACAAACTAAACGATCATTGTGCTAAGCTAACGGATGGGTCTAGTCCATCACATCATTCTCTAATGATGTGATCCCGTTCATCAAATGACAACACATGTCCATGGCTAGGAAACTTAACCATCTTTGATTAACGAACTAGTCAAGTAGAGGCATACTAGGGACACTCTATTTGTCTATGTATTCACACATGTACTAAGTTTTCGGTTAATACAATTCTAGCATGAATAATAAACATTTATCATGATATAAGAAAATATAAATAACAACTTTATTATTGCCTCTAGGGCATATTTCCTTCACTTTCCACTCATAAACATGACGATGAAGATAGGCTGCATCAGATTTGACAAGAAGCCTTACAAGAACCACACCCTACATAATCGAGGGCACTGCCAGGAAATTGTTGTGGTCAAGTACAGCCTCGAGAACACGCCTGACAACAATACTATAGGAAATCACTAGTTCAGGACACGTGGCAACATGGACACATCAGCTAGATAGTTTAGCAGTAGAACTCATCCTCAGGTCTTCCAGTTCACACAACATGACTTTGAGAACTTCATCTCCACCGCGGACCTGGTTCTAATACAAACAGAAACCAAATATTTTATTACTACCTCCATTCATAAATATAAGATGATTTTCGATATTTTACTCCATATATGACTACATATACGCATAGGAATGAGTGAACAAAGACACTAGAACATGTCTTCAAAGTCATGAGAGCAGAGGGATTACTTGCAATATCCCTAACATAAGTTACTGAGGCAAATATACCCTCTTCAGAGGTAGCATTGATG
Organism: Triticum monococcum; assembly: GCA_034509565.1. Lineage (NCBI taxonomy): Eukaryota > Viridiplantae > Streptophyta > Magnoliopsida > Poales > Poaceae > Triticum > Triticum monococcum. The sequence goes on along the minus strand of CM067842.1, from coordinate 272,805,182 downwards.
TTCATAAAGTAGTTGAAAGTAATCTATAAGAAATCAGTGTCAACCTCTCGCATGTTTTGGTCAAAAGAGAGCTTAGAACCGTTATTTAGCACACAAAAATCCCATGCCAAATCAACTAGAAAGTTGTACTACTAGTACTAGTACTGCATGTTAGGTGAAAAAACACAATCAAGATCGAGAAAAAGATCGTCAAGAAGAGATATTACGTGGACTTTCTTAATGAGGGATCCTAGAGAGGGGGGCTTGGACAGGGCAATGGCTTTGAGCTTGTGTGCGATAGTCTCGGTGGGGTGCTTGCGCTTCTTCGTACCATGAGCCTCGACGGTTTTGGCCAGACCCATAGAAATCACTTCGGTTGGTGCTGCAGCGTCCATCAAGACACTGTCAAATACTACCTCCTTTCCGATTTATAGGGCTCAATTCAAAAATCTCACCAACCAAGGTAGATGATGAGTGCTAGAATAATTTTTGTAGTTTGCAAAAGCACTCAATTAGTGTGCCCATTTTCTTCACAAAATTGTGTTTCCAATGCATTAATTGCAATGCATGCATGAATAAACTACATGCATTGGTCAAATTTCTCTTAACCCTCGCATGCAATGATTAAATGCACCTTGAAATCTGAACATGTGATGGGAAACAATCAAATTGAGACTTATAAAATGGGAAATCTAAAAGTTTGAGATAAGCCCTATAAAACGGAAAGGAGAGAGTAGAAATAAAAGAAAATAAACCATAATCACAAACCCAAAACAAGAACAGAGAGGGAGTTATAGGATCAGTCTCGGGGTTGCAAGACCGGTCCTTGGACAGAATCAACATCATTGATGCGCACACCTTTCCTTCTTTGGGAGAGAAGAACAATGGCAAAATCAGGTCTGGGGTTTTCTTGAAGAAATGAGGAACAAGATGAGGGAGAAGCGAGTGGGGGTTTTCTTCAAGTGAGGAAGTTGAGAGAGAAGAGTGAGATGATGGTTGCTTCGTCCGTCCAACTTACTGCTGGAAAGGAGGGGGGTTTTGTGATTTGATGGCTCATTGGGCATTACTATGGCGCTTCGATCGGGGTAGTCTACCATGCAGTTGGGCACTCTACTACGGAGTAATTTAGTGCATGGCTGGTGGACCCGATGATGGCTGTCCCACACGTCGGTGAAAGTGAGTAGCAAGGTTCCCGACGACTGTCGAGGAGGATACACACGGTAGAGCATGTCCACTGTTTTTCTGAAGACCAAAAATGATTACAACAAGCATTTCCAATCTAACGACGGAGGAGTACGAAACACGGCAGCCACTTGAACATACATAGTGCTCCTACTACTAGGCATGTGTAGTGGTTCATACGTCAGTACTACATAATTTTGTTGATATTGTAATAAGATATGACGATACCAAATGATGTTGTGCGCATGTCAACTATATGAACAGTAATGTAACATAGTAGTACCGCTTTTTCGACTGTCTAGTCGAGAACGAACAGTGAGATCAATGTTAACAAAACTAGGTCTACAGTGCACGGAGAGTACGGTGCTACAGTGCTCCACAAAACATGAACCATATGAAGCATGAATCAGCATTAGGCAGGGTGTATGAAGGGTGCACGGCATGGGAGCAAAAGTTCCCTTGTCGACCCACTTTTGGGTGTTTGGTAGAGTGCATGAAGGGTGCATGAGTCCACACTAGTAGGTTTACACAAATACACGAAGAGGTAGCAACTATATTGAGATGAGAATGCAACCAAACACACCCACACGCTTTGTGCTACATTGACTGATATGCACGGTCTGAGTTTGATCCAACGGTCATGTTGCGCCGAGACATGGACATGCCCATGCAGAGGACACCTAAACACCATCGACGTCCCTCTGATTCTCGAGGCGCACGATGTTGGTGATGCAGGGTGCAACCGCCCGCAGAGCCCGCTCCCAGTCGGCGGGAGCCAGCTCGTCAAAGACGGCGTCCAATGGCACAAATGGATTCTGGTGACGGAACCCTGATAGGATTCGCCCGGCAATGGCGATGGCAGACCGCAACCCCACCTTGTCCAGCTCCGCCCCCACCATCGTGGGGAGACGGCTCAGCTCCTCGAAGTTATAAGTCAAAAATGAGAGCAGGTCAGGAAGCCGCAACTCGTTGAAGTTGACGAGGTGGTCGAACGGGTTTACCCCGACGACCGGCGTGGTCGTGCTAGCACGACGGTAGGCATCGCACAGTCGCAACACATGTGTGGCAACTTGGCAGACCAAGTGGCTGAGGCGATCCTGGACCTCGTCACGATCGGCCCGGTCGCGCTCTAGCCGGCTCCACTAACGGCATAGCGTATCTCCCTCTTTGTGGTCTTTCGTGATTTGATGACTCATTTACTTGCTTCAACGCTACGACCGAGGAGGACCCATAAAATGCGTGGTAGGGTGTCCCACGTCTCGTCAAGAAATAATATATGAGTGCACCACCCAGGAGGACCCCAAAACCGCGTGGTAGGGTGTACCACGTCTTGGCACGGAGGAAAATGTGCGTGTAAAAATACATTGTATCAGACGTAGTACCTATGGTTCTACCTCGAGAACTAGCCAGTCGGTCGAAAACACCCCGCTAGCCACACAGCTTCATCATGCTAACGTGGCAGGGAGGACAGGTGTGGTTAGCTCCGTCTCAACAAGACACAATGTCTCTTGTTCTAGGCGATTCTTCTATTTTCCAAGCTTTTTTAGTTATAATAACACCACAGCAAGCTAGCGCCGCTCTTCGTGTGTGCCCTTGCATCTAAAGGTTAGACGATGGAGAGGAGAGAGAGATCGCGGACCTGGGACCCACTAGTAAGTGAGTCAACGGTCATGCACGTGTTGACGAGGCACACCCTCTACTCTAGTCAACGTAATACTGTATAAAATCAAGTTATGGGACAAAGCCAACAACTGTTGTTGTTTCAGGCTATCCACTTACGCTTTGTAGTCCAGGTTGCCAGTTCGAAACTCGTCTTTTATATTTGTTAGTTTTAGGTCCAAATTTGATCAATGACAAGTGGGACCCCCGTGTGTTGTTCCGATATTTCAGTGCAGGATGGTTTTTTTGAACAAACACTTTGCGCGATTAGACAAGTAACAACATGAGTTACACGTATTTTGCAAGTTTACGAACAAAAATGATAGCGGCATAGAGTATCATATCCACCCCATAGCTTAGATTCTATGGTGATACGAGTTTTTACATCGATGGAAATGCGATCCAATGGGTTGGGAGTAGTCTTTGTAATTATGTGCAATTTCCAAACTCTCCAAGGCTTTTTTGCAAATAAAACATTTAGGCCTCGTGTGTGCCAATGCATCTTGGATCCAATGGCTCCCCGTTGCTCATATTAGGTGCTCCCTGTAGCTTAATTAGCCAATACGGTGATACGAGCATCTAGGTCATATGATATGTGATCAGATGCCACATGTGTAGTACTTGTACTTTCTGCACAATTCCCAAACTCTCTCAGGCGTATATTGCAAAAACATTCAAAGCTCCTACTGTGAGCTGTTAGATCTCCGTGAACTCGTATCACCATGGAATCTATGGTGTTGGAGCACCTCATATTCGTGTAAGAAAACATCAGGTGCTCTCGCAGCTTGGATGCTACGGTGATACGAGCTTCGAGGTCGTTTGATTTGAGATCCAATGGCATCTGAGCAGTCTTTGTGCTTGTAAGCAGTCTTTGGGGGCTTTTCTGCAAAAAACATTCGAACAACCGAGGAGTTGTTGGGTCACAAATCCAATGGCTCCGAAGAGCTTGTATCACCAAAGCATCTAAGGTGTGGTAGCACATGATATTTGTCGGCATTCTGGGAACGGGGGTCCCCAGACTTGCCTGCCTACGGCCCATGGTGTGGCTCTGCGAGCGAGCCCGTATGACCCATCGTCACCAACAAGCACTCACGACCCTCCCGAGGGGCCAAGCCTCATGAGGCAGACGACACAAGACCTCCTCGGGAGCGCCCTCACCATGCTGCCTCATGAGTGGCATAGAGTTCAAGGAAAGGCAAACCTCACAAGGTTCTAATGATGTGAGCCATGATGAGCAAGATCGGGCAGGTGCCAGGCGGGCGCCAGCGCGAACAGTGTCCTTGTTTCCTCTTTGGTGCTAAGGAAGCAAGCGCAGCAGTGGAGTACCGAGGCGTCAAGTAAAGGCTTCCATATCTATGCAACGAGACCAGGACCAGCAGGATGGCAAGACGGAGGTCACCATGGAGCCCAAGGCGGCGTCACCACTAGAGCCTTTTGCACGTGAAGACTGCTTTTGTCAGGATAAGCTGTACTAGCTGTCCCCTTTCAAATTGGCCGCTGTTGGCTCCCTTCCCACTCAATATTTGGGGAGAGGACCAGGGCCTCTATAAATAGGATTAGCCACCATAGCAGAAGGCAACTGGTGTGGAACTCATTCAGCTCATCCTCACACCCACCAAGCACAAGAACACCTCGCCTCAGGAGGCTGTTCTTCCCCTTGTACTATTCATCCTTAGCCCAAGAGGCAATCCACCACCACGACACTGAAGTAGGGTGTTACACCACAACGGTGGCCCGAACTACTATAAATCTTGTGTCCTTTGTGTTGCGAGCTCATCGAGTTAGCCCTTGAGATCTTAGCGAAGCTAGGACGTGGATCGGTAGGGGGAGATCTTCGTGCCCACCCTAGTGTTCGAACCTTGAGGGTTTTGCCAGAACCGAAGATCCGACATTTGGCGCGCCAGGTAGGGCTGCGCCGTAGCTTTCCTTCCGTCGATCTAGGCTCCGCCGCCACCTCGCTTCGCCCTCATGGCCGGCGTCTCTCTCCCGGCTCCGACAACTGGTGCCGATGGCGGGACCAGGGGCTCCTATCCTTGGCCCCCGCCCTACGGCAGGTGCAGTGGCCGCCCAAGTTCATGCCGAAGATGCCGCCGCGCTACGCAAGTGCGGTGGACCTGTCAGCTTTTTTGCTAGCGTATGAGGAGGCCATCCTCAAGGCCGGGGGCGACGATAAGGTCATGGCCAACTGGCACACCACGCACCTGGCTACTCAACCTCCCCGAATCCACGGTGGCATCTTGGCAGATGCGGGCGATTTTGAAGTCGACCAGCTCGGTGCGATAGTTGTCGCACGTGTAGAAGGTGACAGGGAGGCGGATCTGTCCCAGGGAGTGGGCGGTGCTGCCTCCAACCCCTGAGAAGGACATGATGAGGTGAAGCCGCTCGAGCAGTACGCGCAAAAGGCCTCCCTTACAATGACATCCTTGGGTACCCAGCTCTAGCCCAGTTCTTGGTATTAAACCATCCGGCTTACAACCTCATGAAGATGCCGGGGAGCAAGGGTGTCCTCACCATCAAGGAGGACGCCAAGGAGGCCCTGGCGGCACTCAAGCTTGCCCTCAAGACCGCAGTGGTGGCACAGCCCGCCGGCGCGGGTGCCTCCGTGACCAAGGGAGTCGCACCAACCAAGAAGAAATAGTTGTTCACCCAAGACAAGGCAGAAACCAAGCAGGTGTTGGTCGATGAGGACGGGTCCTCGGAGCCACCTTTACCTTAGGTGCCGACCTTGACCCAAGCCAAGAGGAAGCGTTGGTGAAGTTCTTGCGTGCAAACAAGGACATATTCGCATGGGAACCCAAGCAGCTGTGGGGTCCTGAGAGAGGTGATTCAGCATCACTTAAGGGTGTGCCCCAATGTACGCCCTGTGAAGCAGCGGGCGAGACAGCAGTCCACGGAGAAGCATGCCTTCATCGTCCAAGAAACCGGCAAGTTAGAGGCAGCAGGTGCCATTCGCGAGGTTCGGTACCCCGAATGGCTAGCGAACCCCATCTTTGTGGCGAAGAAATGCGGGAAGGAGCGAATGTGCGTCGACTTCACCAACCTTAACAAGGCCTGCCTCCAAGATCCGTTCCCACTCCCACGCATCGACCAGATCGTCGACTCCACCTCCGAGTGCGACCTGATGTGCTTCCTGGATGCGTTCTTCGGGGATCACCAGATGAAGATGGTGTTAGAAGATGTAGAGAAGACAGCCTTCCTGACCCCGTGTGGGGTGTACTGCTACACTTGCATGCCTTTTGGACTGCGTAACGCGGGTGCGACCTTTTAGCGGTTGATGCACATTGCCTTAGGGCGGCAGCTCGGGAGAAAGGCGGAGGCCTACGTCAACAACATTGTGGTGAAGTCTCGGGAGGGGAGAACCTTGGTCTGAGATCTGGACGAGACTTTCGCGAGCCTACGCCAGGTGAACTTGCGGCTTAACCCAGAGAAGTGTGTGTTTGGTGTCCCTTCCGGCAAGCTCATGGGTTTCCTCATATCCCACAGAGGGATCGAGGCGAACCCAGAAAAGATCAAGGCCATTGAAGACATGAGCCCACCGCAGACCCTCAAGGAAATGCAGAAAGTTGGCTGGTCGAGTGACTGCGTTGGGGCGCTTCATCTCCAAGCTGGGAGAGCGTGCCCTACCCTTCTTCAAGCTAACACTACTAGGAAAACGCTTATAGATAGAAGTTACCAGTAGCGTTTGTTTATAACCCCACGCTACTACTAGTTAGTAGTAGTGCTGGCTATAAAGAGCGCTATTGGTATTAGTTAGCAGCAACGCTTGTTACACAGCCCCATGCTACTGCCAAGTGTAATACACCACACCCACGCTATTAATATTTGACAGTTTATTTCCATTGACAACTTATTTTCATTCTTCAAAAAATGTACGGAAAATGGTAGACAGAACCTACTACTACAATGATGAAGCACAATTAACTTATAAGGAGCAAGATGGTCTTATCGCATTTTTTTACTGATATTGAGAATTACAATAGCTATTATCGAACTCCTTCACATTATGGTCAATACGTGCCACTAGTGAACGTGTTGAACTACGGTAACATCAATGGAGATATCATGGTAAGATTTTCTACTATTACGACATCCGTGCATCTTTTGCATAAATTCTTCTAAAATTAAACTATATTGCTAACTACAAAGTTATTACTATGTTTTTGAATGGAAAATCTCGATGGATTGTGTGCCTCATCTGATGTTGACAAGAGGTCACGTTAATGTTATGAGCTTACGGCCACCACGGCCAGGTCAGCCGCAGTATCCACATCACTCCTGTCGATACCAGATTTCTAAAAGCGAGGACGCCATGATAATAGATGATTTCAAAAAATGTTTGAACCATCGTAGAGAGCTACTTGGAAGCAATATTGTGCGTAGGCCAAGACTTGGAGACAGGATGATCTCCGTTCAGTCAATTTTCCTTAATGCAGCGTCAATGCCTATCTTGTTTTATGATATTTTACCTAAGAGAGGGTAGAGTAGGTCCTATGAGAGGAGTAGGTCGTAGCTAGAATGTGTTATTATTTGCTACAATGTGTTAGAGTTGATGATGATGAGGAGGAGTTGTGATTATGACTAGTGACCAACTTGTTATATGATGTCTCATTGACGAACATTGTTTGATGGTGATGACAAGTGGTAATGAATATGCTATTTAAACAGACTAGTTCATGATGAGTTGTTATTGTATAAAAGATATATCTGTTTAAACATGTACAACACCAAAATGCTAAAAAAACATAAATGTTGCAGTAGCGCGGGCCTGAAAACGCGCTACTAGTACTTGAACTTACCAGTAGCGCTGGCCTAAAAACACGCTACTGCTAGAAAATAGCTGTAGCGCCGTAGCAGTAGCGCTGGTGCCCACGCTACTGGTAGCTCAAAAACCAGCGCTACTGGTAAGCATTTTCCTAGTAGTGTGATGAAGAAGAATGGCCTATTCGAGTGGACCCCGGAGGCCGACCGAGCTTTTCATGACCTCAAGATATACCTGACCAGCCCTCCAGTGATGGTGGTGCCATGACCTCTCAAGCCCCTAGTGCTTTGTCTTGCCGCCACCCCGTACTCCACCAGCACGGCTCTAGTGGCGGTTCGGGAAGAGCACCAGGCCAAAGGCGCATAGCACCGAGCTACGCTAGCAGCCGAGATGACACAAGACTAGGAAGGCGCCGCAAGAGCCATAGCAGCATCAACAGAGGACCAGGCTTGGCAGGACGACGCCGTCGAGGTCCCGACAAGCGATCAAGCGTCGGGGGTTCCACTACCTCAGGAAACACCCCAACTTTCGCAAGACACGAGCCTCACCAACGCGCCAGCTCTCGTCGAGCATCCGGTGTATTTCGTCGGCTCATTGTTGCGGGACACAAGGGCACGATATCCCATGCCTCAGAAGCTCTTACTCGTGCTCTAGGTGGCCTCGCGTAAGTTGCGGCACTACTTCCAGGGCCACGCCATCAAGGTCGTCTCAGCCTACCCATTGGAGAGAGTGCTTAGCAGCCCCAACTCTACTGGAAGGCTCGCTGAGTGGAACATCGAGTTGCAAGCATTCAAGTTGGAGTTCAGCACAAGCAGGGTAATCAAGGGAGCCGCACTCGCTGATTTCGTGGTAGAATGGACAGACGCCCTGACAGTTGAAATAGGCGAAGATAATTCCCTCTCTCCAAGAAGTGAGGTGCCTGACGGCTGGGTCTTGTATTTCGATGGTGCTTTCGCACACTAGGGCGCGGGGGCTGGAGCGGTGCTCATATCACCCACTCAGGACAAGCTCTACTATGTTGTGCAGCTCTGCTTTCAGCATTGCAAGAAGGTCTCCAACAACATCGCAGAATACGAAGGCCTCATAGCTGGCCTGAAAGCTGCAGCAGCTCTGGGGGTGAAGCGCCTCACCGTTAGGGGCGAGTCGCAGCTCCTCGTCAACTTCTCCAACAAGGTATACGAGCCGAAGGACGAGCACATGGAAGCATACCTCGCGGAGGTGCGCAAGATGGAGAAGCAATTCCTGGGCCTGGAGTTGCAGCACGTGCCCCGTGGCACCAACAAGGAAGCTGACGACATCGCTAGAAGGGCATCCAAGCGGCAGCCCCAAGAGCCTGGCGTCTCCGAGGAGCGGCTCTTCAAGCCTCACCAACACCACCGCTTTCAAGAACATCTCAGCCTCGCGAGGAACTCCCACAGCCGCCTGCCAGAGGAGCCCCAGCCTGTGGCCAGACAGCGGGAGCGCGCCTACTCTTGGTGCTCGAGCCCGAGGAGGGATGCTGGACCAAGGAATTCAAGGAATACCTGATGCAAGGGACGTTGCCGAAGAAGGAGGAAGACGCAGAGCGTGTGGCCCGATAGGCCATGGCATACTGCATCCAGGACGGTGAGTTATACTGGAAGCGACCAAATGACGTTTCACTGCGTTGTATCTCCAGGGAACAAGGGAAAGAGCTCATAGCCGACATACACGATGGGGACTACGGGTACCATTCGTCGTCGCGAACCCTCGTCGGCAAGGCATTCCGCAGTGGATTCTACTAGCCTACGGCGCTTAACGACGCAGCTGAGCTGGTGAGGTCCTGCGAGGCCTGTCAATTCCATGCCAAGCAAATCCATCAGCTGGCTCATGCCTCAGGGCCTCCAGACCATCCCACTCTCGAGGTCGTTTGTAGTCTGGGGACTGGACATCCAGGGCCCATTCCCTGAAGCGCCAGGGGGCTACCGGTACCTCAATGTTGCCATCGACAAGTTCACCAAGTGGGCGGAGGTGGAAGCCGTCCGCACCATCCCAGCCGGTTCTGCGGTCAAGTTCATCAAGGGTCTCGTGAGTCGATTCGGGGTCCCCAACCGCATCATCACCGACAATGGCTCGTAGTTCACCAGTAATCTCTTCAAAACATATTATGCTGACCTTGGGACGCAGATCTGCCATGCTTCAGTGGCGTACCCCCGGAGCAATGGACAGGCCGAACGCACCAACGCGGAGGTCCTAAGGGGCCTCAAGACCAGGACCTTCGAGAAGAAGCTCAAAGCCTATGGCAGGGGCTGGCACGACGAGCTCCAGTCCGTGTTGTGGCCAATCCGCGCCACCGCCACCAAGCCAACGGGCGAGACTTCGTTCTGCCTCATCAATGGAGCAGAAGCGGTCCTCCCTCACGAGGTCAAGCATCGCTCCGCACGGGTCCTGGCATTTGATGAGACGTAGCAGGATGCCACGCGGGGGATGGACCTCGTGCTTGGGGAGGAACGCCGCCGCGAAGCTGCACTATGGGCGGCAAGATACCAGCAGGCGCTGCGGCGGTACCACTGTCGCAGCGTCCGCTCCACGACTCTCCAGGTGGGTGACCTCGCCCTGAGGCAGATGCTCTCCAGGGAAGGGCTGCATAAGCTCTCACCCATGTGGGAGGGCTCATTCAAGGTCTCCAACGTCTCCAGGCCTAGCGCCATGCGCCTAGAGACGTAGCACGGGGTACCCATCGAGAATGCACAGAACATCCAGCACCTCCCGAAGTTCTACCCATGAAGAAAGGCCCAACGCCTGTGAAGATCGCCGCCCGTGACACTCTCACATAATAATGAGTGGGGCTGTACACGCCCCAGAGTCTCAGGAGTGCCGCCCTCGGGCCTCGGGGGCTCCCTCCCATGTCCAAGTGGCAGCACTTAGCTCCACGCTGGTGAGAAGACTTGAAGACTAGACTAGGTGCCGGACACGGCTTTTCATTTGCTTTTCGTAGTTGACTCGCCCCCTTTATATTGACATTTGCTTCTAGAGTTGATTGTTGATTTGGTGATGTCGCCTTTTATCATTGTTTCCGGCTCCAGTTTAACTTGCACTCTCTCTCTCGCTCACCTCGCGAGGGGGCTGGGCAGGTGATCTCGCGAGCATTTTTCCTTTCTCCCTTTCTGTGCCTTTCGACTATTTTTTCGCGAGGCATCCTCGTTCGATCCCACAAGCTAGCGCACCTCTCCTAAACCGTGCCCCTCGGGTATCGCGATATGAAGGACTGGGTCAAGGCTCGGGTGAACGATAAGCCTCCTAGCGAGCCTCCTAATGAGTTTTTTGTAGCTCCCTAGCACCCGCCAAGTCAAGGAAGGCCTTCACAGGCACTAGGAAGCAAGTCCCATCGTGAAGAGGAAGCTACCCCAAACGTGCCAAGCTAAGTTACCTCTACACAAAATAACGACATGGCACAGAAACAACAAACATAGCATAATGATTGACATCATAGTTCGATACACGCCCCTCTCGGGGCCCATTTTGGTTTCTTTTTGATGCAGGAAGGAAAGGAAGAACAAAATAAAAGAGGCGCCTGCCCCTATAGCGGTCCACGGGGGTAGGCTCCTGGTGCCGTTCTAAGCTCAGCCGGACCCCTCCTCGCGCTTCATGGAGGTGCGGCGAAGAGACGACCCGCTACCGCCTTCGAAGCGGGCATGGCGGCGTGGCTGCTGGTTGTAACCACCGCTGCTGGAGCTGTCGTTGGGGGAAGAGCCGCCATAGCTGGACGAGACGCGGTCGACACCAAGGGCAGGTTCGCCCTCCTCCTCGTCCCGACCGTCACCAAGGCCGAGCACCTCCTCGCCATCATTCACCTCGGGGCAGCACCCGGCGCGGTGACCATCTTCCCCAAACACCCTCGCATACAGGGTCGCATCATCATCGTACCTGAAATGGAGGGTGCACCGCCTGCCCAGGCCGCGTGCGTGGGCGAACGTTTGCCAACCATGGGCCAGAGCTACATTGCCCACGGCAGAGACCTCAACCGTGACCCAAGAAGCCCTGCTGCAGCAACCGTCCGCCTGCAGCCAGAACCCACCTGGACCAGAGGCTGGCAGCTCATCGACGAAGAAATGCGGGAGCTGAAGCCAGTTGCCAGCCAGGTTCTCCGACCAGACGACGAACTCCGGCAGCACCTCCGCCGAGTGGAAGCGCGACCGAGGAGGCCGCGCAACCACGACACGTCTCCCTTCATTGACAGGGCTAGTGCGACCGGAGCGAGCCCTGCCACGCGCAGCGGCGCCACCACGAGAACGGGGGGCGCGGCGGGGGTCGCGGTGTGCTTGCGGAGACTACCGCGTCCACGCTTGGGCGCCGGAGAGCCGGGCCCCTCGCGAGGGGCCTTCCCCTTCTCCATGGCAGAGAACCTCCTCGACGGCGCCATTGGTGGCGGTGATGGAGAAAACAGGGAGAAGCAAGTAGAATAGGAAGATATGGGCAACGGGGGCTCCGCCCCTCCCATTTATAGCAGGAGAAGGCCAACCAGCGCCCCCACCGATCACATGTAATGATGGTTTTTTCCTTGCATGTAGCAGGGACTTGTCAAGTCGGGCAGTTGTTGAGTCAGCGTGGGGAAGCGGAGATGCCCACGTCCAATCAACCGCCATGCGTAGACAAGGCCGCAGGTTATTGGGGCCCGCGCTGCTCCGCACATGACCTTTGGCTTTGCCTCGAAGCCAAGCCCAAGCGCGCCATGGGCCCAGGGGCTACTGTCGGTGTGATGGGAATGGGTGTCCCCAGAGTTGCGTGCCTGCGGCCCATGGCGTGGCTCTGCGAGCGGGCCCGTACGGCCCATCTTCACCAACAAGCACTCAAGACCCTCGCAAGGGGCGAAGCCTCGTGAGGCAGACGACACAAGACCTCCTCGGGAGCGCCCTCACAAGGCTGGCTCGCGAGGGGCGGAGAGTTCATGTCAAGGCAAACCTCACGAGGTTCCGATGACGTGAGCCATGACGATCAAGATCGGGCAGGCGCCAGGCGGGCGCCAGCGCGCACAGTGTCCTTGTTTCCTCTTTGGTGCTAAGGAAGCAAGCGCAGGCACGGAGTACCGAGGCGTCAATCAAAGGATTCCATATCAGTGCAACGAGACCAAGACCAGCGGGACGGCAAGATGGAGGTCACCATGGAGCCCAAGGCGGCGTCACCACCAGAGCCTTTTGCAGGCGAAGACTGCTTTTGTCAAGATAAGATGTACTAGTTGTCCCCTTCCAAATTGGCCGTTGTTGGCTCCCTTCCTGCTCAATATTTGGGGAGAGGACCAGGGCCTCTATAAATAGGATTAGTCACCACAGTAGAATGCAACTGGTCTAGAACTCATTCAGCTCATCCTCACACCCACCAAGCACAAGAACACCTCGCCTCAGGAGGCTGTTCTTCCCCTTGTACTGTTCATCCTTAGCCCAAGAGGCAATCCACCACCACCACACTAGAGTAGGGTGTTACACCACAAAGTGGCCCGAACCAGTATAAATCTTGTGTGCTTTGTGTTGCGAGCTCGCCGAGTTAGCCCTTGAGATCTTAGTGAAGCTAGGACGTGGATCGGTAGGGGGAGATCTTCGTGCGCACCTGAGTGTTTGAACCTTGAGGGTTTTGCCGGAACCTGAGATCTGACAATATTCTTACATATAGGAGAATATGATGTCCTCCTTCATCTTAGATTCTACGGTGATACGAGCTTCGAGGTCGTTGGATATGGTATCCAAGGGCATCTGAGTAGTTTTTGTACAAATTGTGTGCAATTCTCAAACTCATTAAGGTTTCCTGTAAAAATATAAAGACATCCCGTGAGCTGCTATATCTCAGATCTACAAGCTCCAAGCAACACGTATCAACAAATGGCATCTAAGGTGTGGGGGACACATGATATTCTCCCGAGGAGGAGGGGGGTGCACCACCAATCGGTGTTAGATAGGGTGGGGCCAAATATAATCTAAACAATCCTAAACAGAGCTTCATGATACGTCTCCAACGTATCTATAATTTTTGATTGTTCCATGCTATTATATTATCAACCTTGGATGTTTTATGTGCATTTATATGCTATTTTATATGATTTTTGGGACTAACCTATCAACCCAGAGCCCAGTGCCAGTTTCTGTTTTCCCCTTGTTTCAGTGTTTCGTAGAAAAGGAATATCAAACGGAGTCCAAACGGAATGAAACCTTCGGAAAAGTTATTTTTGGAAAGAAAGCAATACGGGAGACTTGGAGTGCATGTTGCTACGTCTTGAGCTTGTGTTGGTTTTCCTCGAAGAGGAAGGGATGATGCAGCAGAGTAGCGTAAGTATTTCCCTCAGTTTTTGAGAACCAAGGTATCAATCCAATAGGAGCCCACGCTCAAGTCCCTTGTACCTGCACAAAGCGATAGCTACTCGCAAGCAACGCGATTAGGGGTTATCAAGCCCTTCATGGTCACTTACGAGAGTGAGATCTGATAGATATAATATTTTTGGTATTTTTGGTATAAAGATGCAAAGTAAAAAGTAAAAGCAAAGTAAAAAAGCAAAGCAAGATTAAAGTGATGGAGATTGATATGATGAGAATAGACCCGGGGGCCATAGGTTTCACTAGTGGCTTCTCTCAAGAGCATAAGTATTCTACGGTGGGTGAACAAATTACTGTTGAGCAATTGATAGAATTGAGCATAGTTATGAGAATATCTAGGCATGATCATGTATATAGGCATCATGTCCTGGACAAGTAGATCAAAACGATTCTATATCTACTACTATTACTCCACACATCGACCGCTATCCAGCATGCATCTAGAGTATTAAGTTAAAAGCAGAGTAACGCCTTAAGCAAGACGACATGATGTAGAGAGATAAATTCATGCAATATGAAATAAACCCCATCTTGTTATCCTCGATGGCAACGATACAATATGTGCCTTGCTGCCCCTTCTGTCACCAGGTAAGGACACCGCAAGATCGAAGCCGAAGCTAAGCACTTCTCCCATGGCAAGAACTACCAATCTAGTTGGCCAAACCAAACGGATAATTCGAAGAGACTTGCAAAGATAACCAATCATACATAAAAGAGTTCAGAGAAGATTCAAATATTATTATAGATAGATTTGATCATAAACCCACAATTCATCGGTCTCAACAAACACACGGCAAAAAGAAGATTACATCGAATAGATCTCCACAAGAGAGGGGGAGAACTTTGTATTGAGATTCAAAGAGAGAGAAGAAGCCATCAAGCTACTAACTATGGACCCGAAGGTCTGAGGTAAACTACTCACACTTCATCGGAGGGGTTATGATGATGTAGAAGCCCTCCGTGATGAAGACCCTCTTCCGTGGGAGCTCTGGAACAGGCCCCAAGACGGGATCTCGTGGATACAGAAAGTTGCAGCGGTGGAATTAGGTTTTTGGCTCCTATTCTGATCGTTTGGGGGTACGTGTGTATATATAGGAGGAAGAAGTACGCCGGAGGAGCAACGAGGGGCCCTCAAGGCAGGGGGCGCGCCCTAGGGGGGCGCCCCCCACCCTCGTGACCACCTCTTTTGTTCCATGGAGCAGGGTCCAAGTCTCCTGGATCACGTTCGGTGAGAAAATCACGTTCCCGAAGATTTTATTCCGTTCGGACTCCATTTGATATTCTGTTTATCCCAAACACTGAAATAGGCAAAAAACATCAATTCTAGCCTGGGCCTCCGGTTAATAGGTTAGTCCCAAAAAATAATATAAAAGTGGAAAATAAAGCCAATATAGTCCAAAATAGTAGATAATATAGCATGGAGCAATCAAAAATTATAGATACGTTGGAGACGTATCACGCATCCCCAATCTTAATTCCTGCCGGTCCTCGAGTAGGTAAATGATAAAAAAAGAATTTTTGATGCGGAGTGCTACTTGGCATAATTTCAATGTAAATCTTCTTAATTGTGGTATGAATATTCAGATTAGAAAGATTCAAGACAAAAGTTTATATTGACATGAAAATAATAATACTTCAAGCATACTAACAAAGCAATTATATCTTCTCAAAATAACATGGCCAAAGAAAGTTATCCCTACAAAATCATATAGTTTGGCTATGCTCCATCTTCACCATACAAAGTATTCCAATCATGCACAACCCCGATGACAAGCCAAGCAATTGTTTCATACTAACTTTTTCAATCTTCACGCAATACATGAGCGTGAGCCATGGATATAGCACTATAGGTGGAATGGAATGCTGGTTGTGGAGAAGACAAAAAGGAGGGGAAGATAGTCTCACATCAACTAGGCGTATCAACGGGCTATGGAGATGCCCATCAATAGATATCAATGTGAGTGAGTAGGGATTGCCATGCAACGGATGCACTAGAGCTATAAATATATGAAAGCTCAATAAAAGAAACTAGTGGGTGTGCATCCAACTTGCTTGCTCACGAAGACCTAGGGCAATTTGAGGAAGCCCATTATTGGAATATACAAGCCAAGTTCTATAATGTAAAATTCCCACTAGTATATGAAAGTGACAACATATGAGACTCTCTATATGAAGAACATGGTGCTACTTTGAAGCACAATATATGAGAATCGCTATATCATGGTCCTACTTTGAAGCACAAGTGTGGTAAAAGGATAGTAGCATTGCCCCTTTTTATTTTTTTTCTTTTTTTTGGGCCTTGTTTTTTCTTTGGCCTTTCTCTTCTCTTCTTTTATTGGGACAATGCTCTATTGAATGATGATCATCACACTTTTATTTATTTACAACTCAATGATTACAACTCGATTCTACAACAAAGTATGACTCTATATGGATGCCTCCGGCGGTGTACCGGGATATGCAATGAATCAAGAGTGACAGGTACGAACGAATTATGAACGGTGGCTTTGCCACAAATACTTATGTCAACTACATTGTCGGAGTAAATAGCCATGGGTAGCCAAGCCGGCTTCCCCTGGCCCTTCTGAAAAAATTACGAGCCCGTCCGGCTCTCAAGAGCCCAAGACGTGGGACCACCTTCCCCTTGCTGGCTGTCGCCCGGGCTGGTTGTCGGAAGGTGGCCCGACTTTAGCCCTCACAAAGGAGGCCACGGGAGGGCCGGCTTCAAGATGCCGGCCTCGAGAAGGCCGACTCCAAGAAGCCGGCTCTCACAAAGCGGCTGAGACCGCACCCTCAAAGTTTGCATCCACCTAACGGCGGCGTGACGGGGCGTGGCTACAGTGAAGCCTGCCACCCCCAAATCCCGGAGCACGACCGGCACAATGCGCCGTACGGGTAGCCATGACCCGTCTGGCGCAGCACTGTTGCCATGTTGACCCTGATGTCATCCACGATGGACTGCCAGTACGGCCCGCAGGCGGTGGGCCCCTTCGGGCAGAGAGACACCCGAAGGCGGCCATGCCTCCCCTAGTCGGCCCAAGACAAAGCCGACTCCCCACAGCCAGCTTGCCGCCTTCCTCAAAGGAGACGCCCCATTAAGGAGATAAGACGCGGTGAGGCTACAGTAATCGCCCACCGGGCGGCGATACTGTAGCCACGCCTACCACGACGAAGCCCACGTCACCAAGATAGGGCAACAGTGACCAGCCGCCGACCAGATCCTGGACGGTGGGGCCTGCCTGTCGACCAAGGGGCCGGCAGCCGGCGGGACCCACTAGTCGGCGGGCCCCAGCGGCCAGCGCAGAAGCCGGCGAGCACAGTCACAGATAGCTGGCCCCCGCGCCCAGTCGGATTACCATTGTACCCACGGGGGGTAGGCCTATATAAACCCCTCGGGGGATAGGCCTATACAAACCCCCCGGGGCGCCCATGCAAAGGGTTCGACCCCCAACTAGTTTTAGACACCTCACGAGGAGAAGAAGCAGGCCAGCCGACCCTTCTTCCTCCTCCCACCGAACAGCTCAAGGAGCATTGTGAAGTTACTTGTCCTTCTAGTGATCATGCGGAGACCCCGCAGAGCAGCAGTAGGGGTGTCATCTCCACGGAGAGCCCTGAAGCTAGGTAAGATCCGCCGGCGTGCATGTCTTCGCGTCATCCCGTTTCCAGGCACCGGTGATGTCTTACTGGCTCCCACAATGATAAACCACCCATTGGCATCTGTCGCACCTACCACCCAACATTTGGCGCCCACCGTGGGGCCAGGTGCACCGTCGTCCGGAGACCTGTTCTAGACGGGAACCCTCTTCCTCCCCAGCGAGCGTAGCCAGCCCGGCACGCCCGATGGCGCTTGCCACGACGCGCTGCAAGGCGTCACCAGCATCTGCGCGGCAAGCAGCCTCACCGATCTCCTCGACGAAACCCTCATCTCCGATGAGCTCGCCTCCAATGCGGGCAACAACCACCTCGCCAACCTCCTCGGCCAGCTCCATGTCTCCGGCGAGCCTGCTGTGGATTTGGAGTCGGTTGGCTCCACCGACCCGATGCCTGTCGACTCCGACACGGCTTCACTCGACACCTTCCCCACCGACGTCGCGATCTACGATGACCCGCTTCCCCGGACCGATGGCCGCGACACTGTCACCACCGAGGTGATGGTCATCGGCCACGGCGGCACGGCTGACTAGAGCGCCCACGATGCCCCACACGCAGCGGCTCACGACTTGTCCATCCCCCTCCCGGCCGATGCCGACGTGAAGCACTGGAGGCACGCCGCCTCGCTCTCCTCGCGAAGGGCCGGAGGCTGGCTTCCGTGAGACGCCTCACTGAGGCCTACCAGCGCGAAGCTGACCGCGCCGCCTTCGGCACGCCGGCCCTGGGCGGGCCAAGCCGGGCCGGCATTGTCAAGCAATGCGGCGCTGTCATCGCCGACACGCTGGGAGTCGACCGCCCGGTCTATGCCACTCCACTCAAGAACTTGTGTGCCGCCCAGGCGGCCACAGACGAGTTGGACGGATTGGAGGCCAAAGAACTCCCTCGCATGACCCGGCGCATCCAGCAGCTGACTAATGCGGCTGCACGGCGGCACGAGGCCGACGCCCGCGCGGGAAGCCCTCCCCCACACCGAGATCACGACGCGACGTCCCGGACACCGACTACGAGCAACACCCGTGCGCGGCGCGAGAAAGAGCCGGCGGCCAGCCGAAGCCGGACCCGAATCTCCATCGAGCGAGACGCGGGAGGCCATCCCCGAGTCGTGGAATGGCGGGGCAACCCGCCTCCACCTCGACCACGTGGAGAGAGATATCCCACTCCGCCGCCTATGGCGCACCCGACTCTCAGCGGCCAACTAGGTCACCGCGAAGGAGTCAGCGAGAACGACGCCCGCCATCGGATCGACCGCCTGGCGCGATCCCTGGCGCTGGAAGAAGAAGACGATGTCGGTCCGCCTTGTTTCGGCCCCAGCATCCGCGACGAGCCTTTCCCCAAAGGGTTCTCGCTCCCAAGAGACACGCCCAAGTACAACGGCTCCGTAAAGCCGGAAGACTGGTTGATCGACTACTCCACGGCGGTTAGCATAGCCAACGGCAACCGGCGCGTTGCCGTGAAGTATGTGCCCCTCATGCTGCAAGGCACGACGCGGACCTGGCTCAACAGCCTCAAGCCTTTCAGCATCAACAGCTGGCTAGATTTCACCGAAGCTTTCATCCGCAACTTCACCAGCACCTACAAGCGGGCTCCCAAGCCCAGGCAGCTCTCCTTGTGCATGCAGGGCCCAGCCGAGTCCACTCACGACTACCTCACGCGTTGGGCCGAGCTCCGCAATTCTTGCGAGGGGGTGCACGAGGTGCAAGCCATAGAATACTTCACTGCCAGGTGCCGGGAAGGCACCCTCCTCAAGCACAAGCTCCTCTGCGACGAGCTTCTGGACATTGCGGACAAATACGGCACCGCCGACTCTTCAATGAAGACCGAGCTCTGGGTAGACGCGTCCGGGAAAGTACTCAACCCGGCGCCCAAGACGCCGGCGGGGGATTCCGGCCGGCGCCCACACCCGAACGACCACAAACGCAAGGGCCCTGCGCCGCCCCCCGCCAGTCGGCAAGTGGCCACGGTCGAAGACGCGCCGCTTGAAGGGCGGCCCGCACCCAAGAAGCCCAAAGGCGGCCGGCCAGCTTGGCAGCCGGCTTTCTCCTACGAGCAAACTCTCGATGCCCCATGCAAATTCCACAGCGGCGCGAAGCCGTCCAACCACACAACCCGGAAGTGCCACTGGCTCACCCGAATCTCCAAAGGCGAAGGGCTCGCGCCGCCTCCGCCTGCCGGCCCGCCGCCTCCGGCTCCGCCGCCTTCGGCCGCTCGGCCCGTAGTCCGAGCCATGCACGACGAGTTCCCCGACGAGCATGCGACCTACATCGTGTTTACAAGCCAGCTTGAAGACCGGCGCGGCAAACGCGGAGAGCACCAGGAAGTCAACGTGGTCGCTGCCGACCCCGCCGGACACATGCATTGGTCAGAAAAACCCATCCGCTGGAGCCGGGCCGACCACCTAGAGGTGATGCCATCTCCCAGCTCTTATGCGTTGGTCCTGGAAGCCACCCTCGCGACGGACAGACGCACCGCCCATTTCTCCCGCGTGCTGATAGATGGCGGGAGCAACATCAACATCCTGTACCGCGACACCCTGGAGAAGCTGAATGTCAAGACGAAGCAACTTATGCCTACTCGAACAGTGTTCCATGGCATCGTACCCGACCTGTCCTGCGCCCCCATCGGCAAGATCAAGATTGATGTGCTCTTTGGGGACAAGGAGCATTTCCGCCGGAGGCGATCTGGTTTTGAAGTGGTGGACCTGGAGAGCCCCTACCATGCGTTGCACGGCCGACCGGCCTTGGCCAGGTTCATGGCAGTTCCCCACTATGCATACCTCAAGATGAAGATACCGAGTTCCAAGGGCGTCATCACCATAGCCGGCGATTACAAGAAGTCCTTCGAGTGCGCGTCCGCCAGCAGCCGGCTGGCCGAGTCCCTTGTGATCGCCGAAGAGAAGAAGATGTTGGACCGGGTCATGGGCATGGCCGGCAAGTAGCCGAGTCTGTCCCCCGACCCCAAGGAGTCTGGTGCCCAAGGATCTTTCCAGCCGTCTAAAGAGACCAAGAAGATACCCCTTGACCCCGACCACCCCGAGAGGTTTGCCGTCATCGGGGCAAGCCTGAATAGCAAATAGGAAGACGAGCTCGCCGATTTCCTCTGTGAGAATCGGGACATCTTTGCATGGTCCCCCAAGGACATGCCGGGTGTTCCGAAGGAATTCGCCGAGCACAAACTACACGTCCGAGAAGATGCAAAACCAGTCAAGTGTCACAGCCCTAGAATTTGCTTGTAGCTATTTATCTGAGTGAGCATCATGCATCATGTCTAAATTCTGAAAGTTGAGTTGAGGTTAGTTGAAACCCTCATAAATCACTTCAAAAATAATCAACATTAAAATCTTTTCAAAGAAGTCCAAGAAAATGTTCCTCTTAGTCTCTGAAAATATTGGCAAGAGGTAAAACTTAAAACAATATTTTTGGAATCTCAGAGATATTTATTTTGGGCCTTTGAATTAATTCAATAACTATTTGCATTGGATATATATTTCTTATATAATTAATATATGTCCAATAATTCTAGAACATTTTATGTGGTTTGTTATATTTTAGTTCTAGCCACTTAATTATTTTTAGGATTTTATAAAATGGTTTAGTATTTTTACTAAACCAAAACAAAACAAAACAAAATAGAAAAAAACTGAATCAGAAAAACAGAAAAGAGAGAGAGAGAAAGCCCACCTGAAGTTACCTGCGTAGCCCACCTGGTGGCCCACATACCTGGCCCAGCCCACCAGAGCCGCCACCGTCTCCCACCTCGCGCCAGAAGGACGCGAGGTGTGTGGCCACCGCGCACCGGCACGCGCCCGGCCACCTCCTCCCTCCCTGCCTGGCTGGCTCCTCCTCGACGCGTCCGGACGACGCCACGCGACCCCCAGAGCCGTCTGGCTCTCCTTCTCTCTCCCCCGAAAGCTCTCCCCCCCTCCACTGTTCTCCTCACCGAACACGCCCGCCGCCGCCGATGAGAACCACCGCGGCCATCGGCCCTCCCTCGCCCATCCAACATGCTCGAGAGCTCCGCCTCGACCCCCTCTTTATTCCACCCCAAGCCACGCCACCGCGGGAGCCCCACATCGCCGCCACAAGTCGTCTTCCCCGAGCACGGCCGCCGGACTCCATCGACGAATTCGTCGCCTCCCGGTCGTCCCCGAGCCAGCTGAGCTCCGCTTCGACCTCGCCGTGAGCTCCTTCCCCTTCTCCCCCTCTCCTTTCTCGCTCTCACATGCCGTAGCCGTCGCCCCCTTGTTGACCGAAACCCGACGCCGCCGCGCTCGTCGCCGGTGATGCTCCGGTGACCATTTGGTCCCGGGCATGCGCCCATCATACTCACTGCACCTCGTAGATGCCGTAGGTGCTATGCACACATCATCACGGCCACCGCAACCGCGTCCCCGCTCGTGTCCGAACTCCGCGCCACCCCGAGCTCGTTTCCGACGAGCTCCAGCCACCCTAGCTGCTGCTGCTTGCAGGGATGGATGCGGGCGAGCTCCAGCTCCCCGCGGATGCCCTTCGCCGCTCGTTTCGTCGCCTATACCGCGGTTCCGAGCCGCGCCGCCGTCTCAGGCGTTGCCGGCGTCAAGCCGCCGGTGGGTTTGACCCCGCCGGCCTGGGTTTGACCCACTTTGACCCTGGTCGGGCCCCACCTGGCTCAATGACATGTGGGGCCGGCACTAGCTGGATTAGATAGATGTTAGTTAGTGCTAATCACCACTGTTAGGTGCTAATCCCCTCGCTAAACTAAACCTGAGCCACTAACATGTGGACCCAGCCCTGCTGACATTTTCGTTAGTATTAGTTTAACCCTAATCAACTCAGTTAACCAACTGAGTCACTGACACGCGGGACCCACTGGTCAGTTTGACCTGGAGGCACCCAGTTGACCTGCTGACATCAGGGTGACATCATGATGACGCAATAAGTCCTTTTCTGGATTTGATTTATTTCTAAATAACCAGGAAATTCCAGAAAATGTTTAAAACTTCTAAAAATCATAGAAATTCAACCGTAACTCCGAATAAAATAAATTATATATGTAAAATTATTAGAAAAATTCAAGGAATCCATCTGTACCATTTTCATGCATGTTTGAACAACTTAACCTCACTGTTTAGACCAAAACATGATAATGCACTACTTGAATTCATAGTTTGAATTTGAATTTGAACCTAGTGTTCAAACCAACTCCTTTTAACTTGTTTTTAGTTGCATTAGCTCAATCAATAGCATATTGCCATGTCATGATCATGCATCATATTGTTGCATCGCATTGACTGTCTCCTTCCCTGTTTGCCAGTAACCGTCCCCTCTCAGACGACGATGTCTCCGATGACGTGATCATTGACACCGATGAAGAACTATATTGTCTTCAGAAGTGCCAGGCAAGCAAAACCCCCTTGTTCACTCCGATACAATCCCCCTCTCTCGCTCCCGCTCTCTTTTACTGCATTAGGACAACACGTTTCCTCTGATACTTGCCGTGGTAGTTGAACCCCTTATCCTCTGCATGACCTGTCATTGCCACAGTAAATAGATGAAACCCACTAGCATGAGTAGGAGTTGTTTGAGCCCTGATGTTCCTACTCATTCATGCTTGTTTGTCATGCCCGCTACTGCTTAGAGTTGAGTCAGGTCCGATTCATCGGGGATGAATCGGAGATGTGTGAACATGTCCTACTGTGTGAGTTGAGTGTGTGAACATGATTTGGTAAAGGTAGCGGTGAGAGGCCATGTAGGAGTACATGGTGGGTTGTCTCATTGAAACCGTTCTTAGGAACTGAGTTCTGTGTTTGTGATCCATGAAATAGTTACTACCACGCATTGGGCCCGAAACCAATGGACCCTCTCGTCTTCTTGATCACCCTTGTCCTCTGTCCAGGAGTTGCAACTAGTTTCTGGTGTTTATAGGATATGTGTTGGCGGCCGTGCGTAGCGCTGACCCTAGGGGTGGGCTATGTTGCGGTAGATATACCGTGGCACGGTGTACCGGGCGCCCGTTTGGTGTCTCGGGAACCCTGTTCACATCGTTCGGGGCCGTATGTGGAAACCTCGGCCGGACTCCCTGCGGATGGAACCTGGATAGGCGATAAACCTGGACTAGAGACTTGAGTGTTTAGGTAGGCCGTGGCCGACACCCTCGTTGGGCTTCCACTTGAAGGTTGCCGAGTACATGTCGTGTAAACGGCGGTAAGTGGTGAGAGCGTGTGTGAAGAAGTACACCCCTGCAGGGTTAACATCATCTATTCGAATAGCCGTGTCCGCGGTAATGGACTTCTGGGTTACCTATAACAGTTCATAGACAAGTGAAAGTGGATACTCTAAAACTAGCAAGATAACTGTGAGTGCTATGGATGGCCTTCTCGTAGGGAGACGAGAGCGGATCCATAGTGGTGTATTGAATGGTGAATATGTGGACTCGTGTGCGCCACCTCAAAAGAGTTGCTTGCAATCGTAGTTCAGGTTAGCCACTGAGTCAAAGCTGGCTTGCTGCAGTTAAACTCCACCCCCCCTTTGAAGATACCGATGCATATGTAGTTTAGATCTGATGTAAGTCTTGCTGAGTACCTTTGTACTCACGTTTGCTTAATTTATGTTTTGCAGAGAGATTTCAGTCTCGCTAGTAGTTCCGCGTGGTCTTCGATGTTTAGCTTGATACCTCAGCTACGATCTTGTGCCCTCGACAGGATCTGGTAGATAGTCAGGCTTCTTAGCCTTTTCATTTGTAGATGTCTGTTCTCAGACATGTTAAGCTTCCGCATGTGCTTTGACCTGTATGCTATGATTGTTGGGTCATGAGACCCATGTTTGTAATATCTCGCTCCCCGGAGCCTAATGAATAAATACTTGAGTCGTAGAGTCTTGTTGTGATGCCATGTTGTATGTACTCATATCGGTCATATTGTGTGTATGATTGAAATGCTTGGTATGAGTGGGATCCGACAATCTAGTTGTTTATCCTTGGCAGCCTATCATATGGGGAAATGTAGTCTAGTGCTTTCTGAGCGATAGTAGTCCGCTACAGCCCGATTCACCGGAGTCCTGCAAGCCTAGCACTACTGCTCAGGACACTTGACTGGCCGGCATGTGTTTCACTTCGTTCCTGTGTCTGTCCCTTCGGGGAAATGTCACGCGGTGACATCCGGAGTCCTGCCTAGCCTGCTACAGCCCGGGTTACCGGAGTCCTGTTAACCCAGTGCTACAGCCCGGATTCACACGCTGTTGACCGACATGCTCGAGGTTGATTCATGTATGCCTGTCCCCATAGGTTAGTGCCGCTTTGGGTTCACGACTAGCCATGTCGGCCCGGGTTCTTTGTCATATGGATGCTAGTGACACTATCATATACGTGAGCCAAAAGGCGCAAACGGTCCCGGGCCAGGTAAGGTGGCACCCGTGGGAATACCGTGCGTGAGGCCACAAAGTGATATGATGTGTTACATGCTAGATCGGTGTGACCTAGGATCGGGGTCCTGACAGCGTTGGTATCAGAGCCTGACTGCCTATAGGATTACCAAGCCAAACTGGTCGAAGTCGTGTCTAGAAATGCTCTAGTTATATAAGGGAATTGATTGTGGATGGGAACATAAGGCTCTTTTTACTCCTTATCCTCATGACCTTCTAATCTGAGTCATCTTATCTTTTCTACGGGGTTAAGAACTAGGCTTCTCTTCTATCTCTCAGGATGACGTGTTACTAAATCGTAGTTGCCTAGGAATGTTGAGTTTAAGCCTCAGTTCAGTTCCTACTACTTCCGTATGTTCATAGTTGGTCTCGGAACCTTGATATTGTGCTTCTGAGTGGTTATGCCACAAATTTGCAGGATGTCCCAAAACTTTTTGAGCATTTACAGCCGTTATGGTGTCCGAGTCGTCCCAGGTTTCCAAACAATCTGATGCATTTGCAAAATCCTTTCCCTCTGGTTTTCGATGTTCCTCTAGGCCAGGTTAATCACACTAATTGTGAGTTGGGGTATTCTTTTGCCTCGACATATATGTTGGAATTATTATTATGACCCTAGATGTCTTAGAGTGCCACCTAGTAATCGAACCATGTTTTGCATTTCTAGTGTGATGATTCTGGCCGTTATTCTTGAAAGCATCCCGTGATGCCATTTAGTTAGTAGGCATTCTATTCCTAGGTTTTGAACCCGAGACTCACCCTACTTGCTTCATGTTGATAGTGTTTGCTAGTTCCTTAGGACATTAGTAAACCTTGTGATAGACCTCAAGGTCCGTGGTATTTCCTTCTTCCAAATACTATGAACCACTTATGGCAGAAGTTCTTGAACCAAAGGATCACAACCAGAGTGCTCTTGATGAGTTCTCCATTCTATATTGTGGCTCTACCAGTTCTACCTTTCTGCATGGGTTATCCGAAAGAAATATGTTGAACTCGTTCGACATACTAATCTATGCATCCACAACTCAGAAAGTTATATGTTCCTTGAGTTGCCCCCCCCTTCGGTTATATTCCGACCTTCATCTATCAATTGATAGTAAGGAGTATTTGGCAATCGTGTTTATCACTGCCTATTACTCTAGTGGTCCGTCAAGTCATTCTATTTCAGAATGACTAGGAGAAACAAACTCCAGTACCTCATCCATATCTAGGATTGGGTCAAAGCAATTGTACTTCGCAGATCAAAATGCCAATCCAACTTTTGTTCTGTTCTACCTCAGAATATTACCCCCTTTATGTCATGATTGTCATGAGAATTGCACCATCTCTCATGAATTTTTGACGCAGTGATACTTCTCGCCATCATTATTCATTCCTCGGTCTCCGTGTTACTGTGACCGGAATGCCGACAAGTGAACCGTGATGTGTGAAATCAATACTCCTAGCAACCCAGTTGCTTGGTAGTTAATGGACAATAATTTCATTCTTAGCGTGTTGGTTATTCAATCATCATTCTAAGATTAATCGTGCTACCTAGTCCTTATTTTCGGTGCACTCTTCGATCAATGAGTTAGGATTATTCAATCCCTTACTCTTCTGATCATGTCGTCTTGCCTTGAAAAGCAAGATTGTTCTCGAGCTTAGAGACATATCGGTGGTTCGTGATTTTCCGGATATCTTCATGGGAGTATCACCAGGTCGTCCCCTGACCGATATGTTGAGTTCGTGATCAAGTTGGTTTTCCAATAAACCACTCTTTCTCCAAGAATCTGTGTTGGATACACTCAGCTAGTTGGTTAAGCTAAACAACAACTTGGAGAGTTGGGAGATAAAGGCTATATCCGACTTAGTTCTTTCCAAAGGGATATCTCTTTGTATATGTGTGTTGAAGAAAGATGATATCTTCATCGATTGATCTCCATGACCAATTGGTGGAGCTATTGTTCTGTCCAAACATTGACCTAAGTATGGGCCATCATCAAGTCAAATCAGAACCAACGATGTTCGTAATGTTGTCTTACTCGTGGTTGATCCCTCGAGCATACACCATTACATCTTTTGGTCTGACCAATGCTATCACCGTGTTCACATGATGGTGGAAGTCCAGTGATATGGAAATTCCGATGAGTTGTTGTTGAGCCCATCAGCAGCATTTTGTCTCCCCCATGACTCATGTTGAACATCAACCTAGTGTTGGAAACTTTTATAGGCATTATCTTCATGTCCCGTTCATGAAGCATATGTTGGATGGAAGAAGTGACTTTATCTGATTCACGTGCATTTGGTGCAAGTTGCCGCCGTGAGTTCGAGAAAGATTGTTTTTGTTTCCTCTGTTACCATCCCAAGTCAGTCATGCATGTGCGAAGTATGCTATGGTTTGAAAGGCTCGCTACCTCCATTCCATATGTATCTCCTAGTACACAAAGCCACTGATTGATTTGTTCAAGGATAAGAAGTTCAACTGCTATTCCTGAAGGGCCCAAACGGACATGCAGGAGACTTCGTTATCTTCAATAATGGTTCCCCACCTGAACTCGGTAGTGTTTCGTTGTAAGACTACTACGTGGTCATGCTTGTCTGGGACAGCGTGTTCACATGTTTGTAGCAGAACCAGCTCATGTTTTGGAGCTTGCTATCGCAGTTCATTCCCCGAGAATCTCGCAACATCATCTCGTCAAATTGTGTTGCAAACCTTCATTTTTCCCTTCTAGACTCGGTGAGTCTGGAATATCCTGACACCAACCAGATCTGAATCTCAGGCAGATATGATGGTTGGAGTATTTTCCAAGAACTATATTGTTGGTCCCTCTGTAACCGGTAATGTGGATGTCGTGGGCAACACATCCAGCCGGAAGACCTACCATTGTAGTATCTCGATTGAAGAAAGTTGGCCACCTCCCCATGAGGATTTCATAGGATTTTCCTTCGTAGTTA
This sequence comes from Triticum monococcum, assembly GCA_034509565.1. Taxonomy (NCBI): domain Eukaryota; kingdom Viridiplantae; phylum Streptophyta; class Magnoliopsida; order Poales; family Poaceae; genus Triticum; species Triticum monococcum. Next base: position 272,777,307 of record CM067842.1, on the reverse strand, counting down.
ATCCTTACGGATTCTTGTGCTCCCGAAGTCCGACCTTTTACTTGATGTCCTAGATACCAAACCGTATCAATAAATGGGTTATCCTAGCACATCAAGGAGAACATTAGAAGCGGAGTGCTAAATGTCTCTCGGTCGATCATCCAGATTTTGTTCCCTTGGTCTCGCTAAGGTGAAACCTGAGAAAGTGTTATCTTCCCTTGCATCTGCATCATCCATCACCATTCATCATGGTGGTATGTTGTGTTGCCAGGATCCTTGACACGGATATTGGTAAAACCTTAATGAATATGGAGATGCTCAAGTTCTTGAGAGCACGCACAAGCACTAGGTTTTACTGTTGGCGTTAAACTGGGATTTGCTTCCAGTGTCCTCGGTTATGTTATAACCTTTTCAAATAGTGGACTCACTCTCGACTATTGAGTTCTTCCCCAGTTACCAGAATCATTCCCAACATTTGCATTTTGTTCCCAGCTTGCACCTCAGTAGTTGTTGTTCAGGATCATCTTCAAAAGTGGACTTACCATGGGTCCCTTCCATCTCCGATGATAAGCAAAAATCATCCATTGCGTTGTCTTCAACAAGGTAGTCCACATCATCCGTTCTAGTCCAAGTATGTCATTCTTTTGAACTCCTTCAAATGATCGATTGTGATTGCCTTAGGCTGGTATAAAGAGTTTCAATGATCTCCGAATCAAAAGTAATTCTTTTTGCCACTTAAGGGAATATTTCTGCGAGTCACCTTCCTTAAGATGTCTGGTTATGGTATCATGGCAATTTTTCTTCGCTACTTTGAAACCATGCACCATCCTACTCCAACGTGAAGATGTTGCCTACCAAATTGGACCTTTGTCATCTGCTACCTTTTCCTCATTCCAAATGTTTGTCTTCTGTCTTAGCTCAAGAGATGTTTCAATGTCTCATCCCATGAGTTGGTCCTGAGTTGTTTGATCTTCGAGAAGATCGATTCTTCTAGAGTTTTACCTTTTCTCTCTTGTCATGTTAGTTGGAGTTCTCAGAGCAAGACATCGAGACAAAGATGGTGATCTCGTCAACGTTCCTATGTAGTGCAACCTGGATCGTGAAGACCGTGTTAGTTGTGCCCCTCTGTCTTCTTACCTCACGTCTTGAATCTCGGGACGAGATTCTTGTTTAGTGGGGGTGAGTTGTCACAGCCCTAGAATTTGCTTGTAGCTATTTATCTGAGTGAGCATCATGCATGATGTCTAAATTCTGAAAGTTGAGTTGAGGTTAGTTGAAACCCTCATAAATCACTTCAAAAATAATCAACATTAAAATCTTTTCAAAGAAGTCCAAGAAAATGTTCCTCTTAGTCTCTGAAAATATTGGCAAGAGGTAAAACTTAAAACAATATTTTTGGAATCTCAGAGATATTTATTTGGGCCTTTGAATTAACTCAATAACTATTTGCATTGGATATATATTTCTAATATAATTAATATACGTCCAATAATTCTAGAACATTTTATGTGGTTTGTTATATTTTAGTTCTAGACACATAATTATTTTTAGGATTTTATAAAATGGTTTAGTATTTTTACTAAACCAAAACAAAACAGAACAAAATAGAAACAAACTGAATCAGAAAAACAGAAAAGAGAGAGAGAGAAAGCCCACCTGAAGTTACCTGCGCAGCCCACCTGGTTGCCCACATACCTGGCCCAGCCCACCAGAGCCGCCACCGTCTCCCACCTCGCGCCAGAAGGACGTGAGGCGTGTGGCCACCGCGCACCGGCACGCGCCCGGCCACCTCCTCCCTCCCTGCCTGGCTGGCTCCTCCTCGACGCGTCCGGACGACGCCACGCGACCCCCAGAGCCGTCTGGCTCTCCTTCTCTCTCCCCCGAAAGCTCTCCCCCCCTCCACTGTTCTCCTCACCGAACACGCCCGCCGCCGCCGATGAGAACCACCGCGGCCATCGGCCCTCCCTCGCCCATCCAACATGCTCGAGAGCTCCGCCTCGACCCCCTCTTTCTTCCACCCCAAGCCACGCCACCGCGGGAGCCCCACATCGCCGCCACGAGTCGTCTTCCCCGAGCACGGCCGCCGGACTCCATCGACGAATTCGTCGCCTCCCGGTCGTCCCCGAGCCAGCTGAGCTCCGCTTCGACCTCGCCGTGAGCTCCTTCCCCTTCTCCCCCTCTCCGTTCTCGCTCTCACACGCCGTAGCCGTCGCCCCCTTGTTGACCGTAACCTGACGCCGCCACGCTCGTCGCCGGTGATCCTCCGGTGACCATTTGGTCCCGGGCATGCGCCCATCGTACTCACTGCACCCCGTAGATGCCGTAGGTGCTATGCACACATCATCACGGCCACCGCAACCGCGTCCCCGCTCGTGTCCGAACTCCGGCGCCGCCCCGAGCTCGTTTCCGACGAGCTCCAGCCGCCCTAGCTGCTGCTGCTTGCAGGGATGGATGCGGGCGAGCTCCAGCTCCCCGCGGATGCCCTTCGCCGCTCGTTTCGTCGCCTATACCGCGTTTCTGAGCCGCGCCGCCGTCTCAGGCCTTGCCGGCGTCGAGCCGCCGGTGGGTTTGACCCCGCTGGCCTGGGTTTGACCCACTTTGACCCTGGTCGGGCCCCACCTGGCTCAATGACATGTGGGGCCGGCACTAGCTGGATTAGTTAGATGTTAGTTAGTGCTAATCACCACTGTTAGGTGCTAATCCCCTCGCTAAACTAAACCTGAGCCACTGACATGTGGACCCAGCCCTGCTGACATTTTCGTTAGTATTAGTTTAACCCTAATCAACTCAGTTAACCAACTGAGTCACTGACACGCGGGACCCACTGGTCAGTTTGACCTGGAGGCGCCCAGTTGACCTGCTGACATCAGGGTGACGTCATGCTGACGCAATAAGTCCTTTTCTGGATTTGATTTATTTCTAAATAACCAGGAAATTCCAGAAAATGTTTAAAACTTCTAAAAATCATAGAAATTCAACCGTAACTCCAAATAAAATAAATTATATATGTAAAATTATCAGAAAAATTCAAGGAATCCATCTGTACTATTTTCATGCATGTTTGAACAACTTAACCTCACTGTTTAGACCAAAACATGATAATACACTATTTGAATTCATAGTTTGAATTTGAATTTGAACCTAGTGTTGAAACCAACTCCACTTAACTTGTTTTTAGTTGCATTAGCTCAATCAACAACATATTGCCATGTCATGATCATGCATCATATTGTTGCATCGCATTGATTGTGTCCTTCCCTGTTTGCCGGTAACCGTCCCCTCTCAGACGACGATGTTTCCGATGACGTGATCGTTGACACCGATGAAGAACTATATTGTCTTCAGAAGTGCCAGGCAAGCAAAACCCCCTTGTTCATTCCGATACAATCCCCCTCTCTCACTCCCGCTCTCTTTTACTACATTAGGACAACACGTTTCCTCTGATACTTGCCGCGGTAGTTGAACCCCTTATCCTCTGCATGACCTGTCATTGCCACAGTAAATAGATGAAACCCACTAGCATGAGTAGGAGTTGTTTGAGCCCTGATGTGCCTACTCATTCATGCTTGTTTGTCATGCCCGCTACTGCTTAGAGTTGAGTCAGGTCCGATTCATCGGGGATGAATCGGAGATTTGTGAACATGTCCTACTGTGTGTGAGTTGAGTGTGTGAACACGATTTGGTAAGGTAGCGGTGAGAGGCCATGTAGGAGTACATGGTGGGTTGTCTCATTGAAACCGTTCTTAGGAACTGAGTTCTGTGTTTGTGATCCATGAAATAGTTACTACCACGCATTGGGCCCGAAACCAATGGACCCTCTCGGCTTCTTGATCACCCTTGTCCTCTGTCCAGGAGTTGCAACTAGTTTCTGGTGTTTATAGGATATGTGTTGGCGGCCGTGCGTAGCGCTGACCCTAGGGGTGGGCTATGTCGCGGTAGATACACCATGGCACGGTGTACCGGGCGCCCGTTTGGTGTCTCGGGAACCCTGTTCACATCGTTCGGGGCCGTATGTGGAAACCTCGGCCGGACTCCCTGCGGATGGAACCTGGATAGGCGATAAACCTGGACTAGAGACTTGAGTGTTTAGGTAGGCCGTGGCCGACACCTTCGTTGGGCTTCCGCTTGAAGGTTGCCGAGTACATGTCGTGTAAACGGCGGTAAGTGGTGAGAGCGTGTGTGAAGAAGTACACCCCTGCAGGGTTAACATCATCTATTCGAATAGCCGTGTCCGCGGTAATGGACTTCTGGGTTACCTATAACAGTTCATAGACAAGTGAAAGTGGATACTCTAAAACTCGCAAGATAAGTGTGAGTGCTATGGATGGCCTTCTCGTAGGGAGACGAGAGCGGATCCATAGTGGTGTATTGAATGGTGAATATGTGGACTTGTGTGCGCCACCTCAAAAGAGTTGCTTGCAATCGTAGTTCAGGTTAGCCACTGAGTCAAAGCTGGCTTGCTGCAGTTAAACTCCACCCCCCCCCCCCCTTTGAAGATACCGATGCATATGTAGTTTAGATCTGATGTAAGACTTGCTGAGTACCTTTGTACTCACGTTTGCTTAATTTATGTTTTGCAGAGAGATTTCAGTCTCGCTAGTAGTTCCGTGTGGTCTTCGACGTTTAGCTTGATACCTCAGCTACGATCTTGTGCCCTCGACAGGATCTGGTAGATAGTTAGGCTTCTTAGCCTTTTCATTTGTAGATGTCTGTTCTCAGACATGTTAAGCTTCCGCATGTGCTTTGACCTGTATGTTATGATTATTGGGTCATGAGACCCATGTTTGTAATATCTCGCTCCCCAGAGCCTAATGAATAAATACTTGAGTCGTAGAGTCTTGTTGTGACGCCATGTTGTATGTAGTCATATCGGTCATATTGTGTGCATGATTGAAATGCTTGGTATGAGTGGGATCCGACAATCTAGTTGTTTATCCTTGGCAGCCTATCATATGGGGAAATGTAGTCTAGTGCTTTCTGAGCGATAGTAGTCTGCTACAGCCCGGTTCACTGGAGTCCTGCAAGCCTAGCACTACTGCTCAGGACACTTGACTGGCCGGCATGTGTTTCACTTCGTTCCTGTGTCTGTCCCTTCGGGGAAATGTCACGCGGTGACATCCGGAGTCCTGCCTAGCCTGCTACGGCCCGGGTTACCGGAGTCCTGTTAGCCCAGTGCTACAGCCTTGATTCACACGCTGTTGACCGACATGCTCGAGGGTGATTCATGTATGCCTTTCCCCATACGTTAGTGCCGCTTTGGGTTCACGGCTAGCCATGTCGGCCCGGGTTCTTTGTCATATGGATGCTAGCGACACTATCATATACGTGAGCCAAAAGGCGCAAATGGTCCCGGGCCAGGTAAGGTGGCACCCGTGGGAATACCGTGCGTGAGGCCACAAAGTGATATGATGTGTTACATGCTAGATTGGTGTGACCTAGGATCGGGGTCCTGACATCAAGCAGCCCCTCCGCCGACTATCAGAGGAAAAGAGAAGGATTGTAGGGGAGGAGATAGCCCTGCTTCTTGCAGCCGGCTTCATTATGGAAGTCTTCTTTCCAGAGTGGCTCGCCAACCCGGTCCTCGTGCTAAAGAAGAACAACAAGTGGCGCATGTGTATAGACTACACAAGCCTCAACAAGGCCTGCCCTAAAGGTCCCTTTGCCCTGCCGAGGATTGACCAAGTGATAGACTCCACGGCCGGATGCGAGCTGTAGAGTTTCCTGGATGCTTACTCAGGATATCACCAGATAAAGCTAGATCCGGATGACCACCTGAAGACCGCCTTCATCACGCCATTTGGAGCCTTCTGCTACCTGACTATGACATTCGGCTTGAGAAATGCTGGTGCCACTTTTCTGCGTTGCATGCAGAAGTGCCTCCTCAAGCAACTCGGCAAAAACGCCCACGTCTACGTAGACGACATTGTGGTGAAGACGGAGAAGCGCGGCACCTTGCTGGAAGACCTCAAAGAAACATTTGAGAACTTACGCCGATTCCAAATCAAGCTCAACCCCGAGAAATGCTTGTTCGGAGTGCCAGCCGGCCAGCTCCTAGGCTTCCTGGTTTCTGAACGCGGCATCGAATGCAACCCGGTAAAGATCAAGGCCATCGAGAGGATGGCGATCCCCACCAAGCTTCGAGACATCCAGAAGTTCACCGGATGCTTGGCCTCCTTAAACCGCTTCATCAGTCGGCTCGAAGAGAAAGCTCTCCCCCTCTACCGCCTCATGAAGAAGAGCACTCACTTCGAGTGGAACGACCAGGCCGACCAAGCTTTTCACGAGCTGAAGAAGATGCTGGCCACGCCGCCTGTCCTGGCGGCGCCGACTGAGAAAGAGCCCATGCTCCTTTACATTGCCGCAACCAGCCGGGTGGTCATCACCGTCATCCTAGTCCAACACCCAAAAGAGGGCCGAGCCCAGCCGGTCCAGAGGCCGGTGTAGTATTTGAGCGAGGTGCTGTCCGTCTCAAAGCAGAACTACCCGCACTACCAGAAGATGTGTTACCGTGTGTACTTCACCGCCAAGAAGCTGAAGCCCTACTTTCAAGAGCATCCTGTCACGGTCGTATGCACCGCCCCGCTGGCCGAGATCATAGGCAGCCGGGATGCATCCGGCCGGGTGGCGAAATGGGCCATCGAGCTGGCCCCTTACACGATCTTCTACCAGCCCCGCACCGCCATCAAGTCCCAAGCACTGGCCCACTTCCTCGTCGACTGGGCCGAGACCCAGTACCTGCCACCGGCTCCCGACTCCACCCATTGGCGCATGCACTTCGACGGGTCCCAGATGCGCACCGGCTTGGGAGCCGGCGTCGTCCTCACCTCTCCCAAGGGTGACAAGCTCAGATACACGCTGCAGATTCACTTTGCCGCCTCCAACAATGTAGCTGAGTACGAGGCGCTCATACATGGGCTCCGGCTTGCCAAGGAACTCGGCATCCACCGGATTCTATGTTATGGCGACTCGGACTTGGTGGCTCAGCAATCATCCGGCGACTGGGACGCCAAGGACGCAAATATGGCAAGCTACCGCTTCCTGGTTCAGCAAATCAGTGGATACTTTGAGGGATGCGAGTTCCTCCACGTACCGCGAGCCGACAACGAGCCAGCCGATGCTCTGGCTCGAATAGGCTCCACTCGGCAAGCAATACCAACCGGTGTCGCTCTAAAACGCCTCCTCAAGCCGTCCATCAAGCCGTCTCCAGAGTCCGATTCTATCTTCGTGCCGCCTGACCCCGATGCGGCCGGGTCCGTCTCGAAGAACCAAGCAGGCGACCCGGGGACTTCAGCAGTCGGCCCGGGGACTTCGGTAGCCGGCTCGGGGACTTCCGCAGTTACGCCTGATCCGAGGACTGCCACACCCGGCTCGGGGACTGCGGCAGTCGGCCCGTGGATTGCACCAACACAACAGCCGGCTGCCGACTCCAGCATTTCGCCACCCAGCCTGCCCACCCTGGTGGCAGTAGCCACATTGGCAATAGAAGAAGTCACGGCTCTATCATGGGCTCAGTCCGTCCTCAGCTTCCTAGTAAACAAAGATCTGCCGGCTGACGAAACAGAGGCAAGACAAGTCCAACGCCGAGCCAGAGCATACACAATCGTCAACAGAGAGCTCGTCAAGCGCAGTGTCACTGGAGTCCTCCAATGGTGGGTCAAGCAGGAGAAGGGCATTGCAATCCTCAGAGACATCCACCAAGGAGAATGCGGCCACTAGGCGGCCTCAAGATCACTCGTCGCCAAAGCTTTCCGCCATGGTTTCTTTTGGCCGACTGCTTTGGACGACGCCAAAGAATTGGTTAAACATTGCAAAGGGTGCCAACTCTTCAGCTCCAAGCAACACATGCCGGCTTCGGCACTCAAGACCATTCCACTCACCTGGACCTTCGCCGTTTGGGGACTGGACATGGTGGGCCCATTCAAGATGGCGCGCGGCGGCATGACGCATTTGCTCATCGCCGTGGACAAATTCACGAAGTGGATTGAGGCAAAGCCGATCAAGAAGCTGAATGGGCCGACTGCCGTGACATTCATCGCAGATATAACAACTCGGTACGACGTGCCACACAGCATCATCACCGACAATGGCACGAATTTTGCCAAAGGAGCCTTGGCACGTTTCTGCGCAACGCAAGGTATCCGGCTGGACTTAGCGTCCGTCGCCCACCCGCAGTCAAACGGCCAGGTCGAGCGAGCCAACGGCCTCATCCTCTCCGGCATCAAGCCCCAACTGGTCGTACCACTGGAGCGTTCAACCGGCTGTTGGCTCGATGAGCTGCCGACTGTCCTCTGTAGTCTGCGCGCTACCCCAAACAAGTCAACCGGCTTCACTCCTTTCTTCCTCGTGTACGGTGCCAAGGCGATCATCCCAACTGACATCGAGTTCGACTCGCCCCGGGTAACCATGTACACAGAGGCGGAGGCCAAGGAAGCACGAGAAGACAGCGTCGACCTGCTGGAAGAAGGACGGCTGTTAGCCCTCAGCCGGTCTGCCATCTACCAGCAGGGTTTGCGCCGCTACCACAATCGGAAGGTCGGACCAAGATCCTTCCAAGAGGGTGACCTTGTGCTCCGGCTGATCCAGCGAACAGCCGGCCAGCACAAGCTCTCGGCCCCTTGGGAGGGCCCCTTCGTCATCAGCAGAGCTTTATGCAACGACTCCTACTACCTAATCGACGCACAGAAGCCCAAGGCACGCAAGAGAGACGACTCCAGCAAGGAGTCGGAACAACCATGGAACACCAACCTCCTTCGAAGATTTTACAGCTGAAAAGCAATATGTATCATGCTAACTTTTGTACTAAGTACGAGACAATAGGCCCCCCGAGGAGGGCTCAGGGACTGCCATCTTTTATCTATGAACGAAGAGTGTCATCCTTATGACCTTGTCATTTCATTTACTTGTTTCATCCGGCACCGGGTTCGACTAGTCAGCCCGGGGACTGGCCGACTGGAGTTATATTAGAAGTCCTACCCGCAGTCAGACAAGTAGTGTGCCGACACCCTAGCTTAGCTCTTGCCAAGGTCGCAGTTCGAAGAGCCAGCTGTCCGGCTGGCAAGAGTCAAAAGCAGGAAAGGATGCCCACACGAAAAATGGCTAGGGACCAACGGACTAAATATATCGAAAGCCGGTTTGCTTCCTACCGCCGACCGAGTACCAGAGTAGCCGGCCGGCCGGTTTCCATTCACTTCACTTCAATCCAAGAAAGCTCGAGTACTTGCCTCCCCAAAGAGGGAAGGCGGCAAAGGGAAAAAGCCTAAGGATAAAAAGCATACGCGAATGGAAACCAAACACGCACACAATAATATTTACATAAAAGACCTCCAAGAGGCCAGCATTCAACATAGTTTGAATACACCCCCAGTGGGTGGAACTGCGAAAGCTTAATAAAGATTGTTCAAAAGGCAACAAGCAGGAAAAACAAGGACGACAGGTTAAGCCGGCGGGGCGACCGACGAGCCAGGCTGATCGGTGGAGACGGTTGTGCCGGCTGAAGGAGCGACCGGCTGGCGAACCTCGGCTTGATCACCATCTCCCGCAGAGGGCGCGCTTCCGTGCACCTCGTTGCTGGAGGCACGGTCAGCCTGAGGCCGGCCGGTTGTTTCACTGGCCGGCTCGACGTCTTCACAATCCTCTTCTTCGTCGTCTTCGCCTTCGTCGTTGGAGGCGATCTCCTCTGCTGAGTCCTCGCCCACCGTTGGGTTCAGCCCGAACCAGTCCTCCGGCTGGGCAACGCCATCATCATTGATTTCAGGCGCAAAAACGCTGATGTCGGTGCACTCGGCGATCGTCGAGGCACGCTGAGCGATTGCTGGCCGCACCTCCTCCAGCTCCACGTCGGCCTCCAGCCGCCAAGTCCGCAGCTGGTCCAGGTTCAACCCTGGGTACCAGGCTCGGACGAATTCCAACGCCCGCCCGGCTCCAAGCCGGGCCGCCGGCGCCTTCCAAGCTTCAAAGCGACCGACTGCAACCTCCAGCCAGTCGGCGGTCCGGCTCGGGGTGTGGGGGATCATCTCGCCGGGCCAGAGGGCGGCCAACACTTGCGCTCCGGCACGTTGGAGGCGGCGAAGCATCCGGTGAGCCGGCTGCAGCCGTGCTTGGACCGCCAAGAGCTGCTGCTCAAGCGCCTGATTCGCGTCCGGCACAATGCTGACCCCGCCTGACGGCGCGCCTCGCGATGGGCCTCGATGGTTTGGGCGGCGAAGGCGGAGTAGCCAGGAAAGTAGTCTGCACAGAGAACAGGAAGCAGCTCAAGCCAGAGCAAAAACCAGGCGGCCGGGGGCAGGAGAGGCGCAAGGAAGGCAGCTTACCGTTGATCAAGTCCTCGACGCGGCCGAAGCCTTCGGTCAGCGCTTGCCGGGTCTCAGCCAAGCCCGCCGCCTCGGTCTCGAACTCTGCCTTCAGGGCGGCTTCGCTATCCTGCGCTTTCTTCAGGGCTGCCTTGTGGCTCTCCTCCTGTTCAACCAGCTTCTTGGCCAGACGGTCATGCTCCTGGACCAAGGCAGCGTACTCGGCATCCTTGGTGCGAAGGGCGGTCTGCGCTTCACCGAGCTCCCTCCTCAAGTCGGCGTTGGCCCCTGAAAGCACGAAGGACAAAAGAAAAAACCAATGAGGAAAAAGTCATCAAGGAAGATCCGACCCGACTGCACAGCAGTTGGCCCGAATCTCGGGGACTACACCCAGTGGGTGCGCTGACGCGCCCCCACAGGAGACAAACAAGATCAAGCACTTACTTCGGCTGTTCACCAGGTCTTCGGTCTTCCGACCCAACTCCTGAGCCTGGGAGTTGAAGCCGGCAGCACGAGAGTTATGATACTCCTGGAAGATCAGACAGGAGGCGAGAATAAGGTAGTCGTCAAGGAAGATCCGACCCGACTGCTCGGCAGTCGGCCCGAATCTCGGGGACTACACCCAGTGGGTGCGCTGACGCGCCCCGATGGAAGAAATCAAGAGAACAAATCGACCAAGGATAAAAGACTCACCCGGATGGCAGCCCGCGTCGAAAGGAACTCCTGGGTGTACTGCTGCAGCAAGGTGGCCTGAGCTTGAAGCCGGCTCCGGACCTCTTGGGCCGCCACGTTCAGCTGGCCAGTCCCCCCGCTGGGAGTCCACTCGGATGTGGCGGTGCTAGCCGCCTCCAGGGCCTCCGCCGACTGGCCGACGCCTGCAACTCGGCACGACTCCGGCGCAGCGGCGCCTCCCCGTGCGCGCCGGCGCGTTACTGGCTGCACCTCGAGGCCGGTTCCGACCTCCGGCTCACCCCGGCCTTCTCCTCTGGTGCCGTTGACGATTGGCCGCCTTGGCCTGCTCTGGTTGCGGCTGCCGGCGGCACTCTCTCTGCGAAGACCACGGGGTCCTCCCTCCTCTCCATTGACGGCGGGTCTTGGCCGATTTCCTCCGCCAGGGGCAATGGGGTGTCAGGGGCCACGGCTCGGAGGGGAATGGCGAGCAGCAGAGGCTGGTTACGCAAACACTCCGCCTCCGTCTCCGCGGCCGCGGCCTCCACCTGGGCCTTGGCTGCCGCATCGGCCTTCTCCTTCGCCGCCTGGGCGGCCGCTCGTTCCACCGCGTCCCACTCCTCCCGCGCCTCACAGACGTTCCGCTCTGTGGCCTCCCTGAGGTCGGCGCGGGGGTCCACGCGGCGGGAACCAGAAGACCCTCTAGTCGGCCCAACTATGGAGCCGCCCGGACCTCACTCAAGGGAAAGCGGCGCCCTGTCTAGCGAGCGGGGAAGGGCTAGGAAGAATGATCAACAGAAGAGAACAATGAAAAGCATGTGTCCAAGCAATCGACGACTTACGCTGAGACCGCCTGAGGCTGCTTCACCGCCTTGCGGAAGCGGGCCCCCTTCGCGGCCGCATCATCTCGTTTGGTCGCCGCGGTGGAGGCCTTGGACTTCTTCGGCCGGCTGCCGAAGAGGACTGATGCGGCCCGGCACTTCTGTGCACCGCTGCTGACAGCTGGTGTGGTAGACGAGCCCGCGCCTTGGTGGTCGGGTGCCGGCTGGCGTCGCATGGCGACTTCGACTTCGGCATCATCCGGCCAGTCCTCGAAGCCGGCAGTAAGCCCTGTGCCTCCGGGCTCGTCGTTTTCCCCCACGACGGCGTCTTCCATGGCGGCCGCTCCAAATCCGGGCATCGACGTCATCCACCGTGCGGTCAGGGACGTACTGGCGTTCTATCCCTGTTGCCCTGGTCGACGGTGGAAGGAGGGGGTTCTGGTAAAGAGAACCGACTGATCAGAAGCCGGCCATCATGAGGCCGGCCACCAACAAAAAGAAGAAAGAGAGGAAAGCTTACCACGGGCGGAGGGTTGGCGCGAGAATACGGTGCCTTGCCGTATCGCCAGTCCTCGGCGAGCATGCAATTGGAGATATGATTCACCATGTACGACACCTCCGCATGAGGCATCTCCCTGGTGCTCAGCCGGCTTGGGTCGAAGCGGCCGCTGTCGGATTTCGGGTTCCGGCAGACCCTTAAGGTTCGAACACTGGGGTGCGCGCGGAAATCACGCCTTCTACCTCCCCGTCTCGCAAAGAGCTAAACTACTAAAAGAATCACACAAGAGACACAAGATTTATACTGGTTCGGGCCACCATTGTGGTGTAATACCCTACTCTAGTGTGTGGTGGATGGATTGCCTCCTGGGGCTGGGGATGATGAACAATACAAGGAAGAATAGCCTCGCGAGGGTCTGTTCTCGGCTGGGGCGACGAACTACTGGGCGGAGTTCGGTCGCCTACTCTCTCTCACTCTATCTACTCTGCGTGCCTTCTCATGGAAAACCGAACCAACTACCTGCTACGCGGGTGGCCGGTCCCTATTTATAGAGGCCCTGGTCCTCTTCCCAAATATCGAGCCGGAAGGGAGCCAACAATGGCGGGCTAATTTGAAGGGGGACAACAAGTACTCTTATCCTGACTAAAGGTGGTCTTCGCCTGCGAAAGACTCTGCGGTGACGCCGTGCTGGGCTCCATGGTGACCTCCATCTCGTAGTCCACTTGGTCCTGGTCTCGTTGCACCAAAATGGCAACCTTTTCCTGATGCCTTGGTACTCCACAGCTGCGCTTGCCCCCTTTGCACCAAAGAGGAAAGAAGGACGCTGCGCGCGCTGGCACCCGCCTGGGGCCCTGAGTTGTCATGGATTGCGTCATGGGCACCTCACGAGGTACCCCGCCTTGAACTCTCTACCTCCTCGCGAGCCAGCCTGACGAGGCTATACCTGAGGATGCGCCGTGTCGTCCGACTCGCAAGTCTTGGCCCCTCGTGAGGGTCTTGAGTCTTGTGCTTGATGAAGATGGGCCGTGTTGGGCCCCCGCTTGAGCCACGCCGCAGGCCGCAGGCAGGCAAGTCTAGGGACCCCCGTTCCCAGAACGCCGACAGTAGCCCCCGGGCCCAAGGCGCGCACGGACTTGGCCGTGCCGAGAGGCGAAAGGGCAACGGCGAAGCGCCGCGGGCCTAACAGCCTGCGGCCTTGGGCGCCGCATGGCGGTTGATGGGACGTGGGCGACTCCACTTCCCCATGACGCCTCAGTGATCGCGTGAGTTGGACAAGTCCCTGCATGCAAATCGTGTCATGATTACCTATGATCATGGAGGCCGGCGGTTGGCCTTCGCCTGCTATAAGTACTGTACGGCGCGTGCCCTTCCAGTCTGCCTCTCTTTGCTTTCTCATTCGCCTCAGTTCTCGCTCCGTCTTGGTGTGATGGCTCCATCGAGGAGGTACTCGGCTGCAGAGAAGGGGAAGGCCCTCCAGGTTGGTCCTGCCTCTCCCCCGCCCAAACGCGGTCGTGGGCGCCCTCGGAAGCATCCGGTGGCCGCCCCGGCCGCATTCGGTGGCCATGGGGGCGGCTCCCAGCGCGGCGGCGGGCGAGCCCCCGTAGCCGAAGGACGCGCCTGGGTCGCGCGTTCTCCCAGGCCGCGCTTTTGCACTGTGCAGGCGCTGCCGGTGTTCGTTGTCTGGTCGGCGGAGCCGACTTGCACCCAGCTCCCGCTCCCTCGCTTCCTCCTTGGTGAACTCCCGACCGGCGCTCCTGGCGGCCTCTGGCTCCAGGCGGAGGGCTGCTGCAGCAGGTCCTCGTGGGTCGCGCTGGAGGTCTCCGCCAGCGGGGGCTTGGCCTTCACTTGTGGCTGGCAGGCGTTCGCCCGCGCTCTGCACTTCAGGTTCCACGGTGACGCCACCCTCTATGTGAGGGTGTTTGGGGAGGATGGTCGCCGCGCGGGGTGCTGCCCTGAGGACGACGACCGCGTCCGCGGGCCCAGCTCCGATAGCGATGGAGGAGATAGCACCCGTGCGGATGGCGGCGTCTGCGACTCCCCAAGCTTTGTCAGCTCTTCCTCAAGCGACTCCTCCAGCGGTGGCAGTAGTCCTCCCCCGCGCCGTCGAGCTTGCTTGGGAGGTGGCGGTTCGTCCGCCCGCCGTCGTGCCCCGGTGAAGCGCGAGAGGGAGTCCGCCTGAGGCCCTGAGGCAGCCCGTGTCGCCTCCGCGGGCCAATGTGAGGGGAGGGGGCTGCGCCGGGCTCGTCTTTTTCCTTTCTCTTTTGTTCCCTATGTAAGACAAAACAGCTGCATGGAGCCCCCTTGGGGCCTGTTGGGAAACATTGCCATTTTGGCTATTACCTTGATCTCATTTTCTGCACCTCTTGATTTCTCGCCTGTGCGTAGATAGGTTTCGACCCCTGCCGGGGGGTGGGGCGACCGACCTAGGCCCTGTGTGCGCGCCGTGGTGCCCGAGGGGCACGGACTAGAAGGGGTGCTCCTGTAATGTGCCAGGGTCGTGAAAACCTTCCTGCGGCTAGCGCAGAAACCCTCGCGAGGACGTCTGAGCACCATCCCTCGCGAGGTTGTTTATGAGAGAAACCAAAGCGAGGAGCGAAAATCGATGAACCACAAATCAGCAACAGCGACAACTTCAATGAGACTCCAAATGCAAACAAACACGTCAACTGCGGAAAGCAAATGAAAAAGCCGCGTCCGGCACCTAATCTAGTCTTCGACGTCTTCTCACCAGCGCGGAGCTAAGTGCTGCCACTGGGCGTGGGAGGGAGCCCCAGGGCCTGAGGCCGGCGCTCCTGAGACTCCGGGGCGTGTACAGCCCCACTCATTATTACGTGAGAGTGTCACGGGGCAGCGAGCTTCACAGGCATTGGCCTTGCTTCACAGGCTCCGGGCCTTTTCCCAAGCGATAGCTTCACAGGCGCTCGCCTTGCTTCATAGGCTCTGGGCCTTTTCAAAGAGATGATCTTCACAGGCGCTCGCCTTGCTTCACAGGCTCCGGGCCTTTCCAAAAAGAGATGATCTTCACAGGCACTCGCCGTGCTTCACAGGATCCGGGCCTTTTTAGGGGTAGAACCTCCGGAGTTGCTGGATGTTCCACGCGTTCTGGACCGGCACTCCCTCATGAGTCTCCAAGCGCGCGGAGCCGGGCCTGGAAACATGAACAACCTTGAACGGGCCCTCCCACATGGGAGAGAGCTTGTGCAATCCCTCCCTGGAGAGGACCCGCCTGAGCACGAGGTCTCCTACCTCGAGAGTCATGGGGCGGATGTTGCGGCAGTGGTACCGCCGCAGCGCTTGCTGATACCTCGCCGCTCGTAGCGCGGCCTCCCGGTGATGTTCCTCCCCCAACACGAGGTCCGTCCCCCGCATGGCGTCATGTTGCGCCTCGTCGAACGCCAGAACCCGCGTGGAGCGACGTCTGACCTCGTGAGGGAGCACTGCCTCCACTCCGTAGACCAGGAAGAATGGGGTTTCCCCAGTCGGTTTGGTCGCGGTGGTGCAGATGGACCACACCACGGACTGAAGCTCGTCGTACCAACCTCGGCCACAGGCCTCCAGCTTCTTCTTGAACGTCCTGGTCTTGAGGCCCCTCAGGACCTCTGTGTTGGCTCGCTCGGCCTGGACATTGCTTCGGGGGTGCGCCACTAAAGCGTAGCATATCTGCGTTCCAAGGTTAGCATAGTATGTTTTGAAGAGGTTACTGGTGAACTGCGAACCGTTGTCTGTGATGATGCGGTTTGGCACCCCGAACCGGCTCACGATGCCCCTGATGAACTTGACCGCGGAGCCCGCGGGGATGGTGCGGACGGCCTCCACTTCAGCCCACTTAGTGAACTTGTCCACGGCGACGTAGAGGTAGCGGTAGCCCCCTGGCGCACGAGGAAACAGGCCCAGGATGTCCAGCCCCCAGACTGCGAATGGCCACGAAAGGGGGATAGTCTACAAGCCTCCTGCTGGCTGATGGATCTGCTTGGCGTGGAACTGGCAGGCTTCGCAAGCCTTTACCAATTCCATTGCGTCGTTGAGCGCGGTGGGCCAATAGAAACCGCTACGGAATGCCTTGCTGACAAGGGTCCATGATGATGAGTGGTGCCCGCATTCCCCGCCGTGTATGTCCTCTAGTAGTTCCTTTCCTTGTTCCCTGGAGATGCAACGCAGAAGTACATCGTTTGGTCGCTTCCGGTAGAGTTCTCCATTTCTGATGCAGTATGCCGTCGCCTGCCGCGCCACTCGCTCTGCTTCCTCCTTGCTCTCCGGCAAGGTTCCTTGCATCAGGTAGCTCCCGAGCTCTATGATCCAACAACCCTCCTGAGGTTCCATCGCCAGGAGCAGGCGCGCTCCTGAGGCTGGGCCACAGGTCGGAGCTCCCGAGGTAGGTGGCTGGGGGAGCTCCTCCAAGGGCTGAGCCGTGTTCGACAGTGACGGCAGAGCTGAGGGTCTGAAGAGCCGCTCCTCGAAAGTGCCAGGCTCCTGGGGTAACCGCCTGGACGCGCGCTTGGCGATATCGTCGGCCTCCTGATTGGTGCCGCGAGGCACATGCTGCAGCTCCAGCCCCCAGAACTCCTTTTCCATCCTCCGGACCTCCGCTAGGTAGGCCTCCATATGCTCGTCCTTCGGCTCGTACACCTTGTTGGAGAAGTTGACTAGGAGCTGCGAGTCGCCCTTGACGGTGAGGCATTTCACCCCCAGGGCTACTGCGGCCTTCAACCCGGCTATTAGTCCCTCATATTCTGCTATATTGTTGGAGACCTTTTCACCTTGCTGGAAACAGAGCTGCACGGCATAGTAGAGCTTATCCTGAGTGGGCAATATAAGAACCGCCCCGACCCCAGCACCATGTCTGGAGAACGCCCCGTCGAAGTGCATGACCCAGCCTTCTGGCGCCTCGCTCCCCGGGGAGAGGGACCGATCCTCGTCGGCCTTGAGGCGTGGTGCCTCCGTCCATTCTGCCACAAAGTCCGCCAACGCTACTCCTTTGATGACCCTGGTTGTGCTGAACTCGAGCTGAAACGCCTGCAGCTCTATGTTCCACTCAGCGACCCTTCCGGCTGAGTTAGGGCTCCTAAGCACTCTCTCCAGGGGGTATGACGAGACGACTTTGATGGGATGAGCCTGGAAGTAGTGACGCAGCTTGCGCGAGGCTACCAGTAGCGCAAGGAGGAGCTTTTGAGGCATTGGGTACCGTGCCCTCGCGTCCCGTAGCACCGTGCTAACAAAGTAAACTGGGTGCTCGACAAGGCTGGGAGCATCTGGGGTTGCTGTGCCCTCGGGAGGTAAGGGCGCCTCACGGGGCGATGTGGCCTCGGGAGGTGGACCATCTGGTCGGGCGGCCTCTCCTGCCCCCGGTGCATTCCTCGGCAGCTGACCCTCCTCAGCTGCGGTTGTGTCTTCTGCAGGCTTCCCTTGTTCCCGTTTTGTCCTGCCCCGGGCTGTCGTTGCGGCCTTGACTTCGCGCTCCTCCCTAACCGCCACCAGGGCCGCGCTGGCGGAGTAGGGTGTGGCGGCGAGGTACAGCAGCAGGGGCTCTTGAGGGCGCGGAGCCACCATGACTGGGGGACTGGTCAGGTACCTCTTGAGATCTTGAAACGCCTTATCTGCCTCTTCAGTCCATTCAAAGGGCCCCTTTTTCTTGGGCACAACGGCAGGGTTGGCCAACCAATCCGGGTATCGGACCTCGCGAATGACCCCAGCGGCTTCTAGCTTGCGGGTCTCTTGAACAATGAAGGCCTGCTTTTCCACGGACAGCCGCCTGGCCTTCTGCTTCACGGGGCGCACATTTGGGCACACGTTGACGTGATGCTGGATGACGCTCCTGGGGATCCCCCCTAGCTGATCGGGCTCCCAAGGAAATACCTTCTTATTCGCGCGCAAGAACTTGACCAAGGCCTCCTCCTGCTCAGGCTCAAGGTTGGCACCTATGGTCAAAGTGGCACTGGAGGACCCGTCCTCGTCGACGGGTACCTGCTTGGTCTCTGCCTTGTCTTGGGTGAACAACTGCTTCTTCTTGGCGGGCGCAGCCCCCTTGGGCTCAGGGGTCTCTGCGTTGACAGGCCGTGCCAACGCCGCTGTCTTGAAGGCGAGCTCGAGTACTCGCAGGGCGTCCCCGGTATCCCCGCGCACGGTGAGGGTACCGTTGCTCCCGGGCATCTTCATGAGGTTGTACGCCGGGTGCGTGGCGGCCATGAACTGGGCCAGTGCCGGGTAGCCGAGGATGGCGTTGTAAGGGAGGCCGACGGGGGCGATGTCGAAGTCGACCGTCTCCATGTGGAAGTTGTCGTAGGTGCCGAAGGTTACCGGGAGCCGGATCTGTCCCAGGGAGTCGGACGATCCGCCTCCGATGCCCGAGAAAGATCGGCTGGGCCGCAGTCGCTCCCGGGGTATGCAGAAGAGTTTGAATGTCTCGACCGAAAGCACGTTGAGGCCCGCGCCACCGTCGATGAGGGTCTTGGTGACGGCCACCTGGCAGATGGTGGGGGTGCACAGTAGGGGAAGCGCGCCCGAGCCGACCAGGTTGGTGGGGTGGTCCTCCGAGCTGAAGGTCAGATCGACCTCGCGCGCCGCTCGGTCCGGGGGAGCCCCCTGCCGTGCGGAAGCGATGCTAACCCGGTGGGCAAAAGGCTTGACATGGCGACTTGTGGGCGGCGCTTGTGAGCCACCCAGGAGGGCCGCAACGACCGGAGGCGTCGGTGCCGTGGTGCAGTTGCTCTGTCGCGTAGGCGGATGCTGGGGTGGTGTTTGGAGCTCGTTTCCCGCCGAGCCGGTGGCGGTGTTGACGGCGGGCGGTGGGGGATGACGAGATCACCCACCGGCGGGGGCCGCCGGGGCGGCGCGAGCCCGACTGGTGCCGCACATGGATGCGGCAGCCGGAGGAGGGCGGAGCGGTGGAAGACGGATTCCGGCGCACCCCTACCTAGCGCGCCAAATGTCGGATTTCGGGTTCCGGCAGACCCTTAAGGTTCGAACACTGGGGTGCGCGCGGAAATCATGCCTTCTACCTCCCCGTCTCGCAAAGAGCTAAACTACTAAAAGAATCAAAGAGACACAAGATTTATACTGGTTCGGGCCACCATTGTGGTGTAATACCCTACTCCAGTGTGTGGTGGATGTATTGCCTCCTGGGGCTGGTGATGATGAACAATACAAGGAAGAACAGCCTCGCGAGGGTCTGTTCTCGGCTGGGGCGACGAACTACTGGGCAGAGTTCGGTCGCCTACTCTATCTCACTCTATCTACTCTGCGTGCCTTCTCATGGAAAACCAAACCAACCCCCTGCTACGCGGGTGGCCGGTCCCTATTTATAGAGGCCCTGGTCCTCTTCCCAAATATCGAGCGGGAAGGGAGCCAACAATGGCGGGCTAATTTGAAGGGGGACAGCAAGTACTCTTATCCTGACTAAAGGTGGTCTTCGCCTGCGAAAGACTCTGCGGTGACGCCGTGCTGGGCTCCATGGTGACCTCCGTCTCGTAGTCCGCTTGGTCCTGGTCTCGTTGCACCGAAATGGCAACCTTTGCCTGATGCCTCGATACTCCGCGGCTGCGCTTGCCCCCTTTGCACCAAAGAGGAAAGAAGGACGCTGCACGCGCTGGCACCCGCCTGGGGCCCTAAGTCATCATGGCTTGCGTCATGGGCACCTCGCGAGGTACCCTGCCTTGAACTCTCCGCCTCCTCGCGAGCCAGCTTGATGAGGCTATGCCTGAGGATGCGCCGTGTCGTCCGCCTCTCGAGGGTCTTGAGTCTTGTGCTTGATGAAGATGGGCCGTGTTGGGCCCCTGCTTGAGCCACGCCGCAGGCAGGCAAGTCTGGGGACCCCCGTTCCCAGAACACCGACAACCGCTCATCTGACACATCATGTGGGGCCGGCTTTGGAGAGGAAGTAGCCGGCGCTCCATGAAGGCGGCCACCAAGTCGGCACCGGTCAGGCCTTCCGACTGGATCATCACCCGAAGCCGGGAGAAGGCTGCATTCCGGGCTTGAGACAATGACCTAGACCGGAAACTCCAGGAGGGCTGCCTCCCAGCCGGTGGGCCGGCTACGTAAGCCGGCAAGTTGATGTGGTCTCCTTGTCGGGCGACGTTCTTCACGTAGAAGTACGACTTCTGCCAGAGCTTCACCGACTGGATCAAGGGGATGGACGGGAACGGATTGTTCTCGCCCGACCTCCTCATGGCGACGTAGGCCCCGTAGGGGGTAGGCACACCTGCGACGACGGTGTCGAGTTTGCTCTGGAAGAATTCCCCCGAGAGCTGCAGCGTGGGGAGCACTCCCAAGAAACCTTCGCAGAGAGAGACGAAGGCCGACAGCAGCATCACCGCGTTGGGCGTGAGGTGATGCGGCTAGAGATTGTAGAATTCAGGGAAGGAGCCCAGGAACCCGCTCGCCAGAAGGCCGAAGCCGCGCAGGAAGTGCGAGCAGAAGACGACCCGCTCGCCCTCCTCCGGTGCCGGCGAGATCTCCTCCTCCGGCGCCAGGCGGACCCATACGAGGTTGGCGTCGGGCAGGCGCCGAGTCAGGCGGAGGAACTCAACGTGGTCCTCATGGACGTTGGAGCCGTCGCACGAGCTCGACAGCGCCATAGGTGCGAGACAATGTGGCGGCACGGCAGCGCTGAGACGAGAAGCTGCGGCGGCAGCGACAGGAAGTAAGGAAGACGAGGAGGGGCGGAATGAGAGAGAGCGTGCGAACCTCTGTCTCTCCCCCCTCCCCCTACTTATAGGCTCGCTTGGCGGAGCCAAGGAGGTGTGGCGTGGGGAAACGTGCGGATCGAACGTGCCCACTCCCCCACGTCCCGCGTTTATTGCGCCCTAACGGCGAAATAAAGTCGCCACAGGGAGCCGAGCGGTCCACCTGGGCCGCAAAAGATCAGCGCTCGGGCCGAGGCCTAGGAGTGGTGGGCCCGGGCCTATGGCGGCGTCCCGTCGCGCGCGTGCACTGGCAGGGCTTCTCTGCCACGTGGCCCGCGGGGGGGGGGGGGGGGTCAGCATGCGGGTCAACCACTTCCCCACCTGCAAGACACAGAGCTCTCCAATATCGGCATACACCAGCAAAGCCGGCTCCTCAGGGTAGGAAGCTGACCAAGCTTCTCGTCCCTCTGCCCGCCTCGAAGCTTGCTCAGCTTCGGGGACAACTGTCGGAGTAAATAGCCATGGGTAGCCCAGCCGGCTTCCTCTGGCCCTTCTGAAAAAATTACGAGCCCGTCTGGCTCTCAAGAGCCCAAGACATGGGGCCGCCTTCCCCTTGCTGGCCGTCAACTGGGCTGGTTGTCAGAAGGTGGCCCGACTTTAGCCCTCACAAAGGAGGCCACGGGAGGGCCGGCTTCAAGAAGCCGGCCTCGAGAAGGCTGACTCCAAGAAGCCGGCTCTCACAAAGCGGCCGAGACTGCACCCTCAAAGTTTGCATCCACCTAACGGCGGCGTGACGGGGCGTGGCTATAGTGAAGCCTGCCACCCCCAAATCTCGGAGTACGACCGGCACAGTGCGCCGTACGGGTATCCATGACCCGTCCGGCGCAGCACTATTGCCATGTTGACCCTGATGTCATCCACGATGGACTGCCAGTACGGCCCGCGGGCGGTGGGCCCCTTCGGGCAGAGAGACACCCGAAGGCGGCCATGCCTCCCCTAGTCGGCCCAAGACGGAGCCGACTCCCCATAGCCGGCTTGCCGCCTTCCTCGAAGGACACGCCCCATTAAGGAGACAAGACGCGGTGAGACTACAGCAATCGCCAACCGGGCGGCGATACTGTAGCCACGCCTACCACGACGAAGACCACATCACCAAGTTAGGGCAACAGTGACCAGCCGCCGACCAGATCCTGGACGGTGGGGCCTGCCTGTCGACCAAGGGGCCGGCAGCTGGCGGGACCCACTAGTCGGCGGGCCCCAACGGTCGGCGCAGAAGCCGGCAAGCGCAGTCATAGACGGCTGGGCCCCGTGCCCAGTCAGATTACCATTGTACCCCCGGGGGATAGGCCTATATAAACCGCCCGTGGCGCGCATACAAAGGGTTCGACCCCCAGCTAGTTTTAGACACCTCACGAGGAGAAGAAGCAGGCCAGCTGACCCTTCTTCCTCCTCCCACCGAACAGCTCAAGGAGCATTGTGTAGTTACTTGCCCTTCTAGTGATCATGCGGAGACCCCGCAGAGCAGCAGTATGGGTGTTATCTCCACGGAGAGCCCCGAAGCTGGGTAAGATCCGCTGGCGTGCATGTCTTCGCCTCATCCCGTTTCTAGGCACCGGCGATGTCTTACTGGCTCCCACAATGATAAGCCACCCTTTGGCATATGTCGCACCTACCACCCGACATACATGATGATGCTAAGCAATATGACAATGATGAATGTGTCATGATGAACTAGATGGTGGAAAGTTGCATGGCAATATATCTCGGAATTGCTATGGAAATGCCATAATAGGTAGGTATGGTGGCTGTTTTGAGGAAGGTATATGGTAGGTGTATGATACCTGCGAAAGGTGCGCAGTATTAGAGAGGCTAGCAAAGGTGGAAGGGTGAGAGTGCGTATAATCCATGGACTCAACATTAGTCATAAAGAACACATATACTTATTGCAAAAATCTAGAAGTTATCAAAGCAAAGTATTACGCGCATGCTCCTAGGGGGATAGATTAGTAGGAAAAGACCATCGCTCCTCCCCGACCGCCACTCATAAGGAAGACAATCAATAAATAAATCATGCTCCGACTTCGTTACATAACGGTTCACCATACGTGCATGCTACGGGAATCACAAACCTTAACACAAGTATTCTTTAAATTCACAACTACTCAACTAGCATGACTTTAATATTATCACCTCCGTATCTCAAAAAAATTATCATGCTTCAATCTTTTCTTAGTATTCCACACACTCAAAAGAAAGTTTCACAAATCTTGAATACCAAGCATATTATTATTGAGCAAATTATCATGCTATTAAGAGACTCTCAAAATAATTTAAGTGAATCATGAGAGATCAATAGTTTCTTTAAAACGAATCCACCACCATGCTCTAAAAGATCTAAGTGAAGCACATAGAGCAAAATCATCAAACTCAAAAGATATAAGTGAAGCACATAGAGCAAAACTACTTAGCTCAAAAGATATAAATGAAGCACATAGAGTATTCTATCAAATTTTAATTCATGTATGGATCTCTCAAATGGTGTGTACAGGAAGGATCATTGTGGCATACTAAGACCAAAAGACACAAATAATACAAGACGCTCCAAGAAAAACACATATCATGTTGGTGAATAAAAATATAGCTCCAAGTAAATTACCGATGGAAGTGGACGAAAGAGGGGATGCCTTCCGGGGCATCCCCAAGCTTTGACTTTTTGGTGTCCTTGGATTATCTTGGGGGTGCCTTGGGAATCCCCAAGCTTAGGATCTTGCCACTCCTTGTTCCATGATCCATCAAAATAATTCACCCAAAAGTTGAATACTTCACAACACAAAACTCAAAATAAAAAACTCGTGAGCTCCATTAGCGAAAGAAAACAAAAGACCACTTAAAGGTATTGTAATGAACTCATTCTTTCTTTATATTGGTGTTAAACCTACTGTATTCCAACTGCTCTATGGATTATAAACTAATTTATTAGCCATAGATTAATCAAAATAAGCAAACAACACACGAAAAACAGAATCTGTCAAAAACAGAACAGTCTGTAGTAATCTCTAGCTAGCGCATGATCTGGAACCCCAAAAATTCTAAAATAAATTTTCGGACGTGAGGAATTTATCTATTAATTATTTGCAAAAAGAATTAACTAAATATCACTCTTAAGGCCTCCTTTGGTTTAGAGGAATTTCATAGGAATTCTAGAGAATAGGATTCTTATAGGATTTTTTCCTTTAGAGCCCTTTGGTTCATAGGAATGGATTCCTATTCCTCCATAGGATTGGTTCCTATCCTCCACATTTCATAGGAAAATAAAAAAGAGCCTAGACTCAATGGAAAAATTCCTTTGATGTCAACCAAATGACATCTTGTTTCCTATTCCTACTCATAGGATTTGAGATACATGCCATCTCATTTCCTACAAGATTCCTATTCCTATGATAATCCTATCCTATGAACCAAAAGAGGCCTAAAATAAAACTGATAGCAGTTATCGTGAGCGCTAAAGTTTCTGTTTTTTACAGCAAGTTCAACAAGACTTTCCCCAAGTCTTCCCAACGGTTCTACTTGGCACAAACAGTAATTAAACACAAAAAAACACAACCAAAACAGAGGCTAAATAATTTATTTATTACTAAACAGGAGTAAGGAGCAAGTAATAAAAAAAAATTGTTGCCTCCCAACAAGCGCTATCGTTTAACGCCCCTAGCTAGGCATAAAAGCGAGGATAGATCGAGGTATTGCCATCTTTGGTAGGCAATCCATAAGTTGCTCTCATGATAGTTTCATATGGTAATTTGATTTTCTTTCTTGGAAAGTGTTCCATGCCCTTTTTAATGGAAATTGAAATCTAATATTCCCTTCCTTCATATCAATAATCGCACCAACCGTTCTAAGGAAAGGTCTACCAAGAATATTAGGGCAAGAAGGATTGCAATCTATATCAAGAACAATGAAATCTACGGGCGCATAATTCCTATTTGCAACAATAAGAACATCATTAACCATTCCCATAGGTTTCTTAATAGTGGAATCCGCAAGATGCAAGTTTAGAGAGCAATCATCAAAGTTACGGAAGTCTAGCAAATCACACAAAGTCTTGGGAATAGTAGCGACACTAGCACCCAAATCACACAAGGCATAAAACTCATGATCTTTAATTTTAACTTTAATAGTTGGTTCCCACTCATCATAGAGTTTTCTAGGGATAGAAACTTTCAACTCAAGTTTTTCTTCATAAGATGGCATCAAGGCATCAACAATATGTTCCGTGAAGGCTTTATTTTGACTATAAGCATGTGGAAAATTTAGCACGGATTGCAACAAGGAAATACAATCAATTAAAGAGAAACTTTCATAATTAAATTCCTTGAAATCCAATATGGTGGGTTTAGCAACATCTAAATTTTTATTTCTTTCAATCCCACTTTCATCAATTTCATCATTAAGATCTAAATACTCCAAATTTTTAGAACGCCTTCTAGGTAAAGGAAGATCATATTTAGTTTCATCAAGATTCATATTGCAGAATAAAGATTTAATAGGAGACACATCAATAACTTTTAGATCTTCATCTTGATTTTCATAGGTATTCGGTTTAGCAGCCATCTTATTAACTAAGGTGGCCTGCATGTCCGAAGTTTCAGCAGTCATCTTTTCTAGACAAGCAATTTGGGATCTTATACCGTCAAATTCTTTAGACATATCATCAAGCTCTTTATTCATATAACTCATAAAACTTTTTTGTTCCTTAAGCTCATTTCTAAAGAAATTATTATGCTCAAATTGCAAAACCATAAACTTCCTAACATTGGTTTCGATCTCCTCTAACCTTTCAAGGTGAAGATCACCAAATCTTGGTTGAGTCGTCGCGACAAACAAACAACCTAACACACAAGCAAACAAAAGCAAACAGGCAAAAAGAGGCAAATAGAGAGGGAGGATAGAGAGAGGGCGAATAAAACGACAAGGGTGAATTGGGGGGAGATGAAAACGAGAGGCAAATGGCAAATAATGTAATGCGAGAGCTAGGGATTGTGATGGGTACTTGGTATGTTGACTTTTTGCGTAGACTCCTCATCAACGGCGCCAGAAGTCCTTCTTGCTACGTCTTGAGCTTGCGTTAGTTTTCCCGAAGAGGAAGGGATGATGCAGCAGAGTAGCGTAAGTATTTCCCTCAGTTTTTGAGAACCAAGGTATCCATCTAGTAGGAGCCCACGCTCAAGTCCCTCGTACCTGCACAAAGCGATAGCTACTCACAACCAACGGGATTAGGGGTTGTCAAGCCCTTCATGGTCACTTACGAGAGAGAGATCTGATAGATATAATATTTTTGGTATAAAGATGCAAAGTAAAAGTAAAAGCAAAGCAAGATTAATGTGATGGAGATTGATATGATGAGAATAGACCCCGGGGTCATAGGTTTCACTAGTGGCTTCTCTCAAGAGCATAAGTATTCTACGGTGGGTGAACAAATTACTGTTGAGCAATTGACAGAATTGAGCATAGTTATGAGAATATCTAGGCATGATCATGTATATAGGCATCACGTCCGTGACAAATAGATTGAAATGATTCTGCATCTACTACTATTACTCCACTCATCGGCTGCTATCCAGCATGCATCTAGAGTATTAAGTTAAAAGGAGAGTAACGCCTTAAGCAAGATGACATGATGTAGAGAGATAAATTCATGCAATATGAAATAAACCCCATCTTGTTATCCTCGATGGCAACAATAAAATACGTGCCTTGCTGCCCCTTCTGTCACTGGGTAAGGACACCGCAAGATTGAACCCAAAGCTAAGCACTTCTCCTATGGCCAGAACTACCAATCTAGTTGGCCAAACCAAACGGATAATTCGAAGAGACTTGCAAAGATAACCAATCATACATAAAAGAGTTCAGAGAAGATTCAAATATTATTCATAGATAGTCGTGATCATAAACCCACAATTCATCGGTCTCAACAAACACACCGCAAAAAGAAGATTACATCGAATAGATCTCCACAAGAGAGGGGGAGAACTTTCTATTGAGATTCAAAGAGAGAGAAGAAGCCATCTAGCTACTAACTATTGACCCGAAGGTCTCAGGTAAACTACTCACACTTCATCGGAGGGGCTATGATGATGTAGAAGCCCTCTGTGATGACGGCCCTCTTCTGGCGGAGCTCCCGAACAGGCCCAAGATGGGATCTCGTGGATACAGAAAGTTGCGGCGGTGGAATTAGGTTTTTGGCTCCTGTTATGATCGTTTGGGGTACGTGTGTATATATAGGAGGAAGAAGTATTCCGGAGGAGCAACAAGGGGCCCATGATGCAGGGGGCGCGCCC
Source organism: Triticum monococcum (assembly GCA_034509565.1). Classification (NCBI taxonomy): domain Eukaryota; kingdom Viridiplantae; phylum Streptophyta; class Magnoliopsida; order Poales; family Poaceae; genus Triticum; species Triticum monococcum. Next base: position 272,750,094 of record CM067842.1, on the reverse strand, counting down.
TAGGGGGGGCGCCCCCCACCCTCGTGACCACCTCTTTTGTTCCTTGGAGCAGGGTCCAAGTCTCCTGGATCACGTTCGGTGAGAAAATCACGTTCCCGAAGATTTTATTCCGTTTGGACTCCGTTTGATATTCCGTTTATCCGAAACACCGAAAATAGGAAAAAAATAGCAATTCTGGGTTGGGCCTCCGGTTAATAGGTTAGTCCCAAAAATAATATAAAAGTAGAAAATAAAGCCCAATATAGTCCAAAAAAGTAGATAATATAGCATGGAGCAATCAAAAATTATAGATACATTGGAGACGTATCACACGTCAGGGGATCAACGAGGAGAGCACGAGGCAGGGGGGCGCGTCCACCACCCTGGGTGCGCCCTCCACCCTCGTGGGCCCCTCGTGGCTCCTCTGATGTATTTCTTCCGCCTATATATATATCCATATACCCTAAAACTATCGGGGAGCACAATAGATCGGGAGTTCCGCCACCGAAAACCAATCTAGACCCGTTCCGGCACCCTGTCGGATGGGGGAATCCCTCTCCGGTGGCCATCTTCATCATCCCGGTGCTCTCCATGATGAGGAGGGAGTAGTTCTCCCTCGGGGCTGAGGGTATGTACCAGTAGCTATGTGTTTTGATCTATCTCTCTCTCTCGTGTTCTTGAGGTGATACGACCTTGATGTATCGCGAGCTTGGCTATTATAGTTGGATCTTATGATGTTTCTCCCCTCTACTCTCTTGTAATGGATTGAGTTTTCCCTTTGAAGTTATCTTATCGGATTGAGTCTTTAAGGATTTGAGAACACTTGATGTATGTCTTGCGTGGGATACCCGTGGTGACAATGGGGTATTCTATTGATCCACTTGATGTATGTTTTGGTGATCAACTTGCGGGTTCCGTCACCTTGGGAATCTATGCATAGGGGTTGGCACACGTTTTCGTCTTGACTCTTTGGTAGAAACTTTGGGGCACTCTTTGAGGTCCTATGTGTTGGTTGAATAGATGAATCGGAGATTGTGTGATGCATATCATATAATCATACACACGGATTCTTGAGGTGACTTGGAGTATCTAGGTGACATTAGGGTTTTGGTTGATTTGTGTCTTAAGGTGTTATTCTAGTACGAACTCTAGGGCTGTTTGTGACACTTATAGGAATAGCCCAACTGATTGATTGGAAAGAATAACTTGGAGGTGGTTTCATACCCTACCATAATCTCTTCGTTTATTCTCCGCTATTAGTGACATTGGAGTGACTCTTTGTTGCATGTTTGAGGGATAGTACTGTGATCCAATTATGTTATTATTGTTGAGGGAACTTGCAGTAGTGAAAGTATGAACCCTAGGACTTGTTTCAACGCGTTGCAATACCGTTTGTGCCCAATTTTATCATTAGTTACCTTGCTGTTTTTATATTTTCAGATTACAAAAACCTATATCTACCATCCATATACCACTTGTGTCACCATCTCTTCGCCGAACTAGTGCACTTATACAATTTACCATTGTATTGGGTGTGTTGGGGACACAAGAGACTCTTTATTATTTGGTTGCAGGGTTGCTTGAGAGAGACCATCTTCATCCTATGCCTCCTACGGATTGATAAACCTTAGGTCATCCACTTGAGGGAAATTTGCTACTGTCCTACAAAGCTCTGCACTTGGAGGCCCAACAATGTCTACAAGAAGAAGGTTGTGTAGTAGACATCAAGCTCTTTTCTAGCGCCGTTGCCGGGGAGGTGAGTGCTTGAAGGTATATCTTTAGATCTTTCAATCAAATCTTTTTGTTTCATGTTTTAGCACTAGTTTAGTTTATAAAACAAAACAACAACAAAAATGGAATTGAGTTTGCCTCATACGCCTCATCTTTTTAATATCTTTTGTGAGTATGATGGAAAGGAAAATTGTGCCAAAGTGTTAGAAGAAGAATGCATTAAAATGTTTGGCACTAAATCTTTGAATGATGAGCCTGATTGCAATGTTGTTAGTATGAACTCCTTGAATATCCATAGTACTAATGATGATTGCACTAGTTAGCATGTGTAGGAGTTGATTGAGCAATGTATGTGTTTCCTACCTTGCTATGCCTGCTATGCTTAGAGTTGTGTCGGGTCTGGTTCATCTGGGTGATGGGCTAGAGTGAAATCATTATGTCGGTAATGTGAGGGATGTGTTGAACATGATTTGGTAAAGGTATCGATGAGAGGCCATGTAGGAGTACATGGTGGGTTGTTTCATTGAGGCCGTCCATAAGAACTGAGATCTGTATGTGTGATTTAAGATTCAGTTACTACCATACATTGGGCCCGAAACCAATGGACCCTCTCGGCTTCTTATCCACCCTAGTACTATGTCCAGGAGATGCAAATAGTTTCTGGTGTTTGTAGGTTATGTGTTGGCGGCCGTGCGTAGCGCTGACCCTACGGGTCGGCTATGTTGCGGTAGATACACCATGGTACGTTGTACCGAGTCACCCGTTTGGTGTCTCGGGAACCCTGTTCACATCGTTCGGGGCCGTATGTGGAAACCTCGTCCGGACTCCCAGCAGATGGAACCTGAATAGGCGATAAACCTGGACTAGAGGCTTGAGTGTTTAGGTAGGCCGTGGTCGACACCCTCGTTGGGCTTCCACTTGAAGGTTGTCGAGTACATGTCGTGTAAACGGCGGTAAGTGGTGAAAGTGTGTATGAAGAAATACACCCCTGCAGGGTATAAATCTACTCGAATAGGCGCGTCCGCGTTAAAGGACTACTTGGTTGCCTATACAGTTCATAGACAAGCTAATGGATACTACTAAAAGACTCAAGATAAGTGTGAGTACCGAGGATGGCCCGCTCGTAGGATGATGAGGGAGGATCCCCAGTGGAGTATTGTGTTGGTGAGTAGTGGACTCGTGTGCGAAAACTATTTCACTAGTGGAGTTCTGTAGGATAGCTTAGCCAAGAGACAAAGCTGGCTTGCTGCAATAACCCCACCACCTTCTTGAGAATGAGCATGTACAGTAGGTTCTGATGTAAGACTTGCTGAGTACCTTTGTACTCATGTTTGCTTAATTACTGTTTTTAGACGACAACACCGCCCCCCAGGTGGTGACCCTGGCCATGGAGGGCCCTATGTTTTTTTTGACTGGTAACTGTAGGGTGGAGGGCCCTATGTTGATAGACAGGCTTCGAGAAGCCTTCTTCCTTTCTAGTGTCTATACTCAGACTATTAGATTCCGCATGTGCTTGTATGCTTGTATGACTTGAGTGTCGGGTCATGTGACCCCTATCTGTATGAACATGTTATGTATGGCTCTCTGGAGCCTTTAAATAAAGTACTTGAGTTGTAGAGTTTTGTTGTGATGCCATGTTGTATGTACTCATATCCGGCATATTGTGTGTATGATTGAAATGCTTGGTATGAGTGGGATCCGACAATCTAGTTGTTTATCCTTGGCAGCCTTTCTTATGGGGAAATGTAGTCTAGTGTTCCTCGAGCCATAGTAGTCCGCTACAACCCGGTTCACCGGAGTCCTGCTAGCCTAGCACTACTGCTTAGGACACTTGACTGGCCGGCATGTGTTTCACTTTGTTCCTATGCCTGTCCCTTCGGGGAAATGTCACGCGGTGACATCCGGAGTCCTGCCTAGCCTGCTATAGCCCGGGTTCCCCGGAGTCCTATTGGCCTAGTGCTACAGCCCGGATTCACTCGCTGATGACCGACATGCTCGATGTGATTCATGTATGCCTGGCTCCATAGGTCTGCGCCGCTTTGGGTTCACGAGTAGCCATGTCGGCCCGGGTTCTCTATCATATGGATGCTAGCAACACTATCATATACGTGAGCCAAAAGGCGCAAACGGTCCCGGGCCATGGTAAGGCGACACCCATGGGGATACCGTGCGTGAGGCCGCAATGTGATATGAGGTGTTACCGGCTAGATCGATGTGACTTGGAATCGGGGTCCTGACATCCATCAGTGGCCCTACACACTTGTCCGTCTGCCATGCTATACTACTGGGTCGTGATCACTTCGGCAGGTGATCACGGGCATATGCTATATACTTTACACTGTTACATTACCGGTGATACTATTTGGAGATGGGGGCTGAAGGGGCAGGTGGCTCCATCCAGGTAGTGGTGGGCATGGGTTCCCGACAGCCCCCGACTGTTACTTTGAGGCGGAGCGACAGGGCAGGTTGAGACCACCTAGGAGAGAGGTGGGCCTGGCCCTGGTCGGCGTTCGCAGATACTTAACACGCTTAACGAGATCTTGGTATTTGATCTGAGTCTGGCCATTGGCTTATACGCACTAACCATCTACGCGGGGACAGTTATGAGCACTCGACGTCGTGGTATCAGCCGAAGCCTTCGTGACATTAGCGACTGAGCGGCGCGCGCTGGGTTGGACCGCGTAACGCTACTTCCTTTGTAATGGAGGTTGCTAGGTCTGCTCACCGGCCGCGTACTCAACGTGCAGGTGTGCAATGGGCGATGGGCCCAGACCCCTGCGCCATAGGATTTAGACTGGCGTGCTGACCTCTCTGTTGTGCCTAGGTAGGGCTGCGACGTGTTGATCTTCCGAGGCCGGGCATGACCCAGGAAAGTGTGTCCGGACAAAGGGGATCGAGCGTGTTGGGAAATGTGGTGCACCCCTACAGGGAAGTTGATCTATTCGAATAGCCGTGTCCCTCGGTAAAAGGACGACCCGGAGTTGTACATTGACCTTATGACAACTAGAACCAGATACTTAATAAAACACACCCTTCCAAGTGCCAGATACAACCGGTGATCGCTCTCTCACAGGGCGACGAAGGGAGGATCATCGGTTAGGATTATGCTATACGATGCTACTTGGTGAACTTACCATCTACTCTCTTCTCCTGCTGCTAGATGGAGGTTACCAGAAGCGTAGTCTTTGATAGGACTAGCTATCCCCCTCTTATTCTAGCATTCTGCAGTTCAGTCCACATATGATAACCCCCCCTTTTCCATTTGATACCAATGCATACATATGTAGTGTAGCTCCTTGCTTGCGAGTACTTTGGATGAGTACTCACGGTTGCTTTTCTCCCCTTTTTCCCCTTTCCTATATCATATTGCTGCGACCATACGTTGGAGTCCAGGAGCCAGACACCACCGTTGATGACGATTACTACTACAACTCGGGAGGTGCCTACTACTACGTGCAGCCCGCTGACGACGACCAGGAGTAGTTTAGGAGGATCCCACGCAGGAGGCCTGTGCCTCTTTCAATCTGTATCCCAGTTTGCGCTAGCCTTCTTAAGGAAAACTTGTTTAACTTATGTTTGTACTCAGATATTGTTGCTTCCGCTGACTCTTCTATGATTGAGCTCTTGTATTCGAGCCCTCGAGGCCCCTGGATTGTAATATGATGCTTGTATGACTTATTTTTATTTGTAGAGTTCTGTCGTGATATCTTGCCGTGAGTCCCTGATCTTGATCGTACACGTTTGCGTGTATGATTAGTGTATGATTGAATCGGGGGCGTCACAAGTTGGTATCAGAGCCGACTGCCTGTAGGAATCTCCTTCCACACTCCTTGGCCGAAGTTGAGTCTAGACATTACTAAAACTTTTACTAACATGGTTGTGTGCCTTACGGGCCCACGTCGCCATATGGGTGGTATTAGTATCTTTTACTCCTCGATCCTTACTCTGGGACTCTGAACTCTCTTCTATTCGGGTTAAATGAATTTTGCTAAATCTAACATTAGGATCTCGTTATCACTTTCACCCAGAGAGCCCCTTATTACTGATGACTGTCTGCTGTACGTGAAGACCCTGAAATACTTTCTGCTGTTAACCTGAGAACTTGTGTTCATCGCGTTTGCAATTCCCCTTCCACCGTCAACCCTTATGGATAACTACTTGCAGTTGTTATTCTTACATTCATCCCCAGTTGGTCTTGTTATTACAAGATACCCCTAAATACTTGACGTTGTTTCGATAATCCTTTGAGCTTACTGCCTTGCTGTTCTTTGTCACCTGAATACCCCTATGGATTATTCTCGCACTTATTGAGTATCCGCTCACCCCCCCCCCCCCAGTTGTTCATGTGTTTCACAATGGTCTTCGAAATACTATTCAATCCTCCAAGAATCCTTAGTATCTTATTGCTCTGCAATACTTGTCTGCTTGCATTATGGATGCTTTCCATATGTCTGGCAATATTCGTTAGTATCCTTAGACACCATAAATTTTGATCCTATTGATTCAACATGAGTGCGAATGAACGCAATTATCAGTTGATCCTTTTAAATTATCTTTCTGGCTCAGACATCATTTTTGAACATGAGCTTGTTCTCGACCAATCTGTTGCCGTCAATTGTACCCTTAGGTCTATTGAACTTATCCACCCTTGATCAGAGCGTCTGCTTTGGATCCTTCTATTTGGGAATAATAATTTCTTTGATAACTAAGCATTGAATCATTCAAGTGTTCTATAATCTGATGCCCTTGCATCCTTTCTTCAACTGATTGTGTGCCGATGCTCACATCAACTCCGCTATGGACCGTCAGATCCTTTATTAGATTATTATTCGATAGTGTCCTCCTTATTCAATAACCTTGTGAGCCTTGCTTCGGATACATAATGCTTTTGGTGAATTGTATCCTCTGTTTTTCTCAACCATGCTCTGTTTTCGAGCTGGTGGTATTTCCGATTGAAGCTTGTGGTATATGATTCCACGATACCCTGACGAGTTGAACCTATGCCTTTCTTAATCTGTGTGAACCCGAAAGTTTTCACGGGTCATACTCCTCTGGTAATTCACCAGGTAGGTTTTCACACTGAAATCATTTTTATCTAGAGCAGTGAATGAAAGGTTATGCATTAAAGAAGTGGGAGTCGACCTTGAACTTTGTGTTCATGCCCATGGACACGATGTAGATCTTACCATTAGAGCTTCTCTTAAATTAAATTTTCCCTTGGGATAAGTTCTTATATCTGGGATCCGGCCTTTTGCAATCGTGGTTTCGACCATATGTTCTTCCTTGACCCCATTTCACGGGCAAGTTTAAGCACTTGTCTGCTGTGGATCAATACACCAGTCCAACCTTTACTTTGATCTTCCATTGAGTATTACACCATGGTACCTCGGTAATATCAAGTACTACATAACCTCTTATGAGTTCTTCATCAAGTACTACATTCTCACTGATTCCAATTTTTCACGGGCTCTGAGTTATTAAACACTCAAAGACCGATAACTGAACCGAGTCCACACTTCGGTTCAACAACTATTATAAATCTTCTTTTCTTACGAGTTTGTGCATGATCACGTCCTTCTACCCTATTTGGCTATATCATTACTGTGATGATTTTAACTATGCTACCTGGTCCTTATTCCCGGAGCACAACTTTCGACGATGAGCTAAGCTTACGTTGATCTTCCTCATCATACCATTTTGCCTTAAACAACAAGCTTGGTTTCGAGTTTGTGTCATACCCTTGGGTCAATAACCTTTCACTTCATCATTCCTTTGGCTTGATGTCATCGCCGACCGATTACATCTTCATGAAATCTCTCAACAATTGTGTCGTGATCATCATCGGCATTCTGAGCTCTTCTAGGATGTCAATTGAGTTCATTATGAGAAATACCATCCTTGCCCTCGATGAGTTGTGTTATCATCGGCCACTTTATTGTCTTCCCTCCAACACAAACTTGTTCATGTTTTGTGTTATACCTTGAGTTCCCTGCCATCTAGCAGTTGTTCTTCATTACCTTGGAGTATTACCATCTTTTATGTCAAGAATGTCCTGAGAATTTCATCACCTCCTGAGAATTCTTGATAAAGGTAATACTTATCACCATCACCATTCCTTCTTGGTCCTCGTGTTGTTTCTAACCAGAATACCAACAAATGAACTATGATGTGTGAATTCAAAACTTCTGGCAACCCTATTGCTTTGAACCAATGTTTGCTCATGGATGTTCTCCTCGAGCATACAACATTATATCATTTGATTTGACAAATGTTATCTCCTTGTTCACATAAGTGTGGAAATCCAGCTTTTGGACATCTTGAAGAATTGTCGCTGAGTTCATCAGCCACCCCCTCATCATTCCCATGGGTTAATGATGAACTCTTGTTTCAGAGCTCGCTCCCATAGTTCATTTCCTAAGAATTTTACAAGGTCATCTCGACAATTGTGTTGCACCTTTTCTTCTCAGGCATCCTGAGTCAGAGGTATCCTGACACCAATCAGATCTGAATCTCGGTCAGATATGATGGTTGGGACATATTTCCAAGAGTAATAACACTTGTCCTTATATATCGGTAAGGTGATGTCATGCCCATCACACCTGGCCGGAGGACTTGTGGTTATAGTTTCCTGTTTAACAAGGTTAACCATTCTTCCATGAGGAAATTGTAACATTTATTCTATGGGTTGTTCCTGATGGATCCTTTGCGTATCCAAAGTCCGAGCTTTGCTTAAAGACCATGTCAATACTGTCTCGAAGCATGTCTGTGGTACACCGATTTTCAACAAGAACATTGGATCCCAATGCCAAATGTTTCTTGCTCAATTATCCAAACACCGTTGTATGGGTAATGTCATGAAATTTCGTCCCCCTTTCCTAAAGGGTTTTCTACATATATCCTGTCATGGATATCCTGCTCTGTTTGTCCTTGGGAAGGATATACCCCTGAATAATGTGTTTAAACACATTTTTCTTTTCCATTGTTCTATTTAATCTGATGATCACATTTTCCTTTCCATTGTTTGTTTAACCTTTCTTGTGATCTATATGATATAAGCAGTAATATTTCCCTGCTTATGTAAACACCTCGGTTGTGCAACTCTGTCAGTAGGACCCTGTTACTATTGTTGATGACATTTCGGTAGCCACCGATGGACGCAAACTTTGCCTAATGGTCTGCCTCATTCAACCAGCAGGAACATGGTTCTCTTCATCCCTCGCCCTTGGTACTGATGTTGTTGCCGACATAACTGATAGGCTATCCTTTGACATACCTTGCTTACATGGTCACGCAAGACGTCATCGCCCTTCCTACTTTTAACCCACATGGTGGGCCCATAACCCACAGTTCCACAGGATCAAAACCTGACTCTCCTGTACACTCCCTATTCCCAAGGTTGTTCCTCACACATGGCCTCGTATGTAATTCATGAGTCACCTTCCTAGTGATCTATTCTGGTATTAGACACAAAACTAATTCTTGTTGATCTGAACCCCTTTTCACGCGTTGTTTTAGGCAACGACGATTGTCTATCCGCTTGAAACTTTTTATGGTACCTTCTTACTTTGCTCTCTATGTGTTTCATTTGTTCAACTCGAGAGATACTCGTGTGTTCATTCTTGGGATACCCGCAGATGAATTTCCCTTATAACATTCTATCGTTGTAGAGCTACCCCTTTATCCTTTTCGTAAGTACGATGGAGTTTCTGAAGAAAGGATGTCGACTTCATCATGATGACCTGAAGAAGAGAAACGAAGACATCAAACGTAGTGGATCTACCTCTTCGAGAAGAGCAACTAAGAACGAGAACACTCGCTAGAATTTCGTAACCAGAACCTCCCCCCCCCCCCCCCCCCCGCCTCTTAAATCTCGGGATGAGATTTCTTCTAGTGGAGGAGAATTGTGACGCCCAGATAATTAGACTACAGTAATTCCCTGGTAATGATGACATGTCACCTCTGTCACTGTAGTTAATCTCCGGTTAGTTCAAAACCGATTCAAATTCAAAGTAGAATATAAGGCAAGCAATAAAAGTTTTTCAAAATTTAAAACTAAAATGTTCGGGGTCAGCCAAATAAATCCTAAGTATTAAGGTGGAGTAACCAACATTTTCAGCGACTGAAACAATAACTCTAAATGCTTTTCAATTAATAAAGAATACAGGGTGCTTTACTTTTGTCTCAAAATTTTTTTGTGAGAACAATTAATTTTACAAATCTAATTTAGGAGTGGGTTTCATTTTTTCTAAAACTATAAACTAATACACAAGTAAATGAAAATAGTAAAGGAAAAATTAATAAAAGGTCAAATAAAAAAACAGAAAAGTGAGAGAGGCCACCTGCCGCTCGTGGGCCACGGCCCACCGAACCGACCCAGCTCCCTCCCTCGGCCCAACCGCGCCAGCATAACGCCCCCCACTCCCTAACCCACTCCCCACTCCCCCACTCTCCACGCCCTCCTCCCCGATCCAAATCTGGATCGGGGGACCGAACCGCCGCCGACGCCGCCCTGGCTCCATGCTCGAGCCCCGCGCTGCCCGCCAACCCTACTGTGGTGGACGAGTCACCCGCCGGCGACGAACCCCCTCCCTCGCGCTCGTGCCATGACCTCTTCCTCACCGGACCCAGCCACCGCTCGTCACCTCATCCTACTCGTCTCCTCGCCGAAACCACGTCCTCGACCTTCCCCTCGACGAACTCCGTCAACCCTCGCCGCCCATACCCCTGCATCGGGTGTGAGCTCCTCCCCCCCCCCCGCTACTTTCCTCGCACACACACGTCGCCAGAGCGTGGCCACGCACCCGCGCTGTCCCCGTCGCAGTCACCATCCCATCCAAGCTCCAATGCGCGCACTGCACCAGCCGTCCCCGCGTCGTCCCGCTCCTCGCGACCACCGTCGCGGCGCCCTCCCGCCGCCTCTGCTTGTGTTGTCGCCTCCCTGCTACGGCCCCGCGTCGGCGCTCGTTGCCACGCGCGGTCATGCTCCGCTCCACTCATGCCACTGCTTGCTTCGAGGAGCCGCCGCCCGCGCCCACAGCTCGCCTCACCATGGCCGCCCGGCTCCTTCTCCCCCGCCCTTGCACTCGCCTACAGCCGCCGCCTGGTGCCGTGGACTTACCCCGCCGCCTGCCGCCGACCACGGTCCGGCCACACCCGCATCGGCCGCGCCTGCTCGGCCCCGCCCCGGCCTCCCCTCGCTACCGGGCGGGCTGTGGCATCGCCCGTGCCCATGCCCGACAGCCCACGCCCACTTTGGCCTACAGGGCACTGACTGCTGGGGCCTAGCGCCCTGGCCAAATAAAAATAAACATAAAAATAATAGATAAAAAATATATATTTAATTAACTAAATTAATTAACTTAACTAACTCGGTTTAATTAACCTAATCACTTAGTTAAACTAATTAACCATGTTTACTTAACCTGTGACAATGACAAACGGACCCTACACGTCAATTGACCCAGTCAATGGTCAAAGTTGACCGCAGACGTCATGCTGACGTCATGCTGATACAGTAAACGTATTTTAGAATTTAATTAAATATGTTAATTCCAAAATTGAATTAAAACTTTAAAAATTAATATAAAATAATCGTATCTCAGATGGAAAAACTTTGTATATGAAAGTTGCTCAGAACGACGAGACGAATCCGGATACGCAGCCCGTTCGTCCTCCATGCATCCCTAGCATAGAGAACACGCAACTTTTCCCCTCTGATTCATCTGTCCGAAAACGTGAAACACCGGGGATATTTTCCCGGATGTTTCCCCCTTCACCGGTACCACCTCATACCGCGTTAGGGCACGCCTAGCATCACGCCTTGCTTTGTCATGCATCGGTATGCATCTGTTTGCATTCTATTCACTGTTTCTGCCCCCCTCTTCTCTCGCTAGACACCAAGACCGACGCCACTGCTACCCAGTACGACTACGGTGTTGACGACCCCTCTCTCTTGCCAGAGCAACCAGGCAAGCCCCCCCCCTTAATCACCAGATATCGCCTATTCTTCTCTACTGCTTGCATTAGAGTAGTGTAGCATGTTACTGCTTTCCGTTATCCTATCCTGATGCATAGGCTGTCCTTGCTACTGCAGTTGTTACCTTTACCTGCAATCCTAAATGCTTAGTACAGGATGCTAGTGTTCCATCAGTGGCCCTACACTCTTGTTCGTCTGCCATGCTATACTACTGGGCCGTGATCACTCCGGGAGGTGATCACGGGCATATGCTATATACTTTACACTGTTACATTACCGGTGATACTGTTTGGAGATGGGGGCTGAAGGGGCAGGTGGCTCCATCTAGGTAGTGGTGGGCATGGGTTCCTGACGGCCCCCGACTGTTACTTTGAGGCGGAGCGACATGGCAGGTTGAGACCACCTAGGAGAGAGGTGGGCCTGGCCCTGGTCGGTGCTCGTGGATACTTAACACGCTTAACGAGATCTTGGTATTTGATCTGAGTCTGGCCATTGGCCTATACGCACTAACCATCTATGCGGGGACAGTTATGGGCACTCGACGTCGTGGTATCAGCCGAAGCCTTCGTGACGTTAGTGACAGAGTGGTGCGTGCCGGGTTGGACCGCGTAACGCAACTTCCTTTGTAATGGTGGTTGTTAGGTCTGCTCACCGGCCGCATACGCAACATGCAGGTGTGCAATGGCGATGGGCCCAGACCCCTGCGCCATAGGATTTAGACCGGCGTGCTGACCTCTCTATTGTGCCTAGGTAGGCCCGTGACGTGTTGATCTTCCGAGGCCGGGCATGACCCAGGAAAGTGTGTCCGGACAAAGGGGGTCGAGCGTGTTGGGAAATGTGGTGCACCCCTGTAGGGAAGTTGATCTATTCGAATAGCCGTGTCCGTCGGTAAAAGGACGACCCGGAGTTGTACCTTGACCTTATGACAACTAGAACCAGATACTTCATAAAACACACCCTTCCAAGTGCTAGATACAACCGGTGATCGCTCTCTCACAGGGCGACGAAGGGAGGATCATCAGTTAGGATTATGCTATACGATGCTACTTGGTGAACTTACCATCTACTCTCTTCTCCTGCTGCAAGATGGAGGTTACCAGAAGCGTAGTCTTTGATAGGACTAGCTCCCCCTCTTATTTTGGCATTCTGCAGTTCAGTCCACATATGATACCCCCCCCCCTTTTCAATTTGATACCAATGCATACATATGTAGTGTAGCTCCTTGCTTGCGAGTACTTTGGATGAGTACTCACGGTTGCTTTTCTCCCCTTTTCCCCTTTCCTATATCCGATTGCTTCAACCAGACGTTGGATTCCAGGAGCCAGACGCCACCGTTGATGATGACTACTACTACTCGCGGGGTGTGTACTACTACGTGCAGCCTGCTGACGACGACCAGGAGTAGTTTAGGAGGATCCCAGGCAGGAGGCCTGCGCCTCTTTCGATCTGTATCCCAGTTTGTGCTAGCCTTCTTAAGGCAAACTTGTTTAACTTATGTCTGTACTCAGAGATTGTTGCTTCCGCTGACTCGTCCTTGATCGAGCTCTTGTATTCGAGCCCTCGAGGCCCCCGGCTTGTAATATGATGCTTGTATGACTTATTTTATTTGTAGAGTCGTGTTGTGATATCTTCCCGTGAGTCCCTGATCTTGATCATACACGTTTGCGTGTATGATTAGTGTACGATTGAATCGGGGGCATCACAGAGAGTGCGTATAATCCATGGACTCATCATTAATCATAAACAACTCACATAATTATTGCAAAAATCTATTAGTTATCAAAATAAAGTACTACATCATGCTCCTATAGGGATAGATTGGTAGGAAAATACCATCACTCGTCCCCGACCACCACTCATAAGGAAGACAATAAATAAATAAATCATGCTCCAACTTCATCACATAACGGTTCACCATACATGCATGCTACGGGAATCACAAAATTTAACAAAAGTATTTCTCAAATTCACAATTACTCACTAGCATGACTCTAATATCACGAACTTTATATCTCAAAACAATCATAAGAAATCAAACTTCTCATTGTATTCAATGCACTTTTATATGAAATTTTTTATTATACCCCTCTTCGATGCCTAACATATTAGGACTAAATTTATAACCAAAGCAAATTACCATGCTGTTTAGAGACTCTCAAAATAATATAAGTGAAGCACGAGAGTTCATCAATATCTATAAAATAAAACCACCGCCGTGCTCTAAAAATATATAAGTGAAGCACTAGAGCAAAATTGCCTAGCTCAAAAGATATAAGTGAAGCACATATATTATTCTAATAAATCACGATTCATGCGTGTCCCTCTCAAAAGGTGTGTATAGCACGGATGGTTGTAGAAACCTAAAAATAAAAGACTCAAATCATACAAGACGCTCCAAGCAAAACACATGTCATGTGGTGAATAAAAATATAGCCTCAAGTAAAGTTACCGATAGACGAAGACGAAAGAGGGGATGCCTTCTGGGGCATCCCAAAGCTTAGGCTCTTGGATGTCCTTGAATATTACCTTGGGGTGACTTGGAAATCCACAAGCTTAGTCTCTTGCCACTCCTTATTCCATAGTCCATCAAATCATTACCCAAAACTTGAAAACTTCACAACACAAAACTCAACAGAAAATCTCATAAGCTCCGTTAGTATAAGAAAATAAATCACCACTTTTGGTACTTCTGTGAACTCATTCTTTATTTATATTGGTGTAATATCTATTGTATTGCACCTTTTCCATGGTTCATACCCACTGATACTACACATAGATTCATCAAAATAACCAAACAACACATAGAAACAGAATCTGTCAAAAACAGAACAGTCTGTACTAAAATCTAACTCTCGACTACTTCTCTAACTCCAAAAATTCTGAAAAATTAGGACAACAGATGAAATTTGTATATCAATCTTGTGTAAAAAAATCAGAATTTTATCACTCTTCTAAGATTTTAAAAAATTCTGGGAATGGCGCAAAAGTTTATGTTTTTCAGCAAGATTAAATCAACTATCACCGTAAGCCATCCCAAAGGTCTTACTTGGCACAAACACTAATTAAAACACAAAACCACATCTAAGAAGAGGCTAGATTAATTATTTATTGCAAAACAGAACCTAGAAAGCAAAAGCAAAAAATAAAATTGGGTTGCCTCCCAACAAGCGCTATTGTTTAACGCCCTTAGTTAGGCATAAAACACGAATAGATCTAGGTATTGTCATATTTGGTATGCAATCCATAAGTGGCTTCATCTCGCTTGAAGCTACGTCGGTATTTCCCCAAAGAGGAAGGGATGATGCAGCATAGCGGCGGTAGGTATTTTCCTTAGAAATGAAACCAAGGTTATTGAACCAGTAGGAGAACCAATCAACACAACATAAACATCCCCTGCACACAGATAACAAATCCTTGCAACCCGACGTCTTAAAGGGGTTGTCAATCCCTTTCGGGGTACGGCGCCTCAAGTGGCAAACGGACGTGAGATAAATTTGTAGTAGATTGATAGATCGAACGCTAAATTAAATAAATAAGGATAAATTGCAGCAAGGTATTTTCGTATTTTTGGTTTACTAGATCATAAAATAAATGCAATAGAAAAGTAGATCGCAAAGGCAAATATTTAAGAAAGAAAGACCCGGGGGCCGTAGGTTTCACTAGTGGCTTCTCTCGAGAAAAATAGCAAACGGTGGGTAAACAAATTACTGTTGGGCAATTGATACAACTTCAAATAATTATGACGATATCTAGGCAATGATCATTATATAGGCATCACGTCCAAGATTAGTAGACCGACTCCTGCCTGCATCTATTACTATTACTCCACACATCGACTGCTATCCAACATGCATCTAGTGTATTAAGTTCATGGAGAAATGGGTTAATGCAATAAGAATGATGACATGATGTATACAATATCTATCTATGTAGAGATAGACCCCCATCGTTTTATCCTTAGTAGCAACGATACATACGTGTCGTTTCCCTTTCTGTCACTGGGATCAAGCACCATAAGATCGAACCCCACTACAAAGCACCTCTTCCCATTGCAAGATAAATAGATCAAGTTGTCCAAAAAAACCAAATATCGGAGAATAAATAGGATTCTATAAGCAATCATGCATATAAGAGATCAAAGAAACTCAAATAAATTTCATGGATATAAAAAGATAGATCTGATCATAAACTCAAAGTTCATCGGATCCCAACAAACACACCGCAAAAGAGTTACATCATATGGATCTCCAAGAGAGCATTGTATTCAGAATCAAGAGAGAGAGAGAGATGAAGCCATCTAGCAACTAACTACGGACCCGAAGGTCTACAAAGAACTACTCACGCATCAACGAAGAGGCACCAATCGAGGTGGTGAACCACATCCGAGATGGTGTCTAGATTTGATCTGGTGGTTCTGGACTCTGCGGCGGCTAGATGAATATTTTGTCGACTGTCCTAGGGTTCTGGGATTTTTGGGGTATTTATAGAGCAAAGAGGCGGTCCGGGGGCTCCCGGGGTGGGCACAAACCACCATGGCGCGCCTGGGCCTCCTAGTGCACCCTGGTGGTGCAACCAGTGCCCGTTGCGTTCCTTGTGGCCCATAAAAATTCTCCGTAAATTTTCGGGGCATTTGGACACCATCTGATATTGATTTTCTGTGATGTAAAAAACATGGAAAAACAGCAATTGGCACTTGGCACTATGTCAATAGGTTAGTACCAAAAATGATATAAAATGACTATAAATGATTGTAAAACATCCAAGTTTGATAATATAACAGCATGGAACCATCAAAAATTATAGATACGTTGGAGACGTATCTGCATCCCCAAGCTTAACTCCTACTCGTCCTCGAGTAGGTAAGTGATAAAAACAGAATTTTTGATGTGGAATCCTCCCTATCATGTCATATCATATTCTTTTCTTTATAGCATGGACATATGGACTTTTTAGTCGTTCAAAGCAATAATCTAGTTTTGACATGATAATTTAGATACTCAAGCATATCAACAGGCAACCATGTCTTTCAAAATATCAATGCTAAAATAAGTTATCCCTAGCCCATCATGCTCCAACATTGATCCATTCATGAAACACACTCGAATATTAGCTACACCCAATACATAAGTACGGTCATATTGCCTCCTAGTTGGTGCTTTTATAAGAGAAGATGGAGACTCAAAATAAAAATTGCATAAAGTAAAAGAAAGGCCCTTCGGAGATGGAAGTAGGGATTTGTAGAGGTGCCACAACTCAAAGCGAAAAACTTAGAGATAAAAACATTTTGGGAGGTGTATCCATCCCACCAATGAAAACGACTTAGAGTTCCCAATATTGTCCATGCATATATATATATATATATATATATATATATATATATATATATATCATAGGCGGTTCCCAAACAGAAAATAAAGTTTATTCCATTTTCCACCATACTTTAACTTTCCATGGCTAACCGTATCCACGGACGCCCTCCGTACCAACACTTTCGAAGGAATTTATTATTTGACAACATAAAGTAAATTCATTTTTTTGCATTTTCGGACTGGGAATCCCTAATACCTTTGCTTTACTCTCATTCAATGACAAGTGAATAAACACTCAGCTTCAGAATAAGACATCTAGCATGGAAAATATTAGCCACCCTTCACCGCTTCGCGAGCAAACCAAACACACAAAAGAGAAGTTTATTTTGAAAATTAGAGATGGCACATGCAAATTTTCTTAGAATGGCAAAAGAATACCGCATATAGGTAGATACAGTGGACTTATGTGGCAAAACTGGTTTAAGGATTTTGGATGCACAAGTAGAGATCATACTTAGTGCAAAAATGAAGGCTAGCTAAAGATTGGGAAGCGACCAACTAAGAAACATATAATCTCATAAGCAAGCATTAAGCATAAATAACAACGAATAATGCACCACAAGTAGGATGTAATTTCATTGCATGACTATTTACTTTCGTACTTGCATAGAGAATCACAAACCTTAACACCAATATTCTTACTAAAGCATAATGACTCACCAACATAACTCACACATCACATCATCATATCTCAAAACTATTACTAAGAATCAAGTTTATTTTGTCCAATGATCTTCATGAAAGTTTTTATTATATCCTTCTTGGATATCTATCACTTTGGGACTAATTTTCATGTGTTCCTTTTGACAAGCTCCAACAAATATAAGTGAAGATCATGAGCATAACAAATTTTTTTCTCTCTCAAATTAATTTAAGTGAAGCAAAAGAGAATTTCTTGAAAATTTAATAACTCTAAAATAAATCTAAGTGAAGCAAGAGAGAATTTCTTCAAAAATACTAAAGCACAGCGTGCTCAAAAAGATATAAGTGAAGCACTAGAGCAAGTCCATTGCTCATAAAAATTTAAGTGGAGCATAGGGAGCAATTCTAACAAGTCATGACATAATTTTGGCACTCTCAAATAGGTGTGTCCAGAAAGGATTCATGACTTAAAACACAAAATAAAACAATCCAAGACTCGTATCATACAAGACGCTCCAAGCAAAACACATATCATGTGACGAATAAAAATATAGTTTCGAGTAAAATACCGATGGTCGTTGGAAGAAACACTACAAGAAATATGTCAACTAGTGACCTTCTGTCAGTGACCCTAGAAGAATTGGTCATATATCTATGACCATTTGAGACCAATTGGTCAAAAGCTGTTCGGGGGGCTCCAAGCCCTAAACTATATCGACCATTTTGGTCAAAAAGGTCATAATTTCCTTACACGAAATGGTCACAAAAGCAGACAGCACTGGTCTGCTGCCTTATTTCTAGCTGATCATGACCAATATAGATGGTCATAACCTTGTAAATTATGGTGGATTGGTATGACTAGGCGCCACCTAATCAGTTTTGCCTATGTGTCATGTCCAAGTGTCAATTTTTGCCCTAGGTTGTGAAGCAACCTATATTTCTATCATTCCCAAAATTCCCAAAAAAATCTCATAAATTCTTTGGGTCATATCTTCTTCAAATTATTAAAAATCATTCCTTGCCTAGTTAAAAAATAATTCAACAATATTCATTTTCCTATTCTGTTCACAATAGCACTTTATGAAGGCAGTGTTATTTATATATTCTTGATTGCACTCGAAATTTGTGGGCACATTTTCCTGTCCAAATCATTGCCTCGTGACAAAATTCAGCTCCATTTGCCCAGCAAATCTTCCTCGGCGAATTTCCACAGTTTTTGTCCACCTAGAAGAATTGTGAAAGAAGTACCACCTAGAATCCTCCTTTTGAGCTGAAATTTTTTGAAGACATTCTTCTTAGCAGGTGATCATCCTTAGCCAAAACTCACACCCATTGGCCATGTGCATTTCCCATACCGCTAATCAAACACTTGGCTGCTAATTCATCTTTGAGCATAGTTCGGTCTCCTCATGAGAATCTTAGGTTCTAATTTTCTTCCTAGCACCTACCTGGGGAGCGCCCAACCCACTAGACATGCCTAGGACGCCCATAACGCATGGCAACGCCACGCTCACGCGGTGACCACGTGGCGGGCATGCGAGCTTACGCGCTCTAGAGTTGGGGCCCTCGGCCATCGTCCAAACCTCGATGTCTTGCGACCAAACCATGTATTTCTGATTAATAGATACCTATGTAACTAGAAAAGATTTTTGGAAAAAATAACGAGGAAACTATAAGGTAGCTGCAGTTCAAATTTGACCCGCTTCCTACTGAATCGGCAGGAATTAGTCTTTTTCACCAGAGGTGGATCAGAAATTTTAACACCCAACGATTTTGTCAATTGTGCATTAAATATGGCCTAGTATTTTGGAAAATTGATTTGGTCCAATTTTGCAACAAATATATGGTAGGTCCTTCACAAAAAAACTCATTTCATGCACTCGGAAAATGGAAAATGAATTTTTCATGCAAAGAAAATTAAAACTCCCTTAGGCAACATTGTTTGGAATTCCAAGATGCACCCTTGTGCACAATATGAGATCATTTGAATAAACTATGCCATGCATGTGGCCATAAGATTGATCATTTGGCTTGAAAGCCATGAATCTTCACACATGATAGCTCATTTCTGAGAAATTTGTTTTAAAATAATTCTCGTATTACAAGTTTACTATTTTTTGTGGAAACTTGGTCACATATAATGACACAATGCGAAGGTTTTCCAACTTTTTTTATTTTTTATGCCCGTTTCAAAATGCGGTCCAAACGGTGGGCTTGACCATTCCTAGCTAGTTGTTGAATCTTGGAAAAAAATTGATGTTTCTCTGATTAAATAGATACTTATGTACCTATAAATGATTTTTGAAAAAATACAGAGCAAACTATGAGCCATCTACAGTTCAAATTTGACACGCTTCGTTCTAAATCGGCTGGAATTTGTCTTTTTCACCAGAGGTGGATCAAAACTTTTGACACCCAACCATTTAGTAAATTGTGCATTAAATTTGGCCTAGTACTTTAGAAAATTGATTTGGTCCAATTTTGCAACAAATATATGGTAGGTCCATCACAAAAAAAACTCATTTCGGGCACGCAGAAAATGGAAAATGGATTTTCCGTGCAAAGAAAATGAAAACTCCCTTAGGCAACATTGTTTGGAATTCCAAGATGCACGCGTGTGCACAATATGAGATCATTTGAACAAACTATGCCATGAATGTGGCCATAAGATTGATCATTTCGCCTGAAAGCCATGAATCTTCATGCATGATAGCTCATTTCTGAACACTTTTTTAAAATAATTGCCGTATTACAAGTTTATTATTTTTCCTGGAAACTTGGTCACATATAATGACATAATGCGGAGGTTTTCCAATTTTTTTATTTTTTATGCATGTTTCAAAATGCGGTCAAAATGGCAGGCCTGAATCTTGGAAAACTTTTGATGTTTCTCTAATTATATAGATACTTATGTACCTAGAAATGATTTTTGGAAAAAAAATAAAGAGCAAACTATGAGGCAGCTGCAGTTCAAATTTGACCCGCTTCCTACTGAATCGATGGGAATTTTTCTTTTTCACCAGAAGTGGATCAAAACTTTTGACACCCAACCATTTTGTCAATTGTGCATTAAATATGGCCTAGTATTTTAAAACATTTATTTGTTACAATTTTGCAACAAATATACAGTAGGTTCTTCACTCAAAAAATGGAAAATGAAATTTCCGTCCAAAGAAAACGAAAACTTCCTTAGACAACATTGTTTGAACAAACTATGAGGCATCTTTAGTTAAAATTTCACCCGCTTCGTAGTGAATCGACGAAAATCCCACCTAGTATGAAAGTACCTCTAGTTATTCGAGAGAACCGTACTTAAACGTTGTCATAAAAAGAGAAGGGAACTTACCGCCGGGCGTCATGGTGCTGCGCTGGAGCTCCCCGACGCTGCAATTGAGCTTTGCCGGACAACATGGTGCTGTGTTGGAGCTCTTGGCGCGCTGTTGAGAGCCACAATGGAGCTTTGTGGGGACGTCATCGGTGCTGCGTTGAAGTTTTTTCATGCTCGGTGCTGTCGTGACATATTCATGTGATCGAACGATCACGAATGCGTAGATCGAGCGCCTAGCTAGGCGGATGATTTCTAGACAAAATCATCTGACTGACTCATAGTAGCCACCTATTGTCAATCGATTGCGACCAATTTAGATGGTCATAACGTCATCAAATCATGTACTTCGTTCTGATTGGTCTACGAGCATGTCACGTGGATCGAGCATTAGAGACCGTCGGATACTCCCAGATCCTACGGCCCACACCCTCTCACCCACCCACCAGGAGCTCCTCTCTCCCCCGCACACCGCTCCTTGTCTCGTCCTCTCTCTCCCCCGCAGGCAAACCCTAGTGCTCCCCGATCTAGAATCCTTCCCTCCCCCGCCGTCGACCACCCCTGCCCCAACGTCACCCACCTCCACCACCCACCCCTCTCCTCGCTGCCACCCACCTCTGCCACACCTCCCCTCCCCACCCCAAATCCTCTCCCCACTCCCAGATCCAACTTGCCACCGTAGAACGAGGAGATCGCGGCCAAGATCTTCGGGACGCGGTGGTCGTCGTCGCGGACCGCTCCTCCGCCGACCCGTACAAGTTCCTCGGTGCTAAGGTACCTCAAGGTGTTCGCGCGGCGGTTCGACCCCCTCAGGCTAGTCTGGTTCGGGACGGAGGTGGTGAGCGTCCGTCGCAGCAGGGACGGCGACGCGAGCTGGAGGGTGAGGCTCGCCTGCGTTGGCAGCAAGCTGGAGGAGGAGGTTTGACGCCATGGTCGTCTGTAGTGGGCACTTCGCCGAGCTGTGCGTGGCCGCCATCACAGGTAATTACTCAGTCTGATCTATCCCCACTGATGGCTAGCACTAGCAGTAGGCAGTTGGCCAGTAGCTATTTCTGATCGATCTGATTATTTTTGGCATCTTGCAAGGGAGGCTGGATGGGTCGTTAGCAGCAAGGATCCATAGCAGGGAGGGGAAACATTATGATTAGTAGTTGGCCTCATTGATCGGATTTGAGTAGCTGGGGTAGCGACGATTATACTACTATTGTGTTTGGGTGCCTGATTGACTAATTGCCCACCGTTGAAAATTTTGTTTATATATATATATAAATCTTGAAGGTGCCACAAACTGCCAATAATGATGCTGAGTATTCTCCAGTGAATGTGAATGAGAATGTATCGTTTGTCTAGAGATGGAGTTTGTGGAGATAGAGTTCATTAGTTTTTGGTGTATTCATCTAGAGTTCATTTAGCAAACTTCAGAAACGCAAAAAACATCAGTTCATTAGTTACACTAAGCATTTGCATGCCTAAGTTATATTTAGACCAAAATTTGCTAATAGAAACGCCCTTCACAGATCTGCTATTTTTTGGCATGCACATAATATGTATGTCTTAACAGTTTCCAGCAGTTGTGTTATTGGTGTATAGTTAGGCGCAATCTTCTGCCCTGAAATCATCACGAAATCCCTTTGTTGGAGCTTAACTATGGCCTTGTTTGTCCTGCAGGTTAGTGAGCAGCATCAGGAGGAGGATCTTCCTCACTCCGCTCTGGATCTGTGGCTGCCCCCCCCCCCCCGCCCACTGGCCATGGACTCCGTCGTAGGGTTTCCGCCACCGCCGCCGGAGAGGGGAGGGGATGAGTGCAGAAGGACCGGAGCGAGATGGTACTTGCGCTGTCCTCTCGATCCTTTTCTCGATCTGATCCCTACTCGACCTTTGTTATTAATCGCGTGGCTGATGGTCTGATTCGATGGTTTGGCAGGCCGGACAGCTCCTCGGGCAGCGCCATCGTCGGCAGGGCCGTGGTGCAGGCCTACCGCCAGACCATCGTCAGTGAGTGCCCTTGCTGTCCAAAACTTTGTGGAATTTTGCAGCTATTCCTAGAACATGTTGTAGTGTCCCTTGCTGTCAGAAACTCGGTGGTGGTGATAGGATTTGTTTTTGGCTTGATGGGCATAGTCTGCACTCTCGAACGGTACACCATTGAAGTGTAAACGAATTGTGCAAAAAAATGTTGTCTTCCATTTTACTGGTGTCTATTATTGCCATGTATAATTATCATTTAGTACTGAAGGATGCAGGCAGGGAATTCTATTGTTTGATTAAATGAATCAAAACCTGAAGGAGATCAAGATTAACAGTAGAATGACATAGTTGTAATTACTAGAGAGATTTAACAAAAAATCACTGTTATGTCCTACATTGGGCGATCTTGTTTGTTATCACAGTAGAATTTGGTGTGCTTGAATACAATGGTACTCATTTGCATCATTGTATTTTTGCAGAGTTTTAAGAAGAATTATGGTACAAACGCATTGACCGTATACTTGTACATGTGCAGCTGAGGAACATCCTGTGGGCTACTTCCAAGCATGATGTGTACGTGATGCAGAACTATTCTGTGATGCATTGGTCGTCCTTATTCCACAGAGGAAAAGAAGTGCTCAACGTGGCAGGCCCAAATCAGGTGATCTACCACAAAGCGTTGTGATAGTCCTGTATTATCGGAATGTCGGTCAATATCTGATCCACTGTGTGACCACACTGTGCAGGATATGTAGGGAGGTCGGCCCTTGTCCAGGGGAAGATCAGCACCATGGCGGTGAAAGACAACCTCTTGGCGGCTGGTGGTTCCATGGGGAGCTGATCTGCAATGTAAGGTGGCCGGAGTGGCACGCAGTGCACACACAAAGCATTTTTTCTGCTTGAGAACATGTAGAAATGTAGATCTGTAGCTTGACACTTAGGTATTTATTATTTTGTTAGTACCTTGGCAGTGAAATCTAGCAATGAAGCCTCTTCATTTGGAGCAGCGATAGCCTAATTGGTAAACTAGTGCTTTGTGTGTGCTAGTACCTCACAATGTCAATCTTGTATATGCACAGATGAAATTATTCACCCTGCCATTGTCATTGTTTCCTAATCGAGTACAACAAACCTCCTATGGTTTTTTGTGCAAAATAAGTGTGAAACATTGTAGTGCTGACCCAACATGTACCTAGCATTTCTGATGTGTATTTCCTTTGATTACCTAGGCTTAACCTGCAAGCTATAATAACTATGGATCGGTCTGTGGAAAATCGGGCATATTGGGTTGGTAAATATAGAACTGTAGAGATGTAGAACTAAAGCGTGGTACTTAGCCATTTAAGTTGTTGGTACTTGGTAGTACCTACACAGTGAAGTCTAGTTGATTCAGGAAAACATGACTTGAGATTTTCTTTCTTATGATTTACTGATGAAACCTTGATTCTTGAATCTTGATGTAGGTATCCCACCGCTGATCCTTATCCAGATCAGCTGCATCGCCGGTTCCGCCGTCTCCAACCGCACTCCCCCATCTGCGCCGTCGAGCCGGGCCTGCTCACCTCCTTCTTGATGGTCGCGCGCCGGGAGAGCCCTTTGCCGGCAGCAACGCAGCCATGTCTGGTGTTGTACAAGGGACGCCAGCGCAGGATGCTGTCGTCGTCCGTTCCTAACGCCGCTGAGTTGAGGTACGTGAGATTTCTCTCCCCACTACACTGTCTCACCCATTCCCCTTCACAAATTTCCTCACAATCAAATCGATGCTATAGCTGCAGGTGTTCCTAGATGCTATATGTAAGTTTCTTTTGGTAAACTAGAAACTAACATCAAAATCAATTCCTCTTTAGAGTGCGTTGCTTGTATCTACTAGCTGGTTTTATTGCTTACTGCTTGTTGACTCTAGTTAAGTATTAGTGGTATTGCTGCTGGCTAGATGGGAATTGCTGAATGATTGCCAAAGCCCTGTTAGTTCTTTGGTTGTAACAACTAAATTTGTGTTTTTCTTTTGGTAAACTGACATATCAAAAGTAGTGATTCTTTTCAGCTATGATCTGTGCCATGTGATTGTGCTTTTGTAGCAATGTAATTTTACTGAATCCACTTGATTCTGGTGCAAAATTCAATGTTGTCCAATCGTCTGGGCTTATTTCCTACCGTGATTATCGTCAATAAGAGCAACCCAATGGTTTGCTTGCCATGTCTAGTTCTTATTTTGCTAGTAGTTTGCTTTGCTTATCCGGTAGTATCAGTCAATTGGCAAGCCTGGAGTAGCTTGGTGTTTTACATGATGGTGTTAACTGTGAAAATCCCAAGTGTGAGAAAATTAGACCAACTGTCCATTTCAGGCCTGAATGCATTATTTAAAGAGAGACATGCTACTATATTGCCTTGCTATAAACAAGATGGTGTTTACTGTATTGTCTTTCATGCATATTTGGTGCATTATCTTCTGACCTTCAAGAACTATCTTCACTACCTCTCCCCGCTGCATTGTCTCACTCGTTCTCCTTCTATTTACTCTGGGCAGGCATGATGTACATCGGGTGGTCGTCAAGTCAAGGAACCTCCTCTTCTTGCTGTGGCAGTCCTCCTCCCGCTACTCTGCTCTGCTCAACAGCTAGCATCCATGGCTAAAACAAAGGTAAGACTCTGGCCGGTCGTCGGTGTATTGAGCCATGGTGGTCTGTTTGTGGTGGTCATCAACATTGGTATAGGTCAGCATGTGTCCTTCAATCAGTGCACGATGATGAAACACTTCATTTGATGATGACGACTGGTTACAGATCTGCACCTCTTGTTTGTTAATTTGGCTCATGTATGTTGTCGTGTCTGCGAAAGATGCAACCTGAGTGCTTTTATTGCCTTAAGTTTAATAAACGAGGAACAACATTCAGGTCGTGCTCCATGGCGCGCATCAGCTGTTGTGTTTGTAATGTTTGAGTCTGCTCCATCATCGATCTATAGGCCTACTTGACAGTCATAAAGTTGCATTATTTAGCCACTAGTAGGGTAGGATATCCCCAAATGTGGTCAGTATAGGAACGAGGCCCCCTAATTGCTAGCAAAACTTGTGTAATGAGCTCTTATTACCTTCTACTGATTTTTAGTCTTGTTTTTTAGTACTTCTGTATTGGTATTTAGAAATAAAATTCATATGTTTCTGTATATGTTCTTTTAGATAAGTATGTCAATACATAACTAATAATGTAAATGGTGTGACACAGTTCTTAATTAAATTGCAAATAACTTGTGAATGTCAATCTCATGTATCAGGGGCCTGTTCTTGTAAACTTATGTAAAGCTAAAATTCTTGTGTGCAGGGCGACTAGTGATGCGGCACAACAAGCAGTAGTAGGCACCCGAAGCAGCAGCAATAGGGGGAGGGGGTCTCTCGAACGTCGCTACTGTCACTGATTGATGATGGATGATCTCTCTCCCTCTCTTGCAAGCGTCTACAAATGTTGGTAGAAATAGAAATGGTAGCTCTAGTCCCATGTTGTTGTAGTCCCATGTAGTTCCTTTTCTCGAACTGCCCTTTGTTGCTTCATTTCTATGTTAATTCAGTCTCTGCCGAATGTATCTACTATCTATTATCGTGGCTGTGTAATGAATCCTTTTGTGTTAAAAGAAATAGAATGGTTTGGATACATTTGTACACCCTGAGATGTCAAGCTTCTAAATGTATCTTGTGGAGGCCCAAAATAGATTGGACTGTAAAAGGGCCGAGGCCCAAAAAAGAATTGAATATAGAAGGCAACGTCCTAGAAAATAAAATGGTCCAGGCCCGTGTAGCTAGCGAAAATTAACAAGAAAAAAATACATTAAATGGGCTGAATTGTTGGGCTTGGCCCATATAGACACCTAATCGGACCGGGCTGAATCTTATCAAAAACCTTTTCAATTGGTCGCAATTTTGCATGTCAAATTGCCATGTCGGATTTGACGTGGCCTGGGCAGAGAGGTAGTGACCAAAACAGAAGGTCATAGAATCAATGACCTTTTGGTTTGGTCATGGAATTCCACGACCTTATCACAGAGAAGGTCGTTAATTTCAGTTTACGACCGCCAGCTTTTGACCTTCTGTTTTTGGTGACAAAAAGGTCGCAAATGAAAAGCAATGACCTTTCGGTGACCAATAGTGATGGTCGCAAGTTGACATATTTCTTGTAGTGAAAGTGGGGATGCCACTCGGGGGCATCCCTAAGCTTAGTTGGTTGCTCATTTTTGGATAATAGCTTGGGATGCCGGGGCATCCCCAAGCTTAGCCTCTTCCATCCTTCCTTCATCCATCGTAAGATAACCCAAAACATGAAAACTTCAATCACACAAAACTCAACAAAACCTTCGTGAGATCAGTTAGTATAAGAAAGCAAACCACTACTATAAGTATTATCTCAAACCAATTCATATTTTGTTTTTGTATTATATCTACTGTATTCCAACTTTTCTATGGCAAAAAATCATAAACAAAACCATAGAGCCATCAAAATATGCACACAACACAAAGAAAATAGGATCTTTTAAAACAGAATAGTTTGTAGCAATCTGACTATTTAGAGAACTTCTGTAACTCCAAAAATTCCGAAAGATTAGGACGACCCGAGCTATTTGTATATTGATCTACTGCAAGTGGAATGGGTATTTTATCGCTCTCTGGTGAAAAATAAAATTAATTTCATGAGTGTAAAAGTTTCTGTTTTTTCCAGCAAGATCAAACAACTATCACCCAAGAAGATCCTAAAGGCTTTACTTGGCACAAACACTAATTAAAACATAAAAACACAATCATAACAATAGCATAATTGTGCTAATACTGAAGAACATAAAGCAAAAAGCAAAAATAAAATTTATTCATCCGGGCACATAATTTCTATTTGCAACAATAAGAACATCACTAATCCTTCCCATAGGTTTCCTAATAGTGGAATCCGCAAGATGCAAATTTAAATAACAATCATCAAATTCACGGGAACCTAATACATAACTTCAAGTTTTTGGAATCGTGAAAATGCTAGCACCCAAATCACACAAAGCATGGCACTCATAATATTTAATCTTAATCTTAATAGTAGGTTCTTACTCATCATAAAGTTTTCTAGGGATAGAAACTTCCAATTCAAGCTTTTCTTCAAAAGATTGCATCATAGCATCAAAGATATGTTTAGTAAAAGCTTTATTTTGATTATAAGCATGAGGAGAATTCAACATGGATTGCAACAAGGAAATACAATCTATTAAAGAACAATTATCATAATTAAATTCCTTGAAATCCAAAAGAGTGGGTTCGTTTCTACTTAAAGTTTTGACCTCTCCAATCCCACTTTTATCAATTTTTGCATCAAGATCTAAAAACTCCGAATCATTGGGACGCCTTTTAACTAAAGTTGACTCATCCTCAGTCTCATATTTATCAATATTTATATTAGAAAACACATATTCAATAGGAGTCGCATCAATCACTTTAAGATCTTCATCATTATTTTCACGGAAACTAGAAGAACACATTTTTACAAACCAATCTCGTATAGCACGCATCTTAGTGGTTCTTTCTTTGCACTCATCAATGGAAATTATCATGGCTTTGAGAGACTCATTAATATCAAGCTTGGGTGGAATAGATCTATGTTTCAAAGAATCAACATCAAGAGTAATTATATCCATGTTCTTAGCCAAATTATCAATCTTAAGCAATTTTTCTACAATCAAAGCATCGAAATTCTTTTGTGAACTCATAAATTCTTTAAATAATAGGGCATCTTATTATAATTTCCATAGGAATTATTGTAGGAATTACCATAATTATTAGAGAATTACTAGGAAACAGCCTAGGATTAAAATTACCTCTATACGCATTATTACCAAAATTGTTCCTACCAACAAAATTCACATCCATAGACTCATTATTACTCTCTATCAAAGTAGACAAAGCAATATCATTAGGATCATGCTTCAAATAATTTCATAAGTTTATCCATCTTTCCACTCAAAACATTAATATCTTCAATCGCATGCACTTTTTTACTAGTGGAAGATCTTTCGGTATGCCATTGAGAAAAATTAACCATAATATAATCTAGGAGTTTAGTAGCTTCCCCTGAAATGATTTCCATACAAGTACCTCCCACAGCCAAATCTAAAAGATTTCTAGAAGCAAATTCAATCCAGCATATTTTTTTGTATAATCATCCACAAATTCAAACCATGAGTAGGCCAATTTCGTATCATCAATTTCATCCTCTCCCAAGATTGTGCAACATGTTCATGATCAAGTTGCTTAAAATTCATAATCTCGTTCCTAAGGGAGATGATTTTAGTGGGAGGAAATACTTGGAAATAAAAGCATATTTACACTTATTCCATGAATCAATACTATTTTTAGGAAAAGATGAAAACGAAGTTTTAGCACGATCTCAAAGTGAGAACGGAAATAGCTTCAATTTAACAATATCATTAACCACATCTTTTTTCCTTTGCATGTCACACAAATCAACGAAATTGTTTAGATGGGATGCATCATCTTCACTAGGCAGGCCAGAAAATTGATCTTTCATAACAAGATTCAGCAAAGGGGCATTAATTTCACAAGATTCCGCACTAGTGGCGAGAGCAATCAGAGTACTAATAAAATCATTATTATTGGTCTTGGAAAATTCACACAATTTTGTATTATCTTGAGCCTTCGTGACAAAGCAAGCAATCCAACACACGAGCACACAAAAAGAAAGCGAAGAAGACGAATGGGAGAGGGGCGAAGAAAAGGCAAATATTTTCAAAAATCATTTTAGAAGTGGGGGAGAGGAAAACAAGAGGCGAATGGTGAATAATGTAATGCAAGAGATGAGAGTTTATGATGGGTACTTGGTATGTCTTGACTTGGCGTAGATCTCCTCGGCAACGGTGCCGGAAATTCATCCTGCTACTTCATGAGCTTGTGTTGGTTTTTTTCCTTGAAGAGGAAAGGGTGATGCAGGAAGTGGAGATAAGTATTTCCCTCAGTTTGATAACCAAGGTATCAATCCAGTAGGAGACGATGCACAAATCACCGAATACGTGCACAAACAATCAAACAACTTGCACATAACATGGTCAAGGGGTTGTCAATCCCTTCATGGTTACTTGCAAAAGTGAGATCTGATAGAGATAGGTAAAGGATAAAGTAAATATTTTTGGTATTTTAGGTTTATAGATCGAAAAGTAAAAGATTGCAAAATAGTAGATCAAAAACTTATATGATGGAAAGTAGACCCGGGGGAATAGCTTTCACTAGAGGCTTCTCTCAAGATAGAAAATAATATGGTGGGTGAATAAATTACTGCCGAGCAATTGATAGAAAAGCGCAAAGTTATGACAATATCTGAGGCAATGATCATGATATAGGCATCACGTCCATGTCAAGTAGATCGAAACTATTCTACATCTACTACTATTACTCAACACATCGACCGCTATCCAACATGCATCTAGAGTATTAAGTTCATAAAGAACGGAGTAACGCATTAAGTAACATGACATGATGTAGAGGAATTTACTCAAGCAATATGATGGAAACCCCATCTTTTTAATCTCGATGGCAACAATACAATACATGCCTTGCTGCCCCTACTATCACTGGGAAAGGACACTGCAAGATTGAACCCAAAGCTAAGCACTTCTCCCATTGCAAGAAAAACCAATCTAGTTGGCCAAACCAAACTAATAGTTCGAGAATTACAAAGATATCAAATAATGCATAAAAGAATTCAGAGAACATTCAAATAATATTAATAGATAAGTTGATCATAAATCCACAATTCATCAGATCTCGGCAAACACACTGCAAAACAGTATTACATCAAATAGATCTCCAAGAACATTGAGGAGAACATGGTATTGAGAATCAAAGAGAGAGAAGAAGCCATCTAGCTACTAGCTATGGACCTGTAGGTCTATGGTAAACTACTCATGCTTCATCGGAAGGGCAATAGAGTTGATGTAGAAGCCCTCCATGATCAAATCCCCCTCCAGCAGGGTGCCGGAAAAGGTCCCTAGATGGGATCTCACGGGTACAGAAGGTTGCAGCGGTGGAAAGTGTTTTTATAGATGCCTCTGGTGGTTTAGGGATATTTGGGAATATATAGGCAAAAGAATTAGGTCAGGAGAGGCACGAGGGACCCACAAGGTTGGGGGCGTGCCCTCCGTCCTTGTGGTCGCCTCGTGGCTCGTACGACTTCACCCCCAAGTCTCCCGGTTGTCTTCTGGTCCAAGAAAAGTCACCGCAAAGGTTTAATTCCGTTTGATATTCCTTTTTCGTGAAACTCAAAAACAAGGAAAAAATAGGAACTGGCACTGGGATCTAGGTTAATAGGTTAGTCCCAAAAATAATATAAAATAGCATATTAATGCATATAAAACATCCAAAATAGATAATATAATAGCATGGAACAATCATAAATTATAGATACATTGGAGACGTATCATAGAGCCTTGCCTATAAGTTAGGCAGCACATGGTTTGCCTCTTTTTTTAAATAACGCGTCAAATCAAAATTTGTTTGTTCACCCATGGTACATGATCCTCCATCAAGTGGACAACTAGTATACGTGTAAAATTACCACGTGAGTTCCCTTTTCCTACAGAAATGAGCTCCACTGTGTACCCGCGTGGGTGTGGTTGGGAAAGAGACGGGAGTATGTGCGCCATGCATGCACCTCTTCTATTCGTGCACGTCCCCACCTACATGGGTATGTGTGAGAGACATACAAACCTAGAGAGATGGCATGTGCGTTCGTGAGTGTTTTTTTGTTATTGGGGGGTGATTTCGTGAACGTATTTTTGGGAATATGTGTCGATATCTCAAACAAAAATTTGACACATGCAATGTGTGGGAAATAGAGGCATGTCTATATCATATATAGAGGGGACGATCCACGAGAAGAGAGGGCGGGTCATAGATATCGATAGAGTCGAAGAGAGGATCAAGTGTGTGGTTGCGATATCGATGAAGAGATCCATAAAAATTGTGTCTGTGTACGTCAAACATATAGGGCGACTGACCTACCAGAACGTCAGAGGGCATACGGCAAGTTTGTGTGTGGCAGGGAGACATGACTAGAGCGCTCGATGTATCAGTGTGTGTGGGGTGGGGGAGGGGGGAGGCAGAGACCTAACTAGAGAGGTAGATCGACTCGTATATGTGTTGAGAGGGAGAGACCTAGCTGTTTCTTGAGGGAGATCGGTCGACATCCATACATAAGTGAAAGATGGGAAATAGGTCGGGAGAGAGAGAGAGAGGTAGATTGCAGTATTATCAAGAAGAGCGGGGTTGTGTTTCTTTGCATGCGTGTGTGTGATAGATTTGTCAGGAGTCATGAATGGATGATGAAGGGGGACCATGTGTTTGGTAAGCAAACCTAATTAGATAGGTACATTAATTGTTGTGTGTCGGAGGAAGGGAGAGACATAACTAATGAGGTAGATCGATCGGCGCGTGGGGCAAACGAGTTATAAACGACCTAGATAGCTATATGTATAGCGGGAGATCGGTCGGTGTACATCCATAAGGCGCAAAGAGATGGATAGAGAGAGAGATGGAGCTAGGAGGTGGTACGAGAGGCCTTCTATCTTGATATGGGGAGGAGTGTGCGATTGTGAGATCGATGAAAAGAGGGGCGAGAGTTTACATGTGTGTGTGACCGTATGAGAGACACGAGGCATGGACACGGAAAGGAGGAGATGGAAAGTGCGTGTGTATGTGGTAGGAAGACATCACTGGAAAGGTTTATCGATCGGTGTGTGTCGAAAAGGAGTCGTGGAGACCGTATGAGAATGACCTAAAGAAAAAAAATGAATGTGCGTGATGTATAGAATGTTGAGGGAGGAGGAGGGCGAGGAGGGTGTGTGCGTGCATGAAAGAAAGTTAGTGCTAGCTACAAAGGTTAGAGGATCGTGTTGGTGTAAGAGACTAAAAAAGATCATAATTCGATATGAAAGTGGATTTCATATATTTGAATAAGAGATCGTAGTGTTATAAACCTATGCATGCATGAAGATAGCGGTGATACGCGTGGTGTGGTTTTGGACATGTTATACCATAATGTGATAATGCATGGCGTTTGCAACTAACAGCTAAATATCGAACATTCTAAACCATACTATATATCGAACAATATCACATTTTATTTGAATTTGTGATAATGTGTGGCGTTTGTAGCTCACAACTAAATATCGAATAATCTAAACCATACTATATATTGAACTATCTAAACCATACTATATATCAAACAATCTCACATTGTATTTGAATTTTTGATAATGTGTGGCGTTTGCAACTCAGATCTAAATACTTGTAGGCGTAGAGGGCGGGGCACCATACATTATGTGATAAACACATTGTACATATGAGACATGGTTTAGATTATGAAGATCTAGCTAGAGCTTTAAATGTACTGTGATTTGGAATCAACACAAAGTGGATTCAAAAAATGAACTTCGAGTTCATATAGTACACATAGTTCATATCTAACTCGATAGTAATCATGTGGTGTGATGTGAAGATAATATAGGAACCATGGTGTAACTTGACAATAATGATGATTGTAGATCTTATTAAAATAGGGAAACGAATTCAAATGGTTTAAATTGACAACAATCATGATTGTAGATCTTATTCAAATAGAGAAACAAATTCAAATTTAGTTCATACTAAAGCGGTAGTATATACGTTTGGAATGCACTAAAATGTTCATTTGAGTAGCAGGTTGCATGCATTATACATGTAGAGAAATATTTTAATTGAAGATAACATGAATTTAAGGTTTTGAATGGCATTTGTAGTGCGAAATGATTTGGTACAGTACACGGGACTACACTCTCTTGTGTGGTGCGAATTGATTTCTTTCTGTTTTTTCGTCGAGGGAAGTGCGAATTGATTTGGTACAGTACATGTTAGGCTTGTCCGGAAATTTCAACCCGTGCCTTGTTATCCTGAAATTTTAAGATATATCTTTGTCTCGTTGTGCTCCAAAAATTTCCTCCATCTCAACCCGCGCCTTGCTATCCCAAAATTACAATGCGCGCGAAAACTCCCACCTCCTACAAAATCCCAACACATGAAATTCTCGTGATACCCCTGAACCGAAAGAACCACCTAGTTCAAATCGGTGGGGCTACTTTCGTAACTTACCCCACATTTCGGACAAGTGCGTCCCTATGCCATGGTTTCCCCCTCCCATCCCCTCTAAACTCCATTCATACACCGAGGCCACGAAAACCTGTGAAGCCCCAGACCCTCCTCCATCCGCCCATGCAGCTGGAGCCTCTTCCCCGACGACGTCGTCCACAGCAACACCTCGACATCCCTCATCCACCGCACTGGATGAGGATCTATCGTCGATCTCATCGTCCCGCCAGTTCAGCCACCCCGCCCTCTACCTCCAAGGAGCTGCCCCGACGTTCCCCTCGTCTTTCGTGCCACCTCCATTCCCACACAGCTGTTTTCACCTGCACCACTGGAAGAGCAGTATCATCATCGATTCCTCAGATGAAGCTGAGGCCTAATCGGCGCCGCCAAAGAGGTTCTACACTAATCGCTGCATTTTCTTTTTGATTCAATCTCATGGTGCTGCCGATGCTCAGTCCCGAGTTAGCATCGCGTTGCTCCATCTACGGTGGTGTCGTAGGCCACTTCCTCCATGGTGTCGCTCCCTCGGCGGCGACGTCCCTCGCGCTGCTGCTCCACTCTTGCTCTCGGTCCCCTGCTGCTCCACTCTTGCTCTCGGTCCCCTACCAGGTCTGCTCTTGCTCGCGTTGCTGCTCTCGCTCTTGCTCTTGCTTGCGTTGCTGCTCTACTCTTGCTCACGTTGGTGCTGCACGAGCTGCAGATCCTGCTCTCGCTCAAGCCCCTGCAGCTGCTACCCGAGATGCTTCTACATGACCAGCTGCCCCGGCTCTCGCATGTGTTGTTGTTGCTGCTACTGCTTTTCTGCTACTAGTGCGTTCAGTTTCGACAGTAAAATTCAGTTTCGACAGCAAAATTCAGTTTCGATAGTTAAATTCAGTTTCGACGGTTAAGTTCAGAGATGAGCGGCTAATGTATATTACAGCTAGCACTTTGTGTTGAGCAGCTAATGTATTTTACAGCTAGCACTTTGTGGTTATGTATTTTACATGATCTATTGGAGATGCTATTAGAATTCCACTCAGGTTAACGTTGTCTCTCTTGTCCTGCTTCAACCTCGCCATTGTACAACTCACCTGAGCTGCTCCAACGACCAAACCCGCCATCACAGCGGAGCAGTACCCTCGGCTCCATCTCCAGAGACCTAATATCTTCTTCCCCTCCTCCGATAGCCACATTAGCCAAAGCATCCTCACCGACCAACCCAATCATGCTGAGATCGACATGGCTTCACCAAAGAGGTTGGACACTTGTTGCATCACTTTTTTACTCCACATGTTATTTATATTGTCAACTGAGCACACATAGTAACGTGAAATACGATTAGTTTCTCCTACTATATGACAAGTAGTGAGGTACCAGGCAACTTAGCTATCCATGATGGACTCTCCCAAAATCCATCATTATTTATTTCTGCGCGTTTGAGCTATGAATGTGTAGATGGGCCTGGGAGTTGACTTAGTAGGGCAGTGGCCTGGGTGCAAAGTAGTACAAGTAGCACAAAAAAATTTGGAGTGTAGGCTTTTGCTAGTTCAAGCCTGCCTACTAGAATTGCCAGTGGTTGAAAGGAAAAGTGAAGGAAAAACATAGGAATTGGAAGTTTCCTATGGTATTACTATTAATGCATTTGGTTCAGAGGAATGGAGCAAAGGAAAACTATATGATTTGTTCCTTTAGTGTCTCTTTCAAAGAAAAATCGTTGAATTATAATATCCACTTGGCCCTCCTGTTCAAATTCCTATTCATGAAGAACAAGACTACATGATAGTAGCATAATAGCATTATAACTGTATATTTTCTTGTGTTTGACTTAATTTGACCATGCTTCTTTGCATTCATGTGACCATCCAATTCCTATGAACCAAACACCCAGATTGACAGAAATCTTGTAATTTTAAATTCTCTGTTTTGTACATGCATTCCTTCCCTATTACTATGTATTTCCTATCCCTATGCTGTTAGAATCCTCCAATTCAAACGAGCCCTTACAGAATTACTTCTCTCACAGATACTTGTCAAAGAAAACCTTGTATGGTTTGTCCGGCTCCTGCTGCATCATTGTCAACCCCAGCTCAGCTGCTCCAACGACAGAAGGGTCCGCCACAGTAGGGATCCGCCCTCCAGACTGTCTTTCACTGCCTTAGATCTTCTTCCCGCCGCCGGCAGCCACGACAACTGCATTACCATCAATTGAGCAGATGACCTCGAGGACTACACAGGTCTGCAAGAGAGGTCGCACTCTTTCGTGTCTGCTTACGTTATGCATCACTTATTATTACATGCTACTTTATCGTCCTGTTCAATGATTAGACTCTGAGTCAGCAACAAACTAATGCTCAAACTTGAGTTTTTAAATGGTTGTGGGGTACATATCGGAACCGCAATCAATAGTATATGTCTACTATCTGGTTAACCTCTAGTGTCTACTAGGAGTTTCATGTTGGGTGGCAAACATATAGTAAAGAAGCCATTATCTGTATTTTTAACTAAAGCCATTATCTACCCGATATCATTGGTTTTGAGTCTATCCACAGGCTGCTACCATCACTCTGGATTTCTACATGCACTCCTTACATAATCTCACTATGTTTTATTCCTATGCATGTCAGTTATTGTACACAATGGAACTGAACATGTCGAGAAAAAGAGGCGAGCCTTGCATGGCCATAAAATTTCATGGAGATGTCACTCCATGGTGGGTGCAAAGGCAGCCCCCTCCACCCATTTCAGATTGTAAACAAGAGGAACATAACTGTTCTAAGGTGGATTCATAAGGAGAGGACCATTTCTATTTACCCACTGAAAGTCTTCGTTCTAACTTGGCATGCTGATGTCAGTCATATCATGCATATGGTGCCTTGCATTGCTTACTTTATACATCAAATATGTCATGTGCTTAGTGTAGACATGATTTTTGTGAATGACATCTGTTTAGTTTCTATATCGTATATGTGAATTATGCAACACCATCTTGTTTAGCCAGGCATCATATAGGTGAATTTTGCAATGCCATCCTGCTTAGCCAGTCATCTTATATGTGAATTATATCACGCCATCCTTTTTTCAATACATATTACATTTGTCAACAATGTTAGTACATTTAACTACACTTCGTGTGCATCAGCCATTTGACATGGTGATGGAAAAATATGGAGTGAAAACAAGGTCTTCAGAGCAGACTATGCTATCTGACGAAGCGCATATCTCGCTCGTTATGGATAGCTCCTCAGAGGAGGATTTAGAGACAGATGACCAGTCCTATTCCCCCTCGAGGTGTATGCTCTAACTTGGCAGGGTTATGTTGCTCATATCGTGTGTATGGTGTCTTGCATTGCTATGGCATTTGCTTAGTTTAGACATGCTTTGTGTGAATGCCACCTGTTTAGTGTCTAATTACCATATATGTGAATTATGCGACGCCATCTTGTTGCAAGACATTATATATGTGAATTATGCAATGTTGTCTTGTTGCAAGGCATTATATATGTGAATTATGAAATGCCATGAAGTTTAGCCAATCATCATATATGTGAATAATATCATGCTATCCTTTTTTTGTATTACGTATTCCATTTGTCGACAACGTTTGTATATTCAACTACTCTTCCTGTGCATCAGCCATTTGAAGTGGTGATGGAAGTATCTGGAGTGAAAACAAGGTATTCATAGCAGACAATGCTACCTGCTAAAGCAGACATCTTGCTGGTTACAGATAGCTCCTCAGAGGAGGATTCAGAGACAGATGACCAGTCCTATTTCCCCCCTGAGGCCTATGCTCAAACTTGGCAGGGTTATATTACTCATAGCATGCATATGTTGTCTTGCATTGCTTATTTTTTACATCATATATGTGATTGCCATCTGCTTACTTACCTATTATATAAATCATCTATTTGAATTATATCATGCCATCATGATTACATAGACATCATCTATCTGAATTATGGCATGCCAGCCCATTTAATAAAGACATCATATAGTTATATCATCTCATACTGTTTAGTGTATACAATCATCATATTTTGAATTATTTCATTCTATCTATGAATTATACCATGCTATCATGTTTCCATAGGCGGCATGTATGTGAATTATGGCATGCCAACCTATTTAATAAACACATTATATAGTTATATCATATCATCCTGTTTACGTAGTCATCATATTTTGAACTATGTCTTTCCATCCTGTTTAGTTAGTCATCATATATGTGAAATTGTGTCATGCTATCATGTTTAGTTAGCCATCATATATGTGAAATTGTGTCATGCTATCCTATTTGGTTAGAAAACATAAATGTGAATTATTTCATGCCCTTTTTTATTCCCGACTATCCATTGCACCTGTCTATCATACAATGTATGTACATTCAATTACTTTTCTTGTTTACCGGCCATTTGAATTGGAGAGTGTGATGGTGGTATCTAAGGGTGTAACAACACACGGTCTTTAGAAAAGATAGTGGTACCAGTCGACGCAGATAGAACCACGGTTGTACTTGCCCAAGAACCAACCCCACCACACATAACCCAGACTCTCGCAGATTGTACCCCTATCCAGTTGGACAGAGAACGAGCTACACTCCTTCTAACCCCAACCCCGGCACATAGTAACGCAGTTCCAGTTGACACAACATTGTCTCCACCACAGAGCACCCAAATACGAGCAGTTAGTAAGGCAACTACGATGCCGAAAGCAAGAGGACCACCACTCTAAACCCCAACTCAACACTTAAAGGAGAAGAAAATTTGTTCTCAGGTCAGGTTCTCTAGCTATGGTTCATAATCCTTTGCTCTTGCATCACTGTATTTATGTGGGGACCCCGACTCATACGTCGAGATCACCGAATGCACGTGTATAGTGATCCCAGAGATCAATGCTCACTGAACACACAGAAGCTGAATAACAAGAGTCTTACATCCATACATACCGTTTTACACAAGTAGGACCATTATGGTCAAGTCTTGAGTGTATCATCACAGCGGAAATCTTCAATAACAACTTGGACCCATGCCATCTGCCTTAACCCTAAAGGCATTCTGACTGGGAAACATCCTAGTTTGCATGTCCGTCTCCAAAGAACTCTTCTTTGAATTCCTGTGCTTCCATGCCTGGCCAATTAAATAACCAGTGGCAAGCCAATGAGTACTTTGAATGTACTCGCAAGCAACCCATGTTTTGGCTCAAGATACAACAATGCATGATATAGGTATATTTTTGCAGAAAGCTAGTTTTGAGTGCAATGACATGTTCAACAACTTGTAAGACATGCATCAGGAGAATTCAAGTAACCATGAGGACAGGTTACAGATATCAACATAAATAGAGTGGGCATCAAACCAAATCAATCATGTCAAGTCCTTTGACTTGACCCAAGTAGTTCTTCCCACTTATCCAAACACATACACTGGTTTGTAAACATGTGGACGTAGCCCAAGAGAGGTTACCCAACTGTCCTTGACCGTGGACACGGCTATTCGAATAGTTTTACACTCTGCAGAGGTTGGACACTTTACCCACAAGATCCGAGGAACTTCCGTGTCATCCACGACCCGCGGTACCTCAAGTACCCGGGGTAAGCACCCGATCACTATCTTTCCCTAGAAGACACTAACATGGAGTCCACTCGATTGGTAGTAACCCCCGTGCCCAACATTTCACAACTTAAAAATGTGGAGCCTCGCTCCCATATTCATCACATACCACTGGCACGGGGTACCAACGGTGTGTCCGGTGCCCCATAAAAATGTTCTTGGCCGCCCTACCCGCACCACCCCATCCCAAGAGAGAGAGCACCAACTCTCCCCCGTCACTAGTAATGCGGGCTCCAAGCTAGTATCGGCCTAGGTAATCAATAATGCCCTTTCCCATATAAGGGTAGAGTGGTTGCGCATGTAAGGTTTGAATAACGGTCACAACTTAAACCAATCCATTTTGAAAACAACACACACTTGCCTCGGTACACCACTTCGTCATCAAGTGGCTACCCAACTCATCATCTCCCTCGGGCATAAGTGTCACCCAATGGGGTTCTCGAAAAGTCTTTTGAAAATACTATGTCTCCATCACCATGCATATTCCCGTCCCTTTTTGCATAGCAACTACTTTAGCATCCTATCTACTCCCACCGGCATAACCCTCATAAGGAGGTAGGGTCATGCACAATGCAAGTATCAATGAGGAAGTAACGGAGGCAAACCATCAAAGTGGTTCCACCTCATCATGATTCCGTTGCAACAACAATATGATGCTATATGTCATGCATAAAAAGGGTTTCATAGACATGGTCAAAGGGCTGCTTGCATATTTTAACAAAGTCTTCGAGGTCTTCAAATATCTCTGGTCCAACTCCGAGCATTTCGTCTACTTCGTCAACTATCGTCGAAAGCAACCATAATAAGCAACACAACAAGGCAGAAAATAAAAGTGCTCTAAAAATATTGATTTGACTTTTCTAGGACATCTCTGGTTATATGAAAATTAACCAGAGTGGTTTCATTGGAATTTGGTCAGTGGATATTTCTAAACATTTTGATACGATGGAATCAAGGGGTTTATGGATTTGCAAGAAGTGTAGAGAAACATATTTTTGAAAAATGAGCAAAGGCACCAATTTAACAAACCATGATTTTAGAAGCATCTAGGAGTTGGTTTCACTGGATTTGGAGTTCAAATGATTTTCCTATGAATTTACAAAGTTGACAAATATGAAGAAATGGCTCATTATTTTGTGTGGTACAG
The DNA here is from genome assembly GCA_034509565.1 of Triticum monococcum. NCBI lineage: Eukaryota > Viridiplantae > Streptophyta > Magnoliopsida > Poales > Poaceae > Triticum > Triticum monococcum. Next base: position 272,709,208 of record CM067842.1, on the reverse strand, counting down.
AAAGTATTGAGAAAAATGTTCATAAACTAAGTTATGAACTTAGAAGCATCTAGGAATTTGAATCATGGCATTTGGATCAATTTTGAGCTCTCGGTGATTTTCTAAAGTTTATCACAGAAATTGAAAAAGGGGATGTCATAAATATTTGTGAAGGAAATGTTTCTTGGAAAATTGTGCAAACGGCACCATGTGATAGATCATGAATTTATGAGCTACTAGAAATTTGAATCATCAAATTTGGAGTTAATTTGAACTATTTATGGATTTTACAAATTGTACAGAAAAGAAAAGGGAAAAGGTTTTTACCCAAATGGGCTGGATTTGGGCAACAACAGCGTGCACTGACGAGGCTAAACGGCAGGGCACCACTGGGCCGGCCCAGCAACTCAGCCACGCGGGCGATAGGGCGACGTTGAAGGCGCCCACGCGGAGTGCGCCTTTGCTGCGGGGACGCGGGAGACGTCGAACCCGCCTCCACTTGCCAGCATGGCCCGATGGTTGGGCCACTGACGAGCGGGCCCCGCCTGCAGCTTCGTCCTCAACCTCATGCGCGGGCGCGAAGGGCGACAGAGCAGGCGTTCGACATCGGCCGCCGGTGCTACAGGGCGTCTCCGGCGATGATCCACCCACCGGCGTGCTCAGCGGAGAGAGACGAACTAGGGAGACCCCACCACGGGTGCCTGCGTCACCAGATGGGAGCAGGGCTTCGCCCACGGTAGACGGTGACGTCGGGTGAGAGTGGCCATGGCCTAGTGGCTCGCCGGAGGATAAAGAAGGGTGCAGTCGAGCTCCTTAGGTTCTAGGGGGTCCTGTGATGCGGTTATAGGGAGAAGAGGGAGTCAGGACGACGCTAATTTTGGCGATGGACGGTGGCTCGGCTTCGGCCTTGGAGGTGGACGGGGGGCACGGGAGGAAGAATGGCATGGTCCGAGGGGTCCGGGGAGGGAGAGAGGGCAGTTGGAGACGAGATAGTGCTCGGGGTGGCCTTTAAATAGGCGGGCGACGGTCCACCGAGCACTCGTGCGCCGGCGAGCTCGTTGCCGTCGCCACGGGTCACGGGAGCTTGTCGCGGTGTGTCTGGGGTGTTCTTGGATTCGGTCTAGAGCTAGGGGAGAGAAGAGAGAGAGAGAGAGAGAGAGAGAGAGAGAGAAGGGGGGGTCAGGGGTACCGCGCGTGTGAGCTTGCTCACTGGTGCACTCGGGCGACCGGCGCGCGTGCGAGCAGGGGTAGGAGGAGGGAGAAGGAGGAGGGGGCGACCAACTGCCGTGTTGTGGATGCCGAGGCGCATCGTCGGGCGTGCTGGGGAGGCCCGAGGTGGCCGGAGGTGGTTGGAAGGGGGCGGCTATAGTGCTAGAGCGCACTGTAGCGCGTTCCAGTGCGTGCAAATGGCATGCCATGGCATTTTATATGCCTTGTGGGCGCGGCCACTAATGTCTGGTAGCTCTAGGAGGGAGTAAAGAAGAGGGGAGGGACATTGGATGCCCTAGTGGCCACTTGTGTGAGGAGGGAGGTGAGAAAGGGAGAGAAATGGGCTTGTCCAGAGAGGAAAAATGGGTCTCTGCCCCCCTTAATCATTGCTCCTCGGGCAGCTAAGCATGCAGGAGGTAGAGGAGGAGCAGATGAGGCTGTGGGAAAAAGTTGAGCTCATGGAGATTAGTGGAAGTGTACAAAACATGCATTTTAAATTTCTGCCAGAAGGTGTTTGATGTAGGTTTGGGCAAGCAAATGGACTTCCCTTGTCATGAGGCTTGACAGGGTCAAATGGCCTGAGAAAACAAGAGGTTCCACCAAGATTGAGTTCATTTGGGAAAAGTTGCCAATGCAACTTTTCTAAACCCTAGAAATCAGCAGAAATGGACTTTCCAAGATTTAGTCACGCAAATCTATTCTCCTTGATGCACCACTTAGTGTAGTGTCATCATTTGAGGTTATGAACATGTCCACGAAAGTTGAGATCAAAAAGAGAAAGTTGCCAATGTAGAGTTGTTCAAATTTGGTTCTGGACAGGAAGGGTTTTGGGGCACTTTGAGCAAGACAACATTCTCTCCAACTTGTGCCATTTGGTCTAGATGAATAATTAGACCATTTGAGCATGTTCACACGGTTTGAGAACATTTGGACATGTTTGGCAATGTAAAGTTGCTCAAACTTCAAAATGTACAGAAATGGTTTGGAGGAGATTTCATGGGGTTATACTATTCTCCATGACATGATACTTGGCAAGATCATCAAACATGTCATATGTGACATTCTAGAATTTTCTTGGAATTTTTGGGGAATATTTCCTTTGTAAATATTTCAAAAGCTTGAAATATCCAGAAAGGGTTTTTGAGGGATTTGACCCATATTTTTAACATGACCATGTGTTGAAACTCTTATATATGGATATTATATGTCCACTGAGTTTCCTAGGTTTTTCCCAAATATTTTTAAAGCATTAAAATAATTTTAACCTATTAAAGACCATTTCTGGCCTTAACAAAAAGCCTTTAAATAAAATAGGAAAATAACTTTTAAAATTGTATTTTTGTGGTTTATGGGAGCCCTATACCTAATAGGTTTCAAATATAATTTTTGAAAGATTTTTGACACCCTTAATTAAGTACTTGTAGTTCAAGTCTCAATTCAGGGTTTTTTTTGGAAAACCTAATTTATAAAATTCTTTTTGGCCAAAATATTTTTGCAAGAAATTGTTTTTATGTCGTACACACATGGCATGATCATTGGGCAAGGTTTTGGATCAAGGAGAAGGAGTATAAGAGTTGGAGGATTTATTTGATTTTTAGAGCACTTGCAAACAACAAACGAAATCCAATCAAGGCAAGGTCCAAAACACTCAAAAGTTTTTGTCAAACCACATTTTATCATGATTGTTAGCTTAAGTGTAGTGGCATGAAAAACAGGGTGTGACAGACCTACCCCCTTACAAGAATCTCGTCCCCGAGATTCCCAGACTAGGCGCAGAAAGGGATACAGAAACTTGGATTTGGGGTAGCCTTCACGTCCTCATACTGCTTCTGCTTCTGTTTGGTGCTCCATTGAACCTTGAAGTTCTCGATGGCGTGGCTTCGTGTTTGTTGTCCTACTTGATCCAGATTGCAATTGGGGTCTCTCGCGTAGGTCATATTGGGCTGGAGGTCGATGGCTCGGTGATCGATGTCCTCATAGAGATCGGGCTTATCAGGAAGTTGGAAACACTTCTAGGGTTGTGATGTGTGGGAAAACGTTGTGCATAGTGGGTAACTTAGGTGGTAACTCTAGCTGGCAACTGTCTTCTCTTTCATCTCGTAGCAACCTCGGCGGGGGTTGTTAAATCTTGGTGTGAGCTTCCCTTTGACATGGAAATGATTGGTTTTGTGGGGGAAGGAAATAACAGATTCCGGACACCAATCTTGTCATCCACGTCTACAGGAGTCCTACCCGGATACAGGGGAAAGTCTTCTGCTTGTATCTTCACGGCCCATCAGTCCGGCCCATACCGAATAGCCTGGACACCCGAGGACCCCCTTATCCAGGACTCCGTCAGCAGCCCTAGGGGCATCGACGAAAATGAATTCTAGCAGCCGCAGGGTCCAGAACCACCAGATCCAATCTAGACACCATCACGGATGGGGTTCACCACCTCCATTTGTTCCTCTCCGATGATGCGTGAGTAGTTCTTTGTGGACCTTCGGGTCTGTAGTTAGTAGCTAGATGGCTTCCTCTCTCTCGTTTGATTCTCAATACAATGGTCTCTTCGAGATCCATATGATGTAACTCTTTTTCCGGTGTGTTTGTTGGAATCGGATGAACTTTGAGTTTAAGATCGGATCTATCTTTTTATACCCATGGAAGTATTTGAGTTTCTTTGATCTCTTTTATGCATGATTGCTTATAGCCTCGTATTTCTTCTTTGATATTGGTTTTTGTTTGGCCAACTTGATCTATTTATCTTGCAATGGGAAAAGGTGCTTTGTAGTGGGTTCGATCTCACAGTGCTTGATCCCAGTGACAGAAGGGGAACCGACGCGTACGTATCGTTGCTAATAAGGATAAAATGATGGGGTCTATCTCTACACAGATAGATCTTGTCTACATCATGTCATCATTCTTATTGCATTACTCTGTTTCTCCATGAACTTAATACACTAGATGCATGCTGGATAGCGGTCGATGTGTGGAGTAATAGTAGTAGATGCAGGCAACACTCGGTCTACTAATCTTGGACGTGATTCCTATGTAATGATCATTGCCTGGTTATCATCATGGTTATTTGAAGTTCTATCAATTTCCCAACAGTAATTTGTTTACCCACTGTTTTCTATTTTTCTCGAGAGAAGCCACTGGTGAAACCTATGACCCCCCGGGTCTCTTTCTCATATTTTTTGCCTTCATGATCTATTATATTGGCCTTTTATTTTTAGATCTACTAAACCAAAAATAAAAAATACCTTTCTGCAATTTATTTTATTTGGCGTTCGATCTATCAATATTTACAACTCTCTCACGTTTGTTTGCCCATCTTGTGGCGCCGCTACCCGAAAGGGATTGACAACCCCTTTTACACGTCGGGTTGTGAGTAGTTGTTATTTGTGTGCAGGTGTTGTTTACGTTGTGTTGCTTGGTTCTCCTACTAGTTGGATAACCTTGGTTTCACATCTGAGCGAAATACCTACACCCGCTGTGCTGCATCATCCCTTCCTCTTAGGGGAGTTACCAATGTAGCTTCAAGCGACATCAAAAGGAATTTCTGGCGTCGTTGCCGGGGAGGATCTTGAACGTATACTAGGTTCCTAATCACAAATCTCATCTCCTTGCAATTTACATTATTTTCCATTTGAATCCCATTTTCCTCTCCCCCACTTCACAAAAATTTGTCGTTTTAGTCGCCCTATTTTCGTTCGCTATTTTTTCCGTTCTCTTAAACTCTCTTCTCTGTCGCCATGACCGACCGTAGGGAAGCTAAGGGTTTTCTCTCGAGTTTCAATGCTGTGGGGGTTGCTGATCCCACGTACACCTATGGGGATCGGCGGACCGAGCCCCTTTCGGTTCGGCAGGGGGCGGGGGATGCACAAAGAGCAGATCGAGGCGGACGCACGAATGACGCGATCGGTTTACCCAGGTTCGGGCCGCACGGAAGCGTAAAACCCTACTCCTGCTTTGGTTTGTATTTGTGTTCTTGCTCGGGAGCGACGAATGCTACAGTACACTCGGGTGGCTAGCGAGACCGAGCGTGAGAATGGTCGTTCCCCTCACTCCTGTTGCGCATGGGCCTCCTTTTATATGTCTAAGGGGTCACCGACAGGTGGCAACAGAGATGAGGGTAAAAATGTAAAAGGGGTGTTAGTTAGCGCCACCGCGTGCTACAGTTGTATCATACCTAACCCTGACGGCAGGGGACAGAGGCATTAAATGCCTGTCTGTGTCGCCTAGACGGGGCGGAAAGGGACCGTCAGGGGCGCCACCGTTTGCCACGATGGCTCCTTGTCAGCGCCTGCTCGCCACCGCATGCCTCTAGCTGCACAGCCTCCCGCCGCGTACGCCAGGAATGATCCCAAGGCGACACCTTGGTGGGTGAGCTGGAGTGCGGGCCGCGGAGTAGTAGCTTGCCGCGGCAAGCGCCTTGCCGCAGAAGTTGTCTTGTCGCGTCCGGGAGCATGTCGCTCGCCGGGTCTCGCCGGGACACGTGGCGTGCTGCGGAAAGTTCCTTGATATGTCTTGGCTTGTCTCCCCGGCAAGCTCCTCTTGTCGGGGTCTTTGCGCTTCCTCCCGGCAAGCTCCTCTTGCCGGGGCCTTGGATACTTTGAGTGGCCTTCCCGGCAAGCTCCTCTTGTCCGGGTCTTGTGCCTTGGCTCGAATACTTTGTTCTTGAATGGCTCCAAAGGTACCACGGAGGGTCTTGGCGGTCGCCCGACAAGCCTTGCCGCGGGTCGCTGCGACTGCCCGTGCACAAGTTCGGGATACTAAGGTACCCCTACTTTAGTACACCGACAGGAGCCCCCGGGCCTGGGCCATACACGGTGCCGAGCGCTGTTGGGCCAGGCCCAAAACAGTGCACGGGCACGCGCGGCCTAGGGCATGCCATAACTCACTCCGCATCCACCGCGCCCTCCCCGCACGGCACGCGTCGAACGCGGCATCGTGCGTGACATGGGCGGCGTGCGCGGGGCCAAGCCCCGTGTGCATGCGTCACGTCGTGGGAGAAATTGCGGGTGGTTTTTTTAGGAAAGGCGGAACGTCCGCCACCTCCCCCTTTATAAGCAAGGGGAATCAGGGGTAGTGCGCCCACTCGCCCCCATTCTGCTCCAATCTTGAAAAACTCCGCCCTGCCTCCGTCTTCCCAAGGCAAACAGAGCGCAGCGCCCTGCCCCCCCTCCCCACCGCATTGCCACCAGCACCACCACGCCGTCGACCTCCTCCACTGCTTCTGCCATGGCTCCGAAGGGCGACAAGGGGAAGGCCGTGAAGTCGACCGAGGCGCAGCGGCTCGCGGCGATGCGGAAGGAGCGAGCCATCTTCCCCCCCAAGCTCGACGCGAAGGAGCTGCGGGAGTTCTATTACCTCTTTTGGGCGACGGAGACGCGAGCTCACCCGCGGACCAGGGTGCTCCCGGGCGCTGCTCACGCGACGGCTCCGGAAGGGTACCCTTTCTTTGCCGTCTTCTTCTACTGCGGGCTCTGCCCGCCTTTTTCCGAGTTTTTCTGTGATATCATGAACACATACAATCTCTATCTCCTTGACTTCACTCCCAACGCCGTCCTCACCATGGCAGTTTTCGCACACCTTTGCGAGAACTTTGTCGGAGTCCACCCTAGCGTAGCCCTTTTTCGCCATTTTTTATCCCCCGGGTAGAGAGAGGAGAAACCCTGTCCGGCGGAATTGCCTGGGTCTCTAGGGCCGGCAAGAAGGAATCTTATCTGGAGGGGGAGTTCCGCGGCAAGTGGGAGGAGTGGAGAGCGAATTGGTGTTGGATTATCGAGGAGAGCCCACAGCCATTCACCGCCCGGCGTCAAGTAGCAGCAGTGCGCGGTAGTCACTGGAGCGATGTGGCCCCGGAGGACAGCAGGCTGAAGATTGCTGTCACCAGGATCCAGCGCCTCAGGCTTGCCGGGCTTACTGTAGGGGCTGTCAGTGCAGACTTTCTTCGTTGCTGCATCGCTCCCCTGCAGGAACGGGGAAGGCCTGCCTGGGAGTTCAAAAACGCGGCAGACGTCATGAGGCTGCGCCCAGGCCTCAACTACAATTTTACTGTCCTTGAACTCAACGGAGTACTGCAGGAGCTCTTCAAGTATGATTCAGACCACCCCGAGGTCTTCAGATTGCCGCAGGGCGTCGTCCCCCTGTGCAACAATTCGGCGCTCGACCACATCAGGGCGATGATGCCACTGTGCGATTCGCACGGGATTGTGCCAACTTGGCAAGAGCCAGAGGACGAGGTTGTGCAGCAATTCTTCGACGACTTGGTGGAAGTGCCAATCCGCGCCGACGAGAAGGACGGCCTCACCCGCGACACCACCGAGGCGGAGTTGGCGTACATCGCCACCAGGTTGGAAGAGGCGGCAGCAGTTGCCGCGGCGGGCGAGTTTGGCTTCACCTTGGAGGAGGCTGCGGCGGCAGAGGCGGCAAACCGTGCTGAGCGGGAAGAACTTGCCGGCAAGAAGGATCTTGCCGGCAAGAAGGAGGTTGCCGGGCGCGATGCCGGGCCGAGCCAAGTTGCCGGGCATGACGCCGAACCGAGCGAGCCTACCGATGATACGAGCGGCTCTTTGGAGATCGACTCCTCCTCCTCTTCGTCCTCCGACAGTACGCTGCCAGTAGCGTCCCCGTATCCACCAAGAAGGCTTCTCCGCAAGGCCGGGGATGCGGCGAGGCGGCAGGCGGGCGGGCAGTCGCCGCGCCGCACGACGCGCTCCACCGTGGCACGCACTGTTGCCGCGGGACCGCCCCATGCTGCTGCTTCGACTGGAGCGGGGTCTTCCCGGACTGCCGCTTCTGCCCCCGCCAAGCGTCCAAGGGAGCCTACCCCTCCACCTTCCCGCGCCAGCCGCGGGCCGGATTTCGACTTCTCCGCGTTTAGCTCCGACGAGGAAGAAGAAGAGGAGTAAGTTCTTCTCATTGTACTTGTAATTCTTTGATTTCCGCTGTTTTTGTCTTGTCTTGTTTCTCACTTGCCTTCCTTTGCATCTCTTCCTTTTCAGGACTCTGGCACAGAGAGCGGCGAAGAGAGCCAAGGTGCCGGTGATCGTCATCGAGGACGAACCCACTGCATCAACAGGGGACGTGCCCGAGACGAACTTGTCGGACCCGGCGGCTGATCTTCAGAGCAGCCCCCAGCGTAAGTGTTTTGTTTACTTCCCGCTGTTGGGCGCGCACGAAGATCCTTGCTGTGCTGATACTTGTCTGTTGACTCGTGCAGGAGCAGAGCAGCCTCACCAGGGGAGCCTAGAGACCGCTCCCGAAGCGCCAAGGGAGAGTCATTCGGCGAGGGAGAGGTCCCCGGCAAGGGAGGCGACTCCGACAAGGAGGGAGCCCCCAGCAAGAGGGCAGACTCTGGCAGGGGAAGAGCCCCCGGCAAGGGGAGGGTCTCCGGCAAGGGAGGAGACTCCATCAAGGGAGGAGCCCCCGGCAAGGGAGACCACAGCTGCAGCCCCTGGCACACGTAACTTCCTTGCTTCCAAACTCCCCTTGGCTTCTTCGTCTTCTTGATCTTTCTCTTGGGCTTTGCTCGAATTTTGCTTGATTTTTCTCCCCTCTTCTGGCCGTCAGGTCCATCTGCCGCAGGGCCGATGGAGACTGAAGCCGACGCCGAGGACACAGCAGGCGCCGGCGAGGAGGCCGCCAGGGCTGCTGCCGCGGAAGCGGGCGGGGAGTCTGGCGGTCATACTGACGACCCGGAGGTCGCAGGAGCGCCAGGCGCTGCTCCGACCACCGACTCCTCCACCGCAGCCACCGCGCCAGGCTCCGATGAGCCCCAGCCTGGCGTCTACCTGAAGGCCAGCGAGGATATCTTCATCAACCTCCCTTGGGCATCAAGCTCCAGGGCGCCGATCGAGGGGGAGATGCTGGACGGAGAGGTGCGCGCCTCCGCTGGGCTGAAACTAGTCGACGCGCCAAGCAGCAGCGGCGAACCCGAAGAAGAACGCCTACTGCGGAAGCTAGTGGCGCTCTATCGCGCCTGGCTAGTCAAGCTGGAGTCCCGCGAGGCACTCGTGGCGAAGGCTGGCGCTGATATCGAGAAGCGCGCAGAAGAGCTCTGATGCGCCAACCAGGAAGCTCTCCGCTCCTTGGCAAAGGAGCGGGAAGATCTTGCCGAGGCGCAGCAGGCCTTCCTCCTCGAGAAGGCCGACGTCGAAGAGCGCCAGCGCCTTGCCGCAGAGAGGCTGTCTTCGCAGGAGGGTGACTTGACGCAGCAGAAGGTCCACCTCGACAGCCACGAGGAGGAACTCGCCGCGCGCGAGCGAGCAGTTGGCGGAGCCGTCAAGCAGGCCGAAGACGCCGCCGCAGCTGCCGAGGCCGCCAAAGCTGAGCTGGAGCTGAAGGTGGCGCAGCTGGAGGCGGACCTCAAGGCGAGCAGCGACGAACTTGCCGCGCTCAAGCTCGAGCGTGAGAAGGACGCCAACAGCTATTCGGAGCTGCAGGCCCTTTTCACCGAGAAGGGCAAAGAGCTAGACGCCGCCAAGAACTCCAATGCTGATCTCGAGGTGAAACTGGCGGCCCTGACGCAATCTCTGGAAAGCGCCACGGAGCGGGAGACAGCCTTGAAGGAGGAGGTCAAGGCCGGCAAGGTGCTGCTGGTGAAGGCCACTGCCGCCCGGAAGACTTTGTCAGAGAATGTGGAGCACTGGACGGAGGGTCTGGTGGACGTCGCCGCGGATGTCGACAAGGAGCTGGCGCAGTTGGGGATGGTGGATCTCGGGTACTCCTCCGACGAGAACTTCCAACCCAGCGCCAAGCTGACTCTGTTCTTCAAGGGTGTGGCGACGGTGCTCCAGCGACTCCGGGAGCAAATCCCCAAGCAACTTTCCGACAAGTCGCGCAACATTTGCGCGGGAGCTCTCGAGAAGGTGCTGATGAAGGTGGCCTTCCGCAACCCAGGTCTCCGCCTCACCAACGTCCTCCGAAGCTTGCCGCCAGATGCTGATCTAGAGGAGCTCAAGGCCCTTGTCGCACCCATTGTGGACAGGGTGAGCGGAATCAGGAGGGTTGAAGGCGACCATGTAGACTAGGCCATCCATCTTTTTCTTTCCTTGTCGCTGTCAATCATGTTATGACAAACAGTCTGTTAGATACGCGACAAATTATTCTGTAATATACTCTATATTTGGTAGTAATTGCTATGTTATTTCCTTTACTTGCTTCCTCCCCTTGTATGTTTTTACCCTACGCTTTTAGGGAACTTGCCGGCGCGGGCACCTTTGCCGCGAGTGCTGAGTGCGGAACATCAGCAGCGGAACATCAGCAGCCTGCTGGCGGTGCTGCAACCGACAGGAAACCTCGTCGCGGAGCTAGTCGCGGCTCACTTAAGTTGTTGAGCGGACTCGAAACGACAGTAAGGGCGCAACTAGCTGCGAGTTGGTTCCCTACTGGCGGTGCCGCAGCCGACAAGAAACCTTGTCGCAGAGCTAGTTGCAGTTCACCTAAGTTGTTGAGCGGACTCGAAACAACAGTAAGTGCGCAACTAGCTACGAGTTGGTTCCTCCGCGCACAGGTTTTCCATACAAGGGACGGTCGCTCAAGGAAGATAACTTTATAAATCTAAAGGAAATTTGGTTGCTCAGACTTTGGCAACTTATCTTTTCTGTTATTTGCTCCCGGCGAGGCAAAACCTTCTTGGACGACGCCTGGTCCATACCGTATCTTCTCCCCTCCCCTCCCGGCAAACTTGTGCGCGAGAGGACCTCCCCTTTTCTTGCGAAAAAAGAAGGGGAGGAAATAACAGTATGGAGCCTTATGGCTCATTATTGCTTACCGGGGGTAAGTGTTGCACAAAATGTCAGATAATACATGCAAAATTTAAAAAGCATGAAATAGACAAGGTGTGCTGAGCACATAATCTTTCTGCATGGGATCTGCACCTGGCTTTGTACAAAGGATTACATGCAGCAGCGGCAAGACTTTGTACAAAAGGTGATTGCCGGAACGGGTCCGGCAACCGCGCCTTATGGGTAAAACTTACGAAGATGGTCAGTATCCCAGGAAATGCTCACTGGGATGCCATCTTCGGACTCCAGGCGGACAGCGCCAGGCCTGGTGACTCGTTTCACCCGGTAAGGGCCTTCCCACTTCGGCGTCAACTTGTTGGAATTCTTGGCGTACTGAACGCGCCGAAGAACAAGGTCGCCTTCCTCGAGACTTCTGGCGTTAACTTTGCGGCTATGATAGCGGCGCAAAGCTTGCTGGTAGCGAGCGGCTCGCACAACAGCCTGAAGACGGTCCTCCCCAAGGAGCAGCGCGTCATCTTGCCGCGGCTTCTCTTGCTCAAGCTCATCGTAAGCGAGCACTTGAGGTGACCCGTATACGAGTTCCATGGGGATAACTGCTTCCGCTCCATAGGCTAGAGCGAAGGGTGTCTGGCCAGTGGCTCGATTTGGCGTCATCCTGATCGACCAAAGAACCACCGGCACGGCGACGGCGAACGGTGCGAGGAGCGGGTCATGCTTAGAATTCTAACTATGTTAGAAGGAGCAATATCTCGCCCAAACGACTGTGCCACGCTCGCGCCAGCATGTTGGCGCGCATGCTGGTCTTGGGCGCTCCGGGATCCGCCAGCTTGATCTTGGCCCAGCAGACATATGGTACGGTGGGTTCCATGATGCTACTGGTCCCACGCATCCTCGGACGGGCGCGCTGCATGTACGGACGCCGAGGTCTTAGAGTGCACGTGGTCGTTGTGGGAGGCGACCGCGCCGCCGGCGTGCGGCGCAGCCTTGTCCTTGGACCTGGCAGCACCGTGAGCCTCCTCGTCAGTGCCCGTTCTTCCGCCGGTGCCTACTCCACTAGCCCTTCGCTCTGGCGATGGTGGGCTCGGCGCAGACGGAGCAGCTGCCTCCGAAATCTTCTTCTTCGGCGGCATGTTGATGTAGATGATGAAGATTCGGCTCGTGCGAACGCCGGATCAGGTTCACACAACCTCGACGCACCGCCCATCCTGGCGTGCCAAAGATGTCGGGGGTTGCTGATCCCACGTACACTTATGGGGATCGGCGGACCGAGCCCCTTTTGGTTCGGCAGGGGGCGGGGGATGCACAAAGAGCAGATCGAGGCGGACGCACGAACGACGCGATCAGTTTACCCAGGTTCGGGCCGCACGGATGCGTAAAACCCTACTCCTGCCTTGGTTTGTATTTGTGTTCTTGCTCGGGAGCGATGAATGCTACAGTATACTCGGGTGGCTAGCGAGACCGAGCGTGAGATGGTCCTTCCCCTCACTCCTGTTGCGCATGGGCCTCCTTTAATATGTCTAAGGGGTCACCGACAGGTGGCAACAGAGATGAGGGTAAAAATGTAAAAGGGGTGGTAGTTAGCGCCACCGCCTGCTACAGTTGTATCATACCTAACCCTGACGGCAGGGGACAAAGGCATTAAATGCCTGTCTGTGTCGCCTAGATGGGGCGGAAAGGGACCGTTAGGGGCGCCACCGTTTGCCACGATGGCTCCTTGTCAGCGCCTGCTCGCCACCGCATGCCTCTGGCTGCACAGCCTCCCGCCACGTACGCCAGGAATGATCCCAGGGCGACACGTTGGTGGGTGAGCTGGAGCGCGGGCCGCGGAGTAGTAGCTTGCCGCGGCAAGCGCCTTGCCGCGGAAGTTGTCTTGTCGCGTCCGGGAGCTTGTCGCTCGCCGGGTCTCGCCGGGACATGTGGCGTGCTGCGGCAAGTTCCTTGATATGTCTTGGCTTGTCTCCCCGGCAAGCTCCTCTTGTCGGGGTCTTTGTGCTTCCTCCCAGCAAGCTCCTCTTGCCGGGGCCTTGGATACTTTGAGTGGCCTTCCCGGCAAGCTCCTCTTGTCGGGGTCTTGTGCCTTGGCTCGAATACTTTGTTCTTGAATGGCTCCAAAGGAACCACGGAGGGTCTTGGCGGTCACCCGGCAAGCCTTGCCGTGGGTCGCTGCGACTGCCCGTGCACAAGTTCGGGATACTAAGGTACCCCTACTTTAGTACACCAACAAATGCCTTGGATAACCCATCTATCCTCTCTAAGCTCATAAATAATGATGCTATGGAAATACTTACCGGGGTTGCTAAGGAAACTCTAATAATTTTGATGAAGATGATCCCGGAATTTTTCGTTATTTGCTTGATGAATCTTTGAAAGATGCTTGGGATAGGCTGTTGAGAATTCGAGCTAGCTATGTGCCCCAATATCAGATAGAGATATACTTGAAAAGTTTTTATGTTGGTCGACCTTCTTCCTTCAAGCAAGTTTTGGATTCTATATTTGAAAATGGTTTTCTTGAAGGGGATGTCGCTGATACTTATGAAAAGATGAAAGCCATATTTGGGGACCCCAAGGGAGAAAATGTTGAATCAACTAACCTTATGTGCTTTTATCAAAATGAAACAATTAAAGCGATGAAGGATAGTTTAGCTACGAATTTTTGCAACGTGCTTAATATTTCTTCTGCTATCAATGGCCATGTGCTTTCACAGAGTAGAAAATTAAATGCCATTGAGAGGAAATCTTCCCTTTACTTTCAAAAGGACAAGGATGACAAAACTTAGATCCTTGCTTTATGCCTAGCTAAGGGCGTAAAACTATAGCGCTTGTTGGGAGGCAACCCAATGAATAAAATTTATTTTTCCTTTTGCTTCCTGTTTTTGAGTGTTAGCACAATTATGCTACTGTTATGATTGTGTTTTAATTAGTGTTTGTGCCAAGTAAAGCCTTTAGGATCTTCTTGGGTGATAGTTGTTTGATCTTGCTGAAAAAATAGAAACTTTTGTGCTCGCGAAAACAATTCTCTTTTTTAACCAGAGAGCGATAAAATACCCATTCCTTTTGAAGCAAATCAGTACACAAAATTTTTCAGGTCTTCCAAATTTTTATGAATTTTTGGAGTTACAGAAATATTCGAAATACCCAGATTACTACGAACTGTTTTGTTTGTGACAGATTTTGTTTTCTTTGCGTTGTGTGCTTGTTTTGTTGGATCTATGGTTTTCTTTGATGAGTTTTTGCCATAGAAAATTGGGAATACCGTAGATATAATTCAAGAACAAAATATGAATTGGTTTTATACAACACTTATAGTAGTGATTTATTTTCTTATACTAATGGATCTCACGAAGGTTTGTTGAGTTTTGTGTGATTGAAGTTTTCAAGTTTTGGGTTATCTCACGATGGATGAAGGAATACGGAGTAAGAAGAGCCTAAGCTTGGGGATGCCCTACCATCCCAAGCTATTATCCAAAAGAGAGCAAGCAACTAAGCTATATTTTTATTCGGTACATACTACCAATACGTCCATTTTGCATCATGCTTTTGTATCGATATTTATTGCATTATGGGCTGTTATTACACAATATATCAAAATACTTATGCCTATTCTCTCTTATTTTACAAGGTTTACATCAAGAGGGAGAATGCAGGCAGCTGGAATTCTGGGCTGGAAAAGGAGCAAATATTAGAGACCTATTCTGCACATGAGGGTGGCAACTTCACGAGAGCATGTTTCAGAATATATAAAAAATATTGGGCGAAAGAAGTACCAGAGGGGGGCAACCCACTGTCCATGAGGGTGGGGGCGCACCCCCTGCCTCGTGGCCCCCCTGGAAGCCCTCTAATGCCCATCTTTTGCTATATGAGGTCTTTCGTGGAGGAAAAATCATAAGCAAGCTTACAGGATGAAACTCCGCGGCCACGAGGCAGAAACTTGGCGGAACCAATCTAGGGCTCCGGCTGAGCTGTTCTGTCGGGGAAACTACCCACCGGGAGGGGGAAATCATGACCATTGTCATCACCAATAATCCTCTCATCGGGAGGGGGTCAATCTCCATAAAAATCTTCACCAGCACTATCTCATCTCAAACCCCAGTTCATCTCTTGTATCCAATCTTTGTCTCAAAACCTCAGATTGGTACATGTGGGTTGCTAGTAGTGTTGATTACTCCTTGTAGTTGATGCTATTTGGTTTACTCCGTTTTTGGCTTTCGCTTGAGGACAAGCGAGGTCTAAGCTTGGGGGAGTTGATACGTCCATTTTGCATCATACTTTTGTATAGATATTTATTGCATTATGGGATATTATTAAATAATATGTCACAATACTTATGCATATTCTCTCTTATTTTACAAGGTTTACATGAAGAGGGAGAATGCCGGCAGGTGGAATTCTGGGCTGGAAAAGGAGCAAATATTAGGGACCTATTCTGCACATCTCCAAAAGTCCTGAAACTTCACAGGAGCACGTTTCAGGATATATAAAAAATAAAGGGCAAAAGAAGTACCAGAGGGGGGCCTCCCACCGTCCACAAGGGTGGGGGCGCGCCCTACTCCCCTGGGTGCGTCCCTTGCCTCGTGGGCCCCCTGGCAGCCCTCTTATGCCCATGTTCTGCTATGTGAGGTCTTTTGTGGAGGAAAAAATCATAAGCAAGCTTACGGGACGAAACTCTGCCGCCACGAGGCGGAACCTTGGTGGAACCAATCTAGGGCTCCGGCGGAGCTGTTCTACCGGGGAAACTTCCCTCCGAGAGGGGGAAATCATCACCATCGTCATCACCAACGATCCTCTCATCAGGAGGGGGTCAATCACAATCAACATCTTCACCAGCACTATCTCATCTCAAACCCTAGTTCATCTCTTGTATCCAATCTTTGTCTCAGAACCTCAGATTGGTACCTGTGGGTTGCTAGTAGTGTTGATTACTCCTTGTAGTTGATGCTAGCTGGTTTACTTGGTGGAAGATCATATGTTCAGATCCATTATGCATATTAATACCCCTCTGATTATGAACATAAATATTATGTGTGAGTAGTTACATTTGTTCCTGAGGACATGGGAGAAGTCTTGATATAAGTAGTCATGTGAATTTGGTATTCGTTCTATATTTTGATGAGATGTATGTTGTTTTTCCTCTAGTGGTGTCATGTGAACGTCGACTACATGACACTTCACCATTGTTTGGGCCTAGAGGAGGGCATTGGGAAGTAATAAGTAGATGATGGGTTGCTAGAGTGACATAAGCTTAAACCCTAGTTTATGAGTTGCTTCGTAAGGGGTTAATTTGGATCCACATGTTTCATGCTATGGTTAGGTTTACCTTAATACTTCTGTTGTAGTTGCGGATGCTTGCAATAGGGGTTAATCCTAAGTGGGATGCTTGTCCAAGGAAGGGCTGTACACAAGCACCGGTCCACCCATATATCAAATTATCAAAGTACCGAACGCGAACCATATGAACGTGACGAAAACTAGATTGATGATTATTCCCATGTGTCCTCAGGAGCGCTTTCCTTTATATAAGAGTATGTCCAGGCTTGTCCTTTGCTACAAAAAGGATTGGGCCATCTTGCTGCACCTTATTTACTTTTATTACTTGTTACCCATTACCAATTACCTTATCACAAAACTATCTGTTGCCGATAATTTCCTTCTCCTCATCATTTCCTTCTACTCCTCGTTGGGTTCGACACTCTTACTTATCGAAAAGTCTAGGATAGATCCCCTACACTTGTGGGTCATCAACTATGTTTTTTCCTTGTTTTAGTTTGTGTTTTAAGTCTTGATTCCTTGCTGGACACACCTATTTGAGAGAGCCAAAAGTATTTCATGACTTGTTAGAATTGCTCTCTATGCTTCACTTAATTTTTTTATGAGCTATGGACTTGCTCTAGTGCTTCACTTATATCTTTTTGAGCATGGTGTGCTTTAGTATTTTTAAATAAATGCTCTCTTGCTTCACTTAGATTTATTTGAGAGTTAGTAAAATTTTCAAGTAATTCTCTCTTGCTTCACTTAAATTATTTTGAGAGACAGAAAAATTATGCTCATGATCTTCACTTATATTTGTTTGACCTTGTCAAAAGCAACATATGTAAATTAGTTCCAAAGTGATAGATATACAAGAAGGATATAATAAAAACTTTCATGAAGATCATTGGACAAAATAAACTTGATTCTTACTAATAGTTTTGAGATATGATGATGTGATATGTGAGTTATATTGATGAGTAATTATGCTTTAGTAAGAATATTGGTGTTAAGGTTTGTGATTCCCTATGCATTCACGAAGGTCAATAATTGTGCAACGAAATTATATCCTACTTGTGGTACATTATTCAGTGTTAATTATGCTTAATGCTCGCTTATGCGATTATTTGTTTCTTGGTTGGTCGCTTCTCAATCTTTTGCAAGCCTTCATTTTGCACTAAGTATGATCACTACTTGTGCATCCAAAAACCTTTAAACCAGTTTTGCCACATGAGTCCATTATATCTACCTATATGCGGTATTCTTTTGCCGTTCTAAGAAAATTTGTATGTGCCATCTCTAATTTTCAAAATAAACTTCTCTTTTGTGTGTTCGTTTTGCTCGTGGAGCGGTGAGGGGTGGCTAATATTTTCCATGCTAGATGTGTTATTCTCACGATGAGTGTTTATTCACTAGTCAATGCACGAGAGTAAGGCAGAGGTATTAGGGATGCCCACTCCAAAAATGAAAAATGAATTTACTTTATGTTGTCAAATAATAAATTCCTTGGGAAGTGTTGGTATGGAGGGCAACCGTGGATACGGTGTAGCGACCCGACCTCAAACGATCAAGTATCTGTGCTTCAGTGTCATCCCTGGATCGATAATGCTGACACACATATTACCCGAAGGATTTATAACAGAGGAGCAATCACACACTTATTACATGGAATGTCTCAAAAGAGAACTTATTACAATAAATATGGCTTAAGGCCATCTAATACGATAACAGCGGAAGGCTTGGAAGATAAAGTGAGTCCATCAACTCTAATGACCTAGCTGAGCTGCACGGCAGCGACCTAACGAACCTTACTCCTCGTCTGAAAAGTCTACAACATAATACGTTGCAGCCCGAAAATGGGTCGGCACATGGAATATGCTGGCAATATAACACAGTAGGGCAAGAACGGAATAATACTATCACTACATGCATATTTGGCTGGTGGAAAGCTCAATGGTTATAGTTTTTGCGAAAAGCCAATTTTTCCTACAACAAACGAATAGATTTTAATTTAACTATGATGGTAGTTGAAACATCATTGAGAAGGTTCCTCAAACTCAATCCCAATTAAAATTAATTATCAACCCAACATTATTAATTAAGAGTGATCAGATACCTAAGATACTCCAAGTACTAGATACTCAAGATTGTCCATAACCGGGGACATGGCTAACCATGATTAGATTGTACACTCTGCAGAGGTTTGCGCACTTTTCCCCACAAGACTCGATCTCCTCCGTTGGATTTCTCGCACTTCATCGTGTTTGAGAAACGGATTACCGAGACACAATCTTTCAGAAACATTAACTCTCTACTCCGGGCAGACCATACCAAACCTACATCCCTCTACCTGTTGATCCACCTCTTCGAGAGCTTCACGTAACTTACTCAACTATGCTAGAGCCCATAATAGCTTGTGGCTGCACACGGAAGTTTCTAGCATGAATCATCTCAGTTCCCTTTGAGCATGTGTGGCGGTCCATAGGAAAATCACCCGGAACCCTGGGATCTCCAAAAATACAGGCAACACTGGATTCTCCAGGTGCCTCAATCCACCCATATGTGTATTCAAGTTGCCACCTTAAGTTGAACCATTAATTAACAATCTCACATCTGTCATGGATTTCACTTAAACCCAATCCACGTCTACGAGCATAGCATAGCAATATAAGCAACACGTAGAAGTAACTCCCAAGGTTTGAATATAACAGGGAAATAGGTTCTACCTCATCAACTACTTCCCAACCCACATGTTAATGACATCCTAACCATGCAATGTTTAAGGATTGAACTAATGCATAAAAACTGGGTATGGAAAGAGTATGATCAATGTGTTACTTGCCTTGCTGATGATCCGCAAAACCTAGAGACTCGTAGTAGCACGCTTTGCACTCTGGGAATTCTATCACAAACAAACAATAGCATACATAAGCAATCAAGCAAAGACGCACGGGCAAAACTCAAATAAGAGAGATTGACCAGAAAGTTCAACTTAAGAACTCCAGTTTGCAAAAAGAATCAAATCAAACGGAGCAACAAAACTCAAACGGTGACAGAAACAAGGTCCATTTACTAATCTGGACTAAGGTCAAATTTTACTGTGCCAAAATCTTGTTTAAGTTGATTAAATAGAAAAAGGGTTTCGAGACGAAGATCTAGTCGCTTGAATCGCCTGATTCCGATAAACGAGCGAAAAGATAAACTGAAACGAAAATCGGATCAGCAATCGCGATCGAGAATAATCGCGGAAAAATACGATAAAAGAAAACTAACGAACAGGCTAACGAACGAGCGTTCATTGTCTGTAACTAATGAGCAAAAACCGTTCATTTAAACGAATGTACGGATGAACGCCCTCTAAATAACTAAACCGAGAAAAACGGCAAACCGATCTAAAAAAACGAACTAGGGTTTTCAAAAAAAAACCGAATTGGTTTTTTAGAGAAAACCGGCGGCGAACGGCTACCTTGTCGGATCCGGCGAGGCGCGGGGCTCCGGCAGGCGGGGGCTTCGACGGCGGGGCGGCGGGCTTGCAGGGCGGCGGGGCGACGGCAGCGCGGCGCTGTGGCGGCGAGGCGCGGGAGGCGGCGGCGAGGCGCGGGAGGCGGCTGCGCGGCTCGGGACGCGGGCTGCGGCGGCAGCAGTGTTGGTGGTGGAGGCGGGGCTTGGGGCGGCATAGAAAGGGGGGAGGTGGCTTGGAGGAGGGGGCAAGGCGGCGGCGGAGGAGTCCGGCTCGGACTCTTGTCCAAATCGGCGGCGGCGGCGGCGCATCCTGGTGGAAGACGGCGGCGCGGGGAGATAGGCCGGCCCAGCTGGGTTTCGGCCCAGTCGGGGCCCAAAATAAAAAAAAACAATTCCGCCAAACAGAAAAAAATCCTAGAAAATAAAATAAAATTCTGAAAATGCCAAAACAAATTTTCACCGTCTAAATAAAATATTTAGAACGAGATGAAGATTTTCTTGGCCCTAAAATGCAACTTTGAAACACGTGCAAATTTTTCTAATGCAAATAAAATTACAATAAAATACGAATAAAATCAAATATTTGATTTTAATATTTTTCCTCCCATATTTCAATTATTTTGGAGAAGTCATATTATCTCCTCTCATATATTTTAATATGAAATATTATTCGGAGAGAAAAACAATTTAAAACCAACATCCTCATTTCAATATTTGATAAAAATCAAATATGAAAACCGGGAAATCCCCAACTCTCTCCTAGGGTCCTTGAGTTGCTTAGGATTTTCGAGGATCGGGAAACAAAATTCAATAAAATATGATATGCAAGAATGATCTATGTATAACATTCCAAATTGAAATTTTGGGATGATACAAACCTACCCCCCCCTTAAGATGAATCTCGCCCTCGAGATTTGGGTTGGCTAGAAAATAGGTGTGGGTGGTCTTTGCGAAGATCATCCTCTCGTTCCCAGGTGGCTTCATCCTCGGTATGGTGGCTCCACTGAACTTTGCAGAACTTGATAACCTTGTTGCGGGTGGCTCGACTGGCAAACTCAAGAATCTTGACTGGCTTCTCCTCATAAATCAAATCACTGTCCAGCTGAATCGCCTCCAAGGGTACAGTACCTCTTAGCGGTATATTGGTCATCTCAGTGTGGCACTTCTTCAACTGTGTAACGTGAAACACATCATGAACTCCTGACAGTCCTTCAGGTAACTCCAATTTGTAGGCAACTTCTCCCATCCGTTCCAAAACACGATACGGTCCTACAAATCTTGGGGCTAGCTTTCCCTTAACTCTAAAACGTTTCACTCCTCGCAAGGGTGATACTCGCACATAAGCTCTGTCTCCAATTTCATAGGTTACCTCCTTGCACTTTGAATCTGCATAACTCTTCTGCCTGGACTGAGCTATCTTCAGTCTATCTCGAATCAACTTAACCTTCTCTTCGGACTCCTTGATCAAGTCTGGTCCAAACAACTATCAGTCTCCTACTTCATCCCACATCAGCGGTGTTCTGCACCTTCGTCCATACAGGGCTTCAAATGGTGCCATCTTCAAACTGGCTTGGTAACTATTGTTGTATGAGAACTCTGCGTAAGGCAAATTGTCATCCCAACTAGATCCATAATCTAGCGCACATGCTCTCAACATGTCCTCTAGAATCTGGTTGACTCTCTCGGTCTGTCCATCTGTCTGCAGGTGAAACACTGTACTAAACTCCAATCTCGTTCCCAAAGTCTGGTGCAGCTGCTGCCAAAACTTTGAGGTAAGCTGTGTTCCTCTATCTGATACGATGGTCCTTGGAACTCCATACGGACATACGATCCTGGACATATATATCTTGGCCAACTTCGCAACTGTATAAGTGGTTTTCATTGGGATAAAGTGAGCCACTTTGGTCAAGCGATCAACTACTACCCATATAGAATCATAACTTGATTTGGTCCTGGGTAATCCGGTGATAAAATCCATGCCAAGTTTATCCCACTTCCATTCGGGTATCGGCATAGGCTGTAATAATCCTGCTGTCTTTTGATGCTCTGCCTTCACTCTGTGACATACGTCACATACGGCTACATACTCGGCAATATCTTGCTTCATCCCTATCCACTAGAAACGTTCCTTTAAATCCAAATACATCTTGGTGTTTCCGGGGTGTATCGAGTATGGTGAGTCATGAGCCTCCTGAAGTATTAACTTCCTGAACTCTAGGTTATTGGGCATATAAACCCGGTCCTCAAACCATAAGGTATCATGCTCATCCTCACGAAAACCTTTGGCCTTACCTTTGCTCATTCTCTCCTTTATCTCAGCAATCTCTTTGTCATCCTTCTGAGCTTCTGGAATCTTTCCCAACAATGTAGGATGAACCTCCATTGTTGCACCAAAACCTCTAGGAACAATCTCCAATCGAAGTTCCCTGAGATCATCTGCTAACTCCTTTGGTAATCCCATACTCTCTAGGGTATTAGCATAAATCTTCCGGCTCAAAGTGTCTACTACGACATTGGCCTTTCCAGGATGATAGTGCAGCTTCATGTCATAATCCTTTATAAGCTCCAACCATCTCCTCTGCCTAAGGTTCAGCTCCTTCTGTGTGAAGATGTACTTCAAACTCTTATGACCCGTGTACACATCACAATGGTTCCCAGTAAGGTAATGTCTCCAAGTCTTCAACGCATGCACTGCGGCTGCTAGCTCCAAATCATGTGTGGCATAATTCAACTCGTGTGGTTTTAGTTGTCGTGAGGCATACGAAACAACTCTTCCATCCTGCATACACACACTTCTAAGTCCTAAGCGAGAGGCGTCGCAATACACTTGGAAATCCTTACGTATATCTAGCAGTGTCAGCACTGGGGCTGTAGTCAAACGTTTCTTTAACTCCTAGAAACTTGCCTTGCAATCTTCTGTCCATTTGAACTTGGTATCCTTCTTTAGTAACTCTGTCATTGGCTTCACAATCTTGGAAAAATTCTCAATGAATCTCCGATAGTATCCCGCGAGTCCAAGAAAACTACGGATCTCGCTAACTGAAGTGGGTGCCAACCATTCAGTGACTGACTGAACCTTGCTGGGGTCTACGGCTATACCTTCTCCTGATATAACATGTCCAAGGAATCCGACTTCCTTCAACCAAAACTTGCATTTGCTAAACTTGGCATATAACCGATGTTCCCTGAGTTTCTCGAGAACTAAACGCAAATGCTCCTTGTGCTCCTCTTCATTCTTCGAGTATACCATTATATCATCAATGAACACCACAACAAACTTGTCCAAATACTCCATGAACACCTTGTTCATCATGCTCATGAAATAGGCAGGGGCATTAGTTAGTCAAAATGACATGACTATATATTCATACAACCCATACCGCGTGGTGAATGTTGTCTTTGGTATGTCCTTCTCTCGAATTTTTAACTGATGGTATCCCGATCGTAGATCGATCTTCGAAAACACCATAGCTCCTTGCAGCTGGTCAAACAAATCATTGATCATCGGCAGCGGGATTTCTTCTTGATCGTCACTTCATTCAAGGCCCGATAATCAACAACCATCCCTAGAGACTTATCCTTCTTCTCAACCAAAAGTACTGAGGCTCCCCAGGGTGATGAACTCCGTCGAATGTATCCTTTCTCCAATAACTCCTTGATCTCTTTCTTAATCTCCTCCAGATCATTCGTGGGCATCCGATAGGGTCTCATGGATATTGGCCCTATACCTGGAAATAGCTCTATCAAAAACCTGATGTCTCGATTAGGTGGCATGCCTAGTAACTCCTTTGGGAAAACTTCTGGGTAATCCTTCACTACAGGCACTTCCTCCTGAACAACTCCCGTGACGGTATTCACTTGACTACTTCTTGGCGGATGCCTTGATACATACTTGATCCTTTTTCCCTCAGGGGTGGTGAGACAAATCGACTTACTAGCACAGTCAATGCTTCCTCCATACTTTGACATCCAGTCCATGCCTAATATCACATCCAGTCCTTGTGACTCCAAGATTATTAGGTCGGACGGAAAAACATGGTTGCCAATGGTTAGGGGTATCTGGTCGCACCATTGACTAGCCATATATTCTACTCTAGGTGAACTCACTAACAGAGGGGTCCTAAGGTTTTGGGTTGGTAGTTTAAACTTATCCACGAATCCCCTTGATATGTATGAATGCGATCCACCAGTATCAAAAAGAACAAGAGCATTAAATGACTTAACCAAAAACTTACCTATAACCGCGTCTGGCTGCTCTTCAACCTCCTCCACGTTAACGTGGTTCACTTGTCCTTTGTTGAATGGATTGGGCTTCTTCCCAGTGCCCCCATTACCGTTTCCATTCTTCGCTTTAGGGCACTCCGTGGCATAGTGTCCAGTCTTCCCGCACTTAAAGCAAGTAATGTGACTTAGATCTCTTTTGGCGAGTGTGGCTGGATTGGGGCGGTTCTAATTGTTGTTTGTTCCATTCCCATTTCCATTCTTAGAACCATTGTGGTTATGCGAACTTCCTCCGATGTGGTTGTGACCTCCATGGTTATGAACAAGTCCTCCCGAGTTCGGGGTTAGGCGAGGCTTCTGCTGAGCTCCTGGGTTATACCTCCCTTGTCCATACTTCCTCTTACGGCTCTCAATCTGCTGCTGCTTTCCTTCAATCATAAGGGCCTTATCTACCAACTCCTGGTAGTATTTGAAGGTTGCCACCATCAACTGCATGCTCATCTCATCATTCAGCCCTTCCATAAACTTCTCCTGCTTTGCGGCGTTAGTGGCCACATCATCAGGGGCATAGCGAGATAACTTGTTAAACTCATCCACGTACTAGGTCATAGTACGGTTCGACTGGCGTAAGTTGCAAAACACGCGCTTCTTCATATTCATGGCTCCAGTTGAGACATGGGATGTACGGAAAGCTTGCTGAAACTGATCCCAAGTGACGTTGGCTATGGGGAAAGTGGTCGTGTAATTCTCCCACCATGAGGCTGCTAGTCCATCCAATCGATGTGCGGCAAAGCGCACCTTCTCAGCACCTGTGCAACCTACGGTGGTCAACTCCCTTCCAATATGGCGTAGCCAATCATTAGCAACTATAGGCTCGATGCTACTGGAAAACACTGGCGGCTGTAACCTCAGAAAGCGAGCTAAGTTGTCAACTGGAGGTGGGTTGTTGTTGTTGTTGCCTTGGTTCTGAACTAGCAATTGCATCAAGGCATTCTGCTGCTGGATCAACTGAGTGAGCTTTGGCGAGGAGGCAAATCCGGTGTCACGTCTCGGAGGCATCTGGCGGGTTTAGAGGGAAGAGATCAGAATAGAAAAGGGATCTAATGAGAAAGCACTACCCATATGCACATGAGACAAACACAAACATTTCACTCAATCAATCAAGCAAGGGCATACAAGCGGTCTAGAACTATCGCAAAAGTGCTCGACTACTACTAAATACATGGGGGAATACTACTAATCATTTGGTGGTCATCTAGAAATTTTGATCAGTGAAAGATTCCATGATGTCCGCTCCGGCTTCATCTTCAAAGTCATCCTCACTGGGGTCAGAGTCGGTGTCGTCGATGATGATGTAGTTCTCCGGGCAAGTGGAATCGTCGTCTTCTCTTCGCGGTGCTGGATCTCCCATGAATACTCCGATCTTCTTAATCAAGTC
This sequence comes from Triticum monococcum, assembly GCA_034509565.1. NCBI lineage: Eukaryota > Viridiplantae > Streptophyta > Magnoliopsida > Poales > Poaceae > Triticum > Triticum monococcum. The sequence goes on along the minus strand of CM067842.1, from coordinate 272,683,921 downwards.
GTCATTCTTCTCCAATAGTGTCGCAATTTCCACCTCGTATCCATCACGTGTAGACTTGAGTTCTTCTTCCAGCTTGATGATCCTAGTCTTCGCCTTCTTCAACTCTATCATGTCTGCGCACATCTGATTCTCCTGGCGTCGAATGTGCTGGTTTAACTCCTGGATGAAAGCTGCAATGGATCTGTCCTTCTTGGTGCTGATCATCTCCCATTGCTCGTCTGAACGCCCACATATCTGGTAGATGGTGTCCTTGAGATCCTTGTTGTAGACTTCTCCAATGCGTCCCATGGTAATGTGGGCCGCCATGCTCTTGCCTAGACTCCAGCTGGGTGCTTCAAAAAAAACGCTATGGGCTTAGAGGTTGGCGAGAACGTCCTTCCTGGAACTTGTACTTGAATCATCCAACGCTCCTCTTCTGGTAAGGTGGCGTGGTACGTCCCGGTGAAGCTTGGTATTCCAATGTTCAGGTACCTAGTGACTTCCTTCAAGTGGCGTCCAAAGGGTGTGTCTTCATCCGGCTGTGTAAACTTGTTATTCAACTCCGCCATCCTAAAGAGTGGAAAATGGAGAGGAGTCAGAAATGAGTAGGGAAGAGTGACCTAGGGTGTTTCTTAGTGGTCATGTCCTACACTCAGCGTGTGCTCTGATACCATCTTGTAGCGACCCGACCTCAAACAGTCAAGTCTCTGTGCTTCAGTGTCATCCCTGGATCGGTAATGCTGACACACACAGTACCCGAAGGATTTATAACAGAGTAGCGATCACACACTTATTACATGGAATGTCTCAAAAGAGAACTTACTACAATAAATATAGCTTAAGGCCATCTAATACGATAACAACGGAAGGCTTGGAAGATAAAGTGAGTCCATCAACTCCAACGGCATAGCTGAGCTGCACGGCAGCGACCTAACGAACATTACTCCTTGTTTGAAAAGTCTGCAACATAATACGCTGCAGCCCGAAAACAGGTCAGCACATGGAATATGCTGGCAATATAACATAGTAGAGCAAGAACAGAATAATGCTATTACTGCATGCATATTTGGCTGGTGGAAAGCTCTATGGTTATAGTTGTTGCGAAAAGCCAATTTTCTCCTACAACAAAGGAATAGATTTTAATTTAATTATCATGGTAGTTGAAACATCATTGAGAAGGTTCCTCCAACTCAATCCCAATTAAAAGTAATTATCAACCCAACATTATTAATTAAGAGCGATGAGATACTTAAGATACTCCAAGTACTAGATACTCAAGATTGTCCATAATCGGGGACACGGCTAACCATGATTACATTGTACACTCTGCAGAGGTTTGCGCACTTTTCCCCACAAGACTCGATCTCCTCCATTGGATTTCTCGCACTTCATCGTGTTTGAGAAACGGATGATTGAGACACAGTCTTTCAGAAACATTAACTCTCTACTCCGGGCAGACCATACCAAACCTACATCCCTCTACCTTCTGATCGACCTCTTCGAGAGCTTCATGTAACTTACTCAACTATGATAGAGCCCATAATAGCTTGTGCCTGCACACGGAATTTTCTAGCATCAATCATCTCAGTTCCCTTTGAGCCGGGGTGGCGGTCCATAGGAAAATCACACGGAACCCCGGGATCTCCAAAAATACAGGCAACACTGGATTCTCCAGGTGCCTCAATCCACCCAGATGTGTTTTCAAGTTGCCACCTTAAGTTGAACCATTAATTAACAATCTCACATCTGTCATGGATTTCACTCAAACCCAATCCACGCGACGAGCATAGCATAGCGATATAAGCAACACGTAGAAGTAACTCCCAAGGTTTGATTATAACAGGGCAATAGGTTCTACCTCATCAACTACTTCCCAACCCACATGTTAATGACATCCTAACCATGCAATGTTTAAGGATTGAACTAATGCATAAAAACTGGGTATGGAAAGAGTATGATCAATGTGTTACTTGCCTTGCTGATGATCCACAAAACCTAGGGACTCGTAGTAGCACGCTTCACACTCCGAGAATTCTATCGCAAAGAAACAATAGCATACATAAGCAATCAAGCAAAGATGCACGGGAAAAACTCAAATAAGAAAGATTGACCAGAAATTTCAACTTAAGAACTCTGGTTTGCAAAAACAATCAAGTCAAACAGAGGAACGAAACTCAAATGGCGACAGAAACAAGGTCCATTTACTAATCTGGACTAAGGTCAAATTTTACTGTGCCAAAATCTTGTTGAAGTCAATTAAACAGAAAGAGGGTTTCGAGACGAAGATCTAGTCGCTTGAATCACCTCATTCCGATAAACGAGTGAAAAGATAAACTGAAACGAAAATTGGATCAGAAATCGCGATCGAGAATAATCGCGGAAAAATCCGATAAAAGAAAACTGACGAACAGCCTAACGAATGAGTGTTCGTGTCTGTAATAAACGAGTGAAAATCGTTCGTTTAAATGAATGTACGGACGAGCGTTCGCTAAATAACTAAACGAGCATTCGCTAAATCGTGCGTAGAAGAAACTGTGTGGCAAAGGCTGTCCATCACACACAGTTTTTATGTGGTAAATGTTTGCGCAAGGTGGCCTAATGCAAATAGTTTTCAAGAGGATGTTGTGTGTGCAGTGGAGATTGATTGTACACGTAGTGGATCCTAGAAATGTTTCTAATCTCCACGTCTATCGCAGATGTTTTTCTTTCCCAAACTGTGTGTAGTGTAATCCCTAATTAATCCCTAATTTAAAAATCACATGTTTTGAATTTGAAAGTAGGCAATCTCTTATTTCATATCCAACCATGTTTATTACAAATATAGGTTCACCGACCAATGCACATGTACAGATACTGAAGAACTACAGAAGCACCAAGTAAATAATGATGAACCACAGTTGTACTAAAGACTGTAAAGAGAGAGGCGAAAGACATTCTGGTTGTTGGAGAAGGTGAAGCGGAGTGCCCATATTGTGTCCTACTCCATGCGTAATGCGCGCACGACTCTAGGCCAACCCCTTGTGATGGTTTCCCGTCCATCCTTCGCTGTCTTCATTACGACTTCTCGATGCTCATTGTAGTCTGGATGAAATACTTTAACCTTCATTGCGTGCCCACCAATCATATACTTCGCGAGGTAATCTTGAGTGAACTGCTTCGGGAACCACTGTGAATGAAAAAGATTCAGACATTGTTTTCTACAACTCATTATGAGCAGTAAAAAAGAGAAGGCTGCAGAGTTTGTAGTTACCATCCTACAGCTCACTATTGTGTTGGATAGAGCATAAACAAAAAAATTTCTTGCCACCATTCATATCTTTTTTCTAATAATCCTTATCAGTTTCCTCACTTGATGCTTGTTCATGAATATCTCATTGCCCCATATGCAAAAAGGGTCGATGCGAGGATCCTTGCCAAGGGCATATGTACCTACAAGCAACAAGTCAATATTAGAAGCTAACAAGTGTCCAGGACGGGATCCATATGCACTACATTATGGAAAGACGGGGGGGGGGGGAGTACAAGTCGAGGGATGAAGCTAACCTTGGCGGAAAATGGTGGCCACTCCCGTTGTTGTCCTGCATAAGTAGTGGAAAGGCATGATAAGTACAACAACCTTAACATCAAACAAATATAGCAAAGGTAAACAACATCATGTCCAAATGATAGCTTGAATGTGTTGGTTTCAGCATGCTTTTAATGCAGATATACAATGGAAGGCAATGTTACCGACAGCAGGCTTAATAGACATCAAATATTGCAATTCAAACTGGTATTTTTTTGAAAATGAATAGAACGTAGGTAATGCTTAAATATCACACTAGATAAATGTGTAAAACTGAAATAAAGGGCATGTGTTAACTACACCAGGAATAACTGGAACCAAATATAGTCGTTCAAACTGGTATTGATGTAGTCGAGCGGCACAGTTCCGACTTGCACATAATGAACAACACATTGTGAATGGCTGAAATAAACAAGGCATAAATGACCGATATAAAAACTAAATATAGCCATTCAAAAACTGGACAGAGTCTCTCTGCAACCAACCTAACAAGCAAATACAGAAAAATAGGACATATGCTTGAAAACTGGACAAATGCTCAATTCAACCAACCTAACAAGCAAATACAGATAAACAAGGCATCTGCTTGATAACTAGACAAATGCAAAAAAAATCAACCTAACAACCAAATACAGATAAACAAGGCATCTGCTTGATAACTGGACAAATGCTCACTGCAACCAAACTAAGAACCAAATACATATAAACAAGGCATCTGCTCGGTAACTACAAAAATGCTCACTCCAACCAACCTAACAACCAAATACAGATAAACAAGGCATCTACTCAGTATAAACAACCAAATATAGCCATTCGTGAAACTGGAGTGGACAATTCATACTTAAACATCACATAGCCCTATTGAAAAATACATTTTTGCATAACTGAAATAATTAAACACGACACAGTTAAAGCACCACACGAGATATGCTACTACAACAAAAGGTACAGGTTGGCAAGCTAGAAAACATAACATTTGCTGATAGAATGTTGCCTCACATTTCATGGATGGGATCCTTCGAGTTGGAAGAGCACAAACCCATGGTGCGCTCTCTGATGTCACAGATGGGCTGTTTCAACTTGGAACAACCTTCGTGGGTGCCCCCCTTGTGGTCCTGGTCGTGGTCGATGAGATCTAACTTGGCAATGGAGGATCCCAAGCCGCCGTTGTAGAATGTGTCCTTCAGAAATGACAAGTGGGCTCGATGGCATATAAAGCTTGCAAATCCTTGACCGCTTGGCAGAGGAGATCAGCGGCAGGGCCGTCAAAGAGATTGACGGCGGTTGAACCAGAGGGGTTGGTGATGGACCCCTTAACCTATGACATGGCCCGCGTGAAGTCGTCACTGTGGATGATCTTGATGTTGTACCCGGCTTTCCTAAGATACAGTAATACGCTAGCCCGCTGACATGAAGCCTTCGGTATGGCAACGTAGTCAACATCTTCGCCGGCTTCCCTGGCAACGTGTTAATCCGGGATTGACAAGTCGGGGCGAACGGCGGCCACCTCGCCAACGTCCGCTGGAGAGGCCATGATAAACGTCTTCTTCGCCAAAAGCTCGTCGGGCTCCCGGGATACGTGAAGCAAGAGAGTTTAATTCTTTCTACAAAAGATATGCCGATGCTCTAACAAATATAAGTGAAGCAAAAGAGCATTCTACAAATGGCGGTTTTCTATGTGAAGAGAAACATGCAATGCAAACTTCAAATGATATAAGTGAAGCACATGAAGCATTCTATAAAGCCATACTCAAATGATATACCTGAAGTGCAATGAGCATTCTATAAATCGACCAAGGACTATCTCATACTAGCATGGTGCATAAAAGAAAAATGAAAACTAAATGCAAAAGACGCTCCAAGATTTACGCATATCATGTGACGAATAAAAATATAGCTCCAAGTAAAATTACAGATGATTGCTAGAAGAAAGAGGGGATGCCTTCCGGGGCATCCCCAAGCTTGGTTGCTTGGAGGTCCTTGAATATTTCCTTGGGGTGCCTCGGGCATCCCTAAGCTTAGGCTCTTGCCACTCCTTATTCCTTCATCCATCGTGATCTCTCCCAAAACTTGAAAACTTCAATCACACAAAACTTAACGGAAAGTTCGTTAAGATCTGTTAATATAATAAAGGAAATCACTACTCTAAGTACTATTGCAGACAAATTCATATTTTTTTCACTGTAGCTACTGTAATATAACTTTTCCATGGCTTAATCCAATGATAGAAATCGATAGTTTCATCAAAACAAGCAAACTATGCATCAAAAAACAGAATCTATCTTAAAAAGGATAGTATGTAGTAATCTGAAAATTCACCATAATTCTGGTACTCAAAAAATTCTGAAACAATTAGGAGAAATAAAAAATTTGTATAGAAAGACAGTGCAAAAAGATTCATAACCGTTTGCCGTTCTAGTAAAAAATGTAAAATCATGCACTACAGCCAAAGTTTCTATTCTGCACCGCACAAACCAACAAGCAATGTGAACATCGTAAAGGAAAATCTTGGCACATTATTTTTATAATACAATGGAATTGTACAAGGGGATAAATATTTTTGTTTAAAAGTTTCTGTAATCAAGATTCACAAAGTTTCCATGAGCATGAACAAAGTTCAAGGAGCTCCCCCACTTCAACAATGCTTGTCTCTCTCACTTTCACTTTCCTTTTTGAAAAGTTTTGGGTTCCCCTCTTTATTTTTTTGTTTTTAAACTATATAAAAGCACTCAACACAAATAAATGATTCTCAAAAACTTCTGGGTTGTCTCCCTGGCAGCGCTTTCTGTGAAGCCATTAAGCTAGGCATAAGGTGCTCAAGTAATGAATCCACCTGGATTCCCAAGGTATATCAAAGCCAATTTTGATAAACAATGATATGTGATTTAGTAGTGAGAACAAAGCAACATATATCAAGTAATGATGTAGTCTAACTCTATTCCTATGCATCGACATGTCATAAAACAACAATTCATGCACACATAGTAAAGGCCAATGCATAGTATAAGAAGTTTCTTGCAATTTTATCATATTGGAAACATGGAAAGGCGGAGACGTAGTTCCTCTCTCATAATAATGGCAAGTAGGAGCAGCAAGAACATGCATATTATATCTATCAAAATCATCATGTGTAGTAGTAAAACGCAACCCATCAATATAATCCTTAATAAGGGCAAACTTCTCCGATATAGTGTAGTCGGGAGAATTCAAAAACATAACAGGACTATCATGCATGGGTGCAATAGCAACAATTTCATGTTTAACATAAGGAACTATAGCAAGTTCATCTCCATAAGCATAATTCCTATTGGCATATTGGCCACAAGCATAGCAAGGATCATCGAAAAGGGATATCTCAAAAGAATCAATGCGATCATAAAAATCATCCTAGCATTCATCCTTCGGTAAATCCAAAGGGAAATTAAATAATGTATGAGATGAAGAGTTACTCTTATTAGAAGGTGGGCATCGGTAGCTAATCCGCTCTTTCTCCTTTTGTTCTTCGCTCTCCTCATCATCTTTTTCATCCAATGAGCTCATAGTTTCATCAATTTCTTCTTCCATAGACTCCTGCAAAATATTAGTCTCTTCTCGGACAGCGGAGACTTTCTCAATAAATTCATCAATATCATAATTGTATTTATAATTCTCATAGCAATACTTAAGGATAGCTAAAATTTCAGTTCTATAACTGAATCATCAAAACCTTCAAACTCTTTGACCAAAGATTCAATTTCATAAGCACCCATAAAAGCAATGAATGCTTCTATTTGTTCCACATCATAATAATCATATATACCATTATCGTAAGAAGCCAAGGTTTCATCATCGTTAAATTCACAGAAAAGGGAAGGTGTGGAGCCTTCATCCTAGAGCAACAGGTATAATCATATCTCAAGCATAGTTGCCGAGCATACCAATGCAACATATAAATTTGATCCCATAATAGTTTCCCTTTTTGAGTCAAGCGATAATCCCTAAAGTATTCACGTTTATCCAACATTACTCCCATTATAAAGTTGAATGGGGTTTTCTCAGGATTATCAAAGTATTACATAATATCTTTTACATAATGAGCATCGAGGGTTTTAGGAAGTTCCCCATCTCCATGAGTAGCAAGTAAACCTAATTTTTTTTGGTATTTCATTTTCCATATCCGTAACTAAAGATAGAGAACAACTTAGGACAACAAATAAAAATTACTTAGTGATAAAGCAAAACAAGCACACACGAGAATATTCACCCCATGCTATAACTCCCCGGCAACGGCGCCAGAAAAAGGTCTTGATAACCCACAAGTATAGGAGATCAATTGTAGCCTCTTTCGATAAGTAAGAGTGTCGAACACAACGAGGAGCTAAAGGTACAACAAATATTCCCTCAAGTTCTACCGACCACCGATACAACTCTACGCACGCTTAACGTTCGCTTTACCTAGAACAAGTATGAAACTAGAAGTACTTTGTAGGTGTTGTTGGATAGGTTTGCAAGATAATAAAGAGCGCATAAATAAAAAGTAGGGGCTGTTTAGAGACAAAACTAAGTTAGTTTTAGTAGAGAGCTTTTTTTCACACAAGAAAGTTATTTGTCCCTAGGCAAGTGATAAATAGACTGGTAATCATTATTGCAATTTTATTTGAGGGAGAGGCATAAGCTAACATACTTTATCTTCTTGGATCATATGCATTTATGATTGGAACTCTAGCAAGCATCCGCAACTACTAAAGATCATTAAGGTAAAACCCAACCATAGCATTATAAGGCATCAACTCCTCTTTATTCCCATACGCAAACAACCTACTTACTCGGGTATGTGTTTCTATCACTCATGCCGCCCACCAGAAGCAAATCATGAACATATTGCAAACCCTACAGCGGGGATCCCTCATGCTTGCGCGACACGGAGAGCACCATAGGACATCACCAATAATAAAACATGCAACTCAAACCAATCACGATCATCAATTAACCCATAGGACAAAGCGGATCTACTCAGACATCATAGGATAGCCATACATCATTGGGAAATAATATATAGAGTTGAGAACCATGTTTAAGTAGAGATTACAGCGGGTAAAAGAGGGGTTACACCGCTGCATAGAGGGGGGAAGAGTTGGTGATGATGGCAGTGAAGTTGTTGGTGTAGATTGCGGTGATGATGATGGCACCGACGGTGTTCAGGCGCCACCAGGAGAGAGGGGGAGAGAGGCCCCCTTCTTATTTTTCTTCCTTGACCTTCTACCTAGATGGGAGAAGGGTTTCCCCTCTGGTCCTTGGTCTCCATGGCATGGGAGGGGTGTCAGATCACGGGTTCCGGCAGACCCTTAAGGTTCGAACACTGCGGTGCGCGCGGAGATCACGCCTTCTACCTCCCCGTCTCGCAAGGATCTAAACTACTAAAAGAACTGCATAAGAGACACAAGGTTTATATTGGTTCGGGCCACCGTTGTGGTGTAATACCCTACTCTAGTGTGTGGTGGGTGGATAGCCTCTTGGGGCTGATGATGACGAGCAATACAAGGAAGAACAGCCTCGCAAGGGTCCGTTCTTGGCTGGGGTGATGAACTGCTAGGAGGAGTACAATCACCCTTCTCTCTCTCTCTCTCTCTCTCTCTCTCTCTCTCTCTCTTTTCCTTGCCCCCTTTTCGGATGCCTCTGCCCTGGGGGTGGCTAGTCCTATTTATAGGCAAAGGCCCTGGACCTCTTCCCAAATATTGAGCGGGAAGGGCGCCAACAATTGGACAATTCGAAGGGGAACATCTAGTACACTTATCCTGACTAAAGTTGGTCTTCGCCTGCGAAAGACTCTGCGGTGACGCCGTGCTGGGCTCCATGGTGACCTCCGTCTCGTAGTCTGCCTGGTCTTGGTCTCGTTGCACCGAAATGGCAACCTTTGCCTGACGCCTCGGTACTCAGCGGCTGCGCTTGCCCCCTTTGCACCAAAGAGGAAAGAAGGACGCTGCGCACGCTGGCGCTTGCCTGGCGCCCTGAGTCGTCATGGCTCGCGTCATGGGCACCTCGCGAGGTACCCCGCCTTGATTTCTCCACCTCCTCGCGAGCCAGCCTGAGGAGGCTGCGCCTGAGGATGCGCCGTGTCGTCTGCCCCGCGAGGCTTGGCCCCTCGCAAGGGTCTTGAGTCTTGTGTTGATGAAGATGGGCCATGCTGAGCCTCCTTCGAGCCACGCCGCAGGCCGCAGGCAGGCAAGTCTGGGGACCCCCGTTCCCAGAATGCCGACAGTAGCCCCCGGGCCCAAGGCGCGCATGGACTTGGCCGTGCCGAGAGGCGAAAGGGCAAGGGCGAAGCGCCGCGGGCCCTAACAGCCTGCGGCCTTGGGCGCCGTGTGGCGGTTGATGGGAGGTGGGCGTCTCCACTTCCCCACGACGCCTCGATGACCGTGCGAGGTGGACAAGTCCCTGCATGCAGATCGTGTCATGATTACCTGTGATCGTGGAGGCCGGCGGTTGGCCTTCGCCGGCTATTAGTACGGCACGGCGCGTGCCCTTCCAATCCATCTCTTCTTGTTTTCTCCTTTGCCTCAATTCTTGCCCGCCTTGGTGTGATGGCTCCATCGAGGAGGTACTCGGCTGCGGAGAAGGGGAAGGACCTCCAGGTCGATGCTGCCTCTCCCCTGCCCAAGCGCTGTCGTGGGTGCCCTCGGAAGCATCCGATGGCCGCCCCAGTAGCGTTTGGTGGTCATGGTGGCGGCTCCCAGCGCGGCGGCGGGCGAGCCGCTGTGGCCGAGGGACGCGCCTGGGTTGCGCGCTCCCCCAGGCCGCGCTTTCGCGCTGCGCAGGCGCTGCCGGAGTTCATCGTCTGGTCGGCGGAGCCGACTAGCGCCCGGCTCCAACTCCCTCGCTTCCTCCTTGGTGAACTCCCGGCCGGTGCTCCTCGTGGCCTCTAGCTCCAGGCGGAGGGCTGCTGCAGCAGGTCCTCATGGGCCGCGCTGGAGGTCTCTGCCAATGGGGGCTTGGCCTTAACTCGTGGCTGGCAGGCGTTCGCCCACGCTCGCGGCCTGGGGCGCCGGTGCACCCTGCACTTTAGGTTTGACGGCGACGCCACCCTCTATGTGAGGGTGTTTGGGGAAGATGGTCGCCGCGCGCGGTGTTGCCCTGAGGACGATGACCGCGGCCGAGGGCCCTGCTCCGACGGTGATGGAGGAGATGGCGCCCGCGCGGATGGCGGCGCCCGAGACTCTCCAAGCTTCGTCAACTCTTCCTCAAGCGACTCCTCCAGCGGTGGCCGCAGTCAACCCCCGCGCCGTCGAGCTTGTTTGGGAGGTGATGGCTCGTCCGCCCGCCGTCGTGCCCCGGTGAAGCTCGAGAGGGAGTCTTCCTGAGGACCGGAGGCTGCCCGGGTCGCCTCCGCGGGCTGATGTGAGGAGAGCTACGCCGGGCTCGTCCTTTCCTTTTCCTTTTGTTTCCAGTGTAAGACAAAACAGCTGCATGGAGCCCCGCTAGGGCGTGCTGGGAATTATTGCCGTTTTAGCCATTACATTGATCTTATTTTTGCGCCTCTTAACTACACGCCTGTGCGTAGATAGTCTTTGACCCCTGCTGGGGGGCGACCGACCCAGGCCCTGTGTGCGCGTCGCGGGCCATGTAACGTACTCGAGGGGCACGGACTAGAGGGGTGCTCCTGTAACGTACTCGGGCCATGAAACCTTCCAGCGGCTAGAGCAGAAACGCTCGCGAGGACGTTTGAGTACCATCCCTCGCGAGGTCGTTTATGAGAGAAACCAAAGCGAGGAGTGAAAATCGACGAACCACAAATCAGCAACAGCGACAACTTCAATAATACTTCAAATGCAAGTAAACACGTCAACTGCGGAAAGCAAATGAAAAAGCCGCATCCGGCACCTAATCTAGTCTTTGATGTCTTCTCACCAGCGCGGAGCTAAGTGCTGCCACTGGGCGTGGGAGGGAGCCACGGGGCCTGAGGCCGGCGCTCCTGAGACTCCGAGGCGTGTACAGCCCACTCATTATTACGTGAGAGTGTCACGGGGCGGCGAGCTTCACAGGCATTGGCCTTGCTTCACAGGCTCCGGGCCTTTTCCAAAACACGATAGCTTCACAGGCACTCGCCTTGCTTCACAGGCTCTGGGCCTTTTCCAAAAAGGGATAGCTTCACAGGCACTCGCCTTGCTTCACAGGCTCTGGGCCTTTTCCAAAAAGGGATAGCTTCACAGGCACTCGCCTTGCTTCACAGGCTCTGGGCCTTTTCCAAAAAGGGAAGGTCTTCACAGGCACTCGCCTTGCTTCACAGGCTCTGGGCCTTTTACGGGTAGAACCTCCGGAGGTGCTGGATGTTCCACGCGTTCTGGATCGGCTCCCCCTCTTGAGTCTCCAAGCGCACGGAGCCTGGCCTGGAAACATGAACAACCTTGAACGGGCCCTCCCACATGGGAGAGAGCTTGTGCAGCCCCTCCCTGGAGAGAACCCGCCTGAGTACGAAGTCTCCTACCTCGAGGGTCCTGGGGCGGATGTTGCGGTAGTGATATCATCGTAGCGCCTATTGGTACCTTGCCGCTCGCAGCGCGGCTTCCCGGCGGCGTCCCTCCCCTAGTATGAGGTCCATCCCCCGCATGGCATCCTGCTGCGCCTCGTCGAATGCCAGGACCCACGCGGAGCGATGCCTGACCTCGTGAGGAAGGACTGCTTCGGCTCCATAGACCAGGAAGAACAGGGTCTCCCCAGTTGGTTTGGTTGCGGTTGTCAGGATGGACCACAACACGGACTGGAGCTCGTCATACCAGCCTCTGCCGCAGGCCTCCAGCTTCTTCTTGAATGCCCTGGTCTTGAGGCCTCTCAGGACCTCCGCGTTGGCTCATTCGGCCTGCCCATTACTTCGCGGGTGTGCCACTGAAGCGTAACATATCTGCGTCCCAAGGTTAGCACAGTATGTTTTGAAGAGATTACTGGTGAACTACGAACCGTTGTCCATGATGATGCAATTTAGCACTCCGAACCGGCTGACGATACCCCTGATGAACCTGACCGCGGAGCCAGCGGGAATGGTACGGACAGCCTCCACTTCTGCCCACTTGGTGAACTTTTCAATGGCGACGTAGAGGTAGCGGTAGCCCCCTGGTGCCCGAGGGAACGGGCCCAGAATATCCAACCCCCAAACCGCAAATGGCCACGAGATGGGTATTGTCTGCAGGCCCCCCGCCGGTTGATGGATCTGCTTGGAATGAAACTGGTAGGCCTCACAAGCCTTTACCAATTCGATCGCGTCGTTGAGCACGGTGGGCCAATAGAACCCGCTACGGAATGCCTTGCCGACGAGGGTCCGTGATGACGAGTGGTGTCCGCAGTCTCCACCGTGTATGTCCTCCAGTAGTTCCTTTCCTTGCTCCCTGGAGATGCAGCGCAGAGGTACACCATTTGGTCGCTTCCGGTAAAGTTCTCCATCTCTGATGCAGTATGCCATGGCCTGCCACGCCACACGCTCTGCTTCCTCTTCCTTTTCCGGTAGGTCCCCTTGCGTTAAATAACTCCGGAGCTCTGTGATCCAGCACTCCTCCTGAGGTTCCATCGTCAGGAGCATGCGTGCTCCTGAGGTCGGCCCATAGACCGGGGCTCCCGAGGCTGGCGGCTGGGGGAGCTCCTCTCGAGACTGAGCGGTGTTTGATAACGTCGGCTGTGCTGAAGGTTTGAAGAGCTGCTCTTCGTAGACGCCGGGTTCCTGCGGCAACCGCCTGGATGCCCGTCCGGCTATGTCGTCAGCTTCCTGATTGGTGCCACGGGGCACGTGCTTCAGCTCCAGCCCGCAGAACTGCTTTTCCATCCTGCGGACCACCGCTAGGTAGGCCTCCATATGCTCGTCCTTCGGCTTGTACACCTTGTTGGAGAAGTTGACTAGGAGCTGCGAGTCGCCCTTGACGGTGAGGAGTTTCACTCCCAGGGCTACTGTGGCCTTCAACCCGGCTATCAGTCCCTCATATTCCGCAATGTTGCTGCAGACCTTTTCACCTTGCTGGAAACAGAGCTGTACGGCATAGTAGAGCTTATCCTGAGTGGGTGATATCAGCACCGCACCAGCCCCCGCGCCCTGTCTGGAGAACGCCCCATCGAAGTACATGACCCAGCCTTCCGGCGCCTCACTCCCTCGAGAGAGGGACTGATCCTCGTTGTCCCTGAGGCCTGGTGCCTCCGCCCATTCCGCTATGAAATCCGCCAACGCTGCTCCTTTGATGACCCTGGTTGTGCTGAACTCGAGCTGAAACACCTGCAGCTCCATGTTCCACTCGGCGACCCTTCCGGCTGAGTTAGGGCTCCTGAGCACTCTCTCCAGGGGGTACGATGAGATGACTTTGATGGGATGAGCCTGGAAGTAGTGACGCAGCTTGCGTGAGGCTACCAGTAGCGCGAGGAGGAGCTTCTGAGGCATTGGGTACCGTGCCCTCATGTCCCGTAACACCGTGCTAACAAAGTAGACGAGATGCTCAACAAGGCTGAGAGTATCTGGGATCGCGGCGCCCTCGGGAGGTAAGGGCGCCTCACGAGATGACGTGGCCTCGGGAGGTGGACCATCCGAGCGTGCGGCCTCTCCTGCCTCCGGTGCATTCTTCGGTAGCTGACCCTCCTCAACTGCGATTGCGGCCTCTGCAGGCTTTCCTTGTTCCCGTTTTGTCTTGGCTCGGGCTGCCGCTGCGGTCTTGACTTCGCACTCCTCCCTAACCGCCACCAGGGCTGCACTGGCGGAGTAGGGGGTGGCAGCGAGGTAAAGCAGCAGGGGCTCCTGAGGGCGCGGAGCCACCATGACTGGGGGACTGGTCAGGTACCTCTTGAGATCTTGAAACGCCTTATCTGCCTCTTCAGTCCATTCAAAGGGCCCCTTTTTCTTCATTAGCTGAAAGAAAGGCAGCGCTCGCTCCCCTAATTTGGAGATGCAGCGCCCTAGCATGGTCACGCGCCCAGTGAGCTTCTACATTTCTCTGAGTGTCTTTGGCGGACTCATGTCCTCGACCGCCTTGACCTTCTCGGGGTTGGCCTCGATGCCACGATGGGACACGAGGAATCCCAAAAGCTTGCCCGAGGGGACGCCAAACACACATTTCTCCGGGTTGAGCCGCAGGTTTACTGCGTCGAGGCTCGCGAAGGTCTCCTCCATGTCTTGTATCAGGGTCTTGGCCTCCCGAGATTTTACTACAATGTCATCAACGTAGGCTTCGGCATTCTTTCCGAGTTGCGGGCCCAAGGTGATGTGCATCAGCCGCTGAAAGGTTGCCCCTGCGTTACGCAATCCGAACGGCATGCATGTATAGCAGTATACCTCGCACGGGGTTAAGAAGGCGGTCTTCTCAACGTCTTCTACCGCCATCTTGATCTGGTGATACCCGGAGAAGGCGTCCAGGAAGCATAGCAGGTCGCACTCCGCAGTGGAATCGACGATCTGGTCGATGCGGGGGAGCAGAAACGGATCTTGCGGGCATGCCTTGTTGAGGTTGGTGAAGTTGACACACATGCGTTCCTTCCCCCCTTTCTTGGGCACAACGACAGGGTTGGCCAACCAGTCCGGGTATCGGACCTCGCGAATGACCCCAGCGGCTTCTAGCTTGCGGGTCTCTTGGACAATGAAGGCCTGCTTCTCCACGGACTGCCGCCTGGCCTTCTGCTTCACGGGGCGCACATTTGGGCACACATTGAGGTGATGCTCGATGACACTCCTGGGGATCCCCGCCCGCTGATCGGGCTCCCAAGCAAATACCTTGTTATTCGCACGCAGGAACTTGACCAAGGCCTCCTCCTGCTCAGGCTCAAGGTTGGCGCCTATGGTGAAAGTGGCACTGGAGGACCCGTCCTCGTCAATGGGTATCTGCTTGGTTTCTGCCTTGTCCTGGGTGAACAACTGCTTCTTCTTGGCGGGCGCAGCCCCCTTGGGCTCAGGGGTCTCTGCGTTGACGGGCCGTGCCGATGCCGCCGTCTTGAAGGCGAGCTTGAGTACTCGCAGGGCGTCCCTGGTGTCCCCGTGCACGGCGAGGGTGCCGCTGCTCCCGGGCATCTTCATGAGGTTATACGCCGGGTGCGTGGCGGCCATGAACTGAGCCAGCGCCGGGTAGCCGAGGATGGCGTTGTAAGGGAGGCCAATGGGGGCAATGTCGGAGTTGACCATCTCCGTGCGGAAGTTGTCGTAGGTGCCGAAGGTTACCGGGAGCCGGATCTGTCCCAGGGAGTCGGATGATCCACCCCCGACGCCCGAGAAAGATCGGCTGGGTCGCAACCGCTCCCGAGGTATGCAGAGGAGGTTGAAAGCCTCGACCGAAAGCACGCTGAGGCCCGCGCCGCCGTCAACGAGGGTTCTGGTGACGGCCACCTGGCAGATGGTGGGGGTGCACAACAGGGGGAGCGCGCCCGAGCCGACTAGGTTGGTGGGGCGGTCCTCCAAGCTGAAGGTCAGACGGGCCTCACGCGCCGCCCGGTCCGGTGGAGCCCCCTGCCGTGCGGAAACGGCGCTAACCCGGCGGGCAAAAGGCTTGACGTGGCGGCTCATGGGCGGCGCCTGCGAGCCGCCCAGGAGGGCCACAATGATCGGAGGCGTCGATGTTGCGGTGCAGCTACTCCGCCGCGTAGGCAGATGCTGGGGGGGGTGCTTGCCGCTCGTTCCCTGCTGGGCCGGTGGCGGTGTTGACGGCGGGCGACGGGGGACAACGAGAACGCCCATCGGCGAGGGCCGCCGGGGCGACGCGAGCTCGACTGGCGCCGTACATGGATGCGGCGGTCGTAGGAGAGCGGAGTGGTGGAAGACAGATTCCGGCGCACCCCTACCTGGCGCGCCAAATGTCGGATCACGGGTTCCAACAGACCCTTAAGGTTCGAAAACTGGGGTGCACGCGGAGATCACGCCTTCTACCTCCCCGTCTCACAAGGATCTAAACTACTAAAAGAACTGCACAAGAGACACAAGGTTTATACTGGTTCGGGCCACCGTTGTGGTGTAATACCCTACTCCAGTGTGTGGTGGGTGGATTGCCTCTTGGGGCTGATGATGACGAGCAATACAAGGAAGAACAGCCTCGCGAGGGTCCATTCTTGGCTGGGGTGATGAACTGCTAGGAGGAGTTCAGTCACCCTTCTCTCTCTCTCTCCCTCTCTCTCTCTCTCTCTCTCTCTCTCTCTCTCTCTTTTCCTTGCCCCCTTTTCGGATGCCTCTACCCTGGGGGTGGCTAGTCCTATTTATAGGCAAAGGCCCTGGGCCTCTTCCCAAATATTGAGCGGGAAGGGCGCCAACAATTAGCGAATTCGAAGGGGAACATCTAGTACACTTATCCTAACTAAAGGTGGTCTTCGCCTGTGAAAGACTCTACGGTGACGCTGTGCTGGGCTCCACGGTGACCTCCGTCTCGTAGTCCGCCTGGTCTTGGTTTCATTGCACCGAAATGGCAACCTTTGCCTGACGCCTCGGTACTCAGCGGCTGCACTTGCCCCCTTTGCACCAAAGAGGAAAGAAGGACGCTGCGCGCGCTGGCGCCCGCCTGGCGCCCTGAGTCGTCATGGCTTGCGTCATGGGCACCTCGCGAGGTACCCCGCCTTGATTTCTCCGCCTCCTCGCGAGCCAGCCCGAGGAGGCTGCGCCTGAGGATGCGCCGTGTCGTCCGCCCCGCGAGGCTTGGCCCCTCGTGAGGGTCTTGAGTCTTGTGTTGATGAAGATGGGCCATGCTGGGCCTCCTTTGAGCCACACCGCAGGCCGCAGGTAGGCAGGTCTGGGGACCCTCGTTCCCAGAACGCCAACAAGGGGTGATAGCCCCTCCGAGATTGGATCTGTCTCTCTATCTCTCTCAGTTTCTGCGTTGGCTGATTCTGCCCTGTCACTTTTTCTTAAATTCCGTGAGATCCGTAACTCCGATTGGGCTGAATTTTGGACATGATTTTTATCCGGATATTGGCTTTCTTGCGAAGAAAGAAGGGCACCAACCGCCTTACGGGGTGGCCACCAGGGCCCAGGGGGCGCCTGACTCCCTGGGGCGCGCCCCTGCCTCGTGGCCCCCACGAGCATCGTCTCGTGTTGATTCTTCTTCCCGAAAATCACATATATTCCAAAAAAATCTCTGTCAGTTTTTATATCGTTTGGACTCCGTTTGATATGTATTTTCTGGGAAACAAAAACATGCAACAAATAGAAAACTGGCACTGGGCACTGGATCAATATGTTAGTCCCAAAAATAGTATAAAAAGTTGCCAAAAGTTTATGAAAGTTATATAATATTGGCATGAATCATTCAAAAATTATAGATATGATGGAGAAGTATCAGCATCGCCAAGCTTAATTCCTGCTCGTCCTCGAGTAGGTAAATGGTAAAAAATATAATTTTTTATGTGGAATGCGACCTAGCATAATATTGATCATGTAGTCTAATCATGGCACGAATATTAAGACACAAGTGACTCAAAGCAATAGTCTATGATTTGACATTAAGACAATAATACTTCAAGCATACTAATAAAGCAATCATGTATTTTCAAAATGACATGGCCAAAGAAAGTTATCCCTACAAAATCATATGGTCCGGCTATGCTCCATCTTCACCACACAAAATATTCAAATCATACACAACCTCGATGACAAGCCAAGCAATTGTTTCATACTTTTGACGTTCTAAAACCTTTTCAACTTTCACACAATACATGAGCGTGAGCCATGAATATAGCACTATAGGTGGAAAAGAATATGATAATGGAGGTTGTGTGGAGAAGACAAAAAATGAGAAAGTCTCACATCGACGCGGCCAATCAACATGCTATGGAGATGCCCATCAATTGATGTCAATGCGAGGGGTAGGGATTGCCATGACAACGATGCACTAAGAGCTATAAGTGTATGAAAGCTCAAACTGAAACTAAGTGGGTGTGCATCCAACTTGCTTGCTCATGAAAACCTAGGGCATTTGAGGAAGCTCATCGTTGGAATATAAAAGCCAAGTTCTATAATGAAAATTCCCACTAGTATATGAAAGTGATAACTCAACAGACTCTCTATATGAAGAACATGGTGCCACTCTGAAGCACAAGTGTGGTAAAAGGATAGTAACATTGTCCCTTCTCTCTTTTCTCTCATTTTTTCTTTTTTTTTCTTCTTTTTTTCTTTTTTTGTAGGCTTCTTTGGCCTCTCTCTTTTTTTGGGCGGGGGGCTTCTTTGGCCACTTTTATTTTGATAACCTCACATGGGACAATGTTCTAATAATGATGATCATCGCACTTTTATTTACTTACAACTCAATATTACAACTCAATACTAGAACAAAGATACGACTCTATATGAATGCCTCCGGTGGTGTATCGGGATGTGCAATGATCTAGCATCGCAATGAATCAAAAAACAGACAAGCCAGGAAAACATCATGCTAGATATCTTATGATCATGCAAAGCAATATGACAATAAATGCTCAAGTCATGTATATGATGATGATGGAAGTTGCTTGACAATATATCTCGGAATGGCTATGGAAATGCCATAATAGGTAGGTATGGTGGTTGTTTTGAGGAAGATATAAGGAGGCTTATGTGTGATAGAGCGTATCGTATCATGGGGTTTGCATGCACCGGCGAAGTTTGCACCAACTCTCGAGGTGAGAAAGGGCAATGCACGGTACCGAAGAGGCTAGCAATGATGGAAGGGTGAGAGTGCGTATAATCCATGGACTCAACATTAGTCATAAAGAACTCACATACTTATTGCAAAAATTTATTAGTCATCAAAACAAACAACTACGGGCATGCTCCTAGGGGGATAGATTGGTAGGAAAAGACCATCACTCGTCCCAGACCGCCACTCATAAGGAAGTCAATCAATAAATAAATCATGCTCCGACTTCATCACATAACGGTTCACCATACGTGCATGTTACGGGAATCACAAACTTCAACACAACTATTTATACAATCCACAACTACCCACTAGCATGACTCTAATATCACCATCTTTATATCGCAAAACTATTGCAAGGAATCAAACACATCATATTCAATGATCTACAAGTTTTATGTAGGATTTTATGACTAACCATGTGAATGACCAATTCCTGTCATCTCTCTAAATGGATATAAGTGAAGCAAGAGAGTTTAATTCTTTCTAGAAAATATATGCCCATGCTCTAACAAATATAAGTGAAGCAAAAGAGCATTCTACAAATGGCGGTTTTCCATGTGAAGAGAAACAGGCAATCCAAACTTCAAATGATATATGTGAAGCACATGAAGCATTCTATAAAGCCATACTAAAAAGATATTAGTGAAGTGCAATGAGCATTCTATAAATCAACCAAGGACTATATCATACCATCATGGTGCATAAAAGAAAAGTGAAAACTAAATGCAAAAGATGCTCCAAGATTTACGCATATCATGTGACGAATAAAAATATAGCTCCAAGTAAAATGACCGATGATTGCTAGAAGAAAGAGGGGATGCCTTCCAGGGCATCCCCCAGCTTGGTTGCTTGGGAGTCCTTGAATATTTCCATGGGGTGCCTCGGGAATCCCCAAGCTGAGGCTCTTGCCACTCCTTATTCCTTCATCCATCGTGATCTCTCCCAAACTTGAAAACTTCAATCACACAAAACTTAACAGAAAGTTCGGTAACATCCGTTAGTATAATAAAGCAAATCACTACTCTAAGTACTATTGCAGACCAATTCATATTTTGTTTTTTCATTGTAGCTACTGTAATATAACTTTTCCATGGCTTAATCCAGTGATAGAAATCGATAGTTTCATCAAAACAAGCAAACTATGCATCAAAAACAGAATCTATCTTAAAAAGGATAGTATGTAGTAATCTGAACATTCACCATACCTCTGGTACTCAAACAATTAGGAAAACTAAAAATTTGTATAGAAAGACAGTGCAAAAATATTCAGAACCATTTGACGTTCTAGTAAAAAATGTAAAATCGCGCACAACAGCCAAAGTTTCTGTTCTGCACCGCACAAACCAACAAGCAATGTAAACATCGTAAAGGCAAATCTTGGCACATTATTTTTATTATACAATGGAATTGTACAAGGGGATAAATATTTTTGTTTAAAAGTTTCCGTAATCAAGATTCACAAAGTTTCCATGAGCATGAACAAAGTTCAAGGAGCTCCCCCACTTCAACAATGCTTGTCTCTCTCACTTTCACTTTCCTTTTTGAAAAGTTTTGGGTTCCCCTCTTTAATTTTTTTGTTTTTAAACTATATAAAAGCACTTAACAGAAATAAATGACTCTCTAAAACATCTGGGTTGTCTCACTGGCAGCGCTTTTTTAAAGCCATTAAGCTATACATAAGGTGCTCAAGTAATGAATCCACCTGGATTCCCAAGGTATATCAAAGCCAATTTTGATAAACAATGATTTGTGATTTAGTAGTGAGCACAAAGCAACATATATCATGTAATGACAAAGTCTAACTCTCTTCCTATGCATCGGCGTGTCATAAAAGAACAATTCATGCACACATAGTAAAGGCCAATGCAAAGTATAAGAAGTTTCTTGCAATTTTATCATATTGGAAACATGGAAAGGCGGAGATGTAGTTCCTCTCTCATAATAATTGCAAGTAGGAGCATCAAGCACATGCATATTATATCTATCAAAATCATCATGTGTAGTTGTAAAATGCAACCCATCAATATAATCCTTAATAAGGGTAGGCTTCTCCGATATAGTGTAGTCGGGAGAATTCAAAAAGATAATAGGACTATCTTGCATGGGTGCAATAGCAACAATTTCATGTTTAACATAAGGAACTATAGCAAGTTCATCTCCATAAGCATAATTCATATTGGCATCTTGGCGACAAGTATAGCAAGCATCATCAAAAAGGGATATTTCAAAAGAATCAACGGGGTCATAACAATCATCATAGCATTCATCCTTCGGTAAATTCGAAGGGAAATTAAACGACTTATGAGATTAAGAGTTACTCTTATTAGAAGGCAGGCACGGGTAGCTAATCCTCTCTTCCTCCTTTTGTTCTTCGCTCTCCTCATCATCTTTTTCATCCAATGAGCTCACAATTTCATCATTTTCTTCTTCCATAGACTCCTGCCAAATATTAGTCTCTACTAGGACAGCAGAGACTTTCTCAATAAATTTCTCAATATCATAATTGTATTTATAATTCTCATAGCAATATTTAAGGATAGCTAAATTTTCAGGTCTATAAACTGAATCAACAAAATCTTGAAACTCTTTAACCAAAGATTCAATTTCATAAGCACCCATAAAAGCAAGGAATTCTTCTATTTGTTCCACATGATAATAATCATATATACCATTAGCATAAGAAGCCAATGTTTCATCATCATTAAATTCACATGAAAAGGGAAGGTGTGGAGCCTTCATCCTAGATCAACAAGTATAATCATATCTAAAGCATAGTTGCCGAGCAAACCAATGCAACATATAAATTTTATCCCATAATAGTTTCCCTTTTTGACTCAAGCGATAATCCCTAAAGTATTCACGTTGATCCAATTACTCCCATTATAAAGTTGAATGGGGTTTTCTCAAGATTATCAAAGTAGTACATAATATCTTTCACATAATGAGCATCGAGGGTTTCAGGAGGTTCCCCATCCATAACTAAAGATAGAGAACAACTTAGAACAGCAAATAAAAATTACTTAGTGATAAAGCAAACAAGCACACACGAGAATATTCACCCCATGCTATAACTCCCCGGCAACGGCGCCAGAAAAAGGTCTTGATAACCCACAAGTATAGGGGATCAATTGTAGCCTCTTTCTATAAGTAAGAGTGTCAAACCCACCGAGGAGCTAAAGGTAGAACAAATATTCCCTTTAGTTCTATCGACCACCAATACAACTCTACGCATGCTTAATGTTCGCTTTACCTAGAACAAGTATGAAACTAGAAGTACTTTGTAGGTGTTGTTGGATAGGTTTGCAAGATAATAAAGAGAGCGTAAATAAAAAGTAGGGGCTGTTTAGAGACACAACTAAGTTAGTTTTAGTAGAGAGCTTGTTGTCACACAAGAAAGTTATTTGTCCCTTGGAAATCGATAACTAGACCGGTAATCATTATTCCAATTTTATTTGAGGGAGAGGCATAAGCTAACATACTTTCTCTTCTTGGATCATATGCACTTATGATTGGAACTCTAGCAAGCATCGGCAACTACTAAAAATCATTAAGGTAAACCCAACCATAGCATTATAAGGCATCAAGTCCTCTTTATTCCCATACGCAAACAACCTACTTACTCGGGTCTGTGTTTCTATCAGTCACGCCACCCACCAGAAGCAAATCATGAACATATTGCAAACCCTACAGCAGGGATCCCTCATGCTTGCCCGACACGGAGAGCACCATAGGACAACACCAATAATAGAACATACAACTCAAACCAATCACGATAATCAATTAACCCATAGGACAAAATGGATCTACTCAAACATCATAGGATATCCATACATCATTGGGAAATAATATATAGAGTTGAGCACCATGGTTAAGTAGAGATCAAAGCGGGTAAAATAGGGGTTACACCGCTGCATAAAGGGGGGAGAGTTGGTGATGATGGCGGTGAAGTTGTTGGTGTAGATTTCGGTGATGATGATGGCCCCAGCGGTGTTCCGACGCCACCGGGAGAGAGGGGGAGAGAGCCCCCCTTCTTCCTCTTCTTCTTCTTCTTCTTCTTCTTCTTCCTTGACCTTCTCCCTAGATGGGAGAAGGGTTTCCCCTCTGGTCCTTGGTCTCCATGGCATGGGAGGGGTGAGAGCCCCTCGGAGATTGGATATGTCTCTCTGTCTCTCTCTGTTTCTGCATTGGCTGATTCTGCCCTGTCACTGTTTCTTAATTTCCCGGAGATCCGTAATTCCGATTGGGCTGAATTTTGGACACGATTTTATCCGGATATTTGCTTTCTTGCGGCTAAAGAAGGGCACCAACCGCCTTACGAGTGGCCATGAGGGCCCAGGGAACGCCTGACCCCCTCGGGCGCGCCCCTTCCCTCGTGGCCCCCTCAGGCATCGTCTCGCGTTGATTCTTCTTCCCAAAAATCACATATATTCCAAAAAATCTCCATCAGTTTTTATCCCGCTTGGACTCCGTTTGATATAGATTTTCTGCGAAACAAAAAACATGCAACAAATAGGAACTGGTACTGGGCACTGGATCAATATGTTAGTCCCAAAAATAGTATAAAAAGTTGCCAAAAGTATGTGAAAGATGTATAATATTGGCATGGAACAATCAAAAATTATAGATACGATGGAGGCATATCAGCATCGCACACGGTTGAGCCAGTACCTCCACCTTAATTTGCTCGCGCTTTCGCAGGCGTGGTGATTCACAGCACACTTGTATCTCACACGGTTAAGATATTATACCCATGTCCGTTGAGCGTCATCAGAGTCTTTGTAGCAAAAAATAACATTAGAGAGGGTAAGAAGACAGCCACACCAACATGTGGCCCAAATATATGAGTGAAAAGGTTGGTCTTTGATGTTCAAAATTCCAATGCACAACTTTAACCGCGCGGGCCCACGGTTGGGCGCGTCGTCGAAGATCGATGAGAGGGGCCAGAAGTCAAGAACCATGTGGAAGTGTGTGTATATATATATATAGGACAAATTTTATCTACCAGAAGTGGTAGTTACCACCACTTGAGTTTTGTATGTTGTATGTAGTATCTGTCAAAGCGGAGAGTATGTACGCTTAGTATGTAGTATATAAGAATGTTTAGGTAGTATATATACTACATTTTTGATAGTATGTATCATATTTTGAGTATGCTTCTTTTTATGTACAAATATGTATGTATTTCACAAATATAATAAAAATAATGGGTCAACTTGCAATTTTTTCATGTAACTTACTTTGGAGTATCTTATATATAGTATATGAACATACTTAAAACGATAATGTAGAATATATACTACCACATGGTAGCATATGAGACATGTGGGTAACTACCCCCAGGTGGTAGGATGGATTTTCCATATATATAAATATATATATATATACATCTAGGCTATTCTGTTACGCGTAACAGAATATTATTCTGTTACCCTACTTGAACTGATGGTTTCAGATGGTTGTACTGATGATTTTCATCTCATTGAACTCTGAGCTATTTTTCTCTACAAGAGCGCGCAGGCCATGGCGTGCGCGAGAAGCGGAAGGAGCAGGGCGCCTCTTCCATTGCGGCCCTTGCACACACGTGGTAGAGTGGCGGTACAAGTCCACACGTAGGCGGCGACGGGAGCATGAGAGAACGCGGGGGAAGCAGACAAGCACGCGTCCATGGCGGCAGGGGACTTGGCGCAGCAACGGCGAGCGGAGCGGAAAAGAGAAGAGCTCGATCACATCGTACGTCGCTCGGCCGATCGAGATGTACCAGGCGATCCCCTACAGCGCCGGCCGGCTGCCGACGTGCTTGCAGCAGTCCGAGCAGGCCAAGGCCGAGGGCGCGGCCGACCAGGAGGGCGGACTCACGGCTCGCCGACACGGCGGCGAGGGGCGACAGCGGGGAGGTGGTGAGGAGGGCGGTGGCAGAGAGCCTGGTGCTAGTGGTGGGGAGGCGCGGGTGCTACCTCAGCCACGTGGTGAAGCGGCTGTTGCAGGGCTCGGGGTGAACCCCCCCATGCACGAGGTCGCCGACGAGGCCGAGCTCGCTGTAGCGGTGGCTGGGAACGCTGGAGGCGAGGCCGTCGTCGCGCTGCTGGCGGTGTTCGTCGGTGGGAGGAACCTCGGCAGGCTCGATCGGCTCATGACCATGCACATCTCCGGCAAGCTCATGCCCATACTCAAGGATGCCGGCGCGCTCTGGCTCTGAGTCTCTGACTCTGAGCAAAACCAAATATGCATACGGGACGGGGTACTACGGACGTATGAACAACCGTTTGATCATGAGTTAAACTTCTTTTCAATTCTCATTTTGACTCTTGATGAGATTATGTGAGTTACTACAACTCGATCTTTAGTCTCTCTTGATTGGGATCAATAATGGAGTACCAGCTTAGCTATAGTTAGGCCTAAATTCTTTTGATTATGGTAGGAAAAAATTAGGAACTATTGTGCCATCTCGTGCTTATTTTCGACCACACGCTTGTAAATACATGGATGAGTGAAGAGGGGTGTACTATTTAGCACTGTATAAATCATCTTGCACATTAGTTTTCTAGATGCCAATTCATTTTGTCTTTGAAGGTTTCTTCTAGCAGGCTTATGATGTTATCACGAAATGGCACTATATTGGATATTTGTAATCCATGAAGGGGTGCTGGTTTGTTGCAGCTAATTTCCCTCTCTCTTCTTCTATAGTACTCCTATTTATCATATATTAATTTTAAATTCTTCTGAAAATAGAGGACTCGAACTGATCTCCAATTTTTGGATTTGTACTGAGCGGTTTTCATATACTAGACTTTACTTTGTTTTTTCTGTAAGATTTTCCTCGTAACTTTCCAACGATCTATGGTATCATTGTCCCCAAACTTGCATGATTTATATAGTTGACATGAATGACATTTTTTTCAAAAAGAAAATATTTATTTGCAACGGTGTTTTGGACTTCTCTTATTTTACGACCTAAACATTTACCATTTGAATTTTCATATAGGGTTTTCTTTCTGTTTGAGCTTTTTTCGCGTCACGAGCATGGTGCCAGGGCATGGCGCGTGTTATAGGGTTTTCTTTTGAACCCCCATTGTAGTAATACATGGACTTATGTGATGATAGGAATTCTTGGACTAGCACACGACGGTAGAGCACACACGATAAACATTCTGAAGTCGTCTAAGCTACAACATTTGGGGCGCGGGCAACAACGGCGGCGCTCGCGGCAGCACTCGTACTAATCTATGTGTGTGTTTGTACAGAGGAGGTATTTTTTTCATAGAGTAATTTTGAATGGTTCCGAAAAAAGTACTTGAACTGATGCCCGTATTGGTTTGTACTGAGGGTGTTTCCGCATACTAGACTTCACTTTTTTTGGTATGGCTTTTCCTTGCAACTTTTCAATGGTTTACGGTTTTCATAGTCCTTGAAGTTGCATGGATTATATCATTATCACTGAACTGAATGCTATTTTTTGAAAAGAAAATGTTTTGTGTTTTTTTAACTCAATTTTTTTAGTACGATGTTTTGGACTTCTCGCATTTTGTGACTTCAACTTTTACCATTTAAATTTTCATGGGTTTTTTATTTTGTTTGAGCTTTTTCCCAAACTTATCTGAGACTTCATGTTTGAACATACAACCGATGAGACTAGATCAAACATTTTGATGGAAACAGTAGTTCAAACATTAAAAAGTGCAGAAACGGTACAAAATTTTAGTTTAGTTACTCTTGCTCAATCACAATCGGGCAGGTCCGGCTCAACACCACCTACCAAGACAGAAACGCTACACCAAACATGTGTTGGACTTACGTAGAGGAAGCTGGCATATAGTGCAAAAGAAGTGAGACACGTCACAATGTTATAACCGATGAGACTAGATCGACCACAAAGAAGTGTAGCCATGCTCTTCGCAAACCAAACCAAATCGTCTCAGGTTTCGATTATCTAACATGAACAAAAGAGATCCAGAACACACACGACATCTGCAAAACCTTCATCAGCAGCAAACTCACAGCAGGTTCCCATGAGTGTGAATTAACAAGGGTGGCATGGCA
Source organism: Triticum monococcum (assembly GCA_034509565.1). Lineage (NCBI taxonomy): Eukaryota > Viridiplantae > Streptophyta > Magnoliopsida > Poales > Poaceae > Triticum > Triticum monococcum. Next base: position 272,656,753 of record CM067842.1, on the reverse strand, counting down.
CCAAGTTACTACACCAGCTTAATTCCTATGTACTACATACTGTACTTAGCAGTGGTGGTGCCACTAGTGGCGGAGGTGATGCTATCTATGATGCAAAGATGACACTCTCAGGACCTCCTCTTCCTCTTCTTCTTGTCCTCGGACTTGGCGCCTGCGTTCTTGAGCTGCAATGGAACACAACACCGTCAGCCATCTCAATGGATCACATCATATAAAAATGAATCAAATTTTAGCAACCGTGGGTGGAGGATGAGTAGTCACCCAAGGTGGCTAGGGTGCTTACCCCGATGATGAGTACACGATGAGGGCAATGGCGAAACTGGCGAAGAGGCAAATACAAGTCTACCCCACAGAAACAAAAACACTCCTGGAGTGCACACGCAAAATCATTTACAAAAATAGTAGTAGCAAGAAGCAATAAACAGCCGCACATACACGTGTTTTTGAGAGTGAAGCAACGGAGAGGCAAAGGTGTACACAGCATAAACTTCATCCTGTTTTATGATGAGCACATCCACGATGCATCCTGTTTTATGTTAACCAAGTGAAAGTACAGTGCTCGCTCTGAAGGATAACCACAAGCACTTGTTTCCATTATATGAAGATGGAAACACAAAGGAAATCGGACTCACCATCAGAAGTAGATGAACTGAAAAGCGTGCAAAAGATGAACTTGTGCGTACAAAAGACGAACTGAACCACCATCTCTGTACTGAACTTATATATCTATACAATGCAATCCTATTATTATATCTTGTCAAAAATCTCAAATTAAAATTTGAACTTATCGAACATGCACATGGAACGGACAACAATTCACATAAATATTGTGTTACTTCCCTAGATGCTTCTACAATCACGGGAAATACAAGTCTACCCACACCACTATCCCAACCAAAATTGAAACTTGCATTCACAGGTTGTTGTGGAGTTTTCAACTTGTAACAACTAAAACACTTTAGCCGTAGTGTAACATCAAACCTTAAGAAAAAATGCCAGTTCTCATTGGGCATATGAACAATCAATCACCTTCTCTGCATTAATGTAAAATCATAGTTCATTACAGGAAATCAAATTAGCAATCATTTTTTGTTGGTGAGAGATAAGACAGAGGAGATACGAACGGGGAGTTCAACCCCGTTGCTACATCCTCCTCGGCAGAGGCACGCAACGAGGATGCCACCTCATTGCTATGCTTACAGGCAAATGGATTGTTGAAGTGCAGCAACAAGTTATTTGCCACATGGACAAAGAACTTTCTTTGGGTTTTATTTTGAACTTGCCTGGAAGTAATACTTGTACTCTAGTCCCAGTACAAGTATCATGCCTATAATTTGTAAACAAAAAAAGATGCAGAATTTACAAATGAAAAGATTAAAATAAAAGTTGAACCAACAGAGAAACTATGAAGCAAGTAGCATGAGTGATCTTCTAGTTGAAGCACTATATTTTACTGATATTTTTTTGTCAGTGAAATTTTGTAATTTAGGTACTAGAACTCACTGATGTTATTTACTCTTCGTTTTTTGAAGGCATTTTTCAGTACATGTTGAATTCTTTTTTAAACACACCCACAGTTGAAATGTATTAGTACATGCGGAAAATATCTGTTTTGATAAGCAAAACTTGCACTGAATTAGTTAAACTCTGAATATGTTCAGAGAACATTAGAGTCTCATGCTACTCTAGGCCACACACCGAACCAAGATTTTCGGCTTGATGCATCTTCTCATATGGAATGTATATACGGAACCAAAACAATTTCTTATAACACTTCTTAGCCCATTCGCTTCATGCTTTAGAAGAAAAACTTGGGGGGGGGGGGTTGGTAGAACAGAAGATGAATTTCTAAACTACATTTCTCTGCACTGAATTCCTATCAGATGTTGAACTTTCTAACCTGCAGTTGCCCAGAAGCCGCCCCAAATTCTGCTTGGACTAATGTCCGTGTTCCACTTGGACAGCTGCCAGTCACCATGGTGGACGAGCTCATGGCCAAGTGCGGCCAAGGCGACCACCAGGAACTGTAGGTGCTTGTGCAGCAACACATTTTTGCCCGGCTTCTCGACTCCCTGCCCAATTTTCCTGAGAAGCAAGATAGACAAGAGATAAATTCTTCTCTCTTACAGCTGAAAAATTAAGTGCATCAAAAAAATCACATTTTTATGCTCTCAACCTCCTGCATATATATTTAAACTGATGGTTTTCTCTCACTGAACATTCTACCTCGCAAGTCTGAACTATGCGAACTTTATTCTGGCCAAACTATTACAAATTTTCTATACAGCGAACTACCATACAATATAAAACTGATTTTTTAACACGCATATTGCACTAATTCATCTTTCCTTTATGAACTGATGATAAAATATATACTGGGCTGCTACACCAGCAGCAAATTCAAGAATACATGACATTTTTTGGATAGAAATCTAACAAGTGTTATAGCAAAGCAGGGAACAAGTACACGTTTTGAACTGCTCGTGAACACGCATCAAGCAAAAAGTACAAACCAATTGTGGTTCACTACAACATGAGTTAATTTTCAATATAGATTCACTAAAAAGGCTTCTGATTTTTTTAAAACATCTATCTTCTTCTTTTTTTACAATTTGAACTCGCTTGTTTTTTCTATATTTTAGCAACACAAAATGAAGCAGTAAACAAGAGATGCGACGGGGTGAGTACCTGTCGGTGCCGGCAGAGAAGCACAGTGGTCTTGCCAGCGAACATGGTGCTAACGATGATGTGAATCACGCCAAGTTGGAATGTACTGCAGACATTAAAATAGAATAAACAGAGAACATGTTGACCAAATCATGACACCCTTAAGAACCTTAGGCCTAGTTAGATAGATATCACAATGCAATAGTGGTATACAAATAGTGAACATTTCAGTTAATAATGTGAGTGCACCATCAGGGTTCAGTGACCACACCCCCTCTCTTTAACTTACTTTTGTTTCTGAACCACATTCTGGTACGTGTTTCTCAACAATGCAAGATAATTATTCACTTGCAGCTGACAAATTGACCAATGGTTGACTATAATGAAGTGCATATATAGTGAAAAGAATTAAAATGTTGATCAACTTATACTAGATTCTTTTTAAAAAAACTAACATGTACGCCTGGGATGGATTGTTAGAATTTCTAAAGGCACTTAATTACCTTCAAGACTGCAAGAGTGAAGGATGCATTTTTCATATTTTATTTATTTATGCTACTCATTCACATAATTTTACAAATGGAGCACACTTGTTGTACAAAGTACTAAACAGATTCATGTAGAAACAATACTACATATTTGTGAACAAAAGGTCGTACAGAAGTTGTACTGATCCACGGAAAGATTTGCTACTGGCAAGAAAATAAATATGAAATCTATCTTGGAGATTCGACATATGTTCCATTGATTACATTCAATCATGTATGTAATGAAGAAACAAAATGCAACTCCACAATTTAGTAGTTCATGTAAAAAACAACCAAGTTAATGTACAGTAACATCATAAGTTCAGAAATAAAATTAAAAAGAGTTTTGTACTGTTTTTGCTATAACAACTAAGTTAACGTACGCCATGGGGCTGGACTAGGATAGCGCTGCATATCCTGGAGTGGTGGAGAGAAAGCTCATGGCAATACCAAATCTATCAGGGTACTACAAATTCAAGGAACATAAGTAAAACCAAACTAATTTATTACAAGCACTCCTATGAACAGAACGTAATTTAGAAATTGAGGTGATCATAAACAGTGAAAACAAGAGTTTGCTACTGCTAGATTTCCAATCGCCGAACAACTTCTAGGAACGTGTGGGAGTCAGACAACATGCCTGAACTGTGTGTTGATTGGTAGTTGAACTTGCTACCCATCCACACTAGTACCAGCGGTACAAGACCGCAGTATTTAAGCAAATACCTGATGGCATCAAGAAAACAAGTGACTAAAACATTTAGCAATAAAAGCGATGCTACAGAAAAATTGAACTGATGTTTTTCTGTCATTTTGACAAACCTCCAGCATTTTTTTGAACTAATTTTTATCCTATCATTGTAATGTTGGTTTAGGCTTTTGGAATGAGGTGAAAGCCTCTAGTCTATTTGAACTTTTGCTGAACATTCAAAAATGTTTGAACTGATGTGAATCCTTTCACTAAACTACTACTACTACATTTTTTCATGAACCTACCCATGTATACAGATAAGTTCTATTTCTACTAGGCATTTGCACAATTTTGTGCTAAGCAAAGATAGAAAGAAAACAACTTGGAAATGTTTCCTGCTGCCGCACGTCAACGGGGGTTTGGATATGGATGAAGTGACTGCCCCATTTTTCTTGTACTGAAGCTTGTTTCTTGAAATTTAAGACAATGCAAATATTATCTACAATATGGACATTTAGTATACTCTGAACTAAACTCTTTGGCACTTTTGAACTAAGGTAATATTCTGTCAACTGAACTAAACAGTGGACAGACCAACAACATAAATCCTCAAGCAATAATCGAGAGAGCTCACAATCTCCAAGGAAGATGCCTATGAATTCGCCATGGAAGGGCCTCCCACTCCCCTGCTCTATCTCCTCCCACTCCCTACACACACACACACAGGGTAGAGAGAGGATGAGAGGGAGATGACAGAGCTGGATCGAGGATGGAGCACAGGGTGGCCTGTACGCAGCTTTTTTCTCATGACCGGCTATGGAGTGTGCTGTTGTACTGACGAGGCAAAGGTCCAAATATATGGAGGGACTAGTAAGGGTCTCAGGAATTGACTACATTATTTTAGTTAACTCGATCTTCATCAGTACTAGAATGACTGGACAAGAAGTTTGGATTTGTAGCAGCACACACACTAAACTTACACATTTTTTTGAACTTTTTTAGGAGATTGCATTAGTACTAATATGATTGGAAATATATTTCAGATTTGTAGCAGCACACACACAAAACTTATAAATTTTATGGAAATGCACGAGTTCTGATTTATCAGTACATAGTTTTATGGAAATGCGTGATTTAATTTCTTATAGGCACTATCTAGGCAAAGAACACTCGGTATTGAAATTTTTTCCAAGTATGTATTGAACTGATATATTTTTTGTCAGTGAACTGTTGTAGTATAGGTACTCACAATCTCCAACGAAGTTGATATATGTACATGTTAAAAAGATAATCAAGTTCGTGTATATTAATTTTGAGAAGTTCAGAAAGAAACTTTTTTAAAAGTTTGTACTGAAAAGATGTGCAAACATATTTAGTGCTTTTTTAGGAAGGAACTCAATTCAACAAAACATATGCAAACATCTTGGCTTTGAACATCTGTATTTTTTATTTTGAGCTTACTTCTCTTGAGATTTGAACTGATTTGTTTTACAGGCACACGAACAACTTCGAATGAGCTGATGTTAGTACATGTAAAAAAGATGACCAAGTGCATGTATATTAACTGGAGAAGTTCAAAAAGGAGCTTCATCTTCACCATACTGACTAGAACAATACTGAAAACCTGAAGTATGAGAGGGAGACCAGCTTAAGTTCAAACTACACAAACATAAGCTGCAAGCTCCATGTTCCAACTTGTAGATGACTAATTTTAATATCAAATTCCTCAGTCCAACATTAAGATAGCACACAGGACCGGTTAGCCAACAAGCTCACAATACCAATTCCGCCGACTTTGTTTACCTCGACACATGTCGGAGACGTGCACGATGAGGTCCCGGTCGCCAACCCGCTTCCGATGTTGATGGTCAGCAGGGACACCACAACGAGGAGGGAAACCTAGTGCCCAAGCTTGTGGGCGGAGGGGTTGGGCGGCGGTAGTGGTGCGGCGCATCGGCGGGACTAGAAGGGGCAGCCTGGGCGCGGGGAGGTGGTGGTGCAGCGCGTCGGCGGGACTAGGAGGGGCGGCGCATCGTCGGGAGGTGGTGGCGGGGTGCGTCGGCGGGGGAGGAGACGGAGAGACTGCGGGAGGTGGTGGCGCGGCGCGTCGCCGGGAGGTAGGCGGCTGCGCATCGGTGGGATGTGGTGGCGGGGCGCGTCGGCGAGAAGGGGAGGGGGCGGCGCGTCGCTGGGAGGCAGGGGCTGCACATTGGCGGGGGAGGAGACGGCGCGTCTGCGGGAGGTGGTGGCACAGCGCATCGCCGGGAGGTGGGGGCGAGGCCCGTCAGCGGGAGGTGGGGTTGCGGCACGCCGGCCTCTTTTCAGTGTACCGAAATGCATATCGGGCCCTATAGGCGGCGATGGTAACAGAATATTATTCTATTACGGGTAACAGAATAGTCCAGCCCTATATATATATGTCTATAATGACATAATGTCGTACCTAGCTAGGATGCTTGGCCCACCACCTCCCACTTCGTGTCAGCGGGGCGGATGCACGTACTGATCTATACTATGGTCATACATGCATGTCGCCATGACCTACCATAAGATGGACCAATCAATCTATTGTTTGGTCAAACGATAGTTGTTGTTGTCGATAAACCGCCTGGGCCAATAGATTGAACCATCATAAAAATCGCACGAGAGGGACCACAAAACCAGCACCTCTTGCATGTGCCCAAAATGATGTACGTTCACTACTAGGGAAAAGCCTAGCAGCAGTGCGGGTTTTAGGACTATCAGTAGCGTGGGCAGGAGCGCTACTGGTATGGCGCTACTGCTACACCGACTTAGTAGTAGCGCTTTCTAGATGTGGCGCTACTGGTAATTACTAGTAGCGCTTCTCCTAGCCCGCGCTACGACTCTTATTCCATATTTTATTTATTTTTTATTTCATGTTGTATTCATACACCTCTATACAAGTTTTCATACAACAACAATTTAGAGATTGTTTTACATCATAATGAGTTATTACATCATTGGGTAAAAGAACCATGGACTAGTTTCAAGTGGATGGACATCCACTTGAAACTAATCTGCGGTTCTTTCACGCAATGATATAATAAACATCATCATCATCATATCATTAACAACTTATCATCATAATACATCATTGTCATATAACACCTCCTCATGATCATCGTTTTGATCGATGAGACATCACATAGCAAGTTGGTCACTAGTCATAATCACAACTACTCCTCATCATCAACTCTAACACATTGTAGCACATAATAAACATATTGTACCTCATAGGACCTACTACATTCCCTTAGGACCTACTATATTCTCTAAGGTAAAATAGCAAAAGACAAGATAGCCCCTGGCTCTCCATTATGGAGAATGCAGATTATCTTGTCTCCAATTCTTGCCTTTCGCTTAATGTTGCTTCCAAGAACCTGCTTACGAATGTCCAAACATTTTTTCCACTCTTTGATTAGCATGTGTTCACCGGTTTCAGAAATCCGATATGCACAGGTGAGATCCGTAGGATGACCTGGCTGTATGTTCAGAACTTCGAGGCGACCATTGTAATACATGAGATGAGGCACAAAATCCATCGGGATTTTCTATTGAAAAACATAGTAATAACTTTGTAGTTAGCAATGATGTACTAGTTTTAGAAGTATGCAAAAGATGCACGGATGTCGTAATAGTAAAAAATCTTACCAGGGTATCTCCATAGAAGTTATCGTGGTTCAACACGTGCACTAGTGGCATGTATTCACCATAATTTGGAGGAGTTCGATAATAGGTATTGTAATTCTCAAAGAAACTACAAAATGCGATCAGATGATTTTTCTCCTTATAAGTTAATTCGGAGCCATCGGTGTAGTGGGTTTTGTCTACAATCTTCCGCACATTCTTTGAAGAATGAAAATAAGCTGTCAATGGAAATAAGCTGTGAACTATTTTGAAATAAACAATATAAATTAGTTAATAACTATGTTTGAGAAACTCACATAGCGGTAGAATCGGAAGCTTATCAACGAGGACCCAAATGTCCATATTGTTTTGCTCGATGTCAGGATCACCAAGATCCATGGTGACAATCATACCCTCATAAAAACCATACATTTTGCAAACTGCTTCCCAATTTGGCAACCAAAATGGGTTACGCTCTGAGAATTGTACAAATTTACTTCAAAATCCATATCATGATGGGCCCTTAGGTGTATTTTCTTTGTTGCAAAATTTTCATGGTCTTCAAAACCCATCCTCTCCAAGACATAGCGTCTTGCATGGCATGGGATAAGCTAGTCGAATTGTAAAAGATGAAAATTAGACGTTGAAATAGTTGAAGTCGTGCTTAATTACGAAAAAACACTTGTCATCATTGCGTACCGTTTCAACGTCGAAGGTCTCCTCGAGCTTAATGCTGAAGCGCCGATCATCGTCTAGGTGAGGGCACCTGTCGCATAGACCTCGATCGTCATGGCACCAGCGGCACTCCCTCGGGAGACTTTCGTCATCCGAGTACGACATTTCCTACGTTCATAATTCAAAGATTAAACCTGTACAATTAAATATATGTACTAAAAAACCTAAATTAGATCATTATTTTTCGAGAAAATCTAGGCCACTCGATATTTCCTACATATTCTAGCACAAGTCATGCCAGAATTCACGGAAAAATCCAGCATGACCTTTGCTAAAAAAGGACATATCGACCACCTGAAATTTGCCGGAATGGAAATTAATCAACACTCTGGCAAAACATAGGCCACTTGGAGGTGTAAATTGAACATGACCGGCCACTTGGGCAACCACATATCCTATTGGAGACACACATGATATACATGTTTTTATCTACATCATATATATATCTTATAGGACTCATATTGACATGGAGATTTGGCTGGTCTCACCTCGAGGTCAGAGGGGGTCGGTGACGGGGACGACGACAGGGATGATGGAGGGGCTCCTTGATTTCTACAAAAGCAAAAACCCTATAAGTTATCACTAATACATCCCGAACAATTGCTTAAAATAAAAAAATAACAACAAATATGAAATGTTCAACTAGTTCTATTAATCCAACTAGTTCTTACTAAATATAAACTTACTATAGATAGAAAAAAACTAGGTCTTTATAAAAATAAAGTAGTTCAACTAGTTTATTAATTTACTTACTAATTATTTTAAACACTTACTAAATAAACTATTTCTATTAAACACTTGTTAAAAATTCTACTACCCTAGTTCTACCCTAAATTTTCTTACTTCTATTTTATTGAAAACACCTAAAATAGTCAAAAAAATAATATTCTATTAAAAACCTACATTCTAAAATGTCTACATTCTAAAATCTACATTTAAATTACCTACAATTTGCAAGAATATAGACAAGGGAGGGAGGGAGGAGAGAGGATGGGGAGGGGTAGCCAGAGGAGGGGGGAGGGGCCGACCGGAGGAGGAGGAGGGAGGGGCGGTGGGAGGAGGGCTGCTGACGGAGGAGGGAGGAGGGAGGATGGAGGAAGGGCAGCCGGAGGAGGAGGAAGGAGGGGCGGCTGGAGGCGGATGGAGGAGGGTGCGGTGGGAGGAGGAGGGAGTACCTCTGTGGAGGACGGACGACGACGGCGGCGGCGGCGGATGACGGGTATCGGCGCGGGCGAGAGTGACTGAGAGGGAGAGTGAGTGAGAGAGGGTCGGCCGCGTGGGGAGGATAAGGTAGGGTTAGTAGCGCGTGTGCGAGAAAAGCGCTACAGCTAAGGAGAATAGCAGTAGCGCTGGGCGAGGATACGCGCTACTACTAAGTTGGGCTAGCCATGTGCGCCCAGTTCGAAGATAGCAGCAACGGTTTTTGCTAGTACGCGCTACTGCTAAAGTTATAGCAATAGCGTGGTTTATTTACGGGCGCTGCTAAGTAGCAGGAGCGCATGATTTTGTCCAGCGCTACTGCTAAGATGCTGTGTATAAGGTTTTCCCTAGTAGTGGTTAGGAAGGGGTGATGTGTCTTTTGAATATAGAATAATGTACAATTTAGATGTGGTGCCTACCTCTCGATACAGACAACAACCATGAAGGGAAGGTAGTTAAGGATGAGATACGCAGGGTATGATGTAGGTCAAACACAGCAATCCGAGCATGTGGGAGGGAATCTTTACAACGCGTGAGCTCGATCTTTGGTTGAGCGACATGAGACGGTGACCGGCCCTAACACGAACTAGGAGGAATCCATTCATGGCCAACACATACCCCTCATTATCAGTCAAAGGGATGATATATATATACACTCGGAGAGCCCACAGATATGCATGTCATCACAAAAAACCGCACAAGCGAGACGTGGTCGATCAGAATGTATGGGTACGCTGGTGTGTGATGTGTTTAAATCCCAAATGCACAACTTCGATGGGCCACCAACTACATTACAAACCGAATAACGTACCCGACTCCAAGCCTGGTTCAATACGTATGATGTTAGTTTCCCAACTTCGAGGCGGCGGCGGCGGGGGGAGGGGGTCGTCCCACGCATGCGCTCAAATTTTATTTGGTCTAACATGGGACACATCTATATCCATATCTATAACCCTATATAGTGTGTGAATAACTTTGAAAGTTGGTCGTTGGATGAAGCCAATTCGACGGTACAGAGATGGCAAATCCGAGCACTACTGGCCATTGGATATCATCTACATTCCACCAGATTCTGCCACATGTATTGTTGGGGATACACATAACAAGTAGGCCCACGAAGGGTCGAAATATCATAAAGCATGGGGTCGACACAGCATGTGGGTCCAGATAAATTTCATACAGACATACTATCCACTCGGATGACCATCAAGTCACTCGGGTGACAACAACCACTCAGAGCATAGCATTCCACTTGACCAACTCAATCCACCTGGAACACCTGATCTCACTCGGATACGCGAAACATCATCTTATTAGTAGGCTGAGTTATGGCATTAACACCCCCGCTTTGTAACATAGGAGGTGAGGGGGTGGCGTACTCTATATAAGCCACCCCACCCCTAGATCACTAGGGGGCTTTTTTCCACCTCTCGCTCTTTCTCATCATCTAGCTTGAGGCATGGAGATCCGTTCTCCCCCCTCTCTCTCTCTCTCAAATACACCATGTAATCTCCGGATATACACTCAGATAAAACAAAGCCTCTCGGGAGCATGAGACGTAGGGCTGTTATCTCCACCGTGAGAGGCCCGAACTGGCTAAAACCACCGTGTCACCCATTTGCATCTCGATAGATCATCTTCCGTTACCTTATACCTTATTATTGTCGGAATCGTTGCCACGACAGTTGGCACCCACAGTGGGGCACGGCGTCTATCGAGCCATGATGCAGATGGTTATTTCTTCTACCACCAGCGGCACATCGGTTCCTGTTGGTGCCCTCTATTCGGTTTGATCTTCATATTTTAACACATTTTCTATACTTTTCATCTGCACAACGAACAAAGCATCGCAAGAAGAAGGAAAACGTAAATCCATCCAAGCATGTACAAGGAGAACTATCGGCCTTCGGGTTGGCTGGCCTCCCATCCGCATGAACTGATCACTTTAATCGATGCAAAAACAAGAAACCGACTGCGCCACCACGAACGACCACCGATGCCATCCGCCACGTCATCGTCTCCGACCTCGGCACCGCCGACTGCGCCTCCGCGCGCAGCCACCAGCGGCGTCCGCGTCAGCATTGTCTCCAACCCCGTCGTTGAGCCACTCGCACTTCTGTTATCGCCGTTCACCTCGCCGTCGACTCCGGCCTTGTGTTCTCGGCTGCTCGCCGGCAACCTCTGCGGTGGCGGCGCAGGCATGCAGAGCTCCTGCCTATAGTGCCAGTCGCCTGCGACGGTCTCGGTGGTGGAGTCACGCTGCGGCGGCGACGGCCATTCGGGATTGAAGGAATAAATGGTTGGTAAGTGCATGCATAACATGGGCCACCTAATCGAGCATTAACTGCATGCGGGGAAAAAGGAATCAGAAGGACATCTCCTGATCTCCCACACGTATGCGGCTTCATCGGCAATCATTAAGTGCATACCTAAACGTCGGTCTCATAATTCCGCCAAGGATTGACCGCTTTGTTATGGTAATAGCCTTATTAACCGGCCAATTGATGGGGATTACTAACGCCACCTATCTAATTGCTTCTAGCAACCCACCGGTTCCGCACTAGTAAATTCATTTATGCATGCACGTATAATCGTCTAGCCTTCAACTTCGCGGCCATGCTTGCTACTAACTTGCAGGGACACCGATGGATCTTTCACTCGGACGGTAGCGAACTAGATTGGTTCTGAGTTCGGTCAGATAAAGCCACACAGACACATACTCAAGTTCACTCGGCCATGAACCCGAGTTCACTCGGACTAACTCCTCGTCCAGTACCTGAGCGCAAGTAAGAGGACAAGGTGCGTCGCCACTCCGCAGGACATGTTTACATCACTCAAACACCTGTGCATCGACACTCCGCGGGACGCATCTACATCACTAAGACGCCACACGCAGCGCCACTCTGCGGGAGGCGTCTACGTCACTCGGATGCCCCGCCCGCCGCCATTCCACGGTTCGCGTCTAAATCACTAGGATGCCCCTCACATCATCACTCCGCGGCATGCGTCTATGTCACTCGGAAGCCCCGCTTGCCGCCACTCTGCGGGACGCCTCTACTTCACTCGGACGCCCTGCGCATCATCACTCCGCGGCACGCGTCTACGTCACTCGGACGCCCCGCTCGCCGCCACTCCGTGGGATGCCTCTACTTCACCCGGACGCCCCGCGCATCGTCACTCTGCGGCACATGTTTACATCAACTGGAGTCGCCACTCTGCGGCACGCGTCTACGTCACTCGGACGCCCCGCTCGCCGCCACTCCGCGGGACGCCTCTACTTCACTCGGACGCGCCGCGCATCGTCACTCCGCGGCACACGTCCACATCAACCGACCGCCCCGCGCATCGCCACTCTGCGGATGTGTCTACGTCACTCGGACGCCCTGCTCATGGCCACTCCGCGGGACGCCTCTACTTCACTCGGATGCTCCGCGCATCGTCACTTCGCGACACACGTCTACATCAACCGAAGGCCCCGCGCGTCACCACTCTGTGGAACGCGTCTACGTCACTCGGACGCCCCGCGCGTCGCCACCCCGCGGGACGCCTCTACTTCACTTGGACGCGCCGCGCATCATCACTCCGCGGCACGTGTCACATCCCTAGTTCTATTAATGCCTAGTGCTAGCATCTGGTGTTGCATCATGTTTAAATTTCAGTTAAACCTGAAATGGGGATTGCCTAAACCCTAGCTTTAAAAGGAATTCACTAGGTTCAACAAAAATATTCTCAGTGAATCCAAATGATTTTCAAAAATGTTCATCATTTTTGGTTCTGGCTAAAACCTCTGCCAAAAATGGGTTCATAAATTTTGGAGCCATTTTGGATATTTGAATTAAGACATAACTATTTGCATTTGGGCATTTAAAATAATATAAATACTTTTAAATGCCCAAATACTTTTGAAAGTAATTTTAGGTTGTTGGGAGTAATTCCAAAGGTGCCTATGATTATTTTCAGAATTTTCTAAAATGGATTAGTATTTTTACTAATTCAAAACAAACAAGAGAGCATTAAATAAATGAAAACAGAAAGGAAAGACGCAGAAACTTACCTGGCCTCACTGTGCAGCCCACCTAGTCGGCCCAGCTGTGGCCCTGCACTGTAGAGAGCCCAGCCCACCACCCCACCGCGTCGTCTTCCTCCTGCCAGTAGGAGCAGCTCGCTGTCGCGCGCGCGCTCGCCCCTGGCCACCTCCTGCTTCCTCCCCGGACCTTCTAGCGACGCCACGGAGATGCCCCGTGGCCCCTCGCTCCTCTCCCTCACTCTCTGCTCTCTCCCTCGCCCTCTATTCCTTCCCTGAGCGCGACCGAACGCAGTCGTCGCCGTCGACGAGCTCCACCACGGCCACCGGCCATCCCACGCCTCACCGACGCGCCCAGAAGCTCCGCCACTTCGTCCTCCGAGCCACGCCCCGCCGGACGCCCTCGAACACCGGCCACGCCGTCTTCTTCAACCTCGGTCCACCGAGATCGCCATCGCCGCCCCGCTTGCTCCGGCCCTCCCCGAGCTCGCCGACCAGCCTTACACGATCCCCATGACCTTCTACACCGTGTCCTCCTTGTCTCCGCGATGTTTGCTAGCTCTAGTCGCCGCTTCGCCGATGACCAAAACCCGCCGCCGCCTGTGACCGCCGCCGACATGCCTCCGGCCACATGGCGGCCCGGCCGTCGTGCTTAGCTCCCTCCCCGCGCTGCGTAGAGCACGTAGGTGCCTCGCATGAGCCTCCCCGGCCACTGTAGCTTCGACCCCGAGCTCGCCCGAGCTCCGACAACCGCCAAGGTCGACGCCGGTGATGACTCCGGCCATGTCAGGCCCAGCCGCTGGCATTACTCGACGCGGACGAGCGCCTGCGTCACGTAGACGTCCTCCGCCGGCCATTTGGTCCCCGGGGGAGGAAACCCGCAGCTCTCCGCCGCATCTCGCCTCCCCGGCATCAAGTCGCCGGCAGGTGTTGACCTAGTTGACCTGGGTTTGACCTCGCTAACCAGGGGGTTTGACCTCCCCTGACTCACTGACTTGTGGGACCCAGGCCGCTAACTAAACTCGGTTAATGTTAGTTTAATGCTAACTAAATTTTGTTAGCTTAACTAACCACTGACAGACGGGACCCACAGGCCAGGGTTGACCTGGACCGTCGCCTTTAACCTTCCGACGTCACCACGACATCATGCTGACGCAGTAACTTATTTTCTGGATTTATTCTTTTACAGGAAATTCTAGAAATTAGTATAAACTTCTAAAATTCATAGAAATTCAACCGTAACTCCAAATGAAATAAATTATATATGAAAATTGATCAGAAAAATCCAAGGATTCTGAATATGGCGTTTTCATGCATGTTTGAACAACCTAACTTCACTGTTTAGTCCAAAACATGATAATACACTATTTGAACTCATAGTTTGAATTTGAATTTGAACCTAGTGTTCAAACCAACTCCATTTAACTTGTTGCTAGTTGCATTAGCTCAATCAACGGCATATCGCCATGTCATGATAATGCATCATATTGTTGCATTGCATTGATTGTGTTCTTCCTTGTTTGCCGGTAAATTTCCCCTCTCGGTAGACGCCGCTCCGACGCTGTGATCGTTGACACTGATGAAGATCCAATGATATCTTCAGAAGTGCCAGGCAAGCAAAACCCCCTTGTTCATTCCGATACAATCCCACCCTCTCGCTCCTTCTCTCTTCTACTGCATTAGGACAACAACGTTTCATCTATTACTTGCTGCGGTAGTTGAACCCCTTATCCTCTGCATGACCTGTCATTGCCACAGTAAATAGATGAAACCCACTAGCATGAGTAGGAGTTGTTTGAGCCCTGATGTGCCTATTCATTCATGTTTGCTTGTCATGCCTGCTATTGCTTAGAGTCGTATTAGGTCTGATTCATCGAGGATGAATTGGAAAGTTGTGAACATGTCCTACTGTGTGAGCTAAGTGTGTGAACACATTTTGGTAAAGGTAGCGGTGAGAGGCCATGTAGGAGTACATGGTGGGTTGTCTCATTGAAACCATTCTCAGGACCTGAGTTCTGTGTTTGTGATCCATGAAACAACTACTACCACACATTCGGCCTGAAATATGACCCCGCTCGACTTACTAACCCCTCTCGTCCTCTATCCAGGAGTTGCAACTAGTTTCTGGTGTTTATAGGATATGTGTTGGCGGCCGTGCGTAGCGCTGACCCTAGGGGTGGGCTATGATGCGGTAGATACGCCGTGGCACGGTGTACCGGGCACCCGTTTGGTGTCTCGGGAACCCTGCACACATCATTTGGGGCTGTGAGCGTAACTCCAGCCGGATCTCCTCGCGGATGGAACCCGAATAGGTGATAAACCTGGACTAGAGACTTGTGCGGTTAGTCAGGTCGTGGTCTACACTGATGTCGGATTTCACTTGAAGTTTGCCGAGCACATGTCGTGTGCAGACGCTACATGGTGGAAACATGTGTGACGAAGTACATCCCTACAGGGTTATAAATGATCTATTCGAATAGCCGTGTCCGTGGTAAAGGACTTCTGGGTTGCCTATAACAGTTCATAGACAAGTGAAAGTGGATACTTTAAAATGCGCAAGATAAGTGTGAGTGCTATGGATGGCCTTCTCGTAGGGAGATGGGAGCGGATCCATAGTGGTGTATTGAATGGTGAATATGTGGACTCGTGTGTGCCACCTCAAAAGAGTTACTTGCAGTCATAGTTTAGGTTAGCCACTAAGTCTAAGCTGGCTTGCTGCAGTTAAACTCCACCACCCCCTTCGTTGATACTGATGCATATGTAGCTAGTTCTGATGTAAGTCTTGCTGGGTACATTTGTACTCACGTTTGCTTAATTCATGTTTTGTAGAGAGACGTCAGTATCACTAGTAGTTCCGCTTGGACTTCGATGTTTATGTTGATACCTCAGCTACGATCTTGTGCCCTCGGCAGGATCTGATAGATAGTCAGGCTTCTCAGCCTTTTCCATTTGTAGATGTCTGTACCCAGACATGTTAAGCTTCCGCATGTGCCTTGACTTGTATGCTCTGAATGTTGGGTCGTGAGACCCATGTTTGTAATATCTCGCTCCTCGGAGCCTAATGAATAAATACTTTGAGTTGTAGAGTCTTGTTGTGATGCCATGTTGTATTTACACATATCGAGCATATTGTGTGTATGATTGAAATGCTTGGTATGTGTGGTATCTGACAACCTAGTTGTTTATTCTTGGTAGCCTCTCTTATGGGGAAATGTAGTCTTGTGCTTCCATGAGCCATAGTAGTCCGCTACAGCCCGGCTCACCGGAGTCCTGCTAGCCCAGCACTACTGCTCAGGACACTGACTGGCCGGCATGTGTTTCATTACGTTCCTGTGTCTGTCCCTTCGGGGAAATGTCACGCGGTGATATCCGGAGTCCTGCCTAGCCTGCTACAGCCCGGGTTCCCAGAGTCCTGTTAGCCCAGTGCTACAGCCCAGATTCACACGCTGCTGACCGACATGCTCGATGTGATTCATGTATGCCTGTCCCCATAGATTAGTGCCGCTTTGGGTTCACGACTAGCCATGTCGGCCCGGGTTCTCTATCATATGCATGCTAGCGACACTATCATATATGTGAGCCAAAAGGCGCAAACAGTCCCGGGCCATGGTAAGGCGACACCCGTGGAATACCGTGCGTGAGGCCGCAAAGTGATATGAGGTGTTACCGGCTAGATCGATGTGACTTGGAATTGGGGTCCTGACAGCGTTGGTATCAGAGTTTGACTACCTGTAGGTTTACCAAGCCAAACCGGTCGAAGTTGTGTCTAGAAATGCTTTAGTTATGTAGGGGAATTGATTGTGGAAGGGAACGTAAGGCTCTTTTTACTCCTTACCTTATGTCCTTCTGATCTGAGTCAACCTCTTCTTTTCTACGGGGTTAAGAACTAGGCCTTCTCATCTATCTATCACGATGACGTGTTACTAAACCGTCGTTGCCTAGGAATGTTGGGTTTAAGCCTCAGTTCCGTTCCTATTACTTCTGTATGTTGACAGTTGACCTCAGAACCTTGATATTGTGTTGTTGGGTGGTTATGCCACCATTTTGCAGGATGTCTCAAATCTTTTTGAGCATCTACAACCGTTATGCTGTCCGAGTCATCCCAGGTTTCTAAATAGTCTGATGCATTTGCAAATCCCTTCCTCCTGTTCCTGATGTCCATTTGGGCCAGATTAATCACACTAATCGGTGAGTTGAGGTACTTTGTTGCCTCAACATATATGTTGGAGCTATTACTATGACCCTAGGTGTTTTAGGGAGTCACCTAGTGATCTAGCCATGTTTTGTATCCCCAGTGTGTGATTCTAGCCATTATTCTCAAAAGCATCCCATGATGCCATGTAGTGGTAGGTATTCTATTCATGGGTTCTTGAACCCGAGATTCACCCTACTTACCTCATGTTGATAGTGTTGCTAGTTCCTTTAGGATATTAGTAACCTTTGCGATAGCCCTCGAGGTCCATGGTATTTCCTTCTTCCAAATACTATGAACCACTTATGGCAGAAGTTTGTTGTATCAAAAGCTCACAACCAGAGTGCTCTTAATGAGTTCTCTATTCTGCATTGTGAATCTGCCAGTCCTACCTATCTGCATGGGTTGTCCAGAAGAAATGTTGAGCTTTGCTCGACATACTGATCTATGCATCCACAACTCGGAAAATTATATGTTCCTCAAGTTGTTCTTCTTTAGTTGTATTCCGACCATCTTCTATCAGTTGATGGCCAAGAGTATGTGTGCATTTGTGTTCATCAATGCCTATTATTCTTGTGATCCGTCAAGCCATTCCATTCCGGAATGACTAGGAGAAACAAACTCTAGTACCTCATCCATATATAGGATTGGCTCAAAGCAATTGTATTCCGCAGATCAAAATGCCAATCCAGCTTCTGCTCTGCTCTACCTTGGAGTGTTACCATCTTTATGTCAAGAGTGTCATGAGAATTGCACCACCTCTTATGAATTCTTGACGCAGTAATACTTCTTGCCATCATTGTTACTTCCTCGGTTCCCGTGTTATTGTAACTGGAATGCTAACAAGTGAATCGTGATGTGTGAAATCAATACTGCTAGCAACCCCATTACTTGGTAGTAAATGGACAATATTCTCATTCTTACCGTGTTGGGTTTGACTCATCATTCTAAGATACATTGTGCTACCTAGTCCTTATTTCCGGTGCACTCTTCCATCAATGAGTTAGGATTATTCAATCCCTCACTCTTTTAATCATATCATCTTGCCCTGAAAAGCAAGATTGTTCTCGCGCTTAGTAACATATCGGTGCTTCGTGATTTCCAAAGATCTTCTTAGAAGTATTACCTGGCTGTCACCTGACCGCTATGTTGAGTTCGTGATCAAGTTGGGTTTCTTATAAATCACCCCTTCTCCAAGAATCTGTGTTGGATATCCCTGACCTAGTTGGTTGAGCTAGAAAACAACTTGGAGAATTGGAAGATAAAAGCTTGTCTGACTTAGTTCATGTTAAGGGATATCTTCTGTGTGTGTGTGTGTGTTGAAGAAAGATGATATCTCCATCAATTGGTCCTCGTGATCAGTTGTTGGATCTATTGCCTTGTCAAAACTTTGACTTGAGTATGGGCTATCGTCAAGTCAAATCAGAACCAACGATGTTCGTAATGTTGTCTTACCCATGGTTGATCCCTCGAGCATACAACATTACCGATTTTGGTCTGACCAATACTATCATCGTGTTCACATGATGGTGGAAGTCCAGTGATATGGAAATTCCGATGAGTTGTTGTTGAGCCCATCAACAGCATTTTGTCTCCCCCATGATTCATGTTGAACATCAACCTAGTGTTGAAAACTTGTAAGCAATGCCTTCGTGTCCTGTTCATAAAGCATATGTTGGATGGAAGAAGTGGCTTCCTCGAATTCATGTGCACTTGGTGCAAGTTGCCGCCGTGAGTTTGAGAAAGATTGTTTTGTTTCCCTTGGAATCATCCCAAATCAGTCATGCATACGTGCGAAGTATTCTATGGTTTGGTAGATTAATTACCTCCACTCCATATGTGTTCCTAGCACACCAAGGCACTGATTGACTTGTTCAAGGAAAAGGAGTCTATGCTTGGGATCTAATCCATGGACTTGCGTAAGACTTCAAAATCCTTGATGATGGTTCCCCACCTGAACTCGATAGTGTGTTATTATAAGACTACTACGTGGTCATGCTCGTCTTGGATAGCGTGTTCACAGGGTTGTAGCAGAACCAACTCATGGTTTGGAGCTTGCTATCGCAGTTCATTCCCCGAGAATCTTGCAACGTCATCTCGTCAAATTGTGTTGCAAACTCTCATTTTCCTTCTAGACTGGATTGGTCTGGAATATCCTAACACCAACCAGATCTGAATCTCACGCAGATATGATGGTTGGAACATACTCCAAGAACTATAATGTTGGTCTCTCTGTAACCGGTAACGTGGATGTCGTGGCCAACACACCTAGCCGGAAGGCCTATTATTGTAGTATCTTGATTGAGGAAGTTCGTCACCTCCCCATAAGGATTTCGTAGGATTTACTCCAGAAGTTGTTCCTTATGGATCTATTGTATTCCAAAGTCCGACCACTACTTGGTGGCTATGCCGATGCTTTAAAGCATGACCATGGTAACCAGTACATCAAGGGGAACATTAGAAGCGGAGTGCTAAATATCTCTCTGTCGATCATCCAGATTTTGATTCCTTGGCCTCGCTAAGGTGAAATCTGAGAAAGTGTTATCTTTCTTTGCACCTCCATCTTCCACCATTATTCATCATGGTAGCATGTTGTGTTGCCAGGATCCTTGAAACGGATATTGGTAAACCTTGATGAATACGGAGATGCTCAAGTTCTTGAGAGCACGTGCAAGCACTAGGTTTTATCGTTGGTGTTAACTGGGATTTGCTTCCTGTTTCCTCAGTTTTGTTATAACCTTTTCAAACAGTGGACTCACTCTAGATTGTTGAGTTCTTCCCCAGTTACCAGAATCATTCCCAACATATGGATTTTGTTCCCAACTTGCACCTTAGTAGTTGTTGTTCAGGATCATCTTCAAAAGTGGACTTACCATGGGTCCCATCCATTTCCGATGATAAGCAAAATCATCCATTGCGTTGCCTTTTACAGGGAAGTCCACATCATCCATTCTAGTCCGAGTATGTCATTCTTTTGAACTCCTTCAAATGATCGATTGTGATTGCCTTAGGCTGGTATAAAGAGTTTCAATGATCTTTGTATCAAAAGTAATTCTTTTTGCCACTTAAGGGAATATTTCTGCGAGTCACCCTCCTTGAGATGTCTCGTTATGGTATCATGGCAAATATCTCCTCGCTACTTTGAAACCATGCACCACCCTACTTAAGCGTGGAATTGTTGCCTACCAAATTTGAACCTTTATCATCCGCTTCTTTCCATCACCCCTGATGTGTATTTCATGTCTCAGCTCAAGAGATGTTTTACATCTTACTCCATGAATTGATCCTGAGTGCTCGATCTCCGAGGAGATCAATTCCCGTAGAATTTCTTTCTGCCGTCATCATGCTGGATGAAGATCCCGAAAGCAAAGACGTCAAGATCAAGATGATGCAATGAATCAACATCCTCGGGAAGGGCAGTTGGATCGAGAAGACTACGATAGTTTTGTGACCCCCCTTCCTTCTTACCTCACGTCTTGAATCTCGGGCTGAGATTCTTGTTTAGTGGGGGTGAGTTGTCACATCCCTAGTTCTATTAATGCCTAGTGCTAGCATCTCGTGTTGCATCATGTTTAAATTTCAGTTAAACCTGAAATGGGGATTGCCTAAACCCTAGAATTAAAAGGAATTCACTAGGTTCAACAAAAATATTCTCAGTGAATCCAAATGGTTTTCAAAAATGTTCATCATTTTTGGTTCTGGCTCAAACCTCTGCCAAAAATGGGTTCATAAATTTTGGAGCCATTTTGGATATTTGAATTAAGACATAACTATTTGCATTTGGGCATTTAAAAATACTATAAATACTATTAAATGTGCAAATACTTTTGAAAGTAATTTTAGGCTGTTGGGAGTAATTCCAGAGGTGCCTGTGATTATTTTTAGAATTTTCTAAAATGGATTAGTATTTTTACTAATTCGAAACAAACAACAGAGCATTAAATAAATGAAAGCAGAAAGGAAAGAAGCAGAAACTTACCTGGCCTCACTGTGCAGCCCACCTAGTCGGCCCAGCTGTGGCCCAGCATCGTAGAGAGCCCAGCCCACCACCCCACCGCGTCGTCTTCCTCCTGCCAGTACGAGCAGCTCGCTATCGCGCGCGCGCTCGCCCCTGGCCACCTCCTGCTTCCTCCCCGGACCTTCTAGCGACGCCACGAAGACGCCCCATGGCCCCTCGCTCATCTCCCTCACTCTCTGCTCTCTCCCTCGCCCTCTATTCCTTCCCCGAGCGTGACCGAACGCAGTCGTCGCCGCCGACGAGCTCCACCGCGGCCACTGGCCACCCCACGCCTCACCGACGCGCCCAGAAGCTCCGCCACTTCGTCGTCGACCTCCTCACCGAGCCACGCCCCGCCGGACGCCCTCGAACGCCGGCCACGCCGTCTTCTTCAACCTCGGTCCGCCGAGATCGCCATCGCCGCCCCGCTTGCTCCAGCCCTCCCCGAGCTCGCCGACCAGCCCTACACGATCCCTGTGAGCTTCTACACCGTGTCCCCCTTGTCTCCGCGACGTTTGCTAACTCTAGTCGCCATTTCGCCGATGACCGAAACCCGCCGCCGACATGCCTCCGGCCACCTAGCGGCCCGGCCATCGTGCTTAGCTCCCTCCTCGCGCTGCGTAGAGCATGTAGGTGCCTCGCACGAGCCTCCCTGGCCACCGTAGCGTCGACCCCGAGCTCGCCCGAGCTCCGGCGACCGCCAAGGTCAACGCCAGTGATGACTCCGGCCATCTCAAGCCAGCCGCTGCCATTACTCGACGCGGACGAGCGCTCGCATCACGTAGACGTCCTCCGCCGGCCATTTGGTCGCCGGAGGAGGAAACCCGCAGCTCTCCGCCGCGTCTCGCCTCGCCGGTGTCAAGTCGCCGGTAGGTGTTGACCTAGTTGACCCGGGTTTGACCCCGCTAACCAACGGGTTTGACCTCCCCTGACTCATTGACTTGTGGGACCCAGGCCGCTAACTAAACTCGGTTAATGTTAGTTTAATGCTAACTAAATTTAGTTACCTTAACTAACCACTGACAGACGTGACCCACAGGCCAGGGTTGACCTGGACCGTCGCCTTTGACCTGCTGACGTCACCACGACATCATGCTGATGAAGTAACTTATTTTTTGGACTTATTCTTTTACAGGAAATTCTAGAAATTAGTATAAACTTCTAAAATTCATAGAAATTCAACCGTAACTCCAAATGAAATAAATTATATATGAAAAATCATCAGAAAAATCCAAGGATTATGAATATGGCATTTTCATGCATGTTTGAACAACTTAACCTCACTATTTAGTCCAAAACATGATAATACACTATTTGAACTCATAGTTTGAATTTGAATTTGAACCTAGTGTTCAAACCAACTCCGTTTAACTTGTTGCTAGTTGCATTAGCTCAATCAACGGCATATTTCCATGTCATGATCATGCATCATATTGTTGCATCGCATTGATTGTGTTCTTCCTTGTTTGCCGGTAAATGTCCCCTCTCTGTAGACGCTGCTCCAACGCTGTGATCGTTGACACTGATGAAGACCCAATGATATCTTCAGAAGTGCCAGGCAAGCAAAACCCCCTTGTTCATTCCGATACAATCCCACCCTCTCGCTCCTACTCTCTTCTACTACATTAGGACAACAACGTTTCATCTGTTACTTGTTGCGGTAGTTGAACCCCTTATCCTCTGCATGACCTATCATTGCCACAGTAAATAGATGAAACCCACTAGCATGAGTAGGAGTTGTTTGAGCCCTGATGTGCCTATTCATTCATGTTTGCTTGTCATGCCTGCTATTTCTTAGAGTCGTGTCAGGTCTGATTCATCGGGGATGAATTGGAAAGTTGTGAACATGTCCTACTGTGTGAGCTAAGTGTGTCAAGACGTTTTGGTAAAGGTAGTGGTGAGAGGCCATGTATGAGTACATGGTGGGTTGTCTTATTGAAACCATTCTCGGGAACTGAGTTATGTGTTTGTGATCCATGAAACAGCTACTACGACACATTGGGCCCTGAAATATGACCCCGCTCGACTTACTAACCCCTCTCGTCCTCTGTACAGGAGTTGCAACTAGTTTCTGGTGTTTATAGGATATGTGTTGACGGCCGTGCGTAGCGCTGACCCTAGGGGTGGGCTATGATGCGGTAGATACACCGTGGCACGGTGTACCGGGCACCCGTTTGGTGTCTCGGGAACCCTGCACACATCGTTTGGGGCTGTGAGCGAAACTCCGGCCAGATCTCCTCGCGAATGGAACCCGAATAGGCGATAAACCTGGACTAGAGACTTGTGCGGTTAGTCAGGTCGTGGTCTACACCCACGTCGGTTTTCGCTTGAAGTCTGCCGAGCACATGTCATGTGCAGATGCTAAGTGGTGGAAACATGTGTGACAAAGTACACCCCTGCAGGGTTATAAATGATCTATTCGAATAGCCGTGTCCGCTGTAAAGGACTTCTGGGTTGCCTATAACAGTTCATAGACAAGTGAAAGTGGATACTTTAAAATGCGCAAGATAAGTGTGAGTGCTATGGATGGCCTTCTCGTAGGGAGACGGGAGCGGATCCACAGAGGTGTATTGAATGGTGAATATGTGGACTCGTGTGCGCCACCTCAAGAGAGTTACTTGCAGTCATAGTTTAGGTTAGCCACTGAGTCGAAGCTGGCTTGCTGCAGTTAAACTCCACCACCCCCTTCGTTGATACTGATGCATATGTAACTAGTTCTGATGTAAGTCTTGCTGGGTACATTTGTATGCACGTTTGCTTAATTTATGTTTTGCAGAGACACGTCAATATCACTAGTAGTTCCGCTTGGATTTCGACGTTTAGCTTGATACCTCAGCTACGATCTGGTGTCCTCGGCAGGATCTGGTAGATAGTCAGGCTTCTCAGCCTTTTCCATTTGTAGATGTCTGTACCCAGACATGTTAAGCTTCTGTAGGTGCCTTGACTTGTATGCTCTGAATGTTGGGTCATTAGACCCATGTTTGTAATATCTCGCTCCTCGGAGCCTAATGAATAAATACTTTGAGTTGTAGAGTCTTGTTGTGATGCCATGTTGTATTTACACATATCGAGCATATTGTGTGTATGATTGAAATGCTTGGTATATGTGGGATCCGACAACCTAGTTGTTTATCCTTGGTAGCCTCTCTTATGGGGAAATGTAGTCTTGTGCTTCCATGAGCCATAGTAGTCCGCTACTGCCCGGCTCACCGGAGTCCTGCTAAGCCAGCACTACTGCTCAGGACACTTGACTGGCCGGCATGTGTTTCATTTCGTTCCTGTGTCTGTCCCTTCAGATAAATGTCACGCGGTGACATCCGGAGTTCTGCCTAGCCTGCTACAGCCCGGGTTCCCGGAGTCCTGTTAGCCCAGTGCTACAGCCCGGATTCACACACTGCTGACCGACATGCTCGATGTGGTTCATGTATGCCTGTCCCCATAGGTTAGTGCCGCTTTGGGTTCACCACTAGCCATGTCGGCCCGGGTTCTCTGTCATATGGATGCTAGCGACACTATCATATACGTGAGCCAAAAGGCGCAAATGGTCCTGGGCCATGGTAAGGCGACACCCATGGAATACCGTGCGTGAGGCCGCAAAGTGATATGAGGTGTTACCGGCTAGATCTATGTGACTCGGAATCGGGGTCCTGACAGCACGCGTCTATGTCACTCGACCGCCCCACACGCCGCCACTTGGTTGGTCACCTCATCACCACTCCGCCGCCCCGCGTGTCGCCATCGGTTGGTCACCTCATAACCACTTGGCTGCCCTGCGCGTCTCCATCGGTTGGTCACCTCATAACCACTTTGCCGCCCCACGCGTCACCATCGGTTGGTCACCTCCTACCCACTCGGCCGCCCCACGCGTCGCCATTGGTTGGTCACCTCATAAACACTCGGCCATCCTGCGCGTCGCCACTCGGTTGGTCACCTCATAACCACTCGGCCGCCCCGCGCATCGGTATCGGTTGGCCACCTCATAACCACTCGGCCGCCCCGCGCGTCGCCATCGGTTAGTCACCTCATAACCACTCGGCTGACCCGCGCGTCACCATTGGTTGGTCACCTCATAACCATTCGGCTACCTGCACGTCGCCACTCAGTTGGTCACCTCATCACCACTCGGCCGCCCCGCGCGTCGCCATCGGTTGGTCACCTCATCACCACTTGGCCGCCCGGCGCGTCGCCACTCGGTTGGTCACCTCATCACCACTGGGCCGCCCCGCGCGTCGCCACTCGGTTGGTCACATCATAACCACTCGGCCGCCCCGCGCGTCGCCATCGGCTGGTCACCTCATAACCACTCACTCGCCCCACGCATCGCCATCGGGTGGTCACCTCATAACCACTCTACTGCCGTGTGCGTCGTCATCGGTTGATCACCCCATAGCCACTCGGCCGCCGTGGGCATCGCCACTTGATTGGTCACCTCATAACCACTTGGCCGCCCCGCGTGTCGCCACTCGCGTGGTCACCTTATAACCACTCGGCCGCCCCGCACGTCGCCATTGGTTGGTCACCTTATCACCACTTGGCCGCCCAACGCTTCGCCACTCGATTGGTCACTTCATCACCACTCAGCCGCCCCGCGTGTCGCCATCGGTTGCTCACCTCATCACCACTTCGCCCCCCACGTGTCACCACTCGGTTGGTCACCTCATCATGACTTGGCCACCCCGCGCGTCGCCACTCGGTTGGTCACCTCATAACCACTCGGCCGCCCCGTGCGTCACCATCGGTTGGTCGCCTCATAACCACTCGGCCGCCCCGCGCGTCGCCATTGTTTGGTCACCTCATAACCACTCGGTCGCCCCGCGCGTCGTCATCGGTTGGTCACCTCATAACCACTCGGCCGCCGTGCGCATCGCCACTCGGTTGGTCACCTCATAACCACTCGGCCGCCCCACGCATCGCCATTGGTTGGTCACCTCATAACCACTCGGCCGCCCCGCGCGTCGTCATCGGTTGGTCACCTCATAACCACTCGGCCGCCGTGCGCGTCGCCACTCGGTTGGTCACCTCATAACTACTCAGCCGCCCCGCGCGTCGCCATCGGTTGGTCACCTCATCACCACTTGGCCGCCCCGCGTGTCGCCACTCGGTCGGTCACCTCATCACCACTTGGCCTCCCCGCCCGTCGCCATCGGTTGGTCACCTCATAACCACTCGGCCACCCCGCGCGTCGCCACTCGGTTGGTCACCTCATAGCCAATCGGACGCCCCGCGCATCGCCATTGGTTGGTAACCTCATCACCACTTGGCCGCACCGCGCGTCGCCACTCGGTTGGTCAATTCATCACCACTCGGTCACCCCACGCGTCGCCATTCGGTTGGTCACCTGATCACTACTCGGCCACCCCGCGTGTCGCCACTCGGTTGGTCGCCTCATTACCACTTGGCCACTCGTGCACCTTCAAATAGCTAAGTCATTTTACATTCTGTTATTTCTGAGTATCCCGTAATTCACACATCACGTTCACTCGGAGGCCATGCCACCGAGTGTACCTCTATGCTTCGTGGCTTATTTTCACACACTTGCTTAGTACTGGTTATTTGACTCTCGAGTCCAACTTACATTTTAACGCATACGTCGTTCACGAACACCATGCATTCTTCATTTCGAGTTTGCATTGGTCCTCGGGGGCTGCCACTCAGTCAGAACATTGCACTACCTTTTATTTGAGTCCATCGCTCTAACACATCAAGTTGGATCCTTCACTTTCTCAAGTTCGATCGGATCCTTCACTCTTCTAGACTATTGCTGGTTAACCAGCAAGCCCCTTGCACTCCCAGTGGGTGTGTATGGGTGTTATTCACACAAATCATTTCAGCGCACATCAAATTTCCTCGAGAAATTGTTTCATTGGCGTGTGCCGTTTTATACACAAGTTACGCGATCACTCGACGGCCCTATGCGCCAACTTCATCGCTGTTCGGACTCGGTTACCGTACCAGTCCTAGCGCACCACAACACTGACCTTGTCCCTCTGTTGACTTCAAACACATCCGGCCAACCCCTGTGTCAAATCCTCTTCATCGTATCAATGATATAGACCTTGTCAGGCATGAGACAGATAACTCACTTTTCTAATCAAACTGCACACTTCACTCCTTTGCGAGTTTGCCTCTTTTGAGCATCACTCGGAAGCTTCTCCTCATCTTTGCCTGAGTCTGAGTCGATGAATTGCAAATCATCCATTCAAAATTATATTTCTCTTATTCTGACATGTCCGTTGTTGAAGCCTGTAGTACGCTCGGGGGCTGCATCTCATTTGGAATGACACTCTCCTGAGTGGTCGAGTACTTCATCACCAGTCAGATCCTTCACTTCAACAAGTGTATTCGATCCGCCACTTTGAAAAGTTTTATAATCACCCAGACGCTCTGCACGCCATCTTCATTCCTACTCAGACTCAGTTGTAACGCCGGTCTTTTTATGTCGCAACCACGCTACACCGACCTGGTCGCTACGTTAGCTTCAAAAGCATCTGGCTAACTTCTTCGAAAACCATTTCAGCCACTTGGCTGGACACGCAATCTGTCACTCGACCACCCCGTGTATCACCACTTGGCTAGACACGTAGTCCTTCACTCGGCCGCTCCGTGCATCGCCTCTTGGTTGTGCATGTCTTCACTACTCGGCCGCCCCACGCATTGCCACCCAGTTGTGCACGTCATCATCATTTGGCCACATCGCTCATCATGACTCGATCGCCCCATGCATCTCTACTCTGTTGGGCACGCCTTCCCCACTCGGCCGCTCCACGCGTCGCCACTCTGTTGTGCACGTCTTCACCACTCGGCCGCCCCGCGCGTCGTCACTCGGTTGTACACATCATCGCCCCTCGGCCGCCTCACACGTCACCATCAGTTGGACATGTCTTTACCTCTACACCCCCAACACGGGAATGACTAAGTTACTCATATTATCAAACCTCATATCGCACTCTGTCGCAAGCTTACTTCTTTCAAGCATCACTCAGGGGCTACGCACAGCCATTGGCCATGCCGCCCTCAGGGGTTACGCCCATTCAATCAACCCATTGATCACATCAGGAATATCTTTCTGACCATACATGCTCGGTCTGCCGAAAATCTATAAGGGTAGTACTGTCCACTCGGATGATCGCCCAAATCATTACCTAAAGTCATCTTCAGGGCTGCAAAAGGATGAAAACAACGCTCCTCTACGGATATACTTGGCCCTATCCTAGGCTCCAAGGCATTAGTTTCACAAACTTGGACTCAGAGATGGCATGTGCCGGTGTTCCCCTAGGATAATGAGTGGCCTCTCTCTGGAGAGTCAGCCCACACACTAGCCTCGTCACTCGGGTTTTATGGCACGTCCATGTCAGACCACTAGTCTATCTCCTCTGGGAGACATACAAGTGCCACGAAGTTTTTCCTTGCAGTCAACATACACAGATCAGTCGAGAAGCACGTCCACTCGGACAAATACCCCTTTCATGCAAAAGGTGAAAATGAAGCTCCTCTATGGATACAATGTACTCTTACAAATACCCCTTTCACGCACAATCTAATGGTCAATATAAGACGTACTACTGGAACGATTACTCCCTGGAGTGTCCAGCTTTTTTCTAAAGTCGACAGTTTCAAAGCCGAATTCATTCACCGTGCCGAGAGCACGAAGATTCACCTGCTTGACCGAGTTCCAGGCTGAATTTATTCCGTGCCGAGTGCGCGAAGATCAGTCCGAGTGACTCAGCTCCAGGATGAGCTTATTTACCATGTCAAACATCTGAAGATGCATCTGATTGACTCAATTTCAGACTAAAAGATATTTACCATGTCAACTGTGTGGAGGTTTACCAGGAGACGTAAACCCTCTGCCCGACTCATCTTGTCCGATAGAGGCTTGGCGACTACACCTAGTGGGTGCACTCAGCGTGCCCCCACTGGAAGAGAATTCAGAAAGAAACATTTTGCTCAATGCAAGACCATCTCCAGATCACTCAAGTACTACTCTACCTTCGAGTAGTAGAGAAACAAGTTCTATCAGTACCAGCTAAGAAGATTTTTAGTTCTCTCAGACCCCCGCCGACTGCCAGCAGTCGACGGCGGTCTCGGGGACTACACCCAGTGGGTGCACTTAGTGTTTCCCACTGGAGTAATCTCCACTCAGTAGGCCAGACAGGTCCAAGTATAGAACAACAAACAAACAAGTTCTAAGGGTCCCGTCGGCTACCAAAATAATTGCTATAACGTGAGTTTAACGCTCCTCCGTGGACCTGTTTTGAGCCTTCTTCTAGGACTCAAAGCGTGAAACTCATAAGTTTGGATCTAGAGCCGACTCGTATTGACATTCCTCCGGGATAAGAATGGCATCTCTTCGAGAGAACAATCCCTGCATCAATCTTGTTGCCCAGATTTAATGACACATCCATACTCTTCCGAGAGATCATCGAATGTCAACAAGTTGCTCCTCGCGGGCACTTACCCCAGATCAGTCGGGAAGCACAGTACCAGAATCCATTGAGATTTTGTTCAAACCTTGATTATTTGAAAGCACGATGACAGGTACCGAGTATTTCCGTAATCACAAATTGTGTCTTTCACAAACTCGTTTTGCAAAATCGCAATCGATTCGGGGGCTAATGTTGGGGATACACATAACAGGTAGGCCCATGAAGGGTCGAGATATCATAAAGCATGGGGTCCACATAGCATGTGGGTCTAGATAAATTTCATACAGACATACTATCCACTCGGATGACCATCAAGTCACTCGAACGACAACAACCACTCGGAGCATAGCACTCCACTCGGCCAAGTCAGTCCACTCGGAACACCTAATCTCACTAGGATAAGGGAAGATTAGCAGTCGACAAGGCACGTGAAGCAACATATTAGTCGTAGGCTGAGTTATGGCATTAACACCCCCACTTCGTAACATAGGAGGTGAGGAGGTGGCGCACTCTATATAAGCCACCCCCACCACTAGACTAAGGGGCTTTTTATCCACCTCTCCCTCTTTCTCATCATTTAGCTTGAGGCATGGAGATCAGTTCTCCTCTCTCTCTCTCTCTCAAATACACCATGTAATCTCCGGATATACACTCAGATAAAACAAAGTCTCTCTGGAGAACGAGACGTATGGGTGTTATCTCCACCGTGAGAGGCCCGAACTCGCTAAAACCACTGTGTCACCCATTTGCATCTTGATAGATCATGCTCCGTTACCCTGTACCTTATTATTGTCAGAATCGTTCCCACGACATGTACAATCTAGAAGACTCCATGGTTGAAGTTAAGCATAATGCACAAACCTCAATACACAAGAACTTCTCCTTTGTTCTCTAGAATCTTCCATATCTTAATTGCCCAATTTTTTTCTAAATGAATTGTCACTTTTTGTTTTTTACTTTATGCTTTACAATGCAGAATTCCATGAATCTTAAAATAGATTTTTTTATAAAACTAATTGATTTTGGATGAGATGAACTATAAGAATTAAACGAACATCTACATAATGCATATATGACTCAAAGCTTACATGTTATAGTGTGGTATTTATTCATAATTTGGTTACCAAATCTCATGTGTGCAATGCACGTGTACCTTACTAGTATCAATAGGAAACCATCATGGTCAAACCCTTCTCGTTGTTGGGTCAAAGGGATAGATTGTGCGGGGCTCCCTAATTGTCGATAAGGATAGTATATATACCTCGGGGAGCCCACAGATGTGTGCCGCATCTATAAGCCGCACAAGGGAGACATGCTCGAGAAGAACACCCTGCGCCCTATACCCTACATGCAACCTCAAAAAGGTTTATATAATCGCCATGACAGGTCAAGTCAATCATTCTTTAATTTTTTAGAGCAAAAAATAACACATGAAAACATAGTAGGTTTATATAATCGCCATGATAGATCAAGTCAATCATTCTTTAATTTTTTAGAGCAAAAAATAACCCATAAAAACATAGTCTACAAATTAGTAAAACGAGGATCCCAAGGTTTATATAATTGCCATGATAGGTCACTACAGAGATATAATATATATCTCTATAATGACTGTGTCATGGCATTTAAATGAAGCTTGAGATATGCAACTTCCCACTGGGTCACCCATCCTTGGACTACTGCAGCCCGAGCATGCTTAACTTCTACATTCTATTCGACTAGGCTAGCAGATGAGAAGCTGCCCCTTGCTGATAAGAATTGCCTCCTTGCCATTAAGCCGTTTCATGCTGGTCACCCTATGGGACCTACTCCCTCCTATCACACATATTTGTGCTTTGAGAAACTGTGTGGGATATTTACATGGCCGGTGTGTCACCGCTAGCCTTCAATGTGCACTGACACTGGTAGCGGGAAAACGATGGGAGAAGAGGCGGGAAACTGAAGAGAGGAGTGGCGGGAAACAGTAGCCTGTTTAGAAATCCTAGTAGAGAAGGAAGCGTGAGCAGCACAATGCATGCGCACAGTGCTTACCCATGTACTGCATGTGCTGTCGAATGGGCTCAGGGTTACCATTCAATCTGGGAGCATCCAACGGTGCACACTATGATCCGTGGAGTTTGGGTTCTGGCCAATCAGAACGCATGACTCAGATCGCGCGCGCAATAGGGGGGAGGGGCATCGGCCATGGTTTGGTAGGCACATGGCTTTCTTGAGTGAACCGTGTGCTATTTGAAACCATTTCGTGAGAAGAATCTCGTGTTTTAAATCCCCGAAAATCGTGAAACCTGGCATGGTGTCACGACATGCCACAGATATGCCGAGGAATTTTTTTCGTCCATTCTGGCGCAAGTTTTATTACAAGCCTCTTACAAACCGGAGCTTCTCTCAAATATGCCTCGTGGTTCCGATAGGGAATTGTGTCCCCTTGTGGGCGAAACGTAATCACTGCCTCTTTTCGCCTTGTATTTTCTTCTACGGGCAACATGGAATGACAGGATATCCGTGCTGAAATTTAAACTTATTCTGGCTTCGGTTGGCCTTTTTATACACTAATTGAGTTTCCTAGGCATTTAATGTCCATAATTGAAATTTGAACTTCAAATACATGCTCCAGTTCACCAAAATGGCTAGAAAACTTATACATGTGTCCTTGGGTGCATGTTTAGTTCCCATGCCAGGAATGGTAACGAATTACAATCGTACCCGCATACTGGCTAGTCCTCAAACATTAGGAATCTTGGTTTTTAAATCCCCATAAATCCTAAACTCAGCAGAAAGTCATCAAAGGTGGCATGGTGTCATGTCATGGCACATATATGTCGTGGTAAAAACATTGTTCAATTTGGGCCAAGCTTTGTTACAAACCTCTTACAAACTGGAGCTTCTCTCAAAGAAGCCTCATGGTTCCTATAGGGAAACATGTTCCCCTTGTGGGCGAAATGTAATCACTGCCTATTTTCGCCTTGTATTTTCTTCCACAGGCAACATGGAACGACATGATATCCGTGCTGAAATTTAAACTTACTCGGGTTCGTTTGGCCTTTATATACACTAATTGAGTTTCCTAGGCATTTAATGTCCATAATTCCAATCTAAACTACAAATACATGCTCCAGTTCACCAAAATGGCTAGAAAAATTATAGATGTGTCCTTGGGTGCATATTTAGGTCCCATGCCAGGAATGGGAATGAATTACAACCGTACTGGTGTCTTGGCTCGTCCTCAAACATGTTAAATGTTGGTTTTTACTCCCCATAAATCCAAAACTCACTAGAAAGTCATCAAAGGTGGCTTGGTGTCACGTCATGGCACATATTTCTCGTGGTAAAAACATTGCCAATTTGGGCCAAGCTTTATTACAAACCGGAGCCCGTCGCAAGAACCCACGTGGTTTCGATAGGGAAATGTGTCCCCTTGTGGGCCAAACGATAATTGATCCGTCTTCTAGCCTCGTATTTTATTCTACACGCAACATGGAACAACGGGAGATTCGCACTAAACTTTCAAATTATTCAGGGTTCGTTTGACCTTTTTTATTCATTAATTGAGTTTTCTAGGCATTTAATGTCCATATTTCAAATTCGAACTACAAATTCATGCTCCAGTGCACCAAAATGGCTAGAAAAAATGTACATGTTTCCATGGGGTGCATGTTTATCTCCCATTGAACGAATGGGAACGAATTCAACCGTCTCGCCATCCTAGCTTGGCCACAAACATTGCGAAATCCCGGTTTTTAATCTCTGCAAATCCAAAACTCACCAGGAAATCATGAAACTTGGCATGGTGTCACTACATGGTACATATAATTGTCCAATTTGGGTGAAGCTATATTACAAGCCTCTTACGAACCGGAGTCTGTCACAACCCTCATGGGTCCGGTAGGGAAGCATGCCCCTCTAGTGGGCGAAACGATAATCGCTGCCTCTTCTCGCCTTGATGTTTGTTTTCGACAGGCAACATAGAACAAGAGGAGTGTCGGGCTGAAATTTGAATCTGTTTGGGGTTCGTTTTCCATTTTATACATTACTAATTACTAAGTTTTCTACGCATTTAATGTAACCCATAATTCAAATTTGAACTACAAGCACATGCTCTAGTGAAGCAAAATGGGTGGGAAATCGTACATGTGTCATTGGGTACATGTTTAGGTCTCATTTAAGGAATGGGAATGAATTACAAAATTGTCGTCGTCCTAAAACATTGAGAATCTCAATTTTTAAATCCCAGTAAATCAAAAATTCACCCAAAAAACATGAAACTTGGCATGGTTTCATGACATGGCACATATATGTCGTGGTAAAAAAATCATCCAGTTTGAGAAGAGGCGCACACATTAGTAGCCAACGAAGTACTTTTTGAAACAAAAGGCTAACGCCTCGCAAATGGTTGTATTATATTAACCGTGTCAAAATTTAACCATACTCGGTGGCGTGCAAGCAGCTGTTTGATTAGACGGGACGAGCGCGAGAAGTTCGCCGTGTAGGCTCGACGGGACGCGTGTGAGCAGTCCGCCGTGCAGGCTCAATGGGACGCATGCATCTTGTCCACCTCGCAAGCTCGACGGGACATGTGCGAGTAGCAAGGCCGCCCAAGCTCATTGGTAAGCGAGCTCTTTGACCTCCATGCACCAGCCGCCGCCCTCATCGCTCACAACTTCTCCATTAATGGGTTAATTAAAGCACTTGGACGGGGGCTGTTTTCTTATGATCCCATGGCAACATTTGCTTTGTTCATGTTTTCAACTCGTATTCCGCCCTATTTTAAATTGCCACATAGGGCAAAGGATAAAACAACCACAAATAAAATGGCAATGGATAATACAATGACAAATTTACAACGGCGTAGATAATAATTGTCTTACATATTCCGAATAATTTAAAATGCCACATGCGGCAATGTCCGGAAGACACGGGGCCAAGAGAAGAAGGAAATTGCAGACAACGATCTAGGTCGCTACTGTCTCTACTCGTCGATGGGTCGCCGGGCGACGAAATCCTCTAGCTCCTTCTTCAATTCCTCACGACTTTGCTTGAAAGTAGCCATAGGTTCCTCCACCTCCTGGTCGCGCTCGATCCGAAGCATCCTCAAGCCACCCATCAGTTCTTGACGACCGCTTTCAGCGTCATCTTCGAGGCACTGCTCTGTTCATGCAGCATCTTCCAGCCGGCGGCCTCCTCCTCCTCCTTCTTGGCGAGCAACTTGAGGAGCTTCGCATTGTCACCAATGAGTTGCTCGACAAGGCCGGTCGCCTTGTCAACCAAGGCATCGCTGATCTTGAGGAGCTTCATCAAGCCGTCGACCACCTCCTGCTACATATGACGCTAGCAAGAATGTCCTCTTCACCGGCGAAGGACTTTAGGAACGTTGGCTCATCGCGATGGCCGACACCATGAATGCGCTTGTGAGAGCCCTTGCTTGCCCGTGAGAGCTCGTTTGAGGGCTCCACGGCGCGCCGGGACATCTCTGTTGCGGCTGCGGCTTCACGGCGGGACCTCTCTAGTGCTTCCGCGGCCATGGTCTTTGCTGCCTGGTTATATGTCCACCCTAAACTCGTTTGACCAATCATGGCGGAACGACTTGACAGGAAAGACCAGTTTTGTGGGTGATGAGGAGAGAAACAGTGAAGTAATTTTTGAGTTGGTAGTTTTTATAGCCCGGTGCTAAGTGTGAACACATATTAGTTTGATAGGTGTGAACAAATTGGCAATTACTTATTGCATTGTAATATGCAATGTGACAAGAAACAAGGTCAAATTTATTGATGGCAGAAGGTTGACCACGTGGTTGCTCACCGTTGAGGCAGCCGCGACGCGCTCCACTCTGGTGTCCCTACCCGCTCTGCTTGCCGTTGAGGCAAATTTACAATGGCAACGGTTAATAATTCTGAATAATTGTCTTACATATTCAGGATAATTTAAAATGCCATATGCGGTCAGGCCCAGAACACTCACGATGGTCTTCACAGACTCCATGATCAGCATGGCACCCTTGCGGCCGTTCACTCCTAGTGTCCCGACCCGCCTCCCCCTATGGAGCTGCTGGCGCTGTGAGGCTCTTGGGCTGCTGGGCCTCTTCCAGAAGAGCTTGACAACATGCAATCATGCGCATGACCACTCCGCGGAGCCGTTCCATTTCCATGTCTCTAGACTGGTAGAAAATTCCGTCCATCACCTACATCCTCAAGATATCACATTGGCGATGTTCTGCTTCGTCGGGGTCGCAACTCCGCCAAGGATGTGCTCGAGCCTGGCCACCACATCATCGGGATCGAGGTTGACACAGCCGCCATGGGCAATGATGAAGTCGCAGGCTGCCTGTGTCTTGACTGAATCGCAGAGGTCCTCTGCCCATTCCTTGTGGGGCATCAAGCTCTCGATGAGCACTGGTGATGGCGGCTCTTCGGGTGGGTCGTCAATCATGCCGTTGAGCAGCTCTTGATCTTTTGCACGGTGGATGGCAAACTGCTCATCACACCTTCTTTGCAATATGTCGATTGTGCTCCCAAGGAATGTCACATCGATACCTGTGACGCCCGGGTAATTAAGCTACAGTGATCCTCTGCTAATGGTGCCACGTCACCTCATTTATAGTTGCTAATCTCGAGTTAGTTCGAAACCAATTTAAATTCAAAAATAGGCAAACAATAAAAGTTTTCAAATATTAAAACTAAAATGTTCTAAATGTGACAAATAAATCATATGTAATATTGGTGGAGAAACCACACTTTTATAAAGCGTTTAAATGCACTATAGTAAATAAATAGTGAAAAAACAATTATTCAAATGCTTTAAAATAATAAACAATTTAAAACTATTTTTGTTTCAGTGCTAAACGGTTTGTGGCAGTGGCATAAATTGTAACACTATTTTAGGTGCCACTTTTGTATTTTTGGAAACTAAAATAAAACAGATAAGAACTAAAAGAATAAATAAAAAGAAAAGAAAATACAAAAAAACAGAACAAAAATAAATAAATAAATAAAAAGAACCCCCCCCCCACTGGGCCAGCTGGCCCAGCTGTTAGCCAGGCCGGCCCAGCTGCTGGCCAGCCCAACTGGCCCCAACCGGCCCACCCCGCGCCTGGCCTATATGGCCCCTCACCCCGAAACCCTAACCCCCTCCCCTAGTCACCCACTCCCCCCCACTCGCCCCCTCCCCCAGTCGCTCTTCCCCCTCCTCCACCGATCCAGATCGGATCGAGGGGAACGCACCTCCCGCCCGACGCCGCCACCCGTCGCCTCCACCTCGCCCTCGTCCGCCGCCGCTCCACTAAGGCTGCCGCCCCTCCCGGACTCCTCCGCGCCCCTCCTCTCACCTCCCTCGACTGGATCGGGGCAGCGCCCCGCTGCCCACCTCGGCGGGCGCCTCCCGTCTCCGCCACCAGGCTGGCGCCCCTCGTCGAGCCCGCCTTGTCGCCGGACCATGGTAGCAGGGTCCCACTGGCGCGCACCGGACCCTGCCGCGGCCGCTCCCGACGAGTCGACCCACCTCTCCTACGCCGATGCCCCGGAGCGCCTTCGCCGGACCTCCCCGCTGGACTGCCTCCTCTCCAGCGCACGTCTTCGACCTCCACCTCGCGCCCCACTGCCCTTAACCCTACGGCCCCAGTGAGCGCCTCCCTCTCCTCGTCTCTCCCCGGCTCGCCCCGACACCGCGCACCCGGGTCCCCACCCTCGCGCGCGCCTGCGCCATCCCTGGTTGCGCCCGATGCGCACTCACCGCGCCCCCATCCGCGCGCACAGGTCCCTGGACCGCCCTCTGCCGCGCCCGCCTGCGGGTGACCGCGCGCACCGTGCTCCCCTGGCCGAAGCGCTCCGACCCCGCCCCCTGCTCCCCACGCCTTCGCCGCCGCAGACCTGCCGGGCCACTACCTCCCCAGGTCACCGTGGGCTCGCCTATGCCACGTCATCACCGCCACGGCCGCCTGACTGGCGCCGTGGTCACTGGCCCCTCCCCTGCTCCCTGCCGGCTCCGCCCGCCCCTGGTGTTGCGCCCGAACGAACGGGGGTCACGCCCGTAACCCGCCCGCGGCACCCTGTGCCTGCTAAGGCCAGGGGCCAATGACATGTGGGGCCCCTGGCCCAGAACGTTTAATTAAAAAAAAACTAAAAGTAATTAATAATTAACATTAAATAAATAAAATAAATAATTAATTAATTAACTTAATTAGTTAACTTAACTAATTCTATTAACTAACTATTAAACCTAATTAACCTGCAAATTAATCTAACTAAACAGTTAGTTAGTTAGACAATGACAGTGGGACCCATGCGTCAGATTGACCAAGTCAACTGACTGTTGACTGCTGACATCACCCTGATGTCATGCTGACCTCATAATGGCATTTCCTAATTAAATTAATTCTGATAATTCTAAAAATAAATTAAAACTTTGAAAAATAATATAAAATAAACCGTAGCTCGGATGGAAAAACTTTGTACATAAAAGTTGCTCAGAACGACGAGACGAACCCGGATACGCAGCCCGTTCGTCCGTCACGCATCCCTAGCATAGCAAACTCGCAACTTTCCCCCTCCGGCTCCTCTGCCCGAAAACGCAAAACACCGGGGATACTTTCCCGGATGTTTTCCCCCTTCGCCGGTATCACCTCCTACTGCGTTAGGTCACCCCTAGCACGGCGTATCACCATGTTATGCTTGGTGTTGCTTTGATTGCTCTGTTATTTATTATGTTCCCCCTCCGTTACTTTTTCCGGTAGACCCCGAGACCGCTGCCGGTACCCCTGTGATCGACTACGGTGTTGACAACCACTCTCTCTTGCCAGAGCAACCAGGCAAGCCCCCCCCTTTGATCACCAGATATCGCCTACTCTTCTCTATACTGCTTGCATTAGAGTAGTGTAGCATGTTACTATTTCCCGTTAATCCTATACTTATGCATAGCCTGTCCTTGCTACTACTATTGTTACCTTTACCTGCAAACCTAATGCTTAGTATAGGATGCTAGCTTATCATCAGTGGCCTTACATTCTTGTCCGTCTGCCATGCTATACTACTGGGCCGTGATCACTTCGGGAGGTGATCACGGGTATATACTATATACTTTATACATGATACATGTGGTGACTAAAGACGGGTAGGCTCGTAGGAGCACCCGCGAGTGGATCTTTGAGGCGGAGCGACAGGGCAGGTTCCGACCACCTAGGAGAGAGGTGGGCCTGGCCCTGGTCGGTGTTCGCGGATACTTAACACGCTTAACGAGATCTGGGTATTTGATCTGAGTCTGGCCATTTGGTCTATACGCACTAACCATCTACATGGGAGCAGTTATGGGTATCCCGGCGTCGTGGTATCAGCCGAAGCCTTCGTGACGTCAGCGACTGAGTGGCGCGCGCCAGATTGGACTGGAAAGCCACTAGGCTAGGTCTGCTTCCGGCCGCGTACGCAACGTGCAGGTGTGCAAAGGGCGATGGGCCCAGACCCCTGCGCCATAGGATTTAGACCGGCGTGCTGACCTCTCTGTTGTGCCTAGGTAGGGTGCGACGTGTTGATCTCCCGAGGCCGGACATGACCCAGAAAAGTGTGTCCGGCCAAATGGGATCGAGCGTGTTGGGGTATGTGGTGCACCCCTGCAGGGAAGTTTATCTATTCGAATAGCCGTGTCCCTCGGTAAAAGGACGACCCGGAGTTGTACCTTGACCTTATGACAACTAGAACCGGATACTTAATAAAACACACCCTTCCAAGTGCCAGATACAACCGGTGATCGCTCTCTCACAGGGCGACGAGGGGAGGATCATCGGTTAGGATTATGCTATGCGATGCTACTTGGAGGACTTCAGTCTACTCTCTTCTACATGCTGCAAGACGGAGGCTGCCAGAAGCGTAGTCTTCGACAGGACTAGCTATCCCCCTCTTATTCCGGCATTCTGCAGTTCAGTCCACATATGGTAGCCTTATTCCAGTTGATACGTATGCATACATATGTAGTATAGCTCCTTGCTTGCGAGTACTTTGGATGAGTACTCACGGTTGCTTTCTCCCTCTTTTCCCCCTATCCCTTCTACCTGGTTGTCGCAACCAGATGTTGGAGCCCCGGAGCCAGACGCCACTGTCGAGGACGACTCCTACTACACCGGAGGTGCCTAATACTACGTGCTGCCCGCTGACGACGACCAGGAGTAGTTTAGGAGGATCCCAGGTAGGAGGCCTGCGCCTCTTTCGATCTGTATCCCAGTTTGTGCTAGCCTTCTTAAGGCAGACTTGTTTAACTTATGTCTGTACTCAGATATTGTTGCTTCCGCTGACTCGTCTATGATCGAGCTCTTGTATTCTAGCCTTCGAGGCCCCTGGCTTGTAATATGATGCTTGTATGACTTATTTTATTTGTAGAGTTGTGTTGTGAAATCTTCCCGTGAGTCCCTGATCTTGATCGTACACATTTGCGTGTATGATTAGTGTACGATTAAATCGGGGGCGTCACAAGTTGGTATCAGAGCCGACTGCCTGTAGGAATCCCCCTTCCAAACTCCTTGGCGGAAGTTGAGTCTAGACATTACAAAACTTTTACTAACATGGCTGTGCGGCTTACGGGCCCACGTCGCCATCTGGGTGGTATTAGAATCTTTTATTCCTCGCCTTTACTCTGGGACCCTGATCTCTCTTCTATTCGGGTTAAATGGTTTTGCTAACTCTGACTCTAGGATCTTGTAAATACTTTCTCCCGGAGAGCCCCTTCATTCCAAATGATGGCCTGCTTCACCGGAAGATTCCGAAGATACTCTTTGCTATTCCTCTCGAGACTTTGTGCCCATCACTTTTGCTATTCCCGACCACCGATAAATCCTTATGGATAACTACTTACACTTGCCATTCATACGATCATCCCCCATTGATCTTGTTATTACAAGATACCCCGAAGTCTTCTCTATTGTTCCGAGAATACTTTGTGCCTACTGCCTAGCAGTTCCTTGCCACATGAATACCCCTTCAATTAAATCCTCGCACTTGTCGAGTATCCACTCATCCCCAGTTGTTCATGTGTTTCACAATGGTCTTCGAAATACTATTCGATCCTCCAAAAATCCTTAGTAGCTTATTGCTCTGCAATACTTGCCTTCTTGCATTATGGATGCTTTCCATATGTCTGGCAATATTCGTTAGTATCCTTAGGCATCGTCTTTTTGATCCTATTGATTCAACATGAGTGCGAATGCACGCAATCATCAGTTGATCCTTTTAAATTATCTTTCCGGCTCAGACGTTATTTTAAAACATGAGCTGGATCTCGACCAATCAAATTGCTGTCGATTGTACCCTTAAGGCTATTCAACTTATCCATCCCTAATCAGAGCATTGCTTCTGATCCCTTGTCTTGGAATTGATAATTCCTTTGCATTTGAGCCTTGAATTAGTCAGTTGTTTCTAAAGTCTTATCCCCTTGCATTGTTTCTCCCTCTGGTTGAGTACCGATGCTCGCACCAGATCCCTTGAGGACCACCAGATCATTTGCTGGATTTTATCCGACAGCGTCCTTCATATTCAATAAGTCTGTGAGCCTTTCCTCGGATACATAATACCTTTGGTAAATTGTATCCTCTGCTTTCTCAAACATGCTCTACTATCGAGCTGGTGTTATTTATTCTTGAAGTTTGTGGTATATACTCCTAAGATGCCCTGATGGGTTGAACATATGCCTTCTCTAAACTGTGTGAACTCGAAGGTTTTCACGAGTCATACTCTTCTGGTATTTTGCTAGATAAAATTTCTATACTACAGCTTCATCAAAAGCGAGAAGTAAAATGAAAGGTTATGCATGGAAGAATTGGGAGTCGACCTTGAGCCTTTGCGTTCATGCCCATGGACCCGATGTGAAACTTGTCATCGAAGCTTCTTGTAAATGATATTAGTTCCCTTGGTATAAGTTCATCTTATATCTGGGATCCGGCCTTTTACAATCGTGGTTCCGACCATGTTCTCTTTTAAATACCATTTTCGATGCAAGTGTAAGCACTTGTCTCATGTGGATCAATACCTCGGTCCAACCTCTACTTTGATCCGTCTTCGAGTATTACCCCCTGGTATCTCGAGATTATCTTGAAACTGCATAACTTCTTATGAGTTCTTCATCAAGTACTACATTCTCACTGATTACAGTTTTCATGGGCTCTGAGTTATTAAACACTCAAAGACACCGATAACTGAACCGAGTCTGCCCTACGGTTCAGCAACTCTTGATAATCTTCTTTAAGTCCGAGTTTGTACTCGATCATGTCATTCCTAGCCTGATCGGCTATATCATTATCGTGCTAAATTTTAACTGTGCTACCTGGTCCTTAATCCCGGAGCACAACTTTCGATGATGAGCTAAGCTTACGTCGATCTTCCTCGTCATATCAATTCACCTTGAACAACAAGCTTGATTTCAAGTTTGTGCCCTACCCATGGTTCCAATAACCTTTCGCTTCATCATTCCTTTGATTTGATGTTGTCACTGATTGATTACATCTTGAAATCTCTCGACCAATGTGCCGTGAAGATCATCAACCTTATGAGGTCTTCCTGGATATCAATTGAATTCATGATGAGAAATACCATCCTTGCCCCCGATGAATTGTATTATCATCGGCCACTTTATTGCCTTCCCTCCAACACAAACTTATTCGTGTTTTGATTTATACCTTGAGGTCCTTGCTATACAGCATTAGTTCTTCTTTACCTTGGAATGTTACCACCTTTTATGTCAAGAATGTCGTGGTAATTTTACCACCTCTTGAGAATTCTTGATATAGTAATATCTCTCGCCTTTTGCGTTCATCTCTTGGTCTCCGTATTGTTTCTAACCGGAATATCGACTAATGGTCTGTGTTGTGCAAATTCTAAACTTCTAGCAACCATATTGCTTGAAGTTATTGGTCTACAGTTTCATTCTAAGTCTATTGATTATTGAATCATCATTCAAACATTGATCGTGCTACCTAGTCCAGATTCCTGGTTGCACCCTTCTATC
The DNA here is from genome assembly GCA_034509565.1 of Triticum monococcum. Lineage (NCBI taxonomy): Eukaryota > Viridiplantae > Streptophyta > Magnoliopsida > Poales > Poaceae > Triticum > Triticum monococcum. The sequence continues at coordinate 272,613,674 of CM067842.1, read as the reverse complement.
ATTTTTCAGTTGTGTATGTTTCCCTCGAGCATACATCATTATGACATTTGATCCGACAAATGATATTTCCTTATTCACATAATTGTGAAAATCAATCCTTTGGAAATCGCGATGATTTGTTGCTGAGCCTATCATCCACCTCCTCATCCTCTCCTTGGTTTACTGATGAACTCTTGTTTCGGAACTCGCTTCCATAGTTCATTTCTCGAGAATCTTACAATGTCATCTCGTCAAATTGTGCCGCACCTTTTCTTCTTAGGCATCCTAAGTCTGAGGTATCGTGACACCAATCAGATCTGAATCTCGGTCAGATATGATGGTTGGAACTTATTTCCAAGAGTTATAATGTTGGTCTTTATATATGACCCGGTAAGGTTATGTCAGGCCTAGCACACCTGGCCGGAGGACCTATTGTTGTAGTATCCTTTTTAGCAAGTTTAGCCATTCTTCCGTGAGGAAATTGTAAGACTTATTCCACAAGTTATTCCTAATGGATCCTTTTTGTTCCCGAAGTCTGATTTTCACCTGTTGACCATGTCAGCGCTATCTCGAAGCATGTCTATGGTACTCCGATTTTCAATAAGAACATTTGAAGCACCATGCTAAATGTTTCTTGTTGAAATTACCCAAACACCGTTGTATGGGTAATGTCATGAAATTTGTCTCTCCTACCTAAAAGAGTTTTCTACCTTCTATCCGTTCTTGGATATCATACTCTGCTTGTTCTTGGGAAGGATATACCCCTGAAATATGTGTTTAATCACATTTTCCTTTCCATTCTTCTGTTTAATCGAAGAATCACATTTTCCTTTCCATTGTTCTGTTTAACCTTCTTGAGGTTTATATGATCTAAGCAGTGATACGTCACTGCTTTTATAAGCACCTCAGCGTACAACTCTGTCAGTAAGACCCTGTTACCATTGTTGGTAGCATCCCGGTAACCACCGGTGGACGAGAACTTTGCCTATTGGTCCGCCTCGTCCAACGAGCAGGAAAGTGCTTCTCTTCGTCCCTCGCCCTTGGTACCAACGTTGATGCCGGCATAACTGACTTGGTACTCTCTGACATGCCTTGCTATCATGACCGTGAAAGATGTCACTGCTCCTATAAAAAAAACCACATGGTGGGCCCATAACCCACAGTTCCACAGGATCGAAACCTGACTGTCCTGTACACCCCCTATTCCCAAAGTTATTCCTCGCGCGTGGACTCGTATATAATCCACGGGCCACTGTCCTAGTGGTCTATTCTGGTATCAGACGCAATACTTACTCTCGCTACTCTGAACCCCTTTCTCACTCTGGTTCAGGCTTCGAGCAACTATCTATCCGCTTGTAGCCTATTATGGTACCTTCGTACCTTACCCTTGAGGTATTTCATATGTTCAACTCGAGAGATAATCTTATACTAATTCATGGGTTAACCCCAGATTGTTTCCCTCAAAAGCATTATGTCGTAGTGAGCTGCCCCTTATCTTTTCGTAAGTACGATGGAGTTCCCGAAGAAATGATGACAAGTTTATCATGATGCATCGGAATAAAGGATTGAAGGCATCAACGAAGGGAATTAACTTCTTCGAGAAGATCCGTTAGAATATCGTAACCAGAACTTTCCCCTTACTCCCCTCTTAAATCTCGGGACGAGATTTCTTGTAGTGGAGGAGAATTGTGATGCCCGGGTAATTAAGCTACAGTGATCCTCTGCTAATGGTGCCACGTCACCTCGTTTATAGTTGCTAATCTCGAGTTAGTTCGAAACCAATTCAAATTCAAAAATAGGCAAACAATAAAAGTTTTCAAATATTAAAACTAAAATGTTCTAAATGTGACAAATAAATCATATGTAATATTGGTGGAGAAACCACACTTTTATAAAGCGTTTAAATGCACTATAGTAAATAAATAGTGAAAAAACAATTATTCAAATGCTTTAAAATAATAAACAATTTAAAACTATTTTTGTTTCAGTGCTAAACGGTTTGTGGCAGTGGCATAAATTGTAACACTATTTTAGGTGCCACTTTTGTATTTTTGGAAACTAAAATAAAACAGATAAGAACTAAAAGAATAAATAAAAAGAAAAGAAAATACAAAAAAACAGAACAAAAATAAATAAATAAATAAAAAGAACCCCCCCCCACTGGGCCAGCTGGCCCAGCTGTTAGCCAGGCCGGCCCAGCTGCTGGCCAGCCCAACTGGCCCCAGCCGGCCCACCCCGCGCCTGGCCTATATGGCCCCTCACCCCGAAACCCTAACCCCCTCCCCTAGTCACCCACTCCCCCCCACTCGCCCCCTCCCCCAGTCGCTCTTCCCCCTCCTCCCCCGATCCAGATCGGATCGAGGGGAACGCACCTCCCGCCCGACGCCGCCACCCGTCGCCTCCACCTCGCCCTCGTCCGCCGCCGCTCCACTAAGGCTGCCGCCCCTCCCGGACTCCTCCGCGCCCCTCCTCTCACCTCCCTCGACTGGATCGGGGCAGCGCCCCGCTGCCCACCTCGGCGGGCGCCTCCCGTCTCCGCCACCAGGCTGGCGCCCCTCGTCGAGCCCGCCTTGTCGCCGGACCATGCTAGCAGGGTCCCGCCGGCGCGCACCGGACCCTGCCGCGGCCGCTCCCGACGAGTCGACCCACCTCTCCGACGCCGATGCCCCGGAGCGCCTTCGCCGGACCTCCCCGCTGGACTGCCTCCTCTCTGGCGCACGTCTTCGACCTCCACCTCGCGCCCCACTGCCCTTAACCCTACGGCCCCAGTGAGCGCCTCCCTCTCCTCGTCTCTCCCCGGCTCGCCCCGACATCGCGCACCCCGGTCCCCACCCTCACGCGCGCCCGCGCCATCCCTGGTTGCGCCCGATGCGCGCTCACCGCGCCCCCATCCGCGCGCACAGGTCCCTGGACCGCCCTCTGCCGCGCCCGCCTGCGGGTGACCACGCGCACCGTGCTCCCCTGGCCGAAGCGCTCCGACCCCGCCCCCTGCTCCCCACGCCTTCGCTGCCGCAGACCTGCCGGGCCACTACCTCCCCAGGTCACCGTGGGCTCGCCTATGCCACGTCATCGCCGCCACGGCCGCCTGACTGGCGCCATGGTCACCGGCCCCTCCCCTGCTCCCTGCCGGCTCCGCCCGCCCCTGGTGTTGCGCCCGAACGAACGGGGGTCACGCCCGTAACCCGCCCGCGGCACCCTGTGCCTGCTAAGGCCAGGGGCCAATGACATGTGGGGCCCCTGGCCCAGAACGTTTAATTAAAAAAACTAAAAGTAATTAATAATTAACATTAAATAAATAAAATAAATAATTAACTTAATTAACTTAATTAGTTAACTTAATTAATTCTGTTAACTAACTATTAAACCTAATTAACCTGCAAATTAATCTAACTAAACAGTTAGTTAGTTAGACAATGACAGTGGGACCCATGCGTCAAATTGACCAAGTCAACTGACTATTGACTGCTGACATCACCCTGATGTCATGCTGACCTCATAATGGCATTTCCTAATTAAATTAATTCTGATAATTCTAAAAATAAATTAAAACTTTGAAAAATAATATAAAATAAACCGTAGCTCGAATGGAAAAACTTTGTACATAAAAGTTGCTCAGAACAACGAGACGAACCCGGATACGCAGCCCGTTCGTCCGTCACGCATCCCTAGCATAGCAAACTCGCAACTTTCCCCCTCCGGCTCCTCTGCCCGAAAACGCAAAACACCGGGGATACTTTCCCGGATGTTTTCCCCCTTCGCCGGTATCACCTCCTACTGCGTTAGGTCACCCCTAGCACGGCGTATCACCATGTTATGCTTTGTGTTGCTTTGATTGCTCTGTTATTTATTATGTTCCCCCTCCATTACCTTTTCCGGTAGACCCCGAGACCGCTGCCGGTACCCCTGTGATCGACTACGGTGTTGACGACCACTCTCTCTTGCCAGAGCAACCAGGCAAGCCCCCCCCCTTTGATCACCAGATATCACCTACTCTTCTCTATACTGCTTGCATTAGAGTAGTGTAGCATGTTACTATTTCCCGTTAATCCTATACTGATGCATAGCCTGTCCTTGCTACTACTATTGTTACCTTTACCTGCAAACCTAATGCTTAGTATAGGATGCTAGCTTATCATCAGTGGCCTTACATTCTTGTCCGTCTGCCATGCTATACTACTGGGCCGTGATCACTTCGGGAGGTGATCACGGGTATATACTATATACTTTATACATGATACATGTGGTGACTAAAGACGGGTAGGCTCGTAGGAGCACCCGCGAGTGGATCTTTGAGGCGGAGCGACAGGGCAGGTTCCGACCACCTAGGAGAGAGGTGGGCCTGGCCCTGGTCGGTGTTCGCGGATACTTAACACGCTTAACGAGATCTGGGTATTTGATCTGAGTCTGGCCATTTGGTCTATACGCACTAACCATCTACGTGGGAGCAGTTATGGGTATCCCGGCGTCGTGGTATCAGCCAAAGCCTTCGTGACGTCAGCGACTGAGTGGCGCGCGCCAGATTGGACTGGAAAGCCACTAGGCTAGGTCTGCTTCCGGCCGCGTACGCAACATGCAGGTGTGCAAAGGGCGATGTGCCCAGACCCCTGCGCCATAGGATTTAGACCGGCGTGCTGACCTCTCTGTTGTGCCTAGGTAGGGCTGCGACGTGTTGATCTCCCGAGGCCGGGCATGACCCAGAAAAGTGTGTCCGGCCAAATGGGATCGAGCGTGTTGGGGTATGTGGTGCACCCCTGCAGGGAAGTTTATCTATTCGAATAGCCGTGTCCCTCGGTAAAAGGACGACCCGGAGTTGTACCTTGACCTTATGACAACTAGAACCGGATACTTAATAAAACACACCCTTCCAAGTGCCAGATACAACCGGTGATCGCTCTCTCACAGGGCGACGAGGGGAGGATCATCGGTTAGGATTATGCTATGCGATGCTACTTGGAGGACTTCAGTCTACTCTCTTCTACATGCTGCAAGACGGAGGCTGCCAGAAGCGTAGTCTTCGACAGGACTAGCTATCCCCCTCTTATTCCGGCATTCTGCAGTTCAGTCCACATATGGTAGCCTTATTCCAGTTGATACGTATGCATACATATATAGTATAGCTCCTTGCTTGCGAGTACTTTGGATGAGTACTCACGGTTGCTTTCTCCCTCTTTTCCCCCTATCCCTTCTACCTGGTTGTTGCAACCAGATGTTGGAGCCCCGGAGCCAGACGCCACCGTTGAGGACGACTCCTACTACACTGGAGGTGCCTACTACTACGTGCTGCCCGCTGACGACGACCAGGAGTAGTTTAGGAGGATCCCAGGCAGGAGGCCTGCGCCTCTTTCGATCTGTATCCCAGTTTGTGCTAGCCTTCTTAAGGCAGACTTGTTTAACTTATGTCTGTACTCAGATATTGTTGCTTCCGCTGACTCGTCTATGATCGAGCTCTTGTATTCTAGCCTTCGAGGCCCCTGGCTTGTAATATGATGCTTGTATGACTTATTTTATTTGTAGAGTTGTGTTGTGAAATCTTCCCGTGAGTCCCTGATCTTGATCGTACACATTTGCGTGTATGATTAGTGTACGATTAAATCGGGGGCGTCACAATACCGCTGCCGATGGGCCATGGTGCCTGCACCGGCCGATGAAGCTCTATATTCAACTGGACATATGTGCCTAGATCTTTCCTCACCACATGATGCTTTCCAAAGGAGAAAAATAAAAAGGAATAAAAGGAAAACTGTGACTCTTTGCATAAAAGTAAATACATAAACGTAAAAGATAGGCCCTTCTCAGAGGGAAGCAGAGGTTGCCAGGCACTTATTTGTTTGTATGCTCAACCCCTTAATGCAAAAGAACGTCACGTTGCATGGCCCCTTGTCGTAGTGACCTTTATTATGAAGTCTATCGCTTTTATTCTTCACCATCACAAGTTCATGCAACGCTAAATTTTCTCTTACACTAAATGATCTCACACTTTTAGAAGCAATTTTTATTGCCCTTTTGCACCAATGACAACTTACTTGAGGGATCTTGCTCATTCCCTAGGTAGGTATGGTGGACACTTGAAAATAAGATTCAGGTTTAAGGGTTTTTTGATGCACTAGTGGTATCTCTACTTAGTGCGGAATTTTTGGCTAGCAAAGATAGGGGGCAAGCACCATATGTTGAAGGATCTATGACAATATCACTTCTATGTAAATATAAACAAACATAAACCATTAAGTTGTCTTCCTTGTCCAACGTCAACAATTTTGGCATATAATATTTTGATGAGGGCTCACAATCACAGTTTTGGCATATAAGATTTCTAGGATAGTGTATTTATATGTGAATCTTCTCTTCCCTTATTAATTCTTTCATGAGTTGCATAATTGACTAATGCTATGTTTGTCAATCTCTCTAATAAAATTTTCAACTTATACCTTTCCTTATGTGGAGTCCTCACCTACCATAGGATTAGTATATGATCTTTTCTTGTATTTATTACCTTTCTCCTTTTCTTTATTATTTATTTTCTTTTATTTGCAACATGAAAGTAAAGCAAGCAAAAACTCAAACTAAACTTTATTATATAACTTGCACACAATTACAAGGATAGATGACTAAGCAAACTCTCAAAGAAGAAAGGATAGAACTAAACTTTTATTCATCTAAAGCAAAGGGATCGAACTAAAATAACTAAAGGAAAAAAGATAGTGGGGTGATACGATACCGGGGCACCTCCCCCAAGCTTGGCGGAAGCCAATGCGGCTGCCCATACCCGATACTCAGTTCTCTTTTGGTGGTGAAGAAGATGATGGTGATGAACAAGAGATCTTGTCCTCGGATTTCCATGGCAGTGGTCCACCATCATAAGAGGAGGAGAGAGTCTCACGGGTCCTGCAACTAGCAGCCAAACTCATACCTTTGAACCTCGCCTCATATTCAAAGACTTGGTTTTGGAGATCATAGATCTGGCTTTGGAGGAAGTTGATTTGCTCATTGAGGGTAAAGACAATGTCCTTCATGGGCTTGCCATGCACCTTGGGATCACGAGAGAGGTCCGTGATCATAAGGTGATTGGCATTGAGTCCACGCTCCACCATCCCCTTGCACCAGAAGACGTCTTGCTCCACAGCTTCAAGCCTGTCCTCCATGGTTCCCTTCCCCTTGAGACATGGCACATCACAGAGATGAAGCACCCCCTCATGCATCTGGATGACCTGAGGGTGCTGCACCACCTCCCACAGATATGGGTTGATGAAGTTCTTGAAGAACTTGTCCTTGGAGGAGCTTGAAGAGGCCATGGTAGATGGGATCTGCCAGAAAATAGCAAGGAAAAGAGAACAGAGGATTTTCTCCGTGATATGGTGATCAACAGGTTCGAAAAGTATATATAGATTTTTTATCTTGGAGGACAAGCATACGAAAGAAAAATGGAGTCCGGAAGGTGTGCCAACCTGGGCGCACTAGGCAAGCCTGGCGCTGATATCTACTACACAACCTTCTTCTTGTAGACGTTGTTGGGCCTCCAAGTCCAGAGGTTTGTAGGACAGTAGCAAATTTCCCTCAAGTGGATGACCTAAGGTTTATCAATCCGTGGGAGGCGTAGGATGAAGATGGTCCCTCTCGAACAACCCTGCAACCAAATAGCAAAGAGTCTCTTGTGTCCCCAACACACCCAATACAATTGTAAATTGTATAGGTGCACTAGTTCGGCGAAGAGATGGTGATACAAGTGCAATATGGATGCCAGATGCAGGTTTTTGTAATATGAAAATATAAAAACAGCAAGGTAACTAACGATAAAAGTAAGCGAAAACGGTATTGCAATGCGTTGAAACAAGGCCTACAGTTCATACTTTCACTAGTGCAAGTTCTCTCAACAATAATAACATAATTGGATCATATAACTATCCATCAACATGCAACAAAGAGTCACTCCAAAGTCACTAATAGCGGAGAACAAACGAAGAGATTATTGTAGGGTACGAAACCACCTCAAAGTTATCCTTTCTGATCGATCTATTCAAGAGTCTATAGTAAAATAACACGAAGCTATTCTTTCCATTCGATCTATCCTAGAGTTTGTACTAGAATAACACCTTAAGACACAAATCAACCAAAGCCCTAATGTCACCTAGATACTGCAATGTCACCCCAAGTATTCGTGGGTATGATTATACGACATGCATCACACAATCTCAGATTCATCTATTTAACCAACACAAAGAACTTTAAAGAGTGTCCCAAAGTTTCTACCGGAGAGTCAAGACGAAAACGTGTGCCAACCCCTATGCATAAGTTCACAAGGTCACGGAACCCGCAAGTTGATCACCAAAACATATATCAAGTAGATCACGTGAATATCCCATTGTCACCACAGATAAGCACATGCAAAAAATACATCAAGTGTTCTCAAATCCTTAAAGACTAAATCCAATAAGATAACTTCAAAGGGAAAACTCAATCCATTACAAGATAGTAGAGGGGGAGAAGCATCATAAGATCCAACTATAATAGCAAAGCTCGCGATACATCAAGCTCGTGCCGAATCAAGAACACAAGAGAGAGAGAGATCAAAGACATAGCTACTGGTACATACCCTCAGCCCTGAGGGCGAACTACTCCCTCCTCGTCATGGAGAGCGCTGGGATGATAAAGATGGCCACTGGTGAGGCATCCCCCTCTCGGGCAGGGTGCCAGAGCAGGGTCCCGATTGATTTTTCGTGGCTACAGAGGCTTGCGGCGGCGGAACTCCCGATGTAGGTTATTTTCTGGAAGTTTAGGGATATATAAGAGGCGTTGGCGTTGGGAACAAGTCAGTAGGGTCCATGAGGCAGGGGCGCGCCTAGGGGGGTAGGGCGCGCCCCCACCCTCGTGGTGACCTCGGGACTCTTCTGGTCCCCGTGGTCTTCTTCTGGTCCAAAAATGATCTCCGTAAATTTTCAGGTCAATTGGACTCTATTTGATATTCCTTTTCTGTGATACTCAAAAACAAGGAAAAACATAAACTGGCACTGGGCTCTAGGTTAATAGGTTAGTCCCAAAAATCATATAAAATAGTATACAAAACATCCAAGATTGATAATATAATAGCATGGAACAATAAAAAATTATAGATACGTTGGAGACGTATCAGGCGCGCCCTGGTGTCTTGTGCCACCTGGGGTCGCTTCCTAGAAGTTTCTTTATTTCCAAAAAATTAAATATTCCAAAACTGATAAAAAATATTTTTGCAGATTTTTCAGGGTCCGTTTACTTACCATATCACGTACCTCCTTATTTTCATGATTCTGGAGTGTTCTGGAAGGACTCTTTTATGTGTTCTTCCGGTGTCAAAGTTTGGATAACATTATTTTCAACATTAATGGGTGTACTTGAGATATAATGCTTTATTCGTTGCCCATTGACAACCTTTGGAGTTATTTATTTTGATGGCTCCAGACCGGTAAACCTCCTCGATAACATAGGGGCCTTCCCATTTTGAAAGGAGTTTTCCTGCAAAGAATCTTAAACGAGAGTTGTACAAAAGAACATATTCTTCGACTTTAAACTCACGCTTTTGAATTCTTCTGTCGTGCCATCTTTTTACTTTTTCTTTGAATAATTTTGCATTTTCATAAGCTTGGGTTCTCTATTCATCTAAAGAGCTGATATCAAATAATCTCTTTTCACCACCAAGTTTGAAATCATAACTGAGCTCTTTGATGGCCCAATATGCTTTATGTTCTAACTCAGGAGGCAAATGACAAGCTTTTCCATAAACCATTTTATATGGAAACATACACATAGGATTTTTATACGCTGTTTTATAGGCCCGAAGTGCATCATCGAATATCTTAGACCAATTTTCCTAGACCTATTAACAGTCTTTTGCAAAATTAATTTTATTTCTCTATTGCTAAGTTCAACTTGACCACTAGACTAAGGATGATAGGGCAATGCAACTCTATGGTTAACATCATAGTTGGCAAGCATTTTACGGAAAGCACCATGAATAAAGTGTGAACCACCATCAGTCATTAAATATCTACAGACTTCAAACCTTGGGAAAATAAATTCCTTAAGCATTTTAATAGAGGTGTTGTGATCAGCACTACTAGTTGGAATATCTTCTACCCATTTAGTAACATAATCAACATCAACCAAAATATGTGTATACCCAGGAAGGAAAAGATCCAATATAATCAAATCCCCAAACATCAAATGGTTCAATGGCAAGTGAGTAATTCATAGGCATTTCTTGACGCTTGCCGATATTACCTATTCTTTGACATTCATCACAAGATAAGACAAACTTACGGGCATCCTTGAAGGGAGTAGGCCAATAAAATCCAGATTGCAATACTGTCAGTGTCAAAACCGATGGATCTCGGGTAGGGGGTCCCGAACTGTGCGTCTAAGGCAGATGGTAATAGGAGGCAGGGGACACAATGTTTTACCTAGGTTCGGGCCCTCTTGATGGAGGTAAAACCCTATGTCCTGCTTGATTAATATTGATGATATGGGTAGTACAAGAGTAGATCCACAACGAGATCGGAGAGGTTAAACCCTAGAGGCTAGCCTATGGTATGATTGTATGTTGTCCTATGGACTAAAACCCTCCGGTTTATATTGACACCAGAGAGGGCTAGGGTTACACAAGGTCGGTTACAAAGGAGGAGATATACATATCCGTACTGCCTAGCTTGCCTTCCACGCCAAGTAGAGTCCCATCCGGACACGAGACGAAGTCTTTAATCTTGTATCTTCATAGTCCAACAGTCTGACCAAAGGATATAATCCGGCTGTCCGGAGACCCCCTAATCCAGGACTCCCTCAGTAGCCCCTGAACCAGGCTTCAATGACAATGAGTCCGACGCGCAGTATTGTCTTCGGCATTGCAAGGCGGGTTCCTTCTCCGAATACATCACAGAAGAATTTGAATACAAGGATAGTGTTCGACCCTACAAAATAAGTTCCACATACCACCGTAGAGAGAATAACATTTTCACAAATCTAATTTGCTGACTTGTTTTGGCAACACGACATTATGCCATGGCCCGGTGATTATTCGAACCGTTTCCTTTAACTAGCCCCGCACATAACGCGAGGTAGTTTTTCGACACGTCTTGTCAAAGCAAAGATCATGTCCCCTTATTACGGGATTCTCATCAATACGGGTGTGGGTAACCCAACCGTGTCTAGGACTCCTAGATTATAGGCAAGTCCCAAACGGCTACAGAGAGGACGCTTGATATTCACCCTCTTTAAAGAGGGACAAGGCTTTTACTTTTTTCCCTCCCATGCTCAATCGAGTCCTTCCCCCGCCTCGAGTTCTAACACCCAAAGCCCAGGTCAGGTGCTCCGGATCTTCAATCATGTTTGGATCTAGCCTTCAAGGCCGGTGGATGCCCTCCTCCATTACGGAAGAAAACATCAAGAAGTTGAGGGAGGCCAGATTCCTGACCACCGAGGTTTCACATCAGCTGCCTGCCCGAGGGGAGGTCGTCCCTACTCCTGAACGTCGTGTTCATCTCCCACTTCCTCCGAGGACTAGGCCTCACTCTGGATCCCTTCGTTAGGGGGTTGATGTTTTATTACGGGCTAGATTTCCACGATCTAGCCCCGGACTCCTTTCTCCACATCTCGACATTCATTGTCGTGTGTGAGGCCTTCCTTCGCATTGCCCCTCACTTCGGCCTATGGCTCAAGACCTTTGATGTGAAGCCGAAGATGGTCGAGGGGCAGTATGCAGCGTGCGGAGGCGCATTAATAAGCAAGATAGCAGGAGCTCCATGGCCCAAAGGTTCCTTTCTAGAGGTGTCCGGATTATGGCAATAGGGGTGGTTTATATCATAGCTCCCAGAAGTGCCATGTGGATGGCTGCCCCTGCTTTCCGCTCAGGCCCTCCACCACAACTGATGTCATGGATTAGCAGAGGGGTGAGCTGGGGTCCTGCCAAGGACGTGCCTGTACTGCAAAGCCGCATCCAAAATCTCTTCGAAGGAGATTTCAATTTGATTATGGTGGCACAAGTCATGCTGGTTCGTCGATTCTAGCCTTGCAAACGCCGGCCTCTCCGCATGTGGGAGTTCAACCCAGAAGTGCCGCGTACTGTTCAGAATTTCCTGGGCCTGACGCACGAGGAGATGTAGAAATCGTTCTTTGGACCCCAAATAGAGTGTACGGATACCACCGAGGACGTGGGCCTGAGCAGCAACCGTACCGCCGACCAAGTAAGTAATCCTTCAGCCGAACACACCGTCTTTTGTTTACCACGACGTCATTCTGAGAAATCGCTCTTTGACCAGGACTGGATAACAAAGGCGAAGATGATACGGTGTTCGGCCCCCCTTCCTGAGGGTTTGGAAAATCTGGTACTGGAAAAGATGCTCGAGCTAGCACCTTGCCCGGAGCCCTCAAAGGAAGACAAAGGGGGGAATAATGAGGGCGAAAGCGGACCTCCATCGCTACCCATTCCGACCGAGGGAACGCTGAAGATCCGGAAACCAAGGTTTCCAAGCGGGAGAAGAAATCTCCGCTAGAAGGTCCTGCCTAGGAGGGTGCTCTTGCCGCACAAAGTCCGCACGGGGATCAGCCCTCCAACGAGTTGTAAGTAATCAGAAAGTACTTTAATAGTGGAGATATACTACCTTGCCTCTGAGGAAAATAACCAAAGTATTTATTGCATTTCGGATCTTAGCCCTTCTCAGCAGAGCTCATCTTCGGGGGATCTTCTTCCGGAGATGATGGAGAGCGAAATGCCTCCCCCGGACTCCTCCGCTCAAGAAGCGGGCGACCTTGAAGTGTCGTCACGGAGGGCCTCTCCGGATCCGGTGAGGCCAGAAGATAATCCTATAGTCACCCGAAGTCCCCAGCGTCTGGCTCTCGAAGAGAGCAAACAGAAGAGTCCGGCACCGTCTGGTATGCGGTCGGACATACTGAGAGAGCTGCTGGAGCGAGCGGCCATCTCATAAGAACACCGTACATTGATGGGTACGGTGATGGAAAGGATCTCATCCGCCGAAAGCGGGTTGCATGATGCCTTTATGAGTCTACTGACGGGCTTTGAGGTACGTAAAATGATGTACATTTGTGATGGTACCGCACATTTTTAGGTGTGCACCGTGTAGATAGTAGCCCCTGAGACGCTGGTTGTCACCGAGAACGGCGGCAAATAGAGGATCATAGTCCCAGGCAATAACCATACCGCTTTAATGTGCATGTAATGGGAGCTCCAGTGGTTAGCCGGACTCAAGAATTTGCCGAACTGAAGCGGCAACTGGATGCGGCGGATGTCGACATCGAGCTTGTTAACAAGAGGCTTGACGAGGCACAGGGTAAGTGTTATTTTCTGGTGAATGCCACATAGTAAGAGCAGCATGATGCCAGTATCTTTAATATGTTGTGACTGGAGATGGAGCTGCCATCGTGGAAACCTTGCGGGCGGAACTTGCCCGAGCCAAATAACAAGCAAGGATTAGTAATGAGGCTGCTTCGAAGGCAGCCAAAGAGTTGAAAGCCGAGAAGGCCGCGCATTGCGAGAGCAAAGAGAAGATGGCCAATATTGCTATAGAATTAAAAGGAAATGCCGACCATTGCCAGGTCCTTGAAAAAGAGAACCGATTGAAGGCAGCGGACCTTGAAAAGGCCACGGTGGCGAACAAAGACACCCGCTCTGCTATGAGAGTGAAGAAGGAGGAGCTGCGTGAAGCCGGGGATATTGCGGCTGGGAAGCCGTTCATGCTACGAAGAAAGTTCAGAGATCCACGGTATGCCCCTCTTGATCGGCTATGGAGTTCGGTAGACGCATATATGGACTTGGCGGCAAGCGCTGCAGATGCAGCCAAATACTTCCAAGGTCAAATAGATCATGAAGTGGACAAGCTGTTCTGGTCGCAATTCAACGTTCCAGAGCGTCCGCTTCCATTGACTGATCAGCTAGCCGAATGGGTCGAACTTAATAGGTTGTCCGGACTCGCCATGAGGTCTATCGTGGATCTGCTCTGGCCGGAAAAGCCGAAACCGAACAGCTATTTTAGCTTAGTCCAGCAGTTCCTTGGTGCGGTGCCGCGCATCAATGCGATGAAGAGGTTGGCGTGCATAGAAGGCTCGCGGATGGCCCTTGCCCGTGTTAAAGCATACTGGGCAGAGATGGATGCTACCACTATTGCGGCGCAGGGTTCGGCCATAGGCCGAGTGGCTGCCGAGCACTATTTCGAAGAGGTTCTCGAGGGTGCTCGTTTGATAGAGGCCCAGTGCTCAAAGAATATTATGTTTGAGCGACATGTATTCCCATTGTAAACACAATGTTTTTATGAAATTTATTAAGGCTGTGTTTATACTTTTGCCTAAAAGTAATATGATGCCTCATGTGCGGCCGTTTATGTATACATGTGTATAACCTGAAAGATTGTAGTCGTCGGCTTCAGCCCCCACGCATATAATGCGGAGGTGTTCGCAGAAGATGAGTGTTCACACTTAACCCAACGTCTTGGTCCTATTAAGGAGGTGATAGCACAGCGAACGAGGCAACCAGACTATAATGCTTTAACACTTTCACTTAGCCATAGGAGTTTGACGTTGGGGCTACTATATAGCCCATGTTGGCTCCGCTCTCTCCCGAATTCGGGGTGCGTATAGGCCTGGCCGGGAAATGGCCCTTCGTTAAGGCGGAGGAATTCTAACATTCTGATAGGTCATCGAGTGGTTGACCAGTCTCACGCTATATCATGACAGTCAGTTTTCGGCTTTCTCTACTGAGGTGCTCGTCCGGATGACCCGGGGCACAATCGCAGTAGTTCTCCCAGTGCTACCTTAGCCGATAGAGCGGAACGTAAGGTACCAAAACATAGGAGCCGGGCAAACCCAACATTTGAGCAAGGACATGATTCGGAGCTGATGAATATAAGGCGAAACTCGCGACGCCGAACACTCCCTAAGGTATTCGGTCTTTATGGTATAAACCGGGCCTAAATAGTGCCCTTTGTAAGAAGCCCCTGGTGTCCAGGTACGTGCATTATTCTGACGTGGCCACATGCCAAGACGCCAGCATCCTTCTCAATTGTACGAGGGATGTGTATCAACAAGAGACAGTAAAAAAGGTTGACGCAGGGTCTTAATCTAAAAAGAATCCTTGGGGCGGGTCCCTGCTGCACGTCTGCGCCTATGTCTCCGTTGTGCCGTATCCTGGACGGGTGTAGCACGATGGTCATCTGTAAAAGAGAGAAACTTAGGTGAAAAGTTGTCATGCAAAAAGGTAGGTTTGAAGAAACCATGTATAATTCAAGATGAGTAAAAATTGCCACTTGTCTGCGCGCGTTGAGCCCCTTGCATTTGTAATAGGGGTGTGGCTTATCAAACCTATGTGAGTTACATATGGCTGCGCCGGACTCGTCTAACCGTGTCCGTGGTCTTGACGACCTATCAAATGCTTTAGCTGCTGAGGCCCTTTTTTGTGTGCGGCTGCCAAGGCAGTCGCACTCTCCTCGGCGCGCAGGGATCGCTTAATATTTCCATTTACTGTAATGATGCCACATGGGCATCTTAAGTGTAAGGGAAGCGTAGTGCGGTATTGCATTAAAGTGAGCGAAAGCTTCACATCCAAGTAGTGCTTGATAGCCACTTTGGAACGGAGCAATGTGGAATGTTAAATGTTTGCTACGAAAGTTATCGGGGAAGCCGAATATAACCTCTAGTAGCAGGGAGCCCATGCAATGAGCCCATGGGCCTGGCGTTACTCCTTTAAGGGTAGTATTGTTTAGGCAAATTTTCGTTGGGTCTATCCCCATTTTACGTATTGTATCCTGGTATATCAGGTTTAAACTGCTGCCACCGTCCATCAGGACTCGCGTAAAGTGGTATCCGTCAATTATTGGGTCTAATACTAGGGCAGCCCATCCTGCACGCCGGATACTTGCTGAGTAATCCTGATGGTCAAAACTGATCGGTTCAAACGACCAGTGGTAGGACTCCGCGGTGATAGGCCCTTGGGCATATTTATCTGGGAGTGCCGCTTTGTTTCTCCCCTTTATCACGTGTAACACGTTTACTGTTTTGACTTTTGGTGGAAATTATTTTTGTTCCCCAGTGCCTTGCTTGAGAGGCTCATCCTCATCCTTGCTTGGTGTATCTTCCCCCTTGTGTACAGCGTTGAGCTTGCCGGACTTCTTGAAGACCCAACATTCTCTGTGGGTATGATTAGCAGGTTTACCGGGGGTGCTATGGATCTGACATACTTGGTCCAAAATTTTGTTTAGGCTGGACAGTTCGTCTCTAGTGCCTTTAGAGGGTGGCATTTGCTGACTTGGCCGAGAGCTTTTGAATCCAGCGTTTACTGTCGTGCTCTTCGTGATGTCTTCTTTATTCCGGCGTTTATTATTGTTGTTGAGCCGTGATTTCCCGTTTCCATCTCTAACTTCGGATGTACTGGGGTCGTTGGTGCTGCATCTGGCTAGCCAGCTATCCTCACCCGCACAAAAGTGGGTCATGAGACTTGTTAATGCTGCCATTGTTCTCGGCTTTTCTTGGCCGAGGTGTCTAGCAAGCCATTCATCACGGACGCTATGTTAAAAGCTGCCAAGGCTTCAGCGTCCGGACAGTCGACTATTTGGTTCTTTTTAGTAAGGAACCTGTTCCAAAGCTTTCGAGCTGACTCTCCGGGCTGTTGAGTCATATGACTCAAATCGTCCGCGTCGGAGGTTGAACATAAGTCCCTTGAAAATTTGCCCGAAAAGTGTCTTCGAGCTCTTCCCAGCTTCCAATGGAGCTTTCGGGGAGGCTTTAAGCCAGTGCCGAGCTGGCCCTTTGAGTTTGAGGGGTAAATACTTAATGGCGTGGAGATCATCTCCTCGAGCCATATGGATATGGAGGATATAGTCCTCAATCCAGACCCCAGGGTCTGTTGTTCCGTCATATGCCTCTATGTTTACGGGTTTGAATCCCTCTGGAAATTCATGGTCCAGTACCTCGTCAGTGAAACATAGGGGGTGTGTGGCACCCCTGTATTGTTGGGGAACGCAGTAATTTCGAAAATTTTCCTACGCACACGCAAGATCATGGTGATGCACAGCAACGAGAGGGGAGAGTGTTGTCTACGTACCAACGCAGACCGACTGCGGAAGCGATCTCACAACGTAGAGGAAGTAGTCGTACGTCTTCTTCCCGATCCGACCGATCTAAGCACCGTTACTCCGGCACCTCCGAGTTCTTAGCACACGTTCAGCTCGATGACGTTCCTCGGGCTCCGATCCAGCAAAGCGTTGAGGAAGAGTTCCGTCAGCACGACGGCGTGATGACGATCTTGATGTACTACCGACGCAGGGCTTCGCCTAAGCACTGTAACGGTATGATCGAGGTGGAATTTGGTGGCAGGGGGCACCGCACACGGCTAAGGAACGATCTCAAGGATCAAGTTGTGTGTCTTGGGGTGCCCCCTGCCCCCGTATATAAAGGTTGGGGGAGGGGGAGCCGGCCGGCCAAGGGAGAGGAGGCGCAGGGGAGTCCTACTCCCACCGGGAGTAGGACTCCTCCCCCCAATCCTAATCCTATTAGGACTCCCGGGGGAAAAGAGAGAGAAGGGGGGCCGGCCCCCTATCCTAGTCCTACTAGGACTTTGGGAAAGGGAGGGGCGCCGGCCAGCCTGGGCTTGCCCCTTTTCTCTTTTTCCACTAAGGCCCAATAGGCCCATTAGTCTCCCGGGGGGTTCCGGTAACCCTCCCGGTATTCCGGTAAAATCCCGATTTCACCCGGAACACTTCCTATGTCCAAACATAGGCTTCCAATATATCAATCTTTACGTCTCGACCATTTCGAGACTCCTCGTCATGTCCGAGATCTCATCCGGGACTCCGAACAACCTTCGGTACATCAAAATGCATAAACTCATAATAACTGTCATCATAACGTTAAGCGTGCGGACCCTACGGTTCGAGAACAATGTAGACATGACCGAGACACGTCTCCGGTCAATAACCAATAGCGGGACCTGGATGCCCATATTGGCTCCTACATATTCTACGAAGATCTTTATCGGTCCGACCGCATAACAACATACGTTGTTCCCTTTATCATCGGTATGTTACTTGCCCGAGATTCGATCGTCGGTATCCAATACCTAGTTCAATCTCGTTACTGGCAAGTCTCTTTACTCGTTTCATAATACATCATCTCACAACTAACATATTAGTTGCAGTGCTTGCAAGGCTTATGTGATGTGCATTACCGAGAGGGCCCAGAGATACCTGTCCGACAATCGGAGTGACAAACCCTAATCTCGAAATACGCCAACCCAACATCTACCATTGGAGACACCTGTAGTACTCCTTTATAATCACCCAGTTACGTTGTGACGTTTGGTAGTACCCAAAGTGTTCCTCCGGTAAACGGGAGTTGCATAATCTCATAGTTATAGGAACATGTATAAGTCATGAAGAAAGCAATAGCAACATACTAAACGATCAGGTGCTAAGCTAATGGAATGGGTCATGTCAATCAGATCATTCAACTAATGATGTGACCTCGTTAATCAAATAACAACTCTTTGTTCATGGTTAGGAAACATAACCATCTTTGATTAACGAGCTAGTCTAGTAGAGGCATACTAGTGACACTCTGTTTGTCTATGTATTCACACATGTATTATGTTTCCGGTTAATACAATTCTAGCATGAATAATAAACATTTATCATGATATAAGGAAATAAATAATAAATTTATTATTGCCTCTAGGGCATATTTCTTCAGTCTCCCACTTGCACTAGAGTCAATAATCTAGTTCACATCGCCATGTGATTTAGCAGCAATAGTTCACATCACCATGTGATTAACACCCATAGTTCACATCGTCATGTGACCAACACTCAAAGGGTTTACTAGAGTCAGTAATCTAGTTCACATCTCTATGTGATTAACACCCCAAGAGTACTAAGGTGTGATCATGTTTTGCTTGTGAGAGAATCTTAGTCAACGGGTCTGTCACATTCAGATCCGTAAGTATTTTGCAAAATTCTTTGTCTATAATGCTCTTCAAGGAGCTACTCTAGCTAATTGCTCCCACTTTCAATATGTATCTAGACCGAGACTTAGAGTCATCTAGATTAGTGTCAAAACTTGCATCGGCGTAACCCTTTACGATGAACCTTTTTATCACGTCCATAATCGAGAAACATATCCTTATTTCACTAAGGATAATTATGACCGCTGTCCAGTGATCTACTCCTAGATCACTATTGTACTCCCTTGCCAAATCAGTTCAGGGTATACAATAGATCTGGTATACAGCATGACATACTTTATAGAACCTATGGCCAAGGCATAGGGAATGACTTTCATTCTCTTTCTATCTTCTGCCGTGGTCGGGCTTTGAGTCTTACTCAACTTCACACCTTATAATACAGGCAAGAACTCTTTCTTTGACTGCTCCATTTTGAACTACTTCAAAATCTTTGTCAAGGTATGTACTCATTGAAAGAACTTATCAAGCGTCTTGATCTATCTCTATAGATCTTGAAGCTCAATATGTAAGCAGCTTCACCGAAGTCTTTCTTTGAAAAACTCCTTTCAAACACTCCTTTATGCTTTATAGAATAATTCTACATTATTTCCGATCAACAATATGTCATTCACATATACTTATCAGAAATGTTGTAGTGCTCCCACTCACTTTCTCGTAAATACAGGCTTCACCGCAAAACTATATGCTTTGATCAACTTATCAAAGCGTATATTCCAACTCCGAGATGCTTGCACCAGTCCACAGATGGATCGATGGAGCTTGCATATTTAGTTAACATCTTTAGGATCGACAAAACCTTCTAGTTGCATCGTATACAACTCTTCTTTAGCAAATCCATTAAGGAATGCAGTTTTGTTTATCCATTTGCCAGATTTCATAAAATGCGGCAATTGCTAACATAATTCTGACGGACTTAAGCATCGCTACGGGTGAGAAGGTCTCATCGTAGTCAACCCCTTGAACTTGTCGAAAACCTTTCGCGACAAGTCGAGCTTTATAGACAGTAATATTACCGTCAGCGTCGGTCTTTTTCTTGAAGATCCATTTATTCTCAATTGCTTGCCGATCATCAGGCAAGTCAACCAAAGTCCATACTTTGTTTTCATACATGGATCCCATCTCAGATTTCATGGCCTCAAGCCACTTTGCGGAATCTGGGCTCACCATCGCTTCTTCATAGTTCGTAGGTTCATCATGATCTAGTAGCATGACTTCCAGAACTGGATTACCGTACCACTCTGGTGCGGATCTCACTCTGGTTGATCTACGTGGTTCAGTAGTATCTTGTCCTGAAGCTTCATGATCATCATCATTAGCTTCCTCACTAATTGGTATAGGTGTCGCAGAAACAGTTTTCTGTGATGTACTATTTTCCAATAAGGGAGCAGGTACAGTTACCTCGTCAAGTTCTACTTTCCTCCCACTCACTTCTTTCGAGAGAAACTCCTTCTCTAGAAAGTTTCCGAATTTAGCAACAAAAGTCTTGCCTTCGGATCTGTGATAGAAGGTGTATCCAATAGTTTCCTTTGGATATCCTATAAAGACACATTTCTCCGATTTGGGTTCGAGCTTATCAGGTTGAAACTTTTTCACATAAGCATCGCAGCCCCAAACTTTAAGAAACGACAACTTTGGTTTCTTGCCAAACCATAGTTCATAAGGCGTCGTCTCGACGGATATAGATGGTGCCCCTTTCTTACGTGAATGCAGTTGTCTCTAATGCATGACCCCAAAAACAATAGTGGTAAATCGGTAAGAGACATCATAGTTTGCACTATATCCAATAAAGTACGGTTATGACATTCGGACACACCATTATGATGTGGTGTTCCAGGTGGCGTGAGTAGTGAAACTATTTCACATTGTTTTAACTGAAGACCAAACTCGTAACTCAAATATTTGTCTCCGCGATCAGATCGTAGAAACTTTATTTTCTTGTCACAATGTTTTTCACTTCACTCTGAAATTCTTTGAACTTTTTCAAATGTTTCAGACTTATGTTTCGTCCAGTAGATATACTCATATCTGCTTAAATCATTTGTGAAGATCAGAAAATAATGATACCTGTCGCGAGCCTCAATATTCATCGGACCACATACATCAGTATGTATGATTTCCAATAAATCTGTTGCTCTCTCCATAGTACCGGAGAACGGTGTTTTGGTCATCCTGCCCAAAAGGCATGGTTTGCAAGCATCAAGTGATTCATAATCAAGTGATTCCGAAAGCCCATCAGCATGGAGTTTCTTCATGCGCTTTATACCAATATGACTTAAAACAGCAGTGCCACAAATAAGTTGCACTATCATTATTAACTTTGCATCTTTTGGTTTCAATATTATGACTATGTGTATTATTAAGATCGAGATCCAATGAACTATTTTCATTGGGTGTGTAACCATATAAGGTTTTATTCATGTAAACAGAGCAACAATTTATTCTTTTACTTAAATGAATAACTGTAATAAACATGATCAAATCATATTCATGCTCAACCCAAACACCAAATAACACTTATTTAGGTTCAACACTAATCCCGAAAGTATAGGGGAGTGTGCGATGATGATCATATCAATCTTGGAACTACTTCCAACACACATCGTCACTTCACCCTTAACTAGTCTCTGTTTATTCTGCAATTCCCGTTTCAAGTTACTAATCTTAGCAACTGAACTAGTATCAAATACTGAGGGTTTGCTATAAACACTAGTGAAGTACACATCAATAACATGTATATAAAATATACTTATGTTCACTTTGCCATCCTTCTTATCCGCCAATCAGTTGGGGCAGTTCCGCTTCCAGTGACCAGCCTGCTTGCAGTAGAAGCACTCAGTTTCAGGCTTAGGTCCAGACTTGGGTTTCTTCTCTTGAGCAGCAACTTGCTTGCCGTTCTTCTTGAAGTTCCCCTTCTTCCCTTTGCCCTTTTCTTGAAACTAGTGGTCTTGTCAACCATCAACAATTGATGTTTTTCTTGATTTCTACCTTCGTTGATTTCAGCATCACGAAGAGCTTGGGAATAGTCTTGTTCATCCCTTGCATATTATAGTTCATCACGAAGCTCTTGTAGCTTGGTGGCAGTGATTGGAGAATTCTGTCAATGACGCAGTCATCTGGAAGATTAACTCCCATCTGAATCAAGTGATTATTATACCCAGACATTTTGAGTATATGCTCACTGGCAGAACTGTTCTCCTCCATCTTGCAGCTATAGAACTTATTGGAGACTTCATATCTCTCAATTCGGGCATTTGCTTGAAATATCAACTTCAACTCCTGGAACATCTCATATGCTCCATGACGTTCAAAACGTCGTTGAAGTCCCGATTCTAAGCCGTTAAGCATGGTGCACTAAACTATCAAGTAGTCATCACATTGAGCTAGCCAAACGTTCATAACGTCTGCATCTGCTCCTGCAATAGGTCTGTCACCTAGCGGTGCCTCAAGGACATAATTCTTCTGTGCAGCAATAAGGATAAACCTCAGATCACGGATCCAATCCGCATCATTGCTACTAACATCTTTCAACACAATTTTCTCTAGGAACATATCAAAATAAACACAGGGAAGCAACAACGCGAGCTATTGATCTACAACATGATTTGCAAAATACTACCAGGACTAAGTTCATGATAAATTTAAGTTCAATTTAATCATATTACTTAAGAACTCCCACTTAGATAGACATCCCTCTAATCCTCTAAGTGATCACGTGATCCAAATCAACTAAACCATAACCGATCATCACGTGAGATGGAGTAGTTTTCAATGGTGAACATCGTTATGTTGATCATATCTACTATATGATTCACGCTCGACCTTTCGGTCTCCGTGTTCCGAGGCCATATCTGCATATGCTAGGCTCGTCAAGTATAACCTGAGTATTCCGCGTGTGCAAAACTGGCTTGCACCCGTTGTAGATGGACGTAGAGCTTATCACACCCGATCATCACGTGGTGTCTGGGCACGACGAACTTTGGCAACGGTGCATACTCAGGGAGAACACTTCTTGATAATTTAGTGAGAGATCATCTTATAATGCTACCGTCAATCAAAGCAAGATAAGATGCATAAAAGGATAAACATCACATGAAATCAATATAAGTGATATGATATGGCCATCATCATCTTGTGCTTGTGATCTCCATCTCCGAAGCACCGTCATGATCACCATCGTCACCGGCGCGCCACCTTGATCTCCATCGTAGCAACGTTGTCGTCTCGCCAATCTTATGCTTCCACGACTATCACTACCGCTTAGTAATAAAGTAAAGCATTACATCGCGATTGCATTGCATACAATAAAGCGACAACCATATGGCTCCTGCCAGTTGCCGATAACTCGGTTACAAAACATGATCATCTCATACAATAAAATCAGCATCATGTCTTGACCATATCGAATCACAACATACCCTGCAAAAACAAGTTAGACGTCCTCTACTTTGTTTGTTGCAAGTTTTACGTGGCTGCTACGGGCTTAAGTAAGAACTCATCTCACCTACGCATCAAAACCACAACGATAGTTCGTCAAATAGACTCCGTTTTAACCTTCTCAAGGACCGGGCGTAGTCACACTTGGTTCAACTAAAGTTGGAGAGGCAGTCTTCCGCAAGCCATCTGTGTGCAAAGCACGTCGAGGGAACCGGTCTCGCGTAAGAGTACGCGTAAGGTTGGTCCGGATCGTCTCACCCAACAATACCGCCGAACCAAAGTATGACATGCTGGTAGGCAGTATGACTTGTATCGCCCACAACTCACTTGTGTTCTACTCGTGCATATAACATCAAACCATAAAACGTAGGCTCGGATGCCACTGTTGGGGAACGCAGTAATTTCGAAAATTTTCCTACGCACACGCAAGATCATGGTGATGCACAGCAACGAGAGGGGAGAGTGTTGTCTACGTACCAACGCAGACCGACTGCGGAAGCGATCTCACAACATAGAGGAAGTAGTCGTACGTCTTCTTCCCGATCCGACCGATCTAAGCACCGTTACTCCGGCACCTCCGAGTTCTTAGCACATGTTCAGCTCGATGACGTTCCTCGGGCTCCGATCCAGCAAAGCGTCGAGGAAGAGTTCCGTCAGCACGACGGCGTGATGACGATCTTGATGTACTACCGACGCAGGGCTTCGCCTAAGCACTGTAACAGTACAATCGAGGTGGAATTTGGTGGCAGGGGGCACCGCACACGGCTAAGGAACGATCTCAAGGATCAAGTTGTGTGTCTTGGGGTGCCCCCTGCCCCCGTATATAAAGGTTGGGGGAGGGGGAGCCAGCCGGCCAAGGGAGAGGAGGCGCAGGGGAGTCCTACTCCCACCGGGAGTAGGACTCCTCCCCCCAATCCTAATCCTATTAGGACTCCCGGGGGAAAAGAGAGAGAAGGGGGGCCGGCCCCCTATCCTAGTCCTACTAGGACTTTGGGAAAGGGGGGGCGCCGGCCAGCCTGGGCTTGTCCCTTTTCTCTTTTTCCACTAAGGCCCAATAGGCCCATTAGTCTCCCGGGGGGTTCCGGTAACCCTCCCGGTATTCCGGTAAAATCCCGATTTCACCCGGAACACTTCCTATGTCCAAACATAGGCTTCCAATATATCAATCTTTACGTCTCGACCATTTCGAGACTCCTCGTCATGTCCGAGATCTCATCCGGGACTCCGAACAACCTTCAGTACATCAAAATGCATAAACTCATAATAACTGTCATCGTAACGTTAAGCGTGCGGACCCTACGGTTCGAGAACAATGTAGACATGACCGAGACACGTCTCCGGTCAATAACCAATAGCGGGACCTGGATGCCCATATTGGCTCCTACATATTCTACGAAGATCTTTATCGGTCAGACCGCATAACAACATACGTTGTTCCCTTTGTCATCGGTATGTTACTTGCCCGAGATTCGATCGTCGGTATCCAATACCTAGTTCAATCTCGTTACTGGCAAGTCTCTTTACTCGTTTCGTAATACATCATCTCACAACTAACATATTAGTTGCAGTGCTTGCAAGGCTTATGTGATGTGCATTACCGAGAGGGCCCAGAGATACCTCTCCGACAATCGGAGTGACAAACCCTAATCTCGAAATACGCCAACCCAACATCTACCATTGGAGACACCTGTAGTACTCCTTTATAATCACCCAGTTACGTTGTGACGTTTGGTAGTACCCAAAGTGTTCCTCCGGTAAACGGGAGTTGCATAATCTCATAGTTATAGGAACATGTATAAGTCATGAAGAAAGCAATAGCAACATACTAAACGATCGGGTGCTAAGCTAATGGAATGGGTCATGTCAATCAGATCATTCAACTAAAAATGTGACCTCATTAATCAAATAACAACTCTTTGTTCATGGTTAGGAAACATAACCATCTTTGATTAACGAGCTAGTCTAGTAGAGGCATACTAGTGACACTCTGTTTGTCTATGTATTCACACATGTATTATGTTTCCGGTTAATACAATTCTAGCATGAATAATAAACATTTATCATGATATAAGGAAATAAATAATAACTTTATTATTGCCTCTAGGGCATATTTCCTTCATGTATCTGGGTGTACCATAGTGTTCGGATGTTTGTTGTATTGCATCGTATGCTGGAGCGCACCTACGTGGTTCATAGATGGATCTGGTTGCGCCATCCTTTTGATGTGAGCCCTCGCGTGGATCGCGTATTGGCTCATGTGCAGCATTGCTTGCCGCTCTATGTTGGCCGTGAGGTCATCTATCCGGCCAGGTGGCCATTTTAATTTTTGGTTGCAGGGGATCGAAGGCCTCCTCATTGAATTCGGGTAGCAACTTCCACTTCGGGTAGCTCTTGGTGGGGCGATTACCGCCGTAGTTCGCTGTTGTGTTGAGTACTTTGCTCCATCTAATTCTAAGTGTGTCTTGTGAAGCCTTGAGTCTTTGCTTCTGCTTTTTTAGACTCCTTGCGGTGGCAACAAGACTTTGACGGGCATTCTGTTGCTCCGGGTGTCTGTCTGGTGTGAAGTCGTCCGGACTATTATCTTTGACAAAGTTAGGTTGTTCGGCTTGATCCTTCGTGTTGCCGTGGTCCGGGAATGGTTCCCCCTACTCTAACACTGGGTCTGTATGATCATTGTTTCTATCGAGGCGGGATTTGGAGCAGCGTTTATGCCGCCGCTTTGACTGCTTCTCGAGGGGACAACCCTTCGTTGTGGCCTTCCATTCCTCGTCGTCGTTTTCTTTTGGTGTGTTCACCATGTATACGTCATGTGGTGAAGTGGGCGTCCAGTGCCCTGTGGGTAGTGGTTCCTCTGTGTCTCCCGCATCATCGTCCATATCGTCGATGTCTTCGGAGTTAAAGTCGAGCATGTCGGTTAAGTCATCGATAGTGGCTACTAAGTGGGTGGTGGGTGGGCCGCGAGTTTCTTCGTCGTCCACATCCCAGTCCTGCCGGACATAGTTCGGCCAGGATCCTCCTGACAAGGAAAGAGACCTTAATGAGTTCAGTATGTCGCCAAAGGGCGAGTGAGGGAGTCCTGGATTAGGGGGTCTTCGAACAGCCGGACTATCTCCATTGGTCGGACTATTAGACTATTAAGATACAAGATTGAAGACTTCGTCTCGTGTCCGGATGGGACTCTACTTGGCGTGGAAGGCAAGCTAGGCAATACGGATATGGCTATCTCCTCCTTTGTAACCGACCTTGTGTAACCCTAACCCTCTCCGGTGTCTATATAAACCGAAGGGTTTTAGTCCGCAGGACGACAACCATAACATACAATCATACCATAGGCTAGCTTCTAGGGTTTAGCCTCTTTGATCTCGTGGTAGATTCACTCTTGTACTACCCATATCATCAATATTAATCAAGCAGGACGTAGGGTTTTACCTCCATCAAGAGGGCCCGAACCTGGGTAAAACATCGTGTTCCCTGCCTCCTATTACCATCCGGCCTAGATGCACAGTTCGGGACCCCCTACCCGAGATCCGCCAGTTTTGACACCGACATTGGTGCTTTCATTGAGAGTTCCTCTGTGTCGTCGCCGTTAGGCTTGATGGCTCCTATTATCATCGATAGCGATACGGTCCAGGGTGAGACTTTTCTCCCCGGATAGATCTTCGTATTCGGCGGCTTTGCACTGCGGGCTAATTTGCTTGGCCATCTGGAGCAGATTGAAAGCTATGCCCCTGGCCATCAGGTCAGATTTGGAAGTTTGAACTACACGGCCGACATCCGCGGAGACTTGATCTTCGACGAATTCGAGCCGCAGTTGGGCGCGCCGCGCTGTCGCGATGGGTATGACCTAGCTCTGCCGCCGAACAGTACCCCAGAGGCTGCGCCCGCATCAGCTCCGACCCTTAGCTCAGAGCCAATTGTGCCAGTCGAGGACGGGTGGTTGGACACCGCCTCAGGGGCTGCAGACTCAACGGCGATCGAGCCGAACACTAGCCTAAACCTCTACGCAGCCCATAACTCCAAGGAGCCGGACTCTTTTCCGGACTCCGAACCATCCGCGCCCTTGCCAATCGAATCCGATTGGGCGCCAATCATGGAATTCACCGTCGTGGATATCTTTCAGCACTCGCCCATTGGCGACATTCTGAATTCACTAAGGTCTCTTTCTTTGTCAGGAGAGCCCTAGCCGGATTATGGCCAGCAGGATTGGGATGCGGACGACAAAGAAATTCGACGCCCACCCACCACCCACTTGGTAGCCACTGTCGATGATTTAACGGACATGCTCGACTTCGACTCCGAAAACATTGACGGTATGGACGATGATGTAGGACACGAACATGAACCAGAGCCTATAGGGCACTGGAAAGCCACCCCGTCATATGACGTATACATGGTGGACACACCAAAAGACGACGACGAGGAACGGAAGGACGCACCGAAGGCTTGTCCCCTCGAGAAGAAGTGAAAGCGGCGGCGTAAGCACTGCCCCAAATCCCGCCTCGATAGAAACAACAATCATACAGACCCAGCGCTAGAGCAGGGCGAGGCATTGCCGGACCACTGTCGGATTTCGGGTTCCGGCAGACCCTTCAGGTTCGAACACTGGCGTGCGCGCGGAGATTTCGCCTCCTACCTACCTGCACCCCTCCGCCTCGCTAAGATCTAAGCTATGGAAAGAACAACACAAGAGACACAGGGTTTATACTGGTTCGGGCCACCGTTGTGGTGTAATACCCTACTCCAGTGTGTGGTGTGGTGGATTGCCTCTTGGGATGATGATGATGAACAATACAAGGAAGAATAGCCTCACGAGGGTCTGTTCTTGGCAGGTGGGATGAACTGCTGGGAGGAGTTCAGTCACCCTTCTCTCTCTCTCTCTCTTTTTTCCAGAACCCCCCCACCTCTTTGGGTGGCTGGTCCTATTTATAAAGGCCCTGGTCCTCTTCCCAAATATCGAGCGGGAAGGGAGCCAACAATGGCGGGCTAATTTGAAAGGGGACAGCTAGTACCAGCTATCCTGACAAAAGTAGTCTTCGCCTGCACAAAGCTCTGGTGGTGACGCCGTCTTGGGCTCCATGATGACCTCCGTCTTGCAGTCCTCCAGGTCTTGGTCCTGTTGCACCGAAATGGCAACCTTTGCCTGATGCCTCGGTACTCCGCGGCTGCGCTTGCCCCCTTCGCACCAAACGGGAAAGGAGGACACTGCATGGGCTGGCACCCACCTGGCGCCCTTGGTCGTCATGGCTTGCATCATGGGCACCTCGTGATGTACCCCGCCTTGATCTCTCCGCCTCCTCGCGAGCCAGCCTAATGAGCCCATGCCTAAGGAAGCTCCGCGTCGTCCGCCCCGCGAGCCCTGGCCCCTCGCGAGGGGCTTGGGTCTGCGTTGGAGAAGATGGGCCGTGCTAGGCCCCCCTTTGAGCCATGCCACAGGCCGCAGGCAGGCAAGTCTGGGGACCCCCATTCCCAGGATGCCGACAGTAGCCCCGGGCCCAAGGCGCGCCCGGGCTTGGTCGTGCAGGGAGGCGAAAGGGCAAGAGCGAAGCGCCATGGGCCCTAACAGCCTGCGGCCTTGGCCGCCGCGTGGCGGTTGATTGGACGTGGGCGGCACTGTTCCCCCACACCCTCCTTATTTTGCGCCATGCTAGGCGGACTCATAGTAGTACACAGCCGTTCCTCTTTCTGTTGCTCGAGTGCCTTCTGTCCTTCCTCCGCTCGAACTCCGGCTTCTGTTTTCGACCCGATCTCGAACCTCCCCCCTTCCCATCACCATGGCTCCGACGAAGAAGGGAAGCGGGAAGAAACCCGTGTCTCCCCCTTGCCCACCGCCATTGGCGGCCCCCGCCGAGGGCTTGGGCAAGGTCAGGTCGGCTCTGGCCACTATCTTCAACGAAGGCGGGAGGACGACGGCCTGGCCCGCATCCCACTTCTCCATCGACAGGATAGTCACCGAGGTCCTGTATTTTGCCGACGCCCTGTGGGCGGGTCTGGTTCCTCTCTTTTATGATTTCTTCAATGCCATGCTTTCCCACTATCAGATCCACATGATGCATCTGGGTCCTGAATCCATCACCCTCCTTTCGGTCTTCGCCTTTGTTTGCGGGGCTATGGTGGGCATCCTTCCTTCAGTTGCCTTGCTGCGCCACTTCTTCTCGCTGCGCCTTGTCGACCCTACCCAATGTTGGGCGTGCGTGAGCTTCATTGCCGCGTCTGAGACAGCGGCCTCTGGGATTGACTTCAAGCTCCCCCTGCCCACGGCTAGGTTCCGCGAGCGGTGGCTGTATGTGGACGTAGGGGTGCCCAGCTCCCTGCTATCGGAGCCAACTTCGCCTGCTGTCCCCAATTCGGGCTAGGGCCAGGAGACGCTTGAGAGCCCCCGGCTCGTCTTCGTCTGGCACCGCTTCGCTTTCTTGAGGTCACTTGGCGTGACAGCGCCCAAGGTGGTGAAGGAGTTCCTGCTACGCCGCGTTGCTCCTATCCAACGCCACTCTTGCCGGATGTGGGCCTTCAGTGGGCGCGAGGATCGTACGAGGCTCCAGGAAGACGACTTGGCTCCTGAGGTGCTGAGGACGGCGCTCTTGACCCTGACTGGGGACCCCAACCCTGGCAGCGTCCAGCAGGGAGGGGTCTTGTTGTACCTCTGCCAGAGCAGGGGCGATTTTGTGAAGTAGATGTCTGTCTTTGATGAGTGGGGGCCGCGCCCCGCCGGCCTCTAGGGACCTCGCGAGAACCCAGTGATGGTGACTGCCCTTCCATTCGGCCAAGGCGACTCTTCCTCAGGCGGCGGAGCAGGGAGGCATGAGGCGCCAGAGGCCGAGGGGGCTCCTGACGGGGTGACAGCGTCGGGCGATGCTCATGAGGGAGCGGCTCTTGGGGCCGGTGCCGCTGAGGCTGAGGGTGACGAGTAGCGGCCCTCAGTGCCTGTGACTGGGGCCCTTGAGGCTCCAGCTGCTTCTCTTGGGGAGGCGATTGGTAGCGCACATCAGGCAGGCGCCCCTGCCGTTGATTGCCTTGACGCTCCATCTTCGTCGCAGGTTGATCCATGCGCCCAATTCTTGGGCCGCTTCCACATGGACTTTGAGGCTCTCCGGAAGAGAAGGGAGGCCCTGGGCGACGATTACCCTTGTCGCGTGCTGAAGCGTAGGAAGTACTTCGCCACTGATGAGTAAGCCTTCTCCTTTCCCAGCTCCCGATCCTTCTGTTACTTTTACTGACCCTTGCTCCACAGGCCCCTTCCAGTCGAGCTTGCGGAGACAGCTGAGGAGCCGTCCCCCTTGGCTTCGCCCCCTCCACCGTCCTCGAGTGCTCCGAGCAGCGGAGCCCTTGTGGTGAGGGCGATCGAAGAGACGAACCGTCTCGAGGCGTATCGTGGCCCTGCGCACCTCGCGATCCTCCTTCGCGGGCCTTCTCGTGGCAGCCTGCCATGGGCTTCTCGCCTGGTCGTGGACTGCGATTGGCTGAGGCACTCCCTGCGCTCTTCACCTGGGGATGGGCTGG
Source organism: Triticum monococcum (assembly GCA_034509565.1). Classification (NCBI taxonomy): domain Eukaryota; kingdom Viridiplantae; phylum Streptophyta; class Magnoliopsida; order Poales; family Poaceae; genus Triticum; species Triticum monococcum. The sequence continues at coordinate 272,582,782 of CM067842.1, read as the reverse complement.
CTCCAGGCCGGGCTTCTGGCGCGGCGTGCCCGGCCGTCACGAGGGTGCCAGCCCCCAGCCCCCAGCCTGGAGGGGGAGTGCTGATTCGTGGCTTCCGGCGCTTGCTTGGGGCAGATGATGGTGTGGAAGACGTGCTCGAGCGCGCCCGGGAGCGTCGCGCTCTCCGCCAATGATTCCTTCGAAGGGCTGCTGATGCGGTGAGCCTTCTTGGTGAGGAGCTTGCTGATGAAGACGCGCGCCTTGAGGCCGAGGGCCTGCGCCTAGCTACAGAGAGGCGTGAGCTGGAGGGCTCCATCGCCCTTGCGCACCGTCAGCGTGATCTTGACGACGCAGAGGCCAAGGCGTCGCTGGTGGCCTCTCGGGAGGCCCAATCTTGGGCCGCTGAGGAGGCCGGGGAAGCCGACTGGCGGCGAAAGGCGGCGGAGGAGCGGGCTCGGGAGCTCCTGGACTGGTGCCACTCATTGGAGGAGCGGGTGGAGCTGCGCGAGGCAGCCCTCGCGTCGATGAAGGTGGCCTCTGGCGACTCAGCAGAGCTCCGGAAGCGTGAGGAGGCACTGACGCTGGAAGCCTCCGAACGTACCCGTGATTACGAGCGTCTGGAGACGAGGGAGCGCTTGGTGACGCAGGCGGAGGATGATGTCGCTGCACAGGAAGCCCGTGTCCTAGAGGAGGTCGGACGTCGGGTGGCGATGGCGCATCTGAACCTCGAGCACGAGTTCGAAAAGAAGATGGGGATGATCCAGGCCGAGGCTGAAGGCAGGACTGCTGCCTTGAGGGCCAAGCTGGAGTAGGCGACACGGCGGGCTGACGCTTTCCGGACCGCCCTTAAGGTGGCGGAAGGTGAGTTAACCACCTCCCGGGCCGAGGTGCTCCTTCTTCGCTAGCGGGTGGAGGAGGCTGAGGCCAACGCACGCCAGAATGCGAACGAGATACGTCAGCGCTGGATCCTGGAGCATGAGCACGGACCCATGCTCACCACGCTCTGCGAGAGGGCCAACGCAGCCTTGGGCAACATCTGCGAGGCGGCCGTTGGTGAGCCGCACGCATTCAACTACGCCGGCAATCTTCAGTTCTTCACTGATGTGGTGACGTAGCTGGAGGCGCGGTTGGTCAGGGTTGACAGGTTGATGGAGGAGAGGAGCTGCGCCCTGCTCGGGCGCGCCTTTTCTCGCGTCTTCAGCCATCTCCGGAACATGGACCCCCAGTTCGATTTCGACGCCGCCATCGCCCCAGTCCCCCAGGTCGTCCGAGGTGATCTGGCGCACTGGGTGGAAGACAATGTGGATGCTCTTATCAGGGCCATCGCTTCGGACAATGATGGCGTGATCGTGGATGCCGACGAGGGTGGCGCGGTGAACAGTCCTGACACTGCTGGCGGCGACGCGGGCACCGATGGCGAGTTTAGCCACGCCAGCAATGGCTCGGGTGGTGCTCTTGAGGATGCATTGGGGGATTCGTCTGACTGATTGTGCATCGTTCCTGCTTCCTTACCCTGCATGAATAGAACTTAGGTTTTGGCCTGATGACTGTGAGAGCATTTTGGAGGGGGGGGCCCTCATGTAAAACTTGTGTTCATCATATCAGTAGACACTACATTTCCCATGCGCCCGCGCCAAGTGGCTGGCTTAAGCGACGCGCTGGTCGGCTAGTTTACCTTGGTCCTGTGCTGGCCCCGAGGTAGCCCGTGGGAGTCCGTGGTGTCCTGAGTGTCCCCTGATTGAATCCGTAGGATCTGCAGTAAAACACCATCCTGAGAGGACGCGGCGGCGGCAGTCTGGGCTGCGCGCAAGCTAGGCCTGACCCGGCTCGCGAGGGGCTCACGAGGGGAGGCAGCTGAGGTGAAGTCGTAACCAAAACACGAGAAATTGCTCGAAGGAGACTAAGCACCCCTTCCCCAAACACACGCAAATCTCAAAATCGAATCCAACTTGAATCCGGCGGGGGAAAGCGACAACCAAAGGGAAAAGCAACGAAAGCAGACAAAAGGCCGCGTCCGGCACCTAATCTAGTCTTGGACGTCTTCTCACCAGCGCGGAGCTAAGTGCTGCCACTGGGCGTGGGAGGGAGCCCCAGGTCCTGAGGCCGGCACCCCTGAGACTCCGGGGCGTGTACAACCCCACTCATTATTATGTGAGAGTGTCACGGGGCGGCGAGCTTCACAGGCACTGGGCCTTCTTCACAGGTACCGGCCTTGCTTCATATCGCCAGATGAGGGCCCCACCTTGCGCCACACTCTAGTGCCATCAACGACGACCGGAAACCAGGACGCCGCCGATGGGGTAGAGCGGTCGCCAGCGGTTCCCCCGACGACCACGGGTCCTCCGCCGGGGGCATGCCCTGAGGCACCTCCCCAGCGGAGGGCCTACCTCCTAAGGACACCTTGCTTCGAACGCCGCGGTGGTAATGTCGGATCTCGGCCCCTCTCCTGCAGCCCCCTGCGCCCTCCTTCCGAGGGGTTGGGGACTGTGGGAGCGGGGCAGCTGCTCGCTGTGGCGACCTGCACCTCTTGCGATCCATGGTTAGCGTATGCCTGCTGAAGAATTAGCGGTACCCGATAATCGTTGCCTCCAGCGTGCCCAGTGGGACCGTCCCGGGACTCCTGGAAGGGCTCAGCTTCTGGTGCCTCGTCCCCCCAGCTTGGGCTGAGGAGCGAGCCTTGTTCGCCCTCGTGAGGGTGTCCTTGGTCCATCATGAGAGGCACGTATTCCTCTGGTGCCGTCATCCCGAAGGCCACGCTGTAGTGCTCCGCGTGCCCGCGGTCCTGCTTGACGCGCCTACTATGGGGTGGCAGCGCGGCTGTCCAATGGGGCCACGGGTCGCGTCGAGTCCTTCTTCTTCGCGGACCGGGAGCGGGGGCAGCGCCGCCGCCGGTCCGGTGCTGACAGCCTCGCTGGCGTCGGACTAGCCTTGGAGCCCGCGGGTGCGCGCGGAGCCTCTGCGTGGGCCGCCCTGGGTTGGAGATGGGAGCTGGGTGCAGAAGGGGTGAGCCCCCGAGGCGGTGAAGCCCAGGAGCTCTGCCACCCGCTCCAGCAGCACGTCGCGGCCGCTCTCCAGCAGTCTACACTCCAGCAGTTCCCGGGCCACCGTGAGCGCGGCCCTCGAGTTCGCCTGCTCTCGGCGGGTGTACGTTGTCATGGCCGCGGCGTGATTGGAGGCCCTTGCTGCCGACAGCGCCTGCCGCGGTGTGAGAGCTGTCGAAGCCTGTCCGCGTCGCCCGCTGCCTGGGGCACGGGGTCGCCCGAGGCGAGCGGCTCTGCACGGGCGGGCCACGACGCCCATGGATCTGGGTTGCCCGCCTGGTCGCTGGACATGGTGATGATGACGCGATGGGGCACGAAGCGGTAGAAGGTGGATTCCGGCGCACCCCTACCTGGCGCGCCAAATGTTGGATTTCGGGTTCTGGCAGACCCTTGAGGTTCGAACACTGGGGTGCGCACGGAGATTTTGCCTCCTACCAACCTGCACCCCTCCGCCTCGCTAAGATCTAAGATATGGAAAGAAGAACACAAGAGACACAGGGTTTATACTGGTTCGGGCCACTGTTGTGGTGTAATACCCTACTCAAGTGTGTGGTGTGGTGGATTGCCTGTTGGGCTGATGATGATGAACAATACAAGGAAGAACAGCCTCGCGAGGGTCTGTTCCTGGCTGGTGGGATGAACTGCTGGGAGGAGTTCAGTCACCCTTCTCTCTCTCTCTTTTCCGGAACCCCCCACCTCTTTGGGTGGTTGGTCCTATTTATAAAGGCCCTGGTCTTCTTCCCAAATATCGAGCAGGAAGGGAGCCAACAATGGCGGGCTAATTTGAAACGGGACAGCTAGTACCAGCTATCCTGACAAAAGTAGTCTTCGCCTGCACAAAGCTCTGGTGGTGATGCCGTCTTGGGCTCCACGATGACCTCTGTCTTGCAGTCCTCCTGGTCTTGGTCCTGTTGCACCGAAATGGCAACCTTTGCCTGATGCCTCGGTACTCCGCGGCTGCGCTTGCCCCCTTGGCACCAAAGGGGAAATGAGGACACTACGTGGGCTGGCACCCGCCTGGCGCCCTTGGTCGTCATGGCTTGCGTCACGGGCACCTCGTGAGGTACCCCGCCTTGATCTCTCCACCTCCGCGCGAGCCAGCCTGATGAGGCCGTTCCTGAGGAAGCTCCGCGTCGTCCGCCCCGCGAGGCTTGGCCCCTCGCGAGGGTCTTGGCTCTGCATTGCTGAAGATGGGCTGTGCTGGGCCCCCCTTTGGGCCATGCCGCAGGCCGCAGGCAGGCAATTCTGGGGACCCCCGTTCCCAGGACGCCGACAAGCACGACAACACAGAGAATTAAACCGAACAAACCAATTCTGTTAAAGATAATAGTCCGGACGACATAACACCGGACAGACACCCGGAGCAGCCGAATGCCCGTGAAAGGCTTGTTGCCACCTTGAGGAGTCTGAAAAAGCAAAAGCAAAGGCTCAAGGCTGCACAGGACACTCTCCAAATCAGATGGAGTAAAGTACTCAACACAGCAGCGAAGTACGGCGGCAATCGCCCCACCAAGAGCTACCCAAAGCAGAAGTTGCTACCTGAATTTGATGAGGAGGCCGTAGACCCCCCACAACCAAAAACTAAAACAGCCATCTGGCCGGATAGACAACCTCACGGCCAGCATAAAGCAGCAAACAACGCCGCACATAAGCCAATACGCGGTCTACGCGAGGGCTCGCATCAAAAGGACGGTGAAACCAGATCCATCTATGGACCACGCAAGCGCGCTCTAGCATACAATGCAACACAACAAACATCCGAACAACGCGGTACACCCAGATACAGGGGTGCCACACACCCCCTATGTTTCACTGATGAGGTGCTGGACCATGAATTTCCAGAGGGATTCACACCTGTAAACATAGAGGCATACGACGGAACAACAGACCCTGGGGTCTGGATTGAGGACTATATCCTCCATATCCATATGGCTCGGGGAGATGATCCCCACGCCATAAAGTATTTACCCCTTAAGCTCAAAGGGCCAGCTCGGCACTGGCTTAAAAGCCTCCCTGAAAACTCCATTGGAAGCTGGGAAGGGCTCGAAGACGCCTTTCGGGCAAATTTTCAAGGGACTTATGTCTGACCTCCGGACGCGAACGATTTGAGTCATATAACTCAACAACCCGGAAAGTCAGCCCGAAAACTATGGAACAGGTTTCTTACTAAAAAGAACCAAATGGTCGACTGTCTGGACGCCGAAGCCTTGGCAGCTTTTAAGCATAGCGTCCGTGATGAATGGCTTGCCACAAACCTCGGCCAAGAAAAGCCAAGAACAATGGCAGCATTAACAAGCCTCATGACCCGCTTTTGCGCGGGTGAGGACAGCTGGCTAGCCAGATGCAGCACCAGCGACCCCAGTACATTTGAAGTTAGAGATGGAAACGGGAAATCTTGGCGCAACAGCAATAACAAACGCCGGAATAAAGAAGACAGCACGAAGAGCACGACAGTAAACACCGGATTCAAAAGCTCTCGGCCAGGTCAGGAAAAGTCGCCCTTTAAAGGCGCCGGAGACGAACTGTCTAGCTTAAACAAAACTCTGGACAAAATATGGCAGATCTATAGCACCCCTAGTAAACCCGCTAATCATACCCACAGAGAATGGTGGGTCTTCAAGTAGTCCGGCAAGCTCAACGCCGTACACAAGGGGGAAGATACACAAAGCGAAGACAAGGATGAGCCTCTCAAGCAAGACACTGGGGAACAAAAGAAATTTCCACCAGAAGTCAAAACAGTAAACGTGTTACACGTGATCTTGGGGCGAAACAAAATGGCACTCCGAGAAAATTATGCCCAAGGGCCTATCATCGCGGAGTCCTACCACTAGTCGTCTCAACCGATCACTTTCGACCATCGTGATTACTCAGCAAGTATCCGGCGTGCAGGATGGGCTGCCTTGGTATTAGACCCAATAATTGACAGTTACCACCTCACACGAGTCCTGATGGACGGTTGCAGCGGTCTAAACCTGATATACCAGAACACAATCTACGAAATGGGATAGACCCAACAAAAATTTGCCAAAGCAATACTACCTTTACAGGAGTAATGCCAGGCCCAGGGGCTCATTGCACGGGCTCCCTGCTACTAAAGGTTATTTTCGGCTTCCTTGATAACTTCCGTAGCGAACATTTAACCTTCCACATTGCTCCATTCCAAAGTGGCTATCAAGCACTACTCGGACACGAAGCTTTCGTTCCCTTTAATGCAATACCGCACTACGCTTCCCTCACACTCAAGATGCCCGGCCCACGTTGCATCATTATAGTGAACGGAAGTATTAAGCGATCTTTGCGCGCCGAAGAGAGTGCGGCTGCCTTGGCAGCCGCACAATAAAAATGGCCCGACCAACTAAATCATTTATCAGGTCGTCAAGACCTCGGACACGGTTAGACGAGTCCGGCACAGCTATATGTAATGCATACCGGATCAATGGCCACACCCCTATTACACATACAAGGGGCTCAACGCGCGCAGACAACTGGCAATTATTACTCATCTTGAATTACACATGGTTTCTTTAAAAACTATCTTTTTGCACGACAACCTTTTCACTTAAGTTCCTCTCTTTTACAGATGATCATCGTGCTACACCCGTCCAGGATACGACACAAAGGAGACACAGGCGCAGACGTGCGCCGGGACCCGCCCCAAGGATTCTTTTTAGATTAAGACCCTGCGTAAACCTTTTTTACTGTCTCTTGTTGATACACATCCACCGAATTCTCAGCACAATTGAGAAGGATATTGACGTGTTGGCATGTGGCCATGTCAGAATAATGCACGTACCTGGACACAAGGGTCTTCTTACAAAGGGCACTATTTAGGCCCGATTTATACCATAAAGACCGAATACCTTAGGGAGTGTTCGGCGTCGCGAGTTTGGCCTTATATGCATCATCTCCGAATCATTGCCTTTGGTCAAATGTTGGGTTTGCCCGGCTCCTGTGTTTTGGTGCCTTACGTTCCGCTTTGTCGGCTAAGGCAGCACCAGGAGAACTATCGCGATTGTGCCCTGGTTCATCCGGACAAGCACCTCAGTAGAGAAAGCCGAGAACTGACTGTCATGATATAGCATGAGACTGGTCAACCACTCGATGACCTATAGGGATGTTAGAATTCCTCCGCCTTAACGAAGGGCCGTTTCCCGGCCAGGCATGTACGCACCCCGAGATCGGAGACTGCGGAGCCACCAAGGGCTATCTAGTAGCCCCACTGTCAAACTCCTATGGCTAAGTGAAAGGGTTAAAGCATTATAGTCCGGTTGCCTCGTTCGCTGTGCTATCACCTCCTTAATAGGACCAAGACATTGGGTAAAGTGTGAACGGCTTTTTTGGGAGCACCTCCGCATTATATGCGTGGGGGCTGAAGCCGACGACTACAATCTTTCAGGTTATACACATGTATACACAAACGGCCGCACAGGAGGCATCATATTACTTTCGGGCAAAAGTATAAACACATCCTTAAAAAATTTCATAAAAACATTGTGTTTACAATGGGAATACATGTCACTCAAACATAATATTCTTCGAGCACTGGGCGTCTATCAAACGAGCACCCTCGAGAACCTCCTTGAAATAGTGCTCGGCAGCGACTCGGCCTATGGCCGAACCCTGCGCCGCAACAGTGGTAGCGTCAATCTCCGCCCAGTATGTTTAACACAGGCAAGGGCCATCCATGAGCCTTCTATGCACGCCGACCTCTTCATCCCGTCATTACGTGGCACCGCACCAAGGACCTGCTGCACTAAGCTAAAATAGCCTATTCAGCTTTGGCTTTTCCGGCCATAGCTGATCCACGACGGACCCCATGGCAAGTCCGGATAACCTGTTTAGTTCGGCCCATTCAGCTTGCCGATCAGTCAAAGGAAGCGGACACTCTAGAACGTAGAATTGTGACCAGAACAGCTAGTCCACCCGACGATCTGCTTGACCTTGGAAGTATTTGGCCGCATCGGCAGCGCTCGCCACCAAGTCCATATATGCATCTGCCGAACTCCATAGCCGATCTAGAGGGGCATACCGTGGATCTCCGAACTTCCTCCGTAGCATGAAGGGCTTCCCAACCGCAATATCCCCGGCTTCCTGCAGCTCCTCTTTCTTCACTCTCATCGCAGAGCGAGTATCTTTGTCCGCCATCATGGCCTTCTCAAGGTCCGCTGCCTTCACCCGGTTTTCTTCTTCAAGGACCTGGCAACGGTTGGCAGTGTCTTTTAATTCTACGGCCATCTTGGCCATCTTCTCTTGGCTCTCGCAATGTGCGGCCTTCTCGGCTTTTAACTCTTCGGCCGCCTTCAAAGCAGCCGCACTACTAATCCTCGCTTGTTCCTTGGCTCGGGCAAGTTCTTCCCGCAAGGCTTCCACGGTGGCAGCTCCATCTGCAGTCACAACATATTAAAGATACTGGCATCATGCTTCTCTTACTATGTGGTGTTCACCATATAATAACACTTACCATGTGCCTCGTCAAGCCTCTTGTTAACAAGCTCGATGTCGGCGTCCGCCGCATCCAGTTGCCATTTTAATTCGGCAAATTCACTAGTCCGGCTAGCCACCGGAGTTCCCACCGCCTGCACATAAAGGCGGTCTGGTTATTGCCTGGGACTATGATCCTCTGTTCGTCGCCGTTCTCATCGACAACCAGAGTCTCAGGGGCTACAATCTACATAGGGCACACCTAACATGTGTAGTACTATCACGTACCTCAAAGCCTGTCAGTAGACTTATAAAGGCTTCATGTAATCCGCGTTCGGCGGACGAAATTCTCTCCATCACCGTACCCATCAGCGTACGGTGTTCTTCTAACATGGCCGCTCGCCCCACCAACTCCCTCAGAACGTCCGACCGCTTACCACATGGTGTCGGACTCTTTTGTCTGCTCTCTTCGGGAGCCGGACACTGGGGACTTCGGGGGTCTATGGGATTATCTTCTGGCCTCACCGGATCCGGAGAGGCCCTCCGTGACGACACTTCGGGGTTGCCCGCTTCTTGAGCGGAGGAGTCCGGGGGAGGCGTTTCGCTCTCCATCATCTCTGGAAGAAGATCCCCCGAAGACGAGCTCAGCTGAGAGGGGCTAAGGCCCGAACTGCAAGATATATGTGGTGGTTATTTTCTCAGAGAAAAGATAGCATACCTTTACTAATAAAGTATTTTGGATCACATACGACTCGTTGGAGGGCTGATCCCCCCGCGGACTTTGTGCAGCAAAAGCACCCCCCCCCCGAGGCAGGGCCCTCTGTGGGAGACTTCTTCTCCTGTTTGGAGGTCTCGGCTTCTGGATCTTCGGAAGCAGTCCTTTTCCTCCCTCGGTCACCCTCCTTCATGGAGGCGCTCATTCCCTCGGTTGGAACTAGCAGCGATGGGGGGCCGCGTCCGCTCGTATTATCCGCCCCCCCCCCCCCCCTGTATCTTCCTTCGAAGGTTCCGGGCAAGGTGCGAGCTCGAGCATCTTTTCCAACACCGGATTTTCCAAACCTTCAGGGAGGGGGGCCAAACACCAAATCATCTTCGCCTTTGATAGCCAGTCGTGGTCAAAGAACGAACTCTCAAGAGTAACTTCGTGATGAATAAAAGACAATGTGTTCGGCTAGAGGATTTCTTACTTGTTCAGCGGCGCGATTACTGCTCAAGCCCACGTCCTCGGTAGTATCCGAACACTCTATTTGAGGTCCGAAGATTAACTTGTACATCTCCTCGTGCGTGAGGCTGAGGAAACTTTGAATGGCACGCGGTCCTTCTGGGTTGAACTTGAAGGAAATATGCCCTAGAGGCAATAATAAAGTTATTATTTATTTCCTTATATCATGATAAATGTTTATTATTCATGCTAGAATTGTATTAACCGGAAACATAATACATGTGTGAATACATAGACCAACAGAGTGTCACTAGTATGCCTCTACTTGACTAGCTCGTTAATCAAAGATGGTTATGTTTCCTAACCATGAACAAAGAGTTGTTATTTGATTAACGAGGTCACATCATTAGTTGAATGATCTGATTGAAATGACCCATTCCATTAGCTTAGCACCCGATCGTTTAGTATGTTGCTATTGCTTTCTTCATGACTTATACATGTTCCTATAACTATGAGATTATGCAACTCCCGTTTACCGGAGGAACACTTTGGGTACTACCAAACGTCACAACGTAACTGGGTGATTATAAAGGAGTACTACAGGTGTCTCCAATGGTAGATGTTGGGTTGGCGTATTTCGAGATTAGGGTTTGTCACTCCGATTGTCGGAGAGGTATGTCTGGGCCCTCTCGGTAATACACATCGAATAAGCCTTGCAAGCATAATAACTAAGATATTAGTTATGAGATGATGTATTACGGAACGAGTAAAGAGACTTGCCAGTAACGAGATTGAACTAGGTATTGGATACCGACGATCGAATCTCGGGCAAGTAACATACCGATGACAAAGGGAACAACGTATGTTGTTATGCGGTCTGACCGATAAAGATCTTCGTAGAATATGTAGGAGCCAATATGGGCATCCAGGTCCCGCTATTGGTTATTGACCGGAGACATGTCTCGGTCATGTCTACATTGTTCTCGAACCGTAGGGTCCGCACACTTAACGTTACGATGACAGTTATTATGAGTTTATGCATTTTGATGTACCGAAGGTTGTTCGGAGTCCCGGATGTGATCACAGACATGACGAGGAGTCTCGAAATGGTCGAGACGTAAAGATTGATATATTGGAAGCCTATGTTTGGACACCGGAAGTGTTCCGGGTGAAATCGGGATTTTACCGGAATACCGGGAGGGTTACCGGAACCCCCCGGGAGGCAAATGGGCCTATTGGGCCTTAGTGGAAAAGTGAAAAGGGGCTGCCCACAAGGGCTGCACGCCTCCCCCCTTCCCTAGTCCTATTAGGACTAGGAGAAGGGGCCGGCCCCCCTCTCTTCTCTCTTCTCTTTGGAGCGTCCTATTAGGAATAGGATTGGGGGGGGGGAGTCCTACTCCCGGTAGGAGTAGGACTCCTCCTGCGCCTCTCTTCCTAGCCGGCCGAACCCCTCCCCCTGCTCCTTTATATACGGGGGCAGGGGCACCCCATAGACACATAAGTTGATCATTGTTGATCGTTCCTTAGCCGTGTGCGGTGCCCCCTGCCACCAAATTCCACCTCGGTCATATCGTTGTAGAGCTTAGGCGAAGCCCTGCGTCGGTAGTTCATCAAGATCGTCACCACGCCGTTGTGCTGACGGAACTCTTCCTCGATGCTTTGCTGGATCGGAGCCCGAGGATCGTCATCGAGCTGAACGTGTGCTAAGAACTCGGAGGTGCCAGAGTAACGGTGCTTGGATCGGTCGGATCGGGAAGAAGACGTACGACTACTTCCTCTATGTTGTAAGATCGCTTCCGCAGTCAGTCTGCGTTGGTACATAGACAATACTCTCCCCCTCGTTGCTATGCGTCACCATGATCTTGCGTGTGCATAGGAAAATTTTCGAAATTACTACGTTCCCCAACAGTGGCATCCGAGCCTAGGTTTTATGGTTTGATGTTATATGCACGAGTAGAACACAAGTGAGTTGTGGGCGATACAAGTCATACTGCCTACCAGCATGTCATACTTTGGTTCGGCGGTATTGTTGGACGAGACGATCTGGACCAACCTTACGCGTACTCTTACGCGAGACCGGTTCCCTCGACGTGCTATGCACACAGATGGCTTGCGGAAGACTGTCTCTCCAACTTTAGTTGAACCAAGTGTGGCTACGCCCAGTCCTTGAGAAGGTTAAAACAGAGTCTATTTGACAAACTATCGTTGTGGTTTTGATGCGTAGGTGAGATGTGTTCTTGCTTAAGCCCGTAGCAGCCACGTAAAACTTGCAACAACAAAGTAGAGGACGTCTAACTTGTTTTTGCAGGGCATGTTGTGATGTGATATGGTCAAGGCATGATGCTGATTTTATTGTATGAGATGATCATGTTTTGTAACCGAGTTATCGGCAACTGGCAGGAGCCATATGGTTGTCGGTTTATTGTATGCAATGCAATCGCGATGTAATGCTTTACTTTATTACTAAGCGGTAGTGATAGTCGTGGAAGCATAAGATTTGCGAGACGACAACGATGCTACGATGGAGATCAAGGTGTCGCGCCGGTGACGATGGTGATCATGACGGTGCTTCGGAGATGGAGATCACAAGCACAAGATGATGATGGCCATATCATATCACTTTTATTGATTGCATGTGATGTTTATCCTTTTATGCATCTTATCTTTCTTTGATTGACGGTAGCATTATAAGATGATCTCTCACTAAATTATCAAGAAGTGTTCTCCCTGAGTATGCACCGTTGCCAAAGTTCGTCGTGCCCAGACACCACGTGATGATCGGGTGTGATAAGCTCTACGTCCATCTACAACGGGTGCAAGCCAGTTTTGCACACGCAGAATACTCAGGTTAAACTTGACGAGCCTAGCATATGCAGATATGGCCTCGGAACACAGAGACCGAAATGTCGAGCGTGAATCATATAGTAGATATGATGAACATGACGATGTTCACCATTGAAAACTACTCCATCTCACGTGATGATTGGTTATGGTTTAGTTGATTTGGATCACGTGATCACTTAGAGGATTAGAGGGATATCTATCTAAGTGGGAGTTCCTAAGTAATTTGATTAACTGAACTTAAACTTATCATGAACTTAGTACCTGATAGTATCTTGCTTGTTTATGTTAATTGTAGATAGATGGCTCGTGCTGTTGTTCCGTTGAATTTTAATGCGTTCCTAGAGAAAGCAAAGTTGAAAGATGATGGTAGCAATTACACGGACTGGGTCCGTAACCTGAGGATTATCCTCATTGCTACACAGAAGAATTACGTCCTGGAAGCACCGCTGGGTGCCAGGGCTGCTGCTGGAGCAACACCAGAGCAAAGCTGATGACTACTCGATAGTTCAGTGTGCCATGCTTTACGGCTTAGAATCGGGACTTCAACGACGTTTTGAACGTCATGGAGCATATGAGATGTTCCAGGAGTTGAAGTTAATATTTCAAGCAAATGCCCGAATTGAGAGATATGAAGTCTCCAATAAGTTCTATAGCTGCAAGATGGAGGAGAACAGTTCTCTCAATGAGCATATACTCAAAATGTCTGGGTATAATAATCACTTGATTCACATGGGAGTTAATCTTCCAGATGATCGCGTCATTGACAGAATTCTCCAATCACTGCCACCAAGCTACAAGAGCTTCGTGATGAACTATAATATGCAAGGGATGAACAAGACTATTCCCGAGCTCTTCGCAATGCTGAAAGCTGCGGAAGTAGAAATCAAGAAGGAGCATCAAGTGTTGATGGTTAACAAAACCACTGGTTTCAAGAAAAAGGGCAAAGGGAAGAAGAAGGGGAACTTCAAGAAGAACAGCAAGCAAGTTGCTGCTCGGGAGAAGAAACCCAAGTCTGGACCTAAGCCTGAAACTGAGTGCTTCTACTGCAAGCAGACTGGTCACTGGAAGTGGAACTGCCCCAAGTATTTGGCGGATAAGAAGGATGGCAAGGTGAACAAAGGTATATGCGATATACATGTCATTGATGTGTACCTTACTAGAGCTCGCAGTAGCACCTGGGTATTTGATACTGGTTCGGTTGCTAATATTTGCAACTCGAAACAGGGACTACGGAATAAGCGGACGCTAGCAAAGGACGAGGTGACGATGCGCGTGGGAAACGGTTCCAAAGTCGATGTGATCGCGGTCGGCACGCTACCTCTACATCTACCTTCGGGATTAATATTAGACCTAAATAATTTTTATTTGGTGCCAGCGTTGAGCATGAACATTATATCTGGATCTTGTTTGATGCGAGACGGTTATTCATTTAAATCAGAGAATAATGGTTGTTCTATTTATATGAGTAATATCTTTTATGGTCATGCACCCTTGAAGAGTGGTCTATTCTTATTGAATCTCGATAGTAGTGATACACATGTTCATAATGTAGAAGCCAAAAATGCAGAGTTGATAATGATAGTGCAACTTATTTGTGGCACTGTCGTTTAGGTCATATCGGTGTAAAGCGCATGAAGAAACTCCATACTGATGGGCTTTTGGAACCACTTGATTATGAATCACTTGGTACTTGCGAACCGTGCCTCATAGGCAAGATGACTAAAACACCGTTCTCCGGTACTATGGAGAGAGCAACAGATTTATTGGAAATCATACATACCGATGTATGTGGTCCGATGAATATTGAGGCTCGTGGCGGATATCATTATTTTCTCACCTTCACAGATGATTTAAGCAGATATGGGTATATCTACTTAATGAAACATAAGTCTGAAACATTTGAAAAGTTCAAGGAATTTCAGAGTGAAGTTGAAAATCATTGTAACAAGAAAATAAAGTTTCTACGATCTGATCGTGGAGGAGAATATTTGAGTTACGAGTTTGGTATACATTTGAAAAATTGTGGAATAGTTTCGCAACTCACGCCACCCGGAACACCACAACGTAATGGTGTGTCCGAACGTCGTAATCGTACTTTACTAGATATGGTGCGATCTATGATGTCTCTTACTGATTTACCGCTATCGTTTTGGGGTTATGCTTTAGAGACGGCCGCATTCACGTTAAATAGGGCACCATCAAAATCCGTTGAGACGACGCCTTATGAACTATGGTTTGGCAAGAAACCAAAGTTGTCGTTTCTTAAAGTTTGGGGCTGCGATGCTTATGTGAAAAAGCTTCAACCTGATAAGCTCGAACCCAAAGCGGAGAAATGTGTCTTCATAGGATACCCAAAGGAAACTGTTGGGTATACCTTCTATCACAGATCCGAAGGCAAGACATTCGTTGCTAAGAATGGATCATTTCTAGAGAAGGAGTTTCTCTCGAAAGAAGTGAGTGGGAGGAAAGTAGAACTTGACTAGGTAACTGTACCTGCTCCCTTATTGGAAAATAGTACATCACAGAAAACTGTTTCTGCGACACCTATACCAATTAGTGAGGAAGCTAATGATGATGATCATGAAGCTTCAGGACAAGATACTACTGAACCACGTAGATCAACCGGAGTGAGATCCGCACTAGAGTGGTACGGTAATCCAGTTCTGGAAGTCATGCTACTAGATCATGATGAACCTACGAATTATGAAGAAGCGATGGTGAGCCCAGATTCCGCAAAGTGGCTTGAGGCCATGAAATCTGAGATGGGATCCATGTATGAGAACAAAGTATGGACTTTGGTTGACTTGCCCGATGATCGGCAAGCAATTGAGAATAAATGGATCTTCAAGAAAAAGACTGACACTGACGGTAATATTACTGTCTATAAAGCTCGACTTGTCGCAAAAGGTTTTCGACAAGTTCAAGGGGTTGACTACGATGAGACCTTCTGACCCGTAGCGATGCTTAAGTCCGTCAGAATTATGTTAGCAATTGCTGCATTTTATGATTATGAAATATGGCAAATGGATGTCAAAACTGCATTCCTGAATGGATTTCTGGAAGAAGAGTTGTATATGATGCAACCATAAGGTTTTGTCGATCCGAAGGGAGCTAACAAAGTGTGCAAACTCCAGCGATCCATTTATGGAATGGTGCAAGCATCTCGGAGTTGGAATAAACGCTTTGATAGTGTGATCAAAGCATTTGGCTTTATACAGACTTTTGGAGAAGCATGTATTTACAAGAAAGTGAGTGGGAGCTCTGTAGCATTTCTAATATTATATGTGGATGACATATTGCTGACTGGAAATGATATAGAATTTCTGGATAGCATAAAGGGATACTTGAATAAAAGTTTTTCGATGAAAGACCTCGGGGAAGCTGCTTACATATTAGGCATAAAGATCTATAGAGATAGATCAAAACGCTTAATTGGACTTTCACAAAGCACATACCTTGAAAAGATTTTGAAGAAGTTCAAAATGGATCAAGCAAAGAAAGGGTTCTTGCCTATGTTACAAGGTGTGAAGTTGAGTCAGACTCAATGCCCGACCACTGCAGAAGATAGAGAGAAAATGAAAG
The DNA here is from genome assembly GCA_034509565.1 of Triticum monococcum. Classification (NCBI taxonomy): domain Eukaryota; kingdom Viridiplantae; phylum Streptophyta; class Magnoliopsida; order Poales; family Poaceae; genus Triticum; species Triticum monococcum. The sequence goes on along the minus strand of CM067842.1, from coordinate 272,566,753 downwards.
ATGTTCCCTATGCTTCAGCCATAGGCTCTATCATGTATGCAATGCTGTGTACCAGACCTGATGTGTGCCTTGCTATAAGTTTAGCAGGGAGGTACCAAAGTAATCCAGGAGTGGATCACTGGACAGCGGTCAAGAACATCCTGAAGTACCTGAAAAGGACTAAGGATATGTTTCTCGTATATGGAGGTGACAAAGAGCTCACCGTAAGAGGTTACGTTGATGCAAGCTTTGACACTGATCTGGACGATTCTAAATCGCAAACCGGATACGTGTTTACTTTAAACGGTGGAGCTGTCAGTTGGTGCAGTTCTAAACAAAGCGTCGTAGCAGGATCTACATGTGAAGCAGAATACATAGCTGCTTCGGAAGCAGCAAACGAAGGAGTCTGGATGAAGGAGTTCATATCCGATCTAGGTGTCATACCTAGTGCATCGGGTCCAATGAAAATCTTTTGTGACAATACTAGTGCAATTGCCTTGACAAAGGAATCCAGATTTCACAAAAGGACCAAACACATCAAGAGACGCTTCAACTCCATCCGGGATTTAGTCCAGGTGGGAGACATAGAGATTTGCAAGATACATACAGATCTGAATGTTGCAGACCCGTTGACTAAGCCTCTTCCACGAGCAAAACATGATCAGCACCAAGGCTCCATGGGTGTTAGAATCATTACTGTGTAATCTAGATTATTGACTCTAGTGCAAGTGGGAGACTGAAGGAAATATGCCCTAGAGGCAATAATAAAGTTATTATTTATTTCCTTATATCATGATAAATGTTTATTATTCATGCTAGAATTGTATTAACCGGAAACATAATACATGTGTGAATACATAGACCAACAGAGTGTCACTAGCATGCCTCTACTTGACTAGCTCGTTAATCAAAGATGGTTATGTTTCCTAACCATGAACAAAGAGTTGTTATTTGATTAACGAGGTCACATCATTAGTTGAATGATCTGATTGACATGACCCATTCCATTAGCTTAGCACCCGATCGTTTAGTATGTTGCTATTGCTTTCTTCATGACTTATACATGTTCCTATAACTATGAGATTATGCAACTCCCGTTTACCGGAGGAACACTTTGGGTACTACCAAACGTCACAACGTAACTGGGTGATTATAAAGGAGTACTACAGGTGTCTCCAATGGTAGATGTTGGGTTGGCGTATTTCGAGATTAGGGTTTGTCACTCCGATTGTCGGAGAGGTATCTCTGGGCCCTCTCGGTAATACACATCACATAAGCCTTGCAAGCATAATAACTAAGATATTAGTTATGAGATGATGTATTACGGAACGAGTAAAGAGACTTGCCAGTAACGAGATTGAACTAGGTATTGGATACCGACGATCGAATCTCGGGCAAGTAACATACCGATGACAAAGGGAACAACGTATGTTGTTATGCGGTCTGACCGATAAAGATCTTCGTAGAATATGTAGGAGCCAATATGGGCATCCAGGTCCCGCTATTGGTTATTGACCGGAGACATGTCTCGGTCATGTCTACATTGTTCTCGAACCGTAGGGTCCGCACGCTTAATGTTACGATGACAGTTATTATGAGTTTATGCATTTTGATGTACCGAAGGTTGTTCGGAGTCCCGGATGTGATCACAGACATGACGAGGAGTCTCGAAATGGTCGAGACGTAAAGATTGATATATTGGAAGCCTATGTTTGGACACCGGAAGTGTTCCGGTGAAATCGGGATTTTACCGGAATACCGGGAGGGTTACGGAACCCCCCGGGAGGCAAATGGGCCTATTGGGCCTTAGTGGAGAAGTGAAAAGGGGCTGCCCACAAGGGCTGCACGCCTCCCCCCTTCCCTAGTCCTATTAGGACTAGGAGAAGGGGCCGGCCCCCCTCTCTTCTCTCTTCTCTTTGGAGAGTCCTATTAGGAATAGGATTGGGGGGAGTCCTACTCCCGGTAGGAGTAGGACTCCTCCTGCGCCTCTCTTCCTAGCCGGCCGAACCCCTCCCCCTGCTCCTTTATATACGGGGGCAGGGGGCACCCCATAGACACATAAGTTGATCATTGTTGATCGTTCCTTAGCCGTGTGCGGTGCCCCCTGCCACCAAATTCCACCTCGGTCATATCGTTGTAGAGCTTAGGCGAAGCCCTGCGTCGGTAGTTCATCAAGAACTCTTCCTCGACGCTTTGCTGGATCGGAGCCCGAGGATCGTCATTGAGCTGAACGTGTGCTAAGAACTCGGAGGTGCCGGAGTAACGGTGCTTGGATCGGTCGGATCGGGAAGAAGACGTACGACTACTTCCTCTACGTTGTAAGATCGCTTCCGTAGTCGGTCTGTGTTGGTACGTAGACAATACTCTCCCCCTCGTTGCTATGCGTCACCATGATCTTGCGTGTGCGTAGGAAAATTTTCGAAATTACTACGTTCCCCAACAGAACTCCCACAAGCGAAGGGGCTGGCATTTGCAAGGCTGGACTTGACGAACCTGCATAACTTGTATTACTGCAACCAAATTAAAATCTCCCTCGAAGAGATCTCGGATGCGGCTTTGCTGTATAGGCACGTCCTTGGTTGGACCCCAGCTCAGACCTCTGCTATTCCATGACATCAGTTGTGGTGGGGGCCCGAGCGGAAAGCGGGGGCAGCCACCCACTTGGCACTTCTGGGAGCTATGATGTAAAACCACTCTCACTGCCATAATTCGGACACCTTTGGAAAGGAACCATTCGGCCAGGGAGCTCTTGCCATCTTGCCTAGTGATGCACCTCCGCACGCTGCATGTTGCCCCTCGATCACCTTCGGCTTCACTTCAAACGTCTTGAGCCACAAGCCGAAGTGGGGGTCATGCGGAGGAAGGCCTCACACACGATGATAAATGTCGAGATGTGGAGAAAGGAGTCCGGAGCTAGATCATGGAAATCTAGCCCGTAATAGAACATCAAACCCTGGACAAAGGGATCCAGGGTGAGGCCTAGACCTCGGAGGAAGTGGGAGACGAACACGACATTCTCGTTGGGTTCGGGAGTAGGGATGATCTGCCCTCGAGCAGGCAGCCGATGCGAAACCTCGGCGGTCAGGTATCTGGCCTCCCTCAACTTCTTAATGTCCTCTTCCGTGACGGAGGAGGGCATCCATTGGCCTTGAAGGCTGGATCCGGACATGATTGAAGATCCGGAGCACCTGACCTGGGCTTTGGGTGTTAGAACTCGAGGCGAGGGAAGGGTTCGATTGAGCACGAGTGGGAAAAAGCTAAAAACCTCGTCCCTTTACAAAGAGGGTGAATATCAAGCGTCCTCTCCATAGCCGTTTAGGACTTGCCTATAATCTAGGAGTCCTAGACATGGTGGGTTACCCACGCTCGTATTGATGAGAATCCCGTAATCAGGGTGCAAGATCTCTGCTTTGACAAGACGTGTCGAAAAACTGCCTCGCGTTATGGGGAGGTTGGTTAACAGAAACGGTTCGAATAATCACCGGGCCATGAGGTAACGTCATGCTGCCAAGACGAGCCAGCAAATTAGATCTGCAAAAATATTATTCTCTCTACGGTGGAACGTGGAACTTATTTTGCAGGGTCAGACACTATCCTCATATTCAAATTCTTCTGTGATGTATTCGGAGAAGGAACCCGCCTTGCAATGCCGAAGACAATACTGCGCGCCAGACTCATCGTCATTGAAGCCTGGTTAAGGGGCTACTGAGGGAGTCCTGGATTAGGGGGTCTCCAGACAGCCAGACTATCTCCATTGGCCGGACTGTTAGACTATGAAGATACAAGATTGAAGACTTCGTCTCGTGTCCGGATGGGACTCTACTTGGCGTGGAAGGCAAGCTAGGCAATACGGATATGGCTATCTCCTCCTTTGTAACCGACCTTGTGTAACCCTAACCCTCTCTGGTGTCTATATAAACCGAAGGGTTTTAGTCCGTAGGACGACAACCATAACATACAATCATACCATAGGCTAGCTTCTAGGGTTTATCCTCTCTGATCTCGTGGTAGATCCACTCTTGTACTACCCATATCATCAATATTAATCAAGCAGGACGTAGGGTTTTACCTGCATCAAGAGGGCCCGAACCTGGGTAAAACATCGTGATCCCTGCCTCCTGATACCATCCGGCCTAGACGCACAGTTCGGGACCCCCTACCCGAGATCCGCTGGTTTTGACACAGACAGCAAGTGCTGAAAAATATCCGCGGAGGTAAACTCCATGATCGGTGCCTAATCGGATTCGATAGGAACGGGCGCAGGCGGTTCGGAGTCCGTGGCCGGAGAAGGATCCGACAGTTTAACAACACGGCTCTCGTGCAAGGTAAGGTCGATGTTCGGCTCGATCGCTCCTAAGGGTAAGGCTTCCGCGGCGGGGTCCATCCACCCGTCCACGGAAGGCGCACCTAGCTCCAAATTGAGGGTCGGAGCGGCTGCCTGTGCGATCTCTTGAACACTATCCGATGGTAGAGCTAAATCGTACTCATCGTGACTGTGTGACGCACAAGGCAGAGGCTCGAATCCATCGAGGATCAAGTATCCACGGATATCGGCCGTGTAGTTTAAGCTTCCAAACCTGACCTGGTGGCCAGGGGCGTAACTTTCAATATGCTCCAGATGGCCAAGCGAATTGGCCCGCAGTGCAAAGCCGCCGAACACGAAGATCTGTCCGGGGAGAAAAGTCTCACCCTGGACTGCATCGACATTGATGATAGTAGGAGCCATCAAGCCTAACGGCGACGACACAGAGGAACTCTCAATGAAAGCACCAATGTCGGTGTCAAAACCGGCGGATCTTGGGTAGGGGGTCCCGAATTGTGCCTCTAAGGCGGGTGGTAACAGGAAGCAGGGGACACAATGTTTTACCCAGGTTCGGGCCCTCTTGATGGAGGTAAAACCCTACGTCCTTCTTGATTAATATTGATGATATGGGTACTACAAGAGTAGATCTACCACGAGATCGGAGAGGCTAAACCCTAGAAGCTAGCCTATGGTATGATTGTCTGTTGTCCTACGGACTAAAACCCTCCGGTTTATATAGACACCGGAGAGGGCTAGGGTTACACAAGGTCGGTTACAAAGGAGGAGATATACATATCCGTATTGCCTAGCTTGCCTTCCATGCCATGTAGTTAGCATAATCTTGTATCTTCATAGTCCAACAGTCCGGACACAAGACGAAGTCTTTAATCTTGTATCTTCATAGTCCAACAGTCCAGCCAAAGGATATAATCCAACTGTCCGAAGACCCCCTAATCCAGGACTCCCTCAAATACCTTGTGAGCAGTTCTATCTCCAGCATGATGCCCTCCATAAGCTTCGGAGTAACATTTCCGTAGGATTTGTCCCCGTTCATGCTCAGGTACATAACGTCTAATAATACCATCTACTCCTTTACAAATATGTGGGTCATCCTAAAAGTAATGTCTTAAATCATAGAAGAATTTTTTTCTTTTGTTGGTATGTAAAGCTAGGTGGTAAATATTTAGCAACAATGTAGTTAGCAAAATCAGCATACCAAGGAGTATTATGAGAAAAATTTATTGCCGCTAACTGCTCATCAGGAAAACTATCATCAATCGGTAGGTCATCAGGCACATTTTCAAGCCTACAAAAATTATTAGCTACTGGGTTCTTAGCTCATTTTCTATCAATGATATGTAAATCAAATTCTTGTAACAAGAGAACCCATCGAATGAGTCTAGTTTTAGCATCTTTCTTTTCTACAAGATATTTAATAGCAGCATGGTCTGTGCGAACAGTTACTTTGGAGTCAACAATATAAGCTTGTGACGCCTGGATAATTAAGCTACAGTAATTCTCTGCTAATGATGGCATGTCATCACATTACTGTTGCTAATCCTCGCTTGATCCAAATCTTCGTGCAAACTCAAATTCAAATAAAGTCAAAAATTCAAATTTGTCCAACATAAAAACTAAAATGTTAAAAGTGTGGCAAATAATCCCTGGATATTTTTCATGTTGGAACCAACCTCTTTTGGTTTCCTAAAGTGCCCCTCGAAATTATTTAGTGGTCCAGCAGCAATTTAAATTGTCCTTCAATTTCTAAAAATGGTTAGACAACTCCTTTTAGCCTCAAACTTTTTGTGACTCCTACAAATAATGTGTGTGATTTATGTGACAAGTCTCACATCTAATAAAACTCTTTTAGTCTTGCAATTAAATAGAAAACAATAGTTAAAATCGAAAACAGTAAATAAAATCTAAATAAAAAGAGAAGGGCCTATTCTACTTGGCACTTTGGCCGAACTAGCCAAATGGCCGGCCCAGCCCAGCTCCCCTCTCCTTCAACCTGCTACAAGGAGATAGGTGATCGTGGCGCCCATCCGCCGGCCATGTCGTGCGTGGCAGCCACCCCCCGCCTCCCCGATTGCTACAAGGGCACCCCAAGCCCCTCCCCTCTCCCCCGGTCGAACCCTAGCCGCCACTTCTTCCCCCTCACGCAGTTGCTCGCTCCCTTGCATACACCCGAAGCTACTGTCGCCGCGCCATTGTCACCGTCGCAGCCAACATCATCGCCTACGCGCGGGAGGACATCCAGGAGAACCGTGACCGCCAGCTTCGCCCGTCCCGGGCATCAGCTCAAGCCGGGGCGGCTCGTACGCTTGCCATCGCCGACTGCTTCATCACGTAAATTGCCGGCCGCCGTCGTCGATTCCCTCGTCTCTGGTCCACCTCTGGCCTCCCCGTCACTTCCGTTGGAACCGTTGTGAGCTCCTCTTCCAAAACCCTCTCTCCCCTCTCGATTTCGTCGCGGTAGCCACTGTCCCTGAGCTCGTCCGAGCTGCCGCGTACGCATACGTGCGTGTGTGCTGCAGCTGCTTCTATGTGCGCGCACCGGCCTCGTCGTGGTCTAGTGCTACTTCGCCTGCTACTGCTCCAATGCTGCCCCGTACGACGCTCGCCGACCCGCCACATGCGCATCACCACGGCTGCACGCACCGACCCCTGCCCTTGCTCGTGCCTGTAGTCAGCACGACTGCGCCGCCCGCGCCCAACACCCCTGGCCTCTGCTGCTGCTCGCATGAGCTCCTACGCCCGCCCGCCGCACGCGCCAGGCGCCCGTGCTGCTCGCTGCAGCTCCGCCTGCTGTACTACTTGCCGCTGCCGCTGGGCGATGCTCTGCTTCCCACCGCTGTGTCTGGCCCCGACCGGTCTTGCCGTGCAGCCCTGCTCCCTGCGCCCTGCCTCGCCTAGCCGCGCCCTGTGCGGCTGTGCCACCCCTGCCCGTCCCTGCGCTGCGCGCGCTCGCTGTCGTACACTAGCACGCTCCTCTGCTACGTTGCTACTTCCGCTGCTGCAGTTACTGCTTGCGTCGCTGCTTGTTGTACTGCTGCTAACTACTGTAGATGTAGTTAGCTTTGCTAAATTTACATTGACAAACCTCCTAGACAGCCTCTAAACAACGGTTCAACAACTGTCAACGAGGCTAAGAAAAATATGAGTAGAATGTATACTTGACAAACTTTATTTTATCCCACTTGATCAAATCCTTTCGATGCATGGTGTAAATCCTACGAAAATCAAAAAATGCTATCTTCTGTTAACAAAACAACAGAATTGACTCCTAGCATTGTGTGTTGCATGCTTTGTGTGGTGTGTGTGTGTGTGGCCGGCTTGGCCACGGCCCACGGCCGTGTGTGGCCGGCCCTTTTTTTAATTAGGACTAGTTTAATTTAGGATTAAAGTTAGTGCTAAGTTAGTCTAATAGCGGGTGATACGTGGATCTACAGTTAGTTTAAATAAAATCAGTTTCATAAAAAGATGTCTAAGTCAATGACATATAGGACCCTCCTGCACTGTTCACTTTTGACCAAGTCAACATCAACTATGTCGACTTTCACTCGCCCCACTTGTCATACACCCTGGCTGGTTACACTCTGTGTACCCATGGCAAATTCTAGTTTACTTCTGAATTAATAGAATTCCAGAAATTGTTTAAAACTTTAATAAATTAATTTAAAACAATCTGATGCTCAGATGAAAAAGTTTTGTACATGAAAGTTGCTCAGAAGGACGAGACAAATCAGGATGCGCCCTCCGTTCATCTGCCACACACCCCTAGCATCGCGAACATGCAACTTTTCCCCTCCGGTTTGTTTGTCTGAAAATGCCTAACTCCGGGAAAACTTTCCGGATGTTATCACCCTTTCGCCTATATCATGTAGCACTGTGTTAGAACATGTCTAACTCTACCTGTTGTCCTATTATGCATTTGCTTGCTATGTATTTACTGTTTCCCCCCTCTTCTCTTCGGTAGATCCCGAGGCTGATGTTGCCCCTGTGATCGACTATGTCAACAGCAACCCCCTTCTTCCCTTTCAACGGAGCTTCCTGGCAAGCCCCCCCTAATCACTAGATATCGCCTATTCTTCTCTCTACTACTTGCATTAGAGTAGCGTCACATGTTACTGCTTTTTGTTAATCCTATTCTGATGCATAGCCTATCCTTGCTACCACTGTTGTTACCTTTACCTGCAGTCCTAAATGCTTAGTATAGGATGCTAGTATTTCATCAGTGGCTCTACATTCTTGCCCGTCACCCATGCTATACTATTGGGCCGTAATCACTTGGGAGGTGATCACAGGTATATACTTATATAAATAATATAAGATATATGTGGTGATTAAAGTCAGGTCCGCTTGTAGAGTACTCATGAGTGATTCACGGATTGGGTTCGAAAGGACATTTGTACCGACGGCCCTCTGAGTGTATCTTTGTGGCGGAGCGACAGGGTAGGTTGAGACCACCTAGGAGAGAGGTGGGCCTGGCCTTGGTCGGCGTCCGCGGTTAATTCAATTAACACGCTTAACAAGATCTTGGTATGTGATCTAAGTCTGGTCACTGGCCTATACGCACTAACCAACTACGCGGGAACAGTTGTGGGCACTCGACGTCGTGGTATCAGCTGAAGCCTTCGTGACATCAGCGACTGAGCGGCGCGCGCCGAATCGGACAGTAAGCCTGCTCTTGTATTAAGGGGGCTAGATCTGCTTCCGGCCGCCTACGCAACGTGCAGGTGTGCAATAGGCGATGGGCCTAGACCCCTGCGCCATAGGATTTGGACCGGCATGCTGACCTCTCTGTTGTGCCTAGGTGGGGCTGCGACGTGTTGATCTTCCGGGGCCGGGCATGACCCAGGAAAGTGTGTCCGGCCAAAGGGGATCGAGTGTGCTGGGAAATGTGGTGCACCCCTGCAGGGATATTTATCTATTCGAATAGCCATGCCCCTCGGTAAAAGGACGACCCGGAGTTGTACCTTGACCTTATGACAACTACAACCGGATGCCTAATAAAATACATCCTTCCAAGTGCCAGATACAACCCGTTGATCGCTCTCTCACAGGGCGACGAGGGGAGGATCGCCGGGTAGGATTATGCTATGCGATGATACTTGGTGAACTTACTATCTACTCTCCTCTACATGCTGCAAGATGGAGGCGGCCAGAAGCGTAGTCTTTGATAGGACTAGCTATCCCCCTCTTATTCCGGCATTCTGCAGTTCAGTCCACATATGCTACCCTTTTGCATTTGATATCAATGCATACATATGTAGTGTAGCTCCTTGCTTGCGAGTACTTTGGACGAGTACTCACGTTTGCTTTTATCCTCCCTTTTTCCCCTTTTCGATACCCGATTGTTACGACCAAACGATGGAGTCCAGGAGCCAGACGCCATCGTCGACAACGACTCCTACTACACCGGAGGTACCTACTACTACGTGCAGGCCGCTGACGACGACTAGGAGTAGTTCAGGAGGATCCCAGGCAGGAGGCCTGTGCCTCGTTCGATATGTATCCCAGTTTGTGCTAGACTTCTTAAGCAAACTTGTTTAACTTATGTCTGTACTCAGATATTGTTGCTTTCGCTGACTTGTCTATGATCGAGCTCTTATATTCGAGCCCTCGAGGCCCCTGCCTTGTAATATGAAGCTTGTATTATTTCTATTCGTGTCTAGATTTGTGTTGTGATATCTTCCCGTGAGTCCCTGATCTTTATCACACACATTTGCGTATATGACTAGTGTACGATTAAATCGGGGGCATCACAAGTTGGTATCAGAGCCAACTGCGTGTAGGAATCCCCCTTCCACCCTCCTTGGTCGAAGTTCAGTCTAGTCATTGCAAAACTTTTACTAACATGGTTGTGTGTCTTAAGGGCTCACGTCGCCATTGGGTGGTATTAGGATCTTTTACTCCTCGTCTATACTCTGGGACTCTGATCTCTCTCCTATTCGGGTTAAATGATCTTGCTAACTCAAACTCTAGGTTCTCATAAATACTTTCTCCCGGAGAGCCCATCGGTCCGCACGATCGCTTGTTTCACCAGAAGATTCCGAAGACACCCTACGATGTTCTCTCGAGACTATGTGCCATCGCTTTTGCAATTCCCTACCACCGATGTATCCTTATGGATAGCTACATACATTTGTCACTCATACATTCAGCCCCAGTTGTTCGTGTTATTACGAGATACATCGAAATTCTCTCTATTGTTCCCAGAATAATTTGTGCCTACTGCCCTGCAGTTCTTTGCCACATGAATACCCCTACGAATAATTCCTTGCACTTATCGAGTATCTGCTCATCACCAGTTGTTCAGGTGTTTCTTACTATTGTATCCTCCGAAAATCCTTAGCAGCTTATTGCTCTTGAAATTCTTGCTTTCTTGCATTAGGATTAATCCCATAAGTCTGGTAATCTTATCGTCATCCTTTGTCATTATCATTTTGAGTCTGTTGATTCAATGTGTTGCGAATGCACGCAATCCTCTATCACATCCTAGAATTCATCTTTCTAGCTCAGACGTTATTTTTAACATGTGCTGGATCTCGACCAATAAAATTGTCATCGATTGTACCCCTAAGGCTATTCAACTTATCCATCCCTAATCAGAGCATCACTTCTGATCCCTTGCCTTGGGACACGTAATTCCTTTGCAATTGAGCTTTGAATTAGTTAGTTGTTTCTATCATCTGATCTCCTTGCATTCTTTCTTCTTTTGGTTGAGTACCGATGCTCACATCAGATCCCTTATGGACCATCGAATCCTTTGTTGAATTATCATCTGACAGTGTCCTTCGTATAGTAAATCTCGATTAGTCCTTTCTCTGATATATAATGCCATTGGTAAATCCTATTCTCTGATTTGGCCAACCATGCTTGCTCTCGAGCTGGAGATATTTACTCTTGAAGCTTGTGGTATATGTTTCTAAAATTCCCCGATGGGTTGAACCTATGCCTTCCTTAGTCCGTGTGAACCCGAAAGTTTTCACGAGTCATACTCTTCTGGTGCTTCGCCAGATAAAATTTCAACACAACAACTTCTTCGTAAACAAGAAGTGAATGAAAGGCTATGCATTGCAGAAGTGGGAGTCGACCTTGAACTTTGTGTTCATGCCCATGGACACGATGTAGTTCTTATCATTAAAGCTTATCTTAAATTAATTATTCCCTTGGTATAAGTTCATCTTATTTCTGGGATTTGATCCTTTGCAATCGTGGTTCCAACCATATGTTCTTCTCTGATCCCATTTCTCGGGCAAGTTTAAGCACTTGTCTTGTGTGGATCAATACACTAGTCCAACCTTTACTTTGATCTACCATCGAGTATTACACCCTGGTATCTCGAGAATACCATGGAACTGCATAACTTCTTATGGGTTCTTCATCAAATGTTATTTCTCACCGAATCCAATTTTTCTTGGGTTCCGGGTTGTCGTCAACCGAGAACACCGAATAGTGAATCGAGTCCGTACTCCGATTCAATAAGTCTTAAGTAATTTCCGTTGCTTACGAGTTTAATAAACCTTCAAGTCATTCCTAGCCTGATCGGCTATATCATTATCATGCTAAATTTTAAGAGTGCTACCTGGTCCTCCTTCTCGGAGCACAAGTTTTGACGGTGAGCTAAGCTTACGTCGATCTTCCTCGTCATATCATTTCACGTTGAACAACAAGCTTGGTTCCGAGTTTGTGTCGTACCCGTGGTTCCAATAAACTTGCGCTTCATCATTCCTTTACCTTGATGCCATAGCTGATCGATTACATCTTCATGAAATCTCTCGACAAATGTGTCGTGATCATCGTTAACATTTTGACTCCTTCTAGGATATCAATCGAATTCTTGATGAGAAATACCATCCTTGCCCTTATTGATTTGTTTAATCACCGATCATTTTATTACCTTCCATTCAACACAAAATTGTTCGTGTTTTGTGTTATACCTTGAGTTCCTGGCTATCCAGCTTATCTTATGTCCTACCTTGAAGTAATACCATCTTATATATGAAGAATATTGTGAGAACTTCACCACCTCTTAATAATTCTTGATACAATTGATACCTATTGCCATCTCCCTTCATTTCTTAGTCCCCGTGTTATTCCTTACCTGAATACCAACAAATGGACTGTGATGTGAAAATTCAAAACTTTTAGCAACCCTATTGCTTGTAAGTTAACGAATGATAGTTACATTCTTTGTGTATTGGATATCGAATCACCCTTCTAACATTGATCTTGCTACCTAAGCCATATTTTGGGTGCACCTTTCAATCAATGCTTAATTGTGTATGCATTCCTTGAGCATAAACCATTATATCATTTGATCTGACAAATGTTATCTCCTTGTTCACATAATTGTGGAAATCCATCTTTTTGTAAATCTTGAGGATTGTCGCTGAGACCATCAGCCACCCCTCATTCTCTCCTTGGTTTAGTGATGAACTCTTGTTTTGGAAATCTCTTCCTTAGTTCATTCCCCGAGAGTCGTACGATGTCACCTCGTTAATTTGTGTCACACCTTTTCTTCTTAGGCATCCTGAGCCTGAGTTATCCTGACATCAATCAGATCTGAATCTCGATCAGATATGATGGTTGGAACATATTCCCAAGAGTTATAACACTGGTCTTTTATATGACCCGGTAAGATGATGTCATGCCTAGCACACCTGGCCGTAGGACCTATTGTTATAGTTCCCTTCTTAGCAAGGTTAGCAATTCTTCCATGAGGAAATCGTAAGACTTATTCTATAAGTTGTTCCTGATGGATCCTTTGTGCATCCAAATTCCGACCCTTACTTGATGGCCATGTCAATGCTATCTCGAAGCATACCTGTGTTACTCCGGTTTTCAATAAAAACATTTGAAGCACAATGAAAAGAAATTCCTTATCAACTATCCAAACACCGTTGTATGGGTAATGTCATGAAATTTCTGTCCCCTCATCTAAAGGGTTTTCTATTTATATCTTGCCATGGAAATCATGCTCTGCTTGTCCTTGTGAAGGATATACCCCTGAAAAATGTGTTTAAACATATTTTCCTTTCCATTGTTCTGTTTAATCTGATGATTACCTTTTCCTTTCCAATGATTTGTTTAACCTTTCTTGCGATCTATATAATCTAAGCAGTAATAATTCACTTCTTATGTAAACACCTCGGTGTACAACTCTGATAGTAAGACCTTGTTACTATAGCTGATGACATTCCAGTAGCCACAGATGGACGAGAACTTTGCCTATTGGTCCGCCTTGTCTTAACAAGCAGGAAAACAGTTCTCTTCGTCCCTCACCCTTGGTACCAACGTTGTTGTTGACATAACTGATAGGTCATCCTTTAACCTACCTTGCTATCATGACCGTGCAATATGTTAGCGTCTTCCTGCTTTTAACCCACATGGTGGGCCCATAACCCACAGTTCCACAGGATGGAAACCTGACTTTCCTGTAAATCCCTGTATTCCAAAATTGTTTCTCACGCTTGACTTCGTATGTAATTCACGAGCCACCTTCTTGTGATCTGTTCTGGTATCAGGTGCAATACTTATTCTCGATGCTCTAAACCCCTTTCACACTCTGCTTCAGACATCGAATGATTGCCTACCCGCTTAAATCTTCTTATTGCACCTTCTTACCTTGCTCTCGATGACTTTCTTGAATTCCAACTCAAGAGATGCCTCTATGCCACGTTCATCGAGGTAGCCCCCGGGTACCTATCTTGTGTTGAGCTCCGTCCTTCCCGAGTCTTTCCCCCTTACTCCACCCTTTAAATCTCAGGACGAGATTTCTTATGGTGGAGGAGAATTGTGATGCCCGGATAATTAAGCTACAGTAATTCTCTCCTAATAGTGGCATGTCATCACATTACTGTTGCTAATCCTCACTTGATCCAAATCTTAGTTCAAACTAAAATTCAAATAAAGTCAAAAATTCAAGTTTGTCCAACATAAAAACTAAAATGTTCAATGTGTGGCAAATAATCCCTGGATATTTTTCATGTTGGAACCAACCTCTTTTGGTTTCCCAAAGTGCCCCTCAAAATTATTTAGTGGTCCAGCAGCAATTTAAATTGTCCTTTTCAATTTCTAAAAATGGTTAGACAACTCCTTTTTGCCTCAAACTTTTTGTGACTCCTACAAATAATGTGTTTGATTTAAGTGACAAGTCTCATATCTAACAAAACTCTTTTAGTCTTGCAACTAAATAGAAAACAATAGTTAAAATCGAAAATAGTAAATAAAATCTAAATAAAAAGAGAAGGGCCTATTCTTCTTGGCACTTTGGCCCAACTAGCCAAATGGTCGGCCCAGCCCACCTCCCCTCTCCTTCAACCTGATACAGGGAGACACGGGATCGTGGCGCCCATCCGCCGGCCATGTCATGCGTGGTGGCGATCCCCTGCCTCCCTGATGGCTACAAGGGCACCCCAAGCCCCTCCCCTCTCCCCCGGTCGAACCCTAGTCGCCACTTCTTCCCCCTCGCGCCATTGCTCGCTCCCCTGCATACACCCAAAGCTACTGTCCCCGCGCCACCGTCACCGTAGCAACCAACGTTGTCACCTATGCGTGGGAGGACGTTCAGGAGGACCACGACCGTCGGCTTCGCCCGTCCCGGACATCAGCTCAAGCCACGGCAGTTCATACGCTTGCCATCGCCGACTTCTTCATAGCATACATCGCCGGCCACCATGGACGATTGCCTCGTCTCCGGTCCACCTCTAGCCTCCCCGTCGCTTCCGTTGGAACCGTTGTGAGCTCCTCTTCCAAAACCCCCCTCTCCCCTCTCGATTTCATCATGGTAGCCATTGTCCCTTAGCTCGTCCGAGCTGCCGCGTACGCGTACGTGCATGCGTGCTGCAGCTGCTTCTATGCGCGCGCACCGGCCTCGCCGTGGTCTAGTGCTACTTCGCCTGCTACTGCTCCAACACCAACCCGTACTACGCTTGCTAACCCGCCACATGCGTCTCACCACGCCCGCATGCACCGGCCCGTGCCCTTGCTCGTGCTCGTAGTCGCCGCGATTGCGACCACGCCACCCGCGCCCAACGCCCCTGCCTCTGCTGCTGCTCATGTCGCGGCTTGTTGCTCGCCTGAGCTCCTGCGCCCGCCCGCCGCACGCACCGCACACGCCAGACGCACATGCTGCTCGCTGTAGCTCCGCCTGCTGTACTACTTGCCGCTGCCACTGGGCGATGCTCTGCTGCCGACTGCTGCGTCTGGCCCCAACCGGCCTTGCCTTGCAGCCCCTCTCCCTATGCCCTACCTCTCCAACCGGCGCCCGCGCGCTGCGCCACCCCTGCCCGTCCATGCGCTACGCGCGCTTGCTGCCGTCCGCTAGCATGCTCCTCTGCTGCGTTGCTACTTCCGCTGCTCCAGTTACTGCTTGCGTCGCTGCTTGCTGTACTGCTGCTAACTAATGTAGATGTAGTTAGCTTTGCTAAATTTACATTGACTAACCTCCTAGACAGCCTCTAAACAGCGGTTAAACAACTTTCAACAAGGCTAAGAAAAATATGAGTAGAATGTATACTTGACAAACCTTATTTTATCCCACTAGATCAAATCCTTTTGATGCATGGTGTAAATCCTACAAAAACCAAAAAATGTTAACTTCTGTTAACAAAACAACAAAATTGACTCCTAGCATTGTGTGTTGTGTGCTTTGTGTGGTGTGTGTGTGTGGCCGGCTAGGCCACGGCCCACGGCCGTGTGTGGCCAGCCCTTGTGTTAATTAGGACTAGTTTAGTTTAGGATTAAAGTTAGTGCTAAGTTAGTCTAATAGCCGGTGACACATGGATCTAAAGTTAGTTTAAATAAAATCAGTTTTATAAAAAAATGTCTAAGTCAATGACATATAGGACCCTCCTGCACTGTTCAATTTTGACCAAGTCAACATCAACTATGTTAACTTTGACTGGCCCCACTTGTCATACACCCTGGCTGGTTACACTCTGTATACCCATGGCAAATTCAAGTTTACTTCCGAATTAATAGAATTTTGGAAATTGTTTAAAACTTTAATAAGTTAATTTAAAATAATCTATAGCTTGAATGAAAAAGTTTTGTACCTGGAAGTTGCTCAGAACGATGAGATGAATCTGGATGCGCCCTCCGTTCATCTGCCGCACACCCCTAGAATCGCGAACATGCAACTTTTCCCCTCCAGTTTGTTTTTCTGAAAAAGCCTAACGCCAGGAAAACTTTCCGGATGTTATCACCCATCGCCGGTACCGCATTGCACCGCGTTAGGACATGTCTAACTCTGCCTGTTGTCCTATTATGCATCTGCTTGCTAGGTATTTACTGTTCCCCCCTCTTCTCTTTGGTAGACCCCGAGGCTGATGTTGCCCCAGTGATCGACTACGTCGACAACAACCCCCTTCTTCCCTTTCAACGGAGCTTCCAGGAAAGCCCCCCCTTGATCACTAGATATAGACTATTCTTCTCTCTACTGCTTGCATTAGAGTAGCATAGCATGTTACTGCTTTCTGTTAATCCTATTCTGATGCATAGCATGTCCTGCATTATTGCATCAGTGGCCCTGCATTATTGTCCATCTCCCATGCTATACTATCGGGCTGTAATCACTTGGGAGGTGATCATGGGTAGATACTTATATACATAATATATGATATATGTGGTGATTAAAGTCGGGTCGGCTCATAGAGTACTCGCGATTGATTCACGGATTGGGTCCGAAAGGACATTTGTCCTGACGGCCCTCTGATTGGATCTTTGTGGCGGAGCGACAGGGTAGGTTGAGACCACCTAGGAGAGAGGTGGGCCTAGCCTAGGTCGGTGTCCACGGTTAATTCAATTAACACGCTTAACGAGATCTTGCTATTTGATCTGAGTCTGGCCACTGGCCTATACTCACTAACCAACTACGTGGGAATAGTTATGAGCACTCGATGTCGTGGTATCAGCCATAGCCATCGTGACGTCAACGACTAGGCGGCGTGCGCCGGATTGGACCGTAAGCCTACTCTTGTATTAAGGGGGCAAGATCTGCTTCCGGCCGCCCAGGCAACATGCAGGTGTACAATGGGCGATGGGCCCACACCCCTACGCTATAGGATTTAGACCGGTGTGCTGAGCTCTCTATTGTGCCTAAGTGGGGCTGCGACGTGTTGATCTTCCGAGGCTGGGCATGACCTAGGAAAGTGTGTTCGGCCAAAGTGGATCGAGCGCATTGGGAAATGTGGTGCACCCCTGCAGGGAAGTATATCTATTCGAATAGCCGTGTCCCTCGGTAAAAGGACGACCCAGAGTTGTAACATGACCTTATGACAACTAGAACCAGATACCTAATAAAATACACCCTTCCAAGTGACAGATACAACCCGGTAATCGCTCTCTCATAGGGCGACGAGGGGAGGACCGCCGGGTAGGATTATGCTATGCGATGATACTTGGTGAACTTACTATCTACTCTCTTCTACATGCTGGAAGATGGAGGCGGCCAGAAGCGTAGTCGTTGATAGGACTAGTTATCCCCCTCTTATTCCGGCATTCTGCAGTTCAGTCCACATATGCTACCCTTTTGCATTTGATACCAATGCATACATATGTAGTGTAGCTCCTTGCTTGCGAGTACTTTGGATGAGTACTCATGGTTGCTTTGCTCCTCCCTTTTTCCCCTTTTCGAAACCCGATTGTTACGACCAGACGATGGAGTCCAGGAGCCAGACGCCATCGTCGACGATGACTCCTAGTACACTGGAGGTGCCTACTACTACGTGCAGGCCGCTGAAGACGACCAGGAGTTGTTCAGGAGGATCCTAGGCAAGAGACCTGCGCCTCTTTCGATCTGTAACCCAGTTTGTGCTAGCCTTCTTAAGGCAAACGTGTTTAACTTATGTCTGTACTCAGATATAGTTGCTTTCACTGACTCATCTATGATCGAGCTCTTGTATTCGAGCCCTCGAGGCCCCTGGCTTGTAATATGAAGCTTGTATCACTACTAGGAAAAGGCCTACTAATGGCGCACCAGTTTTGCCTACTAATGGCGCATCACTGGTGCGCCATTACTAGCACGCCACTAGTAATTTTTACTAATGGCGCACCATCCAGTGCGCCATTAGTATATAACACCATGCGCCATTAGTGTGCCTCCCAGGGGCCATATTTAACCATGTGCTTTGGCACACTAATGGCGCACTGCGGATGGATGCGCCATTAGTATACTTGGCAGACTAATGGCGCACTCTGTAGTGATGCGCCATTAGTATGAATATTAGGTTTTTTTTACTTTTCTGATTTTTGCACATGTTACAAAATATATTATTTGACAGAATATAGACAATAGCACACAACAACAGCAGATTCATCGAATACAATAGAAGATTAGTCTCCGAATTCAAAAGACCGAACAAGGATAAAACATTACAAGTCTCGAGACCGCGAGTGTCGAGTTTGTCGGAAGTAATACTAATCCTAACAAGTCCTACTAATCATCATCATACAACTTCTACTCGTTATTCATAACAAGTCATACGATCATCATCTTGATAGTCTTCGAACCAACCCTACTTAATTGTTCTTAGCACATGATCATCAGTATTAGGTAGGACCTAAATACCCTATTTAAGCTAAAATAGCATAAAACAATATAGACCCTAACTCTCCATTATGGAGAATGGAGAACATCCTGTCTCCAATTCTTGCGCTTCGCTTCCTTTTGCTTCCAAGAAGCTCCTTACAACTGTCCATACATTTTTCCTTTGATTTTCATGTCTCCACTTCTTTTAGAAATCTCGTATGGACAGTTGAGATTCGTAGGACGACCTGGCTGTATGTTCAAAACATTAACACTACCTTTCAGATACATCATATGAGGCACACACTTCTCTGGGATTATCTGTTGAAAAACATAGTAATAACTTCATAGTTAGCAATGATGTACTAGTTTTAGAAGTATGCAAAAGATGCACGGATGCCGTAATAGTAAAAATCTTACCAGGGTATCTCCATGGTAGTTACCGTAGTTGAACACATGCACTAGTGGCACGTATTTACCATAATGTTGAGGAGTTCGATTGTAGATATTGTAATTCTCAATGTCAGTACAAAATCCGACCAAACAATTTTTCTCCTTGTAAGTTGTTAATTCGGAGCCATCGGTGTAGTGGGTTTTTTCTACCATCTCCCGCACATTCTTTGAACAATAAAAATAAGCTGTCAATGGAAATAAGCTGTCAACTATTTTGAAATAAACAATATAAATTAGCTAATAACTATGTTTGAGAAACTCACATAGCGGTAGAACTGGAGGCGTATCAACAAGGACCCAAATGTCCATATTGTCTTGGTTGATGTCAGGATTACCAAGAT
Source organism: Triticum monococcum (assembly GCA_034509565.1). NCBI lineage: Eukaryota > Viridiplantae > Streptophyta > Magnoliopsida > Poales > Poaceae > Triticum > Triticum monococcum. Next base: position 272,547,141 of record CM067842.1, on the reverse strand, counting down.
CCATGGTGATTAGCATACCCTCATCAAAACCATACATATTGCAAAATGCTTCCCAATTTTTGCAACCAAACTGGGTTATGCTCTCAGAATTATATAGATTTACTTCAAAGTCCACATCGTGATGAGTCCTTAGGTGAATTTTCTTTGTTTCAGAAATTTCATGGTCTTCAAAATCCATCCTTTCCAAGACATAGCGTCTTGCATGGCATGGGATAAGCTATACTCGAATTGTAAAAGATGAAAATTACATGTTGAAATAGTTGAAGTCATGCTTAATTATGAAAATAACACTTGTCGTCGTTGTGTACCGTTTCAACTTCGAAGGTCTCCTCGAGCTTAATGCTAAAGCGCCGATCATCGTCCAGGTGAGGCATGTCGCACAGACCTCGATCGTCGTGGCACCAGTCGCACTCCGCCGGGAGACTTTCGTCGTCCGATGATGATGATGACATATCCTACGTTCATAATTGAAAACTACATCATTTAGGGTTTGTCAACACCGAGGCACCCTAAAAGCCTAAGCTTTCATCATTTAGGTTTTGTCGACGCCGAGGCACCCTAAAAGCCTAAGCGTACATCATTTAGGTTCTCATCGACACCGAGGCACCCTAGGTTGGGCCTAATCACTTGGCACTAATCACTTGGCTCTATTGCCACCTATGTTGGGTTTATCATCTAGGGTTTATCGATGCTAACGAGAATTCTAAGTTGGGCCTAATCACTTGGCTCTATTGCCACCTATGGTTTAATGCAGCAAGAATGGCAGGGCAGTTGATCCTACTTAATTAAGTACTAAGATACCCCGGCCCATGCATTAGTATCAAGTACCCCATATGTCCGATTTTTAGCAAAGTCATGCTAAAATTCACGGAAAATTTCAGCATGACCTTTGCTGAAAATAAGACATATGGAGTACCCGAATTTTCCGGAACGGAAGTTAATCGACATTCCGGCAAACTCAAGGGCCTCTCGGGGTACCTGCAAAATCATCACGACACGATGGTCGGAGACAAAACCCAGCAAACTAGCACCACAATGTGCCTCTACTTTCATATGGATGAGAAGGCCACAGACCATATGGTCCTCTGCTTTCATATGGACAAAAATCAGCTCAACTTATGTGAGCTTCCATTCCAGATCTAATAGGTCACCCAACAAAAAATCATGAATAGTTTTAGCTGGAAAAAATCATGGATTGCTGTTAACTGAAAATTAGTGAAAGAAACTGTTGCTGATCATGGATTACTGTTAATTTAAAATAGAGCATCTGGCTTGTCTTATCATGTTCACTAAGTCCACAAAAATGAATAGGTTCAGTAAACTTGAAGTACTCAACACTAAACATGGTTCAGAGCTCACTACACTACACTACATCGTGCAATGGTTCAGACCTCACTACACTAGAACAAGCTCACTACACTACACTACACTACACATGCTTAAACTCTAAATATAAACAAACACCAGCAATGCAATATGTAAACTACCTCTGTTTCTAGGCAACAAGAGTTATCATCAATGCTTTTGAGTTTATTAAGTACCTTCAGTTCTGAGTTTTAAATGTCAAAAGAGCTTCACAGAATCTTGAATCCTCCAAACACTCTTAACAGTTCTGCATTGCACAAAGGCAGCAATGAGCCAATGATATCAGTAGCAATAATAGGTGCTTACATTCTCATAACGTCAGTATTATTTAACCAAAATTCAACCTACAGAGTTCTAGTACAGTGAGTAACTCCCAATTCTTTTAATAGAAGCACAATTAACAACACAACTAGGGAGTCTAGGACAATGCCACCAGATAGAATTTGAAGGAAAAACGTTCTTCCAGAACCTTCAAGCCACAATCATACATAGAGTGGCTGATCATATAAGCTATATTTAAATAAACATCAATTAAACTTGATGACAAGAAAAACTACGATCACATTGATACAAACTAGAGCATATAGCAATAGTAAATTGCTGCTCCATATAGCAATAGTAATGCACCTAATCAACATTGTAGAGCATCCTATTACAAACTTGTTCCGATCCTGTAAATTAATGGGGAGGAAGAACTAGGGAGGGAGGGAATGGTAATGGTCCAGAGAAGAACAATAGTAATGCTCCATATAGCAATAGTAATGCTCCATATGTTCTGATCCATATAGCAAGAAGAACTAGGGAGGGAGAGAATGGGGAGGAAGGGTGGAGACGGAGGAAGGAGGAGAGGTACCTGGGCGGGCGTGGCCAGTCGCCGGAGGGGTCGGGGTCGGCGGCGGCGTCGAAGGGGTGGCTCGAGGGTGTCCGAGCTCGTCCGGGTCCTCGTAGTCGAAGAGGAAGACGACGGCGGTCCTCCTGGGCGCCTCGGTTGGTCGTGGGGAGGCCGGCGGCCACGTGCTTCGCGGGTCGGGGGCGTGGGGGCGGTGGCGCGTGGGAGCGGGGGCGGCGGCGCGGGGGAGCCGGAGCGGGTGTGGCGAGGGATGGAAGGGGATCTGGCGAGGGAGGGGGAAGGAGGTATCGGGCGAAGGGTCGGGTATCCAGCTATAGAGGGGGGAATGTTAGTAATGGCGCACCGTCGAGGGGTGCGCCATAAAAACAATCATAGCAATGGCGCACCATTCTCTGGTGCGCCATTAGTAACTTTTTTTCTGATAGCAATGGCGCACCCTCCTCTGGTGCGCCATTAGTAACTTCTTTTTTTCATTATTTCTTATTGTATCTAATAATTTTTTTTATCAAATTTGTTATTGTCATGAGGACTAGAACAAAATATATCATCAAATATCATCAAATTTGTTTTTTTAATATCATCAAATTTGTTTTTTAGTTTTAATTGAAAATATCATCAAATTTGTTATTTGAAAATATCAGCAAATTTGTTATTTGAAAATATTATCAAAAAGCGGGGGAGGGTGCGGGGTGTCGGCGTCCGCGGTGGAGCGGGCCGGGGGAGGGTGCAGGGGGTCGGCGGCGGCGGTGGAGCGGGGGAGGGTGCGGGGGGTCGGCGGCGGCGGTGGAGCGGGGGAGGGTGCGGTGGGTCGTCGGCGGTGGTGGAGCGGCGGAGGGTGCGGGGGGTCGTCGGCTGCAGCGTGGGTCAGGGCAGCGGGGGGAATTAGCTAGGGGGCGAGGGAGAGGGATGAAGGGGATCTGGCGAGAGGGAGGGAATTAGCTAGGGGAAATCCTACTAATGGCGCACCAGCCAGAGATGCGCCATAAGTAATTTTTTTTGTTGCATGTAATAATTTTTAGAAAATGAATATGAATATGAAACAGTAATATTTTTCTATAAAAACAGTAATAATTGTTGTTTAACAACAATTGTAGTCTACACTTTTTATTTTTTATTTTTTTTAAATGAAGAGGGGAGAGGAGGCGCGGGTGGGATCGAGATCGAGATGGAGGGGGAATCGAGATCGAGATGGAGGGGGATCGAGATCGAGTGTCCTCATGAATATTCAATATTTTATCATATTGAATATGAAAAAATATCATCAAATTTGAAAAAATATTCATGAATTCAAAAAGTGCCCATGAAATTTAAAAATATTCATGATATCAAAAAGTGCCCATGATATTTAAAAATATTCAGGATATCAAAATATATACTAATGGCGCACTTTTACAGGGTGCGCCATTAGTAGTCTAAACTACTAATGGCGCACGGTGAAGCGGTGCGCCATTAGTAGTTTTGCAAAAAAAGAATAAAAAAAAATTCAGTACTGGCGCACTCCTTGTCTGGTGCGCCAATACTAGTTAGAACTAGTAATGGCGCACCAGACATAGGATGCGCCATTAGTATGTATGTAAAAATAATAAAAAAAATTATCACTAGTGGCGCACCTGTTTTCTAGTGCGACATTAGTGTCTTCCACACTAATGGCGCATGACCAACTGGTGCGCCATTAGAATATAGTAGTGGCGCACTACTTCCCTGGTGCGCCATTAGTGTCAATCCTATCTATAGCCCTTTTCCTAGTAGTGTATTATTTTCTATTCGTGTCTAGAGTTGTGTTGTCATATCTTCCCGTGAGTCCCTAATCTTGATCGTACACATTTGCGTGTATGACTAGTGTACGATTGAATCGGGGGCGTCACAAAGGTCTAAATTTATCACAAGCAAACACAACTGCTAAGAATTCTTTTTCAATAGTAGCATAATTTCTTTGAGCACTGTCTAGAGTTTTACTAGCATAATGAATAACATTCAATTTCTTATCAACTCTTTGTCCTAGAATAGCACCGACAGCATAATCACTAGCATCACACATAATTTCAAAAGGCAAGTTCCAATCAGGTGGTTGAACAATAAGCACAGAAATTAAGGCTTTCTTCAGTGTTTTAAAGGCTTCTGAACAATCATCATAAAAAACAAAAGGGATATCCTTTTGCAAAAGATTCGTAAGAGGCCTAGAAATTTTAGAAAAGTCTTTGATAAATCTCCTATAGAAACCAACATGACCTAAGAAACTACGAATACCTTTTATATCTTTAGGATATGGCATTTTCTCAATAGCATCAACCTTAGCTTGGTCCACTTCAATACCTCTTTCAAAAAATTGATGTCCCAAGAAAATGCCTTCATTAACCATAAAGTGGCACTTCTCCCAATTCAAGACTCAATCAAGATTGCTTAAACAATTTGTTTGTTCACATCTCCCAATTTGTTTGTTCACATCTCTGCAAAACTCAATCAAGATTGCTTAAACAATCATCAAAAGACTTCCCATAAACAAAGAAGTCATCCATGAAAACCTCAACAATCTTTTCACAAAAGTCAGAGAATATACCAGTCATACATCTTTGAAAGGTAGTCGGTGCATTACATAAACCGAAAGGCAGAAGTCTATAAGTATAGGTTCCAAAGGGACAAATAAAAGTGGTCTTTTCTTGATCAGGTTGAGAAACATGTATTTGTGAAAACCCAGAATATCCATCAAGGAAGCAAAAGTGTGTGTGCTTAGATAATCTTTCAAGCATTTGATCAATAAAAGGCATAAGGTAATGATCTTTTGTAGTTGCTTCATTTAATTTTCTAAAATCAATTCCGATTATATAGCCTGTAACAATTCTTTGTGGAATAAGTTTATTATATATGATAGATTATACCTGCTTCCAGAAGATTTAAGATTTCCATTCTTACCACTTCCTTCCCTTTTGGATTTAACCGACGTTGGTGATCAACAACGGGTTTAGCATCAGGTTCCATATTAATTTTGTGCTGACATAGAGTGGGACTAATGCCCTTTAAATCATTAAGAGTATATCCAATAGTAGCTCGGTGCTTCCTTAGAACTTTCAATAATCTTTCTTCTTCTTGTTCTGAACGGTTAGCACTAATAATAACAAGATATATCTTCTTTTCGTCAAGATATGCATATTTCAAAGTGTCTGGCAATTGTTTTAATTCAAACACAGGATCGCCCTTAGGTGGAGGAGGACCTCCTAGAGTTTCAATATGCAAATTGTGTTTAAGTAGAGGACGTTGTTCAAAGGAAATCTTATCTATTTCATTTCTTTCATGCATATGTAAATCATTTTCATGGTCTAGCAAGTATTCTTCTAAAGGATCAGTATGTTGTACAACAATAGAAGCAAGACCAATTAATTCATCCCTACTAGGCAATTCTTTTTCATGAAGCTTTTTACTAAACTTGGAAAAATTTGACTCATGAGACTCTTCACCAAAACTAACACCGACAGTTTGTTTCTTGCAATCTATCTTAGCATTAACGGTGTTCAAGAATGGTCTACCAAAGATAATGGGACAAAAGTCATCTTGTGGGGAACCAAGAACAAGAAAATCAATAGGGTATTTTATTTTCCCACACAATACTTCAACATCTCTAACAATCCTAATTGGTGATATAGTGTCTCTATTAGCAAGTTTAATAGTAACATCTATGTCTTCTATCTCTGCGGGTGATATGTCTTTCATAATTTCTTGATATAAGGTGTAAGGAATAGCACTCACACTAGCACCTATGTCACATAAACCATGATAATAGTGATCTCCTATTTTAACTCAGATGACAGGCATGCCAAAAACAGGTATATGTTTATGCTTTTGATCAGGTTTGGCAATTCTAGCAGCTTCTTCACATAAGTAAATAACATGCCCATCCATATATTCTTCCAAGAGATATTTAACCATAGTAATACTAAGTTCAACTTTAATTTGTTAACCACGGTTGAGACTTTAGCGTGTTCCTTTATCCTAACAGGGAAAGGTGGTTTCTCAATATAAGAAGAAGGAACAACTGGATCAACATTATAAAGTATAGTCTCTTCTTTAACTGGTACCGGTTCTTTGATTTCTTCTTTAATAGGTGCGTGATATTTAAACCACTTCTCTTTAGGGAGTTCAACATGAGTACCAAATGATTCACAAAAGGAGGCTACTATCTCAGAGTCAAGTCTATATTTAGTGCTAAAATTTTGAAAAGCATCGGTATCCATAAAAGATTTAACACAATCATACTTAAGTTTAATACCTGACTCTTTACCTTCGTCGAGTTCCCAATCTTCAGAGTTGCGTTTAATTCTTGCCAAAAGATCCCACCGGAATTCTGTAGTCTTCTTTATAAAATAACCAGCTTAAGAAGTATCAAGCATGGTCTGATCATTACAAGAAAGCCGAGCACAAAAATTATGGATAATAATTTCTCTCGAGAGCTCATGATTGGGGCATTGACTTAAGCCTCCCCCAAGCTAGATCGATACTTTCTCCTTCGCAAGGCCAAAAATTATATATATAATTCTGATCACGATGAACTAGATGCATAGGATAAATATTTTTGGTGGAACTCCAATTTCATTCAATTCCAATTCCAAGATTCAATATCATCGCATAGCCTATACCATGCCAATGCTTTTCCCTTAAAATATAAAGGGAAACCTTCTTCATAACTTCATCCCTAAACCTACAAGCTTGAACAATCCACAAATTTGTTCTACACATATCAAGTGCTTATTAGGATGTTCGGTTCCATCTCCTGCATAAGGATTAGCTAGCAGTTGTTCTATCATACCCAAAGAAATTTCATATTCAGTATTTTCAGTAGGTGCAGTAGGTTGAGTGGTTGCTAATTGTGGTTCCATATGAGGTGAAGATACCCCGAACAAACCCCTCAATGGATTGTTTTCCATGGTAGCAAGTGACAATTAATTTCAGCACACTATATAAATGTTTCCTTACCAAAGGCGCTTCACTCCCTGGCAACGGCGCCAGAAAATAGCCTTGATGACCCACAAGTATAGGGGATCAATTGTAGCTCTTTTCGATAAGTACGAGTGTTGAACCCAACGAAGAGCAGAAGGAAATGACAAGTGGTTTTCAGCAAGGTAATGTCTGCAAGTGCTGGAATTGTAAGTAGCGGAGTAGTTTGATAGCAATAAAATTTGCAATGAGCAAGTAACAATAGTGGTAAAAAAAGTGCAGCAAGGTAGCCCAATCATTTTTAGGGAAAGGACATGCCAAAACGGTTTCTTAAGATAAGCAAAGTGTTTTTGAGGGTACACGGGAATTTCATCTAGTAACTTTCATCATGTTGGTTCGATTTGTATTCGCTACTTTGATAATTTGATCTGTGGGTGGACCGGTGCTTAGGTGCTACTCTTACTTGAACAAACCTCCTACTTATGATTAACCCTCCTGCAAGATTACGCAACTACGAGAAAACTATTAAGAATATATTCCAACCATAGCATTAAACTTTTGGATCCAATCGGTCCCTTACGGAATAGCGCATAAACTGGGGTTTAAGCTTCTGTCACTCTCGCAACCCATCATCTAATTGCTACTCCACAATGCATTCCCTTAGGCAAATATGGTGAAGTGCCATGTAGTTGATGTTCATATGACACCACTGAGGGAATCACAAGATACATACTATCAAAATATCGAGCACGTATTAAGTTCACATGATTACTTGCAACATGATTTATTACGTGACCTCAAGAAAAAAAGTAACTACTCACAAATGATAAACATGCTCATGATTAGAGGAGTATTAAATAGCATATTGGATCTGAACATATAATCTTCCACCAAATAAACCATATAGTAATCAATTACAAGATGTAATCAACACTACTAGTCACCCACAAGCACCAATCTAAAGTTGTGGTAACAAGATTGAACACAAGAGATGAACTAGGGTTTGAGATGAGATTGTGTTGTTGAAGATGTTGATGGAGACTGCCCTCCCCAAGATGGGAGTGTTTTTGGTGATGATGATGACGGTGATTTCCCCTCCTAGAGGGAAGTTCCCCCTGTGGAATCGCTCCGCCAGAGGGCAAAAGTGCTCTTGCCCAAGTTCCGCCTCGAGGCAGCGGCGCTCCATCCCGAAAGTCCTCTCTTGATTTTTATTTCTAGGTCAAAATGACTTATATACCAGAAGATGGGCACCGGAGGTGGGCCTGGGTGAGCACAACCAACCGAGCGCGCCTGGTCTCCCTGGCACGCCCAGGTGGGTTGTGCCCACCTGGTGGCACTACTTGGAAAAGGCTAATTAGTGGCGCACATGTTTTTGCCATTAATGGCGCACTACAGGTGCGCCACTATTATCACGCCAATAATAACAAAATAGTAATGGCGCACCTCTGGTGCGCCATCAGTATCCCAGATAGTAATGGCGCACCTATAGTGCGCCATTACTATGCCTATCTGGTGCGCCATTACTATCTGACTTAGTAATGGCGCACCACATAGAAGTGTGCCATTACTAACAATTGTTTTTCAGAATTTTTGTTTCATTTAAAAAAAATCAATTTTCCAATTTTTTTCAGAATTTTTGTTTAAATTTTTCATTTTTTTCTTAATCTCGAGCCACTATGGCTTAATCTCAGGTCAATATGCTTAATCTCAAGTCAGATCGCACTCCATGGTCAAACTTCCCGAAAGGTCACCCATCCTCACACTACTCCAGCTCGAGCATGATTAACTTCACAGTTCTATCCAACCCCAGCACCGGCTCACTTCACAAGCACTTGTTGATATATTTATCATATCAATCCTATTAAACCTTGTTGATGTCTAGGACTTTGTTCATGTTCATGAGTGTGATGAAATTTTGAAAAAAAAATATTTCAAACTTCCCGGTCATATTACGTATCATATTTTGAAAAAAAATCCAAATTTTTTTAAACCAATTTTTTTTCTGTTACTAGTGGCACACCTAGCAAATGGTGCGCCACTAGTAAGTTTGAATTTTTTTTCATTTCCCCCCCCCCTCTAGATCTTAAAAGCCATGTATCTTTCGTTCTGTTAGATTTTCGGGGATTTTGAAGATGTTGAACGGGGTTCCCACGATTCAATTCGTATGTAACTTTTCGAGTAGATGATTTTTCATATAAAAACTTTTTAATCCGAGTTCGTATGCAAAACTTATGCCCATTTTACTAATTCCAGAGAGATTTTGCAAATAAAGTCAAAATTAATATTTTTAAATTTTCCCAACAACTAGACCACATATCACATGGGAAACTTATTTTCTTTTTTTTGACCTTTCCATCATTTTCTTTTACTTTTTTAAAACTGAAAATGCGGTCCACCGGGGGGTGCATTTAGCACCAGGGTTACTAATGGCGCACCTGGTGTGTGGTGCGCCATTAGTAGTTTTGAAAAAAATATTAAAAAATTTTGTTAGTAGTGGCGCACCATGGGACAGTGCGTCATTAGTAGTTAGAACTAGTAATGGCGCACTGTCCCATGGTGCGCCACTACTAACAATTTTTTTTTCAAAACTACTAATGGCATACGGTGGGTGTGGTGCGCCATTACTATGTCAACTAGTAATGGCACACTATCCCCTGGTGCGCCACTTCTAACAAATTCTTTTTTTCAAAACTACTAATGGCGCACCACACACCAGGTGCACCATTAGTAATATGTCAATAATGGCGCACTTGTATCTGGTGTGCCACTGCTATATAGCAGTGGCGCACCACATACATGGTGCGCCATTAATGTCCATATTAGCTATAGCCCTTTTCCTAGTAGTTTGGGCCCTCTCTGGTAGTTATTTTCTCCAATAATTCTTAAATATTCCATAAAAAAATCCTCGTGAAGTTTTAGCTCATTTGGAGTTGTGCAGAATACGTAGCCTGACATAGCTTTTTCATGTCCAGATTTCCAGCTGCCAGAATTCTTCCTCTTTGTGTATACCTTGCATATTATGAGAGAAAAGGCAGTAGAATTACTCCAAAAAGCATTATTATGGATAAAAATATTATAAATAATAGTAAGAAAACATGATGCAAAATGGACGTATCAGCAGACTGCATCCTTCTCATCACAAGCGACCGTGATGAGTAGTAGATATAGGCTTTTGTAATCTGAAAATATAAAAACAGCAAGGTAGCAAGTAATAAAAGTGATCAAAAACGGTATTGCAATATTTGGAAACAAGGCCTAAGGTTCATACTTTCACTAGTGCAAGTTATCTCAACAATGATAACATAATTAAATCATATGGCAATCCCTCAATGTGTGACAAAAGTCACTCCAAAGTTCCTATCGTGGAGAACATAAGATTAAATGGCATGTAGGGTACGAAACCACCTCAAAGTTATTCTTTCCGATCAATCAATTGAGCTGTTCCTATAAGTGTCACAAACACCCCTAGAGTTCGTAGTAAAATAACACCATATGACACACATCAATCAACCCTAATGTCACCTAGATACTCCAATGTCACCACAAGTATCCGTGGGTCAATTATACGATATGCATCAAACAACTTCAGATTCATAATATTCAATCCAACACAAAGAACCTCAAAGAGTGCCCCAAGATTTCTACCGGAGAAACAAGGACGAAAATGTGCATCAACCCCTATGCATAGATTACCCCTATGTCACCTCAGGAATCCGCGAGTTGAGTGCCAAAACATACATCAAGTGAATCAATAGTACCCCATTGTCACCATGGCCATCCCACGCAAGACATGCATCAAGTGTTCTCAAATCCATAATAGTATTCAATCCGATAATAGTGAAACCTCAGAGGTAAAACTCAATTCATCACAAGAAGGTAGATGGGGAAAAACACCATATAATTCAACTATAGTAGCAAAGCTTGTGGTACATCAAGATCGTGCCAAATCAAGAACACGAGAGAGAGAGAGAGAGAGACCAAACACATAGCTACTGGTACATACCCTCAACCCCGAGGGTGAACTACTCCCTCCTCGTCATGGAGAGCGCCAGGATGATGAAGATGGCCACCGGTGAGGGTTTCCCCCTCCAACAGGGTGCCAGAATGGGCTCCCGATTGGTTTTTCATGGCTATAGAGGCTTGCGGCGGTGGAACTCCCAATCTAGGTTTATATCTGGGACTTTCTATATTTATAGGATTTTTTGGCATCGGGAACAAGTCAGGGGGATCCATAAGGCGATGACAAGACAGGGGGCGCACCCTCCATCCTCGTGGAGGCCTCGTGGCTCTTATCACCCAACTCTTTTGCTTTGGGGGCTTCTTCTAGTCCATAAAATATCACCGTAAAATTTCAGCTCATTTGGACTCCGTTTGATTTTCCTTTTCTACGGAACTCAAAAACAAGGAAAAAAACAGAAACTGGCACTTGCTCTAGGTTAATAGGTTAGTCCCAAAAATCATATAAAATAGCATATAAATGCAGATAAAACATCTAAGATAGATAATATAATAGCATGGAACAATCAAAAATTATAGATACATTGCAGACGTATCAAGCATCCCCAAGCTTAATTCCTGCTCGTCCTTGAGTAGGTAAATGATAATAACAGAATTTTTGATGTGGAATGCTACCTAACATATTTATCAATGTAATCTTCTCTATTTTTGGCAAGAATATTCAGATCCATAACATTCAAAACAAAAGTTTAATATTCACATAAAACAATAATACTTCAATCATACTAATAAAGTAATCATGTCTTCTCAAAATAACATGGCCAAACAAAGTTATCCCTACAAAATCATATAGTCTGGCCACGCTCCATCTTCATCACTCAAAATATTCAAATCATGCACAACCCCGATTACAAGCAAAGCAATTTTTTTATACTTTTGATGTTCTCAAACCTTTTCAACTTTCACGGAATACATGAGCGTGAGTCATGGACATAGAACTATAGATGGAATAGAATATGGTGGTTGTGGAGAAGAAAAAAAGAAGGAGATAGTCTCACATCAACTAGATATCAATGTGAGTGAGTATGGATTTCCACGCAATGGATGCACTAGAGCTATAAGTTCATGAAAGCTCAAAAAGAAACTAAGTGGATGTGCATCCAACTCACTTGCTCACGAAGACCTAGGGCAATTTGAGGAAGCCCATCATTGGAATATACAAGCCAAGTTCTATAATGAAAAATTCCCACCAGTATATGAAAGTGAAAACATAAGAGACTCTCTATCATGAAGATCATGGTGCTACTTTGAAGCATAAGTGTGGAAAAAGGATAGTAGCATTGCCCCTTCTCTCTTTTCTCTCTCAATTTTTTTGTTTTTTTGGGTCCTCTTTTTTATATTTTTTTATTTTTTGTCCGGAGTCTCATCCCAACTTTTGGGGTAATCACAGTCTCCATCATGCTTTCCTCACATGGGACAATTCTCTAATAATGAAGATTGAGGGAGTCCTGGACTAAGGGGTCCTCGGGCGTCCGGCCTATTATCTATGGGCGGGACTGATGGGCTGTGAGGATATGAAGACCGAAGACTGTACTAATACGTCTCCAACATATCTATAATTTTTGATTGTTAAATGCTATTATATTATCAACCTTGGATGTTTTATATGCATTTGTTATGCACTTTTATATTATTTTTGGGACTAACCTATTAACCCAGAGCCCAGTGCCAGTTTCTGTTTTTTCCTTGTTTTAGTGTTTCGCAGAAAATGAATATCAAACGGAGTCCAAACAGAATGAAACCTTTGGGAGCGTGATTTTTGGAATGGGCGTGATCTAGGAGACTTGGAGTTGAAGTCAAGGAAGCTTCAAGGTGGCCACGAGGCAGGGAGACATGCCTGCCCCCCTGGGCGCGCCCCCACCCTCATGGGCCCCTCATAGCTCCCCTGACCGACATCTTTCGCCTATATATATCCATATACCCTAAAAACATCAGAGAACAGAATAGATCGGGAGTTCCGTCGCCAGAAGCCTCCGTAGCCACCGAAAACCAATCTAGACCCGTTCTGGCACCCTGCCGGAGGGGGGAATCCCTCTCCGGTGGCCATCTTCATCATCACGGCGCTCTCCATGACGAGGAGGGAGTAGTTCTCCCTTAGGGCTGAGGGTATGTACCAGTAGCTATGTGTTTGATCTCTCTCTCTCTCTCGTGTTCTTGAGATGGTATGATCTTGATGTATGGCGAGCTTTGCTATTATAGTTGGATCTTATGATGTTTCTCATCCTCTACTCTCTAGTGATGAATTGAGTTTTCCCTTTGATGTTATCTTATCGGATTGAGTCTTTAAGGATTTGAGAACACTTGATGTATGTATTGCATGTGCTTATCTGTGGTGACAATGGGATATCACGTGATCCACTTGATGTATGTTTTGGTGATAAACTTGCGGGTTCCGTGAACTTATGCATAGGGGTTGGCACACGTTTTCGTCTTGACTCTCCGGTAGAAACTTTGGTGCACTCTTCGAAGTTCTTTGTGTTGGTTGAATAGATGAATCTGAGATTGTGTGATGCATATCGTATAATCATACCCACGGATACTTGAGGTGACATTGGAGTATCTAGGTGACATCAGGGTTTTGGTTGATTTGTGTCTTAAGGTGTTATTCTAGTACGAACTCTATGATAGATTGAACGGAAACAATAGCTTCTTATTATTTTACTACGGACTCTTGAACAGATCGATCAGAAAGGATAACTTTGAGGTGGTTTCATACCCTACAATAATCTCTTCATTTGTTCTCCGCTATTAGTGACTTTGGAGTGACTCTTTGTTGCATGTTGAGGGATAGTTATATGATCCAATTATGTTATTATTGTTGAGAGAACTTGCACTAGTGAAATTATGAACCCTAGGCCTTGTTTCCTAGCATTGCAATACCATTTGTGCTCACTTTTATCATTAGTTACCTTGCTATTTTTATATATTCAGATTACAAAAACCTATATCTATCATCCATATTGCACTTGTATCACCATCTCTTCGCCGAACTAGTGCACCTATACAATTTACCATTGTATTGGGTGTGTTGGGGACACAAGAGACTCTTTGTTATTTGGTTGCAGGGTTGCTTGAGAGAGATCATCTTCATCCTATGCCTCCCACGGATTGATAAACCTTAGGTCATCCACTTGAGGGAAATTTGCTACTGTCCTACAAACCTCTGTACTTGGAGGCCCAACAACGTCTACAAGAAGAAGGTTGTGTAGTAGACATCAAACTCTTTTCTGGCGCCGTTGCCGGGGAGGTTAGTGCTTGAAGGTATATCTTTAGATCTTGCAATCGAATTTTTAGTTTCTTGTTTTATCACTAGTTTAGTCTATAAAAGAAAATTACAAAAAAAATATGGAATTGAGGGTACCTCATATGCTTCATCTTTTTAATATCCGTCGTGAAAATAAGGATTCCGATAATTGTGCTCAAGTGCTAGAAGAAGAATGCATTAGAATGGTTGGCACTAAATATTTGAATGATGAGCATGATTGCAATGTTGTTAGTATGAATTCCTTGAATATCCATGATGCTAATGATAAGCAAAGCCACAAGCTTGGGGATGCTATGTTTGATGAAGATGATATTTTTTGTCCCCCAAGTTTTGATGAGCAAATTTATTGTGATGATAGCATGCCTCCTATTTATGATGATTATATTGATGAAAGTGGGTTTGGAAGAGTGTCAACTTTAGGAAGTAACGATCCCACTATTTTGGAGGATGTTGAATCTTATTTTGATAATTATAAAAGTGGATTTGGAGAGGACATGACTTTATTTAGTAATGATTCCACTATTACGGAAGAGGTTCCAATTGATTATGAGAACAAAGATGCTACCTATGATGATTATTTTGATGATTTGTATGCTATTAAGAATAATGATAACCATGAAACTTGTCATCATGATTTTAGTTTTCAATTGGATTATGCCTCACATGATAGCTATTTCGTTGAGTTTGCTCCCACTACTATTCATGAGAAGAAATTTGCTTATGTGGAGAGTAATAAAATTTCTATGCTTGTAGATCATGAAAAGAATGCTTTAGGTGTTGGTTATATTTTTGTATTCATTCATGATGCTACTGAAAATTACTATGAGGGAGGAGCATATTCTTGTAGGAATTGCAATAATATCAAGTTTCCTCTCTATGCGCTTAAAGTTTTGAAGTTATGTTTGTTTTGCTTTCCAATGCAAGTTGATTCTTGTTCCCACAAGTTGTTTGCTCACAAAATCCCTATGCATAGGAAGAGGCTTAGAATTAAATGTGCTAGTCATATTCTTCATGATGCTCTCTTTATGTTTCAATTCTTATCTTTTATGTGAGCATCATTGAAATCATCATGCCTAGCTAGGGGCGTTAAACGATAGCGCTTGTTGGGAGGCAACCCAACTTCATTTTTGTTCTTTGCCTTTTGTTCCTGTATAGTAATAAATAATTCATCTAGCTTATTTTATGATTGTGTTTTTTATGTTTTAATTAGTGTTTGTGCCAAGTAAAGCCTTTAGGATCTTCTTGGGTGATTGTTGTTTGATTGTGCTGATAAAAACAGAAAGTATGCGCTCACGAGAATAATTTTCGTTTTCTACCACAGAGCGATAAAATACCATTTCAAACTGCAGCAGATCAACAAGCAAATTGCCTAGGACTTCCTAATTTCTCATGATTTTTGGAGTTACCGAAGTATTCGGAACCTACAGATTACTACAGAATGTTCTGTTTTTGACAGATTCTGTTTTCTATGTGTTATTTGCTTATTTTGGTGAATCTATGAGTAGTATCGGAAGGTATGAACCATATAGAAGTTGGAATACAGTAGATATTACACCAATATGAATTTAGAATGAGTTCACAACAGTACCTACGTGGTGATTTATTTTCTTATACTAACGGAGCTTACAAGTTTTCTGTTAAGTTTTGTGTTGTGAAGTTTTCATGTTTTGGGTAAAGATTCGATGGACTATGGAATAAGGAGTGGCAAGAGCCTAAGCTTGGGGATGCCCAAGGCACCCCCAAGGTAATATTCAAGGACAACCAAAGGCCTAATCTTGGGGATGCCCTGGAAGGCATCCCCTCTTTCGTCTTCGTTCATTAGTAACTTTACTTGGAGCTATATTTTTATTTACCACATGATATGTGTTTTGCTTGGAGCGTCATTTTATTTTATTTTGTTTTGCTTGCTGTTTGAACAAAATACCAAGATCTGAAATTATTAAATGATAGAGAGTCTTCACATAGTTGCATGATTATTCGACTACTTATTGATCTTCACTTATATCTTTCGGAGTAGTTTGTCATTTGCTCTAGTGCTTCACTTATATCTTTTTAGATCATGGCGGTCCTTTTTTGAAGAAATTGTTGAACTCTCATGCTTCACTTATATTATTTTGAGAGTCTTTTAGAACAGCATGGTAGTTTGCTTTGGTTATGAATTTATTCCTGATATGATAGGCATCCAAGAGGGATATAATAAAAACTTTCATATAAAGTGCATTGAGTACTATGAGAAGTTTGATACTTGATGATTGTTTTGAGATATGAAGATGGTGATATTAGAGTCATGCTAGTGAGTACATGTGAATTTGAGAAATACTTGTGTTAAAGCTTTTTATTCCCGTAGCATGCACGTATGGTGAACCATTATGTGATGAAGTCGAAGCATGATTTATTTATTGATTGCCTTCCTTATGAGTGTCGGTCGGGAACAAGTGATGGTATTTTCCTACCAATCTACCCCCCTAGGAGCATGAGCGTAGTACTTTGTTTCAATTACTAATAGATTTTTGCAAAAAGTATGTGAGTTCTTTATGACTAATGTTGAGTCCATCGATTATACGCACTCTCACCCTTCCATCATTTCTAGCCTCTCTAGTACCGCGCAACTTTCGCCGGTACCATAAAACCACCATACACCTTCCTCAAAATAGCCACCATACCTACCTATTATGGCATTTCCATAGCCATTATGAGATATATTGCCATGCAACTTTCCATCGTTCTGTTTATGACATGCTCCATCATTATCATATTGCTTTGCGTGATCATGTAGTTGACATCGTATTTGTGTGTCACATCCCAAGTTCTAGTATGCACTAGGCTAGCCCTTCTTGTGTGCATCATGTTTAAATTTCTCAGAAACTTGAAATGGGGATGTTGAAACCCTAGCACTAAATGAATTCAACTAGGTTCAAATAAACAATATTTTCAATGAACCCAAAATGCCCTTTGAAAATGTTCATGATTTTTGATAAAGGTGAAAACCTCTATCAAAAATGATGCCAGTATTTTTGGGCCATTCTGGATTTTTGAATAACCCATACTGTATTTGAATTGGGGCATTTAAAAACTATTAATATTTTTAAATGCTCCAACAATTCTGAAAATAGTTAAGGGCCTCTGTAATAATTCATCTAATGCCCACAATTATTTTCAGGATTTATTAAAATGATTTGGGCTATAAACTAAATCAAAACAAGATAACAAAAATAGAAAAGCAGAACAAATTATTATTATTAGAGAGAGAGAGAACTGAGGTGGTGCCCACTAGTCTGGCCCAGCACGGCCCAGTCCATCTGACTGTGCCAGTTGTCCCCTTCCTTGGGACAGAAGGACGCCGGGCGCGTGCCCCTTGAGCGCGGTCGCGCGCCTCGGCCACCTCCTGCTTCCCGCCGCCTCCCCGACGTTGCTCTGGACGCGCTGGATGTCGACACGCACCTCCCCGACCCCTCTCACTCTTTCCTGAGGCCCTCTTCCCCTCTGCTCCCTCTCTCTCGCCCGAACCCGAGCGCCACCGTCGCCGCCGCTCACCGTTGCCGCGCCCTGAGCCACCGCCTCGCCTTCCCGACGTATCCCTCGTCGCCACCACGTTGTCCTGAAGCTCCGTGCCTACTCACGCAAGCCAGGGAGCCCCACAACATCGCCGACGTCGTCTTGTTCATTGTCGGGCGCCGGAGATCATCATCACCGATTCGTCGTCCTCACTGCATCCCCGAGCTCTCTGGTGACTCCTTCGGATCCGCTGTAAGCCACTGCTTCGGTCCCCCCTCTCCCCTAGCTTGTTTCCTTCATCTAACGCCGATGCCCGTCGGAGCCGAGAGCTCTTCGCCGCCGTTCAAGTTGCCGCCGTGGCCACTGTCACCTAGGGCCGCGACCAAGCACACCACCGTGCTTAGTGCAATGCCAGGACCCCAAAACTGTCACCCGTTGCTTCTGTCGTGCACTAAAGCACCAAAACCGCCAACTTCCGAGCTCCGGCCACTGCCTTTGAGCTCGCCGCGGTCGTCTCCAGCCACCCCAGCTCCCACCATCTGCTCCATCAGCTGCGCGCGAGTAGCAACTCTTCGTAGAGCCTCCCCATGCCCAAATCCATCGCATGTGGGCGATTTCCGAAGCCCTTTGTAACACCCCGGTAGATAAGCTAGAGTAACCACACACTAATGGTGCCATGGCATCGCAATTAAATTTCTAAACCTCACTTTGATCCAAACCGAATTCAAATTCAAATTGAAAAGAAAGTCAAATATTTATTTCTTCAAACGGTAAGACAAAAATGTCCACTGGGTTGCAAAAATTCACTAACAATTTTCCTGAAAGAAACCAACATTTTATGAGTAATCAAAATGCCCTTAAGCTAATTAAAATTGGACCAATAACTTTTAATTGATCCTTTTCAATTTAAATAAATATTTGCATGCTTCAAAATAACTTTGAACATGTTGTGCTAGCTCATAGCATTACATAGTATTTATGTGTCAAGTACCCTGTTGAACCAAATATCCTTTGCCTTTAATAAAAATAGAAAACAGAAAACATGAAAAACAAAAAAGAAAACTACGGAAAGAAAAGAAACAAAAAAAGCGAAGAAAGAAGGAAGGCCCATGTGACCTGGGACAAGCCCAACCCGCACCCACTCATCTCCCTCCTCGCTACAGAAGCAGAGGGAGGTCGTGGCGGCCATCCGGCCACCATGGCCGCGCCCTGTCTGCGTGCCGGCCATCCCGTGGTCATCCCAGTGGATAAGAGCATCCCCCTCACCCCCGAAACCCTAGCCCCACTCAGTTTTCTCCCATGCCTCCCTCTCTCGATCTAGATCTTACCCGAACATGCTCGCCGATGTGCCATCGTCGTCGTCGCAGCCAAGGTGCTCTTCGAGCCACACAAAGTTGTCCAGGAGGAGCGCCATCAGCACCTTCATCGTCTATGCCCTCGGGTTCAAGCTGGGAAGCCATGAAGACTCGCCATCGGGTCGTCTTCCCGCCATGGCCATCACATCTCGTTGATGAGTGCGATGCGTCCGCCCAGCCCCGCGCCTTCCGACCATGTCCACGGGCCTCCCCTATGAGCTCCTCCTCCGACCTCCTCTTCCTCAACCTCGATCTGCCGCTGTAGTCGCCCGTACCCAACGAGCTCCCCATGGCTAGAGTTATGGTCTCATGTGCCCTCGCTTGCACCTAGCCACGCTCGCGCTCCGTTGGCTGCGCCCTGGCCATACCTCGTGCGTGCGTCCGCCGCGCCCGCAGGCACCCGCGCGTCGCTGTGCTCGCCTAGCCCTGTCCTGCTGCTGTGCTATTGATGCTCTTATGAGCATGTTGCTTGCTTGTTGCTCTCCTCCTGGTACTGCCACGCTGCCGCCTGAAGCTTGTCTCGGCCGCGCGTATGGTCGTTGCGCCCCCACGCCACCCATTGATCCCGCACTGGCCCTGCTGCTCCCTCTCCTTGCGCTGCTGATGCTGCTCGCGTACTAACGCGGCTGTGCGGATGAATCTGTTGCTGATGCGTACTGCTACTGAAGCTGTGTGCTGATGCTTGCTCCTGAAGTTTATTGCTACTAGTTGTTGCTGTCCACTTGCTGCCACCACTCCTGGCCATGGCCGTCAAGGCCCATGTACATGGCCATGTTCTTGTCGTGTGTGTGCTTGAGTTGTGTGTGTGCGCCATGTGTGTGCGTGAGTTGTGTGTATGGCTGGCTTTTGCCACAGCCATGTGTGGCCGACCCTTTGCTAGCTTAGGGACTAATCCCTAGTTAAAACAAGCCCTTTTGTTAGACTAATTTATATTAGGCTTAGTTTTAGTTGGGCCTATGACAGCAGGGCCCCACGCCCCTTTTCTAAAAAACATAATAAATAATAAATAATTAAATAATTAATTAGTAATTAATTAATTTAACGAATCCTGTTAATTAGCCTAACTTAATTAGTCTGATTAGTTAGCTAATTAACTATTAATTAATTAAATAGACAATGACGATTGGGCCCCACTGCCCCTTTGACCAGTCAAGCCGATTAGAGTTGACTGTTGACCCTGCCGATGTCATGATGACATCATGCTGATGCAATAACTCTATTTTAGTTTTTAAAATAATTACAAAAATTGTTTTAAACCTCGAATAATCATATAAAATAATCTGTAACTCGGATGAAAATACTTTGTACATGAAAGTTGCTCAGAACGACGAGAAGAATCCGAATACGCATTCCGTTCGTCCGCCACACGTCCCTAGCATAGTGAACATGCAATTTTCCCCCTCCGGTCCGTTTGTCCGAAAACGCAGAACACCGGGAATACTTTCCCGGATGTTTCTCCCCTTCGCCGGTAGCACCTAGTACTGCGTTAGGTCACCCCTAGCACCGCGTATTGCCATGTTATGCTTTGTGAGGCTTTGATTGCTCTGCTATTTATTATGTTCCCCCTTCGTCACTTCTTTCCGGTATACCCCGAGACCGACGCCACTGCTATCCAGTACGACCACGGTGTTGACAACCCCTCTCTCTTGCTAGAGCAACCAGGTAAGCCCCGCCCCCCTTGATCACCAGATATCGCCTACTCTCCTCTATACTGCTTGCATTAGAGTAGTGTAGCATGTTACTGCTTTCCGTTAATCCTATCCTGATGCATAGCCTATCCTTGCTACTACTGTTGTTACCTTTACCTTCAATCCTAATGCTTAGTATAGGATGCTAGTTTAACATCAGTGGCCCTACATTCTTGTCCGTCTGCCATGCTATACTATCGGGTCGTGATCACTCGGGAGGTGATCACGGGGTGTATACTATATACTTTATACATGATACATGTGGTGACTAAAGTCGGGTCGGCTCGTGGAGCACCCGCGAGTGATTCACGGATTGGGGGCTGAAAGGACATATAAGTGCATGTAGTGCCACCCCTAGTTGGTTTTGGAGTATTGACGACAAACCTAGTTGAGGGACTAATGTGTTTGTGAGAATTGCAGGATAACACAGGTAGAAGTCCCTCATTGATTCGGTTTTCCTACCAGAGATGACCCCTAAAAATGTATGAAGACATTGAAGTCAAAGGTGGTATGTGAAGACATTCACATTGAACACTATGACAAGAGAAGACATCACATGAAGACTATGGAGAGCAAAGACTTAGATCTTTCGTAGTTCTTTTTCTTCTTTGTTGAGTCATAGGAACCACCGCACTGTTAAGTGGGGTCCGAGAGAACTAGCCAGAATGACTGAAGTGATGCTTAACCAAAATCCTATGTCTTCGAGTGAAGACTATGAGAACGAATCTTGTCCAGAGTTGGACAAGTCAGCTTTGCTTGTAGCCCAAGTAAAGTTGCCGTGTGTGTTTGAAATCTGACCGTTGGAACACATGTCAGTTCCTTAGTGACCCAGGGTCATTTCGGACAAATCAGGTCGGCTTGCCTAGTGGCTATAAATAGCCCACCCCCTACAACCATAAACGGTTGGCTGCTTAGAGTTAAAGCACGGCTTTTGTCGTTTGAGAGCAACCCACCTCGAAGCCTTTGAGAGAGAATTCCTTGAGAGGATAAAGCCCTAACCACCCAGAGCCAAAGAGTGTTAGGCATCACTTAAGTCGTCCAGTCTGTGTGATCTGAAGACTTATTACACTTGAGGACTGTGAATCCTCCAGCCGGTTAGGCGTCGCGTTTTGAGCATCCAAGAGTCATTGTGGATCGCCCCTGAACGAAGTTTGTGAAGGTTTGGGAGTCTACCTTGAAGACTTACCAGAGTGATTAAGCGAGGTCTGCGTGACCTTAGCTCAAGGGGAATACGGTGAGGACTAAGGGTTTTGAGCTGCGTGTTCATGACTGGGTGTCCGGGACTCTGTGTCCTCAGGTTTAAATACCTATCCGCCCTAACCAGACGTACAGTTGTCACAGCAACTGGAACTGGTCCAACAAATCATTGTCTTCAACGAGTTATTCGTTTCATCCTTCCCTTCCCTTTACTTACTGTTGGTCATTGTGAAGTCATTGCATGATTGCATTATCTTTTGTCTTCACAGAGTGACTGCTTGTTCTGATTGGCTTCACAATATCTTCCTACCTGATCCTTACTGCCTAGCTGCTACTAGTCATTGTGCTTTCACTTCTTTGGTTACTTAAGTAAGGTTTTCCTAGTGTAGTCTATCTTCCGCTGCGTGGTAATAGGTTTACTTCTATCGTTTGTCTTCGAAACTTCCATGTTTTGAAGACTTTCATAAAAATCGCCTATTCACCCCCCTCTAGTCGATCGCTAGCACTTTCAATTGGTAGCAGAGCAAGGTACTCCCTTGTTCTGTGTGATTCGGTTTAACCACGTGGAGTTTTAGCTATGTCGACTGCAGGGATAATTAAAGTCTCTGCTGCGTGCCCCGTCTTTGATGGAACTGAATATCCCTACTAGAAGAATAAGATGCGCATGCATCTTGAATCCATTGATGTCGACCTATGGTATGTCGTCAAGAACGGCGTTCCCAAGGCTGGAGAAGGTGTCAGTGCTGCTGATGTCATGAAGTTCGTTCAACTGGACTCTACTGCCAAGAATATCATCTGTGGTCATCTGACCAAAGGACAGTATGGCCGTGTGAGTGCTTTGGAGACTTCCAAGCTAGTCTGGGACTGGCTCTCCAAGGTCAACGAAGGCGTCTCCACCTAGAGAGATCAGAGAATCAGTGTCCTTCGCAACCTCTTCAACCGCTTCAAGAGAAATGACAATGAGAATGTCCAGCTCACGTTTGATCGACTCACTAACATCACAAATGAGCTTCATGCCCTCGGCGCCACTGAGATCACCAAGCATGAAGTCGTCAAGACACTCCTGAGATCACTTGACAGTTCGTTTGACACCCTAGCCCTGACGACTCAAGAACGCCCTGATTTCAAGACACTCGATCCGTCTGACAT
Organism: Triticum monococcum; assembly: GCA_034509565.1. Classification (NCBI taxonomy): domain Eukaryota; kingdom Viridiplantae; phylum Streptophyta; class Magnoliopsida; order Poales; family Poaceae; genus Triticum; species Triticum monococcum. The sequence continues at coordinate 272,523,834 of CM067842.1, read as the reverse complement.
ACTTGAGAGGCTCAACACACACGAGTTTCAACTTTCTGAGAAGAGAGACATCTACGGTCCCATCTATGGGCGAACTCGTGCCTTGAAGGCAAAAGTTGTATCCTCATCTGAAGAAGAATCTGACAGCAGTTCTGATGATTCTGAAGACATTGGAAAGGAGCTTGCTATGCTTGTGAAGAAGTTCCAAAAATTCACCAAGAAGAAATGGTTCAGAAAGTCTTCACGATCAAGCTCAAGGAATGATGAAGCTTTTGCTCATGACTACAAGAAGAGAACATGTCACAAGTGCAAGAAACCTGGCCACTACATCTCTGAGTGTCCACAGTGGGACAATGAGAACAACAAGAAGAAGAAGAGCAAGGAGTATGACTCTGACGACAAGAAGAAGAAGAAATACTCAAAGTCTTCTTCCAAGTCTTCCTCAAAGTCTTCATCACACAAGAAGAGCTCATCTGGCAAGGCACGTGCGTTTGTTGGCAAGGAAATGGATACTGAGGAGGAGTCTACTTCTGAGGAGGCGGAGGTGGAGTCTGAGGAGGAGTCCGATTCTGGCGTTGCGAGTCTGGCTACAGCATACGTTGCCAAGTCCATCTTCAACACTGAAGACAATGACTTCATCACCAACAGCGATGCAAATGACAAGGACTACTCAGCTCCTTCCTACTGCTTCATGGCACGCGGTGCCAAGGTAAACACACGCACTACTCACTATCAAACATCTAGTGATGATGAATCTGATTGTGATTCCAAACCTAGCTACAAAACACTTGCTAAAATTGCAACTGAACAACAGAAAGCTATGGAACACATTCAAAAACTGTTAGACAAAAGCGATGATCTGTTAGACGCTGAAATGACTCGATCTCAGTCCTTAATTGAAGACATAAAAAATCTTCACGTTAAGTATGAGGAACTTGAAAGTCGTCATGAAGCACTCTCAACAACTCATGAAAGGCTTTCCTATGATTATATTCAAAGGAAGCAAGATCTTGACAAATTGAGAGCGGCTCATGAAGATCTTCAAAAGGAAAACGAGTCACTTCGCGCCAAACAGATCAGTTCAGCTCAGGAAGGATTTGAACCACCATGTCTTAAATGCATTGAGCGTGATAACGCTACTTCTGTTGTTGAATGTTCTACTGTTTCTACTGTTGCAATATCTTCACCTGTTGATGTGGTAACTAACCCCTCTGCTGAGGATACCACTGCTATTGCTGATGAGAATGCTAGGTTGAAGACACTGCTTGAAACAGGGATGTACAAAAGTCTCAAAGGGCATCAGACACTATGTGATGTCCTCAAAAGGCAGATCCTAAACCGAAACCCTAGGAAAGAGGGTGTTGGGTTCGAAAGGAAAATGAATGCCGATGGCTCTTACTGGAAATCTGAGCAGTACCCCAAAACCACTTGGGTTGTTGCAAAGGAACCTTCAGTGGATCCATCCACCCTATCTGGGTTCACTTGTGCTAATCCTATTGTTATTGATGAATCCTTCGATGCAAACTACAAACTGTTTAAGAATCAGAATGGTGAAGTGTTTGCGAGGTATATTGGCACTAACTGCAGGAATGGACCACCTATGAAGAAGATCTGGGTGCCGAAAAGGTGTTTGGAGAATCTTCCTGTGAATGTCGTCATGACACCATAGGTGAAGAAGACAAACCCCAGACCACAGGATTCATACGGTCGAAAGGCTTCATACAGACAGAGGACTCACCTGAGTCGCACTAACGCAAATGTTTTGCAGGGAATCCATACTCAGGCCTATGAATATGAGCGCGGTTCATCAAACCGCCATGTTCATAAGACCAAGAACTATTCTGCTTATTCTTATGAGTACTATTGTCCACCTGCAAGACTTTTTGCTAGGGCTCCAAAACCAAAGTTCCCAGATGCTGCACTTAGACTCATTGCTTCAAAGCCACCCTTGAAGATGTGGGTGGCTAAGAAAGCTTAACTCTCTTTTGCAGGGAAAGGTCTCCAGCAGAAAACCAAAATCGTCTGATGCTATTGCTGGGGACCTTAAACATCTTGTAGGGCGCAAGATCAAATGCCCAAATTGTCTTATTATGTACTTTGTTCCTGAGTCGCTTGCTGCTTGCCCCATCAGTCCGAATCTCGATTTAAGTTTTCATAATCCACTGGCTCGTCAAATATTTTTGCTTCACAATTCTCTTCGTGAAGCCTATCCCCCTAACTGCACTGTAGGGTACGACACCAGCGGCTTCAGAATGGATTATTGATAGTGGGTGTACCAATCACATGACTGGCAAGCGAAGCCTTCTTATGGACTCAACCTTACGTCCATCCGACAAAAGTCACATCACATTTGCTGACACTGGTAAAAGTAAGGTATTGGGTCTAGGTAGAGTTGCAATCTCAAATGATCAACACATGGATAAAGTCATGCTTGTTGAATCCCTTGGTTTCAACTTAGTGTCCGTCTCAATGCTTTGTGATTTAAACATGATTGTGATGTTTGGAAAATATCGTTGCCTTGTTCTAATGGAATCTGACAAGTCTCTAGTGTTTGAAGGGTATCGGAAAGATGATTTGTACGTGGTAGATTTCTCAGCAGGACCACAGCTTGCCGTATGTCTTCTAGCAAAAGCTTCAGAATGTTGGCTCTGGCATCGGAGGCTAGGGCATGCTGGCATGAGGAACCTGCACACCCTTGCAAAGAAGAAGCATGTCATAGGCATCGAGGGCGTCAAGTTCAAGAAAGATCACTTATGCGGTGCCTATGAAGTACTAAAGATGACAAGGGCCAAGCATCCCTCGAAGACAATCATGACAACGACTCAACCCTTCGAACTGCTACACATGGATCTTTTCGGTCCCACTCATTACTCAACTCTTACTACTACTGCTTGTCTCTATGGCTTTGTCATTGTTAATGATTATTCTAGATATACTTGGGTGCATATAATCCTCTACAAGACTGAAGTACAGGATGTCTTCAGACGCTTCGCCAATCGAGCAATGAACAACTATGGCGCCAAGATAAAACACATCAGAAGTGACAATGGCACTGAATTCAAGAACACTGGCCTGGATAGATATCTTGATACTTTGGGCATCACACATGAATTCTCAGCTCCATACACACCACAGCAGAATGGCGTCGTCGAACGCAAGAACATGACACTTATTGAGATGGCCCGAACGATGCTTGATGAATACAAGACTCCAAGAAAGTTCTGGCCTGAAGCCATTGATACCGCATGCCATACAATCAATTGTGTTTATCTTCACAAGCTTCTGAACAAGACATCCTATGAGCTCCTTACTAGCAAGAAGCCAAATGTCAGTTACTTCAGAGTATTTGGCGCCAGATGCTGGATCAAGGATCCACATCACACTTCAAAATTTGCACCAAAAGCACATGAGGGTTTTATGCTTGGATATGGAAAGGATTTGCACTCCTACAGAGTCTTCAACCTTTTTCATTATAAAGTGGTAGAAATAGTGGATGTGCGGTTTGATGAGACGAACGGCTCACAAAGAGAGCACCTGCCAAATGTGCTAGATGAAGTTCCATCTAGTGAATCAATCAAACTTATGGGAACTGGAGAAATCATACCGTCTGAAGCTCGGCCTGAAGAGGAACTTATCATCTCTGCACCTGATCAACCTGAAGACAATGCTTAGCCTGAAGACAATCCCTCTAACGATGACAATGATCAGCAAGAGCAAAATCTTGGTCCTGTACATCCTCGTGTTGCAAATGAAGTACAGATTGAGAGAATAATTGATAGCATCATTGCACCAGGTCCACTCACTCGTTCAAGGGCAACACAGCTAGCAAATTTCTGTGGGCACTTCGCATTTGTCTCAATATCTGAACCCAAGAAAGTTGAAGAAGCCTTCTTGGAACCTGAATGGATTCAAGCTGTGCAAGAAGAGCTTTAGCAATTTGAGCTGAATAATGTATGGGAACTGGTTAAGTGTCCTGATCCTCGCAAGCACAATATAATAGGCACCAAATGGATATATCGCAACAAGCAAGATGAGCATGATCAAGTTGTCAGAAACAAAGCTCGTCTCGTTGCTCAAGGGTACACTCAAGTTGAAGGGATTGACTTCGATGAAACATTTGCTCCTGTGGCTAGACTTGAAGCTATCCGCATATTGCTGGCCTATGCAAATCATCATAATATTCTTCTGTATCAAATGGATGTGAAGAGTGCCTTTCTCAATGGCAAGATTGAAAAAGAGGTGTATGTTGCACAACCGCCTGGTTTTGAAGATCCAAAACATCCTGACATGGTGTACAAGCTCAACAAGGCACTGTATGGCCTCAAACACGCCCCTCGGGCTTGGTATGACACACTCAAATACTTCCTGAAGAGCAAAGGCTTCACACCTAGTTCCCTCGACCCCACTCTCTTCACAAAGACATATGATGGTGAACTGTTTGTGTGCCAAATATATGTGGATGAAATTATCTTCGGCTACACCAATCAGAAATACACTGACGAGTTTGGATATATGATGCAAGAGCAATATCAGATGTCCATGATGGGTGAGCTGAAGTTCTTCCTTGGTCTTCAAATACGTCAGCAACGCAACGGCATCTTCATATCTCAAGAGAAGTATCTCAAAGATTGCCTGAAGAAATTTGGGATGCAAGACTGCAATGGTTTCACGACTCCAATGCCAGCCAAACATCATCTGGGTCCCGACGACAATGGTAAAGAGTTCGATCAAAAGGTATACTACTCCATGATTGGGTCTTTACTTTATCTATGTGCATCTAGGCCAGATATTATGCTTAGTGTTTGCATGTGTTCTCGGTTCCAAGCGGCACCAAAGGAATCGCATCACTTAGCTGTGAAGCGAATTCTTCGATATTTGGCTCACACCCCAACATTAGGATTAGGGTATCCCAAGGGCTCAGAGTTTGATCTGGTTGGATTCTCGGATGTTGATTATGCTAGTGACAAAGTGGATCGCAAGTCTACATCAGGCACATGTCATTTTCTGGGACGATCACTTCTTCTATGGATGAAGCAAACACTCAAAGACTATGGCATTCATCTAAAGCAAGTGCCGCTCTATTGCAACAATGAAAGCGCCATCAAGATTGCCAACAACCCAGTTCAGCACTCGAAGATAGAGCACATTGAAATTCGTCATCACTTTCTCATAGATCATGTTGTGAAGGAAGACATTGATATCATACACGTCAACACTGAAGAGAAATTGGCAGATATCTTCACCAAGCCCTTGGATGAGAAGAGGTTTTGCAAGTTACGGTGTGAGATAAATATCTTCGAATCCTCAAATGCCCTGTGATCAGGCACACATCCTAACACTTATGCATATTGATGACTTAGATGTACAACACACGAAGTGAAGTATATCTTCAATCAATGAAGACATACATTCTAAGTGTGAATACATTAATGTGGAATTTGACTTTGGAGCGCCACTATAATTGTGCGCCGTGTCTGGGTCTAATACTCCCTATACGGTGGGTAACGCCACCACCAAATTCTTCTGTTTGAAGTGTTTTACCCATGGTGTTACATTTGCTATGTCTTCACATTTGGTTTGGCTTCAATCTCAACATGTCTTCATGATTATCTTCACTATGTGGATTATATATATATATATACTAGTGTTCTGTCCTCTATAGCATTCACTTATAGCTATGTCTTCTTGTTGAATCTTTTGAACTAAGTGAATGTGATCGGACCCTAACCTCTCTATGCTTTATATCTCAAAATCTATCTCTCAAGATCATATGCATTCTCTTGAAACTGTCGAATGTCTTCTCTACGTTCTTGTCAGCAGAAGATACAGAGACAAACATTAAGTCCGTTTTCAATGCTAATTCCTTCACATGAAACCCGGAGAAGTAGGAACGACCACCCGACAATCCAGGCGTGCGTGGGACGTGGAACAACCTCTGATATGTTGCATGATGGCCACGTGTCCTTCAGATGTGAATCGCCAGGGGCACCTGTGCAATAACACTTTATCGTCCCTATCCCTATAAATACACGCCTCACCACAGTCATTATCCTTTCTTCCACTCTTGCACGAACCCTAGCGCCACTGCTAGCCCTCGACAATGCCGGCGACGAAGCGCTTAGTTGCTGCAACCTCTCCGACGCTGTCTTCACGCCGACCGCGGACATCGTCTTCTCCGCCGTCGCCATAGGTGTCCTCCGTCGCCAAGTTAGGGCACGGACGATCGAACTGCTCGGCCTCCTCTACCACTCCGTCTAGCAGTTCTTCGTGTGGTAAAAAAACTTCCTTTTTACGGCCCCTTTGATCCTATAGATTCGTCACTTTCTACCACAAGCAGTTTCTGTTCACACAAGTTGGATCTATTTCATCCTGCATCTCATAATATGCCTAGTATGTTCACTTATGCTTCACAAAGTAGTTAGATTCCTCAGTTGTACTGATCCGCGGATTCGTACAAATCTGGAACCAACTCCTTATCTATGAGTGAATGTCTTCTCACGATGAGGTCAATGTCTTCTAAACTGATTTATCTTCAAAATCTTCTAAGAATGCATATGACCTCTTCCCCTTCCCTCGCACCTTAATGCTGTCACAGGTACATGTTCGTGGGAGAATCCCTTGGTTCTCACAGTCTGCATTCATTTGCAGAATTCTTACAGCATCATATAAATTCTCCCGAAGCCAGTTCCTGTTTGTCCAGCTAGCGAAAGCCTTTGAACGTATTGAAGCCATTCAGTTTAAAGTTCATGGCTGCAGAGAAATCAGCAAGGAAGGGTGGCAGAAAGCATCGAGGTGAAACATCAAGAGATCTGCCCGATGACCTCTCAGAGCTGTACAAGACAGATCCATAAGAGGATTACAATCAGCGCACGACACGAATCCAATGGATTCGACAATATTGGGCAGAACAGTGGTTCAAGTACAGGTTTATGACCAAGGAATATGCTGAGAAGAATGCCATCAAGCGACCATGGGGAGACATCCTATACAGAAATCTTCAACCCAGGTCCAGAGATGAAGCCATTGAACAAGGCTTCTATCCTTGCATGGTCCGTGGACCACAGCCTACGGATGCTGACCCATCGTCATTGCTATGGTGTCGTGACGACAATCTGTTCAAGCACAACTTCCAGTTTGCTCAGAATTCGGCGAAGCAGAACAAGAAGTCTTTGGGACTAGACTTCAACCCTGGTCCCTCTGCTCCCCGTGCCGATGGCACCCCCGAAGCTGAAACCAATCTTGTTGGGCCCTTCTACAACCTGGAAGGTCTCATCACTCATATCGTGGTTCAAGGGACAACCGTGGATGAGCCTGCAGATGATGTTGAATCTGATGAAGCGCCTGCATCGCCGAAGCCAAAGAAACTGAAGCAGCCTAAAGCTTCAAAGCCTGCCTCAGCACCAAAAATCTCACGGGCGAAGCCACTGGCTACTGCACCTCCTGAAGACAGTGTGCAGTCTGAAGATTTGTCACGCATCTCCAAGCCCTCGAAAGTCAAGATGCCTCTGCCACACACCAGCCAAGAACTGACTGCTGCTGCTATTCTGCGCAACGATGCCATTGATCTGTCCAGCGATGAAGATCTTGCAGATGACGCTCTTGAGCAACTGATCAAGAGCAAAGAAGAAGCAGAAATCTTCAATAATTTGCCTCTCTTTGATGTGGCAATCATCCATAACTTCATTGATGAGTGGTTTGACACGCCCAACCTCAGCTTTGAAGATCTGCAACTTCCGATTGGCCTCAGTGTTGCCTTCCATGGCGCCATTGCTTTAGAGCTAGCTATAGCCCAGCGCATCGTTGAACTAAAGCAAAAGATCGACTTTGAGAAAGCTCAGTTTAAGAAGCATATGGCCAAGCTCAGCGTGCAAGAGGTCAGGAACTTCAAGATCATGCTGCACGAGCTCAAAGAAGCCTTTCTCAAGAAGCGTGAAGAAGCTCAAGATTCTCGTGAGCGCATGAAGAGCCTGGCTGACAAGTGTGTGCAAGCCTACAATGAAGCTGAGAAGTGCAAGGCCCTTGGTCGTCCTGGAATCGATCCTAGGATGGCTGCAAAGAAGAAAAAGAAGCCCGCTGTGGCCGCACCCGACGCACCAAGGCAGGAAGCACATCCCATTGTCTTCCCAGCCAGCATGACTGGCTCGAAGCCAAAGGCCAGGTCAACTGCTTTAGAACTAAAGAAGACGAGGACTGCTGAGGCTGAAGCCAGAAAGAGGAAACATCCTAAAGCCTCTGATGCTGCTCCCTCCAAGAAGAAGCGGAAGACCAAGAAGGAACGGGCTGCTCCCACAGAGCCCCTGGTTGTTGAACCTATCTCAATGGTTCGCCTTGCATCTACACACCAAGAGAGCCAACTGATTGTCCATGAGCCTGCTTCCACAGAACCTCATACAGCTAAAGACATTCCAGCAGTTGATCCCACCGCTGCTGAAGACATTGGTCACCATGACAATGTTGAAGATGATGTAGTTCTTCCTCAGATCAAGCACCAACAGGTATCATCGCCTGTGCTTACGCACAGCGAACTCATCAGCATTGGTCGTCCTCTGACGCCAATTGCTCAGGATGCATCATGGGCTGATCACCCACAACAACAAGTCACACCACCCCGGCAAGAAGAAGAAGATGACTTTGAGGCCCAGCCAACTCCATCTCCAAAGGCGTCACTAGTGTTACGCAGGCTTCACAAAGGACCAAGGTCTCAAGTCTCCGAGTCTGAGGCTAAAGCTGCTGAAGACATTCCGGTTGTATCGGCCGATGACACCCAAGAAGAAGAACGTGTCCCTCCTCTCCCAACTACTGAAGAAGCTGTTCTCGAGGAGAACGTGTCTGTGCCTGACCCTCCAGCTCATCAAGTGGAGGTAGAAAATCTTGAGGCTGCCACCACCAACATGAATGAAGCCACTGATGTTGTCATTGCTGAAGCAAATGTGGAGCCTACACCAACCCATGAACCAGAAGTCAGCGAAGCCAATGATGCTACTGCTCCTCTTCCTGCGCCTGCTGCTAGTCCTCTGTTTGACTATCATATTGAGCATAGGCCTCAGGTACAGAAGCCAATGCCAAGGCTTCCCAGGTTTCCAGGTCCTGCATCAGCACCTGGATCCTTTAATGTCAACGGCTTCAAAGCTGACAACACCTTCTTCAATAGCTCCAAGAACCCCTACTCAAGGGAAAGAATATCTTCTGATCAGTTCTAGAGCTATCCGCAGTGAAGTTATTACTCATGCATTCTGTACAATCAAGGTCGCATCTTCCCACATATGCATCTTGACACCGAAGCAATAGCTGGTCTGCCCTGCTTGGAAGAAGCTCTGGATTGCTTCAAAGAGGTTGGATTGTTGCCTTTCGTCACCGACCAAGAGCACTGGAACGAAGAGTTGCTACTCCAATTTTATGCCACTCTTCACATTCGTGGCTACAACAGAGACCCGAAGACTTGGGTCCTTGAGTGGATGACCGGAAATGTCCATCACGAAGCTAAAGCCTTTGATATCATTGAGCTCACTGGTCTGTCCACTCCTGGATATCTCTATGAACCTGGCTGTCAGCTGCACAGTGAAGCTATGGAGAGCATCTTTCAGAAGCCTGAACCGAACATGAGTCAGATGCTTAGTATGATGAAGCCTTTGCCTCCGGGTGCCGCATATCCTAAGGAGTTCTTTGTTGAAGACCTTGAGTATCTGCCACGCACTATCTATCACATTATAAGGCAAACTCTCTGGCCCATCAAAGGACATTCTCCACATGCAAAGCTGGAAGGTGCAATGAAGACTTTGGTCTTCTATATTCTTCATGGAAAATGCTTCAATGCACAAGATTTCTTCATTCGCCAACTTGCAGCATCAGGATCTGATCTTTTTGGCTTGAAGTACTACGCTCCACGGATAATGCGGCTGATCAAACTCCACTAAGCTATCTCATATCAGCACTTTGCTCGCAATCATCGGATCATTCTGCCTGACATGGATATGTCCGTTGAAGCCATCTATCCAGAGCCTGCCAAGGAGCCTCTTAGTCTTCAGAATGCGGAGCATCAAAGTTTCTCTCAGAACATTGATGGAGTTGAAGCAGTCACTCGTGTTTATCCTCTGGTTGGTACTACACGTGCACCTCATCATGCCCTCACTAAAGCCACTGAAAGCACTATTGCCCAATGGCCCAAGAAGCAATCTCGTGTTCTCAATGACCGAGAGCTTCTGGTTGCTCTTCATCAGAAACATGATAGGCATCATGACTGGCTGAAGCGCCAAATGCAAAGCCTCTTGGTGGATGTCAACCGCATTCGCAATCTTGCCACCAAGAATGCCTTTGTTGCCCATGAAACCTGTTGGCGTACATGGAAAGGGCTGACGCTTATGTGTTCTGAGGATGATTTTTCACGAGGATGGTTTCTCTGAACATTTCAAGTTTGACTCCACACCTCCCCGAAGGACTGTGCTACGACGAACTCCCTCTCTTGAAGACTCTGAGTTCTCTTCCTCTGTGGCAACTTTGAATGCCAGAGTGATCGAGGACGAAGATGATGCTACTTCATCGCCCCCTACTTCAGCACGCATCGACACTGCCCCGAGCTCGTCTGCACCGCCTAATAACACCGACGACCTTGCTACTTCACCTACTCCTCATGGGAACGAGTAGATGCTCTATCTCTTATGGCTTCAAACCTTTTTGGTCCTTACTAACAAAAGGGGGAGAAAGCATATGAGTTTGATAGTCTTCAAGCGGGTCCATATGGGCGGTTATCTTATGTTTTGCCTAGTATTTACAACTCACGTTTTGATACATTTGGTTCTTTGAGTTGTAACACTTAAACTCGATGGTTGTTTGCTACTTATTTGCTATTCTGTGATGCAATGATAAATTCCGCATGTGCGACGATAAATTCCGCACTTAGATCATTTGCAAACGTCCATTTTTCATTATGCACGTCATTATCTTCACATACTTTTCATGCATGATAAATTGTCATCATAAGTTGAAGAGGATCTCCACAAGTACAACCTGCCATGTGCATTTGCATTCCAAAAGCAAATTACTTATATGCACATCTTCAGGGGGAGCCCTTGCAACTTATGAAGACAATTCCTTATCCTTTACAATTTCACATATTATATTCCCCATTGAAAACTTCAACTAGTTTGTCATCAATCACCAAAAAGGGGGAGATTGTAAGTGCATCTAGTGCCACCCCAAGTTGGGTTTGGAGTATTGACGACAAACCTAGTTGAGGGACTAATGTGTTTGTGAGAATTGCAGGATAACACAGGTAGAAGTCCCTCATTGATTCGGTTTTCCTACCAGAGATGACCCCTAAAAATGTATGAAGACATTGAAGTCAAAGGTGGTATGTGAAGACATTCACATTGAAGACTATGACAAGAGAAGACATCGCATGAAGACTATGGAGCGCGAAGACTTAGATCTTTCGTAGTTCTTTTTCTTCTTTGTTGAGTCATAGGAACCACCACACTGTTATGTGGGGTCTGAGAGAACCAGTCAGAATGACTGAAGTGATGCTTAACCAAAATCCTATGTCTTCGAGTGAAGACTATGAGAACGAATCTTGTCCAGAGTTGGACAAGTCAGCTTTGCTTGTAGCCCAAGTAAAGTTGCCGTGTGTGTTTGAAATCTGACCGTTGGAACACGTGTCGGTTCCTTAATGACCCAGGGTCATTTCGGACAAATCAGGTCGGGTTGCCTAGTGGCTATAAATAGCCCACCCCCTACAACCATAAACGGTTGGCTGCTCAGAGTTAAAGCACGGCTTTTGTCGTTTGAGAGCAACCCACCTCGAAGCCTTTGAGAGAGAATTCCTTGAGAGGATAAAGCCCTAACCACCCAGAGCCAAAGAGTGTTAGGCATCACTTAAGTCATCCTGTCTGTGTGATCTAAAGACTTATTACACTTGAGGACTGTGAATCCTCCAGCCGGTTAGGCGTCGCGTTCTGAGCATCCAAGAGTCATTGTGGATCGCCCCTGAACGAAGTCTGTGAAGGTTTGGGAGTCTACCTTGAAGACTTACCAGAGTGATTGAGCGAGGTCTGCGTGACCTTAGCTCAAGGGGAATACGGTGAGGACTAAGGGTTCTGAGCTACGTGTTCAGGAATGGGTGTCCGGGACTGTGTGTCCTTAGGTTTAAATACCTAGCCGCCCTAACCAGACGTACAGTTGTCACAGCAACTGGAACTGGTCCAACAAATCATTGTCTTCAATGAGTCATTGGTTTCATCCTTCCCTTCCCTTTATTTACTGTTGGTCCTTGTGAAGTCATTGCATGATTGCATTATCTTTTGTTTTCACAGAGTGACTGCTTGTTCTGATTGGCTTCACAATATCTTCCTACCTGATCCTTACTGCCTAGCTGCTATTAGTCATTGTGCTTTCACTTCTTTGCTTACTTGACTAAGGTTTTCCTAGTGTAGTCTATCTTCCGCTGCGTGGTAATAGGTTTACTTCTATCGTTTGCCTTCGAAACTTCCATGTTTTGAAGACTTTCATGAAAATCGCCTATTCACCCCCCTCTAGTCGATCACTAGCACTTTTAGGACCTTTGTCCCAACGCCCCTCTGTGTGGATCTTTGTGGCGAAGCGACAGGGCAGGTTGAGACCACCTAGGAGAGAGGTGGGCCTGGCCCTGGTCAGCGTTTGCGGTTATTTCAAGATAACACATTTAACGAGATCTTGGTATTTCATCTGAGTATGGCCACTGGCCTATGCACACTAACCAACTATGCGGGGACAGTTATGGGCACTCGACGTCGTGGTATCAGCCGAAGCCTTCATGACGTCAGCGACTGAGCGGCGCGCTCCGGATTGGACCGTAAGCTTGCTCTTGTATTAAGGGGGCTAGTTCTGCTTCCGGCCACCCTCGCAACATGCAGGTGTGCAATGGGCGATGGGCCCAGACCCCTGCGCCATAGGATTTAGACCGGCGTGCTGACCTCTCTGTTGTGCCTAGGTAGGGTTGCGACGTGTTGATCTTCCGAGGCCGGGCATGACCCAGAAAAGTGTATCCGGACAAAGGGGATCGAGCGTGTTGGGAAATGTGGTGCACCCCTGCAGGGAAGTTAATCTATTCAAATAGCCGTGATCTTCGGTAACAGGACGACTTGGAGTTGTACCTTGACCTTTTGACAACTAGAACCGGATACTTAATAAAACACACCCTTCCAAGTGCCAGATACAACCGGTGATCGCTCTCTCAAAGGGCGACGAAGGGAGGATCATCGGTTAGGATTATGATATGCGATGCTACTTGGTGAACTTACCATCTACTCTCTTCTCCTGCTGCAAGATGGAGGTTACCAGAAGCGTAGTCTTCGATAGGACTAGCTATTCCCCTCTTATTCCGGCATTCTGTAGTTCAATCCACATATGATACCCTTATTCCATTTGATACCAATGCATACATATGTAGTGTAGCTCCTTGCTTGCGAGTACTTTGGATGAGTACTCACGGTTGCTTTGCTCCCTCTTTTCCCCCTATCTATACCCGATTGCTGCGACCAGACGTTGGAGCCCATGAGCCACACGCCACCGTCGACGACGACTACTACTCGGGAGGTGCCTACTACTACGTGCAGCCCGCTGACGACGACCAAGAGTAGTTTAGGAGGATCCCAGGCAGGAGGCCTGCGCCTCTTTTGATCTGTATCCCAGTTTATGCTAGCCTTCTTAAGGCAAACTTGTTTAACTTATGTCTGTACTCAGGTATTGTTGCTTCCGCTGACTCATCTATGATCGAGCTCTTGTATTCGAGCCCTCGAGGCCCCTGGCTTGTAATATGATGCTTGTATGACTTATCTTATTTGTAGAGTTGTGTTGTGATATCTTCCCGTGAGTCCCTGATCTTGATCGTACACGTTTGCGTGTATGATTAGTGTACAGTCAAATTGCGGGTGTCACAAGTTGGTATCAGAGCCGACTGCCTGTAGGAATCCCCCTTCCACACTCCTTGGCCGAAGTCGACTTTAGACATTACAAAACTTTTTACTAACATGGTTGTGTGCCTTATGGGCCCACGTCGCCATCTGGGTGGTATTAGGATCTTTTACTCCTCGATCCTTACTCTAGGACTCTGATCTCTCTTCTATTCGGGCTAAATGATTTTGCTAACTCTAACTCTAGGTTCTCGTAAATACTTTCTCCCGAAGAGCCCCTTCATTCCAGATGATAGCCTGCTTCATCAGACGATTCCGAAGATACTCTCCGTTATTCGCTCGAGACCTTGTGCCCACCACTTTTGCTATTCCCGACCACCGATAAATCCTTATGGATAATTGCTTACACTTGTCGTACTTACCTTTGTTCCTAGTTGCCCCTGTTATTACTTGAAATTTCTTTGACAATTCGAGAATCCTTGTGCGCACCGCTTTGCATCTCTTTGCCGCAGACATACCCTTACGGATAATTTCTCGCACTTAACGAGTATCCGCTCATCTCCAGTTGATTCATGTATTTCACAAAAGTCTTCGAAATACCATTCGGTCCCCGAAAATCCTCAACAGCTTATTGTTCTTGAGATTCTTGCTTGTTTGCATTATGGTTAATCCCATAAGTATAGTAATCTTATTGGCCTCCCTTGTCACTATCATCTTGAGTCCATCGATTCAATAAATTACGAATGCTCGCAATCCTCAACCAGATCCTAGAATTCATCCTTCTGGCTCAGACGCCATTTTAAACATGAGCTGGAGCATTGCTTCTGATCCCTTGAATTGGAAATGATAGTTCCTTTGCATTTGAGCTTTTAGTTAGTCAGTTGTTTCTATAATCTGACCTCGTTGCATTCTTTCTTCCTCTAGTTGAGTACCAATGCTCACATCAGATCCCTTGTGGACCACCAGACCCTTTGTCAAATTTTATCCGACAATGTCCTTCATATTGAATAACCTTGTGAGCCTTTCCATGGGTATATAATGCCTTTGGTAAATTGTATCCTCTGCTTTGTGAACCATGCTCTACTTTCGAGCTTGTACTATTTACTCCGAAATTTGTGGTATATGTTCCTAAGATGCCCTGATGTGTTGAACCTATGCCTTCCATATTATGTGTGAACTCGAAAGTTTTCACCAGTCATACTCGTCTGGTATTTTGCCAGATAATTCAACACTACAACTTCTTCGAAAAAGAGAAGTGAATGAAAGGTTATGCATTGGAGAAGTAGGACTCGACCTTGAACCCTGTGTTCATGCCCATGGACACGATGTATACCTTATCATGGAAGCTTCTTTTAAAATAAGTATTCCCTTGCTATAAGTTCATCGACGTGGTTCCGACCATGTTCTCTTTTAAATACCATTACACGTGCAAGTTTAAGAATTTGTCTTCTGCAGAGCAATACCCCAGTCCAACCTCTACTTTGGTTTGTCGTTGAGTATTACCCCATGGTATCTCGAGATATCATGGGACATCAAAACTTCTTATGGGTTCTTCATCAACTATTATTACTCACCGGATCCAATTGTTCCTAGGTTCTGGGTTGTCGTCAACCGAGAACACCAAATAGTGAGTCGAGTCCGCACTCCGATTCAATAACCCTAAATAATTTTCGTTGCTTACAATTTTAATAATCCTTCAAGTCATTCCTGGCCTGATCGGCTATATCATTATTGTGCTAAATTTAACTTTGCCACCTGGTCCTCCTTTCCGGAGCACAATTTTCGGCGATGAGCTAACCTTACGTCGATCTTCCTCCTCATATAATTTCGCCATAAAAATAGTAAGCTTGACTTCGAGTTTGTATCGTATCCGTGGCTCCAATATTCTTTTGTTGCATCAGACCGTTTGCTTGATGCAGTCGCTATTCAATTGCTTATTCGTGGATCCTCTCGACAACAAATTGTCGTGATCATCATCAACATTTTGACTCTTTCCAGGTTATCAATTGAATTCATGATGAGAAATACCATCCTTACCCTCGATGATTTGTGTTATCATCAACAACATTGTTGCCTCCCCTCCGACACAAACTTGATCATGTTGTGGAGCTTCTTACTATCCAGCTTATGTTATGTTCTACCTTGGGTACCACTATCCTTTATGTCAAGGATGTCGCGAGAATTTCACGACCCCTTAAGAATTCTTGATACAAGTGATATTCATTACCATCACCATTCTTTTCTTCGTGTCCGTGATGTTTCTAGCCGGAATACCGACAAATGGTCAGTGATGTGTAAATTCAAAACTTCTAGCAACCCTATTGCTTTGACACTAATGGTCGATAGCTCCATTCTATGTCCATTTCTTATTGAATCATCATTCAAACATTGATCGTGCTACTTAGTCTAGATTTCCGGGTGCACCTTTCTATCATTGTTCAATTGTGTATGTTTTCATCGAACATACATCATTATATCATTTGATCTGACTAATGTTATCTCCTTGTTCACATAATTGTGGAAATCATCTTTTGTTAATCTTGATGAATTGTCGCTGAGTCCATCAGCCACCCCTTGTCATTCCCTTGGATTAATGATGAACTATTGTTTCAGAACTCGCTTCCACAATTCATTTCCCAAGGATCTTGCAATGTCATCTCGTCAATTTGTGTCGCACCTTTTTCTTCTCAGGCATCCTGAGTCTGACCTTTGCTTGAAGACCATGTCAATGCTATCTCGAAGCATGTCGGTGGAACTCCGATTTTCAACAAGAACATTTGAAGCCCAGAGGCTAAATGTTTCCTGCTCAAATATCCAAACACCTCTATATGGGTAAAGTCATGAAATTTCGCTCACCTTACCTAAAGAGTTTTCTATATTATATCCTGACATGGATATCAGGCTCTGCTTGTCCTTGGGAAGGATATACCCCTGAAATATGTGTTTAAACACATTTTCCTTTCCATTCTTCTGTTTAATATGATAATCATATTTTCCTTTCCATTGTTTTGTTTAACCTTCTTGTAATCTGACTTAGCTGAGCAGTAGTAATTCCCTGCGTATGCAAACACCTCGGTGTACCATCATGTCTGGTGTAACCCTGATACTATTGTTGATGACATTCCGATAACCCTCGATGGATGAGAACTTTGCCTATTGGTATGCCTCGTTCAACGAGCAGGAAAATGGTTCTCTTCGTCCCTCGCCCTTGGTACCGATGTTGTTGCCGACATAACCGATAGGCTATCCTCTGACACACCTTGCTTACATGATCGTGCAAGACATCACCGCCCTTCCTACTTTTAACCCACATGGTGGGCCCATAACCCACAGTTCCACAGGATTGAAACCTGACTCTCTTGTACACCTTGTTGACAAAGTTATCCCTTGCTCTTGGTTTCGTAGGTAATTCGCGAGCCACCTTCCTAGTGATCTATTCTGGTCTCAGACGCAATACTTATTCTCGTTGCTCTAGACCCCTTTCACACTTGGTTTCAGGCATCGAACAATTGCCTACTCGCCCGTAACTTCTCATGGTACCTACTTACTTTGCTCTCGATATTGTCTTAAGTTTCCATTCGAGAGTTACTTTCCGCCACCTTCATCGATGTTAACGACCAGATAGTCAACCTTGCAGAGGTCCATTCTCCAAGAATAACCACCCTTTATTATTTTGTAAGTGCGATGGAGTTTCCGAAGAAAGGATGATGACTTCATCATGATGACCTGAGGTAGAGAATTGAAGACATCAACGCGGGAGATCAACTCCTTCGAGAAGAGCAACCAAGAACGAGAAGAATCGTTAGAATTTCGTAAGTAGAACTTTCCCCTTCCCCCCCCCCCCTCTTAAATCTCGGGACGAGATTTCTTGTAGTGGAGGAGATTTGTAACACCCCGGTAGTTAAGCTAGAGTAACCACACACTAATGGTGCCATGGCATCGCAATTAAATTTCTAAACCTCACTTTGATTCAAACCGAATTCAAATTCAAATTGAAAAGAAAGTCAAATATTTATTTCCTCAAACGGTAAAAAACAAAAACGTCCACTTGGTTGCAAAAATTCACTAACAATTTTCCTGAAAGAAACCAACATTTTATGAGTAATCAAAATGCCCTTAAGCTAATTAAAATTGGACCAACAACTTTTAATTGATCCTTTTCAATTTAAATAAATATTTGCATGCTTCAAAATAACTTTGAACATGTTGTGCTAGCTGATAGCATTACATAGTATTTATGTGTCAAGTACCCTATTGAACCAAAAATCCTTTGCCTTTAATAAAAATAGAAAACAGAAAATATGAAAAACAGAAAAGAAAACTACGGAAAGAAAAGAAACAAAAAAAGCGAAGAAAGAAGGAAGGCCCATGTGACCTGGGACAAGCCCAACCCGCACCCACTCATCTCCCTCCTCGCTACAGGAGCAGAGGGAGGTCGTGGCGGCCATCCGGCCACCATGGCCGCGCCCTGTCTGTGTGCCGGCCATCCCGCGGTCATCCCAATGGATAAGAGCATCCCCCGCACCCCCGAAACCCTAGCCCCACTCAGTTTTCTCCCATGCTTCCCCCTCTCGATCTAGATCGTACCCGAACATGCTCGCGGCTGTGCCATCATCGTCGTCGCAGCCAAGGTCGTCTTCGAGCCACACGAAGTTGTCCAGGAGGAGCGCCATCAACACCTTCATCGTCTACGCCCTCGGGTTCAAGCTAGGAAGCCATCAAGACTCGCCATCGGGTCGTCTTCCCGCCACGGCCGCGCCTTCCGACCATGTCCACAGGCCTCCCCTGTGAGCTCCTCCTCCGACCTCCTCTTCCTCAACCTCGATCTGTCGCCGTAGTCGCCCGTACCCAACGAGGTCCCCATGGGAGGGTCATGTAGATAGTCAGGCTTCTCAGTCTTTTTCATTTGTAGTTGTCTGTACTCAGACAAGATACGCTTCCGCATGTGCTTGTTGCTTGTATGCTGTGTATGTTGGGACATGAGACCCATGTTTGTAATACTTGGCTCTTCGGAGCCTAATGAATAAATACTTTGAGTTGTAGAGTTTTGTTGTGATGCCATGTTGTATTTGCACATATCGAGCATATTGTGTGTATGATTTGAAATGCTTGGTATGTGTGGGATCCGACAACCTAGTTGTTTATCCTTGGTAGCCTCTCTTACCGGGAAATGTCTCCTAGTGCTTCCACTGAGCCATGGTAGCTTGCTACTTCTCCGGAACACTTAGGCTGGCCGCCATGTGTCCTTCTTCGATCCTGTGTCTGTCCCTTCGGGGAAATGTCATGCGGTGCCTTTCAGAGTCCTCTTAGACTCCTACAACCCGGATTCCCGGAGTCCTGTTGGCCCAGTTGCTACAGCCCGAATTCCCTTGCTGATGACCGACACGTTCATTGCTGGGTCATGTATGCCTGTCCCTATAAGTTAGTGCCACTTTGGGTTCACGACTAGTCATGTCAGCCTGGGTTCTCTGTCATATGGATGCTAGCGACACTATCATATACGTGAGCCCAAAGGCGCAAACCATCCCGGGCCAGGTAAGGTGGCGCCCGTGTGAAGGACTCGAGGGCTACGTTGTGGGCCGAATGACTAAGAGTCATCGCGGCAAGCTCTACATCGACGATGCAGGCTGGGGCCCCGAGGCCGGCTCAGTTGAGTACGGGTACCGGGTCCCCTTTGGTGGCATACACATTTTCATCAGCAAAATCGGTGAACTGGGCCCTGAGCCAGACATCTGCACCGACCTCGTCGAAACGGCTCAGCGTGCGCGATCTGCCCGAGTTAAACTGGCCATGAAGCATGCCTTCGTGGGAGTCATCCATGGAGGAAGTTATGAAGATGGATCGGAATCTCGCGGCGAGACCGTCGTTTGTTCCAACGACGAGTCATCAACCGGAGAAACCGAATCTATATATCAGCTACAAGATGGCCGGTTTGGGGGCTGCTCCGATGGTGACAGTATTCCGGACTCCTCTGATCTACCCAACGGAGTTGGAATATTCATGGATGACACACAAGTAGCGCTTCATTCTTCGACCGTTGTGCCCATAACCTCCGGTTTAGTAGTGGCAACGGCTGCCGGGGCAGGAGGCTCGGTACGCACGCCGGCTCAAGTCCTATCAGATCTATTTGATGCATTGGCTGTGCTCATGGCAGAAGCTAACCCGGCGGATCAGGACGTCCACAACACGGAGATAGCAAAGGTGAAGGAACAGATCACCTAGGCCAAGGCGGACCTAGCAGCTGAGAATGCTAGGATGACCGCAGAGCGGGCCGCTTTAGACGCACAAGCCTACAGGCTCATGTTGGACCAGAATGCATCGCATGAAGTCATGAAGAGGAAGTATCAATCCCGTTTGCCTTCGGTTTTCGAGGCCAAAGACCTTTTCAACACCCCCGGAGCAGGAACCAGTAATCCGCTGGAGGTAAACCAGGCGGAAGCTCCTGCGACCGGCACGCCGGTTCAGCCCCGTCTAATGGATCTGCCTCGTCAAAACACCGTTATACCTCAGGTTGTTTCAACACCTCCGGGTCACTACTCCAACCCGATGGACAATCTCGTTGCCGCTGCTGCACGGTTGGAGGCCATTCCAATTGAAGGTGACTCGCCGCGGGCAGTAGAGACGCGACGGCTCAAGGAGCTTCTTAGGACAGCTTTGGTCCAACAGGAAGCATACTCATACAGCCGCGACCGGATCCACTCGACCCCTCATCCAAGCCGGAGCTATAGCAGGCATATGGATGAACCGGCAGTGTCAAGTAATGAACGACGTGGGGCACCCCGCGGCAACAACCCGGCGGGTGGTGCGGATAACGCTCAGGAAGTGGTGGACCGGGCCCGAGCGCGCAGGGAGGCCGAGTTAGCCGCACAGTATCAGGCTCGGCAGCTTACGCCGGTTCATCTAACTATTTCGATCGAACCTGGTGTTACTTCTAGTTCTTTGGGGGTGCCTTGCCTTGTCCCCGCTTTACGCAATGTGCGCCTGCCCAAGGATTTCAAAGGCCCACGCAAGGTACCAAATTACACGGTGGATCAACCTCCAGAAACATGGGTGGAGAGCTACGAGATGGCCATGGAGATGCTTGATGTGGATGATGTGGCGTGTGCGAAATACTTCACCATGATGCTTGAAGGAACGACCCGTACTTGGCTAGAAAGGTTGCCGGCCAATTCTATCAGTTCATGGGCCCAATTACGAGCCCGGTTTATCAGCAATTTCAAGGATACATGTGAACAACCTATGTCGATAGTGGACTTAGCTGCCTACGTCCAGGAGGAAGGAGAATCGACGACTCATTGGGTGAGCCGGGTCTCACAAGTGTTGCATTCATCAGGCCGTATCAACGCTGACACTGCAGTCATAACCCTAGAAGGCCACTGCCGGTTTGGGCCCCTAAAGCTGAAGTTGGGACGGATGAAGCGCCATTGCACTGACATGGGGACCCTCATCGCTGCCTTGGTAAAGTATGCTGATTCTGATAGTACCAAGGATCCCGAATCTGATGATGACAAGACCGGAAAGGGAAAGAAGAACAGCAACTCCAAATGTCAGCAGCATCACTCGGCAGGTAACGGTAGCGGAGGCAAGCGTAAAGCGGATGGCAACATGGACTTCGTGGCTAACACCAATGCGCAGGACAAGGGTCAGCGACGCAAGGGTAAACCACCGAATCGCAGTGGAGCGCCTAACCCTAACCCGGACCGCTTAATTATCTATTGAACCATCCCTGCCCAAAACATGGGACGAAGGAGGTGCCAGCAAACCACCTTTGGAAGGACTGCTTCATTATGCAGGAGTTCAAGAATTCTAATGTTTTCTGGTATGATCACGGCTCCGGTGGTGGCTCAGGATCCGGGCTGGGATACGGTGGAGGAAATTCCGGTTCAGGATTTAATGGTAATCCGGGCGGACATAACAATCAAAACAATCAGAACAACCAGGGTGGTTACAACCAGCAGCAGCAACAGACGGGTTACCAGAGCAACCCAAAGCAGTTGAATAGTGGGCAGTACCATGTCTTCACCACTAGCTTGGACAAGCGAGACCGGAAGGTTCAGAGGCGGGCAGTCAACTCTATTGAACCGGCTGTGCCCCATTATCTACGCTGGTCTGAACAGCCAATCATATGGAGTAGAGAGGATCACCCTCCCCAGGTTGATAATCCGGGTCAGCTAGCATTGGTGGTGGCGCCTCAGGTGGGAGGTTATAAGTTCACCAAGGTACTCATGGTTGGAGGGAGCAGCATTAATATCTTGTACTATGAGACCTTCCATCGTATGGGACTAACAGATAAGAATCTCAAACCGTCCAATACGGTGTTCCATGGTGTGGTACCTGGCAAGTCAGCATATCCTGTTGGTAAGATAGCTCTAGAAGTGGCCTTTGGAGATGATCATGATTCCAGGTCGGAAACATTGACGTTTGAAGTGCTGAAAATGCAAAGTCCATATCATGCCCTGTTTGGGCGACCGGCCTACGCCAAGTTTATGGCACGGCCCTATTATGTGTATTTGCAGCTCAAGATGCCGGGTCACAAGGGTACAATAATGGTTCACGGAAGCCGTAAAATCGCTTTGGAGTGCGAGGAAGGAGATACGGCCTACGCAGAGTCGGTTTGTGCCACCGAGGAGCTGAAGTATTATAAGGACAATGTTGATTCGGCGGACATGACTCCATTAAAGAAGCCAACTACGAAGCATGATCCGGCCCTGAAGTTCAAATCGGCAGCTGAAACTAAGCTTGTTGACTTCGTGCCTGGCGATTCGTCCAAGCAGTTCAGCATCAGTGCCAACTTGGATCCAAAATAGGAAAGCGCGCTCATCGAGTTCATCCGTGAGAATCGGGACATTTTTGCATGGAAGCCCTCTGACATGCCAGGTGTACCAAGGCAACTCGCCGAGCACACCCTTAATGTGGATCCTAAATACAAACCGGTGAAACAGTTCCTCCGCCGGTTTAACGAAGAAAGACGCAAGGCGAATGGAGAAGAGGTAGCTAGGCTCTTAGCAGCTGGCTTTATTATTGAGGTTTTCCACCCTAAGTGGCTTGCTAATCTGGTGCTGGTCCTTAAGAAAAACGGCACCTGGCGCATGTGTGTGGATTACACAGATCTTAATAAGGCTTGTCCAGCAGATCCTTTTGACCTCCCCCGTATTGATCAAATTATTGATGCTACGGTGGATTGTGAGCGTTTGAGTTTTCTGGATGCATACTCTGGCTATCATCAGATCAAAATGGCAGTTAAGGACCAGGAGAAGACAGCATTCATAACTCCCTTTGGAGCCTTCGCCTTCTGCTATGTGTCTATGCCCTTTGGGCTCAAGAGTGCCCAGGCAACTTATCAACGGTGTGTACAAAATTGTCTTCACAAGCAGATTGGCCGCAATGTACATGCTTACGTAGATGATATTGTGGTTAAGTCAAGAGAGAAGGAGACTTTGGTTGATGACTTGAAGGAAACTTTTGATAACCTGAGGACGTACAAGATGATGCTCAATCCGGCCAACTGTGTCTTTGGTGTACCGGCAGGCAAGTTATTGGGTTTTCTGGTGTCCAACAGGGGAATCGAGGCTAATCCGGAGAAGATCACAGCCATCACCTCCCTGGCTAAACCGAAGTGTATCAATGATGTTCAACGACTGGCAGGCCGGATTGCCGCGTTAAGCCGGTTTATCAGCCGCCTTGGTGAGAAGGCAATCCCTTTGTATCAGATGTTGAAAAAGACGGATCAGTTTGTCTGGAGTTCCGTTGGTGATGAAGCATTTGAGGACTTAAAGCGGCAATTGGCCAATCCGCCCGTGCTCGCCGCTCCCATTGACAAGGAACCATTACTGCTATATGTACCTGCTAATGCTCGTGCGGTCAGCGTGGCAATTGTGGTGGAGCGAAAGGAGGCAGGTAAGGAGCATCCGGTTCAACATCCGGTCTATTATATCAGCGAGGTACTCATTGAGTCCAAGCAAAGGTATCCGCATTGGCAGAAGCTGGTGTACTGAGTTTTTATGGCAAGCCGTAAGCTTAAGCAATACTTCCAAGGGCACCCAATTACGGTGGTCTGGTCTGCTCCTTTGGGGGATATCATCCAGAACCGGGAAGCGACTAGCCGGATTGCCAAGTGGGCTATAGAGCTTGGGCCGCACGGGTTGAAGTATGTGCCTCGGACGGTGGTTAAGTCTCAAGAACTTGTTGATTTCATCAATGATTGGACGGAACTGCAAGCACCTGAAGAAAAACTGGATCACACATATTGGACCATCCATTTTGACGGATCCAGGCAATTGGAAGGCTCGGGGCTGGAGTCGTATTAACTTCCCCACGAGGTGATAAGTTTTGTTACGTTCTCCGCTTAATGTTCCCTTGTACTAACAATGCAGCTGAGTATGAAGCCTTGCTCCATGGTCTCCGGATGGCTAAGGAGATGAATCTAAGTCGAGTTAAGTGCTTTGGTGACTCGGACCTCGTGGCTCAACAAGTATCTCGCACTTGGGATTCCAAGGACCCACTCATGGCAGCATATCGTCATGAGGTGGATATTGTTGCAGGTCACTTTAAAGGCTATCAGGTGGACCACGTGGACCGACGAAAGAATGAAGCGGCGAACGCTTTAAGCCGGCTGGGCTCTCAGCGTAAACCGGTCCCGCCTAATGTTTTTCTGGATGTGCTACACAACCCGTCGGTCAAGCTCCCTGGTGAAGCGGATTTGGCTATTCCTGATCCGGAGGCTCAATTGGTGGCAGCTCTTCATATCATTCCGGATTGGACACTTCCTTACCTGGCGTACATGAACCGGGGCGAGTTACCAGAGGATGAGACTCTGGCCCGACAGATAATCCGGCGGTCCAAGTCCATGACTATTGTCAATGGCGAGTTGCATCATTACAGTGTATCAGGGGCGCTTCAACGATGTGTGTCTCCTGAAGAAGGCTGTGAAATTTTGCGTGAGATCAACAAAGGAGATTGTGGTCACCACGCCGGTTCAAAATCTTTGGTGGCTAAAGCGTTCTGCCATGGTTTCTATTGGTTAACTGCTCATGCTGATGCGGAGGATCTGGTCAGACGATGTGATGGTTGCCAAAAGTTTTCAAGACGCGCTCATGTGCCGGCTCAAGAATTGAGAATGATTCCAATTACTTGGCCGTTTGTGACTTGGGGGCTGGATATGGTTGGGCCTTTCAAAAGGTCCAAAGATAAGAAGGCACACCTCCTGGTGGCGGTTGACAAGTTTACAAAGTGGGTGGAGGCAGAACCTGTTATCAAGTGTGATGCGGCCATGGCGGTTCAGTTCATCAAAAAAGTGATTTTCCGGTTTGGCTTTCCACACAGTATCATCACAGATAATGGTACCAATTTGTCCAAGGGTGCCATGAAGGAGTTCTGCGAATGGGAGCACATCCGGCTTGACGTTTCATCAGTGGCACACCCACAGTCCAATGGTCAAGCAGAAAGGGCTAATCAAGAAATCTTGAAAGGCATCAAGCCCCAGCTTATGGTTCCTTTGCAGAGAACACCGGGTTGTTGGGTAGAAGAGTTACCATCTGTGTTATGGAACATCAATACTACACCCAACAGATCAACAGGATACACACCATTCTTCATGGTTTACGGAGCGGAAGCGGTTCTCCCCAGTGATATCCGTCATGACTCACCTCGTGTGGCGGCTTATGTTGAAGCGGACAATGTGACAGCACGGCAAGACACTTTGGACCTGTTGGACGAAGAACGTGACATAGCAGCCGCCCGCTCGGTGATTTACCAACAGGATCTTCGTCGTTATCACAGTCGCCGAGTCAGAACCAGAACCTTTCAGGAAGGAGATTTGGTGCTTCGGCTCATCCAAGATCAGACTGATATGCATAAGCTATCCCCACCTTGGGAGGGACCTTTCGTGGTCAGCAAGAATCTGCACAACGGGTCATATTATCTGATCAATATTCGAGAGCATAAAGACTCACGTACATCAGAGGAGGAGACCAACAGGCCGTGGAACATAGCTCATCTTCGGCCTTACTATACCTGAGCCATTGGCTCTACTTATGTACATATTATGACGATGTATATATTATGATTAAATATAATAAACCGGAACCTCAGCTAAAGCGGGGTATCTGTTCTTTTACATCATGTGTGGTTACACGGAGTTGTTCTAAAGCGGCCTCCGGTTTACCCCTTGAGTTAGCTTTTCATGTTATATCACTTGGGGGCTTGGTCGTGTCCGAACCAATGCAACACCTCTTGATAGGCGAGAGCCACCAGATCACTTGGGGACTTGGTCACGTCTGAACCAGTCACGCCTCCTAATCGGCCTAAGGCCACATAATCACTTGGGGGCTTGGTCGAACCCGAACCATTGCCACGCCTCTTGATCGGCATAAATGCCACGGTTTCATTTGGGGACCTGGCTGACTTGAACCATAGCTACACCTATCGGGAGCTTGGTCATGTCCGACCATGGTAACGCCGTCTGATCGGCTCAAATAAGCCTCTTTTTGCAAACGGTTTTATCATTGCCTTTGCTTCACAATTTTCTTTGATAGATATTTCTTTCTTTTTGTTGCGTTTTTTAAACCGACAAAAATTTAAACCGGTTCACACTGTCAATTGACGGAACACGGTCCATTTTTAATCCGGAGACTATTTGCCCGGTTTGATTTTTTATTAACATCCTTTTACGGAGTAACACGGTGTTTTCTTATAACCCAGCACAGTTTACATGGTAAACCGGCATTATATACAGGAGCTGCTATCTCCTCCAACAGTGTGAGTTTATAAACCTCCGCTTCAAGATTGGCTAAGCCAACTTCATGCCCAACGATGGCAGGTATTATGTATCTCAAAGATTTGATCATATGCTTAAATTTCAGATATTTTGATATATGCAGACGTCATGCTCCACCTGACGGTACAACCGCGGTGGCACTTTAAGATTTTTTATGTTGCAGAAAATACTTTGGAAAGTTCATCACCCAACGGAAGCACAAGTTGCAGTGGTTATGCACGAAGGCATATTAAGATCAAGAGTGTCAACTAGCCTATTACAAGGCAACACGATGCCCAAAATAAGATCATCGTTTTTTCAAAGGAGAAGCAGTTTAAACCGGCTTCCGGTTCAAGCTTGGTCACCAGCCTGGCCTCATGGTTGTGGGTCATCCCGCGCCTCTTCAACTTCAGTTTCTCTACCCAGCGGCTGGAAATCAACAGTTGTCCAGTCGATTCCCATTAATGCTCGAAAGACAGCTTCATCATGGATCAGCAACGACGGTTCAATATCGGGAGCGTAAGTATGCTTACGGATTGGAGGGATAAGATTTTCTGCTTCATGAATTGGTGCAGCTACTCGCTTGTTTTGATTGTCATAATGGGCTTGATAGTGAGACAAGTCTGCTTCTTCAACCAATTGACAAGCTAGCGGACGTACCTCCCGGCTTATTGCTCGCAGATCCGCTTCACTAAACTCTGACCCGTCTTCCTTCAAGCTGGGATAGCCCTGAGCCGCTTCAATAGGATTAAAATCTGGCACCCAAGCTTTTGCCCGGATTAAGGCATTGATTGCACCAGTTCGAGCAGCAGATTTCTTCAGCTCTTCAACCCGGGCAGGAAGCACCAACAGTTTCTTCAGAGTGTCCTGAATCAAAGTGGGCACCGGATTGTTGTGGGATGCAGTACAGATGATCCGCTGTGCACCAGTGTACAGTTGTTCGATCAACGTGTAGGCGGCTTTCAATTTCTTCCGCACATCTGACCCCAAGTGACCAATGTGTGTCCCTAAAATATCACAAAGGGTTAACAAACCGGCAGCTCTGTAAGACGGCCGAATCAATTCAGAAATCAACCCAGCTTACCAAAGATAGCAGCGGTCATGGCATGCACGTGCCGCTTTATGCTGGCCAATTTGTCCACCGCTGGTTTTAGTGCAGCCTCGGCGTCTTCTGCTCGTTTGGTTAAAGCGGATTTTTCAGTAGCCCAATCCGCCCGCTCCTTCTTGAAATCCTTCTTAAGCTGTTCCATGACGCTTAAGGCGCTGGTCAACTCCTCTTTTTCTTTTGAGGTTTCAGTCTGTTGGGACTTCAGATTTTCTTGGAGATCGGCGATTTGGGTCTCTTTTGTCTTCAGCTCAGCCTGCATCCAGACAGTTATATGATTCAGCAAGCAGTGCAAGAATTGAAGCACCAATCACATAACAAGTTATGCACTTGGCGCGTGGGGGCTAATGCCTATTTGATCTTCATATTTCACTTGATTATAAAGTCCCAAGATCAATACAAGTGTTCAACTTGGCACTTGGGGGCTAATGGCTATTTGCTCGAATATATTTTGATGCGGCGATCTCAATTACTTAAAGTCCCGGTTTAACTACACTAAGTTAAACCGGCCCTTGGGGGCTACATCAGCGAATTCCGAAGCATTGGGATTTATATTAGCAAGTCCCGGTTTAACTACGCTAAGTTGAACCGGCCCTTGGGGGCTACATCAGCGAGTTCTGAAGCATTGGGATTTATATTAGCAAGTCCCGGTTTGGATGCAGATTCTAAACCGACCCTTGGGGGCTAGGAGAGTTAACAAGATTGAAATATCTAAACAGGAAAAAGCACATGGAAGTTACCTCAAATTTCTCTTTCATCATATTAACCAGACCAGCTTCATAGTCACGACTGGTGTATAGCCGGTTCAGATAGCCGGAATGGAGATCTTGGGCGTTCAAAGCGGCATAAGTTGTTAGATCGGCATTCCATTTTCCCTTGACAATGGCAGCAAATTTTTCCTTGCCAGTGTGTCTGGATAAAGCAACGGGATTGCCTGGCTCTGTGCGACCAATGCCAGTAATAACAACCTCATCATCCTTGGCATCGCCGGTTTGCACTGGGGCCGTTGGCTTATCAGTAGGCTTTGATGGATTGGTGGATTTCTCAATCCGGATGGGGCTTGTGGGCTGCTTGACAGGACTTGAGGTGTCAATAGGCCTCTCTTCAGCAATAAGATCGTCATCTCGCTGCGGTGGATCATTGGGTATATCTTCAGAAATAGCCGCTTCAAGATCTAGTGTTTTGCCCGGTTCAGGGACGGCATCCTCCTCGTCCGATTTATCCAGGCGAGCCTTCTTGCTCGGCCTAGGCTTGGCCCTGAAAGGAATAACAAAGTCAAATATAGTGTATGTTCCAAGGTGATGTACCGGAAATATTATGATAAGTATATCTTACCCAAGCACTGTTTTGAGCGATGGCAGCTGAGTAGCCGATGACTCGCCAGAGGATGAGTGGGAAGTAACCTGATAATCGGAGTCAGATGGATTAAGAGGTTGACGAAAACAGTCCGCTTTAGGACAAGCACTGACAAGAAAATTAGAGACCTCTGAACGGCGTTTCCGAACCGGACTGTTCAGTAAACCGGCGGAGGTAGCTACCTGGCCGCTGTGCCGGGTTGTGCGGTGAGCTTCGTGCTGTTGGGTCTTCATAAGAAATTTGGGATCCAAGTAAGCAAGAGGATGAGAAATTTAACCTTCCGATTTGCCTGACGGATTTTTAGTGAAGGCAAAGGGTCTGAATCGAAAGAGAGAATAATTACCTCTGCAGCATCAGCATGGCTGGCTTCGACATCCTCCTGACAAATATCATCATCAATAAGGCGCATGAAAAATAAGCCAAGTGAGTCAAGCTCTACCTCAAGGTCCGGATTACCCACATCATCATCAGGGGCCGGATCAGAAGACGCGGTGGTTTTCTTCTTATGAGCAGACCGTTTCACTACTTTAGTCTTTTGCCGGGTTGGTCGTTCTGGTTTGTCTGCTTTTTCTGCCTTTTCCTGTGAAAGTTTCTTGCTCCAAAATGGATCATTACCCTGTTTAAACAGGCATTGATATTAAACAATGACCAGACATATCAGTAACAGGTTCAGTAAAAGGAAAGATCAAACTCTTACAGTTGGCGGTTTGTTGGTGGCACAGAAGGGAAGCAGGCCGGTTCGAGCACAGACGTGTTCCGGTTCATTCAGCATTTTATTCACAGCCTCTGTGATTTCTTCATCGGTGAGCTGGATGTTAGCATGTCGCAGTGGGTCATCAACACTGCCAGTATACTCGCACATCAAACCGGAGCGCTGACTAAGGGGCAGTATGCTCCATGATATCCAACAGCGAGCGAGATCAACTCTTGTTAAACCATTGGCCATGAAGGCTCTGAGCTTGGACAGTTGAGGAGTGTATTTGCTTCCCTCCTTGGCAGTCAGCCTTTGTGGAAAGGGGTGTGTATTGCTAAGCCGCTCCGGACGAAAGCCAGGCAAAGGATTTTCACCAGCAGGGGAGGTGTCTTTGCAATAGAACCATGTTTGATTCCACTCTTTGGGGTGGCTGTGCAGCTTCGCGTGAGGGTATGTGTCTTCTTTCCTTTTCTGAATCGCCACACCACCCAATTCGGTATTGGAACCGTCAGTAAACTCAGTGCGGTGGTTTAGATGGAAGCAGTCTCTGAACAACTCCACTGTGGGCTCCTCTTGAAAGAACGCCTCACAGAGTACTTGGAAGTGACACATGTTTGTAACAGAGTTGGGGCCAATGGCTTGTGGGTGGAGTTGGAAATTGGCTAAAACGTCCCGGTAAAATTTAGAACCGGGCGGCTTAAAGCCCCGGGCTAAGTGATCTACGAAAATGACGAGTTCTCCTTTCTGAGGTGTGGGAGGGCATTCTTCGCCAGGGACCCTCCAATGGATGGTAGTTTTGCTGCCTAAAGCGCCAATCAGGACTAAGTTGTTCAGTTCAGGCTCTGTGACGCGACAAGGGACCAAGTTGCACTCATATACTTGCTTGGCCATGATGAAATCTACAAAATAGGTGATTCCAGTTCAAGAATGCATTGATTAAAGTACACTAGCATGTCCAATATTAAACCGGAGCCAGTTCTATCTAAACGGGAGTTTTATGAAGCAACAGCATCTGGCGGTTCAACAAAGGGACTAATGGTATATACTGGGTTGTTAATTTTTTCTACACCAAGTTAAACCGCCGGATCTAAGCATTGAAACAAGGGAGATTGCGGGTAGGTAAATGTACAAAAGCAGATTTCACAAGATTTCTCTACAGCGATGGATCTGAAGCAAGTTTAGAAAAGAAGGAAAATATTCAAAAGCTCAAAAAGAACAGTACCGAATCAATGGGTAGAGATACAGGTAGGTATATGGTCTTGAGGCATATAAGTGAAGGCGGATGCTAAAAAATACCGCTACAAAGAGCAAAGATTCACATGTTCATCTAAGATCTATCATATGAGTACGAAGCAGACGATGAACACTGAAGAACTTGGAAACCCTAGAACGGATCTACGGAGGAAAAGGTGAAGAACTCACCAGAGCCGAGGAAGAAACAGAAGGTCGCCGCGATGCTCTGGTATAGTCAGGGTGATGCAGCGGCCAAGGTTGGAGCAGAGGTCGTCGACGGCGGGGAAGACGAAGCAGAAGGGCACGAAGGGGAAAAGAAATGACCCTTCGGTCCTATTTATAAGGCAAGGGACATGTGCCAGGCGCGAAGATCGAGGGACCGTGGGTTTGGAAACGAAGCTGTCGCCTCAATTGTCGCAGACCTATTAAACAAAAAACGTATCATGGATAAGTTTCTTTATAACAGGTGATGTCATGCCGGTTTACAACAACCAGAGAAGATGACATCACGGCGGTTCAACAAACCACACGAAGATGTTGAAGAGGAAGATTTTTTGCTAAGGATTGACATGAACCTATTCAAATCAATCTGGGGCCTAATGTTGGGGATATCACTACTAGGCGTAAACCGGCCTATCTGGGCCGGGTTAACTTCATCAGTAGTTAACTATGTTAAAGCCCAAGAAGGCAGATGAGGGCTCAAGGCCCATAGTCGGTTCAAGGCCTGTAGCCGTAAACCGGCATTGGTATGTAACTTGTATTGTAAGTTAGGAATAAGTAGAGACCAAACCGGACACATCTATGAGCCGGTATCGGGACTCTGTGAACCGACGGGCGTCACCCGTGTATATAAGGGGACGACCCGGCGGCGGTTCAAGGACAACAGACAACAACTCGAGACTTAGGCGAAGCTTATTTGCTCCCTAGTCATCCAAACCCCATCAATTCCATCACACCTAGACGTAGGCTTTTACCTTCACCGAAGGGGCCGAACTAGTATAAACTCTCTTGCGTCCTGTGTCCGCTTTAACCCCTTCAAGCTAACCCGGTGTGATGGCTCCACGACTAAGTCCTTTCACGAGGAAATCTGCCATGACAAAACCACGACACCATGCGTGAGGCCGCAAAGTGATATGATGTGTTACATGCTAGATCGATGTGGCTTAGGATCGGGGTCCTGGCAGCTTTGGTATCAGAGCTTGACTGCCTGTAGGATTACCAAGGCAAACTAGTCAAAGTTGTGTCTAGAAATGCTTTAGTTATGTAAGGGAATTGATTGTGGATGGGAATGTAAGGCTTTTTTATTCCTTTACCTTATGCCGTCCTGATCTGAGTCAACCTCTTCTTTTCTACAGGGTTTAAGAACTAGGCTTCTCATCTTTCTATTGGGATCACATGTTACTAATCTGTAGACTTATAAGATTGTTGGTATCAAGCCCCAGTTCAGTTCCTACTACTTCTGTGTGTTGACAGTTGATCTCAAAACCTTGATATTGTAATGTTAAGTGGTTATGCCACCATTTTGCACGATGTCTCAAACCTTTTTGAGCATTTACAACCTTTATGCTGTCCGAGTCATCCCAGGTTTCTAAATAGTCATATGCAGTTGCAAATTCCTTCCTACCATTCCGAAGTTCCTCTGTGCCAGATCAACCACACTAACTAGTGTGTTGAGGTACTTTTCTGCCTCGGCATTTATGTTGGGTCTATTATTATGACCCTAGGCATCCAAGAGAACCACCCATTAATCTAGCAATGCTTTTGTATCCCCAGTGTGATGATTATGGCCATTATTCTCGAAAGCATCCCGTGATGCCATTTAGTTAGTAGGCATTCTATTTCTGGGTTTTTGAGCCCAGGATTCACAGTACCTACCTCGTGCTGATAGTATTGCTCGTACCTTTAGGATATTAGTAACCTTTGTGATAGTCTTTGAGGTCCATGGTATATCATTCTTCCAAATACCATGTGTCGGTGTCAAAACCGGCGGATCTCGGGTAGGGGGTCCCGAACTGTGCGTCTAGGCCGGATGGTAACAGGAGGCAGGGGACACGATGTTTTACCCAGGTTCGGGCCCTCTTGATGGAGGTAAAACCCTACGTCCTGCTTGATTAATGTTGATGATATGGGTAGTACAAGAGTAGATCTACCACGAGATCAGAGAGGCTAAACCCTAGAAGCTAGCCTATGGTATGATTGTATGTTGTGGTTGTTGTCCTACGGACTAAAACCCTTCGGTTTATATAGACACCGGAGAGGGTTAGGGTTACACAAGGTCAGTTACAAAGGAGGAGATATCCATATCCGTATTGCCTAGCTTGCCTTCCACGCCAAGTAGAGTCCCATCCGGACATGAGACAAAATCTTCAATCTTGTATCTTCATAGTCTAACAGTCCGGCCAATGGAGATAGTCCGGCTGTCCGGAGACCCCCTAATCTAGGACTCCCTCACCATGGATCAATGTGGCAGAAGTTCTTAAACCAAAAGATCACAATAGGAGTGCTCTTGATGAGTTCCCAATTCTATATTGTGAACCTGCCAGTCCTACCTTTCTGCATGGGTTATCTAGAAGGAACATGTTGAATTTATTCAACACGCTAACTGATGCATCTACCACTTAAAGAAATTATATGTTCCTCTGAGTTGTCCCTTTTCAGTTGTATTCTGACCCTCTTGTATCAACTGCTGGTCAAGAATAGTTGTGCATTCATGTCATCGATGCCTATTATTCTTGTGGTCTGTCAAGTCGTTCTATTTTAGAATGACTAGGAGAAACAAACTCTAGTACCTCATCCATATCCGGGATTGGGTCAAAGTAGTTGTGTTCCACAGATTAAGAATGCCAGTCCAGCTTCTAGTATGTTCCATCCTGGAGTATTACCCCCTTATGTCAGGAATATTATTAGAATTGCACAACTTCTTATGTATTCTTGCCATAGTGATACTTCTCGCCATCATTATTCATTCCTCAGTTCCGTGTTGTTGTAACCGGAATGCCGACAAGTGATTTGTGATGTGTGAAATCAATACTCCGAGCAACTCATTGCTTGGTAGTAAATGGACAATACTCTCATTCTTAGCGTGCTGGTTGTTGAATCATCATCGTAAGATTGATCATGCTACCTAGTCCTTATTTCACGTGCATTCTTCGATCAATGAGTTATGATTGTGTCAGTCCCTCGCTCTTTTGATCATATCGTCTTGCCTTGAAAAACAAGATTGTTCTCGAGCTTAGTAACATATCGGTGGTTCATGATTTTCCGGATATCTTCAGGGAAGTATCACTAGGTTGTTTCCTGGCCGTTATGTTGAGCTCATGATCAAGTTGGTTTTCCTATAAACCATCCCTTCTCCAAGATTCCGTGTTGGATACCCTGAACTAGTTGGTTGAGCTAAACAACAACTTGTAGAGTTGGAAGATAAAAGTTTGTCCGACTTAGTTCGTCTCTAAGGGATATCTTTTGTGTGAGTGCGTTGAAGAAAGATGATATCTTCATCGATTGATCCTTGTGATCAGTTGTTAAATCTATCGTCTTGCCCAAACCTTGATTTGAGGATGGACTATCGTCAAATCAAATCAGAACCAACGATATTCGTAATGTTGTCTTAATCATGGTTGTTTCCTCGAGCAGACACCATTATATCCTTTGGTTTGGCCAATGCTATCACCTTGTTCACCTAGTCGTGGAATTCCATTTTATGTAAATCTCGATAAATTGTTGTTGAGCCCTCGACAACATCCTTATTTTTCTCCATGATTTTGTTGGACATCAAGCTAGTGTTGGAAACTTGTGTAAGCATTTTCTTCGTGTCCCTCTCATGAAGCATATATTTGGATCAAAGTAGTGACTTCCTCTAAGTTCACATGCATTCGATGCAAGTTGCCGCCGTGAATTTGAGAAAGTTTATTTTGCTTCCTCTGGAACCATCCCAAGTCAGTCATGCATACGTGCGAGGTATTCTGTGGATTGGAGACTTGCAACCTTCATTCCATATGTATCCCCAACCCACCAAGTCACTAACTGATTTGTTCAAGGAGAAGAAGTTCCTTCATAAGAGCTAATCATATGACTTATGAAAGGACTTTGTTATCCGCGATGATGGTTCCCCACCTGAACTCGGTAGTGTTTCGTTGTAAGACTACTACATGGTCATGCTTGTCTGGGATAGCGTGTTCACATGTTTGTAGGAGAACCGGCTCATGTTTTGGAGCTTACCACCGTAGTCCATTTCCCGAGAATCCTGCATCGTTATCTCGTCAAATTGTGTTGCAAATTTTCATTTTTCTCTCTAGACTTGATAAGTCTGGAATATCCTGACACCAACCAGATCTGAATCTCAGGCAGATATGATGGCTGGAACTTTTTCCAGGATCTATGATGTAGGTCCCAACAAGGTTGATGTTCTGGCCGACTTACCTAGCCGGAAGATCTGTCATTGTAGTATCTTTGACCATCTTTCCATGAGGATTTCATGCGACTTATTCTAGAAGTTGTTCCTTAGGGTCCTTATGCTCCCAGTTTCCTCGATGATTCTATAACCATTTAAACATTGGAAACACTCTTGACTGTTGAGTTTTTCCCCAATTACCAGGATCATTCCCAGCATTTGCATTTTATTCCTAGCTTGCACCTTAGTAATTGTTTTCCAGGATCATCTTCAAAAGTGGGCTTACCATGGGTCCCATCCATCTCCGATGATAAGGAAAATCATCCATAACGTTGTCTTCAACAAGGTAGTCCACATCGTCCACCCTAATCCGAGTATGTCATTCTTTCGAACTCCTTCAAACGATCCATTAAGACTTGCCTCAGGATGGTATGAAGAGTTTCAATGATCTATGGATCAAAAGTAATTCTTTTTGCCACTTAAGGGCATAATTCTGTCGGATTTCGAGTTCCAGCGGACCCTTAAGGTTCGAACACTGGGGTGCACGCGGAAACCTCGCCTTCAACCCCTCCGTCTCGATGGGATCTAAACTACTAAAAGAACTGCACAAGAGACACGAGATTTATACTGGTTCGGGCCACCGATGTGGTGTAATACCCTACTCTAGTATGTGGTGGATGGATTGCCCCCTGGGGCTGGTGAGGACGAACAATACAAGGAAGAACAGCCTCGCGAGGGTCTGTTCTTGGCTGGGGTGATGAACTGCTATGGGGAGTTCAGCCACCTCTCTCTATCTCTCTCTTTCTCTCTTCCTCTCTTCCAGATCCCAGCTGATCAACCCAACCCTTTGCTATGTGGGTGGCTAGTCCTATTTATAGAGGCCCTAGTCCTCTTCCCAAATATTGAGCGGGAAGGGATCCAACAATGGCGGGCTAATTTGAAGGGGGGCAGCGAGTACGTCTATCCTGACAAAAGTAGTCTTCGCCTGCCAAAGGCTCTGGTGGTGACGCCGGGCTGGGCTCCATGGTGACCTCCGTCTCGTAGTCCTCCTGGTCTTGCTCTCGTTGCACCGAAGTGGCAACCTTTGCCTGATGCCTCGGTACTCCGCGGATATGCTTGTCCCCTTTGCACCAAAGAGGAAAGAAGGACGCTGCGCGCGCTGGCACCCGCCTGGTGCCTCGAGTTGTCATGGCTTGCGTCATGGGCACCTCATGAGGCACCCCGCCTTGATATCTCCGTCCCCTCGCGAGCCAACCTGAGGAGGTTGCGCCTGAGGATGCGTCGTGTCGTCCACCTCGCGAGGCTTGGCCCCTCGCGAGGGTCTTGAGTCTTGTGCTTGATGAAGATGGGCCATGTTGGGCCTCCACTCGAGCCACGCCGCAGGCCGCAGGCAAGCAAGTCTGGGATCCCCGTTCCCAGAACGCCGACAGTAGCCCCCGGGCCCAAGGCGCGCATGGACTTGGCCGTGCCGAGAGGCGAAAGGGCAAGGGCGAAGCGCCACGGGCCCTAACAGCCTGCGGCCTTGGACGCCGCGTGGCGGTTGATTGGACGTGGCGTCTCTGCTTCCCCACGATGCCTTGGTGATCGTGCGAGTCAGACAAGTCCCTGCATGCAGAACGTGTTATGATTACCTGTGATCGTGGAGACCGGCGGTTGGCCTTCGCCGGCTATAAGTACGGCACCGCACGTGCCCGTCCAGTCCATCTCTTCTTGCTCTCTCCTTCGCCTCAGTTCTTGCTCCGTCTTCGTGTGATGGCTCCGATTCGCCGGTTCTCTGCAGCGGAGAAGGGAAAGGCTCCTCGAGAAGGGCCAGACCCTCTCCCGCCGAAGAAGCGACTCGCCCATTGCAGCCGGGACGAAGAGGACCATCCGGCGGCGGCGAGTCCCTGGGGCGAGCGGGCTCCGCCGGGGTTCCCGCTGCCCTTGTACGCCCACGTCGAGGGCCCCAGAGGTGTTGATGCTGATCCCCGCGGTCGGCGCTGTCGGGTCACGAAGGCGTGGGTGGTTCCTCCTGGAGTCCATGCCGAGGGCTCCTCCCGTGAGTTTGTGCTCCATGTCGTCACTCCCCTTGAGTCCTGGATCCGTCTTCCTCCCTTCTTCGCCTCCATCGTTCCTCCAGGAGAGCCCCTGGAGCTCCAGCTGCAGCACGCCGACTGCAGCTCCCCCGCGACCGAGGCCGAGGTCGTCGTCGCTGCCCCGGGCGCGGTCTACATGTTCCGCGGCTGGAGGGAGATCGCCCTGGTCTGCAAGGAAAGAGGCGTCTTCGCGGTCCACCTGGACTACGACGGCGCGGCGGTGATGTTCTTCAAGGTCTTCGATGCGATCGGGCGCCGGCTGGAGTGCTGTCGTGGGAGAGGTGGCTAGGACCTCGCCCTGGTGAGGGCTAGGCCCGTCGACCTCCCCCTGAGCAGAGGCGCCCGAGGGTCCAGCGATTCCAGCGAAGGCTTCGCGACTCCGGAGACAAGCGACGACAGCTACGAGCCCCCGAGTCGTCGCTGCTCCAGGAGCAGGGCGGACGCGTCAGGCCGTCGCCAACCCTGATCTAGATGGAGTTGGCGCCGGTGCCTGATGGCCCACTGTTGATGATGGCGTCTCCCACAGTGCTCATGTAGTTAGCATCCCTTAGGATTCGTTCCCTGCGAGGAATCAGAATGCGCCCTGTGGGGGCTTGTAAGGTGTCTGTAGTCTTGTTTGTTAATATGTATAACCTTTTGACGTGGATCCGTGCGAGTTGCCAACTCCGTTATAGTTCAGCCTTCCCTTTCGCACCTTGCGAGGGCTTGGTGCTCTACGCCGACAGGTCCCAGTCCCAAGGCGGCGTCAGCCATCGCTAGTATGCCAGGTCGCGATGCCGTGGTCAAGGCCAGGAGGTGAGTGACCCGAGGTCCGATAAGAGCCCCTAAGTAGTGATGCTCAGGAGGTCCCCTTTGGCACCCAAGCAACCGTCGCTTAGTGAGAAAGGGAAGCAATGTCGCTAGTACGGAGTTGCTTTAGGTGCGGGGGTAGTGCTGCAGCAGCCAGTGCCGTGGGTGGTAACTTATCTTGAGGATCAGGGGCCGTTCCAGGTGTGCCGTTGGGTCCGTGCGTAGGCAGGAGCGGAATCGCTCGGCAAGGTCCTCGCGAGGCCCTCTCTTCCCCGCCTCTGCTCTCCTTTCTGCTCTACGTCCTCGGGTCCCGGCCCTCGAGCTTGTCTCAGCCGTCGCTGGTATGCCAGGTCGCGATGCCGTGGACAAGGCCAGAGGGTGAGGGCTGGAGAGCCAATAAGAGCCCTGAGTCGCGATGCTCAGGCGCCCCCCCTTTAACGTGCAAGCGGTTCGCGCGGGCGAGGGCGAAGGAAACCTCGTGAGGGCCTCGGCTTGCGTGGTTCCCTCCAGGGATCCTGCAGGGTCATCACAGAAAGAAGATGGTGTTGCCATGGCGGCCGTTAGTCGGTCATTAGTCACTCAAGAGCTTGCTGGTTGGAGTAGGCGAGGTGTATCTGGGCACCCGTGAGCCAGCGTGGGACTCACGAGGCCCTACCTCTGGGCGGGTTGCGCCCGGCACTGGGTCGTATCTTGGAATGTGTCCCTGCAGAATTTGGTTAGATGCCGGTACTCTACGTCCTCGGGTCCCGGCCCTCGAGCTTGTCTCAGCAGTCGCTGGTATGCCAGGTCGCGATGCCATGGACAAGGCCAGAGGGTGAGGGCTGGAGAGCCAGTAAGAGCCCTGAGTCGCGATGCTCAGGCACCCCCCCCACCCTTTAACGTGCAAGTGGCCGACATGGGAAGAAAAGATGCCGCGGACGGGCACCATGCAGCTAAGCATGATAGGCAATGCATAGTTGGAAATAAACGCTAGGGGGATACACGGCGCTGGGTCTGGCCCGAACGGCTTGGGGATGATGCAGCCCGAGGGGCGCCCCCAACAAGGCAAACTAACGACGGAAAGGTAAATGCAGATACATGCTGCGAGGACGGACCCACGCGGCCTGGGAGTGATGCAACCCTGGGAGGGTGCTCCCAGCTGAGAACGGAACTTGAAAGATGTCACCTGAGGATGTCGTCGGCGTAGTGGCATTGGTGCAGCAGACTTGACCGGCTGCAGAAGCCGATCCTCATGAGCCCCCAGGCCTCGGGGCCTCGGGAGGCTCCGGAGGCGCTGGTGACTCCTCGCGAGCTGCCTCCATCTCCACCGTGGCCGCGGAACGCCTGTCTTCTTGAGCCTCCACGATGCCCCTCATGAGGCGCTGGTATGCTGCAGCCATGCTCGGCAGGCCGTAAGGCATGCGAACATAGTTGTGGGGTGGACCTCTGCAGCGCCCCACTTGCGAGGGCCAGAGGTGCTCCGTTGTGCGATCTGATTGAGCCCTAGTACGTCGACGCAGACGCGCAGCCCACCATCCTCGCCTGGATGTGGGGCCACGGCTGGCAAGCGGCGGCAACCTCTCATGATCCTTGTCTCCTGTAGCTCTTGAATGGACTCGTCAACGAACTCTTGCTGGTCTGATCTTCCTCGCCTGGCTCCCTCCCGAGGGAAACGTGCTGCGAAGCACGCCTCCACATGGTGCCCAAGCGCCTCCCTCGTGACCCTGGCTAGGTCGGTGGCCCTCCATGTGAGAGCCCCTGAGCCTTGCCTGAGGAGGGCACCGGGCACGCTTTCCTATGCGATGGAAGGAGGGTCCCCCTGGGCAGACACGGGCCCTGGGGGGCCTGCCTCCTGAGGGGCCGAGCCTGACGACGTCTTCTTCTTCTTGGGGGTGGTCTCAGGAAGCCTCCTGCTTCCACGATCTGGGTCCTCTAGCAACACGGCCTGATAGGCTCTCTCGAGGGAACACACTGCATCCTTCTCTTCACAGGGCACCGTGATGACGCCGCCACTTGCTGGCATCTTGAGGACGTTGTAGCCGTGGTGAGTCGCAGCCATAAACTTGGCCAGTGCTGGGTACCAGAGGATGGCGTTGTACGGTAGGCAGATGTGGGCGACGTTGAAGTCGATGAGCTCGGTGCGGTAGTTGCTGCGAGCCCCGAAGGTGACAGGGAGGCGGACCTGCCCGATCGGGACTGTGGAACCGTCGGTGATCCCGGAGAAAGGCCTGGTTGGCTGAAGCTGGTCGTAGGGCACTTGGAGGTTGTTGAATGTTTCCACGGACATGACGTTGAGCCCTGCCCTGCCATCGATGAGGGTCTTGGTGACCAGCACGTTGCTGATGACTGGGGAGCAGAGCATCGGGAGTACTCCTGCAGTGGCCACGCGCTTGAGCTGGTCTGCCGAGATGAACATGATGGGGCACACCGACCACCTGAGGGGGCACGTTGCTTCGAGCTTGGGGAGAACTGCATTCACTTCGCGGG
This sequence comes from Triticum monococcum, assembly GCA_034509565.1. Classification (NCBI taxonomy): domain Eukaryota; kingdom Viridiplantae; phylum Streptophyta; class Magnoliopsida; order Poales; family Poaceae; genus Triticum; species Triticum monococcum. Next base: position 272,483,110 of record CM067842.1, on the reverse strand, counting down.
CAAACTGCTTGAAGATACGTTGGGAGGCTGGGGCTTGAGCTCCGCCCAGGATGCAGGCGATCGCGCGCGGCTCCTGGAAGCCCCCAGCCCCCTCATCTTGATGGCGGTCTTCGTTCCTTCTTGGTGGAGGCGGCAGAGGAGGCAGGCCTGCGTTGCTGTGAGGGCGGTCCTCACGAGGCTGGTTTCTCCAGTCCCCCTCACGAGGCAGGTCCCGCCAGCGGTCCTCGCGAGGCTGGTTGCGCCACCCCTGGCGCGGGCCGCGGTCTTCCCAGCGTCCTGGGTTTCTTCCTCCTCCCCGGCCATAGCCCCGGCAGCACGGTCAGGGCGACGGCCGATCCTTCCTTCTCGCACGGCGCGGAGCTCTTGACATTCGTTGGTGTTGTGGGTGTGGAGGTCATGGTACACACAGTACCGGCTGCCTCTGGAGGGTTCGGGCAGATCCTTGCCCCGCTTGGTGTCTGGTTCTGCCGCGAGTACGGCAGGCCCCTTGCGCTTCGCGTCCTTGGCTTTGGGCTTCTTCTCTTCTGGGTCCGCGGCAGGCAGCTCGAGGAGGGAGAGACATCCCTCCTCAGCCCTAGCGCACTTGTTCGCCAAGTTGAACAGCTCCAGGGAGGTGCAGAGGTCTTCGTGCATCACCAGCTCCTCCTTCATCTTGACGTCACGCACGCCGTCAGAGAAGGCGGAGATGATGGCCTCCTCGGACACCTTGGGGATCTTGAGGCGCGCATTGTTGAAGCGCTGGATGTACTTTTGCAGGGTCTCTCCGGGTTGTTGCTTGATGCGGCGCATGTCGCTCACGGCGGGCGGCCGGTCGCGAGTACCTTGGTAGTTGGCGATGAAGCGGGCGCGCATCTGGTCCTAGGAAGAGATCGTTCCTGGAGCCAGATTCAAGAGCCAGGTGCGCGCTCCTTCCTTGAGCGCCATGGGGAACCAGTTCGCCATGACCTTTTCATCCCCGCCGGCAGCCTCGATGCCCAGCTCATAGAGCTGGAGGAACTCTGCGGGATCGGTTGTGCCGTCGTAGCGAGGAGGCAGGTCGGGCTTGAACTTGCCGGGCCACACGACGCTGCGCGGCTCAGTGGTGTAGGCATGGCAGCCCGCGGTGGCCACGAAAGGCCTCGGTTGGTGGAGAGCTTGGTCTTGAGGGTCCCCACGCGCTGCAGCTAGGAGCAGGGCGGGGTCTTGGCGCGCTGGAGCTGGAGCAGGGTCACGGCGTGCTCAAATGTTTAAATTTCTCAGAAACTTGAAATGGGGATGTTGAAACCCTAGCACTAAATGAATTTAACTAGGTTCAAATAAACAATATTTTCAATGAACCCAAAATGCCCTTTGAAAATGTTCATGATTTTTGATAAAGGTGAAAACTTCTACCAAAAATGATGCCAGTATTTTTAGGCCATTCCAGATTTTTGAATAACCCATATTTTATTTGAATTGGGGCATTTAAATACTATTAATATATTTAAATGCTCCCCCAATTCTGAAAATAGTTAAGGGCCTCTATAATAATTCATTTAATGCCCACAATAATTTTTTGGATTTATTAAAATGATTTGGGCTATAAACTAAATCAAAACAAGATAACAAAAAGAGAAAAGCAGAACAAATTATTATTATAGAGAGAGAGAACTGACATGGCGCCCACTTGTCCAGCCCAGCACGGTCCAGTCCATCTGGCCGTGCCAGTCGTCCCCTTCCTTGGGACAGTGTCGGATTTCGGGTTCCGGTAGACCCTTAAGGTTCGAACTCTGGGGTGCGCACGGAGATCTTTCCCCTACCGACTCGCACTTCTATGGCTCGCAAGAAATCTAGGCTAGAAAGAAGAACACACAAGGGAGACGAGGTTTATACTGGTTCGGGCCACCGATGTGGTGTAATACCCTACTCTGGTGTGTGGTGTACACTACAAGAAATATGTCAACTTGTGACCACCACTATTGGTCACTGAATGGTCACAAATTTTCATTTGTGACCTTTTTGTGACCAAAAACATAAGGTCAAAAGCTGGCCGTCATAAACTGACTATAGCGACCTTTCTTCTGGAATGGTCGTAGACATTTATGACCAAAATACGTCTACTGTGGCGTTTTGGTCACTAGCAACCTCCCCAGGCCACGTAGGCATCCAGCGTGGAAATCTGACGTGGCACAAGATTTAGCCCGGTCCAATTCGATTTTCTACATGGGCCTAGCCCAACAATTTGGCCTTTTTAATGTTTTTTCTTGTGCTTTTATTAGCTACATGGGTCTGACCCAGTAATTCGGCCCATGTATCATTTTTAGGCAAGCCCTTTTAATATATGTATATTATGTTAATTTTAGTTATCTACATGGGCCTGGCCTATATTTGGCCTTTTTATTTTCTAGCGCACAACATTTTGCAGTCAATTTATTTTTTATTTCCAGCTTTTTTTCCCAGCTCCAGTTTACAGATGTGTCCCAAATGTCAGATTTTTCACAGCATATTAATAAGCAATATATATGTATATATCAAACAGACAGAAGAGAGAAAGCATATGAAAATCTTCAAATAACAACTAAAATAAGTTTATTACAATATGCTATACAAAACAGAACACGTGAAACTACATACACTCATTCACATCACAACAACCAGTTTCCATACACTCATTCACATGACATCAACCAGTTTAACCATCGAATCTTGCATACCCAAGAACTTCAAACTTCACCCAGATCCACACAATCATAAATATTGGGATCTATAAATAGACCGCTCTGCCAGTACAAAAGCTAGCTGCTCTTCAACATGGGTAGAAGTCCTCAATAGAGTTCCATTCACCTACAAGAACAGAATGGAATATCAAGTACTTGCATTCTTTAAGAAGACTACAACCAACATATATATGTAGAAGGACATTAGGAAAGCTGATGGAGCAAAATCAAACAACAGATAAATCAAGTAAACAGACCATTTGGAAAAAAATATACTACCAGGCTTGAACATGAGCATAGAAAAGAAAAGATGATTTCAGTGAAATTAAAACTGCCAATGAAAGCTGAATAACAGTGCAGCTGATTAGCTCCTAGTATGGAGGAATATCACAAAATTAAACAAGATGGTCGTGCAAGTTACTATATAAGTATTCGTGATTACAGTTTGTTATCGTCGTCTAAATTCTCCAACATGCACAAAATTAATTAATATATCTGAATGTGCTACCAATGAATCAAATTCTAAAAGATACACGGACAGGGTTTAATGAGCCAACCATGTCATTCTATAAACACACGGCAAACTCAACGATAACATGTATAGTTATTACCATATAGTTTCTATATGAGTATTCATGATTTCAGTTTGTCATCGTCGTTTAAATAGCTTAGCAAACATTGACAGCAAAGAAACAAAAAAATTAACTCAATAGCTTTGTGAGCCTGTAGTAGATTGTTCACATCCTAATGAAATACATGGCAAAGAAGCTTTACCATGTAGACAAACACCCACTAACTCAGACGCTACAGGTGCTTGTTTCATCATGTTACAAAGGAGAAGTACAAACCACAACTTTACTCCACACACACACACACACATTAAATACATGGCAAATATTTAATGAGAGCATAGGTAGAGAATGAGAATGTACGTATGTGTTAGTATCATTTTGAGCTACTCTCAACCTTGTAAAAGAGAATAATTAAGGAAGGCCCTTTCAGTTAGCTAGAATCTTCCTAAGAGATGAGACCATTAGGACTAACTAAATAGGGCACAAAATTCAAATATAAAACAAAACCAGATGCATATGCTGACAATCAAGCAGGTGCATAACAAGGACCAATCAGCATGAACAGGACTGTAGTTGGTGCTACAAATCTTAAGAACACACACTTTACAAACTATCCTACAGTATTTTCTTCCGAACATAGTTCAGTCTCTATAAACAGAAACTAAGTATGTATGTACGTGGATCAGTGGATGCATCTATCAACCTTTCTGATGCCAAATGTGTAACATGAGAGTGAAGCAAGTTACGATCCATAAAAGGGACTCACCCCTTTCTGCTTCCTACACTAACTTACATTTCTGGTTCCTCTTTTGGGGAAAAGCAAAGCAAGTAACAACAACTATCCAGATTCGTTGGGTTCTCAAAAGTGAAATCCTGGCCTTTTCTGAAGACGAAAATACAGTATATACCTCCGGAAGCAACTCAACGTTGCGGATCCGAGCACCAGGTTGTGGACACCGGACTCCGCCGTGTACCTGGCCAGCGCCTCCGCGACGTTGTGCCCCTCCAGAACCACCATCTCCACCTACACGCACGCTGGAATTCAGACACGATCTAGGCGGCCAGCAGGCGCCCCGAAGAAGGGAAGATGGTCGAGGACTTACGGTTTTGCTGCCGAAGAGGCGGCGGATCAGTAGGATAGCAATCAACGAGCTCTCAACAGGATGATTTTGCTCTGCACAAGCAAGCAACGAACAACATGATAGCAATCAGATACATTCAGATTGTGTCAAACTGAACCAAACCAAAGCAATCAACATCAACAAGTTGTGTCCGGAAGAATCGTGTGTGTTTATGTGCACATCAATCAAATCAAATATAATAAGATGTGCAGGGGGCGGGTAGAACACCACTTGAGATGGGGAGGCGCTCACCACTTGAGATGTGCAGCAACCACGTCCGTCAGGGGGGGTTGCTTCTTCTGGTTCCACCTGCAGCAGCAACAGCAGCTTCTAAAGATCAGATCGGACACAAAACAAATCACACGCAGGCAGACAGAAGGAATCAGAGGGAGGGAGGAAACATACAAGACAAGGGAGGAGGGATTCATGCTCACCCACCATGGCCGGAGAGGAGATTCACGTCGTGGAAGGTCGAGGAAGAACCGGCCTTGGTCGGAGACAAGGCCACCGCATCAGGATGCTCCGGCCCCCACCGAGAGATGGTGGATGCGGATCCGGCGCCGCTGCCGTCGTCCCCGTCCATCCATCCAGCCATGTGGGGAGGGAGGGAGGTCGCCGGTGGTGATGGGGTTGGTGGAGACGGTCGCCGGTGGGGGTGGGGTTGGGGGTCGGCGACGGCGACGGCGGCGGGATTGGAGGAGGGGAGCTCGAGTGGATCTCCAGCCAGTGAAGGGAGGGGAGGTGGCGTCGGCAGCGGAGTGGAGGCGGTCGCCGGCGGCTGGTTCATCGGAGGGGGATCCAAATCGAATCGTGGGGAGATGAGGAGGAAGACGAGAAGGTTGGTTAGTCGGCCGGCGGGTATGAAGTAGAGGATGTTGCTGGGCAGTCGAGGAGTGGGGGAGGAGGTCGCCGGCGGGGCTGGGGCTCAGTTTGGGGGAGTGGTGTTCGGCGGCGTGGCCAGGTTTGGGGTTGCGGGAGAGGAGAGGATGGATCTGGGGGGACCAAGGGGAACGAGGGAGTGGGTGAGTGGGGGTGGCGGTGGGTGAGGATCTGGGGATCGAGGGAAGGGTGGGTGGGTGGATTAGGGTTTTTGATTCTCGGGAGTAGCTCCACCGTTGGATGGATTCGTGAAGGATGGCTCAGATTGCGTCCAATTTGGTGATCCGCGTGAAAGCAGTTCCTCGCGTCTCATTGGCTGGCTATCTCGCACTTGAATCTTAAAATTTTGGACCCAAAACTTTGAATTTTGTAAACATAACAATGTCACAGTTTGTCAAAATGATCTCGTTTTTTTCATAAGTGTGCATCTTAGAATGGCAAATGATGCCATAGCTGGACGGCTTTCATTTTCTTTGCACAAAAAGATGGTTTTCCATTTTTCGAGTGCATAAAATGGTTTTTCCGTGAAGAAGCTACCAAATATTTGTTCCAAAATATCACAACTCCATTTTTCAAAAATATTAGACCACATTTTATGTAAAATTGACCAAATAGTTACATGTCAAAAGCTTTTGATCCACCTCTTATAAAAAACAAATTTCACCCATTCAGTGGGAAGAGGGGAAAATTTAAACAATAATATGTTCAAATGAGCTCTTATTGTGCACAAGGGTGCATATTGGAATGGAAAACAATGTTTCCTAAGAAAGTTTTCATTTTCTTTGGACGAAAAAATCATTTTCCATTTTTTGAGTGCCCAAAATGAGTTTTTTTGTGAAGGACCTACCAAATAATTGTTGTAAAATTGTACCAAATAAATTTTCTAAAATACTAGGACATATTTAATGCATAATTGACCAAATGGTTGGGTGTCAAAAGTCTTGATCCACCTCTGGTGAAAAAGACAAGTTTCCGCCGATTCAGCTAGAAGTGGGTCAAATTTGAACTGCAACTGCCTCATAGTTTGCTCTATATTTTTTCAAAAAATCATTTCTAGGTATAAAAGTATCGATTTAACAAGATAAACGCCAAAAAAATTCCAAGATTCAACCACTAGCTAGTAATGGTCATTCCCGCCGTTTTGACCGCATTTTGAAATAGGCACAAAAAATTCAAAAAAAACCAAAAAATTGGGAAACCTTCGCATTTTGTCATTATATGTGGCCAAGTTCCCAGGAAAAATAACAAACTTGTAATACGGCAATTATTTTAAAAAAAGTGTTCTCGGAAACAAGCTATCACGTGTGGAGATCAATGGCTTTCAAGCCAAATGATCAATCTTATGGCCACATTCATGGCATAGTTTGTTCAAATGATCTCATATTGTGCACAAGGGTGCATATTGGAATGGCAAACAATGTTGCCTAAGGAAGTTTTCATTTTCTTTGGATGAAAAAACCATTTTCCATTTTTTGAGTGCCCAAAAGGAGGTTTTTTTCTGAAGGACTTCCAAAATAATTGTTGCAAAATTGGACCAAATCAATTTTATAAAATACTAGGACATATTTAATGCATAATTGAAAAAATGGTTGGGTGTAAAAAGTTTTGATCCACCTCTCGTGAAAAAGACAAATTTCCGCTGATTTAGTTGGAAGCGGGTCAAATTTGAACTGTAGCTGCCTTGTAGTTTGCTCTTTATTTTTTCCAAAAATAATTTATAGGTACATAAGTATCTATTCAATAGAAACATCAAAAAAAATCCAAGATTCAACCACTAGTTAGGAACGGTCATTCCCGCTGTTTTGACCGCATTTTGAAACGGACATAAAAAATTCAAAAAAAATTCAAAAAATTGGAAAACCTTCGCATTGTGTCATTATATGTGGCAAAGTTATCAGGAAAAATAATAAACTTGTAATACGGCAATTATTTTAAAAAAGTGTTCTTAGAAATGAGCTATCATGCGTGAAGATTCATGGCTTTCAAGCCAAATGATCAATCTTATGGCCACATGCGTGCCATAGTTTGTTCAAATGATCTCATATTGGGCACAAGGGTGCATATTGGAATTCCAAACAATGTTGCCTAAGGGACTTTTTATTTTCTTTGCACGGAAAATTCATTTTCCATTTTCCGAGTCCCTGAATTGAGTTCTTTTTGTGAAGAACCTACCATATATTTGTTGCAAAATTGGACCAAATCAATTTTCTAAAATACTAGGCCATGTTTAATGCACAGTTGACCAAATGGTTGGGTGTGAAAAGTTTTGATCCACCTCTGGTGAAAAAGATAAATTCTCGTCGATTCAGCTGGAAGCGGGTCAAATTTGAACTGTAGCTAGCTCGTAGTTTGCTCTTCATTTTTTACAAAAATCATTTCTAGGTACATAAGTATCTATTTAATCAGAGAAACACCAAAAAAATTCCAAGATTCAACCGCTTGCTAGGAAGGGTCAAGCCTGCCGTTTTGACCACATTTTGAAACGGGCATAAAAAATTCAAAAAAAATCAAAAAATTGGAAAACCTTCGCATTGTGTCATTATATATGACCAAGTTTCCGGGAAAAATAATAAACTTGTAATACGATAATTATTTTAAAAAAGTGTTCTCAGAAATGAGCTATCATGTGTGAAGATTCATGGCTTTCAAGCCAAATGATCAATCTTATGGCCACATTCATGGCATAGTTTGTTAAAATGATCTCATATTGTGCACAAGGGTGCATATTGGAATGGCAAACAATGTTGCCTAAGGAAGTTTTCATTTTCGTTGGACGAAAAAACCATTTTCCATTTTTCGAGTGCCAGAAAGGAGGTTTTTTTGTGAAGGAACTACCAAATAATTGTTGCAAAATTGGACCAAATCATTTTTATAAAATACTAGGCCATATTTAATGAACAATTGACAAAATGGTTGGGTGTAAAAATTTTGATCCACCTCTCGTGAAAAAGACAAATTTCCGCCGATTCACCTCGAAGCGGGTCAAATTTGAACTGCAGCTGCCTCATAGTTTGCTATTTATTTTTTCCAAAAATCATTTCTAGTTACATAAGGACCTATTTAATCATAAATACATGGTTTGGTGGCGATACGTCGAGGTTTGGGCGGTGGCCGAGGGCCCCAACTCTAGAGCGCGTAAACTCGCATGCCCGTCGCATGGTCACCGCGTGACCGTAATGTTGCCATGTGTTCTGGGAGGCTAGGCATGTCGAGTGGGTTGGGCACTCCCCAGGTTGGTGCTAGGAAGAAAATTACAACATAAGATTCTCACGAGGAGACCGATCGATGCTCAAACATGAATTAGCAGCCAAGTGTTTGATTAGCGGTACGGGAAATGCACATGGACAATGGGCGTGAGTTTTGGCTGAGGATGATCATCTACTAAGGAGAATGTTTTCACAAATTTTTAGCTCAAAAGGAGGATCCTAGGTGGTACTTGCTTCGCAAAGTACCACGCTGGACAAAATATGAATGTTGAAGCTAGGCTCAAAATAATGAATGGATTGAGCTGAAAGTTTGTGGAGGATGGTTATTTGGGCATAGGAAAGCATTGTAGAAAATTGATACCATTTGGACATGCCAAAGTAGTACTTCCTTCACAATGCTCATCTATGGACAGAAACTTGGGGAAACTAGTGAGAGAGATTGGATGAATGAAATGAGCTCAAAATTTGTGTAGGTAAGTTACTTAGGTATGGTCATGCGCTGGTAAATTTTCAGATCATTTCGGAAGCCTAGCTAGTACTTACTTCACAAAGCTTCTCTCGAGGTAGAAACTTTGGAAATTTCCCGAGAAAGATTTACTAGGAAAATTGAGCTGAATATTATCATGTGGCAATGATTTGGGTATGGAAGAGTGCCCGAAAAGTTTGAGGGTAATAGGAGGGGTCTATATAACACTTGCTTTGCAACATGCCAATTTGTCCATAAAATATAAATTGAGCCTGGGCTCACATAGATGATGTAACTGAGCTGCAATTTGGAGGAGGGTGATAATTTGGGCATATAAAGGAACTGTATAAATTTCATGTCATTTAGAGATATAAAAAAGATACTTCCTTCACAATGCTTCTAGGTGGACAAAAACTTTGGAAATTTGCCGAGGAAGATTTGCTAGGCAAATGGAGCTGAATTTTGTCATGCGGTAATGATTTGGATAGGAAAGAGTGCCCAAAAATTCCTAGGGAAATCAAGAATATATAAATAGCACTTCCTTCATAAAGTGTTGTTGTGAACATAATAGGAAAATGAATATTGTTGAATTAGTTTTGAACTAGGAAAGGAAGGATTTTTACATATTTGATGAAGATATGACCCAGAGAATTTATGAGATTTTTTTGGGAATTTTGGGAATGATAGAAATATAGGTTGCTTCACAACCTAGGGCAAAAACTGCCACATGGACATGACACATAGGCAAAACTGATGAGATGGCGCCTAGTCATCACAAACCACCACAATCTACAAGGCTATGACCATCTATATTGGTCATGATCAGCTGGAAATAAGGCAGCGGACTAGCACTATTTGCTTTGTGACCATTTTGTGTAAGGAAATTACGACCTTTCTGACCAAAATGGTCGCAATGGTTTAGGGTTTGGAGCCCCCTGAACAGTTTGACCAATTGGTCTAAAATGGTCATAGATTTATGACCAATTCTTCGAGGGTCACTAACAGAAGGTCATAAGTTGACATATTTCTTGTAGTGGTAGTGGATTGCCTCAGGGGCTGATGATGAACAATACAGGGGAAGAACGGCCTCGCGAGAGGTGTTCTTGAGCTGGTGCAGTGTGTTCTACTTGGACCGGACCTTTCTCTCTTTCTTTCTCTTCTCTCTTTATTTCTCTCTAGACCTCTCTCTTCTTCTTTTTCCTTCCCCCTTCGGACCTCTCTCTTCCTCCTTGGGCTAGTCCTATTTATAGAGGCCCTGGTCCTCTTCCCAAAAAATAAGCGGGAAGGTCGCCAACGATTGGCCATTTTGAAGGGGAACATCTAGTACAAGTTATCCTGACCAAAGGTGGTCTTCGGCTGCCAAAAGCACTGGTGATGACGCCATCTTGGGCTCCACGGTGACCTCTGTCCTTCCGCTCTGCTGGTCTTAGTCGCGTTGCACCGGAATGGTAACCTTTGCCCGATGCCTTGGCCTGTGCTTGCTCCCTTTGCACCAAAGGGGAAACAAGGACACTGCGTAGGCTGGCGCCCGCCTAATCTCGATCGTCATGGCTTGCGTCACGGGCTCCTCGTGAGGCACCCCTGCCTTGATCTCTCCGCCACCACGCGAGCCTGCCTGATGAGGCTGCTCCTGAGGAAGACTCATGTCGTCCGCCCCGCAAGGCTTGGCCCCTTGCGAGGGTCTTGAGCTTGAGCTGATGAAGCTGGGCCGCACTGGGCCCCCACTCGAGCCACGCTGCAGGCCACAGGCAGGCAAGTCTAGGGACCCCCGTTCCCAGAACGCCGACAGTAGCCCCCGGGCCCAAGGCGCGCCCGGGCGTGGCATAGCAGAGAAGCTAAGGGGCAAGCGCGAAGCGTCGCGGGCCCCAATAGCCTGCGGCCTTGGGCACCGCATGGAAATTGATTGGATGTGGGCGTCTGCGCTTCCCCACGACGCCTCGGCAACCGCCCATCTGACAAAGAGGTGCCCGGGCCAGGCTTACTTGCTTTGTTCTCGTTCGCCTTGCCCCAGATCCCCTTTCTCGCTCTTCTCCTTCCTGCTCCTGAAATCTCCAGATCTGTCTCAATCCTTCCCATCCAGCACGCCATGGCGCCTCACAAGTCCCCGACTGAGGCCTGGTACTCTCCGGCTCTGGATCCCCCGAACTTGCCGGAGAAGAACCTTGCCCTCACGCGCCTGATGACGGTCGCGCTGGGCAGCAAGGGGCGACTATGCTCAAGACCGGCTCCGATCAGCCTGAGGGCAAGGGGAGCACCTTCTATCCGTTCTTTGTGAGCGCCATCATCGCCGGTCTGGTGCCTCTTTTCTCCGAGTTCCTCTTTGCTGTTCTCCGCCAATACAACTTGCAAGCTCTGCATCTCCACCCCAACTCTGTTCTTCTCCTGGCGATTTTCGCTTACTATTGCGAGGCTCACGTTGGGGTGAAGCCCTCGGTGGCCTTGTTGCGCCACTATTTTTCCCTTTGGGTTTCTCATGCCCATGTCTCCACATGCGCGAGCTTTATCGCATACTCCAACTCCAATGCTATCTCGAAGCCTGGGAAGAGAATCAAAGGCTTCCAGAGCAAGTGGGTCATGGTGGACGTTGGGCGCCTCCACCCTCGACTGGTGTTGCCTACGGGGCAGCCCAAGGCCGTTGACGCGTGGTCCCGCACGGAGCTCGTCGACCCCCGTGCGAAGGCAATGCTATAGAGGATGAATGCGGACCTGCGGCCAGGCAACTTGGGGGCGGCGAAGCTGACCGGGGCTACACTCCTAAGGGAGTTCTTGGAGCACCAGGTGGCTCCACTCCAGGAGCACTCGCTCCCATTGTGGAGGCCTGGGGAAGCGGACGCCACCCTGCGCCTAAGCTCCGAGGCTCTGGCCGACGAGGATCTGGTCGCAGCCCTCCACTCCTTGGTTGGGGGAGACGTGGCGAGCCCGGTGGGCGCCCCCGTCCCCCTGTTCCTTCGTGACGACTGGGAGCAGGTGGTGAACTCCATGCCCACCTTCAATGGTGAGGGGCTGGTGCCTGCGGAAGCTCCCGAGGATCTGGCGGCGCTGGCGATGGTGGACGTGTCCTCCGGCAGCTCCAGCAGGAGTGAGAGGGGAGAAGAGGCGGAGGAGGAAGAGTCTGACTCTAAGGCGACTGGCGAGGAGTCGGGGGAGTCCTTCCCTCGGCGCAGTTCCCGGGCCCTCCGCTCCATGCCGGACGACGACGAGGCCGGCGCCAGGCGAGGAGGGGAGGACTCTCCCTTGGTCACAAGGAAGGGAAGGTTGGGGCCGGTTCTCCCAGGGTCTGCTCTGGTCCCCGGGCGGTCTAAGGCCAGTTCCAACCCTCCTGAAGTGCCTTCTGCTTCCGGGCCTCCCAAGGCTGACCCCAGATGCAGGCTCTCGGGCTTCAAGTTTGGCCGGAAGCTGCTCGAGTCCGCGAGCGACGACCAGTAAGTGCTCGATCCATGCTTCGCTTGGTTTCTGCCGCCGAGGCTTGACGTCTACATTCTTTTGCCAGGCCGGCACCAGCAGCGAAGAGGTTGAGAGGGGCTTCTGCGGCCCTGCTCGGGGCGAGTCCATCTACTGGGGTGGCGCCTTCATCTGCTGGGGAAGGAGACGGTGAGGCTCGCGCCTCCCCTGCCCGATCGTCTTCGTGAGGCCAACTGGGACGCTTCAGCGAGGAGTCAGCCCCCGTGGCCCCACTGACCCTGGAGGCGGCTGCGCTCGATGCTGCAGCCGGGGTAGCCAAGGCCCAGGGGGTTCCTTCCTGCCAAGCTGTGATCACGCTGCCGTCCTCTCCGCCCGTTCCACTGGTTCCCGTCTCTTCTGATCCCTCTGCCGCCGTCCTGGACCGGGTCGCCAACGAACTGAGCCAGCTGCGGGAGGATCTTCTGAGCGCGGACCCTCGCATAATGGCTGGGCGCCTGGAGCTAGCTTCTGGCTGGGCCCATTCTGCCACCTCCGTCCGAGCAGCGCTGAGCTAGGCCATGTTGGCCTCCGATGGGGAGAAGCAGGCCGCTAGCTAAGCCAAGGCCGCTTGCAACACTGCCCTGGGCGATGCCGCAGCTGCCCGGGGCCACTGCAAGGCGCTGGAGGTCGAGCTGCAAGGCCTGCGCGATGAGCTCGCCAAGGAGGTCGCGGCCGCCAGGAGAAGTAGAAGGAGATGAAGGCTCAGGAGGCTGCCATCAAGGACCAGGGCACCAAGCTTGATGACCGCTGCGACCGGTTGGAGACGCTAGAGCGGTCGCTGAAGGCGGAGAGGACCAAGCTAGACGCCAAGGCGAAGGTGCTGGCCGAGGATCGGGTGGCCTTCACACAGCTGGAGAAGAAAGCTCGCGCCACACTGAAGGCGCTTTACGAGGGCAGCTTGGAGGAGCCGTTGGCTGGTGCGGAGGACGGCCCCGCCGAGCTGCTTCCCTTCCTGGTCCGTGCGCTTGAAGATGTCGCAGACGGCCTTGGCCCCACAACCGAGGCCGAGGCGCGTGCCCTGTCTTCTGCAGCGCTGACGCATGTCCTTAGCCACGTCTACCTGCGCGACCCCAACGTCGACTTCGACAGCCTGCTGGAACCCGTGAGCGGCGACCTTGCCACTGCTGCCGCTGAGGACATGAAAGGCCGAGCCAAGGCTTTCTGGTGAGGTTCCGCGCCTTCAGTATGTTGCTTGGGCGCGGTGCGGCCAGCTCCGCGGCCTCAGGAGACGGAGTCGCCCAGCGTGACTCCACCATAGGCGGCGACGCCACTGGAGAGTGATCCCTTCGCGGCTTGTGTCTTGTTTTTACCCCTGCAACATGCACCATGCCTCGCGGAGGCGTTTAAACTTGTGTTTGGCGTCGTGAAAAAATCTATGGCTTGTAATATTTGCTTTAAATTCCCTGGAATTTCCATTTTTCCCTCCCATTTGTTTGCGCTCTACGTCGGCAGGGCCCGGCCCCGCGCATACCTCAACCGCCGTTAGCCCCGACTGGAAACCAGGATGGGACTAAGGAGTGAGGGGCTACGTGGCAAGTTAGGCTCCTGAGTTGCGATGCTCAGGATTCCCCTTGACGCGCAAGCAACAAGTAGGGAAGGGGGAGCAAAGGAGTGGATTGGTCGTTCTGCGTCGGCAAGGCCCGGCCCCGCGCATACCTCAACCGCCATTAGCCTCGACCGGAAACCAGGACGGGACTAAGGAGTGAGGGGGTACGTGGCAAGTTAGGCTCATGAGTCGCGATGCTCAGGAGCCCCCCTTGACGTTCAAACGGGTTTTCATACCTTGGCTCTGCTCGGGGAGGGGCGCACGACGACCAGGTCCGAGGGACCTGGCTAGATGGCGTGCGCTCGGGCATGGCCCGGGCGCAGCCCCCGTGTCTAGCCCCCTCGCGCGGCACTCCCGAGGGGTGGTGTTGCGATGGTGCCAGACACTGAGCTCCGGGCTCCCTGAGGTTGGTACGGCCGTGGGCCGCCCTCAGTTGTTTATCACCAGCGCGGACCATAGCGCTTCCGTATATGTACGGGCATAGCCGCTCCTCGGCAGTGTCGTCAGCCAACACGGAGCATGGTGCTTCCACTGGTACGTGGGAGGGGGCATTATCAGAGTAATGGGCCACAGGTAGGCTAACCCAGGCCTAGAACCTTTCAAGACATCGGGGCAGGCTGCACCCCTCAAGACCCGAGGACGAAGAGCCGCCTTCTGAGAGTCGGCTGCGAGGCAGCCGACTGCCCACTCGCGGCCAAGTCCCGAGGACGACTTCAGGATGAGCCGACTCCTGACTGGCGACTTCCAGAGAAGTCGGCCATGGGGAGTCGGCCCGCGACGCCAACAACCCCCATGCCCTCATAAAGAGGGACGGTACGGGGAGTGGCCACAGTAAGGTCCACTCCCACCCTTTTCCAAGGTCAAGCGTGGCCACAGTACGCCGTACCCGCGGAGATCTCCACCCGGCGCGACACTGTTGCCATGTCGGCCCTGCCGCCAGCCCCAGTGGGCGGAGTCCTGTGCCCACGACGGCATGCTGGTACGACCCAAGGACGAAGGGTCCCACCAGTCGGCGGGCGTATGGAAGACGGCGAGAGCGCCACCAGTTGGCCCAGTAGGGAGTCGGCCCCCAGGAGTCGGCTGGCCCCTCCCACGGGCCCCACGCGCCATTAACCAGACGCGATAGGGAGTGGCCACAGTGGTCGCTCGCCAGACGGAGATGCTGTCACCATGACCCCATGACCGAGCCTACGTCATTAGAGGCACGGCTATAGTAATCTACAACCGGCAAGACCCACCCGCGGCGGATGCGGCCTGTCGGCTCCATACCGAGCCAGTCGGCGGGGCCCACCAGTCGGCAGTCCCCAAGAGTCGGCGGATAAGACGGCGGCTAGAGAGACTGACGGCTGGGCCCGCGTCCAGCCAGATTACCATTGTACCCCTGGGGGGGTAGGCCTATATAAACCCCCAGGGCACCCATGCAAAGGGTTGGAATCCATTAGCACTAGACTAGATCATATAGGAAGGAGAGAGCTAGCCTTGCCTTCTCCCACCTCCAGGAAACAGCTCAAGGAGCAACCGTGTACACACTTTGCCATAGTGATCATGCGGAGACCCCGCAGAGCAGCATTAGGGGTATTATCTCCACGGAGAGCCCTGAAGCAGGGTAAGATTCGTTGGCGTGCATGCCTTCGCCTTATCCCATTTCCAGGCACCGGCGACGTTCTACTCGCCCCCACCATGATAAGCCATCCTTTGGCATATGTCGCACCCAACCCCCAACATTTGGCGCCCACCGTGGGGCCTGGTGCACCATCGTCCGGAGACCTGCTCTGGACGGGAACCATTTTCCTCCCTGGCGAGCGCAGCCAGCCCAGCACGCCAGATGGAGTTTGCGCCGACACGCTACACGGCGCTGAGATCGCCTGCGCAGCCAGCTGCCTCACCAATCTTGTCGGCGAGGTTCGCCTCTCCGACGAGCCTGCATCCGATGCAGGCAAGGGCGGCCCCGAGAGCCTCCTCGCGGGCCTCCTTGACCAACTCCACGTCGCCGACGAGCCTGCCGTGGACTTGGAGTCTGTAGGCTCCACTGACCCGATGCTGGTTGACTCTGACACCGCGTCGCTCGACGCGTTCCCCACCAACATGGTGGTCTATGATGAGCCGCTCCCTCGCGCGGAGAGCGACGGAAGCACTGTCATAGAGGTGCTCGTCATCGGTCATGACGAGCCTCCCGGCGGAGGAGCGCATGACCCACTTGGCACGGCACTTCAAGACCTGACGGCGCCCATTCCGGAAGAAGCTGACACGGAGACGTTGGAGGCGCGCCGCCTTCAGCTCGTCGAAGGCGCGAAGAAGCTGGCTAGCATGAGACGCTTGTCAGAAGCCTACCAGTGTGAGATAGATCGCGTTGTAGGTGGCTCGCCAGCCCCAACTGGGCCCAGCCACCTAGGCGCGGTCCAGCAGCGCGGCGTGGCCATCGCCAACCTATTCGGGGCAAATCGCCCTGTGTACGCCACGCCTGCGGAGAACATTCGAGCCGCCCAGGCGGCGGCGGACGAGCTGGACAACTTCGAGGGTGAAGAGCGCCGCCTGATGACGGAGCGAGTCCAGCGGCTCCTCAACGCGGCTGCTGCGCAGAACGAGGCCGGCTGCCCAAGGAAAGAAAGACAAGGATCCGGCTGTCAGCCGCAGTCGGACTCGCGTTACCATAGAGCGCGACCAAGACGGCTGCCCGAGAGCAGTGGAATGACGGGATGACTGTCCGCCTCCTCCTCCTCGCAAGGAAAGGCGAGTCTCCCCGCCGCCTATTGACCATCCGACTCTCGACGATCGCCTTGGCCGCCGAGAGGGAGTCGAAGAAAACGACGCCCGCCACCGGATCGACCGACTTCACCGATACCTGGCGCTGGAAGAAGAAGACGAGTTAGGTCCGCCTTGTTTCGGGCCTCGCAATCGAGACGAGCCCTTTCCCAAAGGGTTCACGCTCGCCCAAGTACACCGGCTCCGTGAAGCCGGAGGACTGGCTGGTTGACTATTCCACGGCCGTCAACATAGCGAACGGCAACAAGCGCGTTGCCGTAAAATATGTTCCGCTCATGCTCCAGGGCACGGCCCGGACATGGCTGAACAGCTTGAAGCCCCGCAGCATCAACAACTGGGTCGATTTCACCGATGCATTCGTCCACAACTTCACAAGCATGTACAAGCGTCCTCCCAAGCCTCGCCAGCTTTCCTTGTGCGTGCAAGGCCCCAACGAGTCGACTCACGACTACCTCACGTGTTGGGCCGAGCTTCGGAACTCCTGCGAGGGCGTGCACGAGGTGCAGGCTATCGAGTACTTCACCGCCAGGTGCAGAGAAGGCACCCTCCTCAAGCACAAGCTCCTCTACGACGAGCCAGAAACCCTCGACGAGCTGCTGATCATAGCAGACAAGTATGCCACGGCCGACTCCTCCATGAAGGCGGAGATTCAAGTTAGTGCGACTGGCAAAGTGGCCCCTCGGGCTCCTAGAACTCCGGCTGGAGATGCCAGTTGGCGACAGCAGCCAAGCGACCACAAGCGCAAGGCCCTGCAGCCGGCTTCCAGCAGCCGGCAGGTGGCGACAGTCAAAGACCAGCAGCCAGATGGGAGCCTCCACCCAAGCGACAGAAAGGCGGCAAGCCCAACTGGTTGCCGGCTTTCTCATACGAGCAGACTCTGGATGGTCCTTGCAAGTTCCACATCGGCGCGAAGCCCTCGAATCACACCACCCGGAAGTGCCACTGGCTCACCAGGATCGCCAAAGGAGACGGCCTCCTGCCTCCCCCGCCTGCTAGGCAGCAGCGTCCGCCTCTGCCCCGGCAGCCGGCTGTCAGGCCAGTCAGCGCAGTACAAGACGAGTACCCCGAAGAGCACGGAGCCTACGTGGTATTTACCAGCGTGGCTGATGATCGACGCAGCAGGCGGCTGCAGCAGCAAGAGGTGAATGCAGTAGCATCAGAGACACCAGAATTCATGCACTGGTCCGAGAAGCCTATCAGCTGGAGTAGAGCTGATCACCCAGAGGTGATGCCGAGTCCTGGCTCCTATGGCTTGGTCTTGGATGCCACCTTTGCCACATATAGACGAGCTGCTCGTTTCTCGTGAGTTCTGATAGATGGGGGCAACAACATCAACATCCTGTACAAGGACACCATGGAGAAGTTAGGAATCAAGCAAAGACAACTTCAGAATAGCCGGACTGTCTTCCACGGCATTGTTCCTGGCCTTTCCTGCTCACCAATCGGCAAGATCCTGATTGACGTCCTCTTTGGAGACAAAGATCACTTCCGCCGAAAGTCAGTTTGGTTTCAGGTGGTGGATCTCGAGAGCCCATACCATGCATTACTTGGCCGACCCGCCCTGGCCAAGTCCATGGCGGTCCCCCACTACGCCTACCTCAAGATAAAGATGCCTAGTTCCAAGGGGATTCTGACCGTAGTCGGTGACTACCGAAAGTCGTCTGCCTGTGCGGCTGAAAGTAGTCGGTTGGCTGAGTCCCTGGTGATCGCGGCCGAGAAGCGGCTCCTTAACCGGGTTGTGGCGATGGCCGGCAAGCAGCTAGAGGTGTCGCCTAACCCCAAGGAGTCGGAGGCTGAGGGTTCGTTCAACCCGACCAAAGAGACGAAGAAGATACCCTTGGATCTGGAGCACCCAGAGAGGTATGCTATCGTAGGCGCAAACCTCGACAGCAAATAGGAAGGCGAGCTCGTCGATTTCCACCGTGAGAATCGGGACATCTTCGCATGGTCCCCCAAAGACATGCCAGGTGTACCGACGGAATTCGCCGAGCACAAGTTACATGTCCGATCTGATGCGAAGCCAGTCAGGCAGCCCTTGCGCCACCTATCAGAAGAAAAGAGAAGAGTTGTCGGAGAAGAGATAGCCCGACTCCTAGCAGCCGGCTTCATTATGGAAGTATTCTTTCCGGAGTGGCTAGCCAACCCAGTCCTGGTACTGAAGAAGAACAAGCAGTGGCGAATGTGTATTGACTACACAAGCCTCAACAAGGCTTGCCCCAAGGACCCGTTTGCTTTGCCAAGAATTGATCAGGTGATAGACTCCATAGCCGGATGCGAGCTGTTGAGCTTCTTGGATGCATATTCAGGATATCACCAGATCAAGCTGAACCCGGCTGACAGACTGAAGACCGCCTTCATCACACCGTTTGGAGCCTTCTGCTACCTAACCATGACGTTCGGCTTGAGGAATGCCGGCGCCACCTTTCAGCGTTGCATGCATAAATGCCTCCTCAAGCAACTGGGCAGAAACGCCCACGTTTACGTGGACGATGTGGTGGTGAAGACGGAGAAGCATGGAACACTTCTGGAAGACCTCAAGGAGACCTTTGAGAACCTGTGTCGATTCCAGATCAAGCTCAACCCTGAGAAGTGCGTCTTCAGAGTACCAGTTGGCCAACTCCTTGGTTTCCTGGTCTCTGAACACGGCATAGAGTGCAACCCTGTAAAGATCAAGGCCATTGAGAGGATGGAGGTACCCAGCCCACTGCTGGATGTGCAAAAGTTCACTGGCTGCTTGGTGTCCATTAGCCGATTCATCAGTCGGCTGGGCGAGAAAGCTCTCCCCTTATACCAGCTAATGAAGAAGACCACTTTTTCCGAGTGGAACCACAAGGCAGACAAAGTTTTTCTCCAATTGAAGAAGATGTTGACTACTCCACCCCTTCTGGCGGCTCCGACTCCTAAGGAGCCCATGCTCCTGTACATCGCCACCACCAGCCGGGTTGTCAGCACAGTCATTGTAGTGGAATGCAAGGAGGAAGGCAAGGCACTACCTGTCTAGAGACCGGTATATTACCTGAGCGAAGTGCTGTTGACCTCCAAGCAGAACTACCCCAACTACCAGAAGATGTGCTATGGCGTGCACTTTGCCGCCAAGAAATTGAAGCCTTACTTTCAAGAGCATCCAATCACTATGGTCTGCACGGCCCCACTTGCCGAGATCATCGGAAGACGAGATACTTCTGACCGAGTGCCCAAATGGGCCACAGAGTTGGCTCCCTACACCATCTACTACCAGCCCCGCACCGCCATCAAGTCACAAGCACTGGCCAACTTCCTCGTCGACTGGGCCGAGACCCAGTACCTACCACCAGCACCCGACTCCACCCATTGGCGGATGCATTTCGACGGCTCCAAGATGTGCACCGGCTTGGGAGCCGGCATTGTCCTCACTTCTCCTAAAGGCGACAAGCTCAAATACGCACTGCAAATCCACTTTGCCGCCTACAACAACGTCGCCGAATACGAGGCGCTCATTCACAGGCTCTGGCTTGCCAAAGAACTTGGCATTCGCCGGATCCTGTGTTATGGCGACTCGACTTAGTGGTCCAGCACTCGTCTGGCGACTGGGACGCTAAAGATGCAAACATGGTGAGTTACCGTTTCCTCGTGCAGCAACTCAGTGGATATTTCGAGGGGTGCGAGTTCCTCCATGTGCCAAGAAACGACAACGACCAAGCAGACGCCCAGGCACGAATCGGCTCTACCCGCCAAGCAATACCATCCGGCGTCGCCCTTCAGCGCCTCCTCAAGCCGTCTGTCAAGCCTTCACCAGAATCAGACTCCATCTTTGTGCTGGCTCCCCCCGAAGAAGTCGGATCCGATTCCAGAGCCCCGGCAGACGGTACGAGGATTTTGGCAGATGGCTCCAAAGCCGCCACAGTCGAAGCTGGCCCAGGGACTGCAGAGCCCGGCCCGGGGACTGCGGCGGCCAGCCCGAAGACTCCAGAACTCGGCCCGAGGGCTGCACCAGTTGGCCCGGGGACTTCATTAATCCAGCAAGCGGTTGCTGACTCCAGCCCGCCGCCTCCCAGCCCAGCCGCCCTCGTCCAAGTCATAGTTCTGGCAGTCGAAGAAATAGCAGCACCCTCATGGGCCCAGCCCATCCTCAAATTCCTGGTGAGCAAAGAGCTGCCGACTGATGAGACCTTAGCTCGGCAAGTACAACGCCGAGCGGCAGCCTACACCATAGTCAACAGAGAGCTGCTCAGGCGCGGCGTCACTGGTGTCTACCAGGGCTGCGTAGAGCCAGAGCAAGGCCAGGCCATTCTCAAAGACATCCATCAAGGTGAGTGCGGCCACCATGCGGCTTCAAGAGCACTCGTCGCCAAAGCCTTCCGACACGGTTTCATTTGGCCAACGGCCTTAGAAGAGGCCAAGGAATTGGTCCAAAATGCAAAGGGTGCCAGAAGTTCCGCTCCAAGCCGCATCAGCCAGCTTTTGCACTCAAGACCATCCCCATTGCCTGGCCCTTTGCAGTTTGGGGCCTAGACATGGTGGGACCATTCAAGATGGCACGAGGTGGCCTAACTCACTTACTTGTCGCGGTGGAAAAGTTCACCAAGTGGATAGAAGGGAAGCCAATAAAGAAACTGAATGGTCCGACTGCCGTGACTTTCATCTCCGACATCACAATTCGGTACGGCATACCACACAGCATCATCACCGACAACGGCATGAATTTTGCCAAAGGTGCCTTGGCCCGTTTCTGCATGACACAGGGCATCCGACTGGACCTAGCGTCCGTCGCCCATCCACGGTCAAACGGCCAGGTGGAGCGAGCAAACGGTCTCATCCTGTCTGGCATAAAGCCCCGACTGGTCGAGCGTCTGGAGCGCTCGACTGGCTGCTGGCTCGATGAGTTGCCACCCATCCTCTGGAGTCTGTGCACGACTCCAAAAAAGTCAACCGGCTTCACGCCTTTCTTCCTTGTCTACGGTGCTGAAGCCTTCATCCCAACGGACATAGTGTTTCATTCCCTGCGAGTCACCATGTACACCGAGGAAGAAGCAGAAGAAGCACGTCAAGACGGCGTCGATCTGCTGGAAGAGGGCCGGCTATTGGCACTCAGCCGGTCCAGCATCTACCAGCAGAGCCTGCGCAGATACTACAACAAGAAGGTCAGGCCGAGATCTTTCCAAGAGGGCGACCTTGTGCTCCGACTGATCCAGCGAACAGCCGGCCAGCACAAGCCGTCGGCACCTTGGGAAGGCCCCTTCATCATCAGCAAAGTGCTGGGAAACAACCCCTACTACCTGATCGACGCTCAGAAGCCCCAAGCACGCAAGAGGGACGACTCCGGCAAAGATACAGAGCGGCCATGGAATGCAAATCTCCTCCGAAAATTTTACAGTTAAACACAGTATGTACCATGCTACCTTTTGTATTAAAAGTACCAAGACTTCGGGCCCCCCGACAAGAGCTCGGGGACTGCCCTCTTTTATCTATATGATAAGAATTATGCCTTCGAGTATATTACTCTTTGTTATGCCGCTTGGCACCAGGTTCAACTAGTCGGCCCGGGGACTTGCCGCCCTGCGCTATGAAATGCTTCCTGCAGCCGGACAAGTAGTGTGTGGCGCCTAAGCCGTCTCCCGTCAGAAGCCACAGCTCGTAGAGCGACTATCTGGTGGGCAGGAGTAAGGAAGAATGGGCGTCCACATGAAAAATGGCTAAGGACTCAAAGCATAAACATAGCTTAAAGCCGGCTTCTAGCCTTTTATCGCAAACCGACTCTTGAACAGTCGGCTTGCCGCCTTCTATCCGACTTGCTAAACAACTCTAAAACGGCTAAGTACCTACCTTCCCAAAGTGACCAAGAATTTGATCCAGCGACTGTCTGCAGAGCGGCTGTCCGACTGGCAAAGACGGCAACTGAGGGAAGGCGGCAAAGGAAAAATCCAAAAGAGCAATGAGCAAGAAAAGATAGAAGTCGGATGAATATTTACATAACAAAGGCCCTTGGCCGAACTGTCGAGCAGAAGTTCAAAATACACCCCACGGGTGGAATTGTGCGAATTAACAAGTTCTTCAAAGACTATTTAAACAGATAAAACAAAGATAAGGTGGTAGCCTAGGAGGCAGTAGACGGGTTCAGAGGATCGGAGGAGACGGCGGTGTTGGATGTTGGGGCGGCCGGCTGGGCGGTCTCGGCTTGATCACCTCCGGCGGCAATCGGCTCGGGCGAGCACGGCTCGTTGCTGGAGGCGCGGTCGAGCTGAGGCTAGCCGTCCGCTCCGTCTTCCGGTGCCTCCGTCTCGCTTCCATCCTCCGCCTCGTCTTCCTCCTCGACACTGGAGCCGATCACCTCCGCCGAGTCCTCGACGTAGTTTGGGTTCATCCCAAACCACTCCGGTGGTAGCTCCCCACCGTCTTCAGTCTGCTCGGGGACAAATATGGTGGTATCGGTGCACTCGGCAATCGCTGCCGCGCGCTTGACAAGGGCATCTTCCACGGCTGCCAGCTCCGGCTGGGCCTCTGAACAGAGTGTGGCCAGCCGGTCTAGGTCCAGCCCCGGATACCACGCCTTGACGAATTCCAAGGCTCGACGCGCTCCAGCCCGGGCCGAGGAACCCTTCCAGGCCTCAAGACGGCCGGCCGCGACCTCCAGCCAGTCGGCAGTCCGACTGGGGGTGCGTGGAGCCTGCACGTCTGGCCACAGGGCGGCGATCGCTTGGGCAACCGACACGTTGAAGCCGGCACAGCATCCGGTGGGGCGGCCGCAGACGAGCCCCAATGCTCGGAATATGCTCGTCAAGGGTCCGGGGGGCGTCGACGGCGATCTCCGCACCATCTGCCCTCCGCTCCTCGCGGTCTGCCTCGATAGCTTGAATGGCGGCCTGCGAGTGGCCGGGGAAGAAGTCTGCCAAGACGGAAAGAATGAAGAACAAGTCAAAAAACTAGGAGTCGGCTCGACCTATAGTCAGCGGCTCGAAGAAGAAAAGCAAAGAAGCTCACTGTCGATGAGGTCCTCGATCTCGTGGAAGCCGGAGGCTAGCATTGCCTCCTTGTCAGTCCAGGAGGAACGCTCGCTCGCGAAATCGGCCAGGAGGGCGGCCTCCTCCTCTTCCGCCTCCTTCTGCGTCTTCTTAAGCAGCTCCTTCTGCTCTGCCAATTGTGCGGCCAGTAGATCGCGCTCTATGGTGAGCTTTCTGCACTCCTCCCCCTTGGCGCGCAACGCGGTGTTGGCTTCGCTCAGCTGCTGTTGAAGAGTGGCGTTGGCCTCTAAAGAGAAAGAAGAAAGAAGGCGTTAAGTCATCAACAAAGAAGGTTGCCGGGGAGATCCGGCCCAACTGCTTAGCAGTCAACCCGAATCTCGGGGACTACAGCCCGCGGGTGCGCCAGCGCGCCCCCGCAAAGAAGAAAAATGACTCACTCCGGCTCTCCGACAAGTCGGCAGTCCACTTGCCCAGCTCTTCAATGTTGCGGTTGAAGGCGGTGACACAGAGGTTGTGATAGTCCTGTGATAAGTATTTCAGAAAAAAGTTAGTACCCGGAACTCACCAATTGGAGTTCCGGGCCGCCTGCTCAGCAGCCGGCCCGAAACTCGGGGACTACACCCAGTGGGTGCGCTGGCGCGCCCCCACAGAGAGGAACAAGAAAACAAAGACAAAGGAGAAAGCATACCCAGATGGTTGCCCATGATGCCAGGTGCGCCTTGGTGCAGTTTTGGATAGCGTCGCTATCAGCTCGCAGCTTTGTCTGGAAATCCAGAAGCGCCTGGTTCAGCGGGCCCGTGCCGCCTCCTCGCACCCACCCAATGGGCGTGGCGCTCGTCGCTTCGGCGTCTGGGATCGTCGAGCTAGCGGTGCCGGCCTCCAAGGGGCGTGGCGCCGAAGTCGCCTTCTCAAGACGGCGACGCGTTGGCGAGCTGACTTGAAGGAGTAGCCTTGCCACGGCCTCGTCTTCAGTCGGCGGCAGGGGCGGGTCCGCCGGCTGTTTGCCTTGCGCGCTCCTAGACGGCGGCGGGGGCGGCGGTAGCGGCACGACCGCGTCCGGGCATGGAGGCGTCGCCGCCGCCCCTCTCCACGATCGGGAACTCGCCGCCGGCTTCCCCTGACTGCCCCGTGAACTCCGGGGGCAGCCTCGTAGAGTTCAGAGGGGTGACGAACACCACCGACCGCCGGTGCCCGACTTCCTTAGCTTGCCGCCTTGCCGCGACGGCGGCCTTGGCCTCCTCCAGATTTTTTAGGGCGGAGGCCTCCGGCTTCTCGGCCTCCGCTTTCTCCAAGCGGGCGGCCTCTTCCTCCTCACGCTTCTCCTGCACGTTCCGCTCCGTCGCCTCCCGGAGGTCGGCGGCGGGGTCAATCCACCGAGTAGTGGCAGACATCTCCGCTGACCCCATAACGGAGGCGGCGGCAACCCTCTCAAGAGTGAGGCGAGCCCTAAAGCGAGGGAAGCATATGAAAGACTCAGACAAGATCGACAAAGAGAAAATAAAGATAAGGGATGGAGGCGCTTACGCAGAGACCAATGATGGCTTCTTCACTTCCTTGCGGAAGCGGTTGGCTTTCGCGGACGCCTCTTCCCGCTTGGTCGCGACGGCAGCTCCCTTAAACTTCTTCGACCAGCCACCAAGTGTACTCGGCCCGGCCCGGCGCTTCTTCGCGCCACCTTGAGAGTCCAAGACGGCAGAGGAACTCGCGCTTGGCTGGCCATCCTTTGGCTGATGACGCGGGGCGACTTCTCCCTTAGCATCGTCGTCAGGCCAGTCGGCGAAAGTGGCTGTAGGCCTGGAGCCGCCTGCTTCTCCTCCTCCTCCCTCGGCGTCGGCCTCCATGGCCGCCTCCCCCAAGTCAGGATCGTCAACGTCGCTCTCCGCCCGATCGGGGACAAACTGACGAGCCGGCCCCATGGTGCCGGCCGAAGGAGGGATGAGAGGATTCTGATTCAAAACAAAAACGGTCAGACTAGACAAGTCGGACTCGGCAACAAAAGAAACAGAAGAAGAAGGAAGACGACTTACAATAGGCGGGGGGTTGGCGCGTGAGTACGGCTCCTTGCCGAACCGCCAATCCACCGAGGGACCGCAGTTCGTGATGTAGTTCACCGTGTCCGCCACCTCCGCGTGAGGCATGTCCTTGGAGCACATCCGACTCGGGTCCTGATGACCGCTCATCTGGCAGATCAGGTGAGGTCGGCCTTGGAGTGGGAGGACTCGACGCGCCACGAAGGCGGCCAGCAAGTCGGCCCCGGTCAAGCCCTCCGACTGCGTCAGCACTCGGAGTCGCGCGACGGCGGCGGCACCAGTAGGAGACAACGTCCTGGCACGGTGTCACTAGCTGGGGAGCCTTCCAGCCAGCGCGCCAGATTCGTAAGCCGGCAGGTTGACCCAGTCGCCTTCTGGGGCGACGTTCTTCACATAAAAGTAGGACCGCTGCCACATCTTCACCGACTTAATCAACATGATGGTGGGAAACGGATTGTCGGCCACTAATCTCCACATCACGATAAATGCACCGCACTGGGCCGGCACGCCGGCGACGTGTGTGCCAAGCTTGGACTGGAAGAACTCACCCCAGAGCTCAATGGTGGGGAGAACACCGAGGAAGCCTTCGCACAGGGTGGCGAAGGTAGCTAGAAGCACCATCGTGTTCGGAGTAAGGTGGTGCGGCTGGAGCCCGTGGAACTCAAAGAAGGAGCGGAAGAAGCTGCTCGCCGGCAGCCCCAGGCCGCGCATAAGGTACGAGCGGAATATGACCCACTCGCCCTCCTTCGGCGCCGGCGATATTTCCCCCTCCGGCTCAAGGCGGACCCGCACTAAGCCCCTGTCGGGCAGCCGTCGTGACTTGCGGAGGATCTCGACATCGTCGTCAACGACCTCGGAGCCGTCCCACACTCCGGAGCGCACAGCAGGAGGCGCGATGGCGGAGGAAGAGCTCATCGCTGCGGGCGTGGCGTGGTCCGGAGCAGTAGCGGCGAGAGGAAGAAGAAGCAAGAAGGAGCGAAAGGGGGTAGGGAGGATGGGCGCGCATGCTTCGCCGCCCCCTCCCCCGCCTACTTGTAGGCTCATGGGCTGAGAAGCCGAGGGGGCAGTCGTGGGATTAATGGCGCCCAGGACCCCACGACCCCCATGATTTAGCACATGAAGTTACTGCGCGTAATAACTGTGCGGGAACCCCAACTGTAACGCCCCATATGTAACCTTCCCCAATTGTACTCCAACTCATGCCGTTTCCGGCATTAAGTTATATTTAATGCTCGGGTTCGGGTCTTTGTCTCCGTGTGTTGTTTTGTTTTTCGTGCATCTCATATCATGTCATCACGTGCATTGCATTTGCATACATGTTCATCTCATGCATTCGAGCATTTTCCCCGTTGTCCGTTTTGCATTCCGGCGTTTCGTTCTCCTCCGGTGGCCATTTCTAGCTTTATTTCGTGTGTGGGGATTAAACATTTCCGGATTGGACCGAGACTTGCCATGCGGCCTTGGTTTGCTACCGGTAGACCGCCTGTCAAGTTTCGGGTCATTTGGACTTCGTTTGATACTCCAACGGCTAACCGAGGGACCGAAAAGGCCTCGTGTGTGTGCAGCCCAACACCCCTCCATTTTGGCCCAAAACCCACCAAACTCAGCTCCATCATCTCGGTCGTTCGATCACGATCGTGTGGGCGAAAACCGCACCTCATTTGGACTCTCCTAGCTCCCTCTAGGTCTATAAATACACCCCCCCCCCCGTTTTCGGATCTCTTCCTCCCCCCGAAACCCTAAAATTCCCCTCCGACGCGCCGGACGTCTCGCCGCCGCCAACCGCCGCCTGCCACGTGGCGCCGCCAGCGCCTCAGCCGCCGCGGCCCGCCCGGCCCGCGGGAGGCCCTCCCGGGCCCGCGCCGCCTCCCCGCTCCCTCGAGATCCGCGCCGCTGCGTCATCCCCCGAGCCGGCCGAGCTCCGCCGCGGGAGCTCGCCGCCCGGCCGCCGCTGGCCGCCCCGACCTCGCCGCACCACCGCCACCGCCCGGCGTCCTCCGCCGCCGCACGCCGCCCCGGTCGCCGGATCCGGCCCCGGCGACCGCCGTCCTCGCCCCGCCGGCCTCGTCCCCGGCCGCCCCTCGTCGCCGGCCGCCTCACCGTCGCCGGATTCGGCGAGATCCGCCGCCGTGAACAGTGCTGCCGCCGCCTGATGAACAGTGCCGATCCGCGCGAGCTACAGTAACCCTAGATCCGGGAATTTCGGCGGTTGACTTTTTCCCTCTCCCGTTAATTTTTCGTGCTACCTTTGACCTGCCATATCTTTGCATCTGTACCTCCGATTTGGGCATATGATATGTCAAAATCTTCGTCTCAACGAGTACATCATTTCATTCCATTGCATCATTTGCATTTGAGATCGTATTGGTGCCCAAAATGCTGTTGGAAGTAGGCATCATGAGTTAAATTGCAGATCCGTTAGTTCAACATGCACTTTTGTCATTTTTGCCATGATTAATCCGTGCACGATATGCATGTGCCCCTTTGGGATGAATTGTTAAGCATGTTGTCTTCTTTCCAGAGGTGCCTTACATGTATTTTTAGGATGTGTGCGTTGTATTGTGCAAGCTTGCGAAGAGGGCTACCTGAGTTTACTGATTTCAGGGACTTAGTGAAAATCACTAAGTCTGGGCCGTTTTAGTTCACGATGCTATATGTCCGGCTTGTTTCCTAGTGATCCGTGCCTCTTTTAAGGATGATCAGTAGGAGTGATTTGTTATGCTTGTTGTGCTTAATCCATCCATGTCTTTACTTGTTATGTTGGAGCATCCTAGGTTGACTCAATCGAGCTCAACTTTTGGATAGTTGCTGTTTTGGGCAGATCGTGAACTCTTTTGCGATTTTGCCGGAGTGATTGCTAGTGATCCATGCATGCTATACCATTGTTCTTGCCATGTCTAGCTAGCATTCTGTGCCTTCTTAATGGATATATGCTTTCCTTGCCATGACTTGCACCGTAGTGAGTGCACCGAGCTCGTTTACATGCCTCCGTGAGTTATTATTTCAGCATGTCCCAGTTTTCACTGTCTGAAAACTGATTGTGTTTCATCGATGTTCGTGTGCTCGGTAGAGTATTTTGTGAACCATTTTGGCCCCAGGTCATTTTGGGTGTTTTGTTAAGCTTGTTGAGTAGCTACATGCCATGCTCTTACTTGCCATGTTCAGGTTTTGCTTCATGTTGTTTTGCTGCTCCGAAGAGAGCATCGTGGTCTGAAATTCCAGACTAGCGTTAATTTCGCTGTCTGAAATCTGTTTTGCTTATTCAGTTTTGCCATGCTTGTTTGAAGCCTTTAATGGATGCATTTGCCTATGCCTCAGTCCTGGTGATTTCTTAAGCTTCATGAGTACATCACTGCCATGCAATTTGTTTTCATGTTGGGTGGCTGTAGCATGTTCATTTTGTTGCATTTAGGAGCCTACTTGCTGTAAATCGCAGATCGGTTCGTTTAGTAAATCGCTTGCCATTTCTAAACCGTAGCTCCGATTGCCATGATCTTTATATCGTTTTCAGGGGATTTCTTCCCCTCTATCCAGTGGCACACTTGGATTTCCAAGTTGAGGCCAGGTTCATGCATTTCCTGTTACATCTTGCATTCTGCATCCCGCATCGCATCCCGCATAGCATATCATCTTTGCATATTATTGCTTGCCCTTGCACGTGGTTGATTGTATCCTTGTTGCTTGTTTGTGTTGTTGCGTAGAGCCGGGAGACGAGTTCGCTAACGAGGAGCCCGTTGAGTTTGCTTTTGAGGATCCAGTCAATTCTGACATCTGTGCAGGCAAGATGATCACACCCTTGAAATCACTACTATCTTTGCTATGCTAGTTTGCTCGCTCTTTTGCTTTGCCAATGCTACGATGCCTACCACTTGCTTGTCAGCCTCCCAATTGCCATGAATGAGCCTCTAACCCACCTTTGTCCTAGCAAACCATTGATTGGCTATGTTACCGCTTTGCTCAGCCCTTCTTATAGCATTGTTAGTTGCAGGTGAAGATTGGAGCCGTTCCTTGTTGGAACATTTATTTACTTGTTGGGATATCATTATATTGCTATGTTATCTTTACTCATCTATATACTTGGTAAAGGGTGGAAGGCTCGGCCTCTCGCCTAGTGTTTTGTTCCACTCTTGCCGCCCTAGTTTCCGTCATATCGGTGTTATGTTCCCGGATTGTTGCGTCCCTTACGCGGTTGGGCTATAATGGGAACCCCTTGATAGTTCGCCTTGACTAAAGCTTTTCCAGCAATGCCCAACATTGGTTTTACCATTTGCCACCTACCCTTTTCTTTCCCTTGGGTTTCCGGAGCCCGAGGGTCATCTTTATTTTAGCCCCCCACGGGCCAGTGCTCCTCTGAGTGTTGGTCCGAACCGAGCCACTTGCAGCGCCACCTCAGGGAAACTCTAGGGTTGGTTTTAGTTGTACGTAGTGTTCATCTGAGTGTGCCCTGAGAAAGAGATATGTGCAGCTCCTATCGGGATTTGTCGGCACATTCGGGCGGTGTTGCTGGACTAGTTTTGACCTGTCGAATCATCTTGTTGTACCGGGATACCGAGTCTGATCGGTGGGTCCTGGGTGGAGGTCTATTCCTTCGTTGACCGTGAGAGCTTGTTATGGGCTAAGTTGGGACCCCCCTGCAGGGATTGATCTTTCGAAAGCCGTGCCCGCGGTTATGGGCAGATGGGAATTTGTTAATGTCCGATTGTAGATAACTTGAACTTAATTAATTAAAATGAATCAACTGCGTGTGTTGCCGTGATGGCCTCTTTTCGGCGGAGTCCGGGAAGTGGACACGGCGTTGGAGTTATGTTTGCTAGTCTGCTCTATTTAGTTTCCACTCGTGCTTTGCCTTCTCTTCTCGCTCTCCTTTGCGAATAAGTTAGCCACCGTATATGCTAGTCGCTTGCTGCAGCTCCACTTACATTACCCCTTTCCTACCTATTAAGCTTAAATAGTCTTGATCGCGAGGGTGCGAGATTGCTGAGTCCTTTGTGGCTCACAGATTACTATTACACCAGATGCAGGGACTGATGATACTCCTCCGGATGGCGCGCTCGAGCTGAAGTGGGAGTACGATGAGGACTCTCAGCGATACTATGTGTCTTTTCCTGATGATCAGTAGTGGTGCCTATTCGGGGTTCGATTCAGGGTTTAGTCGCTTGTTGGGGGTCTTTTCTATTTTGGCGCCGTAGTCGGGCCATGAGTGTTTGAATGATGGATGTTATTTATGTACTTTGATGTGACGTGGCGAGTGTAAGCCAACTATGATATTTATTACTCCCCTTTATATTATATTGTACATGGGTTGTGTAATGATTCCCGACTTGCGACATTGCTTTCAATGCGCCTATGTCTCTAAGTCGTGCCTCGACACGTGGGAGACATAGCCGCATCGAGGGCGTTACAAGTTGGTAATCAGAGCCTTCCCCGACCTTAGGAGCCCCATTGCTTGATCGTTTTTAGCAGCCGAGTTGTGTCTAGAAAAATGTTTTGAGTCCTTAGGAATTATATATCGGAGAGCTTAGGAATTCTTTTTACTTCCCAGTCTCCTCATCGCTCTGGTAAGGCATCCTGACGTAGAGTTTTCACTCTTCTCTTCTCAAATTTCACTAAAAAAAAATTTAGGATCACGCGAGTATCTTAGTTTTGTTCCGATGGCTTATGATGAGAATACTGTGTTGGTGCCTCCTGTCAGGGGTTTAGTGGAAGTGTCCCAGGGAGTTGAGCTCTGGGGTGTTGTCATCATAATTCTATCGTTGCAATTCTGGCATACTTGAGATATGTGCCCGACATCGAAAATCTCGTTTATGCAGTTCGTTGGTGAGATAACCTCGACGCCACCCAGTACTGGGGCGGGAGTTCGGGAGTATCGCCATAACTTGTATAACGGATGCTTTTCGAAGGTTGAGATAGATGGTTTCCGAAGGTTTCTTGGTTATGTGTTGAAGGATGGATGCAGCTGGATGTAGGATTTGCTAGCTTGGGTGAGATATTATGCTTCCCCTGTATCCTCAACACCTGATTGCATAACCGGAAAATTTTGGGAATTTCATAGGTGGGAATTCAAGTAGCCTTAGGATATCTTTCCAACAGATGTGTGATATGAAATTGGGGTTCGACGTCTAGTGGTTCGCCTATTCACGGTCGATTTTACAGTGGCCTCGTTGTGTCTTAAAGAGTCCTTGGCTATGCTGACTCGGGGATGCTTCGTATGTCATGTGCACTGCCTTGTACATGATGGTGCTGTACGGTCGAGCCCGTGTAGGTCCTACCACGAACACTTCGGATGAAATTTCTATCATGTGTTTGTTCCGGCTTATTCCGCAAGCCAACCCTTGGTTTTATTTCGAGTTGTGGTATTCGTTCTTCTTCGATGTCATATGTTGATTCCATCCCTCGTTGATGTACCTATTCTACCTGATTCTTCGTGGCTTCGCAATTTAGGAATATGTGACCACTTCAAGAGAAGTGCATTCGTTCATTTTGTTCGGATGTGAAGACTTTATGTTGCAATTTTTCATTCCGTTGGTTTCACCTTTTATATTTCAATATTTGTGTGCTAATGGTGGTCAACCTCTTCAGGATAGCTCCCGCTAAGAGCACCAGTCAGAACCAGAATCAAGATCCTCCGCCACCTCCGCCTCCTCCGGAAGCATGGCAGGCTGTGATGGCTGCTACTAATGCAAATACTCAGCTGATCATGCAAATCATCCAAGAGCGGAATCAAAGCAGTCAAGCGAATCAAGGCAACAACCAGAACCAGTTTGCAACTCTGAATCAGTTCCTCGCAAATGGTCCAAAGACGTTCAGCAACTGCGTTGAGGCTACCGATGCTGATGATTGGTTAGTCGATCTGGGCAAGCATTTTGAATGTAGCAACGTCAAACCTGAAGATTTTGTCAAGTTCGCGTCTTTCCAGCTCAAGGATCAGGCCGCAGAGTGGTTTCAGCAGTACCGGGATTCCAGAGGTGGACGTTTGATCACTTGGGATGATTTCCGTCGTGATTTCCGAGCTCATCACATTCCTCAAAGTGTGACTGAAAGCAAACGTGAAGAATTCCGCAATATGAAGCAAGGCTCTTTGTCTATCTATGACTACAACAAGTTGTTCCAGAAGCTCGCCCGTTTTGCCAAGCAGGATGTTCCTGATGAGAAGAGCATGATCTATCAGTTCAGGGGTGGTCTTCGTGAAGAAATTCAGCTTGCTCTTGTCCTCTTCGAGCCGCTGAGATACGATGAGTTCTACAACATGGCACTGAAGCAAGAGGCTGCTCAGCTCAGGTGTGATGCTTCCAGGAAGCGAGTCAGAGACACTACGTCTTCGTCCTCTACGCAAGTGGCCAAGCAGCAGAAGTATTGGCTTCCTCCTCCTCCGTTCCGTCAGCCGTATCAGTAGAAGAGCAAAGGTGGCAGTGGTTCATCCCACCCACCCAACCCAGGCTTTCAGAACAAGACTTCGTCTCAAGCTTCAAGATTGAGTGCTCCGTACCACCGTCCGCTCTCAGAGGTCACGTGCAACAAGTGCCAACAGAAGGGTCACTATGCCAACAAGTGTTTCAACCAGAGGCGTCTTCCTCCTCCTCCTCCCGTCAGATCGGCAAGTGCAGCTGTGGTCAAGCATAACCCCAAGTCCGCCAAGGTCAACTTGCTGAATGCAGCTCAGGCAGAGGACTCGCCAGATGTGATTATGGGTAATCTTCCTGTCAATGACATTCCCGCAAGAGTAGTTTTTGATACTGGTGCATCGCTTTCTTTTATTTCAACTCCATTTGTGGCCAAGCATGATATTGTGACCGAAAGGATTCCTGTTCCGTTGAAGATTGTGTCTCCGGGCAAGCAAATGACTTCTAACAATTGTGTCCCGGATATTTCTATCACATTGGGCGATTACAAGTTTCTCTCTTCTCCGGTGGTTCTTGGTAATTCGGACATCGACCTCATTCTTGGGATGGACTGGCTCTCTAAACATAAAGCTCACCTCGATTGTGCAGCCAGGCAGATTCAACTGACTCATTCCTCTGAAGATGTCATTGTCTTTGCTGCTCGGGATAATACCATCCGGTTATTCTCTCTCAATGAAAAGGGTGAATTGGATGCTATTTCGCAGATTCCGGTTGTTTGTGAGTATCAAGATGTCTTCCCTGAAGAACTCCCAGGCATGCCTCCAAACCGGCCTGTTGAATTCGTTATTGAACTTGAGCCCGGTACGGAACCGGTGTGCAAACGGCCTTACAAGCTCGGCCCCGAAGAGTTGAAGGAGTTGAAGAAACAACTCGATGTGCAAGAAAGAATGGGTCTCATTCGGCCTAGTACTTCTCCGTGGGGTTGTGGTGTTCTTTTTGTGAAGAAGAAGGATGGAACGGACCGACTTTGTGTTGATTATCGTCCATTGAACAAGAAGACCATAAAGAACAAATATCCACTTCCCAACATTAATGAGCTGTTCGAACAACTCAAGGGTGCCCAAGTATTCTCCAAGCTTGATCTCCGTATGGGTTATCATCAAATTCGCATTCGTGAACAAGATATTCCAAAGACGATGTTCAGAACAAGCTATGGGTCATATGAATAAATTGTTATGTCTTTTGGCCTCGCCAATGCTCCTCCGACGTTCTCACACATGATGAACTTCATCTTCAACCCCTACACCAACGACTTTGTTTTGGTCTATCTCGACGATATCCTGGTTTTCTCGAAGAACAAGGACGATCATGCCAAACACTTGCGTTTGGTTCTTGACAAGCTAAGGGAACATCAATTCTATGCCAAGTTCTCCAAGTGTGAGTATTGGCTCGATGAAGTTCTTTATCTTGGGCATATTATCTCTGCCAAGGGCATTTTCGTGGATCCTGAGAAGGTGTCTGCAATCGTTAATTGGGAACCTCCTCAGAATGTGAAGCAACTCCGTAGCTTCCTCGGTCTTGCAAGTTATTGCCGAAGATTCGTTGAAAACTTCTCCAAGATCGCGAAGCCTCTCTCAAATCTTCTTCAGAAGCACGTCAAGTACATTTGGTCTCCGGAGTGTGATGTTGCTTTCAACGCTTTGAAAGAGAAATTGATCACTGCTCCAGTTCTAACTCCGCCTGATGAAACCAAGCCGTACGAGGTCTTTTGTGATGCCTCTCTCTCCAAGGTCTCGGTGCAGTACTGATGCAAGAGAAGAAAGTTGTTGCTTATACCTCTCGCCAGTTGAAGCCTAATGAGAAGAACTGCCCCACTCATGATCTCGAGTTGGCGGCAGTTGTGCACGCATTGTTGACTTGGAGACATCTTCTCTTGGGAAGGAAAGTGGACATTTTCACTGATCACAAGAGTCTCAAGTACATCTTCACTCAGCCTAATCTCAACCTCAGACAGACTCGATGGGTCGAAATGATTCAAGAGTACAATCCGAGTATCGAGTATACTCCAGGCAAGGCTAATGTGATTGCTGACGCTTTGAGCAGGAAAGCATATTGCAACGGTCTGATTCTCAAGCCTTATCAACCCGAGCTTTGTGAAGCCTTCCGCAAACTTAACCTGCAAGTTGTTCCTCAAGGTTTCCTTGCCAACCTTCAAGTTTCTCCTACCTTGGAAGACCAGATTCGCCAAGCCCAGCTTCTTGATGCTATGGTGAAAAAGGTGAAGATTGGTATTGCAAAGAGTCAGTCCAAGTACAAGTGCTACCGACTTGATGACAAGGACACTCTCTTCTTCGAGGATCGAATTGTTGTGCCCAAAGGTGAACTTCGTAAAGTGATCATGAATGAGGCTCACAACTCTCTCCTCTCAATCCACCCTGGGAGCATGAAGATGTATCAAGACCTGAAGCAAACTTATTGGTGGACTCGAATGAAGCGCGAGATCGCTCAATTCGTGAATGAATGTGATGTCTGCAGAAGAGTGAAAGCAGAACACCAAAGGCCAGCAGGTCTCCTCCAACCTCTCGCCATTCCAGAATGGAAGTTTGACCACATTTAAATGGACTTCGTGACTGGGTTTCCTAAGTCCAAGCGTGGCAATGATGCTATATTCGTTGTCATCGACAAGCTCACCAAAGTGGCTCATTTCCTGCCTATCAAAGAGTCAATCACTGCAGCTCAATTGGCGGAGCTCTACACCTCTCGAATTGTCTCTCTGCACGGTATTCCTCAAGTGATATCTTCAGACCGTGGCAGCATCTTTACCTCCAAGTTCTGGGATTCTTTTCAGAAGGCCATGGGCACCAACATTCGCTTTAGCACTGCTTTCCATCCTCAAACAAGCGGTCAAGTCGAGTGTGTCAACCAGATTCTTGAAGATATGCTCAGGGCTTGTGTTATCTCCTTCGGCATGAAGTGGGAGGATTATCTTCCTTATGCTGAATTCTCGTACAACAACAGTTTCCAAGCAAGTTCCGGCAAGGCCCCGTTTGAAATTCTGTATGGTAGGAAGTGCCGTACACCTCTCAACTGGTCTGAAACCGGTGAACGTCAGCTGCTGGGTAATGACCTGATCACAGAGGCAGAAGAAATGTGCAAGGTCATTCGTGATAACCTCAAAGCAGCCCAATCTCGTCAGAAGAGCTACTAAGACAGCAAGCACCGTGATTTGGCCTTCGAGATCGGAGACATGTCTACCTCTGCGTCTCTCCTATGAAAGGGACTTGTCGATTCGGTATCAAAGGGAAGCTTGCCCCAAGATACGTCGGGCCTTTCAAGATCGTCAGCAAGAGAGGCGACCTCGCCTATCAACTCGAGCTTCCTGCAACCTTTGCCAATGTTCATGATGTGTTCCACGTCTCGCAACTCCGAAAGTGCTACAAGACGCCTGAGCGCACCGTCCACTTCGAGGACATTGAGCCCCAAGAAGATCTCTCCTACCGTGAGCACCCAGTTGCAATCCTTGAAGAGACTGAACGCAAAACTCGCAACAAGTCAATCAAGTTTCTCAAAGTCAAGTGGTCACACCATTCCGACCGTGAAGCTACCTGGGAACACGAGGATCACCTCCGTTCTGAGTACCCGGAGTTCTTTCAATCCTAGATCTCGGGACGAGATCTTTTCGTAGTGGTGGAGTGTTGTAACGCCCCATATGTAACCTTCCCCAATTGTACTCCAACTCATGCCATTTCCGGCATTAAGTTATATTTAATTCTCGAGTTCGGGTCTTTGTCTCCGTGTGTTGTTTTGTTTTTCGTGCATCTCATATCATGTCATCACGTGCATTGCATTTGCATACATGTTCATCTCATGCATTCGAGCATTTTCCCCGTTGTCTGTTTTGCATTCCGGCGCTTCGTTCTCCTCCGGTGGCCATTTCTAGCTTTCTTTCGTGTGTGGGGATTAAACATTTCCGGATTGGACCGAGACTTGCCATGCGGCCTTGGTTTGCTACCGGTAGACCGCCTGTCAAGTTTCGGGTCATTTGGACTTCGTTTGATACTCCAACGGCTAACCGAGGGACCGAAAAGGCCTCGTGTGTGTGCAGCCCAACACCCCTCCATTTTGGCCCAAAACCCACCAAACTCAGCTCCATCGTCTCGGTCGTTCGATCACGATCGTGTGGGCGAAAACCGCACCTCATTTGGACTCTCCTAGCTCCCTCTAGGTCTATAAATACACCCCCCCCCCCCGTTTTCGGATCTCTTCCTCCCCCCGAAACCCTAAAATTCCCCTCCGACGCGCCGGACGTGTCCGGTCCGCGCCGGACGTCTCGCCGCCGCCAACCGCCGCCTGCCACGTGGCGCCGCCAGCGCCTCAGCCGCCGCGGCCCGCCCGGCCCGCGGGAGGCCCTCCCAGGCCCGCGCCGCCTCCCCGCTCCCTCCAGATCCACGCCGCCCGCGC
Source organism: Triticum monococcum (assembly GCA_034509565.1). Taxonomy (NCBI): domain Eukaryota; kingdom Viridiplantae; phylum Streptophyta; class Magnoliopsida; order Poales; family Poaceae; genus Triticum; species Triticum monococcum. Next base: position 272,445,672 of record CM067842.1, on the reverse strand, counting down.
CGCTGCGTCGTCCCCCGAGCCGGCCGAGCTCTGCCGCGGGAGCTCGCCGCCCGGCCGCCCCGACCTCGCCGCACCACCGCCACCACCCGGCGTCCTCCGCCGCCGCACGCCGCCCCGGTCGCCGGATCCGGCCCCCGCGACCGCCGTCCTCGCCCCGCCGGCCTCGTCCCCGGCCGCCCCTCGTCGCCGGATTCGGCGAGATCCGCCGCCGTGAACAGTGCTGCCGCCGCCCGATGAACAGTGCCGATCCGCGCGAGCTACAGTAACCCTAGATCCGGGAATTTCGACGGTTGACTTTTTCCCTCTCCCGTTAATTTTTCGTGCTAACTTTGACCTGCCATATCTTTGCATCCGTAGCTCCGATTTGGGCATATGATATGTCAAAATCTTCGTCTCGACGAGTACATCATTTCATTCCATTGCATCATTTGCATTTGAGGTCGTCTTGGTGCCCAAAATGCTGTTGGAAGGAGGCATCATGAGTTAAATTGCAGATCCGTTAGTTCAACATGCACTTTTGTCATTTTTGCCATGATTAATCCGTGCACGATATGCATGTGCCCCTTTGGGATGAATTGTTAAGCATGTTGTCTTCTTTCCAGAGGTGCCTTCCATGTATTTTTAGGATGTGTGTGTTGTCTTGTGCAAGCTCGCGAAGAGGGCTACCTGAGTTTACTGATTTCAGGGACTTAGTGAAAATCACTAAGTCTGGGCCGTTTTAGTTCACGATGCTATATGTACGGCTTGTTTCCTAGTGATCCGTGCCTCTTTTGAGGATGATCAGTAGGAGTGGTTTGTTATGCTTGTTGTGCTTAATCCATCCATGTCTTTACTTGTTATGTTGGAGCACCCTAGGTTGACTCAATCGAGCTCAACTTTTGGATAGTTGTTGTTTTGGGCAGATCGTGAACTCTTTTGCGATTTTACCGGAGTGATTGCTAGTGATCCATGCATGCTATGCCATTGTTCTTGCCATGTCTAGCTAGCATTTTGTGCCTTCTTAATGGATATATGCTTTCTTTGCCATGACTTGCACCGTAGTGAGTGCACCGAGCTCGTTTACATGCCTCCGTGAGTTATTATTTCAGCATGTCCCAGTTTTCACTAAGTCTGAAAACTGATTGTGTTTCATCGATGTTCGTGTGCTCGGTAGAGTATTTTGTGAACCCTTTTGGCCCCAGGTCATTTTGGATGTTTTGTTAAGCTTGCTGAGTAGCTACAGGCCATGCTCTTACTTGCCATGTTCAGGTTTGGCTTCATGTTGTTTTGCTGCTCCGAAGAGAGCATCGTGGTCTGAAATTCCAGACTAGCGTTAATTTCGCTAAGTCTGAAATCTGTTTTGCTTATTCAGTTTTGCCATGCTTGTTTGAAGCCCTTAATGGATGAATTTGCCTATGCCGCAGTCCTGGTGATTGGTTAAGCTTCATGAGTATATCACTTCCATGCAATTTGTTTTCATGTTGGGTGGCTGTAGCATGTTCATTTTGTTGCATTTAGGAGCCTACTTGCTGTAAATCGCAGATCGGTTCGTTTAGTAAATCGCTTGCCATTTCTAAACCGTAGCTCCGATTGCCATGATCTTTATATCGTTTTCAGGGGATTTCTTCCCCTCTATCCAGTGGCACACTTGGATTTCCAAGTTGAGTCCAGGTTCATGCATTTCCTGTTACATCTTGCATTTTGCATTCCGCATCGCATCCCGCATAGCATATCATCTTTGCATATTATTGCTTGCCCTTGCACGTGGTTGATTGTATCCTTGTTGCTTGTTTGTGTTGTTGCGTAGAGCCGGGAGACGAGTTCGCTAACGAGGAGCCTGTTGAGTTTGCTTTTGAGGATCCAGTCAATTCTGACAACTGTGCAGGCAAGATGATCACACCCTTGAAATCACTACTATCTTTGCTATGCTAGTTTGCTCGCTCTTTTGCTTTGCCAATGCTACGATGCCTACCACTTGCTTGTCAGCCTCCCAATTGCCATGATCGAGCCTCTAACCCACCTTTGTCCTAGCAAACCATTGATTGGCTATGTTACCGCTTTGCCCAGCCCTTCTTATAGCATTGTTAGTTGCAGGTGAAGATTGGAGCCGTTCCTTGTTGGAACATTTATTTACTTGTTGGGATATCATTATATTGCTATGTTATCTTTCCTCATCTATATACTTGGTAAAGGGTGGAAGGCTCGGCCTCTCGCCTAGTGTTTTGTTCCACTCTTGCCGCCCTAGTTTCCGTCATATCGGTGTTATGTTCCCGGATTGTTGCGTCCCTTACGCGGTTGGGCTATAATGGGAACCCCTTGATAGTTCGCCTTGATTAAAGCTTTTCCAGCAATGCCCAACATTGGTTTTACCATTTGCCACCTACCCTTTTCTTTCCCTTGGGTTTTCCGGAGCCCGAGGGTCATCTTTATTTTAGCCCCCCACGGGCCAGTGCTCCTCTGAGTGTTGGTCCGAACCGAGCCACTTGCAGCGCCACCTCGGGGCAAATCTAGGGTTGGTTTTAGTTGTACGTAGTGTTGATCTGAGTGTGCCCTGAGAAAGAGATATGTGCAGCTCCTATCGGGATTTGTCGGCACATTCGGGCGGTGTTGCTGGACTAGTTTTGACCTGTCGAATCATCTTGTTGTACCGGGATACCGAGTCTGATCGGTGGGTCCTGGGTGGAGGTCTATTCCTTCGTTGACCGTGAGAGCTTGTTATGGGCTAAGTTGGGACCCCCCTACAGGGATTGATCTTTCGAAAGCCGTGCCCGCGGTTATGGGCAGATGGGAATTTGTTAATGTCCGGTTGTAGATAACTTGAACTTAATTAATTAAAATGAATCAACTGCGTGTGTTGCCGTGATGGCCTCTTCTCGGCGGAGTCCGGGAAGTGGACATGGCGTTGGAGTTATGTTTGCGTAGTCTGCTCTATTTAGTTTCCACTCGTGCTTTGCCTTCTCTTCTCGCTCTCCTTTGCGAATAAGTTAGCCACCGTATATGCTAGTCGCTTGCTGCAGCTCCACTTACATTACCCCTTTCCTACCTATTAAGCTTAAATAGTCTTGATCGCGAGGGTGCGAGATTGCTGAGTCCTTTGTGGCTCACAGATTACTATTACACCAGATGCAGGGACTGATGATACTCCTCCGGATGGCGCGCTCGAGCTGAAGTGGGAGTACGACGAGGACTCTCAGCGATACTATGTGTCTTTTCCTGATGATCAGTAGTGGTGCCTATTCGGGGTTCGATTCAGGGTTTAGTCGCTTGTTGGGGGTCTTTTCTATTTTGGCGCCGTAGTCGGGCCATGAGTGTTTGAATGATGGATGTTATTTATGTACTTTGATGTGACGTGGCGAGTGTAAGCCAACTATGATATTTATTACTCCCCTTTATATTATATTGTACATGGGTTGTGTAATGATTCCCGACTTGCGACATTGCTTTCAATGCGCCTATGTCTCTAAGTCGTGCCTCGACACGTGGGAGACATAGCCGCATCGAGGGCGTTAGACCAACCATCCGCACGGCCACAATGGATCCGTTCACATGCCGAGGCGCGGTAGTGGCGGGCCCCGCCTGTAGGCCTGTCCCGTCGCGCGCGTGGGTGGTCAGACTAGCTCAGCCGCGTGGCGCCTCGCGACGGGTCCACAACGGGCGGCAACCCGGAGGCTTATCAGGCACGCCGCCTGGACTCCGCCGCGACATTCAAACTTTTTTAGGGGCAAGTCGGCCTTAAGAAAGTCCGGCTCCAACTAGTCGGCTTGAGAGAAGATGGCTAGCGAGGCCAAGATCCAACCGTCGGAAAGAAGAAACCGTTGAGGCTCCTCGACATATCGCCCTTGGTGCCTCACCAGCTTCAGGGACTATTGTCGGAGTAATGGGCTACGGGTAGGCTAACCCAGGCCCATAACCTTTCAAGACATCGGGGCAGGCTGCACCCCTCAAGACCACAGGACGAAGAGCCGCCTTCTAAGAGTCGGCTGCGAGGCAGCCGACTGCCCACTCGTGGCCGAGTCCCGAGGACGACTTCAGGATGAGCCGACTCCTGACTGGCGACTTCCAAAGAAGCCGGCCATGGGGAGTCGGCCCGCGATGCCAACAACCCCCATGCCCTCATAAAGAGGGACGGGACGGGGAGTGGCCATAGTAAGGTCCACTCCCACCCTTTTCCAAAGGCAGGCGTGGCCACAGTACGCCGTACCCGCGGAGATCTCCGCCCGGCACGACACTGTTGCCATGCCGGCCCTGACGTCAGCCCCAGTGGGCGGAGTCCTATGCCCACGACGGCCTACCGGTACGACCCAGGGACGACGGATCCCACCAGTCGGCAGGCGTACGGAAGACGGCGAGAGCGCCACCAGTCGGCCCAGTAGGGAGTCGACCCCCAGGAGTCGGCCGGCCCCTCCCATGGGCCCCACGCGCCATTAACCAGACGCGATAGGGAGTGGCCAAAGTGGTCACCCGCCAGACGGTGGAGCTGTCGCCACGACCCCATGACCGAGCCGGTGTCATTAGAGGCACGGCTACAGTAATCTACAGCCGGCAAGACCCGCCCGCGGCGGACGCGGCCTGTCGGCTCCGTACCGAGCCAGTCGGCGAGCCCCAGGAGTCGGCGGATAAGACGGCGGCCAAAGAGACTGACGGATGGGCCCGCGTCCAGCCGGATTACCATTGTACCCTTGGGGGGTAGGCCTATATAAACCCCCCCCCCAGGGCACCCATGCAAAGGGTTGGAATCCATTAGCACTAGACCATATCATATAGGAAGGAGAGAGCTAGCCTTGCCTTCTCCCACCTCCAGGAAACAGCTCAAGGAGCAACCGTGTACGCACTTTGCCATAGTGATCATGCGGAGACCCTGTAGAGCAGCAGTAGGGGTATTATCTCCACGGAGAGCCCCGAAGCTGGGTAAGATTCGCCGGCGTGCATGCCTTTGCCTTATCCCGTTTCCAGGTACCGGCGACATTCTACTCGCCCCCACCATGATAAGCCATCCTTTGGCATATGTCGCACCCAACCCCCGACAGGCATGTTGAATAGCTTGTTGCTTATTGCACTACTTGTATCAATGCGCCTTGACGTACTAATTACATTACAGTGAAAACAGTTTGTAGCTGGAGCTCTAGGACCCCAACATTTTACCTTTACATCTTCTCTGTTTTCTTTCTCTCTTTGCTTTATTTTTTCAGTTTCCCTGTGGATAACCCCATCAGGTAACACCTGTACACTTTCGTATGTTTTGATGTTTGCCAGGGGGTTTATAGCACCCCAAATTACGGCAACAAAAGTCCGAACACTTCTTGCAAGTATAGTTCGGCACACCGAATCATGTCTTTGGTCAATAGTTGGGTTGCCTGGCTCCTCTGCTTGCTATCCTATGTTCCTATACATCAGCTAGGGTAGTAAAGGGAGAACTACTGTGATTGTGCCCTGGTCTAAACCGGATGAGCACCACAGTAGAGAAAGCCGAAAACTGACTGTCATGATGCGGTGAGAGCCGGTCAGCTGTTCGGAGGTCTCAAATCGTTGGAGATTTTCCGCATTTCGCGAAGGATTGGTACTTCCCGATCAGACGCTGACAGCACCCAGGTTCGTATACCAAGGGCTGCACCTATGTTTTATTATAAAAATCCTATGGCTAAGTGAGGGTGTTCAAGCCGTATAGTCTGGTTGCCTGGTTCGTTGCGCTAAACAACTCCTTTAAGAACCATATAATTGGATCAAGTTGTTTATATACCATCCCGAACACCTCCGTACTACCTATGTGAGGGCAGAAGCCGACGACTGGCCAACCCTCAAATTTTATATAACACGACTGCACAGTAGGATACAATTAAAACATAATAAAAATATATTACAAAGCGGATTTGTTTTCATCATACAAGGCAAAATATGAATGTATTTATTCGAGAATAACATCCTTCCCGCACTGCGTAGCTACAAGTCGAGATCCCTCCAGGACATCCGCAAAATATCGCTCGGGTGCGCTGTGCTCCTTGCCCTCCGGCGGCCCCCGGGCCACCTCGACGGCATCCATCTTCGCCCACCACATCTTGCAACGAGCAAAGGCCATGCGGGCACCATCAATGCGGACTGATCGCTTGACGATGTCTAACCGTGGACAAGCCTCCACCACCCGCTTCACGAGGCCAAAATAACTGCTAGGTATAGCTTCGGCTGGCCATAGTCAGATCATTAAATCCTTCATGGCCAGTTCGGCCATCCTGTGCAGCTCGACCAACTGTTTAAGTTAATCGGCAAAGGCCACCGGATGTTCTGGCACAGCATACTATGACCTGATGACCCACAAGTATAGGGGATCTATAGTAGTCATCTCGATAAGTAAGAGTGTCAAACCCAACGAGGAGCAGAAGGAAATGATGAGCGGTTTTCGGCAAGGTATTCTCTGCAAGTACTGAAATAAGTGGTAACAGATAGTTTTGTGATAAGATAATTTGTAATGAGCAACAAGTAACAAAAGTAAATAAGGTGCAGCAAGGTGGCCCAATCCTTTTTGTAGCAAAGTACAAGCCTAGAGAAACTCTTATATAAGGAAAAGCGCTCCCGAGGACACATGGGAATATCGTCAAGCTAGTTTTCATCACGTTCATATGATTCGCGTTCGGTACTTTGATAATTTGACATGTGGGTGGACCGGTGCTTGGATGTTGTTCTTACTTGAACAAGCATCCCACTTATGATTAACCTCTATTGCAAGCATCCGCAACTACAACAAAAGTATTAAGGTAAACCTAACCATAGCATGAAACATATGGATCCAAATCAGCCCCTTACGAAGCAACACATAAACTAGGGTTTAAGCTTCTATCACTCTAGCAACCCATCATCTACTTATTACTTCCCAATGCCTTCGTCTAGGCCCAAATAATGGTGAAGTGTTATGTAGTCGACGTTCACATAACACCACTAGAGGCTAGACAACATACATCTCATCAAAATATCAAACGAATAGCAAATTCACATGACTACTAATAGCAAGACTTCTCCCTTGTCCTCGGGAACAAACGTAACTACTCACAAAGCATATTCATGTTCATAATCAGAGGGGTAATAATATGCATAAAGGATCTGAACATATGATCTTCCACCAATTAAACCAACTAGCATCAACTACAAAGAGTAATTAACACTACTAGCAACCTACAAGCACCAATTCCGGACTTGGAGACTAGAATTGGATACAAGAGATGAACTAGGGTTTCGAGATGAGATGGTGATGATGAAGATGTTGATGGAGATTGCTCTCTCCCGATGAGAGGAGCGTTGGTGGTGACGATGGCGATGATTTCCCCCTCCGGGAGGGAAGTTTCCCTGGCAGAACAGCTCTGCCGGAGCTCTAGATTGGATCTGCCAAGGTTCTGCCTCGTGGCAGCGGAGTTTCGTCCTGAAAGGTTGCTAATAGCGCCCCCACCCTCGTGGAAAGGGTGTGGGCCCCCTGGTCTTCATCTTTGGCGAGGACTTTTCATTATTTATTATAAGGTATTCCATGGAGTTTCAGGACTTTTGGAGTTGTGTAGAATAGGTCTCTAATATTTGCTCCTTTTCCAGCCCAGAATTCCAGCTGCGGGCATTCTCCTTCCTTATGTAAACCTTGTAAAGTAATAGAGAATAGCCATAAGTATTGTGACATAATGTTAAATAACAACCCATAATGCAAAAAATATCGATATAAAAGCATGATGCAAAATGGACGTATCAACTCCCCCAAGCTTAGACCTCGCTAGTCCTCAAGCGAAAGCCGATAACAATAAATATGTCCCCATGTTTAGAGGTAGAAGCGTCGATAAAAATAAAATACGGACATGAGGGCATCATGATTATTCTCATAACAACAACATATATAGATATTGTCATATGATTACTTATGTTCAAGTGACGATCTATTCACAATGCAAAAGTATGAATCAGAAACCTTATTGAGAACCAACAAACTATAACCTCAGTCATTGAAGCAATTGCAATTTATCATAACATCAGAAAGATTCTATGTCAGAGCTAAAAAGCAAGTCCACATACTCAACTATCATCTAGTCCTTCATAATTGCTAACACTCACGCAATACTTGTGGTTACGGAGTTTTAACCGGACACAGAGAAAGATAGGGGCTTATAGTTTCACCCCACAACCTTTTACCTCGAGGGTAATGTCAACAATAATAACTCATGCCACCCAACATCCAATTAGATATATCTATCAGGATCTTTCCAATAGACTGGGCTTGCCAAAGGATAAAATGAAAAAGGGAGAGGTGAAGATCACCATGACAATTGCATAAGGTAGAAGATAATAATAAAAGATACGCCCTTCGCAGAGGGAAGCAGAGGTTGCCATGCGCTTTTATGGTTGGATGCACAAAATCTTAATGCGAAAGAACGTCACTTTATATTGCCCCTTGTGATATGAACCTTTATTATGCAGTCCGTGTAACACCCCAAAAATTTGAACATGTTTTGTTTATTAAAAAGTTTGCAAGGTAATTAAATTTTTCATTTTCTGGATTTCCTTTGATTTCAGAACCATTCTTTTCTTTGATATTGTGGAGTTTCTACCAAGTGGAAACTTTTTGGACTTATGAACCCTCTCTAGAAAAAAAACATTTCCTTTATCAGTGGATTTAATTATATTATTATTCTCCCCTGATCTTTATTTCTTTAAAAATGGTTTCCCATGGTTTTAGGATCCCGTTTGAACTACAACCCTTTTATAAGTTTATTTAAAGTTTCAACCAAAATTTGGGGATGTCATGTGATGTTTTTAAATCACTTTTATGCAAAAATATATTTCACTTATTGGATATTTTGAGCTCTACCCCAAGTTTTCAAATCTGGTCTAGTTGGCAATTTTGCACTACAACCTATTTAAATAATTCATTAATATTTCCACCGAAAATTGGAGAGGTCAGTAGATGCTTATAATTCAACTTTATGCAAAAACCCAGTGATGGTCTTTGAAAATTTTGAGTGAATCATCCTCATCTTCATTCTGGCCCAGCTTAGCATTTTCTACTGCAACCCTATTTATTTTTGCTCTAGTGACCATGTGCTTTCTCCTGCTTATAAACCATCCCACAAAACCCTTAAGTCCGGGAGGTTGGACTCATTGGAGCATTTTTGGTTCATGAAACAATGCCATTTACCTTCTGTCCAGAACTGAAGTTTTGCAAAACTTGCACTAGAAAGTTTCTAGATTTGACCAACTGACCTTGCCATCCTCTCCTACATCTAAAGAGACTATGATCTGGAGATTTGGGCCACCCCAAGAGTTGCCTAGATGCCATTGGCATTCTGTCAAACACCTTATGTGCATGGTTAGTTTTGACATAGTTTATGGTTTGTGCATCGGACCAGCTTGCTTTGCCTAACTAGCATGTCCACTAATCTCCTAAAGGACCCTAGCCTAGACCTGCTAAACCTCATATGAGTTGGGGCCTCCTGGGAAGTGTTGGCATTTTGCCGAACACGCAGCGTGCATGCTCTGGGCGCGCCCAGAGCTCACATTTTGCACGTGCGTGCACTGAGCCACTGCTTCCCACTGCCGACGCCCCGCGCTCGTTCTGGCCACTCCCCTCGCACAGCCAGCACGCCCGCCCCCTCCCTCGCCGCAGAGCCGCCCCTGGCGCCCTATGGTGCCGCCGTCAGGTCGCCACGGCGACTAGCGGCCGGCCCCAGTGGGCTCCTGCCCCGGACGGCGCCGCCCGAGCCACTAGCGCTCGCCAGCTGCCCCCTGGAGCATCTCAAGCTCATCTACAAGCTCGTCCTCTAGCACACGTCGCCGCCACGTCACCCTAGCTACAGAATGACGGGCGCCGGTGACCTTATCCACGACCACCATCGGAACCGACCCCGATCAGCTATTTAAGGACCCTCGAGCTCGTCCAGGCCCTAAGCAAACTCATACCACCTCTCTCACTCCCTCACTGATCCTCTCGTAGCAGTAGAAAGACCAGAGATGGTCGTCTTCTTCTTCTCCGGCAACCACAGCCGCCGCCACTATCTCGATCATTCCGGCGCCACCAGGGCCTCCCCCTCTCCACCCTCTTCACCAGAAGCTCTCTCTTCATCTCGTGAATCCACCCCCCTGCTTGATTTTGATCAGGGGCCACCAGAGGCAAGAGCCCCACCCTGCCCGACGGCCACCGTCCGCAGCGGAGCTCGCTGCACGTGACTCCGTCCACCCCAGGGACCATAGCGACCACCGAAAGGACCGCCTCGACCCCCTGAGCCCGCGGATGGCCTCGGTTTTCTCGAACGGTGCCGTCGTTCGCCGGCGAGCATCGCTGGAGTCCCGCCTCCGCTCGGGCAGAGGAAGAGGAGGGAGAGACGACTGGTCAAACCTGACCAGTGGGCCCCGTGGACCCACTGTCAGTTGTTAGGGAATTACGCAACTTGATATTATTAGGAGGCCAAAGCCATCATATATACATGTACAAATAATGCCAAGAGACTAGAATACAAAAGGCCAAAGGCCATCCTCAATATAACTCTAACACCCCCCCCCCCTCAAACACATGGTGGATCCACAACACTGAGTTTGGAGAGGTGAAATCCATGCTGCGCTCTAGTCTGGGCCTTCGTGAAGAAGTCTGCTAGTTGTAACTCGGAAGGCACATGCTGAAGGCCAATAACATGATCCTGCACAGCAGTGCGCACAAAGAAAGCATCAACACCAATATGCTTGGTAAGCTCATGCTTCACCGGGTCCCACGCAATACTGATAGCACCTGTACTGTCTGACAAGAGGGTGGTAGGTGTAGTAACAGAAATGCCAAAATCCTGCAGTAACCACCGTAACCAAGTCACCTTTGTCGTCAGAAGAGCCATAGCTCGCAACTCGGCCTCTGCACTCGAACGAGAAACTGCGGTTTGTTTCTTCGTCTTCCAGGCAATGAGAGAACCACCAAGAAAAACACAGTAAGCAGAAAGTGAACGGCGGTCCGAAGGATCACTAGCCCATCTAGCATCTGAATAGGCCCGAAGCTGTAACGAGCTGGAACGGGGGAAAAAGAGACGACGAGAGATTGTGCCACGAAGATATCGTAGAACACGAAGAAGGTGACTATAGTGAACTGAAGTGGGAGCAGAAACAAACTGACTCAGAATATGGACAGGATAGGAGATATCCGGATGTGTGACAGCAAGATAGACAAGACTCCCAATAATATGACGATAATGCGTCGGATCTGACAAGGGCTCGCCATCAGAAGCACGAAGGTTAAGATTGAGCTCCATAGCAGTCTCAACAGTGCGCTCAACCGCACGAGTAAGAAGATCCTGGATATACTTTTCTTGTGAAATAAAAAAGCCATCGGAGGTGGATGAAACCTCAATCCCAAGAAAATAACGAAGAGGACCAAGATCAGACATAAGAAACTGCTCATTGAGGCGGGCCTTGATAAAGGCAATGTACTCAGAATCGTCGCCAGTGATGATCATGTCATCAACATATAGAAGAAGAAGAGTCCTACCACGAGCAGAAAGGTGGACAAACAACGCTGGATCATGAACACTGGGCAAAAAACCAGCGACAGTCACCACAGAGGCAAAGCGCTCAAACCTGGCACGGGGGGCTTGCTTAAGGCCATAAAGAGAGCGACGAAGACGACAAACCATGCCATCAGGAACAGAATACCCAGGTGGTGGCTGCATATAAACCTCCTCCTGCAACTCACCATTTAGAAAGGCATTCTTCACATCAAGCTGAGACATGGACCAATGGCGAACGGAGGCCACGGCGAGAAGTGTACGGACAGTGGTCATATGGGCCACGGGAGCAAAAGTCTCATCGTAATCATGGCCATGCTCTTGCTGAAAGCCACGAGCCACAAGACGAGCTTTATAACACTCAAGAGAACAATCAGAGCGAGTCTTTATCTTATAGACCCACTTACAAGTGATGGGACGAACACCGGGAGGAAGAGAAACCAGATCCCACGTGCCGGTGCGCTCAAGGGCAGCAATCTCCTCTGCCATCGCAAACTGCCATTCAGGATGCACAATAGCATCTCGATAAGAAGTCGGCTCAAGAACGGTCGAAAGACCATAGCGAGAAGGAGAATATCGGTCAGGGGGCGGAGAAGGCCGAGAACGAAGACCATAAGTCGATTGAGAGGAGGAAGACGACACACCAGTAGTGGGCACATCAGTAGACTCATCCACAATATGTGGATGACGAGTATAATGAAAAGGAAAGGAGGGAAGAGGTGGAACCACTGGAGATGGATACGGGGAATGTATCGATGAAGGTGACGAAGGGGAAGGTATTGGTGATGAAGGTGTAGAAGGTGAAGATATCGATGATGAAGGTGGCGAGTCATGTGATGAGGGGGGAGAAGAAACCGTAGGAGAGGATGGCATCGAATCTGCAACAGCGGGATGGGGAGTAGGAATAATGGGCACAGATGGAGGTGTATCTGGAAACGTAAGAAAAGAGATATCCTCTGTGGAAAAGGCTGAGGAGGATGGGCTCGGGTAGAAGGGACGAGACTCATCAAAGGTCACATCCCGAGAAATACGCATCCGACGTCCGATGGGATCCCAACACCGATAGCCCTTATGCTCATCACTGTATCCGAGAAAGACACATTCAACAGACTGAGCGGTCAGTTTGGTGCGTTCACGAGGAGCAAGCAATACATAGCAAACGCACCCAAACAAGCGAAGCACCGAATAATCAGGAGAACGACCAGAAAGACGTTTGAGAGGAATTCCGCCCTGTAGGGCAGCAGATAGCTGAATGTTAATGAGATACGTGGAAATGGTAACAGCCTTAGCCCAGAAGTGAGGCAGAAGAGAGGCAGCGATCATCATCGCGCATGCCGTCTCAAGAAGGTGACGATGCTTGCGCTCAGCCACACCATTCTGAGCATGAGCACCAGGGCAAGAGAACTGAGGAAGAGTACCTTGCTCAACAAGGAATCCTCGTAGCGCATGGGAGATATACTCACCAGCTGAATCTGCGCGAAAAACATGAATAGGAGTGGAAAACTGGGTTTGAACCATGGTAGCAATTTTTTTGTATATAGATAAGACCTCACTACGAGAAGACATGAAATAGATCCAGGTGTACCGCGAAAAATCGTCTATAAAGATAATATAGTAGCGGTGACCCCCTTTTGAAGCAAAGGGAGCCGGTCCCCAAAAATCAGAGTGAACAAGGTCAAAAGGGCGCTCAGACATCGACTCACTGTGAGGATGCGGTAGTTGAATCTGCTTACCAAGCCTACAACCCAGACAATCCAGCGAAGCGTTACCGGACACAGACCCCAGAACATCGCGCTGAACCAAAGATGAGAGACGAGAACCACATAAATGGCCAAGACGATGATGCCAGTGCTGAAAAGAGCTAGTAGATGCAGCAACAGGGGCTACGGAACTGGCAGCGGTGGCAGCGGAAGGAAGACGTAGCCAGTCAAGCTCCCAGAGACCATCAGAGCGTCGAGGGCCAGCACCAAGTAGAGCACCCATGCGACGATCCTGGACGGAACACGAATCAAAGTCGAGGATGACCCTACAACTAGAGTCAACAATCTAACCACCAGATATGAGTTGCATTGTAAGTCGAGGAACATGAGTGACAGAGGGAACATTAAATGAAGAAGTGGTAAGAGTGCCTCGACTAGCTACAGGGAGGGGAGTGCTATCAGCTGTAAGAACATGAACAGGAGACTCAACAGGTTGAACGGAAGTCAAAGTGGAAGAATCATATGTCATATGAAAAGATGCTCCGGTATCAAGAATCCATGAGGATGTACCTGAATGAATAGAAGGTGGTTTCTCAATGCTAGAACAGTCAGTCACGGAACCTACAGAATTTGTCGGTGAAGAATCCCAAGTAGCAAGCAGAGATTTCAGCTGCGCAATCTCACACGAAGACAAGGATACGACGGAAGAGGTCGAGGTAGAAACACGAGCCGATAATAAGCAGTCTCCACCACCCGTAGAAGCCGCATGTAGAGTTAGCCGAGAGTGGCGAGTCGACGTAGAGCCATATGTGGGAGCCACTTGGGGAGTCGACATAGAGCGATCACCACCGCGCGCGGGAGCCGCAAGAGGAGTCGATGTAGAGCAGCCAACAACACCGGTGGAAGTCGCAAAAAGTGTCGAAGTAGAGCGACAACCACCATCTCCAAGCGGGCGAGCACCAAGCACCCCCACTAGGAAAAGGGCTATAGATGGAATTGACACTAATGGCGCACCAGACATGTGGTGCGCCATTACTATATACTAATGGCGCACCACATCCACGGTGCGCCATTAGTTAAAAAAATTAATTTTTTTCAAAACTACTAATGGCGCACCGTGGGAGTGGTGCGCCATTACTAGTTCAACTAGTAATGGCGCACCACATCCACGGTGCGCCATTAGTAAAAAAAAAATTTGAAATTTTTTAATTTTTTTTCAAAACTACAACTAGTAATGGCGCACCATGCCACGGTGCGCCATTAGTACCTTGGCCACCAGTTCCACCGAATGCACCCCCCCCCCTCCGTGGATCGCCTTTTCAGTTTTAAAAAAATAAAAGAAAATGATGAAAATGTCAAAAGAATAAAAGAAAAATAAGTTTCCCATGTGATATGTGGTCTACTTGTTGGGAAAATTTGCAAATATGAATTTCGACTTCATTTGCAAAATCTCTCGAGAATTTGTAAAAATGCGCATAACTTTTGCATACTAACTCAGATGAAAAAGTTTTTTATATGAAAAATCATCTACTCGAAAAGTTACATCCAAATTTAACGGGGAGAACCCCGTTAAACATTTTCAAAATCCTCAAAAACCTAACAGAAAAAAAGATACGGGGCTTTTAAGATCTGGAGGTAAAATTTTTTTAAAAAAATTCAAATTTACTAATGGCGCACCAGCCCATGGTGCGCCATTAGTATCTTCCCGCCTTCAAAATTCAAAATAAGTCAACAAAATAAAAAAAAAGTTACTAATGGCGCACCTGCCCACGGTGCGCCATTAGTATCTTCCCGTCTTTCAAATTCAAAATAAGTCAAAAAAATAAAAAAGAGTTACTAATGGCGCACCTGCCCACAGTGCGCCATTAGTATCTTCCTGCCTTCAAAATTCAAAATAAAAAAATAGTAATGGCGCACCTGGCCACGGTGCGCCATTACTATGTCGTATACATGGCTGGGCGCACCTCCTCCACTCCACCTCTCCTCCATTCCATCTCCTCCTCTCCTCTCCTCCATTCCATCTCCTCCTCTCCTCCACTCCATCTCCTCCTCTCCGGCGACCTCCTTCTCCTCTCCGGCGACCTCCTCCTCCTCCTCTCTGGCGACCTCTTCCTCCTCCTCTCCGGTGACCTCCTCCTCTCCGGGGACCTCCTCCTCCCTCCTCTCCTCCCCTCCCCTCACGGTTTCTCCTCCCTCCTCTCCGGTGAGCTCCTCCTCCCTCCTCTCCTCCCATTCCCTCATGGTTTCTCCTTCCTCCTCTCCGATGCTTCGGTGAACTCCTCTCCGGCGACCTCCTCCTCCTCTCCGGCGATGTAGGCGAGCGCCTCTCCGGTGACCTCCTCCTCCTCCTCTCCGGCGAACTCCTCTACGGCAAAAGAACGTACAAGATCCAAAAACAGGAACAAAATTTGAAATAATATCGTGCCAAAAAACAAGCAAAAAAACTAGCAAAAAATGGGCAAAAAAATCACGATCCAGATCCAAATTCAAAATTCAAAAATACTAATGGCGCACGGTGGGGGTTAGACGGTGCGCCACTACTATTTTCCCGCCTTCAAAATTCAAAAATACTAATGGCGCACCGTGGCCTATACTAATGGCGCACGTGTGGCCTATACTAATGGCGCACCGTGGCCTATACTAATGGCGCACCAGTGGTGCGCCATTAGTATACCAGATACTAATGGCGCATCAATGGTGCGCCATTAGTAAAAATTACTAATGGCGTGCTAGTAATAGCGCACCAGTGATGCGCCATTAGTAGGCAAAACTGGTGCGCCATTAGTAGGCCTTTTCCTAATAGTGCACCGAGGAAATGTGCATGTGCGAGACAGGATCAATGTACAGAACACCGTCAAAAATCACCGGACAACGAGGAGAGACTGTGCCCGATGACAACATATTGTTTTTTTACTCTTGTCTCTTTTTCTCTCTCTCTCTTTTTCTTTTACTCACGTGCTAAGGAACCGTGCGGGTCAACTCCCGATGGGATCGAGCGAACGAGAAGTGGACACGCTTGGGGCGACCAACACCAGATAATAGCCACTGCAGAATATGTTGCGAACGGCCAGCGGCAGTGGCCGGAATCGGCCGGCGGGGCGGCGGCGGCAAGACAAGGGCCACGGCCAGGAGGAGGCGGCGGCTGGCGGAGCAGTCGCGGCCGAAGGACGAGGGAGCCGACGGATCGAGGGCGGGGCCGGATAGGCGGCTGGCGGTGACAGACGGACGGGGCCGGCCTGGGAGCGCCCGCCCGCGGAGAGCAGCAGGACCTGCTTGAGCTGGCCTTCGGCGGCAGAGGCCCGACCAGGGAGAGCCAAAGGCCGGCGCGCGGCGGCAGGACCACAAGCAGCAGTCAGAGATGAGGCGGCGACGCCCCGTACCAAATCCCGGCGGAGGGCGGTAGTGGAAGCCGGCAACGGCCAAATGAAGTCAGTGGCGGACGTCCCGGTCTGGGATGCAGCGGGCTGCAGGAAGCACGGCCGGAACTGACGAGGAACGGCGGCTCGGGTGGAATCTGCGATCTCCTTTGTCCAGATCGAGACCGATCTCGACGGACAGAACCTGGGAACGATGGACAGGCAATGTAGAGGAGCGGCAGTAGAGGAAACTGCACGTGTGAGAGGAAATAGCCAAGCGGAGGCAGGAGACGATTTGGAGCAGCGCAGCTGGGAAAGGATGATCACGGCGGTGCGATTGGATCGAGCACGAGTTGCAGCGTGCGAAAAAAGAACCAAAGCTCCAATACCATGTTAGGGAATTATGCAGCTTGATATTATTAGGAGGTCAAAGCCATCATATATAAGTGTACAAAGAATGCCAAGAGACTAGAATACAAAAGGCCAAAGGCCATCCTCAATATAACTCTAACATCAGTGACCCACGCGCCCGTCCACGCTGGATAGGTGAAAGCGTAAAGTCTCGAGTACGTATCCCCTATCCCGAAAGTGCATTCTGTATCAAAGCGTTTTCCTTTTTCTGTTTTATTTTAAAAACAGAATTTGAGTAAACTTTGACTGGCTATATCTTTTTAAATATAAATCCAAATGACTTGATTCTTTTTTTGTTGTTTCCCAAATATTGTCTAGTTTATTTTCATATTTATTTCAAAATTTTCCAAAACAACTTTTTGTATTGTTTTTAAACTATGTGTTAATTCGAATATTTTCTAAAATAGGATTTGTTGGAGAGAGAAGAAAACTTTCAAGAGTTTTGGAATACACCCTGCCTCTCCACAACTTGAAGGCAAGCATTTTGAACCCTGGCATGATATTGTCTTGCGTTGTTAATACGGTTCCAAACCCCATCTTGTCTCGGAGATTTCGTTATGCTATGCAATGATACGATCATAATCATGGTGCATATTGATAACTTCATGCTGTTGGCATTTGATATGCTTGTGATAGAAATCTCCCTCATATGCCTCTCATGCCTACTGGGAAGGATCCGGGAAAGTCTCTGTCTTGGGTAGACACGAGCTTGTCCCTCGTCGAGACGGTTATGACCCGTGGGGCATGGGGAGGTATGATGAGTGGTGGTGCTGTCTGATGGATGTGAAGTATAATTCTTGAGCTAACCATGCAGGAAATACTTAAACCCCCTGAGTCGGCCTTAGATCGAGTCTTGTTCTAGCAACCCCCATACTTTTTTCGTGCTGCCACTTGTCCCTGCCATAGGTAGGGTACGGTTCAGTAAGTTGTCAACCCCTGTCCTAGCACACACCATACAGAGAGGCCATGGTGGAAGATACCGGCTGCATCCGGTAGGCATGCCACCTGGTCCAGGGGCATGGGTGTTTCCGGTTGGGACCGAGAGGGGGGCACCCCTTCGAGCGCGCGATAGAAATTTGATCCCATGCTACGCGAGGTTGTAGCCTCCCCACTTAGAGTTTTGCTTAACAGATGTCGTGGGTGATTCCAGACACGAGTAAACTTAAGCTGGTGTGTGCAAGTCGGGCGTGTTTTCGACTAAAAGACCGTAGACGGAATTAGTTCCGATGGACTAAAGAAAAACGTTACTCGTGGGTAAATAATACACCCTTTGCAGAGGTATTATATCTATTCGAATAGCCGTGTCCATGGTTAAGGACTATAGTCTGGGATGGGTCAAGTGTCGGTCTTAGTGTCGGTCTTCGGAGGAAAAACTACTAAACCAGAACATTAATTATGACCTGTGACATATGATGATTATGATTATTATTATTATGGACTAATCAATTGTATTATTTAAAATTAATGAGTATCCCTGGGACGTTTCCACCTCCTGGATATTCACTGAGATTATTTTTATATATAAGCCCTTTATGTGGTGTCGCACAGACGCCCGACTGTGGCATGCTTGTCATTTCATTTACTTATAAGCCCTTTATGTGGTGTCGCATAGACGCCTGAATGTGGCATGCTTGTCATTTCATTTACTTATAAGCCCTTTATGTGGTGTCGCACAGACGCCCGACTGTGGCATGCTTGTTATTCCTCTTATATATAAGCCCTTTATGTGGTGTCGCACAGACGCCCGACTGTGGCATGCTTGTTATTTCATTTACTTATAAGCCCTTTATGTGGTGTCGCACAGACGCCCGAGTGTGGCATGCTTGTTATTCCTCTTATATATAAGCCCTGTATGTGGTGTCGCTCAGACGCCCGACTGAGGCATGTTTCATATTATTATCCCTTCGAGGCGTCGCTTCAGACACCCGATCAGTGCTTTTCATTTCTACACCCTGATTGTTTACTCATGTTTTATTTGAATGATCTGCTTGCGTGCATCATGAACCTTATTTCATAACTGACGAAGTGATCATAGAATATTTCAAAACATGATTATCAGTGGCTATATTATACCTGTGTTCTTAATGTTTGTGAGTACATTCAGAGTACTCACTGGCTTGTCCCTGGCTATTTTCTTGGCCAGATCTCTTGCATGGAGAGGAGTGTTGTGATGACAGCCCCGGAACCCACGCGAAGGGTGATAGCAGCCTCGCGAAGATATGAGTTAACCTGGTCAGCTGTTCCTGTGGGAATTGGAGCCCCATAGACGCTGATGATCCGCAAACCGCTTCCACCATCAACCACTAGAAACCAATAGTTGTACTCATAGGCCAGAATGGTCTTGTACTACATATTATGTACTTTGCTTGGAGTTTTCTATATCAAGTTGGTGACTCATCAGCTAACAGTAATCCTAGGGCTGGTGAGCACAAGAGCCACTTTCCGGGAAATTAATATCCCAAAAATCCGGTCCTGACAAACTTGGTATCAGAGCCAGGCTGACCATTGGCTAATCCTATCATAGCCAGGTCGAAAAACCTAGGTAAACCAACCCACCAGACATTAACCAAACCCCGGCCATGCTTCTCGTGCAAGATAGCCACACAGTGACCCAACACCTTTTGGCAGTCGGTGCCCAACCTATCAGCCTAGCCTATCGATCATGCCGAGTGACCGGCCCCTAAATAGTCTTTTTCGCAAGCGTGCGAAGGAAGACTCCGTCCCCTTTTGCTATAAAAAGGGCACGCTAGCTTCAACCCAGCACAACATAGCCTGCCCCAAACCGAGCTATAATGCCTGGCCCCATTGTTCACAATGAGACCACAGCAACCAACCTTGGAGGTTTTGTGACCGTTCTAGCAAACCTCACCCGCCGTGCCTTTGCAGAGCCCCTAGAATATGGTGTGTACCAAGGGTCCATGAGCGGTGAGAGCCGTCAATTTTGGGCCACGGTGTACGTCTATGGTAGGGGTCTATCGCCAGAACGCCCCTACAGGTTCACCGGAAGGACAACTTCCTTTGAGCCACAAGCCATCCAACTAGCTGCTCGAGAAGCTATAGTTCAACTCCGGCACTTGTCGCCCAGAGTTAACTGTCGCTCCATCTACTACTACCCCAGCCGTGATGGGTATGGTAGGCCACCCCAAGTTGCCATCGGAGACCACGAGACGGATCCTGCATTATTGCATCTGGTGCGCTATGTAAGTGCGCTAGAGGGTCTGTTCGATCAAATCACCCTTGATCTGATCGTAGCTCATGGAGAACTGGTTCGCCGAGCCCCAGCAAGAAGAGAAGGTGAGCCCGACACCGACAACCCAGTCGTGCTGTTCGGACAATCGGTCGACACCTTGAGGTCAGCCCCAGCCATCAACCAAGGAACTTTGATGACCCCAGAAGTGCTTCGCCGCCTTTTGGGAACACACTCCAACGGGATTGTGGCCAACAATCCCCGCGATGGTCATCATCGCTACCCCGACCCTGCAGTTCCTCAACCCCCTCCAGCTAACCCCCACGGTGAGGCCAATGGAGAAGCCTCGACACCCACAAGGCACGCCCGCTTAGATATAAACAAGGTGGACTAAGTCACTCGAGTAGTACCGAGTCTCAGTATGTCCACAACCTGTAATTGTGTGATCCTGTATCGCCACAATGTTGTCTACATGTGCACCCCTATTTTGAATAGTAGCGGTGTTGATGTATGGTTGCATTTTTAATTCCGGGTGTAGCTACCAAAACCAACCCTGATGGCACCCACAGTAACACCTCACTTTTGTGAGATGTGTGTATCTGTGGCTTGGACCCCGACCCCATAGAGCAGAACCGACAAACCAGTTGCCCCTCACCGCGGTAAATAACCCAGCCCAGTTGCTATATAAAAGGCCACCTCGTGACCTTGCCAAGTACCCCTCACCTTGTGCACCACCTTCACAACCATTTCTTGCCATGCCGGGCCTTAGCATTTATCTGAGAACCCCAGATGCAACCCCGGGTAGTTTTGTTAAAATATTATGGGACTTTACCTGCAGTACCATGGGTTCTACCCAGCCACC
Source organism: Triticum monococcum (assembly GCA_034509565.1). NCBI lineage: Eukaryota > Viridiplantae > Streptophyta > Magnoliopsida > Poales > Poaceae > Triticum > Triticum monococcum. Next base: position 272,424,676 of record CM067842.1, on the reverse strand, counting down.
CCAGTACGAGCTGCTCAAATCAAGAATCACCTCATCCACCTCGAAATATTGGGCAGTAGTGCACATCCCTCCCGTAAACTCAAACCAAGACCCAACGGAAGTCTCCTTCCTGGGGAAATCTATGCCGACTCTGCAAATGGCCATAGAAGCAGCTGCACACGAAGCGATTGTTTGCCTTCGATTCGCGGTACCCTATGCCAGCGAACGGGGGTATTATTACTTTCTGAGCCATGCAGCACCCGGAGAAGTAGCATCCTTTCCTGGGGGATGATTTGAGAGAGACCCAGTACTGGCCAACCTTGTCCAGTATGTCATCTCTCAAGAACGTTTGACCCAGCGAGTTATGGGTTATCTCCAGAGCCTCGCTGATTTAAATCCTCAGATCGCCAACGGCAGACCACTGAGGCCCGACTAGGAGAGACGCGTTCATCGACTGGTCAATCCGCTTCCCCCGATAGAAGAAGAGTGCGCCCCAGTACCAGAGACATTTTCTTGGGACCCTGTTCAGTTGCCATTTTCATTGTAGACATCACTGCTATGTTCTTTTATTCCCGCATTTAGTTAAGTTTTGTAACTTATGCGTGTTATTCTAAATCTTGTGCGATGAGATAAATATTTGGTTTCAGTTATTGTGAGTAGTTTTTACTGCCACTAATTCTTGATTAACTAATTTTCACTCGCGAAAAATCCCAGAGTGAGATTTCTTCTCCCTGAGCTGCTATAGCATATATCTTCTCACGACAAAGATTTTATTCATGCAGCACCACGGCAACAGACTCACAACCTTAATCGCTCGAACACTTGCACTAATTGCAAACCACGTAATCGTGTTGCATCTAATTGATCACCTCCCTAACACACCACAGTCGATGAAGGAGAGATTAGTGGATAATCGTCCGAGTACAAGTTACCCCCAGCGCACCGACAACAGTTAGCACCCGACACCACCCTAATCCTCGTGATCACCGCCACCGCGGAGAGCCAACACTCGAGCGGGAGAATCGTGATGATTATCAAGGATCATCGCGCACAGGAGCACGAAGAGCCCCAGCAATGTCGCCAGCCCTCCGCACACCAGGATCATGTACCAGTCCGGCACTACCCCGGCCATTAGAGCCTCGCCTCGAGCTTATGTAAATGGAGATGGAGGAGAAAGAAGGAGAAGGATAAGCGTGGCCAGGTGTGAGGAAGAAGAGAGGAATACCTCGGCCGTTTTATAGCTCGAGATCGGTGTACGGTGGGCAAAGTCCACCAGCGCCGCTCGTCGCCCGATCGCCGGTGTTCGGAGGCGAATCCGCGAGTAGTGCCGACAGCACGCTGGCCCGCGAGGTGAGTGCATGCTGCACCGGCAGCTAGCACGCCGCGCACTACCGCGGTACAGCCTAGATTCCCTACGCGCTAGACGTCGCCGGTGGAGAAAGCGCAGGAAAGCGCGCGGGAGAGAGGAAGAAGAGAGAGCCTGAGGTAGAAGAGGAGACTGACAGTGGACCCCGGGTCCACCTGTCAGCCAAAGAGAGCACTGTGCTCTCGGGTACGACCATCGTATTTTAAATTTAGAATTTTATTCTAAATTTACTATATGCAGCGTAAGGATCTCTCGTTTCTTCCCTAACCATAGATTTCTCCACGCAGCGCCAGTGTTCCACACTGTGGTTTTACACCACTTATTGCCCTCTCACTGTAGCCACATTTTATTGCATATATTTTCTTAAAATAGCTTTTAGCAAATCTCTAGGACGAGATTTTTCTTAAGGGGGGTAGTGTTGTAACACCCCAAAAATTTGAACATGTTTTGTTTATTAAAAAGTTTGCCAGGTAATTAAATTTTTCATTTTCTGGATTTCCTTTGATTTCAGAACCATTCTTTTCTTTGATATTGCGGAGTTTCTACCAAGTGGAAACTTTCCAAATGTGTTGTTGGACTTATGAACCCTCTCTAGAAAAAAACATTTCCTTTATCAGTGGATTTAATTATATTATTATTCTCCCCTGATCTTTATTTCTTTAAAAATGGTTTCCCATGGTTTTAGGGTCCCATTTGAACTACAACCCTTTTATAAGTTTATTTAAAATTTCAACCAAAATTTGGGGATGTCATGTGATGTTTTTAAATCACTTTTATGCGAAAATATATTTCACTTATTGGATATTTTGAGCTCTACCCCAACTTTTCAAATCTGGTCTAGTTGGCAATTTTGCACTACGACCTATTTAAATACTTCATTAATATTTCCACCAAAAATTGGAGAGGTCAGTAGATGCTTATAATTCAACTTTATGCAAAAACCGAGTGATGTTCTTTGAAAATTTTGAGTGAATCATCCTCATCTACATTCTGGCCCAGCTTGGCATTTTCTACTGCAACCCTATTTATTTTTGCTCTAGTGACCATGTGCTTTCTCCTGCTTATAAACCATCCCACAAAACCCTTAAGTTAGGGAGGCTGGACTCATTGGAGCATTTTTGGTTCATGAAACAATGCCATTTACCTTCTGTCCAGAATTGAAGTTTTGCAAAACTTGCACTAGCAAGTTTCTAGATTTGACCAACTGACCTTGCCATCCTCTCCTACATCTAACGAGACTATGATCTGGAGATTTGGGCCACCCCAAGAGTTGCCTAGATGCCATTGGCATTCTGTCAAACACCTTGTGTGCATAGTCAGTTTTGACATAGTTTCTGGTTTGTGCATTGGACCAGCTTGCTTTGCCTAACCAGCATGTCCACTAATCTCCTAGAGGACCCTAGCCTAGACCTGCTAAACCTCATATGAGTTGGGGCCTCTTGGGAAGCGTTGGCATTTTGCCGAACACGCAACGTGCGTGCTCTGGGCGCGCGCACACCGAGCCGCCACTTCCCACTGCCGATGCCCCGCACTCGTTCTGGCCACTCCCCTCGCACAGCCAGCACGCCCACCCCCTCCCTCACCGCAGAGCCACCCCTAGCGCCCTACAGTGCCACCGTCAGGTCGGCCACGGCGACTAGCGGCCGGCCACAGTGGGCTCCTGCCCTGGACGGCGCCGCCCAAGCCACTAGCACTCGCCAGCTACCCCCTGGAGCAGCTCAAGCTCATCCGCAAGCTCGTCCTCTAGCACACGTCGCCGCCACGTCGCCCTAGCTACAGAATGACGGTTGCCGGTGATCTTATCCACGGCCACCATCGGAACCGACCCCGATCGCCTATTTAACGACCCCCGAGCTCGTCCAGGCCCTCAAGCAAACTCATACCACCTCTCTCACTCCCTCACTGATCCTCCCGTAGCAGTAGAAAGACCAGAGATGGTCGTCTTCTTCTTCTCCGGCAACCACAGCCGCCGCCACTGTCTCGATCATTCTGGCGCCACCAAGGCCTCCCCCTCTCCACCCTCTTCACCAGAAGCTCTCTCTTCATCTCGTGAATCGATCCCCCTGCTCGATGTTTATCAGGAGCCGCCAGAGGCAAGAGCCCCACCCTGCCCGACGGCCACCGTCCGTAGCGGAGCTCACCACGAGCGACTCTGTCCACCCCAGGGACCATAGCGACCACCGAAAGGACCGCCTCGACCCCCTGAGCCCGCGGATGGCCTCGGTTTCTTGAACGGTGCCGCCGTTCGCCGGCGAGCATCACCGGAGTCCCGTCTCCGCTCGGGCAGAGGAAGAGAAGGGAGAGACGACTGGTCAAACCTGACCAGTGGGCCCCATGGACCTGCTGTCAGTGACCCACACGCCCGTCCACGCTGGATAAGTGAAAGCGTAAAGTCTCGAGTATGTATCCCCTACCCCGAAAGCGTATTCTGTATCAAAGCGTTTTCCTTTTTCTGTTTTATTTTAAAAATAGAATTTGACTAAACTTTGACTGGCTATATCTTTTTTAATATAAATCCAAATGACTTGATTCTTTTTCTGTTGTTTCCCAAATATTGTCTAGTTTACTTTCATATTTATTTCAAAATTTTCCAAAACAACTTTTTGTACTGTTTTTAAACTATGTGTTAATTCGAATATTTTCTAAAATAGGATTTGTTGGAGAGAGAAGAAAACTTTCAAGAGTTTTGGAATACACCCTGCCTCTCCACAACTTGAAGGCAAGCATTCTGAACCCTGGCATGATATTGTCTTGCGTTGTTAATACGGTTGCAAACCCCATCTTGTCTTGGAGATTTCTTTATGCTATGCGATGATACGATCATAATCATGGTGCATATTGATAACTTCATGCTATTGGCATTTGATATGCTTGTGATAGAAACCTCCCTCATATGCCTCTCATGCCTACCAGGAAGGATCTGGGAAAGTCTCTTTCTTGGGTAGACACGAGCTTGTCCCTCGTCGAGACGGTTATGACCGGTGGGGCATGGTGAGGTATGATGAGTGGTGGTGCTGTCTGATGGATGTGAAGTATAATTCTTGAGCTAACCATGCAGGAAATACTTAAACCCCCTGAGTCGGCCTTAGATCGAGTCTTGTTCTAGCAACCCCCATACTTTTTTCGTGCTGCCACTTGTCCCTGCCATAGGTAGGGTACGGTTCAGTAAGTTGTCAACCCCTGTCCTAGCACACACCATACAGAGAGGCCATGGTGGAAGATACCGGCTGCATCCGGTAGGCATGCCACCTGGTCCAGGGGCATGGGTGTTTCCGGTTGGGACCGAGAGGGGGGCACCCCTTCGAGCGCGCGATAGAAATTTGATCCCATGCTACGCGAGGTTGTAGCCTCCCCACTTAGAGTTTTGCTTAACAGATGTCGTGGGTGATTCCAGACACGAGTAAACTTAAGCTGGTGTGTGCAAGTCACGCGTGTTTTCGACTAAAAGACCGTAGACGGAATTAGTTCCGATGGACTAAAGAAATTCGTTACTCGTGGGTAAAGAGTACACCCTCTGCAGAGGTATTATATCTATTCGAATAGCCGTGTCCATGGTTAAGGACTACAGTCTGGGATGGGTCAAGTGTCGGTCTTAGTGTCGGTCTTCGGAGGAAAAACTACTAAACCAGAACATTGATTATAACCTGTGACATATGATCATTATTATTATTATTATTATTATGGACTAATCAATTGTATTATTTGAAATTAATGAGTATCCCTCGGACGGTTCCACCTCTTGGATATTCACTGCGATTATTTTTATATATAAGCCCTTTATGTGGTGTCACACAAACGCCCGACTATGGCATGCTTGTCATTTCATTTACTTATAAGCCCTTTATGTGGTGTCGCACAGACGCCCGACTGTGGCATACTTGTTATTCCTCTTATATATAAGCCCTTTATGTGGTGTCACACAGACGCCCGACTATGGCATGCTTGTTATTTCATTTACTTATAAGCCCTTTATGTGGTGTCGCACAGACGCCCGACTGTGGCATGCTTGTTATTCCTCTTATATATAAACCCTTTATGTGGTGTCGCTCAGACGCCCGACTGAGGCATGTTTCATATTATTATCCCTTCGAGGCGTCGCTTCAGACACCCGATCGGTGCTTTTCATTTCTACACCCTGATTGTTTACTGATGTTTTATTTGAATGATCTGCTTGCGTGCATCATGAACCTTATTTCATAACTGACGAAGTGATCATAGAATATTTCAAAACATGATTATCAGTGGCTATATTATACCTGTGTTCTTAATGTTTGCGAGTACATTCAGAGTACTCACTGGCTTGTCCCTGGCTATTGTCTTGGCCAGATTTCTTGCGTGGAGAGGAGCGTTGTGATGACAGCCTTGGAACCCACGTGAAGGGTGATAGCAGCCTCGCGAAGATAGGAGTTAACCTGGTCAGCTGTTCCTGTGGGAATTGGAGCCCCATAGACGCTGATGATCCGCAAACCGCTTCCGCCATCAACCACTAGAAACCAATTGTTGTACTCATAGGCCAGAATGGTCTTGTACTACATATTATGTACTTTGCTTGGAGTTTTCTATATCAAGTTGGTGACACATGAGCTAACAGTAATCACGGGGCTGGTGAGCACAAGGGCCACTTTCCGGGAAATTAATATCCCGAATATCTGGTCCTTACAGTCCGTTGCTTTTATTACTTCCACATCACAAGATCGTATAAAGCTTATTTCTCCCACACTAATCCTACATATTTAGAGCATTTTTTATTGCTTTGCACCAATGACAACTTACTTGAAGGATCTTATTCAATCCATAGGTAGATATGGAGGACTCTAATGGCAAAACTGGTTTAAAGGTATTTGGAAGCACAAGTAGTATCTCTACTTGGTGCTGAGAATTTGGCTAGCATGAGGGGGTAAGGCAAGCTCAACATGTTGGATGATGCATGACAACATACTTTATCTCAGATATAAGAAAACATAACCCATTACGTTGTCTTCCTTGTCCAACATAAACTCTTTAGCATGTCATATTTTGATGAGTTCTCCCAATCATAAAAGATGTCAATAATAGTATATTTATATGTGAAACCTCTCTTTCCTTATTACTTCCTATTAATTGCAACGATGACCAAAGCTATGTCTGCCAACTCCCAACAACTTTTAATCATCACACTCTTTCTATGTGAAGTCATTACTATCAATAAGATCAATATGAACTTTTGTTTCTTCTTATTCTTTTTCTCTTTTCTTTTATTCACCCAAGATCATAGCAACAATAAACAAGCCCTTGACTCAATCACTAATCTTTATTATATAGCTCAAGGACTCGATTACATAGAAGGATAATAAAGCAAAACTCATGACTAGATCATACTAAGAACTTTTATTCTACTAGATCAAAATATTACCAAAAGGATCGAACTAAGAAAAATGGTAAAGATAAAAGTGATGGTGATACGATACCGGGGCACCTCCCCCAAGCTTGCTAGTTGCCAAGGGGAGTGCCCATACCCATGTGATTATATCTCCTTCTTTATTGTTGGTGAAATATTCTTTGCGATGATTCCTCTCAGGATACGATTCTCCTCCTCGAGCTTGTTGACTTGCTGCTTGAGGTCCATTGTTTCCTTATGAAGCTTTCCTATGACGGCTAAAGCTCCTTGCACCCAAGGGTGTTTCATAGCTGCGGGAGAACAAGTAACACTCCTCTTCATATTTTCATAAGAAAGAAATCTAACATTGGAAGGGATAATCGAGTTTGGAATAGCTGAGCTCGGTAGTTCCCCCATCGTGAACCCAGCTCGGTAGCGAGAGGTGACCTCTTGATCCTCCATGGCATCTACCCTCATCAGGTTAGCCTCCATCTCTTCCTCCGTTGCTGGCCCAAAGTGGTCAGGTTCGCTGTTTTCCCTTGGTTCCGGTGCCGGATTAGATACCCGGCTCTCCCCGACTGACTCTTGAGAAGACATCTTGCTCTAATCTGCAACAGCAACAGCTCAAAACAAAAACATAGGATATTTGCGTGATACGGGAGTCAAAACCTTCGGGAGAATATATAGTGAATTTTTACAGACGAAAATACATATCGTGCAAGAAAACGATGTCCGGAAGGCACACGAGGGGCTCACGAGTTAGGGGGCGCGCCCAGGGGGGGTAGGGCGCGCCCTCCACCCTCGTGGGGCCCTCGTGTCCTTCCCGGACTACTACTTAATTTTCTATTTTTCTAAATATTCCCAAACAGAGAAATATTGCCTTAAAAATTGTTTTGGAGTCGGTTTACTTACCGTACCAAATACCTATTCCTTTTCGGAGTCTGAAACGTTCTGGAAAGTGTCCCTTATGTATTCCTCCAGGGTTACGATTTCAATAATATTGGTTTCAATATTTATGGGATTACCTGAGATATAATGTTTAATTCTCTGACCGTTTACCACCTTCAGATTTGTGCCTTCGAAGTTGTTGATTTTTGTGGCACCGGAACGATAGACCTCCTCGATAACATAGGGGCCTTCCCATTTAGAGAGAAGTTTTCCTACAAAAAATCTTAAATGAGAGTTGTATAGCAATACATAATCACCTACATTAAACTCACGCTTTTGTATCCTTTTGTCATGCCATCTTTTAACCTTTTCTTTAAACAACTTGGCATTTTCATAAGCTTGGGTTCTCCATTCATCAAGTGAGCTAATATCAAATAACCTCTTTTCACCGGCAAGTTTGAAATCATAGTTGAGCTCTTTAATAGCCCAATATGCCTTATGTTCTAGTTCGAGGGGTAAGTGACATGCTTTTCCATATACCATTTTATACGGAGACATACACATAGGATTTTTATATGCAGTTATATAGGCCCATAATGCATCATCAAGTTTCTTGGACCAATTCTTTCTAGACCTATTGACAGTCTTCTGCAAAATTAATTTGAGTTCTCTATTACTCAATTCTACTTGACCACTAGACTGTGGGTGATACGGAGATGCAATTCTATGATTGACGTCATATTTAGCAAGCATTTTACGGAAAGCACCATGAATAAAACGTGAACCACCATCAGTCATTAAATATCTAGGGACTCCAAACCTCGGAAAAATAACTTCTTTAAGCATTTTAATAGAAGTATTATGATCAGCACTACTAGTTGGAATAGCTTCTACCCACTTAGTAACATAATCAATAGCAACTAAAATATGTGTATATCCATTAGAGGCAGGAAAAGGTCCCATATAATCAAAGCCCCAAACATCAAACGGTTCAATAACAAGTGAATAATTCATAGGCATTTCTTGACGTCTACTAATATTACCAATTCTTTGACATTCATCACAAGATAGGACAAACTTACGGGCATCCTTGAAGAGAGTAGGCCAATAAAAACCGGATTGCAATACCTTATGTGCAGTTCTATCTCCCGCGTGGTGTCCTCCATAATTTTCGGAGTGGCACTTGCGTAGGATCTATTCCTGTTCATGCTCAGGTACACAACATCTAATAACACCATCTACTCCTTCTTTATAAAGATGTGGGTCATTCCAAAAGTAATGTCTCAAATCATAGAAGAACCTTTTCTTTTGTTGGTATGTGAAGCTAGGTGGTATAAATTTAGCAACTATGTAATTAGCATAATCAGCATACTAAGGGGGTACTACGAGAAGTACTTATGACATTTAATTGTTCATGAGGAAAGCTGTCAGTGTCAAAACCGGCGGATCTCGGGTAGGGGGTCCCGAACTGTGCATCTAAGGTGGATGGTAACATGAGGCAGGGGACACGATGTTTTACCCAGGTTCGGGCCCTCTTGATGGAGGTAAAACCCTACGTCCTGCTTGATTTATTCTTGATGATACGACTATTACAAGAGTTGATCTACCACGAGATCGGAGAGGATAAACCCTAGCAGCTAGCCTATGGTATGATTATATGTTGTCCTACAGACTAAAACCCTCTGATTTATATAGACACCGGAGGGGGCTAGGGTTACACAAGGTCGGTTACAAAGGAGGAGATATACATATCCATATTGCCTAGCTTGCCCTCCAGGCCAAGTGAGTCCCATCCGGACACGAGACGAAGTCTTCAATCTTGTATCTTCATAGTCCAACAGTCCGGTCAAAGGATATAGTCCGGCTGTCCGGAGACTCCCTAATCCAGGACTCCCTCAAAAGCTATAATCAATAGGTAGTGGGTCATCAAGAACATTCTCTAACCTAGATAAGTTGTCTGCAATGGGGTTCTCAGCTCCTTTTCTATCAACAATATGCAAATCAAATTCTTGTAGCAAGAGAACCCATCTAATAAGTCTAGGTTTAGCATCTTTCTTCTCCATAAGATATTTAATAGCAGCATGATCAGTGTGGATTGTTACTTTAGAATCAACAATATAAGGTCTGAACTTATCAGAAGCAAATACAACTGCTAAAAGTTCTTTTTCAGTAGTAGCATAATTTCTTTGAGCGTTGTCTAGAGTCTTACTAGCATAATGGATAACATTTAATTTCTTATCAACTCTTTGCCGTAGAACAGCACCTACAGCATAATCGCTAGCATCACACATAATTTCAAAGGGTAAATTCCAATCAGGTGGCTGAACAATAGGTGCAGAGACTAATGCTTTCTTAAGTATTTCAAATGCTTCTACACAATCATCATCAAAGACAAATGGTATATCTTTTTGTAATAAATTAGTCAGAGGCCGAGAAATTTTTGAGAAGTCCTTAATGAACCTCCTATAAAATCCGGCGTGACCAAGGAAACTTCTTATACCTTTGATGTCCTTGGGACATGGCATCTTTTCAATAGCATCAACCTTGGCTTTATCAACTTCAATACCTCTTTCAGAAACTTTATGCCCCAAGACAATACCTTCGTTAACCATAAAGTGGCACTTTTCCCAATTGAAGACAAGATTAGTTTCTTCACATCTCTGCAAAACTGGATCAAGATTGCTCAAGCAATCATCAAAAGAAGATCCATAGACGGAAAATCCATCCATGAAAACCTCACAAATCTTTTCACAAAAGTCAGAGAATATAGCCATCATGCATCTTTGAAAGGTAGCAGGTGCATTACATAAACCAAAAGGCATACGTCTATAAGCAAAAGTACCAAAAGGGCATGTAAAAGTAGTCTTTGATTGGTCTTTAGCCGACACAGGTATTTGAGAGAAACCAGAATAACCATCTAGAAAGCAGTAATCGGTATGTTTGCATAACCTTTCTAGCATTTGATCGATAAAAGGTAAGGGGTAATGATCTTTCTTAGTAGCCTTATTTAATTTGCGGAAATCAATTACCATCCTATAACATGTAATAATTCTTTGTGGAATCAATTCATCTTTATCATTAGGAACAACAGTAATACCTCCCTTCTTAGGGACACAATGAACAGGAATTACCCACTGACTATCAGCAATGGGATAATTATACCTGCCTCCAGAAGCTTTAGTATTTCTTTTCTTACCACTTCTTTCATTTTAGGATTCAGACGTCGTTGAGGATCACGAACTGGTTTGGCATCTGCTTCCAAATTTATTTTATGTTGACATAGAGTGGGACTAATGCCCTTAAGATCATCAAGAGTATATCCAATAGCAACATGGTGCTTCTTCAAAGTTTTCAATAATCTTTCTTCTTCATGCTCTGAAAGGTTAGCACTAATAATAAAAGGATATATCTTCTTTTCATCAAGATAAGCATATTTAAGATTATCAGGCAACGGTTTAAGCTCAAACACGGGATCACCCTTAGGTGGATGGGGATCCCCTAGGATTTCAACAGCCAAATTGTGTTTCATAATAGGTTCCTGTTTAAAGAATACTTCATCTATTTACCTTCTTTCATTCATAAACATATCATTCTCATGGTCTAGCAAATATTGTTCTAAAGGATCACTAGGAGGCACGGCAATAGAAGCAAGACCAATAGTTTCATCCTTACTAGGCAATTCTTCTTCACGGTGTTGTTTACTAAATTTAGAGAAATTAAATTCATGAGTCATATCATCCAAGCCAATAGTAACAACATTCTTTTCGTAGTCTATCTTAGCATTAACAGTGTTCAAGAAGGGTCTACCAAATATAATGGGACAAAAGCTATCTTGTGGGGAACTAAGAACAAGAAAATCAGCAGGATATTTAGTTTTCCCGCACAAGACTTCAACATCTCTAACAATTCCCACTGCTGAAATAGTATCTCTATTAGCAAGTTTAATTGTGACATCAATATCTTCTAACTCGGCAGGTGCAATTTCATGCTTGATTTCTTTATACAAGTCATAAGGTATAACACTAGCACTAGCACCCATATCACATAAGCCATGATAACAATGTTCTCCTATTTTAACAGAAATAACAGGCACGCCTACCACAGGTCTATGTTTATCTTTAGCACAAGGTTTAGCAATTCTAGCAGTTTCACCACAGAACTGAATAACATGCCCATCAATATTATCAGACAAGAGATCTTTAACAATAGCAATATTAGGTTCTACTTTAACTTGCTTAGGAGGTGTATATGTTTTAATATTGCTACGAACCACAGTTGAATCTTTAGCATGATCCTTTATCCTAATAGGGAAAGGTGGTTTCTCAACATAACAAGTAGGAACAATAGGATCATTATAAGTGACAGCCTTTTCTTCAACTTTAATTGGTGCATCTACTTTTACTTCTTTGGGAGGATGATATTTAAACCACTTCTCCTTAGGGAGGTCAACATAAGTAGCAAAAGATTCATAGAAAGAAGCTACTATCTCAGAATCAAGTCCATATTTAGTGCTAAACTTACGGAAAATATCGGTATCCATAAAAGATTTAACACAATCAAAACTAGGTGTCATACCTGACTCCTTACCATTGTCAAGGTCCCAATCTTCAAAGTTGCATTTAATTCTATCCAATAAATCCCATCTAAATCCAATAGTCTTCATCATAGAAGAGCCAGCACAAGAAGTATCGAGCATGGTGCGATTATTTTCAGAAAGCCGAGCATAAATTTTTTGAAGAATTGTTTCTCTTGGAAGCTCATGATTGGGGCATGAATATAACATTGATTTAAGCCTCCCCCAAGCTTGAGCGATGCTTTCTCCTTCAAGGCCAAAAATTATATATATAATTGCGATCACGATGAACAAGATGCATAGGGTAATACTTTTGATGAAATTCCAATTTCAATCTTCTATAATTCCATGATCTCGTATCATCACATAGCCTATACCATATCAATGTGTCTCCCTTCAAAGATAAAGGGAAGACCTTCTTCTTAGCAACATCATCGGGTATACCTGCAAGCTTAAATAGTCCACAAACTTCATCCACATATATTAGGTGTTCATCGGGATGCTTTGTTCCATCTCCTGTAAAAGGATTAGCTAGCAGTTTTTCTATCATACCTGAAGGATACTCATAAGGAATTGCATTTTCAATAGGTTCAGTAGGTTGAGGAGAAACTCTTTGCTCTACTGCTCAGGGTGAAGATACCCCGAACAAGCCCCTCAGAGGATTACTTTCCATAGTAACAAGTGACAGTAAGTTTCAGCACACTATATAAATTTTTCCTTACCAAATTCCACCTACCAAAGGCACTTCACTCCCCGGCAACGGCACCAGAAAAGTGTCTTGATGACCCACAAGTATAGGGGATCTATAGTAGTCCTTTCAATAAGTAAGAGTGTCGAACCCAACGAGGAGCAGAAGGCAATGATAAGCGGTTTTCAGCAAGGTATTCTCTGCAAGTACTAAAATAAGTGGTAACAGATAGTTTTGTGATAAGATAATATGTAACGAGCAACAAGTAACAAAAGTAAATAAGGTGCAGCAAGGTAGCCCAATCCTTTTTGTAGCAAAGGAAAAGCCTGGACAAACTCTTATATAAGGAAAAGCGCTCTCGAGAACACATGGGAATATCGTCAAGCTAGTTTTCATCACGTTCATATGATTCGCTTTTGGTACTTTGATAATTTGACATGTGGGTGGACCGGTGCTTGGGTGCTGTTCATACTTGAACAAGCATCCCACTTATGATTAACCTCTATTGCAAGCATCCGCAACTACAACAAAAGTATTAAGGTAAACCTAACCATAGCATGAAACATATGGATCCAAATCAGCCCCTTACGAAGCAACGCATAAACTAGGGTTTAAGCTTCTGTCACTCTAGCAACCCATCATCTACTTATTACTTCCCAATGCCTTCCTCTAGGCCCAAATAATGGTGAAGTGTTATGTAGTCGACGTTCACATAATACCACTAGAGGCTAGACAACATACATCTCATCAAAATATCGAATGAATACCAAATTCACATGACTACTAATAGCAAGACTTCTCACTTGTCCTCAGGAACAAACGTAACTACTCACAAAGCATATTCATGTTCATAATCAGAGGGGTAATAATATGCATAAAGGATCTGAACATATGATCTTCCACCAATTAAACCAACTAGCATCAACTACAAGGAGTAATTAACAGTACTAGCAACCTACTAGCACCAATCCCGGACTTGGAGACAAGAATTGGATACAAGAGATGAACTAGGGTTTTGAGATGAGATGGTGCTGATGAAGATGTTGATGGAGATTGCCCTCTCCTGATGAGAGGAGCGTTGGTGATGACGATGGCGATGATTTCCCCCTCCGGGAGGGAAGTTTCCCCGGAAGAACAGCTCTGCCGGAGCTCTAGATTGGATCCGCCAAGGTTCCGCCTCATGGCGGCGGAGTTTCATCCCGAAAGGTTGCTTCTTATTTTTTCTCGACGAAAGACTTCATATAGGAGAAGATGGTCATCAGAGAGCCACCATGGGGCCCACGAGGTAGGGGCGCGCCCTAGGGGGGGCGCCCCCCACCCTCGTGGAAAGGGTGTGGGCCCCCTGGTCTTCATCTTTGGCGAGGTTTTTTCATTATTTATTATAAGGTATTCCGTGGAGTTTCAGGACTTTTGAAGTTGTGCAAAATAGGTCTCTAATATTTGCCCCTTTTCCAGCCAAGAATTCCAGCTGCCGGCATTCTCCTTCCTTATGTAAACCTTGTAAAATAATAGAGAATAGCCGTAAGTATTGTGACATAATGTGAAATAGCATCCCATAATGCAATAAATATCGATATAAAAGCATGATGCAAAATGGACATATCACGACCAGAACAGCTTCTCCGGAGAATCCCCTTCCCTGGCTCAGAAGAACTCCACATCATCGGATACACTGCGCGACAGATCCACAAAAGCCCCTGGGCAACTCCGAATCCGAGTTAGTAAAAGGTACTTCCTCTCTGCATACTTGATTTGCATGTTAAACGCCTTACCCGCTACGATCTTATTTGCCTCCTGGATCTGCTGGAGAGCGTCCCGGGCCTCATTCCGGGCGGCCTCCGCTCTCTGACGAGCTTTGGTAAGTTCGGCCTCTTGAGCCGACGCCTCGCGCTCCAAGGCTTCACACTTCCTCACCATGTCCTGAAGCTCCTGCTGGACCTCGCCGACCCGGGTCTTGAGCTTCTTACAGGCGGCATGCTGTTGGACAGCCTTCCCCTCGGCTTTGGCCAGGGCCTTTCTCCGGGCCTTGACCTCAGTCGTCGCTTCTGTACAAATCATGGCATTTTGGTCATCGCATATCATTTTCTTCTTTTCGAATATATAACATGTTATTGCTTAACTTGTTCCTCCTGAAGCTGCCCCTTCACTTGGCTCAGCTCTCCTTCGGCCTCTGCCAGTTTCTGCTTCAGTCTGGAGACTTCGGCAGTATGCGAGGCCGCGGCCAGCAACGACGCATGTATTTAAGAAAAATTTAGTTAGTTTCCTGTCATAGGAGATTGATCCTTTGTCCGGTTTTTTCATTCCGAACACCGGACAGTGTCTCAGGGGCTACTGTCTACATTGGGATTCTCTCCTTTTGGCGTCACCTACCTCAAAACCTATCAGCAGGTTGCTGCAAGCCTCGGTTAGTCCGCTCTTGGCAGACTAGACCTTTTCAATCACCGTGCCCATAAGGACACGGTGCTCATCCATAATGGAAGTGCCTTGCAGCGCTTCTAGCAGACTATCCGGTGCCCCTGGTTGGACAGGGGCCACCGGCGGAACATGCATCCCCCTTCTTTCAAAGGAGGGTGCATGCTGGATTCCGGAGCCGCCTCGATCTCCAGAATTGAGTCCGGTTGAGGGCCGAATTGTATACGGCCCTCCCCGCCAGTCTCCGGGGGATTGGTTCCCCTTGGTGTCTGGCGGCGGGGGTTACGCCTTCAGGCGCCTCCTGAGCCTCTCCCCCACTGGGAACAGTCCTTCGGGACAGCACCTCTGCCTCATCCCTGTTCTTGGGGGAGTGTGCGTCTGGCGGGGAGTCGATGGCCATCGCCTTGGAGTCCAGCGAGCCTCCTAACGAGGATCGCGGAGGGCTATTGTGGGCTGGACTACAATAACATAATCAATCGTTTCAGCACAATAAAGAGGGGAAACTTCACGGCCAAATAAGGCGTTAGTACTTACGATGCGGTCCGAGACTTAGCGTGGGGGCATCTCTCTGGACTGTCCTCGACGTCCCATGCGGAGTTATCTGCGAGGGAGCCCTTCCCCCTTTTGGGCGCCTTCGCCTCCAGAGTTGCGGAGGCCGCCCTCTTCTTCCTCCCCCCATTAGGGGGAGAGTCGCTCTCCTCCTCCGCCTCATCCACGTTGTCTTCAGCGGCAGGGGAATGGGCCTTGTCTTCAGATGTCGCATCCGAGGTACCCTTGCGACGGAGGCCCCTCTGAGCCCCCTTGGCCTTCCCTGTGGCCTTCTTCTCTGGTGCCTTATAAGGTGCCAGCTCCAGCATCTTTGCTAAGCGCAGGATGACTGGCTCCTCGGGAAAGGGAGCCGGACACTGGATCTGCTTCGCCTTCTTCAACCAGTACTAAAAAAGCAATGGTAATGGGAGCTTAGATGTCATCCTTGAAACAAGCAAGTAAGGGATGTGTTGAAAACAACATACCTCGTTGGGAGGGTGATTTATGTCATGACCCTGGTACGAGCCAGTGGTCGGCGGTATCTCGTTGCCCTTGAAAAGCAACTTCCAGGCATCTTCGTGAGTCGTCTCAAAATGCCTCACCAGGGTATGGTGTTTCTTCGGGTTGAAATCCCATAGGGGACAGCTTCGGCTCTGGCAAGGAAGGATTCGACGCACCAACATCACTTGGATTATGTCGACAAGCTTGATGTATTTATCGATCATACTTTGGATACGCGTTTGTAGGGCAATCAGCTCGTTCGACGAACACCAGTTTGGGCTCTTCTCGATCCAGGAGGTGAGCCGCACGGGGGTGCCGGAATTGAATTCAGAAGCCGCGGCCCAGGTAGCGTCGCAGGGTTCGGTGATGTAGAACCATGGCTTCTGCCATTCCTTGACAGATTCCACGAATGTGCCTTTTGGCCAGGGGACATTGGTGAGCTTGCTCACCATGGCGCCCCCGCACTCTACGTGCTGTCCGTCCACCACCTTGGGCTTCGTTGAAGGTTTTGAGCCATAGCCTGAAGTGGGTGTGGATGCGGAGGAAGGCCTCGCATACGATGACGAACGCCAAGATATTGAGGAAGGAGTTCGGGGATAGATCGTGAAAGTCTATCCTATAGTAGAACATTATCCCGCGAACGAAGGGGTGGAGTGGAAACCCTAGCCCACCGAGGAAATGAGGGATGAACACTACCCTCTCGTTGGGCTTCGGTGTGGGCATGATTTGTCCCCGGGCTGGAAGACGGTGGGTGATTTCCTTCGCCAGGTAGCCGGTCGCCCGAAGCTCGGCGATGTCCTCCTCCTTAACTGAGGAGGCCATCCATTTGCCTTGACCTCCAGATCTGGACATGGTTGGGTGTTTGTTTGAATGGGAGTGAATGAAGTCTTGGGCGTTGGAGCTCAAGAGCGGAGAGGCGGGAAGAAAGCGTGGGAGAAGAAAGGGGAATCTTATCTCCTTATAAGGGCGGTGAATATTGGACGCCCCCCCCCCATTCGGCTTAAAATTCGCCTGCTCCCAAGGGCTGTGTAAATAGCGTGGTTGGGTTACCCACACCCGTATTTATGACAATCCCATAATAAGGGGACACGGTCTCTGCTTTGACAAGACGTGCCAATGACAACCGCGTCTCAAAACATGGGGCGAAAAACGGTTCGAAATTATGACCAGACGGGCGTGACATCCCATTACTAAAGTTGTCAGCAGATTGGACTTGTGTGTTATTATATTCTCTCTACGGTTGTGTGTGATGTGTGTTACAGGTCCGGACACGATCAATTCGTTTGGAGACTATTCGGGAGTTCGGAAGGAGGAACCCGCCTTGCAATGCCGAAGACAGCACTACGCGCGGGATACCTTGTCATTGAAGCCAGGTTCAGGGGCTACTGAGCGACTCCTGGACTAA
Organism: Triticum monococcum; assembly: GCA_034509565.1. Classification (NCBI taxonomy): domain Eukaryota; kingdom Viridiplantae; phylum Streptophyta; class Magnoliopsida; order Poales; family Poaceae; genus Triticum; species Triticum monococcum. The sequence goes on along the minus strand of CM067842.1, from coordinate 272,406,980 downwards.
GGGGTCCTCGGGCATCCAGCCTGTTATCTATGGGACGGACTGATGGGCTGTGAGGATATGAAGACCGAGGACTGTACCTGTGTCCGGATGGGACTCTCCTTGGCGTGGAAGGCAAGCTTGGCGAACAACTATGGAGATTCCCTCTTATGTAACTGACTCTATGTAACCCTAGATCCCCCCCGGTGTCTATATAAACCGGAGGGTGTAGTCCGGAAAGGATATACTCAATACCTTAGTCATACAGGCTAGACTTCTAGGGTTTAGCCATTACGATCTCGTGGTAGATCAACTCTTGTAATACTCATATTCATCAATATCAATCAAGCAGGACGTACGATATTACCTCCATCAAGAGGGCCCGAACCTGGGTAAAACTTCGTGTCCCCTGTCTCCTGTTACCATCAACCTTAGACGCACAGTTCGGGACCCCCTACCCGAGATCCGCCGGTTTTGACACCAACAAAGATCATCGCACTTTTATTTACTTATAACTCAGGAATTATAACTCGATACTTAGAACAAAATATGACTCTATATGAATGCCTCCGGCGGTGTGCCGAGATGTGCAATGAATCTAGAGTGACATGTATGAAAGAATTATGAAAGGTGGTTTTGCCACAAATACAATGTCAACTACATGATCTTGCAAAGCAATATGACAATGATGGAGCGTGTCATAATAAATGGAACGGTGGAAAGTTGCATGTCAATATATCTCGGAATGGCTATGGAATTGGCATAATAGGTAGGTATGGTGGCTGTTTTGAGGAAGGTATAAGGTGGGTGTATGGTACCAGTCAAATTTGCGCGGTACTAGAGAAGCTAGCAATGGTGGAAGGGTGAGAGTGTGTAGAATCCATGGACTCAACATTAGTCATAAAGAACTCACATACTTATTGCAAAATTCTATTGATTATCAAAACGAAGTACTACGTGCATGCTCCTAGGGGGATAGATTGGTAGGAAAAGACCATCGCTCGTCCCTGGCCGCCACTCATAAGGAATACAATCAATAAATAAATCATGCTCCGACTTCATCACATAACAGTTCACCATACGTGCATGCTACGGGAATCACAAACTTTAACACAAGTATTTCTACAATCCACAATTACTCACTAGCATGACTCTGATATCACCATCTTTATATCTCAAAACAATCATAAGGAATCAAACTTATCATAGTATTCAATGCACTTAATGTGAAAGTTTTTATTATATCCCTCTTGGATGCCCATCATATTAGGACTAAATTCATAACCAAAGAAAATTACCATGCTGTTTAGAGATACTCTGAAAATGATATATGTGAAGCATGAGAGTTCATCAATTTCTTCAAAATAAGACCACCACCTTGCTCTGAAAAGATATAAGTGAAGCACTAGACCAAATGGAAAACTACCCTAAAAGATATAAGTGAAGATCAATGAGTAGTCGAATAATTATGTAACCATGTGAAGACTCTCTAACATTTAAGAATTTCAGATCTTGGGATACTATTCAAATAGCAAGAAAAACAAAATAAAATAAAATGACGCTCCAAGCAAAACACAAATCATGTGGTGAATAAAAATATAGCTCCAAGAAGGTTACCGATGAACGAAGACAAAAGAGGGGATGCCATCCGGGGCATCCCCAAGCCTAGATGATTGGTTGTCCTTGAATACTAGCTTGGGGTGCCTTGGGCATACCCAAGCTTAGGCTCTTGCCACTCCTTATTCCATAGGCCATCAAAACTTTACCCAAAACATGAAAACTTCACAACACAAAACTTAACAGAAAACTCGTGAGCTCCGTTAGTATAATAAAACAAATCATTCACGTTCGTACTGTCAAGACAAGATTCATAATTTTTCTCACATGATGCCTATTGTACCCTATCATTTGTACAATTTATGTTAAGCAATAAAAGCCATAGAAACTAGAAAACAAGTAAACTATGCATCAAAAACAGAATTTGTCAAAAACAGAACAGTGTGTAAAGATCTGAATTGAAATCGTACTTATGTAACTCCAAAATTTCTGAAAAATTAGGACAATCTAGACAATTGGTATATGAATCTTGTGTAAAAAATTCAGATAAAAAACACGTTCCCGTGAAGTTTCAAAATTCCTGGACTGGGAGCAAAAGTTTCTTTTTTTGCACAGAATCAAGTCAACTATCATCCATACTATTCCAACGGCTTTACTTGGCACTTTATTGAAACAAAAGCTGTAAAAATGATTAATATAGAAGCATAATCATGTGAACACACAAAAACAGTAGGGGTAAATGTTGGGTTGTCTCCCAACAAGTGCTTTTCTTCAATTCCTTTTTAGCTACACATGATGATTTCAATGATGCTCGCATAAAAGTAAAGAATTAAAATGCAAAGAGAGCATCATTAAACATATGTGGCAATCACATTTAAGTCTAACCCACTTCCTATGCATAGGGATTTTGTTAGCAAACAATTTATGGAAACAAGAATCAACTAGCATAGGAAGGCAAAACAAGCAAAACTTCAAGATTTTCAACACATAGAGAGGAAACTTGATATTATTGCAACTCCGACAAGCATATATTCCTCCCTCATAATAATTCTCAGTAGCATCATGACTGAATTCAAAAATATAACTATCACATAAAGCATTATTCCCACGATGCACAAGCATAGAGATTTTACTACTCACCACATAAGCAAAATTCTTCTCATTAATAGTAGTGGGAGCAAACTCAAGAAAATAACTATCATCTGAGGCATAATCCAATAGAAAATTAAAATCATGATGACAAGTTTCATGGTTATCATTATTCTTTATAGCATACATGTCATCATAATAATCATCATAGATAGGAGCATTGTTCTCATAATCAATTGGAACCTCTTCCGAAATAGTGGAATCATCATTAAATCATGACCTCTCCAAATCCACTTTGATAAATATTATAAGATTCAACACCCTCCAAAATAGTGGGATCATTACCTAGAGTTGACACTCTTCCGAACCCACTTTCATTAATATAATCATCATAAATAGGAGGCATGCTTTCATCATAATAAATTTGCTCATCAAAACTTGCGGGACAAAAAAATATCATCTTCATCAAACATAGCATCCCCATGCTTGTGGCTTTGCATATCATTAGCATCATGGATATTCAAAGAATTCATACTAACAACATTGCAATCATGCTCATCATACAAAGATTTGGTGCCAAACATTTTATAGACTTCTTCTTCTAATACTTTGGCACAATTTTCCTTTCCAACATTTTCACGAAAGACATTAAAAAGATGAAGCATATGAGGCAACCTCAATTCCATTTTTTGTAGTTTTCTTTTATAGACTAAACTGGTGATAAAACAAGAAACTAAAAGATTCAACTGCAAGTTCTAAAGATATACCTTCAAGCACTAACCTCCCCGGCAACAGTGCCAGAAAAGAGCTTGATGTCTACTATGCAACCTTCTTCTTGTAGACTCGTGTTGGGCCTCCAAGCGCAGAGTTTTGTAGGACAGTAGCAAATTTCCCTCAAGTGGATGACCTAAGGTTTGTCAATCCATGAGAGGCGTAGGATGAAGATGGTCTCTCAAACAAACCTACAACCAAATAACAAAGAGTCTCTTGTGTTCCCAACACACCCACTACAATGGTAAATTGTATAGGTGCACTAGTTCGGCGAAGAGATGGTGATACAAGTGCAATATGGATAGTAGATATAGGTTTTTATAATCTAAAAAAATAAAAAAAGCAAGGTAGCAAGTAATAGAAATGAGCAAAACGGTATTGCAATGCTTGGAAACAAGGCCTAAGGTTCATCCTTTCACTAGTGCAAGTTCTCTCAACAGTGATAACATAATTAAATCATATGGCAATCCCTCAACGTGCGACAAAAGTCACTCCAAAGTTCCTATCGCGGAGAACGTAAGATGAAATTGCTTGTAGGGTATGAAACCACCTCAAAGTTATTCATTCCGATCAATCCATTGATCTATTCCTATAAGTGTCACAAACAACCCTAGAGTTCATAGTAAAATAACACCATATGACACACATCAATCCACCCTAATGTCACCTAGATACTCCAATGTCACCACAACTATCCATGGGTCAATTATACGATATGCATCAAACAACTTCAGATTCAATAATATTCAATCCAACACAAAGAACCTCAAAGAGTGCCCCAATATTTCTACCGGAGAAACAAGGATGAAAACGTGCATCAACCCCCATCCATAGATTACCCTAATGTCACCTCGGGAATCTGCGAGTTGAGTGCCAAAACATACATGAAGTGAATCAATAGAATACCCCATTGTTACCACGGGCATCCCACGCAAGACATACATCAAGTGTTCCCAAATCCATAATAGTATTCAATTCGATAATGGTGAAACCTCAAAGGGAAAACTCAATTCATCACAAGACGGTAGAGGGAGAAACACCATATGATTCAACTATAGTAGCAAAGCTCGCGGTACATCAAGGTCATGCCAAATCAAGAACATGAGAGAGAGATCAAACACATAGCTACTGGTACATACCCTCAGTCCCGAGGGTGAACTACTCACTCCTCGTCATGGAGAACGCCAGGATGATGAAGATGGCCACCGGTGAGGGTTCCCCCCTTCGACAGGCTGCTGGAACGGGCTCCCGATTGGTTTTTGTGGCTATATAGGCTTGCGGCCCCTAGGTTTATTTCTGGGGGTTTCAATATTTATAGGAATTTTTGGCGTCAGGAACAAGTCAGGGGGTCCACGAGGCGACGACAAGACAGGGGCACGCTCTAGGGGGCGCCCTCCACCCTTGTGGAGCCCTCGTGGCTATTCTAGCCCAACTCTTTTGCTTCGGGGGATTCGTCTGGTCCATAAAAATCACCATAAATATTCATCTCATTTGGACTCCGTTTGATATTCCTTTTTTGCAAAACTCAAAAACAAGGAAACAAACAGAAACTAGTACTGGACTCTAGGTTAATAGGTTAGTCCCAAAAATCCTATAAAATAGCATATAAATGCATATAAATCATCCAAGATAGATAATATAATAGCATTGAATAATCAAAAATTATAGATACATTGGAGACGTATCATATGGGTGGCCGATGTGGGCCACATCAAAGTAAATGAGCTCAGTATGGTAGTTGTCACGCTTGTCGAAGGTAACGGGAAGATGCACTTGCCCCAGGGGGGTGGTGGATCGAATGGTCACTCTAGAGAATGGCTTGGTGGGCATGAGCTAATCATAGGGCACTTAAGTGTCTCAAAGTTCTCAACGAAGAGCACATTAAGGCCAGTGCCGCCATCGATGAGGGTCTTGGTGACGGAGACGTTGCTAATGGTGGGCGTGCACAACATGGAGAGAATGCCCGCAGTGGCCGCGCACCTGAGGTGGTCCTTGGAGTTGAAAGTGATGGTGTACTGCGACCACCTAAGGGGACACACAGCCTCATGCTTCGCGAGAGCCGCATTCTCCTCACGAGAGAACTACTTGAAGATGCAGTATGAGGCGGGTGCCTGGGCACCGCCGAGGATACAGGCAATCGCGTGAGGCTCCTGATAGCCTCCAGCCCCATCGTATTGATGGTTGTCGTTGTTCCTCCTTGGTGGTGGCGGCAGTGGAGGGAGTCCGGCGTTGCCCTTAGGATGGGGCCTCATGAGGCTGATCGCACCAGGGGCGTCACGAGGCTGGTCGTGCCATCCACCCTCGCGAGACTGGTCGCGCCAGCCCTAACGGCAGTTGCGGTTGTCCCAGCATCCTCCACCGCAGCCTCCTCCATGGCCAAAGCCACGGTCACTACGCTCGAGGCGGCGGCCCAGGCGCCTCGAGCGTAGTGCCCTGAGTTTGTGACACTCATTTATGTTGTGTGTGTGTGCATGTTGTGGAAGACGCAAAACGGGCGGCTATCCTTGATGGGCTCGTCACGGTCACGGCCGCGCTTCTGCTCAGGCTCGGCCGCCAGCATGGCGGGGCCCTTACACTTCGCCTCCTTGGTCTTGGCCTTCTTTTCTTTGGGATCTTCGTCTGGGTGCTTGAGGGAGATGCGGCCTTCTTCCGCCCTGGCACACTTCTTCGCTCAGTTGAACATCTTCAGCGCCATACACGGATCATCATGGATGGAGAGCTCCTCGCTCATCTTGACGTCTGTGACGCCCTCGGTGAATGCTGAGATGATGGCTTTGTTCCAGGCCTTCGGAATTTTGAGGCGGACATGGGTGAAGTGCTGAATGTACTTGCGGAGTATTTCCCCTGGGTGCCGCTTCACGCGCCGCAGGGTGTTGACGGTGAGAGCGCGGTCGTGGGTGCCTTTGAAGTTGGCAATGAACCGCTTGCGAAGCTCGTCCCATGAGGAGATCGACCCCTTCGGGAGGTGCATGAACCAGGAGTGTGCATCGTCCTTGAGAGCCATGGGGAACCAGTTCGCCATGACCTTGCAATCGCCGTTGACCGCCTCGATGCTCATCGCGTAGAGTTGGAGGAACTCCGCTGGGTCGGGGATGCCGTCATAGTGTAGGGGCAGCTCCGGCTTGAACTTGACTGGCCAAACCACCTGGCGCAGCTCGCGGGTGAAAGCAAGACAGCCCATGGTGCTCACGGGCATGGCGCATGCTGGGGGGCGTGCTACGTCTTGACCTTGCGTTGGTTTGCCCCGAAGAGGAAGGGGTAGTAGCGTAAGTATTTCCCTCATTTTTTTAGAACCAAGGTATCAATCCAGTAGGAGCCCATGCTCAAGTCCCTCGTACCTGCACAAAGCGATAGCTACTCGCAACCAACGCGATTAGGGGTTGTCAAGCCCTTCACGGTCACTTACGAGAGTGAGATCTGATAGATATAATGTTTTTGGTATTTTTTATATAAAGATGCAAAGTAAAAGTAAAGGCAAAGTAAATAGTAAAACAATATAAAAGTGATGGAGATTGATATGATGAGAATAGACCCAGGGGCCATAGGTTTCACTAGTGGCTTCTCTCAAGAGCATAAGTATTCTACGGTGGGTGAACAAATTACTATTGAGCAATTGATAGAATTGAGCATAATTATGAGAATATCTAGGCATGATCATGTATATAGGCATCACGTCTGTGACAAGTACACCGAAACGATTCTGCATCTACTACGATTACTCCACTCATCGACCGCTATCCAGCATGCATCTACAGTATTAAGTTAAAAACAGAGTAACGCCTTAAGCAAGATGACATGATGTAGAGAGATAAATTCATGCAATATGAAATAAACCCCATCTTGTTATCCTCCATGGCAACGATACAATACGTGCCTTGCTGCCCCTTCTGTCACTGGGTAAGGACACCGCAAGATCGAACCCAAAGCTAAGCACTTCTCCCATGGCAAGAACTACCAATCTAGTTGGCCAAACCAAACGGATAATTCGAAGAGACTTGCAAAGATAACCAATCATGCATAAAAGAATTCAGAGAAGATTCAAATATTATTCATAGATAGACTTGATCATAAACCCACAATTCATCGGTCTCAACAAACACATCGCAAAAAGAAGATTACATCGAATAGATCTCCACAAGAGAGGGGGAGAACTTTGTATTGAGATTCAAAGAGAGAGAAGAAGCCATCTAGCTACTAACTATGGACCCGAAGGTCTGAGGTAAACTACTCACACTTCATCGGAGGGGCTAGGATGATGTAGAAGCCCTCCGTGATGACGGCCCTCTTCCGCCGGAGCTCCGAAACAGGCCCCAAGATGGGATCTCGTGGATACAGAAAGTTGCGACGGTGGAATTATGTTTTTGGCTCCTGTTCTGATCGTTTGGGGGTACGTGTGTATATATAGGATGACGGAGTACGTCGCTGGAGCACCAAGGGGCCCACGAGGCAGGGGACGCGCCCTAGGGGGGCGCCCCCACCCTCGTGACCACCTCTTTGACCCCTTGTAGTAGGGTCCAAGTCTCCTGGATCACGTTCGGTGAGAAAATCACGTTTCCGAAGATTTTATTCTGTTTGGACTCCGTTTGATATCCTGTTTATCCGAAACACTGAAATAGGCAAAAAACAGCAATTCTGGGCTGGGCCTCCGGTTGATAGGTTAGTCCCAAAAATAATATAAAAGTGGAAAATAAAGCCCAATATAGTCCAAAACAGTAGATAATATAGCATGGAGCAATCAAAAATTATGGATACGTTGGAGACATATCAGGCATCCCCAAGCTTAATTCCTGCTCGTCCTCGAGTAGGTAAATGATAAAAAGAGAATTTTTGATGTGGAGTGCTACTTGGCATAATTTCAATGCAAATCTTCTTAATTGTGGTATGAATATTCAGTTTAGAAAGATTCAAGACAAAAGTTTATATTGACATAGAAAATGATAATACTTCAAGCATACTAACAAAGCAATTGTGTCTTCTCAAAATAACATGGCCAAAGAAAGTTATCCCTACAAAATCATATAGTCTGGCTATGCTCCATCTTCCCCACACAAAGTATTTAAATCATGCACAACCCCGATGACAAGCCAAGCAATTGTTTCATACTCTAACTTTTTCAATCTTCACGCAATACATGAGCGTGAGCCATGGATATAGCACTATAGGTGGAATAGAATGGTGGTTGTGGAGAAGACAAAAAGGAGAAGATAGTCTCACATCGACTAGGCGTATCAATGGGATATGGAGATGCCCATCAATAGATATCAATGTGAGTGAGTAGGGATTGCCATGCAACGGATGCACTAGAGCTATAAATGTATGAAAGCTCAACAAAAGAAACTAGTGGGTGTGCATCCAACTTGCTTGCTCACGAAGACCTAGGGCAATTTGAGGAAGCCCATCATTGGAATATACAAGCCAAGTTCTATAACGTAAAATTCCCGCTAGTATATGAAAGTGACAACATATGAGACTTTCTATATGAAGAACATGGTGCTACTTTGAAGCACAATATATGAGACTTGCTATATCATGGTGCTACTTTGAAGCACAAGTGTGGAAAAAAAGATAGTAGCATTGCCCCTTTTTTATTTTTATTTTTTGGGCCTTCTTTTTTTCTTTGGCCTTTTTTGGGGGACAATGCTCTATTGAATCATGATCATCACACTCCTATTTATTTACAAATCGATACTAAAACAAAGTATGACTCTATATGAATGCCTCCGGCGGTGTACCGGGATATGCAATGAATCACGAGTGACAAGTATGAAAGAATTATGAACGATGGCTTTGCCACAAATACTATATCAACTACATGATCATGCTAAGCAATATGACAATGATGGATGTGTCATGATGAACTAGATGGTGGAAAGTTGCATGGCAATATATCTCGGAATGGCTATGGAAATGCCATAATAGGTAGGTATGGTGGCTATTTTGAGGAAGGTATATGGTAGGTGTATGATACCGGCGAAAGTTGCGTAGTATGAGAGAGGCTAGCAAAGGTGGAAGGGTGAGAGTGCGTATAATCCATGGACTCAACATTTGTCATAAAGAACTCATATACTTATTGCAAAAATTTAGAAGTTATCAAAGCAAAGTATTACGTGCATGCTCCTAGGGGGATAGATTGGTAGGAAAAGACCATCGCTCGTCCCCGACCGCCACTCATAAGGAAGACAATCAATAAATAAATCATGCTCCGACTTCATCACATAATGGTTCACCATATGTGCATGCTACGGGAATCACAAACTTCAACACAAGTATTCTTTAAATTCATAACTACTCAACTATCATGACTTTAATATTATCACCTCCATATCTCAAAACAATTATCATGCTTCAATCTTTTCATAGTATTCAACACACTCAAAAAAAAGTTCTACAAATCTTGAATACCAAGCATATTATTATTAGGCAAATTACCATGCTATTAAGAGACTCTCAAATTAATTTAAGTGAAGCATGAGAGATTAATAGTTTCTTTAAAACGAATCCACCACCGTGCTCTAAAAGATCTAAGTGAAGCACATAGAGCAAAATTATCAAGCTCAAAAGATATAAGTGAAGCACATAGAGCAAAATTATCTAGCTCTAAAGATATAAGTGAAGCACATAGAGTAAAATTATCTAGCTCAAAAGATATAAGTGAAGCACATAGAGCAAAATTATCTAGCTCAAAAGATATAAGTGAAGCACATAGAGTAAAATTATCTAGCTCAAAAGATATAAGTGAAGCACATAGAGCAAAATTATCTAGCTCAAAAGATATAAGTGAAGCACATAGAGTATTCTATCAAATTTTAATTCGTGTATGGATCTCTCAAAAGGTGTGTACAGCAAGGATGATTGTGGCATACTAACAAACAAAGACACAAATAATACAAGACGCTCCAAGCAAAACACATATCATGTTGGTGAATAAAAATATAGCTACAAGTAAATTACCGATGGAAGTGGATGAAAGAGGGGATGCCTTCCGGGGCATCCCCAAGCTTTGAATTTTTGGTGTCCTTGGATTATCTTGGGGGTGCCATGGGCATCCCCAAGCTTAGGCTCTTGCCACTCCTTGTTCCATGATCCATCAAAAGAATTCACCCAAAACTTGAAAACTTCACAACACAAAACTCAAAGTAGAAAACTCGTGAGCTTCGTTAGCGAAAGAAAAACAAAAGACCACTTCAATGTACTATAATGAACTCATTCTTTATTTATATTGGTGTTAAACCTACTGTATTCCAACTTCTCTATGGATTATAAACTATTTTACTAGCCATAGATTCATCAAAGTAAGCAAACAACACACGAAAAACAGAAACTGTCAAAAACAGAACAGTCTGTAGTAATCTGTATCTAGAGCAAGATCTGGAACCCCAAAAATTCTAAAATAAATTTCTGGACATGCGGAATTATCTATTAATCATCTGCAAAAATAATTAACTAAATATCAGTCTCCAAATAAAAATGACAGCAGTTCTCGTGAGCGCTAAAGTTTCTGTTTTTTACAGCAAATTCAACAAGACTTTCCCCAAGTCTTCCCAACGGTTCTACTTGGCACAAACACTAATTAAACACAAAAAACACAACCAAAACAGAGGCTAAATAATTTATTTTTTAAATAACAGCAAGGATAAATATTGGGTTGACTCCCAACAAGCGCTTTTCTTTAAATACTTAAAGCTAGGCATTGATAATTTTAATGATGCTCAGATGAAAGACAAAAATTGACGCACAAAGAGAGCATCACAAAACACGTGACAAACACATCTAAGTCTAACATACTTCCTATGCATAGGCATATTATAGGCAGACAAATTATCAAGGTAAGCAAAAACTAGTCTATGCAAGGAAACGGAAAGAAACAATAGCAATCTCAACATAACGAGAGGTAATTTAGTAACATGAAAATTTCTACAAGCATATTTTCCTCTCACATAGTAATTACATGTAGGATCATGAGCAAATTCAACAATATAGCTATCACATAAAATATTCTCAACATGATCGACATGCATGCAAAGTTGGCACTTTTCCGAAATAGTGGGATTGACATTAACTAAAGTCATGACCTTTCCAAACGCACTTTTATCAAAAACTCATAAGATTGAAAATTCTCCAAATATGTGGGATCTAAAGTTGACATTCTTCCAAACCCACTTTCAATATTATTGCAAACATTATAATCAATCTCATATTCATCATGGGGCTTAAATAAAATTTCAAGATCAAAAGAATCACCCCAATCATGATCGTTGCAACAAGTAGAGGACAAAGCAAAATTAGCATCCCCAAGCTTAGGGTTTTGCATATTATTAGCACAATTGACATTAATAGAATTTATAATAACATCATTGCAATCATGCTTTTTATTCAAAGATCTATTATGAATCACTTCAAAACATACTTCATCGCAATTTTCAGATTCACGAATTTCAAGCAAAACTTCATAAAGATAATCTAGTGCACAAAACTCACTAGCAATTGGTTCAACATAACTGGATCTCTTAAAAAGATCAGCAAGCAGATGAGGATCCATAAATCTTAGGTTCTCTATTTAGTAATAAATAAATGACTATTCCAACCATACGAGCAAACAAAAAGCAAACGGGCCAGAAGAGGCAAATAGAGAGGGAGGAGAGAGAGAGAGAGAGAGAGAGAGAGAGGGCGAATAAAACGGAAAGGGTGAATTGGGGAGAGAGGAAAACGAGAGGCAGATGGCAAATAATGTAATGCGAGAGATAGGGATTGTGATGGGTACTTGGTATATTGACTTTTTGCGTAGACTCCCTGGCAACGGCGCCAGAAATTCTTCTTGCTATGTCTTGAGCTTGCATTGGTTTTCCCCGAAGAGGAAGGGATGAAGCAGCAGAGTAGCGTAAGTATTTCCCTCAGTTTTTGAGAACCAAGGTATCAATCCAGTAGGAGCCCACGCTCAAGCCCCTCGTACCTGCACAAAGTGATAGCTACTCGCAACCAACACGATTAGGGGTTGTCAAGCCCTTCACGATCACTTACGAGAGTGAAATCTGATAGATCGAATATTTTTGCTATTTTTGATATAAAGATGCAAAGTAAAAGTAAAGGCAAAGTAAATAGCAAAACAATATAAAAGTCATGGAGATTGATATGATGAGAATAGACCCGGGGACCATAGGTTTCACTAGTGGCTTGTCTCAAGAGCATAAGTATTCTACGGTGGGTGAACAAATTATTGTTGAGTAATTGATAGAATTGAGCATAATTATGAGAATATCTAGGCATGATCATATATATTGGCATCACGTCCGTGACAAGTAGACCGAAACGATTTTGCATCTACTACTATTACTCCACTCATCGACCGCTATCCAGCATGCATCTAGAGTATTAAGTTAAAAACAGAGTAACGCCTTAAGCAAGATGACATGATGTAGAGAGATAAATTCATGCAATATGAAATAAACCCCATATTGTTATCCTCGATGGCAACGATACAATACGTGCCTTGCTGCCCCTTCTGTCACTGGGTAAGGACACCGCAAGATCGAACCCAAAGCTAAGCACTTTTCCCATGGCAAGAACTACCAATCTAGTTGGCCAAACCAAACGGATAATTCGAAGAGACTTGCAAAGATAACCAATCATGCATAAAAGAATTCAGAGAAGATGCAAATATTATTCATAGATAGACTTGATCATAAACCCACAATTCATCGGTCTCAACAAACACACCGCAAAAAGAAGATTACATCGAATAGATCTCCACAAGAGAGGGGGAGAACTTTGTATTGAGATTCAAAGAGAGAGAAGAAGCCATCTAGCTACTAACTATGGACCCGAAGGTCTGAGGTAAACTACTCACACTTCATCGGAGGGGCTAGGATGATGTAGAAGCCCTCCGTGATGACGGCCCTCTTTCGGCGGAGCTCCGGAACAGGCCCCAAGATGGGATCTCGTGGATACAAAAAGTTGCGGCGGTGGAATTAGGTGTTTGGCTCCTGTTCTGATCGTTTGGGGGTACGTGTGTATATATAGGAGGAAGGAGTATGTCGGTGGAGCAATGAGGGGGCCATGAGGCAGGGGGCGTGCCCTAGGGGGGCACGCCCCACACCCTCGTGACCACCTCTTTGATCCCTTGCATTAGGGTCCAAGTCTCCTAGATCATGTTCGGTGAGAAAATCACGTTTCCGAAGATTTTATTCCGTTTGGACACCGTTTGATATTCTATTTATCTGAAACACTGAAATAGGCAAAAAACAACAATTCTAGGCTGGGCCTCCGGTTAGTAGGTTAGTCCCAAAAATAATATGAAAGTGGAAAATAAAGCCCAATATAGTCCAAAATAGTAGATAATATAGCATGGAGCAATCAAAATTATAGATACGTTGGAGACGTATCAGGGCGCGGTCCTGGCGCCCATGCGCCGCAACTTCCTACATGGCTCGGCCATGGTGCTAGAGCGGTGGCGCGGGAAGCGCACGTGCGTCTTACTGTGGTTGCTGCACCACCTGGCAGCTGGCCTCGTCCCGAGCCAGCTCTGGCGCTCTGCGCGATGTGTCGCACGGCCGCGCGTCGTGCCTTGGCTCGACGTCTACGCTGCGCAGAGGAGGAGGCAAAGGCGTGCCATGAGCCACGTTACTGTCACGAGACAACGGGGAACGGAGCGAGTGGGAGGGCGCTGGAGCCTTGCTAGCGACGTTAACGAGCTCGATGATGCGGCCCAACCAGGCGCATAGCCCTCATTGGCCGGGCGGTAGCGCAGTAGCTCCTGTACCATGAGCAACGCCGCCTGCGCATTCGCTGGCCTGCAGTGGGCATGAGAGGACGAAGCGGTGGCCGGGTGAGACAAGGAGTAGCGGTGTGGCCGTCGTGCTGCACGGATGGTGGCAGAGAAGAGTCCTGCTGCTCGAGAGCAGCGGGGTCGGTGGTACCGTTAGCCGCGGCAGGGGCGGAGTTGCGGATAGCAGCATGGCACACTGGTGCCGTCATGATGATGCGGGCCGCACGGCGCTTGGCACGAACTCGGTGCGTGTCAGCCGTGGAGACTTCAGAGCAAGAACATGGATGGAACCAAACAACTTCGACGCACCCCTACCTGGCATGCCAAATGTTGGAATCGGGGGTCCACAGACGCAAACAAGGTTCGAACTCTTGGTTGCTCGCGAAGGACCTTGCTAAGCCACTGCTCGCCGCTCACTATCCCATGGTGATGCTTTGTCGATCCCGTGTGAGAAGGGATAGGAATGAGACATGGTGGTTTACCCAGGTTCAGGCCACCTTGCGGTGTAAAACCCTACTCCTGCTTTGTGGTGGATTGCCTCGCGAGGAGGATGAGTACGGACTGGTACAATGATGAACTGCCTCTCGAGGGCTCAAGAGTCGACCTGAGGGTCCAGGATTTGATCCCTCTCTAAGGTGGAGACTAGCCTATCTTTATAGTAGCCTTGGTCCTCTTCCCTCATGGTTTAGGCAGGAAGGGATACCACAACAACCAATTTTGAAGGGGGGCCAGAGTACACCCTATCCTGACTAAAGGTGGTCTTCTCCTGCAAAACTCCTAGTCGTTACGCAATGGTGGGCTCGGTGATGACCTCCGTCCTGTCGAGCTAGCGGTCTTGGTCTTGTTGCACTGGAATGGAAACTGTTGGGGGATTCCTTGGGAACCCGTGTACATCCTTTCCTCCTTAGCACCAAAGAGGAAATTGTCCTCTCCCGCGACCGCTGGTGCCCTCCTGGTCTTGGTCATCATGGCTGACGTCAATGCACGCCTCGCGAGGTGGGGTGCTTGCCTAGAGATGGGCCACGTCGGGTCATTTATGGAGGCAGCTCCGGGAGGCCGCTCCTCGGGAGGCTTTGTCGTCATTCGCCTTGTGAGGCGGAGGCCCTCGTGAGGGTCTTGCTCGTAAAGTCTTAGAGTTGGGCCACGTCGGGTCATTTATGGAGCCACATGTTGGATCGTAGGCAGACGGGTCTGGGTATCCCTGGTCCCAGAACACTGACAAAATTCTTTACTTGTGGGTAAAGAGTACACCCTCTATAGAGTTTATAAATCTATTCGAATAGTCCTGTCCGTGGTTAAGGGATATAGTCTAGGAAACGTCAAGTGTCGGTATTAGTGTCGGTTTTTGGAGGAAAATAACTAAATTAGAAAATAATCATGATTTATGATGGATGATTTAGGCCTGGGCGTTAGGTTCCCCCGAACTGATCGGTTCGGTGCTTCGGTTTTGCTAAAAGTTTGGTTTCTCGATTTTATAGACCGATCGGTTTCCTAAGAAAATACTAACTGAGATTTCGGTGCACGTACACTTCGGTTCGGGTCTCGGTTATGGATTTTTTGTTCAAAAAGACCACCTATCGAGACGAATTGACAAAAAAGACCATCTCTGAATCAAATAGTCAAAAAAGACCTCCTTAACTATGGCGGCAGAGGTGGCAGCCGACACGTGGCACCTGCCGCCACGGTGCGAGGCGGCAGACCCTGCCGCCATGGTTTGAGGCGGCACGCTGCAGATTACAGAAATTCCACACCACGACGGAACGGAGACGGTCCCGTGGGCCACGCCGCCGCTGCGTGAGGCGGCCGGTGGTGTGCGTGGGGCGTGCCACGAGACAGCTCTGCTGAGCTTTGGCGTTTTATGCCGACTTTTTCTTTATATGAGGCAGCCCGGCTCATTCCTTTGCGCGCTCACTCTTCTCCTCTCTCTGCTCTAAGTAACCTAGCACACTGAGAAGAATATCTCAAATAGCTACTTTGAGCATGATTTTGAGCGATTTGAAGGCCGATTCAAAAAATGTTTTAGTTGAATAAAAGATAGACCAAGGTCAGATCTATCCATTTTTGTTGGTTTCGTTCGCATGCATGATATTTTTGTTCTGTTTGATTAGTTTCTAAGTACTTTCCCGTCCCATAATATAAGAGTGTTTTTACACTACACTAGTGTTAAAACCGCTTTTATATTGTGGGACGGAAAAAGTATGTATTCTCTGTTGTTTTAGACATTATTTGATCACTTTGTGGACTCATTTGGAGCTTCTGGAGTAGAATTTGCCGTGCGAAGTGAAGTACCAAGGTGAAGATCATGGTATGAGCTTTGCATTACATGGATTTATTTGTGCATGCATGGTGAAAATTAGTTAGAACAACTCCAACACGCCGACCCAAACAGACAGCGATTTTGTCTGTTTTTTGTCCATTTGGGTCAGCCCGGCAGACACCCACGTTCGCTTCCATGTTTGGGTCGATGCATGCGCCCAACACTGACCCGATCCATTTTTACGGTGCGCGAAAAAATAGAACACAAATATTCCGGAAATGAAAAAACGTTAATTAAACATTAATGCCGGCCACAAAGGTCGGCGAGAATCCACACGCCCACATTTACATTAATTAAACATTAAAAGAATCTAAACTACGAGGCGGCGCGTTGCCCTAGGCGTCCTCGTCGTAGTCGCCGGGCCGGTGAGGTCGATCAGTGTCGGCGCAGGGCCGGCCTAGGGGAACGTCGTGTTCCAGACGATGGCGACGTCGTCCTCCGCATGTTGTGCCGCCGCCGGCTGGGGTGCCACACCCTGGGCCAATCATGCGGCAGGGTGACGTCGGGGTAGGGGAGGGACGCAGTTCTCCCAGGGCCACTACGCCTGGTGCACTGAGATGTTCACGCGCTGCCTCGGCCGATGGGAAGACGCGGACGAAGGCGGGGGGGGGGGGGTAGCGGGGGCCTTGCCCTTGTCTTTGCCGGAGAAGAAACCCATCCTTGCGGTGGCTAGGGTGTCGTCATAAGTTAAGCTGACCATGATTTTTGGATGGCTGCCAGGTTGGGATGCAGCGAGCACCGAGAAGGTATGCGAGGCGTCTGTTTCGCGTCCGCACCGACGTATTTCGGCCGCAAATGGGTCAGCGCGGATGCGTTTTGTGACTGAGTCAGTGCGTTGAGTCTTCACTTTTATCCACGCCAATCCAAGCGGACGGTGACGGAAGAAATTGTGTTTCGTTCTTCGACCTCCCTTTTGAGGTGATGACCATGTTCATGCAAGTGCTATTTTGATGCTGTTGATAGAAGTGGCTAATATTTATGTTCATGTGATAATAGGTTGACTCCGTTGATATACTACTGATGATAGGTTCATGCTGATGGATATTTTTTGTACTTTTGTGACGCTTAATTTTATTCAGAATGACATTCATATTGAAGCTGAGGTATAAATGATGCTGTGTAATATTGTGAATATTTTTTATATTGATGTACTATTGTCAATGATGTTACCGCTGGTAGGGCTGGACGTTCAGTTAATATGGTTAATACGGTTCGGTTTATTTGGTTTTTTATAATTTGATTTTATCAAAATGGCCACCGAAACAATCACACAGAAATTAATAACCGAGCCATGATAATCAAAATACACCGATTCCGTTTATTCGGTTAACTGAAAAAATATTATGCATACGAACGATACCTACAAGAATGGACAAATCTGACCTTGGTCTATCTTTTATTCAACTAAAACATCTTTTGAATTGGCCTGTAGAGCAGAGAGGAGAGGAGTAAGCACGCAAAGAAATGAGTCGAGCTGCCCCCATATAAAGAAACGACGAGCAGATTCCAGAGCATACGGGCAGTGTCGGCATGAAACGCCAGAGCTTACCAATCGAGAGCCAGCGAGCTGTCTCGTCGTGCGCTCCCACACACAGTACTGGCCGCGTCACGCAGAGGCGGCATGGCCCATGGGACCGTCCCCGTTCCGTCACGGTGTAGAATTCCTGTAATCTGCAGCACGCCGCCTCACGCCATGGCGGCAGGGGCTGCTGCCTCGCACTGTGGCGGCAGGTGCCACGTGTCGGCTGCCGCCATGGTTAAGGGGTCTTTTTCAACTATTTGATCCGAAGGTGGTCTTTTTTGTCAATTCGTCTCGATAGGTAGTTTTTTTGGACAAAAATTCTCGGTTATGACTGAACAACACCAAACCAGTATGCGTATGTAACATTCCAAAAATTTGAGCAGAATTTCAGCACATTATCTGACATGAAAAATGATACTATTTCGAACACAAACTAACATTGAACATTTCCGTTCCAAAGTTCGACACGAATTGAACATCCAAACTAAGACTTTGCTAAAAAAAATAGAATCAGTCTTCAAAAAAACCGACAAAAAGAAAAATGTGCAGAAGACAGAGATCCATGCATCCAACCCATATGGCATCTACGAGGATCAATGAGAGCAAAAATACACGCTAATTACAAGCTGAAATTCATGAGCCTCTTCCACCACCTCATCCCTTTCTACTACTTCTCTTGAAAGTAAAATCCCCAGATCTGTGCGCCTCCCCACTCCCTTCTTTCCGCCATCACATACCAAGATTTCCATCTCGGATCTACGCATCAGGCTTCAGTGGATCTAGCTTCAATCAGTGGAAGACATGGTCGCTACCTCGCCGGTTATCTTCCATCTGTACGAGGTGCTGCTTTCATCAGTTGGATGGATAGGAGCAAAGGTTCGGGGCTGAGAGAGCGAGAGTTGGAAGTGGAGCACGCCACCAGCCATGGGGATGGGTAGAAGTAGAAGGCGGGGGCGGCTATGTTGCGGCGGTGAAGAGAGTAGCGGGCGGCGGCTAGGGTACGGTCATGCATCGAGGTGTCGATGCAGATGCGTAGGCGGCAGGGATTGGGAGAAGGATTTATTGGTCTCCAGGCCTAGTAGTTGGGTCTTGTGGGTCGTGGCTACGCAGGTTTCTCTGGAGTCCATCGATTACTTCGGTACTTTGGTGTATTCGGGTTTTCAATAAGTACAACCGAATTGACCGAACAAAATTCGGTTTTCAAAATTGGCTGATTGAATTTATCATCAAATAATTTGGTTTCGGTGCCTTCAGGTTCGGTCACGGTTAATTCGGTTTGGTGCTTCGGTCATCAATTTATATGCCCACCTTAGATGATTATTACCACTATGTTGTTATGAACTAACACATGTGTTCTGGTCAATACTTGTATGTTTTATTTTATTTTTCATTAAAAGCCCTTTATGAGGCGTCGCTTTAGACACCCAACCGTGGCATTTATTTTTAAGACCTGTCGAGACGTCACTTCAGACACCCAACTGGTCGTATATTGTTTTCTTTTGGGATAGAGATGATGATTCTATCTCCTAGAATCCATCTTTGTATTTGATTTTATTTGGGTTAAAGCCCTTTGCGTGGCATCGTGAAGATGCCCAACTATGGCATTCTTTTACATTTTTCTCTTGGATTTTTTGGGACGGTTTTATCTCCTAAAATCCGATTTTAAATTTTTATGCGATAATATGATTTACTTAGACCTTTTTTATATTGGTTGACTAACCATTATTTTCTGTGCAAATAAAATACTACACATGATTACACTAAATTCTTGTCATGGCATCGTAGAATATACTTAAAGCTTAACTGCACACATCATGCCTGCTTTATTATATCTTTTGTTCATGATGTTTGTGAGTACATTCAAACATACTTACTGACTTGTCCCGAGCAATTGTCTTGGTTAGATCATGATTCGGAGGAAAGCGCTACGTTGGCGTCCCCGCAACATAGGAATCGGAGATAGCAACCACGTGAGATAGGAATTATTCAGGTCAGTCGTTCCTGTGGGAATGGAGCCCCATCAACGTTGGAGATCCACAAGTTGGTTATGCCATCCGTTGTTATGAATCATTGCTGTACCCATTAGACCTTTATGGTCTTGTATCCAAATTCTTGTAATTGCTTGTTAATCTATGCTACTTTTTGAGCTTGCGTTAATTTTTTTCTTTGAAGAGGAAAGGGTGATGCAGCAAAGTAGAGATAAGTATTTCCCATAGTTAAGAACCAAGGTATCAATCCAGTAGGAGGCACAAACTAACTAACACTTGCGCACAACGCGAAAAAGGATTGTCAATCCATTCACGGTCACTGGCAAGAGTGAGATCTAATAGAGATAGATATAAAAGATAAATAAAAGGCAAACTAAAGTAAATATAAATAAATTGCAGCAAGGTATTTTTGGGTTTTTGGTTTTATAGATCTGAAAATATATGATGAAAAATAGACTCGTGGGCCATAGGTTTCACTAGAGGCTTCTCTCTTGAAGAAAGCATACAATGGGTAAACAAATTACTGTTGAGCAATTGATAGAAAAGCGCAAAGTTATGACGATATCTAATGAAATGATCATGAATATAGGCATCATGTCCGTGACAAGTAGACCGACTCCTGCCTGCATCTACTACTATTACTCCATACATCGACCGCTATCCAGCATGCATCTACTGTATTAAGTTAACAAGAACGGAGTAACGCCTTAAGCAATATGGCATGCTCTAGAGGGATAGATCCAATCAATATGGTAAAAAAAACCATCTTTTTATCCTTAATGTCAACAATACAATATGTGCCTCGCTACCCCTATTGTCACTGGGCGAGGACACCGCAAGATTGAACCCATCACAAAGCACCTCTCCCATTGCAAGAAAAACCAATCTAGTAGGCTATACCAAATTGATAGATCGAGAGAAATAGGAAGCTATATTAATCATGCATAAAAGAGTTCAGAGAAGACTCAAATAATATTCATAAATAATCTGATCATAAATCCACATTTCATTGGATCTGAACAAACACACCGCAAAAGATGATTACATCGAATAGATCTCCAAGAACATCGAGGAGAAAATTCTATTTAAGATCAGAGAGAGAGAGAGAGAGAGAGAGATAAGAAGCCATCTAGATACTATCTATGGACCCTTAGGTCCAAGGTAAACCACTCACGCATTATTGGAAGGGCAGCAAGGTTGATTTAGAGGCCCTCCGTGATCAAATCCCCCTCCGGCGAAGTGCCGGAAAAGGCCCCAAGATGGGATCTTACGGGAATAGAAGTTTGCGGCGGCGAAAAAGTATTTTTTGTGTGCCCTCTGACGTAAGAGGACTATTTGGGAATTTATAGTGCTAGAGTTAGGGTTAGAAGAGCCACGGCGGCCTATAAGCCTAGGGGCACCCCCTAGGGCATGTGGCCTCCTCGTGGGTCTTCTGGCCTCCTCCAGAAGCTTCCTATGTGTCTTTTTGTCCAAGAAAAATCGGCAAAAAGTTTCGTTCCATTTGGACTCTCTTTGGTATTGATTTTCTGTAAAGGACAAAAACAAGGAAAAAACAAAAACTGACACTCGGCACTAGGTTGCTAGGTTAGTCCAAAAAATGATATAAAATAGCATATTAATGCATATAAAACATCCAAAATAGATAATATAATAGTATGAAACAATAAAACATTATATATACGTTGGAGATGTATCAATATATAATAAGGATGTGTCTACCAGCAAACAATTATCTTGGGGTTGGTGATGACATGAGGTATATTTTCTGGGATTTTGGTTCCCGATGAACCGGCCCTCACATTTTTTTATTCCTCCTTTTTATTTTTCATTTGTGTGGAAGGACCTTACTTGGTTGTTTGCATCTTAGTTATGCACAGACTGGGTGTAATGCTTAAATCTTTTATGTAATAAAGCGTCCCTTTTCGAGGAAAATAATAATTGGATAACTCACATCCAACTTTAAGATTTTTTGGTTGGGCATATGAATCATGAAACCAATAATCCTATCTGCACAATTTTTTTCAATTTACGTGCCACGGTTTTAAGTTCATTTGGTTGTAAACTATGTGAATTTTAGTGATTTGGATGTGAACTATATTACTTATTTGGACGCGTGCGATTTAGTTGTTTATTCCAATCAAGATATGAAATGACCAAATTGATAATTTGATAAAAAAGCTAGAGCAGACCAAATGGGTGGACCTTTGTTTACTGTTTTGACCCATTATCAAAACTTTAGAAGAATTTGACCCTACACTACTAGAAAAGGGCTATAGATAGGATTAACACTAATGGCGCACTAGGGAAGTAGTGCGCCACTACTATATACTAATGGCGCACCAGTTGGTGATGCGCCATTAGTGTGGAAGACACTAATGGCGCACCAGAAAATAGGTGCGCCACTAGTGATAATTTTTTTTTCATTTTTACATACATACTAATGGCGCACCAGACAGGGAGTGCGCCAGTACTGAAAAAAAATTATTCTTTTTTTTGCAAAACTACTAATGACGCACCGCCTCACAGTGCGCCATTACTAGTTTAAACTACTAATGGCGCACCCTGTAAAAGTGCGCCATTAGTATATATATATATATATATTTACTTTTCTGCAAAACTACTAATGGCGCACCATCTGCAGGTGCGCCATTAGTAACCAGGGTTACTAATGGCGCACCTGCAGGTGGTGCGCCATTAGTAACCTGGGACCCCAACAAGATATTTTGGACAGCCACACCTACCCACTCACTTTCCCCACTTCATTTCCTCCACCTCCTTCTCCAAGGTTTCGGCTGCCTCCTCCTCCTCACCTCATTTCCACCATAGTTTCATCAAAATTAAGTGGTGAAATTACCTTTTTTATAGGTAAGTAAGGGGAAAGCTATCTTCATGATGTAGATCTACTTTTTTTCTCCCTAGCTCGCTCCAACAACGTGCGCATGCACTTTTTGTGGCCTAGCTAGATCTTATGTTTGTGGTGTTGCATGTGTTTGTGGTGTTGCATATATGTTTGTGTTTGCAGGTATCGGTATTTGAAATGCGATAGTTGCCAATATTTTGCCGGAATGTTGATTCATTTCCGTTTCGGCGAGAATTTTGGCACTATGCATTCTTTTTGTTCCTATTTTTAGGGAAGGTCATGCCAAAAAATTTCTTAGTTCTAAAATATCGTTTTGCTCTACCCCGCAGGCGACCATGGTCCGCATGATGACCGAAGGCATCGTGAATAGGTTTTTGAGCTCCGCGAAGGCCGAGATGCTTCAAAAGAATGAGACGGAGATAAGATGTCCATGTCGAAGATGCAAGCTCAAGAGCCTTATTGCGGACCCGGATTCCGGGCAGGTGCGGGACCACCTACTCTTGCGTGGTTTCATGGATGGCTATCGGTGGCAAGGTGATGAAGATGACTATGAAGTCGTCCATGGGGGCCGGGCAAGAAATGAGGAAGGGAAACAAGACAAGTACCACCGCGACGAGGGCGGGCGAGAAGATGAAGAATCTCCAGGACATGATCACGACGGTGATGCTGTACACAGTCATCATGTAGAAGATGTCGTACATGATGATGAGGAAGATCAAGACGAAGGGCATGATCATGAAGATGAAGATGCCGGAGCAGACGACGATGGAGGCTGGGTGCAGGACCCTCATATTCAAGAGCTGCTTCTCAAGCAGACGGATAACGCAAGAGCTGCAGCCCGAGAGAAAGCCAAGCTGGATCAACTGGAGATAGACGCGGTTACTCCATTGTATGAAGGATGCAGGCCTGAGGATACCCGCCTGAAAGTAACGCTCATGGCTCTGGAGATGAAGGTAAAACACGAAATGACCTACGCATGCTTCGACGAGAACATGTCATTCTGGCACGAACGTCTTCCCAAGGGGAACAAGTGCCCGACCAGTTTCGAGGAGGCGAAGAAAATTGTGTGTCCTCTGGATTTACCGCACGTGAAATACCATGTGTGCATGAACAATTGCATCATTTATCGGGATGAGCACGCGGAGTCTACCATATGTCCGGTGTGCGGTGTCACTCGATACAAGAAGAGGAAGTAAGCTCCTCAAAAATCGGTGTGGTACTTTCCGATCACTCGTCGTCTGCAGCGGTATTTCGCGGACCCTAAGGTAGCAAAGCTCCTGTGTTGGCACGCGGATAGGGAGGAGAAGAAGCGGGAAGATGACGGAAATGATCCGGAGATAAATAAAAAAGACAAGATGCTGAGTCACCCTAAGGATGCGAGCCAGTGGCAAGCATTGAACTTCGAATACCCAGAATTTGGGAAGGATCCAAGGAATATCGTGCTGGGCGCGAGCACCGATGGAGTCAATCCGTTTGGCAACCAGAGAAGCACACATAGCACCTGGCCTGTGTTTGTGTGGATGTACAACCTTCCCCCTGGTTGTGCATGAAGAGGAAGTACATTCACATGAGTATGCTAATTGAAGGGCCGAAACAACCAGGGAACGGCATCAATCTGTATCTGGGGCTGCTGAAAGAGGAGCTAGACACGCTGTGGAAAACGCCAGCCAATACGTGGGAGGCTGCAGAGAAAGAATATTTCCCTATGAGAGCCGGACTGCTCACGACGGTGCACGACTATCTTGGTTACGGATATCTCGCGGGGCAGGTTGTCCACGGATTTTCTGGATGCGTAAGGTGCATGGATGACACAACGTATCGCCAGCTAGATAGAGATCCCGGGTCTTCGAAAACCGTGTTCATGGGACATCGAAGGTGGCTTCACGACGATGACCCGTGGAGGAAACGCAAGGATCTGTTCGATGGTGAAACCGAACCCCGAAAACGCCCGCGTACGAGGAGCGGCGAGGAAATAAACGAGCTGTTGAAAAATTGGAAAGATTGCCCACTGCCGGGAAAGAAGCAAAAGGTGCCATAGCCGGGAAAGAAGCGAAAGGCGCCAGAGCCGCTGCTGAAGGTATGGAAAACGAGGTCTATTTTGTGGGACTTGCCGTACTGGAAGATCCACCGTGTGCCTCACAGCCTTGATGCCATGCATATCACGAAGAACGTGTGCGAGAGTCTGCTTGGTACCCTGCTCAACATGCCAGAGAGGACCAAAGATGGGCCAAAAGCAAGGGCAGACTTGAAATCAATGGGCATCAGGCAGGAGCTTCACACTAATGATGATGATGATGAGGCGAAGCATGACACAGAAACTCGTCGCAAAGGCAAAAAGGCCAAGAAGACCGGAAGTGACAACCCTCCCGCGTGCTTCACTCTAAGTCAGGAGGAGATCGAGCAGTTTTTCACCTGCCTCGTAGGAGTAAAACTTCCTTACGGTTACGCAAGGAAGATAAGAAGATACCTAGACCCAGCGAAGCAGAAGTTCAGCAGGATGAAGTCTCACGACTATCACGTGCTGATGAAGCAGATATTTCCAGTTGCAATCCATGGGATCATGAACGCGCACGTCCGTGAAACGCTATTTGGCCTATGCAACTTTTTCGACGTCATCTCTCGGAAGTCGATTAGCGTGAGGCAACTCAGAAGGCTACAGGAAGAGATCGTGGTGATACTATGCGAGCTTGAGATGTACTTCCCGCCCGCATTCTTCGATGTTATGGTGCATCTGCTGGTCCATATCGTGGAGGATATCATCCAACTCGGGCCGACGTTCCTGCACCGCATGATGCCATTCGAAAGGATGAATGGTGTCATCAGAGGATACGTTCGCAACATGTCACGTCTAGATGGAAGTATAGCCAGGGGCTTTCTGACCGAAGAGTGCATCTCCTACTGCACGAATTATCTAGGCATCGAGAACCCTGTTGGTCTGCCCGTCAATAGGCACCTCGGCAGGCTCGCTGGATGGGGTCACCGTGAGGGTCGCCATGAAATGCATGTCGACTTCGAGGGTCGACTCACCGACTTTGAAAGAGCAAACCTAGTCGCGCTACAACACATAGACGTGGTCGATCCTTGGGTGGTAGAGCACAAAACCTTTATTGAGAAGACGTACAATGACCAAGGCCAACAGAGGACGGACAGAGATATAATCAAAGAGCACAACTCATGTTTCACGCGTTGGTTCAAGCAGAAGCTTCTGTCGTACCCTTTACATGAGGATTCTTCCACGGAAGAACAACTCATATTCGCCTTGTCACAGGGCACCGAGCACAACCTGATGACCTATGAGGCGTACGATATCAATGGCTACACATTCTACACCGAGAACAAGGACATGAAGAGCGATGGTTATCAGAACTCCGGGGTAACGATGGAATCCTACACCGGTAACGACAAGGACAGATACTACGGAAGGATCGAGGAGATCTGGGAGCTGAGCTATGCTGGAGAGAAGGTCTCGATGTTCCGTGTCAGATGGGCCAAGAGCGTCCTAAAAGAAGACCGGTATTTCACCACCATGGTTATACCCAAAGCCAAATCCAAGACCGCGGTCGCAAACGTCACCGCGAAAAATGAGCCATGGGTACTGGCTTCCCAAGTGGACCAATGCTTCTTCATTACCGACCCATCAAAGCCCAGTCGTGTTGTCATGAGGAGAGGCAAAAGGAAGATCATCGGAATGGATGGAGTAGCCAATGAGCAAGACTTCGACAAGTACGGTGACCCGAAGATCGAACATGACGACGACGATGAAGTAGCATCACACACCACAAGAAGAAGTAGGACCACCCTACCTAAAGGACGCCCGTTCCACAGAAGAACTCCATTTGCGAAAAAGAAGGGCAAGAAGATTGTGAACAGATAGCTAGCTAAGATCGATTGTATTTAAATCGTAGTCTTCATTTCTCGATTATATTTCATGGGCACCTTTTGATATCATGAATATTTTTAAATTTCACGGGCACTTTTTGAATTCATGAGGACACTCGATCTCGATCCCCCTCCACCGCTGCCAACGAGCACCCGGCTCCCCGCACCCTCCCCCGCTCCACCGCCGCCGCCGATGATATTTTCAAGTAACAAATTTGAACATATTTTTTTAAAAATTATTAGTATTTTTATAAAAAAACATTACTGTTATGATTTAAACAAGTTTGAACATATTTAAACACAAATAAATATCAAACATCATTTAAAATGCAAAAAAAATATTGCGGAGCCTGGGAATTGAACCCAAGACCTCATGGTGTGTGTGTTGTGTGCTGACCAGTCGGGCTAGTGGGCGGGTTCTAATGTGGATTGGGTTAGGTGCAATATAACCTGTGCTCGAACTGTAATAAAAAAACATTCTAATGGCGCACCGCTGCGGGGTGCGCCATTGCTATCTAAAAAAAGATTTCTAATGGTGCACCGCTGCGGGGTGCGCCATTGCTATCTAAAAAAAGATTTCTAATGGCGCACTGAGGTGTGGTGCGCCATTAGTAAGCTTCCCCCTAGCTATCCTCCCTCTCCCTCGCCAGATCCCCTTCGACCCTCTCTCCCTCGCCACCAGATCCACCCGCGTGCTGCCCCGACCCACGACGCCGCCGCCCCGACCCTCACCGGACTCCACCCCCGCCGCCCCCGTGCCCCCGCGCCCCCACCCCCGCCGCCCCCACCCTCGCCGGACTCCACACCCCCGCCGCCTCCAGAGAGACCACCCCTCTCCTGATTCCCCCTCTTTCCCCATCGAGCCGCCTCCTCCTCGGCTCGTACTCGAGCGCGAGAGCTCGTGCGGTGACCGCGCTCGCCGTCGTCATTGTCGCGGCCACCGTCGTCCCCACGCCAAGATAGTGTGTCCCCCGGCTTCCCCGTCGTCTTCCACGTCATCTACAAGTCCAGATCGAGCTAGGGCACCGCCGAACGACGGGATCAAGATCGTCTTCTTCCTTCCGCCGTCATCGATTTCGCCTCGATCCGCGCCACCTCGACTGCCCCCAACCTCGCCGAGTTCGCCTATGCTCCCTCCTGTGAGCCCATCCGTCGATCCCCTTCTTCCTTCGCATGGATCCATTGCCGTAGACGCCTTGTTCTTGTCTGTACATTTGCGCCCTTCCAGGGCTTAACTTGCTTATGAATACAATTCCCATTGATTTTGATGTAGTTTTAGAGTGGCTAGTATGTATGTAGTGGAGCTAGCAGTAGAAGATGCTTCTACGGCACCTTCTTTGCTGTTCAGCTGTGTCAAACAAAATTCCAATGGCCAACTCATATGCCCTGCAATTTGCTCATGATTATTATTTATCTCACATCACCTTCTCCTCTTTGCTTGCCATGCACTCCCAGCTCCGTCATCGCGGCCGCGTAATAGTCCGCGGGTGATACAACATGCTCAAATTCAGTAATTAATCAGTATATATATACCATAAGAGAAGTCTCAAAGATTGGGACTATCTTGCCTTATGTTTCAAACTTTGAACTATATACATGACTTCTATTTTATTTTTGAAATTCACAGAGTTAGGACTATCGTGTGGATGATGCTAAACAGAGATAGGAGTAGTAGTGGTGGCCATCTAGTTGGACTACTACTGCTAGGACTTGCTCCAGATTTTAGGATTTCTTTTCTTTTAGGATTTATTTTCTTCTAGGACTAGGTTTTTATTATTTTTCTGTTGTGATTGTTTTTTGAGCTCTTTCTTTTTCATTTCCTACTATCCTTATCCTAATTATCTTAAATTGTTATGATGTGTGTAACAGGATTAGATCTTGGATTTGCTAGTGGACTTTGGGAGTTTCTTAGCCAGCTTGGTGACTCCATATTTTTCACTATTTCAGCAAGTCTTTTGTAAGCATTAAACTTTCAGCACTACATTTCTATCTTATTTGTACATCTGTTTGCTTCCAATTGCTATATATGTATTGTTGTTACTAAAAATGATGAAGCTCCTGTCAATTGCTACACATATATATGTGTATGATGATCCTCCTTTCCTTCAGTAGTATAACTAGGATATAAAGCACATTGAACTAACAATCTTGTATGGTGCCTAAACTACAATGATTTAGGAACATCAGATGACATAGCATGTGGATATTGACATAGGATGAGTAGATTAATAAGTGAGCCAAAAGTGATGGACAAACCTCATGCTAGGAATTCTCGAGGGTTGCAGTACATGGAATGCATTTGCAAATGCAGCCAAAACCTGATATATACCAAAAAAATTGTATAGAAATATGCTGAATTTTCTGCTCTGATTGTTGCTCAACGAAATTTAGCAAAAAAATGGGGTCCTGGGAGACGCCGCTGCTAATTGAGGCCCTTGAGAGGCCCTTCGTGTCGTGATGATTTTGCAGGTACCCCGAGAGGCCCTTGAGTTTGCCGAAATGTCGATTAACTTCCGTTTCGGCAAATTCAGGTACTCCATATGTCCTATTTTCAGCAAAGGTCATGCTGAAATTTTCTATGAATTTTAGCATGACTTTGCTAAAAATCGGACATATGAGGTACTTGCTACTAATGCATGGGCCGGGGTATCTTAGTACTTAATTAAGTAGGATCAACTGCCCCTTTATTCTTGCTGCATTAAACCATAGGTGGCAATAGAGCCAAGTGATTAGGCCCAACTTAGAAATTCTCCTCAGCATCGATAAACCCTAGATGATAAACCCAACATAGGTGGCAATAGAGCCAACTGATTAGTGCCAGGTGATTAGGCCCAACCTAGGGTGCCTCAACATCGATAAACCCTAAATGATGAAAACTTAGCATTTAGGGTGCCTCGGCGTCGACAAACCCTAAATGATGAAACCTTGGCTTTTAGGGTGCCTCGGTGTTGATGAGAACCTAAATGATGTACGCTTAGGCTTTTAGGGTGCCTCGGCGTCGAAAAACCCTAAATGATAAGAGCTTAGCTTTTAGGATGCCTCGGTGTCGACAAACCCTAAATGATGAGACCATGATCTTGTTCCTTGACAATAACCAACTTTTTGACCAAACTTTTTTCCTATTTAGAGCGAAACATGGCCCACAATGATGAGGCCGGCGGTTCAGGCGGCAAGCAATTCTGGGAGCTGTCCCAGGAGTTGGAGGAAGAACCTCACCGCTATGAGGACGCCGCGGAAGACACCGATCCTGACTACACAACCCCTAGTGGCGTCAGGGATGACACCACTGATGATGGCACCGCGGATGCCACCACTGATGATGGCGGCGCACGCACAGATGGCAGCCAACCGAAGAGGCAACGGAAGGACCGGCGCCCGAATGTGCTCGGCACCGTCAGGGAGGAATTTACTGAAGTGAACTCCGACGGGCATCCGACGGCGCCCAAACACGTAGTCAAGGGGTACTCGATTCAGCTTGGGTGAATTCTCTGAAGCACCGCCTCGATCAACACCGAGAACCTAAGGCATAAGGACCGAGGGAATTTGCGCAGCCTCCTCTTCACAAAGCTGCATGAATGATACAAATTCCCCGCTGAGTTCGCAAACACACGCCTCTCGGGTAATAAAGTGAACGGTGCCGCCCTCACGACGATGAGCACGGCCCTGTCTACTTGGAAAAGCACGGTGAAGGCAATGATTGACAAAGGTGACAGTTATGAGAAGATCAAGGCGAAATATCCTTTGATGAGCGAAGATGACTACAAGGAGTTCAAGATCAAGTGCGAGAGCCCCGCAACCTCCGAATCAAGTAAGTGGGAGAAAGAAATGCGGCAGTTGAACATAGGGGTCCACCAACTCGGTCCCGGCGGTTACAGAGTGGCGGAGCCTGTATGGGACAAGGAGGACGCGGAGCATGCCGAGCAAGGCCTACCGCCCCGCTTCGAGAAATACAGTGACAAGCAGACCAGGAACTTTCTCAGGGCCCGGTACAAGGAGGACCCGGTAACAAAGGAGCTTACCACGGATCCAAAGACCAAGGAGCTTGAGCTTGTTCTGGTAAGGAATACACCCCCGCGTAATTAGCTCCATATGGTTGCATTCTAATTAATCCCCAATATTTCTAAATGGTTCACGTTCCTTCCACAGGACAAAGAAAGCAGTAGCGCGGGGTCGTCTCAAAGCTCCCCTTTCGACACCCCTTTGAATAGGGCATTGAACGTAATGAAAAACAGGGATAAGCTCAATAAGCCGACGTCAGCTGGTCGTGTGGCCGGCAAAGGCTTGTCCACAAAATGGTCGTCATACTATGGCGCTGGTGGGCGAAAGGAGAAAAAGACTAGCTCGGAAAGCTAGTCGCGCGAGGTTGAAGCACTCAAGGCGCAAGTGGCGCGGATTCCGGAGATGGTCCAAGAGCAAGTGCAACAACAACTGGGATCGACGCTTACCGGCATTATGCCTACCTTGATTCATGGGATAACGACGTGGATTGTGGGTGGCCAACAGGGGCCGCCCCCGATTCCCAGCTTCACGGCCAGCAACTGACACAACGCACAGGCGGCGCCATTGGTGTCTCCGGCGGCGGCGGTATTGGTGTCTACGGCGGCGGCGCCATTGGTGTCTCCGGCGGCGGCGGTATTGGTGTCTCCGACGCCGGCATTGGAGCTTAATGCACCCGGGTGTACGCCGGCCGGCACCTCGCCAGCAAGCGGCCCCTCCGTCAGTTGCACGCCCGCCGTTGGCAGTGCGTCGACATTAGCCGAGCTCGACGGCATCACGGTAACTAAGCCTCTCGGCCGAGGACTTCATCTCCTTGCCTTTGACTGGGCATCCCTGACGCCCTACATGTTTTCGCAGGGCGCCGACAACGTTCCTTGCACTCTCCTGCACTTCGTGGGCGGCGAGTTGGTCGATGTCGCCAAGGGCAGAATCATTCAACCGGGCAACCCCGTGTTCCATGGTAATCCGATGCCACCCACAATGTGTAGGGTTGAAGTGGTTCGGGTGCTGCCAGGCTGCGACGAGCTGTTACCTCCGATTCGACCCGCTGGGGCCGACGAAGAAGATGGGATGACCCTCAGCGCCTACGTAAGCTGGCCCATGCTTTGGCCAAAGAGCCAGATTCGTTTGGGGGCGGGGGACACCACCACACAGACAAGACAGCCAGTCATGCCGGCGCCAAGCCATGGCAAGAACGCCGCAACGCTACCGGATATGCCAGACATCCCTATGGCACAGGATCCGGACGACGACGACAATGACGATGGTACATTTACCAACGTCGATAACTACTTTGCCGAACATGGGTACGGTGATGAGTTCTGCGGGCCTCCTTCTCAAGAACCCAAACAAGACGACCGCAATCTAGCTGGTACGGTGGAGAAACCCAATTGCAACAGGCGTCGTCTGACGTTCAGTTCTCAGGAGATGCCTCTAGCTGCCGCCTTCACCGAGCCTCAGATAGCAAAGGTGCCAAATATTATCAGCCCCAACACGCTCAAGAAGGCGGTCTGTGAGCAGAACTCGGTCCCATTACAGCAGATCAAGAAGAAGGGCTGGAAACGGACGACTAAAAAGGCCGCCGGTGCGAGCCAGCCGGCACCGAGTACGATCCGTGCTCAGGACGGGCCACCTTCACCTAAGGATATCTCGAGGAGGGTGCATGTGGCGGGTAGGGTGATGGTACCGACAAATATGCTCAATGCTACAACCGGTGTTATGCGGAGTCTGCACGACATTGTTCTTTCTTTGGAGAAGCGGCGTCTCAGAGAGAATGATGTGGCATACCCGGTTTTCGTGGCCAAGGTGCCAGAGGGCAAGGGCTTTGTGGATGGCGACATCGGGGGTACGATCTTCCTGCGGTTTGATGATATCTTTGCTATGTTTAACCTTCATCCACTGCACTACACCTTCGTTCGGCTGTTTTCGCTGAGTATGGAGATGCGGATCATTAGAGATAAGACCCCGGACATCGTGATCGTCGACCCCTTCTACATGCGTGCCAAGCTCTTGAGCAGCGCTGGGGACCGCAAAGTCGCGAGTTCACACCTCGAAGACGTCATTCTGGCAAACCCAGATAAGGATAACTTCCTTGTGGCTTACTTTCCCGAGTAAGTCATCCCTTAACCGCCCCGTAACATATGATTTCTTAGATTTTGATCGTTCTTTTTTTTCTAACATTCCGTGTTCTGTGCAGTGACACACATTGCACACTCATCCTCTTAAGCCCGAAATATTCCATGGCCACGTATTTCGACCCGAACCATAACTCCAAGATAGACTACACAAATATCAAGAAAGTTCTTGATGATGTTCTCCCCGGCTATGCCAAATCTGGAGGCACCTTCACCAGGGCAGTTCGTAAGTACGACAAGCACCTGTTCACCCACAATACGACGTTATGCTGCGTCAAGCAGCCGCCTGGCGGTCAGAAGGATGCCTACTACGCCCTCCATCACATGCGGGCGATCGTAAGGGACCATCATCACCTTCTGCTACCAAATAATCTCAAAGATTGGGCCGCGAGCTTGTCAGCAATCCAGGACGCGGACATTAGACAAGAATTCTTTCGCATCCAGTCGGAGTTTGCGGACATCATCCATCAAGATGTCCTTCATACCTCGGGGCAGTTCTTCCTCAGATATCAACCGTCCAACATTGAGATAGACGGAATGCTACAAATGCAGGCTGACAACGCCCGCGATTTCATGACCATCACGACAGACAGCGGCTTCATCCATGCTCCTGTCCATGAGTCGAGTCGAAAGTAGTGATGTGTAGTTCTGAAACATTGATTGGCTCATATTGTAATTAAACTTTAATGAATTGTATGTCTCTTTGGTTTGGATAGTCGTTCAACTTAGATTTAATCGATGCTATTTATTAGTAGGACCATGAATCGTGCTATTAATGTCTTGCTTTTCTCTTCCAATCCTTTTGTTGCATACTTATATATTGCTTATGTATGTATTGTCTGTTGTTTGGCTTGTGCATAGAGATGTCGTCGTATGTCGTGTACAAGGGTAAGGTTCCCGGTGTCTACGACGACTGGGAGGAGTGCCGGAGATAGGTTCATCGTTTCAGCGGTAACAGTTACAAAGGGTACACCACTAGGGCGGAGGCGGAATCTAGATACGCCCGCTATCTAGCGGGAGAGGAGGCGGCGTTGGAGGAACCGGATGAAGACCAGTTTCATCACGATGATGCTCATCGTGATGACCGCAGCTCTCTTCTATGTGATGGTAGTTTAGATGATCAATATCGACTTGTAATGTGAAGACAAACTCGATACTCGCAGTCTCGAGACTTGTAATGTTTTATCTTTGTTCGGTCTTTTGAATTCGGAGACTAATATGATGAATTGTATTCGGAGACTAATCTTCTATTGTATTCGATGAATCTGCTGTTGCTGTGTGCTACTGTCTATATTCTGTCAAATAATATATTTTGTAACCTGTGCAAAAATCAGAAAAGTAAAAAATAAATAAAACCTATATTCATACTAATGGTGCATCACTACAGAGTGCGCCATTAGTATGCCAAAGTATACTAATGGCGCATCACCAAACAGTGCGCCATTAGTATGCCAAGTATACTAATGGCACATCCATCCGCAGTGAGCCATTAGTGTGCCAAAGCACATGGTTAAATATGGCCCCTAGGAGGCATACTGTAACGCCCTCGATGCGGCTATAGCTCCCACGTGTCGAGGCATGACTTAGAGACATAACCGCATTGAAAGCAATGTCGCAAGTTAGGAAATCATCACACATCCCATGTAACATAATATATTAAAGGGGAGATACAATAGTTGGCTTACACTCGCCACGTCACATCAAAGTACATAAATAACATACATCATCCAAACACTCATGGCCCGACTACGGCGCCAAAATAAAAGACAACCCAACAAGCGACATAGGTCCCGATCACCCCAACTGGGCACCACTACTGATCATTAGGAAAAGACACATAGTAACGCTGAGAATCCTCATCGTACTCCCACTTGAGCTCAAGCGCGCCATCTGGAGCTGTATCATCTGTCCATGCATCTGGTGTAATAGAAATCTGCGATCCACAGGGACTCAGCAATCTCGCACCCTCGCGATCAAGACTATTTAAGCTTAATAGGTAGGATGGGGGTAAATGTAAGTGGAGCTGCAGCAAGCGACTAGCATATATGGTGGCTAACTTATTCGCAAAAGAGAGCGAGAAGAGGAGGCAAGGCGCGAGCGAGAAACTAGAGAGTAACCCGCGCAAACATAACTCCAACACCGTGTCCACTTCCCAGACTCCGCCAAGAAGAGGCCATCATGGCAACACACTCAGTTGATTCATTTTAATTAATTAAGGTTCAAGTTATCTACAACCGGACATTAACAAATTCCCATCTGTCCATAACCACGGGCATGGCTTTCGAAAGATCAATCCCTGCAGGGGGGTCCCAACTTAGCCCATAACAAGCTCTCACGGTCAACGAAGGAATAAACCTCCACCCAAGACACACCGATCAGACTCGGTATCTCGGTACAACAAGACGATTCGACAGGTTAAAACAAGACCAGCAACACCGCCCGAATGTGCCGACAAATCCCGATAGGAGCTACACATATCTCGTTCTCAGGGCACACTCAGATGAGCTCTCCATACAACTAAAACCAAACCTCGGGTTTCCCCGAGGGGGTGCTGCACAGGACTCTAGTTCGGACCAACACTCAAAGGAGCACTGGCCCGTGGGGGGGTTTAAAATAAGATGACCCTTGGGCTCCGGAAACCCAAGGGAAAAAGGGGCTAGGTGGCAAATGGTAAAACCAATGTTGGGCGTTGCTGGAAAAGCTTTAATCAAGGCGAACTATCAAGGGGTTCCCATTATAGCCCAACCGCGTAAGGGACGCAAAATCCGGGAACATAGCACCGATATGACGGAAACTAGGGCGGCAAGAGTGGAACAAAACACTAGGCGAGAGGCCGAGCCTTCCACCCTTTACCAAGTATATAGATGCATTAAGATAACATAGCAATATAATGATATCCCAACAAGTAAATAAATGTTCCAACACGGAACGGCTCCAATCTTCACCTGCAACTAACAATGCTATAAGAGGGGCTGAGCAAAGCGGTAACATGGCCAATCAACGGTTTGCTAGGACAATGGTGGGTTAGAGGTTGAACATGGCAATTTGGGAGGCTGATAAGCAAGTGGTAGGCATCGTAGCATTGGCATAGCAAAAGAGCGAGCAAACTAGCATAGCAAAGATAGTAGTGATTTCGAGGGTATGATCATCTTGCCTGCACAGTTGTCAGAGTTGACTGGATCCTCAAAAGCAAACTCAACGGGCTCCTCGTTAGCGAACTCGTCTCCCGGCTCTACCCAAACAACACAAACAAGCAACAAGGATACAATCAACCACGTGCAAACTCCAACAATAAGATGCAATGATGGTATGCTATGCGGGATGCGATGCGGGATGCAAAATGCAAGACGTGACAGGAAATGCATGAACCTGGCCTCAACTTGGAAAACCAAGTGTGCCACTGGATAGAGGGGATGAAATCGCTTGAAAACGATATAAAGATCATTGGAATTGGAGTTACGGTTTGGAAATGGCAAGCGTTTTAAGATATGACACCGGTCTGCGATTTACAGCAAGTAGGCATCTAAATGCAACGAAATGAACATGCTACATCCACCAAACATGACAACAAAATACATGGCAGGGATGCCCACAAGATGCTTAACAAAACACTAGCACTGAGCCACAGCCAAATTCATCCATTATGAGGTTCAAACAAGCATGTCAAAAACGCAAACGCAAAACAGATCTTAGACTTAGTGAAATTAACACTAGTCTGAAATTTCAGATCACGAAGCTCTCTTCGGAGCAGCAAAACAACATGATACATGACCTGATTATGACAAGTAAGAACATGGCATGGAGCTACTCAACAAGCTTATCAAAAGTCCCAAAGTGACCTGGGGCCAAAAGGGATCACAAAATATACTAACAAGCACACGAACATAGCTCACGCACAATCAGTTTTCAGACTTAGTGAAAACTGAGACATGCTGAAATTTAACTCACGAAGGCATGTAAACGAGCTCGATGCACTCACTACGGTGCAAGTCATGGCAAGGCAAGCATATATCCATAAAGAAGGCACAAAATGCTAGCTATACATGGCAAGAACAATGGCATAGCATGCACGGATCAATAACAATAGCATCGGCAAAATCGCAAACAAGTTGACTATCTGCCCAGATTTACCACGAAGCAAAAGTAGAGCTCGATTGACTCAAGCTAGAGTACTCCACATATGCAAACAAAGACATGGATGGATAGAGCATAACATGATTAACAAAACTCCCTTACTGATCATCCTCAAAAGAGGCACGGATCACTAGGAAACAAGCTGAACATATAGCATCACGAACTAAATAATCCCAGACTTAGTGAAATCCACTAAGTCCCTGAAAACAGATCTACCAAGTGCCTCACCTGGCAAGCTTGCACAAGTCAGCACACACATCCTAAAAATGCATGGGTTGCACCTCTGGAAAGAAGACAAAATTCTTAACAAATCATATCAAGGACTCACAGGCATATCATGCACACAATAATCATGGCAAAAATGACAAAAGTCTAAGATGAACTAGCAGATCTGACAATTATCTCACGAAGCCTCCTTCTAGCAGCATTTCGGGCATCAAGATGAACTCTAATGAAAATGATGCAATGGAATCAAATGATGTACATGTCGAGACGAACATTTTGATATGCTATATGTCCAAAACGGAGCTACGGATGCAAAGATATGGTAGGTCAAAGATTGCTCGAAAAATTAGGGTTTCGGGAGGAGAAGTCAACCGAAATTGCTCAGATCTAGATCCGGATCCGGCTGCACTGTTCACGACACTGTTCATGGTGCGTTCTTCGAGGTTCGTCGGCGCCGTTCGCCGGAGAGGAAGGAGAGGGCCGGCGGGGACCGGCGCGGTGGCGCCCACGGCGCGAGGCGGCGCACGGGACGCCGAGCGGCGACGGCGGGGCTGCCGGAGCGGTGGCGGGGCGGACGCGGCGGCGCTCGCCGGCGCTGGGCGGCGGCCGGAGCTCGCCGGCTCGGCCGGGAAGGAGGCGGCCGGCGGCGGACGCCGGTTGGGCCGCGGGGCTCCTCTGGCCCGGGCGAAGGAGGAAGGGGGCCGGCGCTGGGCCTGCGGGCCCGCGTCGGTGGCGGCGGCGATGCGGTCCCCCGGGGACACGTGGCGAGCGGCGAGTGGGCGAGGGGCGCGGTGGACGTGTCTGACCGGGGACGGACGTGTCCGGCCGGCGCGGATCTGGGAATTAGGGTTTCGGGGAGAGGGGATCCGAGATTTGGAATGGGGGTCTATTTATAGAGGTAGAGGGAGCTAGGAGTGTCCAAATGAGGTGCGGTTTTCGGCCACGCGATCGTGATCGAACGCTCTAGGACATGGAGCAGAGTTTGGTGGGTTTTGGGCCAAATTGGAGGGGTGTTGGGCTGCAACACACACGAGGCCTTTTCGGTCCCTCGGTTAACCGTTGGAGTATCAAACGAAGTCCAAATGGTACGAAACTTGACAGGCGGTCTACCGGTAGTAAACCAAGGCCGCATGACAAGTCTCGGTCCAATCCGGAAATGTTTAATCCCCACACACGAAAGAAGGCTAGAAATGGCCACCGGAGGAGAACGAAGCGCCAGAATGCAAAACGGACAACGGGGAAAATGCTCGAATGCATGAGATGAACATGTATGCAAATGCAATGCACATGATGACATGATATGAGATGCATGAAAACGAGAACAACACACGGAGACAAAGACCCGAACCCGAGAAATAAATATAACTTAACGCCGGAAACGGCAAGAGTTGGAGTAGAAATTGGGAAAGTTATATCTGGGGCGTTACACATACTAATGGCGCATGGTGTTATATACTAATGGCGCACTGCGTGGTGCGCCATTAGTATACCAGATACTAATGGCGCACCAGTGGTGCGCCATTAGTAATAAATACTAGTGGCGTGATACTAATGGCGCACCAGTGATGCGCCATTAGTAGGCAAAACCGGTGCGCCATTAGTAGGCCTTTTCCTAGTAGTGCTAGTTTGATTTTTTTCGGATCTAACCTTTTTCCAGAACTCGGCAACCATGACATCTTGTTTAGATGAGAGACACCATAATCTGTGGTGTCTAGCCATGGCACGCGGTCTCTGGCATGGATGCGCGTGGAAAAAATAGCACTGACGCACAGCTGAGTGATTGATTTGATGATGATTGAATGAAGGGAGGGAGGTCAAGAACGGGGCGTTCAATCGTCCGTGGGGGGCTAGTGCGCACTACATCAAAATTCGATTACATTGGTTGGACTCGCCATTGACGCATATTACACCTCTGATGCCGACTCGCAAATCTCTCACAACCGTCTGGACCTCGCGGACTGGACTGCGGAAGTCATCCAACATCGACCCATATCGGTCCGTGGAATAGTCCGGACGTGATTTCTCCCGCAAACAGGAGACAAAAGTGGGGAAGGTTTGTGGGAGTCCAGAATGATCCAAAGCTCGCTTGTGACCGTCCTGGCCCACCAAAAACCTCTTCTCCCTCCCACTCGTTTTCGATCAGCGCCGCTCCAGAGCGTTAGTGGCCGCATCGATGCCCGGCCAGAGCGGACGCAACCGTTCACTAGCGCTGGCATTGAAGCGATGCTGTCGGGCCCATAGGACTGGAGGTACCCAGGCTCATCTGCCTATGGCCCAATGCACGGCGCCACCAGAAGGCCCAAGGCTGGCCCACTGCCAGGGCATCACGAGAAAGACCCTCGCGAGGCGTGCGTCAAAGCATCCCCAGGTGCCACTGACCCCGCCACCCACGAGCAGCAGGACTCCTCCATGCACCCTTCCGTGCAGTCCGACGGTCGCACCGCCATGACCTCCTCCTCCCTTGGCCGTCATGGGCCACCGAACACGCATGCTGCACTGCTCATGGTGCGTGAGCCTCTCCACTACTGTCCGGCCGACGCGGGCTAAGACGCCTGGCTTGGCCGCATCACCAAGCTTGTCAACGCCGCCGGGGAAGCCCCGATGCCCTCCCACTCGCTCCGTCATCCACTATCTCACGCTGGTGACATAGCGCATGGTGCGCCTCCGCCTCCTCCCCTATGCAGCAACAACATCGAACCCTGACGCAATGCCCGTCAGCGCGACCCATGCGCGGAGCGCCTGTGCTAACCCGATATGAGGCTAGCTGCCAGATCGTTCACCATGCGCCACCCGACGCGAGTGTGCTCCTCGAGCAGCAGTGCCAGTGCCAGGACCGGATCGTATAAGAGGTCGTGGCGGCAGGGCGCCAAAACCGCGCCGCCCGTCTACGAGGTGCACTCACGAGCACCGTCGGCTGTCGAGCCTTCACTCGCAAGCTGTGTGCTGGGTGGTTTGGCCCGTCAAGTTTAAGCCTGAGCTGCCCCCGTGCTACGACGGCATCCCCACCCCCACGGAGTTCCTCTAGCTCTACGTGATGAGCATGGCGAACTGGTTATGGCGAACGGCGATGACAAGGTTATGGCAAACTGGTTTCCCCTGGCCTTTAAGGACGGCGCGCGCTCCTGGCTCATGAACCTGCCCGAGAAGTCAATCTCTTCATGGAGCGAGCTCTGTGATCTGTTCATCGCCAACTTCAAGGGCACCCACGATCGCGCCCTCACTGTCGACGACCTATGGTGCGTGAAGAGGCGCCCTGGCGAGACTCTCCACAAGTACTTTTAGTGCTTCAGCCAGGTGCGCAATAGGATCCCATGCGCCTTGGATGAAGCCATCATCCTAGCATTCTCCAACGGCGTCACGGACGTCAGGATGTGCGAGAAGCTCACCATCAACGACGATCTGAGCACAATGATGGAACTGGTCAACATGGCCGATAAGTGTGCCAAGGCTGAAGAGGGCCGCCTTTTCATCCACAACGACCCCGACGCCGAGCCCGACGACAAGAAGACTAAGGCCAAGGAGGTGAAGCGGAAGGCCCCTGCCATGTTGATGGTGGAGCCTAAGCAAAAGCGCGACCGCGACTGCTATGAGTCCGTCAAGGATGGTCGCCTATTCTACGTCTACCACAACATGTGCACGCACAACACCGACGACTGCCGGGAGCTCAAGACGCTCCATGACGAGCGCTTGGGCTGTCGCCCTGACCATAACAACTGCGACACTCCCCGCGGGGGTGGCCGGTGGGTAAATCGCAACGGCAACCCCCGCCAGGGCCGGCGTGACCAGCCTCATGAGGGTGGCTGGCGTGACCAGCCTCGCGAGGTGCGCACTCAGCCCTTTCGTCGCTCCCGCCACCGCCCAAAAGGAATGAGGAGAACTAGCAAGACGGGCGGTTGGGGCTACCAAGGGCCTCGCGTGATAGCCTGCATCCTCGGCGGAGCTCAGGCCCCCGCGTCCAACTGCCTCTTCAAGCAGTTCTCTCACGAGATGAATGATGCCCTCCCCAGGCTTGAGGCCTTGTGGCCCCTCAAGTGGTCTCAATACATCATCACCTTCGACTCCAAGGACCACCTCAGGTGCTCTGCCACCGCCAGCGCGCTCCCCATGCTATGCGCTCCCACCATCAGCAACATCGTTGCCACCAAGACCCTCATCGATAGGGGTGTCGGCCTCAACGTGATCTCCATCGCGCCCTTTGAGATTCTCTAGGTGTCGTATGACCAGCTGATGCCGACCAGGCCCTTCTCCGGGGTGGCGGGCGGGTTCACCGTTCCCGTGGGACAAGTGCGCCTCCATGTCATCTTTGGCACTCGCAACAATTACCACACTAATGTCATTGACTTCAACATGGACCACATCGGCCTCCCATACAAAGCCATCCTGGGATACCTCGCACTCGCCAAGTTCATGGCGGCAACCCACGATGGCTACAACGTCCTCAAGATGCCTAGCTGCAGCGACGTCATCATTGTCGCCTGTGACGAGAAGGATGCGGTCTATTCCCTCGAGCATGCTTACAGGACTGCCGTAGCCAAGAACTCTGACGGCGAGGAAAACCCTACGCTTCCTGAGGCCACTCCTGCAAAGAAGAAGCAGCTCTGAGAATGAATGTAGTGATGATGAAGAGCATGGAAGTGATTCGGGCGCGGGAATTAAAATTAGGGAGTTTGTGAAAATGAAGTACACGTCCGCGGACATGTAACAGTAGTAGTTGATCGACAACACAAATAAATTTATCGTGCTACCTCTATTTTGTTGGTCGATTGCATAAATAAATTTGTTTTGGTACTTCTATTGTCGCGAGTGACTGTAAAAAAAGCACGAAGCCAACATTATTGAAACATTGCCATCAAGTATACTCTAGTAATCTGGTTACATTATTCAAGCCAACTGAAGAAACCCATCCACAAAGGATTATTGATGACATTGTCGTATACTCTGCTAATTCGACTACATTACTCAAGACCATTCAATGACAAACACTAAGAGTTGAATGGTGTTCACTAAACATTAGGTAAGGATTCAATGGCATCGTTAACAATGTTTGCGGCACATTGTAGTGCCACTGGGAGATCGCCGAGCCTCTCTCTCACAGCGTTCTGCATGTGCGGAACTTTGTAGCGGTTTCCTCCAAGTTGCTTCAACACTTTTATCATGCAGGCTTGAAGAGTGAGGAAAATTTTGTTGCTTCTCTCAACTGGATACTCCTCGAATGCCTGCTGCTCCTTCAACACAATGTCCTTAATAGAACCTGCACAGATTGATAAATTCAGTGGAACTCAAAATTAACCGCATTCAAAAATTTCTAAATGCTACAAATACCCGGAGACAACTTCTGAAAAAGTGTCTAGAGCGCTGCAAAAAAACTAAATCCAGAATATTTAGGTCAGGGGAGTTGGGAGGCTGGCATGTGAGACGAATGTCCCACCCTTCAGCTTGAGCCATAGCAACAAATTCTGGATCATCTAAAGGGATATGTGTAGCGCCCAGAATGAGATTCTATCCCAATCATGTGATGAATTCATGATTGGGGCACAACCGCATTTCGAGTGCATAGCAAGGTG
The DNA here is from genome assembly GCA_034509565.1 of Triticum monococcum. Lineage (NCBI taxonomy): Eukaryota > Viridiplantae > Streptophyta > Magnoliopsida > Poales > Poaceae > Triticum > Triticum monococcum. Next base: position 272,364,205 of record CM067842.1, on the reverse strand, counting down.
GATATCATTACAACATACCATGTACTGAATAGATGAGAATACAAAGATAAAGGCTTACACTCGCCACAAGTTACAACATTCGTACAACAATACATCAATACATAGCCACCATCCTACAGAAGAGCAAGATCCGACTATGGATGAAATCAAATGAAAAAGAAGAACGACATCCACCCTGCTAGCCCAGGCTCCCTGGCCTGGAACCTATCCCTTGATCGAAGAAGAAGAAGCAGATGAACTCCAAACAATCAAGCATCCCACTCGCGTCAGATCATCACATAACCTATACATGCACCTGTTGTTGTAGTAATCTGTGAGCCACGAGGACTCAGCAATCCCATTACCATGGGTATCAAGACTAGTAAAGCTTAATGGGTATGGAATGGATAAGTGTTGAGGTTGCAGCAAGCGCTAAGCATTGTATGGTCGCTAACTTACGATTACAAGAGTAAGATGAGAATCTACGCAAACAGTCGCAAACTAGTAATGATCAAGAAGTGATCCTGAACTACTTATGTTCAAACATCACCCAACCGTGTTCTCTTCTCGAACGCGCCTGAAAAGAGACAAACACGGTTACCCACGTGGTTGGTGTATTTTAATTGAGTTTAGATCAAGTCCACTACAACCAGATATTAACAAATTCCCATCTACCACAAAACACGGGCACGACTCTCAAAAGTCTGAACCCTGCAGGGGTGTCCCAACTTAGCCCATGACAAGCTCACGATCCGCGGAGACAATCCTCCATCTCGGGGCCCTCTGATGAGACTCGGAATCCCCATGCACAAGACATTTCGACAATGGTAAAACAAAACCAGCAAGACCACCTGGTGCGTCGATACCCCGATAGGAGCCGCGCATATCTCGTTCTTAGGACAACACCGTCTATGCAAAGTGGACGATAGCCAAATACCTTTAGTTGCCCCGAGGCAGCACCGCCGACTGCTAGGTAGGTGGACCAACACTCATGAGGAGCACTGGCCCGGGGGGTTGATTAAGTCCACGGGGTCCGGAAAGTCCCTATGCAAGTTTTAGTTGTTACTAGGCAAATGGTAAAACCAATGTTGGGCCTTGCTGGAAGAGTTTTATTCAAAGCGAACTGTCAAGAGGGGCCCATGAACCCTCACCGCTTTAGGGATGCAAAATCAAGGAACATAACACCGGTATGACGGAAACTAGGGCGGCAAGAGTGGAACAAAACACCAGGCAAAAGGCCGAGCCTTCCACCCTTTACCAAGTATATAGATGCATTAATTAAATAAGTGGTATTGTGATATCCCATAATATCCATACCCCAACGTGCAACAACCTGCAACTGCACCTGCAACTAGCAACGCTATAAGAGGGGCTGAGCAAAGCGGTAACATAGCCAAACAACAGTTTGCTGGGATGGTGGAAAGGTTACAGGCTAACATGGAAAATTTGGAGGCTTGATAAACAAGTGGTAGGTAGCGCGACATAGCGATAGCATCAAGACAACTAGCATAGCAATGATAGTAGTGAGATCCCGAGTAACGGTCATCTTGCCTGAAATCCCGCTAGGAAGAAGACCGAGTCCATGAAGAAGACAAACCAACGTAGTCAAATGGATCCTCACAATCGCAACGTAACCGAAACTATTAAGGAAGCGCAACTAGAAAGAAGCAAACAACATAGTAAACAAACAACCATAAACATGGCACGATGCACAATCAAGTATGATGCACGTCCGGTTTAATGAGGCATGACATGGCAAAGTGCAACAAACAACACTACAAATTACGTGGAACTCAATATGCAACGAGTTGCATATTGACGAAACACCATATTCAATTATTTAGTTTGCTCTCGTTTATGTACCCAACAATATTAAATGTTCTTAGACATGGCAAGAGGTGAAGCATAAGTAAACTAACTATTTAAGCAAGTTTAAATGAGACCGGAAATAACAAACAACAATTACAGAAAATCCCCATATGCATGTTTTGAATTTGCTATTGTTCTGCCCTAAACCATATTTTAGAGTTGTTAAACATGCAAAGTAATGCCACCATGTTAAACTATGCATTTTTCTACCTGTCATGGAATTGTCACGGCAGATGTCCTAGTGTGAGGACTTAGTCGTGGAGCCATCGCGATGACTTTAGCTTAAATGGGTTAATCAAGACAAAGGATACGGGGAGTTTATACAGGTTCGGCCCCTTATGATGAAGGTAAAAGCCTAGTCCAGTTTGTAGTTGGTATTGCTAGGGTTTCGACGAGCAGGGAGTGAATATGCTTGACCCGTCTCTCAATCTCTTATTTCTTGTCCTAAGCCGCCGCTAGGTCGTCCCCTATATACACGGGTTGACGCCCGGCGGTCCTCAGAGTCCCGGCCGGCTTATACAACGTATCTGACTCGGTGACCTCTCACATATGCCTTACAATAGAAGTTTACATACATGGCGGTTTATACCCATGGGCCTTAAGCTGCCCTTAGGTCTGGGCCCTCTACTAAGCCTATCTATGAATCGCCATGACCTTGGGCTTCATTGTGATGAATCTTCATAAGGTTGACCCAGTCCCTCCTGGGCGGGTCATACCTAATAATTATATCCCAACCATTAGGCCCCAGGTTGATTTGGACTCATTCATGTCAACCTTCAAGACTTAGAAAAATCCTTCCATACCCACTGCGAAAACCTCGTAACCCGCCATGACGTCATCTCCAAAAATTTCAGAAACCCGCCACGACGTCATCTTTAACGGATCTTTATCTTAATGTCTTCTCGAAATCGAGGTGTCCAATTAGCTGGATGACTATCATTTGGCCTCCTCGTCTTTTGAACTCAAAAGCCATCTTCCATTCTTCTCCTTCTTCTTTCTTCCACCTCGCCCCGCGACGTCCCGCACGAGCCTCGCTGTCGTTGACCTCCGTCTCGACCTTAACTCCGGCCGCTGCATCGGCCTGAGCAGACCAGAGAACTACGGCACTACTCCGTTGTTCTACCAGCTCGAGTAAGCCTTTCTTTGTTCATCACCAATCCCTCGTTAGGGTTTCATCAACATTCTTCGGTGCTCATCCTCGTTCATCATTGTCCTTCCTTTCCTTTGTTTCGATCCACATATTAGATCGAAAAAATATGGAAAGCTTCCGCGGTGGTAGTATTAGCACTTGTTTAATACTAGATCACATCCCCATCATGATAGATCTCCTCTAGGGCTTCTCTGTTTTTCCACTATCGCCTTTTGCAGATGAATTTATCATTTTTTTCTAAACATCGGTAGATCCAAATTTGTAACCTCTATCTGCAGAACTTGTTTGTCTCAGTACTTAGCCAATGTTGCTTCCGGCAACTCTTTGAATATCTTAGTCATGGCGGCTTACCCTGCTGGCTCATCTTTGCTTTATATATCATTAGCCCTTGCTTAAGCCGCCATTATGCACTGTAATTTTTTAACTTGCAATCCCATCAAATGATTTGAACCGGTCAATTATTTTCTTTTCAGACTGTCCTTTCACCATGCCGCCGAAGACAATGACAACTTGCAACTGGGTTCCTTCCACAGTCACCGAGAGTACCTTGAAGGACTTTGTCACCGTGGGATTCTTATCTGAGAAGAGTGTCATGCATTACCGTGTTCCTGACCCGACTGAAGAGAGACCTCAGCCAAAAGATGGTGAAATTATTTTCTTTACTGATCATATGAACCGGGGCTTCTCACTGCCCGGCTCAAAATTCTTTAGAGATGTTCTGCATTTTTTCAAGCTTCATCCGCAAGACATCGGACCCAATTCCATATCAAACATCTGTAACTTCCAAGTTTTTTGTGAAGTTTATCTTCAAGAAGAACCTACTGTTGAGCTCTTTAGAGAATATTTCTACCGAAACCACCAGAGTGAATATACCAACGGTCCCAGCTTGGAACTTGGCGGGATTTCGATTCAACACAGACAAGATGTCGTCTTCCCTTTAGTAGTCTTGCCAAGCCATCCCAAGGACTGGAATCAAACATGGTTCTATTGCGAAGACACTTCACCGTCTGATGAGAATCCAATGCCGGGTTACCGTGCTGATCGTCTTGATGCCAAATACCAACTCCCTGATAAACTTATTTCCGCCGAACGTAAGAAACTTGTCCCCAAGATCAGAAAAGTCCAAGCTTTGTTAGGAAATGGCTTGACAGGAGTTGACTTGATCCGCTGTTGGGTCGCATGGCGGATCATACCTTTAAGCCGCCGATCCGGCTTGATGTGTTCATACACCGGAGGAACTGATGACCCTTTACGTTATAGTTCTGTGCGTTTGACTGAAGAGGCCATTGTTGAAATGGCAACCACTCATGTCAATAGCAAGTATGAAGACTGTAGCATAGTAGGGTTGAATCCTCTCTATAAGCTTAACCCGGCGCCGGAGGTAAATCTTCTTAACTTGTTTTTCCTTAGCAGTTAAATATTTGCGTGAATTGCAACAAGTTATTTTCCACAGGCCAAATCTGACTTTTGGAAAGCAAAATATGACCATGAGGTTGCCAAAAATGCTAGAGCTGCAGCAATAGCCGCCAAGAAGAGCATTAGAAAATCTAAGAAGAAGCCAACCGCCTCTGAGTTACTCAAGATGGATGACACCTCTGAGTCGGAGGTAGCCCTTGACTCTCTTGGTCTGTTATTTAACCACCTTATTGACACTGACTATTGCCAGGATGACATGGGGGCGAGCCAAGTAGTTGAAGAACAGGTAAATATTATTACCTCCGACTCAGGACCTTTACCAAGGTAGAAACTTCGGCGGGTAACCTGGAAAGTAAGGTTTTCACACCCCTTGGCTTATTTAGATCCTCATTTTCTTTTGAAAAGACAGCAACATGAGAGCCGCCAGCAGACCCGGTCTGGTGGAGATGACGATTTACCCTTCGGCTTACCAAAAACTCCTACGAAACGCCAGAATGAGGTTCCTTTTTGACCTTCAACCCTTGTATTTGTTTCAATGAATTACCTTCATCACTCAGTTTTGATTCCATCTTCACAGGAGACTTCTCGTTCTTCTTCTGGCGATTCATCACAAACTCAATTGCCGGCCTTCAAGACCGCCCCCGGGTGAAGATAACTACCCTTCTTATATACCTTTATGTATGTATCATCGTACTGACTTATCTAAATCCTTTTTTAGTGGTCAAGCAAAGCCCAAGAAAGCAAAGGTGACAAAGTCGGCTGAGAATCCGAAAACCACTGAACCGGAGCAGCCAACCCTCATACGGGAACATCCTGAAGACCAGGAGCAGTCAACTTTAGTGCCCGAACACGCTGAACAGCCAGAGGACCCTGCCTTCAATGTTCAACCGGATTTAGCTGAACCGTTAGTGGATGAAACTGCTATTGATCCATCAAGTATTGAGCATTCAAGCTCAGCTAACCCGCCGAAGAGGCACGGTGATGACGTTTTAATCACTGGCACCAGATTCGTCGAACCAGGGAACCCAACTGTCTTGGCAAGACACTCTGCCAAACAAGAAGTTATGGAAAGGCAGAAGGTGAGGTTTGACATCTCCCACTATGCTCACCTGAGTATTAGTGATGTGCTATCTGGTTATCTCAATCAAGTGCACTCCACCCGTGACTCAGAAATTGAGATGGTCAAACAGATGCATCAAAAATATGAGGTACGCTATCCGGCTTATATAAGTCAGATACCCTGCCAGCCTCCAAGTCTTCTGATTACGATGAGATGGAATGATCTGTAGACTTAGAATACCTTAGAAACATCTGCCTTAGACTCCCTCCAAGTCCGGTTTGCCACTAAACCGGATGCTTATAGTATTTCAATTTACATGTGCAGCCCCCAAGGGCCGGTTTCATTAGCATGAATGAGCCGGTCCTATTAATTATTGCATAGAACTGAACCGTATAGCCATCATGAGCCGGCTGAGAATGTTGAAAGCTTATCCGGCTCATTTGTAGAAAAAAGTCAAGCAATATGCATTAGCCCCCAAGTGCCGAGTGTTATTGCCTGCAAAACACTTGGGACTTTTTGAGAAAGAGCTGTTTCCTTTGAAAAATTTGCGCTGACAGACATTAGCCCCCAAGTGCCAAGTGTTATTGCTTGCAAAGCACTTGGGACTTATCTCTTATAAACTGCCATGAAATTGAATAACATTATGCTGCATGCAGGCTCAGACCGCAGAACTGGAATCCCAATTGTCTGAGGCCAAGACCCGGCTGGCGACTAAAGAGACGGAAACAGAGAGAGCTGAATCTAAATTCCAATTGAGTGTGTCTGAAGCAGAAAAACTGAAGACCAACTTTACTGCAAAAAAAGAGGCTTGGGCCAATGAGAAGACTGCCTTGACGCAATGCGCTAAAAAGGCTGAGGTGGCTCTTGAAGAGGTTACCGCTGAACTCACCGGTTTAAAAAACCGTGTGTCTCAGATGGTTTCTGCAATCTTCGGTAAATTACCTTGTTACGTACTCAAATTGAGTATCTTCCATTATAAGCTGCTACTTAACTCATTTTGTAATCTTTACAGGTCCCAGGAGCAGTAATCTACCAAGAAACCAGCTCCGCCGCTGTTGATGAGTGTTGTACAGGCTGTGTGCCGGTCATGAAAATTGCAACCCGATTCGGTGGCTCACGAGGGTCCGTAATACTGTCGCCATTGGAATAGCCCCCAAGCCGGCCATCTGGTAGTTGATACAAAGACTTTGTCTCACCGGTAGATGACTCGCCATCAGAATAAACGACGGTCTCGTCACCCGATGCTAGCCTGTCTTGAGATTCCACTCCATTGATGAATCGCACGAAGGTACGATTCATGGCAGGCTGAACCCGGGCAGGTCTCGCACGCTGAGCCATCTCGACGGTGTCGGTGCAGACGTCCTGGCTCAAGGCCCGGTTCATCGATCTTGCCGATGAAGACGTGGATTCCACCAAAGGGGACCTGGTACCCATACTCAATTGAGCCGGCCTCAGGGCCCTAGCCTGCGTCGTTGATGTAGAGCTTGCCGCGCGACTCTTGGTCATCCGGCCCACGGAGTATCCCTTAATCCCTTCAAAGCTGCCCTTTAAGAGCTTGAAACCATCGTGCGATTGCCCCACGGTGGGCGCCAACTGTCGTAGAATTGTGACGGCAGATGTCCTAGTGTGAGGACTTAGTCATGGAGCCATCGCGATGAGGTTAGCTTAAAGGGGTTAATCTGGACAAAGGATACGGGGAGTTTATACTGGTTGAGCCCCTTACGATGAAGGTAAAAGCCTAGTCCAGTTTGAGTTGGTATTGCTAGGGTTTCGATGAGCAGGGAGCGAACACGCTTGACCCGGCTCTCGATCTCTTATTTCTTGTCCTAAGCCGCCACTAGGTCGTCCCCTTATATACACAGGTTGACACATTGCGACCCTCAGAGTCCCGGCCGGCTTATACAACGTATCCGGCTCGGTGACCTCTCACATATGCCTTACAATACAATTTTACGTACATGGCGGTTTATACCCATGGGCCTTAAGCCGCCCTGAGGTCTGGGCCCTCTACTAAGCCTATCTATGAATCGCCATGTGACCTTGGGCTTCATTGTGATGAATCTTCATAAGGTTGACCAGGCCCCTCCTAGGCGGGTCATACCTAATAATTATATCCCCAACACTACCCCATTTACATATAAAGATTATTAAATTCGGAGCTACGGTTATTTAGTTATGAAAGAAACCATTTTAGCATGTCAATTATGCAAACTAATGCAAACAACAATTTAAACATTTATAACATGGATGAAAGTTGCATATTATGAAACTGGATGAAATTCTAAGCATTTTACATATTTAAATTATTTACAAATGATGCACAGTTATGGAGTTATTAGATGCATGAAGTTTAGGTGGTTTTCTGTAAAACAGAAATTCCTTGGAAATTGATTAAATGCGTCCGGAGGGAAAACACTATACGGGCCGAAACTAAGCGTACAGAGCACTTGGTTGGCCCGGTAGCAGGGAAAAAAGGAGGGCGCTCAGGGGCGGCCTCACCATGGGCCTCGGCCCGGTTCGACGGGGGAGGCTGGCGCGCTAGGCCTTGGTGCGGGATGCAGCCCACGCGCGTGGCGGGCGTGCGCTCGATGCAACGCTGCTACATCTCACTACAGAAGAATGGTTGCGGCACCATGGCGACAGGAAGCAGGGGGGTCACCGCGGCGGGGCTCTTTCCGGCCTGATCACGCCGGATCCTGCGAGAATGGAGCAAGGGTGAACGGATCCATGCACGAGGAGTCGAGGCAGGGGCTAAAGGCGGCGATCTTGAAGGAGGATGTTGTTAACTGAAGAAAAGACAGAGTTTAGAGGGAAATAGGGGAAGGAAGGAGAGAGAGACACAGTGAGATGGCAAGGGCGTGATGGGGCGACCTGGGTGAAGGACATATGCCCTAGAGGCAATAATAAAGTTATTATTTATTTCCTTATTTCATGATAAATGTTTATTATTCATGCTAGAATTGTATTAACCGGAAACATAATACATGTGTGAATACATAGACAAACAAAGTGTCACTAGTATGCCTCTACTTGACTAGCTCGTTAATCAAAGATGGTTATGTTTCCTAACCATAGAAATGTGTTGTCATTTGATTAACGGGATCACATCATTAGGAGAATGATGTGATTGACATGACCCATTCCATTAGCTTAGCATCCGATCATTTAGTATGTTGCTATTGCTTTCTTCATGACTTATACATGTTCCTATGACTATGAGATTATGCAACTCCCGTTTGCCGGAGGAACACTTTTTGTGCTACCAAACGTCACAACGTAACTGGGTGATTATAAAGGAGCTCTACAGGTGTCTCCAAAGGTAAATGTTGGGTTGGCGTATTTCGAGATTAGGATTTGTCACTCCGATTGTCGGAGAGGTATGTCTGGGTCCTCTCGGTAATGCACATCACATAAGCCTTGCAAGCATTGCAACTAATGAGTTAGTTGCAAGATGATGTATTACGAAACGAGTAAAGAGACTTGCCGGTAACGAGATTGAACTAGGTATTGAGATACCGACGATCGAATCTCGGGCAAGTAACATACCGATGGCAAAGGGAACAACGTATGTTGTTATGCGGTCTGACCGATAAAGATCTTCGTAGAATATGTGGGAGCCAATATGAGCATCCAGGTTCCGCTATTGGTTATTGACCGGAGACATGTCTCGGTCATGTCTACATTGTTCTCGAACCCGTAGGGTCCGCACGCTTAAGGTTTCGATGACAGTTATATTATGAGTTTATGAGTTTTGATGTACCGAAGTTAGTTCGGAGTCCCGGATGTGATCACGGACATGACGAGGAGTCTCGAAATGGTCGAGACAAAAAGATTGATATATTGGATGGCTATATTCGGACACCGGAAGTGTTCCGTGTGATTTCGGAGAAAACCGGAGTGCCGGAGGGTTACCGGAACCCCCCCCCCCCCCCCCGGGAGAAGTAATGGGCCGTATGGGCCTTCGTGGAGAGAGAGAGGAGAAGCCAGGGTGGGCCGCGCGCCTCCTCCCCCCTGGTCCGAATTGGACTAGGAGAGGGGGGGCGGCGCCCCCCTTTCCTTCTCCCTCCCCCCTTCCTTTCCCCCTCCTAGTAGGAGTAGGAAAGAGGGGAGTCCTACTCCTACTAGGAGGAGGACTCCTCCTCCTTGGCGCACCATAGGGCCGGCCAGCCTCCTCCCCTTGCTCCTTTATATATGGGGGCAGGGCCACCCCTAGACACACAAGTTGATCTTCGTGATCGTTCTCTTAGCCGTGTGCGGTGCCCCCCTCCACCATAATCCTTGATAATATTGTAGCGGTTCTTAGGCGAAGCCCTGCGACGGTAGAACATCAAGATCGTCACCACGCCGTTGTGCTGACGGAACTCTTCCCCGACACTTTGCTGGATCGGAGTCCGGGGATCGTCATCGAGCTGAACGTGTGCTAAAACTCGGAGGTGCCGTAGTTTCGGTACTTGATCGGTCGGGCTGTGAAGACGTATGACTACATCAACCGCGTTGTCATAACGCTTCCGCTGTCGGTCTACAAGGGTACGTAGATCACACTCTCCCCTCTCGTTGCTATGCATCACCATGATCTTGCATGTGCGTAGGAAATTTTTTGAAATTACTACGTTCCCCAGCACTGGGGTTGCCGGCGACCATGCGGCCGGTCCTCGGAGGCACGAAGGCGAGGCCATGGTTACAAGGGCGGCAAGGTAAGCCTCTGCTTGAGGCGTCCATGGCTGCATATATGAGGGGCATCCTGTAGAAAAGCAGAGAGAGCGAGTTGAGACCACGAGGAAGATAGGAGAAGGAAAAGGGGTTGCGCGCTGCTCATCTGTGATGGGGACGGTGGCCTCCGGCGGCTCGCCGATCGACGAGAGGTCAGGCGCGAGGATGGATCGAGGAGCTCGGGCTCCTGGACGAGGGGAGGCTTGGGCCTCGGGAGTAGAGGAGGTGGTGGTTGGCGCTCGAACGAGGGGCTCCTGGCTCGGGGACGTCGAGCGTGGAAGGAGAGGAGCAAGTGGATCGGGATGGTGAAGGAAATATGCCCTAGAGGCAATAATAAAGTTATTATTTATTTCCTTATATCATGATAAATGTTTATTATTCATGCTAGAATTGTATTAACCGGAAACATAATACATGTGTGAATACATAGACAAACAGAGTGTCACTAGTATGCCTCTACTTGACTAGCTCGTTAATCAAAGATGGTTATGTTTCCTAACCATGAACAAAGAGTTGTTATTTGATTAACGAGGTCACATCATTAGTTGAATGATCTAATTGACATGACCCATTTCATTAGCTTAGCACCCGATCGTTTAGTATGTTGCTATTGCTTTCTTCATGACTTATACATGTTCCTATGACTATGAGATTATGCAACTCCCGTTTGCCGGAGGAACACTTTGGGTACTACCAAACGTCACAACGTAACTGGGTGACTATAAAGGAGTACTACAGGTGTCTCCAATGGTAGATGTTGGGTTGGCGTATTTCGAGATTAGGGTTTGTCACTCCGATTGTCGGAGAGGTATCTCGGGGCCCTCTCGGTAATGCACATCACATAAGCCTTGCAAGCATTGTGACTAATGAGTTAGTTGCGAGATGATGTATTACGGAACGATTAAAGAGACTTGCCAGTAACGAGATTGAACTAGGTATTGGATACCGACGATCGAATCTCGGGCAAGTAACATACCGATGACAAAGGGAACAACGTATGTTGTTATGCGGTCTGACCGATAAAGATCTTCGTAGAATATGTAGGAGCCAATATGGGCATCCAGGTCCCGCTATTGGTTATTGACCGGAGACGTGTGTCGGTCATGTCTACATTGTTCTCGAACCGTAGGGTCCGCACGCTTAACGTTACGATGACAGTGATTATGAGTTTATGCATTTTGATGTACCGAAGGTTGTTCGGAGTCCCGGATGTGATCACGAACATGACGAGGAGTCTCGAAATGGTCGAGACATAAAGATTGATATATTGGAAGCCTATGTTTGAACATCGGAAGTGTTCCGGGTGAAATCGGGAATTTTACCGGAGTACCGGGAGGTTACCGGAACCCCCCGGGAACCAAATGGGCCTTATTGGGCCTTAGTGGAAAGGTGAAAGGGGCAGCCCAAGGTGGGCTGCGCGCCTCCCCCCCCTCCCCTAGTCCTATTAGGACTAGGAGAGGTGGTCGGCCCCCTTTCTCCCTCTCTCTCTCTCTCGAGGAGTCCTATTAGGAATAGGATTGGGGGGGGAGTCCTACTCCCGGTAGGAATAGGACTCCTCCTGCGCCCTCCTCTCCTTGGCCGCCAGCCCTCCCCCTGGCAACCTTTATATACGGGGGCAGGGGGCACCTCTAGACACACAAGTTGATCCTTGAGATCGTTCCTTAGCCGTGTGCGGTGCCCCCTGCCACCAAATTCCACCTCGATCATACCGTTGTAGTGCTTAGGCGAAGCCCTGCGTCGGTAGTACATCAAGATCGTCACCACGCCGTCGTGCTGACGGAACTCTTCCTTGATGCTTTGCTGGATCAGAGCCCGAGGATCGTCATCGAGCTGAACGTGTGCTAAGAACTCGGAGGTGCCGGAGTAACGGTGCTTGGATCGGTCGGATCGGGAAGAAGACGTACGACTACTTCCTCTATGTTGTGTCAACGCTTCCGTTGCGATCTACAAGGGTACGTAGATCAGACTCTCCCCCTCGTTGCTATGCATCACCATGATCTTGCGTGTGCGTAGGAATTTTTTTGAAATTACTACGTTACCCAACAGTGGCATCCGAGCCTAGGTTTTATGGTTTGATGTTATTTGCACGAGTAGAACACAAGTGAGTTGTGGGCGATACAAGTCATACTGCCTACCAGCATGTCATACTTTGGTTCGGCGGTATTGTTGGACGAGACGACCCGGACCAACCTTACACGTACGCTTACGCGAGACCGGTTCCCTCGACGTGCTTTGCACATAGATGGCTTGCGGGCGACTGTCTCTCCAACTTTAGTTGAACCGAGTGTGGCTACGCCCGGTCCTTGAGAAGGTTAAAACGGAGTCTCTTTGACAAACTATCGTTGTGGTTTTGATGCGTAGGTGAGATGAGTTCTTGCTTAAGCCCGTAGCAGCCACGTAAAACTTGCAACAACAAAGTAGAGGACGTCTAACTTGTTTTTGGAGGGCATGTTGTGATGTGATATGGTCAAGGCATGATGCTGATTTTATTGTATGAGATGATCATGTTTTGTAACCAAGTTATCGGCAACTGGCAGGAGCCATATGGTTGTCGCTTTATTGTATGCAATGCAATCGCGATGTAATGCTTTACTTTATTGCTAAGCGGTAGTGATAGTCGTGGAAGCATAAGATTGGCAAGACGACAACGATGCTACGATGGAGATCAAGGTGTCGCGCCGGTGACGATGGTGATCATGACGGTGCTTCAGAGATGGAGATCACAAGCACAAGATGATGATGGCCATATCATATCACTTATATTGATTGCATGTGATGTTTATCTTTTATGCATCTTATCTTGCTTTGATTGACGGTAGCATTATAAGATGATCTCTCACTAAATTATCAAGAAGTGTTCTCCCTGAGTATGCACCGTTGCCAAAGTTCGTCGTGCCCAGACACCACGTGATGATCGGGTGTGATAAGCTCTACGTCCATCTACAACGGGTGCAAGCCAGTTTTGCACACGCAGAATACTCAGGTTAAACTTGACGAGCCTAGCATATGCAGATATGGCCTCGGAACACAGAGACCAAAAGGTCGAGCGTGAATCATATAGTAGATATGATCAACATAACGATGTTCACCATTGAAAACTACTCCATCTCACGTGATGATCGGTTATGGTTTAGTTGATTTGGATCACGTGATCACTTAGAGGATTAGAGGGATGTCTATCTAAGTGGGAGTTCTTAAGTAATTTGATTAACTGAACTTAAACTTATCATGAACTTAGTACCTGATAGTATCTTGCTTGTTTATGTTGATTGTAGATAGATGGCTCGTGCTGTTGTTCCGTTGAATTTTAATGCGTTCCTTGAGAAAGCAAAGTTGAAAGATGATGGTAGCAATTACACGGACTGGGTCCATAACTTGAGGATTATCCTCATTGCTGCACAGAAGAATTACGTCCTGGAAGCACCGCTGGGTGCCAGGCCTACTGCTAGAGCAACACCAGATGTTATGAACGTCTGGCAGAGCAAAGCTGATGACTACTCGATAGTTCAGTGTGCCATGCTTTACGGCTTAGAATCGGGACTTCAACGATGTTTTGAACGTCATGGAGCATATGAGATGTTCCAGGAGTTGAAGTTAATATTTCAAGCAAATGCCCGAATTGAGAGATATGAAGTCTCCAATAAGTTCTATAGCTGCAAGATGGAAGAGAACAGTTCTGTCAGTGAGCATATACTCAAAACGTCTGGGTATAATAATCACTTGATTCAGATGGGAGTTAACCTTCAGATGATTGCGTCATTGACAGAATCCTCCAATCACTGCCACCAAGCTACAAGAGCTTCGTGATGAACTATAATATGCAAGGGATGAACAAGACTATTCCCGAGCTCTTCGCAATGCTGAAAGCTGCGGAGGTAGAAATCAAGAAGGAGCATCAAGTGTTGATGGTCAACAAGACCACTAGTTTCAAGAAAAAGGGCAAAGGGAAGAAGAAGGGGAACTTCAAGAAGAACAGCAAGCAAGTTGCTGCTCAGGAGAAGAAACCCAAGTCTGGACCTAAGCCTGAAACTGAGTGCTTCTACTGCAAGCAGACTGGTCACTGGAAGCGGAACTGCCCCAAGTATTTGGCGGATAAGAAGGATGGCAAGGTGAACAAAGGTATATGTGATATACATGTTATTGATGTGTACCTTACTAGAGCTCGCAGTAGCACCTGGGTATTTGATACTGGTTCTGTTGCTAATATTTGCAACTCGAAACAGGGACTACGGAATAAGCGGACACTAGCAAAGGACGAGGTGACGATGCGCGTGGGAAACGTTTCCAAAGTCGATGTGATCGCGGTTGGCACGCTACCTCTACATCTACCTTCAGGATTAATATTAGACCTAAATAATTGTTATTTGGTGCCAGCGTTGAGCATGAACATTATATCTGGATCTTGTTTAATGCGATACGGTTATTCATTTAAATCAGAGAATAATGGTTGTTCTATTTATATGAGTAATATCTTTTATGGTCATGCACCTTTGAAGAGTGGTCTATTCTTGTTAAATCTCGATAGTAGTGATACACATATTCATAATGTAGAAGCCAAAAGATGCAGAGTTGATAATGATAGTGCAACTTATTTGTGGCACTGCTGTTTAGGTCACATCGGTGTAAAGCGCATGAAGAAACTCCATACTGATGGGCTTTTGGAACCACTTGATTATGAATCACTTGGTACTTGCGAACCGTGCCTCATAGGCAAGATGACTAAAACACCGTTCTCCGGTACTATGGAGAAAGCAACAGATTTATTGGAAATCATACATACCGATGTATGTGGTCCGATGAATATTGAGGCTCGTGGCGGATATCGTTATTTTCTCACCTTCAAAGATGATTGAAGCAGATATGGGTATATCTACTTAATGAAACACAAGTCTGAAACATTTGAAAAGTTCAAAGAATTTCAGAGTGAAGTTGAAAATCATCATAACAAGAAAATAAAGTTTCTACGATCTGATCGTGGAGGAGAATATTTGAGTTACGAGTTTGGTGTACATTTGAAAAATTGTGGAATATTTTCGCAACTCACGCCACCCGGAACACCACAGCGTAATGGTGTGTCCGAACGTCGTAATCGTACTTTACTAGATATGGTGCGATCTATGATGTCTCTTACTGATTTACCGCTATCGTTTTGGGGTCATGCTTTAGAGACGGCCGCATTCACGTTAAATAGGGCACCATCAAAATCCGTTGAGACGACGCCTTATGAACTATGGTTTGGCAAGAAACCAAAGTTGTCGTTTCTTAAAGTTTGGGGCTGCGATGCTTATGTGAAAAAGCTTCAACCTGATAAGCTCGAACCCAAAGCGGAGAAATGTGTCTTCATAGGATACCCAAAGGAGACTATTGGGTACACCTTCTATCACAGATCCGAAGGCAAGACATTCGTTGCTAAGAATGGATCATTTCTAGAGAAGGAGTTTCTCTCAAAAGAAGTGAGTGGGAGGAAAGTAGAACTTGACGAGGTAACTGTACCTACTCCATTATTGGAAATTAGTACATCACAGAAAACTGTTTCTGCGACACCTATACCAATTAGTGAGGAAGCTAATGATGATGATCATGAAACTTCAGGACAAGATACTATTGAACCACGTAGATCAACCAGAGTGAGATCCGCACCAGAGTGGTACGGTAATCCAATTCTGGAAGTCATGCTACTAGATCATGATGAACCTACGAACTATGAAGAAGCGATGGTGAGCCCAGATTCCGCAAAGTGGCTTGAAGCCATGAAATCTGAGATGGGATCCATGTATGAGAACAAAGTATGGACTTTGGTTGACTTGCCCGATGATCGGCAAGCAATTGAGAATAAATGGATCTTCAAGAAAAAGACTGACGCTGACGGTAATATTACTGTCTATAAAGCTCGACTTGTCGCAAAAGGTTTTCGACAAGTTCAAGGGGTTGACTACGATGAGACCTTCTCACCCGTAGCGATGCTTAAGTCTGTCAGAATCATGTTAGCAATTGCCGCATTTTATGATTATGAAATTTGGCAGATGGATGTCAAAACTGCATTCCTGAATGGATTTCTGGAAGAAGAGTTGTATATGATGCAACCGGAAGGTTTTGTCAATCCAAAGGGAGCTAACAAAGTGTGCAAACTCCAGCGATCCATTTATGGACTGGTGCAAGCATCTCGGAGTTGGAATAAACGCTTTGATAGTGTGATCAAAGCATTTGGCTTTATACAGACTTTTGGAGAAGCCTGTATTTACAAGAAAGTGAGTGGGAGCTCTGTAGCATTTCTGATATTATATGTGGATGACATATTGCTAATTGGAAATGATATAGAATTTCTGGATAGCATAAAGGGATACTTGAATAAAAAAAAATTCGATGAAAGACCTCGGGGAAGCTGCTTACATATTAGGCATAAAGATCTATAGAGATAGATCAAGACGCTTAATTGGACTTTCACAAAGCACATACCTTGACAAGATTTTGAAGAAGTTCAAAATGGATCAAGCAAAGAAAGGGTTCTTGCCTGTGTTACAAGGTGTGAAGTTGAGTCAGACTCAATGCCCGACCACTGCAGAAGATAGAGAGAAAATGAAAGATGTTCCCTATGCTTCAGCCATAGGCTCTATCATGTATGCAATGCTGTGTACCAGACCTGATGTGTGCCTTGCTATAAGTTTAGCAGGGAGGTACCAAAGTAATCCAGGAGTGGATCACTGGACAGCGGTCAAGAACATCCTGAAATACCTGAAAAGGACTAAGGATATGTTTCTCGTATATGGAGGTGACAAAGAGCTCACCGTAAGAGGTTACGTTGATGCAAGCTTTGACACTGATCCAGACGATTCTAAATTGCAAACCGGATACGTGTTTACTTTAAACGGTGGAGCTGTCAGTTGGTGCAGTTCTAAAAAAAGCGTCGTAGCGGGATCTACATGTGAAGCGGAGTCATAGCTGCTTCGGAAGCAGCGAACGAAGGAGTCTGGATGAAGGAGTTCATATCCGATCTAGGTGTCATACCCAGTGCATCGGGTCCAATGAAAATCTTTTGTGACAATACTGGTGCAATTGCTTTAGCAAAGGAATCCAGATTTCACAAAAGGACCAAACACATCAAGAGACGCTTCAACTCCATCCGGGATCTACTCCAGGTGGGAGACATAGAGATTTGCAAGATACATACGGATCTGAATGTTGCAGACCCGTTGACTAAGCCTCTTCCACGAGCAAAACATGATCAGCACCAAGGCTCCATGGGTGTTAGAATCATTACTGTGTAATCTAGATTATTGACTCTAGTGCAAGTGGGAGACTGAAGGAAATATGCCCTAGAGGCAATAATAAAGTTATTATTTATTTCCTTATATCATGATAAATGTTTATTATTCATGCTAGAATTGTATTAACCGGAAACATAATACATGTGTGAATACATAGACAAACAGAGTGTCACTAGTATGCCTCTACTTGACTAGCTCGTTAATCAAAGATGGTTATGTTTCCTAACCATGAACAAAGAGTTGTTATTTGATTAACGAGGTCACATCATTAGTTGAATGATCTGATTGACATGACCCATTTCATTAGCTTAGCACCCGATCGTTTAGTATGTTGCTATTGCTTTCTTCATGACTTATACATGTTCCTATGACTATGAGATTATGCAACTCCCGTTTGCCGGAGGAACACTTTGGGTACTACCAAACGTCACAACGTAACTGGGTGACTATAAAGGAGTACTACAGGTGTGTCCAATGGTAGATGTTGGGTTGGCGTATTTCGAGATTAGGGTTTGTCACTCCGATTGTCGGAGAGGTATCTCTAGGCCCTCTCGGTAATGCACATCACATAAGCCTTGCAAGCATTGTGACTAATGAGTTAGTTGCGAGATGATGTATTACGGAACGAGTAAAGAGACTTGCCAGTAACGAGATTGAACTAGGTATTGGATACCGACGATCGAATCTCGGGCAAGTAACGTACTGATGACAAAGGGAACAACGTATGTTGTTATGCGGTCTGACCGATAAAGATCTTCGTAGAATATGTAGGAGCCAATATGGGCATCCAGGTCCCGCTATTGGTTGTTGACCGGAGACGTGTGTCGGTCATGTCTACATTGTTCTCGAACCGTAGGGTCCGCACGCTTAACGTTACGATGATAGTTATTATGAGTTTATGCATTTTGATGTACCGAAGGTTGTTCGGAGTCCCGGATGTGATCACGGACATGACGAGGAGTATCGAAATGGTCGAGACATAAAGATTGATATATTGGAAGCCTATGTTTGGACATCGGAAGTGTTCCGGGTGAAATCGGGAATTTTACCGGAGTACCGGGAGGTTACCGGAACCCCCCGGGAACCAAATGGGCCTTATTGGGCCTTAGTGGAAAGGTGAAAGGGGCAGCCCAAGGTGGGCTGCGCGCCTCCCCCCTCCCCTAGTCCTATTAGGACTAGGAGAGGTGGCCGGCCCCCTTCTCCCTCTCTCTCTCTCTCTCTCGAGGAGTCCTATTAGGAATAGGATTGGGGGGGGGGGAGTCCTACTCCCGGTAGTAGTAGGACTCCTCCTGCGCCCTCCTCTCCTTGGCCGGCCAGCCCTCCCCCTGGCAACCTTTATATACGGGGGCAGGGGGCACCTCTAGACACACAAGTTGATCCTTGAGATCGTTCCTTAGCCGTGTGCGGTGCCCCCTGCCACCAAATTCCACCTCGATCATACCGTTGTAGTGCTTAGGCAAAGCCCTGCGTCGGTAGTACATCAAGATCGTCACCACGCCATCGTGCTGACGGAACTCTTCCTCGATGCTTTGCTGGATCGGAGCCCGAGGATCGTCATCGATCTGAAGGTGTGCTAAGAACTCGGAGGTGCCGGAGTAACGGTGCTTGGATCGGTCGGATCGGGAAGAAGACGTACGACTACTTCCTCTATGTTGTGTCAACGCTTCCGTTGCGATCTACAAGGGTACGTAGATCAGACTCTCCCCCTCGTTGCTATGCATCACCATGATCTTGCGTGTGCGTAGGAAATTTTTTGAAATTACTATGTTACCCAACAGATGGATGCATGGTGGTTGGTCGGGTGGCCAAAATGACGAGCGGCGCGCGGGAAGCTACGGGCGGTCATGGCATTCCTTCTGCTACTGGACCATGAGAGGTAAAGAGAGGTTAGGAAGGAGAGAGCACGGGGAAGGAAAAGAAAGAGGACAGGGGCCACGATGGTCCTGCTGGTGGCTGTTGCTACTCCGGCCGGCAATCTCTGACTGGAAAACACCAGCAAGGGCGAGGTCCTCGGGCGGCTGGGTTGGATGAGATCGAGGAGAGGAGTGGCGGCTATAGCCGATGGTTTGGATCGGGAGATATCAGCTAGGGAGTCATTGGTTTGGTGAGGATGGATCCCGAGGGAGTTGGTCGGGTGGCGGCGGAGGGAATGGAAGGCTAGGACATCTGCCTAGATTTTAGGGTTAGGTTAGATTAGGTATGGGGTGGGACTATAAATAAGGAAAAGAGGGAATTTTAGATCACCTAATTCAGATCGGACGGTCGAGAAAGAATATACTAGGGGAGTCCAACAAAGAATTGAAGATATTTTAGAGATGTTTGGGGATGATCCGGATCCATCGATAATGACAGCCCGGTTCGGGTTCGGGGGCAAGTTTCTGACGCACACTCAAGGGGTTTAGACAGTCGCGGTCAAGTGTGTTGTTGGACTGAGAATGGACAACGAAGGAAAGGGGTCTAACAACGGGTCAACGGAGATACAGAGAGAAGTGGCAACTACGAACGACTATGTGTTTTATGAAAACATGCAGATGCAATGCTCATGATGACGTGATGAATGCAACAAACAAATAAAACACACGGCATCAACGAAAAACATGGAAGGCGTCTGGAGCGTCGGTCTTGGGTCGTCACAATATATGTCTTTGCATTATCCTGTTGTACATATATTGGCATGCCATGCTCAGCCGCATGCCATCTCGCCCTTATCGCGGGAATAAGAAAGTTAATCATGTACTCCCGGACTACATTTTGAGTAACCGTAGGGAGTACTTTGGTGACCTACACAACGCAGACAATTAATCACCATGTTATAAAAAATGCATTAGTCATCATGCAAATACATCACTCATTACCATGTCTCCAGCATCTCTGTTCTTGCTTTTTCTCTTTGCTGCTTCTTGGTATGTGAAGGGCCAAATCCCAAGTTTTCCATCAAAAATCATCATGTCGTTCGCATCAAAGCGTGGCCAAGCAACTGCGGCCAAAAACATCACCTACACAAGAATATCTACTATCACGCCAATCTTAACAATACAGATATTGAAACTAAAGAAAAAAACATTTCTGACCTTCTCAATGAAATTTTTGCTTTGTGTGCTACGGTATGGATCTTCTTCATCATTCACCAAATTGTAATTCTGGCTACCGCTGGAACGGTAGAACCATTTCTCGTCAATGTGAATGACACTGTACATCTCTTTGAATTTGGGATCCTAAGGAACAGTATGCTCATCAAACATTGACAAGCAAAACCTTACCCGTCCTACCTTGTTTTCATCCATCAATGTCGATTTGATGGCATTTGTGTGACGCCTCAACAGGCCCTCCTTCAAACGGCGCCATAGCGTCGTCTTCGCCATGTGCAACTCATTTGCCAAATCTTTAGGAGTTGTTCTTTTCCTCAAATCCACTTGTTTGATAGCCTCCAAATCGAATTCTATCCTCATGCGGCCACAGTTTTTGCCGGTTTGTTTTCCGGTGCGTGTATTCCACCGGCTTCCTTACATTTCTTCCACTAGTTTTGCATTGTCCGCTGAGGTATGCCTGTTAGTTCAGACACTTCTTTGGACACTCCTGGACTCAATACCCCAGCTTTGGTCCTCTCTAGAACCATAGCATACACAATATGCTTCTCATGGAGTTGATACCACCTTCTTTTCCTACGAAATGCACCGTTGACATCTGCAGATTAAATTGATGATTAAACAATGTGATTGTGCACCTACAGATTAAATTGATAGTTAAAGAATGTTGGTTACAGTTTACTGAAGGCTCCTCCATTCCCATCGCCTTCCACATTAGTATCTGCCTCTTGTTCTTGTTCTACATGCTCCTCAGAATCACCAAGTCCACCATTCTCTTGTGCTTCTGCATTTAGAATTATGCTTACAAATTTGGTATATGCAACATTGGGAATATGAATATGTGCAAAAGTAGCACCAGAAACACTGAGAATATAAAGGTGGTCTACATGTACACGTGATCTGCATGTACACATGATCTACATGTACAGCTGATATGCATCTACACATGTTCTTCTTGTACTGATCCAATGTCCAGATTATGGACTACCTTGAGTTGGACTAAGATTACTACTCTCCTAGTCGTACATATGACTAACTACACATCATCCCACTACCAATGAGTACAAGCTAAGATTACTACTCTCCCAGTCCTGCACATGATGAACTACACATGATATAATCAGTTATGGTCATAATCTACACCATCATACTGCTGCATCTAATCAGGAGCTATTAGGAGTATAACTGTTGCATCTAATCAGTTATGGACATGAATGACACCTAGTGCTGCATCTAATCAGAACTACTACACCATGAACTAAAAAACGGCCACACCAATTTCAGATGAACGACACCTAGTGCTGCATCCAATCAGAACATACGTACCTAGAGTTGGACGATGAACAGGCCACCTTGTCACGGGATTAGGGCCACGCCCTGACCCACAAGTCCAAGGCAGCGTCAACCGCGTGCATGGTCGCCGCTGCCGCATGCATGCCCGTCATCCTCCCTGCCACCTCCCTCATTGTTTTCCCCCGCCATTGCTCGGTTGACGACTGAACGTACACGCTGACCAAGTCCTGATCCACCAGCGCCTCCTCGTCCAAGTCCTGATCGACCAACGTTTCCTCGTCCAAGTCCCACGCCCCGACCACTTACTTCGCCTGCCAGGCCAAGCCTTCCTCCCCGATGCTGGTGGGAACTCCCTGCCACGTCTTCATCTATGATGACACCACAACACAATCAGCTAGGGATTGACAGTACGTATGCGAGAATGAACGAACCAAATTGGACATACCTTGGTTGGGTACGACCCACTCATAGTCATAGCTCAAATCAGCTGCATCCTCCTCCGCCTTGTTGCCAAGGCCATCCCAGTTGATCCACCCGTAGCGGCGACCAG
This sequence comes from Triticum monococcum, assembly GCA_034509565.1. Lineage (NCBI taxonomy): Eukaryota > Viridiplantae > Streptophyta > Magnoliopsida > Poales > Poaceae > Triticum > Triticum monococcum. The sequence goes on along the minus strand of CM067842.1, from coordinate 272,341,827 downwards.
CCATTGGAGATGGTGACCAGGAGAAAGAGATGGCGAGTGAGGGATAGGGAAGGCGATCGGGAGAGAATGATGAGATGGCGAGGTGGGAGGGGAGGATTTATAGCCCCGTCTTCTCCAATTTGAAAACAAAAATTTTCACACATTAGCGCCATTGTCATTCCCTCCTGTGCTGACCCTTCAGAAATTCTGAATTTGGCCGAGGCTTTTGCCTTTATGCATCGCGGGAGAGAGTAAAGAAGCTACGCGCGGCATGTCTCTCGCGGGAAAATGCGTGCGGATGAGGGAGAGGTAGCGATCAGAGGAGAATAAGTCAAAGAGGATATTGTGCGATTTGTTAGGCTAAGTAAGGAAGTAAACTGCCCGGGATAGAGAGGATCGTTGTAACACCCACGATGCGGCTATATCTCCCATGTGTCGGGGCATGACTTAGAGGCATAGCCACATGGTAGGTTTGTCGCAAGAGGGGTAATCTTCACACAATCCCAAGTACTGAATAAGAAAGGGATAAAGAGTTGGCTTACAATCGCCACTTCACACAAATACAAGTTAAACATACATCATCCAGAATACAATCAAGGTCTGACTACGAAACCAAAATAAAAGAAGACAACCCCAAATGCTAGATCCCCGATCGTCCCAACTGGGCTCCACTACTGACCAACCGGAAAAGACACAAAACAAAGATCAAGATCTTCATCGAGCTCCCACTTGAGCTGGGTTGCGTCACCTGCACTGGTATCAACGACACCTGCAACTGTTTGGAACTATCTGTGAGTCACGAGGACTCAGCAATCTCACACCCGTGAGATCAAGACTATTTAAGCTTATGGATAGGGTAAGGTAGTGAGGTGGAGCTGCAGCAAGCACTAAGCATATATGGTGGCTAATATACGCAAATAAGAGCGAGAAGATAAGCAACGCAGCAGTCGTGAACTAGAAGTGATCAAGAAGTGATCCTAAAACTACTTACGTTCAAGCATAACACAAGAACTGTGTTCACTTCCCGGACTCTGCTGAAAAGAGACCATCACGGCTACACAAGCGGTTGATGCATTTTAATTAAGTCAAGTGTCAAGTTCTCTACAAGCGGATGTTAACAAATTCCCATATGCCACATAACCGCAGGTACGGCTCTCGAAAGTTTATACCCTGCAGGGGTGTCCCAACTTAGCCCATCACAAGCTCTCACGGCCAACGAAGGATATTCCTTCTCCCAGGAAGACCCGATCACTCTCGGAATCCCGGTTAGAAGACATTTCGACAATGGTAAAATAAGACCAGCAAAGCCGCCCGATGTGCCGACAAATCCCGATAGGAATCGCACGTATCTCGTTCTCAGGGCACACCTGATGGGCCAGACGTCGGGTTGGCATAAACCCTGGTTGCCCAGGGGTGCCGGACATCGCCCAGCTAGGACCAACACTCGGAGGAGCACTGGCCCGGGGGTTTAAAATAAAGATGACCCTTGAGTCTGCAGAACCCAAGGGAAAAAGACTTAGGTGGCAAATGTTAAAACCAAGGTTTGCCTTGCTGGAGGAGTTTTATTCAAAGCGAACTTTCAAGGGGTTCCCATAACACCCAACCGCGTAAGGAACACAAAATCAAAGAACATAGCACTGGTATGACGGAAACTAGGGCAGCAAAAGTGGAACAAAACACCAGGCATAAGGCCGAGTCTTCCACCCTTTACCAAGTATATAGATGCATTAATTATATAAGAGATATTGTGATATCCCAACATAACCATGTTCCAACATGGAACAAACTTTATCTTCACCTGCAAGTAGCAACGGTATAAGAGGGGCTGAGCAAAAGCGGTAACATAGCCAAACAAAGGTTTGCTAGGAAAAGTGGGTTAGAGGCTTGACATGGCAATAAGGGAGGCATGATATGACAAGTGGTAGGTAGCACGACATAGCGATAGAGCGAACAACTAGCAAGCAAAGATAGAAGTTATTTCGAAGGTATGGTCATCTTGCCTGAGATCCCGCAAGGAAGAAGAACGGATCCAAGAAGGCAAACGGGCGTAGTTCAACGGATCCTCACAACTCCAGAACGAAACCGAAGCTAACGAGAGAAGCAGCCCGAAAAGAAGCAAGCAACATAGTAAACACCCATCACATAAACATGGCATGATGCACAATCAAGTATGATGCATGTCCAGTTTAAATATGCATGGCATGACAAAGTGCACAAACAAAACTACGAGTTAAGTGGAGCCCAATATGCAACGAGTTGCATATTGACGGAACACCACATCAATTATTTAGTTCACTCCAAGTTAGGTACTCAACGATATTAAATGTTGGTTAACATGGCAAGAGGTGAAGCATAACAAAACTATACTATCTAAACAATTTAAATGGGGCCGGATATAACAAACAACAAATCCGGTAAATCCCTGTATGCATTTAGCAAATTAATGCAAACCACAATTTTAAACATTATTGATGTTATTATCATGATGCGGATGACATGTGCAAGTTTGTGCAATCTTTAATAAAATTTGACATGAGCATATTATGAAGCATTTGTCATCGTGGCAGAAACGAAAAGGGTGCCACGACAACGAATCCGAAAATGATGCCACGGCAACATATCGATTCCGGTAGCTCATGAAGATACCGGTGCAAAAGGAAAAGTGACGGGAGCATGTCCTGCAAGGATGGTGGGGTGATCCCGGATACCGGGTTCCCACGGGTCGACGACGGTGCCAAGCGAGAGAAACAACTAACGTTCACGGGAGGATACAACAACCAAACATGCATCTCGTACAACACATGCATTCGTTCACGGACGGTCATCTCAGGGTTATACCTTTGGAGCGTGCAAATGGGACAGTTCTCGTTCGGTGCAAAGTAGAGGAAGTAGACGTTCTCGGGACGTTCGTAGTGGAAGTAGTCGTTCTCGCTTCGTAGTTGTACACACTCCGTAGGTGTTCGGGATCATAACGAGGAACTTGATGTCCACAGGGTCTTCGAGGGTCGACGGTAGTGGTACTCGATCGTTTTGAAGAGGTACTTGGGGTCTTCGAACTTGTCGGTCTCGTCAACTCGAAGGGGTACTTGGTATTTCTGCTACCCGGCTCATCGGCGACGGTAGTTGTTCTATGCATCAGGCGTCAAGGTACTTGTCGTTCTTAGCGATTCCGAAAACGATGGTAGTGATACACTTTTCAAAAAAGGGAACTTGATGCATCTGATGTTCTCGGAGGTGACGGTAGTTGTGCACAATCGTTGTTGGACTTGACGGTTCTGAGGTCTTCGGATGTAGTGGTACTTGGCGTCTCATCACGTAGTCGTTTGTCGTAGTCGGACTTGACAAAAATGCACGCGGGCTGTAGTTGTGGTTCTTGGCGTTCTCGTCCTTGTCGATCCAAAACAACGCTAGCCCAAAATGCCTCTGGTGGGTAGCAGGAAGGCCTGGCGGTGCGTGAGCAGCGGCAGGAAGCGGGCACGCTCAAGGGAGAGCAGCAGAGGGCAGCAGCAGCAGTGACGCGATGGTGGTGGTCGAACGAGGCAGGGCAGCTCGGCCGCGCACGGGAAGAGGCAGCCCTGGACAGCGGGGAAGTAGGGCGGCGTTGGCTGCTGGTGGTGGCAGAGGAAGGGCGGAGTAGAGGAGCTCCCGCAACTGCGGCACTTGGTGCTTGTATGCAGGGAGGCGGCAGACGCGGAAGCTCGCCGTGAGGGCGGCATGGCGAGGCACTCCGGCGACGAGGCTCGTGGCAGGGAAGAAGCGGCCAGCTCCCGGTGGTGGTAGGTCGGCTCCGAGGCGGACGGACGCGGGGGTTGCAGGTGCACGCTCGGGCGACCATGGCGGGCGAGCGAGCGACGCGGCAAAGCAGGTGGCAGGGCGGAGCCGGTGCTGAACGGCGAGGGCGAGGGGCATCCAGCGGGGCTCGGGCTCCCAGTGAGAAGGCCGAACGGGGGGAGGAGACCCGGGCACGGGACTGACGGAGGAGGAGGTCGGGCACTGGAGGGAGAGATGGGATCGAGGGAGAGGGGTTCGGTCGTGGGGGCTTCTGGCGGCGCGAGGGAAGATGAGATCGAGGGAGAGGGGTTCGGTCGTGAGGGAGAGAGCGATGGCTGTTGGGTGCGGTTGGCCTAGGGTTAGAAGGGGCGCCTGGGCCTTGGGCCACTAGAGGCTGGCCTCGGAAGTGGATGGGCCGGCGTGCTAGGAGGCCTAAGTGGCTAGCGGTGCAGGCCGCCTCTCTCTCTCTCTATTTTTCTTCTTTGCTTTTCTTCAAACCGAAAATTTGAAGAAAAGAAAAGCGAGAGTAGATATGGAATTTGGCAGAGATAAAGATATTTATGGAGTCTTGGTAATATGCACAATTTGATTAAAATGTTTTGGACATTTTAGAGATAAAAAATAATTCAAGTTTGAATTAAATTCGAACTTGAGCCATTTTTGAACCCAACCAAAACAACTTAGAAAAGATGAGATTAGGCCGAGAGGTAAGTGGCATGGTCCAAAAATTATAGGAAAAGAATGAACTTTAAATTGGTGCACTAAATAGAATACCACAATTTAAATGGATTAACGAAGAAGGAGAAGAAGATGATCAAGCACGGTTGTGGGTGTAGAAGAAGGCGAAGTTGAGAAAGAGACAATGCAGGGGTTGATGCACTGTGCAAAGAGACTCCGGTTTAGGCAAGAGGGAAAACGAAGAACAAGGTTGCTCTTCAAACGGTCAACAAAAGCAAGGGGGGACGCAGCAGCTACGAGCAGATGCAAGTTTTAAAAACAATGACGGCAATGAGTGCCGATGCAATGTAAATGATGACATGATGAATGCAAACAAACAAATAAATAACACAGCTGACACGCAAGACATGGAAGGCATCTGGAGCATCGGTCTCGGGGCATCACAATCGTGCTTTCCCCATTTTCTCTCTAGTCTCACGTGTTTGCACATGGGCTTTTATGTCCAAAACAAACAAAATCTCCCCCCATAGCCCATGCGTTAATATTCGTGCAAGAAAACTATACGCCCTATATCAAGGAACGGAGGGAGCATAGTTCATGATGAAGTTCTAGTAGCTTGGTGATACTGACTAGAGAACTCTGTCAATCACTATCTTATCTGGAAGATTAACTCCCACTAGATTCAAGTGATTGTATTATCCAGACATTCTGAGTACATGCTCACTGGCTGAGCCATTCTCCTCCTCGTGTAGGCAAAGTACTTGTCAGAGGTCTCATACCTCTCAACATGGGCATGAGTCTGAGATACCAATTTCAACTCTTGGAACATCTCATATGCTCTGTGGCGTTCAAAACGTTTTAAAGTCCTGGTTCTAAGCCGTAAAGCATGGTGCACTAAACTATCAAGTAGTCATCATATCGAGCTTGTCAAACGTTCATAACGTCTGCATCTGCTCCTGCAATAGTTCTGTCACCTAGCGGTGCATCAAGAACATAATTCTTCTGCGCAGCAACGAGGATAATCCTCAGATCATAGAGCCAGTCCGCATCATTGCTACTATCATCTTTCAACTTAGTTTTCTCTAGGAACATATCAAAAACATAGGGGAGCTACAACGCAAGCTATTGATCTACAACATAGATATGCAAAAAATATCAGGACTAAGTTCATGATAAATTAAGTTCAATTAATCATATTACTTAAGAACTCCCACTTAGATAGACATCCCTCGAGTCATGTAAATGATCACGTGTCACAACCCTAGAACTGCTTGTATTTAGTTGCATCCGAGATCATCTATGCATCATGTTAAATTTCTGAAACTTGAATTGAGGATTGTTGAAACCTCAGAAAACTGATTAAAAGAAGGGCAATCACCTTTTAAATTGCAATCAGTGAATCCAAAATGCCCTAGAAATATTTCTGACAATTTTGGCAAGAGTTATAAATCAAACCAAAATTTTGGAACATTTCTAAGGAATTATTTGGGCTCTGATTTTAAATCAATAATTATTTGAATTGGACTTATATCTACTATTAAATAAATATATGTCCAATAATTCTGAAATATTTTATGGAGCTTTGGTTTAATTCTTTTAGCTTCTAAAAATATTTCCAGAAGCAACAAAATTGATTTGGTTTCAAAACCAAATTCAAAACAAACCTGCAAATAGAAAACAGAACAGAATTAGATAAATTAGAAAGAGAGAGAGGGAGAAGGACTCACCTGAGTCTTCTTACCTGGCGGCCCAACAAATCAGCCCAGCCCACCAGGGGCATCTTTGTCTTCAACCTCTGCCTACTGGCAGAGGCAAGGCCAAGCACGGCGCCACGGCGCGCCACGCCGGCAGCTGCCTGGCTGGCTCCTCCTCGTCGCGCCTAGACAGTGCCACGACACCCCCTGGCCCCCTATCACTTTCCCCTCCTTCCTCTGCTTCGCCCCCTTCCTCTGGCCTCTCCTCCTCGCGCCGCCGAGCACACCCGAGACCACCGACGCCGTTCGCCGCGCTCACCGCCACCCCCTCACCTCTCCGACGCGGCCCTGAGCTCCGCCGTGCCTCCCTCGTCCTCCACCTCATCTCACGCGACCGGAAGAGCCCCTACGTGTCGCCATCGTCGTCATCATCACCGACGGCCACCGGAAATCGCCACCGCCGATTCGACACCTCCGAGCGTCCCCGGGCCCGCTAACCATCCCTACGGCACCGACGTGAGCTCCGCCACCGTTTTCCCCTTATCCCCGTGGCATGTAGCTCGCCGTAGCATCACTCTCCGCCATCCCCGCGAGCTTCACGCCGCCGGCGAAGTCGTCACCGTGGCTAGAGCAAGCCCAGCTTGCCCCTGAGCACGTCATCGCGCTCGTGCTGCTCCCAGGAGCTGAACTAGCCCACCTGTTCGTCCCACTGTGCACCACAACGCCGATTCCAAGCACGCCCGAAGTCCGGCAGCCGCTGACCTCGACGCCGGCGAGGATTACGGCCACCCCAGCTCACCCCGTTTGCACCGTTGGATGCGCGGGATCGCCAGCTTTCCGTAGAGCCCAACGGCGCCTCGAATGGTTCCCTGTATCGCCTTCCCGAGTCGCCCCGCCATTTCTGTCGTCGCCGGCGACAAGCCGTCGGCGAGATCCTGGTGACGCTGACGTGGCGCCGTCATTAGGGGCTAATAGCCCAGCTAATTAACCCTCTCTCACACTGACAGATGGGCCCCACTCTCTGATTAACCTGGTTTAGTTTCTGTTTAGTTTTAACTAACCACAAGGGCCCCACATGTCAGTTTGACCTGGCCACATCACCTGTTGACCAGACCCCACCTGTCAGCGACACTAACTGGCCCTGAGTCACTGACCAGTGGGCCCCATTGGTCAGGTTTGACCTGGACCGACCCCGTTGACCTAATGACGTCATAGTGACATCATGATGACGCAGTAAAGCTTTTCTGGGATTTTAAATAAATCAGAAATGATTTATTTATTTCAGAAAATTGCCTAAACTTCTAAAAATCATAGAAATTCAACCGTAACTCCAAATGAAATAATTTATATATGAAAAATTATCAGAAAAATTCAAGGAATCCATCTGTACCATTTCCATGCATGTTTGAGAAATTTAACCTCATTGTTTAGGATGAAACATGTTTAGGGCAAATTTCATAATAGGGTTGGAGTTGGATTTTGATATAGTCTTGAATTCCACTTCAATTAAAATGACTTTCTGTTGCATTAGCCCAAATCACAACATATTGCCATGTCATGATCATGCATCATATTGTTGCATTGCATCGATTGTATTCTTCCTTGTTTGCCGGTAATTGCCCCCTCTCAGTAGACGTTGTTTCCGACGACGAGATCGATGACACCGATGAAGAGCTATACTATCTTCAGAAGTGCCAGGCAAGCAAAACCCCCTTGTTCATTCCGATACAATCCCCCTCTCTCGCTCCTGCTCTCTTTTACTGCATTAGGACAACAACGATCATCTATTACTTGTTGCGGTAGTTGGACCCCTTTCCTTTGCATGACCTGTCATTGCCACAGTAAATAGATGAAACCCACTAGCATGAGTAGGAGTTGTTTGAGCCCTGATGTGCCTACTCATTCATGTTTGCTTGTCATGCCTGCTATTGCTTAGAGTTGTGTCAGGTCTGATTCATCGGGGATGAATTGGAAAGTTGTGAACATGTCCTACTGTGTGTGAGCTAAGTGTGTGAACATGATTTGGTAAAGGTAGCGGTGAGAGGCCATGTAGGAGTACATGGTGGGTTGTCTCATTGAAACCGTCCTCAGGAACTGAGTTCTGTGTTTGTGATCCATGAAACAGCTACTACCACACGTTGGGCCCTGAAATATGACCCCGCTCGACTTACTGACCCCTCTCGTCCTCTGTCCAGGAGTTGCAATTAGTTTCTAGTGTTTATAGGATATGTGTTGGCGGCCGTGCGTAGCGCTGACCCTAGGGGTGGGCTATGATGCAGTAGATACACTATGGCACGGTGTACCGGGCGCCCGTTTGGTGTCTCGGGAACCCTGCACACATCGTTTGGGGCTGTGAGCGAAACTCCGGCCGGATCTCCTCGCGGATGGAACCCGAATAGGCGATAAACCTGGACTAGAGACTTGTGTGGTTAGTCAGGTCGTGGTCTACACCCACGTCGGCTTTCGCTTGAAGTCTGCTGAGCACATGTCGTGTGCAGACGCTAAGTGGTGGAAACATGTGTGACGAAGTACACCCCTGCAGGGTTATAAATGATCTATTCGAATAGCCGTGTCCGCGGTAAAGGACTTCTGGGTTGCCTATAACAGTTCATAGACAAGTGAAAGTGGACACTCTAAAACTCGCAAGATAAGCGTGAGTGCTATGGATGGCCTTCTCGTAGGGAGACGAGAGCGGATCCATAGTGGTGTATTGAATGGTGAATATGTGGACTCGTGTGCGCCACCTCAAAAGAGTTGCTTGCAATCGTAGTTCAGATAGCCACTGAGTCAAAGCTGGCTTGCTGTAGTTAAACTCCACCACCCCCCCTTGTTGATACCGATGCATATGTAGCTAGTTCTGATGTAAGTCTTGCTGAGTACCTTTGTACTCACGTTTGCTTAATTTATGTTTTGCAGAGAGATTTTAGTCTCGCTAGTAGTCTCGCGTGGACTTCGACGTTTAGCTTGATACCTCAGCTACGATCTTGTGCCCTCGGCAGGATCTGGTAGATAGTCAGGCTTCTTAGCCTTTTCATTTGTAGATGTCTGTACTCAGACATGTTAAGCTTCCGCATGTGCTTTGCATTGTATGCTATGATTGTTGGGTCATGAGACCCATGTTTGTAATACCTCGCTCCTCGGAGCCTAATGAATAAATACCTGAGTTGTAGAGTTATGTTGTGATGCCATGTTGTATTTACACATATCGAGCATATTGTGTGTATGATTAAAATGCTTGGTATGTGTGGGATCTGACAACCTAGTTGTTTATCCTTGGCAGCCTCTCTTATGGGGAAATGTAGTCTAGTGATTCCATGAGCCATAGTAGTCCGCTACAGCCCGGTTCACCGGAGTCCTGCTAGCCCAGCACTACTGCTCAGGACACTTGACTGGTCAGCATGTGTTTCACTTCGTTCCTGTGTCTGTCCCTTCGGGGAAATGTCACGCCGTGACATCCGGAGTCCTGCCTAGCCTGCTACAGCCCGGGTTACCGGAGGACTGTTAGCCCAGTGCTACAGCCCGGATTCACACGCTATTGACCGACATGCTCGAGGTTGATTCATGTATGTCTGTCCCCATGGGTTCGTGCCGCTTTGGGTTCACGACTAACCATGTCGGCCCGGGTTCTTTGTCATATGGATGCTAGCGACACTATCATATACGTGAGCCAAAAGGCGCAAATGGTCCCGGGCCAGGTAAGGTGGCACCCGTGGGAATACCGTGCGTGAGGCCACAAAGTGATATGATGTGTTACATGCTAGATCGGTGTGACCTAGGATCGGGGTCCTGACATCACGTGATCCATATCAACTAAACCATGTCCGATCATCACGTAAGATGGATAGTCTTTAATGGTGAACATATCTATGTTGATCATATCTACTATATGATTCATGTTCGATCTTTTGGTCTCCAGTGTTCCGAGGCCATATCTACATATGCTAGGCTCGTCAAGTGTAACCCGAGTATTCTGCACATGCAAAACTGGCTTGCACCCGTTGTATGTGAACGTAGAGCTTATCACACCCGATCATCACGTGGTGTCTCGACACGACAAACTGTCGCAACGGTGCATACTCAGGGAGAACACTTATACCTTGAAATTTAGTGAGGGATAATCTTATAATGCTACCGACGTACTAAGCAAAATAAGATGCATAAAAGATAAACATCACATGCAATCAAAATATTTGACATGATATGGCCATCATCATCGTGTGCCTTTGATCTCCATCTCCAAAGTACCGTCATGATCTCCATCGTCACCGGCATAACACCATGATCTCCATCATCTTGATCTCTATCAATGTGTCGTCACATGGTCGTCTCGCCAACTATTACTTTTGCAACTATTGCTATCGCATAGCGATAAAGTAAAGCAATTATATGGCCCTTGCATCTTATGTAATAAAGATACAACCATAAGGCTCCCACCAGTTGTCGCTAACTTTAACAAAACATGATCATCTCATACAACAAATTATATCGCATCATGTCTTAACCATATCACATCAGAACATGCCTTGCAAAAACAAGTTAGACGTCCTCTACTTTGTTGTTGCAAGTTTTACGTGGCTTCTACGGACTTCTAGCAAGAACAGTTCTTACCTACGCATCAAAACCACAATGATTTTTTGTCAAGTGTGTTGTTTTAACCTTAAACATGGACTAGCTATAGTCAAGCTCGATTCAACTAAAGTTGGAGAAACAGACACCCCGCCGGTCACCTGTGTGTAAAGCACGTCGGTACAACCAGACTTATGAACACGGTCATGTAATGTCGGTCTGGGCCGCTTCATCCAACAATACCGCTGAATCAAAGTAAGACGCTGGTGGTAAGCAGTATGACTATTATCGCCCACAACTCTTTGTGTTCTACTCGTGCATATGTCATCTACGCATAGACCTGGCTCGGATGCCACTGTTGGGGAACACAATATTTCAAAAAAAAATCCTACGATCATGTAAGATCTATCTAGGAGATGCATAGCAACGAGACTGGAGAGTGTGTCCACATACCCTCGTAGACCGAAAGCGGAAGCGTTTAGTAACACGGTTGATGTAGTCGAAAGTCTTCACGATCCAACCGATCCAAGTACCGAACGTATAGCACCTCCGTGTTCAGCACACGTTCAACACGATGACGTCCCTCGAGCTCTTGATCTAGTTGAGGACGAGGGAGAGTTCCATTAGCATGACGGAGTGGTGACGGTGATGATGAAGTTACCGGCGCAGGGCTTCGCCTAAGCACTACGACGATATGACCGAGGTGTGTAACTGTGGAGGGGGCACTGATGGAAATATGCCCTAGAGGCAATAATAAAGTTGTTATTTATATTTCCTTATATCCTTATAAATATTTATTATTCATGCTAGAATTGTATTAACCGGAAACTTAGTACATGTGTGAATACATAGACAAACAAAATGTCACTAGTATGCCTCTACTTGACTAGCTCGTTAATCAAAGATGGTTAAGTTTCCTAACCATAGACATGAGTTGTCATTTGATGAACGGGATCACATCATTAGAGAATGATGTGATTGACTTGACCCATCCGTTAGCTTAGCACTATGATCGTTTAGTTTATTGCTATTGCTTTCTCCATGACTTATACATGTTCCTATGACTATGAGATTATGCAACTCCCGAATACCGGAGGAACACTTACTTTGCTATCAAATGTCACAACGTAACTGGGTGACTAGAAAGATGCTCTATAGGTGTCTCCGATGGTGTTTGTTGAGTTGTCATAGATCGAGATTAGGATTTGTCACTCCGATTGTCGGAGAGGTATCTCTGGGCCCTCTCGGTAATGCACATCACTATAAGACTTGCTAGTAATGTGACTAATGAGTTAGTTGCGGGATGTTGCATTACAGGACGAGTAAAGAAACTTGCCGGTAACGAGATTGAACTAGGTATTGAGATACCACGATCGAATCTCGGGTAAGTAACATAACGATGACAAAGGGATCAATGTATGTTGTTGTGCGGTTTGAGCGATAAAGATCTTCGTAGAATATCTAGGAACCAATATGAGCATCTAGGTTCCACTATTGGTTGTTGACCGGAAGTGAGTCTCGGTCATGTCTACATAGTTCTCGAACCCCTAGGGTCCGCATGCTTAATCTTTGATGACGATCCATATTATGAGTTTATGTGTTTTGATGTACCGAATGTAGTTCGGAGTCCCAGATGTGATCACCGACATGACGAGGAGTCTCGAAATGGTCGAGACATAAAGATCGATATATTGGAAGGCTATGTTTGGACATCGGAATGGTTCCGGATGAGTTCGGGCATTTACCGGAGTACTAGGGGGTTACCGGAACCCCCCGAGGAGTCAATGGGCCTTATTGGGCCTTAGTGGGAGAGAGGACGAGGCGGCGAGGTGGAGGGCGCCCCCCAAGCCCAATCCGAATTGGGTGGGGGCCGACCCCCCTTTCCTTTCCTCTTCCTTCTTCTCCTACTCCTACTAGGAAGGGGGGAAACCTACTCCTACTGGGAGTAGGACTCCCCCCTTGGGCGCGCCCTATGAGGGCCGGCCCTTCCCTCCTCCACTCCTTTATGTACGGGGGAGGGGGGCACCCCATAGACACAAAAGTTGATTGTTTAGCCGTGTGCGGTGCCCCCCTCCACAGAATTCAACCTCGGTCATATGGTTGTAGTGCTTAGGCGAAGCCTTATGTCGGTAGCTTCATCATCACCGTCATCACGCCGCCGTGCTGACGAAACTCTCCCTCAGCCTCAGCTGGATCAAGAGTACGAGGGACGTCACCGAGCTGAACGTGTGCAGATCACAGAGGTGTTGTGCGTTCAGTACTTGATCGGTTGGATCGCGAAGACGTTCGACTACATCAACCGCGCTTCATAACGCTTCCTCTTTCGGTCTATGAGGGTACGTAGACATACTCTCCCCCTCTCGTTGCTATGCATCTCCTAGATAGATATTGCATGATCGTCGGAAATTTTTTGAAATACTGCGTTCCCCAATAGGCAACGCACACGGCTAAGACAAATCTTCGAGTGCCTTTGGGGTGCCCCTACCCACGTATATAAAGGAGGGAGGGAGAGAGGCTGGCCCTCCTAGGGGCGCGCCAAGTGTAGGGAGTCCTACTAGGACTCCCAAGTCCTGGTAGGATTCCCTTTCCTTTTCGGAGTAGGAAAGAGGGAAAGGAGTGAGAGGGAGAAGGAAAGGGGGGCCGCACCCCCACCCCTTGTCCAATTCGGTTTGGGCAGGGGGGAGGCGCGCGCCACCTCGTGTCCCTTCTTCCCTCCACTAAAGCCCAATAAGGCCCATTAACTTCCCCCAGTGAATTCCCATAACTCTCCGGTACTCCGAAAAATACCCGAATCACTCAGAACCTTTCCGATGTCCAAATATAGCCTTCCAATATATCGACCTTTACCTCTCGACCATTTCGAGACTCCTCGTCATGTCTGTGATCTCATCCGGCACTCCAAACAAACTTCGGTCATGAAATCACATAACTCATAATACAAATCATCATCAAACGTTAAGCATGCGGACCCTACGGGTTCGAGAACTATGTAGAAATGACTGAGACACATCTCCGGTCAATAACCAATAGCAGAACATGAGTGCTCATATTGGCTCCTACATATTCTACAAAGAACTTTATCGGTCAAACCGCATAACAACATACGTTATTCCCTTTTGTCATCGGTATGTTACTTGCCCGATATTAGATTGTCGGTATCATCATACCTAGTTCAATCTCGTTACCGACAAGTCTCTTTACTCGTTCCGTAATGCATCATCCCGTAACTAACTTGTTAGTCACATTGCTTGCAAGGCTTATAGTGATGTGCATTACAGAGAGGGCCTAGAGATACCTCTCCGATACACGGAGTGACAAATCCTAATCTTGATCTATGCCAACTCAACAAACACCATCTGAGACACCTGTAGAGCATCTTTATAATCACCCAGTTATGTTGTGATGTTTGATAGCACACAAGGTGTTCCTCCAGTATTCGGGAGTTGCATAATCTCATAGTCAGAGGAACATGTATAAGTCATGAAGAAAGCAATAGCAATAAAACTAAACGATCATTATGCTAAGCTAATGGATGGGTCTTGTCCATCACATCATTCTCTAATGATGTGATCCCGTTCATCAAATGACAACACATGTCTATGGTCAGGAAACTTAACCATCTTTTATTAACGAGCTAGTCTAGTAGAGGCATACTAGGGACATTCTGTTTTGTCTATGTATACACACATGTACTAAGTTTCTGGTTAATACAATTCTAGCATGAATAATAAAAATTTATCATGATATAAGGAAATATAAATAACAACTTTATTATTGGCTCTAGGCATATTTCCTTCACCATACCTGTGCAGGCCACCTCATTTGGTTCCTAGGTGTCTGACCATTTCATGCAATGGCCTCGGGACAGCCATCCAACGTGGGTCGCCCCCATGTCAAAGGTTACATGAGCACGTAGCTACATCCAGAGCTAGGCGCAAACTGCCTGAGGACTAAGGAAGGGGCTCCTGAGCCTTGCGCCTAGAGCATCCAACACCTCCACAAGTTCTGTCGTGCCCATCACGCGTGCGAACGAAATGGGTTGTACACACCCCGGAGATTCTAGAACAGAGCTCCCGCCCATGCTCCAGTGGAAGCCCCATGCCCCGCGCCGGCAGAACGATCAAACTATAATCATGCCCACGCCCAAGTGGAATCCCCATGCCCTAATGTCTACTACGCAACTTTATTCTTGTAGACACGTGTTGGGCCTCCAAGCGCAGAGTTTTGTAGGACAGTAACAATTTTTCCTCAAGTGGATGACCTAAGGTTTATCAATCCATGAGAGGTGTAGGATGAAGATGGCCTCTCTCAAATGACCCTGCACCCAAATACAAGAAATCTCTTGTGTCCCCAACACACCCAATACAATGGAAAATTGTATAGGTGCACTAGTTCACGTGAAGAGATGGTGATAAAAGTGTAATATTGATGGCAGAAATATATTTTTATAATCTGAATAAATAAAAATAGCAAGGTAGCAATTAGTAAACAATGAATTCTCTTGAAACTCAACAACCTATGTTCTTAGTCACCAAGCAATTGCAATTAAACTTATTCAACAAAGTTTAAGTAAGAGCTCCACATACACAACCATCATATAGTCTTCTATGATTGCTAACACTCACCGCATACACATGAACAAAATGTTTCAATAGGACACATAGAAAGATAGGGCTTATTGTTTTGCCTCCCAACGTATTCACCTCAAGGGTGATGTCAACAATAATAACTCATGCTACCCATATTCAACTGGATATATGTGCCTAGATCTTTCCTCACCACATGATGCTTGCTAAAAGAGAAAAATAAAAAGGAATAGAGAGAAGAACTTTGACTCGTTGCATAAAAGTAAATACATAAAAGTTAAAGATAGGCCCTTCGCAGAGGGAAGCAGAGGTTTCCAGTCGCTTATTTATTTGTATGTTCAATTCTTTAGTGCAAAAGAACATCATGTTATATTGCCCCTTATGATAGCAACCTTTATTATGCAGTCTGTCGCTTTTATTACTTTGCCATCACAAGTTCATATAATGCTCAATTTTCACTTACACTAAATGATATCACACTTTTAGAAGCAATTTTTATTGCCTTATTGCATCGATACAACTTACTTGAAGGATCTTGCTCAATCCTTAGGTAGGTATGGTGGACTCTTGAAAATAAGATTTGGGTTTAATGGTTTTTGGATGCACAAGTAGTATCTCTACTTGGTGCGGAATTTTTGGCTAGCAAAGATGGGGGGCAAGCACCACATGTTGAAGGATCTATGATAATTCAACTTCTATGTGAATATGAACAAACATAAACCATTATGTTGTCTTCCTTGTCCAACGTCAACAATTTTGGCATATAGTATTTTGATGGGGGCTCACAATCAAAAAAGATTTCCATGATAGTGTATATGCATGTGAAAGTTCTAAACCCAATGTGAAGCTACCACTAGGCATGATATGATTTCAACTTCATGACATTCAATTTCTTCAACAATTTACTCATAGGATATAAGTGAAGCACAAGAGTAAATGACAAGCTACTCCAAAAACATATAAATGAAGATCAAATGAGTAGTTAAGTAAATAGATAGCTATGTGTGAACTCTCTCTTATTTAAAACTTTTAGATCTAAGTATTTTATTAAAACAGCAAGCAAAACAAAAATAAAATTACATTCCAAGAATAGCAAAACTCATGTGAAGAAGTAAAAACTTAGGTTCAACCGATAATTGTTGAAGAAGAGAGGTGGGATGCCTACTAGGGCATCCCCAAGCTTAGATGATTGATACTTCTTCAAATATTATCTTGGGATTCCTTGGGCATCCACAAGCTTGAGCTTTTTGTCACCTTAATTCTTCCAATATCATGGTTTTCCTAAATCTCAAAAGCTTCATCCACACAAAACTCAACAAGAACTCGTGAGATAAGTTAGTATAAACTAATGCAAAAACCTTACCATTCTCTACTGTAGCTAATCACTAAAATTATTATTCAACATTGTATACTCAATTCCTCTGCATATTTAGTACTCCTATTCTCAAATAGGATCATTAAACAAGCAAACATGTGCAAACAATGTAAACATAACAGCAATCTTCCAAAACAGTACAGTCTATAAAGAATGCAAGAGTACCAATACTTATTCAACTCCAAACATTATGAAAATTTACCAAACTAAAGAAAATTTATCAGATCTCATTTTGGAAAAGGTTTCAGCATCTTATCACATTCTGACTTTTCTAGGGAATTTTTGCAACAGCGGTAAACTTTCTGTTTTCAAACAGCAACATGTATACTTGCAAAATAAGCATGGCAAAGGCTATCATTGCCACTTCTATTGAAATAAAAGATGCGAAACATTATTATAAATAGAAGCAAGCAAATCCTAACAAAATCAATTGACACTCCAAGTAAAACTCATATCATGTGACGAATGAAAACATAGCTCCAAGTGAGGTTACCGATTGTTGGAGACGATAGAGGGGATGCCTTCTAGGGCATCCCCAAGCTTAGTTGCTTGGATCTTCCTTGAATATTTACTTGGGGTGCCTTGGGCATCCCCAAGCTTAGGTTCTTGTCACTCCTTATTCTCCTCATATCTATATCTCATCCAAAACTTGAAAACTTCAATCACACAAAACTTAAGGGAGCTTTGTGAGATAGGTTAGTATGATAAAGAGCAAACCATTCCACTTTTGGTACTGTCAAAGAAAAGATTCATAATTGTTTACACACAATTCCTACTGTAGCATATCATTTGTACAATTTATATTGAGCAATATAAGCCATAGAAACTAGAAGACAAGCAAACTATGCATTGAAAACAAAATCTTTCAAAAATAGAACATTATGTAGTAATCTGTACTCAACCATACTTCTGCGAATCCAAAAATTCTTACAATTTAGTACCACGTGAACAATTTGTATATTAATCTTCTGCAAAAAGAATCAACTCAATAGCACTCTTCTGTTAAAAATTAGAATTATTTTCGTGAGCGCAAAAGTTTCTGTTTTTCAACAAGATCAAAGCAACTATGACCCAACAAGATCCTAAAGGCTTTACTTGGAACTTTATTGGAATAAAAGTAATAAAACATGATTACTACAGTAGCCTAATCATGTGAACACACAAAAAGAGTAGGGTTAATATTGGTTTGTCTCCCAACAAGTGCTTTTATTTAATGCCTTTTAGCTAGGCATGATGATTTCGATGATGCTTGCATAAAAGATATGAATTGAAACATGAAGAGAGCATCATGAAGCATATGAATAGAACATTTAGGTCTAACCCACTTCCTATGAATAGGGATTTTGTGATCAAACAACTTATGTGAACAAGAATCAACTAGCATAGGAAAGCAAAACAAGTGTAACTTCAAAACAATCAACACATAGAGAAGAAACTTGATATTATTGAGATATGTAAGAGCATAAGTTCCTTCCTCATAATAATTTTTAGAGGCATCATGAATGAATTCAAAAATATAACCATCACATACATAACTCTTTTCATGATCCACAAGCATAGAAGATTTATCACTCTTTGAGGCATAGATGTCATCATAATAATCATCATAGATAGCAACTTCATTGTCATAATCAATTGAAACCTCG
Source organism: Triticum monococcum (assembly GCA_034509565.1). Lineage (NCBI taxonomy): Eukaryota > Viridiplantae > Streptophyta > Magnoliopsida > Poales > Poaceae > Triticum > Triticum monococcum. Next base: position 272,323,532 of record CM067842.1, on the reverse strand, counting down.
TCCAAAATAGTGGATGTATCACTAAGCAAAGTCATGACCTCTCCAAATCCACTTTCATGAATATTTTAATAAGATTAAACATCCTCCAAAATAGTGGGATGACTACTGCCTAGAGTTGACACACTTCCAAACCCACTTTTATCAATGTAATAATCATAAATAGGAGGCATGCTATCATCATAATATTTTTTTTATCGAAAGTAGAAGGAACCAAAGGATCATATTCATTAAGCAAAGCATCCCCAAGCTTAGGACAAGAATTCTTTCCAGCAAATAAATCTTCAAACACATAATACTCATCAAACAAAGCATCCCCAAGCTTGTGGTTTTGCATATCATCACAATCATTCTTATCAATAGCATGAATGGAACCAATAGTATAGCAAACATTATTATCATATTCTTCCAAGCAAGTGCTAAAAATATTTTCAAGATCATAAGGGATATCATTGTCTTCCCAATCATAATCATCACAAGAAGAAATAGGCATAACAAAATCATCATCAATATCATCATCCTCCATCAACATATTTGATTCACTTTCATGAGGCATGATGGTGACGGGAGCAAGATTATTTGGGAGAGATACCTTTTTACCTCTATTCTTTCTTCTTTTCTTCTTCACCACACCATGTGCGGGTTTAATTAATTCTTTCAAGCTTCTTGTTGAAGAAATTGATTGGATAGGAAGCTCCTCCCCGTTACTTGATTCATCATAATAAACACTAGGAGGGTATTGGGAAATATTTTCCCTTTAATTAGTACTATCTTCATATTCTATTTGTTTTCTTGTCTTTAGCTAGTTGGCAATATAATGATTGTCATTGCAATTTACCATACAAAACATATAAATTTTCTCTAGATCAAAATCAAGAAATCTCTTGGGATTTGGAAAACCCTTAGTTATACGTTTCATTTCTTCATACCCCCAAAGAAGACTAAGCTCTTTATGATGCTCAAGGGTAATCAAGTTATCACAATTTTTGGACACGATTTAATCATAAAATAAATTGCATTGGAGATTTAACTGACCACGTTCATTGCAAAGTTCACAAGGATGGCAAAAAAATTACATCTTTCAGCACAAGCATCTGTCCTCTCTTGCAACCTTTTTGTTTCTAAATATTTATGCTTCTTACAAAATCTATCTTCCCTTTTTGGTGTGCAAAGGCACTCCCAATTCACTCCGCAAAAAGTGGCATGCTTATAAGAAACATTTTTGCCATGACTTGTGCAATCATCATTAGCATTTTGGATTATCAAAGAATTCATACTAACAACATTGCAATCATGTTCATCATTCAAATATTTTGTGCCAAACATTTTATTGACTTCTTCTTCTAACAATTGAGCACAATTTTCCGAACCATCATTTTCAAGAAAGATATTATAAAGATGATCAATAATATGATGCAACCTCAACTCCATTTTTATGTAGTTTCCTTTAATGAACCAAACTAGTGATAAAACAATAAACTAAAAGATTCAATTGCAAGATCTAAAGATATAGCTTCAAGCACTCACCTCCCCAGCAACGGCGCCAGAAAAGAGCTTGAAGTCTACTAAACAACTTTATTCTTGTAGACACGTGTTGGGCCTCCAAGCGTAGAGTTTTGTAGGACAGTAGCAATTTTCCATCAAGTGGATGACCAAAGGTTTATCAATCCGTGAGAGGTGTAGGATGAGGGTGGTCTCTCTCAAACGACCCTGCAACCAAATACTAGAAATCTCTTGTGTCCCCAACACACCCAATACAATGGCAAATTGTATAGGTGCACTAGTTCGGCGAAGAGATGGTGGTAAAATTGTAATATTGATGGTAGAAATATATTTTGATAATCTGAATAAATAAAAACAACAAGGTAGCAATTAGTAATCTGGCACAAAAATGGTGTTCCAATTCTTGAAAACAAGGCCTAGGGTCTCTACTTTCGCTAGTGCAACCTCTCAACAATGCTAACATAGTTGGATCATATGATTGTCCCTCAAAGTACAGCAAAGAATCACTCCCGAGTTCCTATTAGCAGAGAACAAAATGTAGGAATTGTTTGTAGGGTATGAAGCCACCTCAAAGCTATTCTTTCCGATCCATATATTCAAGAGTTTGTACTAAAATAACACAAAGCTATTGTTTTCGTTCGATCTATCCTAGAGTTCGTACTAGAGTAATACCAAAGCTTATTCATATTCATAATACTCAATCCACACAAAGATCTGTAAAGAGACCCCAAAGATTCCGTCGGAGAAAGACGTGCATCAACCCTATGCATAGATTACCCCAATATCACCACGGGAATCCGCGAGTTGAATGCCATAACATATATCAAGTGAATCGATAAGATACCCCAATTGTCACCTCAAGTATTCATACCGCAAGACATATATCATGTGTCTCATCTCTGAATATTCAATCCGACATGAAAAAACTTCAAAGGGTAAAGATTCAATTCATCACAGCAAGAGTATAGAGGGGAGAAACATCATATGCTTCGACCATATTAACAAAGCCCATGATATAGATCACGAGAAAGAGAGATAGACAAAACACATAGCTACTGGTACAAACCCTCGGCCCCGAGGGTGGACTACTCCCTCCTCATTGTGGTGGCCGTCGGGATGATGTAGATGGCCACCGGAGATGATTCCCCCCTCCGGCAGGGTGCCGGAACGGGTCTAGACTGGTTTCGGTGGCTACGGAGCCCTGCAGCGGCGGAACTCCTGATCTAGGTTAAGCCCGAAGGGTTTCAGAATATTTGGGAATTTATAGGGCAAAGAGGGGGTGCAGGAGGCCATCGAGGTGGGCACAACCCACCTGGGCCCGCCAGGGGGGCCTGGCGCGCCCTGGTGGGTTGTACCCCCTCGGGGTACCCCCCAGGTGCTGCTATGGCCCATCAGGAGTCTTCTGGCCCATAAAAAATCCACAAAAAGTTTCATGGTGTTTGGACTCTGTTTGATATTGATTTTCTGCGATGTAAAAAACAAGCAAAGAACAGCAACTAACATTGGGCACTGGGTCAATAGGTTAGTCCCCAAAAATGATATAAAGTTGCTATAAAATGATTGTAAAACATCAAAGAATGACAAAATAACAGCATGAACACTTCATAAATTATAGATATGTTGGATACGTATCAGCAACCCAAAGCTTAATTCCAACTCGTCCTCGAGTAGGTAAATGACAAAACAAATAATTTATGAAGTGTCAATGCTAGCAAAGTGTAGAAATTTGATCAATGATAATTTCAATCACTTTTCCTAGCATCATAACATCAATTCTTTCTTATGAAACTACTCATGTTATAGTAGCAACCAATTCACATGTTAAGGTTCAAACAATGAATTCTCTTGAAACTCAACAACCTATGTTCTTAGTCACCAAGCAACTGCAATTCAACTTATTCAACAGAGTTTAAGTAAGACCTCCACGTACTCAACCATCATACAGTCTTCTATGATTGCTAACACTCATCGCGTACACATGAGCAAAACGTTTCTACCGGACACATAGAAAGGTAGGGGCTTATTGTTTTGCCTCCCAACGTATTCACCTCAAGGGTGATGTCAACAATAATAACTCATGCTACCCATATTCAACTGGATATATGTGCCTAGATGTTTCCTCACCACATGATTCTTGCCAAAAGAGAACTTCATGTTATATTGCCCCTTATGATAGCAACCTTTATTATGCGCTTATTTGTTTGTATGCTCAATCCCTTAGTGCAAAAGAACTTCATGTTATATTGCCCCTTATGATAGCAACCTTTATTATGCAGTCCGTCGCTTTTATTACTTTGCCATCACAAGTTCATACAACGCTCAATTTCCTCTTACACTAAATGATCTCACAATTTTAGAACAATTTTTATTGCCTTATTGCACCAATGACAACTTACTTGAAGGATCTTGCTCAATCCTTAGGTAGTTATGGTGGACTCTTGAAAATAAGATTTGGGTTTAAGGGTTTTTGGATGCACAAGTAGTATCTCTACTTGGTGCGGAATTTTTGGCTAGCAAAGATGGGGGGCAAGCACCACATGTTGAAGGATCTATGATAATTCAACTTCTATGTGAATATGAACAAACATAAACCATTATGTTGTCTTCCTTGTCCAACGTCAACAATTTTGGCATATAGTATTTTTATGGGGGCTCACAATCACAAAAGATTTCCATGATAGTGTATATGCATGTGAAAGTTCTCTTCCTTATACTAATTATTCATGACTTGCTTGTATGACCAATATTGTGATTGTCAAGCCTCAAAATATTTCACTTTCTAAACCCAATGTGAAGCTACCACTAGCATGATATGATTTCAACTTCATGACATTCAATTTATTCAACAATTTACTCATAGGATATAAGTGAATCACAAGAGTAAATGACAAAGCTACTCCAAAAAGATATAAGTGAAGATCAAATGAGTAGCTAAGTAAATAGATAGCTATGTGTGAACTCTCTCTTATTTAAAACTTTCATATCTAAGTATTTTATTAAAACAACAAGCAAAACAAGAATAAAATTACATTCTAAGAATAGCACAACTCATGTGAAGAAGCAAAAACTTAGGCTCAACCGATACTAACCGATAATTGCTGAAGAAGAGAGGTGGGATGCCTACCGGGGCATCCCCAAGCTTAGATGCTTGAGACTTCTTGAAATATTATCTTGGTATGCCTTGGGATACACAAGCTTTAGATTTTGTGTCTCCTTAATTCTTCCCATATCACAGTTTTCCTAAATCTCAAAAGCTTCATCCGCACAAAAATCAACAAGAACTCGTGAGATAAGTTAGTATAAACTAATGCAAAAACCTTATCATTCTCTACTGTAGCAAATCACTAAAATTATTATTCAACATTGCATGCTAAATGCCTCTGCATATTTAATACTCCTATCCTCAAATAGGATCATTAAACAAGCAAACAATGCAAACATAACAGCAATCTTCCAAAATAGTACAGTCTGTAAAGAATGCAAGAGTATCAATACTTATTCAACTCAAAACATTATGAAAATTTACCAAGCTGAAGAAAATTTATCAGAGCTCATTTTCAAATAAGTTTCAGTATTTTATGACATTCTAACTTTTCTAGGGAATTTTTGCAACAGCGGTAAACTTTTTGTTTTCAAACAGTAACATGTATACTTGCAAAATAAGCATGGCAAAGGCTATCATTGCCACTTTTACTGAAATAAAAGATGCAAAACATTATTATAAATAACAGCAAGAAAATCCTAACAAAATAAATTGACGCTCCAAGTAAACTCGTATCATGTGACGAATGAAAACATTGCTACAAGTGAGGTTACCGATAATGTTGGAGACGATAGAGGGGATGCCTTCCGGGGCATCCCCTAGCTTAGTTGCTTGGATCTTCCTTGAATATATCCTTGGGGTACCTTGGGAATCCCCAAGCTTAGGTTCTTGTCACTCCTTATTCTCCTCATATTAATATCTCACCCAAAACTTGAAAACTTCAATCACACAAAACTTAACGGAGCTTTGTGAGATAGGTTAGTATGATAAAGAGCAAACCATTCCAATTTTGGTACTGTCAAAGACAAGATTCATAATTATTTCCACAAAATTCCTACTATAGCATATCATTTCCAAAATTTATATTGAGCAATATAAGTCATAGAAACTAGAAGACAAGCAAACTATGCATTGAAAACAGAATCTATCAAAAATAGAACAGTATGCAGTAATCTATACTCAGACCATACTTCTGCTAATCCATTTTTTTTGAAACTTTAGGACCACGTGAAAAATTTGTATATTAATATTCTTCAAAAAGAATCAACTCAACAACACTCTTCTTTTAAAAACTAGAATTATTTTCGTGAGCGCAAAAGTTTTTGTTTTTCACCAACATTAAAGCAACTATCACCCAACAAGATCCTAAAGGCTTTAATTGGAACTTTATTGGAACAAAAGTAATAAAAAATGATTACTACAGTATCCTAATAATGTGAACACACAAAAATAGTAGGGGTAAATGTTGGGTTGTCTCCCAACAAGCGCTTTTATTTAATGCCTTTTAGTTAGGCATGATGATTTCGATGATGCTCGCATAAAAGATATGAATTGAAACATGAAGAGAGCATCATGAAGCATATGCCTAGCACATTTAGGTCTAACTCACTTCCTATGCATAGGGATTTTTTAAGCAAACAAATTATATAAACAAGAATCAACTAGCATAGGAAGTCAAAACAAGTGTAACTTCAAAAGAATCAACACATAGAGAAGAAACTTGATACTATTGAGATATGTAAGAGCATAAGTTCCTTCCTCATAATAATTTTTAGAGGAATCATGAATGAATTCAACAATATAACCATCACATACAACACTCTTTTCATGATGCACGAGTATAAAAGATTTATCACTCTTGATGGCATAGATGTCATCATAATAATCATCATAGATAGCAACTTCATTGTCATAATCAATTGAAACCTCTTCCAAAATAGTGGATGTATCACTAAATAAAGTCATGACCTCTCCAAATCCACTTTCATCAATATTGTAATAAGATTCAACACCTCCAAAATAGTGGGATCACTACTGCCTAGAGTTGACACTCTTGCAAACTCACTTTTATCAATGTAATCATCATAAATAGGAGGCATGCTATCATCATAATAAATTTTCTTATCGAAAGTAGAACGAATCAAAGGATCATATTCATTAAGAAAAACATCCCCAAGCTTAGGACAAGCATTATTTCCAGCAAATAAATCTTCAAGCATATCATACTCATCAAACATAGCATCCCCAAGCTTGTGGTTTTGGATATCATCACAATCATTATTATCAATAGCATGAATGGAACCAATAGTATAGCAAACATTATTATATATTATTCTAAGCAAGTGCTAAAAATATTTTCAAGATCATAAGGGATATCATTTCCTCCAAATCATAATCATCACAACAAGCAATAGGCATAACAAAATCATCATCAATATCATCATCCTCCATCAACATATTTGATTCACTTTCATGAGGCACGATGGTGATGGGAGCAACATTATTTGGGAGAGATACCTTTTTACCTCTATTCTTTCTTATTTTCTTCTTCTTCACCACACCATGTGCGGGTTTAATTAATTCTTTCAAGCTTCTTGTTGAATAGATTGATTGGATAGGAAGCTCCTCCTCGTTACTTGATTCTTCATAATAAACTTATAACGCCCTCGATGCGGCTATATCTCCCATGTGTCGAAGCACGACTTAGAGGCATAACTGCATTGAAAGCAATGTCGCAAGTGAGGTAATCTTCACACAACCCATGTAATACATAAGGGAAAGAGATACATAGTTGGCTTACAATCGCCACTTCACACAATTACATGAAACAAAGCATTACATCATCCAGATACAAACAAGGTTCGACTACATAACCAAAATAAAAGAAGACTACCCCAAATGCTACACAGATCCTCGATCATCCCAACTAGGCTCCACTACTGAAACACTGGAAAACGGAACAACATAAAGAGCAAGATCTTCCTCGAGCTCCTCCTTGAGCTTGGTTGCGTCATCTGCACGGTTTCATCGGCACCTGCAAACTGGTTTTGGAAGTATCTGTGAGTCACGGGGACTCAGCAATCTTACACCCTCGCGATAGGTATGAGGTGGAGCTGCAGTAAGCGACTAGCATATATGGTGCCTAACATACGCAAATGAGAGCGAGAAGAGAAGGCAATGCACGGTCAAGAAACTATGATCAAGAAGTGATCCTAGAACAACCTACGTCAAGCATAACTCCAACACCGTGTTCACTTCCCGGACTCCGCCGAGAAGAGACCATCATGGTTACACACGCGGTTGATGCATTTTAATTAAGGTCAACTTCAGGTTTTCTACAACCGGACATTAACAACTTCCCATCTGCCCATAATCGCGGGCACGGCTTTCGAAAGTTCAAATCCCTGCAGGGGTGTCCCAACTTAGCCCATCACAAGCTCTCACGGTCAATGAAGGATATTCCTTCTAGCGGGAAGACCCGATCAGACTCGGAATCCCAGTTACAAGACATCCTCGACAATGGTAAAACAAGTCCAGCAAGACCACACGCTGTGCCGACAATCCCGATAGGAGCTGCACATATCTCGTTCTTAGGGCACACCGGATAAGCGTACGGGAGCCAACGTAACCCAAGTTGCCAAGGGACGGCCCCGCACGGTGCTATGGGTTGGACCAACACTTAGACAAGCACTGGCCCGGGGGTTTAAAATAAAGATGACCCTTGGGCTGGCCTAACCCAAGGAAAAAAAGGCTAGGTGGCGAATGGTAAAACCAAGGTTGGGCCTTGCTGGAGGAGTTTTATTCAAAGCAAACTGTCAAGGGGTTCCCATTATAACCCAACCGCGTAAGGAACGCAAAATCCGGGAACATAACACCGATATGACGGAAACTAGGGCGGCAAGAGTGGAACAAAACACCAGGCATAAGGCCGAGCCTTCCACCCATTACCAAGTATATAGATGCATTAATTAAATAAGAGATATTGTGATATCCCAACAAGTAAACATGTGCAACAAGGAACAACATCTCCATGTTCCAACAAGGAACAAACTTCAATCTTCACCTGCAACTAACAACGCTATAAGAGGGGCTGGGCAAAGCGGTAACATAGCCAAACAACGGTTTGCTAGGACAAGGTGGGTTAGAGGCTTGGTTCAACAATATGCGAGGCATGATAAGCAAGTGGTAGGTATCACGGCATAGGCATAGCAAAAGAGCGAGCATCTAGCAAGCAAAGATAGAAGTGATTTCGAGGGTATGGTCATCTTGCCTGAAATCCCGCAAAGAAGAAGAACGAGTCCATGAAGAAGATAAACGGACATAGCCAAGGGATCCTCACAAACGCAACGTTACCGGATTACCGAGAAGAAGTACACCGGAAAGAAAGCAAACAACATAGTAAACAAACATCACATAATCATGGCATGATGCACAACAAGTATGATGCATGTCCGGTTTAAAGATACATGGCATGGCAAAGCAAAGTGCAACAAACAACACTACAAATTAAGTGGAGCTCAATATGCAACGGAGTTGCATATTGAAGAAAACACCACATGACTTATTTAGTTCTCTCTCGTTAGGTACTCAACAAAATTAAATGTTGGTTAGCATGGCAAGAGGTGAAGCGAAGTTAAACTAACTATCTAGTCAAGTTTAAATGAGGCCGGAAACAACGAACAACAATTTCGGTAAATCCCCATATGCATATATTAGGTTTGGTACTGTTCTACCCTAAACACCATTTTAGGGTTGTTAAACATGCAAAGTAAAGTCACCATGATAAACTAGGCATTTTTCTACCCCATTTATATATAAAGTTTATTAAAAACCGAGCTACGGTTATTAAGTTATGAATTAAAGCATTTTAACATGACATAGGAGCAAATTTAATCAAACACCATTTTAAACATTTCAAACATAGATGAAAGTTGGAAATTATGAATCTAGACAAAATTCTAAGCAAGTTTCATATATAACTCGTTTTAATATGATGCACCGTTTGAGAGATAAAATATGCATGAACAACAGGGGGGTTTTTGTAAAATAGTCGTCTCTGGAATAAAGGCTAAAATTGCAGGCAGGGAAAAAATGATCTGGGCCAAAACTGGCTGGCCCAACAGAGAAAGAATAAAAAGGAGGGCACTCGGGGGGCGGCCTCACTCATGGGCCAGACCCAGTTCGGAGGGGAAGCAGGCCGGCCTGGCAGGGCACGCTGGGCCTTGGTGCTCGGGGAAAGGTCAACGTGGGCGGGACGAGGCGCGCTGCTCTCATCCTGGAAGCAGAGGATGCAGGCGGCGGAGGACTTGGCACTGGCGTCTCCCGGCGACGAGGATGGGGCGGATCCAGGTGGAGGCGACCAGGAACAGGGCGCGGGCGCGGATCCAATGGCGGGGGTTCCATTCTCGACGCTGGAATGGAGGCGGGATGCACCGGCAGGGGAGCTTGGAGCTTCGAGTGGCTCGGGCGCGATGCGGATGCAGAGGAGGCTGGAGATGGATTTAATTTGGTTCAAGCGATGGGGATCCCGAAGTGTGGTAGATGAGTGCGGCGGCGGCGGCAGGGACAACTCCCTAGAAATTAGGGTTGCTGGTTTATATAGTGAGTTGGTTAGGATAGGGGCTATCTCGTCCCTCCGATCTTAATCGGACGAACCGGATAAATAGGTTAGGGGGGCCAATTAACAAAACGGATATGTTTTGTAGATGTTTGGGGATGATCCGGACCTATCGGTGACGACTGTCCGGGTCGGGTTCGGGACAACTTTCGGACGCGCGCGAGGGGCCGATGCACTGCGCAAAGAGGGGTAGGCTGGGCCTTGGTGGACTGTGGAGAGCGGGTTGGTCTTAGAGAAGAGGGGAGAGATGCAGCCCGGCAGGGTTTCCGAAGACCGAAAACATCCGACAAAAAGACCGGCTATACTGCCGCTATAGTTTAACGGTTGGGCTATCAAACGAACTCCGAATGCGATGAAACTTGGCTGGCGACCTCCTAACAACATAACAACACGGCACACCAACTTTCAACCCATTCCGAGAACATTTTCCAGCCACTTATAAAATAATATTTTGGACATGCCGCGGGCGCGTGCAAGTGTGTCTAGGCTCAGAATGGACAACGGACGGAACGAGGAGACCGGGACAGATGCAAGTTTTGAAAACATGATGATGCAATGCGGATGATGACATGGCAAGATGCAACACGCAAGCGAAAGATAAGGCAACAACAGCGAATAACTGGAAGACACCTGGCACATCGGTCATAGGGCGTTAGAACACTCCACCACTATGAGAGGATCTCGTCCCGAGATCTAGAATGGCACCGGAGAGAAAATAGAAGAGAAAGAGACGAGGTAAAACTAAGTTGCTTGTTGGACCAACGAGTGAAACCATGAACCTTGTGAGGTTGAGCAAATTTGAAAGAAAGAATACAACAAAGATGAACGAGGTTGAAAACACTTCGTTAGAAAGGAGGAACATTACGGGAACCTTGTGGGTTGAAAGACATAAGAAAAGGTTACAATGGACAAGAAGTAGATGCGAGCACTCCGATTGAAACAAGACGCAAGACTTTATAAGACGAAAAGAACTTGAGCAGATGACACAACACTCCGGTTAAAACAAGACAGAGAAGGCATAATAATGATATAATTTGGAGAGAACTCCGGTAGAAAAGAGAAGAAAGCTTGATAAGATGAAAAGAAATTGAAGGGATGACACAACACTCTGGTTGAATGAACTAGCAAAGGAAAGAACATGATCTTGACAAAACAAGATGATGGGTCGAAGAGAGCAACATCACAATGCCTCCGGAACAAAAGTAAGAATGGAATGAACGAAGGGAAAAAAGAGAGCACGCTTACAACAAATGCTAGAACGGAGTTGTTGGGAAACCAACAACGAAAAGAATAAGATTGGTATGGTCTTATGGAATACATCTCAAATTATGAGGTGACAACCTGCCACTCACGGGAAAAAGAATTGGATTGATAAGAACAAGTAGACGAGAAGCTATCTCACAGGGAGGATAAATGAAGAACTTGTATCATTTATAAGCACCAGAATTAGCAACAATCCTTAGGGAAGGTTTTAGGTGAAATATAACCCAAGGTAATTCCAACGAAGAGGTTGATGGATTTGAAATACCTCATTCTTAACAACATGTGGGTCATGAAACATGAATTCAAATTATGAAGAATGACATAATACCACCTCCAATGATACGGACGAAAGAAATGCACTTCGGAATGCGAGATTAAGAATACTTGAGCTCTGTAAAAGGAATCTCGATGAAAACTTGGAGGAAGAATTAAATCCTTGATGAACCAACATGTAGAACCTCCATGAAGACTTCAGTGACAAAAGAATGATCAAACGAAAGGAAAAAGACGTTGAAAACACAAGGTGAATCCTTGTAATGATTAGATGGATCTTCGCGATGAAATAATTGAGAATAAACTTGGAACTCCGGGAAAAGAAAGATGAAACAATTGAAACCGAGAATTTTGATGAGGCTCCAGAATAAGGAATTAATCACTTGGATGAACAAGAATAAGAATTATGTTATGCGTATCCTTCACCAATTTAGATTGATGACAAGCAACGGATTATACATATTACTTATTCTTGTAGAAAGGATTAAGCGAGATATATCGCAAACTTGGGAAGGTCTTCGACGAATCCACCGGTAGGATTGAAAGCAACAAATGAATTGATATGATAACAAGGTAAGAAGAATATTGAACGAACCACCGTAAGAATTGAAAATGAACGAAGAAGAAAAATAAAGAAGCACCGGGAATAATTAGAGAACAAATGAAGATGCTTGAGGGGAATTTAGATAAAAGAGAACGAAGAGATCACGAACTGATTAGAAAATATTGAATGATGCACTGGTAAGATTTAGAGAAAGAGAGCTGAAAGCTGAGAATGAATAATTCTGAGATGATGGGCTCCGGAGAATCAAACTAAAAAGACTCCTGAATTGCTCCGGATGGGTGAAAAGAATTCCCACAACCGAAAACAATTATGAGAGGGTGACAACAAGAATGGAGCAAGATTTAAGAGAAACTCTTCTTCGGTCTTCAAATTCTGAGAATTACGATGGGACACACCACGAAGAATTGTAGAAGCACTACGTAATGAAGAAGAATAGAAATTTTAACCAACGGTGAAAAGAATTTGAAAGATCTTGGAGAAAGGCACTTAACTGATGAAAAATTCATTCTTACGTCAAACTTTGAGAAAAATTTGAGGATAGCTCCGGGAAAAGAAAAGAGTCAGGTAAGATCCTGGTAAAAGACCTGTGGGTTAGGGCCCACTCAAAAGAAACACCATTGAAATGATTTAAAAGAGAGGTTGCACCGGTTGAATTAAATGGCTTGAATGAGATAACAACCTCGAAATAGGTTGAACGGATCTTGAATGACAAGAAGATCTTTCTAAGATATCTTTAGCACTCCGGAATCATTGAATAGTGAGAAATGGACGATTAAGAGGTCCACCGGCACGAAAAAGCATAGAAATGAGGAAAAGGGTAAAGAAGCATCAAAAACTTGAATTGAATCCACCGGAGAAGAAAACGAGTGAAAAGTGACGAACTTGAAACTCCGTTAGAATCTTCATGAGAATCACCGGGTAAGAACATAGAAAGGAAAGAAAGAAGAGACTCCACATCAATAAAATGATACTTGATTGAGATATAAGAGTCTTCGGAGAAAAAAACAAGGGAGGGAGGGCGGGAAAAACAAAGACAACTTGGAGATGGATGAAACAGACAACATTGAGAAAACTTGAGTTGATCTTGCAGATGTTGATCGGATCCACTTGGAGAGAAATACGCCGGTTGAAAAGGATTGACATGACAAACTCGATGATCGAGAAGGATTAGTGTTCACATCGGGGTATGAGAACACCGCTTAGGAAAAGGTATTGAATCAACATTTGACTTCGAAGCAACTCGAATACCACAACTGAAACAAAACAAAGGATTGGCTTGCAGAATAAGCCGGAACAAATATATGATAGATATTTCACCCGAAGTTTTCATGGTGGGGCCTACACGGGCTCGATCGTACAACACCATCATGTACAAGGCAGTGCACATGACATACGAAGCGTCCCCGAGTCGGCATAGCCAAGGACTCTTTAAGACACAATGAGACCACTGTAAAACCGACCGTGGATAGGCAGACCACTAGATGTCGAACCCCAATTTCATATCATACATCTGACGAAAAGATATGTTGGGGAACGTAGTAATTTCAAAAAAATTCCTACGCACACGCAAGATCATGGTGATGCATAGCAACGAGAGGGGAGAGTGTGATCTACGTACCCTTGTAGACCGACAGCAGAAGCGTTAGCACAACGCAGCTGATGTAGTCGTACGTCTTCACGGCCCGACCGATCAAGCACCGAAACTACGGCACCTCCGAGTTCTAGCACACGTTCAGCTCGATGACGATCCCCGGACTCCGATCCAGCAAAGTGCCGGGGAAGAGTTCCGTCAGCATGAGGGCGTGGTGACGATCTTGATGTTCTACTGTCGCAGGGCTTCACCTAAGCACCGCTACAATATTATCGAGGATTATAGTGGAAGGGGGCACCGCACACGGCTAAGAATATGATCACGTGGATCAACTTGTCTGTCTAGGGGTGCCCCCTGCCCTCGTATATAAAGGAGCAAGGGGAGGTGCGGACGGCCAGGAGGAGGGCGCGCCAGGAGGAGTCCTACTCCCACCGGGAGTAGGATTCCGCCCTTTCCTAGTTGGAATAGGATTCGGGAGGGGGAAAGAGGAGAGAGAGAAGGAAGGGGGGCGCCGCCCCCTCTCCTTGTCCTATTTGGACTAGGGGGGAGGGGCGCGCGGCCCAGCCCGGGCCACCTCTCCTCTCTTCCACTAAAGCCCACTAAGGCCTATATACCTCCGGGGGGGGGGGGGGGGGGTTCCGGTAATAAAATCCCGATTTCACCCGGAACACTTCCGATATCCAAATATGGGCTTCCAATATATCAATCTTTATGTCTCGACCATTTCAAGACTCCTCATCATGTATGTGATCACATCCGGGACTCCGAACTAACTTTGGTACATCAAAACTCATAAACTCATAATATAACTGTCATCGAAACCTTAAGCGTGCGGACCCTGCGGGTTCGAGAACAATGTAGACATGACCAAGACACTTCTCCGGTCAATAACCAATAGCAGAACCTGGATGCTCATATTGGCTCCTACATATTCTACGAAGATCTTTATTGGTCAGACTGCATAACAACATACCTTGTTCCCTTTGTCATCGGTATGTTACTTGCCCAAGATTCGATCGTCGGTATCTCAATACCTAGTTCAATCTCGTTACCGGCAAGTCTCTTTACTCGTTTCGTAATGCATCATCTTGAAACTAACTCATTAGTTGTAATGCTTGCAAGGCTTATGTGATGTGCATTATCGAGAGGGCCCAGAGATACCTCTCCGACAATCGGAGTGACAAATCCTAATCTCGAAATACGCCAACCCAACATTCACCTTTGGAGACACCTGTAGAGCTCCTTTATAACCACCTAGTTATGTTGTGACGTTTGGTAGCACACAAAGTGTTCCTCCGGTAAACGGGAGTTGCATAATCTCATAGTCATAGGAACATGTATAATTCATGAAGAAAGCAATAGCAACATACTAAACGATCGGGTGCTAAGCTAATGGAATGGGTCATGTCAATCACATCATTCTCCTAATAATGTGATCCCGTTAATCAAATAACAACTCTTTGTCTATGGTTAGGAAACATAACCATGTTTGATTAACGAGCTAGTCAAGTAGAGGCATACTAGTGACACTCTGTTTGTCTATGTATTCACACATGTATTATGTTTCCGGTTAATACAATTCTAGCATGAATAATAAACATTTATCATGAAATAAGGAAATAAATAATAACTTTATTATTGCCTCTAGGGCATATTTCCTTCAGTCTCCCACTTGCACTAGAGTCAATAATCTAGTTCACATCGCCATGTGATCTAACATCAATAGTTCACATCTTTATGTGGTTAACACCCATAGTTCACATCGATATGTGACCAACACCTAAAGGGTTACTAGAGTCAGTAATCTAGTTCACATTGCTATGTGATTAACACCCAAAGAGTACTAAGGTGTGATCATGTTTTGCCTGTGAGAGAAGTTTAGTCAACGGGTCTGCCATATTCAGATCCGTAAGTATTTTGCAATTTTCTATGTCTACAATGCTCTGCACGGAGCTACTTCAGCTAATTGCTCCCACTTTTAATATGTATCCAGATGAAGACTAAGAGTCATCCGGATCAGTGCCAAAACCTGTATCGATGTAACTCTTTTACGACGAACCTTTTGTCACCTCCATAACCGAGAAACATATCCTTATTCCACTAAGGATAATTTTGACCGCTGTCCAGTGATCTACTCCTAGATCACTATTGTACTCCCTTGCCAAAATTAGTGTAGGGTATACAATAGGTCTGGTACACAGCATGGCATACTTTATAGAACCTATGGCCAAGGCATAGGGAATGACTTTCATTCTCATTCTATTTTCTGCCGTGGTCAGGCTTTGAGTCTTACTCAATTTCACACCTTGTAACACAGGCAAGAATACTTTCTTTGACTGTTCCATTTTGAATTACTTCAAAATCTTGTCAAGGTATGTACTCATTGAAAAAAAAACTTATCAAGCGTCTTGATCTATCTCTATAGATCTTGATGCTGAATATGTAAGAAGCTTCACCGAGGTTTTCTTTGAAAAAATCCTTTCAAACACTCTCCTTTATGCTTTGCAGAATAATTCTACATTATTTCCGATCAACAGTGTGTCATACACATATACTTATCAGAAATGATGTAGTGCTCCCACTCACTTTCTTGTAAATACAGGCTTCACCGCAAGTCTGTATAAAACTATATGCTTTGATCAACTTATCAAAGCGTATATTCCAACTCTGAGATGCTTGCACCAGTCCATAGATGGATCGCTGGAGCTTGCATATTTTCTTAGAACCTTTAGGATTGACAAAACCTTCCGGTTGCATCATATACAACTCTTCTTGCAGAAATCCATTCAGGAATGCAGTTTTGACATCAATCTGCCAAATTTCATAATCATAAAATGTGGCAATTTCTAACATGCTTCGGACCGACTTAAGCATCGCTACAGGTGAGAAGGTCTCATCGTAGTCAATCCCTTGAACTTGTCGAAAACCTTTTGCGACAAGTTGAGCTTTGTAGATAGTAACACTACTATCAGCGTCCGTCTTCCTCTTGAAGATCCATTTATTTTCTATGGCTTGCCGATCATTGGGAAAATCCATCAAAGTCCATACTTTGTTCTCATACGTGGATCATATCTCAGATTTCATGGCCTCAAACCATTTCGTGGAATCTGGGCTCATCATCGCTTCCTCATAGTTCACAAGTTCGTCATGGTCTAGTAACATGACTTCCAGAACAGGATTACCGTACCACTCTGGTGCGGATCTCACTCTGGTTTACCTACGAGATTCGGTAGTAACTTGATCTGAAGTTACATGATAATCATCATTAGCTTCCTCACTAATCGGTGTAGTAGTCATAGGAACAGGTTTATGTGATGAACTACTTTCCAATAAGGGAGCAGGTACAGTTACCTCATCAAGTTCTACTTTCCTCCCACTCACTTCTTTCGAGAGAAACTCCTTCTCTAGAAAGGATCCATTCTCAGCAATGAATAACTTGCCTTCGGATCTGTGATAGAAGGTGTACCCAACATTTTCTTTTGGGTATCCTATGAAGATTTACTTCACCGATTTGGGTTCGAGCTTATCATGTTGAAACTTTTTCACATAAGCAATGCAGTCCCAAACTTTAAGAAACGACAGCTTAGGTTTCTCGCCGAACCACAGTTCATACGGGGTCGTCTCAACGGATTTAGATGGTGCCCTTTTTAATGTGAATGTAGCTGTCTCTAATGCATAATCCCAAAACGACAGTGGTAGATCGGTAAGAGACATCATAGATCGCACTATATCTAATAAAGTATGGTTATGACGTTCGGACACACCATTACACTATGGTGTTCCAGGTGGCGTGAGTAGTGAAACTATTTCACATTGTTTTAACTGAAGGCCAAACTCGTAACTCAAATATTTTACTTCTGCAATCATATCGTAGAAACTTTTATTTTTGTTACGATGATTCTCCACATCACTCTGAAATTCTTTGAACTTTTCAAATATTTCAGACTTGTGTTTCATCAAGTAGATATACTCATATCTACTCAAATCATCTGTGAAGATCAGAAAATAATGATACCTGCCACGAGCCTCAATATTCATCGGACCACATACATCAATATGTATGATTTCCAACAAATCTGTTGCTCGCTCCATTGTTCCAGAGAACGGAGTCTTAGTCATCTTGCCCATGAGGCATGGTTCGCAAGCATCAACTGATTCATAATCAAGTGATTCCAAAAACCCATCAGCATGGATTTTCTTCATGCGCTTTACACCAATATGAACTAAACGGCAGTGCCATAAATAAGTTGCACTATCATTATTAACTTTGCATCTTTTGGCTTCAATATTATGAATATGTGTATCACCACGATCAAGATCCAACAAACCATTTTCATTGTGTGTATGACCATAGAAGGTTTTATTCATGTAAACAGAACAACAATTATTCTCTAACTCACATGAATAACTGTATTGCAATAAACATGATCAAATCATATTCATGCTCAACGCAAACACCAAATAACACTTATTTAGGTTCAACACTAATCCCGAAAGTATAGGGAGTGTGCGATGATGATCATATCAATCTTGGAACTACTTCCAACACACATCTTCACTTCACCCTTAACTAGTTTCTGTTCATTCTGCAACTCCCGTTTTGAGTTACTACACTTAGCAACTGAATCAGTATCAAATACCGAGGGGTTGCTATGACCACTAGTAAAATACACATTAATAATCAAATATACCTTTGTTCACTTTGCCATCCTTCTTATCCGCCAAATACTTGGGGTAGTTCCGCTTCCAGTGACCAGTTCCTTTGCAGTAGAAGCACTTAGTCTCAGGCTTAGGTCCAGACTTGGGCTTCTTCACTTGAGCAGCAACTCGCTTGCCATTCTTCTTGAAGTTCCCTTTCTTCCCTTTGCCCTTTTCTTGAAACTAGTGGTCTTGTCAACCATCAACACTTGATGTTTTTCTAGATTTCTACCTTCGTCGATTTCAGCATTACGAAAAGCTTGGGAATCGTTTCCATTATCCCTTGCATATCATAGTTCATCATGAAGTTCTACTAACTTGGTGATGGTGACTAGAGAATTCTGTCAATCACTATTTTATCTGGAAGATTAACTCCCACTTGATTCAAGTGATTGTAGTACCCAGACAATCTGAGCACATGCTCACTAGTTGAGCGATTCTCCTCCATCTTTTAGCAATAGAACTTGTTGGAGACTTCATATCTCTCAACTCGGGTATTTGCTGGAAATATTAACTTCAACTCCTGGAACATCTCATATGGTCCATGACGTTCAAAACGTCTTTGAAGTCCCGATTCTAAGCTGTTAAGCATGGTGCACTAAACTATCAAGTAGTCATCATATTGAGCTAGCCAAACGTTCATAACGTCTGCATCTGCTCCTGCAATAGGTCTGTCACCTAGCGGTGCATCAAGGACATAATTCTTCTGTGCAGCAATGAGGATAAACCTCAGATCACGGATCCAATCCGCATCATTGATACTAACATCTTTCAACATAATTTTCTCTAGGAACATATCAAAATAAACACAGGGAAGCAACAACGCGAGCTATTGATCTACAACATAATTTGCAAAATACTACCAGGACTAAGTTCATGATAAATTTAAGTTCAATTAATCATATTACTTAAGAACTCCCACTTAGATAGACATCCCTCTAATCCTCTAAGTGATCACATGATCCAAATCAACTAAACCATGTCCGATCATCACGTGAGATGGAGTAGTTTCATTGGTGAACATCACTATGTTGATCATATCTACTATATGATTCACGCTCGACCTTTCGGTCTCCGTGTTCCGAGGCCATATCTGTATATGCTTGGCTCGTCAAGTATAACCTGAGTATTCCGCGTGTGCAACTGTTTTGCACCCGTTGTATTTGAACGTAGATTCTATCACACCCGACCATCACGTGGTGTCTCAGCATGAAGAACTTTCGCAACGGTGCATACTCAGGGAGAACACTTCTTGATAATTAGTGAGATACCATCTTATGATGCTATCGTCAATCAAAGCAAGATAAGATGCATAAAAGATAAACATCACATGCAATAAATATAAGTGATATGATATGGCCATCATCATCTTGTGCTTGTGATCTCCATCTTCGAAGCACCGTCGTGATCACCATCGTCACCGGCGCGACACCTTGATCTCCATCGTAGCATCGTTGTCGTCTCGCCAATCTTATGCTTCCACGACTATCGCTACCGCTTAGTGATAAAGTAAAGCATTATAGCGCGATTGCATTGCATACAATAAAGCGACAACCACATGGCTCCTGCCAGTTGCCGATAACTCGGTTACAAAACATGATCATCTCATACAATAAAATTTAGCATCATGTCTTGACCATATCACATCACAACATGCCCTGCAAAAACAAGTTAGACGTCCTCTACTTTGTTGTTGCAAGTTTTACGTGGCTGCTACGGGCTTAAGCAAGAACCAATCTTACCTACGCATCAAAACCACAACGATAGTTTGTCAAGTTGGTGCTGTTTTAACCTTCGCAAGGACCGGGCGTAGCCACACTCGGTTCAACTAAAGTTGGAGAAACTGTCACCCGCTAGCCACCTTTGCGCAAAGCACGTCGGGAGAACCGGTCTCGCGTAAGCGTACGCGTAATGTCGGTCCGGGCCGCTTCGTCCAAAAAATACCGCCGAACCAAAGTATGACATGCTGGTAAGCAGTATGACTTATATCGCCCACAACTCACTTGTGTTCTACTCGTGCATATAACATCAACACATAAAACCTAGGCTCCGATGCCACTGTTGGGGAACGTAGTAATTACAAAAATTTTCCTACGCACACGCAAGATCATGGTGATGCATAGCAATGAGAGGGGACAGTGTGATCTACGTACCCTTGTAGACCGACAGCGGAAGCGTTAGCACAATGCGGTTGATGTAGTCGTACGTCTTCACGACCCAACCGATCAAGCACCAAAACTACGGCACCTCCGAGTTCTAGCACACGTTCAACTCGATGACGATCCCCGGACTCCGATCCAGCAAAGTGTCGGGGAAGAGTTCCGTCAACACGACGACGTGGTGATGATCTTGATGTTCTACCGTTGCAGGGCTTCGCCTAAGCACCGCTACAATATTATCGAGGACTATGGTGGAAGGGGGCACCGCACACGGCTAAGAATATGATCACGTGGATCAACTTGTCTGTCTAGGGGTGCCCCTAGCCCCCATATATAAAGGAGCAAGGGGAGGTGCGGCCGGCCAGGAGGAGGGCGCGCCAGGAGGAGTCCTACTCCCACCGGGAGTAGGATTCCCGCCCCCTTTCCTAGTTGGAATAGGATTCGGGAGGGGGAAAGAGGAGAGAGAGAAGGAAGGGGGGCGCCGCCCCCTCTCCTTGTCCTATTCGAACTAGGGGGGAGGGGCGCGCGGCCCAGCCCTGGCCACCTCTCCTCTCTTCCACTAAAGCCCACTAAGGCCTATATACCTCCCGGGGGGTTCCGGTAACCTCCCGGTATTCCGGTAAAATCCTGATTTCACCCGAAACACTTCCGATATCCAAATATAGGCTTCCAATATATCAATCTTTATGTGTCGACCATTTCGAGGCTCCTCGTCATGTCCGTGATCACATCCGGGACTCCGAACTAACTTCGGTACATCAAAACTCATAAACTCATAATATAACTATCATCGAAACCTTAAGCGTGCGGACCCTACGGGTTCGAGAACAATATAGACATGACCGAGACACTTCTACGGTCAATAACCAATAGCGGAACCTGGATGCTCATATTGGCTCCTACATATTCTATGAAGATCTTTATCGGTCAGACCGCATAAGAACATACGTT
This sequence comes from Triticum monococcum, assembly GCA_034509565.1. Lineage (NCBI taxonomy): Eukaryota > Viridiplantae > Streptophyta > Magnoliopsida > Poales > Poaceae > Triticum > Triticum monococcum. The sequence goes on along the minus strand of CM067842.1, from coordinate 272,301,872 downwards.
GTTTCCTTTGTCATCGGTATGTTACTTGCCCGAGATTCGATCGTCGGTATCTCAATACCTAGTTCAATCTCGTTACCGGCAAGTCTCTTTACTCGTTTCGTAATGCATCATCTTGCAACTAACTCATTAGTTGTAATGCTTGCAAGGCTTATGTGATGTGCATTACCGAGAGGGCCCAGAGATACCTCTCCGACAATCGGAGTGACAAATCCTAATCTCGAAATACGCCAACCCAACATTCACCTTTGGAGACACCTGTAGAGCTCCTTTATAATCACCCAGTTACGTTGTGACGTTTGGTAGGACACAAAGTGTTCCTCCGGTAAACGGGAGTTGCATAATCTCATAGTCATAGGAACATGTATAAGTCACGAAGAAAGCAATAGCAACATACTAAATGATCGGGTGCTAAGCTAATGGAATGGGTCATGTCAATCACATCATTCTCCTAATAATGTGATCCCGTTAATCAAATAACAACTCTTTGTCTATGGTTAGGAAACATAACCATCTTTGATTAACGAGCTAGTCAAGTAGAGACATACTAGTGACACTCTGTTTGTCTATATATTCACACATGTATTATGTTTCCGGTTAATACAATTCTAGCATGAATAATAAACCTTTATCATGATATAAGGAAATAAATAATAACTTTATTATTGCTTCTAGGGCATATTTCCTTCAAGCCCATCAGAAGCTCTCATGGTCAACGAAGGATATTCCTTCTAGCGGGAAGACCCGATCAGACTCGGAATCCCGGTTACAAGACATTTAGACAAGGTAAAACTAAACCAGCAACACCGCCCGAATGTGCCGACAAATCCCGATAGGAGCTGCACATATGTATTATGTTTCCAGTTAATACAATTCTAGCATGAATAATAAACATTTATCATGAAATAAGGAAATAAATAATAACTTTATTATTGCCTCTAGGGCATATTTCCTTCAAGATATCCTAAGAGCTACTTGAATTCCCACTTATAAACTCCCGAAATTTTCCCAGTTATGCAATCAGGTGTTGGGGATACAGGGGAAGCATAATATCTCACCCAAAACTAGCAAATTCTACATCCAGCTGTATCCATCCTTCAACACATAACCAAGAAACCTACGGAAATCATCTACCTCAACCTTCGAAAAGCATCCGTTATATGAGTTATGGCAATACTCCCGAACTCCCGCCCCAGTACTGGGTGGCGTCGAGATTATCTCACCAACAACTGCATAAAACAGATTTTCGATGTCGGTGAAACTAATCTCAGGTATTCCAGAAGTGCAACGATAAAATTGTGACGACAACACCTCGGAGCTCAACTCCCCGGGACACTACCACAACCCCTAAATGTCAGGAGGCACCAAGAACAATGTTCTCGTCACGAAACCATCGGAACGATTCCAAGATACCCGCGTGATCCTAAAAAAAATTCATGAAATTTGAGAAGAGAAGAGTCAAAACTCTACGTTAGGATGCCTCACCAGAGCGATGAAGGGACTGGGGAGTAAAAAGAATTCCTAAACTCTCTGATATATAATTCCTAAATGACTCAGAACATTTTTCTAGACTCAACAACGTCAGCTATTCGATCAAGCAGGGGGCTCCTAAGGTCGGGCAAGGCTCTGATTACCAACTTATAACGCCCTCCATGCGGCTATATCTCCCACGTGTCGAAGCACGACTTAGAGGCATAACCGCATTGAAAGCAATGTCGCAAGTGAGGTAATCTTCACACAACCCATGTAATACATAAGGGAAAGAGATACATAGTTGGCTTAGAATCGCCACTTCACACAATTACATCAAACAAAGCATTACATCATCCAGATACAAACAAGGTCCGACTACGTAACCAAAATAAAAGAAGACTACCCCAAATGCTACATAGATCCCCGATCGTCCCGACTGGGCTCCACTACTGATCAACTGGAAAACAGAACAACATAAATAACAAGATCTTCCTCGAGCTCCTCCTTGAGCTTGGTTGTGTCATCTGGACGGTTTCATCGGCACTTGCAAACTGGTTTTGGAAGTATCTGTGAGTCACGGGGACTCAGCAATCTTACACCCTCGCAATCAAGACTATTTAAGCTTATAGGTAGGGAAAAGGTATGAGGTGGAGCTGCAGCAAGTGACTAGCATATATGGTGGCTAACATACGCAAATGAGAGCGAGAAGAGAAGGCAATGCACGGTCAAGAAACTATGATCAAGAAGTGATCCTAGAACAACCTACGTCAAGCATAACTCCAACACCGTGTTCACTTCCCGGACTCCGCCGAGAAGAGACCATCACGGTTACACACGCGGTTGATGCATTTTAATTAACGTCAACTTCAAGTTTTCTACAGCCAGACATTAACAAATTCCCATCTGCCCATAACCGCGGGCACGGCTTTCGAAAGTTCAAATCCCTGCAGGGGTGTCCCAACTTAGCCCATCACAAGCTCTCACGGTCAACGAAGGATATTCCTTCTAGCGGGAAGACCCGATCAGACTCGGAATCCCGGTTACAAGACATCCTTGACAATGGTAAAACAAGTCCAGCAAGACCACCCGCTGTGCCGACAATCCCGATAGGAGCTGCACATATCTTGTTCTTAGGGCACACCGGATAAGATAAGCGTACGGGAGCCAACGTAACCCAAGTTGCCAAGGGACGGCCCCGCACGGTGCTCTGGGTTGGACCAACACTTAGACAAGCACTGGCCCGGGGGTTTAAAATAAAGATGACCCTTGGGCTGGCCTAACCCAAGGAAAAAAAGGCTAGGTGGCGAATGGTAAAACCAAGGTTGGGCCTTGCTGGAGGAGTTTTATTCAAAGCGAACTGTCAAGGGGTTCCCATTATAACCCAACCGTGTAAGGAACACAAAATCCGGGAACATAACACCGATATGACGGAAACTAGGGCGGCAAGAGTGGAACAAAACACCAGGCAGAAGGCCGAGCCTTCCACCCTTTACCAAGTATAGAGATGCATTAATTAAATAAGAGATATTGTGATATCCCAACAAGTAAACATGTGCAACAAGGAACAACATCTCCATGTTCCAACAAGGAACAAACTTCAATCTTCACCTGCAACTAACAACACTATAAGAGGGGCTGGGCAAAGCGGTAACATAGCCAAACAACGGTTTGCTAGGACAAGGTGGGTTAGAGGCTTGGTTCAACAATATGGGAGGCATGATAAGCAAGTGGTAGGTATCGCGGCATAGGCATAGCAAAAGAGCGAGCATCTAGCAAGCAAAGATAGAAGTGATTTCGAGGGATGGTCATCTTGCCTGAAATCCCACAAAGAAGAAGAACGAGTCCATGAAGAAGATAAACGGACGTAGCCAACGGATCCTCACAAACACAACGTTACCGGATTACCGATAAGAAGTACACCGGAAAGAAAGCAAACAACATAGTAAACAAACATCACATAATCATGGCATGATGCACAACAAGTATGATGCATGTCCGGTTTAAAGATACATGGCATGACAAAGCAAAGTGCAACAAACAACACTACAAATTAAGTGGAGCTCAATATGCAATGGAGTTGCATATAACATATACTATGGAGTCCATGGCTACCTCCGCGGATGGAAGACCGTAGATTTTTCACTTTCGCTGAAGAGTTGAACTCTGACTGAAAGGACTTGACACATTGCCAAGGCGATTTTATTAGCCAGCTGTGGGATAGAGATCTGCGGTAAACGAGCGATAGCCTCTAAAGAGTGCCGAAATAGGATGAAACGGATCAGCCGATTCAACTTAGCATTACCCGACTCGTAACTTCAAGCACAACCATCCATCTCAATCCAAAATCTCCGATCGTCTGTGATCCAAAACCAAACTCTCCTCCGGTTTTGGATATATAGACAGTGCCTGCTCTCAAACCAACCAAGACAGCAGCAAGTTCCTATCGAGAACAAGACGACAGATCAATATGACCAATTTCTATAATATCTCGGGTGAATACATGAAAAAGTGTTGCTTAGCTCAGTGAAATGGAATAAGGAAGAGAAAGTGTAGTGTGATAAGGGAAGATGCAAGTCAATTTTGAGGTTTTCAAGCAAGGGCTGAGATAGATATACAAACCAATTACGTAAGAAAACACCACATGACTTATTTAGTTCTCTCTCGTTAGGTACTCAACAAAATTAAATGTTGGTTAGCATGGCAAGAGGTGAAGCAAAGTTAAACTAACTATCTAGTCAAGTTTAAATGAGGCCGGTAACAACGAACAACAATTCCGGTAAATCCCCATATGCATATATTAGGTTTGGTACTGTTCTGCCCTAAACACCATTTTAGGAATGTTAAACATGCAAAGTAAAGTCACCATGATAAACTAGGCATTTTTCTACCCCATTTATATATAAAGTTTATTAAAAACCGAGCTACGATTATTAAGTTATGAATTAAAGCATTTTAACATGACATAGGAGCAAATTTAATCAAACAACATTTTAAACATTTCAAACATAGATGAAAGTTGGAAATTATGAATCTAGACAAAATTCTAAGCAAGTTTCATACATAACTTGTTTTAATATGATGCACCATTTGAGAGATAAAATATGCATGAACAACAGGGGGTTTCTGTAAAATAGTCGTCTCTGGAATAAAGGCTAAAATCGCAGGCAGGGAAAAAATGATCTGGGCCAAAACTGGCTGGCCCACAGAGAAAGAAAAAAAAGGAGGGCACTCGGGGGGCGGCCTCACTCATAGGCCAGGCCCAGTTCGGAGGGGAAGCAGGCCGGCCTGGCAGGGCACGCTGGGCCTTGGCGCTCGGGGAAAGGTCAACGCGGGCGAGACGAGGCGCACTGCTCTCGTCCTGGAAGCAGGGGACGCAGGCGGCAGAGGACCTGGCGCTGGCGTCTCCCAGCGACGAGGATGGGGAGGATCCAGGTGGAGGCGACCAGGAACAGGGCGCGGGCGCGGATCCGACGGCGGGGGTTCCATTCTCGGCGCTGGAATGGAGGCGGGATGCACCGGCAGGGGAGGTTGGAGCTTCGAGTGGCTCGGGCGCGATGCGGATGGAGAGGAGGCTGGAGATGGATTTTATTTGGTTCAAGCGATGGGGATCCCGAAGTGTGGAAGATGAGTGCGGCGGCAGCAGGGACAACTCCCTAGAAATTAGGGTTGCTGGTTTATATAGTGAGTTGGTTAGGATAGGGGCTATCTCGTCCCTCCGATCTTAATCGGACGAACCGGATAAATAGGTTAGGGGGCCCAATTAACAAAACGGAGATGTTTTGTAGATTGGGGATGATCCGGACCCATCGGTGACGACTGTCCGGGTCGGGTTCGGGACAACTTTCGGACGCGCGCGAGGGGCCGATGCACTGCGCAAAGAGGGGTAGGCCGGGCCTAGGTGGACTGTGGAGAGCGGGTTGGTCTTAGAGAATAGGGGAGAGATGCAGCCCGGCAGGGTTTCCGAAGACCGAAAACGTCTGATGAAAAGACCGGCTATACTACCGCTATAGTTTAACGGTTAGGCTATCAAACGAACTCCGAATGCGATGAAACTTGGCGGGCGACCTACTAACAACATAACAACACCGCACGCCAACTTTCAACCCATTCTGAGAACATTTTCTGGCTACTTATAAAATAATATTTCGGACATGCCGCGGGCGCGTGCAAGTGTGTCTGGGCTCAGAACGGACAATGGACGTAACGAGGAGACCGGGACGGATGCAAGTTTTGAAAACATGATGATGCAATGCGGATGATGACATGGCAAGATGCAACACGCAAGCGAAAGATAAGGCAACAACAGCGAATAACTGGAAGACACCTGGCACATCGGTCACGGGGCGTTACAAAACGCTAGGAGGGTATTGGGAAATATTTTCCCTTTCATTAGTACTCTCTTCACATTCCATTTGTTTTATTGTCTTTAGATAGTTGGCAATATAAGGATTGTCAATGCGATTTACGATACAAAACATATACATTTCCTCTAGATCAAAATCAAGAAATCTCTTGGGATTTGGAAAACCCTTAGTTATACGTTTTATTTCTTCATACCCCAAAAGAAGACTAAGCTCTTTATGGTGCTCAAGGGTAATCAAGGTATCAAAAATTTTGTACACGATTTGATCATGAAATAAATTGCATTGGAGATTTAAATGACCACGGCCATTGCAAAGTTCACAAGGATGGCAATTTTTTTACATCTTTCAGCACAATCATCTAGCCTCTCTTGCAACCTTTTTGTTTCTAAATATTTATGCTTCTTACAAAATCTATCTTCCCTTTTTGGTGTGCAAAGGCACTCCCAATTTACTCCACAAAAAGTGAAATGCTTATGAGAAATTTTTTTGTCATGACTTGTGCAATCATCATTAGCATTTTGGATGTTCAAAGAATTCATACTAACAACATTGCAATCATGCTCATCATTCAAATATTTTGTGCCAAACATTTTATTGACTTCTTCTTCTAACAATTGAGCACAATTTTCCGAACCATCATTTTCAAGAAGGATATTATAAAGATGATCAATAGTATGATGCAACCTCAACTCCATTTTTTATGTAGTTTTCTTTTATGAACCAAACTAGTGATAAAACAAGAAACTAAAAGATTCAATTGCAAGATCTAAAGATATACCTTCAAGCACTGACCTCCCCGGCAACAGCGCCAGAAAAGAGCTTGATGTCTACTACGCAACTTTATTCTTGTAGACACGTTCTGGGCCTCCAAGCGCAGAGTTTTGGTAGGACAGTAGCAATTTTCCTCAAGTGGATGACCTAAGGTTTATCAACCCATGAGAGGTGTAGGATGAAGATGGTCTCTCTCAAATGATCCCGCAACCAAATACAAGAAATCTCTTGTGTCCCCTACACACCCAATACAATGGCAAATTGTATACGGCGAAGCGATTGTGATAAAAGTGTAATATTGATAGTAGAAATATATTTTTATAATCTGAATAAATAAAAACATCAAGGTAGCAATTAGTAAACGGGCACAAAAATGGTGTTTCAATGTTTGAAAACAAGGCCTAGGGTCCGTACTTTCGCTAGTGCAACCTCTTAACAATGCTAACATAGTTGGATCATATGATTATCCCTCAAACTACAACAAAGAATCACTCTCGAGTTCCTATTAGCAAAGAACAAAAGGTAGGAATTGTTTGTAGGGTGCGAAGCCACCTCAAAGCAATTCTTTCCGATCGATCTAGTCAAGAGTTCATACTAAAATAACACAAAGCTATGGTTTCCGTTCGATCTATCCTAGAGTTCATACTAGAGTAACACCAAAGCATATTCATGTTCATAATACTCAATCCACACAAAGAACTATAAAGAGTCCCCAAAGTTTGCATCGGAGAAAAACGTGCATCAACCCCTATGCATAGATTACCCCAATATCACCGCGGGAATCCGCGAGTTGAATGACATAACATATATCAAGTGAATCAATAAGATACCCCAATTGTCACCTCAAGTATTCATACCACAAGACATATATCATGTGTTCACATCTCTGAATATTCAATCCGACATGACAAAACTTCAAAGGGTAAAGATTCAATTCATCACAACAAGAGTATAGAGGGGAGAAACATCATATGATCTGACTATATTAACAAAGCCCATGATATAGATCACAAGAGAGAGAGAGAGAAAACACGTAGCTACTGGTACAAACCCTCAGCTCCGAGGGTGGACTACTCCCTCCACATCGTGGTGGCCGTCGGGATGATGAAGATGGCCACCGAAGATGATTCCCCCCTCCTGCAGGGTGCCGGAACGGGTCTAGATTGGTTTTCAGTGGCTACGGAGCCTTGCAACGGCGGAACTTCTGATCTAGGTTAACCCCGAAGGGTTTCGGAAAATTTGGGAATCTATAGTGCAAAGAGGGGGTGCGGGAGGCCACCAAGGTGGGCACAACCCACTTGGGTGCGGCAGGGGGGCCTGGGGCGCCCTGGTGGGTTGTGCCCCCCTCGGGGCACCCCCCAAGTGCTGCTCTGGCCCATCGGGAGTCTTCTGGCCCATAAAGAATCCACAACAAGTTTCGCGGTGTTTGGACTCCGTTTGATATTGATTTTCTACAATGTAAAAAACAAGCAAAAAAAGTAACTGGCACTGGGCACTGGGTCAATAGGTTAGTCCCAAAAAATGATATAAAGTTGCTATAAAATGATTGTAAAACATCAAAGAATGATAAAGTAACAGCATGAATACTTTATAAATTATAGATATGTTGGAGACGTAGCATGCCCCGCGCTGGCGGAACGAGCAAACTATGACCATGCCCACGCCCTAGTGGAAGCCCCATGCTCCGCGCTAGTGGACAATCAACTCAGAGTGCCCCACGGGACACACCGACCTCAGGATAAACCATGCATGTCTTGACTGCCGCTTATCTCTTTCTGCGGGAGGCGCTCGCAGCTTCCCTCCGTGCTTCACGCAAGTGGGCGCTGGGCACGGTGCCTGTGCTGGGGTCAGTCCTAGCAGTGTGGAAAACCCGAAGGGATCAGGCTCTGGCTCACGGGCCTGCCCCTGTGCATGTCACCCTACCAAGGCCCTTGGTATCTGGTCTCCTCGCGTAACGCCCATGTGCAAGCTAGCAAGCGCGCGTCGTCTGGACGAATCTTTTGTGAGCAGGTTTTTCCTCAGTGATGGATCACACGGGAAGATTCGCAAGGCGCACCCTACAAGCAATGAACCTCCAATGCTGCAAAAAGCTAAGTTTGGGCACCTAAGGGGGCGGCTTCGCCGATGCTAATGTTTTCCCTCGCGTGGGCCGCTTGCGCGTCAAGGGGGGACTCCTGAGCATCGCACCTCAGGAGCCTTCACTAGCTCCCGAAGCCCCTCACCTCCTGGCCTTGTCTAGGCATTGTGACCTGACAGCCTAGCGACGGCTCAGGTCCGCACGGGGTTGGGCCCTGCCGACGTAGAGCACCAAGGCAGGCAAGAGGAAAAACAAGTATGGAAGGGAAACCCCACAGGATCGCAAGCATTCGTTACAAGCATTAAATGTTCAAACAAATAAAACCGTTGTCTTATGCCTCAGTGAGGCAGCTTCAGTCTGTGACAGGATAATTAAAGGAGACCTTAAGAAGAGGCATCACTGCCCCCATTTCCGGAGTCCGCTGCAGCCTCACTAGGCTCCCCGCCGCCGCTGCAGTGGAACTTCCCAAGTAGCACGCTGACATGTCCTTCCACGGCCTCCGCAAGGCCGTCGTAGGATTCTTCCAGAACGGGGCCTATCACTTTGCTGATGTCAAAGTTGGGGTAACGATGAAGAAGGTGGCTGAAGATGCGGGTCGCCGCCATGAAGAAGAGGTCGCGGCACTCCTCCTCTAGGATGTCGTCCACCTTCCGGGCCCCGTCTTCGAGCTGCTCCATGAGCTTGGTGGATAACTTGGCGTAGCCCGCGTTGCTAGCTACGAGAGGAGCCTCAAGCCTCTCCCGGCATATGGAACTTAAGGCCTCGCGGGCCCTGAGCTCAAGAGACGAGAGCGTGATGCGGTCCGCCGTCGCCTTTGCGTCGGCATCTGCCTAGACCTTCTTCTCTCTGGCATCCAGTTGAGCGTTTGCCTCGGAGATGTGCTTCGCATGGGCCTCCTAAGTGTCGGCCACTTGGTGTTGCAACACTTCCAGACGCTCCCACTCTGTAGCCTTCTTTGTTGCCGTGGCCGCCAGGTCCGTCTCGCAGGTCCGAGCCTCGCCTCGCGGGCTTTGAGATTGTCCTCCCGTAGCTGGAGTCACCGCGCATCCGCAGCTCGCTCATCTTGAACCGCCTTCAGGCTAGCTGCTTCCACCTCTACGCGATGTTTGATGGACGCCTCAGCCTCGGCCAGTGTGCTCTCGCGGGCTGCCTTCCCCTCGGTGGTTTCCTTCTCGCTTTGCGCGATGGCAGCCTCGGTCTGGCACAGGCTCGCCTTGGAGGCGGCGTCAAGATGGTACCATCCGGCCGCAATTTTCAGGCGCTCCATAGCGAGGCACACCACAACGTCCCGAAGGTCCGCCCCGAGACGGTCAAGCGTGGCATGAGCATCGGTCAAGGCCCGGCGCCTGAGCAATGTGCTGTAGCTCACCAGCACGCGGGTCCGTCCCAGGTCCGGTGTCTCGATGCCCGCGGCCACCGCGGTCGAAGGAGCCCCGACGGTGCTTGTCTGGGGTACGGGGGGCTTCGGACTCTCCCCCTCAGACCGCATCATGGGATTCGCCATGTCAGCTGCGGAAGCTTCTTGGATCGCACCAGGGGATCCTCCACAGCACGCTCTGCGCGTCGCACCCTGCGGCGGTGACGAGAGTGGTCGGCGGGGGCTTGGGCGTCGTGTCATTCCCCGTTACCACACCTGTGCTCGCATCAGGGCCCATAAGGGACGCACCCCCATCTTTTGGAAGTGGCGCCTGGGGCTGGTCAGTAGCCGACAGGGTGGTCAGCCCCTCCCGAGGTTCTAGAGGGGTGTTGGGTGCCCCTGCTACACTTGGGCGCTCCGCCGCGGTGCCGAAGCGGCATGAAATCTTCCAGCGCCCCCAGGACTCAGGCTAGACGTCGGCGCCGCCTTCAGGCTAGGAGGCGTCTTCTCCCCGGTTGTCTTCACCTTCTTCGCCTTCTGGTCATCGCCTCGTCGCCTGTACCGATAAGAGGTCGGCTCGAGCTGCACAGGATTACAGGCACTGGGTGCAAAGGTGAACCGGAGAGCTTACTCATCATGTGTGTCCCATTTCTGCTTCTTCTCGGCGGTGGATGACTCGCAGTTGCCACCCTCGTGCACCACCTCGGCATCGTCCGCGAGGCGCTCGACATGGCCTCCAGCGAGCCCCATCGTGTTTTCCTCATTGAGGGCCTGCGAAGACCCCTAAGGCCTTGTTCGGTTAAGGAGTGTTTAATCCTCTGGTGGATTTAATCCTCTAGAGGATTGGGTGATCCCCCACTCTGCATCAAATCCCCTTGGGGAACAAATACATGTCACCATGCAATCCATGTCAATTGTTACGCATTCGGTTAATCCCTTGCTGTAGATAGAGCACGGAAAGTAGACAGGGGAGAAGCACACAGAGAGAGAGAGAGAGAGAGATAAAGAGAGAGCCAACCTGAAGGTCTTGTCACCGGCGACCTCCTCTTCTCCGACGTGAGGCGGCGGGGGAGATTGGTCGAAGTCCAGCTAGAGTTTCAGCCGGGCTCCATGGCTGTCTAGGTAGCCGCCGAGCTGGTGCCGCTTCCCTGTTGTGCCGATAGTTGAAAAGGGGAGAAGGGGAAGGAGGAACCGCGCCGTCGCTATCTGCTCCGGTAGCGTCTCCGACGCCCGCTGAAGTGCGCCACTACGGACGCCGAAACTGCAGCCGGAAGGCAGGGCCGTACACGCACGACTGACGGAGGCAGCGGAGGGACCTCTGCGTCCTGGAACCAAAGGAGGTCGGAGGGAGAGGGCCGCCGCCCGCCAGATCTGGAAGGCTTGTCCGGGTCGCCGCCGTCAGTTTGGTCCGGGTCGCCGCTGAGCTTGAGCCGCTGCAACTAGATGCGGTGGCGCCGGTTGGACAGGGGAGAGGGAGGAGAGCGCGGGGGGAGGGGGTGGTGAGGAGCACGCCATCGCAGTCTCCTCCAGTAGCACTGTTGCTGCTGCCCTCCTTGTACGGCGCTGCCGCCGGCGCCGCCACGACATGAGGGAGGTCGGGCGAGAGAAAGCGAGACAGAGACGGGGTTTGTTTCCACGAGGCGGGACACGTGGGTCATTTCCCGGCGATTTCCACGGGGTTTCGGAGGGAACTAATCCTGGTCGGTTATAACCGAAGGCTGTTATAAGCCAGACTAGGATCTAACCCCAGCCGGGGAGAAACCCACGGGGATCGGCGGGGTTTCGATCCGATCCCGGCGGGGGTGGGGATAACCGAACGTAGCCTAAGGGGCTCGGCCGCCGTTTCGCTGGAGCTGGCACCCGCCACGGGTGGCTGGGCGGCCGTGGTTATGAGCCCCGCCCTCCCTGCCGCGTCGGCGGGCCCGGGAGATGCCGCGTGGGGCCGCCCATCCGTGTCATCATCGTCGTCCACAAGGTCGAAGAGGAACCTGCAGTGATAGCGCGGAGGCGCCCGACCAGCATCACCTTCCTCCACCATCTCCTCCGAGTCCTCGTCGTTGTCGCCTTCGCTGGAGGACATCACAATGGTGGAAGGGTTCCTGCGTGGCTCATCTCGGTCGGCCGTAACGAGCCCCCATTCATCGAAGATGGGCATCACCGTGACCAGCTCCACCTTCTCCTCGTAGCTATATAGAAGAGACGGAGCCTCGGGACGGTCTTCGGGGGCGTAGCCGAGCAGGGCCCCCAGGGCCCCGTCTAGTTCCTCCGTTGTCAGGTCGGTGACGTGCAGCAACATTGGCTCCTCCGCATCGGCATACTCCCACAAGGTTCGCGAACGCGCCTAAACCGGAGCGATCCACTGCCCTAGGAACTCCTTAACAATCATCGCCCCGATAGATTCGCGGCCCCGTGTGCCGCCATCCGCTCCAGTATGGGCTCCGCCCATGAGTTAGTAAGCTTCGCATGGCCCCACCCAGGGTTCTTCTCAGGCTGGGCCGCCGGAATCATCAGGAGCGGGCTGACCCAGCACGCGTCCATGAACAACCAACGCTCCCGGTAGCCTTCCACCTTCTTCCCGACCTTCACTACAAAAAAAGACACATCCGTGACATTTTGGGCCCAAGAAAAAAAATTCTGTCATACATATGACACTTTTATGACAATAATTATGACAAAACCCGGTATCATCATAGATGTGGTGGGGTCCTACTTCTATGACAAAAAACCATGATAGAAAATGGGCTTTTCATCCTCGGCGGGCCAGAGACGCAGCTGCAATGTAACGCCCCGAGACCGCTGCGCCAGGTGTCTTCCAGTTATTCGCTGTCTTTGCCATGTAATTTGCTTGCGTGTCACATCATTCCATCTCATCATGTGCATTGCATCATTATGTTTTCAAAACTTGCATTTGTCCGGGTTCCCCCAGTTCCGTCCATTGTCCGCTCTGAGCCCAGCCACACTTGCACGTGCCCGCGGCACGTTCGAAATTTTATTTTATAAGTGGTCGAAAAATGTTCTCAGAATGGGATGAAAGTTGGCGTGTGGTCTTGTTATGTTATAGGTAGGCCGCCTGCCAAGTTTCATCGCATTCGGAGTTCGTTTGATGCCCGAACGGATAACTATAACGACAATATAGTCGGTCAAACGTCGGACGTTTTCGGTCTCCGAAAACAGTCGCCGGGCTGCATTTCCGTCTCTCTCCTCTCAGCCCAACCCACTCTCCACAGCCCACCTAACCCAGCTAAACCCTTCCTCTCGATCGGAACCGTCAGATCGCGATCGGGTGCTCCAAAACGCTCCAAAAATCCCCCTAACCCTAAACCTGCCTATTTAAACTACCTCCCCTTCCAAATCTGGCAGCCTAGCCTACCCCTACATCTAGCCTCCCACCTTCTCCTCAATTTCCGCGCTGCTCCAGCCCCTCCTCGCTACTTGGCGCCTCCCCACAGGGCAGACCTCCACTTGCGCCACCACCAAGGGCCACTCTCGCGCCTCCACCTCACCCCCTGGTCTCCCCGCGCCACCGCGAAGCCTGCGGGCCCGCCAGGACCTGCATCGGGCCCTGGGAAGCCCATCTGGGCCCAACCTGTGAGCCCCGCGCCCCCGCACCAGGCCGCCGGCACCTCCCGAGCATTCCTCCTCGCCCGCGCCTGCATCGCCGACCCACACCGCGCGGTGACCCTGCCGCCGGTGAGCTTCGCCGCCGACCCCAGGCAGAGCCCCCCCGCCTTCTCCTTCTCCTCTCTCTCTCTCGCAGGCCTCACCATCTCTCTCTCTACCTGCAGAGACGCCATGGCTTTGGATCTGTGCCGCCGTAGCCGAAGTCCGTCGTCAGCCGCCCGATCCGTCCTCTCCGCTGTCGGATCCGGGAAGCTCACGTCGCCCCGAGTCCATTATGGCCGGATCCCGTTCCTCCTCGACCCCGCTGCACCTCCACGCCGCCAGAGTTCACCGCCGCTGCTCCCTATACGCGAGGAGGATGAGACGCGCCCGATCTACCTCAGTTGCTCGTCAACGCTTGTGCATGGGCCGCGCCCAACCCCAGGCCCAGCACCCCAGCCGGCCTGCCCGGCCTCCTCTCCACTGACCGGGCCATAGCCCATGGTGAGCCAGCGCCCCCTTTTTCCTTCCTTTGGCCCAGCCAGATTCGACCCATCTCTTTTTTTCCTCTCTGCGATTTTAGCTATTATCCCAGCGAATTACCTGTTTTACAGAAAACCCCTTCTACTTCATTCATTTAATAACTCTCAAACCATGCATCGCACCTAAATAAATTATATGTGAAACATGACTAGAATTTCATCTAGTTTCGTATTATGCCACTTCCATGCATGTTTAAAATGTTTAAAATGTTGCTTTGTTAAATTTGCTCCTATGCCATGCTAAAATGCTTTAATTCATAACTAATTAACCGTAACTCGGTTTTTAATAAACTTTATATGTAAATGGGGTGGAAAATGCATAGTTTATCATGGTGACCTTACTTTGCATGTTTAACAATTCTAAAATATGGTATAGGGCAGATCAAATCCAAACCTAAAAATATGCCCATGAGGAGTTTCCAGACTTGTTGTTTGTTGTTCTGGCCTCATTTAAACTTGCCTAGATAGGTAGTTTTCATTTGTTTCACCCCTTGCCATGTTTAATAACATTTAACATCGTTGGGGTACATAAACGAGAGAGAACTAAATAATTGATGTGGTGTTTCGTCAATATGCAACGGAGTTGCATATGGAGCTCCACTTAACTTGTAGTTTTGCTTGTGAACTTTGCCATGCCATGCCTCATTAAACCGGACATGCATCATACTTGGTTGTGCATCATGCCATGTTTATGTGATGGTTGTTTACTAGGTTGTTTGCTTCTTTCTGGTGTTGCTTCTTCGGGTTATTTCTGATAACGTCGCGTTTGTGAGGATCTGTTCGACTACATCCGCTTGTCTTCTTCATGGACTCGTTCTTCTTCCTTGCGGGATCTCAGGCATGATGACCATACCCTCGAAATCACTTCTATCTTTGCTTGCTAGTTGTTCGATCTATTGCTATGTCGCGATACCTACCACTTGCTATATCATGCCTCCCATATTGCCATGTCAAGCCTCTAACCCACCTTTCCTAGCAAACCGTTGTTTGGCTATGTTACCGCTTTGCTCAGCCCCTGTTATAGCATTGCTAGTTGCAGGTGAAGCTAAAGTTTGTTCCATGTTTGGAACATGGATATGTTTGGATATCACAATATCTCTTATTTCAATTAATGCATGTATATACTTGGTAAAGGGTGGAAGGCTCGGCCTTATGCCTGGTGTTTCGTTCCACTCTTGCCGCCCTAGTTTCCGTCATACCGGTGTTATGTTCCTTGATTTTGCGTACCTTACATGGTTGGGTGTTATTTGGACCCCTTTGTAACGCCCTCGATGCGGCTATATCTCCCACGTGTCGAAGCACGACTTAGAGGCATAACCGCATTGAAAGCAATGTCGCAAGTGAGGTAATCTTCACACAACCCATGTAATACATAAGGGAAAGATATACATAGTTGGCTTACAATCCCCACTTCACACAATACATGAATAAAGCATTACAACATCCAAATACAATCAAGGTCCGACTATGGAACCAAAATAAAAGAAGAACCCCAAATGCGACAAGGTCCCCGATCGACCCCAACTGGGCTCCACTACTAATCAACTAGAACGAAACAACACAAAGGACAACATCTTCATCGAGCTCCTCCTTGAGCTTGGTCGCGTCATCTGCACGGACTCATCGGCACCTGCAAACTGGTTTTGGAAGTATCTGTGAGTCACGGGGACTCAGCAATCTCACACCCTCGCGATCAAGACTATTTAAGCTTATAGGAAGGGGAAAAGGTATGAGGTGGAGCTGCAACAAGCGCTAGCATATATGGTGGCTAACATACGCAAATGAGAGCGAGAAGAGAAGTCAAAGCCCGGTTGAGAAACTATGATCAAGAAGTGATCCTAGAACAACCTACGTCAAGCATAACTCCAACACCGTGTTCACTTCCCAGACCTCGCCGAGAAGAGACCATCACGGTTACACACGCGGTTGATGTATTTTAATTAAGGTCAACTTCAGGTTTTCTACAACCGGACATTAACAAATTCCCATCTGCCCATAACCGCGGGCACAGCTTTCGAAAGTTCAAATCCCTGCAGGGGTGTCCCAACTTAGCCCTGTTGGGGAACGTAGTAATTTCAACAATTTTCCTACGCACACGCAAGATCATGGTGATGCATAGCAACGAGAGGGGAGAGTGTGATCTACGTACCCTTGTAGATCGACAACGGAAGCGTTTGGTTGATGTAGTCGTATGTCTCCACGGTCCGACCGATCAAGCACCGAAACTACGGCACCTCCGAGTTCTAGCACACGTTCAGCTCGATGACGATCCCCGGACTCCGATCCAGTAAAGTGTCGGGTAAGAGTTCCGTCAGCACGACGGCGTGGTGACGATCTTGATGTACTACTGTCGCAGGGCTTCGCCTAAGCACCATTACAATATTATCGAGGACTATGGTGGCAGGGGGCGCCGCACACGGCTAAGAATATGATCACGTGGATCAACTTGTGTTTCTCTGGGGTGCCCCTGCCTCCGTATATAAAGGCTCAAGGGGGGGGGGGGGTGCGGCCGGCCAAGAGGTGGCACGCCAGGAGGAGTCCTACTCCCTCCGGGAGTAGGATTCCCCCCCAATCCTAGTTGGAATAGGATTCGTGGAGGGGGGAAAAGAGAGAAGGGGGCCGGCCCCCTCTCCTTGTCCTATTCGGACCAAGGGAGGGGAGGGGCGCGCGGCCCATCTCAGGTTGCCTCTTCTCTTTTCCACTAAGGCCCACTAAGGCCCATATAGCTCCCAGGGGGTTCCGGTAACCTCCTGGTACTCCGGTAAAATCCCGATTTCACCCGGAACACTTCCGATATCCAAACACAGGCTTCCAATATATCAATTTTTATGTCTCGACCATTTCGAGACTCCTCATCATGTCCGTGATCACATCCGGGACTCCGAACAACCTTCGGTACATCAAAACGTATAAACTCATAATATAACTGTCATCGAAACCTTAAGCATGCGGACCCTACGGGTTCGAGAACAATGTAGACATGACCGAGACATGTCTCCGGTCAATAACCAATAGCAGGACCTGGATGCCCATATTGGCTCCTACGTATTCTACGAAGATCTTTATCGGTCATCGGTATGTTACTTGCCCGAGATTCGATCGTCGGTATGCAATACCTAGTTCAATCTCGTTACCAGCAAGTATCTTTACTCGTTCCGTAATACATCATCTCGCAACTAACTCATTAGTTGCATTGCTTGCAAGGCTTAAGTGATGTGCATTACCAAGAGGGCCCAGAGATACCTCTCCGACGATCGGAGTGACAAATCCTAATCTCGAAATACGTCAACCCAACATGTACCTTTGGAGACACCTGTAGAGCACCTTTATAATCACCCAGTTATGTTGTGACATTTGGTGGCACACAAAGTGTTCCTCCAGCACACGGGAGTTGCATAATCTCATAGTCATAGGAACATGTATAAGTCATGAAGAAAGCAATAGCAACATACTAAACGATCGGGTGCTAAGCTAATGGAATGGGTCATGTCAATCAGATCATTCATCTAATGATGTGACCCCGTTAATCAAATAACAACTTTTTGTCCATGGTTAGGAAACATAACCATCTTTGATTAACGAGCTAGTCAAGTAGAGGCATACTAGTGACGCTCTGTTTGTCTATATATTCACACATGTATTATGTTTCCGGTTAATACAATTCTAGCATGAATAATAAACCTTTATCATGATATAAGGAAATAAATAATAACTTTATTATTGCTTCTAGGGCATATTTCCTTCAAGCCCATCACAAGCTCTCATGGTCAAAGAAGGATATTCCTTCTAGCGGGAAGACCTGATCAGACTCGGAATCCCGGTTACAAGACATTTAGACAAGTTAAAACTAAACCAGCAACACCGCCCGAATGTGCCGACAAATCCCGATAGGAGCTGCACATATCTCTTTCTCAGGGCACACCGGATTGTCTAAACTTCCAGTAGGCCAGCCCAGAGTTGCCCCTGGTGGCCACCGGCGGCTGACAAGGTTGGACCAACACTCAGAGGAGCACTGGCCCAGGGGTTTAAAATAATGATGACCCTTGGGCGCACGACCCCCAAGGGAAAAGAAAAGGCTAGGTGGCGAATGGTAAAACCAATGTTGGGCATTGCTGGAAGAGTTTTATTCAAGGCGAACTGTCAAGGGGTTCCCATTATTACCCAACCGCGTAAGGAACGCAAAATCCGAGAACATAACACCGATATGACGGAAACTAGGGCGGCAAGAGTGGAACAAAACACCAGGCATAAGGCCGAGCCTTCCACCCTTTACCAAGTATATAGATGCATTAATTAAATAAGATATATTGTGATATCCCAACAAGTAAAACATGTTCCAAACAAGGAACAACATCTCCATGTTCCAACAAGGAACAAACTTCAATCTTCACCTGCAACTAACAACGCTATAAGAGGGGCTGAGCAAAGCGGTAACATAGCCAAACAACGGTTTGCTAGGACAAGGTGGGTTAGAGGCTTGGTTCAACAATATGGGAGGCATGATAAGAAAGTGGTAGGTATCGCAGCATAGGCATAGCAAAAGAGCGAGCAACTAAGCAAGCAAAGATAGAAGTGATTTCGAGGGTATGGTCATCTTGCCTGAAATCCCGCAAGGAAAAAGAACGAGTCCATGAAGAAGACAAACGGACGAAGTCAAACGGATCCTCACAACTCCGGAACGGAACCGAAGCTCATGAGAAAGGCAACCCGGAAAGAAGCAAACAACAAAGTAAACAACCACTAAAACAACATGGCATGATGCACAACAAGTATGATGCATGTCCGGTTTAAAGAGGCATGGCATGGCAAAGTGCACAAACAACACTACAAGTTAAGTGGAGCTCAATATGCAACGGGTTGCATATTGACGGAACACCACATCAATTATTTAGTTCTCTCTCTCTCGTTTATGTACCCAACAAGATTAAATGTTGTTAGCATGGCAAGAGGGTGAAGCAAATGAAAACTACCCATCTAGTCAAGTTTAAATGAGGCCGGAAACAACGACCAACAATTCCGGAAACTCCTCATATGCATATATTAGGTTTCGTACTGTTCTGCCCTAAACAAAATTTTAGAGTTGTTAAACATGAAAAGTGAGTACACCATGCTAAACTAGGCATTTTTCTACCCCATTTACATATAAAGTTTATTAAATTCCGAGTTACGGTTATTTAGTTATGAATTAAATCATTTTAACATGGCATAGGAGCAAATTTAAACAAACAACATTTTAAGCATTTCAAACATGGATGAAAGTTGCATATTATTAATCTACACAAAATTCTAAGCAAGTTTCATATATAATTCATTTTAATCCGATTCACCAATTGTGAGTTATAATATGCATGATCCACAAGGGCTTTGCTGCAAAAATGCTCTCCTCTGAAAAATTAGACAAATTGCAGATCTGAAAAAAGACAGAGGCGGGCCGAATCGGACTGGGCCAACAGTGCATAGGGTTTGGGCGAATGCTCACCATGGGCTTCGGCCCGTTGGTGAAGGAGGCTGGCTGGGAAGGAAGAGACTGGGCCTTGCAGTTGGGCCAGGGTTAGCGGCGCAGCTGGGCCGAAGCGCTGGTCTCGCTCGAGTCCATGCGGGCGCGCAGGGCGAGCGGAAACAGAGGAGCGGACGAAGACACTCCTCGGGCGCCGCATCTCTCTGCTCGATCCTGAGCTCGCGCACGAAGACACTCCTCGGGCGCTGCAAGAACCAGCAGGTGCGGCGGCTCCAGGGACTTGGCGGGGTTCCAGGACGGTGCGGTGGTGGATCCGGGCATGGGGAGAGGCGTGATGCAGGCGGGGCGGCGCTGCTTGGTCTCCGGCGGCGAAGGCAGACCATGTGGCGGGGCGTTTGGGTCAACGCGCAGGGACAACGGCAAAAACGGCACGAAATAGAGGTAGAAGGAAGTGGATCCCGACGCAAGGTTCTCGGGGACCATAGGAGCTCTTGGCGTCGATCCATGGTGTTCGATGGCTGCGACCATCTCCTGCGGTAAGAAGCAGAGGAGGGAATTGGAGAGATGAGGTGAGTTCGAGAAGAAGGGAAGAGAAAAATAGGGACGCGATGGGGAGTCCGGCCTGGCCTGCTGGTGGCTGTCGGTACGGCGCCGGTCATCGAACGGCGGGGCAACGGGGAGGCCAGAGACGAGGCAGGAGGAAGTGGGGCGCTGCACTATGGTGGCTGGTGTTTGAAAGAGAGAGGAATTTTGGATCAGGGAGAAAACTAGTGGTTCAGTGTGGAACCCGAGGAAGAGAGTGGCGGCGGTGGGATGGATCCCTAGAAATTTGGGATCTGGTCTAGGGTTAGACTAGCTATATATAGTGAGTGGATATTTGGGTAGGGGCTAATCCGTCCCTCCGATCGTAATCAGACTGCCGAAAAAAAATAGATAGGGAGTCCAAACAAGAAAACGGTGACGTTTTGTAGATGTTTGGGGATGATCCGGACACAACGGTGATGACTCCCCGGGTCGGTTCGGGACAACTTTCGGACACGCGCGAGTGGGGCTGCGGGCTGACGAGAGAGGTTAGGTTGGACTTGGCGGTAGGTAGTGAGTTGTGTAGACGGTCTCGAGCTGAGAGAAGACAAGAGAGGGAGGCCCGGCGACTGTTTCCGCTGACCGAAAACGTCTGACGTTAGACCGGCTATATTGCCGCTATAGTTTAACGGTTGGGTTATCAAACGAGCTCCGAATGCGATGAAACTTGACAGGCGGCCTTACTAACAACATAACAACACCACATGCCAACTTTCACCCCATTCCGAGAACATTTTCCGGCCACTTATAAAATAATATTTCGGACGTGCCACGGGCGCGTGCAGGTGTGTCTGGGCTCAGAACGGACAACGGATGGCACTGGGGGAACCCGGACGGATGCAAGTTTTGAAAACATGATGATGCAATGCACATGATGACATGATATGAGATGCATGACACGCAAGCAAAGACAAGGCAACAACAGCGAATAACTAGACGACACCTGGCACATCGGTCTCGGGGCGTTACAACACTCCACCACTACGAGAGGATCTCGTCCCGAGATCTAGGATGGCACCGGAGGGAAAGCGGAAGAGAAAGAGGAGAGGTAAAACTAAGTTGCTTCTTTGACCAATGAGTGAAACCAAAGAACCTTGGAAAGGTTAAGCCATTTCGAGAAAAGAATACAATGAAGATGAACAAAGTTGAAAACACTCTGTTAGAAAAGAGGAACAAGGAAGAATAACTTCGGGCAGCACTCTGATTGGAAAGAAAAGGAATTGAATAAGAACTTGATAAGATGAGAAGATACTTGATGAAATCACAATACACTGCCTCCGTAAATATTGAATGAATGGAACAAAGGGTAAGAAAGATCTCAGACAGCACTCCGGTTTAAAAGAGAAGAAAACTTGATAAAATGAAAGAGCTTGAGCAAAGGAACACAATACTCCGGTTAAAAGGATAAGCATGATCAAAACATGGTCCTGACAATCCGAGAAGATGGGTTGAGGAGAGCAACATCACAATGCCTCCGGAACGGGAGAATAGAAGATAGATAATTGCCATAGGAGAATTGAGAAGAAAATGCCAACTTCTGCCACAAAAGAGCTCGAGAAGGCATTCTTAGGAGACGGGTCGAGCGGAATTGTGTAAAACCAACAATGAGAAGAATAAGCTTGATATGGTCTTATGGAATACATCCCAAATTATGAGGTGAAAACATGCCACTAACAAAACCAAAGATTGGATTTATATCAACAAGGAGACGAGAAACTTATTCACCGGGAGGATAGATGAAGAACTAGGATCATTTATAAGCACCATAGATAGCAACATCGTTAGGGAAGGCTTTAGGTGAAATATACCCCAAGATAAACCCAATGACGAGATTGATGGATTTCAAATACCTCACTCTTAACAACATGTGAATCATGAAACATGAACTCAAATTATGAAGAATGACATAAGACCACCTCCAATGATACGGAAGAAAGAATTGCACTTCAGAATGCGAGATGAAGAATGCTTGAGCTCCTCTGAAAAGAATTTCAATGGAAAACTTCGAGAAGGAATTAACTCCTTGCTGAACCATCATGTAGAACCTCCATGAAGAACTCTGTTAAACAAAAGAATGATCAAACGGAAAGAAAGGGTAGTTGAAAACACAAGGTGGAACCTTGTAAAGATTTAGATAGATCTCTGTGATTACATAATTGCGAGAGCTTGGAACTCCAGAAAAGAAATATGAGCACTTGAAACCCAGAATATGTATGATGAACCACTCCGGAATAAGGAATTAAATCATTTGGATGAAACGAGAATAAGAATTACATTATGCTTATCCTTCACCAATTAAATTGATGACAATCAACGGATTGCATACAACTTATTCTCGTAGAAATGATTTAGAGAGATATGGCGCAAACTTGAGAAAAGTCTTCAACGAAACACCGGTAGAATTGAAAACACGAATGAATTGATAAGGAAGAGAAATCTTGAACGAACCATCGTAAGAATTGAAAATGAACAAAGAAAAGATGAAGAAACACCGGGAAAAATTATAAAATGAACGAAGATGCTTGAGAGGATTTAGATACAAGTGAACGAAGGGATCACGAACTGATTAGAGAATATTGAATGATGCACCGGTAAGATTTAGGAGAACGATAACTTAAAGCTGAATATGAATAATCCCGAAATGATGGCCTCCGGATAATCAAGCTGAAAATACTCTGAATTACTCCGGATGGGTGAAAAGAATATCCCACGATCGCAAATAATTATGAGAGGATGGCAAAAGGTTAGAACCATGAATCTTGAGAGAACGGATATGATTTGGAGGGAAAATCTTCTTCTGTCTTCAAAATCTGAGAATGACGATGAGAAACACCACCAAGAATCGTTGAGATACTCCGAAAGAATCAAAAGCGAAGAGGTTGAGCCAACTATGAAAAGAATTTTGAAAGATCTTGGAGAAAAACATATGACTGATGACAATTCATTCTTACGTCAAACTTGGAAAAGAATTTGATAATATCTCTGGGAAAATTAGAAGAGTCAGGTAAGATCCTGGGAAAAGACCTGTGGGTTAAGGCCCACTCAAAAGAAACTCCGTAGAACGATTTGAAAGAGAGGTTGCACCGGTTAAATTAAATGACTTGAATGAGATAACAACCTCGAAAGATCTTGAATGAATGCAGAGTGGAAAACACGAATCTTCGAGATATCTTGAGCACTCCGGAACAATTAAATAGCGAGAAGTGAATGAATATGAGGTGCACCGGCATGAGAAGGTATTTGAAATGAGGAGAAAGATATGATCAATAACGCTTGAATTTAAACCACCGGAGAAGAAAAATGAGTGAAGGGTGACAAACTTGAAGCCCCGTTGGCATCTTCCTGAGAACTAACGGATAAGAACATTGACGTAAAAAGGAATGGAGATACTTCACATGAATAAGATGGCCACTTGATCAAGAAATCTGAATCCTTGAAGAAGAATGGGTGGGTGGGCGGGAAAACAAAGACAATTTGGGATGGATGAAACGAACACCATTGATAATAAGTGATAATTGATCATGCGGAAGTTGAAATGATTGGATCCACTTGAAGAAAAACACACCAGTTGACAAGGATTGACATGACAATCTCGATTATCATGAAGGATTTGTATTCACATAGGAGTATGAGAACACCACTTAGGAAAGGTATGGAATCAACATTTGACATTGAAGCAACTCGAATACCACAACTCCAAACAAAATGAAAGGATTGGCTTGCAGAATAAACCGGAACAAACATATGGTAGAGATTTTGTCCGAAGTTTTCGTGGTGGAGCCTACACGGGCTCGACCGTATAGCACCATCATGTACAAGGCAGTGCACATGACATACGAAGCGTCCCCGAGTCGGCATAGCCAAGGAATCTATAAGACACAACGAGACCACTGTAAAACCGACCATGAATAGGCGGACCACTAGACGTCGAACCCCAATTTCATATCATACATCTGCCGGAAAGATATCCTAAGAGCTACTTGAATTCCCACCTATGAAACTCCCGAACCTTTCTGGTTATGCAATCAGGTGTTGGGGATACAGGGGAAGCATAATATCTCACCCAAATCTAGCAAATCCTACATCCAGCTGTATCCATCCTTCAACACATAACCGAGAAAAACTTCGGAAACCATCTACCTCAGCCTTCGAAAAGCATCCGTTATACAAGTTATGGCGATACTCCCGAACTCCCGCCCCAGTACTGGGTGGCGTCGAGGTTATCTCACCAACGAACTGCATAAAAGAGATTTTCGATGTCGCCGTACTAAACTCAGGTATTCCAGAACTGCAACGATAAAATTGTGACGACAACACCTCAGAGCTCAACTCCCCAGGACACTGCCACAACCCCTAAATGACAGGAGGCAACAAGAACAATGTTCTCGTCACAAAACCATCGGAACGATTCCAAGATACCCGCGTGATCCTAATTTTTTTTGTGAAATTTGAGAAGAGAAGAGTCAAAACTCTATGTCGGGATGCCTTACCAGAGCGATGAAGGGACTGGGGAGTAAAAAGAATTCCTAAACTCTCCGATATATAATTCCTAAATGACTCAAAACATTTTTCTAGACTCAAAACGGCTGCTAGTTCGATCAATCAGTGGGGGCTCCTAAGGTCCGGGATGGCTCTGATTACCAACTTGTAACGCCCTCGATGCAGCTATATCTCCCATGTGTCGAAGCATGACTTAGAGGCATAACCGCATTGAAAGCAATGTCGCAAGTGAGGTAATCTTCACACAACCCATGTAATACATAAGGGAAAGAGATACATAGTTGGCTTACAATCGCCACTTCACACAATACATGAATAAAGCATTACAACATCCAAATACAATCAAGGTCCGACTATGGAACCAAAATAAAAGAAGAACCCCAAATGTGACAAGGTCCCCGATCGACCCCAACTGGGCTCCACTACTGATCAACTAGAACGAAACAACACAAAGGACAAGATCTTCATCGAGCTCCTCCTTGAGCTTGGTTGCTTCATCTGCACGGACTCATCGGCACCTGCAAGCTGGTTTTGGAAGTATCTGTGAGTCACGGGGACTCAGCAATCTCACACCCTCGTGATCAAGACTATTTTAGCTTATAGGAAGGGTAAAAGGTATGAGGTGGAGCTGCAGCAAGCTACTAGCATATATGGTGGCTAACATACGCAAATGAGAGCGAGAAGAGAAGGCAAAGCACGGTCGAGAAACTATGATCAAGAAGTGATCCTGGAACAACCTACGTCAAGCATAACTCCAACACCGTGTTCACTTCCCGGACCCCGCCGAGAAGATACCATCACGGTTACACACGCGGTTGATGTATTATAATTAAGGTCAACTTCAGGTTTTCTACAACCGGACATTAACAAATTCCGATGTGCCCATAACCGCGGGCATGGCTTTCGAAAGTTCAAATCCCTGCAGGGGTGTCCCAACTTAGACCATCACAAGCTCTCACGGGCAACGAAGGATATTCCTTCTAGCGGGAAGAACCGATCAGACTCGGAATCCCGGTTACAAGACATTTCGACAAGGTAAAACTAAACTAGCAACACCACCCGAATGTGCCGACAAATCCCGATAGGAGCTACACATATCTCTTTCTCAGGGCACACCAGATTGTCTAAACTTCCGGTAGGCCAGCCCAGAGTTGCCCCTGGTGGCCACCGGCGGCTGACAAGGTTGGACCAACACTCAGAGGAGCACTGGCCCGGGGGTTTAAAATAATGATGACCCTTGGGCGCGCGACCCCCAAGGGAAAAGAAAAGGCTAGGTGGCGAATGGTAAAACCAATGTTGGGCATTGCTGGAAGAGTTTTATATAAGGGAACTGTCAAGGGGTTCCCATTATTACCCAACCACGCAAGGAACGCAAAATCCGGGAACATAACACCGATATGACGGAAACTAGGGCGGCAAGAGTGGAACAAAACACCAGGCATAAGGCCGAGCCTTCCACCCTTTACCAAGTATATAGATGCATTAATTAAATAAGATATATTGTGATATCCCAACAAGTAAAACATGTTCCAAACAAGGAACAACATCTCCATGTTCCAACAAGGAACAAACTTCAATCTTCACCTGCAACTAACAACGCTATAAGAGGGGCTGAGCAAAGCGGTAACATAGCCAAACAACGGTTTGCTAGGACAAGGTGGGTTAGAGGCTTGGTTCAACAATATGGGAGGCATGATAAGCAAGTGGTAGGTATCGCAGCATAGGCATAGCAAAAGAGCGAGCAACTAAGCAAGCAAAGATAGAAGTGACTTCGAGGGTATGGTCATCTTGCCTGAAATCCCGCAAGGAAGAAGAACGAGTCCATGAAGATGACAAATGGACGAAGTCGAACGGATCCTCACAACTCCGGAACGAAACCGAAGCTCACAAGAAAGGCAACCCGGAAAGAAGCAAACAATAAAGTAAACAACCACTACAACAACATGGCATGATGCACAACAAGTATGATGCATGTCCGGTTTAAAGAGGCATGGCATGGCAAAGTGCACAAACAACACTACAAGTTAAGTGGAGCTCAATATGCAACGGGTTGCATATTGACGGAACACCACATCAATTATTTAGTTCTCTCTCTCGTTTATGTACCCAACAAGATTAAATGTTGTTAGCATGGCAAGAGGGTGAAGCAAATGAAAACCACCCATCTAGTCAAGTTTAAATGAGGCCGGAAACAACAACCAACAATTCCGGAAACTCCTCATATGCACATATTAGGTTTGGTACTGTTCTGCCCTAAACACAATTTTAGAGTTGTTAAACATGCAAAGTGAGTACACCATGTTAAACTAGGCATTTTTCTACCCCATTTACATATAAAGTTTATTAAATTCCGAGTTACGGTTATTTAGTTATGAATTAAATCATTTTAACATGGCATAGGGGCAAATTTAAACAAACAACATTTTAAGCATTTCAAACATGGATGAAAGTTGCATATTATTAATCTACACAACATTCTAAGCAAGTTTCATATATAATTCATTTTGATCAGATGCACCAATTGTGAGTTATTATATGCATGATCCACAAGGGCTTTCCTGCAAAAATGCTCTCCTCTGAAAAAAATAAACAAATTGCAAATCTGAAAAAAACAGAGGCGGGCCGAATCGGACTGGGCCAACAGTGCATAGGGTCTGGGTGAATGCTCACCATGGGCTTTGGCCCGTTGGTGAAGGAGGCTGGCTGGGTAGGAAGTGACTGGGCCTTGCGGTTGGGCCAGGGTTAGCGGCGCAGCTGGGCCGAAGCGCTGGTCTCGCTCGAGTCCACGCGGGCGCGCAGGGCGAGCGGAAACAGAGGAGCGGTCAACGAAGGCTGGATCTCTCTGCTCGATCCTAAGCTCGCGCACGAAGACACTCCTCGGGCGCTGCAAGAACCAGCAGGTGCGACGGCTCCAGGGACTTGGCGGGGTTCCAGGACGGTGCGGTGGCGGATCCGGGCATGGGGAGAGGCGTGATGCAGGCGGGGCGGCGCTGCTTGGTCTCCGGCGGCGAAGGCAGACCATGAGGCGGGGCGATTGGGTCAGCGCGCAGGGACAACGGCAAAAACGACGCGGAATGGAGGCAGAAGGAAGTGGATCCCGACGCGAGGTTCTCGGGGACCATAGGAGCTCTTGGCGCCGACCCATCGTGTCCGACGGCTGCAACCATCTCCTGCGGTAAGAAGCAGAGGAGGGAATTGGAGAGATGAGGTGAGTTCGAGAAGAAGGGAAGAAAAAAAATAGGGACGCGATGGGGAGTCCGGCCTGGCCTGCTGGTGTCTGTCGGTACGGCGTCGGTCGTCGGACGGCGGGGCAACGGGGAGGACAGAGACTAGGCAGGAGGAAGTGTGGCGCTGCACTATGGTGGCTGGTGTTTGAAAGAGAGAGGAATTTTGGATCAGGGAGAAAACTAGTGGTTCGGTGTGGAACCCGAGGAAGAGAGTGGCGGCGGTGGGATGGATCCCTAGAAATTTGGGATCTGGTCTAGGGTTAGACTAGCTATATATAGCGAGTGGATATTGGGCTAGGGGCTAATCCGTCCCTCCTATCGTAATCAGACGGCCGGAAAAAAATAGATAGGGAGTCCAAACAAGAAAATGGTGACGTTTTGTAGAAGTTTGGGGATGATCCGGACACAACGGTGATGACTCCCCGGGTCGGTTCAGGACAACTTTCGGACGCACGCGAGGGGGGCTGCGGGCTGACGAGAGAGGTTAGGTTGGACCTGGCGGTAGGTAGTGAGTTGTGTAGACGGTCTCGAGCTGAGAGAAGAGAAGAGAGGGAGGCCCGGCGACTGTTTCCGGTGACCGAAAACGTCTGACGTTAGATGGGCTATATTGCCGCTATAGTTTAACGGTTGGGCTATCAAACGAGCTCCGAATGCGATGGAACTTGGCAGGCGACCTACTAACAACATAACAACACCACATGCCAACTTTCACCCCATTCCGAGAACATTTTCCGGCCACTTATAAAATAATATTTCGGACCCGCCACGGGCGCGTGCAAGTGTGTCTGGGCTCAGAACGGACAACGGATGGCACCGGGGGAACCTAGACGGATGCCAGTTTTGAAAACATGATGATGCAATGCACATGATGACATGATATGAGATGCATGACACGCAAGCAAAGACAAGGCAACAACAGCGAATAACTGGACGACACCTGGCACATCGGTCTCGGGGCGTTACACCCTTGACAGTTCACTTTGAATAAAACTCCTCCAGCAAGGCCCAACCTTGGTTTTACCATTTCCTCGCCACCACCTACGTTTTCCGTTGGGAGTCGCGCTCCCAAGGGTCATCTTTATTTTTAACCCCCCCGGGCCAGTGCTTCTCTAAGTGTTGGTCCGAACTAGAGTCCTTTGCAACGCCACCTCGGGGAAACTTGAGGGCTGGTTTTAGTTGTACGGAGCGCTCATCCGGTGTTGCCCTGAGAACGAGATATGTGCAGCTCCTATCAGGATGTCGGCGCATCGGGTGGTCTTCCTGGTCTTGTTTTACCATCATCGAAATGTCTTGTAATCGGGATTCCGAGTCTGATTGGGTGTTGCTGGGAGAAGGAATATCCTTTGTTGACCATGAGAGCTTGTGATGGGCTAAGTTGGGTCACCCCTGCAGGGTTTGAACTTTCGAAAGCCGTGCCCGCGATTATGGGCAGATGGGAATTTTTTAATGTCCGGTTGTAAAGAACTTGACACTTAACTTAATTAAAATGCATCAACCGCGTGTGTAGCCGTGATGGTCTCTTCTCGGTGGAGTCCGGGTGGTGAACATGGTTCTTGTGTTATGCTTGAACGTAAGTAGTTTCAGGATTACTTCTAGTTCATGATTGTTGAGTTGCTTCTCTTCTCGCTCTTATTTGCGTATGTTAGCCACCATATATGCTTAGTGCTGCAGCTCCACCTCACTACCCTTTTCCTACCCATAAGCTTAAATAGTCTTGATCTCGTGGGTGTGAGATTGCTGAGTCCTCGTGGCTAACAGATACTTCCAAAACAGTTGCAGGTGCCGATGATACCAGTGCAGGTGACGCAACCCAGCTCAAGTGGGAGCTCGATGAAGATGTTGTTTGTTTTGTTGTTTTTCGTTTCCGGTTGATCAGTAGTGGAGCCCAGTTGGGATGATCGGGAATCTAGCATTTGGGCTTGTCGTCTTTTACTTTGGTTCCGTAGTCGGACCTTGATTGTATTCTGGATGATGTAATGCTATATTTATGTATTGTGTGAAGTCGCGATTGTAAGCCAGCTCTTTATGCCTTTCTTATTCAGTACATGGGATGTGTAAAGATTACCCCTCTTGCGACATGCCTAATATGCCGTTATGCCTCTAAGTCATGCTCCGACATGTGGAGATATAGCCGCATCGTGGGTATTACAAGTTGGTATCAGAGCCTTCCCCGACTTAGGAGCCCCCTGCTTGATCGAATCGCTGACGTCGTTGAGTCTAGAACAAAATGTTTTGAGTCTTAGGATTATATATATATCGGAGAGTAGGATTCTTTTTTACTTCTCAGTCCCTTCGTCGCTCTGGTGAGGCCTCCTGACGTAGAGTTTTGACTCTTCTCTTCTCAAATTTCACTAAAAAATTTGGGATCACGCGGGTATATTGGAATCGTTTTGATGGTTTTGTGACGAGAACATTGTTCTTGGTGCCTCCTGACATTTAGGGGTCGTGGTAGTGTCCCGGGGAGTTGAGCTCTGAGGTGTTGTCGTGACAATTTTATCGTTGCAGTTCTGGAATACCTGAGTTCGCCGACATCGAAAATCTCTTTTATGCAGTTGTTGGTGAGATAACCTCGACGCCACCCAGTACTGGGGCGGGAGTTCGGGAGTATTACCATAACTCGTATAACGGATGCTTTTCGAAGGTTGAGGTAAATGATTTCTTAAGGTTTCTTGGTTATGTGTTGAACGATGGATACAGCTGGATGTAGGATTTGTTAGTTTGGGTGAGATATTATGCTTCCCCTATATCCCCAACACCTGATTGCATAACCAGAAAGTTTCGGGAGTTTATAAGTGGGAATTGAAGTAGCTCGTAGGATATCCTTCCAACAGCCGCATGATACGATATGGGATCTATCATATGTTTGCTTCCGGCTTATTTTGCAAGCCAATCCTTTGTTTTGTTTTTGTTGTGGTATTCGAGTTGCTTCAATGTCAAGTGTTGAATCCATACCTTTTCCTAAGCAGTGTTCTCATATTTCTATGTGAATAATAATCCTTCATGATAATCGAGATTGTCATGTCAATCCTTTTCAACCGATGTCTTTCTCTTCAAATGGATCCAATCTTTTCAACATCCACAAGATCACCTCTCGGTTTTTCCAACGTTGTTCGTGTCATCCGTCCCCAAGTTGCCTTTGTTTTTCCCACCCTCCCACCCTTTTTCTACAAGGACTCGGATTTCTTAATAAAGTATCCATCTTATAGATGTGAAGTCTCTTCTTTCTTTTCTTTCAATGTTATTATCCGGTGATTCTCACGAAGATTCTAACGGAGCCTCAAGTTCTTCATTATTCGTTCTCTTTCTTCTCCGGTGGACTTAAGTAAAGCTTTGTCGATCATATCCTTCTCCTTGTTTCAATGCTTTTCCATGCTGGTGCACCTCTTAATCATCCACTTCTCGCTATTCAATTGTTCCAGAGTGCTCAAGATATCTCAAAGACTCATGTTTCCACTCTACTTTCGTTCAAGCTCTTTCGAGGATGTTATCCCACACAAGCTATTTAACTCAACCGGTGCAATCTCCTTTTCAAGTAATCGTTCAACGGTGTATCTTTTGAGTGGGCCGTAACCCACAGGTTTTTCCCAGGATCTTACCTGACTCTTCTATTTTCCTGGTGTTACTCTCAAATTCTTTTCCAAGTTTGACATAAGAATGATTTGTCATCAGTCAAATGTCTTTCTCCAAGATCTGTCAAATTCTTGTCATGGTCGGTTAAACCTTTCTAATTTTCATCCCGGAATATCTCAACAATTCATGGTGGTGTTTTCTCGTCGTCATTCTCAGATTTTGAGGACTGAAGAAGAGTTCCTCTTAAATCCTTACCCGTTCTTCCAAAGACTGGTGGTTCTAGCTTGTTGCCATCCTCTCATAATTTTTTTCAATTGTGAGAATTCTTTTCAACCATCTGGAGCATTTCAGGAACCTTTGTCAGTTTGATTCTCCAGAGGCTATCCTTTCAGAAGATTTATTCATTCCAGCTTTCAGCTCTCATTCTCTAAATCTTACTGAGTCATCATTCAAGTATTCTCTAATCAGTTCGGGATCTCTTCGTTCACTTGTATCTAAATTCCCTCAAGTATCTTCATTCATTCTCTAATTCTCCCCAGTGCTTCTTTATCGTTTCTTCATTCATTTTTAACTCTTACGGTGGTTCGTTCAACATTCCTCTTCCGTTATCGTATCAATTCATTCGTGCTTTCCAAATCCTACCGGTGATTCATTCAAGACCTTTCTCAAGTTTGCGCTATATCTATCTTAATTCCTTTCTACGAGAATAAGTAGTATGCCAAATCCGTTGCTTGTCATCAATTTATATTGGTGAAGGATGAGCATAACATAATTCTTATTCTTGATTCACCCAAATGATTAACTCCTTATTCCGGAGGCTCATCAAAATTCTCGTTTTCATTTGGTTCATCTATTCTTTTCCCTGAGTTCCAAGCTCTCATCATCGCGAAGATCCATCTAATCCTTGCAAGGCTCCAACCTTATTCTTTTCATCCTGCATTTCGTTTGATCATTCTTTTTTTACTGGAGTTCTTCATGGAGGTTCTACATGGTCGTTCTTCAAAGATTTAATTCATTCTCGAAGTGTTCTTCAAGATTTTCCTTGGAGGAGCTCAAGTATTCTTCATCTTGCATTCCAAAGTGCAATTCTTTCTATCTTGTCTCTTGCGGTGGTGTTATGTCATTCTTGAAATTTTCTTTCGTGTTTCATGATTCGCAAGTTGTCAGGAATGAGGTATTAAAAACCATCATTTTCTTCCTTGGAGTTATCTTGGTATAGATTTCACCTAAAGCCTTCCATTGGGAATGTTGCCATTATGGTGCTTATCTATGATCCAATTTCCGCTTCTCATATCAACGAAGGAGTTTTCATCTCCTTGTTGATCTCAATCCAACTAATTGATTTCGTTAGTGGCTGGTCTTCACCTCCTAATTTGGGGATGTTTTCCTTGAGACCATTGGAAATCATATCTTTTGTTGTTGGTTTTCCAACAACTCCGTTCGACCCTTCTCCTAAAGATGCTTCTTCAAGCTTTTTTGTGGCAGAAGTTGGCTTTTTTCTTCCCCATTCTTTATTTCTTTTCAATGATCTATCTTCTATTCTTTCTTCCGGAGGCATTGTGATGTTGCTCTCTTCTCTCATCATCTCGAATTGTGAGGATCGTGTTCTTTTCGTGCTTATCAATTTAAACGGAGTGTTGTGCCCTCTGCTCAAGTTCTTTTCATCTTATCAAGTTGCATATCACGTTTCAACCGGAGTGCTGCCCGAATGGGTTCTTCCTTGTTCATCTTTTCTGACGGAGATTGTCAACTTCGTTCATCTCCGCTGTATTCTTTCTTGAAATGGTTTAACCTTTCAGGGTTCTTTGGTTTCACTCGTTTGTCAAAGAAGCAACTTAGTTTTACCTCTTCTCTTCCTCTTCCATTTTCCCTCCGGTGCCATCCTAGATCTCGGGACGAGATCCTCTTGTAGTGGTGGAGTGTTGTAACGCCCCGAGACCGTTGCGCCAGGTGTCTTCCAGTTATTCGCTGTCTTTGACATGTCATTTGCTTGCGTGTCGCATCTTGCCATGTCATCATGTGCATTGCATCATTATGTTTTCAAAACTTGCATTTGTCCGGGTTCCCCCAGTTTTGTCTGTTGTCCGCTCTGAGCCCAGCCACACTTGCACGCGCCCGCGGTACGTCTGAAATATTATTTTATAAGTGGCCGAAAAATATTCTCATAATGGGATGAAAGTTGGCGTGTGGTCTTCTTATGTTGTAGGTAGGCCGCCTGCCAAGTTTCATCGTGTTCGGAGTTCGTTTGATGCCCCAACGGATAACTATAACGACAATATATTCGGTCAAACGTCGGACGTTTTCGGTCTCCGAATACAGTCGTTGGGCTGCATTTTTGTCTCTCTCCTCTCAGCCCAACCCACTCTCCATAGCCCACCTAACCCAGCTAAACCCCTCCTCTCGATCGGAACCGTCGGATCGCGATCGGGTGCTCTGAAACGCTCCAAAAATCCCCCTAACCCTAAACCTGCCTATTTAAACTACCTCCCCTTCCAAAACTGGCAGCCTAGCCTTCCCCTACCTCTAGCCTCCCACCTTCTCCTCAATTTCCGCGCCACTCCAGCCCCTCCTCGCCACTTGGCGCCGCCCCACAGGTCAGACATCCACCTGCGCCGCCGCCAAGGGCCACTCTCGCGCCTCCACCTCACCCCCTGGTATCCCTGCGCCGTCGCGAAGCCCGCGGGCCTGCCAGGACCCACATCGGGCCCTGGGAAGCCCATCTAGGCCCAACCTGCGAGCCCCGAGCCCCCGCTCCAGGCCGCCGGCGCCTCCCCGAGCGTTCCTCCTCACCCGCGCCTGCATCGCCGACCCACACCGCGTGGCGACCCCGCCACCGGTGAGCTTCGCTGCCAACCCTAGGCAGAGCCCCCCGTCGCCTTCTCCTTCTCCTCTCTCTCTCTCGCAGGCGCCCGATCCGGCCTCCCCGTTGTCGGATCCGGGAAGCTCACGCCGCCCCGCGTCCATTCTAGCCGCATCACGTTCCTCCTCGACCCCGCTGCACCTCCGCGTCACCGGAGTCCGCCGCCGCTGCTCCCTGTATGTGTGGAGGATGAGACGCGCCCGATCTGCCTCAGTTGCTCGTCAACGGCTGCGCGTGGGCCGTGCCCAACCCAAGGCCCAGCACCCAAGCCGGCCTGCCCGGCCTCCTCTCCACTGACCGGGCCATAGACCATGGTGAGCCAGCGCCCCCTTTTTCCTTCCTTTGGCCCAGCCAGATTCGGCCCATCTCTTTTTTCCCTCTCTGCGATTTTAGCTATTATCCTAGCGAATTACCCGTTTTACAGAAAACCCCTTCTACTTCATTCATTTAATAACTCACAAGCCGTGCATCGCATCTAAATAAATTATATATGAAACATGACTAGAATTTCATCTAGTTTCATATTATGCCACTTCCATGCATGTTTAAAATGTTTAAAATGCTGTTTGGTTAAATTTGCTCCTATGCCATGCTAAAATGCTTTAATTCATAACTAATTAACCGTAACTCGGTTTTTAATAAACTTTCTATGTAAATGGGGTAGAAAAATGCATAGTTTATCATGGTGACCTTACTTTGAATGTTTAACAATTCTAAAATATCGTTTAGGGCAGATCAGAACCAAACCTAAAAGTATGCACATGCGGAGTTTCCGAAGTTGTTGTTTGTTGTTCCGGCCTCATTTAAACTTGCCTAGATAGGTAGTTTTCATTTGTTTCACCCCTTGCCATGTTTAATAACATTTAACATTGTTGGGTACATAAACGAGAGAGAACTAAATAATTGACGTGGTGTTTCATCAATATGCAACGGAGTTGCGTATTGAACTCCACTTAACTTGTAGTTTTGCTTGTGAACTTTGCCATGCCATGCCTCATTAAACCGGACATGCATCATACTTGGTTGTGCATCATGCCATGTTTATGTGATGGCTGTTTACTAGGTTGTTTGCTTCTTTCCGGTGTTGCTTCTTCGGGTTAGTTCCGATAACGTCACGTTTGTGAGGACCGTTCGACTACGTTTGTTTGTCTTCTTCATGGACTCGTTCTTCTTCCTTGCGGGATCTCAGGCAAGATGACCATACCCTCGAAATCACTTCTATCTTTGCTTGCTAGTTTTTTGATCTATTGCTATGCCGTGATACCTACCACTTGCTATATCATGCCTCCCATATTGCCATGTCAAGCCTCTAACCCACCTTTCCTAGCAAACCGTTGTTTGGCTATGTTACCGCTTTGCTCAGCCCCTCTTATAGAGTTGCTAGTTGCAGGTGAAGCTGAAGTTTGTTCCATGTTTGGAACATGGATATGTTGGGATATCACAATATCTCTTATTTTAATTAATGCATCTATATACTTGGTAAAGGGTGGAAGGCTCGGCCTTATGCCTGGTGTTTTGTTCCACTCTTGCTGCCCTAGTTTCCGTCATACCGGTGTTATGTTCCTTGATTTTGCATTCGTTACATGGTCGGTCGTTATGGGGACCCCTTGATAGTTCGATTTGAATAAAACTCCTCCAGCAAGGCCCAACCTTGGTTTTACCATTTGCCTTACCACCACCTACCTTTTCCCTTGGGAGTCATGCTCCCGAGGGTCATCTTTATTTTTAACCCCCCGGGCCAGTGCTTCTCTAAGTGTTGGTCTAAATTAGAGTCCTTTGCAGCGCCACCTCGGGGAAACTTGAGGGCTGGTTTTAGTTGTATGGAGCGCTCATCCAGTGTTGCCCTGAGAACGAGATATGTGCAGCTCCTATCAGGATGTCGGTGCATCAGGCGGTCTTGCTGGTCTTGTTTTACCATTGTCGAAATGTCTTGTAACTGGGATTCTGAGTCTGATCGGGTCTTCCTGGGAGAAGGAATATCCTTCCTTGACCGTGAGAGCTTGTGATGGGCTAAGTTGGGACACCCCTGCAGGGTTTGAACTTTCGAAAGCCGTGCCCGCGGTTATGGGCAGATGGGAATTTGTTAATGTCCGGTTGTAGATAACTTCACACTTAACTTAATTAAAATGCATCAACCGCGTGTGTAGCCGTGATGGTCTCTTCTCGGCGGAGTCCGGGAAGTGAACACGGTTCTTGTGTTATGCTTGAACGTAAGTAGTTTCAGGATCACTTCTAGTTCACGATCGTTGAGTTGCTTCTCTTCTCTCTCTTATTTGCGTATGTTAGCCACCATATATGCTTAGTGCTGCAGCTCCACCTCACTACCCTTTTCCTACCCATAAGCTTAAATAGTCTTGATCTCGCGGGTGTGAGATTGCTGAGTCCTTGTGGCTCACAGATACTTCCAAAACAGTTGTAGGTGCCGATGATACCAGTGTAGGTGACGCAACCAAGATCAAGTGGGAGCTCGATGAAGATCTTGTTCGTTGTGTTGTTTTTCGTTTCCGGTTGATCAGTAGTGGAGCCCAGTTGGGACGATCGGGGATCTAGCATTTGGGGTTGTCTTCTTTTACTTTGGTTCCGTAGTCGGACCTTGATTGTATTCTGGATGATGTAATGCTATATTTATGTATTGTATGAAGTGGCAATTGTAAGCCAGCTCTTTATCCCTTTCTTATTCAGTACATGGGATGTGTAAAGATTACCCGTCTTGCGACATGCCTACTATGCGGTTATGCCTCTAAGTCATGCTCCGACACGTGGGAGATATAGCCGCATCGTGGGTGTTACATGCATGACATTCTTTGGGCCGTCCATGACGGAAAAACCCGTGGTAGAAGTGAGGGCGAGGGAAATATCGGGGAGTTCCCGGTTACTGTGGCTGGTCGGGGGCCGAGCGATGCGCGTTTCTCGCATACGTACGCGCGTTTGTGCGAGGCATTGCACTCTAACTGAACCCGAGTGAGGCGTTGGGCTCTAACTGAACCCGAGCGATTGCACTGCAGGCTACGCGTTTCTGAACCCGAGCGATCGATCGATGGCTATTAACTGAACCCGATCGAGTGATTCCTTCGCTACTCCTGCTAACTGAAGCCGATCGATGCTGCCTTTGGATGAACAGTGAGCATTGTTGGGGGGTTTGGATGAACAGTTCCCGGTGGGGGTTGGATGAACAGGAACCCGTGGTAGTAGAGGCCGTTTCCGCTGGATGAACAGTACCCCGATCGATCGAGCCGGTGGATGAACAGGACCCCATTGAGGGCTGGATGAACAAGACCCCGTGGAGGGCTGGTTGAACAGTAGCCGGTGAAGGCTGGATGAATAGTAGCCCGTGGAGGGGTGGTTGAACAGGACCCCGTGGAGAGGGTTAGTTGAACATTAGCCAGTGGAGGCTAGATGAACAGGAGCCCGTGGATGAACAGTCGCAGGTGGAGGCTGGAGGAGGTCGATGGTGGATGAACAGTAGCCCATGGAGGCTGGAGGAGGTCGACGGTGGAGATGAACAGTATCTCGCGGAGTCCCGTTTTGCTGTACGCCACACCTCTCCCGATGAACAGGACCCCCGTTTCGATCGTAGCGCTCCAACACAAGTCTGTTTCCTCCGTTTTGCGGTACGCCACACCCCTCCCAGTCAACAAGACCCAGTTTCGACCATAGAAGGTCCAATAGAAGTCAGTTTCCTCCGTTTTGCGGTATGCCAGACCCTCCCAATGAACATGATCCCGTTTCGGCCATGGCTGGTCGAACACAAGGCCGTTTTCTCCATTCTACGATACGCCAGGCCTCGTTTCCATCGGTTGTTCCGTCCAAGTCAGTTGGCTCCCGATGAACAGCACGCGTTCCATTGCCTCCCGATGAACAAGACGCATTCCGTTGCCTCCCCATGAACACGACGACCGTGCAGCTTCTCCGTTCCGACCCAGCCATGTACACGAGCCCTGGCCATACGTATGCGCGAGTAGGCGTTCGAGACCCCGCCCGTATGTACGTATGTGTCTGTATTTTCTTTCTTGCACCCTGGCCGTTGTATGTACGTGTACATGCTGCGTGCGCGCCTCTACTATGACACGTGCACGCCTCTACTACGACACGTGCGCGCCTCTACATCGACCAGTATGTACGTACACAATCGTGACCAGAATGACAAAGCTACGTACGCTTCGACCAGGTGGGTCTCGACTGTCAGGCACCCAGGGCCCGGTCAGCGGTGGGAGTAGTAGGGGGTAGTGAGGCCTCCGCGGCATCACAGCTGCCACGGGAAAAAGGAGCACTTGGCACGACCGGCACTGGTTTGGGCGGCTGGAGCAACAAGACCAGAGGTTGAGGAAGCACTACCACCGTTGGTTGGACATCGTACGGTCACTGGAGCTAGAATCGTTCATATTGACTAAGTTGACAAAGCCCTCCGTCCCCGTCAACTTAGTAGGCCCACAAGTCAGCCTCCCACTATGGTGGGTCCCAGCTAGCAGGGGTATTCATTTTGTGTGCATAATAAGGAGGCATTTCCTTGCATGCGAAGATATAGCTGGTGAGTCCGACCTATCAGCGGGGGGAACATTTTTCTCGTGAAATACAGAGGCCCTTCCGGTGGGTCCCAGCTGTCAGGTGGAGAAATCATTATTTTACGTGTAATAAGGAGGCATTTCCTTGCGTGCGGCCATGGACCCAGCTGTGAGCCTCTCCATGCACAGTCTACTTCTGATGGATGCCGTTCGTTGACCACGTTGACTACTCCGCGCCGAGCGCATCCAAGGTGGTGGATGACGGTGAGGCCCCGGAAAGCAATGAGCCAGAGATGGGAAGACGTGGGAGTAGTGTCGTAGACAGAGAGGTGTACGAGGGTTAACTGGTTCTAGTGCGGTGTGGTTCGGCAGTCGGTGGAGAAGAATAGGAGGTGTGGAGGGGTGGAGGGATGGCTTGGCCAATGGTGGGGTAGCGCTTCATAGCGAAGCGTGCTAAGCAGAGCTGCTAGCAGCAGGAGGCGGGAGCAGGTGGTCCTAGCGGCGCTAGAGGAAGAAGATGAGAGATTGAAGATGGATGCTGGTCTTTGCATGTAAATCCAACGGCTAACGATGTCAGAATCATTTGTTGACTAAGTTGACAACGACTTGCGTTGGCTTCGACCTATTGGCCCACATTTCAGCCTCCAAAAAGGTGGCACGTGTTCAACCCATTTTTTCAGAATTTACAGTCAATTTGATCTTTTTTTAGAATTACAGTCCATTTGCTCGGCTGGGTGAACAAATAATGTAGCGTCCATGCGGCCCATTTATTTTTCTCCTAAAAAATTATAGGTCATTTGCACTTTCTTGAAATACATGATTTTGCTGGGCTGATTCTAATTATAATGTTGGGTTGGACGCAACAATGTTATCAATAAATAAACAGGGGCTGAGCATTTTGTCATAAATATATTTAAATAACAAATGATTTATTATTACATTGGTCCTTAAATCTTACCAAGCTTTTGTACACAATCACCAGGATTTTCGTTGCCAAAAAAATCCAGTATTTTATTGTTAAGAAATTATTTGTATAAGTTAATAAGATGTGGGATATTGTTTTCTTACATATGTAAGTATCTGTTAAATATATGATGACAATAACAATAGTATATAATAACATATAAATTAATTTAAAGATATGTAATATAGTTAGAAGGGAAACAAAAGTTGGACCAGGCGTTCCTATTCTTATATGGAAAAATAGAACAGACCCCTACGTTTTCTTCAAAAAAATACATAAATCGGGCTGCCGATGTTTCAGGAAAAATAAAACCTTGGATGGGAGGTCCATAGGCCGGTCGATACATGACGGCTAATACGTCTCCAAGGTATCTATAATTTTTTGATTGTTCCATGCTATTATATATTCTGTTTTGGATGTTTAATGGGCTTATTTATACACTTTTATATTATTTTTGGGACTAACCTATTAACCGGAGGCCCAGCCCAAATTGCTTTTTTGCCTATTTCAGGGTTTCATAGAAAAAGAATATCAAACATAGTCCAAATGGAATGAAACCTTCGGAAGCGTGATTTTTGGAACAAACATGATCCAGAGGACTTGGAGTGGATGTCAAGCAACCAACGGGGAAACCATGAGGCAGGGGGCGCGCCCTCCACCCTCGGGGGGCCCTCATGGCTCCACCGACCTACTTCTTCCTCCTATATATACCTACGTACCCTGAAAACATCAGGGGGCACCACGAAAACCTAATTCCACCGCCGCAACCTTCTATACCCATGAGATCCCATTTTGGGGCCTTTTTCGGTGCTCCGCCGGAGGGGGCATTGATCACGGAGGGCTTCTACATCAACACCATACCATCTTCGATGATGTGTGAGTAGTTTACCTCAGACCTTTGGGTCCATAGTTATTACCTAGATGGCTTCTTCTCCCTCTTTGGATCTCAATACAAAGTTCCCCTCGATTCTCTTGGAGATCTATTCGATGTAATCTTCTTTTGGGGTGTGTTTGTCGAGATCCTATGAATTGTGGGTTTATGATCAAGATTATCTATGAACAATATTTGAATCTTCCCTAAATTCTTTTATGTATGATTGGTTATCTTTGCAAGTCATTTAGAATTGTCAGTTTGGTTTGGCCTACTAGATTGATCTTTCTTGCAATGGGAGAAGTGCCTAGCTTTGGGTTCAATCTTGCGGTGCTCGATCCCAGTGATAGTAGGGGAAACGACACGTATTGTATTGTTGTCATCGAGGATAAAAAGATGGGGCTTATATCATGTTGCATGAGTTTATCCAACTACATCATGTCATCTTGCTTAAAGCGTTACTCCATTCTTATGAACTTAATACTCTAGATGCATGCTGGATAGCGGTCGATGTGTGGAGTAATAGTAGTAGATGCAGGCAGGAGTCGGTCTACTTGTCACGAACGTGATGCCTATATACATGATCATACCTAGATATTCTCATAACTATGCTCAATTCTATCAATTGCTCGACAGTAATTTGTTCACCCACCGTAATACTTATGCTATCTTGAGAGAAGCCACTAGTGAAACCTATGGCCCCCGGGTCTATTTCCCATCATACAAGTTTCCAATCTATTTTATTTTGCAATCTTTACTTTCAATTTATATCATAAAAATACAAAAAATATTTATCTTATTATTATTATGTCTATCAGATCACACTCTTGCAAGTGGCCATGAAGGGATTGACAACCCCTTTATCGCGTTGGTTGCGAGGTTCTTATTTGCTTCTGTAGGTACGAGGTGACTCGTGCGTGGTCTCCTACTGGATTGATACCTTGGTTCTCAAAAATTGAGGGAAATACTTACGCTGCTTTGCTGCATCACCCTTTCCTCTTCAAGGGAAAACCAATGCATGATCAAGAGGTAGCAAGAAGGATTTCTGGCGCCGTTGCCAGGGAGATCTACACCAAGTCAAGACATACCAAGTTCCCATAACAACTGTTATCCTTCACATTACATTATTTGCCATTTGCCTCTCATTTTCCTCTCCCCCACTTCACCCTTGCCATTTTATTCGCCCTCTTTTCCTTTTGCCCTCTCTTTCCGTTCGCTTTTTCTTTGCTTGTTTGCTTGTGTGTTGGATTGCTTGCTTGTCACGATGGCTCAAGATAATACTAAATTGTGTGACTCTGCCAATACGAACAATAAAGATTTTATTAGCACTCCGATTGCTCCTCTTACCGATGCTGAATCTTGTGAAATTAATACTGCTTTGATGAATGTTGTAATGAAAGATCCATTTTCAGGCCTTCGTAGTGAAGATGCCACTACCCATCTAAACAACTTTGTTGATTTGTGTGATATGCAAAAGAAGAAAGATGCGGATAATGATATTGTTAAACTTAAGCTATTTCCGTTTTCGCTTAGAGATCGTGCTAAATCTTGGTTTTCGCCTTTGCCTAAAACTAGTATTGATTCATGGAATAAGTGCAAAGATGCTTTGATCTCTAAGTATTTTCGTCCCGCTAAGATCATCTCTCTTAGAAATGATATTATGAATTTTAAGCAACTTGATCATGAGTATGTTGCACAATCTTGGGAGAGGATGAAATTAATGATACGTGATTGCCCTACACATGGTTTGAATTTATGGATGATTATACAAAAAAATTATGCCGCATTGAATTTTGCTTCTAGAAATCTTTTAGATTCGGCTGTGGGAGGCACTTTTATGGAAATCACTTTAGGAGAAGCTACTAAACTCCTAGATAATATTATGGTTAATTATTCTCAATGGCACACTGAAAGATCTACTAGTAAAAAGGTTCATGCTATTGAAGAAATTAATGTTTTGAGTGGAAAGATGGATGAACTTATGAATGTTTGCTAATAAGAGTGTTTCTTCTGATCGTAATGATATGCCTTTGTCTACTTTGATTGAGAATAATAATGAATCTATAGATGTGAATTTTGTTGTTAGGAATAATTTTGGTAACAACGCGTATAGAGGTAATTTTAATTCTAGGCCGTTTCCTAGTAATTCCTCTAATAATTATGGTCATTCCTAAAACAACTCTTATGGAAATTTTAATAAGATGCCCTCTGATTTTGAGACTAGTGTTAAAGAATTTATGATTTCTCAAAAGAATTTCAATGCTTTGCTTGAAGAAAAATCGCCTAAGATTGATGAATTGGCTAGGAACATGGATAGAATTTCTCTTGATGTTGATTCTTTGAAACTTAGATCTATTACACCTAAGCATGATATCTATGAGTCTCTCAAAGCCATGAGAATTTCCATTGATGAGTGCAAGGAAGGAACCGCTAGGATGCGTGCTAAGAAAGATTGCTTTGTGAAGGCGTGTTCTTCTAGTTTTTATGAG
Organism: Triticum monococcum; assembly: GCA_034509565.1. Classification (NCBI taxonomy): domain Eukaryota; kingdom Viridiplantae; phylum Streptophyta; class Magnoliopsida; order Poales; family Poaceae; genus Triticum; species Triticum monococcum. The sequence continues at coordinate 272,258,668 of CM067842.1, read as the reverse complement.
AATAAAGATGAAGATCTAAAAGTTGTTGATGTGTCCCCTATTAAATCTTTGTTTTGCAATATGAATCTTGATAATGATGGGACTAGAGATGAGTCAACCTTAGTTAGAAGGTGTCCCAAAAATTTGGAGTTTTTAGAACTTCATGCTAAAATTGTTAAAAGTGGGATTGAAGAGGTTAAACTTTAGATAGCAATGAAGCTACTATCTTGCATTTCAAGGAATTTAATTATGATAATTTCTCTTTGATAGATTGTATTTCCTTTTTGCAATCCGTGCTAAATTCTCCTCATGCTTATAGTCAAAATAAAGCTTTTACGAAACATATTGTTGATGCTTTAATCCAATCTTACGAAGAAAAACTTGAGTTGGAAGTTTCTATCCCTAGAAAAACTTTATGATGAGTGGGAACCTACAATAAAAATAAAAATTAAAGATCATGAATACTATGCTTTGTGTGATTTGGGTGCTAGTGTTTCCACGATCCCAAAAACTTTGTGTGATTTGCTAGGTTTCTGTGAATTTGATGATTGTTCGTTAAACTTGCACCTTGCTGATTCCACTATTAATAAACCTATGGGAAGAATTAATGATGTTCTTTTTGTTGCAAATAGGAATTATGTGCCCGTAGATTTCATTGTTCTTGATATAGATTGCATTCCTTCATGTCCTATTATTCTTGGTAGACCTTTCCTTAGAACGATTGGTGCAATCATTGATATGAAGGAAGACAATATTAGATTCCAATTTCCGTTAAGGAAAGCCATGGACACTTCCCTAGAAAGAAAATAAAATTACCATATGAATCTATTATGAGAGCCACTTATGGATTACCTACCAAAGATGGCAATACCTAGATCTATCCTCCCTTTTATGCCTAGCTAGGGGCATTAAACGATGGCGCTTGTTGGGAGGCAACCCAATTTTATTTTTATTCCTTGCTTTTTGTTTCTGTTTAGTAATAAATAATTCATATAGCCTCTGTTTTGGTTTTGTTTTTTGTGTTTAATTAGTGTTTGTGCCAAGTAGAACTGTTGGGAAGACGTGGGGAAAGTATTTTTGATTATTGCTGTAAAAAACAAAAACTTTAGCGCTCACGAGATTTGCTGCCATTTTATTACTGGAGAGTGCTATTTAGTTCATTCTTTTTGAATATTATTAATAGATAAATTCCTCACGTCCAGAAATTTATTTTAGAATTTTTGGGGTTTCAGAAGTATGCGTTTGATACAGATTACTACAGACTGTTCTGTTTTTGATAGATTCTGTTTTTCATGTGTTGTTTGCTTATTTTGATGAATCTATGGCTAGTAATGGAGTTTATAAACCATAGAAAAGTTGGTACACAGTAAGTTCAACACAAATATAAATAAATAATGAGTTAATTACAGTACCTTGAAGTGGTGTTTTGTTTTCTTTCGCTAACGGAGCTCACGAGATTTTCTGTTAAGTTTTGTGTTGTGAAGTTTCCAAGTTTTGGGTAAAGATTTGATGGATTATGAAACAAGGAGTGGCAAGAGCCTAAGCTTGGGTATGCCCAAGGCACCCCATGGTAAAATCCAAGGACACAAAAAATCCTAAGGTTGGGGATGCCCCGGAAGGCATGCCCTCTTTGGTCTTCATTCATCGGTAACTTTACTTGGACCTATATTTTTATTCAGCACATGATATGTATTTTGCTTGCAGCGTCTTGTATGATTTGAGTCTTTGTTTTTTAGTTTACCACAATCATCCTTGCTGTACACACCTTCTGAGAGAGACACACATGAATCGGAATTTATTAGAATACTCTATGTGCTTCACTTATATCTTTTGAGCTATATAGTTTTTGCTCTAGTGCTTCACTTATATATTTTAGAGCATGGTGGTGGTTTTATTTGATAGAAATAATTGATCTCTCATGCTTCACTTATATTATTTTGAGAGTCATTTAGAACAGCATGGTAATTTGCTTTTAGGCATAATAAAAACTTTCATATAAGGGCACTGAATACTATGAGAAGTTTGATACTTGATAATTGTTTTGAGATATGGAGATGGTGATATTAGAGTCATGCTAGTTGAGTAGTTGTGAATTTGAGAAAACTTGTGTTGAAGTTTGTAATTCCCGTAGCATGCACGTATGGTGAACCATTATGTGATGAAGTCGGAGCATGATTTATTTATTGATTGTCTTCCTTATGAGTGGCGGTCAGGGACGAGCGACGGTCTTTTCCTACCAATCTATCCCCCTAGGAGCATGTGCGTAGTACTTTGCTTCGATAACTAATAGATTTTTGCAATAAGTATGTGAGTTCTTTATGACTAATGTTGAGTCCATGGATTATACGCACTCTCACCCTTCCACATTTGCTAGCCTCTCTATTACCGTGCACTTTTAGCCGGTATCATACACCCACCATATACCTTCCTCAAAATAGCCACCATACCTACTTATTATGGCATTTCCATAGCCATTTTGGGATATATTGCCATGCAACTTTCCACCGTTCCGTTTGTTATGACACGCTTCATCATTGTCATATTGCCATGCCTGATCATGTAGTTGACATCGTATTTGTGGCAAAGCCACCGTTCATTTTTTTCCATACAAGTCACTCTTGATTCATTGCATATCCCGGTACACCGCCGGAGGCATTCACATAGAGTCATGTTTTGTTCTAAGTATTGAGTTGTAATTCTTGAGTTGTAAGTAAAAAGAAGTGTGATGATCATCATTATTAGAAAAGGATGATGGAGACTATGATTCCCACACAAGTCGGGATGAGACTCCGGACGAAAAAAAAGAGAAGAGGCCAAAAAAAAAGAAAGATGGCCCAAATAAAAACATAAAAAATGAGAGAAAAAGAGAGAAGGGACAATGTTACTATCCTTGTTCCACACTTGTGCTTCAAAGTAGCACCATGATCTTCATGATAGAGAGTCTCCTATGTTGTCACTTTCATAAACTAGTGGGAATTTACATTATAGAACTTGGCTTGTATATTCCAATGATGGGATTCCTTAAATTGCCTTAGGTCTTCGTGAGCAAGCAAGTTGGATGCACACCCACTTAGTTTCTTTTGTTGAGCTTTCATACACTTATAGCTCTAGTGCATCCATTGCATGGCAATCCCTACTCACTCACATTGATATCTATTGATGGGCATCTCCATAGCCCGTTGATACGCCTAGTTGATGTGAGACTATCTTCTCCTTTTTGTCTTCTCCACAACCACCATTCTATTCCACCTATAGTGCTATGTCCATGGATCACGCTCATGTATTGCGTGAAAGTTGAAAAAGTTTGAGAACTACAAAAGTATGAAACAATTGCTTGGCTTGTCATCGGGGTTGTGCATGATTTAATATTTTGTGTGATGAAGATAGAGCATAGCCAGACTATATGATTTTGTAGGGATAACTTTCTTTGGCCATGTTATTTTGAGAAGACATGATTGCTTAGTTAGTATGCTTGAAGTATTATTATTTTTATGTCAATATTAAACTTTTATCTTGAATCTTTCGGATCTGAACATTCATGCCACAATAAAGAAAATTACATTGAGAAATATGTTAGGAAGCATTCCACATCAAAAATTCTGTTTTTATCATTTACCTACTCGAGGACGAGCAGGAATTAAGCTTGGGGATGCTTGATACGTCTCCAACGTATCTATAATTCTTGATTGTTCCATGCTATTATATATTCTGTTTTGGATGTTTAATGGGCTTATTTATACACTTCTATATTATTTTTGGGACTAACCTATTAACTAGAGGCCCAACCCAAATTGCTGTTTTTTTGCCTATTTCAGTGTTTCGCAGAAAAATAATATCAAACGGAGTCCAAACGGAATGAAACCTTCGGGAGCGTGATTTTTGGAACAAACGTGATCCAGAGGACTTGGAGTGGACGTTAAGCAACCAACGAGGAAACCACGAGGTAGGGGCGTGCCTACCCACCCTGGGCGTGCCCTCCACCCTCATGGGCCCCTCGTGGCTTCACCGACCTACTTCTTCCTCCTATATATACCTATGTACCCTGAAAACATCAGGGGACACCACGAAAACCTAATTCCAATGCCGCAACCTTTTGTACCCGTGAGATCCCATCTTGAGGCCTTTTCCAGCGCTCGGCTGAAGGGGGCATTTATCATGGAGGGCTTCTACATCAACACCATAGCCTCTCCGATGATGTGTGAGTAGTTTACCTCAGACCTTCGGGTCCATAGTTATTAGCTAGATGGCTTCTTCTCTCTCTTTGGATCTCAATACAAAGTTCTTGATGACCCAGAAGTATAGGGGATCTATCGTAGTCCTTTTGATAAGTAAGTGTGTCGAACCCAACAAGGAGCAGAAGGAAATGATAAGCGGTTTCCAGCAAGGTATTCTCTGCAAGTACCGAAATAAGTTGTAACAGATAGTTTTGTGAAAAGATAATTTGTAACGAGCAACAAGTGACAAAGGTAAATAAAGTGAAGCAAAGTGGCCCAATCCTTTTGTAGCAAAGGACAAGCCTGGACAAACTATTATATGATGTAAAGTGCTCTCGAGGACACATGGGGATATCGTCAAGCTAGTTTTCATCACGCTCATATGATTTGCGTTTGGTACTTTGATAATTTGATATGTGGGTGGACCGGTGCTTGGGTGCTGCCCTTACTTGGACAACATCCCACTTATGATTAACCTCTATTGCAAGCATCCGCAAATACAACAAAAGTATTAAGGTAAACCTAACCATAGCATGAAACATATAGATCCAAATCAGCCCCTTACGAAGCAATGCATAAACTAGGGTTTAAGCTTCTGTCACTCTAGCAACCCATCATCTACTTATTATTTCCCAATGCCTTCCTCTAGGCCCAAACAATGGTGAAGTGTCATGTAGTCGACGTTCACATAACACCACTAGAGGAGAGACAACATACATCTCATCAAAATATCGAACGAATACCAAATTCACATGACTACTAATAGCAAGACTTCTCCCATGTCCTCAGGAACAAAAGTAACTACTCACACAGCATAAACATGTTCATAATAAGAGGGGTATTAATGTGCATATAGGATCTGAACATATGATCTTCCACCAATTAAACCAACTAGCATCAACTACAAGGAGTAATTAACACTACTAGCAACCTACTAGCACCAATCCCGGACTTGGAGACAAGAATTGGATACAAGAGATGAACTAGGGTTTTGAGATGAGATGGTGCTGATGAAGATGTTGATGGAGATTGTCCTCTCCCGATGAGAGGAGCGTTGGTGATGATGATGGCGATGATTTCCCTCTCCGGGAGGGAAGTTTCCCCGGCAGAACAGCCCCGCCAGAACCCTAGATTGGCTCCACCAAGGTTCCGCCTCGTGGCGGCGGAGTTTCGTCCGAGAAGATGGCTTATGATTTTTTCCCATCGAAAGAGTCCATATCACAGAACATGGTCACCGGAGGGCCACCAGGGGGCCCACGAGGTAGGGGGCGCGCCTAGGGGGTAGGGCGCACCCCCACCCTTGTGGGCAGGGTGTGGCCCCCCTGGTGAAGTTCTTGCGCTCAGTGTTTTTTATATATTTGGAAAACATCATCCGTGAAGTTTCAGGACTTTTGGAGCTGTGCAGAATAGGTCTCTAATATTTGCTCCTTTTCCAGCCAGAATCCCAGCTGTCGGCATTATCCCTCTTTATGTAAACCTTGTAAAATAAGAGAGAATAGGCATAAGTATTGTGACATAATGTGTAATAACAGCCCATAATGCAATAAATATTGATATAAAAGCATGATGCAAAACAACGACTTGCGTTGGCTTCGACCTATTGGCCCACATTTCAGCCTCCAAAAAGGTGGCACGTGTTCAACCCATTTTTTCAGAATTTACAGTCAATTTGATCTATTTTATAGAATTACAGTCCATTTGCTCGGCTGGGTGAACAAATAATGTAGCGTCCATGCGGCCCATTTATTTTTCTCCTATAAAATTATAGGTCATTTGCACTTTCTTGAAATACATGATTTTGCTGGGCTGATTCTAATTATAATGTTGGGTTGGGCCCAACAATGTTATCAATAAATAAACAGGGGCTGAGCATTTTGTCATAAATATATTTAAATAATAAATGATTTATTATTACATTGGTCCTTAAATCTTACCAAGCTTTTGTACACAATCACCAGGATTTTTGTTGCCCAAAAAATCCAGTATTTTAATGTTAAGAAATTATTTGTATAAGTTAATAAGATGTGGGATATTGTTTTCTTACATATGTAAGTATCTGTTAAATATATGATGACAATAACAATAGTGTATAATAACATATAAATTAATTTAAAGATATATAATATAGTTAGAAGGGAGACAAAAGTTGGACCAGGCGTTCCTATTCTTATATGGAAAAATAGAACAGACCCCTATGTTTTCTTCAAAAAAATACATAAATCGGGCTACCGATGTTTCAGGAAAAATAAAACCTTGGATGGGAGGTCCATAGGCCGGTCGATACATGACGGCTGATACGTCTCCAATGTATCTATAATTTTTGATTGTTCCATGCTATTATATATTCTGTTTTGGATGTTTAATGGGCTTATTTATACACTTTTATATTATTTTTGGGACTAACCTATTAACCGGAGGCCCAGCCCAAATTGCTTTTTTGCCTATTTCAGGGTTCCGTAGAAAAAGAATATCAAACATAGTCCAAATGGAATGAAACCTTCGGGAGCGTGATTTTTGGAACAAACATGATCCAGAGGACTTGGAGTGGATGTCAAGCAACCAACGGGGAAACCACGAGGCAGGGGGCGCGCCCTCCACCCTCGGGGGGCCCTCATGGCTCCACCGACCTACTTGTTCCTCCTATATATACCTACGTACCCTGAAAACATCAGGGGGCACCACGAAAACCTAATTCCACCACCGCAACATTCTATACCCGTGAGATCCCATTTTGGGGCCTTTTTCGGTGCTCCGCCGGAGGGGGCATTGATCACGGAGGGCTTCTACATCAACACCATACCCTCTTCGATGATGTGTGAGTAGTTTACCTCAGACCTTTGGGTCCATAGTTATTAGCTAGATGGCTTCTTCTCCCTCTTTGGATCTCAATACAAAGTTCCCCTCGATTCTCTTGGAGATCTATTCGATGTAATCTTCTTTTGGGGTGTGTTTGTCGAGATCCTATGAATTGTGGGTTTATGATCAAGATTATCTATGAACAATATTTGAATCTTCCCTGAATTCTTTTATGTATGATTGGTTATCTTTGCAAGTCATTTAGAATTGTCAGTTTGGTTTGGCCTACTAGATTGATCTTTCTTGCAATGGGAGAAGTGCTTAGCTTTGGGTTCAATCTTGCGGTGCTCGATCCCAGTGACAGTAGGGGAAACGACACATATTGTATTGTTGTCATCGAGGATAAAAAGATGGGGTTTATATCATGTTGCATGAGTTTATCCAACTACATCATGTCATCTTGCTTAAAGCGTTACTCCATTCTTATGAACTTAATACTCTAGATGCATGCTGGATAGCGGTCGATGTGTGGAGTAATAGTAGTAGATGCAGGCAGGAGTCGGTCTACTTGTCACGAACGTGATGCCTATATACATGATCATACCTAGATATTCTCATAACTATGCTCAATTCTATCAATTGCTCGACAGTAATTTGTTCACCCACCGTAATACTTATGCTATCTTGAGAGAAGCCACTAGTGAAACCTATGGCCCCCGGGTCTATTTCCCATCATACAAGTTTCCAATCTATTTTATTTTGCAATCTTTACTTTCAATTTATATCATAAAAATACAAAAAATATTTATCTTATTATTATTATATCTATCAGATCACACTCTTGCAAGTGGCCATGAAGGGATTGACAACCCCTTTATCGCGTTGGTTGCGAGGTTCTTATTTGCTTCTGTAGGTACGAGGTGACTCGTGCGTGGTCTCCTACTGGATTGATACCTTGGTTCTCAAAAACTGAGGGAAATACTTACGCTGCTTTGCTGCATCACCCTTTCCTCTTCAAGGGAAAACCAATGCATGATCAAGAGGTAGCAAGAAGGATTTCTGGCGCCGTTGCCAGGGAGATCTACACCAAGTCAAGACATACCAAGTGCCCATAACAACTGTTATCCTTCACATTACATTATTTTCCATTTGCCTCTCATTTTCCTCTCCCCCACTTCACCCTTGCCATTTTATTCGCCCTCTTTTCCTTTTGCCCTCTCTTTCCGTTCGCTTTTTCTTTGCTTGTTTGCTTGTGTGTTGGATTGCTTGCTTGTCACGATGGCTCAAGATAATACTAAATTGTGTGACTTTGCCAATACAAACAATAAAGATTTTATTAGCACTCCGATTGCTCCTCTTACCGATGCTGAATCTTGTGAAATTAATACTGCTTTGCTGAATGTTGTAATGAAAGATCCATTTTTAGGCCTTCCTAGTGAAGATGCCACTACCCATCTAAACAACTTTGTTGATTTGTGTGATATGCAAAAGAAGAAAGATGTGGATAATGATATTGTTAAACTTAAGCTATTTCCGTTTTCGCTTAGAGATCGTGCTAAATCTTGGTTTTCGTCTTTGCCTAAAACTAGTATTGATTCATGGAATAAGTGCAAAGATGCTTTGATCTCTAAGTATTTTCGTCCCGCTAAGATCATCTCTCTTAGAAACGATATTATGAATTTTAAGCAACTTGATCATGAGCATGTTGCACAATCTTGGGAGAGGATGAAATTAATGATATGTGATTGCCCTACACATGGTTTGAATTTATGGATGATTATACAAAAAAATTATGCCGCATTGAATTTTGCTTCTAGAAATCTTTTAGATTCGGCTGTGGGAGGCACTTTTATGGAAATCACTTTAGGAGAAGCTACTAAACTCCTAGATAATATTATGGTTAATTATTCTCAATGGCACACTGAAAGATCTACTAGTAAAAAGGTTCATGCTATTGAAGAAATTAATGTTTTGAGTGGAAAGATGGATGAACTTATGAATGTTTGCTAATAAGAGTGTTTCTTCTGATCCTAATGATATGCCTTTGTCTACTTTGATTGAGAATAATAATGAATCTATAGATGTGAATTTTGTTGGTAGGAATAATTTTGGTAACAACGCGTATAGAGGTAATTTTAATTCTAGGCCATTTCCTAGTAATTCCTCTAATAATTATGGTCATTCCTAAAACAACTCTTATGGAAATTTTAATAAGATGCCCTCTGATTTTGAGACTAGTGTTAAAGAATTTATGATTTCTCAAAAGAATTTCAATGCTTTGCTTGAAGAAAAATCGCCTAAGATTGATGAATTGGCTAGGAACGTGGATAGAATTTCTCTTGATGTTGATTCTTTGAAACTTAGATCTATTACACCTAAGCATGATATCTATGAGTCTCTCAAAGCCATGAGAATTTCCATTGATGAGTGCAAGGAAGGAACCGCTAGGATGCATGCTAAGAAAGATTGCTTTGTGAAGGCGTGTTCTTCTAGTTTTTATGAGAATAAAGATGAAGATCTAAAAGTTATTGATGTGTCCCCTATTAAATCTTTGTTTTGCAATATGAATCTTGATAATGATGGGACTAGAGATGAGTCAACCTTAGTTAGAAGGTGTCCCAAAAATTTGGAGTTTTTAGAACTTGATGCTAAAATTGTTAAAAGTGGGATTGAAGAGGTTAAACTTTAGATAGCAATGAAGCTACTATCTTGCATTTCAAGGAATTTAATTATGATAATTTCTCTTTGATAGATTGTATTTCCTTGTTGCAATCCCTGCTAAATTCTCCTCATGCTTATAGTCAAAATAAAGCTTTTACGAAACATATTGTTGATGCTTTAATCCAATCTTACGAAGAAAAACTTGAGTTGGAAGTTTCTATCCCTAGAAAACTTTATGATGAGTGGGAACCTACAATAAAAATAGAAATTAAAGATCATGAATACTATGCTTTGTGTGATTTGGGTGCTAGTGTTTCCACGATCCCAAAAACTTTGTGTGATTTGCTAGGTTTCTGTGAATTTGATGATTGTTCATTAAACTTGCACCTTGCGGATTCCACTATTAATAAACCTATGGGAAGAATTAATGATGTTCTTTTTGTTGCAAATAGGAATTATGTGCCCGTAGATTTCATTGTTCTTGATATAGATTGCATTCCTTCATGTCCTATTATTCTTGGTAGACCTTTCCTTAGAACGATTGGTGCAATCATTGATATGAAGGAAGACAATATTAGATTCCAATTTCCGTTAAGGAAAGCCATGGACACTTCCCTAGAAAGAAAATAAAATTACCATATGAATCTATTATGAGAGCCACTTATGGATTACCTACCAAAGATGGCAATACCTAGATCTATCCTCCCTTTTATGCCTAGCTAGGGGCATTAAACGATGGCGCTTGTTGGGAGGCAACCCAATTTTATTTTTATTCCTTGCTTTTTGTTTCTGTTTAGTAATAAATAATTCATATAGCCTCTGTTTTGGTTGTGTTTTTTGTGTTTAATTAGTGTTTGTGCCAAGTAGAACTGTTGGGAAGACGTGGGGAAAGTATTTTTGATTATTGCTATAAAAAACAAAAACTTTAGCGCTCACGAGATTTGCTGCCATTTTTTACTGGAGAGTGCTATTTAGTTCATTCTTTTTGAATATTATTAATAGATAAATTCCTCACGTCCAGAAATTTATTTTAGAATTTTTGGGGTTTCAGAAATATGCGTTTGATACAGATTACTACAGACTATTCTGTTTTTGATAGATTCTGTTTTTCATGTGTTGTTTGCTTATTTTGATGAATCTATGGCTAGTAATGGAGTTTATAAACCATAGAAAAGTTGGAACACAATAAGTTTAACACAAATATAAATAAATAATGAGTTAATTACAGTACCTTGAAGTGGTGTTTTGTTTTCTTTCGCTAACGGAGCTCACGAGATTTTCTATTAAGTTTTGTGTTGTGAAGTTTTCAAGTTTTGGGTAAAGATTTGATGGATTATGAAACAAGGAGTGGAAAGAGCCTAAGCTTGGGGATGCCCAAGGCACCCCATGGTAAGATCCAAGGACACAAAAAATCCTAAGGTTGGGGATGCCCCGGAAGGCATGCCCTCTTTGGTCTTCATTCATCGGTAACTTTACTTGGACCTATATTTTTATTCAGCACATGATATGTATTTTGCTTGCAGCGTCTTGTATGATTTGAGTCTTTGTTTTTTAGTTTACCACAATCATCCTTGCTGTACACACCTTCTGAGAGAGACACACATGAATCGGAATTTATTAGAATACTCTATGTGCTTCACTTATATCTTTTGAGCTATATAGTTTTTGCTCTAGTGCTTCACTTATATATTTTAGAGCACGGTGGTGGTTTTATTTTACCGAAATAATTGATCTCTCATGCTTCACTTATATTATTTTGAGAGTCATTTAGAACAGCATGGTAATTTGCTTTTAGGCATAATAAAAACTTTCATATAAGGGCACTAAATACTATGAGAAGTTTGATACTTGATAATTGTTTTGAGATATGGAGATGGTGATATTAGAGTCATGCTAGTTGAGTAGTTGTGAATTTGAGAAAACTTGTTTTGAAGTTTGTGATTCCCGTAGCATGCACGTATGGTGAACCATTATGTGATGAAGTCGGAGCATGATTTATTTATTGATTGTCTTCCTTATGAGTGGCGGTCGGGGACGAGCGACGGTCTTTTCCTACCAATCTATCCCCCTAGGAGCATGTGCGTAGTACTTTGCTTCGATAACTAATAGATTTTTGCAATAAGTATGTGAGTTCTTTATGACTAATGTTGAGTCCATGGATTATACGCACTGTCACCCTTCCACATTTGCTAGCCTCTCTATTACCGTGCACTTTTAGCCGGTATCATACACCCACCATGCAACTTTCCACCATTCCGTTTGTTAAGACATGCTTCGTCATTGTCATATTGCCATGCCTGATCATGTAGTTGACATCGTATTTGTGGCAAACCCACCGTTCATTTTTTTCCATACAAGTCACTCTTGATTCATTGCATATCCCGGTACACCGCCGGAGGCATTCACATAGAGTCATGTTTTGTTCTAAGTATTGAGTTGTAATTCTTGAGTTGTAAGTAAAAAGAAGTGTGATGATCATCATTATTAGAAAAGGATGATGGAGACTATGATTCCCACACAAGTCGGGATGAGACTCCGGACGAAAAAAAGAGAAGAGGCCAAAAAAAAGAAAGATGGCCCAAATAAAAACATAAAAAATGAGAGAAAAAGAGAGAAGGGACAATGTTACTATCCTTGTTCCACACTTGTGCTTCAAAGTAGCACCATGATCTTCATGATAGAGAGTCTCCTATGTTGTCACTTTCATAAACTAGTGGGAATTTACATTATAGAACTTGGCTTGTATATTCCAATGATGGGATTCCTCAAATTGCCCTAGGTCTTCGTGAGCAAGCAAGTTGGATGCACAGCCACTTAGTTTCTTTTGTTGAGCTTTCATACACTTATAGCTCTAGTGCATCCATTGCATGGCAATCCCTACTCACTCACATTGATATCTATTGATGGGCATCTCCATAGCCCGTTGATACGCCTAGTTGATGTGAGACTATCTTCTCCTTTTTGTCTTCTCCACAACCACCATTCTATTCCACCTATAGTGCTATGTCCATGGATCACGCTCATGTATTGCGTGAAAGTTGAAAAATTTGAGAACTACAAAAGTATGAAACAATTGCTTGGCTTGTCATCGGGGTTGTGCATGATTTAATATTTTGTGTGATGAAGATAGAGCATAGCCAGACTATATGATTTTGTAGGGATAACTTTCTTTGGCCATGTTATTTTGAGAAGACATGATTGCTCAGTTAGTATGCTTGAATTATTATTATTTTTATGTCAATATTAAACTTTTATCTTGAATCTTTCGGATCTGAACATTCATGCCACAATAAAGAAAATTACATTGAGAAATATGTTAGGAAGCATTCCACATCAAAAATTCTGTTTTTATCATTTACCTACTCGAGGACGAGCAGGAATTAAGCTTGGGGATGCTTGATACGTCTCCAACGTATCTATAATTTTTGATTGTTCCATGCTATTATATATTCTGTTTTGGATGTTTAATGGGCTTATTTATACACTTCTATATTATTTTTGGGACTAACCTATTAACTAGAGGCCCAACCCAAATTGCTGTTTTTTTGCCTATTTCAGTGGTTCGCAGAAAAATAATATCAAACGGAGTCCAAACGGAATGAAACCTTCGGGAGCGTGATTTTTGGAACAAACGTGATCCAGAGGACTTGGAGTGGACGTCAAGCAACCAACGAGGAAGCCACGAGGTAGGGGCGCGCCTACCCACCCTGGGCGTGCCCTCCACCCTCATGGGCCCCTCGTGGCTCCACCGACCTACTTCTTCCTCCTATATATACCTATGTACCTTGAAAACATCAGGGGGCACCACGAAAATCTAATTCCAATGCCGCAACCTTTTGTACCCGTGAGATCCCATCTTGGGGCCTTTTCCAGCGCTCGGCTGAACGGGGCATTGATCATGGAGGGCTTCTACATCAACACCATAGCCTCTCCGATGATGTGTGAGTAGTTTACCTCAGACCTTCGGGTCCATAGTTATTAGCTAGATGGCTTCTTCTCTCTCTTTGGATCTCAATACAAAGTTCTTGATGACCACAAGTATAGGGCATCTATCATAGTCCTTTTGATAAGTAAGTGTGTCGAACCCAACAAGGAGCAGAAGGAAATGATAAGCGGTTTCCAGCAAGGTATTCTCTGCAAGTACTGAAATAAGTGGTAACAGATAGTTTTGTGATAAGATAATTTGTAACGAGCAACAAGTAACAAAGGTAAATAAAGTGAAGCAAAGTGGCCCAATCCTTTTGTAGCAAAGGACAAGCCTGGACAAACTCTTATATGATGTAAAGCGCTCTCGAGGACACATGGGGATATCGTCAAGCTAGTTTTCATCACGCTCATATGATTTGCGTTCGGTACTTTGATAATTTGATATGTGGGTGGACCGGTGCTTGGGTGCTGCCCTTACTTGGACAACATCCCACTTATGGTTAACCTCTATTGCAAGCATCCGCAAATACAACAAAAGTATTGAGGTAAACCTAACCATAGCATGAAACATATGGATCCAAATCAGCCCCTTACGAAGCAATGCATAAACTAGGGTTTAAGCTTCTGTCACTCTAGCAACCCATCATCTACTTATTATTTCCCAATGCCTTCCTCTAGGCCCAAACAATGGTGAAGTGTCATGTAGTCGACGTTCACATAACACCACTAGAGGAGAGACAACATACATCTCATCAAAATATCGAACGAATACCAAATTCACATAACTACTAATAGCAAGACTTCTCCCATGTCCTCAGGAACAAAAGTAACTACTCACACAGCATAAACATGTTCATAATAAGAGGGGTATTAATGTGCATATAGGATCTGAACATATGATCTTCCACCAATTAAACCAACTAGCGTCAACTACAAGGAGTAATTAACACTACTAGCAACCTACTAGCACCAATCCCGGACTTGGAGACAAGAATTGGATACAAGAGATGAACTAGGGTTTTGAGATGAGATGGTGCTGATGAAGATGTTGATGGAGATTGTCCTCTCCCGATGAGAGGAGCGTTGGTGATGACGATGGCGATGATTTCCCCCTCCGGGAGGGATGTTTCCCCAGCAGAACAGCCCCGCCAGAACCCTAGATTGGCTCCACCAAGGTTCCGCCTCGTGGCGGCGGAGTTTCGTCTGAGAAGATGGCTTATGATTTTTTCCCATCGAAAAAGTCCATATCACAGAACATGGTCACCGGAGGGCCACCAGGGGGCCCACGAGGTAGGGGGCGCGCCTAGGGGGTAGGGCGCGCCCCCACCCTCGTGCGCAGGGTGTGGCCCCCCTGGTGAAGTTCTTGCGCTCAATGTTTTTTATATATTTGGAAAACATCATCCGTGAAATTTCAGGACTTTTGGAGCTGTGCAGAATAGGTCTCTAATATTTGCTCCTTTTCCAGCCAGAATCCCAGCTGCCGGCATTATCCCTCTTTATGTAAACCTTGTAAAATAAGAGAGAATAGGCATAAGTATTGTGACATAATGTGTAATAACAGCCCATAATGCAATAGATATTGATATAAAAGCATGATGCAAAATGGACGTATCAACTCCCCCAAGCTTAGACCTTGCTTGTCCTCAAGCGAAAAGCCAAAATCGAAAAATATGTCCACATGTTTAAAGATGAAGGTGTCGATAAAAATAAAATACGGGCATGAGGGCATCATGATCATTCTTAGAACATCAACTTATATAATTCATCTCATATGATATCTTATGCTAGAGTAATAATTCAATCACAATATCAAGTATGAATCGTAAACTTCATTGAAACTAACAAACTATAATCTCAGTCATTGAGGCAATTGCAATTTATCATAACATCAGAAAGAGTCAATGTATAAGAGCTTTTCAGCAAGTCCACATACTCAACTATCATATAGTCTTTCACAATTGCTGACACTCACGCAATACTTATGGGTATGGAAATGTAATCGGACACAGAGAAAGATAGGGGCTTATAGTTTTGCCTCCCAATGTTTTACCTCAAGGGTAATGTCAACAGTAATAGTTCATGAAAACCCACATCCAATTAGCCATATATACCGGGATCTTTCCACATATTGTGCTTGCCAAAGGATAAAATGTAAAAAGGAAGGGTGAAGATCACCATGACTCTTTTGAAGTAAAGGAGATAAAAGTAAAAGATAGGCCCTTCGCAGATGGAAGCAGAGGTTGTCATGCACTTTTATGGTTGGATGCACAAAATCATAATGTGAAAGAACATCACTTTATATTGCCACTTGTGATATGGACCTTTATTATTCAGTCTGTCGCTTTTATTACTTCCATATCACACGATCGTATAAAGCTTATTTCCTCCACACCAATCAATCATACATATTTAGAGAGAAATTTTTATTGCTTGCACCGATGACAACTTACTTGACGGATCTTACTCAATCCATAGGTAGGTATGGTGGACTCTCATGGCAAAACTGGTTTAAGGGTATTTGGAAGCACAAGTAGTATCTCTACTTGGTGCAATGAATCTGGCTAGCATGAGGGAGAAAGGCAAACTCAACATGTTGGAGGATCCAAGACAATATAATTTATCTCAGATGTAAGAAAACATAACCCATTATGTTGTCTTCCTTGTCCAATGTCAACTCTTTAGCATGTCATATTTTAATGAGTGCTCTCAATCATAAAGGACGTCCAGGATAGTATATTTATATGTGAAGACCTCTCTTTCTTTATTACTTCCTATTAATTACAACGATGACCAAAACTATGTTTGTCAACCCTCAATAACTTTTATTCATCATACTCTTTCTATGTGAGCTCATTACTCTCCATAAGACTCACATGATCTCTTTGTTTCTTTTTATTTCTTTCTCTTTTCTTTTATTCACTTGGGATCATGGCAAAAATAACCAAGCCCTTGACTCAACACTAATCTTTATTATATAGCTCACGGACTCGATTACATAGAAGGATAATAAAGCAAAACTCACAACTAGATCATACTAAGAACTTTGATTCTACTAGATCAAGATATTACCAAAACGATCGAGCTAAGAAAAATGGTAAAGATAAAGGTGATGGTGATACGATACCGGGGCACTCCCCGAAGCTTGGCGGTTGCCAAGTGGAGTGCCCATACCCGGGTGATTATGTCTCTCTTTTCGGGGATGGTGATGTGATGTTCTTGGTGATGATGCCCCTCAAGATACGATTCTCCTCCTCAAGCTTGTTGACTTGCTGCTTGAGATCCATTATTTACTTTCGGAGTTTTCCTGTAACAGCCAAAGCTCCCTATACCCAAGGGTGCTGCATAGCTGCGGGAGAACCAGTGACACTCTTTTTCATATTCTCATAAGAAAGAAATCTAACATTGGAAGGGAGAACCGAGTTTGGAATAGATGAGCTCTGCAGTTCTCCCATTGTGAATCCAGCTTGGAGGCGCGAAGTGACTTCTTGGTCCTCCAAGGCATCTATCCTCATCAAATCAGCCTCCATCTCTTCCTCCATTGCTGGCCCAAAGGGGTCAACATGATTGTTTGTCGTTGATCCCGGTGCCGGATGAGGCACCCGGCTCTCCCTGATTGACTCTTGCAAAGGCATCCTGCTCTAATCTACAGCAGTAACAGCTCGAAACATAAACAGGAGATTTTTTGCGTGATACGGGAGTCAAAACCCCGGGGAGATTATATAATGAATTTTTACAGACCAAAATACGTGTCGTGTACGAAAACAGAGTCCGGAGAGCACACGAGGTGCCCACGAGGTAGGGGGCGCGCCCAAGGGGGTAGGGCGCGCCCTCCACCCTCGTGGAGCCCTCGTGTCCTGTCCGAGCTGCTGCTTATTTTCCTATTTTTCTAAGTATTCCAAAACAGAGAAATATTGCCTTAAAAACTGTTTTGGAGTCGGTTTACTTACCGTACCACATACATATTCCTTTTCGGAGTCTGAAACGTTCCGGAAAGTGTCCCTTATGTATTCCTCCGGAGTTACGGTTTCAATAACATTTGTTTCAACATTTATGGGATTATCTGAGATATAATGTTTGATTCTTTGACCATTTGCCACCTTTAGATTTGTGCCTTTGAAGTTGTTGATTTTTATGGCACCGGAACGGTAGACCTCCTCGATAACGTAGGGACCTTCCCATTTATAGAGAAGTTTTCCTGCAAAAAATCTTAAACGAGAGTTGTATAGAAATACATAATCACCTACATTAAACTCACTCTTTTGTATTCTTTTATCATGCCACCTTTTAACCTTTTCTTTAAACAACTTGGCATTTTCGTAGGCTTTGGTTATCCATTCATCAAGTGAATTAATATCAAATAACCTCTTCTCACCGACAAGATTAAAATCATAGTTTAGTTCTTTAATAGCCCAATAAGCCTTGTGTTCTAGTTCGAGAGGTAAGTGACATGCTTTTCCATAGACCATTTTGTATGGAGACATACCCATAGGATTTTTATATGCAGTTCTATAGGCCCATAATGCATCATCTAGTTTCTTGGACCAATTCTTTCTTGGCCTATTAACAGTCTTTTGCAAAATTAATTTGAGTTTTCTATTACTCAATTCTACTTGACCACTAGACTGAGGGTGATAAGGGAATGCGATTCTATGATTAACATCATATTTAGCAAGCATTTTACGGAAAGCACCATGAATAAAATGTGAACCACCATCAGTCATTAAATATCTAGGGACTCCAAACCTTGGAAAGATAACTTCTTTAAGCATTTTAATAGAAGTGTTATGATCAGCACTACTAGTTGGAATAGCTTCTACCCACTTAGTAACCTAATCAACAGCAACTAAATTATGTGTATAACCATTAGAGGAAGGAAAAGGTCCCATATAGTCAAAGCCCCAAACATCAAATGGTTCAATAACAAGTGAATAATTCATAGGCATCTCTTGACGTCTACTAATATTACCAATTCTTTGACATTCATCACAAGATAAGACAAACTTATGGGCATCCTTGAAGAAAGTAGGCCAATAAAAACCAGATTGCAGTACCTTATGTGCGGTTCTATCTCCAGCATGGTGCCCTCCATAAGCTTCAGAGTGACACTTGCGTAGGATCTATTCCTGTTCATGCTCAGGTACACAACGTCTAATAACACCATCTACTCCTTCTTTATAAAGATGTGGGTCATCCCAAAAGTAATGCCTCAAATCATAGAAGAACGTTTTATTTTGCTGGTATGTGAAACTAGGTGGTATAAACTTAGCAACAATGTAATTAGCATAATCAGCATACCATGGAGCAATATGAGAAGCATTTATGACATTTAATTCCTCATCAGGAAAGCTATCATCAATAGGTAGTGGGTCATCAAGCACATTTTCTAACCTAGACAAGTTGTCTACAACGGGATTCTCAGCTCCTTTTCTATCAACAATATGTAAATCAAATTATTGTAGCAAGAGAACCCATCTAATAAGTCTAGGTTTACCATCTTTCTTTTCCATAAGATATTTAATAGCAGCATGATCAGTGTGAATAGTTACTTTAGAATCAACAATTGTAACATCCCAAATTTTCAATTTGGAATGTTATACAATAGATCATCACTGCATATCATATTTATTTGCCTTTTGGGTTGATCCTAGAAATTCTACGCAACTCAAGGACCCTCGGAGAGAGTTAGGGATTTCGTTATTTTCATATTTGAGTTTTCTCAAATTTTGAAAATAGGATCATTTGATTTTATTTATTTTATCTCCAATTATTTCTATTATAAAAATATGAGAGAGGGAATAAAATGACTTTCCCAAAATAAAGAAATATTGAGGATTTAATAAAAAATCAAATAAGGTTTTATTCTGGAGTTTTTCGTGGTTTTATTTGAATTTAGGAAAAATTGCACGTTTTCAAAAATTGCATGTAGGGCCAAGAAAATGTTCATCCTATTCTAAATACTTCATTTAGATGGTGAAAATTTCTTTTGGCAATTTTAGATTTTTATTTATTTTTTTCTAGAATTTTTCTTAGTTTCGGCGAAATTGTTTTAAGAAAAGCCCGCGCCCGACTGGGCCAAAGGCCCAGCCAAGCTAGGCTGGCCCGCCAGGCCACCGCCTCCCTCGCCGAGCTGCCGCCGGACTCGGGGAGACCGAGCCGGGCATGCCTCCGCCGCCGACCCCGTCCCCAAGCAAGGCCGCCCCCTCTCTTAAATAGCCACCCGGGGCCCCCTGGGAGCCCTGAGTCGCCACCCGCCGCCGCCCACGCAGCCCCGCCGTTGCTGCCAGCGCACGCCGCCGCTGCCCCACCGCTGCTGCTGCCCACCGGAAGCCCTGCCGGAGCCCCGCCGGACCAAGCCGAAGTAGCCGCCCGCCGCCCGGTTTTCTGAGAAAAACTGATTTGGGTTTTTTAGAAAACCCTAGTTTTCGTTTTTTTATAGATCATTTTTTTCGGTTTATTTATTTAGCGAGCGTTCGCTCGTCCGTTCGTTTTAACGAACGCGTTCATCGTTTAGTTCCAGAAAACGAATGTTCGTTCGTTATTCTATTCGTCGTTTTTCTTTTTCTCGGATTTTCCGCGATTATTTCTGATTGCGATTTCTCATCCGATTCTCGTTCTAGTTTAACTTTTTGCTCGTTTATCGGAATCATGTGATTCAAGTGCCTGGAGTTTCGTCTCGAAACCCTCTTTCCATTTAACCAACTCAAACAAGTTTTTGCCTTAGTAAAATTTGTCCTAGATTCAGATTAGTAAACGGAGCTTGTTTCGTTTGTCGTTTGTCTTTTGTTGCTTCGTTTGATTTGATTCTTTTGCCAACTGGAGTTCTTAAGTTGAACTATCTGGTTAGATCTCTTACTCAAGTTTTACCTGTGCATTATATGAGTACTTATTGTATGCTTGTTTGTTTGCGATAGAGTACCCGTAGTGCGCCGCTTGCTACTTGTAATCGCTAGGTTTTGCGGATCATCAGCAAGGCAAGTAACACTATGATCATACCTCCTACTACCTAGTTTTTATTGCATTAGATCAATCCTCACACCATTGCATGATTAGGATCTAATTAAATTGTGGGTTTGGGAAGTAGATGAGGTAGTACCTATTACCTATTTTATTATCAAACCTTTGGGAGTTACTTCTACGTTTGCTTGTTATGCTATGCTATGCTAGTAGACGTGGATTGGGTGAGTGTATCCATGACAGATGTGAGATTTTTAAATTAATGGTTTACTTAAGGTGGCAACCTAAACACACATCTAGGTGGACTAAGGCACCTGGGTATTCCAGCGATTGCCTATTTTTCTTTTGGACCGCCACCCAGGCTCAAAGGGATCATGAGATTATTCATACTAGAAACTTCCGTGTGCAGCCACAAGCTACTATGGGTTCTAGCATAGTTGACTAAGTCGTGCGAACTCTTAAAGTGGTAGACTAGCAGATGTAGGGGATGTAGGTTGGTACGGTCTACCCGTTCGTAAGGTGCAAGTGCTTCTGAAGGAATATGTCTCGGTCATCCGTTTCTCAAACATCATGTAGTGCGAGAATCCCAATGGAGGAGATCGAGTCTCATGGGGAAAAGTGCGCAAACCTCTACAGAGTATAAACTAATCATGGTTAGCCATTGTAACGCCCCGAGACCGATGCGCCAGGTGTCCTCCAGTTATTCACTGTTGTTGCCTTGTCATTGCTTGGGTGTCATGCATTGCATATCATGTCATCATGTGCATTTCATTTGCATACATGTTCGTCTCATGCATCCGAGTATTTTCCCCGTTTCCATTTTGCAATACAGCGCTCCTATGTCATCCGGTGTCCCTTTCTACCTCTTTTCGTGTGCGGGTGTTAAACGTTTTCGGATTGGACCAAGACTTTCCATGCAGCCTTGGTTTACTACCAGTAGACCGCCTGTCAAGTTTCGTGCCATTTGGACTTCGTTTGATACTCCAACGGTTAACCGAGGGACCGAAAAGGCCTCATGTGTGTTGCAGCCCAACACCCTTCCAAAGTGGCCCAAAACCCACCTAAACCCCCTCCATCATCTCGGTCATTCGATCACGATCACGTGGCCGAAAACCGCACCTCATTTGGACTCTCCTAGCGCCCTCTACCTATAAATATGCCCTCCCCGTCCATTTTCACGGACAAAACCCTAGATCCATCGTCCCCACGCCGCCGGACATGTCCGCCCGGCGGCCGGACACGTCCGCCGCCTCCCGCGCCCTATCCGCATCTGACATGTGTCCTCCCCACTCCCCACTTCGCCGCGCCACCCGCCGGCCTAGATCCGGCCCGCGCGGGGCCGAATCGGGCCAGATCCCGCGCCTCCGCCTGCCCGTCGCCTCTCTGGCGCCCAGCTGCCGCCCTTCACCTGCGCTGCCGCCTCGCAGTACGCCGGCGCCGGCCACCGCGCTCGCCGGAACCGGTCCTCGCTGGAAGCTCCCCACCGCAACGCGCCCGCTCCGCTCGTCGCCCGCCTCGCCGGCGCCCGGTCGTCGCCCGCCGCCGCCACACCGCTCTGCGCCGCCCGCCGGTCCCCGCGTGGACCACCGCGCCTCGTCGGAGCTTGCTCTTCGCTGGAGTCCTCCAGCGCCGAGGTCTCCATGGATCGGGAGGAGCCCGATCCAACCGTTTCCATCGCTCGGCTCCATTGACCTCCTCCTGGGCTGACCTCGCCACGGCCCAGCGTCTCCCTCCTCGCGGCCCAGATCTGTCCCCGCCGGCCCACTTCCCTGGCCCGTTGTATTTTTTTGCGATGGTAAAATTTCACTAAGTCCCCGAAATTTCCAGATTCATATGCCCATGTTCATCATGTCATAACTTTGCATCCGTAGCTCCGATTCGCGCGTGTAGCATATCAAAATGTTCGTCTCGACGAGTACATCATTTCATCTCATTGCATCATTTTCATTTGAGCTATATTGATGCCCAAAATGCTGTTGGAAGAGGGCTATGTTGTGAATTTGTCAGATCTGTTTCATCAAATAGCTTTTTGTCATTTTTACCATGATTAATGTGTGCATGATATGCTCCTGAGCTCTACATGAGTTTTTTTATATGCCATGCCATCTTTACAGAGGTTCTTACCATGTATTTTTGTTATATGTGTGGTGACTAGCACAAGCTTGCAAAGTAGTGCAATCGGTAATGCTGATTTCAGGGACTTAGTTTTTCACCAAGTCCTTGTTCTGTTTTTGTCGGTATGCCATATGTTCATGTTGTTTCCTAGTGATCCGTGCCTCTTTTGAGGATGATCAGTAAGGATGATTTGTTAACTTTGTGGTGCTATATCCATATATGTCTTTGTTTGCATTTATGGAGCACCCTAGCTTGAGTCAATCGAGCTCTACTTTTGCTAAATTATGATCCTGGCAGATTATTGACTTGTTTAGCAATTTTGCCGAGGATGTTGCTATTGATCCATGCATGCTACGATGTTGTTCTTGCCATGTCTAGCTTCTATGCCATGTCTTCTTGATGGGTGTATGCTTGGTTTGTTATGCCATGCTCTTTAGTGAGTGCATCGAGCTCGTAAACATGCCTACTCGTTAACTGTTTTGCATGCTCTAGTTTTTCACTAAGTCTGAGACCTGTTTATGTTTTTGCTATGTTCACATGCTTGCAATTGTATTTTATGATCCCTTTTGGCTCAAGGTCACTAAGGGAATTTTGTTAAGTGCTTTGAGTAGCTTCATGCCATGCCTTGCCTTGCCATGATAAGTTCCTGTAGCATGTAGCTTTCATGCTCTAAAGTGTGCTTCCCGATGATAAATTCTAGACTATGTTGTTTGCTCCTTTCCGGTGTTTTCCCCTTCGGGCTGGTTCTGGTAACGTCGCGTTTGTGAGGACCCGTTCGACTACGTCCATTTGTCTTCTTCATGGACTCGTTCTTCCTTACGGGATTTCAGGCAAGATGACCATACCCTCGAAATCACTTCTATCTTTGCTTGCTAGTTGCTCGCTCTTTTGCTATGCCTATGTTGCGATACCTACCACTTTCTTATCATGCCTCCCATATTCTTAACCCAAGCCTCTAACCCACCTTGTCCTAGCAAACCGTTGTTTGGCTATGTTACCGCTTTGCTCAGCCCCTCTTATAGCATTGTTAGTTGCAGGTGAAGATTGAAGTTTGTTCCTTGTTGGAACATGGAGATGTTGTTCCTTGCTGGAACATGTTTACTTGTTGGGATATCACAATATCTCTTATTTAATTAATGCATCTATATACTTGGTAAAGGGTGGAAGGCTCGGCCTTATGCCTGGTGTTTTGTTCCACTCTTGCCACCCTAGTTTCCGTCATATCGGTGTTATGTTCCTGGATTTTGCGTCCTTACGCGGTTGGGTTATAATGGGAACCCCTTGACAGTTTGCTTTGAATAAAAATCCTCCAGCAAGGCCCAACCTTGGTTTTACCATTCGCCACCTAGCCTCTTTTTCCCTTGGGTTAGGCCATCCCAAGGGTCATCTTTATTTTAACCCCCCCGGGCCAGTGCTTGTCTTAGTGTTGGTCCAAAATGGGCAGCCTGCGGGGCCACCTCGGGGAAACTTGAGGGCTGGTTTTACTCGTAGCTTGACCTATCCAGTGTTGCCCTGAGAACGAGATATGTGCAGCTCCCATCAGGATGTCGGCGCATCTGGCGGCTTTGCTGGACTTGTTTTACCATTGTCGAGGATGTCTTGTAACCGGGATTCCGAGCCTGATCGGGTCTTCCCGCTAGAAGGAATATCCTTCATTGACCGGGAGAGCTTGTGATGGGCTAAGTTGGGACACCCTTACAGGGATTTGAACTTTCGAAAGTCGTGCCCGCGGTTATGGGCAGATGGGAATTCGTTAATGTCCGGTTGTAGAAAACCTGAAGTTGACCTTAATTAAAATACATCAACCGCGTGTGTAACCGTGATGGTCTCTTTTCGGCGGAGTCCGGGAAGTGAACACGGTGTTGGAGTTATGCTTGATGTAGGTTGTTCTAGGATCACTTCTTGATCATAGTTTCTCGATCGTGCTTTGCCTTCTCTTCTCGCTCTCATTTGCGTATGTTAGCCACCATATAGGCTAGTCGCTTGCTGCAGCTCCACCTCATACCTTTTACCTTACCCATAAACTTAAATAGTCTTGATCGCGAGGGTGTGAAATTGCTGAGTCCCCATGACTCATAGATACTTCCAAAACCAGTTTGCAGGTGCCGATGTTACCGAGCAGGTGACGCAACCAAGCTCAAGGAGGAGCTCGATGAAGATCTTGTCCTTTATGTTGATCCGCGAGGATCTGCGTAGCTTTTGGGGTAGTCTTCTTTTATTTTGGTTCCGTAGTCGGACCTTGATTGTATCTGGTTGATGTAGTGTTTTATTCATGTATTTGTGTGAAGTGGCGATTGTAAGCCAACTATGTATCTCTTTCCCATATGTATTTCCTGGGTTGTGTGAAGATTACCTCACTTGCGACATTGCTTTCAATGCGGTTATGCCTCTAAGTCGTGCTTCGACACGTTGGAGATATAGCCGCATCGAGGGTGTTATAGCCGTGTCCCCGGTTATGGACATCTTGAGTATCTAGTACTTGGATTATCATGTCAATCTCATCATGTTACTCTAAATTAATTTTGTTGGGTTTTAATGATGATGCTTAATTGGGATTGAGAGGGTGTTCACACTCTCAATGTTTAACAACTACCATGATAGTTAAATAAAATTTATTCCTTTGCAGTAGGGAAAAATTGGCTTTACGCAAAACTATAACCATAGAGCTTACCACCAGCCAAATATGCATGTAGTATAGCCTTACTCTTTCATTGCTCTCTATGTGTTACTCTGCCAGCATATTCCATGTGTTGACCCGTTTCGGGCTGCAATGTTCATGTTGCAGACTTTTCAAACGACGAGTAAGGTGCCTTTAGGTCGTGGTTCTATACTCAGTGATGCCATTGGAGTTGATGGACTCACTTAACTTCCAAGCCTTCCGCTGTTATCGTTATTAGATGGCCATAAGCCATATTTATTGTAATAGGTTCTCTTTTCAGACACTCAATGTAATAAGTGTGTGATTGCTACTCTATTATAAATACTTCAAGTACTGTGTGGTGTCAGCATTACCGATCCAGGGATGACACCGGAGCACGGAGATTGGACCGTTTGAGGTCTGGTCGCTACAACAATATAGGGTCTAAACTTATCACAAGCAAATACAACCGCTAAGAATTCTTTTTCAGTAGTAGCATAATTTCTTTGAGCATTGTCTAGAGTTTTACTAGCATATTGAATAACATTTAGTTTCTTATCAACTCTTTGTCCTAGAACAACACCTACAGCATAATCACTAGCATCGCACATAATTTCAAAGGGTAAATTCCAATCAGGTGGCTGAACAATAGGTGCAGAGATCAATGCTTTCTTAAGTATTTCAAATGCTTCTACACAATCATCATCAAAAACAAATGGTATATCTTTTTGTAATAAATTAGTCAGAGGCCGAGAAATTTTTGAGAAGTCCTTAATGAACCTCCTATAAAAACCAGCATGACCAAGGAAACTTCTTATACCTTTGATGTCCTTGGGACATGGCATCTTTTCAATAGCACCAACCTTGGCTTTATCAACTTCAATACCTCTTTCAGAAACTTTATGCCCCAAGAAAATACCTTCATTAACCATAAAGTGGCACTTTTCCCAATTCGAGACAAGATTAGTTTCTTCACATCTCTGCAAAACTCGATCAAGGTTGCTCAAGCAATCATCAAAAGAAGATCCATAGACGAAAAAGTCATCCATGAAAACCTCACAAATCTTTTCTCAAAAGTCAGAGAATATAGCCATCATGCATCTTTGAAAGGTAGCAGGTGCATTGCATAAACTAAAATACATACGTCTATAAGCAAAAGTACCAAAAGAGCATGTAAAAGTAGTCTTTGATTGATCTTTGGCTGACACAGGTATTTGACAGAAAGCAGAATAACCATCTAGAAAGCAAAAATGTGTATGTTTGGATAATCTTTCTAGCATTTGATCGATAAAAGGTAAGGGGTAATGATCCTTTTTAGTAGCCTTATTTAATTTGCGTAAATCAATTGCCATCCTATAACCAGTAATAATTCTTTGAGGAATCAATTCATATTTATCATTAGGAACAACAGTAATACCTCCCTTCTTAGGGACACAATGGACAGGACGTACCCACTGACTATCAGCAACAGGGTAAATTATACCTACCTCAAGGAGCTTTAGTATCTCCTTTCTTACCACTTCTTTCATTTTAGGATTCAGACTGCATTGATGATCACGAACTGGTTTAGCATCTTCTTCCAAATTAATTTTATGTTGACATAGAGTGGGACTAATGCCCTTAAGATCATCAAGTGTATACCCAATAGCAGCACGGTGCTTCTTCAGAATTTTCAATAATCTCTCTTCTTCATGTTCTGAAAGGTTAGCACTAATAATAACAGGATATATCTTTTTCTCATCAAGGTAATCATATTTAAGAGTATCCGGTAACGGTTTAAGCTCAAACACGGAATCACCCTTGGGTGGAGGAGGATCTCCTAGGATTTCAACAGGTAAATTATGTTTCAGAATAGGTTCCTGTTTAGAGAATACTTTATCTAATTCCCTTCTTTCATTCATAAACATATCATTTTCATGGTCTAGTAAATATTGTTCTAAAGGACCACTAGGAGGTACGGCAATAGAGGCAAGACCAATTTCATCTTTACTAGGTAATTCTTCTTCACGATGTTGTCTACTAAATTTATAAAAATTAAATTCATGAGTCATATCATCTAAGCCGACAGTAACAACATCCCTTTTGCAATTTATGGTAGCATTAACAGTATTTAAGAAGGGTCTACCAAATATAATGGGACAAAAGCTATCTTGTGGGGAACCAAGAACAAGAAAATCAGCAGGATATTTAGTTTTCCCACACAAGACTTCAACATCTCTAACAATTCCCATTGGTGAAATAGTATCTCTATTAGAAAGTTTAATTGTGACATAAATATCTTCTAACTCAATAGGTGCAATGTCATACATAATTTCGTTGTATAAGTCAATAGGTATCGCACTAGCACTAGCACCCATATCACATAAGCCATGATAAAAATGATCTCCTATTTTAACAGAAATAACAGGCATACCTATCACCGGAGCACAGAGATTGGACCGTTTGGGGTCTGGTCGCTACGAGATGGTATCAGAGAACACGCTGACTATAGGACATGACCACTAAGCTAAAGCCCTAGATCACTACTCACTCTTCCCATTCTAACTCCTCATCTTTTCTACTCTTTTAGGATGGCGGATGCAAGGAACAAGTTCACACAGCCGGATGAAGATACACCCTTTGGACATCACCTGAAGGAAGTCACTAAGTACCTGAACATCGGAGTACGAAGCTTCATTGGAACCCACAACACCACTTTACCTGAAGAGGAGCGCTAGATGATTCAAGTTCAAGTTCCAAGAAGAACGTTCATGCCAGTCACCGAGCCGATAGAGTTTTCCTTTGATGCACCGACATGGAGTCTAGGAAGGAGCATGGTAGCTCACATCGCCATGGGACTTATTGGAGAAGTCTACCGCAATGATCTCAAGGATACTATCTACCAGATTTGTGGGCGCTGAGATGAGCACTGGGAGATGATCAGCACCAAGAAGGATAGATCAATTGCATCTTTTATCCAGGAGTTGAACTAGCACATTCGACGTCAGGAGAACCAGATGTGCGCCGACATGACAGATTTGAAGAAGGCAAGAACAAGAATCAAGGAACTAGAGGAACAACTCAAGGCTACACGTGAAGATTATGAAGAGGAAATCGAAGTACTAGTGGAGAAGAATGATGACCTGATCAAGAAGATCGGAATATTTATGGGAGGCCCTACACCAGTAGAAGAAGACGAAGAACCCAAGGAGATTCGCCCTGAAGACTACATCATCATCGACGACACCGACTCGGATCCAGATGATAGTGATGATGACTATGTTGATGAAGCTGGAGCAGATATCATGGAGTCTGCAACCGAAGAGTATTTCTAGTAGACCACCTCATCAGTAGTAGTAGTCCACCATGTAAATATAGTAGTCCGAGCACTGTTATGATAGTTAGATCCATTGTATGCCCTTGTTTGATTGAATGAAGTGAATTTTTATTTTGCCTCATGTGCATATGGGTAGTGTTTTCTCTCTAGACCCCCTCTATTCTTACTCTCATCTTTTCTAAACCCTCAGATGCCTCCGAGACGTGACCCCGGATTTACCTTCCCACCGGAGCTCACTCAGTTGATCCAGTAGCAGAACACAATGATGCAGTTGCTAGTCCAGAATCAGAATCAGGGGAACAACAACAACAACAACAACCCACCACCACCACCACCTATTGACCACTTAGCCCATTTTCTTAGGCTAAATCCGCCGGTGTTCTCTAGTAGCACCGAGCCGATAGTAGCAGATGATTGGCTCCGCAAGAAAGCTAGGGAGTTGACCATGGTAGGATGCAAAGATGTGGAAAAGGTGAAGTTTGCCGCACATCAGCTTGAAGGACCCGCGGCATCATGGTGGGAGAATTACACAGCCACTTTCCCTATCAACACTATCACATGGGACAAGTTTCAACAAGCTTTCCATACTGCCCATGTTTTAGCAGGAGCTATGGCCATGAAGAAGCGTGAGTTTCACAACTTGCGCCAAGGAGGACGGACAGTTGGCCAGTATGTGGAGGACTTTAGTAAGCTAGCACGTTATGCCCCAGATGACGTTGCTACGGATGCGGCTAAACAGGAGAAGTTTCTGGAAGGACTGAATGATGAGTTGAGCATGCAGTTGATGGTAGCAACCTTCAACAACTACCAGGAGTTGGTAGATCGTGCTCTTATGATTGAAGGGAAGCAACAACAGATTGAGAACTGCAAGATGAAGTATGGACAAGGGAAGTACAAATCTGGAGCTCAGTAGAAGCCACATTTTACCCCTAGACCGGGAGGACATTTTCAGCATACCCATGGAGGAGGTAGCTCACACAATCATAATGGCCCCAAGAATGGTAATGGGAATGGAGGAAGCAACGGCCAGAACCGTACCAACCCATCAACCCCAGCCAAGAGAGACCTGAGCCAAGTCACTTGTTTTAAGTGCCAGAACACCGGACATTATGCCAATGAATGTCCTGAATCCCAGAATGGAAATGGCAATGGAAGCTCTGGGAAGAAGCCAAACCCTTTCAATAAGGGACAGGTGAACCACATTAACGTGGAGGAGCTTAAAGAGCAGCCGGATGCAGTAATCGGTAACTTTTTGGTTAAGTCATTTACTGCACTCGTTCTTTTTGGTACTGGTGCATCGCATTCATACATCTCAAGGGGATTTGTGGATAAGTATAAACTGCCAACCCAAGCCCTTAGGTCACCCATGTTAGTAACCTCCCCTGGAGCAGAGTATATGGCTAGTCTATGGTGTGATCGGTTACCATTAAGGATTGGTAACTACGTATTTCCCTCAGACCTAATAGTATTGGAATCTCAAGGATTGGATGTGATATTAGGCATGGATTGGTTGTCGAAGTATGAAGGGAATATTTAATGCGCTAGTAAGTCAATTTTGCTTACAACTCTAGAAGGAAGAAGGATCAAGTATGTATCCCGGCATGTGCCAAAGAGGACTCAAGTAAATTCCTTAATAGGAGTTCTGCAGGAGGAAGTACCAGTAGTAAAGGATTACCCTGATGTATTTCCAGAGGAGTTGCCAGGCATGCCACCGGATAGAGATATTGAGTTTTTGATTGAGCTTTTGCCAGGCACAGGGCCAATATCTAAGAGACCATATAGGATGCCCACAAAGGATTTGGAAGAGATTAAGAAGCAGATTAAAGAGTTATTGGATAAGGGTTATATTCGCCCAAGTTCTTCACCTTGGGGATCGCCAGTACTTCTAGTGGAGAAGAAGGATGGATCGTTAAGGATGGTTGTTGATTATCAAGGATTGAATGAAGTAACCATCAAGAACAAGTACCCACTACCGATGATCAATGATCTGTTTGATCAATTGCAAGGAGCTAAGATATTTTCCAAGATCGATCTGCGATCAGGATACCACCAGTTGAAGATTCGAGAACAGGATATACCTAAGACAGCTTTTACCAACAGGTACGGGTTGTACGAGTATATCGTTATGTCATTTGGTCTGACTAACGCACCCGCATATTTTATGAACATGATGAACAAAGTATTTATGGAGTTCTTGGACTAGTTCATCATAGTGTTCATTGATGATATCCTAGTTTACTCGAAGAATGAAGAGGAGCATAAGGAGCATTTGCGTTTGGTACTTGGAAAGCTCAGAGAACATCAGTTATATCCCAAGTTTAGCAAATGTGAGTTTTGGTTGATGGAAGTTGGATTCCTCAGACACGTTATATCTGGAGAAGGTATAGCAGTAGATCCCACCAAGGTTGACACTGTGACTAATTGGGAAGCCCCAACAACAGTTGGAGAGATCCGGAGTTTTCTTGGACTCACAGGATACTAGTGGAGATTTATTCAAAACTTCTCAAAGATTGCGAAGCCTATGACGGAGTTGTTGAAGAAGGATACCGAGTTCAAATGGACTGAAGAGTGTGAGGCCAGTTTCCAGGAGTTGAAGAAACTTTTGGTTACATCACCAG
This sequence comes from Triticum monococcum, assembly GCA_034509565.1. Taxonomy (NCBI): domain Eukaryota; kingdom Viridiplantae; phylum Streptophyta; class Magnoliopsida; order Poales; family Poaceae; genus Triticum; species Triticum monococcum. Next base: position 272,227,450 of record CM067842.1, on the reverse strand, counting down.
TGTTGATTTTGCCAGATCAGACCAAGGATTATGAGGTGTATTGCGACGCTTCACGTCGAGGACTTGGAGCGGTGCTTATGCAGGAAGGAAGAGTTGTTTCATATGCCTCACGACAACTTAAGCCTCATGAGTTGAATTATGCCACACATGATTTGGAGTTAGAAGCCGTAGTGCATGCGTTGAAGACATGGAGACATTTTCTCATTGGAAACCATTGTGAGGTGTACACGGATCACAAGAGTTTGAAGTATATCTTCACGCAGAAGGAGTTAAATCTCAGGCAGAGGGGATGGTTGGAGCTCATCAAGGATTATGATATGAGGTTGCATTATCATCCCTGAAAGGCTAATGTAGTAGCTGACGCATTGAGCCGTAAAAGCCATGTCAACAATCTAAGGACAGGAGATTTACCAAGAGAGTTAGCTGAGAATCTTCGTGAGGTATGTTTGGAAATAGTTCCGAGAGGCTATGTATCAGCATTGGAGATTCAATATACTTTGATGGATAAGATAAGAGAAGCTCAAAGGACTGACAAGCAGATCACTTCTATTAAGGAGAAAATGAGCAAAGGAAAAGCTAAAGGATTTCGTGATGATGAGCACGATACCTTATGGTTTGAAGACTGTGTTTATGTGCCCAATGACCCAGAGATCAGGAAGTTGATTCCGCAAGAGGCCCATGATTCACCATATTCGATTCACCCACGAAATACCAAGATGTATCTGGATTTGAAGGATACTTTCTGGTGGACCGGAATGAAGAAGGATAATGCGGAGTATGTAGCAGTTTGTGATGTATGTCAGAGAGTAAAGGCAGAGCATCAGAAGCCAGCTGGATTGCTACAGCCATTGCCAATACCGGAATGGAAGTGGGATAAGCTAGGCATGCATTTTATTACGGGATTACCCAGAACTCATTCAGGCTATGACTCAATTTGGGTAGTAGTCGATCGTTTGACAAAGGTAGCTCATTTCATCCTAGTGAAGACTACCTATACTAGTGCCAAGTTGGCAAATATATACATGACCAGGATCGTATGTCTGCATGGAGTTCCAAGGAGCAGTGTATCAGATAGAGGAACCCAGTTTACCTCAAAGTTCTGGAATCAGTTGCACGAAACTTTGGGTACCAGGCTAGAATTCAGTACAGCTTTCCATCCGCAGACAGGTGGACAGACCGAGAGAGTCAATCAGATTTTGGAGGATATGCTGGGAGCTTGTGCGCTAGATTATGGATCTAGTTGGGACAACAATTTTCCATATGCAGAGTTCTCTTACAACAACAATTATTAATCCAGATTGAATATGGCCCCTTTCGAAGCCTTGTACGGAATGAGGTGCAGAACCCCGTTGTCATGGGATGAAGTTGGAGACCGCAGTTGTTTGGACCAGATCTGATTAAGGAGTCTGAACAAAAGGTGAAATTGATTCGCGATAGGCTCAAGGTAGCCCAGTCCAGGCAGAAGAGCTACACAGATTCTAAACGCAAGGAGACAGTTTACGAAGCCGGAGACCGAGTTTATCTTTGAGTATCTCCACTTCGAGGAGTTAAGCGCTTTGGAGTTAAGGGAAAGTTGCGCCACATTTTATACGACCATACAAGGTTTTGGAGCGTATGAGAGAAGTAGCCTACAAGTTGGAATTACCCGAAGGATTGTCAGGAGTTCATGACGTGTTCCATGTTTCCCAGTTAAAGAAGTGCCACACGGAGATGGCTGATATACCGCTGAGAGATACAGTGCCGCTGGAAGCGATTCAGTTGGATAGTGATTTGACCTATGCGGAGAAACCAGTTAAGATTCTTGGGTATGCCAGCCGAATAACCCGCAACAAGGTTATCAAATTTTGCAAAGTTCAGTGGAGCCACCACACGGAGGATGAAGCCACCTGGGAGCGAGAATAAGATTTGATGAAGGACCACTCTCACCTATTTTCTAGCCAACCTGAATCTCGAGGCAAGATTCATCTTAAGGGGGGTAGGTTCGTAACATCCCAAATTTTCAATTTGGAATGTTATACAATAGATCATCACTGCATATCATATTTATTTGCCTTTTGGCTTGATCCTAGAAATTCTCCGCAACTCAAGGACCCTCGGAGAGAGTTAGGGATTTCGTTATTTTCATATTTGAGTTTTCTCAAATTTTGAAAATAGGATCATTTGATTTTATTTATTTTATCTCCAATTATTTCTATTATAAAAATATGAGAGAGGGAATAAAATGACTTTCCCAAAATAAGGAAATATTGAGGATTTAAAAAAAAGAATCAAATAAGGTTTTATTCTGGAGTTTTTCATGGTTTTATTTGAATTTTGGAAAATTTACATGTTTTCAAAAATTGCATTTAGGGCCAAGAAAATGTTCATCCTGTTCTAAATACTTTATTTAGATGGTGAAATTTTGTTTTGGCAATTTTAGATTTTTATTTATTTTTTCTAGAATTTTTCTTAGTTTCGGCGAAATTGTTTAAAAAAAAACCCCTGCGCCCGACTGGGCCAAAGGCCCAGCCAAGCCAGGCCACCTCCTTCCTCGCCGAGCTACCGTCGGACTCGGGGACACCGAGCCGGGCACGCCTCCGCCGCCGACCGCCTCCCCAAGCAAGGCCCCCCTCTCTTAAATAGACACCCCGGGCCCCCCTGGGAGCCCCGAGTCGCCACCCGCTGCCGCCCACGCAGGCCCGCCTCCCCACCGCTGCTGAGGCCGCCGCCGGTGCCGCCGCCACTGCCCACCGGAAGCCCCGCCGGAGCCCCGCCGGACAGAGCCGAGGTAGCCGCCCCGCCGCCCGGTTTTCTAAGAAAAACCGATTTGTTTTTTTAGAAAACCCTAGTTTTTGTTTTTTTAATAGATCGGTTTTTTTAAGTTAATTTATTTAGTGATCGTTTGCTCGTCTGTTTTTTTAACGAACACGTTCATCATTTAGTTCCAAAAAACAAACGTTCGTTCGTTATTCTCTTTGTCGTTTTTCTTTTTCTCGGATTTTCCGCGATTATTTCTGATCGCGATTTCTGATCTGATTCTCGTGCTAGTTTAACATTTTGCTCGTTTATCGGAATCAGGTGATTCAAGCGCCTAGAGTTTCGTATCGAAACCCTCTTTCTGTTTAACCAGCTCAAACAAGTTTTCGCCTTAGTAAAATTTGACCTAGATTCAGATTAGTAAACGGAGCTTGTTTCGTTTGCCGTTTGTCTTTCGTTGCTTCGTTTGATTTGATTCTTTTGCCAACCGGAGTTCTTAAGTTGAACTATTTGGTTAGATCTCTTATTTGAGTTTTACCTGTGCATTAGATGAATACTTATTGTATGCTTGTTTGTTTGCGATAGAGTTCCCGGAGTGCGCCGCTTGCTACTTCGAATCGCTAGGTTTGCGGATCATCAGCAAGGCAAGTAACACTTTGATCATACCTCCTACTAGCCAGTTTTTATTGCATTAGATCAATCCTCACACCATTGCATGATTAGGATCTAATTAAATTGTGGGTTTGGGAAGTAGATGAGGTAGTACCTATTACATGTTTTATTATCAAACCTTTGGGAGTTACTTCTACGTTTGCTTGTTATGCTATGCTATGCTAGTAGACGTGGATTGGGTGAGTGTATCCATGACAGATGTGAGATTTTTAAATTAATGGTTTACTTAAGGTGGCAACCTAAACACACATCTGGGTCGATTGAGGCACCTGGGTATTCCAGCAATTGCCTGTTTTTCTTTTGGACCGCCACCCAGGCTCAAAGGGGTCATGAGATTATTCATACTAGAAACTTCCGTGTGCAGCCACAAGCTACTATGGGCTCTAGCATAGTTGACTAAGTCGTGCGAACTCTTACAGTGGTAGACTAGCAGATGTAGGGGATGCAGGTTGGTACGGTCTACCCGTTCGTAAGGTGCAAGCGCTTCTGAAAGACTATGTCTCGGTCATCCGTTTCTCAAACATCATGTAGTGCGAGAATCCCAACGAAGGAGATCGAGTCTTGTGGGGAAAAGTGCGCAAACCTCTGCAGAGTGTATAAACTAATCATGGTTAGCCGTGTCCCCGGTTATGGACATCTTGAGTATCTAGTACTTGGATTATCATGTGAATCTCATCATGTTACTCTAAATTAATTTTGTTGGGTTTTAATGATGATGCTTAATTGGGATTGAGAGGGTGTCTACACTCTCAATGTTTAGCAACTACCATGATAGTTAAATAAAATTTATTCCTTTGTAGTAGGGAAAAATTGGCTCTACGCAAAACTGTAACCATAGAGCTTACCACCAGCCAAATATGCATGTAGTATAGCCTTACTCTTTCATTGCTCTCTATGTGTTACTCTGCCAGCATATTCCATGTGTTGACCCGTTTCGGGCTGCAACGTTCATGTTGCAAACTTTTCAAAGGACGAGTAAGGTGCCTTTAGGTCATGGTTCTATACTCAGTGATGCCGTTGGAGTTGATGGACTCACTTAACTTCCAAGCCTTCCGCTGTTATCGTTATTAGATGGCCTTAAGCCATATTTATTGTAATAAGTTCTCTTTTCAGACACTCAATGTAATAAGTGTGTGATTGCTACTCTATTATAAATCCTTCAAGTACTATGTTGTGTCAGCATTACCGATCCAGGGATGACACAAGGAGTAATTAACACTACTAGCAACCTACTAGCACCAATCCCGGACATGGAGACAAGAATTGGATACAAGAGATGAACTAGGGTTTTGAGATGAGATGGTGCTGATGAAGATGTTGATGGAGATTGTCCTCTCCCGATGAGAGGAGCGTTGGTGATGACGATGGTGATGATTTCCCCCTCCGGGAGGGAAGTTTCCCCGGCAGAACAGCCCCGCCAAAACCCTAGATTGGCTCCACCAAGGTTCCGTCACGTGGCGGCGGAGTTTCGTCCGAGAAGATGGCTTATGATTTTTTCCCATCGAAAGAGTCCATATCACAGAACATGGTCACCGGAGGGCCACCAGGGAGCCCACGAGGTAGGGGGTGCGCCTAGGGGGTAGGGCGCGCCCCCACCCTCGTGGGCAGGGTGTGGCCCCCCTGGTGAAGTTCTTGCGCTCAATGTTTTTTATATATTTGGAAAACATCATCCGTGAAGTTTTAGGACTTTTGGAGCTGTGCAGAATAGGTCTCTAATATTTGCTCCTTTTCCAGCCAGAATCCCAGCTGCCGGCATTATCCCTCTTTATGTAAACCTTGTAAAATAAGAGAGAATAGGCATAAGTATTGTGGCATAATGTGTAATAACAGCCCATAATGCAATAAATATTGATATAAAAGCATGATGCAAAATGGACGTATCAACTCCCCCAAGCTTAGACCTCACTTGTCCTCAAGCGAAAAGCCAAAATCGAAAAATATGTCCACATGTTTAGAGATGAAGGTGTCGATAAAAATAAAATACGGGCATGAGGGCATCATGATCATTCTTAGAACAGCAACTTATATAATTCTTGTCATATGATATCTTATGCTAGAGTAATAATTCAATCACAATATCAAGTATGAATCGTAAACTTCATTGAAAACTAACAAACTATAATCTCAGTCATTGAGGCAATTGCAATTTATCATAACATCGGAAAGAGTCAATGTATAAGAGCTTTTCAGCAAGTCCACATACTCAACTATCATATAGTCTTTCACAATTGCTGATACTCACGCAATACTTATGGGTATGGAATTGTAATCGGACACAGAGAAAGATAGGGGCTTATAGTTTTGCCTCCCAACGTTTTACCTCAAGGGTAATGTCAACAGTAATAGTTCATGAAAACCCACATCCAATTAGCCATATATAACAGGATCTTTCCACATATTGTGCTTGCCAAACGATAAAATGTAAAAAGGAAGGGTGAAGATCACCATGACTCTTTTGCAGTAAAGGAGATAAAAGTAAAAGATAGGCCCTTCGCAGAGGGAAGCAGAGGTTGTCATGCACTTTTATGGTTGGATGCACAAAATCCTAATGTGAAAGAACATCACTTTATATTACCACTTGTGATATGGACCTTTATTATGCAGTCTGTCGCTTTTATTACTTCCATATCACACGATTGTATAAAGCTTATTTCCTCCACACCAATCAATCATACATATTTAGAGAGAAATTTTTATTGCTTGCACCGATGACAACTTACTTGACGGATCTTACTCAATCCATAGGTAGGTATGGTGTACTCTCATGGCAAAACTGGTTTAAGGGTATTTGGAAGCACAAGTAGTATCTCTACTTGGTGCAATGAATCTGGCTAGCATGAGGGAGAAAGGCAAACTCAACATGTTGGAGGATCCAAGACAATATAATTTATCTCAGATGTAAGAAAACATAACCCATTATGTTGTCTTCCTTGTCCAATGTCAACTCTTTAGCATGTCATATTTTAATGAGTGCTCTCAATCATAAAGGATGTCCAATATAGTATATTTATATGTGAAGACCTCTCTTTCTTTATTACTTCCTATTAATTACAACGATGACCAAAACTATGTTTGTCAACCCTCAATAACTTTTATTCATCATACTCTTTCTATGTGAGCTCATTACTCTCCATAAGACTCACATGATCTCTTTGTTTCTTTTTATTTCTTTCTCTTTTCTTTTATTCACTTGGGATCATGGCAAAAATAACCAAGCCCTTGACTCAACACTAATCTTTATTATATAGCTCACGGACTCGATTACATAGAAGGATAATAAAGCAAAACTCACAACTAGATCATACTAAGAACTTTGATTCTACTAGATCAAGATATTACCAAAACGATCGAGCTAAGAAAAACGGTAAAGATAAAGGTGATGGTGATACGATACCGGGGCACTCCCCCAAGCTTGGCGGTTGCCAAGTGGAGTGCCCATACCCGGGTGATTATGTCTCTCTTTTCGGGGATGGTGATGTGATGTTCTTGGCGATGATGCCCCTCAAGATACGATTCTCCTCCTCAAGCTTGTTGACTTGCTGCTTGAGATCCATTATTTACTTTCGGAGTTTTCCTGTAACAGCCAAAGCTCCCTATACCCAAGGGTGCTGCATAGCTGCGGGAGAACCAGTGACACTCTTTTTCATATTCTCATAAGAAATAAATCTAACATTGGAAGGGAGAACCGAGTTTGGAATAGATGAGCTCTGCAGTTCTCCCATTGTGAATCCAGCTTGGAGGCGCGAAGTGACTTCTTGGTCCTCCATGGCATCTATCCTCATCAAATCAGCCTCCATCTCTTCCTCCGTTGCTGGCCCAAAGGGGTCAACATGATTGTTTGTCGTTGATCCCGGTGCCGGATGAGACACCCGGCTCTCCCGGATTGACTCTTGCAAAGGCATCCTGCTCTAATCTTCAGCAGTAACAGCTCGAAACATAAACAGGAGATTTTTTGCGTGATACGGGAGTCAAAACCGCGGGGAGATTATATAATGAATTTTTACAGACCAAAATACGTGTCGTGTACGAAAACGGAGTCCGGAGAGCACACGAGGTGCCCATGAGGTAGGGGGCGCGCCCAAGGGGGTAGGGCGCGCCCTCCACCCTCGTGGAGCCCTCGTGTCCTGTCCGAACTGCTGCTTATTTTCCTATTTTTCTAAGTATTCCAAAACGGAGAAATATTGCCTTAAAAACTGTTTTGGAGTCGGTTTACTTACCGTACCACATACATATTCCTTTTCGGAGTCTGAAATGTTCCGGAAAGTGTCCCTTATGTATTCCTCCGGAGTTACGGTTTCAATAACATTTGTTTCAACATTTATGGGAGTTACGGTTTCAATAACATTTGTTTCAACACGCAGGCCCGCCGCCCCGCCGCTGCTGAGGCCGCCGCCGCTGCCCACTGGAAGCCCCGCCGGACCGAGCCGAGGTAGCCGCCCCGCCGCCCGGTTTTCTAAGAAAAACCGATTTGTTTTTTAGAAAACCCTAGTTTTTGTTTTTTTAATAGATCGGTTTTTTTCAGTTTATTTATTTAGCGATCGTTTGCTCGTTTGTTTGTTTTAACGAACGCGTTCATCATTTAGTTCCAAAAAACGAACGTTCGTTCGTTATTCTCTATGTCGTTTTTCTTTTTCTCGGATTTTCCGCGATTATTTCTGATCGCGATATCTGATCCGATTCTTGTGCTAGTTTAACTTTTCGCTCGTTTATCAGAATCAGGCGATTCAAGCGCCTGGAGTTTCATGTCGAAAGCCTCTTTCCGTTTAACCAACTCAAACAAGTTTTTGCCTTAGTAAAATTTGACCTAGATTCAGATTAGTAAACAGAGCTTGTTTCGTTTGCCGTTTGTCTTTCGTTGCTTTGTTTGATTTGATTCTTTTGCCAACCGGAGTTCTTAAGTTGAACTATCTGGTTAGATCTCTTATTCGAGTTTGACCTGCGCATTAGATGAGTACTTATTGTATGCTTGTTTGTTTGCGATAGAGTAGCCAGAGTGCGCCACTTGCTACTTCGAATCGCTAGGTTTTGCGGATCATCAGCAAGGCAAGTAACACTTTGATCATACCTCCTACTACACAGTTTTTATTGCATTAGATCAATCCTCACACCATTGCATGATTAGGATCTAATTAAATTGTGGGTTTAGGAAGTAGATGAGGTAGTACCTATTACATGTTTTATTATCAAACCTTTGGGAGTTACTTCTATGTTTGCTTGTTATGCTATGCTATGCTAGTAGACGTGGATTGGGTGAGTGTATCCATGACAGATGTGAGATTTTTAAATTAATGGTTTACTTAAGGTGGCAACCTAATCTGGGTGATTGAGGCACCTGGGTATTCCAGCGATTGCCTGTTTTTCTTTTGGACCGCCACCCAGGCTCAAAGGGATCATGAGATTATTCATACTAGAAACTTCCGTGTGCAGCCACAAGCTACTATGGGCTCTAGCATAGTTGACTAAGTCGTGCGAACTCTTACAGTGGTAGACTAGCAGATGTAGGGGATGCAGGTTGGTACGGTCTACCCGTTCGTAAGGTGCAAGCGCTTCTGAAAGACTATGTCTCGGTCATCCGTTTCTCAAACATCCTGTAGTGCGAGAATCCCAACGGAGGAGATCGAGTCTTGTGGGGAAAAGTGCACAAACCTCTGTAGAGTGTATAAACTAATCATGGTTAGCCGTGTCCCCAGTTATGGACATCTTGAGTATCTAGTACTTGGATTATCATGTGAATCTCATCATGTTACTCTAAATTAATTTTGTTGGGTTTTAATGATGATGCTTAATTGGGATTGAGAGGGTGTCTACACTCTCAATGTTTAACAACTACCATGATAGTTAAATAAAATTTATTCCTTTGTAGGAGGGAAAAATTGGCTTTACACAAAACTGTAACCATAGGGCTTACCACCAGCCAAATATGCATGTAGTATAGCCTTACTCTTTCATTGCTCTCTATGTGTTACTCTGCCAGCATATTCCATGTGCTGACCCGTTTCGGGCTGCAACGTTCATGTTGTAGACTTTTCAGACGACGAGTAAGGTGCCTTTAGGTCGTGGTTCTATACTTAGTGATGCCGTTGGAGTTGATGGACTCACTTATCTTCCAAGCCTTCCGCTGTTATCGTTATTAGATGGCCTTAAGCCATATTTATTGTAATAAGTTCTCTTTTCACACACTCAATGTAATAAGTGTGTGATTGGTACTCTGTTATAAATCCTTCAAGTACTATGTGGTGTCAGCATTACCGATCCAGGGATGACACCGGAGCACAGAGATTGGACCGTTTGAGGTCTGGTCGCTACAACAATATAGGGTCTAAACTTATCACAAGCAAATACAACTGCTAAGAATTCTTATTCAGTAGTAGCATAATTTCTTTGAGCATTGTCTAGACTTTTACTAGCATATTGAATAACATTTAGTTTCTTATCAACTCTTTGTGCTAGAACAGCACCTACAGCATAATCACTAGCATCGCACATAATTTCAAAGGGTAAATTCCAATCAGGTGGCTGAAAAATAGGTGCAGAGATCAATGCTTTCTTAAGTATTTCAAATGCTTCTACACAATCATCATCAAAAACAAATGGTATATCTTTTTGTAATAAATTAGTCAGAGGCCGAGAAATTTTTGAGAAGTCCTTAATGAACCTCCTATAAAAACCGGCATGACCAAGGAAACTTCTTATACCTTTGATGTCCTTGGGACATGGCATCTTTTCAATAGCATCAACCTTGGCTTTATCAACTTCAATACCTCTTTCAGAAACTTTATGCCCTAAGACAATACCTTCATTAACCATAAAGTGGCACTTTTCCCAATTCAAGACAAGATTAGTTTCTTCACATCTCTGCAAAACTCAATCAAGGTTGCTCAAGCAATCATCAAAAGAAGATCCATAGACGGAAAAGTCGTCCATGAAAACCTCACAAATCTTTTCTCAAAAGTCAGAGAATATAGCCATCATGCATCTTTGGAAGGTAGCAGGTGCATTGCATAAACCAAAAGACATACGTCTATAAGCAAAAGTACGAAACGGGCATGTAAAAGTAGTCTTTGATTGATCTTTGGCTGACACAGGTATTTGACAGAAACCAGAATAACCATCTAGAATGCAAAAATGTGTATGTTTGGATAATCTTTCTAGCATTTGATCAATAAAAGGTAAGGGGTAATGATCCTTTTTAGTAGCCTTATTTAATTTGCAGAAATCAATTACCATCCTATAACCAGTAATAATTCTTTCAGGAATCAATTCATCTTTATCATTAGGAACAACAGTAATACCTCCCTTCTTGGGGACACAATGGACAGGATGTACCCACTGACTATCAGCAACGGGGTAAATTATACCTGCCTCAAGGAGCTTTAGTATCTCCTTTCTTACCACTTCTTTCATTTTAGGATTCAGACGGCGTTGATGATCACGAACTGGTTTAGCATCTTCTTCCAAATTAATTTTATGTTGACATATAGTGGGACTAATGCCTTTAAGATCATCAAGAGTATACCCAATAGCAGCGCAGTGCTTCTTCAGAATTTTCGATAATCTCTCTTCTTCATGTTCTGAAAGGTTAGCACTAATAATAACAGGATATATCTTTTTCTCATCAAGATAAGCATATTTAAGAGTATCCGGTAACGATTTAAGCTCAAACATGGGATCACCCTTGGGTGGAGGAGGATCTCCTAGGATTTCAACAAGTAAACTATGTTTCAGAATAGGTTCCTATTTAAAGAATACTTCATCTAATTCCCTTCTTTCATTCATAAACATATCATTTTCATGGTCTAGTAAATATTGTTCTAAAGGATCACTAGGAGGTATGACAATAGAGCCAAGACCAATAATTTCGTCTTTACTAGGTAGTTCTTCTTCACGATGTTGTCTACTAAATTTATAAAAATTAAATTCATGAGTCAAATCATCTAAACCAACAGTAACAACATCCCTTGTTGAATCTATGGTAGCATTAATAGTATTTAAGAAGGGTCTACCAAATATAATGGGACAAAAGCTATCTTGTGGGGAACCAAGAATAAGAAAATCAGCAGGATATTTAGTTTTCCCACACAAGACTTCAATATCTCTAACAATTCCCATTGGTGAAATAGTATCTCTATTAGCAAGTTTAATTGTGACATAAATATCTTCTAACTCAATAGGTGCAATGTCATACATAATTTCGTTGTATAAGTCAATAGATATTGCACTAGCACTAGCACCCATATCACATAAGCCATGATAAAAATGATCTCTTATTTTAACAGAAATAACAGGCATACCTATCACAGGTTTAGATTTATCTGTATCACGGGGTTTAGCAATTCTAGCAGTTTCATCACGGAAATAAATAACATGCCCACCTATATTATCAGACAACAGATCTTTAACAATAGCAATATTAGGTCCAACTTTAACTTGCTCGGGAGGTGTATATGTTTTAATATTGCTTTTACGAACCACAGTTGAAGCTTTAGCATGATCCTTTATCCTAACAGGGAAAGGTGGTTTCTCAACATAAGAAGTAGGAACAATAGGATCATTATAAGTAATAGTATTTTCTTCAACTTTAATAGGTGCAACTACTTTTACTTCTATGGGAGGATGATATTTAAACCACTTCTCCTTGGGGAGATCAACATAGGCAGCAAAAGATTCACAGAAAGAAGCTACTATCTCAGAGTCAAGTCCATATTTAGTGCTAAATTTACGAAAAATATCGGTTTCCATAAAAGATTTAACACAATCAAAACTAGGTGTCATAGCTGACTCCTTACCATTGTCGAGGTTCCAATCTTCGGAGTTGAATTTAATTCTTTCCAATAAATCGCAGTTGAATTCAATAGTCTTCATCATAAAAGATCCAGCACAAGAAGTATCAAGCATGGTGCGATTGTTATCAGAAAGCCGAGCATAAAAATTTTGAATAATCATTTCTCTTGAGAGCTCATGATTGGGGCATGAATATAACATTGATTTAAGCCTCCCCCAAGCTTGAGCAATGCTTTCTCCTTCGCGAGGCCAAAAATTATATATATAATTGTGATCACGATGAACAAGATGCATAGGATAAAACTTTTGATGAAATTCCAATTTCAATCGTTTGTAATTCCAAGACTCCATATCATCACATAGCCTATATCATGTCGATGCATCTCCCCTTAAAGATAAAGGGAAGACCTTCTTCTTAATAACATCTCCGGGTACACCTGCAAGCTTAAATAATCCACAAACTTCATCCACATATATCAGATGTTCATTAGGATGTTTTGTTCCATCTCCTAAAAAAGGATTTGCTAGCAGTTTTTCTACCATACCCAAAGGAATTTCGAAGCAATCATTTTCATTTTCAGTAGGTTCAGTAGGTTGAGGAGCAACTCTTTGCTCTACTGGTCAGGGTGAAGATACACCGAACAAGCCCCTCAGAGGATTACTTTCCATAGTAACAAGTGATAGTAAATTTTAGCACACTATATAAATTTTTCCTTACCAAAGGCGCTTCACTCCCCGGCAACGGCGCCAGAAAAAAGTTCTTGATGACCCACAAGTATAGGGGATCTATCATAGTCCTTTCGATAAGTAAGAGTGTCGAACCTAATGAGGAGCAGAAGGAAATGATAAGCGGTTTCCAGTAAGGTATTCTTTGCAAGTACTGAAATAAGTGGTAACAGATAGTTTTATGATAAGATAATTTGTAACGAGCAACAAGTAACAAAAGTAAATAAAGTGCAGCAAAGTGGCCCAATCCTTTTGTAGCAAAGGACAAGCCTGGACAAACTCTTATATGATGTAAAGCACTCCCAAGGACACATGGGGATATCGTCAAGCTAGTTTTCATGATGCTCATATGATTCGCGTTCGGTACTTTGATAATTCGATATGTGGGTGGACCGGTGCTTGGGTGCTGCCCTTACTTGGACAACATCCCACTTATGATTAACCTCTATTGCAAGCAATCGCAAATACAACAAAAGTATTAAGGTAAACCTAACCATAGCATGAAACATATGGATCCAAATCAGCCCCTTACGAAGCAACTCATAAACTAGGGTTTAAGCTTCTGTCACTCTAGCAACCCATCATCTACTTATTACTTTCTAATGCCTTCCTCTAGGCCCAAACAATGGTGAAGTGTCATGTAGTCGACGTTCACATAACACCACTATGGGAGAGACAACATACATCTCATCAAAATATCGAACGAATACCAAATTCACATGACTACTAATAGCAAGACTTCTCCCATGTCCTCAGGAACAAAAGTAAATACTCACAAAGCATAAACATGTTCATAATAAGAGGGGTATTAATGTGCATATAGGATCTGAACATATGATCTTCTACCAATTAAACCAACTAGCATCAACTACAAGGAGTAATTAACACTACTAGCAACCTACTAGCACCAATCCCGGACTTGGAGACAAGAATTGGATACAAGAGATGAACTAGGGTTTGGAGATGAGATGGTGCTGATGAAGATGTTGATGGAGATTGTCCTCTCTCGATGAGAGGAGCGTTGGTGATGACGATGGCGATGATTTCCCCCTCCGGGGGGAAGTTTCCCCGGTAGAACAGCCCCGCCAGAACCCTAGAGTGGCTCCGCTAAGGTTCCGCCTCGTGGCGGCGGAGTTTCGTCCGAGAAGATGGCTTATGATTTTTTTTCCCATCGAAAGAGTCCATATAGCAGAAGATGGTCACCGGAGGGCCACCAGGGGGCCCACGAGGTAGGGAGCGCGCCTAGGGGGTAGGGCGCGCCCCCCACCCTCGTGGCTAGGGTGTGGCCCCCTGGTGAAGTTCTTGCGCTCAATGTTTTTTTATATATTTGGAAAACATCATCCGTGAAGTTTCAGGACTTTTGGAGCTGTGCAGAATAGGTCTCTAATATTTGCCCCTTTTCCAGCTAGAATCCCAGCTGCCGGCATTCTCCCTCTTTATGTAAACCTTGTAAAATAAGAGAGAATAGGCATAAGTATTGTGACATAATGTGTAATAACAGCCCATAATGCAATAAATATTGATATAAAAGCATGATGCAAAATGGACGTATCGGTTCACCTCGATTCTCTTGGAGATCTATTCGATGTAATCTTCTTTTGCGGTGTGTTTGTCGAGATCCGATGAATTGTGGGTTTATGATCAAGATTATCTATGAACAATATTTGAACCTTCTCCGAATTATTTTATGTATGATTGGTTATCTTTGCAAGTCTCTTCGAATTATTAGTTTGGTTTGGCCTACTAGATTGATCTTTCTTGCATTGGGAGAAGTGCTTAGCTTTGGGTTCAATCTTGCGGTGCTCGATCCTTGTGACAGTAGGGGAAACGATAGGTATTGTATTGTTGCCATCGAGGATAAAAAGATGGGGTTTATATCATATTGCATGAGTTTATCCCTCTACATCATGTCATCTTGCTTAAAGCGTTACTCTGTTCTTATGAACTTAATACTCTAGATGCATGCTGGATAGCGGTCGATGTGTGGAGTAATAGTAGTAGATGCAGGCAGGAGTTCGTCTACTTGTCATGGACGTGATGCCTATATACATGATCATACCTAAATATTCTCATAACTATGCTCAATTCTATCAATTGCTCAATAGTAATTTGTTCACCCACCATAATACTTATGCTATCTTGAGAGAAGCCACTAGTGAAACCTATGGCCCCCGGGTCTATTTCCCATCATACAACTTTCCAATCAATTTTATTTTGCAATCTTTACTTTCAATTTATATCATAGAAATACCAAAAATATTTATCTTATTATTATCTCTATCATATCTCACTCTTGCAAGTGGCCGTGAAGGGGTTGACAACCCCTTTATCACGTTGGCTGCGAGGTTCTTATTTGTTTGTGTAGGTACGAGGTGACTCGCGCATGGTCTCCCACTGGATTGGTACCTTGGTTCTCAAAAACTGAGGGAAATGCTTACGCTGCTTTGCTGCATCACCCTTTCCTCTTCAAGGGAAAACCAACGCATGCTCAAGAGGTAGCAACAACCCTCAAAAAATACAAAACGGCATGTCGTGGGCTGCGCATGTTAAAAAAGAAAGCCTAGACGGGCAGCCCAAAACCCAGTGGATACTTGTTGCCCTAGTGATAATAAATGATACTACCCGCCAGCTCCACAGCTTCGTTGTGAATTTATCTCCTACATTGAAGCACCTAAAAAATGTAACTATGTTTACAAACTCGTGGTCCCCAATGTCAGTACAGCATTAGGAGGAATTTTTTCGATGAGGCACTTGCTTGTGTACGGCCGTAGACCTGGTGGGTCCCGACTGTCCGCCTCTCCACGTACAGTCCTCTCCAGATTCCTCTCGTTTGTTCAGCATGTTCACAATGGCAGACAGCGGCGCCGCGGCAAGCGCACAAAGGTACATGAGGTGATCGGACCACCCAAGGCAGTGCCTTATTTGTAACGAAACTACTGAACCAGCCCAGTGGCCAAGTGACACTACTTGATAGCTGTTCCGCCCGGGTTCGATTCCAGCTGATACAGGGAAAATATCTCCAATTTTTTTGCCTCTGCCATTATTAACATGTGGGTCCCCATTGTCATTTACTCACACCACGTCCAACACTTGCTAAAACTTCGTCCCTCGTTTTCTCTGTTTTTCGCACACTCGACATTGTGTGGGCCTTTTGAAAATAGCATATCTTTTTGACTATGCATCATATGAAGATGTGCTATGCATGAATGTTGATCAGCATGATGTTAACTGGTTGGTAGTTCCATTTTCGACCATGAATAAAACTTCCAACATGATGTTAACCCTGTTTGAAAAGGCCGTTTTAATATAAATGCTCTGCCTCTGAAAGTTGCAGTTTCTTATCTAAAACTGAACTTGCGGTTTCTTATCTGAAACTGAAACTTGCAGTTTCTTCTCTGAAAATCACATTGTCTGCACTTTTATACTCCTATAAAACTACATTTTTAAGTGCTAAAAATAGATCTCTAGAATTCATAAAATACTTCATATGCTCAATACTGCAAATCTGAAATTCAAAAGACATTCATATCTGAAAGTACTCTCAAAATACACAACACAAAACACAATTCACAACCTGCAAATACTGACAACCCTAAGCTCCTCTTGACAATTCACAACCTGCCCGACTATTGGGCTAGGGGGTAGTCTCCTCCTATTCCTCGGCGGCAGACAGCGCCCCCCCCCCCCCCCGGCGAGACGATGTGAACTACGAGGAAGAGGATGGCAAGGAAGCGTCGTCGGGCCAACTGCTTTTCTCCTCTTGCAGTTGGGTTCGGTCGACGAAGACTCCACCGGCTTGCTCTGGCATGACACCCTCACAAACGGCACATTGTAGATACTTGATCCTTCAATCTCTGGTGGATGCTCCATCTGGGATCGATACTCCCACCACCGCTCCCCCATGATTGGATTCGGTGAATATGTTTGCTCCATGACCTAGAGGAGCAACTATATGTACTCCCGCGCGACTCACTTCGGGAGTAGCGCCGCCTTTTTGCTCTATTGTAGATATTTGGCCATGGATGTTGCCGTTGCCGCTAGTTGGTCCTTGTTATCAAACCAAGACTGTATCTCCAACATCCTAACTAGCTTCACAGGGTCCTCGTTTTTGATCCTCACGTATCAGTTGTACTCCTCCATCGATCTACTTCTCCACGGCACCTTCACTCTCCGGCAGTCGTTTTTGAATGGAAGAGGAGAGGAGCAATGCTGGTTTTGGATTAGAACGGGAGAGGAGCGACGCTGGTTTTGGATTGGAACAGGAGAGGAGAGGTGGTGGTTTTGAAATGGAAGAGGGGAAGAGCGGCGCTGGATTTAGATTGGAACAGGAGAGGAGTGGCGGTGGTTTAAGAGGAGAGGAGCGGCGCTGGTCTTGGAAGTATTTTTTTTTGCGTATTTTGGGTCAAAGTTTGACCACGTACTGTATTTGACAAGTAAAATGTGAATACATGTCACCAAAAAGTGTATCGTTTGGTTCGTATCTGAATGTACTTTCAAATTACATTATTTTTGCAACGGATAACATATATTTTATTTGTGAAAATCATGGTCAATTATGACCCTAAAAAAAGGGAGACTGGTTAATGTGGGGTTAATTGAAAAGTAAATTGATTTTGATTTTGATCCAGTCACAGCGTGCCGGCTCTCTCGTCCAAACCTAAATCGCTGCCGCACGCTCCTCTCCCTCTTCTCCATTGCAAAACCACCTCCTCTCCTCTCCATCATCTCCATTCCAACACCACTGTCTCGCCTCTCCCTCTTCTCCATTGCAAAACCACCTCCTCTCTCCTCGAACGAGGATCCCCTGACATAGCCCATCCTTCCATTGAGACACTGACACATGGGTCCCGCCAAGCGCGGGGCCCACCTGTCAGCGATCGAAAGGCAGGGAAACCTCTCCTCTCCGTCATCTCCATTCCAAAACCACCGTCTCGCCTCTCCCTCTTCTCCATTTCAAAACCACCCCCTCTCCTCTCCATCATCTCCATTTCAAAACCACTGTCTCACCTCTCCCTCTTCTCTATTGCAAGACCACCATCTCTCCTGCCATCTTCCAAAGCTAGCACCGGAGCACTCAGAAGTACATCTATGGAGAGGATGCAACAACGAATCAGGCAGATCACCGGCGGTGACAAGGAAAAGTTAGCCAGGTTGAAGGAGATCCTTAATTGTTTTGACAATGAGTGGGAGATTTCGAGCACGCAGGAACCACTACTAGGAAAAGGCCTACTAATGGCGCACCAGTTTTGCCTACTAATGGCGCATCACTGGTGCGCCATTACTAGCACGCCACTAGTAATTTTTACTAATGGTGCACCACCAAGTGCGCCATTAGTATATAACACCATGCGCCATTAGTGTGCCTCCCAGGGGCCATATTTAACCATGTGCTTTGGCACACTAATGGTGCACTGCGGATCGATGCGCCATTAGTATACTTGGCATACTAATGGCGCACTCTGTCTTGATGCGCCATTAGTATCCTTTGGCATACTAATGGCGCACCTTGTGGTGATGCGCCATTAGTATGAATATTTGTTTTTTTACTTTTCTGATTTTGGCACAGGTTACAAAATATATTATTTGACAGAATATAGACAGTAGCACACAGCAATAGCAGATTCATCGAATACAATAGAAGATTAGTCTCTGAATACAATTCATCATATTAGTCTCCGAATTCAAAAGACCGAACAAAGATAAAACATTACAAGTCTCGAGACCGCGAGTATCGAGTTTGTTTTCACATTACAAGTCGATATCAATCATCTAAACTACCATCACATAGAAGAGAGCTGCGGTCATCACGATGAGCATCATCGCGATCAAACAGGTCTTCATCCGGTTCCTCCAACGCTCCCTCCTCTCTCCCGCTAGATAGCGGGCGTATCTAGATTCGGCCTCCACCCTAGTGGTGTACCCTTTGTAACTGTTACCGCTGAAACGGTGAACCTGTCTCCGACACTCCTCCCAGTCGTCGTAGACTCCGGGAACCTTACCCTTGTACACGACATATGACAGCATCTCTATGCACAAGCCAGACAACAGACAATACATACATAAGCAATATATAAGTATGCAACAAAAGGATCGGAAAATAAAAGCAAGACATTAATAGCACGATTCATGGTCCTACTAATAAATAGCATCGATTACATCTAAGTTGAACGACTGTCCAAACCAAAGAGACATACAATTCATTAAAGTTTAATTACAACCTGAGCCAATCAATGTTTCAGAACTACACATCACAACTTTCGACTCGACTCATGGACAGGAGCGTCGATGAAGCCGCCATCTGTCGTGATGGTCATGAAATCGCGGGCGTTGTCAGCCTCATTTGTAGCATTCCATCTATCTCAATGTTGGACGGTTGATATCTGAGGAAGAACTGCCCCGAGGTATGAAGGACATCTTGATGGATTATGTCCGCAAACTCCGACTGGATGCGAAAGAATTCTTATCTGATGTCCGCGTCCTGGATTGTCGACAAGCTCGCGGCCCAATCTTTGAAATTATTTGGTAGCAGAAGGTGATGATGGTCCCTTACGATCGCCCGCATGTGATGGAGGGCGTAGTAGGCATCCTTCTGATCGCCAGGCGGCTGCTTGATGCAGCAGAATGTCGTATTATGGGCGAACACGTGCTTGCCGTACTTACGAACTGCCCTGATGAAGGTGCCTCCAGATTTGGTGTAGCCAGGGAGAACATCATCAAGAACTTTCTTGATATTTGTGTAGTCTATCTTGGAGTTACGGTTCGGGTCAAAATACGTGGCCATGGAATATTTAGGGCTTAAGAGGATGAGTGTGCAATGTGTGTCACTGCACAGAACACGGAATGTTAGAAAAAAAAAGAACGATCGAAATCTAAGAAATCATATGTTACGGGGCGGTTAAGGGATGACTTACTCGGGAAAGTAAGCCACAAGGAAGTTATCCTTATCTGGGTTTGCCAGAATGACGTCTTCGAGGTGTGAACTCGCGACTTGGTGGTTCCCAGCGCTGCTCAAGAGCTTGGCACGCATGTAGAAGGGGTCGTCGTTGTCGTCGTCGTCCGGATCCTGTGCCATATGCATGTCCGGATCTTGTGCCATAGGGATGTCCGGCATGTCCGGTAGCGTTGCGGCATTCTTGCCATGGCTTGGCGCCGGCATGACTGGTGGTCTTGTCTGTGGGGTGGTGTCCCCCGCCCCCAAACGAATCTGGCTCTTCGGCCAAAGCAGGGGCCAGCTTACGCAGGCACTGAGGGTCATCTCATCTTCTTCGTCGGCCCCAGCGGGTCGAATCGGAGGTAACAGGTCGTCGCAGCCTGGCAGCACCCAAACCACTTCAACCCTATACATTGTGGGTGGCATAGGATTACCGTGGAACACGGGGTTGCCCAGTTGAAGGATTCTTCCCTTGGCGACATCGACCAACTCGCCGCCCATGAAGTGCAGGAGAGTGCAAGGAACGTCGGCGGTGCCCTGCGAAAACATGTAGGGCATCAGGGATGCCCAGTTAAAGGCAAGGAGATGAAGTCCTCGGCCGAGAGGCTTAGTTACCGTGATGCCGTCGAGCTCGGCTAATGTCGAGGCACCGCCAACGGCGGGCGTGCAACTGATGGAGGGGCCGCTTGCTGGCGAGGGGCCGGCCGGCGTACACCCGGGTGCATTAATCTCCAATGCCGGCGTCGGAGACACCAATACCGCCGCCGCCGGAGACACCAATGGCGCCGCCTGCGCATTGTGTCAGTTGCTGGCCGTGAAGCTAGGAATCGGGGGCGGCCCCTGTTGGCCACCCGCAATCCATGTCGTTATCCCATGAATCAAGATAGGCATAATGCCGGTAAGCGTCGATCCCAGTTGTTGTTGCACTTGCTCTTGGACCATCTCCGGAATCCGCGCCACTTGCGCCTTGAGTGCTTCAACCTCGCGCGACTAGCTTTCCGAGCTGGTCTTTTTCTCCTTTCGCCCACCAGCGCCATAGTATGATGACCATTTTGTGGACAAGCCTTTCCCGGCCACACGACCAGCTGACGTCGGCTTATTGAGCTTATCCCTGTTTTTCATTACATTCAATGCCCTATTCAAAGGGGTGTCGAAAGGGGAGATCTAAGACGACCCCGCGCTACTGCTTTCTTTGTCCTGTGGAAGGAACGTGAACCATTTAGAAATATTGGGGATTAATTAGAATGCAACCACATGGAGCTAATTATGCGGGGGTGTATTCCTTACTAGCACAAGCTCAAGCTCCTTGGTCTTCGGATCCGTGGTAAGCTCCTTTGTTACCGGGTCCTCCTTGTACCGGGCCCTGAGAAAGTTCCTGGTCTGCTTGTCACTATATTTCTTGAAGCGGGGCGGTAGGCCTTGCTCGGCACGCTCCGCTTCCTCCTTGTCCCATACAGGCTCCGCCACTCTGTAACCGCCGGGACCGAGTTGGTGGACCCCTATGTTCAACTGCCGCATTTCTTTCACCCACTTACTTGATTCGGAGGTTGCGGGGCTCTCGCACTTGATCTTGAACTCCTTGTAGTCATCTTCGCTCATCAAAGGATATTTCACCTTGATATTCTCATAACTATCACCTTTGTCAATCATTGCCTTCACCGTGCTTTTCCAAGTAGACAGGGTCGTGCCCATCGTCGTGAGGGCGGCACCGTTCACTTTATTACCCGAGAGGCGTGTGTTTGTGAACTCAGCGGGGAACTTGTATCGTTCGTGCAGCTTCATGAACAGGAGGCTGCGCAAATTCCCTCGGTCCTTATGCCTTAGGTTCTCGGTGTTGATCGAGGCGGTGCTCCGGAGAATGCACCCGAGCTCAATCGAGTACCCCTTGACTATGTGTTTGGGCAACGTCGGATGCCTATCGGAGTTCACTTCAGTAAATTCCTCCCTGACGGTGCCGAGCACATTCGGGCGCCAGTCCTTCCATTGCCTCTTCGGTTGGCTGCCATCTGTGCGTGCGCCGCCATCATCAGTGGTGGCATCCGCGGCGCCATCATCAGTGGTGTCATCCCCGACGCCACTAGGGGTTGTGTAATCAGGATCGGTGTCTTCCGCGGCGTCCTCATAGTGGTGAGGTTCTTCCTCCAACTCCTAGGACAGCTCCCAGAATTGCTTGCCGCCCGAACCGCCGGCCTCATCGTTGTGGGCCATGTTTTTCTCTAAATAGGAAAAAAGTTTGGTCAAAAAGTTGGTTATTGTCAAGGAACAAGATCATGGTCTCATCATTTAGGGTTTGTCGACACCAAGGCATCCTAAAAGCTAAGCTCTTATCATTTAGGGTTTGTCGACGCTGAGGCACCCTAAAAGCCTAAACGTACATCATTTAGGTTCTCATCGACACCGAGGCACCCTAAAAGCCAAGGTTTCATCATTTAGGGTTTGTCGACGCCGAGGCACCCTAAATGCTAAGTTTTCATCATTTAGGGTTTATCGATGCCGAGGCACCCTAGGTTGGGCCTAATCACTTGGCACTAATCAGTTGGCTCTATTGCCACCTATGTTGGGTTTATCATCCAGGGTTTATCGATGCTGAGGAGAATTTCTAAGTTGGGCCTAATCACTTGGCTCTATTGCCACCTATGGTTTAATGCAGCAAGAATAAAGGGGCAGTTGATCCTACTTAATTAAGTACTAAGATACCCCAGCCCATGCATTAGTAGCAAGTACCTCATATGTCCGATTTTTAGCAAAGTCATGCTAAAATTCACGGAAAATTTCAGCATGACCTTTGCTGAAAATAGGACATATGGAGTACCCGGATTTGACGGAACAGAAGTTAATCGACATTCCGGCAAACTCAAGGGCCTCTCGGGTTACCTGGACAATCATCACGACACGAAGGGCCTCTCAAGGGCCTCAAGCAGCAGCGGCGTCTCCCAGGACCCCATTTTTTTGCTAAATTTCTTTGAGCAACAATCAGAGCAGAAAATTCAGCATATTTCTATACAACGGCACTGTAAAGATGAAGAACGGTTCTACAACAGCCCATTTATATACAATAGCATCTTTGGTCATACCAATTTCTGAAACAATTCAAATCTGAACTGTATCTTTGGTCATACAAATCTCTGAAACTATACAAATCTGAAATATATATCTTCGATCATCATCTTTGCATGTCTTTCTAAATGTGATCACAAGTAATTCAGAGGCATCACAAGTAATTCAGAGCATCACAAGGCATTAGTAGTTCAGTACATGAACAAGTTTTACAAAGCACATCAATATGTTACAGCAAACCAAAGTTCTGAAATTTGTTTCCCTAACTAAATTTTTAGTAACCGAATAAACTAAATTTTCAAAACTGCAAGAAGCCATTAAAAAAATCCTCTCATCTCATATGAGGAGTGTTAATCCTAAGACTAATAGTTTGTTGTGCAGTACAGCTACAGTGATGCCCTGTCCATTTGTCCCTTCCCAACTAGATACTAGAGTAGCACTGTTGATGCCCTGTTCTTGCTGAACTTTATGACAGTATATACAACAACTTATCCTAAATGTGGCTAGAACTGCATATTTACAAATTAAAGGACACAAACTCAAGCAAGCTTCCTGAACAATACCCTGACAGAAAGCATAGGACAAGCAATGAATTTCTATAACCAGTAAGAACAAGGGGATGATTTTAGCAAGTTAAGTGCAGCTCTAGCACCCTGTGCATGAAATGTATCATGTATCAAACCATCAATTAGCTGCTGAAAAACATAAATGTACCATGTGAACATATAATACCTTCACGAGAAAACTCAATGAGTGTGAACCAACAGAGTGTGGGTCACCACATATTGTGTAGTCAAAAACCTTCAGGACAGAGTGAAAATAGTTACAATATGCTTGCAAGTAATTTGAGGAGGGAACTACACTACACTACATACCCCAATTTGAGAAGAGCGGGAACTACAGTACACAGCACTACACTACATGGTCACTACTACTCCAATTTGGAAATAATACTCCAGGCTGCCAAAGTATTGCACATGAGCAACGATATTAAACCTAGTAGAACTACTGAACCTAATTGAACCTAGGCAATACTCCAACTGAATGCTGGACCATGCATGTTCTCACTACTAAACCCCAAGAGAAAAACTCAGTAACAAATGGAGTAACAGATTAACAAATAACAGTACACAAGAACTAAACTTTGGTTAACTGAATGCATTAGCTACTAAGCTGTCCAGATTAACAAACTACAGTGCACAAATCTCCTGTCATCATCAGTAACAAAATTCAGATTAATGGATTACTTCTATATCTCAATTTACAGTGCACAAAATTTACTGTTATCATCATTAGTAACAAAATTCAGACATTACAGGTGGAGTTGGGGGGTGAAGTAGTCACAGTAGAAGGCGTTGCAGGTGTTTATCTACGGCCATCACGAATCCATTCATCATTACCCAGAGAGCAGAGACTGATAAATTTGTCAATTTTCGAAGAAAAGGAACGAATTACTAGCATGGCATCTCCGTTCTCCATTGTCTTTCTGTCTAAACCTAGGAACACAGTCATTACTGTCTGTCTGAACCTAGGAACACAGCAGAGGGAGAAAGGAGGAAGGAGGAGAGGTACCTGGGCGGGAGGACGGCGGCAGCGCCGGCAGCGGCTAGAGGACGGCGTCGTCGACGAACTCGAGGGCGGGGGCACCAGATGCTCCTCTCGTTGATGGGGGTTGGTGAGGAGCAGGTGGCCGGCGTCGTGGTTGGCAAGGCGGCGCTGCCTCCGAGGCTCTGCCTCCGAGGAGGTGGTTGGTGCCTTGGCGGCCGGTAGTGGCGGAGGCCTGGAGGATGGAGGGACCAAGAGGGAGAGATGGAATCAGGGGCACGGGGGCGCGGGGGCGGCGGGGGTGGAGTCCGGCTGGGGTGGGGGCGCGGGGGCAGCGGGAGTGGAGTCCGGTGAGGGTCGGGGCGGCGGCGTCGTGGGTCGGGGCAGCGCGCGGGTGGATCTGGTGGCGAGGGAGAGAGGGTCGAAGGGGATCTGGCGAGGGAGAGGGAGATAGCTAGGGGGAAACTTACTAATGGCGCACCATACCTCGGTGCGCCATTAGAAATCTTTTTTTAGATAGCAATGGCGCACCCCGCAGCGGTGCGCCATTAGAAATCTTTTTTTAGATAGCAATGGTGCACCCCGCAGCGGTGCGCCATTAGAAATCTTTTTTTTAGATAGCAACAGCGCACCCCGCAGCGATGCGCCATTAGAATTTTTTTATTACAGTTCGAGCACAGGTTATATTGCACCTAACCCAATCCACATCAGAACCCGCCCACTAGCCCGATTGGTCAGCACGCAGCACACACACCAGGAGCTCCTGGGTTCGATTCCCAGGCTCCGCAATATTTTTTTGCATTTTAAATGTTGTTTGATATTTATTTGTGTTTAAATATGTTCAAACTTGTTTAAATCATAACAGTAATATTTTTTTATAAAAACAGTAATAATTTTTTAAAAAATATATTCAAATTTGTTACTTGAAAATATCATCGGCGGCGGTGGTGGGGCGGGGGTGCCCGTTGGCGGCGGTGGAGCGGGGGAGGGTGCGGGGGGGGGGGGGGTGCTCGATGGCGGCAATGGAGGGGGATCGAGATCGAGTGTCCTCATGAATTCAAAAAGTGCCCGTGAAATTTAAAATATTCATGATATCAAAAGTGCCCATGAAATACAATCGAGAAATGAAGACTACGATTTAAATACAATCGATCTTAGCTAGCTATCTGTTCATAATCTTCTTGCCCTTCTTTTTCGCAAATGGAGTTCTTCTGTGGAACGGACGTCCTTTAGGTAGGGTGGTCCTGCTTCTTCTTGTGGTGTGTGCTGCTACTTCATCGTCGTCGTCATGTTCGATCTTCAGGTCGCCGTACTTGTCGAAGTCTCGCTCATTGGCTACTCCATCCATTCCGATGATCTTCCTTTTGCCTCTCCTCACGACAACACGACTGGGCTTTGACGGGTCGGTAATGAAGAAGCATTGGTCCACTTGGGAAGCCAGTACCCATGGCTCATTTTTCACGGTGACGTTTGCGCCCGCGGTCTTGGATTTGGCTTCGGGTATAACCATGGTGGTGAAATACCGGTCTTCTTTTAGGATGCTCTTGGCCCATCTGACATGGAACATCGGGACCTTCTCAACAGCGTAGCTCAGCTCCCAGATCTCCTCGATCCTTCCGTAGTATCTGTCCTTGTCGTTACCGGTGTAGGATTCCATCGTTACCCCAGAGTTCTGATAACCTTCGCTCTTCATGTCCTTGTTCTCGGTGTAGAATGTGTAGCCGTTGATATCGTACGCCTCATAGGTCATCAGGTGGTGCTCAGCGCCCTGTGACAAGGCGAATATGAGTTGTTCTTCCGCGGAAGAATCCTCATGTAAAGGGTACGACAAAAGCTTCTGCTTGAACCGACGCGTGAAACATGAGTTGTGCTCTTTGATTATATCTCCGTCCGTCCTCTGTTGGCCTCGGTCATTGTACATCTTCTCAATAAAGGTTTTGTGCTCTACCACCCAAGGATTGACCACGTCTATGTGTTGTAGTGCGACTAGGTTTGCTCTTTCAAAGTTGGCGAGTCGACCCTCGAAGTCGACATGCATTTCGCGGCGACCCTCACGGTGACCCCATCCAGCGAGCCTACCAACGTGCCTGTTGACGGGCAGACCAACGGGGTTCTCGATGCCTAGATAATTCGTGCAGTAGGAGATGCACTCTTCGGTCAGAAAGCCCCTGGCTATACTTCCCTCTGGACGTGACATGTTGCGAACGTATCCTTTGATGACACCATTCATCCTTTCGAATGGCATCATGCTGTGCAGGAACGTCGGCCCGAGTTGGATGATATCCTCCACGATATGGACCAGCAGATGCACCATAACGTCGAAGAATGCGGCCGGGAAGTACATCTCAAGCTCGCATAGCATCACCGCGATCTCTTCCTATAGCCTTCTGAGTTGCCTCACGCCAATCGAGTTCCGAGAGGTGACGTCGAAAAAGTTGCATAGGCCAAATAGCGTTTCACGGACGTGCGCGTCCATGATCCCACGGATTGCAACTAGAAGTATCTGCGTCATCAGCACGTGACAGTCGTGAGAATTCATCCCGCTGAACTTCTGCTTCGCTGGGTCTAGGTATCTTCTTATCTTCCCGCGTAACCGTAAGGAAGTTTTACTCCTACGAGGCAGGTGAAAATCTGCTCGATCTCCTCCTGACTTAGAGTGAAGCACGCGGGAGGGTAGTCACTTCCGGTCTTCTTGGCCTTTTTGCCTTTGCAACGAGTTTTTGTGTCCTGCTTTGCCTCATCATCATCATCATCATCATCATCATTAGCGTGAAGCTCCTGCCTGATGCCCATTGATTTCAAGTCTGCCCTTGCTTTCGGCCCATCTTTGGTCCTCTCTGGCATGTTGAGCAGGGTACCAAGTAGACTCTCGCACACGTTCTTCGTGATATGCATGGCATCAAGGCTGTGAGGCACACGGTGGATCTTCCAGTATGGCAAGTCCCAGAAAACAGACCTCATTTTCCATACCTTCAGCAGTGTTTCTGGCGCCTTTCGCTTCTTTCCCGGCTCTGGCGCCTTTTGCTTCTTTCCCGGCAGTGGGCAATCTTTCCAATTTTTCAACAGCTCGTCTATTTCCTCGCCGCTCCTCGTACGCGGGCGTTTTCGGGGTTCGGTTTCACCATTGAACAGATCCTTGCGTTTCCTCCACGGGTCATCGTCGTGAAGCCACCTTTGATGTCCCATGAACACGGTTTTCGAAGACCCGGTATCTCTATCTAGCTGGCAATACGTTGTGTCATCCATGCACCTTACGCATCCAGAAAAATCCGTGGACTACCTGCCCCGCGAGATATCCATAACCAAGATAGTCGTGCACCGTCATGAGCAGTGCGACTCTCATAGGGAAATATTCTTTCTCTGCGGCGTCCCACGTATTGGCTGGCGTTTTCCACAGCGTGTCTAGCTCCTCTTTCAGCAGCCCCAGATACAAATTGATGTCGTTCCCTGGTTGTTTCGGCCCTTCAATTAGCATACGCATGTGAATGTACTTCCTCTTCATGCACAACCAGGGGGGAAGGTTGTACATCCACACAAACACAGGCCACGTGCTATGTGTGCTTCTCTGGCTACCAGATGGATTGACTCCATCGGTGCTCGCGCCCAGCACGATGTTCTTTGGATCCTTCCCAAATTCTGGGTATTCGAAGTTCAACGCTTGCCACTGGCTCGCATCCTTAGGGTGACTCAGCATCTTGTCTTTTTTATTTATCTCTGGATCATTTCCGTCATCTTCCCGCTTCTTCTCCTCCCTATCCACGTGCCAACGCGGGAGCTTTGCTACCTTAGGGTCCGCGAAATACCGCTGCAGACGAGGAGTGATCAGAAAGTACCACACCGATTTTCGAGGAGCTGTCTTCCTCTTCTTGTATCGAGTGACGCCGCACACCAGACATATGGTAGACTCCGCGTGCTCATCCCGATAAATGATGCAATTGTTCATGCACACATGGTATTTCAAGTGCGGTAAATCTAGAGGACACACGATTTTCTTCGCCTCCTCGAAACTGGTCGGGAACTTGTTCCCCTTGGGAAGACGTTCGTGCCAGAATGACATGTTCTCGTCGAAGCATGCGTCGGTCATTTTGTGTTTTACCTTCATCTCCAGAGCCATGAGCGTTACTTTCAGGCGGGTATCCTCGGGCCTGCATCCTTCATACAATGGAGTAACCACGGCTATCTCCAGTTGATCCAGCTTGGCTTTCTCTCGAGCAACGGCTCTTGCGTTATCCGTCTGCTTGAGAAGCAGCTCTTGAATATGAGGGTCCTGCACCCAGCCTCCATCGTTGTCTGCTCCGGCATCTTCATCTTCATGATCATGCCCTTCGTCTTGATCTTCCTTATCATCATGTACGACATCTTCTACATGATGACTATGTACAGCATCATCGTCGTGATCCTGTCCTGGAGATTCTTCGTCTTCTCGCTCGCCCTCGCCGTGGTGGTACTTGTCTTGTTGCCCTTCCTCATTTCTTGCCCGGCCCCCATGGATGACTTCATAGTCATCTTCATCACCTTGCCACCGATAGCCATCCATGAAACCACGCAAGAGCAGGTGGTCCCGCACCTGCCCGGAATTCGGGTCCGCAATAAGGCTCTTCAGCTTGCATCTTCGACACGGACATCTTATCTCCGTCTCATTCTTTTGAAGCATCTCGGCCTTCGCGGAGCTCAAAAACCTATTCACGATGCCTTCGGTCATCGTGTGGACCATGGTCGCCTGCGGGGTAGAGCAAAACGATATTTTAGAACCAAGAAAAAATTTGGCATGACCTTCCCTAAAAATAGGACCAAAAAGAATGCATAGTGCCAAAATTCTCGCCGAAATGGAAATGAATCAACATTCCGGCAAAATATTGGCAACTATCACATTTCAAATACCGGTACCTGCAAACACAAACATATATGCAACACCACAAACACATGTAACACCACAAACATACATAGATCTAGTTAGGCCACAAAAAGTGCATGTGCACGTTGTTGGAGCGAGCTAGGGAGAAAAAAAGTAGATCTACATCATGAAGATAGCTTTCCCCTTACTTACCTATCAAAAAAGGTAATTTCACCACTTAATTTTGATGAATCTATGGTGGAAATGAGGTGAGGAGGAGGAGGAGGCAGCCGAAAGCTTGGAGAAGGAGGTGGAGGGAATGAAGTGGGGAAAGTGAGTGGGTAGGTGTGGGGCTGTCCAAAATATCTTGTTGGGGTCCTAGGTTACTAATGGCGCACCACCTGCACATGCGCCATTAGTAACCCTGGTTACTAATGGCGCACCTGCAGGTGGTGCGCCATTAGTAGTTTTGTAGAAAAGTAAAATATATATATATATATATATATATATACTAATGGCACACTTTTACAGGGTGCGCCATTAGTAGTTTAAACTACTAATGGCGCACGGTGAAGCGGTGCGCCATTAGTAGTTTTGCAAAAAAAAATCAGTACTAGCGCACTCCTTGTCTGGTGCGCCATTACTAGTTAGAACTAGTAATGGCGCACGAGACATAGGATGCGCCATTAGTATGTATGTAAAAAAAATTATCACTAGTGGCGCACCTGTTTTCTGGTGCGCCATTAGTGTCTTCCACACTAATGGCGCATCACCAACTGGTGCGCCATTAGTATATAGTAGTGGTGCACTACTTCCCTAGTGCGCCATTAGTGTCAATCCTATCTATAGCCCTTTTCCAAGTAGTGAACATGTGGCAATGTATGTGAAAGAGAGAGACGGCGGCGATGAGGGCGGCGATGTACTCCTCGGCGGCAGTCACGCCGCAGTCCTTCGAGTTCATTGAGTATCTCCTCTGGGCGATGGAGCAGACAGATTCGCCCGAGGTGAAAGTCAGGCGGAGGTGGTGGGTGTACAGGTCAAAGGTCGAGCACCCAGGGGATAACGAATCGATCAAGTACGGTGTGCCGTTCGTTAGGGTGTTGTAAGTGCATCTAGTGCCACCCCTAGTTGGTTTTGGAGTATTGACGACAAACCTGGTTGACGAACTAATGTGTTTGTGAGAATTGCAGGATAACACAGGTCGGTTTAGCTACCGGAGATGACCCCTAAAAATGTGTGTGAAGACATTGAAGACAATGGTGGTCTGTGAAGAGTTTCACGTTGAAGACTATGACATGACAAGACATCGTATGAAGACTATGGATTGCAAAGGCATAGTTATTTCGTAGTTTCCTTTTCTTCTTTGTTAATTCATAGGAACCACTGTACTGTTAAGTGGGGTCCAAGTGAACAAAGTCAGAGTGACTGAAGTGATGCTCAACCAAATCCTATGTCTTTGAGCGAAG
Organism: Triticum monococcum; assembly: GCA_034509565.1. Taxonomy (NCBI): domain Eukaryota; kingdom Viridiplantae; phylum Streptophyta; class Magnoliopsida; order Poales; family Poaceae; genus Triticum; species Triticum monococcum. The sequence goes on along the minus strand of CM067842.1, from coordinate 272,196,702 downwards.
ACAATGAGAGCAAATCTTATCTAGAGCTGGATAAGTCAGCTTTACTTGTAGCCCAAGTCAAGCTGTCGCGTGTGTTTGAAATCTGACCGTTGGAATACGTGTCAGTTCCTTAGTGACCAAGGGTCATTTCGGACAAATCAGGTCGAGTTGCCTAGTGGCTATAAATAGCCCACCCCGTACACCATAAATTGGGGGCTGCTCAGAGTTAGTGCACGGCTTTTGTCGTTTGAGAGCAACCAACCTCGAAGCCTTTGAGAGAGAAATCCTTGCGAGGACAAAGCCCTAAACACCTAGAGCCAAAGAGTGTTAGGCATCACTGAAGTCTTTCTGTCTGCGTGATCTGAAGACTTGTTACACTTGAGGACTATGAATCCTCCATCCGGTTAGGCGCCGCGTTCTGAGCATCCAAGAGTCATTGTGGATCGTCGATGAACGAAGTCTGTGAAGGTTTGTAAGTCTACCTTGAAGACTTATCAGAGTGATTGGGCGAGGACTGTGTGTCCTTAGCTCAAGGGATATAAGGTGAATACGCGGTCTTTTGAGTTGGATCTCAGCCTCCCTAACTAGACGTACAGTTGTCACAGCAACTGGAACTGGTCCAACAAATACCTGTCCTCACCAAGCAACTGGTTCTATCCTTACCTCTCTCTTTACTTACAGTTTGTCTTCGTGAAGTCATTGCATGCTTGCATGATATGACTGAATTCACTATGTGAAGACTGTTGTTGATTGGTTTCATACTTTCTTCCATCTTGATCCATACTACCTAGCCGCTGATAGTTTTCGTGCTTTCACTTCATTACTTACTTGACTATGGCCTCTCTAGTGTAGTTCACCTTCCTCTGCATATCAATAGGTTCATTTCTACTGTTTGTCTTCAAAGCCCGCGTGTTTTGAAGACTTCCATAAAAATCGCCTATTCACCCCCCCCTCTAGTCGATAACTAGCACTTTCAATTGGTATCAGAGCAAGGTGCTTCCTTGTACTGTGTTATTTGGTTTAACCATCTGGAGTTTTAGCTATGTCGACTGCAAGGATAATCAAAGTCTTCGCTGCGTGCCCTGTCTTCGATGGAACTGATTACCCTTACTGGAAGAATAAGATGTGCATGCATCTTGAAGTCATTCATGTCGACCTCTGGTATGTCATCAAGAATGGCGTTCCCAAGGCCGGTGAAGGCGTCACGCAGCTGATGTCAAGAAGTTCATTCAACTGGATTCTACTGCCAAGAACATCATTTGTGGTCATCTGACCAAAGGACAGTATGGCCGGGTGAGTGCTCTGGAAACTTCAAAGCTAGTCCGGGACTGGCTCTCCAAGGTCAATGAAGGCGTCTCAACCCAGAGAGACTCAAGGATCAGTGTTCTTCGCAATCTCTTCAACCGCTTCAAGTGAAATGACAATGAGAATGTTCAGCTAACGTTTGATCGCCTCACTGATATCACAAATGAGCTTCATGCACTCGGCGCCACTGAAATCACCAAGCATGAAATCGTCAAGACACTCTTGAGATCACTCGGCAGCTTATTTGACACCTTGGCCCTGATGATTCAAGAATGCCCTGACTTCAAGACTCTCTATCTGTCTTACATACTTGAGAGGCTCAACACACATGAATTCCAGCTATCTGAGAAACGAGACATCTATGGTCCCAACTATGGCCGACCTCGTGCCTTGAAGGCAAAGGCTGTTTCCTCATATGAAGAAGAATCTGACTGTAGTTCTGAGGATCCTGAAGACATTGGAAAGGAGCTTGCCATCCTCGTGAAGAAGTTCCAAAGGTTCACTAGGAAGAAAGGCTCCAGACAGTCTTCAAGATCCAGCTCAAGAAATGATGAAGCTTCCTCCCGTGACTACAAGAAGAGAACGTGTCACAAGTTCAAGAAACTTGGTCACTACATCTCTGAATGTCCTCAATGGGAGAATGAGAACAAGAAGAAGAAGAGCAAGGAATATGATTCTGATGACAAGAAAAAGAAGAACTCCTCAAAGTCTTCTTCTAAGTCTTTGTCAAAGTCTTCATCACACGAGAAGAGCTCATCTAGCAAGGGTCGTGCATTTGTTGGCAAGGAAATGGATTCAAAGGAGGAGTCTGCATCTGAGGAGGTGGAGATGGAGTTCCAAGAGGAATCTGATTCAAGTGTGTCAAGCCTGGCTTTAGCTTTAGCATATGTCGCCAAGTCCATCTTCAACACTGAATACGATGGCCTCTTCACCAACGCTGATGCTAACGAAGATGACTCTGCACCCACCTATTGCTTCATGGCACGTGGTGCCAAGGTAAACTCACACGATGCTCACTATCAAACATCCAGTGAAGATGACTCTGAATGTAAATCTAAACCTATGTACAAGATACTTGCTAAAATTGCAACACAGCAACAGACTGCTATGGAACATATTCAAAAATTGTTAGACAAAAGTGATGACCTGTTGGGCGTGGAAATGACTCAAAGTCATTCCTTAATTGAAGACATTAAAAATCTTCATGTTAAGTAAAAGAGCTTGAAAGTTGTCATGAAATGCTCTCAACTACTCATGAAAAGCTCTCCTACGATTATCTTCAAAGGAAGCAAGAACTTGAGAACTTGAGAGCGGCTCATGAAGATCTTCAAAAATAGAATGAGTCACTTCGCGCTCAACAGATCAGTCCCGCTCAGGAAGGATTGGAACCACCATGTCTAAAATTCCTTGAGCGTGATAACGCTACTTCTGTTGCTGGATGTTCTACTGCTACTGCTTTTGCAATATCTTCAACTTCTGATGTGGTAACTAACCACTCTGCTGAGGATACCACTACTATTGCTGATGAGAACGTCAAGTTGAAGACGTTGCTTGAAATAGGAATGTACAAGAGTCTCAAAGGGCATCAGACACTATGTGATGTCCTCAAGAAACAGATTCTGAACCAAAACCCTAGGAAAGAGGGTGTTGGGTTCGAGAGGAAAATAAATGTTGATGGTTCATACTGGAAGCCTGAGCAGTACCCCAAAACCACATGGGTTGCTACAAAGGGACCTTCAATGGATCCATCTACCTTATCTGGCTTCACTTGTGCTAACCTGATTATCATTGATGAATCCTTTGATGCAAACTATAATCTGTTTAAGAATCAGAATGGTGAAGTATTTTCCAGGTATATTGGTACTAACTGCAGGAATGGACCACCTTTGAAGAAGATCTGGGTGCCCAAGAGTTGTCTTGAAAATCTTCAGGTGAATGTCATCATGACACTACCTGGGAAGAAGACAAACCCCAGACCAAAGGCTTCACATGGGCCAAAGGCTTCATAGAGATAGAGGACTCACCAGAGTAGCCCTAACACAAATGTTTTGCAGGGAAACCATACTCGGGCCTATGAATATGAGCGTGTTTCATCAAACCACCATGTTCATAAGACCAAGAACTACTCTGCTAATTCTTATGAGTATTATTCACCTCCTGCAAGACTATCTGCTAGGGCCCCAAAGCCAAAGTTCTCAGATGCTGCACTTAGACTCATTGCTTCGAAGCCACCCCTGAACATGTGGGTGGTTAAGAAAACTTAACTCTCTTTTGCAGGGAAAGGTCTCGAGCCAGAAATCAAAGGCGTCAGATGCTATTGCTAGGGACCTAAAACATCTTGTGGGGCGCAAGATAAAATGCCCAAATGGTCTTATTATGTATTTCGTTCCTGAGTCGCTTGCCATGCATCCTACCAGTCCTAACCCGGATCTGAGCTTTCATAATCCACTTGCTCATCAAATGTTTATGCTTCACAATACTCTTCGTGAAGCCTATCCCCCTAACTGCATTGTAGGGTATGACACCAGCTGCTTCAGAATGGATTATTGATAGTGGATGCACTAACCACATGACTGGCGATCGAAGTCTTCTCATGGACTCAACCTTACGTCCATCTAACAAGAGTCATATCACATTTGCTGACACTGGTAAAAGCAAGGTATTGGGTCTAGGTAGAGTTGCAATCTCAAAGGATCAGCACATGGATAAAGTGATGCTTGTTGAATTCCTTGGTTTCAACTTAATGTCTGTCTCAATGCTTTGTGACTTGAACATGATTGTGATATTTGGAAAATATCATTGCCTTGTGCTAATGGAATCTGACAAGTCTCTAGTCTTAGAAGGGTACCGGAAAGGTGATCTGTACATGGTAGATTACTCAGCAGGACCACAGTTGGCAGTATGTCTACTAGCAAAAGCTTCAGAGTGCTGGCTCTGGCATCAGAGGCTAGGGCATGCTGGCATGAGGAACTTGTACACTCTCGCGGAGAAGAAGCATGTTGTAGGCATCGAGGGCGTCAAGTTCAAAAAGGATCATTTGTGCGGTGCCTGCGAAGCCGGGAAGATGACTAGGGACAAGCATCCTTCGAAGACAATCATGACTACATCACGTCCCTTCGAGCTGCTTCACATGGACCTATTCGGCCCTACTGATTACTCCACTCTTACTACTACTACTTGTCTCTATGGCTTCATTATTGTTGATGAATACTCTAGATATACCTGGTGCAGATAATTCTCTACAAGAATCAAATGCAGGATGTCTTTAGACGATTCGCCAATCGTGCCATGGAAAACTATGGCATCAAGATCAAGCACATAAGAAGTGACAACGGCATAGAGTTCAAGAACACCGGCCTCGACACTTATCTTGATACATTGGGCATTACTCATCAATTCTCAGCCCCATACGCACCTCAGCAGAATGGCATCATGGAGCGCAAGAACAGAACACTCATTGAGATGGCTCGGACGATGCTTGATGAGTACAAGACTCCAAGGAAGTTCTAGCCTGAAGCTATTGATACTGCATGCCATGTCATCAACCGTGTTTATCTTCACAATCCTCTAAAGAAGACATCATATGAACTACTGACAGCAAATAAATGGCATCTTCATATCTCAAGAGAAATACCTCAAAGACTGCCTGAAGAAGTATGGAATGCAAGACTGCAAGGGATACACGACGCCAATGCCAACAAAAAGTCATCTAGGCCCTGACGACAATGGTAAAGAGTTCGATCAAAAGGGATACCGCTCCATGATTGGTTCTTTACTCTACTTATGTGCATCTAGGCCAGACATCATGCTTAGCGTCTGCATGTGTGCCTGATTCCAAGCGGCACCAAAGGAGTCGCATCACTTAGTTGTGAAGCGAATTCTTCGATATTTGGCTTACACCCCAACACTAGGATTATAGTATCCAAAGGGCTAAGAGTTTGATCTAGTTGGATTCTCATATGTTGATTATGCTGGTGACAAGGTTGATCACAAGTCTACATCAGGCACATGTTACTTTCTTGGACGATCTCTTGTATGTTGGACTTCAAAGAAGCAGAACTATGTATCTCTCTCCACTGTTGAATCTGAATACATTGTTGCTGGATCTTGCTGCGCTCAGCTTCTGTGGATGAAGAAAACTCTCAAGGACTATGGCATTCATCTGAAGCATGTGCCACTCTACTACGCAATGAAAGCACCATCAAGATTGCCAACAACCCAGTTCAGCATTCGAAGACAAAGCACATTCAGATCCGTCATCACTTTCTTAGAGATCATGTCATGAAGGAAGATATTGATATCATTCACATCAACACTGAAGAGCAATTGTCAGATATCTTCACAAAGCCCTTGGATGAGAAAAGGTTTTGCAAGTTGCGGTGTGAGCTAAATATCTTAGAATCCTCGAATATCCTATAATTGGACACACATCCTAACGCTTATGCATGTGATGACTTAGATGTGCAACACACGAAGTAATGTATATCTTCAAACAATGAAGACATACACTCTAAGTGTGAATACATTAATGCGGAAATTGACTTCGGAGCGCCACGATAATTGTGCGTCGTGTCTGGGTCTAATACTTCCTATACGGTGGGTAACGCCACCACCAAACTCCCATTTGAAGTGTTTTTCATTTGACGTCTCATTTTCATAGTCTTCGCATTTGGTTTGTCTTCAACATTGATTCATCTTCGTGTTTATCTTCACAATGTTGATTTGGTATCATATTGGTATATACTTATATTAGTGTCCTGTCCTCTACAGCATTCACTTATAGCTATGTCTTCATGTTCGAATCTTTTGACCTAAGTGAATGTGATCGGACCCTAACCCCCTCTATGCTTCTACCTCAGATTCTATCTATCCAAATCATATGCATTCTATTGAATCTGTCAATTGGCTTCTCTGAGTCCTTGTCAGCAGAAGACACAAAGACAAAAATTGAATCTATTTTAATGTTATATCTCTTTTGCCTGAAAACCAGAGAAGCGGGAATGACCACCCGACAATCCAGGCGTGTGTGGGAACATCGAACAACTTCCAGGGTGTTGCATGCATGCCATGTGTCCCTCAGATGTGAACCGCCAGGGGCACCTGCGTAATATCACTGTGCCGTCCTTGTCTCTATAAATATACATCTCACCGTGGTCATTATCCCTTCTTCCACATCTCCTTCTCGCACAAACCCTAGCGCCACCGCTAGCTCTCGACGACGCCAGCGACGAAGCGCTTAGCTGCCACGACCTCACCGACGCCGTCCTCATGCCGGCCGCGGACCTCATCTCCTCCGCCGTCACCGTAGGTGTCTTCTGTCGCCAAGTTAGGGCACGGAAGATTGAACTTCTCGGTTTCCTCTCTACTCCATCTAGTAGTTCTTCGTGTGGTAAATAAAACCTCCATTTTACTGTCCTATTGATCCGATAGATTCATCCTTTTCAACCACATGTGGTTTCTGTCCCTACAAATTTGGATTTATCCTGTTCTGCATCTCATAACATGCCTAGTATATTCACTTATGCTTCAAACACAGTTAGATTCCTCACTTGTACTTATTCTTGGATTCGTACAAATCTGGAACCAACTCTCATCATATAAGTGAATGTCTTCGTGCTATGAGGTCAATGTCTTCAAACTGATTTATCTTCAAAATCTTCTAAGAATGTGTATGACCTCTTCCCCTTCCCTCGCATCTCCAATGCTGTCACATGTACATGTCCGTGGGAGAATCCCTTGGTTCTCAAAGTCTGCATTCATTTGCAGAGTTCTTACAACGTCACATCAATTCTCCCGAAGCCAGTTCCTGCCTGACCAGCAGACTGAAGCCTTTGCAAGTTCTGAAGCCATTCAGTCTCAACTTCATGGCAACAGAGAAGTCAGCAAGAAAGGGCGGCAGACAGTGCCGTGGGAACACAGCCAAGGACCTGCCACCATATCTCTATGAACTCTACAAGTCAGATCCTGAAGAGACCTATGGGGAACACAAGAACCGAATCCAATGGATTCAAAGATATTGGGCAGAGGAATGGTTCAAGTACAAATTTGTCACTGCCGAATATGATGAAAAGAATGCCATCAAGGGCCCCTGGGGAGATATTGTATACAAAGGTCTGCAACCCAAGTCCAAGACCGAAGACATTGCTTAAGGCTTCTACCCTTGCATGGTCCGTGGACCTCAGCCTGCTAATGCCGACCCATCTGCTCTGCTATGGTGTCATGAAGACAATCTCTTCAAGCGCAACTTCCAGTTTGCCAAAGAGTCTGCCAAGAAGAACAAGAAGGACCTTGGACTCAACTTCAACCCTGGTCCATCTACTCCTCAAGCTGATCGCACTCGTGATGTCGAACCCAATATTATCAGGCCTTACTACAACCTCGATGGTCTCCTCACTGACATTGCTGTTCAGGGGGCAGCCATGGAGCACTCTGCAGACGATGCTGATTCTGATGAAGCGCCTGCACCACCTAAGCCACAAAAGCAGAAGTCGAAGGCTTCAAAGCCCTCCACTGCACCGAAAGCTTCATGTGCAAAGCCTCTGGCCACTGCACCTCCTGAAGCCAGTGTGCAGTCTGAAGATCTCTCTCGCATCTCCAAGATTGAGAAGAAGAAGCCCATCGAGATTTCTGGTCAAGCACTGACCCCAGCTACCATTCTGAGGAACGAAAATGAAGCCATTGATCTGTCAAGTGACGATGATCTTGGCGATGATGCTCTTGAGCTGTTGATAAAGAGCAAGGAAGAGGCGGAGATCATCAATGATCTACCACTTTTTGACGTGGACATCTTGAACAATTTTATTGATGAATGGTTTGAGAACCCCAACATCAACCTCGATGATCTTGAGCTTCCAATTGGCATCAATGTCTCCTTCCACAGTGCCATTGCTACTGAGATGGCTCTGGCTTAGAAGATCATTGAACTGAAGAACAAGATTGATCATGAGAAAGCTCAATTCAAGAAGAATATGGCCAATCTTAGTGTGGCTGACGTTCAAAGCTTCAAGCAGATGCTGCATGAGCTCAAGGAGCAGTTTCACCAGAAATGCCAGGAAGCCAAAGGTTCAAGAGAGAGAATGAAGTATTTTGCTGAGAAAAGTGTTCAAGTTCACAATGAAGCAGAAAAGCACAAGGCTCTGGGGCGCCCTGGCATCGACCCCAGAATGGCTGTCAAGAAGAAGAAGAAGCCTGCGGTGGCCCAAGCTGAAGCATCAAGGCAGGAAGCTCCAAGCATTGTCTTCCCTGCCAGTATGACAGGCTCGAAGCCCAAGGTCCCCACAGCTGGTTCAGAACTCAAGAAAACAAGGGCAGCTGAAGCCGAAGCCCGAAAGCACAAGAACAAGAACACCACTGATGATGCTCCACCGACCAAGAAGAGGAAGACAAAGAAGAAAGATCGGGCTGCTCCCACAGAACCCCTTGTTGTCGAGCCAATCTCAGTTTGCACGTCCTGCGTCTGAACACCGAGAGCTTCAGTTAATAGTTCATGAGCCTGCTTCCACAGAGGCTCCTGAAGCTGAAGATATTCCAGCTCCTAAAGCTGAAGACAATGGTCATCATGACAATGTAAAATACGATGAAGTACTTCCTCAAATTGAGCACCAAATGGTATCATCGCCTGTTCCGATGAACAACGAACTCATCAGCATTGGTCGTCCTCTGACGCCAATTGCTCGGGATGATTCATGGGCTGGTCGCCCTCAAGACTCCCCCCGCCAAGAATCCCCAAGTACTCCCCCACCTCAAGCCACCACTCCGGTGCTTGAAGATGATGACTTTGTGGTCCAGCTGACTCCCTCTCCAAAGGCGTCGCCTGCACTCTGCAGGCTTCGCAAAGGACCAAGGCCACAAGTCACTCTATCGAGCGTTCTAGAAGGAGAAGAGCAACATAACTCAGTGGCACGACAAGTGTTCCCTGACGCCACTCCAACTGTGAATGTCTCTGAGTCCGAAGCAAAAGCAGTTGAAGACATTCCGGCTGCATCAGCCGATGATCAACAAGAACCACCAGAATCCCGTCATTAAGAAGAGTTTTACGTCTTCGTCGTATCTACTTTTCCAAACATTTTTGCCCTTGTTTTGGACTCTAACTTGCATGATTTGAATGGAACTAACCCAGACTGACGTTGTTTTCAGCAGAATTGCCATGGTGTTATTTATGTGCAGAAACAAAAGTTCTCGGAATGACCTGAAACTTCACGGAATGTCTTTTTGGAAATAATAATAAATCCTTGCAAAATATGAAGACCAGGGGGCTCACACCCTAGCCACGAGGGTGGGGGCGCGCCTGCCCCCCTGGGCGAGCCCCCTACCTCGTGGGCCCCCTGGAGCTCCTCCGACCTCAACTCCAAATCTATATATTCGCTTTCGGGGAGAAAAATAAGGCAGGAGGATTCATCGCGTTTTACGATACGGAGCCACCGCCAAGCCCTAAAACCTCTCGGGAGGGCTGATCTGGAGTCCGTTCGGGGCTCCGGAGAGGGGAATCTGTCGCCATCGTCATCATCAACCTTCCTCCATCACCAATTTCATGATGCTCACCGCCGTGCATGAGTAATTCCATCGTAGGCTTGCTGGACGGTGATGGGTTGGATGAGATTTATCATGTAATCGAGTTAGTTTTCTTAGGGTTCGATCCCTATTATCCACTATGTTCTGAGATTGATGTTGCTATGACTTTACTATCCTTAATGCTTATCACTAGGGCCCGAGTGCCATGATTTTAGATCTGAACCTATTATGTTTTCGTCAATATATGAGAGTTCTTGATCCTATCTTGCAAGTCTATAGTCACCTACTATGTGTTATGATCCGGCTGCCCCGAAGTGACAATAATCGGGACCACTCCCGGTGATGACCGTAGTTTGAGGAGTTCATGTATTCACTACGTGTTAATGCTTTGGTCCGGTACTCTATTAAAAGGAGGCCTTAATATCCCTTAGTTTCCACTAGGACCCCGCTACCATGGGAGGGTAGGACAAAAGATGTCATGCAAGTTCTTTTCCATAAGCACGTATGACTATATTCGGAATACATGCCTACATTACATTGATGAATTGGAGCTAGTTCTGTGTCACCCTAGGTTATGACTGTTACATGACGAACTGCATCCGGCATAATTCTCTATCACCGATCCATTGCCTACGAGCTTTCCATATATTGTTCTTCGCTTATTTACTTTTCCGTTGCTATTGTTATCATCACTACAAAATACCAAAAATATTACTTTTGCTACCGTTACCACTACTATCATATTACATTGCTACTAAACATTTTGCTGCAGATATTAAGTTTCCAGGTGTGGTTGAATTGACAACTCAGCTGCTAATACTTGAGAATATTCTTTGGCTCCCCTTGTGTCGAATCAATAAATTTGGGTTGAATACTCTACCCTCAAAAACTGTTGCGATCCCCTATACTTGTGGGTTATCAAGACTATTTTCTGGCGCCGTTGCCGGGGAGCATAGCTCTATTCTTAGAGTCACTTGGGATTTATATCTGCTTATCATTATGAAGAACTTGAGAGATCCAAAAACCAAGATTTATCCCTCAAATACAAGGGCAGGTAAGGAACTGCCTCCTAGCTCTGCACTTGATTCACCTTCTATTTTGAGTAAGCTTGCGACACCTAAACCTGCTTCTGCTATTCGTTCTGATATGTCGCATGTTATTGATGATGCCACTTCTTCTATGCATGATACTTATGATGAAACTACTTCTACGCTTGATACTACTATGCCACTTGGTGAATTTCTTGATGAACAACTTGCTAGGGTTAGAGAGAATGAAAATATTGAAACTGATAATATTGATGAAAGTGATGATGAAGACTCTACCCCTAATAAATATGGATCGCCTGTTATTCCTGAGGGTTATGTTTTTGAAAAAGAAGCTTCTTTAGCTATTTTATCTTGCAAAGATAGATACGAGCTCAAGAGGTTATTAGCTAAATGGAAGCAGCAATCTCTTAATGCTAGAATGAAACCTGACCCTGCTTTTGCTACTTCACCTATCTGTGTTACTGATAAGGATTATGAATTCTCTGTTGATCCTGATATAATTACTTTGGTTGAATCTGATCCTTTTCATGGCTATGAATCTGAAACTGTTGTGGCACATCTTACTAAATTAAATGATATAGCCACCCTGTTCACTAATGTCGAGAGAACTCGCAACTTTTATATCCTTAAAATATTTCTGTTCTCATTAAAGGGTGATGCTAAGATATGGTTTAATTCTCTTGATCTTGGTTGTGTGCGTAGTCCCCAGGATATGATTTATTCCTTCTCTGCTAAATATTTCCCTACTCATAAGAAACAAGCTGCTTTAAGGGATATATATAATTTTGTGCAAATTGAAGAAGAGACTCTCCCACAAGCTTGGAGGAGGCTTCTCAAGTTACTTAATGCTTTGCCTGATCATCCTCTTAAGAAAAATGAAATACTTGATATCTTTTATAATTGACTAACCGATGCTTCCAGAGATTACCTCGATAGTTGTGCTGGTTCTGTTTTCAGGGAAAGAACACCAGATGAAGCTGAAATTCTATTGAATAATATGTTGATAAATGAAAATAATTGGGCACCTCTGGAGCCAATTCCTGAGCCTATTCCTAAACCAACTCCGAAGAAAAGAGGTGTTCTATTTCTCAGTCCTGAAGATATGCAAGAGGCAAAGAAATCTATGAAAGAAAAAGGTATTAAAGCTGAAGATGTTAAGAATTTACCTCCTATTGAAGAAATACATGGCCTTAATTTACCGCTTGTTGAAGAAACATATGATCTTAACCCATTACCTATTGAAGAAATACATGGTCTTGATAACTCGACACAGGTAGTAAAGTTAAATTCTCTCTATAGATATGATAAAGCTGAAATCCCTCTTACTAAGTTTGCTAGCCAATGCTTAGATGAGTTTGGTATTTTTATGGTGAAGCAAGAAGATTTTAATGCTTATTTTGGTAGACAATTGAAATAGAATTCAAATATGCTTGAAAACTTGGGTGATTATATGGCGAATATCAAAGGTGAACTTAAACTTATTAGTAAATATGCTTCTATGGTTACCACTCAAGTAGAACAAGTACTTAAGGCTCAAAATGATTTGCTCAATGAATTGAATAGTAAGAATAATGATTATGCTGTTAGAGTGGCTACTAGAACTGGTAGAATGACTCAGGAACCTTTGTATCCTGAAGGCCACCCTAAGAGAATTGAGAAAGATTCTCAGAGAAATAATATAGATGCACCTAGTCCTTCTAAAAGGAAGAAAAAGAAAAATGATAGGACTTTGCATGCTTCTAGTGAACCTGTTGCTGAAACACCTGAGAATCCAAATGATATTTCTATTTCTGATGCTGAAACTCAATCTGCTAATGAACCTGAAACTAGTGATAATGTTAGTGATAATGTTCATAATGATGCTCAACCTAGCAATGATAATGATATAGAAATTGAACCTGCAATTGATCTTGATAACCCACAATCAAAGAATCAACATTATGATAAGGAAGACTTTGTTGCTAGGAAACACGGAAAGGAAAGAGAGCCTTGGGTTTAGAAACCCATGCCTTTTCCTCCCAAACCATCCAAGAAAAAGGATGATGAGCATTTTGAGCGCTTTGCTGAAATGATTAGACCTATCTTTTTGCGTATGCGATTAACTGATATGCTTAAAATGAATCCTTATGCTAAGTACATGAAAGAAATTGTTACTAATAAAAGAAAGATACCTAAAGCTAAAATTTCCACCATGCTTGCTAATTATACTTTTAAGGGTGGAATACCAAACAAACTTGGAGATCCAGGAGTACCCACTATAGACTTGATTTGAATGAGTTAACACCTACTGAAATATCTTTGCAAATGGCTGATAAATCAACTGCTATACCTGTCGGTATTTGTGAGGATGTGCCTGTTGTGGTTGCAAACGTTACTATTTTAACGGACTTTGTTATTCTTGATATTCCCGAGGACGATAGTATGTCTGTTATTCTTGGAAGACCCTTTTTGAATACTGCAGGGGCTGTTATTGATTGCAACAAAGGCAATATCACTTTTCATGTTAATGGTAATGAGCATATGGTACACTTTCCGAGGAAACAACCTCAAGTTCATAGTATCAATTCTATTGGAAAAATTCCATCGATTATATTTGGAGGTTCTAAATTTCCTCTTCCTACTATCAAGAGGAAATACGATATTCTTATTATTGGGGATGTGCATATCCCCGTTGAGGTAACATAGTGTTATTCGAAATTTCTCCGGTTCCATATTATTCAGAATGAGTTTATTAACAAGACCTGATCAACCTTTTTAGTGGATTCCTTTTGATGAGCATGAGATGGATGAAACTAGAAAACACAACACTCTATACCCTCCTTTTACTTTCTGTTATTCATATTAAATAAAATAAAATTAGTATTTTCTGTTTGTTTTCTGATTTATCCATGCAATATAAAAATACCCCAGAAATAAAAGTTCTCCAAATGCCCTGAAATTTAAATATGATTTTTTCTGGAATATTTGAGAATATTTGGCACTGAGAACACAGCACGGGGGGGGGGGGGGCATCCACCTGACCACGAGAGTGGAGGGCGCGCCCTACCCCCTGGGCGTGCCCCCCTGCCTCATGGGCCCATGCTGGCCCTCCTCCACTTATTCCTGCACCCACACACTTCTTCTTCCTCCCAAAAAATCACCATCCAGCTCAAGCACGAGTTCTAGCTCATTTTGCTGCGATTTTTGATCTCCTTGCTCAAAGCACCTCTCACAAAACTGCTTGGGGAGATTGTTCCTTGGTATGTGACTCCTCCATTGGTCCAATTAGTTTTTGTTCTAGTGCTCTATTCATTGCAAATTTTTGCTGCCTACGTGACCATGTTCTTGAGATAGCATGTCAAATTTATATGGTTCCAAGTAGTTCTAATGCATGATGTAGGCTCTAGGCACTTGTAGGAGTAGTTGCTATCAATTTTATTGATCTTGGTTCACTTTTGTTTGAAGTTACTAAAAATTTCAGAAATTTTTCACAAGAAGAAATATGCTTAGGAAAATGTACTAAGGTGGTTCTTCAAGGAAGCAAGGACCCAGGCTTGCAATGCGTGATGCTGATGAAGATCCACCAAGAGACGCTCCAATGCGTCCTTGTGAATGGCCTTCGGAAAACTTTATGGATCGAGCGGGAATTAAGGAAGAATTTAACACATATTTGCGTAACACTGATCTTGTGAGCTTGGAGGAAGAAAAGTGCCGCCAGTACCACTATCTCACTAGTTCCTTTGTGAGGAGGTTTGAATTTTCATCTTCACGTAATTCTCCAACTGTCCTGTTTGATCTTTATGAAAAATCTTATACTATGGACTTAGAGGATTTTACCACTACTTGCAACTTCCACAATGGGTAGTCCTAGTGAACCCCCCAAATCTGAATTTAGAAATTTTATTGCTAGCTTAACTATGGGGGAATCTAGAGATATAGCACAAGCTACCATAGGGAGCATTCACTTTCCTGCTATACATTATTTTGCTCTCTTCATAGGTAGGTGCATAAATGGTAAAGATGAAGCATGTCATATGTGTGTTCCTGACCTTAGTATTCTTAGGAGTGTTGTGTGATAACCCACAAGTATAGGGGATCGCAACAGTTTTCGAGGGTAGAGTATTCAACCCAAATTTATTGATTCGACACAAGGGGAGCCCAAGAATATTCTCAAGTATTAGCAGCTGAGTTGTCAATTCAACCACACCTGGAAACTTAATATCTGCAGCAAAGTGTTTAGTAGCAAAGTAATATGATAGTAGTGGTAATGGTAGCAAAAGGTAATGATAGCAAAAGTAATGTTTTTAGTATTTTGTAGTGATTGTAACAATAGCAACGGAAAAGTAAATAAGCGAAGAACAATATATGGAAAGCTCGTAGGCAATGGATCGGTGATAGAGAATTATGCCGAATGCGGTTCATCATGTAACAGTCATAACCTCGGGTGACACAGAACTAGCTCCAATTCATCAATGTAATGTAGGCATGTATTCCAAATATAGTCGTACGTGCTTATGGAAAAGAACTTGCATGACACCTTTTGTCCTACCCTTCCGTGGCAACGGGGTCCTAATGGAAACTAAGGGATATTAAGGCCTCCTTTTAATAGAGTACCGGAACAAAGGATTGGCACATAGTGAATACATGAACTCCTCGAACTACGGTCATCACCGGGAGTGGTCCCGATTATTGTCACTTCGGGGTTGCCGGATCATAACACATAGTAGGTGACTATAGACTTGCAAGATAGGATCAAGAACTCACATATATTCATGAAAACATAATAGGTTCAGATCTGAAATCATGGCACTCGGGCCCTAGTGACAAGCATTAAGCATAGCAAAGTCATAGCAACATCAATCTCAGAACATAGGGGATACTACGGATCAAACCCTAACAAAACTAACTCGATTACATGATAAATCTCATCCAACCCATCACCGTCCAGCAAGGCTATGATGGAATTACTCACGCATGGCGGTGAGCATCATGAAATTGGTAATGGAGGATGGTTGATCATGACGATGGCGACGGATTCCCCTCTCCGGAGCCCCGAACGGACTCCAGATCAGCCCTCCCAAGAGGTTTTAGGGCTTGGCGGCAGCTCCGTATCGTAAAATGCGATGAATGCTTCTCTCTTATTTTTTTTTCTCCCCGAAAGCAAATATATAGACTTGGCGTTGAGGTCGGAGGAGCTCCAGGGGGCCCACGAGGTAGGGGGCGCGCCCAGGGGGCAGGTGTCGTGGTTCTAAGTCTGACAGTAGAATGGGGGTAGGAATGTAGAGTCAAGATCCTAGCTATGGAGGAGTTGTACACGCAGGTTTAACGAGTTCAGGCCCTTCTCAGAGGAAGTAATAGCCCTACGGCTCAGAGCCCGGAGGCGGTCGAGTGGATTATGAGCGTGTGTGTTACAGGGGGTGCAAACACCTGTCCTAGAGGAGGGGTGGCTTATATAGAGTGCGCCAGGACCCCAGCTCCCCTCCGTTACATAGGATTCAATGTACATAAAGGGGTGGTGTTACAGGTAACGCCTGTATTGAAGTGCTACAAATGATCATTAAATATATGAGTAAATACCCGACCATTGCTACGTAGAGCGGCTATAGGTCTTCTTATATGTCGAGTGGTTTCATGGTCGAGTGACCTGGATAAAGAAAGAACTCCGAGTGAATGGTAGGTCGAGTGGACTTCACTCGACACCTTTGCTGGATCCCTTCTTCTGATTCTTGAAATTCTTTTGTTCTTAGGACAAGGACCTTAGGTAGGACGTATAGGTCAGGCCCATTACCCTACCCCAGGTTCGTGTCCTCATCATTAGCCCCCGAATGGATCGAGGTTTGAGTGAAAAAAGAAGGATGGAGTTGACCTTGCTTCTGCTCTGGCTTTGCCTTGTCTTCATCTCATGGTGGAGGCCAGTTGTTAGAACTTCGGCTTCGTCTCAGTCGCCTTGATCGATTCAGAAATTGCCGACTGGCTTATACAATGACATCTGTCAAGTGACATCTTTGACATGAAATCTTTGGCGTGATCGGTTGTAGAGGATCCCGGATTTCACGGGATTCAAAATTTTGGTGGAAGCGCGCCAGGCGGAGCGCTCCATGGTAAGTGGAGTAGATAAATAGGACGTTTCGATTTCTGCGCCACCTTTTTCGCCACGTATCCCGTGTGCGACTGTTGGGGGGATTTGACAGGATCGCTCGGGCCCACGCGTCAGCCACTCGGAAGTAGGCCTTTAAAAGCGGCGAGGCCGAGGCATTCGCACTGTGCGCGTCCATTTCCCTTCTTCTTCCCCTCGCATCTCAACTCCGTCTAGCCCAACCGCTCTCGACGCCGCAGCTCTGCCGCTATGGGGAAGGACAAAACAGTGGTGCTAGAGCGTGCGAAGAAGGCGACGGGGCGGCGAAGAACAAGAAGATGAATCGAGGGTCTTCATTGCGCTCGGGGCTGCCGTCGGGTTGGATCCAAGGAGATTGGATCTGATCTTCGCTTCGGCAGGAGGACTTGGATGATATGGCAGAGTTAGGGTTGATCGTCCATAAATCTACGCGTCTGCCGAGGGGGGAAGCGGAGCCGCGGCCATGACCGGGTGAGTGTGTTCTGCTCGCCACCCATGTCGACCGCAGCTTCTCGCTTCCACCACACCCCTTCTTTCGAGGTTTCCTGAATTTCTTTGGTGCCCAACTCCACCATTTTACTCCCAATACCATCACATATCTTGCTGCATTTGTCTCCATGTGTGAGAATTTGCTGGGGTGCCGACCGCACTGGGGTCTTTTCAAGCACATTTTTACCATCCGATCCCAAACTGTGAAGAAAGCAAACTCAAACGATGAGAAGACCCACGTTATCCATATGTGTGGGGTTCTGGGCATTCAGAAGTGGAAAAGGAGTTCTTTTCCCCTGATGACACTTTCGGAGTCGGCCAGGGGCTGGCAGTCGACCTGGTTCTACTGCCAGGATATCGTGACCCCAGGCCAGTCGAGCGGGCTCCGCCCTTTCTCTTTTGACCACATTCAAACTCCATCTTCATTGAAAGTGACCTCTGCGGAGAAGGCGGAGACAGGCATGCTAGTCAAGAGAGTAGTCCAACTGATCAACCAAGTTGTCACCGGTATGGATCTGCTCGAGGTATTCCTTAGTCGGCGGATCCAACCTCTCCAAGCTCGCGACCACTCAATGTGGATGTACTCCGGGGCTGGTGACACTGCTCGGGTTCATCCAGAGGAGGTGGAGGCCAAAACAGTGGCTGAGTGGTTGATGGGTATCACCGGAAACAAGGACAACCCCAGAGGTGCTAGGAGAGTCGGCCCCTTCAGCAACACCAACCTGACAGATAAGGTCTGGTCATCATAACTGAGTTTTTGAACGTATTTTCTGACTGACTGTTGATCCAACTGACTTATGATCGGTCCCTTGTTTCGCAGATCTACACGGAGATGTATTCAATGCCCAATGGTGAACAAGCTCTGGAGCAAGACCACGAGGGCGAGGACAGTGCCGAGGAGAGCGGCGAGTGGGAGTTCCCTGCTGACGATGATGAAGATGAGAGCGACGAGTCAGACGATGAGGAAGTGGCCGACTCACCGCCTCGTTCTGAACGTCGATCGAAGCTGCGCCATGATCCCATGAGCAAGCGCGACAAAGCTGTGGCGTCAAATGATCCATCTCACAAGCGCGCCCGGTCCTTGACTCCAGAATTGACTGAGAAGGTCACCAAGAAGCCCAAAATTAATCCTTCGAAGGCTCGGAATACCTTTCCTAGAATCAAGATGGACGCCCCTATTGCCTCTGGGTAAACGTTCTTCTCATATTTACTTGTTCCGACCGGTTTTTCTTGTGGCCTCTGGGTAAACTTTTTTTTGCAACTCAAACTGGGCAGGCCACGCCGAGTGGAACCAAAACTAGTGGGGGCAGGCTGAATGCACCCACTAGGTGTAGTCCCCGAGACCATAGTTGACTGCGGGCAGTCGACTGTGGTCTGAGAATCTGAACCACTCTCTCTCTCTCTTTTACAAAATCAGTGGGGGCACGCTAAGTGCACCCACTGGGTGTAGTCCCCGAGACTGCCATTGAATGTTTGATTCGGTGGTAGTCTTAGATTAGTTATCATTGTGATGCCTTTTATCTCTGTCGACTGATATGGCTTTAACTGCAGAAATCTTATGATCTTGGGGCTCAGCTTTCTGCAATGAACAAACAACAAATCAGCCTCAACCTTGATCTGGAATTGGCCAAGAAGAATCTCAAGACCGCTCGTGACGAAGTAGCTGCCATGGGAGGTAACCAATCGCTAACTGTGTATCCCACTGCTGGCACTTTTCCTTTCCGTTTTTTTGAACCGAGTGACTCCACTCGAGCAGATGTACCTAGTGAAAACCGCCAACTCCAAGCCCGTCTGAAGAGTGTTGTTTCTTTAGAGAAAGTGAAGCAGGCTTTGGAGAAGAAGGGTCTGGATCTTGCTTCAGCACAGAAGGAGGCACGCGATAAAACAGCACTTGCTGACAAGAAGCTAGCTTCAGGCGGCAATTTAGAAGAAGAAAACTCCAAGCTGAATACTACTGTTTCCGACGCCAATCGGGAGGTCGAACAACTGAAGAAGGACAAGGAAAAACTAACCGACGAGCTTGGGGGTCTCAAGGCCAAGAATGGTGAACTGGAGTCTTATCTGGGCCAGCTTGCTGCAAAGCTAGTTTTGAAACTTGAAGGTACTGATTAATCTGTCTTATTTCTGTCGACTGCCAAGTCTAATTATACCGTCGACTCACCATTCACTTGACTGTGTAGAATTTTGCCAAGACTTTGAAGCAGAAACTGGGCGGGTCGAGACGGGTCTTGATCCCATAAACTATCTAGTCAAGGATGATGTTGCGATGAACGTGCTGCTGTTGGAATCTCGTATGGACAGTGCGGTTGCTTATCTTGCCCGCCTGAAAGCTGCGATGACTCGGGTTGATGTTGAACTCTGGCCTCAGGAGGAACTGTCTCAAGACCTGGAGTCCTTGATGACTCGACTGAATCAAATCCCCGAGCGTGTGCGAGAATGGAAGAAGTCATCTGCTCGCTGTGGTGCTGATGTCGCGTTGTCTTTGGTGCGAGTGCACTGCAAGGACGTCAGAGAAGACAAGCTGGCGGAACACAAGGTTGCTAACATGAAGAGGCACACTTTCTAGTCTTTCATGGATACCTTCCTTGAGGCCGCCAACCGCATTGCAGACAGCATTGACCTTCATAGTTTCTGCGACCCAGCCAGTCCTTCTCCTGATGCGTGACCGAAAAAACATTATGACTCACTTTTATTTGCCTCGGAATGTCGAGTGATTATGTAACCATTACATTCCTTCGGGCTTGATGCTCGAATACTTTTGATCCGTCGTCCGGTACTTTAGGATTTATCCGAACTTGGTTTATTTCCGAATATGCTTGTGTTTGCCTTCAAGTGGAATTTGTTCTTCGCTCGGAATAATCTTTGTTCTTGAGATGCAGCTCTGAGGTGGTGACTCCAGTCGACCTGCACTTCATCGTCCTTGCGGATAGGGACGGAGCATGCATTGTAGTCGACCAGCACCTCGTCATCCTTGCAGATAGGGATGGAGCGCACATTGTACTTGTGGCGTAGCTCCGAAGGAGAAGGTTGCAGTCGACCTGCACCTCGTCGTCCTTCCGGATAGGGATGGAAGGCACATTGTACTTGTGGCATAGCTCCGAAGGAGAAGGTTGCAGTCGACCTGCACCTCGTCGTCCTTGCGGGTAGGGATGGATAGGGATGGATTTCGAACTTAGGCGAGTACTGGACTGCAGCTAAGCCCCCGAGTGGGAGGGTTGCTCTCCACTCGGTAGGATTTTTCAAACTTAGGCGAGTACTAGACTACAGCTAAGCCCCCGAGTGGGAGGGTTGCTCTCCACTCAGTAGGATTTTTTAAACTTAGGCGAGTACTAGACTGCAGCTAAGCCCCCGAGTGGGGGGGGGGGGGGTTGCTCTCCACTCGGTAGGATTTTTTCAAACTTAGGCGAGTACTGGACTGTAGCTAAGCCTCCGAGTGGGAGGGTTGCTCTCCACTCGATAGGATTTTTTCAAACTTAGGCGAGTACTGGACTACAGCTAAGCCCCCGAGTGGGAGGATTTCTCACCACTAGGTAATATTTTTTCAAACTTAGGCGAGTACTGGACTACAGCTAAGCCTCCGAGTGGGAGGGTTGCTCTCCACTCGGTAGGATTTTTTAAAACTTAGGCGAGTACTATACTGCAGCTAAGCCCCCAACTGGGAGGATTGCTCACCACTCAGTAGGATTTTTTCAAACTTAGGTGAGTACTGGACTGCAGCTAAGCCTCCGAGTGGGTGGGTTGCTCTCCACTCGGTAGGATTTTTTCAAACTTAGGCGAGTACTGGACTGCAGCTAAGCCTCCGAGTGGGAGACTGGCTCACCACTCGGTAGGATTTTTTCAAACTTAGGCGAGTACTGGACTGCAGCTAAGCCTCCGAGTGGGAGAGTTGCTCTCCACTCAGTAGGATTTTTTCAAACTTAGGCGAGTACTGGACTGTAGCTAAGCCTCCGAGTGGGAGACTGGCTCACCACTCGGTAGGATTTTTTCAAACTTAGGCGAGTACTGGAATGCAGCTAAGCCTCCGAGTGGGAGATTGGCTCATCACTCGGTAGGATTTTCTTTCGAACTTAGGCAAAACAGATTCGCGGCTAAGCCACCCACTGGGGGTTTTCAGACATAAACAAAAGCAACAATAATCGTGCCAGAGGACTGTAAAGCTCTTGTCTTTGGTAAACAAATTACAACGGTATTTCTTATTACATTTTATTCGAACGAATGCTTAAGTATAAAAGGGGCAGAGCAGCTCCACGTTCCATGTTCCAAGCTCGTGGCTCGTCCTTCTTGTGCTCGACACTGTAAAGGTGGTATGCTCCATTGTGGAGCACCCTGGTGACAATGAAGGGGCCTTCCCAAGATGGGGCGAGCTTGTGTGGTTTCTGCTGATCCACTTGAAGACTTGAAGAACCAATTCTCCCTCTTGAAAGGCTCGACCCTTCACGTGTCTATCATGGAATCGACGCAAGTCTTGTTGATAAATGGTCGACCGGATCAAGGCCATCTCTCTTTCCTCCTCCAGGAGGTCGACTGCGTCTTGCCGAGCTTGTTCTTCTTCATCTTCGGAGAAGAGCTCAACTCATGGAGCATTATGAAGCAAGTCACTCGGTAGAACAGCTTCAGCTCCATAGACCAAGAAGAATGGAGTTCGACCAGTCGACCGATTAGGAGTTGTCCTCAATCCCTAGAGAACCGGTGGGAGTTCATCAACCCAGGCGCCCGCCGCGTGCTTGATATCTCGCATCAGTCGGGGTTTCAGTCCTTTGAGAATCAGGCCATTTGCTCTTTCTGCTTGTCCATTCAACTGGGGATGGGCGACTGAAGCGTAGTCGACTCATGTGCCTTATGAGGCGCATAAGGTTCTGAACTCATCAGAATCGAAGTTTGATCCATTGTCAATGATGATGCCGTGCGGAACCCCATATCTGAAAATCAACTCTCTGATGAAGCTGACAGCAGTACTAGCTTCAAGATTCTTAATAGGCTTGGCTTCAATCCATTTGGTAAACTTGTCAACTGCTACGAGCACATGAGTGAAGCCGCTCCTGCCAGTCCTCAGTGGACCAACCATGTCCAATCCCCAAATAGCAAAGGGCCAGACGAGTGGGATGGTCTTCAAGGCTGATGCAGGTTTGTGCGACATATTGGAGTAGAACTGGCAGCCTTCACATCTGTCGACTATGTCTTTCGCCATTTCATTTGCTCATGGCCAATAAAATCCAGCTCGGTATGCTTTAGCCACAATGGTCCGAGAGGACGCATGGTGACCACATGTCCCCGAATGGATGTCATGGAGGATTACTCGGCCTTCTTCTGGTGTCATGCATTTCTGGCGAACCCCAGTTGTACTTTCTCTGAACAGTTGTCCTCTTATTACAGTAAAGGCCTTGGATCAACGGACGATCTGTCGAGCCTCTTCTTCGTCTTCTAGGAGCTCTTTCCTAAGGATATATGCAATGTATGGTACTGTCCAGTCGAGGGTGATGACCAATGCCTCCATGATCAAGTCGACCACGGCTGGGACCTCGAGTTCAGTTGAATCTGTGGCACTCTTAGGCTGCGGGGGTTCTTCATTAAAGGGATCTTCTTGAACTGAAGGTGCATGAATATGCTCCAGGAACATATTACTGGGAATTGCTTCTCTCTTGGAGCCTATCTTTGCTAAATCATATGCTGCTTGGTTTTTCAGTCGGGGAATATGATGGAGCTCTAACCCCTCAAACTTCTTTTCCAACATTCTCACTGCATTGCAGTAACCAGTCATGGCTGGGCTTCTGACGTCCCACTCCTTCATCACTTGATTGACTACCAAATCCGAGTCGCCATAGACCATGAGGCGGTGGACATCGAGTGAAATGGCCATACGCAACCCATACAAGAGTGCTTCATATTCTGCTTCGTTATTGGAAGAATCAAAGTGAATCTGGAGGACATATCTGAGCTTGTCTCCTCAGGGGGATACCAGTACTACCCCAGCACCGGAACCATTCAGCATCTTGGAACCATCAAAGAACATGGTCTAGTGCTCCGAGTGTACTTGAGTCGGCAGTTGTTGTTCTATCCACTCGGCGAGGAAATCTGCTATTGCTTGGGACTTGATAGCTTTCTTTGCCTCGAACTTGATATCTAAGGGAAGGAGTTCAATCGCCCACTTTACCACTCGACCAGTTGCATCTCTATTGTTCAGAATCTCTGATAACGGAGCATCGCTGACAACTGTAATGGAGTGATCAGAGAAGTAATGTGCAACCTTCTTCGTGTTCATATAGATCCCATAAACAAGCTTCTGATAATGTGGATATCTTTGCTTTGATGGAGTCAAAACTTCAGAAACATAGTATACTGGGCGATGAACTTTGTAAGCTTTTCCTTCTTCTTCCCGCTCGACCGTAAGTACTATACTGACGACTTGTCCAGTGGCTGCAATGTAAAGCAGTAAAGGCTCTTTGCTGATTGGGGCAGCAAGCACCGGATGGGTGGAAAGTAGGGCTTTAAGCTCTGCAAATGCTGCATCAGCTTCAGGAGTCCACTCGAACTTATATAACTTCTTCATCAGTCGGTAAAGAGGCAGTGCCTTTTCACCGAGGCGAGAAATGAATCGACTTAGGGCGGCCAAACAACCAGTCAGCTTCTGGACATCATGCACATGCACAGGGCACCCACTTTCTCTGGGTTAGCGTTGATCCCTCATTCGGAAACAAGAAAACCGACTAATTTTCTGCCTGGAACTCCAAACGTGCACTTTGATGGATTAAGCTTGATATCATACCTTCTGAGGTTGGCAAAGGTTTCAGCAAGGTCAGCCAGTAGGTCGGAACCTTTACATGACTTGACCACAATGTCATCCATGTATGCTTCCACATTCCGACTGATCTGAGTGAGCAGGCACTTCTGAATCATCCGCATGAATGTGGCTCCAGCGTTCTTCAAACCGAATGGTATAGTGACATAACAGAAGCATCCAAATGGGGTGATGAAAGCTGTTTTTATCTCATCGGGTCCGTACAGACGGATCTGATGGTACCCGGAATAAGCGTCCAAAAAGGACAAACGCTCGCACCCCGCAGTCGAGTCGACTATTTGGTCGATCCGAGGGAGAGGAAAGTGATCTTTCGGGCAGGCTCGATTGATATGTTTGAATTCGATGCACATGCGAAGTGAATCGTCCTTCTTTGGGACCATGAAAACATTAGCTAACCACTCGGAGTGGTAAATCTCTCGGATAAACTCAGCTGCCAGAAGCCGAGCCACTTCTTCACCGATTGCCTTCCTCTTCTGTACGGCGGACCGTCAAAGATGTTCTTTGACTGGTTTCACTTTTGGGTCGACTCGCAAATGATGCTCAGCCAGTCCCCTGGGAACACCTGGCATGTCAGAAGGTTTCCATGCAAAGATGTCCCAGTTCTCACGGAGGAACTGGATGAGCGCTTCTTCCTAGTTGGAGTCGAGTGTTGTTGAAATGTGGGTCGGAGCAGCATTGGGATCAGTTGGGTGAACATGAATCGGTTTCATTTCACCAGACGACTGAAATGTTAAATCCGTGGCAGGCTTCTTAGCTCGCAGCAAATCACTCGGATCTGCATTTTTCTGATATTCCTGCAATTCCACTACTGCCATCTATGCATCGGCGATCTTCGAGCCCTTCTAGAAGCATCCTTCTGCCTTCTTTCTATTGCGAGTGATAGTGATCACGCCCTTAGGACCAGGCATCTTCAGTTTGAGGTGCACATAGCATGGTCGAGGCATAAAACGTGCATAAGCTGGCCTGCCCAGAATAGCGTGATAAGCACTCTGGAAATCCACAACTTCAAATGTCAACTTTTCTTTGCGGTAATTCTTGGAATCACCGAAAACCATGTCGAGAGCAATCTGGTCAAGTGATGCCTGGAATGACTCCATGGAAACTCATATTGCTTTCACTGAGTGTGGACATCAGAATGCCCATTCCTTTCAACGTCTCCGCATACAGTATATTCAGGCCACTGCCACCATCCATCAGAACCTTAGTCAATCGGGTGCCTTCGACCACTGGGTCGACCACCAATGCTTGCCTCCCTAGGGTGGCTATGTGCACTAGGTGATTGGACTGGTCAAATGTAATGGCAGTCTGAGACCACTTCAAATAACTGGGTTTCACCAGGGCAACCATGTTTACTTCTCTGTTGATGAATTTCAGTCGACTCTTACTCTCAACATCAGCGAAAATCATCAGAGTGGAATTGACGTGGGGGTAACCATCATCGTCCTCCTCCTCATCCTCAACTTTGTCTGCTTCCTTCTCCTTTTCCTTGGGTTGTTTCTCCCGGAATTGCTGGATTAGGAGTCGACACTGTCGAGTGGTATGCTTTGGGTAAATGAAATTACCCTCCTCGTCTTTCTTGGTGTGAATGTGGCATGGTAAATCCAGCACATCATTTCCATCTTGATTTTGTACCTTATTGGGGTTCCACGGTCCTTTAGGTTTCCCCTTGAACTTCCCCTGAGTCACGGCTAAGGCTTCACCAGGAGCAACTGGCTCGGCTTTGCGCTTCTGCTTTCGACTGGACTTTCCTCCTCCGGTTTCATGGGCGACTGCTTTGTGCTTACCACTCCAGAGTCGGTCTTCTTCTTTACCATTGGCGTACTTGGTGGCAATCTCCATCATCCGAGTCAGAGTCATATCTCCTGTCCGACCAAATTTCAGATTCAACTCCCAATACTTAACGCCTTCTTTGAAGGCACAAATTGCTTGGTGATGTGACACATTCTCCACTGTGTGGTGCAACGTGGTCCATCTCTGGATATAATCCCTCAAAGTTTCATTCGGTTTCTGAACGCAACACTGTAATTCTGTTAACCCTGCTGGCCGCTTGCAAGTACCTTCAAATGTTCTGAAAAATACTCGAGCAAGATCTTACCAAGTATAAATACTACCAGGGGCTAACTGATTCAGCCACGCCCTCGCCGAGCCCTCTAGCATCAAAGGAAAATGCTTCATGGCCACTTCATCGTTGCCGCCACCGATCTATATAGCCACTCGATAATCCTCGAGCCAAGTGTCTGGCTTGGACTCACCAATGAACTTACTGAGTCCAGTCGCCAATCTGAAGTTGGGAGGAATCACCGTAGACCTTATGGCTCTGCTGAAGCACTCTAGGCCTGAGACATGCATTCTACTGCTGGTTGGAAAATCTCTGTCAAGGCCTTCTCTATGAGCTCTGTTTCTGTCGACCAGACCCTAAACGAGAATAGATCTCGCATCAAAGCTTGGTTCCCTGGGGTCGACTAGAATCCTTCGCCACCACTGTGAGGGCGTGTGTCATCCTGCTGCCAAGGCACATATGATCCACTCCTTGGGGGAGGCGTGGGCCCTCGACAACGATCATCGTGATCGAGTCGGTGATCATACTGCTCATGGTTTCTGTACTGATCTCGTCGGTCTCCACGTCCCTCACACCTCGGGGGCGATCTCGGGCTATGAGCCGGCTAGATTGTGTCTGCAACTACAGATCTGCTGTGAATCCTATTCCACGACTAAGATACTACTGTATTCTGCTCTCCCGCGGCTCGGAGCAAAGCCCGGATCTGCACCAAACCTTGACCAGCTTCTGACTGGGAAGGTTGAATTGACTCCACTATTCGGACCGCAGCTGCAAGATTCTGGATTGGAGTTCGGTATACCTGAGTCGGAGGTGGAAAAAGTTGACGTCGACTCGATTCGGGAGCATGCTGTCGTGCACGCTCATCGAGTGCGCGCTGGAGGTTCTCTAGTCGAGTGAGCTCAGCCAAGTTGGCCTGGCGCGCCTCCTCCAAGGCCTGGGCCTCAGGGGTTTCTCCAATGATAGGAGTGTGAAGTGCATCCATGTTCCCACGGCAAAGTTCCTCCCTCCTCTGTGAAGAGGGGGGTTCGGGTCGGTACTCTTCATGGACACGCGACGGATCGCCTCCACCATCACCTCCATCTAGGTGAAGCCAGGAGGACTATGTGGTCCATTGACCATCAAAACTTCTGCCGCGGGGTCGCTGCTGTCGCACTCGGATGCAGTCTCTATGGAGCCAGTAGAACAGGCCGTAGAGAGTTTCGTCGGGCTCGATCGCCGCGACCTGGGGGGTGGCCAATTGGCGAGCCACCGCATGCCTCACCCACCGCTGAAGCCTCGACCGACCGAAACATTTGCTCCGGCAGGCTGCAGGGAGGGGGGGAAGCTATAGGAGCCGACCAATATTGAGTCGACGGCTGCCGCAGGAGGACGCCGCGGACGCACGCGTGAAAGTGCGTTGCCCCGCGGACGGGGAGTGCGTCGACATCGAGTGGAGCCTCCTAAAGCCAAGCAGAGTTGTCGCCGACAAACACGAGCGTGCCTAGACAGATCTCGCGGCCCTCAGCCAAACCTCTGCCTGGAACCATGATGAAGGGGATCAGAAAAATTGCAACTTCTCCAACAAATTGCTAAGACACCTGCCCCACGGTGGGCGCCAACGGTCGTGGTTCTAAGTCTGACAGTAGAATGGGGGTAGGAATGTAGAGGCTAGATCCTAGCTATGGAGGAGTTCTACATGCAGGTTTAACGAGTTCAGGCCCTTCTCAGAGGAAGTAATAGCCCTACGTCTTAGAGCCCGGAGGCGGTCGACTGGATTATGAGTGTGTGTGTTACAGGGGGTGCGAACCCCTGTCACAGTGGAGGGGTGGCTTATATAGAGTGCGCCAGGACCCCAGCTCCCCTCCGTTACATAGGATTCAATGTACATAAAGGGGTGGCGTTACAGGTAACTGATAACCCACAAGTATAGGGGATCGCAATAGTTTTCGATAAGTAAGAGTATCGAACCCAATGAGGAGCTAAAGGTAGAACAAATATTCCCTCAGTTCTATCGACCGCCGATACAACTCTACGCACGCTTGACGTTCGCTTTACCTAGAACAAGTATGAAACTAGAAGTCCTTTTTAGGTGTTGTTGGATAGATTTGCAAGATAATAAAGAGTACGTGAATAAAAAGTAGGGGTTGTTTAGGTTAAGAAACAATAAAGTAAATATAGCGAGTGTGGAAAAGTGGTGGTAGGAGTTGCGAAATTGTCCCTTAAGCAATTGACTACCTTACTAGACCGATAGCAAGTATTATGTGGGAGAGGCCACTGCTAGCATGTCATCCCTGACTTGGCATTCCATGCACTTATGATTGGAACTATTAGCAAGCATCTGCACCTACTAACGTTCATTAAGGTAAAATCCCAACCATAGCATTAAGATAAATGGGTCCCCCTTCAATCCCGTATGCATCAATTTCTATGCTAGGTTGAAGCTTCTGTCACTCTTGCCCTCCAATACATAGTCCTATCAACATACAACTAACCCTATGGTGTGATCCACGTGCGCACTCAGATGATGGGCACCAAAGGACGGCAACATAACCATAAGCAAATTAAATCAATCATAGCAATTCATCAACCACTGATAGCACAACGAAAATCTACTCAGACATCATAGGATGGCAACACATCATTGGATAATAATATGAAGCATAAAGCACCATGTTCAAGTAGAGGGTACAGCGGGTTGCAGGAGAGTGTATCATTGTAGATAGAGGGGGGAAGGTGATGGAGATGTTGGTGAAGATGGCGGAGGTGTTGGTGAAGATCGCGGTGATGATGATGGCCACGGCGGCGTTCCAGCGCCACCGGAGGAGAGGGGGAGAGGGGCCCCCTTCTTCCTTGACCTCCTCCATAGATGGGAGAAGGGTTTCCCCTCTGGTCCTTGGCCTCCATGGCATGGGAGGGGTGAGAGCCCCTCCGAGATTGGATCTATCTCTCTGTTTCTCTCTAGTTCTGCGTTCTGTTGAGGCTCTGTTTCACCGTTTCGTATATATATGGAGATCCGTACTCCGATTGGCCTGAAACCTTCGCCGTGATTTTTTTCCGAATATTATCTTTCTTTCGGAAAAAGAAGAGCATCAACCGCCTTACGGTGGGCTCACGAGGGTAGGGGCGCGCCCTAAGGGGGGGCGCCCCCTGCCTCGTGACCACCTCGGGCAATGGTTCGCGCTGATTTTCCTTCCGAATTTTCCATATTTTCCAAAAATAAGCTGCATTCGTTTTCATCCCGTTTGGACTCCGTTTGATATGGATATTCTGCAAAAGAAAAAACATGCAACAGACAGGAAGTGGCACTAGGCACTGGATCAATATGTTAGTCCCAAAAATAATATAAAAAGTTGCCAAAAAGTATATGAAAGTTGAATAATATTGGCATGGAACAATCAAAAATTATAGATACGACGGAGACGTACAGCATCCCCAAGCTTAATTCCTGCTCGTCCTCGAGTAGGTACATGAAAAAAAAGATAATTTTTGATGTGGAATGCTACCTAGCATAATCTTGATCATATGTCTAATCATGGCATGAATATGAAGACACGAGTGATTCAAAGCAATAGTCTATCCTTTGACATAAAAACAATAATACTTCAGGCACACTAATAAAGCAATCATGTCTTTTTGAAATAACATGGCCAAAGAAAGTTATCCCTACAAAATCATATAGTCTAGCTATGCTCCGTCTTCACCACACAAAATATTCAAATCATGCACAACCCCGATGACAAGCCAAGCAATTGTTTCATACTTTTGACGTTCTCAAACCTTTTCAACTTTCACACAATACATGAGCGTGATCCATGGACATAGCACTATAGGTGGACTAGAATATGATGGTGGAGAAGACAAAAAGGAGAAGATAGTCTCACATCAACTAGGCGTATCAACGGGCTATGGAGATGCCCATCGATAGATATCAATGTGAGTGAGTAGGGATTGCCATGCAACGGATGCACTAGAGCTATAAGTGTATGAAAGCTCTAACTGAAACTAAGTGGGTGTACATCCAACTTGCTTGCTCATGAAGACCTCGGGCATTTGAGGAAGCCCATCATCGGAATATACAAGCCAAGTTCTATAATGAAAATTCCCACTAGTATATGAAAGTGATAACTCAAGAGACTCTCTATATGAAGAACATGGTGCTACTTTGAAGCACAAGTGTGGAAAAAGGATAGTAGCACTGCCCCTTCTCTCTTTTTCTCTCATTTTTTTGTTTTCTTTTTTTTTCTCTTTCTTTTTATTTTTTATTTTTTGGTGGGCTTCTTTGACCTCTTTTTTTATTTGGGCTTCTTTGGCCTCTTTTATTTTTTTGTAAAGTCCGGAGTCTCATCCCGACTTATGGTGGAATCATAGTCTCCATTAACCTTTCCTCACTGGGACAATGCTCTAATAATGATGATCATCACACTTTTATTTACTTACAACTCAATATTACAACTCAATGTCTATAACAAAGTATGACTCTATATGAATGCCTCCGGCGGTGTACCGGGATGTGCAATGATCTAGCGTAGTAATGACATCAAAAAACGGACAAGCCATGAAAACATCATGCTAGCTATCTTACGATCATGCAAAGAAATACAACAATGAATGCTCAAGTCATGTATATGATGATGATGGAAGTTGCATGGCAATATATCTCAGAATGGCTATGGAAATTCCATGATAGGTAGGTATGGTGGCTGTTTTGAGGAAGGTATATCGTGGGTTTATGGTACCGGCGAAAGTGGCGCGATACTAGAGAGGCTAGCAATGGTGGAAGGGTGAGAGTGCATATAATCCATGGACTCAACATTAGTCATAAAGAACTCACATACTTATTGCAAAAATCTATCAGTCATCGAAAAAAAGTACTACGCGCATGCTCCTAGGGGGATTGATTGGTAGGAAAAGACCATCTCTCGTCCCCGACCGCCACTCATAAGGAAGACAATCAATAAATAAATCATGCTCCGACTTCGTTACATAACGGTTCACCATACGTGCATGCTACGGGAATCACAAACCTCAACACAAGTATTTCTACAATCCACAACTACCCACTAGCATGACTCTAATATCACCATCTTTATATCGCAAAACTATTGCAAGGAATCAAACACATCATATTCAGTGATCTACAAGTTTTATGTAGGATTTTATGACTAACCATGTGAATGACCAATTCCTGTCATCTCTCTAAATAGATATAAGTGAAGCAAGAGAGTTTAATTCTTTCTACAAAATATATGCCCATGCTCTAACAAATATAAGTGAAGCAAAAGAGCATTCTACAATTGCCGGTTGTCTAAGTGAAGAGAAACAGGCAATCCAAACTTCAAATGATATAAGTGAAGCACATGAAGCATTCTATAAAGCCATACTCAAAAGATATAAGTGAAGTGCAAAGAGCATTCTATAAATCAACCAAGGACTATCTCATACCAGCATGGTGGATAAAATAAAAATGAAAACTAAATGCAAAAGACGCTCCAAGATTGCACATATCACATGAACGAAACGAATTCAAAAACATACAGATACTTATTGAAGAAAGAGGGGATGCCTCCCCAGCATCCCGAAGCTTAGACGCTTGAGTCTCCTTGAATATTTACTTGGGGTGCCTCGGGCATCCCCAAGCTTGAGCTCTTGCCTCTCTTCCTTGTTCTCACATCGAGACCTTCTCGATCATCGAACACTTCATCCACACAAAACTTCAACAGAAAACTCGATAAGATCCGTTAGTATAATAAAGCAAATCACCACTATAAGTACTGTTGCAAACCAATTCATATTTTGTTTTTGCATTGTGTCTACTGTAATATAACTTTTTCATGGCTTAATCCACTGATATAAATTGATAGTTTCATCAAAACAAGCAAACTATGCATCAAAAACAGAATCTGTCTAAAAAAGAACAGACTGTAATAATTTGAACATTCACCATACTTCTGATACTTGAAAATTTCTGAAAAAATAGGAAGAATAAACAATTTGTATAGGAAGACAGCGCAAAAAGAATCAGAACCATTTGACGTTCCAGCTAAAAATGTAAAATCACGCACTACAGCCAAAGTTTCTGTCCTGCACCGTACAAACCATCAAGCAAATGTAAACATCCTAAAGGCAAACCTTGGCACATTATTTTTATAATACAATGGAATTGTACAAGGGGATAATTATTTTTGTTGAAAAGTTTCTGTAATCAAGATTCACAAAGTTGCCGTGAGCATGAACAAAGTTCAACGAGCTCTCCCACTTCAACAATGCTTGTCTTTCTCACTTTCGCTTTCCTTTTTGAAAAACTTTTGGGTTCCCCTCTTTATTTTTTTTTTGTTTTTAAACTATATGAAAGCACTCAACAGAAATAAATGGCTCTCTAAAACTTCCAGGTTGTCTCCCTGGAAGCGCTTTCTTTAAAGCCATTAAGCTAGGCATAAAGTGCTCAAGTAATGGATCCACCCGGATCCCAAGGTATATCAAAGCCAATTTTAATTAACAATGATTTGTAATTTAGTGGTGAGCACAAGGTAACATAAATCATGTAATGACGAAGTCTAACTCTCTTCCTATGCCTCGGCATGTCATAAAAGAACAATTCATGCACACAAAGTAAAGGCCAATGCATAGTATAAACAGTTTCTTGCAATTTTACCATGTTGGAAACATAGAGAGGTGGAGATATAGTTCCTCTCTCATAATAATTGCAAGTAGGAGGAGCAAGCACATGCATATTATATTTATCGAAATCATCATGCGCAACGGTAAAAGGCAACCCATCAATATAATCCTTAATAAGTGCAAACTTCACCGATATAGTGTAGTCGGAAGAATTCAAAAAGATAATAGGACTATCATGTGTGGGTGCAATAGCAACAATTTCATGTTTAACATAAGGAACTATGGCAAGTTCATCTCCATAAGCATAATTCATATTGGCATCTTTGCCACAAGCATAGCAAGCATCATTAAAAAGGGATATTTCAAAAGAATTATAGGGATCATAACAGTCATCACAGCAATCATCCTTCGGCAAGCACGAAGGGGAATTAAACAATGTATGAGTTAAAGAGTTACTCTCATTAGAAGGTGGGCACGGGTCATCAATCTGCTCATCCTCCTTTTGTTCTTCGCTCTCCTCATCATCTTTTTCATCCAATTAGCTCACAGTTTCATCGATTTCTTCTTCCATAGATTCCTGCAAAATATTAGTCTCTTCTTGGATAGCGGAGACTTTCTTAATAAGTGTATTAATTTCATAATTGTATTCATAATTCTCATAGCAATATTTGAGGATAGCTAAATGTTCAGATCTATAACAAGCATCACTAGTAGGAAAAGGGCTATAGATAGGATTGACACTAATGGCGCACTAGGGAAGTAGTGCGCCACTACTATATACTAATGGCGCACCAGTTGGTGATGCGCCATTAGTGTGGAAGACACTAATGGCGCACTAGAAAATAGGTGCGCCACTAGTGATAATTTTTTTTCATTTTCACATACATACTCGTGGCGCATCCTACCGAAGTGCGCCATTACTAGTTCTAACTAGTAATGGCGCACCAGACAGGGAGTGCGCCAGTACTGAATTTTTTTTATTCTTTTTTTTGCAAAACTACTAATGGCGCACCGCCTCACAGTGCGCCATTAGTTGTTTAAACTACTAATGGCGCACCCTGTAAAAGTGCGCCATTAGTATATATATATTTTTTTACTTTTCTGCAAAACTACTAATGGCGCACCACCTGCAGGTGCCCCATTAGTAACCAGGGTTACTAATGGTGCATTTGCAGGTGGTGCGCCATTAGTAACCTGGGACCCCAACAAGATATTTTGGACAGCCACACCTACCCACTCACTTTCCCCACTTCATTCCCTCCACCTCCTGTCGTGGTTCTAAGTCTAACAGTAAAGTAGGGGGTGTGTATGGAGAGGCTAGATCTTAGCTATTGGGAAGTTGTAAGCACGCAAGGTTTACGAGTTCAGGCCCTTCTCGGAGGAAGTAACAGCCCTACGTCTCGGTGCCCGGAGGCGGTCGATTGGATTATGCGTATGAAAATGACAGGGGTGCGAACCCCTCTTACTGAGGAGGGGGGTGGCTTATATAGAGTTCGCCGGCCCCCTCCTGCCCTCAGTAATGCAGGGGTTTAGGTACATTTAAGGTTGGGCGTTACTGGTAACGCCCCTAATAAAGTGCTATAATGACCATAAAGACTACTTAATAGCCGACCGTTTGCTTGCGGAGTGACTTTAGGTCTTCTGGCAGTCGAGTGGTTGGCTTCTTGGTCGAGTGACAGCTTCTTGGTCGGGTGTCTTCAACCCGTCGAGTGGGATACCTTCACATCGATTGAAAGGTGACATCTTCTAGGGATGTCCTCGGGTAGGGCTCTTTAGGACAGGTCTGTGCCCCTACCCTAGGTAGATAGCTTCATCATTAGCCCCCGAATGGATCGAGGTTAGAGCGGGAAAGAGTTGGTGATCTTTCTGACTCGTTCTTTGGGCTACATGAGTGCCTCGTTCTGGGTCGACCGTCATAGATGACGTCATCAACCTCTTCCAGTCGCCTTGATCCACTCCAGGCCTTTCGTCGAGTGGATTTCTTTACCTGTGACAGACCGAGTGCCGATGCGAGCGGGGTCTTCTGTTTTGACGAGTTGTTCTGCAGCCAGAGGATGTCACGGGATTTGGATTTTTGGGAAGCGCGCGGGACGGGGGCGGCCGCAGTAATCGGAAGTGATAAAGCAGAGGCTCCTCGATCCCCGCGTCGCCTTTTTCGCAACGTACTACGCGCGCGCCTGCTGCGGGATTTGATTGGATAGCCTGGGCCTACCGGTCAGCCACTCGGGAGCGGCCCCTTATAAGTTGCCGGCTGGGAGTTTCCCATCAGTGCGCGTACTTCTCCTTCTTTCTTCTTCCTCTCTCCCTTCGCAACTTCTTCCGCCACCTCCGCTCTCACCCTAGCGCCGCAAACCCATTCGAGATTTCGCCGGCAACGATGGTGAAGGGCAAGACGACAGCTCTGGAGCACGCGAAGAAGGCGGCGGCGGCAGGGAAACGGAAGAGGTCTACACGTGGCGGATCTTCCTCCAGGACCGCCCTGCCCAAAGGTTGGATCCAGGGCGACTGGATGCCGTCAGTGCTCCGGCAAGAGGATCTCGACGACATGGTCGAAGGGGGAGCCATTCCCCACAAAGCGGCGTGTCTTCCGGGGGGAGAGATCGAACCTCAACCCCGTGATGGTGAGTGCGTGCTCCTGGCCACTCACATCGACCGAGTGTTTTCTCTGCCGCCCCATCCTTTCTTCCGGAATTTCTTGAACTTCTTCGGAGTGCAGCTCCATCACTTTACTCCAAATTCCATTGTCTACCTCGCTGCTTTCATTTCCATGTGTGAGCCATTCTTGGGTTGCCGCCCACATTGGGGGCGTTTCAAGCACATCTTTACTTGTCGCTCTCAGTCGGTCAAGAAGGCCAAGTTGAGTGATGAGAGGACGCAAGTGATCCAGTTGTGCGGGGGCTTGGCGATCCAAACGAGGGGAAAGAGCTGTTTTCCATCCATCACTTTCCCGGAGTCGGTCCGAGGTTGGCAGGCAACTTGGTTCTACTGCCAGGACCAGGCGACCCCAGGGCAGTCGACCGGTCTCCCGTCTTTCTCTCTCGACCGAGCCAAAAAACCTGCTTCTCTAAAGGTGACGCCGGAAGAAAAGGCCCAGGTCAAGGTGCTGGCGGGTCGAGTGGTTGAGCTTGTCCGTGAGGGTGTGACTGGAATGGATCTGCTGGAAGTCTTCCTCAAGAGGCGAATCCAACCGCTCCAGGCTCGTGACCACCCGATGTGGATGTACTCAGGCCTCGAGGACACCACTCAGATCCACACGGAGG
This sequence comes from Triticum monococcum, assembly GCA_034509565.1. Classification (NCBI taxonomy): domain Eukaryota; kingdom Viridiplantae; phylum Streptophyta; class Magnoliopsida; order Poales; family Poaceae; genus Triticum; species Triticum monococcum. The sequence goes on along the minus strand of CM067842.1, from coordinate 272,160,563 downwards.
AGGTCACTGACGAGATGCTGGAGGGGTGGCTGTCGAGCATCACGGGCAACAAAGACAACCCCCAAGGAGCCAGGAGGGTCATTCCACTCGACAATTCGTACGAAGTGGACCAGGTATGTCTTTATGCTCCCGACTGAAATCTTGTTTTCTGCGTTGGTCTTCTTTGAGTAGGTCGATTGACTTCTGTCTTGTCTGCTGTTTTCCAGGCGACCACCAAGATGTACTCGACGCCCAACGGGGCATAGGGGTCAACTGAGGAAGGGGAGGCGAGCGGAGGCGAGAGCGGGGATGACCAAGGTGAGTGGGAGTCTGATGGTGAAGGAGAGGGAGGCGGCGACATCTTCTCCAGCGAGGAGGAGGAGGAGGAGGTTGAACCCCCCCGCCCGGAGAGGCGATCCAAGCTCGCACACGACCCGGCACAGGAACGCGATAAGGCGACTGCCTCCGTTGGGCCGTCGTCAAAACGCCCTCGGACCTCTTCTCCAACGCCGACTGGGAAGGTTCCTAAGCACCCACGCACGACACTGTCCAAGCCGCCCAAGGCTCTGCCCAAGATGAAGATAGTTGTCCCTACCATTTCCGGGTAATAAAGCTTGTTTTCCTTCGTCGACCGTGGACGGATCCTTGGTCGATTCATTGAGCCAACTGACTGACTTTTCGAGATTTGTAGCGCTGCTACTTCTGAGGTCTCCGCCAAGGATGACGACCAAGAGATGGGGGATGCTATTACCTCCAACCCTGGTACGATTACTGACGTTCTGTTTTTGAGTCGACTGGTCATTTCTTGCAATTCTGGTCGATTGAATGTTTACCTTGCAGCCCCTCCTCATGTTATCGACCTCCCAGATGACGACGACAACGAACCGCTGAGGATGAGGAGGAACAAGAGGTCGTTGGCTGACAAGACTCCCCAGCCTACTCCGGCGTCTGAGACCATGGCTTGGGATGGTGGCGACACCACTTGGGCTTCTGTGTCTTTCGCCAACCCTCTGTCGAGTGTGCGGCCTTCGGCGTCGACTGCGGATCCATCTTCACTTTTTGCTGCGTACCCCGTCCCTGAGGACCAAGCGGCTGCTGCAAAGGAGGCTATACGCCAGGCAGGGGTCATGATGGAGCAAGTGAAGATGGCTCGGGAGGCCAGCCAAGCAGCCTATGACGCGAGTTCGGCTCTTCAGAGCAACGTCCAGGTCAGTCGAGTCGACACTTGATCGTTTGAAGAGTCTCTCTATTTTTTCTGAAGATCTTTTGTATCTGTATCTGTACACCCACTAGGTGTGTTTGCCAATTCTTGGACAAGTGGGGGCATGCTGAGTGCACCCACTGGGTGTAGACCCCGAGACTACGGTGGACTGCTGGCAGTCGACTGTAGTCTTCACATTGTGTTACTATATCTGTATTTCTTCACTCGGTCTGGTCAGGCCATGTCGAATGGAACTGTATCCGGTTGACTACGGGCAGTCGACTTTCTCTCTTTTTTTTGGTCGAACCAGTGGGGGCACGCTGAGTGCACCCATTGGGTGTAGTCCCCGAGACTACTGTCGAATGTTTTTGATTCGGCTGTGGTCTTAGAAACGTCGCCATTGTCTTGGACGTCTGTCGACTGACTTTTCTTTTCATAGAAATCCTGCGAACTAGCATCTCGCTATACTGAGTTGGAGAAGCAGCGGATTCAACTGAACCTTGATCTGGAGCTGGCTAGAACAGAGCTGCAGAAGGTCAGAGACGGCACCGCTGGTAAGACGACTTTGTCGACTGGTTTTGTTTTTAGGCTTGAGTACCCTTCTGCTGTTTCCGAACCAATCATCATTTCTTTTGCAGGAGAACTGAGCGAGGCTCTGGCGAAGAAGGATCAGGACTTGGCTGCTGCCCGCAAGGAGGCTGACGACAAGATCGCTCTGGCTGAACAGAAGTTGGTTTCGGCCAACCAATTAGAAGAAGAGAATACCAAGCTGAAGACCGCTCTGAATGAAGCCAATGGGGAGTGCACACGTTGGAAGAAGGAGAACCTCGCCCTGAACGAGAAGATGGAAGGCATCGCTCGCAGGAGGGATGACCTGGAGAGCTACTTGAGGAGCCTCGCCAAGAAGTTGTACATCAAGCTTGAAGGTGCACATTCAATTCCGACTGGTTTTCTTTTTGTATCGACTCAGTCTATGAAAATTGACTTATCCTTGGATCGTGTATGCAGAGCTTTGCCAGAACTTTGAGGAGGAGACTGGGCGGATTGAAACAGGTTTGGATCCAATCAACTCTCCGGTGAATGATGAAGCTGCCATGAATCTGCTCCGACTGGAATCTCGCATTGACGGCGTCGTGGATTACTTGGCTCGGCTGAAGGTTGCCATGTCGCGGATCGACCCGACACTTTGGCCAGAGTCTACGCTCCAGAATGATCTCGAGTCTCTGATGGCTCGACTTAACGGAATCCCTGACCGAGTGCAGGAGTGGAAGAAGTCTTCTGTTCGATGCGGTGCTGATGTGGCTCTGTCTCTAGTCCGTGTCCATTGCAAGGAGGCGCGAGAAGAGAAGCTGGCCGCCATCCAAGTCGCCAATACCAAGAGGCACAGCTTTCAAGACTTCATGGAGACCTTTATTGCTGCTGCCACCCGTATTGCAGACAGGATCGAATTGGATGAGTTCGTCGCCCCTGCCAGTCCTCCGCCTGAGGAATGAAAAACTTTTATGCTTCTCCTTAAATTTGCCTCGGAATGCCGAGTGGATTTGTAACCGTTAAACTCTGCCGAGCCGAGGGCTCGAGTACTTTGATCTGAGGTCTGGGACCTTTTAGGCTTTATCCGAACTTGATTTTTTGTTGAATATCTTCGCGGTTTGGTCTGTCGAACGGAACTTGATCTTCGCTCGGAATACCCTTTGTATTTGTGGCATAACTTCTTGCGGATTGGGTCGAGTCCTGTACTTAGGCGAGCACTGGGCTGCTGCTAAGCCTCTGAGCGGGAGGTTTGCTGTTCACTCGGTAGGATTTTTCAAACTTAGGCGAGTGCTGGACTGCAGCTAAGCCCCCGAGTGGGAGGATTGCTCTCCACTCGGTAGGATTTTTTCAAACTTAGGAGAGTGTTGGACTGCAGCTAAGCCTCCGAGTGGGAGAACTTAGGCGAGTACTGGACTGCAGCTAAGCCCCCGAGTGGGACGATTGCTCTCCACTCGGTAGGATTTTCTCGAACTTAGGCGAGTGCCTAACTGCAGCTAAGTCTCAAAGTGGGAGGACATAGGCGAGTACTGGACTTCAGCTAAGCCCCCGAGTGGGAGGATTGCTCTCCATTCGGTAGGATTTTCCAAACTTAGGCGAGTGCCTGACTGCAGCTAAGTCTCAAAGAGGGAGGACTTAGGCGAGTACTGGACTGCAGCTAAGCCCCCGAGTGGGAGGATTGCTCTCCATTCGGTAGGATTTTCCAAACTTAGGCGAGTGTTGGACTGCAGCTAAGCCTCCGAGTGGGAGAACTTAGGCGAGTATTGGACTGCAGCTAAGCCCCCGAGTGCGAGGATTGCTCTCCACTCGGTAGGATTTTTTCAAACTTAGGCGAGTGCTGGACTATAGCTAAGCCTCCGAGTGGGAGAACTTAGGCGAGTACTGGACTGCAGCTAAGCCCCCGAGTGGGAGGATTGCTCTCCACTCGGTAGGATTTTTTCAAACATAGGCGAGTGCTGGACTGTAGCTAAGCCTCCGAGTGGGAGAACTTAGGCGAGTACTGGACTGCAACTAAGCCCCTGAGTGGGAGGATTGCTCTCCACTCAATAGGATTTTCTCAAACTTAGGCGAGTGCCTGACTGCAGCTAAGTCTCAAAGTGGGAGGACTTAGGCGAGTACTGGACTGCAGCTAAGCCCCCGAGTGGGAGGATTGTTCTCCACTCGGTAGGATTTTTTCAAACTTAGGCGAGTGCTGGACTGCAGCTAAGGCTCCGAGTGGGAGAACTTAGGCGAGTACTGGACTGCAACTAAGCCCCCGAGTGGGAGGATTGCTCTCCACTCAGTAGGATTTTCTCAAACTTAGGCGAGTGCCTGACTGCAGCTAAGTCTCAAAGTGGGAGGACTTAGGCGAGTACTGGACTGCAGCTAAGCCCCCGAGTGGGAGGATTGCTCTCCACTCGGTAGGATTTTTTCAAACTTAGGCGAGTGCTGGACTGCAGCTAAGGGTCCGAGTGGGAGAACTTAGGCGAGTACTGGACTGCAGCTAAGCCCCCGAGTGGGAGGATTGCTCTCCACTCGGTAGGATTTTCTTGAACTTAGGCGAGTGCCTGACTGCAGCTAAGTCTCAAAGTGGGAGGACTTAGGCGAGTACTGGACTGCAGCTAAGCCCCCGAGTGGGAGGATTGCTCTCCATTCGGTAGGATTTTCCAAACTTAGGCGAGTGTTGGACTGCAGCTAAGCCTCCGAGTGGGAGAACTTAGGCGAGTATTGGACTGCAGCTAAGCCCCCGAGTGGGAGGATTTCTCTCCACTCGGTAGGATTTTTTCAAACTTAGGCGAGTGCTGGACTGCAGCTAAGCCTCTGAGTGGGAGAACTTAGGCGAGTATTGGACTGCAGCTAAGCCCCCCGAGTGGGAGGATTGCTCTCCACTCGGTAGGATTTTTTCAAACTTGGGCGAAACGGATTCGCAGCCAAGTCACCCACTGGGGGATTTTGTATACAAACAAAAGTGACAGCAATTATTGGAACACTCTTGTCTTTGATAAAAATGAACTGCAGAAAATTTTTTCTTATTACATCTCGTCTAAGGGAGAACTCAAGTGTAAAAGGGGCGGAGCAGTTCCGCGTTCCAAGGTTGTGGATCGTCGATCTGGCGATCAACATTGTAGAGGTGATACGCTCCATTGTGGAGGACTCTGGTGACGATGAAGGGGCCTTCCCAAGTAGGAGCAAGCTTGTGTGGTTTCTGTTGATCCACTCGGAGGACTAGATCTCCTTCTTGGAAGGCTCGACTCTTCACATTCCGGGTGTGAAATCGGCGCAAGTCTTGCTGATAAATGGTTGATCTGATCATGGCCATCTCCCTCTCTTCTTCTAAGAGGTCGACTGCGTCTTGCCTGGCCTGTTCTGCTTCATCTTCGGTGTAAAGTTCGGCTCGGGGTGCGTTATGAAGAAGGTCACTCGGCAGAACTGCTTCGGCTCCATAAACCAGAAAGAATGGAGCTCTTCCAGTCGACCGGTTAGGGTGGTCCTTAATCCCCACAGAACTGACGGAAGCTCGTCGACCCAAGCGCCAGCCGCGTGCTTGAGATCACGCATTAGTCGAGGCTTTAGTCCTTTGAGAATCAGACCATTTGCTCTCTCAGCTTGTCCATTCGATTGGGGATGGGCGACCGATGCGTAGTCGACTCGTGTGCCTTGAGAGGCGCAAAAAGCTCTAAACTTGTCCCAATCAAAGTTTGACCCATTGTCAGTGATGATGCTATGCGGGACTCCATATCTGAATGTTAACCCTCTGACGAAACTGATAGCAGTGCAAGCATCGAGATTCTTGATGGGCTTAGCTTCGATCCATTTGGTAAACTTGTCGACTGCCACAAGCACATGAGTGAATCCACTCCTGCCCGTTCTTAGTGGACCAACCATGTCCAGTCCCCAGACGGCAAAGGGCCAGACGAGTGGAATGGTCTTCAGGGTTGATGCAGGCTTGTGTGACATGTTGGAGTAGAACTGGCACCCTCCACACTTGTCGACTATCTCTTTTGCCATCTCATTTGCTCTTGGCCAGTAAAATCCCGCTCGGTATGCTTTAGCCACAATAGTCCGAGAGGACGCATGGTGACCATAGCTCCACGAGTGGATATCATTAAGGATTATCTGACCCTCTTCTGGTGTTATGCATTTCTGACCGATTCCAGTCGTGCTCTCTCTATACAGCTGTCCCTTTATGACTGTGAAGGCCTTGGATCGGCGAACAATCTGTCGAGCCTCTTCCTCGTCCTCCCGGAGTTCTTTCCTTAGGATATACGCGATGTACGGTATCGTCCAGTCGGGAGTGATTGCCAGGACCTCCATGACTAGGTCGACCACAGCAGGAACTTCGACTTCAGTCGGATCTATGGCACTTTTTGGCTGCGGGGCTTCTTCTGTAAAAGGATCCTCTTGGACTGACGGCGAGTGAATGTGTTCCAGGAACACTTTTCTAGGAATGGCCTCTCTCTTGGAGCCTATCTTTGCCAAATCGTTAGCTGTCAGATTTTTCAGTCGGGGGACATGATGAAGCTCTAACCCCTCGAATTTCTTTTCAAGCTTTCGCACTGCATTGCAATAACCAGTCATTGCCGGACTTCTGACGTCCCACTCCTTCATCACTTGATTTACCACCAAATCTGAGTCGCCATAGACCATGAGCCGACGGACGCCGAGTGAAATGGCCATGCGCAACCCATACAAGAGCGCTTCATATTCTGCTTCATTATTGGAGGAATTAAAGTGAATCTGGAGAACATATCTGAGCTTATCTCCTCGGGGGAGACTAGGACTACCCCACACCGGAACCATTCAGCATCTTAGACCCATCGAAGAACATGGTCCAGTGCTTCGAGTGAACTTGAGTTGGAAGTTGCTGTTCAATCCACTCAGCGAAGAAATCTGCGATTGCTTGGGACTTGATAGCCTTCTTTGCTTCAAACTTGATATCTAAGGGAAGGAGTTCAATGCCCACTTGGCCACTCGACCAGCTGCGTCTCTGTTATGCAGAATCTTTGATAGTGGGGCGTCGCTGACGACTGTAATGGAGTGGTCAGAGAAGTAATGTGCAACTTTCTTCGTGGTCATATAAATCCCATATACAAGCTTCTGGTAGTGAGGGTATCTTTGTTTTGAATGGGTCAAAACTTCAGACACATAATATACTGGGCGTTGAACTTTGAAGGCCTTTCCTTCCTCTTCCCGCTCGACCGTAAGCACTGTACTGACAACTTGTCCTGTGGCTGCAATGTAAAGCAGCAGAGGCTCTTTGCTGATTGGGGCAGCAAGCACCGGCTGGGTGGAGAGCAGAGCTTTGAGGTCTGCGAACGCTGCATCAGCTTCTGGAGTCCACTCGAATTTGTCAGACTTTTTCATCAGTCAGTAAAGAGGCAACGCCTTTTCACCGAGACGAGAAATGAATCGACTTAAAGCGGCCAAGCAGCCTGTAAGCTTTTGGCCATCGTGCACGCGTACAGGACGCTTCATCCCGAGTATGGTGCCAATTTTTTCAGGATTGGCGTCGATCCCCCGTTCGGAAACGAGAAAACCGTGTAACTTTCCACCTGGAACTCCGAAAGTGCACTTTGATGGATTGAGCTTGATATCATACCTCCTGAGGTTGGCAAAGGTTTTAGCAAGGTCAGCCCGTGGGTCGGAACCTTTCCGGGACTTGACCACAATATCATCCATGTATGCCTCCACATTCCGACTGATTTGAGTGAGTAAACACTTCTGAATCATTCTCATGAATGTGGCTCCGGCGTTCTTGAGGCCAAACGGCATGGTGACGTAACAGAAGCATCCGAATGGAGTGATGAAAGCTGTTTTGATCTCATCGGGCCCATACAGACGGATCTGATGGTACCCTGAATAGGCATCTAGAAAAGACAATCTCTCGCACCCCACAGTCGAGTCGACTATTTGGTCGATGCGAGGGAGGGGAAAATGATCTTTCGGGCAGGCCCGATTGATATGTTTGAAATCAATGCACATGCGAAGTGACTTGTCCTTCTTCGGGACCATGATGACATTAGTGAGCCACTCGGAGTGGTAAATCTCTTGGATGAACTCCGCCGCTAAGAGCCGAGCCACCTCCTCGCCAATGGCTTGCTTCTTCTGGACGGCGGACCGTCGAAGATGTTCCTTCATAGGCTTGAATTTTGGGTCGACTCGTAGACGGTGCTCAGACAGCCCTCTGGGAACTCCAGGCATGTCAGAGGGTTTCCATGCGAAGATGTCCCAGTTCTCACGGAGGAGCTGGATGAGCGCTTCTTCCTATTTGGAGTCGAGCGTCGTCGAGATGTGAGTCGGAGCAGCGTCGAGGTCGGTCGGGTGAATGTGGACTGTCTTTGTTTCACCAGACAACTGAAAAGTTGATTCTGAGGCAGGCTTCTTAGCTCGCAGCAATTCACTCGGATCGGCAGTCTTTTGGTACTCTTTCAGCTCGACCACTGCCATCTGAGCATCAGCGATCTTTGATCCCTTCTAAAAACACTCTTCTGCTTTCTTTCGGTTTGCCCGTAATAGTGATCACACCCTTGGGGCCAGGCATCTTCAGTTTGAGATACACGTAACATGGTCGAGCCATGAAGCGTGCGTAAGCTGGCCTGCCCAAAATGGCATGATAAGCACTCTAGAAGTCTACAACCTCGAATGTCAACTTTTCCTTGCAGTAATTCTTTGAATCACCAAAAACCACGTCAAGAGCAATCTGGCCGAGTGACTCGGCTTTCTTCCCAGGAATGACTCCGTGGAAGCTCATGTTACTGGTACTCAGTCTGGACATCGGAATGCCCATTCCTTTCAAAGTTTCAGCGTACAGTATGTTCAGGCCACTGCCGCCATCCATCAATACCTTGGTTAGTCGAGTGCCTTCGACAACTGGATCGACCACCAAAGTTTGCCTCCCAGGGGTGGCAATGTGCGTCGGGTGATTAGACTGGTCGAATGTGATGGCGGTCTGAGACCACTTCAGGTAACTGGGGGTTGCCGGAGCAACCATGTTCACCTCACGGTTAATGACTTTTAGTCGACTCTTACTTTCGACATCGGCAAAAATCATTAGGGTGGAATTGACTTGGGGGTATCCATCGTCACTGTCTTCCTTGTCCTCAACCCTGTCCGGCTCTTTTTCCTTATCTTTGGGCTGCTTGCCCTGGAACTGCTGGATCAGGAGCCGGCACTGTCGAGTGGTATGCTTTGGGTAAACAAAATAACCCTCTTCGTCTTTCTTTGTGTGGATGTGACATGGCAGATCCAAAACATCATTTCCATCTTGATCCTTGACTTTCTTGGGCTTCCAGGGCCCCTTGGATTTTCCTTGGGTTACGGCCAGGGCCTCCCCAGGGGCAGCTGGCTCAGCCTTCCGCTTCTGTTTCCGACTGGAGTTTCCTCCGGTTTCTTGGGCGACTGCCTTGAGCTTGCCGCTTCGGAGTCGGTCCTCATCTTCACCATTAGCGTACTTGGTGGCAATCTCCATCATCCGATTCAGAGACATCTCTCCAGTTCGACCGAACTTCAGATTTAGTTCCCTGTACTTCATGCCTTCCTTGAAGGCACAAACTGCTAGGTGGTCTGGCACATTCTCAACCGTGTGACGCAATGTGATCCACCTCTGGATATAATCCCTCAGAGTTTCATTCGGTTTCTACACGCAAGACCGCAACTCTGTAAGGCCTGTAGGTCGCTTGCATGTTCCCTCAAAGGTTGTGACCAACACTCGGGAGAGGTCCTCCCAAGTGTAGATGCTGCTGGGTGCCAACTGATTTAACCACGCTCTGGCCGAGCCCTCTAACATGAGAGGCAAATGCTTCATGGCCACCTCATCATTGCCACCGCCAATCTGTACAGCCACTCGGTAATCTTCGAGCCAAGTGTCAGGCTTGGATTCACCGGTGAACTTGCTGACTCCAGTCGCTAGCCTGAAGTTGGGAGGAATCACTGCGGCCCTGATGGCTCGACTGAAACATTCTGGCCCCGAAACATGTACCCTGCTGCCGGCGGGCGCATCTCTATTGTGGCCCTCTCGAGGAGCTCTGTTCCTGTCAACCAAACCTTGAACGAGGATGGATCTCGCGTCAAAGCCTGGGTCCCTAGGGTCGACTGGAATCCTCTGCCCAACATTATGGGGGCGCCTGTCATCTCGATGTCGAGGCGCATATGACCCACTCCTCGGGGGAGGGGTTGGCACTCGACGTCGATCATCACGGTCGGGTCGGTGATCATACTGCTCATTTCTTCTGTACTGATCGTGCCGGTCTCCACGTCCCTCACGCCTCGGGGGCGATCTCGGGCTGTGAGCCGACTGGACTATTTCTGTTGCAACGGAATTCTGGTTTCCCGCCGCTCGAAGCAACGCTCTGATCTGCAACAAGCCCCTGCCAGCCTCCGACTGGGAGGGCTGAGTTGACTCCGCTATACGGGCCGCGGTGGCCAAATTCTGAACTGGGGTTCGGTATACCTGCGGCGGCGGGAAGAGCTGACGTTGACTGGACTCGGGAGCTTGCTGACGTCGACTGGACTCGGGAGCTCGCTGACGCGCTTGCTCATCGAGTATTCGCTATAGATTCTCCAGTCGAGTGTGCTCGGCCAGGTTAGCCAAGCGCGCGTCCTCCAAGGCCCGGGCCTAGGGGGTTTCTCCAACAATAGGAGTGTGGAGCGCGTCCATGTTCCGGCGGCGAAGCTCCTCTCGCTGCAATGACGTGAGAGGTTCGGGGAGGTACTCGTCGTGGGGATGCGACGGGTCGCCTCCACCCGCGCCCCCATCAGTGCGAGGGAATCCGGGAGGACTATGTGTCCCCTCGACCGCCAGAACCTCAGCCAAAGGGTCGCTACTATCACCCTCGGATGCGGTCTCCGCAGAGCCAGTCGACAGGTCGAACAGGCCGCAGAGGGATTCGTCGGGCTCGATTGCCGCGACTTGTGGGGCCGCCGACTGGCGGGCCACGGCGTGCCTCACCCACTGCTGGAGTCTCGACCGACCTGAGCGCTTGTGCTGGTGGGAGACAGGGCGGGGAGACGACACGGGGGCCGACTGATACTGGGTCGACGGCTGCCGCAGGAGGACGCCGGGAACGCATGCGCGGAAATGCGTCGCGCCGCGGACGTGGAGCGCATCGACGTCGAGTGGCGCCTCCTGAAGCCAGGCGGAGTCGTCGTTGATGAAGGTGAGCGCGCCAAGACGGATCTCGCGGCCCTCTACCAAAACTCCGCAGGAAACCATGATCAAATGGATCGGAAAAATCGCAACTTCTCCAATTAGGAGCTAAGACTCCTGCCCCACGGTGGGCGCCAACTGTCATGGTTCTAAGTCTGACAGTAAAGTAGGGGGGTGTGTATGGAGAGGCTAGATCTTAGCTATTGGGAAGTTGTAAGCATGCAAGGTTTACGAGTTTAGGCCCTTCTCGGAGGAAGTAACAGCCCTACGTCTCAGTGCCCGGAGGCGGTCGATTGGATTATGCGTATGAAGATGACAGGGGTGCGAACTCCTCTTACTGGGGAGGGGGTGGCTTATATAGAGTTCGCCGGCCCCCTCCTGCCCTGAGTAATGCAGGGGTTTAGGTACATTTAAGGTTGGGCGTTACTGGTAACGCCCCTAATAAAGTGCTATAATGACCATAAAGACTACTTAATAGCCGACCGTTTGCCTACGGAGTGACTTTAGGTCTTCTGGCAGTCGAGTGGTTGGCTTCTTGGTCGAGTGACAGCTTCTTGGTCGGGTGTCTTCAACCCGTCGAGTGGGATACCTTCAAGTCGACTGAAAGGTGACATCTTCTAGGGATGTCCTCGGGTAGGGCTCTTTAGGACAGGTCTGTGCCCCTACCCTAGGTACATAGCTTCATCACCTCCTTCTCCAAGCTTTCGGTTGCCTCCTCCTCCTCACCTCATTTCCACCATAGATTCATCAAAATTAAGTGGTGAAATTACCTTTTTTGATAGGTAAGTAAGGGGAAAGCTACCTTCATGATGTAGATCTACTTTTTTTCTCCCTAGCTCGCTCCAACAACGTGCACATGCACTTTTTGTGGCCTAGCTAGATCTATGTATGTTTGTGGTGTTGCATGTGTTTGTGGTGTTGCATATATGTTTGTGTTTGCAGGTACCGGTATTTGAAATGCGATAGTTGCCAATATTTTGCCGGAATGTTGATTCATTTCCGTTTCGGCGAGATTTTTGGCACTATGCATTCTTTTTGGTCCTATTTTTAGGGAAGGTCATGCCAAATTTTTTCTTGGTTCTAAAACATCGTTTTGCTCTACCCCGCAGGCGACCATGGTCCGCACGATGACCGAAGGCATCGTGAATAGGTTTTTGAGCTCCGCGAAGGCCGAGATGCTTCAAAAGAACGAGACGGAGATAAGATGTCCGTGTCAAAGATGCAAGCTGAAGAGCCTTATTGCGGTCCCGGATTCCGGGCAGGTGCGGGACCACCTGCTCTTGCATGGTCTCATGGATGGCTATCGGTGGCAAGGTGATGAAGATGACTATGAAGTCGTCCATGGGGGCCGGACAAGAAATGAGGAAGGGCAACAAGACAAGTACCACCGCGGTGAGGGCGGGCGAGAAGACGAAGAATCTCCAGGACATGATCATGACGGTGATGCTGTACACAGTCACCATGTAGAAGATGTCGTACATGATGATGAGGAAGATCAAGACGAAGGGCATGATCATGAAGATGAAGATGCCGGAGCAGACGACGATGGAGGCTGGGTGCAGGACCCTCATATTCAAGAGCTACTTCTCAAGCAGATGGATAACGCAAGAGCTGCCGCCCGAGAGAAAGCCAAGCTAGATCAACTGGAGATAGATGTGGTTACTCCATTGTATGAAGGATGCAGGCCCAAGGATACCCGCCTGAAAGTAACGCTCATGGCTCTGGAGATGAAGGTAAAACACAAAATGACCGACGCATGCTGCGACGAGAACATGTCATTCTGGCACGAACGTCTTCCTAAGGGGAACAAGTGCTCGACCAGTTTTAAGGAGGCGAAGAAAATCGTGTGTCCTCTGGATTTACCGCACGTGAAATACCATGTGTGCATGAACAATTGCATCATTTATCGGGACGAGCACGTGGAGTCTACCATATGCCCGGTGTGCGGCGTCGCTCGATACAAGAAGCGGAAGAAAGCTCCTCGAAAATCGGTGTGGTAATTTCCGATCACTCCTTGTCTGCAGCGGTATTTCGCGAACCCTAAGGTAGCAAAGCTCCTGCGTTGGCACGCGGATAGGGAGGAGAAGAAGCGGGAAGATGACAGAAATGATCCGGAGATAAATAAAAAAGACAAGATGCTGAGTCACCCTAAGGATGCGAGCCAGTGGCAAGCGTTGAACTTCGAATACCCAGAATTTGGGAAGGATCCAAGGAACATCGTGCTGGGCGCGAGCACCGATGGAGTCAATCCATTTGGTAGCGAGAGAAGCACACATAGCACCTGGCCTATGTTTGTATGGATGTACAACCTTCTCCCCTGGTTGTGCATGAAGAGGAAGTACATTCACATGAGTATGCTAATTGAAGGGCCGAAACAACCAGGGAACGACATCAATCTGTATCTGGGGCTGCTGAAAGAGGAGCTAGACACGCTGTGGAAATCGCCAGCCAATACGTGGGATGCCGCAGAGAAAGAATATTTCCCTATGAGAGCCGCACTGCTCACGACGGTGCACGACTATCTCGGTTACGGATATCTCGCGGGGCAAGTAGTCCACGGATTTTCTGGATGCGTAAGGTGCATGGATGACACGACGTATCGCCAGCTAGATAGAGATCCCGGGTCTTCAAAAACCGTGTTCATGGGACATCGAAGGTGGCTTCGCGACGATGACCCATGGAGGAAACGCAAGGATCTGTTCGATGGTGAAACCGAACCCCGAAAACGCCCACGTACGAGGAGCGGCGAGGAAATAACGAGCTGTTGAAAAATTGGAAAGATTGCCCACTGCCGGGAAAGAAGCAAAATTCACCAGAGCCGGGAAAGAAGCGAAAGGCGCCAGAGCCACTGCTGAAGGTATGGAAAACGAGGTCTGTTTTCTGGGACTTGCCGTACTGGAAGATCCACCGTGTGCCTCACAGCCTTGACGCCATGCATATCACGAAGAACGTGTGCGAGAGTCTGCTTGGTACCCTGCTCAACATGCCACAGAGGACCAAAGATGGGCCGAAAGCAAAGGCAGACTTGAAATCAATGGGCATCAGGCAGGAGCTTCACGCTAATGATGATGATGATGATGATGATGATGATGATGATGATGAGGCGAAGCAGGACACAGAAACTCATCGCAAAGGCAAAAAGGCCAAGAAGACCAGAAGTGACTACCCTCCCGCGTGCTTGACTCTAAGTCAGGAGGAGATCGAGAAGTTTTTCACCTGCCTCGGAGGAGTAAAACTTCCTTACGGTTACGCGGGGAAGATAAGCAGATACCTAGACCCAGCGAAGCAGAAGTTCAGCGGGATGAAGTCTCATGACTGTCACGTGCTGATGACGTAGATACTTCCAGTTGCAATCCATGGGATCATGGACGCGCACGTTCGTGAAACTCTATTTGGCCTATGCAACTTTTTCGACGTCATCTATTGGAAGTCGATTGGCGTGAGGCAACTCAGACGGCTACAGGAAGAGATCGTGGTGACACTATGCGAGCTTGAGATGTACTTCCCGCCTGCATTCTTCGACATTATGGTGCATCTGCTAGTCCATATCATGGAGGATATCATCCAACTCGGGCCGATGTTCCTGCACAACATGATGCCATTCGAAAGGATGAATGGTGTCAACAAAGGATACGTTTGCAACATGTCACATCCAGAGGGAAGTATAGCCAGGGGCTTTCTGACCGAAGAGTGCATCTCCTACTGCACAAATTATCTAGGCATCGAGAACCCCGTTGGTCTGCCCGTCAACAGGCACCTCGGCAGGCTCGCTGGATGGGGTCACCGTGAGGGTCGCCGCGAAATGCATGTCGACTTCGAGGGTCGACTCGCCGACTTTGAAAGAGCAAACCTAGTCGCGCTATAACACATAGACGTGGCCGATCCTTGGGTGGTAGAGCACAAAACCTTTATTGAGAAGGCGTACAATGACCGAGGCCAACAGAGGACGGGCGGAGATATAATCAAAGAGCACAACTCATGTTTCACGCGTTGGTTCAAGCAGAAGCTTCTGTCATACCCTTTACATGAGGATTCTTCTGCGGAAGAACAACTCATATTCGCCTTGTCACAGGGCGCCGAGCACAACCTGATGACCTATGAGGCGTACGATATCAACGGCTATGCATTCTACACCGAGATCAAGGACATGAAGAGCGATGGTTATCAGAACTCCGGGGTAACGATGGAATCCTACACCGGTAACGATAAGGACAGATACTACGGAAGGATCGAGGAGATCTGGGAGCTGAGCTACGCTGGAGAGAAGGTCCCGATGTTCTGGGTCAGATGGGCCAAGAGCGTCCTAAAAGAAGACCGGTATTTCACCACCATGGTTATAACCGAAGCCAAATCCAAGACCGCGGGCGCAAACGTCACCGCGAAAAATGAGCCATGGGTACTGGCTTCCCAAGTGGACCAATGCTTCTTCATTACCGACCCGTCAAAGCCCAGTCGTGTTGTCGTGAGGAGAGGCAAAAGGAAGATCATCGGAATGGATGGAGTAGCCAATGAGCAAGACTTCGACAAGTACGGCGACCCGAAGATCGAACATGACGACGACGATGAAGTAGCAGCACACACCACAAGAAGAAGCAGGACCACCCTACCTAAAGGACGTCCGTTCCACAGAAGAACTCCATTTGCGAAAAAGAAGGGCAAGAAGATTGTGAACAGATAGCTAGCTAAGATCGATTGTATTTAAATCGTAGTCTTCATTTCTCGATTGTATTTCATGGGCACTTTTCGATATCATGAATATTTTTAAATTTCACGGGCACTTTTTGAATTCATGAGGACACTCGATCTCAATCCCCCTCCACCGCCGCCGACGAGCACCCGGCCCCCCGCACCCTCCCCCGCTCCACCGCCGCCAACGGGCACCCCCCGCACCCTCCCCCGCTCCACCGGCGCCGCCCATGATATTTTCAAGTAACAAATTTGAACATATTTTTTAAAAAATTATTGCTTTTTTTATAAAAAAATATTATTGTTATGATTTAAACAAGTTTGAACATATTTAAACACAAATAAATATCAAACAGCATTTAAAATGCAAAAAAAATATTGCGGAGCCTGGGAATCAAACCCAGGACCTCCTGGTGTGTGTGCTGCATGCTGACCAGTCGGGCTAGTGGGTGGGTTCTGATGTGGATTGGGTTAGGTGCAATATAACATGTGCTCGAACTGTAATAAAAAAACATTCTAATGGCGCACCTCTGCGGGGTGCGCCATTGCTATCTAAAAAAAGATTTCTAATGGCGCACCGAGGTGTGGTGCGCCATTAGTAAGCTTCCCCCTATCTATCCACCCTCTCCCTCGCCAGATCCCCTTCGACCCTCTCTCCCTCGCCACCAGATCCACCCGCGCGCTGCCCCGACCCACGATGTCGCCGCCCCAACCCTCACCGGACTCCACCCCCGCCGCCCCAGCGCCCCAGCCCCGCCGCCCCGGCCCTCGCCGGACTCCACACCCCCGCCGCCCCCGCGCCCCCACCCCCGCTGCCCCGACCCTCGCCGGACTCCTCCTCGCCGTCGGCGCCGAGCAGCGATGCAGCACCGTACGCCCCCCGACCCTCCTCCTCCCCTTGCCCATCCTCCTCCTCCCCTTGCCCCCCGCCTCCGCAGCTGACGGCCCCTTCTCTGTCTCGCAGGGCAAGGTCTCCGGCGCCTCTATGACACCGACGCCTCCACCGTCTACGGCGTCTGCGCCTTCTTCCACCCCGGCCACCGCGGCCTCCCCCCTTGCCCCTCCTCCTCCTCCCCTTGGCCCTCCCGGTTCTTCTCCACTAAGGTGTGTTTCTCCATGCCCCTGTCTCCGCCATTCCAGGGCTTAATAGATCTCCTATGATATATGACTTGTTTATGAAGATGTTGATGTGTTATGCCTTGTTCTTGTCTGTACATTTGCGCCCTTCCAGGGCTTAACTTGCTTATGAATACATCTCCCATTGATTTTGATGTAGTTTTAGAGTGGCTAGTATGTATGTAGTGGAGCTAGCAGTAGCAGCTGCTTCTACGGCACCTTATTTGCTGTTCAGCTGTGTCAAACAAAATTCCAATGGCCAACTCATATGCCCTGCAATTTGCTCATGATTATTATTTATCTCACATCACCTTCTCCTCTTTGCTTTCCATGCACTCCCAGCTCCGTCATCGCGACCACGTAATAGTCCGCGGGTGATACAACATGCTCAAATTCAGTAATTAATCAGTATATATATACCATAAGAGAAGTCTCAAAGATTGGGACTATCTTGCCTTATGTTTCAAACTTTGAACTATATACATGACTTCTATTTTATTTTTGAAATTCACAGAGTTAGGACTATCGTGTGGATGATGCTAAATAGAGATAGGAGTAGTAGTGGTGGCCATCTAGTTGGACTACTACTGCTAGGACTTGCTCCAGATTTTAGTATTTCTTTTCTTTTAGGATTTATTTTCTTCTAGGACTAGGTTTTTATTATTTTTCTGTTGTGATTGTTTTTTGAGCTCTTTCTTTTTCATTTCCTACTATCCTTATCCTAATTATCTTAAATTGTTATGATGTGTGTAACAGGATTAGATCTTGGATTTGCTAGTGGACTTTGGGAGTTTCTTAGCCAGCTTGGTGACTCCATATTTTTCACTATTTCAGCAAGCCTTTTGTAAGCATTAAACTTTCAGCACTACATTTCTATCTTATGTGTACATCTGTTTGCTTCCAATTGCTATATATGTATTGTTGTTACTAAAAATGATGAAGCTCCTGTCAATTGCTATACATATATATGTGTATGATGATCCTCCTTTCCTGTAGTAGTATAACTAGGATATAAAGCACATTGAACTAACAATCTTGTATGGTGCCTAAACTACAATGATTCAGGAACATCAGATGACATAGCATGTGGATATTGACATAGGATGAGTAGATTAATAAGTGAGCCAAAAGTGATGGACAAACCTCATGCTAGGAATTCTCGGGGGTTGCAGTACATGGAATGCATTTGCAAATGCAGCCAAAACCTGATATATACCAAAAAAAATTGTATAGAAATATGCTGAATTTTCTGCTCTGATTGTTGCTCAAAGAAATTTAGCAAAAAAATGGGGTCCTGGGAGACGCCGCTGCTGCTTGAGGCCCTTGAGAGGCCCTTCGTGTCGTGATGATTTTGCAGGTACCCCGAGAGGCCCTTGAGTTTGCCGGAATGTCGATTAACTTCCGTTCCGGCAAATTCGGGTACTCCATATGTCCTATTTTCAGCAAAGGTCATGCTGAAATTTTCCGTGAATTTTAGCATGACTTTGCTAAAAATCGGACATATGAGGTACTTGCTACTAATGCATGGGCCGGGGTATCTTAGTACTTAATTAAGTAGGATCAACTGCCCCTTTATTCTTGTTGCATTAAACCATAGGTGGCAATAGAGCCAAGTGATTAGGCCCAACTTAGAAATTCTCCTCGGCATCGATAAACCCTAGATGATAAACCCAACATAGGTGGCAATAGAGCCAACTGATTAGTGCCAAGTGATTAGGCCCAACCTAGGGTGCCTCGGCATCGATAAACCCTAAA
This sequence comes from Triticum monococcum, assembly GCA_034509565.1. Lineage (NCBI taxonomy): Eukaryota > Viridiplantae > Streptophyta > Magnoliopsida > Poales > Poaceae > Triticum > Triticum monococcum. The sequence continues at coordinate 272,142,174 of CM067842.1, read as the reverse complement.
TGATGAAAACATAGCATTTAGGGTGCCTCGGTGTCGATGAGAACCTAAATGATGTACGCTTAGGCTTTTAGGGTGCCTCGGTGTCGACAAACCCTAAATGATGAGACTATGATCTTGTTCCTTGACAATAACCAACTTTTTGACCAAACTTTTTTCCTATTTAGAGCGAAACATGGCCCACAACAATGAGGCCGGCGGTTCGGGCGGCAAGCAATTCTAGGAGCTGTCCCAGGAGTTGGAAGAAGAACCTCACCGCTATGAGGACGCCGCGGAAGACACCGATCCTGACTACACAACCCCTAGTGGCGTCGGGGATGACACCACTGATGATGGCGCCGCGGATGCCACCACTGATGTTGGCAGCACACGCACAGATGGCAGCCAACCGAAGAGGCAACGGAAGCACCGGCGCCCGAACGTGCTCGGCACCGTCAGGGAGGAATTTATTGAAGTGAACTCCAACGGACATCCGACGGCACCCAAACACATAGTCAAGGGGTACTCGATTCAGCTCGGGTGCATTCTCCGGAGCACCGCCTCGATCAACACCGAGAACCTAAGGCATAAGGACCGAGGGAATTTGCACAGCCTCCTCTTCACGAAGTTGCACAAACGATACAAGTTCCCCGCTGAGTTCGCAAACACACGCCTCTCGGGTAATAAAGTGAACGGTGCCGCCCTCACGACGATGAGCACGGCCCTGTCTACTTGGAAAAGCACGGTGAAGGCAATGATTGACAAAGGTGATAGTTATGAGAAGATCAAGGCGAAATATCCTTTGATGAGCGAAGATGACTACAAGGAGTTCAAGATCAAGTGCGAGAGCCCCGCAACCTCCGAATCAAGTAAGTGGGGGAAAGAAATGTGGCAGTTGAACATAGGGGTCCACCAACTCGGTCCCGGTGGTTACAGAGCGGCGGAGCCTATATGGGACAAGGAGGACGCGGAGCATGCCGAGCAAGGCCTACCGCCCCGCTTCGAGAAATACAGTGACAAGCAGACCAGGAACTTTCTCAGGGCCCGGTACAAGGAGGACCCGGTAACAAAGGAGCTTACCATGGATCCGAAGACCAAGGAGCTTGAGCTTGTTCTGGTAAGGAATACACCCCCGCGTAATTAGCTCCATATGGTTGCATTCTAATTAATCCCCAATATTTCTAAATGGTTCACGTTCCTTCCGCAGGACAAAGAAAGCAGTAGCGTGGGGTCGTCTCAGAGCTCTCCTTTTGACACCCCTTTGAATAGGGCATTGAACATAATGAAAAACAGGGATAAGCTCAATAAGCTGACGTCAACTGGTCGTGTGGCCGGCAAAGGCTTGTCCACAAAATGGTCGTCATACTATGGCGCTGGTGGGCGAAAGGAGAAAAACACCAACTTGGAAAGCCAGTCGCGCAAGGTTGAAGCACTCAAGGCGCAAGTGGCGCGGATTCCGGAGATGGTCCAAGAGCAAGTGCAACAACAACTGGGATCGACGCTTACCGGCATTATGCCTACCTTGATTCATGGGATAACGACGTGGATTGTGGGTGGCCAACAGGGGCCGCCCCCGATTCCCAGCTTCACGGCCAGCAACTCACACAACGCGCAGGCGGCGCCATTAGTGTCCCCGGCGGCGGTGGTATTGGTGTCTACGGCGGCGGCGCCATTGGTGTCTCTGGCGGCGGCGGTATTGGTGTCTCCGACGCCGGCGTTGGAGCTTAATGCACCCGGGTGTACGCCGGCCGGCACCTCGCCAGCAAGCGGCCCCTCCGTCAGTTGCACACCCCCCGTTGGCAGTGCCTCGACATTAGCTGAGCTCGACGGCATCATAGTAACTAAGCCTCTCGGCCGAGGACTTCATCTCCTTGCCTTTGACTGGGCATCCCTAACGCCCTACAAGTTTTCGCAGGGCGCCGCCAACGTTCCTTGCACTCTCGTGCACTTCGTGGGCGGCGAGTTGGTCGATGTCGCCAAGGGCAGAATCATTCAACCGGGCAACCCCGTGTTCCACGGTAATCCGATGCCACCCACAGTGTATAGGGTTGAAGTGGTTCGGGTGCTGCCAGGCTGCGACGAGCTGTTACCTCCGATTCGACCCGCTGGGGCCGACGAAGAAGATGAGATGACCCTCAGCGCCTGCGTAAGCTGGCCCCTGCTTTGGCCGAAGAACCAGATTCGTTTGGGGCCGGGGGACACCAACCCACAGACAAGACCGCCAGTTGTGCCGGCGCCAAGCCATGGCAAGAACGCTGCAACGCTACCGGACATGCCGGACATCCCTATGGCACAGGATCCGGACAACGACGACGACGATGGTACATTTACCAATGTCAATAAGTACTTTGCCGAACATGGGTACGGTGACGAATTCTGCGGGCCTCCTTCTCAAGAACCCAAACAAGACGACCGTGATCTAGCTGGTATGGCGGAGAAACCCAATTGCAACTGGCGTCCTCTGGCGTTCAGTTCTCAGGAGACGCCTCCAGCTGTCGCCTTCACCGAGCCTCAGATAGCGGAGGTGCCAAATATTATCAGCCCCAACACGCTCAAGAAGGCAGTCTATGAGCAGAACTCTGTCCCATTACAGCAGATCAAGAAGAAGGGCCGGAAACGGCCGACTAAAAAGGCCACCGGTGCGAGCCAGCCGGCACCGAGTACGATCCGTGCTCAGGACGGGCCACCTTCACCTAAGGATATCTCAAGGAGGGTGCATGTGGCGGGTAGGGCGATGCTACCGACAAATATGCTCAATGCTGCAACCGGTGCTATGCGGAGTCTGCACGACAGTGTTCTTTCTTGGGAGAAGCGGCGTCTCAGAGAGAATGATGTGGCATACCCGGTTTTCGTGGCCAAGGTGCCAGAGGGCAAGGGCTTTGTGGATGGCGACATCGGGGGTACGATCGTCCTGTGGTTTGATGACATCTTTGCTATGTTTAACCTTCATCCGCTGCACTACACCTTCGTTCGGCTGTTTTCGCTGAGTATGGAGATGTGGATCATTAGAGACAAGACCCCGGACATCGTGATCGTCGACCCCTTCTACATGCATGCCAAGCTCTTGAGCAGCGCTGGGGACCGCAAAGTCGCGAGTGCACACCTCGAAGACGTCATTCTGGCAAACCCAGATAAGGATAACTTACTTGTGGCTTACTTTCCCGAGTAAGTTATCCCTTAACCGCCCCGTAACATATGATTTCTTAGATTTCGATCGTTCTTGTTTTTTCTAACATTCCGTGTTCTGTGCAGTGACACACATTGCACACTCATCCTCTTAAGCCCAAAATATTCCATGGCCACGTATTTCAACCCGAACCGTAACTCCAAGATAGACTACACAAATATCAAGAAAGTTCTTGATGATGTTCTCCCCGGCTATGCCAGATCTGGAGGCACCTTCACCAGGGCAGTTCGTAAGTACGGCAAGCACGTGTTCGCCCAAAATATGATGTTCTTCTGCGTCAAGCAGCCGCCTGGCGGTCAGAAGGATGCCTACTACGCCCTCCATCACATGCGGGCGATCGTAAGGGACCATCCTCACCTTCTGCTACCAAATAATCTCAAAGATTGGGCCGCGAGCTTGTCGGCAATCCAGGACGCGGACATCAGACAAGAATTCTTTCGCATCGAGTCGGAGTTTGCGGACATCATCCATCAAGATGTCCTTCATACCTCGGGGCAGTTCTTCCTCAGATATCAACCATCCAACACTGAGATAGACGGAATGCTACAAATGCAGGCTGACAATGCCCGCGATTTCATGACCATCACGACAAACGGCGGCTTCATCCACGCTCCTGTCCATGAGTCGAGTCAAAAGTAGTGATGTGTAGTTCTGAAACATTGATTGGCTCATGTTGTAATTAAACTTTAATGAATTGTATGTCTCTTTGGTTTGGATAGTCGTTCAACTTAGATGTAATCGATGCTATTTATTAGTAGGACCATGAATCGTGCTATTAATGTCTTGCTTTTCTCTTCCGATCCTTTTGTTGCATACTTATATATTGCTTATGTATGTATTGTCTGTTATTTGGCTTGTGCATAGAGATGCCGTCGTATGTCGTGTACAAGGGTAAGGTTCCCGGTGTCTATGACGACTGGGAGGAGTGTCGGAGACAGGTTCATCGTTTCAGCGGTAACAGTTACAAAGGGTACACCACTAGGGCGGAGGCGGAATCTAGATACGCCCGCTATCTAGCGGGAGAGAGGAGGGAGCGTTGGAGGAACCGGATGAAGACCAGTTTCATCGCGATGATGCTCATCCTGATGACCGCAGCTCTCTTCTATGTGATGGTAGTTTAGATGATCGATATCGACTTGTAATGTGAAGACAAACTCGATACTCGTGGTCTCGAGACTTGTAATGTTTTATCTTTGTTCGGTCTTTTGAATTCGGAGACTAATATGATGAATTGTATTCGGAGACTAATCTTCTATTTTATTCGATGAATCTGTTGTTGCTGTGTGCTACTGTCTATATTCTGTCAAATAATATATTTTGTAACCTGTGCAAAAATCAGAAAAGTAAAAAAACCTAATATTCATACTAATGGCGCATCACTACAGAGTGCGCCATTAGTATGCCAAAGTATACTAATGGTGCATCACTATAGAGTGCGCCATTAGTATGCCAAAGTATATTGAAAGCACAAGTGCTCCCTAGGTGGTTTTGGTAATTAATGACAACATATCTCTTGTTGCACTAACGTTTCTATCTAGTATGTTTCAGATAAGTTCAACAATGGAGTGTCTTGGACTAAAGGTTGTGGGAAATTCTCCAAGATGCTAAGGACAAAGGATTGGCTAAAGCTTAAACCTCAAGACTCTTCATTTTACATTTTAGTGATCCAAGATCACATTGAGTCCATAGGAAAAGCCAATACTATCAAGGAGGGATGAGGTGTTGCTTAATGAGCCTCTTGCTTCAAGTGCTTAATCATATGCTCCAAAATCCTCAGCTACTTTCCCATATCCACATTTGACCTAAACCCAAAGCCAAACTCAGCCCTACCGGTTATTTCTATCCGGCGCCACCGAGTTTCACTTGTCATAGCCATTTCCGAACCCTAGCAAATCGGTTCTACCGATAGGGATCTCGGTCTCACCGAGATGGGATTATAATCTCACTGTGTATGTCCATTGCCAAAATCGGTCTCACCGATCTTGTGCAATCGGTACTACCGAGGTTACAATGCTAACTCACTATGTATGCTCATTACCAAAATCGGTCTCACCGAGTTTGTGTAATCGGTCCCACCGAGTTTGCTGGACCAACCCTCTGGTTAGCTTATTACCAAATCGGTCTCACCGAGTTTGTGTAATCGGTCTCACCGAGATTAAGTTATGCCCTAACCCTAACCATATCGGTCCTACCGGGTTGCATGTCAGTCCCACCGAAAATCTCTAACGGTCACTAGGTTTACTATTTCGGTCCGACCGAGTTTGTTGATTCGGTCCCACCGAGATTGGTAAATTGTGTGTAACGGTTGGATTTTGTGTGGAGGCTATATATACCCCTCCACCTCCTCTTCACTCATGGAGAGAGCCATCAGAACACATCTACACTTCCAACTCATATGTTCTGAGAGAGAACCACCTACTCATGTGTTGAGGCCAAGATATTCCATTCCTACCACATGAGTCTTGATCTCTAGCCTTCCCCAAGTTGCTTTCCACTCAAATATTCTTTCCACCAAATCCAAATCCTGCGAGAGAGAGTTGAGTGTTGAGGAGACTATCATTTGAAGCACAAGAGCAAGGAGTTCATCATCAACACACCATTTGTTACTTCTTGGAGAGTGGTGTCTCCTAGATTGGCTAGGTGTCACTTGGGAGCCTCCGACAAGATTGTGGAGTTGAACCAAGGAGTTTGTAAGGGCAAGGAGATCGCCTACTTCGTGAAGATCTACCGCTAGTGAGGCAATTCCTTCGTGGGCGATGGCCATGGTGGGATAGACAAGGTTGCTTCTTCGTGGACCCTTCGTGGGTGGAGCCCTCCGTGGACTCACGCAACCGTTACCCTTCGTGGGTTGAAGTCTCCATCAACGTGGATGTAGGATAGAACCACCTATCTGAACCACGGGAAAAACATCCGTGTCTCCAATTGCGTTTGAATTCTCCAAACCCTTCCCTTTACATTCTTGCAAGTTGCATGCTTTACTTTCCGCTGCCTATATACTCTTTGCATGCTTGCTTGATATGTATTGTGAATGTTGAAATTGTGCCTAAACTCCACTTAAACCGAAAAAGCTTAAAAACTGCAACTTTAGCATTAAGTGTCTAATCACCCCCCCCCCTCTAGACACATCTACTTCAAGGTCCTACAAGTGGTATCAGAGCTTTGGTCTCCATTGCCTTGGTTTAATCACCATTGGAGGAAGATGGATGTGTCTACTTTAGGGAGTCTTAGACATAGGTGCATATTCTTGATGGAGAGTATTTTCATGAGTGGAAAAATGAGATGCTTGTAATTTTCAATCAATATCATTTGAACAAGTATATTGCTAGCCCTTGTGCACCTCATATTGATCCTTTGCATCCTACCCTAGATGAAGATATCGACATAATTCGCAATCTTAGAACTATTGACCTCATCATTAGAGGATTGCCCAAAAATTTGATTGCTAATTTGCCTACTCTTAATTGTGCCTATACTATATGGAAATTTCTTGAGGAACGATTTCCCGATTATTCCTTCAAAAATTTGGATGAAATTCTCCATAAATCTATTGCCTTGAGTAAGATGAACTCTAGTGATCCTAGTTTTGGTGATTGTCTATTTGAGCTTACCAATCTCAAGCGTGCTAAAGGAGATGTTGGAATCATTATATCCAAAGCTATAAGAATTCATAAAGGTGACCACTTTGATGATCATTTATCTAATGAATTACCCTCTCTAGGAAATGATGAGTCACAAGATCATGGTGAACATGGATACTATGATGATGATGATGATGATGATGATAGTGACTTCGATCTTGAAGATGCAATGAGACATTTTGGTCTTATGGCAAATCTTCGGGGATATGTGTCAGGAGGAAAGGAATGGGTTCTTGATAGTGGATGTACTGATCATATGACCGGAGATGAAGAGATGTTCCATGAGCTTGCTGAAAATGATGGCCCTCGAAAATATGTCACCTTTGGTGATAATTCAAAGGGTAAAGTGGTTGGCCTTGGTAAGGTGGCCATCTCACATGATAGTTCCATTCAAAATGTCATGCTCGTTGAATCTCTTGGCTACAACTTACTTTCAGTATCTAGACTTGCTGATTTCGGTTTGAATGTCCTATTTACTGAGGTAGATTGCCAAATGTTTTGTCGAGACAATCATAAAATGGACTTTACTGGTATACATAGAGGTGATCTTTACATTGTCGATTTCTCTAAAAAGGCACAACCTAAAACTTGCTTTATTGCTAAATCCTCAAAAGGTTGGTTGTGGCATAGACGACTAGGTCACGTTGGCATGAGAAAGCTTGACAAGCTTATTAAAGGAAATCATATCCTAGGAGTTAACGATGTCATATTTGATAAGGATAGACTTTGCAGTGCTTGTCAAGCAGGTAAACAGGTTGGAGGAAGGCATCCCATGAAGAACATCATGACCACAAGGAGGCCACTCGAGCTACTTTATATGGATCTTTTTGGTCCCAACGCCTACAAGAGTCTCAGTGGAAATTCTTTTGGTCTAGTTATAGTTGATGATTTTTCAAGATTTACGTGGGTGTTCTTTCTTGATGACAAGTCGCAAGTCCAGAAGATCTTCAAAAACTTCGCTAGGAAGGCCCAAAATCAGTTTGACGTGAAGATCAAGAAGGTTCGTAGTGACAACGGAACAGAGTTCAAGAACGCAAATGTGGACACCTTTCTTGACGAAGAAGGGATTTCAAACGAGTTCTCGGCTACGTACACACCTCAACAAAATGGAGTTGTTGAGAGGAAGAACCGAACGCTCATCAAAATGGCGAGAACGATGCTTGATGAGTACAAGACGCCGAAGCACTTTTGGGCAGAAGCGGTTGAGACAGCTTTTCATGCAACAAATCGCTTGTATCTTCACAAGCTACTCGGCAAGACGGCATACGATCTCCTCACCAGTAACAAACCCCAAGTTGGATACTTTCGAGTATTCGGCTCAAAGTGCTACATTCTTGACAAGCATCGTTGTTCAAAGTTTGCTCCTAAATCTCATGAAGGTTTTCTACTTGGTTATGGCTCAAACTCTCACACTTACCGTGTCCACAACAATTTCACCCGAAAGGTTGAAGTGACAGTAGATGTGAAGTTTGATGAATCTAATGGCTCGCAAGTAGAGCAATTGCCAATCGATGTAGGAGACAAAGACCCTTCAGAAGCAATCCAAGACTTGTCTATTGGCAAAATTCGTCCAACGGAGGTGAAGGAGAGTACCTCATCCATCCAAGTGGAAGCTTCTAATTCACGACAAGGTGAACCAAGAATTGATACGGAAGCATACACAAGTGGGACACACCAAGATGAAGAAGACGAGGAAATGCATCAAGACGAACATCAACAACCTCCTTCTCCACCACGACAAGAGAACGACAACGTCAACAATGAAGAAGGCCAAGAAGAAGAACAAGATGAAGAAGATGTTCAACGAAGACCCAAGCAAAAGCTCTCACGAGTTCGAGCAAGAATTGCCAAAGATCATCCCGTCGAGCAAATCTACAATGATATTCAAACCGGGAGAATCACTCGCTCAAAAACTCGTTTAGCTAACTTTTGTGAAAACTATTCATCATCTCTAGCATTGAACCTATGAAGGTTGAAGAAGCATTGGAAGATCCGGATTGGATAAACGCTATGCATGAAGAGCTACACAACTTTGAGAGAAACCAAGTTTGGACATTGGTTGAGAAGCCCGACAACAACCACAACATCATTGGTACCAAATGGGTGTTTCGCAACAAGCAAGATGAAGATGGACAAGTGGTTCACAACAAAGCACGCCTCGTCGCCCAAGGGTACACACAAGTCGAAGGTATGGACTATGGTGAGACATATGCTCCCGTTGCTAGACTTGAGTCCATTCGCATCTTACTTGCCTATGCTAATCACCATAATATCACCTTGTAGCAAATGGACATTAAAAGTGCTTTTCTAAATGGTGAAATAGAGGAGGAAGTTTATGTCAAACAACCTCTCGGCTTTATCAATCCTAAGAAACCAAATCATGTTTACAAACTTCACAAAGCTCTTTATGGTCTTAAACAAGCTCCTAGAGCATGGTATAAATGCTTGACCAAGTTCCTTATTGCAAGTGGTTTTGAAATTGGTAAAATTGATTCTACTCTTTTTACTAAAAGGGTTAATGGAGAACTATTTGTATGCCAAATTTATGTTGATGATATCATATTTGGTTCAACTAACCCTCTCTTTAGTGAAAAGTTTGGAAAGCTAATGTCAGAGAAGTTTGAGATGTCTATGATGAGTGAACTCAAATTCTTTCTCGGTTTGCAAATCAAGCAAACTAAGGAAGGTACATTTGTCTCTCAAACGAAGTACACCAAGGACTTATTCAAGAAGTTCAATATGCAAGAATGCAAAGGTATGCCTACACCCATGCCTACTAGTGGACATCTTGATTTGACCAAAGATGGTGAACCGGTTGATCAAAAGGTTTATCGCTCTATGATTGGTTCTTTGTTATACGTATGTGCTTCACGTCCCAACATTATGCTAAGTGTGTGCATGTGTGCACGTTATCAATCTGCTCCTAAATAATGTCATCTTAAGGCCGTGAAAAGGATAGTGAGATACTTAATTCATACACCAAACTTTGGCATTTGGTATCCTAAGAGGTCTTCTTTTGATCTTGTTGGCTATTCCGACTCGTATTATGCCGGAGACAAGGTTGATAGAAAGTCCACTTCGGGTACTTGTCAATTTCTTGGTAGATCTCTTGTGTCTTGGTCTTCCAAGAAACAAAACTCGGTATCCTTATCCACTGCCAAAGCGGAATACATTGCCGCTGGTTCATGTTGTGCCCAATTACTTTGGATGACACAAACTCTTAAAGATTATGGGATCTATGTGAAACATGTTCCACTGCTTTGTGACAATGAAAGTGCTATCAAAATTGGTCATAATCCTGTACAACATTCTCGAACTAAGCATATTGAAGTTCGTCATCATTTCATTCGAGACCATGTTGCTAAGCGTGACATTGATCTTAAGCATGTTCGCACTGATAAGCAATTAGCGGATATATTTACTAAACCTCTTGATGAGAAAGTATTGTGCAGGTTGAGAGGTGAATTGAACATTATTGATGCTTCGAACTTGGAGTAGGAACTCCATTGGATACATGCAAGACATGAGCTTATGACTAATCCATGATATATCTCTTATGATGACTATCTTATGTCTTGGATATATTTGTACCTTGCATGTTGTCTAACCCATGTAGGTGCTTGGTTGAATCTAATTCCATGAGATTGCGACTCACTCACATCTTGAGCAATCTCTACATCACCAAGTCTCTACACAATGGTGGTTGAAGACAAGGAAGCACAAAACCATTCAAACATATCCTTTGACAAATTCTATGTTGAGCTTCATGATTGCCATTCTTGGATACACAAGTGCTCTTCCTTGCAAGAACTAATCCATGTAGGTAGATGAACTCAAACTCCAAGTGGTGCTCCCAACTCTTGATGAGCTACATCAACCTTGAGCGCCCACACAAGTTCAACTACATGAGCAAGAACCACACCACCACCCAAGGTATGTTATTCCATCTTAGAGAAGCTTTACTCCAAAACATGAGTCAAAGCAACTCAACAAGATGTGAATACATCAAGATGCTTAAACGAAAAATGGTAACCCCATTTTGAGCTTAAACGATGAGTATGACCTATGATCAAGTGTTCTCACTTGACTCCTAAGTCAATATACTCTAACATAGGTGACTATGTCACCGCCCAACTCTAGATGAAGTTCTCTTGTGATCTTTTCTGTGTTATTGCATTTGTCTCATGCATATTTATTTTCTTTCTCTTTTTCTTCTCTTTTCTTTTTGTTTTTTTTCTGCATTTTCTGCATTCAATTCCTTGCAAATCCTTCAGATAATTCATTGCAAATCTTTGTGAGATCCTACATGTTTAGTGAGCTGAGGTGACAAGTGTTTTTCTCTGTGTTGAACTCGGTTTCACCGACTTGTAGTTTTCGGTCCAACCGAATCTTTTCGGCCCCACCGAAACATGCCACTCGGTGCCACCGACTTCACAACAGGAAAAACAGTTTGCCACTTGTTCTATATTTCTTTTGATCCAGCTCTACTCAATGAATCTTGTCCTCTACAAGCATCACAGTTTTATCCATTGCTTTGTGCTGAGTCTCAAGGACCAAACCTATACGACGGATTCCAGAAAGCCCTTCTTGGAAATTGATGTCAAAGGGGGAGAGAGAGATCACATCAAAGCTTATCACCTACAAGGGAGAAAGTATTAAGGGGGAGAAAGAGATTTCCAGGGGGAGAGAATACTCAAGGATCCCAGATGCTTGATGTTCAAGAGGACAGATGTCACATGTCTTTTTGGGGGAAAGACATGTTCATATGTGCTTATTTGCATTAAGTTCTATCCATTTGTATCTTTCAGCTCTGATTTTCTGTTCCCTATCTTCTCCCAATATCCCATGTAAGATTCAGGGGGAGCAAGACACCTAAGGGAAAGAAATCAGTCAAATTCATTGCATATCTTTACTCTTGGGGACATGTTGAATCCATTGTGGTACCTTGTACTCACTCTCTACATGTCATCCCAGTCTTGGTACTCTTGTGGCTTCTTTGGTTTGCTCTGGCTAGTGGAGGTACCTGTGTTATCTAACCTTGTTTGTGCAGGTTCATTCCATCCTAAGCCAGCTAAAGACTACAAGGTAAGTGTATGCATCAAAATCATGAATATGAGGAATTCTTGCTTATGTACATACTGTTTGCAAGAAGGACTCATGAGCATGAAGGTATTTTCCTTGATAATCTTTTGCTCTGATGCATATGGCCAAGATACATGTAACACATTGCCTACTCTGTCATGGTTATGCTCTCACATGCCTCTATGTTTCACATTTACATGAGTGCATACATGTAGGGGGAGCCTATGCTTGTTACATGTCCTTCCAAAGCTTTACTTGTTGTTCTTTATATCTTTATCTAAAGCTTTGATGTATGTTGCCATCAATTACCAAAAAGTGGGAGATTGAAAGCACAAGTGCTCCCTAGGTGGTTTTGGTAATTAATGACAACATATCTCTTGTTGGACTAACGTTTCTATCTAGTATGTTTTAGATAAGTTCAACAATGGAGTGTCTTGGACTAAAGGTTGTGGGAAATTCTCCAAGATGCTAAGGACAAAGGATTGGCTAAAGCTTAAACCTCAAGACTCTTCATTTTACATTTTAGTGATCCAAGATCACATTGAGTCCATAGGAAAAGCCAATACTATCAAGGAGGGATGAGGTGTTGCTTAATGAGCCTCTTGCTTCAAGTGCTTAATGATATGCTCCAAAATCCTCAGCTACTTTCCCATATCCACATTTGACCTAAACCCAAAGCCAAACTCGGCCCTACCGATTATTACTATTCGGCACCACCGAGTTTCACTTGTCATAGCCATTGCCAAACCCTAGCAAATCGGTTCTACCGATAGGGATCTCGGTCTCACCGAGATGGGATTGTAATCTCACTATGTATGTCCATTGCTAAAATCGGTCTCAACGTTCTTGTGCAATCGGTACTACCGAGGTTACAATGAAAACTCATTGTGTATGCTCATTACCAAAATCGGTCTCACCGAGTTTGTGTAATCGGTCCCACCGAGTTTGCCTGACCAACCCTCTGGTTAGCTTATTACCAAATCGGTCTCACCGAGTTTGTGTAATCGGTCTCACCGAGATTACGTTATGCCCTAACCCTAACCATATCGGTCCTACCGGGTTGCATGTCAGTCCCACCGAAAATCTCTAACGGTCACTAGGTTTACTATTTTGGTCCCACCGAGTTTGTTGATTCGGTCCCACCGAGATTGGTAAATTGTGTGTAACGGTTGGATTTTGTGTGGAGGCTATATATACCCCTCCACCTCCTCTTCACTCGTGGATAGAGCCATCAGAACACATCTACACTTCCAACTCATATGTTCTGAGAGAGAACCACCTACTCATGTGTTGAGTCGAAGATATTCCATTACTACCACATGAATCTTGATCTCTAGCCTTCCCCAAGTTGCTTTCCACTCAAATCTTCTTTCCACCAAATCCAAATCCTGTGAGAGAGAGTTGAGTGTTGGGGAGACTATCATTTGAAGCACAAGAGCAAGGACTTCATCATCAACACACCATTTGTTACTTCTTGGAGAGTGGTGTCTCCTAGATTGGCTAGGTGTCACTTGGGAGCCTTCGACAAGATTATGGAGTTGAACCAAGGAGTTTGTAAGGGCAAGGAGATCGCCTACTTCATGAAGATCTACCGCTAGTGAGGCAAGTCCTTCGTGGGCGATGGCCATGGTGGGATAGACAGGGTTGCTTCTTCGTGGACCCTTCGTGGGTGGAGCCCTCCGTGGACTCGCGCAACCGTTACCCTTCGTGGGTTGAAGTCTCCATCAACATGGATGTTGGATAGCACCACCTATCCGAACCACGGGAAAAACATCTGTGTCTCCAATTGCGTTTGAATTCTCCAAACCCTTCCGTTTACATTCTTGCAAGTTGCATGCTTTACTTTCCGCTGCCTATATACTCTTTGCATGCTTGCTTGATATGTATTGTGAATGTTGAAATTGTGCCTAAACTCCACTTAAACTGAAAAAGCTTAAAAACTGCAACTTTAGCATTAAGTGTCTAATCACCCCCGCTCTAGACACATCTACTTCAAGGTCCTAAATATACTAATGGCGCATCCATCCGAAGTGCGCCATTAGTGTGCCAAAGCACATGGTTAAATATGGCCCCTGGGAGGCATACTAATGGCGCATGGTGTTATATACTAATGGCGCACTGCGTGGTGCGCCATTAGTATACCAGATACTAATGGCGCACCAGTGGTGCGCCATTAGTAAAAAATACTAGTGGCGTGCTACTAATGGCGCACCAATGATGCGCCATTAGTAGGCAAAACTGGTGCGCCATTAGTAGGCCTTTTCCTAGTAGTGCATCATCGATATCATCAAACTCTTTAAACATAGATTCAATTTCATAAGCACCCATAAAAGCAACAAATTCTTCTATTTGTTCCACATCATAGTAATCATATATACCATTAGCATAAGAAGCTAAGGTTTTATTATCATTAAATTTGCATGAGAAGGGAAGGTGTGGAGCATTCATCCTAGAGCAACAAGTATAATCATATTCCACGCATAGTTGCCAAGCATACCACTTCAATATATGAATTTGATCCCATAATAGTTTCCCTTTTTGTGTTAAGCGATAATCCCTAAAGTATTCACGTTGATCCAATGTTACTCCCATTACATAATTGAATGGGGTTTTCTCAGGATTATTAAAGTAGTACATAATATCTTTCACATAACTAGCATCGAGGGTTTTAGGAGGTTCCCCATCTCCATGAGCAGAAAGTACACCTAATTTTTTTGGTATTTCGTGTTCCATATCCATAAATAAAGATAGAGAAAAACTAAGATCAGCAAATAAAAATTACATAGTGATAAAGCAAACAAGCACACACGAGAATATTCACCCGACGCTATTGCTCCCCGGCAACGGCGCCAGAAAAAGGTCTCGATAACCCACAAGTATAGGGGATCGCAACAGTTTTTGATAAGTAAGAGTATCGAACCCAACGAGGAGCTAAAGGTATAACAAATATTCCCTCAAGTTCTATTGACCACCGATACAACTCTACGCATGCTTGACGTTCGCTTTACCTAGAACAAGTATGAAACTAGAAGTCCTTTTTAGGTGTTGTTGGATAGATTTGCAAGATAATAAAGAGTACGTGAATAAAAAGTAGGGGCTGTTTAGGTTAAGAAACAATAAAGTAAATATAGCGAGTGTGGAAAAGTGGTGGTAGGAGTTGCGAAATTGTCCCTTAAGCAATTGACTACCTGACTAGACCGACAGCAAGTATTATGTGGGAGAGGCCACTGCTAGCATGTCATCCCTGACTTGGAATTCCATGCACTTATGATTGGAACTATTAGCAAGCATCCGCAACTACTAATGTTCGTTAAGGTAAAACCCAACCATAGCATTAAGATAAATTGGTCCCCCTTCAATCACGTATGCATCAATTTCTATGCTAGGTTGAAGCTTCTGTCACTCTTGCCCTCCAATACATAGTCCTATCAACATACAACTAACCCTATGGTGTGATCCACGCGCGTGCTCATATGATGGGCACCAAAGGACAGCAACATAACAACAAGCAAATTAAATCAATCATAGCAATTCATCAACCACTGATAGGACAACGAAAATCTACTCAGACATCATAGGATGGCAACACATCATTGGATAATAATATGAAGCATAAAGCACCATGTTCAAGTAGAGGGTACAGTGGGTTGTGGGAGAGTGGACCGATGAAGATATAGGGGGAGGTGATGGAGATGTTGGTGAAGATGGCGGAGGTGTTGGTGAAGATCGCGGTGATGATGATGATGATGGCCACGGCGGCGTTCCGGCGCCATCGGAGGAGAGGGGGAGAGGGGCCCCCTTCTTCCTCTTCTTCCTTGACCTCCTCCCTAGATGGGAGAAGGGTTTCCCCTCTGGTCCTTGGCCTCCATGGCATGGGAGGGGCGAGAGCCCCTCCGAGATTGGATCTATCTCTTTGTTTCTCTCTGGTTCTGCGTTCTGTTGAGGCTCTGTTTCAACGTTTCGTATATATATGGAGATCCGTAACTCCGATTGGCCTGAAACCTTCGTCGTGATTTTTTTCTGAATATTATCTTTCTTGCGGCAAAAGAAGAGCATCAACCGCCTTACGGTGGGCTCACGAGGGTAGGGGCACGCCCTAAGGCAGACCACCTCGGGCACTGGTTCGCGTTGATTTTCCTTCCGAATTTTCCATATTTTCCAAAAATAAGCTCCGTCCGTTTTTATCCCTTTTGGACTTCGTTTGATATGGATATTCTGCGAAACCAAAAACATGCAAGAGACAGGAACTAGCACTGGGAACTGGATCAATATGTTAGTCCCAAAAATAATATAAAAAGTTGCCAAAAAGTATATGAAAGTTGAATAATATTGGCATGGAACAATAAAAATTATAGATAGGACGGAGACGTATCAGTAACGCATGTATTGAAGTGCTACAAATGATCATTAAATATATGAGTAAATACCCTACTGTTGCTGCGTAGAGCGGCTTTAGGTCTTCTTATATGTCGAGTGGTTTCATGGTCGAGTGACCTGGATAAAGAGAGATCTCCGAGTGAATGGTAGGTCGAGTGGACTTCACTCGACACCTTTGCTAGATCCCTTCTTCTGATTCTTGAACTTCTTTTGTTCTTAGGAGAAGGACCTTAGGTAGGACGTATAGGTCAGGCCTATTACCCTACCCCAGGTTCGTGTCCTCATCAGCAGGCGCGCCCCCCACCCTCGTGGCTAGGGTGTGGGGCCCCTGGTCTTCATCTTTTGCAAGGATTTTTTATTATTTCCAAAAAGACGTTCCGTGAAGTTTCAAGTCATTCCGAGAACTTCTGTTTCTGCACATAAATAACACCATGGTAATTCTACTGAAAACAGCGTCAGTCCGGGTTAGTTCCATTCAAATCATGCAAGTTAGAGTCCAAAACAAGGGCAAAAGTGTTTGGAAAAGTAGATACGACGGACACGTATCAAGTCCCCCAAGCATAAACCTTTGCTTGTCCTCAAGAAATTCAGTTGACAAACTGAAAGTGATAAAGAAAAACTTTTACAAACTCTGTTTGCTCTTGTTATTGTAAATATGTAAAGCCAGCATTCAAGTTTTCAGCAAAGATTATGAACTAACCATATTCACAATAATGCATAGGTCTCATGTTTACTCATATCAACGGCATAATCAACTAGCGAGCAATAATAATAAATCCCGGATGACAACACTTTCTCAAAACAATCATAATATGATATAACAAGATGGTATCTCGCTAACCCTTTCTGAGACCGCAAAACATAAATGCAGAGCACCTTCAAAGATCAAGGACTGACTAGACATTGTAATTCATCGTAAAAGAGATCCAGTCAAGTCATACTCAATGTAAACTAACAGTAATGAATGCAAATGACAACGGTGCTCTCCAACTGGTGCTTTTTAATAAGAGGATGATGACTCAACATGAAAGTAAATAGATAGGCCCTTCACAGAGGGAAGCAGGGATTTGTAGAGGTGCCAGAGCTTGGTTTTAAAATAGAGATGAATAATATTTTGAGCGGTATACTTTCATTGTCAACATAACAACCAAGAGATGGCGATATCTTCCATGCTACACACATTATAGGCGGTTCCCAAACAGAATGGTAAAGTTTATACTCCCCCTCCACCAACAAGCATCAATCCATGGCTTGCTCGAAACAACTAGTGCCTCCAACTAACAAGAGTCCCAGGGGAGTTTTGTTTGCAATTATTTTGATTTAGTTTGCATAAAGCATGGGACCGGGCATCCCGGTGACCAGCCATTTTCTCGAGAGTGAGGAGCGGAGTCCACTCCTCTTGAGAATAACGCGCCTAACATGGAAGATACGGACAACCCTAGTTGATACATGAGCTATTCGAGCATACAAAACAGGATATTTATTTGAAGGTTTAGAGTTTGGGACATACAAATTTACTTGGAACGGCAGGTAGATACTGTATATAGGTAGGTATGGTGGACTCATATGGAATAACCTTGGGGTTTATGGGATTGGATGCACAAGCAGTATTCCCGCTTAGTACAAGTGAAGGCTAGCAAAAGACTGGGAAGCGACCAGCTAGAGAGCGACAGCAGTCATGAACATGCATTAAAATTAATCAACACCGAATGCAAGCATGAGTAGGATATAATGCACCATGAACATAAATATCGTAGAGGCTATGTTGATTTTGTTTCAACTACATGCGGGAACATGTGCCAAGTCAAGCCACTCGAACCGTTCAAAAGAGGATACCACCCTATCATACCACATCACAACCATTTTAATAGCATGTTGGCACGCAAGGTAAACCATTATAAGCTCCTAGTTAATTAAGCATGGCACAAGAAACTATGGTCTCTAGTTGTCATTGCAAACATGTTCATTCATAATAGGCTGAATTAGGAACGACGAACTAATCATATTTACAAAAACAAGAGAGGTCGAGTTCATACCAGCTTTTCTCATCTCAGTCATTCCATCATATAATCATCATTATTGCCTTTCACTTGCACGATCGAACGATGTGGATAATAATAATAGTGCACATCATTGGACTAAGCTGGAATCTACGAGCATTCAATAAACAGGAGAAGACAAGGCAATATAGGCTCTTTTTTCAGATCAACAATAATGCATATAAGAGCCACTTCCACAATTTAATCATGGTCTTCTCCTATCGACCTCCAAAGAAAAGAAAAGAAATAAAACTATTTACACGGGAAAGCTCCCAACAAGCAAAAGAAGAACAAGAAATCTTTTTGGGTTTTCTTTTTAATTACTACTACAAGCATGGAAAGTAAACTAATTAAAAGCTACAACTATTTTTTTTTGGTTTATCTTAAGGTTTATTAAACACACAAGAAGAAAGCATAAAAAGGAAAATAAACTAGCATGAATATTACAATGAAAAAGTATGAGCACCGACATCTAGCAATGAGCGTGTGAACATGAATATATTGTCGGTGAGAAATACGTACTCCCCCAAGCTTAGGCTTTTGGCCTAAGTTGGTCTATGGCCATGGATGGCCTGGCGTATATCCATAGTAATAGTTGGGGTCGTACTGAGATGCAGCGGCTATCGCCTCCTGAGCTGCAGCGTGGCGACGAGCGGCCTCCGCCCTCCTCTTGTACTCATCTGCCTCCTCTCTGGTAATAACATATCTTCCTTTTGCCTCCTCACAAAGGAACTAGTGAGATAGTGGTACTGGCGGCACTTTTCTTCCTCGAAGTTCACAAGATCAGTGTTACACAAATATGCGTTAAATTATTCCTTAATCCCTACTCAATCCATAAAGTTTTCCGAAGGCCATTCACAAGGACGCACTGGAGCGTCTCTTAGTGGCTCTTCATCAGCATCACGCATTGCAAGCCTGGGTCCTTGATTCCTTGAAGAACCACCTTGGTACATTTTTCCTAAGCATATTTCTTCCTCTGAAAAATTTCTAAAATTTTTAGTAACTTCAAGTAAAAGTAAACCAAACTCAATAAAATTGATAGCAACTACTCCTACAAGTGCCTAGAGCCTATATCATGCATCAAACCTACTCTTGACCAAGCTCAATAACAGGGTCACCTAGGCAGCACAAATTTGCAATGAATAAAGCACTAGAACAAAAACTAATTGGACCAATGGAGGAGTCACATACCAAGGAACAATCCCCCCAAGCAGTTTTGTGAGAGGTGCTTTGAGCAAGGAGATTGAAAGTCGCAACAAAATGAGCTAGAACTAGTCCTTGAGCTGGATATTGGTGTTTGTGAGAAGAAGAAGAAGTGTGTGGGTGCAGGAATAAGTGGAGGGAGCCCCGTGGGCCCATGAGGCAGGGGGCGCGCCCAGGGGGTAGGGCGCGCCCTCCACCCTCGTGGCCAGGTGGATGCCCCCCGTGTTGTGTTCTCAGTGCCAAATATTCTCAAATATTCCAGAAAAAACATATTTAAATTTTAGGGCATTTGGAGAACTTTTATTTTCGGGATATTTTTATATTGCATGAATAATTCAGATAACAGACAGAAAATACTACTTTTACTTTATTTCAACTAAATAACAGAAAGTAGAAAGAGGGTACAAAAGGTTGTGCCTTCTAGTTTCATCCATCTCATGCTCATCAAAAGGAATCCACTAACAAGGTTGATCAGGTCTTGTTAACAAACTCATTCCGAATAACATGGAACCGGAGAAATTTCAAATAACACTATGTTACCTCAACGGGGATATGCACATCCCCAATAATAAGAATATCATATTTCTTCTTGACAGTAGGAAGAGTAAATTCAAAACCTCCAAATATAATCGACGGAATTTTTCCAATAGAGTTGACACTATGAACTTGAGGTTGTTTCCCCGGAAAGTGTACCGTATGCTCATTACCATTAACATGAAAAGTGGCATTGCCTTTGTTGCAATCAATAACAACCCCTGCAGTATTCAAAATGGGTCTTCCAAGAATAATAGACATACTATCGTCCTCGGAAATATCAAGAATAACAAAGTCCGTTAAAATAGTAACGTTTGCAACCACAACAGACACATCCTCACAAATACCGACAGGTATAGCAGTTGATTTGTCAGCCATTTGCAAAGATATTTCAGTAGGCGTCAACTTATTCAAATCAAGTCTACGATATAAAGAGAGAGGCATAACACTAACACCAGCTCCAAGATCACATAAAGCAGTTTTAACATAGTTTCTTTTAATGGAGCATGGTATAGTGGGTACTCCTGGATCTCCAAGTTTCTTTGGTATTCCACCTTTAAAAGTATAATTAGCAAGCATGGTGGAAATTTCAGCTTCCGGTATCTCTCTTTTATTTGTAACAATATCTTTCATGTACTTAGCATAAGGATTCATTTTAAGCATATCAGTTAATCGCATACGCAAAAAGATAAGTCTAATAATTTCAGCAAAGCGCTCAAAATCCTCATCGTCCTTTTTCTTGGATGGTTTGGGAGGGAAAGGCATGGGTTTCTGAACCCATGGTTCTCTTTCTTTCCCGTGTTTCCTAGCGACAAAGTATTTCTTATCATAACGTTGATTCTTTGATTGTGGGTTATCAAGATCAACAACAGGTTCAATTTCTATATCATTATCATTGCTAGGTTGGGCATCAACATGAACATTATCATTAACATTTTCACTAGTTTCAGGTTCATTACCAGATTGTGTTTCAGCATCAGAAATAGAAATATCAGTTGGATTCTCAGGTGTTTCAGTAATAGGTTCACTGGAAGCATGCAAAGTCCTATCATTTTTCTTTTTCTTCCTTTTAGAAGGACTAGGTGCATCTATATTATTTCTCTAAGAATCTTGCTCAATTCTATTAGGGTGGCCTTCAGGATACAAAGGTTCCTGAGTCATCCTACCAGTTCTAGTAGCCACTCTAACAGCATAATCATTATTCTTACTATTCAATTCATTGTGCAAATCATTTTGAGCTTTAAGTACTTGTTCTACTTGAGTGGTAACCTTAGAAGTTTAAGTTCACCTTTGACATTAGCCATATAATCACCCAAGTGTTCAAGAATATTTGAATTGTATTTCAATTGTCTACCAAAATAAGCATTAAAGTCTTCTTGCTTAACCATAAATTTATCAAACTCATCTAAGCATGGGCTGGCAAACTTAGTAAATGGTATTTCAGCTTTATCATATCTATAGAGAGATTTACCTTTACTACCTGTGTCAGGTTATCAAGACCATGTGTTTCTTCAATAGGAGATGGATTAAGATCATATGTTTCTTCAACAGGCGGTAAATTAAGACCGTGTATTTCTTCAATAGGTGGTAAATTCTTAACATCTTCAGCTTTAATACATTTTTCTTTCATAGATTTCTTTGCCTCTTGCATATCTTCAGGACTGAGAAATAGAACACCTCTTTTCTTCGGAGTTGGTTTAGGAATAGGCTCAGGAAGTGTCCAATTATTTTCATTTGTCAACATATTATTCAATAGAATTTCAGCTTCATCCGGTGTTCTTTCCCTAAAAACAGAACCAGCACAAATATCGAGGTAATCTCTGGAAGCATCGCTTAGTCAATTATAAAAGATATCAAGTATTTCATTTTTCTTAAGAGGATGATCAGGCAAAGCATTAAGTAACTTGAGAAGCCTCCCCCAAGCTTGTGGGAGACTATCTTCTTCAATTTGCACAAAATTATATATATCCCTTAAAGCAGCTTGTTTCTTATGAGCAGGGAAATATTTAGCAGAGAAGTAATAAATCATATCCTGGGGACTACGCACACAACCAGGATCAAGAGAATTAAACCATATCTTAGCATCACCCTTTAACGAGAATGGAAATATTTTAAGGATATAAAAGTAGTGAGTTCTCTCATCATTAGTGAACAGGGTGGCTATATCATTTAATTTAGTAAGATGTGCCACAACAGTTTCAGATTCATAGCCATGAAAAGGATCAGATTCAACCAAAGTAATTATATCAGGATCAATAGAGAATTCATAATCCTTATCAGTAACACAGATAGGTGAAGTAGCAAAAGCAGGGTCAGGTTTCATTCTAGCATTAAGAGATTACTGCTTCAATTTAGCTAATAACCCCTTCAGCTCGTATCTATCTTTGCAAGCTAAAAAGTTAAAGCAGCTTCTTTTTCAAAAACATAACCCTCAGGAATAATAGGCGATTCATATTTATTATGGGGAGGGTCTTCATCATCACTTTCATCAATATTATCAGTTTCAATATTTTCATTCTCTCTAACCCTAGCAAGTTGTTCATCAAGAAATTCACCAAGTGGCACAGTAGTATCAAGCATAGAAGTAGTTTCATCATAAGTATCATGCATAGCAGAAGTGGCATCATCAATAACATGCGACATATCAGAACGAATAGCAGAAGAAGGTTTAGGTGTCGCAAGCTTACTCAAAACAGAAGGTGAATCAAGTGCAGTGCTAGATGGCAGTTCCTTACCTCCCCTCGTAGTTGAGGGATAAATCTTGGTTTTTGGATCTCTCAAGTTCTTCATAATGATAAGCAGATATAAATCCCAAGTGACTCAAAGAATATAGTTATGCTCCCCGACAACGGAGCCAGAAAATAATCTTGATAACCCACAACTATAGGGGATCATAATAGTTTTCGAGCGTAGAGTATTCAACCCAAATTTATTGATTCGACACAAGGGGAGCTAAAGAATATTCTCAAGTATTAGCAGCTGAGTTGTCAATTAACCCACACCTGGAAACTTAATATCTGGAGCAAAGTGTTTAGTAGCAAAGTAATATGATATTTTGGTATTAGCTACAGATATTAAGTTTCTAGGTGTGGTCGAATTGACAACTCAGCTGCTAATACTTGAGAATATTCTTTGGCTCCCCTTGTGTCGAATCAATAAATTTGGGTTGAATAGTCTACCCTCGAAAACTGTTGCGATCCCCTATACTTGTGGGTTATCAAAGAGCGAGTTGCCACACCCCCTACCAACCAAGAAACTGTTCTCGAGGAGAATGAGTCTGTGCCAGACCCTCTAGCTACTCAAGTGGAGGTTGAAAATAATGAGGCAGCCACAAACAACAACACTGAAGCCAATGACATTGTCATGGCTGAAGCTCATGTGGCGCCTAAAGTGAATACGGTGCCTGAAGCCAATACTACCCCTGAAGTCAATGTTGCACCTGAAACCATTGTGCAACTTCAAGCCCATGTCAATGCCGACGCTCCTGTACCACCTCCAAGGCCTCATACAATTGAGCTGGCATTCGACCGCGGCCGACCTGTCATGGTTCGTTGGCCTATTCTGGCTCCTCCTCCTGCTCCCGGACCTCAATTTGACTATCATGTGGAGCACAGGCCTCAGGTCCAAAAGCCAAAGCCAAGGCTGCCAAGGTTTCCAAGTACTACAACTTCACCAAGATTGTTTAATGTGAATGGCTTCATAGCACACAACATCTTCTTTGATAGCGCCAAGAACCCATATTCCAAGCCAAGAATATCATCTGACAGGTTTTGGAGTCATCAATAGTGCAGTTACTATTCCTGCATACTATACAATCAGGGGTGCATTTTTCCTCATA
This sequence comes from Triticum monococcum, assembly GCA_034509565.1. NCBI lineage: Eukaryota > Viridiplantae > Streptophyta > Magnoliopsida > Poales > Poaceae > Triticum > Triticum monococcum. Next base: position 272,118,300 of record CM067842.1, on the reverse strand, counting down.
TGCGTCTAGAATGCGAAGCCATTGCTAGCCTGCCCTGCCTGGAAAGAAGCCCTTGACTGCTTCAAAGATGCTGGCCTTCTACAGTTTGTGACCGATAAAGAGCATTGGAATGAAGAGCTTCTGTTGCGATTCTATGCAACTCTCCACATTCGCGGCTACTACAGGGATCCGAAGACTTGGGTCCTTGAGTGGATGACATGCGATGTACACCATCAAGCCAAATCCCAAGACATAATTGAGCTTACTGCCCTGCCCACTCCTGGTGAACACTATGAACCAGGTTGTCAGCTGCACCATAATGCTTTGGAGAGCATCTTCCAGAAGCCTGAGCCAAACATGAGCCAAATGCTGAGCATGATGAAGCCACTGCCACAAGATGTTGACACTACAAAAAAATACACTTCCGTGATGATACGTGTTTGTCACAGTAGGTCGCTTTTTTTGTCATGCATGTACATCCATGACAAATTTATGACAGAATCAAGATAGTCATACATGTGCTGTCGTAGAAGTGTTCCATGACATTACCAAAATTATCATCACGGAAGTGTCCACTTCCATGACAATAAATCGCGCGTCACAGAAGTGCTTTCATCAAGGGTGACCGACACGTGCCATCCACCGTAATGGAACGCCGTTAAGCTATCGGGTCGGGTTTTGGATCCGATAACCCGTTAACAGCCCCGACCAATGGGTATTTTCCACGTGTAAAATCATCATTGGCTAGAGGAAACACGTGTCGGCTCATCGTTGGGACAGATGTCATCCACTCACTAGACAGAAGGCGCCTATGATACGTCGACACGTGGCACGGCCCAACAGTGGCCCATTCCTGTGAAAAGGCTGGCCCATTTGACTTGGTCAAAAGCTGGCGGGCCGGCCCATGGAAAGCCTGTTAACGGCTTGTTCGCATATAGCCCATTTACAGCCCGCTAACCCAAAGCCCGTTACAGCCTATCCGAATTAGGCCCAGTAGCGTCATCTAGGCCGTCCAATATGATTCTAGCCCATTTTCACTTCTGGCCCATGTATAGCCCATGACGTCTTTCGGCCCATATGAGGCCCTTTGTAACTCTTGGCCCATTAGCGGCCCGTGCTGAAACTGGCCCGTAATGAACAGTGTATCACTTTACACCCATTAATGGCCCGTGGTGAAACTGGCCCGTAATGAACAGTGTATCACTTTATACCCATTAACGGCCCGTTATTCCGTTGGGCCGTCTCCAGCCCATGTTATCTTTCGGCCTTCTCAGAGCCCATTTATTCTTGGGCTCATTTCCAGCATTCGTTTACTTATGGCCCGTTACTGTCATTTTCTGCTTGTGGGCCAAATTCAGCCCGTGGTTACAGTCGGCCCGTTTGTGGTCCATTAATACGTTGGGTCGTTTTCATAGCGTCATCAAATACGGCCTATTAACGATGGCCCATTATGGTCGGCCCATGAACGGACGATTCCAACTCTAGCCCGTTTACGACCAGAATGTGGTCTGTTTGGCCCATGTTTGGCCAATCGATCATACGGCCCGTATAAGGCCCATTGATGATACGACCCGTAGAAGGCCCATTGATGATACGGCCCGTAGAAGGCCCATTATTTCTACGGCCCGTAGAAGGCCCACTATTTTTACGGCCCATAGAAGGCCCACTGTTTCTACGGCACGTAGAAGGCCCACTATTTCTACGGCCCGTAGGAGGCCCAGTGTCACTACAGTAAATATTAGCCCATGGTTATTGTGGCCTAGTTTTAAAAAATAGGTTATTGCAGCCACTAGCAAACCGCAGAAATAGAACTGCACTGACTACAAGCAAACAAATAAACAAGAAAACAAGGAAATAAATAAGCAAGCAACTTACACTAGGCTATCATGGCTATTACACATATTACATCCACTGGGCATCAAAGTTCGCCACCAGTGCAAATATAGGGAACACAGCAGCATATAAACGCCGCAGCAAAACAAGTCTAGAACTAAAACCACTTCAGAAGAGCTCAAGAAACAATACCCTGGGTACCCATAATGCTGGCAAGATGCTTAGCAAGCTTATTAAGTTTCTCTTGTTTGGCGCTTAAGTCCTCCAGCGCTTGTTGTTGCACCAGAAAGTATGCATCTGAATTCTGCAGGGACTTCCTCAGTCCTTCGGCTTCATGTCGCATAACATCTGATCGATGTCTTTCAACTTGAAATTGAGACTCAAGAAGCCGAACTGATTCAGGCAACGAGTTCGAAGAGCTGGTGCCAGAAGTGGTAGCAAGTAACTCGAACACTACATCAAGATAGGACTTTGGGGTTGTCTCAGTGTCTTCAATATAGTTTTTATCAACTTTCTTGGAGACCAACAGGGATGTCTCACTATCTTGAACCTTATCTGCATTACTTCCTTTACCATTTCATAACAGGGTACTCTTCTCCAACATTTTATCCGCGTTCTAAAAGAGAAACAAACAAACACATCTCAGGTTTACAATGTAGTATATGAAACTCATGTTGGTAAACCAGTTCAGTAGTAAGGTGGACAGGATAACAGCATGAAACAAACATATATCTATGTAGTATGGTCACTGTATGGTCTATATCATTCTAGTTTATGTTGCCAAATCAAGATAGATACAGTTCGAATCATATCTATTTAAGACAAAGCAGCATAGACAGAATATAAGTGTGGGAAACTACACCACAATAACAACACTTGTAATGTGCATGGCATGAGAACATAACTGTTTATTCAATTGAAACTGAAATCAACATAGAGCAAGTTACAACAGCAAACAGCCAAACACGTTGAAGAAACAGGTTTAAAACATACCTGTTGTGCCATTGGAGTTTCAATTGCATCCTTCGAATTTGAAATTAGTTGGTATCAGTAAATACAGTGATGCAAGAGCAAAGTAGTATGAACCATAGCTACGGAACCTGACCTGAGAACAATTCTTCTTATGCTTTAAGCGTTGACTTCGGGTTCGGAGTGGTGGTCCTCGTGATTTGGGCACTGCAGTTGCCTTACTAACTGCTTGTGTTTGGGTGCTCTGTGGTGGAGACGGTGCTGTGTCAACGGGAACTGGGTGTCTATCTGCTGGGGTTGGGGTTAGAAGGGGTGTAGCTGGTTCTCTGTCCAACTGGGTAGGGGTACAATCTGCATGAGTGTGGGTTATGTGTGGTGGGGTTGGTTCTTGGGCAAGTACAACCGTGGTTCTATCTGCATTGACAGGTAGCACGATCTTTTCTGAAGACCGTGTTTTTACTCCCACAGATACTGCCATCACTCCCTCCAATTGAAATGGCTGATAAATAAGAAAAGTAATTGAATGTACATACATTGTAAGATAGATAGGTGAAATGGATAGTAGGGAAGAAAACAAGGCATGAAATAATTCACATTTATGTTGTCTAAGCAAACAGAATAGCAGGACATAATTTCACATATATGACGGCTAATTAAACAGGATAGCATGACACAATTTCACATGTATGATGGCTAACTAAACAGGATAGAATGACATACTTCAAAATATGATGACTATGTAAATAGGATAACATGATATAACTATACGATGTGTCTATTAAAGTGGTTGGGATGCCATAAATCACAAACATGCCGTCGATGGAAACATGATGGCATGATATAATTCACGAATAGAATGACATAATTTAAATATGATGACTATGTAAACAAGATGAGATGATATAACTATATTATGTCTTTAGAAAATGGGTTGGCATGCCATAATTTAGATACATGCTGTCTATGTAAACATCATGGCATGACATAATTCAAATATATGATTTATATACTAAGGAAGTGAGCAGAGGGCAATCGCATATATGATGTGTCAACTAAAGAGATGGCATTCAATATTGTGTATATGATGTAAAAACTAAGCATTGCAATACAACATATGCATTATATGAGTAATATAACCCTGCCAAGTTTGAGCATACACCTCAGGGGGATAATAGGACTGGTCATCTGCCTATGAATCCTCCTCTGAAGAGCTATGTGTAACCAGCAAGATATCTGCTTCAGCAGGTAGCATTGTCTGCTCTGAAGACCTTGTTTTCACTCCAGATTTCTCCATCACCAATTCAAATGGCTGATGCACAGGAAGAGCAGTTGAATATACAAACATTGTCGACAAAAGCAATGAGAAATACAAAAAAAGACGGCATGATATAATTCACATATATGACGCTTGCCTAAACAGCATGGCATTGCATAATTCACATACATAATGCCCTGTAACAAGATAACATTGCATAATTCACATATATAATGTCTTGCAACAAGATGGCATTGTATAATTCACATATATGGTAATTAGACACTAAACAAGTAGCATTCACCCAAAGCATGTCTAAACTAAGCAAATGACATAGCAATGCAAGATACCATACGCATGATATGAGCAACATAACCCTGCCAAGTTAGGGCATGCACCTCGGGGGGGGGGGGGAATATGACTGGTCATCTATCTCTAAATCCTCCACTGAGGAGCTATCGGTAACCAGCAAGACATGCGCTTCGTCAGATAGCATTGTCTACTCTGAAGACCTTGTTTCCACTCCAAATTTTTCCATGACCGTGCCAAATGGCTGATGCACAGGAAGAGTAATTGAATGTACTAAAATTGTTGAAAAATTTAACACATAATAAAAAAATGATGGCATGATATAATTCACATATAAGATGACTGGCTAACCAGGGTGGCATTGCAAAATTCACATATATGATGCCTGGCTAGACAAGATGGCATTGCATGATTCACATATACGATAAAGAAACTAAACAGATGGCATAGACACAAAGCATGTCTAAACTAAGCAGATGACATCTTTAATGTATACAGTAAGCAATGCAAGGCACCATATGCATGATATTACCAACATCAGCATGCCAAGTTAGAGCGAAGACCTCATGGGGTAAATAGGAGTGGTCTTCTCCTTCTGAATCCCCTGATAACAGTTATCTTCCTCTTGATTACGATTCGAAATGGGTGGAGGGGGGTTGCCTTTGCACCCACCATGGAACGACGTCTGCATGAAATTTTATTGCCACGCAAGGCTCGTCTCTTTTGCTCTACATGCTCAGTTCCATTGTGTACAGTAACTGGCATGCATAGGAATAAAGCATAGTGAGATTATGTAAGGAGTGCATGCACAAATCCATAGTGATGGTAGCAAACTGTGGATAGACCCAAAACCAATTATAGCAGGCAGATAATAGCTTTAGTTAAAAAATATAGATAATGGCTCCTTTAATGTTTGTTTGCACCCAACATGAAACTCATAGTAGACACCGGAGATTAACCAGATAGTAGACAGATAGTACTGATTGCTGCCCCAATATGTACCCCACAACCATTTAAAAACTCAAGTTTCAGCATTAGTTTGGACCTGACTCGGAGTCTAATAGGTGAACACGACGATAATGTAGCATGTCATCATATTAAGCGACGCATAATGTAAGCAGACACGGAAGAGTGCGACCTCTCTTGCAGACCCGTGTAGTCCTCAAGGTCACCTGCTTAGTTGATGATGGTAATGCAGTTGCCGTGGCTGCCCGCGGCGGGGAAGAAGATCTGAGGTGGCAAAAGATAGTCTGGAGAGAGGATCCCTGATGTGGTGAAACCTTCCGTCGTTGGAGCAGCTGATCTGGGGTGGAACACAGCGCCACAGGAGCAGGACAAACCACTCAAGGTTTTCTTTGACACATATCTGTAACAAAAGTAATTGAGTAAGGGCTTGTTTGAATTTGAAGATTCTAACAATGCAGGGATAGGAAATAGACAGGAATAGGATAGGAATGCACGTGCAAAACAGAGAATTTAAAAACACAGGATTTCTGCCAATCTGGGTGTTTGATTCACAACAATTGGAAGATCACAGGATGCAAAAAAGCATGGTGAGATTAAGTCAAACCACAAGAAAATGTGCGGTTATAATGCTATTATGCTACTATCTCTTAGTCTTGTGCTTGATGAATAGGAATATGAAAAGGAGGAGAAGTGGAAATTAGAATTCCTATGGTTTTTCTTTCAAGGAGACACTAAAGGAACAAATCCTACAGTTTTCCTTTGCTCCATTCCTTTGCACCAAATTCATGAAAAGTAGTACCATAGGAAACTTTCCAATTCCGATGTTTTTCATTCACTTTTCCTTTCAAGCACTGGCGATTCTAGTAGGAAGGCTTGAGCAAGGAAAATCCTACACTAAAAAATGTTTTTTTGCTACTTCTATTACTTTGGACCCAGGCCACTGCCATACTAGCTCAACTCCCAGGCCCATCGACAAATGCACAGCTCAAACGCGCAGAGATAAATAATGATGGCGTTCAAGAGAGTCCATCACGGATGCTAAGTTGCCTGGTACCTCACTGCTTGTCATATAGTAGGGTAAAATAATCGTATTTCCCGTTACTACGGGTGCTCAGTGGACAATATATATAACATGTAGAGTAAAAAAGAGATGCAACAAGTGTACAACCTCTTTGGCGAAGCCATGTCGATATCAGCGTGATTGGGTTGGCCGGTGAGGATGCTCCGGCTGACTTGGCTGTCGGAGGAGGGGAAGAAGATCTTAGGCGTCTGGAGATGGAGCCCGAGGTACTGCTCCGCTGTGATGGAGGGTTTCGTCATTGGAGCAGCTCCGGTGAGTTGTATGACGCCGAGGCTGAAGCAGGACAAGAGAGACAACGAACAACGTTAACCTGAGTGGAATTCTAATAGCATCTCCAATACATGACGTAAAATACATAAACACAAAGTGCTAGATGTAAAATACATCAGCCACTCATCTCTGAACTTAATTGTCGAAACTGAATTTAACTGTCGAAACAGAACTTAACTGCCGAAACTGAATTTTGCTGTTGAAACTGAATTTTGCTGTCGAAATAGAATTTTAATGTCGAAACTGAACGCACTAGCAATGTGAGGCTACACGTCGGTCGACTGACTTTTTTAGCTTTGGTCAGTCGATTTTGCAGCCGTTGGATATGAAATCAAGGGCCTGCGGTTCATCTTCAACCTCCACCTCCTGAGCCGGCCAAACAGCAGCCCCCCGTCGCCCGCAGCCCGCGGTGCGCCGCCCCGCCCGCCCCAAAAACACCCCCCACCGCCGGTCCGCCGCCGCCCCGGCCATCCCTCTAGACCCCCCCCCCCCCGTGCCGAGCTTTTTCTCCGGCGATCCCCACGCCACCGCCCCGCCAACGCCCCGCCACCACCGGCGACCACCGCCCCCATCCTGAACCCTAAGATAGATAGTGGGGTACCTCTCCGGTGAGCCCCCCTCCCTACTGCGGCTGGTTCTTCCTTCACCCCGGCGGCATCGGAGTGAAGTGTAGCTAAATCGGAGCAGCATCGCAAGCAAGAGCAAGAGCGAGAGCAGCAGTGTGAGCAAGAGTAATAGCAAGACCAGACCAGGCAGGGGACCGAGAGCAAGAGCAGAGCAGCAGCGTGAGCGAGAGCTAAAGCAGCAGCAGGTCCTACTGATGTGGACGTCGCCGCCGAGGGAGCGACGTCGTGGAGGAAGTGGCCAGCGATGCCGCAGTGGATGGAGCCGCGCCGTGTCGGCTCGGGACCGAGCGCCGGCAGCACCGTGAGATCGAATCAAGAAGAAAATGCGGCGATTAGTGTACAACCTCTTTGGTGGCGCCGATTAGTCCGTAGCTTCATCCGAGGAAACGGTGATGATGATGATCTTCCAGTGGTGCAGGTGAAGACGGCGGTGTGGGAATGGAGGTGGCGCGAAAGACGAGGGGAACATCGGGGTAGCTCCTTGGAGGTGGAGGACGGTGTGGCTGAACTGGAGGGACGATGAGATCGACGACGAATCATCATCTGGTACGGTGGATGAGGGACGTCGAGGTGTTGTTGTGGACGACGTCGTTGGGGAAGATGCTCTGGCTGGGTGGCGGACGGAGCAGGGTGTGGGGTTTCGTCACGGGTTTTCGCGGCCTCGGTGTACGAATGGGTGGGCGGATGGGATGGCAGTGGGGAACCATGGCTTAGAGACGCGCTTGTCCGAAATGTGGGGTAAGTTACGAAAGTACCCCCACCGATTTGGGGCGGTTCTTTCGGTTCAGGGGTACCACGAGCATTTCGCGTGTTGGGATTTCACAGGAGGTGGGAGTTTTCGCGCGCGTTGTAATTTCGGAATAGCAAGGCGCGGATTGAGATGGAGGGAGTTGTCGGAGCACAACGAGACAAAGATATATATTAAATATTTCGGGCTAACAAGGCGTGGGTTGAAGAGGCGGGAGTTTCGCGGCACGATAGACAGAGATGCTAGCTTGAATTTTCGGCATAACAAGGCGCGGCTTGAAATTTCGGAAGAACAAGCTTAACGTGTACCCCAAAAAAGACAATTTGCACCTCAACACGCACAATACACACAGACACCATTTAGACTAGAGTAAGGTACACGTGCATTGCACACATGAGATTTGGCAACCAAATTATGAATAAATACCACATTATAGCATGCAAGATTTGAGTCATATATGCATGATGTAGATGTTCGTTTAATTCTTATAGTTCATTTCATTCAAAATCATCTAGTTTTTATAAGAAAGCTAATTTATTTTAAGATTCATAGAATTGTGCATTGTAAGACATAAAGTAAAAACAAATAATGGCAAATCATGTAGAAAAACATTTGGGAAATTCTGATATGGAAGATTCTAGATCAAATAAGAAGTGCTTGTGTTTTGATGTTTGTGCATTATGCTTAAGTTCAACCATGGAGTCTTCTACATTATACATGTGGCGAAATCTGGTGGAATCTAGATGATTTCCAACGGCCAGTAGTGCTCAAATTTTCCATCTTAGGACCATCGGATTCGCCTCATCCAACGACCATCTTTCGGTATAGATATAGATATGTGATGCAAAAGCCGCCCATCATCTCCAATTAGAATAGTGTGTCCATGCACGGATGTGACATGGCCAAATGATGTCTGCCATCGGTATCTCAAATTCAAATCAGTCTGACCTTGTTCAATGTGTATACATTACAACATGCTCATTTCCAAACCACACCACGCAGATCTCTGTTATATTCATGCATGCATGCATGGGTTTCAAACATCGGGATCTCTTATTCAAATATTTGAATTCAACTTTACATTGATTGTGACCTCACCTATTCAGCTATTCTTTTACACCCACACAGTAGTCTTCTCTTTATAATTGTACCACTAACTTTCTCTCGTGCATGCATGCACACACACTACCAGTCGGCATTATCCATCGCACGCATGCAATCTTTTTCTTCAGGTCGGTCTCCCATGAAGGCACACACCAACACACATCCCCCTCTCCATCATATCGGGCATTCTTTATCTCTCACGCGTGCATGCGCAACGATCGATGTTCCTCTATGTATGTGCGTATATAGCTAGGTCTTTCATAGTTTTCCACACAAACCGATCAATCGATATATCCAGTGAGGTCTCACCCTCTTTCCCACGTCCACATCGATCAATCTATACCTTTCTATATAGGATTAACATATATAGCTAATACACCCACATTAATTATGTATCCAACGTCCCCCTCTCATCATCCATGCCTTCCGCTTCATCTCTCAGACGCGTCCACAATGGCGAAGACAGGGCAGTAAGGGCCCTGCCCCCCTCCCCCCCTAACATCACTATATATCAAGGCTAATATGAATGTGATCATTAGACAATTGCTGCTAAAAATGGTTTAAGTTCGTGAATTGACCCTCCTCGTAAAGGATTAGCAATGCTTGGCCCCCTAGCTCATTTATTTTTCATGGCTCCGCCACTGCGCGCTTCAGCGCATGTGTTCGCCATCTCTCTCTAAATATCGATCTCGCACTTGTGCATTCCTTCATAGTCTCCCTCCACTCGGCCCCTCGCACCATCTTCTAGCCCCCCACCGGATTTTGCCACATGTACAATCTAGCAGACTCCATGGTTGAACTTAAGCATAATGCACAAACCTCAAAACAACAGTGGTTCTCTTTTGTTCTAGAATCTTCCGTATCATAACTGCCCAAAAAAAATCTAGTTGAATTGCCATTATTTGTTTTTACTTTATGCTTTACAACGCACAATTCCATGAATCATAAAATAGATTAAGGGCTTCTTTGATTCAAAGGATTCTCAAAGGAATTTTGGAGGATTCTAATCATTTGGAATTTTTCCTATCTTGGTTGTTTGATTCGTAGGATTGTAAACCATAGGAATTTTTCCATATGATTCATTTGCACTAGATTTCATAGGAAACATCCCATCCACTCAAACCTCTTTGAAAGAATTCTGCGTTTTTTCTATGCACAATCAAACACTCGTACAATCCTGTAGGATTCAAGACGACATTCCACTATAATCCCATGTTTTTCCTATTCCCGCGTTCTTAGCTTTTTTATAAAAACTAATTGATTTTGAATGAGATGAACTATAAGAATTAAACGAAGGGCTACATCAGGCATATATGACTCAGAGCTTACATGCTATAGTGTGATATTTATTCATAATTTGGTTGCAAAATCTGATGCGTGCAATGCACATGTACCTTACTAGTACTTCGAGTATGTGCAAAACACGTAAATTAGAATACCAATGGCACGCTACACAGTGTCTCTCTTACAGTTCATGAAGCCACGTGGCACATGTGTAGGCATTGTCGCGACCTCCTTGCGTGGATTGATCACAGTGACGTGTTGCTGGTTCCAGAAGAATGTACTCATCCTCCCTGAGCCATATTGGCGGTACATGCATGAAGCGAAGATGTGCACGCACGCCATGCACGCACTCATTCCTCGCACGCACACGCGGGTACACGGGCGGACGCAATTTTGTACCAAGATCCACCACATGTGATAATTTGACGCGTGTAAAGTCGTTCACTTCATTGATGGTCAATTAATACAGCGCATGCAAATTGAGTGGATGTGAGGGCGGAAGAAAGACATTATTACTCCACTGCGCGCATGCGAGTAGTTAAATCGTGGGTTGCTAGTAGTACTTCCATTGGTCTCCTTCGTATTTTGTGCCAATTTTTGACAGTAACATAATATATACGCATTTGAGCAGTGTAGTACTTGAAATTTATGTTCCGCTAAACTCATCGGGAGCCATTTCGGGCCTCGAAACTAAAACCATCAATTAATCTTTACCTTGTTCCCATCACATTCGAAAGCCTGCTCACACCTACTAGTAGTACGTACCAAACCTAAACGTGTTCCCACTATGCAGGTATTAGTACTAGTGCTAGTACTTAGGTTATAAAAAGGGGAACTACCTAACAGAAAATCACTCTACCTTTCCTCCTCATAAGTGCTTCTTCTTCGTCCGTTGTTGCCATGGCCGGTGAGCAGAGCTCTAGGTCGAGAACTACTCGTAACAAGGGAGCGGCAACCAAGGCTGCGGAAAAAAAAGAGGGCTCGCCGCCACACAGAGACCTCGAAAGATCTCTCACGGGCAGGCGATGGCTCCCAGGAGCGCCCTAGCCGCGGAGGCGAACATGCCGAGCCGGTGGAGCTGGAGTCGTTATCCCTCGACGGCATGCCTGGTCAGCTCAATAAGCAGAAGGAGTTCATCCAAGGCTTGATGGAGTTGCTGAAGGAGAGCCTCGACGACATGCCCACTGAGCTCAATCAGCAAGGGGAGTTGAGCGACGGCTTGGTGATGCTGCTGAAGAAGAGCATTGCCTCAGAGAAGAAAGCGACTGGCGAAATCCTGCGACTTCGGGAGGACAATGCGAAGCTCTGCCACGATATCGACCTGTTGAAGGAGAAGAACGCCGGCTGGAAGAAGCTGCATGAGAATAGTAGTTCCTCAATGAAGATGCTGCAGGCCCTCGCCATGGAACAGAAGGAAGAGTTGGCGAAGCTCCGCATCGAGCACCCGGCTGCTGTCAAGGTACGCAATATGGCCGTGGAACAGATGATGAAGGATCGCGTCGAGAAATGTCGTGTCATGGAAACAATGATGAAGATGGCAGAGGAGACACGCAAGGAGATGGAGGTCGTTGAGGCGATGAAGAAGCAGTTACGACTCCGCGGCGAATTAGATCATTCGGGGTGATAATCTTCCTTCTTCTTTTGCTCTTGTGTTTCATCTTTTGCTTCGGGTGTTTCGCCGCACGTGTCACATTCTCTGTGAGGCATGAATAGAACAATGTTTTTTTAGGGAATGAATAGAACAATGCTAACAATGAGATCACTAGCAAATTAGATCATTTTTTATCGCCATATGGCACTGGGCTGTCGTGTTTCGTGTTCCTCCATCGCAGTACTACTCCAGTGGAAAACTTGAGTATACCGCACGGTTCTTTGCTCCTCCTCGATCAGGTCATCGGCGCATTTATATGAGCAGTTAAATCACAAGGCCCTGCCTTCCAGTAGTAATGAGCCATCAAATCACAAAGGCCCTTGCCTCTCGTGAAACCGACCAAGCTAGACTGCCCCGCCCTCTAGCCTTTTAAAAAATGTATACTTTTGTACAGCAGTAGTATCGATGGATTGCGCCATGGAGCAAAACTTGAAATTAAAAAAAAGGTGGTACATATAGAGAGCGCTCGTCGCCAAATTATGCATATAGTACTATTAAAAAGGCTAGTCACAATAATGGTGTCCAGCACAACCCACCCCTCAAATAAAGCTAAGAGGGTGCTTGGATACGGTTTAGTCCCATGACTAAAAGTAGTGGGACTAAAACATGCTAGCCTCACCCATGCTTGGATCCAAATACTAAAAAGGCTAAAATCAAGTTAATGAGCATTTATTATCCTCCAAACCCTCCAATCGAGAACTCACCTATGTTAAAGGAGAGGAGTTAAATGAGTAGAGAGAGGACTAATCCACATTTTAGTAGGGGTACCCCTGACTAAAAAAAATTAGTCTCAAGACTAGTTTTAGCCCCTCTTTAGTCAGGGGTGCTTGGAACTTTAGCCTCTTAAAGAGACTATTTTTAGTTAGACTAAAATAAGTCCCTTGGATCCAAGCACCCTCTAAGCATCCTGGAATTCTTTGACAAAACAAAGCACCCTGAAATTCTTTGACAACTAAACTGCTAGCTATATGATGTTGGCCATATATATTGTATGTATATAATGTGAAGAAACAAGTGGTAGTACTATACCAACTAAAAGATGAAATGTAAGAAATACTAGTATGTACGTACTGAAGAGTTAAAGTAACGAGAAGAAACATAACATAGTTCTACTGGGGGCTCAGCACAACACACCCCTCAAATTAAATTAAGGACACCCGAAATTAAACTCTGCAACTATTCCGGTAGACACTGCATTAGAACCACCATGAGCAACAACACTGCCACCTTACTCAGAGTCCTCGTCCACGTCCTCGACTTCGTCCTTGTCCCTGTTCCTCTTGGCCGATACTTCTTTGCTTGAACCGCACACTTGGCTGTTGCTCTTCATCCAACCCTTGTAGATATTGAAGCAAAGGTAGCCATCCATTGCAGCGTAGTGGATGTGGTCTATATCTAGTAAATTCTGCTGCCATGCATGACGATGAAACGTGTAATGAGGTTTCTCCATTTTACCGTACGAAGGATGAACCATGGCTCCTGCCAGGGTCAGCATTGAAGGCTGATGAGAGGACACCAGCCGATTCTTCTGGAGGTCGAAGGTGTTGCCTACAACAAGGCCTATCCAATGCAGGACTTATTTGTCATTACCAAAGTCTACAGTAACGAATTTGACTAGGTTGCTCTCGAGGAAGTCCTTAAAATCCTGGCACTCAACGTCGGCATGGCATATGTGGTAGACCAACCATAAGTCATGCACGCAAACCTGGATCACGGCGGGCTTCTTCCTCTCTTTGTCCTTTAGATCCTTCTTTCGTCCCAGGACTGTGGTATACTCAACATCTAGCCCAGCGACCACTCATCATCTGAGTCTTTGAACATGCGTCTGAAGCGAGAAAGGCATCCTTTCACCCTCGCGGAAGAACGGGTGTAGATGACATAGAACTCATCGCCGGTGATGGTTCTAACCTTGTAGTCACCGCCGATCATGGAGATTTTGGATGCCATGGATTTGGGAGGAGGGTTAGGATTAGTGGAACTGCCGTAATGTGAATGGACGGGACGACTAGGAGCAAACCGCCATAGTATTGAAGGACGTGCGGGGACGAGTAGGAGCGAACTGCCAGCGTGCGAATGGCAGGGTAGTGGCTTTCCATTCTCCCATGATACAGGCTTCCGAGAGCCCTTGGATCTGAGATCGAACGGTTACATGGCGTGATTCTAGACCTATGGGTGAATATCCTATCCTGGAGGGTTATTCTGCAAATTTTCAGTAACTTAGCATGCGACCGTTTGATCTCAGATCCAAGGGCTGCCAGCAGCCCGTATCATGGCCGCGCCTACCACGACCGTCGCGTCGCTCGCGCGGTTGCACCCTTGGAGATTTAACACGGTGCATTGATGTTGGCATGTCATACATAGTCATCACTTAGTCACTCATACTACAACAAGGAAGAAACGGTGCTAAGCGCGTGTATTTATTGCATTTGCCAAGGAGTGACCTCTTCCAATGAAATGGTGTTGCTAAGTTTGCTTCATTTAATTAGCTATAGACTCAAAAATGTCTTTTCACCTAGGTACACGCGCTTAGCACCGTTTCTTCCTTGGGTCACCAAACTAGTCTCTCTCTTCTTGATTAACTTGCCACATCAGACTTTATGCTTATGTGGCAAGCTAAGCACCTGTAGGAGCAAGTAAAAGTAAGTACAATAGTGCGCTTTACATGGCATTTTTGCATATGTGGAGGAAAGAGAGGCAAGGAAAGAGTGGACGAGTGGGCTCTCATGCAAGAGCCAGCCTCTACTACATGGTGGAGCATTGGGAGAGGCACCTGTATGGAGGTGGTCAGGAATCTGGGAGACTCATGCCGGTCGTAGCGCCGCAGTTAAAATGATAATGGAAAGTCAAATCACGGGGCCCCACCTGTCTAGCAGTAACTCGCTGTCAAATCACACAGCCCTACGTTTGCAGCAGCCTACTCCCTCCTCTTCTCGCGTCTCTGTCGAATCGACTAGGCGGAACTGCCCCGCCGCCTACCGCGCAGGAAAAGCCCCGCCCTCGACTTTTAAATAGTATACAGTATACTAATTTTGTATCCATGGATTGCGCCCGTGCCATGGAGCAAAGCGTCTAGAAAACGG
The DNA here is from genome assembly GCA_034509565.1 of Triticum monococcum. Lineage (NCBI taxonomy): Eukaryota > Viridiplantae > Streptophyta > Magnoliopsida > Poales > Poaceae > Triticum > Triticum monococcum. The sequence continues at coordinate 272,103,145 of CM067842.1, read as the reverse complement.
AGGAGAGACGGTGGTCTTGCAATAGAGAAGAGGGACAGGCGAGACGGTGGTTTTGGAGTGGAGATTATGGATAGGACAGGAGGTGGTTTTGCAATGGAGAAGAGGGAGAGGAGTGTGCGGCAGCAATTTAGGATTGGACGAGAGGGCCGGCACGCTCTGAGTGGATCAAAATCAAAATCAATTTGGTGACATGCATTTTGCTTGTCAAATACAGTACGTGGTCAAACTTTGACCCAAAATATGCGAAACAACAAAAAAATACTTCCAAGACCAGCGCCGCTCTTCTCCTCTTAAACCACTGCCGCTCCTCTCCTGTTCCAATCTAAATGCAGCGCCGCTCCTCTCCTCTTCCATTTCAAAACAACCGCCCCTCCTCTCCTGTTCCAGTCCAAAACCAGCGTCGCTCCTCTCCCGTTCTAATCCAAAACCAGCGCTGCTCCTCTCCTCTTCCATTCAAAAACTACCGCCGGCGAGTGAAGGTGCTGTCGAGAAGTAGATCGATGGAGGAGTACAACCGATACGTGAGGATCACAGATGGCGACCCTGTGAAGCTAGCTAGGATGTTGGAGATACAGTCTTGCTTTGACAACAAGGACCAACTAGCGGTGACGGCGACATCCATGGCCAAATATCTACAACAGAGCGAAAAGGTAGCGATACTCCCGGAGGGAGTCGCACCGGAGTACACAGAGCTACTCCTCTGGGCCATGGAGCAAACAGATTCACCAAATCCGATCGTGAGGGAGCGGTGGTGGGAGTATCAATCCCAGATGGAGCAGCCACCAGAGATTGAAGGATCGAGCATCTACAGGGTGCCGTTTGTGAGGGTGTCCTGCCAGAGCGAGCCGGTGGAGTCTTCATCGACTGAACCCAACTGCAAGAGGAGAAAAGCAGTTGGCCCGACGACGCTTCCCCGCCATCGTCTCACGGGGCGACTATCTGCCGCCAAGGAATAGGAGGGGGCTGCCCCCCCCCCCCCAGCCCAATAGTCGGGCAGGTTGTGAATTGTCAGGAGGAGCTTAGGGTTGTCAGTATTTGCAGGTTGTGAATTGTGTTTTGTGTTGTGTATTTTGAGAGTACTTTCAGATATGAATGTCTTTTGAATTTCAAATTTGTAGTATTGAGCATATGAAGTATTTTATGAATTCTAGATATCTATCTTTAGCACTTAAAAAATGTAGTTTCATAGGAGTATAAAAGTGCAGACAATGTGATTCTCAGAGAAGAAACTGCAAGTTTCAGTTTCAGATAAGAAACTGCAAGTTCAGTTTCAGATAAGAAACTGCAACTTTCAGAGGCAGAGCATTTATATTAATACGGCCTTTTCAAACAGGGTTAACATCATGTTGGAAGTTTTATTCATGGTCGAAAATGGAACTACCAGCCAGTTAACATCATGTTGATCAACATTCATGCATAGCACATCTTCATATGATGCACAGTCAAAATGCCCACACAATGTCGAGTGTGTGAAACACAGAGAAAACGAGGGACGAAGTTTTGGCAAGTGTTGGACGTGGTTTTGGCCTGCCCCGTCTAGGCTTTCATTTTTAACATGCGCCTCCCACGTCCTCGGATGGGAGGTCCATAGGCCTGTTTGGATTTTCTTAGGGCCGTCATGTATCTACCGGCCTATGGACCTCCCATCCGAGGTTTTATTTTTGGTAGCCCAATTTATGTATTTTTTTGAAGAAAACGCAGAGGTCTGTTCTATTTTTCTATATAAGAATAGGAACGCCAGGTCCAACTTATGGTTCCCTTCTAACTATATTATATATATTTAAATTATTTTATATGTTGACTGTTTAGTTCACATAATTGGCAAATAGATGACCGCTCTCGCGATCCCCTTCGCCCCCGCCACCACCTCCACCCTCGCCGCCGCCCCTGCCACTACCTCCACCCTCGCCGCCGCCCCCGCCACTACCTCCACCCTCGCCGCCGCCATAGATCTAGCGGCCACCCCCCGCCTCCTGACTCCGGGCGCGCCTGCCCCCCTCAGCAAGTCCGCTCGCGCACCCCATGGAGTCGCCGGCCATATCCATGGGGGAATGGCTGGAAGACAGGCAGATGTACAAGATGCATCTCCCACATGTCTACAAAGCCTTCCCGCGAATGCTCCAGCCGCTCGACTCTGTCGCGCCGGTGGTGCTGCAGGAGACTCGAGGGAGGAGATGGAGGGAGCGGGCAATGCGGATCCGTGACGAAGCTGGACCCAGTGCGTGCGCGGATGGAGGGAAGCAGAGGAGGAAGCTGCGAGGGACGAATTCAAGGAGGGACCGAATCCGTTCTCTCACTCAAATAGGTATGCTCATATGTGCAAGGATCATGTGGATTGGGAGCTGCTGAATCTAGCCCTGCGGATCTACTTCGAAGGAGATTTCTCGGAGAAGCACAGGATGCCCCACCCCAGTGAGCCACCGATTGCGTTCGTTCGATGGGTGAAAGGAGAAGTGAATTCAGGAGATCAACACCGTGGTGCGAGATGGGAATGCTTGACTGGACTCCTGCCCACCAGCACGCCACCGGAGCCAGAGAAGGTGGATCCCCTACCTTACCTCTCCCCCAAACCTACAGAAGATTGAAATTAGGCTTGCAATCTACTTCAATTCAGCTGTCTAGTGGTTATTTCTGCTTCTTGAGAGACAACATCTGGCTGGAGGATGAGAAGGAACCAGGAACTCCGATGAATTTCCCCTATCACAATGGGGGGAGCGCCGGTTGGGCAGTGGTACGGCCCACCTCTGCCCCAAATGGGGGCACAATCTGGGCAGGCTCCTGTAATTGCCCAAGATCAATCTACTGGTGGTTCTGACTCTCAGATCAGTGGGAAATCTCAAGGCAAGAATCAGCAAAAGAAAAGATAGGACATCTAGAAAACTGCTACTGCCCCTGCTTCGGGCCTTATGGCATACTCTGAGGTGATCTGCTACAACTGTGGGGAACCAGGGCATCATTTGGATAAATGTGTCAAGCCCAAGAGTTGTTTTATCTGCAAAATGGTTACCCATAAAGTTGAGAATTGCCCTGTCAGAAGGAAAACCCATAGTTCTGCTAGATATGTTGGAAGTGCTGCTCCAGGATTATGTCCACCATTGACAGAATTTTCTGTGACACAGAATTACATAGTTTTTTCCCCTTTCTAGTTGTAGAGCTCTGCCCAGATGTGGTAGTGACCACACTCCTTTGCTCTGGGACTCTGGTCTTAACCAAACTCCAAAGAGCAATAGTTTTAAATTTGAAAAGTGGTGGTTGCTTAGAGAAGATTTTACTGAGCTAGTCAGGAAAATCTAGAATGAGCCTACTGGGAGCAGCTGCCCCCTAGAAAATTGGCAGATCAAAATCAGGAGATTTAGAAGAACTACCAAAGGGTGGAACTCCAATGAGGAAGCTAATCTTAGAAGATACAAAAGGCTTATCCTCCTTGAGTTTGATTCTCTAGATATTAAGGCAGAAACCACTGACCTCTCTGAGGCTGAGACTAATAGATTAAACTTTGTCCATGGAGAGCTCAAGAAAATTTGGCTTCAAGAAGAAATCAAAGCCAAACAAAGGTCTAGAGATAGGAACATTAAGGAGGGTGATAGAAATACTACTTACTTCCATGCAGTAGCTAACCATAGGAGGAGGAAAACCCTCATTCACTCCCTTGATGGCCCTAATGGCCCTGTTACTGAGGTAGATGAGATGCTGAAAGTGGCTAGTGACTTCTACAAAGACCTGTTTAAGAAAATAAAACCCTTCTAGGTTCTCTCTACAAAACAAATTTTTCTCTGCTTCTGAAAAAGTCTCTCCTGCTGAAAAATGAGCTGCTTGAAGACCCTTTTTCAGAGACAGAGGTGAAGGAAGCCATTTTTAGCTCTTATCCTGATGGGGCTCCTAGTCCTGATGGGATTCCCTTCTTGTTTTACCAGCATTTTTGGGACTTGGTGAAAAATGATCTCTTAGATCTTTTCCAAGCCTTTCATAGAGGAGAGTTGGATCCAGCAACTTACTCATGGGGGGTCTGTTGGGGTCAAGTTAAATAACTGTGAAAGTGATTTTTTCCTTGCTGGTAAAGGCCTTAGGCAAGGTGACCCCATCTCCCCGCTTTTGTTTAATTTAGTAGTGGACGTTCTTGCTAAAATGCTGAGCAAAGCTACTGATCATAGTTTGATTGCAGGGCTCTGTCCTGAGGTCTGCCCTGGTGGCATCATCTACCTTAAATATGCAGATGATACCATCCTTTTCTTAGACAATGACTCCACACATGCTAGCAATCTGATAACTGTTCTAACCTGGTTTGAACAAGTCTCAGGCATGAGAATCAACTACTCTAAAAGTGAACTCATCCCTATCAACATGGATGATCAGGAGTTAGCTGACTTCCTCTCTATTCTAGTCTGTAATAAAGGTAACTTCCCCATTAAGTACCTAGGTATCCCTCTCCACTATGCTAAACTGAGGAGAGAGGATATCCAACCCCTTCTGGATAAAATCATTAAAAGGATTGCTGGGTGGAGGGGCAAACTTCTCTCTTACAGAGGTAGATTGATCCTCATACAAGCTTGTTTGGCTAGCATTCCAGTGTATCGCCTCTCCTTCTTCAAGTTCCCTAAATGGGCAGTGAACCTCATCAATTCTCAGATGTCTCATTGCTTGTGGAATGATTTTGAGGGAAATAGGAAGCTACACCTTGCTAATTGGGCCCTAGTCTCTATGAAAAAAGATTTTGGAGGCCTAGGCATACCTAACCTCCAAGAAATTAACATCTGTCTTCTAGGGTCTTGGATTAAAAGATTCTATGAGGAAGACCTGAAACCCTGGAAGCTTCTTATTGCCCATAAATACCTAGGAAATAAACCTAATATTTTTGCCCCTTCCTCCAACCCTAAGACCTCTAGATTCTGGAAAGGATTAAAATCTATTATGCATGCTGTGAAATTTGGCTACAGATGGAACATAGGGGATTGGAGCAGAACCAGGTTCTGGAAAGATACTTGGTTTGGCACATCCCCCCTAGCAGTCCAATTTTGGCCTATTTACTCTATCCGCAATGAGCTTAACGAAAGTGTCAATGAAGTTTGGGACGGTCAATGCCTAAAACTCTCTTTTAGAAGGAACTTTAGTGATAGTCTCATGGAACAATGGTTCCAGTTGGAGGAAATTGCCAAAAGCATTACCTTTACTGCCGAGCCGAATGCCCTGATTTGGTAGCTGGACAATAAGGGGAAGTATTCCTCCAGCTCCCTCTATCATGTTATCAACTTTAGAGGGGTTCAACCCGTGTTTATCCCTACTGTCTGGAAATTGCCCCTAAAATTCATGTATTTTTGTGGCTTCTCTCCAAAAACAAATTGATGACTAGGGATAATCTTAGGAAGAGACACATCATCAAACCCCTTCATTGTGTTTACTGCTTGGAACAAGAGTCTTGTTCTCACCTATTTTTTGAATGTATAGTTGCTAAACATCTCTGGGCCCACATTGAGGAATATTTCTCTAGTCAGATTGGCTCATCCTTCGAATCTGTCGCCAGATTCTGGATTGCTACCAAAAAGTGCTGAGTTTTAAACACTGTTAGCTCAGCTGTCCTTTGGTGCCTCTGGAAATATAGAAATGCTATGATTTTTAGTAACACCTCCTAGATTTCCATTCCGTAGGTCTTGAGGTTGATCAGGAACATGGTGAGGAACTGGGCGATTCTCTCCTCCGGATCGGACAAGGACAAGTTGATGAGCTTCGTGGAAACCCTAACAAGATCCCTCCAGAAACCGTTGGCGATCGCTTGTGGCTGAACAAGGCTCGACCTACTCTGGGGCTGGACCCGTGGGCTCGTCTCAAGATCTCTGATGAAGATGATGGGCACTTGGCGCCGAAAAAGAGGGACATCCACCATGCTACTCCTTCCAGCCCGGTGTCTCCGCTTGCTTACTGGTCGCCGCAGGCTGACACGGCCCCGCGGTTGAAGACCATGAAGGCTTCGCTGGCCCCTCCTTGTGTCATTTGAGTGCTCTATCCGCTCTGCCTTTGGCACCGCTCGGGTGATTTGTGTTATTCAGAGAACGTGTTCATCCACCCCCCCCCCTAGTTTTTAGCTTTTCTACCTTTGTTTTCAAACTGCTCTTTGAGCTGCTGTATCAGAATATGTTGTGGTTTTGTTCTCAGCAATGGAACCGAGGAGATGCTCCATGTTTTTCTTAAAAATATATTTTATATGTTATTATATAAAGCTTGGTAAGACTGTAAATTTAAGGACGAATGTAATAATATCACTTATTATTTAAATATATTTATAACAAAATGCGCAGCCCCTTTTTATTTTTTGATAACATTGTTGGCCCAACCCAACATTATAATTAGAATCAGCCCAGCAAAATCGTGTATTTTGAGAAAGTGCAAATGGGCTGTAATTTTTAGGAAATAAAATAAACGGGCTGCATGGACGCTACATTATTTGTTCACCCAGCCCAGCTAATGGTTGTAATTCAAAAAAGATCAAATTGACTGTAAATTCTACCGCGCAAAAAAAGACTGTAAATTCTGAAAAATGGGTTGAATACGTGCCACATTTTTGGAGGCTGAAATGTGGGCCAATAGGTCGAAGCCAATGCAAGTCGTTGTCAATTTAGTCAACAAATGATTCTAACATGTTAGCCGTTGGATTTACATCCAACAACCGGCATCCATCTTCAATCTCTCGTCTTCTTCCTCCAGCGCCGCCGGGACCACCTCCCGCCTCCTGCTGCTAGCAGCTCTGCTTAGCACGCTTCTCTATGAAGCGCTACTCCACCGTTGGCCAGGCCATCCCTCCACCCCTCCACACCTCCTGTTCTTCTCCACCGACTGCCGAACCACACCGCACTAGAACCAGTTAACCCTCATACACCTCTCTGTCTACGACTCTACTCCCGCGTCTTCCCATCTCCGGCTCGTTGCTGTCCGGGGCCTCGCCGTCGTCCACCACCTTGGATGCGCTCGGTGCGGCGTGGTCAACATGGTCAACGAATGACACCATCGGAAGTAGACTGTGCGTGGAGAGGCTGACAGCTGGTTCCATGGCCGCACACAAGGAAATGCCTCCTTATTACATGCAAAATAATGATTCCTCCACCTGACATCTGGGACCCACCGGAAGGGACTCTGTATTTCGCTAAATAAAGTGCCCCCCACTGACATGTCGGACCCACTAGCTATCTTCGCACACGAGGAAGTGCCTCCTTATTACGCACAAAAAAATGAATATTCCCCCTGCCAGCTGGAACCCAGCATAGTGGGAGGCTGACTTGTGGGCATACCAAGTTGACGGGGACGGAGGGCTTTGTCAACTTAGTCAATATGAACGATTCTAGCTCCTGTTACCGTACGATATTCATCCAACGGCTGTGGTGCTTCTTCAACCTCTGGTCTTCTTGCTCCAGCCGCCCAAACCAGCGCCGGTCGTGCCGCGTGCTCCTGCCTCCCGTGGCCGGCAGTGATGTCGCGGAGGCCTCACCGCCCCCTACTACTCCCACCGCTGGCCAGGCCATCCTTCTACTCACCCACACCCCCTGCTATTCTGCGGCGACAGCAGCCTCACACCGAAGCTGAACCAGTGAACCCTCGTACTCCTCCTCACGTGGGCATCCACTGCTGTGTATTCGCCGGCTCCGAGTCGTCCCCTTCCTAGTCCTCGCCGTCGTCCACCGCCCTGGTGCTCTCGGCGCGGCGTCGTCAACATGGTCAACGACTGACTTCCATCAGAAGAGTACTGTACGTGGAGAGGCTGACAGCTGGGTCCACGGCAGCCACAAGGAAGTGCCTCCTTATTACGCGGAAAATAATTATTCCTCCACCTGACAGCGGGGACCCACCGGACGGGCCACCAGTATTTTGCGAAAAAAATCATTTCCCCCTGACTGCTTTGACCCACCGGACGGGCCACCGTATTTCGTGAAAAAAATGTTCCCCCCGCTGTCAGCTCGGACCCACCGGAAGTGCCTCCTTATTATGCACGAAAAAATGAATACTCCCCCGGCTAGCTGGGACCCACCTTGCTGGGAGGCTGACTTGTGGGCCTACTAAGTTGACGGGGACGAAGGGCTTTGTCAACTTAGTCAATATGAACGATTCTAGCCCCAGTGACCGTACGATGTCCATCCAACGGTGGTAGTGCTTCTTCAACCTCTGGTCTTCTTGCTCCAGCCGCCCAAAGCAGCGCCGGTCGTGCCACATGCTTCTGCCTCTCGTGGCCGGCTGTGCTGCCGTAGAGGCCTCACCGCCCCTTACTATTCCCACCTCTGGACAGGCCCTGCGGCGACGGCAGCCTCATACCGCAGCCGAACCAGTGAACCCTCGTAGTCCTCTTCCTAGGCCTCGCCGTCGTCCACTGCCGTGGTGCTCTCCGCGCGGCATGGTCAACGTGGTCAAGGAAGGACATCCATCAGAAGAGTACTGTACGTGGAGAGGCTGACAGCTGGATCCATGGCCACAGCCCAGTTTTTTGTGATTTTCCAAGTAAGTCGCTTTGTCAGGCCTGTTGGGCTGCAAATCTTTCAAGACGAGGAGAGCTTTCATTCGGCTGGCCGAGAAAATGGCCAATCAGTAATGAGCAATGGGTTGTACATTTTTAAAACACATCAAACTGGCAATTAGTTTCAAATATCTTTTTTTCATTTCAAGATGTTAAATTACATTAATTTTTATGCGTGGAGAATTTGTTGGATTTTATATTGATATACATTTATTTTTTAAATCAGTCTGAATGTGAGTCGAAATTTCGGGATTAAAAACATTTCGGACCACACCGAAATATGCAAAATTTCGTATAATTTTTAACCGTTGCCACAATATGGGCTGTAATATTAACAAAAAGAATATGGGCTCCAAAAAAACCTTAAGAATTAGCAAAATGGGTTGTAAATTATTAGAAATAATGGCAGATGGGCTGTATGCTGTTTTCCACAGATTTGAGGCTTTCCTAAAAAAAGGTTGACGCACAAGCACTGATTGTTGGATGTCCATCCAACGGCCGTCGTGCTTCTTCAATCTCTGCTCTTCCTACTCCAGCTGCTCAAACAAGCGCCGGCGGGATTGCCTGCTCCCTCCTCCTCGCGGCTGGTTGTGCTACCGCCTAGGCCTCATCGCCCGACCGTACTCCCATCGCTGGCCTAGCCATCCCTCTACTCACCCACACCTGCTGTTATTCTCCGGCGATGGAAGACGAACCAGTAAACCCTCGTACAGTCGTACTCCCCTCCGCGTGGGAAACAACTGCCGAGTCTTCCCTGCCTCTGTGTCGTCCCCTTCCTAGGCCTCGCCGTCGTCGACTACCCTGGTGCTCTCGGCGCAGCATGGTCAATGTGGTCAAGGAACGACTTCCATCGGACGTGGACTGTATGTGGAGAGGCTGACAGCTGGGTCCACGGCCGCAGCAAGGAAGTGCCTCCTTATTACGCGGAAAATAATGATTCCTCCACCTGTCAGCTGGGACCCACCGGACGGACCACTGTATTTCGCGAAAAACACATTTCCCCCTGACTGCTGGGACCCACCAGCTGCATCTTCGCACGCAAGGAAGTGCGTCCGGGCAAAAAACAAAACGATTCACCCCCTGACTGCTGGGACCGACCAGCTACATCTTCGCAGGCAAGGAAGTGCCTGACAGTCGGGACCCACCTAGTCGAAGCGTATGTAGCGTTGTCATTCTGGTCGCGAACGTGTACGTATATACTGGTCGATGTAGAGGCGTGCATGTGTCGTAGTAGAGGTGCGCACATGTCGTAGTAGAGGCGCGCACGTAGCATTTACACGTACGTACAACGGCCAGGGTGCAAGAAAGATAATACGGCCACGTATGTGTACATACGGGCGGGATCTCGAACGCCTACTCACGCATACGTACGGCCAGGGCTTGTGTACATGGCTGGGTCGGAACGGAGAAAAAGCGTCGTTGTCGTGTTCATTGGGAGGCAACGGAATGCGTCGTGTTCATGGGGAGGCAACGGAATGCGTCGTGTTCATCGGGAGGGCTTGGACGGAACAGGTGATGGAAACGAGGCCTGGCATACCGCAGAACGGAGGAAACGGCCTTGTGTTCGACCGGCCACGTTCGAAACGGGATCCTGTTCATCGGGAGGGGTCTGGCGTACCGCAAAACGGAGGAAACAGACCTCCTATGGTCGAAACGGGGGTCCTGTTGATCGGGAGGGGTGTGGAATACTGTAAAACGGAGGAAACGAACTTGTGTTGGAGCGCTGCGGTCGAAACAGGGGTCCTATTCATCAGGAGGGGTGTGGCGTACCGCAAAATGGGACTCCACGGGATACTGTCCATCTCCACCGTCGACCTCCTCCAGCCTCCACGGGCTCCTGTTCATCCAGCCTCCACCGCGCGCTACTCCACCGGCTACTGTTCAACCACCCCTCCACTGTCTACTGTTCATCCAGCCCTCCACACCACGGGGTCCTGTTCAACCACCCCTCCACGGGCACCCCTCCACCGTCTACTGTTAATCCAGCCCTCCACACCACGGGGTCCTGTTCAACCACCCCTCCACCGTCTACTGTTCATCCAGCCCTCCACACCACGGGGTCCTGTTCATCCACCCCTCCACGGGCACCCCTCCACCGTCTACTGTTCATCCAGCCCTCCACCACACCACAGGATCCTGTTCATCCAGAGGCAACGCCACCGCTCACTATTCATCCAACCCCCCCCCCCTCGCAACGCTCACTGTTCATCCCATCGATCGGCTTTAGTTAGCAGCAGTAGCGAAGGAATCGCTCGATCGGGTTCAGTTAACAGCCATCGATCGATCGCTCGGGTTCAGTAATGCGTAGCCTGCAGTGCAATCGCTCGGGTTCAGTTAGAGCCCAACGCCTCGCTCGGGCTCAGTTAGAGCCAACGCCTCGCACACACGCGTGTACGTGTACGAGAGAAACGCGCATCGCTCGGCCCCCGACCTCCCACCGTAACCGGGAACTCCCCGAAATTTTCCTCCCCCTCGCTTATACCACGGTTTTTTCCGTCATGGATGGCCCAAAGAATGTCATGCAGCTGCGTCTCCGGCCCGCCCAAGACGAAAAGCCCATTTTCTGTCATGATTTTTTGTCATAGAAGTAGGAGCCCACCACATCTATGATGATACCGGGTTTTGTCACAATTATCATCATAGAAGTGTCATATGTATGACAGAAAAAAAATTTGTTCGGCCCAAAATGTCACGGATGTGTCTTTTTTGTAGTGTGAATATCCAAAGGAATTCTTTGTTGAAGACCTAGAGTATGTGCCCCGCACTATTTATCAAATCATCAGGCGAACTCTATGGCCTGTCAAAGGACATTCTCCTGCAGCCAAACTAGAAGGCACAATGAAGACATTGGTTTTCTATATCTTCAATGGCATCAGCTTCAATGCTCCGGACTTCTTCATCAGGAAATTGGCTGCATCTGGCTCCGATATATTTGTTCTGAAGTTCTTTGCTCCATGGGTAATGCGCCTCATCAAGCTTCACTCTGCTATCAACTATCAGCCTTCTGCGCGCAATCATCTCATATTCTTGCCAGAGGTTGATCTATCTGTCGAAGCCATATACCCAGAGCCTGCCAAGGAGCCAATTTATCTTCACAACACCAATCACCAAAGCTTCACTCAACCTATTGAAGGAGTTCTTGCCGCCTCTCGTGTTTATCCTTTGGCTGGAAATACACGTGCACCTCGTGCCCATATTGAAGCCACTGAAAGCACAATTGCCCAAAGGCCTCGGAAGCGATCTCGTGTTCTCGACGACCGAGAGCTTCTCGTCGTACTACATCAAAAACAAGATAAGCATCATGACTGGCTCAAGCGTCAGATGCAGAGCCTCTTGGTGGATGTTAATCGCATTCACAACCTTGCCACCAAGAATGCATTTGTCACTCATGAAACCTGTCGGTGGTCGTGGAAGAGTCTGACTTTGCTGAGCTCCGAAGATGAGGATGGCTTCGCTAGAGATTCAAGTTTGATTCCACTCCTCCCAGGAACGCTCACTTGCATCGGACTCCCTCACTTGAAGACTCTGACTACTCATCCTCAGCTGCAACTGTCAATGCCAGAGTTATTGATGACAAAGATGATGCTACTTCACCAACCACAACTTCACCTCAAATCGACACTGCACCAAGTTCTTCTGCAGCACCAGACCTCAACGACGACCCTACTGCTTCGCCTACTCCTCCTGGGAATGAGTAGAAGCTCTATGTCTTCAAACCTTTTTGGTCCTCACTGACAAAAGGTGGAGAAGCATATGGGTTGATAGTCTTCAAGCGGGTCCATAAGGGTGGTTACTATACTTTTGCCAAGTGCTTACAACTATCTCTTTCGATACATTTGGTTCTTTTGAGTTGTAACACTTAAACTTGATGGTCGTCTGCTACCTTTTCTGTCAACTATGTGATGCGATGATAAATTCCGCATGTGCGATGATAAATTCCACATGAAGACATTTTGCAAACATCCATTTATTATTATGCATGTCATTATCTTTGTTATATCTTTTCATGCATGATGAATTGTCTTCATAAGTTGAAGAGGATCTCCACAAGTACAACCTTCCATGTGTAATTGCATTCAAAAGCAAAATACTTATATGCACATCTTCAGGGGGAGCCTTTTGCTACTTATGAAGACAATACCTTAATCCTTTACAATTTCACATACTTTTATCCCCATTGAAAACTTCAACCAGTTTGTCATCAATCACCAAAAAGGGGGAGATTGTAAGTGCATCTAGTGCCACCCCTAGTTGGTTTTGGAGTATTGACGACAAACCTGATTGAGGGACTAATGTGTTTGTGAGAATTGCAGGATAACACAGGTAGTAGTCCCTCATTGATTCGATTTAGCTACCGGAGATGACCGCTAAAAATGTGTGAAGACATTGAAGACAATGGTGGTCTATGAAGAGTTTCACGTTGAAGACTATGACATGGGAAGACATCATATAAAGACTATGGATTGCGAAGACATAGTTGTTTCATAGTTTCCTTTTATTATTTGTTGAGTCATAGGAACCACCGTACTATTAAGTGGGGTCCAAGTGAACAAAGTCAGAGTGACTGAAGTGATGCTCAACCAAATCCTATGTCTTTGAGCGAAGACAATGAGAGCAAATCTTATCCAGAGCTAGATAAGTCAGCTTTACTTGAAGCCCAAGTCAAGCTGTCGCGTGTGTTTGAAATCTGACCATTGGAACACGTGTCAGTTCCTTAGTGACCCATGGTCATTTCGGACAAATCAGGTTGGGTTTTCTAGTGGCTATAAATAGCCCACCCCCTACACCATAAATTGGGGGCTGCTCAGAGTTAGTGCACGGGTTTTGTCGTTTGAGAGCAACCCACCTCGAAGCCTTTGAGAGAGAAATCCTTGCGAGGACAAAGCCCTAAACACCCAGAGCCAAAGATTGTTAGGCATCACTGAAGTCTTTCTATCTGCGTGATCTGAAGGCTTATTGCACTTGAGGACTGTGAATCCTCCAGCCGGTTAGGTGTCGCGTTCTGAGCATCCAAGAGTCATTGTGGATCGCCGGTGAACAAAGTCTGTGAAGGTTTGGAAGTCTACCTTGAAGACTTACCAGAGTGATTGGGCGAGGACTGTGTGTCCTTAGCTCAAGGGGTATAAGGTGAAGACGCGGTCTTCTGAGTTGAATCTCAACCTCCCTAACCAGACGTACAGTTGTCACAGCAACTAGAACTGGTCCAACAAATACATGTCCTCACCTAGCAACTGGTTCTATCCTTACCTCTCTCTTTACTTATAGTTTGTCTTCGTGAAGTCATTGCCTGCTTGCATGATATGATTGACTTCACTATGTGAAGACTGTTGTTGATTGGTTTCATACTTTCTTCCATCTTGATCCATACTACCTAGCTGCTGATAGTCTTGGTGCTTTAACTTCATTACTTACTTGACTATGGCTTGTCTAGTGTAGTCTACCTTCCGCTGCATATCAATAGGTTCATTTCTACTATTTGTCTTCAAAGCCCCCGTGTTTTGAAGACTTCCATAAAAATCACCTGTTCACCCCCCGCCCCCTCTAGTCGATAACTAGCACTTTTAGGTGCAGAGCCACCCGAAGCCACAGGGGTATTCGTTCTCCCACCGCAAGAGGAGGCCGGATGGCGTGACGTCGCTTCCCCGCTGTTCTCCATGGTTCCCTCGATGCTCGCCTTGTTTCAACGGCATCGGTAGGGTTTAAGGTAATCTTTGCACTAACCTAATCTTCCATCTGCTCATGCTTACAATCAGTGTGACAGCTAATAAAAATCATGCTTACAATCAGTCTCCGAGTAATATGCCAATCACCCTAAAATAGCTCTGGACCTTTAGGTCAATGTTGTGACAGTGTTTATAAATAAAGAAAAATAGATTGGTGCTTCTTTCAGAAAAGAGTACACCCTAGAAAACGGCCAATATAAGCTACTAGTATTTTTTTTAAGTCTAAGATACTAGTATTTGGTTAGAGGATTTGCTACCGAGAAAGATCCGTCCATAGTGAGCGCCACACATCCCACTAATGGTGGTGGATGCCAATGCTTAGATGGAGCAGGGTTGGTGTCGGTAATTTTTACTTAGCACCTCGCACTCTGCATATATGCCGGTTCCATCCGTACATTTGTGCAGTTCCACCAAAATGCAGCTGAATAACCCTGTTTGCACAGATAATGAAAAGGCGTGATTACATTATAGTGGCACTAGTTGATGAAACATACACTAATAAATAGAAAAAAAATATTGTGATAGTATCATAGTATGCCATGCTGCGAGGGTGAGATGGGCCCTGCGACGCCTCATACTGGAAATTGACCCAAGTCTCCCCGATACACCTTTTGCCAGTGATGAACATCAGTGTACAGCGGTAGTACAAGGAGGGGCCTTGAGACATTCCAATCTCTATTTTTGTGCAGATCAACTAAAATTAAGCACCCCAGTTTGCAGAAATGCTTAAACATTAACAATGGGACTAGTTGATGAAACATATACTAACAAAGAGAAGCACTTTCTTTATCTACATTGGAAAATGAAATGATAGAGAGGACACTCGCTCTATTTTAACTATGTTATTACTTCATTTTATCAGTGGCACTAGGGTCGGGCAGGTGGCAAACGATGTGTACCGTGCGTCGCAAGGATGGAGGCCGGGGGTGCTTAGGCTGGGATGCTGAAGCTGGCTCTTTCAGTCCCTATCTTCCCCTCTGGTGTTTCTATGGTAGCATTTGGGTTGTAATCCAAACTTGGTCGAGCTGGTGCTGCATCCCCCTACCTGCCTAGCTTATGTGGCAAACTTGTCTCTTGCTAGTACTCAGTCCGTTCTAGTAGTAGTTGCATAACTGCTCGTTTACACTGAGATGTTGTCGGATAATGGTTCTCTATGGTTGGATTTCTTTAACAAAATCGAAGGAAACCCCCTCTTTCGATATATAAAAAAATTAGTGCCACTAGCGGTGCCAAAACATTGCCTCAAATTAATAGTGCCACTAGATTAAGGTGCAAAACAATAACATTACTGCTTTATCATGGTTGTGCCAAAATAGTAGCACAAGAGCACACTCAACATGCACGATCTTTGGCAAACAGTCAGACCAAAAAGGAACATACCTCGTGATGGGAACCATGTCTGCAGTCAACGCCATCGTAGAAGGGATGACACCAGTCACCAACATGGATGATTCAATTCATGGGACCTTTTGGTGCAATTCACCTAAAATGAAGCAATGTCCCATGAGCTAGCAGCTTCTTCTTCATATATTTTTTAAGAAAAGGGCTCCAGCCCCGGTTCCATTTCCATTAGAAAACGAAACCCACAAAGCTTCTTCTTCATTAGTTGCAATAAAATTGAGCAATGTCAAGGTTGGTTGTGAAGCTCCTGGAATGTTCAACTATAATTTGGATATCATTTGTCTAGTTGAACTAAGATCAAGCGTGAAATGTATGTCTCTATTTGCACAAAAAAGGTGGAAAGGAGGGTGAAAAACAAGTGATGAAACATACATCAAATGAAAAGAAGCATGTTCCTTATCTGAATGGCAATCCTACAAGGATAGTAGCAATTTCTAAAGCAGCAGTATTGCTAGATATTAGTGTGGGCATTAGGATTAACTATGACAACCATTAAATAAGACATTACTTTAATGGTGCCATCACTCCATTTTACCAGCAACATTGGTTTAACGTGTCCTTACTTTTAGCAGTCCGACTGCTACATTTTACCAGTGGCATTACATAAGAGTGGCTCGGGGCAACAAACATCAAAACATGATATCTGGGTTGGTCCCATTTTTGTTCAGTATAGCCACCTTATACTGTGTGACGCTAGCAAATATAGTGTTGGACTTACTCAGTTGACTTGTCCCCCAATCCCCACTTTCTTTCCTTTTTCAACCAATAGATCGGGTTTATATTGAGTTTGTACTGCGTTTCCCTTTATTTCCTTATTAGACCTAGAGACCAGTTGGATAGCCAGTCTCTACTACTTTTCGCCCCCATTATTTCCTCTTTCGACTAAGTCCTAGATTCAGGTAACAAATCTTCCCCCACCCCCCACCCCCTTTCTTCCTTGTTTGAACCAAGTAGTACTAGATTCGAGTGCATGAACTAGTTTTACCTCTTAACAGTAAAAATTTAGGTGGCTCTCAAACAGCCGATCGATCCTACTCCCTCCATTCCAAAATAGATGACTCAACTTTGTACTAACTTCAGTACAAAGTTAATACAAAGTTGGGTCATCTATTTTGGAACGGAGGGAGTATCTACGAGGGGGCTAGGGAAATAGTAAAAGATACAAATGGAGCGATGTCAAGAGCTCAGAAAGTAGAGCAAGGCCGGTTTCGAAGGAAGATATACATGAGGGTCGCTGGGATGTCGCTAGGTGGGCGGCGGGAGGCCGGATCTGCCCACACTATGGCAGCGAGGAGGAAGGGGTCGGAGGCCCTCCCTAGCCAGCGGTGCTTGGGATAGAACGGCAAGGCACGCTGATCGGGACGCGCCGGCAGTGGGTAAGAGCCGTCGCCGAGGACGACCGTGTGAACGTTGCACCTTCTCACCTTCCCCGGTGTGGAGGATCCGGCTGGATCTGTGACCAGCAGTGAGCAGAGAGAGAAAGAGTGTGTGGCCACCGCTGTTGTGTTTAGATCTGGAGAGTACGACATAGTGTGAAGAGAGCAACACTAGCAAGCAAGCGCGGAGGCTCCTGCCTATATATAGTGGAGTACTACAAGTTTTCTTTTGTCTACCGGAGTCGGCTTCACCTCGTCAATGACTATCTTCATGCGCATGCCCTAGAGGCGCAGTTGTCCTCATTTTGATCTGAAGCACCGGATTATAACATGACAAGAAACCATAACCTCACTGCCCAAAGGAGACAACATGAATCCCGACGGACAAACTAGACAAGGATCAAAGCTCAAATTAAAGATAAACTCGTAGAAAAGGGGTCCATCAATAGATGCCCTAATTAACATAGCCGGCTTGACATAGACGGCAGCCGAGTAGTCTTCGTGCATGTGGCCCCCATGACTAGTGCCTTGGAGGAACTCAGTTGTCGTTGTTTAACCCTCGCGGTGATCCGAAGCACATGACACCTAATTTTGCGAGATGACAAGAAACCTTTTTTTAGATTTCTCCCCAGAACTACAACCCTATACAACACAGCTTGCACGATATGTAGACGATAACCAATCCTAGCGTGTCTGCTGGAGTCTGGTCACATGCATGGACGAATTGATATTCTGTGTCATGCAGGGATCGTCCAGGCACCAACGTCGAGGCCACCGCCAACGTCTGTACAACACTTCTCTAGTACTATCGCTCATCTCTCTCTTCTATTAACTCACCCTACTTGCGGGGCCGGGGAGTGTGCCTATGGTCGGTTCTCAATTGCGGTCCCACATGTGTGTGCAAACGCAATATGATGCGCGTTCCATTCGGAGAACGACGTGCCAGACCGACCGACCATCTGGGGTGCGAAGCGAACGCGACGGGCGTGCTGTATACAGTACTCCGTAAATGTGTACCACTATTTTCTTGAGGCTTTGCTGCATGGCGCAATCCATGGATACAAAATTAGTATACTGTACTATTTAAAAGTCGAGGGCGGGGCTTTTCCCGTGCGGTAGGTGGGGCAGTTCCGCCTAGTCGGTTTGACAGAGACGTGAGAAGATGAGGGAGTAGGCTGTTGTAAATGTAGGGTTGTGTGATTTGACAGCGAGTTACTGTTGGACAGGTAGGGCCTAGTTATTTGACTTGCCATTATCATTTAACTGCGTCGCTATGACCGGCGTGAGTCTCCCGATTCCTGACCACCCCCATACAAGTGCCTCTCCCGATACTCCACCATGTAGAGGCTGGCTCTTGCTTGAGAGTCCACTCCTCCACTTTTTCCTTGCCTCTTCCCCCCACATATGCAAAAATGCCATGTAAAGCGGGCTTATAGCCCACTATTGTACTTGATCCTACAGGTGCTAAGCCTGCCACATAGGCATAAAGTCTGATGTGGCAAGTTAATTAAGAAGAGAGAGACTAGTTTGGTGAGCCCAGGAAGAAACGATGCTAAGCGCGTGTACCTAGATGAAGCAAGCTTAGCAACAAAAAACTAAGCACCTATGCATTGGGGACTTGAGTTGCTAAGCCATTTAATGCCCATAGCACCTCATCTAAGCACCATTTCATTGGAATAGGTCGCTCCTTGGCAAATGCAATAAATACTACGAAGAAAGAGATACAGAGAAGTAAACAAAAAATACTTTTATAGCCAACCTTATAGCTAACCTTGTTGTATGAGTGACTAAGCGATGACTATGTATGACATGCCAACATCAGATAGCCTAACGCACCATGTTAAATCTCCAAGGGCGCAACTGCATGAGCGAGGCGACGGACGTGGTAGGCATGACCATGATATGGGCTGCTGGCAGCCCTTGGATCTTAGATCGAACGGTCGCATGCTAAGTTGCTGAAAATTTGTAGAATAACCCTCCAGGATAGGATATTCACCCATAGGTCTAGAATCACGCCATGCAACCGTTCGATCTCAGATCCAAGGGCTCTCGGAAGCCCATATCATGGGAGAATGGAAAGCTTCGTATCACCTGTAATTTTCCCGATGCTTGACATGACATCGAAAGCCATTTAATTGGGAGTCGAGTAGACATGACATCTAATTGGGCCCCCATACTACTGTGCATGAATCCATTTACCCACCAGGCAAGCCACTACCCTGCCGTTCGCACACCCCCCCCCCCACTCGGCATTTTTACAATCGATAAACCGCTCCTAGTCGTCCCGTCCTTTCACATTACGGCAGTTCCACTAATCCTAACCCTCCTCCCAAATCCATGGCGTCCCAAATCTCCATGATCGGCGGTGATTACAAGGTTAGAACCATCACCGGCGATGAGTTCGACGTCATCTACACCCATTCTTCCGCAATGGTGAAAGAATGCCTTGCTCGCTTCAAACGCATGTTCGAAAACTCAAATGATGAGTGGGTCGCTGGGCTAGATGTCGAGTACACCATAGTCCTGGGAAGCGAGAAGAATCTAAAGGAGGCAGAGAAGAAGAAGCCCGCTGTGATCCAGGTTTGTGTGCATGACTTATGCTTGGTCTACCACATATGCCATGTCGATGTTGAGTGCGAGGAATTTAAGAAGTTCCTCATGGGCGGCCGATTCAAATTTGTTAATGTAGACTTTAGGAACGACAATGAAATCCTGGATCGGATAGGCCTCGTTGTAGGCGACTCCTTGGACCTCCAGAAGGAAGGGCTGGTGCCCTCCCGTGATTAGCCTTTAATGCTGACCCTGACAGGAGCCATGGTTCATCCTTCGTACGGTAAACTGAAGAAACCTATGCACACGTTTCATCATGCATGGCAGTGGAATGTACTAGATATAGACCACATCCACTACGCTACAATGGATGGCTACCTTTGTTTCAATATCTACAGGGTTTGGATGAAGAGCAAGAGCCAAGTGTGCGGTTCAAGCAAAGAAGTATCGCCCAAGAGGAAGAGGGACAACGACGAAGTCAAGGACGTGGACGATGACTCTGAGTAAGGTGGCAGTGTCGTTGCTCATGGTGGTTCTAATGCAGCGTCTACCGGATTAGTTGCTTAGTTTAATTTCTGGTGTGCTTAGTTTTATTTGAGGGGTGTGTTGTGCTGAGCCCACAGCAAAACTATGTTATGTTTCTTCTCGTTACTTTAACTCTTAAGTACGTACATACTAGTATTTCTTACACTTCATATTTTAGTTGATATAGTACTATGACTACCACTCGTTTCTTCACATTATATACGTACAATATATATGGCCAACATCTTATAGCCAGCAGTTTAGTTGTCAAAGAATTTTAGGGAGCTTAGTTTTGTCAAAGAATTTTAGGGTTCTTAGTTTTATTTGGCGGGTGTGTTGTGCTAGACACCATTATTGTGACTCAAATCTCTTTTGCCATGTTATAATGACATAAATACCGATGGACCAACATATCAGCTCTCCCTCTACCTCACTATAGTAAAATAAAGTGTGGGGCCTACTTGATCCCAACAGCGTTCTTATTTTCCTGTAAAATTGTTTGCTTGGTTACTGTCGATGTCAAAACCGGCGGATCTCGGGTAGGGGGTCCCGAACAATGAGTCTAGGATCGATGGTAACAGGAGACGGGGGACACGATGTCTACCCAGGTTTGGGCCCTCTCTATGGAGGTAATACCCTACGTCCTGCTTGATTGATCTTGATGAATATGAGTGTTACAAGAGTTGATCTACCACGAGATCGTAATGGCTAAACCCTAGAAGCCTAGCCTGTATGACTATGGTAATGAATATATCTATTCTGGATTAACCCCTTTGGTTTATATAGACACCGAGGGGATCTAGGGTTTACATAGAGTTGGTTACATAAGAAGGAATCTTCATAGTCAGTCGCCAGGCTTGCCTTCCACGCCAAGGAGAGTCCAATCCGGACATAGGTACAGTCTTCGGCCTTAATGTCTTCACAGCCCATCAGTTCGGCCCATGGATAATAGGCCGGACGCCCGAGGACCCCTTAGTCCAGGACTCCCTTAGTGGCCCCTGAACCTGGCTTCAATGACAAGGAGTCCGGCGCGCAGATTGTCTTCGGCATTGCAAGGCGGGTTCCCCCTTTCAAACTCCTAGTTGATCTTCAGATGTAATGATCGTATCCGGACTTGTATGCACAACCGCAGAGGACATAATATTTCATGAGTTCCACCGACCACTTTTTGGTAATATGACACCACGCCTGCCCGGCCACTACTTGTGAACCGTTTTAGCCGGCGCGTCGTCCCACGTCCCAAGACATGGTCTTATTGGCGCGTCTTATCCAAGCGGAGATCGTGCCTCCCTTTTTTAAGAGATTCCTATCAACCCGGATGTGGGTAACCCAACCGTCGCTTGGGTACAACAACTTGGAAACAAGCAAGTTTTTGAGGCCCAAGAGGAGACGTTTGATATTTGCGGCCTTTATATAGGGGTACAAACCCGTGTTTTTCTAACAGGCTTGCCTCTTTCTCAACCCCTGCTACCCCAAGTTCCGACACCCGAGTTTCGGGCGCCACCAGCCCCAATCATGTCCGGATCCAGCCATCAAGGCCGGTGGGTAGCTTCTTCTGTTGCGGAGGAAGACATTGCAAAGCTTCGGGCGGTGAGGTACCTGACCGCTGAAATCCATCATCGGCTTCCTATCGAGGGGCAGTTTATTCCCACCCCCAGATCCGGCGAGAGGGTCGTGTTCGTGTCCCACTTCCTCTGTGGGTTGGGGTTTGCACTTAACCCCTTCGTCTGAGGGCTCATGTTCTATTACGGGCTAGACTTTCACGATTTGGCCCCTGACTCTATTCTTCTTATCTCGGCGTTCATCATCACGTGCGAAGCCTTCCTCTGAACTCCTCCGCACTTCGGCTTGTGGCTCAAGACCTTTGATGTGAAGCTACAAGTGGTAGAGGGGGAGCAGGCCGAGTGCGGCTGTGCTACAGTGAGCAAGCTTGCTAGCGGCGTTTGGCTGAAAGGATCCTTCGCCAAATCTTCCGATCTGTGGCAGCAGGGGTGGTTCTATATCACTGAGCCCCGTAACTCCAAGTGGGCAACTGCGCCCGCATTCTGATCCAACCCCCAATTCAGCTTGCATCATGGATTAGCAAGGGGATGGATTGGGGATCAATGAATGATGTGTGAACTTTGCAAAGTCGCATCCGAAGCCTCATTTAGAGGGACATCGACATAGCCAACGTCGTTCAAGTAATGCTAGTTCGTCGGACCCTGCCGTGCCAGCGACGGCCTCTCCGCCTATGGGAGTTCAATCCATAAGGGTCGCAGACTCTTCAGCACTTCTTCGGCACAACGCACGAAGGAATGTGGAGATTATTCTTCGGGAAATGAAGGCAATGGCCGGACACCACCGAAGATGTCGGCCTAGACTGTAACCATCCGAATACCCCGGTAAGTACCCGTTTACCGAATACATTATAGTCAGATACCCAGTGGCAAGATGCCAACAGTAACATCCTTTTTCAGGGCTAGATAAAGAAGGTGGAACTGATTAGGTGTCCGGCTCCCCTTCCCGAAGACTCAGCTACTCCCATGTTAACAAGGATGCTGACCTCGGCACCATACCAGGCACCAGCAGGAGAGGGCGTGAAGACCCAAGATGACCTTGGTTCCAGAGGTAAGTCAAACACTGAGTCCGGAAAAATCGACCTTTCCTCGCCCGAAGACGGAGGCGGAAAAGGACCCAGTATCCCTTCTCCAAACAGGAGGAAAAGGGCCGCCTCGGAAGATTGGGAGGGGCAGTCTTCCAAGAAGAGCAAGATGCCACCGTCGATCGGCTTAGGTCTGGAAAGCGACGCCGTTGAGCAGCTCCAACAGGAACAAGCCCTCGGCCAAACCGTAAGAGAATCCGGAGTACTTTGATAGCGTCCCGCTTCGTCATTGCTATCGAAGATACACGTAACACATTTATGCATTTTTACAGGTCGACACAAAATTTTTCTGGGCGATCCTCTTCTTCGGGGAGTCTCCTCACAGAGATGATGGAGAGCGAGATGCCTCCTCCGACCTCCTCGCCCAATAAGGTGGATGACTCTGAAGTGTCATCGCGGAGGGTCCCTTTAGACCAGGGGACAAAAGAGGCAGTACCCAAAGGTGGACCTGCGACCATCCGGGATTCCGGGGCTGATGATAACAAAGGCCCTAGACTGTCTGGTTCACAGCCGACGATGATTATGGAGACGGGTGAGCAGATTCCTTCAAAGGATGATTGTGCTTTTGGAGCAGCTTCTGGAGACCCAGGGACTCCGGATATGTTGCGGGACATGTTGCGAAAAGCATCTGTCTCGGGGGAACAGCGTACCTTGATGGGTATAGTGATTGAAAAGATTTCGTCCGTCAAGAGCGGATTAAATGAAGCCTTCATGAGCCTACTGAAGGGCTTCGAGGTTTGTGACATAATGTTTTCAGCTATGTTTCATTTGCAAAGATGCGCCTGTGTATAGGTAGTAGCCCCTGATACTCGGGTTGGGTTCCGCTGGGAAGCAAAATGGAGGATCAAAAAGGATCGTTTGAGGACTAACCAGACCAACTTTGAACACAGGCTGCTTCCCCCTTGGCCGCTTCCCGGACTATGGAAATTGCCGAGTTGCAGCGGAAGCTTGATGTGGCAGGGGATGATCTTGCTTTAATCAATATGCGTCTTGACGAGTCGCAAGGTATGTATTCGGGGCAATCCTCATATAGTTTTGTGGTATAAGCATGATGCTGAAATTTAGATGCTGGAATATGCATGGCTGCAGATGGTGCTGCCGCCGTTGAAGTTCTTCGAGCGGATCTGGCCCGGGACAAGGAGCAGGCTCGTCGTAGTAATGCTGCTGCCGAAAAGGCATCGACTGAATTAAAAGCTGAACAAGCTGCACGGCGCCAAGATGAGGAGAAGATAACCACTATGATGCTCGAACTAGAGAATGCTACCGGTCGCTGTGAATTTCTAGAGAAGGAGAGTAAAGCCTTAACGACTGATCTGGACAAGGCCTTACAAGAGGCTAGAGCAGCGCAGTCGGAATCTAGAGCAGCCCGTGAGGAGGTTCGACAGGCGAGGGAGATTACGGCTGGAAAGCCCTTTCTGCTGCAAACTAACTTCGGTGACCCAAACTATGCCCAGCTTAACCAAGTATGGAGTTCTCCGGACGAGTTCTTGGACTTGCCGAAGAGTTCTGCCGATGCGGCGCAGTATTACCAAGTGCAAGATGGATATGCAACGGAGAAGCTTTTTTGGTCGCACTTTGGCGCATCAAAGCGCCCTCTGTTGCTCAATGAACAGATGTCCCAATGGGCCGAACTTCATAGGATATCCGGCGCTGCCATGAAGGATGTCGTAATCCAGTTGTGGCCAACTGAGCCTATTCTGAATAGCTATTTCGGTTTGGTGCAGAGGCTTGTTGATGTGGTGTCGCGTATCGATGCTGTGAAGTGATCATCGTGCATTGAGGGTGCGTGGATGGCTTTTGCCCGAGTCAAAACATTCTGGGGGAAGATGAAGGCCATCGATGTTGTGACAAAGAGTCCACCCAAAGGCAAGGACCGCCCGGAACCGAAGCATTATTTTGAAGACGTCCTAGTGGTTGCCCGCTTTATAGAGGGTCAGTGCTCGAAAGACATAATGTTCGAGTGAGGTGTATCTAAATTGTAAAAGACAATTTTATAGTTAATCTATTTATGTTTTTCTTGAAAGCTTGAATTCCTCCTATGCGGCCGTTTTGATATAATCTGGAAATTTTCCAGTCGTCGGCTTCAACCCCCTCGTAGGAAGTACTGGGGTGTTCGGAAAGGCATTTAATCACTCTTTATCCAACGTCTTGGTCCATGAAGGAGGTGATAATGCGGTGAACCAGGCAATCGGACTATAGGGCGTTAACTCTTTCACTTAGCCATAGGAGTTTTATTGTGGGGCTACGACATAGCCCCTGGTATGTATCCGGCGTATGATGCCTTACATATTTGATCTGAAAAAGATCCCTCGTGTGACATGGAGAATCGCTAAAGATTCCAAGAAGTCATCAAGTGGTTGACCAGCTCACGCCGCATCATGATGGACAGTTTTCGGCTTTCTCTACTGAGGTGCTCGTCCGGTTTAGACCAGGGCACAATCGCAGTAGTTCTCCCTTTACTACCCTAGCCAATAGAGCGGAACGTAGGGTAGCAAGCACAAGAGCCGGGCAACCCAACTATTGACCCAGGACAATGATTCGGAGCTGATGCATATAAGGCCAAACTTGCGATGCCGAAGTATGCTATAGAGCTGTTCGGACTTTTACTGGCAACTCATTTGTTCCCACACCAAGCCCCTGGCAGGTTATGCCAAGGTATTTCTGTGAAATAACCGTAGGAGCCATATTTGTTGGGGAAACAATGCGGATGATTAGTTCAGATATTGTTTAATGGGAACTGAGTGATATGCCAATGATTACTTATGATATATATATAAGCCATCCTCCCGGCTATTTGACATGCTCGGGGTTGGAGGCGGAGGAACAGGCATAGTACAGGCTCGAGAAATAGAGAGTGCGGTCTACAAAAAGTTATTTTGGACCTCCTGTCGCACGTCTGCGCCGCCAGTCCTCGGTTGGGGGAATCCTTGATGGAAATAGCCCCTTAGGTGAGAGTACGGATCCGGACTCCGATAGAGCCAGTTTCCGATGTTCATCCTATTCGTCACCTGTTTTTAAAGGATAGCGAAGGAAGAAATAAAAAGAAGATAAATAATAATAAGAAAATTTACTGGAGTGCTTGCAGGCTTGTCCGTATTGTACTTCTACCAATGCCCATGGTATCTTGAGTGTGTAATGATGTATGCGCGGTACAAACATTGTAGGTGTACGGACTGGGCGGTGGAAGCCGGGTTGCTATTTCCGTTCTAGGAGTAGTTGATCCTCGGGTGGAGACTGCTTCTGACCCCCGGTGTTTCATTGGTGAACTTTCCATCATCCTGTCGCTTGGCGGCCTCCTCCCCCTGTGTTCGGCGTTGAGCTTGCCGGCCTGTTTAAAGACCCAGCAGTTTCTGTTGGTATGATTAGCTGGTTTGTCGGGGTGGCCATGAATCTGGCAAGGTCAGTCCAATATAATGTCCGGGTTGGATGGTTCGTCTCGATTCGCCTTGAATGGCTTCTTCCGCTGACCGGGCTTGGGGTTGATGAATCCGGCGTTGACCGCTGTGTCGCCTGATCTTTCGTTATCATTGCGACTGTTGTTTTTGCTTCCTCGTGGCTTGCCATTGCCGTCTCGGATTTTGGAGGTTCCCTGGTTGCTGGCGCTATTGCTTCTATGAGCGAGCCAGCTGTCTTCTCCCGTGCAAAAGTGGGTCATTAGAGCAGTGAGGGTTGTCATGGATTTAGGTCCTTCTTGGCCGAGGTGGCGTGCAAGCCATTCGTCCCGGATGCTGTGTCTGAAAGCCACAAGGGCTTCCACGTCCGGACAGTCGATGATTTGGTTCTTTTTGACTAAGAACCGAGTCCAGAGCTCCCTAACTGATTCTCTGGGCTGTTGGACAATGTGACCTAGGTCATCGGCATCCGGTGGCCGGACATGTGTTCCCCGGAAGTTATCGAGGAAGGCCTCTTCCAAGTCCTCCTAGCTGCCTATGGAATTTTCAGGCAGGCTATTTAACCAGTACCGAGCTGGCCCTTTTAGTTTTAGTGGGAGGTATTTAATGGCGTGGAGGTCATCCCCACGGGCCATATGGATGTGGAGAATGAAATCTTCTATCCATGCCGCGGGATCGGTTGTCATGTCGTATGATTCAATATTGACGGGTTTGAATCCTTCGGGGAATTCATGATCCATTACTTCATCAGTGGAGCAAAGCGGGTGTGCGGCGCCTCTATGTTGGGCCACACTGCGACATAACTCTGAAGGAGTCCCTTTGCGGTTTTCGGCTCGGGCGTGGCGAGGTTTGACATGTCTGAATAGGTAGCCATCGTCGCGTATCGAAGCATGCTTTCGCGATCCATAGATCGGTCTTGTGTGTAATGCTCTATTGTCCAAGTCCCTCTACAAGTTGTCTAGGTAATCGTGGCCTGCGTTGTTCCTTTCTTTACGTTGAGGTGGGGCGGTCTGGTGTTCGGCTTGAGTTGCCTCTTTATCCGGACAGAATTGTCGGCGACCTGCCGCATTGTGTGACGATGGTATGGGCTCCAACGCCCCGTCATCGGACTGGTATAGCAATCTGTGCTTTGGAGAGCTTTTCGCTAGGCCACTAAGGCCGTATTCTTCGGCGACCAGGACTTCGGTCCATCTGTCATTGAGTAGGTCTTGGTCAGCTTGAAGCTGCTGCTGCTTCTTTTTCAGGCTCCTTGCCGTAGCTATCAGCCTGCGCTTGAAGCACTCCTGCTCGAGGGGCTCTTCGGGTACGATGAAGTCTTCGTCGCCGAGGCTTACCTCATCTTCGGAGAGCGGAAGGTAGTTGTCATCCTTCGAACCGTCGCTGGGTGGGGCCTGTTCATCGGGGCTAGCTTGCCCGTTTTCCTGTTCCTCCTGCTCAGATATTGCTCCCACGAGGTCTTCATTGCTTTTCACACCATCCGGAGTACTATTTTCTCTAGTGCTATTGTTGCTGTGGCGTGACTTGGGGCGGCGTTTGGGGTGCCGAAACTTAGACTATGTCTCGGGAGTTTTAACTGGATCTCCCTTGTCCTTGCCGCGAGGCTTTTTAAGTGTATCGATCATGTACACGTCATATGAAGGGGTGGCCGTCCCATGCTTGATGACTGGCGGGTCTTGGCCTTGCTCCTTATCGGCATTGTCGTCTATGCCGTCAATGTCTTCGGAGCCAGAAGCGGGCATGTCGGTTAAATCCTTGACAGTGGCTATGAAGTGGGTGGCGGGTGGGAAGCGAAATTTCCCATCATCAGCCTCTGGCTCGAACCGAACATAGTTCGGCTGTGAGTCCTTCTCCAAGGACAAGTTCTTTAAAGAGTTTTGCACATCACCCAAAGTTGAGTACTGGAAGATGTCTGCGGTGCTAAATTCGAAAATTGATAACCGATCCAGCTCGGTGTCCGCAGGCGTGCCCGGTCCGAAACTTATAGCCGGAGATGAGTCCGGAGTTCCATTGACGCAAATATTGCGGGGTGCCGAGCCCGTGTGCAGCTCCAACGCTGCGGACTCTGTGGCCTCGGATGGCATGATCTGCTCTAGTTCTAACGCCATTGCAGAAATAGGGACCATCTTCTGGATGTGATCCGATGACAGATTTAAGTCTTGTTCATCGGGGCGAGGGGGAGCGATCGCTGCGGTCTCAAAACCATTGAAGATCAAGTATCCACGGATATCCATGACGTAGTTCAAGCTTCCAAATCTGACCTGGTGGCCAGGGGCGTAGCTATTGATCTGCTCCAGATGGCCAAGCGAGCTGGCCCGTAGTACGAAGCCGCCGAACACAAAAATCTGTCCGGGGAGGAAGATTTCTCCTTGGACAGCATCACTATAGACGATTGAAGGGGCCATCGAACCTTTCGTCGACGGCATAGTGGAACTCTCAATGAAAGCACCAATGTCGGTGTCAAAACCGGCGGATCTCGGGTAGGGGGTCCCGAACTATGCGTCTAGGATCGGTGGTAACAGGAGATAGGGGACACGATGTTTACCCAGGTTCGGGCCCTCTCTATGGAGGTAATACCCTACGTCCTGCTTGATTGATCTTGATGAATATGAGTGTTACAAGAGTTGATCTACCACGAGATCGTAATGGCTAAACCCTAGAAGCCTAGCATGTATGACTATTGTAATGAATATATCTATTCCGGATTAACCCCTTCGGTTTATATAGACACCGGGGGGATCTAGGGTTTACATAGAGTCAGTTACATAAGAAGGAATCTTCATAGTCGGTCGCCAAGTTTGCCTTCCACACCAAGGAGAGTCCAATCCGAACACATGTACAGTCTTCGGCCTTAATGTCTTCACAGCCCATCAGTCCAGCCCATGGATAACAGGTCGGACGCCCGAGGACCCCTTAGTCCAGGACTCCCTCAGTTACTCCTGACAAGCGGGGCCACACTTATCATTGCGAGAATCGGCTTATTTTTGTCATGTAACATGGTCAACGGGTTTGACGTGAAAATCACAATGTCTAATGGTATTTTTGAGCAAACATCTAACTTAACGATGGCATTTTTGAGATATCTAATTGCACTTTTGAGCAGGCATCTCACGGATCGATGGCATTTTTGAGTAGTTGTAACTTCTAATGGCAAAACTAGGTAGTGATACACAAACTAGTAGCATAAATAATAAGAACCCAATAATTCAATAGGTGTGCTAATTTCGTTAATATAATTTAGCACCCCATTTAAGCACGTACTAGCTTTTTTAATAGTACTATATGCATAATTTGGCAACGAGCGCTCTCTAAATGTACCACCTTTTGTCTTTAATTTCATCTTGTTAGTTTTGCTCCATGGCGCAATCCATCGATCCTACTACTGTACAAAAGTATACATTTTTTAAAAGGCTAGAGGGAGGGGCAGTCTAGCTAGGTCGGTTTCAAGAGAGGCGAGGGCATTTGTGATTTGACGGCTCGTTACTGCTGGAAGGTGGGGCCTTTTGATTTGACTTCTCGTATAAATGTGCCGACGACCTGAGGAGGAGCAAAGAACCATGCGGTATACTCAAGTTTTCCACTGGAGTACGACGGAGGAGCACGAAACACGGCAGCCCAGTGCCATATCTCTACTCTCTACTCTTATTATATATTACTAGCAAGAGGCATTGTTCTATTGGCGATAAAGAATGATCTAATTTGCTCGTCATCTCATTTTTAGCATTTTTCTATTCATGCCTCGCAGAGAACGTGACACGTGCGGCGAAACACCCGAAGCAAAAGAAGAAACACAGGAGCAAAAGAAGAAGGAAGATTATCACCCCCAAAAAAGGAAGACGCACACACAAGTCTGGGGCGCTGCTCTCACTACATGAAGGGTTGCTGGCCGCAGAGTCGTAACTACTTCTTCATTGCATCCACGACCTCCATCTCCTTGCACGTCTCCTCCGCCATCTTCTTCATTGTTTATGTGACGCGGGATTTCTCGACGCGAGCCTTCATCATCTGTTCCACGACCGCATTACGTACCTTGACAGCAGCCGAGTGCTCGATGCGGAGCTTCGCCAGCTCCTCCTTCTGTTCCATGACGAGGGCCTGCAGCATCTTCATCGAGGAACTACTATTCTCATGCGGCTTCTTCCAGCCGACGTTCTCCTCCTTCAGCAGCTCGAGCTCGTGGCAGAGCTTCGCCTTGTCCTCCTGAAGTTGCAGGATTTCGCCGGTCTCCTTCTTCTCTGAGGCAATACTCTTCTTCAGCAGCATCACCAAGCCGGCAGGCAACTCTCCCTGCTCATTGAGCTCAGTGGGCATGTCGTCGAGGCTCTCCTTCAATAGCTCCACCAAGCCGTGGATGAACTCCTTCTGCTTATTAAGGTGCTTATTGAGCTGATCGGGCATGCCATCGAGGGATAACGACTCCAGCGCCGCCAGCTCGGCATGTTCGCCTCCGCGGCTAGGGCGCTCCTGGGAGCCATCGCTTTCCCATGAGAGATCTTTCGAGGTCTCTGCGTGGTGGCGAGCCCTCTCTTTTTTCCGCAGCCTTGGTTGCCGCTCCCTTATTACGAGTAGTTCTAGACCTAGAGCTCTGCACACCAGCCATGGCAAGGACGGACGAAGAAGGAGGACTTATGAGGAGGAAGGTAGAGTAATTTTCGGTTAGGTAGTTCCCCTTTTTATAACCTAAGTACTAGCACTAGTACTAAAACCTGCATAGTGGGAACACGTTCAGGTTTGATACGTACTGGTAGGTGTGAGCAGGCTTGCACTTAATTGTAGCACTAGTACTTTGGAATGTGATGGGAACAAGGTAAAGATTAATTGATGGTTTTGGTTTTGAGGCCCGAAACGGCTCCCGATGAGTTTAGTAGAACATAAATTTCAAGTACTCCCGATGAGTTTAGTAGAACATAAATTGTTTACCATAAAAAAATATCATTAAAAAATAGAATATTTAAAGTTTGTAATGATATATTTTTCGTAATGTATGCCTCTTATTAAGTTGGTCAAATTAACGACCTAAGTACATGTGCAAGACTTGTAAACTAAGATAGAGGGAGTACTACACTACTCAAATGCGGTCGCACAAGTCAGTGATGTAACTGGTCGTACATGTTAGACCAAGTCGATGTGTGTCCCTTCGGTGAGACGCGGGTCCGACCGACCGTCTGTTGGTGCGACCGACCGTAAAGTACTAACGCGATGGAGACTTCTGGTTGTGGCTTTGGTTGATTGTCATGACCAAGCATTCTAAAACTAGTGATAAATCAATTACCATATCTTTTCAAACGACCAAGTATTTCTTACAGGAAAACAATACATATAGATGGAGTGATTGTCAAGTTTGCAAACCAACATAGCGTTGCAAGTTCACTACAGTAGCAACCTACTAGGTCATTGCATCGCTGGCGGGGAAGGAGGGCAACTCACCTCGCCTACGATGCATGCCCAGCGGCGCCGCCACAACTGGTCCCGGGATTTGGCATCTCCTACCGCCCATTTGAACAGTTGCACCGGCTGCTCATGCCATTGCACAGGCATGCGCATTCTTTCCTCCGCAGTCGACTCCGTGAATATGATATCTGCCATTATCCCTAGCTCGAAATCAACGCAACGCTGCCAGATGCTAACATCCCTCGGCATCTCTCCCCTGAGATCGACTTGTGCCTCCGCCTTGTGTTGTGCCAGGCGCAGCTCCTTGGAACTTCTCTCCAGTCGATGCAACGCTTCCTCAATCCGATTTTCCCTTGCTATCCACCACCTGAAACACAGCCCTGGCATGTCATCCGGCACCACCGATCTGTGATTCCAGAGCAATGGATCTCCTCTAAGATACATGTGGGTTTCGCTCAAAGGCGGCAGTGCTGCGGGCCGCAGCGAAAGGGCAGCCCGCGGGATCCTGGGATCTAAGGGATTATCCATGGTGGGATCCTCCATGGCGGGATCCTCCATGGTGGGATCCGGTGTCCGAGGCGGGGAGGTGAGCCTAGGTGCTGGGAGAGCCCTACGAGGCTAAGATAAAGATAGTACTACTCCACTCCATCCATATTTAAATACAAAGGCCACCAACAGTAGCCCTGGCAAAAATTGATCATGTTGCCTGTGTCCTGGTTTATTGACCCCCTTTTTTGTGCCACTTTTTATGACATGCATAAATATTATGTCACTTACAAATATGGTCAAAATTGGCACAAAATACGAAGGATACCAATGGAAGTACTGGCACCCCATGATTTAACTACTCGCATGCGCGCAGTGGAGTAGTAATGTCTTTCTTCTGCCCTCATGTCCACTCAATTTGCATGCGCTGTATTAATTGACCATCAATGAAATGAAGGACTTTACACGCATCAAATTATCACATGGGGTGAATCTTCGTACAAAAATGTGTCGCCCCGTGTACCCGTGTGTGCGTGCGGGGGAATGAGTGCATGTGTGGCGTGCGTGCACATCTTTGCTTCATGCATGTACCGCCGGTGTGGCTTAGAGAGGACGAGTACATTCTTCTAGAAGCAGCAGCACCGTCACTGTGATCAATCCACATAAGGAGGTCGCGACAATGCCTCCACATGTGCCACGTAGCTTCATGAACTATAAGAGAGACACTGCGTAGCGTGCCATTGGAATTCTAATTTACGTCTTTGCACATACTCGAAGTACTAGTAAGGTACACATGCATTGCACGCATCAGATTTGGCAACCAAATTATGAATAAATACCACACTATAGCATGTAGGCTCTGAGTCATATATGCCTGATGTAGACCTTCGTTTAATTATTATCGTTCATCTCATTCAAAATAAATTAGTTTTTA
Organism: Triticum monococcum; assembly: GCA_034509565.1. Lineage (NCBI taxonomy): Eukaryota > Viridiplantae > Streptophyta > Magnoliopsida > Poales > Poaceae > Triticum > Triticum monococcum. The sequence goes on along the minus strand of CM067842.1, from coordinate 272,070,235 downwards.
TAAAAAAAGCTAGGGCCTCTTTGATTCATAGGATTTCCAAAACGCGGGAATAGGAAAAACATGGGATTAGAATGGAATGTCATCTTGAATTCTACAAGATTGTACGAGTGTTTGATTGTGCATAGAAAAAACGCGGGATTCTTTCAAAGTGGTTTGAGTGGATGTGATGTTTCCTATGAAATCTAGTGCAAATGAATCATATGGAAGAATTTCTATGGTTTACAATCCTACGAATCAAACAACCAAGATAGGAAAAATTCCTAAGGATTAGAATCCTCCAAAATTCCTTTGAGAATCCTTTGAATCAAAGAAGCCCTTAATCTATTTTATGATTCATGGAATTGTGCGTTGTAAAGCATAAAGTAAAAACAAATAATGGAAATTCAACTAGAAAAAAGTTTGGGTAGTTATGATATGGAAGATTCTAGAACAAAGGAGAAGCACTTGTGTTTTGAGGTTTGTGCATTATGCTTAGGTTCAACCATGGAGTCTGCTAGATTGTACATGTGGCAAAATCCGGTGGGGGATAGAAGATGGTGCGAGGGGCCAAGTGGAGGCAGACTATGAAGGAGTGCACAAGTGAGAGATCGACATTTGAAGAGAGGGGCAAGAATGTGCGCTGTTGCGCGCAGTGGTGGAGCCATAAAAAATAAATAAGCTAGGGGGCCAAGAATTGCTAATCCTTTACGAGGAGGGCCAACTTATCAACTGAAACCATTTTACCAGCAATTGTCTAATGATCACATTCATATTAGCCTCGATATATAGTGATGTTAGGGGGCAGGGCCCTTGCTGCCCCCTGTCTTTGCCACTGTGCACGCGTCTAAGAGATTAAGCGGAGGCATGGATGATGAGAGGGGGACGTTGGGTATATAATTAATGCGGGTGTATTAGCTATGTAATCCTATATAGAGAGAGGTATAGATTGATCGATGTGGACGTGGGAAAGAGGGTGAGACCTCACTAGATATATAGATTGATCAGTTTGTGTGGAAAACTGTGAAAGACCTAGCTATATATACACACACATAGAGGAACATCGATCGTTGCGCATGCACGTGAGAGATAAAGAATGCCCGGTATGATGGGGAGGGGGAGGTGTGTGTGTGTGTGCATGCATGGGACACCAACCTGGAAAAAACATTGCATGTGTGTGATGGATAATGCCGACTAGTACTGTGTGTGCATGAATGCACGAGAAAAAGTTAATGGTACAATTATAAAGAGAAGATGACTGTGTGGGTGTAAAAGACTAGGTGACATCATAATCAATGTAAAGTAGAATTCAAATATTTGAATAAGAGATCGTGATGTTTGAAACCCATGCATGCATGAATATAACTAAGATATGCATGGTGTGGTTTGGAAACGAGCATGGTGTACTGTATACACAGTGAACAAGGTCAGACTGATTTGTATTTGAGATATCAATGGCAGACATCGTTTGGCCACATTGCATCCGTGCATGGACACACTATTCTAATTGGAGATGATGGGTAGCTTTCGCATCACATATCTATATCTATACCCCTATATATATTATATTTTATATTTTATATAGTGTGCGGATAACTTTAACTTTGGAAGATGGTCGTTGGATGAGGTCAATCCGATGATGCAGAGATGGCAAATTTGAGCACAACTAGCCGTTGTATATCATCTAGATTCGACCAGATTTTGCCACATGTACAATCTAGAAGACTCGATGGTTGAACTTAAGCATAATGCACAAACCTCAAAACACAAGCACTTCTTCTTTATTCTAAAATCTTCCGTATCAGAATTGCCCAAATGTTTTTCTACATGATTTGCCATTATTTGTTTTTACTTTATGCCTTACAACGCATAATTCCATGAATCTTAAAATAGATTAGCTTTCTTATAAAAACTAGATGATTTTGAAAGAAATGAACTATAAGAATTAAACGAACATCTACATCATGCATATATGACTCAAAGCTTACATGCTATAATGTGGTATTTATTCATAATTTGGTTGCCAAATCTCATGCGTGCAATGCACATGTACCTTACTAGTCTAAATGGTGTTTGTGTGTGTGTTGTGATTGTTAAACACATTGTACGTAGTATATCATACATGGTTTAGATTCCGAACATCTAGCTAGAGCATACATGTACTATGATTTGAATTCAACATAAAATCTATACGTATATTTGAATTTGAAATTGTATGTACTGTAGTTCGTATTTATATAGGAATTTACTTCTCCTATATTCATGTCATGTGTTGTGAAGATAATATTTAGATGGTTGTATAACTAACCCGAGTACAATCCCATTCAAATAGGGAAAATGTACTCAAATTTAGTCCATATGCTAGACAACACACATTGTTTTTTTATTGTTGAGGGAAGTGCAAATTGTTTTGGTACTGTACACGTTATGTTTGTTGTCCTGATTTTTTTTAGTTTTTTTGTTGTATTTGAATGCATTTCTAGTAATATAGTAAAACGGGACATAGCTCTCTCTAGTGATGAGGTGCGAATTGTCTTTTTTGGTACATGTTAAGCTTGTTCTCCCGAAATTTCATGTCGCGCATTGTTATGCCGAAATTTCAAGCTAGCATCTTTGTCTATCGTGTTGTGAAACTCCCGCCTCTTCAACCCGTGCCTTGTTACCCCGAAATATTTAAGATATATCTTTGTCTCGTTGTGCTCCAACAACTCCCTCCATCTCAACCCGTGTCTTGCTATTCCAAAATTACACCCTCCATCTCAACCCGTGCCTTGCTATTCCAAAATTACAACGCGCGCAAAAACTCCCACCTCCTGTGAAATCCCGACACGCGAAATGCCCATGATACCCCTGAACCGAAAGAACTGCCTAGCTCAAATTGGTGGGGGTACGTTCATAACTTACCCCACATTTCGGACAAGCGCGTCCCTAAGCCACGGTTCCCCACTCCCATCCCATCCGCCCACCCATTCGTACACCGAGGCCGCGAAAACCCACGAAGCCCCACACCCTCCTTCGTCCGCCACCCAGCCGAAGCCTCTTCCCCGACGACGTCGTCCATAGCAACACTTCGACATCCCTCACCCACCGTAATAGATGAGGATCCGTCGTCGATCTCGTCGTCCCGCCGGTTTAGCCACCCCGTCCTCCACCTCCAAGGAGCTGCCCTGACGTTCCCCTCGTCTTTCGCGCCACCTCCATTCCCACACCGCCGTATTCACCTGCACCACCGGAAGAGCATCATCATCACCGTTACCTCGGATGAAGCTGAGGCCTAATCAGCGCCACCAAAGAGGTTCTACACTAATTGCCGCATTTTCTTCTTGATTCGATCTCACGGTGCTGCCGGCGCTCGATCCCGAGCCGACACGGCGCGGCTCCATCCACGGTGGTGTCACCGGCCACTTCCTCCACGGCGCCGCTCCCTCGGCGGCGATGTCCACATCAGTAGGAGCTACTACTCCTTTAGCTCTCACTCACTGAGGGAGTCCTGGATTAGGGGGGTCCGGATGGCCGGACAATACCTTCAGCCGGACTCCTAGACTATGAATATACAAGATTGAAGACTCCGTCCCGTGTCCGGAAGGGACTTTCCTTGGCGTGGAAGGCAAGCTTGGCGATATGGATATGTAGATCTCCTACCATTGTAACCGACTTTGTGTAACCCTAACCCTCTCCGGTGTCTATATAAACCGGAGGGTTTTAGTCCATAGGACAACATACACAACAACAATCATACCATAGGCTATCTTCTAGGGTTTAGCCTCTCCGATCTCATGGTAGATCTACTCTTGTACTACCCATATCATCAATATTAATCAAGCAGGACGTATGGTTTTACCTCCAACGAGAGGGCCCGAACCTGGGTAAAACTTCGTGTCCCATGCCTCCTGTTACCATCCGGCCTAGACGCACAGTTCGGGACCCCCTACCCGAGATCCGCCGGTTTTGACACCGACATTGGTGCTTTCATTGAGAGTTCCTTTGTGTCGTCGCCATTAGGAAGGATGCTTCGCCCCGTCTTTAAAGACGGCACCGTTGCTAAGGGAGCTTTGGCTGTCGGCCAAACCCTCCGGCTAGGTGGTTTTCTTATGACCGCCTGTTCGGCTTCTGCGCCGACGATGACCTCTCGAGCCATCGAAAACAATCTTAATGTCAGCTCGGAACTCATCGAGCAGTTAGATCCAATGGAGCTCTCCTCCATAAAAAAGCTCTTGGATCGCTTCGCCACCCTGGGAGTCGCTACGGATTACGACCAGATTGGGCCTAAACCCGATCTAAGAGAGATTAACTCTCCCCAAGTCACCCATCACGTTGCCATGGTAGAGGGACAGTGCGGCGGCCCTTCATCTATCTTAAGGACTCACTACGTCCGGATTCCCGATACCTCCAAGCTGGATACCCGCGGAGGGAAGGATATCACTCAAGACCTGAACTTAGAGTCATGCGACGGGCTGGATTCATTGGACAACATCCAGGAATCCAAATTTTCGAGTTCGGAAATTCCTCGGCCTCTGAGCCTCAGATGGGGTGAGGCTTCGGATTTAATTCCACCCACCCACCCCAACATAAGCGATCTATCCAAAATCAGGCAAGAACCCGATGAAACAGTACATCATTACTGGGCCAGATTCCTCCTGGTTAAGAATAGGCTAAGGGACTGCCGCGAGGAAGACGCAATCTCAATCTTCTGCAATAATTGCACAGACAAGGGAATACTCAACGCCATAAGTCGCCGTGATATTACACGCTTCGCTGACTTGGCGTCCATTGTACGAAAGTACTGTGTGATGGAAAGCGCCTGGAAAACTGAAATAAAATTTTGGGACAATCCGGCCCTGAATACAAACCCAGTCCGAAATAAAAGGGTGCATCATCACCAGACACCCGGGTCAAGCACTAAAAAGCAAAAACCCTCTACAGGGCATGGAACCGTACTGGAAGGATGGCTTAATGGACCCTATAAAATTCACCGTATAGAGGACGCCACACGAACTCCCAGCCTTAGAGCATGTTGGATACTCCGGCAGGTGGCCAAAATTGGCGAAAATCTCTTAATTCCGGAGGCCACAGAAAGCCACCCCAGAGACACCAATACGGTATTAACAGTCTTCGAGACTTTCGCATCAAATAATATGCGAAAAAGGACACTCCGCAGCCTTGCTGAAGTCCACCAAGTAGCAACAATAAACCCATGGAGTGACACGGCTATTACCTTTAACGCCAGTGATGAACCTAAATTCCAAACAGCCCGAGCACCAGCCGCATTGGTCCTGAGTCCAATAGTGAACGGCTTTCATCTTACCAAGGTACTCATGGACGGCGGCAGCGGATTGAACCTCATTTATGCGGAAACCCTTCAAAAAATGGAAATAGACTGGAACCGCATTAAGTGAAGCAGCACAACCTTTAGAGGAATAATCCCCAGTCGGGAAGCGCGCTGTACAGGAAAAATCACACTAGATGTGGTGTTCGGCACGCCGGATAATTACAGGTCTGAAGAGATCACGTTCCATGTGGCTCCTTTCAGCAGCGGTTACCACGCTCTCCTAGGCCAGGAAGCGTTTACAATCTTCCAAGCAGTACCCCATTACGGGTACATGAAGCTCAAGATGCCCGGGCCTAACGGGATCATCACTCTCGCTAGTGATCCGGACATAGCATTCCGCGCCGAAAATAAGACAGCCGCACTGGCCCTCAAGGCACTATCTGAAGCCCTAGAGGCTGAGGAACTGACTGCGCTGCGCTCTATGGTGAATAGGGACGATGTGGTACTCAACAAAAGATCCAAGTCCACCTCCTTTAAACCGGCGGACGAAATAGTCAAATTCCAAGTCCATCCAACAGACCCCAATAAAACAGCTTCCATCGGGGCACAGTTAAACCCTGATGTAGACGCCGCACTACGAGAGTTCCTACGGAAAGAACTGGGACATTTTCGCCTGGCACCCTTCAGACATGCCAGGAATCCCACGCAGGCTGGCCGAGCATAGCTTAAATATCCAAACAGGATTCAAACCTGTCAAACAGGCTCTTCGGCGTTTTTCCGAACCTAAGAGACAGGCCATGGGAGAGGAGCTAGCAAAGCTATTGGAGGCCAGATTCATCAGAGATATAAAACATCCGGACTGGCTAGCAAACCTGGTGATGGTACCAAAGAAGGACAAATCCTGGCGCCTGTGTGTTGATTTTAAAGACCTTAACAAGGCTTGCCCAAAGGATCCCTTCCCCCTCCCCCGCATCGATCAAATTATCGACGCTACCGTAGGACACGATTCGTTGTGTTTCCTCGACGCATATTTTGGCTACCATCAAATCAAGATGGCAGAACTAGACCAAGCCGCAACGGCATTTATCACACCATACGGCCCATTCTGCTTCAACACGATGCCCTTCGGGCTCAAAAACGCCAGCGCAACAAATCAGCGCATGATTCAGACATGTCTGGCAAACCAGATCGGCAAAATAGTGGAGGCATATGTAGATGGTGTGGTCGTCAAAACAAGACATGTCGAATCTCTAGTAGACAACTTGAGGCTCACATTTGATAACCTCCGAACATACGACATCAAGCTCAACCCGGAAAAATGCGTTTTCGGCATTCCAGCCGGAAAGCTCTTGGGCTTCATTGTATCCGGTAGAGGAATTGAAGAAAATCCAGCCAAGATCTGAGCTCTGTCGCAACTGGATATCCCAATGGACCTCAAACAAATACAAAAGCTAACCGGATGCGTGGCGGCTTTAAGCCGCTTTATCTCCCGCTTGGGAGAAAAGGCCCTCCCCCTTTACCGCCTCCTTCGGCGCACCGAACACTTCGAATGGACGGATGCAGCCATGGCCGGACTCGACGAAATAAAAGCCATACTGGCAACAAACCCAGTCCTGGCTGCGCCAAACATTGGTGAACCAATGCTATTATACATTGCAGCAACACATCAGGTTGTAAGTGCAGTGCTCGTCGTCGAACGAGAAGCGGACGGACACAAATTCCCCCTTCAAAAGCCGGTCTATTATGTGTCCACTGTCCTCACTCCCTGCAAATCACGGTACCCGCATTATCAAAAGATCACGTACACGGTATTCATGGCATCCCGGAAGCTACGACCCTACTTTCAAGAGTGTTCAATAACAGTAGCCTCGAAAGTACCACTTAACAATATTATAAACAACCGTGACGCAACGGGCCGGATTGCAAAATGGCCCATTGAGCTCATCCCGTTCAACATAACTTATAAGCCACGGCGAGCCATCAAGTCGCAAGTCTTGGCCGACTTCGTCGCATAATGGACGGAGGCCAAACTCCCTAAAGAGTACGGCACATATTCAAATTGGATCATGCATTTCGACGGCTCCAAGATGTTGGCCGGACTGGGGGCTGGCATCGTTTTGACGTCCCCCATAGGAGACACAGTTCAATACATACTCCAGATTATGTACACGGACTCCAACAATGCAGCCGAATATGAGGCCCTTTTACATGGTCTCCGGATGGCAGTATCTATGGGCATTCAACGCCTAGAGGTGCGCAGGGACTCGAACCTCACAATATCCCAAATAAATGGAGACTTCGATGCCAAGGATCCAAAAATGGCAGCTTACCGCAACGTCGTCCTAAAAATGTCAGCTCGGTTCGAGGGGCTTGAATTTCACCATATAGCCCGAGAAAATAATCAAGCGGCAAATGTCCTGGCACGCATCAGCGCAAAACGCGATGTAGTCCCCCCAACATCTTCTTGGAAAGGTTGTTCAAGCCATCCATAGTATGGGAAGGGCAGCCGAACAATAACAGCGCGGACCCAACCGCACTGCCCGACACCGAACATTCTGACACAATCGGAGGCTCTGCCAATGAAATAACACCTTCAGCCCACGCAATAATGGCCGTCATCGCCCCGTGGACAGAACCATTCCTCGCCTACCTTACTAGGCAGGAACTCCCTGAGGACCAAAATGAGGCACGCTGCATAGTGCGGCGATCCAAAGCCTATAGAGTCCACGAGGGAGAGCTTTATAAGAAAAGCACTACCGGAGTCCTTCAAAGGTGCATCTCCGAAGAGGAGGGGCGGAACCTCCTGGCTGAAATTCATGCCGGACTCGGCGGTCATCACGCTGCAGCTCGGTCCCTTGTAAACAAGGCCTTCCGTACAGGCGTTTATTAGCCGACGGCCCGGGCAGACGCTCAGGACTTAGTCCAATGATGCACCGGTTGCCAGCTCTTTGCAAACCAAAGCCATATGCCACCCACCGCCCTCCAAACTATCCCCATTACTTGGCCCTTCGCGGTCTGGGGGCTTGACATGGTTGGACCCCTTAAAGGCGAAACCCACAAGCAAAAATACTTACTGGTCATGGTGGATAAGTTCACCAAATGGATAGAAGCCAAGCCTATTAAGACGGCCGAATCCAGACTGGTGATAGACTTTATATCCGGGGTTGTACATTGTTACGGCGTCCCCCACAACATCATCACGGATAACGGCACGAACTTTACGGCCGACAAGGTAAAACTCTGGTGCAAAAACATGGGCATCAAGCTTGATTATGCTTCTGTCTATCACCCACAAACTAACGGCCAGGTCGAACGTGCAAATGGTCTTATCATGAGCGGCATCAAACCCAGATTAGTGTGGTCCCTCAAGGAATTGAACACGCACTGGGTAGAGGAGCTCGACTCCGTACTCTGGGGGCTGCGGACCATGCCGAATCGCACCATCGGATACACACCATTCTTTATGGTGTACGGCGCAGAGGCAGTTTTGCCTTGCGACATAATTCATGACTCACCTCGAGTGCGCATGTACGAAGAAAGAGAAGTCGAGCTCGATTGGCAGGACAGCTTGGACGCATTGGAGGAGGAGCGTCACATGGCAAAAGCCCGTTCCGCATTCTATCAACAGCAGGCTCGAAGATACCAAAGCAGAGAAGTACGGGCCAAAAATTACAATGTTGGCGAATTAGTTCTATGACTACCGGACAAGAAAAAGGACAAACTCTAGCCCAAGTGGGAAGGTCCCTTCATAATTGACCAAGTCCTGACTGGTGGAGCGTACCGCCTGCGAGATGCATCGGATAACCGACTCGAGCCGAACCCATGGAACGCAGCCCGTCTCCGAAGATTCTATGCCTAGCGCCGGACTCTGTGTTCGTCTCCTTCCTCTGTCCATTTTTTATATACTTTCTGTCTTACATTCCTCTTCTTCTCTCTCTCTCTTATAGCCTTTAAAGGCTCATAAAGTGACACGCTATCCGCGCTCATTAAACCTGGGGGCTTCTTTAAACAGAAGCTTATTTATACGGGCTTCATGCCCAACACGTGTGTCACACTTCCGCATGTACCTTTTATTCACCATTATATGCATCGATATGACTTAAGTTTTGGCCAAGCTAGGTTGCCTGGCTCCTGTGCTTACCCCTACGTTCCCGATTGTTTGGCTAGGCGGTAAAGGGAGCACCTCTGCGATTGTTACTTCCGGGTCAGCCGGACGTGTACCTCAGACTGGGTGAAGCCGAAAGCTAGCGTTCTTAAGGGAATATTCGGTCGGTGAACTAAAGATGATATTTTTTATTATTTTTCTATATGCCCCCAGATGTTTTTCCTGCGTTTCTTTTTGCAGCATGGACATGCACTTTAGGGCATGCCTCCCAGGGAAAGGAACCCCTAACGGAACTATTATCCCTGGAAGATGTTTCTTACTAACCATGTAATATAACATAACTAGTCAGGCACTTGTCTGTTCACGCACTAATGACCCCTACGCCTGGTCTCCATGCATTCCCCGGTTCCTATATAACCGCATGGGAATTCGGACACACTCCGGACCGTCAGGTCCCGAGGCTGAAGCGAAAAGGTTGGCCATGACAAATGATCTACAATCCGGCTAGAAGGCATTATAAATGTCAATTAAATTACATAGTCATTTTTGACTGATTGTATTCCTCTTCAATACCATCTAATAGGCTATCTAATTTACAATCCTGCTGGGAATACTTTGCGGCCAACTCTACTTGGCCGTATACTAAGCTTCTTCTCCCTTATACAAAGTGGACAAGATCTTTAGTAGAGCGGCGGCTGAATCCGGCCCCTTACGGCCGTAGCGGGTGGCGTCGTCCTCCCCATTGAAGTCCCACATGGGGTGGCTTCTATACTGAAGCGGCTGCACCCCCCGCATGATGCATTCGGCCATAACCCCGATCATGGTCAGTCCGGAATGGGCTAACAATCTTATTCGGCCCATCAGGTAAATGATGTCCCTGTCACTTTCCCCCTGAGGGCTTCGCAGACGCCAGCTTAGGCGCTTCTTTAAGGGAGCACTATCGAATTCAGGGAGGCCAATCCGGACAGGATCCGGCAGCGGGACGTCTTCTATATAAAACCATTCCGAGGGCCAGTCTTCGGACGCCTTCTTTGGGGTTCCGAACAGATATCCGGTCCCGGCGATGCGCCACACTTCGGCTCCTCCCACTTGATACATTGAACCCTCCTTAGAGCGGGGCACAAGGCAGAATAACCTTTTCCATAGCCCGAAATGAGACTCGATGCCCAAAAATAGCTCGCAGAGGGCTACGAAGCCCGCGATATGCAATACGGAGGCAGGCGTGAGATTGTGTAGCTAGAGGCCGTAGAACTCCAGCAGCCCCAGAGAAATGGATGGATTGGAAACCCGAGCCCCCTTATTAAATAAGGGACGAGGCATGCCCGCTCTCCTTTGGAGGGATTAGGGGCACTCTCCGCTTGCCTTCCGCCGTTATAGACAACAAGACCGGCTCGAACCGGGATCATATAGGCTGGGGGGAGAAATCCCTTGGTCTGGAGCGTCACTAGCTCGCTATGCGGGACAGAGCATCTCTCCCAATATCCAGGCTGAGGGCTGGAAGGGAGAATGGAGGAGTTGTGATGACTGGCCATGGTGGAATGGACCTTTGTCGGGTGTGCTCTGATGAACACTCGCGAAGGGGGGAAGATGTGGTTTGGATCTAAATCCTCGTCCCCTTAAATAGGGCAGCTCATTTACGCGGCTAGGGGTGTGAATGAAAAAACACTCAGACTTTTCATATTCATTTGACACGTGGGAAGCGGCCATTATTGGGCGTAGAAGCCAAGGAGCGCAAAATCTACAAGAAACCGGACTTTATTCAACAGGTACACGGAATTTGGGGGAGAACCCGCCTTGCAATGCCGAAGACAATCTGTGCGCCGGACTCATCGTCATTGAAGCCTGGTTTGGGGGCTACTGAGGGAGTCCTGGATTAGGGGGTGTCCGGATGGCCGGACTATACCTTCAGCCGGACTCCTGGACTATGAAGATACAAGATTGAAGACTCCGTCCCATGTCCGGAAGGGACTTTCCTTGGCGTGGAAGGCAAGCTTGGCGATACGGATATGTAGATCTCCTACCATTGTAACCGACTTTGTGTAACCCTAACCCTCTCCGGTGTCTATATAAACCGGAGGGTTTTAGTCCGTAGGACAACATACACAACAACAATCATACCATAGGCTAGCTTCTAGGGTTTAGCCTCTCCGATCTCGTGGTAGATCTACTCTTGTACTACCCATATCATCAATATTAATCAAGCAGGACGTAGGGTTTTACCTCCATCAAGAGGGCCCAAACCTGGGTAAAACTTCGTGTCCCTTGCCTCCTGTTACCATCCGGCCTAGACGCACAGTTCGGGACCCCCTACCCAAGATCCGCCGGTTTTGACACCGACACTCACGCTGCTGGTCTGCTCTTTCTCTCTGTCCCCTGCTTGGTCTGCTCTTGCTCTTGCTCGTGCTCATGCTGCTGCTCTCGCTCTTGCTCTTGCTTGCGATGCTGCACCAATTTAGCTACACTTCAGTCGACTGAATTGACTTTCGGGTCAGTCGATTTTCAGGGGGTGGGGGAGGGGGCTCGCCGGAGTTAAGGAAGAACCAGCCTCAACGGGGAGGAGGGCTCGCCGGAGAGGTACCCTAGTATCTATCTTAGGGTTCAGGGTGGGGGCGGTGGTTGTCGGCGGTGGTGGGGCGGTGGCATGGGGATCACTGAAGAAAAAGCTCGGCACGGGGGGGCCTAGAGGGATGGCCGGGGTGGCGGCGGACCGGCGGTGGGGAGTGGTTTCGGGGCGGGCGAGGCGGCGCACCGCCGGCTGCAGGCGGCGGGGGGAGGCTGTTTGGCCGATGGTGGTTGGCGGCTCAGGGTACCCTCACCTGATGCTGCTACACGACCAGCTGCCCCGGCTCTCCCACACGCTGCTGCCGCTGCTGCTGCTACTGCTTTTCTGTTACTGGTGCGTTCAATTTCGACAGAAAAATTCAGTTTCGACAGTTAAGTTCAGTTTCAACAGTTAAATTCAGTTTCGACAGTTAGGTTCAGAGATGAGAAGCTGATGTATTTTACATCTAGCACTTTGTGGTTATGTATTTTACATCATCTATTGGAGATGCTATTAGAATTCCACTCAGGTCAATGTTGTCTCTCTTGTCCTGCTTCAGCCTCGGCGTCGTACAACTCACCGGAGCTGCTCCAACGACGAAACCCTCCATCACAGCGGAGCAGTACCCCAGACTCCATCTCTAGACGCCTAAGATCTTCTTCCCCTCCTCCGACAGCCAAGTCAGCCGGATCATCCTCACCGACCAACCCAATCACACTGAGATCGTTATGGCTTCGCCAAAGAGGTTGTACACTTGTTGCATCTCGTTTTTACTCTACATGTTATATATATATATATATATATATATATATTGTCCACTAAGCACACGCAGTAACGTGAAATACGATTAGTTTCTCCTACTATATGACAAGCAGTGAGGTACCAGGCAACTTAGCTATCCGTGATGGACTCTCTTGAACGCCATCATAATTAATCTCTACGCGTTTGAGCTGTGCATTTGTCGATGGGCCTGGGAGTTGATCTAGTAGGGCAGTGGCCTGGGTCCAAAGTAATAGAAGTAGCACAAAAACATTTTTTGAGTGTAGGCTTTTCCTTGCTCAAGTCTGCCTACTAGAATCACCAGTGCTTGAAAGGAAAACTGAAGGAAAAACATAGGAATTGGAAAGTTTCCTATGGTACTACTATTCATGTAGCGACCAGACCTCAAACAGTCCGATCTCTGTGCTCCGGTGTCATCCCTGGATCAGTAATGCTGACACCACACAGTACACGGAGGATTTATAATAGAGTAGCAATCACACACTTATTACATCGAGTGTCTCAAAAGAGATCTTATTACAATAAATATGGCTTAAGGCCATCTAATAACGATAATAGCGGAAGGCTTGGAAGATAAGTGAGTCCATCAACTCCAACGGCATCACTGAGTATAGAACCATGACCTAAAACTCCATAATCGTTGTCTGAAAAGTCTACAACATTAACGTTGCAGCCCGAAAACGGGTCAGCACATGGAATATGCTGGCAAGGTAACACATAGAGAGTAATGGAATGAAACAGCTATACTATATGCATATTTGGCTGGTGGAAAGCTCTATGGTTACAGTTTTTGCGTAAAGCCAATTTTTCCCTACTGCAAAGGAATAAATTTATTTAACTATCAGGGTAGTTGTTAAACATTGAGAATGGTTGACAGCATTCTCAATCCCAATTAAGCATCATCATTAAACATAACCCAACAAAATTAATTTAGAGTAACATGTTGAGATTCACATGATAATCCAGATACTAGATACTCAAGATGTCCATAACCGGGGACACGGCTAATCATGATTAGTTTATTACACTCTGCAGAGGTTTGCGCACTTTTCCCCACAAGACTCGATCTCCTCCGTTGGATTTATCGCACTACATGGTGTTTGAGAAACGGATGACCGAGACATAGTCTTTCAGAAGTGCTAGCACCTTACGATCGGGTAGACCATACCACCTACATCCCCTACATCTGCTAGTCTACCACTGTAAGAGTTCGCATGACTTAGTCAACTATGCTAGAGCCCTTAATAGTTTGTGGCTGCACACAGAAGTTTCTAGCATGAAAAATCTCATGATCCCCTTGAGCCTGGGTGGCGGTCCAAAAGAAAACAGGCAAGTCCTGGAATACTCACGTCCCTCAATCCACCCAGATGTGTGTTTAAGTTGCCAGCTTAGATAAACCATTAATTATCAAACTCACATCTGTCATGAATATCACTCACCCAATCCACGTCTACTAGCATAGCATGGCATAATAAGCAAACGTAGAAGTAACTCCCAAAGGTTTGATAATAAACAGAAAATAGGTTCTACCTCAATTACTCCCCAAACCCACAATTTAATTAGATCCTAACCATGCAATGTGTGAGGATTGATCTAATGCAATAAAACTGGGTAGTAGAAAAGGTATGATCAAAGTGTTACTTGCCTTGCTGATGATCCGGGAAACCTAACGATTCGAAGTAACAGGCGGCGCACTCCGGGTACTCTATCGCAGACAAACAAACAAGCATACAATAAGTACTCATCTAATGCACAGGTAAAACTCAAATAAGAGATCTAACCAGAAGGTTCAACTTAAGAACTCCGGTTGGCAAAAAGAATCAAATCGAACGAAGCAACGAAAATCAAACGGCAAAAGAAACAAGCTTCGTTTACTATTATGGATCTAGGGCAATTTTTACAGTGGTAAAAACTTGTTTAAGTTGGTTAAACGGATAGAGGGTTTCGAGACGAAACTCCAGGCGCTTGAATCGCCTGATTCCGATAAACGAGCGAAAAGTTATACCAAAACGAAAATCGGATCAGGAATCGCAATCAGAAAAATCGCGGATTTAATCCGAGAAAAGGAAAAATGACGAACGCTTGCTAAAATAAATAAACTGGAAAACCCGATCTATTAAAAAACCGAATCTAAAAAAATAAACCGACGAAAACCGATCGTTTTTTTAAACGACGGCACGGAAGTCGAGGGGCGGCGAACCTTGGCGGCGGCGGCGTCCGGCGATGACGGCGCGGGGCGGCGAACCTTGGCGGCGGCGGCGGCGTCCGGCGACGACGGCGCGGGACGGCGCGGCGGCGGGCGGCGGCGGCGCGGTGCGACGGCGGCGGCGGTGGCGGCGGGACCAGGCGGCGGCTAGGGTTGGGGGCTGGGGCGGCTAGGGTTCCCCGGGGCTGGGCCTCGGCTTATAAAGGCCCCCTCGGGCCGGAGTCCTAGTCGGACACGGCCCGTATGTCGGTTCGTTTTTTTATTCCGCTCGGAAGAAAAATAAAAAGAAATACTAAACGGACTCCAAAAATTCCGAAACAAATTTTCACGGGCTTCTAAAATCAAGCTGCACAAGGTGAACATTTATTTGGGACCTAAATGCAATTTTGAAAAACGTGATTTTTTCCTAAATTCAAATAAAATAACGAAAAACTCCGAAATAAAATCTTATTTGATTTTATTATTAAATCCTCAATATTTCTTTATTTTGGGAAAGTCATTTTATTCCCTCTCTCATATTTTTGTAATAGAAATAATTGATGATAAAATAAATAAAATTAGATGATCCTATTCTCAAAATTTGAGAAAACTCAAATATGAAAATAACGAAATCCCCAACTCTCTCCGTGGGTCATTGAGTTGCGTAGAATTTTCTAGGATCCACCAAAATGCAAAATAAAATATGATATGCATTGATGATCTAATGTATAACATTCCAAATTGAAAATTTGGGATGTTACAAACCTACCCCCCTTAAGATGAATCTCGCCCTCGAGATTCGGGTTGGCTAGAAAATAGGTGAGGGTGGTCCTTGAGCAAATCTTCCTCTCGCTCCCAGGTGGCTTCATCCTCTGTGTGGTGGCTCCACTGAACTTTGCAAAATTTGATAACCTTGTTGCAGGTAACTCGACTGGCAAACTCGAGGATCTTAATTGGTTTCTCCTCGTAGGTTAAATCGTTATCCAACTGAATAGTTTCCAAAGGCACTGTACCTCTCAACGGTATGTCAGCCATCTCCGCGTGACATTTCTTCAACTGGGAAACGTGGAACACATCATGAACTCCTGACAATCCTTCGGGCAATTCCAACTTGTAGGCCACCTCTCCCATATGCTCCAAAACTCGATATGGTCCTACAAATCGTGGTGCTAACTTCCCTTTTACTCCGAAACGCTTTGTTCCCCGAAGTGGAGATACTCGAAGATAAGCTCTATCTCCGACTTCGTAAACTGTCTCCTTGCATTTAGAATCTACATAACTTTTCTGTCTAGACTGGGCTATCTTGAGCCTATCACAAATCAATTTCACCTTCTGTTCAGACTCTTTAATCAAGTCAGGTCCAAACAACTGGCGGTCTCCAACTTCGTCCCATGACAACGGTGTCCTGCACCTCCTTCCATACAAGGCTTCGAAAGGGGCCATTTTCAAACTGGTTTGGTAACTGTTGTTGTAAGAGAACTCGGCATATGGCAGATTGTCGTCCCAACTAGATCCATAATCTAGCGCACAAGCTCTCAGCATATCCTCCAAAATCTGATTTACCCTCTCGGTCTGTCCATCTGTCTGTGGATGAAAAGCTGTGCTAAACTCTAGCCTGGTTCCCAAAGTTTCGTGCAACTACTTCCAGAACTTTGAGGTAAACTGGGTTCCTCTATCTGATACGATACTCCTTGGAACTCCATGCAGACATATGATCCTGGTCATGTATATCTTTGCCAACTTAGCACTGGTGTAAGTGGTCTTTACTGGGATGAAATGAGCTACTTTCGTCAATCGATTGACTACAACCCAAATCGAGTCATAGCCTGAACGAGTCCTGGGCAATCCCGTGATAAAATCCATGCCGAGCTTATCCCACTTCCATTCGGGTATCGGCAATGGTTGTAACAATCCTGCTGGCTTCTGATGCTCTGCCTTTACTCTCTGACATACATCACAAACTGCTACATACTCCGCAATATCCTTCTTCATTCCGGTCCACCAGAAAATGTCCTTCAAATCCAAATACATCTTTGTATTTCCTGGGTGAATTGAATATGGTGAATCGTGTGCCTCTTGCAAAATCAACTTCCTGATCTCCGGGTCATTGGGCACGTAAACGCGGTCTTCAAACCATAGGGTGTCGTGCTCATCCTCACAAAATCCTTTAGCTTTTCCTTTGCTCAGTTTCTCCTTTATAGCGGCAATCTCTTTGTCAGTCTTCTGAGCTTCCCTGATTCTATCCATCAAATTTGACTGAATCTCTAATGCTGCTACATAGCCTCTCGGAACTATTTCCAAACATAGTTCACGAAGATTTTCTGCTAACTCCTTGGGTATTTCTCTCGTCATTAACTTATTGGCATGGCTCTTACGGCTTAACGCGTCAGCTACTACATTAGCCTTTCCGGGGTGATAATGCAATTTCATATCATAATCTTTGATGAGTTCCTACCATCTCCTTTATCTGAGATTCAACTCCTTCTGTGTGAAAATGTACTTCAAACTCTTATGATCCGTGTACACCTCACAGTGGTTTCCAATGAGGAAATGCCTCCACGTTTTCAATGCATGCACTATGGCTGCTAACTCCAAATCATGCGTAGCATAATTCAACTCGTGAGGTTTCAGTTGTCTTGAGGCATATGAAACAACTCTCCCTTCCTGCATAAGCACTGCTCCAAGTCCTCGACGTGAAGCGTCGCAATACACCTCATAATCCTTGGTCTAGTCTGGCAAAATCAACACTGGTGAGGTAACCAAACGTTTCTTCAACTCTTGGAAACTAGCCTCACATTCCTCCGTCCATATGAACTTGGTATCTTTCTTTAACAACTCTGTCATAGGCTTCGCAATCTTTGAGAAATTCTCAATAAATCTCCGGTAATATCATGCGAGTCGAAGAAAACTCCGGATCTCTCCAACTGTTGTTGGGGCTTCCCACTTGGTCACGGTATCAACTTTAGTGGGATCAACTGCTATACCTTCTCCAGATATAACGTGTCCAAGGAATCCTACTTCCTTCAACCAAAACTCACATTTGCTAAACTTGGCATATAATTGATGTTCCCTGAGCTTTCCAAGTACCAAACACAAATGTTCCTTATGTTCCTCTTCATTCTTCGAGTAAACCAGGATATCATCAATGAACACTACGACGAACTTATCCAAAAACTCCATAAACACTTTGTTCATCAGGTTCATAAAATAGGCAGGTGCGTTAGTCAGACCAAATGACATAACGGTATACTCGTACAGCCAATACCTGGTGGTAAAAGCTGTCTTCGGAATATCCTGTTCTCGAATCTTTAATTGGTGGTATCCTGATCGCAGATCGATCTTGGAAAATACCTTAGCTCCTTGCAATCGATCAAACTGATCATTGATCATCGGTAGTGGGTACTTGTTCTTGATCGTAACTTCATTCAATCCTCGATAATCAACAACCATCCTTAACAATCCATCCTTCTTCTCCACTAGAAGTACTGGCGATCCCCAAGGCGAAGAACTTGGGCGAATATATCCTTTATCCAGTAACTCCTTAATCTGCTTCTTAATTTCCACCAAATCCTTTGCTGGCATCCTATATGGTCTCTTTGATATTGGCCCTGTGTCTGGCAATAGCTCAATCAAAAACTCAATATCTCTATCCGATGGCATGCCTGGCAACTCTTCTGGAAATACTTCAGGAAAATCCCTTACCATTGGTACTTCCTCCTGCACAACTCCTATTAGGCAATTTACTTGAGTCCTCCTTGGCACATGCCGGGATACATACTTGATCCTTCTCCCTTCTGGGGTGGTAAGCAGAATTGACTTACTAGCACATTCAATATTCCCTTCATACTTCGATAACCAATCCATGCCTAATATCACATCCAATCCTTGAGATTCCAATACTATTAGGTCTGAGGGAAAAACATAGTTACCAATCCTTAATGGTAACCGATCACACCATAGACTAGCCACATACTCTGCTCCAGGCGAGGTTACTAACATGGGTGACCTAAGGGCTTGGGTTGATAGGTTATACTTATCCACAAATCCCCTTGAGATGTATGAATGCGATGCACCAGTATCAAAAAGAACGAGTGCAGTAAATGACTTAACCAAAAACTTACCTATTACTGCATCGGGTTGAGCTTCAACCTCCTCCACGCTAACGTGGTTCACCTGTCCCCTGTTGAAAGGGTTCGGCTTCTTCCCAGAACTTCCATTGCTATTTCCATTTTGTATTTCAGGACATTCATTGGCATAATGTCTGGTCTTCTGACACTTAAAACAAGTGACTTGGCTCAGGTCCTTCTTGGCTGGGGTTGATGGGTTGGTGTGATTCTGGTCGTTGCTTCCTCCATTGCCATTTCCATTCTTGGTGCCATTGTGATTGTGCGAGCTACCTCCTCCATGGGTATGCTAAAAATGTCCTCCCGGTCGAGGGGTAAAACGTGGCTTCTGTTGAGCTCCTGAATTGTACTTCCATTGTCCATACTTCCTCTTGCGATTCTCAATTTTCTGTTGCTTCCCTTCAATCATAAGTGCATGATCTACCAACTCTTGGTAGTTGTTGAAGGTGGCTACCATCAACTGCATGCTCAACTCATCATTTAGTCCTTCCAGAAACTTCTCCTGCTTAGCTGCATCCGTAGCGACGTCATCTGGGGCATAACGTGCTAACTTACTAAATTCCTCCACGTACTGGCCAACTGTCCGTCCTCCTTGGCGCAAGTTGCAAAACTCACGCTTCTTCATGGCCATAGCTCCTGCTGAAACATGTGCAGTACGAAAAGCCTGCTGAAACTCGTCCCATGTGACAGTGTCTACAGGGAAAGTGGCTGTGAAATTCTCCCACCATGATGCTGCGGGTCCTTCAAGCTGATGTGCGACAAACTTCACTTTCTCCGCATTTGTGCATCCTGTTATGGTCAACTCCCTGGCTGTCTTGCGGAGCCAATCATCTGCTACTATCGGCTCGGTGCTACTAGAAAACACCGGCGGATTCAGCCTAAGAAAACGGGCTAAGTGGTCAACAGGTGGTGGTGGTGGTGGGTTGTTGTTGTTGTTGTTGTTCCCCTGATTCTGATTCTGGACTAGCAACTGCATCAATGTGTTCTGCTGCTGGATCAACTGGGTGAGCTCCGATAGAAAGGTAAATCCGGGGTCACGTCTCGGAGACATATGAGGGTTTAGAAAAGATGAGATGTAAGAATAGAGGGGGTCTAAAGAGAAAACACTACCCATATGCACATGAGGCAAAAGCAAACAATTCACTTCATTCAATCAAACAAGGGCATACAATCGATCTAACTATCACAAAAGTGCTCGGACTACTATATTTACATGGTGGACTACTACTACTGATGAGGTGGTCTACTAGAAATATTCTTCGGTTGCAGACTCCATGATATCTACTCCAGCTTCATCAACATAGTCATCATTGCTACTATCTGGTTCCGAGTCGGTGTCGTCGATGATGATGTAGTCTTCCGGGCTAATCTCCTGGGGTTCTTCGTCTTCATCTACTGGCGTAGGGCCTCCCATAAATATTCCAATCTTCTTGATCAGGTCGTCATTCTTCTCCACCAATACTCAATTTCCTCTTCATAATATTCACATGTAGCCTTGACTTCTTCCTCCAGTTCCTTGATTCTAGTCTTAGTCTTCTTCAGATCTATCATGTCGGCGCACATCTGGTTCTCCTGTCGTTGAATGTGTTGGTTTAACTCCTGGATAAAAAGCTGCGATTGAACTATCCTTCCTGGTGCTGATCATCTCCCAGTGTTCATCTCGACACCCACAAATCTGGTAGATAGTATCCTTGAGATCATTGCGGTAGACTTCTCCAATGCGTCCCATGGCGATGTGAGCTGCCATGCTCTTTCCTAGACTCCAAGTTAGTGCATCAAAAGAAAACTCTATGGGCTTAGTGAATGGCATGAACGTCCTTCCTGGAACTTGAACTGGAATCATCCAGCGCTCTTCTTCAGGTAAAGTGGCATTGTAGGTTCCGGTGAAGCTTGGTACTCCTATGTTCAGGTATCTAGTGACTTCCTTCAAGTGACGTCCAATGGGTGTATCTTCATCCGGTTATGTGAACTTGTTCTTTGCATCTGCCATCCTAAAAGAGTAGAAAAGATGAGAAGTCAGAAGAGAAGAGAGTGAATAGTGATCTAGGTCTTTGAGCTTAGTGGTCGTGTCCTACAGTCAGCGTGTGCTCTGATACCATCTCTGTAGCGACCAGACCTCAAACAGTCTGATCTCTGTGCTCCGGTGTCATCCCTAGATCAGTAATGCTGACACCACACAGTACTCGGAGGATTTATAACAGAGTAGCAATCACACACTTATTACATCGAGTGTCTCAAAAGATATCTTATTACAATAAATATGGCTTAAGGCCATCTAATAACGATAACAGTGGAAGGCTTGGAAGATAAGTGAGTCCATCAACTCCAACGGCATCACTGAGTATACAACCATGACCTAAAACTCCTTAATCATCGTCCGAAAAGTCTGCATCATTAACGTTGCAGCCCGAAAACGGCTCAGCACATGGAATATGTTGGCAAGGTAACACCTAGAGAGTAATGGAATGAAACAGCTATACTATATGCATATTTGGCTGGTGGAAAGCTCTATGGTTACAGTTTTTGCGTAAAGCCAATTTTTCCCTACTGCAAAGGAATAAATTTATTTAACTATCAGGGTAGTTGTTAAACATTGAGAAAGGTTGATAGCATTCTCAATCCCAATTAAGCATCATCATTAAACATAACCCAACAAAATTAATTTAGAGTAACATGTTGAGATTCACATGATAATCCAGATACTAGATACTCAAGATGTCCATAACCGGGGACACGGCTAATCATGATTAGTTTATTACACTCTGCAGAGGTTTGCGCACTTTTCCCCACAAGACTCGATCTCCTCCGTTGGATTTCTCGCACTACATGGTGTTTGAGAAACGGATGACCGAGACATAGTCTTTCAGAAGTGCTAGCACCTTACGATCGGGTAGACCGTACCACCTACATCCTCTACATCTGCTAGTCTACCACTGTAAGAGTTCGCACGACTTAGTCAACTATGCTAGAGCCCATAATAGCTTGTGGCTGCACATGGAAGTTTCTAGCATGAAAAATCTCATGATCCCCTTGAGCCTGGGTGGCGGTCCAAAAGAAAACAGGCAAGTCCTGGAATACCCAGGTGCCTCAATCCACCCAGATGTGTGTTTAAGTTTCCACCTTAGATAAACCATTAATTAACAAACTCACATCTGTCATGGATATCACTCACCCAATCCACGTCTACTAGCATAGCATGGCATAATAAGAAAACGTAGAAGTAACTCCCAAAGGTTTGATAATAAACAGAAAATAGGTTCTACCTCAACTACTCCCCAAACCCACAATTTAATTAGATCCTAACCATGCAATGTGTGAGGATTGATCTAATGCAATAAAAGTGGGTAGTAGAAAAGGTATGATCAAAGTGTCACTTGCCTTGCTGATGATCCGGGAAACCTAACGATTCGAAGTAACAGGCGGCGCACTCCAGGTACTCTATCGCATACAAACAAACAAGCATACAATAAGTACTCATCTAATGCACAGGTAAAACTCAAATAAGAGATCTAACCAAAAAGTTCAACTTAAGAACTCCGGTTGGCAAAAAGAATCAAATCGAACGAAGCAACGAAAATCAAACGGCAAAAGAAACAAGCTTTGTTTACTATTATGGATCTAGGGCAATTTTTAAAGTGGTAAAAACTTGTTTAAGTTGGTTAAACAGATAGAGGGTTTCGGGACGAAACTCCAGGCGCTTGAATCGCCTGATTCCGATAAATGAGCGAAAAGTTATACTAAAACGAAAATCGGATCAGGAATCGCGATCAGAAAAATCGCGGATTTAATCCGAGAAAAGGAAAAACGACGAACGCTCGCTAAAATAAATAAACCAGAAAAACTGATCTATTAAAAAAACCAAATCTAAAAAAATAAACCAACGAAAAACTGACAAAAACCGATTGGTTTTTTTTAAACGACGGCACGGAAGTCGAAGCGGCGGCGAACCTCGGCCGCGGCGAACCTCGGCGGCGGCGGCGGCGTCTGGCGGCAGCAGGCGGCGGCGGCACGGTGCGGCGGCGGCTGCGGGACCGGGCAGCGGCTAGGGTTGGGGGCTGGGGCGGCTAGGGTTCCCCGGGGCTGGGCCACGGCTTATAAAGGCCCCCTCGGGCCGGAGTCCTAGTCAGACAAGGCCCGTAGGTCGGTTCGTTTTTTTTTATTCTGCTCGGAAGAAAAATAAAAAGAAATACTAAATGGACTCCAAAAATTCCGAAACAAATTTTCACGGGCTTCTAAAATCAAGCTGCACAAGGTGAACATTTATTTGGGACCTAAATGCAATTTTGAAAAATGCACTTTTTTCCTAAATTCAAATAAAATAACAAAAAACTCCGAAATAAAATCTTATTTGATTTTATTATTAAATCCTCAATATTTCTTTATTTTGGGAAAGTCATTTTATTCCCTCTCTCATATTTTTGTAATAGAAATAATTGATGATAAAATAAATAAAATCAGATGATCCTATTCTCAAAATTTGAGAAAACTCAAATATGAAAATAACGAAATCCCCAACTCTCTCCGTGGGTCATTGAGTTGCGTAGAATTTTCTAGGATCCACCAAAATGCAAAATAAAATATGATATGCATTAATGATCTAATGTATAACATTCCAAATTGAAAATTTGGGATGTTACAATTCATGAATTTGGTTCAAAGGAATGGAGCAAAGGAAAACTGTAGGATTTGTTCCTTTAGTGCCTCCTTGAAAGAAAAACCGTAGGAATTTTAATTTCCACTTGTCGTCCTTTTCAAATTCTTATTCATGAAGCACAAGACTAAGAGATAGTAGCATAATAGCATTATAACCGTACATTTTCTTGTGGGTTGACTTAATCTCACCTTGCTTCTTTGCATCATGTGATCTTCCAATTCTTGTGAATCAAACACCCAGATTGGCATAAATCCTGTGTTTTTAAATTCTCTGTTTTGCACGTGCATTCCTATCCTATTCCTGTCTATTTCCTATCCCTGCATTATAGAATCCTCAAATTCAACCAAGCCCTTACACAATTACTTATGTTATAGATATGTGTCAAAGAAAACCTTGTGTGGTTTGTCCTGCTCCTGCTACGCTATGTTCCACCCCAGCTCAGCTGCTCCAACGACGGAAGGGTTCACCACAGCAGGGATCCGCTCTCCAGACTGTCTTTCACCGCCTCAGATATTCTTCCCCACCGCCGACAGCCATGACAACTGCATTACCATCATCAACTGAGCAGATGAACTTGAGGACAACACGGGTCCGCAAGAGAGGTCGCACTCTTTCGTGTCTGCTTACGTTATGCATCGCTTAATATGATAACATGCTACTTTATCGTCGTGTTCACCTATTAGACTCTGAGTCAAGTACAAACTAATGCTGAAACTTGAGTTTTTAAATGGTTGTGGGGTACATCTTGGGGCAGCAATCAGTACTATCTGTCTACTATCTGGTTAATCTCGGGTGTCTACTATGAGTTTCATGTTGGGTGTGATAACCCACAAGTATAGGGGATCGCAACAGCTTTCGAGGGTAGAGTATTCAACCCAAATTAATTGATTCGACACAAGGGGAGCCAAAGAATATTTTCAAGTATTAGCAGCTGAGTTGTCAATTCAACCACACATGGAAACTTAGTATCTGCAGCAAAGTGTTTAGTAGCAAAGTAATATGATAGTGGTGGTAACGGTAACAAAAGAGTAATGAAAGCAAAGTAATATTTTTGGTACTATGTAGTGATTGTAACAATAGAAACGGGAAAGTAAATAAGCGTAAACCAGTATATGGAAAGCTCGTAGGCATCGGATCAGTGATGGATAGTTATGGCGGATGTGGTTCATCATATAACAGTCATAACATAGGGTGACACAGAACTAGCTCCAATTCATCAATGTAATGTAGGCATGTATTCCGAATATAGTCATATGTGCTTATGGAAAAGAACTTGCATGACATCTTTTGTCCTACCCTCCCGTGGCAGCGGGGTCCTAATGGAAACTAAGGGATATTAAGGCCTCCTTTTAATAGAGAACCGGAACAAAGCATTAGCACATAGTGAATACATGAACTCCTCAAACTACGGTCATCACCGATAAGTATCCCGATTATTGTCACTTCGGGGTTAACGGATCATAACACATAATAGGTGACTATAGACTTGCAAGATAGGATCAAGAACTCTCATATATTGATGAAAACATAATAGGTTCAGATCTGAAATCATGGCACTCGGGCCCTAGTGACAAGCATTAAGCATAGCAAAGTCATAGCAACATCAATCTCAGAACATAGTGGATACTAGGGATCAAACACTAACAAAACTAACTCAATTACATGGTAAATCTCATCCAACCCATCACCGTCCAGCAAGCCTACGATGGAATTACTCACGCACGGCGGTGTGCATCATGAAATTGGTGATGGAGGATGGTTGATGATGACAACGACGACGAATCCCCCTCTCCGGAGCCCCGAACGGACTCCAGATCAGCCCTCCCGAGAGGTTTTAGGGCTTGGCGGCGGCTCCATATCGTAAAACATGATGATTTCTTCTCTCCTATTTTTTTTCTCCCCGAAAGCATATATATATAGTTGGAGTTGGAGTCAGGAGGTCTCTAGGGGGCCCGCGAGGTAGGGGGGCACGCCCTAGGGGGTGCGCCCTCCACCCTCGTGGACAGGGTGTGGGCCCCCTGGTCTTCATCTTTGGCGAGGATTTTTTATTATTTATTGTAAGATATTATGTGGAATTCCAGGTCATTACGAGAACTTTTGTTTTCTGCACATAAAACAACATCATGGCAATTCTGCTGAAAACATCATCAGTCTAGGTTAGTTCCATTCAAATCATACAAGTTAGAGTCCAAAACAAGGGCAAAAGTGTTTGGAAAAGTAGATACGATGGAGAAGTATCAACTCCCCCAAGCTTAAACCCTTGCTTGTCCTCAAGCAATTCAGTTGACAAACTAAAAGAAATAAAGAAAAACTTTTACAAACTCGGTTTGCTCATGTTGTTATAAACATGTCAAGCTAGCATTCAAGTTTTCAGCAAAGATTATAACTAACCACATTTGTAATAATTCTCAGGTCTCATGATTACCCATATCAATAGCATAATCAACTAGCAAGCCATAATAATAAATCTCGGATGACAACACTTTCTCAAAACAATCATAATATGATATAACAAGATGGTATCTCGCTAGCCCTTTCTGAGACCGCAAAACATAAATGCAGAGCACCTTTAAAGATCAAGGACTGACTAGACATTGTAATTCATGGTAAAAGAGATCCAATCATAGTCACACCCAATATAAATTAACAGTGATGAATGCAAATGACAGCTGCGCTCTCCAGCTAGTGCTTTTAATAAGAGGGTGATGACTCAACATAAAAGTAAATAGATAGGCCCTTCGCAGAGGGAAGCAGGGATTTGTAGAGGTGCCAGAGCTCGGTTTTAAAATAGAGGCAAATAATATTTTGAGCGGTATACTTTCATTGTCAACATAACAACCAAGAGATGGCGATATCTTCCATGCTACACACATTATAGGCGGTTCCCAAACAGAATGGTAAAGTTTATACTCCCCCTCCACCAACAAACATCAATCCATGGCTTGCTCGAAACAACGAGTGCCTCCAACATACATCAGGTCCCAGGGAGAGTTTTGTTTTGCAATTATTTTTGATTTACTTTGCATAAAGCATGGGACTGGGCATCCCGGTGACCAGCCATTTATCTCGTGAGTGAGGAGCGGAGTCCATTCCTCTTGAGAATAACCCGCCTAACATGGAAGATACAGGCAGCCCTAGTTGATACATGAGCTATTCGAGCATACAAAACAGGATGATTATTTGAAGGTTTAGAGTTTGGCACATACAAATTTACTTGGAACGGCAGGTAGATACCGCATATAGGAAGGCATAGTGGACTCATCTGGAATAACTTTGGGGTTTAAGGGATTGGATGCACAAGCAGTATTCCCACTTAGTACAGGTGAAGGCTAGCAAAAGAGGGGGAAGCGACCAACTAGAGAGCGACAACAGCCATGTACATGCATTAAAATTAATAAACATTCGATGCAAGCATGAGTAGGATATAATCCACCATGAACATAAATATCGTGAAGGCTATGTTGATTTGTTTCAACTACATGCGTGAACATGTGCCAAGTCAAGTCACTTAAATCATTCAAAGGAGGATACCACCCCATCATACCACATCATAACCATCTCAATAGCATGTTGGCATGCAAGGTAAACCATTATAACTCATAGCTAATCAAGCATGACACAAGCAACTATGATCTCTAATTATCATCGCAAACATTTTTATTCATAACAAGCTGAACCAAGAACGATGAACTCATCATATTTACAAAAACAAAAGAGGTCGAGTTCATACCAGCTTTTCTCATCTCAGTCAGTCCATCATATATCATCATAATTGCCTTTCACTTGCACGACCGAACGATGTGAATAATAATAAGAGTGCACGTGCATTGGACTAAGCTGGAATCTACGAGCATTCAATAAACAGGACAAGACAAAGCAATATGGGCTCTTGGTTAAATCAACAATAAAGCATATAAGAGCCACTTCAACAATTTAATCATGGTCTTCTCCTACTGACCCCCAAAGAAAAGAAAAGAAATAAAACTATTTACACGGGAAAGCTCCCAACAAGCAAAAGAAGAACATGAAATCTTTTTGGGTTTTCTTTCTAATTACTACTACAAGCATGGAAATTAAACTGATTAAAAACTACAACTAATTTTTTGGTTTTTCTTAAGGTTTATTAAACACACAAGAAGAAAGCATAAAAGGAAATAAACTAGCATGGATGATACAATGAAAAAGTATGAGCACCGACATCTAGCAATGAGTGTGTGAGCATAAATGTAATGTCGGTGAGAAATACGTACTCCCCCAAGCTTAGGCTTTTGGACTAAGTTGGTCTATGGCCACGGCTGGCCTGGCTGATATCCATAATAGTAGCTGGGGTCGTACTGTGATGCAGCAGCTATCGACTGCTGAGCTGCAGCATGGCGACGAGCGGCCTACTCTCTCCTCTCGTACTCATCTGCCTCCTCTCTGGTAATAGTATATCCTCCTATTGCCTGATAATCAAAGAAAGCAGGAGCAGGGAGAGTAATACGGGCAGCACGACGTCTGTCGGCGTCAAAACTGGCAGATCTCGGGTAGGGGGTCCCGAACTGTGCGTCTAGGCCGGATGGTAACAGGAGGCAGGAGACACAATGTTTTACCCAGGTTCGGGCCCTCTTGATGGAGGTAAAACCCTACGTCCTGCTTGATTAATATTGATGATATGGGTAGTACAAGAGTAGATCTACCACGAGATCAAGGAGGCTAAACCCTAGAAGCTAGCCTATGGTATGATTGTATGTTATGGTTGTTGTCCTACGGACTAAAACCCTTTGGTTTATATAGACACCGGAGAGGGTTAGGGTTACACAAGGTCGGTTACAAAGGAGGAGATATACATATCTATATTGCCTAGCTTGCCTTCCACACCAAGTAGAGTCCCACCCGGACATGAGACGAAGTCTTCAATCTTGTATCTTCATAGTCTAACAGTCCGGCCAAAGGATATAGTCCGGCTGCCCGGAGACCCCATAATTCAGGACTCCCTCAGTAGCCCCCGAACCAGGCTTCAACGACGACGAGTCCGGCGCGCAGTATTGTCTTCGGCATTCCAAGGCGGGTTCCTCTCCAAACTCTGTGTACCTGTCGAGATAATGTCCGGTTTCTTGCGAATGTTGCACTCCTTGGCTTCCACGCCCAATAATGGCCACTTTCCACGTGTCGAACGAATGTGAAGAGCCAAGGTGTTTTCACATTTACCCCCCTAGCTGCGTAAATGAGCCGCCTATTTAAAAGACGAGGATTCAGATCCAAATCACACCATCCTCCCTAGGCGAGCCTTCATCGGAGCGCACCCAACAGAGATCCATTCCATCATGGCCGGTCGACGCAGCTCCTCCTCTCACACCCCTAGCTCCAAGTCCGGAGATTGGGAGAGATGTTCCGTCCCGCATAGCAAATTAGTGATGCTTCAATCCAAGGGATTTCTTCCCCTAGCGTGCATGGTCCCAGTTCGAGCCGAGGTTGCCACCTACAATGGCGGAGAGCAAGAGGAGAGCCTTCCCAATCCCTCCAAAGGAGAGCGGGTATGCCTTGTCCCTTATTTGGTAAGAGGGCTCGGATTCCCAATTCACCCGTTTCTCCGGGGGCTCCTAGAGTTCTACGGCCTCCAGTTGCACAACCTTACGCCTGCCTCCATGCTGCATATCACAGGATTCGTAGCCCTTTGTGAGTTGTTCTTGGGTTGTGAGGCTCATTTCGCTCTGTGGAAGAAGCTGTTCTGCCTTGTGCCCCGTTCTCAGAAGGGGTCAATATATCAAGTGGGCGGAGCCAAAGTGTGGCGCATTGCCGGGACCGGATACCTGTCCGGAACCCCAAAGAAGATGTCCGAAGACTGGCCTTCAGAATGGTTTTATATAGAAGACGTCCCCCTGTCGGACCCTATTCGGATCGGTCTTCCTGAGTTCCACAACGCCCCTTTGAAGAAGCGCCGGAGCTGGCGTCCGCGGAGCCCCCTGGAGGAAGATGACAGGGACGTTCTTTACCTGATGAGCCGAATAAGTTTTTTAGCTCGATCCGGATTGACCATGATCGAGGTCATGGCCATATGTATCATGCGGGGGGTGCAGCCGCTTCAGTATAGAGGCCACCCCATGTGGGATTTCAACGGGGAGGTTGACGCCACCCGCTACGGCCGTAAAGGGCCAGGGTCAGTCGATGATCTAACAAAGATCTTATCCACTTTGTACAAGGGAGAAGAGGAGGAATTCCTTCATGTCAACCCGCAGGGCAGATTTTCTATGTACAATCCTCTGAGCTGGGTAAGCGGAGACTTTTTTTCGCCCATCCGTTTCATACTTCCGCAGTTAAGTACTCAGTCTAGCGATTTCTATGTAGGAACTGCGCCAGGCTGTAAGGGAGATAAACAACCCCCCTCCACAACCCGACGACCCTGGACGGTACCTCGGCCCGGCCTCCGAAGAGGATCCGGACATAACTGTGGAGCTGATCGATGGGGTGTTTTACCAATCGAGCAATGATAATGCTTTAGTGGCCATTACGGCCGACTACCCTGGGCTGGTTCCAGCCTCACAGGTGATTGAGACCGAAGTCCCAGCACTTCAAAAAGGGATCCGTCCTTGCGTGTTTTTGATCGCCATATAATAGTCGTGTTTTGCAGGGGAGGTCCTCGAGGCAGAAGGCCGAGCCTGCGGCTACTGGCCAACAAGGGGCCGCAAGGCCAAGCAGGCTGAAAAGACCTGCAGTCCGGATTGAGACACCGGCGCAGAGGTATGGCGCGCCGTCTTTATTGCAAGACATGATTCTTAGAGGCACATTAACGCCCATGCCTTCTTTTCAGGAAAAAGAGCGCTCGCCGGACTATACCTGGAGAGGCTACCAATCGCGCCTCCACAAGCCAGGCTCCAAGGCCGGATTCGGAGGCGGGAACGAGTACGAGGCGTGCGTCGGGTGCTCCTCCGACAAAGGATGCGGATAAACTGTCCGCCACCCATTCCGAGGTGGAAAGTGCCATGAACCACAAGCGTCGCCGGACTGTTCTACGTGACGCGTGTTTCTCCCAAGAGGCATTGGATGCCTTCAACTCGGGAGACGCGCACCTCCATGCCACTCAAAATGGTTTAGCCAGAGCCACGGAGCAGTATGTGAAAGACATACGGGTGAGAAAATTTGGTGATTATATATACCAGTAGCCCCTGAGACTTGAAACAGTTAGGATAACTGATTTAAGGATCATTTGTTATGCAGGTTCTTACAGAAAAGAATACTCAACTGTCCCAGGAGCTGGAAGAGTGCAGAGCCCAACTTCAGGCCGCACTGGCCGCAGCAAGGGAGCCCAAAGAGACCCCCTCTGGTAACATATCCTTCAAATGAAAAGTATCATATAGAATGCGGCGTGTATGCAGATCTGACGATAAAAATGCAGATGACACTGGAATCAATATGGATAAGCAACAGCTCCAACGCCAGCTGAAGGCCGGTGAGAGCGTGCTGACGAGGGTGAGGCAGGAGAAAAATGATCTCCAAAATGCCAACACCAAGATGGGCATGGAACTACGAGATGTTCGTGCCCAGCTGTCGGACTCTGTGAAGGAAAATTGGCGGCTTCAACGTGGCATATTAGTAAGTGCTTGAACGAACTTTGAAAAAGAGTTCGGCGAGGAAGCTGGCTGACAGAGTTATGTCTGCAGGTATGCTAACAGGTCGTCATACCGAGGAAATGCCCGGTTTAACGGGTGACCTTCTTCCCGAGCTCTCACAGCTGCACGAATGAGTTCGGCAGGTGATGCAAGGCGTCGCCCAGGCCTTGTGGCCATCCGTCTCCATACCCGAAGGCCTTGGAGAGCTTGCAGAAAAGCTAAAGGGAGTGCGGCAGCGCTTCCAATTATGGACGATATCAACCTGCCGTCAGGGCGCCAGGGAAGCCTGGGCAATGGTGAAGACACGGTACACGAAGGCGGACCTGAACCATATCGCCGAAGTCGGACCTATGGACCCCGATGGGAAGGAGATCCCTGTGAGCTTAGTCTACGGCCAAGTAGAATTGGCCGCAAAGTATTCCCAATAGGACTGTAAACTAGACAGCCTATTGGATGGTATTGAAGAGGAATTCAACTAGTCGCATTGACTATGTAATTTTAAAGTGACATGTATAATGCCTTCTAGCCGGATTGTAGATCATTTGTCGTGGCGGACCTTTTCGCTTCAACCTCGGGACCCGACAGTCCGGAGTGTATCCAAATACCCTCTCGGTTATGTAAGAACCGGGGCATGCGTGGAGACCAAGCGTAGGGGTCATTAGTGCTTTATCAGACAAGTGCCCAACTAGCTATGTTATATTACATGGGTAGTAAGAAACATCTTCCAGGGAGAATAGTTCCGTTAAGGGTTCCTTTCCCTGGGTAGGCATGCCCTGAAGTGCATGTCCGGACTGTGACAAGAAGCGCAGAAAAAAGCATCTGGGGGCGGATATGGATAATAAATAAAAGTCATCTTTTGTTCACCGACCGAATATTCCCTTAAGAACGCTAGCTTTCGGCTTCACCCGGTCTGAGGTACACGTCCGGCTGACCCGGCGGTAACAATCACAGAGGTGCTCCCCTTATGCCCTAGCCGAATTAACGGGAACATAGGGCATAAATACAAGAGCCAGGCAACCCAGCTTGGCCAAAACTTAAGTCATATCCATGCATATAATGGTGAAAAAAGGTACATGCGGAAGTATGACACATGTGTTGGGCGTGAGGCCCAGGTAAATAATTTAAGCTTCTGTGAAAGAAGCCCCCAGGTATGAAGAGTGCGGCTAGCGCATCTGTAATGTATGAGTCAGGCACAAGGTAACCCTTGAAGGCCTAGAGAAATAAAAGAAAGAAAGCGAAACAAGACAGATGATGCATATGCAAAAAATGGACAAAGGGAGGGGACTAACATAGAGTCCGGTGCTAGGCGTAGAATCTTCGGAGCCTGGCTGCATTCCATGGGTTCGGCTCGAGTCAACTGGTCGATGCATCCCGCAGTCGGTACACTCCACCGGTCAGAACTTGGTCGATAATGAAGGGACCTTCCCATTTGGGCTAGAGCTTGTTCTTTTTCTTATCCGACAGTCGTAGAACTAGTTCGCCAACGTTATAAGTTTTGGCCCGTACTTCTCTGCTTTGGTATCTGTGAGCGTGGTAAAATGCGGAACGGGCTTTGGCTATGTCACGCTCTTCCTCCAAGGTGTCCAGACTATCCTGCCGATCGATCTCGGCTTCTCTTTCTTTGTACATGCGCACTCGAGGTGAGTCATGAATTATGTCGCAGGGTAGGACTGCCTCTGCGCTGTACACCATAAAAATGGTGTATATCCGGTACTATGATTCGGCGTGGTCCGCAGCCCCAGAGTACGGAGTCAAGCTCCTCTACCCAGTGCGTATCAGACTCCGTTAGGGAGCGCACTAATCTGGGTTTAATGCCGCTCATTATAAGACCATTTGCTCGTTCGACTTGACCGTTGGTTTGTGGGTGCTAGACTGAGGCATAATCAAGCTTGATGCCCATTTTGCTGCACCAGAGTTTTACCTCGTCGGCCGTGAAGTTCGTGTCGTTATCGGTGATGATGCTGTGGGGGACGCCATAACGGTGTACAACCCCGGATATGAAATCTATCACCGGTCCGGATTCGGCTGTTTTAACCGGTTTAGCCTCTATCCATTTGGTGAACTTATCCACCATGACCAATAAGTATTTTTTCTTGTGGGTTCCCCCTTTAAGGGGTCCAACCATGTCAAGCCCCCAGACCGCGAAGGGCCATGTAATGGGGATTGTTTGGAGGGCGGTGGGTGGCATGTGGCTTTGATTTGCAAAGAGCTGGCAACCGGCGCAACGTTGGACCAAGTCCTATGCATCTGCCCGGGCCATTAGCCAATAGAATCCTGTACGGAAGGCCTTGCTTACAAGAGCTCGGGCTACGGCGTGATGACCGCCGAGTCCGGCGTGAATCTCTGCCAAAAGGTTCCGCCCTTCCTCTTTGGAGATGCACCTTTGAAGGACTCCGGTAGCGCTTTTTTGTACAATTCTCCCTCATGGACCCTGTAGGCCTTGGATCGCCGCACTATGCAGCGTGCCTCATTTTGGTCCTCCGGAAGTTCCTGCCTAGTTAGGTAGGCCAAGAATGGTTCTGTCCATGGGGCAATAATGGCCATTATTTCGTGGGCTAAATGTGTTATTTCGGTGGCGGGGCCTCCGATTGTGTTAGAGAATTCGGTATCGGGTATATTAGCCGGGTCTAGACTGTTGTTACCAGTGTCCCCTTCCCATGCTACGGATGGCTTGAAGAGCCTTTCCATAAATATGTTGGGAGGGACCGCGTCGCGTTTTGCGCTGATGCGGGCAAGGATATCCGCCGCCTGATTGTTTTCCCGAGCCACATGGTGAAATTCGACCCCCTCGAACCGAGCTGACAGTTTTAGGACGGCATTGCGATAAGCTGCCATTTTCGGATCCTTGGCATCGAAGTCTCCATTTATTTGGGATATCGCGAGGTTCGAATCCCCGCGCACCTCTAGGCGTTGAATGCCCATGGATACTGCCATCCGGAGACCATGTAGAAGGGCCTCATATTCGGCTGCGTTGTTGGAGTCCGTATACATGATCTGTAGTACGTATTGAATGGTATCTCCTATTGCGGACGTCAAAACGACGCCAGCCCCCAGACCAGCCAACATTTTGGAGTCGTCGAAGTGCATGATCCAGTTTGAATATGTGTCGTACTCTTTAGGGAGTTCGGCTTCCGTCCACTCAGCGACAAAGTCAGCCAAAACTTGTGACTTAATAGCTCATCGTGGCTTGCAAGTTATGTCAAACAGGAGGAGCTCAATGGCCCATTTGGCAATCCGGCTCGTCGCGTCGCGGTTGTTTACAATATCGTTAAGTGGTACTTCTGAGGCTACCGTTATCGAACACTCTTGAAAGTAGTGTCGCAGCTTCCGGGATGCCATGAATACCGTGTACGCTATCTTTTGATAATGCGGGTACTGTGATTTGCATGGAGTAAGGACAGTGGACACATAGTAAACCGGCTTTTGAAGGGGAAATTTGTGTACGTCCACTTCTCGCTCGACGACGAGAACTGCGCTTACTACTTGATGAGTTGCCGCAATGTATAATAACATTGGTTCGCCAATGTTTGGCGCGGCCAGGACTGGGTTTGTTGCCAATATGGCTTTTATTTCATTGAGTCCGGCCGTGGCGGCATCCGTCCACTCGAAGTGTCCGGTGCGCCGGAGGAGGCGATAAAGAGGTAATGCCTTTTCTCCCAAGCGGGAGATAAAGCGGCTTAGAGCCACGACGCATCCAGTCAATTTTTGTATTTGTTTGAGGTCTATTGGGGTAGCCAACTGTGACAACGCTCGGATTTTGGCCGGATTAGCTTCGATACCTCTACTAGAGACAATGAATCCCAGGAGCTTTCCGGCTGGTACGCCGAAAATGCATTTTTCCGGATTGAGCTTGATGTCATATGTTCGGAGGTTGTCGAATGTGAGCCTCAAGTCGTCTACTGGAGTTTCGACATGCTTGGTTTTAACGACCACGTCATCCATGTATGCATCCACTGTTTTGCCGATCTGGTTTGCCAGACATGTCTGAATCATGCGCTGATATGTTGCGCCGGTGTTTTTGAGCCCGAAGGGCATTGTGTTGAAGCAGAATGGGCCGTATGGTGTGATGAATGCAGTTGCGGCTTGGTCTGGCTCCACCATTTTAATTTGATGGTAGCCGGAGTATGCATTGAGGAAACACAATGAATCGTGTCCTGCGGTAGCATCGATGATTTGATCGATGCGGGGGAGGGGAAAGGGATCCTTTGGGCAGGCCTTGTTAAGGTCCTTAAAATCGACGCACAAGCGCCAGGATTTGTCCTTCTTTGGTACCATCACCAGGTTTGCTAGCCAGTCCGGATGTTTTATGTCTCTGATGAATCCGGCCTCCAATAGCTTGGCTAGTTCCTCTCCCATGGCTTGTCTCTTAGGTTCGGAGAAATGTCGAAGAGCCTGCTTGACTGGCTTGAATCCTTTTAGGATATTTAGGCTGTGCTCAGCCAGCCTGCGTGGGATTCCTGGCATGTCTGAAGGATGCCAGGCAAAAATGTCCCAGTTCTCACGTAGGAACTCTCGCAGTGTGGCGTTGACATCAGGGTTTAATTGTGCCCATATGGAAGCTATTTTTGTAGGGTCCGTTGGATGGACTTGGAATTTGACTATTTCGTCCGCCGGTTTAAAGGAGGTGGACTTGGATCTTTTATCGAGTATCACATCGTCCCTGTTTACCGAGGAGCGCAGCGCAGTTAGTTCCTCGGCCGCTAGGGCTTCGGATAGTGCCTCAAGGGCCAGTGCGGCTGTCTTATTTTCGGCGCAGAGTGCTATGTCCGGATCACTAGCAACAGTGATCATTCCGTTGGGCCCGGGCATTTTGAGCTTCATGTACCCGTAATGGGGTATGGCTTGGAAGATTGTAAACGCCTCCCGCCCTAGTAGGGCGTGGTATCCGCTGCTGAACGGGGCCACTTGGAATGTAATTTCTTCGGACCTGTAATTATCCGCTGTGCCGAATACCACATCTAGTGTGATTTTCCCAGCGCAGCGTGCTTCCCGACTGGGGATGATTCCTCTAAAGGTTGTGCTACTTTGCTCAATGTGGCTCCAGTCTATTTCCATCTTTTGAAGAGTTTCCTCATAGATGAGGTTTAATCCACTGCCGCCGTCCATGAGTACCTTGGTGAGTCGAAAGCCGTCCACGATTGGACTGAGGACCAGTGCGGCTGGTGCTCGGGCTGTTCGGAATTTAGGTTCGTCATTGGCATTAAAGGTAATAGCCATGTCACTCCAAGGATTTATTTCTGCTATGTGGCAGATTTCGGCCATGCTGCGGAGTGTTATCTTGAGTCTGTTATTTGACGCGAAGGTCTCAAAGACCGTTAACACCGTATTATTGTTCACGGGATGGTGCTCTGTGGTATTTGGGAGGAGTAGATCCTCACCACTTTTGGCCACCTGCCGGAGTATCCAACATGCTCTAAGGCTGTGCGTTGGTATGGCATCCGCTGTACTATGAATTCTGCAGGGTCCGTTGAGCCATCCATCTAGTACGGTTCCTTGCCCCGTAGAGGGCTTTTGCTTTTTGGTAGTTAACCCAGGTGTATTGTGGTAATGCACCCTTTTATTTTGGACTGGGTTTGTGTTCAGGGCCGGATTATCCCAAAATTTTATTTCGGTTTTCCAGGCGCTTTCCATCACACAGTACTTTCATACTATGGACGCCAAGTCGGCAAAGCATGTAATTTCGCGGCGACTTATGGCGTTGAGAATTCCCTTGTCCGTGCAATTATTGTAGAAGAACGAAAGTGTGTCTTCCTCGTGGCAGTCCTTTATCCTGTTCATGACTAGGAGGAATCTGGCCCAGTAATGGTGTACTGTTTCTTTGGGCTCTTGCCTAATTTGGGATAGCGTATGTCTGGGTGGGTGGGTGGAATTGAATCCGAATCCTCACCCAATCTGAGACTCAGGGGCCAAGGAGTTTCCGAACTCGGAAGTTTGGATTCTTGGATGTTTTCCGATAAATCTAGCCCGCTGCCTGATTCTAAGTTCAGGCCTTGAGTGACGTCCTCCCCTCTGCGGGTATCCGGCTGGGAGGGATCGGGAATCCAGACATAGCTAGTCCTTAAGATAGATGAAGGGTTGCCGCATTGTTCCTCCACCACTGCAACGTGATGGGTGACCTGGGGAGAGTTGATCTCTCTTAGATCGGGTTTAGGCTCAATTTGATCGTAGTCTGTAGCGACTCCCAGGGCGGCGAAGCGATCCAAGAGCTCGTTCAGGGAACAGAGCTCCATTGGATCTAACTGCTCGGCGAGTTCCGAGCTGACGTGAAGATTGCTTTCGATGACCCGAGAAGTCATCGTCGGCGCAGCGGCTGAACAGGCGGTCATAAGAAAACCACCTAGCTGGAGGGTTTGGCCGATAGCCAAAGCTCCCTTAGCAACAGTGTCGTCTTTAAAGACGGGATGAGACATCCTTCCTGATGGCGATGGCACAGCGGAACTCTTAATGAAAGCACCAATGTCGGTGTCAAAACCGGCGGATCTCGGGTAGGGGGTCCCGAAATGTGCGTCTAGGCCGGATGGTAACAGGAGGCAGGAGACACAATGTTTTACCCAGGTTCGGGCCCTCTTGATGGAGGTAAAACCCTACGTCCTGCTTGATTAATATTGATGATATGGGTAGTACAAGAGTAGATCTACCACGAGATCAAGGAGGCTAAACCCTAGAAGCTAGCCTATGGTATGATTGTATGTTATGGTTGTTGTCCTACGGACTAAAACCCTTCGGTTTATATAGACACCAGAGAGGGTTAGGGTTACACAAGGTCGGTTACAAAGGAGGAGATATCCATATCCGTATTGCCTAGCTTGCCTTCCACGCCTAGTAGAGTCCCACCCAGACACGAGACGAAGTCTTCAATCTTGTATCTTCATAGTCTAACAGTACGGCCAAAGGATATAGTCCGGTTACCCGGAGACCCCATAATCCAGGACTCCCTCAACATCTATCAAAGATTAGTCAATACTGGAGAGGTGATTTGTTCCTCTTGACAAACTGGTGGTGAACCATAGCATTAAAATCTAGATAGGCAGGAGGTAATTCAATATCATCTTCGCGTACATCTATACCAAGAAAATTAGCTACGCGGGTTGCATAAATTCCACCAAAGAAATCTCCATTAAATCTATTAAGATGCAACCTATGTGCAACAATGGCTCCCAAATTATATGATTTGTCTTCTAACACAACACTCCTAAGAATACTGAGGTCAGGGACACACACGTGACATGCCTCATCTTTACCATTTATGCATCTACCTATGAAGAGAGCAAAATAATTTATAGCGGGAAAGTGGATGGTCCCTATGGTAGCTTGTGTAATATCTCTAGATTCTCCCACGGTTATATTAGCAAGAAAATCTCTAAATTCAGATTTGCGACAATCCCTTATACTACCCCATTGTGGAAGTTTGCATGCAGTGGTAAAATCCTCGAAGTCCATGGTATAAGATTTATCATAAAGATCAAACAGGACAGTTGGAGAATTACGTGAAGTGGAAAATTCAAACCTCCTCACAAAGGAACTAGTGAGGTTATGATACTGACTGCACTTCTCTTCCTTGAAGCTCACAAGATTAGCGTTACGCAAATATGCGTTGAATTCTTCTTTTATTCCCGCTCGATCCATAAAATTTTCAGAAGGCCACTCACAAGGACGCACTGGAGCGTCTCTTGGTGGCTCTTCGTCAGCATCACGCATTGCAAGTCTGGGTCCTTGCTTCTTTGAAGAACCACCTTGGAACATCTTCCTAAGCATTTTTCTTCCTCTGATAAATTCTAAAAAAAATTAGTAACTTCAAAATAAAAGTAAACCAAACTCAATAATATTGATAGCAACCACTCATACAAGTGCCTAGAGCCTATATCATGCATCAAAACTACTTTTGACCATATAAATTTGACATGCAAGCTCAAGAACAGGGTCACCTAAGCAGCAAAAATTTGCAATGAATAAAGCACTAGAACAAAAACTAATTGGACCAATGGAGGAGTCACATACCAAGGAACAATCTCCCTAAGCAGTTTTGTGAGAGGTGCTTTGAGCAAGGAGATCGAAAATGGCAGCAAAGAGGGCTGGAACTCGTGCTTGAGTTGGTTTTTTGTGTTTGTGGGAGGAAGAAGAAGAGGATGGGTGCAAGAATAAGTGGAGCAGGGCCACCGTGGGCCCAAGAGGCAGGGGCGTGCCCTCCACCCTCATGGCAAGGTGGTTGTTCCCCCTAGTGTGTTCTCTGTTCCATAAATCCTAAAATATTCTAGAAAAAATCATATTTAAATTTCAGGGCATTTGGAGAACTTTTATTTTCGAGGTATTTTTATATTGCACGGATAATCAGATAACAGACAAAAAATATTTATTTTTATTTTATTTAATATAAATAACAGAAAGTATAGAGAGGGTACAGAAGTTTGTGCTTCTAGTTTCATCCATCTCATGCTCATCAAAAGGAATCCACTAACAAGGTTGATCAAGTCTTGTTAACAAACTCATTCCGATTAACATGAAACCGGAGAAATTTCGAATAACACTAGGTTACCTCAACGGGGATATGCACATCCCCAATAATAAGTATATCATATTTCTTCTTGACAGTAGGAAGAGGAAATTCAAAACCTCCAAATATAATCGATGGAATTTTTCCAATAGAATTGATACTATGAACTTGAGGTTGTTTCCTCAGAAAGTGTACCGTATGCTCATTACCATTAACATGAAAAGTGACATTGCCCTTGTTGCAATCAATAACAGCCCCTGCAGTATTAAGAAAAGGTCTTCCAAGAATAATAGACATAATATCATCCTCGGGAATATCAAGAATAACAAAGTCCGTTAAAATAGTAACGTTTGCAACCACAACAGGCACATCCTCACAAATACTGACAGGTATAGCAGTTGATTTATCATCCATTTGCAAAGATTATTTAGTAGGTGTCAACTTATTCAAGTCTAGTCTACGATATAAAGAGAGAGGCATAACACTAACACCGGCTCCAAGATCACATAAAGCAGTTTTAACATAGTTTCTTTTAATGGAGCATGGTATAGTAGGTACTCTGGGATCTCCAAGTTTCTTTGGTATTCCACCCTTAAAAGTATAATTAGCAAGCATGGTGGAAATTTCAGCTTCTGGTATCTTTCTTTTATTTGTAACAATATCTTTCATGTACTTAGCATAAGGATTCATTTTGAGCATATCAGTCAATCGCATACGCAAAAAGATAGGTCTAATCATTTCAGCAAAGCGCTCAAAATCCTCATCATCCTTTTTCTTGGATGGTTTGGGAGGAAAAGGCATGGGTTTCTGAACCCAAGGTTCTCTTTCTTTAGCATGTTTCCTAGCAACAAAGTCTTTCTTATCATAACGTTGATTCTTTGATTGTGGGTTATCAAGATCAACAACAGGTTCAATTTCTACATCATTATCATTACTAGGTTGAGCATCATTATGAACATCATCATTAACATTTTCATTAGGTTCATGTTCATTGCGAGATTGTGTTTCAGCATCAGACATAGAGATATCATTTGGATTATCAGGTGGTTCAGCAATAGGTTCACTAGAAGTTTGCACAGTTCTATCATTTTTCTTTTTCTTCCTTTTAGAAGAACTAGGTGCATCAATATTATTTCTCTGAGAATCTTGCTCAATTCTCTTAGGGTGGCCTTCAGGATACAAAGGTTCTTGAGTCATTCTACCAGTTCTAGTAGCCACTTTAACAGCATAATTATTTTTCTTACTGTTCATCTCATTGAGCAATTCCTTTTGAGCTTTAAGTACTTGTTCTACTTGAGTGGTAACCATAGAAGCATGTTTGCTAACAAGTTTAAGTTCACCTCTAATATTAGCCATATAATCACCCAAGTATTTAATCATATCAGCATCTTGTTTTAATTGTCTACCAAAATAAGCATTGAAGTCTTCTTGCTTAAACATAAAATTATCAAACTCATCCAAGCACTGACTAGCAATTTTAGTAGGAGGGATTTTAGCTCTATCATATCTATAGGGAGAATTTAACTTTACTACCTGTGTCGGGTTATCGAGGTCTGGAGGTTCTTCAATAAATAAAGGATTAAGATCATATGTTTCTTCAATAGGCGGTAAATTAAGACCATGTATTTCTTCAATAGGAGGTAAATTCTTAACATCTTCAGCTTTAATACCTTTTTCTTTCATAGATTCCTTTGCCTCTTGCATATCTTCGGGACTGAGAAATAGAACACCTCTCTTCTTCGGAGTTGGTTTAGGAATATGATCATTAATTGGAGCAGGAGCTGGCTCAGGAGGTGCCCAATTATTTTCATTTGTCAACATATTATTCAATAAGATTTCAACTTCATCCGGTGTTCTTTCCCTGAAAAGAGAACCATCACAATTATCCAGGTAATCTCTGGAAGCATCGGTTAGTCCATTATAAAAGATATCAAGTATTTCACTTTTCTTAAGAGGATGATCCGGCAAAGCATTAAGTAACTTG
The DNA here is from genome assembly GCA_034509565.1 of Triticum monococcum. Lineage (NCBI taxonomy): Eukaryota > Viridiplantae > Streptophyta > Magnoliopsida > Poales > Poaceae > Triticum > Triticum monococcum. The sequence continues at coordinate 272,028,536 of CM067842.1, read as the reverse complement.
AGAAGCCTCCCCAAGCTTGTGGGAGACTCTCTTCTTTAATTTGCATAAAGTTGTATATTTCCTTTAAAGCAGCTTGTTTCTTATGAGCAGGGAAATATTTAGCAGAGAAGTAGTAAATCATATCCCCGGGGCTACGCACACAACTAGGATCAAGAGAATTAAACCATATCTTAGCAACACCCTTTAATGAGAACGGAAATATTTTAAGGATATAAAAGTAGCGAAATCTCTCATCATTAGTGAACAGGGTGGCTATATCATTCAATTTAGTAAGATGTGCCACAATAGTTTCAGATTCATAGCCATGAAAAGGATCAGATTCAACTAAAGTAATTATATCAGGATCAATAGAGAATTCATAATCCTTATCAGTAACACAGATAGGTGAAGTAGCAAAAGCAGGGTCAGGTTTCATCCTAGCATTTAGAGATTGCTTATTCCATTTAGCTAATAACCTTTTGAGTTCATATCTATCTTTGCAAGCTAAAATAGCTAAAGAAGCATCTTGATCAAATAAATAACCCTCGGGAATAACAAGTGATTCTTCATCGTCACTTTCATCAGCATAATCAGATTCAATATTTTCAATCTCTCTAGCCCTAGCAAGTCGTTCCTCGAGAAAATCACCAAGTGGCACAGTAGTATCAAGCATAGAAGTAGTTTCATCATAAGTATCATGTATAGCAGAAGTAGCATCATCAATAACATACGACATATCAGAACGAATAGCAGAAGCAGGTTTAGGTGTCACAAGCTTACTCATAACAGAAGGTGAATCAAGTGCAGAGCTAGATGGCAGTTCCTTACCTCCCCTTGTAGTTGAGGGATAAATTGTTGTCTTAGCGTCTTTCAAGTTCTTCATAGTGTCCAGCAGATATAAATCCCAAGTGACTCAAAGAATAGAGCTATGCTCCCCGGCAACGGCGCCAGAAATTAGTCTTGATAACCCACAAGTATAGGGGATCGCAACAGCTTTCGAGGGTAGAGTATTCAACCCAAATTTATTGATTCGACACAAGGGGAGCCAAAGAATATTCTCAAGTATTAGCAGCTGAGTTGTCAATTCAACCACACCTAGAAACTTAGTATCTGCAGCAAAGTGTTTAGTAGCAAAGTAATATGATAGTGGTGGTAACGGTAACGAAAGAGTAATGAAAGCAAAGTAATATTTTTGGTATTATGTAGTGATTGTAACAATAGCAACGGGAAAGTAAATAAGCGTAAACCAGTATATGGAAAGCTCGTAGGCATCGGATCAGTGATGGATAATTATGCCGGATGTGGTTCATCATGTAACAGTCATAACATAGGGTGACACAGAACTAGCTCCAATTCATCAATGTAATGTAGGCATGTATTCCGAATATAGTCATACGTGCTTATGGACAAGAACTTGCATGACATCTTTTGTCCTACCCTCCCGTGGCAGCGGGGTCCTAATGGAAACTAAGGGATATTAAGGCCTCCTTTTAATAGAGAACTGGAACAAAGCATTAGCACATAGTGAATACATGAACTCCTCAAACTACCATCATCACCGGTAAGTATCCCGATTATTGTCACTTCGGGATTAACGGATCATAACACATAATAGGTGACTATAGATTTGCAAGATAGGATCAAGAACTCTCATATATTGATGAAAACATAATAGGTTCAGATCTGAAATCATGGCACTCGGACCCTAGTGACAAGCATTAAGCATAGCAAAGTCATAGAAACATCAATCTCAGAACATAGTGGATACTAGGGATCAAACCCTAACAAAACTAACTCGATTACATGGTAAATCTCATCCAACCCATCACCGTCCAGCAAGCCTACGATGGAATTACTCACGCACGGCGGTGAGCATCATGAAATTGGTGATGGAGGATGGTTGATGATGACGACGACGACGAATCCCCCTCTCCGGAGCACCGAACGGACTCCATATCAGCCCTCCTGAGAGGTTTTAGGGCTTGGCGGCGGCTCCGTATCGTAAAACGCGATGATTTCTTCTCTCCTATCTTTTTCTCCCCGAAAGCAGATATATAGAGTTGGAGTTGGAGTCGGGAGGTCTCTAGGGGGCCCATGAGGTAGGGGGCGCGCCCTCCACCCTCGTGGATAGGGTGTGGGCCCCCTGGTCTTCATCTTTGGCGAGGATTTTTTATTATTTATTGTAAGATATTATGTGGAGTTTCAGGTCATTCCGAGAACTTTTGTTTTCTGCACATAAAACAACATCATGGCAATTCTGCTGAAAACAGCGTCAGTCCGGGTTAGTTCCATTAAAATCATACAAGTTAGAGTCCAAAACAAGGGCAAAAGTGTTTGGAAAAGTAGATACAACGGAGACGTATAAGCATGCAAACAAACATTAAAGGAGCCATTATCTGTATTTTTTAACTAAAGCTATTATCTGCCTGCTATCATTGGTTTTGAGTCTATCCACAGTTTGCTACCATCACTCTGGATCTGTGCATGCACTCCTTGCATAATCTCACTATGTTTTATTCCTATGCATGTCAGTTATTGTACACAATGGAACTGAACCTGTAGAGCAAAAGAGACGAGGCTTGCGTGGAAATAAAATGTCCTGCAGATGTTGCTCCGTAGTGGGCGCAAAGGCAGCCCCCCTTCACCCATTTCAGATCGTAATCAAGAGGAAGATAACTGTTCTGTGGGGGATTCAGAAGGAGAAGACCACTTCTATTTACCCCCTGAGGTCTTCACTATAACTTGGCATGCTGATGTTGGTAATATCATTCATATGGTGCCTTGCATTGCTTACTGGATACATCAGATATGTCATCTGCTTAGTTTAGACATGCTTTGTGTCAATGCCATCTATTTAGTTTCTTTATCGTATATGTGAATCACGCAATGCCATCTTGTTTAGCCAGGCATCATATATGTGAATTTTGCAATGCCACCCTGGTTAGCCAGTCATCTTATATGTGAATTATATCATGCCATCATTTTCTTATTACGTGTTAAATTTGTCAACAATTTTAGTACATTCAACTACTCTTCCTGTGCATCAGCCATTCGGCACGGTCATGGAAAATCTGAAGTGGAAACAAGGTCTTCAGAGCAGACAATGCTATCTGCGTCTTGCTGGTTATGGATAGCTCCTCAGAGGAGGATTCAGAGACAGATGACCAGTCCTACCCCCCCCCCCCCCCCCGAGGTGCATGCTCTAACTTGGCAGGGTTATGTTGCTCATATCGTGCGTATGGTATCTTGCATTGCTATGTCATTTTCTTAGTTTAGACATGCTTTGTGTGAATGCCACATGTTTAGTGTATAATTACCATATATGTGAATTATGCGATGCCATCTTGTTGCAAGACATTATATATGTGAATTATGCAATGCTATCTTGTTGCAATGCATTGTATATGTGAATTTATGCAATGCCACGATGTTTAGCCAAGCGTCATATATGTGAATTATGTCATGCCGTCCTTGTTGTATTTCTAGTTGCATTTGTCGACAATGTTTGTATATTCAACTGCTCTTCCTGTGCATCAACCATTTGAATTGGTGATGGAGAAATCTGGAGTGAAAACAAGGTCTTCAGAGCAGACAATGCTACCTGCTGAAGCAGATATCTTGCTGGTTACAGATAGCTCTTCAGAGGAGGATTCAGAGGCAGATGACCAGTCCTATTATCCCCCTGAGGTGTATGCTCAAACTTGGCAGGGTTATATTACTCATATCATGCATATGTTGTATTGCAATGCTTAGTTTTTACATCATATGCACAATATTGAATGACATCTCCTTAGTTGACACATCATATATGCGATTGCCCTCTGCTCACTTGCTTAGTATATAAATCATATATTTGAATTATATCATGCCAAGATGTTTACATAGACATCATGTATCTGAATTATGGCATGCCAACCCATTTTCTAAAGACATAATATAGTTATATCATCTCATCATGTTTACATAGTCATCATATTTTGAATTATGCCATTCTATCTTGTTTAGTTAGCCATCATACATTTGAAATTGTGTCATGCTATCCTGTTTAATTAGCCATCATATATGTGAAATTATGTCCTGCTATTCTGTTTGGTTAGACAACATAAATGTGAATTATTTCATGCCCTGTTTTCTTCCCTACTATCCATTGCACCTGTCTATCTTACAATGTCTGTACATTCAATTACTTCTCTTGTTTATCAGCCATTTCAATTGGAGGGGGTGATGGCAGTATCTGTAGTATAAGTAAGGGCAGGGCGCCACCGTAGGGAGGGGTTCGGTAGAGTCGTCCATCTTTCCCCTTGTGCACTCGTGTCCATCCTCCCTCACGAGGCAATCCAACCACAAAGCAGGAGTAGAGTCTTACACCGCAAGGTGGCCCGAACCTGGGTAAACTGTCGTGTTCCCCATTCTTCTTCTCTAGATCGAGCACGCCAAAGCATCGCCATGAGGTAGCGGGTCACGAGATAGGACTTAGCCGGAGGCAGCGAGCACACCCAGTGTTCGAACTTTCACGGGTCCCCGGAGCCCCGACTCCGACAGGCACGCCGGCTGAGAGAGCGCCATCCGTGCCGCTTCCCGGTGCAGGAGACTATCATATATTCAAACGACACTATGACTGCCCGTCCGTCCATCTCCCGCCCTCATTGATAGCATGCGGTTGCCGAGGAGTCTCCTTTGGCGCCATCCGCCCGCCTCTCTACCACCATCGGTGCTATATAAACTACTTTCCCGGCCATAGCCATAGTCATCCCTCTCTGCACCACTCCCCGCCATGGATCCCTCGACAACCAAAGCTCTCTGGGACGGGCTAACGTCGGAGCAAAAGAAGGCCATGGCCAGCATTGCTGCCGATTGGCAGGCCGACAGGCAGCTGGAGGACACCTCCGAGGACGACGTGTAAATGAAGGACGCCTCTCATGACGAGCCAGTGCCACTCTCCTCCTCCACTCCACCCTTGCTGGTGCATTGCACCATAACCATCGGCGAGGCCCATGCCTATTATGTGGACATGGTGCGGGAGAACCAGTTTTTGGAGGCGCAAGCTGGCGCCAACTACAACCACAACCTTCTCCAAGAGCTTTTGCAAGCGGAGGAGCAGGTCACCACTGGTAGGGCGATAGCGCCGGACGCGGACCTGGCAGAGCAGGAGGCGTTGCTTGAGTCCTATCGCTCCGCCTGCAAGATTCGTCTTGCTCGTTGGCTGTACCGGCAACAGGTGGTGGAGGTGGCGGCCGCCGGCAAGGAGTGCGGCGAGGAGGCGGCGATGAATTGTTCGACGACACCAATGACGAGGAGCTCGCGCCCCGGCTCCACGACCAAGAAGAAGTCGGCACGTCCGCGGGCGCTGCCGGGAGCGAGGAAGAGTAGTGTACGATAGGTTGCCACCACTCGTTTCCCAGGAAGGCCACCGCTCCTCCCCTCCCATCGACGCCAAGCTTGGTGGGCTGAGTATCTTCTTCCGACTAGTCGCTTGGCGGCGATGTTGAGGCGGACAACTTCAGTTCCCGGGGCTTCGGAGGCGGAGCTGGAGAGCACCAAGGCGCAACTGGGGACAATGAAGCTTCAGTTCTTGGGGCTGATGGCCGGACACAAGGACCGGACGTCAGCGATCATTTAGATTAGGTATTAATTATACTCCAGATGGCCTAGCACCGCTTTGATGTATTTGTAATGAAATCTGTCATGTTTATATGAAACCCGGCCGTGTTTATATGAAATCCGGACTTGTTTGAATGTATTTCGTCCGGTTGGTTCAAATTATTGTGAAAATGTATGCGGCTATGGTTGGATGGCGTCCTACCGCATCCGTGTCCGCAGACTAACCCCCCCTGTCCGAGGATGGATGCAGGAGAAAATTTATAGGTTGCCGTTGGAGATGCCCTAAGGTCACTGATGCACACATGCAAGATCCTTTATTTACTTGATCATGGTATATATCATCATCAGTGCAAGTTAGAGCATCTCCAGTCGATGATAGCTATTTTGGTCGCTTCACCGACGTCTCCGGACGTGTCCGCGGAAAGTGACCGGTAATACATCAGATTTTTCTCTTCTACAACCGGATACGATATTATAGAATCCTTAAATCCATACAATTACATGCAACTTAGAACCTAGTTTAAAGTTTTCTCCGCACTCGTTCGCCTTCATGTTTGTGTCCGTGTCCAGCGGTAATGAGCCGCCCATGAAGTGAAGCTCTGGTCATCGGCATGGTAGAGTAGGACATGAGACACAGACCGTCTCATGGGACTTGAGGTGCCACCATCTCACATACCCTACTATTCCTCGTAGCTTCCCATGGCATGGACACCACCGGTCGATGTGAATTCCGTGATAGACCCCTCTTTGTTGTAGCCCGACACCTTCACCATGACGCGATTTGCGATGCCGGTGGTGCCAGTCACCCATAGAGGCTCAACCGCAGAGTGTGACTCAGCCTATGCGGCCTCCCGCATCCCTTGCCTCGCACGAGGGGCACTCTGCTCCATGTTAGCGGACGGGCCATGGCTCGTGCCGGCGTTTACCTCCGACTCGGAGCCCATGGGGTTGGCATGCCTCGAAGGGGTTGCGCTGCTGCTGCGACATTGGGGCACCAGATGAACCGCAGCACCTCCATGCGAGGCAGTGGGCAAGTGCCTCCCGCCACAACGCCTTTCGCAGACACAATGGATTCCCTCCAGATCGAGTCCGACTACTGTCAGGTGGACTCCTCCCGTGAGCGGTAGAGAGCAATGTAGACGGCCATCTCCTCCTCATGCCCGCATGGGATGAGGTTCCAGTGCACATATCAGAAGTGATCAGAGTTGGATCCGCCGCCGACAATGCCAAAGAAGGCCAGAGATCGTCAGAATGGTGCTTGGTGCAGAGATGGAGTTGTGTGAAGTGGATGGGGATGAGGACGAATATATACGGAATTGGATGGGCGAGAGTGTGTTGGATCTGACCCGTCTGGGTCTTCTTATGTCCACCCAAATTTAGGCTAGATATGAGTGTATCGGTCAGCCTGGACGGGCCGATATAAAGGATGCGACTGAGTCAGAATTTTATGACCAGGCCATTTGTCCGGACGTAGTTTGGGGAGCCTGGCTGGACCATATGCACTCTCTCACAGCTTATGGTGAAGCGCACTAGCAGGACGAGATTAAACGAGGTTGATGGATCAATTCTGACCAGCGTGATACACTAGTACTTCCTCCCTCCGAAAATATTTATTATCAAAATGGATAAAAGGAGATGTATTTAAATGTATTTTAGTTCTAAATACATCTCTTTTTATCTATTTTGATGATAAATATTTTTGGAGGAGAGAGTACATTGCTAGGTTAAGCTAGAATCCAAAAAGAGCTAGGAAGCAGATCGATTGCTTTGTTTCGGACGGGCTATATATACTTACGCATGCATGTACTTGATGTATGAAGCACCAGAAGGCAGAAGGAGCTTAGGACCGAGCTATGTGTGGATACATGCATAGGACCGCGGGCCAGGGCTAGACACCACAGACTATGGCGTCTTCCATCTAATCAAGACGACATGGTTGCTGACGTCTCGAAAAGGATCATATACCAAAAAAATTAAAGTAGGGTTAAATCGTGCTAAAGTTTTAATAATGGATCAAAACAGTAAAAAAGTCCCCAATGGGTCGCCATGTTTTTTTTAAATGTTAAATGGGTCGCCATGTTGAGTGCATCTGGCTATGAGACGACGGATACGAGACAGACGTCTGTCTGCTTAAGTGTCCAAGCGTTTGTTCGGGTCGGCATAGTTCGAGTTGCTCTTAGCTAGTCATAGTGGGGAGTAACTTATACTAATGTTATGCATATGGAAAATGCACAAGAGCACCTGAGTGCTTCACCCCTTATATGAATATGAAATTCAGAAAATACCAAGAAAAATCAATAAAATCTGAGATCTTAGGATATCAAACCTATGTGCCCAATTTACTCCCGTATAAAGTTTCATAAAAAAATATCAAGAATATCCGTGACGAAAAAAATACAGTCTAATCTATAATCCACCTAAACAGGTTTTTTACATAGGATTTTTTTGTCTTTTTTACCGAAAGTACCACAAATGTCATTTTTTCGCTAAAATTTGCACGGAAGTAGATTGGGCACCCAAGTTTGATATCCCACAATCTTAGATTTGTTTTGAATTTTCTTAGTTTTTTTGAATTTAAAGTTCATATAGGGGGTGGAGCATCCGGAAGCCAAAAATCCACGTCCCATGCATATGATATTAGTCTAAATTAGTACTACCTCTATAGTGTAAAGTAACATAATAACAGTATCATAGGTTGCTTTATTTATTAGCTCATAGACTCATTTTGCCTCGGAAAGCGCTATGTTGCAGTAACATACTCCCTCTGACCGGAAATACTTGTCATCAAAATGAAAAATTTGTCATTGCCATTGTAGCACGTGTGTGGCCCAGCCCATAAGGGCCATGCGGACTTGACGTCATCCCCACCTTCCTCCAGTATCTCACTGGCAATCCCTCGGTAGAGTAATCTTGCAATGCGGCATGAATTGGATGACTTAATAGTTTTCTGCGGTTTAGTACTAACATGCCTGTGTGGTGAACTAACTACCTTGGGAAGCAACAAATATGCCCCCAATCACGCTCTTGAAACAGGAATTTCTTGGTGCTCAACTGCTTATTCTGCTTTTCCTGGTACCGGTATAGATAGATAGAAAGCGCATTCAATCGAGAAAAGGATCAACTGATCCACCTCTTTACTTTTTGGTTTTTATTCGGCTGTTCCAGCATAGGTTGCATTATCTGGAACCATGCATGAATTGAGCTAAGCTGCAAAAAAAATACTATTTCCAAAAAGAGTCCGCCGATAAGATCGCTGAGATTGACCAGCCAGCTGGGTAGGTTTGGCTATTCCTTTCTATTGAAAAGCTTTTGATGCTAGTATGAGGTGAGTTTGTTGCTTCTTCCTCTCCGGACAGTCCTCCAGAAGTGGGTTCTGGTCGGTTTGTTTCTAAGTAATGGGGAAGAGGACTGAAACATGCCACTGAAAGACTCTACTGAACCTCCCCATATGGTAATCTTAAAGTGGCCGATTTACCCTCTTTTGCAATGAGTTTCGCTACAGCACCTGCTGCTCTAGCTAATTGCCCACCCCTTCCACCCACGGTCTTCGAGTCGTTCTTGACTGGCTAGCAAGCACTAGTGGAATTTAACCGCCTTGTGGTCGGGATGGTGAATCGATCATTCGCTATCCTTTTTTTAGAAGAGCTTTTTTGAATGGAAGAAAAGTAATGAAACCCGCGATGGCTACTGAATAATAGTTCTTGATATAATCCTTTATTTTTTTTATCTTCTTGTAGACCTTCAGAATAATTTTTTTGGTTGTGCGAACCAAAAGGAATGGTGTTTTTGGGTTGTACCAAGTCTGAATATATCTAGAATTAAAATATGTCTAGATACATCTTTTTTTATCTATTTTGATGATAAGTATTTTCAAACGAAGAAAGTATTATGTTACCACAAGCACCTTTTCCTCATTAAATACTTGCAACAGACATGCTTCTTTGTTAGTGCTAGTTCTTAAAAGGAAGTGCTAAAAAGTTAACGGACGCGTCTAGGGAGCAGCCGGGTGCTCCCTAGCGTTTCCTGGCAGCCACCCAGAAAAGGTAATTTTCTGTCCCCACTGTCCAGGATAGGAAAGTACCTGGCCCCCGCTCCAGATTCCCGCAACCACCCATCGAGCGGTCAAAACAGCTGGTCCTCCCCTTTGCCCGATCCCTCCCACACCCCTGCGCATCTCCTTCCTCCTTTCTCCTCACCTAGCCCCAGCCCCATCTTCTTCTCTCCCAAGCAAAGAAGGACAGCACGCCCCTTCCCCTGACCACTTCCAGATCCAAAGCAAACCTTCACAGCCCACCAATGGCGGCTCCATTGATGTTTCTTCTCTAGGCGTCTGGTTCCTGATTGCCCTGCAAAAAGGCAAAAAAACAAGACAAAAAGGTCAGATTTGGCTCATCTTCCAGATCCCCCTCCTCTTTCCCCACGATTTGCCTCTTCTGTAAGGCTTCAGATGTGCAAAACATTGTGTAAAAAAGCAGTGATGTTAAGCATGTTTAGTCTGCTGTTTGGGCAAGTTTCAGCCCCCTGATTTGGGCAAATTTAGTCTGATATTAAGCATCATATTTCTTCCCAGGCTTCAAAATCTATTTCCAAATCTGTTGCATATGAATACATTTATAAAATCTGTAGGCAAGTGCTGATAGTAAATGCTGACAAAAAAATTAGGAAAATATAATGCCTTGAGCAAGAAAAACAACTGAGAAAAAAACAGTACTTATAAGAGGATGAGAAACAAACAGATCATGATCTTTCTGACGTGTTCCGGTTCTATTAATTGCTTAAAACAGTGCAAAAATAAACATTCTGTTTGAGCAAAAACAATGCTATAATGAGGCAACTAATTATATGTCTGCACAAAACTTTGAAAACTTATGCCATGGCAAAAACATGAACACTTTTGAAACTTATAAGACAATGAATACTGACATCAATGTGGTTTATTGGAGCAACTTACAAAAATAGGATTAAGCAAAAAAAGCATAATCATGTCGAGGCAACTCTTTAAGAAACTAGAAAAAAGATTCCTCTTGGACATTTGTTTCCATTATTCCTTGGTTACGATAGTGAAAACACACTAGAAGAAATAAATGTAACTCAAATTGCAACTAAAAAACAAGAGACAGTTGCGTAGTACAATTTACCTTTGTTGTATCATATCCTTGACCATGATCCAAAAAAGGTTGGAAAAGTTGCCAGTATACACTTGCAAAATTATTAGTATTTCATCCTGCAAAAGAAGGAAAAAGCCAACAAAAAAATCCATATACCAACAACTATCTCAGCTGCGAAACATTACTTCAAAAGCATACTGAGCATATCCAAAGACACATAAACTTGCTGCTGTAAAAGATGAAACCTAAAAATGTCAACTTAAGTTCTTTCCAACACACAAACGTAAGTACTGAAAGAAGAAATAGTCTGGATATAAAAGAGCAATCATGCCCATAATTCTAGCTTAAGTTTTTCCTAACACTAAACATGCTCTGATCTCTCTGAATTGGGAGTGAATTCCATCCTGAAGACACTTCAAAGTAGCACTTCTATGGCGGCATGCTTGCTTCCCCAAAAATCAAATGTTGCCTGCATTTAAAGAAAAACAAAAAAAAGAAAATATATTATGAAACACAAAAAACAAACAGCCTATGTTATGTTTATATGTACAAACATGGTTCATTCAGGCAAGCTCTATGCATATCCTGCAAAAAAATATATTGCCTGACATATATAGTTTGACTTGCCTGATTATATTGTTTGGGTTGCCTGATAGTGCACTTTGAATTGCCTGGTTATGTTCAACTGCTATCTTGTGAATCTGGTGTGCTTGCGTTGCTGTGTTGTTTGCTTGCCTGATTTTAGTGTGGTACTAGATTGCCTCAACAACGTAAAAATTGCTTTGGTTGGTGGGTGAGCTATTGGCTTGCCTGTATTTATTGTGCTACTTGCTTCCATCCCTCTACTGACTTGCTTTACTTTTTCCCATATTCTCAATGAATAAAATAGGTTGACAATGATTGATCTGAATGAAGAACCAGCTGAAAATAATGATGATCCATTGTACTGTACACAACATGGTGCTGGAAATGCAGAATTTGTGGCGGAATCACCTAATCCCCCTATCATCCAAAGAGTCGATGGTGCCGCTACAGAAGCAATGAAGGCAGATGGGCAGTCAAGTCATGGGGGCCGTGCTCCGGGCAGTACACAAGTACCTGCAGCTATAGCAACTGGGAGTGATGCTCATACCCTGGATGGCACAGGTGCTGCAGGTGATACCGGTGGCACTGTTGGTAATGGTTTGGGTGCTGAAAATGATGATGAAGCTTGGTCACAGCCCAAGGAGCCTTACGTCGGCATGAGGTTCGACACTTTGGAAGATGCCAAGGTGCATTATAATGCATATTCCTTGCAAATGGGGTTTTCAATCAAAATGAATAGTTCAAGGAAGGATCTCAAAACAGGGGAGTTGATAAAACAACAGTTTGTTTGCAACAAGTTTCGGAAGCCTGATGTTGATGACGGAGGGGCAGAAAAGATTCCCGTGCTAGATGACATTGTTGAGCAAGAAAAAAATGATAATGAAGATGAGGCTATTGTCTTTCTTGATGATGATAGTAAAGGCAAAAAGAGGAGCAAGAAACGAAAAAGAGATAAAATTGTGCAAACTGGTTGCAAAGCTAAGATAATTGTGAAAGTAATAGATGGCAGATGGGAAGTGATCTACTTTGTTAGCGAGCACAACCACCCGTTGGTTGACAAGCCATGTTTGACTAAATATTTGCGATCACACCAAGGGATCCCGCCGAAAGAAAGGGCCTTCCTTACTCATCTTCATAACTGCAATTTAACTACAGGTATTGAACCACACCCACCTCCCCCCTATCTTCTAACTTTAAGAACCTACACATGCCTACTGCTTGTGTGTTTCTTAGCCTATCAACAAGTGCCTGTTTTTGCTTGAACCATGTCACTGATTTGCTTCAAACAAATGCCTTAGTTGCTTGATAGTGCCACTAAATTGCTTACAATAGTAGAAAAAAGAAATAAATTGCCTGATTTCTTTCTGGATGCTGGGGTTGCCTAATGTTTACCTGTTTGTTGCCCAATGCAAAGTTTCTTGCTTGCCTAGTTTTTTTATAAAACAAATTTGGTGTTCAATGTGAACTTGCCTATGGTTAGTCTCTTTGTAGCTAAAATGTACAATAGTACTTGTTTCTGGATAGGGTCAACTTGCCTATGATTGAAATTTCTATTGCTTGCTAAATGCATAGTTACCCCCCTGGTTTGTTTTGTGTATTTTGCTCATGTGTTGCCTGGGGCATATGGTTGTAGTTGCTTGTATAGCTTCATGAATTGCCCAAACTTTGCATTTGAGTTGCCTTGCTGAAAATAGAAAAGAAACTATTTTTGGTACTGTTTTTGTGTAGAAGAAGGATTGACCACCATTGTGACTTCACGTCAACAGGTCGTATGATGCACATCATGTCAGATTTCTATGGGACAGAACTCATTGTACCTTATGGCACTAAACACATTACAAACCTCAAGACGCTCTTGAACAAGGATGATACAAAAGAAGGGGATATGATAGAGACAGTTGCTTACTTTAAAGATCAGCAGATAGAGGATCCAGATTTTTTTTACAAGATAAAATATGATGAGGAAGACAGGGTTGAGAATATTTTCTGGGTCGATGGTGCAGCAAGGAAGGCGTACGTGGAATCTTATCACGATTGTATCTCCTTTGACACAATGTATATGACTAACATGTACAACATGCCCTTTGCACCATTCATTGGGATTAACAGGCATGGGCAGTCGTTCATGTTGGGTTGTGGCTTTGTTAGGCAAGAGTTGGCATCGAGCTTTGATTGGCTATTCCAGACCTTCCTTGAGGCAATGCATAATGTAGCACCCACCAACATCATAACCGACCAAGACATCGCAATGGCACAGTCAATTAAAAAGATCTTTCCTACAAGTGTGCACCGCTGTTGCCGCTGGCATATTATGAAAAAAGCACAAGAAAAGCTTGGAGCATTGCTGGGGAGAAACCCTGGCTTGTCCAAAGATTTCAACAGCTGTGTTGACTTCAGCTTGACGCCGGAAGAATTTGAGGCAAGGTGGTGTGAGCTGATGATGAAGTATGAGGCTATGACTGACTCCCACTTCGAGAATCTATATAAGTACAGAGAGACATGGGTGCCCTGCTACTTCAAGCACCAATTCTTCCCTTTCTTGCAGTCAACTCAACGCAGCGAGGGGTTCAACGCTGTCCTTAAGCGATATGTGAACCCACACAAGTCCATTTTGAACTTTGTGAAGCAATATCAGAAAATCCAAACACACATACTAGTCCGGGAGGGTTCAAAAGACTATAGGACAGGACATTTACAGACTGAAATGTGGTCATCTTACCCAATAGAGAAGCAAGCGTACGGTTCGTATACTAGGGACTTGTACGAGAAGTTTCGTGATGAGTTTCAGTTGACTACAAGGTGCAATGTGCGACCACATGGTGAAAACTTGTATGAGGTTTACCCCAATCAAGAGTGGGTTGCCAAATATGGTTCTAGGGGCTATTTTGTCACGGTGGAAGCTAGTGCTGGAGACTACAGATGTGACTACTGCAAGATTGAGAGGGACGGCATGCTTTGCTGCCATATCTTGAAAGTTTTCAACCACCTTGGTGTTGATGAAATCCCAGCGCAGTACATACTTAGAAGGTGGACACCTATGGCAATTCCCAACGCACCCCCTGCTGCCGAAGAGCAACCTGATGAGATGCCACCACAATCGAAAAAGGAACTCAGGCATGCAAATTTGATGATGGATTTTGGTAGTCTTGCCCGGGTTGCTAGTGCGTCAGATGCTGCGACGGATATTGTAAAGAAACATATGCGTGGTGCGCGTCATGAAATCAAAAATCTCAACATGTCAAAGAAGAAGAAACCGGAAGCACCAACAAGTGGGCCCTCTGGTGGTCCTCCACCATCAGCTGATGGTTCTACACCACAACCGAGTAACTCTCAGGCAACTGGTGGCCCTGCGGTGCGTCCTGGAGGGCCTTCACAAGCCCCTTCTGGACCTGGGCAGCAGAGACCTGCTTTTGCGCCACCACCAAGAAACACTCAGGCAACTAGTGGCCCTGCGGTGCGTCCTTATGAACATGCACAAACCTCTTCTGGACCTAGGCAGCAGCGACCTACTTCTGCAACGCGGAGAAAAAACGCACCAAACCTAACTGGCAACTCTATGACTGAGGATAGACACCAACAGACAGCATTCGGGGGTGCAGCGATGCAAAAAAGGGATGTACCACTGCCCATGAGCCCTCCCACACAAGGCTGCTGGCCTGTACAGCAACTGTCAGGATATGTGCCACTGAACAGTGGAGCAGCGCCGCAACTTTCAAGGGGCTCAACAATGACAAGGCCTGTGCAAGCGCTAAGAGGAACTGCGCCACAACTTTTGATGGATACGGCACTAGCAAGAGGGCCTGCGCGACCTCCTATGGGTCCTAGACCGGCAATTTGGCCTGCACCACAGACTATGGTGGCTATACAACCACCGCGGGGGCCTAACGCAGCAAACACAACCTATGTGGCTGGTCCTGGACTGGCACCATTGCCTGCATCAACAGCAACGCTGGATGGTTGGATTGGGCAGCATCCAGAGTCTTCAACAACACAGGAAGAAAATGCCAATGCAATTTCATCTCCTACTGCGCAAGCTCCTGGTGGATATGCGCACCAGCCGCTCAGTATGACATCTCTACATGTAGCTGTTGCAGCCGCACAAGGTACTACGATGGTTGAACCACAATTTGGAAGACCTGCTACCACACTTGGCCCTGCAATTCCTAGAGACCCTCCAAAATCAACAACAAAAGGGAGGGCAAAGTCAAAAAGAATTCAATCAGCACTTGAGCTGCATCCAAAAAGAAAGAACAAGTGCAGCCATTGTGGTTCTTTTAACCACAATGGTGCAAGCTGCCCGACCAGATTGGTGTAATGGTCACACAGTGACCAGATGGCTGAAAAAGATGTATCGAATGGCATCGACGAGTTAAACTATTTGCCGGTCTGTATGTTTGAACATCCTAAACTATTATTTATGGTTTACGGTTTCTTGTGGCTGACTTGCCTGGTTATAAGTTTTGAGTTGCCTGGTTATAAGTTTTGAGTTGCCTGTTGTGAGATTTGAATTGCCCCGCAAACACCCTTGCCCCACCACCCCCCCCATAATATTCGAAAACTTACATACATAAGATTCTGCAATTCTATAAAATGCAACAATTCCCTGGTTATGTAATGATCATACTATTTGTCTTTCATTTGTCTTTTATGGGTTCTTCTGAATAACTTGCCTCAAAATAAAGCTTAAATTGCCTGTTTATGCAATAGAATTGCCTGGTCCAAGTTGTTATACAGGCAACTCCTCCCTTGGCACTCCAAAGTTCACAAAAGAGCAAAAAAGAAACAACACATGCATTTTACATGGATGTAGCGCGCGTGGGGGAGAAAAAACTGACCTATGCTAACTTGAGTATGGTTTTCCATGGAGCAGTGTTGTTGGCGTTGTCAACCCACATGTTAGTCAAATGTTTCCTGATGCTTGGAATGTCATCAGCTGTGAAATTTGGAACAGCCCTTGCCTCCCAACCGTTTGCTATCGTCAGAGCAAAAACACCACAGTCGAACCTAAACAAAAAATTGAAAAAACAACTGGATGCTTACTCTATGTAGTATTGTGTCACTTGTAAAAAACTGAACAAGACCATAGTTAATATGTGAAAAAGAAGTGGATGCTTACTCATTATTTTGTTTTGGGACGTCGATGTTGGTAAGCCCAAACTCATCCACCGAGACGCGGGAACTG
This sequence comes from Triticum monococcum, assembly GCA_034509565.1. Classification (NCBI taxonomy): domain Eukaryota; kingdom Viridiplantae; phylum Streptophyta; class Magnoliopsida; order Poales; family Poaceae; genus Triticum; species Triticum monococcum. The sequence continues at coordinate 272,012,081 of CM067842.1, read as the reverse complement.
GCGTAATGCTCTTCCCATAGAGACTGAAAACTTGCAACCATCTTCCTTGCGCAAACATCTAAAGACTTGTTTTTGAGCGTCCTCCAAGAATCAAGAGTTTCAAAACGTCGATCCCTTATGTTCACATTAAAAATCCAGTAATGATTGCCTGTTTTAGGTTTTGTCTTGTCGATGTTCTCTAACACTGGGAACATAATCTGTTAGAAAAAACAAAAATTGGGTTAGTAGAAAAAAATACAAATACTAGAAACTGGACTGAGGAAGCAAACAATGCACATGCCAGTTTTGTGCTAGTGTGAGTAACTTGACAAAAACAGAAAATGCATTATCTGCTTGTGTGAGCAACCAGCCAAAAATGCACAGGCAATTTGTGCAAAAAATGTAAGCAACTTGCCACATAAAAAAGCAATTAAGAAGATGCAAAAATGCACATGCCAGTTTTGTACTAGTGTGAGTAATTTGCCAAAAACAGAAGATGCATAGGCAACTTATCTACTTGTGTAAGCAAAACCAGCCAAAAATGCACAGGCAAGTTGTGCAAAAAATGTAAGCAACTTGGCACATAGAAGCAAAAAATCATGAGTGTAGTCAACTAGCCCACCACACAACACACAACCCACCCCCACCCCCCACCCTAAGAAATATTTACATTTGTGTGAGCAAAAGTTTTAGCATAAAAAGTCATATATAAAAAATGCATTGGTAAAAAGTAAAGGAACCATTAACTTACCATGTCTTTACGGTCCAAGCGATTCGACTTCTTGAAACGGGAAATGAGCTCCTTGCCGTTCAATTGCATGTTTAGCATCTGAACCTGATGTAAAAAAATACAGACATGAACATGACCTTTTATGAAAAAAAGAAAAAGAAAAAAACGCAAAACTACACTATTAGTTGCTTCGCGTTTTCTTACCGAGAACCTGACGGGCATCACGAGCTTCTTTGAGTCTGGTGGCAAGTTCATCATTATATTCTGTATACCAACTTCCATTACATGGCTCAAGACAAAACCTTATTTCTTCATTGAGTTTGCGAGCTCCCTCACCGTAACAAAGTATTTGCCATGTTCAATTACCCTTACGCTGCATGGGAAGAAAAAAAGAGGCATTCAGCTCACAAAATCATTCCATGAATTGCCTACCACCATATCAACTCAGGGAAAACACATAGGGGCATGGGCATATCAAAAGGATAAACTACTTCAAAAAATAAGAACTTCACACTAAGCCAAGTTGCCTGATTCTATAAATGGCTTGCTTGTAAACACAGTTTGAATTGCCTGGATAACATGACAGACCTTGCCTGGGGGAAAATGTGATATACTGTCATACCTGGTATCCACATCTGGTGACTCTTCTTCATTAATTCTTCCATGCAAAATAACTGATGCATACAATCTATTTGCTTCGGGTTTGGACATGTAGACTTTCTTCTCATTATAGTCAATGAAAGGTGACCTCTTGCAAGGAGGTCGCTTGATAATCCTTCTCTCAAATTGATGTGGGTGCATCTCTCCTGAACTACTACTGCTGTAAACCTTGCTGCCTGACCCCACTTCTCCTTGGTTGCAACTTTTTTCAGGTGTTTGGTACGCATTTCCTTCTGCTTGAACACACGGTTCGTCCATGCCTTCAACCTCCAACAGATAATCATCATCGGTTATATCGATGATTGGCTGGTTATGTACTGGGAGTTCCTTCAACTCATGCTCTGTAAATGTGCTTGACCCAACATGTTGATGTGTTGTGTTGTCTGCAAATCTTGTGTGCAAATCATCTATGCCAAGATCGAAACTTGGTGCTGGGCAGTACTCTCTAAAAAAGTCATTTGATCTTTCGGTGTCCCTTTGCTCAAAATGTTGTTTATCTTTATTCGCTGAGCTGTGATTTGTGGAGTTCGATTGGGCATTCTTGCTGTTTGGATCAACACACCTTGCAAACAGCTCACTCACATCTAGAACATTGATTTCTAGTGCATTGGTTGTCTTCCCACTAACACGCATGAATTCATGGTACATCTCCTCCACATGAGAGAAATGGGAAATGTTCCCCTGGCCAGTTGCTTCTACTGCTTCTGGAACACTTGTGGCCTCAGGCTGGGCAAGTACAGTTGAGCAAACAGGCAATTTCCCTAGGGCTCTTAGCAACTTTTGTTCCGGACTTTTTCCCATGGTTACAGCTTCGGGCAGGTCTTGTATCCTATTCATCTCCGTACATGACAGCGGAGGGATGTTCTCTTTCTCCTTTTTGTGTCCTGCATGATTTAATGGAGCAGCCTCGGGTGATGCATTGAAATCTTGCACCTTGGCCCTCTGGATACCATTGGCTGACTGCATCACATTCCCCCGAGACAGGGGAGGCACTTGACCATTTAAGTCACCTAGTGGTTGTGTTCTGCTGTTGTTTCCTGTGCTTACTAGCACTGTGGGTCCCTTCTTGAGTTGAACTGGCCTTACTTTTGTGGGGTCCAGTGTTTCCTCTGCAGAACTTGCCTGAAAAACAGCTGGCCTTGCTTCCTCCTTAGACTGAGTTGCCAGAATATGTGATCCACTTGCTTGACATTGGGAATGAAAATTGCCCGACTGCTTTGAATCTATTCCTGTAGGTACTGCCTCATCTCCAACTTTGCTGCACGGGGGTGCTGCCGAGCTTGATGGTGTACTCTTTACCACCTATGTTTTGGCATTCCCATGGATTGCCTCTTTTGTTTCAGAAAATGCCTCTTGTTGCTGCTGGGGAGGACCGGATTTTTTCATGGCTGACTGCCTTGACTTTCCCCCTTGGCCGTAACCAGGTTTTTCGGCACGATATGCCTGCAGATGAATTGTTGTTTCATTCATCACAGATGGCTCCAATACAAAACTAACAGTTTTCTTCATCTTCTTTGATGGCGGGAGTGGTGGTAGTTGGTTTCGACAAGCAGTCTTCTGTTCTGTAGCTTCATTTAGAGCACCAAGTTCTCTCATTATTTTCTGCCGAGTCGCCTTTGGGCATATTTGCTTGGGGTTGAATGTGAAGACCATATCCAAATCTTCCCCCCTCAACAACTCTTTGAACACCCTCCTCGCTTCGGTTGCCATGGATATGTCATCAATATCCAACATTTCTTCACTTCAAAAACAGGGAAGCGTGGTTTTGGGGAAATAGCAGTCTTGAATTCTGTCATCACAAGGTCTCTGATAGATATCCTATCTGCCTCATCCAATCCTTTTGCCTTTCTGTCCCTCTTCTTTTCAATCAGAAATTGCAGCGTGCATTGTTCATCATCATCGCTGCTTGCATTTTCAGTTGCGGGATCCCCGTCCCGATCGGAGCCACCATTGGTACCTGAACCACCGTTGCCACCTCCGCTGTCATCATCATCATCTTCATCCTGCTTCCCCTGCCCATCATCTTCCTTGTCTTTGTCATCCCCATCGCCTTCTTCATCGTCATCGTCCTCCTTTCCTTCATCATCTTCTTTTTCGTCGTCCTCTTCTTCTTCATCATCATCATTGTCCTCGTTCCCCTCAGTTCCGTCTTTACCTCCCATCTCAGCACTTGCCCCCTGGTGGTGATCAATCGTTTGTCGTGCTCCCTGGCTACTTGATTTCCCCTGAACTCCACTTGATCCATCATGACCGTCATCGCTGTCTGAACTGCCATCGGTGTCGCTTTCATCACTACCTTCATCCCTGCCATCTCCCTCACTTTCACTGTGGGCTGCCTCGCTGTCGTCGCTGTCAGAATTAAACGACTCCTCCTCACTTGGTAAGCTGTCTCTTCTGGCTGGTACTCGCTTGCCCCTTCTGTTAGACTGCCGCCTGCTTGTCTCTGCAGTAGTAGGATCTGCCTCCTTTGTCCCCCATTCATCATCATCTATCTTCCCAACCCCAGTCATGAGCTTCCCAACTGCATGTGAAATTATAGAACACATGTCGTGCACCAACCCTGTGAGCTTCTTTTGCTTCTGTAAAACATAAAAGTGGATGGTAGAGAACATGATAAGTACATATCTTCTATTGAAGATTCTGAAAAAATGGTTGAATGTACAAATGGCGATAAAAAGGGGAACAACAGTGAGAGGAAAAAACAAAGTGCTAGATAAACTTACTGATTTGTCATATGACTCGGGCAATCTTGCTGCAACAAATTTGGTGATGTGGTCCATACTGCCAAACAAGCTATCATCCGCACACCGGGAAAACTCCGTCTTGAGCTGGTGGTTTTATAGCCAAAAGAAGATTAAAAAAACTATGAGTGACAACAATCCTGGCACTCCCATACCAAAAAAAGACCTGAGAAAAATGAAGGAAAATAGTACTACTAATAGTCTGAAAATTCCTGCAACCATTATGCCACTTCCCCCTGTTGCCTACTATTAGTTGATACTGTAATCAACAAAAAATGAGGAACTAGTATGCAAGTTGCCAGTTTCCAGAACATAAGTTGCTTGTGTTGTTGTGTAAATTTGCTACTTTTCAACATGTAAATTGCTCAGACATAAAAAAGCTAAAAAATGTACTACAGAATCTACTATTAAATACAAGAACAAAACAAATCCTTCCTGTGAACATTATCCAACTGTGTGCATGGCAAACGATAGAAAGTTCGATTAAGTCTCATAACTACTTGGGCATACTTGAAAAAATATGTATGTCGCTTGCCCAAAAAGATACATTGCCTTGCTTGCTCTTTGAAATTGAATTGCCTACTCTAAAAAAATGGTAGTGTTTCCTAAAAACAATATGACAATGATATGTATACTAAAACAGAAAAAATGAGTTACTCGCAAATGGCCATATTCTCCTGGAGCCTTCCTGTCCTTCTTGATAACTCTGGAGATTAAATCTGAATTCCAAACTGAGACCCTTGGTACCAAGTTCGGTATTGGCTCATCAACATCCAGAGAGTCTAGGTACAACAACTGCATAGAGACACGGAGAAAGATCAAAAAGTTTAAGTTGTTGCAAAAAGAAAGGAGAAGGTAACTAAACAAAAGGATGCTTGAAAAAACAAAACAGCTTGAAGCACTTACAACAAGGTGGAAAACACAACAACAAACAGCCTTCTTGTTGGCACGCCCCGAAGTGAACGCAAGCTTTAATTGATCAACAACAAACTGGCATATATTGGTTTCCGTTATTCCATTGACATCCATGACCGCCGGAAAGCTCTTTGGGGAAATGCTCAAACTAGTTGAAGGGGCAAGGAAGCATGAAAAAACAAGAGCTAGCCAAGCACGGACAAAATCATCATCATGAGATCCTCCCATGTCAACGATCATCTTGCACCATTATGTGAGGGTTGGGGAGTTCTTGGATGTGATGTTGTAAATAGTGTACATTGCCTTTGTGATTTCAGGCCGATTCTCGAAGCACACCTTCCTGCCCCTGTTGGGCAAACCCCATATCCTACGGACACTTGCAGCATCAACAGGAATCTTCCCCCTTTCTAGAATGACTATCTGCGAAATCTCCGGGTCGTAATGCTTCATTATCCACTGGCTGAGATCTCCGGGCATGCTACTCGCTGCAAGGTCCAGGATGCCACCAAATTCTTTTCCGATGATGACACCCTTTTGGTCAGGAACCAAGTCCTTGTTCAACTTGAAGAGCCTTGCAGGGGATGCCCTGTTCCTACGACCCTATTGCGCATAAGGAAAAAATAGAAACAGGGGATTAGCAAAAAAAGAAAAAAGGTTCATCACAACATAGGCAACTTAGGCAGCATTGCTGGGCAACTGCTTAGTGAAACTGAGGCAACTATGCAAAATACCTCAGTTCCTCCCATCTTCTGGCGTTTTGCTTTTGGAGGCTGCTCGACGTCTACACCTTCAACATTTTTATTCCCAGCATCTGCAGCTTGGCTCTCATTACTATTCTCAGTACTAATGATATCATCAGGTCGCTTCCCCCGATGGACAACTGCCTTAGTTCTCATACGCTTGTGCCCGGTTATTGGTGCACTACTCCGTGGCTGGGAGATGGAAACCACATAAATCAATAAAAAAATGAAAAAAAAACAAACTCTGTTATGTACAGGAAGAACATAAAAACTTCCTGAGCATGTGCACACCTGTGTTTGATGCTCTTCATCCCCATGAGATGCAAGGGCATCATGGCTTGATCCAACAGCTCCATCCTGTTTTGACTTATGACTTGTCCCTGCCATCTAATTTATGCCGCATATTTAAAGAAACAGCGATTTTAAAAAAGTGGGAGCGTCGTAAACTATCTGATTTTCAATATATGTTACAACATTAATACAAAAGTACATACAAAAAAACCTAAGTAAAACATGACTACAGTTGGCATTTCAGGCAAACGGCTAAGAAAGCTTGAGCAAGTTTGAGATTACACAAATGCAGTACATATGGTGGCTGCTAGGCAACACATGTTGGCATTTCAGGCAAATGGCTAAGAAAGCTTGAGCAAAAAGCCAGGCATTACACAAAGACACTAGGCAAAAAATGGTTGAGGGCATGTTAGGGCAACTGACTAACAAAACCTCCACAACCAGGCACACTAGGCAACAGTTGAGGCCAATTCAGGCAACTGACTAGCAAAACTCCAGCAAAAAAGCCTAACAACTCAGTCACAAATCTTAAGCAAACTGACATACATATCTACAACTCAGTCGAAACAAACACGAGCGTCGAACCACAACACATAAACCTAGGACAAACCTAATACACATGGGAATACACAAAACATTTCAACAACATGAACCTATAACATAGTTCCATTTGTTGCATGAAAAATAAAGTGCTAGGAAACTATATGAGCATCCTATGAGTAGTTGTTGCACAAGTCAGTAAATCACCAAGCCTTGAATGCTCACCAGCACCAAAACCAAAATCTAACGAGTGCTTAATCCGTTTCAAATCAGTTAACCTATGCGTAATCTCTTCCTAATCTCTTACAATGGCGAAGGTATTCAGTGAACAGTGATTTCGCCCAAAACTCACGGGATCTGCAAGCATACACAAACTGGGATCGAGATGAACTGACCTGCGATTCTGCCCTCCGCCAACGCGCAAGGTGATTCTGCTCCTCCGCGCGAACCACACGGCGAAGACGCGCGTGTCGACCCTTCTCGCCCGCGTCTCCGGCGCTGCAGCGCCTTCCGCCTCCAACTGCTGCTGTTTGCTGCGGGTGTAGACGAACAGTCCCGGTCGCCGCACTGACACGCGCGTCGACCCTCCTCGCCCCCGTCTCCGGCGCTGCAGTGCCTTCCGCCTCCGACGGTTGCACCGACGTATGGCCCCAAATCGCCGCCCCGACGCGCGCCTGGCCTAATTAACCACTCCCTGCACGCCGCGCACGCTGTCCCTTCCTCACTACGCCGGAGGACGGCCGCCGAATCGCCGCACCGCCGCCGGCTGCTGCGGATTTGGTGGATTTGGGAGGAGCGCTCGGGGTTTCGAAATGGGGGGACGGGTAGGAGAGGAACTGCGAAGGCAGGGGAGAACTGCCGGGACCCACGACCGCTAATCCACCCAACGACCTCTTCGCAGGACGCCACGACCAGGTGCCACCTGGCGCACACGACGAGGCGAACCGCTTCTCCATGTGAACCACGCGATGCCAATCCGACGGCGCGCGAGAGCGTGTGCTCGCGCGAGCTAACGAGCACGCGACCGCTTTTTAGGATTTAGGAAAAAGAAATACCAACAGTCCAGACCGTAGATGCTTCTAGGAACGACCATAGACAGGCTCCGACCCCACATGACAGCGTGGGAGATTATGCCTGGCTGGAGAGGAAGAGAGAGAGACGGCAGTGAACTGGTCAGCCGTCAGAGCGACGAGTGAGGCTGGATGGACGGGATTGGGAACGGGATAGGCACGAGCGGAATTCGGCAAACCCAAAACCGTTATCGCCTCCGCCATTGACTCTTCTCTCGAATCCAAAGCGCACGGCACAAAAATCTTCCCGGTAATTTCTTTTCCATTTCATTCTCGGCGGCCTAGTCCTCTCCCTTTCCCTCCCCATCACCTTGGTCTTCCTTCCTCGATTCGATCCGAACCCATCCGATTCGGAAGAGAGGTACTCACTTGCCCCAACCATTTCGCGCGATCGAAGCAGGGCGAGCTCGACTTTGCGGCGCTAAATCGTCGGCAGCTAGTATCCCGCGCTGTGTTTCCCCCCGTTTGTTTGTGTTCAGGTGTTGGATTCATGGTATTTCGTGGGTCGGGTGGGTAGACCAGCGCTCGGGATTTTGTCTTGGTCGCGTCGACCTTGCCCGTGTTTCGGTTAGTTAAGGTTTTATTTACACTGGCTACTTTCCACTAGCCGGCGAGCTCATGCTCGTGTATTGGCAGGGTCTGTTGATCTAATCTGTCACTAGTTTAGCTTGGACCTGGTTTGGGTGGGGGTGGGGTAGGACCTAGCGATCCTTTTGATGATTTTTGTCATTTCTATCTTTAGATAATGTGCCGCTCAACAGTTTGCTTGCTGCCAAGTACACCATTGATTCAGATTTGTGTGTTCCTGCTCCTTCCTCGTGTCTTTCTTTCTTTCTTTCTTTCTTGCACGGCGCGTTTGTCTTTATTCGCATGCTGTGTTTTGCAGGTGGTGATGCCGCTTGTGGAATCGCCTCAATGGCGCCGGAAGGCCACCGATTTCTTCTCTTCATCTAGTAAGTGCAGCCGTACTGTAACCCTCTCTTGCTTTTCTCTAGATCATGCTGTTTTCATGGCTACTCATCTCCAACTGGTGTATAACAACTAAATGTATACCATCCCGCCGTTTCAAGTAGGTCATTGTCTCGTGCACTTCTGGAATTACTTGAAATATTGTTTTGTGGCAGCACACAATATCTGTGTTCTAGTTATTTATATCGATTTCATACTATCTTGGGACACTGAATGTTGGGTGTGAATGTTTTTGGGGCAGGCTTCAAGCTGAAGCAGGCAGGGCAATCTGCAGGGGATAATATAGCTGATGTTGCCGGTAAGGTTGGAACAGTGGTGAAGAGTCGGTGGGCTATCTTCCAGGATGCTAGACAGCGACCGCCACAACCAGGAGATACTGTGCAGGAGCGCTTCATCTCTGCTGCTGCCAACACTGGAGTGATTCTGAGGAAGGGCATTTCAGAGACGAAGGAGAAGGTCGCGGTGGGAAAGGTTAAAGTTGAAGAGGTCTGTGCCTTGGGGCAAAATTTTACTTAAGTTTTTCTTTCTTCACTTGTAGCTTTAGTTGTTCCATCGCAAATATGGAATTTATTATATGGTTCAAAAAAAAATATATGGAACGCATGCTTTCTATGATTCCCAGTGTTACCAAAAAACACTTGGTGAGACTGACTTTTGTGGTTCGGCGTGATTCCTTGCAGGCTGCCAAAAAAACTGCGGACAAAAGCAAAACTATTTTGAACAATATTGAACGCTGGCAGAAGGTTTGTGATTTGAAGTTCGGTTACCTGGCACTTGGCAGTATTATCTCACTTTATTGGGGAAGTATGCTGATTCTTACTTTCTTATTGCTTTTCGCAGGGAGTTGCGAGCAATGATGGTGAGTTTACAGTTCATTGCCTTAAGAATTTATTTGGAATTCATATCTGTCATGGCTTTTAGCGCACCTACTTATATCATACTGGAAAAGTGGAAATTCTGCAGCTCTCAACATATATGTAGCTACATGATAAACATGTTTCTTTGCTTGGCTTATTTTAACAAAATCTTCTATGCTATTCTGCATGTGTTGTTGTTCTGTCTGCCGATGATTAATGGTTGACATTTAAACTCATTGGTTGCCAATAACCTTGCCTTGTAAGCTTTCAGTTTTTGGTGTTCCTGTTGAAGCCACTGTACAACGGGAGCAATCTGGTAAAGCTGTGCCTCTGATACTGGTGAGGTGTGCAGACCACTTGGTTATATCAGGTGAAATTGCTGAAATTACAGACTGGTTTCTTACTACATATTTTGTACTGGATCTGACGGCTGAAACTATCTGATTAGGCTTGAGTAATGAGTACTTGTTCAAATCTGAAGGCGACAGAAAAGTTCTTCAGCAACTAGTTTCACTTTACAATGAGGGTAAGGGAGCACCCTTGTCACCTGACTCATATTCTGACTTAACTTTTCTAGCAAATTTTGTATTCTGGGTTTTATGAGTTTGTTGTTTGCAGATTCGGGCGCATCTTTGCCTGATGGTGTTAGCCCTATTGATGTAGCTGCACTGATCAAGTGCTACCTTGCCAGCATCCCCGAACCGCTTACAACATTTGCGCTTTATGATGAGCTTAAAGATGCGAGGGTTAGCATTGATGATCTTAAGAACATACTGAAGAAGCTTCCAAATGTGAACTACATGACACTAGAATTTGTTACAGCATTGCTACTAAGAGTAAGCCGTAAATCAGCACTCAACAAGGTATGCCTCATCCCTTATTTTGGTACTTTATCCCTGCATTCTTTTTTTAGCTGTTTCTCTTTTGATGCTTCGGGACTGAAAAAAATTGGAACTAAAAATAGTAAAGTTCAACTTACTGCAGAATGTAAATCTATCAACATGATTGCTGGCATGCAGCAATGACTTTGACAACCACCCTTTAAATCTCATGAAGGACCAACATTGTTATTTTCTGACAAGGAAGGGCTAACCTCCACCTAACATTGTTTCTTTACTGTGTACTTAACTAATGGCTCATGCATCACTTAGTCTTAGAAAATGGTATTTGACCTGCCGATTCTTGGTTTATGGTGCTAGTTTATTTTTGGTCTCCTTCTGTAACAACTCTCCAATAACAGCTAGATCTAGGGAAAATACGTTCTACTATCAGGTGTAGTTACAGCCACATCTCATATGCTACAATGTGGTAGTATATCTACTACTTTATCATGTTGAGTATGTTCACATACCATATCTAAGGTTTTCCAAAGCGAGGTACATGAATTGTTTTGCAGGTGAATCCATAGTTTTTAGTATATTTCGAAAATAACTTAATATTTGTACGTATAAAGCAGTATACTAAAAAATGTACACAATACTTAAAAAGTGGTATATATACTACTGATATATTCTTATATACAATACAACATATTACCCGTACATATACTCAGGTATGATAGATATTACCTAGAATGAATGAAGCATATAATACACCGTACATGATTTAAAGCAACACTCAAATAAGCATGAACTACCTGTAAAATGTAGTAGAATGTATTGAACACTTAATCCATAAATCACTACTAGTATTTATAGAGTTATCCATGAAACCAAGTTGCTGATTGTATGTAGTAACCTTTTGATCACCCATGAGTGCCATTTCCTGTTTAGACATCACAAATCTTCACTGGGCCGCAATGTAATTGAAATGACTCTTCAACATTAATTTTTTACTCTCCATTTGTAAATTTCAGTCACTTCTTGTCCAATTAGGAACACAAACATGCTCAATGTATTTTAGTAGAAGAGAACATGGTGATTCTTGAAAGCACCCTGGTCCCATTCCCCTGGTGGCAATCCTACTGCAACATCAGGCCCAGCCCACCGAAGACGCTAGGCTCCCACCCCCGGTGACAATTTTGCAAAGACCTCAAGCCCAGCCCACCGCAACTTGGCCCAGCGTGGAGCCCCACACGCCAGAAAGCGCCCACCAGGGTCCTAGCCCGCCTGCAGTTGAGCGCTTCGCGTCCCCGCCGATCACCATGCGTCGGTCACGCGCTTGCTCCTCTGCGCCAGGCTCTCTGACGCTGGGTGAATTCCTAGCCGCCGCTACCAAGCACATTGTCGCGGCCCTGCCGACACCAGGGAGGAAACCGCGCAGGCCCCTCAACTTCACCCCCCGTTGCGGCCGCTCGGTGCCCACCGCCCACCGCAGAGACGTGCGCATGTCCAGATCCTGCGCACCCTGGGGATCATTGGGACGAATCAGAAGATCACCCCAGTCGAGATGAAGGCCTATGACGGCATGTTTGCAGTGCCCATCCCACTCGCGGTGCTCAAGGCCATTGCCGCGCTGGTCGATCGCGAGATCCCAGCATGCCTGTCCAACCCGCCGATCACACCGGCACATGTCGAGGTCGCATGCACGACCTAGGTGGTGCCTGCCCCCGCATCCCGTCGATCCACTATCCATGGATCACGGCCTTAAGATCGCTGTGTGGAACGTGCGTGGCCTGAACACGCGTAGCCGGCGTGTCACCATCCGCTCGCTGCTGGACACCACCGCCACCTTCATTGTATGCTTGCAGGAAACTAAGATGGAGTTGCTCTGTTCTTCTATTGTTCTTGACACTCTCGGTTCAGAATTCAATGATTACACTCCCGTCACTTGGCATGCGGGGTGGCATCCTGCTGGCTTGGAAGAGCAGGGCCGTGACTATCACATACCCATTGTTCACCACGAATGCCCTCTCGGCCAGAGTGGCCACGGCCTTGGGCACCCCCTGGTGGCTATCGGTCGTGTATGGACCCCAAGATGACGCGGACAAAATTGCGTTCTTGCTAGAGTTGCGGGAGATTCGTGCGGCTTGCCCCGGGCCATGGATGCTTTGTGGTGACTTCAACCTCATCCTGCGTGACGAGGACAAGAACAACAGCAACTTGAACCGGCGCATGATGGGCAGGTTCTACCGCCTCGTCAACGACCTCGCGCTTGAGGAGGTCTACCTCAACGGGCGCCGCTTCACGTGGTCGAACGAGTAGTCCCCTTCCACCATGGTGCATCTGGATCGTGTGCTTTGCACCTTAGACTGGGAGGATGCACACGACAAGTGTCATCTTCGCTGCCTCGCGTCCGTCGTTTCGGACCACTCCCCCTTGCTGCTGGACTGCTCTCCCATGCTCGCGGCGCATAGACGTTTTCACTTCGAGGACTCCTAGTTGAGGCTTGATGGTTTCCACGACACTGGCAGTGGCTTGGGGCTCGGTTCATGACCCAGACCCCTTTTCATCGTTTGATGTTGCGCCTTCAAGCTACAGCCCGTAGGCTTACCAGCTGGAGCGCCAAGTCCACCGGCAATATTCGCGACAAGTTGGCCATCTCTCGGGAGCTCATATCGCGCTTCGACAAGGCCCAGCAAGATCGCACACTTTCACCGGAGGAAGATTGGGTGCGAAAGCGCCTCAAGGTCTCATATCTTGGCCTCGCTTCGATGGAGCGTACCATCGCCAGGCAGCGCGCCCGCATTGCCACGCTCAAGGACGGCGATGCCAACACGGGCTTCTTCCACCGGCAGTGTCTCTTTCCTAGACAGAAGAATCGGATCTTCAGCTTGGCCGTGGATGGGCACGTGCTCACCGACCAGGACGCGATGGCGCAGGCTGCTTTCGCGCACTTCGATGGGATCTTGGGCACGGCCGTCAACCGTGATCTCACACTTGACTTGGAGGGGCTCATTGAGCCTTGTGACCTCTCGGGTCTGGAGGCTCCTTTCAGCATGGAGGAGGTCTGGGACGCGATCAAACGCCTCCCCGCTTGCAAGGCACCGGGGCCCGACAGGTTTACTGCCGAGTTCTTGCGGGCTTGCTGGACCATTGTTCGGCAAGACTTTATGGATGTCTTCCAGCAGTTGTTCGAGATGAGAGGCCGTGGCTTTGGCAAGCTCAACCAAGCCCTCATGACCTTGCTGCCCAAACGAGCCGACGCCCAGCAGCTGCGTGACTACCGTCTGATCTGCTTGATACATCTTGTGGCCAAAATTTTCACCAAGGTCCTATCTTTGCGGCTTGCTCCCAGACTGGATAGCTTGGTCAGCGGCAACCACTGGAGCCTTCGTGACAACTTCATTCTCGTGAGGCAATCTCTCGAGATGCTACACCAACTCGGGGCCCCGCGGATTATGCTTATGCTCGACCTCACGCGCGCCTTTGACTCCATATCTTGGCCATTCCCCTTCAAGGTTTTGCGACAATATGGATTCGGGGAAAGATTCCGGGAGTGGCTCGCGATCCTGCTATCAACGTCCAGCACCCGTGTCATGATGAACGGAGAGCCAGGCCCCCCGATTTGGCACCGCAATGGCCTGCGACAGGGCGACTCTATGTCCCCCCAGCTGTTTGTTCTCGCTGTGGACACGCTCAGGCGGCTGATGCGCTGCGCTCTCGACGCTGGCATCTTGCAGCAGTTACATCCCCGACGCCCAATCCCGGCGATCTCCCTCTATGCTGACGATGTGATGCTCTTCTGCCATGTAACACCGGAGGACGTAGCCGCCGTCAAGGGTATCTTGACCCTGTTCGGCAAAGCGAGTGGGCTGCTGGTTAACTATGCGAAGAGCTCTGCCACCGTCCTACACGGCGACCTACAGGGACACGAGGTGATCGCCCAGTTGGGCTGCCCGGTGGTGCATCTACCCATCACCTACCTTGGCATCCCGCTGATGACGCACCGGCCTTCCGCCGCCCAGTTACAATCCCTCGTCGATACGGTGGCTGCCAGACTCCCTACCTGGAAGGCGTGGCTCATGAACAAAGCTGGGCGTCTTGCCCTCGTGAAATCGGTCCTCAACGCGATTCCCGTGCACCAGCTGTTAGCCCCCCCCCCCCCCCCCCCCCCCCACCCCCCAAAGAAGACGATCAAGCGATCAAGCAATTGGAGAAGATCCAGAGAGGCTTCTTGTGGGCTGGGCGAGCCATTGCCAGCGGTGGTCACTGCCATGTCAATTGGCGCCATGTGTTCCGCCCCCTTGAGTATGGTGGACTAGGGGTCCGTGACCTGGAGCGCACTGGTATCGCGCTGCGTCTGCGCTGGTTGTGGTTTGCCCATGTTGATCCGGACCGTGCTTGGCAAGGCCTCGACCTGCAGTTCTCGCACGAGGAGCGCGCGCTATTCTTCGCCTCCACTACCATGATCATTGGGAATGGCTTGACGGCGCTGTTTTGGGAAGATCGCTGGATTGATGGGCAGTCCGTCTGTGAGGTCGCCCCTCTGCTCTACCAATGCATTCCCAAACGACGACACAAAGTCAGGACGGTGGCAGATGGGATGGCAGGTAACTCTTGGGTGAATGATATACATGGGATCCTGGGCCTGCATGAGATCGGCCAATACTTGCTGCTTTGGCAAGCAGTGTGTCACACCACCCCGACGAGCGAGCCGGATCGCTTGCTCTGGAGGTGGACTGCCAACGGCATATACTCGGCGCGCTCGTGTTATGCGGCCAGTTTTCAGGGATCCACACATTGCCCTTCCTGGCAGCTGGTCTGGAAGAGCTGGGTGCCACCACGCGTTAAATTCTTCCATTGGTTGGCCGCCCAGGATCGCTGCTGGACTACTGAAAGGCTTGTGCGATGCGGATTGCAGCATCACCCTCGATGCCTTCATTGCGACCAGGCCATGGAGACTATTCAGCACCTGTTCCTGGCCTGCCCCTTTGCTCGCCAGACCTGGCATATCATCCTTGACTGGCTGCATATTCCGGCCCCAATTCCAAATCAGGAATCCACGGTCATGGAGTGGTGGCTGCGTGCGAAAGAGCTCACGCCACCTGCGCACCTGAAGGCCCTCAAGTCCATCACGCTTCTTGTTCCCTGGATGTTATGGAAGCACAGGAACGCGTGTGTCTTCAACAACACCACGCCATCCTTGGAATTGCTAGTGGATAGGATCAAGGACGAGATCCAATGTTGGGCTAAGGCTGGAGCCCAGGGGCTTCCGGTTGTTCTGCCCACAACCTGGGACATCCATTGATAGTTTGTATGACTCTGTAACGCTCACCTCCTAGGAGGCCTGTTCTACCTTTCCCATGAAATGAAATGCAAAGGCCTTTTGCGTTTTCTTGAAAAAAAAGAATGTACACAAAAATGAGTTCACTAGATAATTCTTTCAGTTCCATCTGGTTTGATAGACCACATTGTACAACTTTCCACAGTTAGGTTCTTCACAGTTAGTAATTTCTATAGTATAGACTGCTTGTGAAACGGTTTTTCTATTTCTGGAGCTGTTCTCATTCGTCAGGGATTGTATTTAGTTTAATATAAAATGTTCATTTCCTTTTGAGTGTCGAAGCAAATTTTTGGTGCCAAGTGCAGATGGACTCTCGTACCCTTGCTGTGGAGTTCGCACCTTTGATCATATGGCAGCAAGGGGATTCTGGAACAGATTTGCGGAATCATCTCAGATTCACACTGAAACCACCTCCAAAAATTGTGGACACAACGACAAGTACCACTACATGGGACTTGCTAGGTATGTAAATTGATTTCGTCTAAGAGAATCCAGAGATTTTATATCGGTTGAAGGCTGGCGTTCGTTTCCCTTCATTAGCACAAGGGGGAAGCAATTAAGTAGATATTTCGACTCATGTTATCAAACATGCTTGATGCCCTATATCTGGTTGTCAAGTTATTGTGAATGCTAACTATCTAGTATGAATTGATAATTGAGGCTGTGCTAACTGCCAAGAAAGTTGTGGGCGTGAACGAGGGGTCAAACTTAATCCGAAAGCCAATTTAAGTGTGATTTAGCCACCCATCTTTAAACTGCCAAGTAAGAAGTGTCCGTGAATGAGGGGTCAACCTAATCCAAAGACAGATATACAAGTGTGAATATATAGGTGTCACGTCTGTAAACCAGCTTCACATTTCATCAACTAAGAGACCCACTTAGAGACTTGTGACACCTATATATGCTCCAGATGACCCAAACCTTGTTATAGTTAGGTTGTGTTGATCCAACATTCGAGCTACTATGTGTTGTGGAAGAGGGGAGGGGGGATAGGTGGCCAATCTTGTAGTGGATGGTCCAATCCGGACTTTCTTGTGAGCAGAGGTGGTAAAAATTTAGTCCTTAATCTTTTTTATCTAACTGTTATAATCCAACGTGGTTTGGCTTATATGATTGCAGATGAGGATGATGTGGATGCTTCGTCGCAAATCCCCTTGGACGATGGTTCGCCTCCAGACTATGGTGCTATTGAGGTGATCCAGTGCTTGATTGAGCATCACAATCCCATATTCACGGATGCAAACGAGACTGTATGGAGATGACCTGACCTGGCCGGCTCCTCTTTAGATTTCTGTGGTATTTAGCTCGTGCTATGTACAAGTTCCAGGTAGTAGGATGGAGTGGAGCACCGCGAATAAGTCTAGTCACGGGGACACGCATTTTGGTCCAAACTTTTTTTGTCTTGTTTTGTGGGAGTAAAAGTAGGAACTGTATATATTAATTGTCCACATGACAGAGTTGTCTTGTGGGATTTGCCTCGACATGGCTCGTCAATAATGTACCATGATTTTTGTGCTGTATGTCACTACTTGGGTTGTAGACAAATTGCTGGACGTGGACGCATTTGCTAAATTCACTTCAGGTAATTACCAATCAGAAAGTGTAGTTGGCACCGTGCCTTCAAAATGGTCTACTGATACTTCCGTCGGTAACAACCTTGCTTCTTGTGCAGGAATAAGTTTTTTACAGTTACACGAAACGAGGCGTGGAAGTCTGACGGCAGTGAGAGGCTACAAGTGTTCATTACTTTGCGTCATAGTTACTGTTGAATTTGACAATGTTCTGTATGCAGAAAGAGCACGGGCGAGCGACAGAGTGTTGCATGCCCCAACAAAGCACCCTTTGATCTGTGAGATTGAATGATCCATATCTATGCTTAAAGCAATATTACTTAATCCCTTCGTGGCGGCTTGGGTGGAACTCTGGAATTTGCCTCCTCGACGCTGCGGGGCTAAGGCAAAAACAGCTGTAGAAAATCTGATGTGAAAAAGATGTAGGTCATTTGGCAAACGATACAATTTTTTTAGATTTTGGCTTGCAGCGGAATCAGATTTTGGAAAGCATGTCCTGGGCTGTTTCTGTTTTTGGTTCAGATTTTGGCAGCGGATTTCTGGAATTGGATTCTGCGGGTTCGTCTTTTGGTTCAGATTCTGCTGCGCGGCAGCGGAATCCGTCGATAAAAACTGAACCAAATAGGGCCTAAGCCTGTGCAGTGGACAACTCCTTCTCCGGTGTTTCAGCTCGAGGCAGTGGCCTCCCGCGAAGGTGGTTGCTCACTCTCGGCGGCGCAGCCGTGCCCTGCAGCTTCTTCCTCCCTCTTGGCGGAACATTGGCGTGGTGTGGCTCCCGACCGAACATTGGCTGAATGGCTGTGTAGCGATGATGGCGCCATCTCGTCGACATGGTGTGGCTTAGGGAGAGCCCCTATTTGCCGCTCTCCGCAATAAAATGTCAGCAAACCGCACAAAGCGAGTGACTAGGCTGGCCCATTTGGACCAGAGCGTTTATTTCTGCTGGTGGGGGGGGGGGGGGGGGGGGGCTTCAGGGGGAATATGAATATTTATTTATTTTAAAAGTGACCTTTTTTAAAAAGGGAATAAATTTTCTTAAGTTTTCATGTACATTTAAAAAATTGTGTGTTTTCTAAAAAAACATGCACATTTTTATTTCGTGAACTTTTTAAAAATCATGAAACATAAAAAAATTCTTGAGCATTTTTTAAAAATTAAACAAAAAAAGTCAAAGAAAGGAAAACCAAAAAGGAAAGAAAAGGGAAAGATAAACACCCAACTCGCCGCTCACAATGTGCGACTTGCCGACATATTGTGGCAAGAACGACAATTAGGTTTTGTCTGGCTCTTAGGCTCCACTACATGTGAAAGTGTAATTATGCCCTTAACTATGTTTTGACATTGATGAAAAAAAATTGTAGGTGACTAATATACTTGCTAAGTAAATCTATAGGCGTTAGTCCGAGTTGAGATGTTGTGTTATGGAACATATACCCCTTAAAATGTTGAAGACTTTAGATGTATGTGACAATGATATAGGCGTAACCTCATTTTTGTTCTTGAGTTATAGAGAACCCCACACTATTCAGAGGGGATGTTGACCTGCAAGTATAGAGGATGGCAACAATCTTCAAGAAAAGTATTTCAATCCAAATTTATTGATTCGACCCAAGGGAAGCCAAAGAATATTTATAATGTTTAGCAGTTGAGTTATCAATTCAACTAACACCTGAAGAGATAACTTGCTTGCGAAAATTTATTAATAGCACAGTAATATAGGTAGAAGTGGTGATAAAGTAGCAATAGTAATAATAACAATTTGTAGCGTAGTAGCAAAGAGTGTAGTAGTTGTTGTAATGAAAACACTAGCAGTAAAAGCGTAGGCATAGAGTAATCGAGCGTAGGCATGGAGTAATCAACGGGATTGCTGAGATGGGATTCAATATGCAACGGTTGTAACCTAGAATGAAGCAATCTAGCTCCAATTCATCAATCATAGTAGGCATGCATTTCATAAATAGTCGTATGTGCTTGCCATAAAAACTTGCATGAGATGTTTTGTCCTACCGTTCCGTGGCAACAGAGTCCTAATAGAAACTAATGGTAATTAAGGCACTCCATTTAATAGGAACCAGGACAAAACATTAAACATTGAACGAAAGCTCAATGCCAATGGAGTTGAATGGGAAAAAAATCAATGCCCCAAGACGAAGTTTGTTCCTCAACAAGAGAAGTATGACCCCACTTCTTTTGAGGGAACACAAGCTTAAGATGATTTTCCACCACAAGACCACAAGCTAAAAACGAAGGACAAGCTTCAAGAAGAGATTGACTCATTTGAAGAAGCTCCTAAGGCCATGGTCAAGTGGGTTCCCAAGACTACATCAAGCTTTACTTCATCAAGTTCAACTACAACTCCAAGGATTCCCATCAAGTTGATGTGGGTCCCAAAGAAGAAGAACTAGAGTGTTCTTGAGGGTGACTCCACCAACATACTCCACTCACATTCATATTGGCGAGGACTTG
Source organism: Triticum monococcum (assembly GCA_034509565.1). Taxonomy (NCBI): domain Eukaryota; kingdom Viridiplantae; phylum Streptophyta; class Magnoliopsida; order Poales; family Poaceae; genus Triticum; species Triticum monococcum. The sequence goes on along the minus strand of CM067842.1, from coordinate 271,992,387 downwards.
TGCAATCAACTTTCATATCTTTCACTAGTTCATGGAGTCAAAAACTTTTTGTTGGTAAGACAAGGGACAAGGTAACCAAATGCTCTCATGGACATCATCATATGTGCAATTCACACTATGTCTATGTATATCCTTGTATGTTCCTTGTGGGACTAACCCATGTAGGTATTGAAAGTGCAACACTCTAAAGGATTGCTCCATATGGTCTACATCAACATTGAGCATCCACATCTTCACTGTCTACATAAAGTCATCATCAATAAAACCCAAGGTTAGTTCATCCCTCTTTAGGGGGATATCACATCTAGGGGGAGCTTTGCTCTAAGAATTGAGCTAAATCAACTCTAATGGTGTGAACACATTAATGTTTTATGTAAATGTGGTAACCCCACTTGTGCTTAAACGATGAGTATGACCTATGATCAAATGTCCTCATTTGACTCCTAAGTCAATATACTCATATATAGATGACCTAGTCATCGCCAATCGCTTGATAGTTGCTAGAATTGGTTGTGCATGCTTTGACACATATTTCATTTGGTATCTTATTGTGTGAGCATGTTGGTTGCATATTTTCTCCATTGAGGACATCCATTTGTTGTTTTCATTGTCTTGGTTTTTGTTGACCAAGTGGTGTACAAGAATGCCTAAGAACCTCCTCTAGCTATCTATGCTCTTCTTATCTCAAATTATTTTCATGCTACATCACAAAAATTGAACAAGTCTTTTTTGCACCCTCCGGGTGAGGAGCACTCGGAGCCACCGATCCAACTAAGGCTACCTTCCAAAACCTTCTTCATGCATTTTGGTTAGACCAACTCACTCAAACTCGGTCGAATCGAAATCATAAAGACTGGTCTAGGTTTTCATCTTGGTGCTACTGATTAGACCAACTTTGTCCCATCGATTTGCTGTAACTGCACGTAGTTGCACATCTTGGTGCCACCGATTTGTTCCACTCGGTGCCACCGACAGTACACGGGTATATATACTCTGCACGACCGTATGTTGAAACCATTTTCAAACGATACGACTCCGCACCCCGTTGCCGTCGCCCCTTGGTCTCCGGATCATCGCTGTCGTCTCTTGTGCACCTTCACTGCAGGAATCCTCCGCCATCAACGGATTCTGCTCCGCCATTGCCGTCGTCAATGGATTCTACTCCGCGTTGCCGCCGTAGAGGATCTCCACCGAGTTAGGGTGACATTCGATCTCCTCGTGCTTTCTTTTCTCCAATTCAATGCACAAGGATTTTTCCATGTATATTGACACAATTGTAATGCCTCTATTCACTAGATTAGTTCCTTAGAATAAATTCGAGCAAAAAATTTAGGTTTAGGTTTCCGCTGAACGCATATCGGACCGACCGAATAGGAATTTTCGGTCCCGCCGATTTGGCTCTGGCCATTGCCCAAGTACAAATCGGTTCCACCGAAATGTACTAATCGATGAGATCGAAAGTAAAGTTTAAGTGAAACCCTAGCATCTCGGAGACACCGAACCACGTCTCGGTCCAACCGAAATTGTGTGTTTAGTCTTTGTTAACTACTTCGGTATCACTTAAATGACCAACTCGGCAGCTCATAAATGCATTCTATGAAAACCTAGAACTAAAGTTTGAACTCAAATTTTTGAAAAACTATCTGCTTTTTTTGATAACTCATCTACTCTGCCCATACCCATCTATTCACAAGGTCAGTTTTGCAAGATGTCAAGTGCCAGTGACAGTCAGAATGAGTCAGAGAAGAACTTTGATCTCAGTGAGGATTCTAGTCCCAATGAGAGCTACTATAAGGGCATTAGGAGCTCTCTAGATCTGCCAAAAAGGCTACCACAAGGACAAAGAACAAGAGAACCTCAGATGATGAGGATGAAGCCTTGGTGGCTAGTGAGGCCACATCAAAGAAGAAAACAGTTCTGAGGAAGGAATATGGTACTTCTGCTAGTACTGGGCCAAGTACCAAGGAAAGGACTGCTGTAAGGAGAATCCCTATGTCAAAGGCACACAAATCCTCTGCTCCAAAGGAAACAATGATATTCACAGTTGAGGAGCCAAGTAATGCAGAGGGTGATGCCAACAATAAAAAAGAGGGTGAGGAAGACAATGGCTAGAGTAATTGGTGGACCCTCCATGATGATTGATGATGAGGAGGAGGAAGAATAACTAGAAGCTGAAGCACCTCCTACCAAGGCTCAGAAACTGATGTCAGATGCAATGAAGTCAGCTGCTCCCTCTAAGCCCAAGTCCAAGCCCAAAGTTGCTGCACCTAAGAGGTCTACAAGGAATATCTCTGTTGCTGAGAAGAACAAGGCCCCAGTGCCTGAAGTTGAGGTTGATGATGAGCCACTAGTGCTTAGGAAGCTCAAGCACAAGATCCTAGATCATGGCAATGCTCATCCTGTTGCAGAAAACATGATGCTCAGGAAGGATAAGGGACTGCGTGAGTGGAGAAAGGATGACCCCTATCCCGTCAGGAGGAGGACTGCTTGTGATTACCGCTTTCACACCAGAGAACAGCAAGATTTCTATGAAACTATTTTGCTTGATAAGAAGCCCATTGTCAGTGACATGGAGTGGGTGGACTAGAAATACATTGATGCAAATGAAGATTGTTTCCCCCACATTCATGAGAGATTCATACTTACCAGCGTTGACAAGTTTGTTGGTTAAAAGCTCACCAAGTGGAATGATGAGATGATCATGCAATTTTACTCCACAACTCATTTCTATCCAAATGCGAGGATTGCATGGATGGCTGAGGGTTCCAAGAAGAGGAAAATGACATCGATGTGTACGGGAAGCCCAGGATGGACCACAACAGTATTGCAAACATGTACAAGGAAATCCCTCCAAAGGATCTTGAGAGTCACAACCTTGGTTCAGTCAAGCACCTGCTAGCTGGTTTGGCCACCACAAACACAATCTTGAGGCATACTATTTTGCCCAAGTATGTAGATGACAAGATGATACGTGGCCACTCCATCAATCTGCTCCATTTGTTTGACATCCCTCAGAAGTTCAAAGTCATGAGTTAGTTGTTGAAACAATCAAGAGGACATCTGCTGATCAGAAGAGATCTTGTGGATATGCTCCACGCATCCAGATGCTCATCAACTCCAAGGTTGGAATGAGCACATATCTACTTGATTGTGAGCATCTCCCTCTTCAGCCAGAGTTTGAGGATAATGTGGTGGTGATGGATCCCTCACACCCCACATCTATTGAGGCTCAAGAGAAGATCCAAGCAGTAGCAACGGCAAGAGCAGCTCAAGAAGCCACAACACCTAATTCTCCAATAGCTAACCTCAAGTAAAAGAATGACCATATGACATATCTGTTGGAGGCCACCCTGAGGATTGAGAGGAGTCTGGCCAACATCTCCAAGAACCAGGAGATCTAGAGCGGATTGTTGAGACAAAGGTTCATGATCTTGATATTAAGATCACAGAGGTTTAGACTATCGTGGAGAATCTTAGAGATGATGTCGAGGCAAGCAGGATTGCTGCAGAGGATAGTGGAGATGAGAGACCACCACTCAGAGATTTTAGACGGTACCTAGGGCACCCATATCTTCAGTCGTGCCAGTTGCAAAGACGAGGACCACTCTTTCTGCACCTGCCACTACTACCACAGTAGCACCTCCAGTTCCCACTCCACCAGCCCACCAGACATCATCAGAAGCATTTGCAAATGCACTTCTCTCAACGCCATTTACGCACACTGGAGCCACCAGCCAGAAGTCACCTTCAGGAGCTTGGGAGGATTGTGCCTAGAGAGATGCATAGCTCTATACCTTTTCAAGCCTTTTGGTACTTGTTTCCAAAGGGGGAGAAATTGTATAGGTCATTAGGCTGAGAGAGAGAGTGTGTGTGTCTCACTTTTACTCTTTGGTTTTTCTTGAGTTCTTGCTACTATGTTCATTTGATTCGTGCTACTTGTTTGTTATGCTTTTGATATACTACACTTTTGGTGTGTGATTGATCATACTATGCTTAATGCTTATTCCTATCACTTTGTGTGTATGATCATTCACTTATGTCTTTGGTGATGCATGCATGTTATTTCACTCATATCATTTTGTGCAATACACCAAGATGTATGTGACATGGAAGAGTGACCCATGATCCTAATCGATTGTGCATTTGCATTCAAACACACATTCTTAATAATGCACAAATTTAGGGGGACATCTTGCTTATCACACACTTCTAAAAGCAATGATGTATTTCATTCATTTAATCATTTGTCGAAGCTTTGATCTATATGTTGTCATCAATTACCAAAAAGGGGGAGATTGAAAGTGCAACTACTCCCCGGGTGGTTTTGGTAATTCATAACAACATATATCTCATTGAACTAATGTCCATTCAAGATAAATATTTCAGGATGTTCAATGATTGGCATGGCATGGATTAGAAATGTGGACACCTCAAAATGCTAAGGACAAAGATTGGCAAAATCTCAAGACTCTACATTTTTGGCTAAGTGATCCAAGATCACATTGAGTCCATAGGAAAGCCAATACTATTAAAAGGGGATGAGGTGTTGCTTAATGATCAACTTGCTCAAAGTGCTTAGTGATATTGCTCCGAAAACCCTCAGCCACTTTCTCCATCCAAATATGTCAAAACTCGAATTCCAAACTTGGCCCCACCGATATCTTCCATCCGGAGCCACTGAGTTCATTCTAGCATAGCTACAGCCAAAACCCTGACAGTTCAGTCACACCGATATGGATCTCGGTCCTACCAAGATGGCCTTGCCAACTCTCTTTTGCTTGTTGCAATTATTTCGGTCTCAGCGAGATGGCTTGCCAACTCTCTGTTGCCTTATTGCTTCACTTTGGTCTCACCGAGTCGATGCAATCGGTGCCACCGAGATAACGTTTGCTGTAAGCCCTAGCACAACGGTCCCACCGAGTTGTTCTTGTTGGTCCCAGCGAGACTCCTAACCTTCATATTTTTGAACAGATAGGTGCCACCGAGTTTTTTTCGGTGCCACCAAGATGAGTCAAAAGTGTGTAACGGTTGGATTTTGTGTGGAAGCTATATATACCCCTTGATGTTGGCTTGAACTACATCAGTATTTCCCAAAGAGGAAGGGATGATGTAGCACATCAATGGTAGGTATTTCCCTCAGTGATGAGACCAAGGTTATCGAACCAGTAGGAGAACCACGCAACACTACGTGAACAACACTTGGACACAAATAACAAATACTCGCAACCCAACGTGTTAAAGGGGTTGTCAATCCCTTTCGGGCAACGACGCTAGAAATAGGCAAACAGACATGAGAGAGTTGTAAATATTGATAGATCGAACACCAAATAAAATAAAGTGCAGCAAGGTATTTTTGTATTTTTGGTTTAATAGATCTGAAAATAAAAGCAAAGGAAAATAGATCGCAAAGGCAAATATAATAAAGAAGAGACCCGGGGGCCGTAGGTTTCACTAGTGGCTTCTCTCGAGAAAAATAGCAAACGGTGGGTGAACAAATTATTGTTGGGCAATTGATAGAACTTCAAATAATCATGACGATATCTAGGCAGTGATCATTATATAGGCATCACGTCCAAGATTAGTAGACCGACTCCTGCCTGCATCTACTACTATTACTCCACACATCGACCGCTATCCAGCATGCATCTAGTGTATTAAGTTCATGGAAAACGGAGTAATGCAATAAGAACGGTGACATGATGTAGACAACATCTGTTTATGTAGAAATAGACCCCATCTTGTTATCCTTAATAGCAACGATGCATACGTGTTGGTTTCCCTTCTGTCACTGGGATCAAGCACATTAAGATCGAACCCATCATAAAGCACCTCTTCCCATTGCAAGATAAATAGATCAAGTTGGCCAAACAAAACCCAAATATCGGAGAAGAAATACGAGGCTATAAGTAATAATGCATATAAGAGATCAAAGAAGACTCAAATAACTTTCATGGATAAAAAGATAGATCTGATCATAAACTCAAAGTTCATCAGATCAACAAACACACTGCAAAAAGAGTTACATCATATGGATCTCCAAGAGACCATTGTATTGAGAATCAAACAAGAGAGAGGAAGCCATCTAGCTACTAACTACGGACCCGTAGGTCTACAAAGAACTACTCACGCATCATCGAAGAGGCACCAATGGACATGATGCACCCCTCCATGATGGTGTCTAGATTGGATCTGGTGGTTCTAGAACTTGCGATGGCTGGAATTGATTTTCGTCGACTCCCCTAGGGTTTCTGGAATATTGGGGTATTTATAGAGTAAAGAGGCGGTCCGGGGGCACCCTTGGTGGGCACAACCCACCAGGGCGCGCCTGGGACTCCCGGCGCACCCTGGTGGGTTGTGCTCCCCTCGGAGCAGCCCCAGGTGCTTTTTCCGCCCACTGGATGTCTTATGGTCCAAAAAAATCCACAAAAAGTTTCGCTGCGTTTGGACTCCGTTTGGTATCGATTTCCTGCGATGTAAAAAACATGCAAAAAATGACAACTGACATTTGGCACTATGTCAATAGTTTAGTACCAAAAATGATATAAAATGATTATAAAACATCCAAGAATGATACTATAACATCATGGAACAATCAAAAAATATAGATACATTGCAGACGTATCAGCATCCCCAAGCTTAATTCCTGCTCGTCCTCGAGTAGGTAAATGATAAAAATAGAATTTTTGATGTGGAATGCTGCCTAACATGCCATCTCATATTCTTTTCTTTATAGCATGGACATTTGGACTTTTATATGGTTCAAAGCAATAGTCTAGTTTTGACATGAGACTTAAATACTCAAGCATATCAACAAGCAACCATGTCTTTCAAAATATCAATGCTAAAATAAGTTATCCCTAGCCCATCATGCTCAATCATTGATCCATTCATGAAACACATTCGCATATTAGCTACACCCAATGCTCAAGTACAATCATAGTGCCTCCTAGTTAGTGCTTTATAAGAGAAGATTGTAACACCCACGATGTGGCTATATCTCCCACGTGTCGGAGCACGACTTAGAGGCATAACCGCATTGTAGGCATGTCGCAGGAGGGGTAATCTTTACACATCCCATGTATTGAACAAGAAAGAGATAAAGAGTTGGCTTACAATCGCCACTTCACACAATACATAAATATAGCATTACATCATCCAGTACAATCAAGGTCCGACTACGGAACCAAAATAAGACAACCCCAAATGCAATAGATCCCCGATCGCCCCAACTGGGCTCCACTACCGATCGTCCAGGAAAGACACATAGTAACGTCCCGAATCCTCGTCGAACTCCCACTTGAGTTCAGTTGCATCCCCTGTAATGGCATCATCGGCACCTGCATCTGGTTTTGGAAGTAATCTGTGAGTCACGGGGACTCAGCAATCTCACACCATCGCGATCAAGACTATTTAAGCTTATGGGAAGGAAAAGGTAGTGAGGTGGAGCTGCAGCAAGCACTAGCATATATGGTGGCTATCTTACGCAAATGAGAGCGAGAAGAGAAGCAAAGCACGGTCGAGAAGCTATAAGATCAAGAAGTGATCCTAGAACTACTTACGTTCATGCAAAACACGAGACCGTGTTCTCTTCCCGGACTTCGCCGAAAAGAGACCATCACGGTTACACACGCTGTTGATTCATTTTAATTAAGTTAAGTGTCACGTTTTCTACAACCGGATATTAACAAATTCCCATCTGCCCAAAACCGCGGGCACGGCTTTCGAAAGTTCAAAACCCTGCAGGGGTGTCCCAACTTAGCCCATCACAAGCTCTCACGGTCAACGAAGGATATTCCTTCTCCCAGGACGACCCGATCAGACTCGGAATCCCGGTTAGAAGACATTTCGACAATGGTAAAACAAGACCAGCAAATCCCGATAGGAGCTGCACATATCTCGCTCTCAGGGCACACCGGATGAGCCAGACGTCGGGTTGGCATAGACCCTGGTTGCCCAGGGGGCGTCGGACATCGCTCAGGTTGGACCAACACTTAGAGAAGCACTGGCCGGGGGGGGGGGGGTTAAAATAAAGATGACCCTTGAGTCCGCGAAACCCAGGGGAAAAAGGCTAGGTGGCAAATGGTAAAACCAAGGTTGGGCCTTGCTGGAGGAGTTTTATTCAAGGCGAACTATCAAGGGGTTCCCATTATAACCCAACCGCATAAGGAACGCAAAATCAAGGAACATAACACCGGTATGACGGAAACTAGGTCGGAAAGAGTGGAACAAAACACCAGGCATAAGGCCGAGCCTTCCACCCTTTACCAAGTATATATGTGCATTAAAGTAAACAATATATAATAATGATATCCCAACAAATATCATGTTCCAAACAAGGAACAAACTTCATCTCCACCTGCAACTAGCAACGCTATAAGAGGGGCTGAGCAAAGCGATAACATAGCCAAACAATGGTTTGCTAGGACAAGGTGGGTTAGAGGCTTGACATGGCAATATGGGAGGCATGATATAGCAAGTGGTAGGTATCGCGGCATAGCAATAGAGCGAGCAACTACCAAGCAAAGATAGAAGTGATTTCGAGGGTATGGTCATCTTGCCTGCAAAGTTCTCCGAGTTGACGTAAGCTTGATCCTCGTAAGTGTACTCAATGGGTTCCTCGATCACGAACTCGTCTCCCGGCTCTACCCAAGACAGGAACACAAGCAAAGAAAACCACAATCAACCACGGTGCAATGCGCAAGCAACATGATGCAAAACATAACATGATATGTGGGATGTAATATGCAATGCATACGCGTGCTCCGGAAGGAAAAGATTGAACCAGGCCTCCACTTGTCAAACCAAGTGCGCCGCTGGAAAGATGAGTTGATTTCGGTCGAAATCAATATAAAGATCACCGGAATCGGATGCACGGTTTGCAAATGGCGAGCAAAACAAAAATGGCACGATTCTGCGATTAACAGCACGATGACATCCAAAATGCAACAAGAAACTAAGCTACTGCACTCTAACATAGCAACAAAGCACATGGCAGTGATCTCCTCAAGATGCTTGACAAAAGATGAACACTGATCTACAGCTAAATCACAAAAGCGCAGGTTCAAACAAGCATGGCAAAAGTGCAAAAGATATCAGCTTCACAGACTTAGTGAAAATAACATGTCAGGAATTAACATCAGGAAGCAATGTTTAGAACAATATATCAACATGCTACAGGATAAGATCGTATCAAACAAAGGCATGGCATGAATCTACTCAAAACATATAACAAAAGTCCCTTACTGACCATAAGCCAAAAAGGATCAGAAGATATGATGGCGCCCATGTAAACATAGCAAGTTTCGTTAACAGAATTAGACTTAGCAGAAAACTGGACATGGCATAAACAGAGTTATGTAGGCATGTTTGCGAGCTCGATGCACTCAACACAAGGCATTGCATGACAAGCTAAGTATACAACCAGCAAGAAGACATGATCAAGAAGCTAACCATGGCAAGAACCATCTCATAGCATGCAAGGATCAACTACAACAACCTTGGCAAAATTGAATAACATGTAAACAATCTGCCAGGAACATTTTATAGCAAAAGTAGAGCAACATTGAGTCATGCTTGGGGACTCCATAAATGCAAACAAGGACATCGATGGATAGAGCACAATCATATTCCCAAATCATCCTTACTGAACATACTCAAAGGAGGCATGGATCACTCTGTAGCAACATGAATACATGGCATAAAAATAACAACAGGGAAATGACTTAGTGAAATTCTAAGTCCCTGAAAACAGCAACATCACGAGAGCTACTTTGCATGCATGTGCTAGTCATCACATTGATCACAAAAATACATGGCATACACCCCTGTAAAGATGGCATTGCATAGCCCAAAACACATCTTGGGCTCAAGTTCATAGGAGGCACACAATAATCATGGCAAAAATGACAAATGCTCAATAACTGATAAGAATCAGGAACTAACATTTTATAGCACTCTTGCAACAGACATTTGGGTATCAATATGGACTCAAACAAGCATGGTGCAATGGAACAAAATGAAGAGGACATCCAAATGAACATTTTGATATCTCGTATGCACAGAATGGACCACCGAGCACAGAGTTATGGCATGATGAATGGAGCATAAAACTAACCAGAAAAGGGGACTTAGTGGAAAAGGAGAGGTCAACCTAGGGTTTTGGATTCGATCCAGATCTGGGCGCACGGTTCTCAAGGATCGCCGGAGTTGAGTGGATCTCGCCGGAGCTCGTCGGGAGGAGGTGGCCGGAGTCGGCTCGCCGGATATGGGGACCTCGTCCTCGGGCGGAGCGGCGAGGAGGCAGAGGACGGCGGGTGGCAAAGCTTGGCGCGGGGGCGGCGCCCTGCCGGTGACAGCCGGGCGGTGAGGCGGCGTCCGGTGGAGGCGGGCAGTGCGGCGGAGCGGCGATGGCGGCGGGCGACGGAGCCGGGCGGCGCGAGCGAGGCGCGGGTGGAGAGCGGCGGTGGGGCGCGGCCCGGTCGGGCGCGGGCGGGCCAACCATGGGCCAAACGGGCCGGACAGCGGAGGCGGTGGTGGATGACATGCGGCAGGCTCCGGTTCGTCGGGTGGCGGCGGGCAGACGTGTCTGGCGCGGTCCGGATGCGTCCGGCGGCGAGGAAGGAGGTTTGCTAGGGTTTCGCCCAAAAGTTTTGGAGGGGTGCACATATTTATAGGTAGAGGGAGCTAGGAGAGCCCAAATGAGGTGCGGTTTTCGACTATGCGATCGTGATCGAACGTCCGAGAGGATGGAGGGGGTTTGGATGGGTTTTGGGCCACTTTGGAGGGGTGTTGGGCTGCAACACACACGAGGCCTTTACGGTTCCTCGGTTAACCGTTGGAGTATCAAACGAACTCCAAATGGCACAAAACTTGACAGGCGGTCTACCGGTGGTGTACCAAGGTCGCTTGGCAAATCTCGGTCCAATCCGAGAACGTTTAACACCCGCACATGAAAAGAGGCAAAAGGGGACGCCGGAGGACATAGGAGTGTCGGATCGCAAAATGGACAACGGGGAAAAAGCTCGGATGCACGAGGTGAACACGTATGCAAGTGCGATGCACATGATGACATGATATGCATGACATGGACAAAATGCAAAACAAAGACAAAACCTAACCACGAGGGAATATCATAACTTAGAGCCGAAAATGGCAAGAGTTGGAATACAAATATGGCAAGTTGCATACGGGGCGTTACAACACTCCACCACTACGAAAGGATCTCGTCCTGAGATCTAGGACTGGAAAACCTCCGGATATTCGGAACGGAGGTGATCCTCGCGTTCCCAGGTGGCTTCTTGGTCGGAATGGTGTGACCACTTCACTTTCAGGAATTTGATAGACTTGTTGCGAGTCTTGCGCTCAGTTTCTTCAAGAATAGCAACGGGATGCTCATTATAAGACAAGTCTTCTTGGAGATCAATCTCTTCGAAGTTGATGGTGCGGTCAGGAGTCTTAAAACACTTGCGAAGCTGTGACACATGAAACACGTCGTGCACGTTTGCAAAGTTGGATGGAAGCTCAAGTTGATAGGCAAGGTCGCCTCTTTTGCCAATGATCTTGAAAGGACCCACGTATCTAGGGGCAAGCTTCCCTTTGATACCGAAGCGACGAGTACCTTTCATTGGAGAGACGCGGAGGTAGACATGGTCTCCGATCTCGAAAGCCAAGTCACGATGCTTGCTATCATAGTAACTCTTCTGGCGCGATTGCACGACTTTGAGATTTTCACGAATGACTTTACACATTTCTTCAGCTTCTGTGATTAAGTCATTGCCAAGAAGTTGGCGTTCACCAGTCTCTGACCAGTTAAGAGGAGTACGACACTTTCTGCCATAGAGAATCTCGAATGGGGCCTTGCCCGAACTCGCTTGGAAGCTATTGTTGTAGGAGAAATCGTCATATGGAAGACAATCTTCCCACTTCATACCGAAAGAAATGACACAAGCCCTGAGCATATCTTCAAGAATTTGATTTACTCGTTCGACTTGTCCACTAGTTTGAGGATGAAAGGCAGTGCTGAAGCGAATGCTGGTGCCCATAGCCTTCTGAAAGGAATCCTAGAACTTAGAGGTAAAGATGCTTCCACGATCTGAAGATATCAACTGCGGAATGCCGTGCAAGGAGACAATCCTGGAGGTATATAGCTCTGCCAACTAAGCTGCTGTGATAGATTCTTTGATAGGAAGAAAATGAGCCACTTTAGTGAGCTTGTCGATGATGACGAAGATTGCATCATTGCCACGCTTGGACTTGGGAAATCCAGTCACGAAGTCCATCTCAATATGGTCAAACTTCCATTCTGGAATGGCAAGAGGTTGGAGGAGACCAGCTGGCCATTGGTGTTCTACTTTCACTCTTCTGCAGACATCACATTCATTCACGAACTGAGCAATCTCGCGCTTCATTCGAGTCCACCAATACGACTTCTTGAGGTCATGGTACATCTTTGTACTTCCAGGATGAATAGATAGGAGTGAATTCTGAGCCTCGTTCATGATGACTTTACGAAGGTCACCCTTAGGAATAACAATGCGATCCTCGAAGAATAGAGTATCTTTGTCATCAAGGCGATAGCACTTGTACTTGGGTTGGCTCTTGGCAATCCCAATCTTCACCTTCTTCACCATGGCCTCAAGAAGTTGAGCCTCACGAATCTGATCTTCCAAAGTAGGAGAGACTTGGAGGTTGGCAAGAAATCCTTGAGGAACAACTTGGAGATTAAGTTTGCGGAAAGCTTCACAAAGATCTGGTTGGATGGGCTTGAGAATCAAACTGTTGCAGTAAGCCTTCCTGCTCAAAGCGTCAGCAATGACATTGGCCTTGCCTGGAGTATATTCAATACTCGGATTATACTCTTGAATCATTTTGACCCAACGAGTCTGCCTGAGGTTGAGGTTGGGTTGAGTGAAGATGTACTTGAGGCTCTTATGATCAGTGAAGATGTCCACTTTCCTTCTCAACAAGAGATGTCTCCATGTTAGAAGAGCATGGGCAACTGCCGCCAACTCGAGGTCATGAGTGGGGTAGTTCTTTTCATTGGGCTTCAACTGGTGAGAGGTATAGGCCACAACTTTCTTCTCTTGCATTAACACAGCACTGATACCTTGCAGGGAGGCATCACAAAAAACCTCGAATTATTTGGATTCATCAGGAGGAGTCAGAAATGGAGCTGTGACTAACTTCTCTTTGAGGGTATTGAAAGCGATGTCACATTCAGACGTCCAGACATACTTCACATGCTTCTGGAGAAGGTTGGAAAGAGGCTTTGCAATCTTAGAGAAATTCTCAACGAATCTTCGACAATAGCTTGCGAGCCCAAGGAAGCTGCGGAGTTTCTTCACATTCTGAGGAGGTTCCCAATTCACAATTGTAGACACCTTCTCAGGATTAACAGCTATGCCCTTGGCGGAGATGATATGCCCAAGGTAGAGAACCTCATTGAGCCAAAACTCGCAGTTTGAAAACTTCGCATAGAACTGATGTTCTCTGAGTTTGTCCAACACCAATCTCAAATGCTTGGCATGATCCTCCTTGTTCTTGGAAAAGACCAAAATGTCATCGAGATACACCAAGACGAAGTCATTTGTGTAGGGGTTGAAGATGAAGTTCATCATGCGAGAGAATGTTGGAGGAGCGTTGATGTAACACCCCGGATGTAATTTACCTTATATGTACTCCAACTCTTGCCGTTTCCGGCACTAAGTTATTTTATTTCCTCGGGTTTGGGTTTTTGTCTCCGTGTGTTGTTGCCGTTGTCATGCATCTCATATCATGTCATCATGTGCATTGCATTTGCATACGTGTTCGTCTCATGCATCCGAGCATCCTCGTTGTCCGTTTTTGCATTCCGATGCTCCTATCTCCTCCGGTGGTCCTTTCTACCTCTTTTCATGTGTGGGGGTTAAACATTTCTGGATTGGACCGAGACTTGCCAAGCGGCCTTGGTTTACTACCGGTAGACCGCCTGTCAAGTTTCGCACCATTTGGACTTCGTTTGATGCTCCAACGGTTAACCGAGGGACCGAGAAGGCCTCGTGTGTGTTGCAGCCCAACACCCTTCCAATTTGGCCCAAAACCCACGTAAACCCTCTCCATCATCTAGAGCGTTCGATCACGATCGCGTGGCCGCAAACCGCACCTCATTTGGACTCTCCTAGCTCCTATGCCTATATATAGATCCTCTCCCGAAATTTTCGGGTCTTCTTCCCAAAAACCCTAATAGATCTCCTCCTCGCGCCGCCGGACGAACTCCAGCCAGGCCGGACATGTCCGATGTGCACCGCACCGCCGCCGCACCTCGCCGCCCCACCGCCGCAGCCTCGCCGCCCACGTCCATCGTCCCCGCTGCCTTCCTCCCGCGCAGGCGTGCGCCGCGCCAAGTCCGGCCACCGCGCCAAGTCCGGCGAGCTACAGTGAACTCCGGCGAGCGCCTCGTAAACCATGCCAGATCTGGATCTGAGAGTTTCGGTTGACTTTCCTCCCGAAACCCTAATTTATTTGCGTTTTTCATCATGCCGTAACTCCACATCCGTAGCTCCGTTTTGGGCGTGTAGCTTATCAAAATGTTCGCCTCAGAGAGTACATCATTTCATCTCATTGCATCATCTTCATTTGAACTCATCTTGATGCCCAAAATGCTGTTGGAAGAGAGCTATTTGAGTTAATTGTCAGATCTGTTGCACCAAATAGCTATTTGTCATTTTTGCCATGTTTAATGTGTGCATGATATGCTCCTAAGTTCTACATGAGTTTTGCTATATGCCATGCCATCTTTACAGAGGTGCTTACCATGTATATTTGTGATATGTGTGGTGACTAGCACAAGCTTGCAAAGTAGTGTATTCGTTAATGCTGATTTCAGGGACTTAGAATTTCTCCAAGTCCTTGATCTGATTTTATCAATATGCCATATGTTCATGTTGTTTCCTAGTGATCCGTGCCTCTTTTGAGGATGATCAGTAAGGATGATTTGTTAACATTGTGGTGATCTATCCATCCATGTCTTTGTTTGAAATTATGGAGCACGCTAGCTTGAGTCAATCGAGCTCTACTTTTGCTATTTCGTGAATCCTGGCAGATTGTTTACTTGTTAGCGATTTTGCCGAGGATGTTGTTGTTGATCCGTGCATGCTATGTTATTGTTCTTGCCATGTCTAGCTTCTATTATATGTATTCTTGATGGGTGTATGCTTAGGTTGTCATGCCTTGCTCTGTAGTGAGAGCATCGATCTCGTGAACATGCCTACTCGTTAACATATTTGCATGCTCCAGTTTTTCTCTAAGTCTGAGATCTGATTATGTTTTTGCCATGTTCACATGTTTGCAATTGTATTTTCTGATCCGTCTTGGTTCAAGGTCACCAAGGGACTTTTGTTAAGTGCTTTGAGTAGCTTCATGTCATGCCTTGCTTTGCCATGTTAAGTTCCTGTAGCATATAGTTTTCATGCTCCAAAGTGTGCTACCTGATCTGAAATTCCAGACTTGTGTTAATTTCACTAAGTCTGAAACCTGTTTATCATTTGCACTTTTGCCATGCTTGTTTGAACCTGTTAATGGATGAATTGGCCATAGCTCAGTGTTAATATTTTGTCAAGCATCATGAGTGGATCCCTGCCATGTATTTTGTTTCCATGCTTGAGTGCTGTAGCATAATTATCTTGATGCATTTAGATGGCTACTTGCTGTTTATCGCAGACCGGTGCCATATTTGTTTTGCTTGCCATTTCCAAACCGTGCATCCGATTCCGGTGATCTTTATATCGATTTCAACCGAAATCACCTCACCTTTCCAGTGGAACTCTTGGATTTCCATGTTGAGGCCAGGTTCAATCATTCCTTGTCAAATCTTGCATATGCATCACATATCGCATCCCGCATAGCATACCATGTTTGCATCATATTGTTCGAGCATTGCACGTGGTTGATTGTGTTCCTTTTGCTTGTTTGTATTGTTTGGGTAGAGCCGGTAGACGAGTTCGCTAACGAGGAGCCCATTGAGTTTGCTTACGAGGATCAAGTCAACTCTGACAACTTTGCAGGCAAGATGATCATACCCTCGAAATCACTTCTATCTTTGCTTGCTAGATGCTCGCTCTTTTGCTATGCCTATGCTACGATGCCTACCACTTTCTTATCATGCCTCCCAAATTGCCATGTCAAACCTCTAACCCACCATGTCCTAGCAAACCGTTGATTGGCTGTGTTACCGCTTTTCTCAGCCCCTCTTATAGCGTTGCTAGTTGCAGGTGAAGATTGGAGATCGTTCCTTGTTGGAACATTGTTTATTATTGGGATATCATTATATTATCTTGTTATCTTAATGCACCTATATACTTGGTAAAGGGTGGAAGGCTCGGCCTTTTTCCTAGTGTTTTGTTCCACTCTTGCCGCCCTAGTTTCCGTCATATCGGTGTTATGTTCCCGGATTTTGCGTTCCTTACGTGGTTGGGTGATAATGGGAACCCCTTGACAGTTCGCCTTGAATAAAACTCTTCCAGCAATGCCCAACATTGGTTTTACCATTTGCCACCTAGCCTTTTTCCCTTGGGTTTCGCAGACTCAAGGGTCATCTTTATTTTAACCCCCCCGGGCCAGTGCTTCTCTAAGTGTTGGTCCAACCGAGCGATGTCCGGGGCTACCAGAGGCAACTCTAGGCTGGCCTACCCGACGTCTTGCTCATCCGGTGTGCCCTGAGAACGAGATATGTGTAGATCCTATCGGGGATTTGTCGGCACATCTGGGTGGTGTTGCTGGTTTAGTTTTACCCTTGTCGTGGATGTCTTGTAGAACCGGGATACCGAGTCTGATCGGAATGTCTCGGGAGAAGGTTTATCCTTCGTTGACCGTGAGAGCTTGTGATGGGCTAAGTTGGGACTCCCCTACAGGGATTTGAACTTTTGAAAGCCGTGCCCACGGTTATGGGCAGATGGGAATTTGTTAATGTCTGATTGTAGATAACATGAACCTTAACTTAATTAAAATGAATCAACTGCGTGTGTCACCGTGATGGTCTCTTCTCGACGGAGTCCAGGAAGTGAACACGGTGTTGGAGTAATGTTTGCCGTAGGTGGTTCTATAGTTCTTCGTTCATGCTTTGCCTTCTCTTCTCGCTCTCTTTTGCGAACAGGTTAGCCACCATATATGCTAGTCGCTTGCTGCAGCTCCACATATTACCTTGCCTTACCCATAAGCTTAAATAGTCTTGATCGCGAGGGTGCTAGATTGCTGAGTCCCCGTGACTCACAGATTACTTCCAAACCAAATGCAAGGACCGACGATGCTGTTCTAGATGATGCGCTTGAGCTCAAGTGGGAGTTCGATGAAGCCTCCCGTCGTTACTATGTGTCTTTCCCTGATGATCAGTAGTGGTGCCCAGTTGGGGCGATTGAGACCATGTCGCTTGTTGGGGTTGATCTTTTATTTTGGTACCGTAGTCGGACCATGAGTGTATTGGATGATTGTAATGTTATTTATGTACTTTGTGTGACGTGGCGAGTGTATGCCAACTATGTACCTTTTCCCCTATTATCTATTTACATGGGTTGTTGTGAAGATTACCTTACTTGCGACATTGCGTTCAATGCGGTTATGCCTCTAAGTCGTGCTTCGACACGTAGGAGATATAGCCGCATCGAGGGTGTTACAAGTTGGTAATCAGAGCCAGCCCCGACCTTAGGAGCCCCATTGCTTGATCGAATTAGCTGACGAGTTGAGTCTAGAAAAATGTTTTGATTCATTTAGGAATTATATATCGGAGAGTTTTGGAATTCTTTTTACTCCCCAGTCCCTTCATCGCTCTGGTAAGGCATCCCGACGTAGAGTTTTGACTCTTCTCTTCTCAAATTTCACTAATTTTTTTAGGATCACGCGGGTATCTTGGAATCGTTCCGATCGATTTGTGACGATAACATTGTTCTTGGTGCCTCCTGTCATTTAGGGGTTGTGGCAGTGTCCCGGGGAGTTGAGCTCCGAGGTATTGTCGTCACAATTTTATCGTTGCAGTTCTGGAATACCTGAGTTTAGTTTGTCGACATCGACAATCTCTTTTATGCAGTTGTTGGTGAGATAACCTTGATGCCACCCAGTACTGGGGCGGGAGTTCAGGAGTATTGCCATAACTTGTATAACGGATGCTTTTTGAAGGTTGAGGTAGACGATTTCTGAAGTTTTTTCTCGGTTATGTGTTGAAGGATGGATACAGCTAGATGTAGGATTTTCTAGATTTGGGTGAGATATTATGCTTCCCCTGTATCCCCAACATCTGATTGCATAACCGGAAAGGTTCGGGAGTTTCATAGGTGGGAATTCTTGTAGCTCTAGTTCTTCTTCCACGGATATTTGGTTTGAGATTGGGTGATCCTTACCGAGTATTCGTTCTTGTTCCGTACCTTGTTGATTTTATTCTTCTACATCAATTCTAAGTGGCTTCTCAATCTATGGATATGTGACCATTTCAATTGGAATGCATTCGTTCATTTTGTTCGGATGTGAAGACTATATGTTGCAATTTCTACCCGTTTGGTTCAGCTTCAATAATTATCTGCCAATGTGCTAATGGATGTCAACCTGTTCAGGATGGCTCCTCCAACACGCACGACTCCGAATCCTGATCCGCCACCACCACCTCCACATCCGGAGGCATGGCAAGCTGTGATGGCCGCTACCAATGCAAACACGCAGCTGATCATGCAAATTCTTCAAGAGCGCAACCAAGCGAACCAAGGCAACCAAGGCAACAATCAGAATCACTTTGCTACACTCAACCAGTTCCTTGCTAACCAGCCAAAGACCTTCAGCAATTGTGTTGAGGCAACTGACGCTGACGATTGGCTCGTGGACTTATGCAAGCATTTCGAGTGCAGTAATGTCAGGCTTGAGGACTTTGTCAAGTCCGCTTCCTTCCAACTCAAAGACCAAGCTGCAGAATGGTTTCAGCATTACAAAGATTCCAGAGGAGGCCGTGTGATTACCTGGGATGAATTCCGTCAAGACTTCAAAGCTCATCATATTCCTCAGAGCGTGGTTGAAAGCAAGCGTGAGGAATTCTGCAACCTAAAGCAAGGCTGTATGTCTGTCTATGAGTACAACAGGATGTTTTAGAAGCTCGCCCGCTTTGCTAAGCAAGACGTCCCTGACGAGAAGAGCACGATATACCAGTTCAGGGGTGGTCTCAGAGAAGAAATCCAGCTAGCTCTTGTTCTCTTTGAGCCCATGAGGTACGATGAGTTTTACAACATGGCATTGAAGCAAGAGGCTGCTCAACTGAAGTGCGATGCTTCCAAGAAGCGAGTCAGAGATGCTACTCCTTCTTCCTCTACTCAAGTGGCTAAGCAACAGAAGTATTGGCTTCCTCCTCCTCCGTTCCGTTAGCCGTATCAACAGAAGAGCAAAGGTGGCAGTGGATCTTCCCACGCACCCAACCCTAGCTTTCAGAACAAGACTTCGTCTCAAGCTCCAAGATTGAGTGCTCCGTATCACCGTCCGCTTTCAGAGGTCACGTGCAACAAGTGCCAACAGAAGGGTCACTATGCCAACAAATGCTTCAATCAGAGGCGTCTCCCTCCTCCTCCTCCTGTGAGATCGGTAAGTACAGTATGGTCAAGCATAACCCCAAGTCTGCTAAGGTCAACTTGTTGAACGCAGCTCAGGCAGAGGACTCGCCAGATGTGATTATGGGTAACCTTCCTGTTAATGACATTCCCGCAAGAGTTCTTTTTGATACTGGTGCATCTTTATCTTTTTTATCGAAGCCTTTTGCATCCATGCATGATGTGCATACTATTGATTTGCCTAAGCCGATAGCGGTTTCTTCTCCGGGTTTGTTCATGAACACCAAAATGTTGGCTCCGGATGTTACTATCATGTTGGGCGATTACAAGTTTCTTTCTTCTCCAATGGTCCTTGGAAACTCGGATATTGATCTTATTCTCGGAATGGATTGGCTTTCTAAGCACAAGGCGCATCTTGATTGTGCTGCCAGACAGATTCAATTGACTCATTCGTCTGAGGATGTAATTGTCTTTGCCGCTCGTGATGATACTATCCGTCTGTTTTCTCTCAATGAGAAGGGTGAACTGGATGCCATATCTCAAATTCCAGTCGTTTGCGAATATCAAGACGTCTTTCCAGATGAGCTTCCAGGAATGCCTCCGCACCGGCTAGTTGAATTCGTCATCGATCTTGAGCCTAGCACGGAACCGGTTTGCAAACGTCCTTACAAGCTCGGACCTGAAGAGTTGAAGGAGCTGAAGAAGCAACTCGATATTCAAGAGCGAATGTGTCTCATCCAACCTAGTTCTTCTCCGTGGGGTTGTGGAGTTCTTTTTGTGAAGAAGAAGGATGGAACGGATCGACTTTGTGTTGACTACCGTCTATTGAACAAGAAGACTATCAAGAATAAGTACCCATTTCCCAACATCAGTGAGCTGTTCGAACAACTCAAAGGTGCTCAAGTATTCTCCAAGCTTGATCTCCGTATGGACTATCACCAGATTCGAATCCGTGAGCAAGATATTCCCAAGACGGCTTTCAGAACAAGCTATAGTTCATATGAATACACTGTCATGTCTTTTGGCCTCGTCAATGCTCCTCCGACTTTCTCTTGCATGATGAACTTCATCTTCAACGCCTACATAAATGACTTCGTTTTGGTCTATCTCGATGACATTCTGGTCTTTTCGAAGAACAAGGAAGATCATGCCAAGCACTTGCGTTTGGTGCTCGATAAGCTCAGGGAACATCAGTTCTACGCCAAGTTATCAAAGTGCAAGTTTTGGCTCGATGAGGTTCTCTATCTTGGGCATATCATCTCTGCCAAGGGCATAGCGGTGAATCCTGAGAAGGTGTCTGCAATTGTGAATTGGGAACCACCTCAGAACGTGAAGCAACTCCGCAGCTTCCTTGGTCTCGCAAGCTACTGTCGAAGGTTCGTTGAGAACTTTTCAAAGATCGCGAAGCCTCTTTCAAACCTTCTCCAGAAGCACGTCAAGTACGTTTGGTCTCCAGAATGTGACATCGCTTTCAACACTTTGAAAGAGAAATTGGTCACTGCTCCAGTTCTGACTCCTCCTGATGAATCCAAACCGTTCGAGGTCTTCTGCGATGCCTCTCTTCAAGGTCTTGGTGTAGTGTTGATGCAAGAGAAGAAAGTTGTGGCCTATACCTCTCGCCAGTTGAAGCCCAACGAGAAGAACTACCCCACTCATGACCTCGAGTTGGCGGAAGTTGTGCATGCTCTTTTGACTTGGAGACATCTCTTATTGGGAAGAAAAGTGGACATCTTCACTGACCACAAGAGTCTCAAGTACATCTTCACTCAGCCTAATCTCAACCTCAGGCAAACTCGTTGGGTCGAAATGATTCAAGAGTATAATCCGAGTATCGAGTATACTCCAGGCAAGGCCAATGTGATTGCTGACGCATTGAGCAGGAAGGCTTACTGCAACAATCTGATTCTCAAGCCTTACCAACCCGAGCTTTGTGAAGCTTTCCGCAAACTCAATCTGCAAGTTGTTCCTCAAGGTTTCCTCACCAACCTTTAAGTCTCTCCTACTTTGGAAGATCAGATTCGCGAGGCTTACTGCAACAATCTGATTCTCAAGCCTTACCAACCCGAGCTTTGTGAAGCTTTCCGCAAACTCAATCTGCAAGTTGTTCCTCAAGGTTTCCTCGCCAACCTTTAAGTCTCTCCTACTTTGGAAGATCAGATTCGCGAGGCTCAACTTCTAGATGCTATGGTGAAGAAGGTGAAGATTGGGATTGCCAAGAGTCAACCCAAGTACAAGTGCTATCGCCTTGATGACAAGGATACTCTCTTCTTCGAGGATCGCATTGTTGTGCCCAAAGGTGACCTTCGTAAAGTTATCATAAATGAGGCTCACAATTCACTCCTCTCCATCCACCCTGGGAGTACGAAGATGTATCAGGACCTCAAGCAGGCTTATTGGTGGACTCGAATGAAGCGGGAGATTGCTCAGTTCGTGAATGAATGTGATGTCTGCAGAAGAGTGAAGGCAGAACACCAAAGGCCAGCTGGTCTCCTCCAACCTCTTGCCATTCCAGAATGGAAATTTGACCACATTGAGATGGACTTCGTGACTGGGTTTCCAAAGTCCAAGCATGGCAATGATGCTATATTCGTTGTCATCAACAAACTCACTAAAGTGGCTCACTTTCTGCCTATCAAAGAGTCTATCACTGCAGCTCAATTGGCGGAGCTTTATATCTCTTGGATTGTCTCGCTGCACGGCATTCCACAGGTGATCTCTTCAGACCGTGGCAGCATCTTTACCTCCAAGTTTTGGGATTCTTTTTAGAAGGCCATGGGCACCAACATCCGCTTCAGCACAACTTTCCATCCTCAGACTAGCGGTCAAGTCGAGCGTGTCAATCAGATTCTTGAAGATATGCTTAGGGCTTGTGTGATCTCCTTCGGTATGAAGTGGGAGGATTGTCTTCCATACGCCGAATTCTCCTACAACAACAGTTTTCAAGCAAGTTCGGGCAAGGCCCCATTCGAAATTCTATATGGCAGGAAGTGTCGTACTCCTCTTAACTGGTCAGAGACCGATGAACGTCAACTTCTGGGAAATGACTTGATCACAGAGGCAGAGGAAATGTGCAAAGTCATTCGTGATAACCTCAAAGCAGCGCAATCGCACCAGAAGAGCTACTATGATAGTAAGCACCGTTAATTGGCTTTCGAGATCGGAGACCATGTTTACCTCCTTGTCTCTCCAATGGAAGGTACTCGTCGCTTCGGTATCAAAGGGAAGCTTGCCCCTAGATACGTGGGTCCTTTCAAGATCGTCAGCAAGAGAGGCAATCTCGCCTATCAACTCGAGCTTCCTTCAAACTTTGCAAATGTGCATGACGTGTTCCATGTCTCTCAGCTCCGCAAGTGCTTCAAGACTCCTGACCGCACCGTCAACTTCGAAGACATTGATCTCCAAGAAGATCTCTCTTATCATGAGCACCCCGTTGCTATTCTTGAAGAGACTGAACGCAAGACTCGCAATAAGTCAATCAAATTCCTCAAAGTCAAGTGGTCACACCATTCCGACCGTGAATCCACCTGGGAACGCGAGGATCACCTCCGTTCTGAGTACCCGACGTTTTTCCAGTCCTAGATCTCGGGACGAGATCCTTTCGTAGTGGTGGAGTGTTGTAACACCCCAGATGTAATTTACCTTATATGTACTCCAACTCTTGCTGTTTCCGGCACTAAGTTATTTTATTTCCTCGCGTTTGGGTTTTTGTCTCCATGTGTTGTTGCCGTTGTCATGCATCTCATATCATGTCATCATGTGCATCACATTTGCATACGTGTTCGTCTCATGCATCCGAGCATTTTCCCCGTTGTCCGTTTTGCATTCCGGCAGTCCTTTCTACCTCTTTTCGTGTGTGGGGGTTAAACATTTCCGGATTGGACCGAGACTTGCCAAGCAGCCGTGGTTTACTACCGGTAGACCGCCTGTCAAGTTTCGCACCATTTGGACTTCATTTGATGCTCCAACGGTTAACCGAGGGTCCGAGAAGGCCTCGTGTGTGTTGCAGCCCAACACCCTTCCAATTTGTCCCAAAACCCATGTAAACCCTCTCCATCATCTAGAGCGTTCGATCACGATCGCGTGGCCGCAAACCGCACCTCATTTGGACTCTCCTAGCTCCTATGCCTATATATAGATCCTCTCCCGAAATTTTCGGGTCGTCTTCCCCAAAACCCTAATAGATCTCCTCCTCGCGCCGCCGGACGAACTCTAGCCAGGCCGGACATGTCCGACCTGCACCGCACCGCTGCCGCACCTCGCTGCCCCACCGCCGCAGCCTCCCCGCCCACGTCCGCCGTCCCCGCCGCCTTCCTCCCACGCCGGCGTGCGCCGTGCCAAGTCCGGCCACTGTGCCAAGTCCGGCGAGCTACAGTGAACTCCGGCGAGCGCCTTGTAAACCGTGCCAGATCTGGATCTGAGAGTTTCGGTTGACTTTCCTCCCGAAACCCTAATTTATTTGCGTTTTTCATGATGCCGTAACTCCGCATCCGTAGCTCCATTTTGGGCGTGTAGCATATCAAAATGTTTGCCTCAGAGAGTACATCATTTCATCTCATTGCATCATCTTCATTTGAGCTCATCTTGATGCCCGAAATGCTGTTGGAAGAGAGCTATTTGAGTTAATTGTCAGATCTGTTGCACCAAATAGCTATTTGTCATTTTTGCCATGTTTAATGTGTGCATGATATGTTCCTGAGTTCTACATGAGTTTTGTTATATGCCATGCCATCTTTACACAGGTGCTTACCATGTATTTTTGTGATATGTGTGGTGACTAGCACAAGCTTGCAAAGTAGTGCATTCGTTAATGCTGATTTCAGGGACTTAGAATTTCTCCAAGTCCTTGATCTGATTTTATCAATATGCCATATGTTCATGTTGTTTCCTAGTGATCCGTACCTCTTTTGAGGATGATCAGTAAGGATGATTTGTTAACATTGTGGTGCTCTATCCATCCATGTCTTTGTTTGCAATTATGGAGCACGCTAGCTTGAGTCAATCGAGCTCTACTTTTGCTATTTCGTGAATCCTGGCAGATTGTTTACTTATTAGCGATTTTGCTGAGGATGTTGTTGTTGATCCGTGCATGCTATGTTGTTGTTCTTGCCATGTCTAGTTTCTATTATATGTATTCTTGATGGGTGTATGCTTAGGTTGTCATGCCTTGCTCTGTAGTGAGAGCATCGATCTCGTGAACATGCCTACTCGTTAACATATTTGCATGCTCCAGTTTTTCTCTAAGTCTGAGATGTGATTATGTTTTTGCCATGTTCACATGTTTGCAATTGTATTTTCTGATCCCTCTTGGTTCAAGGTCACCAAGGGACTTTTGTTAAGTGCTTTGAGTAGCTTCATGTCATGCCTTGCTTTGCCATGTTAAGTTCCTGTAGCATATAGTTTTCATGCTCCAAAGTGTGCTACCTGATCTGAAATTCCAAACTTGTGTTAATTTCACTAAGTCTGAAACCTGTTTATCATTTGCACTTTTGCCATGCTTGTTTGAACCTGTTAATGGATGAATTGGCTGTAGCTCAGTGTTAATATTTTGTCAAGCATCATGAGTGGATCCCTGCCATGTAATTTTTTTGCCATGCTTGAGTGTTGTAGCATAATTATCTTGATGCATTTAGATGGCTACTTGCTATTTATCGCAGACCGGTGCCATATTTGTTTTGCTTGCCATTTCCAAACCGTGCATCCAATTCCGGTGATCTTTATATCAATTTCAACCAAAATCACCTCACCTTTCCAGTGGAACTCTTAGATTTCCAAGTTGAGGCTAGGTTCAATCATTCCTTGTCAAATCTTGCATATGCATCACATATCGCATCCCGCATAGCATACCATGTTTGCATCATGTTGTTCGAGCATTGCACGTGGTTGATTGTGTTCCTTTTGCTTGTTTGTATTGTTTGGGTAGAGCCGGGAGACGAGTTCGCTAACGAGGAGCCCGTTGAGTTTGCTTACGAGGATCAAGTCAACTCTGACAACTTTGCAGGCAAGATGATCATACCCTCGAAATCACTTCTATCTTTGCTTGCTAGATGCTCGCTCTTTAGCTATGCCTATGCTACGATGCCTACCACTTTCTTATCATGCCTCCCAAATTGCCATGTCAAACCTCTAACCCACCATGTCCTAGCGAACCGTTGATTGGCTATGTTACCGCTTTGCTCAGCCCCTCTTATAGCGTTGCTAGTTGCAGGTGAAGATTGGAGATCGTTCCTTGTTGGAACATTGTTTATTATTGGGATATCATTATATTATCTTGTGGTGTTGCTGGTTTAGTTTTACCCTTGTCGAGGATATCTTGTAGAATCGGGATACCGAGTCTGATCGGAATGTCTTGGGAGAAGGTTTATCCTTCGTTGACCATGAGAGCTTGTGATGGGCTAAGTTGGGACTCCCCTACAGGGATTTGAACTTTCAAAAGCCGTGCCCGCGGTTATGGGCAGATGGGAATTTGTTAATGTCCGATTGTAGATAACATGAACCTTAACTTAATTAAAATGAATCAACTGCGTGTGTTACCGTGATGGTCTCTTCTCGGCGGAGTTCGGGAAGTGAACACGGTGTTGGAGTAATGTTTGCCGTAGGTTGTTCTATAGTTCTTCGTTCATGCTTTGCCTTCTCTTCTTTCTCTCTTTTGCGAACAGGTTAGCCACCATATATGCTAGTCGCTTGGTGCAGCTCCACATATTACCTTGCCTTACCCATAAGCTTAAATAGTCTTGATCACGAGGGTGCGAGATTGCTGAGTCCCCGTGACTCACAGATTACTTCCAAACCATATGTAGGGACCGACGATGCTGTTCTAGATGATGCGCTTGAGCTCAAGTGGGAGTTCGATGAAGCCTCCTGTCGTTACTATGTGTCTTTCCCTAATGATCAGTAGTGGTGCCCAGTTGGGGCGATCGAGACCATGTCGCTTGTTGGGGTTGATCTTTTAATTTGGTACCATAGTCGGACCATGAGTGTATTGGATGATTGTAATGTTATTTATGTACTTTGTGTGATGTGGCGAGTGTAAGCCAACTATGTACCTTTTCCCCTATTATCTATTTACATGGGTTGTTGTGAAGATTACCTTACTTGCGACATTGCTTTCAATGCGGTTATGCCTCTAAGTCATGCTTCGACACGTAGGAGATATAGGCGCATCGAGGGCATTACAGTTGACAAGGCCGAAAGACATGATAGTGTATTCATAGGAACCATAGCTTGTTCTGAATGCTGTCTTGGGGATGTCTTGTTCACGAATGCGAATCTGATGATAGCCCATATGGAGGTCAAGCTTGGAGAATACTTGAGCACCCTTGAGTTGTTCGAAAAGCTCATTGATGTTGGGAAGTGGGTACTTGTTCTTTATGGTCTTCTTGTTCAATGGACGGTAGTCGACGCAGAGTCGGTCTGTGCCATCCTTCTTGACAAAAAGAACACCACAACCCCATGGAGAAGAACTCGGTCGGATGAGACCCATACGATCTTGTATATCGAATTGTTTCTTCAGCTCCTTCAACTCTTCTGGTCCAAGCTTGTAAGGACGTTTGCAAATAGGTTCCATGCCAGGCTCAAGATCAATGACGAATTCAACTAGCCGGTGAGGAGGCATTCCTGGAAGCTCTTCTGGAAAGACGTCTTGATATTCACAAACTACTGGAATCTGAGAGATGGCATTCAACTCACCCTTCTCATGGAGAGAAAACAGACGAATCGTATCATCACGAGTGGCAAAGACGATCACATCCTCAGAAGAGTGTGTCAATTGAATCTACTTGGCAGCACAATCAAGCTGAGCCTTGTGCTTAGAAAGCTAGTCCATGCCGAGAATTAGATCAATATCCGAGTTACCAAGAACAATTGGAGAGGACAGAAACTTATAGTCGCCCATCTTGATAGAAACATCCGGAACCATAGAGCTTGCATTCATGAATTTACCCGGAGAGACAACTGATAACTGCCTAGGAAAATCTTGGAAAGGCAACTCATGCTTAGATGCAAATGGTCTTGAAATGAAACAATGCGATGCACCGGTATCAAAAAGGACTTTTACAGGAATATCATTAACAGGAAGATTACCCATGATCACTTCTGAAGAGTCCTCTTCCTGAGCTATGTTCATCAAGTTCACCTTTGCAGACTTGGGGTTATGCTTGACCACTGCATTGCTGGTAGATCTCATAGGAGGAGGAGGCGGAAGTCGCCTCTGATTGAAGCATTTGTTCGCATATTGCCCCTTCTGCTGACAGTTATTGCACATAACCTCTGAGAGCGGACGGTGATACGGAGCACTTGACCTTAGAGCATGAGACGAAACTTTGTTCTGAAAGCCTGGGTTGGGTGGGTGGGAAGATCCATTCCCACCTTTACTCTTCTGCTGGTAAGGCTGACGAAACAGAGGAGGAGGAGGCAACCAGAACTTTTGCTGCTTAGCTGCCACTTGAGTTGAAGAAGAAGAAGGAGTTGCATCCCTAACTCTCTTCTTAGAAGCATCGCACTTGAGCTAAGCAGCCTCTTGCTTTAGTGCCATGTTGTAGAACTCATCATACTATTTTGGCTCAAAAAGCACGAGAGCTAGTTGGAGATCTTCTCTGAGGCCACCTCTGAATTGATAAATCATGCTCTTCTCATCAGGGACGTCTTGCTTGGCGAAGCGAGTGAGCCTCTGGAACATGATGTTGTATTGGTAAACAGACATACTACCTTGCTTCAGATTGCGGAACTCCTCACGCTTACTCTCAACAATACTTTGAGGAATGTGGTGAGCTTTGAAGTCTCGGCGGAAATCATCCCAGATAATCACACGACCTCCTCTGGAATCTTTGTATTGTTGATACCACTCAGCAGCTTGGTCTTTGAGTTGGAACGAAGCAAACTTGACAAAGTCCTTAGGCCTAACGTTGCTACACTCAAAATGTTTGCAGATATCCATGAGCCAATCTTCAGCGTCTGTGGCCTCGAGACAGTTACTGAAGGACTTCGGCTGGTTTGCGAGGAACTGGTTGAGGGTAGCAAACTGAACTTGATTGTTGCCATGGCCTTGATTTCCTTGGTTGCGCTCTTGCAAGAGTTGCATAAGCATCTGCGTGTTGGCGTTGGTAGCGGCCATCACAGCTTGCCATGCCTCCGGAGGTGGAGGTGGTGGCGGTGGTTCTGGATTCTGACGCATTGGAGGAGCCATCCTGAAGAGGGTGACATCCGTTAGCATCTTGAAAGACATATATTGAAGCTGAATCAATGGATCAAAATTGCAATATATAGCCTTAACATTCGAACAAGAATGAACGAATGAATTCCAAAGTAAATGATCACACTTCCATAAATTGAGAAGCCACTTAGATAGAGGTAGATGAATAAAACAACAAGGTACGGATATGAACAAATAATTGGTAAGGATTACCCAATCACAAACCAAATATTCGCGGGAAGAAATACTAGAGCTACATGAATTCTCACCTATGAAACTCCCGAAACTTTCCGGTTATGCAATCTGGTGGTGGGGATACAGGGGAAGCATAATATCTCACCCAAAACTAGCAAATTCTACATCCAGCTGTATCCATCCTTCAACACATAACCAAGAAACCTTCGGAAATCATTTACCTCAACCTTCGAAAAGCATCTGTTATACGAGTTATGGCAATACTCCCGAACTCCCGCCCCAGTACTGGGTGGCGTCGAGGTTATCTCACCAACAACTACATAAAAGAGATTTTCAATGACGGCGAACTCAGGTATTCCTGAACTGCAACGATAAAATTTTGACGACAACACCTCGGAGCTCAACTTCCCGGGACACTGTCACAACCCCTAAATGTCAGGAGGCACCAAGAACAATGTTCTCGTCACAAAACCATCGGAACGATTCCAAGATACCCGCGTGATCCTAATTTTTTTTAGTGAAATTTGAGAAGAGAAGAGTCAAAACTCTACGTCAGGAAGCCTCACCAGAGCGACGAAGGGACTGAGGAGTAAAAAGAATCCAACTCTCCGATATATATAATCCTATAAGACTCAAAACATTTTTTTAGACTCAACAACACCAGCGATTCGATCAAGCAGGGGGCTCCTAAGTCGGGGAAGGCTCTGATACCATCTTGTAACACCCACGATGCGGCTATATCTCCCATGTGTCGGAGCATGACTTAGAGGCATAACTGCATTGTAGGCATATCGCAAGAGGGGTAATCTTTACACATCCCATGTACTGAACAAGAAAGAGGTAAAGAGTTGTCTTACAATCGCCACTTCACACAATACATAAATATAGCATTACATCATCCAGAATACAATCAAGGTCCGACTACGAAACCAAAATAAAGACAACCCCAAATGCAATAGATCCCCGATCGCCCCAACTGGGCTCCACTACCGATCATCCAGGAAAGACACATAGTAACGTCCTGAATCCTCGTCGAACTCCCACTTGAGTTCAGTTGCATCCCCTGTAATGGCATCATCGGCACCTGCATCTGGTTTTGGAAGTAATCTGTGAGTCACGGGGACTCAGCAATCTCACACCCTCGCGATCAAGACTATTTAAGCTTATGGGAAGGAAAAGGTAGTGAGGTGGAGCTGCAGCAAGCACTAGCATATATGGTGGCTATCCTACGCAAATGAGAGCGAGAAGAGAAGCAAAGCACGGTCGAGAAGCTATAAGATCAAGAAGTGATCCTAGAACTACTTACGTTCAAGCAAAACACGAGACCGTGTTCTCTTCCCTGAATCCGCCGAAAAGAGACCATCACGGTTACACACGCTGTTGATTCATTTTAATTAAGTTAAGTGTCAGGTTTTCTACAACCGGATATTAACAAATTCCCATCTGCCCAAAATCGCGGGCACGGCTTTTGAAAGTTCAAAACCCTGCAGGGGTGTCCCAACTTAGCCCATCACAAGCTCTCACGGTCAACGAAGGATATTCCTTCTCCCAGGACGACCCGATCAGACTCGGAATCCCAATTACAAGACATTTCGACAATAGTAAAACAAGACCAACAAATCCCGATAGGAGCTGCACATATCTCGTTCTCAGGGCACACCGGATGAGCCAGATGTCAGGTTGGCATAGACCCTGGTTGCCCAGGGGGCGCCGGACATCGCTCAGGTTGGACAAATACTTAGAGAAGCACTGGCCCGTGGGGAGTTAAAATAAAGATGACCCTTGAGTCCGCGAAACCCAAGGGAAAAAGGCTAGGTGGCAAATGGTAAAACCAAGGTTGGGCCTTGCTAGAGGAGTTTTATTCAAGGCAAACTGTCAAGGGGTTCCCATTATAACCCAACCGCGTAAGGAACGCAAAATCAAGGAACATAACACCGGTATGACGGAAACTAGGGCGGCAAGAGTGGAACAAAACACCAGGCATAAGGCCGAGCCTTCCACCCTTTACCAAGTGTATAGATGCATTAAAGTAAACAAGATATAATAATGATATCCCAACAAATATCATGTTCCAAACAAGGAACAAACTTCATCTCCACCTGCGACTAGCAACGCTATAAGAGGGGCTGAGCAAAGCGGTAACATAGCCAAACAACGGTTTGCTAGGACAAGGTGGGTTAGAGGCTTGACATGGCAATATGGGAGGCATGATATATCAAGTGATAGGTATCGTGGCATAGCAATAGAGCGAGCAACTAGCAAGCAAAGATAGAAGTGATTTCGAGGGTATGGTCATCTTGCCTGCAAAGTTCTCCGAGTTGACGTAAGATTGATCCTCGTAAGCGTACTCAACGGGTTCCTTGATCACGAACTCGTCTCCCGGATCTACCAAGACAAGAACATAAGCAAATGAAACCACAATCAACCACAGTGCAATGCGCAAGCAACATGATGCAAAACATGGCATGATATGTGGGATGTAATATGCAATGCATATGCGTGCTCCAAAAGGAAAAGATTGAACCAGGCGTCAACTTGGCAAACCAAGTGCGCCGCTGGAAAGATGAGTTGATTTCGGTCGAAATCGATATAAAGATCACCGGAATTGGATGCACGGTTTGCAAATGGCGAGCAAAACAAATATGGCACGATTCTGCGATTAACAGCATGATGCCATCTAAAATGCAACAAGAAACTAAGCTACTGCACTCTAACATAGCAACAAAGCACATGGCAGTGATCTACTGAAGATGCTTGACAAAATATGAACACTGAGCTATGGCTAAATCACACAAGAGCAGGTTCAAACAAGCATGGCAAAAGTGCAAAATATACCAGCTTCACAGACTTAGTGAAAATAACATGTCAGGAATTAACATCAGGAAGCAATGTTTAGAGCAAGATATCAACATGCTACAGGATCAGATCATAGCAAACAAAGGCATGGCATGAATCTAATCGAAGCATATAACAAAAGTCCCTTAGTGACCATAAGCCAAAAAGGATCAGAAGATATGATGGCACCAATGTAAACATAGCAAGTTTCGTTAACAGATTCAGACCTAGCAGAAAACTGGACATGGCATAAACAGAGTTACATAGGCATGTTTGCGAGCTCGATGCACTCAACACAAGGCATTTCATGACAAGATAAGTATGCAACCAACAAGAAGACATGATCAAGAAGCTAACCATGGCAAGAACCATCTCATAGCATGCAAGGATCAACTACAACAACCCTGGCAACATTGAATAACATGTAAACAATCGGCCAGGAACATTTTATAGCAAAAGTAGAGCAACATTGAGTCATGCTTGGGGACTCCATAAATGCAAACAAGGACATCGATGGATAGAGCACAATCATATTCCCAAATCATCCTTACTGAACATACTCAAAAGAGGCATGGATCACTCTGTAGCAACATGAATACATGGCATAAAAATAACAACAGGGAAATGACTTAGTGAAATTCGAAGTCCCTGAAAACAGCAACATCACGAGAGCTACTTTGCATGCATGTGCTAGTCACCACATTGATCACAAAAATACATGGCATACACCCCTATAAAGATGGCATTGCATAGCCCAAAACACATCTTGGGCTCAAGTTAATAGGAGGCACACAATAATCATGGCAAAAATGGCAAATGCTCAATAATTGATAAGAATCAGGAACTAACATTTTATAGCACTCTTGCAACAGACATTTGGGTATCGAGATGGACTCAAACAAGCATGGTGCAATGGAACAAAATGAAGAGGACATCCAAATGAACATTTTGATATCTCGTATGCACAGAATGGACCACCGAGCACAGAGTTATGGCATGATGAATGGAGCATAAAACTAACCAGAAAAGGGGACTTAGTGGAAAAGGAGAGGTCAACCTAGGGTTTCGGATCCGATCCAGATCTGGGCGCACGGTTCTCGAGGATCGCCGGAGTTGAGTGGATCTCGCCGGAGCTCGTCGGGAGGAGGTTGCCGGAGTCGGCTCGCCAGAGATGGGGACCTTGTCCTCAGGTGGCGCGGTGAGGAGGCAGAGGGCGGCGGGCGGCGGAGCTTGGCGCAGGGGCGGCGCCCTGCCGACGACAGTCGGGCGGCGAGGCGGCGGCCGATGGAGGCGGGCTGTGCGGCGTAGCGGCGATGGCGGCGGGCGACGGAGCCGGACGGCGCGAGCGAGGCGCGGGTGGAGAGCGGCGGCGGGGCGCGGCCCGATCGGGCGCGGGCGTGCCGGCCACGGGCCAGACAGACCGGACGGCGGAGGCGGCGGTGGATGACACGTGGCAGGCTCTGGTTCGTCGGGCGACGGCGGGCGGACGTGTCCGGCGCGGTCCAGACGCGTCCGACGGCGAGGAGGGAGGTTTGCTAGGGTTTCACCCAAAAATTTCAGAGGAGTGCACATATTTATAGGTAGAGGGAGCTAGGAGAGTCCAAATGAGGTGCGGTTTTTGGCCACGCGATCGTGATCAAACGGCCGAGAGGATGGAGGGGGTTTGGATGGGTTTTGGGCCAGTTTGGAGGGGTGTTGGGCTGCAACACACACGAGGCCTTTACGGTTCCTCGGTTAACCGTTGGAGTATCAAACGAACTCCAATTGGCACGAAACTTGATAGGCGGTCTAACGGTGGTGTACCAAGGCTGCTTGGCAAGTCTCGGTCCAATCCGAGAATGTTGAACACCCGCACATGAAAAGAGGCAAAAGGGGACGCCGGAGGACATAGGAGTGTCGGATCGCAAAACGGACAACGGGGAAAAAGCTCGGATGCATGAGACGAACACGTATGCAAATGTGATGCACATGATGACATGATATGCATGACATGGACAAAATGCAAAACGAAGACAAAACCCAACCACGAGGGAATATGATAACTTAGAGCCGAAAATGGCAACGGTTGGAATACAAATATGGCAAGTTACATACAGGGCGTTACAAAGATGGAGACTCAAATTAAAAATAAAAATTGCATAAAGTAAAAGAAAGGCCCTTCATGGAGGGAAGTAGGGATTTATAGAGGTGCCAGAGCTAAAAGCAAAAAACTTAGAGATAAAAACATTTTTGGAGGCATACTTTTCCCACCATCGAAAACGACTTAGAGTTCCCCACACTTTCCATGCTAGATATATCATAGGTGGTTCCCAAACAAAAAATAAAGTTTATTCCTTTTTCCACCATACTTTCACTTTCCATGGCTAACCGTATCCACGGGTTCCCTCCATACCAGCACTTTCCAAGGAATTTATTATTTGACAACATAAAGTAAATTCATTTTTCATTTCGAGACTGGGCATCCCTAATACCTTTGCCTTACTCTCATGCAATGACAAGTGAATAAACACTCATCATGAGAATAACACATCTAGCATGGAAAATATCGGCCACCCCTCACCGCCTCGCAAGCGGCACGAGCACACAAAAGAGAAATTTATTTTGAAAATTAGAGATGGCACATACAAATTTGCTTAGAACGGCAATAGAATACCACATATAGGTAGATATAGTGGACTCATGTGGTAAAACTGGTTTAAAGGTTTTTGGATGCACAAGTAGTGATCATACTTAGTGCAAAATGAAGGCTAGCAAAAGATTGAGAAGTGACCAACCAAGAAACGAATAATCTCGTAAGCCAGCATCAAGCATAATTAACACCGAATAATGCACCACAAGTAGGATATAATTTCATTGCATGACTATTGATGTTCGTGCTTGCATAGGGAATCACAAACCTTAACACCAATATTCTTACTAAAGCACAATTACTCATCAACATGACTCACATATCACATCATCATATCTCAAAACTATTACAAGGAATCAAGTTTATTTTGTCCAATGATCTTCATGAAAGTTTTTTATATCTTTCTGGGATATCTATCACATTGGAATTAATTTTCATATGTTGCTTTTGTTAAGCTCAAACAAATATAAGTGAAGATCATAAGCATACTATTTCTTTCTCTCAAATTAATTTAAGTGGAGCAAGAGAGAATTTCTTAAATTTTTTACTAACTCTCAAACAAATCTAAGTGGAGCAAGAGAGAATTTCTTCAAAAATAATAAAGCACACCATGCTCAAAAAGATTGAGAAGTGACCAACCAAGAAACGAATAATCTCATAAGCGAGCATTAAGCATAATTAACACCAAATAATGCACCACAAGTAGGATATAATTTCATTGCATGACTATTTACGTTCGTGCTTGCATAGGGAATCACAAACCTTAACACCAATATTCTTACTAAAGCACAATTACTCATCAACTTGACTCACATATCACATCATCATATCTCAAAACTATTACAAGGAATCAAGTTTATTTTGTCGAATGATCTTCATGAAAGTTTTTATTATATCTTTCTGGGATATCTATCACATTGGAACTAATTTTCATATGTTGCTTTTGATAAGCTCAAACAAATATAAGTGAAGATCATGAGCATAATATTTCTTTCTCTCAAATTAATTTAAGTGGAGCAAGAGATAATTTCTTAATTTTTTTACTAACTCTCAAAAAAATCAAAGTGAAGCAAGAGAGCATTTCTTCAAAAATAGTAAAGCACACCATGCTCAAAAAGATGTAAGTGAAGCACTAGAGCAATTCCATAGCTCATAAAAGATTTAAGTGAAGCATAGAGAGCAATTCTAACAAGTCATGGCATAATTTTGGCTCTCTCAAATAGGTGTGTCCTGCAAGGGATCAAGACTTAAAACACAGAGAAAAACAAGCAAAGACTCATCTCATACAAGACGTTCCGAGCAAAACTCATAGTATGTGACGAATAAAAATATAGCTCTGAGTAAAATACCGATGGTTGTTAGAAGAAAGTGGGGATGCCACTTCGGCCATCCCCAAGCTTAGTTGCTTTCTTCTCTTTGGATAATAGCTTGGGATGCCATGGGAATCCCCAAGATTAGGCTCTTCTTACTCCTTATTCCTTCATCCATCGTAACATAACCCAAAACTTCAAAACTTCAATCACACAAAACTCAACAAAACCTTCATGAGATCCGTTAGTATAAGAAAACAAATCACTACTATAAGTATTGTAGCAAACCAATCCATATTTTATTCTTGCATTATATCTACTGTGTTCCAACTTTTCTATGGCAAGAACTCATCAAAGAAAACCATAGAATCATTGAAACAAGCACACAACGCAAATAAAACAGGATCTGTCAAAAACAGAATAGTATGTAGCAATCTGAATATTTTGAATACTTATGTAACTCTTAAAATTCTGAAAAATTATGATGACCTGAGCAATTTGTATATAAATCTACTTTACAAAATCCAGAATTTTTCGTCGCTTCCGTGATTTTTAAAAATTGTAACTCTTGACACAAAAATTTATGTTTTCTCAGCAAGATCAAACAACTATCACCCAAGAAGATCCTAAAGGTTTTACTTGGCACAAACACTAATTAGAACACAAAAATCACAATCATAATAGTAGCATAATTTTGCGAACACTCAAGAATAGAAAGCAAAAAAAACAAAAATAAATTTTATTCATTGGGTAGCCTCCCAACAAGCACTATGGTTTCACGCCCCTAGCTAGGCATAAAGCAAAGGATCTAAGTATTGTCATCTTTGTTTCTAGATCCATAAGATGCCCTCATGATTGATTCATATGGAGGCCTAATTATTGTTCTAGGGAAGTGTTCCATACCCTTCCTTAGTGAAAATTGAAATTTAATATTGCCTTCTTTCATATCAATCACGACACCAATAGTACGTAAAAAACGGTCTACCTAGAATAATTGGACAAGACGGATTGCATTCAATATCAAGAACAATCAAATATATGGGCACATAATTCCTATTTGCAAGAATAAGAACATCATTAATTCTTCCCATAGGTTTTTTAATAGTAGAATCCGCCAAGTGC
Source organism: Triticum monococcum (assembly GCA_034509565.1). Lineage (NCBI taxonomy): Eukaryota > Viridiplantae > Streptophyta > Magnoliopsida > Poales > Poaceae > Triticum > Triticum monococcum. The sequence continues at coordinate 271,955,559 of CM067842.1, read as the reverse complement.
AAATTTAAAGAACATTCTTCAATATCGGTAAGACCAAGCACATCACATAGATATTTCGAAATTGTAGAAGCACTAGCACCCAAGTCACATAAAGCAAAACACTCATAATTTTTAATCTTGAATTTGATAGTAGGTTCCCACTCATCATGTAATTTTCTAGGAATTGAAACTTCTAATTCCAACTTTTTTTGACTATATACTGCAAGGCAACAGCCTCACAGTCTTCTAATTCCAACTTTTCTTCTAAAGCTTTCATCATAGAATCAACAATATGTTTAGTAAAAGCTTTATTTTGTTCATAAGTATGGGGTGAATTAAAGTCTTTGTAATCCAAAAGAGTGGGCACATCACTAGTTAAAGTCTTGACCTCTTCAAACCCACTTTAATTAATTTTCTCAACAAGATTTTCACCCTTCAAATTATCGGGACGCCTTCTAGCTAAAGTTGACTCTTCTCCAGTCCCTTTTTCATCAATCTTAATTTTACTAAACAAGGAATCTATAGAAGAAACACCAATTATTTTAAGATCTTTATCACTTTTATCTTCTAATGAAATTGGTTTAGCGGCCATTTGATTTACTAAGGTAGCTTGTGCATCAGATATTTTTCCTAGCAAACTTTCAGCAAAATCATACTTAGATTGGAGATTGCAAACTTCTTTACTAATATCATCAAGTTGCTTTGTTATAGTATCCAACACAATAGAGTGTTCCTTAAGTTCTTAAGTAAAATACTTATTATGCTCAAATTGTGTAGTCATATATTCCTTAGTACGTTTCTCAATTTCAAGCAAAATATTGGGGTAAGGAGCATCATAATATTTTCTTTGAGGCATCATGACTACGCAAACAAGAACACACACAAAAACAGGTCTGATGAGAAAACGGCGAACGGAAAAGAGGGCGAATAAAACGACACATTTTTTGTGAAGTGGGTGAGAGGAAAACGAGAGGCAAATGGCAAAAATAATGTAAACTGCGATGAGATGAGATTTTTGATTAGGAACCTGGTAGATGTTGATGATGTCTCCCTGGCAACGATGCGAGAAATTACTTTTGACGTTGGCTTGAACTACGTCGGTATTTCCCCAAAGAGGAAGGGATGATGCAGCAGAGCAACGGTAGGTATTTCCATCAGTGATGAGACCAAGGTTGTCGAACCAGTAGGAGAACCACGCAACACTACGTGAACAACACCTGCACACAAATAACAAATACTCGCAACCCGATATGTTAAAGGGGTTGTCAATCCCTTTCGGGCAACGGCGCCAGAAATAGGCAAACGAACTTGAGAGAGTTGTAAATATTGAATGATCGAACGCCAAATAAAATAAAGTGTAGAAGGTATTTTTTTATTTTTGGTTTAATAGGTCTGAAAATAAAAGCAAAGGAAAATAGATCGCAAAGGAAAATATAATAGAGAAGAGACCCGGGGGCCGTAGGTTTCACTAGTGGCTTCTCTCGAGAAAAATAGCAAATGGTGGGTGAACAAATTACTCTTAGGCAATTGATAGAACTTCAAATAATCACGACGATATACATGCAATGATCATTATATAGGCAAACGAACATGAGAGAGTTGTAATTATTGATAGATCGAACACCAAATAAAATAAAGTGCAACAAGGTATTTTTGTATTTTTTGTTTAATAGATCTAAAAATAAAAGCAAAGGAAAATACATCGCAAAGGCAAATATAATGAAGAAGAGACCCGGGGGCCATAGGTTTCACTAGTGGCTTCTCTCGAGAAAAATAGCAAACGGTGGGTGAACAAATTATTGTTGGGCAATTGATAGAACTTCAAATAATCATGACGATATCTAGGCAATGATCATCATATAGGCATCACGTCCACGATTAGTAGACCGACTCCTGCCTGCATCTACTACTATTACTCCACACATCGACCGCTATCCAGCATGCATCTAGTGTATTAAGTTTATGGAAAACGGAGTAATGCAATAAGAACGATGACATGATGTAGACAAGATCTGTTTATGTAGAAATAGACCCCATCTTGTTATCCTTAATGGCAACGATGCATATGTGTTGGTTTCCCTTCTGTCACTGGGATCAAGCACATTAAGATCGAACCCATCATAAAGCACCTCTTCCCATTGCAAGATAATTAGATCAAGTTGGCCAAACAAAACACAAATATCGGAGAAGAAATACGAGGCTATAAGTAATCATGCATATAAGAGATCAAAGAATTCTCAAATAACTTTCATGGATAAAAAGATAGATCTGATCATAAACTCAAAGTTCATCAGATCCCAACAAACATACTGCAAAAAGAGTTACATCATATGGATCTCCAAGAGACCATTGTATTGAGAATCAAACGAGAGAGAGGAAGCCATCTAGCTACTAACTACGGACCCGTAGGTCTACAAAGAACTACTCACGCATCATCGGAGAGGCACCAATGGACATGATGCACCCCTCCATGATGGTGTCTAGATTGGATCTGGTGGTTCTGGAACTTGCGATAGCTGGAATTGATTTTCGTCGAATCCCCTAGGGTTTCTGGAATATTGGGGTATTTATAGAGTAAAGAGGTGGTCCGGGGGGCACCCTAGGTGCGCACAGCCCACCAGGGCGCGCCTGGGACTCCAGGCGCACCCTGGTGGGTTGTGCTCCCCTTGGAGCAGCCCCCAGGTGCTTCTTCCGCCCACTGGATGTCTTATGGTCCAAAAAAATCGACAAAAAGTTTCACTGCGTTTGGACTCTGTTTGGTATCGATTTCCTGTGATGTAAAAAACATGCAAAAAACGACAACTAGCACTTGGCACTATGTCAATAGGTTAGTACCAAAAATGATATAAAATGATTATAAAACATCCAAGAATGATAATATAGCAGCATGGAACAATCAAAAAATATAGATACGTTGCAGACGTATCAGCATCCCCAAGCTTAATTCCTGCTCGTCCTCGAGTAGGTAAATGATAAAAACCGAATTTTTGATGTGGAATGCTACCTAACATGTCATCTCATATTCTTTTCTTTATAGCATGGATATTTGGACTTTTATATGGTTCAAAGCAATAGTCGAGTTTTGACATGAGATTTAAACACTCAAGCATATAAACAAGCAACCATGTCATTCAAAATATCAATGCTAAAATAAGTTATCCATAGCCCATCATGCTCAATCATTGATCCATTGATGAAACACATTCGCATATTAGCTACACCCAATGCTCAAGTACAATCATAGTGCCTCCTAGTTAGTGCTTTATAAGAGAAGATGGAGACTCAAACTAAAAATAAAAAATGCATAAAGTAAAAGAAAGGCCCTTCACGGAGGGAAGTAGGGATTTGTAGAGGTGCCAGAGCTCAAAGCAAAAAACTTAGAGATAAAAACATTTTGGGAGTTATACTTTTCCCACCAACGAAAACGACTTAGAGTTCCCCACACTTTCCATGCTAGATATATCATAGGTGGTTCCCAAACAAAAAATAACGTTTATTCCTTTTTCCACCATACTTTCACTTTCCATGGCTAACCGTATCCACGGGTGCCCTCCATACCAACACTTTCCAAGGAATTTATTATTTGATAACATAAAGTAAATTCATTTTTCATTTCAGGACTGGGCATCCCTAATACCTTTGCCTTAGTCCCGTGCAATGACAAGTGAATAAACACTCATCATGAGAATAACACATCTAGCATGGAAAATATTGGCCACCCCTCACCGCCTCGCAAGCGGTACGAGCACACAAAAGAGAAATTTATTTTGAAAATTAGAGATGGCACATACAAATTTGCTTAGAACAACAATAGAATACCGCATATAGGTAGATATAGTGGACTCATGTGGTAAAACTGGTTTAAAGGTTTTTGGATGCACAAGTAGTGATCATACTTAGTGCAAAATGAAGGCTAGCAAAAGATTGAGAAGTGACCAACCAAGAAACGAATAATCTCATAAGTGAGCATTAAGCATAATTAACACCGAATAATGCACCACAAGTAGGATATAATTTCATTGCATGACTATTGACGTTCGTGCTTGCATAGGGAATCACAAACCTTAACACCAATATTCTTACTAAAGCACAATTACTCATCAACATGACTCACATATCACATCATCATATCTCAAAACTATTACAAGGAATCAAGTTTATTTCGTCCAATGATCTTCATGAAAGTTTTTATTATATCTTTCCGGGATATCTATCACATTGGAACTAATTATCATATGTTGCTTTTGATAAGCTCAAACAAATATAACTGAAGATCATGAGCATAATATTTCTTTCTCTCAAATTAATTTAAGTGGAGCAAGAGAGAATTTCTTAAAAAAATTACTAACTCTCAAACAAATCTAAGTGAAGCAAGAGAGCATTTCTTCAAAAATAATAAAGCACACCGTGCTCAAAATTATGTAAGTGAAGCACTAGAGCAATTCCATAGCTCATAAAAGATTTAAGGAAGCATAGAGAGCAGTTCTAACAAGTCATGGCATAATTTTGGCTCTCTCAAATAGGTGTGTCATGCAAGGGATCAAGACTTAAAACACAAAGAAAAACAAGCAAGGACTCATATCATACAAGACGTTCCAAGCAAAACTCATAGTATGTGAAGAATAAAAATATAGCTCCGAGTAAAATACCGATGGTTGTTAGAAGAAAGTGGGGATGCCACTCGGGGCATCCCCAAGCTTAGTTGCTTGCTTCTCTTTGGATAATAGCTTGGGATGCCATGGGAATCCCCAAGCTTAGGCTCTTCTTACTCCTTATTCCTTCATCCATCGTAACATCACCCAAAACTTCAAAACTTCAATCACACAAAACTCAAAAAAACCTTCATGAGATCCGTTAGTATAAGAAAACAAATCACTACTATAAGTATTGTAGCAAACCAATCCATATTATATTCTTGCATTATATCTACTGTGTTCCAACTTTTCTATGGCAAGAAATCATCAAAGAAAACCATATAATCATCAAAACAAGCACACAACGCAAATAAAACAGAATCTGTCAAAAACAGAACAATATGTAGCAATCTGAATATTTTGAATACTTCTGTAACTCTTAAAATTCTGAAAAATTAGGATGACCTGAGAAATTTGTATATCAATCTGGTGTACAAAATTCTGAATTTTTCGTCACTTCTGTGATTTTTAAAAATTGTAACTCTGGACACAAAAGTTTCTGTTTTCTCAGCAAGATCAAACAACTATCACCCAAGAAGATCCTAAAGGTTTTACTTGGCACAAACACTAATTAAAACACAAAAACACAATCATAACAGTAGCATAATTTTGCGAACCCTCAAGAATAGAAAGCAAAAAAAACAAAAAAAAATTTTATTCATTGGGTAGCCTCCCAACAAGCGCTATGGTTTCACGCCCCTAGCTAGGCATAAAGCAAAGGATCTAAGTATTGTCATCTTTGTTTCTAGATCCATAAGATGCCCTCATGATTGATTCATATGGAGGCCTAATTATTGTTCTAGGGAAGTGTTCCATACCCTTCCTTAGTGCAAATTGACATTTAATATTGCCTTCTTTCATATCAACCACGACACCAATAGTACGTAAAAATGGTCTACCTAGAATAATTGGACAAGACGGATTGCATTCAATATCAAGAACAATCAAATATATGGGCACATAATTCCTATTTGCAAGAATAAGAACATCATTAATTCTAGGTTTTTTAATAGTAGAATCCGCCAAGTGCAAATTTAAAGAACATTCTTCAATATCGGTAAGACGAAGCACATCACATAAATATTTCGAAATTGTAGAAGCACTAGCACCCAAGTCACATAAAGCAAAACACTCATAATTTTTAATCTTGACTTTGATAGTAGGTTCCCACTCATCATGTAATCTTCTAGGAATTGAAACTTCTAATTCCAACTTTTCTTCTAAAGCTTTCTTCATAGCATCAACAATATGTTTAGTAAAAGATTTATTTTGTTCATAAGCATGGGGTGAATTAATCATGGATTGCAACAAAGAAATACAATCAATCAAAGAGCAACTATCATAATTAAAGTCTTTGTAATCCAAAAAAGTGGGCACATCACTAGTTAAAGTCTTGACCTCTTCAAATGCACTTTAATTAATTTTCTCAACAAGATTTTCACCCTTCGAATTATCGGGACGCCTTCTAGCTAAAGTTGACTCTTCTCCAGTCCCTTTTTCATCAATCTTAATTTTACTAAACAAGGAATATATAGAATAAACAATAATTATTTTAAGATCTTTATCACTTTTATCTTCTAATGAAATTGGTTTAGCAACCATTTGATTTACTAAGGTAGCTTGTGCATGAGATATTTTTCCTAGCAAACTTTCAGCAAAAGCATACTTAGATTGGATATTGCAAACTTCTTTACTAATATCATCAAGTTGCTTTGTTATATCATCCAACACAACAGAGTGTTCCTTAAGTTCTTTAGTAAAATACATATTATGCTCAAATTGTGTAGTCATATATTCCTTAGTACGTTTCTCAATTTCAAGCAAAATATTGGGGTAAGGAACATCATACTATTTTCTTTGAGGCATCATGACTACGCAAACAAGAACACACACAAAAATAGATCTGATAAAAAAACGGCGAACGAAAAAGAGGGCGAATAAAACGACAATTTTTTTGTGAAGTGGGTGAGAGGAAAACGAGAGGCAAATGGCAAAAATAATGTAAATTGCGATGAGATGAGATTTTTGATTAGGAACCTGGTAGATGTTGATGATGTCTCCCTCGCAACGACGCCAGAAATTACTTTTGACGTTGTCTTGAACTACGTCGGTATTTCTCCAAAGAGGAAGGGATGATGCAGCAGAGCAACGGTAGGTATTTCCCTCAGTGATGAGACCAAGGTTATCGAACCAGTAGGAGAACCACGCAACACTACATGAACAACACCTGCACACAAATAAGAAATACTCGCAAGCCGATATGTTAAAGGGGTTGTCAATCCCTTTCGGGCAACGACGCCAGAAATAGGCAAACGAACATGAGAGAGTTGTAAATATTGATAGATCGAACGCCAAATAAAATAAAGTGTAGAAGGTATTTTTTTATTTTTGGTTTAATAGGTCTGAAAATAAAAGCAAAGGAAAATAGATCACAAAGGAAAATATAATAAAGAAGAGACCCGGGGGCCGTAGGTTTCACTAGTGGCTTCTCTCGAGAAAAATAGCAAACGATGGGCGAACAAATTACTGTTAGGCAATTGACAGAACTTCAAATAATCACGACAATATCTAGGCAATGATCATTATATAGGCATCACGTCCAAGATTAGTAGACCGACTCCTGCCTGCATCTACTACTATTACTCCACACATCGACCACTATCCAGCATGCATCTAGTGCACCAAGTTCATGGAAAAATGGAGTAATGCAATAAGAAGGATGACATGATGTAGACAAGATCTGTTTATGTAGAAATAGACCCCATCTTGTTGTCCTTAATAGCAACGATGCATACGTGTCGGTTTCCCTTCTGTCACTGGGATCAAGCACATTAAGATCGAACCCATCAGAAAGCACCTCTTCCCATTGCAAGATAATTAGATCAAGTTGGCCAAACAAAACACAAACATCGGAGAAGAAATACGAGGCTATAAGTAATCATGCATATAAGAGATCAAAGAATTCTCAAATAACTTTCATGGATAAAAAGATAGATCTGTTCATATACTCAAAGTTCATCGGATCCCAACAAACACACCGCAAAAAGAGTTACATCATATGGATCTCCAAGAGACCATTGTATTGAGAATCAAACGAGAGAGAGGAAGCCATCTAGCTACTAACTACGGACCCGTAGGTATACAAAGAACTACTCACGCATCATCGGAGAGGCACCAATGGACATGATGCACCCCTCCGTGATGGTGTCTACATTGGATCTGGTGGTTCTGGAACTTGCGGCGACGGGACTTAATTTTCGTCGACTCCCCTAGGGTTTATGGAATATTGGGGTATTTATAGAGTAAAGAGGCGGTCTGGGGGGCACCCGAGGTGGGCACAACCCACCAGGGCGCCCCTGGGCCTCCAGGCATGCCCTGGTGGGTTGTGCTCCCCTTGGAGCAGCCCCGAGGTGCTTCTTCGGCCCACTGGATGTCTTCTGGTCAAAAAAATCCACATAAAGTTTCGCTGCGTTTGGACTCCATTTGGTATTGATTTCCTGCGACGTAAAAAACATGCAAAAAACAACAGTTGGTACTTGGCACTATGTCAATAGGTTAGTACCTAAAATGATATAAAATGACTATAAAATGATTATAAAACATCCAAGAATGATAATATCACATCATGGAACAATAAAAAATTATAGATACGTTGGAGAGATACCACCCCTCCACCCTCTTCTTCTCAAAGAGGAGAGCCATCAGCACGTGCCTACACTTACACCATTCATTTTCTGAGAGAGAACCACCTACTCATGTGTTGAGATCAAGAGATTCCATTCCTACCATTTGAACCTTGATTTCTAGCCTTCCCCAAGTTGCTTTCCACTCAAATTCTTCTTCCACCATAGCCAAATCTATGAGAGGGATTTGAGTGTTGGGGAGACTATCATTTGAAGCACAAGAGCAAGGAGTTCATCATCAACACACCCTCTATTACCTTTTGGAGAGTGGTGTCTCCTAGATTGGCTAGGTGTCGCTTGGGAGCCTCCGACATGATGTGGAGTTGAACCAACAAGTTTGTAAGGGCAAGGAGATCACCTACTTCATGAATATCTACCCGAGTGAGGCAAGTCCTTTGTGGGCGATGGCCATGGTGGGATAGACAAGGTTGCTTCTTTGTGGACCCTTCGTGGGTGGAGCCCTTCGTGGACTCGCACAACCGTTACCCTTTGTGGGTTGAAGTCTCTGACGTGGCTAGACTGCGTCGGTATTTCCCCAAAGAGGAAGGGATGATGCAACATAGCTACGGTAAGTATTTCCCTCAGTTGTGAAACCAAGGTATCCATCCAGTAGGAGAACCAAGCAACACTATGTAAATGGTACCTACACACAAAGAACAAATACTTACAACCCCACGCGTAAGAGGGGTTGTCAATCCCTCCTTGGTAAAAAGATAGATTAATTTGTATGAAATTGGATAATTATATCTGAATAAAACACAAAATAAAATAAGTAAATAAAAAGTGCAGCAATGTATTTTTGGGTTTTTGGAATAATAGATCTGAAAAAAAATACGGTAAAAGATAGATCGTAAAGCAATATGATAAAATATAGACCTAGGGGACGTAGATTTCAGTAGTCGCTTCTCTCGGGAAAATAGCATACGATGGGTAAACAAATTACTGTTGGGAAATTGATAGAAGAACATATAATTATGACGATATCCAAGGAAATGATCATGAATATATGCATCATGCCTAAAATTAGTAGACCGACTCCTGCCTGCATCTACTACTATTACTCCACACATCGACCGCTATCCAACATGCATCTAGTGTATTAAGTTGGAGAAACAGAGTAATGCAATAAGAACGATGACATGATGTAGACAAGATCTATTAATGTAGGAATATACCCCATATTTTTATCCTAAATAGCAACGATACATGTGTGCCTCGGTACCCCTTCTGTCACTGGGTGAGGACACCACAATATCGAACCCATCAGAAAGCACCTCTTCCTGTTGCAAGAAAAATCAATCTAGTTGGCCTAACCAAACCAAAGATTCGGAGAAGAAATACGAGGCTATAAATAACCATGCACATAAGAGATCAAAGAAGACTCAAATAATATTAATGGATAGATCTGATCATAAACTCGAACTTCATCGGATCCCAACAAACACATCGCAAAAAGTCATTACATCAAATAGATCTCCAAGAGACCATTGTATTGAGAATCAAAAAGAGAGATGAAGCCATCTAGCTACTGCCTACGGACTCGTAGGTGTATGGTGAACTACTCATCGATGATCAGAGGAGCACCAGTGAGGAGGATGAACCCCTCCATGATCGTGTTCCCCTCTGGCAAGGTGCGGGAATAGGGCTCTAGATTGGATCTCGTGGTTCTGGAACCTATGGCAGCTGGAATTGTGTTTCATCGACTCCCCTAGGGTTTTTGGAATATTTGGGTATTTATAGAACTGAGAGGCGGTGGAGGAGACCCTCATGGGCAATGTAGGAAATTTGTATATCACTCTTGTGTAAAAAATTCAGAATTTTGTGTCACTTCTGTGAATTTAAACAATTCTGTTACTACAAGCAAAAGTTTCTGTTTTTCAATAGGATCAAATCAACTATCACCATACATGATCCCAAGGGCTTTACTTGACACAAAACTAACTAAAACATAAAAAAAACACAATCATAACAGAGGCATAATTGTACAAACACTCAAGAATAGAAATTAAAAGGCAAAAATAAAATTTATTCATTGGGTTGCCTCCCAACAAGCGCTATCGTTTAAGGCCCCTAACTAGGCATAAAGCATAGTTCAAGTATTGTCATCTTTGGTTTTTGCCCCATAGGATGCCCTCATGATTGATTCATATGGTGGCTTAATTCTTGTTCTAGGTAAGTGTTCCATACCCTTTCTTGGTGGAAACTGAAATTTAATATTCCCTTCTTTCATACCAATCACGACATCTATAGTGCGTAAAAACGGTCTACCAAGTATAACGGGACAAGACGGGTTGCAATCAATATCAAGAACAATAAAGTCTATGGGCACATAATTCCTATTTTAAAGAATAAGGACATCATTAATTCTTCCAAGGGCTTTTTAATAGTAGAATCCGCCAAGTGCAAATTAAGAGAACATTCTTCAATATTGGTAAGACCAAGCACATCACATAAAGATTTCGGAATTGTGGAAACACTAGCAACCAAATCACATAAAGCAAAGCACTCATAATTTTTAATCTTGACTTTAATAGTAGGTTCCCACTCATCATATATTTTCCAGGAATTGAGATATCTAATTCCAACTTTTCTTCTAAAGCTTTCATCATGGCATCGACAATATGTTTAGTAAAAGCTTTATTTTGTTCATAGGCACGGGGTGAATTTCTTATGGATTGCAACAAAGAAATACATTCAATCAAAGAGCAATTGTCATAATTAAAGTATTTGTAATCCAAAAGAGTGGGCACATCACTAGTTAAAGTATTGACCTCTCCAAACCCACCTTTATCAAATTTTTCATCAAGATTTTCACCCTCCAAATCATCCGGACGACTTCTAGCTAAAGTTGACTCTTCTTCAGTCCCTTTATCATCAATTTTAATCTTACTAAACAAGGAATCAATAGAAGAATCACCAATCATTTTAATGTCTTCATAATTTTTATCCTATAGAGAAATTGGCTTAGCGGCCATTTGATTTACTAGTGTAGCTTGTGCATCAGATATTTTGCCTAGCAAATTTTCAGTAGGAGCATACTTGGATTGGAGATTAGAAACTGCCCTACTAACATCATCAAGTTGTTTTGTTATAGCATCTAGCAGAGTAGAGTGTTCTTACTCCTCGGTAAAATACTTATTGTGCTCAAATTGTGTAGCCATATATTCCATGGTACTTTTCTCAATCTCAAGCAAAATATTGGGGTAAGGAATATCATAATACTTTCTTTGAGACATCGCGACTACGCAAACAAGATTGCAAGAAAATAGATAGATCTGACTAGAAAAAGGCGAACGAAAAAGAAGGCGAATAAAAAGACAAATTTTTGTGAAGTGGGGGAGATGAAAATGAGTGGCAAATGGAAAATGATTTAAATTGCAAGGAGATGATATTTGTGATTAGGCCTGATAGATGTTGATGTGTGTCCCTGGCAACGGCGCCATAAATTCCTTTGATGTGGCTAGACTATGTCGATATTTCCTCAAAGAGGAAGGGATGATGCAAGACAACTACGGTAAGTATTTCTCTCAGCTGTGAAACCATGGTAACAATCCAGAGGGGTTGTCAATCCCTCCTCGGTAAAAATATAGATTAATATGTATGAGATTTGATAAATAGATCTGAATAAAACACAAAATAAAATAAGTGAATAAAAAGTGTAGCAAGGTGTTTTTGGGTTTTTGGAATAATTGGTCTAGAAACTAATACGGTAGAAGATAGACCGGAAAGCAATATGATAAAAGATAGACCCGGGGGTCATAGATTTAACTAGTGGCTTCTCTTGAGAAAATAACATACGATGGGTAAACAAATTACTGTTGGGCAATTGATGGAAGAACAAATAATTATGACGATATCCAAGGCAATGATCATGAATATAGGCATCACGTCCAAGATTAGTAGACCGACTCCATCCTGCATCTACTACTATTACTCCACACATCGACCGCTATCCAGCATGCATCTAGTGTATTAAGTTCAGGGAGAAACAGAGTAATGCAATAAGAACGATGACATGATGTAGACAATATCTATTCATGTAGGAATAGACCCCATATTTTTTATCCTTTATAGCAACGATACATGCGTGCCTCACTACCCCTTGTGTCACTGGGTACACAAAACACCTCTTCCCATTGCAAGAAAAATCAATCTAGTTGGCCTAACTAAACCAAAGATTCGGAGAAGAAATACGAGGCTATAAATAACCATGCATATAAGAGATCAAAGAAGACTCAAATAATATTCATGGATATAGATCTGATCATAAACTCGAACTTCATCGGATCCCAACAAGCACAGCGCAAAAAGTCATTACATCAAATTGATCTCCAAAAGACCATTGTAATGAGAATCAAAAAGAGAGAAGAAGCCATCTTGTTAGTGTTTTGGGAACTAGGGTACCCAAACTTGCCTGCCTGTGGCCCACGGCGTGGCTTGCTCAGCGGCCTGGAATGGCCCATCTATAAGACCGCTAAGAGAAGACTGTCGCGAGGGGCCAAGCCTCGCGAGGCGGGCGACACCAAGACCTTCCAGAGGAGCGGCTGAAAGCACAAGTGCTTCCTGGGTGATTTTGAGCTTAATCGAAAAATGGTAACCCCATTTTGAGCTCAAACGATGAGTATGACCTACGCTCAAGTGTCATCACTTGACTCCTCAATCAATATACTCTAACATAGGTGTCTTTGTCGCCGACCTCCTCTAGATGAAGTTCTCTAGTGTTTCTTCGTTCCCCATCTTCATGCTCTTGCATATGCTTCTTGCTTGTTTCCTCCCCTTATCAAAAAAACTTCATCTATATTTCTTTTCCTTTTGTATGATTTTCTCTGTATTTTCTGCATCTAATTCATTGCAAATCCTCCTGAGATTTCGATTGCCAAGTGAGATGAGTTGACAACAAAAATTCCTCTACCTTGAACTCGGACTCACCGATTCTTTCCTATCGGCTAGACAGAACTACATGGATTACTTGTAGATAGTTCATCGGTACAACCGACGTAGACTAACCCGGTGTGACTGATATGCATCATCCCTGACACTATCAACTCGGCGTCACCGATGAACACGGATCGGCGTTACTGATTTCACTGCTGAGAGAACTTTTTGCCATTACAAATTTCATTTCTTATCCAGCTCCACTCGATGATTCTTATCCTCTACTCGCATCTTAAACTACATGCTACTTTGTAGTGTGTCTCGAGGACCAAACCTATTTCACTCATTCTCCAGAAGATCCCTTCTTGGAAATTTATGTAAAAGGGGGGGGGGGGAGAGAGAGCACATCAAAGCTTATCACATGGAAGGGAGAGCTAGCTTCTCCAGATGCTTATTAACAATAGAGGAGAGAAGTCACATGTCTTTAAGAGGGGAAAGACATGTTAATGTATGGTTGTGTGTACCATTTCTTGCTCTATTTTTTGCCCTGATTTTCTCTTACCCCACCTTCTCCCATTATCCAATACCAGATTCAGGGGGAGAAAGAGTTCATATCTAGGGGAGGAAAATCTTTGGAATTCATTGAATATCTTTAATCTTTGGGGACATGTCCATATCCAAATAGAGTACTAAGTACTCACTCATTACATGTCATCCCAGTCTTGGTACTCTCGTGGTCTCCTAAACTTGCTTTATTTAGAGTGTTCTTGTGTTATCTAACCTTGTTTTCTCAAGCTCATCCCTTACAAAGCCAGCCCAAGACCACAAGGTAAGTATATGCATCACACTCATGTGCATGATGATATCTTGCTGATGTACATATTGTTTGCAAGAAGGACTCATGAACATGAAGGTACACTTCCTGTATCTATATCATTTGCTCTGATGCATATAGCCAAGCTACATGTAACTCATTGCTTGCTTTGACATGCTTATGCATTCACATGCTCTTACATACTATCTTTACATAATTGCATACATGTAGGGGGAGTCTATGCGTGTTACATGTCTTTCCGAAGCTTTACTTGTTACTCTTCATCTTTATCTAAAGCTTTGATGTATGTTGTCATCAATTAACAAAAGGGGGGAGACTGAAAGCACAAGTGCTCCCTGCGTGATTTTGGTAATTAATGACAATATATCGGTGACTGCTACACGTCATCCGACTGATTTCCCACGGGAAATCAGTCGGGTCAGCCGCCATCCGGTCCATCCCACTAAGCCGCTAGATTGAGTCAACACATCATCTCCTCCTTTCTCCCAAGTAAGAAAACACAACATCACGAAGCAGCAGCCCACCGTACCTTGGTCAGTCAGCGGACTTGCTGCCCGTCACCGATGGTAGCAACACCGACAAGGGCTACATCCCAATTGCGGCGATCTCCAATGAAAAGCTGCATTGCAGACTCGCAACACAAGTGACCTTAGGGTCACCCCATCCATCAAGGAACACCGATGATTGCTCCGTCGTAGTGCCGATGGCCGTAGACAAGTGCTTCATCCCAGCACCGTCCTGCCGCATACGACATGCAGCACCGGCAGTGCTGACGGTCGCCAAAAAGTGCTTCATGGCATCATTATCCCGCCCCATCCGGCATGCAGCACCGACGAGTGCTCCATTGATGGCTGCTGAAGAGTGCTTCACTGCACCATCGTCTCACCCCATCCGACATGCAGCACTGGCGAGCCAACGATCGCCGCCGAGTGCTTCATTGCAGCACCAATGAGTGTTGCGTCGTAGCGTTGACGGCCGCCGCGGAGTAATTCATCGCAGCACCAATGAGTGTTGGGTCGTAGCGCCGAGGACCGCTGACAAGTCCTTCATCGCAACATCGGTTTCCTGCCCCATCAGGCATGCAGCATCGGCGAGTGCTCCGTTGTAGCACGGATGGCCGCCGAAGAGTGCTTAATTGCAGCACCGACATTCCTGCCCCATCTAGCTTTCTAGGAAGTGCTAAGGATGCTGGAACGGAGCTGCAAACATGGTGAAGCGACGGCGGCCCAACGTGGAGGTGGGATGGTGTGACGCCCTCAGACCGATGCGCCATGTGTCTCCTAGTTATTCACTGTCGTTGCCATGTCTTTCTTCTTGCGTGTTGCATTTTGCCATGTCATCATGTGCATTGCATCATCATGTTTTCAAAAACTTGCATCCGTCCAGGTTCCCCAGTTTTCCCCGTTGTCCGTTCTGAGCCCATACACACTCACACGCGCCCGCGGCATGTTCGAAATATTATTTTATAAGTGGCCGGAGAATGTTCTCGGAATAGGACAAAAGTTGGTGTGCGATCTTATTATAGTGTAGATAGACCGCCTGTCAAATTTCATCCCATTCAGAGTTCGTTTGATGCCCCAATGGATAACTATAGCGACAATATAGTCGGTCAAACGTCGGATGTTTTCGGTCACCGGAAATAGTCGTTGGGCCTCTCTGCTCTTCTCTCTTAGACCCACTCCCACTCTAAACCAACCCTCTAGCCCACCTACACCACCCTCGCATTCGGAACCGTCCGATCGAGACCGGAGGGCTCCAAAACCACCCCTAGACACAAACCCTAGCCTCCCCTGCTATAAATAGAACCCCCCTTCCAAATCTGGTCATCCCTCTCCTCCCTCGTTTCCCATGCCATCCAAACTAGCCGCTGCCGCCATCCTCCCTATTTTCCGGCGCCTTCCACCTTGTCCCCGCCACTTGGCATGTAGCCATTGGCTGCGCCGCCACCCAGCGCCGCCCGTGGCCAGTGGCAAGCCGCCATGTCGCCTCCCCATGCCCCTCCACCGCACCATGGCCCGCCAGGCCCGACCGTAGCCCGCCCGGCCAGAAGTGGCACGCCGCCGGATCCTGCTCATCCCAGCCCCTCCAACCTCCCTCGCCTGGAATGGGCAGCGCCCGATCTTCATCGCCGCCGTCCTGCACTCGCCGGCCACCGGGGCCTCACCGCCGGCGAGCACCTCCGACCAGGCCAGTGCCCCGCGCGCCCTCTTCTTTCTTCTCCCTCCATTTCTCTCTCCCTCTGCTCCTCACCAGTACTGCCGCCCTGCAGGAACCACCGTCGCCGCTTGCGGAGGTCGTCGTCGGTGCCGGCCAACGCCGAGAATGGGCACCCCACGCCCGGATCCGGTCTCCACCGCTGCGGATCCGCCCCTAGCCGTCCCGCACCTTGGACCTCACCGGAGCCGCTCTAGGCCGCCGCCGTCGTCCTGCTTCGAGGCGAAGTGCGACTCGATCGATCCTTTGCTCCATTGACCCGCTTCACCTCCCCATGGGCCAGATCTGCGCCAAGGCCCAGCTCGCCTCGATCTGTCTCCACGTGTAGCCCAGCGCCGCGCAAAGCCCGTAGCCCTGCCGACCTGCTTCACCGCCTTGGGCCGAAGCGCATGGGTGAGCAGCCCCTCTGCTCTGTCGGGCCAACCAGTTTCGGCCCGACTGTGTTTTTTTTCTGTCCATGCGATTTGCCTAATATTCTAGAGATTGCAGTTTTGCAGAAAAGCCCTCCATGTTCATGCATATAATAACTCCATGACCGTGCATCGCATGTAAATAATTTATATATGTAAAATGCTTAGAATTTTGTCTAGTTTCGTAATTTCCAACTTTCATCCATGTTTGAAATGTTTAAATGTGTTGTTTGATTAATTTGCTTAAATGACATGTTAAAATGATTTACTTCATAACTAAATAACCGTAGCTCCAAATTTAATAAACTTTATATGTAAATGGGGTAGAAAAATGCATATATTAACATGGTGGCATTACTTTGCATGTTTAACAACTCTAAAATATGGTTTAGGGCAGAACAGTACCAACTCTAAAATTTTAGGATTTTCTGGAATTGTTGTTTGATGTTCCGGCCTCATTTAAACTTGTCTAGTTAGATAGTTTCTTTATGCTTCACCCCTTGCCATGTTTAATAACATTTAATATTGTTGGGTACCTAAACAGGAGAGAACTAAATAATTGAATGTGATGTTTCGTCGATATGCAACTCGTTGCATATTGAGCTCCACTTAACTTGTAGTTTTGTTTATGCACTTTGTCATGCCATGCATATTTAAACCGGACATGCATCATACTTGAGTGTGCGTCATGCCATGTTTATGCTTGTTGGTTTACCATGTTGTTTGCTCCTTTCCGGTGTTGCTTCTTCTTGTTAGTTCCGGTAACGTCATGTTTGTGAGGATCCGTTCGACTACGTCCATTTGTCTTCTTCATAGACTCGTTCTTCTTCCTTGTGGGATTTCAGGCAAGATGACCATTACCCTTGATGTCACTTCTATCTTTGCTTGCTAGTTGTTCGCTCTATCGCTATGTCACGCTACCTAACTCTCGTTTATCATGCCTCCCATATTTCCATGTGCTACCTCTTGAGCACTGTGTTGGTTTTCCCTTGAAGAGGAAAGGGTGATGCAGCAAAGAGCGTAAGTATTTCCCTCAGTTTTTGAGAATCAAGGTATCAATCCAGTAGGAGACCACGCGCGAGTCACCTCATACCTACACAAACAAATAAGAACCTCGCAACCAACGCGATAAAGGGGTTGTCAATCCCTTCACGACCACTTGCAAGAGTGAGATCTGATAGAGATAATAATAATAAGATAAATATTTTTGGTATTTTTATGATATAGATTGAAAGTAAAGATTGCAAAATAAAATAGATTGGAAACTTGTATGATGGAGAATAGACCCCGGGGCCATAGGTTTCACTAGTGGCTTCTCTCAAGATAGCATATGTATTACGGTGGGTGAACAAATTACTATTGAGCAATTGATAGAAAAGCGAATAATTATGAGAATATCTAAGCATGATCATGTATATAGGCATCACGTCCGTGACAAGTAGACCGACTCCTACCTGCATCTACTACTATTACTCCACACATCGACTGCTATCCAGCATGCATCTAGAGTATTAAGTTCATAAGAACAGAGTAACGCCTTAAGCAAGATGGCATGATGTAGAGGGATAAACTCATGCAATATGATATAAACCCTATCTTTTTATCCTCGATGGAAACAATACAATACGTGTCGTTTCCCTTTCTGTCACTGGGATCGCGCACCACAAGATTGAACCTGAAGCTAAGCACTTCTCCCATTGCAAGAAAGATCAATCTAGTAGGCCAAACCAAACTGATAATTCGAAGAGACTTGCAAAGATAACCAATCATACATAAAAGAATTCAGAGAAGATTTAAATATTGTTCATAGATAATGTTGATCATAAACCCACAATTCATTGGATCTCGACAAACACACCGCAAAAAGTGTTACATCAAATAGCTCTCCAAGAGAATCGAGGAGAACTTTGTATTGAGATCCAAAGAGAGAGAAGAAGCCATCTAGCTACTAGCTATGGACCCGCAGGTCTGAGGTAAACTACTCACACATCATTGGAGGGGCCATGGAGTTGGTGTAGAGGCCCTCCGTGATCAATGCCCCTCCGACGGAGCTCCAGAAAAGGCCCCAAGATGGGATCTCTTGGGTACAGAAGGTTGCGGCTGTGGAAATAGGGTTCGTGCTGCTCCTGAATGTTTGCGGGGTATATGAACATATATAGGTGGAATAAGTAGGTCGGTGGAGCAACAGGGGGCCCATGAGGGTGGAGGGCGCGCCCAGGGGGTGTAGGTGTGCCCCCTGCCTCGTGGCCTCCTAGATTGTTTCTTGACGTCCACTCAAAGTCCCCTGGATCACGTTTGTTCCAAAAATCACGCTCCCGAAGGTTTCATTCCGTTTGGACTCCATTTGATATTCGTTTTCTGCGAAACACTGAAATATGCAAAAAAACAAAAAATTGGGTTGGGCCTCCGGTTAATAGGTTAGTCCCAAAAATAATATAAAAGTGTAAAATAAATCCCATTAACATCCAAAATAGATAATATAATAGCATGGAACAATAAAAAATTATAGATACGTTGGAGACGTATCACCATGTCAAGCCTCTAACCCACCTTCCTAGCAAACTGTTGTTTGGCTATGTTACCGCTTTTGCTCAACCCCTCTTATAACGTTGCTAGTTGCAGGTGCCTTGAAGTTTGTTCCATGTTGGAACATGGATATGTTGGGATGTCACATTATCTCTTATTTAATTAATGCATCTATATACTTAGCAAAGGGTGGAAGGCTTGGCCTTTTGCCTGGTGTTTTGTTCCACTCTTGTCGCCCTAGTTTCCATCATACCGGTGTTATGTTCCTTGATTTTGCGTTCCTAATGCGGTTGGGGATATGGGACCCCCTTGATAGTTCGCTTTGAATAGAACTCCTCCAACAAGGCCCAACCTTGGTTTTAACATTTTCCACCTATACCTTTTCCCTTGGGAGTCGCGCTCCCGAGGGTCATCTTTATTTTAACCCCCCGGGCCAGTGCTCCTCTAAGTGTTGGTCCAACCTAGAGCCACTTGCGGTGCCACCCCTTCACCCGGGGTTTTCGGTTGCTGTACGTAGTGTTCATCTGGTGTGCCCTGAGAACGAGATATGTGCAGCTCCTATCGGGATTCGTCGGCACATCGGGCGCTCTTGCTGGTCTTGTTTTACCATTGTCGAAATGTCTGGTAACCGGGATTCCGAGTCTGATCGGGTTGTTCTAGGAGAAGGAATATCCTTCGTTGATCGTGAGAGCTTGTGATGGGGTAATTTGGGACACCCCTGCAGGGTATAAACTTTCGAGAGCCGTGCCCGCGGTTATGTGGCAGATGGGAATTTGTTAATATCTAGTTGTAGAAAACTTGACACTTAACTTAACTAAAATGAATCAGCTGTGTGCTTAGCCGTGATGGTCCCTTTTCGGGAGTCCGGGAAGTGAACACAGTTTGGGTTATGAATGAACGTAAGTAGTTTCAGGATCACTTCTAGCTTCACGCCCATTGCGTAGCTTCTCATCTTACTCTTGTATGTGTATGTGTAGCCACCACATTTGCTTAGCGCTTGCTGCAACTGCACCTCATTACCTTACCCTACCCATAAGCTTTAATAGTCTTGATCTCGCGGGTTTAGAGATTGCTGAGTCCTCGTGACTCACAGATACTAGCAAAATAGTTGCAGGTGCCGATGATACCAGTGCAGGTGATGCTACCGAAATCAAGTGGGAGTTCGACAAGGACCTTTGTCGATACTATGTTTCGTTTCCTAATGATCAGTAGTGGAGCCCAGTTGGTATGATAGGGGATCTAGCATTTGGGGTTATCTTCCTTTTTATTTGGATTTGACCGTAGTCGTTCTATGTGTGTATTTTGGATGATGTATGAATTATTTAAGTATTGTGTGAAGTGGCGATTGTAAGACAACTCTTTTTATCCCTATCTTGTTCATTGCATGGGATTGTGTGAAGATGACCCTTCTTGCGAGAAAACCACTATGTGGTTATGCCTCTAAGTCGTGCCTCAACATGTGGGAGATATAGCTGCATCGTGGGCGTAACAAGTTGGTATCAGAGCCATCCCCGACTTAGGAGCCCCCTGCTTGATCGAATCGCTGACGTTGTTGAGTCTAGAACAAAAATGTTTAGAGTCTTAGGATTATATATACCGGAGAGTAGGATTATTTTTATTCCTCATTCCCTTCGTCGCTCTGGTGAGGCCTCCTGACATAGATGTTTTGATTTTCCTCTCCTCAAATTTCACAATTTTTTTAGGATCATGCGGGTATCTTGGAATCGTTCCGATATTCTTGTGACGAGAACATTTTTCTTGGGGCCTGCTGACATTTAGGGTTTGTGGCAGTGTCTCGGGGGGTTGAGCTTCGAGGTGTTGTCGTCACAATTTTATCGTTGCAGTTCTGGAATACCTGAGTTTGCCGACATCAAAAATCTCTTTTATGTAGTTAGTGGTGAGATAACCTCGATGCCACCCAGTACTGGGGCGGGAGTTTGGGAGTATTGCCACAACTCATATAACGGATGCTTTTCGAAGGTTGTGGTACATGATTTCCGGAGTTTTCTTGGTTATGTGTTGACGGATGGATACAGTTGGAGCATAGGGCTTGTTAGTTGTGTGATATATATTGTGCCTCCCTGTATCCCCAACACCAGATTGCATAACCAGATAGTTTCGGGAGTTTATAGGTGGGAATTCAAGTAGCTCCTAGAATAATCTTTCCGACAGATGCATGATATGGGATTGGGTAAATCTCTATCATATGTGTTTGTTTCCGGCTTATTCTGCAAGCCAAATCCTTTGTTTTGTTTTGACTTCTGGTATTTGAGTTGCTTCAATGTCAAGTGTTGATTCCATACATTTCCTAAGCGGTGTTCTCATATTTCAATGTGGATACTAATCCTTCTTGTTTATCGAGTTTGTCATGTCAATTGTTTTCCAACCGGTTCGCTTCTCATCAAGATGATCCTATCATTTTCCCCACTCGCAAGATCACCTCTCAGTTTTTCCAACGTTGTACGTTTCATCCGTCCCCAAGTTTCCTTCATTTTTCCCGCCTTCCCACCCTTTTCTTCAAGGACTCAGATTTCGTAATCAAGTATCCTTTAATTGATGGGAAGCCTCTCCATTCTTTTCTGTCAATGTTCTTATCCGGTGATTATCATGAAGATGGTCAGAAGTTTCAAGTTCATCATTCTTTGTTCTTTCCTTCTCCGGTGGATTCAATTCAAGCTTCTGTCTTAATCGTATGCCTTTCTTTTGTTTCACATGTTTTTATCATGTTGCAATATCTTAACCAACTCTCTCTTATTTATTCACCACTCTCTATTCATATCCAGAGTGCTGAAGATATCTTGGAAGCTTCATGATTCAATTCTTAATCCGTTCAACCTATCTCGAGATTGTTATCTCATTCAAGCCATTTAATTCAACCGATGCAATCTCTCTTTTCAAGCAATCTTTTCAACGGTGTTTCTTTTGAGTGGGCCCTAACACATAGTTCTTTTCCTAGGATCTTACCTGAATCTTCTATTTTCCCGGAGTTACTCTCAAATTCCTCTCCAAGTTTGACGTAAGAATGAATTATCATGAGTCATATGTATTTCTCCAAGATCTTTCAAATTCTTTCCATCGTTGGCTCAACCTCTTCGCTTTTGATTCTCCCGGAGTGTCTAAACATTTCTTTGTGGTATTTCTCGTCATCACTCTTGGATTTTGAAGACCAAAGAGGAGTTCCTCTTAAATCCTTACCTGTTCTTCCAATGATTCATGGTACTATCTTTATGCCATCCTCTCATAATTGTTTTCGATCATGAGAATTCTTTTCACCCATCCGGAGGAATCCAGGAGTCTTTTTAGTTTGATTCTCTAGAGCCCATCATCTTAGAATTATTCATTCCCGCTTTTCATCTCTCGTTCTCCAAATCTTACCGGTGCATCGTTCAAATATCCTCTAATCAGTTCATGATCTCTTCGTTCTCATGTATCTAAATCCCCTCAAGTATCTTCTTTCATTTTCCAATTCTTCCCTGTGATTTGTGCCTTTTCTATTTTTCATTTTCAATTCTTATGGTGGTTCATTCTAGGATTCTTTTTCCTTTCTTATCATATCATCTGATTCGTTCTTTAAATCCTACCGGTGGTTCATTAAAGACCTTCCCAAGTTTGGCTATATCTCTTTCAATCTTTTCAAGAAGAATAAGTAGTATGCCAAATCCATTGTGGGTCATCAATTTAATTGATGAAGGATATTCATAATGTAATTCTTATTCTTGTTCCATCGAGTAAATTCAATTCCTTATTCCGGAGGTTCTTCAAAATTCTTGGTTCTATGTGATTCATCTTTTCTTTTTCGGAGTTCCAAGTTTTCCTCAGTTATCTCATCACGAAGCTCCACCTAATCATTGCAAGGTTTCACCTTGTGTTTTCAACTTCTCTTTCCTTTTGTTTGATCATTCTTTTATTACCGGAGTTCTCACGAAGGCTCGGTATGGTGGGTCATCAAGGATTCCTTTCATTCCTCAATTGTTCTTCAAGATTTCTCTCGAAGTTATGATCTGCCAAGCTATAATCAATATTTAACATGGTGCTCAACACATGCTTTGTTTTGAGGAGTTCAAGTATTCTTCATCTTACTTTCCAAAGTGCAATTCTTTCCCTCTTATCTTTTGAGGTGGTGTTATGTCACTCTTGACAATTTCCCTTCCGGTTTCATGATTCGCAAGTTGTCCGGAATGACATATTTTAAACCCGTCATTTTCAATTCGTTCATGAGATCCTTTGCAACCCATCAATATCTTCATTGGAGTTATCTTGGGTTATATTTCACCTAAAGCTTTCCCTAAGGATTGTTGCTATTTATGGTGCTTATAAATGACCCAAGTTCTTCATTTATCCTCCCGATGAAATAAGTTTCTCATCTCCTTGTTGATAGCAATCCAATCTATTGTTTCCGTTAGTGGAAGAATTTCACCTCATAATTTTGAGACATTTTTCATAAGCCCACAACAACCTTATTCTTTTGTTGTTTAATTTTCAACAACTCCATTCAGTCCTTCTTTCTAAGGATGCCTTCAAATTCATTGGTGGTAGAAGTTATCATTTTCTTCTACTTTGTTTCTTCCTAATGATCTAGCTTCTATTATTTTGTTCCGGAGGCATTGTGATGTTGCACTCCTCGATCCATTATTCCATTTTTGTCAAAGATCATGTTTTTTCCTTTTCTTATCCATTCAACTAGAGTGTCGTGTCCTCCATTCAAGTTCTCTCATCTTATCAAGTTTTGCCTCCCTTCTCAACCGGAGTGCTGTCTAAAATCTTTCATACCCATTGTGTCATTCTTTCAATAGTTCCGGAGGTAGTGTGTTGTTGATTTCATCAAGTATCCTCTCATCTTGTCAAGTTCATGTTCAATTCCTTCCATTTACAGTTGGAGTGCTGTCCAAATTATACCATTCTTATTCCTTCTCTATCTTGTTTTAACCGGAGCGTTGTGGCTATCATTCCTCTTCTAACCGGAGTCTCATCCAAGTGCTTTCATTTTGCCAAGTTCATATTCTATGCCTTCCATTTCCAACCGCAGAGTTGTCATAATTGATCTTTATCGTTCCTTGTACATCTCGTTTGAACTGGAGTGCTTGCATGTACTTCTTGTCCATTGCAACCCTTTTCTTATGTCTTTAAACCTACAAGGTTCTAGTAATGTCCCTTGTTCCTCTTTTCTAACAGAGTGTTTTCAACTTTGTTCATCTTCGTTGTATTCTTTCTTTCAATTTGTTCAACCTCGCAAGGTTCTTTGGTTTCACTCGTTTGTCAAATAAGAAACTTAGTTTACCTCCCCTCTTCCTTTTCCGCTTCTCTCCGGTGCCATCCTAGATCTTGGGTCGAGATCCTCTTGTAGTGGTGGTGTGTTGTGACGCCCCGAGACCGATGCACCAGGTGTCTCCCAGTTATTCGTCGTCGTTGCCATGTCTTTCTGCTTGCGTGTTGCATTTTTCCATGTCATCATGTGCATTGCATCTTCATGTTTTCAAAAACTTGCATCCGTCCGGGTTTCCCAGTTCTCGCCGTTGTCCGTTCTGAGCCCAGACACACTCGCACGCGCCCGCGACATGTTCGAAATATTATTTTATAAGTGGCCGAAGAATGTTCTCAGAATGGGATGAAAGTTGGCGTGCGGCCTTATTATAGGGTAGATAGATCGCCTGTCAAATTTCGTCGCATTTGGAGTTTTTTTGATGACCCAACGGACAACTATAGCGACAATATAGTCGGTCAAACATCGGACGTTTTCGGTCTCCGGAAACAGTTGTTAGGCCTCTATGCTCTTCTCTCTCAGACCCACTCCCACTCTAAACCAGCCCTCTAGCCCACCTACACCACCCTCTCGTCCGGAACCATCCGATTGAGATCGGAGGGCTCCGAAACCACCCCTAGAGCCAAACCATAGCCTCCCTTGCTATAAATATAACCTCCCCTTCCAAATCTGGTCATCCCTCTCCTCCTTTGTTTCCTGTGCCATCCAAACCAGCCGCCGCCACTATCCTCCTTGTTTTCCGGCACCGCACCCAGCGCCGCCCGTGGCTAGTGGCAAGCTGCCACATAGCCTCCCCGTGCCCCTCCACCGCACCGCGGCCCACCCGGCCCGACCGCAGCCCGCCCGGCCCGACCGCAGCCCGCCCGGCCCGACCGCAGCCCGCCCGGCCCGAAGTGGCCCGCCACCGGATCCCGCTCATCCCGAGCCCCTCCAACCACCCTCGCCTGGATCGGGAAGTGCCCGATCTCCATCGCCGCCGTCCTGCACTCGTCGCTCATCGGAGCCTCGCCGCCGGTGAGCACCTCCGACCCAGGCCAGTGCCCCACGTCCCTCTCGTTTCTTCTCCCTCTGTTTCTCTCTCTCTGCTCCTCACCACTACCGCCGCCCTGCAGGAACCACCGCCGCCTCTTGTGGACGTAGTCGTCGGTGTCGTCCAATGCCGGGAACGGGCAACCCATGCCCGGATCTGATCTCCACCGCTGCGGATCCGCCTCCCCAACTGTCTCGCGCCTTGGACCTTGCCGGAGCCGCGTTAGGCCATCGCCGTCGTCTTGCTCCGAGGCGGAGCATGGCCCGCTCGATCCTATGCTCCGTTGACTTTCTTCACCTCCCCTTAGGACAGATCCGCGCCAAGGCCCAGCTAGCCTCGATCCGTCTCCACGCGCAGCCCAGCACCGCGCCAAGCCCACAGCCCCGCCGACCTGCTTCACCGCCTTGGGCCGAAGCCTATGGGTGAGCAGCCCCTCTGCTCTGTTGGGCCAACCAGTTTCGGCCCGACTGTGGTTTTTTTCTGTCCAAGCGAGTTGCCTAATATTCCAGAGAGTGAAGTTCTGCAGAAAAGCCCTCCATGTTCATGCATATAATAACTCCACGACCGTGCATCGCATGTAAATAATTTATATATGTAAAATGCTTAGAACTTTTTTCTAGTTTCATAATTTCCAACTTTCATCCATGTTTGAAATGTTTAAATGTGTTGTTTGATTAATTTTCTTAAATGACATGTTAAAACGATTTACTTCATAACTAAATAACCGTAGCTCCAAATTTAATAAACTTTATATGAAAATGGGGTAGAAAAATGCATAGATTAACATGGTGGCATTACTTTGCATGTTTAACAACTCTAAAATATGGTTTAGGGAAGAACAATACCAACTCTAAAATTTGCATATGAGGATTTTCCGGAATTGTTGTTTGATGTTCCGGCCTCATTAAACTTGTCTAGTTAGATAGTTTCTTTATGCTTCACCCCTTGCCATGTTTAATAACATTTAATATTGTTGGGTACCTAAACGGGGGAGAACTAAATAATTGAATGTGGTGTTTCGTCGATATGCAACTCGTTGCATATTGAGCTCCACTTAACTTGTAGTTTTCTTTGTGCACTTTGTCATGCCGTGCATATTTAAACCGGACATGCATCATACTTGATTGTGCATCATGCCATGTTTATGCTTGTTGGTTTACCATGTTGTTTGCTCCTTTCCGGTGTTGCTTCTTCTTGTTAGTTCCGGTAACGTCGCGTTTGTGAGGATCCGCTCGACTACATCCGTTTGTCTTCTTCATGGACTCGTTCTTCTTCCTTGCGGGATTCCAGGCAAGATGACCATTACCCTCGATATCTCTTCTATCTTTGCTTGCTAGTTGTTCACTCTATTGCTATGTCGCGCTACCTACCACTTGTTTATCATGCCTCCCATATTGCCATGTCAAGCCTCTAACTCACTAATACGTCTCTGTCGTATCTACTTTTCCAAACACTTTTGCCCTTGTTTTGGACTCTAACTTGCATGATTTGATTGGAACTAACCCGAACTGACGCTGTTTTCAGCAGAATTACCATGGTGTTATTTATGTGTAGAAACAAACATTCTCGGAATGACCTGAAAGTTCACGGAGCAACTTTTTGGAAAATATAAAAAATACCTGCAAAAGATGAAGGCCGGGGCCCCACCACTTGTCCACGAGGGTGGGGGGCGCGCCCCCTACCTCGTGGGTCCCCCTGGTGCCTCTCCGACTCCAACTCCAACTCTCTATATTGTGTTTCAGGGAGAAAAAAAGCAGAGAGAAGAATTCATCGAGTTTTACAATACAGAGCCGCCGCCAAGCCCTAAAACCTCTCGGGAGGGCAGACCTGGAGTCCGTTCGGGGCTCCAGAGAGGGGATTCCGTCCCCATCATCATCATCAACCATCCTCCATCACCAATTTCATGATGCTCAACGCCGTGCGTGAGTAATTCCATCGTAGGCTTGCTGGACGGTGATGGGTTGGATGGGATCTATCATGTAATCGAGTTAGTTTTGTTAGGGTTTGATCCCTAGTATCCACTATGTTCTGAGATTGATTTTGCTATGACTTTGCTATGCTTAATGCTTGTCACTAAGGCCCGAGTGCCATGATTTCAGATCTGAACCTATTATGATTTCATCAATATATGAGTGTTCTTGATCCTATCTTGCAAGTCTATAGTCACCTATTATGTGTTATGATCCGTTAACCCTGAAGTGACAATAATCGAGATACTTACCGGTGATGACCGTAGTTTGAGGAGTTCATGTATTGACTGTGTGTTAATGCTTTGTTCCGGTTCTCTATTAAAAGGAGGCCTTAATATCCCTTAGTT
Organism: Triticum monococcum; assembly: GCA_034509565.1. Lineage (NCBI taxonomy): Eukaryota > Viridiplantae > Streptophyta > Magnoliopsida > Poales > Poaceae > Triticum > Triticum monococcum. The sequence goes on along the minus strand of CM067842.1, from coordinate 271,927,736 downwards.
TCCGTAAGGACCCCGCTGCCACGGGAGGGTAGGACAAAAGATGTCATGCAAGTTCTTTTCCATAAGCACGTATGACTATGTTCGGAATACATGCCTACATTATATCAATGAACTGGAGCTAGTTCCGTGTCACCCTAGGTTATGACTGTTACATGATGAACCGCATCCGACATAATTCTCCATCACTGATCCATTGCCTACGAGATTTCCATATATTGTTCTTCGCTTATTTACTTTCCCATTGCTATTGCTATCATCACTACAAAATACCAAAAACATTACTTTTACTACTGCTACCTTTTGTTACCATTACCACTACTATCATATTACTTTGCTACAGATACTAAGTTTCCAGGTGTGGTTGAATTGACAACTCAACTGCTAATACTTGAGAGTATTCCTTGGCTCCCCTTGTGCCGAATCAATAAATTTGGGTTGAATACTTTACCCTCGAAAACTGTTGCGATCCCCTATACTTGTGGGTTATCAAGACTATTTTCCGGCGTTGTTGCCGGGGAGCATAGCTCTATTCTTTGAGTCACTTGGGATATATATCTGCTTATCATTATGAAGAACTTGAAAGATCAAAACCAAGATTTATCCCTCAACTACGAGGGGAGGTAAGGAACTACCATCTAGCTCTGCACTTGATTCACCATCTGTTTTGAGTAAGCTTGCTACACCTAAAACTGCTTGTGCTATTCATTCTGATATGTCGCATGTTATTGATGATGCTACTTCCGCTATACATGATACTTATGATTAAACTACTTCTATGCTTGATACTACCGTGCCACTTGGTGAATTTCTTGATGAACAACTTGCTAGGGCTAGAGAGATTGAAAATATTGAATCTGATGATACTGATGAAAGTGATGATGAAGAATCACTTGTTATTCCTAAGGGTTATGTTTTTGATCAAGAAGCTTCTTTAGCTATTTTAGCTTGCAAACATAGATATGAACTCAAAAGGTTATTAGCTAAATGGAATAAGCAATCTCTAAATGCTAGAATGAAACCTGGCACTGCTTTTGCTATTTCACCTATCTGTGTTACTGATAAGGATTATGAATTCTCTGTTGATCCTGATATAATTACTTTGGTTGAATCTGATCCTTTTCATGGCTATGAATCTAAAACTGTTGTGGCACATCTTACTAAATTAAATGATATAGCCACCCTGTTCACTACTGATGAGAGAACTCGTTACTTTTATATCCTTAAAATATTTCCGTTCTCATTAAAGGGTGATGCTAAGATATGGTTTAATTCTCTTGATCCTGGTTGTGTGCGTAGTCCCCAGGATATGATTTATTACTTCTCTGCCAAATATTTCCCTGCTCATAAGAAACAAGCTACTTTACGGGATATATATAATTTTGTGCAAATTAAAGAAGAGAGTCTCGCACAAGCTTGGGGGAGGCTTCTCCAGTTACTTAATGCTTTGCCTGATCATCCTCTTAAGAAAAATGAAATACTTGATATCTTTTATAATGGACTAACCGATGCTTCGAGAGATTACCTGGATAGTTGTGCTGGTTCTGTTTTCTGGGAAAGAACACCGGATGAAGCTGAAATTATATTGAATAATATGTTGACAAATGAAAATAATTAGACACCTCCGGAGCCAATTCCTGAGCCTATTCCTAAACCAACTCCGAAGAAGAGGGGTATTCTATTTCTCAGTCCTGAAGATATGCAAGAGGCAAAGAAATCCATGAAAGAAAAATGTATTAAAGCTGAAGATGTTAAGAATTTACCTCCTATTGAAGAAATACACGGTCTTAATTTACCGCCTATTGAAGAAACATATGGTCTTAATCCTTTACCTATTGAAGAAACTCATGGTCTTGATAATCCGACATAAGTAGTAAAGGTAAATTCTCTCTATAGATATGATAAAGCTGAAATCCCATTTACTAAGTTTGCTAGTCCATGCTTAGATGAGTTTGATAAATTTATGGCTAAGCAAGAAGACTTTAATGCTTATTTTGGTAGACAATTGAAATACAATTCAAATATGCTTGAACACTTGGGTGATTATATGGCTAATGTCAAAGGTGAACTTAAACTTATTAGTAAACATGCTTCTATGGTTACCACTCAAGTAGAACAAGTACTTAAAGCTCAAAATGATTTGCTCAATGAATTGAATAGTAAGGATAATGATAATGATGTTAGAGTGGCTACTAGAACTGGTAAAATGACTCAGGAACCTTTGTATCCTGAAGGCCACCCTAAGAGAATTGAGCAAGATTCTCAGAGAAATAATATAGATGCACCTAGTCCTTCTAAAAGGAAGAAAAAGAAAAATGATAGGACTTTGCACGCGTCTAGTGAACCTGTTACTGAAACACCTGAGAATCCAAATGATGTTTCTATTTCTGATGCTGAAACACAATCTGGTAATGAAACTGAAACTAGTGATAATGCTAATAATAATGTTCATGATGATGCTCAACCTAGTAATGATAATGATATAGAAATTGAACCTGTTGTTGATCTTGATAACCCACAATCAAAGAATCAACGTTATGATAAGAAAGACTTTGTTTCTAGGAAACATGGTAAAGAAAGAGAGCCTTGGGTTTGGAAACCCATTCCTTTTCCTCCCAAACCATCCAAGAAAAAGGATGATGAGGATTTTGAGCGCTTTGCTGAAATGATTAGACCTATCTTTTTGCGTATGCGATTAACTGATATGCTCAAAACCAATCCTTATGCTAAGTACATGAAAGATATTATTACAAATAAAAGAAAGATACTAGAAGCTGAAATTTCCACCATGCTTGCTAATTATACTTTTAAGGGTGGAATACCAAAGAAACTTGGAGATCCAGGAGTACCCACTATACCATGCTCCATTAAAAGAAACTATGTTAAAACTGCTTTATGTGATCTTGGAGCCGGTGTTAGTGTTATGCCTCTCTCTTTATATCGTAGAATTGATTTGAATAAGTTGACACCTACTGAAATATCTTTGAAAATGGCTGATAAATCAACTGCTATACCTGTTGCTATTTGTGAGGATGTGCCTGTTGTAGTTGCAAACGTTACTATTTTAACTGACTTTGTTATTCTTGATATTCCCGAGGACGATAGTATGTCTATTATTCTTGGAAGATCCTTTTTGAATACTGCAGGGGCTGTTATTGATTGCACTAAAGGCAATGTCACTTTTCATGTTAATGGTAATGAGTACACGGTACACTTTCCGAGGAAACAACCTCAAGTTCATAGTATCAACTCTATTGGAAAAATTCCATCGATTATATTTGGAGGTTTTGAATTTCCTCTACCTACTGTCAAGAAGAAATATGATATTCTTATTATTGGGGATTTACATATCCCCGTTGAGGTAACATAGTGTTATTCGAAATTTTTCCGGTTCCATGTTATTCGGAATGAGTTCGTTAACAAGACTTGATCAACCTTGTTAGTGGATTCCTTTTTATGATCATGAGATAGATGAAATTAGAAAGCAAAACCTTCTATACCCCACTTTTACTTTCTGTTATTTATATTAAATAAAATAAAAATAAATATTTTTCTGTTTGTTAACTGATTATCCGTGCAATATAAAAATACCCCAAAAATAAAAGTTCACCAAATGCCCTGAAATTTAAATATGATTTTTTCTATAATATTTGAGAATATTTGGCACTAAGAACACAACAGGGGGGTCAACCACCTACCCACGAGGGTGGAGGGCGCGCCCTACCCCCTGGGCGCCCCCTGCCTCATGGGCCCACAGTGGCCCTCCTCCACTTATCCTTTCACCCACACACTCCTTCTTCCTCCCTCAAACACGAATATCCAGCTCAAACCCGAGTCCAAGCTCATCTTGCTGCCATTTTCGATCTCCTTGCTCAAAGCACCTCTCACAAAACTGCTTGGGGAGATTGTTCCTTGGTAGGTGACTCCTCCATTGGTCCAATTAGTTTTTGTTCTAGTGCTTTATTCATTGCAATTTTTTAGTGCTTAGGTGACCCTGTTCTTGAGCTTGCATGTCAAATTTATATGGTCAAAAGTAGTTTTGATGAATGATATAGGCTCTAGGCACTTATAGGAGCAGGTGACCCTGTTCTTGAGCTTGCATGTCAAATTTATATGGTCAAAACTAGTTTTGATGCATGATATAGGCTCTAGGCACTTGTAGGAGTAGTTGCTATCAATATTAATTTGTTTGGTTTACTTTTATTTTGAAGTTACTAAAAATTTCAGAATTTTTCAGAAAATGATAAAGAGACTTTTGAGGGGCTCATCGAGCCGAAGCTCGAAGGAAAAGGCACCGAAGCCTAAGTATAATCTGCCTCGTACCGCGGAGGTTCGGTCGTGTGAATGGCCTTCCGATGATTTCTTGAGAGCAGCCGGGATATATGAAGATTTTCATGAATTGGCTAAGAATGCATGCCTCACCACTTTCCTCCACGACCAATGCGATCATTATCTCTTACTCACAAATATCTTTGTGCAAAACTTTCATTTCCATTCTAGGAGCTCACCACCTACGGTGGAGTTTTATTTATATGATGAGCATAAGGAGATGTCACTTTATGATTTTTGTCGGGTTTGTTTGGTCCCTTTCGAGGGCAAGACAGAAGAACCACATCGCGAGGATGTGGACGAGTTTATTGATACTATCACTGTAGGGGAAACAAGGAAGGTTTCCGATGCACGAATCACTAGCATACATTTCCCTGTTTTACGCTATTTTGCATTATTTGCTAGTCGTTGTTTAATTGGTCACGGAAACTGTGGAAACCTTAGTATCCCTGATATTATTATTTTGCTCCACGGTTTATACGGTGATAACTCTGTTAGTATGGGCGACATTATTGCTAAACGGTTAAGTCTGAACCGTACCAAGGGCCCCATCTTTGGAGGCATATATGCTTCACGCCTAGCTGCACATTTTAACATAACCATTAGGCATTATGAGAAGGAAGAAAAAGAGATGCCTCGTGTTTATTTAGATTATAAAAGTATGGTGGCACATGATTTTATTGTTAGAATAGGGAAGGAGAGCTTAAATATAAATTGTTCTTCGATAAACATCATCCTGAGACTACCACCTTGCCTGCTCCTTCTTTGTTTGATTTATCTGCAGGCCAGTACCTTGTTCCGTTAAAGGCTATTCACACCTACCGGAACCCTGCACCAGCCATGGAGGCAGAGCCGGAACCACAAGTTAATCCTTCACGATAGTCTAATTACCAGTGGGATCCGAAGATGATCGCCAGCCAATGGCAATCCGAGTCTTCTTCTTCTTCTCAGTACGACCCCAACTATTATTATGGATATCCGCCAGGCCAGCCATGGCCATAAACCAACTTAGGTCAAAAGCATAAGCTTGGGGGAGTACGTATTTCCCACCGACATTACATTTATGTTCACACACTCATTGCTAGATGTCGGTGCTCATACTTTTTCATTGTATCATCCATGCTAGTTTATTTTCCTTTTTATGCTTTCTTCTTGTGTGTTTAATAAACCTTAAGAAAAACCAAAAAAAATTAGTTGTAGCTTTTAGTTACTTTAATTTCCATGCTTGTAGTATTAATTAAAAAGAAAACCCAAAAAGCTTTCCTGTTCTTCTTTTACTTGTTGGGAGCTCTCCCGTGTAAATAGTTTTATTTCTTTTCTTTTCTTTGGGGGTCAATAGGAGAACACCATAATTAAATTGTTGAAGTGGCTCTTGTATGCATACTTGTTGATCTTACGAAAGAGCCCATATTGCCTTGTCTTCTCCTGTTTATTGAATGCTTGCAGATTCCAGCTTAGTCCAATGCACGCACACTATTATTATTATTCACATCATTCGGTCGTGCAAGTGAAAGGCAATTATGACGATATATGATGGACTGACTGAGATGAGAAAGGCTGGTATGAACTCAACCTCTTTTGTTTTTTGTAAATATGATTAGTTCATCATTCTTGATTCAGCCTATTATGGATAAACATGTTTGCAATGACAACTAGAGATCATAGTGCTTATGCCATGCTTGATTAGCTATGCGTTATAATGGTTTACCTTGTGTGCCAACATGCTATTAAAATGGTTGTGATGTGGTATGATAGGGTGGTATCCTCCTCTGAATGATTTAAGTGACTTGACTTGGCACATGTTTACGCATGTAGTTGAAACAAAATCAACATAGCCTTCACGATATTTATGTTCATGGTGGATTATATCCTACTCATGCTTGCATTTGGTGTTGATAAATTTTAATGCATGTTAATGGCTATTGTCGCTCTCTAGCTGGTCGCTTCCCAGTCTTTTGCTAGCCTTCACCTGTACTAAGCGGGAGTACTGCTTGTGCATCCAATCCCTTAAACCCCAAAGTTATTCCACATGAGTCCACTATACCTACCTATATACGGTATCTACCTGCCGTTCCAAGTAAATTTGTATGTGCCAAACTCTAAGCCTTCAAATAAATATCCTGTTTTGTATGCTCGAATACCTCATGTATCAACTAGGGCTATCTGTATCTTCCATGTTAGGCCGGTTATTCTCAAGAGGAATGGACTCCGGTCCTCATTCACGAGATAAATGGCTGGTCACCGGGATGCCCAGTCCCATGCTTTATGCAAACTAAATCAAAATAATTGCAAACAAAACTCCCCCTGGGACTCTTGTAAGTTGGAGGCACTCGTTGTTTCGAGCAAGCCATGGATTGATGCTTGTTGGTGGAAGGGGGAGTATAAACTTTACCATTCTGTTTGGGAACCGCCTATAATGTGTGTAGCATGGAAGATATCGCCATCTCTTGGTTGTTATGTTGACAATGAAAGTATACCGCTCAAAATATTATTCACCTCTATTTCAAAACCGAGCTCTGGCACCTCTACAAATCCCTGCTTGCCTCTGCGAAGGGCCTATCTATTTACTTTCATGTTGAGTCATCATCCTCTTATTAAAAAGCACTAGTTGGAGAGCACCGCTGTCATTTGCATTCATTATTGTTAGTTTACATTGAGTATGACTTGACTGGATCTCTTTTACTATGAATTACAATGTCTAGTCAGTCCTTGGTCTTTAAAGGTGCTCTGCATTTATGTTTTGCGGTCTCAGAAAGGGCTAGCGATATACCATCTTGTTATATCATATTATGATTGTTTTGAGAAAGTGTTGTCATCCGAGATTTATTATTATTGCTCGCTAGTTGATTATGCTATTGATATGAGTAAACTTGAGACCTAAGCATTCTTGTGAATGTGGTTAGTTATAATCTTTGCTGAAAACTTGAATGTTGGCTTTACATATTTACAACAACAAGAGCAAACAGAGTTTGTAAAAGTTTTTCTTTATCACTTTCAGTTTGTCAACTGAATTGCTTGAGGACAAGCAAATGTTTAAGCTTGGGGGAGTTGATACGTCTCCGTCGTATGTACTTTTCCAAACACTTTTGCCCTTGTTTTGGACTCTAACTTGCATGATTTGAATGGAACTAACCCGGACTGACGCTGTTTTCAGCAGAATTACCATGGTATTATTTATGTGGAGAAACAAATGTTCTCGGAATGACCTGAAACTTCACGGAGCAAGCTTTTGGAAAATATAAAAAATACCTGCAAAAGATGAAGGCCAGGGGGCCCACCACCTATCCACGAGGGTGGGCGGCGCGCCTGCCCCCCTAGGGCATGCCCCCCTACCTTGTGGCCACCCTGGTGCCTCTCCGACTCCTACTCCAACTCTATATATTGTGTTTCGGGGAGAAAAAATCAGGGAGAAGAAATCATCACGTTTTACAATACGGAGCCGCCGCCAAGCCCTAAAACCTCTCGGGAGGGCAGATCTGGAGTCCGTTCGGGGATCCGGAGAGGGGAATCCGTCGCCATCGTCATCATCAACCATCCTCCATCACAAATTTCGTGATGCTCACCGTCGTGCGTGAGTAATTCCATCGTAGGCTTGCTGGACGGTGACGGGTTGGATGGGCTCTATCATGTAATCGAGTTAGTTTTGTTAGGGTTTGATCCCTAGTATCCACTATGTTCTGAGATTGATGTTGCTATGACTTTGCTATGCTTAATGCTTGTCACTAGGGCCCGAGTGCCATGATTTCAGTTCTGAACCTATTATGTTTTCATCAATATATGAGTGTTCTTGATCCTATCTTGCAAGTCTATAGTCACCTACTATGTGTTATGATCCGTTAACCCCGAAGTGATAATAATCGGGATACTTACCGGTCATGACCATAGTTTGAGGAGTTCATGTATTCACTATGTGTTAATGCTTTGTTCCGGTTCTCTATTAAAAGGAGGCCTTAATATCCCTTAGTTTCCGTAAGGACCCCGCTGCCACGGGAGGGTAGGACAAAAGGTGTCATGCAAGTTCTTTTCCATAAGCACGTATGACTCTGTTCGGAATACATGCCTACATTATATCCATGAACTGGAGCTAGTTCTGTGTCACTTTAGGTTATGACTGTTACATGATGAACTGCATCCGGCATAATTCTCCATCACTGATCCATTGCCTACGAGCTTTCCATATATTGTTCTTCGCTTATTTACTTTCCCGTTGCTATTGTTATCATCACTACAAAATACCAAAAACATTACTTTTACTATTGTTACCTTTTGTTATCGTTACCACTACTATCATATTACTTTGCTACTAAATACTTTGCTGCAGATACTAAGTTTCCAGGTGTTGTTGAATTGACAACTCAACTGCTAATACTTGAGAGTATTCTTTGTCTCCCCTTGTGTCGAATCAATAAATTTGGGTTGAATACTTTACCCTCGAGAACTGTTGCGATCCCCTATACTTGGGGGTTATCACCCACCTTCCTAGCAAACCGTTGTTTGGCTATGTCACCGCTTTTGCTCAACCCCTCTTATAGCGTTGCTAGTTGCAGGTGCTTTGCAGTTTGTTCCATGTTGGAACATGGATATGTTGGGATATCACATTATATCTTATTTAATTAATGCATCTATATACTTGACAAAGGGTGGAAGGCTTGGCCTTTTGCCTGGTGTTTTGTTCCACTCTTGCTGCCCTAGTTTCCGTCATACCGGTGTTATGTTTCTTGATTTTGCGTTCCTAACGCGGTTGGGGTTATGGGACCCCCTTGACAGTTCGCTTTGAATAAAATTCCTCCAGGAAGGCACAACCTTGGTTTTAACATTTGCCACCTATACCTTTTCCCTTGGGAGCCGCGCTCCCGAGGGTCATCTTTATTTTAACCCCCCGGGCCAGTGCTCCTCTAAGTGTTGGTCCAACCTAGAGCCACTTGCGGTGCCACCCCTTCACCCAGGGTTTTTGGTTGCTATACGTAGTGTTCATCCGGTGTGCCCTGAGAACGAGATATGTGCAGCTCCTATCGGGATTTGTCGGCACATCGGGCGCTCTTGCTGGTCTTGTTTTACCATTGTCGAAATGTCTTGTAACCGGGATTCCGAGTCTGATCGGGTTGTTCCGGGAGAAGGAATATCCTTTGTTGATCGTGAGAGCTTGTGATGGGCTAAGTTGGGACACCCCTGTAGGGTATAAACTTTGAAAAGCCGTGCCCATGGTTATGTGGGAGATGGGAATTTGTTAATATCCGGTTGTAGAAAACTTGACACTAACTTAACTCAAATGAACCAACCGCGTGTGTAGCCGTGATGGTCCCTTTTCGGCGGAGTCCGGGAAGTGAACACGGTTTGGGTTATGAATGAACGTAAGTAGTTTGAGGATCGCTTCTTGTTCACTTCTAGCTTCATGTCCGTTGCGTAGCTTCTCATCTTACTCTTATATGCGTATGTGTAGCCACCATATTTGCTTAGCGCTTGCTGTAACTCCACCTCATTACCTTACCCTACCAATAAGCTTAAATATTCTTGATCTCACAGGTTTTGAGATTGCTGAGTCCTCGTGACTCACAGATACTACCAAAATAGTTGTAGGTGCCGATGATACTAGTGCAGGTGATGCTACCAAACTCAAGTGGGAGTTCGATGAGGAACTTTGTCGTTACTATGTTTCGTTTCCTGATGATAAGTAGTGGAGCCCAGTTGGGACGATCGGGGATCTAGCCTTTGGGGTTATCTTCCTTTTTATTTGGATTTGACCATAGTTGGTCTATGTGTGTATTTTGGATGATGTATGAATCATTTAAGTATTGTGTGAAGTGGCGATTGTAAGCCAACTCTATTTATCCCTTGCTTGTTAAATACATGGGATTGTGTGAAGATGACCCTTCTTGCAACAAACCACTATGCGGTTATGCCTCTAAGTCATGCCTCGACACGTGGGAGATATAGCCGCATCGTGGGCGTGACAGATGGAGCTACTGTGAAACAGAATGGGTTGCAACTCAGCGGCTGCGATGGCAGTGCCTTGCTGCACGACGGAAGCTACGACGGCAGTGCCCCACAACACCAACAACACTGCATTCGGCGTGCTCTACCACACTGTCCGCACACCACGCGGCCCCCTTCGTGGCTCCGACAACCGTCTACAACACCGGCAGCAGCAGCGCCCCCTTGCAGCTATGGTGGCCACATGCGGTGGTGGAGACGGAGCTTTCATGTGTGGTCATCTGTGAGGGATGCAATGGCAGTGGTGGGCGGCAGCAGAAACGTATGGCACGGTGGTGAGCACCAGCGAATGGATTTGCATGAAGGACTCTAGAATAAATGTGTGGACGATAGGCTCCGTGAGGGGATAGTGTGGCGGGCCCAGGCGACATGCGTCAAGCGGTGGAGGCGGTGGACGGAGCGACAAATCATCCGGTTGATTTAAATAGTTTTCCCAACATATCTCTTGTTGGACTAACTTATCTAGTATATTTCAGAAAGTTCAACAATGGCGTGGCATGTACAGGAGGATGTGGAACTCCTTCAAAATGGTAAGGATAAAGATTGGCAAAAGGCTGAAGTCTCTTCATTTTCATTTTAGTGATCCAAGATCACATTGAGTCCATAGGAAAGCCAATACTATTTAAAGGGGATGAGGTGTTGGTTAATGGTCTACTTGCTCAAAGTGCTTAGTGATATTGCTCCATAACCCTCAACCACTTTCTCATTTCCAAATATGTCCAAAACCCAAACTCAAACTTGGCCCTACTGATTTGATCTATCTAGTGCCACCAGTTCTTTGAGATAGACACATCTAGAAACCCTAGACAATTTGGTCTCACTGATACAGATCTTGGTCTCATCGAGATGGCCTTGTAGACTCTCTATTGCCTGTTGCAATTATTTCGGTCTCACAAAATGTGCGATCAGTCCCACCGAGCTTGCCTGACCAATTCTCTGTTAACTCATTGGTGAAATCGGTCTCACCGAGTTCACGCAATCGGTCACAGCAAGATGAGGTTTTTCCCTAGCCCTAGCACATTGGTCCCACCGAGTTGATCATGTCGGTCCCACCGAGATTCCTGACGTTCACATTATGAACTGAATCGGTCTTACCGAGTTCTTCTATTCAGCCTGACCAAGTTGGGTCAATTGTGTGTAAGGCTATATATACCCCTCCACCCCTGAGGGACTCCTGGATTAGGGGGTCCTCGGATAGCCGGACTATATACTTTGGCCGGACTGTTGGACTATGAAGATACAAGATTGAAGGCTTCGCCCCATGTCCGTGTGGGACTCTCCTTTGCGTGGAAGGCAAACTTGGCGATTCGGATATGTAGATCTCCTTCTCTGTAACTGACTCTGGGTAACCCTAGCCCCCTCCGGTGTCTATATAAACCGGAGGGTTTAGTCCGTAGGACGAAAACAATCATAATCATAGGCTAGCTTCTAGGGTTTAGCCTCTATGATCTCGTGGTAGATCAACTCTTGTAATACTCATATCATCAAGATCAATCAAGCAGGAAGCAGGGTATCACCTCCATCGAGACGGCCCGAACCTGGGTAAACATTGTGTCCCCCGCCTCCTATTACCATCAGCCTTAGACGCACAGTTCGGGACCCCCTACCCGAGATCCGCCTGTTTTGACACCGACATTGGTGCTTTCATTGAGAGTTCCACTGTGCCGTCACGGTAAAGGCTTGATGGCTCCTTCGATCATCAGCAATGATGTGATCCAGGGTGAGGTTTTTCTCCCCGGACAGATCTTCGTATTCGGTGGCTTCGTACTTTGGGCCAACTCGTTGGCCATCTAGAGCAGATCGATAGCTATGCCCCTAGCCATCAGGTCAGATTCGGAAGCTTGAACTACACTGCCGACATCCGCGGAGACTTGATCTTCGACGGATTCGAGCTCATGTCAGGCGCGCCGCAGAGTCACGACGAGCATGACTTAGCTCTGCCATCGGACGGTGTTCGAGAGATCGCACCTGCGGCTACTCTGGCCCTCAATCCGGAGCAGATCGTGCCATCCAAGGACGGGTGGATGGACCCCGCCACGGAGGCCGCACACTCAGCGGCGATAGAGCCGAATACTGACTTCACCTCCTATGAGACCTGTGTTACCAGACCCTTGGATTCCTCCCCGGCCACAGGCTCCGAACCGCCTGCGTCCGTGCCTATCTAATCTGATTGGGCACCGATCATGGAGTTTACCTCCACGGATATTTTTCAGCACTCACCCATGGGCGACGTGCTAGATTCATTGAGGTCTCTCTCCTTGTTAGGAGACCCTCGGCCGAACTTTGTCCGGCTCGAGTGGGAAGCGAACGACGAAGGAATTCGTTCCCCACCCACCACCCACTTAATAGCCACTATCGACGACTTAACCAACATGCTTGATTTTGACTCTGAAGACATCGACGGTATGGACGACGATGCATGAGAGGAACAAGAACCACCGCTCACAGGGCGCTGGACAGCCACTTCATCACACGATATATACATGGTGGATACACCCAAAGAAAACAATGACGAGTAATGGAAGCATGTAGTGAAGGATAGCCCCCTTGAGAAGCAACCAAAGCGACGACGTAGGCGCCACTCCAAATCTCTCCTCAGCAAAAACAACGATAACAGCGCAAGAAAGAATAATACCTCGGTCGACTCCAAAGGAAACGACGACCACATGGACCCAGCGATGGAGCAGGATGAGCCAAAGGACGGTGAACATAGTACGGAGCCGCTGTCCGATCATGGCGACGCCGAGGGTAAAGCTCATCAACCTGTCTCTGGAGAGGAGAACAGTCCAGACGATGATGCACACATTATCCCGGAAAGGCACTTGGAACAAGAGAACCTCCATAGAAGGCTCATTGCCACCGCGAGTATCCTGAAGAAGCAGAAGCAATGGCTTAAGGCCGCGCAGAATACGCTCAACAGCAGATGGAACAAAGTGCTTGACACTGAAGCAAAGTACAGCGGCAGTCGCCACATAAAGAGCTATCCAAAGCGCAAGCTGCTGCCTGAATTCGACGATGAGGCTTTAGAGCCCATTCAGCCAAAAAATAAAACGGCCGATCAGCCGGATCGACCACCCCGTCGCCGCGACAAGGCGGCTAACGATGTCGCACACAAGTCAGCGCACGATTTATGCAAAGACCTGCACAAAAAAGCCGGTATGGCCAGGTCCATCTACAAATCCAGGAAGCGGGCTCCGGCACAGAATCATGGCCGCCCAAACGACTATACTGACCGAATAACAGCTCGGAATCAAAACCAAACGCTACTACCGTCTGAAGAATGCCACGACACATCCAAATACAGGGGTGACGCGCACCCCCTATGCTTCACCAATGAGGTGCTGGATCATGAATTTCTAGAGGGATTCAAACCCGTGAACATAGAGGCATACGACGGAACGACAGACCCTGGGGTCTGGATTGAGGACTTTATCCTTCACATCCACATGGCTTGCGGAGATGATCTCCACGCCATCAAACACCTGCCCCTCAAGTTGAAAGGACCATCTCGGCACTGGCTGAAAAGCCTCCCCAAAAACTCAATTGGAAGCTGGGAAGAGCTTGAGGATGCTTTTAGGGCCAATTTTCAAGGGACCTATGTCTGACCTCCGGACGCAGATGATTTAAGTCACATAATTCAACAGCCTGGAGAGTCAGCCCGAAAGCTTTGGAACAGATTCCTCACGAAGAAGAATCAAATCATCGACTGCCCGGATGCCGAAGCCTTAGCGGCTTTCAAGCACAGTGTCTGGGACGAATGGCTTGCCAGACACCCCGGCCAGGAAAAACCGAGGACAATGACAACCCTAACAAGCCTTATGACCCGCTTTTGCGCAGGCGAAGACAGTTGGCTGGCCTGTAGCAGCACCAGCAACCCAGGCACATCCGAAGTCAGGGATGGCAATGTGAAACCGCGACGCAATAAAAGCAAGCATCGAAACAACGAAGACAGCCCAGACAACACGGTGGTAAACGCCGGATTCAGGGGCTCTCGACCCGGTCAACGGAAAAAGCCATTTAAAGGCAGTAGAGATGGACCGTCCAACCTAAACAAGATTCTACACATATTATGTCAGATTCATGGCACCACCGACAAACCTGCAAATCACACCAACAGAGAATGTTGGGTCTTCAATCAGGCCGGCAAGCTAAGCGCCGAACACAAGGGGAGGGAGACACCAAGCGAAGACGAGGATGAGCCTCGCCAGCCGAACATTGGGGGACAGAAAAAATTCCCACCGGAGGTCAAAACAGTGAACATGATTTACGCAACTCACATACCAAAGAGGAGGCGCAAACGCGCACTACGAGACGTATACGCCATGGAGCCCGTCACCCCCAAGTTCAACCCTTGGTCGGCCTGTCCGATCACTTATGATCGCAGGGATCACCCAACTAGCATCTGGCACGGAGGATCGGCTACCTTGGTGCTAGAACCAATAATTGACGGATACCATCTCACCCGAGTCCTTATGGACGGTGCTAGTAGTCTTAATATGATATATCAGGAAAACGTTCGCAAAGTGGGGATAGACCCGACAAGAATTAGCCAAAGCAATACTACCTTTAAAGGAGTAATACCAAGCCCAGAGGCCAACTGCACGGGCTCTCTAGTACTAGAGGTTGTATTCGGTTCTCCCGACAACTTCTGAAGCAAAGAATTAACCTTCGACATCGCTCCATTCCAACGCGGCCATCACGGACTACTCGAAAGAACGACCTTCGCTCGTTTTAATGCAGTACCGCATTACGCCTATCTTAAGCTTAAGATGCCCGGTCCACGTGGCATCATCATAGTTAGCGGAAACACAAACCGTTCCTTATGTACGGAGGAATATGTGGCGGCTCTAGCAGCCAATCACTGAACGGCCTCTCCAACCAGAATAAATGATCGGTCGTCAAGACCGCGGACACAGTTAGATGATAACCCACAAGTATAGGGGATCGCAACAGTTTTCGAGGGTAGAGTATTCAACCCAAATTTATTGATTCGACACAAGGGGAGCCAAAGAATATTCTCAAGCATTAGCAGCTGAGTTGTCAATTCAACCACACCTGGAAACTTAATATCTGCAGCAAAGTGTGTAGTAGCAAGGTAATATGATAGTAGTGGTAACGGTAGCAAAGGATAAAAGTAGTAAAAGTAATGTTTTTGGTATTTTATAGTGATGATAGCAATAGCAACGGGAAAGTAATTAAGCGAAGAACAATATATGGAAAGCTCGTAGGCAATGGATCAGTGATGGAGAATTATGCCGGATGCGGTTCATCATGTAACAGTCATAACTTAGGGTGACACAGAACTAGCTCCAGTTCATTGATATAATGTAGGCATGTATTCCAAACATAGTCATACGTGCTTATGGAAAAGAACTTGCATGCCATCTTTTGTCCTACCCTCCTGTGGCAACGGGGTCCTTACGGAAACTAAGGGATATTAAGGCCTCCTTTTAATAGAGATCCGGAACAAAGCATTAACACATAGTGAATACATGAACTCCTCAAACTACGGTCATCACCGATAAGTATCCCGATTATTGGCACTTCGGGGTTAACGGATCATAACACATAATAGGTGACTATAGACTTGCAAGATAGGACCAAGAACACTCATATATTGATGAAAACATAATAGGTTCAGATCTGAAATCATGGCACTCGGGCCCTAGTGACAAGCATTAAGCATAGCAAAGTCATAGCAACATCAATCTTAGAACATAGTGGATACTAGGGATCAAACCCTAACAAAGCTAACTCGATTACATGATAGATCCCATCCAACCCATCACCGTCCAACAAGCCTATGATGGAATTACTCACGCAAGACAGTGAGCATCATGAAATTGGTGATGGAGGATGGTTGATGATGACGATGGCGATGGATTCCGCTCTCCAGAGCCCCGAACGGACTCCAGATCTGCCCTCCCAAGAGGTTTTAGGGCTTGGCGGCGGCTCCGTATTGTAAAACGCGATGATTTCTTCTCCCTGATTTTTTTTCTCCCCGAAACACAATATATAGAGTTGGAGTAGGAGTCAGAGAGGCACCAGGGGGGCCACAAGGTAGGGGGCGCGCCCTAGGGGGGCAGGCGCGCCCCCCACCCTCGTGGACAGGTGGTGGCCCCCTGGCCTTCATCTTTTGCAGGTATTTTTTATATTTTCCAAAAGGTTGCTCCATGAAGTTTCAGGTCATTCCGAGAACATTTGTTTCTGCACATAAATAACACCATGGTAATTCTGGAAAATAGCGTCCGTCTGGGTTAGTTCCATTCAAATCATGCAAGTTAGAGTCCAAAACAAGGGCAAAAGTGTTTGGAAAAGTAGATACGACGGAGACGTATCAACTCCCCCAAGCTTAAACCTTTGCTTGTCCTCAAGCAATTCAGTTGACAAACTGAAAGTGATAAAGAAAAACTTTTACAAACTCTGTTTGCTCTTGTTGTTGTAAATATGTAAAGCCAGCATTCAAGTTTTCAGCAAAGATTATAACTAACCACATTCACAAGAATGCTTAGGTCTCAAGTTTACTCATATCAATAGCATAATCAACTAGCGAGCAATAATAATAAATCTCGGATGACAACACTTTCTCTAAACAATCATAATATGATATAACAAGATGGTATCTCGCTAGCCCTTTCCGAGACCGCAAAACATAAATGCAGAGCACCTTCAAAGACCAAGGACTGACTAGACATTGTAATTCATAGTAAAAGAGATCCAGTCAAGTCATACTCAATGTAAACTAACAATAATGAATGCAAATGACAGCGGTGCTCTCCAACTGGTGCTTTTTAATAAGAGGATGATGACTCAGCATGAAAGTAAATAGATAGGCCCTTCGCAGAGGGAAGCAGGGATTTGTAGCGGTGCCAGAGCTTGGATTTGAAATAGAGGTGAATAATATTTTGAGCGGTATACTTTCATTGTCAACATAACAACCAAGAGATGGCAATATCTTCCATGCTACACACATTATAGGCGGTTCCCAAACAGAATGGTAAAGTTTATACTCCCCCTTCCACCAACAAGCATCAATCCATGGCTTGCTCGAAACAACGAGTGCCCCAAACTAACAAGAGTCCCAGGGGGAGTTTTGTTTGCAATTATTTTGATTTAGTTTGCATAAAGCATGGGACTGGGCATCCCGGTGACCAGCCATTTATCTCGTGAGTGAGAAGCGGAGTCCACTCCTCTTGAGAATAACCCGCCTAACATGGAAGATACACACATCCCTAGTTGATACATGAGCTATTCGAGCATACAAAATAGGATATTTATTTGAAGGTTTAGAGTTTGGGACATACAAATTTACTTGGAACGGCAGGTAGATACCGTATATAGGTAGGTATAGTGGACTCATGTGGAATAACTTTGGGGTTTAAGGGATTGGATGCACAAGCAGTATTCACGCTTAGTACAGGTGAAGGCTAGCAAAAGATTGGGAAGCGACCAACTAGAGAGCGACAATAGCCATGAACATGCATTAAAATTAATCAACACCGAATGCAAGCATGAGTAGGATATAATCCACCATGAACATAAATATCATGAAGGCTATGTTGATTTTGTTTCAACTACATGCGTAAACATGCGCCAAGTCAAGTCACTTAAATCATTCAGAGGAGGATACCACCCTATCATACCACATCACAATCATTTTAATAGCATGTTGGCACGCAAGGAAACCATTATAAGCTCCTGGCTAATCAAGCATGGCAGAAGAAACTATGATCTCTAGTTGTCATTGCAAACATGTTTATTCATAATAGGCTGAATCAGGAACGATGAACTAATCATATTTACAAAAACAAGAGAGGTCCAGTTCATACCAGCTTTTCTCATCTCACTCAGTCCATCATATATCGTCATAATTGCCTTTCACTTGCACAACCGAATGATGTGAATAATAATAATAGTGCACGTGCATTGGACTAAGCTGGAATCTGCAAGCATTCAATAAATAGGAGAAGACAAGGCAATATGGGCTCTTTTGTCAGATCAACAATAATGCATATAAGAGCCACTTTAACAATTTAATTATGGTCTTATCCTACCGACCCCCAAAGAAAAGAAAAGAAATAAAACTATTTACATGGGAAAGCTCCCAACAAGTAAAAGAGGAACAGGAAATCTTTTTGGGTTTTCTTTTTAATTACTACTACATGCATGGAAATTAAAACTAGCTAAAAGCTACAACTGATTTTTTTGGTTTTTCTTAAGGTTTATTAAACACACAAGAAGAAAGCACAAAAAGTAAATAAACTAGCATGGATGATACAATGAAAAAGTATGAGCACCGACATCTAGCAATGAGTGTGCAAGCATAAATGTAATGTCGGTGAGAAATACGTACTCCCGGAAGCTTTGGCTTTTGGCCTAAGTTGGTCTATGGCCACGGTTGGCCTGGCGGATATCCATAATAATAGTTGGGGTCTTACTGCGAAGCAGAAGACTCCAATTGCCACTGGTTGGCAATCATCTCCAAATCCCACTGGTAATTAGACTGTCGCGGAGGATCAACTTGTGGTTCTGCCTCTGGCTCTGTGGCTGATGTAGGGTTCCGGTAGGCGTGAATGTCCTTTGGCGAGACGGGGTACTTTCCTGAAGATAAATCAAACAAGGAAGGTGTAGGCAAGGTGATAGTCTCAGGATGATGTTTATCAAAGAACAGTTTGTATTTTAGCTCCCCTTCCCTATTCTTTATAATAAAATCATGTGCTACCACACTCTTATAATCTGAATAAACATGAGGCAGCAATTTTTCTTATTTTTCATAGTGCCTAATAGGTATATCATAATGTGCAGCAAGGCGTGAAGCGTAAATACCACCAAAGATGGGTCCTTTTGTACGGTTAAGACTTAACCGTTTAGCAATAATACCGCCCATACTAACAGAGTTATCAGCGTATAAACCGTGGAACAGAATATATCAGGAACACTAAGGTTTCCACAGTTTCCACGACCAATTAAGCAACGACTAGCAAATATTGCAAAGTAGCGTAAAACATGAAAATGTATGCTAGTGATTCATGCATCGGAAACCTTCCTAGTTTCCCCTATAGTGATAGTATCAATAAAACCTTCCACATCCTTGCGATGTAGTTCCTCTAAACTTCCCTCAAAAGGGATCAAACAAACCCGACAAAAATCATAAAGTGACATCTTCTTAACCACATCATATAAATGAAACTCTACTGAAGGAGGTGATTCCCTAGGATAATAGTAGAACTTTTGCACAAAAGTATTGGTGAGTAAGAGATACTGTTCGCATTGGTCGTGGAGGAAGTCGGTGAGGCCTGCATTCTTTGCCAATTCATAAAAATCCTCATAAATCCCGGTTGCTCTCAAGAATTCATCGGAGCGCCATTGACACGGCCTAACCTCCGCGATGCGAGGCAAATTATATTTAGGCTTATGTGCCTCTTCATTTTTCTTTTCCCTTGAGCTTCGGCTCGATGAGCCCCTCAAAAATCTCTTTATCATTTTTTGAAAAATTCTGAAATTTTTAGTAACTTCAAAATAAAAGTAAACCAAACTCAATAATATTGATAGCAACTACTCCTACAAGTGCCTAGAGCCTATATCATGCATCAAAACTACTTTTGACCATATAAATTTGACGTGCAAGCTCAAGAACAGGGTCACCTAAGCTGCGAAAATTTGCAATGAATAAAGCACTAGAACAAAAACTAATTGGACCAATGGAGGATTCACATACCAAGGAACAATCTCCCCAAGCAGTTTTGTGAGAGGTTCTTTGAGCAAGGAGATCAAAATGGCAGCAAAACGAGCTTGGACTCGGGTTTGAGCTAGATATTCGTGTTTGGGGAGGAAGAAGGAGTGTGTGGGTGAAAGGATAAGTGGAGGGGGGCCACCATGGGCCCATGAGGCAGGGCCATGCCTAGGGGGGTAGGGCGGGCCCTCCACCCTCGTGGGCAGGTGGTTGACCCCACTGTTGTGTTCTCAGTGCCAAATATTCTCAAATATTCTGGAAAAAATCATATTTAAATTTCAGGGCATTTGGGGAACTTTTATTTTCGAGATATTTTTATATTGCATGGATAATCAGATAACATACGGAAAAATATTTATTTTTATTTTATTTAATATAAATAACAGAAAGTAAAAGGAGGGTACAGAAGGTTGTGTCTTCTAGTTTCATCCTTCTCATGATCATCAAAAGGAATCCACTAACAAGGTTGATCAAGTCTTGTTAACGAACTCATTCCAAATAACATGGAACCGGAGAAATTTTGAATAACACTATGTTACCTCAACGGGGATATGCACATCCCCAATAATAAGAATATCATATTTCTTCTTGACAGTAGGAAGGGGAAATTCAAAACCTCAAAATATAATCAATGGATTTTTTCCAATAGATTTGATACTATGAACTTGAGGTTGTTTCCTCGGAATGTCTACCGTGTGCTCATTACCATTAACATGAAAAGTGACATTGCCTTTAGTGCAATCAATAACAGCCCCTGCAGTATTCAAAAAGGGTCTTCGAAGAATAATAGACATACTATCGTCCTCGGGAATATCAAGAATAACACAGTCCGTTAAAATAGTAACGTTTGCAACTACAACAGGCACATCTTCACAAATATCGACAGGTATAGCAGTTGATTTATCAGCCATTTGCAAAGATATTTCAGTAGGTGTCTACCCCGACTCATAAGTCGAGATCACCGAATGCACGTGTACAGTGATCCCAGAGACCAATGCTCACTGAACACACAGAAGCTGAGTAACAAGAGTCTTACATCCATACATACCGTTTCACACAAGTAGGACCATTATGGTCAAGTCTTGAGTGTATCATCGCAGCGGAAATCTTCGCCCATAACTTGGACCCATGCCATCTGCCTTAACCCTACAGGCATTCTGACTGGGAAACGTCCTAGTTCGCATGTTCGTCTCCAAAGAACTCTTCTTTGAGCTCCTGTTCTTCCATGCCCGGCCAATTAAATAACCAGTGGCAAGCCAATGAGTACTTTGAATGTACTCGCAAGCAACCCATGTTTTGGTCCAAGATACAAGAATGCATGATATAGGTAAATTCTTGCAGAAAGCTAGTTTTGAGTGTAATGACATGGTCAACAACTTGTAAGACATGCATCAGGAGAATTCAAGTAACCATGAGGATAGGTTACAGATATGAACGTAAATAGAGTGGGCATCAACCCAACTCAATCATGTCAAGTCCTTTGACTTGACCCAAGTAGTTCTCCCCAATTATCCAAACACACACACTGGTTTGTAAACATGTGGACGTAGCCCAAGAGTGGTTACCCAACTGTCCTTGACCGTGGACACGTCTATTGAATAGTTTTACACTCTGTAGAGGTTGCACACTTTACCCACAAGATCCGGGGAACTTCCATGTCATCCACGACCCGCGGTACCTCAAGTACCTGGGATAAGCACCTGATCATTAACTTTCCCTAGACGACACTAACATAGAGTCCACTCGATTGGTAGCAACCCCCGTGCCCAACACTTCTCATCTTAAGAATTTGGAACCACGCTCCCATATTCATCTCATACCACAAGCACGGGGTACCAACGGTGTGTCCGGTGCCCTGTAAAGACAGTCATGGCCTCCCTACCTGGCACGACCCCGTCCCGAGAGAGCGCAACAACAACTCTCCTGTCACTAGTAATGCAGGCTCCAAGCTAGTATCGGCCTAGGTAATCAATAATGCCCTTTCCCATATAAGGGTAGAGTGGTTGCACATGTAAGGTTGGAATAACGGTCGCAACTTAAACCAATCCGTTTTGAAAACAACACACACACTTGCCTCGGTACACCACTTCGTCATCAAGTGGTTACCCAACTCATTATCTCCCTTGGGCATAAGTGGCACCCGACAGGGTTTTCGAAAAGTCTTTTGAAAGTTCTCTGCCTCCTTCACCATGCATATACCCATCCCATATGCGTAGCAGCTACCATAGCATCCTATCTACTCCCACCGGCATAATCCTCATAAGGAGGTAGGGTCATGCACCATGCAAGTATCAACGAGGAAGTAACGGTGGCAAACCACCCCTTGTGGTCACCTCATCATCATGTCGCCGATGCAAGCAATAAAAGTGCTATATGACATGCGTAAAAAGGGTTTCCTAGACATGGTCAAAAGGCTGCTTGCCTGGTTCGTCAGAGTCTTCAAGTCTTCTGGTCCTTCTCCAAGTATTCCGTCTACTTCGTCAACTAACGTCGGAAACAAACACAATAAGCAACACAACAAGGCAAACATAGAAGTGCTCTAAAAATGTGAGTTGCACTTTTCTAGGATACCCTTGGTCATGTGAAAAATGACCAAAGTGGTTTCATTGGGATTGGATCAGTAGATGTTCTTGAACATTACAATATAATGGAATCAGGGATTAATGGATTTGCAAGAATTGCACAGAAACATTATATTGAAAAATGAGCAAAGGCACTCATTTAATAAAGCATGATTTTAGAAGCCTCTCGGAGTTGGTTTCACTGGATTTGGAGTTCAAATGATTTTCCTGTGAATTGGCAAAGTTGACAAATATGAAGAAATGGCTCATTATTTTGTGGGTTGTAGAAAGTATTAAGAAAAATGTTCATAAACTAAGTTATGAACTTAGAAGAATCTAGGAATTTGAATCATGGCATTTGGATCAATTTTGAGCTCTCTCTGATTTTCTAAAGTTCATCACAGAAATAGGAAAAATAGGATTTGATAAATATCTGTGAAGGAAATGCTTCTGTAAAAAATGTGACAGTAGCACCACGTGGTAGGGAATGATTTTAGAAACTACTAGAAATTTGAATCATCAAATTTGGAGTTAATTTGAATTATTTATGGATTTTTGAAGTTGACTGGAAAAAGAAAAAGGAAATAAGGCTTTAACCTTATCCTGCGCACATGGAGACAGATAGACCGTGGGCCGGCCCAGTGGCTTGGCTGCGCGGGCAGAGGTGGTGACGCCGAAGGCGTACTGCGGGAAGGCGCGACCCAGCGGGGCAAGCGGATCGGAACGAAGCCGTTTCCACTTAACTCGACTGGTGGGCCGTTTCCACTTAACTCGACTGGTGGGCCGGCTCAGTCGCCTCTACCGCTGACGGGCGGGCCCCCTACCAGCTGGTGGGGCGGTCGTCCTCTACCTCCCGCTCGAGGTAGAGCAGGCGAGGCAGAGCGCACGCCGGCGCTCGTTCGGCGATAGCCGGCGCCACCGGCCGTCTCCTGCGGCGCTCCGCCTATGGGCGAGCTCAGCACGGAGCGGCCCATCCTCTGGTGCAGGTCACAGCCGCCGAAGGGGGCTGAGGTGACCGCAACTTTGACGGTGGCGGGGGAGGTCGTCGGCCATCCGTGGCTCTCGGCGTTTGAGCATCCCTGCGACGGTTCGAGGAGGTGGGGAGGTTCGCCGGACCATGGGGAGCCTTTGTGTGGAGGAAAGGGAGGGAGGTGAGCTCGGTGTTGCTCGAATTTGAGCGAGCCGAAGCGGCGGCCGTGCGGTGGTAGGAGGAGAAGGAAGGTGTAGGAGGAGGATCAAACTGCTTGAGGAGGTTGCTGGGGGAAGAGGGAGTGAACCGAGGCCAGAGAGGGCTCGGGGGTGGCCTTTTATGGCGGGGCGATGGTGCACCATGAGGTCATGCGCCGGCGAGGCTGTTGCCGTTGCTGCAAGCTGCGGGGGCGCGCGTGGGCGTGTCTGGGGTGCTCGTGGGGTTGGTTAGGGCGAGGGGAGAGAAGAGAGATAGCGGGGAAGGGCCAGAGCATCGTGTGTGTGTGGCTGCCTATTGGAGCGCTCGGGCGACCGGTGCGCGTGCGAGAGGAGGCAGGAGGAGGGAGAAGGAGGAGGGGTACCAGGCCGTGGCGTGTTGAGGACGCCGAGGAGCATCGTCGGGCGCGTCGGGGAGGCCCGAGGTGCTTGGCAGGGCGCGGCTACAGTGCGGGAGCGCACTGTAGCGCGCTCAAGAGCACCCGTATGGCTGTCCAGGCCATTTTCTATGCTTGTGGGCACGCCCTTGCATGTCCAATATTATTTGGGGGGTGCTAAGGAAGGGATCTTGGCCTTGGATGCTTTGGGTGGCCAGTGGGTGAAGAGAGAGGAAGGAGAAGAGTGGAAATGGGGCTGTCCAGAATAGAAAATTGGTGGTTCCATCCCCTTGATCAATAAGCATTGACTTGTGCTAAATGCCAGAGGTAGAGGGAGGTTAGGAGGAGGTGTGGTAAAGAGGAGAACTCATTTGGATTAGTGGAAGAGGCCCAAACATGCATTTTAAGTTTCTGTCAGAAGGTGTTTGATGTAGGTTTGGGCAAGCAAATGGACTTCCCTTGTCATGAGGCTTGACAGGTTCAAATGGCCTGAGAAAATAAGAGGTTCCACCAAGATTAAGTTCATTTGGGCAAAGTAGCCAATGCAACTTTTGTAAACCCTAGAAATCAACAGAAATGGACTTTTCAAGATTTAGTCATGCAAAGTTATTCTCCTTGATGCACCACTTGGTCTAGTGCCATAATTAAAGGTTCTGAACATGTCCACAAAAGTTGGGGTCAAAATGAGAAAGTTGCCAATGTAGAGTTGTTCAAATTTGATTCTAGAAAGGAAGGGTTTTGGGGCTCTTTGATCAAGTTAACTTGTTCTCCAACTTGTTCCACTTGGCCTAGATGCATTATTACACCATTTGAGCATGTGCACCAAGTGTGAGAGCATTTGGACATACTTGGCAGTGCAAAGCTGTTCAAACTTGAAAAAGGATAGAAGTAGTTTCGAGAGGGTTTCACGGGATTATACTGTTCTCCATGACATGAGACTTGGCAAGATCATCAAACATGTCATATGTCACATGCTAGAATTTTCTTGGAATTATTTGAAAATATTTCTTATAGAAATATTTCAAATATTTGAAATGAGGTGAAATGGTTCTGGAGGGTTTTGTCCAATATTTTGATCATGACCATATGTTGAAACTCATATATGTGGAAAATATATGTCCATTGAGTCTCCCAAATTTTTTCAAATATTTTTAAAGATTTAAAATAATTTTAACCTATTAAAGACCATTTATGGCCTTAAGAAAAAGCCTTTAAATAAAATAGGAAAATAATTTTTAAAATTATATTTTTGTGGTTTCTGGGTATCCTATATCTAATAGGAGTCAAATGTATTTTTGTAAAGATTTTTACTGCCCTTAATTAAGTACTTGCAGTGCAAACCTCAATTTAGGGGTTTTTGAAAAACTAATTTTTTGAAAATACTATTTGGCCAAATTATTTTTGTAAGAAATTATTTTTATGTCCCATGCACATGGCATGATCATTGGACAAGGTTTTTGGATCAAGGAGAAGGAGTATAAGAGTTGGAGAATTTATTTGATTTTTAGAGCACTTGCAAACAGCAGTCAAACATTCAATCAAAGCAAAGACAAAACACTCAAAAGTTTTTGTCAAACCACATTTTATCATGATTATTAGCTTAAGTGTTGTGGCATGAAAATCAGGGTGTGACAGTATCAACTTATTCAAATCAAGTCTACGATATAAAGAGAGAGGCATAACACTAACACCAGCTCCAAGATCACATAAAGCAATTTTAACATAGTTTCTTTTAATGGAGCATGGTATAGTGGGTACTCCTGGATCTGCAAGTTTCTTTGGTATTCCACCCTTAAAAGTATAATTAGCAAGCATGGTGGAAATTTCAGCTTCCGGTATCTTTCTTTTATTTGTAATTATATCTTTCATGTACTTAGCATAAGGATTGGTTTTGAGCATATAAGTTAATCGCATACGCAAAAAGATAGGTCTAATCATTTCAGCAAAGCGCTCAAAATCCTCATCATCCTTTTTCTTGGATGGTTTGGGAGGAAAATGCATGGGTTTCTGAACCCAAGGCTCTCTTTCTATACCATGTTTCCTAGCAACAAAGTATTTCTTATCACAACGTTGATTCTTTGATTGTGGGTTATCAAGATCAACAGCAAGTCCAATTTCTATACCATTATCATTACTAGGTTGAGCATCATCATGAACATTATTATTAACATTATCACTAGTTTCAGGTTCATTACCAGATTGTGTTTCAGCATCAGAAATAGAGATATCATTTGGATTCTCAGGTGTTTCAGTAACAGGTTCACTAGAAGCATGCAAAGTCCTATCATTTTTCTTTTTCTTCTTTTTAGACAAACTAGGTGCATCTATATTATTTCTCTGAGAATCTTGCTCAATTCTCTTAGGATGGCCTTCAGGATACAAAGGTTCCTGAGTCATTCTACCACCTCTAGTCATAACTCTAACAACATTATCATTATCCTTACTATTCAATTCATTGAGCAAATCATTTTGAGCCTTAAGTACTTGTTCTACTTGAGTGGTAACCATAGAAGCATGTTTACTAACAAGTTTAAGTTCACCTTTAACATTAGCCATATAATCACCCAAGTGTTCAAGCATATTTGAATTGTATTTCAATTGTCTACCAAAATAAGCATTAAAGTCTTCTTGATTAGCCATAAATTTATCAAACTCATCTAAGCATGGGCTAGCAAACTTAGTAAATGGGATTTCAGCTTTATCATATCTATAGAGAGAATTTACCTTTACTACCCGTGTCGGGTTATCAAGACCATGAGTTTCTTCAATAGGTAAAGTATTAAGATCATATGTTTCTTCAACAGGCGGTAAATTAAGACCATGTATTTCTTCAATAGGAGGTAAATTCTTAACATCTTCAGCTTTAATACCTTTTTCTTTCATAGATTTCTGTGCCTCTTGCATATCTTCAGGACTGAGAAATAGAATACCCCTCTTATTCGGAGTTGGTTTAGGAATAGACTCAGGAATTGGCTCCGGAGGTGTCCAATTATTTTCATTTGTCAACATATTATTCAATATAATTTCAGCTTCATCCGGTGTTCTTTCCCAGAAAACAGAACCAGCACAACTATCCAGGTAATCTATGGAAGCATCGGTTAGTCCATTATAAAAGATATCAACTATTTCATTTTTCTTAAGAGGATGATCAGGCAAAGCATTAAGTAATTGGAGAAGCCTCCCCCAAGCTTGTGGGAGACTCTCTTCTTCAATTTGCACAAAATTATATATATCCCTTAAAGCAGCTTGTTTCTTATGAGCAGGGAAATATTTAGCAGAGAAGTAATAAATCATATCCTGGGGACTATGCACACAACCAAGATCAAGAGAATTAAACCATATCTTAGCATCACCTTTTAATGAGGACGGAAATATTTGAAGGATATAAAAGTAACGAGTTCTCTCATCTTTAGTGAACAGGGTGGCTGATGGAAGTTCCTTACCTCCCCTCGTAGTTGAGAGATAGATCTTTGTTTTTGGATCTCCCAAGTTCTTCATAATGATAACAAGATATATATCCCAAGTGACTCAAAGAATAGAGCTATGCACCCCGGCAACGGTGCCAGAAAATAGTCTTGATAACCCACAAGTACAGGGGATTGCAATAGTTTTCGAGGGTAGAGTATTTGTAGCACCCCGTGACTGATGTGCCAGGTGTCTTCCAGTTATTCGCTGTTGTTCCCTTGTATTTGCTTGCGTGTCATGCATTGCATATCATGTCATCATGTGCATTTCATATGCATACATGTTCGTCTCTTGCATCCGAGCATTTTTCCCGTTGTCCGTTTTGCATTCCAGCGCTCCTATGTCCTCCGGTGTCCCTTTCTACCTCTTTTTCATGTGGGGGTGTTAAACATTTTCGGATTGGACCGAGACTTGTCATGCGGCCTTGGTTTACTACCGATAGACCGCCTGTCAAGTTTCGTACCATTTGGACTTCGTTTGATACTCCAACGGTTAACCGAGGGACCGAAAAGGCCTCGTGTGTGTTGCAGCCCAACACCCCTCCAAAGTGGCCCAAAACCCACCTAAACCTCCTCCATCATCTAGGCCGTTCGATCACGATCGCATGGCCGCAAACCGCACCTCATTTGGACTCTCCTAGCTCCCTCTACCTATATATATGTGATCCCCTCCGAAATTCGCGGTCTAACCCTGGCCTTCCTCTACCTCGCGCCATCGGACAAAACATCCCAGCGCCGGACATGTCCACGCCGCCGCGCCGGACCAATACGGGCGCGACATGTCATCCCGCCGGACCTCCTCTCTCCTCCCCGCCGCCGAAGCCCGCTGGCCCAGATCCGGCCCGCGTGGGGCCGAACCGGGCCAGATCTCGCGCCGCCGCCTGCCCGTACGCCGCCTCCTCGTGCCTCCCCGCACCGCGCCTTCGCCGCCATCGCCAAGCTCCGCCGCAGTGGGCTCGCCGGCACCGCCCACGGCCACCTCGCCGCCCCTTCGTGCTCGCTGTTGGCGAAAGCGGCTCGCCGGCCGCCTTCTGCACCCCTGTCGCGCCCTCCGTCACCGATCCTCCCCGCGGCGCCCGCCTCTGGCCGGTGCTCGCCGGAGCCCGTCGCCGGTCATCGCCGGAAGGGCCGCCCCTCGCCGGAGTTTCTCCGGTTAGATCTGGTCTGAGTGGGATCAGATCCACCCACTCGTCCATCCAAACACAGCCTCCGTCCAGATCCGGATCCCTCCGTCCCGCACATCTCCGTCCCGGGTAGACTTTCTCGGAGAGGTCTAATTTTTGACTAAGTCCCAATAAGTTTTATGCATTTTCATCGCATCATAACTTCATCACTGTTGCTCCGATTCATGCGTGTAGCATATCAAAATGTTCGCCTCGACGAGTACATTATTTCATCTCATTTCATCATTTTCATTTGAGCTCATCTTGATGCCCGAAATGTTGTTAGAAGAGGGCTATGTGAGGATAGTTTCATATCTGTTTCAGCAAATGCACTTCTGTCATTTTTTCCATGATTAATGTGTGCATGTTATGATCCTGAGCTCTACATGTGTTTTGTTATATGCCATGCCATCTTTACAGGGGTGTATGCCATGTATTTTTGTGATCTTTATGGTGACTAGCACAAGCATGCAAAGTAGCTTACTCAATGATGCTGATTTCAGGGACTTAGAATTTCACCAAGTCCTTGCCCTGCCATTATTTTTATGCCATATGTTCATGTTGTTTCCTAGTGATCCATGCCTCTTTTGATCATGATCAGTAAGGATGTTTTTTAGATATTGTTGTGCTCTATCCATCCATGTCTTTGCTTGCAATTATGGAACACCCTAGCTTGAGTCAATCGAGCTCTACTTTTGCTATAAGATGTTCCTGGCAGATTGTTAACATGTTTAGCGATTTTGCCGAGCTTGTTGTTGTTGATCCGTGCATGCTATGTTGTTGTTCTTGCCATGTATAGCTTCTATGCCATGCCTACTTGCTGGGTGTATGCTTAGATTATCATGCCATGCTTTTTAGTGAGTGCATCGAGCTCGTAAACATGCCTACTTGATATCTTTTTTGCATGCTCCAGTTTTTCACTAAGTCTGAATCTGTTTATGTTTTTGCTATGTTCACATCCTTGCAATTGTATTTTCTGATCCCTTTTGGCTCATGGTCACTAAGGGACTTTTGTTGTATGCTTTGAGTAGCTTCATTTCATGCCTTGCTTTGCCATGATATGTTCCTGTAGCATGTAGTTATTGTGCTCTAAACATTGCTTCCTGATGTTAAATTCCTGACTTGTGGTTAATTTCACTAAGTCTGAAACCTATTATCTTTTGCACTTTTGCCATGCTTGTTTGAACCCGTTATTGAGTGAACTAGCCATAGCTCAGTGTTCATCTTTTGTCAAGCATCATGTGTGGATCCCGGCCATGTATTTTGTTGTTATGTTGGAGTGCTGTAGCATGTTGTTCTTGATGTATTTAGATGGCTTCATGCTGATTATCGCAGACTGGTGCCATATTTGTTTTGCTTGCCATTTCCAAACCGTGCATCCATTTCCGGTGATCTTTATATCGATTTCGACTGAAATCAACTCACCTTTCAAGTGGCACTCTTGGATTTCCAAGTTGAGGCCAGGTTCAATCATTCCTTTCCAAATCATGCATATGCACCGCATACCGCATCCCGCATATCATGCCATGTTCATGTGTTCGTTGTTTACTATGTTGTGTGCTTCTTTCCGGTGTTGCTTCTTCGGGTTGGTTCCGATAACGTCGCGTTTGTGAGGAACCGTTCGACTACGACCGTTTGTCTTCTTCATGGACTCGTTCTTCTTCCTTGCGGGATTTCAGGCAAGATGACCATCCCTCGAAATCACTTCTATCTTTGCTTGCTAGTTGCTCGCTATTTTGCTATGCCTATGCTGCGATAGCTACCACTTTCTTGTCATGCCTCCCATATTGCTAAGCCAAGCATCTAACCCACCTTGTCCTAGCAAACCGTTGTTTGCCTATGCTACTGCTTTGCTCAGCCCCTCTTATAGCGTTGTTAGTTGCAGGTGAAGATTGGAGTTGTCCCTCATTGGAACATGGATATTTTGTTGGGATATCACAATATCTCTTATTTAATTAATGCATCTATATACTTGGTAAAGGGTGGAAGGCTCGGCCTTATGCCTGGTGTTTTGTTCCACTCTTGCCGCCCTAGTTTCCGTCATATCGGTGTTATGTTCCCGGATTTTGCGTTCCTTAGACGGTTGGGTTATAATGGGAACCCCTTGACAGTTCGCTTTGAATAAAACTCCTCCAGCAAGGCCCAACCTTGGTTTTACCATTTGCCTCACCACCACCTACTTTTCCCTTGGGAGTCGCGCTCCCGAGGGTCATCTTTATTTTAACCCCCCCAGGCCAGTGCTCCTCTGAGTGTTGGTCCGAACTGAGCTGCCTGCGGGGCCACCTCGGTGAAACTTGAGGGTTGGTTTTACTCCTAGCTAGTCTCATCTGAGTGTGCCCTGAGAACGAGATATGTGCAGCTCCTATAGGGATTTGTCGGCACATTCGGGCGGCTTTATTGGACTTGTTTTACCATTGTCGAGGATGTCTTGTAACCGGGATGCCGAGTCTGATCGGATTGTCTTGGGAGAAGGAATATCCTTCGTTGACCATGAGAGCTTATGATGGGCTAAGTTGGGACACCCCTGCAGGGATTGAACTTTCGAAAGTCGTGCCCGCGGTTATGGGCAGATGGGAATTTGTTAATGTCCAGTTGAAGAAAACCTGAAACTTATCTTAAATTAAAATGCATCATCTGTGTGTGTAGTCGTGATGGTCTCTTTCCGGCGGAGTCCGGGAAGTGAACACGGTGTTGGAGTTATGCTTGAACGTAGGTTGTTCTAGGATCACTTCTTGATCATAGCTCATCGATCGTGCCTTTGCCTTCTCTTCTCGCTCTCATTTGCGTATGTTAGCCACCATATATGCTAGTGCTTGCTGCAGCTCCACCTCATACCTTTACCCTACCTATAAGCTTAAATAGTCTTCATCGCGAGGGTCTAAGATTGCTGAGTCCCCATGACTCACATATACTTCCAAAAACCAGTTTGCAGGTGCCGATGTTACCGAGCAGGTGACGCAACCAAGCTCAAGGAGGAACTTGATGAAGATCTTGTCCTTTGTGTTGTTTCGTTTCAGTCGATCAGTAGTGGAGCCCAGTTGGGACGATCGGGGATCTGTGTAGCATTTGGGGTAGTCTTCTTTTATTTTGAGTTCCGTAGTCGGACCTTGATTGTATCTGGATGATGTAATGCTTTATTCATGTAATTGTGTGAAGTGGCGATTGTAAGCCAACTATGTACCTTTTCCCTTATTGTATTACATGGGTTGTGTGAAGATTACCTCACTTGCGACATTGCTTACAATGCGGTTATGCCTCTAAGTCGTGCTTTGACACGTGGGAGATATAGCCGCATCGTGGGTGTTACAAGTTCGTATCAGAGCCTTCCCCGACTTTAGGAGCCCCCTACTTGATCGAATCGCTGGTGTTGTTGAGTCTAGAAAAATGTTTTGAGTCATTTAGGATTATATATATATCGGAGAGTAGGAATTATTTTTACTCCTCAGTCCCTTCGTCGCTCTGGTGAGGCATCCTGACGTAGAGTTTTGACTCTTCTTTTCTCAAATTTCACTAAAAAAAATTTAGGATCACGCGGGTATCTTGGAATCATTCCTATGGTTTTGTGACGAGAACATTGTTCTTGGTGCCTCCTGACATTTAGGGGTTGTGGCAGTGTCCCGGGGAGTTGAGCTCCGAGGTGTTGCCGTCACAATTTTAGCGTTGCAGTTCTAGAATACCTGAGTTTCGCTGACATCGAAAATCTCTTTTATGCAGTTGTTGGTGAGATAACCTCGACGCCACCCAGTACTGGGGCGGGAGTTCGGGAGTATTGCCATAACTCGTATAACGGATGCTTTTCGAAGGTTGAGGTAAACGATTTCCGAAGGTTTCTTGGTTATGTGTTGAAGGATACAGCTGGATGTATGATTTGTTAGTTTTGGGTGAAATATTATGCTTCCCCTGTATGCCCAACACCCGATTGCATAACTGGAAAGTTTTGGGAGTTTATAAGTGGGAATTCAAGTAGCTCTTAGGATATCTTTCCGACAGATGTATGATATGAAATTGGGGTTCGACGTCTAGTGGTCCACCTATTCACGGTTGGTTTTATAGTGGTCTCGTTGTGTCTTAAAGAGTCCTTGGCTATGCTGACTCGGGGACGCTTCGTATGTCATGTGCACTGCCTTGTACATGATGGTGTTGTACGATCGAGCCCGTGTAGGCCCCACCACGAAAACTTCGGACGAAATCTCTATCATATGTTTGTTCCGGCTTATTCTGCAAGCCAATCCTTTGTTTTTTTTTGAGTTGTGGTATTCGAGTTGCTTCAATGTCAAGTGTTGATTCCATACCTTCCCTAATGTTGTTCTCATACTCCTATGTGAATGCAATCCTTCTTGATCATTGAGTTTGTCATCTCAATGTCTTTTCAACCGGCGTGTTTCTGGTCAAGTAGAGCCGATCATTTCAACATCCGCTAGATCAAGTATCAGTTCCTCTCAACGGTGTTTGTTTCATCCATCTCCAAGTTGCCTTTGTTTTTCCCGCCCACCCACCCCTTTTCTTCAAGGAATCCGATGTCTTAATCAAGTATCCTTTTATTCTTGTGAAGTCTCTCCATCCTTTTCCGTCAATATTCTTATCTGGTGATTCTCATGAAGATCCTAACGGAGCTTCTAGTTCATCATTCTTCATTTCTTTTATCTTCTCCGGTGGATTTAATTCAAGCTTTGTTGATCATATCCTTTCCTCGTTTTAAATGCCTTCTCATGCCGGTGCACCTCTCAACTATCCTATTCTCGCTATTCATTTGTTCCGAAGTGCTGAAGAAATCTCAGAAGATTCGTGTTTCCACTCTACTTTCGTTCAAGCTATTTCCAGGATGTTATCTCATTCAAGCCTTTTAATTCAACCGGCGCAATCTCTCTTTTAAATCACTTCAACGATGTTTCTTTTGAGTGGGCCCTAACCCACAGGTCTTTTCCCAGGATCTTACCTGACTCTTCTAATTCTTTTACCGGAGCTATTCTCAAATCTTCCAAAGTGTGATGTAAGAATGAATTGTCATCAGTCATATGCCTTCTCCAATATCTTTCAAATTCTTTTCACCGTTGACTCAACCATTCCATTCTTCATTCCGGAGTGTCTCAACAATTCTTGGTGGTGTTTCTCATTGTCATTCTCGGATTTTGAATACCGAAGAAGAGTTTCTCTTTAATCTTGCTCCATTCTCTTCAAGACTCATGATTCTAGCTTGTTGCCATCCTCTCATAATTATTTTTGATTGTGGGAATTCTTTTCACCTATCCGGAGCAATTCAAGAGTCTTCTCAGTTGGTTATCCGGAGTCCATCAATTCAGGGTTATTCATTCTTAGCTGTCAGTTACATTCTCCAACCTACCGGTGAATTATTCAAATATTCTCTAATTAGTTCATGATCTATTCGTTCTCATGTATCTAGATTGTCTCAAGTATCTTCATTCATTTCACAATTCTTACCCGGTGATTCATCCTTTTTACTTCGTTCATTTTCAATTCTTACGGTGGTTCGTTCAAGATTTCTCTTCCTTGTTTATCATATCAATTCATTCGTTGTTTCAATCCTACCGGTGTTTCACTGAAGACCTTATCAAGTTATCGATATCTCTCTTAATCCTTTTCAACGAGAATAAGTAGTATGCCAAATCCGTTTGCTCGCCATCAATTTAAATTGATGAAGGATAAGCATAATGTAATTCTTATTCTTGTTTCAGCCAAGTGATTTAATTCCTTATTCCGGAGGTTCATCAAATTCTTGATTTTCTTTTGTTCATCTTTTCTTTCTATGAGTTCCAACCTCTCGCAATTATATCACCATGGAGATCCATCTAAATCATTACAAGGTTTTACCTTGTGTTTTCAACTTCTCTTTCCTTTTGTTTGATCATCCTTTTATTACTGGAGTTCCTCATGGTGGTTCGTCAAGGATTCTTTTCATTCTTCAATTGTTCTTCAAGATATCTCTCGAAGCTATGATCCGCCAAGATATATTTCAAGTTTTCTTCTTCTTGCAATCCGGAGTGCAATTCTTTTTACCTTATCTTTTGAGGTGGTATTATGTCATTCTTGATAATCTAAGTTCATATTTCATGATTCACATGTTGTTAAGAATGAGATATTTTAAATCCATCAACCTCTTCGTTGGAGTTATCTTAGGTTATATTTCACCTGAAGCTTTCCCTAAGGATTGTTACTTTTATGGTGCTTATATATGAACCAAGTTCTTCATTTATCCTTCCGGTGAAATAAGCATCTCATCTCCTTGTTCATATCAGTCCAATCTATTGTTTTTCCATTAGTGGCAGAATTTCACCTCATAGTTGTGAGATGTTCTCCATAAGCCCATATCAAGCTTATCCTTTTCATTGGTGGTTTTTCCAACAATTCCGTTCGACCCTACTCCTAAAGATGCTTTTCAAGCTCATCGAAGGTAGAATATGTTGTTTTCTTCTCCGTTCTTTTGTTCCGACGATCCAACTTCTATTCTTTCATTTTGGAGGCATTATGATATTTCTTTCTTCAACCATCATCTTGTTTCATCAAAGATCATGTTCTTTTCGTGCTAATCCATTTAACCAGAGTATCATACCCTCTTTTCAAGTTCTTCCCATTCTATCAAGTTTGGCTCCCTTCTCAACTGGAGTGCCGTCTGAAATCTTTCTTACCCCTTGCTCCATTCATTCAATAGTTCCGGAGGCAGTGTGATGTCATTTCATCAAGTATCTTCTAATCTTACCAAGTTCTTATTCAATTCCTTTTCTTTTCAATCGGAGTGCTGCCCGAAGTTGCTCTTCCTTGTTCCTCTTTTCTAACGGAGATTGTTAACTTCATTTATCTCCGTTGTATTCTTCTCTCGAAATGGCTTAACCTTTTCAAGGTTCTTTGGTCTCACTTGTTTGTCAAAGAAGCAACTTAGCTTTACCTCTCCCCTTTCTCTTCCGTAATCCCGCCGGTGCCATTCTAGATCTCGGGACGAGATCCTCTCGTAGTGGTGGAGTGTTGTAGCGCCCCGTGACCGATGTGCCAGGTGTCTTCCAGTTATTCTCTGTTGTTGCCTTGTCTTTGCTTGCATGTCATGCATTGCATATCATGTCATCATGTGCATTTCATTTGCATACATGTTCGTCTCTTGCATCCAAGCATTTTTCCTGTTGTCTATTTTGCATTCCGGCGCTCCTATGTCCTCCAGTGTCCCTTTCTACCTCTTTTTCGTGTGGGGGTGTCAAACATTTTCGTATTGGACCGAGACTTGTCATGCGGCCTTGGTTTACTACCGGTAGAACGTCTGTCAAGTTTCGTACCATTTGGACTTCGTTTGATACTCCAACGGTTAACCGAGGGACCGAAAAGGCCTTGTGTGTGTTGCAGCCCAACACCCCTCCAAAGTGGCCCAAAACCCACCAAAACCTCCTCCATCATCTAGGCCATTCGATCACGATCGCGTGGCTGCAAACCGCACCTCATTTGGACTCTCCTAGCTCCCTCTACCTATATATATGTGATCCCCTCCGAAATTCGCGGTCTAACCCTAGCCTTCCTCTACCTCGCGCCACTGGACAAAACATCCCCACGCCGGACATGTCCGCACCGCCGCGCCGGACCAATCTGGGCGCGACACGTCATCCCGCCGGACCTCCTCTCTCCTCCCCGCCGCCGAAGCCCGCCGGCCTAGATCCGGCCCGCGCAGGGCCGAACTGGGCCAGATCTCGCGCCGCCGCCTGCCCGTACGCCACCTCCTCGCACCTACCCGCACCTCGCCTTTTCCGCCGTCGCCAAGCTCCATCGCGGTGGGCTCACCGGCGCCGCCCGCGGCCACCTCTCCGCCCCTTCATGCTCGCCACAGCCGACAGCGGCTCGCCGGCCGCCTTCCGCGCCCCTGCCGAGCCCTCCGTCACCGATCCTCCCCACGGCGCCGCCTCTGGCCGGTGCTCGCCGGAGCCCGTCGCCGGTCATCGCCGGAAGCGCCGCCCCTTGCCGGAGTTTCTCCGGTCAGATCTGGTCCGAGTGGGATCAGATCCACCCACTCGTCCATCCAAACACGGCCTCCGTCCAGATCCGGATCCCTCCGTCCCGGGTTGACTTTCTCGGAGAGGTCTAATTTTCGACTAAGTCCCAGTAATTTTTATACATATTCATCGCATCATAACTTCATCACCGTTGCTCCATTTCGTGCGTGTAGCATATCAAAATGTTTGCCTCGATGAGTACATCATTTCATCTCATTTCATCATTTTCATTTGAGCTCATCTTGATGCCCGAAATGCTGTTGGAAGAGGGCTATGTGAGGATAGTTTCAAATCTGTTTCAGCAAATGCACTTTTGTCATTTTTGCCAAGATTAATGTGTGCATGTTATGATCCTGAGCTCTACATGTGTTTTGTTACATGACATGCCATCTTTACAGGGGTGTATGCCATGTATTTGTGTGATCTTTGTGGTTACTAGCACAAGCATGCAAAGTAGCTTACTCAATGATGCTGATTTCAGGGACTTAGAATTTCACCAAGTCCTTGCACTGTCATTATTTTTATGCCATATGTTCATGTTGTTTCCTAGTGATCCGTGCCTCTTTTGAGCATGATCAGTGAGGATGTTTTGTAGATATTTTTGTGCTCTATCCATCCATGTCTTTGTTTGATATTATGGAGCACCCTAGCTTGAGTCAATCGAGCTCTACTTTTGCTATAAAATGTTCCTGGCAGATTGTTAACATGTTTAGCGATTTTGTCGAGCTTGTTGTTGTTGATCCGTGCATGCTATGTTGTTGTTCTTTCCATGTCTAGCTTCTATGCCATGCCTACTTGTTGGGTGTATGCTTAGATTATCATGCAATGCTTTGTAGTGAGTGCATCGAGCTCGTAAACATGCCTACTTGATATCTGTTTTGCATGCTCCAGTTTTTCACTAAGTCTGAATCTGTTTTATGTTTTTGCTATGTTCACATGCTTGCAATTGTATTTTCTGATCCCTTTTGGCTCATTGTCACTAAGGGACTTTTGTTGTATGCTTTGAGTAGCTTCATGTCATGCCTTGCTTTGCCATGATATGTTCCTGTAGCATGATATCATGCTCTAAACGGACATAGTCTGAAACCTATTGTCTTTTGCACTTTTGCCATGCTTGTTTGAACCTGTTATTGAGCGAACTAGCCCTAGCTCAATGTTCATCTTTTGTCAAGCATCATGTGTGGATCCCTGCCATGTATTTTGTTGCTATGTTGGAGTCCTGTAGCACGTAGTTCTTGATGTATTTAGATGGCTTCATGTTGATTATCGCAGACCGGTGCCATATTTGTTTTGCTTGCCATTTCCAAACCGTGCATCCGTTTCCGGTGATCTTTATATCGATTTCGACTGAAATCAACTCACCTTTCCAGTGGCACTCTTGGATTTCCAAGTTGAGGCCAGGTTCAATCATTCCTTTCCAAATCATGCATATGCACCGCATACCGCATCCCGCATATCATGCCATGTTCATGTGTTGGTTGTTTACTATGTTGTGTGCTTCTTTCCGGTGTTGCTTCTTTGGGTTGGTTCCGATAACGTCGCGTTTGTGAGGAACCGTTCGACTATGTCCGTTTGTCTTCTTCATGGACTCGTTCTTCTTCCTTGCGGGATTTCAGGCAAGATGACCATACCCTCGAAATCACTTCTATCTTTGCTTGCTAGTTGCTCGCTCTTTTGCTATGCCTATGCTGCGATACCTACCACTTGCTTGTCATGCCTCCCATATTGCTAAGTCAAGCCTCTAACCCACCTTGTCCTAGCAAACCGTTGTTTGCCTATGCTACCGCTTTGCTCAGCCCCTCTTATAGTGTTGTTAGTTGCAGGTGAAGATTGGAGTTGTTCCTCGTTGGAACATGGATATTTTGTTGGGATATCACAATATCTCTTATTTAATTAATGCATCTATATACTTGGTAAAGGGTGGAAGGCTCGGCCTTATGCCTGGTGTTTTGTTCCACTCTTGCTGCCCTAGTTTTCGTCATATCGGTGTTATGTTCCTGGATTTTGCGTTCCTTACATGGTTGGGTTATAATGGGTGACAGTTCGCTTTGAATAAAACTCCTCCGGCAAGGCCCAAGCTTGGTTTTACCATTTGCCTCACCACCACCTACTTTTCCCTTGGGAGTCGCGCTACCAAGGGTCATCTTTATTTTAACCCCCCCCCCCCGGGCCAGTGCTCCTCTGAGTGTTGGTCCGAACTGAGCTGCCTGCGGGGCCACCTCGGGGAAACTTGAGGGTTGGTTTTACTCGTAACTAGTCTCATGTGAGTGTGCCCTGAGAACGAGATATGTGCAGCTCCTATCGGGATTTGTCGGCACATTCGGGCGGCTTTGCTGGACTTGTTTTACCATTGTCGAGGATGTCTTGTAACCGGGATGCCGAGTCTGATAGGATTGTCTTGGGAGAAGGAATATCCTTCGTTGACCGTGAGAGCTTGTGATGGGCTAAGTTGGGACACCCTACAGGGATTGAACTTTTGAAAGCCGTGCCCGCGGTTATGGGCAGATGGGAATTTGTTAATGTCCGGTTGTAGAAAACCTGAAACTTATCTTAAAATAAAATGCATCAACCGCGTGTGTAGCCGTGATGGTCTCTTTCCGGTGGAGTCTGGGAAGTGAACACGGTGTTAGAGTTAAGCTTGAACGTAGGTTGTTCTAGGATCACTTCTTGATCATAGCTCATCGATCGTGCCTTTGCCTTCTCTTCTCGCTCTCATTTGCGTATGTTAGACACCATATATGCTAGTGCTTGCTGTAGCTCCACCTCATACCTTTACCCTACCTATAAGCTTAAATAGTCTTGATCGCGAGGGTGTAAGATTGCTGAGTCCCCGTAACTCACAGATACTTCCAAAAACCAGTTTGCAGGTGCCGATGTTACCGAGCAGGTGATGCAACCAAGCTCAAGGAGGAGCTCAATGAAGATCTTGTCCTTTGTGTTGTTTCGTTTCAGTCGATCAGTAGTGGAGCCCAGTTGGGACGATCGGGGATCTGTGTAGCATTTGGGGTAGTCTTCTTTTATTTTGAGTTCCGTAGTCGGACCTTGATTGTATCTGGATGATGTAATGCTTTATTCATGTAATTGTGTGAAGTGGCGATTGTAAGCCAACTATGTACCTTTTCCCTTATTGTATTACATGGGTTGTGTGAAGATTACCTCACTTGCGACATTGCTTACAATGCAGTTATGCCTCTAAGTCGTGCTTCAACACGTGGGAGATATAGCCGCATCGTGGGCGTTATAGTATTCAACCCAAATTTATTGATTCAACACAAGGGGAGCGAAAGAATATTCTCAAGTATTAGCAGCCGAGTTGTCAATTCACCCACACCTGGAAACTTAATCTCTGCAGCAAAGTGTTTAGTAGCAAGGTAATATGATAGTAGTGGTAATGGTAGCAAAGGATAAAAGTAGTAAAAGTAATGTTTTTGGTATTTTGTAGTGATGATAGCAATAGCAACGGGAAAGTAAATAAGCGAAGAACGATATATGGAAAACTCGTAGGCAATGGATCAGTGATGGAGAATTATGCCGGATGCGGTTCATCATTAACATTCATAACCTAGGGTGACACAGAACTAGCTCCAGTTCATTGATATAATGTAGGCATGTATTCCGAACATAGTCATACGTGCTTATGGAAAAAAAACTTGCATGACATCTTTTGTCCTATCCTCCCGTGGCAGCGGGGTCCTTACGGAAACTAAGGGATATTAAGGCCTCCTTTTAATAGAGAACCAGAACAAAGCATTAACACATAGTGAATACATGAACTCCTCAAACTACGGTCATCAGTGGTAAGTATCCCGATTATTGTCACTTCGGGGTTAACGGATCATAACACAAAATAGGTGACTATAGACTTGCAAGATAGGATCAAGAACACTCATATATTGATGAAAACATAATAGGTTCAGATCTGAAATCATAGCACTCAGGCCCTAGTGACAAGCATTAAGCATAGCAAAGTCATAGCAACATCAATCTTAGAACATAGTGGATACTAGGGATCAAACCCTAACAAAACTAACTCGATTACATGATAGATCCCATCCAACCCATGACCGTCCAGCAAGCCTACGATGGAATTACTCATGCACGACGGTGAGCATCATGAAATTGGTGATGGAGGATGGTTGATGATGACGATGGCGACGGATTCCCCTCTCTGGAGCCCCGAACGGACTCCAGATCAGCCCTCCCGAGAGGTTTTAGGGCTTGGCGGCAACTCCATATCGTAAAACGTGATGATTTCTTCTCCGTGATTTTTTTCTCCCCGAAACACAATATATAGAGTTGGAGTTGGAGTCGGAGAGGCACCAGGGGGCCCACGAGGTAGGGGGCGTGCCCTAGGGGGGCAGGCGCGCCCCCACCCTCGTGGACAGGTGGTGGGCCCCCTGGCCTTCATCTTTTGCAGGTATTTTTTATATTTTCCAAAAAGTTGCTCCATGAAGTTTCAGGTCATTCCGAGAATGTTTGTTTCTACACATAAATGACACCATGGTAATTCTGCTGAAAACATCGTCAGTCCGGGTTAGTTCCATTCAAATCATGCAAGTTAGAGTCCAAAACAAGGGCAAAAGTGTTTGGAAAAGTAGATACGACAGAGACGTATCATTAGACGAGTCGGGCGCACCACTAGTTGTAACAACTTAGATAAACCTGCGATTGGGTCGATGGACAATACAAAAAATACACTTCCGTGATGATACGTGTTTGTCATAGTAGGTCGCGTTTTTGTCATGCATGTACATCCATGACAAATTTATGACAGAATCAAGATAGTCATACCTGTGCTGTCGTAGAAGTGTTCCATGACATTACCAAAATTATCATCACGGAAGTGTCCACTTCCATGACGATAAATCGCGCGTCACAGAAGTGCTTTCGTCAAGGGTGACCGACACGTGGCATACACTGTAACGGAATGCCGTTAAGCTATTGGGTCGGGTTTTGGATCCGATAACCCGTTAACAGCCCCGACCAATGGGGAATTTCCACGTGTAAAATCATCATTGGCTGGAGGAAACAAGTGTCGACTCATCGTTGGGACAGATGTCATCCACTCATTGGACAGAAGGCACCTATGATATGTCGACACGTGGCATGACCCAACAGAGGCCCATTCCTGTGAAAAGGCCGGCCCATTTGACTTGGTCAAAAGGTGGCGGGCCGGCCCATGGAAAGCCTGTTAATGGCATGTTCGCATATAGCCCATTTACAACCCGCTAACCCAAGGCCCGTTACGCCCTATCCGAATTAGGCCTAGTAGCGTCATCTGGGCCATCCAATATGATTCCAGTCCGTTTTCACTTCTGGCCCATGTATGGCCCATGACGTCTTTCGGCCCATATGAGGCCCTATGTAACTCTTGGCCTATTAATGGCCCGTGGTGAAACTGGCCCGTAATGAACAGTGTATCACTTTATACCCATTAACGGCCCGTTATTCCGTTGGGCCGTTTCCAGCCCATGTTATCATTCGGCCTTCTCAGAGCCCATTTATTCTTGGGCTCATTTCCAACATTCATTTACT
This sequence comes from Triticum monococcum, assembly GCA_034509565.1. Classification (NCBI taxonomy): domain Eukaryota; kingdom Viridiplantae; phylum Streptophyta; class Magnoliopsida; order Poales; family Poaceae; genus Triticum; species Triticum monococcum. Next base: position 271,885,416 of record CM067842.1, on the reverse strand, counting down.
TACGACCCGTTACTGTCATTTTCTGCTAGTGGGCCAAATTCAGCCAGTGGTTACAGTCGGCCCATTTGTGGTCTGTTAATACATTGGGCTGTTTTCATAGCGTCATCAAATACGACCTATTAACAATGGCCCATTACGGTCGGCCCATGAATGGACGATTCCAACTCTAGCCCGTTTACGGCCATAATGTGGCCTGTTATTGGCCCATGTTTGGCCAATCGATCATACGGCCCGTATAAGGCCCATTGATGATATGGCCCGTAGAAGGCCCATTGTTTCTATGACCCATAGAAGGCCTACTGTTTCTACGGCCCGTAGAAGGCCCACTGTTTCTACGGCCCGTAGAAGGCCCACTGTTTCTACGGCCCGTAGGAGGCCCAGTGTCACTACAGTAAATATTAGCCCATGGTTATTGTGGCCTAGTTTTAAAAAATAGGTTATTGCAGCCACTAGTTAACTGCGGAAAAAGAACTGCAATGACTATAGCAAACAAATAAACAAGACAACAAGGAAATAAATAAGCAAGCAACTAACGCTAGGCTGTCACGGCTATTACACATATTACATCCACTGGACATCAAAGTTCGCCACCAGTGCAAATATAGGGAACAAAGCAGCATATCATATACACTAGCCGTCAAAATTGGCCACCAGTGCAAATAAACGCGGTAGCAAAACAAGAGCATAACTGAAACAACTTCAGAAGAGATCAAGAAACGTTATCCTGGGGACGGGGGCAATAAGCTTAGCAAGCTGATTAGCTTTGTCCTGTTTGGCGCTAAAATCCTCCAAAGCTTGTTGTTGCACCAGAAAGTATGCATCTGAATGCTCCAGGGACTTCCGCGGTCCTTCTACTTCTTATCACAGGACAGCTGAACGATGTCTTTCAGCTTGTAGTTCAGACTCAAGAAACCGAATTGATTCAGACAGTGAGTTTGAATAGCTTGTGCAAGCGGTAGTGGCCCGTAACTCCAACACTAAACCAAGACAGGATGTGTCACTATCCTGAACCTTATCTGCATTACTTCCTTTACCGTTGCTTAATAAGGCACTCTTCCCCAATATTCTGTCAGCATTCTAAAAGAAGAAACAAGCGGACACATAACAAGTTTAGCATGTACTAGTATATGAAACTCATTTCGGTGAACCAGTTCATTAGTAAGGTGGACAGGATTAAACTACCAAGTCTTCTATTGCCAAGTACTAGTACATAATAAAAGCATCAAACAAACATATATCTATGTCCTATGGTAGCAATGGAATCTTAAATTAGAACAGTTGTTCTTCAGGTTTAGGCACTTGTTCTACATGAACAGAGTACAGTAAGACGCAAGAATATAATACTTAAAAATAGAAAATGAGCTCATAGGCCTTACCACATTCTTGGTTCGGGACCAGTACAGAACAAGGCGTTCCCAGTCATCGTCCAGTAAATGTGTCTCAGGAGAATGTAAGGGAATTTATGAGTTTCTTTGCTGGTGAAGTACGTTTTCTTCAGGTAATTCCGATACTGTCACCAAGCATTCTTGAAGATGGCAGAGGTATTAGCACATGTTACCTCATCCTGAGTTTCCAAATCGGTCCTTCTCTATAGGGAAAAATGGGAAAATTTGCTGTATTATAACCATCATGGAGGTAGGATGTATGGGACGAAGCAAAGTAATTGCCATGAATAACATTACTTACACATAACTCCTGGACAAACAACTGCAACTGGCATTTTCCTTCATCTTCTGTATAATATTTCCAAGATGGGAAGATACGCACATACGATTTAACAACATCAAATGCGATAGATGCTAAACTACGACTAGCTGTTTGTGCTTCCTCCACAGGAATAGGCATACTAACTAGTGGAGTTGGGGTTCGCCGTGATAGTACTGGCCCTTTGGGCACTGGAGCTGCCTTACTAACTGCTCTTGTTTGGGAGCTCTGTGGTGGAGATGGTGTTGTGTCAACAGGAACTAGGTTACTATCGGCTGGGGTTTGGGTTAGATTGGGTGAAGCTAGTTCTCTGTCCATCGTAGTAGGGGTACAATCTGCGAGAGTTTGGGTTATGTGTGGTAGGGCTCGTTCTTGTGCATGTACAACCTGGGTGCTATCTCCACCAAGAGGTAGCACTGTTTTTTTAGACCGTGTTTTTAGTTCGCTAGATACTGGCATCACCCGCTCCAATTCAAATGGCTGATAAACAGGAAACATAGTTGAATGTACAAACATTGTATGAGAGACAGATGCAATAGATAGTGTGGAAAAAAGAGGGCATGAAATAGTTGACATGTATATTGTTTAACTAAAACGGATAGCATGACATAATTTCACATATATGATATCTATCTAAACTGGATAGCATAGCATAACATAATTCAAAGATACGATGAATAACTAAACAGGATCGCATGACATAATTCACCTACATGTTATCTAAGTAATCAGGATCGCATCATTTAATTCACATATGTGATTTATATGCTAAATAGAGGGCATTCAATATGATGTCTGAACTAAGAACATGGTGTTGAATATTGTGTATATGATGTCTAAACTATGCAATGCAAGACACCGTATGCATGATATGAGTAGTATAACCGTGCCAAGTTAGAGAATACACCTCAGTGGGGGAATATGACTGGTCATGTGTCTCTGAATCCATCTCCGAGGAGCTATCGGGACCCAACAAGAGATCTGCTTCGACAGGTAGCACTGTCTGCTCTGAAGGCCTTGTTTTCACTCCAGATTTTTCCATCTCCCACCCAAATGGCTGATTCACAGGAAGAGTAGTTTAATGTACAAACGTTGTCGACAAATGGAAATGTAATGAAGAAAAGGATGGGCAAGATATCATTCAAATATATGATGCCCGGTTAAACAGGATGGCATTGCACATTTCACATATATTATGGCTGGCTAAAAGACATGAGACTGCATAATTCCCATATATGATATAGAAACTAAACATGTGGCATTACAGAACATGTCTAAACTAAGGAGATGACGTATATGATGTCAAAAGTAGGCACTGCAAGGCAACATATGCATGATATGACTAACATCATCATGCCAAGGTAGATCAAACACCTTGGGGGGTAAATAGGAGTGGTCAGCGGCGTCCGAATCCGCCTCAGAACAGATATCTTCCTCTGGATTACAATCTGGAGAGGGGTGGGGAGGGTTTGCCATTGAACCCACCATGGAGCGATGTCTGCATGACATTTTATTGCCGTGCAAAACTCTTCTCTTTTTCTCTACATGTTCAGCATGACCGTGTACAATATCTGACATGCATACGAAAAAAATATGGTGATATTATGTAAGGAGAGCATGTAGAAATTTAGAGTGATGGTAACAACCAGTGGATCGATGTATTTCCATTGAACCAAAATAGCCCTAATGGATCGACGTGAATGTATAGTAATAAATGATGCAACAAGTGTACAACATCTTTGTCGTAGCCGTGTCGACCTCAGCATCATTGGGTTGGTCGCTAAAGTAGTTGAGGCAGAGGTGGCTGACGGAGGTGTGCAGGAAGATCTGAGGAATCTGTAGATGGCGTCCAGGGCACTGCTCTATTGTGATGGATCATTCTGTCGTTGGAGCAGCTCCGGTGAGCCATAAGACGTCAAGGCTGAAGCAGCACAAGACAGACATCGTCAATCTCAAGTGGGATTCTAATAGCATCTCCAATAGATGATATAAAATGGATGTAAAATTAACATCACCAAAAACCACCTGACTACAACAGATGAGGTAAAAACTGTTGACTCTGAACTTAACTGTCTAAACTGAAATTTACTATGGAATCTGAATGCTACTGTCGAAACTGAACGCAATGGTAGCAGAGAGGCACTTGACATGTAGTTTAGGGAGGGCCTGCAGTTCATCTTCAACCTGCACCCCCCTGAGCCGCCAGCCACCACCGGCCGAATCGCCGGCCCCAGCACTGCCTCGCCGCCCCAAAACAACTCGCCACCGCCGCCCCGGCCAGACCTCTAGGCCCCCCGTCCCCCACCCTGAACCCTAATATAGATAGTGGGGTACCTCTCCGGTGAGCCCCCGTCCCCGCTGCGGGTGGTTCTTCCTTAACTCCGGTGAGCCCCCCAACCCCTGAAAATCGACTGACCCAAAAGTCGATTCAGTCGACTGAAGGGTGGCTTAATCAGAGCAGAGCAGCAGCATGAGCGAGGGGGAGAGCAGCAGCAGCTGGGCGAGCGAGCAATCGAGCGAGAGCCGGAGCAGCAGCAGCAGATCCGGCTGGTATGGACGCCGCCGCCGAAGGGGCCTCGCACTGGGGGAGAGCCGCCGTGGAGATGTCGCCCGCGGCGCCGGCTTCAAGGTAGCCGCTCCATGGGGGTGCGAGATGGAGCACCATCGGCGCCGGGAGGTCGAGTTAAGGAGAAGGTGCGATGCGATGAGTGTACAACCTCTTTGGTGGCGTCGAGTATGCCTCGGCTTCGTCCGAGGAGTCGGTGAGGATGCTGCGATTCGGGTGGAGCAGCTTAAGGCGGCGCTGTGGGGATGGAGCAGCCGCGATAGACGAGACGATCGTCGAAGCAGCTCCTTGTAGGTGGAGGATGGGGCGGCTGAACCGGCGGGACGGCGAGATGGACGACGGATCCTCATCCGGGGAGGTGGACGAGGGACGTCGAGCTATTGCAGTGGATGACGTCGTCGGGGAAGAGGCTTCGGCTGGGCAGCGGTGACATGGCGAACGGAGGAGGGTGGGATTTCACTGCTGGACTGGAGAGGTTATGGTGGCCTAGGATTTCGAATGGCAAAAAGGGGGCGATGGGAGGGTTGAAGCATGACTTAGGAACGCGCTTGTCCAAAATGTAGGGTGTGTTACAAAAGTACCCCCCACCGATTTGAACTAGCGGCCCTTTCGACTCAGGGTTAGAAGGGGGATTTCGTGTGTCGGGATTTGGCAGCTGGAGGGAGTTTTCGCGCGTGTTGTAGTTTCGGGATAGCAAGGCGCGGGTTGTGAAGGCGCCAGTTTTGGGAGCACGATATCTGAATTTTCGGGATATAACAAGACGCGGGTTGAATTTTAGGGACAAGCCTAACATGTAGTAATATTGTACTTGTACGTACCAAATCAATTTGCACTTCCCTCAACCAAAAAGAAAACGAAAAAAATAAAACTATTCACACCACACAAAGAGAGAGTCTTGCCCCATTTTACTATACAAATGATATTCAAAGCTACTCCCTCCTTCCATCTATATAGGGCCTAATGCGTTTTTTGATGCTAACTTTGACCAAATATTAGAGCAATGATATATGACATGCAATTTACACAAAGCACACCATTAAATTCGTCTGTGAAAGGTTCTTTCAATGATATAATTTTCACATTATGCATGTCATGTACTATTAATCTTGTCAATAGTCAAAGGCAGTCTTAAAAATCTCATTATGCCCTATATAGATGGAAGGAGGGAGTATGAATCCATGTTATGTCCGATTAAATTTTTTCGCTTGCTGTATAATGCATGTAACCTACTCATACCAACATTTTAGTGCATTCCAAATGTCTATACTACCGCTGCAATTCGAACTAAATTTGAATTCGTTTCTCTATTTCAATAAGAATCTACAATCATGATTGTTGCCAACTTCAACCATCATAGTTTCCTTGCTATCCGCCAGATATAGATCAGACGGCCTATAATGTAGGATGGCAGGCACACCATCATCAACAACTCCGTTTTTTTATAAGAGTAGAGATAAAATATATTAAATGTAGTATACCATATTCATAACCACACCATGTGTGTCACCGTTATATATATTCACACATCCGTTGGTTTGAAACACTATGATAAATACTTCAAATATCCGAACTCGCTTGTTATAATGAAGTATATATGATCTCTATTCGTCTTTTACACCCACACAACCCTCTTATCTTTGTAGCTAGCGCTAACTTTCTCTTGTGCATGCACACGCCCGCATCCCTCTCACCCTCCCTCGGCATTCTCTAGCTCCATCGCGCAAATTCATCTTTTCACTTTAGGTCGTTCACCCACGGTGTGTGTAGGCCCCCCAACTCCTTCTTTACGGCACACATCGATTGATATGCCTCTCTATCCAGGTGTGCCTACCACAAACACAAGCTTCCCCTCTTCTCTTGTCACCTTCCATGCCTCACTCCCACCACTCTTTTCATCGTTCTCGTACTCGCACACTCCTCCCCCTCGATATAGTATGCCTCTCGTACCACCTCCTACATGCATCCCTCTCTCTCTCTATACTTCTCCTCATGCCTCATTTGCTTCTAACACACACATGCATGTATACCGATCGATCTCCCAACATATGCCTAGATCGACTTTAACTACCCCCCCATCGATCGACGTACCTCACAAGTTATGTCTCTCCTTTCTCTTACAAAGGGCGATTGATCTTCCTATGTAGTTACGTCTGCTTACCATAACCACATCGTCCACCCCTCATCATTCATGCATGCCTCCTGGCCCGTCTCTCACACGCACGTGCACAGACAACAAGCAGCCATCTCCTCTCTTATTGATATTGCGGGCGTGCCCTCCGTTTGTCTAGCAAGCCTATCCCACCATTTGTTAGAAGCAACTCCACTACCGCCCCCTCCAACACTCTAGCTCCGTCTCTCTCCCAACCTTATTCATCTCCTGCACATATGCATGGATGCCGATCGATCTCCCTTAATACATGAGGCAGATCGATCTCCTTAATACATGAGGTAGGCCTCTCTCCTCCTCCACACATATACCAGCCATTCTACCTCTATAGTTAGTTGGGCCTCCCTCTTCCCCCACCACACACCGATAGTCGAGCGCTGCAGGTAGGTATCCATGCCACAGAGACAAACTGCACATGTCCCATCTCACGTTCTAGTAGGCCAGCCACTCTATATCATTGACTTGGGCACACACAAATTCGATGGCACTCTTTATCGATCGCGCGCGCACGCACACACACACACACACACACACATCATCCCTCTCTTCGATTCTATGGACACCTCAAGCCGATGATACCTCCACTCTCTTCTCGTGGATCGCCCCTCTATATATATGTTATATCCAGGACTCTATTTCACACACATTGCATATCTTAAATTTTTTGATTGACCCCCCCCCCCCCCACACACACACACACACAAAAACTCTCAAGAACCCACACTATATCTCTCTAGGTTTGTATCTCTCTCACACAACCCCATGTAGGTGGTGTACGTATACAAGAAGAGAATAGGTGCACCGTGCACGTACTCACGCTTCGTGCCCAGCCACACCCGCGCGGGTACACGGTGGAGCTCATTTCTCCGCAGAAGCTGAATTTGTTTTTGAAACATCAAGTGGCCAGAGACTCAAAAACTTATTTGCCCATTAGTGACTTGTCAGGGTGGTGGATTTTAGTTTGTACAATAATACTGCATCCACCTAAAGTAACGAAAGTTCTTACGTAAACTTCCTAGTAATTCCCTCTTCGTAGGTGCAGCATTACTCCTAACATTTGTAATATCAGTTTGAAACTTGTAATATTGCCGTGTCCTATTCCTGCGTTTTCAAAATCCTGTGAATCAAACAGGTCCTGAGTTGGTGATGATGTTGTGCCTCCCATCTTTCACCAATAGCCGTCGGATCTAGATCTGACACATACAAACCAAGCTTCTCCATTTTTTGCAAAAAGATGCCCGCACTTGTTCCTTATTTACAAACAACTCCTTGTCTCTCACAATCAGCCTCATCTCCTCCCCACCACATCTAGGAGTAGAAGGCCGTGGAAAAATCTGGCACGATGGCCGCTGCCGGAGCCGTCCACCCCCAATCTTGGTGTTCCATGCAATGCACGGGCATCTATGCATGGGAAATTATGTCGAACATGGCTAGTTGTAAGCAGGCTAGCTCCACAGCCATGATGATAGTGACTGCAGACGGTGAGGTTGACTATGGTATGCCAAACACGGTGCCTATAGGCAGGTGTCATCTCCGGCGCAGGGTCTTGTCACTTCACTGTGAGGAGCAGCATGTAATAATTTGACCAACGGATATTCACTGTGAGGAACTGCCTTTGGGTGAATGACACGTGGCCCCAGGGGGTGGCTGGCCCACCTATCATACATCCAAAGGCAGGTGTAGTAGAGGGCCGAGGAGTAGTACGAAATCCTACGCACCTACGCACGCTAACCTAGGGCTGGGTGATCACTTGAATCGCAAGATCAGTTGACTAGAAGATACGCTAGACCCATGGAGGCGATGAGCGCGAGCATCAGCCGGCTGTGCCAGATGGTCCACGACGCCGGCCTATGGCCCGGCACTGAGGAACGTCTCCAGGTAGTATTGCTTGAGGCCGCCAGGGCAAGGGGCCGCTTGGACGACAGCTTCGTCTCCTTGTTCGACGAGGTCCTCGTCGGTTTCCTCGACAAGTTCATCGTCGTCAAGAAGCTTGCGGACGACTTTGACATAAGCCTCCAGCTGACGCGCCCAGGCTCTGTGATGCCCGCCACCCTCAACGGCCACTATGGTAACAACCTCTTCGACGCACTGGTGGCCCTACGACTGCCCGCCGTCGCACCGGAGAATGTCCACCTCGAGGTCGCGCTCGCCGTGCAGCGCCTGGCGCAGCAAGACACCATCAACATAATCACCCACGTATACGCACAAATCGTCCACAAGGACTACTACATGCAAGAGGAGGACGATAGGACACTGGCCTTCTTGGAGCGCAGGGCAACCTTGGATGGCACTGTTCAGAAGCACGTTGAGCTCGCCGCCAACGCCGCTGCTCCTCACACGTCGGTTGGTGACCCGGCGCACTAGGGCGTGAGGATGTCGTTGAACGTTGATGGATCCGTATGTATTTTTATCTTTCCGTCAAATCCATGTAGTACTATATGATACTACAGTAATTATCTTACCTTTCGCATCAACTTCATAATTTGCGTACGTACTGCATGTATGAACGACGCCAGAACCAAACTTCTCATTACTCTAGGAAAAATCGTTATTTTATATCTATCGGTCATGCCATGGAGCAGGACCAAATTTTACAAGTTACGAGTTCAAAAGGAAAAGCCTGCTGTGTTCGCATCGCACCAACACACGGTTGGTCTGGCACGCCACTCAAGCAGGAATGCGTGCGGTGTTGTATTTTCACTTACAAGTGGGACCGCAGTTGAGCAAACTGACTATCGACAAACCCCCACCCCGCCCACCACGCGATGGTTGAGAAAACTGGAGGGAGAAGAGATGGCTGTAGCACGGACTCCAAGAAAATTTGTGTCGGATGGGACTCGTGTGGGTGGCGTGTGTCGTACTGCTAGACGTGAATGCTAGTTATGTCCCATGCCACCCCACTATATCGAGCCTATATCGAGGTACGTAGAACAAATTTCCTGCAGTCCATGCTCAGCCCTCCTCTATCTCTCTTCTCAGCCAGCCAGCGAATGCACGAAGCCCATCGTCTGTTTGCTCACATGCGGCCCCACATGTCAGTGAAAACGCAAGAGGACCCACTAAACCTGCACATCTTTCACCTCGACATGCTGGTGATGAAAAACAAATCCAATAAAGATCTTTGGTGGCTGCTTTTGGAGTTAATCAAGAGTAGTAAGATTCTATTTACAGTTTAACCCAAGATGCACATCTCGTGGCTTCAACTACCACTCTATTTTCTTTCATGACACGACCTGGATGCTGGATGTCCCACGTGTCGGAAAAAGGAGGAAGAACCCGGCCAAATCTTCGGTTCTGCTCTCGGATTAGACTAGTTGTGCTAACTTAAAAAATTTATTGTGTACTCCCTCCATTCCAAAATACTTGACTTCCATTTGTCCAAAAATGGATGTACCTATATACTAAGACATGTCTAGATACATATATATTTTGAAAAATAGAAGGCATGTATTGTGCAACGAAAGGAGTAGAATGGATGCAAGTTTTTGTATTGGGAAGAAGAGTACATCCATATATTGATAGAGCGCAATTTAGTAGATGTTCTATCACTTTTAGCTAGCACAGAGGCTAGAGATGAGATTAGTGCACTTGTTGATACTCCTACTAGAATAGAGGCTAGACATGAGACTAGATGCGAGGAAGCAACATCTACTTCTTTACACTCGAAGAAGAAAGAAGCACGCAAGATCGAGCCTCCGTAGATCAACAATGAATGCATCGAGAAGGCACTAATCCAACTTACAGGAGTAGTAATATGTATTCTTGTGGTTCTTGTTTTCTTTGGTCTTGCTTTTCTAGTCAAAATTATCATTGGAGTTCATGCAAAACGGAGGTGCGTTTGGGGTCATGCGTTGGAGTTGGCCTTACAAGTGGGACCACAGTTAAGGAAACCGACTATCGGCAAACCCAGACCTCGCCCGCCGCGCGATGGCTGAAGTTAGAGAAATGATGAGGTTGAAGAGATTGCTCTAGCACAGACTCCAAGAAATAATATGGTGTCACATGGATGTCGTGGTGGTGGCGTGTGTCGTACTCCTGGACGTGAATGCTTGTTCTGGCCCATGCCACCCTACTACTCCTACTACTTACTCCTACTAGTATATAGTATACAGTAGTATCGAGGATTCGAGGTGCTGGTTACGTACAATGAACACATTAACATATGGCTACAGTAAAAACACCCGCCCGACGCGCGAAGCATGTGAAGCTAGTACAAATTTAGAGAAGCGACTCGAAAGCCATTCATAAATTTAGTAAGTTTATCACAGGCATATCATTTTATTACATACAACAGGTCATCAACCCACATCGACAACGAGGATACATTATAAATACTAAAGTTTCCACCACACAACAAATAACAAGCCATGAAATGAACTTCAACTCAACCATTCCACGGCGTTGGAAACGCTTCCTTTGAACCACAAGTGATTCTCTGGGACAGGCCATCCGTTGTCGATCTGGAGACCAACGCAGGACCGATCATCCAGGCTGAAGCGGCCTACTATATCAGTACCGGGGTAGGGAACCACCCAAATGTTCGAGGTATAGACACAGTTGCTTCTCATAAAGGTGTGAACAACAGTTGGATCGCCTTTCACCATCATCAGATAGTTTTGTCCAAGGAAGAGCGAGTTTTCTCCAAGACTATCAATTCGGTGCCAGGGAGAAGGAGTTGGCGCTAGCACACTAGTATCCATCTCGAACTAGTATCCATCCCGAATACCATGCAACGGGTGTTGGAATAGGTCCGGAGAGTGCGACCATGGGAGACACCTGCTTCCTTAGCAGTAACATCATTAGTGGGCTGTATACACACAAGAAGAGGTGATCCATCAGAATTAGTTGACAGGCGCCACAGAGTATATGGGCATTGCTTGTCCTCATGCTCGTGATCATCACCATCGGCACCTCCCCCTTGGTTATAAAAATTTTCAAGTATAGGTGGTGGGATGTTCACAGGACCTTGGAAACACAAGAAGAAGGTTAATTAGTAAAGGGAAACTTCCTAACCCGCATGCATGTAGATGAAACAATTATAATTATGGTGGAAGACAAACGTACCGAAACTACTAGGATGCCATGCAAAAATAGTGCCACGAGTGGTCGCAGTAAACACAAGGCCCTCGTATTGAATTGCATCACAATACTCATCCGTGTACATAAACTGATTTTTGAGCAATATCCATCGAGTCGAACCACGAAGGACGGCAACAAGCTTGTCGAAGATAGCAACAACTTGATAGTTGTTGTAATTCTAAGAGTGGTTGGGAACTCGACAAATTGCTATCTTTTGTAGAAGACAGTCACCATGATCGTATTTGAACGTGCGTACATTACCGGTGTGCTCAACCTCTGGGCAGTGTGCTGAGATTTTTGGAAGTGGAACCCGGTGACGAGTGTACACATTCACAAGTTCCCACTCGCAGTTGGACCCAATGTAAACAACCCAATCTCCATTTGCGCCCGCCCAAGCCTTGCCCTCAAGTGATGGCATCTTAACATCATACGTATCATTATCAAGCGGCATCAACTGGCACAGGGCGAGGCCTCCATCGTGCCGGCGCCAGTCATCAGGGTCACGGCGAAGAAGATAGGGGAGATCAAACCGCTCCTTGACTCTTGGGTTCTTTGTAATGATGTTATTAGTTGAGTCGAGAATGGGCTTGAACGAACCTACCATGCTAGCCGAGGTGATGATGTCGCACTGATCAATGAGTTCCTCCACCACGTCATCTTTCAGATCGGGGCAAGAATAACGGGGTCGTTTCCGGCCTGTTCCCTCCATGGAGAAGACGGTCGAACAATGGCAGAAGAAAGGGTGAAGGGCTGAAGGAAAATGGAGGAGGGAGAGGAAGAGCGTGCGACAGCAGTTCCAAATCGAGAGGGAAAGGCGAAGAGTCGATGGACGGTTGCGAGCTTGCCATGGTTCACGAAGAGGCGCCCCGGCCTACACGTCCGTTCGGAAATACTCCTACTACTCGCCGTCGTCTCACTGATATGTTGGAACGGGACCACATGTCAACGAAACATGTTGTGTAATTTCTCATGCAAAATGCGATCTGGCCGCGTTGGCCCGAGGTGCCGCATTAGTTACCCACCTTTATTTTTTAATGGCGTGCCGATCAGTTTTGAAGCACGACTGACTGGTACTGTACATGGAGAGGATGACAGCAGGGACTCGCCAAGGTCATGGTAGTACGCAAGCAAGTGCCTCCTTATTTCAAGCCAATAAAAAATGGCTCCTCCTAGTGGATTTGTGACATCTTGGGTCAATGACATTGTCAACGTAGTCAATAAATGAGAGAATTGCACAACGAGCGACTAACACCAGGGACCCAACAGCTCGCCTAGTTATTTTTGTTTTGGGTTAATTTGATAAATGCCACTCCAAATCTGGTGTATCCAAGAAATTCCACTGCAATTTCCAAACTTTGAAAAATGCCATTTCATGCCATTTCTAGTGGCATTTTTCGAAGTCTGGAGTGGCGTTTTTTAAAGTTTGCAAACTGCAGTGGCGTTTTTCAAAGTTTGCAAAAATTGCAGTGGCATTTTTCAAAGTTTGGAAATTGAAGTGGCATTTTTATGAATTGCCATAATTGGACTGGCATTTATCTAATTTGTTTTTGAGACGGAAGCAGGGTGTCAACTGGGCTGTGCGGGACAGTCTGGCCTGTCTAGACAGCCTTTTCTTTTATCTTTACCACAGACCAGCCCAGTAGTTTTTTTTCTGAAAAATGGCTAGCCCAGTTCTTTTGTGATTTTTCAAGTAAGTCGCTTTATGAGGCCTGTTGGGCTGCAAATCTTTCAAGATGAGGAGAGCTTCATTGGGCTGGCCGAGAAAATGGCCTATCAGTAATGAGAAATGGGCTGTACATTTTTAAAACACATCAAACCGGCAATTATTTTCAAATATCTTTTTTTTCATTTCGAGATTTTAAATTGCATTGATTTTTATGCGTGGACAATTTATTGGATTTTATATTGATATACATTTATTTTTAAAATAAGTCTGAATGTGACTTGAAATTTCAGGATTAAAAACAGTTCAGACCGCACCGACATATGCAAAATTTCATATAGTTTTTTAACCGTGGCCACAATATGGGCTATAATGCTAACATAAAGAATATGGGCTCCAAAAAAACCCGTAAGAATTAGCAAATGGGCTGTAAATCATTTGAAATAATGGCAGATGGGTTGTATGCTGTTTTCCACAAATTTGAGGCTTTCCACAGATGGCCTGTATACTGTTGGATGTCCATCCAACGGCCGTCGTGCTTCTTCAATCTCTGCTCTTCCTGCTCCAGCCGCTCAAACAAGCACCGACGGGACTGCCTACTCCCTCCTCCCCGCGGTCGGCTGTGTTACCATGCATGCCTCACCGCCCCACCGTACTCCCATCGCTGGCCTAGCCATCCCTCTACTCACTTACACCTGCTTTTATTCTCCGGCGACGGCAGACGAACCAGTAAACCCTCGTACAGTCGTACTCCCCTCCGCGTGGGAATCAAAAACAACAGCCGAGTCTTCCCTGCCTCCGTGTCGTTCCCTTCCTAGGCCTCGCCGTCGTCCACCGCCCTGGTGCTCTCGGTGTGTCGTGGTCAGCATGGTCAACGACCGACATGCATCTGAAGTGGACTGTACGTGGAGAGGCTGACAGCTGGGTCCATGGCCGCACACAAGGAAATGCCTCATTATTACGCGCAAAATAATGATTTCCTCCACCTGACATCTGGGACCCACCGAAACGGCCTCTGTATTTCGCGAAAAAAATGTTACCGCCGCTGACAGCTCGGACCCACCAGCTATATCTTCGCACGCAAGGAAGTGCCTCCTTATTACGCACAAAAAAATGAATACTCCCCCTGCTAGCTGGGACCCAGTATATTGGGCCTACTAAGTTGACGGGGACAAAGGGCTTTGTCAACTTAGTCAATATGCACGATTCTAGCTCGACTGACCGTACGATGTCCATCCAATGGCCGTAGTGCTTCTTCAACCTCTGGTCTTCTTGCTCCAGCCGCCCAAAGCAGCGCCGGTCGTGCCGCCTGCTCCTGCCTCCCGTTGCCGGCTGTGCTTCCGCGGAGGCCTCACCGCCCCCATACTACTCCCACCACTGGCCAGGCCATCCCTCCACTCCACTCACCCACACCCCCTGTTATTCTGCAGCGACATCAGCGCAACCGAACCAGTGAACGCTCGTACTCCTCTCCGCGTGGGCATCCACTGCCGTGTCTTCCCCGGCTCCGCGTCATCCCCTTCCTAGGCCTCGCCGTCGTCCACCGCCATGGTGCTGTCGGCGCAGCGTGGTCAATGTGGTCAACGACCAAATTCCATCGGAAGAATACTGTACGTGGAGAGGCTGACAACTGGGTCCACGGCAGCCGCAAGGAAGTGCCTCCTTATTACACGGAAAATAATTATTCCTCCACCAGACAGCAGGGACCCACCAGACGCCCACTAGTATATCGTGAAAAAAACATTTGCCCCTGACTACTGGGACCCACCCGACGGGCCACCGTATTTCGCGAAAAAATGTTCCCCCTGTTGTCAGCTCGGACCCACCGGAAGTGCCTCCTTATTACACACAAAAAAATGAATACCCCCTGCTAGCTGGGACCCACCTTGGTGGGAGGCTGACTTGTGGGCCTACTAAGTTGACGGGGACGGAGGGCTTTGTCAACTTAGTCAGTATGCATGATTCTAGCTCCAGTGACCGTACAATGTCCATCCAACGGCCGTACTGCTTCTTCAACCTCTGGTCTTCTTGCTCCAGCCGCCAAAACCAGCGCCGGTCGTGCCTCGTGCTCCTGCCTCCCGTGGCCGGCTGCAATGCGGCAGAGGCCTCACCGTCCCCTACTACTCCCACCGTTGGCCAGGCCATCCCTCTACTCACCCACACCCCCTGTTATTGTGCGGCGACGGCAGCCTCACACCCCAGCGAACCAGTGAACCCTTGTACTCCTCTACGCGTGGGCATCCACTGCCGCGTCTTCCCCGGCTCCGCGTCGTCCCCTTCCTAGGCCTCGCCGTCGTCCACCGCCCTGGTGCTCTCGGCACGGCGTGGTCAACGTGGTCAACGAATGGCTTCCATCGGACGTGGACTATACGTGGAGAGGCTGACAGCTGGGTCCACGGACGCAGCAAGGAAGTGCCTCCTTATTACGTGCAAAATAATTATTCCTCCACCTGACAGTGGGGACCCACCTGACGGGACACCGTATTTCGCGAAAAAATGTTTGCCCCTCACTGCTGGGACCCACCAGCTACATCTTCACACGCAAGGAAGTGCCTCACAGTTGGGACCCACCTGGTCGAAGCGTACGTAGCGTTGTCATTTTGGTCGCGAACGTGTACGTACATATATACTGGTGGATGTAGAGGCGCGCACGTGTCGTAGTAGAGGCGCGCACGTAGCATGTACACGTACGTACATCTTCCAGGGTGCAAGAAAGAAAATACGGCCACGTATGCGTACATATGGGCGGGGTCTCGAACGCCTAGTCGCGCATACGTACGGCCAGGGCTCGTGTACATGGCTGGGTCGGAACAGAGAAACAACGTCGTCGTCGTGTTCATGGGGAGGCAACGGAATGCGTCTTGTTCATGGGGAGGTAACGGAAAGCGTCGTGTTCATCGGGAGGGCTTGGACGGACCAGGCGATGGAAACGAGGCCTGGCGTACCGCAGAACAGAGGAAACGGCCTTGTGTTCGACCAGCCATGTTCGAAATGGGATCCTGTTGATCGGAGGGGTCTGGCGTACCGCAGAACGGAGGAAACGGAGCTCCTACAGTCGAAACGGGGGTCCTGTTCATCGGGAGGGGTGTGGCGTACCGCAAAACGGAGGAAACGGACTTGTGTTGGAGCGCTACGGTCGAAACGGGGGTCCTATTCATCGGGAGGGGTGTGGCGTACCACAAAACGGGACTCCACGGGATACTGTTCATCTCCACTGTCGACCCCCTCCGGCCTCCACGAGCTACTGTGTCGACCTCCTCCAGCCTCCACCTGTGACTATTCATCCACGGGCTCCTGTTCATCCAGCCTCCATCGCGCGCTACTCCACCGGCCACTGTTCAACCAGCCCTCTCCACGGGCTCCTATTCAACCACCCCTCCACGGGCTAATGTTCATCCTGCCCTCCACCGTCTACTGTTCATCCTGCCCTCCATGGGGTGGTCCTGTGCATCCAGCCCTCCACGGGGTCCTGTTCATCCAGCCCCAAACAACTCGATCGATCGGGGTCCTGTTCATCCAGAGGCAACACCACGGGGTCTTGTTCATCCACCCCCACCGGGAACTGTTCATCCAAACCCCCCGCAACGCTCACTGTTCATCCAGAGGAAGTATCGATCGGCTTTAGTTAGCAGTAGTAGTGAAGGAATCGCTCGATCGTCTTCAGTTAACAGCCATCGATCGATCGCTCGGGTTCAGTAACGCGTAGCCTGCAGTGCAATCGCTCAGGTTCGGTTAGAGCCCAACGCCTCGCTCGGGTTCAGTTAGAGCCAACGCCTCGCACACACGTGCGTACGTGTACGAGAGAAGCGCGTATCGCTCGGCCCCCAACCTTCCACCGTAACCGGGAACTCACCGAAATTTTCCTCCCCCTCGCTTCTACCACGGTTTTTTTCCATCATGGACGGCCCAAAGAATGTCATGCAGCTGCGTCTCCGGCCCGCCCAGGACGAAAAGCCCATTTTCTGTCATGATTTTTTGTCATAGAAGTAGGAGCCCACCACATCTATGATGATACCGGGTTTTGTCACAATTATCGTCATAGAAGTGTCATATGTATGATAGAAAAAAAATTCGTTTGACCCAAAATGTCACGGATGTGTCTTTTTTTGTAGTGGGATATACCCCCATAGGTGGTGCTAGGGGCTTCCCGCATGTAAAAAGGGCTACAGTTCGGCTTGACCCTATTTAGATTGCATTTTAATTGTTCATTAAGAATAACCAATCTTTCGCACAAAGACTTTCACCTGGGTTTTTGTCTTTTACAGATGATCATCGTGCTACACCCTTCCAGGATACGGCACAACGGAGACACAGGCGCAGACATGCAGCAGGGCCCCGCTCAAAGGCTTCTTTTTAGATTAAGACCCTGTGTAAACCTTTTTTACTGTCTCTTGTTGCTTCACTCCCTACGGATACTCAACACAACCGAAAGGGATGCTGGCGTTATTGGCATTTCGTCACGTCTGACTAATGAAAGTACTTGGAAATTCAGGGCTCATTATCGAGGGCGTTACTCAGCCCAGTATATGTTGTAAAGTCCGAATACCTTAGGGAGTGTTCGGCGTCGCGAGTTTGGCCTTATATGCATCAGCTCCGAATCATGTCTTTGGTCAATAGTTGGGTTTGTCCGGCTCCCGTTTTTTGCTACCTTACGTTCCGCTCTATCGGCTAAGGTGGCACCGTGAGAACTACTGCGATTGTGCCCTGGTTCATCTGGATGAGCACCTTAGTAGAGAAAGCCGAAAACTGACTATCATGATAAAGTGCGAGACTGGTCAACCACTCGATGACTCAACGGAATCTTCTTGATTCCTCCGCATTAACAAAGGGCCAGTTTCCCGGTCAAGTATGTACGCACACTGTATTCGGATGAGCGCGGAAGTACCAGGGGCTATATAGTAGCCCCACCATCAAACTCCTATGGCTAAGTGAAAGTGTCAAAGCTATATAGTCTGATTGCCTTGTTCGCCGCGCTATCACCTCCTTAATTGACCAAGACGTTGGGTCAAGTGTGAATACGCGCTTTTCTGAACACCCCCACATTATATGCGTGGGGGCTGAAGCCGACGACTACAAACTTTCTGGTTATATACATACATAAACGGCCGCACATGTGGCATCATAATACTTTCAGGCAAAAGTATAAACACAACCTTTATAATCCAAATAGCATTGTTTTTACAATTGGGATACATGTCACTCGAACATGATACTCTTCGAGCACTGAGCCTCTATTAAATGAGCGCCTTCTAGGACTTCTTCAAAATAGTGCTCAGCCGAGACCTGGCCTACGGCCGGATCCCAGGTTGCAATAGCGGTGGCCTCCATCTCTGCCCAGTATGTCTTAACACGGGCAAGAGCCATCTGCGCACCCTCTATGCACGCCGACCTCTTTACAGCGTCGATATGCGGCACAGCACCAAGGAATTGTTGCACTAAACCAAAATAACTATTCAGCCATGGTCCCTTCGGCCAAAGATGATCCGCGACAGACCTCATGGCAAGTCCGGACAACCTATGGAGCACGGCCCACTCGGCCATTTGTTCATTTAATAGCAGTGGACGAGTTGGAGCACTGAACTGCGACTAGAACAACCTTTCCACTTCATGATCTTTCTGATCTTTGAAAAACTCAGTCGCATCAGCAGCACTCATTGCCAAGTCCAAGTACGCGTCTGCATCACTCCATAATTGATCCAGAGGGGCATACTTCGGATCTCCGAACTTCGTCCGCAACAAAAAGGGCTTCCCAGCCGTGATATCTCCGGCTTGATGGAGGTCCTCCTTCACCGCTCAGATTTTAGAACGGGTTTCCTTGGCTGCTTCCATGACTTTCTTCAGGTCAGCCGCTTTCGCTTGGCTTTCCTTTTCAAGAAGCTCATATTGGACGGCGGCATCTTTCAGCTCAACAGCCATCTTGGCTATTTTATCTTCGCTCTGGCAATGAGCAGCCTGTTTGGCTCTTAACTCTTCGGCTGCTTGTACGGCGGCCGCATCACTTCTCCTGGCTTGTTCCTTGGCTCGGACAAGTTCCGCCCGAAGGGTCTCCACGGCGGCAACTCCATCTGCAGTCACAACATATTATAGATACTAGCATCATGCTCCTCTTAATATTTTTTGACCACCCAAAAATACATACCCTGTGCCTCGTCAAGCCGCTTGTTCACAAGCGCAATGTCGGAATCTTCCGCGTCAAGTTGCTTCCTCAGTCCGGCAAACTCAGGAGTCCGGCCAGCCATCGGACCCTCAGCCGCCTGCACATGAAAGCAGCGCGATCATTACCTGGGACTATGATCATCTGTTTGCCGCCTCTGGACAGCAACCAGAGTCTCAGGGGCTACTATCTGTATAGAGCACACCTAGTGTGTGTGGTACCGTCAAAAAATTTATATATTACTTTGCGTACCTCAAAGCCTCTTAGCAGGCTCATAAAAGCTTCATGCAACCCACTTTTCGCAGATGAAATCCTCTCAACCACCGTACCCATTAAAGTATGATGCACCCTTGAGATAGCCGCTTGCTCCAAAAGACCCATCAGTGCGTCCGATTGTGCACCGGACAGTCCCAAACACTTTCTGTTGCTCTCCTTAGGAGCCGAATACTCCGGACTTAGGGTGGCCGAAGGGTTACCTTCTGGCCTTGGTGGATCAGGAGAAATCCTCCGTGATGACACCGTAGGGTCGTCCGCCCCAGGAGGCGGGGAGACAGGGGAGGCGTTTCGCTCTCCATCATCTCCAGAAGAAGATCCCCTGAAGACGAACTCTATCGAGAAGGGCTATGAGCTGTACTGCAAGATATATGTCTCGGTTATTATCCTCGGAGATAAAGCAAGATATATTTACCAAAGTACTCTTGTTCACTTATAGCTCGGTGGAGGGATGGCCCCCTTGCGGGCACTGTGCGGTAAGGATGCCCTCCGGGGCAGGGCCCCCAGGCGAAGGTTTCTCCCCTCGTTTGGAAACCTTCGTTTCCAAGTCTTCAGAGGCGGTCCTTTTCCTTCCTTGGGGAGAGGGGATTCTAAATTCTTCTCCCCAATTATCCTCCTTCGCGAAGACACTAATTCCCCCGGTTTGGATGAGTAATGTATGAAGCCCGCTTTCGGCTTCTTTATTCCTCCCTTTATCTTCCCCTGATGGCCCTTGATAAGGTGCGTGCTCAAGCATCCCGGCTAGTACATGATCCGGTGAGCCTTCGGGAAGGGGGGCCGAACACCTGATCATCTCCGCCTTTCTTATCCAGTCCTGGCCGAGAGCGATTTTCTCAGAATGATGTTGTGACAAATAAAAAGACAGCATGTTCAGCCGTAGAATTACTTACGTGGGAATCTAGACGGTTGCAGTTGAGACCCGCATCCTCTGTGGTGTCCGGACACTTTATTCGTGATCCAAAGAACAATCCATACATCTCTTTGAGCGTCATGCCAAAGAATTGCTGAATAGTTCGCGGTCCTTCCGGGTTGAACTCCCACATACGAAGAGATCGACGTTGGCATGGCAGGACCCAACGAACTTGCATTACCTTGACAAGACTGACATCCCTCTTGAGGAGATCTCGGATGCGACTTTGCAATGTCAGCACGTCATTAACTGGCCCCCAATCCAGCCCCTTGTTGACCCATGACGCCAGTTGCGGCGGGGGGCCCGAGCGGAAGGCGGGGGCAGCTGCCCACTTTGTACCTCGAGGAGCTGTGATGTAAAACCACTCCCGCTTCCATAAGTTGGACACCTCCGGGAAGGAACCCTTTGGCCATAGAGCATCGGCGCCTTTGCTTATTATGGCACCTCCGCATTCTGCATGTCGCCCATTGATCGTCTTCGGCTTCACATTGAAGGTCTTGAGACATAAGCCGAAGTGTAGGGTGATGCGGAGGAAGGCCTCACACACGACGATAAACGACGAGATGTGAAGGATGGAATCTGGAGCTAGATCATGGAAATCGAGCCCGTAATAGAACATAAGCCCTCTAACAAAGGGATCAAGACTAAAGCCTAGCCCTCGGAGGAAGTGGGAAACAAGGGTTCAGGAGTGGGGATGACCTGCCCTTGAGCAGGCAGCCTGCGCAGGATCTCGGCGGTCAGATACCTGGCTTCCCTTAGCTTCTTGATGTCCTCCTCTGTGACAGAGGAGGCCATCCACCGACCTTGAAGGTTGGATCCGGACATGGTTGAAGGTCTGAAGCACTTCGCCTGAGCCTTGGGTGTTGGAACTCGAGGTGGGGGAAGGGAAGGATCGAGCGTGAGAAGAAAAGGATAGGCCTTGGCCCCTTTATAAAGAGGGTGAATATCAAGCATCCTCCGCGTGGCCGTTTGGAACTTGCCTAAAATCGAGGAGTCATACTAACAAGCACGATTGGGTTACCCACACCCGTATTGATGAGAATGCCGTGATAAGGGGAACACGATCTCTGCTTCGACAAGACGTGCCAATAAAACCGCCTCGTAACACGTGCAGTGGCTGGCTGGGAAAACGGTTCGTAATGACCGGACCATGGCAGGATGTCATGTTATGAAAAGTTGTCAGTAGATTAGATTTGTGGAATATTATACTCTCTACAGTGGTATGTGGAATTTGTTTTACAGAGCCGGACACAATCCTTGTGTTCAAAATCTTCTATGGAGTATTCGTAGAAGGAACCCACCTTGCAATGTTGAAGACAATCTGCGCGCCGGACTCATCGTCATTGAAGCCTGGTTCATGGGCTACTGAGGGAGTCCTGGATTAGGGGGTCCTCGGACAGCCAGACTATATACTTTGGCCGGATTGTTGGACTATGAAGATACAAGATTGAAGGCTTCGCCCCGTGTCCGGATGGGACTCTCCTTTGCGTGGAAGACAAACTTGGCGATTCGGATATGTAGATCTCCTTCTCTGTAACCGACTCTGGGTAACCCTAGCCCCCTCCGGTGTCTATATAAACTGGAGTGTTTAGTCCGTAGGATAAAAACAATCATAATCATCGGCTAGCTTCTAGGGTTTAGCCTCTATGATCTCGTGGTAGATCAACTCTTGTAATACTCATATCATCAAGATCAATCAAGCAGGAAGTAGGGTATCACCTCCATCGAGAGGGCCCGAACATGGGTAAACATTGTGTCCCCCGCCTCCTGTTACCATCAGCCTTAGACGCACAGTTCGGGACCCCCTACCCGAGATCCGCCAGTTTTGACACCGACAACCCCCTTTTCTATTCAATAGAGAGCCACCAGAACATGCCTACACTTCCACTACTCATTTTCTGAGAGAGAACCACCTACTCATGTGTTGAGACCAAGACATTCCAATCCAACCACAGGAATCTTGATCTCTAGCCTTCCCCAAGTTGCATTCCACTCAAATCATCATTCCACCATAGCCAAATTTATGAGAGAGAGTTGAGTGTTGGGGAGACTATCATTTGAAGAACAAGGGCAAGGAGTTCATCATCAACACACCATCTATTACCTTTTGGAGAGTGGTGTCTCCTAGATTGGTTAGGTGTCACTTGGGAGCCTCCAACGAGATTGTGGAGTTGAACCAAGGAGTTTGTAAGGGCAAGGAGATCGCCTACTTCATGAAGATCTACCCAAGTGAGGCAAGTCCTTTGTGGGCGATGGCCATGGTGGGATAGACAAGGTTGCTTCTTCGTGGACCCTTCGTGGGTGGAGCCCTCCGTGGACTCACGCAACCGTTACCCTTCGTGGGTTGAAGTCTCCATCAACGTGGACGTATGATAGCACCACCTATCGGAACCTCGCCAAAATCTATGTGTCTTCATTGCGTTTGCACACTCCAATCCCATCCCTTTACTTTCTTGCAAATCACATGCTTTACTCTTTCCGTTGCCTATACTCTTGTCATGGTTGCTTGAAATGTATTGTGAATGCTTAATCTTGTGTTAAAACTCCACCTTAACTTGAAGAACTTAAAAACTGAGATTACCACTAGATTACCACCTATACTCTTGTGTTAAAACTCCATATAGTATAAGAACATTCAAATGTAGGCAAGCATATAAGAAACTTTCTAGTCAATCCTCTAATGATAAGATCAATAGCTCTAAGATTGCGAGTCATGTCAAGATACTCATCGGGGGTAGGTGCAAGGGATCAATAGGAGGCGCACAAGGGCTAGTAATATACTTGTTCAAATTATATTCATTGAAAATCTCAAGCATCTCATTTTTCCAAGCACTATAGAACTCCCCATCAAGAATAGGCACTCTATGTCTAATACTCCCAATTGTAGGCTCACCCATCTTCCTCCAGTGGTAATTAAACCAAAGTAATGGAGATATCTTGAGGAATGATTTCCAAACTATTCTTTGAAAAATCTAGATGATATTCTTCAAAAGTCCATTGCTTTTCATAAAATGAATGCTAGTGATCCTAAATTTGGTGATTATCTATTTGAGCTTCGTGACCTCATGCGTGCCAAAGGAGATGTTGGAGTCATTAGTAGCATCATCTCTCAAGTCATTAGGATTCATAAAGATGAACATTGTCATGGTCATAAATCTAATGAATCACTCTCTCTAGGTGATGATCAATCACAAGACGATGTTGAACATGGATATTATGACGAGGATGATGATAGTGACTTCGATCTTGATGAGTCTATCAGACATTTTGGTCTTATGGCTAACCTTCGTGGTTACATGGCTGGAGGAAAGGAATGGGTTCTTGATAGTGGATGTACCGATAACATGACCGGAGACACGGACATGTTTCGTGAGCTTGCTGAAAACGACGACCATCGAAAGTATGTCACTTTTGGTGATAACTCAAAGGGTAAGGTAGTTGGCCTTGATAAGGTGGCCATCTCACATGACAGCTCCATCCAAAATGTTATGCTCATTGAATCTCTTGGCTATAATTTACTTTCCATATCTAGACTAGCCGATTTCGGTTTCAATGTTCTGTTCACTGAAGTAGATTGCCAAGTGTTTCGAAGAGATAATCATAATATGGTCTCTACCGGTATACGTAGAAGTGATCTATACATTATTGATTTCACTAAAAGAGCTCAACCCAGAACTTCCCAATTGCTAAATCTTCTAAAGGTTGGTTGTGGCATAGAAGGTTAGGTCATGTGGGCATGCAGAATCTTGATAAGCTTATTAAAGGTGATCGTATCCTTGGTGTTAAAGATGTTATATTTGACAAGGATAAACTTTGAAGTGCTTGTCAAGTAGGAAACACTACAAAAAATACACTTCCATCATGATACGTGTTTGTCACAGTAGGTCACGTTTTCTGTCATGCATGTACATCCATGACAAATTTATGACAGAATGAAGATAGTCATACATGTGCTGTCGTAGAAGTGTTCCATGACATTACCAAAATTATCATCACGGAAGTGTCCACTTCCATGGCGATAAATCGCGCATCATAGAAGTGCTTTCGTTAAGGGTGACCGACACGTGGCATCCACCGTAACGGGACGCTCTTAAGCTATCAGGTCTAGTTTTGGATCTGATAACCCGCTAACAGCCACGACCAATGCCGATCTTCCATGTGTAAAATTCTCATTTGCCGACGGAACCACACGTCAGTCCGCGTTGGCATAGGTGTCACTCATCCAACGGTCAAGATGGGCCTATGATATGTTGACACGTGGACGGGCCCATAAAGATTAAATGGGCCGGCCCAACTAAAGGCCCACAAGATTTAGCAGACCATAATGGGCCAGCCCAGCTAAAGGCCCACAAGATTTTGCAGACCATAATGGGCCGGCCCAGCTAAAGGCCCAACATTCTCAGTTAAGGCCCGTACGGCTAGTGTCAAATCGGCCCATCAACGGCCTGTCCTAAACTTGTCATCATCGCAGCCCATGGTCACTTCTGGCCTATTAAAAGTCCGCTAAGTATATGGGCCGAATTACGACCCAGTGTATTTCCGGCCTGTTAAAGGTCCTGCTTCATTTGGGCCCATTTACAGGCCATTGAAACTTTCGGCCCATAAACGACCGTGAAGGATTTGGGTCATATTTGGCCAAGTCTGACATTCGGCCTGTTAGAGGCCCACTATAGATTTGGGTCACTTTCGGCCTATTGTGATTTTCGGCCTGTTAACGTCGAACGAAATCCATGGGCCATATGTGGCCCAACGTCACATCGGGCCCATTAACGACCCATATAAAAATGACGAAAATCTAGCCTAACCGAACTTTCGGCCTGTTAAAGGCCCATGTATTGGGTCAGCGCATTTATGGCCCGTCCAAATTTCGGCATGTGAAAGATCTGCATCGTAAATGGGCCACCATTTGGGCCTGCTAAGACCAGTGGGTTATTTGGCACAATCAGGGCCCAATCTCACTTTCGGTCTATTAAAGGCCCATGTTTTTTATGGGCTCGAGATATTTACACCTGTAAACGGCCTATTGTCACCGAGGGCCCAAATTATGTTTGGGCCTGTTAAAGGCCCACTATGGGCACCTGCCTACCAGAAAAATATGAAAGCTTATGCTGATTTAGGCCTAGATATTTTTAGTGGGCTACATGGAAATTTCGTCCCATAATCGTTTTTAGCCCAATTGGAATGGGCCCGATGAATGTTGGCATGTTGGGCTCCTATGAAGCTTTCAGCCGAATACATTACTAAGATAAACCTACACTATACAAAAATAGTGTCGTAATTACTGCAGCCTTTGGCAGTATCATAAATGATGTATCACAACAAAATAAATTCCAACCATACAACAAAAGGCTTGTTGGCATAAAGTTTACAGTCCTTGCAGATAAAAGCACCATCAGATGTATAGAAGCACAAATCATTTGACATGAGTGCTAATGTTTCTGGCTGTAGAATCTGATGGAGCAGCATGATCTTCACCTTTTTCCGCCATTGCTCTTGAACAACGAAGCGAATGTCTGATAGTCTGGTCTCAAAACCATTCATATCTTGACGACATTTGTCAACCACTATTCTTGTTTCCAAAATGACGTCCATTAGGGATTGGACTTGTGTTTGGAGCACAGATATATCACTCTGTCTAACAGGAAGATTTTGTTCAGTAGGCAATTTGGATGAGGTTACCTTGACAACCAACCCAGAATTACGCAGGAAGGTGCTTTTTGCACTGTTAGTGGATAGATACTGACGCACTGCAGCAAGAGGTGACATTGTGCCTGTGGTAGCCTCATCACCTTCAGGTGGTTGTGGTTGTTCAATCATTTGTTCCATAGCATCCTGAAAGTTTGAACTTGTAGATTAGTGTACCAGATAAGTTGCTAATGAGACAAAAACAAACAAAGTAGGTTACACGTTTATACATAACTTATTTTGCTGAACTACTTTAATACATTAGCATGTATTGTAGTGCCAACTACATAATAAATCTCTTTCGGAACATATGTCCATGTAGCATGCCTACTGTATTGTCTATTTCCTCACATTCATTGACATCTAAGGATAAAGAGACATGGTTTAAAGTAGGATGAACATAGTATGACATCATTCATATCATGGGCAAACAAATATAAAACAAACAGGCTATTTTATCATTGTGTGCGCACGTGAGCATAACAACTAGATTACAGATCAAGACCAAAAGAATATCATTCATCTCTTTGAAACCATGTAAGGTGAAATGATACGTTAAGACAACTGTGTATAAAAGTGAACAGAGTAACTGACATTGGCTGCAAACCAAGTAGTTAAATGAACACATCACAGTACCAATCAGTTCAAAGGCAAGAGGAGTAAGGACTTACAGCAGCGGCATGAACTGGTGTGCTCATGCCCTTCATCTTGCTGGTGTGGCAATCCTTGAAGATTTGCACTGCATTCGGTTCAGGTTCTTTTTGGTCCGCACAGGCTTTCCTCTATATTTGGAACAAGTCAATATAGATACGATAATATGGCACAGAAAAAGAAGGAAGTAGCAGCTATTTACAAGAGCCTCGCAGTGTGCAATATAGCTACGAGATCCTGTTGTCTGTTGGAATTTCACTTTAGAACGGTTGGTCTTGTTCTTCAAACAGTTAGCCTAGAAGAAGATACACTTGTAAGGCACATACATAAATACAAGTTCAATATGTGGTCTGATCAAATACATATAGCCTACCTGATACTTTGGATCAGACCAGTGTTTAACGAGGGTTGTCCAATCTTCATCTGTAATATATTCCACCGGAGATGTTTGGGCGATTTCATTGTTAGCCCTGCCTTCAAAGTGAGATTTTCTAAGGTGGTACCGATACTATCGCAGAGCAGACTAAAAAACATGAGTGCATGCTTGTTTAGTTGCAACATCTTTCGGATCCAACTTGAACCTCATCTGTTGAAAAAAGAATGTGAGTCTTATTAGGAGGAAGCTGGAAAGTATGGGACTGAGCAAGACAATATTACTAATTGCGATGAGTAACATTACTTACGGATAAATGGTCAAGGAAGGTGTTAAATTGGGTATTGTCTTTGTCATTCCTGTACTGGATCCATGTTGGGACGATACATGCATGACACCTAAGGTAACGGCTGCCTCTGATACTAACTTGGCTGACTCTGTAGCATCACGTGGCCTTTTTAAACCTGCCTCAAAATGGATCTCCATTCTTCCTCCTTTAGATTTTGTTAATCTGTCAAGCATTATCCCTGATGTTTGTTTCCGCTTGTGCCATGGTGCTAGTTCAACAACGAATATGGAAAGTGTTAGTGTACATCAAACTGTGAGAGTACATATAAAGGAGCATGCAACTGCAACTTGACTCGGTCAGGTACCGTCTTGTTGTTGATGCTCATGAGGTTCACCTGATCTTGCCAAGTCTTGTTGTGTCAGCAGTGCTTCGGAAGTAGTGTTAGGTTGTACACCCTCGATGCGACTATATCTCCCACGTGTCGAGGCACGACTTAGAGGCATAATCGCATTGAAGGCATATGTCGCAAGTGAGGTAATCTTCACACAACCCATGTAATATAATAAGGAAAAGGATACATAGTTGGCTTACAATCGCCACTTCACACAATTACATGAATAAAGCATTACATCAGCCAAATACAATCAAGGTCCGACTACGGAACCAAAATAAAAGAAGAACCCCAAATGTGACAAAGGTCCCCGATCGACCCCAACTGGGCTCCACTACTGATCAACTAGACCGAAACAACACAAATAAACAAGGTCTTCAACGAGCTCCTCCTGAGCTGGGTTGCGTCATCTGCACGGACTCATCGGCACCTGCAAACTGGTTTTGGAAGTATCTGTGAGCCACAGGGACTCAGCAATCTCGCACCCTCGCGATCAAGACTATTTAAGCTTATGGGTAAGGTAAAAGGTATGAGGTGGAGCTGCAGCAAGCGACTAGCATATCTGGTGGCTAACATACGCAATGAGAGCGGGAAGAGAAGGCAAAGCACGGTCGTGAAAGTATGATCAAGAAGTGATCCTGGACTACCTATGTCAAGCATAACTCCAACAACCGTGTTCACTTCCCGGACTCCGCCGGAAAGAGACCATCACGGTTACACACGCTGTTGATTCATTTTAATTAAGGTCAAGTTCAGATTTTCTACAACTGGACGTTAACAAATTCCCATCTGCCCATAACCGCGGGCACGGCTTTCGAAAGTTCAATCCCTGCAGGGGTGTCCCAACTTAGCCCATCACAAGCTCTCACGGTCAACGAAGGAATAGACCTCCACCCGAGACATTCCGATCAGACTCGGTATCCCAGTACAACAAGACATTTCGACAGGGTAAAACTAAACCAGCAACACCGCCCGAATGTGCCGACAAATCCCGATAGGAGCTGCATATATCTCTTTCTCAGGGCACACTCAGATGAGCTCTCCATACAACTAAAACCAAACCTCGAGTTTCCCCGAGGGGGCGCTGCACAGGACTCTAGTTCGGACCAACACTCAGAGGAGCACTGGCCCGGGGGGTAAAATAACGATGACCCTTGAGCCGGCCGACTCAAGGGACAGAAAAAGGCTAGGTGGCGAATGGTAAAACCAATGTTGGGCATTGCTGGAAAAGCTTTACTTAAGGCGAACTGTCAAGGGGTTCCCATTATAGCCCAACCGCGTAAGGGACGCAAAATCCGGGAACATAACACCGATATGACGGAAACTAGGGCGGCAAGAGTGGAACAAAACACCAGGCATAAGGCCGAGCCTTCCACCCTTTACCAAGTATATAGATGCATTAATTAAATAAGATATATAGTGATATCCCAAAAAGTAAATAAATGTTCCAACAAGGAACGGCCTCCAATCTTCACCTGCAACTAGCAATGCTATAAGAGGGGCGGAGCAAAGCGGTAACATAGCCAATCAATGGTTTGCTAGGACATGGTGGGTTAGAGGTTTGACATGGCAATTGGGAGGCTGACAAGCAAGTGGTAGGCATCGTAGCAATGGCATAGCAAAAGAGCGAGCAAACTAGCATAGCAAAGATAGTAGTGATTTCAAGGGTATGATCATCTTGCCTGAGATCCCAAAAGGAAGAAGAACGAGTCCATGAAGAAGACAAACGGACGTAGTCGAACGAGTCCTCACAAACTCGACGTTACCGGAAACAACCCGAAGAAGCACACCGGAAAGAAGCAAACAACATAGTAAACAACCACCACATAAGCATGTCACGATGCGCAAACAAGTATGATGCATGTCCGGTTTAAAGAGGCATGGCATGGCAAAGAGCACAAACAATACTACAAATTAAGTGGAGCTGAATATGCAACGAGTTGCATATTGACGGACACCACAATAATAATTTAGTTCTCTCTCGTTAAGGTACCCAACAATATTAAATGTTTGTTAACATGGCAAGAGGTGAAGCATAACAAAACTATACCATTTAAACAATTTAAATGGGGCCGGATATAACAAATAATGAATCCGGTAAATCCCCATATGCATTTAGCAAATTAATGCAAACAACAAATTAAACATTTTAATTGTTGTTATCATGATGCGGATGACATGAACAAGTTTTAAGCAATTTTATGAAAATGTTGATGAGAGCATTATGAAGCATTTGTCATCGTGGCGGAAACGAAAGGGGTGCCACGGCAACGAATCCGAAAATGGTGCCACGGCAACACATCGGTTCCGGTAACTCGATTGAGATCCCGGTGCAAACGAAAGTGCGGCGGGAGTGTGACATGCGATAGAAGGTGGGGTGATCCTGGTAACCGGGTTCCCACGGGTGACAAGGAAACGAGTGACAAATTGGACATGGTGCAAACATGAGCATCCCAAACATCGCAAGCATTCGTTCACGGACGTCGTCTCAGGGTTATACCTTCGAAGCGAGCATTATCGGAACGGATCGAGTTCGGCGGTAGGGGTACACATGTCGACGGGGAAGTAGTTGTTCACGGGGTCGTCGTGGGAAGTAGTGGTACACGTTTTCTTGTCAAATCAACGGCGGCGGTAGTTGTACACTTGACGGTCTTCGGTGACGATAGTGGTACATCTTGTAGTGGAACTTGACGCTCTGAAGGGGTACTTGGCGGGCAACGGTCGTCTCGTGACTTGTCGGTTCATGAAGTCGTTCTCCCGCGTCTTGTCGTACATGTATCGGAGACGAACTTGGTGTATCCATGTACTTGGCATTTCCTGGTTCGGTGACCGTTTCCGGCATCGGACGTTGAGGTACTTGGCGAATCCGTGGAGCTCGCGGTCTGACGTGGTACTTGACGGTCTCGCACGGGGCAGCAACCTGGCAGTCTTGGCGGCCAACAAAGGGGTCGCGGCAGGAAGCAGCAACGGTTCCTGGTGGCCGGCATCGCCGGATCTCGCGGATAGGAGGCTGGCAACGCAGCAGCCCCTGTTGTTCAACGCAGGGTGAAGCAAAGGGCGTCGCGCAGTGGAGCGGGCAGGGACTGGACGCGGGGCAGAGGAGGACTTGGGGCTCCGGCGGGAAGAACTTGCGGCGCAGGGGGCGGCGAGCTCGAGCACATCCGGGCGAGGGTGGCTTGCAGCCCGGACGGGAGGTGAGTGGCGTGTAGAAGGTGCTGCAGCAGCGCATCAGGGGAGGTCGCACACGAGGTGGACGAGGAGCTGCAGGGGAGTGGCCGGAGATGCAGGAACTTGGCGCGGCGGCGGCTTGCCAAGGCGGACGAGCTCCAGGACGGGCGTGTGGAGCAGAGCAGCAGCGCGGAGCTCGAGGAAGGCCAAGGCAGAGGCGGTCGAGGCAGGGGCGCGGGAAGACTCGCGTGGTGGTGGCGCGAGGGAACTGGGCGGCGGCCTACAGGAGCCAGCGAGGGACGACTGCAGGGAGCGGGCGGCGGCCATGGCGCTCGGGAGGCGCTGCAAGGACCGTGCTGTCGAGGAGGTCGAGGGAGGTTGAGGTTATTGAGCGAGGGGATCGGGCCCCTGGCGCTGCGAGCGCGTGCGTGGGTAGCAGCGGCGGAAGGGACAACGAGGAAGGAGGGGGTTCGAGGAGAAGGGGAGCGCGGCGCGTGGCGGGTCAGGGAAAGTGAGCGAGGGGTGAGGGAGTGATGGGATCGGGGGTTGCTGCGCGGGGGAGATGGGTCTCGGCCTCTGGCGGCGCTGGGGGGAGCGAGAGAGGTGAGGTCTCGATCGGGATGGGGCGCTAGGGTTAGGTGGCTGGGCTGCGGGAGGGTTGGTGGGCCTAGGAGGCCGGCCCAGCGAAGAGGGCGCCGGCTGGGCCTTAGAAGGCTGCGGACCTGCTGGTTTTCTCTCCCTCTCTCTCTCTTAAGCAAAAGAAAAAAAATAGAGAGAGTTAAAAAGAATTAGGAGAAGAGGCTATGATCAAGAATAAAATGATGGAACATATTTGTAAGGCTTGATGGAATATTTCCAACCCAACAAAAATGGTTCCAACAAAATAGGGGAAGTTAAATCCAAAATTATTTAACTTGCCCCGAAGGAGTTTGAATGGAGTCTAAACTTTAGGTGTGTCCAAAAATGTTAAGAATTTAGGAAGAGCCTCGATAAAAGGAAAAGGAATTATTGGCAAGGTTAGAGAGTCAAAAAATTGAAGACGAAAAGACCAAGGGATTTACCATGCAAGTGTGTTTTGTTTAATTCCAAAAGAATGGAATATTTTAATATAGCTCCCTAATATCGGGAGGATATATTATAAAGAGAAGTCATCCTTCCCTCGATTTAAATGGAATGAAGATCCATACGATTTATTTAGTGAGTTGAGGTGCAAAGATTTATGAGATGATGGCATGATGACATGATGCAATGCACATGATGCAAAGATGAATGCAACAGACGAAAAAAATCACACAACGAATCTCAGAAACCCTGGAAGACATCTGAAGCTCCGGTCTTGGGGCGTTACATAGGTGTGAAGGCAGCTTGGGAACTGGCCAGTTCTGGAGCAAACGAACGAGTAACTTGTTGAGATGTTGGTACAGTTGAAGCGGATGCTGCAGCTGGTGGAGCAGGTGATACTGTGTTTGTAGATTTAGCCGGTGGACTTGGACCTTCTACTGCACTCTAAGTACCAGCAGAATCTGTACAGTAGATCCTTTTCCGTTTCTCCTGACGAGTATCACCACTCCCTACTATATTATTTTCCTTTCTCTTTTTTGACTTTGCCATGTCAAGACGTACCCACAACACAAAAGAATAAAATCGCTCTTCAGAACTCATTGATGCATGATACAGACAAGCAATACTTTGATGTAAGACAACCATATGAGGATGGAATATGTAAGAAAAACAGGAGGACATGACATATTCACAGCTATGATGTGTAAACTAGGCAGACGGATTTTCAAGAAAATAGAAGTAATGCAAGATAGACACCATATGAAAGATGCAACAAATATTACTCTGCCAAGTTAAAAGTGTCTTGTCATAAGTGGCAATTCGAAAAATTAGAAGCAGTACAACATATAAATCAATGCAAGATGCAACCACTATCAAACTACCATGTTAAAAGCGCCCAATCATGAGTGACTGATGTGGGGTACACAACAGCAATACTTTGATGTAAGAACATGGTATGATAGATAGATGCAGTGTATTCTAGACACAGAACACCATGTCATATGCACATGTATAACGTATAAACTCAGCAGGTGCAATTTAATCAAAATAGAAGAAATACAGGCTAGACAACATATGCAACATGAAACCAATTATCACACTGTGAACTTAGATCAAGCACCTGCGATGGTGGAGTACGGGAGATGAACTCATCATGTAGACTTGGGACTTCAACTTCATTAGCAGTAGAAGTGGAAAATCAAGAGAGTATCTGTTTGCGTCGGTGCGGAGGACCACCAACATCCCCTAATCTACTAGAAGGAATACATGCTAGAAACTACATTCAAGACGCAAACCAATATCACACTGCCAACTTAAAGGTGTCCCATCATAAGTGACTGATGCAGGATACACAAGAACAGTAGTTTCATGTAAGAACATGGTGTGATAGACAGATATAGTATGTACCAAAAACAGGAAAGTGTGTCATATTCACATGTATCATGTGTAAGCTAAGCAGATGCAGTTTACACTAATTAGGAGCAATACAAGCTAGACACCATATGCAACATGCAACCAGATATCACACTGCCAAATTAGAGCAAGCACCTTGGATGGTGGAGTAGGGGAGTGGAGACTTGGACCTTGTAATGCACTATTAGTACAAGGAGAATCAATACAGATGCTCCGTTTACGTTGCTGCAGAGGACCGCCATCATCGCCTTCCTTACTATTTTCCTTCCTCTTTCTTGATTTTGCCTTGTCAAGTCAAACCCACAACAAAAAGGAATAAAATTTGCTCTACAGAACTCATTGATGCATGATACTGACGAACACTACTTTCATGTAAGGCAGCCGCATGATAAGAGGATGGAATATGTATGAAAAATAGGACGGCGTGACATATTGACATGTATGATGTATAAAGTGTAAACTAAGCATAAGGTGCTTCAACTTGTTAGAATCAATGCAAGCTAGAAACCATATGAAAGATGAAACCAATATCACTCTGCCAAATTAAAAGGGTGCCCTAACAAATGTATTTGACCAAATTAGAAGCAATACATGGCAACAGGCTAGAAATAATATGCAATATGCAACGAATAAAGGTGACTCATCATAAGTGATTGATGCAGGATACAGAAGAGAGGTAGTTTCATGTAAGAACAAGGTTAATACATAGATGTAGTGTGTACCAAAAATTGGAAGGGATATCATATTCACAGGTATAATGGGTAAACTAAGCAGATGCAATTTACCCTAATTAGAAGCATTACAAGCTAGACACCACATGCAACATGCAACCACATATCACACTACGAAGTTAGAGAAATCACGTGTGATGGTGGTGTGGGGGAATTGCATCATCAACTAGAGAGCTGCATTGACTATCTTCATTTAGCATCGTTGTTTCTTGAGAATCATGTGGGGAGGATGACACTGCACTGTTTAAACGAGTATGGCGTCTCACAGTAACCCACTGGGGTGACTGTCTCATCATAAGTGATTGACGAGGGATACAAAAGAGCATTAGTTTGATGTATGAACATGGTTATTAGACATATGTAGTATGTATCAAAAACAGGAAGGCATGTCATTATCAAAGGTATAATGTGTAAAGTAAGCAGATGCAATTTAACCAAATTGGAAGCAATACAAGCTAGACATCATATGAAACATGCAACCACATTTGACAGTGTAAAGTTAAAGCAAGCACCTGGGATGGTTGTGTGTGGCAATTGAGATCATCAATTGCAGAGCTACGTTTACTGGCTCCAACTGCTAACACTGCACCCTTTAGAGCACTGAAACGCTTAGTGCTTATCTTTGAATTACACTGGAGCGACTTCTGTCTTTTCTTTTCTGCATTCATCAACACCGCGTCAGAGTATGAAATACCCATGCATAAAAAAACAATAGTGTGAGTATGGGTGAAGTGTGTGCACAAATAGTATAGTGTAAAGGTAGCAAATAGCAGGTCGGTGAGAAATAAATGACGGGAGACATATGATAGCTCTACAACATGCATGGCACACTAAATTACTACATGATTCTATGAAAATAACAGTTGACTGAAAACAAATAGGTCAGTCCATTTTTTCTGCACCGTCTGATGTACAAAGAACGGGCAGATCACCTTCATCTACCTCCAGCTAGTCAGTGTTGACGATCTTCCTCAAAACGCCAACGACCACCAGCCCAGTCCCCTGCCTTCGCCCTCCCCTCAACCTCACTGCACCGCCGTGCTTGGCACCACCCCCCGGCCATCCATTCAAGCCCCGCCGACCTCCAGATCGGGCGCAAGCAGCTCCTGCGCCCCACACCCCTATGATAGACACCGATGCGCTGCTTCCCCGGCGAACAGGCGGACTAGGTGCTCTGCGCGCCTAAGCGGGTGCTGCTTCTTTTAATTGCGGTTCAATTGACCCTGAATTGAAATCCAGGTGGGCTATTGACCTCTAGAAAAGGTGAAATAGTAAAGGGAGGAAACCTTGTGCATTTAGTATCACGAAGAAGATGCTGTAAGAAGCGCTCAACTAGTTTCTTTCATGGGATGAATAAGGTGTGAGCAGAGACGTAAGGTTTGCACGAATAAGGGAAGAGGAGTACCTCTTTCTGCTGGCAGTGTTGTGTCCTCCTTCTGTTTTTCCAACGATCTTCTTGTGGTTTGCTGGAAACAAGAAGTTGTGGAGGACGGTGGAGCCTTGGACAAACCCATGGCCAAGTTGTTGAGTGTGGTGCAGTGGCTGTCTATCGGCGGCGGGGAACCAGATCCGAGGCGGCGAATGACGGCGTAGCGGGAA
Organism: Triticum monococcum; assembly: GCA_034509565.1. Classification (NCBI taxonomy): domain Eukaryota; kingdom Viridiplantae; phylum Streptophyta; class Magnoliopsida; order Poales; family Poaceae; genus Triticum; species Triticum monococcum. Next base: position 271,849,538 of record CM067842.1, on the reverse strand, counting down.
CAGCTCTGGTGCGGTGGACGGTTGCAACAGTGGAGCGGCAGCAGTGAGGCGCAGGACGGCGTGGTCGGAGTGGTTCTGGTACAACGCACGTCGGCGTCGGCGTCGTGGAGGCAGATCTACCTCGGCTTCAGCTGCTAACACTACAAAAAATACACTTCTATGATGATACGTGTTTGTCACAGTAGGTCGCTTTTTTGTCATGCATGTACATCCATGGCAAATTTATGACAGAATCAAGATAGTCATACATGTGCTGTCGTAGAAGTGTTCCATGACATTACCAAAATTATCATCACGGAAGTGTCCATGACGATAAATCGCGCGTCACAGAAGTGCTTTCGTCAAGGGTGACCGACACGTGGCATCCACCGTAACGGAACGCCGTTAAGCTATCGGGTCGGGTTTTGGATCCGATAACCCGTTAACAGCCCCGACCAATGGGGATTTTCCACGTGTAAAATCATCATTGGCTAGAGGAAACACGTGTTGGCTCATCTCGGGACAGATGTCATCCACTCACTGGACAGACGGCGCCTATGATACATCGACACGTGGCACGGCCCAACAAGTTTAAATGGGCCGGCCCAACTAAAGGCCCACAAGATTTTGCGGACCATAATGGGCTGGCCGAGCTAAAGGCCCACGAGATTTTGCAGACCATAATGGGTTGGCCCAGCGAAAGGCCCACAAGATTTCACGAGCCATAATGGGCCGGCCCAGGTAAAGGCCCACAAGATTTTCGTGTGCCATAATAGGCCGGCCCAAGTAAAGGCCCACAAAATTCTTGCGGATCATAATGGGCCGGCCCAGCTAAAGGCCCATGAGATTTCGCCGACATTAATGGGTCGGCCCAGCTGTAGGCCCACAAGATTTTGAGGACACTAGTAGGCCGGCCCTTTAACTGGCTGCCATGTTTTGGGCCAAATGCCGGCCCATATTTGATCTGGTCTATTAATGGCCTGCCACGCTCCGGGCCTAATAGTGGCCCATATGAGATCCGGCCCGTTAAAAGCCTACCACGTTCTGGGCCGAATTACGGCATGTATCAGGTCCGGCCCTTTAAGAGGTTTTGGGCCTAATTATGGCCCATATCAGATTTGGCCCGTCAACTGGACACTATGCTTTTGGGCCCACTTGCTAAAGGCCCACTTAGTAATTCGGCCTGATATTAGTTTTGGCCTGTTAAGGGCCCATTTAACATTTTGGCCCTATATTAATTTCAACCTGTTAAAAGCCCGTCATATAGTTGGGCCTAACTACGGCCCGGTTTGCATCCGGCCTGCTCGCAGTCGATATCTGATTGGGCCAAACAAGGACTGAGACAATTTTTCGGCCTGTTAAAAGCCCGTGATTTGATTCGCACAATCATGGGCCCAGGTTCATTTCGGGCTGTTGTCGGCCCATGAGCTGATCGGGACGTTTCAGGCCCAACCTACATCATGATTGCATGACGGCCCGATTATGTAGCATAATTTTATGGTTTGGCCGGTTTACTGCGAAGACAGGATATATATACAGTAAAATAACTGCAATATCGTGAATAAGAAAAAACCTATACTATACAATAAAGAAATTATGGCATATTACATCCACTGGGCATCAAAGTTCGCCACTATGATAATAAAGCACAAGCAGACAATAGATTACATACACTGGGCATCAAAGATCGCCACCAGTGCAAATAAACACGCCGACAAAATAATATACAAAACCGACAACACTTCAATAGAGTTCAAGAAAGGTTAGCCCTGCTAGGGAGCTGCAGCGCAAGCAGCTGAGCAAGATGATGAGACTGCGCTTGTTCAACACTTATATCTTCCTCACTCTGAAAGATAAACAAGCAGGCAGATGACAGGTTTTGCACATAAAAGTATCAGTGCTGACAATTCATCACATTTCTTACTGACGGATAAAGTGACACAGTTTAAATTTGCATTAACACAATATGGTATTGTTCAGGTCAAGACATGGTAGGAAATGACATTGTGAAGGAGTTGGCAGCTTCACGACACCACCGGATTACAGATCAAGAACTCATAAGTATCAATGGTTAGTGTGCTGTCAATTTATACCATTTCAGATTGGCAAATAAAGAGACAGTTTAAATAATAGTAGAATGATATGACATTGTTCATAGTTAAGACATTGCAGAATATGACATTGTGTTGTAGTGGGTAGGTTCACCACACCACTGGATTACGGATGAAGAACAGAAGCATACATGCAGTGCAAAAGAAGATCACTTGCTCTGTATAGTTTAATTTACATGGTATGAAGAAGGAAGTTGGTTGTACAACTGAAAACTTAAATTGAGAAAGGACAAACTTTTGTTTATGAACTACATAATAAACTTTAAACAAGCAATTTGATGCAAACACCAAAAATAAACAGCTGTTGTAGTCATGCCTAACGAAATATATACAACAAAGTTTGAAGGCTTGAGATGGACAAACTTACATTATTGGTGACGACAGGCTCTATAAAGGCCTTGTCCATGGTGATGGGGGGGGCAATTCAAGAAGTTTACCACAGAATCTTCTTCAAAAGCATTGCCTTTATTCTACATTTTGTTAAGAGTAAATATAGATGTGATATATACGAAAAATGGAGAATATTTAAGATAAGATGAAGAGTGATGCTACATAACCAAGTAGCTATAAATATAAGTGCAGCAATACAGGCAAAAGGTACAACCAAGAGCAATGCACACCTAAACTTCTTCAGTACCAACCTTATGGTAAGAGTAAATATAGATCTGATGTGTAGAAAATGGAGGGCAAAGGAAAATAAGCTGTAGAGTGATGGTACATGAACAACTACCTATCATTATAAGTACACTGATAAAGGACAGCATGTACTTACAAGAACAATGCAGAGCTAAAAAACATTGGCATTGGATATATTCTACACTAATGTAACCATTCATACAGATCAGATAATTTGGAGTGAACAATTGATAAGCAAGCTATCATGCATACTGCTGTCACATAATGAACCAGGTATGTATGCAAGTACAGTGATACAGGACAACAGGTACTAACAAGAGCAAAGCAGCGGGCAGCATATTTGCGATATCCTCTCATTCTTGTCAAACCGGAATTCTTTTTCGAGCAGATTTCCTGCAAAAAAGATCCGTAAGGCACATGCGAAAAATTAGAAGTTCAAATTGTCATGTGATTTCATAAACAGTACCTCATCCTAGGAACGAGACCAGTGCATAAAAAGGTTTTTCCATTCAATGTCTTCTAAATTTAGCATAGGAGACTTCACCGGAAATTCATTTATAGACTTGCCATCAAAGTGTGATTTCCTCAGGTAACACCGATACTGCTGCAATGCTTCCTTGAAAAGCACAAGCAAGCTTTGCTCATCATGACTATCTAGATTGACCCTCGCCTAGTTATAACAATGTAATGTAAATCATTCATGTGTTCAATCAGCAGAAAACAGGAAAATAATAACCATGAATAATAGCACTTACAGGTAAGTTGGATAGGAAGATGTGAAAATGGTGTTTGTCTTCACAATAATCTTCCCATGATGGGAATATATGCACGTAGTCCCTAACAACATTGAAAGCATTGTCTTTTAAAGTAGGAATAAATGGAATGGGGTTCCAATCTGCAGGAATTGGCCGTCTCTGCAGTTGGGATAGGTCTTCGGCCAATGGACTTGCTGTACTTTTTGCTGGAGTGGGATTTTTCTATGGTACAGCTAGTGCTAATGCCGATTCAAAATGGGATATTTTTGTTTTAACCTGGCAACTGCTCCGCACATGGTTCAACTAAAGGAGTGTGTGCGATCCACATCAGAAAGCATACGTCAATCATAGAGGAACCATCGGTGATACGCAACAGATCGCAAACAATTTGCAGCGCTACTACGTGTGTGTAGGGTCTCTGGAACCGTTTGTTATATCGCGTTATCACACATGAGAACTCAAAGTAAACCATGCCCAATGTAAAATACAATCCCAGTCGTAATTTTTTCAGGAAACGTGTGGGATCCCAAACGAAAAGCACACGTCACTCTTGCCGCAACCGTCGCTGATACACAAAAAATCACAAATGGTCTACAACACTTGTATGTGTGTGTGAAGGGGCTCTTGAACCATTTGTGATAGAACATTATCGCATACGGTAATTGTTGGTAAACATGTGCGATGGAGTCTTGCATGGCAGATGGGTTACGCAGAAAACTTGTGTGTGATGGGGCACAAATCGCACACAGTTCATATGTTGGCCTGTGTGCCTTACATACTGTTTCCCAAACGGTTCATCATGACACACCGTTTGGTTTCACTACGTCATTAGAAATATTTAATCACCGATCCCACACGTGCGAAAGAATTTAGTGTGTGCTGCATCGCACACGATTACATTTTGGAAGGCCTTTGGATCATTGCTCCATGTCCCCGACGGTTTATGGGTCGTGTGGGAAGAACCCCTATGGCCTACATTCACTTGGCGACGGTCCCAAATGCAGTCGAGGAAAGGGGTTAAAACCGTTTGTATAGCACCGACGCGTACCGGTGCATTTTGCTTATTTAGACTTCAGACAAGTTATGTATGCAGATTAAAAGGATAATCCCTCCGTACTAGTGCATTGCCTGATATATTAACTCAAGTACTAGGCACGAACAAACGGGGCTCAATTCTGTGCTCATCCTGGTGTAGTACTCCTATTAGTACAAGGCAATGGAGTTGACGGGTGACCTTGGGTAGCGGCGACTGAGGGAATTGAACCGTGCTCGTCACGGTAGGTAACATTGTCTAGTTACTAAAGCATCCCTCCATTGTTCATCGGTAGTGATGATGGACTGGGGACATGAGGGGAATTTCCCAGGGATGGAATTCTGGCCGCTAGATATTTTGACTTGAAACGCAGAGGCTCGACTGGTTGGGATTGGCTAATGTGCGTACCACGCACGCCACCAGAAGTACACGAGCCCGAGTTTTTTTAAGATCAACATGAGCCAGGGTCTGGTTGGTACGCTGTTGGGTGTTACCATTCGAGAATCCGAAAGTAATCTTTTAAATTGCTGATGAATCTATATGTATTACAATGCTCGTATTTTCCTTGCAAATAGTAATATCAACGTGGTAAATGATTTATGACGAGTTCTTGAATTAGAGTGAGTTTGTGATATAGTGATCTCAACATGTATTTCACATTTCATGGTATCCCTAGTAAGTTTTTCATCGCAAATTCAAATTTAAAAGATGAACGGTATGGTGGTGATAAAACTTTGTATGTATCAAGCATATAACCACACACACACACACACACACACGAATACAACAACAATGCAGTAAGTATAGTGCATCTGATTTTCCAAACCATGCATGTATGACACGAATTCAAAAATACTCCCTCTGTTCCTAAATACTTGTCTTTTAGAGATTTCAACAAGTGACTACATACAGAGCAAAATGAGTGAATCTACACACTAAAATATGTCTAATCCGTATGTGGCAGTCCATTTGAAATCTCTAAAAAGACTAATATTTAGGAACAAAGGGAGTAAAATGTAAGACATGCATGGTCCACAATTCAATATTTAAAATCAACAGGAAACGAAAACATGAATATTAAGTCTAGTACTACATACAAGCAAATGTTGTGTTTACGCGGAGCTATGTATATTGTAGGGGGTTAACCCCTCGACCTTAGATAAAATTGTGAAGCTCTATTTAGGATTGTTTAGATTATATTATTTGAACATTATATTTGTCCCACCCTCCCGAACAATGATTCGTTGTGCACCCCCTCCACGGGAAAATATCATGTTCCCCCACACCTTAGATGCTATATGCCGATATGAGTTGCTTGGAGCTTGTAGATCTGAGATATAGCATCTCAATGGATGTCTTAATATTTTTTACAGGAAACCTTAATGAGTTTGAGAATTGCACACAATTTGTACAAAAACTACTCGGATGCCCTTGGATCCCATATCCAACGACCTTGAAGATCGTATCACCGTAGCATCTAAGATGAAGGAGGACCTCATATTCTCTTGTATGTAAGAATATCATGTGCTACCACACGTTAGATGCTTTGGTGATACCAGCTCTTTGGAGCCGTTGGATCTGTGATCCAACAACTCCTCGGTTGTTTGAATGTTTTTTGCAAAAAAAAAAACCCAAAGAGTTCGGCCACTGCTTACAAGCACAAAGATTGCTCAGATGCCATTGGATCTCAGATCGAATGACCTCGAAGCTCGTATCACTGTAGCATCCAAGCTGCGAGAGCACCTGATGTTTTCTCGCACGGGAGAGTATGAGGTACTCCCGCACCATAGATTCTATGGTGATATGAGTTCCCGGAGATCTAACGGCGCACAGTAGGTGGTTTCAATGTTTTTGCAATATACACCTAAGAGAGTTTGGAAATTGCGCAGAAAGTACAAGTACTACGCATGTGGCATCTAACCACACATCATACGACCTAGATACTCGTATCACCGTAGTGGCCAATTAAGCTACAGGGAGCACCTAATATGAGCAACGGGGAGCCATTGGATCCAAGATGCAGCGGCAAACACGAGGCATGAATGTTTTATTTGCAAACAAAAACCTTGGAGAGTTTCGAAATTGCACATTATTACAAAGACTACTCCCAAGCCATTGGATCTCAATTCCAACGACGTAAAAACTCGTATCACCATAGCATCTAAGCCGCGGGGTGGATGTGATATTCTATGCTGCTGTCAGTTTTGTTCCTAAACTTGCAAAATATGTGTACCTCGTGCCATTACTTGTCTAACTGCGCAAAGTGTTTGTTCAAAAAAACATCCTACACTGAAATATTGGAACAACACACGGGGTCATTGGTCAAATTTGGACCTAAACTAACAAATCTGAAAGACGAGATTCGAACTGGCAACCTGGACTACAAAGCGTAAGTCGATATTCTGAAACAACAACGATTGTTGGATTTGTCCCATAACTTGATTTTATATAGTAATACGTTGAGTAGAGTAGAGGGAGTGGTTCGTTAACATGTGCATGACCGTTGAGTCACTTACTACTGTGTCCTAGGTATGCGATCTCTCTCTCCTCTCCATCGTCTAACCATTAGACGCACGGGCACACACGAAGAGCAGCGCTAGCTTGCCGTGGTGTTATTATAACTAAAAAAAGCTTGGAAAATAGAAGAATCGACTAGAACAAGAGACGTTGTGGCTGGTCGACACGGAGCCAACCACACCTATCCTCCATGCCACATTAGCATGATGAAGCTATGTGGCTAGTGGGGTGTTTTTGACCAACTGGCTGGGCCCAAGGTTGAACCATAGGTAGTACGTCTGATACACTATATTTTTACACACACATTTTTCCTCCTGCCGAGACGTCGCACACACTATCGCGTGGTTTCGGTGTCCTCCCGGGTGGTGCATGCATATTTTCTTCCTTGCCGAGACATTGGATGCCCGACCGCTCGTTGTCTGGGTCCTCCTCGGCCGTAGCGCTGAAGCAAGTAAATGAGTCATCAAATCACGAAAGACCACCTTCCCAGCCGAGTACATCAATGAAGCACAGTGGCTAGCTAGTTGGGCTAGTGCGACCGATTAGCTAGGTTGCCGCCACATTTCTTTTTTCACCCCTTTTCTATCTCCTTGCCGGTAGGTAAATTTAAATATCGACCCCCAGCGTTGCTCTGGTCTTTGGGTGCGGCAGGCGCGGTCGGATTTTTAATTTTTTGATTGACGGGAGCAGGTGCGGTAGGATTTTTAACTTTTTTTTGATTGACGGGAGCAGGCATGGTAGCAATTAGTCACAATGACTCCGCTTGTAAAACCCACTGCTCCCTGATGTGAAAAGTCATCGACTGGTGTTTTCCCATGGTGAAAACCAAAAGATTCACCCCACTCCTCGGCTGGCTCCGTCCACATTCCCGCTAGATTTCATTGCCTTTCAGTCGTTTGGCCCCCTTTGCTACCTCTCCCCATTGCTTCTACCTGGTTCCATGGCGGCGCACCAGATCATGGAGTCTGAGGTGAGGCGCCTGACACAGGAGCTCCAGGCCAAGGATGCGGAGCTCAGGGCCAAGGACGTGGAGCTCCGTGTGCTCAAGGAGGAGAAGAGTGCCATGCTCCTCCTTTATGTGTGGGAGTTCACGGAGCTTCAAAAGCGGTAGGCGTCCACCACAAAGATGCTCAAGGCGTTGGCAGCATTGCTGCAGCGGGAGATACGATAGGCGGTCAGGCCAGCCGGCTGGAGCGCGAGCGGGCCAATCGTGACGAGGTTCGGGATCGCCTCAGCCACTTGGTGGACCATGTTGCCATGCACGTGTTGCGGCTGCATGATGCCTATCGTCATGCCAGCGCGACCATGCCTGGCATTGGGCTAAACCCATTCGACCACCCCGTCGACTAAAACGAGCTACGACTTCCTGACCTGGTCTCCTTCTTCACCTATATCTCTAAGGAGCTGAGCCGTCTCCGCACGATGGTGGGGCCGGAGCTGGACAAGGAGGGGTTGCAGGCTGCCGTCACTGTTGCCAGGCGAATCCTCTCAGGGCTCCATCACCGAAATCCATTCGTGCCATTGGACACCGTCTTTGAAGAGCTGGCTCCCATCAATTGGGAGCTGGCCCTACGGGCGATGGCACCCTGTATGACCAACATCGTGCGCCTCGAGATGCAGAGGGACTTCGGTGGTGTTTAGGCGTCCTCTGTATGGGCATGGCCATGTCTCAGTGCAACATGACCGTTGGATCAAACTCAGACGGTGCAGATCATTCACTATAGCACAAAGCGTGTGGGTGTGTATGGTTGCATTCTCATCTCAATATAGAGTAGTTGTTCCCTCTTCATGCATGCTCGTGTCAGCACCCCTCTTGATGCATGCTTCTTCGTGCATGCTCATCTCAGCACCCCTATTAATGCATGCTCCTAGTGTATTTGTGTTAACCTACTAGTGTGGACTCATACACCCTTCATGCACTCTACCAAACACCCAAAAGTGGGTCGAGAAGGGAACTTTTCCTCCCATCCCATGCATCCTTCATACACCCTGCCTAACACTGATTGATGCTTCATATGGTTCATATTCCATGGAGTACTGTAGCACTATACACTCCGTGTGCTGTAGAACTTGTTCTGTTAACATTGATCTCACTGTTCATTCTCGACGGGACAGTCAAAAAAGGGGTACTATGTTACATTACTGTTCATATAGTTGACAAGCGCACAACATCATTTGTTATCGTCATATCTTACTACACTAGCAACAATATTTTGTAGTACCAACGTATGAACCACTGCACATGCCTAGTAGTAGGAGCACTGTGTAAGTTCAAGTGGTTGTCGTGTTTCACACTCCCCCATCATAAGAATTTAAACGCTTGCTGCAATCATTTTTTCCTGCAGAAATAGTAGATACGCTCTACCATGCAGATCCTCCTCGACGGTCGTCGGGAAGCTTGCTACTCACTTTCGTCAACGTGTGGGATAGCCAGCATCGGGGTCCACTAGCCATGCACTAAATTACTCCGTACTAGACTACCCAACTGCACGGTGCACTACCTCGATTGAAGTGTCGCGGTAATGCCCAATGAGCCGTCAAATCACAAAACCCCTACCTTTCCAGTAGTAAGTTGTACGGATGAAGCAACCATCATTTCACTCTTCTCCTCGAGCTTCCTCTCCTAAAGAAAACTCCAACTCGCTTCTCCCTCATCTTGTTCCTCATTTCTTCAAGAAAACCCCGACCTGCGTTTGCCACTGTTCTTCTATCCCAAAGAAGGAAAGGTGAGCGCATCAATGGTGTTGATTCTAGCCAAGGCCCGGTCTGGCAACCCCGATACTGATCCTATAACTCCCTCTCTGTTCTTCTTTTGGGTTTGTTATTATGGTTTATTTTCATTTTTTCTATTTGTCACTTTCCTGATGGACGCTGGAGCACTGGCCAAAGTGATGTCTATGGCTCTGGCCAAAGCCGTCGAGGTTCAGGGTACGAAGATGCGCAAGCACCCCACCGAGACTACCGCAGAGAAGCACAAGGCCATCGCCCTGTCCAAGGCCCCCTCTCCGGGATCCCTCATTAAGCAATTCCAAGTAATATCTCTTCTTGACGATCTTTTTCTCGATCTTGATCGTGTTTTTCATCTAACACGCCGTACTAGTAGTACAACTTTCTAGGTGATCTTGCATGTGATTTTTGTGTGACAAATGAAGGTTCTAAATTCCTCTTTTTGACCAAAACATGCGAGAGGTTGACACTCATTTCTTATATATTACTTTCAACTACTTTATGAACATCAATGCTACCTTTGAAGAGAGTATATTAGCCTCAGTAACTTGTGTTATGGATATTGCAAGTAATCCATTTGCTCTCATGCCTTTGAAGACATGATATAGTGTCTTTGTTCACTCATTTATGTGCGTATATGTGGTCTTATATGGAGTAAAATATCAAAAATCATCTTATATTTCTGAACTGAGGTTGTAATAAAATATTTGGTTCCTATTTGAATTAGAACCAGGTCCGCGGTGGATATGAAGTTCTCAAAGTCATGTCATGTGAACTGGAAGACCTGAGGATGAGTTCTACTACTAAACTATCCAGCTGCTATGTCCTTGTCGCCACGTGTCCTGAACTAGTGTTTTCCGGTAGCATTGTTGTCAGTCGTGTTCACGAGGGTGTACTTCACCACAACAATTTCCTGATTGTGCCTTCGATAGTGCATAGAGTGGTTCTTGTAAAGCTTCTCGACAAATCTGATGCGGTCTATCTTCATCATCATGTTTATGAGTGGAAAGACCCCTCTGTTAGGTTCTCCACGGTTGACGAGATGGTGATGGTGCTGGTTCATCCCGTAGGTCGGTGGCATGAAATAGTCTGTAGAGTTTAATTAGTGCAACTTTACTTGTCTGAGTACTATCGTTCAGTACTTGATTTGTGTGTGTGAACCCTATGTTGTTTAGTATGGCCGCTTTTGTTTTATGGTGAGTCCTAAGAACAGTCTATGTTAATGTTTGTCCTCTTAATTCAGTCTATATATTTTGAAGTATCCAGATCATCATTTTTGTGAGGACGGTTTACCAATTATGGTTACACTCCAATGTCTGTATGCATTGCAGGGTTTACCGCACCCACTAGGATTTCCAGTCCCATGGATGTTCGGTCTATACGATTTGTCACGACCTTTGGACTATCCTGCTTGTGGGAGTAAGCGGGGACCTGCAAGCCACGCGTAATTGGACGGTCAATCTTCTGTTTAGAACTTCAACATAGTGATTTCCTGGTAAGGATTCACTCGTGTCACATCAAGTAAATCTTATTGATTTACTGTCTAAATCTTATTGATTTAATGTCATGTTTTCTTACTTTTGCTGCAATTTTACGATGCAACTTGCCATGTGACATTCGTCACAACCGTTTGGTTTGCTCTATGATGGTTATTTTTGCAGGTTTCGGTTCTTATATCATGTCAGTAACGAAGGCACTATCTATCACTTGTATTACTGGACACAATTGGATTAGTCTGTTGTCTGAGTACAATCTGAAGCCCTATGATGAAATGCAGTTTGGTTTAACAAAAACGCACCATTAGTCCTTCTCGCGTTTAAAAGAAATGAAGAAAAAGATTGGATCACTATCACGAAGCCTAGTCAAGTTAGAAAGATGATCATAGCAGACGAGATACGATGGTTGCTATCTCGCACATCGGTACTACCTTCAACAATGGATTGTCATGGGAAACCACTACCACCTATGGGACTAGAGGGCCCCTTGCTGGTTTGGCAGGGGTACGTCGTGTTGCACAAAGAGCAGACGAGCATGGGGTAGCACGGCAGAGATCACATAAGAAATTTTACCCATGTTTAGGCCGTTGCGAGGCATAAAACCCTACTCCTACATTGGTGGATTGATGGTGGAAGAATGGTGGTGGATCATAGTACACTTGCCCGGTAGGGGCGGTCATGGCCATGCACATATGGGTGTGTGTGTGTGTTATCCAGCCTTCTAACCCTCTCTACGGTTGCCATGGGCCTCCTTTTATAGATTAAGGCATTACCACAATGGCAAAGTAGTCATTATGCACTGATAAGATAGCAAACAGTGTTATCATACCTAACTCTTCAGGCTGACATGGTGCATTAAATGCACCGCTTAACGTCACGTCACTGGTTGCCCGGCAAGCCTTGCTAGGTTGTCTCGCCAGCTCCATGCCTGCTCGCTTGACACTTCGCAGGACAGGTGTCATCTGTAGGCCTTTCTTGTAGAAAGAGGCTGCCATGTGGTAAATGGCTGCCACTTAGTCACTTTGCGGCTTGACACGGCCGCACTGATTGATGATGTGGGTCATGGCGGACTGGTTGGGTGAGGTGGTTTTTCCGTCGTGAGCCCCGACAGGCCCTACTGGGGCGTCTTGGACGTCTTTTTCCGGGGGTGACCCCATCCTTGTCGAGCTTGCCTGCCTGGCAAGTGAGGCTTTTCTCCTGGTAGTGTCTTGCTCTGCTGGCTTGATCTTGGTCTTCTTGATCCACATGTTGGTCCTTCAATGATCTCGGTCTCTTGTACTATGGCACGGTCTGTGTTGTACTCGTGTGCCCGTGCCTGTGCATAGTCTGGGCAACAGACCCAGGGTTTGTTGCACCAACAGAAGCCCTCGGGCCTGCCCTGATCGCGCTGCCGAGCGTCGTCAGGGTTGGCTTTAATAAGTGCATAGGCAGGGGTGTTGAAGAGGATGGCATTTTGAGGTCTTCTTTGCTTCTTCATTATTCTTGAGCTTGGATCAGTTTCCGATTTCCCCGTGCGTCGTGCGTAATGCCAATAGTGGTGGGGCCGCCCTTATAATGGCCCGTGAATGACTTTAACGCATGGGGTAGAAACTGTCATTTCACTCTTCCCACCGCACTACCTTGGACAAGAGGGACAGGGATAGGAGTTTACGGAGCACTTGTCTTTTTTCAATCCTAAACTTGTAGGCATTTTCCAAATTTTAATTAAAATAATGCAATCTCTTGAGTCCATGTTTGTGTTCTGTAATGCTTGCACTTGTATTACCAGCATATTAATGAAAAAGATGAACCTTGCCGTGAACCAGTGCACGTATATGTCCATGCAGAGGTGAAATGCCTCTTTGTTTTAAACAAAAGAGTTTTCTGCGGTAACCCTTTTGATTTTGTTGCCGGTGACCTGAGCCTTCCGGGGAAAAAATAAAGGGACCAGCCCCCCGCCAACTCTTTTCCATCAAAGGCCACTGCGACCACCCTAGAAGAAGCAACGTTCCAGCCGGCTGGGAGCACCTAAGTTTCGAAGAGCAGTGAGGTTTTATTATGCACAAGTTTCAGCTTACAGAACACTTATCAACAAGAGGTAGGACTTATCTGTTTGGCTTGCCGGGGATCGCAGTGCCAGGCTATCTTCTCAACTCCTTGTTGATGCCAAGTTCACGGCAGGAACCTGTGGCCTCATGCAGATGAGAATGAATGCAGGATGTGATCCTATCTATAAGCATATGAAAATGCCCATGAAATGCTTATGCAGTGATCTTGGAATCCTTATGCATGCATGAACCTTGGTCGGGGGCCCCCTAGCGCTTCATTTATTTCTCTCTTGCTCTGGGTCATCTCCCTGGCTATGTACATGGGGTTACATGTAGCTAAGGCAAGGCATGTACAAAAGGGTGGTTGTCGGGTAGGGCCCGACAGCTGTGCCTTATGGGTAGAACTTGCGGAGATGATTTATTTATTACTAAATAGGAACAAAAGGCAAGGAACAAAAATAAAATTGGGTTGCCTCCCAACAAGCGCTATCGTTTAACGCCCCTAGCTAGGCATAATATTTCAAAGATGCTCACACGGAAGATAATAATTGAGACACAAATAGAGCATCATGAAACATGTGACAAACACATTTAAGTATAAAATACTTCCTATGCATAGGAATTTTATATGGAAACAAATTGTCAAGATAAGAAATATCTAGCATGTGCAAAGGGGTGGAATAAAACATTGACAATCTCAACATAATGAGAGGAAATTTAACAACATGAAAATTTCTACAACCATATTTTCCTCTCTCATAATAATTACATGTGGGATCATAATAAAATTCAACAAAATAGCTATCACATAACAAATTCTCAACATGATCCACATGCATGCGAAGTTGACACTCTTCCAAAATAGTGGGATTAACATTAACTAAAGTCATTACCTCTCCGAACCCACTTTTATCAAAAATTGCATAAGATTGAACATTCTCCAAATATGTGGGATCTAAAGTTGACATTCTTCCAAACCCACTTTCAATAATATTGCAAACACTATTATCAATCTCATATTCATCATGGAGCTTAAATAAATTTTCAAGATCAAAAGAAGAATCACCCCAATCATGATCATTGCAACAAGTAGTGGACATAGCAAAACTAGCATCCCCAAGCTTGAGGTTTTGCATATCATTAACACAATTGACATCAATAGAATTTATAATAACATCATTGCAATCATGCTTTTTATTCAAAGATCTATCATGAATCACTTCATAAAGTACTTCATCACAATTTTCAGATTCACGAATTTCAAGCAAAACCTCCTAAAGATAATCTAGTGCACTCAACTCACTAGCAATTGGTTCGTCATAATTGGATCTTTTGAAAAGATTAGCAATAGGATGAGGATCCATAACAATAGATATTTAGCAAGTGAATATGCAAGCTAATAGAAGGCACATGGTAACATGAGCAAACAAAAGGACAAACGGAAGAGGGCGAATAAAACGACAAAGGTGAAGTGGGGGAGAGGAAAACGAGAGGAAAATGGCAAATAATGTAATGCGAGGGAAAAGAGTTTGTTATGGGTACTTGGTATGTCTTTACTTGAGCGTAGATCTCCCCGGCAACAGCGCCAGAAATCCTTATTGCTACCTCTTGAGCATGCTTTGGTTTTCCCTTGGAGAGGAAAGGTTGATGCAGCAAAGTAGCGTTAGTATTTCCCTCAGTTTTTGAGAACCAAGGTATCAATCCAGTAGGAGACTACACGCACGTCTCCTAGTACCTGCACAAACAATCAAGAACCTTGCAACCAACGCGATAAAGGGGTTGCCAATCCCTTCACGGTCACTTACGAACGTGAGATCTGATAAAGATAATAAGATAAATATTTTTGGTACTTTTGTTGTATAGATTGCAAAATAAAATAAATAGTAAACTAGAATTGTAGATTGGAAACTTATATGATATAAAATAGACTCGGGGGCCATAGGTTTCACTAGTGGCTTTTCTCATGATAGCAAGTATTACGGTGGGTGAACAAATTACTGCCGAGCAATTGATAGAAAAGTGCATAGTTATGAGAATATCTAGGCGTGATTATGAAATATATGCATCACATCCGTGTTAAGTAGACCGAAACGATTCTGCATCTACTACTATTACTCCACACATCGACCGCTATCCAGCATGCATCTAGAGTATTAAGTTCATAAGAACAGAGTAATGCTTTAGGCAAGATGACATAATGTAGAGGGATAAATTCAAGCAATATGATATAAAACCCATCTTTTTATCCTCGATGGCAACAATACAATATGTGCCTTGCTGCCCCTACTGTCACTGGGAAAGGACACCGCAAGATCAAACCCAAAGCTAAGCAGTTCTCCCATTGCAAGAAAGATCAATCTAGTAGGCCAAACTGAATCGATAATTCCAAGAGACTTGCAATGATATCAAATCATGCATATAATAATTCAGAGAAGAACCAAATATTGTTCATAGATAAACTTGATCATAAATCCACAATTCATCATATCTCGGCAAACACACCGCAAAAGAATATTACATCGAATAGATCTCCAAGAACATCGAGGAGAACTTTGTATTGAAGATCAAAGAGAGAGAAGAAGCCATCTAGCTAATAACTATGGGCCCGAAGGACTATGATAAAATACTCACACATCATCGAAGAGTCTATGGTGTTGATGTAGAAGCCCTCTGTGATCAATTCCCCCTCCTACAGATTGCCGGAAAAAGCCCCCAGATGGGATCTCACCGGTACAGAAGGTTGCGGCGTGGAAGAGTGGTTTCGTGGCTCTCCTGGATGTTTTAGGGTATAAGAGTATATATAGGCGAAAGAAGTACGTCGGTGGAGCTCCGTGGGGCCCGCGAGGGTGGGGGGCGCGCCCCCTGCCTCATGGAAGCTTCGTGGACTTCCAGACTTGTACTCCAAGTCTCCTGGGTTGCATTTGTTCCAAGAAAGATCCTCGCGAAGGTTTCGTTCCGTTTGTATTCCGTTTGATATTCCTTTTCTGCGAAACGCTGAAATAAGCAAAAAAGTAGAAACTGGGACTGGGCCTTCGGTTAATAGGTTAGTCCCGAAAATAATATAAAAGTGCATGTTAATGCCTATTAAACATCCAAAATAGATAATATAATAGCATGGAACAGTCAAAAATTATAGATACGTTGGAGACGTATCACCGGGCTACAGTTCGCACTGCATATACCAAAGTCCTTACAAAAACCGACATTTCCTCCTTCTTGGTAAGCATTGGCCACCCAAGTGCTTCATTCTTTTTTCTGTCCATGTTGTTTCACATGATTCACCATGTTGATGTAACTTTTTGTGTATGTCTTCTTGTTTGCAAACAAAGAATTCCTAGAGCAACGAGGGAGTCATTCAACAATCTGCATTACCGTGGCCAAGTTTCTCTTACCATGCGTAGCCTTGGTGTGAATGAACCTGCTCAATATACAGTAAGTACAAAGGATGGTCACATGATGATTGATGCTAAAGGATGGTCAAGGTTCAAATCTAAATGAAATCTTGCTATAGGGGATGATGTCAAAATCGAACTTTCTCGGCAAGGAGAGCTGGTCCAAATCAACTTTGAAATTCTTCAATAGCAGCATGCAGCTGCCGAACTGATCTATCCTCCGAGAGATTTTGATGTAATAATATGACATGGTGAAACAAGTGTCCTGTGTGTATAAGTAGTACGACAGTATTATTTATCACGTAGGATATCATGAAAGAATTGCAACTCTGATTGTTGGTTAGGAACTATTGTTTGATTTCATTCTGATAGCTGTCGTGCTTTATTCAATTTTCTGTATTCGCTTTATGACAGCATCTAAAATGAGTGTCGTACCGATCGCTTGCAATATGAAATGCGCCGAGTTAGAACACATGGGGCCCAAAACATGCAGGCCCACCGGCCTGTGGCCCAAAGTCAAAAACTGTGAGCCTGTTTGAGTATTATATTCTCAGTTGAACCCCCATATTTTGATATATATTCCCCTTAATTTTTCTTATGTATAAAGTTGTGATATGAAATATTTTTATATTTCTTTATAGAGGGAGTATCTCTCTGTCAAAAATATATTTATGTGTAACTAGTTACTCCGGCCTTTCTACTTCCTTTCGCTGATATGTGGGGCATCCGTCAACAGGGTCCATGTGCCATGCACCAAATTAGAGTGCACAACTGGAAGGTAGACTCACCCCGGTCGTAGCGCCGCAGTAATGGCAATGTGTCGTCAAATCACAAAAAAAAACCCCACCTTTCCAACTTTGGCAGTAAGCTGGATGGACAAAGCAGCAACATTTCACTAGGCATGAATCCCCTTCTCCCTCGTATGCTTGTTCAGAGACAACCCCCTCTCGGCGATTGCATAGGGTTTTCTCATGGAGAACCGGGTACGAATTCTTCATCCATCCCCGATAAAATCCAAGTTCACTACAAGAAATATGTCAACTTGTGACCTTGACTATTGGTCACTCAAAGGTCATTGTTTTTCACTTGCGACCTTTTTGTGACCAAAAACAGAAGGTCAAAAGCTGGCGGTCGTAAACTGAAATTAACGACCTTTTCTGTGAGAAGGTCGTACACGTTTACGACCAAAATATGCCTATTGTTTTGCTTTGGTCATTAGCAGCCTCCCCAGGCCACGTAGGCATCCAACGTGGCAATCCGACGTCGCAAAATTACGACCAATCGAGAAGGTCGTTGATAAGATTCAGCCCGGTCCGATTAGGTGTTTTACATGGGCCAAGCCCAACAATTCAGCCTTTTTATATTACTTTTCCATCAATTTTTGATCGGCTTCATGGGCCAAGCCCATTATTGCAGCCTTTTTATTTCCAGGGTCGTGATCCTTTTTTGGACCATTTCTTCTTTTGTTCGCATCTATTTCTCAATTGGGCCTCGGCCTTTTTACAGTCCATTTCCTTAGTTTTTAGTTTTTTTCCTATAAATATTATTTGGAAAATCACCTTTTTATATGCCAAATACTATTAGGTCCCACTTGTCAGGTTCTAATTAAAGACAACTAATGTTTCAATTTCCACACAATTATTTCAGTCAAAACAACAAACAAATGAGAATTATCAAACCACATGCCAATTTTGGCTAATAGCACAATCTTTACATAATTCATTTCACCATTACATGTGATACCATCACAACATATAAACCTACTACAAATACACTCCAGACTTCTTCACTTTGAGGCTAGAGCTCTTTACATGAGAGGAAACACCATTTCTGGAAATGTCCGTACAGGCTGAACAAAGGCATCTAACAATTAACCAAAAGAGTTAGAAACAAAATAAAAACAAATATAGAAAGCAGCTAGGGACTAAATCATGAACCATCTCTACATGTAACATGTAACCGTAATAACCACAAGGACTAGCTGTTGCATGAATACCAAAACTTCCAAAAATGGTTGTTCAGAATACAAGAAGGCATAGTTGTTGCATGTATACCAAAACTCCCATAATGGTTCTAGATGTTGAATGCAGAAAACGATTTAATCTTTGATGGTTCATTGAGCACGACACGAACGATTTAAGATAACAAGACATATGTTCTACACTAATTTTACACAAATCATTATCAATTACAATTTACAACAGACTTAAAACAAAACACCATAGCTTCTGCATCACATAGGGAATCAACACAATGGCATCATGGCCCATCGACCAAAGAACAAAAGAAAATAATGGGATAGACCGAAGCCTTATCTAGTCAGAGAAGATAGCGTTGATGTAGTTGCAGCACGGCTACCTCAAGACTGTGAATGTGGTGCCATGGTCGGGGTTGATGCGCTCGAGCAAGGTAAGCATCATGGCCTCGTCAGGTTTGCGAGAATAAGAAAAGTATTAGCTATATTGCCCAGTAGGACTAGCTAGCATCCAGAGCATGCATTGACTGGAGACATATTCCCTTTAACAAAATGACAAGAGTATCATCAGGATCATTACCTTCCCTCTTGCTTAAGTAGCAATGTCCGTTCTTTCTGCTCCATGGCTGGCCTAAACAAAACCGCCTTGAAGAATAGAAAGAAGTCTCAGGTTTATCAACCACAGCAAAACAACAGTGTGACCTAAAGAAGAAGAATAGAAAGAGGTCTCAGGTTTATCAAGCATAGCAAAACAGCAGTGTGACCATCAGTCATAGAACTGAATATAAAACAAAAGAGGTCTCAGGTTTAGACTCTAAAGGAAGAGCTACTTATGCATGATGTCTCAGGTTTAAACAAAAGATCAAGACCACAATTTTAACAAGAGATATGTAGTCAGTCCAATTGAACAAGATCTGGACAGTAGCATTATGAGTATTTAAGTGGAGATGTAGCAGGCAATCAAATGAAGCAACTTAATTGTTTACATGGCATTCACCATAGTAGATAGTACTAACCCCAGTACACATGCATGCAGAAATGATTTGCTCAAACAATGGCTAACTGAATTAACAATGAAGGAAATTTGGACTCAAGCTTAGTCAGTCCAGCATAATCCATTTGCCCCAACACAAAAAAAACCAAAATTGTTCATATGCCCCTTTTGGTTTGCAGAACGGTACTGTTCATCATTTGGGGATCATATGTACATCACTTCTGTCTTCTGCAGACTTGCAGTTGACATCTGCCATAAACATTTCTTAAGGATCCTTTACTTGTACAATTTGAAGAACTTTCTAATTTGAAATCCTCTTTTCTGAGATAAACCATGACTTACAGGATATGCATATCCCATGAAAAAAAGAGGATATACATAGAACCTGACTGGTATTGATTCTGAAGATTTTGCAAGACCGTAAGGTTCTGACAGTCTACTACCATGCCCAATATGTACGACAGTGTCTCCAGTATTTGCCTTATCCACCTTATGCTAGACGGATTGTATGGCTGAAACAGAGACAACTCAAAGAATAGTAATAATACACGGCCAACCTTGGCATCGCTGGGGGACTCGCTTCTCGTGCATTCCTCCTCCGAATTGTTGGGTTTAGAGCAGCAACTGATCCGTGTTCGCACTGAAACACACATAAGAAAACATTTTTAGCACATAATTCAGTAAAGATGTCCCTCCCAGAAAACCATATCCCCTACTCTCGAGCATCGAACAAACAAAGAATAATTCTACATATTTGAAGAACGAAAACTGGGATGGTGATAGCATCGGAGCCTCCCAATTCTTATCCCGAAAAGGACCCAAGCTACGCTCTTAGCTGTAATAAAAATTGAAAAATATAACTGCTAGCCACAGAACTTGCTGAACTTTCTTTCAGCAACATCATTCTGACAATAAGCCACAAATCATAATCGGAGAAGGCTGTAAGAAATAGATATCTTATTCAGAGCCACACAAATTTGCACAGGCTTGTTCAAACTTTGTTTTTGTTACTGCACAGGTATCTTACACAGTACTGAACAACACAGGAGCATCATCCGTGTAACAACCACATTATTCATCTGCTAGCTGCAGTAATAAGAACAATGCAATGTTGTGGATCTATCCTGGTGAGTGGTGACCCCTGCCATCCAGCCATGCTAAAAAGTAGAGAGTTTAGCAATTCGAATATGTACTGTATGTTACAAAGTTTTTTTTCTGTACTAGGTCGAACACTGTAATTCACTGACATTTACTACTCACAAACAACTCCATCAGTAAAAATCATCAGGCCAAGAAAAGAAAAGAACAGAACAGAACATGCCACGGGGTGGGTGGGAATGTGGGAGGGAGGGAGGAGAATAGAACATACCACTCTCGCAACTTGCACGTCGCCAACGAATGCAACATGCATCCTCACCAAAAATTTCACGAACGCCATCTTCCATCATCCCCAATGCTAATCAGTGGTCACTGACACCGCAAAGCCTAAACTGAATCCCCGAAGAACGAAATGGCAATGCGACGAAGGGAATCGGGACGAGGCGTGACCTGGTAAGGGATCAAGGAGGGCGCGGGCTCGCCGGACACCCCGTATGCCATCTCCGGCCAGACCGCCTCCATGAGCCGCTCCCTTCGCAGCGGCCGCTCCATGTCCTCCTCCCCCTGCGGATCCTGCCACGGAACAACCACCAGAGCCACCCCAGATCAGAGGCCCGCGCGTGCGCACGACGAAACGAATCTGCGAGCCGGGCCGGGCCGTGTTAGTTACCTAGGTGAAGAGGAGGGAGCCGAGGAAGCCGGCGAGGAATAAGAGGGAGCAGGACAGGAGCACCACGGGGAGCCGCAGCCGCGTCCGCATCAGCCCGCCGCCGCCCCCGCCACCGCTCCGGATGGCTCCGCCGCCCTTCATGGCTCGCCGATGCCGCTCCGACGCCTGGTGAAGCGTGTCTGCATGTCAACGTGTTGGTTGGGTGGGGGGAAGCGGGAGAAGATGGGGAAGAGACAGTCGCGCAACGGCCAAGGGAAGAGACAGAAGATGGGGAAGGGAGAGAGGGTGGGGGCGGCAGCGGTGCGGGAGAAGGGCAGCGAGGTCGCCGGCGGGGAAGCCCGGCGCCGGTGCAGATGAGGGGCGGCGGCGGACACGGGATCGAGGAAGAGGGCAGAGGAAGTGGGTTGGGCTTGGGGGATTTTTTTTTTGCTCCTAATCTGCCAGCATCCCGCGGGAGAGAGATGGGGACGAGGTGGGAGGGAAGCGGAGAGGAGGGGGAGAGGCTGCCGGCGGCTAGGTTTGGGAGGGAGACGAGGGGAGGGATGGGATCGGGGTGGGCGGCGGCGGCGATGTGGGAGACGAGGGGAGCGAGATCTGGATCGAGCAAGGAGAGGGGGCTGCTAGGGTTTGGGTTGGGTTGGGTTGAGAGGGGATCTGAGAGACGTTGGATCCGTCGGATGTGGACGGTCTAGATCGGCTAAGGGGGGTGATCCGTGTGAAGAGTTTTGATTGGTTCAGAAAAATTATGATTTAGAATAGTTTCTAAGTACTAAATCTACAAGGGTTTTGTGAAGCAGTTATTAAAAATATTTTGCAAAATGGCACAATTAAAATTTTCTATCAATTTAGACCATATTTTATGAATGATAGCCAGTTTGCATGCAATTTTTTATCTTTGTAGCTATTTTAAATCATTATTCGAATGCCCAAAATGAGTATTTTTGTGAAGGGCCTACCAAATAATTGTTGCAAAATAATACCAAATCAATTTTCTAAAATACTAGGACATATTTAAACCACAATTTACCAAATTGTTGGGCGTCAGAAGTTTTGATCCACCTCTGGTGAAAAAGACAAATTTCCGCCGATTTAGTTGGAAGCGGGTCAAATTTGAACTGTAGCTACCTCATAGTTTGCTCTTTATTTTTTCTAAAAATCATTTCTAGGTATACAAGTATCTATTTAATCAAGAAAACACCAAAAAATTCCAAGATTCAACCACTAGCTAGGAACGGACATTCTCGCCGTTTTGACCGCATTTTGAAACGGGCATAAAAAAATCAAAAAATTATAAAACCTTCACATTGCGTCATTATATGTGACCAAGTTATCAGGAAAAATTATAAACATGTAATGCGGCGATTATTTTAAAAAAGTGTTCTCGGAAACGAGCTATCAAGTGTGAAGATGAATGACTTTCAACCCAAATGCTCAATCTTATGGCCACATTCATGGCATAGTTTGTTCAAATGATCTCATATTGTGCACAAGGGTGAATATTGGAATGACAAACAATGTTGCTTAAGGAAGTTTTCATTTTCTTTGGATGAAAAAATCATTTTCCATTTTTCGAGTGCCCGAAAAGAGGGTTTTTTGTGAAGTACCTACCATATATTTGTTGCAAAATTGTACCAAGTCAATTTTTTAAAATACTAGGAAATATTTAATGCACAATTTACCAAATAGTTGGGTGTAAAAAGTTTGGATCCACCTCTCGTAAAAAAGAAAAATTTCCGTCGATTTAGTTGGAACCGGGTCAAATTTGAACTATAGCTACCTCATAGTTTGCTCATTATTTTTTCCAAAAATCATTTCTAGGTACATAAGTATCTATTTAATCAGAGAAACACAAAAAAATTCCAAGATTCAACCACTAGCTAGGAACGGTCAAGCCCGTCGTTTTGACCGCATTTTGAAACGGGTATAAATTTTTTAAAAAAAATCAAATAATTGGAAAACCTTCGCATGGTGTCACTATATGTGACAAAGTTTCAAGGAAAAATAATAAACTTGTAATACGGAAATTATTTTTAAAAAAAGTGTTCTCAAAAATGAGCTATCATGCGTGAAGATTCATGGCTTTCAAGCCAAACGATCAATCTTATGGTCACATTCATGGCATAGTTTGTTCAAATGATATCATATTGTGTACAAGGGTGCATCTTGGAATTCCAAACAATGTTGCCTAAGGAAGTTTTCATTTTCTTTTCACGGAAAATACATTTTCTATTTTCCGAGTGCCCGAAATGAGTTTTTTTGTGAAGGACCTACCATATATTTATTGCAAAATTGGACCTAATCAATTTTATAAAATACTAGGCCATATTTAATGCACAATTGACAAAATGGTTGGGTGTCAAAAAATTTGATCCACCTCTGATGAAAAAGACAAATTCCCGCCGATTTAGTTGGAAGCGGGTCAAATTTGAACTGCAGCTGCCTCATAGTTTGGTCTTTATTTTTTCCAAAAATCATTTGTAGGTAAGTAAGTATCTATTTAGATGAAAATACATGGTTTGATGGCGGGACATCGAGGTTTGGACGGTGGCCGAGGGCCCCAACTCTAGAGCGCATAAGCTCGGATGCCCGCAGCGTGGTCATCGCGTGACCGTGGCGTTGCCATGCGTTTTGGGCGGCCTAGGCATGTCTAGTGGGTTGGGCACTCCCCAGATAGGTGCTCGGAAGAAAATTACAACATAAGATTCTCATGAGGAGACCGAACTATGCTCAAAGATGAATTAGCAGCCAAGTGTTTGATTAGCGGTACGAGAAATGCACATGGCCAATGGGCGTGAGTTTTGGTTGGGGATGATCATTTACTAAGAAGAATGTCTTCACAATTTTTTAGGGAAATCAAGAATATATAAATAACACTTCCTTCAGAAAGTGCTGCTTTGAACAGAATAGGAAAATGAATATTGTTGAGTTATTTTTGAACTAGGCAAGGAAGGTTTCTGACATATTTGATTAAGATATGATCCAAACAATTTATGAGAATTTTTTGGGAATTTTTGGAATAACAGAAATATAGGTTGCTTCACAACCTAGGGCAAAAATTAACACATGAACATGACACATAGGCAAAACTGATGAGATGGCGCCTAGTCATCACAAACCATCACAATTTACAAGGCCATGACCATCTATATTGGTTGCTAACAACTAGAAATAAGGCAACGGGCCAGCGCTATTTGCTTTATGACCATTTCGTGTAAGGAAATTACGACCTTTCTGACCAAAATGGTCGCAATGTTTTAGGGTTTGGAGCCCCCCGAACAGCTTTTGACCAATTGGTCTCAAATGGCCATAGATATATGACCAATTCTTCCAGGGTCACTGACAAAAGGTCACTAGTTGACATATTTCTTGTTGTGGTTCCTTGGTTGCGGGTAATCCTAGGATGGCAGCAGTCGCCATTGATGCATTTTTCTTCTTGCTGAATCTAGTGTGTTTCATTTGCAGTGCCCAATGTGCGAGGACCCTACAGGATTCTGCGCCCTCGGTGAGATGCCATAGTTGTTCCTTCTCATCCTAACACAGGATTTTGAAATGTGCACGGTATGTTCCTAGAATCCTCTTTTCTATCCGGGAGGGTGGGGTTGTTGAACATGTTGTCGACTCATTTGGAAATTGGATTGCTATATTTGGATAAAAGGTACTAGTACCATGGTCAACACTGACGTGAAGGAGGAAATTATTTCTAGATTTGGATAGAGAATACATTGTGTTCTCATATTATTTCTCCTGCAGTGCATTCCTTGCTCTGCGAGAGGACATGTACTCAACATGGTTGGCCTTGCCATAACTGAATACACTAGTTTAATGGTCACATTGAAGACAAGCCATGGATATATGTTCCGAGTTGGGTTCATAAACCAAAAAGATCGCTGCTTTTTTATGGCCGAACATGGATAAACTTTCTCAAGTGTTACAGACTAAAAGTTGGCGCACAAATGTTGATGGAAATAGCAGAACCAGATCTCATCTTTCACTGTGATCTTCCACCCCGACATCGTTCCAGTAGTTCATCCATGTTAATTTTGTATCTGGTTCTTGCTTGTTGCCTCGATTACTTCTTAATCCACCTACTCTGTCTAACTAATCACAATTTAACTTTAGAAGTAACAACGATTTGTGATTCCCTTCTCTCACGAAGATGCTACTTCTAACTAATATTTCTTATAGTTGGTGGCACATGTAGGTTATTTCAAAGTTAACCAGGCTACTCGTCTGTTATTCTATTATAACTCGACTATTACTGATGGCACTGAAGTTGACTGGGACGACATCCACAAGTTCCTACACTTTATTGATTGTATTGAGGTCCTCGTGGGCCATTTTAATGGTGGAAGGCCACGTGGGATATGTGTGCCACTACTGCATATGTTGAATAGGTCCAACTGTGTCGAGAAACTTATGGTACGAGCTTTTTTCTGTTATATATATTGTTCATAAACTCTTGCTTATACACAGTTTTATAGTTGTGATCTTCTTGAAAGAGAAACGTCACAGTTCTATTGTTCCTATACAGATGCCTGACCATGGTCGGGTCAGACTTGCGCTTGGTTACAACATGATGTTTATGTCGACCTACTCCATTCCCCTTGGAGGTGAAACGATACTTATTCACGGGTGGTCTCAAATAATAAAGGCCCGTCCATCTTGGAGAATACGACAGAAGGTTATGCTCATGCTTTTCCAAGGCTCTAAAGCGAATATCCTGTTTTATTGAGCACATTGGAGATGAAGCCGCTTTCAGGAGGTTGTGGATGCACGGGGTGGCGCCTGGGCCTTGTCATGGGGCTTGGTGGCCTCACCCTTGGTTAACTCCAGGCAAAGTAGCACTGATCGAGGCATGCTTTGTACGGTTGAATCTGTATAAGTAATCATACTGCTTTCAGCTATGGTTGTTAAGTGCCCCAGCTGGTTTTAGTTAAGGTTGTTAAGTACTTATGCTACTTTTATATTCTGTCGTTTTTCTTCAGTCTTGTCTTTCTCCAGCCACCAAAAACAAACCAGCACCGCGAGGCCACCTGCTTCCGCCTCCCACGGCTGGCTGCACCTCAACACACACATCGCCACCCCACCATCTCCTAAATCATTAACACCGATGTCTGAGGCCTTGCTGTCGTCCTCCGCGCGCATTGATGCGCTGGCCGCGGCGCCGACATCTCGTGTTGTCAACATGGTCAAGAAACAAGAGGAATCGGGAAAGGACTATATGTGGAGAGGATGACAGTAGGGGCCCACCATGTCCATGGCCGTACACAAGGAAGTTCCTTATTTTTTGTTATATATAATCCATTGTTAGGGTATATAAAAATAAAATGGTTCCGCCAAGTGGTTTCCTGACATCTGGGACCCATGACATTACCAGCTTATATAGTCAATAGATAAGAGAACATCACAAGATCGGCTGACACTTGGGACGTAGCTCCTCGAGAAGTATTTTTTTGTTATTATTGAGACGGAGTAGGGTCTTAACTGGGTTGTGGCCCGTCTAACCCAGGCTTATATTTTACATTCACCACATGACTAGCCCAGCTATTTTTTCTTTGTGAAAATGAGCCCAGATTATTTTTTCGAAAGAATACCCAATAAAGGGCTACTTATTTTTCTCTACCCTGATGGGCTACAACTCTTTCAAGACGACTGCAAATATTGAAAGTAATATTAAAAGGGCTATAAATATAAAAAACAGACGACAAATTGGTGCTACCTCTTGAGCATGCGTTGGTTTTCCCTTGAAGAGGAAAGGGTGATGCAACAAAGTAGCGTAAGTATTTCCCTCAGTTTTGAGAACCAAGGTATCAATCCAGTAGGAGACAATGCACAAGTCACCTAGTACCTACACAAACAATCAAGAACCTTGTAACCAACGTCATAAAGGGGTTGTCAATCCCTTCACGGTCACTTGGAAAAGTGAGATCTAATAAAGATAGTAAAGTAAATATTTTTGGTATTTTTGTTGTATAGATTGAAAAGTAAAGATTGCAAAATAGTAAACGAGATGCGATGTAAATAAAAGAGATGCAATATAATAAGAAGGAGACCTGGGGGCCATGGGTTTCACTAGTGGCTTCTCTCAAGATAGCATGTATTACGGTGGGTGAACAAATTACAACCGAGCAATTGATAGAAAAGCGCATAGTTATGAAGATATCTAAGGCAATGATCACGAATATACACTAGTGCAACGAGCTCCTAAACAAATGGTTTTAACCCCTTTCCGCGACGGCATTTGGAACCGTCGCCAAGTGAGTGTGGGCAATAAGGGGGTTCTTCCCACACGACCCAGAAACCGTCGGGGATATGCCATCCTGGCATGCACGCTCGACAAAATGAGATCGTGTGTGACCGGCGAGCGCTCTAATACGAAAATACATGCAGTAGAGCTAAAAAATACAATTATACATCGAAATTGTTTTCGGTCGCAAGTACATCCCACATAGTCAGTCCCCGCCAAATGTTTCCGTTCGTGTGTACATCCCACACAGTCGCTCCAAGGAAAATGTTTCCGTTCATAGGTACATCACAAACATTTTTCCCTGTTAAATCGTTTGCGTTATTGAATGTATCACACACGGTCCGTAGAAGAAACTGTGTAGCAAAGGTTCTCCATCACACATAGTTTTTATGTGGTAAACGTTTGCGCAAGGTGGCCTAACTCAAACAGTTTTCAAGAGAAAGTCGCGTGTGATTGTTCATTGATCCAACACGGTTTATTCCTAGAAATTGTGTGTGTTGCTTGAGGTCATCGCCCACGGTATTTTTTCAACATTCGTTTGCAATAGCAAAACCCAATTAGCATGCTAATTCACCATTAGCAGGCTAATTATCCAATTATTCATAATCCATTTATTAATACAATTGACATTTCATATTAAGCACACAATATATTTCATTTTCATAATTGAAATACATTAGAGTACAACATCATATAGCTTCAGCACTCAACTACCCCATTACACAACTAAACCAGGACCAAATTTCACATGCAACATCCATAACCTTTCAAAATTCGCATCATAGATGGTACATAGACAGATGTATCTCATCTGGAAAACTACTGAAGCAGAAGGCGAATATTGAGCCTTCATTGATGTTGAACGTGTTTGTAACTTTATGCCGGTGCTTGTGGATGATTGATCGTCCATCCTTCATCCTCTTCAGGAACACTTCAATATTGAACCGTCGGTGTTGTATGAATACCTTCCTCGCCTCCTGGCCATACAAGTGGTTTGAGAGGTAGTCATCAGTGAACTACTTGGAAAGGCCTGAAAATAAGGATGTGCATAAATATCTTCTCTATACTGGAAATGGGGCAAAGGAATAAAAAAAGGCAAGGTATAATAGTTAGTACCATCCTGTAGTGAACCGATGTCTTCTTCATTGTGCAGACAAAGATCTTGTTGTTTTTTGTCGCTAATTTCTTTATCCTAACAATCTTTCTGAGTTTCTTGACTTGACTAATATTCATGGATAACTCATTTCCACATATGAAAAAAGGGTCGAACAATGGGTCAAAACCTTCGACAACAGGACTTACATGTGCAAGACCAAATTGTTAAAAACCTAAATATTAGAATGGTTCCTGCAATTTCACAATAATGTGCTATTAGATAACAGACCATGCACGTGCTAACCTCGATTGTAAACCTCAGTGCTTCCCATTGTTTCCCTACAACACATATAAGGTATTTAGTCATCAGGTTAAGTAAGGGTTCGCATGCTATCAGTAAAATATGTTGATGAAAAATAAGCACATTGCAGATTCATCAGACTAATTCAAGCTACATGGAAAATCCATTTATCCAAACCAAGCATGATTAAGAACTAGGAAATATAGCACTTGTATAAGTTTCGCATGTATTACGTGCAGCCAAATTCGATTTATTCCTCACATGCACAATAATATAAAATTCTACCCACGACAATTGGACATCATATTGCAGAATTGAACCAAGCAGTTAACTAAACACCACAACAAATGAACCAACATTAACTGAGCACCACATTGCACAATATAACATACTCCTAATAGAAGATTAGATAGTTAACAAAATAGTTAACTACAACCAATTGTAGCAATTGTATTTGTTTCTCATGTATTTACCACAACCAAATTCAATTTATTCCTCACATGGCATACAATAATAGAATGCACCCACAACTATTGAACATCACATTGCAGAATTGAACCAAACAGTTAACTAAACACCACAACACAAATGAACCAAACGTTAACTGAGCACCACATTGCACAATGTATAACCAATGAAGCATACTGGACAACTTGGAAATATAGCAATTGTATTCGTTTCTCATGTATTTTGTAAAGATAAATTTGATTTATTTCTCACATGGAAGATGATACAAAATTGCAGCCTGAAGAATGAAGCATCACATTTGCAGAAATGAACCAAACAGTTAACTGAAGACAACAACTAACTAACAAAACAGTTAATAAGTGAGCACCACACTACACGACATATAGAACATATACACTAGAGCAACAGATTGCATGGTAAAATTAGATAGCACAATTCACTAGAATTTGTGAAGGAAAGGCAGGAGCAACACACGCAACGGGTAAACCGAGCATGCTTAACCGACATAGCTAGCAAATGGCAAGGTGCTCCTTCAAGATCCGGGGGTCGGCACGAATGGCAACCATCGCGACCTCATCCGCGCGTGCGGCCGTGATTTGATTCTCTGCTGCCAAATGCTCCCTGAGGTCTTGGCTATACTGCGTGCACCATGGCTTAGGCCGGCGCTTATTTTGTGGAGGGGTCGGTGATTTGGGTGGAAGGTGTCACGCTCGCGCCAGCGGTCGGGGCATGTGGGATGTGGAAGGAGGAGGAGGATGGGGGTCGGGTGTGGATTACCTGCCTGGATAGGCGAGGTCGAGCAGCGTGAAGGAGGGTCGCCAGCAAGGAGGTGGCGGCGCTGCAAGCAAGGAATGAAGGTTTCAACTTGGAAAAGAAGGTGGAAAAATGGGAAATGTGGCTTTTGGTAAGGGGGAGGGGGCATGGAGGTAGATATTTCCGTGGAAGCCGAGGACTTGGAACCGCTTTAGCCAAAAAACTGGTGCGCAAAGTGTCATCAGATACGATCCCTTATTCAGACATGGTCCGAAGATATTTTGTCGTGCATCTCACACGGTTGGTTATAATAAACCGTGTGGGATCTACTTGTTTTTTGTCTTGATTTGAATTACATAATGGGGTCACAGCGGCCATGGACGGTGTTTCAATTGCTAGAACTTTTATCTGCAGTGAACATGCAACTATTGGTGCATCGTCAAAAAATTGGAATTATTCAAGGTTCGTTTGGATATTTTTATACATTAACTAGGTTTTCTAGGCATTTTATGCGCATGATTCAAATTTGAACTACATGCACATGGTCCAGTGCACATAAACTTGTTGAAAAATCAAATATGTATCCTTGGTTGCGTGCTTAGGTCCCATGCAAGAAATGGGAATGAATTTCAAGCACCCTGCCACCGTCAGTTCGCCGCACATATTGAGATACATGGTTTTTAAATTCTAGTAAATCCAAAACTCGTTCGAAATTCATGAAACTAGGCATGCTATCATGGAGTGGCATCAACATGCCGTGGTAAGATTTTTGTCTCATTTGGGGCAGGTTTGGGTATAAGCTTCTCACAAACTAGCGCTTCTCACAACAAGCATGATGGTTTCGGTAGGGAACGTGCCACCTTTGGGGACGAAACAATATATGTTGCCTCTTATTGCTTTCAAAAAAATTCGAGTGTCAACATAGAACAACAAGAGTGTTGTGTTCAATTTTGGAATTTTTCGGGGTTCATTTGGACATTTTTATACATTAACTGGGTTTTCCAGGCATTTTATGTGCATAATTCAAACTTGAACTACATGCACATTCTCCAGTGCATATAAACTGGTTGAAAAATCAAATATGTGTCCTTGGGTGCATGCTTAGGTCCAATGCAAGAAATGGGAATGAATTTCAAACACCCTGCCGCCGTCACTTGGCCGCAAACATTGAGATACCTGGTTTTAAATTCCAGTAAATCAAAAACTCATCTAAAATTCATGAAACTTGGCATGCTATCATGGGGCAGCATCAACATGCTGTGGTAAAAAATGTGTCCCATTTGGGGCAGGTTTGGGTATAAGCTTCTCACAAACCAGAGCTTCTGACAACAAGCGTGATGGTTTCAGTAGGGAACGTGCCACCTTTGGGGACGAAACAATATCCGTTGCCTCTTATTGCTTTCAAAAAAATCCGAGTGTCAACATAGAACAACAAGAGTGTTGTCTTCACTTTTGGAATTTTCGGGGTTCGTTTGGACATTTTTATACATTAACTTGGTTTTCCAGGCATTTTATGCGCATAATTCAAATTTGAACTACATGCACATTCTCCTAGTATTGGCGTGGAGGAAAGGTATTTCTTCAGGTCCTGCAGTGCGGCCTCGGCTTCTGGGGTCCACTCTATTGGGCCCGCCTATTTCAAGATCTTGAAAAAGGGAAGGGCGCGCTCAGCGACTTGGAGATGAACTGGCTCATGGTGGCAACGTAGCCGGCGAGCCGACGCACATCCTTGACCCGCTTGGGCGCCTTGATCTGCTCAATAGCCTTGATCTTGTTTGGGTTTGCCTCAATCCCGCGCTGTGACATGAAGAATCCTAGAAGCTTGCCGGATGGGACGCCAAAGACGCACTTCTCAGGGTTCAACTTGAGGTTGATCTTGCGCAGGTTGGCAAATGTCTCTTCTAGATCTTGCACAAGAGTCGGCCCGTCCTTGGTTTTGACCACTATGTCATCCATGTAGGCCTCCATATTTCTATGGAGCTGAGGTGCAAAACCAATTTGGACCGCTCTTGCAAACTTTGAGCCAGCACTCTTCAACCAGAAAGGCTTCCGTAAAAAGCAATACGTACCACATGGGGTGATGAATGTTGTCTTCTCTTCATCCTCTCTTGTCATGAAGATTTGGTGGTAGCCTGAGTAGGCATCGAGGAATGATAGTGAAGGAAATATGCCCTAGAGGCAATAATAAAGTTATTATTTATTTCCTTATATCATGATAAATGTTTATTATTCATGCTAGAATTGTATTAACCGGAAACATAATACATGTGTGAATACATAGACAAACTTAGTGTCACTAGTATGCCTCTACTTGACTAGCTCGTTAATGAAAGATGGTTATGTTTCCTAACCATGAACAAGGTGTTGTTATTTGATTAACAAGGTCACATCATTAGTTGAATGATCTGATTGACATGACCCATTTCATTAGCTTAGCACCCGATCGTTTAGTATGTTGCTATTGCTTTCTTCATGACTTATACATGTTCCTATGACTATGAGATTATGCAACTCCCGTTTACCGGAGGAACACTTTGTGTGCTACCAAACGTCACAACGTAACCGGGTGATTATAAAGGAGCTCTACAGGTGTCTCCAAAGGTAGATGTTGGGTTGGCGTATTTCGAGATTAGGATTTGTCACTCCGATTGTCGGAGAGGTATCTCTGGGCCCTCTCGGTAATGCACATCACATAAGCCTTGCAAGCATTGCAACTAATGAGTTAGTTACGAGATGATGTATTACAGAACGAGTAAAGAGACTTGCCGGTAACGAGATTGAACTAGGTATTGGATACCGACGATCGAATCTCGGGCAAGTAACATACCGATGACAAAGGGAACAACGTATGTTGTTATGCGGTCTGACCGATAAAGATCTTCGTAGAATATGTAGGAGCCAATATGGGCATCCAGGTCCCGCTATTGGTTATTGACCGGAGATGTGTCTCAGTCATGTCTGCATTATCTCGAACCATAGGGTCCGCACGCTTAACGTTACGATGATAGTTATTATGAGTTTATGCATTTTGATGTACCGAAGTTAGTTCGGATTCCCGTATGTGATCACGGACATGACGAGGAGTCTCGAAATGGTCGAGACATAAAGATTGATATATTGGAAGCCTATATTTGGACATCGGAAGTGTTCCGGGTGAAATCGGGATTTTACCGGAGTACCGGGAGGTTACCGGAACCCCCCGGGAACCATATGGGCCTTAGTGGGCTTTAGTGGAAAGGAGAAAGGGGCAGCCCAAGGTGGGCCGTGCGTCTCCCCCTTCCCCTAGTCCTATTAGGACTAGGAGAGGTGGCCGGCCCCCTCTCTCTCTTTCCCCCTCGGGGAATCCTATTCCAACTAGGATTGGGGGGAGTCATACTCCTGGTGGGAGTAGGACTCCTCCTGCGCCCTCCTCCTGGCCGGCCGCCCCCTCCCCCTTGGCTCCTTTATATACGGAGGCAGGGGGCACCCTAGACACACAAGTTGATCATTGAGATCGTTCCTTAGCCGTGTGCGGTGCCCCTTGCCACCATATTCCACCTCGATTATATTGTAGCAGTGCTTAGGCGAAGCCCTGCGACGGTAGTACATCAAGATCTTCACCATGCCGTCGTGCTGATGGAACTCCTCCCCGACGCTTTGCTGGATCGGAGCCCGGGGATCGTCATCGAGTTGTACGTGTGCTAAGAACTCGGAGGTGCCGGAGTAACGGTGCTTGGATCGATCGGATCGGGAAGACGTACGACTACTTCCTCTACGCTGTGTCAACGCTTCCGCAGTCGGTCTGCGTGGGTACGTAGACAACACTCTCCCCTCTCGTTGCTGTGCATCACCATGATCTTGCGTGTGCGTAGGAATTTTTTTGAAATTACTACGTTCCCCAACAGTGGCATCCGAGCCTAGGTTTTATGGTCTGATGTTATATGCACGAGTAGAACACAAGTGAGTTGTGGGCGATATAAGTCATACTGCCTACCAGCATGTCATACTTTGGTTCGGCGATATTGTTGGACGAGATGACCCAGACCAACATTACGCGTACGCTTACGCGAGACCGGTTCCCCCGACGTGCTTTGCACATAGGTGGCTTGCGGGCGACTGTCTGTCCAACTTTAGTTGAACCGAGTGTGGCTACGCCCAGTCCTTGCGAAGGTTAAAACGGAGTCTATTTGACAAACTATCGTTGTGGTTTTGATGCGTAGGTGAGATTGGTTCTTGCTTAAGCCCGTAGCAGCCACGTAAAACTTGCAACAACAAAGTAGAGGACGTCTAACTTGTTTTTGCAGGGCATGTTGTGATGTGATATGGTCAAGACATGATGCTAAATTTTATTGTATGAGATGATCATGTTTTGTAACCGAGTTATCGGCAACTGGCAGGAGCCATATGGTTGCCGCTTTATTGTATGCAATGCAATCGCGATGTAATGCTTTACTTTATCACTAAGCGGTAGCGATAGTCGTGGAAGCATAAGATTAGCGAGACGACAACGATGCTACGATGGAGATCAAGGTGTCGCGCCGGTGACGATGGTGATCATGACGGTGCTTCGGAGATGGAGATCACAAGCACAAGATGATGATGGCCATATCATATCACTTATATTGATTGCATGGGATGTTTATCTTTTTATGCATCTTATCTTGCTTTGATTGACGGTAGCATTATAAGATGATCTCTCACTAAATTATCAAGAAGTGTTCTCCCTGAGTATGCACCGTTGCCAAAGTTCGTCGTGCCCAAACACCACGTGATGATCGGGTGTGATAAGCTCTACGTCCATCTACAACGGGTGCAAGCCAGTTTCTGCACACGCAGAATACTCAGGTTAAACTTGACGAGCCTAGCATATGCAGATATGGCCTCGGAACACGGAGACCGAAAGGTCGAGCGTGAATCATATAGTAGATATGATCAACATAGCGATGTTCACCATTGAAAACTACTCCATCTCACGTGATGATCGGTTATGGTTTAGTTGATTTGGATCACGTGATCACTTAGAGGATTAGAGGGATGTCTATCTAAGTGGGAGTTCTTAAGTAATTTGATTAATTGAACTTAAACTTATCATGAACTTAGTACCTGATAGTATCTTGCTTGTTTATGTTTGATTGTAGATAGATGGCTCGAGCTGTTGTTCCGTTGAATTTTAATGCGTTCCTTGAGAAAGCAAAGTTGAAAGATGATGGTAGTAATTACACGGACTGGGTCCGTAACTTGAGGATTATCCTCATTGCTGCTCAGAAGAATTACGTCCTGGAAGCACCGCTGGGTGCCAGGCCTGCTGCTGGAGCAACACCAGATGTTATGAACGTCTGGCAAAGCAAAGCCGATGACTACTCGATAGTTCAGTGTGCCATGCTTTACGGCTTAGAATCGGGACTTCAACGATGTTTTGAACGTCATGGAGCATATGAGATGTTCCAGGAGTTGAAGTTAATATTTCAAGCAAATGCCCGGATTGAGAGATATGAAGTCTCCAATAAGTTCTATAGCTGCAAGATGGAGGAGAACAGTTCTGTCAGTGAGCATATACTCAAAATGTCTGGGTATAATAATCACTTGATTCAGATGGGAGTTAATCTTCCAGATGATTGCGTCATTGACAGAATTATCCAATCACTGCCACCAAGCTACAAGAGCTTCGTGATGAACTATAATATGCATGGGATGAACAAGACTATTCCCGAGCTCTTCGCAATGCTAAAAGCTGCGGAGGTAGACATCAAAAAGGAGCATCAAGTGTTGATGGTCAGCAAGACCACTAGTTTCAAGAAAAAGGGCAAATGGAAGAAGAAGGGGAACTTCAAGAAGAATGGCAAGCAAGTTGCTGCTCAAGAGAAGAAACCCAAGTCTGGACCTAAGCCTGAAACTGAGTGCTTCTACTGCAAGCAGACTGGTCACTGGAAGCGGAACTACCCCAAGTATTTGGCGGATAAGAAGGATGGCAAGGTGAACAAAGGTATATGTGATATACATGTTATTGATGTGTACCTTACTAGAGCTCGCAGTAGCACCTGGGTATTTGATACTGGTTCTGTTGCTAATATTTGCAACTCGAAACAGGGACTACGGATTAAGCGAACACTGGCGAAGGACGAGGTGACGATGCGCGTGGGAAACGGTTCCAAAGTCAATGTGATCGCGGTCGGCACGCTACCTCTACATCTACCTTCGGGATTAATATTAGACCTAAATAATTGTTATTTGGTGCCAGCGTTGAGCATGAACATTATATCTGGATCTTGTTTGATGCGAGACGGTTATTCATTTAAATCAGAGAATAATGGTTGTTCTATTTATATGAGTAATATCTTTTATGGTCATGCACCTTTGAGGAGTGGTCTATTTTTGATGAATCTCGATAGTAGTAACACACATATTCATAATGTTGAAGCCAAAAGATGCAGAGTTGATAATGATAGTGCAACTTATTTGTGGCACTGCCGTTTAGGTAATATCGGTATAAAGCGCATGAAGAAACTCCATACTGATGGACTTTTGGAACCACTTGATTATGAATCACTTGGTACTTGCGAACCGTGCCTCATGGGCAAGATGACTAAAACACCATTCTCCGGTACTATGGAGAGAGCAACAGATTTGTTGGAAATCATACATACCGATGTATGTGGTCCGATGAATATTGAGGCTCGTGGCGGATATCGTTATTTTCTCACCTTCACAGACGACTTAAGCAGATATGGGTATATCTACTTAATGAAACATAAGTCTGAAACATTTGAAAAGTTCAAAGAATTTCAGAGTGAAGTTGAAAATCATCGTAACAAGAAAATAAAGTTTCTACGATCTGATCGTGGAGGAGAATATTTGAGTTACGAGTTTGGTGTACATTTGAAAAATTGTGGAATAGTTTCGCAACTCACGCCACCCGGAACACCACAGCGTAATGGTGTGTCCGAACGTCGTAATCGTACTTTA
This sequence comes from Triticum monococcum, assembly GCA_034509565.1. Taxonomy (NCBI): domain Eukaryota; kingdom Viridiplantae; phylum Streptophyta; class Magnoliopsida; order Poales; family Poaceae; genus Triticum; species Triticum monococcum. Next base: position 271,812,322 of record CM067842.1, on the reverse strand, counting down.
CTAGATATGGTGCGATCTATGATGTCTCTTACTGATTTACCGCTATCGTTTTGGGGTTATGCTTTAGAGACGGCCGCATTCACGTTAAATAGGGCACCATCAAAATCCGTTGAGACGACGCCTTATGAACTATGGTTTGGCAAGAAACCAAAGTTGTCGTTTCTTAAAGTTTGGGGCTGCGATGCTTATGTGAAAAAGCTTCAACCTGATAAGCTCGAACCCAAATGGGAGAAATGTGTCTTCATAGGATACCCAAAGGAGACTGTTGGGTACACCTTCTATCACAGATCCGAAGGCAAGACATTCGTTGCTAAGAATGGATCCTTTCTAGAGAAGGAGTTTCTCTCGAAAGAAGTGAGTGGGAGGAAAGTAGAACTTGACGAGGTAACTGTACCTGCTCCCTTATTGGAAAGTAGTACATCACAGAAAACTGTTTCTGCGACACCTATACCAATTAGTGAGGAAGCTAATGATGATGATCATGAAACTTCAGGACAAGATACTACTGAACCTCGTAGATCAACCAGAGCGAGATCCGCACTAGAGTGGTACGGTAATCCTGTTCTGGAAATCATGCTGCTAGATCATGATGAACCTACGAACTATGAAGAAGCGATGGTGAGCCCAGATTTCGCAAAATGGCTTGAAGCCATGAAATCTGAGATGGGATCCATGTATGAGAACAAAGTATGGACTTTGGTTGACTTGCCCGATGATCGGCAAGCAATTGAGAATAAATGGATCTTCAAGAAGAAGACAGACGCTGATGGTAATGTTACTGTCTACAAAGCTCGACTTGTCGCAAAAGGTTTTCGACAAGTTCAAGTGGTTGACTACGATGAGACCTTCTCACCCGTAGCGATGCTTAAGTCTGTCCGAATCATGTTAGCAATTGCCGCATTTTATGATTATGAAATTTGGCAGATGGATGTCAAAACTGCATTCCTGAATGGATTTCTGGAAGAAGAGTTGTATATGATGCAACCGGAAGGTTTTGTCGATCCAAAGGGAGCTAACAAAGTGTGCAAGCTCCAGCGATCCATTTATGGACTGGTGCAAGCCTCTCGGAGTTGGAATAAATGCTTTGATAGTGTGATCAAAGCATTTGGTTTTATACAGACTTTCGGAGAAGCTTGTATTTACAAGAAAGTGAGTGGGAGCTCTGTAGCATTTCTAATATTATATGTGGATGACATATTGCTGATTGGAAATGATATAGAATTTCTGGATAGCATAAAGGGATACTTGAATAAGAGTTTTTCAATGAAAGACCTCGGTGAAGCTGCTTACATATTAGGCATAAAGATCTATAGAGATAGATCAAGACACTTAATTGGACTTTCACAAAGCACATACCTTGATAAGATTTTGAAGAAGTTCAAAATGGATCAAGCAAAGAAAGGGTTCTTGCCTGTGTTACAAGGTGTGAAGTTGAGTCAGACTCAATGCCCGACCACTGCAGAAGATAGAGAGCAAATGAAAGATGTTCCCTATGCTTCAGCCATAGGCTCTATCATGTATGCAATGCTGTGTACCAGACCTGATGTGTGCCTTGCTATAAGTTTAGCAGGGAGGTACCAAAGTAATCCAGGAGTGGGTCACTGGACAGCGGTCAAGAACATCCTGAAATACCTGAAAAGGACTGAGGATATGTTTCTCGTATATGGAGGTGACAAAGAGCTCACCGTAAAAGGTTATGTTGATGCAAGCTTTGACACTGATCCGGATGATTCTAAATCGCAAACCGGATACGTGTTTACATTAAACGATGGAGCTGTCAGTTGGTGCAGTTCTAAACAAAGCGTCGTAGCGGGATCTACATGTGAAGCAGAGTACATAGCTGCTTCGGAAGAAGCGAACGAAGGAGTCTGGATGAAGGAGTTCATATCCAATCCAGGTGTCATACCTAGTGCATCGGGTCCAATGAAAATCTTTTGTGGCAATACTGGTGCAATTGCCTTGGCAAAGGAATCCAGATTTCACAAGAGGACCAAGCACATCAAGAGACGCTTCAATTCCATCCGGGATCTAGTCCAGGTGGGAGACATAGAGATTTGCAAGATACATACGGATCTAAATGTTGCAGACCCGTTGACTAAGCCTCTTCCACGAGCAAAACATGATCAGCACCAAGACTCCATGGGTGTTAGAATCATTACCGTGTAATCTAGATTATTGACTCTAGTGCAAGTGAGAGACTGAAGGAAATATGCCCTAGAGGCAATAATAAAGTTATTATTTATTTCCTTATATCATGATAAATGTTTATTATTCATGCTAGAATTGTATTAACCGGAAACATAATACATGTGTGAATACATAGACAAACTTAGTGTCACTAGTATGCCTCTACTTGACTAGCTCGTTAATCAAAGATGGTTATGTTTCCTAACCATGAACAAGGTGTTGTTATTTGATTAACGAGGTCACATCATTAGTTGAATGATCTGATTGACATGACCCATTTCATTAGCTTAGCACCCGATCATTTAGTATGTTGCTATTGCTTTCTTCATGACTTATACATGTTCCTATGACTATGAGATTATGCAACTCTCGTTTACCGGAGGAACACTTTGTGTGCTACCAAACGTCACAACGTAACTGGGTGATTATAAAGGAGCTCTACAGGTGTCTCCAAAGGTAGATGTTGGGTTGGCGTATTTCGAGATTAGGATTTGTCACTCCGATTGTCGGAGAGGTATCTCTGGGCCCTCTCGGTAATGCACATCACATAAGCCTTGCAAGCATTGCAACTAATGAGTTAGTTACGAGATGATGTATTACAGAACGAGTAAAGAGACTTGCTGGTAACGAGATTGAACTAGGTATTGGATACCGACGATCGAATCTCGGGCAAGTAACATACCGATGACAAAGGGAACAACGTATGTTGTTATGCAGTCTGACCGATAAAGATCTTCGTAGAATATGTAGGAGCCAATATGGGCATCCAGGTCCCGCTATTGGTTATTGAACGGAGATTTGTCTCAGTCATGTCTGCATTATTCTCGAACCGTAGGGTCCGCACGCTTAACGTTACGATGACAGTTATTATGAGTTTATGCATTTTGATGTACCGAAGTTAGTTCGGATTCCCGGATGTGATCACGGACATGACGAGGAGTCTCGAAATGGTCGAGACATAAAGATTGATATATTGGAAGCCTATATTTGGACATCGGAAGTGTTCCGGGTGAAATCGGGATTTTACCGGAGTACCGGGAGGTTACCGGAACCCCCCGGGAACCATATGGGCCTTAGTGGGCTTTAGTGGAAAGGAGAAAGGGGCAGCCCAAGGTGGGCCGCGCGCCTCCCCCCTCCCCTAGTCCTATTAGGACTAGGAGAGGTGGTCGACCCCCCTCTCTCTTTCCCCCTCGGGGAAACCTATTCCAACTAGGATTGGGGGGGGGGGAGTCCTACTCCCGGTAGGAGTAGGACTCCTCCTGCGCCCTCCTCCTGGCCGGCCGCCCCCTCCCCCTTGGCTCCTTTATATACGGAGGCAGGGGGCACCCTAGACACACAAGTTGATCATTGAGATCGTTCCTTAGCCGTGTGCGGTGCCTCCTGCCACCATATTCCACCTCGATTATATTGTACCAGTGCTTAGGCGAAGCCCTGCGACGGTAGTACATCAAGATCGTCACCACGCCGTCGTGCTGACGGAACTCCTCCCTGACGCTTTGCTGGATCGAAGCCCGGGGATCGTCATCGAGCTGTACGTGTGCTAAGAACTCGGAGGTGCCGGAGTAACGGTGCTTGGATCGGTCGGATCGGGAAAACGTACGACTACTTCCTCTACGTTGTGTCAATGCTTCCGCAGTCAGTCTGCATGGGTACGTAGACAACACTCTCCCCTCTCGTTGTTGTGCATCACCATGATCTTGCGTGTGCGTAGGATTTTTTTTGAAATTACTACGTTCCCCAATAGATAGCAGATCACACCCGGCCGTGGAGTCAACAATCTGGTCGATGAGCGGCAATGGGAAGGGGTCCTTAGGACAAGCCTTATTGATATTTATGTAATCAATACACATCCTCCACTTCCCATTCGCCTTGCGCACCACTACCGGATTGGCCAACCACGTCGGGTGGAGCACCCCTCTCACCAAACCTGTCGCTTCTAACTTCCTGATCTCCTGTGTGATGAACTCCTGCCTCTCCAGAGCCTGGTTTTTGACCTTCTGCTTGACGGGCCGCGCGTGGGGGCAGACGGCTAGGTGGTGCTCAATCACCTCCCTGGGAACACCGGGGATGTTGGACGCTTGCCATGCAAACATGTCGACATTCGCCCACAGGAAGGTGACGAGCTGGCCTTCCTATTTGCTGCTGAGGGCGGAGCCTATGATGAAGGGCCCTCCCATGCTATCCTCCATGATGGGAACCTTCTTGGTCTGCGGCGGCTCGGCTCTGGATCTCTTGTTCTTGTCGGCAGAGCTCTCTGGCATGTCCTCAGAGGTAGCACAACACCCCGAGGGGGTGCACTTGCCGGAGTGGGTGCAAGACGTCTTTTCATGCTCCTTTTTTCCTCCCGGGCCTTCGGCGGCAGGAGCAGGTGCCTTGACGGCAGCTGCTGCAACTGCTTCCTGGTAGAGTTGGTCGGCGCAGATTGGTGCGTCCTTCTTGTCGGAGGGGATGGAGATGATGGTCAACGGCCTGGGCATCTTTAGCATGTTGTAGGCATAGTGTGATGCCGCCATGAACTTAGCGAGTGCCGGGCGGCCGAGGATCCCGTTGTAGGGCAAGGGGATCTCGGCCACGTCGAAGACGATCCTCTCCGTTCGGAAGTTCAACTTCCCTCCAAACGTCACGGGCAGCGTGACCTTTCCCTTTGGCTGTCTTCTCCCCGGATTGACCCCCTAAAACGTGCCTGTTTCCTCGAGGTCTCCACCAGGGATTTGCAACCTTTTGATCACGACAGGCAAGATCAGGTTCAGGCCGGCCCCGCCGTCTACCAACATCTTGTTCACCCTGATGTTGCGTATTGTTGGCCAAACCAACAACGGCAAACACCCGACCGCGGTAGTGCGATCAGGGTGGTCCTCGGCGTCAAAGATGAGGGGCGTGCTGGACCACTTTAGTGGCTTCTGAGCGTCGAACGACGGCTCTGTTGCTGTGACCTCTCGCGCCCACTGCTTGAGCTGGCGGTGAGAGGTGTGCAGCGAGGCGCCGCCATCGATGCACATGGCCTCCGTAGCCTTCTGGAACCCTTGCTCACCAGACTCGTCGTCCTTGTCGCAGTCGTCGTCTTCTTGTTTCTTGTCGTGGCCCCGGGCGGGTCTTTCTTGCTGTTTGTCCCTGCCGGGGCAGCCTCCTCGGCCGCCGTGCTTCTTGCCGGGTCCCTTAGTACCATCTTGGTCCTTCTCCTTGTCCCGCCTTTCGTACTCAGCCTTTTGCTTCTCAGCAAGCAGCTCGACTTGCCGGCAGTTCTAGAGATCGTGGCCCTTGGTGCGGTGGATATTGCAGTATTGCCTGTTGGAGCATCCTGGCTTGTCGGTAGCCGCCAAGGCCCGGCAGGCAGCGCACCCGACAATCTCCTTGCCGGGGGTGTCTGCCTTGACCTTCTTGCTGGCTTCGGTATCATCAGATCCCTCAACGGCAAGCACGGCCTTGCCTTTGCGTTTCCTGTTGCGACGCCGGCCCCTCTTCATCGGGGCGGCGGCGTCCTCCTCAGTAGAGTCGGTTTCCGCGCCAGCGTTTTCGCCGGGGTACTTCCTTCCCTCTTCAGCCCGGGCGCACCTGTCGGCCAGAACGTAGAGCTCGGCCACATCTTTAACCTTGGTCATCGCCAACTCCTCATGCATCTTGCGATTGCGCATGTTCTGATGGAACGCGCTAATCACAACGGCGAGATGAACGTCGGGGATGTTGTACTGCACCCGGCTGAATCTCTGGATGTACTTGCGCAGGGTCTCCCCTTCCTTTCGGGGAATGATATGCAGATCACTAGCCTGGCCATGAGCTTGGTGGCCTCCCGTGAAGGCGCCAACAAACTCATGGCACAGATCTGACCAGGAAGAGATGGAGTCCACCGGCAAGTGCATCAACCAAGACATCACATTTGGCTTGAGCGCCAGCGGGAAATAGTTGGCAAGCACCTTGTCGTCGCGAGCCCCAGCAGCCTGCATTGCGATGGTGTAGATGCCGAGGAACTCGGACGGATGGGTCTTGCCTGTGTACTTCTCGCCGACGTCGGGCTTGATCGTGCGGTGGGACGGCCACTGGAACTGCCTCAGCCGGGCAGCCCACCTCATAAGGTAGGACGCCGGGGCCCCCCGGTGCCGGGTGGTCCGTAGTGGGTCCCGCCCACTTGTCCAACTGGCGGCGCGCTTCGTGCCGGCACTCGACGGTGGTTCGAGCATCTTCGTGAGCTCGCTCCTGAAGGACCTGGCATTGGTCGCGGAGGGTTCGTGGATCGGACGAGGCTATGGAGATGTTATCACCAGCGTCGCCGCGACGGGCCGACGCCCGTGGCGGCTATCGAGGAGAAGGAGAGTGCACCGTGGCCGCAGCTCCCCCGGTCCTCCCAGCGCCAGCATGTGGTGGTTCGGCGGAGCGCCAACTCGAGGCCCCGCCGGTCATGACTCGTCTTTGTTCGCGACGGTGACGAGGCTCCGGATGGTGGCCCTCCACTCATAGAGCTTCTCCGCAGCAGGAGGGAAGTCGAGGAGCAGCTGCACGCGTGCCAAGGCTTCCGCTGGTGTGGGTGGCGGTAACAGTTGAGTGGATCGTGGCGCGCTTCAACTTCTAACTACGTTAGAAGGAGCTCTGTCACGACCCAGCGGCTGCGTGCCATTTTCACCAGTGCTTCGGCGAGCGTGTTGAACTCCTTCGCCTTGCTGACGACGCACATGGCTCTTCCCACGGCGGTGCCCAGGGTCACCAACATGGTGACACTGTTCGGCACGCACACCATGGGAAGAACGCGCGGTGGTCGCCGGTGTATGCGTCTTGGAGGTCGCCGCGCTGCCCGGAGTTGGCGCAACGATAGCCCCGGAGGGCCCCGCTCCGCCGGCAGGGGGTCCAGCTCTGTCTTTGGATTCAGCGGCGTGGGGCCGACCATCTGTTGCATGAACAATGCCGCTCGCCAGGCTCCGACTGCCTGGGTGGTGCTGGTGTTCGCGGGCCGCGGCCCGAGTCCTGTCCGCGACCGGTCCGCTGCTCATCCACGCCGGCACGGGCCGTTCGGCCCCCAACGAGTCGATCGCCATGGCCGTCTTCTTCTTAGGGGCCATGGCGACGAAGGACCGCTAGGCTAACTACCAGACCAGATTCTCACAAACGCGCCCCCTACCTAGCGCTCCAAAGATGTCGGTGGGAGACGACACCTATGGGATCACAAGAATCCCTACTACGGTTGCGGGGCGCGGGGTTGAGAGAAGAGCGGGTCTAACAGAGAGCATGCGGTTCGTTTATCCAGGTTCGGGCCGCGAGGATGCGTAAAACCCTTGTCCTGCTTTGGTGGATGTATTCTGAGTTCTTGAACTAGCTGTGACACCCCAAAATTTTAACCTTGTTTTACTAATTAAAATTTTGCCAGGAAAATTAAACTTTTCATTTTTCTAGGTTTTCTTTGATTTCAGTACCATCCTTTCTTGGATTTTTATGGAGTTTTATCCCAAGTGAAAGTTTCCAAATATATTACTGGACTTGTTTTCTCCCTCGAGAAAAACATTTCTCTTAAAAGTGGATTTAATTGCATAACTAATTCTCCCTGAGATTTATTCCTTGAAATGATTTTTTTAAAAAGTTTCAGGACCCAATTTGCACTGCAACCTCTTGATATATTTATCTAAAATTCCAACCAAAATTTGGAGATGTCATGTGATGTTTTTAAATCACTTTTATGCAAAAATATATTTCATTCTTTGGATATTTTGAGCTCTACACCAAGTTTTCAAATCTGGTCCAGTGGGCAATTTTGCACTACAACCCATTTAAATATTTCTTTCTAGCTTCCACCAAAATTATGGGATGTTCATAGGAGTATATTATTCAACTTTATGCAAAAACCCTTTTTATGTTCTTTGAAAAATTTGAGTGAATCAACCTCTTTTGCTTTCTGGTCCAGTTTGGCTTTTTCTACTGCAACCCGAGTTAAATTTGCTCTAGTACTCTTGAGCTTTCTCCTGCTTATAGCCCATGCTACAAAACCCTTAAGTCCAGAAGAGTGGACCCATTGGAGAATTTTTAGTGCATGCAACCATGCCTTTTTCTTTCTGTCCAAAACTGATGTTTTGCAAAACTTGCACTAACAAGTTTCTGATTTTATCAAACTAACCTCACCACCCTCTCTTTCAACTAAAGAGACCCTCATCTGGAGAATTTGGCCACCCCAAGAATTGCCTAGATGCCTTTGGCATTTTGTCAAACACCCTATGTGCATGGCCAGATTTGGCATGATTCCAAGTTTACATTGTGAACTTGAGCCCCTGACCAAACCACCATGTCCTTTGATCCCCTTGCTAACCCTAAACTAGTCCTGTTATTTTCCAGCCCCTCTCAAGCACTCTAGGCTACCCTGGCATACTGTCGAGCACATCTCGTGCGTGCTTTGGGCGCACCCAGAGCGCGCGTTTTGCACGTGCGTGCGCTTGGGTCGCCGCGTCGCGCCCCGGCCCTTGCTCGCCTGCAGAGCCGCACTCCCGACCTCATCCACTCGCAGGAACCAGCCAAGCCCCCCTGGCGCCCAACAGCGCCGCCGTCGGGTCGGCAACGGCGGCTAGCGGGCGGCCATAGTGCGCCCTGCCATGGACGGCGCCGCCCAAGCCACAACTCCTCGCTAGCTGCCCTCGTGAGCAGGCCGCCCTTATCCCCAAGCCCGTCCGCTAGCGCCGACCCTGCTCTGGCCATCGCCACGTCGCTCTGCCACAACAGAAGCGGTCGGCCGGTGATCTTATCCACGACCACCGACGGAACCACCCTATATAAGGACCCCCCGAGCTCGCCAAACCCTCAAGCAACCTCTCACACCCCCTCGCCGATCTGCCCGTAGCAGTAGAAAGACCAAAGGGCTCGTCTTCTTCTTCTCCGGCAACCACGGCCGCCGCCACTGTCTCGTTCACTCCAGCGCCACCAGGGCCTCCCCCTCTCCACTCTCTTCGCCAGAGGCCCTCCCTTCATCTCGTGAGTCCACCCCCAAGCCCAATTTTGATCGGGAGCCACCGGAGACAAATCGCCCAATCATGCCCGAAGCCCCCTCCGCCGCGGAGCTTGCCGTCGGCGATTCCCTCCGTCCCCGCCGGCCAGTCGACCACCGGGAGGACCGCCTAGGAGTGGCGGATCCATCCCTGGCCTTGGGTGCCCTCAAGGAGCCTCCGTTCGCCGGCGACGGTCACCGGAGTCCCGCCCCCGCTCGGGCAGAGGAAAAGGAGGGAGAAGCGACAAGTCAAACCTGACCAGTGGGCCTCGTGGACCCACTATCAGTGACCCACGCGCCCGTCCACGCTGGCGTAAGTGGAAGCGCAAACCCCTGAGTACGTCTCCCCTGCTTCGAAGACGTATTCTGTCTGAAACGTTTTCTTTTTCTGTTTTAATTTAAAAATAGAATTTGACCAAAACTTTGACTGGCTATAACTTTTTAAATATAAGTCCAAATGAATTGATTCTTTTTCCTACCTCTCTCAAATTTCACCTAGTTTATTTTAAGATTTATTTCAAAAATAATTAGGATAACTTTTTGTACTGCTTTTAAAGTATGTGTTATTTTCCTATTTTCGAAATAGGATTTTGGAGAGAGAGAAGAGAGCTTTCAAAAAATATTGGAGTGCACCTCACCTCTCCACACCTTGAAGGCAAGCATTTCTGAACTCAGGCATAATATTATCGTGTGTTGTTTGATACAGTTACAACACCATCGTGACACGGAGTATCCGTTATGTGTTTGTGACGATATGATCATACGCTTTGAGTGCAAAGATGGAAATTTTTGCTGTTGGAAATGGACATACTTGTGATAGCAATCACCTCATGTGCCTCTCATGCCTACCGGGAAGGATCCGAGAAAGTCTCTGTCTTGGGTAGACACGAGCTTGTCCCTCGTCGAGACGGTTATGACTGGGAGGGCAGGGGGAGGTATGATGAGTGGTGGTTGTGTCTGATGGGTGTGAAATATTATCCTTATGCTAATCATGCAGGAAATACTTAAGCCTCCTGAGTTGGCCGTAGATCGAGTCTTGTTCCAGTAACCCCCATACTTGTTTCGTGCTACCACTTGTCCCTGCCGTAGGTAGGGTACGGTTCAGTAAGTTGTCAACCCCTGTCTAGCACACACCGTACAGAGAGACCGCGATGAGGGTTCCATGGCCCTGGATTAAAGCCAGTCATCCGGTCCGGCGGCATGGGTGTTTTCGGTTGTAGCCAAAGGGGGTAGCTCCCCCAGTTTGCGCACGGTATAAATTTTGTGATCCCATGCTAGTCGAGGTTGTAGCCTCCCCACTTGGAGTTTTGCTTAACATGTGTCAAGGGTGATTCCAGACACTGGTGAGTTAGGCTGGTGTGTGCAGTCAGGTGTGTTTTCAATCAAAAGACCGTGGACGGAATTAGTCCCGATGGACTAAAGGAATCCGTTGCTAGTGGGTAAAGAGTACACCCTCTGCAGAGATATTATACCTATTCGAATAGCCGTGTCCATGGTTAAGGACTACAGTTTGGGATGGGTCAAGTGTCGGTCTTAGTGTCGGTCTTCGGAGGAAAAACTACTGAACCAGAACATTAGTTATGATCTGTGACATATGATGATTATGATTATTATTATTGTGGACTAATCGGTTTTATTATTTGAAATTTATGAGTATCCCTGGGACGGTTCTACCTCCTGGATATTCACTGTGACTATTCTTATATAAGCCCTTTATGTGGTGTCGCTCAGACGCCCGACTGTGGCATGTTTGTCATTTCATTTGCTTATAAGCCCTTTATGTGGTGTCGCTCAGACGCCCGACTGTGGCATGTTTTTCATTTCATTTACTTATAAGCCCTTTATGTGGTGTCGCTCAGACGCCCGACTGTGGCATGTTTTTCATTTCATCTACTTATAAGCCCTTTATGTGGTGTCGCTTAGACGCCCGACTGAGGCATACTTTATATTGTTATCCTTTCGAGGCGTCGCTTCAGTCACCCGATCGGTGCATTCTATTTCTACTCGCTGATTGCATATTCATATATGACATGATAACCTGCTTGCATGCATCATGAGCTTCATTTATGACTGACGGAGTGATCATAGAATATTTTAAAGCAGGATCATTAATGGCTATATTATACCTGTGTTCTTAATGTTTGCGAGTACATTCAAAGTACTCACTGGCTTGTCCCTGGCTATTGTCTTGGCCAGATTTCTTGCTTGGAAAGGAACATTGCGATGACAGCCCGGAACCTATGCAATGGAGATAGCAGCCTCGCGAAGATAGGAGTTATCCTGGTCAGCTGTTCCTGTGGGAAATGGAGTCCCATAGACGCTGATGATCCGCAAACCGCTTCCGCCACCAACCACTAGAAACCAATTGTTGTACCCATAGGCCAGAATGGTCTTGTACTACATATTTTGTACTTTGCTTGGAGTTTCTGTAACAAGTTGGTGTCTCATCAGCTAACAGTAATCCTGGGGCTGGTGAGCATAAGGGCCGCTTTTGGGAAATTAATATCCCGAAAAACCGGTCCTGACAAACTTGGTATCAGAGCCAGGCTGACCATTGGCTAATCCTATCTTAGCCAGATCGAAAAACCTAGGTAAACCAACCCACCAGACCTTAACCAAACCCCGGCCAAGCTTCTCGTGTAAGATAGCCTCACAGTGACCCGACACCTTTTGGCAGTCGGTGCCCAACCTATCAGCCTAACTTGTCAGTCACACGCCAGTGACCGGCCCCTGAATAGTATTTTTCGCAAGCGTGCGAAGGAAGACTCTGTCCCCTTTTTCTATAAAAGGGCACGCTAGCCTCAACCCAGCATAGCACAACCTCTAACCCCAAACCAAGCTAAAATGCCAGGACCCATTGTTCACAATGAGACCACAGCAACCAACCTTGGAGGTTTCGTGACCGTGCTAGCAAACCTCACCCGCCGTGCCTTCGCGTTAGAAGAGCCCCCAGAATATGTTGTGTACCAAGGGTCCATGAGCGGTGAGAGCCGTCAATTTTGGGCCAGTGTGCACGTCTATGGTAGGGGTCTATCACCAGAACGCCCCCTACAGGTTCACCGGAAGGACAACTTTCTTTGAGCCACAAGCCATCCAACTAGCTGCTCGAGAAGCTATAATTCAACTCCGGCACTTGTCGCCCAGAGTTAACTGTCGCTCATTCTACTACTACCCCAGCCGTGACGGGTATGGTAGACCACCCCAAGTTGCCAACGGAGACCACGAGACGGACCCTGCATTGTTGCATCTGGTGCGCTATGTAAGTGCACTAGAGGGGCTGTTCGATCAAATCACCCTTGATCTGATCGCAGCTCGTGGAGAACTGATCCGCAGAGCCCCAGCAAGAAGAGAAGATGAGCCCGACGCCGACAATCCAGTCGTGCTGTTCGGACAACTGATCGAGGCCTTGAGGTCAGCCCCAACCATCAACCAAGGTGCTTTGATGACCCCAGAAGTGCTTCATCGCCTTTTGGGAACACACTCCAACGGGATTGTGGCCAACAATCCCCACGATGGTCATCATCGCTACCCCGACCCTGCAGTTCCTCAACCCCCTCCAGCCAATCCCGACGGTGAGGCCAATGGAGAAGCCTCGACATCCACAAGGCACGCCCGCTTAGATATAAACGAGGTGGACTAAGCCACTCGAGTAGTACCAAGTCTTAGCATACCCCATGCCCTGTAATTATGTGATCATGTATCGCCATATTGGAGGGCTACCTGCTTGTGCATCCCTATTTTGAATAGTGGCCATGCATGAGTGCCTTGGTGTACGACTGCATTTTAATTCCGGGCGTAGCTGCCAAAACCAACCCCGACGGCACCCACAGTAACACGTCACTTTTGGGAGATGTGTGTATCTGTGGCTTTGACCCCGACCCCCATGAGAGCATAACCGAGAAAACAGTTGCCCCTCATCGCGGTAAGTAACCTAGCCCAGTTGCTATATAAAGGCCACCTCATGACCTTGCCGAGTACCCCTCATCTTGTGCGCAACCCTCTCAACCATTTCTCGCCATGCCGAGCCCTAGTATTTATTTGAGGACCCCAGAGGCAACCACAGGTAGCTTTGTTAAAATATTGTGGGACTTTACCTGCAGTACCATGGGTTCTACCCAGCCACCCCAGTACGAGTTGCTCAAGTCGAGGATCACCTCTTCCACCTCGAAATATTGGGCAGTAGTGCACATCCCTCCCGTAGACTCAAATCAGGACCCAACGGAAGTCTCCTTCCTAGGGAAATCTATGCCAACTCCGCAGATGGCCATAGAAGCGGCTGCACACGAAGCGATTGTTCGCCTTCGATTCGCAGTACCCTATGCCAGGAAATGAGGGTATTATTACTTTCCGAGCCGTGCAGCACCTGGGGAAGTGACATCTTTTCCCGGTGGACGAATTGAGAGAGACCCAGTACTGGCCAACCTTGTCCAGTATGTCATTGCTCAAGAGCGTTTGACCCAGCGAGTAATGGGTTATCTCCAGAGTCTCGCTGATTTAAATCCTCAGATCGCCATCGGCAGACCACTGAGACCCGACCAGGAGAGACGCGTTCATCGACTAATCAACCCGCTTCCCCCGATAGAAGAAGAGTGTGCCCCAGTACCAGAGACGTTTTCTCAGGACCCCGTCCAGTTGCCATTTTCGTTCTAGACGTCACTGCCTTGTTCTTTTATTCCAGCATTTAGCTAAGTGTTGTAACTCATGCGTGTTATTTTAATTCTTATGCGTTGAGATAATTTTTTTTGGTTTCAATTGTTGAGTAACTTTTGCTGCTGTAAATTTTGATTAACTAATTTTCTCTCGCGAAAAATCCTGGAGTGAGATTTCGTTTCCCTAAGTTGCTACGGCATATATCTCCTCACGACATGGATCTTTATTCACGCAGCACCACGGCAACAGACTCACAACCACAATCACTCGAACACATACACTACTTGCAACACCATGTAACCATGTTGCATCTGGCTAATCATCCCCCTAACCCACCACAGTCTTTGAAGGAGAGATTAGTGGATATTCATTCGGGTACAAGTTACCTCTCGCACACCGATGACCGTTAGCACCCGACACCACACCTACTCCTTGTGATCACCGCCACCGCGGAGAGCCAACACTCGAGCGGCAGCATCACGACGATCATCGAGGATCATCACACACAGGAGCACGGAGAGCCCCAGCAATGCCGCCTGCCCTCCGCACACCAGGATCACGTACCAGTCCGGCATCGACTCCACCATTAGAGCCTCAACCGAGCTTCTGTAAATGGAAATGGAGGAGGAAGAAGGAGAAGGAGAAGCGAGGCCAGATGTGAGGAATAAGAGAGGAACACCTCGGCCGTTTTATAGCTTGAGCTCGGTGTACGGTGGGCGAAGTCCACCAGCGCCGCTCGTCGCCCGATCGCCGGTGTTCGGAGGCGAATCCGCAAGCAGTGCCGACAGCATGCTGGCCCGCGAGGTGAGTGCACGCTGCACCGGCAGCTAGCACGCCACGAACTACCACAGGTACGGCCTAGATGCCCTACACGCTAAACGTCGCCGGTGGAGAACGCGCGGGAAAGCGCACGGGAGAGAGGAAGAAGATAGAACCAGACGAAGAAGAAGAGGCTGACAATGGACCCCGGGTCCACCTGTCAGCTAGAGAGAGCACTGTGCTCTCGGGTATGACCAGCGTATTTTAAATTTAGAATTTATTCTAAATTTACTGTATCCAACGTAGAAATCTCTCGTTTTCCCCCTAACCGTAGATTTTTCCACGCAGCGCCAGTGTTCCACACAGTGGTTTTACACCACTTATTGCCCTCTCACTGTAGCCACATTTATTGCATATATTTTCTTAAAACAGCTTTTAACAAATCTCGAGGACGAGATTTTTCTTAAGGGGGGTAGTGTTGTGACACCCCAAAATTTTAACCTTGTTTTACTAATTAAAATTTTGCCAGGAAAATTAAACTTTTCATTTTTCTGGGTTTTCTTTGATTTCAGTACCATCCTTTCTTGGATTTTTATGGAGTTTTATCCCAAGTGAAAGTTTCCAAATATATTACTGGACTTGTTTTCTCCCTCGAGAAAAACATTTCTCTTAAAAGTGGATTTAATTGCATAACTAATTCTCCCTGAGATTTATTCCTTGAAATGATTTTTTAAAGTTTCAGGACCCAATTTGCACTACAACCTCTTGATATATTTATCTAAAATTCCAACCAAAATTTGGAGATGTCATGTGATGTTTTTAAATCACTTTATGCAAAAAATATATTTCATTCTTTGGATATTTTGAGCTCTACACCAAGTTTTCAAATCTGGTCCACCGGGCAATTTTGCACTACAACCCATTTAAATATTTCTTTCTAGCTTGCACCAAAATTATGGGATGTTCATAGGAGTATATTATTCAACTTTATGCAAAAACCCTTTTATGTTCTTTGAAAAATTTGAGTGAATCAACCTCTTTTGCTTTCTGGTCCAGTTTGGCTTTTTCTACTGCAACCCTAGTTAAATTTGCTCTAGTACTCTTGAGCTTTCTCCTGCTTACAGCCCATGCTACAAAACCCTTAAGTCCAGAAGAGTGGACCCATTGGAGAATTTTTAGTGCATGCAACCATGCCTTTTTCTTTCTGTCCAAAACTGATGTTTTGCAAAACTTGCACTAACAAGTTTCTGATTTTATCAAACTAACCTCACCACCCTCTCTTTCAACTAAAGAGACCCTGATCTGGAGAATTTGGCCACCCCAAGAATTGCCTAGATGCCTTTGGAATTTTGTCAAACACCCTGTGTGGATGGCCAGATTTGGCATGATTCCAAGTTTACATTGTGAACTTGAGCCCCTGACCAAACCACCATGTCCTTTGATCCCCTTGTTAACCCTAAACTAGTCCTGTTATTTTCTAGCCCCTCTCAAGCAATCTAGGCTACCCTGGCATATTGTCGAGCACGTCTCGTGCGTGCGCTCGGGTCGCCGCGTCGCACCCCGGCCCTTGCTCGCCTGCAGAGCCGCACCCCGACCTCATCCACTCGTAGGAACCAGCCAAGCCCCCCTGGCGCCCAACAGCGCCGCCGTCAGGTCGGCAACGGCGGCTAGCGGGCGGCCACAGTGCGCCCTGCCATGGACGGCGTCACCCAAGCCACAACTCCTCGCCAGCTGCCCTCGTGAGCAGGTCGCCCTTATCCCCAAGCCCGTCCGCTAGCGCCGACCCTACTCCGGCCATCGCCACGTCGCTCTGCCACAACAGAAGCTGTCAGCCGACGATCTTATCCACGGCCACCAACGGAACCGCCCCCGATCGCTATATAAGGACCCCCCGAGCTCGCCAAACCCTCAAGCAACCTCTCACACCCCCTCGCCGATCCGCCCGTAGCAGTAGAAAGACCAGAGGGCTCGTCTTCTTCTTCTCCGGCAACCACGGCCGCCGCCACTGTCTCGTTCACTCCGGCGCCACCAGGGCCTCCTCCTCTCCACTCTCTTCGCCAGAGGCCCTCCCTTCATCTCGTGAGTCCACCCCAAGCCCAATTTTGATCGGGACCCACCGGAGACAAATCCCCCAATCATGCCCGAAGCCCCCTCCGCCGTGGAGCTCGCCGCCGGCGATTCCCTCCATCCCCGCCGGCCAGTCGACCACCGGGAGGACCGCCTAGGAGTGGCGGATCCATCCCTGGCCTCGGGTGCCCTCAAGGAGCCTCCGTTCACCGGCGACGGTCACCGGAGTCTCGCCCCCGCTCGGACAGAGGAAAATGAGGGAGAAGCGACAAGTCAAACCTGACCAGTGGGCCCCGTGGACCCACTGTCAGTGACCCACACGCCCGTCCACGCTGGCGTAAGTGGAAGCGCAAACCCCCGAGTACGTCTCCCCTGCTTCGAAGGCGTATTCTGTCTGAAACGTTTTCTTTTTCTGTTTTAATTTAAAAACAGAATTTGACCAAAACTTTGACTGTCTATAACTTTTTAAATATAAGTCCAAATGAATTGATTCTTTTTCCTACCTCTCTCAAATTTCACCTAGTTTATTTTAAGATTTATTTCAAAAATAATTAGGACAACTTTTTGTACTGCTTTTAAAGTATGTGTTATTTGCCTATTTTCGAAACAGGATTTTGGAGAGAGAGAACGGAGCTTTCAAAAAATATTGGAGTGCACCTCACCTCTCCACACCTTGAAGGCAAGCATTTCTGAACTCAGGCATAATATTATCGTGTGTTGTTTGATACAGTTACAACACCATCGTGACACGGACTATCCGTTATGTGTTTGTGACGATATGATCATACGCTTTGAGTGCAAAGATGGAAATTTTTGCTGTTGGAAATGGACATACTTGTGATAGCAATCACCTCATGTGCCTCTCATGCCTACCGGGAAGGATCCGGGAAAGTCTCTGTCTTGGGTAGACACGAGCTTGTCCCTCGTCGAGACGATTATGACTGGCAGGGCAGGAGGAGGTATGATGAGTGGTGGTTGTGTCTGATGGGTGTGAAATATTATCCTTGAGCTAATCATGCAGGAAATACTTAAGTCTCCTGAGTCGGCCGTAGATCGAGTCTTGTTCCAGTAACCCCCATACTTGTTTTGTGCTGCCACTTGTCCCTGCCGTAGGTAGGGTACGGTTCAGTAAGTTGTCAACCCGTGTCTAGCACACATCGTATAGAGAGACCGCGATGAGGGTTCCATGGCCCTGGATTAAAGCCAGTCATCCGGTCTGGGGGCATGGGTGTTTTCGGTTGTAGACGAAGGGGGTAGCTCCCCTAGTTTGCACGCGGTATAAATTTTGTGATCCATGCTAGTCGAGGTTGTAGCCTCCCCACTTGGAGTTTTGCTTAAGAGGTGTCAAGGGTGATTCCAGACACTGGTGAGTTAGGCTGGTGTGTGCGATCAGGTGTGTTTTCAATCAAAAGACCGTGGACGGAATTAGTCCCGATGGACTAAAGGAATCCGTTGCTAGTGGGTAAAGAGTACACCCTCTGCAGAGATATTATACCTATTCAAATAGCCATGTCCATGGTTAAGGACTACAGTCTGGGATGGGTCAAGTGTTGGTCTTAGTGTCGGTCTTCGGAGGAAAAACTACTGAACCAGAACATTAGTTATGATCTGTGACATATGATGATTATGATTATTATTATTGTGGACTAATCGGTTTTATTATTTGAAATTTATGAGTATCCCTGGGACGGTTCTACCTCCTGGATATTCACTGTGACTATTCTTATATAAGCCCTTTATGTGGTGTCGCTCAGACGCCCGACTATGGCATGTTTGTCATTTCATTTTCTTATAAGCCCTTTATGCGGTGTCGCTCAGACGCCCGACTGTGGCATGTTTGTCATTTCATTTACTTATAAGCCCTTTATGTGGTGTCGCTCAGACGCCCGACTGTGGCATGTTTGTCATTTCATCTACTTATAAGCCCTTTATGTGGTGTCGCTTAGACGCCCGAATGAGGCATACTTTATATTGTTATCCTTTCGAGGCGTCGCTTCAGTCACCCGATCGGTGCATTCTATTTCTACTCGCTGATTGCATATTCATGTATGACATGATTAACCTGCTTGCATGCATCATGAGCTTCATTTATGACTGACGGAGTGATCATAGAATATTTCAAAGCAGGATCATCAATGGCTATATTATACCTGTGTTCTTAATGTTTGCGAGTATATTCAAAGTACTCACTGGCTTGTCCCTGGCTATTGTCTTGGCCAGATTTCTTGCGTGGAAAGGAACGTTGCGATGATAGCCCGGAACCTACGCAATGGAGATAGCAGCCTCGCGAAGATAGGAGTTATCCTGGTCAGCTGTTCCTGTGGGAAATGGAGTCCCATAGACGCTGATGATCTGCAAACCGCTTCCGCCACCAACCACTAGAAACCAATTGTTGTACCCATAGGCCAGAATGGTCTTGTACTACATATTTTGTAGTTTGCTTGGAGTTTCTGTAACAAGTTGGTGTCTCATCAGCTAACAGTAATCCTGGGGCTGGTGAGCATAAGGGCCGCTTTTGGGAAATTAATATCCCGAAAAACCGGTCCTGACACTAGCTACGGGGTGTAACGAGCTCCAAAAAGTCGACCCCCTCTCCTCGTTGCCTTGGGCCTCCTTTTATAGAAAAAGGGTTTGCCACAGTGGCACACAGGAGGTGGAAAGGCAACAATGTTGCGAGGTTATCCTGGTATTACAGGACAAAGTGCATTAAATGCGAGGCTTAGGTGTCCCTCCACTTTATCAGGGACGGGGCGAGGCCCGTCCCATCCGTCGCTGCCCCTCCATGCTTCGACACACGCCCTGGCCAGCGATGCATGTGGTGCCATGTAGGTAGGCAAGCAACTGAGGTGGCACGGTGGTGAAGTCTCCAAGAAGGGCTGCCTGTCGCCACGCAGGTGCCCGCCCAGCTGGTTGGGTCACAACTGCATGCGAACGGCGGCGGAGACTTGGCTGGTGTGGGCCTGATGGTGGCCCTGCTGGTGCGCTTGGCGAGGGCCTTGCCGGGTGGCCCGGCAAGGGTCTTGCCGTGGCGTGCAGGCGTCCCCGGCAAGGATCTTGCCGGGGGTCTTGTGGGTTTCTTCGGTGAGGATGGCTGCTTTCCTATCCTCATTTGACCTTGACTATTCTTTGTCTTCACGAAGATCTGCATGCCACCACAGAGGTGCCTCCCGAGCCCTATCCAATGCTTTTGTCGAGTGTTGGTGGGCTAGAAGGTGGCTCGCTCGGCTGGCGTGGGCGAGCTGCCCCGGCAAGGGTCTTGCCGGGGCCGTTGAGGCCCCCCCAGCAAGGGTCCTTGCCGGGGAAACGTGCTTTGCCCATCTGATCTTTGTGGCCTTGGTCCTTGTCGTTGCTTTGCTTCCTCTTGGGCTTCGATCTTACCTTGTCTTACCTCCCTTGCTCTGCTCGGTGTGGTCACGGGCACGGCTCTGACTACCCGTGCACAGGTAAAGGGGTACAAAAATGTGCCCCTAGTTTTGTACACCGACACTCATCTGAAATTCATGAAACTTGTCATGCTATCATGGAGCGGCATCAACATGCCGTGGTAAAAAATTTGTCCCATTTGGGGCAGGTTTGGGTATAAGCTTCTCACAAACCAGCGCTTCTCACAACAAGCGTGATGGTTTTGGTACGGAACTTGCCACCTTTGTGGATGAAACGATATCCATTGCCTCTTATTGCTTTCGAAAAAATTCGAGTGTCAACGTAGAACAACAATAGTGTTGTATTCAATTTTGGAATTTTTCAGGGTTCGTTTTGACATTTTTATACATTAACTGGGTTTTCCAGGCATTTTATGTGCATAATTCAAATTTGAACTACATGCACATTCTCCAGTGCATATAAACTGATTGAAAAATCAAAAAAAAAATGTGTCCTTGGGCGCATGCTTAGGTCCCATGCAAGAAATGGAAATGAATTTCAAATAGCCTGCCACCGCCACTCGGCCGCAAACATTGAGAAACATGGTTTCTAAATTCTTGTAAATCCAAAACTCGTCTGAAATTCATGAAACTTGGCATGCTATCATGGAGCGGCATCAACATGCCGTGGTAAAAATTATGTCCCATTTGGGGTAGGTTTGGGTATAAGATTCTCACAAACCAGAGCTTCTCACAACAAGCGTGATGGTTTCGGTATGGAACGTGCCACCTTCGGGGATGTAACGATATCCGTTGCCTCTTATTGCTTTAATTTTTTTTCGAGAGTCAACATAGAACAACAAGAGTTTTGTGTTCAATTTTGGAGTTTTTCGAGGTTCGTTTGGACATTTTTATACATTAACTTGGTTTTCCAGGCATTTTATGTGCATAATTCAAATTTGAACTACATGCACATTCTCCAGTGCATATAAACTAGTTGAAAAATCAAATATGTGTCCTTGGTTGCATGCTTAGGCCCCATGCAAGAAATGGGAATGAATTTCAAACACCCTGCCACCGTCACTCGACCGCAAACATTGAGATACCTGGTTTTGAAATTCTAGTGAATCCAAAACTCCTCTGAAATTCATGAAACTTGGCATGCTATCATGGAGCGGCATCAACATGTTGTGGTAAATTTTTTGCCCCATTTGGGGGCAGGTTTGGGTATAAGCTTCTCACAACAAGTGTAATGGTTTTGGTAGGGAACGTGCCACCTTTGGGGACGAAATAGTATATGTTGCCTCTTATTGCTTTCAAAAAATTTCGAGTGTCAACATAAAACAACAAGAGTGTTGTGTTCAATTTTGGAATTTTTCAGGGTTCGTTTAGACATTTTTATACATTAACTGGGTTTTCCAGGCATTTTATGTGCATAATTCAAATTTGAACTACATGCACATTCTCTAGTGCATATAAACAGGTTGAAAAATCAAATATGTGTCCTTGGGTGCATGCTTAAGTCCCATGCAAGAAATGGGAATAAATTGCAAATACCCTACCACCGTCACTCGGCCGCAAACATTGAGATACCTGGTTTTTAAATTCTAGTAAAACCAAAACTCGTCTGAAATTTATGAAACTTGGAATGCTATCATGGAGAGGTATCAACATGCTGTGGTAAAAAATTGTCAGCTTCGCCAAGTTTAATTCGGTTTCCCCAGTTTAATACAGTTTTTAAATATAAAACACTCATCGCAAACGTTTTAGTTAGGACACCCTTATGCAAACCGAGAGCTTCCCCAGGAAGCCAAGGGAAAATGTGTCGAGCAGGATTTGTGCAGCTCTTGATCGCAAACATTTTAGATAGAACACCCGTATGCAAAGTGAGAGCAGCGCAGGATTTGTGCATCCCTTCAACGCAAAGGTTGTTTTGGATGACCCGTGTGCAACCACGTACAAACAATTATTGGGTATGTTGCCATTTGTCAAACTAGAAAAATTTACATGTGTTGATCTAGTAAAGTTGCCATTTGTCAATCCTTGTAACACTGCGATTTGTCAAATATGCAGCTAGAAATCATTAGCACTATCTAATTTTTGCAACTAAAATTCAGTAATTAAGCATAAATTTCACTCATAGATTAAGCAGTCGTTCGTAATTTATACAAACAGTTCAACTCGATAGCTGAACTGACCAAACTTCTCCCCAATTGTTGCCAACCACGTACTGAAATAGCTAGTTCAACTATATATACTAGCTAATTTTAAGTACGTTGTATAGTTCGACCACATATCTATAGTCGGCTGAACTGAACAAAATAGCCCCTAAATACTACTACTACTACTACCACGGAGGGGCTTTGTGCTACTTCCGACAGCCTCTCCTCTGCCGAGCAAGCTCACCCCCTCAATAAGAGGAAGAGGAGGAGGAAAAGCCTACTGACAAGCTAGATAAATGCAATATGGTGCATGCCGGTGCTGCACGTTCAGCGACGGTCGCCAGCTCAAACGCTCACTGCTGCTCAGGGCGATGCCTCTCGAAGCGGCCGGATTGCTCGTAGATCTCCTGATTCCTCGCCTCTACGTCGGCGTGTGCTGCGGCCACGACTGCGGTAAGGCTCTTTGCATGCTCGACGAGGCGCTCCTCCAGCTCCCGCAGGAACTCGATGTAGGGCGCAAGGTCGCTAACGCACATGTGGGCCTCCACCTCCCGCCTTCGAGCCGCGGCGGCTGAGCGGGTGATAATCCCGGCGGTCGACGATAGGCTGGAGGCCACGACCACCACCTCCCGCCTTCAGCCCGCGGTGGTGGAGCGGGTGATGGCAACGGTGGCTGGCAGTGGGGTGGCGGCCATGACTGCCACCTCCCGCCTTCGGGCGGCGGCAGTGGAGCGGGAGATGGCCCTGACTTTTGACGGTGGTGTGGCGGCAACAGAGGCCGGCAATAGCAGCCGACGGGCAGCGGCAGCGGAGCATGTGGTGGGTGTTCCGCGCACACCCAACAGGGACGCCACACGCACTACACTATGCCAGGGACTACGACGCCGCCGTGGTGTAGCCTCCCAGCTGGAGCTGTCCTCTGATGACGGTGGAGTGGCTGAGCGATGATGATGGACCTGTGCCGTTGGCGATTGTGGGAGAAGCAGACGAGATAAGCTACAAGGAGGGAGGGGAAAGTGCGGCGCAGGACTAGCCGGTGGTGTGGGTTTTTATAGCAGGCCGCTAAGCATTGTGATTTTGGGGGATTTCACCGAGTCAGGAGGGAAGCTTGCGCGGGAACCTGTAAGGTTGTGCAGGAACGGGATCACCGACGATTCATTGGCGCCACCATTTGGCCAAAAGAATGCCCCCTCGCGCTGTGCAAGTTTGCGTTGTGAGCCATCTGTGGTAGCGGGATGACAAGACGTGCGAGAGGACACATTTAATAACAAAAACGTTTCGATTTAATTACCTACTATACCCCCGTCCTAGTTTATAAGTAGGATTTAACTAATAAAATACGAATGCATGGCGCAAAAGACTATATCATTGGAGTCCTATTTGAACATAGTTTCTAGCTAAACAATTTTTTTAACATGCATTAACACTGTTTTCGTTAAATTTAAGGTTATATTCCAGCAAGCGTTTGCCCGCAACACACACGGCTTATTCCATCACAAACAGCTCGGATGGATCAACTGTATGCCACGTATCACACACGCAACTCTAATCTGATTCGTGCTTGATATCTCCGACACCGCTCGCATAGTTCGTCTTATTTGCCACGTATCACTGTGTTGTCCTCTGCTCGTGTCCCTCGGCAAGCTGTGCTCGCCGTTAGGCGCCGCGACACGCTTTGTCGCGTCCGTTGGCGCGCTCTGCTCACATCCGTCGGTGCACTCGGCTTGTGGACACCTTTTCCTTGCGTGTTCAACTGATATATGCACATGTGTTGCATGGAACATCAAGATACATTTGTATGAATAGTTTATCTTGTGAGAGAAAAGGATGAACGCGAGAAGTCCTTATCTGCAAGTGTGCAGAGAGGTGTGGGTATCTTTTTGCAAAATTGTCATAGTTTGCTTTCTAACCGTCAGATATAGGTCAGACAGTCTATATTACACGATGGCGGGCACACCATCATCACCAACTCGGTCTTTTATAAGAGTAGAGATAGAGATGGTTGATCACCGTTGAGGCGATCGCGGAGCGCTCTACTCGCGCCCCTCCGCGCGTGCTCTTCCAGCGGTTGGGCATGCGCATGATCACGTCGGGGGGCCCATATGCACGCGGTTGCGCCGCGCGCGTTACCACGCAATGCACTTACGTGCGGCACGATGGAGTTATGCACTGCAAATTAGAACTGCCATCAGGGCCTGCTGATATTCCTGGCCATCCGGCTTCCCCTTTAATTCCTGCGGCCATTATAACCTTAGTCTCTTCAACCTTTCGATCGCGCCCCACAACACAACAAGCACACCCACGACGACACATGGAGAGGGGATGTCCAGCGGCGCTACAATGGAGTTCGGCGAGCATAGAGTGGAGACCCACGTGAGGGAGAAGGATCTCTCAATGGTGTACACCATTGACCGGGCCGTGGTGGACGAACACATCAACAGCGTTGAGCAGTTGCTTGCTCGAGACAAGTACAAGGTGGTCGACATCGACCTCCAGTACACCACCAGTCGTCCCATCACATATTAGAAGGTTGCCATTGCCCAATTGTGCGTGGGCCATCATGTCCTCATCTACCACTACTGCATGGCCATAGAGCCTTGCGACCGTTTCAACAGGTTTGTCAACAGCTCCGACTACAAGTTCGCCACGGTGCAAACCACCAACGATGTAAATGCGCTTCGTGTTACGGGCTTGGCTTGCAAGAAACTTGTCGAAATCCGTGACCACAACAGGGTCTGGGGCAACACGAAGAAGGACTCCCTAGTTGAACTCGCCTCGGCCATCATCGACCCCTGCTACGAAAAGATGAAGCAGGATGCCCAGAGAACAAGTCCCGTATCCTAGCATGGGGCCTGGATGTAGCAACTGGACGAACCTCATCTCAGGTTCACGGCCAAGAGCGTGTACACATGCTACGAGATGCGCAGGCGGATCGTTGACATGAGGAAGTGCCTCATTAACAAAATCTACGTGCCCGGATCGAGCCACAAGCAGAGCAAGCGTCACAAGAAGTAGATGATGATTAGATGATCGTTTATGCTAGTTAATCATGCATGTAATATATAGTTTACTTAATTGTTGGTGTGTGGAAATGTCATGTGTGTAGTAGCCACCTATGTAATTATGCATGTAATAGTTTACTTTGGTGTGTGCAAATGCCATGGTTGTAGTAGCCACCTATGTAAGTGGATGTTTAATTTGGTTATGCAAGCATGTACTTATAAGTGTGTGTGTGTGTGTGTGTGTGTGTGTGTGTGTGTGTTGTCCTGTATGCAATCCCATCGCACAACACACATGTCTTGTTAAGTTGAACCGTTTTTGTTCTCTTGTGTCAACGCAAACAAGTTCATCCGAGTGAACCACATGCTGTATATCGCACACACCTTGATCTAGCTGACCGTTTATTTTTTGTTGCCTAATCACAAATAGTTCATCCGACTGCACCGTATGTTGTATATCGCACACACCTTCATCTGGCTGCCCGTTTCTTTTGATTTACCTAATCACAAACAGTTCATCCGAGTGAACCGTATGATGTGTATCGCACACACCTTCATCTGGCTGCCCGTTTCTTTTGTTCCTCCTCATCATAAAAGTTAATTGAACTGAACCATATTCCCTTCATCGCACACGGTACTAAAATTTGAACCGTGTTTGATGCATCCTCCATCGCAAACATTTTGCACCTTTTTTCATGGTTTTCATACACCGACGTTTGCGATTATTGCATTGCACATAGTTTCTCAAAGGGTCTCTGATCATAGTGTCGCGTTAGTAGCAACCTGCAGTAGTGATAGGCATCACGTCCATGTCAAGTAGATCGAAACAATTCTGCATCTACTACTATTACTCCAGACATCGACCGCTATCCAGCATGCATCTAGAGTATTAAGTTCATAAGAACAGAGTAACACATTAAGCAAGATGACATGATGTAGAGGGATAAACTCAAGCAATAAGATATAAACCCCATCTTTTTATCCTTGATGGCAACAATACAATACGTGCCTTGCTGCCCCTACTGTCACTGGGAAAGGACACCGCAAGATTGAACCCAAAGCTAAGCACTTCTCCCATTGCAATAAAGATCAATCTAGTAGGCCAAACTAAACCGATAATTTGAAGAGACTTGCAAATATATCAAATCATGCATATAAGAATTCAGAGAAGAACCAAATAATATTCATAGATAATCTTGTTGATAAACCCACAATTCATCGGATCTCGGCGAACACACCGCAAAAGAGTATTACATCGAATAGATCTCCAAGAACATTGAGGAGAACTTTGTATTGAGAATCAAAGAGAGAGAAGAAGCCATATAGCTAATAACTATGGACCCGAAGGTCTGTGGTAAACTACTCACGCATCATCGGAGAAGCAATGGTGTTGATGTAGAAGCCCTCCGTGATCGATTCCCCCTCCGGTAGATCACCGGAAAAGGCCCCAAGATGGGATCTCACGGGTATAGAAGGTTGCGGTGGCGGAAAAGTGGTTTTGCGGCTCTCTGCGATGTTTCTAGGGTATAAGAGTATATATAGGCGAAAGAAGTATGTCGGTGGAGCTACGAGGGGCCCATGAGGGTGGGGGCGCGCCCTCCTGCCTCGTGGAGTTCCAGACTTTGACTCCAAGTCTTCTGAATTTCTTTCATTCCAAGAAAGATCATCGCGAAGGTTTCATCCCGTTTGGACTCCATTTGGTATTCCTTTTCTACGAAACTCTAAAATAGGCAAAAAAACAGAAACTGGCACCGGGCCTCCGGTTAATAGGTTAGTCCCAAATTTAATATAAAAGAGCATATTAAAGCCCATTAAACTTCCAAAACAGATAATATAATAGCATGGAACAATCAAAATTATAGATACATTGGAGATGTATCAAGCATCCTCAAGCTTAATTCCTGCTCATCCTTGAGTAGGTAAATGGTAAAAATAGAATTTTTGATGTGGAATGCTACCTAACATAATTATCAATGTAATTTTCTTTATTGTGGCATGAATGTTCATATCCGAAAGATTCAAAACAAATGTTTAATATTGACATAAAAATAATAATACTTCAAGCATACTAATAAAGCAATCATGTCTTCTCAAGATAACATGGCCAAAGAAAGCTATCCCTACAAAATCATATAGTCCGGCTATGCTCTATCTTCATCACAGAAAATATTTAAATCATGCACAACCCCGATGACAAGCCAAGCAATTGTTTCATACTTTTGATGTTCCTAAACTTTTTCAATCTTCACGCAATACATGAGCGTGAGCCATGGACATAACACTATAGGTGGAATAGAACGGTGGTTGTGGAGAAGACAAAAAGGAGAACATAGCCTCACATCAACTCGGCGTATTGATGGCTATGAAGATGCTCATCAATAGATATCAATGTCAGTAAGTAGGGATTGCCATGCAACGGATGCACTAGAGCTATAAGTGTATGAAAGCTCAAGAAGAAACTAAGTGGGTGTGCATCCAACTCGCTTGCTCACGAAGACCTAGGGCATTTTGAGGAAGCCCATCATTGGAATATACAAGCCAGGTTCTATAATGAAAGATTCCCACTAGTAAATGAAAGTGACAAAATAAGAGGCTCTCTATTATGAAGATCATGCTGCTACTTTGAAGCACAAGTGTGGAAAAGGATAGTAGCACTGCCCCTTCTCTATTTTTCTCGCATTTTTTATTTGGGCCTTTCTCTCCCTTTTTTATGGCCTCCTTTTTCCCTTTTTTTATTTTTCGTCCGGAGTCTCATCCCAACTTGTGGGGGAATCATAGTCTCCATCATCCTTTCCTCACATGGGACAATGCTCTAATAATGATGACCATCACACTTTTATTTACTTACAACTCAAGAATTACAACTCGATACTTAGAACAAAATATGACTCTGTGTGAATGCCTCCGGCGGTGTACCGGGATGTGCAATGAATCAAGAGTGACATGTATGAAAGAATTATGAAGGTGGATTTGCCACAAATACGATGTCAACTACATGATCATGCAAAGCAATATGACAATGATGAAGCGTGTCATAATAAACGGGACGGTGGAAAGTTGCATGGCAATATATCTCGGAATGGCTATGGAAATGCCATAATAGGTAGGTATGGTGGCCGTTTTGAGGAAGGTAAATGGTGGGTTTATGGTACCGGCGAAAGTTGCGCGGTACTAGAGAGGCCAGCAACGGTGGAAGGGTGAGAGTGCGTATAATCCATGGACTCAACATTAGTCATAAAGAACTCACATACTTATTGAAAAAAATCTATTAGTTATCGAAACGAAATACTACTTGCATGCTCCTAGGGGGATAGATTGGTAGGAAAAGACCATCGCTCGTCCCCGACCGCCACCCATAAGGAAGACAATCAAAAAATAAATCATGCTCCGACTTCATCACATAACGGTTCAACATACGTGCATGCTACAGGAATCACAAACTTTAACACAAGTATATCTCAAATTCACAACTACTCAACTATCACGACTCTAATTCACCATCTTCATACCTCAAAACAATCATAAGGAATCAAAATTCTCATAGTATTCAATGCACTTTATATGAAAGTTTTTATTATACCCATCTTGGATGCCCATCATATTAGGACTAATTTTATAGCCAAAGCAAATTACCATGCTGTTCTAAAAGACTGTCAAAATAATATAAGTGAAGCATGAGATATCAATAATTTCTATAAAATAAAACCACCACCGTGCTCTAAAAAGATATAAGTGAAGCACTAGAGCAAAATTATCTAGCTCAAAAGATATAAGTGAAGCACATAGAGTATTCTAACAAATTCTGATTCACGTGTGTCTCTCCCAAAAGGTGTGTATAGAAAGGATGATTGTGGTAACCTAAAAAGAAAAGACTCAAATCATACAATACGCTCCAAGCAAAACCCATATCATGTCGTGAATAAAAATATAGCCTCAAGTAAAGTTACCGATAGACGAAGACGAAATAGGGGATGCCTTCCGGGGCATCCCCAAGCTTAGGCCTTTGGTTATCCTTGAATTTTACCTTGGGGTGCCTTGGGCATCCCCAATCTTAGTCTCTTGCCACTCTTTATTCAAAAATCCATCTAATCTTTACCCAAAAACTTGAAAACTTCACAACACAAAACTTCAACAGAAAATCTCATGAGATCCGTTAGTATAAGAAAATAAGCGACCACTTTAAGGTACTGTAATGAACTTATTGTTTAATTATATTGGTGTTAAACCTACTGTATTCTAACTTCTCTATGGTTCATAAACTCGATACTACTCATAGATTCATCAAAATAAGCAAACAACGCACGAAAAACAGAATCTATAAAAAATAGAACAGTTTGTATCAATCTAGAGATTTCGAATACTTCTGCAACTCCAAAAATTCTGCAAAATTAGGAAGACCATGATAAAAAGTATATTGATATACTGCATTTGGAATTGGTATTTTATCGCTCTCTGGTAAAAAATGATAATTATTTTCGTGAGCGCATACTTTTGTTTTCATCAGCAAGATCAAACAACAATCACGCAAGAAGATCCTAAAGGCTTTACTTGGCACAAACATTAATTAAAACATAAAAAATACAATCATAATAGAAGGTAGATGAATTATTTATTACTAAACAGGAACAAAAAGCAAAGAACAAAAATCAAATTGGGTTGCCTCCCAACAAGCGCTATCGTTTAACGCCCCTAGCTAGGCATAAAAACAAGAATAGATCTGGGTATTGCCATCTTTGGTATGCAATCCATAAGTGGCTCTCATAATAGATTCATAAGGCAAATTAATTTTATTCCTAGGAAAGTGTTCCATGCCTTTCCTTAACGGAAATTGGAATCTAATATTTCCTTCTTTCATGTCGATAATTGCACCAATCGTTCTAAGGAAAGGCCTACCAAGAATAATAGGGCATGTAGGATTGCAATCTATATCAAGAACAATGAAATCTATGGGCACATAATTCGTATTTGCAACAATAAGAACATCATTAATCCTTCCCATAGGTTTCTTAATGGTGGACTCCACAAGATGCAAATTTAAAGAACAATCATAAAATTCTCGGAAGCCTAGCACATCACATAAAGTTTTTGGAATAATGGAAACAGTAGCACCCAAATAACACAAAGCAAAGCATTCATAATCTTTAATCTTAATTTTAATAGTAGGTTCCCACTCATCATAAAGTTTGCTAGGGATAGAAACTTCTAGTTCAAGCTTTTCTTCATAGGATAGCATTAAAGCATCAAGGATATGTTTAGTAAAAGCTTTATTTTGATTATAAGCATCAGGAGAATTTAACACGGATGGAAACAAGGAAATACAATCTATCACAGAGCAATTATCATAATTAAATTCCTTGAAATCCAAAATAGTAAGTTCATTGCTATGTAAAGTTTTGACCTCTTCAATCCCACTTTTATTAATTTTTTCATCAAGATCTAAAAACTCTGAATCATTGGGACGCCTTTTAACTAAAGTTGACTCATCTCCAGTCCCATATTTATCATGATTCATATTGGAAAACAAAGATTTAATAGGAGTTACATCAATCACTTTTAGATCTTCATTATTATTATCATGAAAACTAGAAGAACATGCTTTCACAAAGCAATCTTTTTTAGCACGCATCCTAGCGGTTCTTTCTTTGCACTCATAAATGGAAATTCTCATGGCTTTGAGAGACTCATTGATGTCATGCTTAGGTGGAATAGATCTAAGTTTCAAAGAATCAACATCAAGAGAAATTCTGTCCACGTTCCTAGCCAACTCATCAATCTGAAGCAATTTTTCTTCAACCAAAGCATTGAAATTATTTTGCAAACTCATAAATTATTTAACAGTAGTCTCCAAATCAGAGGGCATCTTATTAAAATTTCCATAGGAGTTGTTGTAGGAATTACTAGGAAACGGCCTAGAATTAAAGTTTCCTCTATACGCGTTGTTACCAAAATTGTTCCTACCAACAAAATTCACATCCATAGATTCATTATTATTCTCACTCAAAGTGGACAAAGGCATATCGTTAGGATCGGAAGAAACACTTTTATTAGCAAACAATTTCATAAGTTTATCCATCTTTCCACTCAAAACATTAATGTCTTCAATCGCATGACTTTTTTACTAGTGGATCTTTCGGTGTGCCATTGAGAATAAATAATCATAATATTGTCTAGGAGTTTAGTAGCTTGTCGTAAAGTGATTTCCATAAAAGTGCCTCCCGCGGCCGAATCTAAAAGATTTCTAGAAGCAACATTCAATCCAGCATAAAAAATTTGTATAATCATCTACAAATTCAAACCATGTGTAGGGGAATTACGTATCATTAATTTCAACCTCTCCCAAGCTTGTGCAACATGTTAATGATCAAGTTGCTTAAAATTCATAATATTGTTCCTAAGAGAGATGATTTTAGCGAGAGGAAAATACTTTGAGATAAAAGCATCTTTGCACTTATTCCATGAATCAATACTATTTTTAGGCAAAGAAGAGAACCAAGTTTTAGCACATTCTCTAAGAGAAAATGGAAATAGCTTCAATTTAGAAATATCATTATCCACATCTTTCTTATTTTGCATATCACACAAATCAACAAAGGTGTTTAGATGGGTAGCGGCATCTTCACTAGGAAGGCCATAAAATTGATCTTTCATAACAAGATTCAACAAAGCGATATTAATTTCACAAGATTCAGCATCAGTAGTAGGAGAAATCGGAGTGCTAATAAAATCATCGTTGTTGGTATTGGAAAAGTCACACAATTTAGTATTATTTTGAGCCATCATGACAAACAATCAATCCAACACACAAGCACACAAGAAGCAAGCGAAAAGAGACGAACTAAAAACGGGTGAAGAAAAGGCAAAGGTTTGCGAAAATTGTTTTAGAAGTGGGGGATAGGAAAACGAGAGGCGAATGGCAAATAATGTAATGCGAGGGAGAAGAGTTTATGATGGGTACTTGGTATGTATTGACTTGGCGTAGATCTCCCCAGCAAAGGCGCCAAAAATCCTTCTTGCTACCTCTTGAGCATCCGTTGGTTTTCCCTTGAAGAGGAAAGGGTGATGCAACAAAGTAGCATAAGTATTTCCCTCAGTTTTGAGAACCAAGGTATCAATCCAGTAGAAGACAATGCACAAGTCACCTAGTACCTGCACAAACAATAAAGAACCTTGCAACCAATGTGTTTAAGGGGTTGTCAATCCCTTCATGGTCACTTGCAAAAGTGAGATCTAATAAAGATAGTAAAGTAAATATTTTTGGTATTTTTGTTGTATAGAATGAAAAGTAAAGATTGCAAAATAGTAAACGAGATGCAATGTAAATTAAAGAGATGCAATATAATAAGAAAGAGACCCGGGGGCCATAGGTTTCACTAGTGGCTTCTCTCAAGATAGCATGTATTACGGTGGGTGAACAAATTACTGCCGAGTAATTGATAGAAAAGCGCATAGTTACGAAGATATCTAAGGCAATGATCATGAATAGAGGCATCATGTCCGAGTCAAGTAGATCGAAACGATTCTGCATCTACTACTATTACTCCACACATCAACCACTATCCAGCATGCATCTAGAGTATTAAGTTCATAAGAACAGAGTAACACATTAAGCCAGATGACATGATGTAGAGGGATAAACTCAAGCAATATGATATAAACCCCATCTTTTTATCCTTGATGGCAACAATACAATATGTGCCTTGCTGCCCCTACTGTCACTGGGAAAGAACACCGCAAGATTGAACCCAAAGCTAAGAACTTCTCCCGTTGCAAGAAAGATCAATCTAGTAGGCCAAACTAAACTGATAATTCAAAGAGACTTGCAAAGATATCAAATCATGCATATAAGAATTCAGAGGAGAACCAAATAATACTCATAGATAATCTTGTTTATAAACACACAATTCATCGGATCTCGGCAAACACACCGCAAAAGAGTATTACATCGAATAGATCTCCAAGAACATTGAGGAGAACTTTGTATTGAGAATCAAAGAGAGAGAGAGAAGAAGTGTAGCGCCCCGAGACTGATGTGCCAGGTGTCCTCCAGTTATTCGCTGTTGTCTTATGTATTACATGGGTTGTGTGAAGATTACCTCACTTGCGACATTGCTTTCAATGTGGTTATGCCTCTAAGTCGTGCTTCGACACGTGGGAGATATAGCCGAATCGAGGACGTTACAAGAAGCCATATAGCTAATAACAATGGACCCGAAGGTCTGTGGTAAACTACTCACACTTCATCTCAGAGGCAATGGTGTTGATGTAGAAGCCCTCCGTGATCGATTCCCCCTCCGGCAGATCGCAGGAAAAGGCCCCAAGATGGGATCTCACGGGTACAGAAGGTTGCAGCGGTGGAAAAGTGGTTTCGTGGCTCTCCGCAATGTTTCTAGGGTATAAGAGTATATATATAGGCGAAAGAAGTACGTCGGTGGAGCTACAAGGGGCCCATGAGGGTGGGGGCGCACCTACCCCCTGGGCACGCCCTCCTGTCTCGTGGCTGCCTCGTGGAGTTCCAGACTTCAACTCCAAGTCTTCTGGATTGCTTTGGGTCCAAGAAAGATCATCACAAAGGTTTCATCCCGTTTGGACTCCGTCTGTTATTCCTTTTCTGTGAAACTCTAAAATCTGGCTCGACATTTCGGTATTAAAAATAGTTTGGACCCCAAAGAAATATGTTAAATTTCATTTAAATTTTTTACCCTGGCCCAGGCCAACAAAAAAATGGACTACAATAAATTGCATAAGAAGTTGCAATGAGATGTAAATTATTAAAAAATAGGTAATGGCCTGACTTGTGGGCCTAATAAGTTGACGCGTATGCAAGATTTTTTAATTATTATATATATCAACAAGCAATTCTAGCAGACGTAACCTTTGGATGTTGTGCTTCTTCAATCTCTGATCTTCTGCTCCAGCCGCCAAATCCAGCGCCGGTGGGACCGCCTGCTCCTGCCTCCCGTGGCCGGCTGTGCAGCCGCGCAGTCCTCACCGCCCCTACTACTTCCACCGCTAGCCAGGCCATCCCTCTACTCACCCACATCCCTCCACTTATGTGGCTTCGCCACCTCCGGGTCATTCCCTTCTTGGGTCTCGCCGTTGTCCATCGCGCCGGTGTTCTCGGCATGGCATGGTCAACGTTGTCAGCAAACGATAACATCGGAAGATGGATGTACATGGAGAGGCTGACAATTGGGACCCACATGGTTCATGGCTACATGCAAGAAAGTACCTCCTTATTACGTCAAAAAGAATAAATCCTCCAAATGACAGCTGGGACCCACCAGCTATATCATAGCACGGAAGGAAGTGCCTCCTTATTAAGCAAAAAATAACGAGTGCTCCCCATGACAGCTAGGGCCCACCAGATTTGGAGTCTGACTTGTGGCCCTACTAAGTTGACGCGTATCGAGGGTGTTATCAACTTAGTCAACAAACGATTCTATCACCAGTGACCGTTAGATTGTTAACATCTAACGGTCGTCCTGCTTCTTCAACCTACGATTTTCTTGCTCTAGCCGTCCAAACCACCGTGTGCTACTGCCTCCCATGGCCGGCTATGCTGCCGTGGAGGCCTCACCGCCCCTACTACTCCCACCGCTGGCCAGGCCACCCCTCTACTCACCCACAGCCCCTGTTATTCTGCGGCAACTATAACCTCACACCGCAGCCGAATCAGTCAATCCTCGTACTCCTCTCCGCGTGGGCATCCACTACCGTGTCTTTCGAGGCTCTGTCTCGTCCCCTTCATAGGCCTCGCCATCGTCCACCGCCTTGGTGCTCTCGGCGCGGCGTGGTCAATGTGATCAAGGAACAGACTTCCATCGGAATAGTACTGTACGTGGAGAGGCTGACAGCTAGGTCCACAGCCGTAGCAAGGAAGTGCCTCCTTACTAAGTGCAAAATAATGATTCCTCTACCTAACAGCAGGGACCCACCAGACGGGCCACCATATTTCACAAAAAAAAATGTTTCCCCCTGACTGCTGGGACCCACCAGCTACATCTTCACATGCAAGGAACTGCCTCCTTATCCTCCCTGACAGTCGGGACCCACCTGGTCCAAGCATACATAGAATTATCATTCTGGTCGTGAACGTGTACGTACATACTGGTCGATCGGTCTGTCTGCATGCTGCAGCCATGAACCATGGCTGAGTAAGGAAGGGCACATGTCGTAGTAGGGGCATAGACGTAGCATGTCACCCAGTCCCATCAATATCGTGTACACATATGTACAACTAGGGTGCAAGAAATTAAATATGGCCACGTACGTACATACGGGCGGGGTCTCGAACGCCTACACGTGCATACGTACAACCAGGGCTCATGTACGTGGAGAGGTGGTGACGATGTCCTGTTCATCGGCAGCCAAGAGGTTGGGTCAGAACAGAGAAACTGCGTCGTCGTGTTCATCGGGAGGCAACGGAATGCGTCGTGTTCATCAGGAGCCAACTGGCTTGGACGGAACAGCCAAAACGAGGCCTGACATACCGTAGAACAGAGGAAACGGCCTTGTGTTCGACAGCCTACGGTCGAAACAGGACCCTGTTCACCGGGAGGGGTCATGCGTACTGCGAAACGGACGAAACAGACTTCTCTTCGACCTCCTACAGTCGAAACAGGGTCCTGTTGATTGGGAGGGGTGTGGTGTATTGCAAAACAGAGGGAACAGACTTCTCTTCAACCTCCAATGGTCGAAATGGGGGTCTTGTTCATCGGTAGGGTGGTGGCGTACCGCAAAACGGGACTCCACGGGCTACTGTTCATCCACCAGCTACTGCCTCGCTCCAGCCTCCACGGGCTACTGTTCATCCACCGTCGACCTCCTGTAGCCTCCACCTGCAACTGTTCATCCACAATGTCTCCCTCCTGCCTCCACCAGCTATTGTTTATGTACGGGCTCCTGTTCATCCAGCCTCCACCGGCTACTGTTCAACTAGCCCTCTCCACAGGGTCCTATTCAACCAGCCCTCCACGGGCTATTGTTCATCCAGCCCTCCACTGGCTACTATTAAACCATCCCTCCACTGGCTGTTGTTCATCCAGCCCTCCACGGGGTCCTGTTCATCCACCCCCAACCGGCTCGATCGGGATCCTGTTCATCCAGTGGCAATGGCCTCTACTACCATGGGGTCTTGTTCATCCAACCCCCACCTGGAACTGTTCAACCAACCCACAACAACACTCACTGTTCATTAGGAGGCAGTAGGTTCGACCGGCATCAGTTAGCAGCAGTAGCGAAGGAATCACTCGATCGGATTTAGTTAACAACCAGGGGTCGATCTATTGCTCGGGTTCAGTAACGCGTAGCCTGCAGTGCAATCACTCAGGTTCAGTTAGAGCCCAATGCCTCGTACCCACGCGCGTACGTGTATGAGAGAAACACGCATCACTCGGCCCCGACCACCCACCGTAACCGGGAACTCCCCAATATTTTCCTTGCCATCACTTCTACCATGGTTTTTTTTCTGTCATTGATGGCCCAAAGAATGTCATGCAGCTGCGTCTTCGGCTCGCCTAGGATGAAAAGTCCATTTTCCTTCATAATTTTTTGTCATAAAAGTAGGATCCCACCACATCCATGATGGTACCAGGTTTTGTCACAATTATCGTCATTGAAGTGTCATAAGCATGATAGAAAAAATTCCATTCGACCCAAAATGTCACGGATGTGTCTATTTTTGGAGTGTAGAGCGATAGGGGGTAGTCCGTATCTTCCATGCTAAGCGGGTTAATCTCATGATGAGCGCTTATTCACTCGTCCTTGTACGAGAGGGGTGGTAATAGGGATTCCCAGTCCCAAAATAAAAAATTGCAAATAATTAACAAAACATCCCCCAGAATTGTTGTTGCTATGGATGGTACCCGTGGATTCAGCTAGTCGTGAAGTGTGTTTGTTGGTCGAGGGGGTGTAACCCTTTAGTTTTATTGCTTGGGAACCACCACTAATGTGTTTAGCATGGAAGATATTGATAACTTTCAGTCGCGACGTAAATAGGAAGGGTGCATTTCTCAAAATTTCATTTATCTCTGTTTTTAAAACTTTGAGCTCTAGCACCTCTGCAAATCCCTCCTTCCCTCTACGAAGGGACTATCTATTTAATTTTATGTTGAGTCATCACCTTCTCAAATAAGCGCCAGATCTAAGAGCACTATTGTCATCCTCATTCATCATGTATAGTTAATGTTGGATGCATCATGACTGGATCTTTTCTACCATGAATTACAATGTTTAGTCGATGCTTGAACTTTGGAGGTGCTCTACATTTATGATTTGCGGTCTCGGAAAGGGCTAGTGATATACCACTGTTGTCATATTATATCATGATTATTTCGACAAAGTGTTGGCATTTGAGATGTCTTACTATTGCTCACTAGTTGATTATGCCATTGATATGAGTTAATGTAATTTTTAAGAGTTATTGCTGATATGGTTAGTCATGATCTTTGCTGAAAACATGGGTGCTACTTAAGTTTATTTATGTAAACAAGAACAAAAGAGTTCGTAAAAGTTTTTCTTTTTCAATTTCAGTTTGTCAACTGAGTTGCTTGAGGACAAGCAAAGGTTTAAGCTTGGGGGAGTTAATACGTCTCCATTGTATATAATTTTTTCTCTCATTTTGGAATCTAATTTGCATGATTTGAATGAAACTATCCCGGACTGACGCTGTTTTCAGCATAACTACCATGGTGTTGTTTTTGTGCAGAAATAAAAGTTCTCGAATTGGAACAAAAAATTTGGAGAATTATTTTTGCAATAAAAGAAAAATACTGGAGCCAAGAACCACCAGGGTGCGCCACCCTCTCCAGGCGCTCCCAGGTGGGATTTGCCCACCTGGTGGCCCCGCAGACCCTAATTCCAACTACTTAAATACCTATTTTCAGAGAGGAAGGTCGGGGAGGAAGTTTCATCACGTTTCACAACACGGAGCCGCCGCCACCTCCTGTTCTTCATCGGGAGGCCAGATCTAGAGTCCGTTCAAGGCTCCGGAGAGGGGGTTCTTCAATCTTCGTCATCACCAACCCTCCTTCATCACCAATTCCAAGATGCTCCCCATCGAGATCGAGTGATTCCTTCATAGGCTCGCTGGTCAGTGAGGAGTTGGATGAGATTCATGATGTAATCGAGTTAGTTTTCTTAGGGCTTGATCCCTAGTATCCACTATGTTCTGGGATTGATGTTGTTATGACTTTTCCATGCTTAATGCTTGCCACTTTGGGCCCGGGTGCCATGATTTCAGAACTGAACTATTTATGTTTTCACCATTATATCTATGTTCTAGATTCGATATTGCAAGTCATATTCACCTATTACATGTTATGATCTGTAAACCCCGGGGTGACAGAAATTAGGATACTCTTCGGTGATGACCGTAGTTTTAGGAGTTCATGTATTCACCTTGTGTTAATGCTTTGTGCCGTTTCTCTATTAAAAGGAGGCCTTAATATCCCTTAGTTTCCTTATGGACCCCGCTGCCACGAGAGGGTAGGACATGTATGACTATTTACGAAATATGATACAAGTTCTTTCCATAAGCACGTATGACTATTTACGAAATACATGCCTACATTATATTATAATTGGAGCTAGTGCCGTATCGCCCTAGGTTATGACTGTTATATGATGAATATCATCCAACGAATCCACTGGTCCAATGCCTACGAATTTCCTACATATAGTTTTTTTCTAAGTTACTACTGCAGTTGTTACTGTTACACTTTATACAAAATCATTCCTCTCACTGTCACCGTTACTACTACTATTACCACTGATATCAAAACTATCATATATATTATTGTGCTACTGTTCACTTTGCTGCAGATATTTAATCTCCAAGTGTGGTTGAATTGACAACTCAGCTGCTAATACTTAATAATATTATTTGGCTCCCCTTGTGTCGAATCTATAAATTTGGGTTGAATACTCTACCCTCGAAAACTGTTGCGATCCCCTATACTTGTGGGTTATCAACCCCCCTATCGTGCACACACACTAGGTGACAGTTTAAAACTCCATCGCGAAAAGGGGGTAAAAACCGTTGGTATAGCACGTCTTTGTACCAGTTTGTTCTAACTCAAGAGGTAAATTACATGCTTTTCCATAGACCATTTTATATGGAGACATACCCATAGGATTTTTTATAAGCATTTCTATAAGCCTAGAATGCATCATGAAGTTTATTAGACCAATTCTTTTTGGATCTATTAATAGTTTAGGCAAAATTAACTTTATTTTTCTATTGCTCAATTCAACTTGACCGCTAGGATGAGGATGATAAGCTGATGCAATTCTATGCTTGACATCATATTTTACTAGGAGTTTATGAAATGCACCAAGAATAAAATGTGAACCACCGTCAGTCAGTAAATATCTAGGGACTCCAAACCACGGGGAAATACCTTCATTAAGCATTTTAATAGGGGTGTTATGATCAGCACTACTAGTTGGAATAGCTTCTACCCACTTAGTAACACAATCACCAACAACTATAATATGAGTATACTCTTTGGAGGAAGGATAGGTCCCATATAATGAAAACCCCAAACATCAAACAGTTCAATAAAAAGTGAATAATTCATAGGCATTTCTTGATGCCTACCAATATTACCAATTCTTTGACATTCATCATAATAAAGGACAAACTTATATGCATCCTTGAAGAGAGTAGGCCAATAAAAACTAGACTGTAGTACCTTATGTGCAGTTCTGTCTCCAGCATGGAGCCCTCTGTATGCCTCAGAATGACACTTCCGTAGGATTTCTTCCTGTTCATGCTTAGGTACACAACATCTAATAATGCCATATACACCATCTTTATATAGATGTGGGTCATCCCAAAAGTACTGCCTTAATCAAAGAACCTTTTCTTTTGCTGGTATGTGTGACTAGGTGGTATGTATTTAGCAACAATGTAATTAGCATAATCTGCATACCAAGGACTATTATGAGAAGTGTTTTTAACAGCTAACTGCTCATTAGGAAAACTTTCATCAATAGGCAGTGGGTCATCAAGAACATTTTCCATACTAGACAAGTTATCTGCTACAGGATTCTCAACTCCTTTCTATCTAAAGTATGCATATCAAACTCTTGTAATAATAGAACCCACATAATTAGTCTAGGTTTAACATCTTTATTTTCCATAAGATATTTAATAGCGGCATGATTGGTGTGAATAGTAACTTTGGAATGAACAATATAAGGTCCGAATTTATCACATGCAAACACAACTGCTAAAAATTATTTATTAGTAGTAGCATAATTTCTTTGAGCATTATCCAAGGTCTTACTAGCATAATGAGTAAAATTCAATTTATTATCAAATCTTCTGCCTAGAATAGCACCAATGGCATAATCACTACCATCACAAATGATTTCAAAGGGTAGGTCCCAATCAGGTGGTTGAACAATAGGTGCAAAAATTAAGGCTTTCTTGGGTATTTCAAAGGCTTCTATAGAATCATTATAAAAAACAAATGGAACATCTTTTTGCAAAAGATTAGTAAGAGGCCTAGAAATTGTAGAGAAGTATTTAAGGAACCTCCTATAGAAACCAACGTGACCAAGGAAACTTCTTATACCTTTAATATCTTTAAGACATGGCATTTTCTCAATTGCATCAAATTTAGCTTTATCTACCTCAACACCTCTTCAGAAACTTTATGACCATGGACAATTCCTTCATTCACCATAAAGTGGCACTTCTCCCAATTCAAGACAAGGTTGGCTTCTTCACATCTCTACAAAACTCAATCAAGGTTGCTTAAGAAATCATCAAAAGAAGTCCCGTAAACGGAAAAAATCATCCATGAATACCACAACAATCTTTTCAAAAAAATCAAAGAATATAGCAGTCATACTTCTGAAAGGTAGCACGTGCATTGCATAAACCAAAAGGCATACGTCTATAAGCATAAGGTGCAAAAGGACAGGAAAAGTAGTTTTCTCTTGATCTTCTTTTGACATAGGTATTTGATAAAAACCAGAATATCCATCAATGAAACAAAGTTGTGTATATTTAGATAGTCTTTCTACCATTTGATCAATAGAGGCAAGGGGTAATGAACTTTTCTAGTAGCTTTATTTAAATTCCTTAAATCAATTACCATCCTACAACCAATTACAATTCTTTGGGGAATAAGTTCATTTTTATCATTAGGAACAACGGTTATACCTTCTCTCTTAGGGACACAATGAACAGGACATACCCATCTACTATCAGCTATAGGATAAATTATACCTGCCTCCAGAAGCTTTAACATTTCAGTTCTTACCACATCCTTCATTTAGGATTGACAAATTGTTGGTGATCAATGACTGGCTTAGTATCGAGCTCCATATTAATCTTGTGCTGACATAGAATGGGACTAATGCCTTTAAGATCATCAAGAGTACACCCAATAGCAGCACGATGCTTCCTTAGAGTTTTATGTAATCTCTATTCTTAATGCTCTGAAAGGTTAGCATTGGTAATAACATGATATATCTTCTTTTCATCAAGATAAACATATTTCAGTTTATCAGGCAGTTTCTTTAATTCAAACACAGGATCACTCTTAGGTGGGAGAGGATCTCCCATGTTTCAATAGGCAAATTATGTTTAAGGATATGTGCTTGCCTAAAGAATATTTCATCTATTTTATTTCTTTCATTCATATGTATATCATTCTCATGGTGTAGCAAATATTGTTCCAACATATCAGTAGGAGGTACGACAATAGAAGGATGACAAATAATTTCATCCTTACTAGACAATTCTTTATCATGAGGTTGTCTATGAAATTTAGATACATCACCAATATTAACACTGATTTTTTTCTCTAGTGCAATCAATCTTAGCATTAAATGTATTTAGAAAAGGTCTACCAAATATAATGGGACAAAAATCATCTTGGGTAGATCCAAGAACTAGAAAATCAGTAGGGTATTTGACCTTACCACACAAGACTTCAACATCTCTAACAATCCCAAGCAGTGAAATAGTATCTTTGTTTGCAAGTTTAATAGTAACATCAATGTCTTCTATCTCAATAGATGCAATATCATTGATGACTTCTTGATACAGAGTAAAAGGAATGTCACTTACACTAGTATCCATATCACATAAACCATGATAACAATGATCTCCTATTTTAACAAAAACAACAGGCATGCCATTAAGAGGTTTGTTTTTACCTATATGATCTGGTTTAGCAATCCTAGTTGCTTCATCACAGAAATATATGACATGTCCATCAATATTATCAACCAAACGATCCTTGATCATTGCAACATTAGGTTGCACTCTAATTTTTTGGAGGGTTTAAGTGTTTTAGCATTTCTCTTTTTAACCCCAGTTGAAGCTTTAGCATGTTCCTTAATCCTAATAGGGAAAGGAGGTTTCTTAATATAAGCAATAGGCACAAATAGATCAACATTACAAATAATTGTTTCATCTTTAACTATAATAGGTTCCTCAAACATTTCTTTAATAGGTGGATGAAATTTAAACTACTTCTCCTTAGGAAGATCAGCATGAGCAGCAAATGATTCAAAAAAGGTAGCTACTATCTTAGAGTCAAGCCCAGATTTAGTACTAAACTTATGAAAAGCATCAGTTTCCATAAAAGATATAACTCAGCCAAACTCAAAATTTACACCTGATTATTTACCTTTGTCGATTTCCCACTCTTCAGAGTTGCTTTTAATTCTTTCCAGAAAAACCCATTTGAATTCAATAGTTTTCTTCACAAAGGAACCAGTCGAAGAAGTACCGAGCATGGATTGATCATTATGAGGAAGCTGAGCATAAAAGTTTTGTATAACTATTTATCTTGAGAGCTCATGATTGGGCATGCGTGCATCATATAATTTAGCCTCCCCAAGCTTGAGTAATACTTTCTCCTTCATGAGGCCAAAAATTATATATATAATTTCGATCACGATGAACCAAATGCATAAGATAACATTTCTAGGGAGAACTGCTTTTGCATCATAAACTAGGGAGGAGGGTTTGTGGCTAGTAGCTCGATTTGGTGTCATCCTGAGTGGACAAAGAACCACCGGCAACTCATCAATCTAGCATCTTCCTCACTTCTGCAGCTTGTTGAAAGTTCTCGTTTTGAGACCATGCAACACTTCAGCCTTTGCCCTTTCTGACTGGCCATTGCTCCTTGGATGAGCAACTGATGCAAAACAATTGCTGCCAAGGTTCTCAAGATACTGGATGAAGGTGCATCTCATGAACTATGTGTTGTTGTCGGTGAAGACCCTGTTGGGCACTCCAAAATGGCAAACAAATCCTTTGAAAAACTTGATGACTAACTGTGTTGTC
The DNA here is from genome assembly GCA_034509565.1 of Triticum monococcum. Taxonomy (NCBI): domain Eukaryota; kingdom Viridiplantae; phylum Streptophyta; class Magnoliopsida; order Poales; family Poaceae; genus Triticum; species Triticum monococcum. The sequence continues at coordinate 271,768,871 of CM067842.1, read as the reverse complement.
ACCTTCCTCATTGGTTCCACTTCTGGCCACAATGTGAACTACTCGATTGCAATGTACAAGTACTCAAAGCCCTCGACAGCGCGTGGGAAGAGGCCCAGCATATCGATCCCCCAGACCAAGAAAGGCCTGGAGAGAGGGATCATCTAAAAAGCTTAAGATAGCTGATGAGATTTCTTCGAATGAAACTGGCATGTTTCACACTTAGTTACTAGTTTAGTTGCATCCTGGAGGGTAGTGAGCCAATATAAACCTTGCCGGAAATCTTTGCCGACAAGGGCCCTTGATCCTATGTGAGAGCCACATATCCCCCCATGTATCTCCGCCAACAGCTTATGTCCATCTTCCTGATAAATACACCCCCACTTGGTCTCTTTCTGTATAGTTTGTTGCCGAGAAATTGATACATATTAGACCGACGGGCTACTCTTTCAGCTTCTTCTTGATCTTTGGGAAGTTCTCTTGTTTGAAGGAAATGAATGATCTGTTGTGCCCATGCCGGAGCTTGTGGCTCGAGGACAAGTACTAAGGGCTTCTCTTCAGCTGCGAGAGCGCTAGATTCAATGGAAAGGACTTGGGTTCTTGCTGGAGCTTTTTGTTCACCGGTAAGCTTGTCGATGTTCCCAACAACATCCTTGCCGGCAGCTTCCGGGAGCTCGGCAGGAAAGTACTTGCTGGTAGTAAACTTCCTCCTCTTGTTCTGCTGAGCTGATGGTGTTATGGATAGCTGAGTTAAATGGAGCACAAAAGTCCCTAGTTCCATAGGTAGCTTGAGTGTGAAACGCTTGATAAATCATTTGCTATGCTATTCTCTGCATGGGGAACATGCTCTGTCTATAATCCATCAAAGTGCTCCTCCAATTTCCTGACTTCATTAACATACGCTTCCATTTACGGGCTTTGATAATCCCTGTTAACTAGCTTCACAACCAACTGCAAGTCACCTCTAATGATGAGTTTTCTGATTCCAAGGTCTGCCATGATTCTGTGACCGGCTAACAGTCCTTCGTACTCAGTAGTTTTGTTTGTTGCCTTCTCCCTGTGGAAATGCATCTGGATCACATACTTGAGGTGCTCTCCAGTGGATGCGACAAGAAGCACTCCAACACCTGCCATGAACAAGCTCTGTGAAGGTACATAATCCAGTCCTGAGTTGTTTTGTTGCCGGCGAGAGAGGTTTCTAGAATTTCTTCATTTGGCATTGGCATCCATTCTGCAATGAACTCTGCCAAGGCTCTGCTCTGAATTGTTGAATTACTTTCAAACTTGAGATCGAAGCTTGACAGTTCCAATGTCCACTCAACAATCATGCATGTTGCATCTGGATTTCTTAAGATCCTATGCATCGAAAAGCGAGTGACGACGGTGATCTGGTGTGCTTGAAAGTAGTGTAGCAGCTTCCTTGAGGCCATAAGAAGACCGAAAAGCAACTTTTGCACGCAATAATATCTTGATCTAGCCCCCTAGATAAGGGATCTGGCAAAATAGACTGGGCGTTGCGCCAATTTCTGCTTCTGCACAATTTGTTGTTCCGATCCATTAGGTTGCTCTGCACTCAACTTGTCGGCACCAGGACTTACCGGAGAAGATTCCAACTTGTCACTTGATGGGCCTACATATGCTACTTCTTCACTTTTAGCTTCCCTTTCCATCACTAGTGCAAAACTGATGACTTGATTCATTGCCGCCAAGCATAACAGTAACGACTCTTGTTGTCTTGGCACAACCAGTGTTGGCGCAGAGGACATATTCTTCATCAAATCCTGCAGCACAGCCTCCACTTTTGGGGTCCATTTCATTGGACCTGCCTTTCTCAAAATTTTGAAAAATGGCAGGGCGCGCTCAGCAGATTTGGAGATGAACCTGCTCATTGTAGCAATGCAGCCGGCAAGGCGGTGCACAACCTTGATGTGCTTCGATGCTTCAATCTGCTTAATTGCTTTGATCTTGTTGGGATTAGCTTCAATTCCTCATTGAGAAACAAAGAACCCGAGAAGCTTGCCGGATGGAATGCCAAACACACACTCCTCGGGGTTGAGCTTCAGATTGATCTTGCACAGATTAGAAAATGTCTCTTCTAAATATTATACTTGTGTTGCCTTGTCCTTGGTTGTGACCACTATATGATCCATGTATGCTTCCACATCATGTGCAGCTGGGGCTCAAAACAAATTTGGAATGCTCTTTTTAATGTCGAACCAACACTTTTCAATCCAAAATGCATACATATAAAGCAATACGTGCCACATGGAGTGATAAATGTGGTCCTCTCTTCATCTTTGACATGAAAATATGGTGATACCTAGAGTAGGCATCAAGAAATGACATCAAGTCACATCCAGCAGTTGAGTCAACAATCTGGTTGATGCACGGCAAGGGAAAAGGATCCTTCAGGAAAGCTTTATTGATATATGGGGTCAATACAAAGCCACCACTTGTCGTTTGCCTTGCTCACAACAATTAGATTGGCCAACCACATAGGATGGAATACACCTCCGACCAAACCTGCCTCTTCCAACTTCTTATTTCTTTGGCAATAAATTGTTGCCTTTCCAAAGCTTGCTTCCTCACCTTCTGCTTGACTGCCCGAGCATGAGGACAAACAGCAAGGTGGTGCTCAATTATTTCCCTGGGAACACAACGAGCAGAACTAGCAGAACACACGAATTCTACCCAGGTTTAGGCCGTTGTTAAGCATAAAATCGTACTCCTGCTTTGTGTATTGGATGTGTATATGTACAACTACATGGTGCGCACGTCCGAACAAGGTGCTTAGAGAGTGTAGCTATGCGTGCAAATGGACAGGGTTTCGACCTTTGTTAAGGTAGCCATGGCCTCCTTTTATAGATTACGGGGTTACCACAGTGCAAAAATGGTAAATACACACTATAAATAGTGGCTACAGTGCCAAATACCTAACTCTGATGGGTTAGGACAAACACATTTTTTGCGCTGTGTGGTGTCTTGTGGATGGAACTCCCCGGCAAGGATGGTCTCTTCTTGTGTGTTGTTCGCCCATCTACCTCATATTTCCTTGACACATCACCTAGACGGATGTCATGAAAGCTATATCTTTAGCGGCGAGCTGCCATGTTCCCAGACAAGACTCACCTAACTACCTGCCTGCTTGACACCTAATCTACAAGTGAAAACCTGATCAGTGAGGTGGGGCGGTGGCAAGGTAGTGGGATTCTTGCCTGGCTCGAAGCTTGTCGGGCTTGGAACTCGGCGGGATTCGCCAGTCCCGAAAACGATCATGTCGGGTCCTCAAGCCGTATCTTCAGTATTTTTGACCCTTGTCATTGGAGATCTTCTTTGTATTCTTGTAATCTGATTATGAGTTTATCTTTATTTATCCTTCGGCATGCCTTGCCATTGGCAATGCTGATACTGCATGTGCATATGTCTAGGTTACTAAGGGCCCAAAACTTAGTACACTGACAAATTCCATCCACATAGATTAAGTGCATATCAGGATGTACCATTCGATCTCCTGCATATGGATAAGCTAGCAGTTTCTCTAACATACCCAACGGAATCTCATAATAAATATGTTCAGTAGGTTCAGTAGGTTGAGGGGAAACTCTTATTGCTTCTTTTCGAGGTGAAGATACCCTAGAAAACCCCCTTAAAGGATTATTTTCCATAGTGACAAGTGACAATAAATTTTAGCACATAATATAAGTGTTTCCTTACCAAAGGACCTTCACTCCCCGACAATGCCACCAGAAAAGAGTCTTGATGATCCACAAGTATAGGGTATGAATTTCAGTCCTTTCGAGAAGTAAGAGTGTCAAACCCAACAAGGAGTGGCAGGAAATGATAAGCGGTTCTCATCAATGTATTCTCTGGAAGTACGGAAAGTAGCGGTGATAGATAGTTTTGTAGCAAGGTAATTCGTAAAAAGTAACAAGTAGCAATAGTAACAAAGGTGTAGCAAGATTCCCCGATCCTTTTTATAGCAAAGGACAAGCCGGAACATTATCTTGTATAAAGTAAATTGTTCTCGAGGACACATGGGAATTGTCCTCTAGTCACGTTCATCATGTTTAGTTGATTTGCGTTTGCTACTTTGATAATTTGATATGTGGGTGGACCAGTGCTTGGGTTTTGTCCTTACTTGAATAAGAATCCCACTTATGATTACCCCATCTCACAAGCATCCGCATCTACGAAAGAAGAATTAAGATAAATCTAACCATAGCATGAAACATATGGATCCAAATCATCCCCTTAGGGAATAACACATAAACTAGGGTTTAGGCTTCTGTGACTCTAGCAAGCTATCATCTACTTATTACTACACAATGCCTTCCCTTAGGCCCAAGTATGGTGAAGTGTCATGTAGTCGACGTTCACACGACATAACTCAAGGAAGCAAGAACATACATATCATCAAACTATCAAACAAATACCAACTTCACATGATTACTTATAACAAGACTTCTCCCATGTCCTTAAGAACAAAAGTAACTACTCACAAATCATATTCATCTTCAAGATCAAAGGGGTAATGAATATTCTTAAGGATCTGAACATTTAATCTTCCAACAAACAAAGGAACTAGCATCAACTACAAGATGTAATCAACAATACAAGCAACCCACAAGTACCAATCTAAGGTTTTGGGACAAAGATTGAATACAAGAGATTAACTAGGGTTTGGGATGAGATGGCGCTGGTGAATATGTTGATGAAGATTGGCCCTCCCACAATGAGAGGATTGTTAGTAATGTTGTTGGCTTTGATTTCCCTCTCCTGGAGGGAAGTTTCCCCCACGGAATCGGTCCACCAGAGAGCAAAAGTGCTCATGCCCAGGTTCCGCCTCGAGAGGGTGACACTTTGTCCCGAAAGTCTTCCTTCTATTTTTCTAGGGAAAATGGCTTCATATAGTAGAAGGTGCGCATCAGGGGCCTGCCAGGGGGGGCCATGAGCTCATCAGGCGCCCCGTGAGCTCATCGCTCTTGGGTGGCCCCCCTTCTGGTAATTCTTCCTCTAGTGTTTTTTGCAATTTCCAAAACAATTCTCTGTCAATTTTCAAGTCATTTGGAGTTGTACAGAATAGTTATCTATATTGTAGTTTTTTCAGGTCTAGAATTCCAGATGCCGGCAATCTCCCTCTTAGTGTGAATCTGACAAAATAAGAGAGAAAAAGGCATTAGAAATGCATCATAAAGTGAATAACAATCCAAAACAAGCAACATGATTAAAACCTATTGTTTAATCCTTAGTAGCAACAATAGAAATATTTGCCTTGCTACCCCTCCTGTCATAGAGTGAGGACACCGCAAGATTGAACCTACTACAAAGCACCTCTCCCACTGAAGATAAATCAATCTAGTTGGCCAAACCAAAAGGAAATATTGGATAGAAATACAAAGCTATAACAATCAGACGATATAAAGTTCAAACTCAATTACTTTCAATCAATAATCTGATCATAAACCCACAATTCATCAGATCCCAGCAAATGCACCACAAAATATTACATGGAATCAATCTCCGAAGAGATCATTGTGCTGAAGACCAAAGAGAGAGAGGGGGGGAAGAGAAAAATCCATATAGCTAATCACTATGGACCCATAGGTCATGTGGGAACTACTCATAGATCATCGAAGGTGCAACAAGGTTGATGTAAAATCGCTCCATGATTGATTCACCCTCCGACAAAGTATCAACGAAGGCCTCTAGATGGTATTGCAGAAGAACAGAGACTTGCAGTGGTGGAGAAGTTCTTTCCTTGATGCTTCTAGGATTTTTGTAATATTTGGGAATTTGTTACATTGTAATTAGGACAGACAGAGCCACGAGGGGCCCACAAAACATCAGGGAGCACCACATGTTGTCTTGCCATCCCTTTGTAGGTCTTATTGTCCTCCCTTGAAGCTTCTAGGGTGTCTTATGTTCCAGAAAAAATCATCAAATAGTTTTGTCGTGTTTGGACTCTGTTTGGTATGTATTTTCTATAAAACCAAAACAAGGAGAAAATAGCAACTAGCACCGGGCACTAGGTTAATAGGTTAGTGTTGTAAATATGCCCTAGAGGCAATAATATTGTATTATTATATTTCCAAATTCATATTTAAGTGTTTATATTTCATGCTATAACTTCTACGATCCTGGAATATGCGATTTAGTGGAAAACTCATATGCACGTGTGAAATGATAAATGGATAAAATAAAGGTTCCTAGTCTCACCTCCAAGAGTAGCTCAAGTATTGTTAGTGATCACATTTTTAGAATCTTAGGATATCATTAAGTGTAACGATAGTCGTAAAACCACATTGAGATTATGACGTCAGAAGAATGGTCATATTTAATTGACCCAAACTTGTTTGTTATGAATTGAGATAATATCGTCTGCAATCAATTGTATTAACATGGAGTGTTAAGATGTGATTTTTCTCCTTATACCATGAGAGTATCATAGTCACTTACCACACGGTGGACTTTAGGGTTGCTCAAATCTCACTTGTAACACGGTGATCATAACGACAACTTACAGGTTCATCAGAAAGTTTGACAAGTGACTAAATAGCTCAAGTGTGGGATTTTCTCCTCTGATGATGGAGATATATTATTAGGGACCTCTTGGTGTGATGACATCCATCATCATCTAGCCAGACACAGGTGACAACATCAAGGGGCTGCCAAAACACGACAACGAGAAAGAATTACAAAATCAGCAACGAGGATAACGATATAGTGAGCATGTGATGACTCAGGAGGATACCGATGCATCCATGGTTTTGTTAAGTATCGCGAAACAAGGTAACATCACATTATAACCAAAGTTACACTCGAATATCATTCATGTATTCATAGGGATCGATATGGACATCCACGGGTTCACTGTCGGTCATTGAACGGAGGGGTTTCGTTCATTTCTATGAGGTATTGAACAAATGGGGTCAAGAGCTTAAGGAAATCATGATCTATTGAATCTTAGTGGTATGGGAGTAATTAGAATATATTTGTGGAATTGTTTCATTAATATTTGGAATAGTTTTGAGAGGATCCGGAAGCGTTCTGGGGTCACCGAGAGGGTCTCAGAGAGTATCGGTTAATACCGGGTATTACCGATAATTAATATATTGGTGGAAAATGTTTCTGACAATATTTAATTATATATAAAAGGGTCTAGTAATTATTAGAAGGCTTTTATATTAATTTAAATATCGACGGCCCTTAAAAGGCCAATAGGTGGAAGGCAACTTGGGCCACAAGGGCCCAAGTCAAGGAGGCACCCCCTTTTCCTTGTGGGGTGGGGGGGGGGGAATCCTACTAGGGCAGGAGTCCAACTCCTCCAGCCTTTGGCTGACACCCGAAGGAGGCTATCCCTCCTTGGTGGCTACCTCTTCCTACACCTCTAACCTATATATACTTGAGGCAATGGCCAGAATTAAACACACAAGTTTTGGAGCCTCCTCTAGTTCTAGTTGGTCCTAGTTGACTAATTAGAGCTAGGTCTAGTTCCTCTAATTCTCCAGTGACGATTAGCTCGGCACGGTGAAGCGGTTCCGGATCATAAAGGCTGCGCGCGTGCAACCAAGTAGAGAGGCCATGACTTCAGCCTTCGGTTCGAGGGACTATTCGTGGGCAGTTCCTGGGATTGTTCATGATAGCTCGAGGGACTCCAAGTACGACCTATACCGGCACGTTCTTCTTCAATTGAAACTCGCTGGGTGTGCATAGGCGCATTTTTTTTAATTTTCTACTACATTTCCCAATAGTTAGTTCCCAAAAATGATATAAAATTTCATTTCAAATATATAATATTGAAAGTATAATAACATGAAAAGAAATCAAGATTATAGATATGTTGGACACATATCAACACCTTGAATCTTAATTCCTGCTCGTCCTCGAGTAGGTAAATGACAAAAACAAAATATTTGATGTTGAATGCTACCTAGCATGTTTATCATGTAATATTTTCATGGTATGAATATTGAGAAACAATTAAGCCATTGATATCGTTACACTTCAAATATATGATGCTTAACAAATGTTATCCCAACTCGTTGAACTATGTAAGCATGACATGACTCCATCTTCCTAACATAATTATAAATCATGACCACCCTGATGTCAAACCAAGCAATTGTATCATAATTTTTCTCACTTCAGCATTTTCAACTTCACTCAATACATGAGCATGAGTCATGGACTTACCACTATGGGTGGAATAGAGCTATAAGGGAAGAAAAAAGTGGAGAAAGTATCGCATCAACTTGGTGGATCAATACGCAACAGAAAGGTATTTCAATCAATATCGATGTGAGGAGTAGGGATTGCCATGCAACAGATGCACTAGAGCTATAAGTGTATGAAAGCTCACTATTGAAACTAAGTGGGTGTGCGTCCAACTTACTTGCTCATGAAGACCTCAGGCATTTGAGCAAGCCCGTCATTGGAATATACAAACCAAGTTCTATAATTTAAAAATTCCCATTCTTCTTCCTTAATTTTTTTAGAACAATATCATGAACCGCATCCCCACTTTTTGGAGGTCTCATCAGTCTCCATTATTCTTTACCTCCGCGAGACAATGCTCTAATAATGATGTTCATCACACTTCTCTTTTACTTATAACTCGATAAATTGAAACAATATGAGTCTATACGAACGCCTCTAGTAGTGTAGCAGGATGTGCAATGATCTAGCGTAACATGTATTACATTGATGAATGGTGGCTTTGCCACAAATATCATGTCAGCTCTACATGATCATGCAAAGCAATATGATGATGAGCACACAAGTCATGTGGAAGTAACCATGGAAGTTGCATGGCAATATATCTTGGAATAGCTATTAAAATGCGATGACAGGTAGGTATGGCGGCTGTTTTGACGAAGGATATATAAGGTTTATGTGTAGAGCATATCCTATCATGGGGTTTGGATGCACATGCGAAGTTTGATGAGGTCACCTATTATAGGTAGGGTCATGGACCCATCATTTGGGACCCACGTGGGGCCCATCACCGCCATGGGTAGGTCCCTAGAAAATGCCAGCATTTAGATGCATACATCAGGAATTCCACTCAGACAGCTCGGTGATGACCCACAAGTATAGGGGATCTATCGTAGTCCTTTCGATAAGTAAGAGTGTCGAACCAAACGAGGAGCAGAAGGAAATGATAAGAGGTTTCCAGCAAGGTATTCTCTGCAAGTACTGAAATAAGTGGTAACAGATAGTTTTGTGATAGGATAATTTGTAACGAGCAACAAGTAACAAAAGTAAATAAAGTGCAGCAAGGTGGCCCAATCCTTTTTGTATCAAAGGACAAGCCTGGACAAAATCTTATATAGAGAAAAGCGCTCCTGAGGACATATGGGAAGATCGTCAAACTAGTTTTCATCACGTTCATATGATTCGCGTTTAGTACTTTGATAATTTGGTATGTGGGTGGAACGGTGCTTGGGTACTGTCCTTACTTGGACAAGCATCCCACTTATGATTAACCTCATTGCAAGCATCTGCAACTACAACAAAATTATTAAGGTAAACCTAACCATAGCATGAAACATATGGATCCAAATCAGCCCCTTACGAAGCAACGCATAAACTAGGGTTTAAGCTTCTATTACTCTAGCAACCCATCATCTACTTATTACTTCCCAATGCCTTCCTCTAGGCCCAAATAATGGTGAAGTGTTATGTTGTCTATGTTCACATAACACCACTAGAGGAGAGACAACATACATCTCATCAAAATATCAAACGAATACCAAATTCACATGGCTACTAATAGCAAGACTTCTCCCGTGTCATCAGGAACAAACATAACTACTCACAAAGCATAATCATGTTCATAATCAGAGGGGTATTAATATGCATATAGGATCTGAACATATGATCTTCCACCAAATAAACCAACTAGCATCAACTACAAGGAGTAATTAACACTACTAGCAACCTACTAGTACCAATCCCGGACTTGGAGACAAGAATTGGATACAAGAGATGAACTAGGGTTTTGAGAGGAGATGGTGCTGGTGAAGATGTTGATGGAGATTGCCCTCTCCCGATGAGAGGAGCGTTGGTGATGACGATGGCGATGATTTCCCCCTCTCGGAGGGAAGTTTCCCCGGCAGAACAGCTCCGCCAGAGCCCTAGATTGGTTCCGCCAAGGTTCCGGCTCGTGGCGGCGAAGTTTCGTTCGAGGAGATGGCTTATGATTTTTTCCTCATCGAAAGACTCCATATAGTAGAGGATGGCCATCAGAGGGCCACCAGGGGGCCCACGAGGTAGCGGGGCGCGCCCAGGGGTGTAGGGCGCGCCCCCACCCTCGTGGGCAGGGTGTGGCCCCCCTGGTGAACTTCTTGCGCTTAGTATTTTTTATATATTCTGAAAACGTCCTCCGTGAAGTTTCAGGACTTTTGGAGCTGTGCAGAATAGGTCTCTAATATTTGCTCCTTTTCCAGCCCAGAATCCCAGCTGCCGGCATTCTCCCTCTTTATGTAAACCTTGTAAAATAAGAGAGAATAGGCATAAGTATTGTGACATAATGCGTAATAACAGCCCATAATGCAATAAATATCTATATAAAAGCATGATGCAAAATGGATGTATCAACTCCCCCAAGCTTAGACCTCGCTTGTCCTCAAGCGAAAGCCGAAATCGAAAAATATGTCCACATGTTTGGAGATGGAGGTGTCGATAAAAGTAAAATAGAGACATGAGGGCATCATCATCATTCTTAGAACAACAACTTACGTAATTCTTGTCATATGATTTCTTATGCTAGAGTAATAATTCAATCACAATTTCAAGTATGAATCGTAAACTTCATTGAAATCTAACAAACTATAATCTCAGACATTGGAGAAATTGCAATTTATCATAACATAGGAAAGAGTCAATGCATAAGAGATTTTCAGCAAGTCCACATACTCAACTATCATATAGTGTTTCACAATTGCTGACACTCACGCAATACTTATGGGTATGGAATTTTAATCGGACACAGAGAAAGATAGGGGCTTATAGTTTTGCCTCCCAACGTTTTACCTCAAGGGTAATGTCAACAATAATAGTTCATGAAAACTCACATCCAATTAGCCATATATACCAGGATCTTTCCAACATACAGTGCTTGCCAAAGGATAAAATGTAAAAAGGAAGGGTGAAGATCACCATGACTCTTATGCCAGGTAGGAGATAAATGTAAAAGATAGGCCCTTTGCAGAGGGAAGCAGAGGTTGTCATGCGCTTTTATGATTGGATGCACAAAATCTTAATGCCAAAGAACGTCACTTTATATTGCCGCTTGTGATATCGACCTTTATTATGCAGTCTGTCGCTTTTATTTCTTCCCTATCACACGATCGTATAAAGCTTATTTTCTCCCACACTAATAAGTCATACATATTTAGAGAGCAATTTTTATTGCTTGCACCGATGACAACTTACTTGGAGGATCTTACTCAATCCATAGGTAGGCATGGTGGACTCTCATGGCAAAACTGGTTTAAGGGTATTTGGAAGCACAAGTAGTATCTCTACTTGGTGCAACGAATTTGGCTAGCATGAGGGGGAAAGGCAAGCTCAACCATGATGATCCATGACAATATAATTTATCTCAGATGTAAGAAAACATAACCCATTATGTTGTCTTCCTTGTCCAACATCAACTCTTTAACATGTCATATTTTAATGAGTGCTTACAATCATAAAAGATAGTATATTTATATGTGAAGACCTCTCTTTCTTCATTACTTCCTATTAATTGCAACGATGACCAAAACTATGTCTGTCAACTCTCAACAACTTTTATTCATCATACTATTTCTATGTGAGCTCATTACTCTCCATAAGATCCATATGATCTCTTCCTTTTTTATTTATTTCTCTTTTCTTTTATTCACTTAGGATCATGGCAAATTAATCAAGCCCTTGACTCAACACTAATCTTTATTATATATAGCTCACGGACTCGATTACATAGAGGGATCATGAAGCAAAACTCAAAACTAGATCATGCCATAAACTTTATTCTACTAGACCAAGCTTGGCAGTTGCCAAGGGGAGTGCCCATACCAGATACTCAATTCTTCTTTGTTGATGGAGAAGGTGATGGTTTTGTTGATGGAGTAGGATTGTCGTCCTTCTTCCAAGGCATAGGCTCACCATCATAGAAGGATGATCAAGTCTCCTGAAACCTCAAATCTGCAGCCAAACTCATCTCTTGAATCTATATTCATACTCACATTTTTGATTTTGCAGGTCATAGATCTGGGCTTGGAGGTGCTCGATTTTCTCATGAAGCTTGAAGATGGCCTCCCCAATGTCCTTGACGTCCAGCTTGTGGTTGTTGGTGAACTCCGTGCTCATAATGTGATTGGAATCGAGTCCACGCTCCACCATCTCCTGACACTTGAAAACATCTTGCTCCAATGCCTCGAGCCTTGCCTCTGTGCTTCCGGTCTTCCTTGGTCCCTCAACATCGCGGATGTGCAACAACCCCTCACGCATCTCAATTGTTTGAGGGTGTTGCAGCACCTCCGCGAGGTATGGGTTGATGACCTTCTCGAAGAACTGGTCCTTGGGGGCACTTGAAGATGACATGACGTCCTGGATCTGTCAGAAAAACAGCTCGAAACACAAACAGAGGATAATTGCATGATACGGGAGTCAAAACCCCCGGGAGATTATATATTGAATTTTTGACTGGAAACTGTAGGAGAACCCCCCACAACATTTAACTTTTATTAAAAGCAAAAGATACAAAAGTACAAGGATTACAAGGGGTAATCAGGACAAAAAGAAATTAAAGAAAGAGAACTAATCTACTGAAACATCAAAAGAACCTCAAGGGGGTAAGAATGAAATCCATTTGAGCAAGTCCTCCTTGTATCTAGCCTTCACTCTGTGCTGCATGAGTGTAATATCATGGATGAATGCACTTCTCCATTTATTAAAACTTTGTCTCTCATGCCTGAACACTTTTGCATTCCTTATTATCCAGATGTTCCAGCAAGCCACAAAAACAACTTCAGTAAAAAAAGGCTGAGCAAAATCCTGCTTGGCTTGCAAAACAATGGCAGACATGTCATCCCCTGGTGACCATGTAATTTGCAGATAGCTCCATATTCTGACACTGAAGTTACATTCAAAGAACAGGTGATTTCTGGTTTCCCTAGCTCTCAAGGGACAAAGAAGGCAGTTGACCCCATCATCAAGATGCCAATGTCTTCTTTCAACCATGTTCTTAGTATTAAGCCTGTCCATGATCAACATCCAGGCAAACACTTTGATTTTCATTGTGCATGAGGATTTCCAAATCCAAAGAAGAAGAGGATTGAAGGACATGTTAGAATACATGAATTAGTAGAAAAGCTTGGGCTTGAAAGCATTACATGTCCCCTGCCAGAACCAAGTGTCCTTTTGCACCTCTTCTCTTCTGCAAGAAGCCATAAGATCTTGTACAGTCAAGAGCTCCTGATATGCTTGAGCAGATAGAGGTAGATGGCACATGTTAATCATATCCTGCGACTGGAAGACCTCATAAACCATGACCCATGGATCTTTTACTTATATAATGAATTTTTACCAACCAAAATACATATTGTGCAAGAAAACAGAGTCCGGAGAGCGCACGAGGTGCCCACGAGGTAGGGGGGCGCGCCCTACCCTACTAGGCACGGCCTCCACCCTCATGGAGGCCTCTTGTCCTTCCCGGACTGCTTCTTATTTTTCTATTTTTTCTAAATATTCCAAAACGGAGAAATATTGCCTTAAAAACTGTTTTGGAGTCGGTTTACTTACCGTACCACATACCTATTCCTTTTCGGAGTATGAAACGTTCCAAAGAGTGTCCCTTATGTATTCCTCCGGGGTTATGGTTTCAATAACATTGGTTTCAACATTTATGGGATTACCCGAGACATAATGTTTGATTCTTTGACCGTTCACCACCTTCGGATTTGTGCCTTCGAAGTTATTGATTTTTATGGCACTGGAACGATAGACCTCCTCGATAACGTAAGGACCTTCCCATTTAGAGAGAAGTTTTCCTGCAAAAAATCTTAAATGGGAGTTGTATAGCAATACATAATCACCTACATTAAACTCACGCTTTTGTATCCTTTTATCATGCCATCTTTTAACTTTTTCTTTAAACAACTTGGAATCTTCGTAGGCTTGGGTTCTCCATTCATCGAGTGAGCTAATATCAAATAACCTCTTCTCACCGGCAAGTTTAAAATCATAATTGAGCTCTTTAATAGCCCAATATGCCTTGTGTTCTAGTTCGAGAGGTAAGTGACATGCTTGTCCATAAACCATTTTATACGGAGACATACCCATAGGATTTTTATATGCAGTTCTATAGGCCCATAATGCATCATCAAGTTTCTTGGACCAATTCTTTCTAGACCTATTGACAGTCTTTTGCAAAATTAATTTGGGCTCTCTATTACTCAATTATACTTGACCACTAGACTGAGGGTGATAAGGGGATGCAATTCTATGATTAACATCATACTTAGCAAGCATTTTACGAAAAGCACCATGAATAAAATGTGAACCACCATCAGTCATTAAATATCTAGGGACTCCAAACCTTGGAAAAATAACTTCCTTAAGCATCTTAATAGAGTTGTTATGATCAGCACTACTAGTTGGAATAGCTTCTACCCACTTAGTAACATAATCAACAGCAACTAAAATATGTGTATATCCATTAGAGGCAGGAAAAGGTCCCATATAGTCAAAGCCCCAAACATTAAATGGTTCAATAACGAGTGAATAGTTCATAGGCATTTCTTGACGTCTACTAATATTACCAATTCTTTGATATTCATCACAAGATAAGACAAACTTACGGGCATCCTTGAAGAGAGTAGGCCAATAAAAACTGGATTGCAATACCTTGTGTGCAGTTCTATCTCCAGCATGGTGTCCTCCATAAGCCTCAGAGTGACACTTGCGTAGGATCTGTTCCTATTCATGCTCAGGTACACAACGTCTAATAACACCATCTACTCCTTTATAAAGATGTGGGTCATCCCAAAAGTAATGCCTCAAATCATAGAAGAACTTTTTCTTTTGCTGGTATGTGAAACTAGGTGGTATGAATTTGGCAACAATGTAATTAGCATAATCACCATACCATGGAGCAGTATAAGAAGCATTTATGACATTTAATTGCTCATCAGGAAAGCTATCATCAATAGGTAGTGGGTCATCAAGCACATTTTCTAACCTAGACAAGTTGTCTACAACGGGGTTCTCAACTCCCTTTCTATCGACAATATGTAAGTCAAATTCTTGTAGCAAGAGAACCCATCTAATAAGTCTAGGTTTAGCATCTTTCTTTTCCATAAGATATTTAATAGCAGCAAGATTAGTGTGAATAGTTACTTTAGAATCAACAATATAAGGTCTGAACTTATCACAAGCAAATACAACTGCTAAGAATTCTTTTTCAGTGGTAGCATAATTTCTTTGAGCATTGTCTAGGGTTTTACTAGGATATTGAATAACGTTTAATTTCTTATCAACTCTTTTCCCTAGAACAGCACCTACAGCATAATCACTAGCATCACACATAATTTCAAAGGGTAAAGTCCAATCAGGTGGCTGAACACTAGGTGCAGAGACCAATGCTTTCTTAAGTATTTCGAATGCTTCTACACAATCATCGTCAAAGACAAATGGTATATCTTTTTGTAGTAAATTAGTAAGAGGCCGAGAAATTTTTGAGAAGTCCTTAATGAACCTCCTATAAAATCTAGCATGACCAAGGAAACTTCTTATACCTTTAATGTCCTTGGGGCATGGCATTTTTTCAATAGCATCAACCTTGGCTTTATCAACTTCAATACCTCTTTCAGAAACTTTATGCCCCAAGACAATGCCTTCATTAACCATAAAGTGGCACTTTTCCCAATTCAAGACAAGATTAGTTTCTTCACATCTCTGCAAAACTCGATCAAGGTTGCTCAAGCAATCATCAAAAGAAGATCCATAGACGGAGAAATCGTCCATGAAAACCTCACAAATCTTTTCACAAAAGTCAGAGAATATAGCCGTCATGCATCTTTGAAAGGTAGCAGGTGCATTACATAAACCAAAAGGCATATGTCTATAAGCAAAAGTACCAAAAGGGCAAGTAAAAGTAGTCTTTGATTGATCCTTGGTGGACACAGGTATTTGAGAGAAACCAGAATAACCATCTAGAAAGAAAAAATGTGTATGTTTGGATAATCTTTCTAGTAATTGATCGATAAAAGGTAAGGGGTAATGATCCTTTTTAGTGGCCTTATTTAATTTGCGGAAATCAATTACCATCCTTTAACCTATAATAATTCTTTGAGGAACCAATTCATCTTTATCATTAGGAACAACAGTAATACCTCCCTTCTTAGGGACACAATGGACATGACTTACCCATGGCCTATCAGCAACGGGATAGATTATACCTGCCTCAAGGAGCTTTAATATTTCCTTTCTTACCACTTCTTTCATTTAAGGATTCAGACATCGTTGATGATCACGAACTGGTTTAGCATCTTCTTCCAAATTTATTTTGTGTTGACATAGAGTGGGACTAATGCCCTTAAGATCATCAAGGGTATACCCAATAGCAACATGGTGCTTCTTCAGAGTTTTCAATAATCTCTCTTCCTCATGCTCTGAAAGGTTATCACTAATAATAACAGGATATATCTTTTTCTCATCAAGATAAGCATATTTAAGAGTATCAAGCAATGGTTTAAGGTCAAACACGTGATCACCCTTGGGTGGAGGAGGATCCCCTAGGATTTCAATAGGCAAATTGTGTTTCAGAATAGGTTCCTGTTTAAAGAATACTTCATCTATTTCCCTTCTTTCATTCATAAACATATCATTTTCATGGTCTAGCAAATATTGTCCTAAAGGATCACTAGGAGGTACGACAATAGAAGCAAGACCAATAATTTCATCCTTACTAGGTAATTCTTCTTCACGGTGTTGTCTACTAAATTTAGAGAAATTAAATTCATGAGACATATCATCTAAACTGATAGTAACAACATCCTTTTTGCAATCTATCTTAGCATTAATAGTGTTTAAGTAGGGTCTACCAAATATAATGGGGAAAAGGCTATCTTGTGGGGAACCAAGAACAAGAAAATCAGCAGGATATTTAGTTTTCCCACACAAGACTTCAACATCTCTAACAATTCCCATTGGTGAAATAGTATATCTATTGGAAAGTTTAATTGTGACACCAATATCTTCTATCTTAGTAGGTGCAATATCATGCATAATTTCTTTGTATAACTCGTAAGGTATTGCACTAGCACTAGCACCCATATCACATAAGCCATGACAACAATGATATCCTATTTTAACAGAAATAACAGGCATGCCTACCACAGGTCTGTTTTTATCTTTTGTACAAGGTTTAGCAATTCTAGCAGTCTCATCAAGGAAATGAATAACATGCCCATCGATATTATCAGACAAGAGATCTTTAACAATAGCAATATCAGGTTCAACTTTAATTTTCTCAGGAGGTGTATAAGTTTTAATATTGCTCTTACGAACCATAGTTGAAGTTTTAGCATGATCTTTTATCCTAACAGGAAAAGGTGGTTTCTCAACATAAGCGGTAGGAACAATAGGATCATTATAAGTGACAGTTTTTTCTTCAACTTTAATTGTTGCAGCTACTTTTACTTCTATGGGAGGATGATATTTAAACCACTTCTCCCTAGGGAGATCAACATGAGTAGCAAAAGATTCACAGAAAGAAGCTACTATCTCAGAGTCAAGTCCATATTTAGTGCTAAATTTATGGAAAACATCGGTATCCATAAAAGATTTAACACAATCGAACTTAGGTGTCATACCTGACTCCTTACCTTCGTCGAGGTCCCAATCTTCAGAGTTGCGTTTAATTCTTTCCAATAAATCCCATTTGAATTCAATAGTCTTGATCATAAAAGAGCCAACACAAGAAGTATCGAGCATGGTGCGATTACTATCAGAAAGCCGAGCATAAAATTTTTGAATAATCATTTCTCTTGAGAGCTCATGATTGGGGCATGAATATAACATTGATTTAAGCCTCCCCAAGCTTGAGCGATGCTTTCTCCTTCGCGAGGCCAAAAATTATATATATAATTGCGATCACGATGAACAAGATGCATAGGATAAAACTTCTGATGAAATTCCAATTTCAATCGTATGTAGTTCCATGACCCCGTATCATCACATAGCCTATACCATGTCAATGCATCTTCCTTCAAAGATAAAGGGAAGACCTTCTTCTTAATAACATCTTCGGGTACACCTGCAAGCTTAAATAATCTACAAACTTCATCCACATATATTAGGTGCTCATCAGGATGTAATGTTCCATCTCCTGCAAAAGGATTAGCTAGCAGTTTTTCTATCATACCCGAAGGAATTTCAAAGCAGGCATTTTCATTTTCAGTAGGTTCACTAGGTTGAGGAGCAACTCTTTGCTCTACTGGTCAGGGTGAAGATACCCCGAACAAGCCCCTCAGAGGATTACTTTCCATAGTAACAAGTGATAGTAAATTTCAGCACACTATATAAATTTTCCTTACCAAATTCCACCTACCAAAGGCGCTTCACTCCCCGGCAACGGCGCCAGAAAAGAGTCTTGATGACCCACAAGTATAGGGGATCTATTGTACTCCTTTTGATAAGTAAGAGTGTCGAACCCAACGAGGAGCAGAAGGAAATGATAAGCGGTTTCCAGCAAGGTATTCTCTGCAAGTACTGAAATAAGTGGTAATAGATAGTTTTGTGATAGGATAATTTGTTACGAGCAACGAGTAACAAAAGTAAATAAAGTGCAGCAAGGTGGCCCAATCCTTTTTGTAGCAAAGGACAAGCCTGGACAAACTCTTATATAGAGAAAAGCGCTCCCGAGGACACATGGGAATATCGTCAAACTAGTTTTCATCATGTTTATATGATTCACGTTTGGTACTTTGATAATTTGGTATGTGGGTGGAACGGTGCTTGGGTATTGTCCTTACTTGGACAAGCATCCCACTTATGATTAACCTTTATTGCAAGCATCCGCAACTACAACAAAATTATTAAGGTAAACCTAACCATAGCATGACACATATGGATCCAAATCAGCCCCTTACGAATCAACGCATAAACTAGGGTTTAAGATTCTGTCACTCTAGCAACCCATCATCTACTTATTACTTCCCAATGACTTCCTCTAGGCCCAAATAATGGTGAATTGTTATGTAGTCGACGTTCACATAACACCACTAGAGGAGAGACAACATACATCTCATCAAAATATCGAACGAATACCAAATTCACATGAATACTAATAGCAAGACTTCTCCCATGTCCTCAGGAACAAACGTAACTACTCACAAAGCATAATCATGTTCATAATCAGACGGGTATTAATATGCATATAGGATCTGAACATATGATCTTCCACCAATTGAACCAACTAGCATCAACTACAAGGAGTAATTAACACTACTAGCAACCTACTAGTACCAATCCGGAACTTGGAGACAAGAATTGGATACAAGAGATGAACTAGGCTTTTGAGAGGAGATGGTGCTTGTGAAGATGTTGATGGAGATTTTCCTCTCCCGATGAGAGGAGCGTTGGTGATGACGATGGCGATGATTTTCCCCTCCCAGAGGGAAGTTTCCTCGGCAGAACAGCTCTGCCAGAGCCCTAGATTGGTTCCGCCAAGGTTCAGCCTCATGGCGGCGGAGTTTCGTCCGAGGAGATGGCTTATGATTTTTTCCACATCGAAAGACTCCTTATAGCAGAAGATGGCCATCGGAGGGCCACCAGGGGGCCCACGAGGTAGGGGGCGCGCCTAGGGAGGTAGGGCGCACCCCCACCCTCATGGGCAGGGTGTGGCCCCCTTGGTGAACTTCTTGCGCTCAGTATTTTTTATATATTCTGAAAACGTCTTCCGTGAAGTTTCAGGACTTTTGGAGCTGTGCAGAATAGGTCTCTAATATTTGCTCCTTTTCCAGCCAAGAATCCCAGCTGCCGGCATTCTCCCTCTTTATGTAAACCTTGTAAAATAAGAGAGAATAGGCATAAGTATTGTGACATAATGTGTAATAACAGCCCATAATGCAATAAATATCGACATAAAAGCATGATGCAAAATGGACGTATCACTCGGCGGCACTCGGACGCTCACACGCCACTCGGCTAATGAATCACCACTCGGACCAAGGAGACAAGAGGGCATCGCAGGAGCTACAATAGTCGAGGAATCCTAAGTCATCCTTTAACAAGAGAAAGGATATCGTTACCTGTACCTGCCTTAGTATAGGCTCGACACACATGTAACAAATGCATTCAGTGCCATTAAATGCCTCGGCGACGTGGGAGACATGGGGCTGCGGCGTACTCTATATAAGCCGCACCCCCTCTATAGCCATGCACGAGTAATATCTATAAACATATCCATTAAATCAAAGAAAGCCTATGGGCATGAGATGTAGGGTTGTTACCTTCACCGAGAGGGGCCTCAACTTGTTAATCACCGAGTGTTACACCCACGCACTAGCTAGGTTCTGCCCCTTATTCATACCCCTAGTACTCATTGTCAGGATCGTAACCCCGACAGTTGTCGCCCACCATGGGGTCAGGCGTCTAGCAAAGTTTCACGGGGTAGGTGGAATTCTTCATCATCATGTCAGTCAGCGGTGAAATCCGTTTTGGGGCACTCTCCTTCATCGCCAACGACTCAGTGTGGCTTCGTGAGGCCCCGCTGGACGTGGAGGTGCTGCCCGTCCATGACGCGATGCATTTTCGTGCATCATCCTACAGAGTCCTACTCCGGCATCCCTCTGAATGAAATATGCCCTAAAGGCGATAATAAAGTTGTTATTTTATATTTCCTTATTCATGATAAAGGTTTATTATGCATGCTAGAATTGTATTGATTGGAAACTTAAATACATGTGTGAATACATAAACAAATACCGTGTCCCTAGTAAGCCTCTACTAAACTAGCTCATTGATCAAAGATGGTTAAGGTTTCCTAACCATAGACATGTGTTTTCATTTGATAACGGGATCACATCATTAGGAGAATGATGTGATGGAAAAGACCCATCGGTTAGCTTAGCATATTGATTGTTCAGTTTATTTGTATTACTTTCTTAATGTCAAATACATATTCCTTTGACTATGAGATTATGCAACTCCCAGATACCGGAGGAATACCTTGTGTGCTATCAAACATCACAACATAAATGGGTGATCATAAAGATGCTCGATAGGTATCTCCGAAGGTGTTTGTTGAGTTGGCATAGATCACGATTATGATTTTTCACTCTAAGTATCGAAGAGGTATCTCTGGGCCCTCTCGATAATACACATCCTAAGAAGCCTTGCATCCAAAGTGACTAATAAGTTATTTACAAGATGATGTATTACGGAACGAGTAAAGAGACTTGCCGATAATGAGATTGAAGTACGTATGAAGATACCGACGATCCAATTTCGGGCAAGTAACATGCCGATGGACAAAGGGAATTACATATGTTGCCATAAGGTTCAACCGATAAAGATCTTCATAGAATGTGTAGGAGCCAATATGGGCATCCAGGTTCCGCTATTGGTTATTGACCAGGGAGGTGTCTCGGTCATGTGTACATAGTTCTCGAACCCATATGGTCCGGACACTTAGCGTTCGTTAACGATATAGTGTTATATGAGTTATATGATTTGGTGACAGAATGTTGTTCGGAGTCCCAGATAAGATCACGAACATGACGAGGAGTCTCGAAATGGTCGAGAGGTAAACATTGATATATAGGACGATGGTATTCGAACACCTGAATAATTTTGGAGTGCACCGGGTAGTCATCGGGTCACTAGAAGGGGTTCAAGACTCCCCCGATATGTGTAAGGCTTAATGTGCAGAAGGAGGGGACAGACCAGCCCACAAGGGGGCTGGTGCACCCCTCTACATGGACGGACATCCCTAGGGGAAGGAAAGGGAAGGGTTGGCCCCTCCTACCTTTCCCTCCTCGGGAGAGAAAGGAAAGGGGGGGGCACCTTCTCCTCTTACCTTCCTCCCACACTCATATATGGAAAGGTGGCGCAGCTTAGGGAAGTCCCCAAGTAGGATTCGGCCCTACTTGGGGCTCCCTTTGGCCTGTCCCTCTTGAAAGCACAAGTGCTCCCTAGGTGGTTTTGGTAATTGATGACAACATATCTCTTGTTGGACTAATACCTTTACCTAGTATATTTCAGATAAGTTCAACAATGGAGTGGCATGGACTAAAGGTTGTGGGAACCTCTTCAAGCTGCTAAGGACAAAGGATTGGCTAAAGCTTCAAGCTCAAGACTCTTCTTTTTATATTTTAGTGATCCAAGATCACATTGAGTCCTTAGGAAAAGCCAATACTATCAAGAAGGGATGAGGTGTTGTTTAATGAGCCTCTTGCTCAAGTGCTTAATGATATGCTCCAAAATCCTCAGCTACTTTCCCACTTCCACAAATGACCTAAACCCTAAGCCAAACTCGGTCATACTGATTCTGTCAATCCGGCGCCACCGAGTTTCACTTGTCATTTGCCACTGCCAAACCCTAGCAATTTGGTCCTACCGATAAGGTTCTCGGTCGCACCGAGATGGGCTTGCAAACTCTCTGTTACCTATTGCAATATCTTCGGTCCCACCAAGATATGCAATCGGTCCCACCGAGAATGCAAGGTAAACTCTATGTTTCCTTCTTGTAACTTTTTGGTCTCACCGAAAGAGCAAGTCGGTCCCACCGAGTTTGCCTGACCAACTCTCTGGTTAGCTAATTGCCGAACTCGGTCTCACCGAGTTTGTGCGATCGGTCTCACCGAGATTACGTTATGCCCAAAACCTAACCGAATTGGTCCTACCGAGTTGCATCTCAGTCCCACCGAGATTCCTAACGGTCACTAGGTTTACCATTTCGGTCAGACCGAGTTTGATGATTCGGTCCCACCGAGATTGGAAAACTGTGTGTAACGGTTGGATTTTGTGTGGAGGCTATATATACCCCTCCACCACATCTTCATTCGAAGAGAGAGCCATCAGAACACAAACATCATTCTTACTCATATGTTCTAAGAAAGAACCACCTACTCATGTGTTGAGACCAAGATATTCCATTCCTACCATATGAATCTTGATCTCTAGCCTTCCCCAAGTTGCTTTCCACTCAAATCTTCTTTCCACCAGATCCAAATCCTATGAGAGAGAGTTGAGTGTTGGGGAGACTATCATTTGAAGCACAAGAGCAAGGAGTTCATCATCAACACACCATTTGTTACTTCTTGGAGAGTGGTGTCTCCTAGATTGGCTAGGTGTCACTTGGGAGCCTCCGACAAGATTGTGGAGTTGAACCAAGGAGTTTGTAAGGGCAAGGAGATTGCCTACTTCGTGAAGATCTACCGCTAGTGAGGCAAGTCCTTCGTGGGCGATGGCCATGGTGGAATAGACAAGGTTGCTTCTTCGCGGACCCTTCGTGGGTGGAGCCCTCCGTGGACTCGCGCAACCATTACCCTCCGTGGGTTGAAGTCTCCATCAACGTGGATGTAGGATAGCACCACCTATCCGAACCACAGGAAAACATCCGTGTCTCCAATTGCGTTTGAATCCTCCAAACCCTTCCCTTTACATTCTTGCAAGTTGCATGCTTTACTTTCCGCTGCCTATATACTCTTTGCATGCTTGCTTGATATGTATTGTGTGTGTTAAAATTGTGTCCGAACTCCACTTAAACCGAAAAACCTTAAAAAGTGCAACTTTAGCATTAAGTGTCTATTCACCCCCCTTTAGACACTCCTTCTTCTAGATCCTACACCTCTCCCCACCTATATATATGTGGGAGGGGGCGCCTGGCACAACCACGACAATAGCTTAGCGGTGTGCGGCGCCTCCCTCCATTGTTTATACCCCCGGTCATATTTTTGCAGTGGTTAGGTGAAGCCCTGCGGAGATAGCTTCACCATCATCGTCACCACGCCATCGTGTTGCTAGAACTCATCCGCTACCTTGCCGTCTTGCTGGATCAAGAAGGTGGAGGACGTCATCGAGCTGAACGTGTGCTGAACACGAAGGTGCCGTACGTGTAGTAATCGATCGGTTGGAATGCGAAGAAGTTCAACTACAACAACCGCGTTGTCAAACGCTTCCGCTTATGGTCTACGAGGGTACGTAGACACGCTCTCCCCTCTCGTTGCTATGCATCTCCTTATAGATCTTGCATGTGCGTAGATTTTTTTTGTTTTCCAAGCAACATTTCCCAACAGTGGCATCAGAGCCAGGTCTATGCATAGATGATATGCATGAGTAGAACACAAAGAGTTGTGGGCGGTGATAGTCATACACCTTACCACCAACGTCTTATTTTGATTTTGTGATATTGTGGGATGAATCGGCCCAGACCAACCTTACATGTCCACGCACATGAGACCGGTTCCACCGGCTGACATGCAACTACTTTTGCATAAAAGGTGGCTGGCGGCTGTCTGTTTCTCCTACTTTAGTTTAATCGAATTTGACTACGGTCGGTCCTTGAAGAAGGTTAAAACAACAAACTTGATGAAATACCATTGTAGTTTTTGAATAGTTAAGAACGGTTCTTGCTAGAAGCCTATAGCAGCCACGTAAAACATGCAACAACAAAGTAGAGGACGTCTAACTTGTTTTTGCAGGGCATGTTGTGATGTGATATGGTCAAGATATGATGTGATATATGTTGATGTATGAGATGATCATGTTTTGTAACATCGACAACCGGCAGGAGCCTTAGGGTTGTCTCTATTGTATGAAGTGCAAGCGACATGTAATTTCTTTACTTTATCACTGTGCGTTAGCAATAGTTGTATAAGCAATTGTTGGCGTGACGACCTCGACGCAACAACGCTAAGATGGAGATCAAGGTGTCAAGCCGGTGACGATGGAGATCATGATGATGCTTTGGAGATGGAGATCAAAAACACAAGTTGATGATGGCCATATCATGTCACATATTTTGATTGCATGTGATGTTTATCCTTTATGCATCTTATTTTACTTAGAATGGCCGTAGCATTATAAGATGATCCCTTCACTAAATTTCAAGATAAAAAGTGTTCTCCCCGAGTATGCACTGTTGCCAAAGTTCGTCGTTTCGAAGCAACACCCGAGGATCGGGTGTGATAGACTCTACGTTCACATACAACCGGTGTAAGAAAATTTTGCACATGCAGAATACTTGGGTTAAACTTGACGAGCCTAGCATGTACAGACATGGTCTCGGAACACTAGAGACCGAAAGGTCAAATGTGAGTCATATAGTAAATATGATCAGCATAGATATGTTCACCATTGATGACTACCCCACCTCACGTGATGATCGGACATGGGTTAGTTGATTTGGATCATGTATCTCTTAGATAAACTTGAGGGATGTTTATTTAAGCGGGAGTTCATTAGTAATTTAATTAATTGAACTTAAATTTATCATGAGCTTAGTTAGTCTTTATAATTTTTTCATATCTATGTTGTAGATCAATAGCTCGCGATATAGCTCCCCTGTTTTCATATGTTCCTAGACAAAACTAAGTTGAAAGATGATAGTAGCAATGATGCAGACTATGTCTGTGTTCTGAAGAATATCCTCATTGCTGCACAGAAGAAATATGTCCTTGATGCACCGCTAGGTGACAGACCTATTGCAGGAGCAGATACATATGTTGTGAATGTTTGGCAAGCTCGATATGATGACTAGTTGATAGTTTAGTGTGCCATGCTTTACTGCTTAGAACCGTGACTTCAAAATTGTTTTGAATGCCACGAGGCATATGAGATGTTCCAAGAGCTGAAATTGGTATTTCAGATTGTAACATCCCAAATTTTCAATTTGGAATGTTATGCATAGATCATTCTTGCATATCATATTTTATTGCATTTCGTTTCGCGATCCTCTAAAATCCTAAGCAACTCAAGGACCCGCAGAGCGAGTTGGGGATTTCCCAGTTTTCATATTTGATTTTTATCAAATATTGAAATGAGGATGTTGGTTTTAAATTATATTTCTCTCCGAATAATATTTCATATTAAAATATATGAGAGGAGATAATATGACTTCTCCAAAATAATTGAAATATCGGAGGAAAATATTAAAATCAAATATTTGACTTTACTCGGATTTTATTGTAATTTTATTTGCATTAGAAAAATTTGCACATGTTTCGAAGTTGCATTTTAGGGCCAAGAAAATGTTCATCACGTTCTAAATATTTTATTTAGACGGTGAAAATTTGTTTTGGCATTTTTAGAATTTCATTTTATTTTCTAGGTTTTTTTCTGTTCGGCGGAATTGTTTAAAAAAAACTTCGGGCGCCGACTGGGCCGAAACCCAGCCGGGCCGGCCCATCTTCCCGCGCCGCCGTCTCCAACCAGGACGCGCCGCCGCCGCCGACTCGGACAAGAGTCTGAGCCGGACTCCTTCGCCGCCGCCTTCCCCCTCCTCCAAGCCACCTCCTCCCCCCTTTATATGCCGCCCCAAGCCTCCCCGCCACCACCACCAACCCCGTCGCCGCCGCAGCCCGCCTCCCGAGCCGCTCCGCCGCCGCTGTCGCCCCGCAAGCCCACCGCCCAGCCGCCGAAGCCCCAGCCCGCCAGAGCTCCGCGCCTCGCCGGATCCGACGAGGTAGCCGTTCACCGCCGGTTTTCTCTAGAAAACCGATTCGGTTTTTTTTGAAAACCCTAGTTCGTTTTTAGATCAGTTCACCGGTTTTTCTTGGTTTAGTTATTTAGCAGACATTCGTCCGTACATTCGTTTAAATGAACGGTTTTCGCTTGTTAGTTACAGACAACGAACGCTCGTTCGTTAGCCTGTTCGTCCGTTTTCCTTTATCGGATTTTTCCCACGATTATTCTCGATCATGATTTCTGATCTGATTTTCGTTTCAGTTTATCTTTTCGGCCGTTTATCGGAATCAGGCGATTCAAGCAACTAGATCTTCATCTCGAAACCCTCTTTCTGTTTAATCAACTTAAACAAGATTTTTGGCACAGTAAAATTTGACCTTAGTCTAGATTAGTAAACGAACCTTGTTTCTGTCGCCGTTTGAGTTTCGTTGCTCCGTTTGACTTGATTCTTTTTGCAAACCAGAGTTCTTAAGTTGAACTTTCTGGTCAATCTCTCTTATTTGAGTTTTGCCCATGCATCTTTGCTTGATTGCTTATGTATTCTTTTGTTTGTTTGCGATAGAATTCCCAGAGTGCGAAGCGTGCTACTACGAGTCTCTAGGTTTTGCGGATCATTAGCAAGGCAATTAACACATTGATCATACTCTTTCCATACCCAGTTTTTATGCATTAGTTCAATCCTCAAACATTGCATGGTTAGGATGTCATTAACATGTGGGTTGCGAAGTAGTTGATGAGGTAGAACCTATTGCACTGTTATATTCAAACCTTGGGAGTTACTTCTACGTGTTGCTTATATTGCTATGCTATGCTCGTAGATGTGGATTGGGTTTGAGTGAAATCCATGACATATATGAGATTGTTAATTAATGGTTCAACTTAAGGTGGCAACTTGAATACACATCTGGGTGGATTGAGGCACCTGGAGAATCCAGTGTTGCCTGTATTTTTGGAGATCCCGGGGTTCCATGTGATTTTCCTATGGACCGCCACCCAGGCTCAAAGGGAACTAAGATGATTCATGCTAGAAACTTCCGTGTGCAGCCACAAGCTATTATGGGCTCTAGCATAGTTAAGTAAGTTACGTGAAGCTCTCTAAGAGGTGGATCAGCAGGTAGAGGGATGTTGGTTTGGTATGGTCTGCCCGGAGTAGAGAGTTAATGTTTCTGAAAGACTGTGTCCCGGTCATCCGTTTCTCAAACACCCTGTAGTGCGAGAAATCCAACGGAGGAGATCGGGTCTTGTGGGGAAAAGTGCACAAACCTCTGCAGAGTGTACAATCTAATCATGGTTAGCCGTGTCCCTGTTTATGGACAGTCTTGAGTATCTAGTACTTGGAGTATCTTAAGTATCTCATCACTCTTAATTAATAATGTTGGGTTGATAATTACTTTTAATTGGGATTGAGTTGGAGGAACCTTCTCAATGATGTTTCAACTACCATGATAGTTAAATTAAAATCTATTCCTTTGTTGTAGGGAAAAATTGGCTTTTCGCAAAAACTATAACCATAGAGCTTTCCACCAGCCAAATATGCATGTAGTGATAGCATTATTCTGTTCTTCCTCTACTGTGTTATATTACCAGCATATTCCATGTGCTGACCCGTTTTCTGGCTGCAACGTATTATGTTGCAGACTTTTCAGATGAGGAGTAAGGTTCGTTAGGTCGTTGCCGTGCAGCTCAGCTATGCCGTTGGAGTTGATGGACTCACTTTATCTTCCAAGCCTTCCGCTGTTATCGTATTAGATGGCCTTAAGCCATATTTATTGTAATAAGTTCTCTTTTGAGACATTCGATGTAATAAGTGTGTGATTGCTACTCTGTTATAAATCCTTCGAGTACTGTGTGTCAGCATTACCGATCCAGAGATGACACTGAAGCATAGAGACTTGACCGTTTGAGGTCGGGTTGCTACGAGATGGTATCAGAGCACATGCTGAGTGTAGGACACGACCACTAAGATAAACCCTAGGTCACTGTTCTCTACTCATTTCTGACTCCTCTCCATTTTCCACTCTTTAGGATGGCGGAGTTGAAGAACAAGTTTACATAGCCGGATGAAGACACACCCTTTGGACGCCACTTGAAGGAAGTCACTAGGTACTTGAACATTGGAATACCAAGCTTCACCGGGGCATACCACGCCACCTTACCAGAAGAGGAGCACTGGATGATACAAGTACAAGTTCCAGGAAGGACGTTCTCGCCAACCTCTAAGCCCATAGAGTTTTCTTTTGAAGCACCCACCTGGAGTCTAGGCAAGAGCATGGCAGCCCACATTACCATGGGACGCATTGGAGAAGTCTACAACAAGGATCTCAAGGACACCATCTACCAGATATGTGGGCGTCGAGACGAGCAATGTGAGATGATCAGCACGAAGAAGGACATATCCATTGCAGCTTTCATCCAGGAGTTAAACCAGCACATTCGACGCCGGGAGAATCAGATGTGCGCAGACATGATAGAGTTGAAGAAGGCGAAGACTAGGATCATCGAGCTGGAAGAAGAACTCAAGTCTACACGCGATATACGAGGAGGAAATTGCGACACTATTGGAGAAGAATGACGACTTGATTAAGAAGATCGGAGTATTCATGGGAGATCCAGCACCGGGAAGAGAAGACAACGATTCCACTTGCCCAGAGAACTACATCATCATCGACGACCCCGACTCCAACCCCAGTGAGGATGACTTTGAAGACGAAGCTGGAGCAGACATCATGGAGTCTTCCACCAATCAAAATTTCTAGATGACCACCAAATGATCAGTAGTATTCCCCCATGTATTTAGTAGTAGTTGAGCACTTTTGCGATAGTTCTAGACCGCTTGTATGCCCTTGCTTGATTGATTGAGTGAAATATTTGTGTTTGTCTCATGTGCATATGGGTAGTGCTTTCTCATTAGACCCCTTTTCTATTCTGATCTCTTCCCTCTAAACCCGCCAGATGCCTCCGAGACGTGACACCGGATTTGCCTTCCCGCCAGAGCTCACTCAGTTGATCCAGCAGCAGAATGCCTTGATGCAATTGCTAGTTCAGAACCAAGGCAACAACAACAACAACCCAGCTCCAGTTGACAACTTAGCTCGCTTTCTGAGGTTACAGCGGCCGGTGTTTTCCAATAGCACCGAGCCTATAGTTGCTGATGATTGGCTACGCCGTATTGGAAGGGAGCTGATCACTGCAGGTTGCACAGATGCTGAGAAGGTGCGCTTTGCCGCACATCAATTGGATGGACCAGCAGCCTCATGGTGGGAGTTACACTGCCACTTTCCCCATAGCCAACATCACTTGGGATCAGTTTCAGCAAGCTTTCCGTACAGCCCATGTCTTAACTGCAACCATGAATATGAAGAAGCGTGAGTTTCACAACTTATGCCAGGGGAACCGTACCGTGGCCCAGTACGTGGATGAGTTTAGCAAGTTGTCTCGCTATGCCCCTGATGATGTAGCCACTAACGCCGCAAAGCAGGAGAAGTTTATGGAAGGGCTGAATGATGAGATGAGCATGCGATTGATGGTGGCATGATACGTCCATTTTGCATCATGCTTTTATATCGATATTTATTGCATTATGGGCTGTTATTTCACATTATGTCACAATACTTATGGCCATTCTCTCTTATTTTACAAGGTTTACATAAGGAGGGAGAATGCCGGCAGCTGGAATTCTGGGCTGGAAAAGGAGCAAATATTAGAGACCTATTCTGCACAACTCCAAAAGTCCTGAAACTCCACGTAATACCTTATAATAAATAATGAAAAATCCTCGCCAAAGATGAAGACCAGGGGGCCCACACCCTTTCCATGAGGGTGGGGAGAGCCCCCCCACCTCGTGGGCCCCCTGGTGGCTCTCCGATGACCATCTTCTGCTATATGAAGTCTTTCGTCGAGAAAAAAAACGGGAAGCAACCTTTCGGGACGAAACTCCGCCGCCACGAGGCAGAACCTTGGCGGAACCAATCTAGGGCTGCGGCAGAGCTGTTCTGCCGGGGAAACTTCCCTCTCGGAGGGGGAAATCATCGCCATCGTCATCACCAACGCTCCTCTCATCGGGAGAGGGCAATCTCCATCAACATCTTCATCAACACCATCTCATCTCAAAACCCTAGTTCATCTCTTGTATCCAATTCTTGTCTCCAAGTCCGGGATTGGTGCTAGTAGGTTGCTAGTAGTGTTAATTACTCCTTGTAGTTGATGCTAGTTGGTTTAATTGGTGGAAGATCATATGTTCAGATCCTTTATGCATATTATTACCCCTCTGATTATGAACATGAATATGCTTTGTGAGTAGTTACGTTTGTTCCCGAGGACAAGGAAGAATTCTTGCTATTAGTAGTCATGTGAATTTAGTATTCGTTCGATATTTTGATGAGATGTATGTTGTCTAGCCTCTAGTGGTGTTATGTGAACGTCGACTACATAACACTTCACCATTATTTGGGCCTAGAGAAAGGCATTGGGAAGTAATAAGTAGATGATGGGTTGCTAGAGTGACAGAAGCTGAAACCCTAGTTTATGCGTTGCTTCGTAAGGGGCTGATTTGGATCCATATGTTTCATGCTATGGTTAGGTTTACCTTAATACTTTTGTTGTAGTTGTGGATGCTTGCAATAGAGGTTAATCATAAGTGGGATGGTTGTTCAAGTAAGAGAAGCACCCAAGCACCGGTCCACCCACATGTCAAATTATCAAAGTACCGAACGCAAATCATATGAACGTGATGAAAACTAGCTTGACGATATTCCCATGTGTCCTCAGGAGCGCTTTTCCTTATATAAGAGTTTGTCCAGGCTTGTCCTTTGCTACAAAAAGGATTGGGCCACCTTGCTTCACCTTATTTACTTTTGTTACTTGTTGCTCGTTACAAATTATCTTATCACAAAACTATCTGTTACCACTTATTTCAGTACTTGCAGAGAATACCTTGCTGAAAACCGCTTATCATTTCCTTCTGCTCCTCATTGGGTTCGACACTCTTACTTATCGAAACGACTACTATAGATCCCCTATACTTGTGGGTCATCAAGACTCTTTTCTAGCGCCGTTGCCGGGGAGTGAAGCGCCTTTGGTAGGTGGAATTTGGTAAGGAAAAATTTATATAGTGTGCTGAAATTTACTGTCACTTGTTACTATGGAAAGTAATCCTCTGAGGGGCTTGTTTGGGGTATCTTCACCCTGACCAGTAGAGCAAAGAGTTGCTCCTCAACCTACTAAACCTATTGAAAATGAAATTCCTTATGAGTATCCTTTGGGTATGATAGAAAAACTGCTAGCTAATCCTTTTACAGGATGTGGAACAAAGCATCCTGATGAACACCTAATATATGTGGATGAAGTTTGTGGACTATTTAAGCTTGCAGGTATACCCGATGATGTTGCTAAGAAGAAGGTCTTCCCTTTATCTTTGAAGGGAGACGCATTGACATGGTATAGGCTATGTGATGATACGAGATCATGGAACTATAGAAGATTGAAATTGGAATTTCATCAAAAGTATTACCCTATGCATCTTGTTCATCGTGACCGCAATTATATATATAATTTTTGGCCTCGCGAAGGAGAAAGCATTTCTCAAGCTTGGGGGAGGCTCAAATCAATGTTATATTCATGCCCCAATCATGAGCTCCCAAGAGAAACAATTCTTCAAAAATTTTATGCTTGGCATTCTGAAAATAATTGCTCCGTGCTCGATACTTGTGCTGGCTCTTTTATGATTAAGACTATTGGATTTAGATGGGATTTATTGGATAGAATTAAACACAACTCTGAAGATTGGGATCTCGACAAAGGTAAGGAGTCAGGTATGACACCTAAGCTTGATTGTGTTAAATCTTTTATGGATACCGATGTTTTCCGTAAGTTTAGCACTAAATATGGACTTGATTCTGAGATAGTAGCTTCTTTCTGTGAATCTTCTTCCACTTATGTTGATCTCCCTAAGGAAAAGTGTCTTAAATATCATCCTCCCATAGAAGTAAAAGTAGCTGCACCAATTAAAGTTGAAGAAAAGACTGTCACTTATAATGATCCTATTGTTCCTATTTGTTATGTTGAGAAACCACCTTTCCCTGTTAGGATAAAGGATCATGCTAAAGCTTCAACTGTGGTTCGTAAAAGCAATATTAAAACATATACACCTCCTGAGCAAGTTAAAGTAGAACCTAATATTTCTATTTTTAAAGATCTCTTGTCTGATAATATTGATGGGCATGTTATTCAGTTCTGCGGTGAAACTGCTAGAATTGCTAAACCTTGTGCTAAAGATAAACATAGACCTGTGGTAGGTGTGCCTGTTATTTCTGTTAAATTAGGAGAACATTGTTATCATGGCCTATGTGATATGGGTGCTAGTGCTAGTGTTATACCTTATGACTTGTATAAAGAAATCAAGCATGAAATTGCACCTGCTGAGTTAGAAGATATTGATGTCATAATTAAACTTGCTAATAGAGATACTATTTCAGCAGTGGGAATTGTTAGAGATGTTGAAGTCTTGTGCGGGAAAACTAAATATCCTGCTAATTTTCTTGTTCTTAGTTCCCCACAAGATAGCTTTTGTCCCATTATATTTGGTAGACCCTTCTTGAACACTGTTAATGCTAAGATAGACTGCGAAAAGAATGTTGTTACTATTGGCTTGGATAATATGACTCATGAATTTAATTTCTCTAAATTTAGTAAAAAACATCGTGAAGAAGAATTGCCTAGCAAGGATGAAATTATGGTCTTGCTTCTATTGCCGTACCTCCCAGTGATCCTTTAGAACAATATTTGCTAGACCATGAGAATGATATGTTTATAAATGAAAGAAGGGAAATAGATGAAGTATTCTTTAAACAGGAACCTATTCTGAAACACAATTTGCCTGTTGAAATCCTAGGGGATCCCCCTCCACCTAAGTGTGAACCCGTGTTTGAGCTTAAACCGTTGACTGGCAATCTTAAATATGCTTATCTTGATGAAAAGAAGATATATCCTGTTATTATTAGTGCTAACCTTTTAGAGCATGAAGAAGAAAGATTATTGAAAACTCTGAAGAAGCACCGTGCTGCTATTGGATATACTCTTGATGATCTTAAGGGCATTAGTCCCACTCTATGTCAACATAAAATAAATTTGGAAGCAGATGCCAAACCAGTTCATGATCCTCAACGACGTCTGAATCCTAAAATGAAAGAAGTGGTAAGAAAAGAAATACTAAAGCTTCTGGTGGCAGGTATAATTTATCCTGTTGCTGATAGTCAGTGGGTAAGTCCTGTTCATTGTGTCCCTAAGAAGGGAGGTATTACTGTCGTTCCTAATGATAAAGATGAATTGATTCCACAAAGAATTATTACAGGTTATAGGATGGCAATTGATTTCCGCAAATTAAATAAGGCTACTAAGAAAGATCATTACCCCTTACCTTTTATCGATCAAATGCTAGAAAGATTATGCAAACATACACATTAGTGCTTTCAGATGGTTATTCTGGTTTCTCTCAAATACCCATGTCGGCTAAAGATCAATCAAAGACCACTTTTACATGCCCTTTTAGTACTTTTGCTTATAGACATATGCCTTTTGGTTTATGTAATGCACCTACTACCTTTCAAAGATACATGATGGCTATATTCTCTGACTTTTGTGAAAAGATTTGTGAGGTTTTCATGGATGACTTTTCCGTCTATGGATCTTCTTTTGCTGATTGCTTGAGCAATCTTGATCGAGTTTTGCACAGATGTGAAGAAACTAATCTTGTCTTGAGTTGGGAATAGTGCCACTTTATGGTTAATGAGGGTATTGTCTTGGGGCATAAAGTTTCTGAAAGAGGTATTGAAGTTGATAAAGCCAAGGTTGATGCTATTGAAAAGATGCCATGTCCCAAGGACATCAAAGGTATAAGAAGTTTCCTTGGTCACGTCGGATTTTATAGGAGGTTCATTAAGGACTTCTAAAAAATTTCTCGGCCTCTTACTAATTTATTACAAAAAGTTATACCATTTGTCTTTGATGATGATTGTGTAAAAGCATTTGAAATACTTAAGAAAGCATTAGTCTCTGCACCTATTGTTCAACCACCTGATTGGAATTTACCCTTTGAAATTATGTGTGATGCTAGCGATTATGCTGTAGGTGCTGTTTTAGATGAAAAGAGTTGATAAGAAATTAAATGTTATCCATTATGCTTGTAAGACCCTAGACATTTCTCAAAGAAATTTTGCTACTACTGAAAAAGAACTTTTAGCAGTTGTATTTGCTTGTGATAAGTTCAGACCTTATATTGTTGATTCTAAAGTAACTATCCACACTGATCATGCTGCTATTAAATATCTTATGGAGAAGAAAGATGCTAAACCTAGACTTATTAGATGGGTTCTCTTGCTACAAGAATTTGATTTGCATATTGTTGATAGAAAAGGAGCTAAGAACCCCGTTGCAGACAACTTATCTAGGTTAGAGAATGTTCTTGATGACCCACTGTGACGCCCTCGATTCAATTGTACACTAATCATACACGCAAACATGTACGATCAAGATCAGGGACTCATGGGAAGATATCACAACACAACTCTACAAATAAAATAAGTCATACAAGCATCATATTATAAGCCAGGCGCCTCGAGGACTTGAATACAAGAGCTCGATCATAGACGAGTCAGCGGAAGCAACAATATCTGAGTACAAACATAAGTTAAACAAGTTTGCCTTAAGAAGGCTAGCACAAACTGGGATACAGATCGAAATAGGCGCAGGCCTCCTGCCTAGGATCCTCCTAAACTACTCCTGGTCGTCGTCAGCGGGTTGCACGTAGTAGTAGGCACCTCCCAAAGTGGTAGTAGTCGTCGTCGATGGTGGCGTCTGGTTCCTCGGCTCCAACGTCTGGTCGTAGCAATCAAGTATAGAAAGGGGGAAAAGAGGGAGCAAAGCAACCGTGAGTACTCATCCAAAGTACTCGCAAGCAAGGAGCTACACTACATATGTATGCATTGGTATCAACTGGAATAAGGGTATCATATGTGGACTGAACTGCAGAAAGCCAGAATAAGAAGGGGATAGCTAGTCCTTTCAAAGACTACGCTTCTGATAACCTCCATCTTGCAGCAGGAGAAGAGAGTAGATGGTAAGTTCACCCAGTAGCATCGCATAGCATAATCCTAACTGATGATCCTCCCTTCGTCGCCCTATGAGAGAGAAATCACCGGTTGTATCTGGCACTTGGAAGGGTGTGTTTTATTAAGTATCCGGTTCTAGTTGTCATAAGGTCAAGGTACAACTCCGGGTCGTCCTTTTACCGAGGGACACGGCTATTTGAATAGATCAACTTCCTTGCAGGGGTGCACCACATTTCCCAACACACTCGATCCCCTTTGTCCGGACACACTTTTCTGGGTCATGCCCAGCCTTGGAAGATCAACACGTCGCAGCCCTACCTAGGCACAATAGAGAGGTCAGCACGCCGGTCTAAATCCTATGGTGCAGGGGTCTGGGCCCATCGCCCATTGCACACCTGCATGTTGCGTACGCGGCCGGTGAGCAGACCTAGCCTCCCTTATACAAGAGTAGGCGTTCCAGTCCAACCCGGCGTGCGCCGCTCAGTCGCTGACGTCACGAAGGCTTCGGCTGATACCACGACGTCGAGTGCCCATAACTATCCCCGCGTAGATGGTTAGTGCGTATAGGCCAGTGGCCAGACGCAGATCAAATACCAAGATTTTGTTAAACGTGTTAAGTATCCGCGAACGCCGACCAGGGCCAGGCCCACCTCGCTCCTAGGTGGTCTCAACCTGCCCTGTCGTTCCGCCTCAACGTAATAGTCGGGGGCCGTCGGGAACTCAAGCCCACCACTACCTGGATGGAGCCACCCGCCCCTTCAGCCCCCATCTCCCAACAGTATCACTGGTAATGTAACAGTGTAAAGTATATAGTATATGCCCGTGATCACCTCCCGAAGTGATCACGGCCCAGTAGTATAGCATGGCAGACAGACAAGAGCGTAGGGCCACTGATGATAATCTAGCATCCTATACTAAGCATTTAGGATTGCAGGTAAGGTATCAACAGTTGTAGCAACAATGACAGGCTATGCATCAGAATAGGATTAACGGAAAGCAGTAACATGCTACACTACTCTACTGCAAGCAGTATAGAGGAGAGTAGGCGATATCTGGTGATCAAGGGGGGGGGGGGCTTGCCTGGTTGCTCTGGCAAGAGAGAGGGGTCGTCAACACCATAGTCGTACTGGGTAGCAGCAGCGTCGGTCTCGTAGTCTATCGAAGAGAAGAGGGGGAAGAAACAATAAATATTAAGTAAACAGATGCATAGCGATGCATGACATGACAAGTAGCGGTGCTAGGGGTGCCCTAACACAGTATGAGGTGGTACCGGTGAAGGGGGGAACATCCAGGAAAATATCCCCGGTGTTTTGCGTTTCCGGACAGATGAACCGGAGGGGGAAAGTTGCGTGTTCACTATGCTAGGGATGCGTGGCGGACGAACGGGCTGCGTATCCGGGTTCGTCTCGTCGTTCTGAGCAACTTTCATGTACAAAGTTTTTCCATCCGAGCTACGACTTATTTTATATTAATTTTAAAAGATTTAAATCATTTTTAGGATTTATTTAATTAATTTAATCCAACATTATCCAGAATAGTGTTTGCTGACGTCAACATGACGTCAGCAGTTGACCTGGTCAACCTGACAGGTGGGTCCCACCTATTAGTGACACATTTAATTATCCAGTTTAATTAACCTAAACAGGATTAATTCGGGGGGTGGGCCCCACTGTCATTGACTAGTTAATTAACTCACAACAGTTAGTTTAATTAGTCATTTGGTTAAGCTTAACCAGGATTAATTAGTTTAATTAACTGTTTAGTTTAATTAATCAAGATTAATTAAGTTAATTAAGTTAATTAATTAATTATTATTTTATTTATTATTAATTTTTAACCTTTTTTTAACGTTCGGGGGCTGGGGCCCCGCTGTCATTGGCCCCAGGGGGCTAACGGGCGCACGGGTGAAATGGCTGCGGGCGCTAGCAGGGCGACGGGCGTCAGGCGCCAGGATCTGGCGCAGCCTGGCTGGCCCTGGACGCTGGCCGGGACTGAGGAGGCCGCATGGAGGCCACTGGGCGCGGGCGCGCGTGCGCGGCGTACAGGCAAGTAGGAATGAGGCGGCGCGGCGCACGGGGACAAGGGGCGCGAGCGCGGCGCAGGCGAAGCAGAGCAGCTGAAGTAGGGGGGCGATGCGGGCGGGACGCGGGCACCGGTGTGCGGCGCGCGCGGCCACGAGGCCAGCAGGGGAGCGAGGGGACGCGGACGGGCGTGCTTCACGCGCGGTGAGCGAGAGGCCATGGCGCGGGACAGCGGCTAGCGGCGGCACCGGCAGCAGAACAGCGAGCAGCAGGGGGCGGGATGCACGAGCTTCAGCGCGGGCAGGCGCGGCGTTCGGGGCGCGACTCGACACGCGTATGGTGTGGTGTGCGCATGCGTGCTGTGAATGGCGCCGGCGACAGAGGGGAAGGAGGAGAGCTCACGACGATGTGTAGGGACAAGGGCAGCGGTGCTCGGGGAGGTTGACGGGGACGACGTGACAGAGAGGAGGCAACGAGGTCGGGGTGGCGCGGGGTTCCGGCGACGTCCGTGGAGGTCTGGGCGGCGGTGAACAAGGACGAGGCGGTGGCGTACGGTGGGTCGGGCGCGGCGTCGGGGCTCCCAGATCAGGAGAGGGGAAGGCGAGGAGGACGGCGGTGGGGCGGTGCCGGCGGTGTTCGACGGGGCCGGAGCAACTGGCCCGATCCAGACGGGATCGGGTGAGGGAGGGGGAGTGGGGAACGAGGAGGAGTGGGGGGGGGTCGAGCAGAGGGAGTGGGGTGTCGTGGGGGGAATTAGGGTTACGGGGAGGGAGTGATAAGGAAGTGAGGGGGGGGGGCCTAGGCCGGTTTTTGGCTGGCCATTCAGCTGGGCCAGTGGGCCAAGGCCCTTGGGGAGCTGGGGTTTTTTCTTTTCTTTTGTTTTCTTTTTACCTTTTATTTATTTTTATTTTCTGTTTTCTTTTAATTTCTCATTTGCATTAGTTTTATAAATTATAAAAGCAGTCACTAATTTAGTGTTAATAATTATACTACTGTCCTATTAACTTAGGGGCAACTAAATAAACAGTTTATTATTTTGAAAAATGCAAAAGACATTTATTTCATTGTTTTACCTACTGCTTTAATTATTCAAACGCATCTAAACTTTCTATAAGAATGTGGTTTCTTCACCTCAATTAATTAGGGATTATTTGCCACATGATGAACAATTTAGTTTTAATGTTTGAAAAACTTTTACTGTTTGCCTATATTTTAAATTTGAATTTGAATCGTTTTTGAACTAAGTCGAGTTTATCAACAGTAACCGAGGTGACGTGGCATCCTTAATAGAGGGTTACTGTAGCTTAATTACCCGGGCGTCACAATTCTCCTCCACTACAAGAAATCTCGTCCCGAGATTTAAGAGGGAAGTAAATGGGGGAAGGTTCGGGTTACGAAATTCCAGGGAGTATCCTTGGTCTTGGTTGTTCTTCTCGAAGAGGTTGATCCATTACATTGATGTCTTCATTTTGCTATTTCAGGTCATCATGATGAAGTTGTCGTCCTTTCTTCGGGAACTCCATCGTACTTACGAATAGGTAAGGGGCAGCTTTACAACAATTGAATGTTATAAAGGAAAATCATCTGGGCAGGGGTATCCCAAGAATGATTATAAGAATATCTCTTAAGTTGAACAAATGAAACACATCGAGAGCAAAGTAAGAAGGTACCATAAGAAGTTTGAAGCGGATAGACAATCGTCGTTGCCTAAAACAAGGCAACATGTATAGGTATTATGTTTAGTACCAGAATTGATGATCACACGGAAGATGGCTCATGAATTACATACGAAGCCAAGCGTGAGGAATAACTTTAGAAACAGGGTTGTACAGGAGAGTCAGGTTTCGATCATGTGGAACTGTGGGTTATGGGCCCACCATGTGTGTTAAAAGCAGGAAGGACGGTGATGTCTTGCACGATCATGTAAGCAATGCATGTCAGGGGATAGCCTGTTAGTTATGTCGGCAACAACATCGGTACCAAGGGCGAGGGACGAAGAGAACCAGTTTCTTGCTTGTTGAATGAGGCAGACCAATAGGCAAAGTTCTCGTCCATCGGTGGCTACCCGAATGTCATCAACAATAGTAATAGGGTCTTACTGATAGAGTTGTACACCGAGGTGTTTACATAAGCAAGAGAATATTACTGCTTAGATCATATAGATCACAAGAAGGTTTAAACAAACCAATGGAAAGGAAAAGTGATTATCAGGTTTAAACAGAACAATGGAAAGGAAAGTGTGTATACGCACATATTTCGGGGGTATATCCTTCCCAAGGACAAGCGGAGCATGATATCCATGACAGGATAGAAAGTAGAAAACCATTTAGGTAAGGGGAGGAATCTCATGATATTACACATACAACGGTGTTAGGGCAAATGACAAGAAAATTTAGCATTGTGCTTCAAATGTTCTTATTGAAGATAAGAGTACCACAGACATGCTTCGAGATAGCATTGACATGGTCTTCAAGCAAAGATCAAACTTGGATACACAAAGGATCCCTCAGGAATAACTTGTAGAATAAGTCTTACAATTTCCTCATGGAAGAATGGATAACCTTGCTGAAAAGGAATCTATAACCATAGGGCCTCCGGCCGGGTGTGCTAAGCACGACATCCTGGATATAAAAGATGGTAATACTCCAAGGTAAGGAAGAACAAATGTTGGATAGCAAGGAACTCAAGGTATAACACAGAACATGAACAAGTTTGTGTTGGAGGGAAGGCAATAACTTGTCGATGATAACACAATTCGTCGAGGGGCAAGGATGGTATTTCTCATCATGACTTCGATTGATATCCTAGAAGAGCTCATAAGATTGATGATGATCATGTAACACCCTCGATGCGGCTATATCTCCCACGTGTCGAAGCACGACTTAGAGGCATAACCGCATTGAAAGCAATGTCGCAAGTGAGGTAATCTTCACACAACCCATGTAATACATAAGGGAAAGAGATACATAGTTGGCTTACAATCGCTACTTCACATAATTACATGAATAAAGCATTACATCATCCAGATACAATCAAGGTCCGACTACGGAACCAAAATAAAAGAAGGCTACCCCAAAAGCTACACAGATCCCCGATCGTCCCGACTGGCTCCACTACTGATCAACTAGAACGAAACAACACAAAGGGCAAGATCTTCATCGAGCTCCTCCTTGAGCTTGGTTGCGTCACTGCTCAGTAACATCGGCACCTGCAAACTGGTTTTGGAAGTATCTGTGAGTCACGGGGACTCAGCAATTTCACACCCTCGCGATCAAGACTATTTAAGCTTATAGGAAGGGTAAAAGGTATGAGGTGGAGCTGCAGCAAGCGACTAGCATATATGGTGGCTAACTTATTCGCAAAAGAGAGCGAGAAGAGAAGGAAAAAGCATGGTTGAACAACTATGATCAAGAAGTGATCCTAGAACAACCTACGTCAAGCATAACTCCAACACCGTGTTCACTTCCTGGACTCGCCGAGAAGAGACCATCACAGTAACACACGCGGTTGATGTATTTTAATTAAGGTCAACTTCAGGTTTTCTACAACCGGACATTAACAAATTCCCATCTGCCCATAACCGTGGGCACAGCTTTCGAAAGTTCAAATCCCTGCAGGGGTGTCCCAACTTATCCCATTACAAGCTCTCACGGTCAACGAAGGATATTCCTTCTCCCGAGACATTCCGATCAGACTCGGCATCCTGGTTTTACAAGACATCCTCAACAATGGTAAAACAAGTCTAGCAAGACCACCCGATGCACATATCTCGTTCTCAGGGCAACACCGGATAAGCAATCTATACAACTAAAACCAGCCCTCGAGTTTCCCCAGGGTGGCGCTGCAAGGGGCTCTAGTTTGGACCAACACTTAGACAAGCACTGGCCCTGGGGGTTAAAATAAAGATGACCCTCGGGATGCGCGACTCCCAAGGGAAAAGGCTAGGTGGCGAATGGTAAAAACAATGTTGGGCCTTGCTGGAGGAGTTTTATTCAAGGCGAACTGTCAAGGGGTTCCCATTATAACCCAACCGCGTGAGGAACGCAAAATCCGGGAACATAACACCGATATGACGGAAACTAGGGCGGCAAGAGTGGAACAAAACACGAGGCATAAGGCCGAGTCTTCCACCCTTTACCAAGTATATAGATGCATTAATTAAATAAGAGATATTGTGATATCCCAACATATAAACATGTTCCAACAAGGAACAACATAGCCATGTTCCAACAAGGAACAAACTTCAATCTTCACCTGCAACTAACAACGCTATAAGAGGGGCTGAGCAAAGCGGTAACATAGCCAAACAACAGTTTGCTAGGACAAGGTGGGTTAGAGGCTTGGCTTAACAATATGGGAGGCATGATAAGCAAGTGGTAGGTATCGCAGCATAGGCATAGCAAAAGAGCGAGCATCTAGCAAGCAAAGATAGAAGTGATTTCGAGGGTATGGTCATCTTGCCTGAGATCCCGCAAGGAAGAAGAACGAGTCCATGAAGAAGACAAACGGACATAGTCGAACGGGTCCTCACAAACGCGACGTTACCGGAACCAACCCGAAGAAGCAACACCGGAAAGAAGCACACAACATAGTAAACAACCAACACATGAACATGGTATGATATGCGGGATGCGGTATGCGATGCATATGCATGATTTGCAAAGGAATGATTGAACCTGGCCTCAACTTGGAAATCCAAGAGTGCCACTGGAAAGGTGGGGTGATTTCGGTTGAAATCGATATAAAGATCACCGGAATCGGATGCATGGTTTGGAAATGGCGAGCAAAACAAATATGGCACCGGTCTGCGATAAACAGCAAGTAGCCATCTAAATGGATCAAAATAAATATGCTACAACACTCAAACATGACAACAAAATACATGGCAGGGATCCACTCATGATGCTTGACAAAAGATGAACACTAAGCTATGGCTAAATCACTCATTAACAGGTTCAAACAAGCATGGCAAAAGTGCAAAAGATAACAGGTTTCAGACTTAGTGAAATTAACACAAGTCTGGAATTTAACATCAGGAAGCACACTTTAGAGCATGAAAACTATATGCTACAGGAACATATCA
Source organism: Triticum monococcum (assembly GCA_034509565.1). Classification (NCBI taxonomy): domain Eukaryota; kingdom Viridiplantae; phylum Streptophyta; class Magnoliopsida; order Poales; family Poaceae; genus Triticum; species Triticum monococcum. Next base: position 271,726,002 of record CM067842.1, on the reverse strand, counting down.
TGGCAAAGCAAGGCATGGTATGAAGCTACTCAAAGCACTTATCAAAAGTCCCTTAGTTACCTTGAGCCAAAAGGGAACAGAAAATACAATTGCAAGTATGTGAACATGGCAAAAACATAAACAGATCTCAGACTTAGTGAAAAACTGGAGTATGCAAAACAGTTAACGAGTAGGCATGTTTACGATCTCGATGCACTCACTACAGAGCATGGCATGACAAACTAAGCATACACCCCTCAAGAATACATGGCATAGAAGCTAGACATGGCAAGAACAACAACATAGCATGCACGGATCAATAGCAACATCCTCGGCAAAATCGCTAACAAGTCAACAATCTGCCAGGATTCACGATATAGCAAAAGTAGAGCTCGATTGACTCAAGCTAGGGTGCTCCATAAATGCAAACAAAGACATGGATGGATAGAGCACCACAATGTTAACAAACCATCCTTACTGATCATCCTCAAAAGCGGCACGGATCACTAGGAAACAACATGAACATATGGCATAACGACAAAATCAGGACAAGGACTTAGTGAAATTCTAAGTCCCTGAAATCAGCATTACCGATTACGCTACTTTGCAAGCTTGTGCTAGTCACCACACATATCACAAAAATACATGGTAAGCACCTCTATAAGGATGGCGTGGCATATAACAAAACTTATGTAGAGCTCAGGAGCATATCGTGCACACATTAATCATGGCAAAAATGACAAATATCTATTTGATGAAACAGATCTGCCAAGTTTATCACATAGCCCTCTTCCAACAGCATTTCGGGCATCAAGATGAGCTCAAATGAAAATGATGCAATGAGATAAAATGATGTACTCTTTGATACGAACATTTTGATATGCTACACGCGCAAAACGGAGCTACGTATGCAGAGTTATGGCATGTCAAAGTATGCATAAAAATAACTGGGATTAGGGTTCGGAGGGAAAAGTCAACCGGGGAAATTCCAGATCTGAGATCTGGCACGTGGATCGAGGTCAATTGGAGCTTCGCCGGAATGGATGAACGCGGCGCCTAGACTTGGCGCTCTTGCCGGATCCGGCCGGGAGGAGGAGGCCGGAGAGGCCGGCGATGGCGGCGGCGAGCTCGCGCCCGGAGAGGTTGGTGGCCGCGGCGGTGGAGGCGGCGCACGGCGGGCTCTGGAGGTGGTCACCGGCGATGGCGATGGGGCGGCGATCCGGCGAGCCGGCGCCAGCGCGGCGGGCGAAGCGCGGCGGTGTGCGTGCCTCGGGGCAGCACGGGGCGCACCTCTGGCGACGGGGACGTCCAGGCATGGGAGGCGGCGACCAGATGGGCCGGGCGGGCCGACCTCGGGCCTGCAGGGCCGCAGCGGCGCGGGGAGAGAGAAGATGGTGAGGTGGCGGCGTGCGAGCGGCTGGCGGCGGCGGGGGGGGGGGGGGGGGTGACGTGGCATGACGCCACTGGCCGGAGCGAGGTGGAGGGCGGACATGTCCGGCGGCGGAGATTTTTGTCCGGTGGCGCGAGGAGGGAGATGGCTAGGGTTTGGACTGCGTGAAAATTCGGGGAGAGCCACATATTTATAGGTAGAGGGAGCTAGGGGAGTCCAAATGAGGTGCGGTTTTCGGCCACGCGGTCGTGATCGAACGACCAAGATGATGGGGGAGGTTTAGGTGGGTTTTGGGCCACTTTGGAAGGGTGTTGGGCTGCAACACACAGGAGGCCTTTTCGGTCCCTCAGTTAACCGTTGGAGTATCAAACGAAGTCCAAATGGCACGAAACATGATAGGCGGTCTGCCGGTAGTAAACCAAGGCCGCATGGCAAGTCTCGGTCCAATCTGAAAACGTTTAACACCCACACACGAAAAGAGGTAGAAAGGGACACCGGATGACATAGGAGCGCCGGATTGCAAAACGGACAACGGGGAAAATGCTTGGATGCATGAGACAAACATGTATGCAAATGAAATGCACATGATGACATGATATGCAATGCATGACACGCAAGAAATGAAAAGGCAACAACAGCGAATAACTGGACGACACCTGGAACATCGGTCTCGGGGCGTTACACATCACGACACAATGGTTGAGAGATTTCATGAAGCTGTAATCCATCGGCAATGACATCAAGTCAAACGATTGATGAAGCGAAAGGTTATTGGAACCACGGGTATGGCACAAACTCGAAACCAAGCTTGTGGTTTAAGGAGAAATGATATGATGAGGAAAATCGACATAAGCTTAGCTCATCATCGAAAATTGTTATCCGGGAAGAAGGACCAGGTAGCACAGTTAAGAGCATCACGATAAGGGTATAGCCGATCAAGCTAGGAATGACTTAAAGGATTATTTAAACTCATAAGCAACGGAAATTATTTAGGGTTATTGAATCGGAGTGCAGACTCGATTCACTATTCGGTGTTCTCGGTTGACGACAACCCAGAACCTAGGAACAATTGGATCCGATGAGTAATAATAGTTGATGAAGAAACCATAAGAAGTTATGATGTCCCATGATATCTCGAGATACCATGGGGTAATACTCGACGACAGACCGAAGTGGAGGTTGGACTGGGGTATTGCTCTGCAGAAGAGAAATGCTTAAACTTGCACGAGTAATGGTATTTAAGGGAGAACATGGTCGGAACCATGTCCACAGATACAAGATGAACTTATAATTAGGGAATACTTATTTTAAAAGAAGCTTCCATGATCAGGTATACATCGTGTCCATGGGCATGAACACAGGGTTCAAGGTCGACTCCCACTTCTCCAATGCATAACCTTCCATTCACTTCTCTTTTTCAAAGAAGTTGTAGTGTTGAATTATCTAGCAAAATACCAGACGAGTATGACTCGTGAAAACTTTCAAGTTCACACATAATATGGAAGGCATAGGTTCAACCCATCGAGGCATCTTAGGAGCATATACCACAATTTCAGGAATAAATAACACAAGCTCGATAGTAGAGCATGCTGGAGAAAGCAGAGGATACAATTTACCAAAGGCATTATGTATCCGAGGAAAGTCTCACAAGCTTAGAGAATATGATAGACGCTGTCGGATAAAATCCAACAAAGGAGCTGGTGGTCCACAAGGGGTCTGATGTGAGCATCGACACTGAACCAGAGGAAGAAGGAATGCAAGGAGATCAGTTTATGGAAACAACTGACTAACTCAAAGTTCAAATGTAAAGGAATTATCAATTCCAAGACAAGGGATCAGAAGCAATGCTCTGATTAGGGATGGATAAGTTGAATAGCCTTAGGGGCACAATCGATGGAAAAATTTCATTGGTCGAGATCCAGCTCATATTTAAAATCACATCTGAGTCGGAAGGACAAAATGAAGGATCTGATTAAGGAATGCGAGCATTCGCAACATATTGATTCAACAGACCCAAACTGATAATGACTAAGGATGCCAACAAGATTACCGGACCTATGAGGTTAATCATAATCAAGCAAGCAAAAATTTCAAGAGCGATAGTCTGCCGAGGATTTTCAAAAGACTGAATAGCATTCAAAGAATTTTGTGAAACACATGATCAACTAGGGATGAACGAATCCTCAATAAGTGTGGGGAATTATCCATAGTGGTATTTCTGTGGCAAAGAGCTGCAAAGCGGTGGGCACAAAGGATTCTCGAATTATCGAGGGAATTTTCAGGGTATCAAGTAATAACAGGGGCAACTGGGAACAAAGGTAAGAACGACAAGTTTAAGCATTTATCCATAAGGATTTAGCAATGGTTGGGAATAGCAAAAGTGGTGGCACAAGGTCTCGAAAGAATAACAGAGAGTATCTTCGGAATCTTCTGGTGAAGAAGCAGGCCATCATTTGGAATGAAGGGGCTCTCCGAGTGAAGTAGTTACGAGAACCTAGAGTCAGATTTAGTAAAATCATTTAACCCAAATAGAAGAGAGATCAGAGTCCCAGAGTATAAACGAGGAGTAAAAGATCCTAATACCACCCAATGGCGACGTGGGCTCGTAAGTCGCACAGCCAAGTTAGTAAGAACTTTTTCAATGACTAGACTCAACTTCGGCCAAGGAGTTTGGAAAGGGGATTCCTACATGCAGTCGGCTCTGATACCAACTTGTGACTCCCTTGATTCAAGCATACACTAATCATACATGCAAACGTGTACAATCAAGATCATGGACTCATGGGAAGATATCACAACACAACTCTACAAATAAAATAAGTCAAACAAGCATCATATTACAAGCCAGGGGCCTCGAGGGCTCGAATACAAGAGCTCGATCATAGACGAGTTAGCAGAAGCAACTATATCTGAGTATCGACATAAGTTAAACAAGTTTGCCTTAGAAGGCTAGCACAAACTGGGATACAGATCGAAAGAGGCGCAGGCCTCCTGCCTGGGATCCTCCTAAACTATTCATGGTCGTCGTCAGCGGGCTGCACGTAGTAGTAGGCACCTCCCGAAGTGGTAGTAGTCGTCGTCGACGGTGGCGTCTGGTTCCTAGGCTCCAACGTCTGGTCGCAGCAATTGAGTATAGAAAGGGGGAAAAGAGGGAGCAAAGCAACCGTGAGTACTCATCCAAAGTACTCGCAAGCAAGGAGCTACACTACATATGTATTCGTTGGTATCAAATGGAAGAAGGGTATCATATGTGGACTGAACTGCAGAAAGCCAGAATAAGAGGGGGATAGCTAGTCCTTTCGAAGACTACGCTTCTGGTAACCTCCATCTTGCAGCAGGAGAAGAGAGTAGATGGTAAGTTCACCTAGTAGCATTGCATAGCATAATCCTAACCGATGATCCTCCCTTCCTCGCCCTGTGAGAGAGCGATCACCGGTTGTATCTGGCACTTGGAAGGGTGTGTTTTATTAAGTATCCGGTTCTAGTTGTCATAAGGTCAAGGTACAACTCCGGGTCGTCCTTTTACCGAGGGACACGACTATTCGAATAGATCAACTTCCCTGCAGGGGTGCACCACATTTCCCAACACGCTCGATCCCCTTTGTCCGGACACACTTTTCTGGGTCATGCCCGGCCTCTGAAGATCAACACGCCGCAGCCCTACCTAGACACAACAGAGAGGTTAGCACGCCGGTCTAAATCCTATGGAGCAGGGGTCTGGGCCCATCGCTCATTGCACACCCGCACGTTGCGTACGCGGCCGGTGAGCAGACCTAGTGAGGGAGTCCTGGATTAGGGGGTCTCCGGACAGTCGGACTATATCCTTCGGCCGGGCTGTTAGACTATGAAGATACAAGATTGAAGACTTCGTCTCATGTCCAGATGGGACTCTACTTGGCGTGGAAGGCAAGCTAGGCAATACGGATATGGATATCTCCTCCTTTGTAACCGACCTTGTGTAACCCTAACCCTCTCCGGTGTCTATATAAACCGAAGTGTTTTAGTTCATAGGACAACAACCATAACATACAATCATACCATAGGCTAGCTTCTAGGGTTTAGCCTCTCCGATCTCGTGGTAGATCTACTCTTGTACTACCCATATCATCAATATTAATCAAGCAGGACGTAGGGTTTTACCTCCATCAAGAGGGCCCGAACCTGGGTAAAACATCGTGTCCCCTGCCTCCTGTTACTATCCGGCCTAGACGCACAGTTCGGGACCCCCTACCCGAGATCCGCTGGTTTTGACACCGACATTGGTGCTTTCATTAAGAGTTCTGCTGTGCCATCTCCATCAGGAAGGATGCCTCCTCCCGTCTTTAAAGACGGCGCTGTTGCTAAGGGAGCTTTGGTTATCGGCCAAACTCTCCGGCTAGGTGGTTTTCTTATGACAGCCTGTTCGGTCGCTGCGACGACGATGACTTCTCGGGTCATCGAAAGCAATCTTCATGTCAACTCGGAACTCGCCGAGCAGTTAGATCTGATGGAGCTCTCTTCCATGAACGAGCTCTTGGATCGCATCGCCGCCCTGGGAGTCGCTACAGACTATGATCAGATTGGGCCTAAACCCGATCTGAGATAGATCAACTCTCCCCAGGTCACCCATCACGTTGTATTCATGGAGGAACAATGCGGCAACCCTTCATCTACCTTAAGGACTAGCTATGTCCGGATTCCCGATCCCTCCAAGTCAGATACCCGCGGAGGGGAGGACGTCGCTCAAGACCTGAACCTAGAGTCAGGCAGCGGGCTAGATTTATTGGAAAACATCCAAGAATCCAAACTTCCGAGTTCGGAAACTCCTTGGCCCTTGAGTCTCGGATTGGGTGAGGATTCGGGTTCAATTCCACCCACCCATCCAAACATAAGCGATCTATCCCAAATTAGGCAAGAGCCCGAAGAAACAGTACACCATTACTGGGCCAGATTCCTCCTGGTCATGAATAGGATAAAGGATTGCCACGAGGAAGACGCAATTTCATCCTTCCGCAATAATTGCACGGACAAGGGAATCCTCAACGCCATAAGTCGCCGCGAAATTACACGCTTTGCCGACTTGGTGTCCATAGTACGAAAGTACTGTGCGATGGAAAGTGCCTGGAAAACCGAAATAAAATTTTGGGATAATCCGGCCCTGAATACAAACCCAGTCCGAAATAAAAGGGTGCATTATCGCAATACACCTGGGTTAACTACCAAAAAGCAAAAGCCCTCTACGGGGCAAGGAACCGTACTGGAGGGATGGCTCAACGGACCCTGCAAAATTCATAGTACAGCGGATGCAATACCAACGCACAGCCTTAGAGCATGTTGGATACTCCGGCAGGTGGACAAAAGTGGTGAGGATCTACTCCTCCCAAATACCACAGAGCACCATCCCGTGGACAACAATACGGTGTTAACAGTCTTTGAGACCTTCGCGTCAAATAATAGACGCAAGCGAACACTCCGCAGCATGGCCGAAATCTGCCACGTAGCAGAAATAAATCCTTGGAGTGACACGGCTATTACCTTCAATGCCAGTGACGAACCTAAATTCCGAACAGCCCGAGCACCAGCCGCACTGGTCCTTAGTCCAATCGTGGATGGCTTTCGACTCACCAAGGTACTCATGGACGGCGGCAGCGGATTAAACCTCATCTATGAGGAAATTCTTCAAAAGATGGAAATAGACTGGAGCCGCATTGAGCAAAGTAGCACAACCTTTAGAGGAATCATCCCCAGTTGGGAAGCACGCTGTGCTGGGAAAATCACACTAGATGTGGTATTCGACACGCCGAATAATTACAGGTCCGAAGAAATTACATTCCAAGTGGCCCCGTTCAGCAGTGGATACCACGCTCTATTAGGGCGGGAGGCGTTTACAATCTTCCAAGCCATACCCCATTACGGGTACATGAAGCTCAAAATGCCAGATTGGGAGAGGGGGGAGGCGAGGAGGACAGCGGTGGGGCGGTGCCGACGGTGTTCGACGGGGCCGGAGCAACTGGCCCGATCTAGACGGGATCGGGTGAGGGAGGGGGAGTGGGGAACGAGGAGGAGTGGGGGGGGGGGGGTCGAGCAGAGGGCGTGGGGTGTCGTGGGGGAGTTAGGGTTACGGGGAGGGAGTGATAAGGAAGTGAGGGGGGGGGGCCTGGGCCGGTTTTTGGCCGACCGTTTAGCTGGGCCAGTGGGCCAAGGCCCTTGGGGAGCCGGGGTTTTTTCTTTTGTTTTCTTTTTACCTTTTATTTATTTTTCTTTTCTATTTTCTTTTAATTTCTCATTTGTATTAGTTTTATAAATTATAAAAGCAGTCACTAATTTAGTGTTAATAATTATACTACTGTTCTATTAACTTAGGGGCAACTAAATAAACAGTTTATTATTTAAAAAAATGCAAAATACATTTATTTCATTGTTTTACCTACTGTTTTAATTATTCAAATGCATCTAAACTTTCTATAAGAATGTGGTTTCTTCAGCTCAATTAGTTAGGAATTATTTGCCACATGATGAACAATTTAGTTTTAATGTTTGAAAAACTTTTATTGTTTACCTATATTTTAAATTTGAATTGAAACGTTATTGAACTAAGTCGAGTTTATCAATAGTAACCGAGGTGACGTGGCATCCTTAGTAGAGGGTTACTGTAACTTAATTACTCGGGCGTCACACCCACTACCTATTGATGATAGCTTTCCTGATGAACAATTAAATGTCATAAGTACCTCTCGTAGTACTCCTTGGTATGCTGATTATGCTAATTACATTGGTGCTAAATTCATACCACCTAGCTTCACATACCAACAAAAGAAAAAGTTCTTCTATGATTTGAGACATTACTTTTGGGATGACCCACAGCTTTATAAAGAAGGAGTAGATGGTGTTATTAGACGTTGTGTACCTGAGCATGAACAGGAACAGATCCTACGCAAGTGCCACTCCGAAACTTATGGAGGACACCACGCGGGAGATAGAACTGCACATAAGGGATTGCAATCCGGTTTTTATTGGCCTACTCTCTTCAAGGATGCCCGTAAGTTTGTCCTATCTTGTGATGAATGTCAAAGAATTGGTAATATTAGTAGACGTCAAGAAATAACTATGAATTATTCACTTGTTATTGAACCGTTTGTTGTTTGGGGCTTTGATTATATGGGACCTTTTCCTGCCTCTAATGGATATACACATATTTTAGTTGCTGTTGATTACGTTACTTTGTTGGTAGAAGCTATTCCAACTAGTAGTGCCGATCATAACACTTCTATTAAAATGCTTAAAGAAGTTATTTTTCCGAGGTTTGGAGTCCCTAGATATTTAATGAGTGATGGTGGTTCACATTTTATTCATGGTGCTTTCCGTAAAATGCTTGCTAAATATGACGTCAATCATAGAATTTCATCTCCGTATCACCCACAGTCTAGTGGTCAAGTAGAATTGAGTAATAGAGAACTCAAATTAATTTTGCAAAATAATGTCAATAGGTCTAGAAAGAATTGGTCCAAGAAACTTGATGATGCATTATGGGCCTATAGAACTGCATATAAAAATCCTATGGGTATGTCTCCATATAAAATGGTATATGGAAAAGCATGTCACTCACCTCTTGAACTAGAACATAAGGCATATTGGGCTATTAAAGAGCTCAACTATGATTTTAAACTTGCCGGTGAAAAGAGGTTATTTGATATTAGCTCACTTGATGAATGGAGAACCCAAGCTTATGAAAATGCTAAGTTGTTTAAAGAAAAGGTTAAAAGATGGCATGACAAAAGGATACAAAAGCGTGAGTTTAATGTAGGTGATTATGTACTGTTATACAACTCTCGTTTAAGATTTTTTGCAGGAAAACTTCTCTCTAAATGGGAAGGTCCCTATGTTATCGAGGAGGTCTATCGTTCCGGTGCCATAGAAATCAACAACTTCGAAGGCACAAATCCGAAAGTGGTAAACGGTCAAAGAATCAAACATTATATCTCAGGTAATCCCATAAATGTTGAAACCAATATTATTGAAACCATAACCCCGGAGGAATACATAAGGGACACTTTCCAGAACATTTCAGACTCCGAAAAGGAATAGGTATGTGGTACGGTAAGTAAACCGACTCCAAAACAATTTTTAAGGCAATATTTCTGGGTTTTGGAATATTTAGAAAAATAGAAAATTAAGTAGCAGTCCAGGAAGGACACGAGGGCCCCACGAGGGTGGAGGGTGCACCCCCTACTTCGTGAGCTCCTTGTGTGCCTTCCGGACTCCGTTTTCTTGCACGATACGTATTTTGGTCGGTAAAAAATCACTATATATTCTCCCGAAGGTTTTGACTCCTGTATCACGCAAATATTCTCTGTTCTTGTTTAGAGCTATTTTTCTGACAGATCTAGATTATCATGACGTCCCCAAGTGCTTCCAATGACAAGTTCTTCGAGAAGGTCATCAACCCTTACCTTGCGGAGGTGCTACGACACCCTCAAACCATTGAGATGTGTGATGGGTTGCTGCACATTCGCGATGCTAAGGGACCAAAGGGAACCAGAAGCGTGGAGACGAGGCTCGAAGCAATGGAGCAACAAGTTTTCAAGTGCCAGGGGATGGTGGAGCGTGGAATCAACACTAGCCACACGATGCTCGCGGAGTTCACTAACAACTACAAGCCGGATGCCAAGAACACCGAGGAGGCCATCTTCAAGCTACATGAGAAGATCGAGCACCTCCAAGCCCAAATCTATGACCTGCAAAACCAAAACTGTGAGTATGAATATAGATTCAAAAGAATGAGTTTGGCTGCAGATTTGAGGATTCCGGAGACTCGATCATTCTTCTATGATGGTGAACCTATGCCTTGGAAGATGGATGACAAGCCCGCATCATCAACAACACCTCCACCTTCTTCACCAACCAAGGAGATATAATCACATGGGTATGGGCACTCCCCTTGGTAACTGCCAAGCTTGGGGGAGGTGCCCTGGTATCTTATCACAACTCCTACCTTTACCATTTTCCTTAGTTCGATCCTATTAGTAGTATTTTGATCTAGTAGAATAAAGTTTATGGCATGATCTAGTTTTGAGTTTTTGCCTTATGATCTCTCTATGTAATCGAGTCCATGAGCTATATAATAAAGATTAGTGTTGAGTCAAGGGCTTGATTTTCTTGCTATGATCTTGGGTGAATAAAAGAAAAGAGAAAAAGAATAAGAAGAAACAAAAGTTCATATTGATCTTATTGATATTAATGACTTCACATAGAAAGAGTATGATGATTAAAAGTTGTTGGGAGTTGGCAGACATAGCTTTGGTCATCGTTGCAATTAATAGGAAGTAATAAGGAAAGAGAGGCTTCACATATAAATATACTATTATTAACATCTTTTATGATTGGGAGCACTTATCAAAATATGACATGCTAAAGAGTTGATGTTGGACAAGGAAGACAACATAATGGGTTATGTTTTCTTATATCTGAGATAAAGTATGTTGTCATGGATCATCCAACATGTTGAGCTTGCCTTTCCCCCTCATGCTAGCCAAATTCTCAGCACCAAGTAGAGATACTACTTGTGCTTCCAAATACCCTTAAACCAGTTTTTCCATGAGAGTCCACCATATCTACCTATGGATTGAGTAAGATCCTTCAAGTAAGTTGTCATCGGTGCAAAGCAATAAAAATTGCTCTAAATATGTATGATTAGTGTGGGAGAAATAAGCTTTATACGATCTTGTGATGTGGAAGTAATAAAAGCGACGAACTGCATAATAAAGGTTCATATAACAGGGGGCAATATAAAGTGACATTCTTTCGCATTAAGATTTTGTGCATCTAACCATAAAAGCGCATGGCAACCTCTGCTTCCCTCTGCGAAGGGCCTATCTTTTATTATTATCTTCTACCTTATGCAAGTGTCTTGGTGATCTTCACCTCTCCCTCTTTCATTTTATCCTTTGGCAAGCCCAGCATGTTGGAAAGAACCTGATATATATATATATATATATATATATATATATAATTGGATGTAGGGGGCATGAGTTATTATTGTTGACATTACCCTCGAGGTAAAAGGTTGTGGGGCGAAACTATAAGCCCTTATCTTTCTCTGTGTCAGATTAAAACTCTGTAACCACAAGTATTGCGCGAGTGTTAGCAATTATGAAGGACTAGATGATAGTTGAGTATGTGGACTTGCTTTTTAGCTCTGACAGAGACTCTTTCTGATGTTATGATAAATTGCAATTTCTTCAATGACTGAGGTTATAGTTTGTTGGTTCTCAATAAGGTTTCTGATTCATACTTTTGCATTGTGAATAGATCATCACTTGAACATAAGTAATCATATGACAATATCTATGTATGTTGATGTTATGAGAATAATCATGATGCCCTCATGTCCGTATTTTATTTTTATCAACGCCTCTACCTCTAAACATGGGGACATATTTATTGTTATCGGCTTTCGCTTGAGGACAAGCGAGGTCTAAGCTTGGGGGAGTTGATACGTCCATTTTGCATCATGCTTTTATATCGATATTTATTGCATTATGGGCTGTTATTTCACATTATGTCACAATACTTATGGCTATTCTCTCTTATTTTACAAGGTTTACATAAGGAGGGAGAATGCCGGCTATTGGAATTCTGGGCTGGAAAAGGAGCAAATATTAGAGACCTATTCTGCACAACTCCAAAAGTCCTGAAACTCCATGGAATACCGTATAATAAATAATGAAAAATCCTCGCCAAAGATGAAGACCAGGGGGCCTACACCCTTTCCACAAGGGTGGGGGGCGTGCCCCCCCTAGGGCGCGCCCCCTACCTCGTGGGCCCCTTGGTGGCTCTCCGATGACCACCTTCTGCTATATGAAGTCTTTCATTGAGAAAAAACGGGAAGCAACCTTTCGGGGTGAATCTCCGCCGCCACGAGGCGGAACCTTGGCAGAACCAATCTAGGGCTCTGGCAGAGCTGTTCTGCCGAGGAAACTCCCCCCCGGAGGGGGAAATCATCGCCATCGTCATCACCAACGCTCCTCTCATCGGGAGAGGGCAATCTCCATCAACATCTTCACCAGCACCATCTCCTCTCAAAACCCTAGTTCATCTCTTGTATCCAATTCTTGTCTCCAAGTCCGGTATTGGTACTAGTAGGTTGCTAGTAGTGTTAATTACTCCTTGTAGTTGATGCTAGTTGGTTTATTTGGTGGAAGATCATATGCTCAAATCCTATATGCATATTAATACCCCTCTGATTATGAACATGATTATGCTTTGTGAGTAGTTACGTTTGTTCCTGAGGACATGGGAGAAGTCTTGCTATTAGTAGCCATGTGAATTTGGTATTCGTTCGATATTTTGATGAGATGTATGTTGTCTCTCCTCTAGTGGTGTTATGTGAACATAGACTACATAACACTTCACAATTATTTGGGCCTAGAGGAAGGCATTGGGAAGTAATAAGTAGATGATGGGTTGCTAGAGTGACAGAAGCTTAAACCCTAGTTTATGCGTTGCTTCGTAAGGGGCTGATTTGGATCCATATGTTTCATGCTATGGTTAGGTTTACCTTAATACTTTTGTTGTAGTTGCGGATGCTTGCAATAGAGGTTAATCATAAGTGGGATGTTTGTTCAAGTAAGAACAGCACCCAAGCACCGGTCCACCCACATGTCAAATTATCAAAGTACCGAACGTGATGAAAACTAGCTTGACGATATTCCCATGTGTCCTCGGGAGCACTTTTCCTTATATAAGAGTTTGTCCAAGCTTGTCCTTTGCTACAAAAAGTATTGGTACACCTTGCTGCACTTTATTTACTTTTGTTACTTGTAGCTCGTTACGAATTATCTTATCACAAAACTATCTGTTACCACTTATTTCAGTACTTGCAGAGAATACCTTGCTGAAAACTGCTTATCATTTCCTTCTGCTCCTCGTTGGGTTCGACACTCTTACTTATCGAAAGGACTACGATAGATCCCTATACTTGTGGGTCATCATGGCAACCTTCAGCAATTACCAGGAGTTGGTAGATAAGGCCCTTATAGGGAAGCAGCAGCAGATTGAGAGCCGTAAGAGGTAGTATGGACAAGGGAGGTATAACTCAGGAGCTCAGCAGAAGCCTCGCCTAACCCCAAACTCGGGAGGACTTGTTCATAACCATGGACGTCACAACTACACCGGAGGAAGTTCACATAACCACAATGGTTCTAAGAATGGAAATGGGAACGGAACAAACAACAATCAGAACCGCCCCAATCCAGCCGCACCCGCCAAAAGAGATCTAAGTCACATTACTTGCTTTAAGCGCGGGAAGACTGGACACTATGCCATGGAGTGCCATGAAGCGAAGAATGGAAGCGGTAATGGGAGCACTGGGAAGAGGCCAATCCATTCAACAAAGGACAAGTGAACCACGTTAACATGGAGGAGGTTGAAGAGCAGCCAGACGCGGTTATAGGTAAGTTTTTGGTTAAGTCATTTACCGCTCTTGTTCTTTTTGGTACTGGTGCATCGCATTCATACATATCAAGGGGATTCGTGGATAAGTTTAAACTACCAACCCAAACCCTTAGGACCCCTCTGTTAGTGAGTTCACTTGGAGCAGAATATATGGCTAGTCGATGGTGCGACCAGATACCCCTAACCATTGGCAACCATGTTTTTCTGTCCGACCTAATAATCTTGGAGTCACAAGGACTGGATGTGATATTAGGCATGGACTGGATGTCAAAGTATGGAGGAAGCATTGACTGTGCTAGTAAGTCGATTTGTCTCACCACCCCTGAGGGAAAAAGGATCAAGTATGTATCAAGGCATGCGCCAAGAAGTAGTCAAGTGAATACCCTCACAGCAGTTGTTCAGGAGGAAGTGCCTGTAGTGAAGGATTACCCGGATATTTTCCCAGAGGAGTTACAACGCATGCCACCGGATCGAGACATCGAGTTTTTGATAGAGCTATTGCCAGGTACAAGGCCAATATCCAAGAGACCCTATCGAATGCCCGCGAATGATCTAGACAAGATTAAGAAACAGATCAAGGAGTTATTGGAGAAAGGATACATTCAACGGAGTTCATCACCCTGGGGAGCCCCAGTACTTTTGGTTGAGAAGAAGGATAAGTCTCTAAGGATGGTTGTTGATTATTGGGCCTTGAATGAAGTGACGATCAAGAACAAATACCCACTGCCGATGATCAATGATTTGTTTGACCAGCCGCAAGGAGCTAAGGTGTTTTCGAAGATCGATCTATGATCGGGATACCATCAGTTAAAGATTCGAGAGAAGGACATACCAAAGACAGCATTCACCACGCGGTACGGGTTGTACGAATATATGGTCATGTCATTTGGACTGACTAATGCCCCTGCCTATTTCATGAGCATGATGAACAAGGTGTTCATGGAGTATTTGGACAAGTTTGTTGTGGTGTTCATTGATGATATAATGGTATACTCGAAGAATGAAGAGGAGCACAAGGAGCATTTGCGTTTAGTTCTCGGGAAACTCAGGGAGCATTAGTTATATGCCAAGTTCAGCAAATGTGAGTTGTGGTTGAAGGAAGTCGGATTCCTTGGACATGTTATATCAGGAGAAGGTATAGCAGTAGACCCCAGCAAGGTTCAGTCAGTCACTGAATGGTTGGCACCCACTTCAGTTAGCGAGATCCACAGTTTTCTAGGACTCGCGGGATACTATCGGAGATTCATTGAGAATTTTCCAAGATTGCGAAGCCAATGACAGAGTTATTGAAGAAGGATGACAAAGAGATTGCCGAGGTAAGGGAGAGAATGAGCAAAGGTAAGGCCAAAGGTTTTCGTGAGGATGCGCACGATACCTTATGATTTAAGGACCAGGTTTATGTGCCCAATAACCCAGAATCGGGAAGTTAATACTTCAGGAGGCTCATGACTCACCATACTCGATACACCGCAGAAACACCAAGATGTATTTGGATTTAAAGGAACGTTTCTGGTGGACAGGGATGAAGCAAGATATTGCCGAGTATGTAGCCGTATGTGACGTATGTCAGAGAGTGAAGGCTGAGCATCAAAAGCCAGTAGGATTGTTACAGCCTATGTCGATACCCGAATGGAAGTGGGATAAACTTGGCATGGATTTTATCACCGGATTACCCAGGACCAAATCAGGTTATGATTCTATATGGGTAGTAGTTGATCGCTTGACCAAAGTAGCTCACTTTATCCCAGTGAAAACCACTTATACAAGTGCGAAGTTGGCCAAGATATATATGTCCAGGATCGTATGTCTGCATGGAGTTCCCAGGACCATTGTACCAGATAGAGGAACACAGTTTACCTCAAAGTTTTGGCATCAGCTGCACCAGACTTTGGGAACGAGATTGGAGTTTAGTACAACGTTTCACCCGCAGATGGATGGACAGACCGAGAGAGTCAACCAGATTCTGGAGGACATGTTGAGAGCCTGTGCGCTAGATTATGGATCTAGTTGGGATGACAATTTGCCTTATGCAGAGTTCTCATACAACAATAGTTACCAAGCCAGTTTGAAGATGGCATCATTCGAAGCCCTGTATGGACGAAGGTGCAGAACACCACTGATGTGGGATGAAGTAGGAGACTGACAGTTGTTTGGACCAGACTTGATCAAGGAGTCTGAAGAGAAGGTTAAGCTGATTTGAGATAGACTGAAGATAGCTCAGTCTAGGCAGAAGAGTTATGCAGATTCAAAGCGCAAGGAGGTAACCTATGAAATTGGAGACAAAGCATATATGCGAGTATCACCCTTGCGAGGAGTGAAACATTTTGGAGTTAAGGGAAAGCTAGCCCCGAGATTTGTAGGACCGTATCGTGTTTTGGAACGGATGGGAGAAGTTGCCTACAAATTGGAGTTACCTGAAGGATTGTCAGGAGTTCATGATGTGTTTCACATTTCACAGTTGAAGAAGTGCCACGCCGAGATGGCCGATATACTGCTAAGAGATACAGTACCCTTGGAGGCGATTCAGCTGGACAGTGATTTGACTTATGAGGAGAAGCCAGTCAAGATTCTTGAGTTTGCCAGTCGAGTCTCCTGCAACAAGGTTATCAAGTCTTGCAAAGTTCTGTGGAGCCACCATACCGAGGATGAAGCCACCTGGGAACGAGAGGATGATCTTCGCAAAGACCACCCACACCTATTTTCTAGCCAACCCGAATCTCGAGGGCGAGATTCATCTTAAGGGGGGTAGGATTGTAAGATCCCAAATTTTCAATTTGGAATGTTATACATAGATCATTCTTGCATGTCATATTTTATTGCATTTCGTTTCGCGATCCTCAAAAATCCTAAGCAACTCAAGGACCCTCGGAGAGAGTTGGGGATTTCCCGGTTTTCATATTTGATTTTCATCAAATATTGAAACGAGGATGTTGGTTTTAAATTATTTTTCTCTTCGAATAATATTTCATATTAAAATATATGAGAGGAGATAATATGACTTGTCCAAAATAATTGAAATATCGAAGGATAAATATTAAAATCAAATATTTGATTTTATTCGGATTTTATTGTAATTTTATTTGCATTAGAAAAATTTGCACGTGTTTCAAAGTTGCATTTTAGGGCCAATAAAATGTTCATCTCGTTCTAAATATTTTATTTAGATAGCGAAAATTTGTTTTGGCATTTTTAGAATTTTATTTTATTTTCTAGGATTTTTTTCGGTTCGGCGGAATTGTTTTAAAAAAAACTTCGGGCGCCGACTGGGCCGAAACCTAGCCGGGCCGGCCCATCTCCCCGCGCCGCCGTCTCCCACCAGGACGCGCCGCCGCCGCCGTCGACTCGGACAAGAGTCCGAGCCGGACTCCTCCAGCACCGCCTTGCCCCCTCCTCCAAGCCACCTCCACCCCACGTTTATATACCTCCCCAAGCCAACAACCCCGCAGCCACCGCAGGCCGCCTCCCGAGCCGCGCCGCCGCCTTCCGCGCATCGCCGCCGCCCCTCGCCGCAGTGCCGCGCCGCTGTCGCCCCGCCGCCCCGCAAGTCCGCCGCCCCGCCGTCAAAGCTCCAGCCCGCCAGAGCCCCGCGCCTCGCCGGATCCGACGAGGTAGCCGTTCGCCGCCAGTTTTCTCTAGAAAACCGATTCGGTTTTTTTAAACCCTAGTTTGTTTTTTAGATTGGTTCGCCGGTTTTTCTCGGTTTAGTTATTTAGCAGACATCCGTCCGTACGTTCATTTAAACGAACGGTTTTCGCTCGTTAGTTACTGACAATGAACGCCCGTTCGTTAGCCTGTTCGTCAGTTTTCTATTATCGGATTTTTCCCGCGATTATTCTCGATCGCGATTTCTGATCCGATTTTCGTTTCAGTTTATCTTTTCGCTCGTTTATCGGAATTAGGCGATTCAAGCGACTAGATCTTCGTCTCGAAACCCCATTTCTGTTTAATCAACTTAAACAAGATTTTTGGCACAGGAAAATTTGACCTTAGTCTAGATTAGTAAACGGACCTTGTTTCTGCGCCGTTTGAGTTTCGTTGCTCCATTTGATTTGATTCTTTTGCAAACCGAAGTTCTTAAGTTGAACTTTCTGGTCAATCTCTCTTATTTGAGTTTTGCCCATGCATCTTTGCTTGATTGCTTATGTATGCTTTTGTTTGTTTGTGATAGAATTCCCAGAGTGCGAAGCGTGCTACTACGAGTCTCTAGGTTTTGCGGATCATCAGCAAGGCAAGTAACACATTGATCATACTCTTTCCATACCCAGTTTTTATGCATTAGTTCAATCCTCAAACATTGCATGGTTAGGATGTCATTAACATGTGGGTTGGGAAGTAGTTGATGAGGTAGAACCTATTGCCCTGTTATATTCAAACCTTGGGAGTTACTTCTACGTGTTGCTTATATTGCTATGCTATGCTCATAGACGTGGATTGGGTTTGAGTGAAATCCATGGCAGATGTGAGATTGTTAATTAATGGTTCAACTTAAGGTGGCAACTTGAATACACATCTGGGTGGACGGAGGCACTTGGAGAATCCAGTGTTGCCTGTATTTTTGGAGATCCCGGGGTTCCGTGTGATTTTCCTATGGACCGCCACCCAGGCTCAAAGGGAACTGAGATGATTCATGCTAGAAACTTCCGTGTGCAGCCACAAGCTATTATGGGCTCTAGCATAGTTAAGTAAGTTATGTGAAGCTCTCTAAGAGGTGGATCAGCAGGTAGAGGGATGTAGGTTTGGTATGGTCTACCCGGAGTAGAGAGTTAATGTTTCTGAAAGGCTGTGTCTCGGTCATCCGTTTCTCAAACACCCTGTAGTGCGAGAAATCCAACGGAGGAGATCGGGTCTTGTGGGGAAAAGTGCGCAAACCTTTGCAGAGTGTACAATCTAATCATGGTTAGCCGTGTCCCCGGTTATGGACAATCTTGAGTATCTAGTACTTGGAGTATCTTAAGTATCTCATCACTCTTAATTAATAATGTTGGGTTGATAATTACTTTTAATTGGGATTGAGTTGGACGAACCTTCTCAATGATGTTTCAACTACCATGATAGTTAAATTAAAATATATTCCTTTGTTGTAGGGAAAAATTGGCTTTTTGCAAAAACTATAACCATAGAGCTTTCCACCAGCCAAATATGCATGTAGTGATAGCATTATTCTGCTCTTGCTCTACTGTGTTATATTGCCAGCATATTCCATGTGCTGACCCGTTTCGGGCTGCAATGTATTATGTTGCAGACTTTTCAGACGAGGAGTAAGGTTCGTTAGGTCATTGCCGTGCAGCTCAGCTACACCGTTGGAGTTGATGGACTCACTTTATCTTCCAAGACTTCCGCTGTTATCGCATTAGATGGCCTTAAGCCATATTTATTGTAATAAGTTCTCTTTTGAGACATTCGATGTAATAAGTGTGTGATTGCTACTCTGTTATAAATCCTTCGAGTACTGTGTGTGTCAGCATTACCGATCCAGGGATGACACTGAAGCACAGAGACTTGACCGTTTGAAGTCGGGTCACTACACAGACTCATGCCCCTGTTGAGAGGTATGAGACCTCTGACAAGTACTTTGTCTACAAGATGGAGGAGAATAGCTCAGCCAATGAGCATGTGCTCAGAATGTCTGGGTACTATAATTGCTTGGTTCAAGTGGGAGTTAATATTCTAGATAAGATATTGATTGAAATAGTTCTCTAGTCACTATCATCAAGCTACTAGAACTTCGTGATGAACTATAATATGCAAGCAATGACGAAAATGATTCCCGAGCTCTTCGCGATGCTGAAATCAGCGAAGGTAGAAATCAAGAAAAAAACATCAAGTGTTGATTGTTAATAAGACCACTAGTTTCAAGAAAAAGGGCAAGGGACAGCAAAGGAACTTCAAGAAGAATGGCAAGCAAGTTGCCACTCCTGTGAAGAAGCCCAACGCTAGACCCAAGCCTGAAACCGAGTGCTTCTACTGCAAACAAAATGGTCACTGGAAGCGGAACTGCCCCAAATACTTGGCCGATCAGAAGGATGGCAAAGTAAACAAAGGAATATTTTGATATACATGTTATTGATGTGTACCTTATTAGTGTTCGTAGTAGCCCCTGGGTATTTGATACAGGTTCAGTTTCTAAGAGTAGTAACTCAAAACATGAGTTGCAGATTGAACAGAGACTAGTTAAGGGCGAAGTGACGATGTGTGTTGGAAGTGATTCCAAGGTTGATATCATCACCATCGCACACTCCCTCTACCCTCAGAATTGGTGTTGAACCTAAATAAATGTTATTTGGTGTTTGCATTGAGCATGAATATGATTAGATCATGTTTATTGCAATATGATTATTCATTTAAGTCAGAGAATAATTGTTGTTCTGTTTACATGAATAAAACCTTCTATGGTCATACACCCAATGTGAATGGTTTATTGAATCTCGATCGTAGTGATACACATATTCATAATATTGATGCCAAAAGATGCAAAGTTGATAATGATAGTGTATCATACGTGTGGCACTGCCGTTTAGGTAATATCGGTGTTAAGTGCATGAAGAAACTCCATGCGGATGGACTTTTGGAATCACTTGATGCTTGCGAACCATGCCTCATGGGCAAGATGACTAAAACTCTGTACTCCAGAACAATGGAGCGAGCTAATGACTTGTTGGAAATAATACATACTGATGTATGCAGTCCGATGAGTGTTGGGGCACGCGAAGGGTATCATTATTTTCTAACCTTCACAGATGATTTGAGTAGGTATGGGTATATCTACTTAATGAAACACAAGTCTGAATTTCAGAGTGAAGTAGAGAATCATCATAACAAGAAAATAAAGTTTCTACGATCTGATCACGGAGGCAAATATTTGAGTTATGAGTTTGGCCTTCATTTAAAGCAACGTGGAATTGTTTCACAACTCACGCCACCTGGAACACCACAGCGTAATGGTGTGTCCGAACATCGTAACCGTACTTTATTGGATATGGTGCATTCTATGATGTCTCTTAGCGATTTACCACTATCACTTTGGGGTTATCCATTAGAGACAGCCACATTCATGCTAAATAGGGCACCGTCTAAATCCATTGATACGACACCGTATGAACTGTGGTTTGGTAAGAAACCTAAGTTGTCGCTTCTTAAAGTTTGGGGTTGCGACACTTATGTCAAAACGATTCAGCCTAATAAACTCAAACCCAAATCAAGAAGTGCGTCATCATATGTTACCCTAAGGAAACAATTGGGTACACCTTCTACCACATATCCGTAGGAAAGATCTTTGTTGCCAAGAATGGAACCTTTCTAGGGAAGGAGTTTCTCTAGAAGAAGTGAGTGGGAGGAAAGTAGAACTTGATGAGGTAATTTTACCTCCTATTAATTTGGAAAGTAGCACATAAGAGAAATCTATTCCCACGATGCCTACACCAACTAGAGAGGAAGCTAATTATGATGATCATAATACTTCAGATCAAGTTACTAGTTGACCTTGTAGGTCGAACAGAGCACGTTTCGCACCAGCGTGGTATGGTAATTATGTCCTAGAAGTCATCTTACTATAGCATGGCGAACCTATGACTATGAAGAAGCTATGATGAGCCCAGATTCTGACAAATGGCTTGAGGCCATGAAATCTGAGATAGGATCCATGTATGAGAACAAAGTGTGGACTTTGGTGGACTTGCCCGATGATCGGCAAGCCATTCGGAATGAATGGATGTTCAAGAAGAACACAAATGCTGATGGTAATGTCACCCTCTACAATGCTTGACTTGTCGCAAAAGGTTTTCAACAAGTTCAATGGGTTGACTATGATGAGTCCTTCTCACCCGTAGTGATGCTTAAGTCAGTCTGCATCATGTTAGTAATTGCCGCATTTTATAATTATGAAATTTGGCGAATGGATGTCAAAACTGCATTCCTTAATGGATTTCTTAAAGAAGAGTTGTAGATGATGCAACCAAAAGGTTTTGTCAATCCTAAAGGCGCTAACAAAGTGTGGAAGCCCCAGCGATCCATCTATGACTGGTGGAAGCATCTCGGAGTATACGCTTTGATGAGGTGATCAAAGCATATGGTTTTATACAGACTTATGGTGAAGCCTATATTTACATTAAAGTGAGTGGGAGCTATGTAGCATTTCTGATATTATATGTGGATGACATATTGTTTATCGGAAATTATATAGAATTTCTGGATAGCATAAAAGGATACTTGAATAAGAATTTTTCAATGAAAGACTTTGGTGAAGCTTCTTATATATTGGGGATTAAGATCTATAGGGATAGATCGAGACACTTAATAGGACTTTCACAAAGCACATACCTTGATAAAGTTTTCAAAGAAGTTCAAAATAGATTAGTCAAAAAAGAGCTATTGCATGTGTTACAAGGTGTGATATTGAGTACGATTCAAAGGCTGACCACGGCATAAGATAGAGAGAGAATGAAAGTCATTCCCTATGCCTCGGCCATAGGTTCTATAAAGTATGTCATGCTATGTACCAGACCTATTGTGTACCTAAACATAAGTTTGGCAGGGGGGGGGGTACAATAGTGATCCATGAGTAGATCACTGGACAACGGTCAAAATTATCCTTAGGGAAGTAAGGAAATATTCTTGGTTATGGAGGTGGTAAAGAGTTTGTCATAAAGAGTTACGTCGATACAAGCATTGACACCGATTCGGATAAAAGTGGGAGCAATTAGCTAGAGTAGCTCCATGCTGAGCATTGTACACATAGAAATTTGCAAAATACACACGGATCTGAATGTGACAGGCCCATTGACCAAACTTCTCTCACAAGCAAAACATGATCACACCTTAGTACTCTTTGGGTGTTAATCACATGACAATGTGAACTAGATTATTGACTCTAGTAAAATCTTTGGATATTGGTCACATGGCGATGTGAACTATGGGTGTTAATCACATGGCGATGGGAACTAGATTATTGACTCTAGTGCAAGTGGGAGACTGAAGGAAATATGCCCTAGGGGCAATAATAAAGTTATTATTTTATATTTCCATGTTCATGATAAAGGTTCATTATTCATGCTATAATTGTATTGATCGGAAACTTAAATACATCTGTGAATACATAAACAAATACCGTGTCCCTAGTAAGCCTGTGCTAGACTAACTCGTTGATCATAGATGGTTAAGGTTTCCTAACCATAGACACGTGTTGTCATTTGATACCGGGATCACATTATTAGGAGAATGATGTGATGGACAAGACACATCTGTTAGCTTAGCATATTGATCGTTTAGTTTATTGCTATTGCTTTCTTAATGTCAAAATACTTGTTCCTTCGACTATGAGATTATGCAACTCCCGGATACCGGAGGAATACCTTGTGTGCTATCAAACATCACAACATAACTTGGTGATCATAAAGATGCTCGACGGGTATCTCCGAAGGTGTTTGTTGACCTGGCAAAGATCGAGATAAGGATTTGGCACTCCGAGTATCAGAGAGGTATCTCTGGGACCTCTCGGTAATACACATCATAAGAAACCTTGCAAGGAAAGTGACTAACAAGTTTGTTACAAGATGATGTATTAAAGAATGAGTAAAGAGACTTGCCGGTAACGAGATTGAACTAGGTATGAAGATACTGACGATCTATTCTCGGGCAAGTAACATACTAATGGAGAAAGGGAATTACGTATCTTGTCATAAGGTTCGACCGATAAAGATCTTCGTAGAATATGTAGGAGCCAATATGGGCATCCAGGTTCCACTATTGGTTATTGAATGGAGAGGTGTCTCGGTCATGTCTACATAGTTCTCGAACCCGTAGGGTCCGCATGCTTAATGTTCATTGACGATATAGTGTTATATGAGTTATATGATTTGGTGATCGAATGTTGTTTGGAGTCCCGGATGAGATCACAGACATGACGAGGAGTCTTGAAATGGTCAAGAGGTAAATATTGATATATAGGACGATGGTATTCGGACACCAAAATAGTTTCGGAGTGCACCAGGTAGTCATCGGGTCACCAGAAGGGGTTTCGGACACCCCCGGTAAGTGTATGGGCTTAATGGGCCAAAGGGGACAGACCAGCCCAATTGGGGGCTGGTGCGCCCCTCTACATGACCGGCCAGCCCTAGGGGAAGGAAAGGGGAGGTGTCGCCCCTCCTGCCTTTCCCTCCTCGGGAGAGAAAGGAAAGGGTGGGTCGCCTCCTCCGCTTACCTTCCTCCCACACTCATATATGGAAAGCGGTGGTTTGGTGTCGTGGGAACAGATCTGATAGTAGATATAGGGGGTATGTAGGAAGAGGCGGTGCCTAGCTACGGCGAGGTTGTACACTCGGTTTTAGGAGTTCAGGCCCCTCTCGGAGGAGGTAACAGCCCTATGTCTAAGTGCCGCGGAGGCTTGTTGATTGGAGTGTGGAGTTACAGGGGGTGTGAACCCTTGTGCCAGAGGGGAGATGTAGCTTATATAGAGTGCGCCTACCCCTCGCTGTCCTTGGTTATGCAAGGGTTCAATGAGAGTATAATGTCACGTATGTTACAGGTAACTCCCGTATTAGATGATCTTTATGACGACAGAATGAATATCTGACCATCGCCAACCAGGTGATTCTTGTCCCCGAGTGGATTCTTGTCTTCCGACTGAATAACGACGGTCGAGTGGAATTGGGATATCCAAGTGAGATCTTTTGTCGATTGGATTCACGATGGAGTGAATGTCTGACTGTTGCCAACCAGGGGATTCTTGTCCCCGAGTGGATTCTTGTCTTCCGAGTGAATAATGACGGTCGAGTGGAATTGGGATATCCGAGTGAGAACTTTTGTCGATTGGATTGCACTTCATAAGGATTTCAGTCGGTATCTTCTATTTAACTTTGTAGGTTTTGGTCTCTTGTGTAGTGTGCTTGGGCAGGGCATTTAGGTCAGGCCTAAGACCCTACCCTAGATACATGTCATCGTCATTAGCCCCCAAATGGATTAAGGACCGAGTGAAGAAGAGTTGAAATTGATCCGACCCGATTCAGTGCTCCGGAGACACTTTCTTAGGGGCCTAAAATTGTGCTAGTATTTTAACCCTTCATCAGTCGCCTTGATCGATTTGGCTTCTTGATCTTCTGAGTGAAATATATAACATATCATTGAGCAGATTGGATTTGGATATCTCTGATGAGATCGACTGCTTTGCTGGACCCGGATTTCATGGGATTCGAATTTTGGAGAAGCACATGGGTCAGCACATGGCGTGGTAAGCGGGGCAGGTGGGGAAGGACTCCTCGATCTTCACGCCGCAATTTTTGCCATGTATCGAGCTGGCGCCGAGTGCGGGATGCGTTGAGATTGCGTGGGCCCATAGGTCAGCCACTCGGTCGCGTGGGTACATAAGGCGTTCTGGCCGCTGCATGTAACAGTGCGTGCCATTCTGCTCTTTATCCTCTGCCTCTCCGTGTCGGTGCAACAAACCCTGGGTCTGTTGCCCAGATTGTGCATAGGCACGGGAACATGAATGATGCATCAACTCAAGTCAGAGTGCACGGAACCAAGAGCTTTGAAGGACCAACATGCAGATCAAGAGGACCAAAATCAAGCCAGAGAAACAAGATGCCACCAGGAGAAAAGCCTCCCTTGCCAGGCAGACGAGCTCAGCAAGGACGGGATCGCCCCGGAAGAAAACGTTCTAGACGTCCTGGCAGGGCCTGCTGGGACTCACGAAGGTAAAACCACCTCACCCAACCACACCAACACGACCCACGTCATCAATCAGTGCGGTGTCAAGCCGCAAAGTGACTAAGTGGCGTCCATTTGCCACATGGCGGCCTCTTTCTACAAGAAATGCCTACAGATGACACCCGTCCTATGACGTGTCAAGCGAGCAGGCGTGGAGCTAGCGAGACAACCCAGCAAGGCTTTCCGGGCAACCAATGACGTGACGTTAAGCGGTGCATTCAATGCACCCTGTCAGCTTGCAGAGTTATGTATGATAGCACTATTTGTTATCTTATCAGTGCGTAATGACTACTTTGCCATTGAGGTAACCCCTTAATCTATAAAAGGAGGCCCGTGGCAACCATAGAAAGGGTTAGAAGGTTGGAAAACACAAACACCCATACGCGCGTAGCCACTGCCGCCCCTTTCGGGCAAGTGTACTACGCTCCACCACCATTCTTCCACCATCAATCCACGAAAGTAGGAGTAGGGCTTTACGCCTCACGGCGGCCCGAACCTGGGTAAAATCGCTTGTGTGATCATTGCCACGCTGCTGCATGTTCTTCTGCTCTTTGTGCTACAGGAAATCCCCCCTGCCGAACCAGCAAGGGGCCCTTGGTCCCATAGGTGGCCGTGGTTTCCCACAACACTCTGCTTCGTCCCCTCTAGCACAACGCCCTTCTTCCCACTCCCCTTGAGCTTTGCGGCAATGGTGAAGGACAAGACCAGGCCCCTAGAGAACGCGAAGAAGTCGACGGGCAAGGGCAAGAAGGCGGCGAAGGGGTCGACTTCACGGTCTGCCCTGCCACCATGTTGGATCCAAGGGGATTGGTTCCCCTCCTCTATCTTGGCGGAGGATCTGGAAAATCTCGTCGCCGACGACCTGACTGCGGAGGGGTCTTGGAGGCTACCGAAAAGGGAGAGCAAGCCCAAGCCGCACAACGGTGAGTGTGTTCTCCTCACGACGCATGTCGAAAGAGGTTTATCCTTGCCACCACACTCGTTCTTACAAGGTTTCTTGAACTTATTTGGTGCTTAGATCCATCACTTTCCCCCAGCACCATCTCATACCTTGCTGCACTCATTTTGATGTGTGAGAACTTCCTAGGATGCCACCCACACTAGGGTTTGTTCAAGCACATTTTCACTTGCCGATCTCAGTCGGTGAAGAAAGCTAATCCGACTGATGAGAGGACCCATGTGATCCAAATGTGTGGGGGGTTAGGAGTCCAAATGAGGGGTAGGAGGTCTTTCCCACCTATGACCCTTCCTGAATCGGTTAGGGGGTGGTAGTCGACCTGGTTTTACTGCAAGGATATCCCGAGTCTAGGTCAGTCGGCTGGCCTTCCCCCGTTCTCTCTGGAGAGACTCCGTGCCCCTCGTTCGCTGATTGTAGAGGAGGCGGAGAAGGGTGAGGTGGCCATCCTGGTTGATGTCGTTGTGGCGTTGATCTGGGGCGGAGTGACATGCATGGACCTACTGGAAGTGTTTCTCAGTCGACGCATCCAGCCATTACAAGCTCCCGACCATCCCATGTGGATGTACTCCGGTCCAGGCAACACCGCTCGATCCAACCCGGAGGAGGTCAGCGAGGAGATGGTGGCCCAGTGGCTTCGGAGCATTACTGGAAATAAGGACAACGCACGTGCAACAAAGCGAATCTTGCCATTCGATGCTGAGAACTCTCCAGGAGAGGTCAGGCGTGACTTGTCGAGTGTGTTATCTTGTATTCTTCAGTATGTAGCTATTTCGTAATTCGAATGACATTTGCAACCTGTGCCATGTAGGTTTTCACAAAGTGTATTCACCCGTGCCGAATGGAGAACATCACCTCGGAGGAGCAAAGAGCGAGTGCGGGAGTGCCGTTATTGAATATGCCGATGATAGCGACGACTCTAACAACATCGAGGAAGTCGAGTCTCCACCACGTACCGAGCGATGCACCAAGCAATCACAAGATCCTATGGCTGACCAAGGCAAGGCCATGCGTCGAGTGTGAGAACCTAGAAGCGCACTCTGACATCAACTCCCGAGCGGACAGAGAAGACCGCGAAGCAAGCCAAGGTCATTCTACCCAAACCTCGAAATGCTTTGCCCACGATTAAAGTGGTCGAGCCATTGCCTTGGCATAAGTGCCTCTTCTTCTTTTTCATTGCTGTGGCGGACCTTTACATTTATTTGATAGAATGAGATGTGGGCTTCCACGGCGGCTACCTCTAAGACGTACCACATGGAGATTGATGATGAACAGGCTGACGCGGACATTGCGGATGTGGCTACTTCTCGAGCAGGTATGATTTGATCGCGCTTTGTCAATTGCCTTGATGACCGACTAAAATCTCATTGTCAAGTGACTATAGTGCCAACAGACATAATTCAGCTTCCATACGATGATGAGGAGGAACCTCCAAGGAGCATAGGAGGAAGGAGCAGGGCTTCGACCACCTCGCGGAACCTGAGCAAGAGAGCGCCTTCAAGCCGGATGTGACACCCCCGATTTGACCGTACACTAATCATACACGCAAACGTGTACGATCAAGATCAGGGACTCACGGGAAGATATCACAACACAACTCTACAAATGAAATAAGTCATACAAGCATCATATTACAAGCCAAGGGCCTCGAAGGCTCGAATACAAGAGCTCAATCATAGACGAGTCAGCGGAAGCAACAATATCTGAGTACAGACATAAGTTAAACAAGTTTGCCTTAAGAAGGCTAGCACAAACTGGGATATAGATCGAAAGAGGCGCATGCCTCCTGCCTGGGATCCTCCTAACTACTCCTGGTCATCGTCAGCGGGATCCACGTAGTAGTAGGCACCTCCGGTGTAGTAGGACTCGTCGTCGAAGGTGGCATTTGGCTCCTGGGCTCCAGCATCTGGTTGCGACAACCAGGTAGAAGGCATAGAGGGAAAGGAAGGGGAAAGCAACCGTGAGTACTCATGCAAAGTACTCGCAAGCAAGGAGGTACACTACATATGTATGGATTGGTATCAACTGGAATAAGGCTATTATATGTGGACTGGACTGCAGAAAGCCGGAATAAGAGGGGGATAGCTAGTCCTTTCGAAGACTACGCTTCTGGCAGCCTCCGTCTTGCAGCATGTAGAAGAGAGTAGACTGAAGTCCTCCAAGTATCATCGCATAGCATAATCCTAACCGATGATCCTCCCCTCGTCGCCCTGTGAGAGAGCGATCACCGGCTATATCTGGCACTTGGAAGGGTGTGTTTTATTAAGTATCCGGTTCTAGTTGTCATAAGGTCAAGGTACAACTCCAAGTCGTCCTGTTACGGAAGATCATGGCTATTCGAATAGATTAACTTCCCTGCAGGGGTGCACCACATAACCCAACACGCTCGATCCCATTTGGCCGGACACACTTTCCTGGGCCATGCCCGGCCTCGGAAGATCAACACGTCGCAACCCTACCTAGGCACAACAGAGAGGTCAGCACGCCGGTCTAAATCCTATGGCGCAGCGGTCTGGGCCCATCGCCATTTGCACACCTGCACGTTGCGAACGCGGCCGATGAGCAGACCTAGCAACCTCCATTACAAAGGAAGTTGTGTTACGCGGTCCAACCCAGCGCGCCCCACTCAGTCGCTGACGTAACGAAGGCTTCGGCTGATACCACGACGTCGAGTGCCCATAACTGTCCCCGCGTAGATGGTTAGTGCGTATAGGCCAGTAGCCAGACTCAGATCAAATACCAAGATCTCGTTAAACGTGTTAAGTATCCGCGAACACCGACCAGGGCCAGGCCCACCTCTCTCCTAGGTGGTCTCAACCTGCCTTGTCGCTCTGCCATAAAGTAACAGTCGGGGGCCGTCGGGAACCCAGGCCCACCTCTACCGGGATGGAGCCACCTGCCCCTTCAGCCCCCATCTCCGAGCAGTATCATAAATAATGTAACTGTGTAAAGTATATAGTATATGCCCATGATCACCTCGCGAAGTGATCACGGCCCAGTAGTATAGCATGGCAGACGGACAAGAGTGTAGGGCCACTGATGGAACACTAGCATCCTATACTAAGCAGTAGGATAGCAGGTAATGGTAACAACAGTAGTAGCAAGGATAGGCTATGCATCAGGATAGGAATAACGGAAAGCAGTAACATGCTACACTACTCTAATGCAAGCAATATAGAGAAGAGTAGGCGATATCTGGTGATCAAAGGGGGGGCTTGCCTGGTTGCTCTGGCAAGAGAGAGGGGTCGTTAACACCGTAGTCGTACTGGGTAGTAGCGGCGTCGGTCTCGGTGTCTAGCGAGAGAAGAGGGGGAAGAAACAATAAATATAATGCAAACAAATGCATGACGATGCATGACATGACAAAGCGTGATGCTAGGTGTACCCTAACGCGGTACAAGGTGGTACCGGTGAAGGGGGGAAACATCCGGGAAAGTATCCCCGGTGTTTCGCGTTTTCGGACAGAGGAGCCGGAGGGGGAAAGTTGCGAGTTTGCTATGCTAAGGATGCATGGCGGACAGGCGGGCTGCGTATCCGGATTCGTCTCGTCGTTCTGAGCAACTTTCATGTTGAAAATATTTTAATCCAAGTTACGAATTAAAAGATATGATTTTCTAAAGATTTTATTAATTTCTGGAATTTAATTAATTATTTAAATTAATTCGAAAAATAGATTAATGACATCAGCATGATGTCATGCTGACGTCAGCAGTCAACAGAGTTGACTGGTCAACCTGACCAGTGGGTCCCACTAGTCAGTGACACATTTTAATCAAACAGATTAATTAAACTATTCAAAGTTAATTAGGGGGGTGGGCCCCACTGTCATACTAATTAATTAACTTAACTAACAGTTTAATTAGATAACTAATGTTAATTAGTTTAATTAACCAAACTTAGTTAAGTTGACTAATTAATTAATTAATTGTTATTATTATTATTTTAATCCCTTTTTAACATTCTGTGGGTGGGGCCCCATTGTCATAGGGCCAGGGGGTTATGCGGGTTATGGTTGCTGGGGGACGGGCGTGCGGGCGCTGGGCCGTTTGGGCGCACGCCCAGGCTACCAGGGGGCGCCGGCCACGGCAGGGCGCCGGAGCAGCGGGCGGCGCCAGCAAAGGCAGGCGTGAGAGGAGGGGGCGGCGCCTGCGGGCGCACACGGTGAAGGTCGGAGTGGGGCGGGCGAGCGGCCATGAGTGTGGCGGACGCGGCGGCCGTGGGTGGTCGCGGTCGGGGCCGTGACGGAGCTAGGCGCGCGCCGGGGCGCCGTTCAGGCACAATACGGGGAGGAGGAGGAGGAGGAGAGGTGCTCACGGGGAGGGGCGCGTAGGGTCTAGGCAGTGGGGGATGAGGAAGAGGGCGGAGACGACGGCGTCGAGGAGGCAGTCCGGCGACGCGGTCCTCGTGCGACGGGGGCGAGGTAGCTCCGGGCAGGGTCCTGCGTCAGCGTGGTCGTGGACGGGTGGCGAGGGAGGCCGGATCCGCGGCAGGGCCCCCGGGATCCGTCCCCTCTCCGGCAAGGAGGCGGCTTGGCGATGGCGGAGCGGTGGTGGCGACGAGCGCCAGGGGCGGCGGGGTCTGGCAAGGGGGGGGGGGGGGCGTTGCGTCCCGATCTAGTTCGGGGGGGAGCGAGAGGAGCGAGGGTGAGGGGAGAGTGGGGATCGATCCCGATTCAGGGGAATCGGGGGAGGGAGTGGAGCGAGTGGGGGGTTAGGGTTTCGGTTTAGTGGGGTTATGGGGGAGTGGGGGCCGGTCTGGGCCAGTGGGCTGGTCCAGTTGGGCCACGGCCCAAGGAGGGGGGTCTTTCATTTTTTTTCTGTTAGCTTTAGGTTTTAGTTTTTCTCTTTTGTTTTGTTTTCTGTTTTATTTAGTTTAGTGCATTTAATTATTTTATAAAAATGTGGCTTTTCCACCATTACTACTTATGCATTATTTGGCTCACTCCGAACATTTTAGTGTTAATATTTGAAAACTTTTATTGTTTGCCTAATTTTGAATTTGAATTTGAATCGGTTTCGAACTAACTCGAGATTAGCAACTATAATCGAGGTGACGTGGCATCATTAGCAGAGGATCACTGTAGCTTAATTACCCGGGCGTCACAATTCTCCTCCACTACAAGAAATCTCGTCCCGACATTTAAGAGGTGGAATAAGGGGGAAAGGTCTGGTTACGAAATCCTAACGAATCTTCTTGGCCTTGGTTGCTCTTCTCGAGGTGGTTGATCCATAGCGCTGATGTCTTCATTCCTCTGCTTCAGGTCATCATGATGAAGTTGTCGCCCTTTCTTCGGGGGTCTCATCGTACTTATGAAAAATGATAAGGGGTATCTTCAGAAGAACTGACCTCTACAAGGTCACGTATCTGGTAGAGAACATCGGGGAGGGTGACGGATAGTAACTCTCGAATTGAAACTTAAGAAATTATCGAGAGCAAAGTAAGGAGGTGCAATATGGAAGTTTCAAACGCTTAGGCAATCATTCGTTGCCTAAAAAGAAGTGTGAAAGAGGGTTCAGAGCAATGGGAATAAGTATTGCGTCCGATACCATAATAGATCACTAGGTAGGTGGCCCGTGAATTACATACGAAGTCAAGCGCGAGGAATAGCTTTGACAATAGGTTGTACAGGAGAGTCAGGTTTCGATCCTGTGAAACTGTGGGTTATGGGTTCACCATGTGGTTTAAAAGCAGGAAGGGCGACGACGTCTTGCATGATAATGTAAGCAAGGCAGGTCAGAGGATATCCTGTCGATTATGTCGGCAACAAGGTCGGTACCAAGGGCGAGGGATGAAGAGAACCATTTTCCCGCTCGTTGAACGAGGCGGACCAATAGGCAAAGTTCTCGTCCATCGGTGGCTACCGGAATGTCATCAACAATAGTAACAGGGTCTTGCTGACAGAATTGTACACCAAGGTGTTTACATAAGCAGGAGAATATTACTTCTTAGATCATATAGATCACCAGTAAGGTTAAACAAAACAATGGAAAGGAAAAGGTGATCATCAGATTAAATAGAACAATGAAAAGGAAAATGTGTTTAAACACATATTTCAGGGATATATCCTTCCGAAGGATAAACAGAGCATGATATCCAAGACATAATATAATTGTAGAAAACCCTTTAGGTATGGGGAGAGGAATTTTCAAGACATTACCCATACAACAGTGTTTGGATAATTGATAAAGAAACATTTAGCATTGGGCTTTAAATGTTCTTGTTGAAAATCGGAGTACCATAGACATGCTTCGAGATAGCATTGACATGGTATTCAAGCAAAGGTCAGACTTTGGGATACACAAAGGATCCATCAGGAACAACTTATAGAATAAGTCTTTCAATTTCCTCATGGAAGAATGGATAACCTTGCTAAAAAGGAAACTATAATAGTAGGTCCTTGGGCCAGGTGTGCTAGGCATGAGATCACCTTACCGATATATAAGGACCAATGTTATGACTCTTGGAAAAATGTTCCAACCATCATATCAGACCGAGATTCAGATCTAATTGGTGTCAGGGTATCTTAGACTCAGGATGCCTGAGAAGAAATGGCGTGACACAATTTGACGAGATGACATTGTAAGATTCTCGGGAAATGAACTATGAGAGCGAGTTCCGAACAAGGGTTCATCATTAAGCCAAGGAGAGGATGAGGAGGTGGTTGATGGACTCAGTGATAATTCAACGAGGTATCAAAAAAATGGATCTCCACAATTATGTGGATAAGGAGATAACATTTGTCAGATCAAATGATATAATGAAATATGCTCAAGGAAAACATACACAATTAAACATTGGTTGAAAGGTGCGCCCGAAATATGGGTTGGGTTGCACGACCAATGTTAGAATGGTGATTCAATAATCAATAGTCCAAGAACGAACGGCCGACCATTAACTTCAAAGCAATAGGGTTGCTAGAAGGGCAAAATCCAAACAACACCGTTCACTTGTTGGTACCCCGGTTGGAATGAACACGAGGACCAAGGAATGAACGGAGATGGCAGGAAGTATCACTTGTACCAAGAACTCATAAGGGTGGTGAAATTCTCACAACATCCTCGACCTAAGAGGCAGTAATACTTCAAGGTAGAACATAATACGAGTTGGATTGCAAGTTGCATCCACAACATGAACAAGTTTGTGGTGAAAGGAAGATAATGATGTTGTCGATGGTAACTCGAAGTACCAGGGGGCGAGGATGACACTTACCATCATGAATTCGATTGATATCCTAGAAGGAGTCAAAATGTCGGTGATGATCACAGCAAATTTTGTCGAGAGGCTCCACAAAGATGTGATCGATCGACGATGACATCAAGTCAAAGGAATGAGGAAGCAAAAGGTTAATGGAACCAAGGGTACGACACAAACTCGAAATCAAGTTTGTTGTTCAAGGACAAATGATATGACAAGAAAGATCGACGTAAGCTTAGCTCATCGTCGAAAAGTTGTGCTCCGAGAGAAAAGGACCAGGTAGCCTAGTGAAGAAGTTGCACGATAAGGATATAGCCGATCGGGCTAGGAGTGAGTTGAAGGATTAATAAACTCAGTTGATGAAGAACCCATAAAAAGTTACGCAGTTTCGTGATAATCTCGAGATACCAGGGGGTAATGCTCGATGACAGAACAAAGTAGAGGTTGGACTAGGGTATTGCTCTGCAGAAGACAAGTGCTTAAACTTGCACGAGAAATGGTATTTAAAGGAGAACATGGTCGGAACCACGATTGCAAAAAGGCCAGATCCCAGATATAAGATGAACTTATACCTAGGGAATAATTAATTTAAGAAAAGCTTTAATGATAAGATCTACATCGTGTCCATGGGCATGAACACAAAGTTCAAGGTCGACTCCCACTTCTCCAATGCATAACCTTTCATTCACTACTCTACTAAAAATGATTTGAGTGAGAAGATCTACCTGGTGAATTACTAGAGGAGTATGAACCTTGGAAAACTTTCCGGTTCACACAGATTAAGGAAGGCATTGGTTCAACCCATCGGGGCATCTTAGAATCATATACCACAAGCTTCAAGAGTAGATATCACCAGCTCGAAAGCAGAGCATGGTTGGTAAAAAGGAGAGGATACAATTTACCAAAGGCATTATGTATCGGAGAAAGAACTCACAAGGTGATTAATTATGAAGGACACTGCCGGATAAAATCCAACAAAGGATCCGGTGGTCCTCAAAGGATCTAATGTGAGCATCGGTACTTAACTAGAGGAAGAAACATTGCAAGGAGATCAGACTATAGAAACAACTGACTAATTCAAAGCTCAAATGCAAAAGAATTATGGTTTCCGACCAAGGGATCAGAAGCAAACACTCTGATTAAGGATGGATAAGTTGCGTATGCTTAGGGGTACAATTGATGGCAATCCAATTGGTCGAGAATCAGCTCATGTTTAAAATGATGTCTGAGCCGGAAGGATAAATCCTGAGGATTGCAAGCATTCGCAACCATATTGGATCGAAGACTCAAAATGACAATGACAAGGGATGCCAATAATGATTACGAGACTTATGGGACTAACCATAATGCAAGCAAGCAAGAATTTCAAGGGCAATAAGCTGCTAAGGATTTTCGGAAGATCGAATATTATTTGGAAGACCTTAGTGAAACACCTAAACAACTGGGGATGAGCGGATACTCGGTAGGTGCGAGAATTTATCCATAGGGGCATTCAGGCGGCAAAGAACTGCAAGGCGGTAGGCACAAAGTATTCTCGGAACAATAGAGAGAATTTCGGGGTATCTTGCAATAACAAGATCAGCTAGGAATAAAAGTAAGGACGGCAGGTGTAAGTATTTATCCATAGGGATATTTCGGTGGAAGGGAATTGCAAAAGCAACGGGCACAAGGTCTCGAGAGAATATCAGAGAGTATCTTTGAAATCTTCTAGTGCAGCCGGCGATCATCTGGACTGAAGGGGCTCTCCGGGCAAAAGTATTTTCAAGAACCTAAAGTTAGATTTTAGTAAAAATCGTTTAACCCGAATAGAAGAGAGTTCAGAATCCCAGAGTAAAGATCGAGAAGTAAAAGATCCTAATACCACCCAATGGCGACGTGGGCCCATGGGCCGCACAGCCATGTTAGTAAAAGTTTTGCAAGGTCTAGACTCGACTTCGGCCAAGGAGTATGGAAGGGGGATTCCTACAGGCAGTCGGCTCTGATACCAACTTGTGACGCCCCCGATTTGACCGTACACTAATCATACACGCAAACGTGTACGATCAAGATCAGGGACTCACAGGAAGATATCACAACACAACTCTACAAATGAAATAAGTCATACAAGCATCATATTACAAGCCAGGGGCCTCGAAGGCTCGAATACAAGAGCTCGATCATAGACGAGTCAGCGGAAGTAACAATATCTAAGTACAGACATAAGTTAAACAAGTTTGCCTTAAGAAGGCTAGCACAAACTGGGATACAGATCGAAAGAGGCGCAGGCCTCCTGCCTGGGATCCTCCTAACTACTCCTGGTCATCGTCAGCGGGCAGCACGTAGTAGTAGGCACCTCCGGTGTAGTAGGAGTCATCGTCGAAGGTGGCGTCTGGCTCCTGGGCTCCAACATCTGGTTGCGACAACCAGGTAGAAGGCATAGAGGGAAAGGAAGGGGAAAGCAACCGTGAGTACTCATCCAAAGTACTCGCAAGCAAGGAGCTACACTACATATGTATGCATTGGTATCAACTGGAATAAGGCTATTATATGTGGACTGGACTGCAGAAAGCCGGAATAAGAGGGGGATAGCTAGTCCTTTCGAAGACTACGCTTCTGGCAGCCTCCGTCTTGCAGCATGTAGAAGAGAGTAGACTGAAGTCCTCCAAGTATCATCGCATAGCATAATCCTAACCGATGATCCTCCCCTCGTCGCCCTGTGAGAGAGCGATCACCGGTTGTATATGGCACTTGGAAGGGTGTGTTTTATTAAGTATCTGGTTCTAGTTGTCATAAGGTCAAGGTACAACTCCAAGTCGTCCTGTTACCGAAGATCACGGCTATTCGAATAGATTAACTTCCCTGCAGGGGTGCACCACATAACCCAACACGCTCGATCCCATTTGGCCGGACACACTTTCCTGGGTCATGCCCGGCCTCGGAAGATCAACACGTCGCAACCCTACCTAGGCACAACAGAGAGGTTAGCACGCCGGTCTAAATCCTATGGCGCAGGGGTCTGGGCCCATCGCCCTTTGCACACCTGCACGTTGCGAACGCGGCCGGTGAGCAG
Organism: Triticum monococcum; assembly: GCA_034509565.1. Lineage (NCBI taxonomy): Eukaryota > Viridiplantae > Streptophyta > Magnoliopsida > Poales > Poaceae > Triticum > Triticum monococcum. Next base: position 271,689,303 of record CM067842.1, on the reverse strand, counting down.
ACCTAGCAACCTCCATTACAAAGGAAGTTGCGTTACGCGGTCCAACCCGGCGCGCGCCACTCAGTCGCTGACGTCATCAAGGCTTCGGCTGATACCACGACGTCGAGTGCCCATAACTGTCCCCGCGTAGATGGTTAGTGCGTATAGGCCAGTAGCTAGACTCAGATCAAATACCAAGATCTCGTTAAACATGTTAAGTATCCGCGAACACCGACCAGGGCTAGGCCCACCTCTCTCCTAGGTTGGTTCAACCTTCCCTGTCGCTCCGCCATAAAGTAACAGTCGGGGGCCGTCGGGAACCTAGGCCCACCTCTACCGGGATGGAGCCACCTGCCCCTTCAGCCCCCATCTCCGAACAGTATCATAAATAATGTAACTGTGTAAATTATATAGTATATGCCCATGATCACCTCCCGAAGTGATCGCGGCCCAGTAGTATAGCATGGCAGACGGACAAGAGTGTAGGGCCACTAATGGAACACTAGCATCCTATACTAAGAAGTAGGATAGCAGGTAATGGTAACAACAGTAGTAGCAAGGACATGCTATGCATCAGGATAGGAATAACGGAAAGCAGTAACATGCTACACTACTCTAATGCAAACAGTATAGAGAAGAGTAGGCGATATCTGGTGATCAAAGGCGGGGCTTGCCTGGTTGCTCTGGCAAGAGAGAGGGGTCGTCAACACCGTAGTCGTACTGGGTAGTAGCAGCGTCGGTCTCGGTGTCTAGCGAGAGAAGAGGGGGAAGAAACAATAAATATAATGCAAACAAATGCATGACGATGCATGACATGACAAAGCGTGATGCTAGGTGTACCCTAACGCGGTACGAGGTGGTACCGGTGAAGGGGGGAAACATCCGGGAAAGTATCCCCGGTGTTTCGCGTTTTCGGACAAAGGAGCCGGAGGGGGAAAGTTGCGAGTTTGCTATGCTAGGGATGCGCGGCGGACGGGCGGTCTGCGTATCCGGATTCGTCTCGTCGTTCTGAGCAACTTTCATGTTGAAAATATTTTAATCCAAGTTACGGATTAAAAGATATGATTTTCTAAAGATTTTATTAATTTTTGGAATTTAATTAATTATTTAAATTAATTCGAAAAATAGAGTAATGACATCAGCATGATGTCATGCTGACGTCAGCAGTCAACAGAGTTGACTGGTCAACCTAACCAGTGGGTCCCACTGGTCAGTGACACATTTTGATCAAACAGATTAATTAAACTATTCAAAGTTAATTAGGGGGGTGGGCCCCACTGTCATACTAATTAATTAACTTAACTAACAGTTTAATTAGATAACTAATGTTAATTAGTTTAATTAACCAAACTTAATTAAGTTGACTAATTAATTAATTAATTAATTAATTATTATTATTAATCCCTTTTTTACCATTCTGTGGGTGGGGCCCCACTGTCATAGGGCCAGGGGGTTATGCGGGTTACGGTTGCTGGGGGACGGGCGTGCGGGCGCTGGGCCGTTTGGGCGCACGCCCAGGCTACCAGGGGGTGCCGGCCATGGCGGGGCGCCGACCACGGCAGGGCACCGGAGCAGCGGGCGACGCCAGCAAAGGCAGGCGCGAGAGGAGGGGGCGGCGCCTGCGGGTGCACACGGGGAAGGTCGGATTGGGGCGGGCGAGCGGCCATGAGTGTGGCGGACGCGGCGGCCGTGGGTGGTCGCGGTCGGGGCCGTGACGGAGCTAGGCGCGCGCCGGGGCGCCGTTCAGGCACAGCGCGGGGAGGAGGAGGAGAGGTGCTCACGGGGAGGGGCGCGTAGGGTCTAGGCAGTGGGGGATGAGGAAGAGGGCGGAGACGACGGCGTCGAGGAGGCAGTCCGACAACACGGTCCTCGTGCGACGGGGGCGAGGTAGCTACGGGCGGGGTCCCGCGTCAGCGTGGTCGTGGACGGGTGGCGAGGGAGGCCGGATCCGCGGGTGGCCCCCGGGATCCGTCCCCTCTCCGGCAAGGAGGCGGCTTGGCGATGGCAGAGTGGTGGTGGCGACGAGCGCCCGAGGCGGAGGGGTCTGGCAAGGGGGGGGGGGGGGCGTTGCGTCCCGATCTAGTTCGGGGGGGGAGCGAGAGGAGCGAGGGTGAGGGGAGAGTGGGGATCGATACCGATCCAAGGGAATCGGGGGAGGGAGTGGAGCGAGTGGGGGGTTAGGGTTTGGGTTTAGTGGGGTTATGGGGGAGTGGGGGCTGGTCTGGGCCAGTGGGCTGGTCCAGTTGGGCCACGGCCCAGGGAGGGGGGTCTTTCATTTTTTTCTGTTAGCTTTAGGTTTTTGTTTTTCTCTTTTGTATTTTCTCTTTTGTGTTGTTTTCTGTTTTATTTAGTTTAGTGCATTTAATTATTTTATAAAAATGCGGCTTTTCCACCATTACTACTTACGCATTATTTGGCTCACTCCGAACATTTTAGTGTTAATATTTGAAATCTTTTATTGTTTGCCTGATTTTGAATTTGAATTTGAATCGGTTTCGAACTAACTCGAGATTAGCAACTATAATCGAGGTGATGTGGCATCATTAGCAGAGGATCACTGTAGCTTAATTACCCGGGCGTCACACTGGACATCTCACCCCGCCGAATGAACTTGTTGTTCAAGAACTCGGTGGCTCGTCTCGAGTTGCTGTTTCTTTTGTTGTTGATACGACTCCGTCATATCTACCTTTCCAAACACTTTTTCCCTTGTTCTGGACTCTAACTTGCATGGTCTGAATGGAACTAACCCGGACTGACGCTATTGTCAGCAGAATTGCCATGGTGTTATTTTTGTGCAGAAATAAAAGTTCTGAGAATGACCTAAAAATCAGCGAAGAATTATTTTGGAATATATAAAAAATACTGGAAGGAAGATCCACGTCAGGGGGCCTCCACCTGTCCACAAGGGTGGGGGCGCGCCCTACCCCCTGGGCACGCCCCCCTGCCTCGTGGCCCCCCTGACGCTCCACCGACATCAACCCTGACTCCATATATTCACTTTCGGGGAGAAAAAACCCAGAGAGAAGGATTCATCATGTTTTACGATACGGAGCCTCCGCCAAGCCCTAAACTCTCTCGGGAGGGCTAATCTGGAGTCCGTTCGGGGCTCCGAAGAGGGGAATCCGTCGCCATCGTCATCATTAACCATCCTCCATCACCAATTTCATGATGCTCTCCGCCGTGTGTGAGTAATTCCATCGTAGGCTTGCTAGACGGTGATGGGTTGGATGAGATTTATCATGTAATCGAGTTAGTTTTGTTAGGGTTTGATCTCTAGTATCCACTATGTTCTGAGATTGATGTTGCTATGACTTTGCTATGCTTAATGCTTGTCACTAGGGCCCGGGTGCCATGATTTCAGATCTGAACCTATTATGTTTTCATCAATATATGAGAGTTCTTGATCCTATCTTGCATGTCTATAGTCACCTACTATGGGTTATGATCCGGCAACCACGAAGTGACATTAGTCGTGACCACTCCCGGTGATGATCGTAGTTTGAGGAGTTCATGTATTCACTATATGTTAATGCTTTAGTCCGGTACTCTATTAAAAGGAGGCCTTAATATCCCTTACTTTCCAATAGGACCCCGCTGCCACGGGAGGGTAGGACAATAGATGTCACGCAAGTTCTTTCCATAAGCACGTATGACTATATTTAGAATACATGCCTACATTACAATGATGAACTGGAGCTAGTTCGGTGTCACCCTAGGTTATGACTGTTACATGATCGATCACATCTGGCATAATTCTCTATCACCGATCCATTGCCTACGACCTTCCCATATATTGTTCTTCGCTTATTTACTTTTCCGCTGCTACTATTACAATCACTATAAAACACCAAAAATATTACGTTTGCTACCGTTACCTTTTGCCACCATTACCACTACTATCATATTACTTTGCTATTAAATACCTTGCTACAGATATTAAGTATCCAGGTGTGGTTGAATTGACAACTCAACTGCTAATACTTGAGAATATTCTTCGGCTCCCCTTGTGTCGAATCAATAAATTTGGGTTGAATACTCTACCCTCAAAAACTGTTGCGATCCCTTATACTTGTGGGTTATCAAGACTATTTTCTGGCATCGTTGCCGGGGAGCATAGCTCTATTCTTTGAATCACTTGGGATTTATATCTGCTTATCATTATGAAGAACTTGAAAGATCCAAGAACCAAGATTTATCCCTCAACTACGAGGGGAGGTAAGGAACTGCCATCTAGCTCTGCACTTGATTCACCTTCTGTTTTGAGTAAGCTTGCAACACCTAAACCTGCTTCTGCTATTAATTTTGATATGTCGCATGTTATTGATGATGCCACTTCTGCTATGCATGATACTCATGATGAAACTACTTCTATGCTTGACAATGTTGGGGATATCGCTTATCGGGAACTTATCGGTGGACCCATGATATGGGGTAAATTGGCCAGTTTATCGGTATATCGACCGATTTATCGCCATATCAGCTGATTTATCGGCCAATTTATCTTATTGGTCAAACACCAGTAAGCGGTAAATCAGCCGATTTATCGGAATATCAGAAGATATCTTAAATAGTGATGCTTGATACTATTGTGCTACTTGGTGAATTTCTTGATGAACAACTAGCTAGGGCTAGAGAGAATGAAATTATTGAAACTGATAATATTGATGAAAGTGATGATGAAGATTCTCCCCTAGATATGAATTGCCTGTTGTTCCTGATGGTTATGTTATGGATGAAGAAATTGCTAGAGACTTTCTTGCTTGCAATGATAGGAGTGATCTTAAGAAGCTTTTAGCTAAGCTAAAACAAAAAACTTTGAATGCTAGAATGAAATATGATCCTGCCTATGCTACTTCACCGATCTTTGTTACTGATAAGGATTATGATTTCTCTGTTGATCCTGAGATAATTACTTTAGTTGAATCTGGTCCTTTCTATGGCTATGAATCTGAAACTGTTGTGGCACATCTTACTAAATTAAATGATATAGCCACCCTGTTCACTAATGATGAGAAAACTCGCTATTATTACATCCTTAAATTATTTATGTTCTCATTAAAGGGTGATGCTAAGATATGGTTTAATTCTCTTGATCCTGGTTGTGTGTGTAGTCCCCAGGATATGATTTATTACTTCTCTGTTAAATATTTCCCCGCTCATAAGAAACAAGTTGCTTTAAGGGAAATATATATTTTTTTTTGCAAATTGAAGAAGAGAGTCTCCCACAAGCTTGGGGGAGGCTTCTCCAATTACTTAATGCTTTGCCTGATCATCCTCTCAAGAAAAATGAGATACTTGATATCTTTTATAACGGACTAACCGATGCTTCTAGAGACCACCTGGATAGTTGTGTTGGTTGTGTTTTCAGGGAAAGGATTGTTGATGAAGCTGAAATTCTATTGAATAATATGTTGACTAATGAAAATAATTAGACACTTCCGGATCCAATTCCTGAACCAACTCCCGAGCCAACTCCGAAGAAAAGGGGTATTCTATTTCTCAGTCCTGAAGATATGCAAGAGGCAAAGAAATCTATGAAAGAAAAAAGGTATTAAAGATGAAGATGTTAAAAATTTACCGCCTATTGAAGAAATACATGGTCTTAATCTACCACCTGTTGAAGAAATACTTGGTCTTGATAACCCGACACGGGTAATAAAGGTAAATTCTCTCCATAGATATAATAAGGCTGAAATCCCTCCTACTAAGTTTGCTAGCCCATGCTTAGATGAGTTTGATAACTTTATGGTTAAGCAAGAAGATTTTAATGCTTATGTTGGTAGATAATTGAAACATAATGCTTATATGATTGAACACTTGAGTGATTATATGGCTAATGTTAAAGGTGAACTAAAACTTATTAGTAAACATGCTTCTATGGTTACCACTCAAGTAGAAAAAGTACTTAAAGCTCAGAATGATTTGCTTAGTGAATTGAATAGTAAAAATAATGACTTTGCTGTTAGAGTTGCAACTAGAGGAGGTAAAGTGACTCAGGAACCTTTGTATCCTGAGGGTCATCCTAAGAGGATTGAGCAAGATTCTCAGAGAGCTAATATAGATGCACCTAGTCCTTCTAAGAGGAAGAAAACGAAAAATGATAGGACTTTGCATGCTTCTAGTGAACCTGTTATTGACACACCTCAGAATCCCAATGATATCTCTATTTCTGATGCTGAAACACAATTTGGTAACGAGCATGAACCTAGTGATAATGTTAATAATGATGTTCATGTTGATGCTCAACCTAGTAATGAAAATGAAGTAGAGATTGAACCTGTTGTTGATCTTGATAACCCACAATCAAAGAATCAACGTTATGATAAGAGAGACTTTGTTGCTAGGAAGCACGTTAAAGAAAGAGAACCATGGGTTAAGAAACCCATGCCCTTTCCTTCTAAATCATCCAAGAAAAAGGATGATGAGTATTTTGAGCACTTTGCTGAAATGATTAGGCCTATGTTCTTGCGTATGCGTTTGACTGGTATGCTTAAAATGAATCCTTACGCTAAGTACATGAAAGATATTGTTACTAATAAAAGAAAGATACTGGAAGCTGAAATTTCCTCCATGCTTGCTAATTATACTTTTAAGGGTGGAATACCTAAGAAACTAGGAGATCCCGGAGTACCAACTATACCATGCTCCATTAAAAGAAACTATGTTAAAATTTCTTTATGTTATCCCGGAGTACCAACCCACTGAAATATCTTTGCAAAAGGCTGACAAATCAACTGCTATACCTGTCGGTATTTGTGAGGATGTGCCTGTTGTGGTTGCAAACGTTACTATTTTAACGGACTTTGTTATTCTCGATATTCCCGAGAACGATAGTATGTCTATTGTTCTTGGAAGACCCTTTTTGAATACTGCAGGGGCAGTTATTGATTGCACGAAAGGCAATGAAACTTTTCATGTTAATGGTAATGATCATACGATACACTTTCCGAGGAAACAACCTCAAGTCCGCAGTATCAATTCTATTGGAAAAATTTCAACTATTACTATTGGAGGTTTTGAATTTCCTCTTCCTACTGTCAAGAAGAAATATGATATTCTTATTGTTGGGGACATGCATATCCCCATTGAGGTAACCTAGTGTTATTCGAAATCTCTCCGGTTTCATGTTACTCGAAATGAGTTTGTTAACAAGACCTGATTAACCTTGTTAGTGGATTCCTTTTGATGAGCATGAGATGGATGAAGTTAGAAGGCACAACTCTCTGTACCCTCTTTTTAGTTTCTGTTATTTGTATTAAATAAAGCAAAAATAGTAATTTCTGTCTGTTTTCTGAATTCTCCATGCAATAAAAAATACCCCGAAAATAAAAGTTCTCCAAATGCCCTGAAATTTAAATATGATTTTTTCTGGAATATTTGAGAATATTTGGCACTGAGAACACAGCAGGGGGGAGCAAGCACCTGGCCATGAGGGTGGAGGGCGCGCCCCCCTGCCTCGTGGGCCCATGGTGACTCCCCTCCACTTATTCCATCCACCACACACTCCTTCCTCCCACAAATATCACTAGCCAGCTCAAACCCGAGCCCAAGCTCAGCTTGCTGCCATTTTTGATCTCCTTGCTCAAAGCTCCATTCAAAAAACTGCTTTGGGGGATTGTTCCTTGGTATGTGACTCCTCCAATGGTCCAATTAGTTTTTGTTCTAGTGCTTTATTCATTGCATATTTTTGCTGCTTAGCTGACCCTGTTCTTGAGCTTGCATGTCAAATTTATGTGGTCAAAAGTAGTTTTGATGCATGATATTGCCTCTAGGCACTTGTAGGAGTAGTTGCTATCAATTTTGTTGAGTTTGGTTCACTTTATTTTGAAGTTACTAAAAATTTCAGAAATTTTCAGAAAAATATGAAGAGATTTTTGAGGGGCTCATCAAGCCGAAGCTCGAAGGATAAGCAAAGTGAGGAGGATAAGAGGCCCAAATATAGTCTCCCTCGCACCGCGGAAGTTCGGCCGTGTGAATGGCCTTGTCATAATTTCTCAAGAGCAACCGGGATTTATGATGATTTTTACGAGTTGGCTGAGAATGCAGGCCTCACCGCCTTCCTCCATGACCAACGCGGATAGTATCTCTTACTCACCAATATCTTTGTGCAAAAATTTCATTTCCATGCTAGGAGCTCACAACCTATGGTGGAATTTTATCTATATGATGAGCATAAGGAGATGTCACTTCGTGATTTTCGTCGGGTTTGTTTGATCCCTTTCGAGGGCAGCGTAGATGAACCACATCGTGACGATGTGGAAGGGTTTATTGATACAATTGTTGTAGGGGAAACGAGGAAAGTTTTCGATGCAAGAATTACTAGCATACATTTTCCTATTTTACGTTACTTCGCAATATTTGCTAGTAGATGCTTAATTGGTCGTGGAAACTATGGAAACCTTAGTACCCCTAATATCGTTATTTTGTGCCATGCCTTGTTCCGTGATGACACATTTAGTATGGGCGCTATTGTTGCAAAGCGGTTAAATCTTAACCGCACTAAAGGCCCCTTCCTTGGAGGCATTTTCGCCTCGTGCCTCGCTGCACACTTTAACATACCTATTAGGCATTATGAGAAGGAAGAGAAGTTGATGCCTCCTGTTTTTCTAGACTATAAGAGTTTGGTAGCACATGATTTTATCAGTAAGAATAAGGAAAAGATGCTTAAGTACAAGCTGGTATTTGATAAGAATCACCCGGAGACTATTACTTTGCCTGCTCCTTCTTTGTTTGACTTATCTGCAGACAAGTACCTTGTTCCGCCGGAGGCCATTCATGCCCACCGAAACTCGACACCAACTACAGAGCCAGAGCCAAAACCACTATTTGATCCTCACCGGCAGTCTGTTTATCAGTGGAATCCGTAAGAGATTGCCAACCAGTGGCACCAGGGGGATTCTTCTCAGTATGACCCCAACTATTACTTTGGATATCCGCCAGGCCAGCCGTGGCCATAGACCAACTTAGGCAAAAAGCCTAAGCTTGGGGGAGTATGTATTTCTCACCGACATTACATTCATGTTCACACACTCATGCTAGGTGTCGGTGCTCATACTTTTTCATTGTATCATCCATGCTAGTTTATTTTCCTTTTTATGCTTTCTTCTTGTGCGTTTAATAAACCTTAGTAAAAACAAAAAAAATATTTGTAGCTTTTAATTAGTTTACTTTCCATGCCTGTAGTAGTAGTAATTAAAAAGAAACCCCAAAAAGATTTATTGTTCTTCTTTTGCTTGTTGGGAGCTTTCCCGTGTAAATAGTTTTATTTCTTTTCTTGTTCTTTGGGGTCGAGAGGAGAAGACCATAATGAAAATGTTGAATGGCTCTTATATGCATTATTGTTGATCTAACAAAGAGCCCATATTATCTTGTCTTCTCCCTTGAATTGAATGCATGCAGATTCCAGCTTAGTCCAATGCATGTGCACTATTATTATTATCCACACTATTCGGTCGTGCGAGTGAAAGGCAATAATGATGATTATATGATGAACTTATTGAGATGAGAGAAGCTGGTATGAACTCGACCTCTCTTGTTTTTGTAAATATGATTAGTGCATCGTTCCTGATTCAGCCTAATATGAATAAACATGTTTACAATGACAATTAGAGATTATAGTTGCTTATGCCATGCTTAATTAGCTAGGAGCTTATAATGGTTTACCTTGCGTGCCAACATGCTATTAAAATGGTTGTGATGTGGTATGATAGGGTGGTATCCTCTTTTGAACGATTCGAGTGGCTTGACTTGGCACATGTTCACGCATGTAGTTGATACAAAATCAACATGCCTCTACGATATTTATGTTCATGGTGCATTATATCCTACTCATGCTTGCATTCAGTTTTGATTAATTTTAATGCATGTTCATGACTGTTGTCGCTCTCTAGTTGGTCGCTTCCCAGTCTTTTCCTAGCCTTCACTTGTACTATGCGGGAAAACTTCTTGTGCATCCAACTCCATAAACCCCAAAGTTATTCCATATGAGTCCACCATACCTACCTATATACGGTATCTACCTACCGTTCCAAGTAAATTTGTAGGTGCCAAACTCTAAACCTTCAAATAAACATTCTGTTTTGTATGCTCAAATAGCTCATGTATCAACTAGGGTTGTCTGTATCTTCCGTGCTAGGCGGGTTATTCTCAAGATAAGTGGACTCCGCTCCTCACTCACGAGAAAAGGGCTGGTCACCGAGATGCGCAGTCCCATGCTTTATGCAAATCAAATCAAAATAACTGCAAACAAAACTCCCCCGGGACTCATGTTAGTTGGAGGCACTCACTGTTTCGAGCAAGCCATGGATTGATGCTTGTTGGTGGAGGGGGAGTATAAACTTTACCATTCTGTTTGGGAACCTCCTATAATGTGTGTAGTATGGAAGATATCGAGATCTCTCGGTTGTTGTGTTCACAATGAAAGTATACCGCTCAAAATATTATTCATATCTATTTCAAAACTGAGCTCTGGCACCTCTACAAATCCCCGCTTCCCTCTGCGAAGGGCCTATCCATTTACTTTTATGTTGAGTCATCATCCTCTTAATAAAAAGCACCAGTTGGAGAGCACCGCTGTCATTTGCATCCATTACTGTTAGTTTACATTGAGTATGACTTGACTGGATCTCTTTTACCATGAATTACAATGTCTAGTCAGTCCTTGATCTTTAAAGGTGCTCTGCATTTATGTTTTGCGGTCTCAGAAAGGGCTATCGAGATACCATCTTGTTATATCATATCATGATTGTTTTGAGAAAGTGTTGTCATCAGAGATTTATTATTATTGCTCGCTAGTTGATTATGCTATTCATATGAGTAACAATGAGAGCTAAATGTTATTGTGAATATGGTTAGTTCATAATCTTTGCTGAAAACTTGAATGCTGGCTTTACATATTTACAACAACAAGAGAAAACAGAGTTTGTAAAAGTTTTTCTTTATCACTTTCAGTTTATCAACTGAATTGCTTGAGGACAAGCAAAGGTTTAAGCTTGGGGGGTTGATACGTCTCCGTCATATCTACTTTTCCAAACACTTTTGCCCTTGTTTTGGACTCTAACTTACATGATTTGAATGGAACTAACCCAGACTGACGCTGTTTTCAGTAGAATTGCCATGGTGTTATTTTTGTGCAGAAATAAAATTTCTCGGAATGACCTGAAAATCAACAGAGAATTATTTTGGAATATATACAAAATACTGGAAGGAAGATCCACGTCAGGGGGGCCTCCACCTGTCCACGAGGGTGGGGGCGCGCCCTACCCCCTAGGCACGCCCCCTGCCTCGTGGGCCCCCTGACGCTCCACCGACCTCAACCCTAACTCCATATATTCACTTTCGTTGAGAAAAAACTAGAGAGAAGGGTTCATCATGTTTTACAATACGGAGCCGCCGCCAAGCCCTAAACTCTCTCGGGAGGGCTGATTGGAGTCCGTTCGGGGCTCTGGAGAGGGGAATCTATCGCCATCATCATCATCGACCATCCTCCATCACCAATTTCATCATGCTCACCGCCGTGTGTGAGTAATTCCATCGAAGGTTTGCTGGAGGATGATGGGTTGGATGAGATTTATCATGTAATTGAGTTAGTTTTGTTAGGGTTTGCTCTCTAGTATCCACTATGTTCTGAGATTGATGTTGCTATGACTTTGCTATGCTTAATGCTTGTCACTAGGGCCCGAGTGCCATGATTTCAGATCTGAACCTATTATGTTTTCATCAATATATGAGAGTTCTTGATCCTATCTTGCAAGTCTATAGTCACCTACTATGTGTTATGATCCGGCAACGCCGAAGTGACAATAGTCGGGACCACTCCCGGTGATGACCGTAGTTTGAGGACTTCATGTATTCACTATGTGTTAATGCTTTGGTCCGGTACTCTATTAAAAGGATGCCTTAATATCACTTAGATTCCAATAGGACCCCTCTGCCATGGGAGGGTAGGACAAAAGATGGCATGCAAGTTCTTTCAATAAGCACGTATGACTATTCGGAATACATGCCTACATTACATTGATGAACTGGAGCTAGTTTGGTGTCACCCCAGGTTATGACTGTTACATGATCGATCACATCTGGCATAATTCTCTATCACCGATCCATTGCCTACGAGCTTTCCATATATTGTTTTTCGCTTATTTACTTTTCCGCTGCTACTGTTACAATCACTATAAAACACCAAAAATATTACATTTGTTATTGTTACCTTTTGCCACCGTTACCACTACTATCATATTACTTTGCTACTAAATACCTTGCTGCAGATATTAAGTTTCTAGGTGTAGTTGTATTGACAACTCAGCTGCTAATACTTGATAATATTCTTTGGCTCCCCTTGTGTCGAACCAATAAATTTGGGATGAATACTCTACCCTCGAAAATTGTTGTGATCCCTTATACTTGGGGGTTATCAGTTGTACCTTTGTCGACTGCTCAGCCTCCGATGTCGGCTGCTCAAGCTACCGGTCTGACTAGGCAATCTCAAACTTTGACCCCTCCACCTGTGTCACCAACTCCCACGTCGACTGAATTCACTCTGCATCATTTCCTGGAGGACCAAACAAAGCTGCCAAGGAGGCTATGATCCAAGCTGGCTTGATGATACAACGACTGAAGGAGGTGTATGAATCCAACAAGGCTACTTACGACGCCAGTTCCGCCCTTCAAACCAATGTCCGAGTAAGTATGATTGCAAGTTGATTTCCGATTGGATTTGCTTCGTCTTGAATCATCGCTTGTTCTGTTAGGATAAGCTATCTGAAACTACTGCTTTGTTATTCATAAGAGGTCCGTGCATGAGAGTTTTGGAACCTTTAATGTGCATTTATCATGGGTCCGTGCCTTGACTCGGTACACCCACTAGGTGTTTTATTTTATTGTGTAGTTCTTCCAGTGGGGGCACGCTATGTGCACCCACTGGTTGTAGTCCCCGAGACCCTTGTCGAATGTTTGATTCAGTAGGGGTCTTTAGAATATGCTTGTTTGTAGCTCTTCACTTGGGCCGGTCGGGCCATGCCGAGTGGGTAACTGATCCAGTGGGGGCATGTTTACTACACCCACTTGGTGTAGTCCCCGAGACCGTTGTCGACTGCGGGTAGTCGGCGGGGGTCTGAGAATAAGGGATTTTCTTCTTCTTCTTCCACTTGGGCCGGGCAGGCTGTACCAAATGGGAAGTTGATCTAGTGAGGGCATGCTGAGTGCACCCACTGGTTGTAGTCCCCAAGACCGCCTTTGAATTTTTGATTCGGCGGTGGTCTTAGAACTCTTTCGATAACAGCAATCTGAATTTGCTCTTCTCCACTTGGAAGTAAAGGGTCTTTCTTTTCATAAACTGAATTTTCTTTTTGTCAATCGAAGAAATCTTGTGAACTTGGGACTCAGTACGCTGCCCCGGAGAAGGAAAATATCCAAATCCAACTTGATCTGGAACTCGCCAAGAAAAACCTGAAGGCTTCTCAGGCCGAAGTGAAGACCATGGCAAGTGATACTTTGTTGAATGTATCCATTGTCGATTCTTATTTTTCATGCTTTGAACTGAGTGATTCCACTCGAATAGATGTGCGTAGTGAAAACCGTCAACTCCAAACACGACCAAAGAATGTTATTTCTTTAGACACTATGAAGCAGGCGTTGGAGAGGAAGGACACTAAACTTGCGGGGGCGCAGAAGGTGGCGCGTGAGAAGACCAAAGCAACTGCGAGAAAGCTAGCTTCAGTCGGCAAACTATAAGAGGGAAATGCCACTCTGAATACTACTATTGAGGAAGTGAAGAAGGAAGCTACACAGCTAAGAGAGGATAAAGTCGTCTTGGATGACAAGGTGGAACTACTCACTCAGAAGAGGGACGAGCTAGAGGTTTACTCGGGAGGCCTCGCAAAGAAGATGTACATCATGCGTGAAGGTAATCTTCTTCATTCGAATGAATCCAAAAACTTCCAAATAATGTTGCTGCTAACTCATACTTTCTCTCTTTGTGCAGAGTTTTGTCAGAATTTAGAGCAGGAGACCAAATGGATTGAACCAGGTTTGGACCCCACGAAGTCACTGTAAAAGATGAAGCTGCGATGAATGTCCTGCGACTTGAAGCTCGTCTCGATAGTGTCTTGGGGTATATTGTTTGACTGAAAGTCGTACTGACTTGGATAGACAAGGAACTATGGCCAGAGGACACTCTTCAGAACGACCTCGAGTCACTGATGACTCGCCTCAATGAAATCCATGGTCGAGTGCAAGCGTGGAAGAAGTCAGCTGCTCGCTGCGGAGCCAACATGGCATTATCTCTTGTTCGTGTCCACTGCAAGGAGGCTAGGGAGGACAAGCCGAAAGCTCTTCAGGTGGCGAACACGAAGAAGCTCATGTTCGAAGATTTCATGGAGACCATCATTGAAGTAGCCACTCGCATAGCTGATGTCATCAACTTGGACACCTTCATCGATCCGGCGAGTCCTCCTATTGAGTGAAAAAAATAAACTTTGATGATTTGAACTTATTTTCCTCGAAATGCCGAGTGATCCTGTAACCGTTTCAGTCTTTCGGGCCTGACACCCGAGTACTTTTTCTTATGACTCTTAACTCGACGGATTTATCGAAACTTGGTGGATTTATCCAAATATTGCTTTCTTGTTTTCAGAATGCTTTGTGTGATCGGGTTTTTTTGACTTACGCAAAATGGGTTCGCGGCTAAGCCCCCGAGTGGGAGGATTGCTCTCCACTCGGAGTAGATTTTTAACTTAGGCGAGGACAAGCTCGTGGCTAAGCCCCCGAGTGGGAGGATTCCTCTCCACTCGAAGTAGGTTTTTGACTTAGGGGAAACTAGTTCGCAGCTAAGTCCCCAAGTGGGAGGATTGCTCTCCACTCGAAGTAGATTTTTAACTTAGGTTAGGACGGGCTTACAGCTAAGCCTCCTAGTGGGAGGATTGCTCTCCACTCGGAGTAGGTTTTTAACTTAGGCGAGCAAAGGCTCGCGGCTAAGCCCCTGAGTGCAAGGATTTCTCTCCACTCGGAGTAGGTTTTTAACTTAGGCGAGCACGTGCTCGCGGCTACGCCCCAGAGTGGGAGGATTGCTCTCCACTCGGAGTAGGTTTTTAGCTTAGGCAAGGATGGTCTTGCGGCTAAGCCCCCGAGTGGGAGGACTCGGAGTAGGTTTTTAACTTAGGTGAGTACGGGCTCGTGGCTAAGCCCCCGAGTGGGAGGATTGCTCTCCACTCGGAGTATATTTTTAACTTATGCAAGGACGGGATCGTGGCTAAGCCCCCGAGTGGGAGGATTTCTCTCCACTCGAAGTAGATTTTTAACTTAGGTGAGGACGGGCTCACGGCTTAGCCCCCGAGTGGGAGGGTTGCTCTCCACTCAGAGTAGATTTTTAAATTAGGCGAGGATGAGCTCGCAGCGAAGCTCCCGAATGCGAGGATTACTCTCCACTCGGAGTATATTTTTAACTTAGGCGAGGACGGGCTCGTGGCTAAGCCCCCGAGTGGGATGATTGCTCTCCACTCAGAGTAGAGTTTTTTTAACTTAGGCGAGGACGGGCTCGCGGCATAGCCCTCGAGTGAGAGGATTGCTCTCCACTTGGAGTAGATTTTTAACTTAGGAGAGGACGGGCTCGCGGCTAAGCCCCCGAGTGGGAGGATTGCTCTCCACCGGGAGTAGATTTTTAACTTAGGCGAGGATGGGCTAGTGGCTAAGCTCCCAAGTGGGAGGATTCCTCTCCACTCGGAGTAGGTTTTTAACTTAGGGGAGGACGGCCTCACGGCTAAGCCTCCGAGTGTGAGGATTGCTCTCCACTCGGAGTAGATTTTTTTAACTTAGGCGAGGATGGGTTGCGGCTAAGCCCCTGAGTGGGAGGATTGCTCTCCACTCGGAGTAGATTTTTAACTTAGGCGAGGACGGGCTCGTGGCTAAGCCCCCGAGTGGGAGGATTGCTTGTTGGGGAACGCAGTATTTCAAAAAAATTCCTATGATCGCGCAAGATCTATCTAGGAGATGCATAGCAACGAGAGGGGAGAGTGTGTCTATGTACCATCATAGACCGAAAGCGGAAGCGTTTAGTAATGCGGTTGATGTAGTCGAAAGTCTTTGCGATCCAACTGATCAAATACCGAATGCACGACACCTCTGCGATCTGCACACGTTCAGCTCGGTGACGTCCCTCGAACTCTTGATCTAGCTGAGGCCGAGGGAGAGTTTCGTCAGCACGACGGTGTGGTGACGGTGATGATGAAGTTACCGATGCAGGGCTTTGGCTAAGCACTGCAACGATATGACCGAGGTGTGTTTCTATGGAGGGGGGCACCACACATGGCTAAGAGAAACTTTGGTGTGTCTTTGGGGTGCCCCCTCCCACGTATATAAAGGGGGGATGGAGGAGAGGCACGCCATGGGGGGGGGGCAATCCTACTACAAGTAGGATTCGCCCGCCCCCATTCCTATTCCAAGAAGGAGAAGGGGGAAGGTGAGGGAGGAGCGAAGGAAAGGGGGGCCGACCCCCTAGTCCAACTCGGTTTGGGATAGGGGGCGCACGCCCTGCCTTGGCCTTCCTCCTCTCTTCCACCCATAGGCGCATGAGGCCCAATAACCCCCCGGGGGGTTCCGGTAACCCCTTGGTACTCCGAAAAATACCCGATACACCTCGGAACTGTTCCGGTGTCCGAATATAGTCTTCCAATATATCAATCTTTATGGCTTGACCATTCTGAGACTCCTCGTCATGTCCGTGATCTCATCCGGGACTCCAAACTACCTTAGGTACATCAAAACACATAAACTCATAATACCGATCGTCATTGAACGTTAAGCCTGCGGACCCTACGGGTTCGAGAACTATGTGGACATGACCGAGACTCATCTCCGGTCAATAACCAATAGCGGAACCTGGATGCTCATATTGGCTCCTACATATTCTACCAAGATCTTTATCGGTTAAATGGCATAACAACATACGTTGTTCCCTTTGTCATCGGTATGTTACTTGCCCGAGATTCGGTCGTCAGTATCATCATACCTTGTTCAATCTCGTTACCTGCAAGTCTCTTTACTCGTTCCGTAATGCATCATCCCGCAACTATGTCTTTAGTCACATTGCTTCCGAGCCTCATAATGATGTGCATTACCGAGAGGGCCCAGAGATACCTCTCCGATACACGAAGTGACAAATCCTAATCTTGATCTATGCCAACTCAATAAACACCATTGGAGACACCTGTAGCGCATCTTTATAATCACCCAATTACGTTGTGACGTTTGATAGCACACAAGGTCACTACAAAAAAAAGACACATCCGTGACATTTTGGGTCGAACGAAAAAAATTTCTATCATACTTATGACACTTCTATGACAATAATTGTGACAAAACCCGGTATCATCATAGATGTGGTGGGGTCCTACTTCTATGGCAAAAAATCATGACAGAAAATGGGCTTTTTGACCTGGGCGGGCTGGAGACGCAGCAGCATGACATTCTTTGGGTCGTCCATGATGAAAAAAACCATGGTAGAAGCGAGGGCGAGGAAAATATCGAGGAGTTCCCGGTTACGGTGGCTGGTCAGGGGCTGAGCGATGCGCATTTCTCTCGTACGTATGCACGTGTGTGGGAGGCGTTGCACTCTAACTGAACCCGAGCGAGGCGTTGGGCTCCAACTGAACCCGAGCGATTGCACTGCAGGCTACGCGTTACTGAACCCGAGCGATCGATCGATGGTTGTTAACTGAACCTGATCAAGCGATTCCTTCGCTACTGCTGCTAACTAAAGCCGATCGATGCTGCATCTGGATGAACAGTGAGCGTTGTTGGGGGATTTGGATGAACAGTTCCCGGTGGGGGTTCGATGAACAGGAACCCGTGGTAGTAGAGGCCGTTCCTGCTGGATGAATAGTACCCTGATCGATCGAGATGGTGGATGAACAGGACCCCGTGGAGGGCTGGTTGAACAGTAGCCGGTGGATGGCTGGTTGAATAGTAGCCGATAGAGGGCTGGATGAATAGTAGCCCGTGGAGGGGTGGTTGAACAGCGTGGAGAGGGCTGGTTGAACAGTAGCCGGTGGAGGCTCGATGAACAGGAACCCATGGATGTACAGTCACATGTGGAGGCTGGAGGAGGTCGACGGTGGATGAATAGTAGCCCGTGGAGGCTGGAGGAGGTTGATGGTGGAGATGAACTTTATCTTGTGGAGTCACATTTTGCGATACGCCACACCCCTCCCGATGAATAGGACCCCCGTTTCGACCGTAGCGCTCCAACACAAGTCCGTTTCCTCCGTTTTGCGGTACGCCACACCCCTCCTGATCAACAAGACCCCGTTTCAACCGTAGGAGGTCCAAGAGAAGTATCTTTCCTCCGTTTTGCGGTATGCTAGACCCCTCCCTATGAACAGGATCCCGTTTCCACCATGGCCAGTCGAACACAAGTTCGTTTCCTCCATTTTGTGGTATGCCAGGCCTCGTTTCCATCGCCTCTTCCGTCCAAGCTGGTTGGCTCCCGATGAATAGCACGCGTTCCGTTGCCTCCTGATGAACAAGAAGCATTCTGTTGCCTCCCCATGAACACGACGACTGCACAACTTCTCTGTTCCGACCCAGCCATGTACACGAGCCCTGGCCATACGTATGCGCGAGCAGGCACTCGAGACCCCGCCCGTATGTACGTACGTGGCCGTATTTTCTTTATTGCACCCTGTCCGTTGTACGTACGTGTACATGCTACGTGTGCGCCTCTACTACGACAAGTGCGCGCCTCTACTACGACACGTGCACGCCTCTACATTGGCCAGTATGTACATACACGTTCGCGACCAGAATGACAAAGCTGTGTACGCTTCGAGCAGGTGGGTCCCGACTATCAGGCACTTCCTTGCGTGCAAAGATGTAGCTGGTGGGTCCCAGTAGTCAGGGGGGCGAATCATTTTTTCCCATAATATGGACGCACTTCCTTGTGTGCGAACATGTAGCTGGTGGGTCCCAGCAGTCGGGGGGGGGGGGGACATTTTTTTCGCGAAATACGGTGGCCCGTCCGGTGGGACCCTACTGTCAGGTGGAGGAATAATTATTTTGCGCGTAATAAGAGGCACTTCCTTGCTGCAGTCGTGGACCCAGTTGTCAGCCTCTCCACGTACAATACTCTTCCAACGGAAGTCATTCGTTGACCACATTAACGACGCTACATCAAGAGCACTAGGGCAATGGACGACAGCGAGGCCTAGGAAGTGGACGACGCAGAGCTGGGAAGACAAGGCAGTGGATGCCCACGTGGAGGGGAGTACATGGGTGGACTGCTTCGGCTGTGGTGTGAGGCTGCCATCGCCGGCGGATGACAGGAGGTGTGGCTGATTATAGAGGGATGGCATGGCCAGCGGTGGTAGCACAGCCGGACATGGGAGGCAGGAGCAGGCGGCACGGCCGACGCTTGTTTGGGCGGCAGGAGCAAGAAGACAAGAGGTTGAAGAAGCACTACAGCCGTTGGATGGACATCGTATGGTCAGTGGAGCTAGAATCGTTCATATTGACTAAGTTGACAAAGCCCTCTGTCCCCGTCATCTTAGTAGGTCCACAAGTCAGCCTCCCTCTATGGTGGGTCCCAGCTAGCAGGGGGTATTCATTTGTTTGTGCATAATAACGAGGCACTTCCTTGCGTGCGAAGATATAGCTGATGGGTCCGACCTGTCAGCGGGGTAACGTTTTTTCGTGAAATACAAAGGCCCTTCCAATGGGTCATAGCTGTCAGGTGGAGGAATAATTATTTTGCGCATAATAAGGAGGCATTTCCTTGCGTGCGGCCATGGACCCAGCTGTCAGCCTATCCACGTACAATCCACTTTCGATGCATGTCGTTCGTTGACCATGTTGACCATGCCGTGCCGAGAGCACCAGGGCGGTGGACGACGGTGAGTCGGCGAGGCCTAGGAAGGGAACGACACGGAGCCAGGGAAAACTCGGCAGTTGTTTCCCACGTGTAGGGAGTGCAAGGGTTTACTGGTTCGTCTGCCTTCGCCGGAGAATACAACAGGTGTGGGTGAGTAGAGGGATGGCTAGACCAGCGATGTGAGAACGATGGGGCAGTGATGCCTGAGCGGCAACATAGCCGGCCGCGGGAGGAGGGAGTAGGCAGTCCCGCCAGTGCTTGTTTGAGCGGCTGGAGCAGAAAGAGCAGAGATTGAAGAAGCACGACGGCTGTTGGATGGACATCAACAGTCACTGCTCTCGTGTGTTGACTAAGTTGACACGGCGTTGTGTGTGCTTCAACCTTATTTTTTAGGAAAGCATACGCGTCAACCTGTAGTAGGCGCACAACTCAGCCTCA
Source organism: Triticum monococcum (assembly GCA_034509565.1). NCBI lineage: Eukaryota > Viridiplantae > Streptophyta > Magnoliopsida > Poales > Poaceae > Triticum > Triticum monococcum. The sequence goes on along the minus strand of CM067842.1, from coordinate 271,669,028 downwards.
AATCTGTGGAAAACAACATACAGCCCATCTGCCATTATTTCTAATAACTTACAGCCCATTTGCCAATTCTTAAGAACTTTTTTGGTGCCCATCTTCTTTTTTTTATCATTACACCCCATATTGTGTCCATGGTTAAAAATTATACGAAATTTTGCATATTTCGGTGCGGTCAACAATTTTTAATCCCGAAATATCGAGTCACATTCAAACTATTTTGAAAAATAATTTATATAAATATAAAATCCAAATAATAGTCCAGGCATAACAATCAATGGAATTTAAAATCTTGTAATTAAAAAAATGAAAATAATTCCCGGTTTGATGTGTTTTAAAAATGTACATGCCATTTCTGGGCAAACTGGATGAAACTCTCTCCTCGTCTTGAAAGATTTGTAGCCCAGTAGGGCTGACAAAGCAAGTAGGCCTGGTTTGGGTATTTCTTTAAAAAACAGAACTGGGCTAGCCATTTTTAGCAAGAAAAAAACACAAATGGGCTGATGATGTGGTAAACATAAATAAAACCCTGGCTAGACGGGCCACAGCCCCCGCATGGCTCCGTTGTTACCCTAATCCGACGCTAAAACTAGTATAAATAACAACTGCTTGTTCCTAAAAAAAAGTAAATAACAACTGCGCGACCTGCTGTGTCCCTGGTGTCAGCCGCTCGTTGTGTAATTCTCTCATTTATTACGCTGACAGTGGCGTGAGACCTAGATGTCCAACCATTAGGAGGAACCATTTTTGGGGGTTTGTAATAACGAAGCACTTGCTTGCGTACTGCCATGACGCTGATGGGTCCCTACTGTCATACTCTCCACGTACAGTCATATCCTTGTTCCTCTCGGTTGTTGACGGTGTTGACAATGCAAGAGGGCGGCGCACCGTGCACGACGAGCGAACCAAGGCCGAGGATGACGGCGAGGCCTCGGATGGAACGAGCAAGAGCCATGGAAGATGCGCTGGTCCAGTCGCAGGCAGAGGGGAGTATGAGGGTTGACTGGTTCGAGTGTGGGTGCGTGTTGGGGCTGACATCGCCAGAAAATAACAGGACGTGTGGGGGAATAGAGGGATGGACTAGCCAATGTTGGAGGGTACGGTAGGGCGGCGGAGGCGCAGCCAGCCATGGGAGGTGGGAGCAGGCTGAGCCGACGGGGTGGTTTGGTTTGGGCGGCTAGAGGAAGAAGACTAGAGATAGAAGATACATGACATATGTTGGATGCCAATCCAACGGCTGGTAGGCAGAAACATTTGTTGACTAGCTAGTAAGTCGACACCACCTTGGATAGGCTATTTCCTCGTGGGTACCAAATGTCTGAATCCAAATCTGTCACAGTCATGCAACCTTTCCTATGAAAATTTACAGCCCATTTTGTGTGCTAGTTCGAAATAAGTTTGTGGGTGCTGGTGGGGGCTAATCACTTGGCTTCTGTAATGCATGGTGAGCTCAAGCCGCTGGTGAGAGTGATGTTATTTCCCTTGGTTGGGATTTTTTACAATATTTCACTCTAAATTAAATGAATGGCAAGCCATTTGCCTTGAGTCAAAGAAAATATGACAGTCATAGCCGAGTTGTAAAGGGCAAGAACATCTAACTCCAGCTTACAAACTATACAAAAGCATGAGAGTTAATTATTCATCAGGTTTAGACAAAACCCAGGTTGAAAAGGGCAACAACATCTAACTCTAGCACTGTTTTCGGAAGTCATGGTCAAATGGATCGGTCAGGTCCATATAATGAACATCCTGGGTCGTTAAATTTACTGGATTATGACCACAATATGTTGTAAATAGAAGCCCGACATGTTCAGAAGCTCTTTTGCCCACCTGAAACTCCTTTTTTTGCTCTTCGACATACCCATCCATCAAAACCATGCTGCTGATAAACTTAAGCCTGATGGACAATAGTAAACTCGCATTCAGCAGGAAGAATGTGACAAATCTAGTGTTAGCATGGTTGGCTACATATCGTTCTAGCGTTATTGTCTTCAATCGAATGTCATGAGAAGTGAGAAAATCCTTGTGCTTACGAATCCACCGATTGGCTATAACTTTCTTACCCCGTCATGTTGCCTAAATAGAAACAATTAGTACTAGTACAGTGGAGACACTCTATAGCTACCAGAAAAACAATTACTTATACTACTAGTACAGTGGATACACTACCGCTTCTGGCTCCTCCAAGGTCATCGAAACGTCTCCCTCTACTAAATGTCATTTTACTTTTGTTTACCGACATGCGGGCCATGCCGCACGGGGCCCAAAGGCAGTATGCAGGCAGAGAGTCACCCCGGTCGTAGCGCGGTAGTAACGAGCCGTCGTATCACAAAACCCCACCTCCCAGCAGTCTAAGTTTGACGGACGAAGCAACCATCATTTCACTCTTCGCTGAATCCCCTTCTCCCTCACCGTCTTCAAGAAAGACAACACTCGCATCTGCCACTGTTCTTCTCTCCCAACGAAGGGAAGGTAAGCGGATCCGTGATATTGGTATATTTTTGTTCAGAAAAAAAGAACTTCTGCAAAGCAGTCACCGATCCTCACTCTCTTTTTTGTTTCATTGTCATTGCGATTGTGTTTTCCATTCGGTGGTCTCCTAGTATTCGTCAGTTTCATGATGGACCAAGGAGAACCAGGGAAAGATCTGCCGATATTGGAGCAGATGCGAGAGGCCGATCCCCACGAGACAGAGAGCTCCAAGAAGATGGATGCAGCCACCGAGCCGACCCCAGATACACTCACAGCGACTACTGAGATGGTCAACGCCCCGTTTGAGGTTACAGCCCCCTTGGCACTGCAGGAGCAGTTTTCCCCCTTCGAGGATGTGTCCCCCCCTCCTCGTTGAGCTGCCCAAGGTGATTTTCTTAATTGCCGATCTCGATTGTGGTTTTTCATCTAAGTATGTGGTGATGAATAATGCAAAATTTTATTAGCTTCGATGCCAAGCTATACATAGTGGTTTAAATCACTTGTGTTTCTTATACTAGAAAGTAATTCAGAATTTGTTTCTGTTTCAATTAGAGCCTTGATGCAGACAAGGATTGTGTGGTTGTACATGTCACTCGCTATGAGGTGGATGACCTGAATATACGCACTGGGAAAACATGGTTCTTAGGCTGCTGGATCATGGAAGCCATTTGCACTTATACCGATGTTGAGTTGTCTTCCAGCCTCACTGTTGTTAGGCGTGTTGTCCAGGGTGTACTGAAGCACCAGAAGTTCAAAGCTACTCCTTCATTTGTGAGGCATACTGTTCTTGTCAAGCTTACACAGGAAGATGACGTCGCATGCCTCCACAAACAAGTTTATGAGTGGCAAGGCCACAAGGTTATCTTCATGAAGGTTCACATGATTGAGTTGCTGCCGGACGTCCTCGATGATGTTCATGGCAAGGTTCGTCTTGTGTCCATCCCAAATTAGATTGAGGCATGAAATAGTTGCCCCAGCCAGTGTTTAATACTAGTTTGGATTGTGTCTACTTATCCAAACCTTGCCTATTATCAAGCCCTCTAGGGCTAGTACTCTGTTTGAATCCGGCTATGGGAACTGCTGCTACTTTTGTGTGCTCGTGAATCTTGTGAGAACCATCGTAATTTTTGCCGAAAAAGATGCGTCCTCACTAGTTTTTTCATGAATATGGCATGGTAAGACATAAGTTGTCACGGTTTATCATACGAGCAGTGTATGTTTGATGAAATAAAGTACTCGTTCGAGAACTGTGCGCCGACGTATACATAAGTACTTGTAAACACTGTTGGTGCTACCCCACTTGTAAGCATTTGTGCAAAACACAACACATGGGCTCAACTCGCTTCAACACTAGGCTATCGACCAACTAACAATCAATAATATGTTGTCTAACATATAAGCAACTATGTATCTTGTTACAGTGGTTCATGTAGTTAACTGAGGCCACAATGTAAATTTCAAACGTTCACATGCTAGTCCAGCGTTCATGTGGAACACTCACATTAAACTCGGCTTCATAAAAAAATTGAAAAGCATAAGTTAAGCAACTTTATACATCTCAATGAATCATAGAACATAACAAACATATACTAGTTCACATCAAAAGACAAAGTTGTGAGAAGGTTTACAAATCAGGAAAAAACAAGCAAGGCTTCTCTGAGCAAAGGGCTTCCCGGCAGGCTTAAATTTCCTGGAGTTCACTCTGGTTTTTTCTTGTTGCCACCATCTAGGGTTAGGTTCTCTCATTCCAGAATAACCAATTATAATTGTGTTCTCAGTTAGAATGTTGAACTGAACCATGTAGTGTACTGACCAGCTGAAATTCTTGTGCATTCCACTAAATTTAAGCACCGCTGTTTGAATAAATAAGCAGACAACAATGCCTCTTGTCCGCGCACCTGCCCAAAAACCTTTGTGCAGCCGTGCTAGCTAGTCCTCTTTCCATGGATTAGCTTGTAGAAAGTGCATTCCGGACTAGGATGCAGTTGTTTTCGCTCGTCCCTGCACTGCAATCAGGAAGTAAAGCGTACGAATCAGCTTCTTTTAGATTGCGTTGGTCATTCTACCTAGTTACTACCAATGTAGGAATACCTGGAACGCTAGTGGTTAGGGACGATAGCTAGGAATAGCCATCCCATTTTGGGCAGTTGTACTAAAACTGAGGTGTGTACTTTTGATTTCGCAGATAGAAACGATATGGAGACATACATCCTTGTTTGTGGAAATACGAAATATGATTATTTAAACCGTGACAGATATTTGCAGTGGCTTATGATTAACAATAGCATCTATTGTGTTATAATTGGCACTAGATTGACTGTGTGGAAGTGCCCTTAAGTAAGTAGCATCACATCACATCAACACTGACATTAGATTAACATGTAGAACAATAGCATTAGTATTACTGTCATGAGAGTAGCACATGGTTAGTAAATGTGCAATCAAATTTGTGCAGTTCCACTAGGATGAAGCAATGTTAGCGGTGTGAGATTTAAGTGTAACTCCAAAAACACAATTCATGGGAAATAAAGCAAGATGGAAGGACTTCATAAAATGGTGGTGGCATTGCTTCAATTTATCGACGGCACTAGACCATTACTTATAGTGACATTAGGTGGCATTGCTTAATGCTTCATGTGATTTTACATTAACGGTAGCGATATGGGCGTAGGGACAGCAGGGGCATAAAGTGGTGAGGCAGATGTGGTTGCTGAGAGCGGCAAACACTCAGGCAGCATGTCTGCATTTGTCCCATTTTTTATCTCCTCGGCGACATTTTCCTATGTGAGCACAGGAAATCTAGACCTGCTCATTCTCATTTGAGTTGTCCCCCAACATTCCTCACTTTCTTTCCTTTTTCAAGCAAGAGACAGGTCCACTTCCCCCCACCCTCCGCCATCCACCATGCTTTCTTCGCCTATTCAACCAATAGACCAGTTGGGTAGCAAGTATCTACTACTTTCCCCCATTTCCTTTTAGAACCAAGTCCTAGATTCATGCTACAGCTTTCCCAGTTTCTTCCCTATTTGAACCAACTCTTAGATTCGACTGTATGAACTAGCTTTACCTCTAATAATAGTAAAAGTCTAGGTGGCGTTGGAATAGCCGACGGAAGTAGAAAAAGATCCACACACAGCCACATGGGGAGCTAGGGCAGTAGAGAAAGGCAGGTTTCGGAGGAATATATACCTGAAGGTCGTCGGTATGTGGCAAAGACGGCGTCGGGAGGCCGCATCTTGGCCACACTACCGCAAGGAGGAAGAAGGGGTCAGAGTCCCTACCATGGAGGCACGGCCACCGATCGGGACGCGCGGGCAGCCATTGGTATCCTCCCTAGCCGCCGACGATAGCATGAACGATGCACCTACACCCCTGCCCCGGTCGACGTGGTCCGTCCGGATTTGTGACCAGCCGTGAGTAGAGAGAGTGTGTGGCCACCTATGTTTTGCTTAGATCTAGAGAGCATGAGAGAGTGAAAGAGAGGAACCTAAGGCTCCAACTTATATATATATATATATATAGTGGAGCGATTTTGTTGTACCAGCTTCTAAAAAATGCGCTCCCAGGTGTACCCGCGAGTGGGTGTGAGAGAACTAGCACTACTAGGAAAAGGGCTATAGATGAAATTGACACTAATGGCGCACCAGACAAGTGGTGCGCCACTACTATATACTAATGGCCCACCATGTGCTGATGCGCCATTAGTGTGGAAGACACTAATGGCGCACCAGACACACGGTGCGCCACTAGTAACAATTTTTTTTCATTTTTCCAAACATACTAATGGCGCATCCAGGCAAAGTGCGCCATTACTAGTTCTAACTAGTAATGGCGCACCAGCCACACAGTGCGCCACTACTGTATTTTTTTTGCAAAACTACTAATGGCGCACCGTGTCATAGTGCGCCATTACTAGTTTAAACTAGTAATGGCGCACTACGCAACGGTGCGCCATTAGTGTATATATATTGCAAAACTACTAATGGCGCACTGCCAGCAGGTGCGCCATTAGTGTGTTGGGTTACTAATGGCGCATGTGTGGGTGGTGCGCCATTAGTAACCTGGGACCAGCTAGATATTTTGGACAGCCACACCTACACACTCACTTTCCCCACTTCATTCCCTCCACCTCCTTCTCCAAGCTTGTTGGCTGCCTCCTCCTCCTCTCCTCATTTGCACCATAGATTCTTCAAAATTAAGTGGTTAAATTACCTTTTTTAAAGGTAAGTAAGGGGAAAGCTATCTTTATGCTGTAGATCTACCTTTTTTCTCCCTAGCTCGCTCCAACAACATGCACATGCACTTTTTGTGGCCTAGCTAGATCTATGTATATGTTTGTGGTGTTGCATATGTTTGTGGTGTTGCATATATGTTTGTGTTTGCAGGTATTGGTATTTGAAATGCGATAGTTGCCAATATTTTGCCGGAATGTTGATTCATTTCTGTTTCGGCGAGAATTTTGGCACTATGCATTCTTTTTGGTCCTATTTTTAGGGAAAGTCATGCCAAATTTTTTTCTTGGTTCTAAAATATCGTTTTGCTCTACCCCGCAGGCGACCATGGTCCGCACGATCACCGAAGGCATCGTGAATAGGCTTTTGAGCTCCGCAAAGGCCGAGATGCTTCAAAAGAATGAGACGGAGATAAGATGTCTGTGTCGAAGATGCAAGCTGAAGAGCCTTATTGCGGACCCGGATTCCGGGCAGGTGGGGGACCACCTGCTCTTGTGTGGTTTCATGGATGGCTATCGGTGGCAAGGTGATGAAGATGACTATGAAGTCGTCCATGGGGGCCGGGCAAGAAATGAGGAAGGGCAGCAAGACAACCACCGCGGCTCGGGCGGGCGAGAAGACGAAAAATCTCCAGGACATGATCACGATGGTGATGCTGTACACAGTCATCATGTAGAAGATGTCGGACATGATGATGAGGAAGATCAAGACGAAGGGCATGATCACGAAGATGAAGATGCCGGAGTAGACGATGATGGAGGCTGGGTGCAGGACCCTCATATTCAAGAGCTGCTTCTCAAGAAGACGGATAACGCAAGAGCTGCCGCCCGAGAGAAGCCAAGTTGGATCAACTGGAGATAGACGCGGTTACTCCATTGTATGAAGGATGCAGGCCCGAGGATACCCGCCTGAAAGTAACGCTCATGGATCTTGAGATGAAGGTAAAACACAAAATGACCGACGCATGCTTCGACGAGAACATGTCATTCTGGCACGAACATCTTCCCAAGGGGAACAAGTGCCCTACCAGTCTCGAGGAGGCGAAGAAAATCATGTGTCCTCTGGATTTACTAGACGTGAAATACCATGTGTGCATGAAAAATTGCATCATTTATCGGGACAAGCACACGGAGTCTACCATATGTCCGGTGTGCGGCGTCACTCGATACAAGAAGAGGAAGAAAGCTCCTCGAAAAGTGGTGTGGTACTTTCCGATCACTCCTCGTCTGCAGCGGTATTTCGCGGACCCTAAGGTAGAAAAGCTCCTGTGTTGGCACGTAGATAGGGAGGAGAAGAAGCGGGAAGATGACGGAAATGATCCAAAGATAAATAAAAAAAGACAAGATGCTGAGTCACCCTAAGGATGCGAGCCAGTGGCAAGCGTTGAACTTCGAAGACCTAGAATTTGGGAACGATCCAAGGAACATCGTGCTGGGCGCGAGCACCGATGGAGTCAATCCGTTTGGCAGCCAGAGAAGCACACATAGCACTTGGCCTGTGTTTGTGTGGATGTACAACCTCCCCCTAGTTGTGCATGAAGAGGAAGTACATTCACATGAGTATGCTAATTGAAGGGCCGAAACAACCAGGGAACGACATCAATCTGTATCTAGGGCTGCTGAAAGAAGAGCTAGACACGCTTTGGAAAATGCCAGCCAATACGTGGGACGCCGCAGAGAAATAATATTTCCCTATTAGAGCCGCACTGCTCACGACGGTGCACGACTATCTCGGTTATGGATATCTCGCGGGGCAGGTGGTCCATGGATTTTCTTGATGCGCCAGGCATGGATGACACAACGTATTGCTAGCTAGATAGAGATCCCGGGTGTTCGAAAACCGTGTTCATGGGACATCGAAGGTGGCTTCGCGATGATGACCCGTGGAGGAAACGCAAGGATCTGTTCGATGATGAAACCGAACCCCAAAGACGCCCGCGTACGAGGAGCGGCGAGGAAATAGATGAGCTGTTGAAAAATTGGAAAGATTGCCCACTGCCAGGAAAGAAGCAAAAGGCGCTAGAGCCGGGAAAGAAGCGAAAGGCACCAGAGCTGCTGTTGAAGGTATGGAAAACGAGATCTGTTTTCTCGGACTTGCCGTACTGGAAGATCCACCGTGTGCCTCACAGCCTTGATGTCATGCATATCACGAAGAATGTGTGCGAGAGTCTGCTCGGTACCCTGCTCAACATGCCAGAGAGGACCAAAGATGGGCCGAAAGCAAGGGCAGACTTGAAATAAATGGGCATCAGGAAGGAGCTTCACGCTAATGATGATGATGAGGCGAAGCAGGACACAGAAACTCATCGCAAAGGCAAAAAGGTCAAGAAGACCGGAAATGACTACCCTCTCGCGTGCTTCACTCTAAGTTAGGAGGAGATCGAGCAGTTTTTCACCTGCCTCGTAGGAGTAAAACTTCCTTACGGTTACATGGGGAAGATAAGCAAATACATAGACCCAGCGAAGCAGAAGTTCAGCGGGATGAAGTCTCACGACTGTCACGTGCTGATGACGTAGATACTTCCAGTTGCAATCCATGGGATCATGGACGCGCACGTCCGTGAAACGCTATTTGGCCTATGCAACTTTTTCGATGTCATCTCTCGGAAGTCGGTTGGCGTGAGGCAACTCAGAAGGCTACAAGAAGAGATCATGGTGATACTATGCGAGCTTCAGATGTACTTCTCGCCCGCATTCTTCGACGTTATGGTGCATCTGCTAGTCCATATCGTGGAGGATATCATCCAACTCGGGCCGACATTCCTGCACAGCATGATGTCATTCGAAAGGATGAATGGTGTCATCAAAGGATACGTTCGCAACATGTCACGTCTAGAGGGAAGTATAGCCAGGGGCTTTCTGACCGAAGAGTGCATCTCCTACTGCACGAATTATCTAGGCATCGAGAACCCCGTTGGTCTACCCGTCAATAGGCACCTCGGCAGGCTCGCTGGATGGGGTCACCGCGAGGGTCGCCGTGAAATGCATGTCGACTTCAAGGGTCAACTCGCCGACTTTGAAAGAGCAAACCTAGTCGCGCTACAACACATAGACGTGGTCGATCCTTGGGTGGTAGAGCACAAAACCTTTATTGAGAAGACGTACAATGACCGAGGCCAACAGAGGACGGACGGAGATATAATCAAAGAGCACAACTCATGTTTCACGCGTTGGTTCAAGCAGAAGCTTCTATCGTACCCTTTACATGAGGATTCTTCCGCGGAAGAACAACTCATATTCACCTTGTCACAGGGCGCCGAGCACAACCTGATGACCTATGAGGCATACGATATCAACAGCTACACATTCTACACCGAGGACAAGGACATGAAGAGTGATGGTTATCAGAACTCCGGGGTAACGATGGAATCCTACACCGGTAACGACAAGGACAGATACTACGGAAGGATCGAGGAGATCTGGGAGCTGAGCTACGCTGGAGAGAAGGTCCCGATGTTCCATGTCAGATGGGCCAAGAGCGTACTAAAAGAAGACCGGTATTTCACCACCATGGTTATACCCGAAGCCAAATCCAAGACCGCGGGCGCAAACGTCACCGCGAAAAATGAGCCATGGGTATTGGCTTCCCAAGTGGACCAATGCTTCTTCATTACCGACCCGTCAAAGCTCAGTCGTGTTGCCGTGAGGAGAGGCAAAAGGAAGATCATCGGAATGGATGGAGTAGCCAATGAGCAAGACTTCGACAAGTACGGCGACCCGAAGATCGAACATGACGACGACGATGAAGTAGCAGCATACACCACAAGAAGAAGCAGGACCACCCTACCTAAAGGACGTCCGTTCCACAGAAGAACTCCATTTGAGAAAAAGAAGAGCAAGAAGATTGTGAACAGATAGCTAGCTAGCTAAGATCGATTGTATTTAAATTGTAGTCTTCATTTCTCGATTGTATTTCATGGGCACTTTTTGAACTATCATGAATATTTTTAAATTTCATGGGCACTTTTTGAATTCGTGAAAAATATTGAATATTCATGAGGACACTCGATCTCGACCCCCCTCCAAGTCGATCGCCAGATCCCCCTCGCCAGATCCCCCTTGCCAGACCCCCCTCGCCGCCGAGCACCCCCCGCACCCTCCCCCGCTCCACCACCGCCGAAGACCCCCGCACCCTCCCCCGCTCCACCGTCACAAATGAATGCAACTAAAAATCTAGAAAAAAACAAATTTGATTATATTTTCAAAAAATAACTTTGATTATATTTTCAAATAACAAATCTGATGATATTTTTTAAAAAATTATTACTGTTTTTATAAAAATTTATTACTGTTTCATATTCATATTCATTTTCTAAAAAATTATTAGATGCAACAAAATAATATTAATAATAAATCTTACTTATGGCGCACGACTGGCTGGTGCGCCATTGCTATCTAAAAAAAAGAATACTTATGGCGCACGGTCCCGCTGGTGCGCCATTGCTATGAAAAAAATTCTAATGGCGCATCGCCAGGGGGTGCACCATTAGTAATCTTCCCCCATCCATACACTTCGTCCCTCCCTCGTCCCTCCCTCTCGCCAGACACTTTGTCCCTCTCCCTCCACCGCGCCGCTCCCTCCCTCGTCCCTCCCTCCACCGCGCCGCCGCCGCCGCTGCCCCGACCCAATGCGCCGCAGCCGCCCACGCGCCCCCGCCGCCTCCCTCTCCCCTTCCCCCCCCCTCGAGCGCCGCCTTCCCCCGAGCCCCGCCTCCCCCCGAGCGCCACCTCCCTCGCCTCCCTCGAAACCCTAGAAACCTGCCGGAGATTTGGAGCCTCGGAGCCGCCCCACATCCACCAGGAGAGGAGGCCCGCGACCTCCCCGCCGTCTATCCCCGCCTCCCGCAAGCTTGCCGTCTCCGCCCTCCGTCGTCTCCGCTCCGGCCACCACCTCATCATGGTCAGGTAACCCTCCTCCCTCTGCCTCTCTTCTCCTCTCTTCCTCCTCTCATCCCTCCCGGCAGTAGAACCATGGGGGCTTCTTCTTCTGGTCCGTTCTCCTATTTTGTATATGCAGCTAGCCTGCGTGTTTGTGAACCTACCTACCTAATGCACTATAGCGATTAGCATCCTGCCCGAACTGTCATGTGGTAGAAGAATTGTAGCTTAAAGCATCATGTGCATCCTACTCTTGTGTTTTCTTTCTTGCCTTGGAACCAAACCAATACATTTTCTGAATAAATCCTGATGTCGGAGATGCAAGGGCTTGAGGTAGGTCCTGTTGTATGTTGCTTGAGCTACTGCTGTTGTGTCTATATGCATTGTCGTTGGGTGTGAGGTGTTGTTGTTTATGCGTGAAGCTTTGCTTCTGTGAAACTTTGCTTGACCTGTTTAACTAGTTTTCCTTGCACAAAGATCTGGCGGGCTTGGTTTTGTACTGCAAACATAGTAGATTGTGCCCATCCCCTCTAATTTTTGTTTGCTTTTGCTTGATCTGTCTAAATTTTGCATGGTGTCTGTTGGGTTGGATAATTCTGGTGGCCAGATGCCAGTGCCTTTTCCTGGCACTTTCTGGCGGTATTTCATGGTGTGTTCGTTGATCTTGGTTGGAGCATCAACTTTTCGTGCTACTTGATATCTTCCGTGGAAGCATCATGTTTGCTCAGCTGACATGTTGATCCATTCTTCCGAAAGATTTGAAAGAGCAGACATATGCCCACTGAAACAAAAAAAATATTTTGCTTGGTTACCACCGATGGATAGAGTGAAAGAGATTCTTCGGATCTTCAATATTGTGTCATTCTCTCTTCATTTTTTGGACCATGTAATCTTGAAAACATTGTGTTTGGACTATTGTCCCTTTTTTCTGCATTTTAATTTTTAATATAAAATACTGTTGGAGTTTCAAAAACAAAAGTTGATTCAGAGGTGCGGTTTCACGTAAGTACAATGTCGGGTTAAAAGGTGTTTGCCAATTTCACTGTCGAGATACTATACATTCATTCCTTTCTTGGTTAGCTTAGGGTTCCTATGGTTGTCCTCTTTTCTGTGAAGTCATGCCGATTCGATGAATCTTCTCATATGTGCTTCTATATGTTTTTTTCTTTTTTCTCCTGTTGTTCTATTAATAACTAGATCTGATACCAGTGAGTTAGATGCCCATGCATGCATGAGCTGGCTGACAGACAAAGACAAGTAAGACAGGCCTCAAGACAATGCAGCTTAATCAAATTAAACTCAAGATTCTGGTGTTTAACCCTGTTGTGTTGCTTCTAGAAATAATATAAAAGCTGTGAAAAAGAAATCTGTGGAGTTGGCACTTTACATAAGGTTGTAGATCATTGTAGTGTCCTAATGTCTAAGACTGTTGCATTGGAGGTTCATCTTGCAAACATATCAGAACTTGCAAACATTTTATTACTTGTTGCATTGGAGGTTCATCTTGTCTTGAGGCAAACAAATCAGCATTGGAGGCTCATCTTTATTACATATCAGAACTTGCAAACAAATCTGTGAAAGACTTGTAAAGTTGCTGTGTTTTGTCTGCGATCATTGTGTCGTGATGAATTTGCAGGTACCCCGAGAGGCCCTTGAGTTTGCTGGAATGTCGATTAACTTCCGTTCCGGCAAATTCGGGTACTCCATATGTCCTATTTTCAGCAAAGGTCATGCTGAAATTTTCCGTGAATTTTAGCATGACTTTGCTAAAAATAGGACATATGGGGTACTTGCGACTAATGCATGGGTCAGGGTATCTTATTACTTAGTTAAGTAGGATCAACTGTCCCACCATTCTTGCTGCATTAAACCATAGGTGGCAATAGAGCCAAGTGATTAGGCCCAACTTAGAATTCTCCTTAGCATCGATAAACCCTAGATGATAAGCCCAACATAGGTGGCAATAGAGCCAAGTGATTAGGCCCAACCTAGGGTGCCTCCGCATCGATAAACCCTAAATGAGGAAAACTTAACTTGGCTTCTATAGGGTGCCTTGATGTCGATGAGAACCTAAATGATGTACGCTTAAGCTTTTAGGGTGCCTCGACATCGACAAACCCTAAATGATAAAAGCTTAGCTTTTAGGATGCCTCGGTGTCGAAAAAGCCTAAATGATGAGACCATGATCTTGTTCATTGACAATAACCAACTTTTGACCAAACTTTTTTCCTATTTAGAGCGAAACATGGCCCACAACGATGAGGCCGGCGGTTCGGGCGGCAAGCAATTCTGGGAGCTGTCCCAGGAGTTGGAGGAAGAACCTGACCTCTATGAGGACGCCGCGGAAGACACTGATCCTGACTACACAACCCCTAGTGGCGTCGGGGATGACACCACTGATGATGGCGCCGCGGATGCCACCACTGATGATGGCGGCACACGCACAGATGGCAGCCAACCAAAGAAGCAAAGGAAGGACCGGCGCCCGAGCGTGCTCGGCACCGTCAGGGAGGAATTTACTGAAGTGAACTCCGACGGGCATCCGACGGCGCCCAAGCACGTAGTCAAGGGGTACTCGGTTCAGCTCGGGTGCATTCTCTGGAGCACCGTCTGGATCAACACCGAGAACCTAAGGCATAAGGACCGAGGGAATTTGCGCAGCCTCCTCTTCACGAAGCTGCACGGACGATACAAGTTCCCCGCTGAGTTTGCAAACACACGCCTCTCAGGGAATAAAGTGAACGGTGCCGCCCTCACGAGGATGAGCACGGCCTTGTCTATTTGGAAAAGCACGGTGAAGGCAACGATTGAAAAATGTGATAGTTATGAGAAGATCAAGGCGAAATATCCTTTGATGAGTGAAGATGACTACAAGGAGTTCAAGATCAAGTGCGAGAGCAGCGCAACATCCGAATCAAGTCAATGGGGGAAAGAAATGCGGAAGTTGAACTTAGGGATCCACCAACTCGGTCCCGGCGGTTACAGAGTGGCGGAGCCTATATGGGACAAGGAGGACGCGGAGCGTGCCGAGCAAGGCCTACCGCCTCGCTTCGAGAAATACCGTGACAAGTAGACTGGGAACTTTCTCAGGGCCGGTACAAGGAGGACCCGGTAACAAAGGAGCTTACCACGGATCCGAAGACCAAGGCGCTTGAGCTTGTTCTAGTAAGGAATACACCCCCGCGTAATTAGCTCCATATGGTTGCATTCTAATTAATCCTCAATATTTCTAAATGGTTCACGTTCCTTTCGCAGGACAAAGAAAGCAGTAGCGCGGGGTCGTCTCAGAGCTCCCCTTTCGACACCCCTTTGAATAGGGCGTTGAACGTAATGAAAAACAAGGATAAGCTCAATAAGCCAACGTCAGCTGGTTGTGTGGCCGGCAAAGGCTTGTCCACAAAATGGTCGTCATATTATACCGCTGGTGGGCGAAAGGAGAAAAAGACCAGCTCGGAAAGCCAGTCACGCGAGGTTGAAGCACTCAAGGAAAAAGTGGCGCGGATTCCGGAGATTGTCCAAGAGCAAGTGCAACAACAACAACTGGGAACGATGCTCAACGCCATGGTGCCTACGTTGATTCATCGGCTGACGACGTGGATCGGCGGGCGGCCAACAGGGGCCTCCCCCAGTTCCCAGCTTCACGGCTAGCAACTCGCACAACGTGCATGCGGCGCCATTGGTGTCTTTGGCGGCGCCATTGGTGTCTCCGACGGAGGCGGTATTCGTGTCTCCGGTGCCGGCACGGGCATTGGAGCTTAATGCACCCGGGTGTACGCCGGCCGGCACCTCGCCAGCAAGCGGCCCCTCCGTCAGTTGCACGAACGCCGTTGCCGGTGCCTCGACATTAGCCGAGCTCGACGGCATCACAGTAACTAAGCCTCTCGGCCGATGACTTCATCTCCTTGCCTTTGACTGGGCATCGCTGACGCCCTACATGTTTTCGCAGGGCGCCGCCGACGTTCCTTGAACTCTCCTGCACTTCGTGGGCGGCAAGTTGGTCGATGTCGCCAAGGGAAGAATCGTTCAACCAGGCAACCCCGTGTTGCACGGTAATCCGATGCCACCCACAGTGTATAGGGTTGAACTGGTTCGGGTGCTGCCAGGCTGCGACGAGCTGTTACGTTCAATTCGACCTATTGGGGCCGATGAAGAAGATGAGATGACCCTCAGCGCCTGCGTAAGCTGGCCCCTGCTTTAGCCGAAGAGCCAAATTCGTTTGGGGGCGGGGGACACCACCCCACAGACAAGACTGCCAGTCGTGCTGGCGCCAAGCCGTGGCAAGAACGTCGCAACGCTACCGGACATGCCGGACATCCCTATGGCACAGGATCCGGACATGCATATGGAATAGGATCCAGACGACGACGACAACGACAACGGTACATTTACCAACGTCGATAAGTACTTTCCCGAACATGGGTATGGTGAGGAGTTCTGCGGGCCTCCTTCTCAAGAACCCAACCAAGACGACCGCGATCTAGCTGGTACGACGGAGAAACCCAATTGCAATAGGCGTCGTCTGGCGTTCAGCTCTCAGAAGATGCCTCTAGCTGCCACCCTCACCGAGCCTCAGATAGCTGAGGTGCCAAATATTATCAGCCCCACCATGCTCAAGAAGGCGGTCTGTGAGCAGAACTCGGTCCCATTACAGCAGATCAAGAAGAAGGGACGGAAACGAAAGGCTAAAAAGGGCGCCGGTGTGAGCCAGCCAACACCGAGTACGGTCTGTGCTCAGGACAGGCCACCTTCACCTAAGGATATCTCCAGGAGGGTGCATGTGGCGGGTAGGGTGATGCTACTGACAAATATGCTCAATGCTGCAACTGGTGCTCTGCGGAGTCTGCATGACAGTGTTCTTTCTTTGGAGAAGCGGCGTCTCAGAGAGAATGATGTGGCATACCTGGTTTTCGTGGCCAAGGTGCCAGAGGGCAAGGGCTTTGTGGATGGCGCCTGCGGGGGTACGATCATCCTGCGGTTTGATGACATCTTTGCTATGTTTAACCTTCATCCGCTGCACTACACCTTCGTTCGGCTGTTTTCGCTGAGTATGGAGATGCGGATCATTAGAGACAAGACCCCGGACATCGTGATAGTCAACCCCTTCTACATGCGTGCCAAGCTCTTGGGCAGCGCTGGGGACCGCCAAGTCACGAGTTCACACCTCGAAGGCGTCCTTCTGGCAAACCCAGATAAGGATAACTTCCTCGTGTCTTACTTTCCCGAGTAAGTCATCCCTTAACCACCCCGAAACAAATGATTTCTTAGATTTCGATCGTTCTTTCTTTTTTCTAACATTCCGTGTTCTGTGCAGTGACACACATTGCACACTAATCCTCTTAAGCCCAAAATATTCCATGGCCACGTATTTCAACCCGAACCATGACTCCAAGATAGACTACACAAATATCAAGAAAGTTCTTGATGATGTTCTCCCCGGCTATGCCTAATCTGGAGGCACCTTCACCAGGCCAGTTCATTGGTACGGCAGGCACGTGTTTGCCCACAATACTAAGTTCTGCTACGTCAAGTAGCCGCCTGGCGGTCAGAAGGATGCCTACTACGCCCTCCATCACATGCAGGCGATCGTACGGGACCATCATCACCTTCTGCTACCAGATAATCTCAAAGATTGGGCCGCGAGCTTGTCGGCAATCTAGGACGCGGACATCAGACAAGAATTCTTTCGCATCCAGTCGGAGTAAGCAGAAATCATCCATCAAGATGTCCTTCATACCTCGGGGCAGTTCTACCTCAGATATCAACCGTCCAACATTGAGATAGACACAACGCTACAAATGCAGGCTAACAATGCCCGCGATTTCATGACCATCACGACAGACGGTGGCTTCATCCACGCTCCGGTCCCATGAGTCGAGTCGAAAGTAGTGATGCTATGTGTATTTCTGAAACATTGATTGGCTCATGTTGTAATTAAACTTCAATGAATTGTATGTCTCTTTGGTTTGGACAGTCGTTCAACTTAGATGTAATCGATGCTATTTATTAGTAGGACCATGAATCGTTCTATTAATGTCTTGCTTTTCTCTTCCAATCCTTTTGTTGCATATTTTTATATATTGCGTATGTATTGTCTATTGTTTGGCTTGTGCATAGAGATGCCGTCGTATGTCGTGTACAAGGGTAAGGTTCCCGGAGTCTACGACGACTGGGAGGAGTGTCGGAGACAGGTTTGCCGTTTTAGCGGTAACAGTTACAAAGGGTACACCACTAGGGCGAAGGCGGAATCTAGATACGCCCACTATCTAGCGGGAGAGAGGAGGGAGCGTTGGAGGAACCGGATGAAGACCAGTTTCATCGCGATGATGATCATCGTGATGACCGCAGCTCTCTTCTATGTGATGGTAGTTTAGATGATCGATATTGACCTGTAATGTAAAGAAAAACTCGCTACTCGCGGTCTCGAGACTTGTAATGTTTTATCTTTGTTCAGTCTTTTGAATTCGGAGACTAATATGATGAATTATATTCGGAGACTAATCTTCTATTGTATTCGATGAATCTTCTGTTGCTGTCTGTTGCTGTCTATATTCTGTCCAATAATATATTTTGTAACCTATGCAAAAATCAGCAAAGTAAAAAAACCTAATATTCATACTAATGGCGCATCACCTCAAAGTGCGCCATTAGTATGCCAAAGGATACTAATGGCGCATCACTACACAGTGCGCCATTAGTATGCCAAAGCACGTGGGTAAATATGGCCCCCTGGGAGGCATACTAATGGCGCATGGTGCTCTATACTAATGGCGCACGGCGTGGTGCACCATTAGTATACCAGATACTAATGGCGCAGTAGTGGTGCGCCATTAGTAAAAAATACTAGTGGCGTGGTACTAGTAGCGCACCAGGAGTGCGCCATTAGTAGGCAAAACTGGTGCGCCACTAGTAGGCCTTTTCCTAGTAGTGTAGTGTGTGCGTGCACCGGTTCTTTTAGTGAGAGTAGAATATACTATGCCCATAGAACGTTTGCCATAAGAGTAATAGTATAAGTGTGTGACGTGTGAGCTAAAATAAAAGGTGTGCGACAACTTTTGTTTTTTAGAAGTTCTGAGGGTAGGGTGTGAAGAGCACATATGTGTGTGATGTCTACCTGCAGATAGACGGTGGGTGCGAGAGGACTCGGGAGAGTCGTGACTCGTGAGGGTGCATGTGTACGTGAGAGAGAGGGGGGCATTGATGACCCAAAAGTTTAGGGGATCTGGCGTAGCCTTTTCGATAAGTAAGAGTGTCAAACCCAACGAGGAGCAGAAGGAAATGAGAAGCAGTTTTTAGTAAGGTATTCTCTGCAAGCACTGAAATTGTCGGTAACATATAGCTTTGTGATAAGGTAATTTGTAACGAGTAGCAAGTAATAAAAGTAAATAAGGTGCCGCAAGATGGCCCAATCCTTTTTGGGGAAAAGGACAAGCCTGGACAAACTCTTATATGAAGGAAAGCGCTCCCGAGGACACATGGGAATTATCGTCAAGCTAGTTTTCATCACGTTCATATGATTCACATCCTTTACTTTGATAATTTGATATATGGGTGGACTGGTGCTTGGGTACTGTCCTTACTTGGGCAAGCATCCCACTTATGATTAACCTCCATTGCAAGCATCCGCAACTACAAAAGAAGTATTAAGGTAAACCTAACCATAGCATGAAACATATGGATCCAAATCAGCCCCTTATGAAGCAATGCATAAACTAGGGTTTAAGCTTCTGTCACTCCAGCAACCCATCATCTACTTATTACTTCCCAATGCCTCCCTCTAGGCCCAAACAATGGTGAAGTGTCATGTAGTCGACGTTCACATGACACCACTAGAGGGATGAGAACATACATCTCATCAAAATATCGAACGAATACCAAATTCACATGACTACTTATAGCAAGACTTCTCCCATGTCCTCAGGAACAAACGTAACAACTCACAAAGCATATTCATGTTCATAATCAGAGGGGTATTAATATGCATAATGGAACTGAACATATGGTCTTCCACCAAGTAAACCAACTAGCATCAACTACAAGGAGTAATCTACACTACTAGCAACCCACAGGTACCAATCTGAGGTTTGGATACAAAGATTTGATGCAAGACATGAACTAGGGTTTGAGATGAGATGGTGCTGGTGAAGATGTTGATGTTGATTGACCCCCTCCCGATGAGAGGATAGTTGGTGATGACGATGGTGATGATTTCCCCCTCCCGAAGGGAAGTTTCCCTGGCAGAACAGCTTCGTCGGAGCCCTAGATTGGTTCCGCCAAGGTTCTGCCTCGTGGCGGTGGAGTTACTTCCCCAAAGTTTTCTTATTATTTTTTTCTTGGACGAAAGACCTCATATAGAAGAAGATGGGCATCGGAGGGCCACCAGGGGGCCCATGAGGAAGGGGGGCGTGCCCCCACCCTCGTGGCTAGGGTGTGGCCCCCTCTGGCACTTTCTTTGCTTAGTATTTTTATATATTCTGAAACGTGCTCCCATGAAGTTTTAGGACTTTTGGAGATGTGCAGAATTGGTCTCTAATATTTGCTCCTTTTCCAGCCCAGAATCCCAGCTGTCGGCATTCTCCCTGTTAATGAAACCTTGTAAAATAAGAGAGAATAGGCATAAGTATTGTGATATAATGTGTAATAATAGTCCATAATGCAATAAATATCAATATAAAAGCATGATGCAAAATGGACGTATCAGGCATGTATCAATGCAATGCATGTGTTCGTAAATCATTATCCGACAAACATTCGCCACAAACCGTTTCCTGACGAACGCAATAAGAACCGTAAGATCGGAATCCGACGGTGTCAGTTTCGCCATGTCATTTAACAGATCAACCACTCCCCCTACACACAAATCTTCCACGTGAGTGTTAGCAAGTTTCGTATGCTCCTCCCTCCGTTCCAAAATGCAGTCCATATAGCTTTATTGAAAATTCGAACCTCGCAAATTTTTACCGAGTTTTCGTGTACCAAAATGCACATATAGAATACCCAGTATATATCATTTCATTCATCTTTGAGAGGTAACTATAAAGATGGAGGAGGAGTCTACAAAGAAAGACCGCCGTCACCTGCAGCAATTTCAACCATCCTTTGGTGTGGAGGAATATCATAGGAACTCTATATGATATGATTTTTATAGGATTTTTCCTTTAGAGCCAATTGGTTCATAGGAATAGATTCATATACTCCACATTTTAAAGGAAATAAACATGATATCATTTTTATAGCTTTAGAGCCACTTGGTTCATATGAATGGATTCCTATACTCCCATAATTTCGAAGAAAAATAAACATTAGTGTATATTCAATAGAAAAGTTCCTATGATGTGAACCAAATGACATCTCTTTTACAATCCCTACTCGTGGTAATTGAGATACATGTCATCTCTTTCCCTACAACTTCCATGTATACATCTTCTATTCCTAAATAGATATTACAACCCACTAGTAGCTTTTTTCCTAGACATGCAACTATGGCACAAGAACACGTCATGCATGCAAGTCATAAATCACACTGTTTTTTCTACTTTATGCTTGCAAGCACCACATCATAAATTCGTGCATGTTACTCATAAGTTATTTCTTGCATTAAATTTTGCATTCACAATGTATGTGCTGGTCACGTGCACACATATGTAGTTCACATTCACATTTTTGTTAGAAATGCCATTCTTTTAACTGTAATTCATTTTTTCTCTTTGTACTCCCTCCGTCTAGGTGTGTAAGTCATCTTCCGAAAACCAAATAATCCCAAAAGACTTTGGCACGGTACATTAACTCCCTCCTCGTTTCTTGTTTCGTGACATATCAACAAATAAGAATGTGGGCCGTTCATGCTTTCCCAAAACACAAGCACTTCTCCTTTGTTCTGGAATCTTATGTATCATAATTGCCCAAACTTTTTTTTTCTAAATGAATTGCCATTAGTTGTTTTTTACTTTATGCTTTACAATGCACAATCCCATGAATCTTAACCTTTTTATAAAACTAATTGATTTTGAATGACATTAACTATAAGAACTAAACGAACAACTACATCATGCATATATGACTCAAAGCTTTACATGCTATAGTGTGTATTTATTCATAATTTGGTTTCCAAATCTCATGTGTTCAATGCATGTACCTTACTAGTCTTGAGTAGAGTAGCAAATTTTCACGCGGCCGCGGGTATATCAAAATGCAGGGCCCATGCATCATTGCCTTTCGGTCGAACCTACATCCACAATTTTTTGTATGTATATCTCCACTGGTCCCCGAACCAAAAATGCTTCCTCGTTCCCGTAAAACCAAGTGGCCTACACATATTATGGCGTCAACTTGAACTCAATCCCTCTGCCGTTTACTATGACATGGCCCCGCATGCTGTAGTACTCCTACAAACCCTACCGCTGCACACATCATCGGTTTTCTTCAAGATGACGAGGGAGAAGCGGTTTTGGAGTGGAGGCGCTTTCAAAAAAAGGATTAGTAGTGGAGGCCCCTACCCTAGGGTACCCTAGGTAGCTGCCACACGCATCATTGGTTTTCTCTTTTCTTTATGCTCTTTGTGCCCTAGAGTGAAATGATGGTTGCTTCGTTCGTCCAGCTTAATGCGGGAAAGGTGGGGCTTTGTGATTTGACCCCTCATCGCTCATTTGCTACTACTGCGGCGCTACGACCGGGGTGCCTCCAAGTCCAACTGCTGCTCTGAACTATAATTTGGTGCATTGCACATGGAACAAGACGGTGGATGAGCCACATGTCGGCCAAAGGGGTCCTGTTAAGTGTGTCACCATTTCGTGTGCGGACTGACCCAGCTTGAGTTGCCACGCTAACATGACAAGAGCAGCCTACCACTTGGTTTTGCTCCCCAGTGAATCCGGACTATATTGATCTAAAAAGATACATACACTACTACCCTCCCTGTCTCGGTTTATAGGGCGCGCACATAGTTCTCGGTCACACATTTGACTAACTAAATATGAGTTACTATGTCACAAAAAGTATATCATTTGATTCTTAAGCAGATGTAGTTTCTAAATATATACTATTCATCACATATATATCCAGTTAAATTCTCACCTAGAATGACGTGCATGTCCTGTAAACCGATACGGAGGAAGTACTAGTAAAATTGAGGTGATTTTACCGAGCGATGGGCGGGGGAGCATGGCCTGTCATGCGGTCCCACGTGTCATGATGTACTAAGGCGATGCGCATGTCCCTCTTGAGGCAGAACAATGGCAGAAGCAATACTATACATGGTTTTCTTGAAGGAGATGATGGCGAAGCGAAGTGTTAAATAATGGTTGCTTCGTCCGTGCGGGAAGGTGCGGCATTGTGATTTGACGTCTCATTGCTCATTACTACTACTGGGGCGGTACGATTGGGGTGCGTCCCCCCTACTGTTCTGCACTTTTAGTTGGTGCATGACACGTCGACCCAGTTGCTATATGTCCCACATGTCAGCGAGAGGAAGTACAAAATTCATGAAAGTGAGCATCGACGGAGGAGTAAAAGACACGGCTTGGTTTTTGCTGCTTCGCGCGATCCATCAATACAAACCCGTACTAAAAAAGGCGAGGGCGGGCCTTTTCCCGCGCGGCAGGCAGGGGAGTTTGGAATAGTCTGTTGGAGGCAACGAGGCAGGAAGGGAAACAAGCAAATAAAGGTTGAGTGACTTAGTTTTGGGAAAATCTGATTTTCCTGAGTACGTGCCCACTATGGAGGTAGTATACTACTTACTACCCCCTCCTTTCCGGTTTATAGGGCTCGTCTAAAAAAATTTGTTTTTCTGTATTATAACTCTCAGTTCTACTAGTAGTAGTAGTACCATCACATGTAGCCCGATGCAAGCATTGTCAAGAGAAAACTCACCAATGCATGTAGAAGTTCATGGAAATTTAGTGGTCATGCATGCATTCGTTCTGATTAATGCCTCAGTAAACATAACTTCTTGAGAAAAACGAGCGTACATTACTTGTGCAAACTACGATATTAATTCCACCACTCACCGTCTATATTGGTTGGAGAGATTTTGAAATTGAGCCATAAACTGGAAATGAGGGAGTAGTAACATAGACTAGGGTAGCTTGCTGCACCACGGACTCCAAGGAAATTGCAATGGTAGTACTGCTCCTATATACTACTCCAAGGAAATTGAGCCATAAACTGGAAAGGAGGGAGTACTACTAAAGGACATATATTCCAAACAATATGATAATCTCTCTAACCAAGGTAGGGACGAGGAGTAAATGGATGGAGTAGTAAAATTTTCTCCTCGTCCTGCGAGCCATCGCGCGCGTGGGAGAGGGAGCGGGCGTATAAGGTGTAGTACTACTACCTCCATCCTGGTTTATAGGTCACCTTTGTAGTTCCTGCCAATTTTTTACCAAATATTTAGCTAAGAAAACGTTAATGCATGTCAACAAAAATTATATCGTTGGATTCCTATTTCAACATAGTTTTCAATGATAAAAATTTTGGTAACATGCACGAACATTTTTTTAGTTCAATCTATAGTCAAAATTTGACACAATATACAATGGGTACCAATAAACCAATATGCAATGAGGAGTAGTAAGCAAGCTTCACCTCGTCCTGCGAGCCACCGCGCCCATGGGCGGGGGAGATGGCATAGTAAGCAAGCTTCTCCTCGTTCTACGAGTTGACGGGGCACATCAAAAGTAATACGTATAGAGCATCTCAAGTATATAGAACCTTGCCTCTAAGGTAGGCCCCACATGGTTTGCCTCTTTTTTAACATAACGTGTCAAGTCACAATTTGTTTGTTCACCCATGGTAGACGATCCTCCATCAAGTGGACAACCAGTACACATGTCAAATTACTACGTGGGATGCCTTTTCATACAGAAATGAGCTCCACCGTGTACTCGCACGGGTGTGGTTGGGAAAGAGACGGGGGTACATGCGCCGTGCGTGCACCTCTTCTCTTCATGCACGTCCCCCACCTACATGGGTGTGTGTGAGAGAGATACAAACCTAGACATAATGCACCGTCCATCCCCATGGAGGTTGTTTAGTCTGCTTGGGATAAGCCCGTCCGATCGACCAATAGTGCAACCATTCTTTGTAGAAAATTCAAGCACTTGCGGTACTGCCTCGAAAATTGGAGCAAGAACATTTCTCGATTGTCTATAGCCATTACTAACTCCAACAAAGCTCTAGTTGATATGGACACGCGGGAGAACAGAAGTCCTTTGACAATTCTAGAGGCTAATTTTAGGACTATCCTAAAGGCCCACGTCCTACGTTTATTGTCCTATCAACAACAATATTGGAAGAAACGGTGCAAAATTCGATGAGTTCGTTTTGGAGATGAGAACTCCAAATTTTTCCAAGCTATGGCTTCTGAACGTTACAGAAGAAACAATATTGCCTCCTTAACTTTACATGATGGAACCATAGTTGATGATCATGCAAGCAAAGAATCTGTCATCTATCACTCTTTTAAGGAAAGACTTGGAACTTCCTCTAAGCATGAGATGAAATTTGATCTTCCCTCCATTATCAAGAGAATTGAGGGGCTGGATGATCTAACTGTGCCATTTACTAGGCATGAGATTGACCGAGTCATCAAAGAAATGCCCGCAGATAGGGCTCCGGGTCCTGATGGGTTTAATGGGGCATTTCTCAAATCTTGTTGGCACATAATTAAGGACGATTTCTATGCTCTATGTGATCAATTTTTTGAGGGTGGTCTCAACCTAGAGAGTATCAATGATGGATTCATCACACTCATCCCCAAAATTGCTACGCCCCAAGGAGTTAATGACTTTAGACCAATCACTCTGCTAAATTGTTGTCTTAAGGTCATCACAAAGCTTCTAGCTAACAGGTTACAAAAAATCATTCTCAAGATTATTCGCCGCAACCAGTACGGTTTCCTGAAAAAGAGGTCTATACAAGACTGCCTTGCTTGGGCTTTTGAGTACGTATACCAATGCCAATCTTCTAAAAAGCCAATAGTTCTGCTCAAGCTGGATTTTGCAAAAGCGTTTGATACTATCGACCATGCTGCTATGCTAGAAATCATGAAACACATGGGTTTCAATGATAAATGGCTGGGGTGGATCAAAACCATTTTTCATCTACGAAGTCTTCGGTGCTCCTTAATGGCGTCCCAGGCAGACAGTTTAATTGCATTTGTGGAGTGTGCCAAGGTGATCCCTTGTCCCCCCTAATCTTTGTCCTGGCAGCAGATTTATTGCAGGCTGCAATTAATGACTCCTTCCGAAGAAATGATCGTCAACTGCCCTTTCACCGACCCAACCAATCGGACTACCCGGTGATTCAATATGCTGATGACACTATCATGCTGCTTCCTGCGTGTCCGGACCAAGCTTCTCTTGTCAAGAAAATCCTTACTGATTATGCCACTTCGATTGGTCTAAAGAATAATTTCCTCAAGTCAACTCTCGTGCCCATGAACTGTGATGCCTCCACCGCTCAGCATATTGTGCAAATTTTTGGTTGCATGGTGGGCAAGTTACCTTTTACCTACCTTGGGTTGCCAATGGGTACTTCTAAACCTACTGTACAAGATCTCATGCCATTGGTTTGTGGAGTTCAACGGAGAATTTTGGCGACGTTGTCAATGATTTCCTATGGAGGGAAATTATCGCTTCTCAATTCGGTAATCACGTCCCTTATAATCTTTGCCCTTTGCACCCTCAAACTGCCACCAAAGATTGTTGATCTGTTGGATAAAATCAGAAGACAATGCCTCTGGACCAAGAAAACTGATGATGGGGAAAAATGTAACTCCTTAGCTTCTTGGCAAATGGTTTGCAGACCAAAAGAGTGTGGGGGTCTCGGGGTTCTAGATTTACAAACCCAAAGTGATGCTTTACTCATGAAATACCTGCACAAATTCTATAATCACTGGGATCTGCCGTGGGTTGAATTGATTTGATCCACACATTACAATGACAAATCCCACATGCTTCAGACCCATGTGGATCGTTCTGGTGGAAAGATGTGCTCAAACTCACACCTATCTATAGAGGAATCTCACAAGTGATCGTTCGCAAAGGAGATACTGTGCTTATGTGGAAAGATCTCTGGTTGGATGATGTCCTTGCTGATTCACACCCTCGTGCTTTTTCTTATGCCAAACTTGAAGACATTTCTGTTCGGGATTTTCTTGGGTGTACCAACCTCAATGAAACCTTTCACCTACCACTGTCCATGCAAGCACACAATGAGCTACATCATATCCAGGAGATCACAACGCATGTTGGCAATGATAAGGGCGATGACATGGACTCGTGGATTTACGAGTGGGGCTCTAAGATATACACTGCCGAAAGATATTACAATTTCTATTTTCGTGAGGCCACCGCACATATTTGTTACAAATGGCTCTGGAAATCTTCGGCCACAATGAAAATCAAAGTCTTCAGTTGGCTTCTTCTCTCTGATCGCCTCAACACCAGAAACATGCTAAAGAGAAGACACTACAACATCGGGGACAATCATGGTTGCATTCTGTGTGGCAGCACTGAGGAAGAAACGATTGAACATATGATCTTTACTTGCCACTTCAGTTCAGCCTGTTGGGACACATTGAATATCCACAGGACAACTAATGGAGATCGCCTAAACTGGATCAAGGAAGCCAAATCAATGTGGGACAACCAAATGTTTATGGAGATTTTTTATATGCCTCCTGGAGTTTGTGGAAAGAATGAAATAACAAGCACTTTAGGAGAATTGACCCCACGGTTGGCTCATGGGCAAGAAGATTCAAAGAGGACCTCTCTTTACTCATACATAGAGCTAAAGAGAAACACAAACAATTTCTCTCAACTTTTATTCAGTCCTTTGTTTCCCCATAGTCTATTACTTAGGTTACCTACATATACCCTTAATTTTATCATGGCTATGGATGTAAGGATATGACTTTCTACAAAACCTTTTCATACTTTAATTCAATATATATAGTAGGAGCCTCTCCTACTGTTTCAGGTGTCAAAAAAACTATTCTACTTTGGATCCATTGCAACGCACAGGCACATTGCTATTCTTGAGAAAGATGAGAGATAAGGCGAGGAGGAGTGGGGCGTGGTGGTGACTGGTGGTCGGACTGGGAGGAGCCATGGGGATGGACGGTGCATTATGTTTAGATCAGCCCTCCCGAGAGGTTTTAGGGCTTGGCGGCAGCTCCGTATCGTAAAACGTGATGAATTCTTGTCTCTCATTTTTTTCTCCCCAAAACACAATATATGGAGTTGGAGTTGGAGTCGGAGAGGCAACAGGGGGCCCACGAGGTAGGGGGCGCGCCCTAGGGGGGCAGGCGCGCCCCCCACCCTCGTGGACAGGTGGTGGGCCCCCTGGCCTTCATCTTTTGCAGGTATTTTTCATATTTTCTGAAAAGTTGCTCCGTGAAGTTTCAGGTCATTCCGAGAACGTTTATTTCTGCACATAAATAACACCATGGTAATTCTGTTGAAAACAACGTTAGTCCGGGTTAGTTCCATTCAAATCATGCAAGTTAGAGTCCAAAACAAGGGCAAAAGTGTTTGAAAAAGTGGATACATTGGAGACGTATCAACTCCCCCAAGCTTAAACCTTTGCTTGTCCTCAAGAAATTCAGTTGACAAACTGAAAATGATAAATAAAAACTTTTTCAAACTCTGTTTGCTCTTGTTGTTGTAAATATGTAAAGCCAGCATTCAAGTTTTCAGCAAAGATTATAACTAACCACATTTGCAATAATGCATAGGTCTCAAGTTTACTCATATCAATAGCATAATCAACTAGCAAGCCATAATAATAAATCTCGGATGACAACACTTTCTCGAAACAATCATAATATGATATAACAAGATGGTATCTCGCTAGCCCTTTCTGAGACCGCAAAACATAAATGCAGAGCACCTTTAAAGACCAAGGACTGACTAGACATTGTAATTCATGGTAAAAGAGATCCAGTCAAGTCATACTCAATGTAAACTAACAGTAATGAATGCAAATGACAGCGGTGCTCTCTAACTGGTGCTTTTTAATAAGAGGATGATGACTCAGCATAAAATTAAATAGGTAGGCCCTTCGCAGAGGGAAGCAGGGATTTGTAGAGGTGCTAGAGCTCGGTTTTGAAACAGAGGTGAATAATATTTTGAGCGGTATACTTTCATTGTCAACATAACAACCAAGAGATGGCGATATCTTCCATGCTACACACATTATAGGCGGTTCCCAAACAGAATGGTAAAGTTTATACTCCCCCTTCAACCAACAAGCATCAATCCATGGCTTGCTCCAAACAACAAGTGCCTCCAACTAACAAGAGTCCCATGAGGAGTTTTGTTTGCAATTATTTTGATTTATTTTGCATAAAGCATGGGACTGGGCATCCCGGTGACCAGCCATTTATCTCGTGAGTGAGGAGCGGAGTTCACCCCTCTTGAGAATAACCCGCCTAACATGGAAGATACAGTCAGCCCTAGTTGATACATGAGCTATTTGAGCATACAAAACAGGATATTTATTTGAAGATTTAGAGTTTGGCACATACAAATTTACTTGGAACGACAGGTAGATACCGTATATAGGTAGGTATAGTGGACTCATGTGGAATAACTTTGGGGTTTAAGGGATTGGATGCACAAGCAGTATTCCCGCTTAGTACAGGTGAAGGCTAGCAAAAGACTGGGAAGCGACCAGCTAGAGAGCGACAACGGTCATGGACATGCATTAAAATTAATCAACACCAGATGCAAGCATGAGTAGGATATAATCCACCATGAACATAAATATCGTGAAGGCTATGTTGATTTTGTTTCAACTACATATGTGAACATGCGCCAAGTCAAGTCACTTAAATCATTCAGAGGAGGATACCACCCTATCATACCACATCATAACCACTTTAATAGCATGTTGGCACGCAAGGTAAACCATTATAACTCATAGCTAATCAAGCATGGCATGAGAAACTATGATCTCTAATTGTCATTGCAAACATGTTTATTCATAATAGGCCGAATCAGGAACGATGAACTTATCATATTTACAAAAACAAAAGAGGTCGAGTTCATACCAGATTTTCTCATCTCAGTCAGTCCATCATATATCATCATAATTTCCTTTCACTTGCACGACCGAACGATGTGAATAATAATAATAGTGCACGTGCATTGGACTAAGCTGGAATCTGCAGGCATTCAATAAACATGAGAAGACAAGGCAATATGGGCTCTTTTGTCAGATAAACAATAATGCATATAAGAGCCACTTCAACAATTTAATTATTGTCTTCTCCTATCGACCCCCAAAGAAAAGAAAAGAAATAAAACTTTTTACACGGGAAAGCTCCCAACAAGCAAAAGAACAAAAGGAAATATTTTTGGGTTTTCTTTTTAATTACTACTACAAGCATGGAAATTAAACTAACTAGAAGCTACAACTATTTTTTTTGGTTTTTCTTAAGGTTTATTAAACACACAAGAAGAAAACTAAAAAAGAAATTAAACTAGCATGGATGATACAATGAAAAAGTATGAGCACCGACATCTAGCAATGAGTTTGTGAACATAAATGTAATGTCGGTGGGGAATATGTACTCCCCCAAGCTTAGGCTTTTGGCCTAAGTTGGTCTATGGTCACGGCTGGCCTGGCAGATATCCATAATAGTAGATGGGGTTGTACTGCAATGCAGCGGCTATCGCCTGCTGAGCTGCATCATGGCGACGATTGGCCTCCTCTCTCCTCTCGTACTCATCTGCCTCCTCTCTGGTAATAGTATATCTTCCCCTTCCCTGATAATCAAAGAAGGCAGGAGCAGGGAGAGTAATACGGACATCACGGCATCTGTCAAACATTAGTCAATACTTGAGAGGTGATTCGTTCCTCTCGACAAACTGGTGGTGAACCATAGCATTAAAATCTAGATAAGCAGGAGGTAATTCAATATCATCTTCGCGTATGGCTATACCAAGAAAATTAGCTATGCTGGTGTCGGCGTTCTGGGAACGGGGGTCCCCAGACTTGCCTGCCTGCGGCCTGCGGCGTGGCTCAAAGGGGGGCCCAACACGGCCCATCTTCACCAACGCAGACCCAAGACCCTCGCGAGGGGCCAAGCCTCGCGGGGCGGACGACGCGGAGCTTCCTCAGCCACGGCCTCCTCAGGCTGGCTCGCGAGGAGGCGGAGAGATCAAGGTGGGGTACCTCACGAGGTGCCCGTGATGCAAGCCATGACGACCAAGGGCGCCAGGCTGGTGCCAGCCCGCGCAGTGTCCTCCTTTCCCCTTTGTTGCAAAGGGGGCAAGCGCAGGCGCGGAGTACCAAGGCATCAGGCAAAGGTTGCCATTTCGGTGCAAAAAGACCAAGACTCGGAGGACTGCAAGACGGAGGTCATCGTGGAGCCTAAGACGGCGTCACCACCAGAGCTTTGTGCAGGCGAACACTACTTTTGTCAGGATAACTGGTACTAGCTGTCCCCTTTCAAATTAGCCCGCCATTGTTGGCTCCCTTCCCGCTCGATATTTGGGAAGAGCACCAGGGCCTCTATAAATAGGACCAGCCACCCGCAGGATGGAGGCAGCTCGGAGAGAGTTTTTCGAGAGAGAGAGAGAGAGAGAGAGAGAGAGAGAGAGAGAAGGGTGACTGAACTCCTCCCAGCACTTCATCGCCCCAGCCAAGAACAGACCCTCGCGAGGCTGTTCTTCCTTGTATTGTTCATCATCATCAGCCCAAGAGGCAATCCACCACACCACACACTGGAGTAGGGTATTACACCACGACGGTGGCCCGAACCAGTATAAACCCTGTGTCTCTTGTGTTGTTCTTTCCATAGCTTAGATCTCAGCAAGGCGGAGGGGTGCAGGTAGGTAGGATGCGAAATCTCCGCGCGCACCCCAGTGTTCGAACCTCAAGGGTCTGCCGGAACCCGAAATCCGACATTTGGCGCACCAGGTAGGGGTGCGCCGGAATTCGTCTTCCACCACCCCGTTCTCCTCCGACCGTTGCGCCTATGTCTGACACTCGTCGGGCCCGCGCCGAGCGCCGGGCCGCTTTCGCTTCCCGTGTCGCCCAGACGGCTCTTGTCGGTGGGCGTCCTCACCATTCCCTGTCACCTGCCGTCAACGCCGCCACCGGCCCGGCGGGGGACGAGCAGCAAGCATCGTCTCAGCATCCGTCCGTGCAGCAAGATGGCTGCACCGCAATTCCCTCGCTCACCCCGGCTGGTTCTTCGTCCCGCGCGCTCCGCGCACCCATGGAGGCTCGAGCTACGCTCATCGCGGCAAATGAGCTCCTGCGCTACCGTCCCGTCGACGACGTCTACGAAGAATGGCTCGACCACGTCGCCGAGCTCGTCCGCGCCGCAGGGGGCTTTCCTGCGCCGTCCGCTCCGTTGCACCGCACCCCACCTCGCGTGGGCGATGAAGCTCCGGCGGCGCCCTGGCCGCCTCCTCCTCAGGAAGGCACCATGGCCCCAAGGCGCGTGGCCCCTGGGCGGAACCCGCTCCGTCAGGTGCCAGCGCGGCAAGAAGTCCCTCGCCCACAAGAAGTTGCCCGGGCGCTCCCTGCTCCAGCACGTCGCGACCATGCTCCTGCTCCCGCACGTCAAGACCCCGCACTGCTCCCAGCTGCAGCGCGTGGGGACATGCAAGACCAAGCTCTCCATCACCCAAGGCCTCCCGTGGCCACAGCAGGCTGTCGCGCCTTCACCATCGAGCTACACAACGTCGCGTGGCCCGGCAAGTTTAAGCTAGACCCGCCTCCTCGTTACGACGGCACGGCCGACCCTGCGGAGTTCCTCCAGCTCTATGAGCTGGGCATCAAAGCTGCCAACGGAGAAGGTCATGGCGAACTGGTTTCCCATGGCGCTCAAGGATGGGGCCCGCACCTGGCTCCTGAACCTGGCTCCAGGCACAATCTCCTCCTGGGACGAGATGCGCACCCGCTTCATCGCCAACTTCCAAGGTACTCGCGACCGGCCACCCGCCGTGAGCGACATGTGCCGCATCAAGCAACAAACCGGGGAGACCCTGCAGAAGTACATGCAGTGCTTCAACAACGCACGCCTCAAGATTCCCAAGGTGACTGAGGAGGCCATCATCTCAACCTTCTCCGACGGCATGCGCGATGTCAAGATGAAGGAGGAGCTGGCGATGCATGAAGACCAGTGCACTTCCTTGGAGCTATTCAACTTGGCAACCAAGTGCGCCAGGGCTGAGGAAGGGCGTCTCTCCCTCCTCGAGCTGCCTGCCGCAGGCCCAGAAGAGAAGAAGCCCAAGGCCAAGGATGTGAAGCGCAAGGGGGCTGCCGTGCTCGCGGCAGAACCAGACACCAAGCGGGCTGAGATCAGCCCGAACTTTCCAAGGGCAGTCGGTACTGTGTGTACCACGACCTCCACACCCACAACACCAACGAATGTCAAGAGCTCCGAGCCGTGCGAGAAGGAAGGATCGGCCGTCGCCCCGACCGCGGTGACCGGGGCTACGGTCGAGGAGGAGGAAGGAACGCAGGACGCTGGGAAGACCGTGGCCCGCGCCAAGGGTGGCGCGATCAACCTCGCGAGGATCGCTGGCAAGACCCGCCTTGCGAGGGAGACTGGAGGGATCAGCCTCGCGAGGATCGCCCGCAAGGCAACGCATGCCTCTCACCTCTACCGCCGCAGCCAAGGGGAAATGAGGACCGCCACCAGGATGAGGGGGCTGGGGGCTTCCAGGAGCCGCGCGCGATCGCCTGCATCCTGGGCGGGGCCCAAGCCCCAGCCTCTCAACGCATCTTCAAGAAGTTCACCCGCGAAGTGAATGCAGTCCTCCCCAGGCTCGAAGCCACGCGCCCTCTCAGGTGGTCGGCGTGCGCCATCATGTTCAGCTCAGCAGATCAGCTCAAGTGTGCGGCTACAGCCAGAGTCCTCCCGATGCTTTGTTCCCCAATCATCAGCAATGTGGTGGTCACCAGGACCCTCATCGATGGCGGGGCAGGGCTCAACGTCCTGTCCGTGGAAACATTCAACAATGTCCAAGTGCCCTACAGCCAACCTCAGCCAACCAAGCCTTTCTCCGGAATCACCGACGGCTCCACGGTCCCGATTGGCCAGGTCCGCCTCCCTGTCACCTTCGGGGCACGCGGCAACTACCGCACCGTGGTCATTGACTTCGACGTCGCTCACATTCGCCTGCCGTACAACGCCATCCTTGGGTACCCAGCGCTGGCCAAGTTCATGTCCGTAAATCACCATGGCTACAATGTCCTCAAGATGCCAGGAAGTGGCGGAGTCATCACGTTGCCCTGCGAAGAGAAGGACGCGGTGTGTTCCCTGGAATGAGCCTTTCAGGCTGCGTCACTGGAAGACCCGGATCGTGGAAGCAGGAGGCTTCCCGAGACCGCCCCCAAGAAGAAGAAGACATCGTCTGGCCCGGCCCCTCAGGAGGCAGGCCCCTCTGTGCCCGTGCCTGCCCAAGAGGAACCTCCTTCCATCGCATAGGAAAGCGTGCCCGGCGCCCTCCTCAGGCAGGGCTCAGGGGCTCTCCCCTGGAGGGCCACCGGCCTAGCTAGGGTCACGAGGGAGGCGCTTGGGCACCACATGGAGGCATGTTTCGAAGCACGTTTCCCTCAAGAAGGAGCAAGGCAAGGAAAGCCAAACCCTCAGGAGTTCGTCAGCAAGGCCATTCAGGAGCTACAGGAGTCAAGAGTCATGAAAGGCGGCTGCCGCCTACCAGAAGTGGCTCCCCATCCAGGTGAGGATGGTGGGCTACGCGTCTGCATCGACATACCAGGGCTCAACCGAGTCGCCTCTCTGGAGCGCTTCTGGCCCTTGCGAGTGGGGCGCTGCGGAGGTCCACCCCACAGCTACGTTCTCATGCCTTACGGCTTGCCGAACGCGGCTGCCACGTACCAGCACCTCATGAGGGGCATCACGGAGGCACGGGAGGCCAGGCGTTCCGCAGCCCTGGCGGAGATGGAGATGGTCCGCGAGGAGCCGCCGGCGCCTCCGAAGCCTCCCGAGGCACCTGGGCCTGGGGGCTCATGAGGATCGGCTTCCGCAGCCCACCAAGTCTACTACGCCAACAGTCCTTCGTCCTCAACATCATCAGGTGACATCTTTCAAGTTTCATTTCCAGCTGGGAGCGCCCCCCAGGGCTGCATTATTCCTAGGCCGCGTGGGTCCGTCCCTACGGCATGTATCCCTTTCATTTCATGTTATTAGCTTACTTTGTTGGGGGCGCCCCTCGGGCTGCATCATCCCCAAGTCGCTCGGGCCTAACCCAATGATGTCCGCCTTCCCAGCATCAATTTAAATGAATCCACTCTTTCGCGGCTAATGTGCTTGACCTAGTTGCCCGCTCAACTGACGGAACTGCTCCCAAACGGCACGACGCTTGCGCATGGGTCCGTCCCTGCAACGCCGACAAACCTGAATGGCTGTGCTCTGGCCGCGGCAGCCCCGCATGGCGCCACCTCGTCAAGTCTTCAGTGCCTCATTACCCCTCGGAAGCAACCAATGGCTGACTGTCAATTGTCATGGCAACCCCCACGTTTCTTTTTCTATGATGGGCTTACAGGGTCTCCTGAAGGAGCTGCGTCAGGCGAGGCCCTTGTGGTGTCTCCCTCACTCTCGTCCACGCGAACCGCTTGCATGTTAAAGGGGGGTGCCTAAGCATCGCGACTCAGGGCTCCTATTGGGTCTCCAGCCCTCACCCTCTGGCCTTGTCCACGGCATCGCGACCTGGCATACCAGCGAAGACTGAGACTTGCTTGAGGGCTAGGACCCGAGGACGTAGAGCAGAAAGGGGACTAAGGGCGAGAGGGGAGGGACACACGAGGACCTCGCCGAGCAACCTCGCGCCTGCCGATGCACGGACCGGGCGACACACCAGAGAGCGGCGCCTGATTCTCGAGATAAGTCACCACCCGGAAGCGCCAGCTACCATGGCACCATCCTCGCACCTAATGCAATCCCATGTTAGCGACACCGCTCTCCTTTCTCACCGAACGACGGCTGCTTGAGCGCCAAAGGGGACCTCCTGAGCATCATGACTCAGGGGCTCTTACCGGACTCTGGGTCGCTCACCTCCCGGCCTTGACCATGGCATCGCGACCTGGCAAACCAGCGACGGCTGAAGCCGGCTTGGGACTGGGACCTGTCGGCGCAGAGCACCAAGCCGTCGTGAGGTTCGAAAGGGAGGACTGAGCTAAGACGGAATGAGCAACTCGCACAATTCTACGGCAAGGGTTATATTAACAAAACAGGATCACAGGCACCTTACAAGCCCCCACGGGACGCGTCTTTGATTCCTCGCAGGGAAACAGATCCTAAAGGGACACTAACTACGCGCGCCCCTGCAAAAGATGCCATCATCAACAGTGCGCCGCCAAGCACCGACGCCAACCCCATCTAGATCAGAGTCGACGGCGGCCTAACGAGCCCGCCCTGCTCCAGGAGCGGCACCGGCTCGGGGGCTTGTAGCTGTCGTCGCTCGTCTCCGGAGTCGCGAAGAGCTCGCCGGAGTCGCTGGAACCTCCGACGCCTCCACCGCCTGAGGAGCCGCCAAGTGAGCGGTTGGTGGGCCCTGTCCTCGCCGCAGCAGGGTCCTGGCCACCTCCCCCGGGGCAGCACTCCAGCCGGCGCCCGTTCGCATCGAAGACCTTGAAGAACACCACCGAAGCACCGTCGTACTCCAAGTGGATCGCGAAGGCGCCTCTTGTCCTGCAAACCCGGGCGATTTCACCCCAGCCCCGAGTCATGAAGACCTCGCCTGGGGCAACGACCGCGACCTCTGCCTCGGTCGCGAGGGTGCAGCAGCCGGCGTGCTGCAGCCAAAGCTCCAGGAGTTCTCCCTGCGGGATGATGGAGGCAAAGAAGGGAGGAAGGCGTATCCAAGACTGAGGAGGCATGGCGACGTGGAGCATGAACTCTCGGGAGGAGCCCTCGGTGTGGACCCCAGGGAGGACGACCCACACCTTCGTGACTCGTCGACGCCGACGGCGGCGCAGCCCGTGGCGATCAGCATCAACTCCTTCAGGGCCCTCGATGTGGGCATACAAGGGAAGCGGGAACCCCGGCGGTGCCCGCTCGCACCAAGGCCTCAACACCACCTGATGGGCCCCCTCGTCCGGGCCACGGAGGACGAGCTGTTTCTTCGGCAGGAGCGGGTCTGGTTCCTCTCGGGGAGCCTTCCCCTTCTCAGCCGTCGAGAACCGGCGAATCGGAGCCATCGCAGCAAGACGGAGCAAGGACCGGGAAGAAGGAGAAGCAAGGAGGGATGGACTGGAAGGGCGCGCGCTGTTCCGTACTTATGTTCGGCGAAGGCCAACCGTAGACCTCCATGGTCGCAGGTAATCATGACCCACTTTGCATGCAGGGACTTGTCCAGTCCGCGCAGTTGCCGAGGCGCCATGGGGAAGTGGAGGTGCCCATGTCCAATCAACCGCCACGCGGTGCCCAAGGCCGCAGGCTGTTAGGGCCCGCGGTGCTTCGCTCTTGCCCTTCCGCCTCCCTGCACGGCCAAGTCCGGGCGCGCCTTGGGCCCGTGGGCTACTGTCGGCATTCTGGGAACGGGGGTCCCCAGACTTGCCTGCCTGCGGCCTGCGGCATGGCTCAAAGGGGGGCCCAGCACGGCCCATCTTCACCAACACAGACCCAAGACCCTCGCGAGGGGCCAAGCCTCGTGGGGCGGACGACGCGGAGCTTCCTCAGGCACGGCCTCCTTAGGCTGGCTCGCGAGGAGGCGGAGAGATCAAGGCGGGGACCTCACAAGGTGCCCGCGACGCAAGCCATGACGACCAAGGGCGCCGGGCGGGTGCCAGCCCGCATAGTGTCCTCCTTTCCCCTTTGGTGCAAAGGGGGCAAGCGCAGCCGCACAGTACCGAGGCATCAGGCAAAGGTTGCCATTTCGGTGCAACAAGACCAAGACTTGGAGGATTGCAAGACGGAGGTCATCGTGGAGCCCAAGACGGCGTCACCACCAGAGCTTTGTGCAGGCGAAGACTACTTTTGTCAGGATAACTGATACTAGCTGTCCCCTTTCAAATTAGCCCGCCATTGTTGGCTCCCTTCCCACTCGATATTTGGGAAGACGACCAGGGCCTCTATAAATAGGACTAGCCACCCGCAGGATGGAGGCAGCTCGGAGAGAGTTTTTAGAGAGAGAGAGAGAGAGAGAGAGAGAGAGAGAGAGAAGGGTGACTGAACTCCTCCCAGCAGTTCATCGCCCCAGCCAACAACAGACCCTCGCGAGGCTGTTCTTCCTTGTATTGTTCATCATCATCAGCCCAAGAGGCAATCCACCACACCACACACTGGAGTAGGGTATTACACCACAACGGTGGCCCGAACCAGTATAAACCCTGTGTCTCTTGTGTTGTTCTTTCCATAGCTTAGATCTCAGCAAGGCGGAGGGGTGCAGGTAGGTAGGAGGCAAAATCTCCGCGCGCACCCCAGTGTTCGAACCTCAACGGTCTGCTGGAACCCGAAATCCAACAGTGGGTTGGATAAATTCCACCAAAGAAATCTCCATTAAGTCTATTAAGATGCAACCTATGTGCAACAATTGCTCCCAAATTATATGATTGGTCTCCTAACACAGAACTCCTAAGAATACTGAGATCGGGGACACACATGTTGTCGGGGTAAATAGCTATGGGTAGCCCAGCCGGCTTCCCCTGGCCCCTCAGAAAAAATTATGAACCCATCCGGCTCATAAGAAGACTCAAGACTTGGGCCGCCTCCCCCCAGCCGGCTACCTTCCTGGCCGGCTTCGGGGGCGGCCCGCCTTTTCACCCTCCTGAAGAAGGCTGCGGAGGGACGGCTACGGCAAGGCCGGCTACGGCGAGGCCGGCTACTGCCAAGCCGGCTCCCATAAATCAGTCAACGCCATACCCGCGATGTACGCGTCCACTCCACAATGATGAAGCGGGGCGTGGCTACAGTCGGGCCTGCCACCCCCAAAACCCGGAGCACGCCTGGTACAGCGCGTCATGCGGGCAGCTGCGGCCCGCCCGGCGCGGCACTGTAGCCACGGCGGCTCTGACGCCGTTCACGACGGGCCACCAGCGTGGCCCCCGAGGCGGTGGGCCCCTTCGGGCAGAGAGATGCCGAAGGCGGCCGCACCTCCTCTCAAAGTCGGCAAGACAGAGGGCCGGCTTCACGTAGCCGGCCTGCCGCCCTCCTCGAAGGCGACACCCATTTAGGAGACAAGATGCGGCGGGGCTACAGTAATCGCCCGCCAGGGCAGCGGTACTGTAGCCACGCTTACCCCGACCAAGCCTGCGTCAACGACATGGAGAAACCGTCACCAGCTGCCGACCAGGCCCTGGCCAGTGGGGCCGGCCTGTCGACCCAGGAGCCGGCAGCCGGCGGGCCCTGGAAGCCGGCGGAGAGGCCGGCGAGCATAGTCACAGACAGCTGGGCCCCGCGCCCAGTCGGATTACCATTGTACCCCCGGGGGGTAGGCCTATATAAACCCCCGGTGCACCCATGCAAAGGGTTGGACTCTCATTCTAGACCTAGACACATACAAGGAGAGGAAGCAGGCTGAGCTGAGCCCTTCTTCCTCCTTCCACCCAAAACAGCTCAAGGAGCATTGTAGCTACTTGTCCACTTAGTAACCATG
The DNA here is from genome assembly GCA_034509565.1 of Triticum monococcum. Classification (NCBI taxonomy): domain Eukaryota; kingdom Viridiplantae; phylum Streptophyta; class Magnoliopsida; order Poales; family Poaceae; genus Triticum; species Triticum monococcum. The sequence continues at coordinate 271,629,875 of CM067842.1, read as the reverse complement.
CGGAGACCCCGCAGAGCAGCAGTAGGGGTATTATCTCCCCGGAGAGCCCTGAAGCTGGGTAAGATTCGCCGGCGTGCATGTCTTCGCCTCATCTCGCTTCCAGGCACCGGCGACGCTCTATTGGCCCCCGCAATGATAAGCCACCCGTTGGCATATGTCGCTCCTACCACCCGACATTTGGCGCCCACCGTGGGGCCAGGTGCACTGTCGTCCGGAGACCTATTCTGGACGGGAACCCTTTTCCTTCCTCGCGAGCGTAGCCAGTCTGGCTCGCCCGATGGCGCTTGCCGCGACGCGCTGCATGGCGTCGCCGACGTCTGCGCGGCTAGCGGCCTCGCCAACCTCCTCAGCCAGCTCCACGTGTCCCGCGAGCCCGCTGCGGATTTGGAGTCGGATGGCTCCACCGACCCGATGCCCGTCGACTCCGACGCGGCATCCTACGATACCTTCCCCACCAACGTCATGGTCTACAACGACCCGCTCCCTACGGCTAGCGATCGCGATTCTGACGCCCCCGAGGTGATGGTTATCGGCCTCGACGGCCCGACTGACGAGGGCGCCCGTGACACCTCGCGCGCGGCTGCGCAAGACTTGTCCGCCCCCCTTCCGGCTGACGCCAGCGACGAAGTTCTGGAGGCGCGCCGCCTCGCCCTCCTCGCGGAGGGCCGGCGGCTGGCCTCCGTAAGACGCCTCACCGAGGCCTACCAGCGTGAAGCTGACCGCGCCGCCTTCGGCACGCCGGCTGCGGCTGGCCCTAGCTGGGCCGGCGTTGTCAGGCAACGCGGCGCCGTCATCGCCGACACGCTTGGAGTGGATCGCCCGGTCTACGCCACCCCGCTCGAGAACCCGCGCGCCGCCCAGGCGGCCGTAGACGAGCTGGATGGCTTGGAAGCCGAAGACCTCCCCCACATGACGCGGCGCATCCAGCAACTAATCGATGCGGCCGCACGACGGCACGAAGCCGACGCCTGCGCGGGGAGCCCTCCCCCGCGCCGCGAACACGGCGCGACTTCCCGGTCGCCGACTACCAGCAACACCCGCGCGCGGCGCGAGAAAGAGCCGGCTTCCAGCCGAAGCCGGACCCAAATCTCCATCGAGCGAGACGCGGACGGCCGCCCCCGAGCCATGGAATGGCGGGGCACCCCGCCTCTGCCTCGAGCTCGCGGAGAGAGATATCCTACCCCGCCTCCAGTGGCTCACCCGACTCTCAGCGGCCGGCTGGGTCGTCGCGAGGGAGTCGGCGAAAACGACGCCCGCCATCGGATCGACCGCCTGGCCCGATCCCTGGCGCTAGAAGAAGAAGACGATGTCGGCCCGCCTTGCTTTGGCCCCCGCATCCGCGACGAGCCCTTCCCCAAAGGGTTCTCGCTCCCAAGAGACACACCCAAGTACAACGGCTCGGTGAAGCCAGAAGATTGGCTGACCGACTACTCCACAGCCGTCAGCATCGCCAATGGCAACCGGCGCGTTGCCGTAAAGTACGTGCCCCTCATGCTACAAGGCACAGCACGGACTTGGCTTAACAGCCTCAAGCCCCTCAGCATCAATAGCTGGGTGGATTTCACTGAAGCCTTCGTTCGCAACTTCACCAGCACCTACAAGCGGGCACCCAAGCCCAGACAGCTCTCCCTGTGCGTACAAGGCCCAGCCGAGTCCACTCGCGACTACCTGACGCGTTGGGCCGAGCTCCGCAACTCCTGCGAGGGGGTGCACGAGGTGCAAGCCATCGAATACTTCACCGCCGGGTGCCGAGAGGGCACCCTCCTCAAACACAAGCTTCTCTGCGATGAGCCGACTACCCTCGACGAGCTCCTGAACATCGCCGACAAGTACGCCACCGCCGACTCCTCAATGAAGACCGAGCTCCGGGTGGACGCATCCAGAAAAGTGCTCAATCCGGCGCCCCAAGCGCCGGCTGGAGACGGCGGCCGACGCCAACACCAGAAAGATCAAAAGCGCAAGGGCCCTGCGCCGCCTCCCGCCAGCCGGTAGGTGGCCATGGTCGAAGACGCGCCGCCTGAAGGGCGGCCCGCACCCAAGAAGCCCAAGGGCGGGTGGCCGGCTTGGCAGCCGGCCTTCTCCTACGAGCAAACCCTTGATGCCCCGTGCAAGTTCCACAGCGGCGCGAAGCCGTCCAACCACACGACCCGCAAATGCAACTGGCTCGCCCGAATCTCGAAGGGCGAAGGGCTCACACCAACTCCGCCTGCCGGCCCACCGCCGCCGGCTCCGCCGCCCAAAGCCGCCCGGCCCGCGGTCGACGCCGTGCAGGACGAGTTCCCCGATGAGCAAGCATCTTATGTTGTCTTCACGAGCCAGCCCGAAGACCGGCGCAGCAAGCGCCGAGAGCAACAAGAAGTCAATATGGCCGCCACCAGCCCAGCCGGCCACATGCACTAGTCAGAGAAACCCATCAGTTGGAGCCGGGCCAACCACCCAGAGGTGATGCCATCCCCCGGCTCCTACGCATTGGTCCTGGAGGCCACCCTTGCAACGGATACGCGTGCCGCACGCTTCTCCCGTGTCCTCATCGACGGCGGAAGCAGCATCAACATCCTGTACCGCGACACCATGGAGAAGCTGGGCGTCAAGGCAAAGCAGCTTGCGCCGACTCGAACGGTGTTCCACGGCATCGTACCCGGTTTGTCCTGTGCCCCTATCGGCAAGATCAAGATCGATGTACTCTTTGGGGGCAAGGACCATTTCCGCCGGGAAGCAATCTGGTTCGAGGTGGTGGACCTGGAGAGCCCGTACCATGCCTTGCTTGGCCGGCCTGCCTTGGCCAAGTTCATGGCGGTCCCCCACTATGCTTACCTCAAGATGAAGATACCGAGCTCCAAGGGTGTCATCACCATCGCCGGCGACTACAAGAAATCCGCCGACTGCGCCGTGGCCAGCAGCCGGCTGGCCGAATCCCTCGTGATCGCTGCAGAGAAGAAGACGCTGGACCGGGTCGTGGCCCTGGCCAGCAAGCAGCTAAACCAACCCGCCGACTCCAAGGAGTATGATGCCCAAGGATCTTTCCAGCCGGCCAAGGAGACCAAGAAGATACAGCTCGACCCCGAGCACCCTGAGAGGTTTGCCGTCATTGGGGCGAGCCTGGATAGCAAATAGGAAGGCGAGCTCGTCGATTTCCTCCGTGAGAATCGGGATATCTTTGCATGGTCCCCCAAGGACATGCCGGGTGTTCCGAAGGATTTCGCCGAGCACAAATTGCATGTGCGGGAGGATGCTAAACCCGTCAAGCAGCCCCTCCACCGACTGTCAGAAGAGAAGAGAGGGATCGTAGGGGAGGAGATAGCCCGACTTCTTGCAGCCGGCTTCATCATGGAAGTTTTCTTCCCCGAGTGGCTCGCGAACCCGGTTCTCGTGCTGAAAAAGAATAACAAGTGGCGCATGTGTATAGACTACACAAGCCTCAACAAAGCCTGCCCAAAAGATCCCTTCGCTCTGCCCAGGATTGATTAAATGATAGACTCCACAGCCGGATGCGAGCTGTTGAGCTTTTTGGATGCCTACTCGGGATACCACCAGATCAAGCTGAACCCGGATGACCAATTGAAGACCGCCTTCATCACGCTGTTTGGAGCCTTCTGCTACCTGACTATGACGTTCGGCTTGAGGAATGCCGGCGCCACTTTTCAGCGTTGCATGCAGAAGTGCCTCCTCACGCAGCTCGGCAAGAACGCCCACGTTTATGTGGATGATGTTGTGGTGAAGACGGAGAAGCGTGGCACTCTGCTGGAAGACTTGAAGGAGACATTCGAGAACCTGCGCCGGTTCCGGATCAAGCTCAACCCAGAGAAATCCGTGTTCGGAGTGCCAGCCGGCCAGCTCCTAGGCTTTCTGGTCTCCGAACGCGGCATAGAGTGCAACCCTGTGAAGATCAAGGCCATCGAGAGGATGGCGGTCCCAACCAAGCTCAGAGAGATTCAGAAGTTCACCGGGTGCCTGGCCTCTCTGAACCGCTTCATCAGCCGGCTTGGAGAAAAAGCTCTCCCCCTCTACCGCCTCATGAAGAAGAGCACTCACTTTGAGTGGAATTACCAGGCCTACCAAGCTTTCCACGAGCTGAAGAAAATGCTGTCCACGCCGCCTGTCTTGGCGGCACCGACTGAGAAGGAGCCCATGCTCCTATATATTGCCGCCACTAGCCGGGTGGTCAGCACCGTCATTGTGGTCGAACGCCCCGAAGAAGGCTGAGCCCAGCCGGTCCAGAGGCCGGTTTATTACCTGAGCGAGGTGCTGTCCGCCTCAAAGCAAAATTACCCGCACTATCAGAAGATGTGCTATGGCGTGTACTTCGCCGCCAAGAAGCTGAAGCCGTACTTTCAAGAGCATCCCATCACGGTCGTATGCACCGCCCCGCTAGCCGAGATCATAGGCAGCCGGGATGCATCCGGCCGGGTGGCTAAATGGGCCATCGAGTTGGCCCCCTACATGATCTTCTACCAACCCCGCACCGCCATCAAGACGCAAGCGCTGGCCGACTTCCTCGTCGACTGGGCCGAGACCCAGTACTTACCACCAGCGCCCGAATCCACCCATTGGCGCATGCACTTTGACGGATCAAAGATGCGCACCGGCCTGGGAGCCGGCGTCGTCTTTACCTCTCCAAAGGGCGACAAGCTCAGATACACGCTGCAGATCCACTTCGCCGCCTCCAACAACGTAGCTGAGTACGAAGCGCTCATACACGGGCTCCGGCTTGCCAAGGAACTTGGCATTCGCCGGATCCTGTGCTATGGCGACTCGGATTTGGTGGTGCAACAGTCTTCTGGCGACTGGGACGCCAAGGACGCGAACATGGCGAGCTACCGCTTCCTAGTGCAGCAAATCAGCGGATACTTTGACGGGTGTGAATTCCTTCATGTACCGCGAGCCGACAACAAGCCAGCAGATGCTCTGGCCCGAATAGGCTCCACGCGGCAAGCAATACCAGCCGGCATCGCCCTACAGCGCCTCCTCAAGCCATCAATCAAGCCGTCTCCGGAATACGACTCCATCTTCGTGCCGCCTAACCCCGAGGAGGCCGGGTCCGGCTCGAAGAATCAAGCAGCCGGCCCGGGGACCCCAATATTTGGCTCGGGGACTGCCGCACCCGGCCCGAGGACTGCGGTAGCCGGCCCGGGGACTGCGGTAGCCGGCCCGGGGACTTCTTCAGCACAGCAAGCGGCGGCCGACTCCAGCACTGCATTACCCAGCCCGCCCACCCTGGTGGCTGTGGCCACATTGGTGGCAGAGGAAGTTGCCGCCCCGTCATGGGCCCAAACCATCCGCAACTTTTTGGTGAACCATGACCTGCCGGCTGACAAAAACGAAGCAAGACAAGTACAGCGCCGGGCTGGAGCATACACAATCGTCAATAGAGAGCTTGTCAAGCGCAGCGCCACCGGAGTCTTGCAGCGATGCGTCGAGCAGGAGAAAGGCATCGCGATCCTCAGGGATATACACCAAGGAGAGTGCGGCCACCACGCCGCATCAAGATCACTTGTCGCTAAAGCCTTCCGCCACGTTTTCTTCTGGCCGACTGCTTTGGACGACGCCAAAGAGCTAGTCAAACACTGCAAAGGCTGCCAGCTTTTTAGCTTGCAGCAACACATGCCGGCTTCAGCACTCAAGACCATTCCCATCACCTGGCCCTTCGCCGTCTGGGGATTGCATATGGTGGGCCCATTCAAGACGGCGCGCGGCGGCATGACACATTTGCTCGTCGCCGTCGACAAATTCACCAAGTGGATCGAGGCGAAGCCGATCAAGAAGCTGAATGGGCCGACTGCAGTGACTTTCATTGCAGATATAACAACCCGGTACGGCGTACCGCACAGCATCATCACCGACAACGGCACGAACTTTGCCAAAGGTGCCTTGGCACGGTTCTGCGCTGCGCAAGGTATCCGACTGGACCTTGCGTCAGTCGCCCACCCGCAGTCAAACGGCCAAGTGGAGCGAGCAAATGGCCTCATTTTGTCCGGCATCAAGCCTCGACTGGTCGTACCTCTGGAGCGTTCATCCGGCTGCTGGCTCGACGAGCTGCCGGCTATCCTATGGAGTCTGCGCACTACTCCCAACAGATCAACCGGCTTCACTCCCTTCTTCCTTGTATATGGTGCCGAGGCGGTCATCCCAACAGATATCGAGTTCGACTCACCTCGGGTAACCATGTACACGGAAGCGGAAGCCAAAGAAGCACGAGAAGACGGCGTCGACCTGCTGGAAGAGGCTGGCTGTTAGCCCTCAGCCGGTCTGCCATCTACCAGCAGGGTTTGCGCCGCTACCATAGCCGGAGGGTCCGACCAAGATCCTTCCAGGAGGGCGACCTTGTGCTCCGGCTGATCCAGCGAACAGCCGGCCAGCACAAGCCCGCAGCCCCCTGGGAAGGCCCCTTCATCATCAGCAGAGCCTTGGGCAACGACGCCTACTACCTCATCGACGCGTAGAAGCCGAAGGCACGCAAGAGAGACGACTCCGGCAAGGAGTCGGAACGACCATGGAACGCAAATCTCCTTCGGAAGTTTTACAGTTAAAACGCAGTATGTGTTATGCCCACTTTTGTATTAAGTACGAAACAGTAGGCTCCCCGAGAAAGACTCGGGGACTGCCACCCTTTATTTTATGAATGAAAGTTATCATGCGTATGATATTACCTATTCATTTATTTTGTCCGGTACCGGGTCCGACGAGTCGGCCCGGGGACTGGCCGACTAGAGTTATATTAGGAGCCCTACCCGCAGTCAGACAAGTAATGTGCCGACACCCAGGCTTGGCTCTTGCCGAAATCGCAGCTCGAAGAACCGACTACCCGGCTGGCAAGAGCCACAAGCCGGAAAGGGTGCGCACATGAAAAATGGCTAGGGACCAAACAGGCTCGCATATATAACAAAAGCCGGCTGACTGCTTCCCGCCGACCGACTACCAGAGTAGCCGGCCGGCCGGCTTACATTCAGTCTGCTTCAAATCCAAGAAAGCTCAAGTACTTGCCTTCCCAAGGAGGGAAGGCGGCAAAGGAAAGAGCCTAAGGACAAAAAAGTACACTTGAATGAACGCCAACACATGCATATATTAATATTTACACAAAAGGCCTCCAGAGAGGTCGACATGCAACATTGTTCGATACACCCCCAGTGGGTGGAATTGCAGAAACATAAAATTGTCCGAAAAACTAAAACAGGGACAAAAGGAACGGCAGATCAAGCCGGCGGGGCCGCAGACGAGCCAGGCTAGGCGGTGGGAGCAGTCGCGCCGGCTGGAGGAGCGGTCGGCTGGCCAACCTCGGCTTGATCGTCGTCTTTGGTAGAGGGCGTGCTCCCGCGTGGCTCGTTGCTGGAGGCACGGTCGGCTGGGGGACGGTCGGCCGTCTCACCAGTCGGCTCGGCGTCTTCGCCCTCCTCCTCCTCGTCGTCCTCGCCCTCATCGCTAGAGGCGATCTCTTCGGCCGAGTCCTCGCTGTCCGCCGGGTTCAGCCCGAACCATTCCTCCGGCTGGGCGGCGCCATCGTCGTTGAGCTCCGGCGCGAAGACGCTGGTGTCGGTGCACTCGGCGATCATCAAGGCGCGTTGCGCAATCGCCGGCCACACCTCCTCCAGCTCCGCGTCGGCTTCCGACCGCCACGTCCGCAGCTGGTCCAGGCTTAGCCCTGGGTACCATGCACGGACGAACTCCAGCACGCGCCCGGCTCCAAGACGGGCCGCGGACGCCTTCCAGGCCTTGAAGCGGCCGACTGCGACTTCGAGCCAGTCAGCCGTCCGGCTTGGGGTGCGGGGAATTGTCTTGCCGGGCCAGAGCGCGGCCAGCATCGTCGCCCCGGCACGTTGGAGCCGGCGGAGCAGCCGGTGGGCCGGCTGCAGCCGCGCCTGGACGGCGATGAGCTGCTCCGACAACGTCCGATTCGCGTCCGGCGGAATCACAACCCCGGCCTGACGGTGCTCCTCGCGGTAGGCTTCGATGGCTTGGGCGGCGAGGACGGATTGACCGGGAAAGTACTCTGCGCAAGATAGCAAACACACGTCAAAACAAAGCCGCAGGCGGCCGGCGGATGGAAGAAGAGCAAGAAGGACGGCCTACCGTCGATGAGATCCTCGATCCGGCCGAAGCCTTCTTCCAGCGCCTGGCGCGTCTCGGCCCAGCTCACCTCCCTGGCCTCGAACTCCGCCTTCAGGGTAGCCTCGCCATCCTGCGCCTTTTGCAGGGCCGCCTTATGGCTCTCCTCTTGGTCGGCCAGTTTCGTCGCCAGGCAGTCGCGCTCTTGAACCAAGTCAGCATACTCGGCGTCCTTGGCGCGAAGAGCGGCCTGCACCTCGCCGAGTTCCCTTCGCAGGTCGGCGTTGGCCTCTGCACGAGCAAAAGATAAAGATAAAAAGTCAGCAAAGGAAAAGTCGTCGAGTAAGATCCGACCCGACTGCGCTGCAGTCGGCCCGGATCTCGGGGACTACACCCAGTGGGTGCGCTGTCGCGCCCCCACGAGAAACAAATAAGGACAAAACACTTACGCCGGCTGCTGGCGAGGTCTTCGGTCCTCCGGCTCAGCTCCCGAGCCTGGGAGTTGAAGGCGGCAGCACGAGAATTATGATAATCCTAAGAGATCAGAAAGAGCAGTCAAAGATAGTCGTCGAGTAAGATCCGACCCGACTGCGTTGCAGTCGGCCCAGATCTCGGGGACTACACCCAGTGGGTGCGCTAGCGCGCCCCCACAGAAAAAATTCAAAGGACCAGAACGGTCAATGAGTGAAGACTTACCCGGATTGCAGACCGCGTCGACAGAAACTCCTGAGTAAATTGCCTCAGGAGGCCGGCCTGTGCCTGCAGCCGGCTCCGAACCTCTTGAGCCGCGATGTTCAGCTCGCCGCTCCCTCCGCTAGGAGTCCATCTGGACGTAGCGGAGCTGGCCGCCTCCAAGGCGTCTGCCGTCTGCTCAGACCCTGCGGCTCGGCGCGTGTCCGGCGGGGCCGTGCCCCCTCCGGCACGCCGGCCTGCCGCCAGCTCGATCTCAAGGCCGGCTCCGGCCTCGGGCGCGGCCCGGGCCGGCTCCTCCGGCACCGCCGACGATTGGCCGCCTTCGCCTGCTCCGGCTGGCGCTGCCGGCGACGTCCTCTGGACGGAAATCTCGAAGACTTCGTCCCTCTGCACCGGCGGCTGCTCGGGGATAATCTCCTCCGCCGTGGGCAGAGGGATGTCCGGATCCAAAGTTTGGAGGGGGATGGCGAGTAGCGGAGGCTGGCTACGCGTGCCTTACGCCTCCGTCTCCGCGGCCGCCCGCTCCGACGGAGTCTCGGCCGCCGCGCTCGCTCGCCCCGGCGCCGTCTGGGCGGCCTCCCGCTCCGCCGCCTCCCACTCGGCCGCCTCCCTCTCTCGACGCGCCTCGCGAGTGTTGCGCTCCGTGGCTGCGTCAAGTTCGGCGCGGGGGTCCACTCGGCGGGACCCTAAGGATCCGGCACTCGGCCCGACCACGGAGCCGGCTGGGCCTCGCTCGAGGGAGAGCGGCGCCCTGCTCAGAAAATCAGAGAAGCATTCAAGTAAAGGAAGACTTCAGAATAACAAGCACGCATGCGGCTACTAGACTTACGCGGAAACCGAGGGGGGCTTCTTCACCGCCTTCTGGAAGCGGGCCGCCTTCGCCGCCGCCTCCTCGCGCTTCGTGGCTGCGGCGGAGGCCTTCGGCTTCTTCGGCCGGCTTCCGAAGAGCGGGAACGCGGCCCGGCGTTTCCCCTTTCCACCACCGGCAGTCGGCGCGGCAGACGAGCCCGCGCCGCGGCGCTCGGTCGCCGGCTGGTGGCGCAGGACTTCTTCGGCTTCGAAATCATCGGGCCAGTCGTCGAAACTGGCCGAGAGCCCCGTGCTGCCGAGCTCGGCGGCGTCCCCCGTGGCGGCATCCTCCATGGCGACTGCGGAAAGATCCGGGTCGTCGAGGTCGTCCACCGTGCGATCCGGGGCATACTCACGATCGACTCCGGCCGCCCCGGCTGGCGGCGGGAGGAGAGGATTCTGATGAAGAGAAAAAAGAGAAGAGCCGCCTGGTCAGAAGCCGGCTGACTCAAGCCGGCAGACGACGAGAAGAAAGACTTACCACAGGCGGAGGATGGGCGCGGGAGTACGGTACCTTGCCGAATTGCCACTCGTCGGTGAGCTTCAGGTTGGCGATGTAGTTCACCATCAGAGCCACCTCGGCATGGGGCATCTCCCATGTGCTCAGCCGGCAAGGGTCGAACCGGCCACTCATCTGGCACATCATGTGCGGCCGGCTTTGGAGGGGCAGAATCCGGCGCTCGACGAAGGCGGCTACCAGGTCGGATGCAAGCAGGCCTTCCGACTGGATCATCACCCGAAGCCGGGCGATGGAGGCATTCCCAGCCGGAGACAAGGACTTCGACCTGTAGCCCCAAGACCGCCGCCTCCCAGCCGGCGGGCCGGCTACGTAAGCCGGCAGATTGACGTAATCGCCGTGCGGGGTGATGTTCTTGACGTAGAAGTAGGATTTCTACCAAAGCTTGACAGACTGGATCAGAGGAATGTGGGGGAAGGGGTTGTCATCGCTTGCCCTCTTCATCGCGATGAAGGCGCCGCAGGGAGCCGGCACGCCGGCGGAGACGGTGCCGAGCTTGTTCTGGAACAGCTCCGCCCAGAGCTCCAGCGTCGGCAGCACCCCCAAGAATCCTTCGCAGAGCGAGACGAAGGCCGAGAGCTGCAGCACTGCGTTGGGCGTGACATGGTGTGGTTGGAGGTTGTAGAATTCGAGGAAAGAGCGCATGAAGCTGCTCGCCGGGAAGCCGAAGACACGGAGGAAGTGCGTGCGGAAGACGACACGCTCGCCTTCCTCCGGCGCCGGCGAGACCTCCTTCGTGGGCGCCAGACGCACCTGCACGAGGCTGGCGGCGGGCAGGCGCCGGGTCTGGCAGAGGAATTCAATATGGTCCTCGTGGACATTGGACCCATCCCACGAGCTCGACAGAGCCAGAGACATGGCGGCGTGGGTGAGCTGCGGCGCGAAACTACGTCGGGCGCGAGGAAGAAGAAGAAGAGGAGCAGGAGGGACGGGGAGCGGGGGAGCGAACGGGCCTGTGCCTCTCCCCCTCCCCCCCTACTTGTAGGCGCGTGCGCCAGAGCCGAGGAGGCGCGGCGTGGGGGATCGTGGGGATCGATCGTGCCCATCTCCCCCACGCCCGCGTTAATTGCGTGCCTTGATGACGCGAAGTAACGGCCGCGGGGAGGCGAGCAGTCCCCTCGGGCCACAGAAGATCTGCGCCCGGGCCGAGGCCAGGGAGTGGCCGGCCCGGGCCTGCGGCGGCGTCCCATCACTCGCATGCGACGGCAGGACTTCCCCGCCACATGGCTCGTCGTGGGGCCCGCGGCCGGCCCACGGGTCAACCACTGCCACCCTGATAAACAAAAAGTGCTCCGGAGTCGGCTGCAACGACAAGGCCGGCCCCTCAGGGTATGAAGCCGGCCAAGCTTCCCGTCCTTCCGTCCGCCGTGAAGCTCGCCTGCCTTCGGGGACTACTGTCGGGGTAAATAGCGATGGGTAGCCCAGCCGGCTTCCCCTGGCCCCTCAGAAAAAATTATGAGCCCATCCGGCTCATAAGAAGACTCAAGACTTGAGCCGCCTCCCCCCAGCCGGCTACCTTCCTGGCCGGCTTCGGGGGCGGCCCGCCTTTTCACCCTCCTGAAGAAGGCTGCGGAGGGCCGGCTACTGCCAAGCCGGCTCCCATAAATCAGTCAACGCCATACCCGCGATGTACGCGTCCACTCCGCAATGATGAAGCGGGGCGTGGCTACAGTCGGGCCTGCCACCCCCAAAACCCGGAGCACGCCTGGTACAGCGCGTCGTGCGGGCAGCTGCGGCCCGCCCGGCGCGGCACTGTAGCCACGGCGGCTCTGACACCGTCCACGACGGGCCACCAGCGTGGCCCCCGAGGCGGTGGGCCCCTTCGGGCAGAGAGATGCCGAAGGCGGCCGCACCTCCTCTCAAAGTCGGCAAGACAGAGGGCCAGCTTCACGTAGCCGGCCTGCCGCCCTCCTCGAAGGAGACGCCCATTAAGGAGACAAGATGCGGCGTAGCCACGCTTACCCCGACCAAGCCTGTGTCAACGACATGGAGAAACAGTCACCAGCTGCCGACCAGGCCCTGGCCAGTGGGGCCGGCCTGTCGACCCAGGAGCCGGCAGCCAGCGGGACCCACCAGCCGGCGGGCCCCGGAAGCCGGCGGAGAGGCCGGCGAGCATAGTCACAGACAGCTGGGCCCCGTGCCCAGTCGGATTACCATTGTACCCCCGGGGGGTAGGCCTATATAAACCCCCCGGTGCACCCATGCAAAGGGTTGGACTCTCATTCTAGACCTAGACACATACAAGGAGAGGAAGCAGGCTGAGCTGAGCCCTTCTTCCTCCTTCCACCCAAAACAGCTCAAGGAGCATTGTAGCTACTTGTCCACTTAGTAACCATGCGGAGACCCCGCAGAGCAGCAGTAGGGGTATTATGTCCCCGGAGAGCCCTGAAGCTAGGTAAGATTCGTCGGCGTGCATGTCTTCGCCTCATCCCGCTTCTAGGCACCGGCGACGCTCTATTGGCCCCCGCAATGATAAGCCACCCGTTGGCATATGTCGCTCCTACCACCCGACACATGTGACATGCCTCATCTTTTGCTCCCTGTGGTAGCTTGTGTAATATCTCTAGATTCTCCCACAGTTATGCTAGCAAGAAAATCTCTAAATTCAGATTTGCGAGGATCCATTATACTACCACATTGTGGAAGTTTGCATGCATTGGTAAAATCTTCTAAGTCCATAGTGTAAGATTTGTCATAAAGATCAAACAGGACAGTTGGAGAATTACGTGAAGTTGAAAATTCAAACCTCCTCACAAAGGTACTGGTGAGGTTGTGGTACTGGCTGCACTTCTCTTCCTCGAAGCTCACGAGATCAGCGTTACGCAAATATGTGTTGAATTCTTCCTTAATTCCCGCTCGATCCATAAAGTTCTTAGAAGGCCACTCACAAGGACGCACTAGAGCGTCTCTTGGTGGCTCGTCATCAGCATCACGCATTGCAAGCCTGGGTCCTTGCTTCCTTGAAGAACCACCTTGGAACATTTTCCTAAGCATATTTCTTCCTCTGAAAAATTCTGAAATTTTTTAGTAACTTCAAAATAAAAGTAAACCAAACTCAATAATATTGATAGCAACTACTCCTACAAGTGCCTAGAGCCTATAGCATGCATCAAAACTACTTTTGACCATATAAATTTGGCGTGCAAGCTCAAGAACAGGGTCACCTAAGCAGCAAAAATTTACAATGAATAAAGCACTAGAACAAAAACTAATTGGATCAATGGAGGAGTCACATATCCAGGAACAATCTCCCCAAGCAGTATTGTGAGAGGTGCTTTGAGCAAGGATATCGAAAATGGCAGCAAAACGAGCTAGAACTCGTGCTTGAGCTGGATATTCGTGTTTGTGGGAGGAAGAAGAAGTGTGTGGGTGCAGGAATAAGTGGAGGAGGGCCACCATGGGCCCACGAGTAAGGGGCGTGTGCCCTGGGGGTAGGGCACGCCCTCCACCCTCGTGGGCAGGTGGTTGGCCCCCCTGTTGTGTTCTTTGTGCCAAATATTCTCAAATATTCTGTAAAAAATCATATTTAAATTTCAGGGCATTTGGAGAACTTTTATTTTCGAGGTACTTTTATATTGCACGGATAATCAGATAACAGACAGAAAAATATTTATTTTTATTTTATTTAATATTAATAACAGAAAGTAAAAGTGGGGTACAGAAGGTTGTGCCTTCTAGTTTCATCCCTCTCATGATCATCGAAAGGAATCCACTAACAAGGTTGATCAAGTCTTGTTAACGGACTCATTCCGAATAACATGGAACCGAAGAAATTTCGAAACTATGTTACCTCAACGGGATATGCACATCCCCAATAATACGAATATCATATTTCTTCTTGACAGTAGGAAGATGATATTCAAAATCTCCTAATATAATTGATGGAATTTTTCCAATAGAGTTGATACTATGAACTTGAGGTTGTTTCCTCGGAAAGTGTAGCGTATGCTCATTACCATTAACATCAAAAGTGACATTGCCTTTAGTAAAATCAATAACAACCCCTACAGTATTCAAAAAGGATCTTCCAAGAATAATAGACATACTATCGTCCTCGGGAATATCAAGAATAACAAAGTCCGCTAAAATAGTAACGTTTGCAACTACAACTGGCACATCCTCACAAATACCGACAGGTATAGCAGTTGATTTACCAGCCATTTGCAAAGATATGTCAGTAGGTGTCAACTTATTCAAATCAAGTCTACGATAGAAATAGAGAGGCATAACACTAACACCGGCTCCAAGATCACATAAAGCAGTATTAACATAGTTTCTTTTTAATAGAGCATGGTATAGTGGGTACTCTTGGATCTCCAGGTTTCTTTGGTATTCCACCCTTAAAAGTATAATTAGCAAGCATGGTGGAAATTCCAGCTTCCGGTATCTTTCTTTTATTTGTAATAATATCTTTCATGTACTTAGCATAAGGATTGGTTTTGAGTATATCAGTTAATCGCACACGCAAAAAGATAGGTCTAATCATTTCAGCAAAGCTCTCAAAATCCTCATCATCCTTTTTCTTGGATGGTTTGGGAGGAAAAGGCATGGGTTTCTGAACCCATGGTTCTCTTTCTTTACCATGTTTCCTAGCAACAAAGTCTTTTTTATCATAACGTTGATTCTTTGATTGTGGGTTATCAAGATCAACAACAGGTTCAATTTCTATGTCATTATCATTACTAGGTTGAGCATCATTGTGAACATTATCATTAACATTATTACTAGTTTCAAGTTCATTACCAGATTGAGTTTCAGCATCAGAAATAGAAATATCATTTGGATTCTCAGGTGTTTCAACAATAGGATCACTAGAAGCATGCAAAGTCCTATCATTTTTCTTTTTCTTCCTTTTATAAGAACTAGGTACATCTATATTATTTCTCTGAGATCTTGCCCAATTCTCTTAGGGTGGCCTTCAGGATACAAAGGTTCCTGAGTCATTCTACCAGTTCTAGTAGCCACTCTAATAGCATTATCATTATCTTTACTATTCAATTCATTGAGCAAATCACTTTGAGCTTTAAGTACTTGTTCTACTTGAGTGGTTACCATAGAAGCATGTTTACTAATAAGTTTAAGTTCACCTTTGACATTAGCCATATAATCACCTAAGTGTTCTAGCATATTTGAATTGTATTTCAATTTTCTACCAAAATAAGCATTACAGTCTTCTTGCTTAGCCATAAATTTATCAAACTCATCTAAGCATGGGCTAGCAAACTTGGTAAACGGGATTTCAGCTTTATCATATCTATAGAGAGAATTTATCTTTACTACCTGTGTCGGGTTATCAAGACCATGAGTTTCTTCAATAGGTAAAGGATTAAGATTATATGTTTCTTCAACAGGCGGTAAATTAAGACCATGTATTTCTTCAATAGGAGGTAAATTCTTAACATCTTCAGCTTTAATACCTTTTTCTTTCATAGATTTCTTTGCCTCTTGCATATCTTCAGGACTGAGAAATAGAATACCCCTCTTCTTCGGAGTTGGTTCAGGAATGGGCTAAGGAATGGGCTCCGGAGGGTGTCCAATTATTTTCATTTGTCAACATATTATTCAATAGAATTTCAACTTCATCCGGTGTTCTTTCCCTGAAAACAGAACAAGCACAACTATCCAGGTAATCTCTGGAGGCATCGGTTAGTCCATTATAGAAGATATCAAGTATTTTATTTTTCTTAAGAGGATGATCAGGCAAAGCATTAAGTAATTGGAGAAGCCTCCCCCAAGCTTGTGGGAGACTCTCTTCTTCAATTTGCACAAAATTATATATACCCCTTAAAGCAGCTTGTTTCTTATGAGCAGGGAAATATTTAGCAGAGAAGTAAAAAATCATATCCTGGGGACTACACACACAACCAGGATCAAGAGAATTAAACCATGTCTTAGCATCACCCTTTAATGAGAACAGAAATATTTTAAGGATATAAAAGTAGCGAGTTCTCTCATCTTTAGTAAACATGGTAGCTATATCAGTCAATTTAGTAAGATGTGCCACAACAGTTTCAGATTCATAACCATGAAAAGGATCAGATTCAAACAAATTAATTATATCTGGATCAACAGAGAATTCATAATCCTTAGCAGTAACAAAGATAGGTGAAGTAGCAAAAGCAGGGTCATGTTTCATTCTAGCATTTAGAGATTGCTTACTCCATTTAGCTAATAACCTTTTGAGTTCATTTCTATTTTTGCAAGCTAAAATAGCTAAAGAAGCTTCTTGATCAAAAACATAACCCTTAGGAATAACAATTGATTCTTCATCATCAGATTCAATATTTTCAATTTCTCTAGCCCTAGCAAGTTGTTCATCAAGAAAATCACTAAGTGGCATAGTAGTATCAGGCATAGAGGTAGTTTCATCATAAGTATCATGCATAGCAGAAGTGGCATCATCAATAACATGCGACATATCAGAACGAATAGCAGAAGCAGGTGTAGGTGTCGCAAGCTTACTCAAAACAAAAGATGAATCAAGTGCAAAGCTAGATGGCAGTTCCTTACCTCCCCTCGTAGTTGAGGGATAGATCTTGGTTCTTGGATCTTTCAAGTTCTTCATAATGATAAGCAGATATATATCCCAAGTGACCCAAAGAATAGAGCTATGCTCCCCGGCAATGGCGCCAGAAAATAGTGTTGATAACCCGCAAGTACAGGTAAGGGAGTCCTAGATTAGGGGGTCTCCGGATAGCCGGACTGTTGGACTATGAAGATACGAGATTGAAGACTTCGTCTCGTGTCCGGATGCGACTCTACTTGGCATGGAAGGCAAGCTAGGCAATACGAATATGCATATCTCCTACTTTGTAACCGACCTTGTGTAACCCTAGCCCCCTCCGGTGTCTATATAAACTGGAGGGTTTTAGTCCGTAGGACAAGATACAATCATACCATAGGCTAGCTTCTAGGGTTTAGCCTCTCCGATCTCATGGTAGATCAACTCCTGTACTACTCATATTATCAAGAATAATCAAGCAGGACGTAGGGTTTTACCTCCATCAAGAGGGCCCGAACCTGGGTAAAACATCGTGTCCCCTGCCTCCTGTTACCATCCGCCTTAGACGCACAGTTTGGGACCCCCTACCCGAGATCCGCCGGTTTTGACACCGACATTGGTGCTTTCATTGAGAGTTCCTCTGTGTCGTTGCCGTTAGGCTTGATGGCTCCTTCGATCATCAGTAGCGATGCAGTCCAGGGTGAGACTTTTCTCCCCGGACAAATCTTTGTATTCGGCAGCTTCACACTGCGGGCCAACTCGCTTGGCCATCTGGAGCAGATCGAGAGTTACGCCCCTGGCCACCAGGTCAGGTTTGGAAGCTTAAACTACATAGCCGACATCCACGGAGACTTGATCTTCGATGGATTCGAACCCCTACCGAGTGCGCCGCACGGTCACGATGAGGATGATTTAGCTCTACCATCAGACAGTGTTCAGGTGATCGCACCGGCAACCGCTCCGACCCTCAATTCGGAGCCCATTGCGCCATCCATGGACGGGTGGATAGACCCTGCCACGGAGGTCGTATTCTCAGCGGTGATCGAGCCGAATATCGACCTTACCCTTCAGAGGAGCCGCGATGCCGAACTACCGGATTCTTCCCCGGCCACGGACTCTGAACTGCCTACGCCTGTGCCTATCGAATCCGATTGGGCACCGATCATGGAGTTCACCTCTGCGGATATCTTTCAGCACTCGCCCTTCGGCTACATACTGAACTCATTAAGCTCTCTCTCCCTGTCAGGAGAGTCCTGGCCAAACTATGTCCGGCAGGATTGGGATGCGGATGACGAAGAAATTCGCCGCCCACCCACCACCCACTTAGTAGCCACTGTCGACGATTTGACCGACATGCTCGACTTCGACTCCGAAGACATCGACGGTATGGACGACGATGCAGGAGACGAACAGGAACCACTACCCACAGGGCACTGGACGCCCAATTCATCATATGATGTATACATGGTGGACGCACTGAAAGAAAACAACGACGAAGAGCGGAAGGATGCATCGAAGGATTGTTCCCTCGAGAAGCAGTCAAAGCGGCGGTGTAAGCGCCACTCCAAATCCCGCCTCGGCAGAAATAGCGATCATATAAACCCAATGATAGAGCAATGTGAGCCAGCGGACGACAAACATGGCATTGAACCATCGTCCGACCACGGCAACACGGAGAATCAAACCGAACAACCCGACTCCGTTGAAGATAACAGTCCGGATAACATCACACCGGACAGACACCCGGAGCAACAGAACACCCATAAACGGCTCGTTGCCACTGCGAGGAGTCTGAAAAAGCAGAAGCAAAGGCTCAGGGCTGCACAAGACACACTCAGAATCAGATGGAGTGAAGTACTCAACACTGAAGCAAAGTACGGCGTTAATCGCCACACCAAGAGCTACCTGAAGCGAAAGTTGCTACCTAAATTCGATGAGGAGGCCTTAGATCCCTCGCAATCAAAAAACAAAATGGCCATCTGGTCGGATAGACGACCTCGTGGCCAACATAAAGCGGCAAATGACGCCGCACATAAGGCAATACGCGATCCACGTGAGGACTCGCATCAAAAGTACGGCACAACCAGATCCATCTACGGGCCACGCAAGCGCGCTCCAGCACGCAATGCAACACAACAAACATCCCAATACCACGGCACACCCAAATACAGGGGTGCCACACACCCCCTATGTTTCACCGATGAGGTGCTGGACCATGAATTTCTAGAGGGATTCAAACCCGTAAACATAGAGGCGTACGATGAAACGATAGACCCTGGGGTCTGGATTGAGGATTACATCCTCCATATCCATATGGCTCGAGGAGACGATCTCTGCGCCATCAAGTACTTACCCCTCAAGCTGAAAGGCCCAGCTCGGCACTGGCTTAAAAGCCTCCCCAAAAACTCCATTGGAAGCTGGGAAGAGCTCGAAGACGCTTTTCGGCCAAATTTTCAAGGGACCTATGTCCGACTGTAACATCCCAAATTTTCAATTTGGAATGTTATACATTAGATCATCATGCATATCATATTTTCTTGCATTTTGCCGATCCTAGCAATTTCATGCAACTCAAGGACCTTCTGAGAGAGTTGGAGATTTCGTTATTTTCATATTTGAGTTCTTCTCAAATTTTGAAGAAAGGATCATTGGATTTGTCGGAGTTTTATTTGCCTTTTATTTGGATAGGGGAAAATGCACGTTTTCAAAAATTGCATTATAGGTCCCAAGAAAAGTTCATTTTGTTCGACTCATTTTTAGGAGTCAGGGAAAATTTACTTTAGAAGTCTTGGAGTTCGTTTAGTTCTCTTTTCTTTTGTTTTTCTGTGCACGAAACCGTTTAAAAAAAATTCCAGCGCGCCTGGGCCAAGGCCCAAGCCGCCGGCCGGGCCTCTCCCTCCCGCGCGCCAGGCGCAGGCAGGCCACCGCCGCCGCCCTATTGGAGTCCTAGTAGGACTCTAGTCCTACTCTCCCTCTCCTTCTCTTATTTCTTGCCCCCTCCCCCAAGCAAACCCTCTCCCCTCACCTATATAAATACTCACCCCCCTCTAAACATCACATCAAGCCCCAAGCCCGCGCCGCGCTCTCACCCCGCACCGCCGCCCCTAGCGCCGCCGCCGCCCTGCGCCGCCGCCGCCCTGCGTCACCGCCGCCGCCGCCCTTGTGCATCACTGCCGCCGCCCAACGCCGCCATTCGCCGGAGCCCCTCGCTGGAGCCTCACCGAGCTAGCCGTGCCACGTCTCTCCTATCCCCTCGGTTCGGTTTTTCTTATAAACCATCCCGATTCTTTTCTTCTCTTCCAATTCGTTTTCTTTCCGGTTCTTCTCTAAACCGTTCTGGTTTTCTAGATCGGTTTTTCGTTCGGTTTTCTTTTCCGAAACCATAGATCGGATTTGTTTTCTTTCCGGTTTAGTTGCCTCGAGACCGTTCGTCGGACCATTCGTCTTAACGAACGTGATCATAGGATAATTCTTGGCTAATGAACATCCGTTTGTTTAACCGTTCTTCTTTTCTTCTCATCGGATTTATTCCGCGATCGCGATCTCAGATCCGATCTTCTTTCTAGTCTATCTTCTCGCTCGTTTATCGGAATCAGGTGATTCAAGCGCCTGGAGTTTCGTTTCGAAACCGCCGTTCCGACTAATCAACTTAAACCAGTTTTTGCTACGGTAAAATTTGACCTAGTTTCAACTTGCTAGAACCGAGTTGTTTTCTTCCGCCGTTTGTTTTCGATTTCTTTGTTTGGTTCTTTCTCTCTTTGCAACCGGAGTTCTTAAGTTGAACTATCTGGTTCGATCTTTTGTTCGAGTTTTACCTGTGCATTAGATGAGTACTTATTGTATGCTTATTGTTTGTCTGCGATAGATTACCCGGATTGCGCCGCCTGTTACTTCGAATCTCTAGGACTCGCGGATCATCAGCAAGGCAAGTAACACTTTGATCATACCTTTTCTACAACCCAGTTTTATTGCATTAGATCCATCCTCACACATTGCATGATTAGGATCTAATTAAATTGTGGGATGGGAAGTAGATGAGGTAGTACCTATTACCTGTTCATTATGAAACCTTTGGGAGTTACTTCTACGTTTGCTTATTATGCCATGCTATGCTAGTAGACGTGGATTGGGTGAGTGATATCCATGACAGATGTGAGATTGATAATTTTAAGGGTTTATCTAAGGTGGCAACTTAAACACACATCTGGGTGGATTGAGGCACCTGATGTCTATCAGGACTTGCCTGTTTTATTTTGGACCGCCACCCAGGCTCAAAGGGATCATAAGATCTTCCATACTAGAAACTTACGTGTGCAGCCACAAGCCATTATGGGCTCTGGCATAGTTGACTAAGTCGTGCGAACTCTTACAGGGTAGACTAGCAAATGTAGGGGAAAGTAGGTGTACCGGTCTATCCATCGTAAGGTGCTAGCGCTTCTGAAAGACTGTGTCTCGGTCATCCGTTTCTCAAACACCAGTAGTGCGAGAAATCCAACGGAGGCGATCGAGTCTTGTGGGGAAAAGTGCGCAAACCTCTGCAGAGTGTAATAAACTAATCATGATTAGCCATGTCCCCGGTTATGGACAATCTTGAGTATCTAGTACTTGAATATCATGTGAATCTCATCATGTTACTTCTAATTAATATTGTTGGGTTATTAATGACTACTTTTAATTGGGATTGAGAATGCTGTCAACCATTCTCAATATTTAACAACCACCATGATAGTTAAATAAATTTATTCCTTTGCAGTAATGAAAAACTAGCTTTACGCAAAACAGTAACCATAGAGCTTTCCACCAGCCAAATATGCATATAGTATAGCTGTTTCATTCCATTACTCTCTATGTGTTACCTTGCCAGCATATTCCATGTGCTGACCCGTTTCGGGCTGCAACGTTAATGTTGCAGACTTTTCAGACGACGATTAAGGTGATTTTAGGTCGTGGTTCTATACTCAGTGATGCCGTTGGAGTTGATGGACCCATTTACCTTCCAAGTCTTCTGCTGTTATCGTTATTAGATGGCCTTAAGCCATATTTATTGTAATAAGTTCTCTTTTGAGACACCGAGGTAATAAGTGTGTGATTGCCACTCTGCTATAAATCCTTCAAAGTATTGTGTGCTGTCAGCATTACTGATCCAGGGATGACACCGGAGCACAGTAGACTTGATCCATTCGGGTCGGGTCGCTACAGAGATGGTATCAGAGCACACGCTGACTGTAGGGCACGACCACTAAGTTAAAGCCATAGATCACTATTCTCTCCTCATTTTCTAACTCCTCATCTTTTCTACTCTTTAGGATGAAGGACGCGAAGATTAAGTACGCTCAACCGGATGAAGGCACACCTTTTGGATTTCACTTGAAGGAAGTCACCAAGTACCTAAACATTGGATTACCAAGTTTCACCAGGACATTCAACGCCACTCTGCCTGAAGAGGAGTGCTGGAAGATTCAAGCTCACGTTCTGGGAAGGACATTCGCGCCAATCACGAAGCCCATAGATAGTGTTTTCAATGCACCAACCTGGAGTTTAGGAAAGAGCATGGCAGCCCATATCACCATAGGACGCATTGGAGAAGTTTATCAAGAAGACCTCAAGGACACTATCTACCAGATTTGCGGATGCCGAGATGAACAATGGGAGTTAGTCACCACCAAGAAGGATAGATCCATTGCAGCTTTCATCCAGGAGTTAAACCAGCACATTCGACGCCACGAGAACCAGATGTGCAATGATATGATAGAGTTGAAGAATGCGAAGACTAGGATCATCGAGCTAGGAGGAGAACTGAAGGCTACACGCAAGGACTACATGGACGAGATCGTAGCTCTAGCAAGACACAACATCGATCTTAAGTAGGAGATTGAAGAACTCAAGAGGGAGTTAGCATCCAGGGAGGAAGACATGTACGTCGCATGTCTGGACAACTACATCATCATCGACGACACCGATTCGGATCCAAGTGAACCCGACTTTGAAGACGAAGCTGTAGCGGACATCATGGAGTCTTCCACCGGTTCAAATTTCTAGATGACCACCAAATATTAGTAGTATTTCCCCCCATGTAAACACTATAGTTCGAGCACTTTTGCGATAGCTAGATCGATTGTAAGCCCTTGTTTGAATTGAATGAAGTGATTTTGTGTGAATTTGCTCATGTGCATTGGGGTAGTGTTTTCTCTTTAGACCTCACTCTATTCTTATATCTCTTCTTTTCTAAACCCTCAGATGCCTCCGAGACGTGACAATGGATTTCCACCGGAGCTCACTCAATTGATCCAGCAGCAGAATCAATTGATGCAGATGTTAGTTCAGAATCAGCAGAACAACAACAACAACCCACCACCACCACCACCCGTTGACCACTTAGCCCGTTTCCTTAGGCTAAATCCGTCGGTGTTTTCTAGTAGCATCGGGCCGATAGTAGCAGACGATTGGCTCCACGAGATAGGAAGGGAGTTGACCACTGCAGAATGCACGGATGGTGAGAAAGTGAAGTTTGCCGTACATCGGTTAGAAGGACCCGCGGCAGCATGGTGGGAGAATTTCACAGCCACCTTCCCAGTTCACACTATCACATGGGATCAGTTTCAGCAAGCTTTCCGCACTGCACATGTTTCAGCAGGAGCTATGGCCATGAAGAAGCATGAGTTTCACAACTTACGCCAAGGAGGAAGGACAGTTGGCCAGTACATTGACGACTTTAGCAAGTTAGCATGTTATGCCCCAGATGACGTTGCTACGGATGCAACCAAGCAGGAGAAGTTTCTGGAAGGACTAAAGGATGAGTTGAGTATGCAGCTGATGGTAGCAAGTTTCAATAACTTCCAGGAGTTGGTAGATCGTGCCATCATGATTGAAGGGAAGCAACAGCAGATTGAGAACCGCAAGAGGAAGTATGGACAGGGGAAGTATAACTCTGGAGCCCAGCAGAAGCCCCATTTTACCCCTAAATCGGGATTTCAGTTTCAGCATACCCATGGAGGAGGTAGTTCACACAACCACAATGGCCACAAGAATGGTAATGGGAATGGAGGAAGCAATGGCCAGAACCGGACCACCCCATCCACCCCATCCAAGAGAGATCTGAGTCAAGTCACCTGTTTCAAGTGTTCCAAGACCGGATATTATGCCAATGAATGTCCTGAAGGCCAGAATGGAAATGGCAATGGAAGCTCAGGGAAGAAGCCGAACCCTTTCAATAGGGGACAGCTGAACCACGTTAACGTGGAGGAGGTTGAAGATCAGCCTGATGCAGTAATCGGTAAGTTTTTGGTTAAGTCATTACCGCACTCATTATTTTCGATACTGGTGCATCACATTCATACATATCAAAGGGATTTGTGGAAAAATATAGCATGCCCACTAGGATTCTTAAAACACCTATGCTAGTAAGTTCGCCAGGAGCAGAGTACATGGCCAGTCAAGGATGCTTTCAAGTGCCATTAAGCATAGGAAGGCATGTTTTCCCAACAGATTTAATTATTCTAGAATCCCAAGGTTTGGATGTAATCCTCGGTATGGATTGGTTGTCGATGTATGGAGGAAACATCGATTGTGATAGTAAGTCAATTTTGCTTACAACGCCAGAAGGAAGAAGGATCAAGTATGTATCCCGGCATGTACCAAATAGGACACAAGTAAACTGCCTAACAGGAGTAGTGCGGGAGGAAGTACATGTGGTAAAGGATTTTCTTGATGTATTTCCGGAAGAGTTGCCAGGCATGCCACCGGATAGAGACAATGAGTTTTTGATTGAGTTATTGCCAGGTACAAGCCCAATATCAAAGAGAACATACCAGATGCCAACAAAGGATTTGGTAGAAATTAAGAATCAGATTAAGGAGTTACTGGAGAAAGGTTACATTCGCCCAAGTTCCTCGCCTTGGGGATCACCCGTACTTCTAGTGGAGAAGAAGGATGGATCATTATGGATGGTTGTTGATTACCGTGGATTGAATGAAGTAACCATCAAGAACAAGTACCCACTACCAATGATCAATGATCTGTTTGATCGTTTGCAAGGAGCTAAAGTGTTTTCCAAGATTGATTTGCGATCAGGGTACCACCAGTTGAAGATTCGAGAGCAGGACATACCTAAGACAGCATTCACCACAAGATATGGGCTGTATGAGTATACCGTTATGTCATTTGGATTGACTAACGCGCCTGCCTATTTTATGAACCTGATGAACAAAGTGTTTATGGAGTTTTTGGATAAGTTCGTCGTAGTGTTCATTGATGATATCCTGGTTTATTCAAAGAATGAAGAAGAGCATAAGGTACATTTGCGTTTGGTTTTGGAGAAACTAAGGGAACATCAGTTATATGCCAAATTTAGCAAATGTGAGTTTTGGTTGAAGGAAGTAGGATTCCTCGGACACGTTATATCCGGAGAAGGGATAGCAGTTGACCCCACAAAGGTTGAGACCGTAACCAAATGGGGAGCACCAACGACAGTTGGAGAGTTCCGGAGTTTTCTTGGACTCGTAGGACACTACCGGAGATTCACTGAGAATTTTTCAAAGATTGCGAAGCCTATGACGGAGTTGTTGAAGAAGGATACCAAGTTCAATTGTACTGAGGAGTGTGAGGCTAGTTTCCAGGAGTTGAAGAAATGATTGGTTACCTCACCAGTGTTGATTTTGCCAGATCAGACCAAGGATTATGAGGTATATTGCGACGCTTCATGTCGAGGACTTGGAGCAGTGCTTATGCAAGAAGGAAGAGTTGTTTCGTATGCTTCACGACAACTGAAACCTCATGAGTTGAATTATGCCACACATGATTTGGAGTTAGCAGCCGTAGTGCATGCATTGAAGACGTGGAGACATTTCCTCATTGGAAATCATTGTGATGTGTACACGGATCACAAGAGTTTGAAGTACATTTTCACGTAGAAGGAGTTGAACCTCAGACAAAGGAGATGGTTGGAGCTCATCAAGGATTATGATATGAGATTGCATTACCATCCCGGTAAAGCTAATGTAGTAGCTGACGCATTGAGCCGTAAGAGCCATGTCAATACGTTAATGACGGAAGAAATACCCAAGGAGTTAGCAGAAAACCTTCGTGAACTAAGTTTAGAGATAGTTCCAAAAGGCTATGTAGCAGCATTGGAGATTCAGTCAACATTGATGGATAAAATCAGAGAAGCTCAGAAATCTGACAAGGAGATTGCTTCTATAAAGAAGAAAATGAGCAAAGGAAAAGCAAAGGGATTTCATGAGGATGAGCATGATACCCTATGGTTTGAGGACCGTGTTTATGTGCCAAATGACCCGGAGATCAGGAAGTTGATTCTACAAGAAGCACATGATTCACCCTATTCGATTCACCCAGGAAATACTAAGATGTATTTGGATTTGAAGGAGACATTCTGGTGGACCGGAATGAAGAAGGATATTGCAGCATATGTAGCAGTTTGTGATGTGTGTAATAGAGTAAAGGCAGAACATCAGAAGCCAGCCGGATTGTTACAACCATTGCCGATACTCGAATGGAAGTGGAATAAGATAGGCATGGATTTTATCACAGGACTACCCAGGACGAAAGTAGGATATAACTCGATATGGGTAGTAGTTGATCGTTTGACGAAGGTAGCACATTTCATTCCAGTTAAGACCACTTACACCAGTGCTAAGTTGGCAAAGATATACATGACTAGGATCATTTGTTTGCATGGAGTTCCAAGGAGTATTGTATCAGACAGAGGAACCCAATTTACCTCAAAGGTTTGGAATCAGTTGCATGAAACTCTGGGAACCAGGCTAGAGTTCAGCACTGCTTTTCATCCGCAGAATGATGGACAGACCGAGGGAGTCAATCAGATTTTGGAAGATATGCTGAGAGCTTGTGCACTAGATTATGGATCTAGTTGGGACGATAACTTGCCGTATGCGGAGTTTTCTTATAACAATAGTTACCAAACCAGTCTGAAGATGGCACCTTTCGAAGCTTTGTATGGAAGGAGGTGCAGGACACCGTTGTCATGGGACGAAGTTGGAGACCGTCAGTTGTTTGGACCAGATTTGATAAAGGAGTCTGAACGGAAAGTTAAGTTGATTCGCGATAGGCTCAAGGTAGCCCAGTCCAGGCAAAAGAGCTACGCAGATTCTAAACGCAAGGAGACAGTTTACGAAACTGGAGACAGAGTTTATCTCCGAGTATCCCCACTACGAGGAGTTAAGCGATTTGGAGTTAAGGGAAAATTAGCACCGCGTTTTGTTGGACCATATAAGATCTTGCAACGTATGGGAGAGGTCGCTTATAAGTTGGAATTACCAGAGGGACTGCCAGGAGTTCATGACGTATTCCATGTTTCTCAGCTGAAGAAATGTCACGCCGAGATGGCAGAGGTACCGCTAAGAGATACAGTGCCGCTTGAAGCGATTCAGTTGAAGGACGACTTAACGTATGAAGAGAAACCAGTCAAGATTCTCGAGTATGCCCGCAAAGTTACCTGCAGCAAGGTTATCAAGTTTTGCAAAGTTCAGTGGAACCACCACTCAGAGGATGAAGCCACCTGGGAGAGAGAAGAAGATTTGCTCAAGGACCACCCTCACCTATTTTCTAGCCAACCCGAATCTCGAGGGCGAGATTCATCTTAAGGGGGGTAGGTTTGTAACATCCCAAATTTTCAATTTGGAATGTTATACATTAGATCATCATGCATATCATATTTTCTTGCATTTTGCCGATCCTAGAAATTTCACGCAACTCAAGGACCTTCGGAGAGAGTTGGAGATTTCGTTATTTTCATCTTTGAGTTCTTCTCAAATTTTGAAGAAAGGATCATTGGATTGGTCGGAGTTTTATTTGCCTTTTATTTGGATAGGGAAAAATGCGCGTTTTCAAAAATTGCATTATAGGTCCCGAGAAAAGTTCATTTTGTTTGACTCATTTTTAGGAGTCGGGGAAAATTTACTTTAGAAGTTTTGGAGTTCATTTAGTTCTCTTTTCTTTTGTTTTTCTGCGCGCGAAACCGTTTTAAAAAAATTCCAGCGCGCCTGGGCCAAGGCCCATGCCGCCGGCCAGGCCTCTTCCTCCCGCGTGCCACGCGCCAGGCGCAGGCAGGCCGCCGCCGCCACCCTATTGGAGTCCTAGTAGGACTCTAGTCCTACTCTCCCTCTCCTTCTCTTATTTCTTGCCCCCTCCCCCAAGCAAACCCTCTCCCCTCAACTATATAAATACTCACCCCCCTCTAAACATCACATCGAGCTCCAAGCCCGCGCTGCGCCCTCACCCCGCGCCGCCGCCCCTAGCGCCGTGCCACCCTAGCGCCACGCCACCCTAGCGCCGCCGCCGCCCTGCGTCACCGCCGCCGCCGCCCTTGTGCATCGCCGCCGCCGCCCAACGCCACCGTTCGCCGGAGCCTCGCCGAGGTAGCCGCGCCGCGTCTCTCCTATCCCCTCGGTTCGGTTTTTCTTATAAACCGTTCCGATTCTTTTCTTCTCTTCCGATTCGTTTTCTTTCTGGTTCTTCTCTAAACCGTTCCGGTTTTCTAGATCGTTTTTTCGTTCGGTTTTCTTTTCCGAAACCCTAGATCGGATTTGTTTTATTTCCGGTTTAGTTGCCTCGAGACCGTTCGTCGGACCGTTCGTCTTAACGAACGTGATCACAGGATTATTCTTGGCTAATGAACGTCCGTTCGTTTAACCGTTCTTCTTTTCTTCTCATCGGATTTATTCCGCGATCGCGATCTCAGATCCGATCTTCTTTCTAGTCTATCTTCTCGCTCGTTTATCGGAATCAGGTGATTCAAGCGCCTGGAGTTTCGTTTCGAAACCGCCATTCCGACTAATCAACTTAAACCAGTTTTTGCTACGGTAAAATTTGACCTAGTTTCAACTTGCTAGAACCGAGTTGTTTTCTTCCGCCGTTTGTTTTCGATTTCTTTGTTCGGTTCTTTCTCTCTTTGCAACCGGAGTTCTTAAGTTGAACTATCTGGTTCGATCTTTTGTTCGAGTTTTACCTGTGCATTAGATGAGTACTTATTGTATGCTTGTTTTTTGTCTGCGATAGATTACCTAGATTGCGCCGCCTGTTACTTCGAATCTCTAGGACTCGCGGATCATTAGCAAGGCAAGTAACACTTTGATCATACCTTTTCTACAACCCAGTTTTATTGCATTAGATCCATCCTCACACACTGCATGATTAGGATCTAATTAAATTGTGGGATGGGAAGTAGATGAGGTAGTACCTATTACCTGTTCATTATGAAACCTTTGGGAGTTACTTCTACGTTTGCTTATTATGCCATGCTATGCTAGTAGACGTGGATTGGGTGATGATATCCATGATAGATGTGAGATTGATAATTTTAAGGGTTTATCTAAGGTGGCAACTTAAACACACATCTGGGTGGATTGAGGCACCTGATGTCTATCAGGACTTGCCTGTTTTATTTTGGACCGCCACCCAGGCTCAAAGGGATCATAAGATCTTTCATACTAGAAACTTACGTGTGCAGCCACAAGCCATTATGGGCTCTGGCATAGTTGACTAAGTCGTGCGAACTCTTACAGGGTAGACTAGCAGATGTAGGGGAAAGTAGGTGTACCGGTCTATCCATCGTAAGGTGCTAGCGCTTCTGAAAGACTGTGTCTCGGTCATCCGTTTCTCAAACACCAGTAGTGCGAGAAATCCAACAGAGGCGATCGAGTCTTGTGGGGAAAAGTGCGCAAACCTCTGCAGAGTGTAATAAACTAATCATGATTAGTCGTGTCCCCGGTTATGGACAATCTTGAGTATCTAGTACTTGAATATCATGTGAATCTCATCATGTTACTTCTAATTAATATTGTTGGGTTATTAATGACTACTTTTAATTGGGATTGAGAATGCTGTCAACCATTCTCAATGTTTAACAACCACCATGATAGTT
The DNA here is from genome assembly GCA_034509565.1 of Triticum monococcum. NCBI lineage: Eukaryota > Viridiplantae > Streptophyta > Magnoliopsida > Poales > Poaceae > Triticum > Triticum monococcum. The sequence goes on along the minus strand of CM067842.1, from coordinate 271,600,376 downwards.
AAATAAACTTATTCCTTTGCAATAGGGAAAAACTGGCTTTACGCAAAACAGTAACCATAGAGCTTTCCACCAGCCAAATATGCATATAGTATAGCTGTTTCATTCCATTACTCTCTATGTGTTACCTTGCCAGCATATTCCATGTGCTGACCCGTTTCGGGCTGCAACGTTAATGTTGCAGACTTTTCAGATGATGATTAAGGTGCTTTTAGGTCGTGGTTCTATGCTCAGTGATGCCGTTGGAGTTGATGGACCCATTTACCTTCCAAGTCTTCCGCTGTTATTGTTATTAGATGGCCTTAAGCCATATTTATTGTAATGAGTTCTCTTTTGAGACACCGAGGTAATAAGTGTGTGATTGCCACTCTGCTATAAATCCTTCGAAGTACTGTGTGCTGTCAGCATTACTGATCCAGGGATGACACCGGAGCACAGTAGACTTGATCCATTCGGGTCGGGTCGCTACACCGACCTCCGGATGCAGACGATTTAAGTCATATAACCCAACAGCCCGGAGAGTCAGCCCGAAAGCTTTGGAACAGGTTCTCACTAAAAAGAACCAAATAGTCGACTGCCCGGATGCCGAAGCCGTAGCAGCTTTTAAGCACAACGTTCGAGACGAATGGCTTGCCAGACACCTCGACCAAGAAAAGGCGAGAATAATGGAGCATTAACAAGCCTCATGACCCACTTTTGCGCAGGCGAGGATAGCTGGTTAGCCTGATGCGGCACCAGCGACCCAAGTGCATCCGAAGTCAGGGACGAAAATAGGAAACCACGGCGCAAAAAAACAAGCGCCGGAATAAAGAAGACAACCCGAAGAGCACGGTGGTAAACGCAGGATTCAGAAGCTCTCGGCCAGGTCAACAAAAGCTGCCCTCCAAAGGCAACAGAGACGAACTGTCCAGCCTAAACAAGATTTTGCATAAAATATGTCACATCCACAGCACCCCTGATAAACCTGCAAACCATACCCACAACGAATGTTGGGTCTTCAAGTAGTCCGGCAAGTTCAACGCCGAACACAAGGGGCGGGATACACCAAGCGAAGACGAGGACGAGCCTCGCTAGCAAAGCACAGGGGAACATAAGACATTCCCACCATAAGTCAAAATAGTAAACGTGTTACACATGACAAAGGGGAGAAACAAAGTGGCACTCCTAGAGACACATGCCCCAGGGCCTATCACCGCGGAGTTCCGCCACTAGTCGTCCTAACCAATCACCTTTGACCAACGGGATTACTCAGCAAGTATCCAGCGTGCAGGATGGGCTGCCTTGGTGTTAGACCCGATAATAGACGGATACCACCTCACACGAGTCCTGATGGATGGCAGCAGTAGTTTAAACCTGATATATCAGGACACGGTCCGCAAAATGGGGATAGACCCAATAAAAATTAGCCATAGCAATACTACCTTTAAAGGAGTAACGTCAGGCCCAAAAGCCCATTGCACGGGCTCCTTGCTACTAGAGGTTATATTCGGCTTTCCCGATAACTTCCGCAACGAAAATTTAACTCTCCACATCGCTCCGTTCCAAAGCGGCTCTCAAGCACCACTCAGACGCGAAGCTTTCGCTCGCTTTAACGCAATACCGCATTACGCTTCTCTCATGCTTAAGATGCCCGGTCCACGTGGCATCATTACAGTAAACGGAAATATTGAGCGCTCCTTGTGCGCGGAAGACCGTGCGGCTGCCTTGTCAGCCGCACACTAAACGGCCTCACCAACTAAAGCATCTGACAGGTCGTTAAGACCACGGACACAATTGGACGAGTCCGATGCAGCTATATGTAATTGATACAGGTTTGATGGCTATACCCCTACTACAATACAAGGGGATCAACGCGCGCAAACAAGTGGCAATTAGGCTCAACTTTACTCATTTTGAACTATATAATGTTTATTTAGTATAACTTACCTTTTGCACTGCAACTTTTCAACTAAGTTCCTCTCTTTTTCAGATGACCATTGTGCTAAACCCGTCCAGAATACGGCACAACGGAGACACAGGCGCAGACGTGCAGCAGGGACCCATTCTAAGGATTGTTTTTAGATTAAGACCCTGCGTAAACCTTTTTTACTGTCTCTTATTGATACACATCCCTCAGATTCTCAATACAATTGAGAAGGATGCTAACGTATTGGCATGTGGCCACGTCAGAATATTGCACGTACCTGGACACCAGGGGCTTATTACAAAGGGCACTATTTAGGCCCGGTTTACATCACAAAGACCGAATACCTTAGGGAGTCGTCGCGAGTTTGTCCTTATATGCATTAGCTCCGAATCATGTCTTTGGTCAAATGTTGGGTTTGCCGGCTCCTGTGTTTTGCTGCCTTACGTTCTGCTCTATCGGCTAAGGCGGCACCAGGAGAACTACTGCGATTGTGCCCTGGTTCATCTAGGAAGCACCTCAGTAGAGGAAGCTGAAAACTGACTACCATGATATAGCATGAGACTGGTTAACCACTCGATGACCTAGCGGAATCTTCGGGATTCCTCCGCCTTAACGAAGGGCCGTTTCCCAGCCAGGCATGTAGGCACCCCGGATCCGGATGAGCGCGGAGCCACCAGGGGCTATATAGTAGCCCCACTGTCAAACTCCTCTGGCTATGTGAAAGTGTTAAAGCATTATAGTCCAGTTTCCTAGTTCGCTGCGCTATCACCTCCTTAATGGTCCAAGACGTTGGATCAAGTGTGAACATGCGTCTTCTGCGAACACCCCCGCATTATATGCGTGGGGGCTGAAGCCAATGACTGCCATTTTTCAGGTTATATATCTATACCGCACAGGAGGCATCATAATACTTTCGAGCAAAAGTATAAATACAGCCTTGTTAAATTCAATAAAACATTGTTTTTACAATGGGAATACATGTCACTCAAACATAATATTCTTTGAGCACCGAGCCTCTATCGAACGAGCGCCTTCAAGAACTTCTTCAAAGTAGTGCTCGACAGCCACTCGGGCTACGGCCGAACCCTGTGCCGCAATAGTGGTGGCATCCATCTCCGCCCAGTATGTTTTGACACGGGCAAGGGCCATCCACGAGCCTTCTATGCACGCAGGCCTCTTTACAACATCGATGTGTGGCACAGCGCCAAGGAATTGTTGCACTAAGCTAAAGTAGCTATTCGGCCTTGGCCCTCCTGGTCACAAATGATCCACAACGGACCTCATGGCGAGTCCGGATAATCTATGGAGCTCGGCCCAACCGGTAAATCGCTCATTCAGCAGCAGCGGACGGACTGGAGCGTGAAACTGTGACTAGAACAGCTTTTCCACTTCGGGACCTTTCTGATCCTTAAAGTACTCGGCTGCATCAGCAGCACTTGCAGCCAAATCCATGTACGCGTCCGCAGAACTCCATAGCCGGTCCAGAGGAGCATACTTCGGATCTCTGAACTTAGTCCACAACAAGAAGGGCTTCCCAGACATGATATCTGCAGCTTGATTCAGCTCCCCCTTCGTCGCTCTAATTTTGGAGCGGGCTTCCTTGGCAGCCACCCGGGCCTTCTCCAGGTCCGTCGCCTTCGCCCAGTTTTCCTCTTCAAGAATCCGGTAACGTCAGCAGCATCTTTTAACTCCACGGCCATCTTGGCAATTTTTTCTTTGCTCTCGCAATGTGCGGCATGTTTGACCCTTAACTCTTCGGTCGCTTGCAAAGCGGCCGCAATGCTACTCCTTGCTTGCTCCTTGGCTCGGGCAAGCTCCGCCCGAAGGGTCTTCACAGTGGCCTCTCCATCTAAAGTCAAAACATATTAAAGATGCTGGCATTATGCTACTCTTATTATGTGACGATCACCAGAAAGGCCACTCACCCTGGGCCTCGTCAAGCCGCTTGTTAACAAGCATGATGTCGGCATCTGCCGCATCCAGCTGCCACTTTAGTTCGGCATACCCACCAGTCCGGCTAGCCACCGGAGCTTCCACCACCTGCACATAAAGGCAGTCTGGTTATTACCTGGGACTACGATCCTCTATTTGCCGCCGTTTTCGATGACAACCAGAGTCTCAGGGGCTACTATCTACACAGGGCACATCTAAAAATGTGCGGTACCGTTAAAAATGTAGATCATTTCACGTACCTCAGAACCCGTCAGTAGACTCATAAAGCTTCATGCAACCCGCTTTCGGCGGACGAAATCCTTTCAATCACCGTGCCCATCAATGTGCGGTGCTCTTCTGAGATAGCCGCGTGCTCCAGCAGACCCCTCCGTACGTCCGACCGCACACCAGACGGTGTGTCGGTGGGAACGACACCTATGGGATCACAAGAGACCCTACTACGGTTGCGGGGTGCAGGGTCGTGAGAAGAGCGGATCAAACAGATAGCACACTGTTCGTTTATCCAGGTTCGGGTCGTGAGGATGCGTAAAACCCTACTCCTGCTTTGGTGGATTGCATATCTGTGTTCTTGAGCTAGCTATGGGGCGTGAGGAGCTCCAAAAAGCTGAATCCTCCTCCTGGTCGCCTCGGGCCTCCTTTTATAGGAAAGGGGTTGCCACAGTGGCACACATGAGGTGCAAATGGTACAGTGATGTGAGGTTATCCCTTGCATTACATGACAAGGCGCATTTAATGCGTCTTGCCTAGGTGTCCTTGCTTTATCGGGGACGGGGGAGAGCCCTGCCTCGTCCGTCGCCGCTCCCTCTCGTGTCGACACGCGCCCTAGCCAGCGGCGCCCGCAGTGCCATGTAGGCAGGCAGGCAGCTGAGCTGGCACAGTGGTGGGTCTCCACAAAGATCCGCATGCCGCCACGCAGGTGCGTGCCCAGTTGGTTGGGTCGGCAGCTGGATGCGAACGGCTGTGGAGGTTTGACTGGCGTGGGCCTGATGGTGGCCCTATGGGTGTTCTTGGCAAGGGCCTTGCCGGGGCCCCGGCAAGGGTCTTGCTGTAACACCCTCGATGCGACTATATCTCCCACGTGTCGAGGCACGACTTAGACGCATAATCGCATTGAAGGCATATGTCGCAAGTCAGGCAATCATCACAAACATCCCATGTAATATAGATGAATAAAAGGGATAACATAGTTGGCTTACACTCGCCACGTCAATCAAGTACATAAATAACATACATCATCCAAACACTCATGGCCCGACTACGGCGCCAAAATAAAAGACAACCGAACAAGCGACATGGTCCCGATCACCCCAACTGGGCACCACTACTGATCATCAGGAAAAGAAACATAGTAACATTGAGAGTCCTCGTCGAACTCCCACTTGAGCTCGTACGCGTCACCTGGAGCGGAATCACCTGGACCTGCATCTGGTGTAATAGTAATTTGTGAGCCACAAGGACTCAGCAATCTCGCACCCTCGCGATCAAGACTATTTAAGCTTATAGGTAGGGTAAGGTAAATATATGTGGAGCTGCAGCAAGCGACTAGCATGTATGGTGGCTAACTTATTCGCAAAAGAGAGCGAGAAGAGGAGGCAAAGTGCGAACGCATAACTAAAGAGGGCAATCCTGCGGCAAACATTACTCCAACACCGTGTCCACTTCCCGGACTCCGCCGAGAAGAGGCCATCACGGTAACACACGTGGTTGATTCTTTTTAATTAAGTTAATGTTTAAGTTATCTACAACCGGACATTAACAAATTCCCATATGCCCATAACCGCGGGCACGGCTTTCGAAAGTTCAAATCCCTGCAGGGGAGTCCCAACTTAGCCCATGACAAGCTCTCACGGTCAACGAAGGAATAGACCTCCTCCCGAGACGTTCCGATCAGACTCAGTATCTCGGTTCTTCAAGATATTTCGACAGGTCAAAACAAATCCAGCAACACCGCCCGAATGTGCCGACAAATCCCGATAGGAGCTGCACGTATCTCGCTCTCAGGGCACACTCAGATGAGCTCTCCATACAACTAAAACCAAACCTCGAGTTTCCCCAAGGGGGCGCTGCACAGGACTCTAGTTCGGACCAACACTCAGAGGAGCACTGACCCGGGCCGGGGGGGTTTAAAATAAGATGACCCTCGGGCTCCGGAAACCTAAGGGAAAAAGAGGCTAGGTGGCAAATGGTAAAACCAAGGTTGGGCATTGCTGGAAAAGCTTTAATCAAGACGAACTATCAAGGGGTTCCCATTATAACCCAACCGCGTAAGGAACGCAAAATTCGGGAACATAACACCGATATGACGGAAACTAGGGCGGCAAGAGTGGAACAAAACACTAGGCGAGAGGCCGAGCCTTCCACCCTTTACCAAGTATATAGATGCATTAAGATAACATGGCAATATAATGATATCCCAACAAGTAAATAAATGTTCCAACAAGGAACGGTCTCCAATCTTCACCTGCAACTAGCAACGCTATAAGAGGGGCTGAGCAAAGCGGTAACATAGCCAAATAACGGTTTGCTAGGACAATGGTGGGTTAGAGGCTGAACATGGCAATTTGGGAGGCTTGGAAGCAAGTGGTAGGCATCGTAGCATTGGCATAGCAAAAGAGCGAGCAAACTAGCATAGCAAAGATAGTAGTGATTTCGAGGGTATGATCATCTTGCCTGCAAAGTTGTCAGAGTTGACTGGATCCTCGAAAGCAAACTCAACGGGATCCTCGCTAGCGAACTCGTCTCTCGGCTCTACCCAAACAAGACACACAAGCAACAAGGACACAATCAACCACGTGCAAGGATCAAACAAGATGGTGCAATGATGATATGCTATGCGGGATGCGATGCGGGATGCATATGCAAGATATGACAGGAAAAGCATGAACCTGGCCTCAACTTGGAAAACCAAGTGTGCCACTGGAAAGATGAGATGAAATCGCTTGAAAATGATATAAAGATCGCTGGAAACGGAGTTACGGTTTGGAAATGGCAAGCGATTCAAATATGACCACGATCTGCGATTTACAGCAAGTAGTCATCTAAATGCAATGAGATGAACATGCTACAACACTCAAACATGGCATCAAGATACATGGCAGGGATGCATTCAAGATGCTTAACAAAAGTCTAGCACTGAGCTACGGCCAAATCATCCATTAGGAGGTTCAAACAAGCATGGCAAAAATGCAAATGGTAAAACAGATCTCAGACAGTGAAATTAACACTTGTGTGGAATTTCAGACCAAGTAGCTCTCTTCGGAGCAACAAAACAACATGCTACAGGACCTGAACATGGCAAAGTAAAACATGGCATGGAGCTACTCAAAGAGCTTAACAAAAGTCCCTTAGTGACCTTGAGCCAAAAGGGATCAGAAAATATACTAACAAGCACATGAACATAGCAAAAACATAATCAGTTTTCAGACTTGGTGAAAACTGGGACATGCTGAAATCATAACTCAAGTAGGCATGTTTACGAGCTCGATGCACTCACTACGGTGCATGTCATGGCAAGACAAGCATACATGCATTAAGAAGGCACAAAATGCAAGCTAGACATGGCAAGAACAATGGCATAGCATACACGGATCAACTACAACAACATCGGCAAAATCGCAAACAAGTTGACGATCTGCCTAGATTGACAAAGTAGCAAAAGTAGAGCTCGATTGACTCAAGCTAGGGTGCTCCATATATGCAAACAAAGACATGGATGGATAGAGCACTACAATATTAACAAAACATCCTTACTGATCATCCTCAAAAGAGGCACGGATCACTAGGAAACAACATGAACATATGGCATCATGAACTAAACAATCCCAGGACTTGGTGAAAATGTTAAGTCCCTGAAAACAGAATTACCAAGTGGCTCACTTTGCAAGCTTGCACTAGTCACCACACACATCACAAAAATACGTGGGTTGAACCTCTGGAAAGATGACAAAACCTTTAACAAAACATATGTAGAACTCATGGGCATCTCATGCACACAATAATCATGGCAAAAATGACAAATGTCTAAGATGGAGTAGCAGATCTGACAATTAACTCAAGTAGCCCTCTTCTAACAGCATTTCAGGCATCAAGATGAACTCAAATGAAAATGATGCAATGGAATGAAATGATGTACTCTCAGAGGCGAACATTTAGATATGCTATATGCATGAATCGGAGCTACGGATGCGGAGATATAGCAAGTTGAAATTAGGCACATGGATCTGGAATTCCTGGGACTTAGGCGAAATTTACCACCGGATCTAGGGTTTGACCCGGCACGTAGATCGAGGCGGCGGCGCGCACTGTTCACGTCGGAGCCGAGCTCGCCGGCGATGGCGTCGTGGTGGTCGGGATCTTGACGGGGAGGCGGCGGCGAGGCACTCCCGGGACGGATCTCGCCGTATCCGGCCGGCGGGGAGCCGGAGCGGCGGCGGGGAAGGCGATGGCCGGCCGGTGCGGGGCGCGGCGCGGCGCCGACGAAGAAGAGGCGGCGAGGCTGCCGGGGTGGCGAGGAGGTGACGGGTGGCGGCGCGCAGCGGCTCCGGGCGCCGGCGCGGAAGAAGATGACGGCGGGGCGACCGGACGCGGGCGGCGGGGCGATGGGCTCGCGGGGGCCGGTTGTGGGCCTGCGTGCCGGTGGTGAGCTGGGGACCCGCAGCGCCACATGGCGGCACCGGGTTGGACGGCGGGGTGGCGTACGTGTCCGGTTGCGGCCGGACGTGTCCGATGCGCGCGAGGTGGGTGGATCTAGGGTTTCGTCCGGAGGAAGGAGAAGGAGATTTTCGGGGGTTCTTTAAATAGGCATAGGAGGAGCTAGGAGACTACAAATGAGGTGCGGTTTTCGGCCACGCGATCGTGATCGAACACTCTAGATGATGGAGCAGAGTTAGGTGGGTTTTGGGCCAAATTGGAGGGGTGTTGGGCTGCAACACACACGAGGCCTTTTCGGTCCCTCGGTTAACCGTTGGAGTATCAAACGAAGTCCAAATGATACGAAACTTGACAGGCGGTCTACCGGTAGTAAACCAAGGCCGCTTGGCACTCTCAGTCCAATCCGGAAATGTTTAGTCCCCACACACGAAAGAAAGGTAGAAATGACCACCGGAGGAGAACGAAGCGCCGGAATGCAAAACGACCAACGGGGAAAATGCTCGAATGCATGAGATGAACACGTATGCAAATGCAATGCACATGATGACATGATAAGAGATGCATGACAAAAATAAAACAACACACAGAGACAAAGACCCAAACCCGAGAAAAAAAATTAACTTAAAGCCATGGAAGAGTTGGATTACAAATTGGGAAAATCATATCCGGGGTGTTACACTTGCCGTGGCACCTGCTGTCATCCCCGGCAAGCCTTTTGCCGGGGGCCTTGTGGTCCTCCTTGGCTGGGATCCCACCAAGGATCATCATCTTCTAAAGGGTGTATCTGATCTTGAATGTCTTCACAAAGATCCGCATGCCACCACGGGGATGTCTCCCGAATACTTGCCCCATGGGGGCAGTGGACTCAAGGGTGATTTACTCCGTAGGTGTGGGGCGAGCTGCCACGGCAAGGGTCTTGCCGAGTTTGCTAAAACCACCTCCCGGCAAGGATCTTGCTGGAGGGGTCGACTTCATCCCCTTTGCTCTTTGTGGTCTTGGTCTTGGCGTCGTTCTGCTTCTCCTAAGCTTTGGCCTTACCTTGGCTCACCTCCCTTGCCTTGCTCAGTGTGGTGGTGCCCGTGGCTCAGATTGCATGTGCACAGTTATAGGGGTACAAAAAGTGTAGCCCTCTTTTTGTACACCGACAGGAGCCCCCGGGCCTGGGTCACACATAAGCGCAATCGCGTCGTTGGGCTAGGCCCAAAAACGGTGCGCGGGCAGGCCGGGCGGTTTTTACCGCGGTAAGTCTCTTTGCGCGCTGCGCTTCCCATGCTTCCCGCGCGTGGGGAGGCATGTGTGGCGTGGGGTTGCTTCCCGCGGGCATGCGTCACATCATAGTTAATGTCAAAGGAGGCGGCCCGTTGTTTTCCCCCATAAGAAAGGAATAACCGCGGGCGCGCTGCTCACTTTCTCCTCTTTCCTCGTGCCTTTTCCAATCTCAGAGCCGCCGTTTCCTCTCTTCCTTCCTTCCTAAGCTTTCGTCGTCGCCCGCTGTCGTTGCTTCGTCATCCCCCTTCCTCAGGCCTCTAAACTTCTTGGTCGCCATGGCTCCCAAATTCGCCAAGGGCAAGGGGGTGGCTAAGGGCGCCGGGACGATGGAGCCGCCGGAGAGCGCGCTGTCGGGGGACCGGACGAAGTCCGCCTTCTTCTTCCCCTCGACGGTTGATGTTCAAGAGCTCCGGGCCTCCTTCAAGCCCCTATGGGGAGTGAAGACAGGGAGAGAGGATTCGGGACACCAGGCGACGCGCGTCATTCCTGCCGCTTGCGCTGATCCTGCCCCAAATCGGTACCCCTTCTTCGTTGATTACTTTTCTTGCGGGTTATGCCCCCTTTCTCCGATTTCTTCTGCGATGTTATGCGCACCTTCGGCTTTCGCCTCTTGGATTTTACTCCAAATGCGGTGGCGTGCATGGCTTTCTTCGCACATCTTTGTGAAGGCTTTGCCGGGGTGCAGCCCAACACGGCGCTCTTCCACCATTACTTCTTCCCTCGAATCCAGCCAAGAGGAGCTGTCTCCGGTTGCGTCACCTGGATCCCAAGATCCAAGGGGGCATACCCGGACGGTGCCGTGAAGGAGAGGTGGGAGGAATGGCGTGGCCGGTCGTGCGGGATTGAAGATGAAAACCTGCCGGAATTCTGCAAGGTCCGCCGAGTGCCACCGGTCCGTGGCAGCGATTGTAGCGATGTCAACGCCGCTGATGGGAGGCTCACCATCGCCACCACCAGGATTCTCCGGCTCACCCAGGCCGGACTCACCCTTGAGATGATCGGGGCAGACTTCATTCGCCGCCGGATTGCCCCATTGCACAGCAAGGGGAGGCCAGCTTGGCTCTTTACGAACCCGGCTGACATTATGCGGCTCCGCCCCGGCCTCGATCACAACTTCATAGTGCTGGCGCATGCCCACTTCTGCCAGCGGCTTTTCCAGCTTGATGTGGGTCGCGATGGCGAGGTCAAGCGGACCGGCAAGGCCGTGAGGGCTACCGCAAAGGTTGGCAAGGCCCTCAAGGGGCCATTTTTCAAGCTGCCAGCGGGGGTGGTCCCGTTGTGCAACAATTCGCGTCGGTCCAAGATCATCGCCATGATGCTGGACTGTAATGCGCACGGCCCTGTCCCGAGCTAGGAGGTGCCGAAGGACGAGGATGTGCAGCAATTCTTCGACACCCTGATCGAGGTGTACGTCAATGCCGACGCCGAGCGGCGGCTTATCATGGACACCACCCAGGCAGAGCTGGACTACATCGCCACTAGGGCGAGGGAGGCACAGCTTGCCATGGAGGCCGGCAGCGCAGGGGGCGTGGAGGACAAGGCCGCAACGGCGGTGGAGGAAGAGGAGCTCACCCGGTGGGCGGCGGCCTCCGGGGAGGTCAGCAGCGCCGACACTGGATCTCCGCTCGTCGAAGACGCGGCCGACGAGTCATCGTCGGAGGAGGAGGATGTGGCGGCGGGTCGACACCAACCAGGGGAAGAGGGCGAGTCCTGCGGCGGGCTGGCTCCGGTGAGCCGGTCTGGCCCGGCAGGGCTGCGCGGCCTCAATTGACCCTGGAGGGGTCTGGGTGCCACACGAGGGCCACGTCAGCCAAGAGGCCGACGAAGGCCGCTGAGAAGAAGAAGACAATAGCCCCTTCCTCATCTGGGCGCGCACAAGCCCCGCCGTCTTCGCCTCCTCCGGCAGATGTCGACTCGGATGTTGACGCGGGGGTCACTTTTGATCTCGGGCCTCTCAGCCCGAAGAGGAAGAGGAAAGCGGTGGAAGAGGAGGGGGTGGATGACGAGTAAGTACTTCGTTCCTTACTGTCATTTCCATTCCTCTGAATTAAGCCACCCATCTTGATCCATTTTTGCTTTTGCAGGGATGCAGAGACGTTGGCCTAGAGGGTGAAGAGGGCGAAGGCCTCGGTGAGCAGTCAGCCCCCAGCTGGGGCTTTAAGGACGCCACTGTTGGTGTTGAGCAGCCTGGACAGCAGCCCCCGGCACAGCCCCCAGCATAAGTTCGTCACCCTCTTCTTACTCGACATGTGGTAGGCGTCCGATGCTATGGTGTTAACCTTGCTGGGTTTGTAGGAGGGGAGCGGCAGCAGGAGGAGCCGCAGAGGGCTACCCCCAACACACCATCCCCATCGACTACGCCGCCGCGAGGGGCGTCCCCGGTAAGGGCATCAAGCACGAAGCCCACACCCATGGAGGAAGAGGGGAACTTCGCCGCTGGTGACTCTGCCACGACGCCGGATGCTGGCAGGGAGGGGACTTCTGCTTCACAGCCTGGCACTGGTGATTCGCCTGTCCTCCGTCTCTGTTTTTCCCTTATCCTTTTCTTGGCTTCCATGCTCCCATACCCAGACCCTCCTCCAATAGGTATGGAGGACGTGGATACCATTGCTGGGAACATTGCTGAGGAGGCCGCCAAGGACGCTGTTGAGGTCGCCGCTGATGAGGCCGCCAAGGCGACAGGGGAGGCTTCTGCCGAGGGCGCCAACGGTGGGCCTGTCGGGGAAGCCGGCAAGGCCACCGCCGAGGAAGAGGCGGTTGATGATCAGCCTCCCTCCTCCTCAACCTCGGGCCCAGGCAGGTATCTGAAGGTGGGCGATGATCTTTTCGTCCACCTCCCAGGGGCGTCAAGTTCCCGGGGGCCCGCCGAAGGGGAAGTCTTTGACGGCGAGGTGCTTGCCGCCACCGGGCTTGAGGTTGTCGGTGAGCCAGGCGTTGGTGGTGACGGTTCTCCGGAAGAGCAGCTTTTCCGCGCTATGGGGACCAACTTCCGAAAACTCCAGGCGCTCTACCGTGTCCGTCTGGACAAGGTTAAGTCCAGGATGGCAACGGTGGACCAGACGGAGGTGGATTTCAAGGCGCGCGTTGCTGAGACGCAGACCTGGTTCTACCAGACGCGCGAGGAGCAGAGGGCCCTTCAGGAGGAATTGGCCAAGCGCAACGTCGAGCTCACCATGAAGATGGCTGACATCGAGAAGGCCCAGGAACAGGCGGCAAACTTGGATGCCGCGGCCGAGGCCGTCCGGAACCAGCATCAAGCCGCACTGGATTCCCAGGAAGAGGACCTCACCGCGCGTGAGGCAAAGATTGCCGCAGCGCTCCGTGTCAAGGATGAGGAGCTCGAGGCCCTTGTCGCCCGGCGGACTCGCGAGCTGGAGCAGAGGCACAAGGAGGCACTCGATGCCTAGGCTCTGGCCCATGCCGGCAAGGTAAGGGAGTTGGAGGTGGCGCAGGACGAGCTGAAGGAGCAGGCCCTCAAGCTGTCCAACGAGAAGAGCACGCTCAACAGCGCCTTGGTGGAGGCGCAAGGAGCGGTCATCAGCAGGGCTGGGGAGCTCTCCGAAGCGCAAAACTCCGTCAAAGATCTCAAGCTGAAGCTGGAGGATCTCGAGAAGATGCTGTTGGAGAGAAGGGCTCGGGAGGAGACCTTGACCAGGAGCCTGGAGGAGGAGAAGCAGCTGTGGGCGAACGAGGCCGCCTCCCACCAGGATTATGTGGCGGGCGAGAACAGATGGATCATCCGTCTGGAGGAGGTTGCTGACAGGGTCACCTTGCAGTTGGCCACCATGGGGATGCCAAACGTGAGGTACGCCCCTGAGCGCAGCGGGACCGTCAACACTAAGTTGACCCTATTCTTCGAGGGCGTCCTCGGAGCCTAGGCTTATCTTCACTCCAACCGAGCGGCCACGTTGGCCGGGGAAGCTCGGCGACTTTGCCGGGGGGTCATGACCAAGGTCCTCACCAAGATGGCGTACTGGAATCCCGACCTCGACTTCGGTGCCGCGATGGATAGCTTGCCGGAGGGTGTTGACCTCACGATGCTCAAGGAGCGCATCAAGCCCGTCATCAGTAGTATCAACGAAATCAAGAGGGTGGAAGGCCAGCGCCGGGATTAGGCATCCTGTTCTTCACCGCCGCTGTAGGTTCACGACCAAGACAAATTTCATCTTTAGTTAGAACCGCAGCAATGGCGTGATGTAATATAACTTTGCAGTACTTTTAATTTCATGCATGTTATTTCCCCGTTCAATTCCTCTTTGTATGCGCGCCCTATGCCGATTGGGTAGGCTCGCCGGCGCGGAAGCCCCGAGCGGTGTTTTGGGGATGGATCCCCATGGGCCTGCTGGGTACGCGTGCTGCCGGACAAGCCACCTTTCTGTTCCGAACGCGGCCGCTCGAACTGTCGAGCTTGACTCGAGTCGGAATCGAGAGCGTTGTTGGTCGCGGAAGGTTACTCTGCCATTCTTGACGCAGCCGCTTGAGCTGTTGAGCGGACTCAAAACAGGGCAAGGGTGTTGCTGATCGTGGGAGAGCCCCCTGGCGTGCAGGTTTCTCATACAAAGGCGTGACATCTCCAGGGGGAATAACCTCATATAAAAAGGATAGAACAAATAAGGGTTAAGTGCAACTTAGCTTCTGTTTGTAGTCACTCGAGCACTGATCTTCCGGCCTCCGTCCTTCTGCAAGAGCCACGAAGACGAAGGGGTGCTGAGCTGATTGCTAGAGCCGATTCTCACAACTGTGCCCCCTACCGGCCGCGCCATAGATGTCGGTGGGAACGACACCTATGGGATCACAAGAATCCCTACTACGGTTGCGGGGCACGGGGTCGTGAGAAGAGCGGATCAAACAGATAGCACATGGTTCGTTTATCCAGGTTCGGGCCACGAGGATGCGTAAAACCCTACTCCTGCTTTGGTGGATTGTATATCTGTGTTCTTGAGCTAGCTATGCGGCGTGAGGAGCTCCAAAAATTCGAATCCTCCTCCTGGTCGCCTCGAGCCTCCTTTTATAGGAAAGGGGTTGCCACAGTGGCACACAGGAGGTGGAAAGGGTACAGTGATGTGAGGTTATCCCTTGCATTACATGACAAGGCGCATTTAATGCGTCTTGCCCAGGTGTCCTTGCTTTATCGGGGACGGGGGAGAGCCCTGTCTCGTCCGTCGCCGCTCCCTCTCGTGTCGACACGCGCCCTGGCCAGCGGCGCCCGCGGTGCCATGTTTGCAGGCAGGCAGCTGAGGTGGCGCAGTGGTGGGTCTCCACGAAGATCCGCATGCCGCCATGCAGGTGTCTGCCCAGCTGGTTCGTTCGGCAATTGCATGCGAACGGCAGTGGAGGTTTGACTGGCATGGGCCTGATGGTGGCCCTACGGGTGTTCTTGGCAAGGGCCTTGCTGGGGCCTCGACAAGGGTCTTGCCGTGGCGCCTGCTGTCATCCCCGGCAAGGCTTTTGCTAGGGGCCTTGTGGTCCTCCTTGGCTGGGATCCCGCCAAGGATCATCATCTTCTAAAGGGTGTATCTGATCTTGAATGTCTTCACAAAGATCCGCATGCCACCACGGGGATGTCTCCCGAATCCTTGCCCCATGGGGGTAGTGGACTCAAGGGTGACTTACTCCGTAGGTGTGGGGCGAGCTGCCACGGCAAAGGTCTTGCCGGGTTTGCTAAAACCGCCTCCCGGCAAGGATCTTGCCGGGGGGTCCGCTTCGTCCCCTTTGCTCTTTGTGGTCTTGGTCTTGGCGTCGTTCTGCTTCTCCTGAGCTTCGGCCTTACCTTGGCTCACCTCCATTGCCTTGCTCAGTGTGGTGTGGCTCAGACTGCCCGTGCACAGTTATAGGGGTACAAAAAGTGTACCCCTCTTTTTGTACACCGACACGGTGCCGGGCTCTTTTGATGACTCTCTTCGAGAGCCGGATGCTGAGGACTTCGGGTGGCCATAAGATTACCTTCTGGCCTTGCCGGATCCGGAGAAACCCTCCGCGCCGACACCTCAGGGTCGCCCGCTTCGTGAGGTGGTGTGGCAGGGGGAGGCGTTTCGCTCTCCATCATCTCCGGAAGAAGATCCCCCGAAGACGAGCTCTGCTGAGAAGGGCTAAGATCTGAACTGCAAGATAAATGCTTCGATTATTTTCCTCAAAAGAAGAGCAAGATATTTTCATTATTAACTACCCCTTTTACTTACAGCTCGGTGGAGGGCTGGTCCCCTTGAGGGCATAGTACGGCCAGGGTATCCCCCAGGGCAGGACCTTCCAGCGGAGATTTCTTCCCTCGTTTGGAGACCATTGTCTCTGGGTCCGCAGAGGCGGCTCTCTTCCTTCCTTGGGGAGAGGAAGTTTCAGTTCCTTCTCTCTGGCTAATCTCCTTCGTGGAGACACTAACCTCGTTATTCCCCCCCTTCATCTTCCTTGGAGGGCACTAGGTAGGGTGTTGGCTTGAGCATCTTTTCCAGCACCGGATTGTCCAAGCCTTCAGGAAGGGGGGCCGAACACCGGATCATCTTCGCCTTTGTTATCCAGTCCTAGTCAAAGAGCGATTCTTCAGAATGATGTCATGATAAATAAAAGGACAGCATGTTCGGCCATGGGATTACTTACTTGGGCAGCGGGGTGGTTGCAGCTCGGGCCCACGTCCTCGGTAGTGTCCGGACACTCTATTCGGGGTCCGAAGAACGATTTGTACATCTCCTCTTGCGTCATGCCGAGGAAATTCTAAATAGTGCGCGGTCCTTCCGGGTTGAATTCCCACATGCGGAGGGGCCGACGTTTGCAAGGCTGGATTCGACGAACCAGCATAACTTGCATTACCATAACCAGACTGAAATCTCCCTCGAAGAGATCTCGGATACGGCTCTGCAGTATTGGCACGTCCTTGGCTGGACCCCAGCTCAGCCCCCTGCTAATCCATGACATCAGTTGTGGTGGGAGGCCCGAGCAAAAGATGGGGGCATATACCCACTTGGCACTTCGGGGAGATGACGTAGAACCACTCCCGTTGCCATAATCCGGACACCTCTGGAAAGGAACCCTTCGGCCATGGAGCATCAGCAAGTTTCCTTATTAAAGCACCTCCGCACGCTGCGTACTGCCCCTCGACCATCTTCGGCTTCACATCGAAGGTCTTGAGCCACAGGCCGAAGTGAGGGGTAATGCGGAGGAAGGCCTCACAAACGACAATAAATGACGAGATGTGAAGAAGGGAATCCGGGGCCAGATCGTGAAAATCCAGCCCGTAATAGAACATAAGACCCCTAACAAAGGTATCCAGAGCGAGGCCTAGTCCTCGAAGGAAGTGGGAGACGAACACAATGCTCTCGTTGGGTTCGGGAGTAGGGACGACCTGCCCTCGGACGGGCAGCCTATGCGAAATTTCGGTGGTCAGATATCTGGCCTCCCTCAACTTCTTGATGTCCTCCTCCGTGACGAAGGAAGGCATGCACCGGCCTTGGAGGCTAGATCTGGACATGATTGAAGGTCCGAAGCACCTGACCTGGGCTTTGGGTGTTAGAACTCGAGGCAGGGGAAGGATTCGATTAAGCACGGGAGGGAAAAAAGTAAAAGCCTTGTCCCTTTATGAAGAGGGTGAATATCAAGTGTCCTCCTCATGGCCATTTGGGACTTGCCTAAGATCTAGGAGTCCTAGGCACGGTTGGGTTACCCACGTCTATATTAATGAGAATCCCGTAATAAAGGGAACACGATCTCTGCTTTGACAAGACGTGTCAAGAAACCGCCTCGCGTTATGTGCGGGGCTGGTTAAAGAAAAACGGTTCGAATAATTACCGGGCCATGGCATGATATCATGCTGCCAAAACGTGTCAGCAGATTAGATTTGTGGAAATATTATTCTCTCTAAGGTGGTATGTGGAACTTATTTTGCAGGGTCGGACACTATCCTTGTATTCAAACTCTTCTGTGGTGTATTCGGAGGAGGAACCCGCCTTGCGATGCCGAAGACAACACTGCGCGCCGAACTCATCGTCATTGAAGCCTGGTTCAGGGGCTACTGATGGAGTCCTGGATTAGGGGGTCTCCGTACAGCCGGACTATATCCTTTGGCCGGACTGTTGGACTATGAAGATACAAGATTGAAGACTTCGTCCCGTGTTCGGATGGGACTCTACTTGGCGTGGAAGGCAAGCTAGGCAATACGGATATGCATATCTCCTCCTTTGTAACCGACCTTGTGTAACCCTAGCCCCCTCCGGTGTCTATATAAACCGGAGGGTTTTAGTCCGTAGGACAAGATACAATCATACCATAGGCTAGCTTCTAGGGTTTAGCCTCTCCGATCTCGTGGTAGATCAACTCTTGTACTACTCATATTATCAAGAATAATCAAGCAGGACGTAGGGTTTTACCTCCATCAAGAGGGCCCGAACCTGGGTAAAACATCGTGTCCCCTGCCTCCTATTACCATCCACCTTAGACGCACAGTTCGGGATCCCCTACCCGAGATCCGCCGGTTTTGACACCGACAACAGGGGATCGCAACAGTTTTCGAGGGTAAAGTATTCAACCCAAATTTATTGATTCGACACAAGGGGAGCCAAAGAATACTCTCAAGTATTAGCAGTTGAATTGTCAATTCAACCACACCTGGAAACTTAATATCTGTAGCAAAGTATTTAGTAGCAAAGTAATATGATAGTAGTGGTAACGGTAACAAAAGGTAACGGTAGTATAAGCAATGTTTTTGGTATTTTGTAGTGATGATAGCAATAGCAACGGGAAAGTAAATAAGCGAAGAACAACATGTGGAAAGCTCATAGGCAATGGATCGGTTATGGAGAATTATGTCGGATGCGGTTCATCATGTAACAGTCATAACCTAGGGTGACACAGAACTAGCTCCAGTTCATTGATATAATGTAGGCATGTATTCCGAATATAGTCATACGTGCTTATGGAAAAGAACTTGCATGACATCTATTGTCCTACCCTCCCGTGGCAGCAGGGTCCTTACGGAAACTAAGGGATATTAAGGCCTCCTTTTAATAGAGAACCGGCACAAAGCATTAACACATAGTGAATACATGAACTCCTCAAACTACGGTCTTTACCGGTAAGTATCCCGATTACTGTCACTTCGGGGTTAACGGATCATAACACATAATAGGTGAATATAGACTTGCAAGATAGGATCAAGAACACTCATATATTGATGAAAACATAATAGGTTCAGATCTTAAATCATGGCACTCGGGCCCTAGTGACAAGCATTAAGCATAGCAAAGTCATAGCAACATCAATCTCAGAACATAGTGGACACTAGGGATCAAACCCTAACAAAACTAACTCGATTACATGATAGATCACATCCAACCCATCACCGTCCAGCAAGCCTACGATGGAATTACTCATGCACGGCGGTGAGCATCATGAAATTGGTGATGGAAGATGGTTGATGATGATGATGGCGATGGATTCCCCTCTCCGAAGCCCCGAATGGACTCCAGATCAGCCCTCCCGAGAGGTTTTAGGGCTTGGCGGCGGCTCCGTATCGTAAAATGCAATGAATTCTTCTCTCTTATTTTTTTCTCCCCGAAACACAATATATGGAGTTGGAGTTGGAGTCAGAGAGGCAACAGGGGGCCCACGAGGTAGGGGGGCGCGCCCCCCACCCTCGTGGACAGGTGGTGGGCCCCCTGGCCTTCATCTTTTAGAGGTATTTTTCATATTTTCTGAAAAGTTTCTCCGTGAAGTTTCAGGTCATTCCGAGAACGTTTGTTTCTGCACATAAATAACACCATGGTAATTCTGCTGAAAACATCGTCAGTCTGGGTTAGTTCCATTCAAATCATGCAAGTTAGAGTCCAAAACAAGGGCAAAAGTGTTTGGAAAAGTGGATACGTTGGAGACGTATCAAGCATCTACATTTCCCAACCATCCTTGTGCTCATATTTCAAAATCCTAGAATCTATTAATTTCGTGTGCCATGCATGTTGTAGAGCTATCATATGTCTCCCGTCATTTATTTCTCACCGACCTGCTATCTGCTACCTTTAGACTGTACTACTTGTGCACACACTTCACCCATACTCACACTATTGTTTTTTATGCATGGGTATTTCAGACTCTGACGCAGTGTTGATGAATACAAAAAAGAAAATACAGAAGTCGCTCTAGTGTAATTCGATGATAGCACTAAGCGTCTTAGCGCTCTAAAGGGTGCAGTGCCAGCAGATGGAGACAGTAAACGTAGCTCTACAGTTGATGATCTCAATTGCCACACACAACCATCCCAGGTGCTTGCTTTAACATCGCGCTTTCAAATGTGGTTGCATGTTGCATATGGTGTCTAGCTTGTATTGCTTTCAATTTGGTTGGGCCAATTCCATTTTCCCCCCTAACTTTGTCCCGAGCTCATCTTTACCCCTAAAATAAAACGGTGCTCAACTATACCCCTCTTCCATTAGATGGCGTTATGGAAATACCCCTCCGCACCGTTTCCATCCAGTCAAAGGAGTTTGACTGACATCGGGACTTTTTCTGGACAAGTATGCCCTTCCTTACAAGTGGGACCTGGCCGAACAGTTATCTATCTCACTTGTCTTCTTCAACCTCCCGACGACCATAGGAGACAGGAAGGTGGCAGAGCACCGGTGATTTGGAGCTCTGGGAGGGAGGCACGACTGGGGCCCGTCCATGTGTACGTCCGCAATGTCGTCTGTAAGCTCCTCCGCAGACAGTGAGGTAAGTCGATTTGGATTTTGGGTTGACATTGGATTTGGGGATTTCTCATCTAGGGTTTCGCGGGATGGGCCGTAATATGCACCTTTTTGGCTCGTAGGTGGACGACTGCGGGATTGTGCAGTTCCAATCCGAGTTTTTCATTCCAAATCCAAGTTTCTACGGCCTTGAGGAGCGCTCAAAGCATTGTTGCCCGGGGCATGGGCTAATTCCTGTCCATCGTGTTTCTTGGGTTGGAGCAAGCACGGGAAGAAGGTTTTTGGGTTGTCCACTCGATGTAATTGATCTGACCTCAAAACATCATTTGGTACTATGTTTTCGTCCATTTATTGCAAAGTTATGAATTTCATCTTATTATGTGAACTCTGATTTCACAGCTTCCTGATGAGTGTGATTGGGTTGTTTGGATTGACCCCCCTCCCACTAAGCTAGTGGGGCAAGATTTTGAGGAGCTCCATGGTGGCCTTGAACGTAGTTGGATCAAAGCTAGTAGGATGGAGAGGAAGGTCATGGATCTGAACAATGAAAACAAGAAAATGCAATTGAAGTTGAAGAAAAGGAATGAGCTGATGGAAACAATGGGTTTTCTCTTTGTTCTTGGCATCAGCATTGTGGCTAGTTTAGTTTCTATTTGGTCTAAGCAAGCCAATTAAGTGACAGTGTGTGTGTGTTATATTTCTACTACTGTGTTGAAGATGTAATGTTGGGAACTTAAGCAGATGTAATTCTATCATGTTGGGAACTTAAGCAGATGAAATTCTATCATGGGCGCCCTTCTATCATTTGTGCACTATTGGAGCTACTTTCTCTTAGTAATGCAAAATTTGTGTTAAATTTGTCACCAATGCTTTAATTTGGTATTGCCAGCAATGTTGCCTGGTAGTAACAAAACAGGTGTGCTCCATTGTTCAGCACAGAATGACAGCAAAAGGTGCAATTTTGAGCACGTAGCAAGATATTTAGGGGCAAAAGTGAGCAATCAGATGATAGTTAGGGGCAAATATGAGCACAAATCAATAGTTCAGGGACATTTTGCAGCACATGAAACTGGAGTAGGGGTAGTTCAAGGTAATTCATTACAAAACAAGCTAGTCTTATCTAGCACACCAGCCCTTAAACATCAGTTTGATAATATTAAGACAGTAGTTCACACTCCAGCATTACAAACCAATAGTTGTTTGACAACATCTAACATTAAGACAGCAGTACACACTCCAGCATTACAGTTTGCCCATCTTGCTCCTTGTGTTGGCTGCAGGATTAGCATCCTTGCTCCTTGTGCTTACACTTGGTTGCATGCCGCCTTTCGCCTTCTTCTGTGGTGAACCCCACTTTGTACCTCTTGTACCTGGCCTTTTGAAATTATTCCTTGGGATGAGAAACATGAACACAATCAAGATCAGTCAGCAAAAATAGCTACATAATTGATGCATGTACATGCAGTAATGTACATGCAGTACAATATATTGCATACCTAGCAAGATCAGTATCAACAGCCTTAGGGGAAGTAGCGGGTGGAGGAGAGCCAGGAGCAGAAGGAGAGCTAGTAGCAGTTGGAGGAGAGTTAGGAGCTTCTGTTCCTTCTTCTGGAGCTTCAGTTTGGGCAGTTGCTTGAGCAGATTCTGGAGCATCTATTCCAGCATTATGAGCACCCCAATGCTCATATTCTCCAGAAGCAGGATCAATGGACTCTTTGAAGTGGGTCCCATGGTGTCCTAGTCTTCCACAGCGAGAGCACTTCTTTCTCCTGCCTCCTAGGCCTTTTCCTTCAGACTATGCCCTTATCCTAGTCTTCCTTGGTCTGCCAGGAGGTCTGTGCTGCACAGGTGCAGAGAGTTTAAACCTAGGGTCAACAATGTCCCACTATTGTTTTCCCTCCATTGTAGGAAAATTTTCAGCATAAGTGAGATTGAATCTTTTAACTGAGTAAAATTCATGCACATACTGATCTATCTCACTTACTGGACCTCTCATTGAAGTAATGAAATAGAGAGCATGTATGCAAGGTTGTCCAGTAATTTGCCACTTTCTACAACTACATGTCATTGCTTGCAGATCCACAGGATACCTCCACTCCCTCTTCTCTTTGTCAATTGCAGTCACCTCTGCCTGAAATGTACTTCTCTTCACAATATTCATTTCCAAGCCCTTCTTGGACTTCAGCAACAAAATTTTCATCACTTCAGGGACTATGATGTGCCCTACATAAGTAGCAGCAGCAATGCTCTGCCTCAGGTCAAATTTCTCCATCAAATATTGCCTGATCTTGTCAAACAGATCTACAATGTGCAATCCTTTCCATTTTCTTATCTTGGAATTAAATGACTCTACAAGGTTATTGTTCACATAATCTAACTTGCAGAACTCATTGAAAAGTGCCCTGGCCCATATCTTGGTGTGATGCTCATCTAAATACTCTTTCACATCAGGCTTGCTATACAACTGCCTTAGATGGTAGTTATGCTTTTTACTGCTATAAGTTAGGGAACAAGGCCACAAGTTCTGATCAAAAAAATTCCCCTTAAACTTTTTGGAGAAGTTAGCAGCAAGGTGCCTCATGCACTCCCTATGTTCTACTCCTTGGAACACATCATCTAAAGTTGATTCAAGTCCTTTACATGCATCCGTGTGTATGACAAGCCCTTCTGGGTGCCCTATGAGGTCCTTTAAGTGCTAGAAAAACCATGTCCAACTCTCTATGCTCTCTACCTCTAGCACACCATAAGCAACTGGAAAGATCTAGTTGTTTGCATCTACAGCACAAGCACTTACAAGTTGTCCTCTATACCTCCCATTCAGAGCAGTGGCATCTACTGCCAAATATGGCCTACACCCATCTAGAAACCCTTTCCAGGAGGCCTTAAATGACCAAAAGGCTCTCCTAAAACACTCCTTGGGCCTTCTCTGACCATTTTTTTCAAACTCCACTGTGTGCTTATCAATGTGAACTACACTACCAGGTGATGCCTTCTCAACCTCAGCTTTGAAAGTATAAAGCAAATGAAAACTTTCAGTCCACTTACCATATATCTTGTCAATGGCCATTTGCTTACCATAGAAAACTCTCATGTATGGCAGTTCAACCCCATACTTCTTCTTCAGATCAGTTTGAAGCTGTGGCACAGAAATATTTGAATTTTCTCTGGCCCAGTTCTTAACTGCATCTGCAACTCATCTGCATTTTGCTGACCTCAACCTTTGCCTTCTTGTCACACTAAGGCATGTGTGAGGATGTCTGTTAACTTTCACCTGCAATTACAATTAACAAGCAAGTCAGACAAACAAATGAGCATAGAAATTCTACAGTTGTATGTGCTGAAACAACAAATAACATGCAATTAGTATTGTTATTTCCTCTTCTTAGTACCTGAAATAATTTCCTATTTCTCATTAAGGAGGCATGCATCCTCCACTTACACCTTGGATTTGCACAGTGAACTGTCAATCTACCTGGCTCACTTTTGTCAATTTTGAACTCACTTTGTGTCTTGATTGAGAAAGTTGCTAGTGCATTTCTGCATTCTATCACATCAGAAAATATAGTTCCTCTGCCAAAGAAGGATCATCTCTGTTAAATTGCACTTCTGCCCTATCCTCATCAGCACTCTCAGAATAAGCCATATCATAATCCTCCTCTCTCTCATCTGAATCTGTCTCTTCAAATTGAGGGGGGATAGAATCTTGATCTTCTAGAACTGCCTCTTTCCCCTTGGCCACTTTCCCAATTGCAAATTCTGGATGCAAGATTTCATCCTCATCATCTGTGGGAACATCATCAGGAGCTTCCTCTTCTATGATAGGAGCAGCATCTGACTATTTGCTACTGCTAGGACTAGCTCCAGTTTTTTCATGTACTGAACTAGCCTCTGAAGGTCCTGCATTTCTACCACCAGAACTACCTCTGCCACCAGAACTTCCTCTGCTACCTGCATTTCCTCTCCCACCTGCATTTCCTCTCCCACCTGCATTTCTACCCCTCCCTCTTGTCTAGCTGCACCTAGCTTGAGAACTGTTAGCTTGTGATCTAGTAGTTCTCCTGTCAATCTCTCCTCTGCTTCTTTGTATTACATTGATTTCAATCTCTGCTGACTTACTTTCTGCATATGTTCCAAACATGCTAGCTAGCTCATCATCACACTAAACAGGCACCCAAGCAGTATTTTCCATATCCCAATACCTAATTTCAACAGCATCACATAACCCCCATGGATATTTCTCTGATATAGCACTTCTAAACTTGATAAAAGTTGATATACAGTCAACAACCAATGGGAAAGAAAATCCTGTGCCAGATCCTTTGGTACCAGAACTGCCTAACACACTTGTTTCCATTCTACAATTCAGATTAGACGCTCTAGCTGGGTCCATCCTATGGAAAATATTTAGAAGAAAAAGCAAGTTCATGAATAGAGCACAAGCACGGGAGCACTTGACGAAATTTCCCTGAACAAGCGCGCATGCAAGCAAATGATGAGTGTGCATAGAGACATACCCTCTTGGCCCCGCCCTTGTAGTTGCCGCCATGGTCTGCGAGCTCTCTCCTCTGCTGCCCCCGCCACTACCACGATCAGCGGCCATTCCGTTTGGTCGCCGCCGCTTCTACCACTTCTAAAGACTGACGATGAGCGGGGCAATCAGATCCACTGCCTCCGCATCTGGATCCACGAGCTCGCCCTCAGTAGCCGCCGCGACAGGGGAAATCGATGAACTAGGGTTATGGTTTGTGTCGCGAGATAGAACAGAAGAGAAGAGAAGGGGGGAAATGAGATGGGGTTGGATAGATGTGTGCAGGCCCCACATGTAAGAAGGAAGGGCAAAGATGTCCAGAATAACTACCTAACGTGGTCAAAGTACATTGACCAGACGGAAAGGGTACAAAGGGGTATTTTCATTAGCGTCAGAGACGGAAGAGGGGTATAGTTGAGCACCATTTTATTTTAGGGGTAAATATGAGGTCGGGGCAAAGTTAGGGGGAAATGTAAATGTCCCTTTGGTTAAATTGCATCAGCTTACTTTACACATTACACCTTTGATAATGACATTCCTTCCTATTTTTGATACATACTACATATGTCTATTAAGCATCTCTGTACATCAAACTAGTGCTCTTTTGTATCCCTCATGAATCACTTATGACGAGACAGTCACCCAAGTTGGTTACTGTGAGACGCGCTACTCGTTTAAAGAGCGCAGTGTCATCCTCCCCACATGATTCTCAAGAAATAGCAAGGCTAAATGAAGATAGTCAACGTAGCTCTCTAGTTGATGACCGCAATTCCCCCACACCACCATTGCAGGTGCTTGCTCTTACTTGGCAGTGTGATATGTGGTTGCATGTTGCATATGGTGTCTACCTTGTAATGCTTCTAATTAGAGTAAATTGCATCTGCTTAGTTAACACATTATACCTGTGAATATGACATGTGTTCCTGTTTTTGGTACATATTACGTCTTTCTATTAACCATGTTCTTAATCAAACTACTTTTCTTGTGTATACCTCATCAATCACTTCTGACGAGACACCTTCAAGTTGACAATATAATATTGGTTGCATCTTGCATATCATTTCAAACATGTATTGTCTCTAATTTATTGAAGGGCCACTTATAATGAGACACATCTAACTTGGTAGAGTGATTTTGGTTGGATCTTTCATATGGTGTCTAGATTGCATTGCTTCCAATTTGTTGAAATGCCTTCTGCTTAGCGTTTTTCGTACATATTCCATCCTCCTACAATGTGGTTGTCATACATAAAAGTTGTGTTCGTCAGTATCATGCATCAATGAATTTGGAAGTGCGAATTTCATTCCTTTTTCTTCTGTGTTTACTTGACAAGGAAAAATCTAAAAGGACGAAGGCACGGAATGACGGTGGTCCTCTGGAGCAACCGAAACAGATGATCTTTGCAGGTTCTCCTGCTACTCCTACTGTAGTGCAAGTTCCAAATCTCATCTCCCCTACTCCACAACCCCAGGTGCTTGCTTTAACATGGCAGTGTGATATCTGATTGCATGTTGCATATGATGCCTAGCTTGTATTGCTCCTAATTTGTTAAATTGCATCTCCTTAGCTTACACATTATACATGTGAATAAGACACGCCTTCCTGTTTTTGTTACATACTACATCTGCCTATCACACCATGTTCTTACATCAAACTACTGTTCTTCTGTATCCTGCATCTATCGCTTATGATGAGACAGTCACGCCCGTGGGTTAGTATGAGACGCGCTACTCTTATAAAGAGTGGAGTTTCATCCTCTCCACATGATTCTCAAGAAACAGCAAGCCTAATTGAAGATATTGAATGTAGCTCTGTACTTGAAGACCACACTTCCCCTACACCACCATCGCAGGTGCTTGCTCTAACTTCGCAGTGTGATATGTGGTTGCATGTTGCATACGGTGTCTAGCTTGTAATGGTTCAAATGAGGGTAAATTGCATCTGCTTAGTTTACACATTATACCTATGAATATGACATGCCTTCCTATTTTTGGTACACACTACATGTATGTGTTAACCATGTTCTTACATGAAACTACCTCTCTTCTGTATCCTGCATCAATCACTTACGATGAGACACCTTTATTCGTTGCATATTGCATATTATTTCTAGCCTGTTGCGATGTATTGCTTCTAATTTGGTCAAATACATTTGTTAGGCCAGCCTTTTAATTTGGCAGAGTGATATTGGTTTCATCTTTCATATGGTTTCTAGCTTGCATTGCTTCTAACTTGTTCAAACACCTTGTGCTTAGTTTACACTTTATACATCATACATGTCAATATGTCATGCAGTCCTGTTTTTCATACATATTCCATCCTCCCATCATGCGGCTAGCTTACATGAAAGTAGTGCTCGTCAGTATCATGCATCAATGAGTTATGAAGAGAAAATTGTATTCCTTTTTCTTGTGGGTTTGACTTGATAAGGAAAAATCAAAAAAGAGGAAGGAAAAGAATAAGAAAGGCGATGATGGTGGTCCTCTGCATCAACGTAAATGGAGCATCTATACGGATTCTCCTTGTACTGCTAGTGCATTACAATTTCCAAGTCTCCGCTCCCCTACTCCACGATCCAAGGTGCTTGCTCTAACTTGGCGGTGTGATATCTGGTTGCATGTTGCATATGGTGTGTAGCTTCTCAATGTTTTCAACAAACTTTGTAGTAAATAAAATTTATTCCTTTGTTGCTGGGAAAAATTAGCTTTCTGCAAAAATAACCATAGAGCCTCCACCAGCCAAATATGCATATAGTTATAGCTGCTACATGTTCATTGCTCTACAGTGTTATTTTCGCAGCACATTCCATGTGTTGGCCCGTTTCGGGCTACAACGTATTGTGTTACAGACTTTCCAGATGAAGAGTAAGGTGCGCTAGGTCGTTGTTTTCCACTCAGCTATGCTGTTGGAGTTGATGGACTCGCTTTACCTTCGAAGCCTTCTGCTATTATCTTCATTAGATGGCCTTCAGCCATATTATTGTAATAAGTACTCTCTTTTGAGATATTCGATGTAATAAGTGTGTGATTGCAACTCTGTTATAAATCCTTCAAGTACTGTGTGTGTCAGCATTACAGATCCAGGGATGACACTTATGGATAGAGATTTGACCATTTGAGGTCGTATCACTACACACTTCCATCTAGCTGCCCGTTTCTTTTGTTCCTCCTCATCCCAAACAGTTAATTGAACTGAACCGTATGCCCTGCATCGCACACACAACTAAAATCTGAACCGTGTTTGATGCATCCTCCATTGCAAATGTTTTGCACCTTTTTGACGGGTTTTTACACCACTGTTTGCGATTATTGCATTGCACACAGTTTCGTCGAAGTGTCTCTGATCGTAGTGTCATGTTAGCAGCATCCTACAGTAGTGATCGTTCTTACTGCATTACTCCGTTTCTCCATGAACTTAATACGCTAGATGCATGCTGGATAGCGGTCGATGTGTGGAGTAATAGTAGTAGATGCAGGAAGGAGTCAGTCTACTAATCTTGGACGTGATGCCTATATAATGATCATTGCCTGGATATCATCATGATTATTTGAAGTTCTATCAATTGCCCAATAGTAATTTTTTTACCCACCATATGCTATTTTTCTCGAGAGAAGCCACTAGTGAAATCTATGGCCCCAGGGTCTCTTCTTTATTATCTTTGCCTTCGTGATCTATTTTTCTTTGCTTTTATTTTCAGATCTATTAATCCAAAAATACAAAAAATACTTTGTTGCACTTTATTTCATTCGAGATCTATTTATCCAAACTATCATATTTTTATCCCGTCTATTTGCCAATTTCTGGTGCCGTTACCCGAAAGGGATTGACAACCCCTTTAATACGTTGGGTTGCGACTATTTGTTATTTGTGTACATGTACCGTTCACATAGTGTTGCATGGTTCTCCAACTCATTCAATAAGCTTGGTCTCATCACTGAGGGAAATACCTACCATTGTTGTGCTGCATCATCCCTTCCTCTTTGGGGAAATACCGACATAGTTCAAGCAGACATCATATGCCCACGCCCAGTGGAAGCACTCAGCTCCAGACTGGTGAGAAGACAAGTGTAGACGCCGAACGGGGCCGTATTTTTTGCTCTCTTTTGTAATCCGATTTGCTGCCTTTGGAATGAAATTCGGAGTTTCATGCACTTACTAAAAGAAAAAGGAGGGAAATTTTCGATTCACGGTGTTTCTTCGTTCTCCGATTTGTGTTTTGGGAGGCATGGCTCCTGCCTGCTGTTCTCCCCCCAAGCGCCCCGTGAGTGGGGGCTGGGAGTGGCGTGCGCATCTGAGCTAGCCCGAGCGGCATCATGGTCCCCTCGGGGCCAAGGACATAACTAATGCGGGTTCGCCCATGCGCACACCTTCCCAAAGCTTTGGCGCTTGGCTCCTCGCACGACGCTCTCGAGCGAGCCAGCAGGCACGCGTCATGCCCGACATTCAGCTCAACACTAGGGCGAGCGCCCCCACACTCCCACGGAGCTCAACGCCTGGCAGAGGCACACCAGGAGGCTAGCCCTAAGCTCTCGCAAGTCCCTCCTGAGATTCCGTGGACTGGGGGCTCTGGAGGGCCCGCCTCAGGAGAAACGTGTCTCCGCGGCACAGGAACTCGTCCAAGGTCGCAAACACAAAACCTAAGCTAGGCCAACTAGTCTAGTCGAGAGTCCTCTGGCTCACGATGACATATTTTCAAAAAAATAATTTAAAGGGCACATCATTGTGTCACACATTATAGGGGAGCCCCTCCAAAAAATGCCTTCATGCCTCACGAGGCCATACCCAAAATTTTGGCAGGCAAACAGGGAAGTACAAGCTAACCGAGATGCGCTACCACCGACATCGCTGTCGTCATCATCACCATTAGCTCCGCCCACTTCGTCTATGAGCGCAGTCACATCATTGCCAAGGGTGAATTCTGTAATAAGGTTGTCCACCTACTTTGCCAGGTCGCCCTGGATTGCCCCAGGCACGGGGGCTATAGCGGCGCTGAAGTCAAAGTTGGGATTGAGGCTAAGAAGGTGGCTGAAGACCAGTGAGAATGCGCGCCCAAGAAGGTCATGACTCTTCTCTTCGACGAGCTGGCGCAACCTCGCGGCCCCGCCTTCAAGGCAGGTCATGACCTGGGTGAAGAAGCCGAGGTAGCCGGCATCAACAGCTTCGTATGGGGCGGGAGATGCTCTCATCGCAGATGGTGTCTAGGGCCCGGTTGGCCCTGACCCTGAGGTCCTTGAACATCAAGGAACACCCATGCTGCAACGTTCGGTTCCAGCCCGCCTCGTCCATGGCTCTCTCCATAAGGGATGTAACCGCATCAACCTACTAATGAAGGAAGGACAACTCGGCCTCAGCAGTGGCCCGGATCGCTTTGGTGGCCTTCTTGCGCCGCTCTGCCACGGCGAGCTTCACCTTGAGAGCATCGGCCTTGCCCTGTAGTTCAATGTGCCGCCGCTTGAAGTGAGCCTCCTGGAGCACCAGCCTCTGGCGGTAGTCCTCAACACGGGCCTCGCGGATCCACGCCACCCTCTAGTCGATCTCTCATTGGATCCTCGCCTCCCGAGCGTGAAGGGCGTCCTCGGTTGTGGGTACTTGATGCTCCATCACCTCTAGCCGCTCATGCTCCAAGCTGTGCTCCAGTGCCTCGAGCACCAGCGCATCCTCGTCCGCCCGGACACCTGCCTTGTCTATGGGGGTCCTGCCTGGCGGTGCCACAAGGGCAGCTCTGGACGCCTAGACCTGCCGCTCAAGGGCGGTGTTCGTGGCTCGAAGATCCCTCTCTCGCTCCTCGGCCGCCTCACGACGTTGATCCACGGCTCAGGCCTCCTCCAGGGCGCGGGCACAAGCCTCTCGAGAAGCTAAAAGGGACTCCTCGGCCTCCATCCGGGAGCGCTTGTGCTGCAAGCGCCCAAGGTTGATGGCGACCTTCAATTGGCGCCATTCATGCGCCAGGCGGAGGTCCTCCGCCTTGAGCAACGTCTCAATGTCGGGAAGCTCCTTCCCGAGGCGGCCTAGTGCGCTCGTCGCTTCTTGGAGAAGGTCATGAAGAATGGCACTGTGCCCGAGTGCGAGCTCCAACGCTCGGCCAGGCCCATCCTTCGCATCCCGGTCTGTTAGGGAGGCGCGAGATGGCTCACCCACCTCCGGTGGGGGACTGGTCGTAGGAGCCCCTTCGACCACTCCCCCGGCCTTGGACGGGGCATGGAGTGCCCAGTCCCGCTGCTTGAAGATGGATTCGTCGCGTGGATCGCCCAACCACCGGCAAGAACCAGAGGGGACCCTCGTCACAGCCTTCGTGCCCCGAGGTCTCTCCGGAATAAGGACGCCGAGAGCACAGGCCCATGGCCCCACACCGGCGGCCTCGGCTCATAAGCGGACACCACCTCACGCACAACCACCCGGCTCAGGGGGCTGGGGTCACAACTGGACCAGAGGCCTCTGAAGGTCGCACTCCGCACGAGCTCACCCCCGCGACTCAAGGGATCCTGAGGGGCAAAAGTCAGTAAGGGATGCGATATGCGGGAATCAAGTAGGGCAAGGTACTTACACATCCACGGCTATCCACTTCCTATTTTTCAGGTCCCGTGGAACAGAGCCGCATCGGCTCCCGAGCCCCTTCCTCTTGTGGGATATCCCGATGTCTGGAAAGAGCATGCCACGGGCCGGCGCGCAGCCCTTCATGGCAAGGACGACAGCTGTGTCCAGGGGCAGGGCTCCTGCCATGCCGCCTGCGGGGGCGAAGGCCACCGCCTCAGGAGCGTGCGGTGCCGCCTACTCTACAGTGGCCACCTCTGGAGCGTGTGGTGGCGCCTGCTCTCCAGTGGCCACCTCAGGAGTGAGAAGTGGCGCCTGCTCCCTAGCGGCCACTTTAGGAGCGCTTGGCGATGCTTGCTCCCCCTGCCTCCTCTGGAGTGCACATCACAGGAGCCAGCAAGATTGGGTTTACGCGAGGCCCCTCGTGGCCCTCAGGGAGCAGCCCCCACTCATCGAAGTGCGGCATCTTCTCGACAAAGGCCCTCCCGTTCGAGCAGTTGTACTAAGGGCACCCCTCGGTAGGGAGCACAACATGCACTTGGTCACCTGTCAGGAGTTGGAGCACTGTGTGCAACGTCTTGGAGGGGAGCGAAGGCACCTGCAGCCTCATGGGGTCATCGGGGCCGGTGAATGACCACATTGGGTGAGAATGGCACTGGAGTGGAGTGACGCGCTGCCTCGCCATCATCACCCCTGCCTCCTTCAACTTGGCCAGCCTGGAAAAGATACACGCGAGTCGTTGGTCAATGAGCTCCGCGTGTCCCCAGCCGGAGCTCGGCTCCGCCGGCACCAATGGGAGGAGAAGCAGGGGGCTGCGCATGGTGGCGTCTACAACCACTGCTTCCGGACCCCCCTCGCATCCGGGTGGAGTGTGAAGTCAATGTGGGAGCCAGCTGTCGCCGCCACTGCCTACAACGACACACAGCCTGAGCGTTGTCCGCTATCAACCAAGTGGAGCGAGAAGAAATGGCGGAGCGAGGCCATGGATGAAGCAATGCCCATGAAGGCCTCGCACAAAAAGGCAAAGGCGGAGAGGAGGGTGATGGATCCGGGATCCAGATGCAGCACGTGGATCTAGTAGTGTGAAAGCACTGCGTTGAAGAAGTCGGAGAACGAAGGCAGCAAGCTGGCGAAGAGAGCGTGGAGATGAAGGGGGATTCCGGTGGCTCCATATCAATCAAGGCCCGGGAGGCGGGCCAGACTGTCATCGCCTTCCACTTGTTGGAATCGGCCGCACGGGCCTGCCGAACCTTGTCCAGCCCCTCCTGGTTGATCACCGTGGACCGGTCCAGCGCTGGTTCCGACCATGGCAAGAGCTCTGCGGTCACACGGGCTTTCCCCTTCTTCGACCTGGGAGCCATGGCGGTGGAGTGGATTGGAGATGGCGTGGAATCTGGCGAAGGAGGCGCAAGCTCGCAGGAAAGAGTAGGAGCAGAAGGCGAGCACGGCGGGCAATGATGGCTGGGCCACGTATGCTAGGCAGTTGTCAAGTCGGACAGTTGCCGAGGTGGCATGGGGAAGTGGAGACACCCACATCCCATCAAGCGCCACATGTCGACCCGGTCCGCAGGCGATTGGGGCCCGTGGTGCTTCGCCCTTGCCCTTTGGATTCACCCCGAAGCCAAGTCCGAGCGCGCCTTGGGCCCGGGGGCTACTGTCGGCGTTCTGGGAACCAGGGTACCCATACATGCCTATCTACGGCCCATAGTGTGGCTCGTTCAACAGCCTGGTACGACCCATCTTCAGCAACTCCAAGACAAGACCCTCGCTAGGGATCAAGCCTCATGAGGCGGAGGACATCAAGGCCTCCGGAGGGAGCTGATACGTCTCCAACATATCTATAATTTATGAAGTATTCATGCTACTATATTATCTATTTTAGATGTTTATGGGCTTTACTAAACACTTTTATATTATTTTTGGGACTAGCCTATTAACCAGAGGCCCAGCCCAAATTGATGTATTATTGCCTATTTCAGTGTTTCGAAGAAAAGGAATATCAAACAGAGTCCAAACGGAATGAAAACTTCAGGAGAGTTATTTTTGGAACGGAAGCAATCCAGGAGACTTGGAGTAGACGTCAGGGAAGCTTCGAGGAAGCCATGAGGCAGGGAGGCGCGCCCTACCCCCTGGGCGTGCCCCCCACCCTCGTGGCCTCCTCGTGGCTCCCCTGACCAACTTCTTTTACCTATATATGTCCATATACCCTGAAAACATCAAGGAGCACAATAGATCGGGAGTTCTGCCGCTAGCAGACTCCGTAGCCACCAAAAACCAATCTAGACCCGTTTCGGCACCATGCCGGAGGGGGGGATTCCTCTTCGGTTGCCATCTTCATCATCACGGCGCTCTCCATGACAAGGAGGGAGTAGTTCACCCTCGGGGCTGAGGGTATGTACCGGTAGCTATGTGTTTGATCTCTTTCTCTTGTGTTCTTGATTCGGTATGATCTTGATGTATCACGAGCTTTGCTATTATAGTTGGATCTTATGATGTTTCTCCCCCTCTACTCTCTTGTAATGGATTGAGTTTTCCCTTTGAAGTTATCTTATCGGATTGAGTCTTTAAGGATTAGAGAACACTTGATGTATGTCTTGCATGTGCTTATCTGTGGTGACAATGGGATATCACGTGATACACTTGATGTATGTTTTAGTTATCAACTTGTGAGTTCCGTGACCTCATGAACTTATGCATAGGGGTTGGCACACATTCTTGTCTTGACTCTCCGGTAGAAACTTTGGGGCACTCTTTGAAGTTCTTTGTGTTGGTTGAATAGATGAATCTGAGATTGTGTGATGCATATCATATAATCATACCCACGGAAACTTGAGGTGACATTGGAGTATCTAGTTGACATTAGGGTTTTGGTTGATTTGTGTCTGAAGGTGTTATTCTAGTGCGGACTCTTGAATAGATTGATCAGAAAGGATAGCTTTGAGGTGGTTTCGTACCCTACAATAATCTCTTTGTTTGTTCTCCGCTATTAGTGACTTTGGAGTGACTCCTTGTTGCATGTTGAGGGATAGTTATATGATCCAATTATGTTATTATTGTTGAGAGAACTTGCACTAGTGAAAGTTTGAACCCTAGGCCTTGTTTCCTAGCATTGCAATACCATTTATGCTCACTTTTATCATTAGTTACCTTGCTGTTTTATATTTTCAGATTACAAAAACCTTTATCTATCATCCATATTGCACTTGTATCACCATCTCTTCGCCGAACTAGTGCACCTATACAATTTACCATTGTATTGGGTGTGTTGGGGACACAAGAGACTTTGTTATTTGGTTGCAGGGTTACTTGAGAGAGACCATCTTCATCCTACACCTCCCACAGACTTATAAACCTTAGGTCATCCACTTGAGGGAAATTTGCTACTATCCTACAAACCTCTTCACTTGGAGGCCCAACAACATCTACAAGAAGAAGGTTGTGCAGTAGACATCAAGCTTTTTTTGGCACCGTTGCCGGGGAGGTTAGCGCTTGAAGGTATATCTTTAGATCTTGCAAACGAATCTTTTTGTTTCTTGTTTGATCACTAGTTTAGTCTATAAAAGAAATTTTCAAAAAAAAGGAATTGAGGGTACCTCATATGCCTCATCTTTTTAATGTCTTTCAGGAAAATAAGAATTCCGATAATTGAGCCAAAGTGTTAGAAGAAGAATGCATTAGAATGTTTGGCTCTAAATATTTGAATGATGAGCATGATTGCAATGTTGTTAGTATGAATTCCTTGAATATCCATGGTACTAATGATGATTGCACTAGTCATGATGAAAATGTCTCTTATAAGCATGTCAACTTTTGTGGAATACATAGTGCTTGCAAGCACACACCAAATAGGGAAGATAGATTTTGTAAGAGGCATAAGTATTTGGAAACTAAATGGTTGTAAGAAAGGCTAGATGATTGTGCTGAAAGACTTAATATTTATCGCCATCCTTGTGAAATTTGCAATGAACATGGTCATTTAAAGCTCCAATGCTATTTGTTTCATGATCAAATTGTGTCCAAAAATTGTGATAACTTGATTACCCTTGAGCATCATAAAGAGCTTAGTCTTCTTTTGCGGTATGAAGAAACGAAACGTATAACTGAGGGTATTTGTCAGGACCCCAATTCCAAGTCACATCGATCTAGCCTGTAACACTTCATATCACTTTGCCGCCTCACGCACGGTATTCCCATGGGTGTTGCCTTACCACGGCCCAGAACCGTTTGCGCCTTTTGGCTCACGTATATGATAGTGTCGCTAGCATCCATATGACAGGGAACCCGGGCCGACATGGCTAGTCGTGAACCCAAAGCGGCACCAACCTATGGGGACAGGCATACATGAATCACATCGAGCATGTCGGCCAGCAGCATGTGAATCCGGGCTGTAGCACTGGGCTAACAGGACTCCGGGAACCCGGGCTGTAGCAGGCTAGGCAGGACTCCGGATGTCACCGTGTGACATTTCCTCGAAGGGACAGACACAGGAACGAAGTGAAACACATGCCGGGCAGTCAAGTGTCCTGAGCAGTAGTGCTGGGCTAACGGGACTCCGGTGAACCGGGCTGTAGCGGACTACTATGGCTCATGGAAGCACTAGACTACATTTCCCCATAAGAGAGGCTGCCAAGGATAAACAACTAGATTGTCGGATCCCACACATACCAAGCATTTCAATCATACACACAATATGCTCGATATGTGTAAATACAACATGGCATCACAACATAACTCTACAACTCAAGTATTTATTCATTAGGCTCCGAGGAGCGAGATATTACAAACATGGGTCTCATGACCCAACAATCATAGCATACAAATCAAAGCACATGCGGAAGCTTAACATGTCTGAGTACAGACATCTACAAATGAAAAAGGCTGAGAAGTCTGACTATCTACCAGATCCTGCCGAGGGCACAAGATCGTAGCTAAGGTATCATGCTAAATGTCGAAGTCCACGCGAAACTACTAGCAAGACTGAAGTCTCTCTGCAAAACATAAATTAAGCAAACGTGAGTACAAAAGTACTCAGCAAGACTTAGATCAGAACTAGCTACATATGCATCGGTATCAACAGGGGGTGGTGGAGTTTGACTGCAGCAAGCCAGCTTTGACTCGTTGGCTATCTTAAACTACGACTGCAAGTAACTCTTTTGAGGTGGCGCACACGAGTCCACATATTCACCATATCAATACACCACTATGGATCCGCTCCTGTCTCCCTACGAGAACGCCATCCATAGCACTCACGCTTATCTTGCGCATTTTAGAGTATCCACTTTCGCTTGTCTATGAACTATTATAGGCAACCCAGAAGTCCTTTACCGCGGACGCGGCTATTTGAATAGTTTCATACCCTGCAGGGGTGTACTTTGTCACACATGTTTCCACCACTTAGCGTCTGCACACAACATGTGCTCGGCAGACTTCAAGTGAAAGCCGACATGCGTGTAGACCACGACCTGACTAACCGCACAAGTCTCTAGTCCAGGTTTATCGCTTATTCGGGTTCCATCAGCGAGGAGATCCGGCCATAGTTTCGTTCACAGCCCCAAATGATGTATGCAGGATTCCCAAGACACCAAACGGGTGCCCGGTACACCGTGCCATGGTGTATCTACCGCATCATAGCCCACCCCTAGGGTCAGCGCTACGCACGGCCGCCAACACATATCCTATAAACACCAGAAACTAGTTGCAACTCCTAGACAGAGGACAAGAGGGGTCAGTAAGTCGAGCGGGGTCATATTCCAGGGCCCAATGTGTGGTAGTAGCTGTTTCATGGATCACAAACACAGAACTCAATTCCTGAGAACGGTTTCAATGAGACAACCCACCATGTACTCCTACATGGCCTCTCACCGCTACCTTTACCAAATCATGTTCACACACTTAGCTCACACACACAGTAGGACATGTTCACAATTTTCCAATTCATCCCCGATGAATCGGACCTGACACAACTCTAAGCAATAGCAGGCATGACAAGCAAACATGAATGAGTAGGCACATCAGGGCTCAAACAACTCCTACTCATGCTAGTGGGTTTCATCTATTTACTGTGGCAATGACAGGTCATGCAAAGGAAAGGGGTTCAACTACCGCAGCATGTCACAGTTGAATCGTTGTTGTCCTAATGCAGTAAAAGAGAGCAGGAGCGAGAGAGTGGGTTTGTATCGGAATGAACAAGGGGGTTTTGCTTGCCTGGCACTTCTGAAGATAGTATAGTTCTTCATCGGTGACATCGATCTCATCGTCGGAACCACGTCTATCGAGAGGGGACAAATACCGGCAAACAAAGAGGAACACAATCAATGCAATGCAACAATTATGATGCATGATAATGTCATGGCAATATGCTGTTGATTGAGCTAATGCAACTAGCAATCATATTAAATGAAGTTGGTTTGAACCAATAGTTCAAATTCAAACTCCATATGTGCTTATTTAAATGTCAATTATGCAAATTGCCCTGTACAGCAACCCTAGGTTGTTCAAACATGCATGCAAACGTCATAAACAGATTCCCTGAATTTTTCTGATAATTTTTCATATATAATTTATTTGATTTGGAGCTACGGTTGATTTACTATGAATTTTAGAAGTTTTAACTATTTTCTGGAATTTTCTGAATTATAATTAATCCAGAAAATGAGTTATGGCGTCAGCACTACGTCACTGTGACATCAGCAGGTCAACTGACTCGGTCCAGGTCAAACCTGACCAGTGGGGTCGACACGTCAGTGACACAATTAACAACCAAGGTTAATTAAATCTAACTAATCAAACTAACAGCCACTGGGCCCACTATCAGAGTCAGCGGGGCGGGGGGGGGGGGGGGGTAATGAGTCCTAAACTAATCTAGTCAGGGGCGGGGCCCATGTGTGTTGACCCTAGGGAGGTCAATCCCCGGGTCGAACAGGTCAAACCTGCCGGCGACTCGACGCCGGCGATGCCAGACACGGCGGCGAGGCTCGGAAAACTTCCTCCGGCGACCAAATCAACGACGGAGCCCATATACGAGTAGCTGGAGCTCGCGTGCGTCGAGTGGTGCTCTCAGCTTCGTCAGAGATGGCCCGGAACGATGGCGGCAACAACGGCAGCGGCGGCCAGAGTTCGGCCGAGCTCCAGGGCGCGGCTGCATCGGGCAAAAGCGCGAACTAAAGCGCGGGCAAGGCACTACGTGGTACGGCGGGCGTGTTTGGCACATTGGCGCAACCTAATGGTCGCCGGAGCAACGCCGGCGATGAGCTCTTGCGGCAGAGCATCTCGGCTCTGGTGGAGGATGTGGTTAGAGGGTGCAAACAAGGCAAAGAAGAGGGGCACGCGGCGTAGAAGCTCACGGCGGATCCAGCAGAGGCGACGACGAGGCCGGGGAGAGGCTGGAGCTCGTGAATCCCCGACGAGTCCGCTGGCGGTCAGAGGTTGAAGATGAGGTTGGGGACGATGCTGCAGGGCTTCCGGAGGGGCGTGGCTCGGTGCGGAGGGAGAGGGGGTTGAGGCGGAGCTCTTGAGCTCAGCGGCAGGAAGCAGGAGGTGGCCGGGCTTGCCTCGGCCACGCGCGCTATCTATTGGCGTGGGGAGGAAGACAACAGGGGAGGGCCAGGTGGGCTGGGCCGGCCACTTGGGCCGCCAGGTGGCTGCACAAGTGAGTTGGCCCAGGTAAGTTTCTGTTCTCTATTTTCTAAATTGTTTCTGTTTTCTATTTTTCTGCAATTGTTTTGACTTAATTAAAATGCTAAGAGATTTCCAAAAATCATGAAACTAATCATGGCTACTGTTTATAATATATCCAACAGTAAACATTTTAGTTTATGATTATTTGAGCATTTAAAATATTTTATAGCATTTAAATGCCCAAATGCAAATATAATATGATTTAATTCAGAGCCCAAATATGTCATGGAAAAATGTGCAACACCTCTGGTTATTGCTTCCAGCATTTTCCAGAAATGATGAACATTTTTGAAAACCATTTGGATTCACTGAGAATATTTTTAGTTGAACCTAGTGAATTTCATTTTGTGTTAGGGTTTCAACAATCCCCATTTCAAGTTTCTTTGGAATTAAAACATGATGGCATGAAGAACAAGCAAAGTCAAGCAAGTGCTGAACTGGGGTTGTGACAGCTCACCCCCACTAAACAAGAATCTCGTCCCGAGATTCAAGCATAGGGTAAGGTGAAGGGGGGAACACGAGCTAACATAATCTTCACGATCCAGGTTGCACCTCATAAGGTTGTTGATTCATTGCATATGTTGATTTTGACATCCACGCTTTTGAGATCTTCATCCACGCGATGACAACGGAAAGAAACCCTACTAGGATTGGTCTTCTCGAAGATCGAGCTATACAATATCACTCGTGGAATGAGATGTTGAAACATCTCGAGTTGAGACACAAAACACATCGAGAGGGATGGAAGAACAATGAGAGGGTTTGATTTGGTGGGCAACAATTCCACGCTTAGAAAGATGGTGGATGGTGTCAAGGTGGGGAGGAAATAATTGCCATGATCCCATAATGGGGCACCTTGGGAAAGGTGACTCATTGGACTGTTCCCTTAAGTGGCAAAAAGAATTACTTTTGATCCATAGATCATTGAAACTCTTCATACCAGCTTAAGGCAAATTACAATTGATTGTTTGAAAGAGCTCAAAGAAATTGCATACTCGGACTAGGATGGATGATGTGGACTACCTTGTTGAAGACAACGCAATGGATGACTTGGCTTATCATCGGAAATGGATGGGACCCATGGTAGTACCACTATTGAAGATGATCCTGACCAGGAATTACCGAGAAGGTATTCCAAGATAGAATGGCACAACGGCGGTGCAAGCTGGGAACAAAATGCAAATGTTGGGAATGATTCTAGTAACTGGGGATAAACTCAACAGTAGAGAGTGATTCCACTGTTTGAATAGTTCTAGCATAATCGAGGAAACCGAGAGCACAACGACCCCTGAGGAACAACTTCTAGAATAAGTTGCACTAAATCCTCATGGAGAAGATTGTCAAATAGCTCAATCAAGATACTACAACGATAGATCTTCCGGCTAGGTGTGTCGGCCAGAACATCAACCTTGTCGGGACCTACATCATAAATCTTGGAATAGCTCCAACCATCATATCTGCCTAAGATTCAGATCTGGATGGTAACGGGATATTTCAGACAACATGTCCGGAAGAAAGTTTGCAACACAAACCGACGAGACGATGTTGTGAGATTCTCGGGAATTGAACATGAGTTGGTTCTGCTACATATATGTGGACACGTTGTCCAAGACAAACATGGCCATCTAGTAGTCCTATAATAAAAACACTATCGAGTTCTTGTTGGGAACCATCATTGGAATAACGAAGTCTTGTGCATGTCCGTCCGGGCCCTTCAGGATTAGCGCATGAACTTCTTTTCTTTGAACAAATCAATCAGTGGCTCGGTGTGCTAGGAAATACCGATGGGATGGAGGTAGCTAATCTGTCAAGCCATAGTATACTTCGCACGTGCATGAGTGACTTGGGATGATTCCCGAGGAAGCAAAACTAACTTTCTCGAATTCACGATGGCAACTTGCACCTAATGCATGTGAACTTGGAGAAAGCCACTTCTTGCACCAAACATATACCTCGTGAACGCAACATGAAGGCAATGGTTACAAAGTTCCCAATACTAGCTTAATGTTCAACATGAATCATGGGGGAGACAAAATGCTACTGATGGGCTTAACAACAACTCATCGGGATTTCCATATCACTGGCTTCCACCATCATGTGAACACGGTGATAGCATTGGTCAGACCAAAGGATGTAATGGTGTATGCTCGAGGAATCAACCACGAGTAAGACAACATTACGAATATCGTTGGTTCTAACTTGATTTGATGATAGCCCATACTCAAATCAAAGATTGGATAAGATGATAGGTCCATTAACTGATCACGAGGGTCAACCGATGACAATACCATCTTTCTTTAAAACACACACACACACACACAAAAGATATCCCTTAACATGAACTAAGTCAGACAAGCTTTTATCTTCCAACTCTCCAAGTTGTTGTTTAGCTTAACCAATTAGCTCAGGGTTATCCAACACAGATTCTTGGAGAAAGGGTGGTTTACAAGAAAACCAACTTGATCACGAGCTCAACATAACAGTCGGGGAGCAACCTGGTGATACTTCCGAGAAGGTATTCAGAAAATCATGAACCACCGATATGTTACTAAGCTCGAGAATAATCTTGCTTTTCAGACAAGACGATGTGATCAAAAGAGCAAGGGATTCAATCCTAACTCAAAGATCGAAGAGTGCACCAGAAATAAGAACAAGGTAGCACGATCAATCCTAGAATAGTGTTTCGATAACCAACACACTAAAAATGATATTAGTGTCCATTAACTACCAAGCAACACGGTTGCTAGGAGTATTGATTTTACACATCATGGTTCACTTGCCGGCATTCCGGTTGCGACAACACGGGACCGAGGAATGAAAAAAGATGGCAAGAAGTATCACTACGTCAAGAATTCATGAGAGATGGTGCAATTCTCATGACAATCCTGACATAAAGGGGGTAATACTCCAGGGTAGAATAGAGCAAAAGCTGGATTGGCATTTGATCTGCAGAGCACAACTACTTTGACCCAATCCTGGAAATGGACGAGGTACTGGAGTTTGTTTCTCCTAGTCATTCCGGAATAGAACGACTTCACGGACCACAAGAATAAAAGGCATCGATGAACACAAATGCACACACACTCTTGGCTATCAACTGATAGAGGATGGTCGGAATACAACTGAAGAGGAACAACTCGAGGAACATATAACTTTCTAAGTTGTGGATGCATAGATTAGTATGTCGAGCAAAACTCAACATTTCTTCCGGACAACCCATGCAGAAAGGTAGGACTGGCAGATTCACAATGAAGAATGGAGAACTCATCAAGAGCACTCTTATTGTGATCTTTTGGTTCAAAGGCTTTTGCCATATTGGTTCATGGTATTGAAAGAAGGATATACCACGGACCTCGAGGACTATCGTAGGGTTACTAATATCTTGAGGGAACTAGCAAATACTAACAACATGAAATAGGTGAACCTCGGGTTCAAAACCCAGGAGTAAAATGCCTACTACTAAGTGGCATCACGGGATGCTTTCGAGAATGGTGGCCAGAATCATCACACCAGGAACACAAAAGCATTGCTAGATTACTAGGTGACTCCCTAAAACATCTAGGGACATAATAATAGCTCCAACATATATGTCGAGGCAATAAAGTACCTCAACTCACAGATTAGTGTGGTTGAACTGGCCCAAAGGAACATCAGGAACGGAAAGAAGCGATTTGCAAATGCATCAGACTATTTAGAAACCTGGGATGACTCGGACAGCATAACGGCTGTAAATGCTCAAAATGATTAGAGACATCCTGCAAAATGGTGGCATAACCACTTAACATCACAATATCAAAGGTCTAAGATGAACTGCCAACACACAGAAGTAGTAGGAACCGAACTCGGGCTTAAACTCAACAATCCTAGGCAACTACGGTTTAGTAACACGTCATCCTGATAGATAGATGAGAAGGCCTAGTTCTTAATCCCCGTAGAAAAGAAGAGGTTGACTCAGATCAGAAGGACATAAGGTAAAGGAGTAAAAAGAGCCTTACGTTCCCTTCCTCAATCAATTCCCTTATATAGCTAAAGCATTTCTAGACTCAACTTCGACCAGTTTGGCTTGGTAATCCTACAGGCAGTCAGGCTCTGATACCAAAGTTGTCAGGACCCTGATTCCAAGTCACATCGATCTAGCCGGTAACACTTCATATCACTTTGCGGCCTCATGCACGGTATTCCCACGGGTGTCGCCTTACCATGGCCTGGGACCGTTTGCGCCTTTTGGCTCACGTATCTGATAGTGTCGCTAGCATCCATATGACAGGGAACCCGGGCCGACATGGCTAGTCCTGAATCCAAAGCGGCACCAACCTATGGGTGCAGGCATACATGAATCACATTGAGCATGTCGGTCAGCAGTGTGTGAATCCGGGCTGTAGCACTGGGCTA
This sequence comes from Triticum monococcum, assembly GCA_034509565.1. Lineage (NCBI taxonomy): Eukaryota > Viridiplantae > Streptophyta > Magnoliopsida > Poales > Poaceae > Triticum > Triticum monococcum. The sequence continues at coordinate 271,556,809 of CM067842.1, read as the reverse complement.
ATAGGACTCCGGGAACCCGGGCTGTAGCAGGCTAGGCAGGACTCCGGATGTCACCGCATGACATTTCCCCGAAGGGACAGACACGGGAACGAAGTCAAACACATGCTAGGCAGTCAAGTGTCCTGAGCAGTAGTGCTGGGCTAACAGGACTCCGGTGAACCGGGCTGTAGCGGACTACTATGGCTCATGGAAGCACTAGACTACATTTCCCCATAAGAGAGGCTGCCAAGGATAAACAACTAGATTGTCGGATCCCACACATACCAAGCATTTCAATCATACACACAATATGCTCGATATGTGTAAATACAACATGGCATCACAACATAACTCTACAACTCAAGTATTTATTCATTAGTCTCCGCGGAGCGAGATATTACAAACATGGGTCTCATGACCCAACAATCATAGCATACAAATCAAAGCACATGCGGAAGCTTAACATGTCTGAGTACAGACATCTACAAATGAAAAAGGCTGAGAAGTCTGACTATCTACCAGATCCTGCCGAGGGCACAAGATCGTAGCTGAGGTATCAAGCTAAACGTCGAAGTCCACGCGAAACTACTAGCGAGACTGAAGTCTCTCTGCAAAACATAAATTAAGAAAACGTGAGTACAAAAGTACTCAGCAAGACTTACATCAGAACTAGCTACATATGCATCGGTATCAATAGGGGGGTGGTGGAGTTTGACTGCAGTAAGCCAGCTTTGACTCGGTGGCTATCTTAAACTACGACTGCAAGTAACTCTTTTGAGGTGGCGCACACGAGTCCACATATTCACCATATCAATACACCACTATGGATCCGCTCCCGTCTCCCTATGAGAACGCCATCCATAGCACTCACGCTTATCTTGCGCATTTTAGAGTATCCACTTTCACTTGTCTATGAACTGTTATAGGCAACCCAGAAGTCCTTTACCGCGGACGCGGCTATTCGAATAGTTTTATACCCTGCAGGGGTGTACTTCGTCACACATGTTTCCACCACTTAGCGTCTGCACATGACATGTGCTCGGCAGACTTCAAGCGAAAGCCGACGTGGGTGTAGACCACGACCTGACTAACCACACAAGTCTCTAGTCCAGGTTTATCGCCTATTCGGGTTCCATCCGCGAGGAGATCTGGCCGGAGTTTCGCTCACAGCCCCAAACGATGTGTGCAGGGTTCCCGAGACACCAAATGGGCGCCCGGTACACCGTGCCACAGTGTATCTACCGCATCATAGCCCACCCCTAGGGTCAGCGCTACGCATGGCCGCTAACACATATCCTATAAACACCAGAAACTAGTTGCAACTCCTAGACAGAGGACAAGAGGGGTCAGTAAGTCGAGCGGGGTCATATTTCAGGGCCCAATGTGTGGTAGTAGTTGTTTCATGGATCACAAATACGGAACTCAGTTCCTGAGAACGGTTTCAATGAGACAACCCACCATGTACTCCTACATGGCCTCTCACCGCTACCTTTACCAAATCGTGTTCACACACTTAGCTCACACACACAGTAGGACATGTTCACAACTTTCCAATTCATCCCTGATGAATCGGACCTGACACAACTCTAAGCAATAGCAGGCATGAGAAGCAAACATGAATGAGTAGGCACATCAGGGCTCAAACAACTCCTACTCATGCTAGTGGGTTTCATCTATTTACTGTGGCAATGACAGGTCATGCAAAGGAAAGGGGTTCAACTACCGCAGCATGTCACAGTTGAATCGTTGTTGTCCTAATGCAGTAAAAGAGAGCTGGAGCGAGAGAGTGGGTTTGTATCGGAATGAACAAGGGGGTTTTGCTTGCCTGGCACTTCTGAAGATAGTATAGTTCTTCATCGGTGACATCGATCTCATCGTCGGAACCACGACTATCGAGAGGGGACAAATACCGGCAAACAAAGAGGAACACAATCAATGCAATGCAACAATTATGATGCATGATAATGTCATGGCAATATGCTGTTGATTGAGCTAATGCAACTAGCAATCATATTAAATGAAGTTGGTTTGAACCAATAGTTCAAATTCAAACTCCATATGTGCTTATTTAAATGTCAATTATGCAAATTGCCCTGTACAGCAACCCTAGGTTGTTCAAACATGCATGCAAACGTCATAAACAGATTCCCTAAATTTTTCTGATAATTTTTCATATATAATTTATTTGATTTGGAGCTACGGTTGATTTACTATGAATTTTAGAAGTTTTAACTATTTTCTGGAATTTTCTGAATTATAATTAATCCAGAAAATGAGTTATGGCGTCAGCACTACGTCACTGTGACATCAGTAGGTCAACTGACTCGGTCCAGGTCAAACCTGACCAGTGGGGTCGACACGTCAGTGACACAATTAACTACCAGGGTTAATTAAATCTAACTAATCAAACTAACAGCCACTGGGCCCACTATCAGAGTCAGCGGGGGGGGGGGGGGGGGGAATTAGTCCTAAACTAATCTAGTCAGGGGCGGGGCCCACGTGTGTTGACCCTAGGGAGGTCGAACAGGTCAAACCTGCCGGCGACTCGACGCCGGCGAGGCCAGACACGGCGGCGAGGCTCGGAAAACTTCCTCCGGTGACCAAATCAACGGCGGATCCCATATACGAGTAGCTGGAGCTCACGCACATCGAGTGGTGCTCTCAGCTTCGCCGGAGATGGCCCAGAACGATAGCAGCGACAACGGCAGCGGCGGCCGAAGTTCGGCCGAGCTCGGGGCACGGCTGCAGCGGGCAAAAGCGCGAACTAAAGCGCGGGCAAGGTACTACACGGTGCGGCGGGCGTGTTTGGCACATTGGTGCAACCTAATGGTCGTTGAAGGAACACCGGCGACGAGCTCTTGCGGCGGAGCGTCTCGGCTCTGGTGGAGGAGGCGGTTAGAGGGCGGAAACAAGGAAAAGAAGAGGCGAAGGCGGCGTAGAAGCTCACGGCGGATCCAGCAGAGGCGACGACGAGGCCGGGGAGAGGCTGGAGCTCGCGAATCCCCGACGAGTCCGCCGGCGGTCAGAGGTTGAAGACAAGGTTGGGGACGACGTTGCAGGGCTTTCGGAGGGGCGTGGCTCGGTGGGGAGGGAGAGGGGGTCGAGGCGGAGTTCCTGAGCTCAGCGGCAGGAAGTAGGAGGTGGCCGGGCGCGTGCCGGCGTGCTTCGGCCACGCGCGCTGTCTATTGGCGCGGGGAGGAAGATGACAGGGGAGGGCCAGGTGGGCTGGGCCGGCCACTTGGGCCACCAGGTGGCTACACAGGTGAGTTGGCCCAGGTAAGTTTTTGTTCTCTATTTTCTAAATTGTTTCTGTTTTCTATTTTTCTGCAATTGTTTTGACTTAATTATAATGCCAAGACATTTCCAAAAATCATGAAACTAATCATGGCTACTATTTATAATATATCCAATAGTAAACATTTTAGTTTATGATTATTTGAGCATTTAAAATATTTTATAGCATTTAAATGCCCAAATGCAAATATAATATGATTTAATTCAGAGCCCAAATATGTCATGGAAAAATGTGCAACACCTCTGGTTATTGCTTCCAGCATTTTCCAGAAATGATGAACATTTTTGAAAACCATTTGGATTCACTGAGAATATTTTTAGTTGAACCTTGTGAATTTCATTTGGTGCTAGGGTTTCAACAATCCCCATTGCAAGTTTCTTTGGAATTAAAACATGATGGCATGCAGAACAAGCAAAGTCAAGCAAGGGCTGAACTGGGGTTGTGACAATATTCCAAAATTTAATCTTGATAGATTTCTTGATTTTGATATAGAAGAAATTTTTATGTATTGTGCTGTGAATTGCATTGAAAATCCTTATATTGCCAATTACATAAAGACAAGAAAACAAATAGAAGATGAAGAGAATACTAATGAAAGGGAAGAGACTTCCCAATATTCTCCTATTATTTCTTATGATGAATCAGGTAACGAGGAGGAGCCTCCTATTCAACCAATCTCATTAATAAGGAGCTCCGAAAAGAGGATAAAACCCACACATGATGTGAAGAAGAAAAATAAAAGACGGAGAAGCAAAGGTAAAAATGTATCCCTCCCAAATAATGTTGCTCCTATTACTCATTGTAATGATGATAATTGTTATACTATTGGTGCTATCCATACTATTAATGATGAGACTGATTATGCTTATGATATGAAAAGGCCCAAGCTTGGGGATGCTATGTTTGATGAGAATGACATGTTTGAGAATGTATTTGCTGCAATTAATGTTTGTCCGAAGCTTGGGGATGCTACGTTTGATGAAGATGATATTTTCAGTCACCCAAGTTTTGATGAGCAAATTTATTATGATGATAGCATGCCTCCTATTTATGATGGTTATATTGATGAAAGTGGGTTTGGAAGAGTGTCAGCTTTAGGAAGTAATGATCCCACTATTTTGGAGGGTGTTGAATCTTATTGTGACAATTATGAAAGTGGATTTGGAGAGTTCACGACTTTATTTAGTAATGATTCCACTATCTTGGAAGAGGTTTCAATTGATTATGATGAGAACAAAGTTGCTACTTATGATGATTATTGTGATGACACGTATGCTATAAAAAGTAGTGATGATTATATTTATAAAACTTGTCATGATTATGATTACCATTTTTCCGAACTTTATTCTTTCAATGTGGAAACAATTTATAGTATTCGAGTCTCATATGATACTCCCACTATTCCGAATGAGAAGAATTTTACTTATGTGGAGATCATGAAAAGAATTCTTTATGTGATAGTTATATTGTTGAATTCATTCATGATGCTATTGAAAATTATTATGAGGGAGGAACATATGCTTGTAGGAATTGCAACAATATCAAGTTTCCTCTCTATGTGCTTAAAGCTTTAAAGTTATGCTTGTTTTGCCTTCCGATGCTAGTTGATTATTGTTACCATAAATTGTTTGCTCACAAAATCCCTATGCATAGGAAGTGGGTTAGACTTAAATGTGCTAGTCATATTCTTCATGATGCTCTCTTTATATTTCAATTCTTATCTTTTATGTGAGCATCATTGAAATCATCATGCCTAGCTAGGGGTGTTAAACGTTAGCGCTTGTTGGGAGGCAACCCAATTTTATTTTTGTTCCTTGATTGTTGGTTCTGTTTAGTAATAAATAATTCATTTAGCCTCTGTTTATATGTGGTTTTATGCTTTTACTTAGTGTTTGTGCCAAGTAGAACCTTTGGGAAGACTTGGGGAAAGTCTTTGCGATCTTGCTGTAAACAAACAGAAACTTTAGCGCTCACGAGATTTGTTGCCATTTTTTACTGGAGAGATGTATTTAGTTAATTCTTTTTGCAGATGATTAGCAGATAAATTCCTCACGCCCAGAAATTTATTTTAGAATTTTTGGGGTTCATAAGTATTCCAAACCTACAGATTACTACAGAGTGTTCTGTTTTTGACAGATTCTATTTTTCGTGTGTTGTTTGCTTATTTTGATGAATCTATGGCTAGTAATAGATTTTATGAACCATATAAAAGTTTGAATATAGTAGGTTTAACACCAATATAAATAAAGAATGAGTTCATTACAGTACCTTTAAGTGGTGGTTTGTTTTCTTTTACTAATGGAGCTCACGAGTTTTCTGTTAAGTCTTGTGTTGTGAAGTTTTCAAGTTTTGTGTAAAGATTCGATGTACTATGGAATAAGGAGTGGCAAGAGCCTAAGCTTGGGATGTCCAAGGCACGCCAAGGTAATATTCAAGGACAACCAAGATCCTAAGCTTGGGGATGCCCCGGAAGGCATCCCCTCTTTCGTCCTCGTTCATCGGTAACTTTACTTGGAGCTATATTTTTATTCACCACATGATATGTGTTTTGTTTGGAGCGTCAATTTATTTTGTTAGGATTTGCTTGATGTTATTTAGAAAAATGTTTTGCATCTTTTATTTCAATAAAAGTGGCATTGATAGCCTTTACTATGCCTATTTTACACGTATACATGTTGCTATTTCAAAACAGAAAGTTTACCACTGTTGCAAAAATTCGCTAGAAAAGTCAGAATGTGATAAAATGTTGAAACATTTTGCAGAATAAGCTCTGATAAATTTACTACAGTGGTAATTTTCTTTCATAATTTTTGGAGCTAGGGAAGTATGGATCTTGCTGCATTCTTTACAGACTGTCCTGTTTAGGCAGATTGCTGTTATGTTTGCATTGTTTGCATATGTTTGCTTCTTTAATGATTCTATTTCAGGATAGGACTATTAAATATGTAGAGGCATTTAGTATGAAATGTTGAATAATAACTTTTGTGATTTTCTATAGTAGAGTATGATAAGGTTTTTGCATTGGTTTATACTAACTTATCTCATGAGTCCTTGTTGAGTTTTGTGTGGATGAAGCTTTTGAGATTTAGGGAGACCGTGATATGAGAGGAATTAAGGAGACACAAAAGCTCAAGCTTGGGGATGCCTAAGGCATCCCAAGATAATATTTCAAGAAGTTGCAAGCATCTAAGCTTGGGGATTCCCTGGTTGGCATCCCACCTTTCTTCTTCAACAACTATCGGTTAGTATCAGTTGATCCTAAGTTTTTGCTTCTTCACATGATGTTTGCTATTCTTAGATGTCATTTTATTTTGTTTTGATTGCTGTCTGAATAAAGTATGAAGATCTGAAATTATTAAATGGGAGAGTCTTCACATAGCTAAATAATTATTTAACTACTCATTGATCTTCACTTTTATCTTTTAGAGTAGTTTGTTATTCATTCACGTGTTTCACATATATCCTATGAGTAAATGGTTGAATGAATTGAATATAATAAATCTGAAATTATATATGTTTCATATGCTTATCCCATGGGGAGTAATGACTTCACATATAAAAACTAGAGGTGGTAAATTTATTGAAGGTTGGCAAACAATGTATTGGTCACTTGAACAATTCATGAAATAATATTGAGGGAAGAGAGATTTCACATATAAATATACTATCTTGGACATATTTTGTAATTGTGAGCACTCATTAAAATATGACACGTTAAAAGGTTGATGTTGGACAAGGAAGACAACGTAATGGGCTATGTTTTCTTATATCTCAAATAAAGTATATTGTCATGGATCATTCAACATGCTGAGCTTGCCTTTCCCTCTCATGCTAGCCAATTTATTTGCACCAAGTAGAGATACTACTTGTGCTTCCAAATATCCCTAAACCAGTATTGCCATGATAGTCCACCATACCTACCTATGGATTGAGTAAGATCCTTCAAGTAAGTTGTCATCAGTGCATGCAATAAAAATTGCTCTCTAAATATGTATGATCTATTAGTGTGGAGAAAATAAGCTTTATACGATCTTGTGATGTGGAAGTAATAAAAGCGACGGACTGCATAATAAAGGTCCCTATCACAAGTGGCAATATAAAGTGACGTTTTTTCGCATTAAGATTTTGTGCATCCAACTATAAAAGCGCATGACAACCTCTGCTTCCCTCTGCGAAGGGCCTATCTTTTATTCTTGTCTTATACCTTATGCAAGAGTCATGGTGATCTTCACCTTTCCTTTTTACATTTTATCCTTTGGCAAGCACATTGTGTTGGAAAGATCCTAATATATATATATAACACCCCTTAAGACCTTATTCTGCACAACCAAACTTCTTATTCTGATAACACCACACCCGAACGCCACCGCCCCTGCCCTCCCCACCTTCTACCGCGGGAGCGGCCTGGAGTGCCGCCGGCCCTTCCCTCCCTGCCTTCTACCGCGGGAGCGGCCTAGAGCGCCGCCGCCCCTCCCCTTCCCACCCACCCTTCCCCCAGCCCCGCTGACCACCACCACCACTGCGGCAGCCTACTCCACCACTACCTGCCTCCCCATCTTCTTTCTCCCTCACCCTGCCTTCCCCCACCCCAAAGGCCAGATCCCGCCTTGGTGGTTGCCGGATTCGCGCCAGATCCGTCGCTCCTCCTCAGTCCAACCCACACACGCGGGCTCCAGGAGGGCCGGTCCCAGTGCAGGGCTTTTGATTTGACACCAGCGAGGTTCCTCCGCGTGCTCCCCACGACCTCCTCCTGCCAGCGCGCCGCCGCACCACCTCCCTCCCGCTCCGCGCCGCCTCCCTCCTCCCACTCCGCGCCGCCTCCCTTCCCTGCCGCCGCACCGCCTTCCTCCCCGCGCCGCGCCCCACCGTCGCACCGCTCCCTCCGACGCGTGGTGACCGGGTGGGAGGACCGACGAGCGCCACCACTTCCCCTCCGCCCCTGTCTCCACGGGCACCCCGGGAACGAATCCGGTCGTCCGTGGCCCGGATCGAGGTGGAGCAGCGACGGAGAATCTTTCCCAGCCTCTCCCCCACCTCCAAGATTTGTCGGCCCGGCCCCCTGACGACCAGCGTGCCACATTCACCGTCCAAATCTGCGAGACAACCCTAGCCACCCCAACTTCCCTCTCCAGCTATCTCCTTCAGCACTGGCGCACAGGATTTGCGGCCGCACTGCACCTTAATGGCCGCTGCACTGCACGTCGAGAGCCACTACACTGCACACCGACACGTCGGGAGGTCAGGGGAGCTGGTAGTGGCCGAATCTGGATATGCAAAAAAGGGGAGGCGCTGAGCTCCTAGCAGTCAACAGTATGGCCTCCTCCGCCCACGAAGAGCATGACCGGCGACGGGCTCAGGATGACCCAGTGCAGCCCATTGGCTTGTTGCATGTAGCTCTCCTACTGATGTTTGTGCAGCTCGTAGAGCGGTTGTTGCAGTCCACCCATGCATGCGGTGTGCAGTGCCCGCCAAAGGAGCAGGCAAACATGCCGTCGAAGGAGCAAGCAAACAGTATCGAAAAGCACGACCTCCTGGGTACACCGCGCCGCCCAACCAGTCCTCTCTTCCTTCCCCGTACCCACCTCCCTCCCCTTCTTCGATGAGGGCTAGTGTGAGCATCTTGCTGACTTTGTTGGTTAGTACAACCCATGCATGCCTCAATTTTGGTCACCAAAACGACTACTCTACAATTCGACGCACGCTCAATTTCCCGTCTATGAAACAAATTTTTAGTGCAGTTTCGCTATTCTCTATTCTTGTGTTTCAGGTCTTGCAGTTCCTCGTCGAGGAACATTGCAGTACTCTCGTGGAGGATGTGGGTAGCGGGGGCAGTGCAGGCATTCAGATGACGATGCCACACTCGGGTCAACAGGGACCCCCCCGATTGATTTGAATTTCTTTTTGTAAAGGAGTCATCTATAAAAGATTACATGTTCCTTTTTGTGCACCGCAGTTGGGTTGCACCCTCGTGTGGTTTTGCAGTTTGCCGGGGTAGGTTCCTGCAACGAAGCTTGTTTTGGTTGTTGTCGATGCCATCCCCACTGCAGTACAGTGTGCTCATGATGGTTTTGTGTATATGTGTGTGTTTGGCGTGGTAGCCGATCCGGGGGCTATGTTCCTATACAATGCAAAATAGCATGAAAATGAAGTGCACTGCTGTTGTATCCAAGTTTCGGTTCCTCAAAATAGATTGGACATGCAAAAAAAATGTGTCGAGATTTCACTTTTCTCCACCGAGAGGTTTCAGTTTTATTGTGTGGAGAGGTTTGCTTCACTATACCATGCACTTTTTTTGACTTTGAGGTTCACTCCGCTGTACTATGCATTTCTTTTCATTTTAAAATAATAACAAAAAGAATCGCGTGCAATCCTCTGTGATGACATTGCAGTGCGTTTTCCTGCATGATGCAGCACACTAACATTGACAAATATGGTCCACTTAACCCTGTGAAACAAGTTAGAAAAAGACAAAGAAAAATCATACGATACACTTAAACTTGTGTCTCGGTCCATTTTTCGCTTGATGTGGTTCACTTGTGCCTGATGTGAAGCGCACTTCACTTCTTTGTCCGAGAAAAATTGACGTCCGACAAAAGAAATTATGCAGCTCGCTTGCCTGTCCAATGCAGTGCGGTTTTCATTCTGAAGCAGTGCGGTCGGCCGTATGATGTTGTTCATCCCATAAGTGCAAAAAAATGTTACGGAAGCAAAAAAAAAGTAATGCGGTTCACTTCTTAATAGTGTTGTGGTTCATTTACACCCGATGTGAAGTGCAGTCCAATTTCTCGTCCTTAAAGAAATTACATTTGAATAAAATAAACCATGCAGTTCTCTAACACGTCTGATGCAGTGCGGTTTTTCATCCGATGCAGTGCGATTTTCAGTCGAATGAAGTACCCACGTCGATTTGGGTGTCGCGAAAAACAGAGTGTCCGCATTTCGGTAAATTTAAAACTGTTCTTAAACCGTAAGGATTAGAGAGAGTGTTCTAAATGAAAAAGTTGTGTCTTGTCGATATCTTTCCAACGGCATATCATTTGAATCATTTCGACGACCGGTTTGTAAAAATTTCGCAAAAAACTGCCGCTGCCACTTGTTGTCTGCCACATGATTTTCAAAATTAACTTAAAACTGTAAGGAATCTCAAAACCATTTCAACATATGAAAGTTGCGCCTTGTCCATAGCTTTCCAATGACATATTACACGCCTCGTTTCGACAAACAGTTAAAAAACTAGAGCGAAAATAGTACCGAAAATTTGAAAAAAAAATTGAAAAACAAATTTCCGCGATTTAGTAAATTTGAAACTGCTCTTAAACCGTAACGAATTAGAGAAATAAATAGGTATGAAAAAGATGCGCCTCGATGATATCTATCCAACAGTGTATCATTTGCTTCATTCCGATGAGCGATTTAGAAAAAAATGCGAAAAAACGCTCGCTGCCACTCGTTGTGGGCCGCACCATTTTCAAAACTGCTCTTAAACCGTGAGGAATCTCGAAAAGTATTCAACATGGCGAATTTGCGCCTAATCCATAGCTTTTCAACGATATATTACACGCCTCGTTCCGACAAACGGTTAAAAAACTAGAGCGAAAACAGTACCAGAAAAACACTGTGTTCAGTTTTTTGCCACGGGATGTTCACTCGCCTCAGTACTGCAGCACACTTGGTTCAAACAATGACGTGCACTTGCGTTAAGAGTGCAGTGCGGAAGTGTTATCAGAATAATTATTCTGATAATATTATCAGAATAGACCGGCTGTATATATACAATTGGATGTAAGGCATCATGAACTATTATTGTTGACATTACCCTTGAGGTAAAAGGTTGGCAGGCGAATCTATAAGCCCCTATCATTCTGTGTGTCTGATTAAAACTTTGAACCCATAAATATAATGTGAGTGTTAGCAATTGTGAAAGACTAAATGATAGTTGAGTATGTGAAGTTTGCTGAATCAAAGCTCTGACATAGACCCTTCCTGAAAATAAGATGAATTGTAACTGTTTGATGACTAATAACACGGTTTGTTAGTTTTCAAGAAAGTTTATGATCTATAATTTAACATGTGAATAACTTGTTACTTGATCATGAGAATTTTTATGAGTTGAGCTACTGTTATGATATATAATGATGCTAGAAAAGGTGATTGAAATTATCATTAATCAAACTTGTTCACCTGCTAGCATTCACACTTTAATAATACTTTCTTTTATCATTTACCAACTCGAGGACGAGCAGGAATTAAGCTTGCGGATGCTGATACGTATCCAACGTATCTATAATTTATGAAGTATTCATGCTATTATATTATCTGTTTTAGATGTTTATGGGCTTTACTAAACACTTTTATATTTTTTTGGGACTAACCTATTAACCGGAGGCCCAGCCCAAAATTTTGTTTTATTGCCTATTACAGTGTTTCGAAGAAAAGGAATATCAAATGGAGTCCAAACGGAATGAAACCTTCGGGAGAGTTATTTTTGGAACGAAAGCAATCCAAGAGACTTGGAGTAGATGTCAGGGAAGCTTTGAGGAAGCCACGAGGCAGGGAGGCACGCCCTACCCCCTTGGGCGCGCCCCCCACCCTTGTGTGCCCCTCGTGGCTCCCCTGACCGACTTCTTTCGCCTATATATTTCCATATACCTTAAAAACATCGAGGATCACAATAGATCGGGAGTTCCATTGCCAGAAGCCTCCGTAGCCACCGAAATCCAATCTAGACCCGTTCCGGCACCCTGCCGGAGGGGGGGATACCTCTTCGGTGGCCATCTTCATCATCCCAGCGCTCTCCATGATGAGGAGGCAGTAGTTCGCCCTCGGGGGTGAGGGTATGTACTAGTAGCTATGTGTTTGATATCTTTCTCTCGTGTTCTTGATTCGGTACGATCTTGATGTATCACGAGCTTTGCTATTATAGTTGGATCTTATGATATTTCTCCCCCTCTATTCTCTTGTAATGGATTGAGTTTTCCCTTTGAAGTTATCTTATGGGATTGAGTCTTTAAGGATTGAGAACACTTGATGTATGTCTTGCATGTGCTTATCTGTGGTGACAATGGGATATCACATGATCCACTTGATGTATGTTTTGGTGATCAACTTGCGAGTTCCATGACCTCGTGAACTTATGCATAGGGGTTGGCACACATTCTTGTCTTGACTCTCCGGTAGAAACTTTGGGGCACTCTTTGAAGTTCTTTGTGTTGGTTGAATAGATGAATCTGAGATTGTGTGATGCATATCGTATAATCATACCCACGCATACTTGAGGTGACATTGGAGTATCTAGGTGACATTAGGGTTTTGGTTGATTTGTGTCTTAAGGTGTTATTCTAGTACGGACTCTTGAATAGATTGATCAGAAAGGATAACTTTGAGGTGGTTTCGTACCCTACAATAATCTCTTCGTTTGTTCTCCACTATTAGTGACTTTGGAGTGACTCTTTGTTGCATGTTGAGGGATAGTTATATGATCCAATTATGTTATTATTGTTGAGAGAACTTGCACTAGTGAAAGTATGAACCCTAGGCCTTGTTTCCTAGCATTGCAATACCGTTTACGCTCACTTTTATCATTAGTTACCTTACTGTTTTTATATTTTCAGATTACAAAAACCTTTATCTATCATCCATATTGCACTTGTATCACCATCTCTTCGCCGAACTAGTGCACCTATACAATTTACCATTGTATTGGGTGTGTTGGGGACACAAGAGACTCTTTGTTATTTGGTTGTTGGGTTGCTTGAGAGAGACCATCTTCATCCTACGCCTCCCACGGATTGATAAACCTTTGGTCATCCACTTGAGGGAAATTTGCTACTGTCCTACAAACCTCTGCACTTGGAGGCCCAACAACGTCTACAAGAAGAAGGTTAGGTAGTAGACATCAGGAGCGGCCTTCCCAGGATGGCTCCCAAGGAGCAGAGATTTCTATGCAGGCATCCACCTCATGATGTTGAGCTGACACCAGCCATGATGACCAAGGCCAGGCGGGTGCCAGCCGGCACAGAGGAGCGGGTTTCCTCTTTGGTGCTATGGAAGCAAGCACAGGCACAAGGTTCCGAGGAATCAGCCAAAGGTTTCCATTCCCGTGCAACAAGACCAAGACCGGCAGGACAAAAGGCAGATTTCATCACCGAGCCCACCATAACATCATGACCAGAAGCTTTGCAGGCGAAGACCGCCTTTTGTCGGCATAGGATGTACTACTTGCCCCCCTTCAAAATTGGCCATTGCAGGATCCCTTCCCACCTTCGTTTGGGGGAAGAGGACCGAGGCCACTATAAATATAGCTTAGCCACCACCATAGAAAGGGAGAAACCTCACTGGCTCCCACCCACACTAGAACAGACCTTGTGAGGTTGTTCTTCCCTTGTACTAGTTCATACTCAGCCCCACGCGAGGCTAATCCACCATAAAGCATGAGTACGGTCTAACACCACAAGGTGGCCCGAACCTAGGTAAACTGTTGTGTCTCTCTTCTTTCTTGTTCATCGAGCTAGGCCGTGGGGGTGACGAACTGGTAGGATGGAGAGGTTGAGTTCTTTGCACACACCCGAGTTTGAACCTTTCTTGGGTCTGTGGAGCCCTAAATCCGACACATGCTCCTAGGGGGGTAGATTTGTAGGAAAAGACCATCGCTCGTCCCCGACCGCCACTCATAAGGAAGACAATCAAAAAATAAAGCTTGCTCCGACTTCATCACATAACGGTTCACCATACGTGCATGCTACGGGAATCACAAACTTTAACACAAGTATTTCTACCAATCCACAATTACTCACTAGCATGACTCTAACATCACCATCTTTATATCTCAAAACAATCATAAGGAATCAAACTTCTCATAGTATTCAACGCTCTTTATATGAAAGTTTTTATTATATCCCTCTTGGATGCCCATCATATTAGGACTAAATTCATAACCTAAGCAAATTACCATGCTGTTTAGAGACTCTCAAAATAATTTAAGCGAAGCATGAGAGCTCAACAATTTCTATAAAATGAAGTCACCGTCGTGCTCTAAAAAGGTATAAGTGAAGCACTAGAGCAAATTGCCTAGCTCAAAAGATATAAGTGAAGCACTTGATCATGAGAATTTTTATGAGTTGAGCTACTGTTATGATATATAATGATGCTAGAAAAGGTGATTGAAATTATCATTAATCAAACTTGTTCACCTGCTAGCATTCACACTTTATAAATACTTTCTTTTGTCATTTACCTACTCGAGGATGAGCAGGAATTAAGCTTGGGGATGCTGATACGTATCCAATGTATCTGTAATTTATGAAGTATTCATGCTATTATATTATCTGTTTTAGATGTTTATGGGCTTTACTAAACACTTTTATATTTTTTTTGGACTAACCTATTAACCGGAGGCCCAGCCCAAAATTTTGTTTTATTGCCTATTTCAGTGTTTCGAAGAAAAGGAATATCAAATGGAGTCCAAACGGAATGAAACCTTCGGGAGAGTTATTTTTGGAACGAAAGCAATCCAAGAGACTTGGAGTAGATGTCAGGGAAGCTTTGAGGAAGCCACGAGGTAGGGAGGCACGCCCTACCCCCTTGGGCGCGCCCCCACCCTTGTGTGCCCCTCGTGGCTCCCCTGACCGACTTCTTTCGCCTATATATTTCCATATACCTTAAAAACATCGAGGAGCACAATAGATCGGGAGTTCCATTGCCAGAAGCCTCCGTAGCCACCGAAATCCAATCTAGACCCGTTCCGGCACCCTGCCGGAGGGGGGGAATCCCTCTTCCATGGCCATCTTCATCATCCCGGCGCTCTCTACGACGAGGAGGGAGTAGTTCACCCTCGGGGGAGAGGGTATGTACCAGTAGCTATGTGTTTGATCTCTTTCTCTCGTGTTCTTGATTCGGTACGATCTTGATGTATCACGAGCTTTGCTATTATAGTTGGATCTTATGATATTTCTCCCCCTCTACTCTCTTGTAATGGATTGAGTTTTCCCTTTGAAGTTATCTTATCGGATTGAGTCTTTAAGGATTAGAGAACACTTGATGTATGTCTTGCATGTGCTTATCTGTGGTGACAATGGGATATCACGTGATACACTTGATGTATGTTTTGGTTATCAACTTGTGAGTTCCGTGACCTCATGAACTTATGCATAGGGGTTGGCACACATTCTTGTCTTGACTCTCCGGTAGAAACTTTGGGGCACTCTTTGAAGTTCTTTGTGTTGGTTGAATAGATGAATCTGAGATTGTGTGATGCATATCATATAATCATACCCACGGAAACTTGAGGTGACATTGGAGTATCTAGTTGACATTAGGGTTTTGGTTGATTTGTGTCTTAAGGTGTTATTCTAGTACGGACTCTTGAATAGATTGATCAGAAAGGATAACTTTGAGGTGGTTTCGTACCCTACAATAATCTCTTCGTTTGTTCTCCACTATTAGTGACTTTGGAGTGACTCTTTGTTGCATGTTGAGGGATAGTTATATGATCCAATTATGTTATTATTGTTGAGAGAACTTGCACTAGTGAAAGTATGAACCCTAGGCCTTGTTTCCTAGCATTGCAATACCGTTTACGCTCACTTTTATCATTAGTTACCTTACTGTTTTTATATTTTCAGATTACAAAAACCTTTATCTATCATCCATATTGCACTTGTATCACCATCTCTTCGCCGAACTAGTGCACCTATACAATTTACCATTGTATTGGGTGTGTTGGGGACACAAGAGACTCTTTGTTATTTGGTTGTAGGGTTGCTTGAGAGAGACCATCTTCATCCTACGCCTCCCAAGGATTGATAAACCTTAGGTCATCCACTTGAGGGAAATTTGCTACTGTCCTAGAAACCTCTGCACTTGGAGGCCCAACAACATCTACAAGAAGAAGGTTATGTAGTAGAAATCAGGAGCGGCCTTCCCAGGATGGCTCTCGAGGAGCAGAGATTTCTATGCAGGCGTCCACCTCATGATGTTGAGCTGACGCTAGCCATGATGACCAAGGCCAGGCGGGTGCCAGCCGGCGCAGAGGAGCGGGTTTCCTCTTTGGTGCTATGGAAGCAAGCGCAGGCACAAGGTTCCGAGGAATCAGCCAAAGGTTTCCATTCTCGTGCAACAAGACCAAGACCGGCAGGACAACAAGGCGGATTTCATCACCGATCCCACCATAGCATCATGACCAGATGCTTTGCAGGAGAAGACCACCTTTCGTCAGCATAGGATGTACTACTTGCCCCCCTTCAAAATCGGCCATTGCAGGATCACTTCCCACCTCCGTTTGGGGGAAGAGGACCGAGGCCACTATAAATATAGCTTAGCCACCACCATAGAAAGGGAGAGACCTCACTAGCTCCCACCCACACTAGAACAGACCTTGTGAGGTTGTTCTTCCCTTGTACTAGTTCATACTCAGCCCCACGTGAGGCTAATCCACCATAAAGCATGAGTACGGTGTAACACCACAAGGTGGCCCGAACCTAGGTAAACTGTTGTGTCTCTCTTCTTTCTTGTTCATCGAGCTAGGCCGTGGGGGTGACGAACTGGTAGGATGGAGAGGTTGAGTTCTTTGCACACGCCCGAGTTTGAACCTTTCTTGGGTCTGTGGAGCCCTAAATCCGACACATGCTCCTAGGGGGATAGATTTGTAGGAAAAGACCATCGCTCGTCCCCGACCGCCACTCATAAGGAAGACAATCAAAAAATAAAGCTTGCTCCGACTTCATCACATAACGGTTCACCATACGTGCATGCTACGGGAATCACAAACTTTAACACAAGTATTTCTACCAATCCACAATTACTCGCTAGCATGACTCTAATATCACCATCTTTATATCTCAAAACAATCATAAGGAATCAAACTTCTCATAGTATTCAACGCTCTTTATATGAAAGTTTTTATTATATCCCTCTTGGATGCCCATCATATTAGGACTAAATTCATAACCTAAGCAAATTACCAGGTTGTTTAGAGACTCTCAAAATAATTTAAGCGAAGCATGAGAGCTCAACAATTTCTATAAAATGAAGTCACCGTCGTGCTCTAAAAAGGTATAAGTGAAGCACTAGAGCAAATTGCCTAGCTCAAAAGATATAAGTGAAGCACTTGATCATGAGAATTTTTATGAGTTGAGCTACTGTTATGATATATAATGATGCTAGAAAAGGTGATTGAAATTATCATTAATCGAACTTGTTCACCTGCTAGCATTCACACTTTATAAATACTTTCTTTTATCATTTACCAACTCGAGGATGAGCAGGAATTAAGCTTGGGGATGCTGAAACGTATCCAACGTATCTATAATTTATGAAGTATTCATGCTATTATATTATCTATTTTAGATGTTTATGGGCTTTACTAAACACTTTTATATTTTTTTGGGACTAACCTATTAACCGGAGGCCCAGCCCAAAATTTTGTTTTATTGCCTATTTCAGTGTTTCGAAGAAAAGGAATATCAAATGGAGTCCAAACGGAATGAAACCTTCGGGAGAGTTATTTTTGGAACGAAAGCAATCCAAGAGACTTGGAGTAGATGTCAGGGAAGCTTTGAGGAAGCCACGAGGCAGGGAGGCACGCCCTACCCCCTTAGGCGCGCCCCCCACCCTTGTGTGCCCCTCGTGGCTCCCCTGACCGACTTCTTTCTCCTATATATTTCCATATACCTTAAAAACATCAAGGATCACAATAGATCGGGAGTTCCGTTGCCAGAAGCCTTCGTAGCCACCGAAATCCAATCTAGACCCGTTCCAGCACCCTGCCGGAGGGGGGGGGGGAATCCCTCTTCGGTGGCCATCTTCATCATCCCGGCGCTCTCCATGATGAGGAGGGAGTAGTTCACCCTCGGGGGTGAGGGTATGTACCAGTAGCTATGTGTTTGATCTCTTTCTCTCGTGTTCTTGACTCGGTACGATCTTGATGTATCACGAGCTTTGCTATTATAGTTGGATCTTATGATATTTCTCCCCCTCCACTCTCTTGTAGTGGATTGAGTTTTCCCTTTGAAGTTATCTTATGGGATTGAGTCTTTAAGGATTTGAGAACACTTGATGTATGTCTTGCATGTGCTTATCTGTGGTGACAATGGGATATCACATGATCCACTTGATGTATGTTTTGGTGATCAACTTGCGAGTTCCATGACCTTGTGAACTTATGCATAGGGGTTGGCACACATTCTTGTCTTGACTCTCCGGTAGAAACTTTGGGGCACTCTTTGAAGTTCTTTGTGTTGGTTGAATAGATGAATCTGAGATTGTGTGATGCATATCGTATAATCAGACCCACGCATACTTGAGGTGACATTGGAGTATCTAGGTGACATTAGGATTTTGGTTGATTTGTGTCTTAAGGTGTTATTCTACTACGGACTCTTGAATAGATTGATCAGAAAGGATAACTTTGAGGTGGTTTCGTACCCTACAATAATCTCTTTGTTTGTTCTCAACTATTAGTGACTTTGGAGTGACTCTTTGTTGCATGTTGAGGGATAGTTATATGATCCAATTATGTTATTATTGTTGAGAGAACTTGCACTAGTGAAAGTATGAACCCTAGGCCTTATTTCCTAGCATTGCAATACCGTTTACACTCACTTTTATCATTAGTTACCTTACTGTTTTTATATTTTCAGATTATAAAAACCTTTATCTATCATCCATATTGCACTTGTATCACCATATCTTCACCGAACTAGTGCACCTATAAAATTTACCATTGTATTGGGTGTGTTGGGGACACACGAGACTCTTTGTTATTTGGTTGTAGGGTTGCTTGAGAAAGACCATCTTCATCCTACGCCTCCCACGGATTGATAAACCTTAGGTCATCCAGTTGAGGGAAATTTGCTACTGTCCTACAAACCTCTGTAGTTGGAGGCCCAACAACGTCTACAAGAAGAAGGTTATGTAGTAGACATCAGGAGCGGCCTTCCCAGGATGGCTCCCGAGGAGCAGAGATTTCTATGCAGGCGTCCACCTCATGATGTTGAGCTGACGCCAGCCATGATAACCAAGGCCAGGCGGGTGCCAGCCGGCGCAGAGGAGCGGGTTTCCTCTTTGGTGCTATGGAAGCAAGCGCATGCACAAGGTTCCGAGGAATCAGCCAAAGGTTTCCATTCCCGTGCAACAAGACCAAGACCGGCAGGACAACAAGGCAGATTTCATCACTGATCCCACCATAGCATCATGACCAGAAGCTTTGCAGGAGGAAGACCACCTTTCGTCGGCATAGGATGTACTACTTGCCCCCCTTCAAAATTGGCCATTGCAGGATCCCGTCCCACCTTCTTTTGGGGTAAGAGGACCGAGGCCACTATAAATATAGCTTAGCGACCACCATAGAAAGGGAGAGACCTCACTAGCTCCCACACACACTAGAACAGACCTTGTGAGGTTGTTCTTCCCTTGTACTAGTTCATACTCAGCCCCACGCGAGGCTAATCCACCATAAAGCATGAGTACGGTCTAACACCACAAGGTGGCCCGAACCTAGGTAAATTGTTGTGTCTCTCTTCTTTCTTGTTCATCGAGCTAGGCCGTGGGGGTGACGAACTGGTAGGATGGAGAGGTTGAGTTCTTTGCACACGCCCGAGTTTGAACCTCTCTTGGGTCTGTGGAGCCCTAAATCCGACACATGCTCCTAGGGGGATAGATTTGTAGGAAAAGACCATTGCTCGTCCCCGACCGCCACTCATAAGGAAGACAATCAAAAACTTCTCATATAACTACCAATCCACAATTACTCGCTAGCATGACTCTAATATCACCATCTTTATATCTCAAAACAATCATAAGGAATCAAACTTCTCATAGTATTCAACGCTCTTTATATGAAAGTCTTTATTATATCCC
The DNA here is from genome assembly GCA_034509565.1 of Triticum monococcum. Lineage (NCBI taxonomy): Eukaryota > Viridiplantae > Streptophyta > Magnoliopsida > Poales > Poaceae > Triticum > Triticum monococcum. The sequence goes on along the minus strand of CM067842.1, from coordinate 271,536,681 downwards.
TCTTGGATGCCCATCATATTAGGACTAAATTCATAACCTAAGAAAATTACCATGTTGTTTAGAGACTCTCAAAATAATTTAAGCGAAGCATGAGAGCTCAACAATTTCTATAAAATGAAGTCACCGTCGTGCTCTAAAAAGGTATATGTGAAGCACTAGAGCAAATTGCCTAGCTCAAAAGATATAAGTGAAGCACTTGATCATGAGAATTTTTATGAGTTGAGCTACTATTATGATATATAATGATGCTAGAAAAGGTGATTGAAATTATCATTAATCAAACTTGTTCACCTGCTAGCATTCACACTTTATAAATACTTTCTTTTATCATTTACCAACTCGAGGACGAGCAGGAATTAAGCTTGGGGATGCTGATACGTATCCAATGTATCTATAATTTATGAAGTATTCATGCTATTATATTATCTGTTTTAGATGTTTATGGGCTTTACTAAACACTTTTATATTTTTTTGGGACTAACCTATTAACCGGAGGCCCAGCCCAAATTTTTGTTTTATTGCCTATTTCAGTGTTTCGAAGAAAAGGAATATCAAATGGAGTCCAAACGGAATGAAACCTTCGGGAGAGTTATTTTTGGAACGAAAGCAATCCAAGAGACTTGGAGTAGATGTCAGGGAAGCTTTGAGGAAGCCACGAGGCAGGGAGGCACGCCCTACCCCCTTGGGCGCGCCCCCCACCCTTGTGTGCCCCTCGTGGCTCCCCTGGCCGACTTCTTTCGCCTATATATTTCCATATACCTTAAAAACATCGAGGATCACAATAGATCGGGAGTTCCGTTGCCAGAAGCCTCCGTAGCCACCAAAATCCAATCTAGACCCGTTCCGGCACCCTGCCGAAGGGGGGGGAATCCCTCTTTGGTGGCCATCTTCATCATCCCGGCGCTCTCCATGACGAGCAGGGAGTAGTTCACCCTCGGGGGTGAGGGTATGTACTAGTAGCTATGTGTTTGATCTCTTTCTCTCGTGTTCTTGATTCGGTACGATCTTGATGTATCACGAGCTTTGCTATTATAGTTGGATCTTATGATATTTCTCCCCCTCTACTCTCTTGTAATGGATTGAGTTTTCCCTTTGAAGTTATCTTATGGGATTGAGTCTTTAAGGATTTGAGAACACTTGATGTATGTCTTGCATGTGCTTATCTGTGGTGACAATGGGATATCACATGATCCACTTGATGTATGTTTTGGTGATCAACTTGCGAGTTCCATGACCTCGTGAACTTATGCATAGGGGTTGGCACACATTCTTGTCTTGACTCTCCGGTAGAAACTTTGGGGCACTCTTTGAAGTTCTTTGTGTTGGTTGAATAGATGAATCTGAGATTGTGTGATGCATATCGTATAATCATACCCACGCATACTTGAGGTGACATTGGAGTATCTAGGTGACATTAGGGTTTTGGTTGATTTGTGTCTGAAGGTGTTATTCTAGTACGGACTCTTGAATAGATTGATCAGAAAGGATAACTTTGAGGTGGTTTTGTACCCTACAATAATCTCTTCGTTTGTTCTCCACTATTAGTGACTTTGGAGTGACTCTTTGTTGCATGTTGAGGGATAGTTATATGATCCAATTATGTTATTATTGTTGAGAGAACTTGCACTAGTGAAAGTATGAACCCTAGGCCTTGTTTCCTAGCATTGCAATACCGTTTACGCTCACTTTTATCATTAGTTACCTTACTGTTTTTATATTTTCCAGATTATAAAAACCTTTATCTAACATCCATATTGCACTTGTATCACCATATCTTCGCCGAACTAGTGCACCTATACAATTTACCATTGTATTGGGTGTGTTGGGGAGACAAGAGACTCTTTGTTATTTGGTTGTAGGGTTGCTTGAGAGAGACCATCTTCATCCTACGCCTCCCACGGATTGATAAACCTTAGGTCATCCACTTGAGGGAAATTTGCTACTGTCCTACAAACCTCTGCACTTGGAGGCCCAACAACGTCTACAAGAAGAAGGTTATGTAGTAGACATCAGGAGCGGCCTTCCCAGGATGGCTCCCGAGGAGCAGAGATTTCTATGCAGGCGTCCACCTCATGATGTTGAGCTGACGCCAACCATGATGACCAAGGCTAGGTGGGTGCCAGTCGGCGCAGAGGAGCGGGTTTCCTCTTTGGTGCTATGGAAGCAAGCGCAGGCACAAGGTTCCGAGGAATCAGCCAAAGATTTCCATTCCCGTGCAACAAGACCAAGACCGGCAGGACAACAAGGCAGATTTCATCACCGAGCCCACCATAGCATCACGACCAGAAGCTTTGCAGTCGAAGACCACCTTTCGTCGGCATAGGATGTACTACTTGCCCCCCTTCAAAATTGGCCATTGCAGGATCCCTTCCCACCTTCGTTTGGGGGAAGAGGACCGAGGCCACTATAAATATAGCTTAGCCACCACCATAGAAAGGGAGAGACCTCACTAGCTCCCACCCACACTAGAACAGACCTTGTGAGGTTGTTCTTCCCTTGTACTAGTTCATACTCAGCCCCACGCGAGGCTAATCCACCATAAAGCATGAGTACGGTCTAACACCACAAGGTGGCCCGAACCTAGGTAAACTGTTGTGTCTCTCTTCTTTCTTGTTCATCGAGCTAGGCCGTGGGGGTGACGAACTGGTAGGATGGAGAGGTTGAGTTCTTTGCACACGCCCGAGTTTGAACCTTTCTTGGGTCTATGGAGCCCTAAATCCGACACATGCTCCTAGGGGGATAGATTTGTAGGAAAAGACCATCGCTCATCCCCGACCGCCACTCATAAGGAAGACAATCAAAAAATAAAGCTTGCTCCGACTTCATCACACAACGGTTCACCATACGTGCATGCTAGGGGAATCACAAACTTTAACACAAGTATTTCTACCAATCCACAATTACTCACTAGCATGACTCTAATATCACCATCTTTATATCTCAAAACAATCATAAGGAATCAAACTTCTCATAGTATTCAACGCTCTTTATATGAAAGTTTTTATTATATCCCTCTTGGATGCCCATCATATTAGGACTAAATTCATAACCTAAGCAAATTACCATGCTGTTTAGAGACTCTCAAAATAATTTAAGCGAAGCATGAGAGCTCAACAATTTCTATAAAATGAAGTCACCGTCGTGCTCTAAAAAGGTATAAGTGAAGCACTAGAGCAAATTGCCTAGCTCAAAAGATATAAGTGAAGCACTTAGAGTATTCTAATAAATTCGCGATTCATGTGTGTCCCTCTCAAAAGGTGTGTACAGAAAGGATGATTGTGGCAAACTAAAAAGCAAAGACTCATATCATACAATACGCTCCAAGCAAAACACATATCATGTGGTGAATAAAAATATAGCCTCAAGTAAATTTACCGATAGACGAAGACGAAAGAGGGGATGCCATCCAGGGCATCCCCAAGCTTAGATGCTTGGTTGTCCTTGAATATTAACTTGGGGTGCCCTTGGCGTCCCCAAGCTTAGGCTCTTGCCACTCCTTATTCCGTTGTCCACCAAATCTTTACCGAAAACTTGAAAACTTTACAACACAAAACTCAACAAAAAACTCATGAGATCTGTTAGTATAAGAAAATAAATCACCACTTTTTGTTACTTTTGTGAAATCATTATTTATTTATATTTGTGTAACATATACTCTATTCCAACTTCTGCATGGTTCATACCCCCCGATACTATCCATAGATTCATCAAAATAAGCAAACAATACATAGAAACATAATCTGTCAAAAACAGAACAGTCTGTAGTAATCTGTAAACTTCGTATACTTCTGTAACTCCAAAATTTCTGAAAAATTAGGAAAGCGGAGGCAATTCATATATCCATCTTTTGTATAAAAAAATCAGAATGTTTCCACACTCCAGTGAATTTAAACAATTCTGTTTCTAGATGCAAAAGTTTTTGTTTGTCAGCAAAACCAAATCAACGATATACCAAAATATCCCAAAGGTCTTGCTTGGCTCAAACACTAATTAAAACACCAAAACAAAATTATTATAGAGCTAATAATTTTTATTTATTGCAAAACAGAACCAAAAACAAAAATATAAAAATAAAATTGTGTTGCCTCCCAACAAGCGCTATTGTTTAATGCCCCTAGCTAGGCATAAAACAAATATCTAAGTATTGCCATCTTTGATATTCTTTTCCATGGATGTGTTCGCATAGGAAGGTTTTGAAAAGATAACTTGGAACACATTATCCATAGAAATGTTGGCATCATTAAACTGCCCATCTACGTATCCCTTCTGATTCTCGGCTACAATCCAAGAATTTTTAACATCGTTGAAAACTTGTTGGATCATGTCTAAACGGTGATTTTCTTTTTAAGGTTTTCATCAATTTTTTTGATTATTTCCAAAAAAATGTCTCAAAGTGTAGTCACTATTGTAAAGTATCTGATCTATTATCAGATTTTCACGTCTCATACCATAATGAGCAAAAATTTCCCTAGCTTCCCGTACTATATGAACAAATTGATTCTTAAGAACTTGGGTAGCTATCTTTTTAGCCTTAGGATCCTTTATAACGGGTAACTCATAAAACTATCTTTGCAAGGTAGGATGAGTACAGATAAATATACTTTCAAATTTCAGAACTAGTGTTGAAATAGCCTCCGCATAAGTTTTAGTTCCTTTAAGTATAGGAGTATCATCAAGAGGCCGATTGCCTACGCAATTGAAAAATCATTGTACATGTTCTTTTCCCATAAAAGCCCCTTCCCCCAAGACAAAAGTTTTAGCATCCAGATTGTTGGTCCATTCAATTTTAGGAGTTAGGCCATCATTTGTTTCTGTCATACCGAAGTCACTCATGATGATGAGTTCAAGCAAACAAATGATCATACAGAAAGAGGGCAAATAAAAAGGCAATTTTTGTGTTTTTCTGGAAAAAAAATTAGAAGTGGGGGAGGGGAAAATGAGAGGAAAATGGAAAATAATGTAATGCAAGAGATGAGAGTTTATGGTGGGTACTTGGTAAACTTGATATAGAACCTCCCCGGCAATGGCACCAGAAATTCTTCCTGCTACTTCATATTGCGTTGGTTTTTCCCTTGAAGAGGAAAGGGTGATGCAGCAAAGTAGAGAGAAGTATTTTCCTCAGTTTGGAGAACCAAGGTATCAATCCAGTAGGAGGTACACGCAAGTCTCCAATCTATGCACATGCACAAAGAATCAAACATTTGCACCAAACGCGGTAAAGGGGTTGTCAATCCCTTCGCGGTCACTTGCAAGGATAAGATCCGATAGAGATAGATATAAAATATTACTAAAATGTAAAAGAATATAAAAGTAAATAAATTGCAGCATGGTATTTTTGGGTTTTTTGGTTTATGGATCTGAAAGTATATGATGGAAAATAGACTCGGGGGCCATAGGTTTCACTAGAGGCTTCTCTCTTGAAGGAAAATAATACGGTGGGTGAACAAATTATTGTCGAGTAATTGATAGAAAAGCGCAAAGTTATGACGATATCCAAGGCAATGATTATGAATATAGGCATCACATCCGTGTCAAGTAGACCGACTCTACCTGCATCTACTACTATTACTCCACACATCAACCGCTATCCAGCATGCATCTAGAGTATTAAGTTCATAAGAATGGAGTAATGCCTTAAGTAAGATGACATGATGTAGAGGGATAAAATCAACCAATATGATGAAAGCCCCATCTTTCTACCCTTGATGGCAACAATACAATGTGTGCCTCGCTACCCCTACTTTGTCACTAGGTTAGGACAAGACAAGGTTGAACCCAAAACTAAGCACCTCTCCCATTGCAAGAAATACCACTCTAGTTGGCCAAACCAAACCGATAATTTGAAGAGAAATACAAAGATACCAAATCATGCATATAAGAATTCAGTAGATACTCAAATAATATTCATAGATAATATGATCATAAATCCATATTTCATCGGATCTCGACAAACACACCGCAAAACAATATTACATTGGATAGAACTCCAAGAACATAGAGGAGAACATTGTATTGAAGATCAAAGAGAGAGAAGAAGCCATCTAGCTACTAGATATGGACCCGTAGGTCTGTGGTAAACTACTCATGCTTCACCGGAAGGGCAATAGAGTTGATGTAGATGCCCTCCATGATTGAATCCCCCTCCGGCAGGATGCCAGAAAAGGCCCCAAGATGGGATCTCACAGAAATAGAGGCTTACGGTGGCAGAAAAGTATTTTGGTGGATGCTTCTGGTCATTTGGGAAAATTTGGGAATTTATAGAGAAAAAATTAGGGTTGGCGGAGTCCCGTGAGGCCCACAAGCAAGGGGCGCGACCTAAGGGACTGTGGATGTCTTGTGGTCCAAGAAAAATCACCGTGAAAGTTTTATTCTGTTTGGACTCTGTTTGATATTCCTTTTCTGTAAAACTCAAAAACAAGGAAAAACAGAAACTAGCACTGGGCTCTAGGTTAATAAGTTAGTCCCAAAAATAATATAAAATAGCATATTAATGCATATAAAACATCCAAACCAAATAGTAGAATAGCATGGGACAATCAAAAATTATAGATACATTGGAGACGTATCATGTATCATGACGCGAAGGTGGATGTGATGAGGAGGATCAACATAATGTGTTCTTTGCGAAGATGCATAAATTAATAAACTCCCTCAAAGGAAGGAAGCTCATTATGTTTCATTGTCTCGTGGACATGGTGGGTAAGATCATCAGTGCCACTAAGGAACTCAAAGCCCTTGCCACCAAGCAAAAGGAGAATAGTGATATCCTCAAGCGGAAAGTTGACTTTGAGGAAGCTCGTAATGATAAATTGTGCATGACTATTCAAAAGGATAATGAAGGATAAGATCAAACCATCTCTTATTTCTCTCTTTAATAATTCTGAGCTCCTTACCTCATCTCCCAAGACCAAGGAAAGGAGTTCATCAAGCTTGAAGAGAGCTATGAGAAGTTTCGACTCACTCATCTACAAAGTCTTAGTAAAGCAAGCTTACCTACAATCATAACTATTGGTGCTTGTTGATAGGTCTCCAAAGTATCTATAATTTTTTATTATTTCATCCTATTATAGTATTAGTCTTGGATGTTTTATACATCTTTTTGTGGTATTTTATATCATTTTTGGGACTAACCTATTAACCGAGTGCCAAGTGTCAGTTGTTTTTTTCTGCTTGTTTTTGGTTTTCTAGGAAATCAATACCAAACGGAGTCCAAACTCTAAGAAACTTTTGACAATTTTTTTGGACAAAAGAGACCCTAGAAGCTTTGGGTGGAGACTAGATGAGAAGCGAGGAGACGACAAGGCAACAAGGTGCACCCAAGGGGGGTAGGCACACCCTAATGCCTTGTGGGCCCCTCGTGGCTCTATCTAACCAACTTCCAACTCTATAAATTCTCTAAAATCGAGAAACCAACAGAGATCCGCACCAAACACTTTTTCTACCGCCGCAAATTTCTGTTCTTCCATGATCCCATCTAGAGGCCTTTTTCGGCACTCTGCCAGAGGGGGAACCGATCACAGAGGGCTTCTAAATCATCCTTGCTACCCTCCGATAATGCGTGAATAGTTCACCATAGAACTACGGGTCCAAAGCTAGTTGGTAGATGGCTTCTTCTCTCTCTCTCTCTTTGATCTTCAGTACAATGTTCTCCTTGATGTTCTTGGAGTTCTGTCTGGTGTAATCTTCTTTTGCGGTGTGTTTGGTGGGATCCGATGAATTCTGGGTTTATGATTAGACTATTTATCACTATTAATTAAGTCTTTTCTGAATTCTTTGTAGCGCCCAACATGCGATTCTATCCTAATCACGTGATGAACTCATGATCGGGGCACAATTTACATCGAGCGCATAACAAGGTGGATATCATTACAACACACCATGTACTGAATAGATGATAATACAACATAAAGGCTTACACTCGCCACAAGCCACGTCATGAATACAATAGTCATCAATACATAGCAATCATCATACAGAAGAGCAGGATTCGACTACAGATAAAATCAAACGAAAAAGAAGAACTATATCCACCCTGCTAGTCCCAGGCTCCCCGACTCAGAACCTATCCCTTGATCGAAGAAGAAGAAGAACTCTAAAAGCAAACAAGCATCGCTCTCATGTCAAAGCTTCGCATAACCTGCACCTGCAATAGTTGTTGTAGAAACTGTGAGCCACGAGGACTCGGCAATCCCATTACCATGGGTATCAAGACTAGTGTCGGTGTCAAAACCGGCAGATCTCGGGTACGGGGGTCCCGAACTGCGCGTCTAAGGCGGATGGTAACAGGAGGCAGGGGACACGATGTTTTACCCAGGTTCAGGCCCTCTTGATGGAGGTAAAACCCTACGTCCTACTTGATTTATTCTTGATGATACAAGTATTACAAGAGTTGATCTACCACGAGATCGGAGAGGCTAAACCCTAGAAGCTAGCCTATGTTATGATTGTATGTTGTCCTACGGACTAAAACCCTCCGGTTTATATAGACACCGGAGGGGGCTAGGGTTACACAAGGTCGGTTACAAAGGAGGAGATATACATATCCGTATTGCCTAGCTTGCCCTCCACGCCAAGTAGAGTCCCATCTGGACACGAGACGAAGTCTTCAATCTTGTATCTTCATAGTCCAACCATCCGGTCAAAGGATATAGTCTGGCTGTCCGGAGACCCCCTAATCCAGGACTCCCTCAGTAGCCCCTGAACTAGGCTTCAATGACAATGAGTCCGGTGCGCAATGTTGTCTTTGGCATTGCAAGGCGGGTTCCTCCTCCGGATACACCACAGAAGAGTTCGAATAAAAGGATAGTGTACGACCCTGCAAAATAAGTTCCACATACCGCCGTAGAGAGAATAATATTTCCACAAATCTAATCTGCTGACATGTTTTGGCAACATGACATCATGCCATGGCGCGGTGATCATTCGAACCGTTTTTCTTTAACTAGCCCCGCACATAACGTGAGGCAGTTTCTTGACACGTCTTGTCAAAGCAGAGATCGTGTCCCCCTTATTACGGGATTCTCATCAATACGGGCATGAGTAACCCAACCACGCCATCAATTATGGCGCTTGGAGGATAAGCGAGTTTTACCAAGCTAGTGGGGGCGCATAGTTTCGACCGCCCTTATAAAGGGATAAGGTTTATCCTTTTTCTACCCATGCCTTATTCCTCCTTGCTCATCCATTCTCGCGCACTCGAGCTCCAACGCCCAAGTCCACATCCTTCTCCTCAACCTTCTCCAAACATGTCCGGAGCAGGAGGCAAGTGGATGGCTGATCAGAGCCGGATACTTATCCGTGAATATCGCGCATCGGCTGCCCGCTGCGGGGCAGATTGTCCCCACCCCGAAACCTCACGAGAGGGTAGTCTTCCTCCACCACTTCCTCCACGGACTGGGGTTTCCCCTCCATCCATTCATCTGTGGTCTTATGTTCTACTATGGGCTGGACTTTCATGATCTAGCCCCAAACTTCATCCTCAACATTTCGGCGTTCATCGTCGTGTGTGAGGCTTTCCTACACATCCGGCCCCACTTCGGCATGTGGCTGAAGACCTTCAATATCAAGCCGAAGGTGGTGGGAGGCCAACAAGTAGAATGCGGTAGAGCCATGGTGGGCAAGATGCCCAATGTTATATTGCTTGAAGGCTCCTTCGTGGATACCATAAAGGGGTGGCAATCGGCATGGTACTACATCACCGAGCCACGCGACACCAACTGGGTGGCGGCCCCGAGTTTCAATCCGGAATCCCCACGCGGCTCACCTCCTCGAAAGAGAAGGGCCTATCCAGGGGTTCATCGGTGGAGCTGGACAGACTCCAGAAATGTATCCGGAATATGGCAAGCAAGAAGCTCAAGCTTGTCAACATAGTCCAGGTCATGCTCTTCCGCCGGATCCTCCCGTGTCAACAACGGGATTTCAACTTATGGGAGTTCGACCCAGCCCAGCACCAGACTCTGAGCGAGCTCTTCGACACGACGCACAAGGACGTCTGGAGGGTGTTGTTCAGGGGTGCCGAGGTCCCTCCCTCTCTCACCGAGGACCGCGGGCTAAGCGCGAAGCGCCCTGCGAATCCGGTAAGTTTTGTACATCTGGTAGGATTTTTACTTCCCACTTCCCATAGCTTAACCACGCGCGGGGTCTGAGCTCCCATGCCTTTGACAGGACTGGGTGGGGGCATCGGAGAAGATCGACTGTCCAGCCCCTCTGCCCGAAGACACTGCAGACGCTCTCCTGATAGAGAAGCTGACTCCGGCTCCTTACAAGGTGCCGGAGAAGATCAAGAAGAAGGCCAAGGGAACCCGAAAGAGTTCCCGACGCCAGGTGATATCAGACTCATCGTCCGATAACTCCGCGACGCACTACTCCCCCGAAGACGAGGAGGAAGATGAAGATGCTCCCCCTTCAGTCGGGGGAGATAAGAAAAGGAAGGCCGCCCCGATCGAGGAGGCCGAAGGGTCCAATAAGGGGAGGACCCTCCTTCCGAACTACTCCACCAACGCTGCCGAAGGCGAAGACGAGTGGCTGTTCAAGGCCAATCCCCTGGCGAAGTCGTAAGTATTCGGATACCAGAGTAACTGATAGCATACCTTTGTCGCACTGCTTCTCCTAACGCCGAATATGATTATGCAGACCGCCCCAAGCCCGTATCGACGTATCTTCGTCGAGCTGCTCCTTGGACTCATCGGATATAGATAGCGATCCACTTCCGACCGCCACCTCCCCTTGCCCTACGGAAAATGCCGAGGTATTGTCTCAAGAGGCACCGCGTCGAGGGGAGACAATCCCGGAGGCGCCTCAAGGCGACCTTCCGGACTCCGGGGGCAGAGGGAGTAAGGCTCCCGAGGGTTCCGAGTTTGGCCCTCAGTCGAACACTGCGCCGGAACCTCCAGTAGTTCTGGACTCAGGCAGGCGGCCTCCTTCCAAAAGGGGCCAGACGCATGTGCCGGTGACCTCTGTCCATCCAAAGGCACCGGACAATCTGCTGGGAGCGCTTCGCAGCGCTTCCATCGACGAAGAGCACCGCACTATTATGAGTGCGGTGATCCAGAAGGTTCAGTCCACCAAGAGCGGACTGACTAAAGCCTGTGCCAGCCTTCTAACATGCTTTGAGGTAAGTATTTGAAATATAGGAAAAATATTACCGCATAGACAGTAGCCCCTGATGCTCTGTTTGGTGTTCAAAAAGAAAAAGGCGAATAGAGGATCAACTGATATCTGCAGGAATCTAATATAAGTATGTCTATATGCGTATGTAGGCTTCGCTGCTGACCTCTGCCGCACTGACTACAGAGGTCGCCGTACTGAAGCAGGACCTTGAAGGGTCCAAGAAAGAGCTCGGCCTTGCCAAGACGCAGCTCGAGGAGAACAAAGGTAAGTAATACCTAGTCTATAGATGTGTAGATATACAAAAAGGATGCGATTGCAAAATGACAGGATCATCTTTAATTTGCCAGGGGCCACGACCGAGGTGGCAACCCTGAAGCAAGCGCTATCCGAGGCCGAAAACAAAGCAGCCCAAGAGCGCACCGAGCGGGAAAAACAAGAGGCACGGGTGGGCGAGGTGAAGCAAGAGCTCAATGCTCTCGTGACGAAGCATGAGGCATTGGAGCTTTACTTGAAGACGCGAGAGTCCGAGCTTGCCGTGGCCCTTGAGAGTGCAAAAAGTGCCAAGGCTGAAGCCCAAAAGGCCTTCCAGGAGATTGATGCGATGAAGAAGATAGCGGCGGGTAAGGCATTCAATATGCAAAGCAAGCATGTGAAAGTAAATTACTTGTTACTTACCCAAGTCCGGAGCTCTCCAGGAGCATTCGCATATTTGCCCCGCAGCGTGTCGGATGCCGCACAGTTTTACCAGCCGAGGAGTGAAGCTCAACGGAGAAGCTGTTCTGGTCTCAGTATACTGGGACCAAACACCGAATGCTTTGGGTGACCAGCTGAAGCAACTGGTCGAGCTGCACAAGGCGGCCGAATAGGACATGAAGGGCTTTATAGTCCGGATGTGGCCTGGCGACACCCTTCCCAATAGCTACTCCGGCCTGGTGAGGCGGCTTGTGGATGCATGCCCATGGTTGGAACTCATTAAGCAGTCCGTCTGCATCGAAGGTGCACACCGGGCTTTCGCCCCTGCGACGGTGCACTGGGCCAAGATGGACGCCGTGAAGCTGGTGAAGGAAGGGCCGCCGCAGGGCAAGGAGCATCGCCACCCCGAGATGTACTATGAGGGTGTCCTGAAGGGTGCCCATCTTGTAGCGGACGAGTGTGCGAAAGATGTAATATTTGAATAAACTTGCTCGTGAAATCCTGTATTATGAAAACTTGTTCATATGCGCTATGCAACGCTTGTTTGAATTTAAAATATTCCCTTCTGTTCGGCTGTTTATCAAATCTGAGAGATGGCTAGACGTCGACTTCTGCCCCCACGCCACGAGTGCTGGGGTGTTCGGGATAAAACCTGAGCACTCTTGTTCCCATTTTTGGGTCCTTTGAGGGAGGTGCTCAACACAACGAACAAGGCAATCGGACTATAATGCATTATCACTCTCACTTAGCCATAGAATTCTATAATTTTAAATTTCGGTGAAGCCCCTAGTATCCGGAAGGCCGAATTTGGGGCGCTATACACGCCTTAAGCCGGACAGGGTCGACTCCTCGCTCTAAGCGGCATAAGTCTTTAGGGGCTTGAGACCTCTCGAACAGCGACCAGTCTCTCGCCTTATCATGATAGTCAGTTTTAGCTTTCTCTACTAAGGTGCTTAGCCCAGCAGAACCGGGGCACAATCGCAGTAGTTCTCCCAGTGCTACCTTAGCCGATATAGCGGAACGTAAGGTACCAAAACATGGGAGTTGGGCAAACCCAACTATTGACCCAAGACATGATTCGGAGTTGATGCATATAATGCTATAAGTTCGGGGTGCCGCACTGTCGAAAGTGTTCGGACTTCTCACGCCGTATTATGTGGTATACTTAAGCCCCTAGCGTATTGGTCGTACCAGAGTGTACGGGTGCTAGATGTCATGAATGAACGTATATATATATATATATATATATATATATATATAAAGGAAGAATGCAATAATAGTCTTAATGCTATGCATTGTTTATTCAAAAAGGTGCGTTAGAGTAGAATGATACAAGTAGTGCGATAAGCAAAAAGTAGGACTATTTGACATGTCCTTCTAAGGGCAAGGTGAGGAATGGTATTAAAGCAAGTATTTCACTCGTTATCGTAATCCACCTAGGAGTTCCATGGTGTGACGTAGCTTTCTGCCTCCTTGGTTGCTACATCATGTGTTCGGCAATCATCCTGCCGGACAGGGTTTCCAGAGATTAATGTCCTGAAAGAGAAAAATAACAAAGCGAGAAGCCCCTAGTGTGGTTTAAGCCGCATCTTGGAGTGTGTCGTAGTCGTGTCCCCCTTCCCACCTATGCCCATGGTATTTTTAATGCGTACTTATGTACGCGTGGCACAGACTTCGCCGTTTGGCCGGGACCGGGGTGGGCGCCGCATTGCTATGCGAGCTCCGAACGTGCCAGGCAGTCCTGTTGCCGATTACTCCGGGCGTGCTTGAAGGTGTCCGGGTCCTTAATCGCCGAACTAGTGGATTGTCTTAAGATGCTGCTTTGCGCTTCTGCAGCGACGGCCGCAGTGTGCTCCTCCGTGCGGAGAGAGCGCTCTGTGTTTCCATTGACTATGATGACCCCCCGAGGTCCTGGCATCTTGAGCGTGAGATATGCATAATGTGGTACCGCATTGAATCAAGCAAATGCGGTTCGCCCGAGCAGTGCATGGTAGCCACTGCGGAACGGGACTATGTCGAAGATTAACTCTTCGCTTCGGAAGTTATCCGGAGATCCGAAGACCACTTCCAGTGTGACTGAGCCTGTGCAATGGGCCTCTACACCTGTTATGACGCCTTTAAAGGTCGTTTTTGTGGGTTTGATCCTTGAGGGGTCTATACCCATTTTGCGCATTGTGTCCTGATAAAGCAGGTTTAGGCTGCTGCCGCCATCCATAAGGACTCGAGTGAGGTGAAATCCGTCAATGATTGGGTCTAGGACTAATGCGGTGAATCCGCCATGAGGGATACTAGTGGGGTGTTCCCTGCGGTCGAAGGTAATCAGACAGGAGGACCATGGGTTGAACTTTGGGGCGACTGGCTCCAACGCATATACGTCCCTGAGCGCACGCTTCCGCTCCCTCTTCGGGATGTGGGTTGCGTATATCATGTTCACCGTCCGCACTTGTGGGGGGAACCTCTTCTGTACTCCGGTGTTCGGCTGCCGGGGCTCCTCCTCATCATCGCTATGTGACCCCTTATCTTTGTTTTCGGCATTTAACTTGTCGGCCTGCTTGAACACCCAACAATCCTTGTTGGTGTGGTTGGCTGGCTTGTCGGGGTGTCGTGTATTTGGCAGGAGCGATCGAATATACGGTCCAAACTGGACGGGCCCGGAGTGCTTCTTTTGAATGGCTTTTTCCGCTGACCGGGTTTAGAGCCTTTAAATCTGGCATTGACTGCTGTATCCTCGGTATTGTCGCTGTTAATGCGGCGCTTATGTTTGTTGCGACATGACCTGCCGTTGCCGTCCTTGGTATCTGAAGTACCATGGTTCTTTGATATGTTATTGTTGTGAGCCAACCAACTGTCCTCTCCCGCACAAAAGCGGGTCATGAGTGTCGTGAGGGCTGCCGTAGATTTCGGCTTTTCCTGGCCAAGGTGCCGGGCGAGCCATTCGTCGCGGATGTTGTGCTTAAAAGCTGCTAGGGCCTCTGCATCCGGACAGTCGACAATTTGATTTTTCTTTGTTAGGAACCGTGTCCAGAATTGCCTGGCCGATTCCTCTGGCTGCTGAATTATGTGGCTCAAGTCATCGGCATCTGGTGGTCGCACATAAGTGCCCTGAAAGTTGTCGAGGAATGCGGCTTCCAGATCTTCCCAACAGCCAATGGACTCTGCTGGCAAGCTGTTGAGCCAATGCTGAGCTGGTCCTTTGAGTTTGAGTGGGAGGTATTTGATGGCGTGTAGGTCATCACCGTGGGCCATGTGGATGTGCAGGAGGAAATCCTCGATCCATACCGCATGATCTGTTGTGCCATCGTATGATTCTATATTTACGGGTTTGAAACCCTTTGGGATTTGATGATCCATTACTTCGTCTGTGAAGCATAAGGGGTGTGCGGCGCCTCTGTAGTGGGCTATATCATGACGCAGCTCAAATGAGTTTTGCCCGATGTGTTCGTCCCGGCCGGACTTACTTTTACTGTATCCGGCGTGACGATTATCGTCTCGTGTAGTGGCGCGCCCTCATGATCCATAGATCGATCTTGCATGCTTCTCTTTGTCCTCCAATACGTCTCGCAAGTGTGGCGTATTTCCCCATGCATTTTTATTTGAATGGCGTTGGGGCACGGGCTGAGCTTTTGGCTGGAATGCCTCTCTTTCGCAGCCACGAGGTGGCCGATCAGCAGCGTCGTACGCCGGGGATGTAGGTTTCGGTGCTTCCTCCTCCAGTCGGGGTAGCAACCTGCACTTTGGGTAACTCATGGAGGGGCGCTCGAGTTTATATTCCTCGACTGCCAGGACTTCAGTCCATATGTCAGCTAGCAAATCTTGATCAGCTTGAAGCTGTTGCTGCTTTTTCTTAAGGCTATTTGCCGTGGCTATAAGCCGGCGCTTGAAGCGCTCTTGTTCGACGGGATCCTCTGGCACGACGAATTCGTCATCGTCGAGGCTTGCCTCGTCTTTGGAGGCAGGCATGTAATTATCATCCTCCGCCTCTCCATCTGCCGCTCTCTCAGGAGGGCTGGCTTCTCCAATCTCTTGCTCTAAATCTTACTCGAGGGGATTGTTGTTGTCTTCGGCGCTGTCCGGAGTGCTATTATCTCTGGTTCCGGTATCACTGCTTTTGACTTGGCGGGACTTAGAGCGGCACCGCTGACGCCGGCACTTAGGTTGCTTCTTGGAGGGGTCATCCTCTGTTGTCCCGTCGCTATTGCCTTCTTTGGGTGTGTCCACCATGTATATGTCATATGATGAGGTGGTTGTCCAGTGCCCTGTGGGCAGTGGTTCCTCTTCGCCTCCCACATCATCGTCCATACCGTCGATGCCTTCGGAGTCGAAGTCGAGCATGTCGGTTAAGTCATCGACAGTGGCTACTAAGTGGGTGGTGGGTGGGCAGCGAATTTCTTCGTCATCCGCATCCCAATCCTGTCGGACCTAGTTCGGCCAGGACCCTCCTGACAAGGAGAGAGACCTTAATGAGTTCATTATGTCACCGAAGGGCAAGTGCTGAAAAATATTCGTGGAGGTAAACTCCATGATCGGTGCCCAATCGGATTCGACGGGAACGGGTGCAGGCGGTTCGGAGGCCGTGGCCGGAGAAGGATCCGGCAGTTTGGCAACATGGCTCTCATGAAGGGTAAGGTAGATATTCGGCTCGATCGCCGGTGAGGATACGGCCTCCGTGGCGGGGTCTTTCCACTCATCCATGGATGGCGCAACTGGCTCCGAATTAAGGGTCGGAGCAGCTGCCGGTGCGATTTCTTGAAAACTGTCCGATGGTAGAGCTAAATCGTACTCATCGTGACCGCGTGGCGCACAAGGCAGGTGCTTGAATCTGTCGAAGATCAAGTCTCCGTGGATATCGGCCGTGTAGTTTAAGCTTCCAAACCTGACTTGGTGGCCAGGGGCATAACTTTTGATCTGCTCCAAATAGCCAACCGAGTTGGCCCGCAGTGCGAAGCCGCTGAACACAAAGATCTGTCTGGGGAGAAAAGTCTCACCCTGGACTGCATTGCTATCGATGATAGTAGGATCCATCAAGCCTAACGGCGACGACAGAGAGGAACTCTCAATGAAAGCACCATTGTCGGTGTCAAAACCGGTGGATCTCGGGTAGGGGGTCCCGAACTATTCATCTAAGGCGGATAGTAACAGGAGGCAGGGGACACGATGTTTTACCCAGGTTCGGGCCCTCTTGATGGAGGTAAAACCCTACATCATGCTTGATTTATTCTTGATGATACGAGTATTACAAGATCTGATTAACCACGAGATCGGAGAGGCTAAACCCTAGAAGCTAGCCTATGGTATGATTGTATGTTGTCCTACGGACTAGAACCCTCCGATTTATATAGACACCGGAGGGGGCTAGGGTTACACAAGGTCGGTTACAAAGGAGGAGATATACATATCCATATTGCCCTACAAAGGAGGAGATATACATATCCGGACACGAGACGAAGTCTTCAATCTTGTATCTTCATAGTCCAACAGTCCGGTCAAAGTATATAGTCCGACTGTCCGGAGACCCCCTAATCCAAGACTCCCTCAACTAGCGAAGCTTAATGGGTATGTAATGGATAAGTGGTGACGTTGCAGCAGTACTAAACTTTATATGGTCGCTAACTTACGAGTACAAGAGTAAGATGAGAAACTACGCAAACGGTCGCAAACTAGTAATGATCAATAAGTTATCCTGAACTACTTACGTTCAAACATAACCCAACCGTGTTCTCCTCTCGAACTTCCCCAAAAATAGAAAGCCACGGTTACGCACGTGGTTGGTGTATTTTAATTGAGTTTAGTTCAAGTCCTCTACAACCGGATGCTAAAAAATTCCCATCTGCCACATAACCGCGGGTACGGCTCTAGAAAGTTTAAACCCTGTAGGGATGGCCCAACTTAGCCCATGACAAGCTCACGATTCGTAGAGACAATCCTCCATCTCGAGACATCCGATCAGACTCAGGATCCCGGTGCACAAGACATTTTGACAATGGAAAACTAGTCTAGCAAGACCTCCCCGCCTGCCAACACCCTGATAGTAGCCGCACGTATCTCGTCTCAGGCCACGTCCAGATGGGTCAGCCTACAGTATATACCAAATACCTCAGGTTTCCCCGAGGCGGCTCCGCAGTCTGCCTGTTTGGGACCAACAACATCAGCACTGCCCCCCTGTATTAGGTTGAATAACGAACCTTGGGTAGCGCTAACTCCCTATGTGTCAAGTTTTTTATCATGTTAAGTTATTATGTTGAGCAAATGGTAAAACCAATGTTGGACCTTGCTGGAAGATTTTTATTCAAAGAAAACTATCAAGAGGGGCCCATAAACCCTCATCGTGTTAGGGATGCAAAATCAAGGAACATAACGCCGGTATGACGGAAACTAGGGCGACAAGAGTGGAACAAAACACTAAGCAAAAGGCTAAGCCTTCCACCCTTACCAAGTATATAGATGCATTAATTAAATAAGAGATATTGTGATATCTCATGATATCCATGTCCCAACATGGAACAAACTGCAACTGTACCTGCAACTAGCAACGCTATAAGAGGGGCTGAGCAAAGCGGTAACATAGCCAAACAACGGTTTGCTGGGATGGTGAGAAAGGTTAAAGGCTATCATGGCAATTTTGGAGGCTTGATAAACAAGTGGTAGGAAGCATGACATATCGATAGCATCGAGGCAACTAGAATAGCAAAGATAGTAGTGAGATCCAAGGTGACGGTCATCTTGCCTGAAATCCCGCTAGGAAGAAGACCGAGTCCATGAAGAAGATGAACCAACGTCGTCGAACGGATCCTCACAATCGCAATATAATCGGAAGGAGAAGCCCAACCATAAAGAAGCAAACAAATAGTAAACAACCATCACATAAGCACGGCATGATGCACAATCAAGTGTGATGCATGTCCGGTTTACAGAGGCATGGCAAAGCAAAGTGCAACAAACAATACTACAAATTAAGTGGAGCTACATATGCAACGAGTTACATATTGACGAAACACCACATTCAATTATTTAGTTCATTCTTGTTATGAACCCAACAAGTTTAAATGTTGTTAAACGTGGCAAGAGGTGAAGCAAAATAAAACTAACTATTTAGGCAAGTTTAAATGAGGCCGGGAACATCAAACAACAATTCCGGTAAATCCTCATGTGCATATAGCAATTTAATGAAGACAACAATTTTAAACATTTTAAATGTTGTTAACGTGATGCGGATGACATGCGAGTTTATGCAATTTTATGAAAATGTTGACATTTAATATGATAGGGAGCATTTTTCACTATGGCGGATAGAAAGGGGTGCCATGGCAACGGCAACGGAAATGGTGCCACGGCAACATTCCGATGATCCGACAACTTATTGAGATATTGGTGCAAACGAAAGTGTGGATCTACGGAACATCCAAAAGATGGTGGGGTGATCCCGGTTAATGGGTTCCCACGGGTCGACGCATGGCAAACGAGGAGGACCGAGCAAGCGACAACCCGGACACGGTGCAAACGCGGGCATCTCATACAATCACACAAGCATTCGTTCACGGACATCGTCTCAGGGTTATACCTTCGAAGCATGCATTTACAGAGCGGATCGACTCAGTGCGATGTAGGTAAAGTAGACGTTCTCAGAACGGTCATAGTGGAAGTAGTGGTACATGTTATGTAGATGTTCAGGTCGTCTGTAGAGGTAATTGACGCATCGCTGAACTTGGCATCCGGGAATCCCGCATAGTCGTACACGAGTCGTAGTCAAACTTGATGGATCTGAGGGTTGTGCGCGTCATGGTACTTGGCGCAATATGAGACGAGGTAGTTGTACACGGGAACGAGTTGAACTAGGCATATCCTCATAGAGGTACTTGTTCAGGCATCGGTCTTGGCGAAATCCTGTGGGATGGATCTTGACGAAATCCTTAGAGATGGGGTTTGGCTTGGAGCTGCCTCAAAATGACAAGAGGCGGAGGATGACTTGCGGAGATGTCGTGCCACAGCGGCAGGATGAAGGCGCGCAGACCTCCGGCTGGATGTGGTCGGGTGTAGGAGGGACCTCGGGGAAGCGACGATGGTTGGGCGCATCGTGCTCGTCCTCCCGCGAGCAGAGACGAGGCCACCATGAAGTCCTGCGAGGAGCAGCGGCAGGCGAAACCCTGCGAGGAGCAGGCAACGGATGGCGGGATCAAGGCGGCGAGGCGGCGCCGGACTTGGGCTCCGGTGCGGCAAGGGAGGTGAGTAGGTTCGTCGGGGAGGGCGGCTGTCGGTGTCAAAACCGGCGGATCTCGGGTAGGGGGTCCCGAACTGTGCGTCTAGGCCGGATGGTAACAGGAGGCAGGGAACACGATGTTTTACCTAGGTTCAGGCCCTCTCGATGGAGGTAAAACCCTACGTCCTGCTTGATTAATATTGATGATAAGGGTAGTACAAGAGTAGATCTACCACGAGATCAAGGAGGCTAAACCCTAGAAGCTAGCCTATGGTATGATTGTTGTATATGGAGTTGATGTCCTACGGACTACAACCCTCCAGTTTATATAGACACCGGACAGGGTTAGGGTTACATAGAGTTGGTTACAATGGTAGGAGATCTTGAATATCCGCACCGCCAAGCTTGTCTTCCACGCCAAGGAAAGTCCCATCCGGACACGGGACGAAGTCTTCAATCTTGTATCTTCATAGTCCAGGAGTCTGGCTGAAGGTATAGTCCGGCTACCCGAACACCCCCTAATCTAGGACTCCCTCAGTAGCCCCTGAACCAGGCTTCAATGACGACGAGTCCAGCGCGCAAATTGTCTTTGGCATTGCAAGGCGGGTTCCTCCTCCAAGTCCTTCATAGAAGATTGTAAACACCAAGAGTAGTGTCCGGCTCTGCAAAATAAGCATCCACATATTGCCATAGATAGAATAGTATTAACACAAATCAAATCTGTTGACGTATTCCGCAGTGCGTCATCTCACTACGGCCAAGTCCTTTACTCGAATCGTTTTCACTTTTCCACCTCAGCGTGTTTTGCGAGGCGATTTCTTTGGCACGTCTTGCCAAAGCAGAGATCATGTACCCCCCTTTTACGGGATTCTCATCAATATGGACGTGGTTACCCAACCGCGCCACTTATCACGGCGCTCGGGAGGCAAGTGAGTTTTACTAGGCAGGTGGGGACGCACAATCGCATCCGCCCATATAAGGGGATAAGGATCCACCTTTTTACCTACGCCTTCTTCCTCCTTTGCCTATCCATCTCCTGCGCACTCGAGCTCCAGCACCCAAGCCCGCACTTCCCACCTCAACCTTTTCCAGCAATGTCCGGAGCAGGAGGCAAGTGGACGGTCTCCTCCACCACGGAGGGCCAAGTCAAGAAGCTAAGGAAGGTCAGATACCTATCCAAGGACATCGCGCACCGGCTTCCCGAAAAGGGGCAGCTTCTCCCCACCCCAAGGCCCCATGAGAGGGTAGTATTTCTTCCCCACTTCCTCCGCGGACTGGGTTTTCCACTCCACCCATTTGTCCAGGGGCTCATGTTCTACTACGGCCTGGATTTCCACGATCTGGCCCCGAACTTCATCCTCAACATCTCGGCGTTTATCCTCGTGTGCGAGGCTTTTCTCCGCGTCCGCCCTCATTTCAGCCTCTGGCTCAAGACCTTCAACATCAAGCCCAAGGTGGTGCGCGGCAGCCAGGCGGAGTGCGGAGGCGCCATGGCGGCAAGATGGCCAACGTCCTATGGTTCGAGGGCTCTTTCGTGGAGACCCTAAAGGGATGGCAATCCGGGTGGTTTTATATCACTGAGCCGCGCGATCCGAAATGGACCGCAGCCCCCGAGTTCTGATCTGGACCCCCCACGCGGCTTATGTCCTGGAAAGATACGGGCCTGTCGTGGGGTGACGAAAAAGAGGTGACCAGATTGCAAACATGCATCCAGTCCCTAGTGAACAAGCCAATCCGGCTTGTTAATGTAATCCAGGTTATGCTCGTCCGCCGGATCCTCCCGTGCCAACAACGGGATTTTAATCTATGGGAGTTCGACCCAGCACAGCATCAAACCCTCAGCAGTCTCTTCGACACGACGTACGAAGACGCCTGGAAGATGGTATTTAAGGGTGCCGAGGCTCCTGCATCCGCTTCCGAGGACCACGGATACAGCTCGCAGCATTACGCTAGCGAGGTAAGCCATCTACACCTTTTACAGGACGTTAAGCTTTTTTCATAGTTTGACTCTATGCGGGATCTAAACTCCCTTACCTTTGACAGGCTTGGCGGGCGATATCCGGACCGATTAACTGTCCGGCTCCGCTGCCCGAAGACCCAGCCCCAGCTCTACTAGTGAAGCTGCTGGTTCCGGTGCCTTATGTGGTGCCGGAGAAGAAGGCCAAGAAGAAGAAGACCACGGGGACTCGAAAGAGTGCCCGCAATGTGGTGGTGTCGGACTCGTCATCTGACGAGTCCGAGACGCCCTCCTCCCGTGAAAACGAGGAGGAGGAAGAAGAAAACTCTCCCCCAGCGGAGGGAGGAGAGAAGAGGAAGGCCGCCCCAACGGGGGAGGCCGAGGGGTCTAGGAAAAGGAAGACCCCTCCGCCGGACTGTGCCCCCGATGCCGAAGAGGGCGAAGAGGAGTGGCCAAACAGAGCCAAGCGTCCGGCGAAATCATAAGTTCGGATATCAGAGTAACTCATGATGTTCCTTTGTTGCACAGCTTTCCCTAATGTCGAATGTAATTATGCAGTCCGCCCCGGGCCGAAGTCGACGAATCATTGGGCGGCTCCCTGGACTCATCGGACGTGAACTCAGTTCCGCCCGCTATCTCCCCCCGCACTGTGGACGACGCCGAAGTGGCGTCGCGACAAGCCCCGAGGCAGGATGAGGTGGTCCCGAAGGAGCCGCAAGGCAACCTCCCGGACTCCAGGAGTGAAGGGGATAAGGCTCCCCAGGGCTCCAAGTCCGGCTTTGTGCCGGACACCGTGCCAGAATCTTCCACAGTTCCGGACCGTGGTACGCGAACTCCTTCCAAGAGGAGCAAGCCTTCTGAGCGGCGGCCTCCGTCCAACCGGAGGTGCCGGACAATCTGCTGGAGGTGCTTGACGACGCCTCCATCGACGAGGGGCACCGTACTATTATGAGTACGGTGATCCAGAAGGTTCAGTCCGCCAAGAGCGGACCGACTGATGCTTGCGCTAGCCTTCTAACAGGCTTCGAGGTAAGTAAAAATATGTAAAAATATTACCGCATAGACAGTAGCCCCTGATGCTCTGTTTGGCATTCGGAAAGAAAAGCCGAATAGAGGATCTATTAAATTTCGCAGGAGTCTAAAAAAAGTCAATATGCGTATTGAGGCCTCGCTGCTGTCCACCGCCGCACTGACTGCGGAGGTGGGTGTCCTGAAGCAGGACCTCAAGCGGACCGAGCAAGAGCTCGGCCTTGCCAAGCAGCGGCTCGAGGAGAAAGAAGGTAAGAAATACCTTACAGAAAAAGTGCCTATAAAAAGGCTTGATTGCAAAAAGAATAACAGGATTGTACTGCTTATTATAGGGGCCACGACTGTGGTGGCGACCCTTAAGCAGGCATTGTCTGAGGCCGAAAAGAAGACGGCCGCGGAGCGCACCGAGCGAGACAGACTTGGGGCTTAGGTCGGCGAGGTGCAGCAAGAGCTTCAGGCTCTCATGAAAAAACATGAGAGTTTGGAGCTTGAGTCAAAGGCGCAAGCATCCGAGCTCGCGACGGCCCTAGAGGCTGCCAAGTCTGCTAAGGCCGAAGTCCAAAAGGCCCTCCAAGAGTTGGAGGAGATGAGGAAGATAGCAGCGGGTAAGGCATTCTTTATGCAAAGCAGAAATATAAAAGTGAACTACTTGTTACTTACCCGAATCCGGAGCTCTCCAGGGGCATTCGCAGATCTTCCCCGCAGCGTATCCGACGCCGCCGCATTCTACCGAGCTGAAGAGGGTAGCTCGATGGAGAAGGTGTTCTGGTCTTAGTATTCTGAGGCCGGACACCCTGTGCCCTTGAGCGACCAGCTGAAACAGCTGGTCGAGCTCCACAAGGCGGCCGAACAGGCCATGAAGGGCTTCATAGTTCGGCTGTGGCCCGGAGAGGCCCTGCCTGGGAGCTATTTCGGGCTGGTGCGACGACTAGTGGAGGCCTGTCCGAGGCTTGAGGTCATCAAGCGCTCCGTCTGCATCGAAGGTGCCCGTCGGGCCCTTGCCCGTGCAAAGGTGCACTGGGGTAAGCTGGACGGTGAGAAGCTTGTGAAGGACGGGCCGCCGCCGGGGAAGGAGCATTGCAAGCCCGAGAACTACTACAAGGATGTTCTTGTAGGTGCCCGCCTTGTGGCGGATGAATGTACCAAGGATGTGATTTTTGAGTGAACTCGCTCGTGTTTATCCTGTGCGCTGAAAACTTGTTCATATGCGCTAAGCAATGCTTATTGAATTTAAAATATTACTTTCTGCGCGGCCGTTTATCAAAAATTGAGAGATGGCCAGTCGTCGGCTTCTGCCCCCGTGCCACTAGTGCTGGGGTGTTCGGGATAAACCTGAGCGCTCTTTTTCCCATAGTTGGGTCCTTCGAGGGAGGCGCTCAGCACAACGAACCAGGCAATTGGACTATAATGCTTGAACACTCTCACTTAGCCATAGAACTCTATAATTTTAAATTTCGGCGAAGCCCCTTGTTCGAAAGACCGAGTTCGGGGTGCTATCCACGCCTTGGCCGGAAAAAACCAGCTCCTCGCTCGAAGCGGCATAAGCCTTTAGGGACTCAAAAAACCTTTGGAACAGCTACCGGTCTCTCGCCACATCATGACAGTCAGTTTTAGCTTTCTCCACTGAGGTGCTTAACCCAGCTGAACCGGGGCACAATCGCAGTGGTTCTCCTAGTGCTACCTTAGCCGATATAGCAGAATGTAAGGCACCAAAACATAGGAGCCGGGCAAACCCAACTATTGACCCAAATCATGATTCGGAGCCGATGCATATAGTGCTATAAGTTTGAGGTGCCGCACTTGTGAAAGTGTACGGACTTCTCACACCATTATGAGGGGTACTGAAGCCCCTGGCGTGTTTGCGTACCATGGTGTACGGGTGCAATCATGTCATTTAATAAACATATATGTGAAAAGAAGATAATGCAAAAAATAGACAGAAAGCTATGCATTGTTTATAGAGAGGCTATTTATCAAAGCCGAACGATACAAATAGTGCGGTAAGCAAAAGATATTGGACTATTTGGTATGTCCTGACCAGGGGCAGGCCGCGGAATTGTATTTAAAACAGGTATACCGCTCGTAACAGAGACCACCTGGGAGTTCCATAATGCGGCATGGCTTGTCTGCCTCCCTGGAGCTTGCATCGTTTGTGCGGCAGTCGAATTGCCGAACAGGTCGCCCAAAGTATGGAGTCCTGAAAGTAAGAAAAAATTAAAAAAAGAATCCGGCAGCCCCTAGTACGTTTTAACCCGTATTTTGGGCGTGCCATTATTGTGCCCCTTCCCATGTGCCCATGGTATTTCAAGGGCGTAGTTATGTACGCGAGGGCTGGGGTTGGGGCCGCATTGCTACGCTTGCTTAGAGCGTGCCAGGCGGTCCTGCTGTGGGTTACTCCGGGCACGCTTGGCAGTGTCTGGCTTTTTAATGGCCGGACTGGAGAATTGCCTAAGAAGGCTACATTGTACTTCCGCCGCAAGAGCCGCCGTGTGCTTCTCCGTACGGAGGGAGCGTTCGGTGTTTCCGTTGACCGTGATTACTCCTCGAGGGCCTGGCATCTTGAGCTTGAGATATGCGTAGTGCGGCACCGCATTGAACTTTGTGAATGCGGTTCGTCCGAGCAGGGCTTGATAGCCACTGCGAAACGGGACTATATCAAAGATTAACTCTTCGCTTCGGAAATTGTCCGGGGATCCGAAGACCACGTCAAGTGTTACTGAGCCTGTACAGTTGGCTTCTACACCTGGTATAACGCCTTTAAAGGTCGTTTTTGTGGGCTTAATCCTTGAGGGATCTATGCCCATTTTCCGCACTGTATCCTGATAAAGCAGGTTCAGGCTACTGCCGCCGTCCATGAGGACTCTTGTGAGATGAAATCCGTCAATGATTGGGTCAAGAACCAATGCGGCGAAGCCACCATGACAGATGCTAGTGGGATGGTCCCTTCGATCAAAAGTGATCGGGCAGGAGGACCATGGGTTTAACTTCGGGGCGACTGGCTCCATCGCGTATACGTCCCGTAGCGCACGCTTCCGCTCCCTCTTGGGAATGTGGGTTGCGTATATCATGTTCACCGTCCGCACTTGTGGGGGAAGGCCCTTCTGTCCATTGTTGTTCGGCGGCTTAGGCTCCTCCTCGTCATCGCTGTGCAGCCCCTTGTCTCTGTTTTTGGCCCTTAACTTGCCTACGTGCTTGAACACCCAACAATCCCTGTTAGTGTGATTAGCTGGCCTTTCGGGGGTGCCATGTATCTGGCACAAGCGGTCAAGTATTCGGTCCAAACTGGACGGGCCCTGAGTATTCTTTTTGAATGGCTTTTTCCGCTGACCGGATTTATAGCCTTTGAATCCGGCATTAACTGCCGTGTCTTCATTGCTGTCACTGCTAACGCGACGTTTTTGCTTATTCCGACGTGTCCTGCCACTTTTGTCCTTGGTATCCGAATTACCAGGGTTCTTTGATAAGTTGTTACTGTGACCTAGCCAGCTGTCTTCTCCCGCGCAAAAGCGGGTCATGAGTGTCGTGAGGGCTGCCATAGATTTCGGCTTTTCCTGTCCCAGGTGCCGGGCAAGCCATTCATCACGGATGTTATGCTTGAAGGCTGCTAGGGCCTCTGCGTCCGGACAGTCGACTATCTGGTTTTTCTTTGTTAGGAACCATGTCCAGAATTGTCTGGCCGATTCCTCTGGCTGTTGAATTATGTGGCTTAAGTCATCGGCATCCGGTGGTCGCACGTAAGTGCCCTGGAAGTTGTCGAGGAATGCGGCTTCCAGGTCCTCCCAAGAACCGATTGAGTCTTCTGGCAAGCTGTTAAGCCAATGCCGGGTCGGTCCTTTAAGTTTGAGCGGGAGGTATTTGATGGCGTGTAGATCATCGCCGCATGCCATGTGGATGTGAAGGAGATAATCCTCTATCCATACCGCCGGATCTGTTGTGCCATCGTATGATTCGATGTTTATGGGTTTGAAACCCTCTGGGATTTTATGATCCATTACTTCATTCGTGAAGCATAGCGGGTGTGCGGCGCCTCTGTACTGGGCTATATCACGACGCAGCTCGGAAGAGCTATGTCTGTTGTGTTCGGCCCGGCCGGATTTGTTGTATCCGGAGTGAAGATCATCGTCACGTGTCGTAGGGCGCCTGCGCGATCCGTAGATCGATCTTGTTTGTCTTGCCTTATCCTCCAGTACGTCTCGCAGGTCTGGCGCATTTTCCCGTGCCTCAGTTGAGCGGCGTCGGGGCATGGCTTGGGTGAAGGGCCGAGAGGCCTCTCTGTCGCGGCCGCGAGGTGGCCGGTCTACCATGTCATGCGCTGGTGATGTAGGTGCTTCCTCCTCTGATCGGGGTAGCGGCCTGCGCTTTGGGTAACTCTTGGAGGGGCGTTCGAGTTCATACTCTTCGACCGCAAGGACTTCAGTCCATCTGTCAGCTAGCAAATCTTGGGCAGCTCTAAGTTGTTGTTGCTTTTTCTTGAGGTTGCTTGTCGTGGCTAAAAGCCTGCGTTTGAAACGCTCTTGCTCGGCGGGGTCTGATGGTATGACGAATTCGTCGTCATCGAGGCTTGCCTCATCTTCGGAGGGAGGCATATAGTTATCATCCTCAACCTCTCGGCCTGCCGCTCTCTCATGAGGGCTGGCTTCTCCATCTTCCTATGCCGAATCTTGCTGAGGTGGGTGTTCTTCGGCGCTATCCGGGGTAGTATTATCTCCCGTGCCGGAATCACCGTTTTTGCTTTGGCGGGATTTAGAGCGGCGCCGCTGACGCCGGCGCATTGGCTATTTCTTGGGAGTGTCATCCCCCACTGTTCCATCGCCATCTCCATCTTTTGGAGTATCCACCATATATATGTCATATGACGAGGTGGCCTTCCAGTGCCCTACAGGTGCTGGTTCCTATTCGTCTCCTACATCGTCGTCCATACCGTCGATGTCTTCGGAGCCGAAGTCAAGCATGTCGGTTAAATCGTCGACAGTGGCTACAAAGTGGGTGGTGGGTGGGCTTTGAATTTCTTCATCGTCCGTATCCCATCCTCGCTGACCGTAATCCGGCCAGGGCTCTCCTGATAGAGAGAGAGACTTAAGAGAATTCAGGATGATGCCAAAAGGCGAGTGCTGAAAGATGTCTGCAGCGGTGAACTCCATTATCGGCGCCCAATCAGATTCGATTGGCAGGGGCGCGGGGGGTTCGGAGTCCGGGGAGGAGTCCGGACCCTCGGAGTCACGGGTCATGCAGAGTGCGGGGCTAGCGTTCGGCTCGGTCGCCTTTGAGATCGCAGCCCCCGAGGTGACGTCCAACTGCTCGTCCTCGATTGGCGCAATCGGCTCCGAGTTAGGGGTCAGAATCGATGCATGTGCGGCCTCTGAAGCATTGTTCGGAGGCAGAGCTAGATCATGCCCCTCGAGATAGTGCGGCGCGCTTGGCCGTGGCTCGAACCCGTCGAAGATCAAGTCTCCGCGGATGTCAGCCATGTAGTTTAAGCTTCCAAACCTGACTTGATGGCCAGGGGTGTAGCTTTCGATCTGCTCCAGGTGGCCAAGCGAATTGGCCCGCAGAGCAAAGCCGCCGAAGACGAAGATCTATTCGGGCAGAAAAGTCTCACCCTGGACCACATCGTTGTTGATGATCAAAGGAGCCATCGGGCCTAAAGGCGATGACACAGAGGAACTCTCAATGAAAGCACCAATGTCGGTGTCAAAACCGGCGGATCTCGGGTAGGGGGTCCCGAACTGTGCGTCTAGGCCGGATGGTAACATGAGGCAGGGAACACGATGTTTTACCCAGGTTCGGGCCCTCTCGATGGAGGTAAAACCCTACATCCTACTTGATTAATATTGATGATAAGGGTAGTACAAGAGTAGATCTACCACGAGATCAAGGAGGCTAAACCCTAGAAGCTAGCCTATGGTATGATTGTTGTATATGGAGTTGATGTCCTACGGACTACAACCCTCCGGTTTATATAGACACCGGATAGGGTTAGGGTTACATAGAGTCGATTACAATGGTAGGAGATCTTGAATATCCGCACCGCCATGCTTGTCTTCCACGCCAAGGAAAGTCCCATCCGGACACGGGACGAAGTCTTCAATCTTGTATCTTCATAGTCCAGGAGTCCGGCTGAAGGTATAGTCCGGCTACCCGAACACCCCCTAATCCAGGACTCCCTCAGTGGCAGTGGCATGCAGCAACAGGAGAGGCACACGAGGATCTCCTCCCCTCGGAACAGCTTGCCACAAAGGCTGGGCGAGGGGCAGTGCAAGCTCAGGGAATGGCTAGGGTGGCACAGTGGTTGAGAACCAGCATGGTCGAAGGAGTCGCCGGCGCTAGGAGGAGCGACAGGGGCGCGAAGGCTGAGAGGAGCTGTGGAAGAGAAGGAAGGGCGGCGAGTAGCAAGGGAGTCGAGGAGGAAGGAGGCCAAGGTGTTGTGATCCTATGGCCGGCCGGCAGTAGAGGGTTAGGAACCACTCCCGATCGGGTCGAGGGAGAGAGCAAGGAATCGGGATGAGGTGAGGGGATCGAGAGCACTCCCTGGCATCGATGTGTGGGTGACGGCATTGGAGGGAGATGGGGATCGAGGGGGTGAGGGAGGACGGGCTAGGGTGAGGAAGGGGTCGGCTGGGCCTTGGGCCGTGAAGCAGATGGGCCGGCGCAGGAGTTGGGAGGCCCTGTTGGGCTTTCTTCTCTGTCCCTCTTATACTTATTTCTAAAAACAGAAAAAAAACAAAGAAAAGGAGAAGGAAGGAGGTGTTAGGGGAAGAAGTTGGACACGTGGATAACTTTCCCGAACTCACAAAAATGTGCTCGTTCGAAGAAAATTGGAGTGGGCAAGATTGCAAGGTTTAAATTCAAATGCATTTGAATTTAATTCAAATGGTTTGAACAAGGAGTAGGATTCCGACGTGTCCAAAAATGTTGAACATTTAGGAAGAGCCTCGATAAATGGGAAAATAATTGTGGGCAAAGTTTGGAGGTGAAACTTGAAGCAGAAGAGGCATGGAATTAAATTGCAAGTGAGTTCTGTAATTTCCAAATCAATGGAATATTTTATAATAGCTCCCTAATATTGGGAGGATAAGTTATAAAGAGAAGTCACCCTTCCCTCAATTTAAATGGATCGAACATCCATACAATTTATTTAAAAGAGTTATAAAATTAATGATATGGTGGCATGATGACATGATGCAATGCAAGAGATGTCATGATGAATGCAACAAAGCAATTGAAACACATAGAGACAACGGGAATAAAGGGAAGGCATCTGAAGCGTCGGTCTCGGGTCGTTACAACTCTCCTCCACTTATAAGAGATCTTGCCCTGAGATCTAAGGATGGCACCGGAGGGAAATGAAAGAGGAAGAGGTAAAACAAAGTTGCTTCTTTGCAAAAGAGTGAAACCAAAGAACCTTAGAGATTGAACAACTTGAAAGAAAGAATCAAATGGAGATTAATGTGATTGAAAAAACTTCTTTAGATAAGAGGAACAAGCAACATTGCGAAAACCTTGTAGGTTGAAAGACATGAAACAAGAGCTTAAGGTACAAGATAGACTTTGAAACCACTCTGGTTAAACAAGATGAGAAAGGAAGAATTCAGGTAGCACTCCGGTTGAAAAGAGCGGCAAGACTTGATAAGATGAAAGAACTTGAAGAGATGACACAACACTCATGTTGAATGGATAAGCAAGGAAAAGAATATGATCTTGGCCAAACGAGATGATTGATCAAAGAGAGCAACATCATAATGCCTCCGGAACGAATGAATAGAAGCTAGATTTTCGGAATAGAAGAACGGAGAAGAAAAATAGCATCTTCTACCACAAATGATTTTGAAAGGGCAAGCTTAAAACGAAAAGTTGAACAGAGTTGTTGACAACTCAACAAGAAATGAATAAGCTTGTTCTGGTCTAACTAAAGCAATTGCTTGCTTTAGATGAACGAAGAGATGAAAAGCTTCTCCCTCCGAGAGGATAGGAGAAAACTTGGATCATTGATAAGCACCACAATTAGCACACTCCTTAGAGAAGGCATTGGGTGAAATCTGTACCAAGACAACACCAACGGAGAAATTGTTGGGTTGAAAAGACCTCGTGAACGAATTGAAAATGATGGGTGTCGGTGTCAAAACCGGCGGATCTCGGGTAGGGGGTCCCGAACTGTGGGTCTGGGCGGATGGTAACAGGAGACAAGGGACACGATGTTTTTACCCAGGTTCGGGCCCTCTCGATGGAGGTAAAACCCTATGTCCTGCTTGATTTATTCTTGATGATATGAGTATTACAAGAGTTGATCTACCTCGAGATCGGAGAGGCTAAACCCTAGAAGCTAGCCTATGGTATGATTGTTGTTATTGTCCTATGGACTAAAACCCTCCGGTTTATATAGACACCGGAGGGGCTAGGGTTACACAAGGTCGGTTACAAAGGAGGGGATATCCATATCCGTATTGCCTAGCTTGCCTTCCACGCCAAGGAGAGTCCCATCCAGACATGAGATGAAGTCTTCAATCTTGTATCTTCATAGTCCAATAGTCCGGCCAAAGGATATAGTTCAGCCGTCCGGAGACCCCCTAATCCAGGACTCCCTCGGTAGCCCCTGAACCAGGCTTCAATGATGATGAGTCCGGCGCGCAGTGTTGTCTTCGACATTGCAAGGCGGGTTCCTCCTCCGAATACAACCCGGAAGAATTTGAATACAAGGATAGTGTCCGACCCTGCAAAATAAGTTCGACATACCACCGTAGAGAGAATAATATTTCCACAAATCTAATCTGCTGACATGTTTCGGCAACATGACATTATGTCATGGCTCGGTGATTATTCGAACCGTTTCCTTTAACTAACTCTGCACATAACGCGAGGCAGTTTCCTGACACGTCTTGTCAAAGCAGAGATCGTGTCCCCCTTATTACGGGATTCTCATCAATACGGGCGTGGGTAACCCAACCGCGCCATTGATTACAGCGCTTGGGGGATAAGCGAGTTTTACCAGGCTAGTGGGGGCGCATAGTTTCGGCCGCCCTTATAAAGGGAAAAGGTTCAACCTTTTTCTACCCACGCCTTCTTCCTCCTTGCTCATCCACTCTTGCGCACTCGAGCTCCAATGCCCAAGCCCTCATCCTTCCCCTCAACCTTCTTCAATCATGTCCGGAGCGGGAGGCAAATGGATGGCTTCCTCCGTTACGGAGGGACACATCAAGAAGCTGCGCGGAGCCGGATACTTGGCCGCGAATATCGCGCATCGGCTGGCCGCTGCGGGGCAGATCGTTCCTACCCCTAAACCTCACGAGAGGGTAGTCTTCCTCCACCACTTCCTCTGCGGACTGGGGTTTCCCCTCCATCCACTCGTTCATGGTCTCATGTTCTACTGCAGGATGGACTTCCATGATATGGCCCCGAACTTCGTCCTCAACATTTTGGCGTTCATCGTCGTGTGTGAGGCTTTCCTCCGCATCCGGCCCCACTTTGGCCAGTGGTTAAAGACCTTCAATATCAAGCCGAAGGTGGTGGGCCGCCAACAAGAAGAATGCGGCGGAGCCATGGTGGGCAAGATGCCCAACGTTATATGGCTTGAAGGCTTCTTTGTGGAGACCATAAAGGGGTGGCAATCGGCATGGTTCTACATCACCGAGCCGCGCGACGCCAAATGGGTGGTTGCCCCAAGTTTCGCTCTGGAATCCCCACGCGGCTCACCTCCTGGAAAGAGAAGGCCCTGTCCTGGGGTTCATCGGTAGAGCTGGACGGACTCCAGAAATGTATCCGAAGTATGGCCGGCAAGAAGCTCAAGCTTGTCAATATAGTCCAGGTCATGCTCATCCGCCGGATCCTCCCGTGCCAACAACGGGACTTCAACTTGTGGGAGTTCGACCCGGCCCAGCACCAGAGTCTGAGCGAGCTCTTCGACACGACGCACAAGGACGTCTGGGAGGTGCTATTCAAGGGCGCCGAGGTCCCTCCCTCCCTGACCGAGGACCGCGGGCTAAGCGCCAAGCGCATTCGGTGAGTTCTATACATCCTGTAGGACATTTATTTCCCCTAGCTTAACGATGTGCGGGGTCTGAGCTCCATGCCTTTGACAGGACTGTGTGGAGACGTCGGGGCAGATTAACTGTCCGGCCCCTCTGCCCGAAGACACTGCGGACGCTCTCCTGACGGAGATGCTGTCTCCGGCTCCTTACAAGGTGCTGGAGAAGACCAAGAAGGCCAAGGGAACCCGAAAGAGTTCCCGACGCCAGGCGTTATCAGACTTATCGTCTGATAACTCCGCGACGCACTCCTCCCCTGAAGACGAGGAGGAAGATGAAGACGCTCCCCCTCCAGTCGGCGGAGACAAGAAAAGGAAGGCCGCCCCAACTGGGGGGCGAAGGGTGCAAGAAGGGAAGGACTCTCCTTCCGGACAGTTCCACCACCGCCGCCGAAGGCGAAGACGAGTGGCTGCCCAGGGCCAAGCCCTTGGCGAAGTCGTAAGTATTCGGATACCAGAGTAGCTCATAGCATTCCTTTGTCGCACTGCTTCTCCTAACGCCGAATCGTGATTATGCAGACCGCCCCAAGCCCGTATCGACGTATCCTCGTCGGACGGCTCCCTGGACTTGTCGGATATGGATAGCGATCCACTTTCGACCGCCACCTCCCCTTGCCCTACGGACAACGCCGAGGTGTTGTCTCAAGAGGCACCGGGTCGAGGGGAGACAGTCCCGGAGGCGCCTCAAGGCGACCTTCCGGACTGCGGGAGTAGAGGGAACAAGGCCCCCGAGGGCTCCGAGTTCGGCCCTCAGCCGAACACCGCGCCGGAACCTCCAGTGGTTTCGGACTCGGGCAGGCGGCCTCCTTCCAAGAGGGGCAAGACGCCTATGTCGGTGACCTCTGTCCATCTAGAGGCACCGGACAATCTACTGGGAGCGCTTCGTAGCGCTTCCATCGACGAGGAGCACCGCACTATTATGAGTGCGGTGGTCCAGAAGGTTCAGTCCGCCAAGAGCGAACTGACTGAAGCCTGTGCTAGCCTTCTAATAGGCTTTGAGGTAAGTTCTTGAAATATGGGGAAAATATTAACCCATAGACAGTAGCCCCTGATGCTCAGTTCAGTGTTCACAAAGAAAAGCCGAACAGAGGATCAAACAATATCGCAGGAGTCTAATATAAGTATGTCTATATGCGTATGCAGGCTTCGCTGCTGGCCTCTGCCGCACTGACTGCGGAGGTTGCCGCACTGAAGCAGGACCTCAAAGGGTCCAAGGAAGAGCTCGGCCTTGCCAAGAGGCAGCTCGAGGAGAACAAAGGTAAGTAGTACCTCGTCTATGGACATATATGAAAGGAATGCGATTGCAAAATGGCAGGATCATCATGAATTTGCCAGGGGCCACGGCCGAGGTGGCGACCTTGAAGCAAGCGCTATCCGAGGCCGAAAACAAAGCGGCCAAGGAGCGCACCGAGCGGGAAAGGCAGGAGGCTCGGGTGGGCGAGGTGCAGCAAGAGCTCCACGCTCTCGTGACAAAGCACGAGGCGTTGGAGCTTGACTTGAAGACGCGAGAGTCCGAGCTTGCCGCGGCCCTCGAGAGTGCAACGAATGCCAAGGCCGAAGCCCAAAAGGTCCTCCAGGAGATTGATGCAATGACGAAGATAGCGGCGGGTAAGGCATTCTAGATGCAAAGCAAGCACGTGAAAGTAAATTACTTGTTACTTACCCGAATCCGGAGCTCTCCAGGAGCATTCGCAGATTTGCCCCGCAGCGTGTCAGATGCCGCAACGTTTTACCAGGACGAGGAGGGAAGCTCAACGAAGAAGTTGTTCTAGGCCCAATATACTGGGACCGAACACCCGGTGCCTATGAGTGACCAGCTAAAGCAGCTGGTCGAGCTACACAAGGCGGTCGAACAAGCCATGAAGGGCTTTATAGTCCGGCTGTGGCCTGGCGACGCCCTTCCGAACAGCTACTTCGGCCTGGTGAGGTGGCTTGTGGATGCCTGCCCACGGCTGGAAGTCGTCAAGCGGTCTGTCTGCATCGATGGTGCACGCCGGGCTTTTGCCCGTGTGAAGGTGCAATGGGCCAAGCTAGACGCCGTGAAGCTGATCAAGGAAGGGCTGTCGGAGGGCAAGGAGCATCGCCACCCCGAGATGTACTATGAGGGAAAGGGTGCCCGTCTCGTAGCGGACGAGTGTGCCAAAGATACAATATTTGAGTAAACCCGCTCGTGTAATCTTGTATTCATGAAAACTTGTTCATATGCGCTATGCAACGCTTGTTTGAATTTAAAATATTACCTTATGTTTGGCTGTTTATCAAATCTGAGAGATGGCTAGTCATTGGCTTCTGCCCCCATGCCATGAGTGCTGGGGTGTTCGGGATAAACCTGAGCACTCTTGTTCCCATTTTTGGGTCCTTCGAGGGAGGTGCTCAGCACAACGAACAAGGCAATCGGACTATAATATGTTATCACTCTCACTTAGCCATAGAATTCTATAATTTTAAATTTCGGCGAAGCCCCTAGTGTTCGAAAGGCCGAACTCGGGGCGCGATACACGCGTTAAGCTGGACAGGGCCGACTCCTCTCTCTAAGCGGCATAAGTCTTTAAGGACTCGAAAACCTCTCGAACAGCGACCAGTCTCTCGCCTTATCATGACAGTCAGTTTTAGCTTTCTCTACTGAGGTGCTTAGCCCAGCAGAACCGGGGCACAATCGCAGTAGTTATCCCAGTGCTACCTTAGCCGATATAGCGGAACGTAAGGTACCAAAACATGGGAGCCGGGCAAACCCAACTATTGACCCAAGACATGATTCGGAGCTGATGCATATAATGCTATAAGTTCGGGGTGCCGCACTGTTGAAAGTGTCCGGACTTCTCACGCCGTATTGTGGGTTATGCTTAAGCCCCTAGCGTATTGGCCATAACAGAGTGTACGGGTGCTGAATGTCATGAATGAACACACACACATATATATATAAAGAAGAATGCAATAATAGTCTTAATGCTATGCATTGTTTATTCAAAAAGGTGCGTCAAAGCAGAATGATACATGTAGTGCAATAAGCAAAAGTAGGACTATGTCCCCTCCAAGGGTGAGCTGAAGAATAGTATTAAGGCAAGTATTACACTCATTATCGTAATCCACCTGGGAGTTCGGTGGTGTGACGTAGCTTTTTTCCTTCTTGGTTGCTGCATCATATGTTCGGCAATCATGCTGCCGGACCGGGTTTCCAGAGATTAAAGTCCTGAAAAAATAAGAAAATGGGAAGCCCCTAGTGCGGTTTAAGCCGTGTCTTGGGGCGTGCCGTAGTCATGCCCCCCTCCCGCATGTGCCCCTAGTATTTTTAATGCGTAATTATGTATGCCTGGCACAAATTTCGCCATTTGGCTTGGGCCGGGGTGGGGGCCGCATTGCTATGCGAGCTTGGAGCGTGCCAGGCGGTCCTGTTGCTGATTACTTCGGGCGCGCTTGAAGGTGTTTGGGTCCTTAAACGCCGAACTAGTGGATTGCCTTAAGAGGCTGTTTTGCGCTTCCACTGCGAGGGCCGCATTGTGCTCCTCCGTTCGGAGAGAGCGCTCTGTGTTTCCGTTAACTCTAATGACCCCCTGAGGTCGTGGCATCTTGAGCTTGAGGTATGCATAATGCGGTACCGCATTGACTCTCGCAAATGCGGTTCGCCCGAGCAGTGCATGATAACCACTGCGGAACGAGACTATATCGAAGATTAACACTTCGTTTCGGAAGTTATCCGGGGATCCGAAACCACTTCCAGTGTGACTGAGCCTGTGCAATGGGCCTCTACACCTGGTATGACGCCTTTAAAGGTTGTTTTTGTGGGTTTGATCCTTGAGGGGTCTATACCCATTTTGTGCGTTGTGTCCTAGTAAAGCAGGTTCAGGCTGCTGCCGCCATCCATAAGGACTCGAGTGAGGTGAAATCCGTCAATGATTCGGTCTAGGACCAGTGCGGCGAATCCGCCATGACGGATACTAGTGGGGTGGTCCCTGTGATCGAAGGTGATCGGACAGGAGGACCATGGGTTGAACTTTGGGGCGACTGGCTCCAACGCATATACGTCCCTGAGCGCACGCTTCCGCTCCCTCTTGGGGATGTGGGTTGTGTATATCATGTTCACCGTCCGCACTTGTGGGGGGAACCTCTTCTATCCTCCGGTGTTCAGCTGCCGGGGCTCTTCCTCGTCATCGCTATGTGGCCCCTTATCTTTGTTTTCGGCATTTAACTTGCCGGCCTGCTTGAATACCCAACAATCCCTATTGGTGTGGTTGGCTGGCTTGTCGGGGTGCCATGTATTTCACACGAGCGATCGAGTATGCGGTCCAAACTGGATGGGCCCGAAGTGCTTCTTTTAAATGGCTTTTTCTGCTGACCGGGTTTTAAAGCCTTTGAATCCAGCATTGACTGTCGTATCCTCGGTATTGTCGCTGTTAATGTGGCGCTTATGTTTGTTGCGATGTGACCTCCCATTGCCGTCCTTGGTATCCGAAGTACCACAGTTCTTTGATATGTTATTACTGCGAGCCAGCCAGCTGTCTTCTCCCGCACAAAAGCGGGTCATGAGTGTCATGAGGGCTGCCATAGATTTCGGCTTTTCCTGACCAAGGTGTCGGGCTAGCCACTCGTCGCGGATGTTGTGTTTAAAAGCTGCTAGGGCCTCTGCATCCGGACAGTCCACGATTCGATTTTTCTTTGTTAGGAACTATGTCCAGAATTGCCTGGCCGATTCCTCTGACTGCTGAATTATATGGCTCAGGTCATCGGCGTCTAGTGGTCGCACATAAGTGCCCTGAAAGTTGTCAAGGAATGCGGCTTCCAGATCTTCCCAATAGCCAATGGACTTTGCTGGCAAGCTGTTGAGCCAATGCCGAGCTGGTCCTTTAAGTTTGAGTGGGAGGTATTTGATTGCGTGTAGGTCATCACCGCGGGCCATGTGGATGTGCAGGAGGAAATCCTCGATCCATACCGCAGGATTTGTCGTGTCGTCGTATGATTCTATGTTTACGGGTTTGAAACCCTCTGGGATTTGATGATCCATTACTTCATCTATGAAGCATAAGGGGTGTGCGGCACCTCTGTACTGGGCTATATCACGATGCAGCTCCAATGAGTCTTGCCCGCTGTGTTCAGCACGGCCGGATTTACTTTTACTGTATCCCGCGTGACGTTTATCGTCTCGCGTAGTGGCGCGCCCTCGTGATCCGTAGATCGATCTTGCATGTTTTTCTTTGTCCTCCAGTTCATCTCGCAGGTCTGGCGTATTTCCCCATGCCTTTTTATTTGAATGGCGTCGGGGTGCAGGGTGAGGTTTTGGCTGGAATGCCTCTCTATCGCGGCCACGAGGTGGCCAATCAGCCGCGTCATAAGCTTCTTCCTCCAGTCGGGGTAGCAACCTGCATTTTGGGTAACTCTTGGAGGGGCGTTTGAGTTTATATTCCTCGGCCGCGAGGACTTCAGTCCATCGGTTAGCTAGCAGATCTTGATCAGCTTGAAGCTGCTGTTGCTTTTTCTTAAGGCTATTTGTCGTGGCTATAAGCCGGTGCTTGAAGCGCTCTTGTTCGACGGGATCCTCTGGCATGACGAATTCGTCATCGTCGAGGCTTGCCTCGTCTTCGGAGGGGGGCATGTAATTATCATCCTCCGCCTCTCCATCTGCCGCTTTCTCTGGAGGGCTGGCCTCTCCCTCCTCTTGTCCTGGATCGTGCTGGAGGGGATTGTTGCCATCTTCGGCACTATCCGAAGTGTTATTATCTCTTGTGCCGGTATCACCACTTTTGCTTTGGCGGGACTTAGAGCGGCGCCGCTGACGTCGGCGCTTGGGTTGCTTCTTGGAGGGGTCATCCTCCGCTGTCTCGTCGCCATTTCCTTCTTTGGGTGTGTCCACCATGTATATATCGTATGATGAGGTGGTTGTCCAGTGCCCTTTGGGAAGTGGTTCCTCTTCGTCTCCCGCATCGTCGTCCATACCGTCGATGTCTTTGGAGTCGAAGTCGAGCATGTCGGTTAAGTCGTCGACAGTGGCTACTAAGTGGGTGGTGGGTGGGCAGTGAGTTTCTTCGTCATCCGCATCCCAATCCTGCCGGACATAGTTCAGACAGGATCCTCCTAACAAGGAGAGAAACCCTAATGAGTTCAGTATGTCGCCAAAGGGCGAGTGCTGAAATATATCCGCGGAGGTAAACTCCATGATCGGCGCCCAATCGGATTCGCTAGGAACAGGCGCATGCGGTTCGGAGTCAGTGGCTGGAGAAGGATCCGGCAGTCTGACAACACGGCTCTTGTGCAGAGTAAGGTCGATGTTCAGCTCGATCGCCGCTGAGGGTAAGGCCTCCGTGGCGGGGTCCATCCACCCGTCCATGGACGGCGCAACTGGCTCTAAATTGAGGGTCGGAGCGGCTGCCGGTGCGATCTCCTGAACACTGTCTGTTGGTAGAGCTAAATCGTACTCATCGTGACACGTGACGCACAAGGTAGAGGCTCGAATCCGTCGAAGATCAGGTCTCCGCGGATATCGGCCATGTAGTTTAAGCTTCCAAACCTGACCTGGTGGCCAGGGGCGTAACTTTCGATCTGCTCCAGATGGCCAAGCGAGTTGGCCCGCAGTGCGAAGCTGCCGAACACAAAGATCTGTCTGGGGAGAAAAGTCTCACCCTAGACTGCATCTCCATTGATGATCGTAGGAGCCATCAAGCCTAACGGCGACGACACAGAGGAACTCTCAATGAAAGCACCAATGTCAGTGTCAAAACCGGCGGATCTCGGGTATGGGGTCCCGAACTGTGCGTCTAGGCGGATGGTAATAGGAGACAAGGGACACGATGTTTTTACCTAGGTTCGGGCCCTCTCGATGGAGGTAAAACCCTACGTCCTGCTTGATTTATTCTTGATGATATGAGTATTACAAGAGTTGATCTACCACGAGATTGGAGAGGCTAAACCCTAGAAGCTAGCCTATGTTATGATTGTTGTTATTGTCCTACGGACTAAAACCCTCCGGTTTATATAGACACCGGAGGGGCTAGGGTTACACAAGGTCGGTTACAAAGGAGGGGATATCCATATCCGTATTGCCTAGCTTTCCTTCCATGCCAAGGAGAGTCCCATCCTGACACGAGACGAAGTCTTCAATCTTGTATCTTCATAGTCCAATAGTCCGACCGTCCAGAGACCCCCTAATCCAGGACTCCCTCAATGGGTTTAAAATATGTTACTCTTGAAAACTTGTGAATCATGAAACACGATGGGAAATTATCGAGAATGACATAACACCACCTCAAAAGATAATGGAGAAGAATTGCACTTTGGAATGCAAGATGAAGGATACTTGAGCTTCTCGAACAAGAATCTTGACGAACACTTCGAGAATGAATTATATCCTTGATGAACCACCATGTAGAGTATCCATGAAGAACTCCAGTAACGAAAAGATGGTAGAAAAGACATGAAGGTTTGAAAGAATAAGATTGAAGCCTTGCAATGATTTGGATGGAGCTTCGCGATGATATAACTGAGAAAACTTGGAACTATGGAAAAGAAAGATGAACAATTGAAACCAAGAATTTTGTTGAACCTCCGGAATAAGGAATTAATCACTTGGATGAAACAAGAATAAGAAATATGTTATGCGTATCCTTCACCAATTTAAATGGATGACAAGCAACGGATTTGCCATACTACTTATACTCATTGAAAAAGGATTGCAGAGAGATATTGCTCAACTCACAGACCACCGGTAGGATTATGAGAGAACAAGTGAATTGATATGATAACAAGAGAAGACGAATCTTGAATGGACCATCAAAAGAATTTGAAAATGAATGAAGCAAAGAGAACGAATCACTGCGAAGAATAAGAAAACGAACGAAGGTAGTTGAGTGAATTTAGATACAAGAGAACGAAGAGATCATGAGCTTATTAAAGAATACTCGAATGCGGCACCGATACGAATTGGAGAATGAGAGCTGAAAGTTGGGAACGAATAATTGTGAGATGATGGGCTCCGGAGAATCAAACTGAAAAGACTCATGAATTGCTCTAGATGGGTGAAAAGAATTCTCACAATCAAAAACAATTATGAGAGGATGGCGGCAAGCTTGAAGTATGCATCTTTGAGAGAACGGATAAGATTGAAGAGAAACTCTTCTTCGGTCTTCAAATCCGAGAATGACGACGAGAAGCACCACCATGAATTGTTGAGACACTCTGGAATGAAGAATAGAAAGGTTGAACCAACGATGAAAAGAATTTGAAAGATCTTAGAGAAAGACATATGACTGATGAAAATTCATTCTTACGTCAAACTTTGAAAAGATTTTAGAATAGCTCTTGAAAAAATTAGAAGAGTCAGGTAAGATACTTGGAAAAGACCTGTGGGTTAGGGCCCACTCAAAAGAAAACACCATTGAATGATTTTTAAAAGAGAGATTGCACCAGTTGAATTAAATGGCTCGAATGAGATGACAACCTCAAAATAGCCTTGAACGGAATAAGAATGGAATCGCGAATCTTCTAAGATATCTTCGCACTTCGTAATAAATGAATAGCAAGAAGTGAACGATTAAGAGGTGCACCGGCATGGGAAATCATTTGAATTGGGGAAAGGGGTATGACCAACACTAGAAGCTTGAATTGAATCCACCGGAAAAGAATATGAGAATGATGAATGATGAACTTGAAGCTTCCTTAGCATCTTTATGAGAATCACCAGATAAGAACATTGAAGGAAAGAATGAAGAAACTTCACATCCATAAGATGGATACTTGATTAAGAAACTAGAGCCCTTGAAGAAAAAGGGTGGGAGGGCGGGAAAATAAAGGCAACTTGGGGATGGATGAAACACACACCGTTGAGAAAACTTAGAATTGATCTTGCGGATATTGAAATGATCGGATCCACTTGAAGAAAAGCACGCCGGTTGGAAAAGAATTGACATGAAAGCCTCGATGATCAAGAAGGATTAGCATTCACATAGAAATATGAGAACACCATTTGGGAAAAGGCATGGAATCAACACTTGAATTCGAAAAAACTCGAATACCACAACTCAAAACAAAACAAAGGATCGGGCTGGCAGAATAATCCGGAAACAAACATACGATAGAGATTTTGTCCACAATTTTCATGGTGGGGCCCGCACGGGCTCGATCGTACAGCACCATCATGTACAACGCAGTGCACATTACATACGAAGCGTCCCCGAGTCAGCATAGCCAAAGACTCTTTAAGACATAATGGGACCACTGCAAAACCAACCGTGGACAGGCGGACCACTAGACGTCGAACCCCAATCTCATATCATGCATCTGTCAAAAAGATATCCTAGGTAACTACTTGAATTCCCACCTATTAACTCCCAAAACTTTCTAGTTATGCAATCTGGTGTTGGGGATACAGGGGGGCACAAATATCTCGCACAAGTAACAAGCCCTAGGCTCCAATTGTATCCATCCGTCAACACATAACCAAGAAAACCTCGAAAATCATGTACCTCAGACCTTCGAAAACATCCGATATACTAGATGTGGCAATACATCTGATCGCTCTCCCCAGTATTGGGTGTCGTCAAACTACTCTCACCACAAAGAGTATATAAGAGTTTTCGATGTCGGCAAACTCTGGTATTCCGGAACTGAAACGATAAACACTATGACAAAAACACCTTGAAGCTCAACTCCCCGAGACACTGCCACAACCCCTAAATGTCAGGAGGCACCAAGAAAGAATTCCCGTCAAAATGATATCGCAACAATCCAACAATACCCGCGTGATCCTAAAAAATCTGAGAAAAAAAGGAGAGAAGAGTGGAAAAACACCTACGTCACGAGTCCTTACCAGAGCGACGAATGGGATAAGAAGTAAAAATAACTCCTACTCTCCGATATATATAATTAGACTAAAAATAGTTTTTTTCTAGACCCAACAACATTAGCAGTTTGATCAATCAAGGGGGCTCCTAAGGTCGGTAAGGCTCTGATACCAACTTTTAGCGCCAGAGATGCGATTCTATCTCAATCACGTGATGAACTCAAGATCGGGGCACAATCGCATTTAAAGCGCATAACAAGGTGGATATCATTACAACATACCATGTACTGAATAGATGAGAATACAAGATAAAGGCTTACACTCGCCACAAGCTACATCCTGGATACAATAGTCATCAATACATAGCAATCATCATATAGAAGAGTAGGATCCGACTACGGATGAAATTAAACGAAAAAGAAGAATGACATCCACTCTGCTAGTCCCAGGCTCCCCGACCCGAAACCTATCCCTTGATCGAATAAGAAGAACAAGAACTCCAAAAGCAAGCAAGCATCACTCTCATGTCAAAGCTTCACATAACCTGCACCTGCAATAGTTGTTGTAGTAATCTGTGAGCCACGAGGACTCAGCAATCCCATTATCATAGGTATCAAGACTAGCAAATCTTAATGGGTATGAAATGGATAAGTGGTGAGGTTGCAGCAGCACTAAGATTTATA
The DNA here is from genome assembly GCA_034509565.1 of Triticum monococcum. Classification (NCBI taxonomy): domain Eukaryota; kingdom Viridiplantae; phylum Streptophyta; class Magnoliopsida; order Poales; family Poaceae; genus Triticum; species Triticum monococcum. Next base: position 271,493,232 of record CM067842.1, on the reverse strand, counting down.
TGGTGGCTAACTTATGAGTACAAGAGTAAGATGAGAAACTACGCAAACAGTCGCAAACTAGTAATGATCAAGAAGTAATCATGAACTACTTACGTTCAAACATAACCCAACCGTGTTCTCCTCTCGAACTTCCCCGAAAAGAGACAGTCACGGTTACACACATGGTTGGTGTATTTTAATTAAGTTTAGTTCAAGTCCTCTACAACCGGATATTAACAAATTCCCATCTGCCACATAACCGCGGGCACGGCTCTCGAATGTTTAAACCCTGCAGGAGTGTCCCAACTTAGCCCATGACAAGCTCACAATCCGCGGAGACAATCTTCCATCTCGGGACATCCGATCAGACTCGGGATCCCGATGCACAAGACATTTCGACAATGGTAAAACTTGTCCAGCAAGACCTCCCGGCGTGCCGACACCCTGATAATAGCCGCACGTATCTCGTCTCAGGCCACGTCCGGATGGGTCAGCCTACAGGTATATACCAAATACCTTGGGTTTCCCCGAGGCAGCCCCATAGTCTGCCCGTTTGGGACCAACACCATCAGTGTTGGCCCCCTATATTAGGTTGAATAACGAACCTCGGGTAGCGCTAACTCCCTATGCGTCAAGTTTATTATCATGTTAAGTTATTATGTTGAGCAAATGGTAAAACAAATGTTGGGCCTTGCTGGAAGAGTTTTATTCAAAGCAAACTCTCAAGAGGGGCCCTTAAACCCTCATCGTGTTAGGGGCACAAAATCAAGAAACATAACACCGTTATGACGGAAACTAGGGCGGCAAGAGTGGAGCAAAACACCAAGCAAAAGGCTAAGCCTTCCACCCTTTACCAAGTATATAGATGCATTAATTAAATAAGAGATATTGTGATATCCCATGATATCCGTGTCCCAACATGGAACAAACTGCAACTGTACCTGCAACTAGCAACACTATAAGAGGGGCTGAGCAAAGCGGTAACATAGCCAAACAACGATTTGCTGGGATGGTGGAAAAGGTTAGAGGCTGTCATGGCAATTTTGGAGGCTTGATAAACAAATGGTAGGAAGCGCGACATATCGATAGCATCGAGACCACTAGCATAGCAAAGATAGTAGTGAGATCTAAGGTGACGATCATCTTGCCTGCAATCCCGCTAGGAAGAAGACCGAGTCCATGAAGAAGATGAACCAGCATAGTCGAACGGATCCTCACAATCGCAATGTAACCGGAAGGAGAAGCCCAACCGGAAAGAAGCAAACAACATAGTGAACAACCATCACATAAGCATGTCATGATGCACAATCAAGTATGATGCATGTCCGGTTTACAGAGGCATGGCAAAGCAAAGTGCAACAAACAATACTACAAATTAAATGAAGCTCAATATGCATTGAGTTGCATATTGACGAAACACCACATTCAATTATTTAGTTCATTCTTGTTATGAACCCAACAAGTTTAAATGTTGTTAAACATGGCAAAAGGTGAAGCATAACAAAAATAACTATTTAGGCAAGTTTAAATGAGGCCGGAAACATCAAACAACAATTTCGGTAAATTCTCATGTGCATATAGCAATTTAATGAAAACAACAATTTTAAACATTTTAAATGTTTTTAACATGATGCGAATGACATATGCAAGTTTATGTAATTTTATGAAAATGTTGACATTTAATATCATAGGGAGCATTTTTCACCATGGCGGAAAGAAAGGGGTGACACGGCAACGACAATGGAAATGATGCCACGGCAACATTCCGATGATCCGACAACTCATTAAAATATCGGTGCAAATGAAAGTGTGGATCTAAGAAACATGCAAAAGATGATGGGGTGATCCCGGTTACCAGGTTCCCACGGGTCGACGCATGGCAAACGAAGACCGAGCAAGCGACAACTCGAACATGGTGCAAATGCGGGCATCTCATACAATCACACATGCATTTGTTCACGGGCATCGTCTCGGGGTTATACCTTTGAAGCATGCATTTACGGAGCGGATCGACTCGGTGCGATGTAGAGAAAGTAGACGTTCTCGGAACGGTCGTAGTGGAAGTAGTGGTACATGTTACATAGATGTTCAGGTCGTCTGTAGAGGTACTTGGCGCATCATTGAACTTGGCGTCCGAGGAATCCCGCATAGTCGTACACGAGTCGTAATCGAACATGACGGATCTGAGGGTTGTGGGTGTGGTGGTACTTGGAGCAATCCAAGACAACGGTAGTTGTACACGAGAACAAGTTGAACTTGGCATATCCTCATAGAGGTACTTGTTTGGGCATCGGTCTTGGCGAAATCCTGTGGGATGGATCTTGACAAAATCCATAGAGATGGGGTTTCGCGTGGAGCTGCCTCAAAACGACAAGAGGCGGAGGATGACTCGCGGAGATGTTGTACCAAGGCGGCAGGATGAAGGCGCAGAGACCTACGGTTGGACGTGGTCAGGTGCGAGAGGGAGCTCAGGGAAGCGATGAAGGTTGGGCGCGTCGTGCTCGTCCTCCCGCGAGCAGAGACGAGGCCACTGTGAAGTCCTACAGGGAGTAGCGGCAGGCGAAACCCTGCGAGGAGCGGGCAATGGACGGCGGGATCAAGGCGGCGAGGCGGCGCCGGACTTGGGCTCCGGTGGGGCAAGGGAGGTGAGGGGGTTCACCGGGGAGGGTGGCAGTGGCATGCAGTAGCAGGAGAAGAGCTCCTCCCCTTGGAACAGCTCGCCACGAAGGCTGGGCGAGGGGCGGTGCGAGCTCGGGGAACGGCTGGGGTGGCACAGTGGTTGAGAAGTGGCGCGGTCGGAGGGGTCACCGATGCTGGGAGCAGCGACAGGGGCGCGAAGGCCGCGAGGAGCTGCGGAAGAGAAGGAAGGGCGGCGAGCAGCAAGGGAGTCAAGGAGGAAGGAGGCCAAGGTGCGGTGCTCCTGTGGCCGGCCGACGGTAGAGGGTCGGGGACCACTCTCGATCGGGTCGAGGGAGAGAGCAAGGAATCGGGATGAGGTGAGGGGATCGAGAGCGCTCCCTGGCGTTGATGTGTGGGTGAAGACGCTGGAGGGAGATGGGGATAGAGGGGGTGAGGGAGGTCGGGCTAGGGTTAGGAAGAGGTCGGCTGGGCCTTGGGCCGTGAATAAGATGGGCCGGCGCGGGAGTTGGGAGGCCCAGCTGGGCTTTCTTCTCTCTCCCTCTTATACTTATTTCTAAAAATAGGGAAAAACAAAGAAAAGGAGAAGGAAGGAGTTGTTAAGGGAAGAAGTTGGACACGTTGATAATTTTCCCGGACTCACAAAAATGTGCTCGTTCCAAGAAAATTGGAGTGGGCAAGATTGCAAGGTTTAAATTCAAATGGTTTGAATAATGAGTAGGATTCCGAAGTGTCCAAAAATGTTGAACATTTAGGAAGAGCCTCGATAAAAGGGAAAAGAATTATTGGCAAAGTTTGGAGGTGAAACTTGAAGTAGAACATGCATGGAATTAAATTGCAAGTGAGTTCATGGGTAATTTCCAAATCAATGGAATATTTTATAATAGCTCCCTGATATTGGGAGGATAAGTTATAAAGAGAAGTCACCCTTCCCTCAATTTAAATGGATCGAAGATCCATACAATTTATTTAAAAGAGTTATAAAATTAATGATATGATGGCATGATGCGATGCAAGAGATGACATGATGAATGCAACAAAGCAATTGAAGCACACGTAGACAACGGGAATAAATGGAAGGCATCTAAAGCATGGTCTCGGGTCGTTACATTCTTTTATGCATGATTATTATAGCTTTGTATTTCTCTCTGATCTATCTGCTTAGTTTGGCCAACTAGATTGATTTATCTTGCAATGGCACAGGTTGTCACAGCCCTAGAATTTGGTTGCAAATAGTTGCACAAGCATTCATGCATCATGTCTAATTCTGAAAGTTGAATTGAGCTAGTTGAAACCCTCAGAAATCAGTTCAGAAATAATCAACATTAAAATCTCATCAAAGGAGCCTGAGGGATTCCTGGATTAGGGGGTCTCCGTACAGCCGGACTATATCCTTTGGCCGGACTGTTGGACTATGAAGATACAAGATTGAAGACTTTGTCTCATGTCCGGATGGGACTTTCCTTGGCATGGAAGGAAAGCTTGGTAATACGGATATGTAGATCTCCTCCCTTGTAACCGACTCTGTGTAACCCTGGCCCCCTCCGGTGTCTATATAAACCGGAGGGTTTAGTCCGTAGGACGACATACAATCATACCATAGGCTAGCTTCTAGGGTTTAGCCTCTACGATCTCATGGTAGATCAACTCTTGTAATACTCATATCATCAAGAAGAATCAAGCAGGGCATAGGGTATTACCTCCATCAAGAGGGCCCGAACCTGGGTAAACATCGTGTCCCCTGCTTCCTGTCACCATCCGCCTTAGACCCACAGTTCGGGACCCCCTACCCGAGATCCGCCGGTTTTGACACCGACATTGGTGCTTTCATTGAGAGTTCCACTGTGTCGTCACCATAAGGCTTGATGGCTTCTTCGATCATCGGTAGAGATGCGGTCCAGGGTGAGGTTTTCCTCCCTGGACATATCTTTTTGTTCGGCGGCTTCACACTGTGGGCCAATTCGCTTGCCCATCTGGAGCAGATCGAGAGCTACGCCCCTGGCCATCACGTCAGATTTGGAAACTTAAACTACACTGCCGACGTCCGCGGAGACTTGATCTTTGATGGATTCGAGCCCGTGTCAGGTGCGCCGCACAGTCACGACGAGCACGACGTAACTCTGTCGTCGGACAGTGTTCGGGAGATCCCATGTACAACTACTCTGGCCATCAATCCGGAGCAAATCGCGCCATCCGAGAGCGGAGGGATAGACCGCGCCATGGAGACCACACTCTCACTGGCGATGGAGCCGGATACTGACTTCACCCCTTACGAGAGCCGTGTTGCTGAACCACTGGATTCACCTCTGGCCACGGACTCCGAGCCGCTTACATCCGTGCCCGTTGAATCCGACTGGGCGCCGATCATGGAGTTCACCTCCGCGGATATCTCTCAGCACTCGCCCTTCGGTGATGTGCTAAATTCATTAAGGTCCCTCTCCGTGTCAGGAGAACCTTGGCCGAACTATGTCCAGCTAGAATGGGATGCAGACGACGAAGAAACTCGCTGCCCACCCACCACCCACTTAGTAGCCACTGTCAACGATTTAACCGACATGCTCGACTTCGACTCCGAAGACATCGACGGTATGGACAACGATGCAGGAGACGAGCAGGAACCACTGCCCATAGGGCTGTAACGCCCTCGATGCGGCTATATCTCCCACGTGTCGAAGCACGATTTAGAGGCATAACCGCATTGAAAGCAATGTCGCAAGTGGGGTAATCTTCACAAACAACCCATGTAATACAATAAGGGAAAAGAGATACATAGTTGGCTTACAATCGCCACTTCACACAATTACATGAATAAAGCATTACAACATCCAAATACAATCAAGGTCCGACTACAGAACCAAATTAAAAGAAGAACCCCAAATGCGACTAAGGTCCCCGATCGACCCCAACTGGGCTCACTACTGATCAACTAGAACGAAACAACACAAAGGACAAGATCTTCCTCGAACTCCTCCTGAGCTTGGTTGCGTCATCTGCACGGACTCATCGACACCTGCAAGCTGATTTTGGAAGTATCTGTGAGCCACGGGGACTCAGCAATCTCGCACCCTCGCGATCAAGACTATTTAAGCTTATGGGTAAGGTAAAAGTATGAGGTGGAGCTGCAGCAAGCGACTAGCATATATGGTGGCTAACATACGCAAATGAGAGCGAGAAGAGAAGGCAAAGCACGGTCGAGAAATATGATCAAGAAGTGATCCTATAGCAACCTACGTCAAGCATAACTCCAACAACCGTGTTCACTCCCCGGACTCCGCCGGAAAGAGACCATCACAGTTACACACGCAGTTGATTCATTTTAATTAAGGTCAAGTTCAGGTTTTCTACAACCGGACATTAACAAATTCCCATCTGCCCATAACCGCGGGCATGACTTTCGAAAGTTCAAATCCCTGCAGGGGTGTCCCAACTTATCCCATCACAAGCTCTCACGGTCAACGAAGGAATAGACCTCCTCCCGAGACATTCCGATCAGACTCGGTATCCCGGTACTCCAAGACATCCTCGACAATGGTAAAACAAGTCCAGCAAGACCACCCGATGCGCCGACATCCCGATAGGAGCTGCACATTTCTCGTTCTCAGGGCACACCGGATAAGCTAAGCGTACGGGAGCCAACGTAACCCAAGTTGCCAAGGGACGGCCCCGCACGGTGCTCTGGGTTGGACCAACACTTAGACAAGCACTGGCCAGGGGGGGGGTTAAAATATAATGATGACCCTTGGGCACGCGGCCCCCAAGGGAAAAGAAAGGCTAGGTGGCGAATGGTAAAACCAATGTTGATCCTTGCCGGAGGAGTTTTATTCAAAGCGAACTATCAAGGGGTTCCCATTATAACCCAACCGCGTAAGGAACGCAAAATCCGGGAACATAACACCGATATGACGGAAACTAGGGCGGCAAGAGGGGAACAAAACACCAGGCATAAGGCCGAGCCTTCCACCCTTTACCAAGTATATAGATGCATTAATTAAATAAGATATATTGTGATATCCCAACAAGTAAACATGTTCCAACAGGGAACGCCTCAATCTTCACCTGCAACTAGCAACGCTATAAGAGGGGCTGAGCAAAGGGGTAACATAGCCAATCAACGGTTTGCTAGGACATGGTGGGTTAGGGGTTCAACATGGCAATTTGGGAGGCTGACAAGCAAATGGTAGGCATCGTAGCATTGGCATAGCAAAAGAGCGAGCAAACTAGCATAGCAAAGATAGTAGTGATTTCGAGGGTATGATCATCTTGCCTAAAATCCCGCAAGGAAGAAAAACGAGTCCATGAAGAAGACAAACGGACGTAGTCGAACGGATCCTCATACGCACGACGTTACCGGAACCAACCCGACGAAGCAACACCGGAAAGGAGCAAACAACATAGTAAAGAACCACCACATAATCAAGGCATGATGCACAATCAAGTATGATGCATGTCCGGATTAAAGAGGCATGGCATGGCAAAGTGCACAAGCAACCCTACAAATTAAGTGGAGCACAATATGCAACGGGTTGCATATTGACGAAACACCACATCAAGTTATTTAGTTCGATCTTGTTTATGTATCCAACAATATTAAATGTTGTTAAACATGGAAATAGGGTGAAGCAAAGTAAAACTACCTATCTAGTCAAGGTTAAATGAGGCCGGAAGCAACGAACAACAATTCCGGTAAATCCCCATAGCATATTTTAGATTTGGTGTGGTTCTGCCCTAAACAATATTTTAGAGTTGTTAAACATGCAAAGTGATGCCACCATGTTAAACTAGGCAAAATGCTACCCCATTTACATATATAATTTATTTAAAACCGAGCTACGGTTATTTAGTTATGAATTAAAGCATTTTAACATGGCAAGAAAGTGGCATATTATTAATCTACACAAAATTCTGAGCAAGTTTCATATATAAATTGTTTTAATCCGATGCACGGTTAGTGAGTTATTAAATGCATGAACTAGGGGGACTTTTCTGTAAAATAGGCAAACTCTGGATAAATAGGAAAATCGCAGATCTGGAAAAAAAACACAAGCGGGCCGAATCTGGAACAGGGGCCGAATAGGGCAGGTGCTGGGGGCGGCTCACCCTAGGCTTTGGCCCATTAGCAGAGAGGCCGGTAGGCCGGGCGAGGAGAGAGGGCAGGCCGGTGGGCCGGCTGGAGCTGGGCCTGGGAGGCCAAGGCGGGGAGGAGGCCCACGCGGGCACTCGTCGCTCTCCTCCCGATCCCGCCTGGATCGGAGAGGCAGGCAGGCAGGCAGGCAGCGGCTCCGGTGCGTCGCCGGCGAGGCTGGGCGGCGGGCCGGCGAGGGGACGGCGCCGGGAGACGTGGGGACGGCCGGATCCGGTCGCTTCGGACCCATTCCGTCCAGATCCGGGGCCGGGCGACCACGGGGTGGCGCCGGCGCAGCGAGGTGGAGGAGGGGCACTCCGGCGAGGCGAGGAGAAGTTCGGCGAGCGGCCGAACGGCGCGGTGGAGAAGGGGAGCGTGCGCGCGGGGCACGGGCTCGCAGGCGGCGGGGTGTTGAAGACCGGCGACGAGGCGGCGAAGTTGCGGCCTCCGGCGAGGTCCGGGTGGCTGGCGGGAGCATCTGGCGCGGCGGCGCGGCTCCGGTCAGCCTGAGGCAAACAACGGCAAAGAGAGAGCCCGGTGTGGCCCCGTTCGGCCCCGGGGCGGGCCGGATCTGGGCCCCGGGAGGATGGCGGCGAAGTGGGCGCAGGGGAGGTGAGGTGGCGGCTCAGGATAGGCTGGCGGCGGCGGTTGGGTGACGTGGCATGACAGGATTGGTCGGAGTGAGGTGGCGACCGAGCGGACATGTCCGGGCACGGTGAGGACATGTCCGTCGGCGTGAGGGGAGGAGTTTTTAGGGTTCATCCACGAATTTCGGGAGGGGAGCACATATTTATAGGTAGAGGGAGCTAGGAGAGTCCAAATGAGGTGCGGTTTTTGGCCACGCGATCGTGATCGAACGACCGAGAGGATGGAGAGGGTTTAGGTGGGTTTTGGGCCAAATTGGAGGGGTGTTGGGCTGCAACACACACGAGGCCTTTTCGGTCCCTCGGTTAACCGTTGGAGCATCAAACGAAGTCCAAATGGTACAAAACTTGACAAGCGGTCTACCGGTAGTAAACCAAGGCCGCATGACAAGTCTCGGTACAATCCGGAAATGTTTAATACCCACACACGAAAGAAAGGTAGAAATGACCACCGGAGGAGAACGGAACACCGGAATGCAAAACGGACAACGGGAAAAATGCTCGGATGCATGAGACAAACACGTATGCAAATGAAATGCACATGATGACATGATATGCAATGCATGAAATGCAAGCAATGACAAGGCAACACCAGCGAATAATTGAACGACACCTGGCACATCGGTCTCGGGGCGTTACAACACTCCACCACTATGAGAGGATCTCGTCCCGAGATCTAGAATGGCACCGGGGAAACAACGGAAGAGAGAAAAAGAAGAGGTAAAACTAAGTTGCTTCTTATACAAACGAGTGAAACCAAAGAACCTTGCCAGGTTGAGCAAATTGAAAGAAAGACGCAACGGCGATGAACGAAGTTGAAAGCACTCCGTTAAGAACGAGGGATAAGAAAGAACCAATCCGGGTAGCACTCCGGTTAAAAGAGATGAAAGACTTGTTAAGATGGAAGAACTTGAGCAGAGGACACAACACTCCGGTTAAATGGATAAACCAAGAAAAGAACACGATCCTGACAAAACAAGAAGATGGGTTGAAGAGAGCAACATCACAATGCCCCCGGAACAAAAGAATAGAAGATAGATAATTGAAATAAAAGAATAGAGAAGCAAATGCCAACTTCTGCCAAAGAGCTTGAGAAGGCATCCGTAGGAAAGGGTCGAATGGAGTTGTTGGAAAAACCACCAACGAAAAGAATAAGCTTGATATGGTCTTATGGAATACATCTCAAATTATTAGGTGACAACCTGCCACTCACGGGAAGAAGAATTAGATTGATATGAACAAGGAGATGAGAAACTAATATCACCGGGAGGATAAAAGAACATGGATCATTTATAAGCACCATAATAGCAACAATCCTTTGGGAAGGCTTTAGGTGAAATATAACCCAAGATAACTCCAATGACGAGATTGATGGATTTGAAATATCTCATTCATGACAACATGTGAATCAAGAAACATGAATTCAAATTATCAAGAATGACATAATACCATTTCTATTGATACGGAAGAAAGAATTGCACTCCGGATTACAATATGAAGAAAACTTGAGCTTCATAGAAAAGAATCTCGATGAACACTTCGAGAAGGAAATTAAATCCTTTATGAACCATCATGTAGAACATCCATGAAGAACTCCAGTAATACAAGAATGATCCAAAATAATTTTGTCAGATTTCGGGTTCCGGCAAACCCTTAAGGTTCGAACACTGGGGTGCGCGCGAAGATTACACCTTCAACCTCTCCGTCTCACTAGGATCTAGACTACTAAAAGAACTGCATGAAAGACACAAGATTTATACTGGTTCGGGCCACCATTGTGGTGTAATACCCTACTCCAGTGTGTGGTGGATGGATTGCCCCCCGGGGCTGGTGAGGATGAACAATACAAGGAAGAACAGCATCGCGAGGGTTTGTTCTTGGCTGGGGTGATGAACTGCTATGGGGAGTTCAGCCACCTCTCTCTATCTCTCTCTTTCTCTCTTCCTCTCTTCCAGATCCCAACCGACCAACCCCTCGCTATGTGGGTGGCTAGTCCTATTTATAGAGGCCCTGGTCCTCTTCCCAAATATTGAGCGGGAAGGGATCCAACAATGGCGAGCTAATTTGAAGGGGGACAGCGAGTATGTCTATCCTGACAAAAGCAGTCTTCGCCTGCCAAAGGCTCTGGTGGTGACGCCGGGCTGGGCTCCATGGTGACCTCCGTCTCGTAGTCCTCCTGGTCTTGGTCTCGTTGCACCGAAGTGGCAACCTTTGCCTGATGCCTCGGTACTCCGCGGATATGCTTGTCCCCTTTGCACCAAAGAGGAAAGGAGGACGCTGCGCGCGCTGACGCCCGCCTGGCGCCCTCGATCGTCATGGCTTGCGTCACGGGCACCTCACGAGGCACCCCGCCTTGATACCTCCGTCTCCTCGCGAGCCAGCCTGAGGAGGCTGCGCCTGAGGATGCGCCGTGTCGTCCGCCTCACGAGGCTTGGCCCCTCGCGAGGGTCTTGAGTCTTGTGCTTGATGAAGATGGGCCATGTTGGGCCCCCACTCAAGCCACGCCGCAGGCCACAGGCAGGCAAGTCTGGGGACCCCCGTTCCTAGAACACCGACAGTAGCCCCGGGCCCGTGGCGCGCATGGGCTTGGCCGTGCCGAGAGGCGAAAGGGCAAGGGCGGAGCGCCGCGGGCCCTAACAGCCCGCGGCCTTGGACGCCGCGTGGCGATTGATTGGAAGTGGCGTCTCCGCTTCCCCATGACGCCTTGGTGATCGTGTGAGTCGGACAAGTCCCTGCATGCAGAACGTGTTATGATTACCTGTGGTCGTGGAGACCGACGGTTGGCCTTCGCCGGCTATAAGTACGGCCCTGCGCGTGCCCGTCCAGTCCATCTCTTCTTGCTCCCTCCTTCGCCTCAGTTCTTGCTCCGTCTTGGTGTGATGGCTCCGATTCGCTGGTTCTCTGCAGCGGAGAAGGGAAAGGCTCCTCGAGAAGGGCCAGACCCTCTCCCGCCGAAGAAGCGACTCGCCCATTGCGGCCGGGACGAAGAGGACTATCCGGCGGAGGTGAGGCCCTGGGGCGGGCGGGCTCCGCCGGGGTTCCCGCTGCCCTTGTATGCCCACGTCGAGGGCCCCGGAGGTGTTGATGCTGATCCCCGCGGTCAGCGCCGTCGTCGGCACCGTCGGGTTACGAAGGCGTGGGTGGTTCTTCCTGGAGTCCATGCCGAGGGCTCCTCCCGTGAGTTCGTGCTCCACGTCGTCACTCCCCTTCAGTCCTGGATCCGTCTTCCTCCCTTCTTCGCCTCCATCGTTCCTCTAGGAGGGCCCCTGGAGCTCCAGCTGCAGCACGCCGACTGCAGCACCCCCGCGACCGAGGCCGAGGTCGTCGTTGCTGCCCCGGGCGCGGTCTACATGTCCCGCGGCTGGAGGGAAATCGCCCGGGTCTGCAGGGTAAGAGGCGTCTTCGCGGTCCACTTGGAGTACGACGGTGTGGCGGTGATGTTCTTCAAGGTCTTCGATGCGATCGGGCGCCGGCTGGAGTGCTGCCGTGGGAGAGGTGGCCAGGACCTCGCCCTGGTGAGGGCTAGGCCCGTCGACCGCCCCCTGGGCAGAGGCGCCCGAGGGTCCAGCGATTCCAGCGAAGGCTTCGCGACTCTGGAGACGAGCGACGACAGCTACAAGCCCCCGAGTCGTCGCCGCTCCAGGAGCAGGGCGAACGCGTCAGGCCGTCGCCAACCCTGATCTGGATGGAGTTGGCACCGGTTCCTGACGGCCCACCGTTGATGATGGCGTCTCCCGCAGTAGCTCATGTAGTTAGCATCCCTTAGGATTCGTTCCCTGCGAGGAATCAGAATGCGCCCCGTGGGGGCTTGTAAGGTGTCTGTAGTCCTGTTTGTTAATATGTATAACCTTTTGACGTGGATCCGTGCGAGTTGCCAACTCCATTATAGTTCAGCCTTCCCTTTCGCACCTCACGAGGGCTTGGTGCTCTACGCCGACAGGTCCCAGTCCCAAGGCGGCGTCAGCCGTCGCTGGTATGCCAGGTCGCGATGCCGTGGTCAAGGCCAGGAGGTGAGCGACCCGAGGTCTGGTAAGAGCCCCTGAGTCGCGATGCTCAGGGGGTCCCCTTTGGCGCCCAAGCAGCCGTCGCTTAGTGAGAAAGGGAAGCAACGTCGCTAGTACGGAGTTGCTTTATGTGCGGGGGTAGTGCTACAACAGCCAGTGCCGTGGGTGGTAACTTATCTTGAGGATCAGGGGTCGTTCCAGGTGTGCCTTTGGGTCCGTGCGTAGGCAGGAGCGGAATCGCTCGGCAAGGTCCTCGCGAGGCCCCCTCTTCCCCGCCTCTGCTCCCCTTTCTGCTCTACATCCTCGGGTCCCGGCCCTCGAGCTTGTCTCAGCCATCGCTGGTATGCCAGGACACGATGCCGTGGACAAGGCCAGAGGGTGAGGGCTGGAGAGCCAGTAAGAGCCCTGAGTCGCGATGCTCAGGCGCCCCCCCTTTAACGTGCAAGCGGTTCACGCGGGCGAGGGCGAAGGAAACCTCGTGAGGGCCTTGGCTTGCGCGGTTCCCTCCAGGGATCCTGCAGGGTCATCTCAGAAAGAAGATGGTGTTGCCATGGCGGTCGTTAGTCGATCGTTAGTCACTCAAGAGCTTGCTGGTTGGAGTAGGCGAGGTGTATCCGGGCACCCGTGAGCCAGCGCGGGGCTCACGTAGCCCTACCTCTGGGCGGGTTGCGCCCGACATTGGGCCGTATCTTGAGATGTGTCCCTGCAAAATTTGGTTAGATGCTGGTACTCTACGTCCTCGGGTCCCGACCCTCGAGCTTGTCTCAGCCGTCGCTGGTATGCCAGGTCGCGATGCCATGGACAAGGCCAGAGGGTGAGGGCTGGAGAGCCAGTAAGAGCCCAGAGTCGCGATGCTCAGGCACCCCCCCCCTTTAATGTGCAAGTGGCCGACATGGGAAGAAAAGATGCCGCGGACGGGCACCATGTAGCTAATCGTGATAGGCAATGCATAGTTGGAAATAAACGCTAAGGGGATACACGCCGCTGGGTCTGGCCCGAACGGCTTGGGGATGATGTAGCCCGAGGGGCGCCCCCAACAGGGCAAACGAACAATGGAAAGGTAAATGCAGATACATGCCGCGGGGATGGACCCACGCGGCCTGGGAGTGATGCAACCCTGGGAGGGTGCTCCCAGCTGAGAACGGAACTTGAAAGATGTCACCTGAGGATGTTGTCGGCGTAGTGGCATTGGTGCAGCAGACTTGACGGGCTGCAGAAGCCGATCCTCACGAGCCCCCAGGCCCCGGGGCCTCGGGAGGCTCCGGAGGCGCTGGTGACTCCTCGCGAGCTGCCTCCATCTCCGTCAAGGCCGCGGAACGCCTGTCTTCCTGAGCCTCCACGATGCCCCTCATGAGGCGCTGGTACGCTGCAGCCATGCTCGGCAGGCCGGAAGGCATGCGAACATAGCTGTGGGGTGGACCTCCGCAGCGCCCCACTTGCGAGGGCCAGAGGCACTCCGTTGTGGAGATCTGATTGAGCCCTGGTACGTCGATGCAGATGCGCAGCCCACCATCCTCGCCTGGATGTGGGGCCACGACTGACAGGAGGCGGCAACCTCTCATGATCCTTGTCTCCTGTAGCTCTTGAATGGCCTCGTCAATGAACTCTTGCTGGTCTGATCTTCCTCGCCTGGCTCCCTCTCGAGGGAAACATGCTGCGAAGCACGCCTCCACATGGTGCCCAAGTGCCTCCCTCGTGACCCTGGCTAGGTCGGTGGCCCTCTAGGTGAGAGCCCCCGAGCCCTGCCTGAGGAGGGCGCCAGGCGCGCTTTCCTATGCGATGGAAGGAGGGTCCCCCTGGGCAGACACGGGCCCTGAGGGGCCTGCCTCCTAAGGGGCTGAGCCTGACGACGTCTTCTTCTTCTTGGGGGTGGTCTCGGGAAGCCTCCTGCTTCCGCGATCTGGGTCCTCTAGCGACGCGGCCTGAAAGGCTCGCTCCAGGGAACACACTGCATCTCTCTCCTCACAGGGCACTGTGATGACGCCGCCACTTCCTGGCATCTTGAGGACGTTGTAGCCGTGGTGGGTCACGGCCATGAACTTGGCCAGCGCTGGGTACCCGAGGATGGCGTTGTACGGCAGGCGGATGTGGGCGACGTCGAAGTCGATGAGCTCGGTGCGGTAGTTGCTGCAAGCCCCGAAGGTGACAGGGAGGCGGACCTGCCCGATCGGGACTGTGGAACCGTCGGTGATCCCGGAGAAAGGCCTGGTTGGCTGAAGCTGGTCGTAGGGCACTTGGAGGTTGTTGAACGTTTCCACGGACAGGACGTTGAGCCCTGCCCCGCCATCAATGAGGGTCTTGGTGACCAGCACGTTGCTGATGACTGGGGAGCAGAGCATCGGGAGGACTCCTGCAGTGGCCGCGCACTTGAGCTGGTCTGCCGAGCTGAACGTGATGGGGCACGCCGACCACCTGAGGGGGCGCGTTGCTTCGAGCTTGGGGAGAACTCCATTCACTTCGCGGGAAAACTGCTTGAAGATACGTTGGGAGGCTGGGGCTTGAGCTCCGCCCAGGATGCAGGCGATCGCGCGCGGCTCCTGGAAGCCCCCAGCCCCCTCGTCTTGGTGGCGGTCTTCGTTCCTTCTTGGTGGAGGCGGCAGCGGAGGTAGGCCTGCATTGCCCTGAGGGCGATCCTCACGAGGCTGTTCCCTCTAGTCTCCCTCGCGAGGCAGGTCTAGCCAGCGGTCCTCGCGAGGCTGGTCGCGCCACCCCGGGCGCGGGCCGCGATCTTCCCAGCGCCCTAGGTTTCTTCCTCCTCCTCGGCCATAGCCCCGGTCAGCACGGTCAGGGCGACGGCCGATCCTTCCTTCTCGCACGGCGCGGAGCTCTTGACATTCGTTGGTGTTGTGGGTGTGGAGGTCATGGTACACACAGTACCGGCTGCCTCTGGAGGGTTCGGGCAGATCCTTGCCCCGCTTGGTGTCTGGTTCTGCCGCGAGTACGGCGGCCCCCTTGCGTTTCACGTCCTTGGCTTTGGGCCTCTTCTCTTCTGGGTCCGCGGCAGGCAGCTCGAGGAGGGAGAGACGTCCCTCCTCAGCCCTGGCGCACTTGTTCGCCAAGTTGAACAGCTCCAGGGAGGTGCAGAGGTCCTCATGCTTGTCCCCTTTGCACCAAAGAGGAAAGGAGGACGCTGCGCACGCTGGCGCCCGCCTGGCGCCCTCGATCGTCATGGCTTGCGTCGCGGGCACCTCACGAGGCACCCGCCTTGATACCTCCGTCTCCTCGTGAGCCAGCCTGAGGAGGCTGCGCCTGAGGATGCGCCGTGTCGTCCGCCTCGCGAGGGTCTTGAGTCTTGTGCTTGATGAAGATGGGCCATGTTGGGCCCCCACTCGAGCCACGCCACAGGCCGCAGGCAGGCAAGTCCGGGGACCCCCGTTCCCTGAACGCCGACAAATTGAATGATGAAAAAGAATAAGATTGAAGCCTTGCAATGATTTAGATGGATCTTTGCGACGAGATAAAGTGGAGACTTGGAACACTGGAAGAAAAGATAAAGCATCTCAAACCGAGAATGTGATATGAAGAACCACTCTGGAATAAGGAATAGAATTTACTCGATGAAATAAGAATAAGAATTACATTATGCTTATCCTTCACCAATTAAATTGATGACAAGCAACGGATTGGCATACTACTTATTCTCGTAGAAAGGACTAAGATAGATAATGCACAAACTTGAAGAGGCCTTCGATGATCCACCGGTAGGATTTGAAAGAACGGAAGTATGATAACATAAGAAGAGGAATCTTGAACAAACCACCCTAAGAATTGAAAATGAACGAAGAGATCATGAGCTGATTAGAGAGAACTTGAATCATGCACCGGTAAGATTAGAGAATGATAACTGACAGCTTTAGATAAATAAACCTGAATTGATGGACTCCGGATAACAAATTGAGAAGACCCTTGTATTGCTCCGGATAGTTGAAAAGAATTCCCACGAACAAAACAATTACGAGAGGATGGCAACAAGCTAGAATCACGAATCTTGAAGAGAATGGAGCAAGATTAAAGAGAAAAATCTTCTTCGGTCTTCAAATGACAACGAGAAACACCACCGTGAATTGTTGAGGCACTCCGGAATGAATAATGGAAAGGTTGAGCCAACGATGAAAAAAAATTAGAAAGATCTTGGAGAAATACATGTGACTGATGATAACTCATTCTTACGTCAACTTTAAGATGAATTTGAGGGTAGCTCCGGGAAAATAAGAAGAGTCAGGTAAGATCCTAGGAAAAGACCTGTGGGTTAGGGCCCACTCAAGAGAAACACCGTAGAACGATTACTTGAGAAAGGAGATTGCACCGGTTGAATTAAATGACTTGAATAATATAGGATCTCGGAATAGCTTGAACGGATGCAAAGTGAAAAACACAAATCTTTGAAATATCTTCAGCACTCCAGAATAAATGAACAGCGAGAAATGAATGAATATGATGAGCATCGGTATGATAAAGCTTCTGAAACGAGGAAAGGATATGATCAACACCAAAGGCTTGATTTGAATCCACCGGAGAAGAAAAAGAATGAAAAGTTACGAACTAGTAGAACATCTTCATGGAAACCATCGGGTAAGAATATAGAAGGAAAAGAATGGAGAGACTTCACATCAATAAGAAGGATACTCGCTTATGAAATATGAGTCCTTGAAGAAAACAAGGGAGGGAGGGCGGTAAAAACAAAGGCAACTTGGAGATGGATGACACAAACAACGTTGAGAAGAACTGATACTTGATCTTGTGAATGTTGACAAGATTGGATCCACTTGAAGAGAAACACGCCGGTTAAAAAGGATTGACATGACAGTCTCGATGACCGAGAAGGATTTGTATTCACATAGGAGTATGAGAACACCACTTAGGAAAAGGCATGGAATCAACACTTGACATTGAAGCAACTCGAATACCACCACTCAAAAACAACAACAAAGGGTTGGCTTGCATAATAAGACGGAACAAACATATGATAGAGATTTCGTCCGAAGTTTTCGTGGTGGGGCCTACACGGGCTCGATCGTACAGCACCATCATGTACAAGGCAGTGCACATGACATACGAAGCGTCCCCGAGTCGGCATAGCCAAGGACTCTTTAAGACACAGCGAGACCACTGTAAAATCGACCGTGAATAGGCGTACCACTAGACGTCGAATCCCAATTTCATATCATACATCTGTTAGAAAGATATCCTAAGAGCTACTTGAATTCCCACCTATGAAACTCCTGAAAATTTTCCGGTTATGCAATCAGGTGTTGAGGATATAGGGGAAGCATAATATCTCACCCAAACTAGCAAATCCTACATCCAACTGTATCCATCCTTCAACACATAACCAAGAAACCTTCGGAAATCATCTACCTCAACCTTGGAAAAGCATTCGTTATACAAGTTATGGCAATACTCCCGAACTCCCGCCCCAGTACTAGGTGGCGTCGAGGTTATCTCACCAACGAACTACATAAAAGAGATTTTCGATGTCGGCGTACTAAACTCAGGTATTCCAAAATTGCAACGAAAAAATTATGATGACAACACCTCAGAGCTCAACTCCCCGGGACACTTCCACTAAACCCCTGACAGGAGGCACCAAGACAATGTTCTCAACATAAAACCATCGGAACGATTCCAAGATACCCGCATGATCCTAAATTTTTTTTAGTGAAATTTGAGAAGAGAAGAGTCAAAACTCTACGTCAGGATGCCTTACCAGAGCGATGAAGGGACTGGGGAGTAAAAAGAATTCCTAAACTCTCCGATATATAATTCCTAGATGACTCAAAACATTTTTCTAGACACAACTCGGCTGCTAAAAACGATCAAGCAATGGGGCTCCTAAGGTTGGGGAAGGATCTGATACCAACTTGTAACGCCCTCGATGCGGCTATATCTCGCACGTGTCGAAGCACGACTTAGAGGCATAACCACATTGAAAGCAATGTCGCAAGTGGGGTAGTCTTCGCAAACAACCCATGTAATACAATAAGGGAAAAGAGATACATAGTTGGCTTACAATCGCCACTTCACACAATTACATGAATAAAGCATTACAACATCCAAATACAATCAAGGTCCGACTACGGAACCAAATTAAAAGAAGAACCCCAAATGCGACTAAGGTCCCCGATCGACCCCAACTGGGCTCCACTACTGATCAACTAGAACGAAACAACACAAAGGACAAGATCTTCCTCGAACTCCTCCTGAGCTTGGTTGTGTCATCTGCACGGACTCATCGACACCTGCAAGCTGATTTTGGAAGTATCTGTGAGCCACGGGGACTCAGCAATCTCGCACCCTCGCGATCAAGACTATTTAAGCTTATGGGTAAGGTAAAAGTATGAGGTGGAGCTGCAGCAAGCGACTAGCATATATGGTGGCTAACATATGCAAATGAGAGCAAGAAGAGAAGGCAAAGCACGGTCGAGAAATATGATCAAGAAGTGATCCTATAGCAACCTACGTCAAGCATAACTCCACCAACCGTGTTCACTTCCCGGACTCCGCCGGAAAGAGACCATCACGGTTACACACGCAGTTGATTCATTATAATTAAGGTCAAGTTCAGGTTTTCTACAACCGGACATTAACAAATTCCCATCTGCCCATAACCGCGGGCACGGCTTTCGAAAGTTCAAATCCCTGCAGGGGTGTCCCAACTTAGCCCATCACAAGCTCTCACGGTCAACGAAGGAATACACCTCCTCCCGAGACATTCCGATCAGACTCGGTATCCCAGTACTCCAAGACATCCTCGACAATGGTAAAGTAAGTCCAGCAAGACCACTCTATGCGCCGACATCCCGATAGGAGCTGCACATATCTCGTTCTCAGGGCACACCGGATAAGCTAAGCGTACGGGAGCCAACGTAACCCAAGTTGCCAAGGGACGGCCCCGCACGGTGCTCTGGGTTGGACCAACACTTAGACAAGCACTGGCCCGGGGGAGTTCAAATATAATGATGACCCTTGGGCGCGCGACCCCCAAGGGAAAAGAAAGGCTAGGTGGCAAATGGTAAAACCAATGTTGAGCCTTGCCGGAGGAGTTTTAATCAAAGCGAACTCTCAAGGGGTTCCCATTATAACCCAACTGCGTAAGGAACGCAAAATCCGGGAACATAACACCGATATGACGGAAACTAGGGCGGCAAGAGTGGAACAAAACACCAGGCATAAGGCCGAGCCTTCCACCCTTTACCAAGTATATAGATGCATTAATTAAATAAGATATATTGTGATATCCCAACAAGTAAACATGTTCCAACAGGGAACGCCTCCAATCTTCACCTGCAACTAGCAACGCTATAAGAGGGGCTGAGCAAAGCGGTAACATAGCCAATCAATGGTTTGCTAGGACATGGTGGGTTAGGGGTTCAACATGGCAATTTGGGACGCTGACAAGCAAATGGTAGGCCTCGTAGCATTGGCATAGCAAAAGAGCGAGCAAACTAGCATAGCAAAGATAGTAGTGATTGCGAGGGTATGATCATCTTGCCTGAAATCCCGCAAGGAAGAAGAACGAGTCCATGAAGAAGACAAACGTACGTAGTCGAACGGATCCTCACACACACGACGTTACCGAAACCAACCCGACGAAGCAACACCGGAAAGGAGCAAACAACATAGTAAAGAACCACCACATAATCAAGGCATGATGCACAATCAAGTATGATGCATGTCCGGATTAAAGAGGCATGGCATGGAAAAGTGCACAAGCAACCCTACAAATTAAGTGGAGCACAATATGCAACGGGTTGCATATTGACAAAACACCACATCAAGTTATTTAGTTCGATCTCGTTTATGTACCCAACAATATTAAATGTTGTTAAACATGGCAAGAGGGTGGAGCAAAGTAAAACTACCTATCTAGTCAAGGTTAAATGAGGCCGGAAGCAACAACAACAATTCCGGTAAATCCCCATAGCATATTTTAGATTTGGTGCGGTTCTGCCCTAAAAAATATTTTAGAGTTGTTAAACATGCAAAGTGATGCCACCATGTTAAACTAGCCAAAATGCTACCCCATTTACATATATAATTTATTTAAAACCGAGCTACGGTTATTTAGTTATGAATTAAAGTATTTTGACATGGCAAGAAAGTGGCATATTATTAATCTACACAAAATTCTGAGCAAGTTTCATATATAAATTGTTTTAATCCGATGCACGGTTAGTGAGTTATTAAATGCATGAACTAGGGGGACTTTTCTGTAAAATAGGCAAACTCTGGATAAATAGGAAAATCACAGATCTGAAAAAAAAACACAAGCGGGTCGAATCTGGAACAGGGGCCGAATAGGGCAGGCGCTGGGGGCGGCTCACCCTGGGCTTTGGCCCGTTAGCAGTGAGGCCGGCAGGCCAGGCAAGGAGAGAGGGCAGGCCGGTGGGCCGGCTGGAGCTAGGCCTGGGAGGCCAAGGCGGGGAGGAGGCCCACGCGGGCGCTCGTCGCTCTCCTCCCGATCCCGCCTGGATCAGAGAGGCAGGCAGGCAGGCAGGCAGCGGCTCCGGCGCGTCGCTGGCGAGGCTGGGCGGCGGGCCGGCAAGGGGACGGCGCCGGGAGACGTGGGGACGGCCGGATCCAGTCGCTCCGGACCCATTCCGGCCAGATCCGGGGCCGGGCGACCACGGGGTGGCACCGGTGTAGCGAGGTGGAGGAGGGGCACTCCGGCGAGGCGAGGAGAAGTCCGGCGAGCTGCCGAACGGCGCGGTGGAGAAGGGGAGCGTGCGCGCGGGGCACGGGCTCGCAGGCGGCAGGGTGTTGAAGACCGACGAGGAGGCGGCGAAGTTGCAGCCTCCGGCGAGGTCCGGGTGGCCGGCGGGAGCATCTGGCGCGGCGGCGTGGCTCCGGTCGGCCTGAGGCAAACGGCGGCGAAGAGAGAGCCCGGTGTGGCCCCGTTCGGCCCCGGGGCGGGCCAGATCTGGGCCCCGGGAGGATGGCGGCAAAGTGGGCGCAGGGGAGGTGAGGTGGCGGCTCGGGATAGGCTAGCGGCAGCGGTTAGGTGACGTGGCACGACGGGATTGGTCGGAGTGAGGTGGCGACCGAGCGGACATGTCCGAGCGCGGTGAGGACGCGTCCGGCGGCGCGAGGGGAGGAGTTTTTAGGGTTCATCCGCTAATTTCGGGAGGGGAGCACATATTTATAGGTAGAGGGAGCTAGGAGAGTCCAAATGAGGTGCGGTTTTCGGCCACGCGATCGTGATCGAACGACCAAGAGGATGGAGAGGGTTTAGGTGGGTTTTGGGCCAAATTGGAGGGGTGTTGGGCTGCAACACACACGAGGCCTTTTCGGTCCCTCGGTTAACCGTTGGAGCATCAAACGAAGTCCAAATGGTACAAAACCTGACAGGCGGTCTACCGGTAGTAAACCAAGGCCGCATGACAGGTCTCGGTCCAATCCGGAAATGTTTAATACCCACACACGAATGAAAGGTAGAAATGACCACCGGAGGAGAACGGAACGCCGGAGTGCAAAACGGACAACGGGAAAAATGCTCGGATGCATGAGACGAACACGTATGCAAATGAAATGCACATGATGACATGATATGCAATGCATGACACGCAAGCAATGACAAGGCAACACCAGCGAATAATTGAACGACACCTGGCACATCGGTCTCGGGGCGTTACAAGGGCGCTGGACCGCTACATCATCATACGATATATATATGGTGGACACCCCTAAAGAAGGCAATGGCGACGACACAGCGGAGAATGACCCCTCCAAGAAGCAACCCAAGCGCCGACGTCAGCGGCGCCGCTCTAAGTCCCGCCATAGAAAAAGTAGTGATACCGGCACAAGAGATAATAACACTCCGGATAGCGCCGACGACAATCCCCTCCAGCATGATGTAAAGCCGGAGGATGAACAAGCCAGCCCTCCAGAGCAGGCAACAGATGGAGAACCAGAGGAGGACAATCACATGCCTCTCTCCGAAGACGAGGCGAGCCTCGGCGACGAAAAATTTATCGTGCCTCAAGACCCCGTCGAACAAGAGCGCTTCAAGCGCCGGCTTATGGCCACAGGAAATAGCCTGAAGAAAAAGCAACAACAGCTTCAAGCTGATCAAGACTTGCTAGCAGACAGATGGACCGAAGTCCTTGCGGCCGAGGAATACGAACTCGAGCGCCCCTCCAAGAGCTACCCAAAACACAGGTTGCTACCTCACCTCGAGGAGGAAACATTGAAACCCCATGCACCAGTGTACGATGTGGCTGGCCGGCCACTACGTGGCTGAGCCAAAGAGGCGTTTCAGCCCGATGTTCAGCCTGCACCCCGCTGCCACTCAATCCAAAATACCAAGGCTCAGGGCAACACACGGGACCTGCGAGACATATTGGATAGTAAGGCAAAACTTGCAAGGTCAATATACGAGTCATGGGCGCGTGCGCCGATGTGGGACGATGATCGTCGCGCCGGATACACCAAAGGTAAATCTGGCCGGGCCGAATACAGCAGACAAGACTCATATGAACTGCGTCGTGATATAGCCCGGCACAGAGGCGCCGCACACCCCCTATGCTTCACTGATGAAGTTATGGATCATGAATTCTCGGAGGGTTTTAAACCCGTAAATATCGAATCATATGATGGTACAACAGATCCCGCTGTATGGATTGAGGATTTCCTCCTTCACATCCACATGGCTCGCAATGATGATCTACATGCCATTAAGTACCTCCCACTAAAACTCAAAGGACCAGCTCGGCATTGGCTGAATAGCTTGCCAGCAGACTCTGTCGGCAGTTGGGAGGACTTGGAAGACGCATTCCTTGACAACTTCCAGGGCACTTATGTGCGACCACCGGATGCTGATGACTTGAGCCACATAACTCAGCACCCAGGGGAATCGGCCAGGAAATTCTGGACACGGTTCCTAACTAAGAAAAACCAAATTGTCGACTGTCCGGATGCAGAGGCCTTAGCGACATTTAAGCATAACATCTGCGATGAGTGGCTCGCCCGGCACCTCGGCCAGGAGAAGCCGAAGTCTATGGCAGCCCTCACAACACTCATGACCCGCTTTTGCACAGACGAGGATAGCTGGCTGGCTCGCAGCAACAACACATCCAGGAATCCGGGCACTCCGGATAACAAAGATGCCAACGGCAAACCACGACGCAACAAACACAAACACCGCAAACATGGTGATAAAACCAATAATACGGCCATCCAGTGTGGACCGCATACTCGCTCGTCAATGCAAAATTCATGGCACCCCAGAAACGCCAGCCACCCATACCAACAGAGAATGCTGGGTCTTCAAACAAGCTGGCAAGGCAGGCGCCAAACATGAAGAGGGGTCGCAAAGCGACGATAGCGACGAAGAGCCCAGATTTCCAAACACAGGAGGGCAAAAGAAACCCCCCCCATACTCAATCGGTGAATGTGGTAAATACCACCCAAACGACCCACTTGGACCAGATATACACCCTTAAGGATGGCGGCTCAACGGAACTCACCGTCCCACAATATAAGCTAGGGCCGGTCACCTTCAACCGCACTGATTGTCCGGTTAACGCCAATCGGGGCAATCCAGCCGCACTAATCCTCGACCCAATAGTAGACGGGTTCCACCTCACTTGAGTCCTTATGGACGGAGGTAGCCGTTTAAATCTGCTTTACCGGGATACAATGCGCAAGATGGGCATCGATCGGCCAGCGATCAAGCCCACTAAGGCCACTTTTAGAGGCATCATTCTAGTTATGGAGATCAGCTGTATAGGCTCCATTTCCCTCGAGGTAATCTTCAGATTACCAGAAAATTACCGTACCGCGGAGTTAATCTTTGAAATCGCCCCTTTCCGTAGTGACTATCAAGCACTGCTCGGGCGAACTCCGTTCGCTCGATTCAATGCGGTGCCACATTATGCCTACCATAAGCTCAAAATGCCCGGTCCACGCATCATCATCACGGTTCATGGCAAGGCCGAATTTTCCTTCGGCACCAACATATACATCAATGCCTTAGCAGCAGGAATACCGAGCAGCACCTTGCAGCCGAACCTCGAGTCGACACCTAGGCTCCCGGACACCGTCAAGGGGCTCCGAACAACTTTGTGGAAGGATACTATGGCTCGTCCAGGGCTCAATTAAACACTCCGGTGAAGGCCACGACAGGCTGGACTCAGCGGCTCAACTGCCCTCCGAGACGCAAACATTTCTTATATTTCCTTCGCAGGTTCACCTTTGCACCGACCAGGACGGACTCCACAGAGGCAGCTCAAACGCGTTTGGGGATCCTTAGACATTCCCCATAGCGAACGTCCGGCTACAATATGGATCCACACTCAACCTCTTCCCCCTAGGTCACAGCAGGTTCTGCTATCACAACTCCTTTTTTTTATCACATTACTTGTACCGATACACATAGACATATTATTCAAATACAACATGTGGATTTATATGACGTTTTACCGCTGATTATTTCTTATTGAAATCACTTCGTCAAACGGCATCCGTACATAGCAATATGCCTTAAATATTCCAGAGGCTTCGTTTTCCCCGTAACACGGCAATAAAAGTCCGAACACCTTCATGGAAGTTCGGCACCCCGAACTTATAGCATTATATGCATTAGCTCTGAATCATGTCTTGGGTCAATAGTTGGGTTTTCCCGGCTCCCATGTTTTGGTACCTTACGTTCCGCTATATCGGCTAAGGTAGCACTGGGAGAACTATTGTGATTGTGTCCCGGTTCTTCCGGATGAGCACCTCAGTAGAGAAAGCCGAAAACTGACTGTCATGATACGGTGAGAGCTGGTCTGCTGTTCGAGCGGTCACAAAATCTTTAAGGATTTCTCTCGCATAATGCCATAACCAATGCAGTGTGCGATGGATCGGCTTTTTTCTCTGACCAGGCGCTTATAGAGCCCCTAGTATGGTCTTCCGAATGCAAGGGGCTGCGCCGACCATACTAAAGCTCCTATGGCTAAGTGAGAGCGATAAAGCCCTATAGTCTGATTGCCTGGTTCGTTGTGCTGAGCACCTCCCTTGGAGGACCCAAAACTGGGATAAAGAGTGCTCAGGTTTATCCCGAACACCCCCGTACTACTTACGTGGGGGCAGAAGCCGATGACTGGCCAACTCTCAGCCTTAATATACAAATGGTCGCATAGGAGGGTAAACTTTTATATAACAGGCGACATATCAACGACCTTGTTTAAACATTACAACGGACAGCATGATCTGCATTCAGGGAAATATAATGTCCTTGGTACATAGCTCCGCCGCAAGGTAGGATCCTTTCAGGACACTCTTATAATATGATTCGGGCTTGCGATGCTCCTTCCCCTCTGGCGGTCCTTCGATCACTAGCCTTTCGGCATCCATCTTCCCCCAGTGCACCTTTGCCAGGGCAAAGTCCATTCATGCTCCTTCTATACAGACCGACCGCTTGATAGCGTTAAGTCGAGGGCAAGCGCTTATAAGCCGCCTTACAAGCCTGAAGTAGCTGCTTGGAATCGGTTCGGCAGGCCATCGCCGGATAACCACATCTTTCATGGCTAGTTCCGCCGCCTTATGCAGTTCGATCAGCTATTTTAGTTGATCGGCAAAAGGCACCAGATATTTCGGTGCCAAATACTGAGACCAAAAAAGCTTATCGGCGGTGTTCCTTCCTTCATCTCGGTAGAAGTGCGCGGCATCTGAAATACTGTGTGGTAGCTTGGCAAATACCCCTGAGAATTTCGGATTCACAATCAGAAACATAGTTTTCCCTTCAAATATTTTCTTTACATGGGAAAAGCTTACCCGCCGCGATCTTCCTCGCCTCTTGGATCCCCTGCAGCGCGCTTTGGGTTTCCCCCTGGGCGTCGCTCGTGGCCTGGCACGCCTTGGTGAGTTCGGACTCTTTCTCCGTTAAACTCTGCTCCAAGGCCTCGCATTTACTTATGGCCTCTTGCAGCTCGTGCTCAGCTCTAATAACTCTGGCTTCGTGTTTCTCACGAAGAGCCTGCTCCATGGCCGCCTTTTTCTCGGCCTCGGCAACGGCCCTTTTGAGGGCCTCGAGTTCGGTCATAACTCCTAGCACATATTATGCGGCTTATTTCATACTAAACATTTATTTTACAATAAATGCACATAATGCTGGTGCATACCTTGTTTATCCCTCAACTGCATTTCCAATCGGCCAATTTCTTCTCTGGCCCGCTCCAGAGTTTGATTCAGTCCGGCGATCTCTGCAGTATGAGAGGCAGCAGCCGCTACAGGTATCTGCTTGAAATAGGAGAGAAATCAATGTCATTTAGTGAGTCTTCCTGAGATCATGAATTCGATCCCCTGTCCAGTTCTTTCTTTCACCGAACAATGTATCAGGGGCTACTATCTATACTATGACACTCTTCGATAACTCATAAAACATACCTCAAAGCCTTTATAAGACTGATACAGGCTTCGTTCAGTCCACTCTCGGTCGATTGAATTTTCTCAGTCACCGCGCCCATCAGGGCACGGTGTTCATCAACGATGGAGGCATCTCGTAGAGCCACCAACAAAGCATCCGACACTTTTGGATGGACAGAGGTCGCCGGCGGAATAGGCTGCGGTTCGGCCTCCAGGCGCCGCCTTCACGATTTTTTCCTTTCCTCCTTGGCCAGGGTCCTTTTGGGACGAGGCCTCGGTGTTTGGCACCTGCTTGGAGGAAGGGTCCTTCGGGGGCGTCCTGCTCTCCACAGCGTTTGAGCTCAGCAGGTCCTCCGATGAGGATTGTTCGGTACGGGACCTCGCCGGACTACAAGAAATATATGGCTTAGGTTAAAATACTAAGCCACGATGAGTCTGGACGCTTAAACATACTCGGATTTTATATACTCACGAGTTCACCAGGGGCTGGGCCCTGGGATCCCATGCCAGGCCGCTGTCAGCGGCGGCAGGAGACTCCTCTTGACGAGGAATCTTTCCTCTTTTGGGTAGTTTGGCCTCCAAGGATGCGGAGGCCGTCCTCTTCCTTCTTCCCTCCATAGGGGATTCATCTTCCTCCTCCTTTTCGTCCTCTTCGAAGGCGGAATGGGTATCAGAGCCTTCGGCTATTGTGCCCGAAGTGCCGCGACGATGATGGCCACCCCGGGTCTTTTTAGCCTCCTTCTAGGCCGTCTTCTTCGGCACCTTGTAAGGCGCCGGGACCAGCATCTTCGTCAGAAGTGGGATGGCTGGGTCTTCGGGCAGCGGGGCCGGACAATAGATCTGCTCCGCCTTCTTCGTCCAGCTTTGGGAAAGTTGAATGAACACGCATTAGGCGCTTCCTTTGGGTCATGCGGATGGAAAAGTTTGATAAACTCACCGAACTTGCAGGGTGGGACAGTTGGTACCCACGGTCTTCGGCGGAGTCCGGCCATGATTTGCTGGACTTAAAAAGCACCTTCCAAATGTCCTCGTGTGAAGGGCCGAAGAGCCTTCACGAGGTTTGGTGCCTGGCCGGATCAATCTCCCATAGATTGCAGGTCCGGTGTTGACAAGGCAGTATCCGGCGGACTAACATCACCTGGACTACGTCAACAAGTTCAATGTTCTTATCTCCCATATCTTTAACGCGCGTCTGGAGCACCGACAGTTCGTCGGATGAGGACCAATCTAGTCCTTTCCTGACCCAGGACGTAAGCCGCAGAGGGGCGCCGGATCGAAACTCGAGAGAAGCGGCCCGTCCCTTATCGCTCGACTAAATGATGTAAAACCACTATTGTTGCCACTCCTTGACAGAATCATTAAAGGTTCCCGTTGGCCATATGATGTTGGGCATCTTGCTCACCATAGCGCCCCCGCACTCGGCGTGCTCGCCGCCCACCACCTTGGGCTTCACATTAAAGACCTTCAGCCATAAACCGAAGTGTGGCGAAACACGGAGAAAATCCTCGCACACGACAATGAATGTCGAGATGTTGAGGAAGGAATTAGGGGACGAATCATGAAGATCGATCCCGTAATAGTACATGATACCGCGAATGAATGGGTGGAGGGGAAATCCTGGCCCGCGGACAAAGGGAGGGAGGAATACAACCCTCTCGTGGGGTTCAGAGTGGGGACGATCTGTCCCGCCGTCGGGAGATGGTGGCCGATTTTCTTGGCCAGATACCCGGCCTCCCGAAGCTTTTTGATATCCTTCTCTCGGACGGTAGAGGCCATCCATTTGCCTCCTACTCCGGATCCATACATCTTTGGAAGACCTTTTGTGGGTAGAGGAGGTGAACGCTCGCGCATTGGAGCCTGAGCAGAATGGAATGAGTTGGGAAGAAGGTATGGGTGAAGAGGGTGAATTCTTGTCCCTTTATAAGGGCAGAAGAGGCGATGCGCCTCCCCCTCGCCTGGTAAAACCTCTTATTTCCCAAGCATCGTAAGTAATGGCGCGGTTGGATTACCCGCGTCTATATTGATGAGAATCCCATAATAAGGGGGACACGATCTCTGCTTTGACAAGACATGTCTAGAAAACCGCCCCGCAATATGTGCGGTGCTGGTTGAGAAAAACAGTTCGAACAAAGACCAAGCCATGACATGACGTCGTGCTGTCAGAACGCGTCAACAGGTTAGATTTGTGGAAATATTATTCTCCCTATGGTGGTATGTGGAAATTATATTGCAGAGCCGGACACTATCCTTGTGTTCAGAATCTTCTATGGAGTATTCGGAGGAGGAACCCGCCTTGCAGTGCCGAAGACAAAACTGTGCGCCGGACTCATCATCATTGAAGCCTGGTTCAGGGGCTACTGAGGGAGTCCTGGATTAGGGGGTCTCCGGACAGCTGGACTATATCCTTTGGCTGGACTATTGGACTATGAAGCTACAAGATTGAAGACTCCGTCCTGTGTCCGGATGGGACTTTCCTTGGCGTGGAAGGCAAGCTTGGCAATACGGATATGTAGATCTCCGCCCTTGTAACCAACTCTGTGTAACCCTGGCCCCCTCCAGTGTCTATATAAACCGGAGGGTTTAGTCCGTAGGACGACATACAATCGTACCATAGGCTAGCTTCTAGGGTTTAGCCTCTACGATCTTGTGGTAGATCAACTCTTGTAATACTCATATCATCAAGAACAATCAAGCAGGACGTAGGGTATTACCTCCATCAAGAGGGCCCGAACCTGGGTAAACATCGTGTCCCCTGCTTCCTGTTACCATCCGCCTTAGACGCACACTTCGGGACCCCCTACTCGAGATCTGCCGGTTTTGACACTGACAGAGCCCAAGAAAATGTTCCTGTTAAACCTTGAAAAATATTGGCAAGAATAAAATTCAAACCAATATTTTTGGAGGCTTTAAATATTTATTTTTGGGCCTTTGATTTAAGTCATAAACTATTTGAGTTGGATTTATTTCTGTTATAAAAGAAATAAACGTCCAATTATTCTGAAACTTGTTGAGAGGCTTTGGAATAATCCATTTAGTCCCTGCGAGAATTATCAGAAACAGAAAAATTAGTTTGGTTCAATAACCAAATTAAAACAAATGTCAGAAATAGAAAACAAAAAGAAATGGGAGAGAGAGAGAGAGAAAAAACCATACAAAACTTACCTAGCCCACTCTTGTAGCATCTGGCCCAACAGAAGCAGCCCAGCCCAGGGGCTGAGTCGTCTTCTTCCCGGCACCAGTAGGAGCTGCTGCGTGTCAACTCGCGCACGTCCACCCCTGGCCACCTCCTGCTTGCCACCGAGGTGCATCCTAGCCTACCCGATGCGTCTAGAGACGCCCCGTAGCCCTCTTTGTCTCTCCCTGGACCCCCTCCTCCTATGCTCCCTCTCCCGAGCACACCCGAATGCGCTGTCGCCACCGTCGTCATTCACCGTGGCCACTAAGCCCCCTCCGCCGAGCTACCGCGTCCAGAAGCTCCGTCGTCGAGCACCTCGTCTCCAAGCCGAAGGAAACAAGCCGGGACACAGCGTCACCAACATGTCCTTCTTGAACCTATAGCCGCGAGATTGCCGGTGCCCGTTCCTCACCTCCGGTGCTTCCCCGAGCCATCCGACACCGCCAAACGACGCGCCGTGAGCCCCTGCCCCTTTCCCCTCTCTCCCCGCGCTCGTCCACGTCCTCTAACCACCACGGCCATCGGAGCCGATAACTCCTCGCCGCCGTGCCTCATCGCCGTCGTGGCTGGAGCCGTTGTAGCTCAAAGCCGAGCACACCACCCCGCTCAATGCATCTCTAGGAGCCCGTAGCCAGCACCAGCTTCTCCCCACATGCCCCCAAGATCCAACCCCAGCGCGCCCGTAGCTCCGACCGCCGCTCGGCTCGTCACCAGCGTCGATTTCGGTGAGCCCCGCGACCACCTCCATTGCTGCTTAAGGTGGGCGAGCAAGGGCTATGCCCTAGTGCCCTCAGCGTGCCAAACCACCGGCTGTAGCGCGTTCCCGAGCGATGCCGTCACATTTGTGTGCTTGCTGGCGTTCAACTCCGGTGAGCTGATGTGGCAACATCATTAGCCTCTAACAGCCCCGCTAATTAACCCCAGTGACACTGACAGCCAGGCCACGCTGCCTAATTAACCATGGTTTAGTTCCTGTTTAGGTTCAACTAACGGCAGTGGCCCCATGCGTCAGTTTTGGCCGTGCTGACATGGCCGTTGACTTGGCCCACATGTCGGCGACCCTAACCAACACTGTGACACTGACCAATGGGTCCCACTGGTTAGGTTTGACCTAGACCGGCCCTGTTGATCGCTGACATCACTGTTATGTCATGCTGACGCAGTAATTCTTTCTGGAATTTAAATAAATCTTAAATGGTTTATTTATTTCGTAAAATGTTCAAAACTTCCAGAAATCATAGAAATTCAACCGTAGCTCAGAATGAAATAATTTATATATGAAAAATTATCAGAAAAATCCAATCTATCCATCTGTACAATTTTCATGCATGTTAGAAAAACTAATAGCCGCTGTTTAGGACCAATCATATAAATGGCATTTGAATATCTACATATGGAGTTTGAATTTGAATCTTGGATTCGAACCAACTCCATTTAACTTGTTGCTAGTTCCATTAGCTCAAATCACAGGATATTGACATGTCATGATCATGCATCATATTGTGCATTGCATTGATTGTGTTCCTTCTCTATTGCCGGTGGTTGTTCCCTCTCGATAAACGTGTTCCGATGATGAGTTCGATGACACCGATGAAGAACTATACTATCTTTAGAAGCGCCAGGCAAGCAAAACCCCCTTGTTCATTTTGATACAATCCCACTCTCTCGCTTCTGCTCTTTTTTACTACATTAGGACAACAACGATTCAACTGTTACATGCTGCGGTAGTTGAACTCCTTTCCTTTGCATGACCTGTCATTGCCACAGTAAATAGATGAAACCCACTAGCATGAGTAGGAGTTGTTTGAGCCCTGATGTGCCTACTCATTCATGCTTGTTGTCATGCCTGCTACTGCTTAGAGTTGAGTCAGGTCTGATTCATCGGGGATGAATTGGAATGTGGTGAACATGTTTTACTGTTGAGAGCTAAGTGTGTGAACATGATTTGGTAAAGGTGGCAGTGAGAGGCCCTGTAGGAGTACATGGTAGGTTGTCTCATTGAAACTGTCCTCAGGAACTGAGTTCTGTGTTTGTGATCCATGAACAGCTACTACCACATATTGGGCTCCGGGCACTCCAAGCTCTCTCGACTTATTAATCAACCTGATCTCTGTCCAGGAGTTGCAACTAGTTTCTGGTGTTTGTAGGTTGTGTTAGTAGTCTACCAAGTGGCACCCGGTACAGGTGGGCTTGGGGAAAACTAGACACCGTGGCGGGTATACCAAGTGTCACCCGTTTGGTGGGCTTGGGAACCCTGTACACATTGTTTGGGGCCGTGAGCGACACCTCAGTCGGATCTCCTTGCGGATGGAACCCGAATAGGTGACAAACCTGGACTAGAGACTTGCATGTTTAGTCAGGTCGTGGCGGACACCCTTGCCAGGCTTCCGCTTGAAGGTTGCCGAGATACACGATGTGTACATGGCAGTAAGTGGCGAGAGTGTGTGTGAAGAAGTACACCCTTGCAGGGTTAACATCATCTATTCGAATAGCCATGTCTACGGTAAAGGACTTCTGGGTTGCCTGTATAGTTCATAGACAAGTGAAAGTGGATACTCTAAAATGCGAGAGATAAGTGTGAGTGCTATGGATGGCCTTCTCATAGGGAGACGGGAGCAGATCCATAGTGGCGTATTGGTTGGTGAATATGTGGAGTCGTGTGCGCCACCTCAAAAGAGTTACTTGCAGTCATAGTTCAGGTTAGCCACCGAGTCAAAGCTAGCTTGCTGCAGTTAAACTCCACCACCCCTTTGTTGATACTGATGCATATGTAGCTAGTTCTGATGTAAGTCTTGCTGGGTACATTTATACTCGCGTTTGCTTAATTCATGTTTTTGCAGAGAGAGTTCAGTCTCACTAGTAGTTCCTCATGGACTTCGGCGTTTAGCTTGTTACCTCAGCTACGATCTTGTACCCTTTGGAGGGTCTTATAGATAGATAGGCATACTAGCCTTCTCTCTTTTCAGATGCCTGTACCCAGACATGTTTATGCTTCTGCATGTGCTTGTTGCTTTTATGACTTGAGTGCTGGGTCATCAGACCCATGTTTGTAATACTTGGCTCCTCGGAGCCTAATGAATAAATACTTTGAGTCATAGAGTTATGTTGTGATGCCATGTTGTATTTGCACATATCGGGCATATTGTGTGTATGTTATTGAAATGCTTGGTATGTGTGGGATCCGACAACCTAGTTGTTTATTCTTGGTAGCCTCTCTTAGGGGGAAATGTGTGCTAGTGCTTCCACTGAGCCATGGTAGCTTGCTACTGCTCTGAAACACTTAGGCTGGCCGGCATGTGTCCTTCTTCGTTCATGTGTCTGTCCCTTTAGGGAAATGTCACGCGGTGTCTACCGGAGTCCTGTTAGCCCGCTGCAGCCCG
The DNA here is from genome assembly GCA_034509565.1 of Triticum monococcum. NCBI lineage: Eukaryota > Viridiplantae > Streptophyta > Magnoliopsida > Poales > Poaceae > Triticum > Triticum monococcum. The sequence goes on along the minus strand of CM067842.1, from coordinate 271,459,945 downwards.
GATTCTCCAGAGTCCTGTTAGCCCAGCTGATACAGCCTGGATTCACTCGCTGATGACTGACACATTTGTTGTTTGGTCATGTATGCATATCCCTGTAAGTGAGTGCCACTTTGGGTTTACGACTAGTCATGTCGGCCCGGGTTCTCTGTCATATGGACGCTAGCGACACTATCATATACGTGAGCCAAAAGGCACAAACGGTCCCGGGCCAGGTAAGGTGGCACCCATGGGAATACCGTGCGTGAGGCCGCAAAGTGATATGATGTGTTACATGCTAGATCGATGTGACTTAGGATCGGGGTCCTGACAGAGGTGCTTTGTAATGGTTGAATCTTGCGGTGCTCTATATCCCAGTGACAAATTAGGGGACAAGATACGTATTTGTATGGTTGCCATTAACGGTGAAACGATGGGGTTTATTCATATTTTTTGGGTTTACTTTGTCTACATCACGTCATCTTGCTTAAGGCGTTACTCGGTTTTATACTTAATACCCTAGCTGAATGCTAGATAGCGGTCGATGGGTGAAGTAATATCAATAGATGCAGGTAGGAGTCGGACTACTTGTCTAGGACGTGATGCCTATATATATGATCATTGCCTTGAATATCATCATAACTATGCGATTTTCTATCAATTGCCCAACAGTAATTTGTTTACCCACCGTATGCTATGTGCTCGAGAGAGAAGCCTCTAGTGAAAACTATGGCCCCCGGGTCTACTTTTATCATATATAAAAACACAAAATTACCTTGCCACAATTTTATTTCTTGTGTTTTGTTTTGCAAATTTATCTTATTACCTATCATTACAAGATTTAATCCTTGCAAGTAAACATCGAGGGGATTGACAACCCCCTTGTTTGTGTTCGGTGCCAGTATTTGCTTTGTGTGTGTGGGTGTTGCTAATGAGGTACTGTGTGGTTCTCCTACTGGATTGATAACCTTGGTTCTTACTGAGAGAAATACTTATCTCTACTGTACTGCTTCATCCTCTCCTCCTCGGGAAAATCCCAACGCATCTCACAAGTAGTGGGAAGAATTTTTGGTGCCATTGCCGAGGAGACATCATCAAAACCTATCAAGTACCTTCGGACAAACTATCATCTACTTGCTCGACTTTTTGTTTGCCGTTTATTTGCCTTTGCCTCTTGTTTTTATCTCCCCCACTTATTATGTTTTTACAAAAATATATTGTTTTCTTGTTTGCTTGCTTTTTTCCTTCATGTCAACACTCAAAAACAAAAAATGAAAGCAAAAAATTAAGATGACTATGTGTCCACTTAAAGTTGTCTACTTGGATCATCTTTGATCCATTTGTGCTAGTGTTGAAACCCCAACTAGTTTAGTTGAGGTAAAATCATTAGATGGCATCCTCATTTTGTGTGTCACCATTTATCTCAAAAAGGGAGACTCTTCTGGAATCATATTAATTGTTTGCTATGCTATGCTTGGAATCTATGTGAAATCATTATCTTACTTGTTGCTATGAGAACCCTAAAAAACACCTTCCCTGTCTATGTGAGTTTAATGATAATGAAATATTATCTTCTTATGCCAAGGGTGTTTAGAGTTGCTATGATATCGAACAAATTGAAGAATTTGTAGCTTTTAAGCATGCTTATGAAGTTGTTTCTTTGATTGGAAAGTATGAGGCTACTCCCTGCAAATCTGAAAATTTTGCCATAATTAAATATTGTTGTGAAAACTATGCTCTTAATGCATATGTTAATGAATTTATTGAGAGAATGTCTGCTACTTTCGAAGAAAATAATGATACACGGGAGTCTATAGATATTTATGATACTGCTGATTCGATTGAAATATCCCTCTTGATGAACGTGATGCTTGCTATTCTTATGGCCATGATTCCAATATTAATGATGTTTATGGAGATGAACTTGCTATAGTTCCATATATTAAAAATGAAATTATTGTTGTTGCACCCACACTTGATAGCTCCTTGAATGAAAAGCATGATTGCAAATGATACTATGATAAATTCTACTAATGTCAATTGTGCTAATCATATGCAAAGCTACAAGCTTGGGGATGATAATTTTGATATGACTACTACTTATTGTAATGATCATGATTGGGGTGCTAATGCTTCTTATGATCTTGAAAATTTATTTAAGCCTCATGATGAATATGATATTGATAATAATGTTTGCAATAATATTAAAAGTGGATTTGGAAGAGTCTCAACTTTAGGTAAAAAGAATACCACATATTCAGAGAGTGTTCAATCTTATGAAGTTTTTGATAAAAGTGGGTTTGAGAGGTCATGAATTTAGCTAATGTTAATCCCACTATCTTGGGATATTATTATGCATGTAGATCATGAAGATAATATTTCATGTGATAGCTATATTTTTGAATTTGATTATGATCCTGCATGTAATTATTATGAGAGAGGAAAATAGGGTTGTAGAAATCTTCATGTTACTAAATTACCTCTCTTCACGTTGAGATTGCTATTGTTTCTTTCTTCTTCCTTGCATATGCTAGAAATTGCTTGCCTTGATAATTTGTTTGCTTATAAAATGCCTATGCATAGGAAGTATGTTAGACTTAAATGTGTTTGTCACATATTTTAGGATGCTCTATTTGTGCTTCATTCCTTGTCTTTCATGTGAGCATCATTAAAATCCCAAAGCCCAATGGCTATAAAGAAGGAGCTTGTTGGGAGACAACCCAATTTTTTTGTGCCCACACAATTATGCTACTATTATGATTGTGTTTTTATGTTTTAATTAGTGTTTTTACCAAGTAAAGCCTTTCGGATGATTTGGTTGATAGTTGGCTTGATTATGTGCAAAAACAGAAACTTTTGCGCCTAGTACTGGAATTCTTTAATTTCACTAGAACGCGATAAAATTCTGAATTTTTTACACAATATGCTCGATATGTGCAAATACAACATGGCATAAGTATACAAATTTCCCACATTGTCCTAATTTCTCAGAATTTTTGGAGTTACATAAGTATTGCGTTTGTTCAGATCATTACAAATTGTTCTGTTTTTGACAGATTCTGTTTTTGTTGCATAGTTTGCTTGTTTTAAAGATGTTATGGATTATATCGGGGGGTAAAAGTCATGGAGAAGTTAGAATAAATTAGGCATTATGCAATAATAAAATATGAATGGGTTGATAACAGTACCTAAAGTTTATGATTTGCATGTTATACTAACAGATCTCACGAGGTTTTTGTTGAGTTTTGTGTGCTGATGTTTTCAAGTTTTGGGTGAGATCACGATGGCATCCCCTCTTTCGTCTACAATCCATCGGTATATTACTTGGAGCTATATTTTTATATATCACATGATATGAGTTTTCCTTGGAGTGTCATGTATTATACGAGTCTTTGCTTTGGTTGCTTTTTAGTTGGCCACCATCATTGTTTTCTATACACACCTTTTGAGAGGGACACACATTTATTCATGATTTGTTAGAATACTCTATGTGCTTCATTTATACCTTTTGAGCCAGACAATTGCTCTATTACTTCACTTATATCTTTTAGAGCATGGCGGTGGTTATATTTTAAAGAAATAGTTGCCCTCTCATGCTTCACTTATATCTTTTTGGGAGTCTAATAAATAGTAATGGCAATATGCACGGGTTATTAAATTGGTCCTAATATGATAGGTATTCAAGAGAGATATAATAAAAAAATTCATGTAGATCACTGAATATGATAAGTTTGATTCCTTGCAATAGTTTTGAGATATAGAGATGGTAATATGTGGGTTGCACTAGTGAATAATTGTGGTTTAGTAAGAATATTGGTGTTAAAGTTTGCCATTCCTGAAGCATGCACGTATAATCTCTCATTATGCTAAGAAGTTAAAGCACGATTTATTATTGAGTGTCTTCCTTTGCGTGAAGGTCGGGGGGGGCACGATAGTTAACTCCTACCAACCTACACCATAAGGGCATGTGTAGTAGTACTTTACTTCCAGGGCTAATAGAATTTCGCAATAAGTATGTGATTTATTTATGACTAATGTGAGTCCATGGAGTATACGCACTCTCACCTTTCCGCAATTTGCTAGCCTCTTCGGTACCGTGCATTGCCCTTCCTCACCTCGAGAGTCGGTGCAAACTTCGCCGATGTATCCAAACCCCTTGACATGATACGCTCCATCACACAGCCTCCTTATATCTTCCTCAAATAGCCACCATACCTACCTATCATGGCATTTCCATAGCCATTCTGATATATTGCCATGCAACTTCCACCGCTCCTTATTATGAAATACACCTTCATTGTCATGTTGCTTTGCATGATCATATAGTTGACATAGTATTTGTGGCTCAGCCACCGTTCATCATTATCATACACATTACTCTAGTATTATTGCACATCCTAGTACACTGCCAGAGGCATTCATATAGTCATATGTTTCAATTTTATCGAGTTGTAAGTAATAAATAAAAGTGTGATGATCATCATTATTAGAGCATTGTCCCGATGAGGAAATAAAATAAGAGAGAGAGAGAAACAGAGGCCAAAAAGACCCCAAAAATGAGAGAAAAACAAAGAATGGGCAATGTTACTATCCTTTTCCACACTTGTGCTTCAAAGTAGCACATGTTTTTTATATAGAGAGTCTCATATGTTGTCACTTTCATATACTAGTGGAATTTTTTTTCATTATAGAACTTGGCTTGTATATTCTGATGATGGGCTTCCTCAAATGCCCAAGGTCTTCATGAGCAAGCAAGTTGGATGCACACCCACTTAGTTTTCAGTTTGATCTTTCATACACTTATAGCTCTTAGTGCATCCGTTGCATGGCAACCCCTACTCCTCTCATTGACATCAATTGATGGGCATCTCCATAGCATGTTGATTAGTCACGTCAATGTGAGACTATCTTCATTTTTGTCTTCTCCTTATTAATCTCTACCACTGCATGCTACTCCACCCATACTGCTATGTCCATGACTCACACTCATGTATTGTGTGGGGGTTGAAAAAGCTAAAACACATTAAAAAGTATGTACCAATACTTGGCTGACACCGGGATAGTACATGATTTATATTTTGTGTTAAGAAGATGGAGCATTACAAGACTATATGATTTTGCAGGGATAGTGTTCTTTAGCATTTATATTTTGAAAGGCGTGATCGTTTGTTGGTATGCGTGAGTATTGATGTCTTTATGCCAAATTATAGACTATTGCTCTGAATCATTCAGATCTTAATATTCATACCCTAAAAGAAAGATTGCATGATAAACATGTTAGGTATCATTACACATCAAAAATTCTGTTTTATCATTTACCTACTCGAGGACGAGCAGGATTTAAGCTTGGGGATGCTGATACGTCCCCAACGTATCTGTAATATTTGATTGTTCCATGCTATTATAGTATCAATCTTGGATGTTTTATATAACTTTTTTATGGTATTTATATCATTTTTTGGGACTAACCTATTAACCCAGTGCCAGTTGTTGTTATCTACTTGTTTTTGGTTTTCCAGGAAATCAGTACTAGACGGAGTCCAAACGCTATGAAACTTTTTGACGATTTTTTCTGGACAAAGGAGACCCTAGAAGCTCCGGGTGGAGACCAGACGAGAAGCGAGGAGACATCAAGGCAACAGGGCGCGTTTATGAGGTAGGCACGCCCTGATGCCTTGTGGGCCCGTTGTGTCTCCATCTGACCTAATTCCAACTCTATAAATTCTCTAAAATCAGGAAACCAGCAGAGAGCCACCCCAAAGACTTTTTCTGCCGCCGCAAGTTTTTGTTCTTCCGTAATCCCATCTGGATGCCTTTTCCAGCACACCGCCAGAGGGGGGGTCGATCACGAAGGGCTTCTACATCATCCTTGCTGCCCTCTAATGAGGTGTGAGTAGTTCACCATAGACCTACGGTTCCATATCTAGTAGCTAGATGACTTCTTCTCTCTCTTTGATCTTCAATACAATGTTGTCCTTGATGTTCTTGGAGTTCTATACGACGTAATCTCTTTTTGTGGTGTGTTTGTTGGGATCCGATGAATCGTGGGTTTATGATCAAATTATTCATGAATATTAATTGAGTCTTTTCTAAATTCTTTTATGCATGATTATTATAGCTTTGCATTTCTCTCTGATCTATCTATTTAGTTTGGCCAACTAGATTGATTTATCTTGCAATTGCTGAGGTGCTTTGTAATGGGTTCAATCTTACGTGCTCTATATCCCACTGACTAAGTAGGGGACAAGACACATATTTGTATTGTTGCCATTAAGGGTAAAACAATGACATTTCTTCATATTGTTTGGGTTTACTTGGTCTACATCATGTCATCTTGCTTAAGACGTTACTCTGTTTTATACTTAGTACCCTAGATGCATGCTAGATAGCTGTCGATGGGTGGAGTAATAGTAGTATATGAAAGCAGGAGCCGGTCTACTTGTCTCGGACGTGATGCCTATAGACGTGATCATTGCCTTCAATATCGTCATAACTATGCACTTTTCTATCAATTGCCCAACAATAATTTGTTCACCCACCGTATGCCATGTGCTCGAGAGAGAAGCCTCTAGTGAAAACTATGGCCCCTAGATCTAGTTTTGTCATATATAAAAACACAAAAAGTACTTTGCTGCAATTTTTTTAATTTTGTTTTGCAAATTTATCTTTTTTGACCTGGAAGACTGCAGGGCTTACACCCCACAGTATTTTATTATAAGTCAGCAACAAAGAATACAAAAGGTTCCTCATGGAGAGGAACAAGGAATAGAAAAAAGAGCTATACAAATCTGGCTAAACTAAGCTAAGTTGGAAAATAAAGAGGGGCTAAGTCTAAAATTAAAAGAGATTACATCTGAAAATACATCAAGGAGGTAGGAAGTCAATCCACTTTAGCAGAGCATCCTTGTATCTTCTCTTGATCCTATGGGAGAGGAGGGTAATGTCATGTGTAAAACCACTCCTCCACTGCCTGAAGGAAGAGCTGATGTGTCTAAAAGTCTTATCATTCCTAACTTTCCAAATGTTCCACCATGCAAGGAAGACCACTTCTAAAAAGAATGGTTCATTAAAATCCTTCCTGGCATGTAAGGCAATTTCCACCATGTCATTGCTATTCAGCCAGGTGACCTGGAGATAATTCCAAATATGCATACTAAAGTTGCATTGGAAGAAGAGATGATTCCTACCTTCAAGCACTCCAGTCGGGCAAAGAACACACTCAGGCCCATCAGTAATTTTCCAATGTCAACGCTGAATCATATCCTTGGTGTTAACTCTGTCCATTATGACTAGCCAGGCAAACATTTTAATTGTCATGGTACAACAACTCTTCCATACCCAACTTAGTATGGGGTTGGCCAGAACTGGTTGGTGCACAAAATCATAGAACTTCTTGGCTGAATATTCAGACTTCTTCCCATCCCTCCAAGCCCAGGTGTCATTGCATCCATTATCCAAAGAGATCTCTGCCAACATAGTTGAGAGCTAGTTGAGCTCTTGAAAAGCCAATTCAGACAGAGGCAAAGAAAACATCTGCTGCAAATTTCTAGCCTCAAACATTTTCATAACTGAAAAATTCTTATGTAAGCAGAATGAAAACAGCCTTGGAAATCTATCCTGAAGAGGGGTACAAGAATTGCCAATCTCCCAATGATATGACCAGAAAAGCACTGTGTCTCCTCTACTGACTGTGACAGAAGTAACAACCCTGAATTTGTCCATTAATTTGCAAATGTCTCTCCACCAAAAGGAACCACAGATTGTAGTGTCATGAGGAACTCTCTGAAAGTAATAAGAGTCCCATACCAAGTGAACCCATGGTACATCTGCTCTGTTGTAAAATTTATTCAGGTATTTGAGCAGCAGGGCCTCATTTTGTAGACCCAGGTTGAGAATTCCAAGTCCTTCCTTAAGTTCGGGCCTGCAAACCAAAGGCCAGGCAGCCAATGAATGTCCCTTCTCCTGACCATATTTCCTCCATAAGATCTGTCTCTGAATTCTTTCCAATTGCTTCAAAATACCTTGTGGCATTGGCAGGCTACAAAAGAAATATATAGGCAGTGAGGAGATTACAAAATTAACCAGCTGCAGCCTACTACCTTGGGGCAGAAACCAAGAACTAGCAGTGAGCCGTCTCTCCATGCAGTCCACTAAAGGAAGGAGATCTATGATTTTAGGCCGAGTGGTACCCACAGGTAACCCCAAATATGTGAAAGGCATTGTACGTAACTGGCTTCCAAATTGGGCAGCAAGACGTGAAGCAACAGCAGCCTCCACATTAATTAGATACATTGAGGATTTGTGGAAGTTAATTTGCAAGCCAGTTGCCAAAGAGAAGGAATTCAGCACTTCTTTAAAACCTCCAACTGAGAGCTATCGGCAGCCACAAAGAGCAATGTATCATCTGCATATTGCACCACTAGATAGTCAGGGTCATGTGTTGATAGAGGCAAACATAGCAAGCCCTGACGCAGGGGATCATTAATCATAGTCTGCAAAAGGTCAGCAACAATCACAAAAAGCAAGGGAGAGATAGGATCTCCTTGCTTGACACCACACTTACACTTAAAATGTTTACCAGGTACTCCATTCAACAAAATGGAAGAAGTTCCAGATGACAGCAGCTATTGAATCTAGGTGATCCATTTCCTGCCAAAACCTTTTGCCAGAAGAATCTTTATAATTGCCTCATGCTGAATAGAATCAAATGCCTTTGCAAAATCAAGCTTGAGCAATATGATTGGCTTCTTTGATTGGTTGCACTGATGGATATATTCAAAAGTCCAAGAAATACAATCTTGAATTGTTCTTGACTTAATAAAACCATACTGATTCTTATGAAGACATTTGGTGATTTCTTCCTGAAACATATTAGCAGCAAGTTTAGTGAGAAACTTCAGACCCACACTGGTCAAAGATATTGGCCTGAAATCTCCAGCAACCTCAGGTGTTTTCTTTTTAGGGATTATTGTGATAAAGGCATCATTGAGGTTCTCTAGATGAGGAGTTCCTGCATGAAATTCCTGCACCAGCCTAATAAAATCACTGGAAATAATATGCCAACACCTCTTCATAAAAAGCCCATTAAAACCATCAGGCCCAGGTGCCTTATCAATGGGAAAATCTTTAATCACATGTTAAATTTCTTTTAGCTCAAAAGGTTTTGTGAGGACCTCCAGTCCCTGCACTTTAGGAATTAAGGAGAGAATGTCATTTCCCAACAAAATTGGTTTGACAATACCCATTCTACCCTTGAAGGTCTCCAAGAATTCCTTAGCCATTTCCTCATGATCCGAAGAAACTATACCATCAAACAACAACAGACTAGCAATGGAATTCTTCCTATTCCTCTCAGTGGCCATTGCCTGGAAAAACTTTGAATTTTCCTCTCCTACTTTGATATATCTAATGGTACATCTCTTCTTCCAGTATAGAAACTGTAAATGCAGAAGATGCTCATGGTGCAAATTGACCACCTTTCTAAAGTTGAATTCAGATTTGGACAGGGGCCTCATATCCTCCAAATTATCTAACCAAAGGATTACCCAATTACATTTCTCAATCAATCCTTTGATGTGGGACAGCCATTTCTGCCATTTCTTGAGAGCAAACCTCAAAGGTTTCAATTTGTCCACAATAATTGCTGAAATTTGGGTTTTGTGAGAGGTTCTGCCCCAAACCTCCTGCACACAATCCATGGAACCAGGTTGATGCACCCAATAATTTTCAAATCCAAAAATATGAGCTTTTGGGATAGAGGTGCTGATAGAGACTAAGCAAGGGACATGATCTGAAGCAGTTTCTGCAAGTGGTGTGACTTGAGTCACATGCTACTGGTTGATCTAACTAGCAAAGGTAAAAAAACCAATCAAGTTGTTCAAGGAGAGGGATTGTTGGGGAACGCAGTATTTCAAAAAAATTCCTACGATCACGCAAGATCTATCTAGGAGATGCATAGCAACGAGAGGGGAGAGTATGTCTATGTACCCTCGTAGACCAAAACCGGAAGCGTTATGAAACAAGGTTTATTTAGTCGAACGTCTTCGCGATCTAATTGATCAAGTATCGAACGCACGGCACCTCCATGTTCTACGAACGTTCAGCTCGGTGACGTCCCTCGTACTCTTGATCCAACTAAGGCCGAGGGAGAGTTCGTCAGCACGAAGACGTGATGACGGTGATGATGAAGTTACCGATGCAGGGCTTCGCCTAAGCACTACAACGATATGACCGAGGTGGAATTCTGTGGAGGGGGGTACCGCACATGGCTGAACAATCAACTTGTGTGCCTTTGGGGTGCCCCATCCCCATATATAAAGGGTTGGAGGAGGGGGCCGGCCGGCCACCTTGGGCGCACCCCCAAGGGGGGAATCCTACTCTTACTAGGAGTAGGTTCCCCCCTTTCCTAGTCCTACAAGGAGGGGGAAGGAAGGGAGAGAGGGGAGGAAGGAAAGGGGCCTGCCCCCCCTCCCAATTCAGATTGGGCTTGGGGGCGCCCCTCCTCTTGGCCTTCTCCTCTCTCTTCCACTAAAGCCCATGTAGGCCCATTAAGCCCCCGGGGGGTTCCGTTAACCTCCCAGTACTGTGGTAAATGCCCGAACTCATCCGGAACCATTCCGATGTCCAAACATAGCCTTCCAATATATCGATCTTTATGTCTCGACCATTTCGCGACTCCTCGTCATGTCCGTGATCACATCCGGGACTCCGAACTACCTTCGGTACATCAAAACACATAAAACTCATAATACCGATCGTCATCGAATGTTAAGCGTGCGGACCCTATGGGTTCGAGAAGTATGTAGACATAACCGAGACTCACTTTCGGCCAATAACCAATAGCGGAACCTGGATGCTCATATTTGTTCCTGCATATTCTACGAACATCTTTATCGGTCAAACCGTATAACAACATACGGTGTTCCCTTTGTCATTGGTATGTTACTTGCCCGAGATTCGATTGTCGGTATCTTAATACCTAGTTCAATATCGTTACTGGCAAGTCTCTTTACTCGTTCCGTAATGCATCATGCAACTAACTTATTAGTCACATTGCTTGCAAGGCTTATAGTGATGTGCATTACCGAGAGGGCCCATAGATACCTCTCCGACAATCGGAGTGACAAATTCTAATCTTGATCTATGCCAACTCAACAAACACCATCGAAAACACCTGTAGAGCATCTTTATAGTCACCCAGTTATGTTGTGACGTTTGATAGCACACTAAGTGTTCCTCCGGTATTCAGGAGTTGCATAATCTCATAGTCATAGGAAGATATATAAGTCATGAAGAAAGCAATAGAAATAAACTAAGCGATCATAGTGTTAAGCTAACAGATGGGTCAAGTCAATCACATCATTCTCTAATGATGTGATCCCGTTCATCAAATGACAACTCATGTCTATGGTTAGGAAACTTAACCATCAATGATTACCGAGCTAGTCTAGTAGAGGCATACTAGTGACACTCTGTTTGTCCATGTATTCACACATGTACTAAGTTTCCGGTTAATACAATTCTAGCATGAATAATAAACATTTATCATGATATAAGGAAATATAAATAACAACTTTATTATTGATACGTCTCCGTCGTATCTACTTTTCCAAACACTTTTGCCCTTGTTTTGGACTCTAACTTGCATAATTTGAATGGAACTAACCCGGGCTGACGCTGTTTTCAGCAGAATTGCCATGGTGTTATTTTTGTGTAGAAATAAAAGTTCTCGGAATGACCTGAAAATCAACAGAGAATTATTTTGGAATATATAAAATATATTGGAAGAAAGATCCATGTCAGGGGGCCCACACCCTGTCCACGAGGGTGGGGGGCGCGCCCCCTGCCTCGTGGCCCCCCTGACGCTCAACCGACGTCAACCTTGACTCCATATATTCACTTTCGGGGAGAAAAAATTAGAGAGAAGGATTCATCGCATGTTACGATACGGAGCCGCCGCCAAGCCCTAAACTCTCTCGGGAGGGCTGATCTGGAGTCCGTTCGGGGCTCCGGAGAGGGGAATCCGTCACCATCGTCATCATCAACCTTCCTCCATCACCAATTTCAGGATGCTCAGCGCCGTGCGTGAGTAATTCCATCATAGGCTTGCTGGACGGTGATGGGTTGGATGAGATTTATCATGTAACTGAGTTAGTTTTGTTAGGGTTTGATCCCTAGTATCCACTATGTTCTGAGATTGATGTTGCTATGACTTTGCTATGCTTAATGCTTGTCACTAGGGCCCGAGTGCCATGATTTCAGATCTGAACCTATTATGTTTTCATCAATATATGAGAGTTCTAGATCCTATCTTGCAAGTCTATAGTCACCTATTATGTGTTATGATCCATTAACCCCAAAGTGACAATAATCGGGATACTTACCGGTGATGACCGTAGTTTGAGGAGTTCATGTATTCACTATGTGTTAATGCTTTGTTCTGGTACTCTATTAAAAGGAGGCCTTAATATCCCTTAGTTTCCATTAGGACCCCGCTGCCACGGGAGGGTAGGACAAAAGATGTCATGCAAGTTCTTTTCCATAAGCACGTATGACTATATTCGGAATACATGCCTACATTACATTGATGAATTGGAGCTAGTTCTGTGTCACCCTATGTTATAATTGCTGCATGAATAATCGCATCCGTCATAATTCTCCATCACCGATCCAATGTCTACGAGCTTTTCCGATATTGTTCTTCGCTTATTTACTTTTCCGTTGCTACTGTTACAATCACTACAAAACCCAAAAATATTACTTTTGCTATCGTTACCACTACTATCATATTACTTTTCTACTAAATACCTTGCTGCAGATATTAAGTTTCCAGGTGTGGTTGAATTGACAACTCAGCTACTAATACTTGAGAATATTCTTTGGCTCCCCTTGTGTAGAATCAATAAATTTGGGTTGAATGCTATACCCTCGAAAACTGTTGTGATCCCCTATACTTGTGGGTTATCAAGAACATTTTCTGGCACCGTTGCTGGGGAGCATAGCTCTATTCTTTGAGTCACTTGGGATATATATCCGCTTATCATTATGAAGAACTTGAATGATCAAAGAACCAAGATTTTTCCCTCAACTACGAGGGGAGGTAAGGAACTGCAATCTAGCTCTGCACTTGATTCACCTTCTGTTTTGAGTAAGCTTGCGACACCTAAACCTACTTCTTCTTTTAATTCTGATATGTCGCATGTTATTGATGATGCCACTTCTGCTATGCATGATACTTATGATGAAACTACTTCTATGCTTGATACTACTGTGCCATTAGGTGAATTTCTTGATGAACAACTTGCTAGGGCTAGAGAGAATGAAATTATTGATACTGATAATATTGATGAAAGTGATGATGAAGATTCTCCCCCTAGATATGAATTGCATGTTGTTCCTGAGGGTTATGTTATGGATGAAGAAACTGCTAGAGACTTTCTTGCCTACAATGATAGAAGTGATCTTAAGAAGTTATTAGCTAAGCTTAAAGAAAAATCTCTAAATGCTAGAATGAGATATGATCCTGCTTATGCTACTTCACCTATCTTTATTATCGATAAGGATTATGATTTCTCTGTTGATCCTGAGTTAATTACTTTGGTTAAGTCTGATCCTTTCTATGGCTATGAATCTGAAACTGTTGTGGCACATCTTACTAAATTAAATGATATAGCTACCCTGTTCACTAATGATGAGAAATCTCGCTACTATTATATCCTTAAATTATTTCCGTTCTCATTAAAGGGTGATGCTAAGATATGGTTTAATTCTCTTGATCCTGGTTGTGTGCGTAGTCCCCAGGATATGATTTACTACTTCTCTACTAAATATTTCCCTGCTCATAACTCATAAGAAACAAGTTGCTTTAAGGGAAATATATAATTTTGTGCAAATTGAAGAAGAGAGTCTCCCACAAGCTTGGGGGAGGGTTCTCCAATTACTTAATGCTTTGCCTGATCATCCTCTCAAGAAAAATGAAATACTTGATATCTTTTATGATGGACTAACCGATGCTTCCAGAGATTACCTGGGTAGTTGTGCTGGTTGTGTTTTCAGGGAAAGAACAGTTGATCAAGCTGAAATTCTATTGAATAATATGTTGACCAATTAAAATAATTGGACACTTCCTGAACCAACTCCTAAGCCAACTCCGAATAAAAGGGGTATTCTATTTCTCAGTCCTGAAGATATGCAAGAGGCAAAGAAATCTATGAAAGAAAAAGGTATTAAAGCTGAAGATGTTAAGAATTTACCGCCTATTAAAGAAATACATGGTATTAGTTCGTCACCTATTGAAGAAACACATGGTCTCGATAACCCGATACAGGTAGTAAAGGTAAATTCTCTCTATAGATATGATAAAGCTGAAATCCCTCCTGCTAAGTTTGCTAGCCAATGTTTGGATGAATTTGATAACTTTATGGTTAACCAAGAAGATTTTAATGCTTATGTTGGTAGACAATTGAAACATAATGCTTATATGATTGAACACTTGAGTGATTATATGGCTAATGTTAAAGGTGAACTTAAACTTATTAGTAAACATGCTTCCATGGTTACCACTCAAGCAGAACAAGTACTTAAAGCTCAGAATGATTTGCTCAATGAATTGAATAGTAAGAATAATGACTTTGCTGTTAGAGTTATGACCAGAGGTGGTAAAATGACTCAGGAGCCTTTGTATCCTGAGGGCCACCCTAAGAGAATTGAGCAAGATTCTCAGAGAACTACTATATATACACCTAGTCCTTCTAAAAGGAAGAAAAAGAAAAATGATAGGACTTTGCATGCTTCTAGTGAACCTGTTATTGACACACCAGAGAATCCCAATGATATTTCTATTTTTGATGCTGAAACACAATCTGGTAATGAACATGAACCTAGTGATAATGTTAATGATGATGTTCATGTTGATGCTGAACCTAGTAATGATAATGATGTAGAAATTGAACCTGCTGTTGATCTTGATAACCCACAATCAAAGAATCAGCGTTATGTTAAGAAGCACGGTAAAGAAAGAGAACCTGGGGTTCAGAAACCCATGCCTTTTCCTTCTAAACCATCCAAGAAAAAGGATGATGAGGATTTTGAGCGCTTTGCTGAAATGATTAGACCTATCTTTTTGCATATGCGTTTGACTGATATGCTTAAAATGAATCCTTATGCTAAGTATATGAAAGATATTGTTACAAATAAGAGAAGGATACATGAAGCTGAAATTTCCACCATGCTTGCTAATTATACTTTTAAGGGTGGAATACCAAAGAAACTTAGAGATCCCGAAGTACCAACTATACCATGCTCCATTAAAAGAAACTATCTTAAAACTGCCTTATGTGATCTTGGAGCCGGTGTTAGTGTTATGCCTCTCTCTTTATATCGTAGACTTGATTTGGATAAGTTGACACCTACTAAAATATATTTGCAAATGGCTGACAAATCAACTACTATACCTGTCGATATTTGTGTTGATGTGCCTGTTGTGGTTGCAAACGTTACTATTTTAACGGACTTTGTTATTCTTGATATTCCCGAGGATGACAGTATGTCTATTATTCTTGGAAGACCCTTTTTGACTACTGTAGGGGCTGTTATTGATTGCACCAAAGGCAATGTCACTTTTCATGTTAATGGTAATGAGCATACGGTACATTTTCTGAGGAGACAACCTCAAGTCCACAGTATCAATTCTATTGGAAAATTTTCAACAATCACTATTGGAGGTTTTGAATTTCCTCTTCCAGCTGTCAAGAAGAAATATGATATTCTTATTGTTGGGGACATGCATATCCCTATGGAGGTAACCTAGTGTCATTCGAAAATTCTCCGGTTTCATGTTATTCGAAATGAGTTTGTTAACAAGACCTGATAAACCTTGTTAGTGGATTCCTTTTGATGAGCATGAGATGGATGAATTTAGAAAACACAACTTTTTGTACCCTCCTTTTACTTTCTGTTATTTATATTAAATAAAGCAAACATAGTATTTTCTATCTGTTTTCTGAATTATCCATGCAATAAAAATACCCCGAAAATAAAAGTTCTCCAAATGCCTTGAAAATTAAATATGATTTTTTCTAGAATATTTGAGAACATCTGGCTCTAAGAACACAGCAGGGGGAGCAAGCACCTGGCCACGAGGGTCCAAGGCGCGCCCCCTGCCTCGTGGGCCCATGGTGGCTCCCCTCCACTTATTCTAGCCACCACACACTTCTTCTTCCTCCCAAAAAAATCACCAACCAGCTCAAGCACGAGTTCTAGCTCATCTTGCTGCCATTTTCGATCTCCTAGCTCAAAGCTCCATTCACAAAACTTCTTTCGGGGATTGTTCTTTGGTATGTGACTCCTCCAATGGTCCAATTAGTTTTTGTTCTAATGCTTTATTCATTGCAAATTTTTGCTGCTTAGGTGACCCTGTTCTTGAGCTTGCATGTCAAATTTATATGGTCAAAAGTAGTTTTAATGCATGATATTGCCTCTAGGCACTTGTAGGAGTAGTTGATATCAATATTGTTGAGTTTGGTTCACTTTTATTTTGAGTTACTAAAAATTTCAAAAAAAATCAGAGGAGGAAATATGTTTAGGAAAATGTACCAAGGTGGTTCTTCAAGGAAGCAAGGACCCAGACCCGCAATACGCGATGCAGACGAGGAACCACCAAGAGAAGCTCAAGTGCGGCCTTGTGAATGGCCGTCAGACGATTTCATGGCCCGAGCAGGAATTTAGGAGGAATTTGATGCATGTGTGCGTAATTTTGAACTCGAGGGCTTCGTCCTAGATAAGTGCCCTCAATACTATCACCTAACTGATCCCTTTGTGAGAAGGTTCAAATTTTCATCTTCACGTAATTCTCACACTGTCCTGTTTGATCTTTATGATAAATCTTATACCATGGACTTAGAAGATTTTAACACTGCTTGTAAACTTCCACAGTGGGGTAATGTTAGTGAACCTCGCAAATGTGAATAGAGACTTCCTTGCTAGTATAACTATGGGAGAGTCTAGGGAAATCACGCAAGCTACCATAGGGAGCATTCATTTTCCTGCTATACATTATTTTGCTCTCTTCATAGGTAGATGCATTAATGGTAAGGATGAAGCATGTCACATGTGTGTGCCAGATCTTAGTGTTCTCAAGAGTGCTGTATTAGGAGATAGACAATATAACTTGGGGGCCATTGTTGCATGTAGGTTGCATAATAATAAAATTAATGGAGATTTCTTTGGTGGAATTTATACAACCTGTCTAGCTAATTTTCTAGAGATACCCATACATGGATATGATATTGAGTTGCCTCCTCCTTATTTAGATTATGATGCTATGGTTCGTAATCAGTTTGTTGAGAGGAACGATCAGTTCCTCCAGTATCGACTAATCTTTGACAGACGTTGCACCTATCACGTCGCTCTCCCTGCTCCTACTTTCTTTCACTTTCAGGAAAAAGGGAGATATGTTATAACCAGGGAGGAGGCGACCGAGTACGAGAGGAGGGCGGAGATGTAACACCCTCGATGCGGCTATATCTCCCACGTGTCGAAGCACGACTTAGAGGCATAACCGCATTGAAAGCAATGTCGCAAGTGAGGTAATCTTCACACAACCCATGTAATACATAAGGGAAAAAGATACATAGTTGGCTTACAATCGCCACTTCACACAATACATGAATTAAGCATTACATCATACAGATACAATCAAGGTCCAGCTACGGAACCAAAATAAAAGAAGACTACCCCAAATGCTACACAGATCCCCGATCGTCCCAACTGGGCTCCACTACTGATCAACTAGAACGAAACAACACAAAGGACAAGATCTTCATCGAGCTCCTCCTTGAGCTTGGTTGCATCAACTGGACGGTCCAACTGCACCTGCAAGCTGGTTTTGGAAGTATCTGTGAGTCACGGGGACTCAGCAATCTCACACCCTCGCGATCAAGACTATTTAAGCTTATAGGAAGGGTAAAAGGTATGAGGTGGAGCTGCAGCAAGCGACTAGCATATTTGGTGGCTAACATACGCAAATGAGAGCGAGAAGAGAAGGCAAAAGAATGGTCGAACAACTATGATCAAGAAGTGATCCTAGAACAACCTACATTAAGCATTACTCCAACACCGTGTTCACTTTCCGAACTCCACCTGGAAGAGACCATCACGGTTACACATGCAGTTGATGTATTTTAATTAAGGTCAACTTCAGGTTTTCCACAAACGGACATTAACAAATTCCCATCTGCCCATAACCACGGCACGGCTTTTGAAAGTTCAAAACCCTGCAGGGGTGTCCCAACTTAGCCCATCACAAGCCCTCACGGTCAATGAAGGATATTCCTTCTAGCGGGAAGACCCGATCAGAGTCAGAATCCCGGTTACAAGACATTTTGACAATGGTAAAACAAGACCAGCAAAGCCACCCAGATGTGCCGACAAATCCCGATAGGAGCAGCACATATCTCGTTCTCAGGGCACACCGGATGAGCCAGACGTCGGGTAAGCCAGCCCAGAGTTGCCCCTGGTAGCCTCGGATATCGCTCAGTTGGACCAACACTTAGAGAAGCACTGGCCCGGGGGGGTTAAAATAAGATGACCCTTGAGATGCGCGACTCCCAAGGGAAAAAGGCTAGGTGGCGAATGGTAAAACCAAGGTTGGGCCTTGCTGGAGGAATTTTATTCAAGGCGAACTGTCAAGGGGTTCCCATTATAACCCAGCCGCGTAAGGAACGCAAAATCCGGGAACATAACACCGATATGACGGAAACTAGGGCGGCAAGAGTGGAACAAAACACCAGGCATAAGGCCGAGCCTTCCACCCTTTACCAAGTATATAGATGCATTAATTAAATAAGAGATATTGTGATATCCCAACACAATATCCATGTTCCAACCATGGAACAAGCTCCAATCTTCACCTGCAACTAACAACGCTATAAGTGGGGCTGAGCAAAGCGGTAACATAGCCAAACAACGGTTTGCTAGGACAAGGTGGGTTAGAGGCTTGGCTTAACAATATAGGAGGCATGATAAGCAAGTGGTAGGTATCGCAGCATAGGCATAGCAAAAGAGCGAGCAACTAGCAAGCAAAGATAGAAGTGATTTCGAGGGTATGGTCATCTTGCCTGAAATCCCGCAAGGAAGAAGAATGATTCCACGAAGAAGACACACGGGCGAAGTCGAACGGATCCTCACAAACGCAACGTTATCGGAAAATAACCCGAAGAAGCAACACCGGAAAGAAGCAAACAACATAGTAAACAACCACCACATAATCATGGCATGATGCACAATCAAGTATGATGCATGTCCGGTTTAACGAAGCATGGCATGGCAAAATGCACAAACAACACTACAAGTTAAGTGGAGCTCAATATGCATCGGGTTGCATATTGACAAAACACCACATTCCATTATTTAGTTCTCTCTCGTTTATGTACTCAACAATATTAAATGTTGTTAAACATGGCAAGAGGGTAAGCAAAAGAAGACTACCTATCTAGGCAAGTTTAAATGAGGCCGGGACAACAAAACAACAAGTCCGGAAACTCCTCATGTGCATATTTTAGGTTTGGTACTGATCTTCCATAAACCATATTTTAATGTTGTTAAACATGCAAAGAGATGCCACCATGTTAAACTATGCATTTTTCCACCCCATTTACATATAAAGTTTGTTACAAACCGAGTTACGGTTAGATAGTTATGAATTAAATCATTTTAACATGGCATAGGAGCAAATTTAAACAAAGAGCATTTTAAACATTTTAAACATGCATGAAAATGGCATATTATGAAACTAGATGAAATTCTAAACAACTTTCATATTAAGTTTGTTTTAATCCAATGCACGGTTCAACAGTTATTAAATGCATGATGCTTGGGGGGTTTTCTACAAAACTGTTTTACTGGAATAATAACTAAATTCGTGGATCTATAAAAAAACAGAAACTGGGCTGCATCTTAGGCGGACTGGGCTTCTCACCAGAGGGCCAGGTCGGGCCGGTGGTGGAGGGAGGCCGAAGCAGGCTGGGTTGGGGAGGTTCCTGGTGGCCCAGGAGGCAAAGGAGAAGGGCAGGTCGCGGTCAACGCGAGCGACCGGGCGCGTCTGCATCATCTCCTCTCGAACAGAGGCAGAGGAGGCGCATGACAAGGCACTGCTCGACCGGAAGTAGGACGCGACTCCGGCGAGGGAGATGGCCGGCGCTCTCAGGCAAGGGGAGGCGCGGCTCCGGCGAAGTCAGCACGGAGCAGCGAGGGGCGAGGGACCCGGCAGGTCCGAGGCCGAGGCGGCAGCGATGGATGGGGGCGAGGCGAGGCTGGAGCTGTTCTCGTTTGACCCGGCGCTCGACGGAAGGAAGAAGGCGGCAGCGGGAAGAGCTCGAGGTTGGGGCATCGCGAGGCGACGGCGCGGATCCGAGAAGTCCTGGCGACGGGGAGCCGGTTCCCTGTAGGACCCAGGGCACGGGGCAAGGCATAGACGGAGGGCAGCAGATCGAGCAGAGGCGGAGCTCTGCTCAGGCCAGAGGGAAGGAAAAAAGGAATGGATTAGAGGCCTGGCGGCGCTGCTGGTGGTGCTCTCCGGTGGGAGGAGCAGCAACGAAATCCCGAGAGGGGTCGACCTAGCAGATGTGCGGGAGGCCATCCCTGGCGATGCTGCGAAGACACACACACAGAGAGAGAGACATCATGAGGGAAAGAGAGAGAGGGCTTCAGCGAAGAAGAAAAGAGAGGCAGCGGCGCGGGGGTCTTGCTGAAGGTGGTCACCGGCGAGCAGGAGGCAACGTGGGAGGCATGGTCAGGAGCTCCTCTCCTGAACCAAAACGAGCATGGAGGCGGGCGAGCGCTTGCAGGGAGGTCCGACGGTAGGGGAAAAGATCCGGGCGGCAAGGAAAACTTGACGAGGCGGGAGCTCGACGGGGTCCTGTTGGTGGCTCTCGGGCGGAGGCGGTGGTGGCCTCGATCCGAATGAGAGCGAGAGGAGGGGATCAGGGGTTAGATGTTGATAGGTGGGGATGGATCCCGAGGGGAAAATGGTGAGTGGGCAGCGGCTAGGGGGACAAATGTCCTAGGATTTAGGGTTAGGGGTGGTTTATAAATACCAGAATATAGATAGGAGGAGTATTTTGGATCATCCGATCAAAATCGGACGGTCGGAGTTGAATGGGTTAGGGTGTCCAAACAAAGAAACGGTGATGTTTTGTAGACGTTCGGGGATGATCCGGACACAACGGTAGCGACAGTCTGAGTCGGGTTCTGGTCAAATTTTCGGACGCGCGCGCGAGGAGGGCCGCGGGCTGACGAGAGAGGTTAGGTAGGGCCTGACGGTGAGTGGTAGTGGGCTGTGCAGAAGGCCTCAGGCTGAGAGAAGAGAAGAGAGAGACCCGGCGACTGTTTCCAGAGACCGAAAACGTCCGACGTTAGACCGGCTATAATGCCACTATAGTTTAACTGTTGGGCTAACAAACGAACTCCGAATGTGATGAAACTTGACAGGTGGTCTATCTACGCTATAATAAACCCACACGCCAACTTTCAATCCATTCTGAGAACATTTTCCGGCCACTTATAAAATACTATTTCGGACATGCCACGGGCGCGTGCAAGTGTGTCTGGGCTCAGAACGGACAATAGAAGGAAACTGGGAGAAACCCAGACGGATGCAAGTTTTGAAAACATGATGATGCAATGCACATGATGACATGATATGAGATGCATGACATGCAAGCAATGACATGGCAACAACAATGAATAACTGGAAGACACCTAGCACATCGGTCTCGGGACGCTACAACACTCCGCCACTACTAGAGGATCTCGTCCCGAGATCTAGAAGGCACCAGAGGGAAAACAGAAGAGAGAGAGAGAGAAGAGGTAAAACTAAGTTGCTCCTTTGACAAACGAGTGAAACCAAAGAACCTTGAAAAAGGTTAAACCATTTCGAGAAAAGAATACAACGGAGATGAACAAAGTTGAAAACCTCCGTTAGAAACGAGGAACAAGGAACAACACGAGAACCTTTTAGGTTGAAAGACATGAGAAAAGGGGTGCAATGTACAAGAAGTACATCCAAGCACTCCGCTAGAAACGAGATGTACGAGGAACGATAAGGATCAATTACGATAACACTCCGGTTAACACCAGATAGAGAAGGAATAAGACTGATGTAATTTGGACGGCACTACGACTATAAATGGAAGGAATCGAGCATGATCTTGGGAAGATGAGGATACTTAATGAAATCAACAACACATTGCCTCCGGAACTATTGAAAGAATGGCACAATGGGTAAGAAAGATTTTAGACAGCACTCCGATAGAAAAACGACATGACTTGACAGAATGAGAGAACTTGAAAAGAGGGCACGACACTCCGATTGAATAGATAAGCACGAAAAGAACATGATCCTCACAACCCGAGATGAAGAGTGAAAAGAGCAACATCACATTGCCACCGGAAGAAAAGAGGGAATGGAATGGAATGAACGGAGGAGAGAAAAAACAATAACTTCTATCTCGAATGAGCTTGAAAAAGCCTAATTAGGAGAAGGGTCGAAAGTATTTGTTGGGAATACAACAACGAAAAGGATAAGCTTGATATGGACTTATAGAAGACATCTCAAAATTATGCGGTGACAACTTGCCACTAACGGAAAAGATTTGATTGGATTGATATAAACAAGGAGACAAGAAACTATTTCGCCGAGAGGATAAAAGAAGAACTTTGGATCATTTATAAGCACCATGAAAGCAACAATTAATCCTTAGGGAAGGCTTTAGGTGAAATATAACCCAAGATAACTCGAATGAAGAGATTGATGGGTTTAAATATCTCAATCTTGACAACATGGGAATCATGAAACACAAACTCAAATTATCAAGAGTGACATAACACCATTTCAAAAGATGAGGTAGAAAGAATTGCAATCCGGATTGCAAGATGAAGAATGCTTGAGATCCACTGAAAAGAATCTCAATGGGCACTTTGAGAAGGAATTAAATCCTTGATGAACCATCATGTAGAGCCTCCATGACGAACTCCGATAATAAAAGAAATGACCAAACAAAATGAAAGAGAAGTTGGAAAACACAAGGTGAAGACTTGCAATGATTAGATGGATCCTCATGACGAGAAAATTGAGAGAGCTTGGAACTCTGGGAAAAGAAAGTTGAACAAAAGAAATCAAGAATTTGAAGAACCTCCGGAATAAGGAATTGAGTTCACTCGATGAAACTAGAATAAGAATTACATTATGCTTATCCTTCACCAATTAAATTGATGACAATCAACGGATTTGACATATTACTTATTCTCGTAGAAAAGATTAAGAGAGGTATAACATAAACTTGGGAAGGTCTTGAATGAGCCAATGGTAGGATTGGAAAGAACAAATGAATGCATTGATATGATAAACTAAGGAAGAAGAATCTTGGGAGAACCACCGTAAGAATTAAAATGAACGAAGAAAAGAGAATCACCAGTAAGAAATTGAAAACGAACAAAGATACTTCGGGAAATTTAGATACAAGAGAACGAAGAGATCAAGAGCTGATAAGAGAATACTTGAATGAAGCACCGGTAAGATTGGAGAATGAGAGCTGAAAGCTGAGAATGAATAAATCTAAAATAATGGCCTTCAGAGAATCAAATAGAAAAGACTCCTGAATTGCTCCGGATGAGTGAAAAGAATTCTCACAATCAAAACAACTATGAGAGGATGGCAGAGAATGGGGCAAGATTTAAAAGAAACTCTTCTTCGGTCTTCAAATGTTGAAAATGACGATGCGAAACACCAACATGGGTTGTTGAGATGCTCCGGGATGAATATTAGAAAGGTTGAACCGATGAAGAAAAGAATTGTGAAAGATCTAGGAGAAGGCATTTGACTGATGATAAATCATTCTTACATCAAACTTCGAAAAGAGATTTGAGGATAGCTCCGGGAAAATAAGAAGAGTCAGGTAAGATCCTAGAAAAAGACCTGTGGGTTAGGGCCCACTCAAAAGATACACAGTTGAAATGATTACTTGAAAAAGGAGAATGCACCGGTTGAATTAAATGGTTTGAATACAATAACATTCTCAAAAGATCTTGAATGAATGAGAATGAACACTAGCATCTTCTGAGATATCTTAAGCACTCCGGAACAATAAACAGCGAGAAGTGGAATGATAATAAAGTGCATCGGCATGAGAAAACATTTGAAGCAAGGACAGATATGATCGACAAAGCTTGAATTGAATCCACCGGAGAAGAAAAGAATGGAGAATATTGAACTAGTAGAGAATCTTCATGAGAACCACCGGGTAAGAACATGAAGGAAAAGAATGGAGAGACTTCACATGAATAAAATGATACTTGATTAAGAAATCTGAGTCCTTGAAGAAACAAGGGTGGGAGGGCGGGAAAAAACAAAGGCAACTTGGGACGGAAGAAGCAAACACCGTTGAGAAGACTTGAGTTGATCTTGCTGATGTTGAAAATGATCGGATCCACTTGAAGAGAAACATGCCGGTTGAAAAGGATTGACATGACAATCTCGATTATCATAAAGGATTAGTATTCACATAGAAATATGAGAACAGCGCTTAGGAAAGGGATGGAATCCACATTTTTCTCTGAAGCAACTCGAATACCACAACTCAAAACAAAACAAAGGATTGGCTTGCAGAATAAGCCGGAACAAACATATGATAGAGATTTCGTCCGAAGTTTTCATGGTGGGGCCTACACGAGCTCGATCGTACAACACCATCATGTACAAGGCAGTGCACATGACATACGAAGCGTCCCCGAGTCGGCATAGCCAAGGACTCTTTAAGACACAACGAGACCACTGTAAAACCAACCATGGATAGGCGGACAACTAGACATCGAACCCCAATTTCATATCATACATCTGTCGGAAAGATATCCTAAGCTACTTGAATTCCCACTTATAAACTCTCGAAATTTTCTGGTTATGCAATCAGGTGTTGGGGATACAGGGGAAGCATAATAATCTCACCCAAAACTAACAAATCCTACATCCAGCTGTATCCATCCTTCAACACATAACCAAGAAACCTTCGGAAATCATTTACCTCAACCTTCGAAAAGCATTCATTATACGAGTTATGGCAATACTCCCGAACTCCCTCCCCAGCACTGGGTGGCGTCGAGGTTATCTCACCAACAACTGCATAAAAGAGATTTTTGATGTCGGCGAACTAAACTAAGGTATTCCAGAACTGCAACGATAAAATTGTGACGACAACACCTCGGAGCTCAACTCCCCGAGACACTGCCACAACCCCTAAATGTCAGGAGGCACCAAGAACAATGTTCTCATCACAAAACCATCGGAACGATTCCAAGATACCCGCATGATCCTAAATTTTTTTAGTGAAATTTTAGAAGAGAAGAGCCAAAACTCTACGCCAGGATGCCTCACCAGAGCGACAAAGGGACTGAGGAGTAAAAAGAATTCCTAATTCTCCGATATATATCATTCCTAAATGACTCAGAACATTTTTCTAGACTCAATAATGCTAGCGATTCGATCAAGCAGGGGGCTCCTAAGGTCGGGGCAGGCTCTGATTACCAACTTGTAACGCCCTCGATGCGGCTATATCTCCCACGTGCCGAAGCACGACTTAGAGGCATAACCGCATTGAAAGCAATGTCACAAGTGAGGTAATCTTCACACAACCCATGTAATACATAAGGGAAAAAGATACATAGTTGGCTTACAATCGCCACTTCACACAATACATGAATTAAGCATTACATCATACAGATACAATCAAGGTCCGGCTACGGAACCAAAATAAAAGAAGACTACCCCAAATTCTACACAGATCCCCGATCGTCCCAACTGGGCTCCACTACTGATCAACTAGAACGAAACAACACAAAGGACAAGATCTTCATCGAGCTCCTCCTTGAGCTTGGTTGCATCAACTGGACGGACCAACGGCACCTGCAAGCTGGTTTTGGAAGTATTCTGTGAGTCACGGGGACTCAGCAATCTCACACCCTCGCGATCAAGACTATTTAAGCTTATAGGAAGGGTAAAAGGTATGAGGTGGAGCTGCAGCAAACGACTAGCATATTTGGTGGCTAACATACGCAAATGAGAGCGAGAAGAGAAGGCAAAAGCACGGTCGAACAACTATGATCAAGAAGTGATTCTAGAACAACCTACGTCAAGCATGACTCCAACACCGTGTTCACTTCCTGAACTCCGCCGGGAAGAGACCATCACGGTTACACACGCGGTTGATGTATTTTAATTAAGGTCAACTTCAGGTTTTCTACAACCGGACATTAACAAATTCCCATCTGCCCATAACCACGGGCACGGCTTTCGAAACTTCAAAACCCTACAGGGGTGTCCCAACTTAGCCCATCACAAGCTCTCACGGTCAACGAAGGATATTCCTTCTAGCGAGAAGACCCGTTCAGACTCGGAATCCTGGTTACAAGACATTTCGACATTGGTAAAACAAGACCAGCAAAGCCACCCAGATGTGCTGACAAATCCCGATAGGAGCTGCACATATCTCAGGGCACACCGGATGAGCCAGATGTCGGGTAAGCCAGCCCAGAGTTTCCCCTAGTAGCCTCGGACATCGCTCAGTTGGACCAACACTTAGAGAAGCACTGGCCCGGGGAGGTTAAAAAAAGATGACCCTTGAGATGCATGACTCCCAAGGGAAAAAGGCTAGGTGGCGAATGGTAAAACCAAGGTTGGGCCTTGCTGGAGGAGTTTTATTCAAGGCGAACTATCAAGGGGTTCCCATTATAACCCAACCGCGTAAGGAACGCAAAATCCGGGAACATAACACCGATATGACGGAAACTAGGGCGGCAAGAGTGGAACAAAACACCAGGCATAAGGCCGAGCCTTCCACCATTTACCAAGTATATAGATGCATTAATTAAATAAGAGATATTGTGATATCCCAACAAAATATCCATGTTCCAACCATGGAACAAGCTCCGATCATCACCTGCAACTAACAATGCTATAAGAGGGGCTGAGCAAAGCGGTAACATAGCCAAACAATGGTTTGCTAGGACAAGGTGGGTTAGAGGCTTGGCTTAACAATATAGGAGGCATGATAAGCAAGTGGTAGGTATCACAGCATAGGCATAGCAAAAGAGCGAGCAACTAGCAAGCAAAGATATAAGGGATTTCGAGGGTATGGTCATCTTGCCTGAAATCCCGCAAGGATGAAGAATGAGTCCACGAAGAAGGCACACGGGCGAAGTCGAATGGATCCTCACAAACGCGATGTTATCGGAAAATAACCCGAAGAAGCAACACCGGAAAGAAGCAAACAACATAGTAAACAACCACCACATAAGCATGGCATGATGCACAATCAAGTATGATGCATGTCCGGTTTAACGAAGCATGGCATGGCAAAATGCACAAACAACACTACAAGTTAAGTGCAGCTCAATATGCATCGGGATGCATATTGACAAAACACCACATTCCATTATTTAGTTCTCTCTCGTTTATGTACTCAACAATATTAAATGTTGTTAAACATGGAAAGAGGGTGAAGCAAAAGAAGACTACCTATCTAGGCAAGTTTAAATGAGGCCGGGACAACAAAACAACAAGTCTGGAAACTCCTCATGTGCATATTTTAGGGTTGGTACTGATCTGCCATAAACCATATTTTAAAGTTGTTAAACATGCAAAGAGATGCCACCATGTTAAACTATGCATTTTTCCACCCCATTTACATATAAAGTTTGTTACAAACCGAGTTACGGTTAAATAGTTATGAATTAAATCATTTTAACATGGCATAGGAACAAATTTAAACAAAGAGCATTTTAAACATTTTAAACATGCATGAAAATGGCATATTATGAAACTAGACGAAATTCTAAACAACTTTCATATTAAGTTTGTTTTAATCCGATGCACGGTTCAATAGTTATTAAATGCATGATGCTTGGGGGGTTTTCTGCAAAACTGTTTTACTTGAATAATAACTAAATTCGCGGATCTGTAAAAAAACAGAAACTGGGCTGCATCTTAGGCGGACTGGGCTTCTCACCAGAGAGCCAGGTCGGGCCGGTGGTGGAGGGAGGCCGAAGCAGGCTGGGTTGGGGAGGTTCCTGGTGGCCCAGGAGGCAAAGGAGAAGGGCAGGGCGCGATCAACGCGAGCGACCGGGCGCGTCTGCATCATCTCCTCTCTAACAGAGGCAGAGGAGGCGCATGACAAGGCGCTGCTCGACCGGAAGCAGGACGCGACTCCGGCGAGGGAGTTGGCCGGCGCTCTCAGGCAAGGGGAGGCGCGGCTCCGGCGAAGTCAGCAGGGAGCGGCGAGGGGCGAGGGACCCGGCAGGTCCGAGGCCGAGGCGGCAGCGATGGATGGAGGCGAGGCGAGGCTGGAGTTGTTCTCGTTCGACCCGGTGCTCGACGGAAGGAAGCAGGCGGCAGCGGGAAGAGCTCGAGGTCGGGGCATCACGAGGCGACGGCGCGGATCTGAGAAGTCCTGACAATGGGGAGCCGGTTCTCGGTAGGACCCATGGTGCGAGGCAAGGCATAGACGGAGGGCAGCAGATCGAGCAGAGGCGGAGCTCTACTCAGGCCAGAGGGAAGGAAAAATAAGGAATGGACCAGAGGCCTGGCGGCGCTGCTGGTGGTGCTCTTCAGCGGGAGGAGCAGCAGCGAAATCCTGAGAGGGGTCGACCTGGCGGATGTGCGGGAGGCCATCCCTAGCGATGCTGCAAAGACACACACAGAGAGAGAGAGATTGTGAGGGAAAGAGAGAGAGGGCTTCAACGAAGAAGAAAAAGAGAGGCAGCAGCGCGGGGGTCTTGCTGAAGGTGGTCACCGGCGACGGCGCTCCGGCGAGCAGGCGGCAACGTGGGAGGCAAGGTCAGGGGCTCCTCTCCCGAACCAACACGAGCATGGAGGCGGGCGAGCGCTTGCAGGGAGGTCCGATGGTAGGGGAAAACATCCGGGCGGCGAGGAAAACTCGACGAGGCGGGGGCTTGACGGGGTCCTGTTGGTGGCTCTCGGGCGGAGGCGGTGGTGGCTTCGATCCGAACGAGATCAAGAGGAGGGGATCAGGGGTTAGATGCTGATAGGTGGGGATGTATCCCGAGGGGAAAATGGTGAGTGGGTGGCGGCGGCTAGGGGGACAAATGTCCTAGGATTTAGGGTTAGGGGTGGTCTATAAATACCAAAATATAGATAGGAGGAGTATTTTGGATCATCCGATCAAAATCAGACGGTCGGAGATGAATGGGTTAGGGAGTCCAAAAAAAAGAAACGGTGATGTTTTGTAGACGTTCGGGGATGATCCGGACACAACGGTAGCGACAGTCTGAGTCGGGTTCGGGTCAAATTTTCGGACGCGCGTGCGAGGAGGGCCGCGGGCTGACAAGAGAGGTTAGGTAGGGCCTAACGGTGAGTGGTAGTGGGCTGTGCAGAAGGCCTCATGCTGAGAGAAGATAAGAGAGAGACCCGGCGACTGTTTCCGGAGACCGAAAACGTCCGACGTTAGACCGACTATAATGCCGCTATAGTTTAACTGTTGGGCTAACAAACGAACTCCGAATGCAATGAAACTTGACAGACGGTCTATCTACGCTATAATAAACCCACACGCCAACTTTCAACCCATTCCGAGAACATTTTCCGGCCACTTATAAAATACTATTTCGGACATGCCGCGGGCGCGTGCAAGTGTGTCTGGGCTCAGAATGGACAACAGAAGGAAACTGGGAGAAACCAGGACGGATGCAAGTTTTGAAAACATGATGATGCAATGCACATGATGACACGATATGAGATGCATGACACGCAAGCAATGACAAGGCAACAACAGCGAATAACTGGAAGACACCTGGCACATCGGTCTCGGGGCGCTACAGGAGACAACTCGCCTCCAAGCTGCAGCTCATCAGGCAATTGTCGCTACATCTCAGTATGACCCCAGCTTCAACTTCGGATATCCACGAGGCCATCCATGGGCATAGACCAACTTAGGCTAAAATCCTAAGCTTGGGGGAGTACGTATCTCTCACCGACATTACATTCATGTTCACACACTCATGTCAATTGTCGGTGCTCATACTTTTTCATTGTAATATCCATGCTAGTTTATTTCCCTTTCTATGCTTTCTTCTTGTGTGTTTGATAAACCTTAAGAAAAACAAAAAAAAGTGGTTGTAGCTTTTAGTTAGTTTACTTTCCAGGCATGTAGTAGTAGTAATTAAAAAGAAAACCCAAAAAGATTTATTGTTCTTCTTTTGCTTGTTGGGAGCTTTCCCATGTAAATAGTTTTATTTCTTTTCTTGTTCTTTGGGGGTCGAGAGGAGAAGACCATAATGAAAATGTTGAGTGTCTCTCATTTGCATTATTGTTGATCTAACAAAGAGCCCATATTACCTTGTCTTCTCTCTTGAATTGAATGCTTGTAGATTCCAGCTTAGTCCAATGCACATGCACTATTATTATTTTCCACACTATTCGGTCGTGCAAGTGAAAGGCAATAATGATGATTATATGATGAACTTATTGAGATGAGAAAAGCTGGTATGAACTCGACCTCTCTTGTTTTTGTAAATATGATTAGTTCATCGTTCCTGATTCAGCCTATTATGAAAGAAACATGTTTGCAATGACAATTAGAGATTGTAGTTGCTTATGCCATGCTTAATTAGCTAGGAGTTTATAATGGTTTACCTTGCGTGCCAACATGCTATTAAAATGGTTGTGATGTGGTATGATAGGATGGTATCCTCTTTTGAATGATTCGAGTGGCTTGACTTGGCACATGTTCACGCATGTAGTTGAAACAAAATCAACATAGCCTTTATGGTATTTATGTTCATGGTGCATTATATCCTACTCATGCTTGCATTCGGTGTCGATTAATTTTAATGCATGTTCATGACTATTGTCGCTCTCTAGCTGGTCGCTTCCCAGTCTTTTCCTAGCCTTCACATGTACTAAGCGGGAATACTGCTTGTGCATCCAATTCCATAAACCCCAAAGTTGTTCCATATGAGTCCACCATACCTACCTATATAAGGTATCTACCTGCCAATCCAAGTAAATTTGTATGTGCCAAACTCTAAACCTTCAAATAAACATCCTGTTTGTATGCTCGAATAGCTCATGTATCAACTAGGGTTGTCTGTATCTTCCATGCTAGGCGGTTATTCTCAAGAGGAGTGGACTCCGCTCCTCACTCATGAGAAAATGGCTAGTCACCGGGATGCCCAGTCCCATGCTTTATGCAAATCAAATCAAAATAACTGCAAACAAAACTCCCCCGGGACACTTGTTAGTTGGAGGCACTCGTTGTTTCGAGCAAGCCATGGATTGATGCTTGTTGGTGGAGGGGGAGTATAAACTTTACCATTCTGTTTGGGAACCGCCTATAATGTGTGTAGCATGGACGATGTCGAGATCTCTCGGTTGTTATGTTGACAATGAAAGTATACCACTCAAAATATTATTCATATATATTCCAAAACCGAGCTCTGACACCTCTACAAATCCCCGCTTCCCTCTGCGAAGGGCCTATCTATTTACTTTTATGTTGAGTCATCATCCTCTTGTTAAAAAGCACCAGTTGGAGAGCACCGCTGTCATTTGCATCCATTACTGTTAGTTTACATTGAGTATGACTTGATTGGATCTCTTTTACCATGAATTACAATGTCTAGTCAGTCCTTGATCTTTAAAGGTGCTCTACATTTATGTTTTGCGGTCTCAGAAAGGGCTAGCGGGATACCATCTTGTTATATCATATCATGATTGTTTTGAGAAAGTGCTATCATCCGAGATTTATTATTATTGCTCGCTTCTTGATTATGCCATTGATATGAGTAAACATGAGACCTAAGTGTTATTGTGAATATGGTTAGTTCATAATATTTCCTGAAAACTTGAATGCTGGCTTTACATATTTACAACAACAAGAGCAAACATAGTTTGTAAAAGTTTTTCTTTATCACTTTCAGTTTATCAACTAAATTGCTTGAGGACAAGCAAAGGATTAAGCTTGGGGGAGTTGATACATCTCCGTCGTATCTACTTTTCCAAACACTTTTGCCCTTGTTTTGGACTCTAACTTGCATGATTTGAATGGAACTAACCCGGACTGACGTTGTTTTCAGCAGAATTGCCATGGTGTTATTTTTGTGCAGAAATAAAAGTTCTCGGAATGACCTGAAAATCAACAGAGAATTATTTTGGAATATACAAAAAATACTAGAAGAAAGATCCACATCAGGGGGCCCACACCCTGCCCACGAGGGTGGGGGCATGCCCTACCCCCTGGGCGCGCCCCCTGCCTCATGGGTCCCCTAACGCTCCACCGACCTCAACCTTGACTCCGTATATTCACTTTCCAGGAGAAAAAAAATTAGAGAGAAGGGCATATTTCCTCTAGGGCACTATACCCTCGAAAACTATTGCGATCCCCTATACTTGTGGGTTATAAATTATTGCCTCTAGGGCATATTTCCTTCAGTCTCCCACTTGCACTAGAGTCAATAATCTAGTTCACATCGTCATGTGATTTCACATGAATAGTTCACATCTTTATGTGATTAGTTCACATCTTCATGTGACTAATACCCAAAGGGTTTACTAGAGTCAATAATGTAGTTTACATCGCTATGTGATTAACACCCAAAGAGTGATCATGTTTTGCTTGTGAGAGAAGTTTAGTCTACGGTCCTGCAACATTAAAATCCGTATGTATTTTGCAAATTTCTATGTCTACAATACTCTGCACAGAGCTACTCTAGCTAATTGCTCCCACTTTCAATATGTATCTAGATCAAGACTTAGATTCATCTAGATCGGTGTAAAAAGCTTGCATTGACATAAATCTTTATGACGAACTCTTTTATCACCTCCATAACCGAGAAATATTTCCTGAGTCCTCTAAGGATAATGTTGACTGATGTCCAGTGATCTACTCCTAGATCACTATTGTACTCCCTTGCCAAAATCATGCTAAGGTATAAAATAGGTCTGGTACACAACATAGCATACTTTATAGAACCTATGACTGAGGCATAGGGAATGACTTTTCATTCTCTTTCTATTTTCTGTTGTGGTCGGGTTTTGAGTCTTTACTCAACTTCACACCTTGCAACACAGGCAAGAACTCCTTCTTTGACTGTCCCATTTCGAACTACTTCAAAAACATGTCAAGGTATGTACTTATTGAAAAATTTATCAAGTGTCTTGATCTATCTCTATAGATCTTGATGCCCAAAATGTAAGCAGCATCACTGAGGTATTTCATTGAAAAATTCTTTATTCAATTATCCTTTTATGCTATCCAGAAATTCAGTATCATTTCTGATCAACAATATGTCATCCACATATAATATCAGAAATGTTATAGAGCTCCCACTCACTTTCTTGTAAATACAGGCTTCTCCAAAAGTCCGTATAAAACTATATGCTTTGATCAACTCATCAAAGCGCATATTCCGACTCCGAGATGCTTGCACCAGTCCACAGATGGATCGCTGGAGCTTGCACACTTTGTTAGCATCTTTAGGATTGACAAAACCTTCTTGTTGCATCATATACAACTCTTTTTTTAATAAATCCATTAAGGGATGTAGTTTGATATCCATTTGCCAGATTTCATAAAATGCGGCAACTGCTAACATGATTTAGACAGACTTTTAAGCATCGACATGAGTGAGAAAATCTCATCGTAGTCAACACCTTGAACTTGTCGAAAACCTTTTGTGACAATTCGAGCTTTGTAGATATTAAAACTACTATCAGCGTCCGTCTTCCTCTTGAAGATCCATTTATTCTCAATGGCTCGCCGATCATCGGGCAAGTCAATCAAAGTCCACACTTTGTTCTTTATATATGGATCCCATCTCAGATTTCATGGCCTCAAGCCATTTTGCGGAATCTGGGCTCATCGTCGCTTCCTCATAGTTCGTAGGTTCGTCATGGTCAAGTAACATGACCTCCAAAACAGGACTAAGGTACCACTCTGGTGCGGAACATACTCTAGTTGACCTATGAGGTTCGTTGGTAACATGATCCGAAGTTTCATGATCAACATCATTAACTTCCTCATTAACTGGTGTAGGCATCACTGGAACTGATTTCTGTGATGAACTACTTTCCAATTCGGGAGAAGGTAAGATTACCTCATCAAGTTCTACTTCCTCCCACTCACTTTTTTCAAGATAAACTCCTTCTCTAGAAAGGATCCATTTTAAGCAACAAAGATCTTGCCTTCGAATCAGTGATAGAAGGTATACCCAACAGTTTCTTTTGGGTATACTATGAAAACGCACTTCTCCGATTTGGGTTTGAGCTTATCAGGTTGAAACTTTTTCACATAAGCATCGCAACCCCAAACTTTAAGAAACGACAGCTTAGGTTTCTTACTAAACCACAGTACATACAATGTCGTCTCAATGGATTTTTAGACGGTGCCCTATTAACATGAATGCAGCTGTCTCTAATGCATAACCCCAAAATGATAGTGGTAATTTGGTAAGAGACATCATATATTGCACCATATCTAATAAAGTACGGTTATGACGTTCGAACACACCATTACATTGTGGTGTTCCATGTGGCATGAGTTGCGAAACTATTCCTCATTGTTTCAAATGAAGACCAAACTCGTAACTCAAATGTTTGTTTCCGCGATCAGATCATAGAAACTTCATTTTCTTGCCACGATGATTTTCCACATCACTCTGAAATTCTTTGAACTTTTCAAATGTTTCAGACTTATGTTTCATCGAGTAGATATATCCATATCTGCTCAAATCATTTGTGAAGGTCGGAAAATAACGATACCCGCCGCGAGCCTCAACACTCATTGGACCGCACACATCAGTATGTATTATTTCCAACAAGTCTGTTGCTCACTCCATTGTTCCGAAGAACGGAGTCTTAGTCATCTTGCCCATGAGGCATGGTTCGCAAGCATCAAGTGATTCCAAAAGTCCATCAGCATGGAGTTTCTTCATGCGCTTTACACCAATATGACCTAAACGGCAGTGCCACATATAAGTTGCACTATCATTATTAACTTTACATCTTTTGGCTTCAATATTATGAATATGTGTATTACTACGATCGAGATTCAATAAACCATTTATATCGAGTGTATGACCATAGAAGGTTTTATTCATGTAAATAGAACAACAATCATTCTTTGACTTAAATGAATAACCGTACTGCAATAAACATGATCCAATCATATTTATGCTCAACGCAAACACCAAATAACATTTAGTTTATGTTCAACACTAATCCTGAAGGTAAAAGGGAGTGTGCGATGGTGATCTTATCAACCTTGGAATCACTTCCAACTCTCATCATCACCTAGCCCTTAAATAGTCTCTATTTATTTTGCAACTCCCGTTTCGAGTTACTACTCTTAGCAACTGGACCAGTATCAAATACTGAGGGGTTGCTATAAACACTAGTAAATTACACATCAATAACATGTATATCAAATATACCATTGTTCACTTTTCCATCCTTCTTATCCACCAAGTATCTAGGGCAGTTTCACTTCCAGTGACCATTTCCTTTGCAGTAGAAGCACTCAGTTTTAGGCTTGGGTCTAGCTTTGGGCTTCTTCATGGGAGTGGCAACTTGCTTGCCATTCTTCTTGAAGTTCCCTTTCTTTCCCTATCCCTTTTACTTGAAACTAGTGGTCTTGTCAACCATCAACACTTGATGCTTTTCTTGATTTCTACCTTCGCTGATTTCAGCATTGCGAAGAGCTCGGGAGTCATTTTCGTCATCCCTTACATATTATAGTTCATCACGAAGTTCCGGTAACTTGGTGATAGTGACTAGAGAACTCTTCAATCACTATATTATCTGGAAGATTAACTCCAACTTTATTCAAGTGATTGTAGTACTCAGACATTCTGAGCACATGCTCACTAGTTGAGCTATTCTCCTCCATCTTGTAGGCAAAGTACTTGTCAGAGGTCTCATACCTCTTGACTCGGGCATGAGTCTGAAATACCAATTTCAGCTCTTGTAACATCTTATGTGCTCCGTGGCGTTCAAAACATTTTTGAATTCCTGGTTCTAAGCCGTAAAGCATGGCACAATAAACTATCAAGTAGTGATCATACCGAGCTTGCCAAAAGTTCATAACGTCTACATCTGCTCCTGGAATAGGTCTGTCACCTAGCAGTGCATCAAGGACATAATTCTTCTGTGCAGCAATGAGGATAATCCTCAGATCACGGAGCTAGTCCGCATCATTGCTACTAACATCTTTCAACATAGTTTTCTCTAGGAACATATCATAAATAAAACAGGGAAGCTATACGCGAGCAATTGATCTACAACATAGATATGCAAATACTATTAGGACTAAGTTCATGATAAATTAAAGTTCAATTAATCATATTACTTAAGAAATCCCACTTATATAGACATCCCTCTAATCATCTAAGTGATCACGTGATCCATATCAACTAAACCATGTCCGATCATCACGTGAGATGGAATAGTTTTCAATGGTGAACATCACTATGTTGATCATATCTACTATATGATTCACGCTCGACCTTTCGATCTCAGTGTTCCGAGGCCATATCTGCATATGCTAGGCTCATCAAGTTTAACCTGAGTATTCTGCTTGTGCCTGTTGTATGTGAACGTAGAGCTTATCACACCCGATCATCACGTGGTGTCTCGGCACGATGAACTGTAGCAATGGTGCATACTCAGGGAGAACACTTATACCTTGAAATTTAGTGACAGATCATCTTATAATGCTATGTCATACTAAGCAAAATAAGATGCATAAAGGATAAATATCACATGCAATCAATATAAGTGACATGATATGGCCATCATCATCTTGTGCATTTGATATCCATCTCCAAGGCACCGTCATGATCACCATCGTCACCGGCTTGACACCTTGATCTCCATCGTAGCATCATTGTCGTCTCGCCAACTATTGCTTCTACGACTATCGCTACCGCTTAGTGATAAAGTAAAGCAATTACATGGCGATTGCATTTCATACAATAAAGTGACAACCATATGGCTCCTGCCAGTTGCCGATAATTGTGTTACAAAACATGATCATCTCATACCACAATTTATATAATCACGTCTTGACCATATCACATCATAACATGTCCTCCAAAAACAAGTTTGACGTCCTCTACTTTGTTGTTGCAAGTTTTATGTGGCTGCTACGGGCTTAGCAAGAACCGTTCTTACCTATGCATCAAAAACCACAATGTGGTATAGTGATTGCTTTTTGACCTTCAAAAAGAACACTGTTCATTGAATCTGATTCAACTAAAGTTGGAGAAACAGACACCCACTAGCCACCTGTGTGCGAAGCACGTCGGTAGAACCAGTCTCGCGTAAGCGTACACGTAATGTCGGTCTGAGCCGCTTCATCCAACAATACCGCTGGATCAAGAATCAACTAGTGACGGCAAGCAATATGTATATACCCACGCCCACAACTCCTTTGTGTTCTACTTGTGCATATAACATCTACGCATAGACCTGGCTCGGATGCCATTGTTGGGGAACACAGTAATTTCAACAAAAATTACGCACACGCAAGATCCATCTAAGTGATGCATAGCAACGAGGGGGAAAGACTGTTGTCCAGGTACCCTCGTAGACCGTAAGCGAAAGCATTATGACAATCGGAATGAAAATCCTAATCTTGATCTATGCCAACTCAACAAACGCCATCGGAGACACCTGTAGAGCATCTTTATAGTCACCCAGTTACGTTGTGATGTTTGATAGCACACTAAGTGTTCCTCTGGTATTTGGGAGTTGCATAATCTCATAGTCATAGGAACATATATAAGTCATGAAGAAAGCAATAGCAATAAACTAAACGATCATAGTGTTAAGCTAACGGATGGGTCAAGTCAATCACACCATTCTCTAATGATGTGATCGCGTTCATCAAAGGACAACTCATGTCTATGGTTAGGAAACTTAACCATCTTTGATTAATGAGCTAGTCAAGTAGAGGCATACTAGTGACACTTTGTTTGTCTATGTATTCACATATGTACTAAGTTTCTGGTTAATACAATTCTAGCATGAATAATAAACATTTATCATGATATAAGGAAATATAAATAACAACTTTATTATTGCATCTAGGGCATATTTCCTTCAGGGATATCCTGCATGTTAGACCAGGTGAATCTTCTGCCTTTCAATAGAAGATCCAGCTGTCCCAAATGGCCTATGATCTCATTGAAAATGAAAATATCATTAACATCTCCACCAGGAAGATTTCTGTTATCCATGGATCTTATAAAATTGAAGTCTCCCATTAACATCCATTTTTGTTCAGGTTCCACCTGAAGATTGTAAAGCCAATTGACAAAATCGTCCCTCATTTCACCTTGACAATGCCCATAAACATTTACCAAAAACCATTGATCATTATTATGCACGGAGGTGAAACTAATCACGATACCAAATGGTTGTACTTCCAATAAAGTACCCTTAAAAACATCTGAACGCCACACCATTAAAATACCTCCAGACGCTCCTATTGATGATTCAATGAACTGATCGAAACCCGCAGGGCAAATGCTCTTAATTAAAGTACGAGAGCAAACAGAGAGCTTAGTTTCCTGCAAGCAAACAACTGCACACTGACTTTCAATCACTTTCTCTCTGACAGAACGTTGTCGTGTGTCAGAATTCAAACCTCTAACATTCCAACAAAGGATTTTCCAGTTATGCATGGGCATTCAATTCATAGAAAAACAAATAGAGTTGTAGAAAAAACAGCATGACATGCAATGCCATACATCCCAGATCATAACAAATAAAACACACCCAGTCTTCAACATACGCCACAAGTTCTAAAATGACATAAAAATAAGCAAATTTAACATGCTCGCGACGCCTAAATGAAGTTTTAATCCTCAACATTTAAACGCTGGAGGAGGAGGAGTCCTTGGGATCAGCCATAAGCTTATCCTTGGATCGGAGAGAAGGATCGATCTCTAGCTCCACGCCAATTGCCTGCAGCACCTTGAGTGGAGTGTGTAGAGGTACATCTTCAGACTTGTCCTCACTGTGAGCATCTGCAGTAGTGGGCTGGGCCTTGGCATCCATGGGCTTGGACCGAGGACGCCTTTTCGTGGGCTGGAGAGAGCTACACAAAGACCACCGATTTGAAACCATCAAGTTTTGCCACGCTTCTTGTGCACCTCCTCACAGATGTGTCCACCAAAGGAGCAAAAGTCTTCTTTCTCCCTCTCTGTTTCTTTTCCTTGATCTATCGCTCTGCAGAAAATACCACAGGGGATGATAGGGTCATCTCAGCCAAGGCCTCGGGCACGACATCTGCAGACATAGCATCTTCAGGCATGACATCTTCAGAGCCATAAGCAACATCTTCAGATAATCCCCCCAAACAGTGCTCTGCCACTGGGATTTTAGCCACAAAAGTTTTCCTCACAGGCGAAATGTTGGGCAAACTTGCCACCAGCAGAGACATCTTTTGGGATTCATCAAATGCGATCGACCATGTGCAGTTGGAATATGTCATTGTACCCAAGGGCTTGAAGAAGATTGACCTGGGCACGTGAAAGTGCAACTATCCCTGGGTGGTTTTGGTAATTCCTAACAGCATATAGCTCATTGAACTAATACTATTTCAAGGTGATCATTTTAGAAAGTTCAATGATTGGCATGGCATGGATTAGGAATGTGGAGCCCTCAAAATGCTAAGGACACATATTAGCTCAAGCTCAAGACTCTACATTTTCATTTTAGTGATCCAAGATCACATTGAGTCCATAGGAAAAGCCAATACTATTAAAAGGGGATGAGGTGTTGCTTAATGGCTTGGTTGCTCAAAATGCTTAGTGATATGCTCAAAAAGCCCTCAACCACTTTCTCATATCCATATATGTCCCAAACCAAAAGAAAAACTCGGCCCTACCGATTTTGATCTATCCGGCGCCACCGAGTTCATTTGACATAGCCACTGCCAGAAACCCTAGTCACTTCGGTCTCACCGATAGGGATCTCGGTCTCACCGAGACGGGATTGCAAACTCTCTGTTTCCCTTCGTAACGTTTCGGTCCAACCAAGATGAGCGATCGGTCCCACCGAGTTCGCAATGCAAACTCTCTGTTTCCCTTTCTTAACATTTTGGTCTCACCGAAACGAGCGATTCGGTCCCACTGAGTTTGCCCGACCAACTCTCTGTTTGCCTATTACCAAAATCGGTCCCACTGAGTTTGTGTAATCGGTCTCACTAAGATTATGTTATGCCCTAACCCTAATGAAATTGGTTCCACCGAGTTGACATGTTGGTCCCACTGAAAATCCTAACGTTCACATTTTGAACTAAATTGGTCTGACCGAGTTTTCTGATTCGGTCCCACCAAGTTTGGTAAATTGTGTGTAACGGTTAGATTTTGTGTGAAGGCTATAAATACCCCTCCACCCACTCTTCATTCATAAGGAGAGCCATCAGAACATGCCTACACTTCCAACATACATTTTCTGAGAGAGAACCACCTACTCATGTGTTGAGACCAAGACATTCCATTCCAACCACAAGAATCATGATCTCTAGCCTTCCCCAAGTTGCTTTCCACTGAAATCATCTTTCCACCAAATCCAAATCCATGAGAGAGAGTTGAGTGTTGGGGAGATTATCATTTGAAGCACAAGAGAAATGAGTTCATCATCAACACACCATCTATTACCTTTTGGAGAGTGGTGTCTCCTAAATTGGTTAGGTGTCACTTGGGAGCCTCCGACAAGATTGTGGAGTTGAACCAAGGAGTTTGTAAGGGCAAGGAGATTGCCTACTTCGTGAAGATCTACCCTAGTGAGGCAAGTCCTTCATGGGCGATGGCCATGGTGGGATAGACAAGGTTGCTTCTTCGTGGCCCTTCATGGGTGGATCCCTCCATGGACTCGTGCAGTCATTACCCTCCGTGGGTTGACGTCTCCATCAACGTGGATGTACGATAGCACCACCTATCGGAACCACGCCAAAAATCTCCGTGTCTACATTGTGTTTGCTCCCTACAAACTCCCCCTTTACCTTCATATGCAATGTTTTACATTCCGCTACTATACTCTTAGACTTGCATGTGTAAGTTGATTGCTTGACTTGTTCTAAGTTGCTAAAATCTGCCAAGACTTAAAATTGGGAAAAGGCTAGATTTTTATTTGGTCAAGTAGTCTAATCACCCCCGTCTAGACATACTTTTGATCCTACAAGTGGTATCAGAGCTTTGGTAAACATTTGCCTTGATTTCCATAGCTTTTGGTGATCATAGCTGAGGGAATCCTGGATTAGGGGGTCTCCGAACAGCCGGACTATATCCTTTGGCCGGACTATTGGACTATGAAGATACAAGATTGAAGACTTTGTCTCGTGTTCGGATAGGACTCTACTTGGCATGGAAGGCAAGCTAGGCAATAGAGATATGTATATCTCCTCCTTTGTAACTGACCTTGTGTAACCCTAGCCCCCTCCGGTGTCTATATAAACCGGAGAGTTTTAGTCCATAGGACAACAGACAATCATACCATAGGCTAGCTTCTAGGGTTTAGCCTCTCTGATCTTGTGGTAGATCAACTCTTGTAATACTCATATCATCAAGAATAAATCAACCAGGACGTAGGGTTTTACCTCCATCAAGAGGGCCCGAACCTGGGTAAAACATCATGTTCCCTGCCTCCTGTTACCATCCGCCTTAAACGCACAGTTCGGGATCCCCTACCCGAGATCCGCCGGTATTGACACCGACATTGGTGCTTTCATTGAGAGTTCCTCTGTGCCGTCACCATTAGGCTCGATGGCTCCAACGATCATCGATAGCGATGCAGTCCAGGGTGAGACTTTTCTCCTCGAACAGATCTTTGTGTTCGGCGCCTTCGCACTGTGGGCCAACTCGCTTGGCCATCTGGAGCAGATCGAAAGTTACGCCCCTGGCCACTAGGTCAGGTTTGGAAGTTTAAACTGCACGGCCGATATCCGCGGAGACTTGATCTTCGACGGATTCGAGCCCCTGCTTTGTGCGCCACGCGGTCTCGATGAGTACGATCTAGCTCTATCATTGGACAGTGTTCAAGAAATCGCACCGGCAGTCGCTCCGACCCTCAATTCGGAGCCAGTTACGCCATGCATGGATGGGCGGATAGACCCCACCACGGAGGCTGCATCCTCTGCAGCGATCGAGCCAAATATTGACCTTACCCTTCACAAGAGCGGTGTTGCCAAACTGCCGGATCCTTCTCCGGCCACGGACTCCGAACCGCCTACGCCCGTTCCTGTCGAATCTGATTGGGCACCGATCATGGAGTTTACCTCCACAGATATTTTTCAGCACTCACCCTTTGGCGACATACTGAACTCATTAAGGTCTCTCTCCTTGTTAGGAGAGTCCTGGCCGAACTATCTCCGGCAGGATTGGGATGCGAATGACGAAGAAATTCGCCACCCACCCATCACCCACTTAGTAGCCACTGTCGACGATTTAACCGACATGCTCAAGTTCGACTCTGAAGACATCGACGGTATGGACGACGATGCGGGATGCAAGGATGAACCACTGCTCACAGGGCAGTGGACAACCACCTCATCATATGACATATACATGGTGGACACACCCAAAGAAAGCAATGGCAACGGGACAGCGGAGGATGACCCCTCCAAGAAGCAACCCAAGCGTCGGCGTCAGCGGCGCCGCCCTAAGTCCCGCCAAGGCAAAAGTGGTGATACCAGCACCAGAGACAATAGCACTCCGGACAGTGCTGAAGACAACAACAATCTCCTCCAGCAAGATTTAGAGCAAGAGGATGGAGAGACCAGCCCTCCCGAGAGAGCGGCCGATGGAGAGGCGGAGGATGATAATTACATGCTTCCCTCCGAAGACAAGGCAATCCTCGACGATGACGAATTCGTCGTGCCAGAGGATCCCGTCGAACAAGAGCGCTTCAAGCGCCGGCTTATAGCCACGACAAATAGCCTTAAGAAAAAACAGCAGCAGCTTCAAGCTGATCAGGATTTGCTAGCTGACAGATGGACTGAAGTCCTGGCGGTCGAGGAATATAAACTCGAACGCCCCCCCCCAAGAGTTACCCAAAGTGCAGGTTGCTACCCCGACTGGAGGAAGAAGCACCGAAACCTACATCCCCGGTGTATGACACGGCTGATCGGACACCTCGTGGCCGCGACAGAGAGGCATTCCAGCCAAAAGCTCAGCCTGCACCCCGGCGCCATTCAAATAAAAAGGCATGTGGAAATACGCCAGACCTACGAGATGTATTGGAGGACAAAGCAAAACACACAAGATCGATCTACGGATACGAGGGTGCGCCACTCTACGAGACGATAATTGTCACGCCGGATACAGTAAAAGTAAGTCCGGCCAGGCCGAACACAGCGGGCAAGACTCATTTGAGCTGTGACGCGATATAGCCCAGTACAGAGGCGCCGCACACCCCTTATGCTTCACAGACGAAGTAATGGATCATCAAATCCTAGAGGGTTTCAAACCCATAAATATTGAATCATACGACGGCACAACAGATCCTGCGGTATGGATCGAAGATTTCCTCCTGCACATCCACATGGCCCGCGGTGATGACCTACACGCCATCAAATACCCCCCGCTAAAACTCAAAGGACCAGCTCGGCATTGGCTCAATAGCTTGCCAGCAGAGTCCATTGGCTGTTGGGAAGATCTGGAAGCCGCATTCCTTGACAACTTTCAGGGCACTTATGTACGACCACCAGATGCCGATGACTTGAGCCACATAATTCAGCAGCCAGAAGAATCAGCTAGGCAATTCTGGACATGGTTCCTAACAAAGAAAACTCAAATTGTCGACTGTTCGGATGCAGAGGCCCTAGCAGCTTTCAAGCACAACATCCACGACGAGTGGCTAGCCCGGCACCTTGGTCAGGAAAAGCCGAAATCTTTGGCAGCCCTCATGACACTCGTGACCCGCTTTTGTGCGGGAGAAGACAGCTGGCTGGCTCGCAGTAATAACATATCAAAGAACCATGGTACTTCGGATACCAAGGACGACAATGGCAGGTCACGTCACAACAAGCATAAGCACCGCATTAACAGTGACAATATGGAGGATACGGCAGTCAATGCCGGATTCAAAGGCTCTAAACCCGGTCAGCTGAAAAATCCATTCAAAAGAAGCACTCCGGGCCCGTCCAGTTTGGACCGTATACTCGATCACTCGTGCCGAATACACAGAACCCCCGACAAGCCAGCCAACCACACCAACAGGGATTGTTGGGTGTTCAAGCAAGTCGGCAAGTTAAATGCCGAAAACAAAGATAAGGGGTCGCATAGCGATGACGAGGAGGAGACCCAGCAGCCGAACACCGGAGGACAGAAGAGGTTCCCCCCACAAGTGCGGACGGTGAACATGATATATGCAACCCACATCCCCAAGAGGGAGCAGAAGCGTGCGCTCAGGGACGTATATGCGTTGGAGCCAGTCGCCCCAAAGTTCAACCCATGGTCCTCCTGTCCGATCACCTTTGATCGCAGG
Source organism: Triticum monococcum (assembly GCA_034509565.1). NCBI lineage: Eukaryota > Viridiplantae > Streptophyta > Magnoliopsida > Poales > Poaceae > Triticum > Triticum monococcum. Next base: position 271,415,418 of record CM067842.1, on the reverse strand, counting down.
GACCACCCCACTAGTATCCGTCATGGCGGATTCGCCGCATTGGTCCTAGACCCAATCATTGATGGATTTCACCTCACTCGAGTCCTCATGGATGGTGGCAGCAGCCTGAACCTGCTTTATCAGGACACAGTGTGCAAAATGGGTATAGACCCCTCAAGGATCAAACCCACAAAAACGACCTTTAAAGGCGTCATACCAGGTGTAGAGGCCCATTGCACAAGCTCAGTCACACTAGAAGTGGTCTTCGGATCCCCGGATAACTTCCGAAGCGAAGAGTTAATCTTCGAATAGTGGCTACCATGCACTGCTCGGGCGAACTGCATTTGCGAGATTCAATGCGGTACCGCATTATGCGTATCTCAAGCTCAAGATGCCAGGACCTTGGGGGGTCATCACAGTTAATGGAAAAACAGAGCGCTCTCTCCGCACGGAGGAGCACACTGCGGCCCTCGCAGCAGAAGAGGAAAGCAACCTTTTAAGGCAATCCACTAGTTCGGCGGTCAAGGACCCGGACACCTTCAAGCGCGCCCAGAGTAATCGGCAACTAGACCGCCTGGCACGTTCCGAGCTCGCATAGCAATGCGGCCCCCACCCTAGTCCCAGCCAAACGGTGAAATTCATGCCACACGTACATAATTACGCATTAAAAATACCATGGGCACAGGTGGGGAGGGGGCACGACTACGGCACGCCCCAAGACGCGGCTTAAACCGCACTAGGGGCTTCCGCTTTGTTATTTTTCTCTTTCAGGACTTTAATCTCTGGAAATCCTGTCTGGCAGCATGATTGCCAAACACATGATGCAGCAACCAAGGAGGCAGAAAGCTACGCCACACCACGGAATTCCTAGGTGGATTATGATGACGAGTGAAATATTTGCTTTAATACTATTCCTCAGCTTGCCCTTGGAAGGGACATGTCAAACAATCCTACTTTTTGCTTATCGCACTACTTGTATCGTTCTGCTTCAATGCACCTTTTTGAATAAACAAAGCATAGCATCAGGACTATTATTGCATTCTTCCTTTATATATATATGTGTTCATTCATGACATCTAGCACCCGTACACGCTGGTATGGCCAATACGCTAGGGGCTTAAGCATACCCCATAACACGGTGATACGTCTCCAACGTATCTATAATTTTTTATTGCTCCATGCTATATTATCTACTGTTTTGGGCAATATTGGGCTTTATTTTCCACTTTTATATTACTTTTGGGACTAACCTATTAACCGGAGGCCCAACCCAGATTTGCTGTTTTATGCCTATTTCAGTGTTTTGAAGAAAAGGAATATCAAACAGAGTCGAAATGGAACGAAATCAACTGGAGAAGTTATTTTTGGAATGAAAGCCACCGGATAGACTTGGACTCCGCGTCAGGAGATACGGGAGGTGCTCACGAGGGTGGGGGGCGCCCCCCCTAGGGCGCGCCACCCTGCCTCGTGGGGCCCTCGTGGCTCCCCTGACGTACTCCCTGCACCCATATATATCGCCGTACCCTAAAACTTCTAGAACATAGATTAGATCAGGAGTTCCACCACCAGAAGCCTCCGTAGCCACCAAAAACCAATCTAGACTCGTTCCGGCACCCTGCCGGAGGGGGGGAATCCTTCTCCGGTGGCCATCTTCATCATCCCGATGCTCTCCATGACGAGGAGGGAGTAGTTCTCCCTCGGGGCTGAGGGTATGTACCCATAGCTATGTGTTTGATCTCTCTCTCTCTCTCTCTCGTGTTCTTGATTTGGCACGATCTTGATGTATCGCGAGCTTTGCTATTATAGTTGGATCTTATGTTTCTCCTCCCCCTCTTCTCTCTTGTAATGAATTGAGTTTCCCCTTTGAAGTAATCTTATCGGATTGAGTCTTTAAAGATTTGAGAACACTTGATGTATGTCTTGCCATGGATATCTGTGGTGACAATGGGATATCACGTGATTCACTTGATGTATGTTTTGGTGATCAACTTGCGGGTTCCGCCCATGAACCTATGCATAGGGGTTGGCACACGTTTTCGTCGTGATTCTCCAGTAGAACTTTGGGGCACTCTTTGAGGTCCTTTCTGTTGGTTGAATAGATGAATCTGAGATGGTGTGATGCATATGGTATAATCATACCCACTAATACTTGAGGTGACATTGGAGTATCTAGGTGACATTAGGGTTTTGATTGATTTGTGTCTTAAGGTGTTGTTCTAGTACGAACTCTAGGGCTGTTTGTGACACCTATAGGAATAGCCCAACGGATTGATTGGAAAGAATAACTTTGAGGTGGTTTCGTACCCTACCATAATCTCTTCGTTCGTTCTCTGCTATTAGTGACTTTGGAGTGACTCTTTGTTGCATGTTGAGGGATAGTTTTATGATCCAATTATGTTAGTATTGTTGAGAGGACTTACACTAGTGAAAGTATGAACCCTAGGCCTTGTTTCCTAGCATTGCAATACCGTTTACGCTCACTTTTATCACTTGCTACCTTGCTGTTTTTATATTTTCAGATTACAAATACCTTTATCTACTATCCATATACCACTTGTATCACCATCTCTTCGCCGAACTAGTGCACCTATACAATTTACCATTGTATTGGGTGTGTTGGGGACACAAGAGACTCTTTGTTATTTGGTTGCAGGGTTGCTTGAGAGAGACCATCTTCATCCTACGCCTCCTACAGATTGATAAACCTTAGGTCATCCACTTGAGCGAAATTTGCTACTGTCCTACAAACCTCTGCACTTGGAGGCGCAACAACGTCTACAAGAAGAAGGTTGTGTAGTAGAATTCACACGACGTGAGAAGTCCGAACACTTTCGACAGTGCGGCACCCCGAACTTATAGCATTATATGCATCAGCTCCGAATCATGTCTTGGGTCAATAGTTGGGTTTGCCCGGCTCCCATGTTTTGGTACCTTACGTTCCGCTATATCAGCTAAGGTAGCACTGGGAGAACTACTGCGATTGTGCCCCGGTTCTGCTGGGCACCTCCCTCCAAGGACCTCCCTCCAAGTGATAACGCATTATAGTCTGATTGCCTTGTTCATTGTGCTGAGCACCTCCCTCCAAGGACCCAACAATGGGAACAAGAGTGGTCAGGTTTATCCCGAACACCCCAGCACTCGTGGCATGGGGGCAGAATCTGACGACTAGCCATCTCTCAGATTTGATAAACAGCCGAACAGAAGGTAATATTTTAAATTCAGCCAAGCGTTGCATAGCGCATATGAACAAGTTTTCAAAATACATGATTACACAAGCAAAGTCATTCAAATATTACATCTTTTGCACACTCGTCCGCTACGATACGGGCACTATCGATGTCAAAACCGGCGGATCTCGGGTAGGGGATCCTGAACTGTGCGTCTAGGCCGGATGGTAACAGGAGGCAGGGGACACAATGTTTTACCCAGGTTCGGACCCTCTTGATGGAGGTAAAACCCTACTTCCAGCTTGATTAATATTGATGATATGGGTAGTACAAGAGTAGATCTACCACGAGATCGAGGAGGCTAGACCCTAGAAGCTAGCCTATGGTATGATTGTATGTTGTGGTTGTTGTCCTATGGACTAAAACCCTTCGGTTTATATATACACCGGAGAGGGTTAGGGTTACACAAAATCGGTTACAAAGGAGGAGATATCCATATCCGTATTGCCTAGCTTGCCTTCCACGCCAAGTAGAGTCCCATCTGGACACGAGACGAAGTCTTCAATCTTGTATCTTCATAGTCTAACAGTCCGGCCAAAGGATATAGTCCGGCTGTCTGGAGACCCCCTAATCCAGGACTCCCTCAGTTGCCCCTGAACCAGGCTTCAATGATGATGAGTCTGGCGCGCAGTATTGTCTTTGGCATTGCAAGGCGGGTTCCTTCTCCGAATACATAGAAGAATTTGAATACGAGGATAGTGTCCGACCCTGCAAAATAAGTTCCACATTCCACCGTAGAGAGAATAATATTTTCACAGATCTAATTTGCTGGCTTGTTTTGGCGGCATGATGTTATGTCATGGCCCGGTGATTATTTGAACCGTTTCCTTTAACCAGCCCCGCACATAGCGCGAGGCAGTTTTTCGACACGTCTTGTCAAAGCAGAGATCATGTCCCCTTTATTACGGGATTCTCATCAATACGGGCGTGGGTAACACAACCGCGCCATCAATTACGGCGCTTGGGGGATAAGCGAGTTTTACCAGGCAAGTGGGGACGCTTAGCTTCGTCCGCCCATATAAAGGGATAAGGATTCACCTTTCTATCCACGCCTTCTTCCTCCTTCGCTCATCCGCTTTCGCACACTCGAGCTCTAGCGCCCAAGTCCACACTTCCCACCTCAACCTTCTCCAACCATGTCTGGAGCGGGAGGCAGGTGGATGGTCTCCTCCGTCACGGAGGGAGACATCAAGAAGCTACGCTGAGCCGGATACTTAGCCGCGAACATCGCACATCGGCTACCTGCTGCGGGGAAGATCGTCCCTACCCCGGAACCTCACGAGAGGGTAGTTTTCCTTCACCACTTCCTCCGCGGACTAGGGTTTCCCCTCCATCCATTCGTTTGTGGTCTCATGTTCTACTACGGGCCGGACTTTCATGATCTGGCCCTGAACTTCATCCTCAACATTTTGGCGTTCATCGTCGTGTGTGAGGCTTTCCTACGCATCCGGCTCCACTTCGGCCTGTGGTTAAAGACCTTCAATATCAAGCCGAAGGTGGTACGAGGCCAACAAGCAGAATGTGGCAGAGCCATAGTGGGCAAGATGCCCAACATCATATGGCTCGAAGGCTCCTTCGTGGAGACAATAAAGGGATGGCAATCGGCGTGGTTCTACATCACCGAGCCACGCGACACCAAATGGGTGGCAGCCCCCAAGTCTCGATCCGGATTCCCTACACGGCTCACTTCTTGGAAAGAGAAGGGCTTGTCGTGGGGTTCGTCGGTGGAGCTGGATGGACTCCAGAAATCTATCCGGAGTATGGCGAGCAAGAAGCTCAAGCTTGTCAACATAGTCCAAGTTATGCTCATCCGTCGGATCCTCCCGTGTCAACAACGGGATTTTACCTTATGGGAGTTCGACCCGGCCCAGCACCAGACTCTGAGCGAGCTCTTTGATACGACGCACAAGGACGTCTGGAAGGTGTTGTTCAAGGGCGCCGAGGTCCCTCCTTCTCTTGCCGAGGACCGCAGACTAAGCGCAAAGTGCCTAGCGCGTTCGGTGAGTTCAATACGTCCCGTAGGACATTTATTTTCCCTAGCTTAATTATGTGCGGGGTATAATCTCCACGCCTTTGACAGGAATGGGTGGAGATGTCTGGGAAGATTGACTACCCGGCCCCTTTGCCCGAAGATACTGCGGGCACTCTCCTGATGGAGATGCTGACTCCGGCTCCTTACAAGGTGCCGGAGAAGACCAAGAAGGCCAAGGGAACCCGAAAGGGTTCCCGGCGCCAGGTGTTATCGGACTCATCGTCCGATAACTCTGCAGCACACTCCTCCCCTGAAGACGAGGAGGAAGAAGAAGATGCTCTCCCTCCAGGCGGGGGAGACAAGAAAAGGAAGGCTGCCCCAACTGGGGAGGCCGAAGGGTCGAAGAAGGGGAGGACTCTCCTTCCGGACAGTTCCACCGCCGCCGACGAGGGCGAGGACGAGTGGTTGCCCAGGGCCAAGCCCCCGGGAAGATCGTAACTATTCGGATACCAGAGTAACTCATAGAATCCCTTTGCCGCACTGTTTTTCCTAACGCCGAACACAATTATGCGGGCCGCCACGAGCCAGTATCAATGTATCATCGGACGACTCCCTGGGCTCATCGGACATGGATAGCGATCCAGTCCCGACCGCCACCTCCCCTCATCCTACTGACGACGCTGAGGTGCTGTCTCAAGAGGCACCGGATCGAGGGGAGACAGTCCTGGAGGCGCCTCAAGGCGACCTTCCGGACTCCGGGAGCCGTGGGGACGGGGCCCCTGAGAGCTCCGAGTTCGGCCCTCAGCCGAACACCACGCCGGAACCTCTAGCAGTTCCAGGCTCGGGCAGGCGGCCTCCTTCTAAGAGGGACAAGACACCTGTGCCGGCGATCTCTATCCATCCAGAGGCGCTGGACAATCTGCTGGAAGCGCTTCGCAGCGCTTCCATTGACGAGGAGCACCGCACTATCATGAGTGCGGTGATCCAGAAGGTTCAGTCCGCCAAGAGCGGATTGACTGAAGCCTGTGCCAGCCTTCTAACAGGCTTCGAGGTAAGTGTTTTAAAATGTAGTAGGAATATTACCGCATAGACAGTAGCCCCTGATGCTTTGTTCGGTGTTCACAAAGAAAAGCTTAACAGAGGATCAAATAATATCGCAGGAGTCTAATATAAGTGTGTCAATATGCATATGTAGGCTTCGCTGCTGGCGTCCACCGCACTGACTGCGGAGGTCGCCGTACTGAAGCAGGCCCTCAAGGGGTCCAGGAAAGAGCTCGGCCTTGCCAAGAGGCAGCTCGAGGAGAACAAAGGTAAGTAATACCCTGTCTATAGATACGTATATATAAAAGAATACGCGATTGCAAAATGACAGGATCATCGTATATTTGCCAGGGGCCATGACTGAGGTGGCGACCCTGAAGCAAGCGCTAACCAAGGCCGAAGATAAAGCGGCCAAGGAGCGCACCGAGCGAGAGAAACACGAGGCTCGGGTGGGCGAGGTGCAGCAAGAGCTCCAGGCTCTCGTGGCGAAGCACGAGGCGTTGGACCTTGACTCAAAGACGCGAGAGTCTGAGCTTGTCGCGGCCCTCGAGAGTGCAAAAAGTGCCAAGGCCGAAGCCCAAAAGGCCCTCCAAGAGATCGACGCGATGAAGAAGATAGCGGCTGGTAAGGCTTTCTATATGCAAAGGAAGCATGTAAAAGTAAATTACCGATTACTTACCCGAATCTGGAGCTCTCCATGAGCATTCGCAGATTTGCCCCGCAGTGTGTCCGATGCCACGCAATTTTACCAAGCCGAGGATGGAAGCTCAATGGAGAAGCTGTTCTGGTCTCAGTATGCTGAGGCCGAACACCCGGTGCCAATGAGCGACCAGCTGAAGCAGATGGTCGAGCTACATAAGGTGGTCGATCGGGCCATGAAGAGCTTTATAGTCCGGCTGTGGCCTGGCGACGCCCTTCCGAACAGCTTCTTCGGCCTAGTGAGGCGGCTTGTGGATGCCTGCTCGCGGCTGGAGGTCGTCAAGCGATCTGTCTGCATTGAAGGTGCACGCCGGGCTTTCGCCCATGTGAAGTTGCAGTGGGTCAAGCTAGACACCGTGAAGATGATCAAGGAGGGGCCGCCGGAGGGCAAGGAGCACTGCCACCCCGAGATGTACTACGAGAGTGTTCTGCCGGGTGCCCATCTCATCACGGACGAGTGTTCAAAAGATGTAATATTTGAATGAGACTTGCTCGTTTTATCCTGTGTTTATGAAAACTTATTTCATATGCGCTATGCAACGCTTGTTTTAATTTAAAATATTACCTTCTGTTTGGCTGTTTATCCAATCTGAGAGATGGCTAGTCCTCGGCTTCTGCCCCCATGCCACGAGTGCTGGGGTGTTCGGGATAAACCTGAGCACTCTTGTTCCCATGTTTGGGTCCTTCGAGGGAGGTGCTCAGCACAGCGAACAAGGCAACCGGACTAATAATGCTTTATCACTCTCACTTAGCCATAGAATTCTATAATTTTAAATTTCGGCGAAGCCCCTGGTATTCGGAAGGCTGAATTTGGGGCGCGATACACGCCTTTAAGCTGGACAGGGCCGGCCCCTCGCTCTAAGCGGCATAAGTCTTTAGGGACTCGAAAACCTCGCCAAACAGTGACCAGTTTCTCGCCTTATCATGACAGTCAGTTTTAGCTTTCTCTACTGAGGTGCTGAACCCAGCAGAACTGTGGGCACAATCGCAGTATTCTCCTAGCGCTACCTTAGCCGATAGAGCGGAACGTAAGGTACCAAAACATAGGAGCCGGGCAAACCCAACATTTGACCAAAGACATGATTCAGAGCTGATGCATATAATGCTATAAGTTCGGGGTGCCGCACTTGTGAAAGTGTTCGGACTTTTCACACCGTGTTGTGGGGTACGTAAGCCCCTGGTGTATTGGCCGTACCAAAGTGTACGGTTCCAAGGTGTCGTTAATGAACACGAAGATATATATATATATATATATATATATATATAACAAGAATGCAATAATAATCGTAATGTCATGCATTGTTTATTCAAAAAATTGCGTTAAGGCAGAGTGATACAGATAGTGCGATAAGCAAAGAGTAGGACTATGTCCCTTCCAAGGGCAAGCTGAGGAATGATATTAAATCAAATATTTCGCTTGTTACTGTAATCCACCTGGGAATTCCATGGTATGACATAGATGTCTGCCTCCCTGGTTGTTGCATCATGTGTTCGGCAATAGTGCTGCCGGACATTATTTCCAGAGATTAAGGTCCTGGAAAAAAAGAAAAATAACCAAGCGGGAAGCCCCTAGTGTGGTTTAAGCCGCGTCTTGGGGCGTGTCGCGGTTGTGGCCCCCCTCCCTATCTGTGCCCATAGTATTTTTAATGCGTAATTATGTACGCGCGGCACGAGTTTTGCCGCTGGGCTGGGATTGGGGTGGCCGCCGTATCACTACGCGAGCTCAGATCGCGCCAGGTGGTATATTTGCCGATTACTCCGAGCGCGCTTGAAGGTGTCCAGGCTTTGAAGCACCGAACTAGTTGATTGCCTTGAGAGGCTGCTTTGCGCTTTTGCTGCGATGGCTACGGTGTGCTCCTCTGTTCGGAGAGAGCGCTCTATGTTTCCATTGACTGTAATAACTCCGCGAGGTCCTGGCATCTTGAGCTTGAGGTATGCATAATGTGGTACCGCATTGAATCTAGCAAATGCGGTTCGCCCGAGCAGCGCGTGATAACCACTGCGGAACGGGACTATATCGAAGATTAACTCTTTGCTTTGGAAATTATCTGGGGATTCGAAGACCACTTCCAGTGTAATTGAGCATGTGCAATGGGCCTCCACACCTGGAATGACGCCTTTAAAGGTCGTTTTTGTGGGTTTGATCCTTGAAGGATCTATACCCATTTTACACACTATGTCCTGATAAAGCAGGTTTAGGCTGCTGCCGCCATCCATAAGGTCTCGAGTGAGGTGAAATCCGTCAATGATTGGGTCTAGGACCAGTTCGGCGAATCCACCATGACGGATACTAGTGGGGTGGTCCCTGCGATCGAAGGTGATCGGACAGGAGGACCAAGGGTTGAACTTTGGGGCGACTGGCTCCAACACATATACGTCCCTGAGCGCACGCTTCCGCTCCCTCTTGGGGATGTGGGTCGTGTATATCATGTTCACCGCCCACACTTGCGGGGGAAACCTCTTCTGTCCTCTGATGTGCGGCTGCCGGGGCTCCTCCTCGTCATCGCTATGCGGCGCCTTGTCCTTGTTTTCGGCAATTAACTTGCCGGCCTGCTTGAACACCCAACAATCCCTGTTGGTGTGATTGGCTGGCTTGTCTGGGGTGCCGTGTATTTGACCCGAGCGATCGAGTATACGGTCCAAGCTGGACGGACCCGGCGTACTTTGTTTAAATGGCTTTTTCCGCTGACCGGGTTTAGAGCCTTTGAATCCTGCATTGACTGCCGTGTCCTTAGTATTTTCGCTGTTAATGCGGCGCTTATGTTTGTTGCGACATGACCTGCTATTGCCGTCCTTGGTATCTGAGGTACCATGGTTCTTTGATATGTTATTACTGCGGGCTAGTCAGCTGTCTTCTCCCGCACAAAAGTGGGTCATGAGCGTCGTGAGAGCTGTCATAGATTTCGGATTTTCCTGACCTAGGTGCCAGGCTAGCCACTCGTCTCGGATGTTGTGTTTGAAATCCGCTAAGGCCTCTTCATCCGGACAATCGATGATCTGATTTTTATTTGTAAGGAACCGAGTCCAGAATTGCCTGGCTGCCTCTTCTGGCTGCTGAATTATGTGGCTCAATTCATCGGCGTCTGGTGGTCGCACATAAGTGCCCTGAAAGTTGTCGAGGAATGCGGCTTCCAGATCTTCCCAACAGCTAATGGAGTCTGCTGGCAAGCTGTTAAGCTAATGTCACGCTGGTCCTTTGAGCTTTAGTGGGAGGTATTTGATGGCATGTAAGTCATCACCGCGGGCCATGTGGATGTGGAGGAGGAAATCCTCAATCCATACTGCGGGATCTGTTGTGCCATCGTATGATTCAATATTTACAGGTTTGAAACCTTCTGGGAATTGATGTTCCATTACTTCGTCTGTGAAGCATAAGGGGTGTGCGGCGCCTCTGTATTCGGCTATGTCGCGACGCAGCTCGAATGGGTCTTGTTTGCTGTGTTCGGCCCGGCCGGATTTGCTTTTATTGTATCCGGCGTGACGTTTATCGTCTCACAGAGTAGTGTGCCCTCGTGATCCGTAGATAAATCTTGCATACTTTGCTTTGTCCTCCAATATGTCTCGCAGGTCTGGCGTATCTCCCCATGCCTTTTTATTTGGATGGCGTCGGGGTGGAGGCTGAGCTTTTGGCTGGAATGCCTCTCTATCACGGCCACGAGGTGGCCGATCAGCTATATCATACGCTTCTTCCTCCAGTCGGGGTAGTAACCTGCACTTTGGGTAACTCCTGGAGGGGCGCTCGAGTTTATATTCCTCAGCCGCGAGGACTTCAGTCCATCTGTCAGCTAGCGGATCTTGATCAGCTTGAAGCTGCTGCTGCTTTTTCTTCAGGCTATTTGCCGTGGCCATAAGCCGGCGCTTGAAGCGCTCTTGTTTGACGGGATCCTTTGGTACGGCGAATTCATCGTCACCGAGGCTTGCCTCGTCTTCGGAGGGGGCATGTAATTGTCATCCTCCTCCTCTCTGTCTCCCGCTCTCTCAGGAGAGCTGGCTCCTTCATCCTCCTGCTCTAAATCTTGCTGGAGGGGATTGTTGTTGTCTTCAGCACTATCCGAAGTGTTATTATTTCCTGTGCCGGTATCACCACTTTTGCTTTTGCGGGACTTAGAGCGGCGCCGCTGACGTCGGCTCTTGGGTTGCTTCTTGGAGGGGTCATCCTCCGCTATCCCGTCGCCATTGCCTTCATTGGGTGTATCCACCATGTATATGTCATATGACGAGGTGGCTTTCCAGTGCCCTATAGGCGCTGGTTCATGTTCGTCTCCTACATCGTCGTCCATACCGTCGATGTCTTTGGAGTCGAAGTCGAGCATGTCGATTAAATCATCGACAGTGGCTACGAAGTGGGTGGTGGGTGGGCGTCGAATTTCTTCGTCGTCCGCATCCCAATCCTGTTGGCCATAATCCGGCCAGGGCTCTTGTAACGCCCCGAGACCGATGTGCCAGGTGTCTTCCAGTGATTCGCTGTTGTTGCCTTGTCTTTTGCTTGCGTGTCGCATCTTGTCATGTCATCATGTGCATTGCATCATCATGTTTTCAAAACTTGCATCCGTCCCGGTCTCCTCGTTCCGTCCATTGTCCGTTCCGATCCCAGACACACTTACATGCGCCCGCGACATGTCCAAAATATTATTTTATAAGTGGCCATAAAATGTTCTCAGAATGGGTTGAAAGTTGGCATGCGGTGTTGTTTTGTTGTCAGTAAACCGCCTGCCAAGTTTCATCGCATTCGGAGTCCGTTTGATGACCCAACGGTTAACTTTAGCGGCTTTATAGTCGGTCAAATCGTTGGACGTTTTCGGTCTCCGAAAACTGCTGTCGGCCCTCTCCCTCTCTTCTCTTCCGCAGCCCACGGCCTTCTACACTACCCATACGTTTCTAACCATCCGATCGAGATCAAATGGTCCGAAAACGGACTAGTTCCCCTAACCCTAGACCCCCCCCCTACACTATTGAAGCACCCCTCCCTTCCAAATTTGGGCATCCCTAGTCTTCCCCTACCTACTAGACCTCCTCCCTCGGATCTAGTGCCACCCCTTCCCCTCGAATCGCGCCTCCAGCCACAACCGACCCTCCTCCTCCTCAATTTCCGGCGACCTCCACCTCCTCCGTGCCACTTGGCAAGCTGCCATTGGCCTGCGCCACCTAAGCAACGCCCTCCACCACTCCAAAGCCTCCGCGTCGCGTCCCAGCCAGCCATCCCACCATCGCGGCCCGCGGAGCTCGCACGAGGCCCGCCCAGACCCAGATCTAGGCTCGGAGGCCCAGATCTACGCTGCCGCTCGCCCGAGCAGGGGCCTCGTTCTCCTCCCACTCCACCCCAAGAAGCGACAGCGCCCGAGCGCTCCTCTACCTCGCCCCAACCCCGCGGACGCCGGATCCTCGCCGCCGTCGTGCTCCGCCTTGTCGCCGGCGCCCCGCAGGTGGCCATCCCATCTCCTTCCTCGTTTCTCTCCTCTCTCTCACCGGACTCCCCTTCCTCCATTACTGACTGCAGGAACCACCACCGCCCGTGGAGCTCGCCGCCGGTCGCGTTCTTCGCCCAATTCAGTGGGGATCCGTCGGATCCGGAGCACCTCGGTCTGTTCCCGGCCTCCTTGCTTTGATCCGTAGCCGGAGCTCCTGCCGCGTCGCACCACAACCAGTGACCGCGGTCTGCATTGCCTCGCCTCCGTGCCCTGCTTCTCGTCCTGTCCAGGAGCGAGCCCATTGACCGCGGCCTCCGCACCCCCATCGTTCGATCCAGCAAGGCCCCGCCGCGACCGGCCCAGCCGCGCCCTTCGACCACCCCAGTACACCACCAAGCCGGCCCAAGTGCCATGGTGAGAAGCCCAGTCCGCCTCAGATTTGGCCCGCGTAGTATTTTTTTTCCCGTTTGGCATTTTTTTTCTTTTTTTCCAGAGAGATCAGTTTTGCAGTTTAGTCCCTAGGATCATGCATATAATAACTTTTCACTCGTGCATCGGAACCCAATAAACTTTATATGTAAAATGTTTAGAATTTTGTCTAGTTTCATAATATGTCACTTTCATCCATGTTTAAAATGCTGTTTGTTTAAATTTGCTTAAATAACTTGCTAAAATGCCTTAATTCATAACTAAATAACCGTAGCTCGGATCTTAATAAACTTTATATGTAAATGGGGTGGAAAAATGCCTAGTTTAACATGGTGACCTTACTTTGCATGTTCAATAGCTCTAAAATTATGTATAGGGCAGAACAGTACCATAACCAAAATATGCACATGAGGATTTTTCTGGACTTGTTGCTTGTTGTTCCGGCCTCATTTAAACTTGCCTAGATAGGTAGTTTTACTTTGCTTAACCCTCTTGCCATGCTAAACAACATTTAATCTTGTTGGGTACATAAACGAGAGGGAACTAAATAAGTCATGTGGTGTTTTCTTCAATATGCAACTCCGTTGCATATTGAGCTCCACTTAATTTGTAGTGTTGTTTGTTGCACTTTGCCATGCCATGCTTCATTAAACCGGACATGCATCATACGTGGTTGTGCATCATGCCATGCCTATGTGGTGGTTGTTTACCATGTTGTTTGTTTTCTTTCCGGTGTTGCTTCTTCGGGTTGGTTCCGATAACGTCGCGTTTGTGAGGATTCATTCGCCTACGTCTGTTTGCCTTCTTCTTCGACTCGTTCTTCTTCCTTGCGGGATCTCAGGCAAGATGACCATACCCTCGAAATCACTTCTATCTTTGCTTGCTAGATGCTCGCTCTTTTGCTATGCCTATGCTGCGATACCTACCACTTGCTTATCATGCCTCCCATGTTGCCATGTCAAACCTCTAACCCACCATGTCCTAGCAAACCATTGTTTGGCTATGTTACCGCTTTGCTCAGCCCCTCTTATAGTGTTGCTAGTTGCAGGTGAAGATTTGGAGATCGTTCCTTGTTAGAACATGTATTTTGTTGGGATTCACAATATCTCTTATTTAATTAATGCATCTATATACTTGGTAAAGGGTGGAAGGCTCGGCCTTACGCCTGGTGTTTTGTTCCACTCTTGCCGCCCTAGTTTCCGTCATATCAGTGTTATGTTCCCGGATTTTGTGTTCCTTACACGGCTGGGTTATAATGGGAACCCCTTGACAGTTCGCCTTGAATAAAACTCCTCCAGCAATGCCCAACTTTGGTTTTACCATTCGCCACCTAGCCTCTTTTTCCCTTGGGTTTCGCGGACTCAAGGGTCATCTTTATTTAACCCCCCCTCCCCCCGGGCCAGTGCTCCTCTGAGTGTTGGTCCAACCTGTCGGCCGCCGGTGGCCACCAGGGGCAACTCTGGGATGGCCTACCGGAAGTTTGGACATTCTGAGTGTGCCCTGAGAACGAGATATGTGCAGCTCCTATCGGGATTTGTCGGCACATTCGGGCGGTGTTGCTGGACTTGTTTTACCATTGTCAAGGATGTCTTGTAACCGAGATGCCGAGTCTGGTCGGATTGTCTTGGGAGAAGGAATATCCTTCGTTGACCGTGAGAGCTTGTGATGGGCTAAGTTGGGACACCCCTGCAGGGATTTGAACTTTCGAAAGCCGTGCCCACGGTTATGGGCAGATGGGAATTTGTTAATGTCTGGTTGTAGAAAACCTGAAGTTGATCTTAATTAAAATACATCAACCGCGTGTGTAGCCGTGATGGTCTCTTCTCGGCGGGGTCCGGGAAGTGAACACGGTGTTGGAGTTATGCTTGACGTAGGTTGTTCTAGGATCACTTCTTGATCATAGTTGTTCAACCGTGCTTTGCCTTCTCTTCTCGCTCTCATTGGCGTATGGTAGCCACCATATATGCTAGTCGCTTGCTGCAGCTCCACCTCATACCTTTTACCCATCCTATAAGCTTAAATAGTCTTGATCGCGAGGGTGTGAGATTGCTGAGTCCCTGTGACTCACAGATACTTCCAAAACCAGTTTGTAGGTGCCGATGTTACCGGGCAGGTGACGCGGCCAAGCTCAAGGAGGAGCTCGATGAAGATCTTGTCCTTTGTGTTGTTTCGTTCCAGTTGATCAGTAGTGGAGCCCAGTTGGGACGATCGGGGATCTGTGTAGCATTTGGGGTAGTCTTCTTTTATTTTGGTTCCGTAGTCGGACCTTGATTGTATCTGGATGATGTAATGCTTTATTCATGTAATTGTGTGAAGTGGCGATTCTAAGCCAACTATGTATCTTTTCCCCTTAATGTATTACATGGGTTGTTGTGAAGATTACCTCACTTGCGACATTAGTTTCAATGCGGTTATGCCTCTAAGTCATGCTTCGACATGTGGGAGATATAGCCGCATCGAGGGCGTTACAGCTCTCCTGACAAAGAGAGAGACCTTAGTGAATTCAGAATGTCGCCGAAGGGCGAGTGCTGAAAGATATCCGCGACTGTGAATTCCATGATCGGCGCCCAATCGGATTCGACTGGCAGGGGCGCGGATGGTTCGGAGTCCAAAAAAGAGTCTAGCACCTTGGAGTCACGGGCGGCGCAGAGGGTTAGGCTGGTGTTCGGCTCGATCGCCGTTGAGACTGCAGCCCCTGAGGAGGTGTCTAACCACCTGTCCTCGATTGGCGCAGTTGGCTCCGAGCTAAGGGTCAGAGCTGATGCGGGTGCGTCCTCTGGGGTACTGTTCGGTGGCAGAGCTAGGTCATACCCATCGCGACAGTGCGTCGCGCCCGGCTATGGCTCGAATCCGTCGAAGATCAAGTTTCCGCGGGTGTCGGTCGTGTAGTTCAAACTTCCAAATCTGACTTGATGGCCAGGGGCGTAGCTTTCAATCTTCTCCAGATGGCCAAGCGAATTAGCCCGCAGTGCAAAGCCATCGAATACGAAGATCTGTCCGGGGAGAAAAGTCTCACCCTGGACCGCATCGCTATCGATGATAGTAGGAGCCATCAAGCCTAATGGTGACGACACAGAGGAACTCCCAATGAAAGTACCAATGTCGGTGTCAAAACCGGCGGATCTCGGGTAGGGGGTCCCGAACTGTGCGTCTAGGCCGGATGGTAACAGGAGGCAGCGGACACAATGTTTTACCCAGGTTCGAGCCCTCTTGATGGAGGTAAAACCCTACGTCCTGCTTGATTAATATTGATGATATGGGTAGTACAAGAGTAGATCTACCATGAGATCAAGGAGGCTAAACCCTAGAAGCTAGCCTATGGTATGATTGTATGTTGTGGTTGTTGTCCAACGGACTAAAACCCTTCGGTTTATATAGACACTAGAGAGGGTTAGGGTTACACAAGGTCGGTTACAAAGGAGGAGATATCCATATCCGTATTGCCTAGCTTGCCTTCCACGCCAAGTAGAGTCCCATCCGGACACGAGACGAAGTCTTCAATCTTGTATCTTCATAGTCTAACAGTCCGGCCAAAGGATATAGTCCGGCTGTCCGGAGACCCCCTAATCCAGGACTCCCTCAGGCACCCTTCAGGACACCCTTATAGTACATCTCGGGGTGGCGATGCTCATTGCCCTACGGTGGCCCTTCCTTCACCAGCTTCACGGCGTCCATCTTGGCCCATTGCACCATCACACGGGCGAAAGCCTGGCGTGCACCTTTGATGCAGATTGACAGCTTGATGACTTCCAGCCGTGGGCAGGCATCCACAAGCCGCCTCACCAGGCCGAAGTAGCTGTTGGGAAGGGCGTCGCTAGGCCACATCCAGACTATAAATCCCTTCATGGCCTGTTCGGCCGCCTTGTGGAGCTCGACCAGTTGCTTCAGCTGGTCTCTCAGAGGCATCGGGTGTTCGGTCCTAGTATAATGAGACCAGAATAGCTTCTTCGTTGAGCTTCCCTCCTCGTCCTGGTAAAACTGTGCGGCATCCGACACGCTATGGGGCAAATCTGCGAATGCTCCTGGAGAGCTCCGGATTCGGGTAAGTAACAAGTAATTTACTTTCACATGCTTGCTTTACATATAGAATGCCTTACCCGCCGCTATCTTCTACATCGCATCAATCTCCTGGAGGGCCTTTTGGGCTTCGGTCTTGGCACTCTTTGCACTCTCAAGGGCCGCGGCAAGCTCAGACTCTCATGTCTTCAAGTCAAGCTCCAACGTCTCGTGCTCCGTCACGAGAGCGTGGAGCTCTTGCTGCACCTCGCTCACCCGTGCCTCATGCCTTTCCCGCTCGATGCGCTCCTTGGCCACTTTGTTTTCGGCCTCGGATAGCGCTTGCTTCAGGGTCGCCACCTCGGTCGTGGCCCCTGGCAAATTTATAGTGATCCCGTTGTAACGCCCTCGATGCGGCTATATCTCCCACGTGTCGAAGCACGACTTAGAGGCATAACCGCATTGAAATCAATGTCGCAAGTGAGGTAATCTTCACAACAACCCATGTAATAATTAAGGAAAGGAGGTACATAGTTGGCTTACAATCGCCACTTCACACAATACATGAATAAAGCATTACATCATCCAGATACAAACAAGGTCCCACTACGGAACCAAAATAAAATAAGACTACCCCAAATGCTACACAGATCCCCGATCGTCCCAACTGGGCTCCACTACTGATCAACTGAAACGAAACAACACGATGAACAAGATCTTCACCGAGCTCCTCCTTGAGCTCGGTTGCGTCACCTGCACGGTATCATTGGCACCTGCAAACTGGTTTTTGAAGTAATTTGTGAGTCACGGGGACTCAGCAGTCTCACACCCTCGCGATCAAGACTATTTAAGCTTATAGGAAGGGAAAAGGTATGAGCTGGAGCTGCAGCAAGCGACTAGCATATATGGTGGCTAACATACGCAAATGAGAGCGAGAAGAGAAGGCAAAGCATGTTCGAGAAACTATGATCAAAAAGTGATCCTAGAACAACCTACGTCAAGCATAACTCCAACACCGTGTTCACTTCCCGGACTCCACCGGAAAGAGACCATCATGGCTACACACGCGGTTGATGCATTTTAATTTAAGATAAGTCTTCAGGTTTTCTACAACCGGAGATTAACAAATTCCCATCTGCCCATAACCGCGGGCACGGCTTCGAAAGTTCAAATCCCTGCAGGGGTGTCCCAACTTAGCCCATCACAAGCTCTCACGGTCAACGAAGGATATTCCTTCTCCCAAGACAATCCGATCAGACTCGGCATCCCGGTTACAAGACATCTCGACAATGGTAAAACAAGTCCGGCAAGACCGCCCGATGCACCGACATCCTGATAGGAGATGCACATATCTCCTTCTCAGGGCAACACCGGATGAACACTACGTACAGCTAAAACCAGCCCTCAAGTTTCCCCAAGGTGGCGCCGCAAGTGGCTCTGGTTCGGACCAACACTTAGACAAGCACTGGCCCGGGGGGTTAAAATAAAGATGACCCTCGGGATGCGCGACTCCCAAGGGAAAAAGGCTAGGTGGCGAATGGTAAAACCAAGGTTGGGCCTTGATGGAGGATTTTATTCAAAGCGAACTGTCAAGGGGTTCCCATTATAACCCAACCGTGTAAGGAACACAAAATCAAGGAACATAACACCGGTATGACGGAAACTAAGGCGGCAAAAGTGGAACAAAACACCAGGCATAATGTAACGCCCTGAGACCGATGCTCGAGAAGACTTCCATATGTTCCGGGTTTCGTTGTGTGTTTTGTTTCGTCTGTTGCATTCATCTTTGTATCGTGTGCATTGCATCATGTCATCATGCCATCATGTCATTTCTTTTTCTTAACTCCACTAAATAAACCATATGGATCTTCGATCCATTTAAACCGAGGGAATTCACGTGGTGATTCTCTTTATAACATATCCTCCCGATATTAGGGAGCTATATTAAATATTCCAATAATTTGGATTCACCCATAAACACACTTGTAAAATATCACAATGCCATTGTTATCTTAGTTCTTGGTCTCCAACATTGCCATATATTTTTTTCATCATATTCCGGAGCTCCACCAAAAACTCGAACATTTTTGGCCTCACCGAACCTAGTCCCAATTCAAAACCATTTGAATTATATTCAAATATATTTGAATTTAATTCCTGCAATCTTGCCACTTATATTTTTCTGTGGTCATGTTATTTTTTATGAGTTTAGGAAAATTGTCCTCCTGCTCAAACTCTTTTTCCCTAACCCCCTTATTTTTCCTCTCTCTCTATTTTCTTTTCAATTAAAGAAGAAAGAGAGGAGAGGGAGAGCGAAAGAGAGGAGAGGGAGAGCCCAATCCAGCAAGCCCAGCTGACCCCTCATCTCTACTGGGCCGGCCCCAAGCCCACCTACCGGACCTAACCCTAGCAGCCACTAGGCTGACCGAGACCACCATCTCCTTCGATCCCTCGCACAACTCTCCCTCTCGTACCCCTTCCACCCAGCGCCGCCAGGGAGAGCGCGCCCGATCTCATCTCCCTCGATCCCACTCCTCTCCCTCTCATCCTCCCGTGCCCGATCCCATCTTCCTCTCTCCCCTCACCCAGTTCTCACGAGCGCCACCCAGGCCTCACCCGACCCCCCTGTCACGGCCTCTTCAGGCGACCATGGCGCCCCGTCGGCCGGCGAGCCGCCACTGCCGTTGGCACCCGCTGCCCTGCCACCGGAGTCTCCTCGTGCACCTCCCTGCTTCGTCCGGCCGCCACGCCGCCAAGCTCCTCCACCGTGCCGCCAAGCTCCTCCACCACGCCTCGCCTTCGACCTCGGATTTCGCGTCCCATGGCCACAAGCGCCACCAGCAGCAGTATCAAGCCGTCCCCATCGCCGAGTCCCTCTCCGCCCTTCTGCACCTTGTCTCCGGCCCTACCCGTCGAAGCCACGCCTCCCGGTGCCCGCAGCTGCGTCGACGGTCTTCCTCCTTGACGTTGTTGCCTCGAGCCTCCCCATGCCTCGAGAGACCAACGTGCCAAGTCCCCGCCGCTGCTGCTGCTGCTGCAAGTTCCGCGGCTATTGCTCCTGCATCGCACCAAGTCCCTGCATCACGCCCTGTTGCAGTGGACGCCAAGTCCAACGATCACCGAGCGTGGAACTCGCCAAGTACCACAAGTTCCTGATGGATGCGCCAAGTCCCCAGCGAGACCCGTTTTCGTCAAGTTCGACTACACGGCTAAGACCTCGGAGTTGGACAGCAAGCGGCAAGTACCCCACCAGCAAGACCACACGGATGCCCGAATGATTCGCAAAGACCGACGAGAACGACTTCGTCGACCAATGAGTACCACGGCGACCATTGTACGCCAAGTACCTCTCCGAAAAACGAACATGTACCACTACGTCCAGAGGTATCGGATCCGTCAAGTCCAACCACGAATGGGTACAACTATCGGCGACCCTGAACGACTACGAAACGTGAACCTCTACCGTTGACCCTAGAGCATGCGAGATCGACTACTTCCACTACCGTCGTCGCGAGAACGCCTACTTCCCTCTACGAACGAGAACCGTCCCCTTTGCACGCTACAAAGGTATAACCACCGCGATCGGCGTCCGAGAACGAATGCTTGTGTTGTATGAGACGCACCCTTTGTCTACACCGTGTCCGTTTTGCCACTCGTTTCCATGCCCCTAACTCGTGGGAACCCGGTTACCGGGATCACCCCACCATCTTTTGCACGCTCCCGTCACATTTACTTTTGCATTGACGTCTCAATGAGTTGTCGGAACCGGAACGTTGCCGTGGCACCGTTTCGTTATTGTTGCCATGGCACCCCTTTCGTTTCCGCCACGATGACAAATGTTTCATAATGCTCTTGTCAACTTTTAATAAAAATTGCATAAACTTGTTCATGTCATCCGCATCATGACAACAACTAATAAAATGTTTAAAATTGTTGTTTGCTTGAAATTACTAATGCATATGGGGATTTACCGGGTTTCTTGTTTATTATATCCGGCCCCATTTAAATTGTTTAGATGGTATAAATTTGCTATGTTTCACCTCTTGACATGCTTAACAACATTTAATATTGGTGAGTTCATAACCGGGAGAGAACTAAATAATTGTCGTGGTGTTTCGTCAATATGCAACGGAGTTGCATATTGAGCTCCACTTAATTTGTAGTATTGTTTGTGCACTTTACCATGCCATGCATATTTAAAACCGGACATGCATCATACTTGGTTGTGCATCATGCCATGTTATGTGTTGGTTGTTTACTATGTTGTTTGCTTCTTTCCAGTGTTGCTTCTTCGGGTTAGTTCCGATAATGTCGTGCTTGTGAGGAACCGTTCGACTACGTCCGTGTGTCTTCTTCATGGACTCGTTCTTCTTCCTTGCGGGATTTCAGGCAAGATGACCATACCCTCGAAATCACTTCTATCTTTGCTTGCTAGTTGCTCGCTCTTTTGCCATGCCTAAGCTGCGATACCTACCACTTGCTTATCATGCCTCCCATATTGTTGAACCAAGCCTCTAACCCACCTTGTCCTAGCAAACCGTTGTTTGGCTATGTTACCGCTTTGCTCAGCCCCTCTTATAGCGTTGGTAGTTGCAGGTGAAGATTGAAGTTTGTTCCTTGTTGGAACATGGAGATGTTGTTCCTTGTTGGAACATGTTTATTTGTTGGGATATCACAATATATCTTATTTAATTAATGCATCTATATACTTGGTAAAGGGTGGAAGGCTCGGCCTTATGCCTGGTGTTTTGTTCCACTCTTGCCGCCCTAGTTTCCATCATATCAGTGTTATGTTCCCGGATTTTGTGTTCCTTACACGGTTGGGTATAATGGGAACCCCTTAACAGTTCGCTTTGAATAAAACTCCTCCAGCAAGGCCCAACCTTGGTTTTATCATTCGCCACCTAGCCTTTTTTCCCTTGGGTTAGGCCAGCCCAAGGGTCATCTTATTTTAACACCCCCCCGGTCCAGTGCTTGTCTAAGTGTTGGTCCAAACTGAGTAGACTGCGGGGCCACCTCGGGGAAACTTGAGGGCTGGTTTTACTCGTAGGATGTCTCATCCGGTGTTGCCCTGAGAACGAGATATGTGCAGCTCCCATCAGGATGTCGGCGCATCGGGCAGCTTTGCTGGACTTGTTTTACCATTGTCGAAATGTCTTGTAAACGGGATTCCGAGTCTGATCGGGTCTTCCCGCTAGAAGGAATATCCTTCGTTGACTGTGAGAGCTTGTGATGGGCTAAGTTGGGACACCCCTGCAGGGATTTGAACTTTGAAAAGTTGTGCCCGAGGTTATGGGTAGATGGGAATTTGTTAACGTCCGGTTGTAGAAAACCTAAAGTTGACCTTAATTAAAATATATCAACCGCGTGTGTTACCGTGATGGTCTCTTTCCGGCAGAGTCCGGGAAGTGAACACGGTGTTGGAGTTATGCTTGACGTAGGTTGCTTTAGGATCACTTCTTGATCATACTTTCTCGAACGTGCTTTGCCTTCTCTTCTCGCTCTCATTTGCGCATGTTAGCCACCATATATGCTAGTCGCTTGCTGCAGCTCCACCTTATACCTTTGCCTTACCTATAAGCTGAAATAGTCTTGATCGCGAGGGTGTGAGATTGCTGAGTCCCCGTGACTCACAGATACTTCCAAAACCAGCTTGCAGGTGCCGATGAGTCCGTGCAGTTGACGCAACCAAGCTCAGGAGGAGCTCGATGAAGATCTTGTCCTTTGTGTTGCTTCGTTCTAGTTGATCAGTAGTGGAGCCCAGTTGGGGTCGATCGGGGATCTGTGTAGCTTTTGGGGTAGTCTTCTTTTATTTTTGTTCTGTAGTCGGACCTTGATTGTATTTGGTTGATGTAATGCTTTATTCATGTATTGTGTGACGCGGCGATTGTAAGCCAACTATGTATCTCTTTCCCTTATGTATTACATGGGTTGTGTGAAGATTACCTCACTTGCGACATTGCTTTCAATGCGGTTATGCCTCTAAGTCGTGCTTCAACACGTGGGAGATATAGCTGCATCGAGGGTGTTACAAGTTGGTATTTGAGCCTTCCCCGACCTTAGGAGCCCCCACTGCTTGATCGTTTTTAGCAGCCATTGTTGAGTCTAGAAAAATGTTTTGAGTCATTTAGGAATTATATATCGGAGAGTTTAGGAATTCTTTTTACTCCCCAGTCTCCTCATCGCTCTGGTAAGGCATCCTGACGTAGAGTTTTGACTCTTCTCTTCTCAAATTTTCACAATTTTTTTTGGGTTTTTATCATTTTTGCCACTAGTTGTGTCCCACTACTCAGTTTTTCCATTAGAAGTTACAACTACTCAAAAATGCCATCGATCCATGAGATGTTTGCTCAAAAATGCCATCGTTCCATTAGATGTTTCCTCAAAAATGCCATTAGACATCGTTATTTTCACATCAAACTCATTGACCATGTTATATGACAAAAATAAGCCTAGACCTACATGGCAGTTCTCTCTATCTCACAATGATAAGTGTGGCCCCACTTGTTAGGAGTAACCAAGCGAATAATGTTATAGAAAAATAAGAACGTCGTTGGGATCAAGTGGGCCCCACATTTTATTGTAGTAAGATAGAAGGAGAGCTGGCATGCTGGTTCATAGGTATTTATGTCATTATAACATGGCAAAAGAGATTTGAGATCACAATAATGGTGCCCAGTGGCATTTTTGAACATGTGTCTAACAAAGCGATGGCATTTTTGAGCAGTTGAAATTCCTAGTGGCAAAACTGAGTAGTGGGACACAACCGATGGCATAAATGATAAAACCCCATTTTTTTAGGATCACGCGGGTATCTTGGAATCGTTCCGATGGATTTGTGACGGGAACATTGTTCTTGGTGGCTCCTGTCATTTAGGGGTTGTGGCAGTGTCCCGGGGAGTTGAGCTCCGAGGTGTTGTCGTCACAATTTTATCGTTGTAGTTCTGGAATACCTGAGTTTAGTACGCCGACATTGAAAATCTCTTTTATGCAGTTGTTGGTGAGATAACCTCGACGCCACCCAGTACTGGGGCGGGAGTTCGGGAGTATTGCCATAACTCGTATAACGGATACTTTTCGAAGGTTGAGGTAGACGATTTCTGAAGGTTTCTTGGTTATGTGTTGAAGGATGGATACAGCTGGATGTAGGATTTGTTAGTTTTGGGTGAGATATTATGCTTCCCCTGTATCCCCAACACCTGATTGCATAACCGGAAAGTTTCGGGAGTTTATAAGTGGGAATTCAAGTAGATCTTAGGATATCTTTCCGACAGATGTATGATATGAAATTGGGGTTCGACGTCCAGTTGTCCGCCTATTCACGGTTGGTTTTACAGTGGTCTCGTTGTGTCTTAAAGAGTCCTTGGCTATGCCGACTCGGGGACGCTTCGTATGTCATGTGCACTGCCTTGTACATGATGGTGCTGTACGATCGAGCCCGTGTAGGCCCCACCACGAAAACTTCGGACGAAATCTCTATCATATGTTTGTTCCGGTTTATTCTGCAAGCCAATCCTTTGTTTTGTTTTGAGTTGTGGTATTCGAGTTGCTTCGAAGGCAAATGTTGATTCCATACCTTCCCCAAATGGTGTTCTCATACTCCGATGTGAATACTAATCCTTCTTGATAATCGAGATTGTCATGTCAATCCTTTTTCACTGGCGTGTTTCTCTTCAAGTGGATCCGGTCACTTCAACATTCGCAAGATCAAGTATCAGTTCTTCTCAACGGTGTTTGTTTCATCCATGTCCAAGTTGCCTTTGTTTTTCCCGCCCACCCACCCTTTTTTCCTCAAGGACTCAGATTTCTTAATCAAGTATCCTTTTATTCATGAGAAGTCTCTCCATTCTTTTTCCTTCATGTTTTTACCCGGTGTTTCTCATGAAGATTCTAATGGAGCTTCAAGTTCGTCACTCTTCACTCGTTTTCCTCTACGGTGGATTCAATTCAAGATTTTGGTGTTGATCATATCCTTTAACTCGTTTCAAATGTTTTCCATGCCGGTGCACCTCATAATCATCCACTTCTCGCCATTCATTTGTTCTGGAGTGCTGACGATATCTCGGAAGGCTCGTCTTTTCATTCAAGATCCGTTCAACCTATTTTGAGGTTGTTATCTTATTCAAGTCTTTTAATTCAACCGGTGCAATCTCTCTTTCAAATCATTCTACGGTGTTTCTTTTGAGTGGGCCCTAACCCACAGGTCTTTTTCCAGGATCTTACCTGACTCTTCTAATTCTCCCGGAGATATCCGTAAAATTCTTTTCGAAGTTTGATGTCAGAATGAATTGTCATCAGTCAAATGCCTTTCTCCAAGATCTTATAATTCTTTTCATTGTTGGGTCAACCTTCCATTTTTCATCCCGGAGTATCTCAACAATTTGGTGGTGTTTCTCATCATCATTCTCAGATTTTGAAGTCCTAAGAAGAGGTTCTTTTAAATCTTGCCCCATTCTCTGCCATCCTCCCATAATTGTTTCGGTTGTGAGAATTTCTTTTCACCCATCCGGAGTAATTCAGAGTATTTTCAGTTTGATTCTCCGAAGGCCATCATTTCAGGATTATTCATTCTAGCTTTCAGCTCCCGTTCTTCAATCTTACCGGTGCATCATCCAAGTATATTCTCTAACCAGCTCGTGATCTTTTGTTCTCATGGATCTAATTTCCCTCAAGTATTTTCATTCGTTCTCTAATCCTTTCCAGTGATTTATCCCTTTATTTCGTTCTTTGTCAACGCTTACGGTGGTTCGTTCCAGATTTTTCTTTCTTACCATATCAATTCATTCGTTGCTTCCTAATCCTACCGGTGGTTCGTTGAAGACTTTCTCAAGTTGATGCTATATCTATCTTAATCCTTTTCAGAGAGAATAAGTAGTTTTCCAAATCCATTTGCTCGAAATCAATTTAAATTGATGAAGGATAAGCATAATGTAATTCTTATTCTTGACTCTTCCAAGTGATTTAATTCTTTATTTCGGAGGCTCATCAAATTTCTGATTTCAATTGTTTCATCTTCTTCTTTTTTCCTGGAGTTCCAACTTCTTCCAATTATTTCACCACGGAAATCCATCTAATCATTGCAAGTCCTCACCTTGTGTTTTCAACTTCTCTTTCCTTACGTGGTGATTATTCTTTTGTTACCGGAGTTCTTCATGGAGGCGCTACTTGATGGTTCATAAAGGATTTAATTCATTCTCTAAATGTTCACCAAGTTTCTTTTCAGAGAAGCTCAAGTTTTTCTTCATCTGTCAATCCGGAGTGCAATTCCTTCTACCGTTTCATTGGAGGTGGTATTATGTCATTCTTGATAATTTGAGTTCATGTTTCATGATTCACAAGTTATCAAGAATGAGGTATTTTAAACCCATCGATCTCTTCATTGGAGTTATCTTGGGTTATATTTCACCTAAAGCCTTCCCTAAGGATTGTTACTATTATGGTGCTTATAAATGACCCAAGTTCTTCATTTATTCTCCCGGTGACATAAGTTTCCCGTCTCCTTGTTGATATCAATCCAATCTATTTTTCGTTAGTGGCAGAATTTCACCTCAGTTTTGAGATGCTTTCCATAAGCCCACTACAAGTTTATTCGTTTCATTGTTGATAACTCAACAACTCTGTTCTAGCTTTTGTTGTAAGCATGCTCCCTTAGGACCTTGTTTTTCTCCTCCGTTCATTCCATTCCATTCTCTCATTTCTTCCGGAGGCATTGTGATGTTGCTTTATTCAACCCTTCTTCTTGTTCTTGTCAGGACCTTGTTCTTTTCATGCTTATTCATTTAACCGGAGTGTCGTGTTTTCATTCGATCTCTCTCATCTTATCAAGTTTTACCCCCCCTTCTCAACCGGAGTGCTGCCTGAAATCTTTCTTACCCCTTGTGCCATTCTTTCAATAGTTCCGGAGGTAATGTGTTGTTGATTTCATCAAGTATCACCCAATCTTCCCAACATCATGTTCGATTCCTTCCATTTATAGTTGGAGTGCTGTCCAAATTTACATCAGTCTTATTCCTTCTATATCTTGTTTTAACTGGAGCGTTATTGTAATCGATCCTTGTCGTTCTTTGTACATCTCGTTTCTACCGGAGTGCTTGCATATACTTCTTGTCCATTGTAACCCTTTTCTTATGTCTTTCAACCTCAAGGTTTTTCGCAATGTTCCTTGTTCCTCTTTTCTAACAGAGTGTTTCCAACTTTGTTCATCTCTGTTGTATTCTTTCTTTCAAGTTGTTCAACCTTTCAAGGTTCTTTGGTTTCACTCGTTTGTCAAAGAAGCAACTTAGTTTTACCTTTTCTCTTCCTCTTTCGTTTTCCCTCCGGTGCCATTCTAGATCTCGGGACAAGATCCTCTCGTAGTGGTGGAGTGTTGTAACGCCCCGAGACCGATGCTCGAGAAGACTTCCATATGTTCCGGGTTTCGTTGTGTGTTTTGTTTCGTCTGTTGCATTCATCTTTGTATCGTGTGCATTGCATCATGTCATCATGCCATCATGTCATTTCTTTTTCTTAACTCCACTAAATAAACCGTATGGATCTTCGATCCATTTAAAGTGAGGGAATTCACGTGGTGATTCTCTTTATAACATATCCTCCCGATATTAGGGAGCTATATTAAATATTCCAATAATTTGGATTCACCCATAAACACACTTGCAAAATATCCCAATGCCTTTGTTATCTTAATTCTTGGTCTCCAACATTGCCATATTTTTTTTCATCATATTCCGGAGCTCCACCAAAAACTCAAACATTTTTGGCCTCACCGAACCCAGTCCCAATTCAAAACCATTTGAATTATATTCAAATGAATTTGAATTTAATTCCTGCAATCTTGCCACTTCTATTTTTCTGTGGTCATGTTATTTTTTATGAGCTTAGGAAAATTGTCCTCCTGCTCAAACTCTTTTTCCCTAACCCCCTTATTTTTCCTCTCTCTCTATTTTATTTTCAATTAAAGAAGAAAGAGAGGAGAGGGAGAGCCCAATCCAGCAAGCCCAGCTGACCCCTCCTCTCTACTGGGCCGGCCCCAAGCCCACCTACCGGACCTAACCCTAGCAGCCACTAGGCCGACCGAGACCACCATCTCCTTTGATCCCTCGCACAACTCTCCCTCTCGTACCCCTTCCACCCAGCGTCGCCAGGGAGAGCGCGCCCGATCTCATCTCCCTCGATCCCACTCCTCTCCCTCTCATCCTCCCGTGCCGGATCCCATCTTCCGCCCAGGCCTCGCCCGACCCCCCTGTCGCGGCCTCTTCAGGCGACCATGGTGCCCCGTCGGCCGGCGAGCCGCTGCTGCCGTTGGCACCCGCTGTCCTGCCGCGCCGGAGTCTCCTCGTGCGCCTCCCTGCTTCGTCCGGCCGCCGCGCCGCCAAGCTACTCCACCGCGCCTCGCCTTCGACCTTGGATTTCGCGTCCCATGGCCAAAAGCGCCACCAGCAGCAGTTTCAAGCCGTCCCCATCACCGAGTCCCTCTCCGCCCTTCTGCACCTCGTCTCCGGCCCTGCCCGTTGAAGCCACGCCTCCCGGTGCCCACAGCTGCGTCGACGGTCTTCCTCCTTGACGTTGTCGCCTCGAGCCTCCCCATGCCTCGCGAGACCAACATGCCAAGTCCCCGCTGTTGCCGTTGCTGCTGCAAGTTCCGCGGCTGTTGCTCCTGCATCGCGCCAAGTCCCTGCATCACGCCCTGTTGCAGTGGACGCCAAGTCCAACGGTCACCGAGCATGGAACTCGCCAAGTACCACAAGTTCCTGATGGATGCGCCAAGTCCCCAGCGAGACCCGTTTTCGTCAAGTTCGACTACACGGCTAAGACCTCGGAGTTGGACCGCAAGCGCCAAGTACCCCACCGGCAAGACCACACGGATGCCCGAACGATTCGCAAAGACCGACGAGAACGACTTCGTGGACCGATGAGTACCACGGCAACCGTTGTACGCCAAGTACCTCTCCGAAAAACGAACATGTACCACTACGTCCGGAGGTATCGGATCCGTCAAGTCCAACCACGAATGGGTACAACTATCGGCGACCCCGAACGACTACGAAACGTGAACCTCTATCATCGACCCTAGAGCATGCGAGATCGACTACTTCCACTACCGTCGTCGCGAGAACGCCTACTTCCCTCTACGAACGAGAACCGTCCCCTTTGCATGCTACAAAGGTATAACCACCAAGATCGGCGTCCGAGAACGAATGCTTGTGTTGTATGAGACGCACACTTTGTCTGCACCGTGTCCGTTTTGCCACTCGTTTCCATGCCCCTAACTCGTGGGAACCCGGTTACCGGGATCACCCCACCATCTTTTGCACGCTCCCGTCACATTTTCTTTTGCACTGACGTCTCAGTGAGTTGTCGGAACCGGAACGTTGCTGTGGCACCATTTCGTTATCATCGCCGTGGCACCCCTTTCATTTCCGCCACGATGACAAATGTTTCATAATGCTCTTGTCAACTTTTAATAAAAATTGCATAAACTTGTTCATGTCATCCGCATCATGATAACAACAAATAAAATGTTTAAAATTGTTGTTTGCTTTAAATTACTAATGCATATGGGGATTTACCGGGTTTGTTGTTTATTATATCTGGCCCCATTTAAATTGTTTAGATGGTATAATTTTGGTATGTTTCACCTCTTGACATGCTTAACAACATTTAATATTGGTGAGTTCATAACCGGGAGAGAACTAAATAATTGTCGTGGTGTTTCGTCAATATGCAACAGAGTTGCATATTGAGCTCCACTTAATTTGTAGTATTGTTTGTGCACTTTACCATGCCATTCATATTTAAAACCGGAGATGCATCATACTTGGTTGTGCATCATGCCATGTTATGTGTTGGTTGTTTACTATGTTGTTTGCTTCTTTCCGGTGTTGCTTCTTCGGGTTAGTTCCGATAACGTCGTGCTTGTGAGGAACCGTTCGACTACGTCCGCGTGTCTTCTTCATGGACTCGTTCTTCTTCCTTGCGGGATTTCAGGCAAGATGACCATACCCTCGAAATCACTTCTATCTTTGCTTGCTAGTTGCTCGCTCTTTTGCCATGCCTATGCTGCGATACCTACCACTTGCTTATCATGCCTCCCATATTGTTGAACCAAGCCTCTAACCCACCTTGTCCTAGCAAACCGTTGTTTGGCTATGTTACCGCTTTGCTCAGCCCCTCTTATAGCGTTGGTAGTTGCAGGTGAAGATTGAAGTTTGTTCCTTGTTGGAACATGGAGATGTTGTTCCTTGTTGGGACATGTTTATTTGTTGGGATATCACAATATATCTTATTTAATTAATGCATCTATATACTTGGTAAAGGGTGGAAGGCTCGGCCTTATACCTGGTGTTTTGTTCCACTCTTGCCGCCCTAGTTTCCGTCATATCAGTGTTATGTTCCCGGATTTTGTGTTCCTTACGCGGTTGGGTATAATGGGAACCCCTTGATAGTTCTCTTTGAAAAAAACTCCTCCAGCAAGGCCCAACCTTGGTTTTATCATTCGCCACCTAGCCTTTTTTCCCTTGGGTTAGGCCAGCTCAAGGGTCATCTTATTTTAACCCCCCCCCCCCCCCCCCCGGCTAGTGCTTGTCTAAGTGTTGGTCCGAACTGAGTAGACTGCGGGGCCACCTCGGGGAAACTTGAGGGCTGGTTTTACTCGTAGGATGTCTCATCCGGTGTTGCCCTGAGAACGAGATATGTGCAGCTCCCATCAGGATGTCGGCGCATCGGGCGGCTTTGCTGGACTTGTTTTACCATTGTCGAACTGTCTTGTAAACGGGATTCCGAGTCTGATCGGGTCTTCCCGCTAGAAGGAATATCCTTCGTTGACCGTGAGAGCTTGTGATGGGCTAAGTTGGGACACCCCTGCAGGGATTTGAACTTTCGAAAGCCGTGCCCGTGGTTATGGGCAGATGGGAATTTGTTAACGTCAGGTTGTAGAAAACCTAAAGTTGACCTAAATGAAAATATATCAACCGCGTGTGTTACCGTGATGGTCACTTTCCGGCGGAGTCCGGGAAGTGAACACGGTGTTGGAGTTATGCTTGACGTAGGTTGCTTTAGGATCACTTCTTGATCATATTTTCTCGAACGTGCTTTGCCTTCTCTTCTCGCTCTCATTTGCGTATGTTAGCCACCATATATTCTAGTCGCTTGCTGCAGCTCCACCTCATACCTTTGCCTTACCTATAAGCTTAAATAGTCTTGATCGCGAGGGTGTGAGATTGCTGAGTCCCCGTGACTCACAGATACTTCCAAAACCAGCTTGCAGGTGCCGATGAGTCCGTGTAGTTCACGCAACCAAGCTTAGGAGGAGCTCGATGAAGATCTTGTCCTTTGTGTTGCTTCGTTCTAGTTGATCAGTAGTGGAGCCCAGTTGGGGTCGATCGGGAATCTGTGTAGCTTTTGGGGTAGTCTTCTTTTATTTTGGTTCCGTAGTTGGACCTTGATTGTATTTGGTTGATGTAATGCTTTATTCATGTATTGCGTGACGTGGCAATTGTAAGCCAACTATGTATCTCTTTCCCTTATGTATTACATGGGTTGTGTGAAGATTACCTAACTTGCGACATTGCTTTCAATGCGGTTATGCCTCTAAGTCGTGCTTCGACACGTGGGAGATATAGTCGCATCAAGGGTGTTACACATAAGGCCGAGCCTTCCACCCTTTACCAAGTATATAGATGCGTTAATTAAAAAAGAGATATTGTGATATCCCAACAACAAGCCATGTTCCAACATGGAACAACTCCAATGTTCACCTGCAACTAACAACGCTATAAGAGGGGCTGAGCAAAGCGGTAACATAGCCAAACAACGGTTTGCTAGGACAAGGTGGGTTAGAGGTTTGACATGGCAATATGGGAGGCATGATAAGCAAGTGGTCGGTATCGTAGCATAGGCATGGCAAAAGAGCGAGCATCTAGCAAGCAAAGATAGAAGTGATTTCGAGGGTATGGTCATCTTGCCTGAGATCCCGCAAGGAAGAAGAACGAGTCCATGAAGAAGACAAATGGACGTAGTTGAACGGATCCTCACAAACGCGACATTATCGGAACCAACCCGAAGAAGCAACACCAGAAAGAAGCACACAACATAGTAAACAACCAACACATGAACATGGCATGATGCACAACCAAGTATGATGCATGTCCGGTTTAATGAGGCATGGCATGGCAAAATGCACAAACAATCTTACAAATTAAGTGGAGCTCAATATGCAACGAGTTGCATATTGACGGAACACCACATTCAAGTTATTTAGTTCGATCTCGTTTAGGTACTCAACAATATTAAATGTTGCTAAACATGGCAAGAGGAGAGCATAAGGAAATTATCTATTTAGGCAAGTTTAAATGAGGCCGGAATGCCAAACAACAATTCCGGTAAAACCCCATAGGCAATAGTAATTTGGTGCAACAACAATTTTAAACATCTAAAGGTTATTATCATGATGCGGATGACACGAACAAGTTTATGCAATTTTTATTAAAGTTGACAAGAGCATTGTGAAGCATTTGTCACTGTGGTGGAAAGGAAAGGGGTGCCACGGCAACGATAACGAAAACGGTGCCACGGCAGCGTTCCGGTTCCGGTAACTCGATTGAGATACCGATGCAAAGGAGAAGTGTGCAGATGTGTGCAAAAGATGGTGGGGTGCTCCCAGATTCCGGGTGTCCCACGAGTTGGCGACAAGGAAACGAGTGACAAATTTGGACACGGTGCAAACATGAGCATCTCAAACATCGCAAGCATTCGTTCATGAACGTCGTCTCGAGGTTATACCTTCGAAGCGTGCGTTATCGGAGGGGTTCAAGTTCGATGCGGTGTAAGGGAAGTAGACGTTCTCGGGACGTTCGGTAGTGGAAGTAGGGGTACATGACGATGGTAGAGGTACTCGTGATCTTGGCGGCGGTAGTCGTCCATGTTCTTAGTTGCACAATTTTCGTAGATGTTCGGGATCACGGCGAGGGACTTGACGTCCATGGAGGCTTCAAGGGTCGACGGTAGTTGTTCTCGTATCATCGTGGAAGTAGTCGTACTCGGCGATAGTGGTACTTGTCGTTTCGTTCGGTACTCGATCGAGCATCCAAGGTCTTCGGCGCTACGGTAATCGTACACACATTCGGAGAGAAGCTTGGCGTATCCATGTACTTGGTGTTATCCGTGCGTAGAGGTACTTTGTAGTTTCGACGGCGGGCATGCATGTTTTTGTAGATGAACTTGACTGATCCGAGGGATCTGAGTGTCGCGGTACTTGGCAAAAAAACACGTTGAGGTACTTGGCGATGTTCCCTGTTCAGTGGCCGTTGGACTTGGCGTCCCGGCCTATAGTCATTCGGGCTTCATGGAAGAACTTGACGCTCACGGGGTCTCGGTCATGCCTCAGTCTTGCGGGCAGCGAGGGAAGGAGCAAGGGCTCGCTGGGACTTGGCGCAGGCTGCATCCCGCAATGAAGCAGAGAGGAGACGAACGGCGCTGCGGGTCGAAGCAAAGGACATAGTCAACGCGGCCGGTACGAGCAGCGAGGTAGAAGAAGCAGAACTCCGGCGACGAGGTGCAGCAGCGGAGCTTTGAGCTCGGCTGGCAACGTTCAGAGGAGGCTAGGCGGAGGCGTGGCGACGGCTTGCTGGGGAAGGCCGGCGAGGCATGGAGGTCGAGGTCGCCAAGGAAGGGAGGCAGCAGGGGCATGGCGATGCTGATGGCCTTGCGGGCCATGTCGGGCGACAGGCGCGGCTTGGGGAGGCACAGACGATGCGAAGTCCAGCGGCGGCGAGACGTCGACGCGGGGAAGCGGATCGGGAGGATGGGACAGGGACGCTGGCGGCGCTGGAGGATGGGATCGGGGAAGAGGTTCGAGGGGAGATCGTGCGCGGGGCTTCTCCCTGGCGGCGGTGGATGAGGACAAGAGGGAGAGGGTGAGTGGGATCGAGGGAGACGGAGTGGCTGCGAGGGAGAGATGGGATCGAGGCCCCTGGTGCGATGCGTGCCTCTGGCGGCGGTGGGAACGAGCAAGAGGGATCGAGAGGGAGAGGTATAGATCGGCTAGGGTTAGAGCAGTGGGCTACGGGAGGCCTTGGCCAAGTGGGCCAGCGCGGGAGGTTAGGAGGCCCAGGAGGGTAGTGGTGCAGGCCTGGCCAGGGGTGCAGGCCGCCTCTCTCCCTAAATATCTCTCTTTTCCCATTTTAAAACAAAACAGAAAAGATAAGGAAAAGAAAGAGAAGGTAGGGGTGGAAACTGGGCATGGGGATAATTTTACTGGACTCGCAAAAATGATCTTGATCCAAGAAAAGTATAAATGGGTGTCGGTGTCAAAACTGACGGATCTCGGGTAGGGGGTCCCGAACTGTGCGTCTAGGCCGGATGGTAATAGGAGGCAGGGGACACAATGTTTTACCCAGGTTCGGGCCCTCTTGATGGAGGTAAAACCCTACGTCCTGCTTGATTAATATTGATGATATGGGTAGTACAAGAGTAGATCTACCACGAGATCGGAGAGGCTAAAGCCTAGAAGCTAGCCTATGGTATGATTGTATGTTGTGGTTTTTGTCCTACGAACTAAAACCCTTCGGTTTATATAGACACCGGAGAGGGTTAGGGTTACACAAGGTTGGTTACAAAGGAGGAGATATCCATATCCGTATTGCCTAGCTTGCCTTCCACGCCAAGTAGAGTCCCATCCGGACACGAGACGAAGTCTTCAATCTTGTATCTTCATAGTCCAACAGTCCGACCGAAGGATATAGTCCGGCTGTCCAGAGACCCCCTAATCCAGGACTCCCTCAGTAGCCCCCGAACCAGGCTTCAATGACGATGAGTCTGGCGCGCAGTATTGTCTTCGGCATTGCAAGGCGGGTTCCTCTCCAAATTCTGTGTACCTGTTGAAATAGTGTCCGGCCTCTTGTGAATGTTGCACTCCTTGGCTTCCACGCCCAATAATGGCCACTTCCCACGTGTCGAGCGAATGCGCAGAGCCAGGGTGTTTTTACATTTACCCACCTAGCTGTGTGAATGAGCTGCCTATTAAAAAGACGAGGATTCAGATCCAAATCACACCATCCTCCCTTGGCGAGCCTTCATCGGAGCGCATTCGACAGAGATCCATTCCATCATGGCCGGCCGACGCAGCTCCTCCTCTCGCTCCCCTAGCCCTAAGCCTGGAGATTGAGAGAGATGTTCCGTCCCGCACAGCAAATTAGTGATGCTTCAGACCAAGGGATTTCTTCCCCCAGCGTACATGGTCCCGGTTCAAGCCGGGCTCGCCACCTATAATGGCGGAGAGCAAGCGGGGAGCCTTCCCAATCCCTCCAAGGGAGAGCGGGTATGCCGTGTCCCTTATTTGGTAAGAGGGCTCGGATTTCCAATTCATCCATTTCTCCGGGGGCTCCTAGAGTTCTACGGCCTCCAGTTGCACAACCTTACGCCTGCCTCCATGCTGCATATCGTGGGATTCGTAGCCCTTTGCGAGTTGTTTTTGGGCTGTGAGGCTCATTTCGCTGTGTGGAAGAAACTATTATGTCTTGTGCCCCGTTCTCAGAAGGGGTTAATATATCAAGTGGGCGGAGCCGAAGTGTGGCATATTGCCGGGACCAGATATCTGTCCGGAACCCCAAAGAAGACGTCCGAAGACTGGCCTTCGGAATGGTTTTATATAGAAGACGTCCCCCTCCCGGATCCTATTCGAATCGGCCTTCCTGAGTTCGACAACGCTCCTTTGAAGAAGCGCCGGAGCTGGCATCCATGGAGCTCCCTGGAGAAAGATGACAGGGACGTTCTTTACCTGATGAGCCGAATAAGTTTTTTAGCTCGATCCGGATTGACCATGATCGAGGTCATGGCCATATGTATTATGCGGGGGGGTGCAGCCGCTTCAGTATAGAGGCCACCCCATGTGGGATTTCAACGGGGAGGATGACGCCACCCGCTACGGCCGTAAAGGGCTGGGATTAGTTGCTGATCTAATAAAGATCTTATCCACTTTGTACAAGGGAAAAGAGGAGGAATTCCTTCGTGTCAACCCGCAGGGCGGATTTTCTATGTACAATCCTCCGAGCTGGGTAAGCGGAGACTTTTTCTCGCCCAACCGTTTCATATTCCCGTAGTTAAGTATTCAGTCTAGCGATTTTGACGCAGGAACTGCGCCAGGCTGTAAGGGAGATAAACAACCCCCCTCCACAACCCGAGGAACCTGGACGGTCCCTTGACCCGGCTTCCCAAGAGGATCCGGACATATCTGTGGAGCTGATCGATGGGGTATTTTACAAATTGAGCAATGACAATGCTTTGGTGGCCATTACGGCCGATTACCCTGGGCTACTTCCAGCCTCACAGGTGACTAAGACCGAAGTCCCAGTACTTCGAAAAGGGATCCGTCCTTGCGTGTTTTTGATTGCCGTATAACAGCCGTGTTTTGCAGGGGAGGTCCTCGAGGCGGAAGGCCGAGCCTGCGGCGACTAGCCAACAAGGGGCCGCGAGGCCAGGCAGGCTGAAAAGACCCACAGTCCGAGTTAAGACACCGGCGCCGCGGTACGGCACGCCGTATTTATTGCAAGACATTATTCTCAGAGGCATATTAACGCCCATGCCTTCTTTTCAGGAAAAAGAGCGCTCGCCGGACTATACCCGGAGAGGCTACTAATCGCGCCTCCACCAGCCAGGCTCCAAGGCCGGATTCAGAGGCGGGAACGAATACAAGGCATGCGCCAGGCGCTCCTCCGATAGAGGATGCAGATAGACTGTCCGCCACCAATTCCGAGGTGGATAGTGCCATGAACCACAGGCGTCGCCGGACTGTTCTTCGTGACACTTGTTTCTCCCAAGAGGCATTGGATGCCTTCAACTCGGGAGATGCGTACCTCCGTGCCGCTCAAAATGGTCTAGCCAAAGCCATGGAGCAGTATGTAAAAGACATACGGGTGAGAAAATTTGGTGATTATATATATATATCAGTAGCCCCTAAGACTTGAAACAGTTAGAATAACTGATTTAAGGATCATTTGTTATGCAGGTTGTCGGTGTCAAAACCGGCGGATCTCGGGTAGGGGGTCCCGAACTATGCGTCTAGGCCGGATGGTAACAGGAGGCAAGGAACACGATGTTTTACCCAGGTTCGGGCCCTCTTGATGGAGGTAAAACCCTACGTCCTGCTTGATTAATATTGATGATATGGGTAGTACAAGAGTAGATCTACCACGAGATCAAGGAGGCTAAACCCTAGAAGCTAGCCTATGGTATGATTGTTGTGTGATGGAGTTGTCCTACGGACTAAAACCCTCCAGTTTATATAGACACCAGAGAGGGTTAGGGTTACACAAAGTCGGTTACAATGGTAGGAGATCTTGAATATCCGCATCGCTAAGCTTGACTTCCACGCCAAGGAAAGTCCCATCCGGACACGGGACGAAGTCTTCAATCTTGTATCTTCATAGTCCTGGAGTCCGACTGAAGGTATAGTCCGGCTACCCAGACACCCCCTAATCCAGGACTCCCTCAGTAGCCCCCGAACCAGGCTTCAATGACGACGAGTCCGGCACGCAGATTGTCTTCGGCATTGCAAGGCGGGTTCTTCTCCAAATTCCGTGTACCTGCTGAATAATGTCCGATTTTCATAATGTAGCGCACCTTGTCTTCCACGCCCAATAATGGTCGTCTTCCACGTGTCAAACGAATGCGAAAAGTCGGGTTGTTTTTACATTCACACCCCTAGCCGCATAAACGAGCCGCCTATTTAATGGGATGGGGATTCAGATCCAAATCGCACCTTCTTCTCCCCGCGAGTAATCATCAGAGCGCCTCCAGCAAAGGTCCATTCCAACATGGCCAGCCATCGCAGCTCCTCCCCTCGCCCTTCCAGTTCTAAACCTGGAGACTGGGAGAGGTGCTCCATCCCGCACAGCGAGCTAGTGTCGCTTCAGGTCAAGGGATTCCTCCCTCAAGCCTATATGGTCCCGGTCCGAGCCGGACTCGCCACCTATAATGGTGGAGAGCAAGCGGAGAGCACCCCCAATCCCTCCAAAGGAGAGCGGGTGTGCCTCGTCCCTTATCTAATAAGAGGACTTGGATTTCCAATTCATCCATTTCTCCATGGGCTTCTGGAGTTCTACGGCCTCCAATTGCACGATCTCACGCCCGCCACTATATTGCATATCGCGGGCTTCGTCGCCCTTTGCGAGCTATTCTTGGGTGTTGAGGCTCATTTTGCGCTGGTGGAAGAGGTTATTCTGCTTGGTGCCCCGCTCTCAAGAGGGGTCTATATATCAAGTGGGCGGAGCCGAAGTGTGGCGTATCACCGGGACTGGATATCTATCCGGAACCCCAAAGAAGGTGTCTGAGGACTGGCCTTCGGAATGGTTTTATATAGATGATGTCCCGCTGCCGGATCCTATCCGGGTCGGTCTCCCTGAATTCAACAGTGCTCCCTTAAAGAAACGCCTAAGTTGGCGTCCGCGGAGTTCTCAGAGAGAAGGCAACAGGGACGTCCTTCACCTGATGGGTCGGATAAGACTATTGGCTCATTCCGGACTAACCATGATCGGAGTCATGGCCGCATGCATTATGCGGGGGGTGCAGCCGCTTCAATATAGAGGCCACCCCATGTGGGATTTTAACGGGGAGGATGACGCCACCCGTTACGGTCGTAAGGGGCCAGCCTCAGCTGCCGCTCTAGCAAAGATCTTATCCACTTTGTACAAGGGAGAAGAGGAGGAATTCCTCCGCATCAACCCGCAGGGTGGATTTACTATGTACAACCCTCCGAGTTGGGTAAGTGGACAATTGTGCTTACCCATCCGTTTTATATTCCCATGATTAAATATGTAGTCTAACGACTTCAACATGGGAACTGCGTCAGGAAGTAAAGGATATAAACAGCCGTCCCCCACAGCCCGAGGATCCAGAACGGTCCCTCGATCCGGACTTCGAAGAGGATACGGACATATCGGTGGAGCTGATTGACGGGGTGTTTCATCAGCTAAGCAAGGACAATACCTTGGTGGCCATTATGGCTGACTACCCAGGGTTAATCCCGGCCTCCCAGGTAACAGAGAGCGGAGTCTTATCCCCTTGAGAAGGAATCCATTCTCACGCATTTCAGTTTTTCTGACAACGACCGTGTTTTGCGCCAACGAGGGGCCGCAGGGCCCTGTGGGGTAAAAGGAATGTAGTCCAGACTGAGACACCGGCGCAAAGGTATAGCGCACCCTCTTTTTCCCTGGTGTTATTCCTTCAGGGCGTATTTAACGTTCGCGCTATCTTCAGGACGAAGAGACCTCGTCGGACTATATCCGGAGAGGTTGCCAATCGTGCCTCCACCAGCCAGGCTCCAACGCCTGGCCCGGAAGCGGAAGCGAACACAAGGCGCGCACCAGATGCCCCTCCGACAGAGGATGCGGACAGGCTGTCTGCCACCAATTCCGAGGTGGAGAGTGCCATGAACCACAGGCGTCGCCGGACAATTCTTCACCATGCTTGTTTCTCCCAAGAGGCATTAAATGCTTTCAATTCGGGAGATGCGTACCTCCGTGCCGCTCAAAATGGTTTAGCCAGAGCCACGGAGCAATATGTAAAAGACATACGGGTAAGAAAATTTTGGTAAATATATATATATATATACCAGTAGCCCCCGAGACTTGAAACAGTTAGAGTAACTGATTTAAAGATCATTTGTTATGCAGGTTCTTACAGAGGAGAATACCGTACTGTCCCAAGAGCTGGAAGAGTGCAGAGCCCAACTGGAGGCCGCACGAGCCGTGGCAGGGGAGCCCAGAGGGACCCCATCTGGTAAAATATACTTCGAAAGATTTGTATTTTGCGAAGTGCGGCGTGTGTGTAAATCTGACAAATCATATTGCAGATGGCGCCGGACTGGATCCGGAGAGACAACAACTCGTACGCCAGCTAAAGGCCGGTGAGAGTATGCTGACAAGGGTGAGGCGGGAGAAGAATGATCTTTAGGATGCCAACATCAAGCTGGTCATTGAGCTTAAAGATGTTCGTGGCCAGCTGTCGGACTCTACTAAGGAGAATCAGCGACTTCAACGCGGCATATTTAGTAAGTGCTTAAGTAAATCTTTGAAAGAAAAGAGTTCGGCGAGGAAGTCGACTAACAGAGTAATGTCTGTAGGTATGCTAATGGGTCGTCCTGCAGAGGAGATGCCCGGTTCTACGGGTGACCTTCTTCCCGAGCTCTCGCAACTGCACGAACGAGTTCGGCAGGCGATGCGGGGTGTTGCCCAAGCCTTATGGCCTTCCTACTCCATGCCCAAGGGCCTTGGAGAGCTTTCGAAGAAGCTTAGGGGAGCTCGGCGGCGCTTCCGGCTGTGGAAGATATCGGCCTGCCGACAAGGCGCTAGGGAGGCCTGGGCCATGGTGAAGACGCGGTACACGAAGTCTGACCCAAACCACATGGCCGAGGTCGGACCTGTGGGGCCTGACGGGAAGGAGATCCCTGTAAGCTTAGTGTACGGCCAAGTAGCATTGGCCGCAAAGTATTCCCAGCAGGACTGTAAGTTAGACAGCCTGTTAGATGGTATCGAAGAGGAATACAATCAGTCATAGTGACTATGTAATTTTTAATTGACATGTGTAATGCCTTCTAGCCGGATTGTAGATCGTTTGTCGTTGCCGACCTTTTCGCTTCGACCTCGGGACCTGACGGTCCGCAGTGTGTCTGAATACCCTACCGGTTATGTAAGAACCGGGGTATGCATGGAGACCAGGCGTAGGGGTCATTAGTGCTTTATCAGACAAGTGCCCAACTAGTTATGTTATATTACATGGTTAGTAAGAAACATCTTCCAGAGAGAATAGTTCTGTTAGGGGTTCCTTTCTCTGGGAGGCATGCCCTAAAGTGCATGTCCGGACTGCAAACGCAGGAAAATCATCTAGGGGCATATATATAAATAAGTAAAAAAGGTCATCTTTTGGTTCATCGACCGAATATTCCCTTAAGAACGCTAGCTTTCGGCTTCACCCAGTCTGAGGTACACATCTGGCTGATCCGGCAGTAACAATCGCAGAGGTGCTCCCTTTACCACCTAGCCGAACAATCGGGAACGTAGGGGTAAGCACAGGAGCCAGGCAACCCAGCTTGGCCAAAACTTAAGTCATATCGATGCATATAATGGTGAAGAAAAGGTACATGCGGAAGTTTGACACATGTGGTGGGCGTGAAGCCCGTATAAATAAGCTTCTATTAAAGAAGCCCCCAGGTTTAATGAGCGCGAGTAGCACGTCACTTGAGAAGCCTTTAAGGGCTATAAAAGAAAAGAGGGGAAGGAGAGAAATGTAAGACAGAAAATGTAAAAAACTGGACAGAGGAAGGAGACAAACACAGAGTCCAGCACTAGGCATAGAATCTTCGGAGACGGGCTGCGTTCCATGGGTTCGGCTCGAGTCGGTTATCCGACGCATCTCACAGGCGGTATGCTCCACCAATCAGGACTTGGTCAATTATGAAGGGACCTTCCCACTTGGGCTTCAGCTTGTCCTTTTTCTTGTCCGGCAGGCGTAGAACTAATTCACCAATGTTGTAGTTTTTGGCCCGCACTTCTCTGCTTTGATATCTTCGAGCTTGCTGTTGATAGAATGCGGAACGGGCTTTTGCCACGTCGCGCTCCTCCTCTAAGGCGTCCAAACTGTCCTGCCGATCAAGCTCGGCTTCCCTTTCTTCATACATGCGCACTTGAGGTGAGTCATGAATTATGTCGCAGGGCAAGACTGCCTCTGTGCCGTACACCATAAAAAATGGTGTGTATCCGGTGGTGCGATTTGGCGTGGTCCGCAGCCCCCAGAGTACGGAGTCTAGCTCCTCTACCCAGTGCGTGTTAGATTCCTTGAGGGACCACACTAATCTGGGTTTGATGCCGCTCATAATGAGACCATTTGCATGTTCGACCTGACCATTAGTTTGAGGGTGATAAACGGAAGCATAATCGAGCTTGATGCCCATGTTTTTGCACCAGAGTTTTACCTCATCGGCCGTAAAGTTCGTGCCGTTATCGGTGATGATGCTGTGGGGGATGCCATAACGGTGTATGACCCCGGATATAAAGTCTATCACAGGTCCGGATTCGGCCGTCTTAACAGGCTTGGCTTCTATCCATTTGGTGAACTTATCCACCATGACCAGTAAGTATTTTTTCTTGTGGGTTTCGCCTTTAAGGGGTCCCACCATGTCAAGCCCCCAGACCACGAAAGGCCAAGTGATGGGGATAGTTTGGAGGGCGGTGGGTGGCATATGGCTTTGGTTTGCAAAAAGCTGGCAACTGACGCATCGTTGGACCAAGTCCTGAGTGTCCGCCCGGGCCATCGGCCAATAAAAGCCTGTACAGAAAGCCTTGCTTACAAGGGACCGGGCTACAGCGTGATGGCCACCGAGTCCGGCATGAATTTCAGCCAGCAGGTTCCGCCCTTCCTCTTCGGAGATGCACCTTTGAAGGACTCCGATAGTGCTTTTCTTATAAAGTTCTCCCTTGTGGACTTTATAGGCTTTAGATCGCCGCACTATGCAGCG
Source organism: Triticum monococcum (assembly GCA_034509565.1). Lineage (NCBI taxonomy): Eukaryota > Viridiplantae > Streptophyta > Magnoliopsida > Poales > Poaceae > Triticum > Triticum monococcum. The sequence continues at coordinate 271,373,163 of CM067842.1, read as the reverse complement.
TGCCTCGTTTTGGTCCTCTGGGAATTCCTGCCTAGTAAGGTAGGCTAGGAATGGTTCCGTCCATGGGGCGATAACGGTCATTAGTACATGGGCTGAGGTTGTGATTTCATTGGCAGAGCCTCCGGTTATGTCAGATTGTTCGGCGTCGGACAGTGCGGTTGGGTCCGGGCTAATATTGCCATGTTCCCCTTCCCATACTACGGATGGCTTGAACAGCCTTTCCAGGAAGATGTTGGGGGGCGCATCGCGTTTTGCGCCGATGCGTGCTAGGACGTCTGCCGCCTGATTGTTTTCTCGGGCTATATGGTGAAATTCGAGCCCCTCAAATCGAGCTGACATTTTGAGGATGGCGTTGCGGTAAGCTGCCATTTTGGATCCTTGGCATCAAAGTCTCCATTTATTTGGGATATCGCGAGGTTCGAATCCCCGTGCACCTCTAGTCGTTGAATGCCCATGGATACTGCTACCCGGAGACCATGTAAAAGGGCCTCATATTTGGCTGCATTGTTGGAGTCCGTGTACATAATCTGGAGTACATATTGGACCGTGTCTCCTGTGGGGGACGTCAAAACGACGCCGGCCCCTAGTCCGGCCAACATTTTGGAACCGTCGAAGTGCATGATCCAGTTTGAATATGTGTCGTACTCTTTAGGGAGTTCGGCCTCCGTCCATTCTACGACGAAGTCGGCCAAAACTTGCGACTTGATAGCTCGTCGTGGCCTATAGGTTATGTCGAACGGGAGGAGCTCGATGGCCCATTTTGCAATCCGGCCCGTTGCGTCACGGTTGTTTATAATATAGTTGAGTGGTACTTCCGATGCTACTGTGATCAAACACTCTTGAAAGTAGTGTCGTAGCTTCCGGGATGCCATGAATACCGCATATGCAATCTTTTGATAATGTGGGTACCGTGATTTGCATGGGGTGAGGACAGTGGACACATAGTAAACTGGCTTTTGAAGGGGGAATTTGTGTCCGTCCGTTTCCCGCTCGACAACGAGTACCGCGCTAACAACTTGATGGGTTGCTGCAATGTACAATAGCATTGGTTTGCTGATGTTTGGCACGGCCAGGACAGGGTTTGTTGCCAATATGGCTTTTATTTCGTCGAGTCCGGCCGTGGCGGCATCCATCCACTCGAAGTGTTTGGTGCGCCAAAGGAGGCGATAGAGGGGTAGCGCCTTTTCTCCCAAACGGGAGATAAAGCGGCTTAGAGCCGCCACGCATCCGGTTAATTTTTGTATTTGTTTGAGGTCCTTTGGGATATCCAATTGTGACAAAGCTCGGATCTTGGCTGGATTTGCTTCGATTCCTCTACCGGATACGATGAAGCCCAAGAGCTTTCTGGCTGGAACGCCGAAAACGCATTTTTCAGATTTAGCTTGATGTCATATGCTCGAAGGTTGTCAAATGTAAGCCTCAAGTCGTCTAGTAGAGATTCGACATGTCTTGTTTTTATGACCACATCATCCACGTATGCCTCTATTGTTTTGCCGATCTGGGTTGCCAGACATGTCTGAATCATGCGCTGATATGTTGCGCCGGCGTTTTTGAGCCCGAAAGGCATTGTGTTGAAGCAGAATGGGCCGTATGGGGTGATGAATGCCGTTGCGGCTTGGTCTGACTCGGCCATCTTGATTTTATGGTAACCGGAGTATGCGTCAAGGAAGCACAATGAATCATGTCCTGCAGTGACGTCGATAATTTGATCGATGCGGGGGAGGGGGAAGGGATCCTTTGGGCAAGCCTTGTTAAGGTCTTTGAAGTCGACGCACAGGCGCCAGGATTTGTCCTTCTTTGGTACCATCACCAAGTTTGCTAGCCAATTCGGATGTTTTATATCTCTGATGAATCCGGCCTCCAATAGTTTGGCTAGCTCCTCTCCCATTGCCTGTCTCTTGGGCTCAGAGAAACGCCGAAGGGCTTGTTTGATAGGTTTGAATCCTTTTAGGATATTTAAGCTGTGTTCGGCCAGCCTGCGTGGGATTCCTTGCATGTCTGAAGGGTGCCAGGCAAAAATGTCCCAGTTCTCCCATGGGAATTCTTGCAGTGCGGCGTCTACATCGGGGTTTAACTGTGCCCCGATGGAAGCTATTTTGTTGGGGTCCGTTGGATGGACCTTGAATTTGACTATTTCATATACTGGTTTAAAGGAGGTGGACTTGGATCTTTTGTCGAGTATCACATCGTCCCTGTTTACCGTGGAGCGCAGCGTAGTCAGTTCCTCAGCCACTAGGGCTTCGGGCAGTGCCTCAAGGGCCAATGCGGCTGTCTTGTTTTCGGCGCGGAGTGCTATGTCCGGATCACTAGTGAGAGTGATGATTCCGTTTGGCCCGGGCATCTTGAGCTTCATGTACCCGTAATGGGGTATTGCTTGGAAGATTGTAAATGCTTCCCGCCCCAGCAGAGAGTGGTATCCGCTACTGAACGGGGCCACTTGGAATGTGACCTCTTCGGACCTATAATTATCCGGCGTGCCGAACACCACATCTAGTGTGATTTTTCCTGTATAGCGCGCTTCCCGACTGGGGATTATTCCTCTAAAGGTTGTGCTGCTTCGCTCAATGCGGTTCTAGACTATTTCCATTTTTTGAAGGGTTTCCTCATAAATGAGGTTCAATCCGCTGCCTCCTTCCATGAGTACCTTGGTGAGGCGAAAGCCGTCCACTATAGGACTGAGTACCAATGCAGCTGGTGCTCGAATTGTTCGGAATTTAGGTTCATCACTGGCATTAACAGTAATAGCCGTGTCACTCCATGGGTTTATTGTTGCTACTTGATAGACTTCGGCGAGGCTACGTAGTGTTCTTTTTCGCATATTATTTTATGCGAAAGTCTCAAAGACTGTTAAGACTGTACTGGAGTCCCTGAGGTGGCTTTCTGCGGCCTCCGGAATTAGGAGATCTTCGCCCCTTTTGGCCACCTGCCGTAGTATCCAACATGCTCTAAGGCTATGAGTTGGTGTGGCGTTCTCTGTACTATGAATTTTACAGGGTCCATTAAGCCATCCCTCCAGTACGGTTCCATGCCCTGTAAAGGGTTTTGGTTTTTTTGGTTTTTAACCCGGGTGTCTGATGATGATGCACCCTTTTATTTCGGACGGGGTTTCTATTCAGTGTCGGATTGTCCCAAAATTTAGTTTCAGTTTTCCGGGCGCTTTCCATCGCACAGTACTTTTGTACTATGGACGCCAAGTCAGCGAAGCGTGTAAGATCACTATGACCTGTGGCGTTGAGGATTCCCTTGTCCATGCAATTATTGCAGAAGATTGAGATTGCGTCTTCCTCGCGACAGTCCTTTATCCTGTTCATAACCAGGAGGAACCTCGCCCAGTAATGATGTACTATTTCTTCGGGCTTTTGCCTGATTTGGGATAGATCGCTTATGTTCGGGTGGGTGGGTGGAATTAAATCCGGAACTTCACCCAATCTAAGACTCAGAGGCCAAGGAGTTTCCCAACTCTGAAGTTTGGATTCTTGGATGTTGTCCAGTGAATCTAGCCCGTTGCCTGATTCTAAGTTCAGGTCTTGAGTTACATCCTCCCCTCCGCGGGTGTCCAGCTTGGAGGGGTCGGGAATCCGGACGTAGCTAGTCCTTAAGATAGATGAAGAGTCACCGCACTGTGCCTCTACCACGGCAACGTGATGGGTGACTTGGGGAGAATTAATTTCTCTTAGATCGGGTTTAAGCCCAACCTGGTCATAATCCGTAGTGACCCCCAAGGCGGCGATGCGATCCAAGAGCTCGTTTACGGAAGAGAGCTCCATTGGATCTAACTGGTCGGCGAGTTCTGAGCTGATGCGAAGATTGCTTTTGATGACCCGAGAGGTCACCATCGGTGCAACGGCCGAACAGGCGTTCATGAGAAAACCGCCTAGCCGGAGAGTTTGGCCGACAGCCAAGGCTTCCTTAGTAACGGCGACGTCTTTAAAGACGGGAAGAGGCATCCTTCCTAATTGCGACGGCATAGAGGAACTCTCAATGAAAGCACCAATGTCGGTGTCAAAACCAGTGGATCTCGGGTAGGGGGTCCCAAACTGTGCGTCTAGGCCGGATGGTAACAGGAGGCAAGGAACACGATGTTTTACCCAGGTTCGGGCCCTCTTGATGGAGGTAAAACCCTACGTCCTGCTTGATTAATATTGATGATATGGGTAGTACAAGAGTAGATCTACCACGAGATCAAGGAGGCTAAACCCTAGAAGCTAGCCTATGGTATGATTGTTGTGTGATGGAGTTGTCCTATGGACTAAAACCCTCCGATTTATATAGACACCGGAGAGGGTTAGGGTTACACAAAGTCGGTTACAATGGTAGGAGATCTTGAATAGCCGCATCACTAAGCTTGCCTTCCACGCCAAGGAAAGTCCCATCCGGACACGGGACGAAGTCTTCAATCTTATATCTTCATAGTCCTGGAGTCCGGCTGAAGGTATAGTCCGGCTACCCGGACACCCCCTAATCCAGGACTCCCTCACAGGTTCTTACAGAAAAGAATACTCAACTGTCCCAGGAGCTGGAAGAGTGCAAAGCCCAACTTCAGGCCGTACTGGCCGCAGCAGGGAAGCCCAAAGAGACCCCCTCTGGTAATATATCCTTCGAATGATAAGTATCATATAGAATGCGGCGTATATGCAGATCTGACAATAAAATTGCAGATGACGCTGGAGTAAATCCGGATAAGCAATAGCTCCTATGCCAGCTGAAGGCCGGTGAGAACGTGCTTACGAGGGTGAGGCAGGAGAAGAATGATCTCCTAGATGCCAACACCAAGCTGGGCGTGGAACTAAAAGATGTTCGTTCCCAACTATCGGACTCTGTTAAGTAGAATCGGCGGCTTTGACGCGACATATTTAGTAAGTGCTTGAACGAACTTTGAAAAAGAGTTCGGCGAGGAAGCTGGCTGACAGAGTTATGTCTGTAGGTATGCTAACAGGTCGTCCTGCCAAGGACATGCCCAGTTCAACGGGTGACCTTCCCGAGCTCTCACAGCTGCACGAACGAGTTCGGCAGGTGATGCAAGGCCTCACCCAGGCCTTGTGGCCATCCGTCTCCATACCCGAAGGCCTTGGAGAGCTTGCAGAAAAGCTGAAGGGAGCGCGTCAGCGCTTACGATTATGGAAGATATCGACCTGCCATCAGGGCGCCAGGGAAGCCTGGGCAATGGTGAAGACACGGTACACGAAGGCTGACCCGAACCACATGGCCGAAGTCGGACCTGTACGGCCCGATGGGAAGGAGATCCCTGTGAGCTTAGTGTACGGCCAAGTAGAATTGGCCGCAAAGTATTCCCAACAGGACTGTAGACTAGACAGCCTATTGGATGGTATTGAAGAGGAATTCAACCAGTCAAATTGACTATGTAATTTAAAGTGACATGTATAATGCCTTCTAGCCGGATTGTAGATCGTTTGTCGTGGCATACCTTTTCACTTCAACCTCGGGACCCGACGGTCCGGTGTGTATCCGAATACCCTCTCGGTTATGTAAGAACCGGGGCATGCGTGGAGACCAGGCTTAGGGGTCATTAGTGCTTTATCAGACAAGTGCCCAACTAGTTATGTTATATTACATGGGTAGTAAGAAACATCTTCCAGGGAGAATAGTTCCGTTAAGGGTTCCTTTCCCTGGGTAAGCATGCCCTAAAGTGCATGTCCGGACTGTGATAAGAAGCGCAGAAAAAGCATCTCGGGGCAGATATGGATAATAAATAAAAGTCATATTTTGTTCACCGACCGAGTATTCCCTTAAGAACGCTAGCTTTCGGCTTCACCCAGTTTGAGGTACACATCCGGCTGACCCGGTGGTAACAATCGCAAAGGTGCTCCCCTTATGCCCTAGCCGAATTAACGGGAACACAGGGCATAAATACAAGAGCCAGGAAACCCAGCTTGGCCAAAACTTAAGTCATATCAATGCATATAATGGTGAAAAAAGGTACATGCGGAAGTATAACACATGTGCTAGGCGTGAGGCCCAGGTAAATAATTTAAGCTTATGTGAAAGAAGCCCCCAGGTATGGAGAGTGCGGCTAGCGCATCTGTAATGTACAAGTGAGGCACAAGGTGACCCTTGAAGGCCTAGAGAAATAATAAGAAAAAGAAAGAAAGGGAAACAAGACAGATGATGCATATGCAGAAAATGGACAAAGGGAGGGGACTAACATAGAGTCCGGTGCTAGGCGTAGAATCTTTGAAGCCTGGCTGCGTTCCATGGGTTCAGCTCGACTCGACTAGTCGATGCATCCCGCAGTCGGTACGCTCCACCGGTCAGAACTTGGTCAATAATGAAGGGACCTTCCCATTTGGGCTCGAGCTTGTTCTTTTTCTTATCCGGCAGTCATAGAACTAGTTCGCCAATGTTATAAGTTTTGGCCCGTACTTCTCTGCTTTGGTATCTGCGAGCCTGTTGCTAGTAAAATGCGGAACGGGCTTTGGCTACGTCGCCCTCTTCCTCCAAGGTGTCCAGACTGTCCTGCCGTTCGAGCTCGGCTTCTCTTTCTTCGTACATGCGCACTCGAGGTGAGTCATGAATTATGTCACAGGGCAAGACTGCCTCTGCGCCGTACACCATAAAGACGGTGTATATACGGTACTATGATTCGGCGTGGTCTGCAGCCCCCAGAGTACGGAGTCGAGCTCCTCTACCCAGTGCGTGTCAGACTCTGTTAAGGAACGCACTAATCTGGGTTTAATGCCGCTCATTATAAGACCGTTTGCTCGTTCGACTTGACTGTTGGTTTGTGGGTGATAGACTGAAGCATAATCGAGCTTGATGCCCATTTTGCTGCACCAGAGTTTTACCTCGTCGGCCATGAAGTTCGTGCCGTTATTAGTGATGATGCTGTGGGGGACGCCGTAACGGTGTACAACCCCGGATATGAAATCTATCACCGGTCCGGATTCGGCTATTTTAACCGGTTTAGCCTCTATCCATTTGGTGAATTTATCCACCATGACCAATAAGTATTTTTTCTTGTGGGTTCCCCCTTTAAGGGGTCCAACCATTTCAAGCCCCCAGCCCGCGAAGGGCCATGTAATGGGGATTGTTTGGAGGGCGGTGGGTGGCATGTGGCTTTGATTTGCAAAGAGCTGGCAACCGGCGCAACGTTGGACCAAGTCATGTGCATCTGCCCAGGCCGTTGGCCAATAGAATCTTGTATGGAAGGCCTTGCTTACAAGAGGCCGGGCTGCGGCGTGATGACCGTCGAGTCCGGTGTGAATTTCTGCCAAAAGGTTCCGCCCTTCCTCTTCGGAGATGCACCTTTGAAGGACTCCGGTAGTGCTTTTCTTGTACAATTCTCCCTCATGGACCCTGTAGGCCTTGGATCGCCGCACTATGCAGCGTGCCTTATTTTGGTCTTCCGGAAGTTCCTGTCTAGTTAGGTAGGACAGGAATGGTACTGTCCACGGGGCAATAATGGCCATTATTTCGTGGGCTGAATGTGTTATTTTGGTGGCGGAGCCTCCGATTGTGTCAGAGAGTTCGGTATCGGGTATTTTGGCCGGGTCCGGACTGTTGTTATCAGTGTCCCCTTCCCATGCTACGGATGGCTTGAAGAGCCTTTCCAGAAATATGTTGGGAGGGACCGCGTCGCGTTTTGCGCTGATGCAGGCGAGGATATCCGCCGCCTGACTATTTTCCGGAGCCACATGCTGAAATTCAAGCCCCTTGAACCGAGTTGACATTTTTAGGACGGCATTGCGATAAGCTGCCATTTTCGGATCCTTGGCATCAAAGTCTCCATTTATTTGGGATATCGCGAGGTTCGAATCCCTGCGCACCTCTAGGCGTTGAATGCCCATGGATACTGCCATCCGGAGACCATGTAGAAGGGCCTCATATTCGGCTGCGTTGTTGGAGTCCGTATACATTATCTGTAGTATGTATTGAACTGTATCTCCTGTTGGGGACGTCAAAATGATGCCAGCCCCCAGACCAGCCAACATTTTGGAGCCGTCGAAGTGCATGATCCAGTTTGAATATGTGCCGTACTCCTTAGGGAGTTCGGCTTCCGTCCACTCGGCGACGAAGTCAGCCAAAACTTGCGACTTAATAGCTCTCTGTGGCTTGTAAGTTATGTCGAATGGGAGGAGCTCAATGGCCCATTTGGCAATCCGGCCCGTCGTGTCGTGGTTGTTTATAATATCGTTAAGTGGTACTTCCGAGGCTACCGTTATCGAACACTCTTGAAAGTAGTGTCACAGCTTCCGGGATGCCATAAATACCGCGTACGCTATCTTTTGATAATGCGAGTATCGTGATTTGCATGGAGTAAGGACAGTGGACACATAGTAAACCGGCTTTTGAAGGGGGAATTTGTGTCCGTCCACTTCTCGCTCGACGACGAGCAGTGCGCTTACTACTTGATGAGTTGCCGCAATGTATAATAGCATCGGTTCACCAATGTTTGGCACGGCCAGGATTGGGTTTGTTGCCAATATGGCTTTTATTTCGTTGAGTCCGGCCGTGGCGGCATCCGTCCACTCCAAGTGTTCGGTGCACCGGAGGAGGCGATAAAGGGGTAATGCCTTTTCTCCCAAGCGGGAGATAAAGCGGCTTAGAGCCGCCATGCATCCGGGCAATTTTTGTATTTGTTTGAGGTCTGTTGGGGTAGCCAACTGTGACAACGCTCGGATTTTGGCCAGATTAGCTTCAATACCTCTACTGGAGACAATGAATCCCAGGAGCTTTCCGGCTGGTATGCCAAAAACACATTTTTCCGGATTGAGCTTGATGTCATATGTTCGGAGGTTATCGAATGTGAGCCTCAAGTCATCTACTAGAGATTCGACATGCTTGGTTTTGACGACCACGTCATCTACGTATGCCTCTACTGTTTTGCCGATCTGGTTTGCCAGACATGTCTAAATCATGCGCTGATATGTTGCGCCGGCGTTTTTGAGCCCGAAGGGCATTGTGTTGAAGCAGAATGGGTCGTATGGTGTGATGAATGCCGTTGCGGCTTGGTCCGGCTCTGCCATTTTAATTTGATGGTAGCCGGAGTATGCGTCGAGGAAGCACAATGAATCGTGTCCTGCGGTAGCGTCGATGATTTGATCAATGCGGGGGAGGGGGAAGGGATCCTTTGGGCAGGCCTTGTTAAGGTCCTTAAAATCTACGCACAAGCGCCAGGATTTGTCCTTCTTTGGTACCATCACTAGGTTTGCTAGCCAGTCCAGATGTTTTATGTCTCTGATGAATCCGGCCTCCAATAGCTTGGCTAATTCCTCTCCCATAGCTTGTCTCTTAGGTTTGGAGAAACGCCGAAGAGCTTGCTTGACTAGCTTGAATCCTTTTAGGATATTTAGGCCGTGCTCGGCCAGCCTGCGTGGGATTCCTAGCATGTCTGAAGGGTGCCAGGCAAAAATGTCCCAGTTCTCGCGTAGGAACTCTCGCAGTGCGGCATCGACATCAGGGTTTAATTGTGCCCCGATGGAAGCTGTATTTGTAGGGTCCGTTGGATGGACTTGGAATTTGACTATTTCATCTGCCGGTTTAAAGGAGGTGGACTTGGATCTTTTATCGAGTATCACGTCATCCCTGTTCATCGTGGAGTGCAGCGCAGTTAGTTCCTCGGCTGCTAGGGCTTCGGATAGTGCCTCGAGGGCCAGTGCGGCTGTCTTATTTTCGGAGCGGAGTGCTATGTCCGGATCACTAGCAAGAGTGATGATTCCGTTGGGCCCGGGCATTTTGAGCTTCATGTACCCGTAATGGGGTATGGCTTGGAAGATTTAAACGCCTCCCGCCCTAATAGAGCGTGGTATCCGCTGCTGAACGGGGCCACTTGGAATGTAATTTCTTCGGACCTATAATTATCCGGCGTGCCGAATACCACATCTAGTGTGATTTTCCTAGCACAGCGTGCTTCCCCACTTGGGATGATTCCTCTAAAGGTTGTGCTACTTTGCTCAATGCGTCTCCAGTCTATTTCCATTTTTTGAAGAGTTTCCTCATAGATGAGGTTTAATCCGCTGTCGCCGTCCATGAGTACCTTGGTGAGTCGAAAGTCGTCCACGATTGGACTGAGGACCAGTGCGGCTGGTGCTCGGGCTGTTTGGAATTTAGGTTCGTCACCGGCATTGAAGGTAATAGCCGTGTCACTCCAAGGATTTATTTCTGCTACGTGGCGGATTTCGACCATGCTGCCGAGTGTTCGCTTGCGTCTATTATTTGACGCGAAGGTCTTAAAGACCGTTAACACCATATTGTTGTCCACGGGATGGTGCTCTGTGGTATTTGGGAGGAGTAGATCCTCACCACTTTTGGCCACCTGCTGGGGTATCCAACATGCTCTAAGGCTGTGTGTTGGTGTTGCATCCGCTGTACTATGAATTTTGGCGGACTATGAATTTTGCAGGGTCCGTTGAGCCATCCCTCCAGTACAGTTCCTTGCCCCGTAGAGGGCAAAGCGTGTAATTTCGCGGCGACTTATGGCGTTGGGGATTCCCTTATCCATGCAATTATTGCAGAAGAATGAAATTGCGTCTTCCTCGCGGCAGTGCTTTATCCTGTTCATGACCAGGGGGAATATGGCCCACCAATGGTGTACTGTTTCTTCGGGCTCTTGCCTAATTTGGGATAGATCGCTTATGTTTGGGTGGGTGGGTGGAATTGAACACGAATCCTCACCCAATCTGAGACTCAGGGGCCAAGGAGTTTCCGAACTCGGAAGTTTGGATTCTTGGATGTTTTCCAAGAAATCTAGCCCGCTGCCTGACTCTAGGTTCAGGTCTTGAGTGACGTCCTCCCCTCCGCGGGTATCTGGCTTGGAGGGATCGGGAATCCGGACATAGCTAGTCCTTAAGATAGATGAAGGGTTGCCGTATTGTTCCTCCACCACTGCAACGTGATGGGTGACCTGGGGAGAGTTGATCTCTCTCTGATCGGGTTTAGGCCCAATCTGATGGTAGTTTGTAGCGACTCCCAGGGCGGCGATGCGATCCAAGAGCTCGTTCAGGGAAGAGAGCTCCATTGGATCTAACTACTCGGCGAGTTCCGAGTTGAAATGAAGATTGCTTTTGATGACCCGAGAAGTCATCGTCGGCACAGCGGCCGAACAGGCGGTCATAAGAAAACCACCTAGCCGGAGAGTTTGGCTAATACCCAAAGCTCCCTCAGCAACAGTGCCATCTTTAAAGACGGGATGAGGCATCCTTCCTGGTGGCGACGGCACAGCGGAACTCTCAATGAAAGCGCCAATGTCGGTGTCAAAACTGGCGGATCTCGGGTAGGGGGTCCCGAACTGTGCGTCTAGGCCGGATGGTAACAGGAGGCAGGGGACACGATGTTTTACCCAGGTTCGGGCCCTCTTGATGGAGGTAAAACCCTACGTCCTGCTTGATTAATATTGATGATATGGGTAGTACAAGAGTAGATCTACCACGAGATCGGAGAGGCTAAACCCTAGAAGCTAGCCTATGGTATGATTGTATGTCGTGGTTGTTGTCCTATGGACTAAAACCCTTCGGTTTATATAGACACCGGAGAGGGTTAGGGTTACACAAGGTTGGTTACAAAGGAGGAGATATCCATATCCGTATTGCCTAGCTTGCCTTCCACGCCAAGTAGAGTCCCATCCGGACACGAGACGAAGTCTTCAATCTTGTATCTTCATAGTCCAACAGTCCGGCCAAAGTATATAGTCCGGCTGTCCGGAGACCCCCTAATCGAGGACTCCCTCAATGGGCATGTACAAAGTTTGGATTGGAACTCGTTTGAATTAAATTCAAATGAGTTCGAATAAGAAGTGGGCGTTAGAAAGGTCCCAAAATGTTGAGATTTTTGGTAGACCTCCGGAAAAAGATAAAAGAATTTATGGGCGAAGTTTGAGGAGCAAACTCGAAGCAGAAAAGACATGTGATTATTTGCAAGTGTGATCATGGGTGATTCCGAAAATGAAATATTTAATATAGCTCCCTAATATCGGGAGGATATGTTATAAAGAGAATCATCATGTGAATTCCCTCGATTTAAATGGACCAAAGATCCATACGGTTTATTTATGTGAGTTGCAAAGATTAATGACATGATGGCATGATGACATGATGCAATGCACACGATGCAAAGAAGAATGCAACAGACAAAACAAATCACACAACGAAACCCGGAAACCCTGGAAGGCATCTGAAGCTCCAGTCTTGGGGCGTTACAACACTCCACCACTACGAGAGGATCTCGTCCCGAGATCTAGGATGGCACCGGAGGGAAAACGGAAGAGAAAGAGAAGAGGTAAAACTAAGTTGCTTCTTTGAAAAACGAGTGAAACCAAAGAACCTTGATAGGTTGGACAGCCTTGAAAGAAGATGAACAAAGTGGCAAACACTCCGTTATAAAAGAGAAACAAGGAAGAACCAATTCGGGCAGCACTCTGGTTGAAAAGGGATGTATAACTTGATAAGATGAGAGAACTTGAATGAAGGACACGACACTCCTGTTGAAACAAGATAGAGAAGAATAAGATAATATAATTTGGACAACACTCCGGTACAAAAGAGAAGGAAACTTGATAAGATGAAAAGAGATTGAAGGAATGACACAACAATCCGGTTGAATGGATAAGCAACGGAAAGAACATAATCTTCACACTTCAAAATTATCAACAATGAAAGGATAAGCTTATTGTGGGCTTATGGAAAACATCCCAAAATTATGAGGAGAAATTCTGCCACTAACGGAAAACAATAGATTTGATTGAGAGCTAGAAAAGAATAGAAAGCTTCTTCCACCGAGGTGATAAGGATAAAATTTGGATCATAGATAATCACCATAAAGAGAAACATTCCCAATGGAAGGCTTTAGGTGAAATTTATACCAAGATAACTCCATGGAAGAAAGTGATGGGTTTAAATACCTCATTCTTGTGAAAGAAGAATGATATATTACCACCTCAAAAGATAAGGAAGAACAATTGCACTCCGGATTGCAAAATAAAGAAAACTTGAGCTCCTCTGAAAAGAATCTCGATGAACCCTTCGAGAAGGAATTTAAATCCTTGATGAACCACCATGTAGAGCCTCCATGAAGAACTCCGGTAACAAAGGAATGATCAATCGAAATGAAAGAGAAGTTGAAAACACAAGGTGAAGACTTGCAATGATTAGATGGATCTCTGTGGTGATATAATTGCGAGAGCTTGGAACTCTAGGAAAAAAAGATAAAGCATCTCGAACCGAGAATGTGATATGATGAACCACTCCAGAAAGCAGGAATTAGATCACTTGGATGAAACAATAATAATAATTACGTTATGCGTATCCTTCACCAATTTAATTGATGACAAGCAAACGGATTTGGCATACTACTTATTCTCGTTGAAAAGGATTAAGAGAGATATAGCATAAACTTGGAAAGGTCTTCTACGAACTGCCGGTAGGATTGGAAAGAACGATTGAATTGATATGATGACAAGAAGAAAGTAATCTTGAATGAACCACCGTAAGAATTGAAAAATGAACGAAGTAAAGGGATGAATCACCGGTAAGAATTTGAAAACAAACAAAGATACTTGGGGAAATTTAGATACAAGAGAATGAAGAGATCATGAGCTGATAAGATAATACTTGAATGAAAGCACCGGTAAGATTTGGAGAACAATAGCTGAAAGCTGGAATGAATAATATTTGAAAAGATGGCCTTCGGAGGAAAGAAATGGAAACAACTCATGAAATGCTCCGGATGGGTGAAAAGAATTCTCACGATCGAAAACAATTATGAGAGGATGGCAGCAGGCAACAATCACGAATCTTCTAGAGAAAGTACAAGATTTAGAGGAAACACTTCTTCAGTCTTCAAATCCGAGAATGACGACGAGAAACACTACCATGAATTGTTGCGACACTCTAGAATAATGAAGAATATAAAGGCTGAATCAACAATGAAAAGAATTTGAAAGATCTTGGAGAAACCATCTGACTGATGATAATTCATCCTTATGTCAAACTTTGAAAGATTTGAGAATAACTCCGGGAAAATTAGAAGAGTCATGTAAGATCCTGGGAAAAGACCTGTGGGTTAGGCCCACTCAAAAGAAACACCGTTAGAATGATTAGAAAGAGAGATTGCACCGGTTGAATTAAATGGCTTGAATGAGGTAACCTCCTCAAAAGACTTGAACGAATTGAGAATGAACACTATCATCTTCTAAGATATCTTTGCCACTCCGGAACAAATGAATAGCGAGAGGGGAATGATTATGAGGTGCATCGGCATGAGAAAACATTTGAAATGAGGAAATTGGATATAATCAACACCAAAAGCTAGATTTGAATCCACCAGAGAAGATAAAAGAAATGAAGAATGATGAACTTGAAGCTCCGTTAGAATCTTCATAGGAAACATCGGATACGAACATTGACTGAAAAGAATGAAGAGACTTCACATGAATAAAATGGATATTTGATTAAGAAATCTAAGTCCTTGAAGAAAAAGGGTGGGAGGGCGGGAAAACAAAGGCAATTTAGGACAGATGAAGCAAACACCGTTGACGAAAACTGAGATTGGATCTTGCAAATGTTGAAATGATCGGATCCACATGACGAGAAGCACGCCGGTTGAAAAGGATTGACATGACAATCTCGATTATCAAGAAGGATTAGTACTCACATAGGAGTAACACCGCTTAGGAAAGGTATGGAATCAACATTTGACTTCGAAGCAACTCGAATACCACAACTCAAAACAAAACAAAGGATTGACTTGCAGAATAAGCCGAAACAAACATATGATAGAGATTTCGTCCGAAGTTTTCGTGGTGGGGCCCACACAGGCTCGATCATACAGCACCATCATGTACAAGGCAGTGCACTTGACATACGAAGCGTCCCCGAGTTAGCATAGCCAAGGACTCTTTAAGACACAATGAGACCACTGTAAAACCAACCGTGGATAGGCGGACCACTAGACGTCGACCCCCAATTTCATATCATACATCTGTCAGAAAGATATCCTACGATATACTTGAATTCCCACTTGTAAACTCCCTAAACTTTCTGGTTATGCAATCAGGTGTTGGGGGTACAGGGGAAGCATAATATCTCACCCAAAACTAGCAAATCCTACATCCAGTTGTATCCATCCTTCAACACGTAACCAAGAAACCTTCGGAAATCATTTACCTCAACCTTCGAAAAGCATCCGTTATACGAGTTATGGCAATACTCCCGAACTCCCGCCCAGTACTGGGTGGCGTCGAGGTTATCTCACCAACAACTGCATAAAAGAGATTTTCGATGTCGGCAAAACTCAAGTATTCCAGAACCGCAACGATAAAATTGTGATGACAACACCTCGGAGCTCAACACCCCGGGACACTGCCACAACCCCTAAATGTCAGGAGGCACCAAGAACAATGTTCTCGTCACAAAACCATCGAAACGATTCCAAGATACCCGCGTGATCCTAAATTTTTTTTAGTGAAATTTGAGAAGAGAAGAGTCAAAAATCTATGTCAGGATGCCTCATCAGAGCGACGAAGGGACTGAGGAGTAAAAAGAATCCTACTCTCCAATATATATATATATATATATATATAATCCTAAATGACTCAAAACAATTTTCTAGACTCAACAACGCCAGCAATTCGATCAAGCAAGGGGCTCCTAAAGTCGGGGAAGGCTCTGATACCAACTTGTAATGCCCACGATGCGGCTATATCTCCCACGTGTCGAAGCATGACTTAGAGGCATAACCGCATTGAAAGCAATATCACAAGTGAGGTAATCTTCACAACAACCCATGTAATAAATAAGGAAAGGAGGTACATAGTTGGCTTACAATCTCCACTTCACACAATACATGAATAAAGCATTACATCATCCAGATACAAATAAGGTCCGACTGCGGAACCAAAATAAAAGAAGACTACCCCAAATGCTACACTGATCCCCGATCGTCCCGACAGGGCTCCACTACTGATCAACTGAAACGAAACAACACGATGAACAAGATCTTCATCGAGCTCCTCCTTGAGCTCGGTTGCGTCACCTGCACGGTATCATTGGCACCTGCAAACTGATTTTTGAAGTAATCTGTGAGTCACGGGGACTCAGCAATCTCACACCCTCGCGATCAACATTATTTAAGCTTACAGGTAGGGAAAAGGTATGAGGTGGAGCTGCAGCAAGCGACTAGCATATATGGTGGCTAACATACGCAAATGAGAGCGAGAAGAGAAGGCAAAGCACGTTCGAGAAACTATGATCAAAAAGTGATCCTAGAACAACCTGCATCAAGCATAACTCCAACACCGTGTTCACTTCCCGGACTCCGCCGGAAAGAGACCATCACGGCTACACACGCGGTTGATGCATTTTAATTTAAGATAAGTCTTCAGGTTTTCTACAACCGGACATTAACAAATTCCCATCTACCCATAACCGCGGGCACGGCTTTCGAAAGTTCAAATCCCTGCAGAGGTGTCCCAACTTAGCCCATCACAAGCTCTCACGGTCAACGAAGGATATTCCTTCTCCCAAGACAATCCGATCAGACTCGGCATCCCGGTTACAAGACATCTCAACAATGGTAAAACAAGTCCAGCAAGACCGCCCGATGCGCCGACATCCTGATAGGAGCTGCACATATCTCGTTCTCAGGGCAACACCGGATGAACACTAGTACAACTAAAACCAGCCCTCAAGTTTCCCCGAGGTGGCGCCGCAAGTGGCTCTGGTTCGGACCAACACTTAGACAAGCACTGGCCCGGGGGGTTAAAATAAAGATGACCCTCGGGATGCGCGACTCCCAAGGGCAAAAGGCTAGGTGGCGAATGGTAAAACCAAGGTTGGGCCTTGCTGGAAGAGTTTTATTCAAAGTGAACTGTCAAGGGGTTCCCATTATAACCCAACCGTGTAAGGAACGCAAAATCAAGGAACATAACACCGTTATGACGGAAACTAAGGTGGCAAGAGTGGAACAAAACACCAGGCATAGGGCCGAGCCTTCCACCCTTTACCAAGTATATAGATGCGTTAATTAAATAAGAGATATTGTGATATCCCAACAACAAGCCATGTTCCAACATGGAACAACTCCAATGTTCACCTGCAACTAACAACACTATAAGAGGGGCTGAGCAAAGCGGTAACATAGCCAAACAACGGTTTGTTAGGACAAGGTGGGTTAGAGGTTTGACGTGGCAATATGGGAGGCATGATAAGCAAGTGGTCGGTATCGTAGCATAGGCATAGCAAAAGAGCGAGCATCTAGCAAGCAAAGATAGAAGTGATTTCGAGCGTATGGTCATCTTGCCTGAGATCCCGCAAGGAAGAAGAACGAGTCCATGAAGAAGACAAACGGACGTAGTCGAACGGATCCTCACAAACGCGATGTTATCGGAACCAACCCGAAGAAGCAACACCGGAAAGAAGCACACAACATTGTAAACAACCAACACATGAACATGGCATGATGCACAACCAAGTATGATGCATGTCCGGTTTAATGAGGCATGGCATGGCAAAATGCACAAACAATCCTACAAATTAAGTGGAGCTCAATATGCAACGAGTTGCATATTGACGGAACACCACATTCAAGTTATTTAGTTCGATCTCATTTAGGTACTCAACAATATTAAATGTTGCTAAACATGGCAAGAGGAGGGCATAAGGAAATTATCTATTTAGGCAAGTTTAAATGAGGCCGGAACGCCAAACAACAATTCCGGTAAAACCCCATAGGCAATAGTAATTTGGTGCAACAACAATTTTAAACATCTAAATGTTATTATCATGATGCGGATGACATGAACTTATGACGCCACCGATTCAATCGTACACTAATCATACACGCAAACGTGTACAATCAAGATGAGGGACTCACGGGAAGATATCACAACACAACTCTACAAATAAAATAAGTCATACAAGCATCATATTACAAGCCATGGGCCTCGAGGGCTCGAATACAAGAGCTCGATCATAGACGAGTCAGCGGACACAACAATATCTGAGTACAGACATAAGCTAAACAAGTTTGCCTTAAGAAGGCTAGCACAAACTGGGATACAGATCGAAAGAGGCGCAGGCCTCCTGCCTGGGATCCTCCTAAACTACTCCTGGTCGTCGTCAGCGGGCTGCACGTAGTAGTAGTAGGCACCTCCCGGGTAGTAGTAGTCGTCATCGACGGTGTCGTCTGGCTCCTGGGCTCCAACGTATGGTCGCATCAATCGGGTATAGAAAGGGGGAAAAGGGGGAGCAAAGCAACCGTGAGTACTCATCCAAAGTACTCGCAAGCAAGGGGCTACACTACATATGTATGCATTGGTATCAAATGGAAAAAGGCTATCATATGTGGACTGAACTGCAGAATGCCGGAATAAGAGGGGGATAGCTAGTCCTATCAAAGACTACGCTTCTGGCCACCTCCATATTGCAGCAGGAGAAGAGAGTAGATGGTAAGTTCACCAAGTAGCATCGCATAGCATAATCCTAACCGATGATCCTCCCCTTGTCGCCCTGTGAGAGAGCGATCACCGGTTGTATCTGGCACTTGGAAGGGTGTGTTTTATTAAGTATCATGTTCTAGTTGTCATAAGGTCAAGGTACAACTCCAAGTCGTCCTGTTACCGAAGATCACGGCTATTCGAATAGTTTAACTTCCCTGCAGGGGTGCACCACATAACCCAACACGCTCGATCCCATTTGGCTGGACACACTTTTCTGGGTCATGCCCGGCCTCAGAAGATCAACATGTCGCAGCCCTACCTAGGCACAACAGAGAGGTCAGCACGCTGGTCTAAATCCTATGGCGCAGGGGTCTGGGCCCATCGCCCATTGCACACCTGCATGTTGTGTACGCGGCCGGTGAGCAGACCTAGCCTCCCTTAAACAAGAGTAGGCGTTCCAGTCCAACCCAGCGCACGCCGCTCAGTCGCTGACGTCACGAAGGCTTCGGCTGATACCACGACGTCGAGTGCCCATAACTGTCCCCGCGTAGATGGTTAGTGCGTATAGGCCAGTGGCCAGACTCGGATCAAATACCAAGATCTCGTTAAACGTGTTATCTTGAAATAACCGCGAACGTCGACCAAGGCCAGGCCCACCTCTCTCCTAGGTGGTCTCAACCTGCCCTGTCGCTCCGCCTCAAAGTAACAGTCGGGGGCCGTCGGGAACTCAGGCCCACCACTACCTGGATGGAGCCACCTGCCCCTTCAGCCCCCATCTCTAAACAGTATCATAAGTAATGTAACCGTGTAAGTAAATATCATATGCCCGTGATCATCTCCCGAGTGATCACGGCCCAGTAGTATAGCATGGTCGACGGACAAGAGTGTAGGGCCACTAATGGAACACTAGCATCCTATACTAAGCATTTAGGATTGCAGGTAAAGATAACAACAGTAGTAGCAAGGACAGGCTATGCATCAAGATAGGATAACGGAAAGCAGTAACATGCTACACTACTCTAATGCAAGAAGTAGAAAGATAGTAGGTGATATCTGGTGATCAAGGGGGGGCTTGCCTGGTTGCTCTGGCAAGAGAGAGGGGTCGTCAACACCGTAGTCGTACTGGGTAGCAGCGGCGTCGGTCTCGGTGTCTAGCGAGTGAAGAGGGGGAAGAAACAATAAATACAAAGCAAACAAATACATCACAAAGCATAACTATGGCAATACGCGGTCCTAGGGATGACCTAACGCGGTGCTACACGTTACAGACGGAGCGAGAAAATATCTGTGGATATCTCCCGGGCTTTGGCCATTTACCGAACGGACGATTCGAAGGGGGAGGTTCCATGTTTGTTGTGTTGGAGGCATGTGACGGATGGACGTGAAGCATATTCGGACTCATCTTATTTTCCTGATCATTTTTCATATATAAATCTTTTTCATCCGAGCTATGGTTATTTTCATATGAATTTCCAAAGTTTTAACAGTATTCTAGAATTTTGTGTTTAATTTAAATCCAAATTAACCAAGTTAATGTGACTAGTCAAAAGGAGAGGTGGTGGCCCATATGACACTGATTTAATAATTTCCAAAATATTTATCTAATCTATTTAGATGGGACCCACTTGTCATTTGCTAAAAGGGCTAATTAGCACCAAACTAATCCTAAGCTAAACATAGACTAATGTGACTAGTCATTTGTGTTTAATTTAAATCCAAATTAACCAAGTTAATGTGACTAGTCAAAAGGAGAGGTGGTGGCCCATATGACACTGATTTAATAATTTCCAAAATATTTATCTAATCTATTTAGATGGGACCCACTTGTCATTTGCTAAAAGGGCTAATTAGCACCAAACTAATCCTAAGCTAAACATAGACTAATTAACAAGGGCCGGCCATTAGTGGACAGAGTCCATCCGGCCACACAAGCACTACACAGAACACATAGCTAGGGGTTACTTATGTTCATGTTAACAGAACAAAGCATTTTGTGATTTTTATAGAATTTAATCCATGTCATATTTGAATTTGGTCCAATGAAATAATTTGGAGATTGTCATGTGAATTCCTAACACAAATTAATTTCAACGAAGTTAGACTTTGTTTGACTATAGTTTTGTTGCCATCTAGAGAGCTAAGAAGGTAGAAATAGCAAAAGCTAGCCAGCGCTACAGTAACATTTGGTTACTGTAGCAGCGGCAGCAGAGCAGCGATACGTAACGGCAGGAGCGGCGAGGGTGCGAGAGCGGAGCTCCGAGCGCGAGAGGGCAGCGGCGGCAAGCAGGCACAGGCGCGGGCGGCAGCGTGGTTGAGCAGGGGCGCAGCGAGAGGGAAAAGCGGCAGTGAGCGCGCCGGGACGCAGCGGGGTTGGATGCGAGGCGCGGCTAGCGCTAGTCGCGGGGCACGGCGAGGAGCGCGGCCAGGTTCAGCGAGCGCGGGCACAACCGTCGTTGGATGCACGCGTGCGCGTGACTGCGACGAGCTTCAGGAGCGGCGGCGACACACGTGAATGTATCTACGGGGTGCAATTCGAGCAACGGCTCAAGCCATTCGAACGAGGGCACCACACCGCGTCCGTAGGTGGCACGGGTGCGAACTAGAATGGCCGGAAGTGGCCCGGACGACAACGTCTGACGGCGGTGACGGCTCAGCCGCGACGTAAACGAACCAACGAGGCACGAGGAGGAGCGAGAGGAGGTCGAGAAGGACCATGAGCTCACCTAGGGGGCGCACGGGGTCCCGTTGGCAGCTTAGTAGCAGCAGACATACGTGAATTCGACAGGAGCTCCGAGGACCGAAGCATGAAGAAGCGGTCGGTCCCGGCACTGTGGCGATGACCTGCTCGAACTACTCCTCGGAGTCGACGAAGACAAAGCAGACGCAGCTCCAGGCGAGGGCCTGAACCGACGAGGTGGATGATGGCCACACGGACGGAGGAGGCTAGGGTTTGCAGGTGTGGGAGAGAGCGAAGCGGCGCGAGGAGAAGGGAAGTGGGGAGGCGCTAGGGTTTGCAGGGTGTCTGGCTCGGCCTTATCCGATAGGGGAGCCGTGGGATGGCCGGAACGCGTCCATCCGCGGCCACGGCGGCCAGATGCGCGCCACGGTCTCCTGTGAACATGAAGGAAGGAGAAGGCACGACTAGGCTAGGCCAATTGTGCACTATGCACATAGAGCCCAGTCCAATAGGTAAGTTTGTCCATTTCCCTTTCTCTTTTTTTATCTTAATCATTTTGTCTTAGTTTTCTATTTAGTTTACATAGCAAATGAGTTTTGATTGGACTCAAACTTTGCAAACAATTACTATGCAATATTCTGGAGTGTCGCACAAAGTTTGGGGCATTTGGAATTGTATAAGTATTTGTTTATTTTAAAAAGGCTATTCTTATTTATTGTTGGACCACTTTATAACTTCCTAGGTGTTAATTGGTGACTCAAATGATGTTGACTTCAATGTTACAATTGGTCGGAAGAATTTTAGAATAATGCAAACATTTTAGTTTTACTCTTTCAAGAAATATTATATTTGACTATATTTTAAATTTTGAAATTGGCTTTGATTTTTCTCGAGTGGCAATTTGGCTTAGTTAAACTTGATGACGTGGCCCCATTAGTGTGAGATCATTGTAGCATGATTCTTGGGGTGTTACAGGATGACATGAACAAGTTTATGCAATTTTTATTAACGGTTGACAAGAGCACTATGAAGCATTTGTCACCGTGGTGGAAAGGAAAGGGGTGCCACGGCAACGATAACGAAAACGGTGCCACGGCAACGATAACGAAAACGGTGCCACGGCAGCGTTCCGGTTCCGGTAACTCGATTGAGATACCGATGCGAAGGAGAAGTGTGCGGATGCGTGCAAAAGATGGTGGGGCGCTCCCGGATTCCGGGTGTCCCACGAGTTGGCGACAAGGAAACGAGTGACAAATTTGGACACGGTGCAAACACGAGCATCTCAAACATCACAAGCATTCGTTCACGGACGTTGTCTCGAGGTTATACCTTCGAAGCGTGCGTTATCGGAGGGGTTCAAGTTCGATGCGATGTAAGGGAAGTAGACGTTCTCGGGACGTTCGGTATTGGAAGTAGGGGTACATGACGACGGTAGAGGTACTCATGATCTTGGCGGCGGTAGTCGTTCACGTTCTTAGTTGCACAATTTCCGTAGATGTTCGGGATCACGGCGAGGGACTTGACGTCCACGGAGGCTTTGAGGGTCGACGGTAGTTGTTCTCGTATCATCTAGAAGTAGTCGTACTCAGCGATAGTGGTACTTGGCATTTCATTCGGTACTCGATCGAGCATCCAAGGTCTTCGGCGCTACGGTAATCATACACACATTCGGAGAGAAGCTCGGCGTATCCATGTACTTGGCGTTATCCGTGCGTAGAGGTACTTTGTAGTTTCGACGACGGGCATACACGTTTTCGTAGATGAACTTGACTAATCCGAGGGATCTGAGTGTCGCGGTACGTGGCAAAAAAACACGTCAAGGTACTTGGCGATGTTCCCTGTTCAGTGGTCGTTGGACTTGGCGTCCCGGCCTATAGTCGTTCGGGCTTCGTGGAAGAACTTGACGCTCACGGGGTCTCGGTCATGCCTCAGTCTTGCGGGCAGCGAGGGAAGGAGCAGGGGCTCGCTGGGACTTGGCGCAGGCTGCATCCCGCAATGAAGCAGAGAGGAGACGAACGGCGCTGCGGGTCGAAGCAAAGGACGTAGTCAACGCGGCCGGGACGAGCAGCAAGGTAGAAGAAGCAGAACTCCAGCGACTAGGTGCAGCAGCGGAGCTTTAAGCTCGGCCGGCAGCGTTCAGAGGAGGCTAGGCGGAGGCGCGGCAGCGGCTTGCTGAGGAAGGCCGGTGAGGCATGAAGGTCGAGGTCGCCAAGGAAGGGAGGCAACAGGGGCATGGCGATGCTGATGGCCTCGCAGGCCATGCCGGGCGATGGGCGCGGCTTGGGGAGGCGCAGACGATGCGAAGTCCAGTGGCGGCGAGGCGTCGACATAGGGAAGCGGATCGGGAGGATGGGACAGGGAGGCTGGCGGCGCTGGAGGATGGGATCGGGGAAGAGGTTCGAGGGGAGATCATGCGCGGGGCTTCTCCCTGGCAGCGGTGGATGAGGACGAGAGGGAGAGGGTGAGTGGGATCGAGGGAGATGGAGTGGCTGCGAGGGAGAGATGGGATCGAGGCCCCTGGTGCGATGCGTCCCTCTGGCAGCGGTAGGAATGAGCAGGAGGGATCGAGAGGGAGAGGTAGCGATCGGCTAGGGTTAGAGAAGTGGGCTGCGGGAGGCCTTGGCCAAATGGGCCAGCGCGGGAGGATAGGAGGCCCAAGAGGGCAGTGGTGCAGGCCTGGCCAGGGGTGCAGGCCGCCTCTCTCCCTAAATATCTCTCTTTTCCCATTTTAAAACAAAACAGAAAAGAGAAGGAAAAGAAAGAGAAGGTAGGGTGGAAACTGGGCATGGGGATAATTTTACTGGACTCGCAAAAATGATCTTGATCCAAGAAAAGTATAAATGGGCATGTACAAAGTTTGGATTGGAACTCGTTTGAATTAAATTCAAATGAGTTCGAATAAGAAGTGGGCGTTAGAAAGGTCCCAAAATGTTGAGATTTTTGGTAGACCTCCAGAAAAAGATAAAAAAATTATGGGCGAAGTTTGAGGAGCAAACTCGAAGCATAAAAGACATGTGATTATTTGCAAGTGTGATCATGAGTGATTCCGAAAATGAAATATTTAATATAGCTCCCTAATATCGGGAGGATATGTTATAAAGAGAATCATCATGTGAATTCCCTCGATTTAAATGGACCGAAGATCCATACGGTTTATTTATGTGAGTTGCAAAGATTAATGACATGATGGCATGATGACATGATGCAATGCACACGATGCAAAGAAGAATGCAACAGACAAAACAAATCACACAACGAAACCCGGAAACCCTGGAAGGCATCTGAAGCTCCGGTCTTGGGGCGTTACACCCGTCATTTTGCAATCGCATTCTTTTTATATATCCATAGACTAGGTGTTACTTACCCTTGTTCTCCTCGAGCTGCCTCTTGGCAAGGCCGAGCTCTTCCTCGGACCCTTTGAGGCCCTGCTTTAGTGTGGCAACCTCCGCAGTTAGTGCGGCAGAGGCCAGCAGCAAAGCCTACATACGCATATAGACATACTTATATTAGACTCCTGCGATATTGTTTGATCCTCTATTCGGCTTTTCTTTGTGAACACCGAACAGAGCATCAGGGGCTACTGTCTATGCGGTTATAGTTTTCCTATATTTCAAATACTTACCTCAAAGCCTGTTAGAAGGCTGGCACAGGCTTCAGTCAGTCCGCTCTTGGCAGACTGAACCTTCTGGATCACCGCACTCATAATGGTGCGGTGTTCTTTGTCGATGGAAGCGCTGTGAAGCGCTCCCAGCAGATTGTCCGGTGCCTCTGGATGGACAGAGGTCACCGGCATGGGCGTCTTGCCCCTCTTGGAAGGAGGCCGCCTGCCCGAGTCCGGAACCACTGGAGGTTCCGGCGCAGTGTTCGGCTGAAGGCCGAACTCGAAGCCCTCGGGACCTTATCCTCTCTGCTCCCAGAGTCCGGAAAGTCGCCTTGAGGCGCCTCTAGGACTGTCTCCCCTCGACCCGGTACCTCTCGGGATAGTACCTCGGCATTGCCCGTTGGGCAAGGGGAGGTGGCAGTCGGAAGTGGATCGCTATCCATATCCGACGAGTCCAAGGAGCCGCCCGACGATACGTCGATACGGGCTCATGGCAGTCCCCATAATCATAATTCAGCGTTAGGAGAAGCAGTGCGACAAATGTATGCTATGAGTTAATCTGGCATCCGAATACTTACGACTTCGCCAGGGGCTTGGCCCTGAGCAGCCACTCGTCTTCGCCTTCGGCGGTGGTGGTGGAGTAGTCCGGAAGTAGAGTCCTTCCCTTCTTGGATCCTTCGGCCCCCCCGGTTGGGGCGGCCTTCCTTTTCTTGTCTCCCCCGACTGGAGGGGGAGCATCTTCATCTTCCTCCTCATCTTCGGGGGAGGAGTGCGTCGCGGAGTTATCGGACGATGAGTCTGATAACACCTGGCGTCGGGAACTCTTTTGGGTTCCCTTGGCCTTCTTGGTCTTCTCCGGCACCATGTAAGGAGCCAGAGTCAGCATCTCCGTCAGGAGAGCGTCCGCAGTGTCTTCGGGCAGATGGGCCGGACAGTTAATCTGCCCCGACGTCTCCACCCAGTCCTATCAAAGGCATGGAGCTAAGACCCCGCACATGATTAAGCTAGGGGAAATAAAATATCCTACCACATGTATAGAACTCACCGAATGCGTTGGGCGCTTCGTACTTAGCCTGCGGTCCTCGGTGAGAGAGGGAGGGACCTCGGCGCCCTTGAACAGCACCCTCCAGACGTCCTTATGCGTCGTGTCGAAGAGCTCGCTCAGAGTCTGGTGCAGGGCCGAGTCGAACTCCCACAAATTGAAGTCCCGTTGTTGACACGGGAGGATCCGGCGGATGAGCATGAACTAGACTATGTTGACAAGCTTGAGCTTTTTGCTTGCCATATTCCGGATACACTTCTGGAGTCTATCCAGCTCCACTGATGAACCTCAGGACAGGCCCTTCTATTTCCAGGAGGTGAGCCGCTTGGGGATTCTAGATCGAAACTCGGGAGCCGCCACCTAGTTGGTGTCGTGCGGCTCGGTGATGTAGAACCACGCCGATTGCCACCCCTTTATGGTCTCCACGAAGGAGCCTTCGAGCCATATAACATTGGGCATCTTGCCCACCATGGCTCCGCCGCATTCTGCTTGTTGGCCTCCCACCACCTTCGACTTGATATTGAAGGTCTTTAGCCACAGGCCGAAGTGGGGCCGGATGCGGACGAAAGCCTCACACACGACGATGAACGCCGAAATGTTGAGGATGAAGTTCGGGGCCAGATCATGGAACTCCAGCCCGTAGTAGAACATGAGACCACAGACGAATGGATGGAGGGGAAACCCCAGTCCACGGAGGAAGTGGTGGAGGAAAACTACCCTCTCGTGAGGTTCTGAGGTAGGGACGATCTGCCCCGCAGCGGGCAGCCGACGCGCGATATTCGCGGCTAAGTATCCGGCTCCACGCAGCTTCTTGATGTGTCCCTCCGTAACGGAGGAAGCCATCCATTTGCCTCCCGCTCCAGACATGTTTGGAGAAGGTTGAGGGGAAGGATGTGGACTTGGGTGTTGGAGCTCGAGTGCGCAAGAATGGATGAGTAAGGAGGAAGAAGGCGTGGGTAGAAAAGGTTAAACCTTGTCCCTTTATAAGGGCGGCCGAAACTATGCGCCCCCACTAGCCTGGTAAAACTCGCTTATCCCCCAAGCGCCGTAATCGATGGCGCAGTTGGGTTACCCACGCCCGTATTGATGAGAATCCCGTAATTAGGGGGACATGATCTCTGCTTTGACAAGACGTGTCAAGAAACTGCCTCACGTTATGTGCGGGGCTAGTTAAAGGAAACGGTTCGAATAATCACCGGGCCATGGCATAATGTCATGTTTCCAAAACGTGTCAGCAGATTAGATTTGTGGAAATATTATTCTCTCTACGGTGGTATGTGGAACTTATTTTTAGTTTCGGACACTATCCTTGTATTCAAATTCTTTCGTGGTGTATTCGGAGGAGGAACCCGCCTTGCAATGCCGAAGACAATACTGCGCGCCGGACTCATCGTCATTGAAGCTTGGTTCAGGGGCTACTGAGGGAGTCCTGGATTAGGGGGTCTCCGGACAGCCGGACTATATCACTACTAGGAAAAGGCCTACTAATGGCGCACCGGTTTTGCCTACTAATGGTGCATCACCGGTGCGCCATTAGTAGCACGCCACTAGTAATTTTTACTAATGGCGCACCACTGGTGCGCCATTAGTATCTGGTATACTGATGGCGCACCAGCTAGTGCGCCATTAGTATGTAACAGCATGCGCCATTAGTGTGCCTCCCGGGGGGCCATAGGTAAGCATGGCTTTGTCATACTAATGGCGCATTCACTGTTGATGCGCCATTAGTATCCTTTGGCATACTAATGGCGCACCTGGTGGTGATGCGCCATTAGTATGAATATTTGGTTTTTTTTCTTTTCTGATTTTTGCGCAGGTTATAAAATATATTATTAGACAGAATATAAAATATATTATTAGACAGAATATAGACAGCAACATCAGATTCATCGAATACAATAGAAGATTAGTCTCCGAATACAATTGATCATATTAGTCTCCGAATTCAAAAGACCGAACAAAGATAAAACATACCAAGTCTCAAGACCGCGAGTATCAAGTTTGTCGGAAGTAATACTAATCCTAACAAGTCCTACTAATCATCATCATACAACTTCTACTCGTTATTCATAACAAGTCATACGATCATCATCTTGATAGTCTTCGAACCAACCCTACTTAATTGTTCATCAGCACATGATCGTCAGTATTAGGCAGGACCTAAATACCCTATTTAAGCTAAAATAGCATAAAACAATATAGACCATGACTCTCCATTATGGAGAATGGAGAACATCCTGTCTCCAATTCTTGCGCTTCGCTTCCTTTTGCTTCCAAGAAGCTCCTTATGACTGTCCATACATTTTTTCCATCCTTTGATTTTCATGTCTCCACTTCTTTTAGAAATCTGGTATGGACAGTTGAGATTCGTAGGATGACCTGGCTGTATGTTCAAAACATTAACACTACCTTTCAGATACATCATATGAGGCACACAATTCTCTGGGATTATCTGTTGAAAAACATAGTAATAACTTCATAGTTAGCAATGATGTACTAGTTTTAGAAGTATGCAAAAGATGCACGGATGTCGTAATAGTAAAAATCTTACCAGGGTATCTCCATGGTAGTTACCGTAGTTGAACACATGCACTAGTGGCACGTATTTACCATAATGTTGAGGAGTTTGTTTGTGTATAATGTAATTTTCAATGTCAGTACAAAATCCGACCAGATGATTTTTCTCCTTGTAAGTTGTTAATTCGGAGCCATCGGTATAGTGGGTTTTGTCTACCATCTCCCGCACATTCTTTAAACAATAAAAATAAGCTGTCAATGGAAATAAGTTGTCAACTATTTTGAAATAAACAATATAAATTAGCTAATAACTATGTTTGAGAAACTCACATAGTGGTAGAACTGGAGGCGTATCAACAAGGACCCAAATGTCCATATTGTCTTGGTTGATGTCAGGATTACCAAGATCCATGGCGATAAGCATACCCTCATCAAAACCATACATCTTGCAAAATGCTTCCCATTTTTTGCAACCAAAATGGGTTACGCTCTCAGAATTATATAGATTTACTTCAAAGTCCACATAGTGATGAGTCCTTAGGTGAATTTTCTTTGTTTCAGAAATTTCATGGTCTTCAAAATCCATCCTCTCCAAGACATAGCGTCTTGCATGGCATGGGATAAGCTATACTCGAATTTTAAAAGATGAAAATTACACGTTGAAATAGTTGAAGTCATGCTTAATTATGAAAATAACACTTGTCGTCGTTGTGTACCGTTTCAACTTCAAAGGTCTCCTCGAGCTTAATGCTGAAGC
Source organism: Triticum monococcum (assembly GCA_034509565.1). Lineage (NCBI taxonomy): Eukaryota > Viridiplantae > Streptophyta > Magnoliopsida > Poales > Poaceae > Triticum > Triticum monococcum. The sequence goes on along the minus strand of CM067842.1, from coordinate 271,344,181 downwards.
GCCGATCATCGTCCAGGTGAGGCATGTCGCACAGACCTCGATTGTCGTGGCACCAGTCGCACTCTGCCGGGAGACTTTCGTCGTCCGATGATGATGACGACATATCCTGGGACAGCTCCCAGAATTGCTTGCCGCCCGAACCACCGGCCTCCTTGTTGTGGGCCATGTTTCGCTCTAAATAGGAAAAAAGTTTGGTCAAAAAGTTGGTTATTGTCAAGGAACAAGATCATGGTCTCATCATTTAGGGTTTGTCGACACCGAGGCACCCTAAAAGCCTAAGCTTTCATCATTTAGGGTTTATCGACGCCGAGGCACCCTAAAAGCCTAAGCGTATATCATTTAGGTTCTCATCGACACTGAGGCATCCGGGGCAACCAAATTAAGTTTTCATCATTTAGGGTTTATCGATGCCGAGGCACCCTAGGTTGGGCCTAATCACTTGGCACTAATCACTTGGCTCTATTGCCACCTATGGTTTAATGCAGCAAGAATGGCGCGGCAGTTGATCCTACTTAACTAAGTACTAAGATACCCCGGCCCATGCATTAGTCGCAAGTACCCCATATGTCCTATTTTTAGCAAAGTCATGCTAAAATTCACGGAAAATTTCAGCATGACCTTTGCTGAAAATAGGACATATGGAGTACCCGAATTTGCCGGAACGGAAGTTAATCGACATTCCGGCAAACTCAAGGGCCTCTCGGGGTACCTGCAAATTCATCACGACACAATGGTCGGAGACAAAACCCAGCCACATACCATATGGTCCTCTGCTTTCATATGGACAAAAATCAGCTCAACTTATGTGAGCTTCCATTCCAGATATAATATGTCTCCCAACAAAAAATCATTAATAGTTTAGCAAGTCTGTACAAACACAGAAAGAATGACAAATGTATTTTACAGATCATGGCATTGTTTTTACTATATGCACCATGGCAAATTTCTTTTCTTTTTGCAACATGGCAAATTTCTTTTGCTCCGGGCCATGGCGGATATAGTCTATGCATCATGAAAATTATAGTGTATGGATCATGGCATTTTTTATTCTACATTTTTATTCTATTGATCATGGCAGGAAATTATAGTCTATGCATTTTTTTGATCTAACAAAATTGCCATCTCCCATGGCAAATATAGCCTATGCATCATGGAATTTATACTGTATGGATCATGGCATTTTTTGTCTATAGGATTATTGTTTGTGTGCATACATGCAGAGTATCAGCTCAGAGGTCTCTGTTTAACAGTGATAAGTCAACGACAAGGAACATCAAGCTTATAATAAAATCTCTTAGAACCTTATGAGAGTATGTACATATACAGATTTTGTTTACTAGCTTGGCACATGTCAAGTCTCACTTGCAGGTGCACTTTTTTTCTTTCAAAGCACACCTCTTTGTTTCAGCTATCTATATATCTTGTTCTATGTTGCATTTTTAATTCCTGATGTTAACAAGAGTGTTTGTCAAAAGGAAAAACAAAGTTCATGGCAGTGTAGCTAGCTTCTCATGCATCCCTCTTATCATCTAGCTAGCTAACACTTGAATCCATGATGCTTCCAGACTTGAGCATTGAGAGTTTCAGACTAGAACTCACCTCGATGGACGCGGTCGCAGACGAGGTCGTAGACGGCGGCGGAGCAGAGACAAGGTCACAGACACGGTCGTGGTGCTCCAGTGGACGCGGCTGCATCAATCGTTTGAATTTGCATTCAATCAAACACCTCACAGGCAAGAACAGAAGGTGGAGACAGAGAAGAGAGGGGATCGAGCAGAGAGGGAGAGGGCAAGGAGGGAGGAGCGGAGAGGGGAGTCTAGGGGGAGGGAGCTTACGGGCGGAGGAGGAGGGGGCTTACGGGCAGCGGTGAGATGGTTGCGGGTCGGCGGCGGTCATCGTCCTGCACCCCATGTGGTCGGCGGCGGCGGGATGGTTGGGGGCCGCGGCGGCTTGCTGTCCGGTGGGCGGCGGAGGAGCTGCAGTGGTGGGGGCGCGGGGGCGCGGGGGCGGCGGCGCACGTAGGGGCGGCGGCGTCGTGGGTCGTCGGGGCAGCGACGCGCAGGGGCTGAGAGACGATGTGAGATGGGATCGGCCGGGGATTGGGGCCGAGATTTTAGTCGGGGGAGGTATAGCAATGGTGCACCACCTAGCGGTGCGCCATAAGTAGGTTTTTTTTCTAATAGCAATGGCGCACCCTCCTCTGGTGCGCCATTAGTAACTTTTTAATCGAAAATATCATCAAATTTGTTATTTGAAGATATCATCAAATTTCTTATTTCAAAATATCATCAAATTTGTTATTTAAAAATATCTTCAAAAAGTGGGGGAGGGTGCGGGTGTCGGCGGCGGCGGTGGAGTGGGCCGGGGGAAGGTGCGGGGTGTCGGCGGAGGTGGTGGAGCGGGGGAGGGTGCGGTGGGTCGTCGGCGGCGGTGGAGCGGGGGAGGGTGCAGTGGGTCGTCGACGGCGGTGGAGTGGGGGGGTGCGGGGGGTGCTCGGTGGCGAGGGGGATCTGGCGAGGGGGATAGCTATCGAGAGGGAGGGGGATCGAGATCGAGTGTCCTCATGAATATTCAATATATTTTCATATTGAATACAATCGATCTTCTGTAGGCCCGAGAAATATTTTTTCATATTGAATACAAAAATATTCATGATATCAAAAAGTGCCCGAGAAATGAAGGCTACAATTTAAATACAATCGATCTTAGCTAGCTATCTGTTCACAATCTTCTTGCCCTTCTTTTTCGCAAATGGAGTTCTTCTGTGGAACGGGCGTCCTTTAGGTAGGGTGGTCCTGCTTCTTCTTGTGGTGTATGCTGCTACTTCATCGTCGTCGTCATGTTCGATCTTCGGGTCGTCGTACTTGTCGAAGTCTTGCTCATTGGCTACTCCATCCATTCCGATGATCTTCCTTTTGCCTCTCCTCACGATAACACGACTGGGCTTTGACGGATCGGTAATGAAGAAGCATTGGTCCACTTGTGAAACCAGTACCCATGGCTCATTTTTCGCGGTGACGTTTGTGCCCGCGGTCTTGGATTTGGCTTCGGGTATAACCATGGTGGTGAAATACCGGTCTTCTTTTAGGACGCTCTTGGCCCATCTAACACGGAACATCGGGACCTTCTCTCCAGCGTAGCTCAGCTCCCAGATCTCCTCGATCCTTCTGTAGTATCTGTACTTGTCGTTACCGGTGTAGGATTCCATCGTTACCTCGGAGTTCTGATAACCATCGCTCTTCATGTCCTTGTCCTCGGTGTAGAATGTGTAGCCGTTGATATCGTACGCCTCATAGGTCATCAGGTTGTGCTCGGCGCCCTGTGACAAGGCGAATATGAGTTGTTCTTCCGCGGAAGAATCCTCATGTAAAGGGTACGACAGAAGCTTCTGCTTGAACCAACGCGTGAAACATGAGTTGTGCTCTTTGAGTATATCTCCGTCTGTCCTCTGTTGGCCTCGGTCATTGTACGTCTTCTCAATAAAGGTTTTGTGCTCTACCACCCAAGGATCGACCACGTCTATGTGTTGTAGCGCGACTAGGTTTGCTCTTTCAAAGTCAGCGAGTCGACCCTCGAAGTCGACATGCATTTCGCGGCGACCCTCACGGTGACCCCATCCAGCGAGCCTGCTGAGGTGCCTGTTGACGGGCAGACCAACGGGGTTCTCGATGCCTAGATAATTCGTGCAATAGGAGATGCACTCTTCGGTCAGAAAGCCCCTGGCTATACTTCCCTCTGGACGTGACATGTTGCGAACGTATCCTTTAATGACACCATTCATCCTTTCGAACGGCATCATGCTGTGCAGGAACGTCGGCCCGAGTTGGATGATATCCTCCATGATATGGACCAGCAGATGCACCATAACGTCGAAGAATGCGGGCGGGAAGTACATCTCAAGCTCGCATAGTATCACCACGATCTCTTCCTGTAGCCTTCTGAGTTGCCTCACGCCAATCGACTTCCGAGAGATGACGTCGAAAAAGTTGCATAGGCCAAATAGCGTTTCACGGACGTGCGCGTCCATGATCCCACGGATTGCAACTGGAAGTATCTGCGTCATCAGCACGTGACAGTCGTGAGACTTCATTCCACTGAACTTCTGCTTCGCTGGGTCTAGGTATCTGCTTATCTTCCCCGCGTAACCATAAGGAAGTTTTACTCCTAGGAGGCAGGTGAAAAACTGCTCGATCTCCTCCTGACTTAGAGTGAAGCGCGCGGGAGGGTAGTCATTTCCGGTCTTCTTGGCCTTTTTGCCTTTGCGACGACTTTCTGTGTCCTGCTTCGCCTCATCATCATCATCATCATCATCATCATCATTAGCGTGAAGCTCCTGCCTGATGCCCATTGATTTCAAGTCTGCCCTTGCTTTCGGCCCATCTTTGGTCCTCTCTGGCATGTTGAGTAGGGTACCAAGCAGACTCTCGCACATGTTCTTCGTGATATGCATGACATCAAGGCTGTGAGGCACATGGTGGATCTTCCAGTACAGCAAGTCCCAGAAAACAGACCTCGTTTTCCATACCTTCAGCAGCGGCTCTGGCACCTTTCGCTTCTTTCCCGGCTCTGGCGCCTTTTGCTTCTTTCCCGGCAGTGGGCAGTCTTTCCAATTTTTCAACAGCTCGTCTATTTCCTCGCCGCTCCTCGTACACGGGCGTTTTCGGGGTTCGGTTTCACCATCGAACAGATCCTTGCGTTTCCTCCATGGGTCATCGTCGCGAAGCCACCTTTGATGTCCCATGAACACGGTTTTCGAAGACCCGGGATCTCTGTCTAGCTGGCGATATGTTGTGTCATCCATGCACCTTACACATCCAGAAAATCCATGGACTACCTGCCCCGCGAGATATCCGTAACTGAGATACTCGTGCACCGTCGTGAGCAGTGCGGCTCTCATAGGGAAATATTATTTCTCTGCGGCGTCCCACGTATTGGCTGGCGTTTTCCACAGCGTGTCTAGCTCCTCCTTCAGCAGCCCCAGATACAGATTGATGTCGTTCCCTGGTTTCGGCCCTTCAATTAGCATACTCATGTGAATGTACTTCCTCTTCATGCACAACCAGGGGGAAGGTTGTACATCCACACAAACACAGGCCAGGTGCTATGTGTGCTTCTCTGGCTGCCAAACGGATTGACTCCATCGCTGCTCGCGCCCAGCACGATGTTCCTTGGATCCTTCCCAAATTCTGGGTATTCGAAGTTCAACGCTTGCCACTGGCTCGCATCCTTAGGGTGACTCAGCATCTTGTCTTTTTTATTTATCTCCAGATCATTTCCATCATCTTCCCGCTTCTTCTCCTCCCTATCCGCGTGCCAACGCGGGAGCTTTGCTACCTTAGGGTCCGCAAAATACCACTGCAGACGAGGAGTGATCGGAAAGTACCACACCGATTTTCGAGGAGCTTTCTTCCTCTTCTTGTATCGAGTGATGCCGCACACCGGACATATGGTAGACTCCGCGTGCTCGTCCCGATAAATGATACAATTGTTCATGCACACATGGTATTTCACGTGCGGTAAATCCAGAGGACGCACGATTTTCTTCACCTCCTCTAAACTGGTCGGGCACTTGTTCCCCTTGGGAAGACGTTCGTGCCAGAATGACATGTTCTCGTCGAAGCATGCATCGGTCATTTTGTGTTTTACCTTCATCTCCAGAGCCATGAGCGTTACTTTCAGGCGGGTATCCTTGGGCATGCATCCTTCATACAATGGAGTAACCGCGTCTATCTCCAGTTGATCCAGCTTGGCTTTCTCTCGGGTGGCAGCTCTTGCGTTATCCGTCTGCTTGAGAAGCAGCTCTTGAATATGAGGGTCCTGCACCCAGCCTCCATCGTCGTCTTCTCCGGCATCTTCATCTTCATGATCATGCCCTTCGTCTTGATCTTCCTCATCATCATGTACGACATCTTCTACATGATGACTGTGTACAGCATCACCGTCGTGATCATGTCCTGGAGATTCTTCGTCTTCTCGCCCGCCCTCGCCGTGGTGGTACTTGTCTTGTTGCCCTTCCATATTTCTTGCCCGGCCCCGGCCATGGACGACTTCATAGTCATCTTCATCACCTTGCCACCGATAGCCATCCATGAAACCACGCAAGAGCAGGTGGTCCCGCACCTGCCCGGAATCCAGGTCCGCAATAAGGCTCTTTAGCTTGCATCTTCGACACGGACATCTTATCTCCGTCTCGTTCTTTTGAAGCATCTCGGTCTTCGCGGAGCTCAAAAACCTATTCACGATGCCTTCAGTCATCGTGCGGACCATGATCACCTGCGGGGTAGAGCAAAACGATATTTTAGAACCAAGAAAAAATTTGGCATGAACTTCCCTAAAAATAGGACCAAAAAGAATGCGTAGTGCCAAAATTCTCGCCAAAACGGAAATGAATCAAAACATTCCGGCAAAATATTGGCAACTATCGCATTTCAAATACCGGTACCTTCAAACACAAACATATATGCAACACCACAAACATACATAGATCTAGCTAGGCCACAAAAAGTGCATGTGCACATTGTTGGAGCGAGCTAGGGAGAAAAAAGTAGATCTACATCATGAAGATAGCTTTCCCCTTACTTACCTATCAAAAAAAGGTAATTTCACCACTTAATTTTGATGAATCTATGGTGCAAATGAGGTGAGGAGGAGGAGGCAGCCGAAATCTTGGAGAAGGAGGTGGAGGGAATGAAGTGGGGAAAGTGAGTGGGTAGGTGTCGGGCTGTCCAAAATATCTTGTTGGGGTCCCAGGTTACTAATGGCACACCACAAGGAAATGCGCCATTAGTAACCCTGGTTACTAATGGCGCACCTGCAGGTGGTGCGCCATTAGAAGTTTAAACTAGTAATGGCGCACTGTGAAACGGTGCGCCATTAGTAGTTTTGCAAAAAAAAGAATAAGAAAAAAATTACAGTAATGGCGCACTCTCTGCCAGGTGCGCCATTACTAATTAGAACTAGTAATGGCGCATTTTCTACCTGATGCGCCATTAGTATGTATGGAAAAATGGAAAAAAAATTAATACTAGTGGCGCACCCTGTTTCTGGTGCGCCATTAGTGTCTTCCACACTAATGGCGCATCACCAACAGGTGCGCCATTAGTATATAGTAGTGGCGCACTGCTTCCCTAGTGCGCCATTAGTATCAATCCTATCTATAGCCCTTTTCCTAGTAGTGTATCCTTTGGCCGGACTGTTGGACTATGAAGATACAAGATTGAAGACTTCGTCTCGTGTCCGGATAGGACTCTACTTGGCGTGGAAGGCAAGCTAGGCAATACGGATATGTATATCTCCTCCTTTGTAACCAACCTTGTGTAACCCTAGCCCCCTCCGGTGTCTATATAAACTGGAGAGTTTTAGTCCGTAGGACAACAGACAACCATACTATAGGCTAGCTTCTAGGGTTTAGCCTCTCTGATCTCGTGGTAGATCAACTCTTGTAATACTCATATCATCAAGAATAAATCAAGCATGACATAGGGTTTTACCTCCATCAAGAGGGCCCGAACCTGGGTAAAACATCGTGTTCCCTGCCTCCTGTTACCATCCGCCTTAGACGCACAGTTCGGGACCCCCTACCCAAGATCCGCCGGTTTTGACACCGACAATAGCCTTGGTTTCACAACCTAGGAGAGTATGGCGTCTAGCGAGGGAAATTACCACCGTAGAGGTCCTTACTTTGATGGTACTAATTTTGCTAGTTGGAAGCATAAGATGAAAATGCATATTCTTGGACATAACCCCTCTGTTTGGGCTATTGTGTGTATTGGCTTCCAAGGTGAATTCTTTGATGGGAGAGAACCGAACAGTGAAGCTAGAGCGGAAGAGTTGAAGATGTTGCAATACAATGCTCAAGCTTGTGATATCCTATTCAACGGATTGTGCCCCGAAGAATTCAAGAAAATCAGCCGTCTTGAGAATGCAAAGGAAATTTGGGATACTTTGATTAATATGCACGAGGGTACCGACTCCGTCAAGGAATCCAAATTGGATGTGCTTCAAATCAACTTGAGAAGTTCAAAATGAAGGATGGTGAAGGTGTCGCTGAAATGTACTCTAGGCTTGCTCTCATCACAAATGAGATTGCCATCTTAGGAAGTGAGGAGATGACCGATAGATTCATCATCAAGAAGATCCTAAGAGCCTTGGATGGAAAATATGATACCGTGTGCACATTGATCCAAATGATGCCCAATTACAAAGATCTCAAGCCAACGGAAGTCATTGAAGAATTGTTGCTCATGAGATGTCACTCAAGGATAAGGAAGAGCTTCACAACAAGTCAAGTGGTGCTTACAAGGCCTCATGTAATGCTCCTACATGATCAAGTGAGAAACAAATCTTCAATGAGGAATTGAGCCTAATGGTGAAGAACTTCAACAAGTTCTACAAGAGTAGAAGCAAGGAAAGAAGTTCCAAGTCAAGGTCCTACAATGACAAAAGATCTTCGAGTCATGAGCGTAATTGCTACAATTGTGGAAGACCCAGACACTACTCCAATGAGTGTACGACCCCTACAAATAAAGAGAGGATTCACCCAAAAGGAGAAGTAGAAGAGAAGAATCACCACCAAGAGAAAGAAGGAGTAGAGATGATCGTTATGAACGAAGAACATCACAGAGAAGTAAGGATTCAGAAAGGAAGGACAAGTCGTCAAGAAGCTACACAAAACGAAGACATCAAGCTCATGTTGGTGAATGGGTATCCGGCTCCGACACCGACTCCGACAATCACTCTGAGAGAAATTATCACTCCGACTCTGAATATACTCAAGATGAAGGTGTTGTCGGTCTAGCACTTGTGTCAACCAACTCCTATGACATATTTGACTCACCAAATGAAGGAATTGGAAGATGCTTCATGGCTAAAGGCCCAAAGGTATCACACCCCAAGTATGTTGATTTCAATAGTGATGAAGATGATTTGCTAGGTGATGATGATTTACTTGTTGACAACTCTAGTGATGAAAACTATGATGAACTTGCTATTAATCATGTTAATCAAGATAAAACGAATGATGATGATAAGAAGGAGATTGAGCATCTAACTAAAGAGCTAAACACTCTTAAGTTAGCTCATGAAACTACCTTGGAAGATCATCGAGAACTTTTAAAGACTCATGAGAAGCTACGCTTTGAAAAGCTCAACCTTGAGCAAGAGCATGGGTTCCTAAAAGCAATCAATGATCATCTTAGCAAGAAAAGTTCTTCTTACATTGCCAAGCGTTTACTCTTGTCTACTTATATGCCACAAGTTAAATATAGAAACAAGAGTAAGAAATATTCTTCTTCTAGTAGTAACAACAACAATCATGATAAATCCAATATAGTTACTTCTAGTAGTTCTGTTGATTCCACTAACGATTCTCTTAGCCAAGTTACACTTGAGCAAGAAAATAGCTTATTGAAGGGAATTATAGAGAAGGTGTTTACAAGAGCCTTGCTGGGAGTAAGCAATTTGAGGAAATTGTACGCAAGCAAGGAAGGCACCGGAAGAATCAAGGTATTGGTTTTGAACGAAAGTTCAATGCCAATGGAGTTGAGTGGGATGAAGATCAATACTCCAAGACGAAGTTTGTTCCTCAACAAGAGAAGTATGATCCTACTTCCTTCCAAGGGACACAAGCTCAAGATGATCTTCCACCACAAGACCACGAGCAAAAAAGCAAGGACAAGCTTCAAGAGGAGATTGATGCATTTGAAGAAGATCCTAAGGCCTTGGTCAAGTGGGTTCCCAAGACTACATCGAGTTCTACTTCAACAAGTACGACTATAACTCCAAGGATCCCTATCAAGATGATGTGGATCCCGAAGAGGAAGAACTAGAGAGTTCTTGAGGGTGACTCCGCCAACATACTTCACTCATATTATGTTGGCGAGGACAAGTGCAAACAACTTCCACAACTTGCACTAGTTCAAGGAGTCACAAACCCTCTTGTTGGTAAGACAAGGGACAAGGTAACCTAATGCTTTCATGGACATCATCTTGTGTATACATCACTCTATATCTATGGATATCCTTGTTTGTTCCTGGTGGGACTAACCCGTGTAGGTATTGAAAGTGCAACTCACTCCAGTGGATTGCTCCAAATGATCTACATCAACATTGAGCATCCACATCTTCAACATCTACATGAAGTCATCATCGACAAAACCCAAGGATAGTTCATCCCTCTTAGGGGAGATATCACATCTAGGGGAGCTTTAGTCTAATCAATTGAGCTAAAGCAATTCCAATGGTGTGAACACAACAATGCTTTATGTAAAAGTGGCAACCCTACTTGTGCTTAAATGATGAGTATGACCTATGATCAAATGTTCTCATTTGACTCCTAAGTCAATATACTCATACATAGATGACCTAGTCATCGCAAATTGCTTGATAGATGCTAGAGTGTTTGTGCATGCTTTGTCATATATTTCATTTGCCATTTTATTGTGTGAGCATGTTGATATTTTACTCATTCAAGGATATCCACTTGTTGTTTTGATTGTTTGGCTCTTTTACCAAGTGGATGGACAAGATTGCCTAAGAACCTCCTCTAGCTATCTATGTTTTTCTCGTCTCAAACTCTATGCATGCTACATCACAAAGTTACCAAATCAGATTTGAACCACTCTGTGTGAAGGAGCACTCGGAGTCCCGATTCGTCATAGACTTAAACTTCCAAAACCTCTTTGTGCATTTCGGTCTAACCGATTCATACACTTCGGTCACACCGAGTTCACTGAGTTGATCTAGGTTTTCAATCTTGGTGCAACCGATTTGAACTTTTCGGTCATACCGAGTTGCAGTAATCGCTCGCGATTCTGCATCTCGGTGCCAGTGAGTTTTTCCACTCGGTCACACCGACAGGGTTAGGATATATATACCCACGGGTGACATTTTGTAAATTTCTCATAAGATCCTGGTCGACTGACCTCAATTATTAACTGCACCGGTACCCGCGCGCATACCCCCCCCCCTTTTAGCTTGTTGATCATCAGACCTTGCAAAAAGTGAAAACGTTGAGTCATACCGGGCTTCATCTACATCCTATTCATTGCTTTACCCAGATGCATACTCCTCAGAGATTTCTAAAGAGTTGGTGGTTTGAAACCTTTGTCCAAAGAGGAACGAGAGAAGATAAAGGATACCTAGGTGGCAATGGGTCTTTATTAAACAGGATTCGGATCCTTCCGATCGGGCAAAACCCTCCATCCCGCGCGTGTCCTGCTCTACCGCCTTGGGTCTCCGGATCATCTTCTCGTTGCCAGCGACCTCTCGCCGCAGGTTTCCATCGCTGTTAATGGGATTTAACCCCTCCGTTGCCGCCGTAGCGAACTCACCGCCGAACTAGGGTATGAGTTCGATCTTTTGTGCTAATTCCTTACTCCGTTTCTTAGCACAATACAATGCCATGTTCTTTACCACGTATGAAATCAATCTATCCAGAGAAAACGTTCCTTAGATTAGGTTTGATTCGAAATTTAGGGTTAGGTTTCCGCCAAACTCATCTCGGGCCGACCGGGTTGTTGAAATCGGTCTCACCGATTTGGCTTAGGCCATTGCACTTGCACTTTTCGGTCTGACCGAAAGTTGCAAATCGGTGTGGCCGAGTTCGACTCTGTGTGAAACCCTAGCAATCTAGGAGCCACCGAACTGTGACTCGGTCTGACCAAGTTCACTAGTTTAGACTCCAAAAGTTGCTTCGGTGTCACTGAGTTTAATAAATCGGTAGCTCCGAAATGATTTCTGTGGAGAACTAAAACTAAGTTTTTGACTCATCTGTTTTTGTAAAAACTCTGCACTTTGTGATGCTCATCCACTCTACCTCATCTATATCTATTCATAGGGTTTGCTGTCAGTATGTATGACCAGAGTGATAGCCAGAACAAATCAGAAGAGCAAGTGCACATGAGTGAGGGCACTAGTCCCTCAAGCAGCTATGATGATGGCAGCAGGAGCACTCCAAGCGATTTTCCCAAGGCAGACACTAGATCAAGGAAGAATAAAACCTTAGATACTTACGATGTGGGCTATGTGGCTATAGAGGAAGAAGTAAGCTCCAAGAAGAAAGTCATGAAGAAGGAATATGGTACTGCTGCTACAACAAAGCCTGGATTGCATAAGAAGGCCCCTGCCAAGAGGGTGCCAACCTTAAAGGCCAGGGTCTCAACTGTTGAAACCTCTAAGCCAACTAAAGAGGCTGCTAGAGAGAGTAATAAAAGGAAAGAGAGGGTCAAGAAGACCACTGCCGGAGTCATTGGTAGATCCTCTATAATGAGATATCCAGCTGAAGAAGAAGAGGAAGAGGATGCTGCACCAGCACCCAAGTCCTAGAAGCTTATGGGGGATGCTATTAAGTCAGGGGCTGCTAATTCAAAGCCCAAGACTACACCCAAAGCTTCTGCTCAAGCTCAAAAGACTTCCAAGCACAAGAGAAGAGAGCAAAGGCAAAGACTGAGAAGGTTGCAAAGATGCCAAGTGTTGAGGAGGCATCTCAAGTTTCTCTGAAGTAAAAACAAGATCATCTTGCATATCTAATTCAAGCAACTTTGAGGATTGAGAAGGGCTTGGCCACCCAGAACAAGAATCATGAGAGCTTGGAGAGGATCATAGAGACCAAATTCTATGATCTTGATCTTAAAGTAACAAAGATGCAGTTAGCTGTTGAGCAGCTCCAGGAGGAAGCAGAGGAGAGGAAAGGGAGGGCTACTATAGATGCAGTGCCAGTGCCTGACACTAGAGCAACTACTTCAGCACTAGCAGTAACAACTTTAGTGCCACCTCCAGTTGCCACTCCACCGGCTCCAACAACATCTACTGATCCCTTCGTCCTTGGAGTTCTCTCTACACCACCTCCCGAAGACCAAGCCTAGAGAGATGCATAGCACTATGCATTTTCAAACTTTTTGGTAACTTGTTGCCAAAGGGGGAGAAATGTATAGATCATAGGCTTCGAGAGAGAGAGTGTTGTGTTTTGCTTCTTTGTTCTTCTTGCTATTTGCTTGATACTTTTGTGTGTGCTTGTTTGATACTCTTTATGTCTATGTGTGAGATTCTTGTATGATCATGTGTTTGATCATATTCTATTTTAATGTTCGCTTGGATGATATTATCTTTTATATCTCATATATGATCATTCACTTTGCTTGGTGATGAGTGCATGTTTTAATTCCTATCATTTTGAGCGCTCCATCAAGATGTATGACATGGAAGAGTAACCCATGATCCTAATAGATTGTGCATTTGCATTCAAACGCAAATTTCAAATAATGCACAAATTTAGGGGGAGCTCTTGCTTATCACATAGTTCTCAAAGCGACGATGTACTTTAAATCTTATTATCATTTGTCGAAGCTTGATCTATATGTTGTCATCAATTACCAAAAAGGGGGAGATTGAAAGTGCAACTATCCCTGGGTGGTTTTGGTAATTCCAAACAACATATAGCTCATTGAACTAATGCTATTTCAAGATGATCATTTCAAAAAGTTCAATGATTGGCATGGCATGGATTAGGAATGTGGACACCTCAAAATGCTAAGGACACATATTGGCTCAAGCTCAAGACGCTACATCTTCATTCTAGTGATCCAATATCACATTGAGTCCATAGGAAAAGCCGATACTATTAAAAAGTGATGAGGTGTTGTTTAATGGCTTGCTTGCTCAAAATGCTTAGTGATATGCTCCAAAAGCCCTCAACCACTTTCTAATATCCACATATGTCCCAAACCAAAAGTCAAACTCGGCCCTACCGATTTGATCTATCCGGCGCCACCGAGTTCATTTCACATAGCCACTGCCAGAAACCCTAGTCACTTCGGTCTCGCCGATAGGGATCTCGGTCTCACCGAGATGGGATTGCAAACTCTCTGTTTTCCATCGTAACGTTTCGGTCCAACCGAGATGAGCGATCGGTCCCACCGAGTTTGCAATGCAAACTCTCTGTTTCCCTTTCATAACATTTCGGTCTCACCGAAGTGAGCGATTCGGTCCCACCGAGTTTGCCTGACCAACTCTCTGTTTTCCTATTACAAAAATTGGTCTCACCGAGTTTGTGTAATCGGTCTCACCGAGATTATGTTATGCTCTAACCCTAATGAAATCAGTTCCACCGAGTTGACATGTCGGTCCCACCGAAAATCCTAACGTTCACATTTTGAACTAAATTAGTCTGACCGAGTTTTCTGATTCGGTCTGACCGAGTTTGGTAAATTGTGTGTAACGGTTAGATTTTGTGTGGAGGCTATAAATACCCCTTGACCCACTCTTCATTCGTAAGGAGAGCCATCAGAACGTGCCTACACTTCCAATATACATTTTCTGAGAGAGAACCACCGACTCATGTGTTGAGACCAAGATATTCCATTCCAACCACAAGAATATTGATCTCTAGCCTTCCTCAAGTTGCTTTCCACTCAAATCATCTTTCCACCAAATCCAAATCTGTGTGTGAGAGAGAGAGTTGAGCGTTGGGGAAACTATCATTTGAAGCACAAGAGCAAGGAGTTCATCATCAACCCATCTATTACCTTTTGGAGAGTGGTGTCTCCTAGATTGGTTAGGTTTCACTTGGGAGCCTCTGACAAGATTGTGGAGTTGAACCAAGGAGTTTGTAAGGGCAAGGAGATCGCCTACTTCGTGAAGATCTACCTTAGTGAGGCAAGTCCTTCGTGGGCGATGGCCATGGTGGGATAGACAAGGTTGCTTCTTCGTGGACCCTTCATGGGTGGAGCCCTCCGTGGACTCGCGCAGCCGTTACCCTTCATGGGTTGAAGTCTCCATCAACGTGGATGTACGATAGCACCACCTATCAGAACCACGCCAAAAATCTCCGTGTTTACATTGCGTTTGCTCCCTCCAAACTCCTCCCTTTACCTTCATATGCAATGTTTTACATTCCGCTGCTATACTCTTGGACTTGTATGTGTAGGTTGATTGCTTGACTTGTTCTAAGTTGCTAAAATCCGCCAAGACATAAAATTGGGAAAAGGCTAGATTTTTATTTGGTCAAGTAGTCTAATCACCCCCCTCTAGACATATTTTCGATCCTACAACACGTCCATGATGAGAAATCAAACATCATGTTTCGGAAGGACCTTTTCCAGATCATCTTAGGAGGAAGAGGTGGCCCAGCCACGATCCTAGCCATTCCAATAAAGATCTGGTGCTGCTGAATGACAAGAGGCCGAAAGTGTACAATCGCCAGTGGATTTTCCAAAAGAGCATGCTGCTCAGCTTGTATCTGCTGCTCCTGAACTTGTAACTGCTGCTCATGCAAAGGCTGATGGTGTTGCTGATGTTCATTCTGAACTTGCAATTGCTGCTCCACATAGACGGATCCCTCTAGTTGATCAATAACGATTGACACTTGGTCTTGCTCTAGAAGTGCGGGTTGAGGGGGCTGATCAAACTCCTCATCATTGTCTCCCCAATGGGCATTGCCCCAACCAGCATCCACAATGTTTTTAGGCGATGGTGGAGGAGGCACGGGTGCATCATTCCACCCAAGCATCGGATAAGGAGGGAGGACAAAAGGCAGATTATCAGGTATCAAATGTCCATGCATAGGATGAGGGTTTCCATCCAAAGGCATAGGATCCTCATCATTTGGCATCTGGCCAGCAAAATCCGCTCCAAGAACATAACATGCAGCAGCCCAAGAAACCTAAGCTCCACCTCATTCAGCATAATCTCTAAAGACCACATCACACGGAACAAGAGGTGTATCCGGGAAGCTAGCCTCAACCAGAGTACGAACCAGGTATGGATCTTCACTATCCCAAGAATGAAATTTTCCAAAAAGTGCCTACCACTTGTGAGATAAACTCTGGTGTACGGTAATCTAGCGGAATACCAATGAACACGAGCCAGCCTTTTCAAAAACCATGAGTCCCCTTGAAATTTTCTCCCTCGTCATGTTTCATCAATCTAACAAAGCGATCATTACCCAGAGCAAACAGAGCATGCTGAATCAATGTGTATCTGACAGTAGGATCCCTAACTTGGAACAAGCCAACCCCATGGAACCATGGCTGAGCAGAGCGAACCCGAGTACCTCTATTCTGAAGAAACTAAATGATCTCCTCCCGCACTGGCCCGAGCGGTCCCTCCGGAGCGGGCATGACCTCTGTGACCATGAAATCCTCATGGTGGCAGGGAGGACGAGCTTCTAGCATGAAGAAGGTGTGAGGAAGATGTCGGTCGCCACCATCGATGATGTGGTGACTGGCCGGCACGAAGCGATGCGGGTCGAGCTCGTAGCTCGCCATGGATGATGGCGGAGGAGATGGCTTGGGGTTTTCTTTGGAAGAAAGAGGAGGGGATTGGAGCAATGTGGGCGGCGGCGATGGGACTGGACAAGCTACCCAATAACTCCGGCTCCATTCCCATGACAGGCAGAGGATTTCGATATACTCGTATTTTGTTGCAAAGAAATTGGCTTCCAAACCAATCCATTAGAGCGCGCGAAATTGTTACAATCTTTCCTAGAGTGACCCGTGCAGGAGCAAGCCGAGCAGACCGCTCGCATTCCACAAGCGGCTGCCAGGTGGTCCCTCTGGGAGCAAACAGTGCAAGTTAACACGCGGTCCACCATGTCATAGACCATGGCTTCAAATTGTCGGGCCGTCTCTTGCGATGTGGGAATTTCCTGAGAGGTGACCAATGGGCTCAGGTTAGGAGAAGTAGCCTACCCATCAGAAATTGGGCTATTCTGAGCAATAGCAGGCCCATTAGAATTGGGGCTAGTTTGCAGTATTGGGCTGCCGCTCAGCTGGGTCTTCGAAAGAGATGGGACAACAATAGAGCAACCATTTTGAACTGGAGAGATTCTCGCCTCCGCAAACACGCTAAGAGATTACCGGCATTCACGGGCAACAGTTCCACTGATACCGGATCACACGCCAGCGATGATGTCACCAGCCGATGCAACTCCGGCAGCGGGATGACCGAACCAAACACTATAGGTGGCCTAGCCACCGTCCAATGCAAATTTGAAGGGGAGGTTGTCGAATAACAGCACGCTCATGAGCAGATAGGTCATAGCCCCCATCCGTGATCATTTCAATGCAATTTTGTTTTGCCGGATATCTATATCCTTTGCAAGCAGAATACCATTCAAAAGTGGCAAAATATAGTTTCTTCTTTGCAGTGCCTGCAGACTTAAGAGAAGATCTAATCAGAGGCTTGTGCTAAAGGAAATATGCCCTAGAGGCAATAATAAAGTTATTATTTATTTCCTTATATCATGATAAATGTTTATTATTCATGCTAGAATTGTATTAACCGGAAACATAATACATGTGTGAATACATAGACAAACAGAGTGTCACTAGTATGCCTCTACTTGACTAGCTCGTTAATCAAAGATGGTTATGTTTCCTAACCATGAACAAAGAGTTGTTATTTGATTAACGAGGTCACATCATTAGTTGAATGATCTGATTGACATGACCCATTTCATTAGCTTAGCACCCGATCGTTTAGTATGTTGCTATTGCTTTCTTCACGACTTATACATGTTCCTATGACTATGAGATTATGCAACTCCCGTTTGCCGGAGGAACACTTTGGGTACTACCAAACGTCACAACGTAACTGGGTGATTGTAAAGGAGTACTACAGGTGTCTCCAATGGTAGATGTTGGGTTGGCGTATTTCGAGATTAGGGTTTGTCACTCCGATTGTCGGAGAGGTATCTCTGGGCACTCTCGGTAATGCACATCACATAAGCCTTGCAAGCATTGTGACTAATGAGTTAGTTGCGAGATGATGTATTATGGAACGAGTAAAGAGACTTGCCAGTAACGAGATTGAACTAGGTATTGGATACCGACGATCGAATCTCGGGCAAGTAACATACCGATGACAAAGGGAACAACGTATGTTGTTATGCGGTCTGACCGATAAAGATCTTCGTAGAATATGTAGGAGCCAATATGGGCATCCAGGTCCCGCTATTGGTTATTGACCGGAGACGTGTCTCGGTCATGTCTACATTGTTCTCGAACCGTAGGGTCCGCATGCTTAACGTTACGATGACAGTTATTATGAGTTTATGCATTTTGATGTACCGAAGGTTGTTCGGAGTCCTGGATGTGATCACGGACATGACGAGGAGTCTCGAAATGGTCGAGACATAAAGATTGATATATTGGAAGCCTATGTTTGGACATCGGAAGTGTTCCGGGTGAAATCGGGAATTTTACCGGAGTACCGGGAGGTTACCGGAACCCCCCGGGAACCAAATGGGCCTTATTGGGCCTTAGTGGAAAGGTGAAAGGGGCAGCCCAAGGTGGGCTGCGCGCCTCCCCCCCTCCCCTAGTCCTATTAGGACTAGGAGAGGTGGCTGGCCCCCTTCT
This sequence comes from Triticum monococcum, assembly GCA_034509565.1. NCBI lineage: Eukaryota > Viridiplantae > Streptophyta > Magnoliopsida > Poales > Poaceae > Triticum > Triticum monococcum. The sequence goes on along the minus strand of CM067842.1, from coordinate 271,325,828 downwards.
CCCTCTCTCTCTCTCTCTCTCTCTCGAGGAGTCCTATTAGGAATAGGATTGGGGGGGAGTCCTACTCCCGGTAGGAGTAGGACTCCTCCTGCGCCCTCCTCTCCTTGGCCGGCCAGCCCTCCCCTTAGCGACCTTTATATACGGGGGCAGGGGGAACCTCTAGACACACAAGTTGATCCTTGAGATCGTTCCTTAGCCGTGTGCGGTGCCCCCTGCCACAAAATTCCACCTCGATCATACCGTTGTAGTGCTTAGGCGAAGCCCTACGTCGGTAGTACATCAAGATCGTCACCACGCCATCGTGCTGACAGAACTCTTCCTCGACGCTTTGCTGGATCGGAGCCCGAGGATCGTCATCGAGCTGAACGTGTGCTAAGAACTCGGAGGTGCCGGAGTAACGGTGCTTGGATCGGTCGGATCGGGAAGAAGACGTACGACTACTTCCTCTACGTTGTGTCAACGCTTCCGTTGCGATCTACAAGGGTACGTAGATCAGACTCTCCCCCTCATTGCTATGCATCACCATGATCTTGCGTGTGCGTAAGAAATTTTTTGAAATTACTACGTTCCCCAACAGTGGCATCCGAGCCTAGGTTTTATGGTTTGATGTTATTTGCACGAGTAGAACACAAGTGAGTTGTGGGCGATACAAGTCATACTGCCTACCAGCATGTCATACTTTGGTTCAGTGGTATTGTTGGACGAGACGACCCGGACCAACCTTACGCGTACGCTTACGCGAGACCGGTTCCCTCGACGTGCTTTGCACATAGATGGCTTGCGGGCGACTGCCTCTCCAACTTTAGTTGAACCGAGTGTGGCTACACCCGGTCCTTGAGAAGGTTAAAACGGAGTCTATTTGACAAACTATCGTTGTGGTTTTGATGCGTAGGTGAGATGAGTTCTTGCTTAAGCCTGTAGCAGCCACGTAAAACTTGCAACAACAAAGTAGAGGACGTCTAACTTGTTTTTGCAGGGCATGTTGTGATGTGATATGGTCAAGGCATGATGCTGATTTTATTGTATGAGATGATCATGTTTTGTAACCAAGTTATCGGCAACTGGCAGGAGCCATATGGTTGTCGCTTTATTGTATGCAATGCAATCGCGATGTAATGCTTTACTTTATTGCTAAGCGGTAGTGATAGTCGTGGAAGCATAAGATTGGCGAGACGACAACGATGCTACGATGGAGATCAAGGTGTCGCGCCGGTGACGATGGTGATCATGACGGTGCTTCGGAGATGGAGATCACAAGCACAAGATGATGATGGCCATATCATATCACTTATATTGATTGCATGTGATGTTTATCTTTTATGCATCTTATCTTGCTTTGATTAACGGTAGCATTATAAGATGATCTCTCACTAAATTATCAAGAAGTGTTCACCCTGAGTATGCACCGTTGCCAAAGTTCGTCGTGCCCAGACACCACGTGATGATCGGGTGTGATAAGCTCTACGTCCATCTACAACGGGTGCAAGCCAGTTTTGCACACGCAGAATACTCAGGTTAAACTTGACGAGCCTAGCATATGCAGATATGGCCTCGGAACACAGAGACCGAAAGGTCGAGCGTGAATCATATAGTAGATATGATCAACATAACGATGTTCACCATTGAAAACTACTCCATCTCACGTGATGATCGGTTATGGTTTAGTTGATTTGGATCACGTGATCACTTAGAGGATAAGAGGGATGTCTATCTAAGTGGGAGTTCTTAAGTAATTTGATTAACTGAACTTAAACTTATCATGAACTTAGTACCTGATAGTATCTTGCTTGTTTATGTTGATTGTAGATAGATGGCTCGTGCTGTTGTTCCGTTGAATTTTAATGCGTTCCTTGAGAAAGCAAAGTTGAAAGATGATGGTAGCAATTACACGGACTGGGTCCGTAACCTGAGGAATATCCTCATTGCTGCACAGAAGAATTACGTCCTGGAAGCACCGCTGGGTGCCAGGCCTGCTGCTGGAGCAACACCAGATGTTATGAACGTCTGGCAGAGCAAAGCTGATGGCTACTCGATAGTTCAGTGTGCCATGCTTTACGGCTTAGAATCGGGACTTCAACGACGTTTTGAACGTCATGGAGCATATGAGATGTTCCAGGAGTTGAAGTTAATATTTCAAGCAAATGCCCGAATTGAGAGATATGAAGTCTCCAATAAGTTCTATAGCTGCAAGATGGAAGAGAACAGTTCTGTCAGTGAGCATATACTCAAAATGTCTGGGTATAATAATCACTTGATTCAGATGGGAGTTAATCTTCCAGATGATTGCGTCATTGACAGAATTCTCCAATCACTGCCACCAAGCTACAAGAGCTTCGTGATGAACTATAATATGCAAGGGATGAACAAGACTATTCCCGAGCTCTTCGCAATGCTGAAAGCTGCGGAGGTAGAAATCAAGAAGGAGCATCAAGTGTTGATGGTCAACAAGACCACTAGTTTCAAGAAAAAGGGCAAAGGGAAGAAGAAGGGGAACTTCAAGAAGAACAGCAAGCAAGTTGCTGCTCAGGAGAAGAAACCCAAGTCTGGACCTAAGCCTAAAACTGAGTGCTTCTACTGCAAGCAGACTGGTCACTGGAAGCGGAACTGCCCCAAGTATTTGGCGGATAAGAAGGATGGCAAGGTGAACAAAGGTATATGTGATATACATGTTATTGATGTGTACCTTACTAGAGCTCGCAGTAGCACCTGGGTATTTGATACTGGTTCTGTTGCTAATATTTGCAACTCAAAACAGGGACTACGGAATAAGCGGACACTAGCAAAGGACGAGGTGATGATGCGCGTGGGAAACGGTTCCAAAGTCGATGTGATCGCGGTCAGCACGCTACCTCTACATCTACCTTCGGGATTAATATTAGACCTAAATAATTGTTATTTGGTGCCAGCGTTGAGCATGAACATTATATCTGGATCTTGTTTAATGCGAGACGGTTATTCATTTAAATCAGAGAATAATGGTTGTTCTATTTATATGAGTAATATCTTTTATGGTCATGCACCTTTGAAGAGTGGTCTATTCTTGTTAAATCTCGATAGTAGTGATACACATATTCATAATGTAGAAGCCAAAAGATGCAGAGTTGATAATGATAGTGCAACTTATTTGTGGCACTGCCGTTTAGGTCATATCGGTGTAAAGCGCATGAAGAAACTCCATACTGATGGGCTTTTGGAACCACTTGATTATGAATCACTTGGTACTTGCGAACCGTGCCTCACAGGCAAGATGATTAAAACACCGTTCTCCGGTACTATGGAGAGAGCAACAGATTTATTGGAAATCATACATACCGATGTATGTGGTCCGATGAATATTGAGGCTCGTGGCGGATATCGTTATTTTCTCACCTTCACAGATGATTTAAGCAGATATGGGTATATCTACTTAATGAAACACAAGTCTGAAACATTTGAAAAGTTCAAAGAATTTCAGAGTGAAGTTGAAAATCATCGTAACAAGAAAATAAAGTTTCTACGATCTGATCGTGGAGGAGAATATTTGAGTTACGAGTTTGGTGTACATTTGAAAATTGTGGAATAGTTTCGCAACTCACGCCACCCGGAACACCACAGCGTAATGGTGTGTCTGAACGTCGTAATCGTACTTTACTAGATATGGTGCGATCTATGATGTCTCTTACTGATTTACCGCTATCGTTTTGGGGTTATGCTTTAGAGACGGCCGCATTCACGTTAAATAGGGCACCATCAAAATCCGTTGAGACGACGCCTTATGAACTATGGTTTGGCAAGAAACCAAAGTTGTCGTTTCTTAAAGTTTGGGGTTGCGATGCTTATGTGAAAAAGCTTCAACCTGTTAAGCTCGAACCCAAAGCGGAGAAATGTGTCTTCATAGGATACCCAAAGGAGACTGTTGGGTACACCTTCTATCACAGATCCGAAGGCAAGACATTCGTTGCTAAGAATGGATCATTTCTAGAGAAGGAGTTTCTCTCGAAAGAAGTGAGTGGGAGGAAAGTAGAATTTGACGAGGTAACTGTACCTGCTCCATTATTGGAAATTAGTACATCACAGAAAACTGTTTCTGCGACACCTATACCAATTAGTGAGGAAGCTAATGATGATGATCATGAAACTTTAGGACAAGATACTACTGAACCACATAGATCAACCAGAGTGAGATCCGCACCAGAGTGGTACGGTAATCCAATTCTGGAAGTCATGCTACTAGATCATGATGAACCTACAAACTATGAAGAAGCGATGGTGAGCCCAGATTCCGCAAAGTGGCTTGAAGCCATGAAATCTGAGATGGGATCCATGTATGAGAACAAAGTATGGACTTTGGTTGACTTGCCCGATGATCGGCAAGCAATTGAGAATAAATGGATCTTCAAGAAAAAGACTAACGCTGACGGTAATATTACTGTCTATAAAGCTCGACTTGTCGCAAAAGGTTTTCGACAAGTTCAAGGGGTTGACTACGATGAGACCTTCTCACCCGTAGCGATGCTTAAGTCTGTCAGAATCATGTTAGCAATTGCCGCATTTTATGATTATGAAATTTGGCAGATGGATGTCAAAACTGCATTCCTGAATGGATTTCTGGAAGAAGAGTTGTATATGATGCAACCGGAAGGTTTTGTCGGTCCAAAGGGAGCTAACAAAGTGTGCAAACTCCAGCGATCCATTTATGGACTGGTGCGAGCATCTCGGAGTTGGAATAAACGCTTTGATAGTGTGATCAAAGCATTTGGCTTTATACAGACTTTTGGAGAAGCCTGTATTTACAAGAAAGTGAGTGGGAGCTCTGTAGCATTTCTGATATTATATGTGGATGACATATTGCTGATTGGAAATGATATGGAATTTCTGGATAGCATAAAGGGATACTTGAATAAAAGTTTTTCGATGAAAGACCTCGGGGAAGCTGCTTACATATTAGGCATAAAGATCTATAGAGATAGATCAAGACGCTTAATTGGACTTTCACAAAGCACATACCTTGACAAGATTTTGAAGAAGTTCAAAATGGATCAAGCAAAGAAAGGGTTCTTGCCTGTGTTACAAGGTGTGAAGTTGAGTCAGACTCAATGCCCGACCACTGCAGAAGATAGAGAGAAAATGAAAGATGTTCCCTATGCTTCAGCCATAGGCTCTATCATGTATGCAATGCTGTGTACCAGACCTGATGTGTGCCTTGCTATAAGTTTAGCAGGGAGGTACCAAAGTAATCCAGGAGTGGATCACTGGACAGCGGTCAAGAACATCCTGAAATACCTGAAAAGGACTAAGGATATGTTTCTCGTATATGGAGGTGACAAAGAGCTCACCGTAAGAGGTTACGTTGATGCAAGCTTTGACACTGATCCGGACGATTCTAAATCGCAAACCGGATACGTGTTTACTTTAAACGGTGGAGCTGTCAGTTGGTGCAGTTCAAAACAAAGCGTCGTAGCAGGATCTACATGTGAAGAGGAGTACATAGCTGCTTCGGAAGCAACGAACGAAGGAGTCTGGATGAAGGAGTTCATATCCGATCTAGGTGTCATACCTAGTGCATCGGGTCCAATGAAAATCTTTTGTGACAATACTGGTGCAATTGCTTTAGCAAAGGAATCCAGATTTCACAAAAGGACCAAACACATTAAGAGACGCTTCAACTCCATCCGGGATCTAGTCCAGGTGGGAGACATAGAGATTTGCAAGATACATACGGATCTGAATGTTGCAGACCCGTTGACTAAGCCTCTTCCACGAGCAAAACATGATCAGCACCAAGACTCCATGGGTGTTAGAATCATTACTGTGTAATCTAGATTATTGACTCTAGTGCAAGTGGGAGACTGAAGGAAATATGCCCTAGAGGCAATAATAAAGTTATTATTTATTTCCTTATATCATGATAAATGTTTATTATTCATGCTAGAATTGTATTAACCGGAAACATAATACATGTGTGAATACATAGACAAACAGAGTGTCACTAGTATGCCTCTACTTGACTAGCTCGTTAATCAAAGATGGTTATGTTTCCTAACCATGAACAAAGAGTTGTTATTTGATTAACGAGGTCACATCATTAGTTGAATGATCTGATTGACATGACCCATTTCATTAGCTTAGCACCCGATCGTTTAGTATGTTGCTATTGCTTTCTTCATGACTTATACATGTTCCTATGACTGAGATTATGCAACTCCCGTTTGCCGGAGGAACACTTTGGGTACTACCAAACGTCACAACGTAACTGGGTGATTATAAAGGAGTACTACAGGTGTCTCCAATGGTAGATGTTGGGTTGGCGTATTTCGAGATTAGGGTTTGTCATTCCGATTGTCGGAGAGGTATCTCTGGGCCCTCTCGGTAATGCACATCACATAAGCCTTGCAAGCATTGTGACTAATGAGTTAGTTGCGAGATGATGTATTACGGAACGAGTAAAGAGACTTGCCAGTAACGAGATTGAACTAGGTATTGGATACCGACGATCGAATCTCGGGCAAGTAACATACCGATGACAAAGGGAACAACGTATGTTGTTATGCGGTCTGACCGATAAAGATCTTCGTAGAATATGTAGGAGCCAATATGGGCATCCAGGTCCCGCTATTGGTTATTGACCGGAGACGTGTCTCGGTCATGTCTACATTGTTCTCGAACCGTAGGGTCCGCACGCTTAACGTTACGATGACAGTTATTATGAGTTTATGCATTTTGATGTACCTAAGGTTGTTTGGAGTCCCGGATGTGATCACGGACATGACGAGGAGTCTCGAAATGGTCGAGACATAAAGATTGATATATTGGAAGCCTATGTTTGGACATCGGAAGTGTTCCGGGTGAAATCGGGAATTTTACCGGAGTACCGGGAGGTTACCGGAACCCCCCGGGAACCAAATGGGCCTTATTGGGCCTTAGTGGAAAGGTGAAAGGGGCAGCCCAAGGTGGGCTGCGCGCCTCCCCCCTCCCCTAGTCCTATTAGTACTAGGAGAGGTGGCCGGCCCCCTTCTCCCTCTCTCTCTCTCGAGGAGTCCTATTAGGAATAGGATTGGGGGGAGTCCTACTCCCGGTAGGAGTAGGACTCCTCCTGCGCCCTCCTCTCCTTGGCCGGCCAGCCCTCCCCCTGGCAACCTTTATATACGGGGGCAGCGGGCACCTCTAGACACACAAGTTGATCCTTGAGATCGTTCCTTAGCCGTGTGCGGTGCCCCCTACCACCAAATTCCACCTCGATCATACCGTTGTAGTGCTTAGGCGAAGCCCTGCGTCGGTGGTACATCAAGATCGTCACCACGCCGTCGTGCTGACGGAACTCCTCCCCGAAGCTTTGCTGGATCGGAGCCCGGGGATCGTCATCGAGCTGTACGTGTGCTAAGAACTCGGAGGTGCCGGAGTAACGGTGCTTGGATCGGTCGGATCGGGAAGAAGACGTACGACTACTTCCTCTACGTTGTGTGATCGCTTCCGCAGTCGGTCTGCGTTGGTACGTTGACAACACTCTCCCCTCTCGTTGCTATGCATCACCATGATCTTGCGTGTGCGTAGGAATTTTTTTGAAATTACTACGTTCCCCAACATGTGCATGGCCAATAATCCTAAAGATGATCTACGCTTAGTTGGACTAATCAAAATCCATTCAGCGTCACATTCTTTACGCCAAATCTTGAGTTCTCTAACCCATTTAGGCCCTCCATTGCCCCATAGATTAAAGTAGCATTTGAACAGATCACAAGCAAAAGAGCGAAGATCCATAATAAGAAAACCAACTTGCTTGCATGAGACTTGGAAAGAGAAAACCTTATCCTTGACGTGTTCAATCCGAAGATCAATTGCCAAGCCACCAATCGTAGCTTCCAATGTCGCTGCCACAGAATCTTCTGACAACCGGAAGGCATGACGGATAAAAGACACAATCAATGTGAAAGCCCTCTATCATCACATTGGATGGATCGTTTGACCAGTAGATTTGAAAACCTCATCAAAGAAAACCCTACCCTTGGAGAAATCCAAGCCAAGGGTAGATCCACTAGAGGAACCCATAGAAGATGGGTATTGCCTTGATCCAGAGAAGACGCCGGAGTAGATGATCAGAGGGGATCCACAGGTTAGTGGATGAGGATGGAGATCGTCGGTGAGGTGGTCAGCGCCGTGGTGGGAGGTGGGAGCGCCATCATATTGTTGCACGCTTGATGTAATTTGTAGACCGCAAATTTATCTTATTACCTATCACTACGAGATTTAATCCTTGCAAGTAACCGCCGAGGGGATTGACAACCCCCTTGTTTGCGTTGGGTGCAAATTTTGCGCGCGCATGTGTGTGCAGGTGCTGCTAATGAGGTTTTGTGTGGTTCTTCTACTGGATTGATAACATTGGTTCTTAACGGAGGGAAATACTTATCTCTACTGTACTGCTTCATCCTCTCCTCTTAGGGAAAATCCCAACGCAGCTCACAAGCAGCACTTGTGCCACTAAGCACATTTGTGATCAAGCATCTCTTATTGAGAACAAGTGGTTGAGGGCCCAATTTCAGAACGGGCTTGTGTCATGCATCCAAGGGGAAAATAACCTCAATGAAGTGTGAGCCAACACAAAGAGGTTATTGCCAAAGAAGGGCTTGGTTTTGACCCAAACACAAGAAGGGCAAAGAATGTTGCTCTTAAGAAGAGTGCAACTCCTCAAAATGTTGTATTTGTGTGTGAAGTGCACAAGGGCAAGGGGAAGAACAAATTTGGTGATGTGGTTGGGAGTGAAAGTGCCACAAAGGGCAAGTCCATTCCCAACAAGGCTAAAGAAGCGATGCATCCATCCCATGTGCTTAGTAAGGCAAAGGATGGAGATGTCTATGCTAAATTCGTTGAGCCCCACAATGCATTTTGATACTATTCTACTTAAGGTGGTAAGGCAAGCGATGCGGGGTGCATTTGCAGATGATGGTGCGAGTGCAAGGTAGATGGAGGATGATGCAGAAATGCGGTTGTGTGAGAGGAGGAAGACTAGATGGGCGGGGAGGGAGGGGGCAAATTTGATTGAGAAGCTCCGTGCGAGCACATCCAACAATGTGCATCAAAACAAATTATGTTGTGGAGATATTACTGTACTAGAGATCCATTCCTATATTTTACTAATATATGCATGGGAACAGTAGTACTTGTGATACATGAGGTATAATGTAAGCTGAAGTGAAACATGGTGGACATGGCTTCGTGCCGGCACTGGTGGAGAAGATGTCGGGGGCGGCAGAAGACATGTTATGGAAGATGTTGGGCGGGGGTGGAGGAAATAGCCAAATGGGGTGTCTCGGCGCCAACGAGAAGGAGGACGAAGGGTTCTCGTTGAGCAATGCGATGCTGCAGTGACAACGTATCATGTTCCATTTCTGTTCGAAGAAGAACTAATAAATATTTGCTGCTTATAATGATACAAGTTCGTGTTTCTAAATGCAATATTATCTTCTATGTAAATGGAATGAACAAAATATAAGCCCAAGTGGAATGCAAGCCTTAATTTGTACTAGTAAATGATATAGGTTTGCTATATGTGTAGAACTAGATGATACCCCGCGCGTTGCTGCGGAAATATGAGTTAACAATCTTGGGTACTCCCCGCAAAAGAAAAAGGTTAACCATGTGCTATAGGAACCAAACTCAATAAATAGTTTCTTTAGGAAGAGCAAAAATAGCATGTTCGTAGTTTTGATGGTCACTATGGGCCTGGTCTACAAAAGGCAGCTAATATAACATAAGCTTTGTTTACATAAGACTGGAAGAGATAGAGTTGTTAGTCTTCTGAAGTTAATCATGAAACAACACAAACTAAGTGCAAGTCAAATAACATGCTTCGATATATATGCTCCGCAAAAAAACATGGTTCGATATATAAATCATGCTGAAGCACAATTAGGGTTTAGAGAGTCATCGCAACAGAACTGAATATACATCCATGATGTAAATCCAGTTTATGAGATGTCAGGACACAATATGCTAATGGACAATCTAGGGAAGGGGGTTTGACAACAACACACCTTCATTTTGCACCATAACGTATTGTACAAAATAAATTCAAATTTTCTTTACCTTTGTAAAATAAAAAAAGGTTGCGAAAAGTCATTATTTCTGAGAACGAAGTTTCCTAAAATGCCACAGTAGCAGCTTCAATATGGGATTATGTGAGAGTTGCACTGATAGCATCTGCTCCCTCCGTTCCTAAATACAAGTCTTTTTGGACATTTCAAATGGACTACAACATACGAATGTATGTAGACATATTTTAGAGTGTAGATTCACTCATTTTGCTCCGTATGTAGTCACTTGTTGAAATCTTTAGAAAGACTTATATTTGGGAACGGAGGGAGTACTTTTCATCCGCTTTTGATGCTCAAGGCAATTGGGTGAGAGAGTTTAGAAAATACAATGACTGCCTTTTGTGGGCTAAAACAGAATATCCAAGAAACATTAATTATTCTGTTGTAGTCAACTACTAGGGAAACATTTGAGAATTAAAGATAGAGTAATATTCTGAACTGTACTGAACCTTTAACCCCAAATTTAGCAAATATTACATTCAGCCTGAGTGCTACTGTTAGGATTTTATAAAAGAACATGGTACAACTATTTGCATAACAAAACTCATTATGCAGTATCCAATTTCTATTATCATCATAAGTACTTGATTGCCAACAGCACCACCTCATTGATCTGCACAAAGGTTCAGTTTGAGGTAAAACAAAAGGGTATCAGTTGCACGAACATAGTCAAAGAATATGAAAGAAAGATAAAGGCTAAGATTAGTAATAGAGCTGAGAGAACACAACAGAACTAAAACAAAAATTACAGTATGTTCGAGACGAATCAGCATTTGTGTACAGATTACCTGACGGGCGTTCAGATGGGGGCCCTATCTGTTCGAGATGAATCAACGCTTGTGGATAGAATTGATCACCTGATTATTCGAAAAAAAGAAGAGATCACCTGACATACATACATGCAACCTAACATGAGGCGCCGAATATGGCGGGTAGGAGGACTGCTAGGGCCGGTGAAGATGGACGGAGTATGTATAACACATCCACACCCTTCACCGTCAATCAATAGATCAACCCTTGTGAGACGGTCATGCCTATTCGTGTGTATGCTCACCAAGACCCCGCAGAAAATGGATGCTTCACCAGCGATTGATGGCAACACGCACACCTGTGATTGGAGCAACAGGGGACGGCCATGGGAGATGGAGAAGTAAGCGGTGGCCATTGTTGTCTATTTATGTGAAAAGAGAAGGAACTGGAAGGGGTGGGCAATATTGTAGTTAGTTTCATGAACGGGAAGCAGCGGGCATGTGATGCGTCGCACTGTGCGTCCCATAGATCAGAGGCCCATTGTTCCTTTCCATGGTGACGTGCGTTGCAACTTCGGTGAGAGCTCAATCGATGAGAGGCCCGTCTTTACGCTGGCAGGTCCTGGTGGTTCCGTTTTGTAAGCAGGTAAAATAATAAAAATGATGTGGCATTAGAGTTGCTGATGTGGGAGGATTGCTTAGGTGGATAGGCTGCGTGTTAAGAGAAATAGGTTAGTGGGGTTGAACTATTTATGTATTATAGATAGGATTTCTTTTTGTTCCCTGGAGAATCTCCTAGATGAGTGGTGCTTGTGAAATTTGGCATGATCTTAGAGCAGGTGCTTTATTCACTTAAACTAGCCTTTTTTAGCAAAAACAGTAGGTTAAAGCCTACTACAAATTTGTTAGAAGCAAAATATTTATAAGGATTACATGCATGCAGTTTACATAGGGCTATCTATTGTTAGAGACCCAGAAAGGTCAAAGTGTGCACAATGGTCGTGGGAGTGGTTGATAAATAACATCCTCTCGAGCCCAAAATAAGTGTCTTAAATTTGTATCAGCTTTAGTACAAAGTTGTACTAAACTTAAGACACTTATTTTGGGACGGGGAGTATCTTGTTATTCATTATTGATGAACTTATGTTATCACATTCAATGAGATTGCCTAATAGTTGTACCTGATTGTTGTGTTTATAATTAAAGCACACCGTGACTATCCTCGAGCAGGTGTTGTTTTATCAAGCTATTGCCCTTGCACCCGTGATGAGGGGATGGTAAAAAAAGATGCGCACTATAAATACTTTATTTAGATATCATATATGAAAACATCAAGTAATTATAAAGTGTCATTTACGATCACCGGTGATCATAGCAGATGACTCTTTCATGTAAGTTGAGTGTTACTAGAGGGACCTCAATCTTTTTGAGCCAAAAAAAAAGATGAGGTCTGCCCAAAATTTTGTGAGCTATGAATAGTAGACTAGAAAGGTTGAAATATCTCGTATTGCCATGGTTTCTAAATGGTAGATGGTAAGCCCTTTGCTGCATTAGGTCCTAAATGGTAACATGTATGGTTCCAAGTGCCTAATTTCACAAGAAATAGTTTGCCAAGCAATTGCACAATGCGCTCAACCTTTTGGTTATTGTATCTTGGAACATTTGTTTAAAGGAAACATAATCCTTCATGTGTTGTTTTTAAGTATAAAAATGAACATGCTTCGTTAGATGATCGGCGTTAAGCATAAAAAGGCGTCCAAGTGCTATCTATCATTTGTAATGTAGTGCACAATAAAGAGTTCTATGGTTTTGTATCACAATTTTTTTTATTTTGTGCATTGAATCTAATAAGTTTTTCTATGTATACATATCGTGGAACTGCAACTTGCTTTATCAAAATACTCCCTCCGTCCCAAAATTCATGTCTTAGATTTGTCTAAACTAGATGATGCCCCGCACGTTGTTGCGGGAATATTTTGCAATATCTTAATGAAGTTTTTGGTAGTTTTTGAAAGTATATAAGAATTTGATGTAAATAACATAATAGAATTGAATTTTACATGCACGCATGGATGCATGGTGAAGTGGATTTTTAAAATGCATAGTTGCATGTTAAGGTGAGCCTTTTTTATGCATGTTGAATGATGAGGTGTCATGCTTGCATGTTAAGAGAAATATGTCAGTGGGGTTAGTTATTTAGATATAGAAGATACGGATATATCAAGTCTACATCTGTATCTAGACAAATCTAAGATAAGAATTTTGAGACGTAGAGAATACATTGCAATTAAAGTGGCTTTAATTTTTAAAAAAGTGGATTTAAATTATTTTTCGTCTATTACTGTCCATTGTTTGTATACATGTAAAATTTAACATGTACTCGTATTATGTTATATACAACTGAGGCATCTAAAAACATATGCTACCAGTTAAAAACCCCGTGGCACACATAAAAAAAAACCCCATGGCACACATTGGCATTTCACTGGTCACGAAATATAACGTGGGAAATCATCAAATCTTCCTCCTTTCTTTTCCGCCCAAACCATTCCATACATGTAAAATTTAACATGTACTCGTATTATGTTATATACAACTGGGGCATCGGGCATTCCACTGGTCACGAAATATAACGTGGGAAATCATCAAATCTTCCTCCGCCCAAACCACCACCACCCCCCCCCCCCCCCCCCCCCCCCCCGCGCCGCCGAGGCCTCCATTCCTCATGGAAGCCGCTGCCGCTGCGAGCCCCGGTAGCTCGTCGCTGGAAGCCGTGGCCACCGCCTTCCGGTCCCGCGTCAACGAGCTCCAGGACCTCGCCCTTGCCCGCAACAGTGAGCTTTCTCTCCTAGCCCAACCCGCTCCCAGAACCCTGGTCTGGACCCCCTAGTGCCGTGGGCCCTGACCCGTCATCTTCCCCGTACGCAGTGTACCCGGCAACGGCGGTGACCGACCTCACCGCCGTGGACACGTCGGTGACGGCCATGGAGGCACAGGTGCAGGCCATCCGCCGCCGCCTGCAGGAGGAGCTCGACGGCATCCCCAAGGCCAAGGTATCGTTGCCAGTTCTCGTGATCTATTGGGTTGCGATCTGTTTCCGAATGCTAATTTCTCTGTTTCTCTGAGAAGCCGGTGTGGTAAATATCAATCATGTAAAGGGAGACTAATATGGTAATTTTGCCATTTTCTTTGGAAGATTTAGGATCGCATGACGTGAGTAGTACTTGTTAAAGTGGTTGTGTACCTATCTCTTGTTCATACCCTTACAGTGGGGATGAGAGGCGCAAAAATGTGGATCGATGGTGATGTTTGCTTACCACAACGGGCTAATCTTGGTCAACTGGCTGTTCTTGTGATGTTTTATTGATTTAAATCATAGGGCATGAATTGGGTTTTATAGATAGTACCACTTACATATATCTTGTGACATTGGAGAACATATTACCAGGACGTGAGATCAAAATCTAATCTGAGTTCATGTGAGAAGGAGAAATCAGTGAGGTAGTAGAAGAGATACAGGAGGAACAAGAACATAGACAGGAAATCTCATCCCATTTTTCCGATGGCTTTTTCCTCAGCTGCTGCTGCTTCTGCAGCTTCCAGTAGAGGCACCAGCCCATGTCCGTCTGAATTCCGAGCCACACTCCATGACCACTGAGCCCAATACATATGCGGGATACATATGCAGGATGGGTGTTACATTAGTGCTCCCCGCCAAAACATTGCTTGCCCCCGTGCAGTGGCTTGTTCCCCTAGCACTGTCCTGTAGCAGCAAATGTATAGAACTTCTCAGCCTTGAAACTCTGCAACTTCACTTCCTCCAGCTGCAATAAGCGTTGTCACTCTTCCAGAAACAATTGACTGTATGCCAGGATCCCATGGCATCTGAAATGGTCTTTCAGAAATAATCGACCAGAAGGCAGAATCCTATGGCCTGTGCTGATTTTTCATTTCTAAGCAGATCAATGGACATGCATCCTTGCATCTGTCTATTCGCTTTAGCACCTGAAACACCATCAGTTGATAACCTTGTACCCATTGCATAGAATCCTTTGATTCCTATTCTTACTTTCTAAGGTCATGACATTCCCATGCACGCTCTGATATTGCCAACTAACACGCACAAAAACTTGCACCGGTTCACTAGCATCAAATAAGTAAAACTCAACTGCAGACTGGTGGTCGACAACAAAATCGTGTTGGCTGTCCAGTTTGGACTCAGCAGCTACCATGCCTACATATGCTTCAGAGATTTGCCATGTTTTCCCAAGATGTAACCTCTTCATCATGCCAACAGTGCTCACGGCCAGTCTGAATATCTTTCACACTTGTATCTTTATCAACAGAAAACTGGTCATCTGACTAAACAGTGGAAATTTGGAATTACTAAGTGAGGCCAGAACAACCTCCCTTTCATTTCACTCCAGTATTTAGGCCCACTGCTTAGAATTCCACATGCACTTCCCTGTTCTTCTGCTAGTTCATTTGCTATATCTGTGGAAACATGTGCTGGGTGCTAACGGAATATCTACTAGACATAATTTGCATGCGTACAAAATCATGATGATTGCATCATCTCCCAGAATGATGGTAAACAAGGTGCAGACTCAAGCTTTGGTCCAACTCAAGTTGCACTTCCATGAAGCCAACAACCCCACTAAACATGTGTTAAAGCTTGTAAGAACAGTCCGTAAGCAACCATAATTTTCCTGCATTGTTGATGTCACAAAAGCAGAGAATTGCCAATAAACATGTCAGGATCAGGATTATCAGCCAAACATTTCTGTTCGACTAGTCTTGATTAGTCGTTCGACTAGTCTAGTTGTCTCTATCTGATTGTCGACTAGCTTCTTCGTGTAGACTAGCTCGTTGAGTCGAGCGGTGGAGCGACTAGTCATCGACTAGTCCAGACTAGTCTGGGTGTTTTGAGTCGATCAACTCAATTTGGGAGGGATAAGTGAGCAGCGCTCACAACGCGGGAGGGAAAAAATTGCAACCCTAGCTTTCCAGGATCGCTCCACAGTGAGCCGCCTCACCTGGGACTAGGCTGCCGCCACCGCCCATTGATCCGCTGCTGCTGCTGCCGCTGCCACTCACCACCGCCGCCAGCGGTGGCCAGGAACATTACGACGCTCTCCCTCCTCTGGTTCTGCTCCTCCGCTGGATCGACCCCTCCGCTGTTGTGCTCCTCCCCTTGCTGTTCTCCTATGCTGATGTGATCCTCCTCTGGATCAACTCAATTTTATTGTATATTGTACTGTAATATATGGTATATACTACTTCCTCTGTAAAGAAATATAAGAGTGTTTAGATCACTAAAGTAGTGATCTAAACACTTATATTTCTTTACAGTGGGAGTACATAATAGGTATTAGTAGTTGAGTACTGTAAGTTGAATACTACAGTACCATGTCGACTAGTCCAGCAGTAGTCTAGACTAGTCATGATTAGTCTATGAGTCTCAACCTCGGCTTGACTCGTCGACTCCTTGATTCGTAATTCTTTCCAGTTATCAAAACAAACACATGACACCAGACTAAAGCCCCCAAGACAGTATTTCCCTGAACAACTGCTATATCTGACATTCTCTTGGGATCACCGTTATTGTGGCAGGCCATCGTGGCTCCACCTTCGAACCACCCGCGCTCAACTCACATCATACGTCACACTGTCAGAATTCTTGGTGAGTGGCTCCACTCTTGTACCGCCCATGCTCATCTCACATGATATGGATTGCTGTTGATAGGTATGATGTGTCCCAAAATCTCGTGGAGTTTCCCAATCCCACACAGCATTCTTTAGAGAAACCTCCCCGAGTACCTGGCAGTTAGCAACTACATTGCCTCCCTTGTTGCCTAACACATCAAACGTCCCATCGAACACTTGCACACTTGACCACCGGGAAGAGTGGGTGTGGTTCTGGCTGGGCATCAGACAGGTGATGGGCTGGATGACGACCCATGACCAATGAGCCCAGTACATAGGCAGGTGCTACAAGCGCATGGCTGATATTTTATTTATTGAGGGCTAATTTTTTGCTTGCCCCGAGCTTCCCTGAACCTAATTTTGTTCACTGTGTTGTCGAAAGACATTGCTACTTCTCATTGTGGCTTCCTCAAATTCTGATGCAGAAACTAGTGGAGAAGTCCTTGAAGCAACAGCAGAAGTTGCAGCATATGCTTGCAAACATGCCACCTGGGATGCGTGAGGATATCGTTGCTACTCCTCTGGAACAAAGCTTGTCAGATTACTTGATGCTATTATCTATATCTGTTGTCTTTACCTTCATTTGGTGACAAGAATCATGCTGTTTACGTTACAGGATGTTGCCGGAGTGCTTTAATTGTAACACAGCTGTTCCAGAATTTCTGGACTCTGATTTTAAGATTAAGGAAGAGCCAGTTGCAGCTCCCAAAGTAAATATTTATTTATGTGTTGCACCATTCACTGATCTTAGCTACAATTGTTTCAGCAGGAGTTTTTTTTTCTTTGTGTTGACGTATAATGTGCTGCCTAGTCTCTTCCATCAGATCGGTCTTTTGGTTGCATTGGCTAGAGCATGCACTTCTACATGGTATCAGAGTCAAGAGGTCTTGAGTTCAAGACCCGGCTGGCGCAATTAAATTGCAGCCCACTCTCGGTCCACGTTTAGGCCCGAGGGAGCCACACGTGAGGGGGAGTGTTGACGTATAATATGCTGCCTAGACTCTTCCATCAGATTGGTCTTTTGTTTGCATTGGCTAGAGCATGCACTTCTACACTTTGAACTAATGCTTCTTTTGTTGCTGTGAAGAAGGGGAAAGGTTCAGCACCTCGTTGGTATATATCCACTGAGGAGCTTGATTCATTGTCATCGTGAGTCCTCAGTTGCACTTGTAGCTTCAATTTATTATCACTGCTGCATATAACCGCAGCATCCACTTTTGATTATCTGCTTCTGGTTAAGAGGCTCTTTCATACTTGTAATCTGTCTGCAAGAGAGCTTCTGATATATACATGCAAGTGCTACTTCTTTCAGCACCACGCTGCATACTGATGTGTGCATGCTCCTCCTTTTCCTTTCTGTACAAATACTAAGAGTTGCTAGCTGAATGTTGTGTGATTCACGCAGATACAAGACATGGGATAGTGTTGATGAATCTGCTCTGTCAAATCTGCTTTGTTTGCATAGCATAATCTTTCTGCTGCCTGTAGTCCTCACATGTACCGAGGAAGGAATTTGGTTTATTATTGTCATCCAGTCACCAAGGTCACGACATGTCTGAGTATTAAATTGACCCATGTTAAAACTCAAAAGAGGGTTTCAGGTTAATTTGCTAAAATATAATAGCGACAGTGCAGATGCCAATGGAAACATATAATATTCTTTAGTGAACATGCAAATTCTCTTTCCCTCATCTCAGATGACAGTGATTAAAATGTAATACTAGCTTTCTTTAATAGGATATCCCATTTTGTTACTACAGGTACATGAGGGGGAGGCTAACATTGGAGAAGGTTAACATTTCGATAAACGAGGTGGCTACATATGCAGATGCTAATGCTCATCTTGTTGCATGTCCTAAGAAAAAGGTTTCCCTTTTGTACCCCAACTTGTCGCTGATAAACAATTATTTCTAGTTCTCAATCACTCCAAATTTTCTTGCAGTTATCAGAAGACACATGGGAAAAAGCTTTGGTAAGTTCTCAGCATTGCTGTTAATCTGATTTTCTCATGTAGAAAATCATATCGTAATTTCTGCTTAGGAACTAAGGGACATAGCTGCCACTGAGGCAGTGAAGGGGAAGCATTTCTTCCTGGAAGCTGATATAAAGGGGCCTGGGCTAAAACTTGATCACACAGGCAAAGCTATCCTTACCGTGAGTATTTGCAGCTTTAACCACTTGGGTTGAAACCTTATAGATTATTTTTATTCTTTATAATCACAGAAGATGATCAAAATCATTGTTTTGCTACTGCAATTGTTCTTCTGATTATTGTTTCCATAGTTCAAATAAGTACCTGAAAAATAACCAGCAAGTACACTGACAAATTCCGGTAGTCATTGATCATGATGAAAAGAAAATTCTACTCTGAAATAAACATCTATTTAAGTTGCATGCACTTTTTCTTTCTCGCTTCATACAAACTTCATGCGCATGAATATGTTAAAAATAGTTTGAAAAGATGGATATGTTACATCAACTACAAACATATCTGTTTGACACAAAAACCTGCTAATTATAATATGTTCTTTTCTGTCTGTAGCTTAATACATTTTCTTCTGTTAATTCATCATCCACTGTTAACCAGGTCCTTCGCCATCTTGGCCGCGTCCATGAAACCCGGATTGGGCATCATCGGGTCTTCATACTTTCAAAACAATGCTGAATGAAGGGGTTGCTATAAGCATTAAGATTTGATGTGGTATATGGCCGGGGCCACGTATTCTTGCAGCCTGTTTGTTACGGCCTAGTTTGGTTTGCAATTGTAGTAGCCTTGGTGTAATTTCCGACGAATGATTGATTCAGTTGTAATACGTTCGTTTCTTCATTTTCTTTTTATGGGAGTTCGTTCCTTCTCCTTTGTACAAAGACATGCTAAGCTTTTGCGTGTTCTTAGACAACAAGGTCAACAACCCCCCTAAAAGAAACTACACTGGCCGAACATGATTCTGGGCTGTCGGATCGAACATGGATGGTACATATTGCAGTGGAGGGATCTCAGGCCCTTAATATACACTAGAGGCTAACTCACAAACTGCTGCGATGTTTTTCACTTGCAGGATTAACTCTTTTTTCCTTCAATTGGTTATTATGGTCGGTTGTTTCATTTTGGGTTTGTCTAATTATGCCCTTATGGTTTCCTTTTTCCATTTGTACGTCTTTTGGGCTGCTTTTGCAGATGATACTCCCTTCATTCCAAAATATAGTGCGTCCACGCTTTCCAAGGTCTAACTTTGACTATAAATTTAACCAACGAGACCAATTGCGACGGGAGAAAAAAATTATATAATTGATAATTTCTTTCGAATATGAATTCACTGATATAATTTTTGCTCCCGCCGTAATTGGTCTTGATAGTTAAATTTACGGTTAAAATTGAAGCACGTGGATAGAGGAAGCACTACATTATGGAATGAAGAGAGTATTTGTTAGAGTGAAGCTATCAGGTGTGTGGTTTCGGCCAGCTGATGGCCGTTGTGTGAGTCTCTTGGAAGCTCTTTTATCACGTTGAAACAGTGGACTTGCTGCTACTATAATGCTCACACGAGCCTACCCATGAAGCTCTCTAGCTCAGCTTGGCTCCTTGCTCAATTAATTTTCCGCTCGCTACACCGCTAGGTCGGCAAAAACCAAATATCATATTTTTATATTTGAAGCAGTTCATTAAATTAGAAAAATTATGTATTTTAAGAAATCATAAATGTTGCAAGTACAAAGAAATACTGATATGGGGCTAGACCCGGTTTCGGCCGATCGTTAACGATTGAAGTGGAATCTTGGGAAGAACACGATGAACACGGGGAAGAACAGAGAGAAATCACAAGGGGAAACACTCAAAAACAAGTCCAATTACACATCCACTAGACTAAAAAACATATAAGATCCACAAAGTACATGAACAATCAAGGAATAGATATAAGGTAGAGTTCATCCCAAATACAAGAGGAGATGAGGTCTTGATGATCTAGATGATCCTTCCCTAGATGGGGTCTTGAATCCACTATGGATCTTCTCCAAAGGAGGTCTTGAACTCCAATGAAGTGATCTCTCTCTCTCTCTCTCTCTCTCTCTCTCTCTCTCTCTCTCAAGACTAGAGGCAGGAGCATAGCTCAACTACGATGAGCTATCACATTGCTAACCCTAACTAGAGGAAGGGGAAGGAGTATATATAGGCTAGTCCACAAAGGGGTAAGTGAGGAGGGGATACATGGGCCTCTGGCCCGGCTGTGCACACAGGTGCCGGACGTCCGGAGGACGTTGGTCGTCCGGTGGCTCGCGGGGGTCCGGACGTCTGGAGGGCGTCGGACTTCCAACATTTTGGCTCTGGACAGGTGGCACCGGATTTCCGGTGGGCGTCAGACGTACGGAGGTTGTCGGTCGTCCGACCGTTGTAGACTTGGTCGCTGCTGTCCTTCTGGTCAGCTGAGTGTGGGCGCGTTGGACGTCCAGAGGTGCTCGGTCATCCGGGCGCTGTAGAGTGTTGGACGTCTGGTGTCTTCCGGTCGTCTGGCCACTGTAGAGTGTCGGATGTCCGGTGTCTTCCGGTCACTGTAGATTCCGCAGCTCCGTCTTCCCTTCCAAGCTTCCCTCGCGGATGGTGTAGATGTTCCTTGGCGATTGCACTCCTGTGGTCATCCATGAAACTCCGACAATACCTATGCATGCACACGAGAGGAATGTCAAGTAGTATACCATCCTCGAAGGGGTCAAGTGAACACGTGTAAAGGAGATGATTCACCTTTATGTATGTGAAGTAGATGTCGCCCGTGCCACTTGCCAAATGGACTCTTGACATGGTGATGTCCATAGGATGCTCCGCATCATCTCCCCCCCGGGAAAGATCCAACCTCGGATCAGAAACCAAATCACCATGGGAAAGAGATGGCTTCACCGTGTAGAAATGGACGATCACCAAGTGTTCATCATCTTCAAGCTCGTAATGGGTACTCTCCAATGTCGCACCATCTTGTGATTCCTTCAAAAGGAGTAAGGACAACAAACACTTGGAAAAACAAATGTGGTTAGCGTTAGTGCAAAACCAAGAATTCAAGAGGTGATTCACGCAACAAGTGTCGTCATCAAGCATAACATATGGCGGGACAAAGGATTGTGACATGGCATGTAAGCATACGAATTGAGCATAATCAAGGTCATCATGGAAACAAGCATGTAAATGTGAGGTAGTGATGCAAATATGTGTGATAAGAGAATAAGCATCTACCTCAAGTTCATAGTAAACATGCATAAAGCGCTCAACAAATGGTCGATGGTAGGATAACAATCATTCACAACACCAACATAAATGAAGTGTCGAAACACATGGGTCAAGTGCAAGACAATCCAAGCATAACGTGCATACAGTGTACTGAAAATAGTGTGGCACTCAACACAATAGAAAGAGCAATTGTTCATCATGTGTAAGGCAATCAAGCCAATCATGTGGCAAGCAATGGGACATGGCATATGTGAAGAAATGACATTGTTGTAACCAAGTGAAGGAAATATGCCCTAGAGGCAATAATAAAGTTATTATTTATTTCCTTATATCATGATAAATGTTTATTATTCATGCTAGAATTGTATTAACCGGAAACATAATACATGTGTGAATACATAAACAAACAGAGTGTCACTAGTATGCCTCTACTTGACTAGCTCGTTAATCAAAGATGGTTATGTTTCCTAACCATGAACAATGTGTTGTTATTTGATTAACGAGGTCACATAATTAGTTGAATGATCTGATTGACATGACCCATTCCATTAGCTTAGCACCCGATCGTTTAGTATGTTGCTATTGCTTTCTTCATGACTTATACATGTTCCTATGACTATGAGATTATGCAACTCCCGTTTGCCGGAGGAACACTTTGGGTACTACCAAACGTCACAACGTAACTGGGTGATTATAAAGGAGTACCACAGGTGTCTCCAATGGTAGATGTTGGGTTGGCGTATTTCGAGATTAGAATTTGTCACTCCGATTGTCGGAGAGGTATCTCTGGGCCCTCTCGGTAATACACATCACATAAGCCTTGCAAGCATTATAACTAAGATGTTAGTTGTGAGATGATGTATTATGGAACGAGTAAAGAGACTTGACAGTAACAAGATTGAACTAGGTATTGGATACCGACGATCGAATCTCGGGCAAGTAACATACCGATGACAAAGGGAACAACGTATGTTGTTATGCGGTCTGACCGATAAAGATCTTCGTAGAATATGTAGGAGCCAATATGGGCATCCAGGTCCCGCTATTGGTTATTGACCGGAGACGTGTCTCGGTCATGTCTACATTGTTCTCGAACCATAGGGTCCGCACGCTTAACGTTACGATGACAGTTATTATGAGTTTATGCATTTTGATGTACCGAAGGTTGTTCGGAGTCCCGGATGTGATCACGGACATGACGAGGAGTCTCGAAATGGTCGAGACGTAAAGATTGATATATTGGAAGCCTATGTTTGGACATCGGAAGTGTTCCGGGTGAAATCGGGATTTTACCGGATTACCGGGAGGGTTACCGGAACCCCCCGGGAGCCAAATGGGCCTACATGGGCCATTGTGGAAAGGTGAAAGGGGCTGCCAAGGAGGGCTGCGCGCCCCCCCTCCCCTAGTCCTATTAGGACTAGGAGAGGTGGCCGGCCACCTCTCTCTCTTTCCCTCTCTCTTTTTCCCAAGGATTCCTAGTTGGAATAGGATTGGGGGGGGGAGTCCTACTCCCGGTAGGAGTAGGACTCCTCCTGCGCCTCCCTCCTTTGGCCGGCCAGCCTCCCCCCTTCATCCTTTATATACGGGGCCAGGGGACACCCCAAGACACACAAGTTGATCCTTGAGATCGTTCCTTAGCCGTGTGCGGTGCCCCCTGCCACCAAATTCCACCTCGATCATACCGTTGTAGTGCTTAGGCGAAGCCCTGCGTCGGTGGTACATCAAGATCGTCACCACGCCGTCGTGCTGACGAAACTCCTCACCGAAGCTTTGCTGGATCGGAGCCCGGGGATCGTCATCGAGCTGTACGTGTGCTAAGAACTCGGAGGTGCCGGAGTAACGGTGCTTGGATCGGTCGGATCGGGAAGAAGACGTACGACTACTTCCTCTATGTTGTGTGATCGCTTCCGCAGTCGGTCTGCGTTGGTACGTAGACAACACTCTCCCCTCTCGTTGCTATGCATCACCATGATCTTGCGTGTGCGTAGGAAAATTTTGAAATTACTACGTTCCCCAACAGTGGCATCAGAGCCTAGGTTTTTATGGTTTGATGTTATTTGCACGAGTAGAACACAAGTGAGTTGTGGGCGATACAAGTCATACTGCCTACCAGCATGTCATACTTTGGTTCGGCGGTATTGTTGGACGAGACGACCCGGACCAACCTTACGCGTACGCTTACGCGAGACCGGTTCCCTCGACGTGCTTTGCACATAGATGGCTTGCGGACGACTGTCTCTCCAACTTTAGTTGAACCGAGTATGGCTACGCCCGGTCCTTGAGAAGGTTAAAACGGAGTCTATTTGACAAACTATCGTTGTGGTTTTGATGCGTAGGTGAGATGAGTTCTTGCTTAAGCCTGTAGCAGCCACGTAAAACTTGCAACAACAAAGTAGAGGACGTCTAACTTGTTTTTGCAGGGCATGTTGTGATGTGATATGGTCAAGGCATGATGCTGTTTTTTATTGTATGAGATGATCATGTTTTGTAACCAAGTTATCGGCAACTGGCAGGAGCCATATGGTTGTTGCTTTATTGTATGCAATGCAATCGCGATGTAATGCTTTACTTTATTACTAAGCGGTAGTGATAGTCGTGGAAGCATAAGATTGGCGAGATGACAACGATGCTACGATGGAGATCAAGGTGTCGCGCCAGTGACGATGGTGATCATGACGGTGCTTCGGAGATGGAGATCACAAGCACAAGATGATGATGACCATATCATATCACTTATATTGATTGCATGTGATGTTTATCTTTTATGCATCTTATCTTGCTTTGATTGACGGTAGCATTATAAGATGATCTCTCACTAAATTATCAAGAAGTGTTCTCCCTGAGTATGCACCGTTGCCAAAGTTCGTCGTGCCCAGACACCACGTGATGATCGGGTGTGATAAGCTCTACGTCCAAATACAACGGGTGCAAAACAGTTGCACACGCAGAATACTCAGGTTATACTTGACGAGCCAAGCATATACAGATATGGCCTCGGAACACGGAGACCGAAAGGTCGAGCGTGAATCATATAGTAGATATGATCAACATAACGATGTTCACCATTGAAAACTACTCCATCTCACGTGATGATCGGTTATGGTTTAGTTGATTTGGATCACGTGATCACTTAGAGGATTAGAGGGATATCTATCTAAGTGGGAGTTCTTAAGTAATATGATTAATAGAACTTAAATTTATCATGAACTTAGTCCTGGTAGTATTTTGCAAATTATGTTGTAGATCAATAGCTCGCGTTGTTGCTTCCCTGTGTTTATTTTGATATGTTCCTAGAGAAAATTGTGTTGAAAGATGTTAGTAGCAATGATGCGGATTGGATCCGTGATCTGAGGTTTATCCTCATTGCTGCACAGAAGAATTATGTCCTTGATGCACCGCTAGGTGACAGACCTATTGCAGGAGCAGATGCAGACGTTATGAACGTTTGGCTAGCTCAATATGATGACTACTTGATAGTTTAAGTGCACCATGCTTAATGGCTTACAATCGGGACTTCAAAGACGTTTTGAACGTCATGGAGCATATGAGATGTTCTAGGAGTTGAAGTTAATATTTCAAGCAAATACCCGAGTTGAGAGATATGAAGTCTCCAACAAGTTCTATAGCTAAAAGATGGAGGAGAATCGCTCAACTAGTGAGCATGTGCCCAGATTGTCTGAGTACTACAATCACTTGAATCAAGTGGGAGTTAATCTTCCAGATAAGATAGTGATTGACAGAATTCTCTAGTCACCATCACCAAGTTAGTAGAACTTCGTGATGAACTATGATATGCAAGGGATAACGGAAACGACTCCCAAGCTCTTCGTAATGCGGAAATTGACGAAGGTAGAAATCAAGAAAAACATCAAGTGTTGATGGTAGACAAGACCACTAGTTTCAAGAAAAGGGCAGAGGGAAGAATGGGAACTTCAAGAAGAACGGCAAGCGAGTTGCTGCTCAAGTGAAGAAGCCCAAGTCTGGTCCTAAGCCTGAGACTAAGTGCTTCTACTGCAAAGGGACTGGTCACTGGAAGCGGAACTACCCCAAGTGATTGGCGGATAAGAAGGATGGCAAAGTGAACATAAGTATATTTGATATACATGTTATTGATGTATACTTTACTAGTGTTTATAGCAAACCCTCAGTATTTGATACTAGTTCAGTTGCTAAGATTAGTAACTCGAAACGGGAGTTGCAGAATAAACAGAGACTAGTTAAGGGTGAAGTGACGATGTGTGTTGGAAGTAGTTCCAAGATTGATATGATCATCATCGCACACTCCCCTATACTTTCGGGATTAGTGTTGAACCTAAATAAGTGTTATTTGGTGTTTGTGTTGAGCATGAATATGATTTGATCATGTTTATTGTAATACGGTTATTCATTTAAGTAAAAGAATAAATTGTTGTTCTGTTTACATGAATAAAACCTTATATGGTTACACACCCAATGAAAATAGTTCATCGGATCTCGATCTTAATAATACACATATTCATAATATTGAAACCAAAAGATGCAAAGTTAATAATGATAGTGCAACTTATTTGTGGCACTGCTGTTTAGGTCATATTGGTATAAAGCGCATGAAGAAACTCCATACTGATGGGCTTTCGGAATCACTTGATTATGAATCACTTGATGCTTGCGAACCATGCCTTTTGGGCAAGATGACTAAAACGCCATTCTCCGGAACAATGGAGCGAGAAAAGATTTGTTGGAAATCATACATACTGATGTATGTGGTCCGATGAATATTGAGGCTCGCGACAGGTATCATTATTTTCTGATCTTCACAAATGATTTGAGCAGATATGAGTATATCTACTTGATGAAACATAAGTCTGAAACATTTGAAAAGTTCAAAGAATTTCAGAGTGAAGTGAAAAACATCGTGACAAGAAAATAAAGTTTCTACGATCTGATCACGGAGACAAATATTTGAGTTACGAGTTTGGTCTTCAGTTAAAACAATGTGAAATAGTTTCACTACTCACGCCACCTGGAACACCACATCATAATGGTGTGTCCGAACGTCATAACCGTACTTTATTGGATATAGTGCAATCTATGATGTCTCTTACCGATTTACCACTATTGTTTTTGGGGTCATGCATTAGAGACAGCTGCATTCACGTTAAAAAGGGGCACCATCTATATCCGTCGAGACGACGCCTTATGAACTATGGTTTGGCAAGAAACCAAAGTTGTCGTTTCTTAAAGTTTGGGGTTGCGATGCTTATATGAAAAAGTTTCATCCTGATAAGCTCAAACTCAAATCGGAGAAGTGCATCTTCATAGGATATCCAAAAGAAACTATTGGATACACCTTCTATCACAGATCCGAAGGCAAGACTTTTGTTGCTAAATTCGGAAACTTTCTGGAGAAGGAGTTTCTCTCGAAAGAAGTGAGTGGGAGGAAAGTAGAAAACTTGATAAGGTAATTGTACCTTCTCCCTTATTGGAAAGTAGTTCATCACAAAAATCTGTTCTTGTGACTACTACACCAATTAGTGAGGAAGCTAATGATGATGATCATGTAACTTCAGATCAAGTTACTACCGAATCTCGTAGGTAAACCAAAGTGAGAACCGCACCAGAGTGGTACGGTAATCCTGTTCTGGAAGTCATGTTACTAGACCATGACGAACTTGCGAACTATGAGGAAGCGATGATGAGCCCAGATTCCGCGAAATGGTTTGAGGCCATAAAATCTGAGATATGATGCATGTATGAGAACAAAGTTTGGACTTTGGTTGACTTGCCCGATGATCGGCAAGCAATTGAGAATAAATGGATCTTTAAGAGGAAGACGGACGCTGGTAGTAGTGTTACTATCTACAAAGCTAGAATTGTCGCAAAAGGTTTTCGACAAGTTCAAGGTGTTGACTACGATGAGAGCTTCTCACTCGTATCTATGCTTGAGTCTGTCCGAATCATGTTAGTAATTGCCGCATTTTATGAAATCTGGCAAACGGATAAACAAAACTGCATTCCTTAATGGATTTATTAAAGAAGAGTTGTATATGATGCAAGCAGAAGGTTTTGTCAATCTGAAAGGTGCTAACAAAATGTGCAAGCTCCAGCGATCCATCTGTGGACTGGTGCAAGCATCTCGGAGTTGGAATATACGCTTTGATGAGTTGATCAAAGCATATAGTTTTATACAGACTTGCGGTGAAGCCTGTATTTACGAGAAAGTGAGTGGGAGCACTACAGCATTTCTGATAAGTATATGTGAATGACATATTGTTGATCGGAAATAATGTAGAATTATTCTGTAAAGCATAAAAGGAGTGTTTGAAAGGAGTTTTTCAAAGAAAGACTTCGGTAAAGCTGCTTACATATTGAGCTTCAAGATCTATAGAGATAGATCAAGACGCTTGATAAGTTTTTCAATAAGTACATACCTTGACAAGATTTTGAAGTAGTTCAAAACGGAACAGTCAAAGAAAAAGTTTCTTGCCTGTGTTATAAGGTGTAAAGACTCAAAGCCCGACCACGACAGAAGATAGAAAGAGAATGAAAGTCATTCCCTATGCCTCATTCATAAGTTCTATAAAGTATGCCATGCTGTGTACCAGATCTATTGTATACCCTGCACTGATTTGGCAAGGGAGTACAATAGTGATCTAGGAGTAGATCACTGGACAGCGGTCAGAATTATCCTTAGTGAAATAAGGATGTGGTTCTCGATTATGGACGTGACAAAAAGGTTCGTCGTAAAGGGTTACGTCGATGCAAGTTTTTGACACTGATCTAGATGAATCTAAAGTCACAATCTGGATACATCTTGAAAGTGGGAGCAATTAGCTAGAGTAGCTCCGTGCAGAGCATTATAGACAAAGAATTTTGCAAAATACTTACGGATCTGAATGTGACAGACCCGTTGACTAAAATTATCTCACAAGCAAAAACATGATCACACCTTAGTACTCTTTGGGTGTTAATCACATAGAGATGTGAACTAGATTACTGACTCTAGTAAACCCTTTGAGTGTTGGTCACATGACGATGTGAACTATGGGTGTTAATCACATGGTGATGTGAACTATTGCTGCTAAATCACATGGCGATGTGAACTAGATTATTGACTCTAGTGCAAGTGGGAGACTGAAGGAAATATGCCCTAGAGGCAATAATAAAGTTATTATTTATTTCCTTATATCATGATAAATGTTTATTATTCATGCTAGAATTGTATTAACCAGAAACATAATACATGTGTGAATACATAAACAAACAGAGTGTCACTAGTATGCCTCTACTTGACTAGCTCGTTAATCAAAGATGGTTATGTTTCCTAACCATGAACAATGTGTTGTTATTTGATTAACGAGGTCACATCATTAGTTGAATGATCTGATTGACATGACCCATTCCATTAGCTTAGCACCCGATCGTTTAGTATGGTGCTATTGCTTTCTTCATGACTTATACATGTTCCTATGACTATGAGATTATGCAACTCCCATTTGCCGGAGGAACACTTTGGGTACTACCAAACGTCACAACGTAACTGGGTGATTATAAAGGAGTACTACAGGTGTCTCCAATGGTAGATGTTGGGTTGGCGTATTTCGAGATTAGAATTTGTCACTCCGATTGTCGGAGAGGTATCTCTGGGCCCTCTCGGTAATACACATCACATAAGCCTTGCAAGCATTATAACTAAGATGTTAGTTGTGAGATGATGTATTACGGAACGAGTAAAGAGACTTGATAGTAACGAGATTGAAGTAGGTATTGGATACCGACGATCGAATCTCGGGCAAGTAACATACCGATGACAAAGGGAACAACGTATGTTGTTATGCGGTCTGACCGATAAAGATCTTCGTAGAATATGTAGGAGACAATATGGGCATCCAGGTCCCGCTATTGGTTATTGACCGGAGACGTGTCTCGGTCATGTCTACATTGTTCTCGAACCGTAGGGTCCGCACGCTTAACGTTACGATGACAGTTATTATGAGTTTATGCATTTTGATGTACCGAAGGTTGTTCGGAGTCCCGGATGTGATCACGGACATGACGAGGAGTCTCGAAATGGTCGAGACGTAAAGATTGATATATTGGAAGCCTATGTTTGGACATCGGAAGTGTTCCGGGTGAAATCGGGATTTTACCGGATTACCGGGAGGGTTACCGGAACCCCCCGGGAGCCAAATGGGCCTACATGGGCCATTGTGGAAAGGTGAAAGGGGCTGCCAAGGAGGGCTGCGCGCCCCCCCTCCCCTAGTCCTATTAGGACTAGGAGAGGTGGCCGGCCACCTCTCTCTCTTTCCCTCTCTCTTTTTCCCAAGGATTCCTAGTTGGAATAGGATTGGGGGGGGGGGGCGGAGTCCTACTCCCGGTAGGAGTAGGACTCCTCCTGCGCCTCCCTCCTTTGGCCGGCCAGCCTCCCCCCTTCATCCTTTATATACGGGGGCAGGGGACACCTGAAGACACACAAGTTGATCCTTGAGATCGTTCCTTAGCCGTGTGCGGTGCCCCCTGCCACCAAATTCCACCTCGATCATACCGTTGTAGTGCTTAGGCGAAGCCCTGCGTCGGTGGTACATCAAGATCGTCACCACGCCGTCGTGCTGACGGAACTCCTCCCCGAAGCTTTGCTGGATCGGAGCCCGGGGATCGTCATCGAGCTGTACGTGTGCTAAGAACTCGGAGGTGCCGGAGTAACGGTGCTTGGATCGGTCGGATCGGGAAGAATACGTACGACTACTTCCTCTATGTTGTGTGATCGCTTCCGCAGTCGGTCTGCGTTGGTACGTAGACAACACTCTCCCCTCTCGTTGCTATGCATCACCATGATCTTGCATGTGCGTAGGAAAATTTTGAAATTACTACGTTCCCCAACACCAAGCATATGATAGGAGCAAACAATCCGCATGTTGGACGCAACACACAAGGTGTATATGTCATGAGGCATGGAATGGTGAAAATGACAAGTCGACGCAAGATCTCTAACATGTGCGCAATCAAGTAGTCCAAGATGGCCAATAAGTATCATGGTGCGAGCAACACAAGTAGTATGATCCACAATATCCTTGCTCAAGAAGGATGTCACCTTGAAGGCGTGTCCTTGTGCATCCTTCACAATGCCGAAGTACAAGCAAGTGCGATGTAGAATTGTCGTGGTAGAAGGTGGTTCGCTCTCAAGAGCTCGAATGGTCAACTCACGTGAAGTGGAAGTTGACACAAGGTCCAAGTATCCTACACATGCACAAAAGAAAGCAAATAACGTATGTGCATGGTAGATAAACACATCATCCATCATGATGGTTCTCTTCTCTTGCACATAACCATGAGAGGCACAAGTGCATGAATAATATGATGCGACAATGGCGATATTCATGGCACCAGGTATATGGTGCAAAGAAGTAAGACAAACATGCTTCACAAGAAATATGTCAAAATATCCACATATATGCGAGAATGCTATGGGGGCAATCTCATTAGCAAGACTATAATCATTATTGCACACAATACATGACAAATCATCTAGCATGAGAGAGGCAACATATGGAGATATGTGACAAGAGGCAATAGCAATCATGTGCAAAGCATGGCAATAGTGGCTATCAACCACATGAAATGAGCAAGTATGAATCATCGGTGATGCAATACACAAAGAAATCATAGTAATCAAGTCGTGCAAACTAGTGGAGCAAAGATCCAACACACTAGAGGAAATCATGGCAATCATGTCATGTTAGCAAATAATAGGCATAGACAATGCACATGCCATATCGCAAGTACGAACACAAAGCAAGATCAAAGTACCATCATAGGCATGGGGCACAAAGCAAACATGACAGTAACAAGTGATATCTCCACCAAGCTTACAAATACACATACAAGTACAAGAATCAATCATCACGTGTAGTGCAAAGCATGGGTCACAAATGCATGGCAAAGGCATGATACGTCCATTTTGCATCATACTTTTATATTGATATTTATTGCATTATGGGATGTTATTACACACTATATCACAATACTTATGCCTTTTCTCTCTTATTTTATAAGGTTTACATGAAGAGGGAGAATGCCGGCAGCTGGAATTCTGGACTAGAAAAGGAGCTAATATTATAAACCTATTCCGCACAACTCCAAAAGTCTTGAAACTTCACGGAGAATTATTTTGGAATGTATAAAAAATAATGGGAGAAGAAAGCACCAGAGGGGGGCCACCATCCATCCACAAGGGTGGGGGGCGCGCCCTACCCCCTGGGCACGCCCCCTGCCTTTTGGGCCACCTGACAGGCCCCCGATGCCCATCTTCTGCTATACGGTGTGTTTTGACCTGGAAAAAATTAGAAGGAAGTTTCGGGACGAAGTGCCGCTGTCTCGAGGCGGAAGCTAGGCAGAACCAATCTAGGGCTCCGGCGGAGCTGTTCTGTCGGGGAAACTTCCCTCCGGGAGGGGGAAATCGAAGCCATCGTCATCACCAATGATCCTCTCATCGAGAGTGGGTCAACCTCCATCAACATCTTCACTAGAACCATCTCCTCTGAAACCCTAGTTCATCTCTTGTATCTGATCTCTGTCTCAAAAACCTCAGACTGGTACCTGTGGGTTGCTATTAGTGTTGATTACTCCTTGTAGTTGATGCTAGTTGGTTTATTTGGTGGAAGATCATATGTTCAGATCCTTAATGATAATTAATACTCCTCTGATTATGGACATGAATATGCTTTGTGAGTAGTTATGTTTGTTCCTGAGGACGTGGGAGAAGTCTTGTTATAAGTAATCATGTGAATTTGGTATTCGTTTGATATTTTGATGATATGTATGTTGTCTCTTCTCTAGTGGTGTTATGTGAACGTCGACTACATGACACTTCACCATGATTTGGGCCTAGGGGAAGTAATAAGTAGATGATGGGTTGCTAGAGTGACAGAAGCTTAAACCCTAGTTTATGTGTTGCTTCATAAGGGGCTGATTTGGATCCATATGTTTCAGCTTTATCTTAATTCTTCTTTTGTAGTTGCAGATGCTTGCGAGAGGGGTTAATCATAAGTGGGAGGCTTGTCCAAGGAAGGGCATGCTACTTCTTGAGCTTGAATTGGTTTTTCCCTTGAAGACGAAAGGGTGATGCAGCAAAGTAGAGATAAGTATTTCCCTTAGTTAGAGAACCAAGGTCTCAATCCAGTAGGAGACAATGCATAGATCACCAATACCTGCACAAACAATCAAACAACTTGCACTCAACGCGATAAAGGGGTTGCCAATGCCTTCACGATCACTTGCAAAAGTGAGATCTGATAGAGATAGATGAAACTAAACAATCGATAAAGTAAATATTTTTGGGTTTTTTGGTTTATAGATTGGAAAGTAATGCAAAATAGTAGATTGGAAACTGATATGATGGAAAATAGACCTGGGGGCCATAGCCCATAGGTTTCACTAGAGGCTTCTCTCAAGATAGCAAATAATACGGTGGGTGAATAAATTATTGTCGAGCAATTGATAGAAAAGCACAAAGTTATGATGATATCTAAGGCAATGATTATGAAATATAGGCATCACGTCCATGTCAAGTAGACCGAAACGATTATGCATCTACTACTATTACTCCACACATCGACCGACTCCTACCTGCATCTAGAGTATTAAGTTCATGTAGAACAGAGTAACACATTAAATAAGATGACATGATGTAGAGGAATAAGCTCAAGCAATAATATGATGTAAACCCCATCTTTTTATCCTCGATGGCAACAATACAATATGTGCCTTACTGCCCCTACTGTCACTGGGAAAGGACACCGCAAGATTGAACCCAAAGCTAAGCACTTCTCCCACTGCAAGAAAAACCAATCTAGTTGGCCAAACCAAACCGATAGTTCGAAGAGAATTACAAAGATACCAAATCATGCATAAAATAATTTGGAGAAGATTCAAATAATATTCATAGATAAGCTGATCATAAATCCACAATTCATCAAATCTTACAAACACACCACAAAAGAAGATTACATCGGATAGATCTCCAAGAACATCGAGGAGAACATGGTATTGAGAATCAAAGAGAGAGAGAAGAAGCCATCTAGATACTAGCTATGGACCCGCCGGTCTGAGGTAAACTACTCACGCTTCATCGGAAGGGCAATAGAGTGGATGTAGAAGCCCTCCGTGATTGAATCTCCCTCCGGCAGGATGCTGGAAAAGGCCCCAAGATGGGATCTCACGGGAACAAAAGGTTGCGGCAGTGGAGAAGTGTTTTCATGGATGCTTTTGGTGATTTGGGAATATATGTGAATATATAGGAGGAAGATCTAGGTCAGGGGGTCATCGATGGTCCCACAAGGTAGGGGGCACGCCCTACTCCCTGGGCGTGCCCTCCACTCTTGTGGCCGCCTTGTGGCTCTTCTGACTTGCACTCCAAGTCTCTTGGGTGTCTTCTTGTAACGCCCGGATAATTATGCGATAGTGAACCTATGCTAATGATGCCACCTCACCTCCGTTACCATCGCTAATCTCGCGTTAGTTCAAAATGATTCGAATTCAAATTTGGATTATTAACAAACATCAAAACTTTTCAAACATCAAACCTAAAATGTTCGGTATGTGGCATAATTAAATATACTAGATTAGGTACAGCTTTTGAATTTTACCAAAACTAAAATAATTAGGAAATAAGTGGAAATAGAAAAGTAAATAAAAAGAAAAAGAAAAAACAAAGCAGAAGACAAAAAAAGAGAGAAGAAAGGAAAGGCCCCCCTGGCCAACTGTGCCAGACAGAAGGAAATATGCCCTAGAGGCAATAATAAAGTTATTATTTTATTTCCTTATATCATGATAAATGTTTATTATTCATGCTAGAATTGTATTAACTAGAAACTTGATACATGTGTGGATACATAGACAAAACATTGTGTCCCTAGTAAGCCTCTACTAGACTAGTTCGCTTATCAAAGATGGTTAAGTTTCCTAACCATAGAAATGTGTTGTCATTTGATGAATCAGATCACATCATTACGAGAATGATGTGATGGGCAAGACTTATTGCTTTCTTCATGACTTATACATATTCCTTTGACTATGAGATTATGCAACCCCCGAATACCGGAGGAATACCTTGTGTGCTATCAAACGTCACAACATAATTGGGTGGTCATAAAGATGCTCTACAGGTATCTCCGAAGGTGTTTGTTGGGTTGGCATAGATCGAGATTAGGATTTGTCACTCCGAGTATCGGAGAGGTATCTCTGGGCCCTCTCGGTAATGCACATCATGATAAGCCTTGTAAGCAATGTGACTAATGAGTTAGTTGCGGCATGATGCATTATGGAACGAGTAAAGAGACTTGCCGGTAACGAGATTGAACTAGGTATGAAGATATCAACGATCGAATCTCGGGCAAGTAACATACCGATGACAAAGGGAATAACGTATATTGTCATTACGGTACGATCAATAAATATCTTCGTATAATATGTGGGAACCAATATGAGCATCCAGGTTCCTCTATTGGTTATTGACGGGAGAGGTGCGTCGTTCATGTCTACATAGTTCTCGAACCCGTAAGGTCCTCACGCTTAACGTTCGATGACGATTTTGTATTATATGAGTTATGTGATTTGGTGACCGAATGTTGTTCGGAGTCCCAGATGAGATCACGAACATGATGAGGAGTCTCGAAATGGTTGAGAGGTAAAGATTCATATATACGATGATAGTATTTGGACACCGGAAGTGTTCGGGGGGTGCCGGGTACGTATCGTGTCACCGGAAGGGGTTCCGGGCTACCCCCGACAAACTATATGGTCCTATGGGCCAAGAGCGGAAGCACACCAGACACAAAGGGGCTGGTGCGCCCCCCATATGGGCTGGCCAAATTGGAGAAGGAAAGGAGAAGGAGGAAAGGAAAAAGGGAATAGGATTCCCCCTTTCCCCTCTTCCCTTCCTACACCGAATAGGAATAGGAAAGGGGGGAGGCCAAATTGGGAGGTGCCCAAGTAGGATTCCTCCTACTTGGGGCGCCCCCTTGTCTGCCTCTCCTCCCCTCCAACCTATATATATGAGGGGGGCACTGCTAGAACACACAACAAACATTGTTAGCCGCGTGCGGCGCCCCCCCTCCACAGTTTACGCCTCCGGTCATATTCACGTAGTGCTTAGGCGAAGCCCTGTGCAGATCACTTCACCATCACCGTCACCACGCCATCGTGATGACGGAACTCTCCCTCGACACTTTGCTGGATCAAGAGTTCGAGGGACTTCATCGAGCTGAACGTGTGTAGAACTCGGAGGTGCCGTACGTTTGGTACTTGATCGGTTGAATCGAGAGGACGTTCAACTACATCAACCGTGTTAATCTAACGCTTCCGATTTCGGTCTACAAGGGTACGTGGACACACTCTCCCCCTCTCATTTCTATGCATCTCCTAGATAGATCTTGCGTGATCGTAGGATTTTTTTTTGAAATTGCATGCTACGTTCCCTAACACAGAGGGCCCAGCCGGCCAGCCCACCAACCGGCCGGCCCAACCCCTCCATATCCCACCAGGGGGAAAACCCTAACCCCCTGCTCCAGCCCACTTCCCCCACATCGCCCGCTCCTCTCTTCACCCTATCTGGATCAAGATCGGGGGCAAGGGCCCGACGCCGCTTGACCTTGCCGTAGCCCGAAGCCAACTCGCTAGACCGCTTCATCGTCGGACCTCCTCCTCTCCGTCGTCGACCTCGTCCCCGTCCCCGTCTACCTCTCCGAGCCCTGCTGCCCTTGACCCTGCACCGCTAGAACATTGTTAGCCGTGTGCGGCGCCCCCCCTCCACAGTTTACGCCTCCGGTCATATTCACATAGTGCTTAGGCGAAGCCCTGTGCAGATCACTTCACCATCACCGTCACCACGCCGTCGTGATGACGGAACTCTCCCTCGACACTTTGCTGGATCAAGAGTTCGAGGGACTTCATCGAGCTGAACGTGTGTAGAACTCGGAGGTGTCGTACATTTGGTACTTGATCGGTTGAATCGAGAGGATGTTCAACTACATCAACCGCGTTAATCTAACGCTTCTGATTTCGGTCTACAAGGGTACGTGGACACACTCTCCCCCTCTCATTTCTATGCATCTCCTAGATAGATCTTGCGTGATCGTAGGATTTTTTTTTGAAATTGCATGCTATGTTCCCTAACACAGACGGCCCAGCCGGCCAGCCCACCAACCGGCCGGCCCAACCCCTCCATATCCCACCAGGGGGAAAACCCTAACCCCCTGCTCCACCCCACTTCCCCCACTCCCCCACATCGCCCGCTCCTCTCTTCACCCTATCTGGATCGAGATCGGGGGCAAGGGCCCGACGCCGCTTGACCTCGCCGTAGCCCGAAGCCAACTCGCTAGACCGCTTCATCGTCGGACCTCCTCCTCCCCGTCGTCGACCTCGTCCCCGTCCCCGTCTACCTCTCCGAGCCCCGCTGCCCTTGACCCTACTATGGCCAGTCCTTGTTGAAGGTTAAAACAACACACTTGATGAAAAATCGTTGTGGTTTTGATGCGTAGGTAAGAACAGTTCTTACTAGAAGCCCGCAGCAGCCACGTAAAACTTGCAACAACAAAGTAGAGAGATGTCTAACCTATTTTTGCAGGGCATGTTGTGATGTGATCTGGTCAAGACGTGATGATATATAAATTGTTGTATGAGAAACTACAAAAAAATACACTTTCGTGATGATACGTGTTTGTCACAGTAGGTCACTTTTTCTGTCATGCATGTACATCCATGACAAATTTATGACAGAATTAAGATAGTCATACATGTGCTGTCGTAGAAGTGTTCCATGACATTACCAAAATTATCATCACGGAAGTGTCCACTTCCATGACGATAAATCACGCGTCACAGAAGTGCTTTCGTCAAGGGTGACCGACACGTGGTGTCCACCGTAACAGAACGACGTTAAGCTATCAGGTCCGGTTTTGGATCCGATAACCCGTTAACATCCCGGACCAATGGGGATTTTCCATGTGTTAAATCATCATCGGCTGTAGGAAACACGTGTCAGCTCCGTGTTGGCATAGGTGTCACTCATCCAATGGGCGAGATGCGCCTATGATATGTTAACACGTGGACCGGCCCAAAAGTGGCCCATAAAGTTTAAATGGGCCGGCCCAACTAAAGGCCCACAAGATTTTGCAGACCATAATGGGCCGACCCAGCTAAAGGCCCACAAGATTTTTGCGAGCCATAATGGGCTGGCCCAGGTGAAGGCCCACAAGATTTTTGTGGACCATAATGGGCCGGCCCAGCTAAAGGCCCATGAGATTTCACCGGCATTAATGGGCTGGCACAGCTGTAGGCCCACAAGATTTTGAGGACCCTAGTAGGCCGGCCCATTTATTGGCTGCCATGTTTTGGGCCAAATGCCGGCCCATATTTGATCCGGTCCAGCCTAATAATGGCCCATATGAGATCCGGCCCGTTAAAAGCCTACCACATTCTGGGACAAATTATGGCCCAGATCAGGTCCGACCCTTTAAGAGCTTTGGGCTAAATTATAGCCCATATTAGATTCGACCCGTCAACTGGACGCTATGCTTTTGGGCCCACTTGCTAAAGGCTCATTTAGTAATTCAGCCTGATATTAGTTTCAGCCTGTTAAGGGCCCGTTTACATTTCGGCCCTATATTAATTTTGGCCTGTTAAAAGCCTGTCATATAGTTGGGCCTAACTATGGCTCGGTTTGCATCCGGCCTGCTCGCAACCGATAATCTGATTGGGCCAAACAAGGACCGAGACAATTTTGGCCTGTTATAAGCCCATGATTTGATTGGCACATTCATGGGTCGGGGCCTATTTTGGCCTGCTGCCGGCCCGTGAGCTGTTTGGCACGTTTCAGGCCCAACCTACTTTTCAGCCTCCTAAAGGCCCACTGAGTTTTCTTGGGAAAATAGGGCTGGCGGTTTACTCGGCCTATTAAAGGCCCGAATCTACTAGTGGGCTAGTTTACATTTAGGCCTGTTAACGGACCAAGATGACGGGGCCCATGATGCGGATCATACATGGTGATTTGCATGACGGCCCGATTATGTACCGTAATTTTACGGTTAGGCCATTTTACTGCGAAGATAGGATATATATACAGTAAAATAACTATGGCATCGTGAATAAGAAAAAACCCAGACTATACAATAAAGAAATTAAGGCATATTACATCCACTGGGCATCAAAGTTTGCCACTATGATAATAAAGCACAAGCAGACAACAGATCACATACACTAGGCATCAAAGATTGCCACTAGTGCAAATAAACACGCCGACAAAATAATATACAAAACCAACAACACTTCAATAGAGTTCAAGAAAGGTTAGCCCTGCTCGGGAGCTGTAGCGCAAGCAGCTAAGCAAGATGGTGAGACTGCACTTATTTGACAATTATATCCTCCTCAGTCTGAAAGATAAACAAGCAGACAAATGACAGGTTTTGCACATATAAGTATCAGTGCTGACAATTCATCACATTTCTTACTGACAAATAAAGTGACACAGTTTAAAATAGCATTAACACAACATGGTATTATTCAGGTCAAGACATGGCAGTAAATGACATTGTGAAGGAGTTGGCAGCTTCATGACACCACTGGATTACAGATCAAGAACTCATAAGCATCAATGGTTAGTGTGCAGTCAATTTATCCCATTTCAGATTGGCAAAATAAGATCACTTGCTCTGTATAGTTTAATTTACATGGTATGAAGAAGGAACTTGGTTGTACAAGGGAAAACTTAAATTGAGAAGGACAAACTTTTGTTTATGAACTGGAGTATATAAAAAACTTTAAACATGCAATTTGATGCAAACACCAAAAATAAACAGCTATTGCAGCCATTCCTAACCAAGTATATTCAACAAAGTTTGAAGGCTTGAGAAGGACAAACTTACATTATTGGTGAAGGCAGGCTCTATAAAGCCTTTGTCCATGCTGATGAGGAGGGGGGGGGGGGCAATTCAAGAAGTTTACCGCAGAATCTTCTTCATAAGCATTGCCTTTATTCTACATTTTATTAAGAGTAAATATAGATGTGATGATATAAGAAAAAAATGGAGAATATTTAAGATAAGATGAAGAGTGATGCTACATAACCAAGTAGCTATAAATGTAAGTACAATGATACATGCAAAAGGTACAGCCAAGAGCAATGCAGACTTAAACTTCTTGAGTACCATCGGTGTTATCCAACCTTATGGTAAGAGTAAATATAGATCTTATGTGTAGAAAATGGAGAGCAAAGGAAAATAAGCTGCAAAGTGATGGTACATGAACAACTACCTGTCAATATAAGTACACTGATAAATGACAACAGGTACTTACAAGAACAATGCAGAGCTAAAAAATATCATTAGCATTGGATATATTCTACACTAATGTAACCACTCATACAAATCAAATAATTTGGAGCGAATAATTGATAAGCAAGCTATCATGCATACCGCTGTCACATAATGAACCAGGTATGTATGCAAGTATAGTGATACAGGACAACAGGTACTAACAAGAGCAAAGTAGCGGGCAGCATATTTGCAATATCCTGTCGTTCTTTTCAAACCGGAATTCTTTTTCGAGCAGATTTCCTGCAAAAAAGATCCGTAAGGCACATGCGGAAAAGTAAAAGTTCAAATTGTCATGCGATATCATAGACAGTACCTCATCCTCAGAATGAGACCAATGCATAACAAGGTTTTTCCATTCAATGTCTTCTAAATTTAGCACAAGAGACTTCACCAGAAATTCGTTTATAGACTTGCCATCAAAGTGTGATTTCCTCAGGTAACACCAATACTGCTACAATGCTTCCTTGAAAAGCCCAAACAAGCTTTGCTCGTCATGACTATCCATATTGACCCTCGCCTACTTACAACAATGTAATTTAAATCATTGATCTGTTCAATTAGCAGAAAACAGGAAAATAATCACCATGAATAATAGCACTTACACGTAAGTGGGACAGGAAGATGTGAAAATGGTGTTTGGCTTCACTATAATCTTCCCATGATGGGAATATATGCACGTAGTCCCTAACAACATTGAAAGCATTATCTTTTAATCTGGGAATAACTGGAATGGGGTTCCAATCTGCAGGAATTGGCCGTCTCTGCAGTTGGGATAGGTCTTCGGTCGGTGGACTTGCTGTACTTTTTGCTGGAGTGGGATTTTTCTGTGGTATGGCTGGTGCTATGGCAACTGAAATCGGCATACCTTTTGCTGGAGTGCAGGTCCTGTGTGGTGCGGCTAGTGGTGTGGCCAGTGAAGTATGGGTACAGTCTGCTGGAGTCGGTCCTACGTTTTGTGTCACTGGTTGTATAACCAATATAAGTGGGGTGCTGTCTGATTTCTCTGGCACAACCATGTTTTCAAGGACTTTGCTGGTGCTCCTTCAGGTTCGGCAATCACCCTCTTCCTTTTTGATGTCTGATGGACAAGAACAACATTTGAGTGGAAAAACATGGTATGATGACAGATGGAAAATGTATGGGTAATGGATGGTCATGGCATCTCGACATATATGATGAGAAAACTAAGCAAATGGCGGTGCAACAAAGTAGAAGAAAAGCAAGACAACATATGCAAGATACGCGAAATCAATAAAACCTTGCCAAATTAGAACAGGCACCTTGATGTGTGAACAGGACAGGCCATCTTCCTTTGACTCCTCGAGGTTAGAATAGTCATTAGGATCATATTCTGAACAAGAATCAACAAGTGGGGAGCATATGAGTTTCAATGTATCCAGAATGGCACTCAATGCCTTGGTGCCAATTTTGTAAGTCATTGCGGTTTTTAGCTTCAAGAGTGGACTGCTGCTAGTGCGACGCAAAGCAGCTACACAGATCATAGTGTAGATATAACGGGAAAACCATAAGCATCAGAGTAAAATCAGCAAAGTGGAACTTGCTAGAATATATGTGCTAGTATTGCCAGTACAGCTAGGCTTCGGATACCAGCTCTCTTCAACTGAAGGTGCGGTACTGTTAATATCAGTGTAACTCTTAAAGGTGACGCAGCTCCCCGCATTTCCTTGCTATTCTTATAGGATACACATGGGCAGGCCACTACAAATCCTATTCCCATGTTTACAAAATCCTACGAATCAAAGAGGCCCGAAGAGTTCAAAGTGTCCATACCAACCGACCGTATAGACCTCTACACTGCAAATGTCCCTACTCATTTCACTACAAGGACCATACTGTACTACTATCATACTCCCTCCGTTCCAAAATATAAGTCTTGGTAGAGATTTCCACTATGGATCACATACAGATGTATCCAAATACATTTTAGAGTGTAGATTTACTCATTTTGCTCCATATGTAGTCCATGGTGGAATCTATACAAAGACTTGTATTTAGGAACGGAGAGAGTACTTATTAAAGAAGAACAGAAGAGGAACATGCTAAAGAAGAGCAAGCAGATTTTGGATAATAAAATGTTCGTTGCGCAGTGCCCACACATGACGAACCAGAGCACATTAAGAAAGCAACTCCCTGCCGTCTCTCTATATGTGGTGCACGTGCTTTTTCGAAAGTAAAGTAGGAACATTAGTTGACCAATTAAATGTTATCTATTTTAGTAATATCAGCATCATATCAGATTCGTACTTGGGAAACAAGTTTGGAATTATGAGTGGCACGTTGTTTAGCTTGATGGATTCAGGAGCAGTGCTATGCAGGTACGATGATGGTACTGAATATAAAGGCATGCCTGCATGCAAGTCGCGTGACTTTTGTCATTTGGGCCAGTCGACCATTTTAGGCGGTTGGATGAAGATCCTACGTCTCCTAACCCTTCTTCTTCCTCGTCTCTGATTCTTCCCATATAGAACACCGCACGGGCCATCGGCCGGACCATTGGCCCCCACCGCCCCTGTTCCTCCACCACCCCCACCCCCACCCCCACCCCCACCCGCGTCGAGTTTTCCTCATTCGGCGAGGCCCCACCACCGCCCCCCCAAAACTAAAGTCCCCACCCGAGCCCCTTCGTTCGCACCGGCAAACTCCGGCGAGCTCTGAAAAATTGACTGACCCAATTTTGAAATTTTGTCTACTGTGATTTAACTAGTGTGGAATATAAAAGGGGAAAACCATAAGCATTGGGAGTATAGTGTGGAGCATGCCATGGCGGATCTGAAGGTGCAAACTGGACAAAGGTAACTTCGCAACCAATGTTTGCTTTCAACTAGCAAGTAAGTGATGGACAAGAAATCAGAGTAAAGCAGTGGCGATCTATTTTCTTGCTGCGATAAATAAGTTGAGAAGATACGAAAGAGTACCACCTTTGGTGCGGTGCCGTGTATGCATCTACCGAGAATTTGACGGTGCTGTGGTAGCGATGGCTGCCGACGCGTGGAAGAAGATCTAGGAGGGTAGACGGTGGCGGCGGGGCGCGGTGGACAAGACGGTCGTAGGAGCGGT
Source organism: Triticum monococcum (assembly GCA_034509565.1). NCBI lineage: Eukaryota > Viridiplantae > Streptophyta > Magnoliopsida > Poales > Poaceae > Triticum > Triticum monococcum. Next base: position 271,282,666 of record CM067842.1, on the reverse strand, counting down.
GCCGGCAAGGTGGACAACGGCGGGATGAAGCGAGAGGACGGGATGCAAGGATCCCGGTCTGAAGCCGTGGATGAGAGAGGTCGATCTCTTGTAATGGACGACGACATCGGGGTATCAGCTCCGGCATGGTGGAGGAGGACAGTGGTGGATGGGGTGGCGGACGGAGGAGGCTGGGGTGGAGAGGGTGTTTTGGCACCCACGGAGTACGAATGGGGAAATGGAGGTGGAGAGGAAGGGGGAACCATGTCTTCAGGGCGCGCTTGTCTCAAATGCGAGGAAATTTACAAACTTAGCCCCCGTTTCAAATTTCCTACATCACAGCAATATTAGTCGGTTGGGGATAGGACGGTAATCTCGCATACACCGAATATTTGCCGACGAGAGTTTGCTTTTGGCGCCCACCGTGTATGAATCGGGGAGGGAGTCGATTTCGGCCGAGGACACACTGTGTTTTGGCGCCCATCGTGTATGAATCCAGGTGAGAGCGGTTATGTCACGTTTGAGTAAAATTACAAACCTACCCCTATCGAAACCTATAGAAATCGAGTAGACAGGCTTTGCGTGGCAGGGATAGGCAGTAGTAATTTCCATCTCGCGGATTTTGGTTTCGGGCGGTTACTGCGACTTTCCCCGCTTCGTTCAAATTTTGCAGAGTGCACGTTTACCGTGCCAACTCAATTCGAATCCCGTTTGTATTCTAGTTTTTTCGGGCAGGATCCATTTTCGATTGGAATAAAATTCTATATACATCATTTTTTATATATACTTTCAAAAGCACAACAGCCTTTATACATAAATATGGTTTACAAATGGCATGATCTCAGATTCATAAGGTTGTATCCATCAATTTGGATTATCAAATATTTGAAACCACTTTATGTTGAAATCCAATGTATGCATTCCTCGCTAACTGTCTCCAATTAATGTGTGTTTCATGCGGGTTTTTTTACTTCTCAAACATGTATAATGTGTTCCACACACGCAACATATAGTGTAATCCCATTTAGACATTAATTGCATATAAACCATGCATTGTTTCTAATTAAAGAATCTATGGATCACCAATATTGATAAACTATATACCATTACACGTGCCCCCAAATTCAAATGAATATGCATGTTTGATACACCAATTTGCGTTATGATATTATCGATGTCGTGATCTCCAGTTTAAATATTTGAATCCCATTTAATCCAGATATTTGTCTCATATAACTATCACTCATGCTTATATAGGACTATCTCTCTAGACCTATATGCATTCATCGTCTCTCGGGTATGTCTCGTGCTACCTGTATGTCGACAATAATCTTTTATCTCTGTAACACACTGACGGTACTCTCTCCCTCGACCTTCATCACTCTATCTCTCTCTAAGTATATCTCGCTCCCTACTATGTGTCTCTAACTATGATTCTCCATGTGGAATCTCTTTCTCTCACACAAACACACAACTTTGTCTTCCGGGGTCTCATTTCTCTCTACTATTCCCCTGTATGCCACTCGCAGACCCCTCATACAGAGATGTCTTTCAGTCCTTAGGTATGAGAACCTACGACTCTTCCTCTTAAATATCTCTTTCTCACACACAAACACAAACTCTGTCTCCCAGGGCCTCATATTTCTCCACTGTTCTGTTGTATGTCGCTCACACACACTCTCTCTCCCTAGAGATATCTTGCGTTCCCTCATATGTTTCTCTAGCTATCACTCTCGTTTTGAAATATCTTACTCTCTCACAGACACAAAACTCCGTCTCTCGGGATCTCATTTCTCTCCGATATTTGTTTGTATGTGAGTCACATGCACCCTTTCTTCATCTCTCTCACACCCACACCCATAACTCAGCCTTCTGAACCACTCGACTCCTATCTCTAACGCACACTAGCTAGCATCTTTATCTTTATATTTATCTATTTCTCCATCAACCTTCTTTCATTTATAGGTTGATCTCTTTTGCACAATCGTTGTGCCTCACTCCCTCTACTCGTCATAGATGCATGCTCCAGCCCACGCCACTATCTCTTAAAGACAAAAACACATGCTCAATTGTCGGGCCTTCTTCCCTGCATTCTCGCATGCATGCATATTGTCATACCGATCTGTCTCTCCCATGTCGTTGATCTTAGCTTATGACTTATGTCTTCTTTTTTATCTCGATCATGCGCGCGCCGCACACACACACACATCCCACATATACATGTATACCTCTCACACATGCACGTTGAAGGTCTCTATGTCTCCATACGTAGTTAATTACCCTCAACCTTAACGCCACATTGAATCATTCTCTTCTTGTGTGCTCATAACTTCCGCCTGGATGGGTAAAACACACACTCACAGTTAACAATCTCCTTGTAGCTACCCGCTCTCACTCTTCCCCTATATCTCCAAAACCAATAAGACCATCCTTTCGTTTAATTCCCGCCTACATGCACCATCGATATATAGTAGTCTTTCTCGGTGTCTCTCGAACAAACACGTTCTCTCGATGTCGACTACTGACACGCGCACACACCTTCTCTTCCCTCTCTACGTGCATTTTCTCTCTCGCACCCCATCGTTGGTGGCCTCTGCCATACACATCACCTCTCTATGATGAAGCCATGCAAACTTAAATTACATCCGCCACCGAGGACTCCGCAACACACACACAAACACCCACCCACCCACCCACCCCCCACACACACGCACGCATGCACGCACCCACCCACCCACCCCCCACACACACAGTAAGACTCCATCACACACACGCACACACACACACACACTAAGCCTCCATCTCCCTCTCTCTCTCTCTCACACACACACACAAAGACTCCATCTCTCTCACACACACGCTCTAGGCGGAGCATTTGTTCCTACCACCCTTCATCCACCCTTACCCGTATGATAAAAAATAACCTTAATTTACTTGTATAACATGGACAAATTCCACTTTACTTTAGTAGTTAGCAAACTTATCATCTGTACCCTTATAAAAAACCGAGTTGGCGATGATGGTGTGCCTGCCATCTTGTAATATAGACCGTCTGATCCATATCTGACGGATAGAAAGCAAACTATGATAATTTTAAAAAAGATAGCCGCACCTCTCTCCACATCCTTATCTCCCACACCTCATTGCTGAGCAATTAAAAAAGAAAGTCTCCGGAACAATCTAGCATGGTGGCCGCTGTCGCCTGCCGGCGCCGTCCATCCCCATGCCTCCGCCCATTCCGACCACCAGTCACCACCACGCTCCACTCCTCCTCACCTTATCTCTCATCTTTCATTTTTTCGATGACATTCTCGAGATACCAGTTTTCCGATAAAATTCTCAAAATATCATTAGTTTTTACACATGGGATCACTCCTGCATGGGTACATCACAACATGCGTTTTGTAAAAAAAAAATGCATATTGATGTTCCATGCAATGCACGTGCATCTTGCTTGTAATTATATAACACAAATCACGAGCAGGAAGTGACATTTTTTTACACAACCACGTTAACATGGCCACGTAAATCACTAGCTAAAGTAAATACCATTATACTTATATCCCGATGCAAAAGGTTGAGTACATTCCCGAAGAGTAGAGTCGCACACACGCACTCCGTCTCTCAGAATCACACACACACACATAGACACACACACACATACACACACACCAGTTACGTGACACCCACTTAAGCAGACACATATGTTACAATTTGTGCACCCGCAGGTACATGTGATGCTGTGCATTTATTTAAGCCGGACAACAAACCCAAATAGTAGCTGCATTCATTCCCCTCCCGCTGCCTCTTCTCTGGTCGCCGTCGCCCGGTAGCCATGGCCCGGCCGAAGGTAACAACATACGCCATACTCCCGCCGGAGCGGCTATTTAATCTGGAAATTTTAGTGGTCATGCATGCAGCTTTTTGTGCTAGCACTCCTATATAAGGGTTGACCGTCGCTTCCCGCGGACGTGTGCGGGCGGTGGAAGAGGAAGGAGAAGGGAAGCGGGCTGTGGAGTAACGTTTTTTACCACAATTTCTTAGGAAACTAAGTGCAATAATTGAGTAGTTTTGCAAACTACCAGTACTACACATGAAACGGTTCAAAACCTATACCCCCTTGCCAGTGCGCGCTTCCCGCGTGAAATGGTCAGCATCGCCTTGGAGCGTCAGTGCCGCATTAATGCCCGGCCAAAGCGGAGGCGACCTCTCACTGGTGCCGGGTTTGAAGCGGCGCGACGGCCGAGAGAGCGCCGCTTCCTGGTGCACCGACTGCTCCACGTCGAGGCTGGCCATAGGCCCTATTTGGATCCATGGGTTAGATTTAGTTTGAGCTAGTTGGGGCTCAAATAGCCCTAAAGTAGCCAAGCATGAGGGTTTAAGTTGGAGCAAGTTGCACCGAACCCACCAAAAAAAACTATCCCACCCAAGAGGTGCTAACTGGAGATAGTTCTCATTGGGACCACTGAAAAATCACCTCTCTCTCTCCATCAAGTGCATTTATTGTCAATCTAACCCTGTCACCCAAACACCTCTTTGGCTACAGTAAGGTCAGGGTTAGTCATGAGTTAGTCTAACCTCTAGCTAAGTTAGAGTATCCAAACAGGAGCAGTATAGGACATGCAAGTTGCTCAAAGCATACAGTCAAATTCGTACGTGAAAGGATTTTTTCTTTTTGAAAATGGAATGTGAAAGGATTTTTTTAAATGCTCTTGGCATGTCGCTAACATGTGATGAGTTAACCGACCTCAATAGACGGCAAAAACGCCAGCCCGCCACACTTTGAGAGAGACGAGGAGGGAGAAGCGATACGGGCTGCTGGATTACTAGAGATAGGCGTCGCACGGAAGCCAAGAAATATGGTGATAGCGTGGGTTAGCCATGTAGTACTAGTATGATGTAACTACACTGGGATGCCGTGTTTCGTACTCTTCCAGTCCACTGTGGAGATGATTGGTTGATTTTATATAGCTAAATAATATAAAATATTATGAGTGCAGACGCTCCACCCCGAGGTTCCTTGCTCCTTCTCGGTCATCGGGAATCTATGTTCTTCCACTCTATTTTTTTATGTGAGCTTTGTTCATCCTTTTGCCAACACGCGACACATCTAGCATCAAGGTGCACGTGTCATGCAAGGATCATTCCATCTATATGAAGAACACGTGGGACTGGAACTATGAGACGGACATGTACCCAGGAGTGGACGTGCGAACCTGTGTAATGTAGCGCAGTAAGTGAAGTAGAAAGGCACAAATAGTATGAACACGCGTGGCATATAGGCATTTGTCTCTTACTACCACTAAATGTTGTACGTGCAATGCCCGGCGATGTTATGGAGTACGTGACTAAGTACTCTACTACTACTACTATTTTAATTGGAGGCACATATTAGGTTTTATATTTGTTTATGTGTATGCCCCGAGACCTTCCAACTAGACGTGTCTTTCTCTCCGGGTCACACTTTGTATCGTTCATACCACTAGTACAGTAGTACTACTACGTGTGGTCTCTGACCCAGAAGTGGAGACGCTCTACCACGCTGTTCATGTCCCACTCCTTTCGCTGACGTGTGCGACATCCAGCACGTGCCGTGTGTTTGGCACTCCTTCGTCGTAAGAGTTGAAACGCTAGCATGCATTAGAAATAAAAAATAAATATAAATCACCAGTGATACTATACCACGCAGTTTCCTTGCTCCTTGATATCGGAAAGAATACTTCCGCTCGCCGACATGTGGGAAGTCGACCATCCTGGTCCACTTGCCATGCCCGCAGAACTCCAAGGGAGAGTCACCCCGGTCGTCGTGCCGTAGTAATTACTAATGAGCCGTCAAATCACAGGCCCAACCTTACCCACTGTGAAGTTGCTCGGATGAAGGAACCATCATGACTTGGTTGAATTCCGCTTCTTGAAGAAAACTACTGTACCAGCAGTACTAGCTACAGTAGTTACTCCAGTAGAGGCCTCCTTTGGTTCATAGGATAGGAATTTTATAGGAATATGAAAATCTTAGGAAGTGAGATGACATGCATCTCAATTCCTGTAGAGAAAGAGATGCCATTTGATGCATAGGATAGGAATTTTTCTATTGAGTCTAGGCTAATGTACTGGTAATTTTCTCTAAAAACTACAGTAGTAACTAGTAGTACTGTTACATGCTCGTAATTAATTAAACAAACGTACGGGCGACACAGACACACACACACACACACTTACTACTAGTACTACCACTTCTCACATGCTGGCGAGACACCATCGTTCTCCTTCCCGGCTTTGTCTGCGACACCCCACCGTGCTTGGATCTCCGCCGACCTCTCCGCAGTAGCGCGTGCATCCTCTTCTTTCTTGCGGCGGCGGGCCTCTCTTTTCTTGAGTGCTTTTTGACTTTTCCGCTCCCTCTGTGCGGCTTTGGCCGCCTCTTGCTCTACCGCCCATTCGGCCTTGGCAGCTTCAAATTCCGCCCACATAGGTGTGAGGTCGCGAGCGGCGATGAACTCGGCACTGTGGGATGCCACCGCTTGCCTACCATTCTGTGTGCGGTCGTGGGCGGCGAGGAACTCGGCGCGGCGGGATGCCATCGCTTCCTTACCGGTTAGTGTGCGGCGCGGTGGCATGAACGACGCTTGGTGATAGCTCTGGGGTGGAGTGGCCGGACAACCATAAAGTGCATTGGTTTGCCAAGAGCTCAAGGACAGAAGATGAAGGAAATTTGGATTCCCCTTCAATCCTGGTCATTTATTACCGAGTAAAATGCATTGGCGGTCATTGAACTTGTCTTGATAGCTCACTTTGATCATTGTATACGAGATATGGTGATTATACGGTCACTGGCTCAGCGTATAGCTCCGTATTTTTCTAGTTGACCAGTCAAACAGTCTGCATGCACCTCATCAGCTCGTGTTCTTTATCTACCTATCTATGCGGGCCTACCAGTCAGTGGAGAAAGAAATAAAAACCAAAATTATGCGTATGTGACATTACTGTTTAAACGTTTGCTGGAGGCCTCCGCGAACACCGAGCATGTATTCACCTGGCTCAACACCAACGTTCATACTCGTGAGTCGGCGCCTTGCTCATGTATATCGTCCATCACAACGACAATCTATAAAACAGCCTAGCTAGAGAGGGTACTATGGTGCGGAGTATGTACTATCGTGAGCAACTGATCATAGTGCCACTACACACGAGTGTGTGTCTGATCGATTCGTCCATTATTTGTAAGTTATGTATGGTTGTGTGGTGTCTAATGGTGGTCGTCGAATGCTAGCTGGCAACAAGAGCGGTTGCATGGACGCCTGGTTGCCAATACGTGCCACATACGCTTCAGTTGGTGTGTCACTGACATGCTGGCCTGATGCCCGTTGGGCCCACATGTCAGTGAGACAACGCACCAGCGGTTAAGTCACTGAAGCAGCGTCCGCATTCACGCCCGACGCGACCTCTCATTGGCGCTGGCATTGCAGCAGCGCGACGGTCGAGAGAGCGCCACCCGCGCGGCATCCCGGTGCAAGCGACTGCTCCGCGTTGATGACACCATGGCTGCCGACGAACCTACTCCGGTGCCAGCTGTCCATCCGTCTGCCGCGGCTCATTGCCATTAGCCTGCTATATTAACTTGAGCCCCAGCTCCAAGCCATAGCCAAAGACCCACACTCATTCTCCTCCGGTCCCTTCCTTCTGTTGGCACCTCTCCAACCATGGCCTCCGGGCACTCCAAAGCTCTCTTGGACGTACTGTCATAGGAGCAGACGAAGGACATCGGTGGCTCCGCTCCGGGCGCGCTGCAAAGCTCTCTTGGACATACTCTTGCAGGAGCAGACGAAGGAGATCGCCGGCTCCCCCCCGGCCTCCCTCCACCGCCACGACCACAAAGCCGGCACGCGTGCGCGGGCGCAGCCGGCAGCGAGGAAGAGTAGTACATGGTAGGTCGCCACCACTCTGGTCCCAGGAAGGCCACCGCTCCTCCACTCAGTCGACGCCAAGCTTGGTGGGATAAAAATCGGCGGCCAATTAGCCGCTTGACGGCGACATGGAGGCGGAAATCTTCATAACCTTGTGCTCCGGAGGAGGAGGTTATCGAGGCAGATAAGGAGGAGGCAACGACAATGGCCCGCTTTCTCGGGTTCATGGCCGTTCATGGTGGTCTGGGCCCGGCGATCATTTAGATTAGGTTTACAGTAGGTTTTAGTACGGTTTGTGCGAAATATGTAATGAATTTCATCCAGTTTATAGGAAAAGTTCTCGAAATGTAATGAATTTCATCCGGTCAATTTGAAATTTGCTTTGTTTGCATGAATTTCGTCTGGTTAGTTCATATAGTTGTCGAAAGGTATGTGGGCAGCATTGGATGTCATCCATCAGTGTCCTCGGACAGATGCCGGTGTAAATTTGAGGGCTAGCACTGGAGATGCCCTAACTATCATGCTATAATCGCTAACAGTGCTCCATTATTTCGCAGGGAACAATTATCCCTCGATCAAAATCAGATCCGTCGTGTTTCGCACTCCTCCCACGTAAGAGTGTAGACTCTTGCTTACATGAAAATGGAGCAAGTGGACGACACTGTAGCATGTCATATCAGTCAACTAGCCCGCCTAACACGCTAGAAAGCACCGCCCTCGTCATTTTGTTTTGGATTTCTATCAATCAATCGCACGAAAATGTTACGCTCTGCAAGTTCAAAAGGAAAAGGCGGCACACTTACAACTCGTACGCTTCGCGTTCACATCGCACCCCCGACAGTCCGGCTCGCACACTGCTCACCAGAGGGGACATGCGTTGTCTTGCATTTTCACTGACATGTGGGACTACAATTGAATAAACTGTCGATAGCAGAAATCTAATCGCTCGGCGGGCGTCGGCTGAGAGGAGAGAGATGGGGGAGGGAGAAGAGATCGCCCGCCCGCCATGCACGGACTCCAAGAAATATGTGGTGATAATGTGAGGTGGGCCATGCGGGAGTCCGCACCGCTTCCAAGCCCACTTCTTACTGCCCTGGCCCACCAGAACCCCTCCCCCACCCCACCACCTCCCCCGCGCGCTCCCCCTCAGAGTCCAGCTGCCCGCTTTCATAGCTAGTAGTACCAGTAAAATTCTGGGCTATAAAGGTCATGTACAATGGTTGCATGTAATTTAGAGATGACAAAAAACATGTGTACAATGGATCATCTGTTAGCCTTATCTTCAATAACTAGTTATTCTTAAAAACATGGTGAAACATATTGTGCTAAGAGATCATCTCTTGTCTTCTCGACAAGCCCGCTTATGTGGAGGAGAGAGAGGCATTGACAAAGTCAAGGAGTGGGCTCTGCAGGAGCCCGTCTCTACACGTGCTCCTAGGTATAAAAAACCTAATTCTAAAAAAGAGGCATAAAAAACAATTGTGTCTAAAAAAAGAAAGGTAAAAAACATTTGAGAGGAAATAGATAGAGAGAGAGAGTGAGAAAAGTTGTAACCTTATAGTCAACACTATGGTAGTATTACATGAGGAAGGTGGGAGTGGTGCACATGCCAAGTTCACTCGGCTGCCATGTTTCACACTCCTCCGTCGTAATAGTGGAGACAATAGGTTTCATCAAAAATAAACAATGAATACTCGTTGCTCGTCCACTATATCGGAAAGAATACTTTCATTCGCCGACATGTGGGACGTCGACCATCCTGGTCCACCTGCCATGCACAAAATTATCCTGGTCCACCTACCATGCACAAAGTTAGTCGGACGAAGGAACCATCATGACTTCGTTGAATTCCGCTTCTTCATGAAAACTTACTCTACCCGCAGTACTGCTACCACACGCGAAGACTGGACGGCACTGTACCACGTCATATCACTAAAACCCACTAGGCCAAACTAGCCCGCCTAGGATTTGTACTCCCTCCGTTTCAAAGTTAGTAGTACAAAGTTGACTCATCTATTTTGGAATGGAGGGACGTCTCTGTACTGCTATGATTTTGTGTTGTACGTCTCTGTACTTTTGCTACGATTTTCCTACCCTATGAACCAAATGAGGCCTGAATGTATCCATATCGATTATTGTCTGATCGATCACTAAGCCTACAATTTTAGGAGCTTAGGCTATTGGCGGATCGACGACTGTGACGCCCCGAGACCGTTGCGCCAGGTGTCTTCCAGTTATTCGTTGTCGTTGCCGTGTCATTTGCTTGTGTATTGCATCTTATCATGTCATCATGTGCATTGCATCATCATGTTTTCGAAACTTGCATTCGCCCGGGTTCTCCCAGTTCCTTTCGTTGTCCGTTCTGAGCCCAGACACACTTGCACGCGCCCACGGCATGTCCGAAATAGTATTTTATAAGTGTCCGGAAAATTATTCTCGGAATGGGATGAGAGTTGGCGTGCGGTCTTATTATAGTGTAGATAGACCGCCTGTCAAATTTCATCGCATTTGGAGTTCAGTTGATGCCCCAAGGGATAACTATAGTGACATTATAGTCGGTCAAACATCGGACGTTTTCGGTCTCCGGAAACAGTCGCCGGGCCTCTATTTCTCTTCTCTCCTCTCTGCCCGAGGCCTTCTGCACAACCCACACGCTCCAACCTACCCCTCCTCGTGTCCGGGGCCGCCAGATCGCGATCGGAGGCTCAGAAAAACCCCCTAAACCCCCTAACCCTAGAACCTGCCCTATATAAACCACCTCCCCTTCCATTTTTGGGCAGCTACCTACCCCTCCTCCTAAAATTCCGCGCTCCTAATCATCAGCCGCCGCCTCCACCTCGTTTTCCGCAGCCACCCTCTCCCCCACCGCCACTTGGCACCTCCTCCTCCACCACCAGCCGCCGTGGCCCGTGAAGCCCATCCGGGGCCCGCCCAGGCCCGGATCTCTCCACCGTCGCCTGTACGCCGCTCCTGAGATGTCCCGCTCATTCTGGATCGGGAGAGCCTCCCGAGCTCCTCCCGCTCGATCTGGAGCATCCCCGCGCCGTCCGAGCCTCCTCCTCCTTACCTCGTCGCCGGTGAGCGCCGTCATCGGACAAGCCGGCCAGGCCAGTACCCCGCCACCCTGCACCTTCCCTGACCGTCTCCCTCTCCTCCTCCCTCTAACCTCTCTCTCCCGCCATGTTCAGGGTCCCCCATGGCCGTCGGATCTGGGTGCCCCGCCATCGTCCTGCTCATTTCCGGCCTCCCCTGCCGCTGCCTCGCCCGGATCAGGTGGATTCGGCGAGTTCTTCACCGCCGCCGTCCGCATCGAGTTCCGGTTCGTCCCCTACTTCAGGAACGAGAGGACGAGGCGCCCGTTCGCCCGCGCCTCGTGTTGACTGCGCCTTCGCCAAGTCCAGCGCCAGCTCGTGCTTGGGCCACCTCCCATTCATTCGTTGACCACATGCCCAGCCAGCGACAGGAGGGCCCAGCTTCCTCCGCGGCCTGCCCGCACCGCGCCTGCGCCGAGGCCCAGCCGCCTACCTTGTCCAGCCCAGCACCGACGGGCCAAGGCCCATGGGTGAGGCCACACCGCAGCGCCCCTCCTCTATTTTTCCTCCTATTGGGCCAACTTGTTTCGGCCCGTTTCTATTTTTTTTTCCTGTCCAGCAGATTTAGCTATTTTCCCAGAGAGTGCGAGTTTTGCAGAATAGCCCCTAAACTTCATGCATTTAATAACTTCTCAACCGTGCATCGGATCTAAATAAGTTATATATGTAACTTGACTAGAATTTCATCTAGTTTCACAATATCCAACTTTCGATCATGTTTGACATGTTTAAAATGATGTTTGTTTAAATTTGCTCCTATGCCATGTTAAAATGATTTAATTCACAACTAAATAACTGTAGCTCGGTTTTAAATAATCTTTATATGTAAATGGGGTAGAAAAATGCCTAGTTTAACATGGTCTACTTGCTTTGCATGTTTAACAACTATAAAATTTGGTTTAGGGCAGAACAGTACCAAACCTAATATATGGATATGGGGTTTTACCGGAATTGTTGTTCGTTGTTTCGGCCTCACCTAGATAGGTAGTTTTGCTGTGCTTCACCCCTTGCCATGCTAACCAACATTTAATTTTGTTGAGTACATAAACGAGAGAGAACTAAATAAGGCATGTGGTGCTCCGTCAATATGCAACTCGTTGCATATTGAGCTCCACTTAACTTGTAGTGTTGTTTGTGCACTTTGCCATGCCATGCTTCATTAAACCGGACATGCATCATAATGGTTTGTGCATCATGCCATGTCTATGTGGTGGTTGTTTACTATGTTGTCTGCTTCTTTCCAGTGTGCTTCTTCGGGTTGTTTCCGGTAACGTCGTGTTTGTGAGGACCCGTTCGACTACGTCCGTTTGTCTTCTTCATGGACTCGTTCTTCTTCATTGCGGGATTTCAGGCAAGAGGACCATACCCTCGAAATCACTTCTATCTTTGCTTGCTAGTTGCTCGCTCTTTTCCTATGCCTATGCTGCGATACCTACCACTTGCTTATCCTGCCTCCCATATTGTTGAACCAAGCCTCTAACCCACCTTGTCCTAGCAAACCGTTGTTTGGCTATGTTACCGCTTTGCTCAGCCCCTCTTATAGCGTTGTTAGTTGCAGGTGAAGATTGAAGTTTGTTCCTTGTTGGAAAATGGAGATGTTGTTCCTTGTTGGAACATGTTTATTTGTTGGGATATCACAATATCTCTTATTTAATTAATGCATCTATATACTTGGTAAAGGGTGGAAGGCTCGGCCTTATGCCTGGTGTTTTGTTCCACTCTTACCGCTCTAGTTTCCGTCATATCGGTGTTATGTTCCTGGATTTTGCGTTCCTTACGCGGTTGTGTATAATGGGAACCCCTTGACAGTTCGCTTTGAATAAAACTCTTCCAGCAAGGCCCAACATTGGTTTTACCATTCGCCACCAAGCCTTTTTCTTTCCCCTGGGTAGGCCTGCCCAAGGGTCATCTTTATTAAACCCCCGGGCCAGTACTCCTCTAAGTGTTGGTCCAAACTGAGCGATGTCCGGAGCTACCAGGGGCAACTCTGGGCTGGCCCACCCGACGCCTGGCTCATCCGGTGTGCCCTGAGAACGAGATATGTGCAGCTCCTATCGGGATTTGTCGGCACATTCGGGCGGTGTTGCTGGACTTGTTTTACCATTATCGAGGATGTCTTGTAACCGGGATTCCGAGTCTGATCGGGTCTTCCCGCTAGAAGGAATATCCTTCGTTGACCGTGAAAGCTTGTGATGGGCTGAGTTGGGACACCCCTGCAGGGTTATGAACTTTCGAAAGCCGTGCCCACGGTTATGGGCAGATGGGGATTTGTTAACATCCAGTTTTAGAAAACCTAAAGTTGACCTTAATTAAAATACATCAACCGCGTGTGTAACCATGATGGTCTCTTTCCGGCAGAGTGTGGGAAGTGAACACGGTGTTGGAGTTATGTTTGACGTAGGTTGTTCTAGGATCACTTCTTGATCATAGTTTCTCGACCGTGCTTTTGCCTTCTCTTCTCGCTCTCATTTGCGTATGTTAACCACCATATATGCTAGTCGCTTGCTGCAGCTCCACCTCATACCTTTACCTTACCTATAAGCTTAAATAGTCTTGATCGCGAGGGTGTGAGATTGCTGAGTCCCCGTGACTCACAGATACTTCCAAAACCAGTTTGCAGGTGCCGTTGAACCGAGCAGGTGACGCAACCAAGCTCAAGGAGGAGCTCGATGAAGATCTTGTCCTTTGTGTTGTTTCATTCTAGTTGATCAGTAGTGGAGCCCAGTCGGGACGATCGGGGATCTGTGTAGCATTTGGGGTAGTCTTCTTTTATTTTGGTTCCGTAGTCAGACCGTGATTGTATCTGGTTGATGTAATGCTTTATTCATGTAATTGTGTGAAGTGGCGAGTGTAAGCCAACTATGTATCTCTTTCCCTTATGTATTACATGGGTTGTGTGAAGATTAGCTCTCTTGCGACATTGCTTTCAATGCGGTTATGCCTCTAAGCCGTGCTTCGACACGTGGGAGATATAGCCGCATCGAGGGCGTTACAAGTTGGTAATCAGAGCCTTCCCCGACCTTAGGAGCCCCCACTGCTTGATCGAATTAGCAGCCGTTGTTGAGTCTAGAAAAATGTTTTGAGTCTTTTAGGAATTATATATCGAAGAATTTAGGAATTCTTTTTACTCCCCAGTCCCTTCATCGCTCTGGTAAGGCATCCTGACATAGAGTTTTGACTCTTCTCTTCTCAAATTTCACTAATTTTTTTTAGGATCACGCGGGTATCTTGGAATCGTTCCGATTGATTTGTGATGAGAACATTGTTCTTGGTGCCTCCTGTCATTTAGGGGTTGTGGCAGTGTCCCGGGGTGTTGAGCTCCGAGGTGTTGTCGTCACAATTTTATCGTTGCAGTTCTGGAATACCTGAGTTTAGTTTCGCCGACATCGAAAATCTCTTTTATGCAGTTGTTGGTGAGATAACCTCGACGCCACCCAGTACTAGGGCGGGAGTTTGGGAGTATTGCCATAACTTGTATAACGGATGCTTTTTGAAGGTTGAGGTAGATGATTTCCAAAGGTTTCTTGGTTATGTGTTGAAGGATGGATACAACTGGATGTAGGATTTGCTAGTTTTGGGTGAGATATTATGCTTCCCCTGTATCCCCAACACCTGATTGCATAACCGGAAAGTTTCGGGAGTTTATAAGTGGGAATTCAAGTAGATCTTAGGATTTCTTTCCGACAGATGTATGATATGAAATTGGGGTTCGACGTCTAGTGGTCCGCCTATCCACGATTGGTTTTACAGTGGTCTCGTTGTTTATCAAAGAGTCCATGGCTATGCTGACTCGGGGACGCTTCGTATGTCATGTGGACTGCCTTGTACATGATGGTGTTGTACGATCGAGCCGTGTAGGCCCAACCACGAAAAGTTCAGACGAAATCTCTATCACATGTTTGTTCTGGCTTATTTTGCAAGCCAATCCTTTGTTTTTGTTTTCAGTTGTGGTATTCGAGTTGCTTCGAAGTGAAATGTTGATTCCATACCTTTTCCTAAGCGGTGTTCTCATATTTCTATGTGAATACTAATCCTTCATGATCATCGAGTTTGTCATGTTAATTATTTTTCAACAGGCGTGTTTCTCTTCAAGTGGATCCGATCATTGCAACATCTGCAAGATCAAGTATCAGTTCTTCTCAACGGTGTTTGTTTCATCCGTCCCCAAGTTGTCTTTGTTTTCCCACCCACCCACCCTGTTTCTTCAAGGACTCAGATTTCTTAATCAAGTATCATTTTATTTATGGAAGTATCTCCATTCTTTTTCCTTCAATGTTCTTATCCGGTGATTTTCATGAAGATTGTAATGGAGCTTCAAGCTCATAATGCTTCATTCTTTTCCTTCTACGGTGGATTCAATTCAAGCTTTTGGTGTTGATCATATCCTTTCCTCGTTTCAAACGCCTTCTCATACCGGTGCACCTCTTAATCATCCACTTCTTGCTATTCAATTGTTCCGGAGTGCTCAAGATATCTCGAAGATTCTTGTTTCCACTCTGCATTAGTTCAAGCTCTTTCGAGGTGGTTACCAAATTCAAACCATTTAATTCAACCGGTGCTTTCTCTCTTAAATCGTTCAACGGTGTTTCTTTTCAGTGGGCCCTAACCCACAGGTCTTTTCCCAGGATCTTACCTGACTCTTCTAATTTTTTCGGAGTTATCCTCAAATTCATTTCAAATTTTGACGTAAGAATGATTCATCATCAGTCATATGTATTTCTCCAAGATCTTTCAAATTCTTTTCATCGTTGGTTCAATTTTTTTCCATTCTTCTTTATTTCGGAGTGACTCAACAATTCACGGTGGTGTTTCTCGTCGTAATTCTCAGATTATGAAGACCGAAGAAGAATTTTCTCTCAATCTTGCTCCATTCTCTTCAAGATTCGTGGTTCTAGTTCAAGGCCATCCTCTCGTAATTGTTTTCGATTGTCAGAATTCTTTTCAGCCATCCGGAGTAATTCAGAGTATTTTCAGTTGGATTCTCTGGAGCCATCATCTCATAATTATTCATTCCCAGCTTTCAGTTATCGTTCTCCTAATCTTACTGGTGCATCGATCAATTATCCTCTAATCAGTTCTTGATCTCTTCATTCTCATGTAATGTAAAGCCCCGTGACCGATGTGCGAGGTGTCGTCCAGTTATTCGCTGGTGTTGTCTTGTCATTGCTTGCGTGTCATGCATTGCACATCATGTCATCATGTGCATTTCATTTGCATACGTGTTCGTCTCATGCATCCGAGCATTTTCCCCGTTGTCTGTTTTGCAATCCGGCGCCTCGTTCTCCTCTGGTGGTCATTTCTAGCTTTCTTTCATGTGTGGGGATTAAACATTTCCGGATTGGACCGAGACTTTCCAAGCGGCCTTGGTTTACTACCGGTAGACCGCCTGTCAAGTTTCGTACCATTTTGACTTCGTTTGATGCTCCAATGGTTAACCGAGGGACCGAAAAGGCCTCATGTGTTTTGCAGCCCAACACCCTTCCAAAGTGGCCCAAAACCCACCAAAACCCTCTCCATCCTCTTGGTCGTTCGATCACGATCGCGTGGCCGAAAACCGCACCTCATTTGGACTCTCCTAGCTCCCTCTACCTATAAATATGTGCACCCCGTTCATTTTCGCGGATGAAACCCTAGATCCACTCCTCCAACGCGCATCCGGACGCGTCCTCGCCCCGCCGGACATGTCCACCCCGCCGGACATGTCCACCCCACCGGACACGTCGCTCCGTCCAATGGGAGGCCGCCACATCATCGCCACCGCCGCGTGCAACCAGTCCCGCGCCGCCACATCATCAGGGGCGCCCACATCGTCGCACGGGCCCGTCAGGCCCGTCTCCAGCCCGCTCCGGACCGCGCCGGGCCGCCGGATCCACCCGCTCCTCGCCTGCAACCACCATCCCTGCTTCCTCGCCGCCGCCGCCAGATGCTCCTGCCGGCCACCCGGATTTTGCCGGAGGCCGCGAACCCTTGCCGCCCCTTCGCCGGAGCCGAGCTCCGCGCTGCCGGAGTTCGCCAAGTCCTGTCCAGACAGGAGCCCGCTACTTCCTCGCCTCCCGTCGCATGGCCCGACGCCAATGCGCTGCCTGCCTCGACGTTCGTGCCACCATGGCCTCCCCGTGCCTCTGTTGTATCAGATCTGGCCACAGGAGCAATCCCCGTGCCAGATCCGAGGAGCCACCGCCCAGATCTACCCATTCCCGTCCTCCTCCGCCGTTTTCCCTCGCCTCCTCGTCGTTCTCCGCCGAAACGCCGCTCGCCGGAGCCCTTCTTCTCCACCGGCGACCCCTGCCCGTCCCTGTTCGAGAGGAGGACGACGAGCGCTCGCCTGTGGGCCGCCTTTCCCCCTCGCGCTCGTGGACCGCGTGGGCCGGCCCAGCTTCCCCGACCCAGTGCAGCGCCAAGCCAGGCCCAGCAGCCTGCAGATCCGCGCCGCCCCTTCCTGCTTACCGCTTCACCGAACCGGGGCTCAGCCCATGGTGAGCGCCCCAGTAGCCTGCAGATTCGGCCCATATCATGTTTTTTCCAGCGCCTGCGATTTTCCTAATTACCAGTGCACTGCATATTTACAGATTGGACCTTTTACTTCGTGCATATTATAACTCACAAACGATGCATCATATTAAAAAACTTAATATATGAAACTTGCTTAGAATTTTGTGTAGATTAATAATATGCCATTTTCAATCATGTTTAAAATGTCTAAATTGTTGTTTGCTTTAATTTGTCCATATGCCATGCTAAAAATGGTTTAATTCATAACTAAATAACCGTAGCTCCGTTTTTAACAAACTTTATATGTAAATGGGGTAGAATTTTGCCTAGTTTATCATGGTGACATTGTTTTGCATGCCTAACAACTCTAAAATATGGTTTAGGGCAGAACAGGACCTAACCCAATATATGCACATGAGGAGTTTCCGGATTTGTTGTTTGTTGTTCCCGGCCTCATTTAAACTTGCCTAGATAGGTAGTTTTCTTTGCTTCACCCTCTTGCCATGTTTAACAACATTTAATATTGTTGGGTACATAACGAGAGAGAATTAAATAAGTCATGTGGTGTTTTCTTCAATATGCATCCCGAAGCATATTGAGCTCCACTTAACTTGTAGGTTTGTTTGTGCTCTTTGCTATGCTTCATTAAACCGGACATGCATCATACCATGTTCATGTGTTGGTTGTTTACTATGTTGTGTGCTTCTTTTCCGGTGATTGCTTCTTCGGGTTGGTTCCGGTAATGTCATGTTGTGAGGATTCGTTCGACTACGCCCTTTTGTCTTCTTCATGGACTCGTTATTCTTCCTTGCGGGATTTCAGGCAAGATGATCATACCTCGAAATCACTACTATCTTTGCTATGCTAGTTTGCTCGCTCTTTTGCTATGCCTATGCTGTGATACCTACCACTTGCTTATCATGCCCCCATATTGTTGAACCAAGCCTCTAACCCACTCTGTCCTAGCAAACCGTTGATTGGCTGTGTTACCGCTTGCTCAGCCCCTCTTATAGCGTTGTTAGTTGCAGGTGAAGATTGAAGTTTGTTCCCTGTTGGAACATGGAGATGTTGTTCCTTGTTGGGACATGTTTACTTGTTGGGATATCACAATATATCTTATTTAATTAATGCATCTATATACTTGGTTAAGGGTGGAAGGCTCGGCCTTATGCCTGGTGTTTTGTTCCACTCTTGCCGCCCTAGTTTCCGTCATATCGGTGTTATGTTACCGGATTTTGCGTTCCTAACGCGGTTGGGTTATAATGGGAACCCCTTGACAGTTCGCTTTGAATAAAACTCCTCCAGCAAGGCCCAACCTTGGTTTTACCATTCGCCACCTAGCCTTTTTTCCCTTGGGTTAGGCTAGCCTAAGGGTCATCTTTATTTTAACCCCCCCCCGGGCTAGTGCTTGTCTAAGTGTTGGTACGAAACAGAGCCACTTGCGGCGCCACCTCGGGGAAACTTGAGGGCTGGTTTTAGCTGTACGTAGTGTTCATCCGGTGTTGCCCCGAGAACGAGATATGTGCAGCTCCTATCAGGATGTCGGCGCATCGGGCGGTCTTGCTGGACTTGTTTTACCATTGTCGAGGATGTCTTGGAGTACCGGGATACCGATTCTGATCGGAATGTCTCGGGAGGAGGTCTATTCCTTCGTTGACCGTGAGAACTTGTGATGGGCTAAGTTGGGACACCCCTGAAGGGATTTGAACTTTCGAAAGCCGTGCCCGCGGTTATGGGCAGATGGGAATTTGTTAACGTCCGGTTGTAGAAAACCTGAAGTTGACCTTAATTAAAATGAATCAACCGCATGTGTAACCGTGATGGTCTCTTTCCGGCGGAGTCCGGGAAGTGAACACGGTTGTTGGAGTTATGCTTGACGTAGGTAGTCCAGGATCACTTCTTGATCATACTTTTATCGACCGTGCTTTGCCTTCTCTTCTCGCTCTCATTTGCATATGTTAGCCACCATATATGCTAGTCGCTTGCTGCAACTCCACCTCATACCTTTACCTTACCCATAAGCTTAAATAGTCTTGATCGTGAGGGTGCGAGATTGCTGAGTCCCCGTGGCTCACAGATACTTCCAAAACCAGCTTGCAGGTGCCGATGAGTCCATGCAGATGATGCAACCAAGCTCAGGAGGAGCTCGATGAAGATCTTGTCCTTTATGTTGTTTCGTTCTAGTCGATCAGTAGTGGACCCAGTTGGGGTCGATCGGGGACCTTTGTCGCATTTGGGGTTCTTCTTTTATTTTGGTTCCGTAGTCGGACCTTGATTATATTTGGTTGATGTAATGCTTTATTCATGTAATTGTGTGAAGTGGCGATTGTAAGCCAACTATGTATCTTTTTCCCCTATTGTATTACATGGGTTGTGTGAAGATTACCTCACTTGCGACATTGCTTTCAATGCGGTTATGCCTCTAAGTCGTGCTTTGACACGTGGGAGATATAGCCGCATCGAGGGCGTTACAAGTTGGTAATCAGAGCCTTCCCCGACCTTAGGAGCCCATTGCTTGATCGTTTTTAGCAGCCGAGTTGTGTCTAGAAAAATGTTTTGAGTCATTTAGGAATTATATATCGGAGAGTTTAGGAATTCTTTTTTACTTCCCAGTCTCCTCATCGCTCTGGTAAGACATCCTGACGTAGAGTTTTGACTCTTCTCTTCTCAAATTTCACTAAATTTTTTTAGGATCACGCGGGTATCTTGGAATCGTTCCGATGGTTTTGTGACGAGAACATTGTCTTGGTGCCTCCTGTCAGGGGTTTTGTGGAAGTGTCCCAGGGAGTTGAGCTCCGAGGTGTTGTCGTCATAATTTTATCGTTGCAGTTCTAGAATACCTGAGTTTAGTACGCCGACATTGAAAATCTCTTTTATGCAGTTCATTGGTGAGATAACCTCGACGCCACCCAGTACTGGGGCGGGAGTTCGGGAGTATTGCCATAACTTGTATAACGGATGTTTTTCGAAGGTTGAGGTAGACGATTTCCGAAGGTTTCTTGGTTATGTGTTGAATGATGGATACAGCTGGATGTAGGATTTGCTAGTTTTGGGTGAGATATTATGCTTCCCTTGTATCCCCAACACCTGATTGCATAACCGGAAAGTTTCAGGAGTTTATAAGTGGGAATTCAAGTAGCTCTTAGGATATCTTTCCAACAGATGTATGACATGAAATTGGGGTTCGACGTCTAG
This sequence comes from Triticum monococcum, assembly GCA_034509565.1. Lineage (NCBI taxonomy): Eukaryota > Viridiplantae > Streptophyta > Magnoliopsida > Poales > Poaceae > Triticum > Triticum monococcum. Next base: position 271,262,004 of record CM067842.1, on the reverse strand, counting down.
TGGTCTGCTTATTCACGGTCGGTTTTATAGTGGTCTCGTTGTGTCTTAAAGAGTCCTTGGCTATGACGACTCGGGGACGCTTCATATGTCATGTGCACTGCCTTGTACATGATGGTGCTGTACGATCGAGCCCGTGTAGGCCCCACCATGAAAACTTTAGACGAAATCTCTACCATATGTTTGTTCTGGCTTATTCTGCAAGCCAATCCTTGTTTTTGTTTTAAGTTGTGGTATTCGAGTTGCTTCGAAGTCAAATGTTGATTCCATACCTTTTCCAAGTGGTGTTCTCATATTTCTATGTGAATACAAATCCTTCTTGATCATCGAGATTGTCATCTAAATTCCTTCTCTACCGGCATGTTTCTCGTCAAGTGGATCTGATCACTTCAACATTTGCAAGATCCAATATTAGTTCTTTTCAACGGTGTTCATTTAATTCGTCCCAAATTACCTTTGTTTTCCCTCCCACACACCCTTTTTCTTCAAGGATTCAGATTTCTTATTCAAGTATCCTTTTTATTGATGGGAAGCCTCTCCATTCCTTTTCCGTCAATGTTCTTATCCGTGATTCTCAGGAAGATTCTAATGGAGCTTCAAGTTTGTCATTCTTCTTTCTTTTCATCTCCGGTGGTTTCAATTCAAGCTTTGTGGATCATATCCCTTTTTCCCCGTTTCAAATGTTTTCTCATGCCGTTGCACCTCATAATGATCCACTTCTCGTTATTCAATTGTTCCGGTGCCCTGAAGATACCTCAGAAGGCTCGTCTTGTTATTCAAGATCCGTTCAACCTATCTCGAGGCTGTTATCTCATTCAAGCATTTTAATTCAACCGGTGCAATCTCTCTTTTCAAGTAATCATTTCAACGGTGTTTCTTTTGAGTGGGCCCTAACCCACAGGTCTTTTCCAGGATCTTACCTGACTCTTCTTATTTTCCCGGAGGTATTCTCAAATTCCTTTCGAAGTTTGACGTAAGAATGATTTATCATTAGTCAAATGTTTTCTCCAATACCTTTCAAATTCTTTTCATCGTTGGTTCAACCTCTTCATTTTGATTCTTCCGGAGTGCCTAAACGATTCTTGATGGTGTTTCTCATTGTCATTCTCATATTTTGAAGACCGAAGAACATTCTTCTTTCAACCTTGCTCCATTCTCTTCATGATTTGTCATTCGAGATTGTTGCCATCCTCTCATAATCATTTTCGATTGTCAGAATTCTTTTCACCCATCCGGAGCAATGCAAGAGTCTTCTCAGTTTGTTCATCCGGAGTCCATCAATTCAGGTTTATTCATTCTCAGCTTTCAGCTATCATTCTCCAAATATTACCGGTGCTTCGTGCAAGTGATCTTTAATCGGCTCGTGACCTCTTCGTTCACTGGTATCTAAATTTCCCCAAGTATCCTCATTCGTTTTCCAATTCTTCACGGTGTTTTTCTTTATCTTTTCTCCAATCGTTTTTTTAATTCTTATGGTGGTTCGTGCAAGATTCCTCTTCTTTCGTTATCATATCAAATTCATTCGTTGTTTCGATTCCACCGGTGGTTCATGGAAGACCTTTCAAAATTAACGCTATATCTATCTTAATCCTTTCTATGAGAATAAGTAGTATGCCAATTCCATTGCTTGTCATCAATTTTAATTGGTGAAGGATAAGCATGATGTAATTTTTATTCTTGTTTCATCGAATAAATTCAATTCCTTATTCCGGGGCCTCATCAAAATTCTCGGTTTCATTTGTTTCATCTTTTCTTTTCCCGAAGTTCCAAGCTCTCTCAATTATATCATCTTGAAGATCCATCTAATCATTACAAGGTTTCACCTTGTGTTTTCAACTCCTCTTTCTTTTCGTATCCTTTTGTTTACCGGAGTTCTTCATGGAGACTCTACATTATGGTTCATCTATGATTTAATTCATTCTCGAAGTGTTCATCAAGATTTTTTTCAGAGGAGTTCAAGCATTCTTTATCTTGGATTTCAAAGTGCAATTCTGTCAACCATATCATTGGAGGTGGTATTATGTCATTCTTGATAATTTGAGTTCATGTTTTCATGATTTCACATGCTGTCAAGATTGGGAGATTTTAAATCCATCAATCTCGTCATTGGAGCTATCTTGGGTTATATTTCACCTAAAGCCTTCCCTAAGGATTGTTGCTATCTATGATGCTTATAATTGACCCAAGTTCTTCATCTATTCCCCGGTGAAATAAGTTTCTCATCTCCTTGTTCAATCCAATCCAATTCTTTTCCCATGAGTGGCCGGGTGTCACCTCAAAAATATTTGAGATGTTTTCCATAAGACCATACCAAGCTTATTCTTTTCGTTGTTGGTTTTCCCTAGCATTTGTTGTAAGCGTGCTCTCTCAAGATCGTGTTTCCCTTAGTTCATTCTATTCCATTCTTACTTTTGTTCCAGAGGCATTGTGATGTTCATCTTTTCAACCCATCATCTCGTTTTGTCAAAGATCATGTTCTTTTCATGCCTATCCTTTTAACCGGAGTGTTGTGTTTTCTTTTAAAGAATCTTCTCATCTTGTCAAGTTCAATTCCGTCCATTTACAGGCGGAGTGCTGTCCAAATTATATCACTCTTATTCCTTCCCTATCTTGCTTAACCGGAGTACTGTGCCCCTTTGTTCAAGTTCTTTTCGCCTTATCAAGCCTTGCATCTCTTTTCAATCGGAGTGCTGCCCGAATTTGTTCTTCCTTGTTCCTCATCCCTACCGGAGTGCTTTCAACTTTGTTCTACTTTGTTGCATTCTTACTTTCAATTTGTTCAACTTCGCAAGGTTCTTTGGTTTCACTCGTTTGTCAAAGAAGCAACTTAGTTTTACCTCTTCTCTTTTCTCATCCGTTTTTTCCCTCCGGTGCCATTCTAGATCTCGGGACGAGATCCTCTCGTAGTGGTGGAGTGTTGTAACGCCCCGTGACCAATGTGCGAGGTGTCGTCCAGTTATTCGCTAGTGTTGTCTTGTCATTGCTTGCGTGTCATGCATTGCACATCATGTCATCATGTGCATTTCATTTGCATACGTGTTCGTCTCATGCATCCGAGCATTTTCCCCATTATCCGTTTTGCAATCCGGCGCCTCGTTCTCCTCCAGTGGTCATTTCTAGCTTTCTTTCATGTGTGGGGATTAAACATTTCCGGATTGGACCGAGACTTGCCAAGTGGCCTTGGTTTACTACCGGTAGACCACCTGTCAAGTTTCGTACCATTTGGACTTCGTTTGATGCTCCAACGGTTAACCGAGGGACCGAAAAGGCCTCGTGTGTGTTGCAGCCCAACACCCTTCCAAAGTGGCCCAAAACCCACCTAAACCCTCTCCATCCTCTGGGTCGTTCGATCACAATCGCGTGGCCGAAAACCGCACCTCATTTGGACTCTCCTAGCTCCCTCTACCTATAAATATGTGCACCCCGTTCATTTTCGCGGATGAAACCCTAGATCCACTCCTCCACCGCGCATCCGGACTCGTCCTCGCCGCGCCGGACATGTCCACCCTGCCGGACACGTCGCTCCGTCCAATGGGAGGCCGCCACATCATCGCCGCCGCCGCGTGCAACCAGTCCTGCGCCGCCACATCATCAGGGGCGCCCACATCGTCGCACGGGCCCGTCAGGCCCGTCTCCAGCCCGCTCCGGACCGTGCCGGGCCGCCGGATCCACCCGCTCCTCGCCTGCAACCACGATCCCTGCTTCCTCGCCGCCGCCGCCAGATGCTCCTACCGGCCACCCGGATTTCTCCGGAGGCCACGAACCCTCGCCGTCCCTTCGCCGGAGCCGAGCTCCGCGCTGCCGGAGTTCGCCAAATCCTATCCAAACAGGAGCCCGCTACTTCCTCGCCTCCCGTCGCATGGCCCAACGCCAACGGGTTGCCTGCCTCGACGTTCGTGCCACCATGGCCTCCCCGCGCCTCCGTTGTGTCAGATCCGGCCACAGGAGCCATCCCCGCGCCAGATCCGAGGAGCCACCGCCCAGATCTACCCATTCCCGTCCTCCTCCGCCGTTTTCCCTCGCCTCCTCGTCGTTCGCCGCCGAAATGCCGCTCGCCGGAGCCCTTCTTCTCCACCGGCGACCCTTGCCCATCCCTGTTCGAGAGGAGGACGACGAGCGTCCGCCTGTGGGCCGCCTTTCCCCCTCGCGCTCGTGGACCGCGTGGGCCGGCCCAGCTTCCCCGACCCAGCACAGCGCCAAGCCAGGCCCAGCAGCCTGGAGATCCGCGCCGCCCCTTCCTGCCTACCGCTTCACCGAACCGGGCCTCAGCCCATGGTGAGCGCCCCAGCAGCCTGCAGATTCGGCCCATATCATGTTTTTTCCAGCGCCTGCGATTTTCCTAATTACCAGTGCACTGCATATTTACAGATTGGACCTTTTACTTCATGCATATTATAACTCACAAACGGTGCATCATATTAAAAAACTTAATATATGAAACTTGCTTAGAATTTTGTGTAGATTAATAATATGCCATTTTCAATCATGTTTAAAATGTCTAAATTGTTGTTTGCTTTAATTTGTCCATATGCCATGCTAAAAATGGTTTAATTCATAACTAAATGACCGTAGCTCCATTTTTAACAAACTTTATATGTAAATGGGGTAGAATTTTGCCTAGTTTATCATGGTGACATTGTTTTGCATGCCTAACAACTCTAAAATATGGTTTAGGGCAGAACAGGACCTAACCCAATATATGCACATGAGGAGTTTCCGGATTTGTTGTTTGTTGTTCCCGGCCTCATTTAAACTTGCCTAGATAGGTAGTTTTCTTTGCTTCACCCTCTTGACATGTTTAACAACATTTAATATTGTTGGGTACATAACGAGAGAGAATTAAATAAGTCATGTGGTGTTTTCTTCAATATGCATCCCGATGCATATTGAGCTCCACTTAACTTGTAGGTTTGTTTGTGCTCTTTGCCATGCTTCATTAAACCGGACATGCATCATACTTGATTGTGCATCATACCATGTTCATGTGTTGGTTGTTTACTATGTTGTGTGCTTCTTTTCCGGTGATTGCTTCTTCGGGTTGGTTCCGGTAACGTCGTGTTGTGAGGATTCATTCGACTACGCCCTTTTGTCTTCTTCATGGACTCGTTCTTCTTCCTTGCGGGATTTCAGGCAAGATGATCATACCCTCGAAATCACTACTATCTTTGCTATGCTAGTTTGCTCGCTCTTTTGCTATGCCTATGCTGCGATACCTACCACTTGCTTATCATGCCCCCATATTGTTGAACCAAGCCTCTAACCCACCCTGTCCTAGCAAACCGTTGATTGGCTATGTTACCGCTTGCTCAGCCCCTCTTATAGCGTTGTTAGTTGCAGGTGAAGATTGAAGTTTGTTCCCTATTGGAACATGGAGATGTTGTTCTTTGTTGGGACATGTTTACTTGTTGGGATATCACAATATATCTTATTTAATTAATGCATCTATATACTTGGTTAAGGGTGGAAGGCTCGGCCTTATGCCTGGTGTTTTGTTCCACTCTTGCCGCCCTAGTTTCCGTCATATCGGTGTTATGTTCCCGGATTTTGCGTTCCTTACGCGGTTGGGTTATAATGGGAACCCCTCGACAGTTCGCTTTGAATAAAACTCCTCCAGCAAGGCCCAACCTTGGTTTTACCATTCGCCACCTAGCCTTTTTTCCCTTGGGTTAGGCCAGCCCAAGGGTCATCTTTATTTTAAACCCCCCCGGGCCAGTGCTTGTCTAAGTGTTGGTCCGAAACAGAGCAACTTGCGGCGCCACCTCGGGGAAACTTGAGGGCTGGTTTTAGCTGTACGTAGTGTTCATCCGGTGTTGCCCTGAGAACGAGATATGTGCAGCTCCTATCAGGATGTCGGCGCATCGAGCGGTCTTGCTGGACTTGTTTTACCATTGTCGAGGATGTCTTGGAGTACCGGGATACCGAGTCTGATCGGAATGTCTCGGGAGGAGGTCTATTCCTTCGTTGACCGTGAGAGCTTGTGATGGGCTAGGTTGGGACACCCCTACAGGGATTTGAACTTTCGAAAGCCGTGCCCGTGGTTATGGGCAGATGGGAATTTGTTAACGTCCGGTTGTAGAAAACCTGAAGTTGACCTTAATTAAAATGAATCAACCGTGTGTGTAACCGTGATGGTCTCTTTCCGGCGGAGTTCGGGAAGTGAACACGGTTGTTGGAGTTATGCTTGACGTAGGTAGTCCAGGATCACTTCTTGATCATACTTTTATCGACCGTGCTTTGCCTTCTCTTCTCGCTCTCATTTGCGTATGTTAGCCACCATATATGCTAGTCGCTTGGTGCAGCTCCACCTCATACCTTTACCTTACCCACAAGCTTAAATAGTCTTGATCACGAGGGTGCGAGATTGCTGAGTCCCCGTGGCTCACAGATACTTCCAAAACCAGCTTGCAGGTGCCGATGAGTCCATGCAGATGACGCAACCAAGCTCAGGAGGAGCTCGATGAAGATCTTGTCCTTTATGTTGTTTCGTTCTAGTCGATCAGTAGTGGAGCCCAGTTGGGGTCGATCGGGGACCTTTGTCACATTTGGGGTTCTTCTTTTATTTTGGTTCCGTAGTCGGACCTTGATTGTATTTGGTTGATGTAATGCTTTATTCATGTAATTGTGTGAAGTGGCGATTGTAAGCCAACTATGTATCTTTTTCCCCTATTGTATTACATGGGTTGTGTGAAGATTACCTCACTGGCGACATTGCTTTCAATGCGGTTATGCCTCTAAGTCGTGCTTCGACACGTGGGAGATATAGCCGCATCGAGGGCGTTACATGTAACCAAATCCCCTCAAGCTTCTTCGTTCATTTGCTAATTCTTCCTGGTGTTTCTTTATCTTTTCTTCGTTCATTTTCAATTCTTACGGTGATTCGTGCAAGATTCCTCTTCTTTCGTTATCATATCAATTCATTCGTTGTTTCGATTCCACCGGTGTTTCGTTGAAGGCATTCTCAAGTTGGCGAGAGACCTATCTTAATCTTTTCTACGAGAATAAGTAATATGCCAAATCTGTTGATTGTCATCAATTTAATTGGTGAAGGATAAGCATAACATAATTCTTATTCTTTTTCATTCAAGTGATTAATTCCTTATTCCGGAGGCTCACCAAATTCTCGGTTTCAATTGTTTCATCTTTTCTTTTTCGGAGTTCCAAGCTATCTCAATTTGTTTCATCGTGAAGATCCTTCTAATCATTGCAAGTCTTCACCTTGTGTTTTCAACTTGTCTTTTCTCTCGCTTGATCATTCTTTTACTACCGGAGTTCTTCATGAAGGTTCTACAGGATGGTTCACCAATGATTTAATTCCTTCTCGAAGTGTTCATCAAGGTTCTTTTCAGAGGAGCTCAAGTTTTCTTCATCTTGCAATCCGGAGTGCAATTTCTTTTTACCGTATCTTTGGAGGTGGTATTATGTCATTCTTGATAATTTGAGTTCATGTTTCATGATTCACATGTTATTAAGTATGATGTATTTTAAATCCATCAATCTCTTCTTTGGAGTTATCTTGGCCTATATTTCACCTAAAGCCTTCCCTAAGGTTTGTTGCTATCTATGGTGCTTATAAAGGACCCAAGTTCTTCTTTATCCTCCCGGTGAAATATTTTCTCGTCTCCTTGTTCATATCAATACAATTCTTTTCCCGTGTGTGGCAGGTTGTCATCTCTTAATTTGGGATGTATTCCATAAGACCACATCAAGGTTATTCTTTTCATTGTTGGGGTTCCAACAACTCCGCTCGACCCGTCTCCTAAGGATGCCTTCTCAAGCTCTTTTGTGGCAGAAGTTGGCATTTTCTTCTCCATTCTTTTATTTCAATTATCTATCTTCTATTTCTTCCGTCCGGAGTCATTGTGATGTTGCTCTCTTCAACCCTTCTTCTTGTGTTGTCAGGATCGTGTTCTTTTCGTGCTTATCCTTTTAACAACTCTACTCGACCCGTCTCCTAAGGATGCCTTCTCAAGCTCTTTTGTGGCAGAAGTTGGCATTTTATTCTCTTTTATTTCAATTATCTATCTTCTATTTCTTCCGTCCGGAGGCATTGTGATGTTGCTCTCTTCAACCCTTCTTCTTGTGTTGTCAGGATCGTGTTCTTTTCATGCTTATCCTTTTAACCAGAGTGTCGTGTCCTCTTTACAAGTATCCTCTCATCTTGTCAAGATCATGTTCAATTCCTTCCTTTTCCAACCGGAGTGTTGTCGTAATTGATCTTTATCGTTCCTTCTGCTTCTCATTTCAACCGAAGTGCTTGCATGTACTTCTTGTTCATTGCAACCTTTTTCTTATGTCTTTCAACCTACAAGGTTCTAGTATTGTTCCTTGTTTCTCTTTTCTAACGGAGGTTTTCAACTTTATTCATCTTAGTTGTATTCTTTCTTTCAATTTGGCTTAACCTTTTCAAGGTTCTTTGGTTTCACTCGTTTGTCAAAGGAGCAACTTAGTTTTTTACCTCTTCTCTTCCTTTTCCGTTTCCCTCCGGTGCCATTCTAGATCTCGGGACGAGATCCTCTCGTAGTGGTGGAGTGTTGTGACGCCCCGAGACCGTTGCGCTAGGTGTCTTCCAGTTATTCGTTGTCGTTTCCGTGTCATTTGCTTGCGTATTGCATCTTATAATGTCATCATGTGCATTGCATCGTCATGTTTTCGAAACTTGCATTCGCCCGGGTTCTCCCAGTTCCTTTCGTTGTCTGTTCTGAGCCCAGACACACTTGCACGCTCCCGCGGCATGTCCGAAATAGTATTTTATAAGTGGCCGGAAAAATGTTCTCCGAATGGGATGAGAGTTGGCGTGCGGTCTTATTATAGTGTAGATAGACCGCCTGTCAAATTTCATCGCATTCGGAGTTCATTTGATGCCCCAACGGATAACTATAGCGACATTATAGTCGGTCAAACGTCAGGCGTTTTCGGTCTCCGGAAACAGTCGCCGGGCCTCTATCTCTCTTCTCTCCTCTTTGCCCGAGGCCTTTTGCACAACCCACACGCTCCAACCTACCCCTCCTCGTGTCCGGACCCATCGAATCGCGATCGGAGGCTCCGAAAACCCCCCTAAACCCCCTAACCCTAGAACCTGCCCTATATAAACAACCTCCCCTTCCATTTTTGGGCAGCTACCTACCCCTCCACCTAAAATTCCGCGCTCCTAATCATCAGCCGCCGCCTCCACCTTGTTTTCCGCAGCCACCCTCTCCCCCGCCGCCACTTGACACCTCCTCCTCCACCACCAGCTGTCGTGGCCCGTGAAGCCCATCTCGGGCCCGCCCAGGCCCAGATCTCTCCACCGTCGCCTGTACGCCGCTCCTGAGATGTCCCGCTCGTTCTGGATTGGGAGAGCCTCCCGAGCTCCTCCCGCTTGATCTGGAGCATCCCCGCGCCGGCCGAGCCTCCTCCTCCTTACCTCGCCGCCAATGAGCGCCGTCGTCGGACAAGCTGGCTAGGCCAGTACCCCGCCGCCCTGCACCTTCCCTGACCGTCTCCCTCTCCTCCTCCCTCTAACCTCTCTCTCTCCCGCCATGTTCAGGGTCCCCCATGGCCGCCAGATCTGGGTGCCCCGCCGTCGTCCTGCTCGTTTCTGGCCTCCCCTGCCGCTGCCTCACCCGGATCAGGTGGATCCGGCGAGTTCTTCGCCGCCGCCATCCGCATCGAGTTCCGGTTCGTTCCCTGCTTCAGGAACGAGAGGACGAGGCGACCGTTCGCCCGCGCCTCGCGTTGACCGCGCCTTCGCCAAGTCCAACGCCAGCTCGTGCTTGGGCCACCTCCCATTCGTTCGTTGACCACAGGCCCAGCCAATGCCAGGAGGGCCCAGCTTCCTCCGCGGCCTGCCTGCACCGCGCCTGCACCGAGGCCCAGCCGCCTACCGTGTCCAGCCCAGCACCGACGGGCCAAGGCCCATGGGTGAGGCCACACCGCAGCGCCCCTCCTCTATTTTTCCTCCTGTTGGGCCAACTTGTTTCGGCCCGTTTCTATTTTTTTCCTGTCCAGCAGATTTAGCTATTTTCCCAGAGAGTGCCAGTTTTGTAGAATAGCCCCTAAACTTCATGCATTTAATAACTTCTCAACCGTGCATCGGATCTAAATAAGTTATATATGTAACTTGACTAGAATTTCATCTAGTTTCACAATATCCAACTTTCGATCATGTTTGACATGTTTAAAATGATGTTTGTTTAAATTTGCTCCTATGCCATGTTAAAATGATTTAATTCACAACTAAATAACCGTAGCTCGGTTTTAAATAATCTTTATATGTAAATGGGGTAGAAAAATGCCTAGTTTACCATGGTTTACTTGCTTTGCATGTTTAACAACTATAAAATTTGGTTTAGGGCAGAACAGTACCAAACCAAATATATGGATATGGGGTTTTACCGGAATTGTTGTTCGTTGTTTCCGGCCTCATTTAAACTTGCCTAGATAGGTAGTTTTGCTGTGCTTCACCCCTTGCCGTGCTAACCAACATTTAATTTTGTTGAGTACATAAATGAGAGAGAACTAAATAATGCATGTGGTGCTCCGTCAATATGCAACTCGTTGCATATTGAGCTCCACTTAACTTGTAGTGTTGTTTGTGCACTTTGTCATGCCATGCTTCATTAAACCGGACATGCATCATAATGGTTTGTGCGTCATGCCATGTCTATGTGGTGGTTGTTTACTATGTTGGCTGCTTCTTTCCGGTGTGCTTCTTCGGGTTGTTTCCGGTAACGTCGTGTTTGTGAGGACCCGTTCGACTACGTCCGGTTGTCTTCTTCATGGACTCATTCTTCTTCCTTGCGGGATTTCAGGCAAGATGACCGTACCCTCGAAATCACTTCTATCTTTGCTTGCTAGTTGCCCGCTCTTTTGCTATGCCTGTACTGCGATACCTACCACTTGCTTATCCTGCCTCCCATATTGTTGAACCAAGCCTCTAACCCACCTTGTCCTAGCAAACCGTTGTTTGGCTATGTTACCGCTTTGCTCAGCCCCTCTTATAGCTTTGTTAGTTGCAGGTGAAGATTGAAGTTTGTTCCTTGTTGGAACATGGAGATGTTGTTCCTTGTTGGAACATGTTTATTTGTTGGGATATCACAATATCTCTTATTTAATTAATGCATCTATATACTTGGTAAAGGGTGGAAGGCTCGGCCTTACGCCTGGTGTTTTGTTCCACTCTTGCCGCCCTAGTTTCCGTCATATCGGTGTTATGTTCCCGGATTTTGTGTTCCTTACGCGGTTGGGTATAATGGGAACCCCTTGAAAGTTCGCTTTGAATAAAACTCTTCTAGCAAGGCCCAACATTGGTTTTATCATTCCCCACCTGGCCTTTTTCTTTCCCTTGGGTAGGCCTGCCCAAGGGTCATCTTTATTAAACCCCCGGGCCAGTGCTCCTCTGAGTGTTGGTCCAAACTGAGCGATGTCCGGAGCTACCAGGGGCAACACTGGGCTGGCCCACCCGACGTCTGGCTCATCCGGTGTGCCCTGAGAACAAGATATGTGCAGCTCCTATCGGGATTTGTCGGCACATCTAGGTGGCTTTGCTGGTCTTGTTTTACCATTGTCGAAATGTCTTGTAACCGGGATTCCGAGTCTGAACGGGTCTTCCCGCTAGAAGGAATATCCTTCGTTGGCCGTGAGAGCTTGTGATGGGCTAAGTTGGGACACCCCTGCAGGGTTATGAACTTTCGAAAGCCGTGCCCACGGTTATGGGCAGATGGGAATTTGTTAACGTCCGGTTGTAGAAAACCTAAAGTTGACCTTAATTAAAATACATCAACCGCGTGTGTAACGGTGATGGTCTCTTTCCGGCGGAGTCCGGGAAGTGAACACGGTGTTGGAGTTATGTTTGACGTAGGTTGTTCTAGGATCACTTCTTGATCATAGTTTCTCGACCGTGCTTTTGCCTTCTCTTCTCGCTCTCATTTGCGTATGTTAGCCACCATATATGCTAGTCGCTTGCTCCAGCTCCACCTCATACCTTTACCTTACCTATAAGCTTAAATAGTCTTGATCGCGAGGGTGTGAGATTGCTGAGTCCCCATGACTCACAGATACTTCCAAAACCAGTTTGGAGGTGCCATTGAACCGAGCAGGTGATGCAACAAAGCTCAAGGAGGAGCTCGATGAAGATCTTGTCCTTTGTGTTGTTTCGTTCTAGTTGATCAGTTGTGGAGCCCAGTCAGGACGATCGGGGATCTGTGTAGCATTTGGGGTAGTCTTCTTTTATTTTGGTTCCGTAGTCGGACCGTGATTGTATCTGGTTGATGCAATGCTTTATTCATGTAATTGTGTGAAGTGGCGAGTGTAAGCCAACTATGTATCTCTTTCCCTTATGTATTACATGGGTTGTGTGAAGATTACCTCACTTGCGACATTCCTTTCAATGCGGTTATGCCTCTAAGCCGTGCTTCGACACGTGGGGGATATAGCCGCATCGAGGGCGTTACAACGACGGATCTGTATAAGCGTACCACGAGCTCATCAGCCCCAACATTTCTCTTCGGTGAGTGTTTTGCAAGTACTATAGCTCGCACAGTAGCTAGCCTACTAACACCAAGCATCATCAAATAAGCCCTACTGATATGATAAACAGTTCAAACTTACATCTAAGCATGTCATATATTACATCAAAAGCTGGTGAGGATACATCTGTTTCCATAACTCGGAGAGGGTTCGCATGATTCACTATCAAACAAAAGTAGCAAGTACCGCCAACACAAGACAATGCACTAGCCCTAAGATGGTTTGATAACACGCATCGTTCTGGTAATTAAACTCAGGGCAATGCAAACTACCCTGAAGGATTAGCGCGACCAACTATTTCTTGTCGTTGATCTCTCGGGCAATGACCACAGCACGGACAACGGCATGGGAATCGATATCTGGGGCGATGTCCATAGGACTGACCACGCCATCGGAATCTATCTCTGGGGCGATGTCCACAGGATGGACAACGGCATTGGAATCGATCTTCGGGGCGATGCCAACAGGACGGACCGCGACATCGAAAACGATCTCTGGGGCGTTGTCCACAGGACGGGCTGCGACATCAGAATCATCAAGGACATCCACCGGCACCTGCACAACCCTAACATATTAGCAAGCACATTGCAAATAATCAAAAACCACAACTTTCGGTAATAAGCCATTATTTTTTACCTTGTGCAGCTCACCGGAGGATCCCATCCCTCACCATCTCCTCGTCCTCGATGGGGGCCATCACCTTGCCAGGGGAATACTGCTTCTCAACGGCGACTATCTCCTCAAAATCAGCCTTGAGCCTCACATAGGTGGCCATCAGAGTTTCTGGGGTAGGCACGGTGGGGCCCTTGCTGTTCTTCCAACTTTCTTTGAGGAGTTCGTCCGCCAACGTCGTCAACTCTTTGGCCAGTGCTTGTTTCTTGGAGTTCTTCGTCTCCATGGGTTGGCCCGCCAACATGGTCAACTCGTTGGTCGGTGCTCGCTTGCTGGAGATTGCTGTCTCCAGTGGGTTGTCCGCTGGAAACTCTTTGCCTAGTGCTCCAGGATCCATCAATGAACTGACAAACAAAAAAGCAATCGAAAGGAAACCACAATCGCAATGAAAACGGGAAAAGAATAGGTTGTGAGAATCGGTCGGTGCTTTGCAAAAAGAAGATTCTTGGAATGAAAATATAGCATCATCACTAATTCGCCCACCTTTCCTTCGTTGGTACAGAAGAAAAATGGCAGAAGTGAGTAGCCTGGAGTGAGGTTTTCTTCAAGAAAGGGGAGAAAGAGCTTTAACGAGCATTCCAGTGAAATGATGGTTGCTTCGTCCAGTCCAACTTCGTGGCCACTTTACCACTGCTGGTAAAGGTGTGGGTTTTGTGATATGACGGGTCATGACGGCCACACCGGGGTGACCGGTGAGTTTCGACTGTAGCACCTCGCTATGATTTGGTGGATGGCATGCGGGCCCAGATGCTTTGATGTCCCGCATGTAGATAGAGCGGCTAGTCATATAGGAGTGGTCAATATTGTGCACCGCGACCAAGGCGGAGAGGAAAACAAGAGAACTACGTAATTAATGCATGAGTTTAATTAGGGTAGTTTTGTAAAGTACGAGATACATTCCTCCAATCGCAAAATGCCTTGGTTGATGAGATTTGAGATTTGAGCCCTATAAACCGGAAGGGAGATTTGAGATACTGCACGCGGTGTAGTCTAGTCACTTGTTGGAATCTCTAAAAAGACTTATACCGCATGATTCTTTGCTTCTTCTTACTACTACGTACTACTTCGTCGACCTGTGGGACAGCCAGCAGCATCCGGGTCGACGTAATACGTGTCATGCACCAGATTAGAGTGCGGAACGGAAGGGGGGCATCACCCCGGTCGTACGGCCTAGCCTTGTTTGGATACTCTAACTAAGTTAAAGGTTAGAGTTAGATTCTAATCCTGAACTAACCCTGAAGTAACTCTAGCGAAAGAGGTGTTTGGATGATAGGGTTAGATGGAGCGCAGATATGGCGAGGTGCCTTCATGGGCGATGCGACAGGGAGGGAGGGATAGGACGAGAAGCTTCGAGGAAGTGGGCAGGGATCTGCTGCGGGGAGAGCGAGAGAAAAATGTGTTTTTTAGGGTCCCGAGAAGAACTAACCCAAATAAGCACCTCTTGGGTGGGTTAGATTTTTTGGGGTTAGTTGAGTTCAAACTAACCCAAACTAACTCTAACACATGGATCCAAACAGTAACCCAAACTAACCCTCCTATTTGGATATTTTTGGGTTAGTTGAGTTCAAACTAACCCAAACTAACTCTAACACATGCATCCAAACAGTAACACGCTGTCAAATCGCACAGCCCGACCTTTCCAGCAGTAAGTAAGTTGAATCCTCTACTCCCTCACCCTCCTCGCCGCTCTGTCAAACCGCCTATGCGAAAACTGCCGCGCGTACTGCCCGGGAAAAGCCCCGCCCTCAACTTTTAACTACGCGAAAATAGTTCAAGCTTGTTCGTTCTATATAAATACTACTCCCTCCGTTCCTAAATATAAGTCTTTGTAGAGATTTCACTATGGACTACATACAAAGCAAAATGAATGAATCTAGACTCTAAAATGCATCTATATACATCCGTATGTGGTCCATAGTAGAATCTCTACAAAGACTTATATTTAGGAATGGAGGGAGTAGTACTGTATGTTTATTCACCCGTGGGGTTGTTCAATGAATGGAGGGCCGGGGAGCACAAGTGAACAATACTACTACTAGTAATAGTAAGTAGGAGTCGTACAGGTAGTCACCTTAAATAGAGAGTTTCTTTTCTTTAATGCCATGTACACAAATTGAAATGCTTGTTGTGGAGAGAAAAAGATAATTACTCCACTATACATTTTCTCTCTGCTCACCGCTGGTCACCTATCCGGCCGGATCCCTTCGGCTGGTGTGTGTAGAGGACTAGGTGCATCGTTCACGCGATCATCGCCAGTGAGGGAGGAAACACACAGCTGCCGGAGGGTCCCGATCCTCTGCCCATGCCATTCTCTCCGACACAGCGCCGGCTCGGGAGGTCCTCCGACCCTTCTTCCTCCCTGCCGTATTGTGCGCAGATCCGACCTGCCGTCGCCGACATCCCGACGACCCACAGGTATAAGTTCTTCGAAAGTGGCCTCGCTCTACTGCCCCAGCGCCCCACGTGTCTGCATGTGCATCTTTTTCTACTCCCATCATCTCTTCCAAAGCCACCTAAATTTTTAGTATTATTAGAGGTAAAGCTACTTCATGCATTCGAATCTAGGGCTTTATTCAAACAACGAAGAAAGGGGGAAAGTTGTAGCATGAATCTAGGACTTGATTCAAAGAGGAAATAATATGGTGAAAGTAGTAGAGACTGGATACCCAACCGCTCTCTTGGTTGAAAAGGGAAATAATGGGAAAACATAGTAAAAACTGGATAAGGAACAAATCTCTTATTGGTTGAAAAAAGGATAGAAAGTGGCGGCTAGTGGACAACTCAACAGAGTGTGTCTAGGATTAGATTTGTTGCCCTCACATAGTAAAAGGTCTCCATGATTAGAATTGCTGCCCTCACATAGTAAAAGGTCTCAGGATTAGATTTGCTGCCCTCACATAGTAAAAGGTCTCCAGGATTAGATTTGCCGCCCTCACATAGTAAAAGGTCTCCAGGATTAGATTTGCCGCCCTCACATAGTACAAGGTCTCTAGGATTAGGTTTGCTGCCCTCACCTAGTAAAGGTCTCCACGATTAGATTTGCTGCCCTCACATAGCATGAAAAAATTCGGCATCACCACTTTATGCCTCCTTGTACGTACATTGTGCTGATGCGTCCACTGTCGCATGTCCTTATACCAACCTTTTTCTGTTGTTAATGTAAGGGCACATGTAAAATGAAGCGATCACACTGTTACCTTAGGGACATGTCTAACCAGTGTTATTGTTAATCTAATGCCTCCAGTGATAAGATGCAATTAAACTGTGTTACAAATGGCACTCCTGCTGTTTTCCCCAGTATGATAAGTAAGTTGCTCCTTTACGCTGCTGAGCGTCCCGGTGTCCGCACGGTCCCATGCCCTTAAACCAACTCTTTAGCTACTATTGATTTACTATATCTGGTAAACAAGCAATGCCACCATTAAAGTAATCCCATATTTGAGGAATCTCATTGTTGATCGTAATGCTTCTGTTAACATGAAGCATTGCTGACGTTTTAAAATTTCTACTGTCCTTGCATGATTGCCATGAACATAATTAAGATGCTTCTTTTCATTTCGTATATGTTTCGTATATTCTTATTGACCAGCAACTGTTTACTTTCTATCTTTTTTTGCAGATAGGGATATCCATTTCACCTTGTTGCTATTGTGACCTTTTGGTGAACTGCACAAAACACTTTTTTTGGAATGAGTGTCTTGTGCAGTTCAACTAAAATGTCACGTGGGCAACATCTCTCAATTTTGGTGGAATTGCACAAAATGGTGATGGGAGTTTCCAAAATCTCCATCAAGTTCTGCTGGTAACCTCGTGCAACATTTTATTAGCCTTTGCAAGCTGAGCTGTCACTGTCACCACAATGGCACTTTATTTTAGTGGAACTGCACAAAAGGATAAGAAAATTATAGTTGCACCTTACATGAGCCGGACAGCCAACCTTAATGTTCCTCAATTTTAGTGCAACTACTAAAGAAGAACCTGCCAGCTCATGAGAGCAAGTACTTCTTACTAGCTGAATGATGCAATCTTTGCTTCATTTCAGGTGAACTGCAGAAAAAGGCGCATGAATTGAATCATGGAACTCCAGGCAGGCCTCATCCGAGTGGAGCTGTAGGTTGAGTTCAAGGAGGCCACTATTAAAGTGAAATCATGCTCTTCTTGTTTGTGCTGTGCAAACAGGAATACTCAACTACAGATGTTGTGACGGTCAAGAGCATTCGCCAAGTTCTTTGATTGTATGACATGGCTAGCCAAGATGGATTTAATCCCGATATTCACTTTATCAAAAGGCTCTAATGGGTTGGTTCTGAATCTTGCAAGCTGGGAATCAATGAGATGTGTAGGCATCTATGTTGTACTTATTATTTGAATCTTATTTATTGGTTCAGAATCTTGCAAGCTGGGAATCAATGAGATGTGTAGGCATCTTTGTTGTACTTATTATTTGGATCTTATTTGTTGGTTCTGAATCTTGCAAGCTGGGAATCAATGAGATGTGTAGGCATCTTTGTTGTACTTATTATTTGGATCTTATTTGTTGGTCCTGAATCTTGCAAGCTGGGAAACACGGCATGATGACGCAGAGGACAACAACCATAACAAATAGTGCAAACTTGGTAGTATTATCTTTGTGAAAGTGTGACAAATGTGCTGATCGTGTGTGTCCTGAGAATAATAATTCTAATTGTTGTGCATGTTGATCCTGTGACACTGATAGAATGAGCCAATGCATTGCTTGTTTAAGTATAAATTTCTATTAAAGCTAATTAAATTTAAGTAAAGTGACCACTAACTCCTGTTATTACAATACCAATACAGACCAACTTGTGAACCGACGTGTGCCGGAGTAGGTTTCTTAATGGAGGCGTTTGAATGCGCCGAGGGTGCATCTTCTGCTGGGCGTGCAGCGGACGAGGGAGGGGTAGTAACTGTTGTCGCCTGTACACACTCAGTTTACTGTTGAATCCAGTTCCCGAAGAGATGAAAAACGAACTGCTGCCACCGCCTACACACTCGTTCACTTGAAGAGACTCCAATGGTGATCCGAGGGGTGAGCCTGCTGGATATGGACTTCAGCAAGGAGTTCCCCTTTGAGTTCGCCGTTCAGTCCTATGGCTGCACCAAGTTGAATGTGATGTACACCAACGATTCGGACTCGGTGAAGCCCTGCCTCGCCGAGTTCAAGCAGTACCTACAGGATGAGAAAGCACAAGGTTGCAGGACTAGACCTTGTGCCCATCCATTCGTCTCCTGACAGGGACCAGTGGATCGCCGTCGCCCAGGTATGTGTGTGAGACGAGGTTCTCATATACCACTTCTGTAGGGCCATCGGAGGTTCTAGAGCATTCGCCCGTTTCATCGGCAGCGCCGACTGCACCTTCGCTACGGTGGAGAGAAGGAAGAACGTGATGATTCGGCCATCTGGTGCAACAAGCTTGTTGACATCCAGAAGCAAGACAAGATCATCAGCAACGGGCAAGAGAAGGACTCCGTGGTTGACCTCGCCGAGACCATCATCTACCCTTGATACGCCAACATGAGAGAAGACAACGACACCAAGGACCTGAACACGTGGGAGGTACCTCTAAATCTAGCCTACATAACCTACGCAGCCAAGGACGCATACGCATGCTACGACGTGTACAGGCAGATCTTGGACATGAGGGCGTGTCTGCTTCCCGTAACGGATGAGTACATGGATAGCCGCAGCATCATGATCAAGCGTGCCAGGAAGGTCTAGATATTGTACTTTATCTGTTTATAAGCACCTTTATCATCTGAGTGTTTCATGCATTAGCCTATGTGTCGTAATTATCTGTTTTGTCCGGAATATTTCTTTTAAGAACCCATTAACCTGTTTGCTTTTTAGTGGCTATTTGCTTATGTATGTAACTAGTTCACTTGTCCATTACAAAAAAACTAGTTCACTCGGCTGTCGTGCTTTGAATCTCCTTCCTCCCAACATATTCCCCTCCTCAGGTGGACCCAGCAGGTCTCGTACACAGACATATGGGACCAACCACCTATGCATTTGTATTTCCTTATTTTGTTCAATCTTTCATACTCTTCCTATACATCGGCTGGCCATCATAGCCTATGGCGTTGGCCAGGCCATTCCTCTACCACCACACATTGTCCGGCGGCGACAGCTCCACCGCCCACCCTGCACCCGAACAAGTCAACGCTCGTAGTCCCCCCCGCCTACGTCTTCCCCTGCTCCGGTTCGTTCGGTCTGAGGTCTCGACGTCGTCCTCCGCCTTGGTGCTCTAGACGCGGCGCCGCTGTCTGTCGTTCCCAACATGGTCAGCAAAACAAGAGGAATCGGGAGACAACTGTTCATCGAGAGGCTGACAGTCCCGGGCCCACGAGGTCCATGGCCTAGGTTTTGTTGTTTAACATGGGCAACCCACGACATGTTTCAACATTTTTTGGATCCAGCAGGTATCAAGCGGCCTCTAGGCCTCCCAACCTAGCTTGTCTATAACATCCGCAGCCCAAGTTATGTTTGTTTTTTCAAGACGACGCACAACTCAGTTCTATTTTTCTATAAGAATGCAAAACTGAACCTGTTTTCTATAAGAATGCAAAACTGAACCTATATTTATATCTTATTTTATTACACACACACACACACATATTAGAAACAACATAAGTTTCCGTTAAACCTGTCATTCGTCCAACCATTTTATAGACCTTCCCACTTCCTTTATTTTTCGTTTTCATTAATCCTATATCTGAATTTTCTTCCACTTTCTTTTTCGATGTAAACTGAGTTTTCTCCCAGTACTTTTTCTAGAACCAACTCAACTGTCCCACGTCTAGCCTAAAAAATAATAATACCCCACATACTATTAACTCATCAAATTTAAATGATATTTTATTTCGTAAGTTGAAAGTTCTTACAAAATAATAATAATTGTTTATATATAACCTGGCAAGTTAACTCCTAGTGATTGCATACGTAAGCTTGCAAAGATTTTACTGACCAATGCAATAATAGACGTGCAATCATGTGTTTATGTTTTCATAACATTTCTCTGTCTAGCCCAACATGATATTTTCACCCAGCCTAGCAAGTCTGCGGATTTCGAGAAAAATGCAAATGGGCTTTAAATTCTACCATATATATAAACGGGCTGCATAGATGCTACATCATTGTTTCACCCAGCCGACCAAATGGACTAAAAAACAAATGGACTGCTGACATGTAGGCCAGTAGGTCGAAGCCTAAGGAGGCATTGGATTTACATCCAACGGCCGACATTCTTCTTCAATCTCTCGTCTTCTTCCCCCAGCGTTTCCGGGACCGCCTGCTCCAGCCTCCGGCGTCCAGTAGCGTTGTTTTGCGCTCCTCAGCGAAACGCTACCCCCGACGGCCAGGCCATCCCTCCACTCTGCACATCTTGTTATTCTCTAGCGAGTGTAGGCCCACCCGGCACCCGAACCAGTCAAGTTTCCCACTACTCTCCATCTGCGACTCCACTGCTGCGTCTTCCCCATCTCCGGGTCGTTCCAGTCTGGGGCCTCGCCGTCGTCCACCGCCTCGGTGCGCTCGGCGTGGCGTGGTCAACATACGAGAGTCATCGGAACAGGACTGTACTGGAGAGCCTGACGGCTGGGACCCACGAGGTCCATGGTCGCACGCAAGGAAAGTTCCTCCTTATTACGCACAGTACGTGGACTGTACGTGGGAAGGGCTTCTGTATTTCGCGAAAAAAGTCCCCCCCGCTGATAGGTCGGACCCACCAACTATATCTTCGCACGCAAGGAAGTGCCTCCTTATTATTACACACAAAAAATGAATACCCCCTGCTAGCTGGGACCCACCATAGTGGGTGGCTGACTTGTGGGCCTACTAAATTGGCGGGGATGGAGGGCTTTGTCAACTTAGTCAATATGAACAATTCTAGCTCCAGTGACCGTACGATGTCCATCCAACGACCATAGTGCTTCTTCAACCTCTGGTCTTCTTGCTCCAGCCGCCCAAAGCAGCGCCGGTCGTGCCGCGTGCTCCTGCCTCCTGTGGCTGGCTGTGATGCCGCGGAGGCCTCACCGCCCCCTACTACTCCCACTGCTGGCCAGGGCATCCCTCTACTCACCCACACCCCCTGTTATTCTGCGGCGACGGCAGCCTCACGTTCCAGCCGAACCAGTGAACCCTCGTACTCCTCTCCGCGTGGGCATCCACTGCCGCGTCTTCCCCGGCTCCGCATCGTCCCCTTCCTAGGCCTTGCCGTCGTCCACCGCCTTGGTGCTCCCGGCGCGGCGTGGTCAATGTGGTCAACAACCGACTTCCATCGAAAGAGTACTGTACGTGGAGAGGCTGATAGCTCGGTCCATGGCCACAACCCAGTTTTTTGTGATTTGCCATGTAAGTCGCTTTGTCAGGCCTGTTGGGCTGCAAATCTTTCAAGACGAGGAGAGCTTCATTCGGCTGGCCAAGAAACTGGCCTATCAGTAATGAGAAATGGGTTGTACATTTTTAAAACACATCAAACCGGCAATTAGTTTCAAATTTCTTTTTTTCATTTCGAGATTTTAAATTGCATTGATTTTTATGCATGGACAATTTGTTGGATTTTATATTGATACACATTTATTTTTAAAATCAGTTTGAATGTGACTCAAAATTTCAGGATTAAAAACAGTTCCGACCGCACCGAAATATGCAAAATTTCGTATAATTTTTTAACCGTGGCCACAATATGGGCTATAATGCTAACAAAAAGAATATGGGCTCCAAAAAAACCTTAAGAATTAGTGAATGGGCTGTAAATTATTAGAAATAATGGCAGATGGGTTGTATGCTGTTTTCCATAGATTTGAGGCTTTCCTAAAAAAGGTTGACACACAAGCAGTGACTGTTGGATTTCCATCCAACGGCTGTCGTGCTTCTTCAATCTCTACTCTTGCTGCTCCAGCCGCTCAAACAAGCACCGGCGGGACTGCCTGCTCCCTCCTCCCCGCGGCCGACTGTGCTGTCGCGCCAACCTCACCGCCCCACCGTACTCCCATCGCTGTCCTAGCCATCCCTCTACTCACCCACACCTGCTGTTATTCTCCGGCGACGGCAAACGAACCAGTAAACCCTCGTACAGTCATACTCCCCTCTGCGTGGGAAACAACTCCCGAGTCTTCCCTGCCTCCGTGTTGTTCCCTTCCTAGGCCTCGCCGTCGTCCACCGCCCTGGTGCTCTCGGCGCGGCCTGGTCAACATGGTCAACGACCGACATGCATACGAAGTGGACTGTACATGGAGAGGCTGACAGTTGGGTCCACGGACGCACGCAAGGAAATGCCTCCTTATTATGCGCAAAATAATGATTCCTCCACCTGACATCTGGAACCCACCGAAAGGGCCTCTGTATTTCACGAAAAAACGTTACCGCCGCTGATAGCTTGGACCCACCAGCTATATCCTGGCACGCAAGGAACTGCCTCCTTATTACACACAAAAAATGAATACCCCCCCTGCTAGCTGGGACCCAGTATAGTGGCAGGCTGACTTGTGGGCCTACTAAGTTAATGGGGATGAAGGGCTTTGTCAACTTAGTCAATATGCATGATTCTAGCTCCAGTGACCGTACGATGTCCATCCAACGGCCGTAGTGCTTCTTCAACCTCTGGTCTTCTTGCTCCAGCTGCCCAAACCAGCACCGGTCGTGCCTTGTGCTCCTTCCTTCCGTGGCCGGCTGCGATGCGGCGAAGGCCTCACCGCCCCTACTACTCCCACCGCTGGCCAGGACATCCATCTACTCACCCACACCCCCTGTTATTCTGCGGCGACAGCAGCCTCACACCGCAGCGAACCAGTGAACCCTCGTACTCCTCTACGCGTGGGCATCCACTGCCGCGTCTTCCCTGGCTCCACGTCGCCCCCTTCCTAGGCCTCGCCATCGTCCACTGCCCTGGTGCTCTCGGCGCGGCGTGGTCAACGTGGTCAAGGAACGGCTTCCATCAGACGTGGACTATATGTGGAGAGGCTGACAACTGGGTCCACGACCGCAGCAAGGAAGTGCCTCCTTATTATGCTGAAAATAATTATTCCTCCACCTGACAGCGGGGACCCACCGGAAAGGCCACTGTATTTCACAAAAAAACGTTTCCCCCTGACTGCTAGGACCCACCAACTACATCTTCGCACGCAAGGAAGTGCGTCCGAAAAAAACGATTCTCCCCCCTGACTGCTGGGACCCACCAGCTACATCTTCACACGCAAGGAAGTGCCTGACAGTCGGGACCCACCTGGTCGAAGCGTACGTAGCGTTGTCATTCTGGTCGTGAACGTGTACGTACATACTGGTTGATGTAGAGGCATGCACGTGTCATAGTAGAGGCGCGCACGTAGCATGTACACGTATGTACATCAGCCAGTGTGCAAGAAAGAAAATACGACCACGTACGTTCATATGGGCAGGGTCTCGAACGCCTACTCAGGCATACGTACGGCCAGGGCTCGTGTACATGGCTGGGTCGGAACGGAGAAACATCGTCGTCGTCGTGTTCATGGAGAGCCAACCGGATGGGTTGGAATGGAATGTGTCGTCGTGTTCATCGGGAGGGCTTGGACGGAACAACCGATGGAAACGAGGCCTGGCGTACTACAGAACGGAGGAAACGACCTTGTGTTCGACCGGCCACATTCGAAACGGGATCCTGTTCATCAGGAGGGGTCTGGCGTACCGCAAAACGGAGGAAACAGGCCTCCTACGGTCGAAACAGGGGTCCCGTTGATCAGTAGGGGTGTGGCGTACCGCAAAATGGAGGGCACGGACTTGTGTTGGAGCGCCATGGTCGAAACGGGGGTCCTATTCATCGGGAGGGGTGTGGCATACCGCAAAACGGGACTCCATGAGATACTGTTCATCTCCATCGTCGACCCCCTCCAGCCTCCACGGGCTAGTGTTCATCCACCGTCGATCTCCTCCAGCCTCCACCTGCGACTGTTCATCCACGGGCTCCTGTTCATCCAGCCTCCACCGCACGCTACTCCACCGGATACTGTTCAACCAGCCCTCTCCACAGGCTCCTGTTCAACCACCCCTCCACGGGCTACTATTCATCCAACCCTCCACCGTCTACTGTTCACCCTGCCCTCCATGGGGTGGTCCTGTTCAACCAGACCTCCACGGGGTCGTGTTCATCCAGCCCCAACCAACTCGATCTATCGGGGTCCTGTTCATCCAGAGGCAACACCAAGGGGTCCTGTTCATCCAACCCCGTCTGGAACTGTTCATCCAAACCCCCCAGCAACACTCACTATTCATCTAGAGGCAACACCACGCGGTCCTGTTCATCCACCCCCACCGGGAACTATTCATCCAAACCCCCCAACAACACTCACTGTTCATCTAGAGGCAGCATCGATCGGCTTCAGTTAGCAGCAGTAGCGAAGGAATCGCTTGATCGGGTTCAGTTAACACCCATCGATCGATCGCTCGGGTTCAGTAACGCGTAGCCTGCAGTGCAATCGCTCGGGTTCAGTTAGAGCCCAACGCCTCGCACCCACGCGCGTACGTGTACGAGAGAAACGCACATCGCTCATCCCCGACCACCCACTGTAACCGGGAACACCCCGATATTTTCCTCGCCCTCGCTTCTACCACGGTTTTTTCCATCATGGACAGCCCAAAGAATGTCATGCATCTGCGTCTCCGGCCCGCCCAGGACGAAAAGCCCATTTTCTGTCATGATTTTTTGTCATAGAAGTAGGACCCCACCACATCTATGATGATACCGTGTTTTGTCACAATTATTGTCATAGAAGTGTCATAAGTATGACAATTTTTTTTTCGTTCAGACCAAAATGTCACGAATGTGTCTTTTTTTGTAGTGAGATGATCATGTTTTGTTAAAGTTATCGGCAACTGGCAGAAGCCTTATGGTTGTCTCTTTATTGCATAAGATGCAAGCACCATATAATTGCTTTACTTTATCGCTATGCGATAGCAATAGTTACAAAAGCAATAGTGGGCGAGACGACCATGTGAAGACACATTGATAGAGATCAAGATGATGGAGATCATGGTGTCATGCAGGTGACGATGGAGATCATGACGGTACTTTGGAGATGGAGATCAAAGGCACTAGATGATGATGGCCATATCATGTCACATATTTTGATTACATCTGATGTTTATCCTTTATGCATCTTATTTTGCTTAGTACGACGGTAGCATTATAAGATGATCCCTCACTAAATTTCAAGTTAGAAGTGTTCTCCTTGAGTATGCACCGTTGCTACAGTTCGTCATGCCGAGACACCACGTGTTGATCGGGTGTGATAAGCTCTACGTTCACATACAACGGGTGCAAGCCAGTTTTGCGCATGCGAAATACTTGAGTTAAACTTGACGAGCCTAGCATATGCTAATATGGCCTCGGAACACTGAGACCAAAAGGTCGAGTGTGAATCATATAGTAGATATGATCAACATAGTGATGTTCACCATTGAAAACTACTCCATCTCACGTGATGATCGGACATGGTTTAGTTGATATGGATCACGTGATCACTTGTATGATTAGAGGGATGTCTATCTAAGTGGGAATTCTTAAGTAATATGATTAATTGAACTTTAATTTATCATGAACTTAGTCCTAATAGTATTTGCATATCTATGTTGTAGATCAATTGCTCGCGTGTAGCTTCCCTGTTTTATTTATGATATGTTCCTAGAGAAAACTATCTTGAAAGATGTTAGTAGCAATGATGCGGACTAGCTCCGTGATCTGAGGATTATCCTCATTGCTACATAGAAGAATTATGTCCTTGATGCACCGTTAGGTGACGGACCTAATGCAGGAGCAGATGCAGACGTTATGAATGTTTGGCAAGCTCGGTATGATGACTACTTGATAGTTTAGTGCACCATGCTTTACGGCTTAGAATCGGGACTTAAAAAACGTTTTGAACACCACAGAGCATATAAGATGTTCCAAGAGCTGAAATTCGTATTCCAGACTCATGCCCGAGTCGAGAGGTATGAGACCTCTGACAAGTATTTTGCCTACAAGATGGAGGAGAATAGCTCAACCAGTGAGCATGTGCTCAGAATGTCTCAGTACTACAATCACTTGAATCAAGTGGGAGTTAATCTTCCAGATAAGATAGTGATTGACAGAGTTCTCTAGTCACTATCACCAAGTTACTAGAACTTTGTGATGAACTATAATATGCAAGGGATGATGAAAACGATTCCCGAGCTCTTCGTGATGCTGGAATCAGTGAAGGTAGAAATCAATAAAAGCATTAAGTGTTGATGGTTGACAAGACCACTAGTTTCAAGTAAAAGGGCAAGGGAAAGAAAGGGAACTTCAAGAAGAATGGAAATCAAGTTACCACTCCCATGAAGAATCCCAAAGCTAGACCCAAGCCTGAAACTGAGTGCTTCTACTACAAAGGAAATGGTCACTGGAAGCGGAACTGCCCCAAATACTTGGCGGATAAGAAGGATGACAAAGTGAACAAAAGTATATATGATATACATGTTATTGATGTGTACTTTACTAGTGTTCATAGTAGCCCCTGGGTATTTGATACTGGTTCAGTTGCTATGATTAGTAACTTGAAATAGGAGTTACAAAATGAACAAAGACTAGTTAAGGGCGAGGTGACGATGTGTGTTGGAAGTGATTCCAAGGTTGATAAAGATCACCATCGCACACTACCTTTACCTTCAGGCTTAGTGTTGAACCAAAAATAAATGTTATTTGGTGTTTGCGTTGAGTATAATATGATTGGATCATGTTTATTGCAATACGGTTATTCATTTAAGTCAAAGAATAATTGTTATTCTGTTTACATGAATAAAACCTTGTATGGTCATACACCCAATGTAAATGGTTTATTGAATCTCGATCGTAATGATACACATATTCATAATATTGATGCCAAAAGATGCAAAGTTGATAATAATAGTGCAACATATTTTTGGCACTACCGTTTAGGTCATATTGGTGTAAAGCGCATGAAGAAACTCCATGTTGATGGGCTTTTGGAATCACTTGATTATGAATCACCTGATGCTTGTGAACCATGCCTCATGGGCAAGATGACTAAGACTTCGTTCTCCAAAACAATGGAGCGAGCCAATGACTTATTGGAAATAATACATACCGATGTATGCGGTCCGATGAGTGTTGAGGCTCGCGGCGAGTATAGTTATTTACCTACCTTCATAGATGATTTGAGCAGATATGGGTATATCTACTTAATGAAACATAAGTCTGAAACATTTGAAAAGTTCAAAGAATTTTAGAGTGAAGTGGAAAATCATTGTAACAAGAAAATAAAGTTTCTACAATCTGATCGTGGAAGTGAATATTTGAGTTATAGTTTGGTCTTCATTTGAAACAATGTGGAATAGTTTCGCAACTCACGCCACCTGGAACACCACAGCGTAATGGTGTGTCCGAACATTGTAACTGTACTTTATTAGATATGGTGCGATCTATGATGTCTCTTACTGATTTACCGCTATCGTTTTGGGGTTATGCATTAGAGATAGCTGCATTCATGTTAAATAGGGTACCATCTAAATCCGTTGAGACGACATCGTATGAACTATGGTTTGGCAAGAAACCAAAGCTGTCGTTTCTTAAAGTTTGGGGTTGCGATGCTTATGTGAGAAAATTTCAGCCTGATAAGCTCGAACCCAACTCGGAGAAGTGCGTCTTCATAGGATACCCAAAGAAACTGTTGGTACACCTTCTATCACAGATCCGAAGGCAAGAAATTTGTTGCTCAGAATGGATCCTTTCTAGAGAAGGAGTTTCTCTTGAAAGAAGTGAGTGGGAGGAAAGTAGAACTTGATGAGGTAGTTGTACCTTCTCCTAAATTGGAAATGTTTCATCACAGAAATCAGTTCCAGTGATGCCTACACCAATTAGTGAGGAAGTTAAAGATGATGATCATGAAACTTCAGATCAAGTTACCGTCGAACCTCGTAGGTCAACAAGAGTATGTTACGCACCAGAGTGTTATGGTAATCCTGTTCTAGAAGTCATGTTACTAGACCATGACGAACCTACAAACTATGAGGAAGTGATGATGAGCCCATATTCCGCGAAATGGCTTGAGGCCATGAAATCTAAGATGGGATCCATGTGTAAGAACAAAGTGTGGACTTTGGTGGACTTGCCTAATGATTAGCGAGCCATAGAGAATAAATGGATTTTCAAGAGGAAGATGGACACTGATGGTAGTGTTACTATCTACAAAGCTTTAATTGTCGAAAAAGGTTTTTGACAAGTTCAAGGTGTTGAATACGATGAGATTTTCTCACTCATATCGATGTTTAAGTCTGTCCTAATCATGTTAGCAATTGCCGCATTTTATGAAATCTGGCAAATGGATGTCAAAAACTGCATTCCTTAATGGATTTATTAAAGAAGAGTTGTATATGATGCAACCAGAAGGTTTTGTCTATCCTAAAGGTGCTAACAAAGGGTGCAAGCATTTCGGAGTTGGAATATAAGCTTTGAGAAGTTGATCAAATCATACAGTTTTATACAGACTTTTGGAGAAGCCTGCATTTACAAGAAAGTGAGTGCGAGCACTACAACCTTTCTAATAAGTACATGTGAATGACATATTGTTGATCGGAGATGATGTAGAATTCTTTGGAATGCATAAAGGAGTATTTGAAAGGAGTTTTTTTCAAAGAAAGACCTCAGTGAAGCTGCTTACATATTGGGCATCAAGATCTATAGAGATAGATCAAGACACTTCATAAGATTTTTTAATGAGTACATACCTTGAGGAGATTTTGAAGTAATTCAAAATGGAATAGTCAAAGAAGGAGTTCTTGCCTGTATTGCAAGGAGTAAAGTTGAGTAAGACTCAAAACTCGACCACGGTAGAAAATAGAAAAAGAGAATGAAAGTCATTCCCTATGCCTCAACCATAGGTTCTATAAAGTATGCTATGTTGTGTACCGGACCTATTGTGTACATTGCCATGAGTTTGGCAAGGGGGTACGATAGTGATCCAGGAGTGGATCACTGGAAAATGGTCAAAGTTATCCTTAGTTACCTAAGAGGACTAAGGAAATATTTCTCGGTTATGGATGTGATAAAGAGTTCGTCGTAAAGAGTTACGTCGATGCAAGCTTTTACATTGATTTGGATGACTCTGAGTCTCAATCTGGATACATATTGAAAGTGGGAGCAATTAGCTAGAGTAGCTCCGTGCAAAGCATTGTAGACATAGAAATTTACAAAATACATACAGATCTGAATGTGGCAGACCTGTAGACTAAAACTTCTCTCACAAGCAAAACATGATCACACCTTATTACTCTTGGGTGTTAATCACATAGTGATGTGAACTAGATTATTGACTCTACTAAACCCTTTGAGTGTTGGTCACATGGCGATGTGAACTATGGGTGTTAATCACATAAAGATGTGAGATATTGGTGTTAAATCACATGGCGATGCAAACTAGATTATTGACTCTAGTGCAAGTGGGAGACTAAAGGAAATATGCCCTAGAGCAAATAATAAAGTTATTATTTTATTTCCTTATATCATGATAAATGTTTATTATTCAAGCTAGAATTATATTAACCAGAAACTTGATACATGTGTGGATACATAGACAAAACATTGTGTCCCTAGTAAGCCTCTACTAGACTAGCTCGCTAATCAAAGATGGTTAAGTTTCCTAACCATAGACATGTGTTGTCATTTGATGAACGGGGTCACATCATTAGGAGAATGATGTGATGGACAAGACCCATCCACTATCTTAGCATAATGATCGTTAAGTTTTATTGCTATTGCTTTCTTCATGACTTATACATATTCCTTCGACTATGAGATTATGCAACTCCCGAATACCGGAGGAATACCTTGTGTGCTATCAAACGTCACAACGTAACTGGGTGATCATAAAGATGCTCTACAGGTATCTCCGAAGGTGTTTGTTGGGTTGGCATAGATCGAGATTAGGATTTGTCACTCCGAGTATCGGAGATGTATCTCCGGGCCCTCTCGATAATGCACATCATGATAAGACTTACAAGCAATGTGAGTAATGAGTTAGTTGAAGGATGATGCATTACATAACGAGTAAATAGACTTGCCGGTAACGAGATTGAACTAGGTATGAAGATATCGACGATCGAATCTCGGGCAAGTAACATACCGATGACAAAGGGAATAACATATATTGTCATTACGGTACGACCGATAAAGATCTTCTTAAAATATGTGGGAACCAATATGAGCATCCAGGTTCCGCTATTGGTTATTGACCGGAGAGGTGTCTTGGTCATGTCTACATAGTTCTCGAACCCGTAGGGTCCACACGCTTAACGTTCGATGACGATTTTGTATTATATGAATTATGTGATTTGGTGACCGAATGTTGTTTGGAGTCCCAGATGAGATCACAGACATGAAGGTGAGTCTCGAAATGGTCGAGAGGTAAATATTCATATATAAGACGATAGTATTTGGACACCGAAAGTGTTCGGGGGGTACCGGGTACGTATCGGGTCAACGGAAGGGGTTCCGGGCTACCCCCGGCAAATTATACGGGCCTTATGGGCCAAGAGGGGAAACACACCAGCCACAAAGGGGCTGGTGCGCCTCCCATATGGGCTGGCCAAATTGGAGATGGAAAGGGGAAGGATGAAAGGAAAAAAGGAATAGGATTCCCACTTCCCCCTCTTCCCTTCCTACGCGGAATAGGAATAGGAAAGGGGGGAGGCCGAATTGGGAGGTGCCCAAGTAGGATTCCTCCTACTTGGGGCGCCCCCTTGGCTGCCTCTCCTCCCCTCCAACCTATATATATATATATATATATATATATATATATATATATATATATATATATATATATATATATATATATGAGGGGGGCACTGCTAGAACACACAACAAACATTGTTAGCCGTGTGCGGCGCCCCCCTCCATAGTTTACGCCTCCGGTAATATTCACGTAGTGCTTAGGCGAAGCTCTGTGCAGATCACTTCACCATCACCGTCACCACGCCATCGTGATGACGAAACTCTCCCTCGACACTTTGCTGGATCAAGAGTTCGAGGGACTTCATCGAGCTGAACGTGTGTAGAACTCGGAGGTGTCGTACGTTTGGTACTTGATCGGTTGAATCGAGAGGACGTTCAACTACATCAACCGCGTTAATCTAACGCTTCCGATTTCGGTCTACAAGGGTACATGGACACACTCTCCCCCATCTCATTTCTATGCATCTCCTAGATAGATCTTGCGTGATCGTAGGATTTTTTTTTGAAATTGCATGCTACGTTCCCTAACACAGACGGCCCAGCCGGCCAGCCCACCAACCGGCCGGCCCAACCCCTCCATATCCCATCAGGGGGAAAACCCTAACCCCCTGCTCCACCCCACTTCCCCCACTCCCCCACATCGCCCGCTCCTCTCTTCACCCTATCTGGATCGAGATCGGAGGCAAGGGCCCGACGCCGCTTGACCTCGCCGTAGCCCGAAGCCAACTCGCTAGACTGCTTCATCGTCGGACCTCCTCCTCTCCGTCGCCGACCTCGTCCCCGTCCCCGTCTACCTCTCCGAGCCCCGCTGCCCTTGACCCTGCACCTCACGATGAGGCCGTGACCTCTCTTCTCTCCCCCTATCCTCGTATGCACGTACACGCGGCCCCTAGCTCCACGCTTCCCCGCTCGCGCGAGCTCTTCCACCCGCGCACGCCCGCGCCCGCGCTCGCGCGTGGCCTCGCCCCGCCCACCGTCACCACTGTCGGCCACGCCCAAGGCCGTGGCCGTCTCTGCCCGCGTCCGCCTCCGGCCTCCCATGGCCTCGCAGCTGCCGCCTTGGTCCGCCGCTGCTGGCCGCGCCTATCCTCCTCTCCCCTGCTCGCCTCTGCTCCTCGCGCCATCATGTCACGCCCACGCCCGCAGACCCATGCACCATCCTCGTGCGTGCCCACCACCGCCGTTCCTGCCAGACCCGTGCCTCCGCCCGCCGCTAGCGCCGGCCGTGGCACCCCTACCGCCCCTCCACGCCGGCTACGTCCCGCAGCCCAGCTCCGGCTTCGCCGCGCCCGCTCGTCGCCCACCCCGCGGTCGCCGTCCCAGCTCGCGCCGACCGTCGCTGCCCCCGCGGCCAACTTCGGCACCCCGCCGCGCCTCGGCGTCCGTCACCCGCTCACCCGGGTCCGCCCTGACGGGCGCGTGCCCGCACCCGCTAGCCCAGTTCCCGCTAGGCTCCCCCAGAGCCACTGACTAGGGGCCCCACGCTCCAGAAAAAAAGAACTTAATAATAATATAATATAATATAATATAATTAGTTAATTATGAAAATTAATTAACCTAATTAACATGTGTTAGTTAATCTAATTAACTAACTAATTTAGTTAATATGATAGTTAGTTAGTCTGTCAATGATGAACGGGCCCACTTCGCCAGTTTGACCCAGTCAACGGTTAGAGTTGGCCGCTGACGTCATGCTAATGCAATATATATTATTGAATAAAAATAATTTCAGAAATGGATTAAAACTTTGAAAATTAATATTAAATAATCCACAACTCGGATGAAAATACTTTGTACATGAAAGTTGCTCAGAACGACGAAATGAATCAGAATACGCAGTCCGTTTGTCAGCCACACGTCCCTAGCATAGCGAGCAGGCAACTTTCCCCCTCCGGTCCCTTTGTCCGAAAACGCGAAACACCGGGAATACTTTCCCGGATGTTTCCCCCCTTTGCCTATCACCTACTCTGATCAACCCGATATCGCCTATTCCTTCTCTCTACTACTTGCATTAGAGTAGTGTAGCTTGTTACTGCTTTCGGTTAATCCTATTCTACTGCATAGCCTATCTTTGCTACTACTGTTGTTAGCTTTACCTGCAATCCTAAATGCTTAGTATATGATGCTAGTATTCCATCAGTGGCCCTACATTCCTGTTTGTCTGCCATGCTATACTATCGGGCCGTGATCACTCAGGAGGTGATCACGGGTATGTACTTATATAGATAATATATGATACATGTGGTGACTAAAGACGGGTCGGCTCATAGAGTACCCGCGAGTGATTCAGGGATTGGGGGCTGAAAGGACATTTGTCCCGATGGCCCCCTCGGTGGATCTTTGTGGCGGAGTGACAGGGCAGGTTGAGACCACCTAGGTGAGAGGTGGGCCTGGCCCTGGTCGGCATCCGCGGATACTTCAATTAACACGCTTAGTGAGATCTTGGTGTCTGATCGGAGTCTGGCCACTGGCCTATATGCTCTAACAAACTACGCGAGAACAGTTATGGGCACTCGCCGTCATGGTATCAGCCGAAGCCTTCTTGACGTCTGCGACTGAGCGGCGCACGCCGGGTTGGACCGTGTAACACAACTTCCTTTGTAATGGAGGTTGCTGGGTTTGCTCACCGGACACCCTTGCAACATGCAGGTGTGCAATGGGAGATGGGCCCAGACCCCTGCGTGCTTAGGATTTAGACTAGCGTACTGGCCTCTCTGTTGTGCCTATGTGGGGCTGCGACCTGTTGATCTTCCGAGGCCGGGCATGACCCAGGAAAGTGTGTCCGGCCAGAG
This sequence comes from Triticum monococcum, assembly GCA_034509565.1. Lineage (NCBI taxonomy): Eukaryota > Viridiplantae > Streptophyta > Magnoliopsida > Poales > Poaceae > Triticum > Triticum monococcum. Next base: position 271,228,277 of record CM067842.1, on the reverse strand, counting down.
GGATTGAGCGTGTTGGGTAATGTGGTGCACCCCTGCAGGGAAGTTTATCTATTTGAATAGCCGTGTCACTCGGTAAAAGGATGAACCGGAGTTGTACCTCGACCTTATGAAAACCAGAACCGGATACTTAATAAAACAAACCCTTTCAAGTGCCAGATACAACCTGGTGATTGCTCTCTAATAGGGCGACGAGGAGAGGATCGCCGGGTAGGATTATGCTATGCGATGATACTTGGTTAACATACCATCTACTCTCTCTTCTACTGCTTCAAGATGGAGGCTGCCAGAAGGGTAGTCTTCGATAGGACTAGCTACCCCCCTCTTATTCTAGTATTCTGCAGTTCAGTTCATGGATACTATCCATTTCATTGATACCAATGCATATGTAGTGTAGATCCTTGCATGCGAGTACTTTGGATGAGTACTCACGGTTGCTTTGCTCCCTCTTTCCCTCCTTTCCTTTCCTCTTGGTTGTCACAACCAGATGCTGGAGCCCAGGAGCCAGACGCCACCTTCGACGACCCCTACTACACCACGGGTGCCTGCTACTACGTTCAGGCCGCTAATGACCAGGAGTAGTTAGGAGGATCCTAGGTAGGAGGCATGCGCCTCTTCGATCTGTATCCCTGTTTGTGCTAGCCATCTTATGGCAACTTGTTTAACTTATGCCTGTACTCAGATATTGTAGCTTCCGCTGACTCGTTTGATTTTGATATTTTGTATTCGAGCCCTCGAGGCCCCTGGCTTGTAATATAAAGCTTGTATTATTTTATTTGTGTCTAGAGTTGTGTTGTGATATCTTCTCGTGAGTCCTTGATCTTGATCGTACACATTTGCGTGTATGGTTAGTGTACGATTGTATCGGGGGTGTCACAAGTTGGTATCAGAGCCGATTGCCTGTAGGAATCCCCCTTCCACACTCCTTGGCCGAAGTCGAGTGTAGACATTACAAAACTTTTACTAACATGGTTGTGTGTCTTATGGGCCCACACTGCCATTTGGGTGGTATTGAGATCTTTTACTCCTCGATCTTTACTCCGGGACTCTGAACTCTCTTCTACTTGGGTTAAACGAATTTACTAACTTTAGAATTAGGATCCCATGACCACATTCACCCCAAGGTTGGATAAGCCATAGTTATTCCTTAGAATAGAATTTTGAACAATACCCACACTGTCATTTAACTCCTTTTCAAACATCTTAGTTTTCAGATGGAACCCACAAGGCAGGTTGTGCGCCACACGACGGCCATTGGTGTCCCAGATTCACCTGCTGTGTTAGCTAAGATGATGACCTATCTGGGTTATCGCTGGCACCCTAAGTACACCGTATACAAGCAATACCAGGACTTTAACCAGGAGTAGTATCGTGCCATCATCCACCTCTACTCTCAGGAGTATGACTCCACTACTGTGCTGTACACCACTCATGGTGTTGGAGTGACCATCGATATTGCAGTCCACGATGCTGCTTATACTGCTCTGACACGTCTTTGTGGAGAGTATCAGGCATTGGACACCTCCCCTTTCAGGCACATTGCTATCGCATCCGACGATGGTGCGGAGGGATACTACACTACTGCCTACTCCACCGTCACCCGAGGTCCCTTCCACCATCAGAACTTGGTTCTGCAAGATGATGGGTTGGGTCGAGCCAATCGAGCTCTTCGCCATGAGCTGCACACCACCCGTCAGCACCTTTACCATGCTCTGATGCTGCTGTACCCCTTTGTCTGATCTAGTGAGCTGCCGCATTCTGCGATCTACCGCAACCTCACCCAAGGCAACAAAACTGTCGAAGCTTATCAACGGGAGTTTCTCGACTTATCCTGCTATGCTGAAGAAGACATTGCAACTGATGCACGCAGACAAGAGAAGTTCCATGATGGCCTTCAAGCTGACATTAAGCTCACACTGCTAGTACATGACTTTGTCGACTTCGCCACCTTGGTGAACAAGGCCATCAATGTCGAGATTGGTCTGCAGGAACACCAGAGCTCTCACAGGTGCAACCGTGACACGGGCTCATCTTTGGGACCGCCCTCGTAGAAGTGTAGGATCTGGATTCCCAACAGCATGTACCATCCAACTGCACATACTCCAAGGCAGTCCTATGTTGCACCTCGTCTGCCTCCTCCACCACCTTGGCAGCCAAGGCTTCCAACTCCACCACCCCGAGCTCCTATTCCCACTCCCAATAATGGTCTGTGCTACAAGTGTGGTCAACCAGGTCACCTTGCCAGGAACTACTTTTAGAACCAGAATCAACTGCCCGTTCCCGCAGCTGGCCATGGTAGCAACCAGCCCCGCAACAACAATGCTAGGACTTATGGTTGTGTTCATGCCAACCATGTAGGTCTGAATGAAGCTCAAGACCAGCCTACTACTATGATGGGTACACTCCTCGTAAATTCAGTACCAACATCTATTTTATTCGATTCAGGAGCATCACATTCATTCATGTCAGAAGATTTTGAATTCATGCATGTCATTAAAAGTGAAGACATGAACGCTTTGCTATTAGTACACACCCCTGCGGGCCAATGTCGAACCTCCATGATTTGCAACGACGTCCCTATTGAAATTGAAGGACTGGAATTCCTTGTCTCTCCCATCATACAGAAGTCCTGTAGCATTGATCTCATTTTGGGAATGGATTGGTAGAAAGCGCATACTACTTCTATAGTTTGCGCCACTAAGACCATCCATCTACTACACCCTTTCGATGAAATAATAAGCTACAATGCTTGTCTGGTTCAGAATGCCTAGGCAATGCTTTATGTGTTGAATGTATTGAACGCTGCACCACTCGAGGGCATTGAACACATTCCCGTCGTGCATAAATTCCTCGATGTCTTTCCTGAAGAACTTCCAGGAATTCCCCCTACTAGAGCTGTTGAATTTATCATCAACTTGAAACCAGGAACCACTCCTATAGCCAAACGACCCTACAAGATGCCATCGCATGAACTCATTGAGCTTAAGGAGGAAACCGACAAATCTCTTCGCAGTGGTTTCATTCGCCCAAGTTGCTCTCGACTTGAGGTTGGATTACCACCAGATCTGTGTTCGTCAAGAGGATATCCCAAAGACCGCCTTCGTGACTCGATATGGATCATACGAGTACACCGTCATGTCATTTGGCTTAACCAATGCTCCAGCCACCTTATCTCGTCTAATGAACTATATATTCATGGAATACCTCGACAAGTTCGTCGTGGTTTATCTGGATGATATCCTCGTATATTCCAAGAACAAAGAAGAACATGCCGAACATCTTCGCCTTGTTCTGGAAAAGCTTCGACAGCATCAAGTCTATGCTACGTATTCCAAGTGTGAATTTTGGCTTCCTGAAGTAACTTATCTTGGGCATGTCATCTCTAAGGATGGTATTGCCGTCAACCCAGAACGAGCCCATGCTATTCTCGATTGGAATCCTCCGAAGAATGTCAAGCAAGTTAGAAGTTTTCTCGGACTCGCCAGCCATTGCCGTCGATTCGTCAAAAACTTCTCCAAGATCGCCAGGCCTCTGACTAGCCTATTGCATAAGGGCGTCAAGTTCCAATGGACAGACAAGTGTTAGGAAAGTTTCCAGGCACTCAAAGACAAGTTGACTTCTGCCCTAGTGCTTGCTCCACCTGATACTAAGAAGGACTTCATCATTTACTGCGACGCTTCCCGTCATGGATTAGGCTGTGTCCTAATGCAAGAGCGCAAAGTGATTGCTTATGCATCTCGTCAATTATGCCCTCACGAAGAGAACTACCCAGTTCACGACCTCGAGCTTGCTACTGCCATTCATGCACTGAAGTAGTGGCGACATTACCTTCTCGGTAATCATTGCGAGATCTTAACCGACCACCAAAGTGTAAAGTATCTGTTTACTCAGCCAGACCCGAACCTCCGTCAGCAGAGATGGATGGAGACTATTGCAGACTTTGACTTGGGTATTTCCTATACACCAGGCAAGGTTAATGTAGTGGCTGATGCCTTGACCCGCAAGTCTTAGTGCAACCACCTCCAGGTTCACGAAGTTCAACCTTTGCTTGTTGAAGAATCCAGGAAGCTGAACCTCCATATTGTTCCTACTGGTGCACTCGCTCCCCCTCCCCCATAGTTCCAAAGGATGAATCTTCGTGTTGTTCCTCAGGGTTCTCTAAATACCCTTGCTGTCGAGCCAGATCTCGTGGGCGATATCAAGACTATTCAACATTAAGACTCTTAAGTCAAGAAGATTAAACTCTATCTCGCAGAAGGAAAGCCCTCATTCTTCACTATTTCCGACGATGGCACCTTGTACTTCTGAAATAATGGGCGAAGAAAGCACCAGAGGGGGGCCACTAGCTATCCACAAGGGTGGGGGGGGGCGCCCTACCCCCTGCCTTGTGGGCCACCTGGCAGGCCCCTGATGCCCACCTTCTGCTTTATGGTGTGTTTTGAACTGGAAAAATGCAGAAGGAAGTTTCGGGACGAAGCGCTGCAGTCTCGAGACGGAAGCTGGGCAGAACCAATCTAGGGCTCCGGCGGAGCGGTTCTGCCAGGGAAACTTCCCTCCAGGAGGGGGAAATCGAAGCCATCATCATCACCAATGATCCTCTCATCGAGAGTGGGTCAATCTCCATCAACATCTTCACCAGCACCATCTCCTCTCAAACCCTAGTTCATCTCTTGTATCCGATCTCTGTCTCAAAACCTCAGATTGGTACTTGTGGGTTGCTAGTAGTGTTGATTACTCCTTGTAGTTGATGTTAATTGGTTTATTCGGTGAAAGATCATATGTTCAGATTCTTAATGATAATTAATGCTCCTCTGATTATGAACATGAATATGCTTTGTGAGTAGTTACGTTTGTTCCTGAGGACATGGGAGAAGTCTTGTTATAAGTAATCATGTGAATTTGGTATTCATTCGATATTTTGATGAGATGTATGCTGTCTCTCCTCTAGTGGTTTTATGTGAACGTCGACTACATAATACTTCACCATGCTTTGGGCCTAGGGGGAGGCATTGGGAAGTAATAAGTAGATGATGGGTTGCTAGAGTGAAAGAAGCTTAAACCCTAGTGTATGTGTTGCTTTGTAAGGGGCTGATTTGGATCCATATGTTTCATGCTATGGTTAGATTTATCTGAATTCTTCTTTCATAGTTGTGGATGCTTGCGAGAGGGGTTAATCATAAGTGGGAGGCTTGTCCAAGGAAGGGCATGCTACTTCTTGAGCTTGCGTTCGTTTTTTCCTTGAAGAGGAAACGGTGATGCAACAAAGTAGAGATAAGTATTTCCCTCAGTTAGATAACCAAGGTCTCAATCCAGTAGGAGACAACGCACAAATCACCAATACCTGCACGAACAATCAAACAACTTGCACTCAACGCGATAAAGGGGTTGTCAATCCCTTCACGGTCACTTGCAAAAGTGAGATTTGATAGAGATAGATGAAACTAAACAAACGATAAAGTAAATATTTTTGGGTTTTTTGGTTTATAGGTTGGAAAGTAAAAGATTGCAAAATAGTAGATTGGAAACTTATATGATGGAAAATAGACCCGGGGGCCATAGGTTTCACTAGAGGCTTCTCTCAAGATAGCAAATAATACGGTGGGTGAATAAATTACTGTCGAGCAATTGATAGAAAAGTGCAAAGTTATGACGATATCTAAGGCAATGACTATGAAATATTGGCATCATGTCCATGTCAAGTAGACCGAAACGATTCTGCATCTACTACTATTACTCCACACATCGACCGAGTCCTGCCTACATCTAGAGTATTAAGTTCATGTAGAACAGAGTAACACAGTAAGTAAGATGACATGATGTAGAGGAATAAACTCAAGCAATATGATGTAAACCCCATCCTTTTATCCTTGATGGCAACAATACAATACGTGCCTTTCTGCCCCTACTGTCACTGGGAAAGGACACCGCAAGACTGAACCCAAAGCTAAACACTTCTCCCATTGCAAGAAAAACCAATCTAGTTGGCCAAACCAAACCAATAGTTCGAAGAGAATTACAAAGATATCAAATCATGCATAAAAGAATTCAGAGAAGATTCAAATAATATTCATAGATAAGCTGATCATAAATCCAGAATTCATCAGATCTTGACAAACACACTGCAAAAGAAGATTACATCGGAAAGATCTTCAAGAACATCAAGGGGAACATGGTATTGAGAATCAAAGAGAGAGAAGAAGCCATCTAGCTACTAGCTATGGACCCGTCGGTCTGAGGTAAACTACTCACGCTTCATCGAAAGGGCAATAGAGTTGATGTAGAAGCCCTCCGTGACCGAATCCCCCTCCGACAGGATGCTGGAAAAGGTCCCAAGATGGGATCTCATGGGAAGAGAAGGTCGTGGCGGTGGAAAAGTGTTTTCATGGATGCTTCTGGTGGTTTGGGAATATATGTGAATATATAGGAGGAAGATCTAGGTCAAGGGGTCACCAAGGGGCGAACAAGGTAGGGGGGCGTGCCCTCCACTCTTGTGGCTACCTTGTGGCTCTTTTGACTTGCACTCCAAGTCTCCTAGGTGTCTTCTGTTCCAAGAAAAATCATCGCGAAGGTTTTATTCCGTTTGGACTCCGTTTGGTATTCCTTTTCTATGAAGCTCAAAAACAAGGAAAAAACATGAACTGGCACTGGACTCTAGGTTAATAGGTTAGTCCCAAAAATAATATAATATAACATATTAATGCATACAAAGAATCCAAAACAAATAATATAATAGCATGGAATAATAAAAAAATATAGATACATTGGTGACGTATCAAGCATCCCCAAGCTTAATTCCTGCTTGTCCTCGAGTAGGTAAATGATAAAAACAGAATTTTTGATGTGGAATGCTACCTAACATATTTATCCATGTAATTTTTCTTTATTGTGGCATGAATGTTCAGATCCATAAGATTCAAAACAAAAGTTTAATATTGACATAGAAACAATAATACTTCAAGCGTACTAACAAGGCAATTATGTCTTCTCAAAATAACATGGCCAAAGAAAGCTTATCCCTAGAAAATCATATAGTCTGGCCATGCTCCATATTCATCACACAAAATATTCAAATCATGCACAACCCCGATGACAAGCCAAGCAATTGTTTCATACTTTTGATGTTCTCAAACCTTTTGAATTTTCATGCAATACATGAGCGCGAGCTATGGACGTATCACTATAGGTGGAATAGAATATGGTGGTTGTGGTGAAAACAAAAAGAAGGAGATAGTCTCACATAAAATAGGAGTATCAACAGGCTATGGAGATGCCCATCAATAGATATCAAGTTGAGTGAGTAGGGATTTCCATGCAATGGATGCACTAGAGCGATAAGTTTATGAAAGCTCATGTCACAGCCCTAGAATTCTACTTTGTAATTAGTTGCATCAGTGAGTGGCTTCCATGCATCATGTTTAAATTTCATTTAAAGTTGAAATGGGGATCGATCAAACCCTAGCACCAGAAAGAATTCAAATAGGTTCAATTAAAATCTTTTTCAATGAGCCCAAAATGCCCTTTGAAAATGTTCATGATTTCTGATAAAGGTGAAAACCTCTGCCAAAAATGATGAGAATATTTCTTGGACATTTATGGATTTTTGAATTAACCCAGTAAGTATTTGAAATGGAGCTAATAAATGCTATAGATAATTTTAGGGCTCTAGTAATTCTGGAACTTGTTGTGGGGCTTTGGAATAATTAGTGCATCCACAATAGTTTTTAGAAGCTACAAAGATAATTTGGTTAGAAAACCAAATTCAGAAACAAACTGCAAAAATAGAAAACAGAAACAAATGAATAAAAGACAGAGGAGAGAAAGACTTACCCGGCGTTTACCAGCAGCAGAGCCGGCCCAGCACTTTTCCTGGTCCAACCCACCACCGTAGTTGTCGCCGTTCGGGGAACGGGGGTCCCCAGACTTGCCTGCCTACGGCCCACGGCGTGGCTGAGCTAGCAGGTCTGTATGGCCCATCTTCATCGACGAGGTATTCAATACCCTCGCGATGGGCCAAGCCTCACGAGGTGGACGATGCAAGACCTCCTCAGGAGTGGCCTTGCCAGGCAGGCTCACGAGGGGCGGAGAGATCAAGGCAAGGAAAACCTCGCGAGGTCCTCGTGACGTGAGCCATGACGATCGAGACCAGGCGGGCGCCAGGCGGGTGCCAACGCACGCAGTGTCCTTGCTTCCTCTTTGGTGCCAAGGGGGCAAGCGCAGGCGCAGAGTACCGAGGCATCAAGCAAAGGTTTCCATATCGGTGCAATGAGACCAAGACTAGCAGGATGGCAAGACGGAGGTCACCATGGAGCCCAAGACGGCATCACCACCAGAGCCTTTTGCAGGCGAAGACTACTTTTGTCAGGATAAGCTGTACTAGCTGTCCCCTTTCAAATTGGCCGTTGTTGGCTCCCTTCCCACTCAATATTTGGGAGAGGACCAGGGCCTATATAAGTAGAACTAGCCACTATAGTAGTCGGGACGAGAGAAAAGAGGGAGAACTCATTCAGAGGCATCTCACCCACACAAGTTCGCCAAGCACAAGAACACCTCAACCTCAGGAGGCTGTTCTTCCCCTTGTACTATTCATCATCAGCCCAAGAGGCAATCCACCACCACCACACTGGAGTAGGGTATTGCACCACAACGGTGGCCCGAACCAGTATAAATCTTCTGTATTTGTGTTGCAAGTTCATGGAGTTCATCCACGAGATCTTAGCGAGCTAGGGTGTGGATCGATAGGGAGAAAACCTTCGCGCGCACCCTAGTGTTCGAACCTCATGGGTTTTGCCGGAACCCGTGATCCGACATTTGGCGCACCAGGTAGGGGTGCGCCGAAGCTTCCTTCCGTCACTCCGCGCTCCGTTGCTCCGTCGTCTCCATGGCAGACGCACGCCGCGCTCGTGCTGAGCGCCGGGCTGCCCTCGCTGCCCGCGTCTCTCAGATGACTCCCATCGGTGGGCCACCTCGTTGTTCCCCGTCGCCTACCACCAACGCCGCCACCGGCCCGACAGAGAACGAGCAGCAAGCATCCTCGCTGCACCCCTCGCTGCGTCGGGACGGCCGCACCGCCACTCCATCGTTGACCCCGACCATTTCTTCTTCCCATGCACGTCACCCTCCCATGGACGCACGGGCCACGCTCCTCATGGCGCACGAGCTCCTGCGCTACCGACCGGTCGATGACCTCTACGTGGACTGGCTCAACCGCATCGCCAAGCTTGTCCGTGCCGCAGGTGGCTCCCCTGCGCCGTCCCTCTCTCCGCCTCGCCCTCCGCCAGCTACAGGCGACGTAGCTCACGGAGCGCCTCCACCACCTCTGCCCCAAGACGGCGCCCTGGCGCCAAGGCGCGCGGCTCCACAAGGCGACCCACCTCGTCCCGCGCCTGCGCGTGAAGAAAGAAGCTGTCAAGAAGTCCCTCGACTGCAAGAAAATGCTCCGCCGCTCCTCGCGCCACCGCGCCAAGACCGGCTGTGGCGGCAAGACCGCGCGCCACCTGTAGCGGCAGGGTGCGGACCCCATCAAGACCAAGCTCCACCCCAAGGTGGGCCTCGGTGACCATAGCCGGCTACTGCGCTTTCACCCCCGAGCTGCGTAGCATCGCCTGGCTGGGTAAGTTCAAGCCGGACCTGCCTCCTCGTTACGATGGCACCCCCGACCCCGCGGAGTTCTTGTAGCTCTACGAGCTGAGCATCGAAGTGGCCAACAGCGACGAGAAAGTCATGGCGAACTGGTTTCGCATGGCTCTCAAGGATGGCACCCGCTCCTGGCTCTTGAACCTGTCACCGGGCTCGATCTCCTCCTGGGACGACATGCGCAACCACTTCGTCGCCAACTTCCAGGGCACTCGCAACCGCCCGCCGGCTGCGGGTGACCTACGCCGCGTCAGGCTGCAACCGGGAGAGACCCTCCATAAGTACATCCAACGCTTGAACAATGTCCGCCTCAAGATCCCCAAGGTGACGGACGAGGCCATCATCTCCGCGTTCTCTGATGGCGTCCGCGACGTCAAGATGAAGGAAGAGCTCGCTATCCACAAGGAGATGTGCATGTCCCTGGAGTTGTTCAACCTGGCGACCAAGTGCGCAAGAGCTGAGGAGGGGCGCCTCTCCCTCCTCGAGCTCCCAGCCGCAGGCCCGGAGGAGAAGAAAGCCAAGGCCAAGGACGTGGAGCGCAAGGGAGCAGCCGTGCTCGCAGCGGAACCAGACACCAAGCGTGGCAGAGACCAACCAGAGTCATCCAAGAGCAGCCATCCGTTCTGCGCCTTCCACAACCTGAATACCGACAACACCAGCGACTGTCAAGAGCTCAGAGCCATTCATGAAGGACACTTCGGTCGACACCCCGAGTGCGGCGACTGGGGCTACGACCGAGGAGGAGGACATGGTGGTGGACGCTGGGACGACCGTGGCCCGCGCCAGGAGTGGCGCGACCGGCCTTGTGAGGACCGCTGGCAGGATCAGCCTCGCGAGGGCGCCTGGAGGGATCAGCCTCATGAGGATCGTCCTCAAGGCAACACCGGACTCCCTCCGCTGCCGCCACCACCAAGAAGGAATGACGAACACCATCAAAACGAGGGGGCAGGGGATGATACGTCTTCAACGAATCTATAATTTTTGATTGTTCCATGCTATATTATATCCTGTTTTGGACATTATTGGGCTTTATTATACACTTTTATATTATTTTTCGGACTAACCTATTAACTGGAGGCCCATCCCAGAATTGCTGTTTTTTTGCCTATTTTAGAGTTTCACAGAACAAGAATATCAAACGGAGTCCAAACGGAATGAAACCTTCGGGAACATGATTTTCGGAACGAACATGATCAAGAGGACTTGGACCCTACATCAAGAAAGCAACCAGGAGGGCACGAGGTAGGGGGCGTGCCTACCCCCCAGGCGTGCCCTCCACCCTCGTGGGGCCCACGTTGCTCCACCGATGTACTTCTTCCTCCTATATATACCTACGTACCCCCAAACTACCAGATACGGAGCCAAAACCCTAATTCCACAGCCGTAACTTTCTGTATCCGTGAGATCCCATCTTGGGGCCTTTTCCGGAGCTCCACTGGAGGGGGCATCGATCACAGAGGGCTTCTACATCAACACCATAGCCTCTTCGATGAAGTGTGAGTAGTTTACTTCAGACCTTCAGGTCCATAGTTATTAGCTAGATGGCTTGTTCTCTCTTTTTGGATCTCAATACAAAGTTCTCCCCCTCTCTTGTGGAGATCTATTCGATGTAATCTTCTTTTGCGGTGTGTTTGTTGAGACCGATGAATTGTGGGTTTATGATCAAGTTTATCTATGAACAATATTTGAATCTTCTCTGAATTCTTTTATGTATGATTGGTTACCTTTACAAGTCTCTTCGAATTATCAGTTTGGTTTGACCTACTAGATTGATCTTTCTTGCAATGGGAGAAGTGCTTAGCTTTGGGTTCAATCTTGCGGTGTCCTTTCCCAGTGACAGTAGGGGCAGCAAGGCACATATTGTATTGTTGCCATCGAGGATAACAAGATGGGGTTTATTTCATATTGCATGAGTTTATCCCTCTACATCATGTCATCTTTCTTAAAGCATTACTCTGTTCTTTTGAACTTAATACTCTAGATGCATGCTGGATAGCGGTCGATGTGTGGAGAAATAGTAGTACATGCAGGCAGGAGTCGGTCTACTTGTCTCGGACGTGATGCCAATATACATGATCATACCTAGATATTCTCATAACTATGCTCAATTCTGTCAATTGCTCAATAGTAATTTGTTTACCCACCATAATACTTATGCTCTCGAGAGAAGCCACTAGTGAAACCTATGGCCCCTGATTCTATTCTCCATCATATTAATCTTCCGTCAACAAGCTATTTCCTTTTCCGTTTATTTTTATTTCTTTACTTTGCATCTTTATCATAAAAATACCAAAAATATTATCTTACCATATCTATTAGATCTCACTTTCGTAAGTAACCGTGAAGGGATTGACAACCCCTTTATTGCGTTGGTTGCGAGGATTTTATTTGTTTGTGTAGGTGCGAGGGACTCGTGCGTGGCCTCCTACTGGATTGATACCTTGGTTCTCAAAAACTGAGGGAAATACTTAAGCTACTTTGCTGCATCACCCTTTCCTCTTCAAGGGAAAACAAACAAAGCGCTCAAGAAGTAGGAAGAAGGATTTCTGGCGCCGTTGCCGGGGAGTCTACGCAAAAGTCAACATACCAAGTACCCACCACAAACCCTTATCTCCCACATTACATTATTTGCCATTTGCCTCTCATTTTCCTCTGCCCCACTTCACCCTTGCCGTTTTATTCACCCTCTTTTTCGTTCGCCTCTTTCCCGTTTGCTTTGATGTCTTACTTGGCTCGTTTGCTCGTTTGGTTGGAATTGTTGTTTATTTATTACTAAGTAGAGAACCTAAGATCTATGGATCCTCATCCGCTTGCTAATCTTTTTAAGAGATCCAATTATAATGAACCAATTGCCAGTGAATTTTGTGCACTAGATTATCTTTATGAGGTTTTCCTTGAAATTCGTCAATCTGAAAAGTGTGATGATTACTTTATGGAGTGATTCACGATGAATCTTTGAATAGAAAGCATGATTGCAATAATGATAGTATAAATTCTATTAATGTCAATATGCAAAACCCTAAGCTTGGGGATGCTAGTTTTGCTATATCTACTACTTGTTGCAATGATCATGATTGGGGTGATTCTTCTTTTGATCTTGAAAATTTATTTAAGCCCGATGATGAATATGAGATTGATAATAGTGTTTGAAATATTATTGAAAGTGGGTTTGTAAGAGTGTCAACTTTATATCCCACATATTTGGAGAATGTTCAATCTTATGAAATTTTTGATAAAAGTGGGTTTGGAGAGGTCATGACTTTAGTTAGTGTTAATCCCACTATTTTGGAAGAGTGTCAACTTTGCATGCATGTGGATCATTTTGAAAATATTTTATGTGATAGCTAATTTGTTGAATTTGCATATGATCCAACATGCAATTATTATGATAGAGGAAAATATGGTGGTAGAAATTTTCATGTTACTAAATTACCTCTCGTTATGTTGAGATTGCTATTGTTTCTTTCCGCTTCCTTGCATATGCTAGTTTTCTCTCTCCTTGATAATTTGTTTTCCTATAAGATGCCTATGCATAGGAAGTATATTAGACTTAGATGTGTTTGTCACGTGTTTTATTATGCTCTCTTTGTGATTCAATTCTTGTCTTTCATGTGAGCATCATTAAAATTATCAATGCCTAGCTATAGGGCTTTAAAGAAAAGCGTTTGTTGGGAGACAACCCAATATTTTTCCTTTCTATTATTCAATAAATAATTTATCCAGACTCCGTTTTGTTTGTGTTTAATTAGTGTTTGTACCAAGTAGAACCGTTGGGAAGACTTGGGGAAAGTCTTTTTAATCTTGCTGTAAAAAAACAGAAACTTTAGCGCTCACGAGAATTGCTGTCATTTTTATTTGGAAAGTGATATTTAGTTAATTCTTTTTGAAGATGATTAATAGATAAATTACTCACGTCCAGAAATTTATTTTATAATTTTTGGGGTTCCATAACTTGCGTTAACTACAGATTACTACAGACTGTTCTGTTTTTGACAGATTCTGTTTTTCGTGTGTTGTTTGCTTATTTTCATGAATCTATGGCTAATAAAATAGTTTATAAAGCATAGATAAGTTGGAATACAGTAGGTTTAACACCAATATAAATAAATAATGAGTTCATTACAGTACCATGAAGTGGTGTTTTGTTTTCTTTCGCTAACGGAGCTCACGAGATTTTCTACTTTAAGTTTTGTGTTGTGAAGTTTTCAAGTTTTGGGTGAAAGATTTGATGGATTATGGAACAAGGAGTGGAAAGATCCTAAGATTGGGGATTCCCATGGCAACCCAAGATAATCTAAGGACACCTAAAAGCCCAAGCTTGGGGATGCCCCAGAAGGCATCCCCGCTTTCGTCTACTTCCATCGGTAACTTTACTTGGAGCTATATTTTTATTCAACACATGATATGTGTTTTGCTTGGAGCGTCTTGCATTATTTGAGTCTTTATTTGTTAGTTTTCCACAAGCATCCTTGCTGTACACACCTTTTGAGGGAGACACACATGATTCGGAAATTGCTAGAATACTCTATGTGCTTCACTTATATCTTTTGAGTTATATAGTTTTTGCTCTAATGCTTCACTTATATCTTTTAGGGCATGGTGGTGGATTTTTTTTATAGAAACTATTGTTCTCTCATGCTTCACTTAGATTATTTTGAGAGTCCTACAAAACAGCATGGTAATTCGATTTAATTATGTTAGGCATTCAAGATTAATAATTTTTTCTTATGAGTGTGTTGAATACTATGAGAAGTTTGATACTTGATAATTGTTTTGAGATGTGGAGATGGTGATATTAGAGTCATGCTAGTTGAGTAGTTGTGAATTTGAGAAATACTTGTGTTGAAGTTTGTGATTCCCATAGCATGCACGTATGGTGAACCGTTATGTGAAGAAGTCGGAGCATGATTTATTTATTGATTGTCTTCCTTATGAGTGGTGGTCGGGGACGAGCGATGGTCTGTTCCCCAATCTACCCGCCTAGGAGCATGTGCGTAATATTTTCTTTCGATAACTAATAGATTTTTGCAATAAGTATGTGAGTTCTTTATGACTAATGTTGAGTCCATGGATTAGACACACTCTCACCCTTCCACCATTGCTAGCCTCTCTAATACCGCGCACTTTTTGCCGGTACCATACACCCACCATATACCTTCCTCAAAACAGCCACCATACCTACCTATCATGGCATTTCCATAGCCATTCCGAGATATATTTCCATGCAACTTTCCACCTTTCCGTTATTATGACACGCTTCATCATTGTCATATTGCTTGCATGATCATGTAGTTGACATTGTATTTGTGGCAAAGCCACCGTTCAAAATTCTTTCATACATGTCACTCATGATTCATTGCATATCACGGTACACCGCCGGAGGCATTCACATAGAGTCATATTTTGTTCTAAGTATTGAGTTGTAATTGTTGAGTTGTAAGTAAAGAAAAGTGTGATGATCATCATTTTTAGACAATTGTCCCAAGTGAGGAAAGGATGATGGAGACTATGATTCCTCCACAAGTCGGGATGGGACTCCGGACTAAAAAAAGAGGCCATAAAAAAGAAGAGAGAAGGCCCAAATAAAAAAAATGAGAGAAAAATGAGAGAAGGGACAATGCTACTATCCTTTTACCACACTTGTGCTTCACAGTAGTGATACGTCTCTAACGTATCTATAATTTTTGATTGCTCCATGCTATATTATCTACTGTTTTGGGCAATATTGGGCTTTATTATCCACTTTTACATTATTTTTGGGACTAACCTATTAACCGGTGGCCCAACCCAGATTTGCTGTTTTATGCCTATTTTAGCATTTTGAAGAAAAGGAATATCAGACGGAGTCGAAACGGAACGAAATCAACTAGAGAAGTTATTTTTGGAACGAAAGCAACCCGATGGACTTGGACCCCACGTCAAGGAAGGAACGAGGAAACCACGAGGGTGGGGGGCGCACCCACCCCCGAGGGCGCGCGCCCCTGCCTCGTGGGGCCCTCGTGGCTCCCCTGACGTACTTCTTCCGCCTATATAACTCCACGTACCCTAAAATTTCCAGAACAATAGATCGGGAGTTCTGCCGCCAGAAGCCTCCGTAGCCACCGAAAACCAATCTAGACCAGTTCCGGCACCCTGCCGGAGGGGGAAATCCTTCTCCGGTGGCCATCTTCATCATCCCGGTGCTCTCCATGATGAGGAGGGAGTAGTTCTCCCTCGGGGCTGAGGGTATGTACCAGTAGCTATGTGTTTGATCTCTCTCTCTCTCTCTCATGTTCTTGATTTGGCACGATCTTGATGTATCGCGAGCTTTGCTATTATAGTTGGATCTTATGTTTCTCCTCCCCCTATTCTCTCTTGTAATGAATCGAGTTTCCCCTTTGAAGTAATCTTATCAGATTGAGTCTTTAAAGATTTGAGAACACTTGATGTATGTCTTGCCGTGGATATCTGTGGTGATAATGGGATATCACGTGATTCACCTGATGTATGTTTTGGTGATCAACTTGCCGGTTCCGCCCATGAACCTATGCATAGGGGTTGGCACACGTTTTCGTCGTGATTCTCCGATAGAACTTTGGGGCACTCTTTGAGGTCCTTTGTGTTGGTTGAATAGATGAATCTGAGATTGTGTGATGCATATCGTATAATCATACCCACGGATACTTGAGGTGACATTGGAGTATCTAGGTGACATTAGGGTTTTGATTGATTTGTGTCTTAAGGTGTTATTCTAGTACGAACTCTAGGGCTGTTTGTGACACTTATAGGAATAGCCCAACGGATTGATTGGAAAGAATAACTTTGAGGTGGTTTCGTACCCTACCATAATCTCTTCGTTCGTTCTCCGCTATTAGTGACTTTGGAGTGACTCTTTGTTGCATGTTGAGGGATAGTATTATGATCCAATTATGTTAGTATTGTTGAGAGGACTTACACTAGCGAAAGTATGAACCCTAGGCCTTGTTTCAACGCATTTCAATACCGTTTACGCTCACTTTTATCGCTTGCTACCTTGCTGTTTTTATAATTTCAGATTACAAATACCTTTATCTACTATCCATATACCACTTGTTTCACCATCTCTTCGCTGAACTAGTGCACCTATACAATTTACCGTTGTATTGGGTGTGTTGGGGGCACAAGAGACTCTTTGTTATTTGGTTGCAGGGTTGCTTGAGAGAGACCATCTTCATCCTACGCCTCCTACGGATTGATAAACCTTAGGTCATCCACTTGAGGGAAATTTGGTACTGTCCTACAAACCTCTACACTTGGAGGCCCAACAACGTCTACAAGAAGAAGGTTGTGTAGTAGACATCAAGCTCTTTTCTGGCGCCGTTGCCGAGGAGGTTAGCGCTTGAAGGTATATCTTGCAATCGAGTCTTTTAGTTTCTTGTTTTATCACTAGTTTAGTCTATAAAAGAAAAATACAAAAAAATGGAATTGAGTTTGTCTCATACGCTTCACCTTTTAAATATCTTTCGTGAGTATGATGGAAAAGATAATTGTGCTCAAGTGCTAGAAGAATAAATCTATAAAATGTTTGGCACTAAATATTTGAATGATGAGCACGATTGCAATGTTGTTAGTATGAATTCCCTGAATATCCATGATGCTAATGATATTCAAAGCCACAAGCTTGGGGAAGCTATGTTTGATGAAGATGATATTTTTTGTACCCCAAGTTTTGATGAGCAAATTTATTATGATGAAAGCATACCTCCTATCTATGATGATTATTGTGATGAAACATATGCTTTAAAGAATAATGATAACCATGAAACTTGTCATCTTGATCTTAATTTTCAATCACATGATAGTTATTTTGTTGAGTTTGCTCCCACTATTATTCATGAGAAGAATTTTGCTTACGTGGAGAGTAATAAAATTTCTATGCTTGTAGATCATGAAAATAATGCTTTAGGTGCTGGTTATATTGTTGAATTCATTCATTATGCTACTGAAAATTATTATGAGGGAGGAATATATGCTTGTAGGAGTTGCAATAATATCAAGTTTCCTCTCTATGTGCTTAAAGTTTTGAAGTTATGCTTGTTTTGCCCTCCTATGCTGGTTGATTATTGTTTCCACAAGTTGTTTGCTCACAAAATCCCTATGCATAGGAAGTATGTTAGACTTAAATGTGCTAGTCATATTCTTCATGATGCTCTCCTTATGTTTCAATTCTTATCCTTTATGTGAGCATCATTGTCATTATCATGCCTAGCTAGGGGCGTTAAACGATAGCGCTTGTTGGGAGGCAGCCCAATTTTATTTTAGTTCCTTGCTTTTTGTTCCTGTTTAATAATAAATAATCCATATAGCCTATGTTTATATGTGGTTTAATGTGTTTAATTAGTGTTTGTGCAAAGTAGAACCGTTGGGAAGACTTGGGGAAAGTCTTTGCGATCATGCTGTAAAAATAGAAACTTTAGCGCTCACGAGAACTAGTGCCATTTTTATTTGGAGAGTGATATTTAGTTAATTCTTTTTTCAGATGATTAATATATGAATTCCTTAGGTCCAGAAATTTATTTGAGAATTTTATGAGTTCCATAAGTATACGTTTGATTCAGATTACTACAGACTGTTTTGTTTTTGACAGATTCTGTTATTCGTGTGTTGTTTTCTTATTTTGATGAATCTATGTCTAGTAAAATAGTTTATAAAGCATAGAGAAGTTGGAATACAGTAGGTTTAACACCAATATAAATAAATAATGAGTTCATCACAGTACCTTGAAGTGGTGATTTATTTTCTTATACTAACGGAGCTTACGAGTTTTCTGTTAAGTTTTGTGTTGTGAAGTTTTCAAGTTTTGGGTAAGGATTCGATGGACTATGGAATAAGGAGTGGCAAGAGCCTAAGATTGGGGATGCCAAAGGCACCCCAAGGTAATGTTCAAGGATAGCCAAGAGCCTAAGCTTGGGGATGCCCCGGAAGGCATCCCCTCTTTCGTCTTCGTTCATCGGTAACTTTACTTGGAGCTATATTTTTATTCGCCACATGATATGTGTTTTGCTTGGCGCGTCAATTTATTTTGTTAGGATTTGCTTGCTGTTATTTAGAACAATGTTTTGCATCTTTTATTTCAATAAAAGTGGCATTGATAGCCTTTACTATGCCTATGTTACAAGTATACATGTTGCTGTTTGAAAACAGAAAGTTTACCGCTGTTGCAATAATTCCCTAGAAAAGTCAGAATGTGATAAAATGTTGAAACCTTTTTCATATTAAGACCTGATAAATTTACTACAGTGTTAATTTTCTTTCATAATTTTTGGAGGTAGGGAAGTATGGATGTTGCTCCATTCTTTACAGACTATCCTGTTTAGGCAGATTGCTGTTATGTTTGCATATGTTTGCTTCTTTAATGATTCTATTTGAGGATAGGACTATTAAATATGCGGAGGAATTTAGTATGCAATGTTGAATAATAATTTTAGTGATTTGCTACAGTAGAGTATGATAAGGTTTTGGCAATGGTTTATACTAACTTATCTCACGAGTCCTTGTTGAGTTTTGTGTGGATGAAGCTTTTGAGATTTAGGGAGACCGTGATATGAGAGGAATTAAGGAGAAACAAAAGCTCAAGCTTGGGGATGCCCAAGGCACCCCAAGATAATATTTCAAGAAGTCTCAAGCATCTAAGCTTGGGGATGCCCCGATTGGCATCCCACCTTTCTTCGTCAACAATTATCGGTTAGTATCGGTTGATCCTAAGTTTTTGCTTCTTCACATGATGTTTGCCATTCTTAGAATGTCATTTTATTTTGTTTTGCTTGCTGTTTGAATAAAATACCAAGATCTGAAATTATTAAATGTTAGAGAGTCTTCACATAGTTGCATAATTATTCGACTACTCATTGATCTTCACTTATATCTTTCGGAGTAGTTTGTGATTTGCTCTAGTGCTTCACTTATATCTTTTAGAGCATGGTCGTAGTTTTATTTTTAAGAAATAGATGAACTCTCATGCTTCACTTAGATTACTTTGAGAGTCTTAATAGCATGGTAATTTGCTTAAAATCCTAATATGCTAGGTATCGAGAATAATAAAATTCTCTTATGAGTGTGTTGAATACTAAGAGAAGTTTGATACTTGATGATTGTTTTGACATATGAGGATGGTAATATTAGAGTCATGCTAGTTGAGTAGTTGTGAATTTGAGAAATACTTTTGTTGAAGTTTGTGATTCCCGTAGCATGCACGTATGGTGAACCGTTATGTGATGAAGTCGGAGCATGATTTATTTATTGATTGCCTTCCTTATGAGTGGCGGTCGGGGACGAGCGATGGTCTTTTCCTACCAATCTATCCCCCTAGGAGCATGCGTGTAGTACTTTGTTTCGATAACTAATAGATTTTTGCAATAAGTATGTGAGTTCTTTATGACTAATGTTGAGTCCATGGATTATACGCACTCTCACCCTTCCACCATTGCTAGCCTCTCTAGTACCACGCAACTTTCGCCGGTACCATAAACCAACCATATACCTTCCTCAAAACAGCCACCATACCTACCTATTATGGCATTCCCATAGCCATTCCGAGATATATTGCCATGCAACTTTCCACCATTCCGTTTATTATGACACGCTTCATCATTGTCATATTGCTTTGCATGATCATGTAGTTGACACCGTATTTGTGGCAAATCCACCGTTCATAATTCTTTCATACATGTCACTCATGCATCATTGCACATCCCGGTACACCGCCGGAGGCATTCATATAGAGTCATATCTTGTTCTAAGTATCAAGTTGTATCATCGAGTTGTAAATAAGTAGAAGTGTGATGATCATCATTCAATAGAGTATTGTCCCAAAAAAATTAAAAAAAGAGAGAAAGGCCATAAAAAAAGAAAGGCCAAATAAAAAAAAATAAAGGCCAAATAAAAAAGGGGAAGGCCAAATAAAAAAATAAAAAAATATATAAAAGGGGCAATGCTACTATCCTTTTACCACACTTATGCTTCAAAGTAGCACCATGATCTTCATTATAGAGAGTCTCCTATGTTGTCGCTTTCATATACTAGTGGGAATCTTTCATTATAGAACTGGGCTTGTATATTCCAATGATGGGCTTCCTCAAAATGCCCTAGGTCTTCGTGAGCAAGCAAGTTGGATGCACACCCACATAGTTTCTTTTGAGCTTTCATACACTTATAGATCTAGTGCATCCGTTGCATGGCAATCCCTACTCACTCACATTGATATCTATTGATGGGCATCTCCATAGCCCGTTGATACGCCAAGTTGATGTGAGACTATCTTCTCCTTTTTGTCTTCTCCACAACCACCATTCTATTCCACCTATAGTGCTATATCCATAGCTCACGCTCATATATTGCGTGAAGATTGAAAAAGTTTGAGAATATCAAAAGTATGAAACAATTGCTTGGCTTGTCATCGGGGTTGTGCATGATTTAAATATTTTGTGTGGTGAAGATAGAGCATAGCCAGACTATATGATTTTGTAGGGATAGCTTTCTTTGGCCATGTTATTTTGAGAAGACATGATTGCTTAGTTAGTATGCTTGAAGTATTATTATTTTTATGTCAATATGAACTTTTGCCTTGAATCTTTCGGATCTGAATATTCATATCACAAGTAAGAAGAATTACAATGACATTATGCGAACTAGCATTCCACATCAAAAATTATCTTTTTTATCATTTACCTACTCGAGGACGAGCAGGAATTAAGCTTGGGGATGCTTGATACATCTCCAACGTATCTATAATTTTTGATTGCTCCATGCTATATTATCTATTGTTTTGGGCAATATTGGGCTTTATTATCCACTTTTATATTATTTTTGGGACTAACCTATTAACCGGAGGCCCAGCCCAGATTTGCTGTTTTATGCCTATTTCAGTGTTTTGAAGAAAAGGAATATCAGACGGAGTCGAAACGGAACGAAATCAACTAGAGAAGTTATTTTTGGAACAAAAGCCACCCGATGGACTTGGACCCCACGTCAAGGAAGGAACGAGGAAGCCACGAGGGTGGGGGGCGGGCCCACCCCCTAGGGCGCGCTCCCTGCTGGAGGGGGGAATCCTTCTTTGGTGGCCATCTTCATCATCCCGGTGCTCTCGATGACGAGGAGGGAGTAGTTCTCCCTCGGGGCTGAGGGTATGTACCAGTAGTTATGTGTTTGATCTCTCTCTCTCTCTCTCTCTCTCTCTCTCTCTCGTGTTCTTGATTTGGCATGATCTTGATGTATCGCGAGCTTTACTATTATAGTTGGATCTTATGTTTCTCGTCCCCCTCTTCTCTCTTGTAATGAATCGAGTTTCCCCTTTGAAGTAATCTTATTTGATTGAGTCTTTAAAGATTTGAGAACACTTGATGTATGTCTTGCCGTGGATATCTGTGGTGACAATGGGATATCACGTGATTCACTTGATGTATGTTTTGGTGATCAACTTGCGGGTTCCGCCCATGAACCTATGCATAGGGGTTGGCACACGTTTTCATCGTGATTCTCCGGTAGAACTTTGGGGAACTCTTTGAGGTCCTTTGTGTTGGTTGAATAGGTGAATCTGAGATTGTGTGATGCATATCGTATGATCATACCCACGGATACTTGAGGTGACATTGGAGTATCTAGGTGACATTAGGGTTTTGATTGATTTGTGTCTTAAGGTGTTATTCTAGTACGAACTCTAGGGCTGTTTGTGACACTTATAGGAATAGCCCAACGGATTGATTGGAAAGAATAACTTTGAGGTGGTTTCGTGCCCTACCATAATCTCTTCGTTCGTTCTCCGCTATTAGTGACTTTGGAGTGACTCTTTGTTGCATGTTGAGGGATAGTTTTATGATCCAATTATGTTAGTATTGTTGAGAGGACTTACACTAGCGAAAGTATGAACCCTAGGCCTTGTTTTAACGCATTGCAATACCGTTTACGCTCACTTTTATCGCTTGCTACCTTGCTGTTTTTATAATTTCAGATTACAAATACCTTTATCTACTATCCATATACCACTTGTTTCACCATCTCTTCGCCGAACTAGTGCACCTCTACAATTTACCGTTGTATTGGGTGTGTTGGGGACACAAGAGACTCTTTGTTATTTGGTTGCAGGGTTGCTTGAGAGAGACCATCTTCATCCTACGCCTCCTATGGATTGATAAACCTTAGGTCATCCACTTGAGGGAAATTTGCTACTGTCCTACAAACCTCTGCACTTGGAGGCCCAACAATGTCTACAAGAAGAAGGTTGTGTAGTAGACATCAAGTCGCATCATGATCTTCATGATAGAGAGTCACTTTCATATACTAGTGGGAATTTTTCATTATAGAACTTGGTTTGTATATTCCAATGATGGGCTTCGTCAAAATGCCCTAGGTCTTCGTGAGCAAGTGAGTTGGATGCACACCCACTTAGTTGTTTTCTTGAGCTTTCATATACTTATATCTCTAGTGCATCCGTTGCATGGCAATCCCTACTCACTCACATTAATATCTATCAATGGGCATCTCCATAGCCCCTTGATACGCCTAGTTGATGTGATACTATCTTCTCCCTTTTTGTCTTCTCCACAACCACCATTCTATTCCACCTATAGTGCTATATCCATGGCTCACGCTCATATATTGCGTGAAGATTGAAAAAGTTTGAGAACATCAAAAGTATGAAACAATTGCTTGGCTTGTCATCGGGGTTGTGCATGATTTAAATATTTTGTGTGGTGAAGATAGAGCATAGCCAGACTATATGATTTTGTAGGGATAGCTTTCTTTGGCCATGTTATTTTGAGAAGACATGATTGCTTAATTAGTATGCTTGAAGTATTATTATTTTTATGTCAATATGAACTTTTGCCTTGAATCTTTCGGATCTGAATATTCATATCACAAGTAAGAAGAATTACAATGACATTATGCGAACTAGCATTCCACATCAAAAATTATCTTTTTTATCATTTACCTACTCGAGGATGAGCAGGAATTAAGCTTGGGGATGCTTGATACATCTCCAACGTATCTATAATTTTTGATTGCTCCATGCTATATTATCTATTGTTTTGGGCAATATTGGGCTTTATTATCCACTTTTATATTATTTTTGGGACTAACCTATTAACCGGAGGCCCAGCCCAGATTTGCTGTTTTATGCCTATTTCAGTGTTTTGAAGAAAAGGAATATCAGACGGAGTCGAAACGGAACGAAATCAACTAGAGAAGTTATTTTTGGAACGAAAGCCACCCGATGGACTTGGACCGCACGTCAAGGAAGGAACGAGGAAGCCACGAGGGTGGGGGGCGGGCCCACCCCCTAGGGCGCGCCCCCTGCCTTGTGGGCCCCTCATGGCTCCCCTGACGTACTTCTTCCGCCTATATAACTCCACGTACCCTAAAACTTCTAGAACAATAGATCGAGAGTTCCGCCGCCAGAAGCCTTCGTAGCCACCGAAAACCAATCTAGACCCATTCCGGCACCCTGCTGGAGGGGGGAATCCTTCTTTGGTGGCCATCTTCATCATCCCGGTGCTCTCGATGACGAGGAGGGAGTAGTTCTCCCTCGGGGTTGAGGGTATGTACCAGTAGTTATGTGTTTGATCTCTCTCTCTCTCTCTCTCTCTCTCTCTCTCTCTCTCGTGTTCTTGATTTGGCATGATCTTGATGTATCGCGAGCTTTACTATTATAGTTGGATCTTATGTTTCTCGTCCCCCTCTTCTCTCTTGTAATGAATCGAGTTTCCCCTTTGAAGTAATCTTATTTGATTGAGTCTTTAAAGATTTGAGAACACTTGATGTATGTCTTGCCGTGGATATCTGTGGTGACAATGGGATATCACGTGATTCACTTGATGTATGTTTTGGTGATCAACTTGCGGGTTCCGCCCATGAACCTATGCATAGGGGTTGGCACACGTTTTCATCGTGATTCTCCGGTAGAACTTTGGGGAACTCTTTGAGGTCCTTTGTGTTGGTTGAATAGGTGAATCTGAGATTGTGTGATGCATATCGTATGATCATACCCACGGATACTTGAGGTGACATTGGAGTATCTAGGTGACATTAGGGTTTTGATTGATTTGTGTCTTAAGGTGTTATTCTAGTACGAACTCTAGGGCTGTTTGTGACACTTATAGGAATAGCCCAACGGATTGATTGGAAAGAATAACTTTGAGGTGGTTTCGTGCCCTACCATAATCTCTTCGTTCGTTCTCCGCTATTAGTGACTTTGGAGTGACTCTTTGTTGCATGTTGAGGGATAGTTTTATGATCCAATTATGTTAGTATTGTTGAGAGGACTTACACTAGCGAAAGTATGAACCCTAGGCCTTGTTTTAACGCATTGCAATACCGTTTACGCTCACTTTTATCGCTTGCTACCTTGCTGTTTTTATAATTTCAGATTACAAATACCTTTATCTACTATCCATATACCACTTGTTTCACCATCTCTTCGCCGAACTAGTGCACCTCTACAATTTACCGTTGTATTGGGTGTGTTGGGGACACAAGAGACTCTTTGTTATTTGGTTGCAGGGTTGCTTGAGAGAGACCATCTTCATCCTACGCCTCCTATGGATTGATAAACCTTAGGTCATCCACTTGAGGGAAATTTGCTACTGTCCTACAAACCTCTGCACTTGGAGGCCCAACAATGTCTACAAGAAGAAGGTTGTGTAGTAGACATCAAGTCGCATCATGATCTTCATGATAGAGAGTCACTTTCATATACTAGTGGGAATTTTTCATTATAGAACTTGGTTTGTATATTCCAATGATGGGCTTCGTCAAAATGCCCTAGGTCTTCGTGAGCAAGTGAGTTGGATGCACACCCACTTAGTTGTTTTCTTGAGCTTTCATATACTTATATCTCTAGTGCATCCGTTTCATGGCAATCCCTACTCACTCACATTAATATCTATCAATGGGCATCTCCATAGCCCCTTGATACGCCTAGTTGATGTGATACTATCTTCTCCCTTTTTGTCTTCTCCACAACCACCATTCTATTCCACCTATAGTGCTATATCCATGGCTCACGCTCATATATTGCGTGAAGATTGAAAAAGTTTGAGAACATCAAAAGTATGAAACAATTGCTTGGCTTGTCATCGGGGTTGTGCATGATTTAAATATTTTGTGTGGTGAAGATAGAGCATAGCCAGACTATATGATTTTGTAGGGATAGCTTTCTTTGGCCATGTTATTTTGAGAAGACATGATTGCTTAATTAGTATGCTTGAAGTATTATTATTTTTATGTCAATATGAACTTTTGCCTTGAATCTTTCGGATCTGAATATTCATATCACAAGTAAGAAGAATTACAATGACATTATGCGAACTAGCATTCCACATCAAAAATTATCTTTTTTATCATTTACCTACTCGAGGATGAGCAGGAATTAAGCTTGGGGATGCTTGATACATCTCCAACGTATCTATAATTTTTGATTGCTCCATGCTATATTATCTATTGTTTTGGGCAATATTGGGCTTTATTATCCACTTTTATATTATTTTTGGGACTAACCTATTAACCGAAGGCCCAGCCCAGGATTGCTGTTTTTTTTTGCCTATTTTAGAGTTTCACAGAAAAAGAATATCAAACGGAGTCCAAACGGAATGAAACCTTCGGGAACGTGATTTTCGGAACGAACATGATCCAGAGGACTTGGACCCTACGTTAATAAAGCAACCAGGAGGGCACGAGGTAGGGGGGCGCGCCCTCCACCCTCGTGGGGCCCATGTTGCTCCACCGACGTACTTCTTCCTCCCATATATACCTACGTACCCCAAACTACCAGATACCCCTGTTCAAGAATTCATCCGATTAACCAGTTAACTTGCCAATTAATCCCTACTCATAGGGTCACCGAGTATCGGATAAACCGAAAAATCGTCCGATTAATTGATTAAATGGCCGATTAACTTGTCGATTAGCCGATTAATACCCTACTCGCTAGCCAACCGAGCAGCAACCAGTTAACGATTTCCTCAACAATGCCAGATATGGAACAAAAACCCTAATTCGACCGCCGTAACTTTCTGTGTCCATGAGATCCCATCTTGGGGCCTTTTCCGGAGCTCCGCCGAAGGGGGCATCGATCATGGAGGGCTTCTACATCAACACCATAGCGTCTCCGATGAAGTGTGAGTAGTTTACTTCAGACCTTCGGGTCCATAGTTATTAGCTAGATGGCTTGTTCTCTCTTTTTGGATCTCAATACAAAGTTCTCCCCCTCTCTTGTGGAGATCTATTCGATGTAATCTTCTTTTGTGGTGTGTTTGTTGTGACTGATGAATTGTGGGTTTATGATCAAGTTTATCTATGAACAATATTTGAATCTTCTCTGAATTCTTTTACATATGATTGGTTATCTTTGCAAGTCTCTTCGAATTATCAGTTTGGTTTGGCCTACTAGATTGATCTTTCTTGCAATGGGAGAAGTGCTTAGCTTTGGGTTCAATCTTGCGGTGTCCTTTCCCAGTGACAGTAGGGGCAGCAAGGCACGTATTGTATTGTTGCCATCGAGGAAAACAAGATGGGGTTTATTTCATATTGCATGAGTTTATCCCTCTAGATCATGTCATCTTGCTTAAAGCGTTACTCTGTTCTTTTGAACTTAATACTCTAGATGCATGCTGGATAGCGGTCGATTTGTGGAGTAATAGTAGTAGATGCAGGCAGGACTCGGTCTACTTGTCTCGGACGTGATACCTATATACATGATCATACCTTGATATTATCATAACTATGCTCAATTATGTCAATTGCTCAACAGTAATTTGTCTACCCACCGTAATACTTATGCTCTCGAGAGAAGCTACTAGTGAAACCTATGGCCCCCGGGTCTATTCTCCATCATATTAATCTTACATCAACAAGCTATTTCATTTTCCGTTTATTTTGCTTTCTTTACTTTGCATCTTTATCATAAAAATACCAAAAATATTATCTTATCATATCTATTAGATCTCACTTTCGTAAGTGACCGTGAAGGGATTTACAACCCCTTTATTGCATTGGTTGCGAGGATTTTATTTGTTTGTGTAGGTGCGAGGGACTCGTGCGTGGCCTCCTACTGGATTGATACCTTGGTTCTCAAAAATTGAGGGAAATACTTACGCTACTTTGCTCCATCACCCTTTACTCTCCAAGGGAAAACCAACACAGTGCTCAAGAGGTAGCAGTGGGCTTCCAGGAACCGCATGCTATCGTCTGCACCTTGGGCGGAGCCCAGGCCCTAGCCTCACAGCGCATCTTCAAGTAGTTTGCTCGTGAAGTGAATGCAGTCCTCCCCAAGCTCGAAGCCACACACCCACTCAGATGGTCCCAGTGCCCCATCACGTTCAACTCGGCAGATCAGCTCAAGTGCGCAGCTACCGCTGGCGCCCTCCCGATGCTTTGCTCCCTAGTCATCAACAACATGCAAGTTACCAAGACCCTCATCGAAGGCAGCACAAGGCTCAACGTCCTGTCCGTCGACACGTTCCACAACCTCCAAGTACCATATGACCAGCTTCAACCTACCAAGCCTTTCTTAGGAGTGACCGACGGTTCCACCACACTGATAGGGCAGGTCCGCCTCCCTGTCACCTTCGGGGAACGCAAGAACTACCGCACTGAGCTCATCGACTTCGACGTCGTGCACATCCATCTACCGTACAATGCCATCCTCGGGTATCCAGCCCTGGCCAAGTTCATGGCGGTGACCCATCACGGCTACAATGTCCTCAAGATGTTGGGAAGCGGCGGGATCATCACGGTCCCATGTGAAGAAAGAGATGCGGTGTGCTCCCTCGAGCGTGCCTTCCAAGCTGCAGCAATCGACGACCCCGACAGCAAGGGCGAGGGCCCTCCTGAGGTCACCCCAAGAACAAGAAGCAGCTGCGCCATGCAGGACCTCAGGAGGGTGGCGTCACAGCTGGAGCCTCGTCAGGATCAGCACCCGCTCCCGGGGTGCCTCCCTCTATCGCATAGGAAGGCGCGCCCGGCGCCCTTCTCGGGCAAGGCTCGGGGGCTTTCTTCCGGAAGGCCTCAGACCTTGCCCACATCACGAGGGAGGCGCTTGGGCACCACTTGGAGGCGTGCTTCGTGGCATGTTTCCCTCAGGAGGGCACAAGGCAAGGATCGCCCACCGTTCAGGAGTTCATCACCAAGACCACCCAGGAATTGCAAAACACAAGGGCCATGCGCGGCGACCACCGCTCACAAGGCGCAGCTTCCCATCCAGGCAAGGATGCCGGGCTGCGCGTCTGCATTGACGTTCCAGGGCTCAACAGGGCCGCTTATCAGGAGCTTTTCTGGCCTTCGCGCGTGGGACGCTATGAGGGCCCACCGCACAGCTACATTCGCATGCCCTTCGGCCTGCCGAGCGTGTCGTCCGCCTACCAGCGCAACTTGCGGCACACCCTAGCGCCTCAGGATGCCAGGCACCAAGCCGTCCTGATGGAGATGGAGACGGTCCTCAAGGAACCGCCTGAGCCCCCAGAGCCTCCTGAGCCTCAGGGCCCCGGTGGCTCGTGAGGAGTAACCCCTTCGCTGTGCACCTTCAGCTGCCCCAACTGTCCTTCCTCAACATAACCAGGTGACATTTTCCAAGTCCATTTAGCTGGGAGCGCCCCTCGGGCTGCATCATTCCCAGGCCGCGTGGGTCCGTCCCTGTGGCATGTATCCCTTTTTATGTATTTAGCTTACCTTGTTGGGAGCGCCCCTCAGGCTGCATCATCCCCAACCCGCTCAGGCTTGACCCAGTGGCATGTATCTTCCATGCACTTACTTAAGCCTGCTACTCTCATGTTTAATCTACCTATGATTACTACTTGCTCGATCGCCACCCATCATGGGGACCGCGCGCTGGCCGTATTTCTTAAGGACCCTTCGCGTGAGTAAGTTGAGCACGGCGTCTGTGCTCGGGCCCGTCCCTGCAGCATCGATAAATCCAACGGCTGAGCTCTGTCTAGCAGGCCGGCCTCGTTTACATCACCTCCTGGGGCCGTTGGTGCTTGGCTTTCTCACGCGATAACCTCAGGAGATTCGTTCGGCACAGGTTGTCTGACCACCTCGCAGGGCCAGCACAGTGAACAAGAACCAAGACCAAGCGCAACCTGCATTGAGGTAGGGCCTCGTGAGTCCCGCGCTGGCTCACGAGTGCCCAGATACACCTCGTCTAGCCCTGCCGTGCAAGCCACGTGTCAGGGCAGGGCTGTACACGCCCCGGGGGCTCTTCGCAGAGGGAGCCCCCCTCCCACGCACAAGTGGAAGCACCATGCTCCGTGCTGGCCGTCAACACTGCCGAGGAGCGGCTATGCCCGTGCACAAGCGGAAGCACTATGCTCCGCGCTGGTGATAAACAACTAAGGGCGGCTTCACGGTCGTACCAACCTTAGGGAGCCCCAGAGCTCAGCGTCCGGCCTCACCGCAACGCCTCCCCTCGGGAGAGCCGCGCGAGGGGGCTGGGCACGGGGGCCGCGGTCGGGTCACGCCCAAGCATACGCCACCCAACCAGGTCTCCCAGACCTGGGGGCTGCGCTCGGGTCACGCCCAAGCGCATGCCACCCAACCAGGTCTCCTGGACCTGGTCATCGCACGCCCCTCCCGAGCCGAGCCTCGGCGAGGGGAAAGGTATAGAGATTGTTTGCATGTCAAGGGGACTCCTGAGCATCACGATTTAGGAGCCTAACTGGTCACATAGCCCCTAACTCCTTGGTCTGTCCTGGTCTCCGGCCAGCCCAACGGCGGTTGAGGTATGCGCGGGGTCGGGCTCTACCGACGTAGAACATTAACCTATCCTCGCGTACTCTCCCTGTAAGCTGTTTGCGCGTCAAGGGGGACTCCTGAGCATCACGATTCAGGAGACTAACTAGTCATGTAGCCCCTCACTCCTTGCTCCGTCCTGGTCTCCAGTCGGCCCAACGGCGGTTGAGGTATGCGCGGGGCCGGGCTCTGCCGACGCAGAACACAAAGCAAATAGGAAGAAAATCGCAAAATCTTGAAGCAAATATTACAAGACATATTGTTCTCCAAAAATCAAACACAAGTTCATCAGTTATAGGCTCCAGCAGATCGTCGAGATGAGCATTGGGTTCGCGAAGGTACATATGGCTGAAGACACGCGTCAACGCAGCTGAAGAAAGGACACGAGCCTCTGGCTCATTCATGGGACCGATGCCCTCCATGACTTCCTCAAGCGCCTTCACCAAGTGGGGAAGCAGCTGAGTAGGGCCATCCTCGTCGGTGGTCAGCGGCTTCTCTAGGCCCTTCTCATACAGTGACTTGAGCACCATGTTGGACCTGTTCTCAAGAAGCGAGAAGGCCACATGGTCTTCGGCCAGGAACTTCGCCTTGGCGTCGAGCTCGGCCTCCCTCGCCTTCGCCTTTTGCTCCAGCTCCTCCAGTCGGCTACGCTCCGCGGCCTGCGCCTTCGTCAGGTCCCCAGCCCGGCATCGTGGCCCTTGATGGCGTCCTCCCGAGCCTTCATCTCCTCCTCCTTTGATTTTCGGTCACATGCTTCTTTTGCGCGCTCGTTGCACAGGCTCTTCATCTCAACCTCCAGCTTTCGGCAGCGGTCGCGGGCGGCTTCGGCGTCCTTCAGCGCCGCCTCGCGATCGGCCGCAACTCTGGCAGCGGCCTGCTTCTCCTTCTCGGAGGCTGCCGCGGCCTGGCTCAGCGATGCTCGAACTGCCGAGTCGGAGTGAAGCCAGCCTGAGGCCAGCTCCAGGCGCCCGGCCAGTTGGTGCAGCTCCGCGCCTAGGAGGTCTTCCCGCAGCTTGGCCATCCCCGAGAAGACACGCTCCAAGACTACGGAGGGAGCAGAAGAATTTGGGGCCAGAAGCGCAGCAGGAGGAGGAGGAGGCAATGTCGTTACCAGAGCCTGGAAGATCGA
Source organism: Triticum monococcum (assembly GCA_034509565.1). Classification (NCBI taxonomy): domain Eukaryota; kingdom Viridiplantae; phylum Streptophyta; class Magnoliopsida; order Poales; family Poaceae; genus Triticum; species Triticum monococcum. The sequence goes on along the minus strand of CM067842.1, from coordinate 271,196,782 downwards.
GGGTTCTGGAGCCCTTCGGACCTCATCAGCCGAGGCGGGTGCCGGCACTTCCGAAGCCGGCGGGGCCATGGGGGCTGATTCCTCCTGCTGATGCTCCTCTTGGCCTCGCGAGGGCGACCGGGCTGGGGAGGTGCGGGTGCTGTCGCCTCTCTTCTCCGCAGAGGGGGGCACGGCCGTGGCATCCTCCTTCCTCTTCTTCGCTGAAGACACCAGCCTGATTAACCAAGGGCGAATGTCAGAAAATAGCAAGCACAAGCAGGAACAAGATGAAGCTCGAAGCACTTACTGATCCACTTCGACATAGTCTACCTTCTACTTGGGGAGCCTAAAATCCAAAAGCATCGGGGCCTGAGGAGTGGGCACATGGGCTCCGGGGGCAGAAGACGGCGCAGCAGAAGGGCCGGAGCCGGCCCCAGGCGGTACCAAGTCGGAGGCAGCATCTCAAGAGACCAGTGACGATCTACCCCTTGTCGGGATGAGGGGCAGCTCCCTCTCCTCCTGGCTGGCATCGACCTCGGCGTCGTCTGGTGGAGCGCGGAAGATGTCGGCCTTGCTCAAGGGGGAGTTCTCCCCCATCTCCTCGGGGGTCTCCTCCGAGTCCTCCTCCCCCTCTTCCTCCCCGCGGGACTCGTTAGAAGACACCTCCACCGGCTTCAGCGTTGTAGAGGCCCCAGCGAGCATCGGCGGCACCAGCCCGCGTGCGTCAAAGGTCGGCCTAGAGGCAACGAATTGCTCACAGTCCTCGCGATGGAACAAAGGAACAAAGGCGCTCGGCGGGTACTCTTGGTTATCCCCAACCAAGAGGCGCAGAACTTCAGTCAGCTCGTCATCAGGCAAGGCCATCAAGCTCAGATGAGTCTTGTCTTCTTCATCTCCAAGCTTCCACAAAGGGCGCGCGTGCCCGAAGTGGAGCAACGCGCAACGTCAAGAATTCCTTCAGGAGCATGGCCCCTGTCACCTTGGTCGCCTTCGCATTGCCCGGCTTCAAATCGATCTTCATCTGCTCCAACACCGACGATGCCCGCTCATCCATGAGCTCTACACAAGACCACCCCTAGTCAGACTTGGGCGCCTCTGTCGGCAGTTCCAAGCGTGGATGGACGCATTTGGCACTCATCATGACTCATTTTGCCCTGATGTTATCAACCCTCTTCCCGGTGTTCGAGAACGAGTTGGCCTAGCCGGCCGCGATGAAGTTGGCGCACCCGGAGATATGGCCACCGGTGAGGCGGAGGAAGAACAAGTGGTGCAGCAGTGCCACGGACGACATCACGCCCAGGTACACCTCTCAATAGTAGGCGGAGATATACAAGAGAAGAATGGAGTTGGGATGGAGATGCAGCGCCTGCAGCCCGAAGTGGTTGAGGACCTCAAAAAAGAAATTAGAAAAAGGGGGAACCAACCCAGCGGTGATGCTGCTCGTGAAGAAAGGGAATAAGGTGCTTCCCTCAGCCTCCGGCACGTTGGAGGCAAGCCGGAAGTCCGTCTCCCCCCCCTCGTTGCTCTCCCCCACCGTCAGCAAGCGCGTGGCGGCTAGGTTCTTCTCCGTGACGTTGGGCGCATCAAGGGCTGGCTCAAACCAAGCCGACACCGAGGAGGACTTGACCTTGGGCGGCGCCATTGGTCGCAGATGCGGAGCGAGGTTGGAGCGGATCTGGAGGTTTCGGCATCAAGGAGCGAGAAAGGGGATCTGGAGCAAGGCGAGGAAGAAGCAATGAAGGCAAGCACTGTCTGTGCCAGCCTTTTGGTCAAGATGGGCAGTTACCGAGGAAACGTGGGGAAGCGGAGATGCCCACGTCCAATCAACTGCCACGCGTTAAGCGAGGCCGCAAGCTTTTGGGGCCCGCGACGCTCTGCGCTTGACCTTTGGCTTTGCCTCGAAGCCAAGCCCGAGCGCGCCTTGGGGCTTTTGGGACCCCCGTTCCCAGAACGCTGACAGTGTACCAGCATAACCCTGCTTAACCCTATGACACTGACATGTGGACCCCACACATCAGGTTTGACTCCAGTCAGCGTTGTTGACTTGCGGATGCAAGCATGACGCAGTGCTGACGTAGTAATTGATTTTCTGGATTAATTTAATTCAGGAAATTTCAGAAAATATCCAAAACTTCAAAAATTCATAGAAATTAATCTATAACAACAAATGAAATAAATTATATATGAAAAATTATCAGAAAAATCCAATCTAACCACACATTGGGCTCCGGGCACTCCAGGCTCTCTTGACTTATTAATCAACCTGATCTCTGTCCAGGAGTTGCAACTAGTTTCTGGTGTTTGTAGGTAGTGTTAGTAGTCTACCAAGCGGCACCCGATATAGTTGGTCTTGGGACAGACTAGGCACCGTGGACGGTTATACCAAGCGTCGCCCGTTTGGTGGGCTTGGGAACCATGTACACATCATTTGGGGCCGTGAGTGACACCCCGGCCGGATCTCCTGCGGATGGAACCCGAATAGGCGGTAAACATAGATTAGAGACTTGTGTGGTTGGTCAGGTCGTGGCCGACTCCCTCGCCAGGCTTCCGCTTGAAGGTTGCCGAGATACACGACGTGTACATGGTGGTAAGAGGCGAGAGCGTGTGTGAAGAAGTACACCCCTACAGGGTTAACATCATCTATTCGAATAGCCGTGTCAGCGGTAAAGGACTTCTAGGTTGTCTATACAGTTCATAGATAAGTGAAAGTGGATACTCTAAAATGCGCAAGATAAGCGCGAGTGCTATGGATGGCGTTCTCGTAGGGAGACGGGAGCGGATCCATAGTGGAGTATTGATTGGTGAATATGCGGACTCGTGTGTGACACCTCAAAGAGTTACCAGCAGTTGTAGTACAGGATAGCCATCGATGCTAAGCTGGATTCCTGTAATTAAAATCCACCACCCCTTTGTTGATACTGATGCATATGTAGCTAGTTCTGATGTAAGTCTTGCTGGGTACATTTGTACTCACATTTGCTTAATTTATGTTTTTGCAGAGAGACTTCAGTCTCACTAGTAGTTCCGCTTGGACTTAGATGTTTAGCTTGTTACCTCAGCTACGATCTTGTACCCTTGGGAGGGTCTTGTAGATAGTGAGGCTTCTCAGCCTTTTCATTTGTAGTTGTTTGTACTCAGACAAGTTAAGCTTCCGCTTGTGCTTGTTGCTTGCATGACTTGAATGCTGGGTCATCAGACCCATGTTTGTAATATCCGGCTCCTCGGAGCCTAATGAATACATACTTTGAGTCTTAGAGTTATGTTCTGATGCCATGTTATATTTGCACATATCGAGCATATTGTGTGTATGTCATTGAAGTGCTTGGTATGTGTGGGATCCGACTATCTAGATGTTTATTCTTGGTAGCCTCTCTAATGGGGAAATGTCTCCTACTGCTTCCACTGAGCCATGGTAGCTTGCTACTGCTCCGGAACACTTTGGCTGGCCGGCATGTGTCCTTCTTCGTTCTTATGTCTGTCCCTTCAGGGAAATGTCACGAGGTGTCCATCGGAGTCCTGTTAGCCTGCTACAGCCCAGATTCTCCAGAGTCTTGTTAGCCTAGCTGCTACATCCCGGATTCACTCGCTTATGATCAACACGTTTGGTGCTGGGTCATGTATGCCTGTCCCTGTAAGTTAGTGCCACTTTGGGTTTATGACTAGTCATGTCGGCCTGGGTTCTCTATCATATGGATGCTAGCAACACTATCATATATGTGAGCCAAAACGCCAAATGGTCCTGGGCCAGGTAAGGTGGCACCCGTGGGAATACCGTGCGTGAGGCCGCAAGGTGATATGATGTGTTACATGCTAGATCGGTGTGACTTAGGATCGGGTCCTGACAGCTTTGGTATCAGAGCCTAACTGCCTGTAGTATTACCAAGCCAAACTGGTCGAAGTCAAGTCTAGAAATGCTTTAGTTATATAAGGGAATTGATTGTGGAAGGGAACATAAGGCTCGTTTTACTCCTTTACCTTATGCCCTTCTGATCTGAGTCAACCTCTTCTTTTCTACGGGGATTAAGAACTAGGCCTTCTCATCTATCTATCAGGATGACGTGTTTCTAATCCATAGACTTATAGGATTGATGGATTCAAGCCCCAGTTCAGTTTCTAGTACTTCCGTGTGTTAACAGTTGTCTCAGGACCTTGATATTGTGATGTTGAGTGGTTATACCACCATTTTGCGGGATGTCTCAAATATTTTTGAGCATTTACAACCGTTATGCTGTCCGAGTCATCCTAGGTTTCTAAATAGTCTGATGCATTTGCAAATCCCTTCTTCCCGTTCCCGATGATCCTTTTGGGCCAGATTAACCACACTAATTGCTGAGTTGAGGTACTCCATTACCTTGATGTATATGTTGGAGCTATTATTATGACCCTAGGTGTCTTAGAGAACCACCTAGTAATCTAGCCATGATTAGTGTTCCCAAAGTGATGATTCTGGCCGTCATTTTCGAAAGCACCTCGTGATGCCATTTAGTTAGTAGGCATTCTATTTCTGGGTTTTTGAACCCAAGATTCACTCTACTCATTCATGTTGATAGTGCTTGCTAGTTCCTTTAGGATATTAGTAACCTTTGCGATAGTCCTCGAGGTTCGTGGTATTTCCCTCTTCCAAATACCATGAACTACTTATGGTAGAAGTTCCTCGTTGAACCGAACGATCACTACCAGAGTGCTCCTGATGAGTTCTCGATTCTATATTGTGACTCTGCCAGTTCTACCTTTCCGCATGAGTTATCTGGAAGAAATATGTTTGAACTCGTTCGACATGCTAATCTATGCATCCACAACTCAGAAAAATCGTATGTTCCTTTGAGTTGTCCCTCTTTAATTGTATTTCGGGCTTCATCTATTAGTTGATAGTCAAGAGCATGTGTGCATTCATATTCCTCGATGTCTTTTACTCTTGTGGTCCGTCAAGCCATTCTATTCTGGAATGACTAGGAGAAACAAACTCCAGTACCCTATCCATTTCTTGGATTGGGTCAAAGCAGTTGTATTCCATAGATAAGAATGCCAATCTAGCTTCTAATATGTTCTACCCTGGAGTATTGCCATCTTATGTCAAGAATGTCATGGGAATTGCACAACCTCTTATGAATTCTTGATGCAGTGATACTTCCTGCCATCATTATTCATTCCTCGGTCCCATGTTGTCGCAACCGAAATGCCGACAAGTGAACCGTGATGTGTGAAATCAATACTCCTAGCAATCCCGTTGCTTGGTAGCTAATGGACGATAAATTCATTCATAGCGTGTTGGTTACTAAACCATCATTCTAAGATTGATCATGCTACCTAGTCCTTATTTCAGGTGCACTCTTCGATGAAAGAGTTAGGATTGTGTCAATCCCTTGCTCTTGTGATCATATTTTCTTGCCCTGAAAAGCAAGATTGTTCTCGAGCTTAATAACATATCGGTGGTTCATGATTTTCTGAATATCTTCTCGGAAGTATCACCAGGTTGTCCCCTGACTGTTATGTTGAGCTCGTGATCAAGTTGGTTTATTGCAAACCACCCGTTCTCCAAGAATATGTGTTGGATACCCCTGAGCTAGTTGGTTAAGCTAAACAACAACTTGGAGAGTTGGAAGATAAAAGCTTGTCCGACTTAGTTCATCTCTAATGGATTTCTTTTGTGTGTGTGTGTGTGTGTTGAAGAAAGATGACATCTTCATCGATTTATCCTCGTGATCGGTTGTTGGACCCATTGTCTTACCCAATATTTTATTTGAGTATGGGCTATCGTCAAAGCAAATCAGAACCAACGATGTTCGTAATGTTGTCTTACTCGTGGCTGATTCCTCGAGCATACACCGTTATATCTTTTGGGTCTGACCAATGCGATCACTGTGTTCACTTAATTGTGGAATTCCATCTATATGGGAGCCTGGATGGATTGTTGTTGAGCTCATTGACAACATTTTTATCTCCTCCATGATTCATGTTGAACATTAAGCTAGTGTTGGAAACTTTTATAAGCATTATCTTCATGTCCCATTCATGAAGCATATGTTGGATGAAAGAAGTGACTTCCTTTGATTCACGTGCATTTGATGCAAGGTGCCGCCGTGAATTCGAGAAAGTTTATTTTTACCTCCTCCGGAATCATCCCAAGTCAGTCAAGCATATGCGCGAAGTATTCTGTGGTTCGGAGACTTGCAACCTTCATCCCATATGTATTCCCTAGCACCCCAAGCCACTGATTGATTTGTTCAAGGAAAAAGAGTTGATGTGCGAATACTAGTTCATGCACAAGACTTTGATATCCTCGTTGATGGTTCCCCACCTGAACTCGGTAGAGTTTTATTATAAGACTACTACGTGGTCATGCCAGTCTGGGACAATGTGTTCCCATGTATGTAGCAGAACCAACTCATGTTTTGGAGCTTGCTATCGTAGTTCATTCCCCGAGAATGTCGCAACGCCATCTCGTCGGTTTGTGTTGCAAACTTTTCTTCCCAGACATGTTGTCTGAAATATCCCGTTACCAACCAGATCTGAATCTCAGGCGGATATGATGGTTGGAACATTCTGAATATTTTCATTTTGTCCCCAGCTCACACCGCCATTGTGCCAGTTTCCCATGGGCTGCCCTTCTCAGCAGTTGCTGTCCAAGATCATCTTCAAAAGTGAACTACCATGGGTCCCATCCATTTTTGATGATAGGCAAAAATCATCCATTACATTGTCTTCAACAAGGTAGTCCACATCATCCATCCTAGTCCGAGTATGTCATTCTCTCAAACTCCTTCAAATGGTCGATTGTGATTGCCTTAGGCTGGTATAAAGAGTTTCAATGATCTTTGTATCAAAAGTAATTCTTTTTGCCACTTAAGAGAATAATTCTATGAGTCAACTTTCCTAAGGTGCCCCGTTACGGAATCATGGCAATCAATCTCCTCCCTACTTTGAAACCATGCGCCATCCTACTCTAGCGTGGAATTGTTGCCTACGAAATTGAACCTCTGTCATCTGTTTCGTCCATCCCTCTAGATGTGTGTCTTGCATATCAGCTCAAGAGATGTTTCTACGTCTCATTCCGTGAGTCGATCTTGTGATCATTAAGATGATCCATCCTTGTGGAGTTGTCATTCTCTATAGTCGTCGTGTTGGATGAAGCTCTTGAAAGCAAAGACGTCAAAGATGAATATGAAGTGATGAATCAACATCTTCGAGAAGTGCAATTTGGACCTTGAAGTTTGTGATAGTTCCATGTCCCCTCTGTCTTCTTACCTCACGTCTTGAATCTCGGGACGAGATTCTTGTTTAGTGGGGGTGAGTTGTCACAGCCCTAGAATTCTACTTTGTAATTAGTTGCATCCGTGAGTGGCTTCCATGCATCATGTTTAAATTTCATTTAAAGTTGAAATGGGGATCGATCAAACCCTAGCACCAGAAAGAATTCAAATAGGTTCAATTAAAATCTTTTTCAATGAGCCCAAAATGCCCTTTGAAAATGTTCATGATTTCTGATAAAGGTGAAAACCTCTGCCAAAAATGATGAGAATATTTCTTAGACATTTATGGAGTTTTGAATTAACCCAGTAAGTATTTGAATTGGAGCTAATAAATGCTATAAATAATTTTAGAGCTCCAGTAATTCTGGAACTTGTTGTGGGGCTTTGGAATAATCCATAGTGCATCCACAATAGTTTTCAGAAGCTACAAAAATAATTCGGTTAGCAAACCAAATTCTGAAACAAACTGCAAAAATAGAAAACAGAAACAAATGAATAAAAGACAGAGGAGAGAAAGACTTACCTGGCGCTTACCTACAGCAGAGCCGACCCAGCTCTTTTTCTAGCCCAACCCACCACCGCAACCTCCCTGTCGTCTTCCTCCCTAGACAGAAGGACATGCGCGTGGTCGCCGTGCGCGCACACGTGCGTGCCACCTCCTGCTTCCCTCCGCTGCCCTGATGCGCCTAGAGACGCCACGACATCCCCGGACCTCTCTCACTCTCCCAAGTGCTCCTCCCCTTCTCTACCGCTCTTTCTCTCTCCCGAGATCGAACGCCACCGTCGCCGCGGCCACAGTCACCGCCTCGCCTAACCGAGCTGTCCCCGAGCTCCGCCACGTTGTCGTCGTCCTCACATCGAGTCACACGGCACCAGAAGCCCTGCTGCATCTCCAACGCCGCCGTTTTCCTCCTCGGTCGTCCGAGATCGCCGCCGCCCGTACGTCGCCATCCGGCCTTCTCCGAGCCCGCGTCGACACCCTTTGCAATCATTGTGAGCTCCTGCATCGAAACCCCCTCTCCCCTGAGCTCATTACGCCCAGCAGCCGTTGCCCCCTTGCCGACCAAATCACGCCGCCGCCTGAGCGCTTCACCGCCGTGGCCACGTCCACCGGAGCTCGAAACTGAGCGCGTCACCGCGCTCAGCGCTTCACCACAGGGCCGTAGCAACCATCCGTTGCTCCTTCCGTGCCCTCCGACGTCGGAACGGTCGACGTACGAACTCCGGCCGCCGCAGACGTGCTCGCCGTCGTCGTTTCTGGCCACCCCAGCACCTTCAGCTGCTACCAAATGATGGACCTCGCCGAGCTGCATCCGTAGAGCCCAGCCACGCGAGCTCTCGTCGCCGGAGATGGCCGGACGAGGAGTGCCGCCGCCTTCTGCTTAGCACCAGTGGCTAATCGCCGGTTAGGTGACCTAGCGGATTAGGTTAGCCACTAACCCCGTGGTTAGTTTAACCCGGTGACACTGACAATGGACCCCAGTGACCACTAATCTTGTAAATAGGCTAAACACACCCCTGTTTAACCCTGTGACACTAACATGTGGACCCCACGCGCCAGGTTTGACTCCAGTCAGCGTTGTTGACTTGCTGATGCAAGCATGACACAGTGCTGATGCAGTAATTGATTTTCTGGATTAATTTAATTCACGAAATTTCAGAAAATATCCAAAACTTCAAAAATTCATAGAAATTAATCTATAACTCCAAATGAAATAAATTATATATGAAAAATTATCAGAAAAATCCAATCTATCCATTTATGCTATTCCATGCATGTTTGAGCAACTTATGCCTACTGATCAGGTCAAATCAAATGTTGGCATTTAAATAATCACATATGGAGTTTGAATTTGAACCTTTGGTTCAAACCAACTTCATTTAAATCATCACTAGTTGCATTAGCTCAAATCACAGCATATTGCCATGTCATAATCATGCATCATATTGGTGCATTGCATTGATTGTGTTCTTTCTTTGTTGCCGGTGTTTGTTCCCCCTCAGTAGACGTGGTTCCGACGATGAGTTCGATGGCACCGATGAAGAACTAGATTATCTTCAGAAGTGCCAGGCAAGCTAAACCCCCTTGTTCACTCTGATAAAATCCCAGTCTCTTGCTCCTTCTCTCTTTTACTGCATTAGGACAACAACGATTCATCTGTTACATGCTGCGGTAGCTGAACCCTTTCCTCTGCATGACCTGTCATTGCCACAGTAAATAGATGAAACCCACTAGCATGAGTAGGAGTTGTTTAAGCCCTGATGTGCCTACTCATTCGTGCTTGTTTGTCATGCCTGCTATTGCTTAGAGTTGTGTCAGGTCTGATTCATCGGGGATGAATTGGAAAGTTGTGAACATGTCCTACTGTTGAGAGCTAAGTGTGTGAACACGATTTGGTAAAGGTATCGGTGAGAGGTCATGTAGGAGTACATGGTGGGTTGCCTCATTGAAGCCGTCCCTAGGAACCGAGTCTTGTGTTTGTGATCCATGAACAGTTACTACCACACATTGGGCTCCGGGCACTCCAAGCTCTCTCAAGTTATTAATCAACCTGATCTCTGTCCAGGAGTTGCAACTAGTTTCTGGTGTTTGTAGGTAGTGTTAGTAGTCTACCAAGTGGCACCCGGTACAGGTAGGGTTGGGACAGACTAGGCACCACGGCCGGGTATACCAAGCGTCGCTCGTTTGGTGGGCTTGGGAACCCTGTACACATCGTTTGGGGCCGTGAGTGACACCCCGCCTGGATCTCCTTGCGGATGGAACCCGAATAGGTGATAAACCTGGACTAGAGACTTGTCTGGTTAGTCAGGTCGTGGCCAACTCCCTCGCCAGGCTTCCGCTTGAAGGTTGCCGAGATACACAGCGTGTACATGGTGGTAAGAGGCGAGAGCGTGTGTGAATAAGTACACCCCTGCAGGGTTAACATCATCTATTCGAATAGCCATGTCCGCGGTAAAGGACTCCTGGGTTGCCTGTATAGTTCATAGACAAGTGAAAGTGGATACTCTAAAATGCGCAAGATAAGCGTGAGTGCTATGGATGGCATTCTCGTAGGGAGACGGGAGCGGATCCATAATGGTGTATTGATTGGTGAATATGTAGACTCGTGTGCGCCACCTCAAAGAGTTACCAGCAGTCGTAGTACACGATAGCCCTTGAGTCAAAGCTGGCTTGCTGCAGTTAAACTCCACCACCCCCTTTGTTGATACTCATGCGTATGTAGCTAGTTCTGATGTAAGTCTTGCTGGGTACATTTGTACTCATGTTTTCTTAATTTATGTTTTTGCAGACAGACTTCAGTCTCACTAGTAGTTTTGCTTGGACTTCGATGTTTAGCTTGTTACCTCAGCTATGATCTTGTACCCTTGGGAGGATCTTGTAGATAGTGAGGCTTCTCAGCCTTTTCATTTGTAGTTGTCTGTACTCAGACAAGTTAAGCTTCCGCTTGTGCTTGTTGCTTGCATGACTTGAATTCTGGGTCATCAGACCCATGTTTGTAATATCCGGCTCCTCGGAGCCTAATGAATAAATACTTTGAGTCTTAGAGTTATGTTCTGATGCCATGTTGCATTTGCACATATCGAGCATATTGTGTGTATGTTATTAAAATGCTTAGTATGTGTGGGATCCGACTATCGAGTTGTTTATTCTTGGCAGCCTCTCTTATGGGGAAATGTCTCCTAGTGCTACCACTGAGCCATGGTAGCTTGCTACTGCTCCGGAACACATAGGCTGGCTGGCATGTTTCCTTCTTCGTTCTTGTGTCTGTCCCTTCGGGGAAATGTCACGCGGTGTCTACAGGAGTCCTGTTAGCCTGTTACAGCCCGCATTCTCTGGAGTCCTGTTAGCCCAGCTGCTACAGCCCAGATTCACTCACTGATGACCGACACGTTCGTTGCTGAGTCATGTATGCCTATCCCTATAAGTTAGTGCCACTTTGGTTTTACGACTAGTCATGTCAGCACGGGTTCTCTGTCATATGGATGCTAGCGACACTATCATAGATGTGAGCCAAAAGGCGCAAACAGTCCCGGGCCAGGTAAGGTGGCACCCGTGGGAATACCGTGCGTGAGGCCGCAAGGTGATATGATGTGTTACATGCTAGATCGGTGTGACTTAGGATCGGGGTCCTAACAACTCAAAAGAAAACTAAGTGGGTGTGCATCCAACTTGCTTGCTCATGAAGACCTAGGGCAGTTTGAGGAAGCCTATCGTTGGAATATACAAGCCAAGTTGTATAATGAAAAGTTCCCACTAGTATATGAAATTTACAACATAGGAGACTCTTTATCATGAAGATCATGGTGCTACTTTGAAGCACAAGTGTGGAAAAAGGATGGTAACATTGCCCTTCTCTCTTTTTCTCTCTTTTTTTGTTTGGCTTCTTTGGCCTCCCTTTTATTTTTTTCCTCACATGAGATAGTGCTCTAATAATGAAGCTTTTATTTACTTACAACTCAAAAATTACAAGTCGATACTTAGAACAAAATATGACTCTATATGAATGCCTTTGGCGGTGTACCGGGATGTGCAATGACTCAAGAGTGACATGTATGAAAGAATTATGAAAGGTGGCTTTGCCACAAATACGATGTCAACTACATGATCATGCAGAGCAATATGACAATGATGGAACGTGTCATAATAAAATGGAACGGTGGAAAGTTGCATGGCAATATATCTCGAAATGGCTATGTAAATGCCATAATAGGTAGGTATGGTGGCTGTTTTGAGGAAGGTATACGGTGGGTGTATGGTACCGACGAGGGTTGTGTGGCACTAGAGAGGCTAGCAATGGCGGAAGGCTGAGAGTGCGTATAATCCATGGACTCAACATTAGTCATAAAGAACTCACATACTTATTGCAAAATTCTATTAGTTATTGAAACAAAGTACTATGTGCATGCTCCTAGTGGGATAGATTGGTAGGAAAAGACTATCTCTCGTCCCCGACCGCCACTCATAAGGAAGACAATCAAAAAATAAATCATGCTCCAACTTCGTTACATAATGGTTCACCATACGTGCATGCTATGGGAATCACAAACTTTAACACAAGTATTTCCCACAATTACTCACTATCATCACTCTAATATCACCATCTTTATATCTCAAAACAATCATAAGGAATCAAACTTCTCGTAGTATTCAATGCACTTTATATGAAAGTTTTTATTATATCCCTCTTGGATGTCTATCATATTAGGACTAAATTTATAACCAAAGAAAATTACCATGCTGTTCAAAAAGACTCTCAAAATAATATAAATGAAGCGTGAGAGTTCAACAATTTCTATAAAATAAAGCCACCACTGTGCTATAAAAAGATATAAGTGAAGCACTAGAGCAAAATAGCCTAGCTCAAAAGATATAAGTGAAGCACATAGAGTATTCTAATAAATTACAATTCATGCGTGTACCTCTCAAAAGGTGTGTATAGCAAGGATGATTGTGGCAAACTAAAAAGTAAAGACTCATATCAAACAAGACGGTCCAAGCAAAACACATATCATGTGGTGAATAAAAATATAGCCTCAAGTGAAGTTATCGATAGATGAAGACGAAAGAGGGGATGCCTCGCTTAGGCTCTTGGTTGTCCTTGAATATTACCTTGGGGTGCCTTGGGCGTCCCCAAGCTTAGGTTCTTGCAACGCATTATTCCATAGTCCATCAAATCCTTGCCCAGAACTTGAAAACTTCACAACACAAAACTCAACAAAAAATCTCATAAGTTCTGTTAGTATAAGAAAATAAATCACCACCTTTGGTACTTTTGTGAACTCATTCTTTACTTTTATTGGTGTAATATCTACTATATTCCAACTTTTCCGTGGTTCATACCCCCCCGATACTACCCATAGATTCATCAAAATAAGCAAACAACACATAGAAAATAGAATCTGTCAAAAATAAAACAGTCTATAGTAATCTGTAACTCCCGAATACTTATGTAACTCCATTTTTTTGAAAATTAGTACAACCTGGGAAATTTTTGTACCAATCTTGTGCAAAAAGAATCAAATCAAAAGCGCGCTTCTGTGGAAACCGAAAATTATTTTCCTGGGTGCAAAAGTTTCTGTTTTTAGCAAGATCAAAACAACTATCATTGTAAGCCATCCCAAAGGTCTTACTTGGCACAAACACAAATTAAAACAAAAAAACACATCTAACCAGAGGCTAGATGAATTATTTATTGAAAAACAGAACCAAAAAGCAAAGAACAAAAATAAAATTGGGTTGCCTCCCAACAAGCACTATTGTTTAATGCCCTTAGCTAGGCATAAAAACACAAATAGATCTATGTATTATCATCTTTGTATGCAATCCATAAGTAGCTCTCATAATAGATTCATATGGCAACTTAATTTTCTTTTTAGGAAAGTGTTCCATGCCCTTCCTTAACGGAAATTGAAATATAATGTTTTCTTCTTTCACATCAATAATTGCACCAATCATTCTAAGGAAAGGTCTTCCAAGGATAATAGGACATGTAGGATTGCAATCTATGGGCACATAATTCCCATTTGCAACAATAAGAACATCATTAATTCTTCCCATAGGTTTCATAATAGTGGAATCCGCAAGATGCAAATTCGAAGAACAATCATCAAATTCACGGAGACGTAACACATAACATAAAGTTTTTTGAATCGTGGAAATGCTAGCACCCAAATCACACAAGGCATGACACACATAATCTTTAATCTTAAACCTAATAGTAGGTTCCCACTAATCATAAACTTTTCTAGGGATAGAAACTTCCAATTCAAGCTTTTCTTCAAAAGATTGCATCATAGCATCAATGATATGTTTAGTAAAAGCTTTGTTTTGATTATAACATTAGGATAATTCAACATGAATTGCAACAAGTAAATACTATCTATTAAAGAACAATTATCATAATTAAATTCCTTGAAATCCAAAAGAGTGGGTTCATTGCTACTTCAAGTTTTGACCTCTCCAATCCCACTTTTATCATTTTTTGCATCTAGATCAAAAAACTCTGAATCATTGGGACACCTTTTAACTAAAGTTGACTCATCTCGAGTCCCATATTTATCAATCACTTTAAGATGTAACATCCCAAATATTCAATTTGGAATGTTATACATTAAATCATCATTGCATATCATATTTTATTTGCTTTTTGGTTGATCCTAGAAATCCTACGCAACTCAAGGACCTACGGAGAGAGTTGGGGATCTCGTTATTTTCATATTTGTGGTTTTCTCGAATTATGAAAAGAGGATCATTTGATTTTAATTAGTTTTTCTCTGAATTATTTCTTTTATTAAAAATGAAAGAGAGAGAGAGGATAAAATGACTTCCTCAAAATAAAGAAATATCAGAGATTTAATATTAAAATCAAATAAGGTTTTTATTTTGGAGTTTTTGCTGTTTTATTTGAATCTAGGAAAAATGCGCGTTTTTCAAAATTGCATTTAGGCCCCAAATAAATGTTCACTTTGTCCGCTTGATTTTAGAAGTCAGGGAAAATTTCTTTCGGGATTTTTGGAGTCCGTTTAGTATTTCTTTTCTTTCTTTTTCTGCCCGTCCATTTTTTTTAAAAAAGACGACCGAGTTAGGGCCGTACTCGGCCAGGACTTCTCGGGCCTGGCCTTTATAAGCCGCAAGGCCCATTACCGCCACCCCACCCAAAACCCTAACCCTAGCCGCCACCCGCCGCCACCGCCGCCCCGAGCCCGTTACCGCCGCCCCACCCAAAAACCCTAAACCTAGCCGCCACCCGCCGCTGCCGCCGCGCCGCCACCCGCGCCGTAGCCCGCCGCCGGCGCCGCCCACCACCCGCGCCACCCGCGCTAGAGCCCGCCGCCCGCGCTGCCGCCCACGCCGCCTCGCCGGAGCTGCCGCTGCCCCGCCGGACCTCCCGCCGCTGCCGACTCGCCGGATCCCGCCAGAGTTCGAGGTAGCCGCCGGTTTAAAAAAACGATCGGTTTTATTTCATAAACCCTAGATTCGTTTTTTCTAGATCCGGTTCGATTAATTTTCTTTGGTTTAGTTATTTAGCGATGGCCGCTTTTACGTTCGTTTTTACGAAAGGTTTTCATCATTTAGCCGCAGACAATGAACGTTCGTTTGTTAGCCTGTTCGTCGTTTTTCTTTTTCTCGGATTTTCCGCGATTATTTCGGATCACGATTTCTGATCCAATTTTCGTTTTAGTTTAACTTTTCGCTCGTTTATCAGAATCAGGCGATTCAAGCGCCTAGAGTTTCGTCTCGAAACCCTCTTTCCGGTTAACCAACTCAAACAAGTTTTTGCTTCTTTAAAATTTGACTTAGATCCATATTAGTAAACGAAGCTTGTTTCTTTCGCCGTTTGCCTTTTGTCGCTTCGTTTGACTTGTTTCTTTGTGCAAACCGGAGTTCTTAAGTAGAGCTTTCTGGTTAGATCTCTTATTTGAGTTTTACCTATGCATTAGATGAGTACTTATTGTATGCTTGTTTGTTTGTTTGCGTTAGAGTACCCGGAGTGCGCCGCTTGCTACTTCGGATCTCTAGGCTTCGCGGATCATCAGCAAGGCAAGGAGCACCTTGATCATACCTTTTACTACCCAGTTTTATTGGATTAGATCAATCCTCAAACATTGCATGATTAGGATCTAATTAAATTGTGGGTTTTGGGAAGTAGATGAGGTAGCACCTGTTTTATTATCAAACCCTGGGAGGTACTTATACGTTTGCTTATATTGCCATGTTATGCTAGTAGACGTGGATTGGGTGAGTGTATCCATGACAGATGTGAGATGTTAATTAATGGTTCAACTTAAGGTGGCAACTTTAACACACATCTGGGTGGACTGAGGCACCTGGGTATTCCAGCGATTGCCTGTTTTTCTTTATGGACCGCCACCCAGGCTCAAAGGGATCATGAGATTATTCATGCTAGAAACTTCCGTGTGCAGCCACAAGCTACTATGGGCTCTAGCATAGTTGATTAAGTTGTGCGAACTCTTACAATGGTATACTAGCAGATGTAGGGGAAGGTAGGTGTAACGGTCTACCCGATCGTAAGGTGCTAGCGCTTCTGAAAGACTATGTCTCGGTCATCTATTTCTTAAACACCATGTAGGGCGAGAATTCCAACGGAGGAGATCGAGTCTTGTGGGGGGAAAGTGCGCAAACCTCTATAGAGTGTATATTAGCCGTGTCCCCGGTCATGGACGTTTTGAGTATTTAGTACTTGGATTATCATGTGAATCTCATCATGTGACTTCAATTAATTTTGTTGGGTTTTAATGATGATGTTTAATTGGGATTGAGAGGGTGTCTACGCTCTTAATGTTTAAGAACTACCATGTTAGTTAAATAAAATTTATTCCTTTGTAGTAGGGAAAAATTGGCTTTACGCAAAACTGTAACCATAGAGCTTTCACCAGCCATATATGCATGTAGTATAGCCTATTTTAGTTCATTACTCTCTATGTGTTACTTTGCCAGCATATTCCATGCGCTGACCCGTTTTTGGGCTGCAACGTTCATGTTGTAGACTTTTCAGACGATGAGTAAAGAGCTTTAGGTCGTGGTTCTATACTCAGTGATGCCGTTGGAGTTGATGGACTCACTTATCTTCCAAGCCTTCCGCTATTATCGTAATTAGATGGCCATAAGCCATATTTCTTGTAATAAGTTCTCTTTTGAGACACTCGTTGTAATAAGTGTGTGATTGCTACTCTGTTATAAATCCTTCAAGTACTGTGCGCGTCAGCATTACTGATCCAGGGATGACACTTAAGCACAGAGATCAGACCATTTGAGATCTGGTCGCTACAAGATGGTATCAGAGCCCACACTGACTGTAGGACACGACCACTAAGATAAAGACATAGATCACTACTCACTCTTCTCATTTCTGACTCCTCATCTTTTCTACTCTTTTAGGATGGCGGATGCAAGGAACAAGTTCACACAACCGGATGAAGATACACCCTTTGGACGCCACCTGAAGGAAGTCACTAAGTACCTGAACATCAGAGTACCAAGCTTCACCGGGAGCTACAAAGCCACTTTACCCAAGGAGGAGCGCTGGATGATTCAAGTTCAAGTTCCAGGAAGGACGTTCATGCCAGTCACCGAGCCCATAGAGTTTTCCTTTGATGCACCAACCTGGAGTCTAGGAAAGAGCATGGCAGCCCACATCGCCATGGGACGTATTGGAGAAGTTTACCACAATGATCTCAAGGATACTATCTACCAGATTTGTGGGCGCCGAGATGAACACTGGGAAATGATCAGCACCAAGAAGGATAGATCAATTGCAACTTTTATCCAGGAGTTAAACAAGCACATTCGACGTCAGGAGAACCAGATGTGTGCAGACATGATAGATCTGAAGAAGGCGATGACAAGAATCATGGAGTTGGAGGAAGAACTCAAGGCTACACATGAAGATTATGAGGAGGAAATCGTCGTACTAGTGGAGAAGAATGACGACCTGATTAAGAAGATCGGAATATTCATGGGAGACCCTACACCAGTAGAAGAAGACGAAGAACCCAAGGAGATTCGCCCAGAAGACTACATCATCATCGACGACACCGACTCTGACCTGAGCGATGATGACTACATTGACGAAGTTGGAGCAGATATCATGGAGTCTGCAACCAAGGAATATTTCTAGTAGACCACCACATCAGTAGTAGTATTCCACCATGTAAATAGAGTAGTTCGAGCACTTTCGCGATAGTTCTAGATCGATTGTATGCCCTTGATTGATTGAGTGAAAATGTTTGTGTTTGTCTCATGTGCATATGGGTAGTGGTTTCTCATTAGACCTCATTCTATTCTAATCTCTCCCCTCTAAACCCATCAGATGCCTCCGAGACGTGACAATGGATTTGCATTTCCACCGGAGCTCACTCAGTTGATCCAGCAGCAGAATGCGTTGATGCAGTTGCTAGTCTAGAATCAGAATCAGGGGAACAACAACAACAACCCACCACCACCACCACCACCACCTGTTGATCACTTAACCCGTTTCCTTAGACTGAATCCGCCGGTGTCCTCTAGTAGCAACGAGCCTATAGTAGAAGAGGATTGGCTCCGCAAGATTGGAAGGGAGTTAACCACTACAGGATGTACTGATGCTGAGAAGGTGCGCTTTGCCGCACATCAGTTGGATGGACCAGCAACATCATGGTGGGAGAATTACACTGTCACCTACCCTATAGCCACGGTGACATGGGACAAATTTCGGCAGGCTTTCTGTACTGCCCATGTTTCAGCAGGAGCTATGGCCATGAAGAAGCGTGAGTTTCGCAACTTGCGCCAAGGAGGACGGACAGTTGGCCAATACGCGGGTGACTTTAGCAAGTTAGCATGTTATGCCCCAGATGACATTTCTACGGATGCAACTAAGCAGGAGAAGTTTCTGGAAGGACTGAATGATGAGTGGAGCATGCAGTTGATGGTAGCAACCTTCAACAACTACCAGGAACTGGTAGATCGTGCTCTTATGATTGAAGGGAAGCAGCAGCAGATTGAGAACCGCAAGAGGAAGTATGGACAAGGGAAGTACAATTCAGGAGCTCAGCAGAAGCCACGTTTTACCCCAAAAACGGGAGGACATTTTCAGCATACCCATGGAGGAGGGAGTTCGCATAATCATAATGGCCCCAAGAACGGTAATGGGAATGGGGGAAGCAACGGTCAGAACCGTACCGACCCATCAACCCCAGCCAAGAGAGACCTAAGCCAGGTCACTTGTTATAAGTGTCAGAAGACCGGACATTATGCCAATGAATGTCCTGAAACCCAGAATGGAAATGGCAATGGAAGGTCTGGGAAGAAGCCGAACCCTTTCAATAGGGGACAGGTGAACCACGTTAACGTGGAGGAGGTTGAAGCCCAACCAGATGCAATAATCGGTAAGTTTTTGGTTAAGTCTTTTACTGCAATCGTTCTTTTCGATACTGGTGCATCGCATTCATACATATCAAGGGGATTCCTGGATAAGTGTAAACTGCCCACCAAGGTTCTTAGAACACCTATGTTAGTAAGCTCACCAGGAGCGGAGTATATGGCCAGTAAAGGATGTTTTCAAGTGCCACTGAGTATAGGTAGGCATGTGTTTCCCTCGTTTAATCATTTTGGAATCGCAAGGTTTGGATGTAATTCTGGGTATGGATTGGCTATCGATGTATGGAGGAAACATCGATTGTGCCAGTAAGTCGATTTTGCTTACCACCCCAGAAGGGAGAAGGATCAAGTATATATCACGGCATGTGCCGATTAGGACACAAGTAAATTCCCTAACAGGAGTTGTACAGGAGGAAGTACCGGTGGTAAAGGATTTTCCGGATGTATTTCCAGAAGAGTTGCCAGGCATGCCACCGGATAGGGACATTGAGTTTTTGATTGAGCTTTTGCCAGGCACAGGACCAATATCTAAGAGACCATATAGAATGCCTGCCAAGGATTTGGAGGAGATTAAGAAGTAGATTAAGGAGTTACTGGATAAGGGATATATTCGCCCAAGTTCATCACCTTGGGGATCACCAGTACTTCTAGTGGAAAAGAAGGATGGATCATTAAGGATGGTTTTTGATTATCGAGGATTGAATGAAGTGACGATCAAGAATAAGTACCCACTGCCGATGATCAATGATCTGTTTGACCAATTTCAAGGAGTAAAGGTATTTTCCAAGATCGATTTGTGATCAGGATACCACCAGTTGAAGATTCGAGAGTAGGACATACCTAAGACAACTTTTACTATGAGGTACGGGCTGTATGAGTATACCGTTATGTCATTTGGTCTGACTAACGCACCTGCTTATTTTATGAACATGATGGACAAAGTGTTTAGGGAGTTTTTGGATATGTTCGTCGTAGTGTTCATTGATGATATACTGGTTTACTTGAAGAATGAAGAAGAACTGCGTCTGGTACTTGGTAAGCTCAGAGAACATCAGTTATACGCCAAGTTTAGCAAATGTGAGTTTTGGTTGAAGGAAGCTGGATTCCTCGGACATGTTATATCCGGAGAAGGAATAGTTATAGATCCCACCAAGGTTGTCACTGTGAAAAATTGGGAAGCCCCAACAACAGTTGGAGAGATCCGGAGTTTTCTTGGACCCGCAAGATACTGCCGGAGATTCATTGAAAATTTCTTGAAGATTGCAAAACCTATGACAGAGTTGTTGAAGAAGGATACCAAGTTCAATTGGATTGAGGAATGTGAGGCCAGTTTCCAGGAGTTGAAGAAACATTTGGTTACCTCGCCAGTGTTGATTCTACTAGATGAGCGCAAGGATTATGAGGTGTATTGCGACGCTTCATGTCGAGGACTTGGAGCATTGCTTATGCAGGAGGGAAGAGTTGTTTCATATGCCTCACGACAGCTTAAGCCCCACGAACTGAATTATGCTACACACGACTTGGAGTTACCAGCCATAGTGGACGCATTGAAGACATGGAGACATTTTCTCATCGAAAACCATTGTGAGGTGTACACGGATCACAAGAGTTTGAAGTACATCTTAACGCAGAAGGAGTTGAATCTCAGGCAAAGAAAAAGGTTGGAGCTCATCAAGGATTATGACATGAGATTGCATTATCACCCCGGAAAGGCTAACGTAGTAGCTGACGCATTGAGCCACAAGAGCCATGTCAACACACTAATGACCGGAGATTTACCAAAGGAGTTAGTTGAGGATCTTCGCGAGCTATGTTTGGAGATAGTTCCGAGAGGCTATGTAGCAGCATTGGAGATTTAGTCTACTCTGATGGATAAGATCAGAGAAGCTAAGAAGACCGACAAGGAGATTGCCACCATAAAGGAGAAGATGAGCATGGGAAAAGTTAAAGGTTTTCATGAGGATGAACACGATACCTTATGGTTTGAGGACAACGTTTATGTACCTAATGACACGGAGATCAGGAAGCTAATTCTACAAGAGGCCCATGATTCGCCGTACTCGATTCACCCTTGAAATACCAAGATGTATTTGGATTTGAAGGATACTTTCTCGTGGACCGGAATGAAGAAGGATATTGCGGAGTATGTAGCCGTTTGTGATGTATGTCAGAGAGTAAAGGCAGAACATCAGAAGCCAGCAGGATTGTTACAACCATTGCCGATACCCGAATGGAAGTGGGATAAGCTAAGCATGGATTTTATCACGGGATTACCCCGGACCCGCTCAGGCTATGACTCGATATGGGTTGTAGTCGATCGCTTGACGAAGGTAGCTCATTTCATCCTAGTAAAGACCACTTACACCAGTGCTAAGTTGGCAAAGATATACATAACCAGGATCATATGTCTGCATGGAGTTCCGAGGAGCATTGTATCAGATAGAGGAACTCAGTTTACCTCAAAGTTCTGAAATCAGTTGCACGAAACTTTGGGTACCAGGCTAGAGTTCAGTACAACTTTTCATCCGCAGACCGATGGACAGACCGAGAGAGTCAATAAGATTTTGGAGGATATGCTGAGAGCTTGTGCGCTAGATTATGGATTTAGTTGGGATGACAATTTGCCATATGCAGAGTTCTCTTACAACAATATTTATCAATCCAGTTTGAAGATGGCCCCTTTTGAAGCCTTGTACGGAAGAAGGTGTAGAACACCATTGTCATGGGACGGAGTTGGAGACCGCCAGCTATTTGGACCAGATTTGATTAAGGAGTCTGAACAGAAAGTGAAGTTGATTCGCGATAGGCTCAAGATAGCCCAGTCCAGGCAGAAGAGCTATGCAGATTCTAAACGTAAGGAGATAGTTTACGAAGCCGGAGACAAAGTTTATCTTCGTGTATCCCCACTTCGAGGAGTTGAGCGTTTTGGAGTTAAGGGAAAATTAGCGCCACGTTTTGTGGGACCATACAAAGTTTTGGAGCGTATGGGAGAAGTTGCTTACAAATTGGAGTTGCCCGAAGGATTGTCGGGAGTTCATGATGTGTTCCACGTTTCCCAGCTGAAGAAGTGGCACGCAGAGATGGAGGATATACCGCTGAGAGATACAGTGCCGCTGGAAGCAATTCAATTGGATAGTGATTTGACCTACGAGGAGAAACCAGTCAAGATACTCGACTTTGCCAGACGAGTTACCCGCAACAAGGTTATCAGGTTTTGTAAAGTTCAGTGGAGTCACCACACCAAGGATGAAGCCACCTGGGAGCGAGAGGAAGATCTGCTGAAGGACCACCCTCACCTATTTTCTAGCCAACCCGAATCTCGAGGGCGAGATTCATCTTAAGGGGGGTAGGTTTGTAACACCCTAAATTTTCAATTTGGAATGTTATACATTAGATAATCATTGCATATCATATTTTATTTGCTTTTTGGTTGATCCTAGAAATCCTACGCAACTCAAGGACCTACGGAGAGAGTTGGCGATCTCGTTATTTTCATATTTGAGGATTTCTCGAATTATGAAAAGAGGATCGTTTGATTTTAATTATTTTTTCTCTAAATTATTTCTTTTATTAAAAATCAAAGAGAGAGGATAAAATGACTTCCTCAAAATAAAGAAATATCAGAGATTTAATATTAAAATCAAATAAGGATTTTATTTTGGAGTTTTTTGCTGTTTTATTTAAATCTAGGAAAATGCGCTTTTTTTCAAAATTGCATTTAGGCCCCAAATAAATGTTCACTTTGTCCGGCTTGATTTTAGAAGTCGGGTAAAATTTATTTCTGGATTTTTGGAGTCCGTTTAGTTTTTCTTTTCTTTCTTTTTCTGCACGTCAATTTTTTTAAAAAAAAGTCAACCGAATTAGGGCCGTACTCGGCCAGGACTTCTCGGGCCAGGCCTTTATAAGCCGCGCCCCGAGGCCCGTTACCGCCGCCCCACCCGAAACCCTAACCCTAGCCGCCACCCGCCGCTGGCGCAGCCGCCGCCCCGAGCCCGTTACCACCGCACCACCCGAAAACCCTAACCCTAGCCGCCACCCGCCGCCACCGATGCCCACGCCGGAGCCCGCCCCCGCCGCCCGCCACGCGCGCCACCCACGCCGGAGCCCGCCGCCGCCGCCGCCCGCCCCGGAGCCCACCGCCGCCGCCACCCGCGCTGCCGCCCACGCCCCCTCGCCGGAGCTCGCCGCCGCTGACTCGCCGGATCCCGCCGGAGTTTGAGGTAGCCGCCGATTTTTTTAAAAATCGATCGATTTTATTTCGTAAACCCTAGATTCATTTTTTTCTAGATCCGGTTCGTTTTATCTTCTTCGGTTTAGTTATTTAGCGAACGACCGCTTTTACGTTCATTTTTACGAACGGTTTTCGTCGTTTAGCCGCAGACAGCGAACATTCGTTCGTTAGCCTGTTCGTCGTTTTTCTTTCTCTCGGATTTTCCGCAATTATTTCTGATCACGATTTCTGATCTGATTTTCGTTTTAGTTTAACTTTTCGCTCGTTTATCGGAATCAGGCGATTCAAGCGCCTAGAGTTTTGTTTCGAAACCCTCTTTCCGTTTAACCAAATCAAACAAGTTTTTGCTTCTGTAAAATTTGACTTAGATCCAGATTAGTAAACGAAGCTTGTTTCTTTCGCCGTTTGCCTTTCGTCGCTTCGTTTGATTTGTTTCTTCTTGAAAACCGGAGTTCTTAAGTTGAGCTTTCTGTTTAATTCTCTTATTTGAGTTTTACCTGTGCATGAGATGAGTACTTATTGTATGCTTGTTTGTTTGTTTGTTTGCGTTAGAGTACCCAGAGTGCGCCGCTTGCTACTTCGAATCTCTAGGTTTCGCGGATCATCAGCAAGGCAAGTAACACTTTGATCATACCTCTTACTACCCAGTTTTATTGTATTAGAGCCTCAAACGTTGCATGATTAGGATCTAATTAAATTATGGGTTTTGAAAAGTAGATGAGGCAGCACCTATTACCTGTTTTATTATCAAACCCTGAGAGTTACTTCTACGTTTGCTTATATTGCCATGTTATGCTAGTAGACGTGGATTGAGTGTATCCATGACAGATGTGAGATGTTAATTAGTGGTTCAACTTTAGGTGGCAACTTTAACACACATCTTGGTGGATATTCTAGCGATTGCCTGTTTTTCTTTATGGACCACCACCCAGGCTCAAAGGGATCATGAGATTATTCATGCTAGAAACTTCCGTGTGCAGCCACAAGCTACTATGGGCTCTAGCATAGTTGATTAAGTTGTGCGAACTCTTAAAGTGGTAGACTAGCAGATGTAGGGGAAGGTAGGTGTAACGGTCTACCCGATCGTAAGGTGCTAGCGCTTCTGAAAGACTATGTCTCGGTCATCCATTTCTCAAACACCATGTAGTGCGAGAATTCCAATGGAGGAGATCGAGTCTTGTGGGGAAAAGTGCGCAAACCTCTGCAGAGTGTATAAACTAATCATGATTAGCCGTGTCCCCGGTCATGGACGTTTTGAGTATCTAGTACTTGGATTATCATGTGAATCTCATCATGTGACTTTAATTAATTTTGTTGGGTTTTAATGATGATGTTTAATTGGGATTGAGAGGGTGTCTACGCTCTCAATGTTTAACAACTACCATGTTAGTTAAATAAAATTTATTCCTTTGCAGTAGGGAGAAATTGGCTTTACGCAAAACTGTAACCATAGAGCTTTCCACCAGCCATATATGCATGTAGTATAGCCTATTTCTGTTCATTACTCTCTATGTGTTACTTTGCCAGCATATTCCATTTGCTGACCCGTTTTCGGACTGCAACGTTCATGTTGCAGACTTTTCAGACGATGAGTAAAGAGCTTTAGGTCGTGGTTCTATACTCAGTGATGCCGTTGGAGTTGATGGACTCACTTATCTTCCAAGCCTTCCGTTGTTATCGTAATTAGATGGCCTTAAGCCATATTTCTTGTAATAAGTTCTCTTTTAAGACACTCGTTGTAATCAGTGTGTGATTGCTACTCTGTTATAAATCCTTCAAGTACTGTGCGTGTCAGCATTACTGATCCAGGGATGACACTGAAGCACAGAGATCGGGCCGTTTGAGGTCTGTTCGCTACATAAGATCTTCGTCATTATTTTCACATAAACTAGAAGGACACGTTTTTACAAACCAATCTCGTTTAGCACACATCTTAGCGGCTCTTTCTTTGCACTCATCAATGGATATTCTCCTAGCCTTTAGAGATTCATTGATATGATGCTTGGGTGGAATAGCTCTAATTTTCAAAGAATCAACATCAATAGAAATTCTATCCAGGTTCCTAGCCAAATCATCAATCTTAAGCAATTTTTCTTCAACCAAAGCATTACAATTCTTTTGCGAACTCATAAATTATTTAACACTATTCTCAAAATCAGAGGGCATATTGTTATAATTTCCATAAGAATTATTGTAGGATTTACCATAATTATTAGAGGAATTACTAGGAAACAGCCTAGGATTAAAATTACCTCTATACGCGTTATTACCAAAATTGTTCCTACCAACAAAATTCACATCCATAGATTCATTATTATTCTCAATCAAAGTAGACAAAGGCATATCTTTAGGATCAATAGAAGAACTCTTGCTAGCAAATAATTTCATAATTTCAGCAATCTTTCCACTCAAAACATTAATCTCTTCAATCGCATGCACTTTTTTACTAGTGGAAGATCTTTCGGTGTGCCACTTAGAATAATTAACCATTATATTATCTTGGAGTTTAGTAGCTTCACCTAGAGTAATTTCCATAAAAGTACCTCCCGTGGCTGAATCTAAAAGATTACTAGAAGCAAAATTCAATCTGGCATAAATTTTTGGTATAATCATCCACAAATTCAAACCATGAGTAAGGCAATTTTGTATCATCAATTTCATCCTCTCCCAAGATTGTGCAACATGTTCATGATCAAGTTGCTTAAAATTCATAATATCATTCCTAAGGGAGATGATCTTAGCGGGAGGAAAATACTTGGAAATAAAAGCATCTTTACACTTATTCCATGAATCAATACTATTTTTAGGCAAAGATGAAAACCAAGTTGTAGCACGATCTCGAAGTGAGAACAGAAATAGCTTCAATTTAACAATATCATTATCCACATCTTTTTTCTTTTGCATATCACACAACTCAACGAAATTATTAAGATGGGATGGGGCATCTTTACTAGGAAGGCTGGAAAATTGATCTTTCATAACAAGATTTAGCAAAGCGGCATTAATTTCATAAGATTCTGCACTTGTCGCGGAAGCAATCAGAGTACTAATAAAATCATTGTTATTAATATCGGAAAAGTCACACAATTTGGTATTCTCTTGAGCCATCCTGATAAAGCAAGCAATCCAACACACGTGCAAACAAAAAGCAAACAAAGAAGACGCGAAGAAAAAGACAAATCTTTTCGAAAATCATTTTAGAAGTAGGGGAGAGGAAAACGAGAGGCAAATGGCGAATAATGTAATGAAAGAGATGAGAGTTTATGATGGGTACTTGGTATGTCTTGACTTGGTGTAGATCTCCCTGGCAACGGCGCCAGGAATTCTTCCTGCTACTTCTTGAGCTTGCATTGGTTTTTCCCATGAAGAGGAAAGGGTGATGTAGCAAAGTAGATATAAGTATTTCCCTCAGCTAGAGAACCAAGGTATCAATGCAGTAGGAGACAATGCACAAATTGCTAATACCTTCACAAACAATCAAACAACTTGCACCCAACACGATAAAGGGGTTGTCAATCCCTTCATAGTCACTTGCAAAAGTGAGATCTGATAGAGATAGATGAAACTAAACAAACGATAAAGTAAATATTTTTGGGTTATTTGGTTTATAGATTGGAAAGTAAAAGATTGCAAAATAGTAGATTGGAAACTCATTTGATGGAAAGTAGACCCGGGGGCCATAGGTTTCACCAGAGGCTTCTCTCAAGATAGCAAATAATACGATGGGTGAATAAATTATTGTCGAGCAATTGATAGAAAAGCACAACGTTATGACGGTATATAAGGCAATGGTTATGAAATATAGGCATCATGTCCGTGTCAAGTATACTGAAACGATTCTGCATCTACTACTATCACTCCACACATCGACCGACTCCTGCCTGCATCCAGAGTATTAAGTTCATGTAGAACAGAGTAACACATTATGTAAGATGACATGATGTATAGTAATAAACTCAAGGAATATGATGTAAACCCCATCTTTTTGTCACATCCTAGCTAGGTTATGCATTAGAGTGTGCATCATGTCTACTTTCATCAGAAATGGAAATGGGGAAAGCAGAACCCCCAGCACCCCCCCTGAAATCAACTAGGATTTACTAAAAATAAACTCAATGAACCTGAAATGCCCTTCAGATATGTTCACCCTCTTTGCCTTGGGTTAGAACCCTTGGGAAAAATGGTGCATATATTTTTAGGTCAACAAAAGGGGCATTGACTTAATTCATAAATATTTGAATTTGGGCATTTAAATACTATTAAATAATTCAAATGCTCAAATAATGTTGGAATTATTTTTGGGCCACTGAAATATTTCAGAAAGTGTCCATAACTATTTTCAGGATTTTATAAAATGATTTAGTATTTAAACTAAATCAAAACAGAATAGCAAAAATAGAAAACAGAATAAAATTTGAGAGAGAGAGAGAGTAGGCCAGTGGGCCACTTACCTGGCGCCACCAACTAGCCCAGCACGGCCCAGCCCACCAGGCCGACGCCAGTCGTCCCCTAGCTGCTGCCAGGAGGACGCCGGGCGTGTGCCCGTGGTGCGCCGGCACGCGCGCGGCCACCGACGGCCACCTCCTGCTTGCCGCGCCCCCCCCCCCCTCGACGCCTGGACGTCGCTGTGGATGCCACACACCCCCTGGCCCCCTCATATCCCTCTCCCTCGCTCTCCCTCCTCCCCTGTTTCTCTCCCGCGCGACCACCCGAACGCGCCGTCGCCGCCGTTCGCTGCCACCGCGCTCCCCGACCCCCTCTCGCCTTCCCGTGTTGCGTGGAAGCTCCGCCACTGTCGCCTACGCCTTCTGCACCGAGCCAAGCGAGCCGAGAAGCCCTGCTTCGTCCTCGGCGTCGTCTTCTTCAACCTCGGGACCGCCGGCCATCTCCGTCAAATTCGTCGGCTCCGGACCGTCCCCGAGCCCACCGAGCTGCTCTACGTGCCCCCAGTGAGCTCCTGCTCCGAATCCCCCTCTTCCCCGCTTCATTTGATCGCCATAGCCGTCACCCCCATGATGACCGAAGTGCGCCGCCGCCCGAGCTCGCCGTCGACGATGCTCCGGTGACCAAATGGTCACCCTGGAGTGTCGAACCTACTCCCCGCGATGCGTAGCACCCTCCTAGCC
The DNA here is from genome assembly GCA_034509565.1 of Triticum monococcum. Classification (NCBI taxonomy): domain Eukaryota; kingdom Viridiplantae; phylum Streptophyta; class Magnoliopsida; order Poales; family Poaceae; genus Triticum; species Triticum monococcum. The sequence continues at coordinate 271,168,318 of CM067842.1, read as the reverse complement.
CCCTTGCCCCGCTCTTCTACGCACAGAAACGCGACCCCGCGCGCAACCGAACTCCGGCGGCCGCCAAAGAGCTCGCCGCCGTCAACTCCGGCCATCCTAGCCGCTGCTGCTGCCACCACTAGATCCGCGAGAGCGCCAGCAAGCTGTAGCAACAAACCACGCTCAAAATGGAGCCCTATAGCGCATTCCCGAGCCGCTCCGCCGTCTCTGTCGTCGCCGGCGACGAGCCGTGGACCAAGTCCGGCAGGTTTGACCCCGCTGACTGCTGACTGGGTGGGCCCAGTTGACCCCCTGGGTCACTGACGCGTGGGCCCCAGGCCACTAATGAACCAGGATTAGGATTAACTTAAATTAGTTAAACTAATGACCCTGACAAGCGGGACCCACTAGTCAGCCTCTCTCCCTGCCCTGTTACACTGACCAGCGGACCCCACTGGTCAGGTTTGACCTGGAGGCAACCCTGTTGACCAGCTGACGTCACCCTGACGCAGTAAATCATTTTCTAGTTTAAAAATAATTCAGGAAATTCCAGAAAATACCCAAAACTTCAAAAATTCATAGAAATTGAACCATAACTCCAAATGAGACAAATTATATATGTAAAATTATCAGAAAAATTCAAGGAATCCATCTGTACCATTTTCATGCATGTTTGAAGAATGTTTGTCCCCTGTTTTGAACAAAACAAATAAAGGGCATTTAAATAATCATATATGGGGTTGGAATTTGAATCTTGTACTCAAACCAACTCCATTTAAACCATAGCTAGTTGCATTAGCTCAAGACACATCCATATTGCTATGTCATAGCATGCATCATATTGTTGCATATCGTCATGTGTTGATTATGCTCGGTTGTGTTCTTCGTGGTAGGTTCTGCCTCCGAGGATATTCACGAGTATCCAACTGAAGGGCAGTATCCCGTCACCACTCCATCAGGCAAGCAACCATTGATCATTCCGATACAACCCATGTTCTCGCTCCTGCTCTTGTTTAATGCATTAAGACAACACGATTCAAACTGCTGTGTGCTACGGTAGTTGAACCCTTATCCTCTGCATGACCTGTCATTGCCACAGTAACTAGATGAAACCCACTAGCATGTGTAGGAGTTGATTGAGCCATGTTTTGTGATTCCTACCTTGCTATGCCTGCTATGCTTAGAGTTGTGTCAGGTCTGGTTCATCTGGGTGATGGGCTAGAGTGAAATGCTTGTGCCAGTATTATGTGGGATGTGTTGAACATGTTTTGGTAAAGGTATCGATGAGAGGCCATGTAGGAGTACATGGTGGGTTGTTTCATTGAAGCCGTCCCTAAGAACTGAGTTCGGTATGCGTGAATTAAGATTCAGCTACTACCACACATTGGGCCCTGAAATATGACCCCGCTCGACTTACTGACCCCTCTCACCTCAGTCCAGGAGTTGCAACTAGTTTCTGGTGTTTGTAGGACATGTGTTGGCGGCCGTGCGTAGCGCTGACCCTAGGGGTGGGCTATGTTGCGGTAGATACACCGTGGCACGGTGTACCGAGTCACCCGTTTGGTGTCTCGGGAACCCTGTTCACATTGTTCGGGGCCGTTGAGGACACCCCGGCCGGATTTCCTTGCGGATGGAACCTGAATAGGCGATGACCCTGGACTAGAGACTTGTGAGGTTAGTCAGGTCGTGGTCTACACCCACGTCGGTTTTCGCTTGAAGTCTGCCGAGCACATTTCGTGTGCAGACGCTAAGTGGTGGAAACATGTGTGACGAAGTACACCCCTGCAGGGTATAAAACTATTCGAATAGCCGCGTCCGCGGTAAAGGACTACTTGATTGCATATACAGTTCATAGACAAGTTAATGGATACTACTAAAAGACTCAAGATAAGTGTGAGTACCGAGGATGGCCCCCTCGCAGGATACGAGGGAGGATCCTCGGTGGAGTATTGTGATGGTGAGTAGTGGACTCGTGTGCGAAAACTATTTTGCTAAAAGATTCCGTAGGATAGCTTAGCCAAGAGTCAAAGCTGGCTTGCTGCATAAACCCCACCACCTTCTTGAGAATGAGCATGTACAGTAGGTTCTGATGTAAGACTTGCTGAGTACCTTTGTACTCATGTTTGCTTATTTATTGTTTTCAGACGACAACACTGCCCCCTCCGATGGGTTTTACGTAGATCTTGACGTCGACGAGTGACTAGACACCCAGGTGGTGATCCAGGCCATGGAGGGCCCTATGTAGATAGACAGGCTTCGAGAAGCCTTCTTTCTTTCTAGAGTCTGTACTCAGACTAGTTGCTTCCGCATGTGCTTGTATGACTGTATGACTTGAGTGTCGGGTCATGTGACCCCTACCTGTATGGATATGTTATGTATGGCTCCCTGGAGCCTTTAAATAAGTACTTGAGTTGTAGAGTTTTGTTGTGATGCCATGTTGTATGTACTCATATCGAGCATATTGTATGTATGATTGAAATGCTTGGTATGAGTGGGATCCGACAATCTAGTTGTTTGTCCTTCGCAGCCTTTCTTATGGGGAAATGTAGTCTAGTGCTCCTCGAGCCATAGTAGTCCGCTACAGCCCGGTTCACCGGAGTCCTGCTAGCCCAGCACTACTGTTCAGGACACTTGACTGGCCGGCATGTGTTTCACTTCGTCCCTATGTCTGTCCCTTCGGGGAAATGTCACGCGGTGATCTCCGGAGTCCTGTCTAGCCTGCTACAGCCCGGGATCCCCCGGAGTCCTGCTAGCCCAGTGCTACAGCCCGGAATCACTCGTTGATGACCGACATGTTCGTTGTGATTCATGTATGCCTGTCTCCATAGGTCTGTGCCGCTTTGGGTTCACGACTAGCCATGTCGGCCCGGGTTCTCGGTCATATGGATGCTAGCGACATTGTCATATACGCGAGCCAAAAGGCGCAAACGGTCCCGGGCCATGGTAAGGCGACACCCGTGGAATACCATGCGTGAGGCCGCAAAGTGATATGAGGTGTTACCGGCTAGATCGATGTGGCCTGGAATCGGGGTCCTGACAGCGTTGGTATCAGAGCTGGACTGCCTGTAGGTTCGTTCAGCCAAACTGGTCGATGTCGAGTCTAGAAATGCTTTAGTTATATGTAAGGGAATTGATTGTGGGAGGGAACGTAAGGTTCTTTTACTCCTTTACCCTATGCTTCTGATCTGAGTCATTCTCTTCTCATTCAACGTGGGTTAAGGACTAGGCTCTCTTCTTCTATCAGGTTCACGTGTTACTAATCCGTAGTAGCTCATAGGATTTTTGCTACGAGTTTCAGTCCAGTTTCTACTATTTTAGTACGTGGCTATTGAATCAGAACCTTGATATGATGCTGTTGAGCGGTATTGTGAACTGTTGTGGATGTCTCAAATCTTTTTCTGAGCATTTACAGCCGTTATGCTGCCCAATTTTCCCTAGGAATTCTGATGTCTTTGTCTTGTGGCTGTGCTTTCAGATGGCCAACCAGTCTCAAAACCAAGTGGTTCGCCTGACCAGGTGCCTCGACGTGCCCGGTCATACTGCTATGTTGGTCCGGGTCATGATCGAGACAGGATACCGTTGGTATCCCGAATACACTGTTGAAGAGCAGTTCCGCGACTTTAATCAAAGCCAGTATTTATGCACCGTCAGGATATTTCCTTCCTATCCTGGATCTACCGAGCCCCTTCACTGTTCCTATGGACTCGGAGTTACCATTGAGATGGCTGTGCAGGATGCTGCCTATTCCATGATGACCATCTTGCGAGTCCGGACTGGCCTGCTTCGGAACACTGACTTCCGTTACATGCCAGCTTCACTTCCGGGAGCGCAGGGGTATCTTCAGGCAATCTATGCTGACTCTACTCAGGAAGACTCATTAACTCGTACCACCGCTGAGATGCTCGAAGATAAGGACCGAGAGAATCGGGCCTTGAGGCTGGAGCTCTTCAATACCCGTGCTGATCATTGGGACACATTGACTTGGTTTGCACCCGCGGTGCAAGCTGGATGTATGGATACCAGGGATCTGTATCCTGTGAGAGCAGCTCTGCCAGACATGGTGGATTGGCGTGATGTGGGAGGCATCACCCCACCCCTTGGTCCCCGCAGGCCACCGTTTGTTGGTCCAAGACCTTATCCTAGCCCCTATGGTCCACAGGCTCCTCAGGACCGTCTGTTTCCGGATGATCACGTTGAACTTCCGGGCTATGGAGGTGACTTCTATGAGGACTACTACGGAGCTATCTGAGTTAGTAGTAGTACCACTAGTATTGTAGTAGTTGTATCTCCACTGTCCTGTGTGACTTGTGGAATACGACTTGGTGTGTAATCGATTCCGGAGGTGTAGACAAATAATGTATAGGGACTCGGAATGCCTCCGATGAGATGTAACGTCTACCTTCATAGTTGTACTGTAGCATGGGCTTGTACTAAACTATGTATGACGAGTATGACCGTTGGTGTATATATGGCAGTTTTATATTACCATGGCATACGAATGAGCATCTCTGCATTCCGCGTTATCCTTTACATTATGCACTTCCCTGTTAAGTTTGAGCCATCCTTGTCTAAACCGTTGTCTTGTTTTCCCTCCTAGGATGGTCAACACCCGCGGAAACCCTGCTGCCCCGGAGCAGGGGGAAGCCAATGCAGCTAGAGGTGAAAATTTGCCTCACCCGCCTTCCCTGGCCGAAGTGATGCTGGAGGCGGAAAGGAACAAGCGTGAGACCAACCGCCTGCTGGAGCGGATTGAGCAGAACACTGCACGCCACCCACGAAATGCCTTGGTGTCAATCAACGACTTCATCAAGCTGTACCCACCAAAGTTTAACCATTCCGTCGAGCCCCTCGACGCGGATGATTGGCTTCGCAGCATCAGCCACAAGCTACGTTCTGCCAACGTAGCTGAAGCCGACAAGGTTACCTATGCTGCTTATCATCTTGAGGGCCCCGCTAGCCATTGGTGGGAAAACTACGAAGCTATGCGCCCGGTCGGCCAAATCACTACCTGGGCTGAGTTCAGCGAGGCTTTCCCTGAGCATCACATTCCGGAAGGTCTCATGGATCGCAAGAGGGAGGAGTTCTGCAACTTCACCCAAGGAAGGCTGACTGTGGATGCATATAGCCGAGAATTTGGGAACCTGGCACGCTATGCTCCTGAAGAGGTTTCTACTGACGCCAAGAAGCAGGCAAGGTTCCGTAAGGGACTTAGCCCTGAGCTTCGCCGCGATCTCCGTCTGCACGAGTGCACATCCTTCCAGAAGTTGGTCAATAAAGCTATCAGTGCTGAGACAGGCCAGACTGATTATGACGCTTCACGCAAGCATTCTCGTGATTTTGGGTCTTCATCCGGCTCTGGAGCTCAGAAGCGCCGGGTGTGGATTCCAAGCACCGCACTGCCACCCAGATTCACCCCGAGGCCATCCTTTGAGGTGCCTCGTCCCAACCAGCAAATTGCACCATCCAAGCCCTATGGTGGCCCCGCTGCTAATGTTGCTCCACGCCCCACTGTGGTAACATGCTTCAAGTGTGGAGAACCGGGTCACTATAGTCGAGAGTGTCCCCAGAACAACCCCAATCAAACTGGAAAGTCCGTTGGCCGTGGTAAGCCCGCGGGAAAGACTTTCTACGCCAAGCCGGCCACTACTGCACGTGGCCATGTCAACTACGTCTCAGCCGAAGAGGCTCATGAGGATCCCAACGTCGTCCTTGGTACGCTCCTTGTTAACTGCCATCCGGCATCTGTTCTTTTCGATACTGGAGCATCTCATTCATTCATATCCGAGAATTATGCTCGGTTGCATAACACGACATTCTGTGACATGCCCACTTCCATGGTAATTCAAACTCCGGGTTCCAAATGGCAAACTTCTAGGGTAAGCCATGGGAACGAAATTCTTGTCGATAGGCTTGTCTTCCTTGCATCTTTAATAGCTCTCAAGTCCTCCGACATAAACATCATCTTGGGTATGGACTGGATGTCGGCTCATTACGCCAAGATCGATTGTGCCACTAGAACCGTTCAACTTACTCATCCCTCGGGCAAGACAGTTAATGTCTTAACTCGAGTGGCCAAGCGCCAACTTTACTCTCTCAATGCCAACCCTCTTCCAGACCTTGAGGACGTTCCGGTAGTCCGAGACTTCCCGGATGTGTTTCCGGAAGAACTGCCAGGTGTTCCACCTGACCGGGATGTCGAGTTTGTGATAGACCTTGTTCCAGGAACCGTTCCAATTGCTAGAAGACCCTACAAGATGGCACCCTTAGAACTAGCCGAGCTTAAGAACCAACTCGATGAGTCCTTGAACAAAGGGTTCATCCGTCCTAGCTCCTCTCCTTGGGCTTGCCCCGTCCTCTTCGTCAAGAAGAAGGATGGAACGGATCGAATGGTTGTGGATTACCGACCTGTCAATCTGGTCACCATCAAGAACAAATACCCACTTCCCAGGATCAATGACCTGTACGATCAGCTCGCTGGATCCTCAGTCTTCTCCAAGATGGATTTGAGGTTGGGCTACCATCAAATCAAAATCAGAAACGGAGACATTCCCAAAACGGCTTTTGTCACTCGTTATGGCCAATACGAGTACACCGTCATGTCCTTCGGTTTAACCAATGCCCCGGCCACTTTCTCCCGGTTAATGAACTCGGTTTTCATGGAGTACTTGGACAAATTCGTCGTAGTATACCTCAATGACATACTCATCTACTCCAAAAATGAAGAGGAACATGCCGAACATCTAAGACTGGTATTGATGAAATTTCGAGAGCATCGCCTTTATGCCAAATTCTCCAAGTGTGAATTTTGGTTGTCAGAAGTGACCTATCTAGGCCATGTAATCTCTGGTAAGGGTATTGCTGTCAATCCCGAGCGAGTTCAAGCCGTCCTTGATTGGACTCCACCTGTTTCGGTCAAGCAAGTTCGGAGTTTGCTTGGCCTAGCGAGCTATTGCCGCCGCTTCGTCGAGAATTTCTCCAAGGTTGCTAAACCTCTAACTGAACTCCTCAAGGAAGATAAAAAGTTCGAGTGGACTCCACAGTGCGAGTTCAGTTTTCAGGAACTGAAAAGACACCTGACATCTGCTCCCGTACTGGTACCACCAGATTTCTCCAAGGACTTTATTATCTATTGCGACGCCTCACGACAAGGACTAGGTTGCATACTCATGCAGGATCGTCAGGTAATTGCCTATGCCTCACGGCAATTACACCCACATGAGGAAAATTATCCCACACATGATCTAGAACTTGCAGCTGTAGTCCATGCACTCAAAACCTGGCGACATTACCTTCTCGGTAATCGTTGCGAGATCTTCACCGATCACCAAAGCTTGAAATATATCTTCACCCAACCAGATTTGAATCTCAGGCAAAGACGTTGGGTCGAGTTGATCTCGGATTACGACTTAGGAATAACTTACACCCCTGGCAAAGCCAATGTCATGGCTGATGCACTAAGTCGTAAGTCCTACTATAACAACTTGATGTTACAACAAAGTCAACCACTTCTCCATGAGGAATTTCGTAAGCTTAATCTTCACATTGTTCCTCGTGGATTCCTGTCTACCCTGGTGGTGAAACCTACCCTTATGGATCAAATCATAGCTGCCCAAAAGCGTGATAAGGGCATATCCCGGATTAAGGAAAACATTGCTAGCGGAGTAGCTAAATGTTTTTCCATGGATGAGCAAGGTGCTGTCCTCTTTGAGAACCGCCTGGTGGTTCCCAAGAACCAACATCTACGCCAGATGATCCTTAAGGAAGCTCATGAATCCCCTCTCACCATTCATCCCGGTAGTACTAAAATGTATCAAGACCTACGCCAGAGGTTTTGGTGGACTAGGATGAAGAGGGAAATTGCTCAATACATTGCTAATTGCGACGTTTGTCGTCGTGTTAAAGCAGAGCATCAACGGCCTGCTGGCACCCTTCAACCTTTGGCTATTCCTGAATGGAAATGGGACAAAATCAGTATGGATTTCATCACTGGGTTTCCCAGGACCAAGAGGGGGAATAATGCCATCTTCGTCGTGATCGACCGTCTTTCCAAAGTAGCCCATTTCCTACCTGTTCGTGAGAGTATCACCGCTAGCCAGCTAGCTGACTTATACATCTCCCGAATAGTGTCTCTTCATGGTGTCCCATTGGAAATTAACTCAGACCGTGGAAGTCTCTTCACCTCTCGATTTTGGGAAAGTTTCCAAAATGCTATGGGAACTCATCTCTCCTTTAGCACCGCCTTCCATCCTCAATCAAGTGGTCAAGTAGAGCGAGTAAATCAAATTCTGGAGGATATGCTCCGAGCTTCTGTTATCTCGTTCGGAATGAGTTGGGAGAAATGCCTTCCATTCGCGCAGTTTGCCTATAACAATAGCTATCAAGCTAGTTTGGGCAAGGCTCCCTTCGAAGTTCTCTATGGACGAAAATGTCGAACGCCTCTTAACTGGTCAGAAACCGGGGAAAGACAACTCTTTGGCCCTGATATGATTCAGGAAGCAGAAGAGCAGGTTCGCGTTATTCGTGAGAAATTGAAAACGGCCCAATCTTGCCAAAAGAGTCAATATGATCGTAAGCATAAGCCTATGACATTTGAAATTGATGAGAAAGCTTACCTTCGGGTTACCCCGTTAAAAGGAACCCATCGCTTCGGTATCAAAGGCAAATTGGCTCCTCGTTACATTGGACCCTTTCGCATTCTTGCCAAACGAGGAGAAGTTGCCTACCAATTGGAACTACCTCCGCATCTTTCCAGAGTTCACGATGTCTTCCACGTTTCGCAACTCAGGCGTTGCTTCGCGGATCCTATCCGTGGAGTGGACCACGAAACGCTTGATTTACAAGATAACCTTTCTTATCGGGAATACCCCGTTCGTATCCTTGATCAAGCCGAGCGTACCACTCGACGTCATAATATCAAGTTTCTCAAGGTTCAATGGTCACACCATTCTGAGGAAGAAGCCACTTGGGAAAGGGAGGATCGTCTTCGACTCGAGTACCCCGCCTTCTTCCCAGATGATCCTAAATCTCGGGACGAGATTCTATTGAGTGGGGGTGAGTTGTCACACCCTAGCTAGGTTATGCATTAGAGTGTGCATCATGTCTACTTTCATCAGAAATGGAAATGGGGAAAGCAGAACCCCCAGCACCCCCCCCTGAAATCAACTAGGATTTACTAAAAATAAACTCAATGAACCTGAAATGCCCTTCAGATATGTTCACCCTCTTTGCCTTGGGTTAGAACCCTTGGGAAAAATGGTGCATATATTTTTAGGTCAACAAAAGGGGCATTGACTTAATTCATAAATATTTGAATTTGGGCATTTAAATACTATTAAATAATTCAAATGCTCAAATAATGTTGGAATTATTTTTGGGCCACTGAAATATTTCAGAAAGTGTCCATAACTATTTTCAGGATTTTATAAAATGATTTAGTATTTAAACTAAATCAAAACAGAATAGCAAAAATAGAAAACAGAATAAAATTTGAGAGAGAGAGAGTAGGCCAGTGGGCCACTTACCTGGCGCCACCAACCAGCCCAGCACGGCCCAGCCCACCAGGCCGACGCCAGTCGTCCCCTAGCTGCTGCCAGGAGGACGCCGGGCGTGTGCCCGCGGTGCGCCGGCACGCGCGCGGCCACCGACGGCCACCTCCTGCTTGCCGCGCCCCCCCCCTCGACGCCTGGACGTCGCTGTGGACGCCACACACCCCCTGGCCCCCTCATATCCCTCTCCCTCGCTCTCCCTCCTCCCCTGTTTCTCTCCCGCGCGACCACCCGAACGCGCCGTCGCCGCCGTTCGCTGCCACCGCGCTCCCCGACCCCCTCTCGCCTTCCCGTGTTGCGTGGAAGCTCCGCCACTGTCGCCTACGCCTTCTGCACCGAGCCAAGCGAGCCGAGAAGCCCTGCTTCGTCCTCGGCGTCGTCTTCTTCAACCTCGGGACCGCCGGCCATCTCCGTCAAATTCGTCGGCTCCGGACCGTCCCCGAGCCCACCGAGCTGCTCTACGTGCCCCCAGTGAGCTCCTGCTCCGAATCCCCCTCTTCCCCGCTTCATTTGATCGCCATAGCCGTCACCCCCATGATGACCGAAGTGCGCCGCCGCCCGAGCTCGCCGTCGACGATGCTCCGGTGACCAAATGGTCACCCTGGAGTGTCGAACCTACTCCCCGCGATGCGTAGCACCCTCCTAGCCCCCTTGCCCCGCTCTTCTACGCACAGAAACGCGACCCCGCGCGCAACCGAACTCCGGCGGCCGCCAAAGAGCTCGCCGCCGTCAACTCCGGCCATCCTAGCCGCTGCTGCTGCCACCACTAGATCCGCGAGAGCGCCAACAAGCCGTAACAACAAACCACGCTCAAAATGGAGCCCTATAGCGCATTCCCGAGCCGCTCCGCCGTCTCTGTCGTCGCCGGCGACGAGCCGTGGACCAAGTCCGGCAGGTTTGACCCCGCTGACTGCTGACTGGGTGGGCCCAGTTGACCCCCTGGGTCACTGACGCGTGGGCCCCAGGCCACTAATGAACCAGGATTAGGATTAACTTAAATTAGTTAAACTAATGACCCTGACAGGCGGGACCCACTAGTCAGCCTCTCTCCCTGCCCTGTTACACTGACCAGCGGACCCCACTGGTCAGGTTTGACCTGGAGGCAACCCCGTTGACCAGCTGACATCACCCTGACGTCAAGCTGACGCAGTAAATCATTTTCTAGTTTAAAAATAATTCAGGAAATTCCAGAAAATACCAAAAACTTCAAAAATTCATAGAAATTCAACCATAACTCCAAATGAGACAAATTATATATGTAAAATTATCAGAAAAATTCAAGGAATCCATCTGTACCATTTTCATGCATGTTTGAACAATGTTTGTCCCCTGTTTTGAACAAAACAAATAAAGGGCATTTAAATAATCATATATGGGGTTGGAATTTGAATCTTGTACTCAAACCAACTCCATTTAAACCATAGCTAGTTGCATTAGCTCAAGACACATCCATATTGCCATGTCATAGCATGCATCATATTGTTGCATATCGTCATGTGTTGATTGTGCTCGGTTGTGTTCTTCGTGGTAGGTTCTGCCTCCGAGGATATTCACGAGTATCCAACTGAAGGGCAGTATCCCGTCACCACTCCATCAGGCAAGCAACCATTGATCATTCCGATACAACCCATGTTCTCGCTCCTGCTCTTGTTTAATGCATTAAGACAACACGATTCAAACTGCTGTGTGCTACGGTAGTTGAACCCTTATCCTCTGCATGACCTGTCATTGCCACAGTAACTAGATGAAACCCACTAGCATGTGTAGGAGTTGATTGAGCCATGTTTTGTGATTCCTACCTTGCTATGCCTGCTATGCTTAGAGTTGTGTCAGGTCTGGTTCATCTGGGTGATGGGCTAGAGTGAAATGCTTGTGCCAGTATTATGTGGGATGTGTTGAACATGTTTTGGTAAAGGTATCGATGAGAGGCCATGTAGGAGTACATGGTGGGTTGTTTCATTGAAGCCGTCCCTAAGAACTGAGTTCGGTATGCGTGAATTAAGATTCAGCTACTACCACACATTGGGCCCTGAAATATGACCCCGCTCGACTTACTGACCCCTCTCGCCTCAGTCCAGGAGTTGCAACTAGTTTCTGGTGTTTGTAGGACATGTGTTGGCGGCCGTGCGTAGCGCTGACCCTAGGGGTGGGCTATGTTGCGGTAGATACACCGTGGCACGGTGTACCGAGTCACCCGTTTGGTGTCTCGGGAACCCTGTTCACATCGTTCGGGGCCGTTGAGGACACCCCGGCCGGATTTCCTTGCGGATGGAACCTGAATAGGCGATGACCCTGGACTAGAGACTTGTGAGGTTAGTCAGGTCGTGGTCTACACCCACGTCGGTTTTCGCTTGAAGTCTGCCGAGCACATTTCGTGTGCAGACGCTAAGTGGTGGAAACATGTGTGACGAAGTACACCCCTGCAGGGTATAAAACTATTCGAATAGCCGCGTCCGCGGTAAAGGACTACTTGATTGCATATACAGTTCATAGACAAGTTAATGGATACTACTAAAAGACTCAAGATAAGTGTGAGTACCGAGGATGGCCCCCTCGCAGGATACGAGGGAGGATCCTCGGTGGAGTATTGTGATGGTGAGTAGTGGACTCGTGTGCGAAAACTATTTTGCTAAAAGATTCCGTAGGATAGCTTAGCCAAGAGTCAAAGCTGGCTTGCTGCATAAACCCCACCACCTTCTTGAGAATGAGCATGTACAGTAGGTTCTGATGTAAGACTTGCTGAGTACCTTTGTACTCATGTTTGCTTATTTATTGTTTTCAGACGACAACACTGCCCCCTCCGATGGGTTTTACGTAGATCTTGACGTCGACGAGTGACTAGACACCCAGGTGGTGATCCAGGCCATGGAGGGCCCTATGTAGATAGACAGGCTTCGAGAAGCCTTCTTTCTTTCTAGAGTCTGTACTCAGACTAGTTGCTTCCGCATGTGCTTGTATGACTGTATGACTTGAGTGTCGGGTCATGTGACCCCTACCTGTATGGATATGTTATGTATGGCTCCCTGGAGCCTTTAAATAAGTACTTGAGTTGTAGAGTTTTGTTGTGATGCCATGTTGTATGTACTCATATCGAGCATATTGTATGTATGATTGAAATGCTTGGTATGAGTGGGATCCGACAATCTAGTTGTTTGTCCTTCGCAGCCTTTCTTATGGGGAAATGTAGTCTAGTGCTCCTCGAGCCATAGTAGTCCGCTACAGCCCGGTTCACCGGAGTCCTGCTAGCCCAGCACTAATGTTCAGGACACTTGACTGGCCGGCATGTGTTTCACTTCGTCCCTATGTCTGTCCCTTCGGGGAAATGTCACGCGGTGATCTCCGGAGTCCTGTCTAGCCTGCTACAGCCCGGGATCCCCCGGAGTCCTGCTAGCCCAGTGCTACAGCCCGGAATCACTCGTTGATGACCGACATGTTCGTTGTGATTCATGTATGCCTGTCTCCATAGGTCTGTGCCGCTTTGGGTTCACGACTAGCCATGTCGGCCCGGGTTCTCGGTCATATGGATGCTAGCGACATTGTCATATACGCGAGCCAAAAGGCGCAAACGGTCCCGGGCCATGGTAAGGCGACACCCGTGGAATACCGTGCGTGAGGCCGCAAAGTGATATGAGGTGTTACCGGCTAGATCGATGTGTCCTGGAATCGGGGTCCTGACACTTTTTATCCTCGATGGCAACAATATAATACATGCCTTGCCGCCTCTACTGTCACTGGGAAAAGGACGCCGCAAGATTTAAACCAAAGCTAAGAACTTCTCCCATTGCAAGAAAAACAAATCTAGTTGGCCAAACCAAAACGATAGTTCAAAGAGAATTACAAAGATACCAAATCATGCATAAAATAATTCAGAGAAGATTCAAATAATATTCATAGGTAAGCTAATCATAAATCCACAGTTCATCAGATCTTGACAGACACACCGGGAAAGAAGATTACATCGGATAGATCTCTAAGAACATCAAGGAGAACATGGTATTGAGAATCAAAGAGAGAAGAAGCCATCTAGCTAATAGCTATGGACATGTTGGTCTGAAGTAAACAACTCACGCTTCATCGAAAGGGTAATAGAGTTGATGTAGAAGCCCTCCGTGATCGAATCCCCCTCCGGTAGGATGCCAGAAAAGGCAACATGATGGGATCTCACGGGAACATAAGGTTGCGGCGGTGGAAAAGTGTTTTCATGGATGCTTCTGGTGGTTTGGAAATATATGTGAATATATAGGAGGAAGATCAAGGTCAGGGGGTCACCGAGGGGCCGACAAGGTAGGGGGCGTGCCCTACCCCCTATGCGGGCCCTTCACCCTTGTGGCCGCCTCGTTGATCTTCTGACTTGTACTCCAAGTCTCCTGGGTGTCTTCTGGTCCAAGAAAAATCATCGTGAAGGTTTTATTCCGTTTGGACTCCGTTTGGTATTCCTTTTCTGCGAAGCTCAAAAACAAGGAAAAAACAGAAACTGGCACTGGGATCTAGGTTAATAGGTTAGTCCCAAAAATAATATAAAGTAGCATATAAATGCATATAAAACATCCAAAACAGATAATAAGAGCATGGAACAACAAAAAATTATAGATATGTTGGAGGCGTCTCAGGGCAGCAGCCAACCACCGGTCCACCAACATATCAAATTATCAAAGTAACGAATGCGAATCATATGAGCATGATGAAAACTAGCTTGCCAACAATTCCCATGTGTCCTCGGGAGCACTTTGCTCTAAATAAGAGTTTTTCCAGGCTTGTGCTTTGCTACAAAAAGGATTGGGCCACCTTGCTGCACCTTAGTTACCTTTGTTACTTTTTACCCGTTACGAATTATCTTATCACACAACTATCTGTTACCGATAATTTCAGTGCTTGTAGAGAATACCTTACTGGAAATCGCTTGTCATTTCCTTATGCTCCTCGTTGGGTTCGACACTCTTACTTATCGAAAGGACTAGATAGTTCCCTTATACTTGTGGGTCATCAAGGCATAGGAATGGGCATATCATGCAAAGTGAACATGGTAAGATATGCATAGAATAAGTAATGAACAATAACCATAACCACGTGAGGGCCGTGTAGAAGAAATGCACGAAGTCTTTGCACGAAAGAAGCAGTGGTGAGTACAATTCACGGGATCCCAAGTCATCGTTGCTCTCTAGAGCTCATTTTGTCAACTCATGGGATTGTGAGTTTGACAAGCATTCATGGGTACCTACACAAAAAAGACACCCACCAAAGAAATTGTGTGCGTGGTAAATGTACACATCATCCATCCTGATGTGTATGTGCACGTGTGAGTTAGCACAAGATAAGCATCGCTCAAAGAAATTTTATGCATGGTACAAGAACATGTCATCCATCATGAAAGAATAGTTGTTATGTATGACACGATGGGGACACAAAGTGAGCGTGCAAATGTATGGCACAACAATAGCATTATCATTCATGGGGAGCATATTGAGCATATAATTATTGGGATCATGCAATGGATGTGAGTGATCAGAATCTCATAACATGTATGAGGAAACTATGGGGGTCTCCTCACGAGCAATATCAGAAAAATCATATGGAGAAAATGGACATCCAAAGCAATGCATATCCAAAGCTAGGTGGTCATGGCATGGCATATGAGATAAAATGATGTAAAGGGAGCATATCAATATTATCACAAGAAAAACAAATGCCAATAACCATGGGCTTGCCATCTATGCCATAAGTGAAAATTGGGTTTATTTTAATGGCATACATATGCATAGTTACTACGAAGAGATTGCAAATATGACATATTGTTGATCTCATGCATAGCATATGACAAGTCAAGCAGATTGTCAAACATGATGTGACCGAGAGAATTATCACAAGAAAGCCTATGTAATGTGGCATCACAACTAATAGATTCCATATGGCAATCATCAAACTCATCATAAATGGGTAAATCATCGCATGGGGAAATCATACTAGCATGAAGCATGGTAATAGGTGGATCAACATCATCCAAGCAATCAATGTCGAGATAGTCCATGTGACGCCCCGAGACCGTTGCGCCCGGTGTCTCCCAGTTATTCGCCGTCGTTGCCATGCCATTCGATTGCGTGTTGCATCTTGTCAGGCCATCATGTGCATTGCATCATCATGTTTTCAAAACTTGCATCTGCCCGGGTTTCTCCAGTTCCGTCCGTTGTCCGTTTTGAGCCCAGACACACTCGCACGCGCCCATGGCATGTCGGAAATAATATTTTATAAGTGGCTGAAAAATGTTCTCGGAATGGGTTCAAAGTTGGCATGCGGTGTTGTTATGTTGTCAGTAGGCCGCCTGCCAAGTTTTATCGCATTCGGAGTCCGTTTGATGCCCCAACGAATAAATATAGCGGCAGTATAGCCGGTCAAACGTCAGACGTTTTTGGTCTCCGGAAACAGTTGGCGGGCAGCCTTCTTTCCTCTCCCCTCAGCCCAAGCCCCTCTACACAGTCCACTACCTACCGCCAGGCCCAACCTAAGCTCTCTCGTCAGCCCGCGGACCTCCTCGCGTGCGCGTCCGAAAGCTATCCCGGACCCGACCCGGACATTCATCACCGTTGGATCTGGATCATCCCCAAACGTGTATAAAACATCACCGTTTTATTTTTTTGGTCTCCCTACCTATTTTTTTCTCAACCATCCGATTGCGATCGGAGGGATGAGGTAGCCCCTGACCTAAATTTATCTGTATTTATATTGTCCAACCCTAGATCCTTGGGAGCTGTCCCATCCTTCCTTTTTAGCGCCGCTACTCCACCGAGTTCCCCTCGGGATCTTCCCTCCATCTCCCTCGAGTTCCTCACCGAGCCAACCAGCCACCACCAGTGACCTCAACTACCTAGCCGCCGCCCTCTCCCTGCTCGAACCTGTGCAGCAGCAGCTCCATGTCGGAGTCCCGTCATCACCCTTTGTCCCACCGGCGCAACACCAGCAGGACTAGCCCCGCGCCACTCCCCTTTTCTTCCTTCTCTTCCCGTTTTCCTTCACTTCTCTGCTCCTCCTCTCTATCAACTCTCTCTCCGTCTCTGTGCCAGGGGAATGCAAGGCCCTGCCATGGACGCCCGACGAAGCTTGCCTCGCCACCGGATCAAGTGGTTCTGTGCCTCCTCGACCTCGGTTTCGCCCCGTCTCCGACAAGATCCGACGAGCCGCGATGAAGCCGCCTCCTTCCGCCGCCATGGCGCCCGAGGCCTCCCTGCAGGACCACCACCGCCGCCATGGACCAAGCCGCCCGTCAAGCTCGCGCCTCGGCCCCGATTTGGACCGGATCTCCTCTGCTCCGCCGCCTAGCCACCGAATCCGCGCCGTTCCGGCCGGTTCCCGTTGACCCCGCCGCCAGGACCCCTCCTGCTGTCATCTTCACCATCGCCATGGTGCTGCTGTTCTTGTCTTTCAGTAACGAGAGCAGTAGTGTCTCGTCGTCCCGTGCGTTGACCGCACATGGACCGCGCCCTCCTCAAGGCCCAGCGAGCAGCGCTGAGACGGCCTACTCCTACGTGTCTGGGTCGCTTCCCGCGTTGCCAGATCCGGCCCAGCGCCTCCCTTGCCGGCCTCTCTTCCACTTAACGGGCCAAGGCCCATGGTGAGGCCAGCTCCAGCACCCTCCATTTTTTTCTCATTGTTGGGCTTTTCCCATATTCGGCCCGCTTCTGTTTTTTTTCTTTCACCAAATTTCCTATTTAACGAGTACACTGCATATTTATAGTTTGGACCTTATACTTCATGCATATAATAACTCATGAACCGTGCACCGGTTTAAAATGATTTATATATGAAAAATGCTTAGAATATTGTCTAGTTTCATAATATCCAACTTTCATGCATGTTTGAAATGTTTAAAATGCTGTTTGTTTAAATTTGCCCTAATCACATGCTAAAATGATTTATTTCATAACTACTTAACCGTAGCTCAGATTTAAATAAACTTTATATGTAAATGGGGTAGAAAAATGCCTAGTTTAACATGGTGCATTCATCTTGTATGTTTAACAACTCTAAAATATGGTTTAGGTCAGAACATTACCAATGCCTAGTTTCTGGCCTTGTTGTTTTGTTGTTCCGGCCTCATTTAAACTTGCCTAGTTAGGTAGTTCTATTGTGCTTCACCTCTTGCCATGTTAATCAACATTTAATATTGTTGAGTACTTAAACGGGAGAGAACTAATTAACTCATGTGGTGTTTCGTCAATATGAAACTTGTTACATGTTGAGCTCCACTTAACTTATAGGATTGTTTGTCATTTTGCCATGCCATGCCTCATTAAACCGGACATGCATCATACTTGGTTCTGCATCATGCCATGTTTATGTGATGGTAGTTTACCATGTTGTTTGCTTCTTTCCGGTGTTGCTTCTTCGGGTTAGTTCCGATAACGTCACGTTTGTGAGGATCCGTTCACCTACGTCCGTTTGTCTTCTTCATGGACTTGTTCTTCTTCCTTGTGGGATCTTAGGCAAGATGACCAGACCCTCGAAATCACTTCTATCTTTGCTTGCTAGTTGTTCGCTCTATTGCTATGCCGTGATACCTACCACTTGCTATATCATGCCTCCCATATTGCCATGTCAAGCCTCTAACCCACCTTACCTAGCAAACCATTGTTTGGCTATGTTACCGCTTTGCTCAGCCCCTCTTATAGTGTTGCTAGTTGCAGCTGAAGACGAAGTTTGTTCCATGTTTTGGAACATGGATATGTTGGTATATCAAAATATCTTTTATTTTAATTAATGCATCTATATACTTGGTAAAGGGTGGAAGGCTTGGCCTTATGCCTGGTGTTTTGTTCCACTCTTGCCGCCCTAGTTTCTGTCATACCGGTGTTATGTTCCTTGATTTTGCGTTCCTTATGCGGTTGGGTGTTATGGGAACCCCTTGACAGTTCACCTTGAATAAAACTCCGCTAGCAAGGCCCAACCTTGGTTTTACCATTTGCCACCTAAGCCTTTTTCCCTCGGATTTCCGGAGCCCGAGGGTCATCTTTATTTTAACCCCCCCCCAGGCCAGTGCTCCTCTGAGTGTTGGTCCAACCTGTCAGCAGTCGGTGGCCACCAGGGGAAACTCTGGGTTGGCCTACCGCAATCTTGCACAACCCGGTGTGCCCTGAGAACGAGATATGTGCAGCTTCTATCGGGATTTGTCAGCACATTCGGGTGGCTTTGCTGGTCTTGTTTTACCATTGTCTAAATGTCTTGTAATCGGGATTCCGAGTCTGATAGGGTCTTCCTGGGAGAAGGAATATCCTTCATTGACCATGAGAGCTTGTGATGGGCAAAGTTGGGACACCCCTGCAGGGTTTGAACTTCCGAAAGTCGTGCCCGTGGTTATGACAGATGGGAATTTGTTAATGTCCGGTTGTAGAGAACTTGACACTTAATTTAATTAAAATGCATCAACCGCGTGTGTAGCCGTGATGGTCTCTTCCCGGCGGAGTCCGGGAAGTGAACATGGTCTCGTGTTATGCTTGAACATAAGTAGCTTCAGGATCACTTCTTGATCACTTATTAGCTTCTTGACCGTGCTTTGCTTCTCTTCTCGCTCTCTTTTGCGTAAGGTAGCCACCATATATGCTAGTGATTGCTGCAGCTCCACCTCACTACCCTTTCCTACTCATAAGCTTAAATAGTTTTGATCTCGCGGGTGTGAGATTGCTGAGTCCTCGTGGCTCACAGATACTTCCAAACAGTTTCAGGTGCCGATGATACCAGTGTGGTGACGCAACTGATCTTAGATGGGAGCTCGATGAAGGCCGTGTTCGTTGTGCTGTATCGTTTCTAGTGGATCAGTAGTGGAGCCTAGTCGGGGCGATCGGGGATCTAGCAATTGGGGTTTTCTTCTTTTATTTGGTTCCATAGTCGGACCTTGATTGCATTCTGGATGATGTATGGACTATTATGTATTGTGTGAAGTGGCGATTGTAAGCCAACTCTTTATCCCTTTCTATTCAGTACATGGGATTGTGTGAAGATTACCCCTCTTGCGACAAACCTACCATGCGGCTATGCCTCTAAGTCGTGCCCCAACACGTGGGAGATATAGCCGCATCGTGGGTGTTACAAGTTGGTAATCAGAGCCTTCCACGACATAGGAGCCCCCTGCTTGATCGAATCGCTGACGTTGTTGAGTCTAGAACAAAATGTTTTGAGTCTTATAGGATTATATATACCGGAAAGTAGGATTCTTTTTACTCCTCAGTCCCTTCATCGCTCTGGTGAGGCCTCCTAACGTAGAGTTTTGACTCTTCTCTTCTCAAATTTCACGAATTTTTTTAGGATCACACAGGTATCATGGAATTGTTCTGATGGTTTTTTGATGAGAACATTGTTCTTGGTGCCTCCTGACATTTAGGGGTTGTGGCAGTGTCCCGGGGAGTTGAGCTCCGAGGTGTTGTCGTCACAATTTTATCATTGCAGTTCTGAAATACCTGAGTTCGCCGACATCGAAAATCTGTTTTATGCAGTTGTTGGTGAGATAACCTCGACGCCACCCAGTACTGGGGCAGGCGTTCGGGAGTATTGCCATAACTCGTAAAACAGATGCTTTTCGAAGGTTGAGGTAAATGATTTTCGAAGGTTTCTTGGTTATGTGTTGAAGGATGGATACAGCTGGATGTAGGATTTGTTAGTGTTGGGTGAGATATTATGCTTCCCCTGTATCCCCAACACCTGATTGCATAACCAGAAAGTTTCGGCAGTTTATAAGTGGGAATTCAAGTATCTCGTAGGATATCTTTCCAACAGACACATGATACGATATGGGATCTATCATAAGTTTATTTCCGGCTTATTCTGCAAGCCAATCTTTGTTTTGTTTTGAGTTGTGGTATTCGAGTTGCTTCAATGTCAAATGTTGATTCCATACCTTTCCTAAGTGGTGTTCTCATACTTCTATGTGAATACCAATCCTTCTTGATCATCGAATTTGTCATCTCAATTTCATTTCAACTGGCGTGTTTCTCTTCAAGTGGATCTGATCATTTCAACATCCGCAAGATCACCTCTCGGTTTTTCCCAATCTTGTTTGTTTCATCCGTCCCCAGGATGCGTTTGTTTTCCCGCCCGCCCACCCTTTTTCTTCTAGGACTCAGATTTCTTATTCAAGTATCCTTCTATGGATGTGAAGTCTCTTCATTCCTTTCTTTTAGTGTTCTTATTCGGTGATTCTCAAGAAGATGCTAATGGACCTTCAAGTTCATCATTATTTGTTCTCTTTCTTCTCCGGTGGATTCAATTCAAGCTTTCTGTGTTGATCACATTCCTTTCCTTGTTTCAAATGTTTTCTCATGCCGGTGCACCTCTTAATTATCCACTTCTCGCTATTCAATTGTTCCGGAGTGCTAAAGATATCTCAGAAGATTCATGTTTCCACTCTGCATTCGTTCAAGCTCTTTCGAGGATGTTATCTCTTTTGAGCCATTTAATTCAACTGGTGCAATCTCCCTTTCTAGTAATCGTTTGAAGGTGTTTATTTTGTGTGGGCCCTAACCCACAGGTCTTTTCCTAGGATCTTACCCCACTCTTCTTTTTCCGGAGTTATTCTCAAATTCATTTCAAAGTTTGACGTAAGAATGAATTATCATCAGTCATATGTATTTCTGCAAGATCTTTCAAATTCTTTCATCATTGTTTCAACCTTTCTAATTTTCATTCCGGAGTGTCTCAACAATTCATGGTGTTGTTTCTCATCATTATTCTCTGCATTTGAAGACCGTAGAAGAGTTCCTCTTAAATTCTTACCCGTTCTTCCAAATATTAATGGTTATAGGCTTGATGCCATCCTCTCATAATTGTTTTCGATTATGAGAATTCTTTTCACCCATCCAGAGCAATTCAGGACTCTTTTCATTTTTTTTCTCAAGAGCCCATTATCTCAGAATAATTCATTCCAGCTTTCAGCTCTCGTTTCTCCAAATATTACCAGTGCATCGATCAAATATCCTCTAATTAGTTCATGATCTCTTCGTTCTCCTATATCTAAACTCTCTCATGTATCTTCCTTCATTTGCTAATTCTTACCGGTGATTCAAACCTTTACTTCGTTTGGTTTTCAATTCTTACGGTGGTTCATTCAAGATTTCTTTTCCTTCGTTATCATATCAATTTATTCGTTGTTTCAATCCTACCGTTGGTTCGTTGAAGACCTTTCTCATGTTTGCGCCATATCTATCTTAATCCTTTCTACGAGAATAAGTAGTATGCCAAATCTGTTGCTTGTCATCAATTTAAATTGGTGAAGGATAAGCATAATGTAATTCTTATTCTTGTTTCATTGAGTAAATTCAATTCCTTATTCCGGAGGCTCATCAAATTCTCGGTTTCAATTGTTTCATCTTTTCTTTTCCAGGAGTTCCAAGCTCTCTCAATTATATCATTGCGAAGCTCCATCCAATCATTGCAAGGCTTCACCTTGTGTTTTCAACTTCTCTTTTCTTTTGTTTGATCATTCTTTTGTTACCGGAGTTCTTCATGAAGGCTCTACATGGTGGCTCATCAAAGATTCCTTTAATTCTTCAATTGTTCTTCAAGTTTTCTGTCGAAGCTAAGATCCACCAAGCTATACTCTAAAATGAACATGGTGTTAAACACATGTCTTGTTTTGAGGAGTTCAAGCATTCTTCATCTTGCATTCCAAAGTGCAATTCTTTCTATCTTTTCTCTTGCGGTGGTGTTATGTCATTCTTGACAATTTCTTTCATGTTTCATGATTCGCAAGTTGTTAGGAATGAGGTATTTAAACCCATCACTTTCTTCCTAGGAGTTATCTTGGTATAGATTTCACCTAAAGCCTTCCATTGGGAATGTTGCTCTTGGTGTTGATTACCTATGATCCAACTTCTCTTATCACCTCGGTGGGAGAATCTTTCTATCTTTTCTAGCTCTCAATCAAATCTTTTTCCCGTGAGTGGCAGGTTGTCACCTCATAATTTTTAGATGTCTTCCATTAGCCCACATCAAGCTTATGCTTTCGTTGTTGATAATCCAACAACTCCGTTCAACCTTTTCTTCGTAAGCATGGTCTTTCAATTTTATTTGCAAGAGTTGTTTTTCTTCTTCTCCGTTCTTTTCTTTCCAACCATCTAGTTTTCCATTCATTTGTTCTGGAGGCATGGTGATGTTGCTCTCTTCGTACTATCATCTTGTTTTTCCAAGATCATGCTCTTTCCTTTGTCTACCCATTCAACCGGAGTGTTGTATCCTTCATTCAAGTTCTCTCATCTTATCAAGTTTTGCCTCCCTTCTCAACCGGAGTGCTATCGGAAATTTTTCTTACCCATTATGCCATTCTTTCAATAGTTTCGGAGGGAGTGTGTTGTTGATTTCATCAAGTATCCTCTCATCTTGTCAAGTTCATGCTCAATCCCTTGCATTTATAGTCGGAGTGCTGTCCAAATTATATCATTCTTATTCCTTCTCTATCTTGTTTTAACCGGAGTGTTGTGTCTATCATTCCTCTTCTAACCGTACCATCATCCAAGTGCTTTCATTTTGCCAAGCTCATATTCGTTACCTTCCTTTTCCAACCGGAGTGTTGTCGTAATTGATCCTTATCGTTCCTTGTACATCTCATTTCAACCGGAGTGCTTGCATGTACTTCTTGTCCATTGTAACCCTTCCTTATGTCTTTCAACCTACATGGTTCTAGTAATGTTCCTTGTTCCAATTTTCTAACGGAGTGTTTTCAACTTTGTTCATCTTTGTTGTATTCTTTCTTTCAATTTGTTCAACCTCGCAAGGTTCTTTGGTGTCACTCATTTGTCAAAGAAGCAACTTAGTTTTACCTCTTCTCTCCTCTTCCGTTTCCCTCCGGTGCCATCCTAGATCTCGGGACGAGATCCTCTCGTAGTGTTGGAGTGTTGTGACACCCCGAGACCATTGCGCCACGTGTCTCCCAGTTATTCGCCATCGTTGCCATGCCATTCAATTGCGTGTTGCATCTTGTCAGGTCATCATGTGCATTGCATCATCATGGTTTCAAAACTTGCATCCGTCAGGGTTTCTCCAGTTCCGTCCGTTGTCCGTTTTGAGCCCAGACACACTCGCACGCGCCCACAGCATGTCCGAAATAGTGTTTTATAAGTGGCTGAAAAATGTTCTTGGAATGGTTTTAAAGTTGGCATGCGGTGTTGTTATGTTGTCAGTAGGCCGCCTACCATGTTTGATCACATTCGGAGTCCGTTTGATGCCCCAACGAATAAATATAGCGGCAATATAGCCGGTCAAATGTCGGATGTTTTCGGTCTTCGGAAACGGTTGCCGGGCTGCCTTCTTTCCTCTCCTCTCAGCCCAAGCCCCTCTACATAGTCCACTACCTACCGCCAGGCCCAACCTAAGCTCTCTCGTCAGCCCGCGGACCTCCTCACGCGCGCGTCCGAAAGCTGTCCCGGACCCGACCCGGACAGTCGTCACCCTTGGATCCGGATCATCCCCAAACGTCTATAAAACATCACCATTTTATTTTTTGGTCTCCCTACCTATTTTTCCTCAACCGTTCGATTTCGATCAGAGGGACGAGGTAGCCCCTGACCTAAATTCATCTGTATTTATATCGTCCAACCCTAGATCCTAGGGAGTTGTCCCATCCTTCCTTTTCAGCGCCGCCACTCCACCGAGTTCCCCTCGGGATCTTCCCCATCTCCCTCGATTTCCTCACCGAGCCAACCAGCCACCACCAGTGACCTCAACTGCCTAGCCGTCGCCCTCTCCCTGCTCGATCTTGTGTAGCAGCAGCTCCATGTCGGAGTCCCATCACCACCCTTTGTCCCGCCGGAGCAACACTAGCAGGACCAGCCGCGCGCCGCTCCCCTTTTCTTCCTCTCCTTCCCGCTTTCCTTCACTTCTCTGCTCCTCCTCTCTCTCAACTCTCTCTCCGTCTCTGTGCCAGGGGAACCCAAGGCCCTACCATGGACGCCCGACGAAGCTTGCCTCGCCACCAGATCGAGTGGTTCTGCGCCTCCCCGACCTCAGTTTCGCCCCGTCTCCGGCAAGATCGGATGAGCCGCGACGAAGCCGCCTCCTTCCGCTGCCATGGCACCCGAGGCCTCCCTGCAGGACCACCACCGCCGCCATGGACCAAGCCGCCCGTCAAGCTCGCGCCTCGGCCCCGATTTGGACCGGATCTCCTCTGCTCCGCCGCCTAGCCACCGAATCCGCGCCGTTCCGGCCGGTTCCTGCCGACCCCGCCGCCAGGACCCCTACTGCTGTCATCTTCTCCATCGCCATGGTGCTGCTGTTCCTGTCTTTCAGTAATGAGAGCAGCAGCGTCTCGTCGTCCCGTGCGTTGACCGCACATGGACCGCACCCCTCCTCAAGGCCCAGCGAGAAGTGCTGAGACGGCCTGCCTCCTACACGCCTGGGTCGCTTCCCTCGTTGCGAGATCCAGCCCAGCGCTTCCCTTGCCGGCCTCTCTTCCACTAAAGGGGCCAAGGCCCATGGTGAGACCCTTTAAATTGCATTCATTGTTTCCAAAATGACTTCATAAATGTTTGATAATTTTGGCAAGGCTTTGAGACCAAACCAAAAATAGTGAACATTTTTGAAGGAATTATTTTGGGACTTTGAAATTAAATCAATAAGTATTAGAGTTTTGGATTATATTCTTATTTTATAGAATATAATTCAAAAGGCCCTGGAATTATTTATGTGCCTATGGAAAAGTCCATAATGGCAACATAAAAATATTGAGAAGGTTTTGCCCTGTTTTGAATTTATTTCGAATTTTGAATCAGTGGCAAAATGAATAAATAAAAACAAAACAAAACAGAAATAAAACAGAACATAAACGTACCTGGCGGCCTGCTACTGTAGTCAGCCCAGCTTCTGAGCAGCCCACCCGAGCCCACCTTGCCAGTCATCTTCCTCGGCGCGCCAGAAGGACAGAGCGCGTGTGGCCGCGGCCCCCGGCACGCGCGCGCCACCTCCTGCTTGCTGCCGCTTCCCCGACATCGCCCTGGATATGCCATGCACCTCTCTGCTCTCTCTCTCTCTCTCACACAACACGGTCTCTCCCCTCCCCTCTACTCTCTCTCTCTCACGGGCGCCCAAACGAGCCGGAAAGCGCTGCCGCAAAATACAGTGCCCACTACCGTCCGCTTACCCCGTGGACGTGTTCCCTTGACCTGCCTTGATGATGTGAAGCTCCACGCCGCAACATGTCCTCGGATGCCTGGAATCGCCGCCTTCAAGCTTGTCACCGTCGCATCTGCTCGCTGGCCGTCTTCGTCGATTTGCCATCAACCGTCTGTCCCCGAGCTCATCGACGACCCCATCTGATGCGCTGTGAGCCCCCGATTCTTTCCCCCCTTTCCCGCTGTCATTCCCGCACCCTAGCGCCTAGGCCGTGCTAGCCAAGCTCCGGCCGCCGCCTGCCTTGCCACCGTCATGGCCTGAGCTCGAGACAGCCGCGCCTTCGTGCCGCATCAAGCTCCTGGTGATCACAGGAGGTTGCCTAGACCTTCACCTTGCCCGCTTGTGCCCCGTAGCACCGTTGCCCGCATGTGCCCGAGCACCGCCGCCACCCACCTCGACGCTGGCGACGCTACAGCCCTCCCCAGCAGCCGCCACTTGCACCATCCAACGCGCCGCACTATGGGCATTCCAGCGAACCCACCCGCATGACAAGCTGTGGCTGGAAATGGCCGACCGGTGATCGACGCCCTGCACTGCTTAGCACCGGCGATTAGTTGCCGGCCAAACACCATTGTTAGCACTAATTAACCCCCCTCTCAGTGACATGTTGGCCCCAGTGCCTAAATTAATTAGTTTAACTTCTCTGTTAGATTAGTACTAATCTCAGGGGCCCCCGCCAGTCAACGTTGACTTGGCCACGTCAGCGTTGGCCGGACCCACACGTCAGCCTCTCTAGTTGACACTATATCACTGACCAGTGGACCCCACTGGCCAGGTTTGACCTGGACGGCGCCTGTAGACCTGCTGACGTCAGCATGACCTAATGCTGATGTAGTAATACATTTTCTGGATTTATTAATAATCAGGAAATTCCAGAAAATGTTCAAAACTTCTAAAAATCATATAAAATAATCTATAACTCAGATTGAAAAGATTTATATATGAAAAATGATCAAAAAAATCCAATCTATCCATCTGTGCCATTTCCATGCATGTTTAAACAACTTAACCTTGCTGTTTAGATCAAAACATGATAACGCACTTTATAAGTTCTTAGTTTGAATTGGAATTTGAACCTTTGGTTCAAATCAACTCAGACCCTTCTATTCTTAGCTGCATTAGCTCAAATCACAGCATATCGACATGTCATGATCATGCATCATATTGTGCATTACATTGATTGTGTTCTTTCTATGTTTGCCGGTGGCCGTCCCCTCTCGATAGACGTGGTTCCGATGATGAGTTCGATGACACCGATGAAGAGCTATATTATCTTCAGAAGTGCCAGGCAAGCAAAACCCCTTGTCCATTCCGACACAATCCCACTCTCTTTCTCCTGCTCTCTTTTACTACATTAGGACAACAACGATTCAACTGTTACATGTTGTGGTAGTTGAACCCCTTTCCCCTGCATGACCTATCATTGCCACAGTAAATAGATGAAACCCACTAGCATGAGTAGGAGTTGTTTGAGCCCTGATGTGCCTACTCATTCATGCTTGTTTGTCATGCCTGCTACTGCTTAGTGTTGAGTCAGGTCTGATTCATCGGGGATGAATTGCAATGGCGATGAACATGTCCTACTATGTGTGAGCTAAGTGTGTGAACACGATTTGGTAAAGGTAGCGGTGAGAGGCCATGTAGGAGTACATGGTGGGTTGTCTCATTGAAACCGTCCTCAGGAACTGAGTTATGTGTTTGTGATCCATGAACAGCTACTGCCAGTCATTGGGATCCTTGATTGACCCTCTCGACTTATTAACTGCTCTAGTCCTCTATCCAGGAGTTGCAACTAGTTTCTGGTGTTTATAGGATATGTGTTGGCGGCCGTGCGTAGCGCTGACCCTAGGGGTGGGCTATGATACGGTAGATACACCATGGCATGGTGTACCGGGCGCCCGTTTAGTGTCTCGGGAACCCTGCACACATCGTTTGGGGCTGTGAGCGAAACTCCAGTCGGATCTCCTCGCGGATGGAACCCGAATAGGCGATAAACCTAGACTAGAGACTTGTGTGGTTAGTTAGGTCGTGGCCGACTCCCTCGCCAGGCTTTCGCTTGAAGGTTGCCGAGATACACGACGTGTACATGGTGGTAAGTGGCGAGAGCGTGTGTGAAGAAGTACACCCCTGCAGGGTTATAAATGATCTATTCGAATAGCCGTGTCCGTGGTAAAGGACTTCTAGGTTGCCTATAATAGTTCATAGACAAGTGGAAGTGGATACTCTAAAATGCGCAAGATAAGCGTGAGTGCTATGGATGGCGTTCTCGTAGGTAGACGGGAGAGGATCCATAGTGGTGTATTGATTGGTGAATATGTGGACTCGTGTGCGCCACCTCAAAAGAGTTGCTTGCAGTCGTAGTTTAGGTTAGCCACTGAGTCAAAGCTGGCTTGCTGCAGTTAAACCCCACCATCCCTTTGTTGATGCCGACGCATATGTAGCTAGTTCTGATGCAAGTCTTGCAGAGTACTTTTGTACTCATGTTTGCTTAATTTATGTTTTTGTAGAGAGACTTCAGTCTCGCTAGTAGTTCCATGTGGACTTCGATGTTTAGCTTGTTACCTCAGCTATGATCTTGTGCCCTCGGCAGGGTCTTGTAGATAGTCAGGCTTCTCAGCCTTCTTCTTTTGTAGTTGTCTGTACTCAGACAAGTTAAGCTTCCGCATGTGCTTTGATTTGTATGCTATGATGGTTGGGTCATGAGACCCATGTGTGTAATATCTCGCTCCTCGGAGCCTAATGAATAAATACTCTGAGTCGCAGAGTCTTGTTGTGATGCCATGTTGTATTTGCACATATCGAGCATATTGTGTGTATGATTGAAGTGCTTGGTATGTGTGGGATCCGACAACCTAGTTGTTTATCCTTGGTAGCCACTCTTATGGGGAAATGTAGTCTGGTGCTTCCACCGAGCCTTGGTAGTCTGCTACAGCCCGGTTTACCGGAGTCCTGCTAGCCCAATACTACTGCTCCGGAACACTTGACTGGCCGGCATGTGATTCATGTCATTCCTGTGTTTGTCCCTTTGGGAAAATGTCACGCGGTGACATCCGGAGTCCTGCCTAGCCTGCTAGAGCCCGGTTCATCGGAGTCCTGTTAGCCCAGTGCTACAGCCCGGATTCGCACGCTGCTGACCGACATGCTCGATGTTGATTCATGTATGCCTGTCCCCGTAAGTTAGTGCCACCTTGGGTTCACGACTAGTCATGTCGGCCTGGGTTCTCTATCATATGGATGCTAGCGACACTATCATATACATGAGCCAAAAGGCGCAAACGGTCCCGGGCCATCGTAAGGCGACACCCGTGGGAACACCGTGTGTGAGGCCGCAAAGTGATATGAAGTGTTACCGGCTAGATCGATGTGACTCGGAATCGGCGTCCTGACAAGTACCAAACCTAAAATATTCACATGAGGAGTTTCCGGACTTGTTGTTTTGTTCTTTCGGCCTCATTTAAACTTGCCTAGTTAGGTAGTTTTATTATGCTTCACCTCTTGCCATTTTAATCAACATTTAATATTGTTGAGTACTTAAACAGGAGAGAACTAATTAAGTCATGTGGTCTTTCGTCAATATGCAACTTGTTACATGTTGAGCTCCACTTAACTTGTAGGATTGTTTGTGCATTTTGCCATGCCATGCCTCATTAAACCGGACATGCATCATACTTGGTTGTGCATCATGCCATGTTTATGTGATGGTCGTTTACCATGTTGTTTGCTTCTTTCCGGTGTTGCTTCTTCGGGTTAGTTCCGACAACATCGCGTTTGTGAGGATCCGTTCACCTATGTCCGTTTGTCTTCTTCATGGACTCGTTCTTCTTCCTTGCGGGATCTCAGGCAAGATGACCATACCCTCGAAATCACTTCTATCTTTGCTTGCTAGTTGTTCGCTCTATTGCAATGCCGCGATGCCTACCACTTGCTATATCGTGCCTCCCATATTGCCATGTCAAGCCTCTAACCCACCTTACCTAGCAAACCGTTGTTTCGCTATGTTACCGCTTTGCTCAGCCCCTCTTATAGCATTGCTAGTTGTAGGTGAAGATGAAGTTTTTCTCCATGTTTTGGAACATGGATATGTTGGGATATCACAATATCTCTTATTTTAATTAATGCATCTATATACTTGGTAAAGTGTCGGGACCCCGATCCCAAGTCACACCGATCTAGCATGTAACACTTCATATCACTTTGCGGCCTCACGCACGGTATCCCCACGGGTGCCACCTTACCTGGCCCGCGACCGTTTGCGCATTTTGGCTCACGTATATGATAGTGTCGCTAGCATCCATATGACAAAGAACCCGGGCCGACATGGCTAGTCGTGAACCCAAAGCGGCACGGACCTATGGAGACAGGCATACATGAATCGCATCGAACATGTCGGTCATCAACGAGTGATTCCGGGCTGTAGCACTGGGCTAACAGGACTCCGGGGATCCCGGGCTGTAGCAGGCTAGGCAGGACTCCGGAGCTCACCATGTGACATTTCCCCAAAGGGACAGACATAGGGACGAAGTGAAACACATGCCGGCCAGTCAAGTGTCCTGAACAGTAGTACTGGGCTAGCAGGACTCCGGTGAACCGGGCTGTAGCGGACTACTATGGCTCAAGGAACATTAGACTACATTTCCCCATAAGAAAGGCTGCGAAGGATAAACAACTAGATTGTCGGATCCCACACATAGCAATACACGTTACACGTACGCATAACATGCATGTATGTGCGGTACATCATGGCATCACAACATAACTCAAACTCATATAGATAAGGGCCCAGAAGAGCCACATAACATAAATACAAACAGGGGTCATATGACCCATCATTCAGAGCATACAAGCAACAAGCGGAATCATTACATGTTTGAGTACAGACAACTACCAAAGAAAAGACTAAGAAGCCTGACTAACACGACCCTCCCAAGGGTACAAGATCGTAGCTGGGATACAAGCTACTCGTCGAAGCCACTAGTGTAACCAACTGCAAAACATAAATAAGCAAACGTGAGTACAAAGGTACTCAGCAAGTCTTACTTCAGAACTATCTACATATGCATCATTATCAATAAAGGGGGTGGTGGAGTTTAACAGCAGCAAGCCAGCTTTGACTCAATGGCTAATCTATACTATGGGTAATAGAAACTTCTTTGGGGTGAGAAGACGCACACGAGTCCACAACTTCACCATATCAATACTCCACTATGGATCCGTTCCCGTCTCCCTACGAGAAGGCCATCCATAGCACTCACGCTTATCTTGCGTATTTTAGAGTATCCACTTCAAGTTATCTATGTACTATATAAGTCCTCCAAGTTTCCATATCCGAGGAAAACGGCTATTCGAATAGATAATATTAACCCTGCAGGGGGGTACTTCTTCACACACGCTCTCGCCACTTATAGCCCTGTACACGTCATGTACCTCGGCAACCTTCAAGCGGAAACTGGGCGAGGGTGTCGGCCACGACCTGACTAACCACACAAGTCTCTCGTCCAGGTTTATCGCCTATTCGGATTCCATCCACAAGGAGATCCGGCCGGGGTGTCGCTCAGGGCCCCAAACGATGTGTGCAGGGTTCCCAAGCCCACCACCCGGGTGCCACTTGGTACACCGTGCCACAATGCCTAGTCTGTCCCAAGCCCGTCCCGTCGGACACCACCTGGTAGACAAGTAGCACTACCTACAAACGCCAGAAACTAGTTGCAACTCCTGGATAGAGATCAAGTGGGTTAATAAGTCGAGAGGGGCCGGATAACCGGAACCCAATGTGTGGTAGTAACTGGACTTGGATAACATACACAGAACTCAGTGCTTAAGGACGGTTCCAATGAGACAACCCACCATGTACTCCTACATGGCCTCTCATTGCTACCTTTACCAAAACGTGTTCACACACTTAGCCTTTACCGGTAGGACATGTTCACCACTCCGATTCATTCCCGATGAATCAGACCTGACACAACTCTAAGCATAGCTGGCATAAAGAAAACAAGCATGGATGAGCAGGCACATCAAGGCTCAAGCAACTCCTACTCATGCTAGTGGGTTTCAACTATTTACTGTGGCAATGACAGGTCATGCAGAGGAATGGGTTCAGCTACCGCAGCAGAAAGTAGCAGTTTGAATCGTTGTTGTCCTAATGCAGTAAAAGGAGCAGGAGCGAGAGGGTGGGACTTTATCGGGATGCTCAAGGGGGTTTGCTTGCCTGATAGATCCACGAAGAAGCACTGCTCCTCAGACAGGTACTTGGGACACCTTCCGGAGTAGAACCTATCGAGAGGGAACGGTGCCGGCAATCAATAAACAACCATATGCAACAATATGATGCATGAAGATAACATTCTAAAATGCTATGATTTGCCCTAATGCATCTAGCATCTATTTGGTTGAAGTCCATATGAACCAAGGGTTCATATGCAAACCCTAATTTAGGTATATAACATGCCATTATTACGTTTTCACTTATACAGTAGGTATAAGTTGGTTTTTCATGCATGAAACTGGCATAAATGGATTCCTTGCATTTTTCTGATAATTTTTCATATATAATTTATTTGATTTGGAGTTACGGTTGAATTACTATGAATTTTTGAAGTTTTAACTATTTTCTGGAATTTCTCTGAATTATTTAAAATCCAGAAAAACAGATATTGCATCAGCATGACATCAGCATTGCGTCAGCGGTCAACGGAGTTGTCCGAGTCAAACCTGACGTATGGGGTCCACACGTCAGTGACTTAGTTAGTTGACAGGGGTTATTATACTAATATAATTAAAGGATTAGGATGCCAGGGCCCACTGTCAGCGTCAGGGATTAGTTAAACAGGGATTAATTAGTCGTTAAACTAATCCTAACTAAAACTTAACAGGGCCGGGCCCACATGTCACTGAGAGAGAGGGAGAGGTCAACGGGGCCGTGGGGGTCAAAACCACCGGCGGCTTGACGCCGGCGAGCCAGACGCGGCGGAGGGCCTCGGAATTCGCCATCCGGCGACCATTTAGGCGGCGGAGGCCACCTACGCGACGCCCAGGCTCGCGCGCATCCAGTGGGACACGCGGGAGGCCGTGGGGTGGCCGAAGACGACCGCGGCGAGGTCATCCACGGCGACCGGAGCTACGGGAACAGCGGGTTCAGCGCTACAGGGCACTAGGGGGGCTGCGATTGGGTGCAAACGACGCGCAGGAGGGCACTGAGCACGGCGGTGAGCTCGGTTGCGAGCTATGGCAGCTGTGACCACGGCGGCGACATGGACGGCGGAGCGGAGCTCTCGGACAAGGTGGAACTGAGGCCTAGGCAGTGCAAACGCGAAGAGGGGGAGAGGGGTTCGGCGCGGAAGCTCACAGCGGAGGCGACGGGATGGTCAGCGGGCTCGGGGAGGACCAGTCGGCGGCGAATTTAGCGGCGGCGATCCGCGGCTCCGACGAAGGGGATGATGGCGGTGGCGATGCTGCAGTGCTCCTGGCGTCGTCCAGCTCGACGAGGAGGCGTAGTCGAGGGCGGCGGTGCTCCTGGACAGTAGCAAGGGACGAGGGAGAGGCAGTGGCCGCGGCAATGGCAAACGGCGGCGACAGCAGCGCTCGGCCGCGTGAGGGGGAGGGCGAGTGAGAGAGACAGAGGAAAGGGGAGGGCATGGGGAGAGAGTGAAGGAGTCGGGGTGGTGCGTGGCGCTCGCAGCGGCTTCCAGCGACGATCGAGGAAGCAGGAGGTGGCCGGTGCGTGCTCACGCGCGGCGAGCACACGCGCGCCGTCCTCCTGGCAGGAGGTTGGCGATGACCTGGCCTGGGCCAACGGTGTTGGGCCGGCACAGGAGCTGGGCCGCCAGGTAAGGCAGGTAAGCCCTTTTTTTTGTTCCTGTTTTTCTTTTCTATTTCTGACATTGGTTTTATAATTTAAAGAAATGTTAAAACATTTACATAAATGCTGAAAAAAATGTGGCATCTAGATATAATATTCTAGAGGCCCTCACCAATTCCCAACATTTTTGGAGCTATTAAAAATATTTATATAATTTAAACAGCTCCAATTCAAATATTTAAGCATTGATTCAAAAATCCAAAATGGGAAGGAAAAATGTGCATCACCTCTGGTTGTTGTTCCCAACATTTTCCAAAGACCATGAACATTTTTGAAAAGCATTTTGGGTTCATTGAAATTCCACTTTTAATTTGAACCTATTTGAATTGCTTTGGTGCTAGGGTTTGCAACTTCCCCATTTCAATTTCATTTGAAATATAAACATGATGCACAAAGCAAGCCTAGGACCATACCATAACTAGGGATGTGACATAAAGGGTGGAAGGCTCGGTGTCGGTGTCAAAACCGGCGGATCTCGGGTAGGGGGTCCCGAACTATGCGTCTAAGGCGAATGGTAACAGGAGGCAGGGGACACGATGTTATACCCAGCTTCGGGCCCTCTTGATGGAGGTAAAACCCTATGTCTTGCTCGATTTATTCTTGATGATATGGGTATTACAAGAGTTGATCTACCACGAGATGTGAGAGACTAAACCCTTGAAGCTAGCCTATGGTATGATTGTATGTTGTCCTACGGACTAAAACCCTCCGGTTTATGTAGACATCGGAGAGGGTTAGGGTTACACAAGGTCGGTTACAAAGGAGGGATATCCATATCCATACTGCCTAGCTTGCCTTCCACGCCAAGCAGAGTCCTATCCGGACACGGGATGAAGTCTTCAATCTTGTATCTTCATAGTCCAATAGTCCGGCCAAAGGATATAGTCCGACTGTCCGGAGACCCCCTAATCCAGGACTCCCTCAATAGCCCCTGAACCAGGCTTCAATGACGATGAGTCCGGCGCAGTGTTGTCTTCGACATTGCAAGGTGGGTTCCTCCTCCGAACACATCACATAAGAGTTTGAATACCAGGATAGTGTCCGACCCTGCAAAATAAATTCGACATACCACCGTAGAGAGAATAATATTTCCACAAATCTTAATCTGCTGACACGCTTTGGCAACATGACATCAGGCCATGGCTTGGTGATTATTCGAACCGTTTTTCTTCAACCAGCTCCACACATAACGCGAGGCGGTTTCTTGACACATCTTGTCAAAGCAGATAATGTTCCCCCTTATTACGGGATTCTCACCAATATGGGCGTGGGTAACTCAACCGTGCCTAGGACTCCTAGATTTTAGGCAAGTCCCAAACGGCCACTAGGAGGACGCTTGATATTCACCCTCTTCATAAAGGGGCAAGGCTTTTACTTTTTTCCCTCCCGTGCTCAATCAAATCCTTCCCCCGCCTCGAGTTTTAACACCCAAAGCCCAGGTCAGGTGCTTCGGACCTTCAATCATGTCCGGATCTAGCCTTCAAGGCCGGTGGATGCCCTCCTCCGTTACGGAAGAGGATATCAAGAAGTTGAGGGAGGCCAGATACCTGACCGCCGAGGTTTCGCATCGGCTGCCTGCCCGAGGGCAGGTCGTCCCTACTCCCGAACCCAACGAGAATGTTGTGTTCGTCTCCCACTTCCTCCGAGGTCTAGGCCTCACTCTGGATCCCTTCGTTAGGGGTTTGATGTTCTATTACAGGCTAGATTTCCACGATCTAGCCCCGGACTCCTTTCTCCACATCTTGGCATTTATTGTCGTATGTGGGGCCTTCCTCCGCATTACCCCTCACTTCGGCCTGTGGCTCAAGACCTTTGACGTGAAGCCAAAGATGGTCGAGGGGCAGCATGTAGCGTGCGGAGGCGCATTAATAAGCAAGATGGCTGGAGCTCCATGGCCACAGGGTTCCTTTCCAGAGGTGTCCGGATTATGGCAACGGGAGTGGTTTTACATCATAGCTCCCATAAGTGCCAAGTGGGTGGCTGCCCCTGCTTTCCGCTCGGGCCCTCCATCACAACTGATGTCATGGATTAGCAGAGGGCTGAGCTGTGGTCCAGCCAAGGATGTGCCTATACTGCAGAGACGCATTCAAGATCTCTTCTAAGGAGATTTCAGTCTGGTTATGGTGGTGCAAGTCATGCTGGTTCGTCGAGTCCAGCGTTGCAAACACCGTCCCCTCCGCATGTGGGAGTTCAATCCAGAAGGAGCGCGCACTATTCAGAATTTCCTTGACTTGACGCACGAGGAGATGTATAAATCATTCTTCGGACCCCAAATAGAGTGTCCGGATATTACCGAGGACGTGGGCCTGAGCAGCAACCGCACCGCCGAATAAGTAATCCTCTAGCCGAACACACCGTCTTTCATTTATCATGACGTCATTTCGAGAAATCGCTCTTTGACCAGGACTGGCTAACAAAGGCGAAGATGATTCGGTGTTTTGCCCCCCTTCTTGAGGGTTTGGATAATCCGGTACTGGAAAAGATGCTCGAGCTAGCGCCTTGCCCGGCGCCCTCAAAGGAAGATAAAGGGGGGAATAATGAGGGCGAAAGCGGGCCCCCGCCGCTACCAATTCCAACTGAGGGAATAAGTGCCTCCGTGAAGGAGGATAACCAAGGGGAAGAATCTGACATTCTCTCGCTCCGGGAAGGAAGAGGACTGCCTCTGAAGATCCAGAAACCAAGGCTTCCAAACGGGAGAAGAAGTCTCCACTAGAGGGTCCTGCCTAGGAGAGTGCTCTTGCCGCACAAAGTCCGCGTGGGGTTCAGCCCTCTAATGAACCGTAAGTGATAAAAAATGCTTAATAGTAAAGATATTATACCTTACTTCCGAGGAAAATAACCGAAGCGTTTATCTTGCAGTTCAGATCTTCGCCCTTCTCAACAGAGCTCGTCTTCAGGGGATCTTCTTCCGGAGATGATGGAGAGCGAAACGCCTCCCCCGGACTCCCCCGCTCAAGAAGCGGGCGACCTTGAGGTGTCGTCACGGAAGGCATCCCTGGGTCTGGTGAGGCCAGAAGATAATCCTGTGGTCACCCGAAGTCCCCAGTATCCGGCCCTTGAAGAGGGCAAACAAAAGAGTCTGGCACCGTCTGGTATGCGGTCGGACGCACCGAGGGATCTGCTGAAGCGAGCGACCATCTCGGAAGAACACTGTATGTTGATGGGCACGGTGATGGAAAGGATTTCGTCCACCGAAAGCGGGTTGCATGACGCCTTTATGAGTCTACTAATGGGCTTTGAGGTACGTAAAATGATATACATTTGTGATAGTACCGCACATTTTTAGGTGTGCCCTGTGTAGATAGTAGCCCCTGAGACTCTGGTTGTTGCCGAGAACAGTGGCAAACAGAGGATCGTAGTCCCAGGTAATAACCATACCGCTTTTATGTGCAGGTGGTGGAAGCTCCGGTGGCTAGCCGGACTAATGAGGTTGCCGAACTAAAGCGGCAACTGGATGCGGCAGATGCCGACATCGAGCTTGTTAACAAGCGGCTTGACGAGGCACAGGGTAAGTGATGTTTTCTGGTGAATGTCACATAGGAAGAGCAGCGTGATGCCAATATCTTTAATATGTTGTGACTGCAGATGGAGCTACCACCGTGGAGACCCTTCGGGCGGAACTTGCCCGAGCCAAAGAACAAGCAAGGAGTAGTAATGCGGCTGCTTTGAAGGCGGCCGAAGAGTTGAGAGCCGAGAAGGCCGCGCATTGCGAGAGCAAAGAAAAAATGGCCAAGATGGCTGTAAAGTTAAAATACACTGCCGAACGTTGCCAGTTCCATGAAGAAGA
The DNA here is from genome assembly GCA_034509565.1 of Triticum monococcum. NCBI lineage: Eukaryota > Viridiplantae > Streptophyta > Magnoliopsida > Poales > Poaceae > Triticum > Triticum monococcum. The sequence continues at coordinate 271,131,006 of CM067842.1, read as the reverse complement.
AAACCGAGCGAAGGCGACGGACCTTGAAAAGGCCACGATGGCGACCAAAGACACCCGCTCTGCTATGAGAGCGAAGAAGGAGGAGCTGCGTGAAGCTAGGGATATTGTGGCTGGGAAGCCCTTTATGCTACGGAGGAAGTTCAGAGATCCACGGTATGCCCCTCTGGATCGGCTGTGGAGTTCGGCAGACACATATCTGGACTTGGCGGCGAGCGCGGTCGATGCGGCCGAATACTTCTGAGATCAAACAGATCATGAAGTGGACAAGCTGTTCTGGTCGCACTTTAATGTCCCAGAGCATCCGCTTCCATTGACTGATCAGTTAGCCGAATGGGCCGAACTCAATAGGTTGTCCGAACTCTCCATGAGTTCTGTCGTGGATCAGCTATGGCCGGAAAGGCCAAAGCCGAACAACTATTTTAGCCTGGTGCAGCAGTTCCTTAGTGCAGTCGCGCATCAATGCGATGAAGAGGTCGGCGTGCATAGAAGGCTCGCGGATGGCCTTTGCCCGTGTCAAAGCATACTGGGCGGAGATGGATGCTACCACTGTTGCGGCGCAGGGTTCGGCCATAGGCCGAGTGGCTGCCGAGCACTATTTTGAAGAGGTTCTTCAGGGTGCTCGTTGGATAGAGGCCCAGTGCTCGAAGAATATTATGTTTGAGTGACATGTATTCCCATTGTAAAATCAATGTTTTATTAAATTTATCAAGGCTGTATTTATACTTTTGCTCGAAAGTAATATGATGCCTCCTGTGCGGCCGTTTACGTACATATATGTATATCCTGAAAGATTGCAGTCGTCGGCTTCAGCCCCCACGCATATAATGCAGGGGTGTTCGCAGAAGACGCGTGTTCACACTTAATCCAACGTCTTGGTCATATTAAGGAGGTGATAGCGCATCGAACTAGGCAACCGGACTATAATGCTTTAACACTTTCACTTAGCTAGAGGAGTTTGATAGCGGGGCTACTATATAGCCCCTGGTGGCTTCGCACTCACCCGAATTCGGGGTGCGTACATGCCTGGCCCGGAAACGGCCCTTCGTTAAGGCGGAGGAATTCTAAGATTACGATAGGTCATTGAGTGGTTGACTAGTCTCACGCTATATCATGACAGTTAGTTTTCAACTTTCTCTACTAAGGTGCTCGTCCGGATGAACCAGGGAACAATTGCAGTAGTTCTCCTGGTGCCGTCTTAGCCGATAGAGCGGAACGTAAGGCAGCAAAACACAGGAGCCGGGAAAACCCAACATTTGACCAAAGACATGATTCGGAGCTGATGCATATAAGGCCAAACTCGCGACGCCGAACACTCCCTAAGGTATTCGGTCTTTATTGTGGGCCTAAACAGTGCCCTTTGTAAGAAGCCCCTGGTGTCCAGGTACGTGCATTACTCTGACATGGCCACATGCCAAGACGTCAGCATCCTTCTCAATTGTACTGAGAATCCAAGGGATGTGTATCAACAAGATACATTTAAAAAGGTTGACGCAAGGTCTTAATCTAAAAAGAATCCTTGGAACGGCTCCCTGCTGCACGTCTGCGCCTGTGTCTCCGTTGTGCCGTATCCTGGACGGGTGTAGCTCGATGGTCATCTGTAAAGAGAGGAACTTAGGTGAAAAGTTGTCGTGCAAAAAGGTAGGTTTAAAGAAACCATGTTCAATTCAAGATGAGTAAAAGTTGCCACTTGTCTGCGCTCGTTGAGCCCCTTGTATTTGTAATAGGGGTATGACCATCAAACCTGTATGAATTACATATAGCTGCGCCGGACTCGTCTAACCGTGTTTGTGGTCTTGAGGACCTATCGAATGCTTTAGTTGGTGAGGCCGTTTTAGTGTGCGGCTGCCAAGGCAGCCGCACTATCTTCGACGCGCAGGGATTGCTCAACATTTCCATTTATTGTAATGATGCCACGTGGACCGGGCATCTTAAGCGTGAGGGAAGCGTAATGAGGTATTGCATTAAAGCGAGCAAAAGTTCCACATCCAAGTAGTGCTTGATAGCCACTTTGGAACAGAGCAATGTGGAAGGTTAAATTTTCGCTACGGAAGTTATCGGGGAAGCCGAAGATAACCTCTAGTAGCGGGGAGCCCGTGCAATGAGCCCTTGGGCCTGGCGTTACTCCTTTAAAGGTAGTATTGCTGTGGCAAATTTTCTTTGGGTCTATCCCCATTTTGCGGACTGTGTCCTGATATATCAGGTTTAGACTGCTGCCACCGTCCATCAGGACTTGTGTGAAGTGGTATCTGTCAATTATTGGATCTAATACCAAGGCGTCCCATTCTACGCGCCGGATACTTGCGGAGTAATCCTGATGGTCGAAGGTGATCGATTGAGACGGCCAGTGGCAGAACTCCGCGGTGATAGGCCCTTGGGCGTATTTATCTAGGAGTGCCGCTTTGTTTCTCCCCTTTATCACGTGTCACACGTGTACTGTTTTTGACTTCTGGTGGACATTTCTTTTGTTCCCCAGTGCTTAGCTTGCGAGGCTCATCCTTGTCTTCGCTTGGTGTATCCTGCCCCTTATGTTCGGCGTTGAGCTTGCCGGACTGCTTGAAGACCCAACATTCTCTGTGGGTATGATTTGCAGGTTTATCGGGCGTGCTATGGATCTGACATATTTGGTCCAGAATTTTGTTTAGGCTGGACAATTCATCTCTAGCGCCTTTAGAGGGCGGCTTTTGCTGACCTGGCCGAGAGCTTCTGAATCCGGCGTTTACCGCCGTGCTCTTCGGGCTGTCTTCTTTATTCCATCTCTTATTATTTTTGCTGCGTCATGATTTCCCGTTTCCATCTCTAACTTCGGATGTACTTGGGTCGCTGGTGCTGCATCTAGCTAGCCAGCTGTCCTCACCCACGCAAAAGCGGGTCATGAGGCTTGTTAATGCTGCCATTGTCCTCGGCTTTTCTTGGCCGAGGTGTCTGACAAGCCATTCGTCGCGGACATTATGCTTAAAAGCTGCCAAGGCTTCGGCGTCCGGACAGTCAACTATTTGGTTCTTTTTAGTAAGAAACCTGTTCCAAAGCTTTCGGGCTGACTCTCTGGGCTGTTGAGTTATATGACTCAAATCGTCCGCGTCCGGAGGTCGGACATAAGTCCCTTGAAAATTTGCCCAAAAAGCATCTTCGAGCTCTTCCCAGCTTCCAATGGAGCTTTCAGGGAGGCTTTTAAGCCAGTGCCGAGCTGGCCCTTTGAGCTTGAGGGGTAAGTACTTGATGGCGTGGAGATCATCTCCTCGAGCCATATCGATATGGAGGATATAGTCCTCAATCCAGACCCCAGGTTCTGTTGTTCCGTCGTATGCCTCTATGTTTACGGGTTTGAATCCCTCTGGAAATTCATGGTCCAGCACCTCGTTGGTGAAACATAGGGGGTGTGTGGAACCCCTGTATCTGGGTGTACTGTGGTCTTCAGATGTTTGTTGTGTTGCATCGTATGCTGGAGCGCGATTTCCTGGTCCATAGATGGATCTGGTTGTGCCGTTCTTTTGATGCGAGCCCTCGCGTGGATCGCATATTGGCTTATGTGCGGCATTGTTTGCCGCTCTATGTTGGCCGTGAGGTCGTCTATCCGGCCAGATGGCCATTTTAATTTTTGGTTGCGGGGGATCTAAGGCCTCCTCATCGAATTCAGGTAGCAACTTCCGTTTCGGGTAGCTCTTGGTGTGGCAATTACCGCCGTACTTCGCTGCTGTGTTGAGTACTTTACTCCATCTGATTTTGAGTGTTTCTTGCACACCCTTGAGCCTTTGCTTCTGCTTTTTTAGACTCCTCACGGTGGCAACAAGCCTTTGACGGGCATTTAGTTGCTCCGGGTGTCTGTCCGGTCTGATGTTGTCCGGACTATTATCTTTGACAGAGTCGGGTTGTTCGGTTTGATTCTCTATGTTGCCGTGGTCCGGCGATGGTTCACCCTGCTCTAACGCTGGGTCTATATGATCATTGTTTCTGCTGAGGCGGGATTTTGAGCGGCGCTTATGCCGCCACTTTGACTGCTTCTCGAGGGGACAACCCTTCGTTGCATCCTTCCGTTCCTCGTCGTCGTTTTCTTTTGGTGTGTCCACCATGTATATGTCATGTGATGAAGTGGCCGTCCAGTGCCCTATGGGTAGTGGTTCCTGTTCGTCTCCTGCATCGTCGTCCATACCGTCGATGTCTTCAGAGTCGAAGTCGAGCATGTCGGTTAAGTCATCGACAGTGGCTACTAAGTGTGTGGTGGGTGGGCGGCAAATTTCTTCTTCATCCGCATCCCAATCCTGCCGCACATAGTTCGGCCAGGACTCTCCTGACAAGGAGAGAGACTTTAATGAATTCAGTATGTCACCGAAGGGCGAGTGCTGAAAGATTACCGCAGAGGTGAACTCCATGGTTAGCGCCCAGTCGGATTTGATAGGCACGGGCGCAGGCGGTTCGAAGTCCGTCGCCGGGGAAGGATCCGGCAGTTTGGCAACACGGCTCTCGTGAAGGGTAAGGTCGATATTTGGCTCGATCGCCGCTGAGGATACGGCCTCCGTGACGGGGTCTATCCACCTGTCCATGGATGGCGCAACTGGCTCTGAATTGAGGCTCGGAGCGGCTGCCGGTGCGATCTCCTGAATACGGTCCGATGGTAGAGCTAAATCGTACTCATCGTGACCGCGTGGCGCATAAGGGAGGGGCTCGAATCCGTCGAAGATCAAGTCTCCACAAATATTGGCAGTGTAATTTAAGCTTCCAAACCTGACCTGATGGCCAGGGGCGTAGCTTTCAATCTGCTCCAGATGGCCAAGCGAGTTGGCCCGCAGTGGGAAGCCGCCGAACACAAAGATCTATCCGAGGAGAAAAGTCTCACCCTGGACTGCATCACTATCGATGATAGAAGGAGCCATTAAGCCTAACGGCGACGACACAGAGGAACTCTCAATGAAAGCACCAATGTCGGTGTCAAAACCGGAGGATCTCGGGTAGGGGGTCCCGGACTGTGCGTCTAAGGCAGATGGTAATAGGAGGCAGGGGACATGATGTTTTACCCAGGTTTGGGCCCTCTTGATGGAGGTAAAACCCTACGTCCTGCTCGATTTATTCTTGATGATATGGGTATTACAAGAATTGATCTACCACGAGATCTAAGGAACTAAACCCTTGAAGCTAGCCTATGGTATGATTGTATGTTGTCCTACGGACTAAAACCCTCCGGTTTATATAGACATCGGAGAGGGTTAGAGTTACACGAGGTCGGTTACAAAGGAGGAGATATCCATATCCGTACTGCCGAGCTTGCCTTCCACGCCAAGTAGAGTCCTATCCGGACACGGGACGATGTCTTCAATCTTGTATCTTCATAGTCCAATAGTCCGGCCAAAGGACATAGTCCGGCTGTCCGGAGACCCCCTAATCCAGGACTCCCTCACTCGGCCTTAAGCCTGGTGTTTTGTTCCACTCTTGCCGCCCTTGTTTCCATCACACCGGTGTTATGTTCCTTGATTTTGCGTTCCTTACGTGGTTGGGTGTTATGGCAACCCCTTGACAGTTTGCCTTGAATAAAACTCCTCCAACAAGGCCCAACCTTGGTTTTACATTTTCCACCTAAGCCTTTTTCCCTCGGGTTTCTGGAGCCCGAGGGTCATCTTTATTTTAAACCCCCCGGGCCAGTGATCCTCTCAGTGTTGGTCCAACCTGTCAGCAGTCGGTGGCCACCAGGGGCAACTCTGGGTTGGCCTACCGGTATCTTGGACAATCCGGTGTGCCTTGAGAACGAGAGATGTGCAGCTCCTATTGGGATTTATCAGCACATTCGGGTGGCTTTGCTGGTCTTGTTTTACCATTGTCGAAATGTCTTGTAACTGGGATTCCGAGTCTGATCGGGTCTTCCTGGGAGAAGGAATATTCTTCGTTGACCGTGAGAGCTTGTGATGGGCTAAGTTGGGGCACCCCTGCAGGGTTTGAACATTCGAAAGCCGTGCCCGTGGTTATGGGAAGATGGGAATTTGTTAATGTCTGGTTGTACAGAACTTGACACTTAATTTAATTAAAATGCATCAACCACGTGTGTAGCCATGATGGCCTCTATCCGGCAGAGTCTGGGAAGTGAACACGGTCTCGTGTTATGCTTGAACGTAAGTAGCTTCAGGATCCCTTCTTGATCAATTATTAGCTTCTCGACCGTGCTTTGCTTCTCTTCTCGCTCTCTTTTGCGTAAGGTAGCCACCATATATGCTAGTGCTTGCTGCAGCTCCACCTCACTACCCTTTCCTACTCATAAGTAGTTTTGACCTCGCGGGTGTGAGATTGCTAAGTCCTCGTGGCTTACAGATACTTCCAAATAGTTGCAGGTGCCAATGATACCAGGGCAGGTGATGCAACTGAGCTCAGATGGGAGCTCGATGAAGGCCGTGTTCGTTGTGTTGTTTCGTTTCCAGTTGATCAGTAGTGGAGCCCAGTCGGGGCGATCGGGGATCTAGCAATTGGGGTTTTCTTCTTTTATTTGGTTCCATAGTCGGACCTTGATTGTATTCTGGATGATCTATGGATTATTATGTATTGTGTGAAGTGGCGATTGTAAGCCAACTCTTTATCCCTTTCTATTCAGTACAAGGGATTGTGTGAAGATTACCCCTCTTCCGACAAACCTACCATGCGGCTATGCCTCTAAGTCGTGCCCCGACATGTGGGAGATATAGCCGGATCGTGGGTGTTACAGTCCACTAGTTGAACAAGAGCATCACCTTTACCTATGTTACCTTTCTCATTACACACATGTGAGGTTGGTGAGGTGGCAAAGACCAAATCGAGGTCATCATCTTCATCTTGATGGAACCATGTGGGGGTGCATCATATTCCTCCATGGCCATCGTCTTGTCCAAATGGAGGATGAAGTCATCGAGTATCAGTGCGTCATCATATATGGGACCTAGCACCAAATGAGAAGACACAATAGAGGTAGAAGTTAAGTCATTAGTGTTGAAAGTGGCCTCACATGACCTATCAACTATCTCACTCTCTCTATGTGGTGGATCACTCACTCCCTCAAAATAGGTGCACTCAAAGTCACATATGGTGGAGTCATTCATCTCACTCAAGTGGTGGGGGTTGTGGCTCTCCTCACATGGGAATTGGGGCCACTCATCATATATGGGGCTTGTGGTGAACTCACTCTCACTCTCAATATGGTGGCACAAGTCACTCAAGTCATCATACACTGACGAGGTCAAAGTGGAAATCCCATGCTCAACCAGCTCGTCACCGTCGCCCTGGATGAAGGCCGAAGATGGCACATCATCACTCTCGCCTCCAAAGATGGAAGCATCATCCTTGCTCGCGACCATGTCTTTCGCCTCCAAATCTTGGTCCTTGATTGGCTCCGTAGTCATAGTCGTCGCCGCACCATCTTCAAAAAGAGTCATGGTGTAGCGACCTGACCTCAGACAGTCAGGCCTCTGTGTATCCGTGCAATTCCTGGATCAGTATGCTAGCACACTGTCGGCGTACTAGGAACGGGGGTCCCATGACTTGCCTGCCTGCGGCCCACGGCGTGGCTCTATGAGCGGGCCCGTATGACCCATCCTCACCAACAAGCATTCAAGACCCTCATGAGGGGCCAATCCTCGCAAGGTGGACGACTCAAGACCTCCTCGGGAGCGGCCTCACCAGGCTGGCCCGCGAGGGGCAAAGAGATCAAGGCAGGGTAAACCTCGCGAGGTTCCAATGACGTGAGCCATGACGATCGAGACCAGGCGGGCGCCAGCGCGCACAGTGTCCTTGTTTCCTCTTTGGTGCTAAGGAGGGAAGCACAGGAGAGGAGTACCGAGGTGTCAAGCAAAGGTTTCCATATCGATGCAATGAGACCAAGACCAGCAGGACGACAAGACGGAGGTCACCATGGAGCCCAAGGCGGCGTCACCACCAGAGCATTTGGCAGGCGAAGACTGCCTTTGTCAGGATAACTTGTACTAGCTGTCCCCTTTCCAATTGGCCGTTGTTGGCTCCCTTCCCGCTCAATATTTGGGGAGAGGACCAGGACCTCTATAAATAGGATTAGCCACCACAGTAGACACGACGACGACGACAACGACGAGGACGAATAGAGCCTCAGCCATCTCATCTTGGACTAGATCCAACCCATCCACACACCCACCAAGCACAAGAACACCTCACCTCAGGAGGCTGTTCTTCCCATTGTACTATTCATCCTCAGCCCAAGAGGCAATCCACCACACCACACTAGAGTAGGGTATTACACCACAACGGTGGCCCGAACCAGTATAAATCTTGTGTCCCTTGTGTTGCGAGTTCATCGACCTTGCCTTTGAGATCGTGGTGAGGTTGAGGGCATGAGTTGGTAGGGGGAGATCTTCGTGCGTACCCCACTGTTCGAACCTTGAGGGTTTTGCCGGAACCCGAGATCTGACATTTGGTGTGCCAGGTAGGGTGCGCCGAAGCTTTCCTTCCGTCGCTCCGCGTCCTGTCGCTTCGTCACCTCCATGGGGATGCTTGCCGAGCTCGCGCTGAGCACCGGGCCGCCCTTGCTGCCCGCGTCGTTCATACGGCTCCCGTCGGCGGGCAACCCCGTCGTTCTCCGTTGCCTAACGCCAACGCCGTCATTGGCCCGGCGGGGAATGAGCAGCAAGCCTCCTCGTGGCACCCCTCGGTGCGGCGGGACGGCCATACCGCCACTCCATTGCTGACCCCGATCGGCTCATTGTCTCACGCCCGCCGTGCTCCCACGGACGCGCAGGCCGCACTGTGCATGGCGCGCGAGCTCCTGCGCTACCGCCCCACCGCCGACCTCTACGAGGACTGGCTCGATCGCATCGCCGAGCTTGTCAGCGCCGTAGGGGGCTCCCCTGTGCCGTCCCTCTTGCTGCCTTGCCCTACGCCAGCTGCGGGCGACGCGGCTCATGGAGGGCCTCCACCACTTCTGCCCCAAGATGGTGCCTTGGCGCCAAGGCGTGCGCCCCCCGGCGTGATCCACCGCATCGGGCACCTGTACGCGAAGAAGGAAGCTGCCAAGAAGTCCCTCGTCTGCAAGAAAACGCTCCTGCGCTCCTAGCGCCGCTACGACAAGACCGTGCGCCGCCTGTGGTGGCGGTGCGAGGGCGTCAAGGCCAGGCTCCACATCAGCAAAGGGTCCCGGTGGCCACCGCGGGCTACCGTGCTTTCACCTTCGAGCTGCGTAGCGTCGCCTGGCTAGGCAAGTTCAACCCAGACCTGCCTCTGCGCTACGACGGCACCCCCGACCCCGCGGAGTTCCTGCAGCTCTACGAGCTGAGCATCGAGGCGGCCAACGGTGACGAGAAATTCATGGCAAACTGGTTCCCATTGGCTCTCAAGGATGGTGCATGCTCGTGGATCCCGAACCTACCTCCAGGCTCAATCTCTTCCTGGAACGAGATGCGCGACCGCCTCTCACCAACTTCCAGGGCACTCGCAACCGCCCTCTCGCCACGGGTGACCTGCGCCGCGTCAAGCAACAACCAGGGGAAACCCTCCAGAAGTACATCTAGCACTTCAACAACGTCCGTCTCAAGATCCCCAAGGTGACGGAAGAGGCCATCATCTCTGCGTTCTCCGATGGTGTCCATGACGTCAAGATGAAGGAGGAGCTCGCCATCCACGAGGAGCTGTGCACATCCCTGGAGCTGTTCAACCTGGCGACCAAGTGCGCAAGGGCTGAGGAAGGGCACCTTTCCCTTCTCGAGCCCCCAACTACCGACCTGGAGGAGAAGAAAGCCAAGGCCAAGGACGTGAAGCGCAGGTTAGCGGCCGTACTCACGGCAGAGCCAGACACGAAGCATGGTAGGGACAAGCTTGAGTCACCCAAGAGTAGCCGACTGTTCTGCGCCTTCCACAACATGCACAACCACAACAACAATGATTGTCAAGAGCTCTGGGCCATTCGTGACGGACGCTTTGGTCGACGCCCCGAGCGGAACGACCGATGCTACGACCTTGGAGGAGGAAGTGGCGGAGGACGCTGGGACGACCGGGGCCCACGCTAGGAGTGGCGTGACCGGCCTCGTGCGGACCACTGCCAGGATCAACCTCGCGAAGGTGCCTGGAGGGATCAGCCCCACAAGGACCGTCGTCAGGGCAATGCTGGGCTTCCTCCACTGCCGCCACCACCGAGAAGGAACGACGACCACCACCAAGATGAGGGCGCTGGGGGTTCCAGGAGCCGGGTGCTATAGCCTGCATCTTGGGTGGAGCTCAAGCCCCAGCCTCACAGCATATCTTCAAGCAATTCGCTAGCAAGGTGAACGCAGTCCTTCCCATGCTCGAGGCTACACGCCCGCTCAGGTGGTCCCAGTGTGCTATTACCTTCAGCTCGGCAGACCAGCTCAAGTGTGCGGCCACCGCTGGCGCTCTCCCGATGCTCTGTTCACCCGTCATCAGCAACGTCCAAGTCACCAAGACTCTCATCGATGGCGGTGTAGGGCTTAATGTCCTTTCCGCCGAGATGTTCGACAGCCTTGAAGTGACCTACGATCAGCTTCAGCCTACCAAGCCTTTCTCAGGAGTAACCGACGGCTCCACCACCCCGATAGGTCAGGTCCGCCTCCCAGTCACCTTCGGACAGCGTGACAACTACCGCACTGAGCTCATCGACTTCGACGTCGCCCATATCCGTTTGCCGTACATTGCCATCCTCGGGTATCTAGCCCTGGCTAAGTTCATGGCGGTGACCCACCATGGCTACAGTGTCCTCAAGATGCCAGGAAGCGGCGGAATCATCACAGTCCCCTATGAAGAAAGAGACGGGTGTGCTCCCTCGAGCGTGCCTTTCAAGCTACAGCAAGGGCGAGTACCCTCCTAAGGCCATCCCCAAGAAGAAGTGGCCACTCCGTACTGGGCCTGAGGAGAACGGTGCTGCAAGTGGCACCATGTCAGGATCAGCGCCCGCACCTGGGGCGCCTCCCTCTGTCGCATAGGAAGGCGCGCCTGGCGCCCTCCTCAGGCAAGGCTCGGGGGATCTCTTCTAGAGGGCCTCAGACCTTGCCAACATTACAAGGGAGGCGCTTGGGCACCATTTGGAGCCATGCTTTGTGGCACGTTTCCCTCAGGAGGACACAGGGCAAGGAGCGCCCAGTGCTCAGGAGTTCATTACCAAGACCACTCGGGAACTTCAGGAAGCAAGAGCGAGTAGCGGCGACCGCCACCCATCTGGCGTTGCTCCCCACCCAGGCGAGGGTGGTGAGCTACGTGTCTGCATTGACATCCCAGGGCTCAGCAGGGCCGCATCTCAAGATCTCTTCTGGCCTTCGCAAGAGGGACAATGCAAGAGCCCACCGCACAGCTTCGTTCCCAAGCCATTCAGCCTGCCAAGCGTGGCTGCTGCCTTCCAGCACAACCCGTGGAGCGTCATGGAGGGTTAGGAGGATAGGCATCACGCAGTCCTGGCAGAGATGGAGACGGTCCCCCGGAGGCCGCCTGGACCCCTAGAGCCTCCCGAGGCTCAGAGCCCCAGTGGCTCGAGAGGAGCAACCCCTTCGCTGCGTACCTGCAGCTGCCCCAACATTCCTTCATCAATAGAATCAGGTGACATTCTCCTAGTTTATTTAGCTGGGAGCGCCCTCAGGGCTGCATCATTCCCAGGCTGCGCGGGTCCGTCCCTGTGGCATGTATCCCTTCTTGTTTATGTCTTTAGCTTACCTTGTTGGGGGCGCCCCTCGGGCTACATCATCCCCAAGCCGCTCGGGCCTGACCCAGTGGCACGTATCTCCCCTGCGTTTACTTGAGCCAGTTTGCTTTCCATGCATGATCTATCTATGGTTATCACCTGCTTGATTATCACCTACCACGGGAGCCGCGCGCCGACCGTCTTGCTTCAGGACCCTTCACGTGAGAAGGTTAGGCACGACGTCTCTGCTCGGGCCCGTCCCTGTAGCGTCGGTAAATCTAATGGCTGAGCTCTGTCGAGCGGGCCGGTCCTGTTCAGGTCACCTCCTGGGGACGTTGGTGCTTGGCCTTCTCACGCGATAACCTCAGGAGATTCGTCCGGCGCAGGTTGACTAACCACCTCGCAGGACCACCACAGCAAACAAGAATCAAGACCAGGCGCAACCCGCCTTGAGGTAGGGCCTCGTGAGTCCCACGCTGGCTGATGAGTGGCTAGACACACCTCGTCTAGCCCTGCCGTGCAAGCCACGTGTTAGGGCGGGGCTACACATGCCCTGGGGGCTCTCCATAGTAGGGAGTCCCCTCCCACGTACTAGTGGAAGCACCATGCTATCGGCGTTCTGGGAACGGGGGTCCCCAGACTTGCCTGCCTGTGGCCTGCGGCGTGGCTCAAGTGGGGGCCTAGCGCGGCCCATCTTCATCAACACGAGGCTCAAGACCCTCGCGAGGGGCCAAGCCTCGCGAGGCGGATGACACGGCGCATCCTCAGGCACAACCTCGTCAGGCTGGCTCGCGAGGAGGCGGAGAGTTCGAGGCGGGGTACCTCGCGAGGTGCCCATGACGCAAGCCATGAAAACACGGGGCACCAGGCGGGCGCCAGTGCACGTAGCATCCCTCTTTCCTCTTTGGTGCAAAGGGAGCAAGCATATCAGCGGAATACCGAGGCATCAGGCAAAGGTTGCCACTTCGGTGCAACGAGACCAAGGCCAGGAGGACTATGAGACAGAGGTCACCATGGAGCCCAGCGCGGCGTCATCACTAGAGCCTTTAGCAGGCGAAGACTACTTTTGTCAGGATAGATGTACTCGCTGTTCCCCTTCAAATTAGCCCGCCATTGTTGGATCCCTTCCCGCTCAATATTTGGGGAGAGGACCAGGGCCTCTATAAATAGGACTAGCCACCCACATAGCAAGGGGGAGTTTTGGTTCGGTCGGTTTGAGGGGGTTTTGGTTCGGTTGGTTTCGGGGGGTATCTGGTTCGATCGATCCCTGTTCGTTCGGTTCGCAAGTAGAGAGAGAGAGAGGGTGACTGAGCTCTTCACAACAGTTCATCACCACAGCCAAGAACAGACCCTCGCGAGGCTGTTCTTCCTTGTATTGTTCATCCACACTAGCCCCAGGAGGCAATCTATCCACCACACACTGGAGTAGGGTATTACACAACATCGGTGGCCTGAACCAGTATAAATCTTGTGTCTTACGTGCAGTTCTTTTAGTAGTTTAGATCCACTCGAGACGGAGAGGTTGAAGGCAAGATTTCCGCGCGCACCCCAGTGTTCGAACCTTAAGGGTCTGCCGGAACCCGAAATCCGACATTTGGCGCGCCAGGTAGGGGTGCGCCGGGATCCGTCTTCCACCGCTCCGCCCTACTTCGGCCGCCGCAACCATGCGCGGCGCCAGCCGGGCTCGCGCCGCCCTGGCGGCCCTCGCCGGTGGGCGCTCTCATCGCCCCCCGCCGCCCGCCGTCAATACTGCCACCGGCTCGGCGGGAAACGAGCTACGAGCACCACCCCAGCGTCCGCCTACGCGATAGAGCAACTGCACCGCGGCACCGACGCCTCCGGTCGTTGCGGCCCTCCTGGGCGGCTCGCAGGCGCCGCCCACAAGTCGCCACATCAAGCTTTTTGCCCGCCGGGTTAGCACCGCTGCCGCGCGGCAGGGGGCTCCCCCGGACCGGGCAGCGAGCGAGGTCGATCTGACCTTCAGCTCGGAGGACCACCCCACCAACCCGGTCAGCTCAGGCGCGCTCCCCTTGTTGTGCACCCCCACCATCTGCCAGGTGGCCGTCACCCGGACCCTTGTCGACAGCGGCATGGGCCTCAGCTTGCTTTCGGTCGAGACTTTTGACCTCTTCCGCATACCTCGGGAGCAGCTGCGACCCAGCCGATCCTTCTCGGGCATCGGGGGCGGATCATCCGACTCCCTAGGGCAGATCCGGCTCCCGGTGACCTTCGGCACCTACGACAACTTCCGCACGGAGACGGTCGACTTCGACATCGCCCCCATCGGCCTTCCTTACAATGCCATCCTCGGCTACTCGGCACTGGCCCGGTTCATGGCCGCCATGCATCCGGCATACAACCTCATGAAGATGCCCGGGAGCAATGGTACCCTCACTGTGCGCGGGGACACCGGGGACACCCTGCGAGTACTCGAGCTCGCCTTCAGCGGCGTCGGCACAGCCCGCAAATGCAGAAGCTCACTGGGCACATGACCGCGCTAGGGCGCTTTATCTCCAAACTGGGGGAGCGAGCGCTGCCTTTCTTCCAGCTGATGAAGAAGAAAGGGACCTTTGACTGGACTGAAGAAGCAGATAAGGCGTTTCAAGATCTCAAGAGGTACCTGACCAGTCCCCCAGTCATGGTGGCGCCACGCCCTCAGGAGCCCCTGCTACTGTACCTCACCGCCACGCCCTACTCTGCCAGCGCAGCCCTGGTGGCGGTTAGGGAGGAACGCAAAGTCAAGGCCGCAGCGGCAGCCCGGGGCAGGACAAAACAGGAACAAGGAAAGCCTGCGGGAGCCACAACCACAGCTAAGGAGGGTCAGCAGCCGGGAAATGCGCCGGGGGCAGGAGAGGCCAACCGACCGAGTAGTCCACCTCCCGAGGCCGCGACGTCTCGCGAGGCACCTCCACCTCCCGAGGGCGCGGCAACCCCAGATGCTCCCAGCCTTGTCGAGCACCCAGTTTACTTTGTTAGCACGGTGCTACGGGGCGCGAGGGCCCGGTACCCGATGCCTCAGAAGCTCCTCCTCGCGCTACTGATAGCCTCGTGCAAGCTGCGTCACTACTTCCAGGCTCACCCCATCAAGGTCGTCTCGTCATACCCCGTGGAGAGGGTGCTCAGGAGCCCTAACTCAGCCGGAAGGGTCGCTGAGTGGAACATAGAGCTGCAGGCGTTTCAGCTCGAATTCAGCACAACCAGGGTCATCAAAGGAGCAGCATTAGCGGATTTTTTGGCAGAATGGACAAAGGCACCAGGCCTAAAGGCCGACGAGGATCGGTCCCTCTTCCCGGGGAGCGAGGCGCCAGAAGGCTGGGTCATGCACTTTGACGGGGCGTTCTCCAGACATGGCGCTGGGGCTGGAGCGGTGCTTATATCGCCCACTCAGGACAAGCTCTACTACGCCGTACAGCTCTGCTTCCAACAAGGTGAAAAGGTCTCCAACACATAGCAGAATACGAGGGTCTAATAGCGGGCCTGAAGGCCGCGGCAGCCCTGGGGGTGAAGCGCCTTACCATTAAGGGTGATTCACAGCTCGTCGTGAACTTCTCCAACATGGTGTACGAGCCGAAAGACGAGCACATGGAAGCTTACCTTGCGGAGGTCCGCAGGATGGAGAAGCAGTTCTGGGGGTTGGAGTTGCAGCATGTGCCCCGTGGCACCAATCAGGAGGCCGACGACATCGCCAAGCGGGCATCCAGGTGGCTGCCTCAGGAGCCCGGCGTCTTCGAGGAGAGGCTCTTCAAGCCCTCAGCCTTGCCGTCACTATCAAACATGGCTCAGCCTCGGGAGGAGCTCCCCCAGCCACCTGCCTCAGGAGCCCCGGTCTGTGGCCCGGCCTCAGGAGCACGCCTGCTCT
This sequence comes from Triticum monococcum, assembly GCA_034509565.1. Lineage (NCBI taxonomy): Eukaryota > Viridiplantae > Streptophyta > Magnoliopsida > Poales > Poaceae > Triticum > Triticum monococcum. The sequence goes on along the minus strand of CM067842.1, from coordinate 271,115,551 downwards.
TGACAATGGAACCTCAGGAGGAGTGCTGGATCACGGAGCTCCGGAGTTACTTGATGCAAGGGACCATGCCGGAGAAGGAGGAGGAAGCGGAGCGGGTGGCGCGGTAGGCCACCGCGTACTGCATCAGAGACGGAGAACTCTACCGAAAGCGACCAAACGATGTACTCCTGCGTTGCATTTCCAGGGAGCAAGGAAAGGAACTACTGGAGGACATACATGGCGGAGACTGCGGGCACCACTCATCATCGCGGACCCTCGTCGGCAAGGCGTTCCGCAGTGGGTTTTATTGGCCCACCGCACTCAATGACGCCATAGAGCTGGTGAAAGCTTGTCAGGCCTGCCAGTTCCACGCCAAGCAAATCCATCAGCCAGCCGGAGGCCTGCAGACTATACCCCTTTCTTGGCCGTTCGTAGTCTGGGGGCTGGACATCCTAGGCCCGTTCCCGCGGGCGCCAGGTGGCTACCGCTACCTCTACGTCGCCGTGGACAAGTTCACCAAGTGGGCTGAAGTGGAGGCCGTCCGCACCATCCCCGCAGGCTCCACGGTCAAGTTCATCAGGGGCATCGTGAGCCGGTTCGGGGTGCCGAACCGCATCATCACAGGCAACGGTTCGCAGTTCACTAGTAACCTCTTCAAAACATACTGTGCTAACCTTGGAACACAGATATGCTATGTTTCAGTGGCGCACCCTCGAAGCAACGGCCAGGCCGAGCGGGCCAACGCAGAGGTCCTGAGGGGCCTCAAGACCAGGACGTTCAAGAAGAAGCTGGAGGCCTACGGTAGAGGATGGTCCGATGAGCTGCAGTCCGTGCTGTGGTCCATCCGCAACACCGCGACCAAACCGACTGGGGAGACCCCATTCTTCCTGGTCTACGGAGCGGAAGCAGTCCTCCCTCATGAGGTCAGACGTCACTCCGTGCGGGTCCTGGCGTTCGACGAGGCGCAGCAGGACACCATGCGGGGGATGGACCTCGTGCTGGGGGAGGAACGTCGCCGGGAGGCCGCGCTGCGAGCGGCGAGGTATCAGCAGGCGCTGCGGCGATATCACTACCGCAACATCCGCCCCAGGACTGTCGAGGTAGGAGACCTCGTGCTCAGGCGGGTTCTCTCCAGGGAGGGGTTGCACAATCTTTCTCCCATGTGGGAGGGCCCGTTCAAGGTTGTTCATGTTTCCAGGCCCGGCTCCGCGCGCTTGGAGACTCAGGAGGGAGTGCCAATCCAGAATGCGTGGAACATCTAGCACCTCCGGAGGTTCTACCCCTGAAAAGGCCCAGAGCCTGTGAAGCAAGGCGAGTGGCTGTGAAGCTATCGTGTTTTGGAAAAAGGCCCGGAGCCTGTGAAGCAAGGCGAGCGCCTATGAAGCTATCGCGGTTTGGAAAAAGGCCCGGAGCCTGTGAAGCAAGGCGAGCGCCTGTGAAGCTATCGCGTTTTGGAAAGGCCCAAAGCCTGTGAAGCAAGGTGAGTGCCTGTGAAGATCATCGCTTTGGCAAAAGGCCCGGAGGCTATGAAGCAAGGCCAATACCTGTGAAGCTCGCCGCCCCGTGACACTCTCACGTAATAATGAGTGGGGCTGTACACGCCCCGGAGTCTTAGGAGCGCCGGCCTCAGGCCCTGGGGCTCCCTCCCACGCCCAGTGGCAGCACTTAGCTCCGCGCTGGTGAGAAGACGTCGAAGACTAGATTAGGTGCCGGACGCGGCTTTTCCATTTGCTTTCCGCAGTTGACGTGTTCGTTTGCATTTGGAGTCTTATTGGAGTTATCGCTGTTGCTGATATATGGTTCGTCGATTTTCGCCCCTCGCTTTGGTTTCTCTCGTGAACAACCTCGCGAGGGATGTTGCTCAGGCGCCCTCGCGAGGGTTTCTGCCCTAGCCACAGGAGGGTTTCACGGCCCTGGCGCATTACAGGAGCACCCCTCCTAGTCCGTGCCCCTCGGGTACCACGACGCGCACACAGGGCCTGGGTCGGTCGCCCCGCTCCCCGGCAGGGGTCGAAAGCTATCTACGCACAGGCGGGAAATCAGGAAGTACAAAAATGAGATCAAGGTAATAGCTGAAGCGGCAATATTTCCCGACATGCCCCAAGGGGGCTCCATGCATCTGTTCTGTTTTACACAGGGAACAAAAGAGAAAGGAAAAAGACGAGCCTGGTACCGCCCCTCCCGCATCGGCCCACAGCGGCGACACAGGTTGCCTCAAGGCCGCAGGCGGACCCCCTCTCGCGCTGCGCCGGGGCACGACGGCGGGCGGACGAACCACCACCTCATAGGCAAAGCCGACGGCGCGGGGGAGGACTGCTGCCACCACTGGAGGAGTCGCTTGAGGAAGAGCTGACGAGGCTGGGGGAGTCACCGACGCCGCCGCCCGCTCGGACGCTATCTCCCCCATCACCATCGGAGCGGGGCCCGTGGACGCGGCCATCGTCCTTAGGGCAGCACCCTGCGCGGCGACCATCTTCCCCAAACACCATCATGTAGAGGGTGGCGTCGCCATCGAACCTGAAGTGCAGAGTGCACCGACGCTCCAGGCCGCGAGCGCGGGCGAACGCCTGCCAGCCGCGAGTGAAGACCAAGCCCCCGCTGGCGGAGACCTCCAGCGCGACCCACGAGGACCTACTGCAGCAGCCCTCCTCCTGGAGCCAGAGGCCGCCAGGAGCGCCGGCCGGGAGTTCGCCAAGGAGGAAGCGAGGGAGCGGGAGCCGGGCGCGGGCCGGCTCCGCCGACCAAACGACGAATTCCGGCGGCGCCTGCCCGGCGCGAAAGCGCGGCCTGGGGGAGCACGCAACCCAGGCGCACCCTCCGGCTACGGCGGCTAGCCCGCCGCCGCACTGGGAGCCCCCCCCCACGGCCGCTGGGAGCTGCCGGGGCGGCCACCGGGTGCTTTCGAGGGCGCCCGTGACCACGCTTGGATGGGGGAGAGGCAGGACTAACCTGGAGGGCCTTCCCCTTCTCCGCGGCCGAGTACCTCCTCTATGGAGCCATCACACCAAGACGGAGCAAGAACTGAGGCGAAGGAGAGAGCAAGAGGAGATGGACTGGACGGGCACGAGCGGTGCCATACTTGTCCAACTCGCCGGCGAAGGCCAATCGCCGGTCTCCACGATCGCAGGTAATCATAACACGTTCTGCATGCAGGGACTTGTCCAACTCGCACGATCACCAAGGCGTCATGGGGAAGTGGAGGCGCCATGTCCAATCAACCGCCACGCGGAGTCCAAGGCCGCAGGTTGTTAGGGCCCGCGGCGCTTCGTGTCATGACCGGTTTTCCAATAAAAATATTTATTGAGAAACCAATCTTTTGAGTCCAGTATGAGAGAAATCCTCCTCACTGGTAGACAAATTCTTGATACAATAAGCCAGTAGCATAGAATATATTACAAGGTTGAGCTAGGGCTGCTCAACAAATTATTACAAGCGCGCCAATAATTATACATAATGGCGGATATAACATAATGGTGTGGTGGCATACTACTGACTCGAGGATAAAGTCATGGTGGAATAACACAGTGGGGAGTGTGATAACATGACTCCCAAACTGGCATCTCATCAAGCGTCGAGGTGAGGCTCGATGAATTTTATTCGAGTTGCGGAAGCGGATATAATACAGTGACCAAATCCAGGGTCACACGAGACTGACTGGGATACCTCTAGGCGTCGGACTCGCTATCGAACTCTTCATCCATGAGATCACCTTCGTCAGCACCTGGCCAAATCAACAAGCCAGTGAGTACTTTGAAAGTACTCGCAAGACAGTTCGGACGTAAGATATAACAAATGCATGCATGAATGCGTCATGATTAATTTTTTCCATTGCACATTCAAAAATTTGCACAACGAAGTAAGTAAAAGGGAAACGGCGGTAGTCCGCCTGAAATCCCAACAAAATAAAAAAGAAAACTGATCGGGTGTCTGAAAGCAACGCCTCGAAAGGTGAACAAATAAATAAAAGAAAATCATGCCACAGTCGGGCGTCTTAGCGACACAACATAAAGGGCTTTAAAAGAAATGCCACAGTCGGGCGTCTTAGCGACACCACATAAAGGGCTTCAAAAGAAATGCCACAGTCGGGCGTCTTAGCGACACCACATAAAGGGCTTCAAAAGGAATGCCACAATCGGATGTCGGGGCGACATCACAGAAAGGGCTTTAAAAGAAATGCCACAGTCGGACGTCGGGGCGACATCACAGAAAGGGCTTTAAAAGAAATGCCACAGTCGGACGTCGGGGCGACATCACAGAAAGGGCTTTAAAAGAAATGCCACAGTCGGACATCGGGGCGACATCACAGAAAGGGCTTTAAAGGAAATGTCGCAGTCGGACGTCTGAGCGACATCACAGAAAGGGCTTTTATTGAAAAGTAAATAATAACAATGCCACAGTCGGACGTCTGAGCGACATCGCAGAAAGGGCTTTTATTCACAAGTAAATAATACTCATAATAAATATTCAATTCATGATAATAAATGGGTTAGTCCATCCACAGGAATAAACATTTAACCGGGCTTAGCACTCATGTGATTCACCGGAGTATCTGTCACCAAAACTGGCACTTGTCAGAATAAATTGGCGCAAAAATTTGGATATGGATAAGATGATTTGGAGATTTATGACTCTGCAGAGTTTGTACAAAAATTTCCCACAGTCAACGGATTTCCGTAGTCACGAAGGACTAGTTCCATTTACGGTATTTCGGAAGAAAACACAGCTAACCAATACACACCAATCCTACCTCTCGATGCCAGGACTCACCCTAGACATCGTCCAAGATAAACTTTTGAGACGGGGAGATCACAATCTCGAATAGCATGGGATCAAATTTATATACGCGCGCTCTAAGGGGTGCCCCCCTGTTGGTCCCAACCGGAAACACCCATGCCCCCTGACCGGATGACTGGCTTTAATCCAGGGCCATGGAACCATCATCCCGGCCTCTCCTTTTGGTGTGTACCAGGAAAGCGGTTTGCAACTTACTAAGACATATTCCTTGCGGAAAACATGTGGTAGTACAGGGAAGGAAATGGGAGGAACTGGACCGATACGGTTTGACACTATAGTCATATAGTCTGGCATAAGACTGGCATGCTACAACACTGCCATCTTACCCATCCTCACGCCAACACATGGCCATTCATACTCACATCCATCCACCTATGGATCATCGAACTCACTTACCTCAACAATGCACGAAAATAACGTTCATCGGTATGCTCATCAACATGCCATGAAACTAACTAAATGCAAAACATGCCAAGACACTCATCATATCAAAAGTTCAAACATGCTTGCCTGGTTCAGAGTAGTCGGAGCCTAGCTCGGTGAAGTTCGCGGCTCCGTCACCTCCTTCGGTATCTACGGTATAAAGAAAACACACGCGCTAACGTAAATACCGAGAGGTGCATAAACATTATTCCAAATATTTTTCAAATAAATCTGATAAAAACTACACCAAATTCTAAAGAGGACAGAAAAAGAATCAATCAAAAGTATGCTTCTGTTAAAACGTTATAATGGTTTTTGTCCAGGGACTCATCTATAATGAAACAGAAATTTTCCAGGGGCTAGTTTATAAAAACAGAAAACGCTCTAGTCTCGAATACGCTAGCCCAGAGGGGAAAGCATATTTTGCCCGAAGGCGTTTTCAGAAAACGATTCGTTTAGAAAGGACAGAGAGGCTGACAGGCGCGTCCCGCCCGTCAGGTTTAAAATTCAAAAGAGGCGGCAGAGCTCGACGGTGCCCGAGATCCGCGGTGGTTGCCGGCGGCGATCCACGACGAGGCAGGGGGATCAGAAGGTACCTCCGTGTTCAGGGCGCCCTTCCGCGTCGGTTGGTGGTGGTGGTGGCGGTCGGCGAGCACCACGTCAACGGCGAGCCTTGCTCCGACGGACGGTGGTTCGGGTGGAGATGGATCTCGTCGGGGAGAGCTGCGAAGGCCAAATTGATGCTTGGGTTAGCTCAGTGGTTGCTCGAGGATACTACTGACGAGGTTTGGGCGCCGGAGATGGCCTCACCAGAGCGAATCGAGATGTAGGCCGAGGCGGAATGGGGCGGCCGGAGTTGGGGGAGGAGACCTCTTCGAGGTCCTCCTAGTGGCCTGGCGGGGTGTTTGTGGGGTGCAGTGGTGGTGTGTGCTCGAGGGCGAGCTCGGGTCTCCTTTTATAGGCGATCCGAGGCGGTGGCCGTGAACGGGGATCTCCGGCGATGGATTACGGCGGCGCAATGCTTGGTCGGGGAGTTTAGGAGGTTGGGCATCAACGTGGAGGTCCACTGGTTCCATTCAGACGCTAAACGGACTTGGATTAGAAGCTTAGGGCAGGTTTTGGTCAGAACGGGATGGCGCGGGTCCGTCGGCGGCAGAGAGCGCGTCTAGTGCTGTCGGGCCACGACGACGGTGCAGCAGGGCTGCGCTGGCATGCACGAGCCACGCGGAGGGCAGAGAAGAGTTGGTCGGCGCCTAACGGCATTGAGCCGCCGTTCTGCTCCCAGTCGGCCGCTATGGTGGTTCGGCCGCCGCAAGACACGCCGGCGCAGGCGGGCCAGGGTGCCACCGACGCCAGGATGGCGCCAAGCGCGCGTGCGGTGCTCCAGACAGGAGGAAGAGGCGGCGAGGAACGTGCCATGGGCACTGTCTACGCGTGATTGAAACTGACGAACGAAAATGACATTGAACTCTGAATCTTACTGAATATGAACAGCAACAGTGCACGCCAAGTGTTCGACAGAATGAATTTGGCCTCTAGGGATTTTTCCTTGAGCTGATTTTTGGTGGAGTGGCTACTCATTGCTCCAGTAGGCTGCCTGAATTTTGGTGGAATTTTCGGAGAAGTGTAGATATGAATTTCACCAAATTTGGCAAATCTGGTCCAAACTTGCAAAGGCTGAAGTTTGAAAAATTTGAAAAGAGGAGGAGTGGATCAAGATGGTTCTGGGTTGTGGATGCTAAGGACAATCCAGAGGAGTTGGTTTGAGGTCAAAACTCAAATGAAATAGGGTACTTGCTTTGAAAATCACCCAGGCTCCAAATAATTGACAGAAATGATTTTGAGAGGAAAAAAATAATTAGAATAAAATCCAAAACTTGTTTGGATTAGTTGGGACAGAGAACTTAGGTTGATTACAAGGAGGAGGAAGGGATTTTGAGAGGTTTTACCACATGGGCAAAAATACAAAGTCATGGGGGGGGGTTCAAGATATGAAAATCCCCAATTTTCATAGAGTTTCTTTTTAAAAGAAAAAGATTAAGCTCCAAAAAATATAATTTGAGAAGGGAACCAACAGAGAAGAAGTTTTGAATGATTAAACACCATAGTTTGAAGAAAAATAAAAATCCTTACCAAAGAAAAGGAAGTTTTTTAAGAGCAAGGATTTCTGGAAAAGAAATTTTAAATGCCCTCTTTTAAAATCCAACAAAGTTTTTGATGAAAACCAAATTAAAATATTTGGAGCGTCACACTTCGCCCTTGCCGTTTCGCCTCTCGGCACGGCCAAGTCCATGCGCGCCTTGGGCCCGGGGGCTACTGTCGGCGTTCTGGGAACGGGGGTCCCCAGACTTGCCTGCCTGCGGCCTGCGGCGTGGCTCAAGTGGGGGCCCAGCGTGGCCCATCTTCATCAACACGAGGCTCAATACCCTCGCGAGGGGCCAAGCCTCGCGAGGCGGATGACACGGCGCATCCTCAGGCACAGCCTCGTCAGGCTGGCTCGTGAGGAGGCAGAGAGTTCGAGGCGGGGTACCTCGCGAGGTGCCCATGACGCAAGCCATGACGACACGGGGCACCAGGCGGTCGCCAGCACGCGCAGCGTCCCTCTTTCCTCTTTGGTGCAAAGGGAGCAAGCGTATCAGCGGAGTACCGAGGCATCAGGCAAAGGTTGCCACTTCGGTGCAACGAGACCAAGGCTAGGAGGACTACGAGACGGAGGTCACCATGGAGCCCAGCGCGGCGTCATCACCAGAGCCTTTAGCAGGCGAAGACTGCTTTTGTCAGGATAGATGTACTCGCTGCCCCCCTTCAAATTAGCCCGCCATTGTTGGATCCCTTCCCGCTCAATATTTGGGGAGAGGACCAGGGCCTCTATAAATAGGACTAGCCACCCACATAGCAAGGGGGTGTTTTGGTTCGGTCGGTTTGGGGGGGGGGGGGGGTTTGGTTCGATCGATCCCTGTTCGTTCGGTTTGCAAGTAGAGAGATAGAGAGAGAGAGAGTGACTGAGCTCTTCACAACAGTTCATCACCACAGCCAAGAACAGACCCTCGCGAGGCTGTTCTTCTTTGTATTGTTCATCCACACCAGCCCCAGGAGGCAATCCATCCACCACACACTGGAGTAGGGTATTACACCACATCGGTGGCACGAACCAGTATAAATCTTGTGTCTTACGTGCAGTTCTTTTAGTAGTTTAGATCCGCTCGAGACGGAGAGGTTGAAGGTGAGATTTCCGCGTGCACCCCAGTGTTCGACCCTTAAGGGTCCGCCGGAACCCAAAATCCGACACATGCTCCGCGCTGGCAGTCGACACTGCCAAGGAGCGGCTATGCCCCTGCAAGTGTGGAAGCACCATGGTCCGTCCTGGTGATAAACAACTGAGGGCGGCCTCACGGTCGTATCAACCTCAGGGATCCTCCGGGCTTGGTGTGTGGCCTCATTGCAACGCCTCCCCTCAGGAGAGCCACGTGAGGGGGCTGGGCACGGGGGTCGCGCTCGGGTCACGCCCAAGCATACGCCACCCTACCAAGTCCCGCAGACCTAGTCGTCACGCGCCCTCCAAAGCGGAGCCAAGGTATGAAGGTCGTTTGAACGTCAAGGGGGACTCCTGAGCATCGTGACTCAGGAGCCTAACTAACCGCGTAGCCCCTCACTCCTTGGTCTATCCTGGTGATCCGGTCGGACCAATGGCGGCTTAGGTATGCGTGGGGTCGGGCCCTGCCGACGTAGAACACTAGACCTACCATGGCATCTCCATTCCACAAGATGTTTGCGCGTCTAGGGGGACTCCTGAGCATCGCGACTCAGGAGCCTAACTGACCACGTAGCCCCTCACTCCTTGGTGTGTCCTAGTGATCCGGTCGGCCCAACGGCGGCTGAGGTATGCGCGGGGTCGGGCTCTGCCGACTTAGAACGTAAAGCAAATGGGAAGGAAATCGCAAAATCTCAAAGCAAATATTACAAGACATATTGTTCTCTGAAAATCAAACACAAGTTTAAACGCCTCCATGAGGCATGCTACATGCTGCAGGAGTTTCAACAGGAAAGGAGGCGCAAGCCAGTCATCCCTGGATACCGCCCGCACCCGCAAGAGGCGCCCCCCCCCCCTGGGTGGCATCGCCTTCACCTACACCACCGGTCAAAGGCGCGGGGGCGAAGGCGTCGAACCTCTGCATCTGTGCCTCCACCTGACCCCTCACGGCTGCGGCGGTAGCTGCGTAGCGCTCGTCGTCCACAGGCTCCAACAGCTCGTCAAGGCGGGCGACAGGATCACGAAGATGGAGGTGGCTGAAAATGCGTGTCAACGCAGCTAAAGAAAGGACGCGAGCCTCTTCCTCTGCCATAGGGCCGATGCCGCTCATGACTTTCTCAAGCGCCTCCACCAAGTAGGGAAGCAAATGGGTGGGGCCGTCCTCATCAGTGGCCAGCAGCTTCTCCAAGCCCTTCTCATAGAGTGTTTCAGAGCCTCACGAGACCTCTTCTCAAGAAGCACGAAGGACGCACGGTCCTTGGCCAGAACCTTCGTCTTGGCTCAAGTTCTGCTTTCTTCGCCTGCACCTTTCGCTCCAGCTCCTCTAGCCGGTCATGCCCAGCAACCTGCGCCTGCGCCAGCTACTCCAGCTCAGCGTCGTGACCCTTGACGGTGTCCTCCCGCGCCTTCATCCTCTCTTCCTCCGCCTTACGGCCACGGGCATCTTCGGCGCGCTGTTCACGCAGGATCTACAGCTCGGGCTCCAGCACCTGACAGCAACCTTGGGAGGCCTCGGCGTCCTTCAGTGCCGCCTCGCAAACAACTACTGCCTAAGCTTCGGCTTGCTTCTCCCCCTCGGAGGTCGCCGTGACCTGGCTCAGCGCCGCCCGAACGGACACGTCAGAATGAAGCCAACCACAGACCAGCTCCAGGCGCCCAGCCGCTAGGAGGCGTTCGGCACTTTGGAGATCTTCTCGCAACCGGGCCATCTCAGAAAGGGCCCGCTCCAGGACGTCAGGAGAAGCAGAGGAAACTGGGGCCAACAACACGGCAGAAGGAGGAGGAAGATGCGTCATCGTCACCATGGCCTGGGAGGCTGGAGGCTCCTGAGCCTCTTGGACCTCAGCACCCGAGCCAGACTCTGGCACCTCCCAAGTCAGCGGGGCCTCGGGGGCTGACTTCTCCCAAGGATGCTCCACCCGGCCTCGCGAGGATGATCAGGCTGGAGAAGCACGAGCACCACCCCCACCTTTGCTCATGGAGAGGGGCGCAGCCGCAGGAGGCGACCAGGGCTCAAGAAGCAGCACCTCGCCCTCCCGTCTCCTCTTCGCCACAGGCGTCGGCCTAGTTACACAACAAGGAAGAAGAGTCGGAAACAAGCATCAGCAGCAAGAACAAGGCAGGACGAGAACACTTACTGAACACTTACCAAAGCAAGAACCGCGGCATAGTCCCACCGCTTCGGGAGCTTGAAGCTGGAGAGCTTCACGACCCGAGGCGCGGGCGCGCCAGCTCTGGAAGCAGGAGCAGGAGCAGCAGCTGGCGCCAGAGAAGAAGTAGCATCCCGGGAAATCAGCGCTAATCAGTCCCACATCAGGATTACGGGCGGCTCTCCCTTCTCCTGACGGGCATCAGCCTCGTCGTCATCATGAAGGGTGCAGAGGATGTTAGCTTTGCTCAAGGTGTAGGTCTCCTCCATCCCTTTAGGGGTCACCTCCGAGTCTTCCTCCCCCTCCTCTTCCTGCCCACGGGACTCACCAGAAGACAGCTCCACCGGTGTCGGTGCCGCAGGGGCCCCGGTGGGCGCCAGCAGCACTAGCCCGCGCCCGTCAAAGGTTGGCTTGGTGTAACGCCCCGAGACCGATGTGCCACGTGTCTTCTCGTTTTTTGCTGTTGTTGCCTTGTCATTGCTTGCGTGTCATGCATTGCATACCATGTCATCATGTGCATTTCATTTGCATACGTTTTCATCTCATGCATCCGAGCATTTTCCCCATTGTCCCTTTTGCAATCCGGCGTTCCGTTCTCTTCCGGTGATCTTTATATTGTTTTCAAGGGATTTCATCTCATCTTTCCAGTGCCACACTTGGTTGTCCAAGTTGAGGCCAGGTTCATGCATTCCTTGTCCAATCATGCATATGCATCGCATACCGCATCTCGCATATCATACCATGTTCATGTGTGGTTTGTTTACTATGTTGTGTGCTCTTTTCCGGTGTTTGCTTCTTCGGGTTGGTTCCGTTAACGCCGTATTTGTCAGGAACCGTTCGACTACATCCGTTTATCTTCTTCATGGACTCGTTCTTCTTCCTTGCGGGATTTTAGGCAAAATGACCATACCCTCGTAATCACTTCTATCTTTGCTTTGCTAGATGCTCGCTCTTTTGCTATGCCTATGCTGCGATACCTACCACTTGCTTACCATGCCTCCTATATTGTTGAACCAAGCCTCTAACCCACCTTGTCCTAGCAAACCGTTGTTTGGCTATGTTACCGCTTTGCTCAGCCCCGTTTTTTAGCATTGTTAGTTGCAGGTGAAGATTGAAGTTTGTTCCTTGTTGGAACATGGAGATGTTGTTCCTTGTTGGAACATGTTTACTTGTTGGGATATCACAATATATCTTATTTAATTAATGCATCTATATACTTGGTAAAGGGTGGAAGGCTCAGCCTTATGCCTGGTGTTTTGTTCCACTCTTGCCGCCCTAGTTTCCGTCATATCGGTGTTATGTTCCCGGATTTTGCGTTCCTTACGCGGTTGGGCTATTATGGGAACCCCTTGACAGTTCGCCTTAAGTAAAGCTTCTCCAGCAATGCCCAACATTGGTTTTACCATTTGCCACCTAGCCTTTTCTTTCCCTTGGGTTTTGCAGACTCAAGGGTCATCTTTATTTTACCCCCCCCGGGCCAGTGCTCCTCTGAGTGTTGGTCCGAACTAGAGTCCTGTGCAGCGCCCCCTCAGGGAAACTCGAGGTTTGGTTTTAGTTGTATGGAGAGCTCATCTGAGTGTACCCTGAGAAAGAGATATGTGCAGCTCCTATCAGGATTTGTCGGCACATTCGTGCGGTGTTGCTGGTTTAGTTTTACCCTGTCGAAATGTCTTGTTGTACCGGGATACCGAGTCTGATAGGAATGTCTCGAGAGGAGGTCTATTCCTTCGTTGACCGTGAGAGCTTGTGATGGGCTAAGTTGGGACACCCCTGCAGGGATTTGAACTTTCGAAAGCCGTGCCCGCGGTTATGGGCAGATGGGAATTTGTTAACGTCCGGTTGTAGAAAACCTGAAGTTGACCTTAATTAAAATGAATCAACCGCGTGTGTAACCGTGATGGTCTCTTTCCGGCGGAGTCCGGGAAGTGAACACGGTGTTGGAGTTATGCTTGACGTAGGTTGTTCTAGGATCACTTCTTGATCATACTTTTATCGATCATGCTTTGCCTTCTCTTCTCGCTCTCATTTGCGTATGTTAGCCACCATATATGCTAGTCGCTTGCTGCAGCTCCACCTCATACCTTTACCTTACCCATAAGCTTAAATAGTCTTGATCGCGAGGGTGCGAGATTGCTGAGTCCCCGTTGCTCACTGATACTTCCAAAACCAGCTTGCAGGTGCCGATGAGACCGTGCAGATGACGCAACCAAGCTTAGGAGGAGCTCGATGAAGATCTTGTCCTTTGTGTTGTTTTGTTCTAGTTGATCAGTAGTGGAGCCCAGTTGGGGTCGGTCCGGGACCTTTGTCGCATTTGGGGTTCTTCTTTTATTTTGGTTCCGTAGTCGGACCTTGATTGTAATTGGAGGTTGTAATGCTTTATTCATGTAATTGTGTGAAGTGGCGATTGTAAGCCAACTATGTATCTTTTTCCCTTATGTATTACATGGGTTGTGTGAAGATTACCTCACTTGCGACATTGCTTTCAATGCGGTTATGCCTCTAAGTCGTGCTTCGACACGTGGGAGATATAGCCGCATCGAGGGCGTTACAAGTTGGCATCAGAGCCTTCCCCGACCTTAGGAGCCCCATTGCTTGATCGTTTTTAGCGGCGAGTTGTGTCTAGAAAAATGTTTTGAGTCATTTAGGAATTATATATCGGAGAGTTTAGGAATTCTTTTTACTCCCCAGTCTCCTCATCGCTCTGGTAAGGCATCCTAACGTAGAGTTTTGATTCTTCTCTTCTCAAATTTCACTAAAAATTTTTAGGATCATGCGGGTATCTTGGAATCGTTCCGATGGTTTTATGATGAGAACATTGTCTTGGTGCCTCCTGTCAGGGGTTTAGTGGAAGTGTGCCGGGGAGTTGAGCTCTGAGGTGTTGTCATCATAATTTTATCGTTGCAGTTCTAGAATACATGAGTTTACTACACCGACATCGAAAATCTCTTTTATGCAGTTCGTTGGTGAGATAACCTCGACGCCACCCAGTACTGGGGCGGGAGTTCGGGAGTATCGCCATAACTTGTATAACGGATGCTTTTCGACGGTTGAGGTAGATGATTTCCGAAGGTTTCTTGGTTATGTGTTGAAGGATGGATACAGCTGGATGTAGGATTTGCTAGATTTGGGTGAGATATTATGCTTCCCCTGTATCCCCAACACCTGATTGCATAACCGGAAAATTTCGGGAGTTTATAAGTGGGAATTCAAGTAGATCTTAGGATATCTTTCTGACAGATGTATGATATGAAATTGGGGTTCGACGTCTAGCGGTCCGCCTATTCACGGTCGGTTTTATAGTGGTCTTGTTGTGTCTTAAAGAGTCCTTGGCTATGCCGACTCGGGGACGCTTCGTATGTCATGTGCACTGCCTTGTACATGATGGTGCTGTACGATCGAGCCCGTGTAGGCCCCACCACGAAAACTTCGGACGAAATCTCTATCATATGTTTGTTCCCGCTTATTCTGCAAGCCAATCCTTTGTTTTTGTTTTGAGTTGTTTGAGTTGCTTCAATGTCAAGTGTTGATTCCATACCTTTCTTAAATGGTGTTCTCATACTCCGATGTGAATACCAATCCTTCATGATCATCGAGATTGTGTTGTCAATCCATTTCAACCGGTGTGTTTTTTCTCTTCAAGTGGATCTGATCATTTCAACATCAGTAAGATCAATGATCAGTTCTTCTCTACGGTGTTTGTTTCATCCGTCTCCAAGTTGCCTTTGTTTTTCCCACCCACCCACCCTTTTTCTTGAAGGACTCAGATTTCTTAATCGAGTATCCATCTTATTGATGTGATGACTCTCCATTCTTTTCTATCAATATTCTTATTCGGTGATTCTCATGTATATTCTAACGGAGCTTCAAGTTCGTCAACCTTCACTCATTTTTCTTCTCCTGTGGTTTAAATTCAAGCGTTATTGATCATATCTTTCTCCTCGTTTCAAATACATTCTCATACCGGTGCACCTCATATTCATTCACTTCTCGCTATTTAATTGTTCCGGAGTGCTGAAGATATCTCGAAGATTCGTGTTTCCACTCTGCTTTCGTAATCGTTTCAAGCTCTTTCGAGGTTGTTATCTCTTTCTAGCCATTTAATCGTACCGGTGCATTCTCTCTTTTAAATCATTCTACGGTGTTTCTCTTGAGTGGGCCCTAACCCACAGGTCTTTTCCCAGGATCTTACCTGACTCTTCTAATTCTCCCGGAGATATCCTTAATTTTTTTTAAAGTTTGACGTAAGAATGATTTTTCATCAGTAAAATGCCCTTCTCCAAGATCTTTCTAATTCTTTTCATCGTGGGCTCAACTTTTCCATTCTTTATTCATGTGTGCCTCAATAATTCTTGGTGGTGCTTCTTGTTGCCATTCTCATCATTCGAAGACTGAAGAAGAGTTTTCCTCCATATCTTGCCCCATTCTCGGCCATCCTCTCATAATTGTTTGATTGTTAGAATTCTTTTCAGCCATCCGGAGCAATGCAAGAGTCTTCACAGTTTGATTATCCGGAGTCCATAAATTCAGGTTTATTCATTCCATCTTCCAGCTCTCATACTCAAAATCATATTGGTGCTTAAATCAAGGACTCTCTAATCAGCTCGTAATCTATTTATTCTCGTGGATCTAAATTCTCTCAAACATCTTCGTTCATTTGCTAATTCTTACTAGTGATTCATTCCTTTATTTCGTTCATTTTTTTTTCAATTCTTACGGTGGTTTGTTCAAGAGTTCTCTTCCTTCTTCATCATATCAATTCATTCGTTGTTCCAATCCTACCGGTGGTTCGTTGAAGACCTTCCCAAGTTGATGCTATATCTATCTTAATCCTTTCAACGAGAATAAGTAGTATGCCAAATCCGTTGCTTGTCATCAATTTAATTGATGAAGGATGAGCATAACATAATTCTTATTCTTGATTCACCCAAATGTTTAATTTCCTATTCCGGAGGCTCATCAAATTCCTATTTTCAATTGTTCATCTTCTACTTTTCCCGGAGTTCCAACCTCTTTGAATTATATCACCACGGAGATTCTTCTAAATCATTACAGGGCTTCACCTTGTGTTTCAACTTCTCATTCCTTCATGTTTGATCATCCTTTTGTTACCGGAGTTCTTCATGAAGGTTCTACGTGATAGTTCATCAAGGATTTAATTCCTTCTCGAAGTGTTCATCAACATTCATTTCTAGTGAGCTCAAGTATTCTTCATCTTGCAATCCGGAGTGCAATTCTTTCTTCCATATCATTGAAGGTGGTATTACGTCAGTCTTGATAATGTGAGTTCATGTTTCATGATTCACATATTGTTAAGAATGAGGTATTTTAAATCCATCAATCTCTTCGTTGGAGTTATCTTGGGCTATAGTTCACCTAAAGCATTCCCTAAGGTTGTTGCTATTTATGGTGCTCATAAATGACCCAAGTTCTTCACTTATTCTCCCGGTGAAATAGTTTCTCGCCTCCTTATTCTTATCAATTCAATTCCATTGTTTTTGTTAGTGGCAGATTGTCACCTCATAATTTTGAGGTGTATTTCATAAGACCATATCAAGATTATTCTTTTCGTTGTTGGCTTTCCAACAACTCCGTTCTAGCATTTGTTGTAAGCATGCTCTCTCGAGATCGTGTTTCCCTTCGTTCATTCCATTCCATTCTTACTTTTGTTCTGGAGGCATTGTGACGTTTCTCTCTTCAACCCATCTTCTTGTTTTGTCAGGATCGTGTTCTTTTCTTGGTTTATCCATTTAACCGGAGTGTTGTGTCCTCTGCTCAAGTTCTTTCATCTTAATCAAGTTTTGCATCTCTTTCCAACCGGAGCGCTATACGAATATGTTCTTCTTTGTTCCTCCTTTCTATCGGTGTGTTTTCAATTTTGTACTTCTCCGTTGTATTCTTTTCTCGTATTTGTTCAATCTCGCAAGGTTCCTTGGTTTCACTCGTTTGTCAAAGAAGCAACTTAGTTTTCCTCTTCTTTTTCTCTACCATTTTCCCTCCGGTGCCATTCTAGATCTCGGGACGAGATCCTCTCGTAGTGGTGGAGTATTGTAACGCCCCGAGACCGATGTGCCACGTGTCTTCCCGTTTTTCGCTGTTGTTGCCTTGTCATTGCTTGCGTTTCATGCATTGCATACCATGTCATCATGTGCATTTCATTTGCATACGTGTTCGTCTCATGCATCCGAGCATTTTCCCCGTTGTCCGTTTTGCAATCCGACGTTCCGTTCTCTTCCGGTGATCTTTATATCGTTTTCAAGCGATTTCATCTCATCTTTCTAGTGGCACACTTGGTTGTCCAAGTTGAGGCCAGGTTCATGCATTCCTTGTCCAATCATGCATATGCATCGCATACCGCATCTCGCATATCATACCATGTTCATGTGTGGTTTGTTTACTATGTTGTGTGCTCTTTTCCGGTGTTTGCTTCTTTGGGTTGGTTCCGTTAACACCGTGTTTGTGAGGAACCGTTCGACTACGTCAGTTTATCTTCTTCATGGACTCGTTCTTCTTCCTTGCGGGATTTCAGGCAAGATGACCATACCCTCGAAATCACTTCTATCTTTGCTTTGCTAGATGCTCGCTCTTTTGCTATGCCTATGCTGCGATACCTACCACTTGCTTATCATGCCTCCTATATTGTTGAACCAAGCCTCTAACCCACCTTGTCCTAGCAAACCGTTGTTTGGCTATGTTACCGCTTTGCTCAGCCCCTTTTTTATCGTTGTTAGTTGTAGGTGAAGATTGAAGTTTGTTCCTTGTTGGAACATGGAGATGTTGTTCCTTGTTGGAACATGTTTACTTGTTGGGATATCACAATATATCTTATTTAATTAATGCATCTATATACTTGGTAAAGGGTGGAAGGCTCGGCCTTATGCCTGGTGTTTTGTTCCCCTCTTGCCGCCCTAGTTTCCGTCATATCGGTGTTATGTTCCCGGATTTTGCGTTCCTTACGCGGTTGGGCTATTATGGGAACCCCTTGACAGTTCGCCTTAAGTAAAGCTTCTCCAGCAATGCCCAACATTGGTTTTACCATTTGCCACCTAGACTTTTCTTTCCCTTGGGTTCTACAGACTCAAGGGTCATCTTTATTTTACCCCCCCGGGCCAGTGCTCCTCTGAGTGTTGGTCCGAACTAGAGTCCTGTGCAGCGCCCCCTCGGGGAAACTCGAGGTTTGGTTTTAGTAGTATGGAGAGCTCATCTGAGTGTGCCCTGAGAAAGAGATATGTCCAGCTCCTATCGGGATTTGTCGGCACATTCAGGCGGTGTTGCTGGTTTAGTTTTACCCTGTCGAAATGTCTTGTTGTACCGGGATACCGAGTCTGATCGCAATGTCTTGGGAGGAGGTCTATTCCTTCGTTGACCGTGAGAGCTTGTGATGGGCTAAGTTGGGACACCCCTGTAGGGATTTGAACTTTCGAAAGCCGTGCCCGCGGTTATGGGTAGATGGAAATTTGTTAACGTCCGGTTGTAGAAAACCTGAAGTTGACCTTAATTAAAATGAATCAACCGTGTGTGTAACCGTGATGGTCTCTTTTCGGCGGAGTCCGGGAAGTGAACACGGTGTTCGAGTTATGCTTGACGTAGGTTGTTCTAGGATCACTTCTTGATCATACTTTTATCGATCGTGCTTTGCCTTCTCTTCTCGCTCTCATTTGCATATGTTAGCCACCATATATGCTAGTCGCTTGCTGCAGCTCCACCTCATACCTTTACCTTACCCATAAGCTTAAATAGTCTTGATCGCGAGGGTGCGAGATTGCTGAGTCCCCGTGGCTCACAGATACTTCCAAAACCAGCTTGCAGGTGCCGATGAGATCATGCAGATGACGCAACCAAGCTCAGGAGGAGCTCGATGAAGATCTTGTCCTTTGTGTTGTTTCGTTCTAGTTGATCAGTAGTGGAGCCCAGTTGGGGTCGATCGGGGACCTTTGTCGCATTTGGGGTTCTTCTTTTATTTTGGTTCCGTAGTCGGACCTTGATTGTAATTGGAGGTTGTAATGCTTTATTCATGTAATTGTGTGAAGTGGTGATTGTAAGCCAACTATGTATCTTTTCCCTTATGTATTACATGGGTTGTGTGAATATTACCTCACTTGCGACATTGCTTTCAATGCGGTTATGCCTCTAAGTTGTGCTTCGACACGTGGGAGATATAGCCGCATCGAGGGCGTTACACTTGGCAGCCACGAATTGCGCCCCATCCTTGTGGCAGAACAAGGGAGTGAAGACACTCGGTGGGTACTCCTGGTCGTCCCCGACAAGGAGGCGGAGAGCCGCAACCAGCTCACTGTCGGACAAGGCTTCCGGGCTCAGGAGAACCTTGTCCTCTTCGCCCCCAAGCTCCCACAAGGGGCGCGTATGGGCCTGAAGCGGGGCTACACGTAGCATCAGGAATTCCCTCGAGAGCATGGCCCCTATCACCTATGCCGCCTTTGCATTGCCCGGATTTAGGTCGGTGCTCATCTGCTCCAGCACCAGCGTCGCCCGCTCATCAGTGAGCTTCATGCAAGACCACCCCTTGTCAGACTGGGCATCTCCGTTGGCAGCATCAAGCGTGGGTGGACGCACCTGGCATCCATAATGGCCAACTTGCTCCTGAAGCCGTCAGCCTTCTTCCCAGTCTTCGAGATTGAGTTGGCCTTGCCGGCAGCGATGAAATTGGCACACCGGGAGGTATGACCCTCATTGATGCGGAGGAAGAAGAAGTGGCGCAACAGAGCCACGGACAGCATCACACCGAGGTACGCCTTGTAGTAGTAGGTGAAGATCGACAAGAGAAGGACAGATTTGGGATGAAGATGCAGCTCCTACAACCCATAGTGGCCAAGGACCTCGTAGAAGAAGTCAGAGAATGGGGGAACCAGCCCTGCGATGATGCTGCTCGTGAAGAAGGGGAAGAAGGTGCTTCCCTCGGGCTCCGGCATGTCGGAGGCGGCGCGGAGCTCAGTCTTCCTCCTCTCATTGCTTTCCCCCGCCGTCAGCAAGCGCGTGGTGGCGAGGTTCTTCTCCGAGACGTTGGGCGCGTCGAGAGCTGGCTCGTACCAAGCCGGCGATGAGGCAGGCTTGACCTTCCAGTGCGTCATTGGTCGCTAATGCGGAAGAGGATGGGAGTAGATCTGGAGATTTGGGAAGCAGGGTGCAAGAAAGGAGATCCAGAGCAATGCGAAAGGAAGCAGTGAAGGCAAGCACTGTCTACGCCAGCCTTTTGACAGTCGGGCAGTTGCCGAGACAATGAGGGGAAGCGGAGACGCCCACGTCCAATCAACCGCCACGCGTTGACCAAGGCCGCAGGCTGTTAGGGCCCGCGGCGCTCCGCACTTGCCCTTTGGCTTCGCCTCGAAGCCAAGCCCGAGCGTGCCTTGGGCCCGCGAGCCTGTTGTCGGTGTTCTGAGAACGGGGGTCCCCAGACTTGCCTGCCCGCGGCCCACGGCGTGGCTCTGCGAGCGTGCCCATATGGTCCATCTTCGCTAACAAGCATTCAAGACCCTCGTGAGGGGCCAAGCCTCGCGAGGCGTACGACACAAGACCTCCTCAGGAGTGCCCTCACCAAGCAAGCTCACGAGGGGTGGAGAGATCAAGGCAGGACAAACCTCACGAGGTTCCAATGACGTGAGCCATGACGATCGAGACCAGGCGGGCGCCAACACGCACAATGTCCTTGTTTCCTCTTTGGTGCTAAGGAAGCAAGCACAGGCGAGGAGTACCGAGGTGTCAAGCAAAGGTTTCCATGTTGATGCAATGAAACCAAGACCAGCAGGAGGGCAAGATGGAGGTCACCATGGAGCCCAAGCCGGCGCCACCACCAGAGCCTTTGGCATGCGAAGACTGCTTTTGTTAGAATAACTTGTACTAGCCGTCCCATTTCAAATTGGCCGTTGTTGGCTCCCTTCCCACTCAATATTTGGGGAGAGGACCAGGGCCTCTATAAATAGGATTAGCCACCACAGTAGACACGACGACGAGGACGAACAGAGCCTTAGCCTTCTCATCTTGGACTACATCCAACCCATCCACACACCCACCAAGCACAAGAACACCTCACCTCAGGAGGCTGCTCTTCCCCTTGTATTGTTCATCCTCAGCCCACGAGGCAATCCACCACACCACACTGGAGTAGAGTATTACACCACAACGGTGGCCCGAACTAGTATAAATCTCGTGTCCCTTGTGTTGCGAGTTTGTCGAGCTTGCCTTTGAGATCGTGGCGATGTTGAGGGCGTGAGTTGGTAGAGGGAGATCTTCGTGTGCACCCCAGTGTTCGAACCTAACCCAAGATCCGACACACACAGTACATCAATGTATATATCAAAGTGCAATCACATGTATAAATAACGTAAAACTGATATATACCTCATAAATTTCAGCGGAAACAATCAATCGGGTGTGGAGTCCCATCAACGCCATCAGCAGGTTGAGTGTAGACTGTAACCCAACAACGAAACTCACACATCACAATAATAATCGTGCAACATGATACATTGCAGCCGTGTAGGTCAGTACATTGAATGTACCAACAAGATCACTGTAAGAAAAATAGATGATAAAACTATACTGTACGCAATAGGATTTTTGGCTCTGTGTCTGAGTTTTGTTTGCGTAAAAGCTAGATTTTATTTTCCCTACAACAAAGGAATATCAGGAGTCTGTCCTACAGAGTTTTCTATCATGACATGGTTCCGGCAACCGATGTCTCATTGCCCAAATCATCATAAGTTGCCCACAATTAAGTTATTAGTCCGGTGTTGAGAGTTCCCAGATAGATCCAAGTCCAGAGGCTCAAGTTGGCCGTAACCGGGGATGCGGCTAATCGATTAGGTTTTAACCCTCTGCAGAGGTTTGTACACTTTACCCACACGATTCGATCCCTCTTTTTATGTTCTCGCACTTCAGGGTGTTTGAGAACAGGATGACCAAAACATGGTCTTCCGAAGAGTTCCCCTGAGCGCTGTCCTGTGCTTATCCAATCCTATTGTAGTTCTACATCTGCTAGCACCGTCCCAGCCAGAGTCACCACTAAGGTCAACCAAGCCAGAGCCCATATTGGCTTGCGGTTGCACAGGTAAGCTTCCCGACATGAAGTATTCTTCCGTCTCTTTGAGTCTAGGTGAGGCTTTCCGCAAGATGTCATGGTGCTTCTCCATGCATCCCGGCCATCCACTGGTTGCTCCAGGGTGCCCGTCAACCGTCCTTCACCCAGTAGTGTGTATCGAATTCTTGTCTCGAGTCTTGCAGTCTTGAGGCCTTGAAGATGTAGTCCTTGCAGATTCCATCATGGAGTTGTTGTTATTGATGTAAAGTCCTCCTTCTTCACACCACTCTCATGCACTCATACCAAACCCCGTCTACTATAGCGTAGCATTAAAACTATATAATGTCCCGGGCTTGGTAACAGGGAGATGGGTTACTACCTCATGCATTCTACTCAACTAAAGATTCAATAACACTACTGGAGGGATTGTTGAAAGGGTGCTACTACATGCAAATAAATCATAGGTATGAAAAACATGGTCAAAGTGAACTTGCCTGGTATGTTGATGAAGATAATACCGCTCTCAGACATTCATATAAGCAAACATTCTAGCAATCAATTGTAGCAATCAAAACAAAACCAAAGAAAATCGATGAACTCAACACAAGGCTTTCTTTACTTCAAGCAAACAACTAAAAAATATTTTTATCATACTAAAACTTTCTTTAACAGAACCAAAACAAGATTTTTTTTAAATAACAGAAAAGAAAACAACATAAAAATTTTGTGCAAAAAGAAACACATAAAAAAGCTTTTATGAAACACTAACTATGACCTAAACATGTTTTCATACAAAACAAAATAAAATACAATTTTAAATTAAAAATACAATTTTCTTTGGTTGACTAACAGAAACAAAACTAAATTAGTCAAAAGTGTCAAAAAGAAATAATTTAAATCTAATAAAAACAATAAAGAAAAGACTAAAACAAAACTATAACTAAAACAGTATTGTTTTGCTAAAAACCTAATTTAAAATAAACTAAAAATAAATAACTATATCCTACTGGATAAACAATTCAACTAATGACTAGGGGCAAAAAGAATGAACCTAAAATATATTTTCAAACTCAAGTTATGGCCAAAATAGTGATTTGAGAAAATTCATGAAAATTCAAATTTAAGTCTTTCAAACATAACCAAACTTTGCATCTCTAGAAACTAGAGAAAATTATGAAACTAGGGCAATTGGAATCACTCACATTGGATCTAAAACATAAAAGATATTAACAATCTAAAAAAGAAACAATTTCTGAAAATAAAACAGATATGAAAAAAAGCATACGAATCGGTCATAGGCCACGTGGCTGTTCCTGGTTCGCTGGAGCTGTGCACCGCAGAGACTAAACGATGATCGTTCGCAATCTAAGCGAACCAGAGACGGCGCGGACAATAAAGAAAAACTGGAGAGACCCGGTTCGATCTAAACCAAACGAACCGTAAAATAAACCGCACTAAAACCAATCTAATAAAATAAAACCTAACTGTCCAGATTAGATCTAATCTAGGCCAGTACTACAAGATCTAACGGGCAGGGAGGGGTGGACGGCTTATATTGGGCGACGGTGAAGCTCCGGCAATGGTCGACGGCAGCGGCGGCTTCGGTGATGAAGGGGCGACGGCTCCATGGGTCCTCGGAGTCGGAGAAGACGTGGGGCGGCGTAGTCGACGATGATGGTGACGGCGAGGCTCAGGGATGACGGAGTCGAGAAGGGAAAGGTGGTGGAGTTCCGATGAGCTTCGAGAGATGATGCCGACGGCGCTGCAGTGGTCGAGGAAGTCGGACGAGGGCACGGGAAGGTGCGGGCGGGCGAGGGGGTTGCGGTGGTGATCTCAGGTGGCGGCTAGGAAGTGGGGGTGTTGTAGGGTTTTAACGGCGCGGCGTCGGTGCTCTGCCCCGGCGAGAAATCGGGGAGGCAGCGGAGGTTCTTGGTGCGGGGCAAAGAGGGGTACGGGTCGAGGGGGTAGGGTATATATAGGGAAGGTCAACTTGGAGGAGGGGGCAGATCGGGGAGAGGATCCCGAGCGATCCGGGATACGGCGGCGTTTGAGCGAGCTCGGGCGTCGACTTGGCTTGGCGTGAGGAGGAAGAAGACGGCGGGGGCCCAGCGTTAGTGAGCATGGGGAGAGAGCGAGGGGATCGAGCGGCCGGTGTGAAGAGGTTTTGGGCACGGGAGCGAGCTGCTGGGCCAGCTGGGCCGCGAGGAGAGAGAGAGGTGGCCTGGGCGACTGGGCTTCGGCCTTTAAAAAAAGACTTTCCCCCTTTTCTTTTAAACAGAGAACAAAAAAATAAACTGAATAAAAATAGAAATATAATATACGCATATAATATATCAAAATGTTCAGGAACAATAATCCTAAAACATGAACGTATTTTCAGAGGCAAATAAAAAACATAACAATTCACAAAAGTCAAACACTGCTATTGCATTAAAACCCAATAAAAATCATTTTTTAAATACCAAAATGATTTCAAATTCATTTTTCTCCCCTTTTCTACTGTAGGGAATCATTTTACCCTAATTTCCATATATTTTATTTTTGGAGAAAAATAATTTGAATAGAAATCAAAATAACTCATAAGTGGTTTTGAATTTGAATTTCAAACCACTTCCAATTTGATTGTTTTAAACTTCCAACACATATTTCGTATAATTTGAAGAAGACATTTTATCCTCTATCATGAAAATAATTGTGTTGCATAAAGTCTCTAGATTTGAAATATTTTCAAATGGAATCCAATTTTTTTTTCAAAAACCCTTTTCATTTCAAATGGAAGAAGTCATGTCATCTTCACTCTAGGGTTTTTTGTTTGAATTGATATTGAATTTTTGAGATAAAAGTGCAAATTGAAAGTTTGGGAAAGTCATTTCATTCCCTCTCATTCAACTTTCAAAAAGTTTCAAATTCCACTGAATTTCAATAAATCAATCACCCAAACAATCAAACAACAAGCATAGATATTTATTTAATATAATATTCCAAAATTTAGAATTTTGGGATGTTACAAACCTACCACACTTAAAATGAATCTCGTCCTCGAGATTCGAAGAGGCTAGCAAGAAAAGGTTAGGGTTTGGGGGTCTTCTAGCAATGCCATTGATTGGAATGGTCTAGTGTGCTACCACACTTAAAAGCAGGGTTATGGTCCCGTCCAAAACTCATGTACTCTTTCCTTTGGGTTGACGGTGTCGGTCTTCTCATATTCCCAGGAATAACTCCATCGTTGATGTCCTGCCCATAAGGGCATAATCTCTTTTCCTCAAAATCTTGTGTCATCATCATGGTAAGGTCCTTCCGAAGCTGGATCTTCTTAGCTGACCGGTATGTCGCCAAAACTAAACAACTATCGGAAATCTCATGGTGGTCAATCATTATCGGTTTCTCCTGTAGGAAAAGGGTCTAGGTTGAACCTCACCACATAACCTATGATTGGCAATGGTTGCCTTTACAGGGGTTCCATTGTCCTACAATTCTATGGTTTTATGGCCTATCGCGTCGACGCTCTTCTAAGGTGCTCAAGTCTCTCTGATTTTCCATCAACATATGATAGTTCATGATAGAAGTCTTCGGTATGGGGGCCAATCCATCCCGTAATGGAACCATTACTACATATACAGACAGTGAATCACGTAGTCTAAGACTTGGGCATCCTCACAAGATTGCAGAATTTCTGTTGTCGACGAACTTAGTTCGGATAATTCTATTGATTCCGCAAGCTGAACAAAACATCTATTGTTACTTCACAACTCTTAGGTTTTCGTATCCTCCTAAGAAACGTCTGTTGATTAAAATCACGGTTTATTCCCAAAATTTCTTCTTCCGGTGGGGTACTTGATCCTTATTAATTCCTGGGCCTGTGGGTTATCGCCGACTTCAATACTTGTACCACTTTAACTCATCCTTGGAGTTACAATTGCTCCCTATTTCAACATTGCACCTCCTTTAAATCCAATATTACTTCATTCCTTCATAAAATCATATTAAAGATAAAACTCCAACTCATTTTGTCCAAACTCCAATCTGTGGAACACATTTACCTTTCCATTGATCTGGTGTTCCTCACAGGGTACAACCACCCTTAAATGAAATTCACAAATCCATCCATAGACCATATTTCTCATATCCTCGAAACTGGTCCAAAATCTTTGTTCATAGAGTAAAAGCTCATATAATATAACATATGAAATCATAACACATTAACTTTATTGATTCATGAATTCATTACAATATCCGAGACTTCTATTACATAAATTCAACTCCATATCATTATGGAAACAATTGCTTCCTACTACACTTATAACCAATATCAAAATTCCAACTACTCAGCTCTAGCTTTCATCTTGTCGGGACATTTAGTAGCATCATGTCTTGCTTTCCTGCAACGTAAACAAATAACTTCCAATAAGTCTTTGGGCTTCTTAGGGATGGTGTCTGCTCTTCGGGTTCTTGGCTTCTTCTCTGGACATTTATTAGCATAGTGTTCTAAAGTCTTGCACTTGAAACATGTGATATAACTTAGGTCCTTTTCTGCAGAAATTGGGTTGTTCTGAAGATGCCTTCGTTTTCTATTCCTGGATTTCTCGGTAATGATCAGAGCTTCTATTGTGTGAGGGTCAAACATCACTTATGCTGTCGGGAATTCTTAGAGATACTCTTCTCTTTCCTTTGTGCAATACTGAGAATAATGTCCTTCTTCTCCACATGAATAGCAAGCACTGGAGTAAAATCTGTTTAGGCCTTCTTCTTCAGGGTCTTCACCAACTTCCTTCATCACAGGTTCTTCTAAACTTTCCCCGAGGGCTTCTTTCTGCTCCTTGGTAATTTCGTGTACCTTGGGGTAAATGTGACATTGACCAGGGTAGTGTGTAGTTCCTCCACACAGGAAACAAGTAACTTGCCCAGTCAGGCATTCTTCAACTGGGTGATTCTCTTCACAATGTGGGCATCCATCCTTGTGTTCCTCCTGGGTGTGTCCTATTTCTCCACATATCTTGCATGCACAAGTCTGCTTCATTTTAATGTCACCGAGTTTCTGGATAAAACGAGACCTCAATAGAATCGTCTTGAAGTACATTGTGTGATGCACCTTAAGGTGTATGGAACCATATACTCTCCTTCAATACGGTGCTCCTTCATGCAATCTTCCATGTTCCGTATCAATTGTGCAACCTCCCGCTGTGTCCTTCATACCGGAAATACAACTCCATCTTCATTCATTATCTATTGGGTCCAAGGGTTTTGGGACGAGATACGGAAGATAGAGGGGGATACACGCAATACAAACAATAGTTTTGAAGAAATGGGTTTTATTTTGTGGCTGTCAAAAAAAATCAAACAAATGACTGCTCACAAATCATCGCATCTAATGTAAGTATATAATAGGGGTTTGGTCTTCTAAAGTTCAAATAATTCTTCAGATTCTTCAAGTCTTCGGAGCCTTCAACTGTTGTATCTTCAACTCTTCTAATGCATGGTGAAATCATCTTTACTCTAAAGAGGTGATAAGTTGTCTGATATCTTGTCTTTCTTGGAGCGGCTTCATTTGATCCCCCTTGTGGTCAAAAGGGAAAGGGGTATATTCTAACTATTTGAGGTAAGAGGTGATATTTGATAAAATCAGAAAATATGAGAAGTACTGAATTCTTTTGAAAATAAAGTTTTAGAGATTTCCTATCCTAGGGGCTTTCCAGTTTCTAGGGTCACATCCTACAGTCAACATGTGCTCGCGACCCGACCTTAGACGGTCAAGCCTCTATGTATCTGTGCCATCCCTGGATCTATACGTTGGCACACACAATACATCAATGTATATATCAAAGTGCAATCATATGTACAAAATAACGTAAAACTGATATATACCTCATAAATTTCAGCGGAAACAATCAATCGGGTGTGGAGTCCCATCAACGCCATCGGCAAGTTGAGTGTAGACCGTAACCCAACAACGAAACTCACTCGTCAAAGTAATAATCCTGCAACATGATACGTTGCAGCCGTGTAGGTCAGTGCATTGAATGTACCGGCAAGATCATTGTAAGAAAAATAGATGATAAAACTATACTATATGCAATAGGCTTTGTGGCTTTGTGTATGATTTCTATTTGCGTAAATGCTCGATTTTATTTTCCCTACAACAAAGGAGTATCACTAGTCTATACTACAGAGTATTCTATCATGACATGGTTCCGCCAACCGATGTATCATATCCCAAATCATCATAAGTTGCCCGCAATTAAGTTAATAGTCCGGTGTCAAGAGTTCCGAGATAGATCCAAGTCCAGAGGCTCGAGTTGTCCGTAACCGGCGACACGGCTAATCGATTACGTTTTAACCCTCTGCAAAGGTTTGTACACTTTACTCGCAAGATTCGATCCCTCTTTTTACGTTTTCGCACTTCAGGGTGTTTGTGAACAAGACGACCGAAACATGGTCTTCCGAAGAGTTCCCCTGACCGCTGTTCGGTGCTCATCGAATCCTACTATAGTTCTACATCTGCTAGCACCGTCCCAGCCATAGTCACCACTAAGGTCAACCAAGCCAGGGCCCATATTGACTTGTGGTTGCACAAGTAAGCTTCCGGGCATGAAGTATTCTTCCGTCTCTTTGAGTCTGGGTGAAGCTTTCCGCAAGATGTCATGTTGCTTCTCCATGCATCCCGGCCATCCACTGGTTGCTCCAGGGTGCCAGCCAACCGTCCTTCACCTAGTAGTGTGTATTGAATTCATGTCTCGAGTCTTGAAGTCTTGAGGCCTTGAAGATGCAGTCCTTGTAGATTCCATCATGATGTTGTTGTTATTGACGTAGAGTCCTCCTTCTTCACACCACTGTCATGCACTCATACCAAACCCCGTCTACTATAGCTTAGCATTAAAACTTTATAACGTCCCAGGCTTGGTAACAGGGAGATGGGTTACTACCTCATGCATTCTACTCAACTAAAGATTGAATAACACTACTGGAGGGATTGTTGAAAGGTTGCGACTACATGCAAATAAAACATAGGTATGAAAAACATGGTCAAAGTGAACTTGCCTGGTATGTTGATGAAGATAATATCGCTCTCAGAGAAATCCTGATAGTACTATTCATCACTCTCCGAAGAAAATCTATATTAACAAACATAGTATTCGTATAAGCAAACATTCTAGCAATCAAAACAAAACATAAAAAAATCGATGAACTCAACACAAGGCTTTCTTTACTTCAAGCAAACAACTAGAAAATAGTTTTATCCTACTAAAACTTTCTTTAACAGAACCAAAACAAGATTTTTTTAAATAACAGAAAAGAAAACAACATACACATTTTGTGCAAAAAGAAACACATAAAAAGCTTTTATGAAACACTAACTATGACCTAAACAAGTTTTCATACAAAACTATATAAAATAAATTTTTAAACTAAAAATAAAATTTTCTTTGGTTGACTAACAGAAACAAAACTAAATTTGTCAAAAGTGACAAAAAGAAATAATTTAAAAATAATAAAAACAATAAAGAAAAGACTAAAACAAAACTATAACTAAAACAATACTGTTTTGCTAAAAACCTAATTTAAAATAAACTAAAAATAAATAACTATATTCTACTGGATAAACAATTCAACTAGGCACCTAAAATATATTTTCAAACTCAAGTTATGGCCAAAATAGTGATTTGAGAAAATTCATACAAATTCAAATTTAAAACTTTCAAACATAACCAAACTTTACATGTACAAAAATTAGACAAAATTATGAAACTAGGGCAATTGGAATCACTCAAATTGGATCTAAAACATAAAAGATATTAATAATCTAAAATAGAAACTATTTCTGAAAATAAAATAGATCTAAAAAACAAAAGCATACGGATCGGTCATAGGCCACGTGGCTGTTCCTGGTTTGCTGGAGGTGTGCACAACGGAGACTAAATGATGAATGTTCGCAATCTAAGGGAGCTAGAGATGGCGTGGACAATAAACAAAAACCGGAGAGACCCGGTTCCATCTAAACCAAATGAACCGTAAACTAAACCGCACTAAAACCTATCTAATAAAATGACACCTATCTGTTCAGGTTAGATCTAATCTAGGCCATTAGTACAAGATCTAACGGACAGGGAGGGGTGGACAACTTATAGTGGGCGGCGGTGAAGCTTCGACAATGGTCGATGACGGGGGCGGCTTTGGTGCTGAAGGGGGCGACGGCTCTAGGGGTCCTTGGAGTCGGGGAAGGCGTGGGCGGCGTAGTCGACGACGACGAAGAAGATGATGGTGACGGCGAGGCTCAGGGATGATGGAGTCGAGTAGGGCGAGGTGGCGGAGTTCCGGTGAGCTTCGGGAGATGATGCCGATGGCGCTTCGGTGGTCGAGGAAGTCGGGAGAGTGCACCGGGAGGTGCGAGTGGGCGAGGGGGTTGCGGTGGTGATCTCAGGTGGCGGCTAGGAGGTGGGGGTGGTGCGGTAGGGTTTCAATGGCACGGCAGCGGTGCTATGCTCTGGCGAGAAATTGGGGAGGCAACAGAGGTTCTTGGTGCGGGGAAAAGAGGGGTACATGTCGAGGGGTAGGGTACATATATAGGGGAGGTCAACTTGGAGGAGGGGGCGGATCGGGGAGAGGATCCCGAGCGATCCAGGATACGGCGGCGGTTGATCGAGCTCGGGGGTCGACTTGGCTTGGCGTGAGGAGGAAGAAGACGGCGGGGCCTGGTGTCAGTGAGCATGGGGAGAGAGCGAGGGGATCGGGCAGCCGGTACGAAGAGGTTTCAGGCACGGTAGCGAGCTACTGGGCCATCTGGGCCGCAGGGAGAGAGGGAGGTGGCCTGGGCGACTGGGCTTCGGCCTTTTAAAAAAAGACTTTTCCCCTTTTTCTTTTAAATAGAGAACAAAACAAAAAAATAAACTACACAAAGATAGAAATATAATATATGCATATAATATATCAAAATGTTCAGGAACAATAATCCTAAAACATGAACATATTTTCAGAGGAAAATAAAATACATAACAATTCACAAAAGTCAAACAGTGCTGCTATTGCATTAAAACCCAATAAAAATCATTTTAAATACCAAAATGATTTCAAATATATTTTTCAACACTTTTCTATTATAGGGAATCATTTTACCCTAATTTCCATATATTATATTTTTGGAGAAAAATAATTTGAATAAAAACCAAAATAACTAATAAGTGGTTTTGAATTTGAATTTCAAACCACTTCCAATTTGATTCTTTTAAACTTCCATCTCATATTTCCTATAATTTGAAGAAGACATTTTATCCTCTATCATGAAAATCATTGAGTTGCATAAAGTCTCTAGATTTGAAATATTTTCAAATGGAATCCAAATTTTTATAAAAACTCTTTTCATTTCAAATGAAAGAAGTCATGTCATCTTCACTCTAGGGTTTTGTGTTTGAATTGAAATTGAATTTTTGAGATCAAAATGCAAAGTGAAAGTTTCAGAAAGTTATTTCATTCCCTCTTATTCAGCTTTCAAAAAGTTTCAAATTCCACTCAATTTCAATCAATCAATCACCCAAACAATCAAACAATAAGAATAGTTATTTATTTAATATAATATTCCAAAATTTAGAATTTTGGGATGTTACATATGGTAGACTCATGATACGTCCATCTTGCATCACACTTTTATGTTGACATTTATTGCATTATGGGTTGTGATTTCACATTATGGTACAATACTTATGCCTTTTCTCTCTTATTTTACAAGATTTACATGAAGAGGGAGAATGCCGACAGCTGGAATTCTGGACTGAAAAGGGGTAAATCTGAGAGATCTATTATGCGCAACTCCAAATACTAGTAATCTGAAGATGGAGAATTATTTTGGAATATATATAACGTATTGGGTGAAGAAACAACATAAGGGGACCCACCAGGTGGCCACAAGCCTGGGGGCGCGCCCCAGGGCTTGTGGGCCCCCTGGCCATCGCCTAGTGCCCATCTTCTACTAAATGGAGGGTTTTGACCTTGAAAAAAAATCAGAAGAGATCTTTCGGGATGAAGTGTCGTGGTCTCGATGCGGAACCTGGGCAGAAGCAATCTAGGGCTCCGACGAAGCTATTCTGCCGGGGAAACTTCCCTCCCGGAGGCAGGAAATCAAAGCCATCATCATCACCAATGATCTCTCTTCGAGGGAGGGTCAATCTTCATCAACATCTTCACCAGCACCATCTCCTCTCAAACCCTAGTTCATCTCTTGTATTCAATCTTTGTCTCAAAACCCCAGACCGGTACCTGTGGGTTGCTAGTAGTGTTGATTACTCTTCGTAGTTGATGCTAGTTGGTTTATTTGGTGGAAGATCATATGTTCAGATCCTTAATGATATTAAATACCCTCTGATCTTGAACATGAACATGCTTGGTGAGTAGTTAGGTTTGTTCCTGAGGACATTGGAGAAGTCTTGTTATAAGTAATCATGTGAATTTGGTATTCGTTCGATGTTTTGATGAGATGTATGTTATCTTTCCTCTAGTGGTGTTATGTGAACGTCGACTACATGAAACTTCACCATGATTTAGGCCTAGGGGAAGGCATTGGGAAGTAATAAGTAGATGATGGGTTGCTAGAGTGACAGAAGCTTAAACCCTAGTTTATGCGTTGCTTCATAAGGGGCTGATTTGGATCCATATGTTTCATGCTACGGTTAGATTTATCTTAATTCTTCTTTCTTAGTTGCGGATGCTTGCGGGAGGGGTTAATCATAAGTGGGAGGCTTGTCCAAGTAAGGACATAACCCAAGAACTGGTCCAACATACATATGAAATTATCAAAGTAACGAACGCGAATCATATGAGCATGATGATAACTAACTTGACAGTTATTCCCATGTGTCCTCGGGAACGCTTTGCTTTATATAAGAGTTTGTTCAGGCTTATCCTTTGCAATAAAAAGGATCTGTCCACCTTGCTCCACCTTTTCTACACTCATTACTTGTTACCCGTTATGAATTATCTTATCACAAAATTATCTATTACCGATAATTTCAGTGCCTGCAGAAAATACCTTGCTGAAACCGCTTGTCATTTCCTTCTGCTCCTCGTTGGGTTCAACACTCATACTTATAAAAAGGACTACAATTGATCCTCTATACTTGTGTGTCATCAAGACTCTTTTCTGGCGCCATTGTCGTGGAGTGAAGCGCCTTTGGTAAGGAAACATTTATATTACGTGCTGAAATTTACTGTCACTTGTCACTATGGAAGATCATCCTTTGAGGGGCTTGTTCAGGGTATCTTGACCTTGACCGGAAGAGAAAAGAGTTGCTCCTCAACCTACTAAAAATATTTATTATGAAATTCCTTCGGGTATGATAGAGAAACTGCTAGCTAATCCTTATGCAGGAGATGGAACATTACATCCGGATTTGCATCTAATCTATGTGGATGAAGTTTGTGGATTATTTAAGCTTGCAGGTTTACCCGAGGATGAAGTCAAGAAGAAGGTCTTCCCTTTATCTTTGAAGGGAAATGCATTGACATGGTATAGGCTATGTGATGATATTGGATCTTGGAATTACAACCAATTGAAATTGGAATTTCATCAGAAGTTTTATCCTATGCATCTTGTTCATCGTGATTGGAATTATAAATATAATTTTTGGCCTCGTGAAGGAGAAAGTGTCTCTCAATCTTGGGGGAGGCCTAAGTCAATGTTATATTTATGCCCCAATCATGAGCTCTCAAGAGAAATTATTATACTGAATTTTTATGCTTGGCTTTCTCGTAATGATCAATCCCTTCTCGATACTTCTTGTACTGGCTCTTTTGTGAAGAAGACTATTGAATTCAAATGGGATCTTTTAGAAAGAATTAAATGCAACTTTGAAGATTGGGAGCTCGATGAAGGTAAGGAGTCAGGTATAAACCTTGATTTTGATTGTGTTAAATCTTTTATGGATACCGATGTCTTTCGTGAATTTAGCACTCAATATGGACTTGACTCTGAGATAGTAGCTTCTTTTTGTGAATCATTTGCTACTCATGTTGATCTCCCTAAGGAGAAGTGGTTTAAATATCATCCTCCCATTGAAGTAAAAGTAGTAGAACCCATTAAAGCTCAAGAAGAAACCATTACTCATAATATTAATCAAGTCATTCCTACTGTTTATGTTGAGAAACCACCTTTTCTTGTTAGGATAAAAGAACATGCTAAAACTTCAGCTGTGGTTCGTAAGAGTTATACAAGAACACCTACACTCTCAGAGCAAATTAAATTAGAACCTAGTATTGCTATGGTAAAAGATCTCTTGGGTTAAAATATTGATGGGAATGTTATTTACTTCTGTGATGAAGTTGTTAGAATTGCTAAACCCGATGAAAAAGATAAATATAGACCTGTTTTTGGCATACCTGTTGTCTCTGTTAAAATAGGAGATCATTGTTATCATGGCTTATGTGATTTGGATGCTTGAGTGAGTGCAATCACTTTTACTTTATATCAAGTAATTACGAATGATATTGGACCTACTGAAATAGAAGATATTGATGTTACTATTAAGCTTGCTAATAGAGATACTGTCACACTGCTTGGGATTGTTAGAGATGTTGAAGTCTTGTGTGGGAAAATAAAATACCCTACAAAGTTTCTATTTCTTGGTTCCCCACAAGATGATTTTTGTCCCATTATATTTGGTAGACATTTCTTGAACACCGTTAATGCTAATGTAGATTGTGAGAAAGATACTGTTAGTGTAAGTTTCGGGGATGTGTCTTATGAGTATAATTTCTCAAGATTCCGTAGAAAACCTCTTGATAAAGAATTGCCTAGTATAAAGATGAAATTATTGGTCTTGCTTCTATTGTTGTGCCTCCTACTGATCCTTTAGAACAATATTTGCTAGACCATGACAATGATATGTTTATGAATGAAAGAAATGAGATAGATGAAATATTCTGTAACCAAATGCCTGTTTTGAAACTCAATTTGCCTATTGAGACACTTGGAGATCCTCTTCCACAAAGAGTGATCCTGTGTTCGATCTTAAACAATTACCTGATACTCTGAAATATGCTTATCTTGATGAAAATAAGATATATCCTCTTATTATTGAAAACTATAAGGAAGGACAGTGCCACTATAGGATACACTCTCGATGATCTTAAGGGCATTAGTCTCACTCGATGTCAACATGAAATTAATATGAAGCATGATGCTAAACCAGTTGTTGATCACCAGCGACGATTAAATCCTAAGATGAAGGAAGTGGTAAGAAACGAAATATTAAAGCTTCTGGAAGTAGGTATCATCTATCCCATGGCTGATAGCAGATGGGTAGGTCCTATTCATTGTGTCCCTAAGAAGGGAGGTATTACTGTTGTTCCTAATGATAAAAATGAATTGATCCCACAAAGAATTATTACATGTTATAGAATGGTTATTGATTTTAGAAAATTAAACAAAGCTACTAGGAAAGATCATTATCCTCTACCTTTTATTGATCAAATGCTAGAAAGATTGTCAAAACATACACATTTCTGTTTTCTAGATGGATACTCTAGTTGTTCCCAAATACCTGTGTCATAAGAGGATCAAGAAAAAACCACTTTCACATGCGCTTTTGGTACTTTTTCCTATATACATATGCCTTTTGGTTTACGCAATGCACCTGCTACTTTTCAAAGATGTATGACTGCTATATTCTGTGACTTTTGTGAAAAGATTGTTGAGGTTTTCATGGATGATTTTTCCGTATACGGAACTTCTTTTGATGATTGCTTAAGCAACCTTGATCAATTTTTGCAGAGATGTGAAGAAACTAATCTTGTCTTCAATTGGGAGAAGTGCCACTTTATGGTTAATGAAGGTATTGTCTTGGGGAATAAAATATCTGAAAGAGGCATTGAAGTTGATAAAGCTAAAGTTGACGCCATTGAAGAAATGCCTTGTGCTAAAGATATCAAAGGTATAAGGAGCTTCCTTGGTCATGCTGGTTTCTCTAGGAGATTTATTAAATACTTCTCTAAAATTTCTAGGCCTCTCACTAATCTTTTGCAAAAAGATGTTCGATTTGATTTTTATAATGATTGTGTAGAAGCATTTGAAATACTTAAGAAATCCTTAATCTCTGCACCTATTGTTCAACCACCTGATTGGAACCTTGATGACCCACAAGTATACGTGATCTATCGTAGTCCTTTTGATAAGTAAGAGTGTCGAACCCAACGAGGAGCAGAAGAAAATGATAAGCCGTTTTCAGTAAGGTATTCTCTACAAGCACTGAAATTATCGCTAACAAATAGTTTTGTGATAAGGTAATTTGTAACGGGTAAGAAGTAATAAAAGTAAATAAGGTGCAGCAAGATGGCCCAATCCTTTTTGTAGAAAAGCACAAGCCTGGAAAAACTCTTATATAAAGGAAAGCGCTCCCAAGGACACATGGGAATTATCGTCAAGCTAATTTTCATCACGCTCATATGATTCGCGTTCGTTACTTTGATAATTTGATATGTGGGTGGACCGGTGCTTGGGTACTGCCCTTCCTTGGACAAGCATCCCACTTATGATTAACCCCTCTTGCAAGCATCCGCAATTACAAAATAAGTATTAAGGTAAACCTAACCATAGCATGAAACATGTGGATCCAAATCAGCCCCTTAAGAAGCAATGCATAAACTAGGGTTTAAGCTTATGTAACTCTAGCAACCCATCATCTACTTATTACTTCCCAATGCCTTCCCCTAGGCCCAAATAATGGTGAAGTGTCATGTAGTCTATGTTCACATGACACCACTAGAGGAGATACAACATACATCTCATCAACATATTGAACGAATACCAAATTCACATGACTACTTATAGAAAGACTTCTCCCATGTCCTCAGGAACAAACATAGCTACTCACAAATCATATTCATGTTCATAATAAGAGGGGTATTAATATGCATAAAGGACCTGAACATATGATCTTCCACCAAATAAACCAACTAGCATCAACTACAAGGAGTAATCAACACTACTAGCAACCCACAGCTACCAATCTGAGGTTTTGAGACAAAGATCAGATACAAGAGATAAACTAGGGTTTGAGAGGAGATGGTGTTGGTGAAGATGTTGATGGAGATTGACCCCCTACCGATGAGAGGATCTATGGTGATGACGATGGTGACGATTTCCCCCTCCCGGAGGGATGTTTCCCTAGCAGAACAGCTCCGCCGGAGCCCTAGATTGGTTCCACCTCGAGATGGCGGTGCTTCGTCCTGAAAGCTTCCTTCCTATTTTTTCCAGTGCGGAAGACTTCGTATAGCAAAAGATGAGCACCAGAGGCCTGCCAGGGGGCCCACGAGATAGGGGGGCACGCACAGGAGGGTAGGGCGCGTCCCCACCCTCGTGGATGGTGGGTGGCCCCCCTCTGGTGCTTTCTTTGCCCAATATTTTTTATATATTCCAAAACTGACTTCCATGGAGTTTCAGGACTTTTGGAGTTGTACAGAATAGGTCTCTAATATTTGCTCCTTTTCCAGCCCAGAATTCCAGCTGCCGGCATTCTCCCTCTTCGTGCAAACCTTGTAAAATAAGAGAGAATAGGCATAAGTATTGTGACATAATGTGTAATAACATCCCATAATGCAATAAATATCGATATAAAAGCATGATGCAAAATGGACGTATCAACTACCCCAACCTTAGATCTCGCTTGTCCTCAAGCGGAAGCCGATAATGAAAAATATGTCCACATGTTTAGAGATAGAGGTGTCGATAAAATAATATACGGACATGAGGGCATCATGATCATTCTTAGAAAAGCTATAAATATATATTGTCATATGATTTCTTATGCTAAAGTAACTATCTATTCACAATGTGAAGTATGAATCAGAAACTTCATTGAAAACTAGCAAACTATAATCTCAGTCATTGAGGCAATTGCACTTTATCATAACATCATAAAGAGTCAATATAAGAGATTTTCATCAAGTCCACATACTCAACTATTATTTAGTCTTACACAATTGCTAACACTCACGCAATACTTATGAGTATGAAGCTTTAATCGGACACAGAGAAAGATAGGGGCTTATAGTTTTGCCTCCCAACCATTTACGTCAAGGGTAATGTCAACAATAATAGTTTATGAAAACCCACATCCAATTAGCTATATATATATAAGGATCTTTCCAACACACAGTGCTTGCCAAAGGACAAAATGTAAAAAGGAAAGGTGAAGATCACCATGACTGTTGTATAAAGTATAAGAAAAATAAATAAAAGATAGGCCCTTCGCAGAGGGAAGCAGAGGTTGTCATATGTTTTTATGGTTGGATGCACGAAATCTTAATGCAAAAGAACGTCACTTTATATTGCCGCTTGTGATATGGACCTTTATTATGGAGTCCATCGCATTTATTTCTTCCACATCACAAGATCGTATAGAGCTTATTTTCTCCACACTAATAGATCGTACATATTTAGATATCAATTTTTATTGCTTGCAACAATGACAACTTACTTGAAGGATCTTACTCAATCCATAGGTAGATATGGTGGACTCTCATGGCAAAACTTGGTTTAAGGATATTTGGAAGCACAAGTAGTATCTCTACTTGGTGCAAAGAATTTGGCTAACATGAGGGGGGAAAGGCAAGCTCAACATATTGGATGATCCATGACAATATAATTTATTCCAGATATAAGAAAGCATAACCCATTAACTTTTTAGCATGTCATATTTTAATGAGTGCTCACAATCATAAAAGATGTCCAAAATAGTATATTTCTATGTGAAAACCTCTCTTTCTTTATTACTTCCTATTAATTGCAACGATGACCTGAACTAGGTTTCTCAACTCTCAACAATTATTATTTATCATACTTTTTATATGTGAAGTCATTACTCTCCATAAGATGAATATGATCTGTTTATTTCTTTTTATTCTTTCTTTTATTCCCTCAATATCATAGCAAGGTAACCAAGCCCTCGACTCAAAACTAATCTTTATTATATATAGCTCACGGACTCGATTACATAGAAGGATCATAAAGAAAAACTCAAAACTAGATCATACTAAAACTTTATTCTACCAGATCAAGATATTACCAACATGATCGAACAAAGAAAAACTGTAAAGATAAAAGTGTGATGGTGATACGATACCGGGGCACTCCCTGAAGCTTGGCAGTTGCCAAGGGGACTGCCCATACCCGATACTCAGTTTGCCTTTGGTGGTGAAGAAGAGATCGTTGATGATGTAGGCTTGTCGTCCAACATCGAGCGCAGGAGGTGCTCCAACTTACGAATAATGCCTTTGAGTGCGGTGATATGCTCTTGGAACAGAATATTCTGACGAGTTAGATACTTGTTCTGCACCCGAACTATTTCAATCATCTTGAAAGCTTCAATTTGAGTAGGGGTAAGAAGATTGTAATGAGGTTGAAGGATGTCTTCTTCTTCTGCTGCCGGAGCTTGATCCTCTGTGGTCTTCTTGATCCCATCATCCTTGTTGATCTCCACGGGTTCTTCTCTATTCAGCTCTATCTTCATTAGCCAAGCATCGTCGCCCTCATTGTTGGAGGAGGGGGATGACATGATGCCTGGCCTTGACAACACTGGCAGAAAATAGCTCGAAAAAAGAAAAAATTATAATTGTGTGGTACGGTGGTCAAAACCTTCGGGCGATCATATAATGAATTTTTACCAACGAAAAGAAGTATCGTGCAAGAAAACGGAGTCCGGAGGGCACACAAGGTACCCGCGAGGCAGGGGGCGCGCCCAGGGGGTAGGGCGCGCCCTCCACCCTCGTGGATGCCTCGTGTCCTTTCCAGATTACTCTAATTTTCCTATTTTCTTAAATATTCCAAAACAGAGAAAAAATGCTATTAGGACTATTTTGGAGTCGGTTTACTTACCGTACCACATACCTCTTCCTTTTCGGAGGCTGAAACGTTTTGAAGGTGTCCCTTATATACTCCTCTGGGGTTACAATTTCAATAACAGTAGTTTCAACATTTATAGGATTACCTGAGATATAATGTTTGATTCTTTGACCGTTCACCACCCTCAGATCTGCGCCTTCGAAGTTGTTGATTTTTATGGCACCGGAACGATAGACCTCCTCGATAACGTAAGGACCTTCCCATTTAGAGAGGAGTTTTCCTGCAAAAAAAACTTAAACAAGAGTTGTATAACAATACATAATCGCCTACATTAAACTCACATTTTTCTTTAAATAGTTTGGCATTTTCATAGGCCTGGGTTCTCCACTCATCAAGTGAGCTAATGTAAAATAGTCTCTTCTCACCGGCAAGTTTCAAATCATAATTGAGCTCTTTAATAGCCCAATATGCCTTATGTTCTAGTTCGAGAGGTAAGTGACATGCTTTTCCACAAACCATCTTATACGGAGACATACCCATAGGATTTTTATATGCAGTTCTATAGGCCCATAATGCATCATCAAGTTTCTTGGACCAATTCTTTCTAGATCTATTAACATTCTTTTGCAAAATTAATTTAAGCTCTCTATTACTCAGTTCTACTTGACCACTAGATTGTGGATGACATGGAGATGCAATTCTATGATTAACATCATACTTAGCAAGCATTTTACGAAAGGCACCATGAATAAAATGTGAACCACCATCAGTTATTAAATATCCAGGGACTCCACACCTTGGAAAAGTAACTTCTTTAAGCATCTTAATAGAGGTGTTATGATCAGCACTACTAGTTGGAATAGCTTCTACCCACTTAGTAATGTAATCAATAGTAACTAAAATATGTGTATACCCATTAGAGGAAGGAAATGGTCCCATATAATCAAAGCCCAAAACATCAAATGGTTCAATAACAAGTGAATAATTCATAGGCATTTCTTGACATCTACTAATATTACCAATTCTTTGACATTCATCACGAGACAAGACGAACTTATGGGCATCCTTGAAGAGAGTAGGCCAATAAAAACCGGATTGCAATACCTTATGTGCAGTTCTATCTCCATCATGGTGTCCTCCATAAACCTTGGAGAGACACTTGCATAGGATCTGTTCCTGTTCATGCTTAGGTACACAACGTCTAATAACACCATCTACTCATTCTTTATAAAGGGGTGGGTCATCCCAGAAGTAATGTCTTAAATCATAGAAAAACCTTTTCTTTTGCTGGTATGTGAAACTAGGTGGTATAAATTTAGCAACAGTGTAATTAGCATAATCAGCATACCATGGACCAGTACGAGAAGCATTTATGACAGCTAATTGTTCATTAGGAAAGCTATCATTTATAGGTGGTCATCAAGAATATTCTCTAACCTAGACAAGTTGTCTACAACGGGGTTCTCAGTCCCCTTTCTATGAATAATATGCAAACCAGATTCTTGTAGTAGGAGAACCAATCTAATAAGTCTAGGTTTAGCATCTTTCTTTTCCATAAGGTCTGAACTTATCACAAGGAAACACAACTGCTAAAAATTCTTTTTCAGTAGTAGCATAATTTCTCTGGGCACTATCTAGAGTTTTACTAGCATATTGGATACCATTTAATTTCTTATCAACTCTTTGTCCTAGAACAACACCTACAGCATAATCACTAGCATCACACATAATTTCAATGGGTAAATTCCAATCAAGAGGCTGAACAATAGGTGCACAAATCAAGGCTTTCTTAAGTATTTCAAATGCTTCTACACAATCATCATCAAAGACAAAAGGAACATCTGTTGGTAAAAGGTTAATCAGAGGCATAGAGATTTTTGAGATGTCTTTAGTGAACCTCCTATAAAAACCGGCATGACCAAGGAAACTTCTTATACCTTTAGTGTCCTTAGGACACGACATCTTTTCTATAGCATCAACTTTAGATTTATCAACTTCAATACCTCTTTCAAAAATTTTATGCCCCAAGACAATACCTTCATTAACCATAAAGTGGCACTTCTCCCAATTCAAGACAAGATTAGTTTCTTCACATCTCTGAAAAACTCGATCAAGGTTAATTAAGAAATCATCAAAAGAAGTTCCATATACGGAAAAATCATCCATGAAAACCTCAACAATCTTTTCACAAAAGTGAGAGAATATAGCAGTCATACATCTTTGAAAGGTAGCAGGTGCATTACATAAACCAAAAGGCATTCGTCTATAAGCAAAGGTACCAAAAGGGCAAGTAAAGGTGGTCTTTTCTTGATCCTCTTTTGACACAGGTATTTGAGAGAAACCAGAATAACTATCTAGAAAGCAAAAATGCGTATGTTCGGATAATCTTTCTAGTATCTGATCAATAAAAGGTAAATGGTAATGATCCTTTTTAGTAGCTTTATTTAGTTTGCGGAAATCAATTACCGTTATATAACCTATAACAATTCTTTGTGGGATCAATTCATCTTTATCATTAGGAACAACAGCAATACCTCCTTTCTTAGGGACACAATGGATAGGACTTACCCACTGACTATCAGCAACAGGATAAATTATACCTGCCTCCAAAAGCTTTAGTATTTCTTCTCTTACCACTTCTTTCATCTTAGGATTTAATCGTCGTTGGTGATCAACAACCG
Source organism: Triticum monococcum (assembly GCA_034509565.1). NCBI lineage: Eukaryota > Viridiplantae > Streptophyta > Magnoliopsida > Poales > Poaceae > Triticum > Triticum monococcum. The sequence continues at coordinate 271,073,421 of CM067842.1, read as the reverse complement.
GTTTAGCGTCTTTCTCCAATTTTATTTTGTGCTGGCATAGAGTGGGACTAAAGCCCTTAAGATCATCAAGAGTATATCCAATAGCAGCATGGTGCTTCTTCAGAGTTTTCAATAATTTCTCTTCTTCTTTCTCTGAAAGGTTAGCACTAATGATAACAGGATATATATATTCTTTTCATCAAGATAAGCATATTTAAGAGTATCAAGTAATGGTCTAAGCTCAAACACGGGATCACCCTTGGGTGGAGGAGGATCCCCTAGAATTTTGACAGGCAAGTTGTGTTTCAAAATAGGTCCCTGTTTAAAGAATACTTCATCTATTTCCCTTCTTTCATTCATAAACATATCATTTTCATGGTCTAGCAAATATTGTTCTAAAGGATCATTAGGAGGCATGGCAATAGAAGCAAGACCAATAATTTCACCTTTACTAGGCAATTCTTTATCATGGGGTTGTCTACGAAATTTAGCAAAATTAAAATCATGAGACATATCCCCTAAACCAACAGAAACAATATCCTTTTTGCAGTCTATCTTAGCATTAACAGTATTTCAAGAAGGGTCTACCAATAATGGGAAAAAAGTTGTCTTGTGGGGAAGAAAGAACAACAAAATCAGTAGGATATTTAACCTTCCCACACAAGACTTCAACATCTCTAACAATCCCAATTGGTGAAATAATATCTCTATTGGCAAGCTTAATTGTAACATCAATACCTTCTAACTCAGCAGGTGCAATATCATGCATAACTTCTTCATATAAAGAATGAGTTATTGCACTCGCACTAGCATCCATATCACATAAGCCATGATAGCAATGATCTCCTATTTTAACAAAAATAACAGGCATGCCTACAACATGTCTATGTTTATTTTTAGTATCGGGTCTAGCAATTCTAGAAGCTTCATCACAGAAGTGAATAACATGCCCATCAATATTATCAACCAAGAGATCTTTAACCATAGCAATACTAGGTTCAACTTTAATTTTCTCGGATGGTTTGGGTGTTCTAATATTACTCTTACGAACCACAATTGAAGCTTTAGCATGATCCTTTATTCTAGCAAGGAAAGGTGGTTTCTCAATATAAACGGTAGGAACAATAGGATCAACATTATAAGTGATAGTCTTTTCTTCAATAGGTTCAACTACTTTTACTTCAATGGGAGGATGATATTTAAGACACTCCTCCTTAGGAAGATCAACATGAGTAGCAAATGATTCACAGAAAGAAGCTACTTTCTCAGAGTCAAGTCCATATTTAGTGCTAAATTCACGGAAAACATGGGTATCCTTAAAAGATTTAACACAATCGAACTTAGGTGTTATACCTGACACCTTACCTTCGTCGAGTTCCCAATCTTCAGAGTTGCGTTTAATTCTTTCCAATAACTCCCGTATGAATTCAATAGTCTTCATCATAAAAGAACCAGTACAAGAAGTATCGAGCATGGAGCGATTATTGAGCGAAAGCCGAGCATAAATTTTTTGAATAATAATTTCTCTTGAGAGCTCATAATTGGGGCAAGAATATAACATTGAATTAAGCCTCCCCCAAGCTTGAGCGATGCTTTCTTCTTTGTGAGGCCAAAAATTATATATATAATTACGATCACGATGAACCAGATGCATAGGATAAAACTTCTAATGAAATTCCAATTTCAATCGGTTGTAGTTCCATGATCCAATATCATCACATAGCCTAAACCATGTCAATGCCTTTCACTTCAAAGATAAAGGGAAGACCTTCTTCTTGATAACATCCTTGGGCATACCTGCAAGCTTAAATAATCCACAAACTTCATCCACATAGATTAGGTGCAAATCGGGATGCAATGTTCCATCTCCTGTAAAAGGATTGCTAGCAGTTTCTCTATCATACCCGAAGGAATTTCAAAGTAAACATTTTCAGTAGGTTCAGTAGGTTGAGGAGCAACTCTTTGCTCTACTGGTCGGGGTGAAGATATCCCGAACAAGCCCCTTAAAGGATTACTTTCCATAGTAAGAAGTGACAGTAAATTTCAGCACACTATAAATTTTTCCTTACCAAATTCCACCTACCAAAGGTTTTGACCACAGTATCACAACAATATCCTCTGTTCTTGTTTCGAGCTGTTTTTCTGACAGATCTAGATCGCCATGACATCTCCAAGCGCTCCCTAGGACAAGTTCTATGAGAAGGTCATCAACCCATACCTTTCGGAGGTGCTGCAACACCCTCAAACCATTGATATGCGTGAGGGGATGCTTCACATCCGGGGTGTTCAACGGCCAAGGAAGACCGGAAGCATGGAGGCCAGGCTCGAAGCGGTGGAGCAGGAAGTCTCCAAGTGCCAAGGGATGGTGGAATGCGGACTCAAGACAACCACTCCATGATCACAGGATTCACCCGTGACCACAAGCTGGACACTAAGGATATTGGAGAGGCCACCTTCAAACTTTATGAAAAAACGAGAATCTCCAAGCCCAAATCTATGACCTGCAAAACCAAAACTGTGAGTATGAATACTGATTTAAGAGGATGAGTTTGGCAGTAGATTTGAGGATTCCGGAGACTCATTCATCCTTTTACGATGGTGAGCCTATGCCTTGGAAGACGGAGTACAAGCCTTCCGCATCATCAACCTCATCATCACCACCTCTGAAGAAGGAGACTTGACTACATGCGTATGGGACTCCCATTGTCTTGTGCCAAGCTTGGGGGAGGTGCCCCGGTATCGTATCACCATGACATCTTTATCTTTACCGTTTATCTTAGTTCGATCCATTTGGTTTTATCATCATCTAGTAGAATAAAAGTTTCAGTATGATTAGTCTTTGAGTTTTGATTTTTGATCTACCTACGTAACCGAGTCCGAGAGTTATATAATAAATAGTAGTTTTGAGTTGAGGGATTTTCTTTCTTGCCTTGATCTTGAAAAATAAAAGAATAAAGAAGTAAAAATATTATATAATGATCTTATGGAGAGTGATGACTTCACATATAAAGAGTATGCTGAATAAAATTTGTTGAGAGTTGACAAACATATAGTATTGGTCATTGTTGCAATTAATAGGAAGTAGTAAACAAAGAGAGGTTTCACATATAAATACACTATCTTGGACATCTTTTATGATTGTGAGCACTCATGAAATATTATATGCTAATAAGTTGATGTTGGACAAGGAAGACAACATAATGAGTTATGTTTTCTTATATTCGAATAGAAGTTATATTGTCATGTATCCTCCAACATGTTGAGCTTGCTTCTCATCTCATGCTAGCCAAATATTTTGCACCAAGTACAGATACTACTTGTGCATCCAACATCCATTAACCTAGTTTTGCCATGCGAGTCCACTATATCTACCTATTGATTGAGCAAGATCCTTCAAGTAAGTTGCCATCGGTGCAAGCAATACAAATTGTTCTCTAAATATGTATGATATTTTAGTGTGAAGAAAATAAACTTTATATGAACTTGTGATATGGAAGAAATAAAAGCGATGAAGTGCATAATAAAGTTCTTTATCACAGGCGGCAATATAAAGTGACGTTCTTGTGCACTAAGATTTCGTGCATCCAACCATAAAAGCGCATGACAACGTCTGCTTCCCTCTGCGAAGGGCCTATCACTCCTACCTTTATACAAGAGTCATGGTGATCTTCACCCTTCCTTTTTACAATTTTTATTTTTGGTAAGCACTATGTGTTGGGGAAGGATCCAGACATATATATCCAATCGGATGTAGGTGATCATAAACTATTATTGTTTACGTTACCCCTGAGGTAAAAGGTTGGGAGGTGAAACTATAAGCCCCTATCTTTCTCTGTGTCTGATTCAGGCTTTGATTTCATAAATACCGCGTGAGTGTTAGCAATTATGAAAGACTAAAAGATGGTTGAGTATGTGGACTTTCTACATAAAAGCTAACACATTGACTCTTTCCGATATCATGATAAATTGCAATTGCTTTAATGACTGAGATAATAGTTTGTTAGTTTTCCATAAAGTTAATGCTTCATACTTTACCTTGTGAATGATTTATCACTTCATGTTGTTTTTCTAAAGATGATCATGATGCCCTCATGTCCGTATTTTATTTTTATCGACACCTCTATCTCTAAACATGTGGTCATGATTATCGATTTTGGCTTTCGCTTGAGGACAAGAGAGGCCCAAGCTTGGGGGAGTTGATACGTCCATTTTGCATAATGCTTTTATGTAACATCCCAAATTTTCAATTTGGAATGTTATACACTAGATCATCATGCATATCATATTTTCTTGCATTTTGCCGATCCTAGAAATTTCACGAAAGTCAAGGACCCTCGGAGAGAGTTGGAGATTTCGTCTTTTTCATATTTGAGCTTTCTCAAATTTCGAAAAGAGGATCATTGGTTTTTTCGGAGTTTATTTGCATTTTATTTTTGATAGGGAAAAATGCGCGTTTTCAAAATTTGCATTCTAGGTCCCGAGAGAAGTTCATTTTGTTCGACTCATTTTTAGGAGTCGGGGAAAATTTACTTTCGAAATTTTGGAGTTCGTTTAGTTCTCTTTCTTTTGTTTTTCTGCGCGCGAAACCGATTAAAAAAAATAATTTCCAGTGCGCCTGGGCCAAGGCCCAAGCCGCCGGCCGGGCCAAGTCCCTTGCCGCGCCGCGCGCCTGGCGCCAGGGAGCCGCCGCCGCCGCCTAGGAGTCCTTCTAGGACTCCGATTGCCTTTTTTTATCTCCCTCTCCTATTCCTTTTCCTACTCTTATTTCTTGCCCCCTACCCCAAGTCTCCTCTCCCCCTCACCTATATAAATACCAAAGCCCCCCCCTCTAAACATCACATCAAACCCCAAGCCCCCAAGCCGCGCCCCCACCCCGCGCCTTGCCCCGATTCTTTTCTTCTCTAAACCGTTCCGGTTTTCTAGATCGGTTTTCGTTCGGTTTTCTTTTCTCGAAACCCTAGATCGGATTCGTTTTCTTTTCCGATTTAGTTGCTTAGAGATCGTTCGCCGGACCGTTCGTCCTAACGAACGTGATCACCGGATTCTTCTAGGTTAACGAACGTCCGTTCGTTTAACCGTTCTTCTTTTTCTTCTCGTCGGAATTATTCCGCGATCGCGATCTCAGATCCGATCTTCATTCTAGTTTTTATCCCCGCTCGTTTATCGGAATTAGGTGATTCAAGCACCTGGAGTTTCGTTTCGAAACCGCCATTCCGACTAATCAACTTAAACCAGTTTTTGCTATGGTAAAATTTGACCTAGTTTCAACTTGCCAGAACCGAGTTGTTTTCCGCTGTTGTTTTCGGTTTCTTTGTTCGGTTCTTTTCTTTCTTTGCAACCGGAGTTCTTAAGATGAACTTTCTGGTTCGATCTCTTGTTGGAGTTTTACCTATGCATTAGATGAGTACTTATTGTATGCTTGTTGTTTGTCTGCGATAGATTACCCGGATTGCGTTGCTTGTTACTTCGAATCTCTAGGACTCGCGGATCATCAGCAAGGCAAGTAACACTTTGATCATACCTTTTCTACAACCCATTTTTATTGCATTAGATCCATCCTCACACATTGCATGATTAGGAACTAATTAAATTGTGGGATGGGAAGTAGATGAGGTAGTACCTATTACCTGTTTATTATGAAACCTTTGGGAGTTACTTCTACGTTTGCTTATTATGCCATGCTATGCTAGTAGACATGGATTGGGTGAGTGATATCCATGACAGATGTGAGATTGATAATTTTAATGGTTTATCTAAGGTGGCAACTTAAACACACATCTGGGTGGATTGAGGCACCTGATGTCTATCAGGACTTGCCTGTTTTATTTTGGACCGCCACCCAGGCTCAAAGGGATCATAAGATCTTTCATGCTAAATACTTATGTGTGCAGCCACAAGCCATTATGGGCTCTGGCATAGTTGACTAAGTCATGCGAACTCTTATAGGGGTAGACTAGCAGATGTAGGGGATGTAGGTGGTACAGTCTACTCCATCGTAAGGTGCTAGCGCTTCTGAAAGACTATGTCTCGGTCATCCGTTTCTCAAACACCATGTAGTGTGAGAATTCCAACGGAGGCGATCGAGTCTTGTGGGGAAAAGTGCGCAAACCTCTGCAGAGTGTAACAAACTAATCATGATTAGCCGTGTCCCCGGTTATGGACAATCTTGAGTATCTAGTACTTGAATATCATGTGAATCTCATCATGTTACTTCTAATTAATATTGTTGGGTTTTAATGATTACTTTTAATTGGGATTGAGAATGCTGTCAACCATTCTCAATGTTTAACAACCACCATGATAGTTAAATAAATTTATTCCTTTGCAGTAGGGAAAAACTGGCTTTACACAAAACAGTAACCATAGAGCTTTCCACCAGCCAAATATGCATATAGTATAGCTGCTTCATTCCATTACTCTCTATGTGTTACTTTGCCAGCATATTCCATGTGCTGACCCGTTTCGGGCTGCAACGTTAATGTTGCAGACTTTTCAGACGACGATTAAGGTGCTTTTAGGTCGTGGTTCTATACTCAGTGATGCCATTGGAGTTGATGGACCCATTTACCTTCCAAGTCTTCCGCTGTTATCGATTTTAGATGGCCTTAAGCCATATTTACTGTAATGAGTTCTCTTCGGAGACATCGATGTAATAAGTGTGTGATTGCCACTCTGCTATAAATCCTTCGATGTACTGTGTGGTGTCAGCATTACTGATCCAGGGATGACACCGGAGCACAGTAGACTTGATCCATTCGGGTCGGGTCGCTACAAAGATGGTATCAGAGCACACTCTGACTGTAGGACACGACCACTAAGTTAAAGCCATAGATCACTATTCTCTTCTCATTTTCTAACTCCTCATCTTTTCTACTCTTTAGGATGAAGGACGCGAAGATTAAGTACGCTCAACCGGATGAAGGCACACCTTTTGGATTTCACTTGAAGGAGGTCACCAAGTACCTAAACATTGGATTACCAAGTTTCACGGGAACCTTCAACGCCACTTTGCCTGAAGAGGAGCGCTGGAAGATTCAAGCTCACGTTCCGGGAAGGACATTCGCGCCAATCACGAAGCCCATAGATAGTGTTTTCAATGCACTAACCTAGAATCTAGGAAAGAGCATGGCAGCCCATATCACCATAGGACACATTGGAGAAGTTTATCAAGAAGACCTCAAGGATACTATCTACCAGATTTGCGGACGCCGAGATGAACAATGGGAGTTAGTCAGCACCAAGAAGGATAGATCCATTGCAGCATTCATCCAGGAGTTAAACCAGCACATTCGACGCCACGAGAACCAGATGTGCAATGATATGATAGAGTTGAAGAATTCGAAGGCGAGGATCATCGAGCTAGAAGGAGAACTGAAGGCTACACGCAAGGACTACATGGACGAGATCGTAGCTCTAGCAAGGCACAACGTCGATCTTAAGCAGGAGATTGAAGAATTCAAGAGGGAGTTAGCATCCAGGAAGGAAGACATGTACGTCGCATGTCCGGACAACTACATCATCATCGACGACACCGATTCGGATCCAAGTGAACCCGACTTTGACGACGAAGCTGGAGCGGACATCATGGAGTCTTCCACCGGTTCAAATTTCTAGATGACCACCAAATATTAGTAGTATTTCCCCCATGTAAACACTATAGTTCGAGCACTTTTGCGATAGCTAGATCGATTGTATGCCCTTGTTTGATTGAATGAAGTGATTTTGTGTGAATTTGCTCAAGTGCATTGGGGTAGTGTTTTCTCTTTAGACCTCACTCTATTCTTATCTCTCGTCTTTTCTAAACCCTCAAATGCCTCCGAGACGTGACCCCGGGTTACCATGAAGGATTGGTAACTATGTTTTTCCCTCAGACCTAATAGTATTTGAATCTCAAGGATTGGATGTGATATTAGGCATGGATTGGTTATCAAAGTATGAAGGAAACATCGATTGTGCTAGTAAGTCAATTTTGCTTACAACGCCAGAAGGAAGAAGGATCAAGTATGTATCCCGGCATGTGCCAAAAAGGACACAAGTAAATTGCCTAACAGGAGTAGTGCAAGAGGAAGTACCAGTGGTAAAGGATTTTCCTGATGTATTTCTGGAAGAGTTGCCAGGCATGCCACCGGATAGAGACATTGAGTTTTTGATTGAGTTATTGCCAGGTACAGGTCCAATATCAAAGAGACCATACCGGATGCCAGCAAAGGATTTGGTAGAAATTAAGAATCAGATTAAGGAGTTACTAGAGAAAGGTTACAATCGCCCAAGTTCTTCGCCTTGGGGATCACCCGTACTTCTAGTGGAGAAGAAGGATGGATCATTACGGATGGTTGTTGATTATCGTGGATTGAATGAAGTAACCATCAAGAACAAGTACCCACTGCCAATGATTAATGATCTGTTTTATCGTTTGCAAGGAGCTAAAGTGTTTTCCAAGATCAATTTGCGATCAGGGTACCACCAGTTGAAGATTCGAGAGCAGGACATACCTAAGACAGCATTCACCACAAGATATGGAATGTATGATTATACCGTTATGTCATTTGGATTGACTAACGCACCTGCCTATTTTATGAACCTGATGAACAAAGTGTTTATGGAGTTTTTGGATAAGTTCGTCGTAGTGTTCATTGATGATATCCTTGTTTATTCGAAGAATGAAGAAGAGCATAAGGAACATTTGCATTTGGTTTTGGAGAAACTAAGGGAACATCAGTTATATGCCAAATTTAGCAAATGTCAGTTTTGGTTGAAGGAAGTAGGATTCCTTGGACACATTATATCCGGAGAAGGGATAGCAGTTGACCCCACAAAGGTTGAGACCGTAACCAAATGGGAAGCACCAACGACAGTTGGAGAGATCCGGAGTTTTCTTGGACTCGCAGGATACTACCGGAGATTCATTGAGAATTTTTCAAAGATTGCGAAGCCAATGACGGAGTTGTTGAAGAAGGATACCAAGTTCAAATGGAGTGAGGAGTGTGAGGCTAGTTTTCAGGAGTTGAAGAGACGATTGGTTACCTCACCAGTGTTGATTTTGCCAGATCAGGCCAAGGATTATGAGGTGTATTGCGACGCTTCACGTCGAGGACTTGGGGCAGTGCTTATGCAGGAAGGTAGAGTTGTTTCATATGCTTCACGACAGCTGAAGCCTCATGAGTTGAATTATGCCACACATGATTTGGAGTTAGCAGCCGTAGTGCATGCATTGAAGACATGGAGACATTTCCTCATTGGAAATCATTGTGAAGTGTACACGGATCACAAGAGTTTGAATTACATTTTCATGCAGAAGGAGTTGAATCTCAGACAAAGGAGATGGTTGGAACTCATCAAGGATTATGATATGAGATTGCATTACCATCCCGGTAAAGCTAATGTAGTAGCTGACGCATTGAGCTATAAGAGCCATGTCAATACGTTGATGACGGGAGAAATACCCAAGGAGTTAGCAGAAAACCTTCGTGAACTAAGTTTAGAGATAGTTCCGAAAGGCTATGTAGCAGCATTGGAGATTCAATCAACATTGATGGATAAAATCAGAGAAGATCAGAAATCTGACAAGGAGATTGCTGCTATAAAGGAGAAACTAAGCAAAGGAAAAGCAAAGGGATTTCGTGAGGATGAGCACGATACCCTATGGTTTGAGGACCGTGTTATGTGCCAAATGACCCAAAGTTCAGGAAGTTGATTCTACAAGAGGCACATGATTCACCATATTCGATACACCCAGGAAATACCAAGATGTATTTGGATTTGAAGGAAACATTCTGGTGGACCGGAATGAAGAAGGATATTGCAGCATATGTAGCAGTTTGTGACGTATGTCACAAAGTGAAGGCAGAGCATCAGAAGCTAGCCGGATTGTTGCAACCATTGCCGATACCCGAATGGAAGTGGGATAAGATAGGCATGGATTTTATCATAGGACTACCCAGGACGAAAGCAGGATATGACTCGATATGGGTAGTAGTTGATCGTTTGACGAAGGTAGCACATTTCATTCCAGTCAAGACCACTTACACCAGTGCTAACTTGGCAAAGATATACATGACTAGGATCATTTGTTTGCATGGAGTTCCGAGGAGTATTGTATCAGACAGAGGAACCCAATTTACCTCAAGGTTTTGGAATCAGTTGCATGAAACTTTGGGAACCAGGCTAGAGTTTAGCACCGCTTTTCATCCACAGACAGATGGACAGACCGAGGGAGTCAATCAGATTTTGGAAGATATGCTTAGAGCTTGTGCACTAGATTATGGATCTAGTTGGGACGATAACTTGCCGTATGCGGAGTTTTCTTATAACAACAGTTACCCAACCAGTTTGAAGATGGCACCTTTCGAAGCTTTGTACGGAAGGAGGTGCAGGACAGCGTTGTCATGGGACGAAGTTGGAGACCGTCAGTTGTTTGGACCGGATTTGATTAAGGAGTCTGAATGGAAAGTTAAGTTGATTCGCGATAGGCTCAAGGTAGCTCAGTCCAGGCAGAAGAGCTACGCAGATTCCAAACGCAAGGAGACAGTTTACAAAACCGGAGACAGGGTGTATCTCCGAGTATCCCCACTTCGAGGAGTTAAGCGCTTTGGAGTTAAGGGAAAATTAGCACCGCGTTTCGTTGGACCATATAAGATCTTGCAACATATGGGAGAAGTCGTGTACAAGTTGGAATTACCAGAGGGACTGTCAGGAGTTCATGATGTATTCCATGTTTCTCAGCTGAAGAAATGTCACGCCGAGATGGCGGAGGTATCGTTAAGAGATACAGTACCGCTTGAAGCGATTCAGTTGAAGGACGACTTACAGTATGAAGAGAAACCAGTCAAGATTCTCGAGTTTGCCAGCAGAGTTACCCGCAGCAAGGTTATCAAGTTTTGCAAAGTTCAGTGGAACCACCACTCAGAGGATGAAGCCACCTGGGAGAGAGAAGAAGATTTGCTCAAGGACCACCCTCACCTATTTTCTAGCCAACCCGAATCTCGAGGGCGAGATTCATCTTAAGGGGGGTAGGTTTGTAACATCCCAAATTTTCAATTTGGAATGTTATACACTAGATCATCATGCATATCATATTTTCTTGCATTTTGCCGATCCTAGAAATTTCACGAAACTCAAGGACCCTCGGAGAGAGTTGGAGATTTCGTCTTTTTCATATTTGAGCTTTCTCAAATTTCGAAAAGAGGATCATTGGTTTTGTCGGAGTTTATTTGCATTTTATTTTTGATAGGGAAAAATGCGCGTTTTCAAAATTTGCATTCTAGGTCCCGAGAAAAGTTCATTTTGTTCGACTCATTTTTAGGAGTCGGGGAAAATTTACTTTAGAAATTTTGGAGTTCGTTTAGTTCTCTTTCTTTTGTTTTTCTACGCGTGAAACCGATTTAAAAAAAAAATTCCAGCACGCCTGGGCCAAGGCCCAAGCCGCCGGCCGGGCAAAGTCCCTTACCGCGCCGCGCGCTTGGCGCCAGGGAGCTGCCGCCGCCGCCTAGGAGTCCTTCTAGGACTCCGATTGCCTTTTTTTTCAATCTCCCTCTCGTATTCCTTTTCCTACTCTTATTTCTTCCCCCCTACCGCAAGTCTCCTCTCCCCCTCACCTATATAAATACCCAAGCCCCCCCTTTAAACATCACATCAAACCCCAAGCCCCCAAGCCGCGCCCCCACCCCGCGCCGCGCCGCCCCTTGTGCCCCGCCGCCGCTGCCCTGCGTCACGCGCCGCTGCCGCCCCTTGTGCCCCGCCGCAGCCGCCCTTGCTCGCCGCCGCCGGAGCCCCGTTCGCCTGAGACCTCGCCGGAGGTACCGCGCCGCGTCTCTTTCTTTTCCTCGGATCGGTTTTCTTCTAAATCTTTCCGATTCTTTTCTTCTCTAAACCATTCTGGTTTTCTAGATCGGTTTTTCGTTCGGTTTTCTTTTCTCGAAACCCTAGATCGGATTCGTTTTCTTTTCCGATTTAGTTGCTTAGATATCGTTCGCCGGACCGTTCGTCCTAACGAACATGATCACCGGATTCTTCTAGGTTAACGAACGTCCGTTCGTTTAACCGTTCTTCTTTTTCTTCTCGTCGGAATTATTCCGCGATCGCGGTCTCAGATCCGATCTTCGTTCTAGTTTTTCTCCCCGCTCGTTTATCAGAATCAGGTGATTCAAGCACCTGGAGTTTCGTTGCGAAACCGCCGTTCCGACTAATCAACTTAAACCAGTTTTTGCTATGGTAAAATTTGACCTAGTTTCAACTTGCTAGAACCGAGTTGTTTTCCGCCGTTTGTTTTCGGTTTCTTTGTTCGGTTCTTTTCTTTCTATGCAACCGGAGTTCTTAAGATGAACTTTCTGGTTCGATCTCTTATTCGAGTTTTACCTGTGCATTAGATGAGTATTTATTGTATGCTTGTTGTTTGTCTGCGATAGATTACCCGGATTGCGCCGCTTGTTACTTCGAATCTCTAGGACCCGCGGATCATCAGCAAGGCAAGTAACACTTTGATCATACCTTTTCTACAACCCAGTTTTATTGCATTAGATCCATCCTCACACATTGCATGATTAGGAACTAATTAAATTGTGGGATGGGAAGTAGATGAGGTAGTACCTATTACCTGTTTATTATGAAACCTTTGGGAGTTACTTCTATGTTTGCTTATTATGCCATGCTATGCTAGTAGACGTGGATTGGGTGAGTGATATCCATGACAGATATGAGATTGATAATTTTAATGGTTTATCTAAGGTGGCAACTTAAACACACATCTGGGTGGATTGAGGCACCTGATGTCTATCAGGACTTGCCTGTTTTATTTTGGACCGCCACCCAGGCTCAAAGGGATCATAAGATCTTTCATGCTAAATACTTACGCGTGCAGCCACAAGCCATTATGGGCTCGGGCATAGTTGACTAAGTCGTGCGACCTCTTATAGGGGTAGACTAGCAGATGTAGGGGATGTAGGTGGTACGGTCTACTCCATCGTAAGGTGCTAGCGCTTCTGAAAGACTATGTCTCGGTCATCCATTTCTCAAACACCATGTAGTGCGAGAAATCCAACGGAGGCGATCGAGTCTTGTGGGGAAAAGTGCGCAAACCTCTGCAGAGTGTAACAAACTAATCATGATTAGCCGTGTTCCCGTTTATGGACAATCTTGAGTATCTAGTACTTGAATATCATGTGAATCTCATCATGTTACTTCTAATTAATATTGTTGGGTTTTAATGATTACTTTTAATTGGGATTGAGAATGCTATCAACCATTCTCAATGTTTAACAACCACCATGATAGTTAAATAAATTTATTCCTTTGCAGTAGGGAAAAACTGGCTTTACGCAAAACAGTAACCATAGAGCTTTCCACCAGCCAAATATGCATATAGTATAGCTGTTTCATTCCATTACTCTCTATGTGTTACTTTGCCAGCATATTCCATGTGCTGACCCGTTTCGGGCTGCAACGTTAATGTTGCAGACTTTTCAGACGATGATTAAGGCGCTTTTAGGTCGTGGTTCTATACTCAGTGATGCCGTTGGAGTTGCTGGACCAATTTACCTTCCAAGTCTTCCGCTGTAATCGATTTTAGATGGCCTTAAGCCATATTTACTGTAATGAGTTCTCTTCGGAGACATCAATGTAATAAGTGTGTGATTGCCACTCTGCTATAAATCCTTTGATGTATTGTGTGGTGTCAGCATTACTGATCCAGGGATGACACCGGAGCACAGTAGACTTGATCCATTTGGGTCAGGTCGCTACATTTTATGTTGGTATTTATTGCATTATGGGTTGTTATTTCACATTATGGTACAATACTTATGCCTTTTCTCTCTTATTTTACAAGATTTACATGAAGAGGGAGAATGCCAGCAGTTCGAATTCTGGACCGGAAAGGGGCAAATATGAGAGACTTATTATACAAAACTCCAAATGTCTTGAAACTTTACGGAGAATTATTTTGGAATATATAAAAAATATTAGGCGAAGAAACAACACAAGGGGACCCACCAGGTGGCCACAAGCCTGGGCGGCGCGCCCCTAGGGCTTCTGGCCCCCCTGGCCATCGTCTGGTGCCCATCTTCTGCTATATGGAGGGGCTTGACCTAGAAAAAAAATCAGAAGAGAGCTTTCGGGACAAAGCGCCGCCGTCTCGAGGCGGAACCTGGGCAGAAGCAATCTAGGGCTCTGACAGAGCTATTCTGGCGGGGAAACTTCCCCCCCGGACGGGAAAATCGAAGCCATCGTCATCACCAATGATCCTCTCATTGAGGGAGGGTCAATCTTCATCAACATATTCAGCAACAACATCTCCTCTCAAACCCTAGTTCATCTCTTGTATTCATTCTTTGTCCCAAAACCTCAGATTGGTACCTATGGGTTGCTAGTAGTGTTGATTACTCTTTGTAGTTGATGCTAGTTGGTTTATTTGGTGGAGGATCGTATGTTCAGATCCTTAATGATATTCAATACCCCTCTGATCTTGAACATTAGCATGCTTTGTGAGTAGTTACGTTTGTTCTTGAGGACATGGGAGAAGTCTTGTTATAATTAATCATGTGATTTTTACCGTGGAAACTGCAGGGCATGGCCCCACAACATTTTATTAATAAATATAGACCAAAGTCATATGTACAGAAGGACAAATCCACAAATAGTGGAAGCAAAAAGAAAAAAACCTAAATCTAAACTATACTAAAAAGGAAAGCAAAAGATAAAAAAACTCAAGGTGGAAGGAAAGCAATCCAGTGAAGAAGTTCCTTCTTGTGTCTCGATTTAATCCTGTGTGCCATCAGGGATATATGATGAATGAATCCAGCCCTCTATTTACCAAAAGTTGGCCTAATCTTTCTGAAGATTTTATCATTCTAACCATCCAAATATTCTACCAAGTTAAAAAAACAACTTCAACAAAGAAAGGTTTATCAAACTTCTTTCTGGCTTGGACTGCAATATCCACCATATCAGAGCTGAAATACCAATAGATCTGCAGGTAGTTCCATACTCTAACACTAAAATTACATTGGAAGAACATATGATTTCTATCTTCCATAGATCTAGATCTGCATAACACACATTCAGGGACATCCTCAATTCTCCAATTCTTCCTTTGTATCATATCTTTGGTGTTGACTCAATCCATAACTACTAGCCATGCAAAAAAATTAATAGACTTAATCCTGTAGCTCTTCCATATCCAATTCAGAGTAGGATTGTCCACAATGGGCATATGAAGCAGATCATAATACTTCTTGGCAGTATATTGTGTCTTTTTGCTATCATTCTAAGACCAGCAATCAAGCAACATTCTATCTCCAGCATCTTTATCCATGCAGTGTGACAGGCATTGAAGCTCCACATATGCCTATTCAGATAGTCGTAGTTGAAAAAGACTTAGAAGGTTCTCAACATTCAGAACTTGCTACACTGATATGTTTTATCCGAACAGTAGGAGAAAAGCCTTTTTAACCTATCTTGAAGGAGCAAACTGTTGTTATCAAGAGCCCAGCTGTCCCTCCAAAACAAAACAGTATCCCCACTGTTGACTTGAAGTATAGATACAAGTCTGAATTTATCCAGAAGCTTGGAGGCATCTATCCACCAAAAGGAGCCACACAAGCTAGTGTCATGAGGAACCCTACCAAAATAGTAGTAGCTCCATATGAGTTGGACCCATGGAACATCTTCCTTGGTATAAAATTTCGGCACATGTTTGATCAACAAGGCATCATTTTGCACACTGAGATTTAAGATGGCCAGACCACCCTTGTTCTTGGGTCTGCATACCAGAGGACAAGCAGCCAAAGGGTGGCGAGATTCCTGTCCATACTTCCTCCATAAGCACTCTCTTTGTATCCTTCCCAATTGTTTCATAATACCAGGTGGGATTTGTAAGATGCATAAGAATTTTTTGGCATTGAGGATATTATAGAATTGAGAAGTTGCACTCTTCCCCCTGGGGCAAAAACCATGAGCTGGTAGTGAGCCTCCTCTCCATACAATCAACCAATGGCATGAAATCAGCAATCCTGGGTCTTGTAGTCCCATGTGGAAAACCTAGGTAAGTAAAGGGCATTGTCGCTATTTTACAACCAAGAATACTAGCCAAATCTATTGCTAGGTTACTGTACACATTGATAGGGATCATTGAGGATTTGTGAAAATTTATTTTCAGGACTGTAGATTGTGAATAGATCATAAGAGCCTCCTTTAGGACCACCAACTGATCACTCCAAGCAGAGATAAATAAAATAGTGTCATGTGCATATTGGACAACTGGGAATTCAAGATCATGTGATGGAATTGGTAATGTAAGGAGACCCTTTTGGACCATATCATTTAACATACACTGAAGGATATCTGCTGGTAAAACAAATAACAAAGGAGATAGGGGGTCTCCCTACCTGAACCCACATTTGCATTTGAAGTGCCTACCAGGAACCCTATTTACCAGCACAGAGGATGTTCCAGAAGAAAGCAACTCATTGACCCAAGAAATCCACTTGTGAGGGAAGCCCTTGGCCTGCAAGATTTTAAGGATAACCTCATGCTCAATATAAATCAAAAGCCTTGTCAAAATCCAACTTAGAAAGTATTATGGGCTTCTTTGACTGCTTACATTGATGTATGTACTCAAAAATCCGGCAAGACAATCTTGAATTGTTCTTGTTTTAATGAAACCATATTGATTCTTGTGAATACACCTCAAAATATCCTGGTGGAACCTGTTGGCAGCAATCTTTGTTAGCAGTTTTAGCCCAAAGCTAGTGAGAGATATGGGCCTGTAATCACCCTCCCTCTCAGGAGTAAGGGATTTAGGTACCAGCACAATTAAAGAATCATTAATGTTCTCCAGCTTGGCTCTCACTGCATGAAACTCATGTGCCAGGTTGATGAATTCTTGAGAAATAACGTGGCAGCATTTATTGAAGAAGAGACCATTAAATCCATCAGGCCTAGGTGATTTATCCACTGGCATCTCCTTCAGCACCTTCTCAATTTCCTATTTTCTAGAAGGTTTCGCAAGAACTTCCAATGTTGGTACCCTCTAAATGAGGTTATCCAAGTTTAAACCCATACTAATACCCTTGGCCCTGCCCATTCTTTCCTGGAAAGCTTTATGAAAAGTATTAGCAATGATATGATGTTGGGAAGTGTCAGGTCCATCCATCAGAGTTAAAGAGGCAATTGAGTTTCTCCTATGCCTTTCATATGCCATTGCTTGGAAGAACTTTGAGTTTTCTTCCCCTACCTTGATATATCTAATGGTGCATCTTTTTTTCCAGTAGACACACTGCAAATGCACTAAATGTCCATGGTGTAATTTCACGAGCTTCCTGAAATTGAACTCCTATCTGAATAGAGGCCTACAATATTACAAGCTGTCAATCCAACAGATAACCCAATTACATTTCTCAATTAGGTTTTTGATATGTAATATTCCTTTTTGCTAGTGCTTTAAAGCCTTTCTCAGTGCCTTTAACTTATCTGAAATGATGGCAGTGATGTGTTGCTTTGGAGAAGGTTGTGACCAGGACTGCTGAACACAAGAAACCAGGCTGCTCAGTCCAGTAGTTCTCAAACCTGAAAATGTTAGCCTTGGGTATAGTGGTAGAAATAGAAACCAGGAAAGGTACATGATCAGAAGTGGTTCTATCTAGGGGAACTACTTGTGACATTGGATACAAATCAATCCAATTTGTAGAGGTAAAGATCCAATCTAACTGCTCCAAGAGAGGGGAATCTTGCATATTTGACCAAGTGTATTTCCTACCTTTTAGGGGCAACTCAAGAAAACCAAGATGGCCTATGATTTCATTGAAAATGAACATGTCATTGACACCCCCTGGCAAATTTCTATTATCCCATGACCTAATGAAGTTAATATTTAGATTATAGAACCACTACAGTAAGTCATCCCTCAATTCCCCTTGACTAGGGCCATAGACATTAACCAATGTCCATCAATCATTATTGTGCACCGAGGTGAAGTTAACCACAATACTGTAAGGTTTAAAAATCTACTAAAGAATCAATGAAACAATCTGATCTCCATGCAATTAACAGACCACCCGAGGCCCCTCTTGAGGGAGATTCTATGAACTGATCAAACCAAGTAGGGCATATGTTTCTCATTAACCGACATTCAAATTCAAATAGCTTTGTTTCTTGTAGACATACAACCGCGCATGGACTCTCATTGATCTTTTCTCTGACTGCTCGCTAGCGCATATCAGGGTTAAGTCCCCTCACATTCCAGCAAAGAACCTTCCAACTTTGTTTAGAATATTAATTCATGTTTAACAAACATGGTCCAAACAACAAAAGTACAACACATAGTGGTGCACATGAAAAGCGAGGTTCCCCACAAAATAAACAGTTCACTCGTTCCACTACGAAGCAACATAAGTAGCAGATAAAAACTAACATCACTAGAAATTTTAAAGGGACCGACAAGACCATGAGATGCATAAAGAGAACACATCATCATTCACACACTGAGGTCTGGTCCTCCTGAGGAGCAGCCATAAGCTTCTCCTGCGTGAGCAATGCCAGATCCATCTCCAGTTCCTTCCCAGCACTCTTCAAAATTTCAATTGGAGTTACGGGTGGAACCAACTCCGCCTATGTTGTCTCAACATAGCCGGTCCCAAGCCCGGGTAAAGGAGGAGGGTTGTGATAGGCTTGGCGAGCCAACATAAAAACTCAGCCACTCTTATGGAGATGAAACCCAAAAGATTTTCGTTGGGGCGTAACCCTCTCAGCGACGCGCTACATCGGAACCCGGGTGTGGTGGAAAATGGGCAAGGGCCGGGCCGTCACCCCCAAGGTGGCGCGCTGTATCTTGATCCGGATATGGTGGCAAGTGAGCGAGGATCAGGTCGTCGCATCCTTAGTGGCGCGCTACATCGGCACCCGGATGTAGTGGAAAATGGGCAAGGGTCTTCGCATTTGACTCGACGAGTGCGAAGGGTAAGGAAGCTAGTCGAGCCTAGGAGGATTCGCTTAGGTAGCTGGAACATAGGGTCTCTGACACGAAAGCTTTGGGAGCTAGTTGATGCAGCGGTGAGGAGAGGTGTTGATATCCTTCGCGTCCAAGAAACCAAATGGAGAGGACAGAAGGTGAAGGAGGTGGAGGATACCAGCTTCAAGTTGTGGTACACAGGGACGGCTGCAAACAGAAATGGCGTAGGCATCTTGATCAACAAGAGCCTCAAGTATGGAGTGTTAGACGTAAAGAGACGTGGGGACCGGATTATCCTGGTCAAGCTGGTAGTTGAGGACTTGGTTCTCAATGTTATCAGCGCGTATGCCCCGCAAGTAGGCCATAATGAGAACACCAAGAAGGAGTTCTGGGAAGGCCTGGAAGACATGGTTAGGAGTGTACCGATTGGTGAGAAGCTCTTCATAGGAGGAGACCTCAATGGCCACGTGGGTACATCTAACACAGGTTTTGAAGGGGCGCACGGGGGCTTTGGCTATGGCATCAGGAATCAAGAAGGAGAAGATGTCTTAAGCTTTGCTCTAGCCTACAACATGATTGTAGCTAACACCCTCTTTAGAAAGAGAGAATCACATCTGGTGACTTTTAGTAGTGGCCAACACTCTAGCCAGATTGATTTCATCCTCTCGAGAAGAGAAGATAGGCGTGCATGCCTAGACTGTAAGGTGATACCTAGAGAGACTGTTGTACCCCAGCATAAGCTGGTGGTTGCTGACTTCCGCTTTCGGATTCATGTCCAGCGGGATAAGCGTGCCAAAGTCGCTAGAATGAAGTGGTGGAAGCTCAAGGGGGAGGTAGCTCTAGCATTCAAGGAGAGGGTCATTAAGGAGGGCCCTTGGGAGGAAGGAGGAGTTTCGAACAATGTGTGGACGAAGATGGCGACTTGCATTCGTAAGGTGGCCTCGGAGGAGCTTGGAGTGTCCGGGGGAAGGAGAAGCGAAGATAAGGATACCTGGAGGTGGAATGATGATGTCCAGAAGTCGATTAAAGAGAAGAAAGATTGCTTCAAACGCTTATACCTGGATAGGAGTGTAGTCAACATAGAGAAGTACAAGATGGCGAAGAAGGCCGCAAAGCGAGCTGTTGGTGAAGCAAGGTGTCGGGAATATGAGGACCTCTACCAACGGTTAGGCATGAAGGAAGGTTAAAGGGACATCTATAAGATGGCCAAGATCCGAGAAAGGAAGACGAAGGATATTGGCCAAGTCAAATGCATCAAGGACGGAGCAGGCCAACTCTTGGTGAAGGACGAGGAGATTAAGCATAGATGGCAGGAGTACTTTGTAACGCCCCAGATACGACTTTCCCAATTTGTACTCCAACTCTTGCCATTTCCGG
The DNA here is from genome assembly GCA_034509565.1 of Triticum monococcum. Lineage (NCBI taxonomy): Eukaryota > Viridiplantae > Streptophyta > Magnoliopsida > Poales > Poaceae > Triticum > Triticum monococcum. Next base: position 271,053,125 of record CM067842.1, on the reverse strand, counting down.
TATTAAGTTATATTTATTCCTCGGGTTCGGGTCTGTGTCTCCGTGTGTTGTTTTCGTTTTCATGCATCTCATATCATGTCATCACGTGCATTGCATTTGCATACATGTTCATCTCATGCATTCGAGCATTTTCCCCGTTGTCCGTTTTGCATTCCAGCGCCTCGTTCTCCTCCGGTGGCCATTTCTAGCTTTCTATCGTGTGTGGGGGTTAAACATTTCCGGATTGGATCAAGACTTGCCATGCGGCCTTGGTTTACTACCGGTAGACCACTTGTCAAGTATCGGGACATTTGGACTTTGTTTGATACTCCAACGGTTAACCGAGGGACCGAAAAGGCCTCGTGTGTGTTGCAGCCCAACACCTCTCCAATTTGGCCCAAAACCCACCAAACTCTGCTCCATCATCTCGGTCGTTCGATCACGATCGCGTGGGCGAAAACCGCACCTCATTTGGACTCTCCTAGCTCCCTCTATGCCTATAAATACCCCCTCCATTTTCGGATCTCGGATCTCTCCCTGTCCTTCCCTTTTAACAAAAACAGAGACCTCGCACCGACGGACACGTCCGCCCCCGGCCGGACGCGTCCGCCGCCGCACCCCGCATCCAACAGCGCGCCGCCACGTGGCGCACGATCGCCGCCGCCGCCGCCGCGGGCCGGCGCCACCGCCGCCGCGGACCCTCGCCGCCGTCGCCGTCGCGGGCCGCTCCGCCCCGAGCCGGCGAGCTTCGGGACCCGTCTCCCTCGACTCCGGCCTCGCCCCGCCGTCCTCCGCTTCTTTCTCGACTCCGACGGGCTCTGGCCACCACGAACACCGCCGGTGAACAGTAGATCCGGCGAACCTCGATCCGCGTGCCCGATCTGGATCTGGATCTGGAGACATTTCGGTTGACTTTCTCCTCCCGAAACCCTAATTTTCGTGCCTACTTTGACTGCTCATATCTCCGCATCCGTAGCTCCGTTTTGGACATATGATATCAAAATCTTTGCCTCGACGAGTATATCATTTCATTCCATTGCATCATTGGCATTTGAGTTCATCTTGATGCCCAAAATGCTGTTAGAAGGAGGCATCGTGAGTTAAATTGCAGATCCGTTAGCTCATCATTGACTTTTGTCATTTTGCCATGATTATTATGTGCATGATATGCCTGTGACCCTTTGGAGTGAATTGTTGAGCTTTTTGTCTTCTTTCCAGAGGTGCCACCCATGCATTTTTAGGATGTGTGTGGTGTCTTGTGCAAGCTTGCAAAGAGGGGCACCTGAGTAATCTGTTTTTAGGGACTTAGTGATTTTCACTAAGTCTGGGATGTTTTAGTTCATGATGCCATATGTCCAGCTTGTTTCCTAGTGATCCGTGCCTCTTTTGAGGATGATCAGTAAGGGAGTTTTGATATATATGTTGTGCTCTATCCATCCATGTCTTTACTTTCTATGTTGGAGTACCCTAGGTTGAGTCAGTCGAGCTCAACTTTTGCATCGTTGTTAATTTGGGCAGATCATGAACTCTTTTGCGATTTTGCCGATGCTATTGCTAGTGATCTATGCATGCTATGCCATTGTTCTTGCCATGTCTAGCTAGCATTTTGTGCCTTCTTTATGGATATATGCTTTCCTTGCCATGACTTGCACCGTAGTGACTGCATCGAGCTCGTTTACATGCCTCCGTGAGTTATAATTTCAGCATGTCTCAGTTTTCACTAAGTCTGAAAACTGATTGTGTTTCATCTATGTTCGTGCGCTCGGTAGAGTATTTTGTGAACCCTTTTGGCCCAGGTCATTTTGGGTGTTTTGTTAAGCTTGTTGAGTAGCTCCATGCCATGCTTTCAGGTTATGTTTCATGTTGTTTTGCTGCTCCGAAGACAGCATCGTGGTCTGAAATTTCAGACTAGTGTTAATTTCACTAAGTCCGAAATCTGTTTTGCTTATTCAGTTTTGCCATGCTTGTTTGAACCTCTTAATGGATGAATTTGGCCGTGGCTCAGTCCTAGTGATTTGTTAAGCATCTTGTGTACATCCGTTCCATGTATTTTGTTTTCATGTTTGGTGGCTGTAGCATGTTCATTTCATTGCATTTATGAGCCTACTTGCTGTAAATCGCAGATCGGTTCGTTTCGTAAAACGCTTGCCATTTCCAAACCGTAGCTCCGATTCCTATGATCTTTATATCGTTTTCAGGTGATTTCTTCCCCTCTATCCAGTGGCACACTTGGTTATCCAAGTTGAGGCCAGGTTCATAAATTTCCTGTCACGTCTTCATTTTGCATCCCGCATAGCATACCATCTTTGCATATTATTGGTTGCCCTTGCACGCGGTTGATTGTATCCTTGTTGCTTGTTTGTGTTGTTGGGTAGAGCCGGGAGACGAGTTCGCTAACGAGGATCCCGTTGAGTTTGCTTTTGAGGATCCAGTAAACTCTGACAACTGTGCAGGCAAGATGATCATACCCTCGAAATCACTACTATCTTTGCTATGCTAGTTTGCTCGCTCTTTTACTATGCCATTGCTACAATACCTACCACTTGTTTGTCAGCCTCCCAATTGCCATGCTTGAGCCTCTAACCCACCATTGTCCTAGCAAACCGTTGATTGGCTATGTTACCGCTTTGCTCAGCCCCTTCTTATAGCGTTGTTAGTTGCAGGTGAAGATTGGAGCCGTTCCTTGTTGGAACCTTTATTTACTTGTTGGGATATCATTATATTGCTATGTTCTCTTAATTCATCTATATACTTGGTAAAGGGTGGAAGGCTCGGCCTCTCGCCTAGTGTTTTGTTCCACTCTTGCCGCCCTAGTTTCCGTCATATCGGTGTTATGTTTCCGGATTGTTGCGTCCCTTACGCGGTTGGGCTATAATGGGAACCCCTTGATAGTTCGCCTTGTTTAAATCTTTTCCAGCAATGCCCAACATTTGTTTTACCATTTGCCACCTAGCCTCTTTTTCCCTTGGGTTTCCGGAGCCCGAGGGTCATCTTTATTTTAGCCCCCCACGGGTCAGTGCTCCTCTGAGTGTTGGTCCGAAATGAGCTGCCTGCGGGGCCACCTCGGGGAAACATGAGGGTTGGTTTTACTCGTAGCTAGTCTCATCTGAGTGTGCCCTGAGAAAGAGATATGTGCAGCTCCTATCGGGATTTGTCTGCACATTCGGGCGGTGTTGCTGGGCTTGTTTTAACCTGTCGAATCATCTTGTTGTACCGAGATACCGAGTCTGATCGGTGTGTCTTGGGTGGAGGTCTATTCCTTCATTGACCGTGAGAGCTTGTTATGGGCTAAGTTGGGACCCCCCTACAGGGATTGATCTTTTGAAAGATCTGCCCGCGGTTATGGGCAGATGGGAATTTGTTAATGTCCGGTTGTAGATAACTTGAACCTTAATTAATTAAAATGAACCAACTGAGTGTGTTGTCGTGATGGCCTCTTCTCGGCGGAGTCTGGGAAGCGGACACGGTGTTGGAGTTATGTTTGCGCAGGTTGCTCTCTAGTTTCTCGCTCATGCTTTGCCTCCTCTTCTCGCTCTCTTTTGCGAATAAGTTAGCCACCATATATGCTAGTCGCTTGCTGCAGCTCCACTTATACATTACCCCTTTCCTACCTATTAAGCTTAAATAGTCTTGATCGCGAGGGTGCGAGATTGCTGAGTCCCTGTGGCTCACAGATTACTATTACACCAGATGCAGGGACAGATGATACAGCTCCAGATGGCGCGCTCAAGCTCAAGTGGGAGTACGACGAAGACTCTCAGCGTTACTATGCGTCTTTTCCTGATGATCAGTAGTGGTGCCCAGCCGGGGTAGATTCAGGGCCTTGTCGCATGTTGGGGTCTTTTCTATTTTGGCGCCGTAGTCGGGCCATTAGTGAATTGTATGATGGATGTTATTTATGTAGTTTGATGTGACGTGGCGAGTGTAAGCCAACTATGTTATCCCTCTTTATTATTATATTACATGGGATGTTTGTGATGATTACCCGACTTGCGACATATACCTTCAATGCGATTATGCATCTAAGTTGTGCCTTGACACGTGGGAGATATAGATGCATCGAGGGCGTTACAAGTTGGTAATCAGAGCCTTCCCCGACCTTAGGAGCCCCATTGCTTGATCATTTCAGCAGCCGAGTTGTGTCTAGAAAAATGTTTTGAGTCCTTAGGAATTATATATCGGAGAGCTTAGGAATTCTTTTTACTTCCCAGTCTCCTCATCGCTCTGGTAAGGCATCCTGACGTAGAGTTTTGACTCTTCTCTTCTCAAATTTCACTAAAAAAAATTTTAGGATCACGCGAGTATCTTGGATTTGCTCCGATGGCTTATGATGAGAATACTGTCTTGGTGCCTCCTGTCAGGGGTTTAGTGGAAGTGTCCCGGGGAGTTGAGCTCTGAGGTGTTGTCATCATAATTTTATCGTTGCAATTCTGGTATACTTGAGATATGTGCCCGACATCGAAAATCTCCTTTATGCAGTTCGTTGGTGAGATAACCTCGACGCCACCCAGTACTGGGGCGGGAGTTCGGGAGTATCGCCATAACTTGTATAACGGATGCTTTTCGAAGGTTGAGGTAGATGGTTTCCGAAGGTTTCTTGGTTATGTGTTGAAGGATGGATATAGCTGGATGTAGGTTTTGCTAGCTTGGGTGAGATATTATGCTTCCCCTGTATCCCCAACACCTGATTGCATAACCGGAAAGTTTCGGGAGATTCATAGGTGGGAATTCTAGTAGCTCTTAGGATATCTTTCCAATAGATGTATGATATGAAATTGGGGTTCGACGTCTAGTGGTTCGCCTATTCACGGTCGATTCTACAGTGGTCTCGTTGTGTCTTAAAGAGTCCTTGGCTATGCTGACTCAGGGACGCTTCGTATGTCATGTGCACTGCCTTGTACATTATGGTGATGTACGATCGAGCCCGTGTAGGTCCCACCACGAAAACTTCGGACGAAATCTCTATCATATGTTTGTTCCGGCTTATTCCGCAAGCCAACCCTTGGTTTTATTTTCAGTTCTGGTATTCGAGTTCCTTCGACGTCATATGTTGATTCCATCCCTCGTTGATGTACCCATTCTACCTGATTCTTCGTGGCTTCGCAATTTAGGAATATGTGACCACTTCAAGAGAAGTGCATTCGTTCATTTTGTTCGGATGTGAAGACTTATGTTGTAATTTTCATTCCATTGGATTCAGCTTCAATATTTGTCTATTTGTGTGCTAATGGTGGTCAACCTCTTCCGGATGGCTCCTCCAAAGCGCATGACTCCGAACCCTGATCCGCCAACACCTCCGCCGCCTCGGGAAGCATGGCAAGCTGTGATGGCCGCTACTAATGCAAACACACAGTTGATCATGCAAATCCTCCAAGAGCGGAATCAAGGCAGTCAAGGGAATCAAGGCAACAATCAGAACCATTTTGCTACTCTGAACCAGTTCCTCGCTAATGGTCCAAAGACGTTCAGCAATTGTGTGGAGGCTACCGATGCTGACGATTGGCTAGTGGATCTGGGCAAGCATTTTGAATGCAGCAATGTCAGGCCTGAAGATTTCGTCAAGTTCGCTTCTTTCCAGCTCAAAGATCAGGCTGCAGAATGGTTCCAGCAGTACAAGGATTCCAGAGGTGGACGTTTGATCACTTGGGATGATTTCTGTCGTGATTTCTGAGCTCATCACATCCCTTAGAGTGTGACTGAAAGCAAACATGAGGAATTCCGCAATCTGAAGCAAGGCTCTTTGTCTGTCTATGACTACAACAAGCTGTTCCAGAAGCTCGCCCGTTTTGCCAAGCAGGACATTCCTGATGAGAAGAGCATGATCTATCAGTTTAGGGGTGGTCTCCGTGAAGAAATTCAGCTCGCTCTTGTCCTCTTTGAGCCGCTGAGATACGATGAGTTCTACAACATGGCACTGAAGCAAGAGGCTGCTCAGTTGAGGTGTGATGCTTCCAGGAAGCGAGTCAGAGACTCTACGCCTTCTTCCTCTACTCAAGTGGCCAAGCAGCAAAAGTATTGGCTTCCTCCTCCTCCGTTCCGTCAGCCGTATCAGCAGAAGAGCAAAGGTGGCAGTGGTTCTTCCCACCCACACAACCCAGGCTTTCAGAACAAGACTTCGTCTCAAGCTCCAAGATCGAGTGCTCCGTACCACCGTCCGCTCTCAGAGGTCACGTGCAACAAGTGCCAACAGAAGGGTCACTACGCCAACAAGTGTTTCAACCAGAGGCGTCTTCCTCCTCCTCCTCCTGTCAGATCGGCAAGTACAGCTGTGGTCAAGCATAACCCCAAGCACGCCAAGGTCAATATGGTGAATGCAGCTCAGACAGAGGATTCGCCAGATGTGATCATGGGTAACCTTCCTATTAATGATGTTCCCGCAAAAGTTCTTTTTGACTCTGGTGCATCACATTCCTTCATGTCATTCCCATTTGCATCGGAGAACAATTTTAGCACTAAGGCATTACCTAGAGCTATGCAAGTCGTCTCTCCAGCTAAGCGTCTGAGTTCTACTCTGATGATTCCGGATATTTCTATCATGATGGGTGATTTCAAGTTTCTGGCTTCTCCAATGGTTCTTGGCAATTCTGATATCGATCTTATTCTTGGGATGGACTGGCTCTCTAAGCACAAGGCTCACCTCGATTGTGCAGCCAGGAAGATTCAACTGACTCATTCGTCTAAGGATGTAGTTGTCTTTGCCGCTCGGGATAATACCATCCGGTTGTTTTCTCTCAATGAGAAGGGTGAATTGGATGCTATTTCATAGATTCCGGTTGTTTGTGAGTATCAAGACGTCTTCCCAGAAGAACTCCCAGGCATGCCTCCGCACCGGCCGGTTGAATTTGTTATTGAACTTGAGCCCGGTACGGAACCTGTGTGCAAACGTCCCTACAAGCTCGGCCCCGAAGAGTTGAAGGAGTTGAAGAAACAACTCGATATTCAAGAAAGAATGGGTCTCATTCGGCCTAGTACTTCTCCGTGGGGTTGTGGTGTTCTTTTTGTGAAGAAGAAGGATGGAATGGACCGACTTTGTGTTGATTATCGTCCATTCAACAAGAACACCATCAAGAACAAATACCCACTTCCCAACATCAATGAGCTGTTCGAACAACTCAAGGGTGCCCAAGTATTCTCCAAGCTTGACCTTCGTATGGGTTATCATCAAATTCGCATTCGTGAGCAAGATATTCCCAAGACGGCCTTCAGGAGAAGCTATGGGTCATATGAATACACTTTCATGTCTTTTGGCCTCGCCAACGCTCCTCCGACGTTCTCTCGCATGATGAACTTCATCTTCAACCCCTACACCAATGACTTCGTTTTGGTCTATCTCGACGACATTCTGGTTTTCTCGAAGAACAAGGAAGATCATGCCAAGCACTTGCGTTTGGTTCTTGACAAGCTCAGGGAACATCAGTTCTACGCCAAGTTCTCCAAGTGTGAATTTTGGCTCGATGAGGTTCTTTATCTTGGTCATATCATCTCTGCCAAGGGCATTTCCGTGGATCCTGAGAAGGTCTCTGCAATTGTTAATTGGGAACCTCCTCAGAATGTGAAGCAACTCCGTAGCTTCCTTGGTCTCGCAAGCTACTGCCGAAGATTCGTTGAAAACTTTTCCAAGATCGCGAAGCCTCTCTCAAATCTTCTTCAGAAGCACGTCAAGTACGTTTGGTCTCCGGAGTGTGATATTGCTTTCAACTCTTTGATAGAGAAATTGATCACTGCTCTAGTTCTGACTCCGCCTGATGAAACCAAGCCGTACGAGGTCTTTTGTGATGCCTCTCTCCAAGGTCTCGGTGCTGTACTGATGCAAGAGAAGAAAGTTGTTTCTTATACCTCTCGCCAGTTGAAGCCTAATGAGAAGAACTACCCCACTCATGATCTCGAGTTGGCGGCAGTTGTGCATGCATTGTTGACTTGGAGACATCTTCTATTGGGAAGAAAAGTGGACATTTTCACTGATCGCATGAGTCTCAAGTACATCTTCACCCAGCCTAATCTCAACCTCAGGCAAACTCGATGGGTCGAAATGATTCAAGAGTACAATCCGAGTATCGAGTATACTCCAGGCAAGGCTAATGTGATTGCTGACGCTTTGAGCAAAAAAGCATATTGCAACAGTCTGATTCTCAAGCCTTATCAACCCGAGCTTTGTGAAGCTTTCCGCAAACTTAATTTGCAAATTGTTCCTCAAGGTTTCCTCGCCAACCTTCAAGTTTCTCCTACCCTGGAAGACCAGATTCGCCAAGCCGAGCTTCTTGATGCTATGGTGAAAAAGGTGAAGATTGGTATTGCAAAGAGTCAGTCCAAGTACAAGTGCTACCGACTTGATGACAAGGACACTCTCTTCTTCGAGGATCGAATTGTTGTGCCCAAAGGTGAACTTCGTAAAGTGATCATGAACGAGGCTCACAACTCTCTCCTCTCCATCCACCCTGGTAGCACGAAGATGTATCAGGATCTGAAGCAAACTTATTGGTGGACTCGAATGAAGCGCGAGATCGCTCAATTCATGAATGAATGTGATGTCTGCAGAAGAGTGAAGGCAGCACACCAAAGGCCAGCAGGTCTCCTCCAACCTCTTGCCATTCCAGAATGGAAGTTTGACCACATTGAAATGGACTTCGTGACTGGGTTTCCAAAGTCCAAGCGTGGCAATGATGCTATATTCGTTGTCATCGACATGCTCACCAAAGTTGCTAACTTTCTGCCTATCAAAGAGTCGATCACTGCAGCTCAATTGGCGGAACTCTACACCTCTCGAATTGTCTCTCTCCACGGTATTCCTCAAGTGATATCTTCAGACCGTGGCAGCATCTTTACCTCCAAGTTTTGGGATTCTTTTCAGAAGGCCATGGGCACCAACATCCGCTTCAGCACAGCTTTCCATCCTCAAACAAGCGGTCAAGTCGAGCGTGTCAACCAGATTCTTGAAGATATGCTCAGGGCTTGTGTTATCTCCTTCGGCATGAAGTGGGAGGATTGTCTTCCTTATGCTAAATTCTCATACAACAACAGTTTTCAAGCAAGTTCGGGCAAGGCCCCATTTGAAATTCTGTATGGTAGGAAGTGCCGTACACCTCTCAACTGGTCTGAAACCGGTGAACGTCAGCTGCTGGGAAATTACCGGATCACAGAGGCAGAAGAAAAGTGCAAGGTCATTCGTGATAACCTCAAAGCAGCCCAATCCCGCCAGAAGAGCTACTATGATAGTAAGCACCGTGATTTGGCTTTCGAGATCGGAGATCATGTTTACCTCCGCGTCTCTCCTATGAAAGGGACTCGTCGATTCGGTATCAAAGGGAAGCTTGCCCCAGATACGTCGGACCTTTCAAGACTGTCAGCAAGAGAGGCGACCTCGCCTATCAACTCGAGCCTCCTGCAAACTTTGCTAATGTTCATGATGTATTCCACGTCTCCCAACTCCGAAAGTGCTTCAAGACGCTTGAACGCACCGTCAACTTCGAGGACATTGAGCTCCAAGAAGATCTCTCCTATCGTGAGCACCCAGTTGCAATCCTTGAAGAGACTGAACGCAGGACTCGCAACAAGTCAATCAAATTTCTCAAAGTCAAGTGGTCACACCATTCTGACTTTCAAGCTACCTGGGAACGCGAGGATCACCTCCGTTCTGAGTACCCGGAGTTCTTTCAGTCCTAGATCTCAGGACGAGATCTTTTCGTAGTGGTGGAGTGTTGTAACGCCCCAGATACGACTTTCCCAATTTGTACTCCAACTCTTGCCGTTTCCGGCATTAAGTTATATTTATTCCTCAGGTTCGGGTCTGTGTCTCCATGTGTTGTTTTTGTTTTCATGCATCTCATATCATGTCATCACGTGCATTGCATTTGCATACATGTTCATCTCATGCATTCGAGCATTTTCCCCGTTGTCCGTTTTGCATTCCGGCGCCTCGTTCTCCTCCGGTGGCCATTTCTAGCTTTCTTTCGTGTGTGGGGGCTAAACATTTCCGAATTGGACCGAGACTTGCCATGCGGCCTTGGTTTACTACCGGTAGACCGCCTGTCAAGTTTCGGGTCATTTGGACTTCGTTTGATACTCCAACGGTTAACCGAGGGACTGAAAAGGCCTCGTATGTGTTGCAGCCCAACACCTCTCTAATTTGGCCCAAAACCCACCAAACTCTGCTCCATCGTCTCGGTCGTTCGATCACGATCGCGTGGGCGAAAACCGCACCTCATTTGGACTCTCCTAGCTCCCTCTATGCCTATAAATACCCCCTCCATTTTCGGATCTCGGATCTCTCCCCGTCCTTCCCTTTAAAAAAACAGAGACCTCACACCAATGGACACGTCCGCCCCCGGCCGGACGCGTCCGCCGCCGCACCCCGCATCCAACAGCGCGCCGCCACGTGGCGCACCACCGCCACCGCCGCCGCGGGCCGGGAGGCCCGGATCCGGCCCCCGCGACCCGGCTCCCCCTCGCGCGCCCCGCCGCCTCCTTCTGCCCGCACCGCGCCGCCATCTTCGGCTCAGGTGGCCGGCGCCGCCGCGGGCCGGCGCCGCCGCCGCCGCGGACCCTTGCCGCCGTCGCCGTCGCGGGCCGCTCCGCCCCGAGCCGGCGAGCTCCGGGACCCGTCTCCCTCGACTCCGGCCTCGCCCCGCCGTCCTCCGCTTCTTCCTCGACTCCGACGGGCTCCGGCCACCACGAACGCCGCCGGTGAATAGTAGATCCGGCGAACCTCGATCCGCGTGCCTGATCTGGATCTGGATTTAGAGACATTTTGGTTGACTTTCTCCTCCCGAAACCCTAATTTTCATGCCTACTTTGACTGCTCATATCTCCGCATCCGTAGCTCCGTTTTGGACATATGATATATCAAAATCTTCGTCTCGACGAGTACATCATTTCATTCCATTGCATCATTTGCATTTTAGTTCATCTTGATGCCCAAAATGCTGTTAGAAGGAGGCATCGTGAGTTAAGTTGCAGATCCATTAGCTCATCATTGACTTTTGTCATTTTTGCCATGATTATTATGTGGACGATATGCCTGTGAGCCTTTGGAGTGAATTGTTGAGCTTTTGTCTTCTTTCCATAGGTGCCACCCATCAATTTTTAGGATGTGTGTGGTGTCTTGTGCAAGCTTGCAAAGAGGGGCACCTGAGTAATCTGTTTTTAGGGACTTAGTGATTTTCACCAAGTCTGGGATGTTTTAGTTCATGATGCCATATGTCCAGCTTGTTTCCTAATGATCCGTGCCTCTTTTGAGGATGATCAGTAAGGGAGTTTTGATATTTATGTTGTGCTCTATCCATCCATGTCTTTACTTTCTATGTTGGAGCAACCTAGGTTGAGTCAGTCGAGCTCAACTTTTGCATCGTTGTTAATTTGGGCAGATCATGAACTCTTTTGCGATTTTGCCGATGCTATTGCTAGTGATCTATGCATGCTATGCCATTGTTCTTGCCATGTCTAGCTAGCATTTTGTGCCTTATTTATGGATATATGCTTGCCTTGCCATGACTTGCACCGTAGTGACTGCATCGAGCTCGTTTACATGCCTCCGTGAGTTATAATTTCAGCATGTCTCAGTTTTCACCAAGTCTGAAAACTGATTGTGTTTCATCTATGTTCGTGTGCTCGGTAGAGTATTTTGTGAACCCTTTTGGCCCAGGTCATTTTGGGTGTTTTGTTAAGCTTGTTGAGTAGCTCCATGCCATGCTTTCAGGTTATGTTTCATGTTGTTTTGCTTCTCCGAAGACAGCATCGTGGTCTGAAATTTCAGACTAGTGGTAATTTCACTAAGTCTGAAATCTGTTTTGCTTATTCAGTTTTGCCATGGTTGTTTGAACCTCTTAATGGATGAATTTGGCCGTGGCTCAGTCCTAGTGATTTGTTACGCATCTTGTGTACATCCCTGCCATGTATTTTGTTTTCATGTTTGGTGGCTGTAGCATGTTCATTTCATTGCATTTAGGAGCCTACTTGCTGTAAATCGCAGATCGGTTCGTTTCGTAAAACGCTTGCCATTTCCAAACCATAGCTCCGATTCCTATGATCTTTATATCGTTTTCAGGTGATTTCTTCCCCTCTATCCAATGGAACACTTGGTTATCCAAGTTGAGGCCAGGTTCATGCATTTCCTGTCACGTCTTGCATTTTGCATCCCGCATCGCATCCCGCATAGCATACCATATTTGCATATTATTGGTTGCCCTTGCACGCGGTTGATTGTATCCTTGTTGCTTGTTTGTGTTGTTGGGTAGAGCCGGGAGACGAGTTTGCTAACGAGGAGCCCGTTGAGTTTGCTTTTGAGGATCCAGTCAACTCTGACAACTATGCAGGCAAGATGATCATACCCTCAAAATCACTACTATCTTTGCTATGCTAGTTTGCTCGCTCTTTTGCTATGCCATTGCTACGATGCCTACCACTTGCTTGTCAGCCTCCCAATTGCCATGCTTGAGCCTCTAACCCACCATTGTCCTAGCAAACCGTTGATTGGCTATGTTACCGCTTTGCTCAGCCCCTTCTTATAGCGTTGTTAGTTGCAGGTGAAGATTGGAGCCGTTCCTTGTAGGAACCTTTATTTACTTGTTGGGATGTCATTATATTGCTATGTTCTCTTAATTCATCTATATACTTGGTAAAGGGTGGAAGGCTCGGCCTCTCGCCTAGTGTTTTGTTCCACTCTTGCCGCCCTAGTTTCCGTCATATCGGTGTTATGTTCCCGGATTGTTGCGTCCCTTACGCGGTTGGGCTATAATGGGAACCCCTTGATAGTTCGCCTTGTTTAAATCTTTTCCAGCAATGCCCAACATTGGTTTTACCATTTGCCACCTAGCCTCTTTTTCCCTTGGGTTTCCGGAGCCCGAGGGTCATCTTTATTTTAGCCCCCCACGGGTCAGTGCTCCTCTGAGTGTTGGTCCGAAATGAGCTGCTTGCGGGGCCACCTCGGGGAAACATGAGGGTTGGTTTTACTCGTAGCTAGTCTCATCTGAGTGTGCCCTGAGAAAGAGATATGTGCAGCTCCTATCGGGATTTGTCGGCACATTCGGGCGGTGTTGCTGGGCTTGTTTTAACCTGTCGAATCATCTTGTTGTACCGAGATACCGAGTCTGATCGGTGTGTCTTGGGTGGAGGTCTATTCCTTCATTGACCGCGAGAGCTTGTTATGGGCTAAGTTGGGACCCCCCTGCAGGGATTGATCTTTCGAAAGATCTGCCCGCGGTTATGGGCAGATGGGAATTTGTTAATGTCCGGTTGTAGATAACTTGAACCTTAATTAATTAAAATTAACCAACTGAGTGTGTTGCCGTGATGGCCTCTTCTCGGCGGAGTCCGGGAAGCGGACACGGTGTTGGAGTTATGTTTGCGCAGGTTGCTCTCTAGTTTCTCGCTCATGCTTTGCCTCCTCTTCTCGCTCTCTTTTGCGAATAAGTTAGCCACCATATATGCTAGTCGCTTGCTGCAGCTCCACTTATACATTACCCCTTTCCTACCTATTAAGCTTAAATAGTCTTGATCGTGAGGGTGCGAGATTGCTGAGTCCCTGTGGCTCACAGATTACTATTACACCAGATGCAGGGATAGATGATACAGCTCCAGATGGCGCGCTCGAGCTCAAGTGGGAGTACGATGAAGACTCTCAGCGTTACTATGCGTCTTTTCCTGATGATCAGTAGTGGTGCCCAGCCGGGGTAGATTCAGGGCCTTGTCGCATGTTGGGGGTCTTTTCAATTTTGGCGCCGTAGTCGGGCCATGAGTGAATTGTATGATGGATGTTATTTATGTACTTTGATGTGACGTGGCGAGTGTAAGCCAACTATGTTATCCCTCTTTATTATTATATTACATGGGATGTTTGTGATGATTACCCGACTTGCGACATATACCTTCAATGCGATTATGCATCTAAGTCGTGCCTCGACACGTGGGAGATATAGACGCATCAAGGGCGTTACATACTTCGACAAGCTGTTCAATGGGGAGAATGAGAGTTCTACCATTGAACTGAATGACTCCTTTGATGACACCAGCATGCGTTTTGTGCGGCGAATCCAGGAGTCTGAGGTCAAGGAGGCTTTAAAAAGGATGAAAGGAGGCAAGGCGATGGGCCCTGATTGTATCCCCATTGAGGTGTGGAAAGGTCTCGGGGACATAGCGATAGTATGGCTAACCAAGCTTTTCAACCTCATTTTTGGGGCAAACAAGATGCCAGAAGAATGGAGACGGAGTATATTAGTACCAATCTTCAAGAACAAGGGGGATGTTCAGAGTTGTACTAATTACTGTGGAATTAAGCTGATGAGCCATAAAATGAAGCTATGGGAGAGAGTCATTGAGCATCGCCTAAGAAGAATGACAAGCGTGACAAAAAATCAGTTTGGTTTCATGCCTGGGAGGTCGACCATGGAAGCCATTTTCTTGGTACGACAACTTATGGAGAGATATAGGGAGCAAAAGAAGGACTTCCATATCGTGTTCATTGACTTGGAGAAGGCCTATGATAAGATACCGCGGAATTTCATGTGGTGGGCCTTGGAGAAACACAAAGTCCCAGCAAAGTACATTACCCTCATCAAGGACATGTACGATAATGTCGTGACAAGTGTTCGAACAAGTGATGTCGACACTGATGACTTCCCGATTAAGATAGGACTGCACCAGGGGTCAGCTTTGAGCCCTTATCTTTTTGCATTGGTGATGGATGAGGTCACAAGGGATATACAAGGAGATATCCCATGGTGTATGCTCTTTGCAGATGATGTGGTGCTAGTTGACGATAGTCGGACAGGGGTAAATAGGAAGTTAGAGTTATGGAGACAAACCTTGGAATCGAAAGGGTTTAGGCTTAGTAGAACTAAAACCGAGTACATGATGTGCGGTTTCAGTACTACTAGGTGTGAGGAGGAGGTTAGCCTTGATGGCCAGGTGGTACCTTAGAAGGACACCTTTCGGTATTTGGGGTCAATGCTGCAGGAGGATGGGGGTATTGATGAAGATGTGAACCATCGAATCAAAGCCGGATGGATGAAGTGGCGCCAAGCTTCTGGCATTCTCTGTGACAAGAGAGTGCCACAAAAGCTAAAAGGCAAGATTTACAGGACGGCGGTTCGACCCACAATGTTGTATGGCGTTGAGTGTTGGCCGACTAAAAGGCGACATGTTCAACAGTTAGGTGTGGCGGAGATGCGTATGTTGAGACGGATGTGTGGCCACACGAGGAAGGATCGAGTTCGGAATGATGATATACGAGATAGAGTTGGGGTAGCACCAATTGAAGAGAAGCTTGTCCAACATCGTCTGAGATGGTTTGGGCATATTCAGCGCATGCCTCGAGAAGCTCCGGTGCATAGTGGACGGCTAAAGCGTGCGGAGAATGTCAAGAGAGGGCGGGGTAGACCGAATTTGACATGGGAGGAGTCCGTTAAGAGAGACCTGAAGGATTGGACTATCACCAAAGAGCTAGCTATGGACAGGGGCGCTTGGAAGCTTGCTATCCATGTGCCAGAGCCATGAGTTGGTTGCGAGATCTTATGGGTTTCACCTCTAGCCTACCCCAACTTGTTTGGGCCTAAAGGCTTTGTTGTTGTTGTTGTTGTTGTTGTTGTTGTTGTTGTTGTTGTTGTTGTTGGAGTTTCAGGTGGAACCACCAGCTGATCGCTTTGCTAGGGTGTGGAAGTCCTTGGGCTGCTTTGATGGGCCTTGGGAGAGGCTGTCATAGGATTAGCTCTAGGCCTCTTCTTCCTAGGCTGCGGGGGAAATTCTTCAAAGACCTATTTGAAATCATCCCGCTGAGCAGAGCTCCGGGTGCAGCGTCTAACTATTGTTTCCACAATAGGTACATCCAATTTCTTTCTGCCCTTATTCTTAGTGCCTTCACTTTTTCAGTAGAGAAAATAGTGGGGTGCCATTAGCACATTCATCAATAGAAGGAGCTTGGTCAATAAATAGGGCCCTTGCCACTGGCCGTCGAGGGAGCGTAATCACCTCACGAGTCTTTAAGCTAGATTCCACAGGCTTGATCTGCTTAGAGGCCATGAGGTCCACATCAAAAGCAATACTCCATGCTCGTTTGGAATAGATCATCGTCCCTATTGGTTTGCAGAAAATAGGATGATGCACCTCCAGAACATCAAACTCAGGCAAAATATTTAGACAAGTCCTTGTCCAAATCATCTCAGGGGGGAGTGTTAGGCCCTCGACAACACAAACCATGCCAATGAAGATCTGCTGAGGCTGAACAATAGGCGGTTGATATGGAACAATTGCGAGTGAAGGAAATATGGCCTAGAGGCAATAATAAAGTTGTTATTTATATTTCCTTATATTTTGATAATTTTTTTATTATTCATGCTAGAATTGTATTAACCGGAAACTTAGTACATGTGTGAATACATAGACAAACAAAGTGTCCCTAGTATGCCTCTAGTAGACTCGCTCGTTAACCAAAGATGGTTAAGTTTCCTGACCATAGACATGTGTTGTCATTTGATGAACAGGATCACATCATTAAAGAATGATGTGATGGACAAGACCAATCCATTAGCTTAGCATAATGATCATTTAGTTTTATTGCTATTGCTTTCTTCATGACTTATACATATTCCTCTGACTATGAGATTATGCAACTCCCGAATACCGGACGAACACTTTGTGTGCTATCAAACATCACAACGTAACTAGGTGATTATAAAGACTCTCTACAGGTGTCTCCAATGGTGTTTGTTGAGTTGGCATAGATCAAGATTAGGATTTGTCACTCCATGTATTGGAGAGGTATCTCTGGGCCCTCTCGGTAATACACATCACTATAAGCCTTGCAAGCAATGTGACTAATGAGTTAGTTGTGGGATGATGCATTACGAAATGAGTAAAGAGACTTGCCGGTAACGAGATTGAACTAGGTATGATGATACCACAATCGAATCTTGGGCAAGTAACATATCGATGACAAAGGGAATGACATATGTTGTTATGCGGTTTGACCGATAAAGATCTTCGTAGAATATGTAGGAGCCAATATGAGCATCCAGGTTCCACTATTGGTTATTCACCGGAGATATGTCTCGGTCATGTCTACATAGTTCTCGAACCTGTAGGGTCCGCACGCTTAATTCTCGATGACGATTTGTATTATGAGTTATGTGATTTGATGACAGAAGTTTGTTCAGAGTCCCGGAAGAGATCGTGGACATGACGAGGAGTCTCAAAATGGTCAAGAGGTAAAGATTCATATATTGGAAGGTTACATTCGGACACCGGAATGGTTTCGGGAAGTTTCGGATAAGTTTCGGAGTACCGAGGGTTACCGGAACCCCGGGAAGATAATGGGCCAACATGGGCCTTAGTGGTGGAGAGAGGGCCGGCCATAGGAGGTGGCACGCGACCCCCCTTTCCAATCCAAATGGGACAAGGGGTGGGGGCGGCGCCCCCTTCCCTCTCCTACTCCTTCTCTCTTACCCCTTTGCTACTCCGGAAAAGGAAAAAAAGGAGAGGGGAATCCTACTAGGACTAGGGAGTCCTAGTAGGACTCCCCACACTTGGCACGCCCCTAGGGGGTGGACCTCCTCCCCCTCCCCCTTTATATATGGAGGCGGGGGCACCCCAAAGGCACAACAAACATCTCTTAGCCATGTGCGGTGCCCCCCTCCACAGTTTACCACCTTGGTCATATCATCATAGTGCTTAGGCGAAGCCCTGTGCCGGTAACTTCATCATCACCGTCGCCATGCCATCGTGCTGATGGAACTCTCCCTCGTCCTCAACTAGATCAAGAGCTCGAGGGACGTCATCGTTCTGAACGTGTGCTGAACACGGAGGTGTCGTATGTTCGGTGCTAGGATCGGTTGGATCATGAAGACGTTCGACTACATCAACTGCGTTACTAAAGACTTCCTCTTTTGGTCTATGAGGGTACGTAGACACACTCTCCCCTCTCGTTGCTATGCATCTCCTAGATAGATCGTGCATGATCGTAGGTTTTTTTTTGAAATAATGTGTTCCCCAATAGTGGTATCAGAGCCAGGTCTATGCGTAGATGTTATATGCACAAGTAGAACACAAAGAGTTGTAGGCAATAATAGTTATACTGCTTACCACCAACGTCTTACTTTGATTCGGCTGTATTGTTGGATGAAGTGGCTCGGACCGACATTACACGACCGCGTTCATGAGACTGGTTCTATCGACATGATTCGCACACAGGTGGCTGGCGGGTGTCTGTTTCTCCAACTTTAGTTGAATCGAGTTTGACAACGGCCGGTCCTTTTTGAAGGTTAAAATAGCACACTTGATGAAAAATCATTGTGGTTTTGATGCGTAGGTAAGAATGGTTCTTTCTAGAAGCCCGTAGCAGCCACGTAAAACTTGCAAAAACAAAGTAGAGGACGTCTAACTTGTTTTTGAGGGCATGTTGTGATGTGATATGGTTAAGACGTGATGAGATATAAATTGTTGTATGAGATGATCATGTTTTGTAAAAGTTATCAGCAACTAGCAGGAGCCTTATGGTTGTCGCTTTATTGTATGAAATGCAATCACCATGTAAGTGTTTTACTTTATCACTAAGCGGTAGCGATAGTCGTGGAGGCAATAGTTGGAGAGACGACAACGATGCTACGATGGAGATCAAGGTGTCAAGCCGGTGATGATGGAGATCATGACGGTGCTTTGGAGATGGAGATCAAAGGCACATGATGATGTTGGCCATATCATGTTACATATTTTGACTGCATGTGATGTTTATCCTTTATGCATCCTATTTTGCTTAGTACGATGGTAGCATTATAAGATGATCCCTCACTAAATTTCAAGGTACAAGTGTTCTCCCTGAGTATGCACCATTGCAACAGTTCATCGTGCCGAGACACCACGTGATGATCGGGTGTGATAAGCTCTACGTTCACATATAACGGGTGCAAGCCAGTTTTGCACGTGCAGGTATGGCCTCAGAACACTGAGACCGAAAGGTTGAACATGAATCATATAGTAGATATGATCAACATAGTGATGTTCACCATTGGAAACTACTCCATCTCACGTGATGATCGGACATGGTTTAGTTGATATGGATCACGTGATCATTTAGATGACTAGAGGGATGTCTATCTAAGTGGGAGTTCTTAAGTAATATGATTAATTGAATTTTAATTTATCACGAACATAGTACCTGATAGTATTTTGCATGTCTATGTTATTGTAGATCAATGGCTCGTGCTACCGTTCCCTTGAATTTTAATGCGTTCCCACAGAAAGCTAAGTTGAAAGATGATGGTAGCAACTACACAGACTAGGTCTGTAACTTGAGGATTATCCTCATTGATGCACAGAAGAATTACGTCTCGGAAGCACCGCTAGGTGCAAGACCCGCTGCAGGAGCAACTCCGAACGTTGTGAACATCTGGTAGAGCAAAGCTGATGACTACTCGATAGTTCATTGTGCCATGCTTTACGGCTTATAATCGGGACTTCAAAGACGTTTTGAACGTCATTGAGCATATGAGATGTTCTAGGAGTTGAAGTTAATATTTCAAGCAAACGCACGAATTGAGAGATATGAAGTCTCTAATAAGTTCTATAACTGCAAAATGGAGGAGAATAGTTCTGACAGTGAACATATACTCAAAATGTCTAGGTACCACAACCACTTGACTCAACTAGGAGTTAATCTTCCTAGTGATAGTGTCATTGACAGAGTTCTTCAATCACTGCTACCAAGCTACAAAAGCTTCGTGATGAACTATAATATGCAAGGGATGGATAAGACAATTGCTGAGCTCTTCACAATGCTAAAGGCTGCAGAGGTAGAAATCAAGAAGGAGCATCAAGTGTTGATGTTTAACAAGACCACTAGTTTCAAGAAAAATGTCAAAGGGAAGAAGGGGAACTTCAAGAAGAACGGCAAGCAAGTTGCTCCTCATGTGAAGAAGCCCATGTCTAGACCTAAGGTAGAGACTGAGTGCTTCTACTTCAAAGGGACTGGTCACTGCAAGTGGAACTGCCCGAAGTATTTGGCGGATAAGAAGGATGGCAAAGTGAAAGGTATATTTGATATACATGTTATTGATGTGTACCTTACTAATGCTCATAGTAGTGCCTAGGTATTTGATACTGGTTCTGTTGCTCATATTTGCAACTCGAAACAGGGGCTACGGATTAAACGAAGATTGGCTAAGGATGAGGTGACGATGCGCGTGGGAAATGGTTCCAAAGTCGATGTGATCGTAGTCAGCAGCTACCTCTACATCTACCATCGGGATTAGTTTCAGACCTAAATAATTGTTATTTGCTGCCACCATTGAGCATGAACATTATATCTGGATCTTGTTTGATGTGAGACAGTTATTCATTTAAATCAGAGAATAATGATTATTCTATTTATATGAGTAATATCTTTTATGTTCATGCACCCTTGATGAGTGGTCTATTTTTGTTGAATCTCGATTGTAGTGATACACATATTCATAGTATTGAAGCCAAAAGATGATTTCAGAGAACACTAATGTATGCGGTCTGATGAGTGTTGAGGCTCGCGGTGGGTATCATTATTTTCTGACCTTCGCAGATGATTTCGGCAGATATGGGTATATCTACTTGATGAAACATAAGTCTGAAACATTTGAAAAGTTCAAAGGATTTCAGAGTCAAGTGGAAAATCATCGTAACAAGAAAATAAAGTTTCTATGATCTGATCATGGAGGTGAATATTTGAGTTATGGGTTTGGACTTCATTTGAAACAATGTGGAATAGTTTCGCAACTCACGCCACCTGGAACATCATAGCGTAATGGTGTGTCCCAACGTCGTAACCGTACTTTATTAGATATGGGGCGATCTATGATGTCTCTTACTGATTTACCGCTATTGTTTTGGGGTTATGCTTTATAGACGACTACATTCACGTTAAATAGGGCACCATCTAAATCCGTTGAGACGATACCATATGAACTGTGGTTTGGCAAGAAACCTAAGCTGTCATTTTTTTAAGTTTGGGGTTGCGATGCTTATGTGAAAAAGCTTCAACCTGATAAGCTCGAACCCAAATCGGAGAAATGTGTCTTCATAGGATACCCAAAGGAGACTGTTGGGTACACCTTCTATCACAGATCCAAAGGCAAGATATTCGTTGCTAAGAATGGATCCTTTCTAGAGAAGGAGTTTCTCTCGAAAGAAGTGAGTGGAAGGAAAGTAGAACTTGATGAGGTAATTGTACATTCTCCCTTATTGGAAAGTAGTCCATCATAGAAACCAGTTCCAGTGATTCCTACACCAATCAGTGAGGAAGCTAATGATGATGATCATGAAACTTCTGATCAAGTTATTACCGAACCTCGTAGGTCAACCAGAGTACGATCCGCACCAGAGTGGTATGGTAATCTTGTTCTGGATGTCATGTTACTTGAACATGATGAACCTATGAACTATGAGGAAGCGACGATGAGCCCAGATTCTGCGAAATGGCTTGAGGCCATGAAATCTGAGACGGGATCCATGTATGAGAACAAAGTGTGGACTTTGGTTGACTTGCCTGATGATCGGCAAGCCATAGAGAATAAATGGATCTTCAAGAAGAAGACTGACGCAGACAGTAATTTTACTGTCTAGAAAGCTCGACTTGTTGAGAACGGTTTTCGAAAAGTTCAAGGAGTTGACTACGGTGAGACCTTCTCACCCATAGCGATGCTTAAGTCTGTCCGAATCATGTTAGCAATTGCCACATTTTATGATTATAAAATTCGGCAAATGGATGTCAAAACTGCATGCCTTAATGGATATCTTAAATAAGAGTTGTATATGATGCAACCCAAGGTTTTGTCGATCCTAAAGGTGCTAACAAAGTGTGTAAGCTCCAGTGATC
Organism: Triticum monococcum; assembly: GCA_034509565.1. Taxonomy (NCBI): domain Eukaryota; kingdom Viridiplantae; phylum Streptophyta; class Magnoliopsida; order Poales; family Poaceae; genus Triticum; species Triticum monococcum. The sequence goes on along the minus strand of CM067842.1, from coordinate 271,031,320 downwards.
CATTTATGGATTGGTGCAAGCCTCTCGGAGTTGGAATATACACTTTGATAGTGTGATCAAAGCAAATGGTTTTATACAGACTTTTGGAGAAGCCTGTATTTACAAGAAAGTGACTGGGAGCATTGTAGCATTTCTAATATTATATGTGGATGACATATTGTTGATGGAAATAATACAAAATTTCTGGATAGCATACAAGGATACTTGAATAAGAATTTTTCAATGAAAGACCTCGGTCAAGCTACTTATATATTGGGCATCAAGATCTTTAGAGATAGATCAAGATATTTAATTGGACTTTCCCAAGGCACATACTGTCGGATTTCGGGTTCCGGCAGACCCTTGAGGTTCGAACACTAGGGTGCGCTCGGAGATCTCTCCCCTACCGATGTACGTCCAATCTCCTGGCGTGATATAAGCTGGAAACAACGAACAACACAAGGGACACGAGGTTTATACTGGTTCGGGACACCGTTGTGGTGTAATACCCTACTCCAGTGTGTGGTGTGGTGGATTGCCTCAGGGGCTGACGATGAACAGTACAAGGGAAGAACAGCCTCGCGAGAGGTGTTCTTGAGCTGGTGCGATGAACTGCTTCGGTGAGTTCAGTCACCTCTCTCTCTCTCCACCAGGGTTCTATCAGATCTCTCCCCCCTTTGGTAGGGTTCTATCAGATCTCTCTCTCTCTCCCCTCTCCTTTCTTCTCCCTTCCTCTCCCTTCTCTATGGTGGCTAGCTCTATTTATAGAGGCCTTGGGCCTCTCCCCAAATTATGAGCGGGAAGGGTGCCAACAATTGGCCATTTCGAAGGGGAACATCTAGTACATGTTATCCTGACCAAAGGTGGTCTTCGGCTGCCAAAAGCACTGGTGATGATGCCGTCTTGGGCTCCACGGTGACCTCCGTCCTGCCGCTCTGCTGGTCTTGGTCTCTTTGCACCGGGATGGTAACCTTTGCCCAATGCCTTGGCCTGTGCTTGCCCCCTTTGCACCAAAGGGGAAACAAGGACACTGCGCAGGCCGGCGCCCACCTGGCGCCCGCCTGGTCTCGATCGTCATGGCTTGCGTCACGGGCTCCTCACGAGGTACCCCCGCCTTGATCTCTCTGCCTCCTCGCGAGCCTGCCTGATGAGGCTGCCTCTGAGGAAGCTTTCCGTCGTCCGCCCCGCGAGGGTCTTGAGCTTGAGCTGATGAGGATGGGCCGCGCTGGGCCCCCACTTGAGCCATGTCGTAGGTTGCAGGCAGGCAAGTCCGGGGACCCCCGTTCCCAGAACACCAATAGTAGCCCCCGGGCCCAAGGCACGCCCGGGCTTGGCCTAGCAGGGAAGCGAAGGGGCGAGCGCGAAGCGCCGCGGGCCCCAACAGCCTGCGGTCTTGGGCGCCGCATGGTGATTGATTGGACGTGGGTATATGCGCTTCCCCACGATGCCTCGGCGACCGCACAACTTGACAAGTCCCTGCATGCAGAGAAACCGGTCATGATTACCTGCGATCGTGGTGCTCGGCGGTTGGCCTCCTCCGGCTATAAGTACGGGCCAGCGCGAGCCCCTTCAGTCCATCCCTTCCTGTTGCTCCTTTCCTTCTTCTTCCTTGTTCTTTCTCCTCCTTACGCCAATGGCACCAATCCGCCGGTTTTATGCATAAGAGAAGGGAAAGGCCCGCCGAGAGGGTACTGACCCACTTCCGCCGAAGAAGTGGCTGGTCCTCTGGCACCGAGATGAGGGTGCTCAGTATGAGGCATCGAGGCCCTGGTACAAGCGGCCGCCGCCTGGGTTTCCGCTACCCTTGTACGCCCGCGTCGTGGGTCCTGGGGGAGAAGGCGTCGAGCGACATCGATGGTGCCACCGTCGACGCCGGTGAGTCATGGTGGTGCGCGTCGTTCCTCCAGGAGTCCACACCGAGCGCTTGTCTCGCGAGCTCGTGCTCCATGCCGCCATGCCTCCAAGCTCTTGGATTCGCCTTCCTCCTTCCTTCGCCTTCGAGATGCCCCCGAGCGGGGCTATGGAGCTCTGGCTGCAGCACGCTGACTACAGTACCCTTGCGACCGGAGCGGAGGTCACGGTCGTCGCTCCGGGCAAGGTCTTCATGATCCGGGGCTGGGGCGAAATCGCCCAGGTCTGCCGGATGGTAGGTGCCCTTGTAATTCATCTTGAATACGACGACGCATCCCTGATGTTCTTCAAGGTCTTCGATGTTGAAGGACGCCGGTTGGGGTGCTGCCCCACGGAGAGCGGCAGGGGAAACGAACTGGCGAGGACTTGGCCCGCCCATCGGTCCTCCAGCAGCTCTTCAGGCAGCAGCGGAGGAGCTGGGGAATCCAGCGGCTCCCCCGAGCTCCTTGCGACTCCGGAGATGAGCGACGACAGCTACGAGCCCCCGAGCTCGTGCCGTGCTCGGAGCGGGGCAGCTGCGTCCAGCCGCCGACGCCACTGATCTGGATGGGTTTGGCGCCGACGTTGGGCAGCCCACTATTGATGATGGAGTCCCTTGCGGAGGTGTGGGCGATTAGCGTTCCTTAGGATTAGTACTTTTGTTCCCAGCGAGGAATCGAAGCAACACCCCATGGGGGTATGTAAGGCGCTTGCCATGTCTTTTGTGAACATTATATCCTTAATATGAGTCAATGCGAGGTGCTTGTCCTATGTCGGCTCGGCTCCCCCTTTCTATCCTTACGAGGACTTGGCGCTCTATGCTAACAGGTCCCAGTCCCCAGGCAGGCTTCAGCCGTCGCTAGTATGCCAGGTCGTGATGCCGTGGTCAAAGCCAAGAGGTGAGCGGCCCGAGGTCCGGTAAGAGCCCCCGAGTCGCGATGCTCGGGAGGTCCCCTTTAGCGCTCAAGCAGCCCTCGCTGGGCGAGAAAGGTACGCAACGTCGCCATGACAGAGCCTCACTGGGCGAGGGTTTGGCGCTGTGTTGGTCCAACTCCTGTAAGGGCGTGACTTATCTCTTGAGTTTGGTGTAGTTCCTCGATGAAGTGCCCGACCCGAGTGGTGGCAGCTGAGGCGCTACTGGGTTAGGTCCTCGCGAGCTTCTTCCCACTCCCTCACGCTTTCCTTAATGCTCTATGTCCTCAGGTCCTGGCCCTTGAGCGAGCTCAGCCGCCGCTGGTATGACAGGTCGCGATGCCGTGGGTCAAGGCCAGGGGGTGAGGGCTGGAGAGCCAGTACGAGCCCATGAGGTGCGATGCTCAGGCGCCCCCCTTTTAACGTGCAAGCGGGCCATGCCGGAGAGAGGGAGAGATAGCTCGCGACGTCCCCACTGTTGCTCCAGGAGTAGGTTCTGCACACCAATCATGAAGAGAAACAAGACCTGTCATTATGGTTGCCAGCCAACCTTTTGTCGCTCCGGGGAAGTGATTGGGGCGCCGAGGGCCTGGTGAGGTGGTGCATGCGGGGCTGCCGCGGCCAGAGCTCAACCACTCATATTTATCGGCGTTGCAGGGACGGACCCGTGCGCAAATGTCGTGCCAGAGCGAGCGGCTCCAAAGGTAGGCGTTAATCGAGCAGGCGATTAGGTCGAGTACGTTAAGCACGTAGGAGGAAATTCATTTTCAGTAGACGCGGGAAAAGCAAACGCCGCTGGGCCAGGCCCGAGCAGCTCGGGGTTGATGCAGCACGAGGGGCGCCCCCAACAAGATAAGTAAAGAGCATAAGCAAAATGGATACATGCCGCATGGGCGGACCCACGCGACCTGGGAATGATGCAGCCCTGTGGGCGCTCCTAGCTAAAAACGGAACTTAGAAAGATGTCACCCGGTGCCGTTGAAGATGAAGTGATGTTGAAGAAGTGGACGATGCACGATGATGACGTCGACCCTCATGAGCCCCCAGGCCTAGGAGCCTCGAGAGGCTCCGGAGGCGCAGGTGGGTCTCTGAGGGCCATCTCCATCTCCGCCAGGACCGCACGATGCCTGACCTCCTGGGCCTATAGAATGCTCCTCAGCAGGCGCTGATGAGCGGCGATCGCGTTCGGCAGGCCGAAAGGCATGCGAGCGTAGCTGTGAGGCGGACCCTCGCAACGCCTCACGCGCGAAGGCCAGAGGCACTACTGAGACATGGCTCGGCTGAGCCCTGGCACATCAACGCAGACGCGCAGCCCACCATCCTTGCCTGGATGTGGGGCTATGGTGGGCAGGCGGCGGCTGCCGCGCATGACTGTCGACTCCTGTAGCTCCTGGGTGTTTCTTGCGATGAACTCCTAAGGGTTTGGTCTTCCTTGCCTTGTACCTTCCTGAGGGAAACATGCTCGGAAACACCCCTCCAAGTGGTGCCCGAGCGCATCACTCGCAACCTTGGCAAGGTCGGTGGCTCTCCAAGAAAGAGCCCCTGAGCCCTGCCTGAGGAGGGCGCCGAGCGTGCCTTCCTATGCGAGAGAGGGTGGCGCTCCCTGATTGGACGCAGATCCTGATGCAACACCTCCGGAGGCACCTGCCTCCTTATGGCTTGGGCCAGGCGAAACCTTCTTCTTCTTAAGGGCCGCCTCGGGAAGTCTTCCGTTCCTGTGGTCCGGGTCTTCGATTGCTGTGGCTTGGAACGCGCGCTCAAGTGAACACACTGCGTCCCTTTCTTCACAGGGTACGGTGATGACTCCACCGCTTCCTGGCATCTTGAGGACATTGTATCCATGGTGAGTCACTGCAATGAAATTGGCCAGGGCTGGGTACCCGAGGATGGCGTTGTATGGCAAACGGATGTGGGCGACGTCGAAGTCGATGAGCTCGGTCAATGAGGGTCCTGGTGACCTGCACGTTGCTGATGACCGAGGAGAAAAGCATCGGGAGAACTCTGGCCGTTGCCGCGCACTTGAGCTGATCCGCTGAGCTAAACGTGATAGCGCACGCAGACCACCTGAGAGGGCGCGTGGCCTCAAGCTTGGGGAGGACTGCATGCACCTCGCGAGCAAATTGCTTGAAGATGCGTTGTGAGGCTGGGGCCTGCGCACCACCCAAGATGCAAGCGATCGCGCACGGCTCCTGGAAGCCCCCAGCCCCCTCGTCTTGATGTTGGCCTTCGTTCCTCCTTGGCGGTGGTGGCAGAGGAGGAAGGCCTGCGTCGCCGTGCGGGCGATCCTCACGAGGCTGATCTCTCCAGCCTCCCTCGCGAGGCTGGTCCTGCCAGCGATCCTCGCGAGGTCGGTCACGCCACCCTTGGCGAGGGCCACGGTCTTCCCATCGTCCGCCACCTCTTCCTCCTCCTCGGCCATAGCCCTTATCGTTGCGCTCGGGGCATCGGCCGACACGTCCATCTCTCACGACCCTGAGCTCTTGACATTCGTTGGTGTTGTGGGTGTGGAGGTCGTGGTACACGCAGTACCGGCTGCCCTTGGATGACTCAGGCTGATCCATGCCTCGCTTGGTGTCTGGCTCCGCTGCAAGCAAGGCAGCCCCCTTGCGCTTCACGTCCTTGGCCTTGGGCTTCTTCTCTTCTGGGTCGGCAGCCGGAAGTTAGAGGAGGGAAAGGCGCCCTTCCTCAGCCCTAGTGCACTTGGTCGCCAAGTTGAACAGCTCCAGGGATGTGCATAAGTCTTCATGGATTGCTAGATCCTCCTTCATCTTGATGTCGCGTACTCCATCGGAGAAGGCCAAGATGATGGCTTCTTCAGTCACCTTGGGGATCTTGAGGCGAGCGTTGTTGAAGCGCTGGATGTATTTCTGCAGGGTGTCCCCTTGCTGCTGCTTGATGCGGTGCAGATCGCTCACGGTCGGGGGCCGGTCGCTTGCGCCCTGGAAGTTGGCGATGAAGCGAGTGCACGTCTCGTCCCAGGAGGAGATTGTGCCAGGAGACAGGTTCAGGAGCCAGGTGCGGGCCCCGTCCTTGAGCGCCATGGGGAACCAGTTCGCCATGGCCCTTTCGTCTTCGTTGGCGGCTTCGATGCACAACTCATAGAGCTATAGGAACTCTGCGGGGTCTGCCATGCCATCGTAGCGGGGGGGGGGGGGCAGGTCAGGCTTGAACTTGCCTGGCCATGCGATGCTGCGTAGCTCGGGGTGAGGGCGCGACAGCCTGTTGTGGCCACCGGTGCCTTTTGCTGGTGCTGGGCTTGTTCCTGGGGATTACCGCGTGCCGCCGCTTGGAGCAGCGCGGGGTCTTGGCATGGAGGTGCAGGGACGCGATCTTGGCACGCTGGCGCTGGGAGCGTGCTCGCACCTCCTTGGGGATGAGGGATCTCTTGGCAGCTCCTTTCTTGCTGCGCAGGCGCCGGACGCGGAGGGTCTCGCCCTGGGGCTGCGCGCCTTGGTGCCAGGGTGCCTTCTTGGGGAGGAGGTGGTGGAGGCACCTCCTGATCCTCGCGTCCTTCGCGGAATGGAGGGTGAGGTAGCGAGAAGGACGACAAGGGGGAGCCCCCTGCTGCGCTGACGAGCTCGGTGATGCGGGTGAGCCAGTCCTCGTAGAGGTCGTTGACGGGGCGGTAGTACAAGAGCTCTCTTGCTAGGAGCAGCGCGGCGTGCGCATCCGTGGGTGCGCAACGGGCATGGGACGACGAAGCGGCTGGAGTCAGCGACGGTGTAGCAGTGCGGCCCTCCTGCCATACCAAAGGATGCTGGGATGAGGCCTGCTGCTCGTTCCCCGCCGGGCCGGTGGCGGCGTTGGCGGCAGGCGACGGGGAACGATGAGGGCGTCTGCCAACGGGCACCGGCGACGCGGGTGGCGAGAGCAGCCCGGCTAGAAGAAACACCGCTAGAAGAAGAAAGAAAAGGAAACACGGGCTGCCGCCGCACTTCTTAAAGACAAAACTCAAGAGAGGAAACACCGCTAGAAGAAGAAAGAAAAGGAAACTCCCCCCTTTTCGAATAAAGATGTGAGAAATGCTAGTTTCATTCCAAGAAGTAGCAAATGGGTTACAAGAGCAAAGCAAAAGGAACAACCGCGTCCGACACCTACGCCATTCTTCTAGTCTTCATGCCAGCGCGGAGCATGGGGCTTCCACTAGGCGTGGGCATGGTCATTAATTGATCGTGTCATCTGCCAGCGTGGAGCATGGGGCTTCCACTTGCGCGTGGGTGGGAGCCCTCGTGAGGCCCAGGGGCGGCACTCAGGAGACTTCGGGGCATGTACAACCCCACTCATTATTACGTGAGTGTCACGGGTAGAACCTCCAGAGGTGCTGGATGTTCCAAGCATTCTGGATGGGGACCCCGTCCTGCGTCTCCAAGCATATGACGCCAGGCCCGGAGACGCGGGCGACCCTGAACGGGCCCTCCCACATAGGCGAGAGCTTGTGAAGGCCCTCGCCTTAGGACGAGGTCTCCCACCTCAAGGGTCTGGGAGCAAAGGCTGCGGCAGTGGTAATGCTGCAGCGCCTGCTAGTACCTCACTGCACAGCGAGGCTTGGCGGTGGGCTTCCTCCCTGGGCACAAGGTCTATCCCCCACGAGGCATCCTGACGTGCCTGATCGAATGCCAGGACCCGCGAGGAGCGATGCCTGACATAGTGAGGGAGGACCGCCTCAATCCCGTAGACGAGGAAGAACGGGGTATCTCCGGTGGGCTTAGTCGTTGTGGTGCGGATAGACCACAACACGGACTGAAGCTCACTGAGCCAACTCCTGCCTCAAGCCTCAAGCTTCTTCTCGAAGCTCCTTGCCTTGAGGGCCATTAGGACCTCTGCGTTGGCATGCTGGGCCTGGCTGTTGCTCGATGGGTGCGCCACTGAAGCGTAGCATATCTGCGTTCCAAGGTTATCATAGTACGTCATGAAGAGGTTGCTCGTGAATTGTGAGCCATTGTTAGTAATGATACGATTAGGAACACCGAAATGGCTCACGAGGCCCTTAATGAACTTGATGCCTGAGCCAGTGGGGAAGGTGCGTAATGGCTCCACTTTCGCCCAATTGGTGAATTTGTCGATGGTGACGTAGAGGTAGAGGTATCCGCCGGCCGCCCGAGGGAATAGCCCAGGATATCCATCCCCCGGACCATGAATGGCCACAATAGCAGGATGGTCTGGAGACCTTGCGTGGGCTGGTGAATCTGCTTGGTGTGGAATTGGCGGGCCTCGCAGGATTGCACCAGCTCGATGGCGTCGTTGAGCGCCGCCGGCCAGTAGAAACCTCCACAGAACACCTTTCCCATGAGGGTGCCCGACGAGGAGTGGTGCTCGCAGTCCCCGTCGTGGATATCAGCTAGCAACTTGCACCCTTGTTCTTCGGATATGCACCACAGTGAGCCGTTGGGGCATCGCCGGTACAACTCGTCGTCCTACAAGCAATAGGCAGTGGCCTGGCGGACCACATGTTCCACGTCCTCCTCCTTCTCTGGCAAGGTGACACGGAGCAGGTACACCTTGAAATCCTTGGTCCAGGAGCCCACCTAAGGTTCCAGCGCCAGGACTAAGCGAGCTCCTGAGGTCAGGGCACAAGCCGGGGCTCCTAAGGTCGGGGCCGGCAACAGCTACTCCCTAAGAAATGCCAAGCCTACGGCCAGGGGGCCGTTGATGGCTTGTGTAGCCTCTCCTTAAAGAAGACATGTGAGGGAGTCCTGGACTAAGGGGTCCTCGGGCATCCGGCCTGTTATCCATGGGCCAGGCTGATGGGCTGTGAAGACATGAAGGCCGAAGACTGCACCGTGTCCAGATTAGACTCTACTTGGCGTGGAAGGCAAGCTTGGCGACCGAAGATTCCTTCTTATGTAACCGACTTCATGTAAACCCTAGATCCCCTCGGTGTCTATATAAACTGAAGGGGATAGTTCAGAAAGGACACCACATATACTCATTACCATATTCATAGGCTGGACTTCTAGGGTTTAGCCATTACCATCTCATGCTAGATCAACTCTTGTAATACTCATATTCATCAAGATCAATCAACCAGGAAGTAGGGTATTATCTCCATAGTGAGGGCCCAAACCTTGGTAAACATCGTGTCCCCCGTCTCCTGTTACCATCGATCCTAGACAAATAGTTCGGGACCCCCTACTCGAGATCCGCCGGTTTTGACACTGACATTGGTGCTTTCATTGAGAGTTCGACTGTGTCGTCGATGAAAGGCTCAAAGGCTCGCCTTGTCATTAAAGACAACATTACCGCAGGGGTAGTTTTGGCCTCAGGCCAAACCCTCCGGCCGCGGAGCCGACGATGACCTCTTGGGTCGTCGAAAATCCCTTTCACATCAACTCCGAGCAATCCAAGCAGATGGATCCGGTTGAATTTTCGTCCTTAAACGAGATCCTAGATCGCATCACCGCTTTGGGAATCATCACAGATTACGATCAGATTGGGCCTAAAACCGATCAGGGAGAAACCGAAACTCCACCGGTCACCCACCAGAAAGCGGCAGTCCTAGAGCAGGACGACGAGACTTCTTCTATATTGAATATAGACTATGTTCAGGTCGCCGTTCATGAAGAGCTGGATACTCACCCACGAAAGGACGCAACCAGCCCACCGAACATAGCATCGGACGGCGGTTCCAAACAATCAGAAGATATTCCGGAACCCAGGCTGTCTAGTCCGGAAGTTTGTCGGACTCCAGACAACCGGTTAGGTCGGGGTTCGGATTTAAGTCCACCCACCCACCCGGACATAGAGGCTCTCATGAGCATGAAACAACAATCTCAGGAGAAGGTCCACCACTTTTGGGCCACACTACAAAAAAATACACTTCCGTGATGATACCTGTTTGTCACAGTAGGTCGCGTTTTCTGTCATGCATGTACATCCATGACAAATTTATGACAGAATCAAGATAGTCATATGTGTGATGTCGTAGAAGTGTTCCATGACATTGCCAAAATTATCATCATGGAAGTGTCCACTTCTATGACAATAAATCGCGCGTCAAAGAAGTGCTTTCGTCAAGGGTGACCGACACGTGGCATCCACCGTAACAGAATGCCGTTAAGCTATCGGGTCGGATTTTGGATCCGATAACCCGTTAACAGCCACGACCAATGCCGATTTTCCACGTGTAAAATTCCCATAGGCTGACGGATCCACGCGTCAGCTCCGCGTTGGCACATGTGTCACTCATCCAATGGTCGAGATGGGCCTATGATATGTTGACACATGGACCGGCCCAAAAGTGGCCCACAAAGATTAAATGGGCCGGCCAAACCGAAGGCCCATAAGATTTAGCGGACCATAATGGGCCAGCCCAGCTAAAGGCCCACAAAATTTAGCAGACCATAATGGGCTGGCCCAGCTAAAGGCCCACACGATTTTGCAGACCATAATGGGCCGGCCTAGCTAAAGGCCCACAAGATTCCGCGGACCACAATGGGCCGGCCCAGCTAAAGGCCCACAAGATTCTGCCGACCATAATGGGCCGGCCCAGCTAAAGGCCCAACATTCTTTGTCAAATCAGCCCGTCAACGGCCTATCCTAAACTTGTCATCAACGCGGCCCATGGTCACTTTTGGCCCGTTAACAGTCCGCTAAGTAATTGGGACGAATTACGGCCCGGTGTATTTCCGGCCTATTAAAGGTCCAGCTTCATTTGGGCCCATTTACAGGCCATCAAAACTTTCGGCCCATAAACGACCGTGAAGGATTTGGGTCATATTCGGCCATGTCTGACATTCAGCCTGTTAGAGGCCCACTATAGCTTTGGGCCACTTTCGGCTGTCAATGCCGGACGTAAACCATGGGCCATATGTGGCCCAACGTCATATCAGGCCCATTAACGGCCCATATAAAAATGATGATAATCTAGCCCGACCAAGGTTCCGGCCTGTCAAAGGCCCGTGTATTAGGTCGGCGCATTTACGGCCCATCCGAATTTCAGCTTGTTAAAGTCCAGTGGGTTGTTTGGCACAATCAGGGCCCAATCTCACTTTCGGTCTATTAAAGGCCCATGTATTTTATGGGCTCGAGATATTTACACCTGTAAACGGCCTATTTTTACTGAGGGCCCAAATTATGTTTAGGCCTGTTAAAGGCCCACTATGGGCACAGGCCTACCAGAAAAATATGAAAGCTTATGCTGATTTAGGCCTAGATATTTTTAGTGGGCTACATGCCAATTTTGGCCCGTAATCGTTTTTAGCCAAATTGGAATGGGAGCGACGAATGTTGGCATGTTGGGCTCCTATGAAGGTTTCGGCCGAATACATTACTAAGATAAACGTACACTATACAAAAATAGCGTCGTAATTACTGTAGCCCGAGGCATCATCATAAATGTTGTATAACAACAAAATAAATTCCAACCATACAACAAAAGGCCTATTGGCATAAAGTTTACATTCCTTCCAGATAAAAGCACCATCAGATGTATAGAAGCACAAATCATTTGACCTGAGTGCTAATGTTTCAGGCTATAGAATCTGATGGAGCAGCACGATCTCCACCCTTTTTCCCCCATTGCTCTTGAACAACGAAGCGAATGCCTGATAGTCTGGTTTCAAAACCATTCATATCTTGGCGACATTTCTCAACCACTATTCTTGTTTCCGAAACAACGTCCATTAGGGATTGGCCTTGTGTCTGGAGCACAGATATATCACTCTGTCTAGCAGGAAGATTTTGTTCAATGGGCGATTTGGACGAGGTTACCTTGACAACCAACCCAAAATTACGCAGGAAGGTGCTTTTTGCATTGTTAGTGGAGAGATACTGACGCAATGCAGCAAGAGGTGACATTGTGCCTATAGTAGCCTCGTCACCTTCAGGTGGTTGTGGCTGTTCAATCATTTGTTCCATAGCTTCCTGAAAGTTTGAACTTGTAGATTAGTGTACCAGACAAGTAACTAATGAGATAAAAACAAACAAAGTAGGTTAAACATTTGTACATAACTTATTTTGGTGAACTACTGTAATACATTAGCATGTATTGTAGTGCCAACTACATAATAAAATCACTTTCGGAACACATGTCCTTGTACCATGCCTACTGTATTGTCTATTTCCTCACATTCATTGAAATCTAAGGATAAAGAGACATGGTTTAAAGTAGCAAGAACATAGTATGACATCATTCATATCATGGGCAAACAAATATAAAACAAATAGGCTATTTTATCATTGTGTGTGCACGTGAACATAACAACTAGATTACAGATCAAGACCAAAAGAATATCCTTCATCTCTTCTACACCATGTAAGGTGAAATGATACGTTAAGACAACTATGAATAAAAGTGAACGGAGTAACTGACATTGGCTGCAAACCAAGTAGTTAAATGAACACATCACAGTACTAATCAATTCAAGGTAGGAGGAGTAAGGACTTACAACAGCGGCTTGAACTGGTGTGCTCATGCCCTTCATCTTGCTGGTGTGGCAATCCTTGAAGATTTGCACTGCATTCGATTTAGGTTCTTTTTGGTCCGCACGGGATTTCCTCTATATTTGGAACAAGTCAATATAGATATGATAATATGGCACAAAAAAGAAGGAAGTAGCAGCTATTTACAAGAGCCTCGCACTGTGCAATATAGCTACGAGATCCTGTGGTCTGTTGGAATTTCACTTTAGAACGGTTGGTTTTGTTCTTCAAACAGTTAGCCTAGAAGAAGATACACTTGTAAGGCATATACATAAATACAAGTTCAATATGTGGTCTGATCAAATACATATAGCCTACCTGATACTTTGGATCAGACCAGTGTTTAACGAGGGCAGTCCAGTCTTCATCTATAATATATTCCACTGGAGATATGTGGGCGATTTCATTGTTAGCCTTGTGTTCAAAGTGAGATTTTCTAAGGTGGTACCGATACTGTCGCAGAGCAGACTGAAAAACATGAGTGCATGCTTGTCTAGTTGCATCATCTTTCGGATCCAACTTGAACCTCATCTGTTGAAAAAAGAATGTGAGTCTTATTAGGAGGAAGCTAGAAAGTATGGGATAGAGCGAAACAATATTACTAATTGCGATGAATAACATTACTTACGGATAAATGGTCAAGGAAGGTGTTAAACTGGGTACTGTCTTTCTCATTCCCGTACTGGATCGACGTTGGGAGGATACGTGCATGACACCTAACGACAACAGCTGCCTCTAATACTAACTTGGCTGAATCTGTAGCATCACGTGGCCTTTTTAAAGCTGCCTCAAAATGGATCTCCATTCTTCCTCCTTTAGATTTTGTTAATCTGTCAAGCATTATCCCTGATGTTTGTTTCCGCTTGCGTCATGGTGCTAGTTCAACAACGAATATGGAAAGTGTTTGTGTACATCAAACTATGAGAGTACATATAAAGGAGCATGCAACTGCAACTTGACTCGGTCAGGTACCGTATTGGTCTTGATGCTCATGAGGTTCATATGATCTTGCCAAGTCCTGTTGTGTCAGCAGTGCTTCGGAAGTAGTGTTAGGTGTGAAGGCAGCTTGGGAACTGGCCTGTTCCAGAGCAAATGAACGAGTAACTGGTTGAGATGCTGGTACAGTTGAAGCGGATGCTGCAGCTGGTGGAGCAGGTGATACTGTGTTTGTAGATTCAGCCGGTGGACTTGGACCTTCTACTGCACTATAAGTACCAGCAGAATCTCGACGGCAAAACCTATTCCGTTTCACCCGACGAGTAACAGCACTCCCTACTATATTATTTTCCTTGCTCTTTTTTGACTTGGCCATGTCAAGGTGTACCCACAAACACAAAATAATAAAATCACTCTTCAAAACTCATTGATGCATGATACAGACAAGCAATACTTTGATGTAAGACAACCATATGAGGATGGAATATGTAAGAAAAACAGGACGGCATGACATATTCATAGCTACGATGTGCAAACTAAGCAGAAGGATTTTCAAGAAAATAGAAGTAATGCAAGCTAGACACCATATGAAAGATGCAACCAATATTACTCTGCCAAGTTAAAAGTGTCGTGTCATAAGTGGCAATTCGAAAAATTAGAAGCAGTGCAACGTAGAAACCAATGCAAGATGCAACCACTATCAAACTGCCATGTTAAAAGCGTCCAATCATGAGTGACTGATGCGGGATACACAACAACAATACTTTTATGTAAGAACATGGTATGATAGATAGATGAAGTGTATTCTAGACACAGAAAGCCATGTCATATGCACATGTATAACATATAAACTCAGCAGGTGCAATTTAATCAAAATAGAAGAAATACAGGCTAGACAACATATGCAACATGAAACCAATTATCACACTGTCAACTTAGAGCAAGCACCTGCGATGGTGGAGTATGGGAGATGAACTCATCATGTAGACTTGGGACTTCAACTTCATTAGCAGTAGAAGTGGAAAATCTAGAGAGTCTCTGTTTGCGTCGGTGCGGAGGACCACCAACATCCCCTAACTTACTCTTTTCCTTCCTATTTTCTGATATTGCCTTATGAAGTCAAAACGACAAGAAGATGAATAAAATTAGCTTTGCATAACTGGTTGATGCATGATACAGACGAACACTACTTTGATGTAAGGCAAGCGCAGGATAGGAGGATGGAATATATACAAAAAAAGATAGTGTTGCATATTCACACGTACGATAGGAGGATGGAATATGTATGAAAAAACAGTAAGCGGAAGGCATTTCAACAAAATTAGAAGAAATGAAAGCTAGGCACCATATGAGCATGCAACCAATATCACTCTATCACGTAAAAAGTGTCCTGTCGTAAGTGCCATTTCAAGAAATTAGAAGCAGTACAAGCTAGAAGACAATGCAAGATGCAACCTACATCACAGTCCCAAGTTAAATGTGTCTTATGGGTAAGTGATCGCTGCAGGTAGAAGTTGTAAGCTACGCATATGCAATTCAACATAATCAGAAGTAATGCAAACTAGACATCATATGGAAAACGCAACCACGTATAAAAGTTCCAAGTAAGAGCAAGCACCTGTGATGGTGGAGTAGGGGAGATGTGCTCATCATGTACACGTATGTTCTAGAAGCAGGAACACGTGTCATATTCACCGGCATTATGTGTAAAGTAAGCACATGCAATTCAAGTTAGAAGCAATACAAGCTAGACATCATACGCAACATGCAACCACATATAATACTTTCAAGTTAGAGCAAGCACCTGTGATGGTGGAGTAGGGGAGATGTGATCATCATCTACATAGCTACGTTGACTGTCCAGACTTGTGTTGTCTTGCGAATCTTGTTGGGAGGATGGCGGAGTAGAAACTATAGAGACCCCCTGTTTGAGTTGCTCTGAAGGACCACCATCATCCACTGCCAGACTAATTTCCTTCCGCTGTAATGATTTCGCATTGTGAAGTCAAACCGATAAGAAAAAGGAATAAAATTCACTCTTCAGAACTCATTCATGCATGATACTGACGAACACTACTCGGATGAAAGTCAAACACATGATGCGAGGATGGAATATTTATGAAAAACAGGATGGTGTGACATATTCACATCTATGATGTGGTAACTAAGCAGAAGGCATTTCAACAAATTAGAAGCACTTCAAGCTAGACACCATATGAAAGATGCAACCAATATCACTCTGCCAAGTTCAAACTGTATGGCGTTTCAACAAATTAGAAGCAGTACATGTTAGAAATCATATGCAAGACACAACCAATATCACAATGGCGACTTGAAGGTGCCTTATCATAAGATATAGTATGTACCAAAAACAGGAAAGCGTGTCATATTCACATGTATCACACTTGAAGGTGCTAAGCAGATGCACTTTACACTAATTAGGAGCAATACGAGCTAGACACCATATGCAACATGCAACCAGATATCACACTGCCAAGTAAGAGAAAGCACCTTGGATGGTGGAGTAGGGGAGCGGAGACTTGGACCTTGTAATGCACTATCAGTACAAGGAGAATCAGTACAAATGCTCCATTTATGTTGCCGTAGAGTACCACCGCCATCGCCTTCCTTACTCTTTTCCTTCCTCTTTCTTGATTTTGCTTTTTCAAGTCAAACCCACAAGAAAAATGAATAAAATTTGCTCTTCAGAACTCATTGATGCATGATACTGACGAACACTACTTTCATGTAAGACGAACACTACATATCACATTGCCAAGTAAGAGCAAGCACCTGCGATGGTGGTGTGGGGGAATTGCGGTGATCAACTAGAGAGCTACGTTGACTATCTTCATTTGGCCTTGCTATTTCTTAAGAATCATGTGGGGAGGATTACACTTAACTCTTTAAACGAGTATGGCGTCCCACAGAAACCCACTCGGGTGACTGTCTCATCATAAGTGATTGACGAGGGATACAAAAGAGCATTAGTTTGATGTACGAACATAGTTAATAAACATGCGTAGTATGTATCAAAAACAGGAAGGCATGTCATTATCAAAGGTATAATGTGTAAAGTAAGCAGATGCAATTTAACCAAATTGGAAGCAATACAAGCTAGACACCATATGCAACATGCAACCACATTTGAAAGTGCGAAGTTAAAGCAAGCACCTGGGATGGTTGTGTGTGGCAATTGAGATCATAAACTACAGAGCTAAGTTTACTGTCTCCAACTGCTGACACTGCACCCCTTAGAGCGCTGGAACGCTTAGTGCTTATCTTCGAATTACACTGGAGCGACTTCTGTCTTTTCTTTTCTGCATTCATCAACACTGTGTCAGAGTCTGAAGTACCCATGCATAAAAAACAATAGTGTGAGTATGGGTGAAGTGTGTGCACAATTTGTACAGTGTAAAGGTAGCAGATAGCAGGTCGGTGAGAAATAAATGATGGGAGACATATGATAGCTCTACAAGATGCATGGCACACTAAATTACTACATGATTCTATGAAAATAATAGTCGACTAAAAGAAAATAGGCTAGTCCATTTTTTCTGCACCGTCCGATGTACAAAGAACTTCCTCGAAACACTAGCGACCACCTTCATCTACCTCCAACGAGTCAGTGTTGACGATCTTCCTCGAAACACTAGCGACCACCGGCCCAGTATTCCTCCCCTGCTTGCGCCCTCCCCTCGACCTCACCGCACCGCCGTGCTTGGCACCGCCCCCCGGCCATCCATTCAGGCCCCGCCGACCTCCAGATCAGGCGCAAGCAGCTCCTGCACCCCACACCCCTATGATAGACACTGATGCGCCGCTTCCCTGGGGAACAGGCGTACTAGCTGCTCCGCGCGCCTAAGCGGGTGCGGCTTCTTTTAATTGCGGTTCGACTGACCCTGAATTGAAATCCAGGCGGGCTACTGACCTCTAGCAAATGTGAAATAGTAAAAGGGAGGAAACCTTGTGCATTTAGTATCACGAAGAAGATGCAGTAAGAAGCGCTCAACTAGTTTCTTTCGTGGGATGAATACGGTGTGAGCAGAGACGTAAGATTTGCACGAATAAGGGAAGAGGAGTACCTCTTTCTGCTGACAGTGCTGTGTCCTCCTTCTGTTTTTCCGACGATCTTCTTGTTGTTCGCTGGAAACCAGAAGTTGTGGAGGATGGTGCAGCCTTGGACGAACCCATGGCCAAGTTGTTGAGTATGGTGCGGTGGCCGTCTATCGGCGGCGGGCAAGCAGATTCGAGGCGGCGAACGACGGCGTAGCGGGAACAGCTCCGGTGCGGTGGACGGTTGCGAAAGGGGAGCCGCAGCAGTGAGGCGCAGGACGGCGTGGTCGGAGTGGTTCTGGTACAGCGCACATCGGTGTCGGCGTCATGGAGGCAGCTCTGCCTCGGCTTCAGCTGCTATGTCCTTGAGGGCGTTGTGATTGTGCTTGCGTTGGACGAAGACGTCGGGGTACCGGCTCTGGTGTGATGGAGGAGGGCGGTGGTGGATTGGCCGCTATGGGTTGGAGGACGGAGGAGGCTGGGGTTTCGCGGCTGGTGGAGAGGGCGTTTTTGCGCCCACGGAGTATGAATGGGGAGACGGAGGGAGGCGGGGAACTAAGGGGGAACAATGTTTTGGTTTGAGACGCGCTTGTTTGAAATTTGGGGAAAGTTACAAACTTTCCCCCATCTAAAATTTCGAACATATTGCGGGTTGGGGATAGAACAGTCATGTCAGGTGTCCCAAATGTGGGTGGGATAGATTTCGGCCGAGCGCATGGGTAGGCGCCCACGGTGTATGAATGCCTGTCTGGCGTCTTGGTGAAGTTACAAACCTACCCCGGTTTAGACCTTTGGACATCGGGCCGATAGGCTACACGGGCCAGAGTCAGGGCAGCAATTTACTACCAGCAAAACATTAGTCTCGCGCGGTTTCAGGTGACTAGAGGCCTATTTGGCGCTTCGTTCAATATTCGGGAGCAGAAGCATTAGGCCTCCTTTGGTTTGTAGGATTTTTCTAGGAATTCTATAGGATAGGATTTGCAAAGGAAAAATTCCTTTGAAGCCCTTTGGTTTGTAGGAATGGATTCCTATTCCTATGTAGGATAGGAATCAATCCTTCACGTTTTGGAGGAAAAAAACCATTAGCCTAGACTCAATGGAAAAAATCCTATCCTATGCACCAAGTGACATCTCTTTCTCTATAGGAATTGACATGCATGTCATCTCACTTCCTATGATTTTCCTATTCCTATAAAATTCCTATCCTATGAACCAAAGAAGGCCTTAACCTTTTCGGTTCTCTTGAATTGAACTTTCAGGATTTGTCAAACTTCACAAATCTTTACTCTTGAAAATCCTAAAGCTACGATTATTTTGGAATGGAGGGGGTACATTTGAATATACATTGTACACGAGTATATATTAAAAAATATGCCACTTACCTCAATTCATGCATGGTTCCAGATATAGTCTCCTTGGTTGCAAAAAAAAGTTAGATATGCGTATGAATATATATAGCATGTTCAAACTCACAACAAAGATTGATGCCCCCTTTTACATCTGATTTACAAATGCCATTATCTCGGGTTCAAATAGATGAATGCACTTCCTACGAATTCGAATCTTCGAAACCACCTTTATGTTGAATTCGACACGTATTCTATTTCGTAGATAGCAATTTGGAATGTATCCATGCAAGTGACAAATGTATAAAGTGCTTCACACTAACAACATGGAGTGCATTAATTAATGTTTATATATGAATTGCAAAAGCATCCATTGCCTGTATTTCAAACCACTCTCACTCTATGGATCGATAATATGAAATAAACACATGCACATGCTAGAATTCAATTGCAGTTGAAGAAAGAGCCTACTCCTGGTACTGTATATTAGTGATAGGGGTGTGTACAAAGTACACGTGAATACCAGGCATTGTGCATGTGTGTGTATACTATCGACGAACTAACCCCCAAGCTTGTATAACATACTAAGGGCCTAGGGTTACAAATCATATATAGTCGGCTTATCACCAGTGGGGATAGAGTCCTCCGCAACTCTGGTAGCTTCGTATTGTACGCCAAGTCCTCCACATGGGTCTTCGTATAACACGTCTCGGTCCAACCTATATGTGGCACAGGATGGAACCGACCCCTGAGTCTTCATGTTGACCCACCACAATTAGAAATGATGTGCCCACCACACCACACATGCAATCGGCCACTAAGAAAATAAGCATATACAATAGTACAATGGTATCTAGCTCACGATACGTCTCCATATTTTGTTGATGACACTGACGCACTTTGCATTTGATGAGTGCTCCGCATTTTGTTGACGACACTTACGGTCATTGTATTTGAAGCGAAAGCACGATATGGTCACTGTACTTCAGAATAAGCTCATCACGGTCACCACATGCATTTTGTCGTGCTAACCAACATGTGGCTGGATGGTTAGAGGACAGTGGTTTCTCGAGCCCACCAAGGTTAAAGTCCCGGTGCTCACATTTATCTTGTGTTAATTTCAGTATTTTCCGGCGATGTACGTTCAGTGGGAGGAGACGTTCCACTCGACTACGAGGCACCTATGGTGACTTCGTAAAATCACAAGATCATATATGCTAGCCAACTCTCTCAAAGGTGCTCATAGGGGTAGGGTTCGCGTGTGTGCGCTTATAGCGGTGAGTGCTTGCGCGTATATATGAGCCCTTGCGTGTGTACCGTGTTAAACAAATACATATCATGATTATACGGTCACTGGCTCACCCATACAACTCCTTATTTTGTTGATGACACAATCAATTGACTAGTCAAACGTTCCACGCGGCGCAACTAGTGTTGCACCATCGGGGCACATAACCGTGCGGCCCACCTGTCATCCCGTATATGAAAGAAAGAAATGGTAGTTTGAGTCTGTACTGTGTTAATAAAATAGGAGTACATTTTAGGGTGATCATACGGTCACTGGCTCACCATACAACTTTGTAATTTGTTGATAACATGATCAATTGACCAGTCAAACGGTCAACATTCAATAGCGCACATTACCATAGGGCCCACCCGTCAGCGCGTATATGACAGACAGAAATTGTAATAAATTAGTGGTCGGTGGGTATTCGAAGTAGGGAGACCTCTGGTTGGTAGTCACCAGCGATTGGGGGCGTTCATTGGGCGGTGGGGTGGGGATCCCCGAAGAAAAAGTTCGGCGGGGGGGGGGGGGGGGGCTAGAGGAATGGCCGGTGCGGCGGCGGACCGGCGGTGGGGAGTGGTTTCAGGGAGGGCAGGCCAGCCGCGGGCGGCGGGGGCTGGCGATTCGGCCGGTGGTGGCTGGCGGCTCAGGGGGGTGGAGTTTCATGAGAAAATCAAGGCCCTTGATTTCGTATCCAACGGCTGGAAAATCTAATGACCAGAGATGAAAATGTCAGTCGACTGACATGTAGCCTCACCCCGCACATGCACATGCACACACGCAAGACACGCACGCATGTAGGCATGCAACACTGACACGTACACACGCACCCATGCATGCAACACTGAAACGTACCGTTGCACGCACGCAACACTCGCACGCCTGCATGCACATAGCACACGACGCAAGACACACGTTCAACCTATATGTGCATGCACCCTTTGTTAAGGACATGGATTGTTACGGGTATTAATCAATCTTATCTTTTATAAGCAGAACATTGATGTTTGCAGCGGTCTTTATGAATCACAATGTATCAAACGAGCTATCAACATACTAGGCTTATCTACATGAAAAAGATGACGTCACACTCAATGAACAATCATCGGTTTATGAAATGCCCGCTTCTGACCACCCTGGCCCACCAAAGGTTCCTCTGCTATGCACTGCCTGCGTTGGGTCACTGACATGCATGCCATGCACCCAAAGAGCCCACATGTCAATGGAAGAACGGTGCGGTGTCCTAGGTCAGAGTCGAGAGCGCCACTCGCGGCATGCCCGGCTGAACGCGCCTCCATGCCGCATTCAAACGCCTCCATGAAACCCGCCCGTGTGGAAGCCGAGAAACCCACTCTAGACACACGTCCGTTCATGACCGGTCCGCTCCCCTATCTCCTCCACCATTTTGTCCACTCTTACAATGGCTTACGAAAATTAGTTATTCCGCGTCCAAGCCGGCTAGGTAGCCCGCCGGATATGAGCTATGCAGCTCGCTGATCCACCTCCCTCCCCTCGCCCGACGGAGCCAGTTGCCGCCCCAAGCCGGCGCGCGGTTCAGCAAATCACC
Organism: Triticum monococcum; assembly: GCA_034509565.1. Taxonomy (NCBI): domain Eukaryota; kingdom Viridiplantae; phylum Streptophyta; class Magnoliopsida; order Poales; family Poaceae; genus Triticum; species Triticum monococcum. Next base: position 271,009,929 of record CM067842.1, on the reverse strand, counting down.
GCTCCAGGCCAGCTCGACGAGGAGCGGCGCACGGGCGCTGTTGCTGCCGTCCACGCCGCCGCCTCATACCGCGTCTGCCGTTTCTGTGGCCGAGACTCCCATGCCGGCGGCCGCGCCATGCAATCAGCGACAGAAGCTAGGTGCACGGAGAGCGACGAGTCGGTGGCCAGCGCCTCCATGTCCGCCGCCATCATCGAGGAGAAGTAGAACACGGGAGGCCGCCGCCGCTTGGGTCCCATGAAGGCCACCACGGAGGCGACGCCGGCATACACAGCAAGTGTCTTGCCGGATCCTTTTTTTGTGAGGACCTTCGTCGACCCCGCATGGGCTCGACGGAAGAGGGGAATGTTAGGATGAACTCGAGACTGTGCCGGCCATGGCGAAGTAGTGGCCGGTGATGAATTCAAACCGGTGCCGGCCACCATAATCTTCGGCACTAGCCGATGATATCAGTTGGGCAGTGTGGAAGTGAGCCGTCCTTTGCGCTGAAGCATATACCTCCGGGGCTCCCGGCAGTCCGGTGATCGTGCTGCCGGACATGAGGAACACAAATCGATCGGCGGGCGACCATTTAGGCCAGGTATTATATACCTGTGCTGTTCAGAACTAGCACTGCGTAGTTCATTTGAATGTAATGAAATCCGTCATGTTTGTATGAAAATCCGGTATTTTATACGATGTCCGTCGTTGTTTATATAAAAGATCAGTTTGTCTATGTGTTTGCGTGAGTTTCGTCCGGTTGGTTGAGTTGCTTTCATAATGTGTGCGGCTACGGTTGGATGGCGTAATTTGCGGGTCACCAGTCGGTCTGCAGGCGGCTCGGGCGGCGTTGTGGGACAAAAAAACACAGCTCGTGGGAGCTCGTCTCCAACGTGCGCGCTGGAGGATGCATGACAGCATGAGCACCCGAGCCATTCCTCGTTCATCGGTGGCAAAGGCACCGGTGGACAAAAGGGTCGCCAATATTTTGGCTACCCCGGGCAAGATCCAAACAGCCCCTCCCAATAGATTCAAATCCCACATTCGCCATGGAATTTTGCCATGTGTTGTTTTCATGGACTAGCAAGATGGCCGTGCATTGCACGGAACATCAAGATGCATTTTTTGCAAACTCCCGCATGCATGCAAGGGATAATTAATGTCCTCCTTTGCTAGTACCACGAGGCAAACACCATTAATATTGCATCGATTAGTGTTAGTGGCCTTGTATATCTGCAAATTGTAATTTTGATAGTGGCCCCTTGTATATAAAAATGGAGGGAGAAAGATGAGAGATAAGGTGAGGAGGAGTGGGGCATGGTGGTGATTGGTGGTCGGACTAGGCGGAGGCATGGGGATGGATGGCACATTATGTCTAGGTTTGTATCTCTCTCACACACACCCACGTAGGTGGGGGACGTGCACGAAGAGAAGAGGTGCACACACGGTGCAAGTACTCCCGTCTCTTTCCCAACCACACTCGCGCGGGTACACGGTGGAGCTCATTTTTGTACGAAAAAGGCAGCCCACATGGTAATTTGGCACGTGTACTGGTTGTCCACTTGGTGGAGGGAGGATCGTCTACCACGGGTGAACAAACAAATTGCGACTTGACGCGTTATGTTATATTAAAAAAGAGGCAAACCATGTGGGGCCTACCTTAGAGGCAAGGCTCTATACACTAGAGTACTTTTGATGTGTCCCGTCAACTCGCAGAACAAAGAGAAGCTTGCTTAGTAAGCCGTCTCCCCCGCCCATGGGCGCGGTGGCTTGCAGGATGAGGTGAAGCTTACTTACTACTTCTTACGCCCGCTCCCTCGCCCACGTGCGCGGTGGCTCGCAGCACGAGGAGAAAATTTTACTACTCCCTCTGTTTACTCCTCGTCCCTACTATGTACTTTGGTTAGTACCCCCTCCATTTACTTATACAAGGCCACTATAAAAAATTCATTTTGCATCTATACAAGGCCACAAATAGCAATCAAGACAAAAGTTACTACTCCCTCCTTTCTAGTTTATGGCTCAATTTCAAAATCTCTCCGACCAAGGTAGATGGTGAGTGGTCGAATTAATTTCATATTTTGCACAAGTAATTAGTATGCTCGTTTTTCTCAAGAAGTTATGTTTACTGAGGCATTAATTAGAACGAATGCATGAATGACCACTAAATTTCCATGAATATGTACATGCATTGGTTAGTTTCCTCCTGACACTACTTGCGTCGGGTGATCTAACGCACCTCGAAATCCACCATGTGATGGTACTACTACTAGTATAGTAGAATTGAGACTTATCAAACGGAAAAACGAATGTTTTTTAGATGAGCCCTATAAATCCTAGTGGGTACGTACTCCGTAAAAACAGATTTTTCCAAAACTAAGTCGCTCCCTTTCATGAATTCTGTAGTATACTTCTCCGTCGACGCTCCCTTTCATGAATTCTATACTTCCTGTCACCAACATGTGGGACATATAGCAACTCGGTCGACGTGTCAAGCACCAAGTAACAGTGGAGAACAGCAGGGGGACGCACCCCACTCGTACCGGCCCAGTAGTAGTAATGAGCAATGAGACGTCAAATCACAATGCCGCACTTTCCCAGACGGATGAAGCAACCATTATTTCACACTTCGGTTCGCCATCATCTCAAAGCACGTACTAGTATTGCTTCTACCTCAAGAGGGACACGCGCATCACCTTGGTACATCATGACACGTGGGACCGCATGACAGGCCATATGCTCCCCCGCCGATCGCTCGGTAAAATCACCTCATTTTTACTATACTTCCTCCGTATCGGTTTACTACATGGCATGCACGTCGTTCTAGGTTGAGAATTTAACTAGCTATATATGTGATCAACAGTACTCTAGCCTTTTAAAAAATGTATACTTTTGTAAGGTAGTACTATCGATGGATTGCGCCATGGAGAAAAAATTGAAATTAAAAATAAGGTGGTACATATAGAGAGCGCTCGTCGCCAAATTATGCATATAGTACTATTAAAAAGGCTAGTCCCAATAATGGTGTCCAGCACAACCCACCCCTCAAATAAAACTAAGAGGGTGCTTGGATACATTTTAGTCCCATGACTAAAAGTAGTGGGACTAAAACATGCTAGCCTCACCCATGCTTGGATCCAAATACTAAAAAGGCTAAAATCAAGTTAATGAGCATTTATTATCCTCCAAACCCTCCAATCGAGAACTCGCCTGTGTTAAAGGCGAGGAGTTAAATGAGTAGAGAGAGGACTAATCCACATTTTAGTAGGGGTACCCCTGACTAAAATTTTTAGGCTCAAGACTAGTTTTAGCCCCTCTTTAGTCAGGGGTACTTGGATCATTAGCCTCTTAAAGAGACTATTTTTAGTCAGACTAAAATAAGTCCCTTGGATCCAAGCACCCTCTAAGCATCCTAGAATTCTTTGACAAAACTAAGCACCCTGAAATTCTTTGACAACTAAACTGCTGGCTATATGATGTTGGCCATATATGTTGTTCATATATAATGTGAAGAAACAAGTGGTAGTACTATACCAACTAAAAGATGAAATGTAAGAAATACTAGTATGTACGTACTGAAGAGTTAAAGTAACAAGAAGAGACATAACAAAGTTATGCTGGGGGCTCAGCACAACACACCCCTCAAATTAAATTAAGCACACCTGAAATTAAACTTTGCAACTATTCTCGTAGACACTTCATTAGAACCACCATGAGCAACGACACTGCCACCTTACTTGGAGTCCTCGTCCACGTCCTCCACTTCGTCCTTGTCCCTCTTCCTCTTGGCTAATAGTTCTTTGCTTGAACCGCACACTTGGCTGTTGCTCTTCATCCAACCCTTGTAGATATTGAAGCAAAGGTAGCCATCGATTGCAGCGTAGTGGATGTGGTCTATATCTAGTACATTCCGCTGCCATGCATGACGATGAAACGTGTAATGAGGTTTCTCCATTTTACCGTACGAAGGATGAACCATGGCTCCTGCCAGGGTCAACATTGAAGGCCGACGAGAGGACACCAACCGATTCTTCTGGAGGTCGAAGGTGTTGCCTACAACGAGGCCTATCCGACGCAGGACTTCTTTGTCGTTACCAAAGTCTACAGTAACGAATTGCACTATTTTGTCCTTGAGGAAGTTCTTAAAATCCTGGAACTCAACGTCGGCATGGCATATGTGGTAGACCAAGCAAATGTTATGTACGCAAACCTGGATCATGGCGGGCTTCTTCCTCTCTTCGTCCTTTAGATCCTTCTCTCGTCCCAGGACTGTGGTGTACTCAACATCTAGCCCTGCGACCCACTCATCATCTGAGTTTTCGAACATGCGGCTGAAGCAAGAAAGGCATCCTTTCACCGCCACGGAAGAACGGGTGTAGATGACGTCGAACTCATCGCCGGTGATGGTTCTAACCTTGTACATACTGCCGATCGTGGAGATTTGGGACGCCATGGATTTGGGAGGAGGGTTAGGATTAGTGGAACTGCCGTAATGTGAATGGACGGGACGACTAGGAGCGAACCGCCATAGTATTAAAGGATGTGCGGGGATGAGTAGGAGCGAACTGCCAGCGTGCGAACGTCAGGGTAGTGGCTTTCCATTCTCCCATGATACGGGCTTCCGAGAGCCCTTGGATCTGAGATCGAACGGTTGCATGGCGTTGATTCAAGACCTATGGGTGAATATCCTATCCTGGAGGGTTATTCTGCAAATTTTCAGCAACTTAGCATGCGACCGTTTGATCTTAGATCCAAGGGCTGCCAGCAGCCCGTATCATGGTCGCGCCTACCACGACCGTCGCGTCGCTTGGGCGGTCGCGCCCTTGGAGATTTAACACGGTGCGTTAGGCTATCTGATGTTGGCATGTCATACATAGTCATCACTTAGTAACTCATACTACAACAAGGTTGGCTATAAGTGTATTTTTTTACTCCACTCTATCTCTTTCTTCGTACTCAAGGAAGAAACAGTGCTAAGCGCGTGTATTTATTGCATTTGCCAAGGAGTAACCACTTCCAATGAAATGGTGTTGCTAAGTTTGCTTCATTTAATTAGCTATAGACTCAAAATTGTCTTTTCACCTAGGTACACGCGCTTAGCACCGCTTCTTCCTTGGGTCACCAAACTAGTCTCTATCTTCTTGATTAACTTGCCACATCAGACTTTATGCCTATGTGGAAAGCTTAAGCACCTGTAGGAGCAAGTAAAAGTAAGTACAATAGTGCGCTTTACATGGCATTTTTGCATATGTGGAGGAAAGAGAGGCAAGGAAAAAGTGGAGAAGTGGGCTCTCATGCAAGAGCCAGCCTCTACTACATGGTGGAGCATTGGGATAGGCACCTATATGGAGGTGGTCAGGAATCTGGTAAACTCACGTCGGTCGTAGTGCCGCAGTTAAAATGATAATGGCAAGTCAAATCACGGGGCCCAACCTATCCAGCAGTAACTCGCTGTCAAATAACACAGCCCTACGTTTGCAGCAGCCTACCCCCTCGTCTGCTCGTGTCTCTGTCGAACCGACTAGGCGGAACTTCCCCGCTGCCTACCACGCAGGAAAAGCCCCGCCCTCGACTCTTAAATACAACTAGATCCGCTTAAGAATCCAATGATATACTTTTCGTGACATAGTAACTCATATTTAGTTCGTCAAATGGGTGACCTAGAACTACGTGCAGGCCCTATAAACCGAGATGCCTAAAAATAAAAAAACCGAGACGGAGAGGGTAGTTCAGCATGTATCTTTTTAGATCAATATAGTCGGGATTCACCAAGGAGCAAAACCAAGTGGTAGGCTGCTCCTGTCGTGTAGGCGTAGCAACTCAAGTAGCGTCAGTCCGCACATGAAATGGCAACACACTTAGCAGGACCCCTTTGGCCGACACGTGGCTCATCCACCGTCTTGTTCCACGTGCGATGCACCAAATTACAGTTCGGAGCAGCGGTTGGAATTGGAGGCACCCCGGTCATAGCGCCGCAGTAGTAGAAAATGAGCGACGAGCGGTCAAATCACAAAGCCCCACCTTTCCCGCATTAAGCTGGATGGACGAAGCAACCATCATATCAGTCTATGGTGCAAGAGCATAAAGAAAAGAGAAAACAATGATGCGTGTGGCAGCTACCTAGGGCACCCTAGGGTAGGGGTCTCCACTACAGATCCTTTTTTTGAAAGCGCCTCCACTACAAATCGGCTTCTCCCTCATCGTCTGGAAGAAAACCGATGATGAGTGCGGCGGTTGGGTTTGTAGGAGTACTACAGCGTGCGGGGCCACGTTGTAGTAAACGGGTTCGAGCCTACACCTTAAATATGTGTGGGCCGCTTGGTTTTACGGGAACGAGGAAGCATTTTGGGTTCGGGGACCAGTGCAGATATAGTACGTACAAAAGAATGTGGAAGTAGGTTTGACCGAAAGGCAATGATGCATGTGCCCTGCATTTTGATATACCCGGGGCCGCGTGAAATTTGCTACTCTACTCAAAACTAGTAAGGTACACATGTATTGAACGCATGAGATTTTGAAACCAAATTATGAATAAATACACACTATAGGTTGTAAAGCTTTGAGTCATATATGTATGATGTAGATGTTCATTTAGTTCTTATAGTTCCTCTCATTCAAAATCAATAAGTTTTATAAAAATGTTAAGATTCATGGGGTTGTGCATTGTACTTCCTCCGTTCCAAAATAGATGACCCAACTTTGCACTAACTTTGTACAAAGTTAGTGCAAAGTTGGGTCATCTATTTCGGAACGGAGGGAGTAAATCATAAAGTAAAAAACAAATAATGGCAATTCATTTAGAAAAAATAATCAATTATGATACAGAAGATTCTAGAACAAAGGAGAAGTGCTTGTGTTTTGAAGTTTGTGCATTATGCTTAAGTTCAACCATGGAGTCTCCTAAATTGTACATGTGGCAGATCTGGTGGAATGTTGATGATATCCAATGGCCAGTAGTGCTCGGATTTGCCTATCTCTGCACTGTCAAGTTAGCTTCATCCAGCGACCATCTTTCAAAGTTATTGGCACACTATATAGTTCTTGTGCCATAGTTGCAAGTTTTGGAAAAAAGCTACTAGTGGGTTGTACTATCTATTTAGGAATAGAAGATGTATACATGGAAGTTGCAGGGAAAGAGATGACGTGGAGCATCTCAATTCCTATGAGTAGGGATTGGAAAAGAGATGTCATTTGGTTCACATCATAGGAACTTTTCTATTGAATATAGAGATGACAAGTTTCTCAATTCCTATGAAGAGGGATTAGAAAAGAAATGTAATTTGGTTCATATCATAGGAACTTTTCTATTGAATATATGTTAATGTTTATTTTCCTTTGAAATTAAGGGAGTATAGGAATCCATTCATCTGAACCAATTGGCTCTAAAGGAAAAAATCCTATAAAAATGATATCATATAGAGTTCCTATGATATTCCTCGACAATAAAGGATGCTTGAAATTGCTGCGGGTGATACGATGGTCTTTCTTTGTAGATTCCTCACCCAAATTTATAGTTACCTCTGGAAGATGAATGAAATGATATATACATGGTATTCTACATGTGCAATTTGGTACATGATAAATCCGTAAAAGTTTGCGAGGTTCGAATTTTCAATAAAGCTATATGCACTGCATTTCGGAACGGAGGGAGCATACGGCAATTGCTAACACTTACGTGGAAGATTTGTGTGTAGGAGGAGTGGCTGTTCTGTTAAATGACATGGCAAAACTGACACTGTCGGATGCCAATCTAACGGTCCTTATGGCATTTGTCAGGAAAAGGCTTGTGGCGAACGTTTATCGGATAATGATTTACGGACACATGCATTGCATTGATACATGCCCCCCTCTCTCTCACGCACACGCACCCTCACGAGTCACGACTCTCCCGAGTCCCGTCGCAGACTCGCACATTGCACCCACCGTCTATCTGCAGGTAGACGTCACGCACATATGTGCTCTTCACACCCTACCCTCAGAACTTCTAAAAAGCAAAAGACGGCGGGCACATTTTATTTTAGCTCACACGTCACACACTTTTACTATTACTCTTGCAACGAACATTCTTTGGGCATAGTATATTGTACTCTCACGAAGAGAAGCAATGCACGCACGCACGAGTTCTCTCACACCCACTCGCGGGTACATGTAGGGGCACGTTTTTTTGAAGCTGGTACAACAAAATCACTCCACTATATATAAAAGTAGGAGCCTTAGCGCTTGCTTTACTAGGGTTCCTCTCATTCACTCTCTCATGCTCTCCAGATCTATGCAACACATAGGTGGCCACACTCTCTCAGCTCACGGCTGGTCACAAATCCGGCCGGACAACCTCGACCGGGGCAAGGGTGTAGGTGCATCGTTCACGCTGTCGTCGGCGGCGAGGGAGGAGACCAATGGCTGCCCGTGCATCCCGATCGGCGGCCGTGCCGTTCTCTCCGAGAGAGCGCCAGCTCGGGATGGCCTCCGACCCCTTCTTCCTCCCTGCGGTATTGTGGCCAAGATGCGGCCTCCTGATGCCATCTTTGCGGCATGCCGACGACCCTCAGGTATATATTCCTTCGAAACCTACCTTGTTCTACTGCCCCAGCTCCCTTCGTGTGGATCCTTTTCTACTTCCGTCCGCTGTTCCAAAGCCACCTAGATTTCTACTAAGGAACGTGCTTTGCACGTATTTTCTATATGATAGATACTCATATACCTTATTTTTAGAGAGAGAAATCGGTACTCGTATCTTGAGTAGATATCATAATGTGTTTGTTTGCATGATCTAAGGACTATTCTGAAATAAGAAGCAAATCACTTGCACAAATCAAACTGAGTTCCAAGTAAGAATTTGATTACAAGATAAAAGTTGTAGTTTTATTATATGTTGTTTCCTGGGTTCCACTGATGTATAGTTCCAGTGTTGTTTGACGGTTTACATGCATGTTTATGGACTATTTTGTGTAGCTAAATAAGTCATTTAGGTCTGACAGACACTCATGTCATGTATTAGCTTGAGGTATAGCTTATGTATGACTGAAATAAAATATTACACTTTTTCTGCAAATAATAAAAATATTACATTTGTCGATTTAGCAGAATAAAACTTTAGCTAGCATCAGCCATACAGTGTTATGTTATGTGAACAGTGTAAACTTTGCAGTATAGCGGCATCTAAAAAAATTCATTTTTAAAGTAATCTAAAAAAATAAGTTAGTAGTAGAGTGTTTGTTTCCCAGGTGACAACGGGGAACCAAAATGTGCTAGCTATTTGCCAACTTGTCGTACTTGCATGCGAGGAGGTGGCAGCAGTTTCTAGACATTTCCAACTTCAGTAGGTGCAATCCAGATTCAACACGGACTTCTTTATTTGTTTACTTGGAGAGCAGAGTCGGCCATGTGCACAAGGAGCGGGACCGAATCCGGCAGCTCTCAGCCGTCACATCATGTCATCCTTTGTTTGATGGACGGCAGTGATATGCATCAGAGGGGAAATGAACGGTGGATTTTGAGACAATGCTTGTTTGGGCGGGAGAACCGGAGATGGAGTGGTAAATCCAATTTCAAAACTGCCCCATTATAGTAGTAGTAGATTAGAAGTAAAGCTATTTCATACAGTCGACTCAAAGCTTTGGTTCAAACAGGGAAGAAAGTGGGAAAGCTGTAACATGAATCTAGGACTTGGTTCTAAGAGGAAACGGGGGAAAGTAGTAATATCTGTCACTGTTTAAATAACCGTATATCTTATTTGCCCAAATAGGGATGTCTGTCTCCATATCGTTTCGGGATGTGTGTCTCTGTATCGTTTCTATCCGCGCAATCAAAAGCACACACCTCAGTTTTAGTACAACTGCGCAAAATGAGATGGCTATCCCTCGCTGCCGTCGTCTAACCTCCCGTCTTCAAGGTATCCCTACATTGGTAGTAACTAAGGTAGAATGACCAACGCAATCTAAAACAAGCTGATTCGTACGTTTTACTTCCTGATTGCAGTGCAAGGACGAGCGAAAAAACTGCATCCTAGTCCGATATGCACTTTCTACTAGTTCATCCATGGACCAAGGACTAGTTGGCACGGCTGCACAGCGGTTTTTTGGACAGGTGCACCGACAAGAGGCATTGTGGTCTGCTTATTTCTGCAAATAGCGGTGCTTAAATTTAGTGGAATGCACAAGCATTTCAGCTGGTCAGTACACTGCATGGTTCAGTTCAGCATTCTAGTTGATACCACAATTATAATTGGTTATTATGGAATGAGAGAACCTAACCCTGAATGGTGGCAACAAGAAAAAACCAGAGTGAACTCCACGAAATTTAAGCCTGCCGGGAGACCCTTTACTCAGAGAGAAGCCTTGCTTGTTTTTTCCTGATTTGTAAACCTTCTCACAACTTTGTCTTTTGCTGTGAACTAGTATATGTTTGTTATGTTCTATGAATCATTGAGATGTATAAAATTGCTTAACTTATGCTTTTCAAGTTTCTTATGAAGACGAGTTTAATGTGAGTGTTCCACATGAGCGCTGGACTAGCGTCGAACGTTTGGAATTTATTACATTGTGGGCACAATTAACTGCATGAACCACTGTAACAAGATACATAGTTGCTTATATGTCAGACAGCAGATTGTTGATTGTTAGCTGGTCGATAGCCTTGTGGTGAAGCGAGCTGAGCCAATGTGTCGTGTTTTGCACAACTACTTACATGTGGGGTAGCACCAACTGCATGAAAACGAGAGAATTACACTACGAGCGGCTGACACCAGGGACCCAGCAAGTCGCCCAGTTTTTTAGGAACAAGCAGTTGTTATTTATACTAGTTTTAGCGACGGATCAGGGTAACAACGGGGTTGTGCGGGGGTTGTGGCCCGTCTAGCCAGGGTTTCATTTATGTTTACCACATCATGAGCCCAGTTGTGTTTTTTTCTTGCTGAAAATGGCTAGCCCAGTTCTATTTTTTTAAAAGAAATACCCAAACAAGGCCTACTTGCTTTATCGGCCCTGCTGGGCTGCAAATCTTTCAAGACGAGGAGAGTTTCATTCGGTTTGCCCAGAAATGGGCTGTACATTTTTAAAACACATCAAACCGGGAATTAGTTTCAATTTTTTTTCATTACAAGATCTTAAATTCTATTGGTTTTTATGCGTGGACAATTATTTGGATTTAATATTTATATAAATTATTTTCAAAATAGTTTGAATGTGAATCGATATTTTTGGATTAAAAACAGTTGATCTCACTGAAATATGCAAAATTTCGTATACTTTTTAACCGTGGCCACAATATGGGGTGTGATGCTAACAAAAGGAAGATGGGCTTCAAAAAAATTCTTAAGAATTAGCAAATGGGATATACATTATTAGAAATAATGGCAGATGGGATGTATGCTGTTTTCCACAGATTTGAGACTGACTTGTGCGCCTACTACAGGTTGACGCGTATGCCTTCATAAAAAAAAGGTTGACGCACACGCAACGCCCTGTCAACTTAGTCAACACACGAGAGCATGACTGTTGGATGTCCATCCAACGACTGCCGTGCTTCTTAAATCTCTGCTCTTTATGCTCAAGCCGCTCAAACAAGCACCGGGGGGACTGCCTGCCCCCTCCTCTTGCGGCGGCTATGCTGCCGCGCAGGCCTCACGGCCCCACCGTACTCCCATCACTGGCCTACACATCCCTCTACTCACCCACACATGCTCTTATTCTCCGGCGACGGCAGACGAACCGGTAAACCCTTGTACTCCTCCGCGTGGGAAACAACTGTCGAGTATTCCCTGGCTCCGCGTCGTTCCCTTCCTAGGCCTCGCCATCGTCCACCGCCCTGGTGCTCTCGGCGCGGCCTGGTCAACATGGTCAATGAACGACATCCATCGGAAGTGGACTGTACGTGGAGAGGCTGACAGCTGGGTCCACGGCCGCACGCAACGAAATGCCTCCTTATTACGCGCAAAATAATGATTCCTCCACCTGATAGCTAGGACCCACAGGAAGGGCCTCTGTATTTCGTGAAAAAACGTCCCCCGCGCTAACAGGTCGGACCCACCAGCTATATCTTCACATGCAAGGAAGTGCCTGCTTATTATGCCCAAAAAATGAATACCCCCCTGCTAGCTAGGACCCACCATATTGTTGGGCTGACTTGTGGGCGTACTAAGTTGACAGGGACGGAGAGCTTTGTCAACTTAGTCAATACTCCAGTGACCGTATGATGTCCATCCAACTGCCATAGTGCTTCTTCAACCTCTGGTCTTCTTGCTCCAGCCGCCCAAAGCAGCGCCAGTCGTGCCGCCTGCTCCTGCCTCCCGTGGCCGGCTGTGCTACCGCGGAGGCCTCACCGCCCCCATACTACTCCCACCACTGGCCATGCCATCCCTCCACTCACCCACACCCCCTGTTATTCTGCGGCCACGGCAGCCTCACACCGCAGCCGAACCAGTGAACGCTCGTACTCCTCTCCGCGTGGGCATCCACTGTCGCGTCTTGCACGGCTCCGCGTCGTCCCCTTCATAGGCCCCACCCTCGTCCACCGCCGTGGTGCTCTCGGCGCGGCGTGGTCAATGTGGTCAACGACCGACTTCCATCGGAAGAGTACTGTATGTGGAGAGGCTGACAGCTGGGTCCACGGCAGCCGCAAGGAAGTGCCTCCTTATTACGTGGAAAATAATTATTCCTCCACCTGACAGCGGGGACCCACCGGACGTGCCACCAGTATTTTGCAAAAAAAATCGTTTCCCCCTGACTACTGGGACCCACTGGATGGGCCACCGTATTTCGCCAAAAAAACGTTCCCCCCGCTGTCAGCTTGGACCCACCGGAAGTGCCTCCTTATTAGGCACAAAAAAATGAATACTCCCCTGGCTAGCTGGGACTCACCTTGCTGGGAGGCTGACTTGTGGGCCTACTAAGTTGATGGGGACGAAGGGCTTTGTCAACTTATCAATATGAACGATTCTAGCTCCAGTGACCGTATGATGTCCATCCAACGGCCGTAGTGCTTCTTCAACCTCTGGTCTTCTTGCTCCAGTTCCCCAAAGCAGCGCCGGTCGTACCGCAGGCTCCTGCCTCCCGTGGCCGGCTGTGCTGCCGCAGAGGCCTCACCGCCCCCTACTATTCCCACCACTGGCCAGGCCCTGCGGCGACGACAGCCTCACACCGCGGCCGAACCAGTGAAGCCTCGTAGTCCTCTTCGCGCGGGCTTCTACTGCCGCGTCGTCCCCTTCCTAGGCCTCGCTGTCGTCCACTGCCGTGGTGCTCTCCGTGCGGCATGGTCAACATTATCAAGGAACGACTTCCATCGGAAGAGTACTATAAGTGGAGAGGCTGACAGCTGGGACCACGGCCATAGCCCAGTTTTTTTGTGATTTGCCAAGTAAGTCGCTTTGTCAGGCCTGTTGGGCTACAAATATTTCAAGACAAGGAGAGCTTTCATTCGGCTGGCCGAGAAAATGGCCCATCAGTAATGAGAAATGGGTTGACATTTTCAAAACACATCAAACCGGCAATTAGTTTCAAATATCTTTTTTTTCATTTAAAGATTTTAAATTACATTAATTTTTATGAGTGGAGAATTTGTTGGTTTTATATTGATATACATTTATTTTTAAAATCAGTTTGAATGTGATTCGAAATTTTGGGATTAAAAACAGTTTGGACTGCACCAAAATATGCAAAATTTCGTATAATTTTTTAACCGTTGCCACAATATGGGTTGTAATGCTAACAAAGAGAATATGGGCTCCAAAAAAATCCTTAAGAATTAGCAAATGGGCTGTAAATTATTAGAAATAATGGCAGATGGGTTGTATGCTGTTTTCCACAGTTTTGAGGCTTTCCTAAAAAAAGGTTGACACACAAGCCCTGACTGTTGGATGTCCATCCAACGGCCGTCGTGCTTCTTCAATCTCCGCTCTTCCTGCTCGAGCCGCTCAAACAAGCGCCGAGGGGACTGCCTGCTCCCTCCTCTTGCGGCGGCTATGCTACCGCGCAGGCCTCACGGCCCCACCGTACACCCATCGCTGGCCTAGCCATCCCTCTACTCACCCACACCTGCTGTTATTCTCCGCCGACGGCAGACGAACCAGTAAACCCCCGTACAGTCGTACTCCCCTCCATGTGGGAAACAACTGCCGAGTCTTCCCTGCCTCCATGTCCTCCCCTTCCTAGGACTCGCCGTCGTCCACCGCCCTAGTGCTCTCGGCGCGGCCTGGTCAACATGGTCAACGACCGACATGCATGTGAAGTGGACTTTACATGGAGAGGCCGACAGCTGGATCCACGACCGCACGCAAGGAAATGCCTCCTTATTATGCGCAAAATAATGATTCCTCCACCTGACATTAGGGACCCACCGAAAGGGCCTCTGTATTTCACGAAAAAATGGTATAGCTACTGACAGTTCGGACCCACAATCTATATCTTCGCATGCAAGGAAGTGCCTCCTTATTACGCACAAAAAAATGAATACTCCCATGTTAGCTGGGACCCAATATAGTGGCAGGCTGGCTTGTGGGCCTACTAAGGTTACGGGGACGGAGGGCTTTGTCAACTTAGTCAATATGCATGACTCTAGCTCCAGTGACCGTATGATGTCCATCCAACGGCCGTAGTGCTTCTTCAATATCTGGTCTTCTTGCTCCAGCCGCCCAAACCAGCGCCGGTCGTGCCTCGTGCTCCTGCCTCCCGTGGCCGGCTGCGATGCGGCGGAGGCCTCACAGCCCCCCTACTACTCCCACCGTTGGCCAGGCCATCCCTCTACTAACCCACACCCCCTGTTAATCTGTGGCGAAGGCAGCCTCACACCGCAGCGAACCAGTGAACCCTCATACTCCTCTACGCGTGGGCATCCACTGCCGCGTCTTCCCCAGCTCTGCATCGTCCCCTTCCTAGGCCTCGCAGTCGTCCACCGCCCTGGTGCTCTCGCCGCGGCGTGGTCAACATGGTCAAGGAACGACTTCCATTGGACATGGACTGTATGTGGAGAGGCTGACAGCTGGGTCCACGGTCGTAGCAAGGAAGTGCCTCCTTATTACGTGCAAAATAATTATTCCCCCACCTGACAGCGCGACCCACCGGACGGGCCACCGTATTTCGTGAAAAAATGTTTCCCCCCTGACTGCTGGGACCCACTAGCTACATCTTCACACGCAAGGAAGTGCGTCCAGGCAAAAAAACGATTCGCCCCCTGACTGCTGGGATCCACCAGCTACGTCTTCGTAGGCAAGGAAGTGCCTGACAATTGGGACCCACCTGGTCAAAGTGTACGTAGCGTTGTCATTCTGTTCGTGAACGTGTACATACATACTGGTCAATGTAGAGGCGCGCACGTGTCGTAGTAGAGGCGCACATGTAGAATTTACACATACGTACAGCGGCCAGGGTGCAAGAAAGAAAATACGGCCACGTATGTGTACATACGGGCGGGGTGTCGAATGCCTACTCGCGCATATGTACGACTAGGGCTCGTGTACATGGCTGGGTCAGAACAGATGAACATCGTCGTCGTCGTGTTCATGGGAAGGCAATGAAATTCGTCGTGTTCATGGGGAGGCAACGGAATGCGTCGTGTTCATGGGGAGGCAACGGAACGTATGGGAGCCAACCGACTGGGTCGGAACGGAATGCGTGGTCGTGTTCATCGGGAGGGCTTGGACGGAACAAGCGATGGAAACGAGGCCTGGCGTATCGTGAAACGGAGGAAACGGCCTTGTGTTCGACCGACCATGTTCGAAACGGGATCCTGTTCATCGGGAGGGGTCTGGCGTACCGCAAAACGGAGGAAACAGACCTCCTACGGTCGAAACGGGGGTCCTGTTGATCGGGAGGGGTGTGGCGTACCACAAAAAGGATGAAACAGACTTGTGTTGGAGCGCTAGGGTCGAAACGGGGGTCCTGTTCCTCGGGAGGGGTGTGGCGTATCACAAAACGGGACTCCACGGGATACTGTTCATCTCCACCATCGACCCCCTCCAGCCTCCACAAGCTATTGTTCATCCACCGTCGACCTCCTCTAGCCTCCACCTGCGACTGTTCATCCACGGGCTCCTGTTCATCCAGCCTCCACCGCACGCTACTCCACCGGCTACTGTTCAACTAGCGCTCTCCACGGGCTCCTGTTCAACCACCCCTCCAGGGGCTACTATTCATCCTGCCCTCCACCATCTACTGTTCATCCTGCCCTCCACGGGGTGGTCCTGTTCATCCAGCCCTCCACGGGGTCCTGTTCATCCAGCTCCAACCGGCTTGATCGATCGGGGTCCTGTTAATCCATAGGCAACACAATGGGGTCCTGTTCATCCACTCCCACCGGGAATTGTTCATCCACCCCCCTCCCCCCGCAACGCTCACTGTTCATCCAGAGGCATCATCGATCGGCTTCAGTTAGCAACAGTAGCAAAGGAATCACTCGATCGGGTTCAGTTTACAGCCATCGATCGATCGCTCGGATTCAGTAATGCGTAGCCTGTAGTGCACTCGCTCGGGTTCAGTTAGAGACCAACGCCTCACTCGGGTTCAGTTAGAGCCAACGCCTCGCACACACGCGCGTACGTGTACAAGAGAAACGCGCATCGCTCGGCCCCCGACCTCCCATCGTAACCGGGAACTCCCCGACATTTTCCTTGCCCTCGCTTCTACCATGGTTTTTCCCGTCGTGGACGGCCCAGAGAATGTCATGCAGCTGCGTCTCTGGCCCGCCCAGGACGAAAAGCCCATTTTCTGTCATGATTTTTTGTCATAGAAGTAGGAGCCCACCACATCTATAATGATACTGGGTTTTGTCACAATTATCGTCATAGAAGTGTCATATGTATGAAAGAATTTTTTTTCGTTCGGCCCAAAATGTCACGGATGTGTCTTTTTTTTCTATTTCCAGATTCCTCCTTGTCAAGGACAAGGTATAAGATTGCCATAACGAGGACGCAATATCAGCGTTCTGCAAAAACTGTGCGGACGAAGGAATCCTCAACGCCACCAATCAACGCCGCATACTAAAATTTGCTGACTTAGCAACCATCATACAAAAATACTACGCGATGGAAAACGCCTGGGAAACTCGGGCAGCTCGGTGGGAACCACCAGCCCCAACCCAACTTCCCCTATAGGTGAAAAGGGCGTACCCTCGGGGCACACCCAGTCCAACAGTCAAAAAACAAAAAGCCACTATACGGCATGACACCGTTCTGGAAGGGTGGCTCGATGGCCCATGCAAAATACATACAACAACAGATACCATGGCAACCCACAGCCTTAGAGCATGTTGGATACTACGACATGTAGCCAAGAGTGGCGAGTACATCCTTATTAAGGACGCCCCAGAACAACACCCCCAGAAGACGATGACCCAGGAGTGTCTTCAAGACATTCGCTTCTAATAACAAGCGCAAAAGGGCACTTCGCGAGCTCAACAAAGTCTGCCAAATTGTTGTAATAAACCCGTGGAATGACACGGCTATAACATTCAACGCCGGTGACAAACCAAAGTACAGAACAGTACGAGCACCAGCTGCATTAGTCCTCAGCCCCATCGTGGATGGGTTTCGACTCACCAAGGTCCTCATGGACGGTGACAGCGGACTAAATCTCATTTACGAGGACACACTCCATAAAGTGGCAATAGAGAGGAGCCGCATCAAACAAAGTAACACAACCTTCCGGGGAATTATTCCTAGTTGGGAGGCGCGGTGCACGGGCAAAATGACACTTCACGTGGTATTCAGATCCTCGGAGAACTATTGGTCCGATGAAATAACCTTCCAAGTCGCCCCTTTCAGCAGCGGATATCACGCCCTATTGGGGCGGGATGCTTTTACATGCTTCCAAGCTATACCTCACGAAGGATATATGAAGCTCAAAATTCGCGGACCAAACGGTATAATCACTCTCGTCAGTGATCCAGACATAGCACTCCGCGTTGAAAACAAAACCGCATCCCTGTCCCTGGAGGTGCTATCCGAAGCCCTCGCGGTCGAAGAATTAACCGCACTACGCTCCACAGTAGACAGGGACGATGTGATCCTCGACAAACGCCCCAAATCCACCTCGTTCAAACTGGCAGAAGAAATAATCAAATTCCAGGTCCACCCAACGGACCCCAAGAAGACAGCATCCGTCAGAGCTCAGCTGAACCCAAAAGTCGACGCTGCACTACAAGAATTCCTGCGTGAAAACTGGGGCATATTTTCCTGGAACCCTTCGGATATGCCAGGGATCCCACGCAAGTTGGCCGAACATAGCCTCAACATATTAAAGGGATTTAAACCAGTCAAGCAAACACTTCGGCGCTTTTCCGAATCTAAGCGACAAGCCATGGGAGAGGAGATGGCCAAGCTCATCGAGGCTGGATTCATCAGAGAAATCAAGCATCCAGACTGGCTGCCAAACCTGATAATGGTACCAAAGAAAGATAAATCTTGGCGCCTATGTGTCGACTTCAAGGATCTCAACAAGGCTTGCCCTAAGGACTCCTTTCCCCTTCCCCGCATTGATCAAATCATTGACACCACCGCAGGACATGACTCACTTTGTTTCCTCCACGCATACTCTGGATACCATCAAATCAAAATGATGGTATCCGATCAAGCTGCAACAGCATTTATTACCCCATACGGGCCATTCTGCTTCAATCCATGCCCTTAGGGCTCAAGAACGCCGGCGCCACATATCAACGCATGATTCAAACATGCCTGGAGAAACAGATTGGCAAAATAGTAGAAGCTTACGTTGATGACATCATCATCAAAACCAGGCACGTGGAAACACTAATAGACGACTTATGTCTTACATTCGACAACCTCAGGGCGTATGACATCAAGCTCAACCCGGAAAAGTGTGTCTTGGTTGTCCCCGCTGGAAAACTGCTGGGCTTCATCGTCTCCAATAGGGGAACCGAATCAAACCCATCCAAAGTCCGAGCTTTGTCACAATTGGCTAAGCCAACAGACCTTAAACAAGTTCAACAACTTGCAAGTTGCATGGCAGTTCTAAGCCGCTTTATCTCCAGATTAGGAGAAAAGGCACTGCCACTCTATCGCCTTCTATGGCGAACCGACCACTTCGTGTGGACGGATGCGGCAATAGCCAGACTGGAAGAAATAAAAACCCTTCTTGCGAGCAATCCAATCCTGGACGCACCAAACGCCAGCGAATCGATGTTATTATACATATCGGCAACACATCAGGTGGTGAGCGCCGTACTCGTCGTTGAACGAGAACAGGATGGACATAAATTCCCGCTTCAGAAGCCAATATACTACATATCTATTGTCCTTACACCATGCAAATCTCATTATCAAAAAATAGCATATGCGGTCTTCATGGCATCCCGAAAGCTCCATCACTACTTCCAGGAGTGTTCGATCACGGTGGCTTCTAAAGTACCACTCAACGACATTATAAACAACCGCGATGCTACGGGCCGGATTGCCAAATGGGCCATTGAGCACCTGCCATTTGACATTACATATAAACCACGTCGAGCTATCAAATCCCATGTACTGGCTGACTTCATCGCCGAATGGACGGAGGCCGAACTGCCTAAAGAGTATGGCACATACTCCAATTGGGGCATGCACTTCGATGGCTCCAAAATGCTGGTAGGGTTAGGAGCGGGTGTCGTTTTAACGTCCCCTACCAGAGACATCGTCCAGTACATTCTCCAAATACTACACACAGACTCCAATAATGCAGCTGTATATGAGGCCTTATTGCATTGTCTCCGGATGGCTGTTTCCATGGGCATACAACACCAAGAAGTGCGCGGGGACTCAAACCTTGCAATATCTCAAATAAACATAGATTTTGATGATAAAGATCCAAAGATGGCAGCGTATCGTAATGCAGTCATAAAAATGTCGGCCAGGTTCGAGGGGCTCAAGTTCCATCATGTGGCTCGAGAAAGTAATCAAGCGGCGGATGTTCTTTCTCGTATTGGTGCTAAGCGCGACCCCGTCCCACCTAATATCTTCCTGCAAAGGCTCTTTAAGACATCCGTGGGGTGGCAGGGGGAAAACGGAAATACTAGTCCGGACCAAACATAACCCTAGATCCCAGAAACACCGACACAACACCGTCGGCACATCTCATCATGGCAGTCATTGCCCCATGGACTGAACCCTTCCCGGCCTACCTTAATAGGAAGGAGCTTCCTGAGGACCAGAATCAGGCCCGCTGCATTGGCTGGCGCTCAAAGGCCTACAAGGTTCATGTTGGAGAGCTCCACAAGAAAAGCGCCACCGGAGTCCTTCAACGATGTATATCCGAGGAAGAGGGGCGGCACCTCTTGGCTGAAATTCATGCCAGACTCGGTGGTCACCATGCCGCAGCTCGGGCCCTTGTTAGCAAGGCCTTCTGTACAGGGTTTTATTGGCCGACGGCCTGAGAAGATGCACAGGACCTTGTCTAATGTTGTGTCGGATGCCAACTCTTTGCCAATCAAAGCCATATGCCCCCACTGCCCTACAAACAATCCCCATCACTTGGCCTTTCGCGGTCTGGGGACTCGACATGGTTGGACCCCTTAAGGGAGGAAGCCATAAGAAAAAATATCTATTGGTTATGGTGGACAAATTCACTAAGTGGATAGTGGCTAAACAGGTCAAAACGGATGAGTTCGGCCAGGTGATAGACTTCATATCCGATGTTGAGCACTGTTATGGTGTCTGTAGGATCGAAAGTATGTCTAGAGGGGGGCGATTAGACTACTTGACCAAATAAAAATCTATCCTTTTCCCAATTTTAGTTCTTGGCAGATTTTAGCTATCTTAGCACAAGTCAAGCAATCTCCACACAATTAAAGCAAGCATGCAAAAGAGTATACGAGCAGCGGAAAGTAAAGCATGCAACTTGCAAGAATGTAAAGGGAAGGTTTTGGAGGATTCAAACGCAATTGGAGACACGGATGTTTTTGTCGTGGTTCCAATAGGTGGTGCTATCGTACATCCATGTTGATGGAGACTTCAACCCACGGAGGGTAACGATTGCGCGAGTCCACGGAGGGCTCCACCCACGAAGGGTCCACGAAGAAGCAACCTCGTCTATTCCATCACGGCCATCGCCCACGAAGGACTTGCCTCACTAGCGTTAGATCTTCACAAAGTAGGCGATCTCCTTGCCCTTACAAACTCCTTGGTTCAACTCCACAATCTTGTCGGAGGCTCCCAAGTGACACCTAGCCAATCTAGGAGACACCACTCTCCAAGAAGTAACAAATGGTGTGTTGATGATGAAGTTCTTGCTCTTGTGCTTCAAATGATAGTCTCCCCAACACTCAGCTCTCTCTCACAGGATTTGGATTTGGTGGAAAGAAGATTTGAGTGGAAAGCAACTTGGGGAAAGATAGAGATCAAGAATCATATGGTTGGAATGGAATATCTTGACCTCAACACAAGTGTAGGTGGTTCTCTCTTAGAACATGTGTATTGGAAGTGTAGGTATGTTCTGATGGCTCTCTCCACAAATGAAGAGTGGGTGGAGGGGTATATATAGCCTCAACACAAAATCTAACCGTTACACACAATTTGCCAAACTCG
This sequence comes from Triticum monococcum, assembly GCA_034509565.1. Classification (NCBI taxonomy): domain Eukaryota; kingdom Viridiplantae; phylum Streptophyta; class Magnoliopsida; order Poales; family Poaceae; genus Triticum; species Triticum monococcum. The sequence continues at coordinate 270,988,442 of CM067842.1, read as the reverse complement.
GTCGGACCGATTTAGCAAACCTAGTGACCGTTAGGATTTTCGAGGGGACTGAGATGCAACTCGGTAGGACCGATATGGTTAGGGTTAGGGCATAACATAATCTCGGTGTGACCGATTACAAAAACTCGGTGGGACCGATTTTGGTAATAAGCTAACCAGAGAGTTGGTCAGGTAAATTCGGCGGGACCAATTCGCTCATGTCGGTGAGACCGAAATGTTACAAAAGGGAAACAGAGAGTTTACATTGCAATCTCGGTGGGACCGATCGCTCATCTCGGTAAGACCGAAACGTTACGAAGGGAAATAGAGAGATTACAATCCCATCTCGGTGAGACCTAGATCCCTATCAGTGAGACCGATTTGCCTAGGGTTTGTTGCAGTGGCTATGACATTTGAAACTCGGTGGTGCTGTATAGAAAGAATCGGTGGGGCCGAGTTTGACTTTTGGCTTAGGTCATATGTGGATGTGGGAAGGTAGTTGAGGGTTGTGGAGCATATCACTAAGCACTTTGAGCAAGCCAGCCATTAAGCAACACCTCATCCCTCCTTGATAGTATTGGCTTTTCCTATAGACTCAATGTGATCTTGGATCACTAAAATATAAAATGTAGATTCTTGATCTTGAAGCTTGAGCCAAACTTTTTGTCCTTAAAATTTTGAGGGATCCACTTTCCTCATCCATGCCATGCCGTTCATTGAGCTTTTCCTGAAATATTAATCTTGGAATAATGTTAGCTCAATGAGCTATATGTTGTTAGGAATTACCAAAACCACCCAGGGATAGTTGCACTTTCAGTGTCCCAAACAGCATCATCACTGACAACGACTCCAATTTCACAGCCGACGGGGTAAAAACCTGGTGTACTAATCTGAGTATTAAACTAGATTACGCCTCCGTCTACCACCCACAAACCAACGGTCAAGTCGAACGCGCCAACCATCTTATTATGAGTGGCACCAAGCCTAGACTAGTGCGGTCTTCGAAAAAATCAGACAAGCACTGGGTTGAGGAGTTCGACTGCTTACTCTGGGGTCTGCAGGCCACGCCAAACTGTACTACCGGGTACACACATTTCTTCATGGTGTATGGTGCAGAGGCCATATTGCCCTGCGATATTGTTCACGACTCACCTAGAGTGCGTATGTACGAAGAGAGAGAAGCCGAGCTCGATCGGCAGGACAGCATAGATGCCCTGGAGGAGGAACGCGATGTCACAAAAGCCCGTTCAACTGTTTACCAATGGCAGGCTCGAAGATATCAAAGCAGAGAAGTACGGGCCAGGACTTACAACATTGACGAACTCGTTCTACGGCTCCCGGAGAAGAAAAAGGGCAAACTCAAGCCCAAATGGGAGGGTCCCTTAATAATTGACGAAGTTCTCACCGGAGGAGCGTACCGTCTTCGCGATGCATTAGACAATCGCCTCGAGCCGAACCCCTGGAACGCGGCCAGACTCCGGAGATTCTACGCCTAGCACTAAACTCCTTGTTCGTCTCCTCCTCCCCTATAGTTTCCTTTATTTTTTCCCTCTTTTCGATTACTTTCTTCTTTCTCGCTTTAAAGCTTTGGTGCAGCTAGACCGCACACCATTGGCACACACATCTTTAAAAATGTACGCCACTTGTACCTGGGGCTTCTCGGACAGAAGTTCTTGTCATTCCTTGAGCATCAAGCTCCTCACATATGAGGATTTCCATATGTACCTTTTCTTTGCCATTATATGCATCGATATGACTTAAGTTTTGGCCAAGCTGGGTTGTCTGGCTCCTGTGATTATGCCCTACGTTCCCGCTAGTTCGGCTAAGGCATAAAGGGAGCAGCTCCGCGATTGTTACCGCCGGGTCATCCGGATGTGTACCTCAGACTGGGTGAAGCCAAAAGCGAGCATTCTTAAGGGAATATTTGGTCGGTGAATTAAAGATGTTTTTAAAGCCCACTCCATTATGCACTACCCAGAAGTTATACAAACCGTGGTGCTCACATCACAATTCGGACATGCGCATTAAATGCATGCACACCCAGGGAAAGGAACCCTTAACGGAACTATTCTCTATGGAAGATGTTTCTTACGATATCAATGTAATATAACATAGCTAGCCGGATACAACTTGTCTGTTCAAGCAACTATGACCCCTACGCCAAGTTTTCCAGGTATACCCCGACCTATTCGTCTACGACGGTATTCGGAAACACTCCGTACTTTTGGGACCAGAGGTTGAAGCGAAAAGCTCTGCCATGACAAATGATATACAATTCAGCTAGATGAGGAAAGTACACAGTCACTTGGACTCGAAAACCTCCTCCTCTACACCTTCCAACATGCAGTCTAACTTACAATCCTGTTGGGAATATTTGGCGGCCACCTCTACTTGGTCATATACTAAACTAACGGGAATTTCTTCCCCATTCGACCCTACCGGTCCGACACAAGCCATGTGATTAGGATCCAGCTTGGTATATCGTGTCATCACCATGGCCCAAGCCTCTCGCGCACCCTCTTGGCATGCGATATCTTCCATAGCCGGATACGCCGCCGTGCTCCCTTGAACATCTCTACCAGCTGCTCCATGCATCTTGGAGGGGGGTTGGATGGCCATAAAGCCTTGGATACACTCCGCATCTCCTGCCGAGGTTGCTCGTGCAACTACGACAGCCCTTGCAGAAGATCACTCGATGATCCAGAAACCTCCTCTTCGGGGCGGTTCGTCAACACACTTGCAATTACAGCTATGTCAGCTACCGTTACCTCCAAAACTGTTATAAAACAAAAGTGGCCACATACTGAATATGCCGCCTCGCAGCTTCTTGTTCTCCTTCACAGAGTCAGCTAGCTGAGCTCGCACATCTTTCAGTTCTTCGCCCAGTGTGGAGTTCGAGTCCTGGAGTTTCTTTTTCTCTTGAACGACTTTTGTCAATACACGCTCGCCCGTTGCTAGTAGGTTTTTGGCTCTACGTTCTTCGCTTCAAGCGGCGTCCAGCTGCTCTTGCACATGGTCTAACGGCCGAACACAAAGATTAGCACCCAGATTCGCACTATTGGTGTATCATTATGAATTTTCGCTAGAAGGAAACATTACCGGGAGATGCCTTGTATTTCTCCAGTTCGGCATTGGCAGCAAGCCGCCGGCGCTGACACTTTTCCAGCTCCTGAGCTAGTTGGGAGTTCTTCTCCGTAAGCACCTGGTCATACATTGATCCTTAAATCATTTGTTTCAACTCGTTTATGTCTCGGGGGCTACTGGCATATGGATATCATAGTCAGACAAAATAAATTTACCTGCGCATCTTTCAAATGTTGCTTTGTGGCCCTGTTAATCCCATCTCGAGCAGCTCGGATGTACACATCAGCCGAGTTGAAGGCATTAAACGACTCTTCTGAAAAGCCAGGGTCTTGTAAAAATGCCCGATGGCGCCAATGATTCATCGCACTCTCCACTTCCGAGTCCTCGGCCAGAGGACAGTCCGGTTTCGCCTCCGCGTCGGCCCCCGTCTTCATGGCAGGATTTGAATCCTGGATGTGGGAAGTACGACTGCTCGAGCCTCCGGATACGGTCTGACGCTTCCTTCTCCTGACACATGAATAACAGGAAGGTCACGGTTGGACGTGGTTTCTCAGGTGCAGGTGGAGAATACATACCTCTTCAATGAGGGCACGGCCGTATCTTCCTTTGCTTTCCTCTTGGAAGGCTCGCCCGGAGTGGGGGACGCTCTCTGCGGAGGTACTCTTGGAGTAGTACGGCGCGCTGAACCATTCCCCTTTTGAGCACAGGAAAGTGCGGTGGGTAAGAAGGAAGGAGAGATCTCTTTTGAATAAGGTGTGTTCGGATCACTTACGTGTGAAGCTGGAAGAAGACCGGGGTTGTCGGCGATGATGGCCACTTCTGTGCCATCGTAGCTTGTCTGGTAAAACAACCCCTCCACAAGCACCACAAATATATCTGGATCCTCTTCGAACCTGAGATCGAGCTCCCGGTTGTGGTCCTCCGGCTGTGGGTCAGGACTATAAAATCCCTTGGTGACCTTTCGCCAGTGCTGTCATAAGCAAACATGCTAGAAGTTTATCAAAGGCAATTCAGAGATGGAAGAAGTAAAAATAGAGGGGTCGGGCCTTACCCAGCTAGGAGGGTTATACATAGAGTGCCCGTCTCTACATTTGATGCAGAGAAATTCCTTTTCCTCCCATTTGAATAGTTCGGCTAATCTCTTAGCCAAAGCGGCCTGGGTATCCGGACCTTTCCGGCCACAGCGAGAGGTGTCGTCCTCCCCATTGTATTGCCACATGGGAAGTCCTCTGTATTGGAAAGGCTAAACCCCTCGCGCTATGGAAATCGCCATAACCACGATTACTGTGAGTCTGGACAGGGTGAGCTCTTTTATCCTGCTCATCAGCTGACGAACCTCCACGTCGTCTTCCTCTTCAAGACTCTGGGGACGCCAACTGTGGCGTTTCTTCAGCAGGACGCACGCAAATTCAGGAAGACCCTTTCAAATCGGGTCAGGAAGCGCAACGTCCTCTATATAAAACCATTTGGAAGGCCATTCATCAGGTGCCTTCCTTGGTGTGCCGGATGGATATCCGGTATCGATGACGCACCAAATTTTGGCTCCGCCCACTTCAAATATTGACCCTTCATGATTGTGCGGGACGAGACATAACAACTTCCTCCACAACTCGAAATGAGCCTCAACGCCTAGGAAAAGTTCGCATAAAGCGACGTAACCCGCAATGTGCAGAATAGAGGCCAGAGTGAAGTTGTGCAACTGGAGGCCGTAGTATTCCCGAAGCCCTCGGAGGAATGGATGGATTGGAAATCCAACACCTCTTAGCAGGTAGGGGACAAAACACACTCGCTCCCCCCGGACGGATTGGCGAAGTCCTCTGCCAGAGTCCCCTCATTGAAGAAAGTTAGCCCTGTTCGTACAGGGACTAGATCAGCATGGGGAAGGAATCCCTGCGTTTGCAACTTCGTCAATCGGCTATGAGACATGGAACACCTCTGCCACTCGCCTTTCTTTGGGCCAGGACGAGCGGAGGAGCTGGGAACACTAGCCATGCTGAATTGGTTTCTCCTAAGCAGTCTCTGCGGATTTCTTCTGCATAGCGCTGAATGGATCTGGGATCCAATCTCTTTAAATAGGCGCTCTTCCTCGCATGGATGGGGTGTTATTTGCAAAAATACCCTGACTTTCCACATTCACTCGACACATGGAGGACGAAGATTATTCAAACACGCAGAAGACAAGGAGGAGACATTGGATCAATGGCCGAATACATTACTTGGGGATCAGTGAAGGGGGAACCCGCCTTGCAATGCTGAAGACAATATGTGTGCCGAGCACCTCGCTATTGAAGACTGGTTCGGGGGCTACTGAGGGAGTCCTAGACTAAGGGGTCCTCGGGCGTCCGGCCTGTTATCCATGGGCCGGACTGATGGGCTGTGAAGACATGAAGGCCAAAGACTGCACCGTGTCCGGATTGGACTCTACTTGGCGTGGAAGACAAATTTGGCGACCGAAGATTCCTTCTTATGTAACGGACTCCATGTAAACCCTAGATCCCCTCGGGGTCTATATAAACCAAAGGGGATAGTCCGGAAAGGACACCAGATATACTCATTACCATATTCATGGGCTAGACTTCTAGGGTTTAGCAATTACGATCGCGTTGTAGATCAACTCTTGTAATACTCATATTCATCAAGATCAACCAAGCAGGAAGTAGGGTATTACCTCCATAGAGAGGGCCTGAACCTGGGTAAACATCGTGTCTCCCATCTCCTATTACCATCGATCCTAGACGCATATTCCGGGACCCCCTACCCAAGATTCACTGGTTTTGACACCGACAACAGGCCTCTAGGGCTCGCGGCTAGACGCCCTCTTGGCGATGTCGTCTGCTTCCTTGTCCGTGTCTCATGGGACATGCTGAAATTCCAAGCCGAGGAAGTGTTTTTTGATTTTACGTACCTCTTCCAGGTAAACCTCCATGTGCTCGTCCTTTGGCTTGTATTCTTTGTTGGAGAAGGTGGCGAGGAGTTGGTAGTCGCCCTTGATGGCGAGTGATACGTGTCCAACGTATCTATAATTTTTGATTGTTCCATGCTATTATATTATCTATTTTGGATGTTTATGGGATTTAGTAAACACTTTTATATTATTTTTGGGACTAACCTATTAACCTAGAGCCCAGTGCCAGTTTCTGTTTTTTTCCTTGTTTTAGAGTATCGCAGAAAAGGAAAATCAAACGGACTACAATTGACCTAGAACTTCATGGAACTTATTTTTGGACCAAAAGAAGCCCACAGAGTATCGGAGATGGACCAGGAGAGTCCCGGGCTACCCACGAGGGTGGGGGGCACGCCCCCTGCCTCGTGGATAGCCCAGAGATCCACCGACGTACTTCTTCCTCCTATATATACCCATATACCCTTAAAACTTCGAGAGTAGAGTAGATCGGGAGTTCCGCCACCAGAAGCCTCCGTAGCCACCGAAAACCAATCTAGACCCATTCCGGCACCCTGCCGGAGGGGGAATCCCTCTCCGGTGGTCATCTTCATCATCCTGGTGCTCTCCATGACGAGGAGGTAGTAGTTCTCCCTCGGGGCTGAGGGTATATGACAGTAGCTATGTGTTTGATCTCTCTCTCTCTCTCTCTCTCTCGTGTTCTTGAGGTGGTACGATCTTGATGTATCGCGAGCTTTGCTATTATAGTTGGATCTTATGATGTTTCTCCCCCTCTACTCTCTTGTAATGGATTGAGTTTTCCCTTTGAAGTAATCTTATTGGATTGAGTCTTTAAGGATTTGAGAACACTTGATGTATGTCTTGCATGGGATACCCGTTGTGACAATGGGGTATTGTATTGATCCACTTGATGTATGTCTTGGTGATCAACTTGCGGGTTCCGCCCATGAGTCTTAGGGGTTGGCACACGTTTTCGTCTTGACTCGCCGGTAGAATCTTTGGGGCACTCTTTGAAGTACTTTGTGTTGGTTTGAATAGATGAATCTGAGATTGTATGATGCATATCGTATAATCATACCCACGGATACTTGAGGTGACATTGGAGTATCTAGGTGACATTAGGGTTTTGGTTGATTTGTGTCTTAAGGTGTTATTCTAGTATGAACTCTACGATAGATTGAACAGAAAGAATAGCTTCATGTTATTTTACTACGGACTCTTGAATAGATCGATCAGAAAGGATAACTTTGAGGTGGTTTCGAACCCTACCATAATCTCTTTGTTTGTTCTCCGCTATTAGTTACTTTGGAGTGACTCTTTGTTGCATGTTGTGGGATAGTTATATGATCCAATTATGTTATTATTGTTGAGGGAACTTTCACTAGTGAAAGTATGAACCCAAGGCCTTGTTTCAACGCATTGCAATACCGTTTGTGCTCACTTTTATCATTAGTTACCTTGCTGTTTTATATTTTCAGATTACAAAAACCATTATCTACCATCCATATACCACTTGTATCACGTTCTCTTCACCGAACTAGTGCACCTATACAATTTACCATTGTATTGGGTGTGTTGGGGACACAAGAGACTCTTTGTTATTTGGTTGCAGGGTTTCTTGAGAGAGACCATCTTCATCCTACACCTCCTACGGATTGATATACCATAGGTCATCCACTTGAGGGAAATTTGCTACTGTCCTACAAACCTCTACACTTGGAGGCCCAACAACGTCTACAAGAAGAAGGTTGTGTAGTAGACATCAAGCTCTTTTCTGGCGCCGTTGCTGGGGAGGTTAGCTCTTGAAGGTATATCTTTAGATCTTGCAATCGAATCTTTTTGTTTCTTGTTTTAGCACTAGTTTAGTTTATAAAAGAAAATTACAAAAAAATGGAACTAAGGGTACCTCAAATGCTTCATCTTTTTAATATCTATCATGAAAATAAGGATTCCGATAATTGTGCTCAAGTGCTAGGGTAAGAATGCATTAGAATGTTTGGAACTAAATCTTTGAATGATGAGCATGATTGCAATGTTGTTAGTATGAATTCCTTGAATATCTATCATGCTAATGATATGCAAATCCACAAGCTTGGGGAAGCTATGTTTGATGAAGGTGATAGTTTTTGTCCCGCAAGTTTTAATGAGCAAATTTATTATGATGAAAGCATGCCTCCTATTTATGATGATTATATTGATGAAAATGGATTTCGAGAGGTCATGACTATATTTTGTAATGAATCCACTATTTCGGAAGAGGTTCCAATTGATTATGAGAACAAAATTGCTACCTATGATGATTATTGTGATGACTTGTATGATATAAAGAATAATGATATCCATGAAACTGGTCATCATGATTTTAGTTTTCAATTGGATTATGCCTCACATGGTAGTTATTTTGTTGAGTTTGCTCCCACTATTATGAATGAGAATTTTTTTTGCTTATGTGGAGAGTAGTAAATTTTCTATGCTTGTAGATCATGAAAAGAATGCTCTATGTGATGGTTATATTGTTGAATTAATTCATGATGCTACTTAAAATTATTATGAGGGAGGAATATATGCTTGTAGGAATTGCAATAATATCAAGTTTCCTCTCTATGTGCTTAAAATCTTGAAGTTATGCTTGTTTTGCTTTCCTATGCAAGTAGATTCTTGTTCCCACAAGTTGTTTGCTCACAAAATCCCTATGCATAGGAAGTGGGTTAGACTTAAATGTGCTATTCATATTCTTTATGATGCTCTCTTTATGTTTCAATTCTTATCCTTTACGAGAGGATCATTGAAATCGTCATGCCTAGCTAGGGGCCTTAAACGGTAGCGCTTGTTGGCAGGCAACCCAATTTTCTTTTTGTTCCTGTTTAGTAATAAATAATTCATCTAGCCTCTGTTTATATGTAGTTTTATGTTTTAATTAGTGTTTGTGCCAAGTAGAACCTTTGGGTAGACTTGGGGAAAGTCTTTGTGATCATGCTGTAAAAAAGAGAAACTTTAGCACTCACAATATTTTCTGCCATTTTTTATTGGAGAGTGCTATTTAGTTAATAAGTTTTGCAGATGATTAATAGATAAATTACTCACTTCCAGAAATTTATTTTAGAATTGTTGGGGTTACAGAAGTATACGTTTGATTCAGTTTACTACACATTGTTCTGTTTTTGACAGATTCTGTTTTCTATGTGTTGTTTGCTTATTTTGATGAATCTATGAGTAGTATCGGAGGGTATGTACCATAGAGAAGTTGGAATACAGTAGATATTACACTAATATGAATTTATAATGAGTTCACAATAGTACCTAAGTGGTGATTTATTTTCTTATACGAACGGAGCATACGAGTTTTCTGTTAAGTTTTGTGTTGTGAAGTTTTCAAGTTTTGGGTAAAGATTCGATGGACTTTGGAATAAGGAGTGGCAAGAGCCTAAGCTTGGGGATGCCCAAGGCACCCCAAGGTAATACTCAAGGACAACCAAGAGCCTAAGCTTGGGGATGCCCTGGAAGGCATCCCCTCTTTCGTCTTTGTTCATCGGTAACTTTACTTAGAGCTATATTTTTATTTACCACATGATTTGTGTTTTGCTTGGAGCATCGTTTTATTTTCTTTTGTTTTGATTTCTTTTTGAATAAAATACCAAGATCTGAAATTCTTAAATGTTAGGGAGTCTTTGCATAGTTGCATGATTATTCGACTACTCATTGATCTTCACTTATATCTTTCGGAGTAGTTTGTTGTTGCTTTAGTGCTTCACTTACATCTTTTTAGAGCACGGTGGTGGTTTTATTTTATACAAATAGATGAACTCTCATGTGTCACTTATATTATTTTGAGAGTCCTAAACAGCATGGTAATTTTCTTTGGTTGTGAATTTAGTCCTAATATGATGGGCATCCAAGAGGGATATAATAAAAACTTTCATATAAAGTGCATTGAATACTATGAGAAGTGTGATGCTTGATAATTGCTTTGAGATATGGAGATGGTGATATTAGAGTCATGCTGGTTGAGTAGTTGTGAATTTGAGAAATACTTGTGTTAAAGTTTGTGATTCCCGTAGCATGCATGTATGGTGAACCGTTATGTGACGATGTCGGAGCACGATTTATTTGTTGATTGTCTTCCTTATGAGTGGCGGTCTGGGACGAGCGATGGTCTTTTCCTACCAATCTATCCCCCTAGGAGCATGCACGTAGTACTTTGTTTCAATAACTAATAGAATTTTGCAATAAGTATGTGAGTTCTTTATGACTAATGTTGTGTCCATGGATTATACGCACTCTCACACTTCCACCATTGCTAGCCTCTCTAGTACCGTGCAACTTTCACCGGTACCATAAACCCACCATACACCTTCCTCAAAACAGCCTCCATACCTACCTATTATGGCATTTCCATAGCCATTCCGAGATATGATGCCATGCAACTTTCCACCGTTCCGTTTACTATGACACACTTCATCATTGTCATATTTTTTTGCATGATCTTGTAGTTGACATTGTATTTGTGGCAAAGCCACCGTTCATAATTATTTCATACATGTCACTCATGAGTCAGTGCACATCTTGGTACACCGCCGGAGGCATTCTTATAGAGTCATATCTTGTTCTAAGTATCGAGTTGTAAGTAAATAAAAGTGTGATGATCATCATTATTAGAGCATTGTCCCACTTAGGAAAGGATGATGGAGACTATGATTCCCCCACAAGCCGGGATGAGACTCCGGACGAAAAAAAAGAAAGGCCGAGAAGGCCCAAAAAAAAGAAATGAGAGAAAAAGAGAGAAGGGACAATGCTACTATCCTTTTACCACACTTGTGCTTCAAAGTAGCACCATGATCTTCATGATAGTGAGTCTCCTATGATATCACTTTCATATATTATTGGGAATTTTTCATTATAGAACTTGTCTTTTATATTCCAATGATGGGCTTCCCCAAAATGCCCTAGGTCTTCGTGAGCAAGCGAGTTGGATGCACACCCACTTAGTTTCTTTTTGAGCTTTCATACACTTATAGCTCTAGTGCATCCATTGCATGTCAATCCCTACTCACTCACCTTTATATCTATTGATGGGCATCTCCATAGCCCGTTCATATGCCAAGTTGATGTGAGACTATCTTCCCCTTTTTGTCTTCTCCACAACCACCATTCTATTCCACCATAGTGCTATATCCATGGCTCACGCTCATATACTGCGTGAAGATTGAAAAACTTTGAGAACACCAAAAGTATGAAACAATTGCTTGGCTTGTCATTGGGGTTGTGCATGATTTAAATACTTTATGTGGTGAAGATTGACCATAGCCAGACTATATGATTTTGTGGGGATAGCTTTCTTTGGCCAGGTTATTTTGAGAAGACATGATTGCTTGGTTAGTATGCTTGAAGTATTATTATTTTTATGTCAATATTAAACTTTTGTCTTGAATCTTATGGATCTGAGTATTCTTGCCACAATAAATAGAACTACATGGATAAATATGTTAGGTAGCATTCCACATCAAAAAATTTGTTTTTATCATTTACCTACTTGAGGACGAGCGGGAATTAAACTTGGGGGTGCTGATACGTCTCCAACGTATCTATAATTTTTGATTGTTCCATGCTATTATATTATCTGTTTTGGATGTCTATGGGCTTTATTAAACACTTTTATATTATTTTTGGGACTAACCTATTAACCTAGAGCCAAGTGCCAGTTTCTGTTTTTTTCCTTGTTTTAGAGTATCGCAGAAAAGGAAAATCAAACGGAGTCCAATTGACCTGAAACTTCACGGAACTTATTTTTGGACCAGAAGAATCCCACAGAGTATCGGAGATGGACCAGGAGAGTCCCGGGCTGCCCACGAGGGTGGGGGCGTGCCCACCCCCCTGGGCACGCCCCCTGCCTCGCGGACAGCCCAGAGATCCACCGACGTACTTCTTCCTCCTATATATACCCATATACCCTAAAAACTTCAAGAGCAGAATAGATCGGGAGTTCCACCGCCAGAAGCCTCCGTAGCAACCGAAAACCAATCTAGACCCGTTCCGCCACCCTGCCGGAGGGGGAATCCCTCTCCGGTGGTCATCTTCATCATCCCGGTGCTCTCCATGACGAGGAGGTAGTAGTTCTGCCTCGGGGCTGAGGGTATGTACTAGTAGCTATGTGTTTGATCTCTCTCTCTCTCTCTCTCGTGTTCTTGAGGTGGTACGATCTTGATGTATCGCGAGCTTTTTTATTATAGTTGGATCTTCTAATGTTTCTCCCCCTCTACTCTCTTGTAATGGATTGAGTTTTCCCTTTGAAGTTATCTTATCGGATTGAGTCCTTAAGGATTTGAGAACACTTGATGTATGTCTTGCGTGGGATACCCGTGGTGACAATGGGGTATTCTATTGATCCACTTGATGTATGTCTTGGTGATCAACTTGCGGGTTCTGCCCATGAACCTATGCATACGGGTTGGCACACGGTTTCGTCTTGACTCTATGGTAGAATCTTTGGGGCACTCTTTGTAGTACTTTGTGTTGGTTTGAATAGATGAATCTGAGATTGTGTGATGCATATCATATAATCATACCCACGGATACTTGAGGTGACATTGGAGTATCTAGGTGACATTAGGGTTTTGGTTGATTTGTGTCTTAAGGTGTTATTCTAGTACGAACTCCATGATAGATTGAACGAAAAGAATAGCTTCATGCTATTTTACTACGGACTCTTGAATAGATCGATCAAAAAGGATAACTTTGAGGTGGTTTCATACCCTAGCATAATCTCTTCGTTTGTTCTTCGCTATTAGTGACTTTGGAGTGACTCTTTGTTGCATGTTGAGGGATAGTTATATGATCCAATTATGTTATTATTGTTGAGGGAACTTGCACTAGTGAAAGTATGAACCCTAGCCTTGTTTCAACGCATTGCAATACCGCTTGTGCTCACTTTTATCATAAGTTACCTTGCTGTTTTTATATTTTCAGATTACGAAAACCATTATCTACCATCCATATACCACTTGTATCACCATCTTTTCACCGAACTAGTGCACCTATACAATTTACCATTGTATTGGGTGTGTTGGGGACACAAGAGACTCTTTGCTATTTGGTTGCAGGGTTGCTTGAGAGAGACCATCTTCATCCTACGCCTCCTACGGATTGATAAACCTTAGGTCATCCACTTGATGGAAATTTGCTACTGTCCTACAAACCTCTGCACTTGGAGGCCCAACAACGTCTACAAGAAGAAGGTTGTGTAGTAGACATCAGCGAGGCAGGGGGTTGGCCCTCATCCAGCCCCTGATCTGGAGCGTGAGTCCACTGTGCCACGAAATCGGCCAGGGCCACCCCCTTGATGACCCGGGTCATACTGAACTCCAGCTAGAAGGCATGCAGCTCAATGTTCCATTATGCAATCCTCCCCATGGCGTTGGGCTGTGCAGCACCTTTTCCAGGGGATACGTCAATACGACCCTGATGGGGTGGCCTTGGAAATAGTGACGTAACTTTCTTGAGGCGACTTGTGACCTGAGCAAGAGCTTTTAATGCATAGGGTAGTGAGAGCATGCATTGCGCAACACCGTGCCGACGAAGTACACCGGATGCTCGACGAGGGGCGAGGAGTCTGGGACGTCCCGCTCTGCGGGGGGCAAGAGGGACTCATGATGCTCGCAGGTTGATGAAGCGACATGAGCCTCTAGAGCGCTGCCCTGGGGCATGATACGTCTCCAACGTATCTACTTTTCCAAACACTTTTGCCCTTGTTTTCGACTCTAACTTGTATGATTTGAATGGAACTAACCTAGACTGACGTTGTTTTCAGCAGAATTGCCATGATGTTGTTTTATGTGCAGAAAACAAAAGTTCTCAGAATGACCTGAAACTCCAGGGGATATCTTACAATAAATAATAAAAAATCCTCGCCAAAGATGAAGACCTGGGGGCCCACACCCTTCTCACGAGGGTGGGGGGCGCCCCCCCTAGGGCGCGCCCCCTACCTCGTGGTCCCCCTGGAAGCCCCCCGACTCCAACTCCAACTCTATATAAGTGCTTTCGGGGACAAAAAATAGGACAGAAGAAATCATCGCATTTTACGATACGGAGCCGCCGCCAAGCCGTAAAACCTCTTGGGAGGGCTGATCTGGAGTCCGTTTGGGGCTCCGGAGAGGGGGATTCGTCACCGTCATCATCATCACCCATCCTCCATCACCAATTTCATGATGCTCACCGCCATGCGTGAGTAATTCCATTGTAGGCTTGCTGGATGGTGATGGGTTGGACGAGATTGACCATCTAATCGAGTTAGTTTTGTTAGATCCCTAGTATCCACTATGTTCTGAGATTGATGTTGCTATGCTTAATGCTTGTCACTAGGGCCCGAGTGCCATGATTTCAGATCTGAACCTATTATGTTTTCATCAATATATGAGAGTTCTAGATCCTATCTTGCAAGTCTATAGTCACCTATTATGTGTTATGATTCGTTAACCCCGAAGTGACAATAATCGTGATACTTACTGGTGATGACCGTAGTTTGAGGAGTTCATGTATTCACTATGTGCTAATGCTTTGTTCCGGTTCTCGATTAAAAGGAGGCCTTAATATCCCTTAGTTTCCATTAGGACCCCACTGCCATGGGAGGGTAGGACAAAAGATGTCATGCAAGTTCTTTTCCATAAGTACGTATGACTATATTCGAAATACATGCCTACATTACATTGGCGAATTGCAGCTAGTTCTGCGTCACCCTATGTTATGACTGTTACATGATGAACCGCATCCGGCATAATTATCCATCATTGATCCAATGCCTACGAGCATTCCATATACTGGTTTATGCCTATTTACTTTCCAGTTGCTATTGTTACAATCACTACAAAATACGAAAAACATTACTTTGCTTTCATTACTCTTTTGTTACCGTTACCATCACTATCATATTACTTTGCTACTAAACACTTTGCTGCAGATACTAAGTTTCCAGGTGTGGTTGAATTGACAACTCAGATACTAATACTTGAGAATATTCGTTGGCTCCCCTTGTGTCGAATCAATAAATTTGGGTTGAATACTCTACCCTTGAAAGCTGTTGCGATCCCCTATACTTGTGGGTTATCAAGACTAATTTCTTGCGCCGTTGCCGGGGAGCATAGATCTATTCTTTGAGTCACTTGGGATTTATATCTACTGGACACTATGAAGAACTTGAGAGATCCAAAAACTAAGATCTATCCCTCAACTACGAGGGGAGGTAAGGAACTGCCATCTAGATCTACACTTGATTCACCTTCTATTATGAGTAAGCTTGCGACACCTACACCCGCTTCTGCTATTCGTTCTGATTTGTCGCATGTTATTGATGATGCTACTTCTGCTATGCATGATACTTATGATGAAACTACCTCTATGCCTGATACCACTATGCCACTTAGTGATTTTCTAGAGGAACGACTTGCTAGGGCTAGACAGATTGAAAATATTGAATCTGATTATGAAGATGAAAGTGATGATGAAGAATCACTTGTTATTCCTGAGGGTTATTTATTTGATCAAGATGCTTGTCAGTGTCAAAACCGGCGGATCTCGGGTAGGGGGTCCCGAACTGTGCGTCTAGGCCGGATGGTAACAGGAGGCAGGGAACACGATGTTTTACCCAGGTTCGGGCCCTCTCGATGGAGGTAAAACCCTACGTCCTGCTTGATTAATATTGATGATATGGGTAGTAGAAGAATGGATCTACCACGAGATCGAGGAGGCTAAACCCTAAAAGCTAGCCTATGGTATGATTGTTGTCCGATGATGTTGATGAAGTTGTCCTACAGACTAGAACCCTCCGGTTTATATAGACACCGGATAGGGTTAGGGCTACATAGAGTCGGTTACAATGGTAGGAGATCTTGAATATCCGCATCGCCAAGCTTGCCTTCCACGCCAAGGAAAGTCCCATCCGGACACGGGACGAAGTCTTCAATCATGTATCTTCATAGTCCAGGAGTCCGGCTGAAGGTATAGTCCGGCTACCCGAACACCCCCTAATCCAGGACTCCCTCAGTAGCCCCTGAACCAGGCTTCAATGATGACGAGTCTAGCGTGCAAATTGTCTTCGGCATTGCAAGGCGGGTTCCTCCTCCAAGTCCTTCATAGAATATTGTAAACACTAAGAGTAGTGTCCGGCTCTACAAAATAAGTTTCCACATATTGCCATAGAGAGAATAGTATTAACACAAATCAAATCTGCTGACGTATTCTGCAGTGTGACATCACACTATGGCCAAGTCCCTTACTCGAATAGTTTTCACTTTTCCACCTCAGCGTGTTTTGTGAGGCGGTTTCCTTGGCACGTCTTGTCAAAGCAGAGATCGTGTACCCCCCTTTTACAGGATTCTCATCAATACGAACGTGGGTAACCCAATCGTGCCCGTTAGCATATTTTTCTCGATTAAAGGCGAGTCCCAAACGGTTACGGGGAGGGCTCCTGGTATTCAGCCTCTTATAAAGAGACCAGGGCCTTATCTTTTCTCCAATCCAAAACAAGTTCGCCCATCGCCTCGAGTTCCAACACCCCAGGCTCCAGATTCCGGGCGCCTTGGACCTTCGACAATGTCCGGTTCCGACCTTCAAGGCTGATGGATGCCCTCTTCCATCACGGAGGAGGACGTGCTAAAGTTGAGAGAGGCTAAGTTCCTAACCGGCGAAATTTGGCAAAGGTTGCCTGCTCAAGGGCAGGTCATCCCCAGTCCCCAGCCCGGTGAGAGCGTGGTGTTCATGTCTCACTTCCTTCGGGGGTTGGGCCTCCCAATGGATCCCTTTGTGAGGGGACTACTGTTTTATTACGGGCTGGAATTCCATGACTTAGCTCCGGAGTCCATCCTCCATATCTCCTCGTTTATTGTCGTGTGTGAAGTGTTCCTCCGTGTTACCCCTCACTTCGGATTATGGCTCAAGACCTTCAAAGTGGAGCCGAAGATGATCAAGGGACGGCACGCAGAGTGCGGAGGCGCTGTTATAAGCAAAAATGCTGATGCTCCATGGCCCGAGGGATCTTTTCAAGAGGAGCTGGGCTTGTGGCAAGGAGAGTGGTTTTATATCACTGCTCCCCGGAGTACCAAATGGGTGGCACCTCCTGCCTTTCGCTTGGGTCCCCCACCACGGCTCGCGTCATGGGTCAACAGAGGGTTAGATTCGGGTTCGCCCAAAGATGTGCCCTTGTTACAGGGCTGAGTTAAGGATCTCTTGAAAGGAGACCTCAGCCTGGTCAAGGTGACACAGGTCATGCTGATTCGCCGAATATTGCCCGGCAAACGTCCCCCCTTCGCCTGTGGGAGTCTAATCCAGAGGGACCGCGAGCTCTCCAGAATTTCATGGGCGCAACGCCCGTGAAGATGTATAAGCTGTTCTTCGGATCACAAGAAATGTGTCCGGATTTAACCAAGGACGCAGGCCTAAGCCGCAATCGCCCGGATACTCAAGAAAGCAACCTTGTGCCCTGACCTTCTATCCGTATAATAAACTTGCCCCTAAAAGAGCCGTCCTTCTAAACAGGAGTGGATAGCAAAGGCAAAGCTGATCAGTTGTCCGGCTCCCCTACCTGAAACCAGGCCGGATCCCGTGCTGGTCAGGATGCTGGAGGTAATGCCTTTGGAGGGGGAGGACAAGGAAGCTATGGCCTCCTCGAAGGAGGCTGCTCCGAACGGAGGAACCGACAATTCCTCTCCTAAGGGGAAGAAGAGAGCCGCCTCTGACGACCCGGAAACCATGGCCTCAAAGCGGGGGAGAAAATCCTCGTCAGAGGGTCCGACGCCGGGTAGTTCCTTGGCCGGACTACGCCCTCAAGGGGATCGGCCCTCCAGCAAGCCGTAAGTGGAGAAAGATTTTCCTTTTGAGGGATGAGGGAAATCCCTGATTTATATCTGAGAAGATTAACCAAACCTTTACCTTGTAGCTCGGACCTCAGCCCTTCTCAGCAGAGCTCGTCTTCGGGGGATCTCCTTCCAGAGATGATGGAGAGCGGGATGCCTCCCCTTGCCGTGCCGCCTAACGAGGCGGGCGATCCTAAGGTGTCGTCGCGGAGGGTTTCTCCGAATCCGTCAAGGGCGGAAGGTATATATGCGCCCCCCCGAGGTTCTCCGCGTCCGACCTTTGAAAGAGGTCATGGGACGAGCCCGGCACCGTCTGGTGCTCGGTCGGAGGAGCTGAAGATTCTGCTGGGGCGAGCTTGTATCTCAGAGGAGCACCATGCATTAATGGGCACGGTGATTGAAAGGATTTCATCCGTAGAGAGCGGATTGCATGAGACCGTCAAAAGCTTACTGACGGGTTTCGAGGTACATTAGATAATGTATACTTTTGTCAGTTGCGCATAAATAAGATGCGCCCTGTGTAGATAGTAGCCCCTGAGACTATGCGCGTCATCAAGAAATGAAGGCACGCAGAGGATCATAATCCCAGGTCTAAGATGTCGCCTTTGAATGTAGGCGGTAGGGTGTCCGGAATCAAGCCGAACTGACAATTTTGCCGAACTAAAGCGGCAACTGGACGTGGCAGATGCCGACATCACGCTTGTCAATAAGCGACTGGATGAGGCTCAAGGTATGTAATTCCTCAGGCGACATCGGGTAAGAATAGTTTTATGCCTATGTCTTATGATGTGTGTGCTTGACGCATATGGTGCGGCTTCCGTGGAGAGTTTTAGGGCAGAACTTGCCCGAGCTAAAGAACAAGCCAGCGAAAGTGATGCGGCCGCCAAGAAAGCCCTTGAAGAGCTGAGAGCCGAACAGGCTGCTCATTGCCGAAGCAAGGAAGAGATGGCTGAGATGGCCGAAAAGTTAAAAAGCGCTACAGACCATTGCAGACTTCTTGAAAAAGAAGACCAGGCGAAACAGACGGACTTAGAGAAGGCCGTTGCCAATGCCAAGGACGCGCTCTCTGCGATGAGAGCTGCAAGGGAGGAGCTGCGTTAGGCCGAACAGATTGCGGCTGGAAAGCCCTTTATGCTGAGAAGGAAATCTTGCGATCCGAAGTTTGCTTCGTTGGCCGGATGTGGAGTGTGGAGGATACCTATCTAGACTTGGCAGCGGGTGCTGCTGATGCGACCGAACACTTTTGAGATCAGAAAGATCGCGAAGTGGAAAAGCTTTTCTGGTCGCAGTTTCACAATCCAGAGCGTCCACTGGCGGTGGACGATCATTTGGCTCAATGGGCCAAACTAAATAGGTTGTCCGGACTCGCCATGAAGTACGTCATGGGTTACCTGTGGCCGGGGAGATCGGAGCGAAGAGTTATTTCAGCTTGGTGCAACAATTCCTTGACGCGGTGCCGCGTATAAATGCGTGAAGAGGTCAGCATGCATAGAGGGCGCTAGGATGGCTCTTGCCCGTGTTAAGACATACTGGGCGGAGATGGAGACCACCGTTGTTGCGTCCAAAGATTCAGAAAAAGCCGAGTACCCTCGGAGCACTATTTTCAGGAAGTCCTTGAAGGCGCTCGTGTAATAGAGACGCAGTGCTCGAAAGATGCTATGTTATGATAGCATATGTAATTATAGAGTAATATTTTAATAAATTGTGCCTTTTTATACTTGTGCCTTCATGTATGGGAACACCTCCTGTGCGGCCATTTTAATATATATAAAATCTGAAAGATGGCAGTCGTTGGCTTCAGCCCCCATGCACATAGTGCGGGGGTGCTCGCAGAAGACGCATTTTCACACTTAACCCAACGTCTTGGTCCTACAAAGGAGGTGATAGCGCAGCGGGCCAGGCAACTAGACTATAATGCTTTAACACTTTCACTTAGCCATAGGAGCTTGATAGTGAGACTATTTAGGTAGCTCCTTTGTGGCGACTGCGCTCATCCGAGTTCGGGGCGCGTATGTGCCTGACCGGGAAGCGGCCCTTCGTTAAAGCGTAGGAATCCGATAGATTCCGATAGGTCATTGAGTGGCTGACCAGTCTCATGCTACATCATGATAGTCAGTTTTCGTCTTTCTCTACTGAGGTGCTCGCCCGGCCGAACCGGGGCACAATCGCAGTAGTTCTCCTGGTGCTACCTTAGCCGATAGAGCGGAACGTAAGGTAGCCGAACTCAGGAGCCGGGCAACCCAACATTTGACCAAATACATGATTCGGAGCTGATGCATATAATAACAAAACTCGCGATGCCGAACACTCCCTAAGGTATTCGGTCTTTATGAGTGCGGGCGAAACAACACTATATATTAAAAAAGCCCCTAGTGTCCAGGTACGTGCAAAAATTCTGACGTGGCCACATGCAAAGACGCCAGCCTCCTCCTTGGTTATATCAGAAAAAACCAGGGGATGTATAGCAACAAGAGACAGTAAAAAAGGTTTACGCAGGGTCTTAATCTAAAAAGAATCTTTTAGGACGGGTCCCTACTGCACGTCTGCGCCTGTGTCTCCATTGTGCCGTATCCTGGACGGGCGCCGCACGACGTTCATCTGTAAAAGAGACGAACTGAGTTGAAAACGGGTCGTGCTGAAAAAGCATAAAATAAACAAAGTATAGAGTAAAAAATATAAGATTGAGCTTTATTGTCTCGTATTGTATATGCGTGGAGCCCTAAGTGCGGGGGTATATGGCCACTAAGCCTGCATCAATGATGATTTTGCACCGAACTCGTCTATCCGCGTTTGTGGTCTTGAATGACCTATTTCGAAGTTTTTTTGGCCGATGAGTCCATTTTGCTGTGGGGCTGTCAAAGCGGCCGCACAGTCCTCCGCTTGGGGAGGTGCACTTTAGTGCTTTCCCTTCAAAGAGATGATGCCTCGTGGACCGGGCATCTTAAGCGTAAGAGATGCATAATGCGGTATTGCGTTAAAGCAAGCGAAAGCTTCGCGTCCCTATAGTGCTTGATAGCGACTTGAGAATGGGACGATATGGAAGGTCAGCTTTTCGCAGCGGAAGTTATCGGCAGAGCCGAATATGACTTCGAGCCAGAGAAAACCCATACAATGGGTGTCCGGACCAGGTATTACACCTTGAAAGGAGGTTTTGCTGCGGCGGATTCTTGCTGGGTTTATCCCCATGTGCTGGATTGTATCCTGATATATCAGGTTTAGTCCACTACCGCCATCCATAAGGACATTTGAAAACTAGAGTCCACCAATTATTGGATCGAGTATCAAGGCAGTCCAGCCTGCGTTCTTGATATTTCTAGAATAATCTAGCTGATCGAAAATGATCGGTTTTGACAACCAATGGCAGGACCCTTTGGGGATGGGCCGTGTGGTGCGTACCTTTACGGGCACCGCACGTTTTGTTATGTGAAGTAATTTCACTGTTTTTACTTCTTGTGGGAAGTTCTTTTGTTTCCTGGTGCTTTGCTTTTGGGGTTCGTCCTCGTCTTCTCTTGGTGTGTCGAGCCCATTGTGTTCGGCATTGAGTCTGCCGAATTGTTTGAAAACCCAACTGTCTCTGTGGGTATGGTTAGCAGGCTTCCCAGGAGTACTGTGTATCTGACATATCCTGTCCAGGATTTTATTTCGGTTGGATGGATCATCCCTGTTATCCTGGGGGGGGGGGGCGATTTTGCCTGATTTTCTCGTGAGCCTTTGAATCCGGCATTGACTGCCATGCTCTTCGGACTTTTGTCCTTCGTTCGGCGATGGTCCTTGTTGCATCGCTGTTTTCCGTTTCCATCCCTAGTTTCGGATGTACTTGGGTCGCTGGGGCTGCACCTTGCCAACCAGCTGTCCTCCCCTGCACAAAAGCGGGTCATGAGGTATGTTAGTGCGGCCATTGTTCTTGGCTTTTCTTGGCCGAGGTGTCTGGCGAGCCATTCGTCTCGGATGTTATGCCTGAAAGCTGCTAAGGTTTCGGCGTCCGGACAGTCGACTATCTGATTCTTTTTAGTGAGGAATCTATTCCAGAACTGCCGAGCTGATTCTCCAGGTTGTTGAGTTATGTGACTAAGATCGTCTGCATCCGGAGGGCGGACATAGGTCCCTTGAAAATTTGCTCGGAAAGCATCCTCGAGCTCTTCCCAACTTCCAATTGTGTTTTCACGAAGGCTTTTGAGCCAATGCCGGGCTGTCCCTTTAATCTTAAGGGGTAAATATTTTATGGCGTGGAGATCATCTCCTCTAGCCATGTGTATGTGGAGGATATAATCCTCGATCCAGACTCCAGGGTCTGTTGTTCCATCATATGCCTCTATGTTTACGGGTTTGAATCCCTCTGGAAATTCATAGTCCAGGACCTCATCGGTGAAACATAGAGGGTGTGCGGCGCCCCTGTATTTGGGTGCGCCGGATACTGATGATGGCTTTATTGCATTGCTTGCGAGAGCTTGCTTTCTTGGCCCATAAATGGACCTGACTGGCCCATGGTGCGAATCCTTAAGTGGGTCGCATGCCGATTGAAGTGCGGTGCCGCTTGCCGCTTTATGGGGTCGTCTATCCGACCATGTGGCTTTCTCATTTTTGAATGCGAGGGCTCTAGGGCCTCTTCGTCGAATTCAGGCAGTAGCTTTCTTTTCGGATAGCTTTTAGTGCGGCGACTGTCGCCGTATTTATCTCGGTATTGATTACTTTGCTCCATCTAATCCGGAGTGGATCTTCTGCTGTTTTTAGCTTCCGCTTCTGCTTTTTTAGGCTGCGTGCAGTTGCAACGAGCCTCTCATGGAGATTCTTCTGCTCCATTGGTTTGTCCGGCGTGAGGTTGTCTGGAATGCGGTTTTCACCGGAGGAGGGATGTTCAGTTTCTCTATCTGTGTTGCCCTGTTTGGACGGTTGCTCTAAGGCCTGCTCGTCGTCTACCGGCTCATCCTGCTCTATGGCTGAGTTTTTATCGAGGCGGTGCTTGGGTCGGTGTTTACGTCGACGCTTTGATTGCTTTTCGGGGGGTAGAACTCTCGTTCCATCCCCTTTTTCCTCGTTGTCGCTTCCTTTAGGTGTATCCACCATGTATACATTGTGAGGTGAGGTGGCTGTCCAATGCCCTGTGGGCGTTGGTTGGTCGGTATCTCCTGCATCGTCATCCATGCTGTCGATGTCTCCGGAGTCGAAGTTGAGCACGTCGTTTAAATTGTCGACAGTGGCTACCAAGTGGGTGGTGGGTGGGCTTTGAATTTCTTCGTCGTCCGTATCCCATCCTGATAAAGAGAGAGACTTAAGAGAATTCAGAATGACGCCAAAAGGCGAGTGCTGAAAGATGTCTACGGCGGTGAACTCCATTATCGGCACCCAATCGGATTCGATCGGCAGGGGCGAGGGGGGGTTCGGAGTCCAGGGAGGAGTCCGGATCCTCGGAGTCACGGGTTATGCAGAGTGCGGGGCTAGCGTTCGGCTCGATCGCCTTTGAGATCGCGGCCCCTGAGGTAGCGTCCAACCGCTCGTCCTCGATTGGTGCAATAGGCTCCGAGTTAGAGGTCGAAACCGATGCGTGTGCGGCCTCCAGGACACTATCCGGAGGCAGAGCTAGATCAGGCCCCTCGAGATGGTGCGGCGCGCTTGGCCGTAGCTCGAACCCGTCGAAGATCAAGTATCCGTGGATGTCAGCCATGTAGTTTAAGCTTCCAAACTTGACTTGATGGCCAGCGGCATAGTTTTCGATCTGCTCCAAGTGGCCAAGCGAATTGCCCCGCAGAGCGAAGCCGCCGAAGACGAAGATCTGTCCGGGGAGAAAAGTCTCACCCTGGACCGCATCGTTGTTGATGATCAAAGGAGCCATCGGACCTAACGGCGACGACATAGAGGAACTCTCAATGAAAGCACCAATGTCGGTGTCAAAATCGGTGGATCTCGGGTAGGGGGTCCCGAACTGTGCGTCTAGGCCGGATGGTAACAGGAGGCAGGGAACACGATGTTTTACCCAGGTTCGGGCCCTCTCGACGGAGGTAAAACCCTACGTCCTGCTTGATTAATATTGATGATATGGGTAGTACAAGAGTGGATCTACCACGAGATCGAGGAGGCTAAACCCTAAAATCTAGCCTATGGTATGATTGTTGTCTGATGATGTTGATGAAGTTGTCCTACGGACTAGAACCCTCCGGTTTATATAGACACCGGATAGGGTTAGGGTTACATAGAGTCGGTTACAATGGTAGGAGATCTTGAATATCCGCATCGCCAAGCTTGCCTTCCACGCCAAGGAAAGTCCTATCCGGACACGGGACGAAGTCTTCAATCTTGTATCTTCATAGTCCAGGAGTCCGGCTGAAGGTATAGTCCGGCTACCCGAACACCCCCTAATCCAGGACTCCCTCAATGCTTCTTTAGCTATTTTAGCCTCCAAAGATAGATATGAACTCAAAAGATTATTAGCTAAATGGAATAAGCAATCTCCAAATGCTAGGATGAGACCTGACCCTGCTTTTGCTATTTCACCTATATGTGTTGCTGATAAGGATTATGAATTCTCTGTTGATCCTGATATAATTACTTTGGTTGAATCTGATCCTTTTCATGGTTATGAATCTAAAACTGTTGTAGCACATCTTACTAAATTAAATGATATAGCCACCCTGTTCACTAATGATGAGAGATCTCACTACTTTTATATCCTTAAATTATTTTCGTTCTCATTAAAGGGTGATGCTAAGATATGGTTTAATTCTCTTGATCCTGGTTGTGTGCGTAGTCCCCAGGATATGATTAATTACTTCTCTACTAAATATTTCCCTGCTCATAAGAAACAAGCTGCTTTAAAGGAAATATACAACTTTGTGAAAATTAAAGAAGAGAGTCTCCCACAAGCTTGGGGGAGGCTTCTCAAGTTACTTAATGCTTTGCCTGATCATCCTCTTAAGAAAAATGAAATACTTGATATCTTTTATAATGGAATAACTGATGCTTCCAGAGATTACCTAGATAGTTGTGCTGGTTCTCTTTTCAGGGAAAGAACACCGTATGAAGCTGAAATCTTATTGAATAATATGTTGACAAATGAAAATTATTGGGCACCTCCTGAGCCAGCTCCTAAGGCAGCTCCTTCTCCAATTAATGATCCTATTCCTAAACCAATTCCGAAGAAGAGAGGTGTTCTATTTCTCCGTCCTGAAGATATGCAAGAGGCAAAGAAATCTATGAAAGAAAAATGTATTAAAGCTGAAGATGTTAAGAATTTACCTCCTATTGAAGAAATACATTAATTTACCACCTGATGAAGAAATGTATGATCTTAATCCTTTATTTATTGAAGACCCCCAAACCTCGATAACCCGACACAGGTAGTAAAGGTAAATTCTCTCTATAGATATGATAAAGCTGAAGTCCCTCCTACTAAAATTGCTAGTCAATGCTTGGATGAGTTTGATAATTTTAAATTTAAGCAAGAAGACTTCAATGCGTATTTTGGTAGACAAATTAAACAAGATGCTGATATGATTAAATACTTGGGTGATTATATGGCTAGTATTAGAGGTGAAATTAAACTTGTTAGCAAACATGCTTCTATGATTACCACTCAAGTAGAACAAGTAATTAAAGCTCAAAAAAAATTGCTCAATGAGATGAATAGTAAGAAAAATGATTATGCTGTTAAAGTGGCTACTAGAACTGGTAGAATGACTCAGGAACCTTTGTATCCTGAAGGCCACCCTAAGAGAATTGAGAAAGATTCTCAGAGAAATAAAATTGATGCACCTAGTTCTTCTAAAAAGAAGAAAAAGAAAAATGATAGATCTGTGAAAACTTCTAGTGAACCTATTGCTGAATCACCTGATAATCCAAATAATATCTCTATGTGTGATGCTGAAACACAATCTGGTAATGAACATGAACCTAATGAAAATGTTAATGATGATGTTCATATTAATGCTCAACATAGTAATGATAATGATGTAGAAACTAAACCTGCTGTTGATCTTGATAATCCACAATCAAAGAATCAATGTTATGATAAGAAAGACTTTGTTGATAGGAAACATGGTAAAGAAAGAGAACCTTGGGTTCAGAAACCCATGCCTTTTCCTCCCAAACCATCCAAGAAAAAGGATGACGAGGATTTTGAGTGCTTTGCTGAAATGATTAGACCTATATTTCTGCGTATGCGATTGACTGATATACGCAAAACAAATCCTTATGCTAAGTACATGGAAGATATTATTACAAATAAAAGAAAGATACCGGAAGCTGAAATTTCCACCATGCTTGCTAATTATATTTTTAAGGGTGGAATACCAAAGAAACTTGGAGATCCAGGAGTACCTACTATACCATGCTCCATTAAAAGAAACTATGTTAAAACTGCTTTATGTGATCTTGGAGCCGGTGTTAGTGTTATGCCTCTCTCTTTATATCATAGACTTGATTTGAATAAGTTGACACCTACTGAAATATCTTTGCGAATGGCTGATAAATCAACTGCTATACCTGTCGGTATTTGTGAGGATGTGCCTGTTGTGGTTCCAAACATTACTATTTTAACGGACTTTGTTATTCTTGATATTCCCGAGGATGATAGTATGTCTATTATTCTTGGAAGACCTTTTCTTAATACTGCAGGGGCTGTTATTGATTGCAACAAAGGCAATGTCACTTTTCATGTTAATGGTAATGAGCATACGGTACACTTTTCGAGGAAGCAACCTCAAGTTCATTGTATCAATTCTATCGGAAAAATTCCATCGATTATATTTGGTGGTTTTGGATTTCCTCTTCCTACTGTCAAGAAGAAATATGATATACTTATTATTGGGGATGTGCATATCCCTGTTGAGGTAACCTAGTGTTATTCGAAATTTCTCCGGTTTCATGTTAATCGGAATGGGTTTGTTAACAAGACTTGATCAACCTTGTTAGTGGATTCCTTTTGACGAGCATGAGGTGGATGAAACTAGAAGCACAACCCTCTGTACCCTTTCTATACTTTCTGTTATTTAGTTAAAATAAAACAAAATAAATAATTTTCTGTCTGTTATCTGATTATCCGTGCAATATAAAAATACCTCGAAAATAAAAGTTCTCCAAATGCCCTGAAAATTAAATATGATTTTTTATAGAATATTTGAGGATTTATGGAACAAAGAACACACCAGGGGGGCAACCACCTTGCCACGAGGGTGGAGGGCGTGCCCACCCCCCTAGGGTTTGCCCCCTACCTCGTGGGCCCACGGTGGCCCTCCTCCACTTATTCTTCCAGCCACACACTTCACCTTCCTCCCCCAAACACGAAAAACCAACTCAAACCCGAGTCCAAGCTCGTTTTGCTGCCATTTTCAATCTCCTTGCTCAAAGCACCTCTCACAAAACTGCTTGGGGAGATTGTTCCTTGGTATGTGACTCCTCCTTTGGTCCAATTAGTTTTTGTTCTAGTGCTTTATTCATTGCAAATTTGTGTTGTTTAGGTGCCCTGTTCTTGAGCTTGCCTGTCAAATTTATATGGTCAAAAGTAGTTTTGATGCATGATATAGGCCCTAGGCACTTGTAGGAGTAGTTGCTATCAATATTATTGAATTTGGTTACTTTTATTTTGAAGTTACTAAAAATTTCATAATTTTTCAGAAAATGATGAGGAGATTATTGAGGGGCTCATCGAGCCAAAGCTCGAAGGAAAAGGCACTGAAGCCTAAGTATAATTTGCCGCACACCGCGGAGGTTTGGGCGTGTAAATGACCTTCTGAGGATTTCTTGAGAGCAGCCGGGATTTATGAAGATTTTCATGAGTTCGCTCACAATGCTGGCCTCACCGCTTTCCTCCACGACCAATGCGATCAGTATCTCCTGAGGCCGCGCCCGCATCAGCTCCGACCCTTAGCTCGGAGCCAACTATGCCAATCGAGGACGGGTGGCTAGACACCGCCCAGGGGCTGCAGTCTCGATGGCGATTGAGCCAAACACCAGCATAATCCTCTACACAACCCTTGACTCCAAGGTGCCGGACTCCCTTCCGGACTCTGAACCATCTGCGCCCCTACCAATCAAATCCGAGTGGGCGCCGATCATGGAATTCACCGCCGCGGATATCTTTTAGTACTCGCCCTTCGACGACATTCTGAATTCACTAAGGTCTCTCTCTTTGTCAGGAGAGCCCTGGCCGGATTATGGCCAACAGGATTGGGATGCGGACGACGAAGAAATTCGACGCCCACCCACCACCGACTTTGTAGCCACTGTCGATGACTTAACCGACATGCTCGACTTCGACTCCGAAGACATCGATGGTGTGGAAGACGATGTAGGAGAAGAACATGAACCAACACCTACAGGGCACTGGACAACCACCTCGTCGTATGACATATACATGGTGGATACACCCAATGAAGGCAACGGTGACGAGATAACGGAGGATGACCCCTCCAAGAAGCAACCCAAGCGCCGACGTCAGCGGCGTTGCTCTAAGTCCCGCCAAAGCAAAGGTGGTGATACCGGCACAGGAGATAATAACACTTCGGATAGCGCCGAAGTCAACAACAATCCCCTCTAGCAAGAGCAGGAGGATGAAGGAGCTAGCTCTCCTGAGAGAGCGGCTGGCGGAGAGGAGGAGCATGACAATTACATGCCCCCTCCGTAGACAAGGCAAGCCTCGGCGACTATGAATTCGCCATGCCAGAGTATCCCGTCGAACAAGAGCGCTTCAAGCGCAGGCTTATGGCCACGACAAATAGCCTGAAGAAAAAGAAGCAGCAGCTTCAAGCTGACCAAGATCTGCTAGCTGACAAATGGACTGAAGTCCTCGCGGCCGAGCAATATAAACTCGAGCGTCCCTCCAAGAGTTATCCAAGGCGCAGGTTGCTTCCCCGACTGGTGGAAGAAGCGTACGAAACGACTGATCGGCCACCTTGTGGCCGCGATAGAGAGGCATTACAGCCAAAAGCTCAGCCTCCACCCCAACGCCATTCAAATAAAAAGGCATGGGGAGTTACGCCAGACCTGCGAGACATATTGGAGGACAAAGCAAAACATTCAAGATCGATCTACGGATCACGAGAGTGCACCACTCTATGAGACAATAAACGTCACACCAGATACAGTAAAAGCAAATCCAGCTAGGTTGAACACAGCGGGCAGGACCTATTCGAGCTGCGTCGTGATACAGCCCAATACAGAGGCGCCACACACTCCTTATGCTTCACAGACAAAGTAATGGAACATCAATTCCCAGAAGGTTTCAAACCTGTAAACATTGAATCATACGACGGCACTACAGACCCCGCGGTATGGATTGAGGACTTCCTCCTCCACATCCACATGGCCCGCGGTGATGACTTACATGCCATCAAGTACCTCCCACTAAAACTCAAAGGACTAGCGCGACATTGGCTTAATAGCTTGCCAGCGGACTCTATTAGCTGTTGGGAAGATCTGGAAGCCGCATTCCTCGACAACTTTCAGGGCACTTATGTGCGAGCACGAGACTCCAATGACTTGAGCCACATAATTCAGCAGCCAGAAGAGTCGGCCAGGCAATTCTGGACTCGGTTCCTTACAAAGAAAAATCAAATCGTCGACTGTCCGGATGCGGAGGCCTTAGCGGCTTTCAAGCGCAACATCCGAGACGAGTGGCTAGCCCGGCACCTTGGTCAGGAAAAGCCGAAATCTATGGCAGCCCTCACGACGCTCATGACCCGCTTTTGTGCGGGAGAAGACAGCTGGTTGGCTCGCAGTAATAACATATCAAAGAACCATGGTACCTCAGATACCAAGGACGGCAATAGCAGGTCATGTCGCAACAAGCATAAGCGCCACATTGACGGCAGCGAAACCAGGTCAGCGAAAAAAAGCCATTCAAACAAAGTACGCCGGGTCCGTCCAGCTTGGACCATATACTCAATCGCTCGTGTCAAATACACGACACCCCAGACAAGCCAGCCAATCACACCAACAGGGATTGTTGGGTGTTAAAGCTGGCCGGCAAGTTAATTGCCGAAAACAAGGACAAGGGGCCGCATAGCAATGATGAGGAAGAACCCCGGCAAGTGCGGACGATGAACATGATATACGCAACCCACATCCCCAAGAGGGAGCGGAAGCGTGCGGTCAGGGACATATATGCGTTGGAGCTAGTCGCCCCAAAGTTCAACCCTTGGTCCTCCTGTCCGATCACCTTCGATCGCAGGGATCACCCCACTAGTATCCGTCATGGTGGATTCGCCGCACTGGTCCTAGACCCAATCATTGACGGATTTCACCTCACTCGAGTCCTTATGGACGGCGGCACCAGCCTGAACCTGCTTTATCGGGACACAGTGCGCAAAATGGTTATAGACCCCTCAAGGATCAAACCCACAAAGACGACCTTTCGGGGCGTCGTTCCAGGCGTAGAGGCCCACTACACAGGCTCAATTACACTGGAAGTGGTCTTCGGATCCCCGGATAACTTCCGAAGCGAAGAGTTAATCTTCGATATAGTCCTGTTCCGCAGTGGTTATCACGCGCTGCTCGGACGAACCGCATTTGCTAGATTCAATGCGGTACCACATTATGCATACCTCAAGCTTAAGATACCAGGACCTCGCGGAGTTATTACAGTCAATGGAAACACAGAGCGCTCTCTCCAAACAGAGGAGCACACCTCGGCCCTTGTAGTAGAAGCACAAAGCAGCCTCTCAAGGGAATCTACTTGGTCGGCGTTTCAAAGCCCGGACACCTTCAAGCGCGCTCGGGGCAATCGGCAAACAGACCACCTGGCGCGATCTGAGCTCGC
The DNA here is from genome assembly GCA_034509565.1 of Triticum monococcum. Lineage (NCBI taxonomy): Eukaryota > Viridiplantae > Streptophyta > Magnoliopsida > Poales > Poaceae > Triticum > Triticum monococcum. Next base: position 270,957,889 of record CM067842.1, on the reverse strand, counting down.
GTAGCAATACGGTGGCCACCCCATTCCCAGCCAAACAGCGTTGTTCGTGCCGCGCGTACATAATTACGCATTGAAAATACCATGGGCACAGGTGGGGAGGGGGGGCACAACTACGGCACGCCCCAAAACGCGGCCTAAACCGCACTAGGGGATTCCCATTTGGTTATTTTTCTTTTTCTTTCAGGACTTCAATCTCTGGAAACACTGTCCGGCAGCTCTATTGCCGAACACATGATACAACAACGAAGGAGGCCGACAACTACGAAATTCCCAGGTGGATTACAGATTTCATATAATTCCTCAGCTCACCCTTGGAAGGGACATAGTCCTACTCTTTTGCTTATTACACTATCTGTATCACTCTGCTTTAATGCAATTTTTTAATATACAATATATGACATTATGACTATTATCGCATTTTTGTTATATATACATATCCATGTGTTCATTAATGACACCTAGCAACTGTACACTCTGGTACGGCCAATGCACCAGGGGCTTACGTACCCACAATATGGTGTGAAAAGTCCGAACACTTCCACAAGTGCGACAACCCGAACTTATAGCATTATATGCCTCCGCTCCGAATCATGTCTTTGGTCAAATGTTGGGTTTGCCCGGCTCCTATGTTTTGGTACCTTACGTTCCGCTCTATCGGCTAACGTAGCGCTAGGAGAACTACTGCGATTGTGCCCCGGTTCTGCCGGGCAGCACCTTAGTAGAGAAAGCTAAAACTGACTGTCATGACAAGGCGAGAGACTAGTCGCTGTTCGGCGAGGTTTTTCGAGTCCCTAAAGACTTATGCCGCTTAGGGCGAGCGGCCGGCTCCGTCTAGCTTACAGGTGTCTATCGCGCCCCGAATTCGGCCTTCTGAATACCAGGGGCTTCGCCGATATTTAAAATTATAGAATTCTATGGCTAAGTGAGAGTGATAAATCATTATTAGCCCGGTTGCCTTGTTCGTTGTGCTGAGCACCTCCGTCGAAGGACCCAAACATGGGAACAAGAGTGCTCAGGTTTATCCCGAACACCCTGGCACTCGTGGCATGGGGGCAGAAACCTAGGACTAGCCATCTCTTAGATTGGATAAACAGCCAAACAGAAGGTAATATTTTAAATTCACACAAGCGTTGCATAGAGAATACGATACAAGTTTTCATACATACAGGACAAAACGAGCAAGTCTCATTCAAATATTACATTTTGCGAACACTCATCTGCGATAAGACGGGCGCCCGACAGAACACCCTCGTAGTACATCTCGGGGTGGCGGTGCTCCTCGCCCTCCGGCGGCCCCTCCTTGATCAGCTTCACGGCGTCTAGCTTGACCCACTACATTTCTACAAGGGCGAAGGCCCTACGTGCACCTTCAATGCAGACGGATCGCTTGACGACATCCAGCCGTAGACAGGCATCCACAAGCCGCCTCGCCAGGCCAAAGAAGCTGTTTGGAAGGGCATCGCCAGGCCACAACCGGACTATGAAGCCCTTCATGGCCTGATCGGCCGACTTATGTAGCTCGGCCGTCTACTTCAGCTGGTCGCTCATCGGCACCGGATGTTCGGCCTCAGCATACTGAGACCAGAACAGCTTCTCCATCGAGCTACCATCCTCGGTCTGGTAAAATTGTGCGGCATCGGACACACTGCGGGGCAAATCTGTGAATGCTCCTCAAGAGCTCCGGATCCGGGTAAGTAATCGATAATTTCCTTTTACATGCTTGCTTTGCATATAGAAAGCCTTACCCGCCGCAATCTTCTTTATCGCGTCGATGTCCTGAAGGGCCTTCTGGGCCTTGGCCTTGGCACTCTTCGCGCTCTCACGGGCCGCGGCAAGCTCAGACTCTCACATCTTCAAGTCAAGCTCCAACGCCTCGTGCTTCGTCACGAGAGCCTGGAGCTCTTGCTGCACCTCGCCCACCCGAGCCTCGTTCCTCTCTCGCTCGGTGCGCTCCTGGGCCGCCTTTTCTTCGGCCAGGGATAGCGCTTGCTTCAGGGTCGCCACCTCGGTCGTGGCCCCTGGCAAACATACAATGATCCTGTCATTTAGCAATCGCATCCTTTTTCTCATCTACAGACGGGGTATTACTTACCCTTGTTCTCCTAGAGCTGCCTCTTAGCAAGGCCGAGCTCTTTCTGGGACAACTCGAGGGCCTCCTTCAGTACGGCGACCTCCACAGTTAGTGCGGCAGACGCCAGCAGCGAAGCCTGCATATGCATATTGACATACTTATATTAGACTCCTGCGATATTATTTGATCCTCTGTTCGGCTTTTCTTTGTGAACAACGAAGAAACCATCAGGGGCTACAGTCTATGCGGTAATACTTCTACTACATTTTAAAACACTTGCCTCGAAGCCTGTTAGAAGGCTAGTACAGGCTTCAGTCAATCTGCTCTTGGCGGACTGAACCTTCTGGATCACCGCACTCATGATAGTGCGGTGCTCCTCCCCGAGGGAAGCGCTGGGAAGAGCTTCCAACATATTGTCCGGCGCCTCTGGATGGACAGAGGTCACCGGCACAGGCGACTCACCCCTCTTAGAAGGAGACAGCCTGCCCGAGCCTGGAACTGCTGGAGGTTCTGACGTGGGGTTCGGCTGAGGGCTGAACTCGGAGGCAGTCCTCTCTACTCCCGGAGTCCGGAAGGTCTCCTTGAGGCGCCTTCAGGACTGTCTCCCCTCGATCCGGTGCCTCTTGGGACAACACCTCGGCGTCGTCGGCAGGATGAGGGGAGGTGGCATCCGGGACTGGATCGCTATCCATGTCCGACGAACCCAGGGAGCCGTCTCATGATACCTCGATATTGGCTCGTGGCGGCCTGCGTAATCATGTTCGGCGACTAGGGAAAGCTACGCGACAAGGGAATCCTATGGGTTACTTCCGTATCCTAATACTTATGATCTCCCATGGGGCTTGGCCCTGGGCAACCACTCGTCTTCACTTTCGTCGGCGGCGGTGGAGCTGTCCGGATGGAGAGTCCTTCCCTTCTTGGACCCTCCGGCCTCCCCAGTTGGGGCGGCCTTCCTTTTCTTGTCTTCCCCAGTCGGTGGGGGAGCCTCTTCTTCCTCTTCCTCGTCTTTGGGGGAAGAGTGCGCCACAGAGTCATCGGACAGTGAGTCCAACAACGCCTGGCATCGGGAACTCTTTCGAGCTCCCTTGGCCTTCCTGGTCTTCTCCGGCACCTTATAAGGGGCCGGAGTCAACATCTTCATCAGAAGAGCGTCTGCAGGGCCTTCGGGCAAGGAAGTCGGATAGTCGATCTATACGGCCATCTTCTGCCAGTCCTGTCAAAATTACGGGACTTTAGATCCCGCATAAAGTCAATCTATATAAAAATAAGTATCCTGTGAAAGGTAAAACAACTTACCGCGCTGGCTTGGTGCTTCGCGCTGAATCCGCGATCCTCAGTAATGCGGGGAGGGACCTCGGCGCTCTTGAACATCACCCTCCAGGCATCTTCATGAGTCGTGTCGAAGATCCTGTTCAGAGTTCAGTGCTGCGCCGGATTGAACTCCCACAAAGTGAACTCCCGTTGTTGGCACGGGAGTATCCGGCAGACGAGCATAACCTAGACTATGTTGACGAGCTTGAGCTTCTTGTCCACCATGTTTTGAATACATGACTGGAGTCCGGTTAGCTCTTTTAAATTACCCTAGGACAGGCCCTTCTCCTTCCAGGAGGTGAGCCGCATGGGGGTTCCAGATCGGAACTCGGGGGCCGCTACCCATGCGGGGTCCCGTGGCTCGGTGATGTAGAACCACCCCGATTGCCACCCCTTTATGGTTTCCACAAAGGAGCCCTCGACCCATGTTATGTTGGGTATCTTGCCCACCATGGCGCCTCCGCACTCCACTTGGCGGCCGCCCACCACCTTCGGCTTGACGTTGAAGGTCTTCAGCCATAGGCCGAAGTGGGGCTTGACGCGGAGAAAGGCCTCGCACACGACGATAAACGCCGAGATGTTGAGGATGAAGTTCGGGGCCAGATCGTGGAAATCCAGGCCGTAATAGAAGATGAGCCCCTGGACAAAGGGATGGAGAGGGAATCCCAGTCCGCGGATGAAATGGGTGAGGAATACGACCCTCTCATGGGGCCTGGGGGTGGGCATGACTTGCCCCTCATCTGGGAGCCGGTGCGCGATGTCGTCAGGCAGGTATCCGGCTCTCCTCAGTTTCTTGACATCTCCCTCCGTAATGGAGGAGACCATCCACTTGCCTCCCGCTCCGGACATGGTTGGAGAAGGTTGAGATGGAAGTGAGGACTTGGGCGCTAGAGCTCGAGTGTGCGGGAGCGGATGAGCAGAGGAGGAAAAAGGCGTGGATAGAAAGGTGAATCCTTATCCCTTTATATGGGCGGACCAAACTAAGCGTCCCTGGTTGCCTGGTAAAACTCGCTTATCCCCCAAGCACCATAATTAATGGCGTGGTTGGGTTACCCACACCCGTATTGATGAGAATCCCATAATAAGGGGACACGATCTCTGCTTTGACAAGACGTGTCGAAAAACTGCCTCGCATTATGTGCGGGGCTGGTTAAAAGAAACGGTTCGAATAATCACCGGGCCACGACGTAACGTCATGTTGCCAAAACAAGCTAGCGGATTAGATCTGTGAAAACATTATTCTCTCTATGGTGAAATGTGGAACTTATTTTGCAGGGTCGGACACTATCCTCGTATTCAAATTCTTTTGTGATGTATTCGGAGAAGGAACCCTCCTTGCAATGCCGTAGACAACTGCGCGCCGGACTCATCGTCATTGAAGCCTAGTTCAGGGGCTACTGTGGGAGTCCTGGATTAGGGGGTCTCCGGATAGCCGGACTATCTCCATTGGCCGGACTATTACACTATGAAGATACAAGATTGAAGACTCTGTCTCGTGTCCGGATGGGACTATACTTGGCATGGAAGGCAAGCTAGGCAATATGGATATGTATATATCCTCCTTTGTAACCGACCTTGTGTAACCCTAGCCCTTTCCGGTGTCTATATAAACCGGAGGGCTCTAGTCCGTAGGACAACATACAATCATACCATAGGCTAGCTTCTAGGGTTTAGCCTCTTCGATCTCGAGGTAGATCAACTCTTGTAATGCTCATATCATCAAGAATAAATCAAGCAGCATGTAAGGTTTTACCTCCATCAAGAGGGCCCGAACCTGGGTAAAACTTCGTGTCCCTTGCCTCCTATTACCATCTGGCCTAGACGCACAGTTCGGGACCCCCTACCCGAGATCCGCCGGTTTGACACGGACACATGTAGTAGTAATTAAAAAGAAAAGCCAAAAATATTTCCTGTTCTTCTGTTGCTTGTTGGGAGCTTTCCCGTGTAAATAGTTTTATTTCTTTTCTTTTCATTAGGGGTCAGTAGGAGAAGACCTTGATTAAATTGTTGAAGTGGCCCTTATATGCATTATTGTTTATCTGACAAAAGAGCCCATATTGCCTTGTCTTCTCCTGTTTATTGAATTCTCGCAGATTCCAGCTTAGTCCAATGCACGTGCACTCTTATTATTATTCACATGGTTCGGTCGTGCAAGTGAAATGCAATTACGATGATATATGATGGACTGACTGAGATGAGAAAAGCTGGTATGAACTCGACCTCTTTTGTTTTAGTACATATGATGAGTTCATCGTTCTTGATTCAGCTTGTTATGAATAAACATGTTTGCAATGACAATTAGAGATCATAGTTGCTTGTGCCATGCTTGATTAGCTATGAGTTATAATGATTTACCTTGCGTGCCAACAAGCTATTAAAATGGTTATGATGTGGTATGATATGGTGGTATCCTCCTCTGAATGATTTAAGTGGCTTGACTTGGCACATGTTCACGCATGTAGTTGAAACAAATCTACATAGCCTTCACGATATTTATGTTCATGGTGGATTATATCCTACTCATGCTTGCATCCAATGTTCATTAATTTTAATGCATGTACATGGCTATTGTCGCTCTTTAGTTGGTCGCTTCCCAATCTTTTGCTAGCCTTCGCCTGTACTAAGTGGGAATACTGCTTGTGCATCCAAACTCCTTAAACCCCAAAGTTATTCCAGATGAGTCCACTATACCTTCCTATATGCGGTATCTTCCTGCCGTTCCAAGTAAATTTGTATGTGCCAAACTCTAAACCTTCAGATAATCATCCTGTTTTGTATGTTCGAATAGCTCATGTATCAACTAGGGTTGTCTGTATCTTCCATGTTAGGCGGATTATTCTCAAGAGGAGTGGACTCCGCTCCTCACTCGCTTGATAAAGGGCTGGTCACTCGGATGCCCAGTCCCATGCTTTATGCAAACTAAATAAAAATAATTGCAAACAAAACTCCCCCTGGGACCTGATGTATGTTGGAGGCACTCGTTGTTTCGAGCAAGCCATGGATTCATGTTTGTTGGTGGAGGGGGAGTATAAACTTTACCATTCTATTTGGGAACCGCCTATAATGTGTGTAGCATGGAAGATATCGCCATCTCTAGGTTGTTATGTTGACAATGAAACTATACCGCTCAAAATATTATTCACCTCTATTTTAAAACCGAGCTCTGGCACCTCTAGAAATCCATGCTTCCCTCTACGAAGGGCCTATCTATTTACTTTTATGTTGAGTCATCACCCTCTTATTAAAAAGCACTAGCTGGAGAGTGCAGCTGTCATTTGCATTCATTACTGTTAATTTATATTGGGTGTGACTATGATTGGATCTCTTTTACCATGAATTAGAATGTCTAGTCAGTCCTTGATCTTTAAAGGTGCTCTGCATTTATGTTTTGCGGTCTCAGAAAGGGCTAGCGAGATACCATCTTGTTATATCATATTATGATTGTTTTGAGAAAGTGTTATCATCCGAGATTTATTATTATGGCTTGTTAGTTGATTAAGCTATTGATATGAGTAATCATGAGACCTGAGAATTACTGCAAATGTGGTTAGTTATAATCTTTGCTGAAAAGTTGAATGCTAGCTTGACATATTTTCAACAAGAGCAAACAGAGTTTGTAAAAGTTTTTCCTTATTTCTTTCAGTTTGTCAACTGAATTGCTTGAGGACAAGCAAGGGTTTAAGCTTGGGGGAGTTGATACGTCTCCAACATATCTACTTTTCCAAACACTTTTGCCCTTGTTTTGGACTCTAACTTGTATGATTTGAATGGAACTAACCCGGACTGATGTTGTTTTCAGCAGAATTACCATGATGATGTTTTATGTGCAGAAAACCAAAGTTCTCGGAATGATGTGAAACTCCACGGGATATCTTACAATAAATAATAAAAATCCTCGCCAAAGATGAAGACCAGGGGGGCCACACCCTTCTCACGAGGGTGGGGCCCCCCCTAGGGCGCGCCCCCTACCTCGTGGGCCACGTGGAAGCCCCCCGGCTCCAACTCCAACTCTATATAACTGCTTTCGGGGAGAAAAAATAGGAGAGAAGAAATCATCGCGTTTTACGATACGGAGCCGCTGCCAAGCCCTAAAACCTCTCGGGAGGGCTGATCTGGAGTCCGTTCGGGGCTTTGGAGCGGGGGATTCATCGCTGTCGTCATCATCAACCATCCTCCATCACCAATTTCATGATGCTCACAGCCGTGCATGAGTAATTCCATCGTAGGCTTGCTGGACGGTGATGGGTTGGATGAGATTCACCATGTAATCGAGTTAGTTTTGTGAGGGTTTGATCGCTAGTATCCACTATGTTCTGAGATTGATGTTGCTATGACTTTGCTATGCTTAATGCTTGTCACTAGGGCCCGAGTGCCATGATTTTAGATCAGAACCTATTATTTTTTCATCAATATATGAGAGTTCTAGATCCTATCTTGCAAGTCTATAGTCAGCTATTATGGGTTATGATCCGTTAACCCCGAAGTGACAATAATCGATATACTTACCGGTGATGACCATAGTTTGAGGAGTTCATGTATTCACTATGTGCTAATGCTTTGTTCCGGTTCTCTATTAAAAGGAGGCCTTAATATCCCTTAGTTTCCATTAGGACCCCGCTGCCACGGGAGGGTAGGAAAAAAGATGTCATGCAAGTTCTTTTCCATAAGCACGTATGCCTATATACGGAATACATGCCTACATTACATTGACGAATTGGAGCTAGTTCTCCGTCACCCTATGTTATGACTGTTACATGATGAACCGCATCCGGCATAATTATCCATCATCGATCCAATGCCTACGAGCTTTCCATATACTGGTTTACGCTTATTTACTTTCCTGTTGCTATTGTTACAATCACTACAAAATACCAAAAACATTACTTTGCTTTCATTACTCTTTTGTTACCGTTAACATCACTATCATATTACTTTGCTACTAAACACTTTTCTGTAGATACTAAGTTTCCAGGTGTGGTTGAATTGACAACTCAGCTGCTAATACTTGAGAATATTCTTTGGCTCCCCTTGTGTCGAATCAATAAATTTGGGTTGAATACTTTACCCTCGAAAGCTGTTGCGATCCCCTATACTTGTGGGTTATGAGGGCAGCGAAGGTTGCGGGGCTTCTCACAGGCCACCTTATTTCGAGCCCGCGCGAGTGGGTCTTTCCCTGCTCGCCACAAGCGCCGCACTAGCCAAGTGGGGAGTGGCCGCCAAGTAAAGCACCAGGGGCTCACGCAGACGGGGTGCCACCATGACAGGCGGGCTCGTGAGGTATCGCTCGAGGTCTTCAAAGGCTGCCTCTGCTTCTGGGGTCCACTTGAATGGGCCCTTCTTCTTCATCAGCTTGAAAAAAGGGAGGGCGGGCTCGCCGAGCTTGGAGATGAAGCACCCCAAGGAGGTCACGCACCCTGCCAGCTTCTGCATCTCTTTGATGGTCTGAGGCGGGATCATCCGCTCTATTGCCTTGACCTTCTTAGGGTTGGCCTTCACCCCCCCTGTGTGAGACCAGGAAACCTAGCAGCTTGCTAGACAAGACACCAAACACGCACTTCTCTTGATTGAGCTTCAGGTTTATGTTGCACAGGTTAGCGAATGTTTCTTCCACGTATTTGATCAGAGTCCTTGCCTCCCATGACTTGACTATGATGTCATCAACGTATGCCTCTGCATTCCTCCCCAGCGGTGGCCCAAGCGCAATGTGCATCAGCCACTCGAAAGTTGCACCAACATTCCGCAACCCGAAGTGCATGCAAGTGTATAAGTACACACCACATAGGGAGATAAAAGTTGTCTTCTCGACATCCTCTTTCGCCATTTTGATTTGGTGATATCCCGAGAAAGCATCCAGAAAACATAGCAGATCACACTCAGCGGTGGAATCCACAATTTGGTCGACACACGGGAGCGGGAAAGGGTCCTGAGGGCAAGCTTTGTTGAGGCTCGTGAACTCGACACACATGCGCTCCTTCCCGCCTTTCTTGGGGACGATTACATGATTCACCAACTAGTCCGGGTTCCATACTTCCCAAATGATGATGGCCTTTAGAGCTTGGCAACCTCCTGGACGATGAACACTTTCTTGTCTTGTGCTTGACGCCACGCTTTTTTGCTTCACCGAGCATGCACCAGGACACACCATCAGGTGGTGCTCAATTACCTCCCTTGGGACACCAACCATGTCCGACGCTTCCCACGCAAACACGTCTTTGTTGGCCCTTAAGAAGCCAACCAATGCCTCCTCCTGGTCCGTAGGAAGGCCCGCACCGATGGTGAAGGTGGGGCCCGAGCCCCCGGTGTCGACAGGCACCTGCATCGTCTCGGACCGGTCCTGAAAGAACAACCGATGTTCTTTGCGGGAACGACCTCCCGAGCCTCTGCAACACCGGCGGTCGTTGGGCATGAAGTAGTCGCGGTCCTGTAGGCGATATTGAGAACTCGGACCATGCTATTCATATCCCCGACCACCATTTTGACGCCGCTGCTGCCCGACATCTTGACGACATTGTAGCCCGGATGGGTCGCCGCCATGAACTTGGCGAGGGCTAGATACCCCAGGATGGCGTTGTGTGGGAGGCCGATGTGGGCGATGTCGAAGTCCATGAGCTCGGTGTGGTAGTTGTCGTGCGTGCCAAAGGTGACGAGGAGGCATATCTACCCCAGGGGAGTGGCCGAGCCCTTGACCACCCCCAAAAAAGGCTGGTTGGGGAGAAGCTGGTCGTACGACACTTGAAGCAGCTCGATGGTTTCCACCAAGAGGATGTTCAGGCTAGTGCCTCCATCGATGAGGGTGATGGAGTCTTGGATTAAGGGGTCCTCGGGCGTCCGACCTGTTGGACATGGGCCGGACTGATGGGCCGTGAAGATACAAGACAGAAGGCTCTCTCCCATGTCCGGATGGGACTCTCCTTCGCGTGGATGGCAAGCCTGGCGTTTGGATATGAAGGTTCCTTTCTCTGTAACCGACTTCTACAACCCTAGCCACCTCTGGTGTCTATATAAACTGGAGGGTTTAGTCCGTAGAGGCAATCACAATCGTACAGGCTAGACTTCTAGGGTTTTAGCCATTACGATCTGGTGGTAGATCAACTCTTGTAATCCACATACTCATCAATATTAATCAAGCAGGACATAGGGTATTAACTCCATCAAGAGGGCCTGAACCTGGGTAAACATCATGTCCCCTGCCTCCTGTTACCATCAACCTTAGACGCATAGTTCGGGACCCCCTACCCGAGATCCGCCAGTTTTGACACCGATATTGGAGCTTTCATTGAGAGTTCCACTGTGTCGCTGTCAGAAGGTTCGATGGCTCCATCCATCATCTGCAACGATGCTTCCCAAGGGGAGGTTTTCCTCCCCTGCCAGATCTTCGTATTCGGCGGCTTCACACTGTGGGCCAACTCCCTTGGCCATCTAGGGCAGATCGACAGCTACGCCCAGGTCACCATATTAGTTTTGGAAACCTAGATTATGTCGCTGATATCCGAGGAGACTTGACCTTCCAAGGAATCATGACCCCAACCTTTCCTATGGCCTTATTACCGGAGCACCTCGCTAGGACCAAAGACGGGATTTCTAAAGCCGCCGGACTATCTGTGGCCACTAGGCCCAGTACTGGAGAGCCGAAGCAAGCAGTGTCACCGGCAACCATCACAAAGCCGGACTCTTCCCCGAACACCGGCTCCGAACTCTCAGAGTCTGCATCGTGTGAGCTCAGCCAAGGAATTCCCTTCTCGCCATGCTCCACGAATCCTTTTCTCCCTCGACAAACCTCGCTGTTAAGTGAGGCTCAGGACTTGATGCGATCCCTCGTAATTACAGAGGAGCAACGTCCGAACTACGCCCATCCCGGACTAGGGGTTGAGAGCGGGGAATTTTATGCCCCACCCACCACCCACTTAATAGCCACTGTTGAGGACTTAACATACATGCTCGATTAAGACTCTGAAAACATCGACGGTATGGACGACGATGCCGGAGAAGAGAAGGCCCAAAACCCGCCGTTTACCGGACGCTGGACTGCCACCTCTTTGTATGACGTGTACATGGTGGATACACCCAAAGAAGCTAACGACGATGACAAAGAAAACCCAGTCGAGGATAAACCTCCTGAGATACAACCAAAGCGCCAATGGTGCCGCTCTTAATCATGCCGCAGCAGAGACAACATGTCACATCCTAGCTAGTTCATGCATTAGAGTGTTGCGTCATGTTTACTTTTCCAGAAATTTGAAATGGGGATGACAGAACCCCCAGCACCCCCTGAAAACAACTAGGGTTTACTAAAATCATTTTCAATGAACCTGAAATGCCCTTCTAAAAAGTCCACCCTTTTTGCCTTGGGTTAGAACCTCTGACAAAATGGGTTCACATTTTTCTAGGTCATCACAAGATCATTGAACTAAATCATATGTAACTTGCAGTTGGGCATTTAAATACTAGTAAATATTTTAAATGTCCAAATAATCCCATACTGAAATGTTCCATGTTGGATATGTTCCACACAGTGAACATGTGCAGTTTGGTGATTTTTGGAGCTGCCTAAGTATTTTTAGAGATGCCACAACCTTGCAGAAATAACAGAAAATAGAAATAATAGAAAAACCGCTTACCTGGCCGCAACCGACCAACTGGCCCACCTGGCGGCCCAGCACTGTGCTGGCCTATGCCAGCCAGCTGCTTCCTCTCGCCAGGCTGGCAGGCAGGAGGTGATGCTGGCGCGCGAGAGCTTGCCACCGCGCCACCTACTTGCCGCTCGCGCCCATGGACACCTGGGAGAGCCCCACGTCGACGCCTCGACCGCCTGGACACACCCATTCTTCCTCTGCCTCTCTCCCTCGCCCTCTCCCGCCATGGCCAACGCCCCTGCCACCGCACCTTCGACGTAGCCGCGCTCTCCGTCGTCCTCGCGCCGCGCCACCGTGTCTAGTAGCTCCGCCGCCCTCCTCTCCTTCGAGCAAGCCGAGCCCCGAGTGCTCGCTTGCCCCGAAGCCACTACAACAACCTCGCCCGACCTCGTCGTCGCTGGAGATCCCTTTCGCCATTCCCGCCGCACCAGCTCGTCCCTGACCTCGCTGTCTGCTCCGTTGCGTTCGCCGTGAGCTCAGCCACGTCCCCATCCTTCCCGTTCTCTCTCTCGAGCAACGTAGCGACCGCACGAAGCTTCGTCACAACGCGCCGCCGCCGAGTTCGTCGCCGACAATGCTCCGGCCACCCAACGGCCACACCACCTTGTCCACTACAACCGCCGCATCGCCAGGTACCCGTAGCACCACCACATGCCCCTTGCTGTGCCCCCTAGTGACGAGCCCGAGCTCACCCGAGCTCCGGCCACCACCACACTCGTTGCTGGCGTCGTTTTCGGTGACCCCGAGCCCAACCGCCACCACCACTCGACGTGGCTCACTCCCCGCATCACGTAGACATGATCCGCCGTCATTTTCGTCGTCGGAGCACGAAACCCGCATCGCCCCGCCGCGTCTGGCCTCGCTGGCAGCTAAACGGCGGCGTGTTTGACCCCGCTGACTCAGTTTGACCCCCTAGGTCTATGACAAGTGGGGCCCGCCCTGCTATTTAACCTAGGTTTAGCGCTAACTAAACTTAGTTTAACTAACTACTAACAGACGGGACCCACTGGTCAGGTTGACCTTGACCAGCTCCGTTGACCGCCGACGTCACCATGATGCACTGTTGACGCAATAAGTATTTTCTGGATTTATTTTTATACAGGAAATTCCAGAAAATACTGCAAACTTCAAAAATTCATAGAAATTAATCTGTAACTCCAAATGCAAAGATTTATATATGAAATTTCATCAAAAAATTCTATCTTTCCATCTGTAATGGTTTCATGCATGACAGAACAATTTAACCTTGTTGTATAAGTGAAAAAATCTAATGCACTTATATGACTTAATAACATGAGCTTCCATTTGAATCTTTGGTTCAAATAGACTCAAACCAACATGTTTTACAATGCATTAGGAAAGACAGACCATATTGCCGTGTCATAGCATGCATCATACTATTGCATATTGCCATGTGATGATTGTGTTTTGATGTGTTCTTCGTGGTAGGTTCTACCTCCGAGGATATTCATGAGTATCCAACTGAAGGGCAGTATCCAACTACCACTCTGTCAGGCAAGCAGCCCCATTGATCATATCGATACAATCCCATGTTGTCGCTCCTGCTCTCATTACTTCATTTAAGACAACAACATTTCAAATTACTGTGTGCTTTGGTAGTTGAACCGTTTTCCTCTGCATGACCTATCATTTCCATAGTAAATATATGAAACCCACTAGCATGTGTAGGAGTTGATTGCGCCATGTCTGTGTTTCCTACCTTGCTATGCCTGCTATGCTTAGAGTTGTGTCATGTCTGGTTCATCTGGGTGATGGGCTAGAGTGAAATGAATATGTCGATAATCCGAGTGATTTGTTGAACACGATTTGGTAAAGGTGTCAATGAGAGGCCATGTAGGAGTACATGGTGGGTTGTTTCATTGGAACCGTCCTTAAGCACCGAGATCTGTATGTGTGATTCAAGAACCAGCTACTACCATGCATTGGGCCAGAAACCAATGGACCCTCCTAGTTTCTTAACCACCCTAGCTCTCTGTCCAGGAGTTGCAAGTAGTTTCTGGTGTTTATAGGATCTATGTTGGTGGCCGTACGTAGCGCTGACCCTAGGGGTGGGCTATGATGCGGTAGATACACCGTGGCCGGGTATGTAGGGCACCCGTTTGGCGTGTCGGGACCATGTACACATCGTTCGGGGTCGTATGTGGAAACCTCGGCCGGACTCCCTGCGGATGGAACCTGGATAGGTGATAGACCTGGACTAGAGACTTGAGTTTTTAGGTAGGTCGTGGCCGACACCCTCGTTGGGCTTCCGCTTGAAGGTTGCCAAGTACATGTTGTGTAAACGACGATAAGTGGTGAGAGCGTGTATGAAGAAGTACACCCCTGTAGGGTTAACATCATCTATTCGAATAGCCGCATCCGCGGTAAAGGACTACTTGGTTGCCTATACAGTTCATGGACAAGTTAATGGTTACTACTAAAAGTCTTAAGATAAGTGTGAGTACCGCGGATGGCCCTCCCGTAGGATGATGAGGGAGGATCCACGATGGAGTATTGTGATGGTGATTAGTGGACTCGTGTGTGAAAACTATTTTACATGTGGTGTCTCATAGGATAGCTTAGCCAAGAGTCAAAGCTGGCTTGCTGCTATAACTCCACTACCTTCTTGAGAATGAGCATGTATAGTAGGATCTATTGTAAGACTTGCTGAGTAACTTTGTACTCATGTTGCTTTAATTACTGTTTTCAGACAACAACACCGCCCCTCCCCCCGACGGGTTTTATGTAGATATCGACGTCGATGAGTGACTTGCCACCCAGGTGGTGATTCCGAGCCATGGAGGGCCCTATGTAGATAGACAAGCTTCGTCAAGCCTTCTTTCTTTCTAGTGTCTGTACTCAGACTAGTTTGCTTCCGCATGTGCTTGTATGTTTGTATGACTTAAGTGTCGGGTCATGTCACCCCTACCTGTATGAACATGTTATGTGTGGCTCTCCGGAGCCTTTAAAGTACTTGAGTTGTAGAGTTTTGTTGTGATGCCATGTTGTATTTACACATATCGAGCATACTGTGTGTATGATTGAAATGCTTGGTATGTGTGGGATCCGACAATGTAGTTGTTTATCCTTGGCAGCCTCTCTTATGGGGAAATGTAGTCTAGTGCTTCCATGAGCCATAGTAGTCGGCTATAGCCCGGTTCACTGGAGTCCTTCTAGCCCATTACTATTGCTCCGGAACACTTGACTGGCCGGCATGTGTTTCACTTCGTTCCTGTGTCTGTCCCTTTGGGGAAATGTCACGCAGTGACATCCGGAGTCCTGCCTAGCCTGCTACAGCCCGGGTTCCCGGAGTCCTGTTAGCCTAGTGCTACAGCCCGGATTCACACGCTGCTGACCGACATGATCGATGTTGATTCATGTATTCATGTCCCCGTAAGTTTGTGCCGCTTTGGGTTCACAACTAGCCATGTCGGCCCGGGTTCTCTGTCATACAAATGCTAGCGACACTATCATATACGTGAGCCAAAAGGCGCAAACGGTCCCGGGCCATGGTAAGGCGACACCCGTGGGAATACCGTGCGTGAGGCCGCAAAGTGATATGAGGTGTTACAGGCTAGATCAATGTGACTTGGAATTGGGATCGTGACAGCGTTGGCATCAGAGCTGGAATGCTTGTAGTTTCGTTGAGCCAAACTGGTCAATGTCGAGTCTAGAAATGCTTTAGTTATATGTAGGGGAATTGATTGTGGGAGGGAACGTAAGGCTCTTTTTACTCCTTTACCTTATGCCCTCTGATCTGAGTCATTCTCTTCTCATTCTAAGTGGGTTAAGGACTAGGCTCTCTTCTCTCTATCAGGTTCACGTGTTGCTAATTCGTAGTAACTTATAGAATTGTTAGTTACAAGCCTCAGTTCAGTTTCTACTACTTTTAGTATATTGTCAGTTGAACCAGAACCTTGATATGATGTTGTTGAGTGGTTTTGCCAACTGTTGTGAATGTCTCGAATCCTTTTCTGAGCATTTACCGCTGTTATGTTGTCCGATCTCTCCTAGAAAATTCTAATGCCTTTGCATTATTTCGTGCTTTCAGATGGCCACCCGTTCCCAGAATCAAGTGGTTCGCCTGACTCGGTGCCTCGATGTACCTGGTCACATGACCATGCTGGTCCAAGTGACGGTCGAGACAGGCTATCGATGGTATCCTGAGTATACTGTCGAGGAGCAGTTTCGAAACATCAATCAGAACCAATACCTTTATACCGTCAGGATATACCCCTCTTATCCTGGAGCTACTGAACCCCTCCATTGCTCTTATGGACTTGGGGTTACCATCTAGATGTCCGTACAGCATGCAGCTTTATTCGATGATGACTATCATACGAGCCAGAACTGCCTTTCTTCGGAATACTGATTTCCGCTACATGCCAGGATCACTCCCTGGAGCACAAGGGTCCTATCAGGCTATGTACTGTGACTCTACACATGAGGATTCATTACTCCACACCACCACTGAGATGCTTGAGGACAAGGACCGTGAGAATCGTGCCTTGCGAATGGAGCTCTTCAACTCTCGTTCTGACCACTGGGCCAGTCTTACTCGGTTTGCAACTACCGTGCAGGCTGGGTATATGGACATGAGGGACTTGTACCCCGTGTGGTCTAGTCTGCCAGATTGTATGGACAGGCGCAATGTAGGAGGATTCACCCCTCCTAGTGGACCCCGTCTTCCACCGTTTGTTGGCCCAAGGCCACATCCGAGTCCCTATGGACCGCAAGCTCCACAGGACCAACTGTTTCCAGATGATCATGTTCAGCTCCGAGGACATGGTGGTGATCCCTATGAAGATTACTACGGAAACGTCTGAGTTGGTAGTAGCTTCATTAGTATTGTAATAATTGTATTCTCCACAGTCCTGCGTGAATTGTGGGATATGACTTGGTGTGTATCATGTTCCGGAGGTGTAGAAAAATAATGTAAGGAGCTTGGAATGCCTCCGATGAGATGTAATGTCTTTCATCGTAGTTCTACTCTATCCCGGGCTTGTACTAAACTATGTACGGTGTGTATGACCGATGGAATATATATGACACTTTCTATATTACCATGTCGTGCAAATGAACATCTCATCATTCCATGTTATCCATTACATTCTGCACTTCCTTGCCAAGATTGTGCCATCCTTGTCTAAATCGTTGTCTTGTTTTTCCTAGGATGGTCAACACCCGCAGCAACCCTGCTGCCCCAGAGCAGGGTGAAGCCAGTGCAGCTAGGGATGAGAATCTGCCTCAACCACCTTCTCTGGCCTAAGTTATGCTGGAGGCGGAAAGAAACAAGCGTGAGACTAACCGCTCACCGGAGCGGATTGAGCAGAATACTGCACTTCATCAGAGGAACGACTTGGTGTCAATCAATGACTTTGTCAAGTTGTACCCACTGAAGTTTAATCATTCCTTCAAGCCTCTCGATTTAGATGATTGGCTTCGCAGCATCACGCATAAGCTACGTTCTGACAACGTAGCCGAAACTGATAAGGTTACCTATGCTGCCTATCACCTCGAAGGCCCTGCTAGCCTTTGGTGGGAAAACTTTGAGGCTATGCGCCTGGCTGGCCAAATCACTACTTGGGCTAAATTCAGTGAGGCTTTCCGTGAGCATCACATTTCGGAGGGTCTCATGGATCGTAAGCGGGAAGAATTCTGCAATTTCACCCAAGGAAGATTGACCGTAGATGCATACAACCGTGAGTTTGGAAATCTGGCACGTTATGCTCCTGAAGAGGTATCCACCGACGCCAAGAAGCAGGCAAGGTTCCGCAAGGGACTTAGCTCCGAGCTTCACCATGATCTTCGTCTGCACGAGTGCACCTCCTTTCAGAAGCTGGTCAATAAGGCCATCAGTGCTGAGACAGGTCAAACTGACTATGACGCTTCACGTAAGCAATCCCATAACTTTGGTTCTTCATCTGGCTCTGGATCTCAGAAGCGCCGGGTGTGGATTCCAAACACAGCTCTGCCACCCAGGTTCACTCCGAGGCCATCCTTCGAGGCGCCTCGCCCCAACCAGTAGTTCGCACCGCTTAAGACCTATGGTGGCCCTGTTGCTAATGCTGCTCCACGCCCCAATGTTGTGACATGCTTCAAGTGTGGAGAGACGGGTCACTACAGTCGAGAGTGTCCGCAGAACAACAACCCCAACTAGTCTGGAAAGTCCATTGGCCGTGGTAAGCCAGCGGGAAAGACATACTACGCCAAGCTAGCCACCACTGCACGTGGCCATGTCAACTATGTCTCAGCTGAGGAGGCTCATGATGATCCTAACGTCGTCCTCAGTACGCTCCTTGTTAATTGCCATCCTGCATCTGTTCTTTTCGATACTGGAGCATCTCATTCTTTCATATCTGAGAGCTATGCTCGATTGCATAACACGACATTCTGTGGCATGCCCACTTCCATGAAAATTCAAACCCCTTGCTCTAGATGGCAAACTTCTAGAGTAAGCCATGGGAATGAAATTCTTGTCGATAGACTTGTCTTCCATGCATCCTTAATAGCTCTCAAGTCCTCGGACATAAACATCGTCTTGGGTATGGATTGGATGTCAGCCCACTATGCTAAGATTGATTGCTCTACTAGAACTATTCAACTCACCCATCCATCGGGCAAGACAGTCAACGTTTTGACCCGAGTGTCTAAGCGCCAGCTTTACTCCCTAAATGCCAACCCCCTTCCAGACCTTGAAGATATCCCGGTAGTCTGTGACTTCCCGGATGTCTTACCATAAGAATTGCCAGGTGCTCCACCTGACAGGGATGTTGAGTTCGTGATAGACCTGGTACCAGGAACCGTTCCAATTTCTAGAAGACCTTATAAGATGGCACCCCTAGAACTAGCTGAACTTAAGAACCAACTCAATGAGTCCTTGAAAAAGGGTTTCATCCGTCCTAGTTCTTCTCCTTGGACTTGCCCCGTCCTCTTCGTGAAGAAGAAGGATGGAACGGATCGGATGGTTGTAGATTACCGACCTGTCAACTTGGTCACTATCAAGAACAAGTATCCGCTCCCCAGGATCAATGATCTGTATGATCAGCTCACTGGATCCTCAATCTTCTCCAAAATGGATTTGAGGTTGGGCTACCATCAAATCAAAATCACAAATGGGGACATTCCCAAAATGGCCTTTGTTACTCGTTATGGCCAATACGAGTACACCGTCATGTCCTTCGGTTTAACCAATGCCCCAGCCACCTTCTCTCGGTTAATGAAGTCGATCTTCATGGAGTATTTGGATAAATTCATCGTGGTATACCTTGATGACATACTCATCTACTCCAAGAATGAGGAAGAACATGCCGAACATCTAAGGCTGGTATTGCCGAAACTTCGAGAGCATCGCCTTTATGCCAAATTCTCCAAATGTGAATTTTGGTTGCCAGAAGTGACCTACCTAGGCCATGTAATTTCTGGTAAGGGTATTGCTATCAATCCCGAGCAAGTTCAAGCTGTCCTTGATTGGACTCCACCTGAAATGGTCAAGCAAGTTTGGAGCTTCCTTGGCTTAGCGATCTACTGTCGCCACTTCGTCGAGAATTTCTCCAAGGTTGCAAAACCTCTAACTGAACTCCTCAAGAAAGATAAAAAGTTTGAGTGGACCCCACAATGCGAGTTCAGCTTTCAGGAACTGAAAAGATGCCTGACATCTTCTCCCGTACTGGTACCACCAGATTTCTCCAAGGACTTTATTATCTATTGCGACGCCTCGCGACGAGGACTAGGTTGCATACTCATGCAAGATCGTCAGGTAATTGCCTATGCATCACGACAATTACACCCACACCAGGAGAACTATCCCACACATGATCTAGAGCTTGCATCTGTAGTCCATGCACTTAAAACTTGGCGACATTACCTTCTTGGTAATCATTGCGATATCTTCACCGATTACCATAGTCTGAAATATATCTTCACCCAACCGGATTTGAATCTCAAGCAAAGGCGTTGGGTCGAGTTGATCTTAGATTACGACTTAGGGATAACTTACACCCCGGGAAAAGCCAATGTTATGGCGGACGCACTAAGTCGTAAATCCTATTGTAACAATCTAATGTTACAACAAGGTCAACCACTTCGCCATTAGGAATTTCGGAAGCTTAACCTTCACATTGTTCCTCGAGCATTACTATCCACCCTAGTGGCGAAACCTACCCTTACGGATCAGATCATCAAAGCACAAAAGGTAGATCCGGGAATCTTCCGTATTAAGAGAAACATTAAGAAAGGAGTTGCGAATTGTTCCTCCATTGAAGATCAAGGGGTCGTATTCTTTGGAAACCGCTTAGTGGTTCCCAAGGCATGAAACCTGAGGCGGCTGATCCTTAAGGAAGCTCATGAATCCCCTCTCACCATTCATCCTGGTAGTACTAAAATGTATCAAGACCTACGCCGTAGGTTTTGGTGGACTAGGATGAAGAGAGAAATTGCTCAATACATTGCTAGTTGCGATGTCTGTCGTCGTGTTAAAGTAGTGCATCAACGGCCTACTGGCACCCTTCAACCTTTGGCCATTCCTGAATGGAAATGGGATAAAATTGGTATGGATTTCATTACCGGGTTTGCCAGGACCAAGAGAGGGAATAATTCTATCTTCGTCATTGTCGATCGTCTTTCCAAAATAGCCCACTTCCTACCTATTCGTGAGAGTATAACCGCTAGCCAGCTAGCTGACCTGTACATCTCCTGAATAGTGTCTCTTCATGGTGTTCCATTGGAGATTAACTCAGACCGTGGAAGTCTCTTCACCTCTCGATTTTGGGAAAGTTTCCAAAATGCTATGGGAACTCGTCTCTCCTTTTAGCACCGCCTTCCACCCCCAATCAAGTGGTCAAGTAGAACGAGTCAATCAAATTCTGGAGGATATGCTATGAGCTTCTGTCATCTCTTTCGGTATGGATTGGGAGAAATGCCTTCCATTCGCCGAGTTCACTTATAACAACAGTTATCAAGCTAGCTTCGGCAAAGCTCCTTTCGAAGTTCTCTATGGATGAAAATGTCGAATGCCTCTTAACTGGTCAGATACCGGGGAAAGACAACTCTTTGGTCCGGATATGATTCAGGAAGCAGAAGAGCGGGTTCGCATTATTCGTGAGAAATTGAAAACAGCCCAATCTCGTCAAAAGAGCCAATATGACCGCAAACATAAGCTCATGACTTATGAAGTCGGCGAGAAGGCTTACCTTCGGGTTAATCCTTTGAAGGGAACCCATCGTTTCGGTATCAATGGAAAATTGGCTCCTTGTTACATTGGACCCTTTCGCATTCTTGCCAAACGAGGAGAAGTTGCCTACCAATTGGAACTACCTCCGCATATTTCCAGAGTTCATGATGTCTTCCACGTTTCTCAACTCAGGCATTGCTTCGCGGATCCTATCCGTGGAGTGGACCACGAAACGCTTGATCTCCAAGATAATCTCACATATCGGGAATATCCCGTTCATATCCTTGATCAAGCTGAGTGTACCACTCGACGCCATAACATCAAGTTTCTCAAGGTTCAATAGTCACACCATTCCGAGAAAGAAGCCACTTGGGAAAGGGAGGATCGTTTTCGACTTGAGTACCCAACCTTCTTCCCAACGGATCCTAAATCTCGGGACGAGATTATTTTGAGTGGGGGTGAGTTGTCACATCCTAGCTAGTTCATGCATTAGAGTGTTGCATCATGCTTATTTTTTTAGAAATTTGAAATGGAGATGACAGAACCCCCAGCACCCCCTGAAAACAACTAGGGTTTACTAAAATCATTTTCAATGAACCTGAAATGCCCTTCTAAAAAGTCCACCCTTTTTGCCTTGGGTTAGAACCTTTGAGAAAATGGGTTCACATTTTTCTAGGTCATCACAAGATCATTGAATTAAATCATATGTAACTTGCATTTGGGCATTTAAATACTAGTAAATATTTTAAATGTCCAAATAATCCCATACTGAAATGTTCCATGTTGGATATGTTCCAGACAGTGGACATCTGCAGTTTGGTGATTTTTGGAGATGCCTAAGTATATTTAGAAATGCCTCAAACTTGCAGAAATAACAAAAAAAGAAATAAAAGAAAAACTGCTTACCTGGCGGCAACCCACCAACCGGCCCACCTGGCGGCCCAGCACTATGCTGGCCCGTGCCAGCTAGCTGCTTCCTCCCGCCAGGCAGGCATGCAGGAGGTGACGCCGGCGTGCGAGAGCTCGCCACCGCGCCACCTGCTTGCCACTCGCGCCCGTGGACACCTGGTGAGCCCCACGTCGATGCCTCGGCTGCCTGGAGACACCCATTCCTCCCCTGCCTCTCTCCCTCGCCCTCTCCCACCATGGCCGATGCCCCTGCCGCCATACCGTCGACGTAGCCGCGCTCTCCGTCGTCCTCGCGCTGCGCCACCGTGTCTAGTAGCTCCGCCGCCCTCCTCTCTTTCAAGCAAGCCGAGCCCCGAGCGCTCGCTTGCCCCAAAGCCACTGCAACGACCTCGCCCGACCTCGCCGTCGCCGGAGATCCCTTTCGCCGTCCCGGCCACACCAGCTCGTCCCCGACCAAGCCTTCTTCTCCGTCGTGTTCGCCGTGAGCTCAGCCACCTCCCCATCCTTTCCGTTCTCTCTCTCTCGAGCACCGTACCGACCGCACGAAGCTTCATCGCAATGCGCCGCCGCCAAGCTCGTCGCCGACGACACTCCGGCCACCCAACGACCACACCACCTTGTCCACTACAACCGCCTCATCACCAGGAACCCGTAGCACCACCGCATGCCCCTTGCCGTGCCCCCTAGCAACGAGCCCGAGCTCGACCGAGCTGTGGCCACAGCCACGCTCGTCGCTGGCGTCGTTTCTGGCAACCCCGAGCCCAACCGCCACCACCACTCGACGTGGCTCACTCCCCGCATCACGTAGATGTGCTCTGTCATCGTTTTGGTCGTCGGAGCACGAAACCCGCATCGCCCCGCTGCGTCTGGCCTTGCTGGCGGCTAAACGCCGGCGTGTTTGACCCTACTGACTCAGTTTGACATCGGGTGGGCCCAGTTTGACCCCTGGGTCTATGACAAGTGGGGCCCGCCTTGCTAATTAGCCTAGGTTTAGCGCTAACTAAACTTAGTTAGTTTAACTAACTACTGACAGACGGGACCCACAGGTCAGTTTGACGTAGACCGGCTCCATTGACCGCTGACGTCACCATGACGCACTGCTGAGGCAACAAGTATTTTCTGGATTTATTTTTATACAGGAAATTCCAGAAAATACTACAAACTTGAAAAATTCATAGAAATTAATCTGTAACTCCAAATGCAAAGATTTATATATTAAATTTGATCAGAAAAATTCAATCTTTCCATGTGTAATGGTTTCATGCATGAGAGAACACTTTAACCTTGATGTTTAAGGGAAACAATCTAATGCACTTATATGACTTAATAACATGAGCTTCCATTTGAATCTCTGGTTCAAATAGACTCAAACCAACATGTTTTACAATGCATTAGCCAAGACACACCATATTGCCATGTCATAGCATGCATCATACTCTTGCATATTGCCATGTGATGATTGTGTTTCGATGTGTTCTTCATGGTAGGTTATGCCTCCGAGGATATTCACGAGTATCCAACTGAAGGGCAGTATCCCACTACCACTCTGTCTTGCAAGCAGCCCCATTGATCATATCAATACAATCCCATGTTCTCGCTCCTGCTCTCATTACTGCATTTAAGACAACAACATTTCAAACTGTTGTGTGCTTCGGTAGTTGAACCCTTTTCCTCTGCATGACCGGTCATTGCCACAGTAACTAGATGAAACCCACTAGCATGTGTAGGAGTTGATTGATCCATGTCTGTGTTTCCTACCTAGCTATGCCTGTTATCCTTAGAGTTGTGTAAGGTCTGGTTCATCTGGGTGATGGGCTAGAGTGAAATGAATATGTCGGTAAGGCGAGTGATGTGTTGAACACGAGTTGGTAAAGGTATCGATGAGAGGCCATGTAGGAGTACATGGTGGGTTGTTTCATTGGAACCGTCCTTAAGCACTGAGACCTGTTTGTGTGATTAAAGAACCAGCTACTACCATGCATTGGGCCCGAAACCAATGGGCCCTCTCGGCTTCTTAACCACCCTCGCTCCCTGTCTAGGAGTTGCAACTAGTTTCTGGTGTTTATAGGATCCTTGTTGGTGGCCGAGCATAGTGCTGACCCTAGGGGTGGGCTATGATGCGGTAGATACACCGTGGCCAGGTATGTCGGGCGCCCGTTTCGTGTCTTGAGACCCTGTACACATCGTTCGGGGCCGTATGTGCAAACCTCGGCCAAACTCCCTGCGGATGGAACCTGGATAGGCGATAGACCTGGACTAGAGACTTGAGTGTTTAGGTAGGCCGTGGCCGACACCCTCGTTGGGCTTCCGCTTGAAGGTTGCCGAGTACATGTTGTGTAAACGGCGATAAGTGATGAGAGCGTGTATGAAGAAGTACACCCCTGCAGGGTTAACATCATATATTCGAATAGCCGCGTCCGCGGTAAAGGACTACATGGTTGCCTATACAGTTCATAGACATGTTAATGTTTACTACTAAAAGACTCAAGATAAGTGTGAGTACAGCGGATGGCCCTCTCGTAGGATGACGAGGGAGGATCCACGGTGGAGTATTCTGATGGTGATTAGTAGACTCGTGTGCGAAAACTAGTGTACAAGTGGTGTCTTGTAGGATAGCTTAGCCAAGAAACAAATCTGGCTTGCTGCTATAACTCCACTACCTTCTTGAGAATGAGCATGTATAGTATGATCTGTTGTAAGACCTGCTGAGTACCTTCGTACTCATGTTGCTTTAATTACTATTTTCAGACGACAACACCGCCCCCTCCGATGGGTTATACTTAGATCTTGACGTCGATGAGTGACTTGCCACCCAGGTGGTGATTCCGAGCCTTGGAGGGCCCTATGTGACCCCTACCTGTATGAACATGTTATGTATGGCTCTCCGGAGCCTTTAAATAAAGTACTTGAGTTGTAGAGTTTTGTTGTGATGCCATGTTGTATTTACACATATCGAGCATATTGTGTGTATGATTGAAATTCTTGGTATGTGTGGGATCCGACAATCTAGTTGTTTATCCTTGGCAGCCTCTCTTATGGGGAAATGTAGTCTAGTGCATCCATGAGCCATAGTAGTCCGCTACAGCCCGGTTCACCGGAGTCCTGCTAGCCCAACACTATTGCTACAGAACACTTAACTGGCCAGCATGTGATTCACTTCGTTCTTGTGTCTGTCCCTTCGGGGAAATGTCACGCAGAGACATCCGGAATCCTGCCTAGCCTGCTACAGCCTGGGTTCCTGGAGTCCTGTTAGCCCAGTGCTACAACCCGGATTCACACGCTGCTGACCGACGTGCTCGATGTTGATTTATGTATGTATGTCCCCATAAGTTTGTTCCGCTTTGGGTTCACGACTAGCCATGTCGGCCTGGGTTCTCTGTCATATGGATGCTAGCGACACTATCATATACGTGATCCAAAAGGCGCAAACGGTCCCGGGCCATGGTAAGGCGACACCCATGGGAATACCATGCGTGAGGCTGCACAGTGATATGAGGTGTTACAGGCTAGATCAGTGTGACTTGGAATCGGGGTCCTGACACAACAATACCAGCACGAGAGACAACAATACTCCGGATGATGTCAAAGACCAGGAAAATCCCGTCGAGCAAAACTCTGAACAAGTTGATCGGGAGGATGGGCAAGTTAGCCCTGATGAACAGGCTGCAAATAAAGACTCGGAGGACAGTAATTGCCTTCCACCCTCCGAGGATGAGGTGAGCCTCGATGACGAAGACTTTATCGTGCCTGAGGAACCTCTCAAGCTGGAGCGCTTTAAGCAACGGCTAGTAGCCACTGCAAGGAGCATGAAAAACAAACAACCGCAACTTCAAGTTGATCAAGATCTACTCGACGACTGATGGACTAATGTCCTGGTAGCCGAGGAATACTGCCTCGTGTGCCCAACCAAAAGTTACCCGAAGGGTAAACTGCTACCTCAATTCAACGACGACGCACGTGAGCCCGTACCAGCAACACGTAATGTGGCTGACCGACCACCACATGGCCGGGACAAAATGGTAACTCAAGCTAAACACCGGCCCATACTATCTCGCCGTAAAGGCAGAGACACAACCGTTCAGGGATACACATATGACCCACGATAGGACCTGGAGAATAAAGTAGGTCTGGCCAGATCGATCTATGAATCGCGGGGGCGTGCTCTGACACGCGACGACGGCTATCAAGCCGAACATGACAAACACAATCTTGTCTGGGACGAAAACCGCAGACAGACTCCATTCGAATTACATCGCGATCTAGCCCGATATAGAGGCGCTGCACACCCCCTGTGCTTCACTGCCGAAGTAATGGAACATGAATTGCAAGAAGGGTTCAAACCCGTGAATATCGAATCATATGATGGAACAACAGATCCCGCGGTATGGATTGAAGACTTTATTCTCCACATTCATATGGCCCACGGTGATGATCTTCATGCCATCAAATACCCCCCCCCCTAAAACTCAAGGGACCGGCCAGGCACTGGTTGAACAGCTTGCCTGAAAACTCTATTGGCAGCTAGGAAGACCTAGAAGACGCCTTCCATGAAAACTTCCAAGGCACATAAGTCAGACCTCCGGATGCCAATGACTTAAGTCATATAGTTCAACAGCCCGAAGAGTCAGCCAGGAAATTCTGGACCAAGTTCTTAACTAAAAAGAAGTAGATCATCAATGCCTAGATGCAAAAGCCCTAGCGGCCTTTAAGCATAGCATCCAGGACGAATGGCTCGCCCGACACCTCGGCCAAGAAAAGCCAAAGTATATGGCGGCCCTCACGACACTTATGACCCGCTTCTGTGCGGGCGAAGATAGTTGGCTAGCCCGTAGCAATAATAATATAGGCGAACCTTGCATCGTCGAAACCAAGAATAGCAACGACAACACCGACGCACTAGACATAAGCGTCGAAACAACGGTGACAATACTAACGACACAACGGTTAATGCCGGATTCAGTGGCTCCATGTCCGGTCAGCAGAAGAAGCCATATAAAAGGAATGATCAGGGCTCTTCCCGCTTGGACTGCATACTCGATGGTCCATCTCAGTTCCACGGCACTCCTGATAAACTAGCTAATCATACCCACTGGAGATGTTGGGTCTTTAAATAGGCCGACAAGTTAAATGCCGAGGATAAAGAGAAGGGGTCGCAAAGCGAGAATGACGACATGGAGCCCCGTCCGTCGAACACAGGGGGACAGAAGAAGTTTCCCCCCAGGTCAAAACGGTGAACCTGATATACGTTACCCATATTCCCAAGAGGGAGTGCAAACGTGCGCTCAGGGACTTCTATGCGATAGAGCAAGCCGCCCGAAAATTCAACCCATGGTCATCCTGCCTGATCACCTTTGACCACAGGGACCATCCGACAATTATCCATCATGGTGGTTCAGCCGCACTGGTTCTTGACCAAATAATTGATGGATTCCACCTCACCCGAGTCCTCATGGATGGTGGCAGCAGCCTCAACCTACTCTATCAGGATATAGTGCGCAAAATGGGCTTCGATCCATCAAGGATCAAGCCCATGAAAACTACCTTCAAAGGAGTTATACCATTTGTAGAGGCCCGTTGCACGGGCTCAATCACATTGGAAGTCGTCTTCGGATCTCCGGACAACTTCTGAAGCGAAGAGTTAATCTTTGATATCGTTCCTTTCCGCAGTGGCTATCATGCACTGCTCAGATGAACCACGTTTGCTCGATTCAATGCGGTGCCACATTATGCTTATCTCAAGCTCAAGATGCCTGGGCCATGCGGTGTCATCACAGTCGATGGAAACACAGAACGCTCCATCCATACTGAGGAGCACACTGCGGCCCTGGTAGAAGAAGTACGGAGCGGCCTTAACAAGCAGAACCTTAATTCAGCGGCCACGCTCCCGGACACTGTCGAACGAGTCCGGACTACTCTGCAGCAGGGCAGTCTAGCCTGTCAGGAGATCGACTAGCAATTCGGCCTCTGTCTCAGTCCAGACAAAATGGCGGCATACGTACCGCACGTACATAACTAAGCACTCAAAATACCATGGGCAAAGTTGGAGGCGTAACTTGATTGTGGTCCACAATATGGCTCGACCTTCCCTGGACACACATACTCTTACTTTTATTTTTATCCTTTTCAGGTTTCTTTTCCACATGCCCCTCTTGACGGCCTGATAATCGGTCCTTTCGAAGGACGGACATACCAAGGTGGCAAGTAGCAGAGACATGTGGGGGAATCTCTAGATGTTCTTCTTAACGATCATTCTACCTGTTTTCAGGACCCGTACGTAGCTCCCCCTTGGTCTTGGCATGTTAAATAGCCACTGTTGCTTATCGCACTATTTGTACAAATACACTTTGATGTACTAATCAAAATCATAATGGAAACTGTTTGCGGCCCAACTTATGTGGCACTAGCTTACTACTTCATTTTACTTTGCTATTCTTATCGATTGCATCCGTACACTTTGGTATGCTGTAGTTCGCCAGGGTCCTTATTGTGCTCCATACTACGGCAACAAGTCCGAACACTTTTATAGTATAGTTCGGCCCCCGAATTTAGCATTATATGCAACAGCTCTAAATCATGTCTTTGGTCAATAGTTGGGTTGCGCTGCTCCTGTGCTTACTACCTTAGGTTCCGCTCTATCGGCTAGGGTAGTAAAGGGAGAACTACTGCGATTGTGTCCTGGTTTATCCGGATGAGCACCTCAGTAGAGAAAGCCGAAAACTGACTGTCATGATGTAGCGTGAGCCGTTCAGGTCTTCGGAGGTTAAAATCTCTTGCAATTTTTTCCACATTATGCGATGGATCGGCCTTCAGCCGATCAGGTGTTTACAACACCCTAGTCCGGACTAATGAATACTAGGAGCTACGCCAAAAAATTTTATTGTCAAACTCCTATGGCTAAGTGAAGGTGATAAAGCGACATAGTCCGATTGCCTGGTTCGTTGTGCTAAACACCTCCTTCGAGGACCAAATTCTTGCATCAACAGTGTTTAGATTCCATCCCGAACACCCCCGTACTACCTACATGGGGGCTGAAGCCGACGATTGGCCAACTCTCAGATTGAATAAAAACGGCCACACAGGAGGAAATTTTTTAAATAATAAACAAGCATTATATTACATAACGGCTTTGTTTCATCATACAAGACAAGATAACATGAATGTATTCATTTGAAGATAATGTCTTTTGAACACTGGCCCTCTACAATGCGGGACTCCTTGAGGACATCATCAAAATACCGCTCCGGTGTCCGGTGCTCCTTGCTAGTGGGCGGTCCCTCGGTTGCAAGCTTGACGGCGTCCATCTTTTGCCCACTTTATCTTTACACGGGCGAAGGCCATCCATGCACCTTCGATGCAGACTGACCGCTTGATGACGTCAAGCTGGGGGGCACGCATTGACCAGCCGCTTCACGAGCCCGAAGTAGCTGTCGGGTATGACTTCGGCAAGCCATAGCCGGATTATTAAATCCTTCATGGCTAGTTCGGCCACCCTATGCAGTTCGAATAGCTGTTTAGCTGATCGCTAAAGGGCACCGGATGTTCTGGCGCAAGGTATTGCGACCAGAACAACTTCTTCGTCGAGCTCCCCTCTTTGGCTCGGAAGAACTCCGCAGCGTCGACAACACTGCGCGGTAAATCCGCAAACGCTCCTGGAGAACTCCAAATCCAGGTTAGTAAGAGATACCTCTTCCTCACATATTTGCTCTGCATAATGAAGCCCTTACCCGCCGCGATTTTTTTGGCCTCTTGGATTTCCTGGAGGGCACCCTGGGCTTCGACCCAGGCATCCTGTGCGCTTTGTTGGGCCTTGGCGCGTTCAGACTCTTGATCCGCAACGCGGTGCTCCAAGGACTCGTATTTCTTCATGGCATCCTGGAGCTCCTGCTGCACCTCACCCACCCTGGCCTGATGCTTTTCGCAGGCGGCTTGTTCCTTTGCTGCTCTCTCCTCGGCCTCGGCCAGCGCCTTCTTGAGGGCCTCCTCCTCGGTCGCCGCTCCTAACAAATAAAATGGCACTATGGTCAGCACAAATCATTCATCCTTTCTAGATATACAAAAGGTCATTGCATACCTTGCTTGTCTTCTAGTCGCTTTTTTACACGGCCGAGCTCTTCCTCGGCCCGCTCCAGAATCTGCTTTAGTCCGGAGACCTCAGCAACATGAGACGTCACATCCAGCAATGACGCCTGCTTATTCACATAAGACATATTTGGTTAGTCTCCTGCGAAAATTACTTGAGCCTCTGTCCGGCTTTTCCTTCCGAACACCAGACATAGTCTCAGGGGCTACTATCTATACTATGACATTCTTTTTATACAATTGCATCACTTACCTCAAAGCCTATTAGAAGGCTGGTGCGGGCTTAGTTAAGTCCGCTCTTAACGGACTGAACCCTCTCAATCACCATACCCATAAGGACACGGTGTTCCTCAATAATGGAAGCGCTTCGCAGCGCTTCCAGTAGAGTATCCGGTGCCTCTGGATGGACAGAGGTCACCGGGGGAATTGGTGCACCTCCTTATTTCAAAGGAGGATAGTTGCCAGATTCCGAAGCCATATAGGTCTCCGGGAACGTATTCGGCTGGGGGCCGAATTGGATATGGGCCCCATGGCCAGTCTCCATGAGGATCTGCTCCCCCATGTGTCCAGCGGCCGAGGTATCATCCTCTGGTGCCACCATGATGGCCACCTGTGCCTCCTGCTGAGTCGGGAGGGTCCTTCGGGACAACACTTCAGCGTCCTCCGTAGTCTTTGGAGAGGAAGGCCAGCGGAAGGGACCTGCTGTCCATCCTTCGGATCTGGTGAATTTCCCAAAGACGAGGATCGCTCAAGGTCGGAGCGAGCCGGACTACAAGTGCATGATTTAAGATGTTAAAATTATGAAGTAAAGAAGTTCTTCAATTCCAGTCCAGCACCCCGATGTTCAAGAGCTCCAGATCCGGACATGGATGGAGTGCTTTTTCGAGGTGGGAAGGATGGAAGCTTGGGCGCTGGAGCTCGAGAATGGATGGGCAGAGAGAAGGAAGGCGTGGGTGAAAGAGGTGAATCCTTATCCCTTTATAAAGGCAATGAATATCAAGCGCCTCCCCACTCGCCGATTCCCCAAGGATCATGCAGGTGGCGCGGTTGGATTACCCACGCCCGTATTGATGAGAATCCCGCAATAAGGGGACACGATCTCTACTTTGACAAGACATGCCAATAAAACCGCATCTTGAAACATGAAGCGAGAGGCTAAAAAACGGTTCGAAATAATGACCGGGCTATGACGTGATGTCACGCTACAAAAATTGTCAGCAGATTGGAGTTGTAAAATATTTTATTCTTTGCGGTTGTGTGTGGTACCTGTTTTGCAGAGCCAGACACGTTTTCTGTGTTTGAAGGGTGCTTTGGGGTATTCGGAGAAGGAACCCGCCTTGCAATGCCGAAGACAATCTGCACACCGGACACCTCGTCATTGAAGCCTGGTTCAAGGGCTTCTAAGGGAGTGCTGGATTAAGGGGTCCTCCGACGTCCAACCTGTTGGACATGGGCTAGACAGATGGGCCATGAAGATACAAGACATAAGACTCTCTCCCGTGTCCGGATGGGACTCTCCTTGGCATGGATGGCAAGCCTGGCGTTCGGATATGAAAATTCCTTTCTCTGTAACTGACTTTGTACAACCCTAGCCCCCTACGGTGTCTATAAAAACTAGAGGGTTTAGTCCGTAGAGGCAATCACAATCATACAGGCTAGACATCTAGGGTTTTAGCCGTTATGATCTCGTGGTAGACCAACTCTTGTAATCCACATACTCATCAATATTAATCAAGCAAGACGTATGGAATTACCTCCATCAAGACGGCCCAAACATGGGTAAACATCGCGTCCCCTGCCTCCTATCACCATCGACCTTAGACACAGAGTTCGGGACCCCCTACCTGAGATCCAAGCGGTTTTGACACCGACAGAGGGTCTTGGTCACCGCGATGTTGCTGATGGTGGGTATGCACATCATGGGATGGGTACTCACCGCTATCGTGGCCTTGGCGTGGTCTCTGAAATTGAAGGTAATGGCGGCTTCAGGCCCGGTGCGGCCTTGTATAGCCCCGCATTGTGGCTAGGCAGTACCTTGCCGACGGAGAAACTGCTTGATGTGGCTGCCAGACGCAGGCGCCTGTGATCTGCCGATGATGCACGAGACCACATGAGGCACCGGAACCGCGCAGTGTGTGACAAACTGGTCACAGAGTTCTTCCCAAGAGGAGATCAAGGCGCGCGGGAGGCCGCGGAGCCAGGACCGAGGAGCCTCCGTGAGAGCCAGGGGGAACCAGTTCGCCATGGCCTTGTCATCATGGCCTGCCGCCACGATGGCCTGCACGTATGATCGGAGAAACCTTCGTGGTCCGCAGCACCATCGTATCGTGGGGGCAACGCCGCCCTAAGCTTTGGCGGCCATTGCACCAGTCGCAGATCGGGGGTGAAAGCCGGGCAACCCGCGGCACCCCCGTATGCTTCGGGGCAGCCATGCCTACAAGGCGGCGCCCACCATGGGCGTAGTGAGGCGAGGACAAAAGCACGGTCAGAGGAGGAGCAGATATCGACACACCCCTACCTGGCGTACCAAATGTGGGATTCAGGGCTCCGTAGACCCAAGAAGGTTCGAACTCTGGGGCGTGTGCGAAGTTCTCAACCACTCAAGCTTCAAGTTCGTCGCCCCACAACCTAGCCTTGATTGGTTTGCGTGATGGGGAAGAAGATGAACATGGCAGTTTCCTAGGTTCGGGACACCTTGCGATGTATAACTGATAACCCACAAGTATAGCGGATCGCAACAGTTTTCGAGGGTAGAGTACTCAACCCAAATTTATTGATTCGAAACAAGGGGAGCCAAAGAATATTCTCAAGTATTAGCAGCTGAGTTGTCAATTCAACCACACCTGGAAACTTAATATCTGCTGCGAAGTATTTAGTAGCAAAGTAATATGATAGTAGTTTTAACGATAGCAAAAGGTAACGGTAACAAAAGTAGTGTTTTTGGTATTTTGTAGTGATGATAGCAATAGCAACGGAAAAGTAAATAAGCAAAGAAAAATATATGGAAAGCTCGTAGGCAATGGATCGGTGATAGAGAATTATGCCGGATGCGGTTCATCATGTAACAGTCATAACCTAGGGTGACAAAGAACTAGCTCCAATTCATCAATGTAATGTAGGCATTTATTCCGAATATAGTCATATGTGGTTATGGAAAAGAACTTGCATGACATCTTTTGTCCTACCCTCCCGTGGCAACGGGGTCCTAGAGGAAACTAAGGGATATTAAGGCCTCCTTTTAATAGAGTACCGGACAAAAGCATTAACACATAGTGAATAAATGAACTCCTCAAACTACGGTCATCACCGGGAGTGGTCCCAATTATTGTCACTTCAGGGTTGCCGGATCATAACACATAGTAGGTGACTATAGACTTGCAAGATATGAATAAGAACTCTCATATATTGATGAAAACATAATAGGTTCAGATCTGAAATCATGGCACTCGGGCCCTAGTGACAAGCATTAAGCATAGCAAAGTCATAGAAACATCAATCTCAGAACATAGTGGATACTAGGGATCAAACCCTAACTAAACTAACTCGATTACATGATAAAACTCATCCAACCCATCACCGTCCAGCAAGCCTACGATGAAATTACTCATGCACGGCGGTGAGCATCATGAAATTGGTGATGCAGGAAGGTTGATGATGACGATGGCGACGGATTCCCCTCTCCGGAGCCCTGAACGGACTCCAAATCAGTCCTCCCGAGAGGTTTTAGGGCTTGGCGGCGGCTCCGTATCATAAAACGCGATAAATCCTTCTTCTCTATTTTTTTCTCCCCAAAAGCAAATATATAGAGTTGGAGTTGAGGTCGGAGGGGCTCCGGGGGGCCCATGAGGTAGGGGGGCGCGCCCAGGGGGGCAGGCGTGTCCCCCACCCTCGTGGCTAGGGTGTGGGCCCCTTGATCTTCATCTTTTGCAAGGATTTTTTATTATTTCCAAAAAGATGTTCCATGAAGTATCAGGTCATTCCGACAACTTTTGTTTCTGCACATAAATAACACCATGGCAATTCTGCTGAAAACAGCGTCAGTCCGTGTTTGGAAAAGTAGATACGACGGAGACGTATCAATTCCCCCAAGCTTAAACCTTTGCTTGTCCTCTAGCAATTCAGTTGACAAACTCAAAGTGATAAAGAAAAACTTTCACAAACTCTGTTTGCTCTTGTTGTTGTAAATATGTAAAGCCAGCATTCAATTTTTCAGCAAAGATTATAAACTAACCATATTCACAATAACGCTTAGGTCTCATGTTTACTCATATCAATCGCATAATCAACTAGCGAGCAATAATAATAAATCTTAGATGACAACACTTTCTCAAAACAATCATAATATGATATAACAAGATGGTATCTCACTATCCCTTTCTGAGACCGCAAAACATAAATGTAGAGCACCTTTAAAGATCAAGGACTGACTAGACATTGTAATTCATGGTAAAAGAGATCTAGTCAAGTCATACTCATTGTAAACTAACAGTAATGAATGCAAATGACAGCGGTGCTCTCCCACTGGTGCTTTTTAATAAGAGGAGGATGACTCAACATGAAAGTAAATAGATAGGCCCTTCGCAGAGGGAAGCAGGGATTTGTAGAGGTGCCAGAGCTCAGTTTTGAAATAGAGGTGAATAATATTTTGAGCGGTATACTTTCATTGTCAACATGACAACCAAGAGATGGCGATATCTTCCATGCTACACACATTATAGGCGGTTCCCAAACAAAATGGTAAATTTTAACTCCCCCTCCACCAACAAGCATCAATCCATGGCTTGCTCGAAACAACGAGTGCCTCCAACTAACAAGAGTCCCAGGTGGAGTTTTGTCTGCAATTATTTTGATTTAGTTTGCATAAAGCATGTGACTAGGCATCCCGGTGACCAGCTCCTTTCTCGTGAGTGAGGAGCGGAGTCCACTCCTCTTGAGAATAACCTGCCTAACATGGAAGATATGGACAGCCCTAGTTGATACATGAGCTATTCGATCATACAAAACAGGATATTTATTTGAAGGTTTAGAGTTTGGCACATACAAATTTACTTGGAACGGCAGGTAGATACCGTATATAGCTAGGTATGGTGGACTCAGATGGAATAACTTTGGGTTTTATGGGATTGGATGCACAAGCAGTATTCCCGCTTAGTATAGGTGAAGGCTAGAAAAAAGACTAGGAAGCGACCAACTAGAGAGCGACAACAATCATGAACATGCATTAAAAATAATCAACACCGAGTGCAAGCATGACTAGGATATATTTCACCATGAACATAAATATCGTGAAGGCTATGTTGATTTTGTTTCAACTGCATGCGTGAACATGTGCCAAGTCAAGTCACTTAAATCATTCAGAGGAGGATAGCACCCTATCATACCACATCACAACCATTTTAATAGCATGTTGGCACGCAAGGTAAACCATTATAAGCTCCTAGCTAATCAAGCATGGCACCAGAAACTATGATCTCTTGTTGTCATGGCAAACATGTTTATTCATAATAGGCTGAATCAGGAACGATGGACTAATCATATTTACAAAAACAAGAGAGGTCGAGTTCATACCAGCTTTTCTCATCTCAGTCAGTCCATCATATATCGTCATAATTTCCTTTCACTTGCACGACCGAACGATGTGGATAACAATAATAGTGTGCATGCATTGGACTAAGCTGGAATCTGCAAGCATTCAATAAACAGGAGAAGACAAGGCAATATGGGCTCTTTTGTCAGATCAACAAGAATGCATATAAGAGCCACTTCAACAATTTAATTATGGTCTTCTCCTATCGACCCCCAAAGAAAAGAAAATAAATTAAACTATTTACATGGGAAAGCTCCCAACAAGCAAAAGAAGAACATGAAATCTTTTTGGGTTTTCTTTTTAATTACTACTACAAGCATGGAAATTAAAACTATCTAAAAGCTACAACTAATTTTTTGGTTTTTCTTAAGGTTTATTAAACGCACGAGAAGAAAGCATAAAAAGGAAATAAACTAGCATGGATGACACAATGAAAAACTATGAGCACCGACATCTAACAATGAGTGTGTGAACATAAATGTAACGTCGGTGAGAAATACGTACTCCCCCAAGCTTGGCTTTTGGCCTAAGTTGGTCTATGGCCACGGTTGGCCTGGCGGATATCCATAGTAATAGTTGGGGTCGTACTGCGATGCAGCAGTCACTGCATCGTGGGCTGCAGCTTGGAGGTGAGCTATCTCAACTCTCCTCTTATACTCTTCCTTCTCCTCTCTGGTTATAAAATGTCTCCTTTTTGCCTGAAAGTCAAAGAAAGTAGAAGCCGGGAGAGCGACGTGATAGGTGCGTCGTCTGTCAAAGATTAGTCGGTACTGGAGGAACTGATCGTTCCTCTCAATAAACTGATGACGAACCATAGCCTCATAAACCTACCTATGAAGAGAGCAAAATAATGTATAGCAGGAAAGTGAATGCTCCCCAAATTCGAGGGTAGAGTATTCAACCCAAATTTATTGATGACGAACCATAGTCTTGATAACCCACAAGTATAGGGGATCGCAACTGTTTTCGAGGGTAGATTATTCAACCCAAATTTATTGATTCGACACAAGGGGTGCCAAAGAATATTCGCAAGTATTAGCAGCTGAGTTGTCAATTCAACCACACCTGGAAACTTAATATATGCAGCAAAGTATTTAGTAGCAAAGTAATATGATAGTAGTGGTAACGATAGCAAAAGGTAACGGTAACAAAAGTAGTGTTTTTGGTATTTTGTAGTGATGATAGCAATAGCAACGGAAAAGTAAATAAGGAAAGAACAATATATGGAAAGCTCGTAGGCAATGGATCGGTGATAGAGAATTATGCCAGATGCGGTTCATCATGTAACAGTCATAACCAAGGGTGACAAAGAACTAGCTCCAATTCATCAATGTAATGTAGGCATGTATTCCGAATATAGTCATACGTGCTTATGGAAAAGGACTTGCATAACATCTTTTGTCCTACCCTCCCATGGCAGTGGCTTCCTAGTGGAAACTAAGGGATATTACAGCCTCCTTTTACTAGAGTATCGGACCAAAGCATTAACACATAGTGAAATACATGAACTCCTCAAACTACGGTCATCACCGGGAGGGGTCCCGATTATTGTCACTTCGGGGTTGTCGGATCATAACACATAGTAGGTGACTATAGACTTGCAAGATAGGATCAAGAACTCTCATATATTGATGAAAACATAATAGGTTCAGATCTGAAATCATGGCACTCGGGCCCTAGTGACAAGCATTAAGTATAGCAAAGTCATAGCAACATCAATCTCAGAACATAGTGGATACTAGGGATCAAACCCTAACAAAATTAACTTGATTACATGATAAATCTCATCCAAGCTATCACCGTCCAGCAATCCTACAATGAAATTACTCACCCACGGCGGTGAGCATCATGAAATTGGTGATGGAGGAAGGTTGATGATGATGGCGACGGATTTCCCTCCCCGGTGCCCCAAACGGACTCCAGATCAGCCCTCCCGAGAGGTTTTAGGGCTTGGCGGCGGCTCCGTATCGTAAAACGCGATGAATCCTTCTTCTCTATTTTTTCTCCACGAAAGCAAATATATATAGTTGGAGTTGAGGTTGGAGGGGCTACAGGGTGCCCATGAGGTAGGGGGCGCGCCTAGGGGGGTAGGCGCGCCCCCACGCTCATAGCTAGGGTGTGGGCCCCCTAGTCTTCATCTTTTGCAAGGATTTTTTATTATTTCCAAAAAGAGGTTCCGTGAAGTTTCAGGTCATTCCGAGAACTTCTGTTTCTGCACATAAATAACACCATGGCAATTTTGCTGAAAACAGCGCCAGTCCGGGTTAGTTCCATTCAAATCATGCAAGTTAGAGTCCAAAACAAGGGCAAAAGTGTTTGGAAAAGTAGATACGACGGAGACGTATCAATAACCCTACTCCTGATTTGGGGTGGATTGGCCTCACGAGGGGTTGAGGATGAACAAGTATAGTGGATGAACTACCTCGCGAGGGCTATGGTTGTGAGGGTGGAAAGGGTTGGATCAGATCCGAATCCCTTCTATGGTGGTGGCTAACCTATATTTATAGTGGCCTCAGCCCTCTTCCAAAGAAACTTAGGCGGGAAGGGATCCCACAATGGCCAATTTGAAAGGGGACAAGTAGTACATCTAATACTGACGAAAGGTGGTCTTTGTCTTCAAAAGTTTCTAGTCGTGACGTAGTGGTGGGCTCTGTGATGACATCCGTCCTGCTAAGCCCGTGGTCTTGGTCTCGTAGCACCTGAATGGAAAGCTTTGGGGGATTGCTCGGGAACCCACGCCTGTCCTTGCCTCCTTAGCACCAAAGAGGAAACTGCCTCCTCTGCGCCCGCTAGCACCCGCCTGGCCTTGGTCGTCATGGCTCACGTCATCGGAGCCTCGTGAGGCTGGGTACCTCATAGAAATCTCTGCTCCTCAGGAGGCCGCCCGGGGAGGCCGCTTCCTCTGGAGGTCTTTGTGTCGTCCACCTCGCGAGGCCAGGGCCCTCGCGAGGGTCTTGTCATGGTGGTCTTGCAGATGGGCTATAGCAGGCCACCGAGGGAGTCGCGCCGTGGGCCGTAGGTAGGAAAGTCTGGGTATCCTTATTCCTAGAACGCCGACAGGTTCTTTTAGGAATAAGGCTATTGAATTCATGTGGGATCTTTTAGAAATAATTAAATGCAACTCTAAAGATTGGGAACTTGACAAGGTAAAGAGCCTGGTATTAAGCTTGCGTTTGATTGTGTTAAATCATTTATGAATACCGATGCTTTTCACAAGTTTAGCACTAAATATGGACTTGACTCTGAGATAGTAGGCTCTTTTTGCAAATCATTTGCTACTCATGTTGATCTCCCTAAGGAGAAGTGGTTTAAATATCACCCCCCTGTTAAAGAAGAAATTAAAGAACCAGTATGTTTCTGAGCCTCGCAGAAAAGGAATACCAAATGGAAGAAAACTTTCAGGATGATTTTTCTTGGACCAGAAGACACCCAGGAGACTTCGCTTGCAAGCTTCCCTCGCAAGTGGTTAGGCGTTCCTTGGCGCTTGCACTCCTCGTGGCCGTCCGTGAAGCTCTAGCAATACCTATGCATGCACACGAGAGAAATGTCAAGTAGTATACCATCCTAGAAGGGGTCAAGTGAACACGTGTAAAGGAGACTTGGAGTTCAAGTCAGAGGAGCCACGAGGCGGCGACAACGGTGGAGGGCACGCCCAGGGGGGTAGGGCATGCCCCCTACCTTGTGGGCCCCTCCTGACCCCCTGACCTAGTTCTTCCTCCTACATATTCACATATATTCCCAAACCACCAGAGGCATCCATGTAAACACTTTTCCACTGCCACAACCTTCTGTTCCCTTGAGATCCCATCTTGGGGCCTTTTCTGGCATCCTGCCGGAGTGGGATTCGATCACGGAGGTCATCTACATCAACTCTATTGCCCTTCTGATGAAGCATGAGTAGTTTACCACACACCTACGGGTCCATAGCTAGTATCTAGATGGCTTCTTCTCTCTCTTTGATTCTCAATACCATGTTCTCCTCAATGTTCTTGGAGATCTATCCGATGTAATCTACTTTTGCAGTCTGTTTGTCGAGATCCGATGAATTGTGGATTTATTGTCAGCTTATCTATGAATATATAGGAGGTGTGTAATCTACTTACGTAGTGTGTTTGAATCTTCTCTGAATTCTCATATGCATGATTTGGTATCTTCGTATTTCTCTTCAAATTATCGGTTTGGTTTGGCCAACTAGATTGGTTTTTCTTGCAATTGGAGAGGTGCTTAGCGTGCTTTCACCCAGTGACAAAGAAGAGGTAGCGAGACACGTATTTAATTGTTGCCATTGAGGATAAAAAGATGGGGTTTACATCATATTGCACGAGTTTATTCCTGTACATCATGTCATCTTACTTAAGGTGTTACTCCATTCTTTATGAACTTAATACTCTCTATGCATGATGTATAGCAGTCCATGTATGGAGTAATAGTAGTAGATGCAAGCTGGAGTCGCTCTACTTGACACGGACATGATGCCTATATTACATAATCATTTCCTTGGATATCATCATAACTTTGCACTCTATCAATTGCTCGACAGTAATTTGTTCACCCACTTTATTATTTGCCTTCATGAGAGAAGCCTCTAGTGAAAGCTACGGACCCGGGTCTATTTTCCATCATATTAGTTTCCGATCTACTATTTTGCAATCTTTTATTTTTAGATCTATAAACCAAAAAACCCAAAAATATTTACTTTATCTTTTGTTTAGTTTTATCTATCTATGTCACATCTCACCATTGCAAGTAACCGTGAAGGGATTGACAACCCGTTTATCGCGTTGGGTACAAGTGTTTGATTCTTTGTGCAGGTATTGGTGATTTGCGCGTTCTTCTCATACTGGATTGATACATTGTTTCTTAACTAAGGGAAATACTTATCTCTACTTTGCTGCATCACCCTTCCCTCTTCAAGGGAAAAACCAACGCAAGCTCAAGAAGTAGCCAGTATTGAGGTGGATAAAGCAAAAGTTGATGCAATTGAGAAAATGCCATGTCCTAAAGATGTCAAAGGTAATCGTAGTTTCCTCGGTCATGCTAGTTTCTATAGGTGGTTCATTAAAGACTTCTCTTCTAGGACTCTTACTAATCTTTTACAAAAGGATGTTCCATTTGTTTTTGATGATGATTGTGTAGATGACTTTGAAACACTTAAGAAACCCTTAACTTCTACACCTATAGTTCAACCAGTTGATTGGAACTTGCCTTTTGATATTATGTGTGATGCTAGTGATTATGCAGTTGGTGCTGTTCTAGAAGGAAGATTTGATATGAAATTAAATGTTATCCATTATGCTAGTAAAACTCTAGACAGTGCCCAAAGAAATTATGCCACCACTAAAAAAGAATTTTTAGAAGTTGTGTTTGCTTGTGATAAATTCATATCTTACATTGTTGATTCCAAAGTAATTGTTCACACCGATCATGCTGCTATTAAATATCTTATGGAAAAGAAATATGGTAAACCTAGACTTATTAGGTGGGTTCTCTTGCTTCAAGAATTTGACTTGCATAATACTGATAGGAAAGGAGCTGAGAACCCCATAGATGATAACTTGTCTAGGTTATAAAATATTCTTGATGACCCACTACCTGTTGATGATAGTTTCCTGATGAACAACTAGCTGTAATAAATGCTTCTCATAACACTCCTTGGTATGATAACTATGCTAGCTACATTGTTGCTAAATTTTTACCACCTAGTTTCAGATACCAACAAAAGAAAAAATCTTTTATGACTTAAGACATTACTTTTGGATGACCCACATCTTTATAAAGGAGTAGATAGTATTATTAGACATTGTGTACTTGAGCATGAACAGGAACAAATCCTACGGAAATGTCACTCCGAAGCCTATGGAGGACATCACGCGGAAGATAGAACTGCACACAAGGTATTTGACGTGGCTAGACTATGTCGGTAATTGCCCAAAGAGGAAGGGATGATGTAGCACAGCTACGGTAAGTATTTCCCTCACATATGAAATCAAGGATATCAATCCAGTAGGATAACCAAGCAACACTATGTAAACAGTACCTGCACACAAAGAACAAATACTTGCAACCCCACGCCTCAGAGGGGTTGTCAATCCCTCTACGGTAAAAAGATAGATAAAATAGTGGTAGATTGGATACATAGATCTTGTGAAAACACGAAATAAAATAAGTAAATAGAAAGTGTGGTAAGGTATTTTTCGGTTTTTAGAAATAAAGTTATGAAAATAATATGATAAAAGATAGACCCCGGGCCGTAGATTTCACTAGTGGCTTCTCTCGAGAAAATAGCATATAGTGGGTAAACAAATTACTGCTGGGCAATTGATAGAAGAACACATAGTTATGATGATATCCATGGCAATGATTGATGTCGCTTGAACTAAGTCAGTATTTCCCCAAAGAGGAAGGGATGATGCAACATAACTAGTAGGTATTTCCCTCAGTTATGAAACCAACATATCAATCCAGTAGGAGAACCAAGCAACCCTATGTAAATTGTACCTACACACAAAGACCAAATACTTGCAACCCACGCGTAAGAGGGGTTGTCAATCCCTCCATGGTAAAAAGATAGATTGATTTGTGGTAGGTTGCATAAATAGACCTCAATAAAATGCGAAATAAAATAAGTAATAAAAAAGTGCAGAAAGGTATTTTTGAGTTTTTGGAATAATAGATCTAAAAATAAAAGTGGCAAATAATAGATCGGAAAGCAAATATGATAAAGAATAGACCCAGGGGCCGTAGATTTCACTAGTGGCTTCTCTCGAGAAATATCACACGACGGGTAAACAAATAACTGTTGGACAATTGACAAAACCTCAAATAATTATGGTGATATCCAGACAATGATCAATATATAGGCATCACGTCTAAGATTAGTACCCCGACTCCTGCTTGCATCTAGTACTATTACTCCACACATCAACTGCTATCCAACATGCATCTAGTGTATTAAGTTCATGGATAAACAGAGTAATTAATGCAATAAGAACGATGCCATGATGTATACAAGATCTATTCTTGTAGGAATAGACCCCATGTTGTTATCCTTAATAGCAACGATACATACATGTCTTGCTACCCCTTCTGTCACTGGGAAAGAACACCACACGA
This sequence comes from Triticum monococcum, assembly GCA_034509565.1. Taxonomy (NCBI): domain Eukaryota; kingdom Viridiplantae; phylum Streptophyta; class Magnoliopsida; order Poales; family Poaceae; genus Triticum; species Triticum monococcum. The sequence continues at coordinate 270,915,014 of CM067842.1, read as the reverse complement.
TCGAACCCATCACAAAGCACCTCTTCCCATGGAAAGAAAAATGAATCTAGTTGGCCTAACTAAAACAAAGATTCGAAGAAGAAATAGAAGGCTACAAATAATCATGCATATAAGAGATCAAGAACTCAAATAACTTCCATGAATATACATATCTGATCATAAACTCAAAGTTCATTGGATCCCAACAAACACACAACAAAAAGGAGCTAAATCAAATAGATCTCCAAGAGACCATTGTATTGAGAATCAAAATAGAGAGAGAGAGAGAGAGAGAGAGAGAGAGAGAGGAAGCCTTCCATCTACTGACTACGGACCCGTAGGTCTATGATGAACTACTCACGTATCATCGGAAGGGTACCAATGAGGATTACGAAACCCTCTGTGATGGTGTTTAGAGTGGATCTCGTGGTTGTGGAACTTGCGGTGGCTGGAATTGTGTTTTGTCGACTCCCCTAGGGTTTTTGGAATATTTGGGGATTTATAGGGTGAAGAGGCAGTGCAGGAGGCCCCCGAGGTGGGCACAACCCACCTCTCCCCTCAAAGCCCCCATTCTGGTACTTCTTTGGCCCATCTTGTGTCTTTTGGTCCAAAAATATTCTCCAAAAAGTTTCACTGTGTTTGGACTCCATTCGGTATTGATTTTCTGCGAAGTAAAAAACAAGTAAAAAACAACAATTGGCACTAGGCACTATGTAAATAGGGTTGTCCCAAAAGTGATATAAAGTTGCTATAAAATGATTGTAAAACATCCAAGAATGATAATATAACAGCATGAAACAGGCAAAAATTATACATATGTTGGAGACGTATCAGCATCCCCAAGCTTATTCCTACTCATCCTCAAGTAGGTAAATGAAAAAAACAAAAGTTTTGATGCGGAAAGCTGCCTAACATGTTGTCAGGACCCTGATTCTAACTCACCGATTTAGCACGTAACAAAACATATCACTTTGCGGCCTCACGCACAGTAACCCACGGGTACCACCTTACCTGGCCTGGGACCGTTTGCACCTTTTGGCTCACGTATATGATAGTGTCGCTAGCATCCATATGACAGAGAACCCGGGCCGACATGACTAGTCGTGAACCCAAAGTGGCACTAACTTACAGGGACATGCATACATGACCCAGTCTCGAACGTGTCGGTCATCAACATGTTAATCCGGGCTGTAGCAACTGGGCTAACAGGACTCCGGGAACCCGGGCTGTAGCAGGCTAGCAAGACATCGGAAATCACCGTGTGACATTTCCCCGGAGGGACAGACACAGGAACGAAGTGGATCACATGCCAGCCAATCTAAGTGTTCCGGAGTAGTAGTAACTGGGCTAGTTGTACTTCGGTAAACCGGGCTGTAGCAGACTACCATGGCTCAGTGGAAGCACTAGACTACATTTAACCATAAGAGAGGCTACGAAGGATAAACAACTAGGTTGTCGGATCCCACACATACCAAGCATTTCAATCATACACACAATATGCCCGATATGTGTAAATACAACATGGCATCACAACAAAACTCCACAACTCAAAGTATTTGTTCATTAGGCTCCGAGGAGTGAGATATTACAAACATGGGTCTCATGACCCAACATTCAGAGCATACAAGTCAAAGCACAGGCGGAAGCTTAACATGTCTGAGTACAGACATCTACAAATGAAAAAGGCTGAGAAGCCTAACTACCTATCAGATCCTACCGGGGGCACAAGATCCTAGCTGAGGTATCAAGCTAAACGTCGAAGTCCACACGAAACTACTAGCGAGACTGAAGTCTCTTTGCAAAAACATAAATTAAGAAAACATGAGTACAAATGTACCCAACAAGACTTACATCAGAACTATCTACATATGCATCGGTATCAACAAAGTGGTGGTGGAGTTTAACTGCAGCAAGCCAGCTTTGACTCAGTGGCTAATCTAAACTACAGCTACAAGCAACTCTTTTGAGGTGGCGCACATGAGTCCACATATTCACCATATCAATACACCACTATGGATCCGCTCCCGTCTCCCTACGAGAACGCCATGCATAGGACTCACGCTTATCTTGTGCATGTTAGAGTATCCACTTTCACTTGTCTATGAACTGTATAGGAAACCCAGAAGTCCTTTACTGCGTACGCGGCTATTCGAATAGATGATGTTAACCCTATAGGAGTGTACGTCTTCACACACGCTCTCGCCACTTACCACCATGTACACGTTGTCTATCTCAGCAACCTTCAAGCAGAAGCCTGGCGAGGGAGTCGGCCACGACCTGACTAACCACCCAAGTCTCTAGTCCAGTTTTATCGCCTATTCGGGTTCCATCCACAAGGAGATCCGGCCGGGGTGTCGCTCACGGCCCCAAGCGATGTGTACAGGGTTCCAAGCCCACCAAATGGGCGGCGCTAGGTCTACCCGGCCATGGTGCCTAGTCTGTCCCAAGCCCACCAGTACCGGGTGCCACTTGGTAGACTACTAACACTAACTACAAACACTAGAAACTAGTTGCAACTCCTGGGCAGAGATTAGGTTGATTAATAAGTTCAGAGAG